>JAHFWI010000005.1:0-10000000 GCA_028554975.1 Himalopsyche kuldschensis
ATTATCTGAACAGGAATTGTTCTCAACTCAGGACAGGATACGTGGCTCGTTGATCACTCCTGCTACGCTTCACCTATACTAGATGAGAGAGATAGCGAATCACAGATGTTTTTGAACACACATATTTATTTGGTTTTAAATGAATGTACTCAATAAGATATTTGAAAAAGATTTTACAAGTTGGCAATGTTGGCCTTAACAATTTTCCTAATCCTTTTTTTAGATGTGATACTCCTCGATATGTGAATGGTTTCCGATTTGTTCATTGGTACGAATGGCAGGAGAATATATTCTGCAGTGCCGACTTGTTGACTCGTAAATCTCCTTCTAATACGGTAAATATTTATACATATTCCTCTAATTTTCGTTTGAACCTCATATGCTTCACATCTCATACAACTGATCTATTAAGGAAAACTGAAATTATTTATTAATGTTTCGATTTTTGTGTCTGGCAGGTATAAACACTCATGTATCTCTCAAACTTTTACCAATATTTTATTTAACGATATTGATCATTATCACTTTAAAGCTTTGTTATAACAAACTCAAATGTGATAATTATTCTTTTTCCAAGCCAAAAGGGCTCTAGTGACAAATCGCTACTTTTCAGGAAAGCAAAATGAGTGAACAAATATTGTGACAACTTCATTTCTTTACCACTTCTTCTTCCATGTATTGGGGTTTTTTTGTTTTTTTGAAGAATATCATTTTGGAAGTCTGTCCATATTTTTTTATGAACATAAACTCAAATTTAACTCAAATGTGATTAACACCCTTTTCGCCTGGTAGGGATGATATATATATTTACATCCAAGAGTTACATTTGAATCAAAGTTACAGGCAAGTCATCGCAGAGCTGCAGGAGTTTTGACGATGATAGAGCTTATTTATAAAAACTTCACTGTTGCTGTGTAATTAAATGTTGGTGTTTTATCAATGAATAGGAATGTCTATTTTAACATGTAAAGTATTTTCAACTTTTGCACACTTTATTAATTTATAATCTGTATTAACCCCTAATATCTAGGATTTTGCTGTATTTGATCACTAGATTGATGAAATCATTAGTTTCAGTGAATAGAAGCACGATAAAATTGGTCCATTTGTCAGGGGACTTTTAAATATTTATGATTTCAGCAAATGGCCAATATCCAAGATTCTATGGCATCAATGTCAATGGTGCTCGTGGTCGGCATTGCAGCTCTCAGTATTACCGTCATCGGAACTATTATTTATTTGATAGTGAGAAAACGCAGGCATAATAAATTTATGACTCGGAAGAAGAATATGTACAGAAGGCGTCAACATATTTTAAATGCATGTAAGATAAATATGAATGGAGCCAGTCGAGAATATCTTGCCCTCGTGGAGCAATAATCGTCTTTCTGGTCTGGAGAATAGCCAAAATTATTTGTTGTTTTTGTTATTTATTTTTATGTTATTCGATAATGTAGTTATTTTGAATTATTTTATGTAAAATCCAACACTGGTGATATGTGTAATATTTTGAAAATTTTCTACATTAAATGTTGAAATTCAAAGAAAATAATTCAAATAAAGTTCTATGTACCGACAAAAAAAATATTTCTCTTTGTCCCTTGTCCGAGATTGTCAGAAAGTGAACCTGTCGCCTATGACACCTAATATTTTAACTGCCATAAGGTAATCCAGTGATGCACAGGGCGCAAAATTTTGTTTTTGAAAAATTAAAGCCATATAAACAAATCTTCCCAAATAAATACATAGTGCGTTGTTTGTGCTGTCATTTATCCAAGAAAACAAATCTTAAAGCGTCAGGGTTGGCACATCACTTATCATGAAAAGAATTCTAGCCATTTCAGTAGGGTAGCTGAGTGCTTAATGCCAATGCCTTAGTGTACAGTCCTCACGGGTTTGAATATCAGTGCTCGAAGGCACCGATATCTGTCATCTGCTCCTAAAATCAGGCGTAGCGAGAGCTACTAGCTAACCACTAATTCTATCCTAGCACCTATAGTTCTACTCCTTCTCTCTCAGAAAGAGAGAGAGATGGGGCAACTGATGGACACGCCGTTCTTGTTAAGGAACTATTTTTTTAAAAAAGGCTATTCAACGAATCAATCCAACATCAAATTAATGAATTAAGGGCGCCAGTGATTCTGCGATTGGGTGGAAAAACGTCTGGTAATTGGCAATGGTATAATTGTTACGCCGAATATACGAAATTGACTATTACATGAAATTGGCAATGTTGGTGCAAAAGTGCAAAACCATTGCCTTATTTATGAATTAGGAAAATTATCTGAAATTTGCCGATTGCATGTTTTGCCCATTTCATGTAGTAGTCAATTTCGTATATTTGGCGTAACATAATCACTCATAATATTCAGTGCGTTATCACTGATTTATTTCTTATCTATAATCTAATCTTTCATTCAGAATCATTTGGTGAAAATGTTAAGTAAACATATTCATAGCTTATAAAAAATATTATTGATATTCACCATCGATTGTACAAATTTCACGATTTTTATTTAAAAACACACCTTATAGGTTTCGTCTGTCATTGATCAAATTCAAATAGATAATATGAAATAAATTGATAAAAAAATCTACCCCTGGGCGTCAAAGGACCTCGCTACGAGCCTGTTCCCACACATGCGATCTTAGAAGTGGGGCGTTGGGAGAGCGCCTTGTTAACTACTAGTCCTATCCTAGCCTAATCCTATCTATCTTTACTCTCATCAAACCAAAGACGTAAAGCGACTGAGAAACAAGCAGTTCTTGGAGAAAATAAAATATGTTGAGATACCTTCATTATGTGGCCATTTCCTCCACATTAGGAGGTGACATTAATTTGAAAAATACATTAAAAGTAATTATATATGAAGTTATGTTCAAGACTTCTTAGAAAATAAATACATGAACAGGATATTTCAAACAAGGAACATTAGATACATCTATATCTTCAACGACATTATAATAAATATAATTTGACAGATTGATTGAAAAAATTCATTGAATACCTCTACATATATTATTTACAAGATTTTGTGCATATTAATGAACGTTTTCCGAAAGGAGCAGTGACTTTGATAATAAAATTTGATGATTTGCACACATTGTTCAACGCTATAACCTTCCATGGTGATTTGCCCGTACACCACTTAACAATTGAAAGCAAATTTGACAGATGTCATTTTAACAACATGCATCCCTATTGAATGATCCTACATATATAAAATATAGCAAAACAATCAATTGTTTTCCATCTGTGTTATGCATAAAATGAAACAACATAAATTTGTTCTATAGTTTTAATGAAAATGCAGGCTCTAATCAGCCTTTGATATTTCACAAATAATCAACTAAATTTTATATTACATCACAATAGAACACATACCATTGATACACAAAAAATATATCACTATACAATTTTACAATAACTTTAGGACTGTCTTAAATAAATAATAATGGGTAAAATTTTCAGTGGACATACAAAATAATGATTCAAAACATCAATTGAACTCTTTATAAAACTGTGTATCCATAATAGAATAAATAAAAAAATACCATAAACTTTGATAACTTTATAATAATAATTATTATAAAAATTATTGAAATACTTTCTTTTACAATAATTACGATGAGATTCAATTTGGCTAGGCTCCAGGACAATATTAAAAATTCAAGATACACATTTAACTTTACAAATTAATCTTTAATAATTAAAGTTTATTTACGGGTGCCACAAAAAATCGAATGACGAGCATTTCTATCAAATATGATTTCAAAATAGAGTGCTTCGAGAGACTTGGGGCAAATTTTTTAACAATTAAGAAACTTATGCGAATATATTACGGTAGGATTCTTCAAATTTCATTGCAATTTACAAACATCAGAATACAGATTACACGAAAAAGTATTGGTAAAATTATGCTGATTAAAAAAGTGGTAAATAGCAACTCGGTAACCTTTTTTTCATTGATTTATTCTGTTGACGTCAACGTGTATCAAAATTGTCAATAAAATTTGTAAAATATTAATTGCTCAGTGGTATGTATAACGATCTCCATTACTGAAATGCTTAAGCCATGCTAATTGCAAATCAGTATAAAATTTTACATTCGTGAAGTGAATATGTTTTACAATTACAATAGTGCACATAAAAGATCCGATGGGGTTCTGAAATAAAAGTTGCATAACTATTTTCCACAGTAATTATTATGTAACAAATTTACATACGGTGAATAAATAAATAAAAATACAAGCAAGCATTAATGACATGTTGCAAATTTAAAAGTATTAATTTGATAATTAAAGTATTCATGAAAGCAAATGCATTATGGAGATCCATTTAATATTGATTAGATGGTGTATCAATAAATCAGATATCCAGTTTCTAGATATGGAAGACCTCTTCGGAATAACAGAGTGTAATACTGTACAATGATGTTCATAAATTATATAAAACAGTATTAAATCATTAAGTAGTAGAGTAAAGGCGAGCTATGATCAAAATATAATTAAGAATATTTTTATTTGTTTTTTACAGTATGGAAGTACGTCGCAGAACACATATTTTGTCTTCGTAAAGACACAATATTGAAGAAAACAAAACAGGTGCCGTGTAACATATTTTATTAAAACAAAATATTAATTTATATATATATTCAATCGCGTTAGGTGGCACAAAATAAAAGTATTATTATTTTTATCATTTTGGCAAAATGGAATACCACAAATCGGACGCAGAATCTGTGCGGAGACGAGCTTAGAACGATTTTCTTAAAAACAATTCGTATGATAAAAGCACAAACTAACTTTCTAATTTTCTACTATGAAGGTTATATCGTTAACAAAATGCCGCACGGTATTTGCCAACGTAAAATGCGATTTCCAAACAAAATCGGATGGACATTTACACTCTTTTGTTTTACACGCGGTACAAAACCTCGCGTAAGATACGCCCCATTTTGTAGGCCTTTGTGCTATCACAGCTCCGAAACATTCTTAAAGTAAAAAATTAATACGACCCACGAAATATGTATGATTATTGCCAGAGTACAAAAATGTAATTCAAACCGTAAACAAAGAACCGTCGAGTGTCCATCATTGTTGTATATAAAAACTATATTCCTGTCTCCTCAATTCTTATTGCACATTTTTTTATCAGTATGAAAGGGGGGGCATTAAATGCTTCCGATATAAAAATTATTGTATAAAAAACATTTACCAGATTCACATTCATATATAAAGAACACCATTATATCGATCCTAATCTAATGGAGGTCAAAGATTATTCTTTTAGAGGACTATAAATTTAGAAAAAAAACGTAAACCTATATGCATTAATCAATTGTGTGGTGCAATATAATATTTGCGCGGCAGACTTGGGCTACAATTTATTTACATTGATTATCAGTTGGCCAGAATAATGAATAGTGGCAATACTTACACAGAAATACTGTTCTATTTTCAAAATGTAATTGCTGAATTTGAATTTTTAAACTCCGAAAGAAATATCAATACCTCAATGAAATAATAATATTCTTCCCAGATTTGCAGATAAGAAAAAAAATATGTTTTTATAATTTTTTTGTCTGCCATTAATACTTTACTAAACTTATTGTAAAAAACCTAATTAACCTTTAAAAGAGTGAGCAAATCTATACTGAATGTAATTCAACATAATCTTCGAACGAAGATATTTAAAATTTTATATTAAATTTAATTTATTCCACTGTTTGAACTAAAAGTATGTCCACACTCCTTCAAAGGTTAAATCCAAAATAACTAATCACTCAAAATGTTAACTGTTCTTTAAAGTACTTTATTTGATGTTGTATTATATTTGAATGCTATATAAAGAAGCAGTCAATTACGATAATAACAGCAACGAATAAGAACGGTTGATAATCTTAAAATTTGTTTTCATCCACAGTGCTCGAATGTAGAAGAGAACAAACTGTAGCCGAGTCTACTGCGCAAACGCATTTATAATAATCTTTATTTCCCGCCGTTTAAAAACAATCGGAAATCTACACTACCGTATCCATTAACATGGCTTTGTTTCCCGCGATAGGTACCTTGTTTAATATAAACATTGATAGGGTGGCAACACCGTCCGCCTACGAGGATAAGAAATCAGTAGAAACATTCAAGACGATATGAGAAACACACCACCTCTGCGAATCGGCGAATAATAATTTAATTGACAAACACTCTCGATAACTATCTAGCCTATGAACAACGGGAGATGTAAAAAAAGAACAGGGGCATATTTTTGACAACTCGTATCGAACGATTTCAGTCTTCTATGGGAGAGTATACTGCAATACAAATAAATAATATTAACAATATTGCTAATGGATAAAGTGGCACTAATTCACTTGTCTTTCGATAATGGAGCCCTTGATCAGATCGGCGTTCTTGGAGTCGATCTTCCTCTCGAGCGTGGCGTACGCGCTGCTTCCGATTCCGGAGTCTTCGTCGCCGCTGTCCAGTAGGGTTCCCTCGCCTTTGACTGGCTCGAGGATGACTTTGCGAGCGTTTTCTTCGATGCTCAGCGGCACGACGGCCTTCTGCATAGTCGCCGATTCAAACTGAGTAATATCAATATCAGATTTAGAATCAACCGTTTCAATTTTTTCGGTCAATATCGGTTCGGTCAAGGCGTCTTTCGATTCTTTCGCTGGTTCTTTATCGCTGCGGAGAATAGCAGAATTTTTTACAGCAGTATCAATTTCTACGTGATTTTTTTCACTTGCAATAAACTGTTCGCTAGAAGAAATAGGATCTTTAATCACTTCCGTTAAAATTTGTTTTGTCAGATTCTCTGGTATAACTACTGCCTTATTTGTTAAAGAAGCGTTAATCAAATTCGGGTAAGGTTCCGGTACGGAAGTGACGGTAAATTTCCGCGGATCCGTAAAGGTTTCGGTGAGAGACTTGTGCAATTCGTGCAAATGCGGAGTCTCAACATTTTTGAAATCGAAAATTTTAATGTCTTTGTTTGCATTTTTGCCTGACGTTAAAATGTTTGGTGAATTTCTCATGAGCGGACTGGGAGGCAGATCGAGCTTCAGCTTGTCCCTGGTGTGACGGAGCCCTCCGAGGGTGCCAGATGGCGGCGGCAGAGGTGACGTGGATCCGGAGCTGTGACCGCTCTGACCCGAAGCCGACGGAGATGGAGTGCTCGGCGTCAGAGAACCGCTCGGGGATCCCCTCTCCGGAAGTATCAAAGAGGTTCCGCAAAATTGTCTAACGGGTAACGAACTGCACTTGTTTGCGGCGGCTGTGCTCATATCCTGTTCGGTTAAAGTATTAGAGTGAGTATTATCGAGGCCATCTGTTCGGTTGCTAAGATTGTTGATGACGGTAGACGAGGAAGTGTCGAGACTCGGTTCGTCTCCCAAAAACTGGTGCTTGAAGTCATAATCCAGCAATGATGCGGGGGTGACGTCTTCGGTGCCGGAATCCGGTGTGATGAAATCTGAAGATTTGAGAACATCAGATTGCGTTCTGTCTGTGGGGTCTGGACCGTTAAGGCCCAGTGCGTTCTGTAGCGCTTCAAAATGATCAATTTCGCCGCTTTTTTGCTGCGGATTATCCAAAAGAGATAGATGCTGGCCAGGGAAGAATTGACTGGACGTGCTCAGAAGACTGAAGTTTTCAAATGGCCGCGTCGACGGCGAGATGAAGAAATCGTCATCTGATACCGGATTCTCTGAAATAATGATAAAGACATTAACATTAACTCTCGCAGTAAAAAAAGCTTTGCGAGCAATTTAGTAAATTTTAATTATCGAATTCCCTTGCAGTGCACTGTGGAGTATAAAGTTAGCAGGGATTTTTTTCTATAAAGCTATTTTCCAGGTGATATAACGGATTATTATAATTTCAGTCAGTAAGTATCTAATTATGGGAACGTTTCGTCTAAAATTAAATATCTAGAATAAATCTAGTTTTTTTTGCAAAACAATTCGTCTGAATGTAACAAAGTACTATAGAGTACTAAAAAGGTTTATTTATCCAGTGCAATCATAAAACATTTATCTGCCAATAGATGGAAGATGTATCATTTTTCAATTCTACGTTTAGAAAAACAATGAATTTTCAAAGAATCATATAATTGCGTTGTTGTTCTACCAGAGAAGTGATAGACTAGTTAATACTTATATGATTAATAAGAGGAAGAGGGTTAGACATGTTGTTATTCAGGACCACATAACAAAAGCATAAAATAACATAAGTTAGCCTGTGACCAGTGTTGATCATATGTAGATTGTCTAGATGTGAATATTTTAAAAAATAAAGCACAATATGTATTACTTTATTCTAAAACTATAAAGTTACAAAATGTTATTAGATAAAACTACAATGTTGAAGGAAAAGTAAATTTAGAATTGAAATATATATATCATATCAGTTAAACCAGTGACCTTTATGGTGTACCAAATGTAAATACTGGACACACTTATTTACACAATTAATAACATTTTGAAAACATAAATGAAACACGGACATATTAGAAAACACATTACAACGAGTTTCTATTGTCTGTGATTTCCACATTATCTTCTGTGCTAAGAAAGGCATTATTGTCTATGGTAATTTTACAAAACAGATGAGTCCCATTGTCTGATGAAATTTAAAAGAGACCATCAATAATAAGATATAGCTTGTTTCTGTTGTCTATGATTTTCTACATTATATCTTCTGTGCTAAGAAAGGCATAAATATAGAGTTTTTCACTATTGTCTATGGTATTTTTACAAAACAGCAAGACCCATTATTTGATGAAATTTAAAAGAGACCATCGATAATAAGATATAACGAGTTTCTGTTGTCTGTGATTTTCCACATTATATCTTCTGTACTATGAAAAGCATTAATGTAAAGTTTTCACTATTTTCTATGGTATTTCTACAAAACAGATGAGTCCCATTGTCTGATGAAATTTCAAAGAAACCATTGAAATTAGATACAGCGAGTTTCTGTTGTCTATGATTTTCTACATTATATCTTCTGTGCTATGAAAGGCATTAATGTAGAGTTTTTCACTATTGTCTATGGTATTTTTACAAAACAGCAAGACCCATTATTTGATGAAATTTAAAAGAGACCATCGATAATAAGATGCAGTAAAAATAAGATATACAAAAAAGGAAAAACATGCATCATATAACCTCTTCGGGCCCCGGGTATCACCCATGATACTCATGGTTGTTATTAAATATCAGCCCGATTGTAGAATTGAACGTACCAAAACCAAAAGTATCATATATTAAAGGAAACAGTCTTACCAACTTATATATATGAAAAATTTCATGTCAGTATAGAAGTCACTCTTGTTGAAGGAAGTTGGCCCTTTTTAGCATTAAAAGTACTTTGACACTTACAATACAAATACAACAATATTTTTCTCTCATTCAGACATTATTATTTTATTTAGTGCTTCAATAAGAATTACTTTAACATATTGTTTTGGTACGTTCAATTCAACAGCCTGGCTGATATTCAATAACAACCATGAGTATCATGGGTGATACCCGGGGCCCGAAGAGGGTAATCGGGAAAATAGGGTATATTTAGAACACATTCATTAATGGATTGATGGATTAATTTGTTTTGGTTTCGTGTTCAAGGAAGCAGAACTAGAAAACATATTCATCATTGTAAAATGTAATCTATGAATTTTACTAGTAATCATGTTAGTGAAATGCTTGTGTGAATGTTAAAATAATAAGAAACATAAACATAAAATACCTATTGTATAGGTGAAGTTGATATCGTCGTGGGAGGAACCGATATGATTGTCGAAATTCAGATCTTGCAATCCGAAATTTTGCCAGTCTGCGAGATTAAAACAGATAAATAAATAAAATAAACAATAAAAAATAGGATTCATTCGTTTTACCATCATTAACCCCAATAACTCTTAAAATTTTTAACATCTGCAATCCACAATGCACTCATCATTCATTATTTTCGTCAGTATATCAGAGTTATTCTGAATTAAAATCATTTCATTATAAATTAGACAGTCGCTTTTTCAAACTCGCCACAACACCTAGCCCTGTAAATTAATCCACTCCAAAAAATGAAATCAAATCAGTGTAGAATAGAGGTCTGCACGGGCTCGGGTTTGGCCCGGCCCGGGTAACGAGGGTTTTGATTCGAGCCCAGGCACACAAAAAATATAACAAAAATCGGGCTATTTTCGAATGAGCTCACCATTCTCGTAAATCTAAATTTAATAAACTTCACGTACTCGTTACAGTCATCTTTTCGACGCCTTGTTCGTTATTTAAAAACTTTATTTTCCCTTATTAACACATCCATTCGATAGAACAACACGCATTGTTCTTGGTTTATTGACTGCTTACACCACTATATTATTTTTTAATGGATAGTCTTCTGTTGAGTAGTTTGTACAATACGCATAATAAATTTCATAATATGATCTTGAATTTAGTATTTGTTAAATGGATTTTTAAAAACTGCACACACGATAATCGGTCAGTCAATGTTAATTATTTTTAATTTTTATTAGAATTGTCGATTTTTTTTCGGGCAAGGATGAAAAATGTCGGGTTCGGGTAAGATTTTGGAAATGAGCCTCGGGTTCGGGCTGGGCCGGGTTGGAGGTTTTCGGGCTCGGGCCGGGTAAAATTTCAAAATTTCGGCCCGTGCAGACCTCTAGTGTAGAATGAAGTGACGTGGAAATATTAATGTACTGAAATACAGTTTGAATTGTATGCACGGTTTTTCTGCCATGTCTATATTTACCTGAGTAGGGAGAATAGTCAGGTAACTGAGGTGATTCGGCTTCGTTGTCGGATATCTCCCGAGGGTACTCGTACACGCAGTGGTATTTCTGCTTTTTGAACACCACCCTCTTTCTGCCCTCCTGTTACATGAAATAAACATGTTTTTAAACATCCAAACAACATTATACATGGAACAATACAAGGCTTCGAGAACATAACTACCCTGCACTAAAAACATATTATATTGTCCCAGCAGTTTCTTACTTTGTTTACTCTATACACTTGTAAAAGGAAATCTTTGATCAAAAATTTACTACAGTGAAACTTGATTCTATATTTTTCAAGGGACCATAAAAGTAAAACAATGCATGCGGGAAAGTTTCAAATAATAATCTTCAATGTAACATTTTATACGATTTTTATAAGGCATTTAAAATTTCATCCTACTATGTTGCCGCTTAGGAGTTTGATACTTCTATTTTCACAAACACCACTCAAACCAGCGTACTTTTCTAACATCAGATGTATCCTTCTTTGAATTGCCAATATTTTTCCAAGCGACAATCGTGTTCAGAGTTGATGGTGATTCCCAGACGTTTCGCTATGAAATGATACGGTTCAACTACAACGGTCAATCGGGATAATATTTAGGCTATATATCGATTAATGCGGGATTATACAACATTGTTCTTATAGGTGTTTGCGGAAATTATAAAATATTAACGATCCATGAGAGAAATAAATGAATTCGAGAACAGACGATCAGAGTCCTACTGTATAATCTTTTCTAACACTTGTCAACATAAAAAAAACTTCAGTCGATATGTACATTATGGATTGATGACCAATGGAAGCGCTGATGATGTATTTTACTCCAGTCCCTGTAGTCCAAAAGGGATGCTCTACATGTTTTTTGTCTTAGTCGATTTATTGAGTAAAAAGAGATAAAAACATGACAGACAGAAATGCCTTTGGAAACAAGTCAATGAATTTATTTATCAACAATATCGACCCTTTGACTGCTAACCCAAATAGGAAGAAAGTTAACCGTACCCACCTCAATGTGAAGTGTATCTCAACTTGAAGTTTTTCTGCTTGTTATTCAGTTGCTAAACCTCTCTTTTTCAAAGAGGGTAGGGGTAGAAAGGATAGGAATAGAAAAAAACTAGTGGATAAGCTAAGTTAGGTGGATGTGGGAGGGTATTGTAGACCTACACATGCAAATCTCCGAACAGAAAACAATAATTCAATTGAAAAATGAAACTGCCCAGACTGAAGATCCTTCTCATATATATAGGTGAAACACCTGTTACACCTTTTTACAGCACAAGTAGAATAACGAAGTTATTTGTTTATTAAGAAATATGGCTGCTTATTTAGCTTCGTATTTGAGACAAAGAAATTAAATAAAACTAATTTGACCACATGCATTGTGGAATACTAAATAATTAAATAAAATATCTACCACGTTTATTGACCGTTATATTATCAGACTTGCTAACGAGGCGATCTTTCTAGGATACTTATTTACCTTGGAACATCAAAGAGCTTTATAAATCAACTATTCTAAAAGCGTAAATTAATTTTAAGGCTGATCAAATGAATATGTATTTGACCAGTTTCAGAACAAGCAACATATTTTAAGCAACTATTAAAAACTAGTATGTATGTAAATAGATTTTTCTACACTCTACAGCTTGAATTGAAGGAAAATAAAAGCAGTACAATAAAACATCAATATAATGAACATTGAACAAAAGAATTAAAATTTCAAGGGAATATTTCTAGCCATGATGGTTAACCACTGCCACTGTCATTTAATGAGTTGTAATCAACATAACACGTTTTTCTGTGTTTATATGGTAAATACTTAAAGGTTCACAATTTGTTTATAGATAACATTTTTTGAATATCTTAAGGCTGTGGGAGCGTAAAAATCAACGGAAATCAACACATGTGTTTCCAGGAAAAATGGTGTAATTTGTTCCCATAAATAACAAAGAGATTATGACGGTAAACACATGTGAATTTTTCTTCAATACGTGACATGATTGTATTTCGCTACATGTCGTGAACCTAGTTCCATCTGTGATCTTTGTTTTATAAATAAGAATTATCTGTCATTAGACTTTTTACAAAAATCAATCATTCACAATGATATATACTTTATAATTGTATCAAAACTTATTTGCTAGACACGATGCAAGACAGTTTTTAACGGTTGCTTTCGCATCAGTTCTAATATTCGTTCCATATTTTATAGTAAAAAAACTGATTAAAACTAGATAGCACAACGATCAATATACTCAAATATCTAAAAGCGATTACATTGCCGCATGCACATAAGGAACCATCCATAGAATGATTATTACTTTGTTCATCGACTATCATTATAGTACAATAGACAATAGCATCATTAGGTAGTTTTGACATTTGAAAAACACAAGACGACGGGCGGTTTTAAATATTCAAAATGCAGAGCATCGAACTCACGCTACTCGAGGAATCCTCTTCCTATAGAATGGCAGCACATTGAGATAAAATGGAAAAATTATAACAAATGTTAAAAAGATACATACTAACAAACGAAACTACATTGATGAATATTGGTATTATTAAACCCAGGGCGAGATGGATAGATGTACCTTATTTTAAAAAAACCACATCTTTGTATCTTCTTTGAGGTTCTGATATCTAGGGCAAAGCTGTTACCGGTAGATCATAGAATCTGATCATCTGAATTGGGGGAAGCATATATCTATCCCTTGTTTCATTACACATAAACATGTAATTCATGGACGATCTTTGTTGAAAAGCAGCCCTAGGCTGATTTATGCAGAAATCAGATCCAACACTTGGATCAGACTAGGCATAAAATGTGGACGGTGTGCTCTCTGTAATTCTTGTGTTGTGCTTTGAGCTCCCTTGCATAATCTCCAATCTTTTCTTATCCTCATTTGAAATCAACTAGTTAATATTTTTAGCAGTCGTGTCCTAATAAACGTGTGTAGAGAAATACAGAATTATTGTGGTGTTGAACATAGCTGTCTGGTTGTTTTAAGCTTGAATAAACCCGCTGTATTTTTGTCGGTCTCGATGTAAAATTTTCTTCTCCTGTACCTGCGATGTGACATTGAAATCTACAAACTAACATTTAGAGTTGATAAATGTTATCTATAAGCCAATACATATTCGATTAGTTCAAAAATTTACTTAAAAATATCAGCAGAGAACAAAACTTTTCCGTCTAATCATGCCAATGTAATATTGAGAAAAAAACGCTTCAACATTTTTGCCTGTCAAAATCAAACAAATGTAAAATCTTTACAGATTTGACTTTTGAGCGATTTTAGATATGCGGGAAAATGATGTTCATGCACGGATACGACGGATGAAATTTTATGGAAAATGTCTCTCTTATATATAAATGAAAACATACGAATCAATAGGCAATGCGAATATTTTTTCAATCATTTGGTAGTTTTAAACTTTGATCTTAATTCACGATTTGATCAAAAAAATGATAATTATTTCAATTTAAGTCTGCAATGCCAAAGTTAATACTCTCTCTCAGTCAGCGCATTGTCTGCATTGAGTGAATGTTAACAGGCAGCACTCCATATGGTTATTTCGATATCTAGTATTAATTTGAGTAGCTTGATATTTTTTTTTTACATATCGGATAGCTTGTCTTCATATCATCTATTCAAAAATAATCATCAGTAAAGCGTCATTTCTCTCAAAGAGAAGATGATATGGATTAGGGTTGATGGCAATGAAATGATTGAGTTTGTTATAAAGGAAAAATCTGTTCACTAAAATACAAGATTACTTACGCTTTGACTGGTGTCCGCGCTCTTCAGAGCACTCTTGGAAGGCGTCGCGAGGTAATCCCAGCTGGACGGAACGAATTCCACTTCTTCGTCGTCGCCCGAACCGCCGCCAGACTCCGCCGAAGGGGACACCATCTCTTCAGGTATCGTGTCGAAATCTAGACTGCTCGATTGACGCACTTGCTTCTGCTGTGATATACGACAGGCGTTTCATGAGATCGTCTTATTTCGCGTTTTGCCAATTAATTAATTTTTTTTTAACTCGATTGAAAGTATCACAATTTTTGTTTCTATGATATCCGCTTCCAATAGGGAACAAATGGAGTATCTTATGACTATTAATCAGTCGCTAAACCTCATTCTTTTAGGAGAAACAAAGAGGAGAGAATAATTAGCTCATCACACCGTGTTTTTAGGATAAGATAGGTGAGATGAAACGTTCATTCCTTTGAACACAAATCCATAAACCAATATATAAAAGCATCTGAATTGGGATTTGAACCCGTAGTGGGTACTGCAACTGAAAAGGATGATGTTGAAATATCACAACAGGCTTCAGGTCCACATTTTGTATGAATATAATATGATAGTAAAGAATTTTGACAGTTCATAGATTCGCAATAAATACTAAATTATTTATATCAGATTTGAACCGACAGTAAATTTCACAGGTACATTATTTTGTATGGCTGCGGATGTCAAATGAGATTGGAGATAGGTAACAAATAAGAAAGTGAGTAATAATCAAAAAATATAAATACATAAACATGACAAGTTATATACAAAAACTCACCAATGCACCCAAGCACCACAAAAGCGGAAACGGACAGTCAACAATAATTGACTCGATAAAATATATATTCAATAATAAGGAACCATATCTGAATTCATAGATTGGTGGCGTGTCCATAAGTTGTCCGTTATTCAAACTAATCTTTTAAATCAAATCAAAGTCGATGATAAAAAAAACAATATTCATGCTAAATAAGAATTGAGTCTCCAAATGAAAAAGAGGAACATTTTAAAATTCTAGAACATATATTTTGTTTTGTTTTCATTTAAGCATGGGTTGTCCAACATTTTAAGACACTCTTGAGCCACATTGATTGAAGAGTAATTGTTTTGAGTTGCACAAAACATATTTAATACAAAGAATGAATTTTAAAGGGAGCAGCACGAAACTAATTAGATATTCGACTCTTTAGTGAGTTATACCTAATTAAAAATGTAAATGAAATAATTTATTATATCTTTTAAATAATTATCTAGAAGCTATTACTTCCGATTCTGGCCTAGATACGTGGCTACAGATTTGTTTCCAAATATTATAACCTCTTTCAAAATTCTGTTGTTTATTTTTCACTAGCTGTAATATGAGAATGGCAAAATACATTGTTCCACTCAAGGGGTTAAAGGAATTTATGTAAAGAATGAATCTATGATATGGTTTTATGGATTGCCGGTAAAGTCGGTGTATTGGTGGGGTCGTATGGGAACCGTGTTCTACATAACTTGGACTTACCGGTGTGGAATGCGATTGGATGTGCGATATGGAAGTCTCGGATAGAGGCTGTTCTCTGTCCCCTTCCTGCAATGAATTAAAACACCACCCCGCAACCGGACAAAGCAAGTATTAAATATCAAGACAACATTGCACAAGCGTAGTATTATGTAAATAAAAAAAAACAATGAAATAGACATGCAAAAAACAGAAGAAACAAAGGCATCGGTGAATGTCGAATATATAGTATAAATGTATATAGTACATGAATAAAGAAAAATAAACTAACATCATGAAGAAGGTATAGTTAAGACAATAAATATACACTTTGAGGTTGAGGATTATAAGTATTTTAAGACTTCCATGTTTTGTCACAAATGTCCTGAGTTGCAAACAATATATTTCATCTACTGTTTCAAGTGATCTTCATTAAAATATAAAATAATTGCCGAATTGATTTTCGACTATAAATTGAATTTTGCTCGACAGGGATTCGAACCTGTTAGCTCAACAAACGAAATAATCGATATGTTTTATAGAAAAAATACTACTTGAAGGAACAGTGAAAAGAATAATATTTACATACATATACCGGAAAAAGCGTAGAATAGATTTTAAAACAAAACAATTGATTGGAGAGGTAGTATGCCTCCAGATTTGAAAGGTTTATGAAAGTCCCATTCTATGGAGGATGTAAAAATAGTATATTGTGTTGGATTCAACTATTAAAATATGCTATTCGCATATCTTCCATACAGTAAATTAAATTGTAGATCTTCGATTAAAAAGAAGGAACACTTATAAGAAATGATTAAAACAAATAGAAAATTCTTCACAGTATTCTTTTAGAGAAAATTTTGAACACAGTTTAGAAAGAAAAAAACAATGATTAGAATACGAATATTAAGATCATTTAGATGTTAATAAAAACATAATTAGATCCATACGATGATCATAAAATTGGAAATATATTATGATTGTTGTAGAAGTTGATAACTTTTCTCCGAGAATTTTTGAACATGTGACGCCATTTTGAGAACATACATCTAGTGACATGAATATGTTTCATAAAGATTAACATTTAGTTCAGAACATTGCTTTGTAACTATCCTGTTGTATTTAGAAGTCTAAAACATGGTAATCAACTCCATGATTAAAATTAGCTAGAACAATCTTTCAACATACAGTAAAAGTCCGTTAATTTGAAATTCAAGGGACCAGATTTCCCAAAAAAATTCGAATTACGAATTACGGGATCAGTATGAAAAATTGAATTTTCGCGGCAATTGTCGACGGCTTGGAACATCGCGGCCATTTTTCGATTTTTATGGACCAAATAAATTCAAATTATGCAATCACTAAAAAAGAAATTTTCGCGGAATTGTCGACGGCTTTTAACATCGCGGCCATTTTTTAGATTTTTTTATGGTCGAATTACGATTTTACACTAAAAAATGAATTTTCGCGGCAATTGTAGAAAGCCTGGAACATCGCGGCAATTTTTTCGATTTTTATAGACCAAAAGATCGAGATACGAATTACGCGAACACTAAAAAATGAATTTTCGCGGCCATTTTTCGATTTTTATGGACAGGCATTTCATAAGAATAAAACAGTTAAGATATTTGATTTTTAGTCACTTATATTTAAGGTATTCGCGCGTAAAATAGAATGACGTTTAGGTAGGTATATACTTATGTAGTGAAGTTAGGTACATACTAATATTTGAAGTGTCACTTGCACCAATGTTATAAATGCTCGAATTCGATTTGACATTCACTTAATATAGATGTCTCACTTACACTGATGGTTTACATAAGCTTTACTCTTCAAAACAATGTGTTGACTAACTTTTAACCTAACAAACTCACGAAATTATCAAATTTCGAAATTGTTGAACTGTCAAAATTTCGAATTACAAGAAATCGTATGTACATTTGGCGAAAACATTACGAATTACGAATTAAAAAATTAAATTTCGAATTACGAATTATCGTTGTTCGAATTAACGGACTTTTACTGTATCTTGTTGTGTTGAATTTTAAATATTCAATATTGTATGGTACAAAATTGCAATGAAGATGAAAGCATTCACTACAGGGATCATCTATTGCTGTACAAGTATACACTGTCATCACCGAACTTATCTCGTTTCCCGAATGTGCAAAAATTCACGTGGAAAAAGTTAAATCTGTTAAGAATAGTGTGTGCACAATACAAAAAAGTTTTCTCTCTAGAGGAAATCGCTCTTAAATATTCACATCTGAGTGGCGTGTCAACGGGATCGTACCTTCCAGATAAACTCCCCGCTGGA
The DNA here is from genome assembly GCA_028554975.1 of Himalopsyche kuldschensis. NCBI lineage: Eukaryota > Metazoa > Arthropoda > Insecta > Trichoptera > Rhyacophilidae > Himalopsyche > Himalopsyche kuldschensis. The sequence continues at coordinate 18,406 of JAHFWI010000005.1, forward strand.
TGAATCGTCGCTCTCGCTGTCCCACTCCTTGAGACGCTCAGGAGCCGCGAAGTTCATGTCTTCCATTTTCTTAAGATGGACGTTGGGCAGGCTCTGATACGATTGAGGCAAGTCGTCCGTCGACGAATTCGACTCGTTGAAAGATGTCGACATCATATCATCATTGGTCGGACCTATTCATTGAAATAGAAAAATCTAATTTATAAATTACTATTTAAAAATCAGTGTTTGCTTGGTCGTATGTTATGAGTTGCCATACTGTTTATCCGATTGCGATAAAACTTTGTCAACTAATTGCTTGCACTTGCGCGAAGGTTATAGACATAGTAAAATCAGCCTATAGGTCTTTTATATAAACATCAATGTTTTTTTCATATTTTATGCGCTGACATACCGTTTATTTTGACAACTTATTGTCGTACTTGCGCAAAGGTTACAGGCATAGTACAATTAACTTTCAGTAGGTGGCGCGTGTGTTGACCCATAGACAATCGACAAAAGACAAACAGCAAACGTCATCGATACCAATTAATATTAGTGAAATTAAATCGAAATTATTTAAATATAATAAAAACACTTTCTTTCTTTGAGTGGCATTGCAATGCTTGCCGGGTACCGGCTAGTTATTATATAAAATTAAAATTGATAGCTTAATTATTCCACTGATTGTGTTAGAAAATGTGACACTTGTTTCGGCTCTTTGAGAATAAATTAACTAAATAAATTTACAACTGAATTCATGTTCTTTTATTTGGTAGATTCTAACATCAACTTCAATTAAAAGGTTTAATGTGGGTGAGGGTGTTAATATTCAATCTGAGAGAATGTTAATTTGTAAGTAAAATTTCTAAGTGCTTTATCATGTTCCAGAACCAATACCATGTATCGAAGAACGGGATGTTATCAAATTGAACTCGGATATCTACCGCATATTACACTGCTATCTATAATGTGACAGTGTTGGAATATTCAATGTAAGGAAAGCATTAAAAATAATCACTCACCAGAGAAATATATCTGGCTAAGATCAGGGGATGATATTTCAGGCGGTTGCATATCAGTTGAATTCTGAACAAATTCTGTCGTCTGAATATAGTCACCGTCGCTGGAGTCGATCTTTCTGGATTCGTCTTTAGCATTCTCCTCATTGATGACAGGAGACTCGAGGCAGTCTAAGAACTGAAACTGCGTATCGATGAGGGCGTCGATTGATTCTCCGCGTTCTTGTGCAGTTTTCGGAGACGGCTCGAGTGAGCCTTTCGCTACGGGCTCTCCGTCCGGTGTGGAAGCGAAAGGGCGGTCCTGTTGACTGAACAAATCAGCCGTAATATTGATTGGCGATTTTTGTTTTGAATTCGCTTCATTTGCGTAATTTAATAAATTGATTTTAATATCACAATTTTCGGCTAAAAAACCATCCCTCTGACATTCCATATCATTACCCTGTTGAGTATCAGAACTGGGTGAATACGGAGGAACGTTAGAACTAGTCGTCAAATCTTCAGAAGGCGTCGTTTCGTCTGTAAGAATACTATCGATTGAAGTTTTAACATCTGCGACAGTTAAAGGCGCTTCGTTTACAATATCTTTTGCAAATACGCCAATATTTGAATCTTTGGGTGCTTCGGGACTCACAAACTGAGGACTAATGGGATCTGCGGTCGGTGGAAGATCACTTTGATGAATTCTTTCATCGATGTTATCCTTCCCGACACTCTTGACTGAATCCAAAGGTGACGTTTGCAAGTCTGAATTGCTTGCCATAGTTATGTTTGAAATATCGGAATGAAATGACATCTGTGATACATTTGGCAATTCTTTGGGCGAAGATGTCATATGTGTTGCAGAATTATTTTGACTAATTTCATTTGCTTTCTCGTCGTTATCTTCATGTCGAATCTCTACCGATTCATTTTTTTGCTCTACACGAGACAACTGCAAAGAATTGTCATCGGTAATATTTGAAACTAATTTTGTTTGCACAAAAGGTGCCGCAGATATTTCAGATGTTAAGAAATTGTGCGTAGCGGATATGATCGGATTTATCCAAAGAGGAATGTCCTGTTCTTTATTCGTTGAACTGCTTATAACCGATGACCCAGAATTGATTTGTGAAGATTCCTTGACAAGATTATCAGTCGATAAATCAGGTTCGTTTGATTCTTTTGGAATACTTAAAGAACTTTCAATCGTACAATTGTTGGATTCGTCATCTAATTTCTGCACTTCGGTAGAGAACTGCTCATCGAAAAGACTGTTGTGTGCTGACATAGGCGTGACACACGCCTCTGATTCGTTCAGGCTGTTCATCGTTGGCATAGATGGCAGGGAAAGATTTGAGGTGTCAGTCGTAGTATCATCAGGTAATTTCACGGCGACATTATACAATGAGTTGGGAATCTGGGTAGAGTGAGACACGACGCTTCCAATATCGAAAGACTTCTTAGTTATATCACTGCTTTGACTGTCAGAAACGGTCGTCTCTGGTTGATCTACAGGTGAAGCGTCAGGCTTGCTCATCTCACACGGCAACGGAGATACGTTATTTGAAATATCGACAAAATCTTCCGGTAGTTCTTCGACGAGATGATTAAATTCCATAGATTCATCGTTGACCATACATTTCTTATCTTCGATGATGAATGTCTTTTGCATTACATTATCGGAAGCGCTTAGAGTGTTATCCGTTTAGCTTTGATCGTCGGAAGTTGTTTTGACGTACGTTTCAGAATCGTTCCACGTGTTCATATCAGAGACAAACGTCGGCGTTGATATGTTTGATATATTTGACAAATCATCAGTGAGATCGGATACCGTGTTATTAGTAGACTCTTTGGTGTGAGATTTGATCTCATCGACTGAAGGTATTTCCGTAAGGTTAATCTGTTTATTAAAATTGCTTTCATTATCGACATTAGAATTATTTGAATTATTAGAAATACCGGAAATATCAGCGATAGCATTAATGTTTTCTTTTAAGGGCGATTCTTCTTCGTTTAAGATGAACTGTTCGGAAGCCATAGAGACGACGCTGCCAGACGTATTGACATTTTCAATCTCTGTCTCCATTTCAAGACTGTCAAACTCTTGCGGTGCCGAATCTGCAGAAGGGGAATCCTTCATATTTTTGTGCGAATTCGATAAAAGTGTGTCAGGGTACAGGTCACTCAGAGCGCTCATGTTCGGGTTTTCCGTGCAGCCCATGACCATCTCGACGGGTTGGTGCCACTGAAAAGAGGTGGTGGCCTGCCCGCAGATGTCAGAGTTGATGGAACTGTTGACATCGGAGGAGGTGTAAGACTGCGATGACGTTTGAGACGTATTCATGTCTAGCGGCGGTCCTCCCATTGAATTATTGTATGCTATCAGGAGTCGATTGAAAGCTGCTTCTTGATCCTCTACATCTTCATCGGCATACTTCACATTCTTGTCTGATGAATCTGAAAAATATAACATTAGTCAGTTTAATTCATAGGTTCCCAACCTTTTTTGGATGGTTTTTCATGAAAGCCATTTGACCCGCGACCCCCAGGTCAAATTTAAAAAGACATTGCATTAAAGTGAATATTTTTTTAGTTGACTGTATAAGTTGGTGACCCCACAGAAAACCCGTCGCGACCCATGGGTTGGGAGCCCGTGGTTTAAATGAACAGCAATCTTAAGAGTATATTTCAGTGGTTTTCCACCTTTTTTCTTAAACGTACACCCTAAATGGCAAAGTATACTGCATGAAAGAGAATAAAAATCAAAACTCGCTTCGTATGACATTCAAATTAAGTGGGACTCCACCCATATACTTGAGTAATGAGTGACTAATGTACTCAGGTGCACGGAAAAGCCCCAGGTAGCTAGATACTGGTCTATAACATCAATCATAGCCAATAACAAAAATGTTAAAACACAAGGAGGCAAAGTAGAAAAACATGTGTTAAACATCGTTTTGCCTTTTTACAGTTATTATCGCATGAGATAAGTTTAACTTGCAAGAGCCATATAGTCTCTTTGTTACTGATAGATGTTGAGAGATTTTGCAGTCATATATATACCTTTATCAGTTTCATTGAAGTCCAACCAAGTTTCTTCAAGGATAGGGCTAAGAGGTACTACTCCATACAAATTGTAATGTATCATGAGTTCATTCTTGATGGCCTGCGGAGGTACATTCTTAGGGATGTCATTGTCCTCCATGAAATCCTCCGTGATCGACGATTCTGCATTCTCATTGGTAGCATCTATATCGGTGATCACTTCACTCGGCGGGGCACTGGCTTGCTCCGGAGATTCTTGTGGTGGTAAGACTTCTGTGATGTTTTCGTGGCATATTTGCCCGATTTTCTAAAAAGATTAACATTATTATTAGTGGTTAAACCAGGGCTGTGGAGTCGGAGTCATGGAGTGAGAGCATTTGGGCCGGAGTCAGCGTCATCGTGGCGTTTTGGCTGGAGTCGGACTCGGAGGCGGAAATTTTGAAAAGTTTGAACATTTTATTTTTACATATAATATGTCAAATTTGGCTATTGGCCGGATTGGTAGGGTTGAAATTTAATTGAATACACATAAATTGGAAAATTAGTGACAATATTAAACTTTTTTTAGTCGGAGTCGGAGTCGTGTTTTTTGTCAATGTTGGAGTCAGAGTCGTGGTTTTGGTAAATGCTGGAGCCGGAGTTGGAGTCGAAGTTTTTTTTACCGACTCCACAGCCCTGGGTTAAACAATGTAATAAAACACAATAGAATCTGAATATATTTTCAGTTTCAGGTTTCCAATAGGAGATTGAAGCTGCAATATGAAATTGAAAAGTGCTCATTCACAAATATGTGATTCCACAATGGATCATAATCATTTTAGAAAAATCGATTTTGATTTAGTATAGTAATGAGAAAATGTTTGAATGTTCCTCCATAAAAATATTTTATCTATGATTTTGAATTTTCTTCCTGTTCCATGACATATCTGTATAAAATTCCATAAATAATCAATTGAAATCACTTTGGTATTTACCTGTGCTAACGGAAGTTTCAATTCCAGTTCATTCCTAAGCGCTTCCACACTATCAACGTCCAATGAATAACGATCAGAGGTGCTGTTTTCACTCAACGACTCGGTGCTTCCCGTATTGCTGGCGCTGACAGATCCTGACAGTTCGGTCACGCGGGCATTCTTCATCGGCATATTAAACAGATTGCTGTTTTCCATTCCCTCCAGCGGTTCCAGTTTAGGATGCAGAAACCATCCCGTCAATTGCCTCGCCTTCTGCTCTGTCTTTACTATCTGCGGATCTGGTGAGTCGTTTTGTTTCACCTTTTCGAGTGTTTCAGTCTCCATGTCAAGTTTCATGAATTCAACATCCAAACTCTCGATCAAATCGTCGTCCAGCGGAGTGGCTTCGTAGTTTACCGAAGAATTGTTGTTTATCTGGGTCGGTAATCCACTGTCATGCCCGTGAGAGCTAGATATATCGTCATCGGTGCTGGTCTCTTCAATTTCATTTTCTTCGGTGGTTACCGGCGAGCTGGAGTGCTCTATGTTGAGATTGTTTTCATTCTCAGCCATGGCCAGTTTCGAAGTGAGGTTATTAATCTCATTCTGTTTTATCTCTCTTATCTGTTGAGTCAAAGGTAACGCTTCAGTTTCAATATCTGCGTGAATTAAATCGTTTAATTTCACATCGTTAGATTTGATTTCATCAAGTGTTTGCAAATCACTTCCTATGATTGTTTTAGTATTTTCTACAACAATATCTTTAGGCAGCTTAATCATGTTCTCAATAATTCTCGAATCATCGCATTTATTAACTATATCCAACTCAACTTCCGATAAAACCTGATCAATCCGGTTAGTCGGAGCAACGATTTTAGAATCATCACTTTGATTGGATAGAATACCATTATCCTTAGGCATAATGTCGTAAATATTGCTATGTATATCAAACACATCATTCTTTGTTTCAACAACGCTGTCAGCCTTCACAATACCGCTTGAAACATTGCTATTGAAGGCTTCATTGAGTATGAATTGATGACTCGGGTTAATTTCAATATTTTCCAACGATGCAATATCATCAACGATTTGATTTGCACTGACATTAGGTATAACAGTTGCAATCAAGATTTTACTAATCCTAGAGTCATCGCTTTCATTGTGAGCGTCACCGTCTTCTTTTGGTTTGATTTCATCGATAACAGATGAAATATGTTCAGATCCAAGTATGAAAGCTTCATCAATATCCTGAATATCACTGGGTAAATTTTCCTCTAATTTAATACTACTAATAGGATCATTTTGAATAGGTCTTAAAACGGGCTCTACTAAACTTTTATCAAAATCTTCATTTTGTTCTTTACGTATCAATTCATCTACAGCAGGCATTAATTCAGGTTCTGTTGTTTCAGAATTAACTTCAGCGACGTTACTTATCACAGATACATCTTCAATTCCTGCTATTTCATCTTTAATATAATTCGGTAAACGTCCCAAAGATTTACTATCAATTTTGGAATCATCCGTTTTATCCTGTGGCACAATTTCATTTACAACGTCACCTATATCAACTACTTTTTCGACAACGATAGGTTGGTGAGGTACAGATAAGTCAATTATATCATCGAACACCGGTATAACTGTTTTGCTCTTACTTTCAGTGACTTTGGCATCATCACTCTGATTAAAAAGAGTGAAATCTTCAACTAACGTTACGTCATGGTCCACCTGTTGAACAGATTCTAATACAGCACTAGGCTTGGCAAAGGTGTTGTTAGCAATGTAATACACTTCATTTTGAATGAAATCGTTTGTAATTTCTATCGCATTACACTTTTCATAGAAATCAGGTACAACAGTTTCATTTTTCTTATCATCAATGGCAGACACTGCTTTCAGAGAATCATCCGATTTGATATTATCATTTTCGCGAATCTCATTCAATACAGGTGTACTTGTCGATATACTGTCAACACCGACATTAAATAAATTGAAAGGCGATTCTAGATCTTTGATGTGTTTAACTGATGTGGCACTAACAACACCTTCTGCCTTAATAAGATCGTGTTGTGGCGTGTGTACAGTTTCACCGTATTGAGAAGTTATTTCAGTAGATTCAGTGCTGTCTTTATCGTTAACAGAATGACTTTTTTCACTGACAATAAATGCGTTTGATATTCCGTCAGGTGGATTTAAATAAATTGTCGATTCCCAAGTTTCATCGGATGACGGTTTGAATACGGAGTTAACATTCTGATTCAAATTTGTGTTTATATCGGTGAAATTCGAAGAAAACTTCAAATCCTCTTCTTCGGACGGATCTATTGCGATCTCGTCGTGTTTGATTTTTTCCAAGCTTTCCATGGGCGTTAGGAAATTTACAAAATTTCCACTACCCGTGCCAGAAAACTTGCTTCCGCCGAAAGGAGAAGAAAACATCGTATCACCTGGCAAGTTGAAATAGCATGTCGTGTCTTCTGCATCGTCGGCAAATGACTTGTACGTCGATACTCCGACATCGTCAAGGTGAGCTGTCTTATCCGAAGATAAATCAGCATCATTATAATCAGTAAAGTTGCAAGAAAATTGCAAAGTTTCAGACTCGGAAGGCAAAGAATCAACGGTTTTACTGTCTATTGTCCCTTTGGCAGAGTCATAGTTTATTCCTTGAAGATTCTCAGCAGGGTAACACAAAATTCTATCGATAGCATCTTCTGTGTCCTTCAAATTCTCCTTTGTTTGCGGAATCGATTTATCGGTGGATAATTTCGCTGAAGTGTCAGTGCTGTTTGGCAGCGTTTGAAACAGTCTATCGGTGTCGCTGTACTGCAGCAGGGAATTGTTATCTGTCTGTATGCTGGGGCAATTCATTAAAGTGTCAGAATCGGGGGTCCGGAGACAGTCCTGAGAGTTGGTCTCGCCGGGAGACAGATCAAAAGCTTCGACGGTCGGTCTGTCACTCAGACTGACGCTTTTTGTTTTACCTAAAAAAGAATCCATCCCACATTTGAAGACCAGCAATTCCTTCAACGAAGCGACACTCTTGGATTGGAGTGTCGTCAAATCGTTCACGCTCTTCGTCGGTCGCAAATTCTTGAGGGTCATGTTCCACAGACTTTTCTTCAATTTGTACATATCTAATCCGGGTTTGGCGTTGTGATTCATTAAGGAATTGGAGGATATTCGCGGAAAAGACAGATACTCTTCAGTCGGCAGACTGGAATCTTTCTTGGGCGAATCCGATTGGGACTTTCTATATTTTTTTTCCAACGAAAGCAGAGTTCTGTTGTCCAAAGAAGTGTAAGAGGCGTCTTCGCTATCGAAATCTGTGAAATCCATATCTATGTGAGTGAGGACCATAAAATCGGTAACTGATTTAGATTTCAGTTTGATTTTCTCCGTTATGGCTCCCATTTCTATCCTCTTCTTCCAGATTTCGTCTTCTGTTTCGGATCCGGAACTGCACTGTCTTCGCGATCCCCAAGTTTCTTCAGCGGCCTTGGCTTTTTCATTATTCTTAGAAGCTTCCGGCGAGTAGCTGGTGTCTTGCAATGAATCGTAATCCTGTCCGTTGCCCGGACACTTTGTCTGGAAAATCGGATGGATGGAATCGCAGTCGTCAGGTTTGTCCTGCAGCTTCACTAATCTAAAGTCTAAGGTGGGATAATAATCTTGGCTGTTCACAGCGTCGAATTCAGGTACTCGTTGCAAATTATTTTTAACACTTTCACTAATTAATATGGCGTCCGGTGCAAAATCGGTCACAGTGCGATCCAATCCGTCATTTTCACTACTATCACTCATTATCAGTTTACCGCGACTGTTGGCCGATTGGGCACTGTTGGCGACGTCTCCTGGAAGGACTAGTCTGGTGGCTGGACTCCGAACTGGACGTCTTCTCTGAATTTAGCATGTTATCTAAGTCGCTGATGACGTCGCTGACGGTTTTAATGTAAGACATGTCTTCCTGCGACGTTAACGCAACGTCTTGCAGCCACGGAGCCACTTGAGAGCTCTCTTTGTAAGCGAACACGGGTTTACTCGTCTGTTCGGTTGACGTAGAGCTGAACAAACGGTCTCTGACTAAGCTGTCGCTGACAGTAGAACTCTCCAAGCTGTCTTGCGTATCTTGAAAGTTTAACACTGGCAAATTCTCTAAGTCTGTCGAAACTTTCTCGGCGAGTTTAGGATTTCTAACAGACTCGAAAGATCCGTGCAAGTTAGTCAAACTGTCCGATTTGACGATGCCTTGGAAGGTTTCAATCGTGTCAGCGGAGGCGGTGGCGTCGGTCTTGTAAATGAACTGCGCGTCGATCTTGTCGATGGAGTCCTGGCTGGCAACACTCCGTCCGGAGGAGTGCGGGAACTTTAGGTCGTAGTAGTCGAGATCCTCGGCGGAAGACGGAATGGAGTACGGAAGGCCGTTGTCGACTTTTGGAATGCTATTCGGTTTGAGGTTTTGCCAGCGGGCGTTGAAGTTGCGCATAACGGGGTCGTCCTCTGCGTGGCCGCGTGTCGTTTCGTAGCAGGTCTTGTAGACGTTGCAGAGATGCGAGAAGACTTGGTGCGCCGTCCACCTCGAGGACGGTTCATACACCCAGCAACCTTGCATTATGTGATACCTGAAATGATTAACCGACAATTAAAGCTCGTAAGCAATGACAACAAATAGTTATATAATAGGGTGGACCAAAACATTATTTTTTAACAAATAAAATACAGTCGAATGATTCATTGTCAACAGATTATTTAATTTACTGTCAGAAATTATTAAGATCATGATTTTATTTTATAGACCCACAATAAGTTGTTTGTGTTGAACAAAAGAAATATTTTCCAATGGTTCAGATCATGAAAAGGGAGCATTTTCATGTTAGGTTAGGTTAGGTTAGGTTACTCATTTATCAAATAAAGTTATGTTGAAGAAATTCAATGACAAGTTGCCCATCCATGCTTTTTTAGTCATATGGATAACTAACTAACCATATGTAACAAAATCATCAAGCAATAAGAACTGTACTTATATTCAAGTTCCGGCAAGATTATAAAAATTTTTCAATCTCATAAATGAAATCTTGGGCATTTTATAAAACATTTGACTCTTCAGCTATTACTACCTCTAACACATTTAAAACTATTGAAACAAAAGTTTACTACATATATAGCAATCAGTCATGCTGAAAAATGCCTCAGTGTTGCAAACGTTTAAATTATCCCACTGATTTTTTCTAGCTACGGCAACAATACAAACCCAATAATGAATTTGCTGGTAAAAAAGGCAAGTAATAATTATAAGATTCAGCTTTACATGTATACTGTGTAATCTGTAAAGGGGGCAGGTTGAGGCAGTTTGGTTCCGTCAGCGCACATCACATTCGTTATGACGTCTTCGTCGGTGAAACTCTCGTAAGGAAGCTCACCCCACGAGCTGGACTCCCATAGGAATACGCCGAGCGACCACACATTGCCTTCTTGAGCAATCTAGTCGGGAAAAATACAGAATTAAAGATTGATATTACCAATATTCAAAGCGGGTATAAAATGACAACAGACATGCAACAGGAACAGTTGTTTTAACAAAATAATTCATTCATTATCAGGTCCGTGGTTGATTGTCAACGCCGTTGGCATTGTATCCCAGTCCGAACACAGATTTCTGTTAAGAGTCATGGATGTCTGTGTTGAAGGACGTAGAAAGAGCGAATAAATAATCACTAGTCTTTTCCTAATCATAACCTTTCCAGCTTCTTCAAAAAAGAGAGGTTGAGTAACAAGTAGTTCTTGCAGATGCCAACGATGAGAGTTGATACTCAAACGCCGACCCGACAAAATATACATTCATTGCCAAGTCTCTGTATCAATTTGTGACATAATATAATATGTTTAACAATGTAAGCTTTAAAAGAAACGGAAATGTGCACTTCTATTTTGTTAAAAGATATTATTTAAGTAAAAGTTATAGTACATACGTGGTTCTACGTGAGCCGCTTAAAATGTTTAAATTTATAACTTGTCTTAAATTTAAACAAGTGTAATATTTATCTAAACTTACCTTCTGCGTCAGAGATTCAGGTGGGAGCCAGCGGAGGGGAATGACCTTTTCATCAGACGCTCGGTAATAGTCGTTTGGATGCCGTCGTTCAGAATCTCCATAGTCTCCTAAGCGAGCTGTTAAACTGTCGGCCACCATGCAGCTGTGACACGCTATATCACTGTATTGAAAATAAAACACATAATGAATATACAAAATATATTTTAAATTCACTTAATGTATGGAAATACCTCCAAGATTTGTTGATCTTTTTGCTTCGACCATAGTCACAACAGTGTCCTGAAGTTCCCATGGAAAATTCAGTTCGTTGAAAGAACAAACAATCTCTACTGATCTTTGACTCACTGGAATATTATCTATTCCTCGACCACTGTAATAAGAAACCTATCCAATAAGCCTTGTGTTTGCCTTGCAGTTAATAAAGTGTTTACATACACGTATAATAACGCAGTTTGTACTCTGGATTTTAAAACCTCGCTCATTTGTATATTGGAATATTTACGAACTAAGTTACTCTTAATCCAAAAATGTCTGACTGTTTTATCAATCGTTTAAAACTTTCAACAGTTTGTGACTCTTTCAGAACACATGAATGCGGATTGCAAATAAGAGTTGAATTGATTTTTATTATCTCTGGCAACACTCCAGGAATTGAATGATTAAATTAAAAAAATAACGCATTAATGGCGGGCAATGAAAATTTTATATTTGAGTCAATGGCACAAAGAGTGATTTATTCGTCTGTGCGTGGTTTTGTGTTGACGGAATAGAAATAAAATTGCATCAATCAAACAATTTGAATACTCACGGATGAACAATTTCCCTGGAATGCAAATACGCCACCGCCGACGCAATCTCACATTGGAATTTTAATGGGATTCCTTGCTGCTCAAGAGACGACATCTTGGATTTATTGTTCAACAGAAACTGCTTCAGATCGCCCTGTAAAAATAATACAGCTGTTTTAATGCAAATAATGATTCGGTGATATGATTTGATCTAACTATGATAATATTAAATTTATTCGTTCTCATCTTTATACAAATTCTTCATTTATAGTTTAAATCTGAACTTTACAATTTGATGGACAGATGGAACTAGGTAAGGTTAGGTTAGGTTAATTATGTAGTGACATGTGGTGAAATAAGATCACATGTGTTTATCATCATATATTAATTGTTATTTATTCCATTTGGTGGTCAGCACAAGTTATTTCACAAAGCATGGATATTAATGCATATATTGGCTATCTTTATTATGCAGCTCAAACATGATTATAGATATTTTGAAACATTATATTTAATTAATATTAACCACCAAAGGTGACAACTTATTAAAAAAAAACTCTAGTCAGAGAACTGGTTAAAATACTATGTACATAAATTAAGCATATATTTGACCTGTATAACCCTTAGGATAATATTCTAATAATGCCATGGTAAATGAGTCAATTGGATTATCTCCATGTCATATATTCGTTCACTCTGCCTTCAATTGACAAAGCAACGTTAGAGTGAGAAAGCAAGTGAATTGCGATAATTCTATGACCGTTTGGATACTTTGGTTTACAAACAAAGCATGCCGAGGGCCTTATAAGTAATTCAAAAATATAATTATTTCCAGCATACCAATTTCAATACAGCAAACATAACTACGAGATGACTGTTTCATTGTTTCATGCAGTGAATGATCAAACAAGAATGCGGTACTTAGCGGATCTCAATTATTGTATTGACATTAGGTCAAGTGTGTTAAATGACAATACGTTGAAAAGATCACACGTTAAAACGGTGTATGTGATTTGTTAAGGGTGGGAACGTTTTTTTTTCGGTTGAATAATGTTTATTTGAATTATTTTTTTATAAAACATATTCAAATACATTGCTATCAACGGCTTTTTAATTTATTATAATTTGCTATAACTCCTGTCAATTACCAGTTAATACCGGTAAGCTCAATACGTACAGTAAAAACTTTTTATTATAATATAGTTCTGACGATGGCGTAAGCCGAAATAGCTATCAACGAATATATAAAATAATTTCTGTAGAATTTAAATACATTATTATTTTTTTCACTGTGTTATGGAGTTCTACCAAGTAAATGCCTATTCAATCAATACATGATATTCTACATGTTAAAAACCAAAAGAAAAAGTGAATTTGTTTATTTACCCCTGGATTATGGGACAAAATTTGAAATGAGAAAATCTATGTACAATAGATTACATTATTGCAATCACTTAAAACAATGCTTACAAAGTGAACAAATTTGTGCGTTTGCTAATTGATCATCAAATGCGAAATACATTTTAATTATCAACATAATTATAAACATTTTACGTTTAGTGTTAAAACTTTGTTTACGGGCCTTTTTATTTACCATAAGTAATTACGCACAAATGTATGCACACTGTAAACAATGGGTTAAAAGAAAATAAACATGTTGTGTTTACCAGTGGACAGAATTCAAATAGAATCAGCCACGGGTCCTGAGTGAGGTTCCTGCCGAGCATGCTGAGTATGTTCTCGTGTGTGAGGTCCCTGTACACTTTGCACTCGCTCAGGAAGGTGCACTTTTCCTTGATGGAGACATTTTCGTCAAGTATTTTCACAGCCACTTTGGTGATGGGCGGAGTCTCGTCGTTGAAAGACGCCGCAGATTCTGCAGAAGCCTGCGGAAGGCTAATGGCTTCTCCTTCCACAATCTGTAACATGTAAATATCTTTTAAATGAATTTCATGATTTGTAAAAGGTGCTTCTCAAAAAGGCGAAATATGTGTCACAACTATACTGCCCTTCCATGGAAAAAGGCAGTAACTGAGTTTTTAGTGACATTTGCTTAAATATTTTTGAAAGCTTTATATGGTGCTCAGTTTTATAGCAGTATAACAGTGATGAACAACCTGCGGCCCGCAATGACAAATATAAGTCACCTTTTTTTCTTGAGAACTTTTAACTGACGAAAAAAAGCAGTAACTCTAGTCTTCTTAGCAAAGAGGCAGTCAATGAAACTACTAATGCATTAAAAATGCATTACAGTGAATATTTTTTTAGTTGACTGTATAAGTTGGTGACCCCGTAGAAAACCTATCACGATTCCCTTCGGGTCACGACACATGGGTTGGGAACCCGCGTTTTAAATACTATACATAACTTCAAAAAACACAGTATGTTATTTGTCTAAAAAGTTTGTCAGTCACTTCCTGCCTTCTTCTCTGTACAGTTTTTGTCAGGTGCAGTAATCAATTTTAATTTCATATAAGTGTTTAGGAAGGTGAAATGTGTATTCCAAGTTGAGGGCCGGATGTGAACAAAAAAAAAAATTACTCACTCTACCAAACCAGCCTCTTCCGATCTCTTGCAAGTATTGCAGTTGACTTCTCGGAAAGTCTCCGTGTGGGTTATCTGATAAAAAAAAAACAATATATTATCCAATAACAATCGATCAGTGTTGCAACAGTGACTAATATCATCTTATAAGGAGAAACATAATGACTTTGAATTATTCAAATTTATGGTTGGAAATAAAACCAGTCCATTGGGTAAATAAATCATTGTTGAAATCACTTGTGTATATAAAAAAAAACACTGTGCACACAAGGAAAGGTCAAGGATACGACGGCAACATTTAAATTTGCAAAATTGACACTAATAATGAATACGCAAATTTTTATCGTTTTTATCAAATCGTAAAGTGAAAGTTGAGCAACAATTTTGATCTTTATTTTCTACTTAATTAGCCTAACGAGCTGTTTGGGAAGATAAATATAGATTTTAATCAATTTATTAGTCAAATAAAATAACTTATATTTCCATCTTATATCTCTGCTATTATTAATTTCAAATCGCTGAATATAGAAGTTTTATAGACAGAGATTGCCAAATTCTTTCTAATTAAAATTCTTCTGTAATTTTTTTCTACATGAACTGATTGTTACTCAGTCTCTCAACCTCTCCTTGTTTCGACGAAAGTAGGGATAGAAAGTATAAGGCAAAGATAGAACTAGTGGTTAGCTAGTCGCTCTCACTACGCCCTGCTTATAGGGTTGGAAGGGTGAGTAGGAATTTGTCATCAACCCCAGGTTTTGAGGTTGTTCCCGTAATTTAAAAAAACAAAAAATTACTGCTATGCGTAAGGCATGACGTAACAAAAGCAAACTGCTTGGTTATTTTACCTTATCCCTTCAAAAAAATCTGGTTGTAAAAAGGTTATGTTTGAAATTTTGAATATGAGTGGTACTAACCGAACCAATCCTTGTGCTGATCGAGCCTGTCCATTGGCGTTGCTTCACTAACATTATCCCTAGGTGCCGCTGTAGGCGGTGATATATTTCTAGAAAAACTCGGCTGTATCAGGGCATCATCATCCGACTCCTCGAGCAATCGATTGGCGTTGAGATTCCTGTTCTCATACTCGCTGACAATATAATTCTCAGCGTTGTTATTTACAATGTTCTCCAGCTCCTGCTCGGAGATTGGGCCGTTGTTGTTGTCCTCGAACTGCGGATAGTTGTTTCCGTTGTCGGGCGGTCTGAGCGGCTGCTGGGGGCTGACTTGTGGTTCGGGCACCCTCTCCGGGGACGGCCTGTTGGCGCCGACGGCCAGCGGACCAAATATTGTGAATTCTCTGTCCACGATGGGGTTCACGATGCCGGTGTCCACTGGAACCGCCGCCGACTGGCCGACCCTCACAGACGCTGGCATGTCGATCACCTCTGGTTGATATGCGCTGCTTGGATGAGTTGTTCTCTGGAAGGATGTAAAAAATTCGCTTATTAGAAATGTGGCAGCAATGAAATATTCACCCATTCGATAAAAATACATATTTGTTGCTAGCCCCAAATAATAAGACGGGATAATCAGTAAGTAATGTTTCGGAATCACTTATTTAAACCATAGTGCTTAACATGATTTTATCGAGCATTATTGACAGACAGAAGTGTTTTTACCATTAACTATAGTTTTAATAGTAAGTTGTCTTCATTACACCTAAACCTTTTTTCGTGCGGTAGATGCATTCAGTGGAAAATCGCACAAAAAAAGCTATGAAAAAATAAAGATGCGTTCCGTGGTAGTGGCACCAGCCCGCATTTAAATGAGACGAAGCCGTTTGAATTTCTCAACTACGAATGCAATATGGGAACATTATAATATTATGTACAAGGAACCACATGCCAATGTCACATTGTAATAAGCAGGTGAAACACTGGATTATACACGTACAGTATGTGAAAAACGCCCTGCTAATTACGTTTATAGTCCCAAAAATATAATTGAAAAAATTGCACAAAAATAGGTTTGAGTGTATAACTAAATTATATGTATGTAGATTAGAGGTCTGCACGAGCCGAAATTTTGAAATTTTACCCGGCCCGAGCCCGAAAACCTCCAACCCGGCCCAGCCCGAACCCGAGGCTCATTTCCAAAATCTTACCCGAACCCGACATTTTTCATCCTTGCCCGAAAAAAAATCGACAATTCTAATAAAAATTAAAAATAATTAACATTGACTGACCGATTATCGTGTGTGCAGTTTTTAAAAATCCATTTAACAAATACTAAATTCAAGGATCATATTATGAAATTTATTATGCGTATTGTACAAACTACTCAACAGAAGACTATCCATTAAAAAATAATATAGTGGTGTAAGCAGTCAATAAACTGAGAACAATGCGTGTTGTTCTATCGAATGGATGTGTTTATAAGGGAAAATAAGGTTTTTAAATAACGAACAAGGCGTCGAAAAGATGACTGTAACGAGTACGTGAAGTTTATTATAGTATTAAATTTAGATTTACGATAATGGTGAGCTCATTCGGAAATCACCCGATTTTTGTGTGCCTGGGCCCGAGCCCGACCCGGGTCCGAATCAAAACCCTCGTTACCCGGCCCGAACCCGAGCCCATGCAGACCTCTACTGTAGATACAATAACTTATAGAAGAATACGAAAATTCAAAATTCGAAAATTTTCCAATAAAGAATAAAACTAGCACCATCTTTCTTTTATTATATACAACATAAAGATTCAATTGAAAGGAAAGGGTGACAGGACCTAGTCACTAGGTGAATGACTCGGGACAGTTTTGCATCTTCAATAGATCTGGTGTTCACTCAGTCATGTGATGATGTTAATATCAATTCATACTTCATACAAGTGTGTCCAAAATGTGGGATGCATACATGATTAAGGTAACACAATGATTATGTTAAACGTAACAGTTATTATTATTGTGTATAATCTTTTAACCATCATCATCATAAATATTCAATACAATAAAATAATTATTATTTACAATTTATATGTGCCATATTTGTTGCTTACTTCAGATCATTGATCCCCATTAAGCACTAGCAGTGTGAATTTATGATAGATTTGACAGATATTATTTTTTTTAAAATGTCATATATATTTAGTGGTAAGATGCTTCTCAAAGAATCGAAACACGTGTCATGATTAAAGTAAGAAAAAAAATGTTATTGACAATGTCAATCGATTTTAATTATATTTAATGCCATACATTAAGATTTCTTTAAAAATATAAGAAATAAATATTAATACATTGAAAATGAATTAGTGGTCCATATCGGTTAAAAGGGTTTACATATTGATTCGCCTATTGCTCCTGGGACACTCCCAAAGAAGCGACAGCATGGAAAATGTGTTCTGATTCAAATTGATCGTCCCATGACACAGGTGTCAGTTAAGTTTATTCCTTGGTCTTCCGAGTGCTTAATTAAATTAAAACAACCAGCCGCCATGATGCGCTACCTTTAAACAGTATAGAAAGAATAAAAAAAAAGAAAATTTCCAACAATTGACATTTTGTACTTTCGATAGGCAACATATAGCTCCTAAAATAAAAAATCGTTCGATAAAATAAGGATAGAAACACGTTTCATACATAGTTACGTTACAAGTTGAATAACACATCTATTAATTTAATTGTAAATAGTAATAATTTGTTGTCAATCTTGTGCGTCAAAATTTTACTCATTCCCTCCTCTTCGATCTATTACTACTTAACCTCTCCGCAAACGAGAGGTTGATCAACTGGATAATTTCTAACATTATTAAAACAACTCGCGTTAAAATCTTTCATCGGCGATTAATATTGCCTATGTGTCCGATACACCAGTGATTTAAATACCCGGAAGATTTGCGCCGAAGTGAGCGTCGTAAGTTTGGAAAACGCTGGTCGAGATGGATGGCTCGCTGTTCAATATGCAGAGGGTACCGGCTCGGGCACTTCCTGTAGTGTTTACGTTGCATCCGTGCGCGCGCGCTAGATGAAACCCGCATAAGGTGGCCGGCGACGCGATATCGCTGGATAGGGGACACGACCCCCGATAGAAACGTGTAAATAATTATCACCGTTAGCTTAATGATCCGTATCGCCGCAAGAAAACGCCTATCTCGCACAAAGTGGCTTGTGGCAAAATTTTCGCAGTGTACAGGAGGGATACAAAACTGCAAAGCGGTATTTAAAAAAAAATCGTAAGAAATTGGATTATTAGACGCGGCAGACGTTATATGAACGATTTATACAGCGCATCAAGAATACATCACATAAAAATGTTTTTTTCCGTATTTCTACTATCAACTGTTTTGTACATCATCGTAAATATAGGTCAGTTCAAGTACATTCGTGCACTTGAAATGCCTGAAGATACCGAAAGTCGAAACCCGGATCGTAAGCGAAAATCTGATGGAAAAGTAGAAATTTTCCAACGATTCAAATTTGATATTGAAATTCCATCAAGCACACCTTCATTCGAATAAATAATTACTATCCATCAGCTGATAATTGTCTCGGTGAGCAAAGTCGGCATATTTTGAATAAATAAAATACATGTAGTACTTTTTTAACATGTTATCTGATGAAGATCAGAGACGTTTTCGCCCATCGCGAGCACTGTCAACTGATTCGTTGACTTTCGATTAAATAAACGATTCACTTGATCAGTTTAATTGTCAAGAATGTATTTATTCGATCAGTATTGTATAAATATGAACTCAAAGTTCAAGTTCATTCTTGCACTTGACATGCCTGAAGATGCTGAAAGGCGAAACCCGGGTCGCTGTCGACAAAGCCCATGGAAAAGTAAAAAAATTCAACGATTCGAAAAAAAAGTGATAATTATTGTTTCGCCAACGAGTCGCATATTGAAAAAAAAAAGTTAAAATATAACAAGTCTGTTTTCTTAGGCCGTTCAATTATATTTCGAAACTGTGAACAAAGTAAAATTAGGTGTGGATTAATTCGGCAATAAATCAATGAGATTAGATTATAATAATATTGTGATAATAATGTATACGTGATTGTGATTTAAGTGATTTCACAAATACTTGCTGTGCAAATAATATTGGTAAATCTAAAACCACGATAATGTCGATAAAGAAGTCAAACCGGATCAAAATTTTCACAATTACCATCGAACTATCAAAATATCGCTGGGACCCCAAGCCTTTGAAGGAGTATGGACGTACTTTTGGTTCAACACAGAAGAATGAATTGAATTCAATAAAAAAATTAAAATAACTTTGATTATTCCACGTATTGTGTTACTAATTTTGACACATGTTTCGCCTCTTTAACCGGATGGGTGCCACAGACGTCTTAAGACGCGAATTTTTCCGTGAACGGCATGCCAATCATACAAAAATGACGTATTTAGACGCTCGCTTTAAGCGGGATTTTACTAACTAAAATCAATTTTTACTGACGAGTCATAAATATTTTAATTTTATTATTATGGACAAATGACGGCACAATCGCATCGTAATCGACAAGTTTTTACAAATAAACATTTTAAAAAGATATATTTAGAACGTTTTATTTTTACAATAAAATTCGTGGCGTGCGAGGTACCGCCATACATTCACATGCTGGCATTTAAAAGATTAATATGCACCTTCAGACTTAGTATCTCAAAGTTCTCTCAGGTAATAAAGCATGAGTACGTTGAATTAAATTCAGTATAAATATCTATCCACTCCTTCAAAGCTTAAAAATGCTTTTTTCGAAGGTAGTCTAGCAAAATTGGGTTTGCTAATTTTACAAACAGTTTGCCGAAACAATAATTCTACAAATAAAACCGAGAAAGCTTAAAAAAACTTACGAAGCCATTGCGATGGAAAAGAAAAGAAAATAAATGATAACTCAACGTCCCACCCTTCCGAAACGGATTCTGCGACAGTCAGAAAGTACGTCTGAATAAATGGCGCTATCGTGTTCTTTGGGGGCCGATTGGGTAGGTCGACGACATTAATTCGTGGCCACTGGCATTCAACCCCCCTGTGCATGAAATAATAATAGCTGAGGCTTAAGTAATGACCATTATATTCGGAAATATGATAACCAAAACTCGACAGTTATTAAAAGATTGATGTACTTTCAGAAGTCTCATTTCATCCACTACCCCCCTACCTAAAGCACATTTATATTAAAATTATATTTTACTGACCAATACTTATTTGGTATTAAGCGTGAGCAATATAATTTGATACACTACAATAAGAACAGTTGATACTTATATATTCATATATTTCGGTGGTATTTGTGCATAACCTGAACAATTGTAGTTTTATTATACATATTTTAACTTGAGAACGCAGTTATTCTTTCGATGATAAGTTGAATAGTCGTTATTATTTGTTCTCACTTATTTTTTCATAGTTTATATGTGTTTGAATATTCCTTCTGTAAATTCAATATTTCACCGTTATCAGGTTATTATGTCCAAACAACACACTGTTAATATTGCTGAAATTGAAGTAATAATTATTCTGACCTAGTGAAATTAATTAGATTTAAGGAAATTCACAATGTTAACTTTGTATCGATGGTATTTTTATTCATCAAATGGTACTTTTTTATAATGCATACATTTTTATGTCAGAATCAGTGTGGTAGAAGGAACTGAGCCACTGTGCAAAATTACAAAATAAAATGACGAATAAAAAAAGCGACGATGCCACAATATTGACCATTTTTTATTCATAATATCTTACAATTTGTTCGAACTTGTTTGTATGTGGAATTATTTGTAACTATTTTCTAACCACAACCATTGCTATCCCTACTGTCTTGAAAAAAAAATTGAGGTAACTATTTAACAATAAGTTCTCGTAATAATTCCAGTAAACCGGAATTTATTTTGCGATACCTCATCACGAAAAACAAAAAGAATCATACCAAAACAGTGAACGATTAATTTGACTAACGATAAGAAGCCAATGTATTCAAATAAAACTTCACATAAAATATGAAGTGCCGGCGTACAAAATATAGCAACGTTTTCGAATTTTATTATAATTAAAAAGGTGGATATAATTCATGCCGTTTTTCTTTTATCATAATTAATTCGCAGCACGCTAAATGACAGTGGCGGTGAACCTTCGACGGATCTAAAAAAAAAATTCGAATAACGGATAAAAATACGACATCGGAATATAAACGGTGAATTGCAATAATGTTCAAATACATGTGAAACAGTACAACTAACTATAAATAAATTGTGTGCTCCTTTTAGATGGCCTCGGTACTGAAGCGGGCGGTATACGGGGTTATATGCGACTCTAGTTTACATTGCAGAGGCCCCTCTGTAATTATTGTAGTCAATCGATTGATTGTTCAATTGTATCAATTGATTTGAGATCTATATCATTGGTTATAGTGATTCGGTTTAATTTTCTTTAGATGCGATTCGAAATTATATAAATTAAAATAATTGGTAGCCCGAAGTTATGACCGGTGCGTGGCGCAGTGGTCAACGTTGTTGGCTTGCGTGCAGGATCGCCCGGGTTCCATTTCCGGTACGATCAGATTTTTTCAATCGATAAATCTGTTCAAAGACATGGGTGTTTGTGTTGTTGAAAAATCCTTTCCCACCTATCCTATCCCAAAGAGCGACGCATAGAGATAGCGATAAGTTAACCACTAGTCCTCGTAACCTTTCCATCGCCAAAATATATGTTGAGATAAACTCTGTGAGGTTTCCATATGTTCCATAGTTAGGAACAGACACGGTAAAAAAAAATTATGACTTCGGCACCCCGACATTACCGCGCCGACATTTGCGCGCAAAAAAGATTAATTTGTATCGCTGACTGCTCATGTAAAGAAATTTACTGACCTCAGACAACTTTTCTTCTAAAATAACATCATATTTAAAATAAATTGATACTTTTACAAACCTATATCCAAGAAAAATTTATCGATTGGAAAAAAAATAATAAGATAAAGACATTCCACCATGTGAAATTTTCAAATTTGATTGAATATACATTATTAATGTAATAAGAATCCACATAATATTATTAAATTTGAATTCTTAAAAAGGATTTCCAGTAATATTGACATTTAATTCGTCTCTAATGTGTATTTTATACCGTTTATATTTGTTGATGATTACCTTATTATACTAAGATTTTGTTTTGAATTTCTGTTATGTTTGTTCGGTGTAATTTTCAAGCCGTTTTGTTTTATTATTTTTTATCAGGGCTGTCGAGTCTGAGTCGGTGTTTTGGCTTGAGTCGTAGTAACGCGACTCTACGACTAAAGACTCCACAACCACTGAAATTTTGTAATGAAAAGAAAAATGCATGGCTGTGGACTCGGAGTCGGAGTCTTGGAGTTGAGGTTTTTTGGCCGGAGTCGTACTCGGAGTCGTAAATTTCAAACTTTTTATTTTTGCATATAACATGTAAAATTTGGCTATTGGCCGGATTGTTTGATTGATATATATAATATGTTACAGTGAAACTGTATTCTCAGTGAATATGTATCAAGTAATAGATTTTTATGACAACATGATTTCACTGGTCACGCTCACTGAAATTATTGGTCCAAGTCGATGATTTGCCGGCCTTAAATTTTGGTTTGCTTCAATGAAACAAAATCAGCAAGTAGTCCCTTTCATAAAAAGAGAAATAAGGAAAAACACAGACAAACATAGGGCTGAAGATATGGCGGTCAAATTTAATTTCAATGACAGCTTGGAGAAGAATATATTTTCACTGAGAATACAGTTTCACTGTAACATATACACATAAATAGGAAAGGTAGGAAAAAACGTGACGAAATCAAACTTTTTTAGTCGGAGTCGTGTTTTTGGCCAAGGTTGGAGTCAAAGTCGTGTTTTTGATAAATGCTCAAGTCGGAGACGGATTTTTTTTAACCACCCCGCAGCAGCCCTGGAAAAATGGTGTGCCTCCACCCGCTTATCGCATGGGTATCGAGTAGCCGCGTTAGTCATTCGGCAGCGCGCGGAATGCCGTCGCAATCCAAAATCGCATAAAAATAACCCTCTTCGTGATGCGATTTGGTCACAGGTTACAATGAAAGTCACAACACTCCCATACTACTCCGCCAGACCGGTGCGGTGTCATGGCGGAATAATAATCACACACGAAAAAGAAAGAAATTCTAAACGCTGAGAAATAATATACACGAAGTACTAGCCTCTATCACGATTATATTAGAAAATATTTCACACTCCCTACGACAACAAGCCTTACAAAAAAAGCGTGGAGTCACCTTGTTTGACCACTGTTCATTTTTATTATTTAAGCAAATTTAAGACGCGAAAAAATAACAGTAAATATTTCAAAACATATACAAGATATAATTTCACATTGAATTAATTAATTACAATTGGTCAACCAAATACAGTCGGACCTCTACTTTCGCACACAATTGGTTCCTGAAAATGTGTGCGAATGTTGAATGTTCGAATGAAGAGGGATGTCAAATTAACATCTATGTTTAGTTCATTCAAAATGTGAACTAGTAATATTGCATTTAATTTTGGACAATGAGGAAATAAAGTCTTTTCCATCATCTCTATCCGTATCATAAAGAATACCTCGTTTTAAATTTGACAAACCAGCCATTACTTGCATGAACCACTGTGTTAGAGTCATCTTTTAGTCTAATTTTCTAATCTTTATGCAAACTAAGAGCCTTACATACTTCGAGGGAAATCTTTTTGATGTTTTTTTTTTTTTTTTTTTAAATATTTGGCATTACAGCTTACGCCAATGCACCAAATATTCTGAGTTGTGAAAGTCATACGAGATTAACTCAAAGGCAAATAATGTATCAGTTGTGCATAAAATCAACGATAAACAACATACACCCAGCCAAAGATTATTTTTTTCAATTGAAAAAATCTGACCTTGCTGGGGATTGAACCCGGGTCCCCCGATTGCTAGGACAAAGCTCTTGCCACTAGACCACAGGGACCGAAGATTACTATCCAGTAATCTTCGGTCACTTATCCAGTAAGACGAAGATTTTTCCATTTCATCCATCACTAGGACAGGACTAGTGGTTAGCTAATCACTGTCACCATGCGTCGCTCTTTGGTATGGGAAAGATGGGAAGGGATTTAACAACACAAACATCCATCGTCTCTCAGCAGAATCGATTCATCGACTGAAAAAATATGCTCGTACCGGGAATCTCGCCGGACGAACACGGGAGCCAAAGATGTTGACCATTGAACCACGTACCGGGCTGTTTTTATACTTCCATGATTTTTTTGATCTCATATGTGCGATTTTGCAATGGAAACTCAAAGATATATAACATCATAAAGATCAGGACAGGTTTCGCTCATCGCGAGTATTGCCGTTGACGTTGTGTTGCATCTTCACAAATACAACTAAATATTTGCCGCGCACGGTTCACCGTAGCTGAGATTACGGCATGCTCAAGGTCACGCCGTTTCAATTATTGTCCGACTACGATGGTCCGCACTTAAGATCCACGCGACTAGTTTCAAAGGCAAGAGTCGCCATGGAAACGGAATGAGAAAATTTTCCACGCGAGCCATCGTAGTGACGGCATTGCCGTGCAAATTTCTGTTCGGGAAGGGCGTAACCTTTCCAGGAATACATTAAGCTCTCAATAATACGTATTCGTCATTAACCTCAAAGATGAGACGGGAAGTTTCTTATACAGATCTGTTCCATCGTTTAGATATACTCCATTGCACATTTAAACAAACAAAAGCAGTTGTTTTTTACTACTTCACTTGTACAAATCGGTGGTGTATTAACACCACCGATTGATGTGGATTGTTACACTGCTGTCTATGGTATTTCTACAAAACATATGAGACCCATTGTCTGATCAAATTTAAAAAAAACTATCGATAATAAGATATAACGAGTTTCTGTTGTCTGTGATTTTCCGCATTATATCTTCTGTGCTATGAAAGGCATTAATGTAGAGCTTTTCACTATTGTCTATGGCATTTCTACAAAACAGATGAGACCCATTGTCTGATGAAATTTAAAAGAGACCATCGATAATAACATGCAGTCAAAATCAGATATACAAAAGGGGAAAAACATGCATCATGTAACCTCTATGATACTCTATGGTTTTTAAAAAATATTTGCCCGGTTGTAGAATTGAGCGAACCAACACCAAAAGTATAATATAATGAAGGAAGCGGTCTCACCACCTAAATATATCCGCAAAATTTCATGTCGGTATAGAAGTCACTGTTATTGAAGGAAGTTGGTCCTTTTTAGCATTCGAAATGCTTCGACACTTACAATACAAAAACAGCAATATTTTTCACTACATCATACAATATTATTTAATTTATTGCTTCAATAAGAGTAACTTTAACTTATTGTTTATAATACAGCATGAAAAATTGTTTAGGTACATTTCTGACAAGTAATGGACACTCAAATAATCTCACATTTCAAATATATTTGGTTGGTAAAAATGTATTCTAAAAATATCATGAAGAAACGGGAAATTTACATCAGGACTGAGAAGCACTCACAAAACAATCGATACGACAATGTTTTTAAAGGGCACTGCAATAAGTTGAAAATTCTCGCGATGGGCGAAACCGACCCCGATATTCATAAAACATTGATGTGGAAGTTGTAGGGAATAATAAATTGTGTTTTCTAAATTTAATACTAAGCCAACAATAAATTTATCAACGTAATTAATATTGGTATGGGGATTCCAGAGTTTTCTGTTATCGCGGTGAGTCCTTCCATCGAATTGTGGTTTCCGACGTGTTTTGCCAAGCGATTTTATTCACGTTCTATTTTCGAATGCAATTGTATGCAAGCGAATTGATGTTTTATGTGTAGGCCCGGATTAAGTGAGGCGGCAACCCTGATAATCGCATTCGCTCAAAGGCCAAACAGCTGATACTGGCTGTCGCATCCAAGGCAGAATCACTTAGTCATCATGAAATTCAATATTTCGCTAAAATTTACGATCTCGGATATAACTATTAGGACACTATACACGCTGGTTAGGACACCCGAAAAAGGGGCTGAATGAAAACAGCTAGGGTCCGAATTAAACATAATTATATATTTTTAAACATATAGAACAGTGGTTCTCATGTGCGGCCACCAACAGTTGCATAGCTAATATTGATACTTAATAAATATGTGTTTTGAGACGACCAGGGTTTCTTCCTCAATCTGACAGTAACAGACAGCATCCTTCCTAGGCGTTCGTTGACGGAACTTGGGGATAGGATGGGAAGAAAGGTATCTCTTGCAAGATTTCAATCGGTATTCTCTTTTTGCCGAAACTCTATCTTAGAGTCGGGTAGTTTATTTTTCTCAAATCAAAGTACATTTTTGATTACAAACACAGATATATTGCGTAAGACCAAACGATTATACTGACTCCCTGCCGTCCGAGGCAGGAGCGGAAACGACTGTTGACTTTGAATGAAGGATAACGACTTGAATAAGGGCTGAATTAAGACTGACTGATGACCGACTTTGAAAATCAAAGTCGCTGTTATGTTTTTTTGAGGCGAACCCAACCGCATGGATGCGTTCGCTGTCCATGGATGCGTTCGCTGTGCCGGGGTGCGTTGGCTGTGCAGGGATGCGTTCGCATGTCGGTTTTGCAAATTTTTTATAACATTTTAATGAATTTATTCGCGATAGTTATAGTTTGGTCTTATTACCATTGATTGAGGTGATAATAAGATCGTCCGAGAGAGTTCTGATACCCTACAACATCATGCGGTATCAGTTTTTACAAGATAATTTGTCAACTAAGACACTGAAAATTTAATATTTTGTATGTGTTGTATTGTGCATCAACAATTTTCAGTGAGAAAAAACTCAAACACATACATGTTTAGGTGTTTTTGACAAATAAGATTCAACACAAAAATTTGGTGGTCACAGCCAAATTTTACGAGAGAACCACTGACATAGAACTTAGTCCGCAAGCAGATTATATAAAAATACATATTTTGTCTGCTTAAGGCGTGGAGCACATGGATTCCTAGTAGAGTTCATATCAAAAGAAGTTTTCCGCCAGAAGTACTTGTTACTCGCGCATAGGAGTAGGGCATGACAAGACGTCCCGTTTTAAGGATCTAATAGGAATTTCTGACTACACATACATCCGTTTCTTAGAACAGAAAACAACAATTCGATGAAAACGAAACTGCCCGAACTGGGATTCGAGCTCGCGCGCTCCGTAACTGATGATATATTTATCTGTTCGAATACCTCGATTATATTGTACGCATACAGCATAATATTTATCATACAAGCAACTCCGGTCAATATCCTCATTACTGAATCAAAATTATTAACAGTAAATCAAGATAAAAATGTTATGACATCCAATCTAATTTATTGATTATATTAATTTAAATATCAATAAAATATGACACAACCGTTCACCGTGTCAATTTAAAGCTTTCCTGTTTAGTGCATAAGGAATATATTAGCATAATGATGCTTCATGAATGAAGCTCGTCAACAGCGTAGTATTGAAATCGACAAGCAGTGTTTATTTGACAACAATATATTATGTCCAATACGTTCACTGCACACGGGCGTTCCTGGACTATAAGCAATGCAAAAAAAAACAAGCAGTTTTGTAAGCAATATTTTTGTCAGATAAGCTCAGTTTATATCAGTGGTTCTCATGTGTGGCAACCAGAGGACTTGGCTGCGTCCACCGACAGCTTCTTAGAAAATATTGATGTTGAAAAAAATGTGGTTTTAAATTTGTCAACAAAGACGCAATTAATACCAATAGTAAATTGACAAGCATGTTTAGGTCCATTTGACATACCTCACATACAACTAACTCAAAACAAAAATTTCGTGCGGCCACCAGACATTTCCTTAGGACCAGTAATGTTGACGATGCGGCCACAGTGCAATTTTTCGTGAGAACTACTTGTCTATATGCTATAGCAGGAGTGGCCAACGCGTCGATCGTGTAGCTATGCCAAGTCACCCGCCTGTCTGGCGTACTGATGTACACATCTCTGATTTCCTCTTTTATTTCAATGATAATAAATTCAATTTATTTTGCGAGTTTGATCGCCGCTAAAAATTTCAACGAAAATTAGTTCGTAGTGGTAAAAGTTTGGCCACCCCTGCGCTATAGCATCGTTTAAATTACGAAATTCATGTAATTCATTTCTCGTAAATTGTTTTCCCTAATAAAATAATTTCTTCACTTTTCAAGATCATTAAATTTATTTCAATAGACTGAGAAATGATTCAAATAAAATAGGCAGACGGGCGCCGCGTTGCCAACGTCGTCCCCGATCTCACAGAGTCCAGCATCAGTCAGACGACGCAACGTTTTTAGACCTTCATAACCGTAGAAGTATCAGATAATAATCTATTATTATTTAATTCCGCAAATAAAACGTGAGGCATGCAACAATCAACGGCAGTCGATCCAATCAAACTCGGAAGCGCCAAATCGCAGACGATGAGTAATTGGGCAATTAGCGAAACAATTGTGCCGGCCGCTGTGAAATGCAATGAATCGACAAACAGAAATAAAAAGCTGCATGCGATAATATTGACAATGTGATGAATGTTTTTGTTGGCAGTCGGCTTATACGGCCAGCTTACTACCGCTCTGATAAACATATTGTTGTTCCTGAAGGTATTTTAAGTTTGATATGACGGGGTCCGTGGTCGAGTGTCAACGTGGTTGGCTTCAGTCGCGAAGTTAAAATCCCATCCAGTCCGGGAAGCTTAATTGTCTCTTCCTTAACCCTTTGCACAACTCAATATACTATTTTTTCATTCCGGCAACTCCTCAATAGATTTGAGAAATTGATTGATATCACAGGGTTTGCGTATTTATTAGCATGGTAAAACGAAATACCGAAAAATATCAACAATCCAATGTTTACTTTTTTGAAATAAAGATAGTTTAAAATGAAGAAAAAATAATTTTCTAACCAAGTTTTACAATCACAGGAGTTGCGCGTTACCTATGCGATGTCGAACTAGACTCGACAAGGGAGTTGTATGCGTAAATAACTTCGAAAAAGAGACGTTACAGCAAGTGACGGCTTGTTTTCACGATGGACATCCAAAAACGTATTGACATTTCATATTCATTGCTTAGATGAAATTTCAAATAATCAGAACAAGTCTAAATGAATATTGGAGATAAAATGGACCAATAACAAAGCCACGCCCACCGTAGAATGCGCGTGCATCTACTTTAACCGTTTATTTCGTCAAAAGATTAAATAATTTATAATTCACTGCATCACTTGATCGTTAACATACGACTTGACACAAATTCGCTGCCAATTCATCCAGATTACGATAGTAACAATTAAACTTTAGAAGACTAGAAATGCCCGAAGATAGCCCGGAACGTTAGCGACATAAGCAATCCATCAAGCCAAGCCATTAGGTCAAAATTCTCAATTATAAATTTTTCGCTAGGATTTCGAAAACCACAATAGCAGCCAAATAGATGCTTCAATTTTACTATATCAACGTTTCTGGTCTCCGGTTGAGTAGAGAATTCCCGGTCATGATGTTCGAATAATCACTGAATTGTTTGCCCAGTACCGGTAGTAATGTTATTAAATATTCAAATTTAGTATCATACAGAGCCAAGTGGTCCCCAATCTAATAATCTCTAAAATCTCCATAGATAGCACCGAGATAATTATTTAATATCTCGGCTAGTGTATAATAAAGGAACTTGCCTGCCCCATGTATATAAATGACAAACGACACAATTTAATATGCAAGAAAAAAGGCGAAACAGGTCGTTCAGTTTTTTCATTCCATTCATGATCCAAACATCCAATTATTCTTAGTTTAAAATTAAAAGATAACAATGTTAATTCCACGTATTGTATAAAAAAAAAAACCAATGTAGTTTAATTACACCACGACAGAATTATTTGGAAGTCGTTTTTAAATATTTTTAAAATTGGTTTCGTAGAACTGTGATTATATTAATACATAATATATAAAAAGTATCGAGAGAAGCCGGATGGAACAATTAGTATATTATAATAATACCAATCAATATTCGCTTATTTTGACGATGCATATTTTAAAGTAATAATATACCCAATAGTAATTTACTTACTAAACATTTCATTTTGAAATTAGGTTAACTTGAATTTTCAAACTACGTCGCAACGTAAGGTGAAATCTATTTGGTATTGAAACGAATTTTACTGCACCTGAAGTTACTATTTACTGTGTTATATATAACATAAGTATTTATCGAATATAAAAATGCATTGTAGAATGCAAGCGAAATTGATATCTATGTATTTGGCACAACATCGAGACTGGCATACAAAAGACCATTCTTGAAATCCGACATTTATGTCGCACGCGAAAATTTCACTTCGGTTCGGTGTTTTATTCTAAAACTATTAAATTTGACGTCCTACATGTTTTAATGGACGAATTTCACATTCCGCTGTCTATACCATTAGACATTAGATAACATCCTATTATATATATCGTACAGAAATTGTTTAAATTTTAACAAAATCAGATACAGAATAGTGGTCAATGAAACAAAATTACCAGAAATATTTACAGAATGTTCGACACTCTCAAGAACGGTGGAATTCTCATTTTGGCCATGTATAGGCCGAAAGAAATACATGACCAACTATATTTCTCTTCGAGCATCAAAACCAGGGTTGTGGAGTCGAGTTCCGAGATGTGGAATCGGGGTTTTCTGGCCGGAGTCGTACCCGGAATCGGAAATTTTGTTTGAACTTTTTATTTTTGCATATAATGTGTAAATTTTGGCCATTGGTCGGTTGATATTTAATTGAATACACATAAATAGGAAAATTAAGAAAAATAGTGACGAAATAAAACTTTTTTTAGTCGTGTTTTTGGTAAATGCTGGAGTCGGAGTCGTATTTTTTTAACGACTACACAGCCCTCATTTAAACTTTTAAACGTGCTTATGCATAAGAGGAAATTAGTGCGCAAAACAAAACCGCGCTTACGCACGATACGCGTCAGAAAGAGTGTACATGATTGTTGCACTGCCACACGGTGTGTAGTAGTTGCACTTATAAAATTTGCAAACTAAAAAAGAAGAATAGATTGTAGCTAATTTTTTGCAAAGTCAGATGATTTCTTTAAAGGTTTTTCGAGTGTTGAGGTTTTCTAATTAGCTGTAATTACTTAAACGTATGTTAGTATAATGGGCATTATTGTCTCAAAGTCACGGCGGGGATTAATTCGTACATCGGGAGCGTGCTAAAATATTAGCCGCAAAATAAAATCTAATCAAGGTAAAAGCAAAAATAAAGGTTAACAAAAAAAAAAACCAAGCGCCTCTCGAATACGAAAAATTCAAACTTGCGGTGCTGTTACATTCACACTAATGAAGCCTTGACAACAACGAGGAAATAAAGCAAGGCACACAAATAAACTAACGACCATAAATGTAATAAATTTAATATTGAGTCATCGAAATGAAATTGAACAAAAACTCAGCGGGGGGGGGGCGTCGTGGTGTTGTAAAATTTGGCACGGGGGCTCCGAGAGTTCACAGCAAAAAGGTGCAGTCCTACGGTAATCGGACTACACACGTCCGGATCAGCTGTTGTTCATTATAATCTTATATATAAAACCGAAACGGTGTATGTATGTCTGTCTGTCTGTAATTCTTTGGGAATGATATAACATTAAATAATTATTGGTCGCTTAATCCGAGCGAAGCATTATCGTTATAAAATAACAAAAGATCAACTCTTGGTCCGAGATTCGAGTCGGGGCCGGGCTATCGCGACGGTTGGAATCTACGACATCGAACGCTACGCCACGATAGTAATGCGTGAAGCTCGCATTCTTTACTTACATATTCCAAATCAACGGAAAAATAACTTTTGACGTGCGAGTTCTTAATATCTTATATATAAAACCGAAACGGTGTATGTCTGTAGGTATGTAATTCTTTGGGAATGATATAACATTAAATAATTATTGGTCGCTTAGTCCGAGCGGAGCCAGGTAACAATACTAGAAATACCGAAACGGCGTATGTATGTATGCTGTGGGTCTGTAATTCTTTGGGAATGATATAACATTAAATAATTATTGGTCGCTTAGTCCGAGCGAAGCCGGGTAACAATACTAGTAACTGTATAAGTCAGTTCTAGACTTACGACCACCTCGACTTACGACGGAGACCAAAACTGACCCAAAAACGTACAAAAAATTTGGTCCTGGCGACTTTTCACATCTGACTAATAAGAGGAGGAGATCAAGCCACTAGTTATAGAATACCGAATGATTTTACCTTGATTGTGGTAAGTATTATTATATTATAAATATGTTATATGTGTAATACTTATAGTACATATTGTACTGACTATAGAAATATCAAAACAAAGGCAGCACGGGTCTTACTTGTATTGAACAGCGAATTGGCGAACTTTTCATTAAAATGTGCTAAGAAACGTTTCATTTGAATGTAAATAATGGTAACTAGTTACTTTGACTGCATATTTACTAAGAAAACTATAATTGCTGCATATTTGTTTAGAAATGCTTATACTTTTAGCAGATGAAAATTTTTTCACAAAGCATTTTTAGACTATTTTAGTGAGCGAATACAAGCTTAGCTTTCAAACACATTTAGCATATGACATTCACAACACAATTCTATAAATTTTGCGATTTACTGTCTTCTTCCTTGGAAAGGCAGTATAGCCGTCCAACTCACTATCACAGTGACCCGAAGTTATTTTATACAATATACATATGTTCTTCAATTCTAACATTTAAGTTTCTACCTGTTTACCCGACATAAGACGCTTGACAGTCTCCACAATATATGTCGGTCCCTGTGGAAAGCTTTGCCTTAGCGATCAGGTCACGGGTGTATGTAATTTTTCGTTGAGTTGTTCTCGACTGATTCATTATTTATCACGAGAGTTTATCTCATATAAATTTCACAATTAAAAATATTTGGCGCGTAGGCTTTAGCTGTAATGCCATTTTTTGACAGTACGTACAAATATGCTTCTTCTATCCTCTGCTGTCTTGGATGAAAGGTCATTCGTACGGACCCGACCCTTCGGTGTATACGTTTATCACAGCGATGAGTCACCAGCTCATCAGAGCTACAATGACGCCGTTAATTAGCACTAATCCAATAATGTCTCTGGGCTCAGCCGGCTTTCATTACTTCAGAACATTAGTGTGTTGCTGCAATTCATGGCGTGGCTAAATACCGCAGACGGCTTACGACGGCAATAAATTTGGTCTAAACATTTTTGAAGCCATTTGATAAACTCGTATATTAGATTATGTCATTCTAAAAATATTAAAATACGCCGAGGGCCAAAACCGCGCGAGGTCAATAATGCTTTGTAATTACGACGCTGACTCCGACATTTCCGAAAAACACGACTCCGACTCTAACATTGACCAAAAACACGACTCCAACTCAGACTCCGACTAAAAAAAGTTTAATTTCGTCACGTTTTTTTCCTACCTTTCCTATTTGTGTGCATTCAATTATATATCAACCTACCAATCTGGCCAATAGCCAAATTTGATATATTAAGTTCAAACTTCTAAAAATTTCCGACTCCGAGTAAGACTCCGGCCAAAACCCAGCGACGACTCCGACTCCACAGACCTGCTTTTAACACAGTCACATCACAGTTTGATAGCTATTTCGGCTTATGCGCTTTTTGTTCTGACGAGGGTGTAAGCCGCAATAGCTATTAAATAAATCTTATATATAAAAACGAAACGGCGTATGTACATATGTCTGTGGGTCTGTAATTCCCTTTTGCATTATTGGTCATTAAGTTGCCATAAAAACGAATATGAAAGAAAATATGTTTGAATTTTTATCGGCGAAGACATTTAGTCAAAATGTAATAAATTAGTCTTCTACTGAACTTTTCCCGGCTTTTATTATTAATAATAATGTTTATTATTTACGTGAAGGTATTATTTGACATTTCTTTGACAGCAAATTAGATTTTTTTCTTGAATTTGGACATTTTAATGGGCGAGAATGGGGCGGGGCTGTCATCAAATTAAATAAAGTTTGTGATTTTATTTTAACTCTATTTTGGATGTTAGATTTTGTGATATAAGTATGTCGAATGATATAACATTAAATAATTATTGGTCGCTTAGTCCGAGCGACGCCGGGTAGCAATACTAGTATTATATATTTTTTGCAGAAATAATATTCATTGCTATTTTTTCACCGTGTTCAACAGTAATTGTGAATTTACAGTTAAAATTAACGAATATACACATGTTACAACCTTTAACTAAGGCACAAAATCCAATAAATACGGGTTTTGAATAAAGGATTGTTCAAAATTAATAGAAAATGACTTTCCAACCAAGTTTTTAAATCTCAAGACTCAGCATAGGATATGTAGGAGATAAGAAAACAGTTTTTGCAGCAGGGCCTGAGTTTTATGTTGATGCCATGATCCTGGGCATGGTATCTTGGTAACGCGATTTGTTAATAACCAAGCTAATTCACAACGCCATTCCATCCGACGGTGCAGTGGTAAATATGCAGAACATTTAACAGACAAACAAAATACAATACGGTAGTCAGTGGCGGCTGGTGACTTCGAAGATTTAACTATTTTCGAAAGAGTTCTTTCCTATTCATTGGATTTTAAAACACTTCTATAACATGGACTTTCAATTCAGATGTTCGCAATACCAACGGAGTGCCAGTCTTATGAATTTTTGGCAGTCCGTAGTACGGAAAAATGGTTGAATCTTGTTTTGTACTCCCTAATACTCTGTCGCCACCGCCACTGACGGTAGTAGTCTGTAATCGTTCTTTTCGTATAAAATTATTTGCATTACACTGACAGAAATTGGCATGATGTCATACACGCCGCATAAAAGTTACGGATCCATAATCGTATCGCATCATGTGCAGCAATTAAAATACACACGCATTCAACAATCGGTGTGCCACGAACCGTTCCCAGGCCCTTGGTTATTGACAGTTGGGCTTATACAAAAACCGACATTTGAAAAAACCGGTTTTAGAATGTCAATGTTGTTCAATAACCGGTTTTATCCGGTTTTCGAAGTTTCACAAAAAATGGATATTTAAATTAAAATAGCTAAAAAATATTTTGTGAATTTAGGTACATAATACACAGCAAGAAATTATTCGGTGTTACTCTTCATAAAATATGATTTAACCACTTCAGTACCGAGCACAGTGGTCGCAATGAACACATCTACCGCCTAACTTCAAAAAAATCTTTTTTTCAACAGGATTGACTGATGACAGAAAGACCATTTTCTAGAGACAGTGTATAGATGCCACTAGCTATGAAAAGGATAAACGTCCTAACGGTACTGAAGAGGTTAATAAAACACAAAGCGTCCACTGACCGATTTTCTTAGTGATGATCTAATTTTTGTCACAAACTTTCCTGATCTCGAAAATACCCTTTTGCTGGGTGAGGCATATGGTCTTTAAAGCATCAATATGTTCGTTAATGGAAAACAAGGCCTTTTATTTTTTTACCATGTACGCTCCAACTTGGAGCATATGGACTCCTCACGGAGTTTATCTCAACATGTTTTTTTTCTACGAGAACTGCTTGTTACTTATACTTGTTTGTTGTTAATAAATCAATTACTTGATCCAATGATGAAAGTATATACGAAGTGTGTTTCAAATGTCGCATATTTAAAAAACCGACAAGCCCCACTGGCAGTAACATTAAAAATGTTACCGTCCCCTTGAAGTGAGTTGACTATTAATTTCAAATTAAGTCATCTAAAATGACCGTTCGGCAAAGCGATATATCACCGCGGGAGTCATCCTCGTGTACCAGTGCACATAGCACGTTTGCATAACAACGCACTGAAGCTATGTGCGGATAAATTTCATTCGTTCGACTCGTGTGCGAAAGTGATAAAACGATTTGGGAGAGATAGTTAGATTTCAAGATAGCACATGTTTTACACTTACTTCATTGGATCGTTTTTTAAATGAGTTCGATAAGATTAGAATATAATTATTATAAATCAAAATTGACAATATTTGAGTTATGTAGGTACTGAACACAGAGAGGAGTTGTAATTAGACTATGGCCTCAGTGACAGACGTAAATTTTGGCGTAGCGTGGCGAGACATGCTTCATAATCTAAGGTTGCAGCAATGGCTTTAACGATGGCGCCGTCTTAGAAGTCGAAACGCAGCGTTATAACGTAAACAATTTGTACGCTAAAGCAAGCGCTGTTAAATTTCAAACTGATTTGACTTCGGCATTTACGCTGCGCTTCGACTTCTCAGTCGGCGTCATCGTTAAAGCCGTTGCGGCAACCTTTGATTATGAAGCAAGTTTCGAGACGCTACGTCAAAATTTACGCTCGTCACTGTGGTTATAGCCTTGGATTTAGGGAATAGAAGGATTACTTCAGAAAAGAAAGCAAAAAGAGATTTGAAAAAACAACAGCGAGTTAGGAATCTTTTGATGTTAGAAGGCCGCGCACAAGAAACTAATAATCAAATATGTGTATTAGAACTCTTGTTTACACTTTTTTTTCAAATAACACAAGAACAATAGTAAGTCGATAGCCATAGGGAGAGCGCTAGGGCTTAGGCTTACAAGCACCATATTTTTTTAGAACATTTGTTCAATCAAAATGATTTTTTTTCTTTTCTCCTAAAGTCGCACTTGAGGACCAAGAAAGCCGCATGCCCCACCCGTCTATCTCATCTATCCGCTATCATATATCAGCCAATGCATTATATTATCACTGAATAAAGGATTAGCGATATGTTCCATGCAATCTAAAGAAATCTCAAAGATAATAAATTATAAGATAAAAAAGTGAAAATCAATTCATCATATTTAAAACGAAATTTACTGATAATATATTAATAAAAAGAGTCCGTGGTCGAGTGGCAACGTAGTTGGCATCGATTCCGGAGAGCACGGGTTTGAATCCCAGTGCGGCAGTTTTATTCTTGAGTCGAATTAATGAATTCTCTTTACAGACATGATGTTTGTGTTGCCTACACTACAACTCTACAATACCGCCCCACACCCACCCGATACAAAAAAGCCCTGGATATAACGGGAGGAATTAACTAACCACTAGTCCTATCCTTTTTATCCCTATCGTTCTAATCTCTTGTCTTCGAAAAAGAGAGGTTGATAATCTGCGTAGCAAGCAGTTCTCGTATAAAGATTCCGTTGAAATATACTTCATTAGTAATCCATAGTCTCACCTTTGAGAGCGGACATGATTTAAAAATAAATATTTACATATATTATACGCAGTAAATCCACCATTTACCGTAATTTAAAGGTTCCCAAAAAACGATGAACGTGGAATTTAACACTGCACTTATTTGCTGAGAATGTAAATTTTTTTTTGATAGTAAACAAAGGGTTTTCTGTTAGTATATGTACCACAGTTTTTCTAACATCAGAATAGTAAAATATATTAACAAATTATAGCGAATGGATGACCCAACGGGTTGGCAATATCTAAAACTGCGGAGGGTGCGGCTTTGGCGGGGCGAAGGGGCACAGGGGCAGGGGATGATTTTCAGGGAGCGCCTTTCAGGAAATGAGCCGCGGCCGAGCCTCAAAAGCTTTTACAAACATATACACCGGCACAGGGAGGCGTCGGTGTGTCATTATTAACGGTAATTATACGGGCGTGCGTCTGTGGTGGTATAATACAACCTGACTTAAAGTTTGTTATATTACGATGAAATATGAGGTCACGATAATAAAACAAAAGTTTGTCAAAAAGCTATGGCACAAAGGGCTGACTTAGGGATTTCATTTTAGATGTGCACGTGCGCTGTAATTTTACGTCGTACTTTCCATTACGAAAAAGAGGTTAGTTAGTTAGGGTTTTTTTTTTTTTAAATATTATGATAAAAGACGAAAATCTGAGCAGGCCAGTGCATATCGATATGATTGAGAGAGCGTCATATCTTTGCGGCGGTGTATCCGACTCCATCTGCATTTCCATTAAGAATAATAATTCGGCCTTTTATGGAAAAATCAACGGATCTCGATGTTTGCAGGTTTTGAGTAATAAATGCCACTAGATACAAACTAATACGTTAAATCATGTGTCAAAGTGGCATGTAAAAAGAAGAAGTGGATACTAATATAGTTCAACACGGATTGAAATCACTATTGTTCATAGCTCCACTAAACCTACCTTAAAACAACAATAAAATAAATAAGTATTTTATATTTAACAAATAAATCAGAGAGCATTCATTTCAAGACAATTTCTGAAATGAAAAGACAATTTTATCGGTTGAAAAATAGGCAACATTGATTCCTATTAAAACATGTTATTTGGCTCTCCTGAAAAGTAAAGTAAAAATAGTTAAGTTTGTTTCTCTGTCTCTAAGAGGCCGAATTAATCAGTATCGACAAGTATTTTCATTGGAATATTATATTGTTGGTTTTATTTTTGATTGGTTAAGGGAGAGATATTTCAATTCGGTTAAAAAGATCGCAATAAATGTTTAGAACGCTGCTCTAAGAACCGTGTAGTCTGAATAGTAAAGATAAACATTTTTAGAAAATGCATGTCAATAAGACATCAATAAAATTCTGGTATGTGTTATCCTTTTAGATTCTACGGGTCAATTCGATATTCGATTGAAATTTTATATTTCTACATTTAATCTTTTTGAATTTACTAATGTTTTAATACGAAAGAATAAATGAGGTCGCTATGGTTTAGAGAAGGCCACGATTAGACAGTGGCCTGATGGTATAGGTAGATAATTACGGATTAATTGTCCATCTGGTATTGTCAATTCGGTCAATCGTACATTTACGAACATCACAATAGGCTCAGCGAAAAAGCCGTGGGAAAAAAGCAATATGTACACATAAATCGTACATGTTTGATTGTTATTGACATGCATTTTTTCTGTGCACCATTCTACATTGAAGTATCACAAGAGAGGAAAATCAGATGAAACTTTATTAAACCGCTTCAGTGCCTTGTACATAAATATTTGAAAATAAATAGAAATTTATATCAAAATTAAAGAAGTTGAGCGACTGAATAACAACAATTCCTCGTAGAAAAAATGTGAATAGACCTCGTATTAGGAGACCATATGCTCTACATTGAGATCGAAAATGGATTTTTAAAAAAAAAGTATAAAAAGCTGTGTCCTTGGTCGCTGTTAAAATTATCACGATGTCGTCAAACATGTGATTGTAATACTTTTGATGGATTCGGCGGTAACTTTGTGAAAGTTCATTTTAACACTTAGACATCCGCATACGGTGGCGTCTTTGGGCAAAAGCAATTTTACTTAAGAAAAAAAAACGAAAGATAAAATTACGAAATCTATTGTTTTAAGTTAATTTTTGCAAAAAAACATGCGGTATCAGGCGTAAGTTTTCAGCGAAATCATCGGTCGGTACAGTGTTAATATAAAAAAACTTTGATAATTCGACGTATTGTGTTACTAATTGTGGCACGTGTTTCGCCTCTTTTAAATACATATTCGGACTTACTATCGCAAAGTGCGAAAGTTATTTTTAATTTTAAATGAGATTGGAACATGTGAATACCTTCATGAAAGAATATACCATGAAACAAAACACAATCAATATCCAGCATCGTTTATATGCCTCTTTCATAATGGTTCATTCAACAACGCTATTGGAACGGATAGACGCCTGAAGCCAATCAACTATTTAAAAGGGGATGGTTTATATAATCGTTATAATAAAGTGTTGCACCTTAACGTATTTCGCTCGTAAATTCATTATTTACGAACTCTGCATTGAACAAACTCGCCGGGCCGATCTGCGCAAACATGTTGCGCAAACGAAAAATAAATTAAACGCATTAGCGACATGAAGGAGCATCTGTTTGCATGCGGATTATCGCGATAACAACAACTGCACAGTCAACATATATAAGTATGTGATGAAACCAATACCTAAGTATTTTTGTCAACATTTAAAAATCAACTTAAATAGTGAATTTTATATTGTAACTAGAAGACAATATTACTAGGTGATAGAGCCACCTGTTAAAATTCGTCTAATGCACAAGATGCGCAGACCCTGCCCAATAAATCATACTCGAAAATATTATAAGGTGGCAGTGCCAAATTGTCAGGGTTCATTCAACACGCCTGTTGCGAACGATACGTAGATAGAGTGTGTGTGTGTGTGTGTGGCTGTCAGCTTGCCTTTTACTTTTATCCACATGTAATTTATTTTCATGTGAGAACGTCGTTTCAAGCTGCTCCAAGGAAAATCAAGTAAAATATGAAATAAATTTCAAACTCAAATGTTCATACATTATGTTGAATGGACTTAGTTACACCCAATTTGAGCTTCTCACAGCTAAATCGGTGGGTAAGTGGTCACTTCATTAGCTTCTGTTGTGTTGGTTCATGTTCACCGACCAACAAAAAATATGTATTTGATTTAACTTCTAGAACTCCTATATTGTTGAGTCGAGCTTCGCCGTATAGGTGACGCGCAACTCCTGTATCGAGTCCTGCTTGATTTGTACAAATTGGTTGGAAGATTATTTTTTTATTATTTTTTAATTATCCTTTCTTCAAAAGACGTACATATTGGATTAAAGCTTAGAAAAAGTTTGCTACATTTCATAATGGCATATATTTATTAATTAGTTTTTTTATCGTGTTATTTACGATCAATCAATTTCTCAAATCTATTGAGGAGGTGATGGAAGGAAAAAAATAGTATATTGAGGAGTGCAACGGGTAAAATTCCTTCCCACCCTTCTGATCCTTGAAAGAGGGCCGTAACGTGAACGATAAACTGACCAATATCCTTTCTTTTTTACTCTCACCGAAATATAGAGATAGATATATGAGTACCGAGATGAGCTCTATTAGTATTCCAAAAATAAATTCAAGGGCACATCATTTTCTTAACCGTAAATGTTTTTAAATAATACTATCACACAATAGAAATCGAAACTCTTTCGAGGTATTTATCTCTCATCTCCATAATAATTGCACAAATAAAATGGGTTAATGGAGATGTGCGGCGTTCGACATTGCCGACCGACCTTGTCACGGTTGAGTGACGCTAAAACAATGGCAAGGTACCGAAGATTTCAACGGCCCCCCGCGAAATCAGGTTGCGCTAGATTCCTGTGCATAATTACGCGTGTCACTCGCCCGATTTACACGGCTATTAATGGTAATTTGTATCCATTCAAACCGTTTAAATAAATAAAAAAAACAACAATGATTCGGTTCCAAACCGTGGACATTTATGTAATTCGTAACGTTCGGTATAAGAAACTGGAATAATCACTTAAATTGTGTTGACTTTCAATTCTTGGTTTAAAGACATTGTTTTGATACAAGTGAATCCCAATTAAAATGCTTATTAATAAATCCAAGACCAGTTTCGAGTGATGGAAAAAAACCCCAGGCCTTTTTAACCACAAATCAAAAAGTGCAACACGAAATAAATGGAAGCAGTTTAAAAATGTATAATATTGTGAATGAAACTAATACATGACATTACAGCTGACGCCAATGCGCCATGCATTTGCCAAATACGATACAAGATGGTACATAATAATTATTCGACAGAGAATGATATAAAAGACGCATTTTTTATATATAAATCATATGTAGGAGTAAAAATAAACGAAAAAAAAAAACCAAAATCGATGATGAAAATGTCTACCTCAATACAGTGCATTGATCAGCCCTTGTGACTGGTGACTCAAATGGCCTACGCGACAAACACAACAAATCAGAAAAAACTTATCATAAAAAGCTACCGATCTACCGGAGTTACTATTAAATCAGTGATGCACAACCCTTTTGGGAGAAGGGCCAGATAATCAATTCTCAGATAGTTCGAGGGCCACATGTGTAAAACTGATAAAATTATCTACATTTTTAGTGGATATTAAATTGAAAATTTTATTGTTTTATATTGCCCTTCCATCGTCCGGAAAAAGTTCTGAAGAAAAAAGGTGATATTTGTAATTGCAGGCCGCAGGTTGTGCATCACTGCATTAAATCATTGCCGAAGAAATATAGAATAATATTTTGTTGAAAACCTGTTTTCCATTTTAAAATCATATAATTATTTTTTATTTCAGAAAATATTATTTCATATCGAATCCAAAATACTTGTTTCCATGTATATTTTCGTTTAATCAATGCAACTCCAGGGCAATCTCAACAAAGATGTTTCTAGATGGGAGCGATTCTCTCACGCGATCTCTGCGACCGCCCTAGCGTTATTCCCAAATCAGGACTGGCAAAATGTCCACGAATAATGACAATACACGCATTCGGAGAGTCGATTGTCGGCCACGAACAACAATACATATAACGAGCGAATTACCTTGTGGGAAAAAAAACTGCGAGCACACCTACATCGGCCAAGTTATGACCTCACCGGACATTCGATTTCGATTATGACCTAACAATATCGTGATTATATTTTTAGAACCAATCAGTCGATACCGGCTGGGGCATTATTCACTACGCAGGTATTTTACATCTGATCAACGTCATCGTAAGGCCTATGTGGTAACAGTGATGGTAAAGGTGACAGATTACGGTGTTATTAAAATCGATATTGTGAACACCAGAGTTGGTTAAGAATCGACCGACTGCTCCTTTCCATCTTCCTTCAGAGAAAAATTACAAATATTCCAACGACTTAAATTTCAAGAATTATTTCACCAGTAAATTGATTGAGTTGGCATTTACTTGGTAGAACTCCATTATAATACGGTGAAAAAAATAACAATGTATTTTAATTCTAAAGAAATTATTAGAACTAGTTCACCGTTCACCGTAATAATTGACCAGTGTTTTGCAATTAATACACTCATGGAGGTTGGCCAGATCAAATAATGCAAAAATATTTGAGTAAAAAGAATTTCGTCTGTGATAGTTTTAAGACTCCGCAATCAGGCGTCTCTCCGTGTAAAACCCTAGCAGTCAACGGGTTAAATTGCACTCCGACAACCTTGATAAAAAATAAAAAGATGAAAATTTCTACTGCAGGTAAATTATTAATCCCCCATGAGTTTTGTGACTAACGACTAAACTTTTGGCATCATTGGGTAATTCGAGTGCACTTTTTTGGTGCAACTTGAACAGATCAGTCAGTTTAAGTCCATCCCAGACCAGTCAGATCAAGTTCATTCGAGCACTTTAAGAGCCTGATTTGTTAGTGGCAAAACTCACGGTGCAAAGTAGTGCAAAGTACAAAATTCAATTAAATTTATTTGACAACCCCGTGACAGAGTAGTTAACGCTCTTTAGGTGTGCTTTCAAATACCAATCGGACAACTGCTCCTTCTCTAGCGGTATCTCTATGTATGCTAACCATTTACAAGAACGAATAATTGAGAAACTGATTAGCAGCAATCTAACATGTCTACTGAAGGCGCTTGGTGGAACTTGAACTGACAAGTTCAAGTTCATCCGTTCAAACGCATGCATCGGAAACATGGACACATAACAACTCAAATACACTTATCCCTCGATTTACGCGGTACCCATTTTACGCGGTTTCACTTTTACGCGGTTAGGAAAAAATCACATTTAAAAAAAAATCAAACATATTTTGTGACACGTGTTACACAATTGTGAAATATATAGGATTAGCAAATAAAGAAATTAAAAAGTCAACATTACATGCTTGTTGGAGAGCAGTATGGCCAGAAGTAGTTGAACCTGATCATATAATTCCAGCAAAAGATGAAAAAATTAACAACATTTTAACTATAACAAAAGCGTTGGGACAAGGGTTGGAGAATTTGGAATTCAGTGACATCGATGAATTGTTTGTTAATAGTGAAATAGACGAAGAAGAATTGATTTATATGGTGTCAACCAACGAAAAAGAAAATGTTGAAAGTTGCGATGATAGTGATAAAGACATTACTAATAAACCAAATAAATTTACGTCTAAAGACATTTCTGAAATTTTACAATTGGCCAATAACTTAGAAAATAAAGTTTTGGCTACTGATCCGGTTATTGAACGTGCTGTTAAAATTCAGCGAGACCTTAAAAGCCTGTGCGCGCAATACGGTGAAATTTAAAAAAATTTGAAAGCTTAAAAAAACA
Organism: Himalopsyche kuldschensis; assembly: GCA_028554975.1. Taxonomy (NCBI): domain Eukaryota; kingdom Metazoa; phylum Arthropoda; class Insecta; order Trichoptera; family Rhyacophilidae; genus Himalopsyche; species Himalopsyche kuldschensis. Next base: position 62,855 of record JAHFWI010000005.1, read on the forward strand.
ACACAAAAATTAGTTACGGACTAAGACGAGAAGAGCCTTTTTTGAAGATTTTTTTTCTGGAACCTATCTTCCGTTTTTGTATGAGCTTGAAGTCTCGATTTACGCGGTTTTGATCTACGCGTTTTCTCTAGGAACGTATCTACCGCGTAAATCGAGGGATGAGTGTATATTTTTTTTGAAAGAATAATCCTTCGTTGTAAAATAGTGTAAAGAGAAGGTATGACGCTGAGTTCAACGATCTGTGCGAAGATTGATACGCGGAATATAAAGTTAAAATCAGAAGGTTGCGATGGCCAGGTCACGTACACCGCATAAACTTAAAATATACAATTATATTTGTTTGTTTGTTCGGATTTTATGCGTGGCCATACCGTTCATCCAATTGCGATTAAACTTTGTCAACTTATTGCTCGCAATTGCGCGAAGGTTATATGCATAGTAAAATCATCATACAGTAGGTCTTTTATATTAAAATCAATGTTTTTTTTCATATTTTATGCGCTGACATACCGTTCATTTTGACAACTTATTGTTGTACTTGCGCAAAGTTTATACGCATAGTACAATTAACTTTCTGTAGGTGGCGCGTGTTGACAATCAGCAAATGTCAAACGTCAAATGTCATTGATACCGATCAATGTTAGTGAAATTAAACCGAAATAATTTATCTAAAATATTATGTATCCGAAAGCCCTTAAATAAACACTTTCTTTCTTTGAGCGGCATTGTAACCCTTGCCGGGTACCGGCTAGTTTAATTTATACTACATACGTTAATTTTACGCCACGTAAAAGCCGTTAAAAATGAAAAATACGAGAATAAAGTAAAAGTTCTTGCGTGTCTGATTTCAGAAATTGGGTGAGCAACTAAAAAAGTCAGCAATGATATATGTACATACAAAAAAAAAATCTAAATAAAATATTCTATGAGAAAAACGCAGCCCCGATGAAAAATGCAGGGTAAATATAGCCTGGGACAATACCCACGCTATTTATTTAAATGTCAAAGACATAAATAAAACGATGCATTATTTAACAAAAACAATCTTCCCTTCGGAGAAATAATATACCGGCGACCAAATCCCGCAGGTTGCGTAACAAGAAAGGCTATATACGTTATACGTGAGTATTCTTAACCCCGGAAGGACAAATATTTAAGAAGCTTGTGTGAAACTAGAATTTAAAGTTATTTTCGATAGTTATTTTGTGACGGCAGTACTTTTGATAGTGTGCATAATGATAAGTGAAAACGTGTCGAGGAGGTACACGAGCAAAGCATCAGCGACGCTTTGGATATAAATAAATTCACAATTTTATTTATTCTACCACATTGGCGACGATGTACATACCACAATTTTATATTAAAAAGTTACCGCCGATTCCATCGTAAATATTACAGTTCGATTTATTTTGAAATATCGCATGGAAAAACGATAAGGCAAAATTAAGATACATAAATATAGTAATAATAAAAGGAAAAACCTTGTCTTGAGTTAATTTATTAACTTACATCGGATTCGTGGAAACCAAATATATTTGTATATAACAATGCCAGAATATGCTTCTCAAAAGAGCATTCCATGACTGTCTTCATTTCGATTCCATGCTTGTATAAATTATACTATTTGAAAATGTTTTTTATGTATCTATTTCTTAAGATCTTCCCGTCTACTTCGTCTCTGAGTTTAGTTTTTATATTCAAGTTTCATTCCCGTCACATCGTTGTAGAAAGGAGGGTGCGAGATCGCTGTAGTGGTGAGCAATCCCCAGTGAAGCCAGTTCAAGATCTTAGCTTACTTTATCTTTTGACCTACGGACGGTCATCGAGAAGAATGGTTCTCTGTCCAACACGATTCTCAGATGCTTATTTATCATATCTTTTCAGGTAAGATATCGTTGGGTTACATTGAAAATTCTTAAAATCGATCGGGGTGGTTCAATAAAATGTAAAATACATACTACACATTTTTTTCATGTCTGCATTTTGCATTTAGAACGAATCAACTGAAATATTTTTTTTCTAGAAATAATAATAAAGAAGTTTCCTTACATGAATATTCGATAATTAATATAAACAACTTGATAATACTAAATATCACTCCGTTAGCAACAGAAGACGTCAGCGATTTCTTGGAAGATTGCATCATGAGTGCTAAAGGATCGCATACTGACAATGATTGTATTAAAACATATAACCTTTTCAAAGTAATATAGTGTAAGCGATACCAAGAAATAACGTGAAATCACAAATTACCAATTTTTCAATTTGTATCAAAATCAAAAAAAACTTTGGAGAGTTGTTGTGCGGACGCCCGCGAAGGTTTCTTCTTAAAAAATTCTATGCTTCTCTATATGGCCTGCTCACGCTTTGGATAACGTTATGTTATGTTCGTATACGCACCAGACATAAAAAACAAAAAATGTGAACCCAAAAGCACTTCAATAAACAGAATTAAAACACAAACACTTTCTCTCATTGCATCGCATACCGGGTACTCGCTAGTACTAAATAAAACTTTGTTTGAAGTTAGTTTGGTTCGTAATCATGAAAACATGTCAAATGCGACTAAAAAATAACAAATACCAATGAAATGCTTGGTAATTTTTACTCATTGTTTTCACGTCTACCTTTTACAAGTTGTAAGATTTCTTTTGTTATATCAATTGTGACTCAATAAATACTTATTATTTCCACTCCATATTAATGAGCCTCATAATTCCTTTGGTACATATTAATTACTGAAATTATTACATGCATGATGACACATAATATCATATGAATACATCTCGAATCAAATACGATGTGGAAACAATTGAAAATGATCAATTTGACACCTTACTGAAACATGTAACATGCTGTTTTCATTGGCATTGATAGATGTCGCTAGCTATATCAAATATAATACATTTTTAATTTTCTTAATCCGCTTTATATGTAAAGATACGTCAAAATCAACACTACACCAGTACGACCGCATCTATGACAAATTATAAGGCATTCAAAGAATCAAAGACTCGTTGAATCTTTTAGTTACTTATTAAATTTTCCTATCTCATAGCTCCTGGAAAAAAATAATTGAATAACGTTGTTACGATGCGGAAAACGCCTTAGAAGAGTTTTTGTTATAGCGGATGGTGCGTTGATAATAGTCGCAATGAGCGAAACTGGTCCTGGTCATCAATATTTAGATATTGATTAAAAGCGACTCGATTCTGCTTTATATGCATTGCTGAACAGAAGAAAAATAGTACCCTCGGTATATTGAACGAGTACTTTTTTACCAGGCTTTTACGAAATGTGCGGCGACATACGGAGAGCGAGTAGACCATAACTTTTAGAAGCTCTTCGTTTATAAAGCGATTGAATATCTGCACACTTGAGTGTACGCCACCAAGTCATGGGCAGTTGCTCCTGAGACACTTAGAGTTAAGGGTAAAAAAGAATTATTTTTAATCATAATAAATAAATATTTCGATCAAACACAAAACTCTTTTATTTACAAGGGCTGCAAAACTATTGATATTCCTAGATACAACACGGCATCCGAGTAATGTTTTTTTTTTCCTAACTTCATCGCTAAAAAGGTTATTCATTACTGCGTCAGAGGTTGACGTTACGTTATGAAGTTGAGTCGCCAATAAACATGTTTATGATATCATAATTCTTGTTTTCATGCATCTTCTAGATTCTCAATAAATGAAGCATTCATCGCTGACTGAGCATTTTATGTTGCATCTTTTGATTAATGGCGAGGTTATTTTCCACAGCCATATGAAACAAAAAAAAATGTACCGTCTTCGTAGGTAATGCCAGAACTCAGCTAATTATTTACCAATACGTGAGTCGTCAGAACAGTGACTACATATTAAACTCCGACTACTAATTCTTTGGTCAGTTTCTAATTCGAGAAATGTTCAGTTATAAATACTTAAAACGGTCAGTTAAAAATAATAAATGGTCAGTTAAAATAATAAATGGTCAGTTAAAAAATAGTAAATATCATTTCATGCGCCAATTTTTCATAGAACATGTCATAAATTTGTCTCATACTTATATATTTGATAAAATTCACAAGCTGTCAAACTAAAACTTGTCATTTTTTATAAATAACTGACCATTTAAATTAAATACTAACCGTTTTTATTAAATAACTAATCATTAAAATATATTACTGACCGTTTTATTTAATAACTGACCACATTCACACTGATACAATGACAACTGACCGTTTATAATAGTAACTGACCATTTTGATTTTTAACTGACCATTTATTTATTCAACTGACCAAAACTTGAATTAGTTACTGACCCATTAAAAACATGCCTTAAACTCTTGTTTCTTGACAATATTTCTAATACATTGTATACAATATAATTTAGCAAGTTATAAATTACCAACGGGCAATTTTCCTTGGACAGTTTCGCAAGATTTGGTATTTAACGACTCAAAGTTTGTCCAACATTACACATCTTAAATCATTAATAGTTTTACTATATTTTCGACGTGGCCCTGCTTGTAAAAGCAGTCATGTGTTTGAATCCCACGCTGATGATCATTATTTGCATAAAATATATATTTTTTTGGCGTATGTTGGTTTATAAGTATATTGTGACTCATTTAATATTTTAGGATATATGACACACTCTTCTTGCCATATTTCATTCATACTGATGCGTAGTAAAAGTCAACGAATATAGTTGTGAATAGAAGGACGGCTCTTGTTATGGTATTATGTTGTAATGGTGCACTGATCCCCCATTTATATTCAAGCAATATTAAAATTACTTGCGTGTTCCGAAACAAATATTGGACGGCATCAAAATTATAGCAATAAAATACCATCAATAGATAATGCTCGCCGTGAGCGAAAACGGTTCTGATCGAATAAATTTAATGTGGAATAAGTACTAAAATTGTGTTATTAATTTTATTGAAATAAAATACGTTTGTCAAAGTCAATCAGCGACGCTGGAGAAACATTGTCTGCCATATCCTAAACAGATTTGAAACGTTTTATTTACTGTGCATACTCAATCACTATACAGAAAGTTAATTTTTGTTTCATTAATTATCGTCCCCATTCAAAGATTTTACTTGGCAGAATCTTGATGAGCGTACCACTTCGGTAGGATATGTGCAATAAAGAGATATAAAGGCAATGTATGTATCTTCCTAAAAGATAATAATAGTTTATATAGGTAAATACAGATCGGCAAAAGCATCGCTTCCTGAATGGGTCACTCCTTTAAAGAAATGTATTTATGGACTCGTCGCAAACATTTACTTGACTTCGTCTCACATAAATTTGATTGTTATTAGTCACACTGGCGGGAATTATCCAAATTATGTTCTCAATAATCACACATCCTGAAATGCACCATCATGCCCACAATGTTAATTCTATTCATAATAATTTTGTTTGCAATCAAAACAGTGAGAGTAGCGTGTGCGTAGGAACGGATCCGAGAGCAATGCGGCGTGGGCTGCCAAGAAGTGTTTTCGCCCACCGTTTCTCTCATAATATAACTAAGTACAGGTGGACTAGAATTAAATTTAGCAATTTTTTGGCGGATTTAAACGAAGCGAAATGAGTGGCAGCAATCTGTTCAATATTCCCATCTTTTTGTCAGTCTGTTTCGTCCATGACTATCTTCCAGTTCCCAAGATACTCCATCCATTTCTTATCCCGGGTTGGTTCTAACAGAGCGGAGGAAATTTTGTCCACTATCCGAGATTGGTATGCTAGGTGGACTGCCTCTATCAAATACAGTTACTCTTGGTTGAAGTTTCTTTTAAATGTTGTGAGATTTTAAATGATTATTATTGCTTTAATATTTTTTTGGGAAGACGGCGAAACAATCAACTGATGTAGATAAACAATATAACACGCTAGGCGTGTCGTGCTCATGGCTAACACGCATTCGAGATCACGTACAGACTGACCACGCTACTTATGCAAGAGCGGCGCTGTGAGAATGTCCTGAATGACGCCGACAAAAAAAAAGATTGCCAGAGTTCGAAAATTTTAAATTTCCTAATTTGATTTATACTGAACGCGTGCACTAACTGCGGTAGATGGATTCTTATGTCAGAGGGGAGAACATTTATTTAGTATCAACCAGGGCTGTGGAGTCGGAGCTTTTTGGCCGGAGTCGTACTCGGAGTCGGAAATTTTGAAAAGTTTGAACTTTTTATTTTTGCATTTAATATGTCATATTTGACTTTCGGCCGCATTGATAGGGTTGATATTTAATTGAATACACATAACTGGGAAAATTAGGGGAAAAAAGTGACGATATTAACCTTTTTTTAGTCGGAGTCGGAGTCGTATTTTTGGTCGGAGTCGGACTTTTTTAGACCGACTCCACAGCCCTGGTATCACTGGCTGCCGCAAACTCAAGTGAACTGTTAAAGAAGTCAGAGTGTAAGGCGTGTTCGCTAACTTTAATGGGGTCTCAAAATTATATCAGGAAGAAAAAATTATACGCAAAGAATTGTAATTCAATTCGCTTTCAAAAAAGAACAGTGCAACCTTGATGTTATGTCCCCGGAATTCACTTTGCCTCTCTATTTACGAGCAATTAAAAAATAGAAAATCGTAGAATATGACATGCAATACGCTACCTAAAAATTTTCATTTTCCCACTATTCAAATTTTTGGTCGGTGCGTAAAGGCGGTATTTCACTGTGGTATCGACATCGGTAATTTCATTGAGAAAACCACTGTGTTCACTTTTATCAAATTTGTGAAACCTTTTCATACCGCTCTGTAGGAGAAACTCGTTTCTGTACATGTGTTGACGTCTAGAACTAGGCGTCATACTACCGCGCTGATTCGGACTGAACCGAAGAGAGGAGCGAACCTTCAGGTGCCACGGACAAGGAGAAATTCGCCAAGCGTGCTGGTGCAGTGGGATTAAGCTTACAAATCGAACGAAGGTCAAACTTCCGGTTTGCCTCAGAAGACAGTGCTGACAGAAATTGTCCGGGGTCTTCAGGAAATAACCTTCGATTCGAATGCCAGCATAGCTGCTGCGATGCATGTTTCTATCGAAAATGATACGCTAAATTTGACTGAACATAACATGTAGACATTTCCTGAATGATAACAAAAAATAAACACATATTCGCAATTAATACAGATTAGCCTTGCTGCTTTGAGTCGCTTTTGCTGAGATTTCATCTCATATACATACTTACATATAAAATTTTAGCACAGCGGTTTCCTACGTCGGTCATTATATTACGTGTTTTTTTCCTCAATTGATAACACTCAATGAGCGTAGCCGGTTTTGCTCAATATAAAGCTTTGATTTTTCTTCATTCTTTATTACTACAAGTATGTTGTAACCGTTTCAAATTCTAACTCTCATTATCAGTCACTTTTAAGATGTTTAATTTATCACTTCTTGGTGGTGAGGCATTATTTGAAATACAGTCGGCCCTGCTATAGCGGGAGGATAGGGAGTACGCTATAACAAATAAACGCTACATAAACTTAGGCACCCATACAAAATTTGGGGTTTGGTTTTTCAATTGTATTTTGTGATTTGAAGCATTTTTCAAACATTTTTCTAATTTTAATATTTTAATTAAAAGTGTTTAGTTTGTAAGCAAGCGACACGACACGTGTATATACGAAAACCCGCCGCATACGCTATAGCAAAAAGCTCTTTAGAATTGTCCGCTTCAGCAGGGTTGACTGTACATTGAACATTTTGAACTGACGACATTTCTATATAGACAGGGTTATTTATATCAAATTGAGAAATACAAGATAGGGGTTAAAGATTTAAAGATAATCGGAAGATAACTGAACTCAAGTTGTCAATAATAAAAAAAATTCTGACTTATTACACATGAAAGGACACTGATCGGGAATTGTAAATTTATCCCACATTATTATCCTTGTACCAATCGTATTATCAAATCGACACATGTTTTTGGGCGAAGGGTTTAGCGTATTTATTTTAAATTTTCTCGCCATCGCATAAACTTAGTCTCACGAATATTATATGACGTAGCAGATGCAGGTTTCATTAATGGACAGTGGTTTGCAACCAAACAGCGAGAAAACGAGAATTGGTAGAACTCCATTATAAAACAGTGAAAAAGAATTGCTTTATAAATACGAGATACGACAACTTTCAATAATATATTACACCCCTAAACACATTTTACCGTTTGTTGTATTTATCTTCAGACGGAACATAAATTAATGAAGTTTTATTTCCAGCTGAAGCAACCACATAACTAATATAAATGATTGGTCCACGGTGGTTTGTATTAAGAAATTAGTACATTTAAATCAAACGCTGTAGACGGGCACTGACAGGTCTGAGTTACTTTCGAAAAAAAAATCGAGCAGGTGCATTGACATTTCGTAAATTTATATATAACAAAAAAAAAAAAACTAACGTTAAATCAACATGATCGCGCCGCGCGCCAGAATAGCCCAAGAATTTGTATACAACATCGGGCGGAGGTAAGTGTAATAGATGCGACAAAAACAATGCGCAGAATTTGGCCGAAAACACCGATATTTCATTCGGCACCTGAATTCTTGGCGGCGCGGACGCGGCAGGGCGGGATGGGAGCGTCTGCGGGCCGTTTCACTCTGGTCCCATGCAGCGAATGAATGTGTCAGAGTAGGCGGCCTGCCAAGCAAGCGCCGGCGCGCGCTGTCTCAGCCCAATTGCGCGCCGCTCCGTTAGTCACCCACGGCGGGATGTTTCGAGTTTTTTTTTATTTGTTTTTATTCATTTCGTATGCAATTAAGATTGTGAAGTAACGCGTGAACGATCAAGCTGCCGTGATTAAAACATGGCAAACTAAAGAACAGAGCTGTGGAGCCGTTGATTTGGAGTTTTTTGGCCGGGGTCGCACTCGGAGATGGAAATTTTGAACTTCTCGTCAAATTTGGCTATTCGCCGGATTGATATTTAATTGAACACACATAAATAGGAAAATTGGGAAAAAAGAGTCGTGTTTTTGGGAAATGCTGGAGTCGGAGTCATACAACAATTGCTTGAACATAAATAGGGGATCGGTGCACCATTGCACCGTTACAATAGCCGTCCTTGATTCCCATGTATTCTGTTCTGAGACACGTGTTATGTGAATTGAATAATAAGATAAACATTGATTCTTATATTATGAATTGCAAAATAGAGGTAGAGATCATTAGATCATACATAAACACAAAAATATATATATAAGTCAATAATTTTTAACTAGTGCTAAAGAGAATCAACTACATAATTAAAATCGGATCGAATTACAGATGAAACAATCCGCAAGCGTGTGCCTTCTGCATATACACCGTGATCCAAATAGAACTAGTCTAAAGTGCCCACTCAATGCACAATGCGAAATGCACCGTGACTCACCGCGGAATCAGCGGATCAAAATCTTCAAAGTCATCTCGCTCCGTTGCACGGCGATACGTGGTTCGTTTTGAATGCGCCGTCTGCCGTCTCTGTCTATGGATGCCGAACACGTCAAGGACGAATTTTTAGATCGCAGGCAGATGACATTTTTAATATGATAGAGAATGGATGCTGGGAAAGTGGTTTGTGAGCTTTATCCGGTTGGCCGTATATGCACTTAGCCGCATTCCAACTGACTGAGTAATCCATACTCACAATCACGAGTAACGCGTGCAACCTTGTCGCGGGTTAGGTTGGGTTAGGTTGTTATTTTCACTATAAGACACCTGTTCTATTTAGAGCAGTGAAATTATATGTCATGCATCCCACTATGACAAAAATCAATCACCTTTTTTTCTTCGGAACTTTTTACGGACATCAGAAGAACAATATAACACAATGAATTTTGTATTTTAATATATGTACACTAAAAATAACGACATATTGATCACTTTAACCCATGCGTCCCTTGAAGGCCAAAGCTTCTGGCAAAGGGGTTGTGCATTACTGATTTAGAAAGTATTCAAACGTAAGGCATTGTAAACGATGACCGTCTGAAAGTCAGTCAATCAAGATTGAGGGTGATAAGTTACATTCAAAAAAATCTCAAATTCTACATATTTTTATTTTAAAAATTAATGAATCGGTAGTAAAATCAAATGAAGAATTTTCCTTTGATATAAGTCAGTCTTTTAATCCATGTCCGCTCCCAATGTTGAGGTATGGCATCCAAACGGAGGTATCCAAACATATTATTTTGTTTGACAAAACTTTTGCTTATACACTTATAGGATCGGATGGGTATTTTAAGTCAACACACATACACTGAAAATGTTGTCCGCACTGAGACTCGAACCTGTGAGGTCCGTCAATGAAGCCAACGACGGTGATCTGCAACACGTACCCTATTATGATACTTTTGCGTAACGAAGTCATGACATTTCCAGTTCACATTGCATATTAAGTTAGCGAAGTAAATCGAAATTTGAGAATTACGTGCAACACCGGTTGAGTTTCATTCTAGGGAAGATCGGTAGATGGTTTGATTTTCACATTATTTAACTTCAATGAAAAACTCTGTGAGATGTGAGATATAAAAACGTCAAACTCTAGAAACTGACAAACGATACTTTAATAAATATAGAAGTCGTTAGAAAATACATTTTGAATGGTAGTAATTATTCAGCGGAAACTTAAAAAAATATGAGTCGTGCATAAAATGTTAAGCAAGGCGTGTGAATGAAGTGAATTAATTCAAATTCGCTTAACGCATAAGTGACCTAGAAACCAACTCAATGACTAAACATATCGCATTTACAATCATGTGCATACATGCTAAAAACTGGCCAAACAGTACAATAAAATGAAATTAGTAACCAACAGAATAATGACAACGGTATTTTTTCAGTTGGGTGGACGGGCAGAATTAATTAAAATGAAACACGAATTCGAGAGATTCTTAATCAAGCCTTTTTATCAGGCAACAAATTCGTTGACCGTGATATTTATTCATCTATTCCCAAATAAAAAGTCAACAAATTCGGCTAGACGTAATTTTTGACAGAATCGCAAGTCACAAAAAAAATAGTGAGGGGCCGCGAAAGCATTTTTGGAATCAAATTTCATTTGAAAGATTTTATGTATGGGATTGTAATTTATTTTCGCCATAAAAAAATGTCTTGGCAATGATTCGTTTCTCTTGACGTTACGGTTAAGTTTGGAAATGATAGCTATGCTATGATTTAATATAGCCAATGAATTCAAGTGAATAATTCAACAAAAAAACAATACATTACTTTAACGACGGGAGACGTTTTGCTCATCTAAAGATCATTTTCATCGTTGGGAAAGTAATTTATAAAAGATCTAAAGAGCAAAACCGATCAAAATGTTAACAGTTTGATACACATGTGGACGTGTCAATTGCAAGGAAATTTTATTCACCGCATGAAATTTATTTTGCCATTTAATTAATACTGACATAACAAGCGATTGGATAGAGAATCAAAAGAACCGAATATTCTTGTTTTAGGTAAATTAAAGTAACCGTATTTAGGTACCGGTACATCTCTACAAGACTGCGTCTAATATTCAAACTATTGACTGACTTCTTGAAACTACTTTGAAGTTAGGAATAGTGAAGTCCGTTAATTCAAATAAGTGGCCAGAAATTTGACTCTTACAAAATATTATATTGTGGATTAAATGGTCCATTTCATAAAATCGGAGACAAATTTTTATCGCTTATATTGAGTCTACTTAGATATACTAAATGCTTTCTTTCTCCGCGAGAAATATTTCTTAGCGCGAGCTCTATTCATCAGAATACCTTGTAGTTTTAGAACCTCGTCAGCTCAACATTCTACGCCCGTCTTGTATGCGATGAACGTATAATAGATTTGCCACGAGTTTGCATGGCAATTAATTATGTTCATCTATATGGAAAAAGTCGTGATGGCTCTGTAGTCATAATCGTATAAAAAAACGGCTTGATTAAAACATGCAACAAAAACTGCGACAGTTCTTGCAATCGATTGTAATTTCTGCAATAGCTTCCCAGCGCGTTTTTCTGCAGGAAATTATTCTCGCCTCTCGGATAATGACGATGTACAAAGGCTAAGTAATTGAATTGTGAGAACGAGGGATACGGTTAACCATTATGGCAAACAAGCAAACAAAAGTGTCGCGGTAACAGTGCCTGCCCTGCATATTTATGCTCGCCTTGTGTACCGATCAATGCAGCAATTGCGCATATTGCAATTGAATGCATATTGACAAACGAAGAAGATAGATTCTTTGCGATTCGTCATTACCACCGCTAATGCGTAATTGGATGATTCTACATATTTGGCATTTGCATTATATTTAAGACACGCCTTCTCGACTAATTATGTTATATCTAATTCGTTTCCGACAGCAAAAACAATAAATTATGGGAGATATTTGAAACGTGCCATAAGTAGTTATAATCATTTTAGAAACTGCAATATTTATTACATCTTGAATGCGAGAAATATTTTTTATCAGTTATTAATTGAGACACAATTTAAAGCCACTTCCCCTTGGGAAGTAGTAACAAAAATTAAAAATAACAGAAAATTAGAAGCAAAATTTAAAAAATATTACGACACTGAAGAAGCACAGTAAAACCTCGAATACTCTGTAGAAAATAAATAAATAAAAAAACGATGTTTGAGTTCACACGTCAAATCATTAGCCGACACGCGTGAAAACTGCTGCAACTTTGGTCTTTGCGGTTATTTTCACCAGTTTTCACAATAGAACGAAAATCTCCGTTTTATCGAGGTTTCCTTTCCGGTATATAGCATGCATGTGTTTTGAAAAAATTGGTGTATAGAACCGGTCCTGATCTTAATAAATTAGTTGTGTAAGTACAAAAAATGTTTCATCACTTTTTAATAGTATTTTTTAAAATTTGAATCCTTGGTATTTTGTGCATGATTTTTTGTATGACGGGCGTCAGTTCAAGTTCACTAGTACACTTGAAATGCCTGAAGATGCCGAAAGACGAAGCCCAAATTCATGGAAAAGTACAAAATTATAACGATGAAAATTTCATACCGAAATTCCATCGAGCACCTTTAGTCGAAATCCTCGTGTTTTTAAAAAGTTGAAAAACATACGACACTCTGTAAGAACTTAGTATCTTGACGAATGTTTGTAAGATAGAACGTGACACATTTCCCAGTGTGTACATAACACATGCAACGTGACACTACGTCAGTAGGTGGTCTTGTCCAGGAAAATCGTCACTAATTTTCTCTAATGTCAAAATCAAATTATGCATGAAGTCCGAAGGCTATTCAAATCGAAAATAGTTTCCGATATGCCAATTCGCCTTGCGGAGAGATTGCGTCGGAATTTTCTTATTATTTTCTCGTAATAATAACAATTTTTCACGTATGATAAAATGTCACGTGACATTAATGTGACATTTTGCAGAGCGGCGTAGGTAGGGGTCGCGTGGCTTGGTATTTGTGCGCAGTGTACTTGAAGCCACGCAAGGTAACCTATCGCCCATTATTCATTTATTATCTTGCCATGTAAGATTAATTGGCGTGTTGATTGTGTATAGTATTAGTGTCACGGAAAGGGCAGGAATTTTAGGCGAGTATTCATTATGGCAAAGGTGCATCATTTAACATTGACGAAATTGTCTCGTTAAATTTTCAAAATCGTACGTTGACATGGCATTAAATTCATACATAACCCGATTGGGTCCTGCATCCATGAGGTCAACGTTGCCGGGTGGGGTATAACGGGATTGCACCCCAGATTTTCAAAATAGTTGTATTCTAAGGGTGGCACATTTCGCCCAGAAAACAAGGCGCAGAAAGTACGACTAGTTCACTGTCGGACGCTTCAATATATCCATCCTTCTGTCCTCATCGTATTCGAAGAGAAAGGTGAGGTGATTGAATTACCACTGGTGTCATATCATTTCTGTTGGGATGCTCCATAAGGAGTCAATATTTTCAAATAAGTCAAATAATAACACTGAATTTGGTGGATGGTTCGCCAACGCGAGAAATGTCATACAGTGAAGCCGCGTTTTTTTTTTTTTTTTTCAGAGAATCGTCATCAAAGGAAAACGTAGATCGTAAAATTTATATTGTAACTAGTATTTGAACCCGGCTTCGCTCGGACCAGTTTGGGGTTATGTTCACCTCGGCGCGTAAATTCAGACGGGCCAAGTTGAAACAACTGGCAACTTAATGACCAACAATGCAAAAGGGAATTACAGACCCACAGACATACATACGCCGTTTCGGTTTTATATATAAGATATTTTGGTTCATATGAAACTACTCGAGTATTTTGTAAAATGTACCACTCGATACTCGAGTAATTGGAGTCTCTACACACACATTGATAACGAAACAAATTTACCGTCGAAACTTTCGCGAGCGAAATCAATTCGTTGGTTTGAACTTGCAACAACAATGCAAAAGGGAATTTTAGACCCACATACATACATACGCCGTTTCGGTTTTATATATTGTAATAAAATCACACGCTTTTTGGATTACTTTTGATGCTATACATTTAGAATAGATTAGCTCACACAAACGATCGACCACCATTCGTGTCAACCTTAGCCACGAGCATTACTGCAGATTGTAACACAAGGTATTTTTTGATAAATATTTAGTGGTAAATAATAATTAAATACAGTCGTAACGGTGCAAAAAAGAAGATAGGTGTATGTGTAAATAGTAAATACAAATTACAATTGGTGAAAGTGTTTTCGCGGATATGAACCAGCTAGATAAACCTGATATATTATATACAGATATAATAATTTATTTTATTCGTCGATTACTTTGCACTCACACAAACACACGGGCGGAATTAAATTTACTTTTAAAAAATATATGGCATATAATTTTCGTTGCATTAATATTGGTCGAATCGTGCAGTTATTTGACAGCCGCTAACCAAGTACGTTCCAATTTATGTTTAATGCCGAATATTTAAGCAGGGAGATAATAATGCACACTTTCACGTCTCGCTTTTTACACGCGAAACGAATCATGCCAAAGTAAATAAGATCATACCAATAATAAATATCCGTTAGAAAATATTTCACAACGTTTGGTCGTTGTTGATTGCTAAAACAACATATTATATATTGCTAACGGAATCAATTGGATACATATTCATCGTTGGCTGAGCTGCCACTCGTGCAATTTGTTTTCAGAAAGAATGAGTGACGATACGTATTTCGGAAATGTTAAATTCAGCTCGTTTATTGAATTAAGTGTTTGCAATGTCCTGAAAATTTTTTCCGAGTTTAGCCGGTTAGCGGGCCAAACAGTCGCTATATTAACCAGTTTAATCCATATTCTCGCGTTGAGCGGAACCGGTCCTAATCTAAATGCCCATTTTCCCATCCAGAAAAACTCAAACTCAAAAGTAAAACCTATATATATCTTTTATAAGATTAAGTGATGCAATATCATTCTAATTGTAGCTCACGTCGAATGATCTGAGCTACAAATTTTCCAGGGCTTAATTCACTAATAAGCTTTATGATCCAAACTTCAAACGACTTGAAAGAACTTTTTAAGCATAATCTTAAGCCGATTTAAGAGATTAAATTAAATCAAACATAAATCTTTTCTCGAAACGGCGAGGAAAGTAATTCCGATAATCCAAACCGTTATTATTCGATACTACCGATTCCACATTTTATAGAGCACTATATATAAAATACGTTTTTTTGTTTATGGTACGCTTTTCAACGGGCTTGAAACACACAATAGCATTTGTCTAAAAAAAAAAAACAATAGTATCTGTTCTATTTTTAAGCACGTCAAATTCGTTGCGAAAAAACTTGTTTTTTATCAGCTGTATGTATGCCAAATTGTATAAGCATTGAATTATTGTTGGTGGTTTTGATTTCAGCTATTTATACTTTTAGGATTATATGTAAATGAATACAAAAGCGTATAATATGATTATAGTAAATATCAACTCTGTTCTTGTCATGGGAAAAATCCACGCACGTTTTTCTATTCAATGGATTGCTATTACACATTAGTGAATGTTTGAAGTGATAATTTACTTAATAATTAATTATATATAAAGAATGGAAAGTGGCTTTAAATTGTATAATACGTGCATACATTAAAAACAACAATGAAAGCGATATCAATCACGGTTATAATATTCTTTCGAAAATGAAAGTGAAGTGTTTTTAAATCACATTTTTAAATTAATTCAATTTTAATTACGAAGACAGCTACCTATTTGTTTTATTGAACATACATTTCGTTGTTCAATATATTTTGCACATAAATCATATTCTGAGCTGACAATTATTCAGAACAACTAAAACTACGATTGAATTAATATATATTTTTTTTTGATTTAAAGTGAATTTTTGAAATGTAAAATAAATATAATGGATGATCGATTGATGGTAAATATGTAACAACGTTTTTGAAAAGACAATTCTCTTATGTTCGTAGTAGTTCTAAGGCTAAGGCCACAGTGACGAGCGTAAATTTTGGCGTAGCGTGGCGAGCAACGCAGCGTCATAGCGTAAACAATTCCAAAGCCAAACTGATTTGACTTCGGCATTTCCGCTGCGCTTCGACTTCTCAGGCGGCGTCGTCATAAAGCCATCGCGGGCAACCTTTGATTATGATGCAAGTCTCGCTACGCTACGCCAAAATATATGCTCGTCACTGTGGCCATAGCCTAAGGAAGTTGAAAAAAAGCTATAGTTGTTGTAAATACAACAACTACAAATTATAGAATGAATTACCTCAGTTAAAAAATAAGACCGGCATATGTAATATCTATAAATCGTCAGACACGTGCTTTAATTAATTATTTACTGGCCAGACTGTATCTAATGATATTATTCATGACAAAAAATCGCCTTTGTATTTGAATTCCTAGTAACAATGAGACACGTTGTAGATTTAGTAGCAGCGCGTCAAGTCAACAAACAAACTGCTGATATAATTACCACAAATTCTTTTCGCCGAATAAACTAGTTATATATAAATAAGCAAACGTGTTCTTACCGTGTATCTTTCCCTCTGACAGCACGCGCATCCGGCCAATAAGGTGACCACTGTGAGGAGGAAGAGGGCGGCGATGAGGGCGGGTGCCAGCGCCCCCAGCTCCATCGCGGGCGGCCCCCCTAGAAATACAAAAAAAAAAACAATGAAAATGGGAAAAAATACAAGATAACAATTTGCGAGGAATTATGTATACAGTACTCATCGGTGCTGCGAACTCCTACGTGCGAAGTTGTGGTACCAAAAAAATCTTTACGATAGCCATTAGTGAAAAAAAATCATTGTTTTGAAAACTGTGAGAAAAAAATACACCTGTTATACCCGATAAAGATAATATTGCACGTAGATGAATAAATATTATGCGATTGTTTTCGGCACATAATAAAGATTACATAATTATGAAATGTGTGAAGTATATCAAATTTACATTTATGGCTCAAGTAGACTTTCGAGGGACTTGTTTTGGATTATGCATTTGACGCGCTTGGCAAAAAGGAATAAAATTGGAAAAGGCTAAAAATATAGCAAACTCGGCTACACGAACGAGTAGGTAATTTTTATTTATGTTTTAAAATAGATTTCGTCGGAACTATCTCGGTTGAAATTCTGAAAAATTTACATATATTTCGACACATTGCAAGAGCAATAAACCAAAAAAAAAATATTATGTTTACAAATGTTTAAAAAAAATCAGCCGGCGAACAAATGGCGTAACATTGTGCTGGCACTCCGTTCCGCGTTTATAACATCAATGCTAAGAAAAGAATGTAAAATACGAAGGACTCGTCGCATTGAATATTCCATCGCGAAACACGGCTCCGACTCCGACATTGACGAACAACTCGACTCCGACTCAAAAAAGATTAATTTTGTCAAGTTTATTTTCCTACCTTTCCTATTTATGTGTATTAAATTAAAGATCAGCCAACCAATCCGGTCGATAGCAAAAATTTTCAAATTATACATGTATAGGCATGAATAAAAATAAAACACACGTCAAAAGCGACTCAACGACGACGACTCCGACTCAGACGGCTCTGGCTTATTCGTATTCAGGGGCGATTACGCATTTATTTGAAGTCCATGTCCGTTCCCCGCCTGGAACATATGCCTTTGATTCGACGATAACTGCTTTTACTCAGTTGCTTAACCTTTTAAATTTGATGAGAAAGGATAAGGCTAGGACTCGATAAATCGGCTGAAAAAATGCTGCTCGTTCTGGAAGACGAACCCGTGACATGCGATACGGAAGCCAACGACGTTGACCACTGCACCACGCGCCCGACTAAATAATAAAATGTGGATGTATATTCAATGTTCAATCACCCTCGAAATTCAATGATTCAAAAATGGCAGTTGGGTTCATGCCCGCCCATCCAACGGATCGCCGGTCGAGAATCCCCTTATCACATAGCCGTTAAACATAATTATTATCCTCTCGCTAACCACAGCTAACTGATTTACAAATTGATGCTGCGGCAATCAAACTAAGGAGAGATGTTGCGCTAATCATAGGCGATGTTGATATAGAAAATATCGACGATCTTATAGTGAAAACCCATTAAATAAAAAGAATTATCCAAAACAAAATTACAAAAAAAAATTGCACCTCATAATATTTTATGGAGAAATTAATCATTTTTGTGCGGAATATATATGAACAGAGAGATATAAAACCTTGATAGTTAATTAAAGATTATTGAGTTGCAATTTGATATTTTAAGGTTTTAACTGTCAATACTTGGTGGAACGGCATTGTATTAATAATAAAAAAAAATTGTACTTCTTCCACAGTTTATTTATCAACACATTGGCTGCGGGGGATTTTCAAACACCGACAAACGACGCTTATTCCACGTTCCGCGTAGGCAATGTGTGAATATCAAGACCGGTTTCGCTCATCGCGACTAATTTCAACTGATAAGAATAAAAAAGTATCTTGATCAGTAGATAATGATCGCGATGAACAAAACCGGTCCACGTCTTGATAAACATATTGTGGAATGAGACATTGAAGATATTTGGTTCAATCGAGAATGTCTTTGTATTAAAAATAAATAAAACATTTTTGCACTTATTCCACAATTAATTTATTCACCTGTCAATTCAACATAATCTTGCTTTATTAATTAACCTTCGTAGGACTATCCTTAAAAAATGACTCGCAGGCCGAAGGGGGGTATAAAAAAGACCCCAGTGTTTTGGCCTTATTGGCATAGACTGCAATAAAAAAATGATTGATTATGCTTTGACGTATATTTATACATCTTTCTGAAAAAAAAATCATATAAAAAATCCTATTTTTCATATAATTATTCATATTTAAGTCGCGCATGAAAACGACGACGTTTCCACTCTAACGGCTATGACGGACTAACAAGCCAATAACCGTGCTCGAAGTCACATTACCTTATCTCTTATCTTATCGCCTTTTATTGTTGCCACATATGAAACACTCCGTTCAAGTTATCTATGACTAACTATGGTCACGTTCACTTATCGCTTATTAGACTGAAAAATTCCGACTTCTTCTCTTTTTTAATCGATTACGGCGCAACTAGCCAATAAATATCATATTTTTTTTCTGCAAAAGGTGTAAAAAACTATGATTGAAGAATACCAAAAGTTTAGACATGGTATCACTAGTATTAAGGTAAAGTAGCTGTTGGGACAATATCTATAGTGTTCGGGATGACTAGGTTAAGCAAACTTTGCGATAGTAAGTCCGAGGATATCGCTGAAAGAGGTGAATGGCGTATCACAATTAGTAACGCAAAACGTGGAATAATTAAAGGTAATTTAAATTTTATATTGAATTGAGTTCATTTTGGTGTTTTGAACCAAAAGTACGTCCATACTCGTTTAAAGGTTAAGATCGGTACCGGTTTCGCTCAACGTGAACATTTTCAACTGAGCACTGTTCAGGTGTTCACCGTCAATAATTGGTGGTGTTTTGTTTGAAACGTGTTTCATTTTCATTTCTTTCTCGGTTTATACAAAAAAAAATGCACCGTAATTCTAGTTATCATGATCTTTACCCTCGCGCTGTTGGTGTTTTCGAACGAGGGTACGGTGCATAAGAAGTTTGATGAGTGCAGACCATCGCGGGCTGTGGGCGGCGGCGGACTTTCGCGACACTCAATTGGTTGCACTCTGATAGTGCAGCTGATAAGTACATAATTTCATTTTGTGAACTAAGTTTCATACAGACCGGATGACATGTCTGGTAGCTATCAACCGGCGGGCATCTGGGCGGAAAATATGAAAGAGTCACTCAACGTTCAATTGACAGCGCAGCGAATATCTTAAGTTCCGACTCGATAATGTTACAGTTTGAACGGTTAGCTAGCTATAAAATTGATAATGGCTGTATCTGTCAGTCACATAAAAACAGTGGCAGCTGGTGACAAGAATACTAGGGAGTGCAAGAAAGCATCTGTCTGTTATAGAGCTGCGATGGAAAGGAGTTGCCCCTTACTTGACGTAACAATATACACGCGACAAGCAAGTGCAAGTCCTTTGATGGAAGATTTCAGCACCGACTGAGCAAAACTTATCTTGCACTTGTTGCGTGTGGCGTGGTAAATACTAAAGCGCCTTAACAAAACGGTTTCAACTCTGCCTGGATCAGCTGACTTCTGATGGCTAACAAACGTATTAGTACTTATTATAATAATTTTGGCCCCGTCCGCTAAGCATGCTTGAACCATCGCTTTCTGATATATTTGTTTGAGAACACGCAATTAATTTTAAATGAGTGAATTAGTACATATAATAATTTACATATAAATGGGGGATCAATGCACCATTACAGCAGCCGCATCTAAATCAGATGTTGAAAAGGTATCACATCAGATCAACTCGAGGAGAAAAGACACCAAAAATACCAATACCTAAAATTTGTATGTAAGATTGAAAAAAACTTAATTTGATATTGACCTCTCCGGGACTTGAACCATGACTATGCCACAGATGCCGACGGGATATTTAAAAAGGTTTCACATCATTTATTTGTTTTTTTTAATGTAAGCAGAATAGATGCAGAGATGCCGAAATAGCTTTTAACTGTGTTTTATAATTCTTTTGGGGTTAAGGCACTTAGTTATTGGTAGCTAATTAAATTTAAATATGCGACAAAAATACCGTAACGTAAACCCTGGCTTAAAAAATATCATACCTTCGTACAACAAACTTATATGATTGTATATTGTATAAATATAAGTAAACTATAAATCCTTGGCATTCTCACACATTGACAAAAATACCGATTATAATAAATTGTCAATTCATATAATTCGTATCGAAAAACTGGTATTAGTTATCGTATTTCATTCATGATCATAAATTAGTGTGTCAAGTATCATAGATAATAAATAATAGTACGCTCTAAAAATTATGTGGCTATCGCGTGCTCTGCACATTTAGCCGGGAATAAAAATAATAACAAAATAAAACCATGAAAATACGCACCCAGAAATTTAACGGCGAGCACGGATAAGTGGTATAATAATGCTTATTGCGCCAAAAATGACACCATCGCGGATTCCGCAGTGCTTTTAAGCCAGTAATAAAACCAATTCGGTAACCATAAAACAGGAATATAATTATGTTGCGGTATTTAAAGACCTTATGATAATAAGAATATATAAAGTGCGTGATTTTTCGGAGGAAATATATTAAGCAGTGAAGAATGCGTAATCCCAAATCTATAAATGACCAATATTAATTTTCGAACTCGATGTGGTGTATTTCATTCCTAATAGAGTTTATCTTAAATGAAATTTTTCAACGGAAACTGATTGTTACTCAGTTGTCCTAGCTCTCTTTTAGCAGTGGGGATAGAAAAGATGGGATAGTAAAGATGAATAGAGGTTAGCTAATCGCTCTCGAAACGTACTGTTTTTTTTTATTGAATGGGTGTGGGAACAAACATCGATGTTTCAACAGAAACTAGTACAAAATTTACGTTTTCAGAACGATTTTTTATATATACTATTAATTTTAAGCATATATACTATTACTGCACTAAAATGTAAAAATGCATATTTCTAAATATGGCACATAAACTGTAATTTGTATAAATTGCATTGAATTACTTGGTAGTTGGTGCGAGGTAACAATAACAAAGTATTCAGTTCCACGAGAATCACAAAAAAAAGGCTATAGATATTTCGATATCACGCCATCGCCAGAACCAGTTCTGAATAGCTCTCAAATTTGTTGTTTAATTATTGTGTAATTTAATCCTTTGCCATTTTTGTCTTATTACTTACTAGTACCGACATACTTACATGACTACATGACTGTGTATTATGACACCTTCAGCAAACATTTAAAAAGAAGAGAAAATATTAATAATTCGTTACAAACCATACTTTATTTATCTTATACATTTGGATTAACAGATATCAAGTTGAAAATTTAGTAAAAGGTTCCGTAGTTGTTGCTACCTAATATATTTTGATTTAATCGCACGAGGTTTCTCAATTTCAATATCGATATCATGTCGTTTTTCCATCTAGTACAAGTCCGCGAGTACGTAGTTTTGAAGAGGATATACTTCATACAATAGAAAACACGTGTAAGCAAAATACACAAAAGCTATTTCCAGTGAAGAATTTGAATGTTTGGGAAACAAAATGTACACAATGTATGTAGGGCTACGGGTAAAAGTAACAAATCTGTACACTTCCCTTCTTCAATCGTACTGAGTTTTGTTACTTTTGATATTAAATACTTTTCGATTGGATTTTTAAGCATGGATTAGCTGTACGACTTCTATTGAATTTCATCCTATTAGAAAATGTCGCTTACATCGATACTTTGTCTGAAAAGATAATTTTTTTTTACTGTTAAATAAATTCATTCCATTTTCGAATTGGGTAACTCATATTCAATAAAACACAGTTATTTCTTTTATTTTCGTGTTACACGTTTAAAAAGAATTTTGAATTAAGAAAATAGTTTACTAGGTATTTGTTAAACAAAAATCAAAATAGTGACCATTTAATAGGTTATTAAAGAAACAGTTTCTGTTTTACAGAGCTCTCATTTCAACAGAGCACGATCATGTAATTGTATATTCTTTAAAATGAAATCATTTACAGTTTTTCAAGTGACTTCCTCTTGAATGTTTCGTTGTCAACAAAAAATATTGGAAAACAGCGATCCTCAATCAAAATAATTCTCATTCTAACTATTCTATTTTACTGATGATGAAATCTTTTTCCCAATCCGTCATTATTTCATGACTACTGATGATGGCATCAAATGTAACCATAATCTCATTGCCATCATCACGTATGTGTCTTCGCGGAAAGCAAGTAAACGACTATTTAATTACGTAAAATTGCTCCCATAAAACGTAAGTATCCATCGTTCACTGAGCAGCAAATGAAAACCAAGAGACATTTAAGTACATTTATATAATATTAAATACATTACAATATTTCTCTACTTAAATGAAAGCATCCGGCAGATGTTTATATGCAATCTATTTTTTAAATTTAACGGTCTGACTCATAATGGCATTATCGTAAAAAAAAAAATATTAGTCATGCAGAAAATAACATTACAATAACAACAATGTTCAAACGTTCATTTGATATCATACTTTTTAATCAAATGCGGCTGTGCAGTGCAGGTCGTACGTGGCCAGCAAAAATGAATTATATTTTGACTCCAAAAAATAATAGCTACTTTAGAGTTATTCTCGTCGAAATAAAAACACTCCCGATCTTCATTTTGAGCGGTTTCGAAAAAACACGGTTTATTAAAAGTAGTAGTCAGTCAGGTGCATTATCAATTAGCGACACCGAATGAATTTATTTCTCGAAGCTAAATTTAATTTAAAGCTATGTATATAAATGTATTGTATAACTTTTCAAAATATTTGTATGCAAAATTATAAATAAATTCAATTTTGAGATGATTTTTAAGTAATGTAACCTATTAACCATTTCTTTTATGAGCACCATTTCTTTTTTTACACGGTAGTCTTTGGAACGTATCCCCGTGCAAAAACAGGTTAGGCTGTATTGTTATTGTGTAGCTGATTATAATAAATTTAATCTAATTGAATCAATAAATCGTATTATGAATAATGTTGTTAATTTTATTATCCTCAATTAAATGCACAAAATTGGTTGATAACTCAATTAGCATTGCGTTTGACTTTTATGCAACTCTTTTAAGGTGTTGTGTTAACTGTCGTATTTTATTACTATCGCATTTATGTTACAGATATGCTCGCGATGAGCGAAACCGGTCCTGATCTTTAACCCAACACACAGCTTATATACCAGTTATTCTACATGGATACTTACAATGGACTGTTATGTACTTTTATAACATTGGCTGTGTAAATTGTACATACATCAAAACAGTAAAGGTGCGAACAGCTGATCGTGGAATATCAAAAATGTTGAAGTGTATCTCTAACGTTCTCGAGGACGTCATTATGTTTATGTTCGTTGTCTGAGCATTCGGGGACATTAATTGTTTTTCTCGCTAATCGTACAACCAGCCAGCTTATGATAATAAGGTATTGCCACTACTACGACGTCGAACCAACTCGGGGGAATTCAATACCAATTTGAAAGAAGAATACGTTTATTTGTTTCGGTAGTCGGGACGTTTCATATTTATAACAAAACAATAATCTGTTTTGAAATTGGAATATATGGTGCAATACATAGATTAACCTCATGTTTTTTGCAATATTGTTTGTATTGCCATTTTGTTTAAGCCCATTGTTTAAATAAGAGCTTAATGCTAAACAGCGGTGATACGCTGACGTTTAGGTTTTAATTTTATATAATTTATCTTAATATTAAACGAACAGTCGGTACAAACATGAATTAAAAAATCACGTGTCAAGTCATGACTGTATCGATTAAAACAATCAATTTTTTACGCTAAGAGATGAAGACGTCAAAAAGAATTTATTTCGAAACGATTACGGGATGTCAGAAAAGCTGGAGTCTTTGGTTGCTGAAAACTGGGTATGGGCTGAGAAAACAATTTTAAGATGCTAATGCGTAGAAATTGATTTGAAAAATATTGAGGTGAATTGTTCGTCTTTTGTTTTACTAGTTTAAATTGTTCCATTTACTTGTTTGACACTTGTTATTTGTCAAGTGTCAATTATTGTTGGAGGCTTCAATATACTTGAATAAATTAAACGCTTTTTATACTAATTTCACATATTGAATAATGATCGGAAACGGCTTCACTATGTCCTTATAATAAATGTGTGTAATCAGTACAAAAAAATAAAGATGTTTTATGAATTCAAATTACATTTTAAACAAGAAATTTTCAAGAAGATTTGATTCACAATCTTATAATTCTGGAAGAATGAAAATCTTTTACCAAAAATTTTTACATTTCAATTTAAATTTTATGTAGAATAATTTTCAACGACTCATCTCCGATTTCAAATCAAATATAGATATAACTTTATTTATTTCTGATTCATAAACATGCGATCATTTCAAAATATATAAGCATGTTTTACAAAAATATTACGTGTAATAAATGTTTTTTTTGTTTACTATTTAAATGATTTCCTACAGATATGTTGCCTTGGTCAGTAGCTCGGTTTTATTTAAGCGAGGCCGCTCCTGATAACATTCAAATAATGTGTTAGTTTATGAAACTGTAACCCAAACAATTATTGTAAACACTATAAAAATGTGGCGTGTATATTCCATGATTGGCAATATGTTCGTTTTAAAATAATTTATAACGATTAAGTATTTTCTGCAATGAGGTCCATATGCAAAATTGTTTTTAGAATGGTTAACAATAATATTGTAAAAAAAACAGCAGGGTCCAGTTGTTTGTCCTTGCAGAACTAGGTTGCACAACTATTTTTTACCTTAATTTAATTGAATTCTAATAATTACTTGTTAGAATTCAATTAAGCCGACAATGTTAACAATAACATGCAATTCCACGTTTTAGAAAGATAAAACGAGCGATTGTCATAAAGAAGGATTTAGCAAATAATAAGAAAGGAGATTGATATAACATTGTTTATTTGTCTCCTTCGGGGAGATTTGATGGCATATCGTACTGTGACAATAACATAAACGACCTTCGGCATATCTACGGCCGAATTGTATTGCGAATACGAAAATAATCGCGAATGGTATCGATTGCTCTTGCATGGCGCGAATCGTCAAAACAGCCATCGAAAATGGCATAAAACACTGCAAACTCTGTCGTGACTCACCATCTGACGGCGAAGTGACAGGGAAACCATTGCATAACTCGAGAAACTGCAACCCGAGGTATATAATCCAGGCGGTAATCGCCTCCATTCTTTCACTCAGTTAACGAGATACATTGTATTGTATTGCCCACAAACTGTTAACCATAAGCCAACACACAAATCAAAACATCAAACACGTTTCAACCACATCATCACTCACTAACAATTTAACTTGTATTGTAAACACGCACTGCAAAAACGAATTGTAACAAATTGCTGACTTGTACGGGTTTGACGTTACACGACTTTACAACAACCGAGTTGAAGGAATCGACAAAGCAAAAGCACCAGTCGACTCCAAACGACCAGTCGCACTCGCAAAGGGGTAGAGAGAGACAACTTGTACAACGATTTGGATAAAGACAACACCTTTTCTCTCACTAGGGATACCATACCAAAAATACCAATTTTCCTAGATTTTATGAAGATTAATAAAAACCTTTATAATAGTAAAAATAATATTTTTTAACAAATTTATGTTTTATGTAAAAATCTTGAAAATAAGACTATCGTGAACCAATTGTCTTATTTTATACCAGATACTTTTTTGAAACTTAAATGCTCAATTGCTGTAATTGTGTATAGTTATATTATTATTTTTCATATTAATGACATGCAAAGTATACTAAACATACATTTTGTTGTGTTTCAGTTCACAGAAGTTTCCAACCACTAACCAAACCAAATAACTTCTGATGTAGGTTTTCATTATTTTCATGTTTGCTCACAACCAGTGGCGGATTACCCTATACAGTGAAACCCCGATTCTACGTTTTTCAAGGGACCGTATAAAACAAACGATTAATGCGGGAAAGTTTTAAATATGAACTAAATGCCGTGACTATAGAAAATGAACGCACCATGCGGGAAAACGTATTATGCGAGAACGTAAGATCGGGGTTCCACTGTATGAGTGAGGTGCGCGTTTGGGCCTCCAAGTCTTAGGGGATTAAAAAATAGCACACATTGATATTGCTCAAATTACATATTTTTAAAAATAGTTTTAACACCTGTATTTGGTTAATCACATCGAAAAATGAATATTCAAAACAGTAATATTGAATGACCGATGGGCCATAAATCATAATGTACTGTGTGCAGGTGTGCTAGGTACTGAATTGTTTCTGCTGAACTGCGAGGAATACCGTTAATTGTTCATGCTATACTCTCGATTACATACAATAAGAAAAATTACAATTTTGAGAAATGAAATCAACATTAATAGCAAAGTATTAGTGATTTTACAACGCTTTTTTATCATTCGAGAAAGAAGTCCTCCAAACTTATATAACGCATGGGGCCTCCCAAGGGGATAATCCGCCACTACTCACAACTTGGTGCATATGGCATTTAACATTCTGATTGATGTTCAAGATAATATTAAAATGAAGTTTTGAAAGGATTGTTTATGAGCGAATTGCCTTGTTATATGATTGTAAAAGGTTTTATCCTTATTTAATATCTAGCTATCATATGAATTAAGATTGTTGGAAAATCTTATAAATTTATTTCATTGCCATCATTTTTATATTAAGACGATCAAAGAATCTGCCAAAGGGGTGGACGGGAATATAAATCCACCTACACTTTCCAAGATTGTCATAATTGCTGCCCTATATAAAAAGCAAGATCTGCCATTCCTTAATTGCTGTCTTACCATATCTTTCCATATTGGGTGGGGTAGGGGTGCAAACATCACTGGCATTAATTATATCTTTGGAAACAATTGTATGAAAATGAAACAGCTTTGGGAAATAAGACGATGAGAATGACTTCCAATATAAATAATGAAATTTTTCAATTTCACTAATGAATATTTCTGTACCTTGGAGGTAAACTACACTATGTCGAAAATGGCTCCAATTTATTGTAACAATAAATTTAAATAATTTGTTTACATAAACTGTTTAGACAGAACTTTTTATTTTTTTGGCTAGAAACAAATTTGAATAGATAAATAGGTCAATTCTTTCAAATACAAGAATTTATTAATAATTTAGACTGAGGGTGCTTGATGGAATTTCAATATCAAATTTGAATTGTTTCAATTTTGTACTTTTCCATGAGTTTTGTGGCTAACGACCCGGGTTTCGCCTTTCGGCATTTTCATGCATTTTAAGTGCGAATGTACTTGAACTGACAGTTCAAATTCAAGAATTAATTATTTAAAAAATACAAGAATTTCAATAAGTATTGTTTTATTTCTTCTAAACATTGGAAAAAGTTTACAAAAATCGTACCGCAACCATTATCATGCCATACATAGAAATCTTACACTGCACTTATAAACACTTGTATATTGTTTTTGAGCCACAGCAAATGGGTACCTTCTCTACTTACCTCCCCAGCCCAAGAAACTTTTGACAAAACCGGTCACCCGGGCGGCTTGTTTCTTGTCTGACCCTATCTTATCATCGAGAGACGGGAATTCGACAAAGTTGCAAGCCAAATCGAAGAAAAGAGGCTTGCACGGAATGGGTTCCATATCAGGGGGCAACTTGAACACGTTGGGGCTTTTCGTCAGCAACTGCGGATCTTCAGAATATTCAGTAAGCCTGTCGGCCAAAGGTTTCTTATTTTTATAACGTTTACCCACGGTGGTGACAGCATCATCGTCTTCCTCGGCCAATATCGATTGCGCGTGAGCTGAACACTGACAACCTTTCACGCTCTTTTGCAAGGTAATCAAGTTATCTTTCAATTTCTGGTCTTCTACTTTTTGTGAAAGCGCTTCACCGGCATAAGTATTTGCTTTTTCATACAAAGCTATGGCTTCGCTCCACCTTCTGAGTGTAACTAAAACCTCAGCAATATAAAAACATCTAAATGCCTTGTAAGTTTTGGCAAATGTTTCAATTTCAGTTTGATAGGCAGCATCTTCTTCGAAGCCTGTTAATGCTTGCATCTCAATTACATTCTGAAGAATAATTTCATACAGCCGAGTGAGGTCATGCGGCCGCACTCTTTTTCCGTCCACGGACGTTTTACTAGCGATGGCTTCTTTCGCTTGATCCACCAGATATTGATTACGCTCGATAGTTCGGCTGAGGCGAATGTAGGTCATGTACGATAGCAAATTCTGGACGCCAGGTAGCGGTGTCCCTGTCGCAGACTTAAGCTTTGGGTCGGCTTTGATCTCGTCTTTTAGAGCGGAGATTGCATCTTTACAGTCCATCAGAGCATTCTCGATAAGTTGAATCTTGGCTTGGTGGTTTGGAGCTCTGAGAACAGTCTTGTCAAGATCTTGCAGTGAAAGGAGAAAGAGTCTTGTTCTTTCTGGACGAACCGCAATCCGGCGGCCCCGCCATTCTACTTCTTGCAACGATCCAGCACGGCTCTCCCTGATAAAGTTATATACATTAACATTTAATTAAAAATTGGGTAACTCGGCTGATAAAGAGTCAAGTTTCAAATAAAAAACAAAATGATATTCAGTCAAAAAAAGCTGATTAGACTCCCATTGTAATTCTAAAACTGTCATCGTAAATACTAAGATAAAAGATATTAAACCTTTTATCAGAAGTATTAGTAATAAAAATAATAATACATTTTTATTATAATGCCTTTCCACCAAGTATTGACAGTGAACACCTTTAAAGTGAGAAGTATTAGTTGCAGCGATTCAATATTAAATCGTTTATCAAATCATTTATCTTTTAATTGAACACAACTTAATGCTGTTTGCTATTGCCTGTCTTTTGACAAGCCTTACAACTTTAAAATGGCTTAACACTTTGGTTATGGGCCAATTTAATCACTTTTGGTAATTAGCAAGTTATTTGTCACACAAATTTGTGCACTCCTTAAGCATTTGGTTAAAATTGTGGCGCCTATATTTATTTATTTTCCAAATCAACATAACACTATGGAGCTGTGTTCATGTAACTCTGAATCAGCAGATTTGTAGCGATACTTAATTTAACAACTTGATAATGATTTGCCTATTTTGTATGAGCTATTCTAAATCACTTTCAAAAGTATTTCCATTGGATGGAGAAATGTAAATGTCATACTATGTTAAAAAAATAAATCAAAAAAAATTTCGAATCGACTATGCCACCAAATGTTTACCTGGCTTGTGCCATGAGGACATCTAAACTGTCGTCCATCCCCTGTCCTCGCATTTGCAACAAATCATCAATGGCTGACTCGTCGCCGATGTTATATGCGCAATAACGCAAACTAGGAGCAAGCTCTGCGATCTATAACAAACAATATTAAACAGTTACACCAATGGTACAAAATTATATATGTTAAAATTGTTAACTGTTATTATTGTTAGTGCTTCTCTTGATGCATCTTGTTGAGTTTATGGCTTAATTCGAGTTCAAAAATTATATTCGGTATGTTTCAAGTTATTCTGCCTATGGCAAACCAACGTGCGAATTAATTACAGTTTCCATTTTTATGAGGACATTACAGATGTCACTTTATGTAGCTTCACAGCATATGCACTGCAATATGACTTAATGATACGCCTCATAGTTTCCCTTATATCAGCCATTAAGTGATCTCTATGTGCAATTACAATAAAAGTTTCTAGCATAGACACTATTTGAGGCAATGTCTCATGATATCGTATGGATCAGTGCTGGGCAGTAAGTCTCAAATAAAAATTTCTAGCTGAAATAAAAAGATTTACCTTTTGTTTATAGATAAGCTGCTCATCTTCAGATAGGGTAGCGAGTAATTTTTCATAGACAACCTGGGCCAATTTGAGATTTTCTGCGGCCCTCTTCCACAACTGGAGTTCAAAATGGAGTGAGCCGTGCATCCAAGCCACGTAAGCTTGAGCTTCCAGCTTAGTGCGGGCATCGCAATTAGGACTCTATGGAGGAAAATATGATTTTTTGTTTAGCACAATATATGATGGAAAATGTGCAGTGATTCTTTGGTGCATAACTCTAAATTGCCAGAATTGCGCAACACAATTTACGTCACATGAAAAATAACAAAATTCACTCAACATCTGAAGAATCTTGTAGATCTTGTAATCTTGACAATGATTGGTGATGGTAGAAATATTTTTTTTTTAAATCCTTTCAATAGTTGGTAAATAAGCCAAAATCTTTAGGTTTCACTAAAATTCAGCTGTTTTTATCAGGGCTGTAGAGTCGGAGCTTTTTGGCCAGAGTCGTCGCAGCGTTTTGGCCGGAGTCGTACCCGGAATCGGAAATTTTGAAAAGTTTGAACTTTTTATTTTTGCATTTAATATGTCAAATTTGGCTTTTGGCCGCATTGATAAGGTTGATATTTAATTGAATACACATAAATAGGAATTTTAGGGGAAAAAAGTGACGATATTAACCTTTTTTTAGTCAGAGTCGGAGTCGTGTTTTTGGTCAATGTCGGAGTCGTGGTTTTGGTAAATGCTGGAGTCGGACTTTTTTTTACCGACTCCACAGCCCTGGTTTTTATTCAGTTATATTTTTATTAAAATGTAAAACGAATGATAAATTCAAAACATAAATGGCATTCAAATGGTTAATGTTAAGACTAAAAATTATTAAGGTTCATACGTCACACAATTGTTGGAGTTGAAGGGCGTACACGCAGGCTTTCCTCATCCTGGCAACCAACCGATACTTCTTCCGAGGCTCAGTGTTGGCCTCCTGGCGAAGTTGCATGGCATATGCCCAGCATCGCTCAGCTTGCGCTAACGGAGTGTGAAGAAGACGTTCGTCTGCTTTGGATCCCGCCAATAGAACGCAGGTCACATCTTTGCGCTTTGTAATGACGACGGTCACCCTGAAAGATTTCATTCATTAGTTTTATCATTCGAGTCAGTAGTGCTCACATAAAGTGAAAAAACTGTTTAAATGTTAAACTATACAAAAGGGCTAGTTCAACAACAACAACATTTTAAATCTGTGGCATAATGGCTAAAGCTGATATGTCCATTTTTATAATATTGGATTTTATCTCACAATTTAAAGAAAATGTTTCTCTTCATGCGGTGGCAAAACTTGGTATGTCAATCATCCATGCAAAGATATATTATGTCAAGAAACATGACATGTCAAATTATCAACAAAAAAAAAAATCTAAACAGTTATGCATCCTTATTTGATATCACACAAGCACTTATAATCACACGGCTTGTGCAACTGTGGTAAAACGGACATATCAGATTATGCCATAACGTAGCAGAAATGTAACTAATTTTGGACCGGTCATCCAAAATGGCTTTTCAAAGATTTTCCTTCAGTGACAGCAGTTTAAGAATACAAAGCTAAAATCGAAGTGTGAAGAAAACAAAACGATGTGATCTTCATCACCCATCTTGTGATTTAGAGAACTGACTGACACATAATTCATACGAACAGTGATCATGTGAAAAATCTATTTTTTTAAATAGTCCACTTTTAATAAGGAGCATATGGACTTTTAATCAAGCATCTCTATAGAAGTTGTTAAACATAAACAAACCATAAATATCCTATTTTGGAAAGGAATGTACAGTGGTTGGCGGAAAAAAACGTTTTGGAAAAGGAAAAAATATTATAAAAAAATTATAATTTAACCTGAGGAAGTTTGAGAAGCTTTCGCAGTCTTCTAATCCTTCGTGTACAGTACCCACGATATCTTTGATAGTCTCCATGCCTCAATCCGTGATGCTGTTGGGCGTCCTTGATCACATGCAATACTGAACAAAAAGTCAAGAAAAATGGTAACATACAATTTGTAGAAAACGTGTAAATTGTGCTATTTAATTCAGTGATGACAGCGCAAAACTAAGTGAGTAAGTAGTAAAACAAATTCAATTCAGTTTCGAAGCGACAATTCAAATATAATATTATCAATGATAAAAGGATACTCTCCAAAGTGAATATCTTTGGGATTTTAGAAACTTCATCGATCTCTATTGGTACATCTTCGCCTTCTGGTGGAATTATTTCAGGCGTTTCATCTGTGACAGTCATATCTGAAACTTTTTGCAACCTTCAAATGTTGTATAGTTTAAGTTATTATTGTAAATTACAGTACGGTGACTGCTAGTATGGTCATTATTATAATCCTACCAGACGGCGACAGATTTTGACGTTTCCGAAATGACCAACTTTCATAGGCAACGTGGCCTCGCAGTCTATGGTAGTTCTATGGCTTCCTCTGGGATACGTGATTAAATTTAATTATTCATTATAATATCGAATCTTCATATTTTCGACAATTGTGTGCTTGATGCGTCAATTTATAATAAATAATATCTTTAACTAAAAACTCACATTATAGAGCTGCAAATTCAGTTATTTTTTTATTAAAAAAAATGATTGATAATAATTATGCCACTTAGACAATGCTAATTAAATGTTGGTCCATGTACCAGTAAAGGGCCGCGAGCAAGTGATAGCTAGTCTCCAGTCAAACTAATATAATATGATATCTTGGAAATAAGAATAATATTTAATAACGATGTTGTTTCTTCTCTTTCCACCATTTTCGAAGTTACACCTGATGACGTCTTATAAATTGACAACATTATATTTGATTCTATTTGTACTCTCACTGAAAACTTTTTAACCATTTGCATTACATTATCTACGCCACTGGCGGATCCAGGAATTGTCCCAGGGGTGGCCATTTTGAAAATAAACATGATACATTAAAACTCCTTTTTTAATGTATTAGTAATGTGTACCCATTCCTTTTTTACGCGATTTTTGAACGGAGCACCGCTACTTTTTTTTACACGATTTTTTTTCCATTGCGCTCAAAGAAGTGATGACTCCAAGCAAAATCATGTGATATAATTGATGACTCTGACTATTAGGCCCAAAAATATTCAGGCTAAATATCCATTTATTCATACGATTCCTTAGCCAGGTTTTCATACGTCGTAATGTGGAAAACCAATTTTCAGCGGAGGCAACGCTGATTGTCAAACATAGTAAAATTCGTAACAAAACCTCACAATTGCGAGATAATTAATAACCTATCACATGTCGTATATATACAGTTGCGGAAAAATAAATCCGCGCACTCTTCATAATTCCATTCCTTTCCAAATATATCCTCGAAATCTTTACCGATTTCCATTTTTTTTTCATTGTAAAAAAAACCAATAACCATATTTTGAAAAACAATCAAGATTTGAAAGCTTCAATAGTACTGAGCCAGACCTAGTCACGTAACTATCTGGCGAAATTATGGATAGCTGAAAGAAAACGTAATCGCGATTAAAGCCCTGGAAAAACTGGCGCTCTGGAGGGGTATGTTTGAACCGGCAGAGAGAACTTAACAACCGACCGGGACGACCTTCATATATGGAGTATGATTTTTTAAAAACGCTTCAAACTTCGATTATTGATTGCACATGAACGATGGGAAATGTCCGTAATAGCCGTAATAGAATCGTGGCACATGGATTTCCCGCTCGGCACCAAAAAAAAACAGTTCCTACTGTAAAAATGTAAAAATGGAGGTACAAATGGACGAAGGTGCACAAAAATTGGACTTTGGACGATTGGAGACGAGTCATATACTCTGATGATTTCAAGTTTAGCTCACGAGGACAAGATGCGGTAAACAGCTAGGCCATCTTAAGGTTGGTGAAAGGTGTCAACCGATTGTTCTTGAAAATATGACTATTAGTTTTCTTTACAATCGGTAGAAACAAAAATGGAAATCGGTTAAGATTTTGAGGAAATATTTGCAAATGAATGGAATTGTGAAGGGTGCGCGGATATCTTTTACTGCAACTGTAGTTGTTAAACTAAAGGCTCGTAAAAAAGAGAACTACAACATATTTATTTAAATAAAAATCATTTGAAAATTAATGTTATAATATTTTTAATGGAATGAATTCTCCTCAGGGGTGGGGGGGGGCATGGCGCCCCCCCGTGGATCCGCCTATGATCTACGCTAAACCAATTCTCGACTATGATTACAATAATTAAAACAACATAACAAAATAGTAAACAAGTTTAGTTGAGTAAAAATTTTTTTTAACGTTTATTTTCATAATTTCTGAAAAAAAATATAATGTTAAAGTTTTTACAATTTTAATGTACCTTATGAAACTTTTTAAGTCCCTTCATAATAAAATCCGAATTTTGTGACCATAGCCAAATAAACCATTAAGCGCGTAACCGAGCTAATCTGCTCAGTAAATATTTTTTTCCATAATATATAACAGTTTGATAGGTAGTAAACAAATAATTTTCATCATATGACTTGATGTGTCACTGAATAACCTTGAATGTCGATTTCATTTCTTTTTTAATCACAGAACCACAGAACACAGAAAAACTTGACAGTGGTTAGTCGTGACATGTGTTCTTTGTGTTCATAATAAAATCGTCGTTTGACATGACATTTGATAAAAGTTATTTTCAAGTATTTTTAATATTTGCGGTAATCGAACCGTATTAATTATTGAAAGGGTAAAACCATATTATAATCTGTCGATTTTCGAGTTGAAATTAAGATGTCAATCTCAATTATATTTCATATCAGCACGATAATAAAATGACATATCATTTCTAGGTTTGTTAAATGGGTGAAGATGGGTAAAAATCATTCTGAAACCGTGCCGTCGATCGACAATTCGCAAAATTCTACGGCATCGAACAATGTATGCGAAGAAGATACGACTTTACTAATTGCTCATGAGCCTGATGCTGACGAACCCAACGTTAGAATTCGACGAAGATTAAATGTAAGTAATATAAAAACCAACATAATAAAAGGTCTCTCACCGATTGAACTTCGACATGTTATACACAAGCTTGAACGTTATTCATTTTTAAATATATTAATAGAAGATATACCTAGTTACAATTATATTTGAAATACTAGATTATTTACACTAGCTAGAAACAAAAATCAACCCACTGCTATAATGCCTATGACATCTCAAAAATAAATTCAGTTGTCATTGAGAATGCATTGTCAAAATTCTCCTGTGAAGTTTAATGGTTTAACAAGTGATAGATTAAGTTCTGTCATACATATTTAAATACAATCGATTACAGAATAAGATATTATTAACCACACACTAATAATATTATAAAACAAACAAAGTACCACCAGTGAAACCTCTCAACACTCACTCTGAGCATACACACATAATGGTATACAATACCAACAGTAATATATGCAATAAGAACAAATCACATGTATTTTGTTTGAGTTGAAACCTTTTCTTTTAATTCTTGCTCAACTAAATTGTTTCATATTTTTACTTTATTGCAATAGAGTTCTTCTCTATCCCAGGTTAACACATTGGATGCTGAGAAAACAGGTAGCGTGTCCATTTTCATACAACAAAACAGGTTCAACATTAGAAAATGTCTACATGCAAATTCAATCAACAGATATACCTTTTGATAATAATTTCAAGAAAGGTTTACAAATTCCACCTAAAATTTTTTTAGCAATTTTCTTCAAATTTGATGTCCAGATAACAGATATGATCATTTGCCAGGGTAATAATTTCAGCGATGTGAAGGTTTACTAATCAAAAAACACAAATATTCAATTACCTTTTTATAAATTTATATTTCTAGACAATTTTCTTCAAATGATGAAAGTGGCGACATAGACTCAAGCATTAGAAAGCGAGTCATTGATCATGTTGAGCCAGGGTCCAGAAATATTATTTCAGCAAAATTCCAGGTAAAAGACTTTACAGTGTATTCAAATAAATTTAAGCACCTGCGGCCTCAAAAACACAAAATATAACAATCAATGTTTTTATAAATGGATATTGTGGTAGACTTATATTTAATAGTATCATATAAAATGCTGTTCTAAAATATTTTTAACTACTTTAAAATTAAAATCAGTGAATGTATGGATAAACTAGCAACAAAAAAAAAGGACTTTGCTATTAGATATTTCAAGGATAAAGTTGTAATTATATTGCATTTGTAAAAGAGGTCATATGTTTGACGCTGTTACCTTTTTATCTATTCTTTGTTGTTGTTATGTTTTGTTAAAGTGAAACATGAAATCAATATATGCAGTTTTGTTGTAGAGGAAATTTATTTAATTTTGTGACTGATTCTTTCTTTTCTTTCTATCTAAACCGTTGTAATAAAGTTAACTACTAATGAAGTATTTGCTGCAAAAGGTTTAGGATTATACTAAAGTGAATCACAGCAAAGCATGTGAGTGTTGCAATTACTCATGATAAGAAGAATTATTGAAATATTATTCACTGTACACATGAGTGTTTCTAGGGTTGCTCATTTTTGAATACCTGTAATACCCGCATATTCGATATGAGTACTAAATTACTGAGATCATTCCTTCAACAACTTTGTGTAAATTCAGGGCTCAAAATAGAAAATTTTACAAACTGAAACGCATAATAATAATAATAGTAAATGTATGTTTTTTAATTTATATCGATTATACTTTTTTCGGCAATAAATTTCATGAATCCTTATTGAATTAAGCTCTGAGTACGTTTATATAAAAATAGTAAAATATGTAATTAATTTAAAAAATACAATTCAGAATATTTTTATGTCCATGTCCATTTGCAATGTGGAACATAAAGACTCTTTAATAAAAGATCGTTGCGAAAGTTTTTTTAACAAATTATGTAGGTCAGTAAGTAATGAAAGAATGACTAAATGTTACAACAGCATACAATTTAAATTAATATCTTTTTATTCCACTTATTGTGTGACATGGTATGTTCGTTTGACTCTTATCCCTGTCTTATCTACTGATAATAATCCAATATACTACAATTTATTGGACTAGGAGGATTTTACTACTATCACAATGAGGAAAAAATTCATAATCATTTTATGGGTGGGAGGAACCCCATGGGAAATAAATTTAAAAATTAAGTTTATTGATTGAGTAGGCATTTACTTGGTAGAACTTTATAATACGGTAAGAAAAATAACAATGTATTTTAGTTCTACATAAATTATTTTATATATTTGTTGATAGCTATTTCGGCTTACGCCTTAGTCAGAACTAGTTCTTACAAATACAAATGATTTCCCAAAGCATTTGGATGGCATTTTTTTAAATATATAACCTCATTGGTCTTGACATTAAAGGGGTTAATCGACGGCCTGAATGTTTAAGATAACAGGAAATTTGGCACTGGTTATTATTGTCTCAAAACAAAAAAAAACAATCTCCATGCATAATTTTTAGTACAAAGCCACCTTTGTCGGTGGCTTCCCTTTTTGTTTGAAACAAAATTTGATAACCTCTTTATAGTATGTCAGTGAAGATAAAATTCAATAAATTATAGATAATTAGTGTGCTATGAATACTCATTAAAATACATTATGGTTATGTAATTTTCTGAATATAATTTACTGATAATGTCATGTGAAATATGCATATTATTGGGATCACCAATGTGATAACTATTTTTGAATATAGAATTATTTGTGATAACTTTGTTATTCCACTGATTGAGTTACACAAACTCATCCGTGTTTCACCTCTTTGAGAAGCATCTTCAGGGTAAGATTTTTAAGAAAGTAAACAATGCTTTTATTTAAATCATTTACTATCCCAATGTGGAGCATCCTAATAAAGTTTATCAAACATACGTTTTTTGCTACCAGTTACTCAACCTCTCCTTTTCGAAGAGATTAAAGATAGAAAGAAACTCAGACAAGACTAGTGATTGGCTACTCACATTTTCATATTGAAAAAAAACAATAGAAGTGGATACGAATGCGTATGAAAATAATTTTCTTCTTTATACCACTGAACCTTAAAACAAAACATTAGAATAAATTACTATTTTATATTTAACAAATAAATTACTATTTTATATTTAACAGAAAAATTACTAACATTTCTCTGCTTCTTAGGGGTCAAAGCTAGTTATATTTATAGACGATTACTGATACATTTTTTTTTTTAAAAAAGACCGTAATATCAAACATATTATATAATGTTGACAATTTTTATTATGCAAGACCCATTACTTATAAAACTGCCATTTATTTTTATTTTTTATCATGAGCTTGCAAAAATATTTAGTGTATTACATTTAATGTCCACGAATGGATACATTGTTGTTTATCAGCTTTGATTATTCAGAGTAATTTTTTTTTGGCACATATTGGATTTCAACCATTAAAGTCTTAAAATATTAATCATTACTCGAAATTATGAATAAAAACTACTTTGCACATGTGCCATTCATAAAATAGGAATCAGGGTAAAAGGGTTAAATTAAACATGAGAAACAGTAATTAATTATACAGCACACATGTGATTTTCTATGAATAATATGATGACTAACAAATCCACTGCTGATAACACAAATTCTAGGAATAAACTTTACAAATAGTTTCCAATACAATTACGACAATTATTTATTTTTACTTTCACAATAGTAGCTTGTGCCTGCCTTCCTGCCATTGCAAGAATAATCGGATTTGTACAATCATTTTATTTGATCGGTTTCAGAGCCTGGATTATGACACCTGTGAAAATAGTATATTACTGGACGAAGAGAAAACTCGAGGCTACAAGTTCATTGTTAGGAAAAATTTAGCGAGATGGTTCATTTTCCTGTTGATTGGAGTAATCACGGCCATCATTGCCTGCGTGATAGATATATCAATCGAAGAATTATCTAGAATAAAATATACAGGCTTAAAGAAATGTATCCTTTTTATAAATTATGCATATTTGTAATGGAATATATTTTGTGCTGTTGTAAGGATTATTGTTGTATTTTTTTACAATATCACTAAACCTTCATAGACAAAAGACATTTTACTATTCTTCTAAACTTCTAAACATAATTAATTTGATGAGAGCTGGTTGATTTTTAGTCACTCAACCTTCTTTTATAAATTATATGGATAGAAAATGGGGCTTTGAAAATTCTAGTTCATTGAATGCCAAACTGTCCCGGTCAAGTAAAATTTCTAAATAACCCAATATTGTGTAAAAATCAATGCATTTAAAACAAATCATAAATAATTAATCATCTAAGAAATTATAAATGTCACTGAATATACAATCATTATTAAAACCACACGAAATAATGCATTCCCTCATTCTTTTAAATATATTACAATATGTGTCAGTCACCCATGAATTTAAATTTTGTTCAAGTTAATCCTTAACTAATCCAATAGATATTGATAAGTACATCGCCGAAGACAAGCTTTATATACCATATTTATTATGGATATCATCAAACGCTATTCCAGTTTTGATCGGATCCTTATTAGTGGCATATGTAGAGGTAAGATTTTATTTATTTGGCAAAATAAAGGACCTTCTCTATTTTACTAAATCTCACTTAGTTAAAATGTTATTATCACAATCTGGATTAATTAGCGAATGTTTTGATATTAATGAGGATCAATTGATCTATGCAACTAATTATCCACTTCACTTAACCTCGTTAATTTGAATGATTTTTCATTGCAAGCTTTTTCATGTTATAAATCTTTTTTTATTGATTAACAGTATTGCTGATATCCCTTTTAGCCTACTGCCGCAGGAAGCGGTATACCTCAGGTGAAATGTTACCTGAACGGAGTGAAGGTTCCTCGTGTCGTCAGAATCAAGACCCTGCTTGTGAAGTGTGTAGGTGTTGTTACGTCTGTTGTCGGGGGTCTTGCAGGAGGAAAGGTATTATAAACTGGCTTAGAGAGATATACAATATATCTTTTTATCTATTCTAAGATTCTAATGTATATAGAATAATATAGTATTGATTGTATCACATTAATTTGATGTATTTCTCGGAATGATAATATAAAATACAATATATTGGTTTATCAAGTGTTTTTCATAAATAAATATGTATTGTGTTTTTGTTTATTTAGTTTATTGAGATAAATCACTTACGTACGACTACCAGAAAACTATTCCTACAAAATTACATTATAAACTGATTCGTAGGATTTTTTGGTCGCTATATCATAATAAAAAACTGTCATAAATTCATGTATAAAATAATACACGTTTGGATGAAAACCATCAATTGTTTCTTTAGGAAGGGCCCATGATACACAGTGGTGCAGTTGTTGCAGCTGGAATATCGCAAGGCAAGAGCACGTCTCTGTCGAAAGACTTCAAACTGTTAGAATATTTTCGTGAGGATCATGAAAAGCGAGATTTTGTATCAGGTGGAGCGGCCTCTGGCGTATCAGCTGCTTTTGGTGCACCAGTTGGTAAGCAAATCGGTTACTGCCATTATTAAATATGTACCTAATACATATAGCATCCTCATGATACACATGTTTGGGTAAAAGAAACTCAATTTTTGCCGTTTTGAGCTATGAATGTCACTATGTAGATGCAAAATAATATGTCAAAGAGTAATATCAATAAGAGAAGTGGAAATGAAGACATTTCAATGCAATTAAAATCATTTATGAACAATCATAAACCACTAAACCTTAAAACAACACAGTAGACCAAATTACTGTTCGATATTCAACAAATAAAACAGAAAGCCAAAGCATCGCTTTTAAAGATAATGAAAAGACAAATTTTATCTGTTAAAAAATAGGTAACATTGATTATTGGTGAAACCAGATTTTTGGCTCTCCTGATAAAGTCTCTAAGTTTGGAAAAATTCTTAAAATGCCTATATGTAGATGCTGAAATGCCAAACCTGAGCCGTTAGTGACTAAACTCCTGGAAAAATACAATTAAAAATCTGATTGAATTTCTAGTCAAAATCCTAAATTAGATAAAATCAAGATTTAATATTAACTTTTCCAGGAATTAGCCAATTAATTATTAATCAATTTAATTATGAATCAAGAATATTATCGCTAATGTACAGAGGCTGACATTAGCGTTCTTCCTCAATACAATTTTTCCCAGATTATTTCATTATCCGTAATGGTTTCAGGTGGTGTACTATTCTCCTTAGAAGAGGGCGCCAGTTTTTGGAACCAAGGACTGACGTGGAGGATATTTTTTGCATCAGTCGTGTCAACATTCACTCTCAATTTGATCTTGTCAGCATACCATGGCCATCCCGGCGAT
Organism: Himalopsyche kuldschensis; assembly: GCA_028554975.1. Taxonomy (NCBI): domain Eukaryota; kingdom Metazoa; phylum Arthropoda; class Insecta; order Trichoptera; family Rhyacophilidae; genus Himalopsyche; species Himalopsyche kuldschensis. The sequence goes on from JAHFWI010000005.1 coordinate 105,071, forward strand.
CTCAGCAATCCGGGTTTATTGAATTTGGGAAAAATGGAATCGTTCCCATATGAAATGTATGAGATACCAGTGTTTGCTATATTCGGTGCATTCGGAGGGATGGCTGGAGCATTGTGGAATCACATCAACTACAAACTGTCTGTTTTCAGATTGAGGTGAGTTGGCCAGTTCTGCTTGTATCTTGAACCTTTTTTTGGCCTGTGACCACCTCTTGATATTTTTCTGTGCTTCAATATTTCATTCGAGAAAAAAAAATGCTTTTGATGATCGAAACTGGTCTTTATCATTATAAAATTATATATGGAAAGAGTGCAAATAAATGCCTTTTCATCAAGCAGTGGCATTTAAAACCTTAAAACATTCACAGTGGAATAACCTAAGTGTAAATTGATGAGGGCTGAAGACACGAATCAATGCTCAACTATTAAATGAAACAGAAATTGCAATGTTATTTTCAGGCTGTGAATATTTTAGTAGCGTATGGATTTTATGCGATGGCTATGTTGTAAGTGAGTATTAGAAACGGGTGTGATATTATAAGTGGCTCATGATATTACACCTAAAGACTGGTTGGTAGATTGTGAACAGTATTAACTGGGTGTTCATGCGTTAAGTGAACATGTATCTTTGTTATTTTCATGGATTAAGGTAAATGTACCAGTAGCTGACCGTTTTAAGAGAAAATTTCAATAAAAATAACGATTAAGGTTTAGCATTGTACCAAATGAAGGCAAAGCAAGTACACTCATATTGGATCATATGTCTTAATTAATATTATGTAACAAAAATTACGAAAGGGGATGTTGAAAAAAAGTTTTGTTAAATTATTTGAAGTCATGTTTTTGTTTCAGTAGTTGACCATCCCACAAATTGAAAAATCTAGTAGTTGACCATGTCTGAATAGGGCGCTTTATAGTGAACTTTCTGTCACGTGTTGCCTCAGGGCTTTCTGTCACACCACTCTTGGTTGAATCAAGTAGCAATCAATGGGTGGTTCAGGAACAAGGTACACACCGTTTCTAGATTTATCACTCAAGAAATTTTAAATAATACACTTTACTCACAAGGTGTTGTTTTCAAATGGCCGCCCTGGCTCTTCATTGCCTATATGGTGGTGTGTTAGTGGCTTATTCCGACCACAGATGCCTTAAATTGTCTTAACTTTACAATTTAGAGCAATCCCGCATCTGCATTTCTTATTTTGTGCCATTTTATTCTCAAAAGATCAACTACTGGTACATGGTCAACGACTGGTACATTTACCTTACTGCTGTGCTATAATAATGTTTCATTTTGTATTATCAGACACTTGCGGCGCCCTTGGATGAAAGTCATCGAAGCCTGTTTGGTTGCAGCGGCCACTGCCACTACTGGTTTCCTCACTATGTACCTGCTGAACGATTGCCGACCTTTAGGGCAGGATCCTACAAAATATCCTCTCCAGGTAATTCATATTTTATATAATAAATGCCAGAGTAACCGTAATCGATTATTGCTCTTTGATAAATAAGTAGGGTAGGATGTAATGATTACTTTGCACAGCAATGAGTAAATTATGAATGTTTGCTTAGTCAAGTATATAGAATTCTTATTTGAATCCTTGAAATTTAGTCACTAACAATTAGGGATTCACCTTTCGGGATTTTCAAGCATTTGAAGTAAACAGATGAATGTTTTTATATATGAATGCTAGGTCTGTGCCGCAGTGGTTAATGTCATCAACTCAAAAGATAAACTTCTAAGATTATCTTTCATTTTCATTTTAGAAACGTGAAAATGGTCTGTAAGAAATCTCATTGAAAACATGCGAAATAGCCCGTATCAATATAATATTTGATGTATAAACTAACGCACCGTTGACGTTTGTTTCAGCTTTATTGTGGGGACGGAGAGTACAACGCAGTGGCCGCGATATGGTTCCAAACTCCCGAGGCCTCGGTCCGGTCGCTTCTGCACGATCCGCCTGGCTCTCACACTATACTGTCCCTGCTGGTCTTCGTGATCTGCTATTTTCTATTGGGTTGCTGGACTTTTGGACTGTCAGTTTCAAGCGGGCTGTTTATTCCGAGTCTTTTGACCGGAGCCGCCTGGGGGAGACTCTTCGCTGTCACATTGCAGTATCTCATACCGTCAATGGTAATGTAGCTTTATTGTATTTAGTGTTATGTTTCACAAAGATGTCTATCCGTCATTTTCTTGAGGGCCTATTCTTAAGTATTTCTAGTATAAAACTTGGAAGATATAAATGAATTCAAAAAAATTCAAAGCTAACAATCGAGAATATGGCATTTTTGCAGAAAAGTTACTCATAAATCCACACACTTTGCGCTTACAATTAGATCTGCGCGAATCCAATCGTAAGCACAAAGTGGGGTTGTTAAAAAAAAACCCATCTCCATCATTGACCAAAACCACGACTCTAACTAAAAAATGTTTACCGATCCGGCCAATAGCAAAAATTACATATTATACATATTATATGCATAAAAAAGTTCAAACACAGCCCTAGATTCGCGTGTAGATTCTAAAAATGATCATACCTTTTTATTCATTCCACTGGTTTCGTTCAAGTTCAAGGAAGCATATAGTTTTGTCTATGAAAATTAATAATGACTGGTCTTATATAATATCTTCTCACAGATTGTATTGAATTGATGTGTGTATGTGACTTTAATCTTAAATAACCTTTTATCATACTCCACAATGTTTCAATCATAAATATTATTTTTAGGAAACAATCCACCCTGGTAAATATGCCCTCATCGGAGCAGCTGCCCAGTTGGGCGGAGTCGTCCGAATGACAATCTCTTTGACTGTTATTATTTTGGAAACCACCGGCGATATATCAAATGCGTTCCCCATTATTGTTACCGTGATGGCTGCAAAATGGACGGGAGATTTCTTCAATGAGGTATCTATCACAAATTCAGACATTTAATCGTGTTCCAATTAATACCGTACTTACACAGTACAAGATGCAATGAGAGAGAGTGTATGAATGTTAACAAGTGATACTGTAACTTAGTGTACAATATTATTAGTAGTATTAATAATATACATGCAGACATATGTTTAAAACACAATCAAGTCATTCGAGATGCTTTTTTGAAACTCCAGGCAGAATCTACATCTGTTAAATAAGTAATATGTTAAATAATTTATTAAATTTTTTCAGGGTATTTACGACATTCATATCCAGCTTGCCGGTGTACCTCTTCTACCTTGGGAACCCCCACCATTGGCTCATAACATTTTTGCTCCAACTGTTATGAGTCGCCCGATTGTGACCTTCAAAACTATTGAAAATGTTGGTCACATAGTCGAGGTTCTTAGATGTGTGTCGTACAATGGCTTTCCAGTTGTAGATCCTCCGCAAATCAATGAGGTATTAATTTCACTATCAAAATTACAGTAAACTATATCCTTTATTCATCCGAATGGAGTGCTATTATATTCATTAAATGTATTCTGGGCACCACCAGATGGTTGTGAGTCATGCAACTTTATGGAAGCTCAGATTAAGTGTATATTGAACCTTGAAAACAGATGCTAACTGTGAGAAATTTGGGGATAAAAAAAAGGACAACCCAACACCTAAAACATCCGAATTAAAAAAAAAAACAATGTATCCAACATTTTAACTTTAGAGGTTTCAAAGTGTATTTTGGAATTATTAACATTGACACGCCCAGCAGTTTATATAAATGCCTAATGAATATATAAAATATGAAAATAAATTGAAAGCACTCGACTCGCGGTTTTAAGGAAATAATGATGTGCGACAATAACGAAAAATCGTGACATGTTATAACCTCCATAAACAAACTCATGTGGGAATTCAGTCGAATCTCTTTATTTATTCGCAGTCGTTTATAAAACTAAACAAACACAAAATTGACAAAATGACAAACAATTGAAATAGAAAATGAATTTTCTATGCCTTAAAAAATTTGCTTAACAGTGCACAATGAATATCAATTGACTTATGTATTTATTTCAGAAGCAAGCCCCGGCATATAAAAGAATACGAGGGCTTATTTTAAGGTCTCAGTTAATAGTGCTGTTGAAGCTTAAGATATTCTTTGAAGATCAGTCAGCTTGGGAGGAAGGCGCAAACAATGTCAACATCAATATGTTCCGACAAGCATATCCTAGATTCCCGACAATCGATGAGGTAGGATTTTTGTTTATATTAATGTAATCATAAGACCTTTTTTTTTAAACTTAAACAGCATAGCTAATAATCTTGTTTACTCTAATTTATTCAATTCAAGCCAACCTAATGAATGATAATATAAAAATATATCAGGCCATTCTGGATGTAATTATTTTCCCATATATTTCGAAACGAGAACAAATCTTATTCCTATTGCATGTTTCAATATTGTTTCTTCCAGGTGGATATTACTGATCAAGAAAAGACATACAGCATTGACTTGAGGCCCTTTATGAATCCATCTCCTTACACATTGCTAGAGAGTGCTTCGCTACCTCGGATGTTTAGACTTTTCCGGGCGTTGGGTTTGAGGCATTTACCCATTGTAAATGATTTGAATGAGGTAAGAGATTGTAATGATAGGCTACCGATTACTCATTTTATCATCAGCCGAATGGTCAACTCTATGCTTTCACCTTGTACAGGGTTTCGTCCTTCCCAACGCAACACTTAAATAGACAGAGGATGGATTTCTTGCATAAATCAGTTTTTTTTGCACTCCCTAATATTCTTGTCATCAGCCTCCACTGCCTTACCATTTGAAAAAGAAAAGTTGAGCAACCGAGCAACAAGAAGCTCTTATTATCAGTATAAACAACTTCTGTTGAGATGCTCCATTAGAAGTCTATATGCTCTACATTGGAATCTATGAGACTAGATAATGCTAAAATATTGGTATTTTTTCTCATTTGACCATAAGAAATTGACGGATTAGCAATCATTAATTGCCAATAAACAAAAGTTAATGAATTGCCAATAAACAAAAACATAAGAAAAAATAAACTGAAAATATCAAAAGCCATTGTTACATGGCTCGAGCAGCTTTGTGGAAACACTATTGAAGAAACCATTAATCTAATTTAACCCGGCACACGCGTTTAAATATTCACTCAATTAAAAACCGTGCGCGTCACCTTTCTTCGAATTATGAAAGGATGTTATTTTTCGTTATATCGTAATAAATAGAGGGATTAAAAATAATTGGATTGATATTGATTGCGGACAAACACATTAAGAATATGTGGGAACACTAAAAACCCGAAAGAAATACCACATGAAGCCACAATTCATTAAACAAACAAATCTCTAACAAAAAAGCAATACTTGTCGACATGACGTATTTGTTATCTTTAATTACGAACGTGTCAAATTAAGAGCCCTGCGACGAACTCATTCGATGGTCGTTGTCACTTCGAAACATACATATATTACTCGCTTAATTACGGGGAAACACATAAATAATTTAATATCGAGACATTTATCACCAAATGTTCAACACACATACACCTAGGGAGAGATAATAATTTATGTTTTTTTTTAAATCTTTTTAAGAGTTATAAATTTTGTAGAAAAGATAACGACAAATACATCACAATCTTTGCACATGAAACTTGTTAAAGTTTTTTTTTATTTTTCTTTGAATTACATTTGAGCATTGTGCAAATCACAAATCAGAACTAAATGTTTTTAAATATTGAATACACCCAATAATTTTTTTAGTAAACACAATAGTCGACACAATTAGAATAAATACACGATAGTTTTTTATTTAAATGTGTCCCTCAATACAATACGAAGTATAAAAACATTAAATAAAGATCGCACGAAAAATAAATATAATACCGCGCAGTGCCTGTCAAGTAAAATAGTTCCGTCATATGCGCAGCCGCGAATGAAATTATATGAGAACTGCGCAGGCGCGAGAGTTCGCGCGAACTTTCAAACGAATAAGCGCACTGACGGGTAAAATCGAAAAATTGTAGCTGTTCGAGAAATCGATGTTTTTATATTTAAATCTATTATTTCTGACAATCTCAAGGAGTTTGTGGTAGCAAGATAGATAAGGCAATATTTTAAAACAATAATCACCCCTGTGTGCAAGAGATTTATCGTTTAATCATCAGTTGAAAGTTCCCGTCACACAAGTCGTGACAGTCGCGTACGGGCCTTGTCTTTTCCCGACACAACATCTGTGACGTTCGTCCGCCACGGGTTAATATGATTTTTTCATTTTACAGGTTGTCGGAATGGTGACCAGAAAAGATTTGGCGAGATACCGAGTTTGGAGACACGGTGGGAAAATGGGAGTAGAAGAATTATTGCTATCCAATGATATATAGGTTAATTTTGTAGTACCAATTATGTTCTGTATTTTTTTTTATCGTTAAGATATAATTTCCATCCTTGAATTTTCTGAATGTTATTTTATAATACTATAGTGATCTGATATATTTTATATTAAGTGTATTGATAGTGACATTTCGATTACCAATGATGAATAAATCAGGGTTTATTTTCTGTGATACAATTTGTTGAGGATTGTTTTGGATTATATCCGTTTATTAATGTAAGACATAGCCTTACTATGCCAATATGAATAAATTATTAATCTACCCTGCTTCCAGTTATGTTCATTGCTGTGTTGGAGAAAAGGCACCAGTTGGTCTACTGCCAGAAAGGTTTTTGAGACCCTTTTCTCTTGCCTTTAAAACATGGATCACAACTTAGATTAATCTTTACATGTCATACTTGCGAAATTAAATCTTACATAAACAACAATCTGTAATATTCTCAATCAGAAGAAAGTTTTGATAATAATTCTTCATAATAAAGCAAAATGAAGTTTTGAAGAATTTTTATCAACATTACTGTTGAGAAAAAATACAATTGTAATTTGTAAAGAATATACCAATTTAGTCCTACAAGAATTATCAAGAGTTGGTAGCTATTTTGACATTATGCCATCTAAATACTACTTTTGAATTAATCAATTTTGAATATTTGCATATGGCAATAACATACAGCTCAAGAATGCATCACAACACACTTTTAGTTATAGAATGATAGGATAGAGTAGTTAACATGGACGATTTTCTGTCAGTTCTGTATAATGTTTTTTTTTGTACATAAAATATTTATTATAAATTATCACAGGAATGTTATGAAATCATGTAATTTTTTAGTGTAACTATCAAATCAGTGCTAAAATGATGGACTGTAATGAAACCTGGGATAGGGATTATAGTACCTTTTTTGCCAGTTATTGAAGAGTCAATCTTATATTTATAAACATTCAAATCAGTTTTATTTAGTTAGAGTTGTTTAAATTTTGTAGTTTAATAATATTGGTTGCAAATGACCAGTTTTTTATCCATCAAATAATTGATTTGTTGGTTAATTGTAATGTTCCATAAAAAAATCCCACCTTAGTCTTCTGTCATTTTTTGTAACGTACCAATATATTTGGAATAGAAATGAACAAAAGTGGCAAATGGTACAAAGCAGTGCGGTAGGTTAAAATAATAAACCAAAGAAAGGACATGATAGATTAGTGTAATATTGTATTATTATTGTTTTTTTTTATTTTTGCTGTGTACAGTGTAAATCATTGAATTATAATTTCTTTTTTACATTGTTTTTTTTATTTTGTTTTACCTTATGATTAGTTTACAGCAAACTAAAATTAAATATCCCATAACATACCATATAACAACAAACACAGCAATGTATCACATTTGGTTTTTTTTCAGGAGAGCAAAACACAAGCTGGCAAAATTATTGTTATAATAGTAAAAATGAATTGCTTCAAAATTACCAAAAGTGAATAGCTGCTTTGTTCAGCGGTTGGTAGTTTCATTGGAATGTGCCTTTTTTTGTTGTTTATAATCAATCATAAAAATCATTACAGATTTGTGATTTTGATCTGATTTTTTAATTTATAATATCAGCCATTAAAAAAATATGTATTTTTTAAAGAAATGCTAATACAAATTTAAAAGTTTTATTGATATCTAGGTATTCTTATTTAATATTAGATCTCTAAAAAATGACAGAACGTGTAGAATAATATTTTTTGATTGTCAGCGACACTCTGAGCGGTCAGTAAGTTTAGTGCCTTGATAAAAATTACATGACTATTTTTTGTGTGCCACCGGGTCTATTGGTCTCAGTTTTTTTAACATGCCTTAACGGTATTTATTTTTTGTTCATTTGTATGCTTTTACAACGTATTTACAACAACTTCTTATTCTACCATAAATCATAAAATGACATTACAAAAAATGAACACTGAAAAGTTAATATTAACTGAGATAAATAATAAAATAAAGACAACTGTTTTTTTGCGAAAAAATACCTTGGTTTTTTTTGCATGCACTTTCCACAATGGTCTGGGATCCAAAGGGTTAACATAACGTGGAAACTTTCTTTGTGCTTAGCACGGCAGTAAACTAATATGAAACATAAATAAATTACCTACATTTATAAGATATTATATCACAACTTAAATATGCTGCATCAGAGGAGAATATTCGAGAGAGAGTTGGATTATTACGAATATTCAGTTAGATTATTGTTATGATTCTGTTATGCTTTATATTCCAATTTTATTTTATAGAATGTTATGAAAAAATTTTATTGTGAAAAAGACATTTTGTTTTCATACAAATAAGTATTATGAAAATTGTTATTTTAATTTGTTGCTTATTATAAACGTGGTGATACATTAAAATAATTGGGGTATTGATTTTGCTTGATGATATTTATTTGTGATTTTTTACTTCTAACCTGAAGGATAATACTGTTGTAATAAAAAATGTAGTGTTGAATGTATTTCATATTGTGTTTATTTCAATTGATGTTTTACATTGCAACAAAGTCTTTTAGCACAGATCCTATGGTGTCTGTGGTCAAAAGCGTATTGAGTACAAACATTTCACAAATGAAAAATGTGGTGAGAGGTTAATGGTAATTTATTTGAATTTATACGCAGTAGACAAAAACATGCATACTGGGACCAATTAAAACTCTCAATTCGAAGATGTCTTTGTACCTAGCTGTCAAAACAAGTATCGGCCATTTTGTTTAAGCATCAAATGCCATTTGATTTAGGTCAAAGTGAGTTTGCATCAAAATTGATAATTTCACCTTATTATTTAGTGCATTACTTATATTTGTGTAAGAACACATTATTTTCGATTCTTTTGAATTTCCACAGAACATGACAGAAAGTTTTGCCTTGGACTTCACATTTAAAAATCAATATTTAATCCATACCAAGTAGATTTTGAGCTACATGACACTGTCGCAAAAAATAATAGTTGTTAAGTGTTAAAAATAAGTTCTATAAGACTTTAACTTTCTATATATGTAAATAAACCAACAGTTGTGTTATATGATGTATATCTTATATATTTTCAAACTGAAAAAACTGGAAGTTTGTAACATGAGTGAATAATAAAACATAAACACTATTGCGCTGTATTCTATATTTCTCCAAACCATGGTCACATACTTTTTGTAGCAAAAAGAGAATTCAATATTTTCAGCAGCTATTTTATCTTGGTAACTAATTATTTGGTCAGTTTCTAATTCGATAAATGGTCAGTACATATTAAATTAATTGTCAGTAATAAATACTTAAAACTCTCAGTAACAAATAATTAATGGCCACTTAAACATAATAAACGGTCAGTTAAAAATTAATTTTGGTCAGTGTTTTATTGTAAAATGATAAGTTTTTAATTTTAATTTCTTCTTTTATTTTTAATTTTTTTGGAAGCGTCAATTATTCAAAATGAACTGAATGCTTGCTTGACATACAAAATTCAACTAATTAATTTTTAAATTGGACATATAATTTGTGTCTGTGAGTGAATTTCACAATCCAAAATTGAAATAAATGTTTCTTGAAATTTACCAGCTTCAATTAACATAAAATAACTAGTGCCTCTTTATTTTCTATGAACTTGGCAATAACTGTGTTAAAATTTTGGGTGGACATGTAAACCTTTCCCTCACTTACAAAGTAAAAAAATTATGATCATTTTCAGTTGTAAATACTGGCGATGAGCAAATCAGGTCCTTATCTCAGCGATACCTGCAAAAAATTACAAATAAACTGTGCATTTTAAAAACATTTATAGATTTAAAAATAGTTACCACTAAGAATTGACACCTTGAAAGTGAACTACCTAAATTTAAATGAAAAACTTACTAAGTGCAAATAAATATTTATTAATTATAAAATAATACAAAATAAATACTTAACCTACAAATCTGATAGTACATAACATTAAAATTACAACTGAATTCACATTGCACTGTAAACAAGTATTTATTATTTTTTTTAATTCCAATCTTTTGCAAGTGGGTGTATAATACTGGAAGCTCCTAAAGATCCTGCTTTGTCCTCCATGAAGTCTGCGTAGTTAGTCTCCAGCACCCAGAGTAATTTCCATGGCCCTGTTGCCACATGAGTTACTTGGCGATCGTTTGAACCGTGTTGGACCACTATCCAGTTTGTTGACTTCATTAGAGTGTTTGAATCCCACATGTAGATGTCACTGCCACCCCTTTTCCTGAAAATATTTATGTACTATTTTTTAAGCCAGGCACCAATTGGTTTCAAAGAATAATAATTCGAAACAATTGAAGCATGTACCTGAAAAATGATGTATAATACGTTTGCCTAATATAAAATAAAAAAATAGAATAAAAAAAATATAAATTTTAAAGAAGATGTATTTATTAAAGACGATTTTTATGCTATCATGTCCGCTTCCAATATGGAGGATATGGACTCCCAATGATGCTTATTTCAAAACAAAAAATTCTGCAGGAACTTCTTATTACACAGCTGTTCAATCTCTCTTTTTCGGAAGAGGGTGAGAACAGAATGGTAGGGCTAGGACTGGACTAATGGGAAGGTTAGGTTAGAAATCCAAGCCGTCTAACCATAAATGGATTTATAAAACTGTTTTACCAAGATTTGGGACCGTGACTACTGCTACTAAGTCCCGGAACATAAGATGTTTTGACTAGGCATGTCGGTGTAATTGACAAATAGGAAATATCTCAATTCAATATCTCAAACAACAAAAAACCAACAATTGATTTTTGTAAAACACTCACCTGAAATATAGCTTGCTTGATCCATCTGTTCCAAGAAAGATGATTTTGTCTCCGTGAGGTTTCTTTCCTGCCACATGAATGCATCCTTTTTGGTCATTACCGTGCAGGCTTAGGGTATCTATATAATAAATCCTAAACAAAAAATAGGTAAAGAAATCAAACAGTTATTTAAATGAAACAAAAAGAATTCTTTGCTTCTGAATATTCCTGTGATTTTCATAAATGTCTCTGAGAATATTGACTGATTAACACTTTTATAATCAAATTAATTGAGTTTAAACATACTATAGTCTGTACCAAGCCAAAAGGGGCGTTAGTAACATTTTGGGGATTCTGAATTAAATGAGGTTGCGAGAGTAATGTAATAAGAGTGCCAAAAAGATGCTCATAAAAAAACCCCCAATGTATGGAAAGAAGTGGTAAAGAAACGAAGTTGTTTTAATTGACACAACATTTGTTCACTCTTTGCTTGGAAGGGTCGATATTACATAATATAATAAGAAGTTTGACTATAATGTAAAGCTCATATAACATCATAGCTTGACAGTTTTAATGAGATTTCATAAAACAAATCCTTCAATAGATATCATTATTTTTTATTTGTGTGGAATAATATACCTGGTACCTCATTATTTTGTAAAATAAAATTGCTATCCTACATCTTGAAATAATGACGAATGTGAGAATTTTACATTGGGGTTCCACTGTGGTATGTTTTAGAAATGAACTACAATATTTACAGAAAACAAAACTTTTGAGAAGACATTAATATTTTATCTAGGACACGCCATAATTAATGCTGAGCATGTATTATTTTTTTGAATATCAAAAACATAATAATTATAATATAACGGTGAATGTGCTTTATAAAAAATTACTTACATTTTACAGTTCGAATGAGTGACATGAAGATATTTCTTGCTGTCTGCTTTCGTTAACATGGCCATGTACAGAGCCTTTTTAGTGGGGTTATTATCGGATACGGGAGGTGGAAGAAGTAGTCTTTTGCCACACCCAGTCTTTGCGTTTAACACAATAATAGCATTACATCCAGCATCCGAGATGTACCTGTATTGTAGAACAAACATATATCAGTTAAAAACAAGTATTAAATTGGATTTCTCATTATTAAAGTAATTCTGATTCTCTTTTTGTACTGTGTGTGACTATAGTGAAATTTGCTAATTTTTCCAACAAAAATATTGACTTGGTTGTTTTTTCTGTAGACAAAACATTTCCTTGTTTTGATAGATCGAATAGACAAAATTAAAAAAAAATATAGTGGTGGCTTATTAGATATTAATTGACCTATTATTTGCAAAGATGGCTCGTTCCCGGAACCATAATTTACGGGATAACGCAATAAACTGTTTAGCATACTTAATATATGACTAAGTAATTTGTATTATTTTGTACTCAATTGTTAGTATGTATTAGGAATATATTACAAAACAACTTTACTCTTCTACAAAATACACTAGACGCCATTTATCACATGATCCTAAAGCTGAGCTCCTATTGGCTAAATTGGAACAATCCATATTTAAAACTAAATGAATGTGGAACAAGCCATATTTGGATTGATATTTTGTATACATTGAAGCCTGTTTTTAAGCTGTAACTTTAATCATTTTATATTATCTGGTTTTCTTTACAAAATGACATTCAAAGTTAATTTTTCGAGTTTTGTGAAAACTGTATTTGCAAATAATACCTTAATTTTTATACTTACACATAGTCATAAAAATCTTCTGCATTCTCAGCGACAATGTATTGAAGATCAGAATTCTCTGTCACAAAATCAGACAGATCTATTGTCTTAAGTATTTTATGAGTGGCCATAGAGATGGCTAACACTTTTGGACAGCATTTGGTTGAAGGTTCTTGAAGGCAATTGACCGTACCGACATCAAGAACCCACCCCACAGCGTGCTTGTCAATAAACACATCCACGGCTGACTGAATGGCATCACATTTGCCTTCCTGATGCATCGACCAGTCGGGGAATGGTTTGATTGAAGTGTGGAAACCTTTTGATCTTAGTTGAGCTATCCCCAAGGAAAATGGTACACCGGTTCTGTATCTGTAATAAAGATAAAGATGCTTGATTCAGAAACCATATTTCTGACATTATACGAATATTTTTACTGTCAATATCTAAAGGGGTGAGACAGTCACAGGTCTGACTTGAAAATATACAATGTCACACATTTATATATCTGTATATAACTTTCAATTCAAAGAATGATACAATCAAGTGAAAAACCATTTGCATTTAATTTATTTGATTTCAAAATACACAATGTGACAAATCAAAATGGGAAAACTTTATTAACCTACGGGTTATTATATATAAGTTCTTATTGCGGCCCCCAAGATTTGGAGGTCTCGAGGACGCGCTTCTTGCACTAATGGGGTAATCTGCCACTGTAAGAGATAGCTTTTTAGAAAAACAATGAAAATAATATGGGTACATATTTTTGAGACTTTTTTTAGGATTAGAATGCAACCGAAGATAACAACCTCGACATTCGACCACATTACTGACATTTAATATTTAATGTTTATGGATTATCAACCCTCAAGCTTGTTTTTCGCTTTAGGATCTTTTAATATTATTCAATATTTTCAATACTGTGATTAATTAAAATAATTAAATCTGCCATACCTCGGTTGGGTGAGGACCACATCGTATTTGTAAATCTGCATTCTGGTGTTAATGATATTTTTTGGGATGTATTTTCCATTTTCTTTGTAAATGTCACGAGTGCTTTCACACGGGAAAGTTGAGCTGCGACCGGAAAGCTTGAAAGACAGCTCTGTGATCGCTTTCCAGTCTGCAACTTTATCTTTTTTAGCTGCTGCAGAGCTGATGATAAATGCTGCTCCAAGCATCAGCCATAAACCGATCCTTGCAGCCAACATCCTTCCTTTATCGATATTTTATCACTGTTAATTTCCACGAATTAAATACTATCACTAAACCCATAATAGTAACGGTCAACGATTTTATATAGAAAATAGACCCACTTCATATTGCTAAAATGCATATTTTTTGTTTGTAAACCATCTTGAACAAATTACACACTGCAAACGTGTAAACTGGTCACTTCCCTGTTTTGGAAACATGATATTTTCTGCTGAAGCTGTGAGAAATGTGTTTATGATTCATCAAAGCATAAATGCTATTAATTTTTTGTGCACTTGCACATATTTTATTGAGTGAATTTTTCTGTATTAATTATTCGAGTGAATATATATATGGTGTTCTTTTAAATTTGGAACATGAATATCTACATACTAACAAATTGTAGGTTTATTGCTTTGTTACTGTGAAAAATAGTAAACATTGACACGGAAGTTGGGATCAGTGTGTACCAATGATGTTGGCTTTGGTTTAATTTTTCAATGGAATGTTCCGAGACATAGGTGTCTATGTTGTCTACAATAACCTCCTTTTCAATTCAATTTATTGGATCAGGACCGGTTTAGCTCACGGTGAGCATTATCAACTGATGATTGATAATGCTCACCATGAGCGAAACCTGATCCAATAAGTTTAATGTGGAATAAGTACTAGAAATGTGTTATTATTTTTATTATAATCCATAAATGTACTGTTAATAAGCCAAAGACAATATTCAAAATAATCTATTCAGCCTGTATATTTTTCATCACAGCAATTTTTTGCAACCACAGAATGTTAATTGGTTTCTTCACTATGTCACGATTATGTGCTCAAATAGTTTATAGTGTGATTAATCTACAATCTAAACAAATATTTTTACTTTATTTTGATACCCTGAACATTAAAGACATCATTTGATTTTGTTTTGTAGAGTAGTTGACAGTTGAAATTGTGTTAGTTTAAATAAAATTACATCCAAAATGGTATGTACTTATTCTATATTAAGAACATAATATAATTTTTGTTATTTAGGAGTTGTGTCAGTAACGAAATTAAATAACTATCAATACACGGTTCAGTGTTTATCTCATTTTAATTAAATGAAGTACAATTTTTTGATATTCTAAATATAATATTATAATGATATGGACTGGTTTTGCTCACGTATACTCATTATAAATTGATGAAATATACAAGCAGAGCTATTTATATAAATTCGTATGATCAGCTGATAAGTTTTGGAACGAGTAAAACCGGTCCTGATCTTTTTAAAATATGTGGAAAAGGTGCAATAAATTGTGTTTTTAAAGTGTTTTTACAAATGATTAATTGATAATTATGTTTATTCCATGTATAATAAAAAAGGTGGTTGACACGGCACAAACACAAAAGTTAGAATATGTAAATGTCCCGATGTTCTATTTCAAATATTGACACTTCACACTATTTAGTAATTACATTATATAACTAAAGTAACCCTGCGTTAGTAAGTCTGAAAATGCTTTCTAAAGAACCAAAAGACGTGTTATTATTATCTAAAAAATATGTAGAACTAACCTTTTCTTTACAGTACCAATAAAACACATCTGATCCGATCATTGGGACCGAAAAGAAACGGTTAACAAAGCTATCAATTTTATTTGAAGTTAAAATGAGTTCTCCATAAAGCTACTGTCGAATCCATCGAATGTGATAATCATAATTTAATAATAAAAAATGATTTATATTGTAACAATAATTATATAATTAGTGATTCTAATAAATGTGTTTGTGAAAATTTTACATTTTATTTCAGCCATGTCTATCCCACGTGGGTAATTTGAAATCCTATTTGAAGACATCTAAACAGAAGTGCTTGATAACTCTATGCTCAATCTCTTTTTCTGTGTGAATACTGTATCTGGATTGAAACCACAATGTTGTCAACCACAGGCCTGAAAATTTTCAATAGCTGCAGTTTATTATATTTAACATTCATTTTCTTTTTGTGTCTATTAGATTGGTCAAATATTATTGGTGACAACTGCAATCGGATTATGCCAAGCAACATTCTGTAGCTTGCCTTCGTACCTGTCATGTCTGCATAAGCCCCTCGTGTGGGAAGGAGGTTCTTTATCACTCTCCTCTGAATCGGCTAAAGACATATGTGCCAGTGGTCATTATTTGGCAAGGAATATGATTGCATCAAAGGCAGTCTACAGATATGATACAGTCATCCTGTTGATGTCCAGGTAAGTTCTATTGGTTAATTAATTGCATAATATTCTATTTTCACTTCATGGTATTGTTTGTAATGTCTGTTTACTTAATTTTTTAACATATTTCATATTCTCCATATCTCTTTAAACAATGATTTTATCTCACTTGCGAAATATACTTGACAAATACAATATTTATCATCTTTTATGAAACGATTTATTTTCATATTTGATTATTTTACTGCAACTGCAATTTAAGATGTAGTTAATTAATTATCAGGCACAGAGAAGGAAATCCTGCTACATTGGTTTCCTATGACACTAGACTAAAACTTCCCGAGCCAATCTTCACTCCATACCCTGACCTCGCCACTCACGAAGAAGGGAACTGTCAAGCTATTCAGAATGCTGTTGATATGTATCTTGATCATACGGTAATTTATTATTTTAATAAACATGGCCAAGTTCTAAATTGTCACACTCTGAGTAAAGTATTCTGTCTCAAATTATGATTACTTTTATACTGCGAATTTCGTAGGAAATAAATATCACACGAATCTCAAAATAAGACATAAAATTAACATAATATTTTCATTGTTTGGAAACAAATATCTCAACTAATTTATTTATACCTACCTCACTTCAGCCATTTTTATACAAAATGCTAATTTTGAAAGGTGACACTATCCTTCCTTATTACTATCACTAGCCTTCCAGGCATTGAAATTTAATATCACCCATTTTAGCATCATATTATTATGTCACATTGTTCATCTTTCAATAACAGAAATTTGTTGCTTATAGCCAAGTTTATTTATTTAATCCTTAAACATAGAGTTATTAATTCCACAGTGAGTACTTTGTAAAAATACAAAAACCTACATAATCATTCAATAATACTTTTTTTCTCATTTATTCATTGTCATTGCAATGAAATAAATTTTAAATATGAAAGAACAACTAACATTGATTTCTTTGTTTTATGCAATAAGTAGATTAACTGTGCATTTTTTTATCGATCAACAAATCATTAATTTGAATTTTAAGTAAGTATGTAATTTCATCATCCAAATTTTCAACCGCCGGTTTGACATATACAAATAATACACTTCAAATCTCACATCCTAGGATTTAGCAAGCAACAAAAGTTATTAATGAATAATATTACAAAATTATAAAATGAAATTGCAGGGTCTTCTTTGGGTACTGGATTCAGGAATAGTAAATACTTTAACTAAGCCAAAGGTTATGTGTCCTCCCAAAGTGCTCTGTATATCTACCAACACGGGGAAAATTGAGAAAACCTTAGATTTGTCATCACTGGCGATCAAGTCTTCAACACTGCAGCATATTATAGTTGACTATAACAAAGAAGGCAAAGTGTTTCTGTAAGTATAAAGTATGACTAAATTTATTGAAAAATTAAGAACTTGGTAGTTATTGAATGTTTGAGTGTCCTTATAACTAATTTCTTCATTTAAATGTCAGCAACAGAATTACTGTATTAAAAATTTCAGATACATCAGCGATGCTCCATGCGGTGCAATTTTAGTGTATGACGTTTGCCATGCTCGAGGATTCCGGATCTTGCTTCCTAAGGTTGTTGCTCCGAGCATCAAGCCAAACGATGATCTTTACATGGCTCTTGTGCACACAGCATGCGGAAATACAGTTCTCTACGTTACTTATCTACACTCTCCTTGCATTTTTTCAATAAAGACCCAATATTTGACCAAAGGCAAAACACAAGGAAAAATTACACGTATGATTGTTTTTTTGTTCTTTATTAATATATATTTTACAGTAATTGGGTAAATACATCAGATTACTTTGTTTCTGTTTTGTCAAAAAATGTTAAGTCTTCTTCAGAGTTAGTAAAACAAAATATATCCTATTTTCAAGCACGATAACTTGACAAAACACAAACTCGTTGAAATTAAAATCCTAAGAGGCCTTTGTAAAAATTTAAAAAAAATGCTCTTTTAAATATATCTGTGCTATTTTTCTGTTTATCATAAACAGTTATGCATCAGTTTTAATTGCTTTGTACGCAACATGTAGATAGCTAAGAAGAATAATCTATTTATAAATATGATTCTCTGTATTGTAAGCATGATAAAATTAAAAATATATTTTTTTAGATATTGGAGCAAAAGTTGCACCGATGATATTCATTGGAACCGACGGACAGTCATCAATCTTTTTCCGCTACAATAACCAACCTGAAATATTCAATTGGAACACCCTGAAGCCATTCGATCCGGAATCATTAAAACCAATTTACAAAAGCGAGGATTGTTTCCTTCCTACAGCTGTTATTGTGGACAGTTGGAGAGGCTTAAAAGTGTTGGAGTCTACATTTAAGGACTATATAGATAGCACATGTGGATGCGGAAGCTTTCAGCAGCTTAAAGACTTACCCAAATTATAATTTGAGAATGTGAAAATTTTAAACTGCTTTATTTCTATAATAAACTAATTTATTATTTTTAAAACATCTTTATCTATTATTGCCAGACTCTCATCTAACTATTTCTAACTGAACTTTTAAGGTGTTAACTGTCACTTTTTGGTGGAGACGTATTATTTTAAATAAATAAAACACATTTTATAGTCCTACTTCCACATGTATTCTGATAAAGATCTGGGCCGGTTTCGCTTATCGTGAGCATTATTCTAACAACACATCCATGGCCATAAATTGTTCCACCATCAAGGAATATTAAGAATTTCGACCAAAGGTGCTTGATGACATTTCAATATCAAATTTGAATCGTTTGAATTTTGTACTTTTCCATGAGTGTTGTCGCTTTTTGTTAGGAATATAAAACATTATGAAAAAGAAGCCCTGGCATTGATTAAATAACCATTTATTTATGAGAACTAAGTACATTAAGGTAAAAAATCAATTAGTTAAAAGTATTCTGTTTTACAAAAATTATATGATTCGCTTGAAAGCTATTTCAGCTTCACATTATCTTCAGAACTACAGTTCAAAACAGTCTAAATAGTGTAACAGATTTTCGGTTGAAATTATGATAGTGTATTGAAAGATCTCCTTCCCCCAGGGCAAAAAATCATGAGATGAAGTAATGATTAATCTAAAAGTGTATAAAAATATAAAATATAGGCTACATAGTGTAGTTGCTAATTTAAAACAAAAAATAATCATGATTTGCCACTTTTATGCATGATGGAGTAAGTCTTTCTTTTTCAATCACATTCTTTTTGTTTTTTCTTTTGTTTGCCTTCAAATATGACTCTTTGAATGGAAATATTGGATTTGTCACTGCCCAAACATTTCCATGTGAATCAGATATTAAGTCTGTAACATTGGGTAAAAGTTGGTAAGATTGTACCAAGACATCATGGCTTTCAGCTATCATAGGTTTCCTAAAACAAAACAAACACAAGGCCATTGGCACATCAATAGATCACATTTTACAGTATTTTACTATATCAACAGTAGCAAAGATTTGATTGAGTAGACATCTTGTATTCAAAGTATTCTTAAGCACGACGATTCTTACATAGTGTCGTCTATTAATATAGAAAAGAGTTAAAAATGATTTTTGACTGTACCTGTCTATTGTGTTGCTTGTGTAGGTTGAATGTTGTTAAAATAAAGTAACCTATTAATTCTATTTAAAGTTTTCAAAAACAAAAAACATTATATATGTTTTTCATATATATATATATATATATGCAGATGACTCATTTGTTTTTGCATTTTTTCTGCTCAAAAAACAAATTCAAACAAACAGTTTTTCTAGAAAAACACAATATGAGATAAGCACTATTCGTTGTCCTAATGCTCCACATTGGGAGCAGACTTAAAGGATTGTCATAAATAATAAAAATCAGTATATGTTTACCTTGTATCCCATCGAACAATGGCGTAATCCCGTGTTAAGTAGTAAA
Source organism: Himalopsyche kuldschensis (assembly GCA_028554975.1). NCBI lineage: Eukaryota > Metazoa > Arthropoda > Insecta > Trichoptera > Rhyacophilidae > Himalopsyche > Himalopsyche kuldschensis. The sequence continues at coordinate 125,226 of JAHFWI010000005.1, forward strand.
ATAAGCTATGTGCCGAATCCACAAGCAAGCCATGGGATGGACCCAATTTGTCCCCCAGGTATTTGACAGTAATTTTTATGGATTCATTATGTTTCTATAAGATACAAAACAAGATATAAAATGATAGATGTTAATAGATAATACTTTTGGGTTTTTATATTTATAAATAATATAATGTCTTTCCATTAACAATTAACATCACAAAGGTGATCTCATGAATTTTTTATGCTCGTACAATGGGTTTTATGAAGATCTTATATTAAAATTATACATTATATTAAAATGTCAATATACTCACATTTTGTAGTTCATGTTTTCTGATTTTGTCCAACGTGATAGCAAACACGGATGGGCTATTTGGCGAACTGACAAATACATTGTTTTGCGATTTTGATATTGCAATATTTTCAGTGCTAATCAATCTATTCACCGATGAGTCTTTACGTTTCTCATGAGATAAGACAAACTTCGTACATTTTTCAGTATGCGTACAGCAAAAATACATTTCGTTCCCATTCGAAACTCCCACAAACGCTTTGTGGCTCCACTGCCACGGTGTGGGATCAATTTTAACAACGGCGACATTTAAATGGGTGTTTCCAAATTTGAAAATGTGTAGTATTTGACTTGAAAATAAACTGTACACAACAAGCTTCTCGGAACAATTATATTCCTTGTTTCCTTTATCAAGAATCCAGATACGCCCGAAGAAGTCCACATCTGTGGAAATGACATTTTGAAGTGTATTACAGTCTCCAGGTTGGTGCCAATCTTGTGAAGGATACGGTCTTCCCTTGGTATATATTTCAGTTCCTGGCCAGGAAGCTTCTATGAGAGAATACGTGCTTGCATTTTTACCCGGATTCAACACTTCAATTGATAAATATGCATGGTTTCTAAATATTGAAACATGCAACAGGGAATAATCTTTTATTCCAAGATGTGACAAGTCCCATGCTTCACATGTACATAAACTTAACGTTAATAAAACAAATTTTAAACTTCTGACAACCATTTTGATAAATGAATTGATTGAAACTGTTTCATATTGTAATTGTTTTTTTATAAAATTCAAAATTTTCTGCTGACGACTCAATAAATATGGGTCAATTGAAAATAGTTTTGTGAAATCTTTTAAAGCTAAGTCATTATTAAATATACCTAAAGCATAGTGTAATTTTTTTATTTTGTAATTAACTTAAAAACTGCTTACATATTGATTTCAAAATGAAAATATTCAATTATGATTTCAACGAGGTAAATTAATAATATTTTGATGAAAGTTTGTCAATATGATTATTGTATTGGTAAGAGCTAGTAACTAGTCAACCTCTGTGGTCTAGTGGCTTGAGTTTCCTAGCGGTCAGGCGGGTCTGGGTTTTATTTGAGCAGTATAGTCGTACAGACACAAAGTGCTTTATCCCCCACACATTTTGCGGTAAAAAATATATCAAAGTTTCACACCTTTATGTTGTTTTTTCGGAAAATTCACATGAGTTTCAGTAAGTTTGTTATCAGGACTAAAAGAATGAAAAAAAAACTATTGTAGATGTCTATTCTCGGAAAATAGCATTTTGAAATTTTTTGAAATTAGATACATATATTTTTTACTGAAGACACTTCGTCTCGGGAGAAGTCGATAAATTACTTCAGTGAGCAACTGGTGAATTAACTTTTATAACGAAAGAAACTTTTATATTGTATTTTTGCTTAAAGAAATAGATGCATTTTCTGATGAAAATTTAAAACGTTTTTTTATCAAATATCAAAAACATCTCTAATTATAAATTGCTTTGGATGATTCAATAAAATACACTCACCAAGTCAAATCACTTTGAAACAGATAAGATTTTTGATTGTTTTTAAATATTTATTTAGAACTTGGAATAGAAATTTTGAAAATAATCAAGTTATGGAACCAAGTTGATAAACCTAAGTACGACAAGAAAAAAAACGAAAATATTCTGAAAATGTAACATCTTATTTTTGCTGTAAATTCGATGAAATTGTCAACAGTCAATCCACGGAGAGCTGGCAACAATAATATTAGAACGAAGAGAATATTTCATCAAAATATAAGGAATGTAATTTGAAATATGAAAAAATATTGGGGGTGAGATTCGAGCCATTTAATAATATTGTTACAGCACATCACTGATTGTATGGCAAGTAGGAACAAAAATACGAATTACCTTTATTTCACCGGGTCACCCCCGAAATGGTGCGCATAGATAACTATAATGGTGCGGCCACCCGGTGCGGACAGCACACAGCACTCCTCGCACCTTACTATGTATGCCCCGGCTCGAGTGAATTTTTCTGAAATTTTCATTTAGATTATCTCGTGTGATGTAACAATTTTCAAACTTTTATTGCATTGCTCACTTAACATTTACTTTTATAAATAGGTACGTAGGTATATCGTAATATATTTGAACAGGCGTGCTTCTTGTTTTGATATTTAAAATTAGTTTATGGCAACATTGGCACAACTGTCACTTTTTGTACGATCAAAATATTATTTTACCGATACGAATTTAATAATATGGAAACATGGAAATGAATTTAGAAAACACATGTCGCATTTGCTTAGATAATTCAGCAATATATAATATATTTTCATCCAAGTTGCACAATAATGTAGAAGAATCGTGTTTCGAAGTAGTAAATATTATCTTCACTTTGTCGGTGAGTAATATTCCGCTGGAAATATTCTGCTCTTTGCACTAACAAGTAAAATACTAATCTTTTTAAATGTGGACTTTGAAACAAGCACTATAAAATGTCACAGGACGTTTTAATTATGTGCCCATATCCGATTACCGGACGTCGGCGATGATTTTTACGAGTTATCTCATGTCCATTAACGTTCTGTATAGAGCTTGAGTACTGAGCTGACAGGCTATGGATTATATTTTTATTTATAACTATGCCTGTTTCATATGAAGAGCAAATGGGCTTCCATTGGAGCTTATCTTAACAGAACTTGTTCTTCGAAAAACGTCTTATTATTCAGTCGCTTTATCTCTATTTTTCAGAGAGATAAAGGATGGGGCTAGGAGAAGACTAGTGGTTAGCTAACCGTTCTAGATATACCCTGTCATATGATCAGAGATGGGTGGGACATGATTGAGGCATTGCAGAAATCCGTGCCATTGAACACTTATCTATAAATTGATTGAATAATAATTCTATGAAACTGTCCGTACAGGGATTTAACCTCAACACCGCAACTGGCACTATTCAGGGTTTGTGAACTGTTTATTATGTTCACAATGTGTGCTTTGGTGTAGTTTGTGTTCATTTCTATTCCAGTGCAGAAATTGATCAATGTTCTGATCTTCAAACTGATAAAACAACAAAACTGAAATTTGAATGTAGAATAAGTAATAAACAAATGAAATTCAGTGGAACAAAACTAGTTGACTGAACTGTTTTATTCATTCATCTGCATTGTTACCTTTAATTCAACAGGTTAAAGAGGCGGATGGACTACCTGCAAAAATTTGCCACGAATGTTACACCAAAATATCTGCAATCGCTGTTCTTAGAAATCTGGCTCACAGGTCACTGAAAAAGTTACTCGAACACTTCTGCATATTAGATAGTAAAGAGGCAAAAGAAGAAATAGACCTCACTCTGAAATTGGAAGATGTCAAAGAAGAAATCATAGACGTAATCACTGGACCAATATCTGTTGACACAAATTCATTGTTGAATTTTGAAAATTGTATCGATAGTAATGTATCTTCAAAATGCCTTCAAGATTGCTCATTAGCATTAGATGGAGGCGAATTCCATAAATATGAACTTCCAGATTCTTCTGGATTTCACCATGATAATTATGATGAAGATATACCATCAGCTGTTCCAATTATAGCAAAGGATTGCATTAAGAAACGGCAAACCAAGAAAAGCAAAGTTATCTCCACTGGTTAGTGTACATTTTTAGTATAAAAATGAGATAATACACTGAATTATCAATTTGCAGTTTTTTTTATTAATCACTGTATTGCTAACTGTCAATTCCACCCCTTAAGGCAGTGATGCATAACCTGCGGGCTTTAATGACATTTCATGCGGCCCACAATGACAAATATCAATCACATTTTTTCTTCAGAACCTTTTATGAATGATTTTCAATTTTATATGCACTAAAAATATCAATAATTTAATCAGTTTTACTCATGCGGCCCTTGAACTATCCGAAATTTGATTATCTGGCCCTTCTCCCAAAAAGGTTGTGCATCACTGCCTTAGACGGAAAGAAACCCTATTGTAGTTATAAATGCCACTAAATACAAAATAGAAGAAGTGGATACGAAGATAGTTAAATACGTAAATCACATTCTTGTTATAGCTCCACTTTAAAATAACACATTAAAATAAATTACTATTTTATATCTAACAACTAAATCAGAAACCCAAAGTATCACCTTTAAACAACTTTCTTCTTTCAAGAATTCTTGATGCAAAGACATTATAATTAAATAAATAACCCTGTTTCTATTTAAAAGTCATCAGTTGAAAATGGATGAGCGAAACCGGTCCTGATCTTGAAATAATATGTGTGGCAGTAATGTTGATACGGTACTTTATCCAATTTTACAAAATTTTATTTTATTGTATAGATGGTGACGGATTGTTGAAAAAAAAGAGGGGCAGGAAGAAAAAGCCGGTTTCTGATCTGCTGACTGCCAAGAAAGAGCCGTCAATATGCCCGGTGTGCGGAAAATTTGTGATGAACTTAAAGGACCATGTCAAGTTGCACGATGAGAACCGAAAGAGGGTGGTGTGCGCCGATTGTCCAAAGACATTCTTGACTTACGGAGCTCGCAGAAGGCACAGAAATAGACATCATTTGAATATTTTGTATTTCTGTAAAATATGTAACAAAAGTAAGTGAAATTTATATTTGTATTATGTATTTTCGTTACATAATTGATATTTTTCCATTTCAGTCATATTTTTTTACACATACATTTAAATAGCTTCGCAAATGCAATATTGCAATGGTCTGGATTAGGTTTTTTCTAGTTATATAAATAAATTGAAGTATTTTTATCAATATACATTTTAACAAATTTTCGTGCTAAGGAACACCTGCTTCAACCTGTCTTTCTTTCAATAAGTACAACAAAATTAAAGAATAAGTACAACAAATTTTGAGTTGGTTTAACGTTTAGTTGCGGTCATCATGAGCTCCAATCGATGGTTGAAATCCCTCCCACTTATCCGAACGTACATATATGGCGTAGCAAAAGCAATTGGCTATTTACTACTTATGTAATAATCTTATCCTTTTATCCTTACTCTCGCCAAAAGAGAGACTGTTTAGATGCTGTATTGAAAGTCCATATGATCTACATTGAGATCAGACATGACTGGAAAAGAAATATAAGTCATAATACTGTGATTGATTTGTGCTTGCTGTCAAGTAATGGCCAAACTTATCGAAACCTCTTCATGTATATTTCAGATTATTTAGCTGGAGACGAACACATACGAATAGCCCATTCGTCGAGACCAAAGGCTTTCCAATGCATGGAGTGTGATAAAAAGTTTGCCGTGAAAGCCCAACTAAACTATCATATGACTGCTCACACCAAAGAGAGACCTTTTGAATGCGAACAGTGCGGGAAGTGCTTCAGGTCCAGGGCCTTGTGCAACTATCACCGGTGAGTCGAGCCTTTGTCAAACAGAACTTAAATAGTGATGATGCACGTCACTACAGTGCAAAACTATTTCTACTATTTTTATTTAAACCGATTGATTCTTTATAAGATAATAATATATATGTCAAAAGAGAGTTGTGTAGGACTATATCGTGCCACAGACAGGCACTCGAATCATACTGTGAGAGTATGTACATAGATATAATGAAAACAAGATATATATTATATCAATATTCTGGTCTAGCAATTATACACTACATGGCATTTATCATTTTCAGGAGGCGAGACCACGAAGGTGAAAAGAGTCACATCTGCCAATACTGTTCTAAGGGATTTTTCTCAGGTCATCGGTTGACTGTACATATAAGGTGAAGAATCAAAAAAATTATTCTTATTCAGTCGAAATCTCTGATTTATCCTTACTTGTAAAATTATATTGAGCAATTGAATGAACACAGTGCTTGCAGTAATTTTTAAAGGATAAAATGTCATATAGTGTATTTGTCATCAATAATTAAGGACGGATATAGATGGTTTTATTGTATTCAGGTTTGTGTCGTCATAATATCATAAATGTTTGATGAATTAAGATATGAATACATTCTTAAAAAATAACCCTTTCTTTTTTTAGGTCACATACAAAAGAAAAGCTATACAAATGTAAAATATGTGAGAAGAAGTTTGCAACCACCTCGGCCACTCGAACGCATGAACTCAAACACACCGGGGTTAAAAATTTCAAGTGCGAAATCTGCAACAGCACTTTCTTCAACAGTGGGTAAGCTCAACCATACTACTGCCAATAAGAATAAAGGCTTTTAAGTGCATGAAAGATATAATTAAATATCTAGGTAAGAGCATTTATACAAAATGGAGAGACTAATAGTGACACTCAATTAGTAATATAGCGATCCACCTGTAGATAATGATAATTGAAGACTTCAAACATGAAATAAACTAATTAAAAACACTTTGTTTACAGGCCCTTTTAATTACTTTTGTAACTAACATATTATTTTGCATTTGATGGCCAATTAGCAAAACACAAATTTGTGCACTCCGTAAATATTGTGTTGAAATATTTTCAATAATATAATGGAAACTAGAACAAAAGATAATTGGTTTCAAATGTGTAAATTTTGTCATTATATCTCATAACGTATATCCGTCGAGCTAAATATTCTAAAACTGTGCTATAATTGTTTGTGATTACCCTAATTAAGGAATCATAAAAACATGCTAGAAGTCATGTGTTATCACATTGTTTACCCCCTTTAATTATTTTTGTAATTAACGTGTTATTCGCATTTGATGATCAATTAGCAGAAGCACAATATTGTTTTTAGCTTATTTTACATGAGAATGCTTTCCTTCAGAACTGGAAAATTTTTAATTTGTATACCACAGGCATTAACTATTTAAAAATTATTCTCTTATTCTTCTTAATTTTTAGAGCGCTGAAAACTCACTCTTTGTCACACACAAAGGAGAAGAAGCACCCGTGCAAGTACTGCGGCATCAAGTTTGGTCGCACCGATCACAGAAATCGGCACCAGCTGACAGCTCATGAAATGAAGTCGTTGAATTGATGATTGACGTTATAAATATTATTTATATGAATTTCTTGTTTACTCTACGATTTCGTTACCTCTTTATACAATGATTATTAAGTTTAATATGCTTTTTCAACTTTGGAAGAATATATGTTACTAGTAATGTTATTTACAAGCACCACTGCATGGTCTCCTCGATGTAAGAAAAAATGTTAATTCTATATTGTAAATTGAATTATGTGAAGTTGTTTGAGTTATGAAAAACTATGCTTAAAATAAGTAACATGTAAACATATTTACTTGCTCATTGTTAGAAGTGAATTTTATCTTTTGAATGACATATGTAATATCAATCCAAACTTCGGATGCTTATATCTCAAAGCCTTTTCAAAGTAGGGTGTCGAAATATCAATCACCATTTTTTCTTCAGAACTTTTCACAAACGATGGAAGAACTACATAAAATATCAAAATTTAATATAATCAATGATAATTATGTCAATTTTACATATGCAGCACTCGAACAGTCTGAAAAGTGACAAGCCGGCACTTATGCCAAAAAATGTTGTGCATCACTGATGTAATAGTTTAAAATCCAAGACATGTCTCAAAAAAACAAAACAAGTGTCACATTGAGAAACACAATCAGTGGAATAACTAAAAAAAATTTATTGCATTATTTTTATACAAATTACTTAAATGCTGTTTCCAGTATTGAACAGCATCGAAAAAAATGATAATGAATAATAATTTCATGCTGCATTTAAAAAACTGTTTATTGTAAAAATATTTAAATACTATTGTGCCTAAATTACACTATTTCAATTTTTAATTGTTCTAGCTATTAGTACAAAAATAATTAAGCACATATCATCTTATTTGCAAATTGATTAATAAAATTTAAATATAATAATTCAAAAGGCCTTGAGAAATATATTGTTAATATTTACTTAAATAAAACATATTTTTATATACTGTTGTGTTATCCTTTACTTTGTAAATATTGAAACTGCCGGACTGAGATTTGAACCTGTTACTTACTCAAACAAAGCCAATTACATTGACACTCGACCTTAACATTTCTTTTTTCAACTGAATTATTGATTTCTGATTGAAGATGGATGGCATTATCTAAAACTCCCTCCCACACCCACCCGATCCTAAAAACGGGACATAGCAAAAGCTATTAGCTAACCTTTTACAATCAGACTTTGTCGAAGGAAATAACCCAACAGTGTTAACGGGTTTTTTAGATTAGAGATTGGCTATGAGGGATTTCAAAACACAAAGAGAAGCGAAACGTATTCCCTTAGCCGATGTGTTAATTATTTTATTTTCCTTACAGCTGCTATTTGCCTTACATGAAACAGTATTTTTATTTATTTATAAATAACATCAACCTGAAAACCTGCAGTCAATTACAAGAAGCGTTCATCAGTCCAAGCAAAAAATCACTGTTCAATGATTTATCGCTCCGCAGTCGTTTAAAGGTTAACCAATAGTCATGTCTCAGATCCTTTCTATCCCTACCATCTTCAGAAAACAGGTTTAGAAAGTACATATATAAAATGAAAAATATATATTTTTTTAAAATACTATATTATTTATAAAGAGTTTTAGTACACGGTACAAAACATTTTTATTATTAAAGTTAAGTGAAAAAATAATTATACAAAGAACTAAAATTGTTAACTATCCGTCCCCATTTTCACATTCCTCATCGTCCAGGAGCAGGGTTCTGGAAAGGTTTCTTGCGAGAGCCAGTCGGAGCAATTCTAATTTTTCTCCAAAGTCTCCGTCTGATATTCTCTCTTCGACGCAGTGCATTATTTCGAATGTGTCATCGGTACTGAAGATAGGTTTGTCGCACTCCAAAAGTGGTAAAGCATCCAGAAGCAGTGTTACCCAAAAGCTGAGGAAAAAAAATATTCATATATGTAAGTAACGTGTAAATGTGGTCACATCAAAAGACTTAGAGAGAGGCAGTACAGATGAAATGATAATATAGGAACTAAAGTGATGAAGTGAAAAATTCAGCTGTAGAAAGCATTATTGAAAAATATATTGAATTATTGACAAGAAAACATCTTTTCTTGATGAGATTTATCATGTTTATGGTTGAAGAAGTATTTTCTAATCATGCTATTTTCAAAACATTTAACTGCTTCAGTACCGTAAGGCCATTGGTGGCCCAAATATTGAAAAAAACCTTCCAGTAAGAATTCTAATATTTTTCTTTGCATAGCTAGTGAAATCTTTATATTGTCTCTAGAAAAAAATGGTCCTTCTGTCATCAGTCAATCGATTCTTGTAGAAGTCGAGCTGTAGATGTAACTAAGGCCACCACTTTGGTCGGTACTAAAGCAGGTAATAGAGTAATTTCCAAGATGTTTATATGAAATGTATGCTTAATTTAGTAACTTTAAAAAAGCTGTGAAGTGGGAAATTTATCATGGAGTCTAGTCTACATAGTAAATTAATTTTAAATATAATACTCACTAGCTGGGAGTGATCTTGGATGACAATAATGAAATTAGTAGATCTCCCGCATCTTTAAGCTCATTGTTTTTGTATAGACGGTGAAATTCACAATATTTTGCTGAAAACAAGGAAACATGTTATTATTAAATATAAATAATGATGTAGAAGATTCAAATGGATTATAATTTTCTGTGATGTTTAGATGTTTTTTAGAAACAGCCTCCCGAATACCTGATTTAAAAAAAACAAGGATAAGCTAAACACTAGCTGTGTCCTAAGCCTTTCTTTCCATCCCAAAAAGTAGAATATTCAAGGTTAAATGAATCACACATCAAATTTCAAACATGGACATTATTTACTTTACCTAAAAATACAAGTCTGTCACTAAGCATCATCTCCGGTCCGAGTGTTCCTACGAGATCTGTGTCGGTAAGGCGGCCGGTGACGGCATACTGCCGCAGAGCGGTGTCAGCCAATCTCGCGGCGAGGGGAGCAGCTCTGCCTCTCAAGGCCCAACCGAGGGCAGCTCCGGTCCGTCCGCATCTCTCGAGTGATACCGCCTGGCGTTGGCAGATACTTTCGGCTGCAATAGCAAAAAAAATATTCATACTCAGCACAATTGATATTTTATTGCTATTTTGTGTATAATTTTTCAGAAGTCTGTTTACTACTTTTGTAGCAAAATTAATGACTCACTTTTTTTGTATGTGGAATAAACACAGTTATGTATCAAATTTGAATAATTTCAATTTTGTACTTTTCCATGAGTTTTGTTGCGAACGATCCAGGTTCCACTTTTCAGCATCGTCATGCAAGTCAGTTCAGTTTCATTTGTGCATTTGAAATGCCTGAAGATGCTTGAAGGTGAAACCTGGTTCGTTAGCGATAGAACTCATGAAAAGTAGAAAATGAAAAACTATTAAAATATTATATTTAAATTACACGAAGCACCTTCAGTCGAAATATTCAATCAACAGTTTGATAAAGCCTATTATCCAAAGAGCTACAGTTACTGCGCATTTTCTATGGTGAAACTAGAACTGGTATTATTTATTTAGAGTTACTTGTTTGGGTCGGGTGAAATTGAAACGAACTAAACTTACCCACTTCATATAAGTTGTATTTTTTAGCCTCGTTTAAAATTTTCATAATTCTCTGTTCGGTTCCTAAGGGAAGACGGGCCATCAGTAGATTTGCTCGGTGCAATCCTTCATTACCACAGTCCTCACTGCGATTCGGACAATTTCCCAAATAGGAAAATCCGACAGGCCAAAGCGATCTGTGACCGACGAGTAATGATCCATAGTCCAACACGAGACTGTCGCGGAGCTGATTTGTTACACTGCAATTTTTTTTATAGTTAGTTTAATTAGCTCAATCAATGTATTAAAGAATAATGGCAAGGGAAAGTTGTATGTTAGCAGTGTATAAAATATTAAAAATGAATAGTCAGCATACTTGATCCGATTCTCGTCCAAGATGGTCAATTTACCGCAATGTACGAGGAGATCGGTCAGATGTGTAGCGAACCAGTTATTATCTGACATGTGCTGAATTTCATGCAATACCTGGAAAACAGAGTCACATATACGGTTGTTTTGTTTGATTTCATTGATTCTTTGTATATTATTAGTATGACAGTATAAATAAATAAAAAGATCGCATTTTCTATTTGTTTGAATCTATCCTCATATACTTTTTTAAGTAGTATTCTTTATCTCCAAACATAACTATATGTGGGAGTTTTCGTGTTAAATTAAATTCCAAATAGCAGCTTTGATAAAATATTTGCCCCTGATAAAAAATAGTTATCTAATAGATTTTAGATATTTTATAATGATACTGAGATACAAAAGTTTATTAGTATCTATCCAACATACACGTGAAGATTGTAATCATTTAAACTATATAAATGCAGATTACAATTGAACTTTTTAGGTCAACTCATACAATGTGAACAAGCAATAGTCAAGAATTGTAACCTGATGCAGATCATCTTCCATCAAAGCCAAAATAATGGTGTCCAATTGGGTGGCTTTAACCGCTGGAGAACCACGAGGTCTGACGCTAGCGCACGCCTTCGCCATTCGACCGAGGTCGCCTCGGCGGGCCCCCGGAGAGACGAAGAGCATCCAAGCGCCGAAGAGATCGCGCCACAGCGGACAGTCGCTGCGAGCCGCCTCCATCGCCCCACGCTGTCCTGCCACAAGCTAGAATTGACAAAACTGCACTTTAACACTTTGTTTACGTTAATTACCTTGGTAATTAGCATGTTATTTTGCATTTGGTGGCCAATTAGCTGATTTTTTTTCACTCTGCATGCAATGGGTTAGTTCTATTTTATGAGATACACCAAGAATCAATTGCATTTCTTTCTGGAGTGAAAGTAGTAGATATAAATTGCAGTTATTTCAAATTACAGGTCAATTTAGGTTTCTTTATAACACCATTTTGAAGATATGCAGTCGAATACAATCAATGTACATGGAATCAGTGAGTATTCAAAAATTTTATAAGCCACTTAAAGAAAGAAATTGTTTGTGTTTATTGAAGTGCTTTCGGTTCCACAATATTTTAGAAAAATAATTCTGATTTAATTTCATTAACATTGATCGGTATCGATGACATTTGCCATTTGATATTTGCTGTTTGTCTTTTGCCGATTGTCTATGGTACGACACACGCGCTACCTACTGAAAGTTGATTGTACTATGCCAATAACCTTTGCGCAAGTGCAACAATAAGTTTGTCAAAGTTTCATTGCGATAGGGTGAACGGTATGGCAGCACATATAGTATGAACAAACAAATATTAATTTTTATATATTAGATAGTAAATAAGTATCACTTACTCTCATGATATGTTCAAGTCGAGGTTCCGAATCAAAGGAGCTGGAATTGATCATCGCTTCGCAGTCTATTTGCCAATGCTTCCAATTTACAGTAAATTCATTGAGCGATATGCTGCTGTACGCCTAGAAATTAACACACATTACAAACATGTTTTGACTAACAAATTGGCTAGAGGGAAATCAAAACACAGAGAAAGGTCTAGAAAACTAGTCCATAACACGAATGGCTAGTCTGGAGCAGTGGTTCTCATATGCGGCCACCAATAGCTTCATAATAAATATTGGTATTTCAAAGGTGTTTTTAAAAGCATGGAAGATGTGGAATTAACATCAAGAGAAGATTAAATGCAACACAACAGACTCAAAACAAAAATTTGGTTTACAATGCGGCCACAGTTCAATTTTACGTGAGAGCCACTGGTTTAGAGAATAAAAGTGTAGAAAAATCTTACATTATAGGTTGGCATGTTTCTCAGAACCGATTCCGCTAATTTAAAATGGCTGCTATCACTGTTTGAGTGTAACTTCATCAAAGCTCTTGCGATGTCGATCCTGCCTTGCATTATCATTCCAGTAACTGTATTCCAATAATCGGGACTTTCCTCGGCACCCAATTCGCAGGCCTCGAGAATCTTTGTAGCTGACTGCTCGTGGTTTGGAAAATGCAATCGGACCCATTCCAACAACTGCGGAAGAACAACGTCACCAGGAATGGTGTCTATGTATAGGATTTCACACAGATGCCACACGCATTCAATGCAGTAGAATATAGTCACGCACACTGACAATTCTTCTTTTTCTGTTTTATCTTTTGTAGCTTCGATCGCTTCGTGTAAGTTCTCCAGACAAGCTCGTATAATAGCGCGGTACTGGTGTGATATTTTTAACAAGTCTGTTCGTAAATCACTGTAATTTGATTTTTCTACTAGTTTTTGCAGTAATAAGAACGTTCCATTGGATTCGTTCACCAGTTTTCGAACGATCGGGTGAAAAAGAGTCACTTGTTGCCTTAGCATGTGAATCTTTGGAGAACACGGAGCGAATTGGCTCGGCGTGTCTTTCGCCTCGATTGACGTATGTTGGTAAGGAAACGCAGCCAATTCGTTTCCTTTTATCCATACTGCCCCTAGGCCAGCTCTTCGACATAAATCGTCCGGGATTACCTGTAATATAATAAACGATATTATCAAAAATGGAGGTTAAGTTTTGAAAAGTCATTGAATTGTGGAATGTATTGCGCGTATTTGTACTCACGTATGTTTTTAATACTTCTAAATTTGAAGTATCTTCCATTATGTTGTCGTGCATCGATAATTTTCAGTAAATAAACTTAATAAAATATGAAAACAGAGTTAGGCGGCAATACAATAACTGTCAAATACAAATATGGTGCTGCCAGATGCATGGCTTGGCAAAGGTATTCGGTGGGATGTAAAAAATCAGTTTCCTCTTTAGGAATATAATTACATATATGCCGGGCTTTTTTCCATTTAACGCGGTAGACGGCGTTCCGGCACCTTTTTTCAATAAATTTATTTTTTCAAAATTTCAATATTTCAAAATCAATTAGAAACAATGTTTGCGCTTACGTAATTACAATCTATATTTATATAATTCGTCAAAATGATAAAATATGGTATTGTGAACCGGATGAGATGTGTTATTTTATTTAGTAAAAAGCTTGACATGAAGTAAGTTCCGGCACCTTTTTTTTAAAAAAAAAAGCCCTGCATATACGTATAATATTTCCAGGACGTCATTGGCTTCGCTACAGTGCTCGCAGTTCCGAGTCAAGTTTGAGTAGGTAGTTTCATAAATTGATTTTTGGATGTTATTCCAAAGGCATGAATGTCCTAAAATTCCCCATACACCAGTGGCTCTCACGTATAATTATACTGTGGCCGCTTCATAAACAAAGGCGGACCTACGAAAATGTCTGGTGCACCAATTTTTTTTTTTAGTCTATTGTGTTTGAGTTTTTCAAATCGGCCAAAACATCTTTGACGATTTAATATTGGTATTAATTGCATGCGAAATATTTTATGAAGGAATCATGAACGATGCTTTGACATGATAACCTCTTAGACGCCACCGACGATTTTTCATGTAAACTACCCGAAAAATGATTTTACAGCCACTTTATAATTGGCCTTCATTGCAAAGTGAAAAAATCCAGATGTGTATGATTTAAAACACGTTTGCATGACTGATAAAATAAAAAAATATGAATATTAAATTAATAATTTTTGATTTTTATTTCTCTGTTATTTCAAAAATGTTCAGAAATACTGTTTAAAAAAATTTAGTGTTATTTTTAAAAAGCCTTTTATGGTGATACATTTTGAAACACGTAATTGTGTAGAAATTTTTAATGTTCTCTCAATCGTTTCTATGTATACAGGTGTTATCTTTTCGCACCGACCGATAGACAGCTATTCTCTTCTACCTCTGACTCATTATGTCAATTGAATGAACTTCGATACTACTTCTTGTTTCAATCGATTTCAAATAAAATGAGAAAATGATTTTCTTACAATTAAATTCTATACAAAAGATGTCCTTATGAGGTTTCATTAAAAAATATATTTATTCATAAATAAACTCATAGTGGCATTTGTAAGCCAGCACGCCATGGCGTTTAAATGGTTACACAAACCTTTGCCAATTATTCAGGATCATCATGACTGCAGTTTATCAAAGACGTCTTTGATTTGTGGATTTCAATTAATTTACTATTATTCAATATAATTTGGTAGAAATGTATTTTAGTTCTACAAAAATTATATAATAAATAATTGATAGCTATTTTGGCTTACGCCCTCGTCAGAACCAGTATTACACATAGTTATAGGATTATAGTTTGATTTAATATGTCGTAAAAATTTTACGTCAAAAAATTTACTTAATTTATTAATCATTTTAATTTGAAAAGGTAAATATTTTCTCAAAATTTCGTTGAATACTCTTCCTGCACGATCCACATATATCAAATTTCAAGCTCCAAAAAACAGTTTTCTTTTGGTTTAATTGTATATGTAATAATAATCAGTCAACTTCTTTAGTGGTTTGTTGTATTTTTTCAATTATGCCTCGCCATATTTGTATAACATTAAAGTAAATATAATTTAATGCACAAGCTATCTGGTAATTTATATTCAGTGCTGCCAGCCCATTTAATTGCGCTTGGTTCATGATTAAATGTTATGAATTATGCTATTTGCAATGTCAGCAAACACTAACATATATTGAAATGCTCAATTTGATGCACCCCTATTTTTTTGCGATTTTCCAAGCTTTAAATTAAAATTGAGGCCCCTGGACTTGGGTAGGATCTGTTAACACATTATAGTATTTTCTATATTTTAAGACTTTCTTATTGCACCTAGATATTTCAGGGAAGGGAATATAAATAAAAAAAACTACAGCTGTTTTGGATTATACTTCATTTTTATAAATAGTTTACAAATTGATAAATTATTATACAGATAATTATATAGCAGAGTAATAAATTGGCAGGCAAAATAAGAAAATTTTAATATTACATAACTAAAAAAATCTTATAATATAAAACATAACCTAAAATAATTTTGAAAAAAAGATACTTTGTTCCATAAAATAACAGGTTTTTATTACAGATCGCTCTTCAATTAAAAAATTACTTATATATTCATTTATTCAAACTTTTTTTGTAACAATTTAAGGAATGACATACATACACTATTTTTTACGAGCTTGACGCAAGCCCTGATTTTTGTTATAAATTAAAGGAACATTAATTTTATAAAATAAATCGAGAAAAAAATATTTGAAATGTTTCTTGATACACAATCCATAAATAGCCTAAAGATACCTAAGCATGTATTCTTATCAAATAAAAATTACACTAAATAAATGCACAGCATATATGTAAGAATTAAAGATATAGCCAGACGCATAGCATAAATGTCTACATAATATTGTTTCGCTTGGAAAAGAAACAAACATTCTTATTGATATGTATTCAAATGAAAATATCTAATATGCGGGTAAGCCACATATAAATAAAATTAGATTTATTTATATACCAAGCATATTACCATAAATTTGAGTCTTTTAACCTAGAATTTAAATAAAACACAGAACAATGAACTGTTTGATTGAATATAAATAGCATAGTTTCGATTATGTCAATACACTGAATTGTAAAACATTTTTTGTAGTTTAAATCTAAGAACATCTTTTCTCATTCGTTCATTATTCTGTGAATAAAACAATGCATAGATTCAAGAAAATAAGTTAAGATATATCGTGACACATTGAAATATATCTCGACATATTAAGATTTAATGTGACACATATTAGGTGACCTTAACCAATGTTACGTTTTTACTATTGATCTATCCAGCACTGTTTTAACTTTCTTTATTTAGCTATAGTATCGGTTGATCTCTGTATCAAAAATTTTGGAAAGACACTCAACTGTTGACAGTTGATTAAATGCATGAACCTGGTATTGCGCAAATCCCTATATATTAGTAAGTATAATATATTTTGGTTTATCATTATGTTGTTAGTTTAATTAAATGAGATAGTAGTTGTGTCAATTCCACAGATTTTACTTTCAGTTTCCAATAATTATTATCAATTCCATAGATATACATAGCGAAATATTTGTGAAAAACAATTTGGTATTCATAATTATTAACGGATGATAATGAAGTTGGCCATAATTTGAATCATGTGTCAAAATGTGACTTAATATTCCAGTATTGCCAGAATAGTTCTGATAATATAAAAACAAGTATTTGATAGCCTTAAACAGCACGAGATGCAAATAATTACAAAATCGGAACCTTCTCCGGAAGTACCTTTTCAGGTTATAAATTGAATTTAAAAAAAATTCAAGATTCTTTTTTTATAGAAAGAGAATTACAGCATTTTAAAGCGTAAACTTATCGCATAATTGAGAGAAAGATGCTAATTTCTGATTAATTTTCTTAACTATATAATTGTCAAAGAAATAACATTTAAAATTACACCTGAAAAAATAACTATTTATTTTTAAAAACTTTACAAAAGTATGAAATGTATAAAATATCATTAATTTAGTTTGTGGAACAATGGACTTTTGGAGGTATACGATCTAATATGTATGTATTTATTATTTTTGTGTAATTTTACAAAAGGCTGTCTGGCAGTTACGTGTTACATTTTATATTATAATTGTTATATTCTATGTTCGTTTTACAATATTATTAAGAAGTATGATATTAAAATATATGGAATATTATTCTGGTTAAGTACAAAATAAATGAATTTCACAATTATCACTACTGACTACCGATATAATGGATAAAGCGAAATAAATTAGTTTTAATGAATTCAATAAATTAAATTAAATAAAGTGCTCATTTTTTTGACTTGTGAATAAAGCAAACGAAACCGTTTTTGATAATATTGATGAGATATAAAAATAAATTTGTCGATTATTTTTATTTGATATTACTACAGTAAACATATCGAAGCTAGGATTACACGGGAATTCTATAAAAATTATACTTTATTATAATCAGTGTGAGATTATTAACATTTGACATATTCTTATAAGTGATATATATATGCATCAAGATGAGGTACATTTTTGTGTACTAAACTATTACTTATAGATGAATTAAAATTTTGAAAGAATCATAATTGTCAATAAAATTTTTGGTCAAAACATTATTCATGACTAACATGTTTCCAATGAGCACAAAAAAACAAAACTTTTAATAATCTGACAAAATATATAAACACATGAGTGTTGCCGTTGCCAAAAATAATTAATATTATTACTTCATAATACAGACGACTGACATATCACGCGTATTTTTCTATATTGCCTACACTGTTTCATTCAATGTCGCCAACCTTCGATATCGATAAGCAATAAATCAATTCAAAATTCAAGCAATTCCAAAAGCTAGTGACCATCTTTTAATACTAAAAAAAATATTTCATTTCATTTATGTAAGAAACGATGTAATCAGAAATAATATAACAAACGACGAATGAAATTAATTTCATTCGAAATTTTGCTCATAAAATATTTATTGCTATGAGATTTTATAAATAAAACATGGGAATAAGCATGATGATTCATGTTCAATATAAATTACCATCAACTTCTTAATAATAGTGACACAATTGTTTTTATCTAATAGGTAATCAAAATGAGTAAGTCAGTTTTAATTAACACTTTGTTTATGGTCCTTTTGATTACTTTGATAATAAACAAGTTATTTCGCATTTGATAGCCAATTAACAATAGCACAAATTTGTGCACACCGTAAACATTGTGTTAAATAAATAAAAACTCTTACAACTTTGAGATTAATGTTATTGAATGAATTATTTTCATTTAATTAAAACTCTTGCGTCAAATTTACCGGGAAGCTGACAGTAGTTCAGTAAAATTATACATAACCATTAACTCTAACACGAAATTTGGGAGGAATATTGTTTATTTTAACTCGGAAGCGATCAGATTGTTAATATTCCCAGTGCGTAGCTTGCTCGATGGTCTTGTCTCCGAGTCTAAAGTTGCCATTCTTGGTGGCGGCGAGGTATTCCCCTAACACAGCCTTAATGGCGATCCTGGTCGGTTCTCGAAGCTCCAGGTGGAATCCGGCTGGGTTGTCGGAGTCGCATGTGACACCTTCGCCATCAACGTGCCAGTACTTGCCATTTTGACCTAAGAGTATAAATACGAAGATGAAATAAGAGAGTTAACAGAGAGCAATCGGTTATCGAACAAGTGTGATTACAGACACTATAGCGAAACATATTTTATATACAGATACTAAACATTTTTATGTTTGAATAAAGAATACTTAACAGTACATTTGTAGATTGTACTTAACTGCTATCTATGAGCGGTTTCTGGAACTAAACGAGGTGATTTATTTTTGTCACAAAATGGATGACTGAAATAAATTAAAGAATGCCCCCCCCCGTTTGTCATTAAAAAAAATTGCATGGACGAATGCATTGAAGGTATTCATTGTCGATACTTGTAAGTGGAAAGGCAATATATTAAAAAAATATAAAATATTTTTTGTGCTTGAGTATTCCACAAGAGATTTATTAAGATCAGGACCGGTTTCGAGTATTGCGAGTATTTTCAACTGATGAAAATCAATCAGTTGAAAATGTCCGTGATGTGTGAAACCGGTACTGTTCCTAATAAATTAATTATGGAATATGAACTATTATTTTTAGATTTAATGCATGAATGGTTCTCCTGATTCCTGGTGAACTTAAAGCACATCTTACCATGAACTTTTCAATTAGATAGTTTACCTTTAAAGTAGACGATTCCCTTTGGTCCCCTCTCGACTAGGATTGTTTCGTACGTGGCCTTGTTGCATTCTAACTTTGGACTGGTGACGGACTTGAATCCCACGAATCCTTGCTCGCACTTTAGTACTAAGATAGGCCTGAAACAAATAATAAACAACCATTATTATCTCAGACAAATTGGTGTAATAATAATAAATCTCTTGACAATTGCTTTAAAAGCTGCTTTTTACTCAGACGCTCGACCTCTCTTTAGTGCGGTGAGAGTAGGGACCGAAAGGATAAGGCCAGGATAGGACTAGTGGCTAGCTGGTTGGTCCCTTTCGCTACGCCTCTGCTTATACACCATGCCTTGACACTCCAATTTGAGTATCGAGTACTCGAGTCTACTCGTCCATTTTTAAGTACTTGATACTCGAGTTAATTTGAAAAATACTCGAGTAATACTCGTTATTTATACACAAAGATTTATTTCTGAATTTTTTTTTTCAATAGCGGACAGAAATACTTGATAGAAACTAGCTATTTATATACGCAAATTTGAATTAATAATATTTATTTTGGTACATATAAAAATACTCGAGTATTCCCAAGTACTTGAGTATTTTAAAAATTCATTACTCCATACTCGAGTAGTTGAGATGTCGAGTAATTGGAGACTCTAGTAGGGACTGACGATTTTAGTAGGCGTAAGTAAAATAAATAGAATAAAAATTGATTGAGTTGGCATTTACTTGGTAGAACTCCATTATAATATGGTGAAAAAAATATGTAGTGAGTAGTAAACTATGACGTATGACTGTAGTCATACATCATAGTTCTGACGATGGCGTTAGCCGAAATAGCTATCAACAAATATATAAAATAGTTTCTGTAGAATTAAAATATATTGTTATTTTGTTCACCGTATTAGAATGAAGAATATTTCTGTAACTGATTTCCAAAACAGCATATCTGAATTATTATTATTACTAGCATATTTTTACAGAGGAACTTATCGATGAGTTTTATTAATATCAATGAGAACAGAGTCATAAATCATTGATTCATTAAAAAAAGTGAATCAATGAAGTTAATAGCTAAAAAGTTTTCAGCAATTACTGTGGCATCTGTATGGAGAAAATATTGTTGTTAATTCATTCACACAGGTGGAGAAATGGGAAATGCATATGGCAGGGAAACACCACCTTTTCTGTGAATTATTACATTATAATTTTTTGGCTTAATTTGTAAGCCATTTTATACTCACTAATAAAATGAGCATGTCCAAGTGAGTATATTGTTGAAAAGAGTGAAAAATTTTAAATATTATAAATTTAATAGATTTTTTATGAAATATATTTAATATTAAAACATTTTTTGTACTTATTTCACATTAAATGTTTTTAGATAAAGACTAGTGCGATGAAAATTTAGATTTTTTTTTAAAATTCAATAGTGTTCCTTTTTTGAATGGGGAAAATATGTGTAAAAAAGCTTGGCGACGGCAGACGACAGATTTTAAAAAGTTTCTTGCCGACGATGAATCAATTATGAGAAAGACAATAAAAAATTCACGGCAAAAAAATATATACAATATGTACAATATGGAAAGAATATCTGGTTTTATCCAGATGTACATATGCGACAAAAAGACAGCTCAAAGTGTTAAAAAAAATTTCCTATCAAATTTTTTAAAAAATAAGCCGAATTAAAAAAAAAATTGAGCCTCGTGGGATTAAGAAGGTTAATGTCATCCAGCTCGTTGCCTTACTTTGAAAACGCTCTAACCGTCATTTTGGCAAAAAATTACCTTTTGGTATTAACCGTTTATGATGACTTCAGAATCATATATTATTGAATTCTGGAGTTAGCAGAATTGCGGAGTTCGTTTGAACACTTTTTTTACTAAATTTCGAAGATTGTCATCATTATTTCCATTAGATCATTAAAATCATTATTTCTCAATATGATGGTTCGAGTTGTGAAAAAATATGCTTAAAATAAGAAATTTGAAACATTTTTACTTTCTCATTGTTAAAAGTGAATTTTATCTTTTGAATTAAATCGTATGATCAATCCAATCTTCAAACGCTCATATGTCAAAATAGAGTCAAAAGCCGTTATAAGAGACTTTTCAAAGTAAGGTGTCGCTGGAAAGCAATTTATTGAATAATTATAACTCACCTATTAATAAGATAGAAGAAGTATTTGCAATTGTCATCGACGGCATCTGCGTTGGCGTAAAGATGTCCAGATCTCTTGGTGATGATGTACTTGCCATTGTTGGCGCGGAAGGAGACAGAGCCATCCCCTTGCCATTCAAGGTCAAACAGGGCGTTTGACGACCTGAAGAGAGATAAAATAAAGTTATAACGTAACTAGACTAACAATTCGTGGGTGTGGGGTAGAGACTCCAATTACCTGACATCTCAACTACTCGAGTAGTTTCAGATGTACCAAAATATATATTATTAATTCGAATTTGTATATATTAATAGATGATTAATAAATAAAAAAGCTTATTTGATTACATAAATACATTTATTTCAATTTATGCAACTTATATTTCAACAATAACAAAGAATTAAACGTCTCAAATTTTTGATTGGTTCGAAGTTTTGTTTTTGTATTTCCCGTAGTAGAAAAAAATCTAGACGATAATTACTAAAACGAGTATTACTCGAGTATTTAAAAAAATACTCGAGTATTGAGTACTTGAAAAATGGACTAGTATACTCGAGTATCGAGTACTCGATACTCGAATTGGAGTCTCTAGTGTGGGGACATACGGGCGAAACTAAAAAAATGGCTGTTTTGAGTTGAATATGGCAATGTCGTGCTTAAATACAGTTCTATAAGATATCAAAATATGAAACTTGTACGAAGAGCGGTTTACCAGATATTGCTCGGCTTTCCTGCAAATCCGTAAGAAAGAAGTTCAATATTGACAACTGTTTTGCCATTTATCTCAGTTCGCTGTTTTTGTAGTTTCACCCGTATGTCCATACACGCACGAATTGCAGTGCAGGAAATTGTATGAGAATACAGATAGAATTATGCTTACTTCTTGTCACCGGAAGCTTGGATTCCACCGCCGGTTTCAAGGGTCCAGTATCGGTCTTGCATGGTGCGGACATACCAGCGCTTGGTGCACCAGTCGAACTCCAGCTGGAAGGTCTCGTGGTCTGAGATCTCGTCCTGGTTGGCGGTCACATCGACTCCTGCGGGAGAAGGAAATATGCAAATCGTTAGACACAATAAATATTTTGAGGCTAAAATGAGAATCTTTCCATTCTTGCGGATGACAAAATTTATGTTTCTGAGAATCTTTTGACGATCGTAACATGAATTGTGCAAAGGCTTGCCAATTGTTGAGCTGTAACAATCTTCAACAGTATTGCTTCTAGTATCAGCATATTTCGTTTGTTCGTGAGACTCGTGAGTGAGTTCTGACAAGTAATAATTCAGCCCCTTACATGCAGAGAAACTTAACTGAGAAAATTATACATTATATTACTAGTATTCAGGGCTGTGGAGTCGGAGTCGGAGGTTTTTGGCCGGAGTCGGAGTCATCGCGGGGCTTTAGCCGGAGTCGTACTCGGAGTCAGATTTTTTGAAAGTTTGAACTTTTTATTTTTGCATATAATATGTCAAATTTGGCCATTGGCCGGATTGGTAGGGTTGATATTTAATTGAATACACATAATTAAGAAAATTAAGGGAAAAAAGTGACGATATTAAACTTATTTTAGTCGGAGTCGTGTTTTTGGTCAATGTTGGAGTCGGAGTTGGAGTCGAACTTTTTTTTACCGACTTCACAGCCCTGCTAGTATTATGTCCACATTTATTCTGATAAAGACGTTCAGTTGAAAGTACTCACGTTGAGCGAAACCGGTCATGAACTTTATCAAAATATATTTGGAAACAGTAGGTTATAATGGTTTGTACATATTAATATAAATCACGATTTTCCACCAAGAATTGACTGTAACTGCCCCTTAGAAGCAAAGAAACGTATTTAATTTTTCTCTAATTTTCAGGAGAGCCAAAACACAGGATTCACCAGTAATCAATTGTTGTAACAGATACATTTTTTTTTTTCATTAACTTTATAAGCCAAGCCAGGCTTTCGGATTTATTTGTAAAATATAAAATAGTAATTTATTCTAATGTATTGTTTTAAGGTTAAGTGGAGCTATGGACAAAAATGTGCTCCAAAACGCATTAAAATATTTTCGCATCCACTATTGATATGACTCTTCGACACAACTTAACATATTATTTTTTCATCTAGTGGCATTCATAACGTCATCAAAAACCGGCAAAAGTCGAGATACATTTCTTTTATCCTAAAGGGCCGAATTCTCTAACATATTAAAGGAGATTTTATCGGAATCTAATCTATTATAATTTTTTTTCTCTTATATCAATTAATATGCATTGATTTTCCATAAAACGCGACTTGACAAAAACGTGTTGTCTCAAGTAATGCGAAAGTTTTACAGTGCCCTACTACAATATTAAAATATATTCTTCAAGCAGTGTTCAAATTTAATTAAATTAATTAACTTTATGAATCTTATATATAAAACCGAAACGGCGTATGTATGTATGTAATTCCCTTTTGCATTGTTGTTGCAAGTTGCCATAAAAACGAATATGAAAGAAAATATGTTTGAATTTTTATCGGCGAAGACATTTAGTCAAAATGTAATAAATTAGTCTTCTACCAACTTTTCCCCGGCTTTTATTATTTAAAATAATGTTTATTATTTACGTGAAGGTATTATTTGACAGCAAATTAGATTTTTTCCTTGAATTTGGACATTTTAATGGGCGAGAATGGGGCTGTCATCAAATCAAATAAAGTTTGTGATTTTATTTTAACTCTATTTTGGATGTTAGATTTTGTGATATAATTATGTCGAATGATATAAAATTAAATAATTATTGGTCGCTTAGTCCGAGCGACGCCGGGTAGCAATACTAGTAATATTATATAGACTCACTGCGAGTAATATGCATGCTACAAAAGGCAACTCGACGTTGAAAATGGTCTCAGAATTCAAAGCAGTAGAATAAATTCAAAAGATGGCATCGCTTTTCTAAAATATAATAAATATGCACGGACACGTTTTATCTCAAGTAGAAATTATCATTTAGAATATTTCAAAGCAGCTTTTATTTATTGCGGTAATTCCCCTGAAATCCTGAGTAAAATAATCAAACGGGGAATCTCGCAGATTAATGAGTTTTAACAGAGTTTACGCAAATAAAGCGGTATGAATTAGTTGGGCAATTATATATTCAACTGCCACACTGGAAGTAGAGTTTGATGATACTGCGTATTCTAGATCAGTGTTCCCCAACCTTTTTACACATGCGGACCGGTAAAAAAATGACAAAATTTTCGCGGACATATATAACTATAACAAAAAAATATACATAAAGCAGTCAGATACACTTAAAATGTAACAAAAACAATGGGTTTTCTTCAACAAATTTATGCGAAATCTGCTGTTGCATCTTTGCTTAATATATGGGATATTCTTGGCTGCATTATAATTTTCAGGGCTGTGGAGTCGGGGCTTTTTGACCGGAGTCGGAGTCGTCGCGGCGATTTGGCCGGTGTCCTACTCGGAGTCGGAAATTTTGAAAAGTTTCAAATTTTATTTTTTGCATATAATATGTCAAAAATGGCTATTGGTCGGATTGGTAGGGTTGATATTTAATTGAATACACATACATAGGAAAATAAGACAAAAAAAGTGACGATATTAAACTTTTTTAGTCGGAGTTGAACTTTTTTTACCGACTCCACAGCCCTGATAATTTTAACCAATCATTTCGAATTTGCATAGCAACGACCATCGTGTCGCATCATCCAAGCAATTATCATTATTTATCAATTTATAAAAAAACAAGTAATTGTGCAGGCGAAAAAATCATATAATTAATAAAATGGCGAATTTCTTTAAATTTGGCATACTGTTTGCGACCCGGTGGAAAGTCTCTGCGGCCAAGCACTCGGCCGCAGACCACTGGTTGGGGAACAATGTTCTAGATATGTTGAATAAAATAACCTTCTCTGTTAGTAGATTGTTTAAATAAAATTACATTACCCATGTTTGACGTAAAACTCTGTATCTTTATTCGTTTAGTTATTCAAAAGATAATTTGCAGTCAGTAAGACTTTATAGTATGATAATAGGATTTAAATGTATGTTAAGATAATTTAATGTAATAAATTAAATTTGAACCGTCTTGCGGAATATATATTTAACTTTGTTAATTATTATGAACGATCGCCACATTTTCGATACGCGACTAGCAAACGCAATTCCGTACATACAAATAAATTTAATAAAATTAACGTTTGCTTGAGCTGCTTGCAATATTCAATCGATCGTTGGTATGGAAAAAATAGGACGATAAGTATTTATCAAAGTGTGATGATCACCTGCTAGCCAATACATCTTCGTTTTGTATTTATGATAGGGTCTGACAGGAAGGTTTGGTCAAACTACCCAATTTGGGTCCATCTTTCAATCTTTCGAACCCCGTAATAAACAATTTTACACTGTTTCCTAAATAAATTTATCCATGGATATTGTATGTCTGTTTTCATACTTTTGACTTCTTTTACATAAAAAACATTTATCAATGTGTGTAAATCGTTTCCGATTGCCTGTCGTCAGATTTGTTTGCAGCTATTTTTTTTTTGTCGTTCGATTAAAATAAATTTATTAAAAAACAAACGAATGTAGTAAGCGTATAACACGACACAATACTTTGCAATTCGTGTTAATTATTTTTGAATTCATTTTCGTAGAACTGTGATAATATTAAAAGCCGGATAGAACCACTAGTAATACTTAAACAACAATATAATTTAGTTTTTACGCATTGTGGTAAAGAGGGTGATCGCTGCTATAAGGTTAATAAACACTGATCTAACAGGTAATGCACCACTGACAATAGCTCATAAGAGGCATACGTGAAATTACGTAATAAAACAAATTGCCTTAATCCTTGTGGTATAGTCATGTATGTATAATTTCATATCGCTAGCACACATAACATGCCTAGAATCCAAATAATTTGAAGAGTCATCCACTTCTCGTGCCGGTGGCTGGACTTGGCCGGCCTCGCTCCCTTCACGCTCTGCTTCGTGCATATAATGAGAGGTGGTCTTCTCTCGCCTCCTCGCCTCCTGATGCCGGCCGACTGGCTCGCAAAGAACGAGAATAATTCGGACGTTACCCCCATTGCTAATCCGGTCGGATCGGAACTCAATATTGACTTTGCCGGCGACAAAAAACCAACACGGCACGCTCTCGGCCGCCTGTTACCCTGATACATTTAAACACAGCCTAATGAATAAAACTGCGTATAAATTATGTGAGAGATGTTTCATATCGACCCACGCTATTTTCTTGGCGCCTGATACTTATTAATTGAATAAACGATGCATCGTTTCAATTTAATATTTGAATGGTACTTTTTTTATTTATTATTTTTGCTATCGGCAACATTAAGTTATTCTCGTCTCTCAGATGGATGGACCACTGTTATAAACAATTATTATAAATAAGCCATGAATTAATCTATTTTTTACAGTCAATAACCAAGTAGTGTTTCGCCTAAAGAATATGCTTGTCTTTAAATGGGTAATAAATATAATCTGAATCGATGATAGTCATTTATGAATAGCTGGCAGAAAAAGTATATTATAGCTCAGGTTTAAAAAATCGATTCAAATAATTATCTATAGTATAAATAAAGTATAAACCACAGATTGTCAACCTGGTCCATTCAGCCCACTAGTGGGCGGTGGGCAACTTTTGCTTTTAGCCCAAAATCATTCACAATTATAACAAAACAAATAAGTTGTCTGAAAATCACTGAAAGAGATCTTCATTTGTTTTCACGAAAATTTTACCGGATCAAAAATATTTAGTCTTACAGCATCAGGCTCAAGGTTGTCATGAATTATTGAATTTGATTTTTTTTTGTTTTTTTTCAATATAAATATGTATGTATACGCATTTTTTGTTGCAAGAAAATTTTTGTCATAAAAGCTTGTTCTTCAAATCTCCTAAATTCCTTCAAGATATTTTTTCACCCATATACTGGATAAAAATATAGCGATTTTGGTGGGCGGTAAGGAAATTTTACCATGAAAAATAAGCAAAAGTGAACGGTAAGCATACAAAGGTTGACGATTATTGGTCTATACCAAGACACGGATTGTTGAAATGAAATAATATGAAGATCTCAATGCGTCAAATGGAGTTAACTTAAATTCATTTGAATGTGTGCAGCCACCAAAAACAATGAGACGTTTCCTGATAAATATATTTTTTAAAACAGCAAAGCAACTGATCGCATTCCGAGATAACGTTGTGCACAATGAATGAATAATTTTTACAACGTAAAAAAGAAAAATAATAAAATAAACTAATGAACGCAGTTTGGCGCTTCAAAATATTCTGCATGTAATAAATGCAGACCGAAAATGATAAGCGGATTTTTTGCGCATGCAAAAAAAAGTTTTAAATGAGTGCAAAAAAATGCGCTAGCTAATTAGTTGTTCCAGTCTAGGTGATTATTAAGACGGGCAATTACTTAATATTGTTTCGAATGACTTATATTTTCGATAGATGTGAGTTTTTTTTAATGATTAGAAACTTTAATTGATCATGTTAGAAAACGATTGCTGATTATAATATTCGACTGATGGTTCAGATGATTCAGACTGCGAATTTCTATATTCTACCGTGTCCGCTCCCAATGTTGATCAAATGGAATATCTTGGAAAACTTTGAATTTTGTTCTCTGTGTAGGATTAGGAATCCATATTCTATATGATCCAATATGTAGTACTAAAAAAATGATCCTATTTTCATAATTTTGGATTTCGATTGAAGGTGCTTGATGGAACTTCAATATCAATTTTCAATATGTAGTACTATTCCGTGAATTAAACTAATGTAACTACAATAATACGTTTCTTCAATTTCGGCATCTTCAAGCATTTCAAGTACACAAATGAATTTTAACTGTCAAACTGACAAACTAAAATTTGATATGGAAATTGCATCAAGCACCTTCAGTCGAAATCATCAATAATTTTTTTCTGAATAAAAACATTGGTAAATTATGGGTCACGGGACAGAATCCCAATCCTCTCGAGCTAAGCTCAAAAAAATTATACATACTGGCTTATAATTTGATGTTTTGACTTTACTCTTTGAGTTCTTGTGGATTATTAAAAATGTGGAATCAAAATGATTAAATCTGAAGAATATGACTGATTTTTGTATGAGTTCTTGAAGAAGAATTTGTTTTTTAATATTAGCCTATAATAAAATTGTTCTTTTTATTTTCATCGTTGATGATACTTTGATAATACATCTTACATTTTTGATGTATTAGTTTGCATTGCTAAGAGGTCTTAAACATTTTATTTATAGTCTATTTTTCTTGTAATTTGCTTCAGTTCATTTGCTTAGTCGTTTTACCAATTGTTTGTCATACCTTGTTTTTCATACTTTTGTATAAATATCACTGTTTTATTGTATTCCTTATCAGTTGACAATGCTCGCCATGAGCGAAACCGGTCCTGATCAAATAAATTTTATGTGGAAAAAGTACTAAAAATGTATTATTATTTTTATGAAATAAATACTTGAAATATGTTATTAATTTTATTGTTATTTGAGTTCTCGAAAGTGGCTGGATCTTATCTCACTATCTGATAATACAGCTTCCATAAGAGTTGCAAAGTGCATTCCGCTTTTAATGTGTGGCAGCAGATATGAACGCAGCAATAATCACATCCGTTCGAATCCATTGAAATATAATATAATATTATATCGAGGATTTAAATTACCATTTGTATTCGATTGAAAACGTGACCATTGAATAGAAAGCCAAGGCGTACCAACCTAATGGAATAAAGCTTTAATATGACGCGTTTAAAGTTGCCATGATTTTATGACGCATGTTCCAAAAATTCAAAACGATAATAAAATACGTGTTTTCCTTTAAAATTTCCTGAAGCTGTAAATAAAGAAGAGCTTTGTTATTTCGTTTTTGAATCCGATTGATTGACACGTTTGTGCTATTCGGTTGCGGTCAGGTATTGTCATATACAAGTATTTCGGTAGATTTTTAATACCTACTATTTTCGATGGATTCGGCGGTAGCATGGTGTTAGTTTATTTTAGTCTAAAATAAAAATAAAGCAAAGGGTGACTACTTTAGTGAGTTAGGCGAAGGAATGTACACTAGATACATTTGTCTGATTCACACCAATGGATTTTCTAAGCAATTCTTTATTTTGGATAAGTGTCCAATAACTATAGCCACCCGACTAACTATAGTACCTTAGTTTATTCCACCCATTATGTATAAATATTGACACGTGTTTCGCCTCTTGCGAAGCATATTCAGACCTACTGTTGAGAAAATCCGAAACGCACCCCATTGGCATCACCATCTACAGGCCGGCTCTACACATTGGAACAGGGGTTCTTAACCTTATTGCAACTCCGGGCGCATTTGAGATTGAGGAAAATAGTGACGGTCGCAGGCCGAATATAAAAAAAATACAAATCCTAAATACTTCGTACAAATTTATTAATTTGTATCACTGTTTCCTGGGAAGCTTAACATAAATTATGTAAATCGGGCGAAACTACAAAAACAACGAACTGAGATAAATGGAAAACAGTTTTCAATGTTGAACTTTGATCTTACGAATTTGCAGGAAAACCGAGCAATATCTGGTGAACCGCTCTTCGTTTCTTATAGAACTGTATTTGAGCATGACAATGCCATATTCAAAGCAGCCATTTTTGTAGTTTCGCCCGTATGTCCCTACACCCACGATATATGCTATATGCATGGACAATTTTTTAATTTACCTTAAAATAAAAAAAAAAAAAACACCATACAGTTACATTTGAATAAAAACTTCTTCGAAAAATAATTTCAATAAATAAACTATAATTCTGATAAAATTTTGATGTTTTATTCATTTAATACTTTGTGGAAGAAGCACAATAATAGCTCCGCGGGTGCGATTTTGCCCGCGGGCCCAGGGTTAAGAACCCCAGCATTGGAAGAACAAACAATTCATGTCCACGATTCATCAAAACATAAAATTTGAAATTCTCAAGAATGGTGGAATTCGGATTTAAATCCATATCTTTCACATTGGAAAAGTACAATGCTGCAAGAAAGCAAATAAGCCACCGTGTTGATGTAACTCTTCCCTATTATTTAAAAAATTGAATAGGCCAAACATGTAATTGAGTTGAGCAGCTGGAGAGGGCGTGTATCTATTCTAGTAGACGCTTTGACGATTCATCGATCACAATAATTGAAAATCCGTCATGCGACAATGATTCAATAAATTTCAATGCAATATAAAACATGGTAGGCCTGAGAAAACGATGATGAAATTGATCAAATTGTTGTTCCATTCGGTCCAAGTTCCAATAAAAAATACACGAATATTTTGCGGATGACAATTTATAATACGTATCATTCTGCACCGATCTCGCAAATATACCAAATAAAGACAATGTTATTTGGAAAATACAGTATAACCTTTAAAATACACTGTATTTAAATATAAATACAAAATACAGACAAAATTCTATTTAATTGTCTTCGGACACTCGTCGTGAAGTGACGTTGCTGTTTGATATCGACGGGCTTGCTTTCGGTAATCCTACTTTGAAAATGATTACCTACTTTGATTATCATGGCCGCTAAAAATTGTTTACATGCGGTGACACTTGAATTTAAGCATGTGTAATATTAATAGGACGTTTTTACTCCATAAATCGTCCAAGTCCATAAATAGAGGTCCGTTCTATCGAGGTTTTACTAAATTTGTTTCATTCAACCCCCCCCCCGGTCCTGTACCGGTCACTCGATATCGATTTGAAGAAAACACGCATCAAAATCACCCATGTCCATTCGTGCTACTTTTGAAATTGTACATCCAGGGCTGTGGAATCGGTAAAAAAGTTCGACTCCGACTCCAGCATTTACCAAAACCACGACTCCGACTCCGACATTGGCCAAAAACACGACTCCGACTACAAAAAGTTTAAAATCGTGTTTTTTTCCTAATTTTCCTATTTATGTGTATATTCAATTAAATATCAACCCTACCAATCCGGCCAATAGCTAAATTTGACATATTAGGTATATGCAAAGTAAAAAGTTCAAACTTTTCAAAATTTCCGACTCCGAGTAAGACTCAGTCCAAAACGCCGCGACGACTCCGACTCCAGCCAAAAAGCCCTGACTCCACAACTCCACAGCTCTGATTACATCGCTATAGTAATGTTAAAACATCTTAACCCCGCTCATTATATGCGCATTTAGCATCACAATGAGATGGAAGGTTGCGCAATCAGTTAGTAGGGCAAACCGTTTTTTAATGGACGTCTTCCGCACGCAAGCGATCCCATGTCACACCTACTTTTTACAACATTACAGCTCATAGACTTAATAAGAATAACGATCATTTGAAATACAACGATCACAACACGGCAGCCATTTCCGGATTTAGATATTTAGACGTGATGACGTACGAGATAAATACATTTTGTCAAGGAATGCGCTGTACCTTTTCACTATCTTTCCTATAGAATTATTCTCCAAAGACTAGAGAAAGAATTCTTAACCTTATTTTGCATTTGGGATTATGAAGAATGGTGACGGGCGCAGGTCGGATTTTAAACAAACAAATCTTAAGTTTATTGATTGAGTAGGCATTTACTTGGTAGAACTCCATTATAATACGGAAAGAAAAATAACAATGTATTTTAATTCTACATAAATTATTTTTAAATATTTGTTGATAGCTATTTCGGCTTACGCCTTCGTCAGAACTAATCTGACTAATCTGACGTCAGAACTAATCAGAACTAGTTCTGACGAAGGCGTAAGCCGAAATAGCTATCAACAAATATTTAAAAATAATTTATGTAGAATTAAAATACATTGTTATTTTTCTTTCCGTATTAAATCTTAAGTTGTACATTTATAACTTATATGTAACATCTTAATACAATTTTTTAAATTTACTTTTAAAAAGAAATTATAAAAAAAAACATACAGTTACACGTAAGTAGTAACTTTGAAATCAATACTTTTTCGTAAAATAACATAAATAGTCGTAATTTTTGGAATTTTAATAAATACAATACAACTCAGATCCAATTTGGGCTCTTTCGTGATTGAATACTTTGTATCGGGCGCACGAAAATAGCTCAAGGGAGCATATGTAATCGCGGGTATAAGGTTAAGAAACCCTGCCCTGTCAAGAGATACACATGATACTTAATTAATATGAGTTAATGATTAAGCTAAGTGGCTGTGCAAGTCACTATTTTTTTCTGTTATTTATACACCATACAAGTTGAAATACCGGTCCCGTGCAGCTCTTCATCGGGCTAAGTAAACGAGAAGTAAGTTCTTACATTTTCATGATCGTATAGCGTAAAATACTAAATATTCTCCGAGGATCTAAGTAAAAGCTAAATCTCTCTTTTAACCAGGATTTAAGAGCTTTTTTAAAAAAAAAAAAAAAAGGAGGGTCGCATTGAAAATTTATTTTTATATTAACATTTTTACTATTAATATTTTATTTTAACTCGGGTTCTTCACTTTTGTGATAACTGTATAAATATTCGCGTGGTCCAATTGATATTAAGCTTAATAATTGCTATTGACATTACCATAACAAATAATCTCTGCCCTTCTCGACCAGAAGTTAGTTGAAAATGTTAACGGAACCGGTCGATGATAATAGGATAAAATTTATGGAAAATGAGCCAAATCCGTGTTGTTTTAAAAGGATGGTATATGTTCGTAGGTTAACTGTTTTTGAAAATGATTTAATTACTTTAAATATATGTTATCCAATACCGATATCAACCACTATGCAATTAATTCATAATGAAGTTTATTTTCCATATCAATTATTTTCGAGTTTGACATCAGCTTGTTAGAGTTTCACTACGGTTGCCAAATGTTGCATTTTTTTCAACGTCGATGAGCTGTCACTTGTCATTTTTTCCTTAATTATATTCTAATGGTGCGGATAAAGTGGCAATTTGTTATTATAGCTCTCTAAAATTTAAAAATAGAATGCGCTGAAGCCATATTTCGCTGAAAAAAACAGTCACGGAATTTCTCGAAATCAATATGAGGTGATATTTTAATTTAGTTTATGAACAGGCATCCGATGCGTGACGCGCCTTTGATGAACATGCACAAATGGTAAGTGCATCGATATTGTTTATCGCCACCGTCTGTTATTTTGAGAAAAATGCCACACAGCAGCGTTGTTGGCTTTCAAATGATTGCCAGGAGCAATCATAAATGTTAAGGCTGCAATAAGTATATTATTTTATTTTGGTTTATGTATTTGTATGGCAATTTGATTGATGAAATTGAAATTGTGTTAAAAACTCAACTCCCATTTCCGAGAGGACTTATTGCTAACCAATAATAGCAAAATCTCACTTTTACATTTCAACCGTTCAAATGTCGTACTTTTCCGTGAGTTTCTTCGCTAACGAGCAGGAATGAACTTGAACTGACTGTCAGTTTAAAATACCTTGATGAGGATGCCGAAAGGAGACACACGGGATGTTGACAACAAAGCTCGTGGAAAGTACAACATTAAGACGATTCAAATTTGATATTGAAATTACAAACAGCCCTTTATTCGCTTTTATTACGAGGACTGCATGTTTTCAGTTTCTAAACTTTTAATTGAGTATTTCGACGGAATGTGGTACATACATAGATGGTAATTTGAATCGTTTGATTTGTTTTATTTTTCCGTGAGCTCTGTAATGAACATAGCGGATTTAGCCTTTCGGCATCTTCCAGGCATTTCAAGTGCACGAAAGAAATTGAACTGACTGTCAGTTTGAAATGTCTTTCCCAAATATAATATGGGAGTTCCATCAAGCACCTTCAGTCGAAATCATCAATTGAATAATTAAGTATAGAAGCAAACATGAGCTCGCTTTCTATTGAAATACTACATATGGGTGGTGGACACGGTAAAAATTACATTTGAATAAAACTAAGCAACTGAGAAAAATTGAATAAAATGATTTCAGTTTTGTACGGTAAAATATGAACACGAAATAGAGAATCAAGAGTAAAATAAAAACCATCAAGTGTTTTCATTATTCATCAGCCAATTTATAATGGATGATTATTTTAAGTGTGCACATTTTTTTCCGCTCTGACGAATATTATAATGTAAAATTGATAAAAAAAATATGAAAAAAACAGATGTTCTTTATAGTGCTTAATACTTGAAAATCGTTATTCATTATTCATTAGATCAGTGACTAATTTGTATGTGTAGAGTATTTACGAAATTAATTGTAACTCTAGTTGTGTGATGTGCACGTTATCGTACGTACGCCTGATCATGAATCATGAATGGTTGTGGTGGGTCAACCAGAAGTTGCGACTAGTTGCAATCAATATATTAAATATTTAAATCACTTTTATAAATGAGGAAAAAGTTCATATCACTGTTCTAGGAAAATTGCCGTCTGTTTTAATAACGTGTTATTATTCTCGTTTCCATACATTTATGATTATCATAGTGATATCAGATGTCATAAAAAAAGTGTTCAAAGAAGCGGAGCTAAATTGTTAATTTTTTTATGCCATGGTAGCTCAACTTGGCGCGTATATAAATTGACCGGTTCTGCAGCCTGAGTCGTTTAGATTGCTTGGGTGGACAATGGGTTGGAATTCCCGAATGGGTCTTCACTATATTATTCTTTTTTGCTGACTAGTAAATTTCGACAATCGTAATTAATCCATTGAAAAAATCTGAAGCTATTTGAAGCCAAATGTTGTATAAACCTGTTATTTTTTAAGGGCGTTTTTGTTACAAGAATTTTGGAGACGCTGCTAAAGTTCTCTTCATTACTGAAAATGTCCTGATATCTTGAGTACCAGGGAGAAAACAATACAATCTTTTGAATTACATTTTATGGAGCGAGGGCGTGGACCTCGTGGTCGTTACCAAATGTATCTTTTTGATTTGCGGTATCCACGTATCAGTAAAAAGGATTAACTGACAAACAAAAAAATGAAAAAGTATGATGATATTAACACTTGCTTAGCCGTGCAGTGCAAAAGTTAGTTGAACCATTGTAATTAATTAATGAATTAGTATAAAAGTGCAAACTATACCATGCGTATGTTTCAAAGCGTAAAAACATTATTTTTTTGTTTCTGAAATAGGTGTAAATTATAATGATTCAAAGTGGTCAACTTTGGATAGTCCACGGTTAGGCAGACTATCTTTGTTAGATTACGTGTTACGGGTTAACTATCATTGAAGAAGAAGAACGAGACTTTCGATAAATGAGATCAACACTGCAGCTCTAAGAAAACTTTAAACAGCGGACATGTACACTCTGACTTCTTTAACCTTTTGCACTCTGACCAAATTTTCTCATGACTGGTAAGCGACTGTGATTTAAAAAAATGATCAATTTAAAAATATATATTCTTGGTTACGTGAGTCATCTATTTTTCAGAGAAGATATATAAACGAACTGTAGATTTAAATCATAAAATGTTGTATATCCAGCATGTTGCAGTGTTTCACTGTATTTATCAAAAATCCCTGGCCCGCGAAGCTGCCTATCAAAATCTTTCCGGCCAGACTCTGTGGCCTGCAGAGTGGTAAGAGTTAACAGTTCACTCGACTGTGCGGCAGCCGTTGATACTAAATAAATGTTCTCCACTCTGAAATAAGAATCCACCTACCGAACTTTGCCCACGCGTTCAGTCTATATCAAATTAGGGAATTTAAAATTTCCGAACTCTGGCAATCTTCTTTTTTGTGGGCGTCATTCAAGACATTATGTGACAGCGCCACTCTTTCGAGTGCATACGTAGCGTGGTCAATCTGTAACCGTGGTCGTACAAAAACTAGAAGAACTTATTACAAATACTCGTTTCTTTGATATTACTTGGTGATTATTAGAAAAGGCGCTACGCAAATCTATAATGCAAAAAAAGTATGCTATAAATAGTTGTCTGAAAGCTAATTACATAAACCTCGATTAGAGCCATCTGCCAACAGCTGCTTGTAGCGTTCGTATTTCATGCTTGAGATTTTGCATACAATTTCGGTATGTGTGACTTCTTAAGCCTTTGAGAGCCACGCGATAAATTATTTTTTAAGTATTTATTTGGATGAATAAAATCACAACTGATGTGCCAATCTTAAAAAAATGTACACTCGACGACAGCATTAAATCACAAAACACCATTTCCAAAATTTACGTATACATATTAACAACATGTGATATCATTTGTAAGGTGTTAACTGTCACTTCTTGATGAACAGGCATTATTTAAATAAATATAACTCATTATAAAGTACTATTTCTACATGAATTCTGAAAAAGATCAGTGTAGTGTCATGTTGTATTTTATCACAGAATATTTAATAATTATAATGGCATGTTATGAAAATAAACTTTTTTACTGTTAAAATTAGAATCGTTTGAATTTTGTACTTTTCTACGAGCTTTGTCGCTTACGACCCGGGTTTCGCTTTTCGGCATCATCAGGCATTTCAAGTGCACGAATGT
This sequence comes from Himalopsyche kuldschensis, assembly GCA_028554975.1. Classification (NCBI taxonomy): domain Eukaryota; kingdom Metazoa; phylum Arthropoda; class Insecta; order Trichoptera; family Rhyacophilidae; genus Himalopsyche; species Himalopsyche kuldschensis. Next base: position 162,762 of record JAHFWI010000005.1, read on the forward strand.
ACTTGAACTAATTTTTTGTTGTTTTAATCCATGTCCACTCCCGATGTGAAGCATATGGCCTTTCGATGAGAGTAGAGATAGAAAGGACAAGGCTAGGGCAGGACTAGTGGTAAGAAATTCGAGCTCATTACGCCCCGCATTTAAATCCATGTCCGCTCCCAATATGAAGTGTATAACATCTTATATTTTTTCCACGAGAGCTGATTTTTACTCAGTCGTTGAACTTTTTTTAGTTTGATGAGAAAAGGTATCCAAAGATAAATTCAAGGAAAGAATAAGTCGAAAGCAAGTGGTCGCGCTCGCAAGACCGTGCCTATAGGATCGGATGGGTGGGAAGGAATTTTTAGACAACAAACTCCTTCAAATAGGATTGATAAAACAATTTAAAATACTGGGACTCGAATCCAAAGCCAACGCAAGGAAGCCAACGATGTTAACCACTGCAACACTGAACTTGACAATTAGATAAAATAAGGGTAGATTTAATGTATACATTTAAGTATTTGCCAAATTTGCAATAAAGAGAATCGTCTGAAAATGAAGATAGTTCAAAATAATTGCGACGAACGCATAACGAAACATTGATTAGGAAAATTAAATAAAGTTTAACGATTCATTTCAGGGTGTCATAAGCGTCTGGCGTCGAAGGTGTTAATCACCCTCCTAGACGGTATTGATTACAGAACATAATACACTGCGTCGAAATGAAGACCTCCATTTAAGACGCATTGTTATTGTTGGAAATTAAAACCGTTTACAACGACAATATTATTGTAATGACTACGAGAGAAAATAAATTATGTTAATGTGTGTGAAGATTGATTTACAATGCTTGCACATCGCCCATATTTGATGTATCTATACTAAAATTAAATTTATTGACTGAGTTGGCATTTACTTGGTAGAACTCCATTATAATACGGTGAGAAAAATAGCAATGTATTTTAATACCACAGAAATTATTTTATACATTTGTTGATAGCTATTTAGTCTTACGCCATCGTCAGAACATATGTAATGCAATTTCGGCTTAATTCTGACGAGGGCGTAATTTTTCTCACCGTATTATAATGGAGTTCTACCAAGTAATTGCCAACTTAATCAATACATTTTTAAGTTTTGTAAGTGGTTCTCGGTTACATCAATAAATTTCCCACTTTTAATGGTATTTTTGAACATATTTTAACTATTTTTTTTAACTTGATATATTTTTAATCCTTTTCCTCACACCAATTATGTATAATTTTAAAGTCAGTGATCGCATGTCAATGTCGCTGGCTTTGGTTGCGGGCACACGGATTCGAATCCCAAACAGGGCAGTTTCATTTTTCAGTCAGAATGAGTGATGTCTGTTTTGTCAAAAAATCTTTTTCGATTTGATATACATAAATAGCGAAGTTTCTGTTTAAAAATGTCCCGAAACCGGTACTGATATTTTTAATATATGTATGAAATTAGTACAACAAAATATTATAACAAACACTAGATAAATATGACGTATATCTACTCGCCGTAATAGTATATTTGAAGTTCCATTCCTGCCCTGTTTGACCTTGTCGGAGGACCTTGACAGCGAATTGCCTACCCGTCCGCCCCTTACCACCTCAGCGGAAAGCGTTGCTTCTATTTACACCGCAGCAAAGCTAGCAGACGCAGTCTGGCGCGAATAGGTAAATACCGCACGACACAATAATATCGGTTTACAAGTTCTACGCTCTATTGTTGTATTTCAAAAATACGCATGTAAAATGGTGCAATAAGAACGCGGGGCACTAAAATATCGCTTTAGCAATACAGTGGGACAATCCAAAAAAAAATCGAGGATTATGACTGTTTAATGCAGTGGTTCTTAGCCGGTGCGCCGCGGACTTGTTGCAAGTGCACCGCGAAAAGAATGATAAAACCCAAGGATGTGGAATCGGTAAAAAAAAGTTCGGCTTCGACTCCAGCATTTACTAAAACCACGACTTCGACTCCGAATCCAACAATGACCAGAAACACGACTCCGACTCCGGAAAAAAGTTTAATATTGTCACTTTTTTCCCCTAATTTTCCTAATTATGTGTATTCAATTTAATATCAACCCTACAAAATCCAGCCAATAGCCAATTTTTACATATTATATGCAAAAATAAAAAAATTGAACTTTTAAAAATTTCCGACTCCGAGTACGACTCCGGCCAAAACGCTGCGACAACCACGAGCTCCGGCGAAAAAGCACCGACTCCACAGCCCTGACAAAAACAGAAAAATCAGCGAAATGTGAACACCAGGGATGCTCAACTGAAATCACTTCGACGGCCAAATAAAATAATGCATACATCTTATAGACTACATCGAAATATTGTTCACCAGAAAAATGAAACTAATTATTCGTGTCAAATTATTTAGCGAGAAACGGATCGTATTGCACAGAGGGATTTTTCTGGAAAATTTTCTTCCAATGGCGGCAACCAAGCACTGTTTAATGTTGTCACCGTCTGTTGAATGACTTTAGAAATTTAAATGACTAAAAATGAATGATGGTAAAATACGACATGCAGGCAAAAATTCCAAAAAATCTTCACAAATTTAGCAAATTTTACAAAAAGTTAAATGTTTGGAATGTTCGAAAAAACCTCAAAAGGACCATTCAAAACCATCAAAGGGGCCAATGTTTGGACATGCCTGCTCTACTACACAAAGGCGTTGAAAATCTTCCTAAGTTTTCAACATCATATTTTTGTGAGCTGTGTTTCTCAACAATAACTAGCATAAAATCATTAAAATAGTATTAATAGACCAAAACACGGTTTTTATTGATTGTCCCACTGTTGCATTGATGAATCATTATGTCAAGAGAATGTTCTAGTTTTATAAAATACTAGTATTGCTACCCGGCGTCGCTCGGACTAAGCGACCAATAATTATTTAATGTTATATCATTCGACATAATTATATCACAAAATCTAACATCCAAAATAGAGTTAAAATAAAATCACAAACTTTATTTAATTTGATGACAGCCCATTAAAATGTCCAAATTCAAGGAAAAAATCTAATTTGCTGTCAAAGAAATGTCAAATAATACCTTCACGTAAATAATAAACATTATTATTAATAATAAAAGCCGGGAAAAGTGAAGTAGAATACTAATTTATAACATTTTGACTAAATGTCTTCGCCGATAAAAATTCAAACATATTTTTTTTCATATTCGTTTTTATGGCAACTTAATGACCAACAATGCAAATGGGAATTATAGACCCACAGACATACATACGCCGTTTCGGTTTTATATATAATATTTCTTCTAGTAGTGAGTACTGTTAATTTGCAAGGCGAAAGCTGTCATGGTATTCAATGACGGATGCCTATTAATCTTGAAATTAATGTTAACAAGTTTTCGGTGAAAATACGGCATTACATTTCTTCTTGTTTGGCGGCGTAATTTATTACTATGACCAGCAATCGCACAAGCATTACACGGTTAGCGAACATTTTTGCAAGGTTAACGTAATATCTAAATAATACGCTATGTCTGAAAGTCTAGACGAGAATGCTACATACGCGAAAATCGTAGGGTATACTGAACCTGTGAGAATACTGCGATTTAAAACTGTACTCTCAAATATCACGGTGTAATAAATAGTAAGTACATTTTTCAATTTAAAACATAAATATGGAACCCTTTCGGAGATAGGTTCAATAAAAGTTGTTCGACGTTTAAAATCCTTCATTCGATTAACGACTACTTTTCTAAGAGAATAGGGATATAGCTGCAGAACGTATAGAAAGCTTAAATTATCAGGCAATTAAATAAGATTTTCTTTACTGTCACCGAGTGGTAATGGCTACTAAGACTTTCTTTACACTTAGTTGGGAGTCACAGTTTCGAATACTAAAATGGAAACTTTAATGCGTGAATACTTCATCGATTTGTTATGGAAGACACATGATGTTTCCATCAATCCCAATTCAACCCATATAAAACAGAAGATCGATTGCTTTTAGCGTGAACCACTAATCCTGTACTTGCCCGATATGTACTTCTATCCATACTCACTTAACTCACGCAGAAAAGTTGTGTTAAGAAATTGAGAAACAAACATTTTCGAAAGAATATGGTGAGATAATCATCATGACAAGACTAGGTAAATTATGGATATATGGTCACGGGACAGAATTTTTGTAAAGATTTATGAAAAATAAGCACATAAAATGTATTGATTTCTCATGTTTAGGTATTTGAAAGCAGATAACATTATTTTAATTAATGTAAGGCTTACGATTTTTTTTGAAATGTTTCGTCTCTAATTTTTAAATTTATTATAATAAATAATAGAAGACCCTAAAGAATACTTCGCAATAAGTATGAATTCGAGAAGTTTTAATTTACAGGAGCAAAAATGCAATCACAAACTACACAAATAATAATATTATACAGATAGAAACTGTCACATAAGTTTATTATTCAGTACTCATACAATAATCAGTAATATTCTTCAGATTTAATCATTTTGATTCACATTTTATAATAATCCACAAGAACTCAAAGAGTAAAGTCAAAACATAAAATTATAAGCCAGCATGTATAAATTTTTTGAGCTTAGCTCGAGAGGATTGGGATTCTGTCCCGTGACCATATATCCATAATTTACCCAAGACTATATACTCCACATTGGGAGTGGCCGTGGTCAGTATATTTATAATTAACTAGTATTGCTACCCGGCGTCGCTCGGACTAAGCGACCAATAATTATTTAATGATATATCATTCGACATACTTATATCACAAAATCTAACATCCAAAATAGAGTTAAAATAAAATCACAAACTTTATTTAATTTGATGACAGCCCATTAAAATGTCCAAATTCAAGGAAAAAATCTAATTTGCTGTCAAAGAAATGTCAAATAATACCTTCACGTAAATAATAAACATTATTATATTAATAAAAGCCGGGAAAAGTTCAGTAGAAGACTAATTTATTACATTTTGACTAAATGTCTTCGCCGATAAAAATTAAAACATATTTTCTTTCATATTCGTTTTTATGGCAACTAAATGACCAACAATGCAAAAGGGAATTACAGACCCACAGACATACATACGCCGTTTTAGTTTTATATATAAGATACTGAATAAAACTGATAGTAATTTATATAAAGCTTTCATTGAATAACCTTTTTCAAGATGTCGGTATCTGGTAGGTATGTGGTTGAATAAAAAATAAATGCTCTCGAAACAATTGGCATAAATAATGGAATTTTATCGAGGATTGCAAACATGTCACCCACTTTAAGCAACGAGGAAAAATTTGTAAATAATTTCAATGTACATATGTATATTCGATTTTAAATATATGCCTTAACTTTATTCGATGACAGCTCATACTATTTAATAGTGGCTTGCTAAAATTAACCCATAATCAAATATCAATACATGAGCGGAACTCGAAACTTTTTAAGTGCCCACCAATCAACGTCGAATTGATGTAATCTTGTACGCTCATTCTCTGAGCGAAAACGGTAATTTTAAATTACGCGATACGGAAAAAAATTCGCGAACGATCATTGCGTTTATTCGACATAACTGAACGGGTGACTTGGGTTTACTTGCCAGGCAGACGTTGTGAATCGGGTTCGCTCAATAAGTTAATCGATCGAGACTACAAAATCATATCTCGATATTTTTAAAAGCAATCTGTTATATAATTAAAAAATTTTACTGAAGGTGCTTGATGGGATTTCAATATCAAATCTGAAATGTACAAAATTCAAACGATTCAAATCTGCTATATTATATACATATAATACAGTGAAACTGTATTCTCAGTGAAAAGGTATCAAGTAATAGATTTTTATGACAACATGATATCCCGGTCATGATCAATGAAATTATTGGCCCAAGTCGATGATTTGCCGGCCTAAAATTTTGGTTTGCTTCAATGAAACAAAACGAGCAAGTAGTCCCTTTCATAAAAAGAGAACCAAAGATAACCAAAGACAAACATAGGGCTAAAGATAGGGCGGTAAAATTTAATTTCAATGACAGCTTGGAGAAGAATATATTTTCACTGAGAATACAGTTTTACTGTAACATATATATTTTTTAAAAATTCGAAAAAATCTTTGACATTACGGCTAATGTCAATGCGCCACATATTTTCAATTGTAAAATTGATACGAAATATGCTATGAGTATATACTCGCGATGAGCGAAACCGGTCCTGATCCTAATAAATCTAATGTACAACATATATGTGTGTTTTTTTTAAATAATTCTACATTGCGATTCGGCTGCGACCTACCAGTTGAATATCACTGAATTCGCAGTGCGGTATGGACTTAAAAATAACGGGGTAATAATATTTATTAACAAGCAGTTACAGAAATGAAAGATGCTTATTTATAACTTTAAATAAATTCGAATGAGAATATCTTTACAAATGCTGTTTTATTACTACGTAAAATGTTTAAACAAATAAAGATTACAGTTATAGAGCTAAATAAAATTTTAAATACAGAATACAAAACACTTCCATTTCTATATAATATGACGACTCTTTTTATAGGATTAATAATAAATTAAATGGCCATGAGCTCATTCTTTCTTTCTGTGTCAATCAATCATTAAAATTACATTTGTAATTTGTAATTGTAAAAACTATAGATGCCTAATTCTCAATTTTTGAGTCGATACACATCGTATGTAGAAAGTCAAAGGACGTAACCTTCTTTTTTAAATATATTATTTTTTCATTGATTACAATGTTCACAGCTTTATTATACACGTTGTATCAAAAGGATGTGAGCTGAAACGCTGAATTATTATATATTTTAGATTTTAAGTTTTAAAAAAGGAAGACCCTTGTAATTTGTGGCAATTAAAAAGGACTTACACCACATTAATAAAATAATTTGTTCTTTGTCATTTTGCTTTTCTTCAGACGAAATATATCTACATATGCATCGTGTTGGGTAAAATAATGGCGAATATATATAATAAAAAAAACGTAACTCGCTAACTTAAACGCAGAATGACGACATAGTCATTGAAATTTCTCCATTGGTATAAACGGGTCGGCACTTCACAGAGTTTTTACAGTAAGGTTAAAACATATTTTACTGAGGAACGATCAAACGAGCACTGTAGGTCCATATATGACATTATGAAATACTCAGGTCACGAATAATCTAAGATCCAAATAGCTTGAACTAATCCTTACCTTGCTTAACGGAGACGTATCTGGAGTTGAGGGCGGCGATGAAAGAGGCCTGGGGCAGCGAGTCCTCGAGAGAGAAGAGCTCGTCTTTGGTGACTGTCTGGGAGCGGGTCTTCAACACGGCCTTGGAGCCGATCGGCGAGAGATATGCGCCTGCCGAGTCGCGGAGGGCCAACTGGTGGAAGAATTAACATATATACAATATTGTATCATTCAGTAGATACAGTGCCAACTATTATACATATTTAAGTATTACCAATTAGGCCCACGACGGACAATGAACTCGTTGCTATTTTGGAGCGATTCTCTGAATGAAATAATTATTATTTCAATTTAAATACTATCAATGTCATATTTGGATACATCGCCAATGACAAAGTACATCGATTATCCTACAAATCGCTTGAATAAAGAGATTTCCCTTGAAGGAAAATCAGGGTTCCCGCTATTCATTGTATTATCTCACATCCACGTTCGTGAGTTCGCGACGCATAAGCTGGCATAGCTTTATAATCAGATACTTTCATTGTAGACATCTAGATCATTGTATTGCATACAAACATACAATCTGTAAAGAGTGAATATATATTAGAGCTATTTTTTTGGTGTTGCGACAACCCTAACTTTAGCATAGATTTTCACGAAATTGAATAGGAAGAAATATTTTGTCCGGCTTTGATTGATGCCTATTATACGTATGTGCTTGTTTAACATATTTTTTCTAATGAATTCAATTTTTTAAAAACTTTTAAAATCTTGGGCTGTTGTATGGTTAAACAACTTTTTGCGTTATCAACTTGTTTGACTGGTATAATAGATCTCTAGATACGAGGGGTTTAGGATTCAGCTTGTGATTTTTTTTCAAATGTTTGTTTTTTTTATTATATATTTTAGAGCTCTCTTTAGTTTCCGAGTCTAATAAAATATGGGAGGAACAATCATTCGATTGCCTACCTGTCCTGAGTGATACTCCGCGCTGAATAGGCAATCTGCCCCGCATTTCTCGGCGAGTTTTCCACCGGAGCTGAGGTACTTGTTGTTGCAGGTGTGCAGGGCGTACTTGCCTCCCTCGTCTTGTCTGAACTCCAGGGTGAAGAGCGTGTCCTCGCCCCAAGGCACGTTGGCGTCTACGTGGATCTCGTCCAGGGACTCTGATAGGTGGGCGAAACGCTTGCGGCCCACTGAGCGGAGATTCACCTGTTTCGATTCAAACACAGCCCAGCGTTAGTTAATTATTTTTTGAAAGTAATCAAAAAATATGTAATCAATTAACGAATGATAAATTAAGCAAGTAATGACTTGACCCTAGCGCCGATATGTATGAACATTAGAGTGGTGATCAAACGTTGAGTTCAATTTTTGTATTACTGATTGAAATGGCATTTTCTTAGTAGTACTCCATTATAAAAAGTTGTAAAAATAGTAATTTATTTAAGTTCTACAAAAATATCTGACTATAGATCTTATAATTTTTGAAGAACTTAAATACATTGTTGTGTTGAGTATTGATTACAATGCTTTGTAAAATGAATAACAGCGAATTAGATCATCGCGAGCATTTCCATCTGAGCTATGGAAGGTCAAATTTCCATGGGTTTCGTTTTTCGGCATCTTTAAACATTTCAAGCGCACAAATGCTCCTGAACTCACGCGTAGTAAAGGGTCCGTATCGTTTAAAGTTAAGAAAAAAGTAATATCACTAAGATTAAAATTACGTATTGGCAAGTATCTTTATTAATTATTAAACTTTTAATCTGGATTTAAATATTGTCATTAAAATGCAATAAATTAGCTTATAAATCCAAATGTAATCGGTGGTGACCGAACTTATGAATAAGAACAAAAATCAAACGATTCAAATTTCATATTGAAATTACATCTAACATGTTCTGTTGGAATCCTAAATTTCTTTTGTGTATTTAATTCAAAATGTACATATATTATTAACGTTCTTCATATTCAAAAGACTTAATAAAATATAATTCAAATAACTATTTAGAGTACACATCAAACATTTTTTTATTGGTGTTAAATCAGGTCGATTAAATACAAGCCATAGCGGGAGATGATTAACTGTACCTGTGGTCTGGCAGCTAGGTGAACATGCCAGAATTCAGCATCTCCTGGGGCCTTGGCCGTGCAGGTGAGCTTGTCGGAGCTGGATCCCAGGAAATATCCCCTGGTCACGTTGCGAAGAGCCCATCGTCCGGTTCCATCTTCAGCAACACTGTGAAGAAAGAAAATATTTATGAATTAATTGTTCATCTCAAAAAAATGCACTATTTTAAAACAAGTAATGGATAATTACTAATAGAATAGTGATACACGAGTTTGAACGGTCGTCCTCTTCGGGTGTGGTGTATATGGGCTCAAATCCTCGAACTGGTATTGCATGTTTGTATTCTATCACACTCATCCGACACTTAAACTTGGCGTATAGAGTGTGGATTAATTAACATCTAGTCAGGCTTTGATGCCCATGAACTGCATGGGACCCAATCAAAGATTTGTAGAGACCCTATTGGAGTTGGCAGGTTTCATTATAATTTGCATTTTTTTAAAGATAAAATCGAAGATATAACAGATCTGTGTACACGAATTGACTAGCCAAGTGCACTACCAATGTAGATTATAAATATATACTCCTTCTGATTTTTTTTTCATTGGGTATTTTCTACGAAGATTGCTTGTTACACAATTTCTCAACAATTGATTCAAATAGTGCAATCCACTCGTGGCAGGATCGGATGGGTAGGCGGGAATTTAAAAAACCACAATCATTCATTGGGAACTGTCCGTAATGGGATCGAAACACGTGACAATCACACGGCACTGATAAAAATAAATTGTGGCTGTGACATGAGAACGTTGGGTGATTGATTTTTTTGGTTTTTGGAAACATTTTAAAACAAATAATTTGTACGTCAAAAGTATAGAATTCCTTATTTTTAGATGATTGTTTTATTTCAAGAACGTGCAAAGAAAAGAAAAGAGTGTACCCAAGATTATAAATATTGTATTTATGTATAATACAAGCGTATATTTTAAAAAAAATGCGAACGAGTTTCCAACATTATTCACATCTGCCGTTAAAGAAGTCACTGACATCAAAATGCAATTACTGCACAATTTGTCAATGTCGATCATGTTGCGAAACCATGTCGCCGATTAGGAAAGGAAAAATCCAGCGATTTACACATCCGGAAGCGTTCGTGCCACGGCGCTGCGGCCACTCAAAATGGCCGCTCAAAAAACGGTCTGCATTTCTCTAAAACGACTCCTTTTGTTCGCCGGCATTTATTCGCAAATACAAGATATGCATGTTGCTTTATTTGCTCTGTATTAATCAAATTATTGCGGTATTCTCTCGCTAGGCTATTGTGCGAGAGTAAATACGTTGATTACTAAGCAATTTAAATCAACGAACAGTAAATTTGCTCAAGAGAAATGCGTGCGGAATAAATTGTTTATTAATCTGAATAAATTGTTATTGCTCAGTGTCTGATATTTAAATAAAGAAATTATTAACTAATAACAAACGGTAAAGGGAAATTATATATCAAATTGAAACGATGCATAGTGCAATAAACAGTGGTTCGATAATGCAAGATCTGGAATAGATAGAAAGCTGAGAAATACTTTTTCTTAAAAAGTATGCCACAAACAGAAAACTTTTTGGTCATTGAAATTAAATTTGACCGCCGTATCTTCAGCCCTATGTTTGTCTGTGTTTTTCTTTTTATGAAAGGGACTACTTGCTGATTTTGTTTCATTGAAGCAAACCAAAATTTTAGGCCGGCAAATCATCGACTTGGGCCAATAATATCAATGATCGTGACCAGTGAAATCATGTTGTCATACAAATCTATTACTTGATACATTTTTACTGAGAATACAGTTTCACTGTAACATAGATGCTTAGTATCCTTTGTTTAATCCGTTTACTGAGAGCCCGTGAAGAATCGAGATTATGTCGACCTCTAAATAAATTAACTAATTTTTGAACTTAAAGTGCAATGAAGTTAGCCTGAGTTGCAATCAAGTCAGCGTGACCTATCGGGCCCGTGTGAGAACTTACTACAGCAAACAGTCCTGCTCGTTCGGAATTCATGACAGTCCCATAGAACGTGATCAGCGTCTTGGTGTGCCTGCTCACAAGTACAATTCGGTTTCAAAACCAACTTGCCCAGTACAAAGAGTTATGCATTGAACTTGCCGTGGCCAGTTAGAAGCTGCAAATGTAATGATATGGTGCAAGAGATTTTATTGTTATTCCTTCAGGACACAACTGGGATACGTTTAACGCTCCTTGGACGATGCAGTTGGCGACCGCTGACGAAATGTCGATTATTTGATTAAAATTGGTAACACCAGCACATATTATTTATTGAATTAGCATTTACTTGGTCGAACTCCATTATAACACGGTGAAAAATAGCAATGTATTTGAGTTGATAGCTATTTCGCATATGCCATCGTCAAAACTATGTTTAAGCATGCATTTACTTATCTATATATACTGTTGCAGACAGGGTACACAATATATGTATCTTCTTTTCTATTCTACATATTATTTCTTCGTCATTCCGAGAATATGTAGCAGAAGCCTTCAGTATTATAACACCTAGCTAGGAAACAATTCCATATCAACACTATATAGTGTTGCCATCGTAAATAATAACTTTCCGAGGTGCGCGCTTTGGTCATTACTTTGTATTGCCGTATCGAAGAGGTGAACCGAGAGAATGAGAATCGCCAGACCGTGGAATAAAAAATGATAGACCAACAACGCAACGCGGATCTTTTGACTAATTACTAATTGTATGGCCAACACATGGAGGATCTCCTGCGCAACGAAGCCATCAATCATAGACGCAATATAAAGCACGATAAGATGTGATGATTATTTGTAGAGGCGCAAAATCGTTACCTTACTTTGAAAAGGTTCTAATTGTCAATTTTGCCTAAAATTACCTTATGGTCGGAAAATTTTGTATTTACCGCATTCCATAATATATGTATATCAAGGGAGGCCAAAGCGTCGATCGTCTATCTGATCTGTACAAATCTCTGGTGCCCGTTCCAAGAAGCGTGCGACACAAGTCGTGTGACAGGGACAACACGTTTAAATCTCGATGTTAGCCGATTAACGACGAAAATCTCTTTCTAAAACCCGGGTCAAACAAGGGTCGGTAATTAGATTAATGTAGGCTTTAAATTACTACTTTTAATGTTGGTCGATCGCCGCCAATAATTTCAAACGTAAATCGATCGCGGGCATAAAAGTCTGGCTAACCTGATATATGTATGTTTGTATGTGCATATATGAATTTCACAATTATCTATGGTTGAATTTATGCAGTTAGCAGAATTCCGGAGTTGCACTGCATCTGCACATTTTTTTTTACTATATTTATTTGAAAAAATTCTAAGATTATCATTATTATTTCCATTATAAGATTTTTAGATCATTATTTCTCAGCAAGAGTTGTGAAAAAATATGCTTAGAATAAGCAATTTGGAACATTTTTACTTGCTCATTGTTACAAGTGAATTTTAATCAATCGAAACTTCAAATGCTTATATCTCAAAATAGTGCCAAGGAGGAGTTAGAAACTTTTCAAAGTAAGGTGTCAAAATGTTACATATAAATTGCAGCTCAATTCTGCGGTACATTTTTATGGTTTTTCGACTCGAGAATTGTTACTCAGGTAAATAGAGGTCAACGGACTTTTTCGATGTGATACAATATAAAATTTACATCCTTACTTTTATGGTGATGTGCAAGTGTTCGTAACAAACAGTATATGTATATAATGATGAGAATCGCAAGAATTGTAGTCAATTTATTGATTGAGTAGGCATTTACTTGGTAGAACTCCATTATAATACGGAAAGAAAAATAACAATTTATTTTAATTCTACATAAATTATTTTATATATTTGTTGATAGCTATTTCGGCTTACGCCTTCGTCAGAACTATGTTTAAAACGTGTATTAGAGATAGCTTATATACCTTTGCTAGACAGGGTGCCCTCTACATAATCTCTTTCTGTTGAAACCATACCTACGTCACAAGAAAGAATTTAAATAAGTTTGATTTATTGGTCTAAAGTAATGGTGGGAAACAATAATTTGGGTATTTTTGGGTTATTGGATCGTGTGAAACCACTTAAAATCTGCAATGTCTAAGTGCATCTATTTTAAATTGTTTTAAGTTTATTGTTTGTTAAAGGTTTTAACAGAGGTGAACTATTAATTGTGATCTGATCGTTAAGAATTTCATTGGACTGATTATACCTTTCATCTTATTTCAAGCTGTTCCAATGCATTCAGTTTTAGGCCCTTATTGCAGGAATGTAAACGAATCGGGACCGAATTCGGTATAGAATTAGCTTATAGAATTAGCACATAGCTATCAACAAATATATAAAATAATTTATGTAGAATTAAAATACATTGTTATTTTTCTTTCCGTATTAATTGTAGTCAATTTTTGTTTCACCGAGTCCGAGAGCAAAAACTGCTTTTTTTAGGAAAGGGTGGGATTTTTTTTTATAAATGTCCGCTAGAAACTTGGAGCATATGGACTCCTCACGGAGTTTATCTCAACATATGTTTTTCTACGAGAACTGCTTGTTACTCAGTCGCTCATCTTTCGAAGAGAGTAGGAATTGATAGGATGCGATTGAACGATTCAAATTTTACATATTTGATGTAGAACTAAAATACATTGCTATTTTTTCACCGTGCTTTAATGGAGTTCTACCAAGCAGGGCTTTGGATTCGTTAAACAACCACAGCTCTTTTTCCTCCACAGTTTCTTGAAAAAAAATATATATATTTAATGAACGGACGGGTTTAAGGACGTCACAAAATTAAACTTATTTTAGTCCGAAATCGTGATTTGGTAAATGTTGGAGTCGGAGTTTTTATCGACTCCACAGCCCTGAATTAAATACTTGGAAAAACAAACCAAATATCAACTGCTACAAGTTAAAAAAAAAACACAATGGCTGCGTATTAGCAGCGATTAAATTGGGCATAAAAATTTCGATGAAAATGATACACGATACATACAAAATCGTTTCGCGCCAACGTACCGGAACATCTTCATTAAATTTGGCACTTTATGGTTTCACAGATATGTTGCCACGGTCGCTTGGTATGAAATTAGCCATGCACAAATAAAACATGCATGCATACGAAAAGAGATTTCATTACTTTTTATTACCCTCATTAATTTGAGTGTCCGAAACAGTAAAAAGCAAATACGAATCGCAACTGTAAACGGTTTTCCTTCACTGAGAGTGCAGTTAATTTTGATGATGTGAGAAAAATCATCAAAATTAACTGCAGCGCTATTCTAGATGAAAGATGGACCTGTATTATACATATCATATCCGGTTGAAATCTAACGGTGTTATCTTATGTGAAGAATTTAAATACCATATAATTATTTTATTTAATTGAGAATTACTTTCATGAAACTCGGTAATTCCGTTTTGCCTTGTTTAGAAAGAATGAAAAAGGTATAGCAATGCAGTTGCTGTCAGTATATTAAGTTTTAAATAGTGAAAAAATGAATCTGGTCTAGATGTTTTTACTGCCGTTCCAATGAAATGGGCCGTAACTCGAGAAATTTCTGAAATTGATTTATGAATGAAATTTGCTAAATATTTTTGAAAACTATAATATATGTTATTGATTGAAATGGCATTAACTTGGTAGAACTCCATTATAATATGGTGAAAAAAGTAATAAAGCATTTTAAGTCTACAGAACTTATTTAATATATTTGTTGATAGCTATTTAGGCTTACGCCATCGTCAGAACATATGTACGGTATATATGCAATAATATACGTACATATATGGTGCTCATTTTTATAGAAGTATGAAAACTAAAAAAACTCTTTTGATAAAATTATAAGAATTTCTTAGCAAAAAAGCACCAACTCCAGTTAACTTCTAACAGCTTGTTTACACAGAAATTAGTTCATAGCCGCTTTTTATTAATTCTAAATACACATTATGTCATTTTTCTCAAAAGTTTGTCTGAGTCACTTACTGCCTTCTTGCTTGGAAAGGCAGTTCACAATATATTCTATGGAGATAGTTTTAAAACTTGTGTTTTATTTATTTATATATAAAAAAGCACTAAGGATTGTTTTTCCTAACATAACTTATTTTGCTTCTTTAGCTTATTATATGAAATTAAAATGCTTGTTTATTAATGTTCGAATCTATAAATCTTGACCGAATGTCAGTGCATACTGCATATGTATTCGACTGCAGAAATAACATTCTAATTCAATGTCAGCTAGACAAACGGCCATTGAATAAATATAACGTTGTTAGTATTGCAACAAAAATACCGATAGTGTGCACTTTGCTGTAATACCGTGGTCCCGGTTTCGGTAAAACCCGGGGATTGAGACCGGATATATTTAAAATGAAAACAGTTCGGCGACTTGATAGCTTTACGAAAATTGTGTGATTGAATGCATAGTAACTTTATGTAATACTAGTATTGCTACCCGGCGTCGCTCGGACTAAGCGACCAATAATTATTAGCGACATAATTATATCACAAAATCTAACATCCAAAATAGAGTTAAAATAAAATCATAAACTTAATTTAATTTGATTACAGCCCCATTCTCGCCCATTAAAATGTCCAAATTCAAGGAAAAAATCTAATTTTCTGTTAAAGAAATGTCAAATAATACCTTCACGTAAATAATAAACATTATTATTAATAATAAAAGCCGGGAAAAGTTCAGTAGAAGACTAATTTATTACATTTTGACTAAATGTCTTCGCCGATAAAAATTCAAACATATTTTCTTTCATAATCGTTTTTATGGCAACTTAATGACCAACAAAGCAAAAGGGAATTACAGACCCACAGACATACATACGCCGTTTCGGTTTTATATATAAGATTGCAAAAATATATTTAGAATTTTAAAGTACAGCTGAAGCCAATGGACCTTGTACTGAACGTCTATAACAAACACAATACGTCATACAAATTCACATTAGGAAAAAAGAAAAATGTACAAATTTCATCACCAATATGTTTACATCTTTAGTCTAAGGACTGAAATACTGTAGGAATATAAAATTCATTAACATTAAAAAGTAAATTCAAATATTTATACTGGTATAATAAAATTACATAAAATAAATTCATGTATTATTTGACAATACTACAAAAGTTTTTCGATGAGAATTGCTTGTTCTTTCTTTCTTTTTCGAAGAGAGTATGTATGTGTTACAGTAAAACTGTATTCTCAGTGAAAATGTATCAAGTAATAGATTTGTATGACAATATGATGTCACTGGTCACGATCATTGAAATTATTGGCCCAAGTCCATGATTTGCCGGCCTCAAATTTTGGTTTGCTTCAATGAAACAAAATCAGCAAGTAGTCCCTTTCATAAAAAGAGAACATAAGAAAAACACAGACAAACATTGGGCTGAAGATAGGGCGGTCAAATATAATTTCAATGACAGCTTGGAGAATAATATATTTTCACTGAGAATACAGTTTCACTGTAACATATACAAGGATAGAGACTGGAAAGGGCTAATGATTAACTAAACACTCTCGCTGCGCCCATTTTTTAGGTATCGGAATGGATCGATGTAAGAGAGAAGTTTTGTCAAAACAGTCATGCCTTTGAAAATAAATCAAGAAATATATTGAGCAATGAAATTGCTCGTACTGAGATTCGATCTCATCAGCTCCGCAATCGAAGCCAACGAAATTAACACACGATCACGGAGCGAGAAAAACTGGCTGTTTAACGTAAATTGGCTTGTTATATAAATGCTAGAATTTGTCAAAATTACATTCCGATAAAACGCCAATCTACAGTCATCAAATAGCGAAGTAGTGTATTGTCATATCGGTATTTAAATATAAAAAAATAGCATTCTGGATGCCGGTTTCGTTAATACCGGTATTGCAATCCCTAACCCAGGGAATGCATATGAGAGTAAAATTTACGCTGCACTTAAGTTACTTTATTAATATTTTGTAGTTTTAAGTGACGTGCGAACGACTGTGAATTTATAACCTATAAAGAACATTTATAGATTACATATAAACCGTGTTGTTAAAGTTTTACGACTGCGTAACAGTGAAATGTAAGCAAAGCACAACGACTCATGAGTCGTAAAAGAATCGTTGCGATTGAAAATTTCACGGGCCATAGACAAATGCATAATTCGCTCTATCATTTAAGTATCAAATTATATGAACATGGTGTAGGAACAGATTGCGCCATCAATTTTATGTTTGAATATATTTTTTTCATACGATTCAAATAAATTTTCTAAAAAAAACAAACGATTGTAGTTTACGTATATCGCGACAGAATAGTATGGAATTATTTTTTCGATGGTTTCGGCGGTAACTTTGTGGAAGTTCATTTTAATATAAAATTTAAAATAACTTTGATTATTCCACGTATTCTGTAACTAACTGTGACACGTGTTTCGCCTCTTTCAGAGGCATCTTCAGACTTACTATCGCAAAGTTTGATTAGAATTAAAGAACATATAAGATGACTAAAGAGTAATAATTTTTCTGAGTTTGCCAATCATTTAATAGAAAATGACCATAATTTTAATCAGACTAGTAATGTAGAAATACTCCACCGAGTAAATAAAAAAGGTTTAAAGATGAATAGTCTAGAATTTTTAGAAATAAATAAACACGTGTCAAAGTTAGTTACACAATACGTGGAATAATCAAAGTTATTTAAAATTTTATATTAGTATGGAATGAGTTGTGAATATTTTTTTTATTTGTCGCAGAAACATGTTTCGTGGTGACAATGAAGTTATCTTATTTTACCAGCAAACATATCTTTTACGGCTTCAAATCAATCAAAAAAATATGTAGAAACTTAGTGTACAAATTAATAATACATTTTTGCGCCGTCTTTGGAAGAATGGACACCTACAAAAAATCGAGACTGGAAAAAAATATTTGCCGAAAAAAGTGGCACACACTGTTTAAAAATTATATTACACATTTATCAAGGTAATTTTAATGACCGAATCGAGACAATTCTCGCTAATTAATCAAAAAAGGCTCGGCAGCCAAAGGGATAACACATTGGTTCCGTGGAACGCGAAATACGCGTGACAGTAGTAATAGAAGTGCATATGTCAGAATTTGGCCATTTTGACTTAAGAATCAGAAAATGCTCTTTCTTTTTATTACTTTTGAGGTGTTCACTGTCAATACTTGGTGGAATGGCGTTACATTAAAAATATGAACACATTTTTAATACTTATTCGACACCTTTCTTTTTATACTAGAAATACATATTACATTCGATTTAAAATGAATGAAATGTGAGAACAGCTAATTTGTATGTCAAGATAATGGAGCAGCATACTTTACAGTCTTTACACTTACAGTACTTACACCAATAAATGTCTGCATAAAACATAGATGAATGAAAATTGAGATTTATTAGTGTAGGAAGTGCCTTTGTTTACTTTGGCAATTATAGTGCGAAAAATCACCAACTTACTAGACAACATCAATACCTTAAATTACATACGCCAAATTATTAGTAATAACAAAACATTTCCCATACTGAACAATTAATATATTTGAAATAGTCACTTCTAGCATTAGGCCCAATATAATAAAATAATACACAGTCAAACTGTGAATAGCGAGTGCACTAGAGACTCCTCGACATCTCAACTACATGACTATCGAATAGTAAAATTTTAAAAATACTCGAGTGCTCGAGTAGTTTCAGATGTACCAAAATATATATTATCAATTCAAATTTGTGTATATAAAAAGATGAAAAATAAACAGATTCTTGTCATCATAAACTTGTCACTGATAAGATAAGTCAGCAGGACTCAAAGCAAAAGTGACAAAAAAAATTCTCGCATAGCATACATAGTCAACGGCAAAATCATTTTTAAAAAATCTGACAGTAAAATCCATGCGTAAGACTCAGTTAAACGCAACGATAAAACATTATATTTATATATATTTAAATACGTACATAAAATTTGAAAATATACCTTCGTTTATAAATTACGAGTTTAATTCGAGTATTTTTTAAATATACATTCTATACTCGATTGGAGTCTCTAGAGTGGACTACTTGTTTTGCGAATGTATCTCATGTCAAGGTACCTAACAGTTAAATAGCCTCCACCATTTTTATTAACACTCCCTCTCTGCGTATCATAATGCGCTATATTTAAATAGTAAATAAGAACCCATTCAGAACAGATAGCACCGTTCGAAATTCAAATCGAAGCAATCAGTGTTTGAATAGAAAATCGCTTAACGGAATATTTTTTTCCCTCCTTTACAACCGCGTCTCGCTTCATGCAGAAACAATAGAATGGTGTCTTTTTAATGGCGGGTTCACATGAAATTTTGCGCTGTTTTCCCACTCGACAGCCGACAACTCGTCTCCGACACATCTCTATGCACATACTAATTAATAAGTCGAGATATCTCAATGAGAAAATTGCGTTGCTCGACTTTTTTTTTACTTTGGAATTTTTCAATTGTTTGTTTGATTGTTTTAAGGGCCAGTGGCGTAACTAACGGATTAAGCTAGATATTTTTTATTGGACATAATAAAAGAATAATAAAATATGTTCGAAAAATGATGAACCAGGTTTGCTATTTGACGACGAAAAATGATGTATATATTTTAAATAAACAAAACACTTTCTTTGAACGAAACCGGCTCTTAGCTCCCGGTTTATAACGCATACGGAGGTCGCAAAAAAATGTGTAGTATTTATTTGAAAAATGCGTTCCGGTAATAAATGACATAAGAAATAGTTTTCTTCTGAATGATCGATCGATTTTTTCGAAACCCTAAAAGGTAAGGATAGAAATGTAGGTTTTTGTTACGTACACCTATATTTGAATAGTCCATAGCTTAAATGTAATTTCTCTGCAAAATGATTCAGTTCACTTTCACCGGAGCTTTGCTTCGCTTACAAGGAATGATTTAGATACAAATAGTTTCATGTCACGGCCTTACGTTTGGATATAAATTGACACATTTATTCATTAAAGATATATACATATTATTTATTTTATATGTATTGTCACCTACCCATCTCGATCCATAAGAGCAGCGCGTAATGAGAGCTATTAGCTAAGCACTAGTCCTGTCCTAGTCCTTGTAAACTTTCAATCCCCACCCTCTTCGAAAAATAGAGCTTGAGCAACTCAGTAACAAGCAGATGACGAAGAAAAAAACAATTGTTGAGATAAACTCCGTGAGGAGTCCATATGCTCCACGTTGGTGGCGGACATGCTAACAATTTAACTGTCTACCCAAGGTTAAGGAAATTAAGTATGAACAGTTTCATATGCAGATGACTTATTCATTGCTTCACTGAAACACAGACTTATTTACATAATATGTTTAGCATTAAATAAAAAAAAAACTATAATTATTTTTATTAAATTACATGAAAATTATCCTGAAATTATATGACTCCCCCAAAATCCCAAATTAATGACCACGGTAATATAGATGTGAATCAACTGGAATGATTTTTTGTTCAGATAATGCCAACCCCACGATAATTATGCCATAAACACCCCGGATTAAAAGAAACATAGCACGGAATTGAACGACCTACCCCCACTGTTTTATTCCAGAAAAATCTAAATTAAATACCCAACATAATATAAAATTGTGCGTGTGATATGTTTATTTGTAAAATAAAATTTGAATATCAGATCAAATATGCCTAAGCAGTACAAAATGTGGGCAAACATAACTATCCGACACATTATATATAATTTCAAGTATTTTTTTTAAATTGTAATACTGAAAATTTTGGTCGATGTAATCGGCTGGGTAGTTGTAGCAAAACAAATATGTATGGTGAAATGTTTTTTTTTATTTTTTAACCATGCCGCTCCAAGCTTAGAGCATATGGAGCATTTTATCTCAAAATATGTTTTTTCTACGAGAACTGAAACTTTATCTTTCGAAGAGGTTAGGGATTGAAAAGATACGAGGATCACGGCAGGGGTAGCGGACTGACTAGACTAGTAGCTTGCCTTCGAACAGAATCGACTGTAAAAATCTGGTCGTACCGGGAATCGTTCCCGGGCAGTCCGTCGCGAAAATCCAATGACTTTGACCACTGCACTACGGACCGGACTTAATGCTTATGTCTTTGATTTCTGGCCTATTGTAATGTGTTTATTCTTACAGTATTCAATATAATATTCGTTGTCACCCGACTTTCATATTCAGAAGATGTGATGATATAATAATTTAGAGAAGAAATGACTAGTAGATAGTTTATCGCCCTGTCGTTTCAGAATATATAAAGGGGAAAAAGAGATCAGTACTTTGTCAGTAATCAGTAATTGATTTATAAAGATCAGGACCGGTTTCGCTCATTGCGAACATTTTCAACTGATACTGATTTTCAGTTGACAATGCTCGCAATGAGCGAAACCGGTCCTGATGTTTGAAAAATGTTATATTATTTTTAATCAGCAAATTCTGTTAAATTGTAACATTATTGTGTCTCTGAAACAATGTATACTTGCGGCCCATTTTAATATGTAAATAATTCATGCGGCCCCCCAGTAAGCCCAATATGCAGGGTTGCTCCACCCCCACGACGTTGTAGACAATTGTAATAATTAATACTGAATCCCCCATTTCTTTTCATTCCACATAGCGACTTCAACACGACTCCGCGATAGTGGGAAAAGCGACTAACTGTTACAATAAAAATAATGTTTTTTGTATGTAAATCACGCTGCAAAGGAGGGAGATTAATGATAATCTTTCCTGGTACAAAATACGGACTCCGCTTACACAGGCAAGTGACTCTCTATATCGTCATTAGTGATTGTGCTGTCATCATCAATATCGAGGGGTTAAATTGTCAGGTGTGCCCAACGCCAAGTCGCAAATAAAATGTATCCAGTAGAACCCAGGGAAGTCTTCTTTTAAAGTCTAAGGAATAGCTGGTACCAGGTTTAAGTCTCAATGACAAATTAACACTCATTTTTGTATTTTCGATGGTTTCGGCGGTAACTTTGTGGAAGTTCATTTTAATATAAAATAACTTGATTATTCCAAAGTTATTTTAAATTTTATATTACTCATTTTTGTTGTTGTCGTTTTTTTCCTCGAATTGACCTTGGGTGACTTTGAATGTGGGGTCTAATGCTCAAATTGTCTATGTTAAATAAATTAATTGTTCGGTATATCGGCAATTGTTTTGCTATATTTTGGCGATGTGTTTCTGAAATTTTATTTAAATTTTTTGGTATTATATTTATAACTGTAGTCTAGTAAAGTGGTGATTTTTGCACTAAAACTGCTGAAGTGAACAAATACACTTCTTACACTAACACATCTCAACTTCTGATTATTTATGTGAACATAGATATTTCTTGGTGCAAATTATGCTGCAATACTATTTTGACATGTGTACAAGTTAGCTGTCCTTATATTTCATTCATTTTAAATCGAATGACATAGGGTTTTTAGCATAAAGAGAATTATCTGTTTTCAAATGGTCAAAATCTGACTTAGGCACTTCTAGAATAAGAACCCAGAAATATATTCATGGAGATATTAAAGCATATCCAATAAAATGAGGATTGAACGGTGTTAAAATAAATAAATACGTAGAAATAAAATTGTGTAAAAATATTCAACCTGATTTTTTTTAAATAATGCGATGCAAGAATTTGTATCTCTGGAGTGAATTGATTTTCAACGTGATGTCTGTCCTAAATTATTTCAAGATTCCATTAAAAATATACATTATAAACTCCTGATTTTAGTTTTAAATAAAATATGTATGTCAATAAATATACAATGGTATCGGATACCTAGAGATAACAATATGTAAGGGTTGATTTTATAAGGAGGTTCTTACCCACGGGCGATTTAATTTCATTTATTATTCAAACGATATAAATAAATCAAATTAACATTTGTATAGGGCCCCTCTGCTTGATTGTATAAAAATGCGGTGGACCCTTGTCAATTTTTCAAAGAAACACTCTTTTAAATAATATTATCTTTTTGAAAAAAGAACATTCGAAATTCTCAATTTGCGTGAAAAAAAACAATTGAATTGTAGTGGTGACAGATTAGACAGAATTAAAAATATTGTCAGTTTATTAAACAAATTCTTTGCTATAAGTTTATAATACGCTTTGTTAATATTTTCTTATTGACACAAAGGGTAGCATTCATTGCAATGTAATTTGCAAGACGTTTTAGGTAATATTCTCTCCAAATGGGACAGACGCATGAAAGCAATACGTACTAAAATAAGTATGAATTCATTGTCGTTATGACATAACATGATTTGAATAAATCAATGTTGAATATTTGTATGGTCATACAAACAATGACGATTACAAAAACATCGTCAAACGAAGACAATATGTTAGTTTATTATTGAAAAATAACTTTTCATTATAATTCATAAATAAAAATTAGCATGACTATGACTATTTCCAGTTGCTATATTAAATGAGCTATAAATCGAGGAAGATAAAGTTTTTATTGAACTTAACCAAAACGATACTAAAATTATTGATCGCAATGGAATCCTAGAATATGACATCGGAGCGAATCAATGGAGGAATTGATTTGACAGTAAATTGACAGTGAATCATATTGATCTGGTTTCTGTCGCATGTTATATACATATGTACATATATGTGGGCCCTAATACTAGAAAAGCCTATGTCAAATTTATAAATTGTTCAGAATAGGCAATTGTATGTTATTTAAAATAATTTAGCGATGTGTTTATGAAAGTTTACCAACATTTATGGTATATACTATATAATTATTATGTAGTCTAGCACAGTGGTTATTTTTCGCACTATAACTGCCTTAGTGAACATATACACTTTTAGACAAATAAATATCAACTTCTGATCACCTATGATCTATGTGAACATAGACATTTCTTGGTGCAAAGTATGCTACAACATTATTTTGACATACAAATTAGCTTTCCTTATATTTCAGTAATTTTAAATCTAATGACACAGGGATGAATTATTGTATGATTCTTAAGTACAAATGGCCAATATCTTACATTGAATCTGCACTTTTGGCAGATATAAAAATGGATATTTCTTTGGAACTTTTTGTCGCTCAATCTCCCTTATTATCAATGGCGAGGACAAAAGAATGGGCGTTGGAAACGGCTTATCGCTTTCTGAATGTTCTGCTTTCAGGAACGTATAGCTGATGTATGGGGAAAGTCGAGAACAACACAGACATATGTTTTTGGTGACACATCGATTGAAAAAATTATTGGAAGTTTCCATTCCGGCACTCTCAAGTAAATAGGATGAAGCCCCAAGAGCCTCGACCGTTCATTTACAGGTCCGGCAATAAAAATATACCCCATTAGACGAAGGTGTAATGTACCCTTGAGAGGGTAAACACGGCTGCGTCGCGAAAGGCGGTCTGGCGAACGTAAAGGGAAGCATCGAGATGAAAAATGAATTAAAGCGATAATCACGCGGGAGAACAAAAAGATCCTCAAATTGTGGTCGAAAGAGGGTCGCCGAAGGGTCAACGACGACACGCATTCGAAGCATGTGAGTTTAATGCACGGGCTGCGGCCAATTTATAAAAAAACTTAATATTTATTATCATGGGAGAGGGCAAACCGACAATTCCAACATGTAACAAATGATTTCATATTAATCACCGACACGCTTATCATTCTATTTCTTCGTCGATGAGCTGAGTTTCATTAATGTCATCAATTTATTACTTAATTTACTTCAAATTCGGAAAAAGAAGCGTAACTCGATTTTTGCAGGTTTTGAGTTATGAATGTTACTAGATACAAAATAAGATTTTACGTAACGTGCCAAAGAGACACATCGATAGGAGAAGTGGATACGACGATAGTTCAATACGTCACTTTCTTGTTCATATTCTCAATTTAAGAACAACAAACACATCAGACAGCCAAAGAAGAGCACTTAAAAATAATGAAAAGACAAATAATTGACATTGATTTCAGGTGAAACCTGTTTTTTTGTTCTCCTGAAAAGTAGAGAAAAATGAGTTAGGTTTCTCTGTCTCCAATGGGCCGAATTGTTGGAGTTTTGCACACAAAGTGATGCAGTGCACACATTTATTGCTGTGATCTACATTGACATAAATTTTTAAAATTTTAAAATTAAAATCACTTATTAATGCTATTTATAAAAGGACTAGAACTAAGCTTTTCATTATATTAAGTTATTCTGGATCATATAGTGAATTGAGGTGTGCAAGACAAGATAACATCAATTACATCAATGTGTTTGGTTTCTCAACCAACCATTCAATGAAAAATCAATATACGAAGATGTTCATTCGACGATTCAAACCAATTACCGTGCAAACGAGTAGAACAAAAGCCCATTCGGACAATTCCCTGATTAATCAATGGTTCTATTGAGCAACACACAATGACTGTCATTACAATAAGAAAAAATACAAATAAATTAAAATCATTTATAGTATAATACAGTTACACAGAATCCATTTGTTGGCGACCCCTATAATTAAATCTACAAAAAGGGGTCGCAGTGAAGTGGACAGTGGCCGGAAAAATTCACCCTAAAAAACAACAGCGTTGGGGGTATTAATGATTAAAAAATATTCATAAATTCGTGCGCAATTAAGGTTGGTAAGCGAAATTATATTTGTGTTATAATTGCAGGACTAGTCTTTTTCTCCCGGCCACGTAGCACAGTGGCACACGCAACTAGTTTGGCTTAAGAATGTAAGCGTAACTAGCAAATCTTTTAAACCCGTATGATAGATGTCCGGGAGCTTAGGCAATCTCACGAAGATAAAGTCAAGTATATATAGTTTTCGTTACATTCTGGAAGCTTAACGGAACCGCACTCGAGTCATTAAAGAAATGGGTAGGTCTGAATAAACTCAAGTTTATAAACAAACTACAAAAAAAATCCCAGCAATATTTGGTCAGTATTCGTAAGGTTTATTTATACGATAAGTCAAAAAAATCTTTCTTTTTATTGTATTAATAATTGCCATATAAAGCGTTTATTCATACGAATATTAAACAAATATAAATAGATTTGAAGATGCTTCATGAAGTGGCAAGGCACGTGTCACTTTTTGAAACACAAAACATGGAATAAAAAAAGCATTGATTGAATTGGAATTTACTTGGTAGAACTGCTTTATAACACTTTGGAATATTACATTTTAACGTTAGAGGAGTTACGAAGATGTATTGTGTACCTCTTCGCAGCCAGAATATATAGCTTAGTTAATGGTCGCTTGAACATAGATCTGACGAAGGCATAAGCCGAAATAACGAACAACTATATGTTATATATTTTTTTTTCGTTTTTTTACCGTGTATCAAAACTAATATGAACTTCCACAAATTTAGGCCGAATAAATCGAAAGTTTCAAATATCTCCAGTCTATTGAACGTTTGTTTTTTTAAATGACAATATGATTATATTTTAATAAAAATAAAATATTTATTTAAAATGTCTTACAAATTATGACGGATTCGGCATCAACATTGACTAAAACTTTACAACTATTAGAAAGAAAAAAAAAGCATTACTACATTTTTAAATTAATTTCAGTTTGTATATAAATATTATAATGGCGTATTTTCCCTTTCCTTTGAATACGTTACAATTTTATTCTTTTGAGAAATCTATCGTGACTGAAACATCAAAAATTATTAATATGAATACATTTACGAATGAATAATTTGTCACACTTACATGTCGGGGTCACAAAAAAAAGAGAGTATGAAATTTGACATTAACGTGATTATAATGTCACTTTGACAAATCGGGCCCGTACATACATTTCATCACGCCACGTGAAATGCTTGGAACATTAACGTAGCTCGGGAAACATATCATAATATATCGCATACGGAATACCAAATATGATTGTGATAAGTCATATTGTGATAAGTGCTTAGATTTATTGATTTCTGGCCACAAATAATTAAAAATACAGTTACAAAATATAGGTTTTTGTTTAAAATATATTGATTTATACTGTGACGACTTCTATAAGTTGGCTGATGCGTTATTGTGGCCGTAACTCCTAGAACTCCTATGTCTGTGTATAGAGCAGTGGATGTCAAAGAAAATTGCACTGTGGCCACAGTTGTTTGCGGTACATATGTCAAGTGGGCCTAAACATGTTGGTCAATTTACTATTGGTATTAATTGCATCTGAGCCTTTGTTGGTAAACTCTATATATACTATTTTCTATGAAGCAGTTAGTGATCGCGACCAAATCATCGTCGATACATCGTATAGACCATAGGGAACGCGCAACTTATATTTCAAGTCCTGCTCGACTTGAACAACTTTTATTATTAATTTAAAATTATCCATAATTCAAAAACAATATTGGAGTTTGTGCCATATTAAAGTTTGTAGCATGTCATAAATTGGTATATTTTTCGGTACAGTGGAACCCCGATCTTACGTTCTAGCATTATACGTTTTCCCGCGTGGTGCGTTCATTTTCTATAGTCCCGGCATTTAGTTCACATAGAAAACCTTCCCGCATTCATCGTTTGCCGCATTAATCTTTTGTTTTATACGGTCCCTTGAAAAACGTAGAATCGGGGTTTCACTGTATTTCGTGTTACAATGCTAAGAAATACGCAAACCTTATGATATTAACCAATTTCTCAAATATATTCATGAGTTACTAGAAGGAACAAAATCATATTATATATTGATGAGTACAAAGGGTTAAGGAACTTAGCTAAATTGACTGATTATTAATTCAATATAGGAAAAATGATGTGATGTTTTTTCATCGTAATGACTGATTTACGACTATCAATTAACATACAGTCAGTGATCTATAAAACCTATCATCAAAAAGTCCATCGGGCTTTCATACGGTTAAGATACATTAAAAACGCATGCTGTTGTCAAACCATGTTTTGTCGTACTGTACAAGTTAATTGTAGCTATAACAGGCCCAGTCTCGACAAGCAATCGAGATTCTTTTAACTAATTGATAATAATTATTTTAATTATACGCTAATCATATTCCGATGCAGGAGTTCCTTCATTGTGGTCGCGATCACTTAAGAGATAATCGATTAATTTTGATTATCGAGATATCTGAAGAGCAATGGCCTGGTTAGTAAAACATTATGCGATAGATTCATTGGATAAAAACTAAATTATAGTCAATTGTTACAGTTTTCAATCGACGCGTTTTTTCTTAAATCAATTATATTTTTTCATGGCATATCCCTGTGGGGGGCATATGAGTACAGCGTTGGAGAACCATGTCCGAACAGTAAAACAATAATTTAAACTTGAAATTTTATTTGCGATCGATATTTATGTTACTGACATTAATAATATTAAATACATAGTTCTCGATTACGACCAAAACAGGATCTTTTAAAAAATTAAGAAATTTATTTATACATATGATAAGACACAATATACGAATTTAATTACTGAAGTGAATAGTATATAAATTGGTTTTGTATGTAAAATTGCAAACGTATATATTTTAAAACATATTTTGTATAAAATTCGACTAACGAGTAAAGATCGGGAACGTATCTTAGTCGAATGTTTGAGGACAACTGTATAACCGCTCAAACAAAAAAGGGTGGATGTCGCAATTAATTTTTAAATTTGTTTAGTCGAGAAATAAAAAGAATATTGCTATCAGAAAAGGGTTATATTAAATATACTTGTATTCCTGAAAAATCCACCAGAACACCACAACACATCGGAAATTTCCATCCTAACGTTAAACTCATGTATTTACCCCATAATACCACCATTATCTTGCAGCCCATAGGAGCCCAGGTAGCTATTACCAGATAAAAGATTTAAATTCAATTTGTTTTGTTAATAAATAGCAATAAATTTAATTTATACAATGTGCATCTAGGTACATAGATACATGATTTATTTGTGCACATTTTGTATGCGATTCAACTTGCGACCAAAGTTCAGGAACGTATCTCGAACGTAGGTCGGGGACTATCTATATTTTGTAATTAGCAAACGCTGCTTAAATGATTTTCAGAAAGTAAATATGTAATTACATAATTATGGAAAACTTTTTCTATTTTTGTATTTATGTACATCGGCCATTCGTGTTGACAAAGCTTGAAACGCCATTGCTAAATGGAATAAAATAATTCCCAAGTCAACTAAAGCTTCGGCATTGCTTCGGATGTCGACATATTCATATTGACGTGAGTGAGTTCAGTCGAATACTATATTTTATGAATAAAAGTTGATTTTGTCAGAACTCACTCGGTTGACATCTTTGAAAATATCTAATATGATTTTATAAAATTTTTCTCTCAGTTTTTATGACTCCAATGTTGTAATCTTGTTTTTAATTAATTAGTGATTTATATTATGTATTTACATGTATGTATATATATAAATACATGTATTTATATTTGTCAAATACATGGGGCATTGGCATCAGCTGTAATGCCATGATTTGCTTTTTCTTAAATAAATAATTAATAATTTATAGGAATCGATTAGTGTTTTGGGAGCACTCGGAGGTTTCTCAATGCTTATACTAACAGACGCATAATAAAATCTCAGCAAAAGTTTTATGACAGTATTTATGTCTAATGAATATCGATAAATTACAGGTTATAATCGTATGCTATAAAATTACTTGTAAAATACTATCTATTAACGATCGCTAATAATAACTGCTTCATTTTGTTGTGCTTTGGTTTCGCCCTGTTGAATATAATGGAATATTTATTCATACGACAGTTATACATAATAATAGTTGCATGTAAAAAAATTCCATAACGACGGTAAAGGTAAAAAAAAATAATTACATAAATGTCTCGCATATAATATAGTGCATTACTTACGACCAGTCCTGTTTGTTTTGTTAATAGATAAGCATACAATATTTAATTATTGCCGGTTGTCGATTTTCTTAATGGGTGGTGGTAGTTTTTTCTAGTCAATCTTCATTTAAAAAAGCGTTATATTAAACAAGGGCGTATATTAAAAGTTCATCAAGTAATAATTTACTCAAGAAATTCTGAGGCGGGTTATTAATTAATTTGCTATGCAAAATTTACGGTTGCAGTGATTTGAGAGATATACATAGATTCAATTTCAATTAATTTAAATTTTTCAATGTTAACATTTTTTTGTACATATGTATGCTACAGTGAAAATATATATGCTTCTCCAAGCTGTCATTGAAATTAATTTTGACCGACCTATCTTCAGCTTAATGTTTGTCTGTGTTTTTCTTTCGTTCTCTTAGGGCTACTTGCTGATTTTGTTTCATTGGAGCAAACCAAAATTTTAGCCCGGCAAATCATCGACTTGGGCCAAAAATTTCAATGATCCTGAGTCCTGACCAGTGAAATCATGTTGTCATACGAATCTCTTACTTGATGACGGTGTCGAAGAGGTCCACAATACATCTTCTCATATATTCTAACATCCAAATTATATAGTGAAATAAAATAGTATTAATTGTGACAAATTGATTTTATATATTTCTTGAAACGATCTGGGTTTTTATTGAGTGAAAATAAAAAAGGTACATAAGCCTTCTGTAACTAACTAAATATCTAAAATACCTTGTTATTTTTTCACGGTGTAATAATATAATGTAGAATGAATGAAATTGTTAGGTGTACATGTCACGTGTTAAAAATTAATTTTGATACTGCGAGGCAAATACTACAGCGCACGCGCCTAGGCTATTTCTGTAAAAAAAAAACTCTACAGATAGGGAAACAGCTTTATGGTTCTCTCCCCTAGGGTACGGAACCCAGGGTTTCGGGCTTTGAAACAAATGAGCGGCTGGCAGGCCCAGACCAGGGTTGCCAGACTATATTTCAACATAAAATAACTTACATCTATCTTTGCGTTTCATCAGTTGTTAATCCGCAATCACTTAGCGGAAATGACTACGAATTCCAAGTTTACCTATTTAAATAATGGTCATTTGCTGTCGATAACGACTAGAAAATTATCCACTCTAATTCTAGTATTAAAATTATCTTAAAATACCGGGAAGACAACAAATTATTGACAACAAACGAAGAATCGATCTAACCTTGGTCTGAATTTTACGAGCATTGTATCGGGCCTCGAAGCCGGGCGGTCCGTGACGGAAGCCAACGACGTTGACCACTGTATCATGGACCAGGCAACCATTTTAATATAAAATTATAAATATCATAGTTTGTTCCGCGTATCATGCGATAGTAGATCTGAAAATGATTCTTAAAGTGTCGAAATACGTTTCACTATTTGTCAAAAAATACGTGGAATAAACTAAGTTATTTTTAATTATGTATTATATTGCATGTTATTAAGTTTCTCCACCTCTCTCATTTCGAA
The DNA here is from genome assembly GCA_028554975.1 of Himalopsyche kuldschensis. NCBI lineage: Eukaryota > Metazoa > Arthropoda > Insecta > Trichoptera > Rhyacophilidae > Himalopsyche > Himalopsyche kuldschensis. Next base: position 194,413 of record JAHFWI010000005.1, read on the forward strand.
GATAGAAGGAATACAATGGATATTACTAAGGCAGCACTAGTGGTAAGTTAACCGCTGTCGTTACGTCCCGCTTTTAGGATCGGAACTGCGTATAAACAAATTTGAGACAACACAAACATCTTTACCTTTGAACAGAAATCAATATTTCAACTGATAAAAATTAAGCTGCTGGGTATAAACCGTGAAATAGAACGTCTGATGATGCTTTTAAAAGAGGCGAAACACGTGTTACGCAATACGTGGGGAACAGTTATTTTATCTTTAATATCACTCGTTATTCGAATTGCTCCACATTTCCCTTTCCAAGAGAGAAGGGTTAAAATGGATATGACTATGCCAGCACTAGTGGTAAGCTAACCGCTGTCACTACGTCTCGTTTTCAGGATTGGATGGGCGTTGGAGAAAATTTAAGACCATAAAAACACAATTGAAAATTAAAACTGCCCGGACTAGGATTCGAATCTGTGAGCTATGTAACCGAAGCCGACGACGTTGACGCATTGAATTTTAAATACCGACAGTTAGGAATGCCATACAGGAAATAATATAATATTATATTTAGACGAATTGCTCACCTACCATGTCAAGAACACTCTCGAGTCTTGAGTTATTGCACACTTTAAAATAAATTATACGCCAAGATTCTTTCACCAGCCCTTAGCGAGTCGCATTCACTTATACTGTGTACTTACACATACGCGAAAACGAGAACTCACAATCGGCGTACGGAGGGTGAACTGGTAAATGAATAATACGTCTATCCGTTTTGGTCACACAGGCATACGAACACGGCATACGTTCGGCATAAATTGGGTTTGTTATTTGGCATTTTCTGCGAGAGAGGCTTGAGTGGCGAAGTCGAGTGAATACAAGCCCAGGGCCGTAGCTGGGGGCTGGCGGATAGAGAGCGATCGCCCTGGGCGCCGAAGTGCCAGGGGCGCCAGAATGATTTCAATACAAATTACTAATTATGTAGAACTAAAAAACATTGTTATTTTTCTTTCCGTATTATAATGGAGTTCTACCAAGTAAATGCCTACTCAATCAACAAATTACTGACATTTGGTATTGAAACTGAAGTAAAATCGAAATTTAAACATTAATGATCGCAGGCACCGGCACGTGTCGATATTTTACACGTGTTTCGACACAAAGGTCGTAAATCATTAACCCTAAACTCATTTTTAAATGTCGTGTTTCAGTCACGTGTTTATCTTCGAAATGGTTCCATCTGTTATCGAATTCGTGATCGTAGTTGTAATTCCGTAGCCTACATTCGATTTTAGTAATTTTCCCATATCAATCGTTTTTAGTTTAAGGTATTATCATTAAAAATAGTGATGAGCAAGCTGTCAGCATGCGATGCGTATGCTTCCAAATATTGGGTTTATACCCTGCGCTGCGCATTCACTAAGCTAGACAGGACTGCATGCTCCTGAAATTTTGCCAAAATACTTTATTTTTTAAGTCTTGCAAAATTAATCTACTTCCCTAGGCGTCAGAAGACCTCGCTACGGCCCAGTACAAGCCCAACGATTGGGGGAATTTATCGCTAGGATTGCATGCAGAAAACATCGTGACTTCGATTCAGTATTGAATGTATGTATTTCATATTACTTCCATCGACGGGAAGAGTTCGGAAAAATTGCGCCCTTGAAAAGCAAGGATTTTGTTAAGCCACAAAATGGATTTTCCCCTCGAAATAAAAAGTGGAAAATGAAGCAGCGACCGAGTGCATTTTGGAGATAGGGAAAATGGTATTAATTTTTTGCAGTTATTGTGATTTAAACAATTTAAAGGAGCTTTGTCGTCTATAAAACAGTGGGAAAAGCTTTTTATGCTCAGCTCTGAAATGGGATGGAAAGAATGGACGTGAGAGGGAGTTTTAAACAGGAAAGACGTTCATGTCTGCGAACATAAATCTATGATTCGATTGATAAATAAAGCTTCTCGGACTGGTACTCGAGCCCGTGCGATCCACAACTGAAGCTAACGACGCTGACACTCGGCCACGGGCCCGACAAATAATTTAATTGTCATTAATTTTGGTATTTCATAAAAAAACATGAATTTTTGATACTTTCTACTTTCTGATACCTTGCTTACGACCCGAGTGTCGTCTTTCGGCGTCTTTAGTCATTTAAGTGCACTAATGAACTTGAACTGAGGTGTAGTAAATATTTTGTAGCGACCATATACGAAAAAAGTAAGTCACTTATCAGAATCTAGAATCAAGATGAATTGTATGTTTATTGCAAATGTGAAATCGTAAAATTTTTGTAACCTGTCAATATCATGGGATTTCTATATAATTCAATAAGTAGGTTTCCGACATATGCAATTAAAAAAAATTCATTCAATTATGATATTTTTTTAAATGATATAACAAGATGAGTTAGGAAGATTAAATTGCTCATTTAAAATTGGCAAACTATGTATACAGTTGGGCTCTAATATAAAATTAAAAATAACTTTGATTATTTCGCGTATTGCAGTTGTGCCTTATTTATTTCTCGTATTTTTTGATAAAATAATTTAAGATCACCTGTGTTATGATGTAAAATTGTAAACCTTTCATCCGCGTTGAACAATGATTCTTAGATCACAAATGGTAATAGTAAATGTTTGTTTTATTCACTTCGTTACTTCTCCTGACCTGCTAAAGAAAAAATTATAAGAAAACGAACAAACATCATAAATAAAATGCCATTGATATGGTAGCACACTCCACCCTTATTGCGCACAATGGAGTGATAAATCATAAGTGTGGAAAATTCTGGAAATTCTGATTTATGGTGAGAAAGACATTTGTAACTAGCAAAGGCCTTCGATTCAGAAATTCGAAAACGCCATTACGGCATATTAATATATTAGCATCCGCGTAAATTTATGGCGGTTATTCATAATTAATATTTGAAAATGGAACGCGTGACAGCAGAGTTATTAATGTTATAATTTATGGTCTTTTTGGGTGTTATTTTCTAATACCTTAGAATCAAAAATGGAACGACGTTACATGATATTGAATATGCTGTATGTAGTTCATACGTTTTAAGAATTACCTTAGAATACAGAAAACGAAGGATTTGTATTGAAAAATCCGCACCCTTTTCAATTTCCTAACATTTATGGGCTCCTTATAGGTCAGGACCGGTTTCGCCAAGCATTTTCAACTGACATAAAAATAAAAACAGGGTTATTTATATCAACACGAGAAGGAAAAGTATTATAAACAGCCAACTATTAAATAAATGATAGGAATTTAAAAATAATCATTCAAATGTGCAATTAAAACAAGGGCTGTCGAGTCGCGGTGTTTGGCCTGTGTCGTGAAAAACTTTTGAAAAGTTTGAAGTGTTTATTTATGCATATTACACGTGTAATATAAAAAAATGTCTATTGGTCGGTCTGGTTGGTTGATATTTTAAAATGAAACGTTTAGTTAGAGTCGGAGTCTTTTTTTTAACGACTCCAAAGTCCTGAAAAATAACTAGGAATTATCAGCCGTAACTACTCGTCAAAATTAAAACCTTGAAATTTAGAATTAGAAAAAAAATTCTTTTGGCATTATTAATATTTTAACGTTTTCTTTGTACATACATATTTACGAATAATAAAATCTCCACAGATCAACGTACGATCAAATTATGCAGAGCAAATAAACGGTGCCCATTTACATCAGGCAGTGCTCTATTTTGCCTTTAAAGTACACTAAACAAAAATTCCAAGGGAGGGGTTTTCTGTGTATGGCAGTCGGATTTTCAAATTTACACCCTCTTGGTTCAACAACGACTGCGAAGTGGATCGAAAGGGTGCAAACATTATTGCAGTGGCGTACGAGCAAAAATGGATTATTGAATGATAATTAAATTTGTATCCAATATCTGAGAGTGAAAATTAACCCTATTTTTATTCATTTTATGTTGCCTAAATTTTCTTTCCACTCATCCGATCCTGCCCTTGACTTATTCTCTTTATTCTTAATCTCATCGAATTAAACGAAATTGACCGACTGAGTAACACTCAGTCCTCGTATATAAAAAAGGTATGTCAAGATACTTCTATTAGAAGGCATATGCCCCACATTGGAATCGGAAGTGGATTTTTTTGTTGTTGTATGATAAAATTCTAATCTACTATTTATGACAGCTCTACTATTCAAATGTGCTGTGAATTTCTATTCTGATTTAAAATTTATATTTTTAACTTGGAAAATGGACGAAGCGAGCTGAGAGCAGTCATTGATCTCGATACGAAGTCTGGGTGTGAAGAGAACCGTTTGGCGATTTTAAGGCGGCAGAAATACCCACAAAATAGAAACATGTTGCAAATAGCACGTAAAATAAGTTATAATTAAGAATTTCGACTGCAGGTGCTTGAAGGAATTCCTAAATCAAATTTGAATAGTTTGAATTTTGTACATTTCCAGTTTTGACGTCAACGACCCGGGTTTCGCTTTTCGGCATCTTCAGGCATTTCAAGAGCACCGATGTACTTGAACTGATGCGTAGAACAGTTTGTATTGTTTATATACAAAACATAAAAGAAGTATCTATATATTCTATATGAATCAGCGAAAATTTGATGTAAATGAGTTTCAATGAATTAGGTTGAAAAGACATAATTATCGTGTATTTTAAATTTAGTATCGCAAATACTAATCAGCCGATAATAATAAAGACATATCGATAAATAATTTTAGGGTTTTATCCGATTCAAACGATTCAAATTTAGAACATGTTTGTTAAGTTGTATGGACCATTTAAAAATGAATCAAAAAAAGGATACAATTGTAACTACGTACGAACTGAGATTTGAACAAAATATTTGTAGTAACTGCTGACAGCAGTTTGATTTATGAGTTAAAAATATACCACAGAGTATTTTAAACTACTTCGGCTGACAAATTTAGCCCCCGCGTAATTATACATCCCTTGCTCAAAAAAAGCTTGCCCGTGCCACTCCAAATGCAGCAAACATGAACGGCCCCGCCAGACGAGGGCGCCGGCCGGGGGCAAGGGATAAAGTTTGGGGCCGCTCCGAATGGGGGACCTTCGATAACCTTGAGATCGGAATAATGCGTTCGAAATGTTTGCCATGTCAGGTTGCAATATTTTGTTTACACCGAGAGAGGAGATTTATTGTTGATCAAGGTTAAATATCGGCAGGAAGTTTGGTTTAAGAGATCAAGTAGTTTCTTTTTACATATACGCTTGCGGTGGTGGTATGTATAACTAAAGTAAATACTTCGTTTTATACATAGGATGACGGCTTTTTGTATAGAAGGTTATATGAAATGATTCAACACAGCCATTCATAAACCCACTAGATGTGTTAACTGTCAATTATTGGTGGAAAGATGTTACTATGAAAACAATCAATCACTTTTTGTACTAACTGGTTGATATTGATACATACAAGTGACGCTAAACAAATCAAAGCAAGGAATTTACATAAAATTGAGTATTACTAATAGACCTAAAACAAATTTGAATTGTTTGAATTTTTCACTTTTCCATGAGTTTTGTCGCTAACGACCTGGGTTCCGCCTTTCAGCATCTTCAGGCATTTCAAGTGAACGGATGAAATTGAGTTCAAGTGACACATTTATTCATTAAAGATAAATACATATTATTTATTTACAAAACTCATAGAAAAGTACAAAATTCAAACATTTCAAATTTCCATCAAGCACCCTCAGTCGAAATCCTAAATTACTAATAACGGTGTATAAATAAATCAGTATGTGCAAGAAATTTGATAGTAGTTAAACAGATAATCATAAATAAATAAAAATATAAATGTTGATAATCTTAATAAATACAATGTTAAAAGAAAGCATACATTTTATTTTGCCTCTATTTTGCAATTCTGTATGTTTTCGGCGATTAAAGATAAAAAAATCTCCCAGCATTAAGCAAATGAGCTCTGGGTGGAGTTTATTTCAATACAAGTTTGTCTACGAAAACTAATGCGTAATCTCTCATCTTTGAGGAGAGTAGAGACACAAATGATATGACAATGACAGGACTAGCTGGCTAGCCAATGGCTATTGCTACGTCCCGTTTTTAGGATCGCATGGATGTGAGGAAATTTTAGACAGCACAGACATCCATGTCTCCGAACGGAAATTCGATCGCAAAGTGAAGCTGCCCGGACAGCGACTCGAGCCCGGGCGCTCCTCATTCGAAGCCAACGAAGTCAACACTCGACCACGGAAAATAGCATTCAAACATCTAATCTAAGCAATCATATAATGCTATGTATAAGATACTTTTACACAAATAACGTGTAAGACGCTGTGGGAAAATATTCTCGCTGAGGGAAACCGGTTCTGACCCAAATAAATTTAATTTGGAATAAGTAAAAAACATGTCTTATTATTTTTTAATGTATGCCATTCTATCAAGTTTTGACTATGAACACCTTAAAATTGTTGAACTGTTTAACTTAGAAATACTAAACATCATTGATAACCACTTTATAAAACGGAAATAGCCTTGAATTTATAATGTTCTAAAATATTTTTTTTATTTCCATAGACGATCCAGTCTTATTCCTGGCATTACTGAGTACTTACACTTTCGAGGCGGAAGTGCGCCCAAATTGGAATTCAAAAAAGCCCGCTATTCTAAATCTAATCAGGGGGTGAGAGAGTAGTTTCTGAACGAGGGGTTGACTCAGATGGGGGGGGGGAGTGCATAGAAAAAATACGAGGGGGCGGCGGTTGAACCAAAGTTCAAGGACAAGTCGGAAGGGCCCCTCGGGGAATGCCTCTGACGCAGGATAAATGACATTTACGGGGAAATGAATAAGATTTACCGCTGTAAAGCAAGCGAATGAATCTCCTCAGGCGGCTTTTCTATGGAATAGGCTCAACCCGGTTAAGAATGCGTTAGCCATGTATACTCTTTTTTTAGCCGTGCACTTTTTTACCGCTGGCCCTATAGCCGAGTGGTGAGTGCTTGTCAGACTTTTACTTCCACCCTCAAGGAAAAATCAGTTGATAATGCTCGCCATAAGCGAAACCGGTCCTGATCTAATAAATTTTATGTGGAATAAACTAGAATTGTATTCAAATGCATGATTTTTTCTTCGAATGGTTTCAGCATTCCTGAAAACTGGAAGAGAGTCGATAAGTTTAATTATTATAAAAAAATAACTATCATATAGCGCCGTTTTCTACATAATTCAAGTTACTTACTGCCTTCTTCCTAGGAAAGGCAGTATACTAATCCTTTTCCTAGCAGCACACCATTTTTTCCAGCTGAGCGAACGGCTAACAGAAATTTGTATTTAATTGTTTTCAAAAAAAGAATGAATAATAGAATTGATGTCTCCGAGGTCACTGGGAAGTATAGCCACATCATTCGATTGCAATGGGTTAAAAATGTTACATTTTAATCACTTCGTTGCCAAAGTAGGTGCTATCAATATGCATTACTGATATATAACATACCTGATCTGGAATTTGCTGCCAGGATCCTTTTCTTCGCCTTCGCATGTGACATTTCCGAAAGAGTCGACAGCCAAATATTTGTCCAGGTGAGAACGAAGATAGATGATACCTGTCGAAACATTATAAACAATTAATTTCTGTCTTTTTTATAAATTCAGTCCCCACTTGCTCCTACAAAATTGCACAACATTTTTACGAAAAAAAACTATATTTTGATGACAATAAATCAAATAACATTTCATTCTCCAGAGACTTTTAATGATTACGATATAAAAATTTGTCTGCATTAATATGAATGCCGCATGCTTCGGCATAGTAAATCACTGCGCTTGCGCACGATGCGCATCCAAAGTGTGTATGACAGCGTGAATAAGAGTGCACAACCAATTGGTTCACAATTTTACCAGGGGCATACAATGAAACTTAATGAGCTTTTTGACTGATCTCATGTTAGTCTAATTAATTTGCTTAGAAAACTGAAATCCATTCATATTTTTTACCCAAATTTGATTTTAGAACATCGTCGTTTCCATTGCAAAATTGTATATGTATATGCAAAATATACGGTTTCGTTTTCTTTCTATTAAAAACTGGAAAAATCGGCCAGTTTCACACACACGCGTCGGACAAAAGTCATGGTAAAGGGAATATTGGGTTAGTTACATGTGTTTCTGAATTTTTGTACCATAACGATAATGTTATTTTTTAAACTGGTTTTACACTTAAGTTTGCAGGTTTGCAATTTTGCAATGGAAACGACAATATAGTTAAATCTCACCAATACAGTGAATGAACAAAAGCCATAACAGAAATAAAAAATCGAGTTTTAGGCACCGAACATTTGCTAATGTACTAAAGTTTTGATAGCCATTCCACAGTCAGCAGTCAAAGTGTTAGAATGAGGTAGGCTAATTATATCTAATTACTGTATCCAAATGACAAGCCTTAAGAGTAGTTAACCTCTTCCGCGCGGCGTGACACTACACACATCTAGTTCAAGCAGACAATGCACGCGACAAACTGGTGGTGTCGCGTCACGAAATGTGACGCCTTGTGCTTTGCAGCGCGTGCCTTAAATTAATAAGAGTAAGCACGCAATTAAGGCCATACAAAATAATTACTGTAATGAATGCTGGTTACTGCGACAGCTACAGTAGTGAATCAAAGCGGCGGGCAAGTAATTTTATGCAATTATTACGTTCAACAAAGAACACAGTCAGAGTGTAACGATTCACTGTAACAAGAGATGAGATTCTATTAGTGATTTCGAACTACGCGAATCTTTTTATGGCGTTTAATAAGTTAAACACGTTCAAGGCGTTTGTCAGATTATAATCATAATATTAATATAGTGTACAACCATTTTGTAATGTGTTTATTGGCAATACTTGGTGGAATGGCATTATAATAAAAATAATAACACATTTTTAGTACTAATTCCACATTAAATTTATTCTATAAGGACCGTCTTAGTTTCTAATCCAATAAATTTAATGAGTAATAAGGACTAAGATGCGTGATTATTTTTTATTGCAACGATTATTCTTTCTTGAGATACCTTATATGTATCTTTTAAAAAGTCAAACCTCCTACAGCATCGAGATAGGGATTTTTATGACTTTCATTTTTAATAATAAAAGCAAAAGAAACATATAATTTGCCTAAAGACTGCAGCACCCGCTATAAAAAAACTACTTTATAGCAAAGGGTTCGTAGAAGGGTTGAAGGTATATTAACATTTATTATCAATTGAAACAATATAGTTATTTAACCATGTCTGAAAGAGCTGTTTGTTAGTAATTTGTTTAAGCACTCTTTTACGATGAGAGTAGGGATTGAAAGGGTTGGTGTGAGAGTAGGATAGGACTAGTGGTTAGCTAATCGCTTGGTATTCTTAATGGCACGAATGAACTGATGCTATTGCTTTAAAATTGAATAAAATGAAAATGCCTAATGATTTATAAAGGGATACCCAATTGAAATAATACAAAACCCAGGTTGTGGGTGACCAGACTCATGATTCAAATTTGCAGCAAATTATTATTTTCGCATTTTTTCGATGACAGAAATCCATTCTATCGACCAAAAATCAATAAATTGATGAAAAAATAAAATTATGGAAATGGAACAACCAATAAGATGAAATAAGCCACTCGGCCTCAGGCCGTGCCAATAAACATGATGCGTCATATATGAATGACATTTTAAAATTTCCTGAGAGAAAAGATCATGGTTTTGGCGCCAGTCTTTTTAGGCGAAACTCGACCCAATGCCTTTATTTCAATTTTGAATTGTTCATTTCTTTTGTTTTTGGGCCAACACACACTTTTCGTGAACAAAGCGTGACATCGTAACAAACGCGTTCGGAGTCATGTCGAGGTAATACAGAACATACGAAATAAAAAATATCGTAATAAACGACTACATATGTCCTAATATAAAAATCACAATAACTTTGATTCTAATTATGATTATTCCACGTATTGTGTTACTAATTATGACACGTGTTTCACCTCTTTCAGAAGTATTTTCGGACTTCAGATAGGGTTGGGTAAAACCATTTAATTGGAAATAGTGTAAGCAGTGGCGAGCTATGTATGTCCTATTTTAAATGAAACTTACTACATTAATAAAATTTACCATGCCACAGTTACACTGCCATAATAATTACTGTTTTCCTATTACCACATATAATTTTAAGCACAAGACAGTTCATATTTGTCCTAAATCGTAAAACCGAATAAATACGAAATGATTTTAGTAAAATATAATCCCATCCACTCATTAATCAAGTCGAGAGTAGAACAAAATAAAAAAATTAGATTGTCTTTTAGCTAAACATATAATTATTAGGATAACAGATCGCTACAATACACACTCATGCATTAATAAATTAACAAAGATAGGCGCCAGACTTCCCCCAGGAGGTCTCCCTCCATTCCACATGCGAGTAATATTAATAATTATGTTTTTGCATCTCGTATGTTTGGATAAAGTTCAAACCGTCAACATCTGGCCGACACACCACCCGTTGACTTATCGTAGCTCGCTAAAAAAAACTATCAAATGTCATCTTCATCTCACCAGGGAAAAACACGTCCATTTTGAAAATAGGCGACACGTGACGGCTACAAAATATATACAACGAGCTAAATTGATTAACCCCTCAGGTGCCCTTGACGTATATATATTTGCTGCTATTTAGGAGCGAATCTCTGAATGAAAATTTATTTTTTGAATTTAAATAATACCAAAGCCATCCTGGGATAAGTTTAAATAATAAAATAAATCGCATGTTGAATATATCGAGATATTTCCCTTGAGGCAAAATAATGGTAAAATCGCGCATTTTATTACAATATCTCACTTCCACGTTCGTTAGTTCGCGGCGCGTAAGTTGGAATGCCAAATATCAGTTACTTGAACATTTATTTGGATAAAAAATAAGATTTTTTGACAATTAGCTTTGAATTTAAACTGTGAATATATGTATGTATATATATTTTTTTTGATGATTTTGTTTTGATTCGTGCACTTTAAATATCTGAAGATGCCGAAAAGAGAAACCCAGGTCATTAGCAACACAGCTCATGGAAAATTGCAAAATACAAACGATTTTCATTTGATATTGAATTCCATCGAGCACCTTCAGTCAAAATCCTCAAGTTTTCATGAAAATTAAAGCAAGGAATAAATAATGATCATTTTTTTAAACCATGACCGCTCAAAAGTTGGAGCCTATCGTATCTCATTAGAGGAATCTTAACATATTTTTTTTCTACGAATATTGATGTCACTCATTCGCTCAATCTCTCTTTAGTTCAATGAGACTAGTTTTAAAAACGATATAGCTAGGTCAGGACCAGTGTTTAGCTAGTCGCTCTCGTAACGTCTCTAACGGGTCGTCTTAGCTGGGCGAATCTGGGCGAGGCGATCCGGCGCGGCTTTGAAAGCGGCAGAGTTTTAAAATATCAAACGGTCCTGGCCCATGCAAGTGTCATATGTAAGCGAAGCGATCCGGTCAGGACGGCATATGTCGCAAGTCGCCTCAAGTGCGCACTCATGATGCACGCGAATCGCTTGAAAATATGAAACGGTCCAAGCTCACCAGAGCGTTAATTGCGTCTGGCCGAGCGATGGCACATAAGACCTTTGATCAACTACGTTTTAAATTGACTGGATTCGCCTAAATTCTCTTGCCGGTTCGCGTCGCTTACCTAAGACACGGGGTAATATAGCATCGCATGGGCGGAAAAGATTTTTTAAGCAACACAAACACCCATGCCTTCGATTAGAATCTATGAATTAACTGCAAAAAATGCTGCTCGTACAGGGACTCGATACCACGAGGTACGTTACGGAAGCCAACGACGTTGACCACTGCTCTGGGGACCCGATAAAGGTTAATCAACACAAGGTTAATATTATGTTAGGTCGTATTCGATATTAGTTCACCGTATTACCAGCATCCAAGCATTGTTAGATCAGTTGCAGCAAGCATCTTGGCGGAGGAAAAAAAAACAATAGACTACCGATTGGCGCAGACTCACTGTCGCCCGCGTTGGACGCCGGTTCCAGGGTCCAGATCTGCTTCTTCTTCAGCGAGGTTCCGTTGGCGTTGATCTTGAAGCCGAAGGTCTCGGCGGTGAGGTAGCGGTACCTGGCGTTGATCAGGCCGATGGTCCACCATCCGCGCTGCTGGTTCTGTGTGATGATGTCCCCGGTGGACGCTCCGTTGGAGGAGCCGTTCAGGTGGTGACCGTTGTGACCGTTGGTGGCCATGGCGATTGGATTATTGGCACTTCCTGAGGACAGAAGAGAAAGATACAATTATAAGTTATGTATCGACCAAAAATAATACAATATGAGAGTTAGAATTGCAATATGCACCGGTTAAACTTGATCTTGGAATAGATTTCATATTCACTTTTAAGGTGTTTACTGTCAATACTTGGTAGAAAGGCATTATAATAAAAATAATAATACATTTTTAGTACTTTTTCCACATAAAATTTATTTGATCAGGACCGGTTTCGCTCATGGCGAGCATTGTTAACTGATCAGTTGACAATGCTCGCCATCAGCCTGCAACCATCAGTTGACAAAGCTCGCCATGAGCGAAACCGGTCCTGATCAAATAAATTTTATGTGGAAAAAGTACTAAAAATGTATTATTATTTTTATTAAATTTCATATTATGAAAGCCAACTTTTTCGATGGATTCAGCGGTTACTAAGTGGAAGTTCATTTCAGTCTAATATTACTTGGTGGAAAGGCATTATTTAAAAAAACAAATCACATTATATATAGTACTTTTTCCTCATGTATTCTGACAAAGATCAGGACTGGTTTTGCTCATCGCGTGAATGTAAACTGTATAAATATACAATTAAACAAGGTTAATTATAAGAAAAGGAAAAAAATAAGACAAGGTATAACCGAAAAGGGGTTCGAGGAATGTAGCAAGAATTAAAAGATAACCACACATAAGTAGAGTTAAATTTAACTTGTATAATTTTTCCCAGAAGTTGAATCTCTGTTTTTTTTTAAATATGGTAAAAGATAAAAATAGGACAGAAATAGTGGTTTTGCAAATCGCTCTCGTTTTGTTCCGTTTTTAGGACCGGATTGTTGTAGGAGTTTGAAGTAAATAATCATTTGCATACAGAGTGTATAATTTTAAAAAAATAAGCTCGTCATCTTAAAGTTTAAAGAATGCTGTAAGCCCAGTGCCGATATTCCACGAATTTCATCACATCGGCTGCAATAACCCGACAAGTGCCAAACGCAAAAAAATAACGGTTTACTCCCAATACCGCTATCTCCTGTCACTTTCGCCGCCTGCCGCGAAATTGCTGAGATAAAAATCGGACACAGGGGCGCATCGGTGTTCGGCGCATAACCTACAATTAAGTAATACAAAATAATCGATAAGCGGGAAATGTCGGTCAAATTGAGTTGATCTGGCAGTGGGCAAGCAAGAAGCGTGAACGGGTTTCGATCGCGAAACAGCTTCGACCTCCTTGGGAGACGTAATGAGCGCCAGTGCTTCTCAACACACATTTGAAAATATAGAAATGTTCTTCGAAACACGATCGTCGGAATATAAAATACTATTCAGGTATTCAGCTTTACTTGGGTGCGTAAAGTTGATCATAAATTGATTGAAATCAAACACATTAAATTGTACTGTTTCCACAAATGTTCTTATGAAGATCAGGACTATTTTCGCTCATCGCGAGTTATCAAGAATTTATCAGTTGACAATGCTCGTAAAGCTGAAATAATTCGGAATACATGTGGCAATAGTGTTACAAATGTGCTAAAAAAAATACAAGAAGTGAGAGTTAAAACCTAATAAATGATACGGTAAGAAAACTATCAGACGAGACGAAGGCGTAAGCCGAAATAGCTAGCAACAAATATATAAAATAATTTATGTAGAATTAAAATACATTGTTATTTTTCATACCGTATTATAATGGAGTTCTACCAAGTAAATGCCTACTCAATCAACAAATAAATGATGATTTTCTTTTTGATTTTTCCATACGAAATTTGACCGTGATCTATTTGAAGATATATGTAGAACAATGACTTCACTGGTGTCATATGATACTTGCTGGGAAATTTCGGCATACATTATATGCCGACAAAATATACAGTCGATTGGTTAAGTGTTCAAAGCTTCAACTAAGCGACCAGATGGCTCAGAGATGTATTCAATAAACAAAAATTTACATTAGTGCTAGTTAAGTCATTTCTCCTCAAGCTAATTTCAAGTAATTTAAAAAAACTTTCAACGGGTAGTATTGTTTTGCGTTGCATCAACAGTCCGCGGATTAGTGGTTGAGATGCACTGTTGAAGACGATATCGTTTATGTAGTTTTTTTTATGAAGCGGAAATGCGCAGCCGATGAATTTTTGCTGTAATTGAAAACACCGTACGAATTATGATTAAGTGGCGGTTTTTTTCAGTGTATTTAGCTGAACCGTTGCACACTCATTTTGGAATGAAAGGAATGCAATAGAACAAGATTAATCGAACACCTATTTTTATTTAAATTTGATTATAGGATTGATTAGACGTACAATATACTTGCATGGAGCGCATTATAAATATTAGCCAAACATACATTTTAGCGTGTGTTATCTCAGTTTCGAAAAAAATATAAATGTTGTTGTAAAAGTTATAAATGAGACGATTTGATTGAGAGATGTTACCAATAATTATATCTGATTGAATCTTAAATGGTTGCCTGAAAGACTTTGTAAGACATCTTGAAAGTATGGATAAAAACTTTCAAATCTATGGCAAATATAGTGACAACAGAAAAGAACGCTACAAAAATAAATCACTGATTGTTTTTTGAAGATGTTATTATGTACTTTGAAAGTGACACTGTTTCAACACACTGCTTAAGGAGTTAATTTTTTTGGCATTTGCTAATTGGAAATCATCAACATGCAAATTATCAATGTAATTAAAATTAACCATAAACAAAGTGTTGTTATGAGCTGCTCAAAATACAAGCAGCCAGCAGTTATACAACTTATAAATGGTTGTTGTAGAATCGAAAAATAAGCTTAACGCGAAAATAAAAAAAAAATAGTTGGATCGATTGTCTTTAACCCCTTTTATTTAATTTTTTGCATTGTATTTTGGTGACTCAGCAGTGAAAAGGTTAAACACAAAATACGTAAACCAATAGTTCTGCTGTCGTAGATAATTGAGTATCATTTATAACAAATAATACCATTAACTAAAAACGCCAACCCGATATTGTTATTTTCAAATGAAGTCTGCTCCAGAACACGACTTTACCATTACCGTTTTTTGAAATGTACATAAGACCAATTAATAGTTGAGAGATAATAAATAGTCGGAGTATTTTCTCGATTCCATGAGTAAGGCTTTTAATCGACAATTAAAGTGCAACAACTTAAACGTCGCGATAAAAAGTTTACATTGCTTTTTCAATGCGGGACCATTAAACTTTTACAGCGACCGGCTATCATAGATCCATACCTTTCTAGTAAGCCAAAGATAATCAAATGCATTTTACGGATAAGCCGTAATATTGAAGCAAGGTAAAATATTTGATGCCTTTTTATGAGAGCAATCAACGGATTACTCTGTACGTCAGAGTTTTATGATTCTTTTTCAAGGGTCGAAGCGCTGATTAGTGTATATGTTATAGTGAAACTGTATTCTCAGTGAAAATATATTCTTCTCCAAGCTGTCATTGAAATTAAATTTGACCGCCATATCTTCAGCCCAATGTTTGTCTTTGTTTTTCCTTGGTTCTATTTTTATGAAAGATACTACTTGCTGATTTTGTTTCATTGAAGCAAACCAAAATTTTAGGCCGGCAAATCATCGACTCGGGCCTATAATTTCCCTGATCGTAACCAGTAAATCATGTTGTCATACAAATCTATTACTTGATACAGTTTCACTGAGAATACAGTTTCACTGTAACATATGTATATATCAAATAATTCTTGTATTCCAAACAAATTAACAAATACCATATGGAACACTGAACGCATTGTAGAATGCATTACAGATCCGTATTGTTTTATATTGCCACTTTTGCGGGTTCGTATCAATTGATATAATCTCTTAAGTACAGATATGCATAATCGTTTTATGATAAATACAGGATGCGCTAACGATTTTCAGATTGTATTATCATTTTGATATTTCGCTTTGATGCGATATTGAAAGATGAGGATAACAAATGCATTAGTTCTGGAAATTGCAATGCCTGAAAGCATATTATCTCATCGGTTCACTTACTTTTAATTTAGTAACTAATACAACTTTATATCTACAGAATAAAGATTCTTAGATTAAAGTTATGAAAAGGTTTCTGTAATCAGAAAGACAATCGAAACATAAGAACGTTTGGTCATTATAAATAAGAATTATTTCTGTAATGATTCAGTTTTTGGTCCACGAATGAACGAGGCATTTATTTTTTCGAATGAATATTGTCTTTTTGATGATAAATATGATTTTAATCGCAAACATCTCGAGATAAAATATTAAGCCGCGGCATTTCAGGCCTGAATTTCCAATCAAAAATATCTGAACAAATTGTAAATAATGGCACTCGTTCTGAGTTTATTTATTTACATGCCGTTTTATTCCGCAATACGATGGATTTTCACAGAACTCTAGCTGTAAGAAAAACTTGAATAAGTAAGTGGCACTCCGTTTCGATCTCCAGGTTTCAAAGCACTCAGCACTTCATTAAATTGATATTTTAAAATCAATTTAAAGAATTGTGTTCCAACCGCTGGTTTTCAGTTTTATCTAAATGCCTTCCCACTAGAGACTCCAATTACTCGACTTTTCAACTACTCGAGTATCGAGTAGTAAAATTTCAAAATACTCGAGTACTCGAGTATACTCGAGTAGTTTCAAATGTACGAAAATATATATTTTTAATTCGAATTTGTGTATATTTATAAATGACAAATAATTAAAGAAACTTATTGAATATTACTAATACATTTATTTCCATTTATGCAACACATATTTCAACAATAATAGAGAATTAAGCGACCCAAATTTTAAATTGGTTTGATGTTTTTCTTTATAATTCTCGCAGTAGAAAAAACTTAGACGATTATTACTAAAACGAGTATTTATCAAAATACTCGAGTATCGAGTACTTGAAAATGGACGAGTATACTCGAGTATCGAGTACTCGATACTCGAATTGGAGTCTCTACTTCCCACACATTACCAAGTTAAATTTCGAAATGCTCCATATGATCTACATTGAGAGAACTAGAACGTGGGAAGTATTTTCTAAAACTGATGGAAGATACGCAAATTTTTGCAATGGTTCCTCCTAATTCTGGTATATAATAAGATACGTTTCGGTGAAGCACAAAGACTTCCCGTTTGTTTCATTGAAATGTAAACGACTTCAATAAAGATTTTGTCGAAACAATAACAATAGACCAAGAATGGACAATGCACGATTCATCAAATCGTATCGCAGAATAACAAACGCATTCTATAAAACGAGATGCACTGCATCCGTTTCACAGCGTTCATTTTGTATTATGTTCTTATCGATGGGTGTCAATTGAGAAACGTCAACGTCGCGTATCTTCTTTAATAGTTATTTGTGCAGTTCTGAGAATGAGCAATTCTTTGATTCGTTTAAGGAATAACAGCCCAATTATAAAATTTACACGTGACAGACATTGGAAATACATTTTACAATGATAATTGGCTCGCGGAGAGAGAATCGGATCAAAGTCGGATGCATGATTTTCAATCACGTGGTACACAATGAAAATCAAAGATAAATAAATTAAAGGTTTGAGCAATAATTTATTTTTTATTTCGTTTAAGAAAAAAGCAAATCATGGCATTACAGCTGATGCCAATGCGCCATGTATCTGACAAATAAACGTGTATGTATTTATATATATACATACATGTAAATACATAATATTAATCATTAATTAATTAAAAACAAGATGAAAACATTGTAGTCATAAAAACAGAGAGAAAAAAAATTATAAAATCACATTACAAATTTTCAAAGATGTCAACCGAGTGAGTTCTGACAAAATCAACTTTTATTCATAAAATATAGTATAGGTTTGAACAAACTCACGTCAATATGAAATATGTCGACATAATTAATGTGAAACGAAAACCTACGGGAATATAACTAATCACCAATTCGAATCGTTTTGGATTTTTTTACCTTTCCATGAGTTTTGTCGCCAGTGACCCGGGTTTCGCCTTATTCATATATTAAGGCATTTCAAATGCGCAAATGAACTCATACTGACAATTCGTTCAATTTACAAAAATCTAAAAGTCCATTGAGACTCCATAATTGTAATGAAAAACAATAATTTTCAGTGGTTTCCAAAGTAAATGCATCTTCGCCTCGTGAAAAAAAAAGTTTTTCGCGCCACCCCAAATTTTATTTATGTAATTTTTTTGGGGAACACTCGGCTTGGAAACCGCTGCGTTAAGTTGACATAAAAAAAAACTTCTTTAAAAAACATTCATTTTGAATGAATCAAAAACTTTTTGACTTCTTACTTTATGAAAAAAATTTGAACCTTATTTAGATCAACGTGCATTCACACTCAAAAGTTGATGCATACGATTGTGATTGCAATAATTCAATATCAGTTATAATTTGTATGCATGTATATTTATTTTAATATATCTAGCACATTGACAACTCGACGTGTTGTAAAAAATAATCATTTTAAAATACTGCAATATTTTAAAGAATTATATAAATAAATTAAGGAATGAAAACATAAAATCTACATTATTTTCACATACGTTATGTTTACGCGTTATGGAATTGATTTCATTCCAAGTCTTAGCAATAGAGTAATATTTTCTTGTACATCGTTTACCTCACTTTCCCGCTGGCAGTTTTTCTGCAGCTAAATAACACAGCAGCATTTCGCTGGCGTTCGTTCAATCATAGGAAAAAGAAAAAAGGCAAATTGTAAACCCATTGCGCTTAGTAGAAATCTCGCGTAAATAATGCTCGCGGCACTCATGCAGTTAAGCCACGCGTTCCCCGACAAATAGTGCACATTCCACTATTATTTATAACGAAACTGATTTATTATGTTTATTTTATGCGTTTACGTTTTGATGTGTTCTTCGCATGATTTTTATTGACAACCTTCATTTTGAGTTGAATTTTAAATTGCACGCTTTATGCGTAAACAATTATAAAATTCACTGTTACATACACTATTGCAATTATTACACACACTGTTGAATGGTGGTAAAATTACTTCAAATTCATAATCATAGTAGATCAAATGGAAAGATTAATATTTTGCGAGTCAACTTCCATCCCTTACTCATCTAAGATCGATTGAGTGGATAAAAAGTATGACTACAATTCCCATCTCATCAAAAATGTAATTTCTCTCATTGTAATTGAGAAATTCGACTGAAGGTGCCTGCCTAATGGAATTTCAATATCAAATTTGAATCGTTAAATTATTTTTTATTTTTCCATGAGTTGTATCGCTAACAATCCAGGTTTACTCTTATTCTTATATTTAAGCGATACAAACTACATATTTATAATGCGTTAGTTCAAGTTCATTCGTGGACTTGAAATATATGAAGATGCCGAAAGACGAAACCCGTGTCGTTGGCGACAAAGCTGTGAAGTTAAAAAATAAGCTCATTGTCAGAAGCGTAAATCAGAGGATACGAACGCAATGCGTGGTGGGGTATCTGGGAGCTTTTTTTGTATTAAATACCAAATTTTTTAGTTTGCCGAAACCATCGAAAATACCCAGCAGCAATATATGTACATATTGTATTGGTTAGCAGGTATTTTAATTCAGATATTTAAGCCGGCATTTTATGTCTATTAATTTTTGAATTAATTTGTATCAGATCGGCATTAATGCATTTATATTTTGCTATTTAATTATAATAATTTATGTAGCACACAGTATCTATCCAATGAGCTTTATCGTAAAAGCTCTAATTTTCATTACCTGTTTGTTCGTAACTATCAATTTGTTTATTTTCCAGTATGATGGCAATACTAAGTTATTGATAGACTCGAACAACGTATCGAGCGATATGAAAATTGCACAGGCAGCCCTCGACTTTCGGACATTCTACTTTCGCACAATTCGCTATTTCGTGCATTTTTTAAGATGTTTGTCCGAAACTCCGGAAACTTTGACAAATAGAATATAATTAAAATTCAGTTCAAGTACATTCGTGCACTCGTATTTATGTAATTCAATAGACAACGTATTTATCAAGTTTGTAGAACGATTCAGAACGACATAGTATTTTGAAGTACTTTTTATCATATGTATTTTTACTTGAAACGTATTCAAGCAAAATTTAAAAAGCTTCGTTATGTTCATAAATAAATATTAAAAATTTTTGATGTTTTTTTTACATCCCTCTACTTTCGAACATTCAACATTCGCACAAATTTGAACCAATTATGTTCGAAAGTCGAGGGCCACCTGAATATTGTAACGATGTGTATTACTTGGAAATTGTAATAATTTATGTGTGATATTGCTGAACGGGAGTGTTTTGCAGCATGTAAAGCTGATCAGGGCCGGATCAGAGTTGCGGCGGGCGAGCGAGTTAACCGGTTTACGATGTTAATCTTCGACGCATCTTCATGCGAGACAGGCGTCCATAACCATTGGTATCGCACGACACGGAGTAAATGAGAAACAGCCGCATTACCACATGTAAACTTAAGTAAACAATTGACACGACAAGAAACATGGTGTGTAAAATGAAATAAAGACTTTTTGCAGTCGCCAAAAGTTTGTGGCTTCGGTTATAATCAAAATAATCGCAATGTGCGAAACCAGTCCTGATGTTTAACATACTATATGACAGTTGTGTTTTTTTTTATTGAACACTTTTAATCCCACGGGGCTGGTGTATCGGCCTCGAGAATATATTCATAGAATCCCAGAGGCCCAGTTTTTGGCACGCTTTATTTGAGTTCAATTGAATGCTTTAACAAACGATAAAGCAACAATTTAATACGCTTTACAATATAAAACGATATTGGTATTTTGCGCATTCACTTTCTATAATGGCTGGAATCCAAAGGGTTAAATACGTGTTTTTATCTAGGAATGACACTTAAAACCTTAAAAGTGAAGACTCTCTTACTTAACTGTTATTTGGTGTGGCACGTGTTTCGTCTTTTAAAGAAGCATATTAGACCAAATAAGTCAAAAGATTTTTTAATAGCATATGCTATACGTATATGTATGTATATACATTGATTTCAATTCTTATCTAATAAATCAACCAATAATGTAATTTTTTTATCTCTTTTCAGAAAAGCTTGCCTACCGCTGAAGTGAGAAGCGATCGATTGGTAGACAAAAAAGAGCAATTGATGTGTCAGTGAAACAGAACTATGATGCACCAGCGCTATCTTTATCGAGAGCTTGATTAAACGACTACGGAGAAAAAGTTATTTTTTAGTTCCATTAATTCCATAAGCTACAAGTGAAAATACATAAATTATCGATGCGTTGCTGTATTAGAAGTTTTGTTGATGTTGGATTTGAACCATTATAATAATATAAAGCTATAAATTAGCAAATTTAATTTTTCTATATCATAAAATAAAAATAATAAAACATTTTTAGTACTACTTATTCCACATGGAATTTATTGGATGAGGACCAGTTTCGCTCATGGCGATCAGTTTATAATGCTTGCCATGAGCGAAACCTGTTCTGGTCCAATGCATTCAATTTGGAATAAGAACTAACATTTTTTTTTTATTATATTGCCATTCCACCAAGTATTGAAAGTGAACACCTTAAAAGTTTCCTATATCATGTTGGCTTCGTGAAGGACCGCCCGGGTTTGAGTCCCGGTACGAGCAGATTTTTTTGGTCGATAAATCGATTCTGTTTTAAAGCATTCAGTGTTTGTGTTGTTAAAAAACCTTTCCCATCCCAACGAGCGATTAGCTGACCACCAGTCTTGTTCTTGTCCTCGTATCCTTTCAATCCCTACTCTTTTCGAAAAAGATAGTTGACCAACTGATTAAGAAGCAGTTTTCGTAGAAGGAAAAATAAGAATGTTGAGATAAACGCCGTTAAGAGTCCATATGCTCCAAGCTGGGAGCGTATATGAAAACAAAAATCATGTTGATTATTCCACGACGAAAACACATTTAGGGAAGAAGTTCTGTTGCGTTTTTGAGTTTGATTTATATTTTTCCATTTTTAAATACAGTCCATAAAAGCCACTTAGGATAACTTTGTGATTGACCAAACCATTGTTCTTTTGTTTCCAAAGTCGTGAACCGTTCTGATTTTGTAACCAACCTTCATTTTCTTTTACGTTTTTATACAACATCCACATGTTTTTTTTTAATATAAATACGTTATTGCTAGCCATACACTATGGCATGTATTTAACGGGTCAGTAACTAATTCAAGTTTTGGTCAGTTAAAAATCAAAATGGTCAGTTAATATTATAAACGGTCAGTTGTCATTGTATCAGTGTGAATGTGGTCAGTTAATAAATAAAACGGTCAGTAATATATTTCAATGGTTAGTTATTTATTAAAAATGGTTAGTATTTAATTTAAATAGTCAGCTATTTAAACAAAATGATAATTTTTAGTTTGAAAGCTTGCGAATTTGATCAAATATGGTCGTAATAGGCAAATTTATGACATGTTCTTTTTATTTTAACTGACCATTTATTATTTTTACTGACCATTTAATATTTTTAACTGACCGTTTTAAGTATTTATAACTGACCATTTATCGAATTAGAGACTGACCAAATAATTAGTAGCCCTACACTATGACCAGAAGAATAATGTGACAACATAAGTTCAGTTTCGAAAAATATCGGATAAGTCTACTTTTGATTCTTATTTTGTTAAAATAATGTTAAGTCATAAAATACGACACAGTATCACACTTTACACTGCAACAAAGGATTCGTTGACCCTATGCAACAAATATGATTAAAAATAAACTTTCATTTGAAATTGTTCTGTGACCTTTAGTGCATGCAGCTGATAAGAAAAAAATAACAACGGATGGTTTAATCACTTCTCTATTGTTGTATATATTTGATATTAGAACGTTATCAGCTGACATGCTATCCATATTATGTAGAATATAATTATGTGAAATTAATAAGTTCCGCCAAATATTAATGTACAGAAATTTGCATAGAGATAGTGTCAAAATCTTACACGAGTGCTTCGATAAGTCTTTGATGAAAAAAATCATGACGCAGAACAGCAGAGTGTATATTTTTTGTGTACGTAATTACATCATTGAAAGTGTGGAAAAAGTGTGAAAAATGGAAAATTTTAAGTACAAAATGAATCGCGAAGTACTGAGTGCGGTTGAGCTTGGTACTCATTCTGAATTGTTTCTAGTGAACTGAGAGGGATACGGTACTTTTTACAAAGTAAAATATGGAGAAACGACTGAAATTGTTTCTAGAGAACTGCGAGGAATACAATACATTTTACAAAGTAAAAAATGAAGAAACGACTGAAATTGTTTCTAGTGAACTGAGAGGAAAACGGTAAATTTTACAAAGTAAAATATGGAGAAATGGCTGAAAATGAAATCAATCACAAAAAATGTTTGATGAGTCCAAACTCGAATAATTTTTTCGACGGTTTTTTATCATTCGAAAAAAAGGGCATCCAAAATTATATCGCGCCTAGGGCCTCCCAAACGCTTCATCCGCCACTGGTCAAGATATGGTAGAACATATTATCTTCAACAAAATTATAAGTAAGAAGCATAAACGATTATATTGTCCGTTAATCCTTTTGATTTTTTTTTTGCATGCAGTTATCAAGTCATACATATGTATAAATAAATGTGTTTGAAAAGATGCTACAACACGTTCCTTTTAAAATTCATGACTGCTCCCAATGTGGAGCATATGGAGGTAGCTACGTATTTTTTGTTGAGAGATGGTATAGAAAGGATAAGGCTGGGTCGCTCTCGCTACTTCCCAATTTTAGGACCAGATGGGTGGTAAGACGGATAAGGAAGTTTAAGACACCGCAAACACCAATGCCGTCAGACAGAATCGATAAATCAACTAAAAAAATGCTGCTCGTACTGTGACTCGATCCCGTGATGTTTGCAAGCGGACCCGACTGCATATTATAGCACCGAAATTTTTATTTGTTTCTTTAAAAAAACGTTTTTTCAGATAGGCCCCTGTGATATGAATAAGCCCAACACTTTGTATATACATAGTTAAAAATAAACATAGTTTATATAATTTATATCACAATCATGTAATTTATTGCGCGGAAAGTCAATGAATGCACTTATGCAATAATACTGTCGATGCATTCAAAGAAAGATATATATTGGAATATTGTTAGTTCTTTGTACGTAATTATTATTTACCATTGAAGCATGAAAGCATTTTCGTACTTTGCTTCTCATGCGATGGTTGTCGCTTCACGACTATCAGAGTCCATAGATCAACAGATAACATGAAAGATAGAAAGAAGAATATATGGCAATGTTACCATAGACAATAATTTTTAAACGACACAATGAGATTAATTATTGACAAACGTTGTATTAAAATGTTTTCTATTAATAAAAGGCATACCCATTCCGTCGTCAGCGTAGTTGGCTTCCGTGACAGACAGTCTGGGTTTGAGCACATTTTTACAGTCGATAAATCGATTATGTTCGAAGGCGATGGGTGCTTGTGTGTTTAAAAATACCTTCCCACATTTAGATACCAAAAAGCGACGGCTAGCGAGAGCGATTAGTTAACCACTGGCCCTGTTCTAGTCTTCGTATCCTTTCTATCGCTACTCTTTTCGAAAAATGGAGGTTGAGCGACTGAGTAACAAGCAGTTCACGCAGAAAAAATATGTTGAGATAAACTACACGGTAAAAAAACATTAGATAGCGATTTAAAAACAGTTGAATATGAGATGTAAATTTTCTGATGTTGTATTTCAGTGGGAGCCAGCACAAAATTACTTTTTGTGGGAGTAGAATAAACTTGCAGAAAATATTGCAGTCAAAAATGGAACGACTCGACTCCCTTTTCGAATCGTGTTATTTTTTTTTAAATTTGAATTATTTGAATTTTGTACTTTTCCATGAGTTTTGTCGCTAACGACCCGGGTTTCGCCTTTCGGTATCTTCAGGCATTCCAAGTGCACGGATGTACTTGAACTGACGCGTAGTAAACAGTTTGTATCGTTTATATACAAAAATATAAGTAGATCACTAAGTTAAAAGGTTATTAAAATGTAAATTAGCGAAATTTGAATGAATACAAGTTTCAATGATTTAAGTGGGTTTGTTATAATTACGGGGATTTTTGAAAATATTAATGACCAGATGTAAGAATATTTAAAAATAAATCTAGGGTCCTATCCGACCTCTCGTTAATGAGTTGATTGATTTCAAGCCTTTATTATTATATTACATTAATGATAGTAAGTGAATTGATATTTAATAATAGCAAGTGCTTGAATTGTAAATAAATGACAATTATTAATAAATGACAATAAATTAAAAAATAACAATTATTTAAAAGGGTAAAACAATGGCGAACTAGGCAAATAAAGTTGCTCGTTCAAAATTGGCAGACCGTTGAGCTGAGCTCGATTAATCTCTAAGATTTCTTGATAAAATAGTTTAAACTCACCCCTGTGTTATTTTTTATTGGAATATCGAATATTCGAATGTTATCCCTTCTTACAAAAAATCCGACTGAGTGTGACCAGGTAGGTATCATCGATTGTTGAGAAGTTTTGACCCTAGAACGGGACAACGACAGAAGACGTGACCTCACGAATCACGATATCGAAGTCCCGAGGAATAATGTTCATACATTTTAAACCGATACTTAAATCTTCAAAACGTATTCCTTTGTCGACGTTAATACATTGGTGCAACTGTAATAAAATTTATTATTTTACAACAAAAGTTACCGTTATTGTAAAACCAAGTTGGGAAATTTATTGTATAGTATAGTCACCGGTGCCATGAATGAGAAACTTAACTTTAAATGATATAATGGAAACTTTAAAAAAGATTGTGTGATAAGTTGAGTCAAAGAAGATTTTAAGCTGTACACCCCACCCCGTCTCACATATTTTCTCAAGTCAATGAATTGAAATTTAATTAAATACTTCTAGATTTGGCATCACAGCTGATGATAATGCGCCCAATATTTTCAATTGTGAGAGTCATACGAGATAAATTCAATGATAAATAATGAATCAGTCAACAACAACTCAACGAAAGTTTACAAACACCCAAGATCTCTTTTTCAATTGAAAAAATCTGACCTTGACGGGAATTGAACCCGGGCCCATCTGAATGTTGTCCATTGATTGAGTAGATCTGGTTTTAATCTGCGACACCTTAATAACCGACAAAACTTAAAATATATATTAAAAATATGGCACTTTTGAAGTTTTTAGCTATCAATTCTTTAATCCCTCTTCAGATGTTCACTGTCAATACTCAAGGAAAAGAATAAAACATATTTTGTAATTATTTAACAATTAATTAATTTAATTTAAAAAGTTCCGATGAACGAAACCGGTCTTGATCATCGCATATTGGCCACGAGGAACGTGGGATACGCTTCGTTTCTCTAATGTGTTTTGATCTTCCCCGTAGCCAATGTGTAAATAAATAAAAAATGATTATTTTTTATATTATTCTTTGCGGAAATTAACTATATTGAAAAAAACGCACTTTTTTCCTCATTGAATTATTGCAATTTTTATAACACAATATAAATATAATCATTATTATATCTGAATAATAATTGTCATTTTCTTTGGCGGGAATTTCTAAATTTTGAATCATTCCAATGACTGTAGGGTAGCGTCAAGGATAAAACAGAAAAAAAATATATGTTGCCGAACAGTTTTAACAAGAGAGTTTAGATAATGAATTCCAATATCATCCGAGTGACTTACTGAGTCACAATGTATTCAGGTTTGATTAGGGTTTCCAATCCCGGGCCTAAATTCACATTAAGGACAGTTTAAGACTTGAAGCATATGATACGGCATCTAAATCATTTTTTCCAAAAATGTCACTTGGCTCACTTCTCTTCTCAGGGGTTTATATGTAATATTGTAGCTGAAGGGGCTGGTTTTGTAACAAGTTTTCATGAAATTATCGCATTGTCATATTAGAAAATAGAATATAAAAGAAAAATAGTGGCGCGATCACTGTGTTAATTCCACATTTTATAAATTAATATGTCCTGATATTATTCTCGCTACATGAATAGTACCGGAGATAAAATCCAAATGTGTCCAACTCCAGCGGCGATTCAACTTGATTTACGATTTTTTGAACGTTCAGAATATGTTTTATTCGAGCCACATGGCAAAATATATTCAATTTATCACACACAAGTGTCAAAATAAATTACCAAGAAATAATAGCTAATAATATGGACTACATTATATTATAACGAAGGCAATTTGACAATAAAATAGTGTGATCGGCAATAAAATAATCATTTTCAAAAGATGTAATAATGTGCGCTCATTATGTATCGAGATAAATATAAAATAAATGTAACCTTATAACACCTCAAGATTTCAATAAATTTAACTAAAAAATAAATAAAAATCATAAGTAATAACATTATTTAAAAATAAAAAGACTTTTCTTGTTCTTATTCCACATTCAATTTATTTGACTGGTGCGTGGTACAGTGGTCAACGTCGTTGGCCTTCGTGAAGAACCCCTCGGGTTCGAGTCCCTGTACGAGCAGATTTTTTCAGTCGATAAATCGATTCTGTTGGAAGGCGATGGGTGATTGGGTTGTTTAATTCCCTTCCTACCTTCCCGATCACAATGGGCGGCGCGTATCGAGAGCGATCTTTGGTTTAGGTAGCTTTGGTAGTACTTCTACTTCTAAGGTAGCTTTGGTTAGCTGGCTAACCAAATAGTCCTGGCCTGGTCGTCGTATCCAATTAATCACTACTCTCTTTGAAAAAGAGAGGTTGACCAACTGAGTAACAAGCAGTTTTTGTAGAAAAAAAACATGTTTACAGGAAGGTGAAGAGTCCATATGCTTCAAGTTAGGAGCGGACTTCGTAAAAAAATGAAAATTATTTGGATCAGCACTAGTTTCGCTCATCGACACCAAGAAGACATAAAACAAGACAAATACATTCTTATATTTTCGATGGTTTCGGCGGTAAGTTTGTGGAAGATCATTTTAATATAAAATTTAAAATAACTTTAATTATTCCACGTATTGTGTAACTAACTGTGAGACGTGTTTCGCCTCTTTCAGAGGCATCTTCAGACTTCTTCCTTACATACATTCTTGCTTACTTTTCGTATAAATAACTACGTATATATTTCTGAGCACATAAAAATTTCCTTGCTCCTGGTGAAACCAAATTTCTCCACTGCATCGAGATCTGTTCCAATGCTCTTTTATAAACTTATATACAAGAAATTTTACACAGCAATCATGACGTAATAATTAAGAATTGGAAACACGGCCACGCATACAGTTATATTCGACAGAAAAAAAACACTTATTTGTATGTAAACGGAAAGTCAACGATTTCAACATATTTCTAACAATAACGAATTATCAAACATAATGACATTCGTATTTCGTGATGAACAATATGTTTTTAAAAGAGGATATTTTTATATCCCGTCGTATTATCACGACAGGATGTGCAGTCAGTCGAAGAATGTGATAATATCCGACTGTTGTCCTATTGTGTGTTTATTTTATTATTAATTATCGTATTGTTAAACTTTCACGCTACAAATAAGAGAGATAACTATTAATAACTCGTAGAATTTACTTTGTTAACAATCTTCAATAGTTGAACTGTTTTAATAAATAATAAGGGTGCGTGAATATTTTTTTTCATTTACACCTTGCGTTGAAAAATGTGCAATCACTCACGCAGTGGTGGCGCCCTCGCTAACGGTCAAGTTATAATGGTACATGCATAGTTATATTTAAGGTTAGGCGTTGAAAATCTGTCTTATGCATACATGTCATCTTTATTGTAAAATATTATGCATATAAATCTTATATTTATCAGTGAAGGTCGATTTGTGTTATTGAAATAGGTCCTCATAAACAATGAGGCAAACCATGGTACACACATTTTGAAAAGTATTTTTAATTAGTTCAAAATTATATTTTTTCTCAATCGCGTTTGATATTTCATTATTGGCCAAAGTTTCTCAAACATTTTGTGGTGAAATGACTGTGAAAAGATTGAGGAGCGCATAGAATATATGTAATGGGCTCCAATTGCAGGCGATGAGGTGATGCAAAGTAATCGGTAATGACAGGCATCTCATGAGGCATGAGGCATGGTATAAAATTACAACGCTCTTGATGCCAGACTTTCACCATGGACTACTGCTTTTATAATTACCACGCATTGCGGACGATAATTACGGAAGCGTTTACTAGTCTTAGAACTATAATATCCAGAACACTGGCGACGTTTTTACACACGGCAAGTCTTCGTATTAGAAACCAAAAAACATCGATAAGAGCGCTGTATAAATAATGATTATTTAATATCTTAGTAGAAATCAAATAGTATTACCCTAAACCAGCGGTTTCTTAACCCTGTGCCCACGGAAGCTATTATCGTGCGCCCTCCACAATGTATCAAATGACTAAAAACCAATTTTTTTCAGAATTATATTTTATTTATTGAAATTATTTTTGTCGAAGAAGTTTTCATTCTAACGTAACTGTACGGTTTTGTATTATTCTCCTCAATCCTAATTGCGCCCAGAGTTGCAATAAGGTTAAGAACCCCTGCCATAAACACATTTCGTTTCGGTTCAGCTTTTGTCGCCAATCGTGTTGCCAAAAAGATGAGATATTTCACGCAAAAAAATATTTGATCTTCATTATAATAATCACGTTTTTATGAATTTCTTAATAATTCAGCTGAAACACGCATGATGTTGAAACGTGTCGAACCCAACGTTCTCGCGTTGTCCTATCACAGGTTTACAGTTCGAAAGTTACATGTCGTGTAGAATGTGTAGACAAAATATTTTCAAATATCATCTAAGCCAGTGCTTCCCAAACTGAGGGGCCGCACAAAACATGTTTTGTTCAGGGGGTCCACGGACTATTTTTTTCAAATTAACGGACCCGATGCATGAAAAGTTTGGGAAACGCTGATCTGAAAGATTTTATTTTTGTAATTCATTACCGAATAGTGCTTTTTGTAGTTGTATACATGATAAGACAGCGAATATAGATTTCGAGGAAAGCACGAAGAGAACGAAATAAATTCAAAAACAATATTTTTTATCTAAAACAAGGCAGTCTTAAATATGGAATACATAAAAGAACATCTCCACATGTATGTATGATAAATCGTTAATGACATCAATAATGTGAACATTCAAACCACGTTCCATTTTCAAATTTAATACTAAATCTCCTCTTCTACATCGGTATTTTTTTTTGTCTACACGCTAACTGCATCAAACTGGATATATTACTGCATTTTTTTACTGAATAAAATAAATGACAATTAATCCAGCATGAATTCGTTTTTAGACATTTTTAGACATTTATTTTAGAGCTCTTTCAATAAAAAGGGATAAAATAAAAATGTATCTACATTACAAATGCAGACACGATTTTTTTAAATCGAAAAAACAGCATGATGGTGCAATCGGAATAATAAATTTTGGGCAAAATCGTTCGCCTCACAAATCGTTCCATTGCACGGACAGACGATATATTTCGTGTCAAAATAGTCTACTTACTTTCGGCATGTATTTTTATCTCACAAATTCATCGAATTCCACTAATAGTAGTCTGGCGTAGAATAAAATTGGAAATGCAGCAACATGTAATCGTTAATCTCAAAATACCGAATCATCTAAATTTATTATTCATCATTAAAAGTTTACTGCTTTCGTTGGATTCGGTGTTACATTTGTGGAAAAGCTCATTTTAAATACTGAAAAACTTGATGACTTTGTTGACCCACGTATTGTGTAGCAAATTGCGACACGTGTTTCGTCTCTTTGAAAGGCATCCTCAGACTTACAATCGTAATATAAATTTAATAAGTTGAACACATTTGATTCGTTTGAATTTTGGACTTTTTCATTAGTTTTGGCGCTTACGACCTGGGTTTCATCTTTTGGCATCTTCAGGCATTTCAAATGCACAAGTCGACAAAACTCAAGGAAAAGTATAAAATTCAAATGATTCAAATTTGATATTGATATGCCAGCACGCACCTTCAGTCGAAATCTTTAATATAAAATAATAATAAGGTAAACATTGATTATAATTAATTTATTATAAATTACTAAATGGAGATTGGAATGTTTCATTTGTAAAGGACACTGGGGGGGACTAGATACAAACAATACGAGTACTAATTACACTTCCTAATTATTAATTAATGTATTGTTTTCAAGAGGGTATACCCCATTGGAAATAAATTTAGCAGTAGTGAACCACCTGTCTATATTGGGTTCGAATGTCCGCATATGATAATCCTAATTCGATTTAAAAACGATCAACGAAAGTGATCAACTAATTAACATTTCTGTCCATTCAAATTCCCCATCAATTCTCTCTCAAAAAAATTAAAGCTGGGCGACTCTTTTGAGTCTCCGAGATCCCCTCGGGGCGCCGCCCCACCGGTTGAGAACCCGGTGAATCGAATGGTAAATTTTAATAATATTATCTCCATTCGTTTTATGATAATCAGACACAATATTTCAAAGTGCAAACAAAAAAAAAAACTTCTACACTGTGCGATAATTTCTATTTACATGTCTAAAAATACAAAGAATTATCTTAAACTGGTTTAATTTTTTTTTAAACCATGGGATACCGACAAATCCCACGCGCTAGACTCAAATGAATGGCATGCAACGTCCACGAATATTGTTTTTATCGCATTGAATATATGACAGTGAAAAAAATGCTTTACATTGTGTAGAAATTATTAGATAAACAACACACACATGCAACCGATCAAGATCACGGCCAATTATTACGAGATTGTGGTTTGTGCCTTTGCAATAAAAAATTGACCATTAAAATTATTATAATATGTATTATCCAAAGTAAAAAACGTTGAATATAATAAAATTACATTATTATCTTTGATTGAAAAAGTTATTTTATCCTTGGAGCAAATTGTATGTATTTATTATGTCCGGCGACTGCCGATTCTTTGGATATTTTTTTTGTTAAGATTTCTTTAAAAATTAAAGCAAATGCACTTCTCACTATATATTTTTTTTCTTTTCAGCAACTCCTTAATAGATTTGAGAAATTGATTGATATCACAAGGTTTGCGTATTTATTATCAAGGTCAAATGAAATACCGAAAAATACCATATTACGACATGTTAAAAAACCTTTACGCACACAATTAAGTTAACACGGTTTTTGAAATATTTTCTAACAAGTTTTACAATATCAAACAGGACTCGACATTATAAGAGTTATAAGATACGCGCCATTTTTGCTTTGTACATTGATAACGACATTATGTAGCCCAGTGTTACCCAATGTGTGGTGTGCATATCCCCTGGGGGATGGGACTAATTTGGTTTAGTGTTATTTAAATATATGCGTTTTTTTTGCAATGAGTTCTTGGTGTTACGAAAATTATAGAAAGGGTAAGCAGATTTTGAAAGTTTGGGAAACACTGATCTTTATCAATCCGTACATTTTAAGCGACCAAGATATGATATATTATAATACTCTGTTATAAATACTATGAACATTGGATGAAAGTAATATTTAAAAAACATTTTTTTCTGAATGTAGCACACGCATATTGTATGATTTTATCCGGACAGATGAAAGATGCAGGGTAAATGGTTTAATTATTCCATTCATTCTGCGATCGGAATCGTCGCGTCGACTGCTTTACGAGGCAGGTAAACACCTCAACGCGAAGAATGCAGCGAACGGATGGACAAGAAAAGGAAGTGGTTTACATACCTTTTACGTGTGCTTCACAAACTATCGAGATAAATCGATTTAATTTTCACTTAATTGGTGGAACTCCATTGTAAAACGGTGAAAACAAGCAATGCATTCGAGTTTCTACAAATATTATAAACTTTATAGTTAGGCTTACGCCCTCGTCAGAACTACATATAACTAAATAGAACGACAAGAATTATTGTTCAATCAAGATCGTAAGCTGACTATCAACTATAAATTATTAATCACTTTTAAGGTGTTCACTGTCAATACTCGGTGGAATGTCATTATAATAAAAATAATAAAACATTTTTAGTACTTTTTCCACATAAAATTTATTGGATCAGGACCGGTTTCGCTCATGGCGAGCATTGTCAACTGACAATCACAAATCAGTTGACAATGCTCGCCATGAGCGAAACCAGTCCCGATCCAATCAATTTTATGTGGAAAAAGTACTAAAAATATTTTATTATTTACATTATAAATTATTAAATATTGTATATGTAGAACTATGACAGTATCAAGTTGAACTTACCAGCAAAGCAATATTATCTGCTAATAATTACAAAACTGGCTATGGTTGCGGAGTTCGCGGGTTCCGAGTCCCAGCGCCGACAATTTCATCAATAGATTTAATCGGTTTATGTTTAAATGCATGTATGTATGTCCGTGGAGCTTAAGACATTCTACCACCACCTTGATTCCAAAAAAACCCGGAGGGTATCGAAAAACGATTTGCTTACCAAATGTCTAAGTTCTATCCATCTGACGGTACCCTCTTAAAAAACGAGAAGTTAAGCAACTTGATTCAGAAATTCTCATATAAAACTTCTGTTGAGATATGCTCCATTAGG
This sequence comes from Himalopsyche kuldschensis, assembly GCA_028554975.1. NCBI lineage: Eukaryota > Metazoa > Arthropoda > Insecta > Trichoptera > Rhyacophilidae > Himalopsyche > Himalopsyche kuldschensis. Next base: position 228,258 of record JAHFWI010000005.1, read on the forward strand.
AGTACATTAAGCTTCATGTTGCGAGCGGATATGGTAAAAAGGTATCTTTAAAATGTTTAAAAACATGTATAAAGTATAACCTAGAATGATTTCAAAGTATGAGAACCACAGGTTCGTACATACAAGTCGACGCAGTTTGCCGCGAGTTCAGTCACTCCAAAGAAAATCTATTAAAGAAGCAAGAAGAGAGTTCCCTCGATAACCATCGAAGCAAACATAGAAAATATTAACACAATCGGATATCGAATAGAGCTCGGTTTCCCAAACTTTTTCAGAACACTGCCAAAAAAAGTTTGTACTGTTTTATATCTCTCTGCAACGCTCATTACAATACTGCGCCACATGTAGGTACGTGGTGAGGAGGCCAACATCGTTCGCTTCCGTGACATAACCTTACAACGAGCCCCAGTTCAAGGAGCACTTTTTTTACTGAGGTCAATGCAAGTATATTCGATCAGTTCAAATGCCTGAATATGCCGAAAGGCTAAACCCGGGTCGTTAGCGACAAAACTCATCATTGCAATTATCAAATGGCATCCATAACTCAATTTCACCTTCTCCCTTGGAAAGGCAGTACATTATATTACGTAACCGCAATGTAAAGCATATGAAATCTTAATGAAGCATATCACAAGAGAAGCTTGTTAGCGAGAACTGCTACTTGTTACACAGTTTCTCAATCGATCATTTTCGCTAAGACACGGGTAGAATGAGAGTTTCTCGCGCCAGATCGGAAGATAGCAATGTTGAAATTCAACCACGGACACGGTAAAATTACCACCCAATACTGCCGACTAGCGAACTCCAATTCGATTATCGAATACTCGATTCTCGAGAATGCTAGTCCATTTTTCCATATTCGAGTATTTTGAAAAATACTCGAGTAATACTCGATGACTATCTGTATATATACTGACTTTTGTTAGTTTGCTTTGGGTCCTGCTGACTTATCTTATCAATAAGATGTATATGATGACATGAGACGATATAAAATAACAAAGCTTAGAACCAATTAAAAATTTGAGACGTTTAATTCCATATTATTTTTGAAATATATGTTTGATAAATTAAAATAAATGTTTTATGAAATAAGCTTATTTATTTATTTATCATCTATTTATATACTCAAATTTGAATTTATAGTAAATATTTTAGTACATCTGAAACTACTCGAGTATTTAAAAAATTTACTACTCGATATTCGAGTAATTGGAGTCCCTACTGCCGACCCAATAATACAAGCTAATTTTGTTGCGCATTAGTTTTTTTTCTATCTAACAGTACGATGATAACTAAGTGGTAGGCGATTAGTATTTTAAAAGGTACACTTAAGTTTCGCGGAACTAATGATATTGAGTGAGTTATCTTCCAAGAGCCATCATTAAAGATCCGATGCAATCAATCACGGTCGTTATTTATTGATTTTTTATTCAAATCATCACATTAAAAATGCACAGTTGTAATATACAAGTATACGCGAACATCGCTTCAAAGACCCCCTTGTAAGTTGCCTTAATGATTCCCAATTTGTTGCTACTGTCTTGTAAGGAATTCATAAACATTTTAATTTTGAAGTACTTGTAACAAATTGGATTTTTTAAGATCAGGACTGGTTTCGCTAATCGATAGCATTATCAACTAATGAGTAATACAAAAATACAGCGATATTTATACAAAATCTAAGCAAGACTAGTAATAATAAAGGTATGACAAAAATTGGAAAAACAAATATGCAACAAAATAGACAATAATTAAAATGTTTGAGATCTCTAAGCAATACAAGCTAATACTAAAAAATAAAAATAATAACACATTTTTAGTACTTTTTCATCAGGACCGGTTTCGCTCATGGCGAGCATTATCAACTGAAATCTCATGTGGAAAAAGTACTAAAAATGTGTTATTATTTTTATAATAATGCCTTTCCACCAAGTATTGACAGTGAACACCTTAAAAGTGAACAAGCTAATACATTTAAAACCAATTAATGATCATTCTTACTACATTTTAATTATAGTCTATTTGATATTAATTATTGTGCTTTATTTAAAATTGAATTATTTGCACATTTGTATTACTAATTATTTATCATACCTTTAGTCTAACTTAGCTTTTGTATAAATAACGCTGTATTTTTGTATTTCTTATCAGTTGATAATGCTCGTTTTCAGCGAAACCGGTCCTGATCACAATAAATCTAATAGTGGAATAAGTACTATAAATGTGATATTATTTTTATTATAATGCCATTCTACCAAGTATTGACAGTGAACACATTAAAAATGATTTTAAATTGAATTAAAATACATTTTTATTTTTCTCACCGTATCATAATGGAGTTTTACCAAGTAAATGCCAACTCGATCAATAAATTCATAAATTGTGCTGGTGTCGAAATATCAATAGCTGACAATTTGTACAGCTCTCATGCGATGAAATTAACTTAAGACGCCAAACGAACGAGATGTTTCGTAAATTAAATGATTTCGTATTGGCAAAGAACATACACAGTTAGTTACCTACATTGTAAGATGTTGTTCGGAAAAGAATTTAGGCTATGAATTATAAACTGTTAAGATGTTTTTTTTATATATAACTTAAATGTGTTATGAATGGTTTTGCCGTTATCGCTGACCGACATTTTTTTCAAGAATTCATTCACCAATCGATTAACGAGCTTTCAAATTTGGAATATTATACGTTTTTTGAGAGATTCTCCATTTGAAAAATTCTAATGTCAATCTTGAAATCCAGTTTGAGGACCGATACCGTTCGTCCGATTGCGATAAAACTTAAGTGATTTGTTGAGTGGACGCCCACGAAGGTTTTTCAAAAAATCTACGCATAGAAAAATGAATGTTTGTTTGTTTATTTGCCTCGTGTGCGTTCCTTTTCCGTTCATCGATGCCTAAAGAAGTCACGCAGATTGTTAGAGACAACATTTAAGAAAAATATTAATATTTCGGCTTCACTTTACATAACCATATCCATCGTTCTAAAGATGGCGTGTGGCTGAAATTTACATTGAGTATGTTTTGTAATTTTTTTTGTAACTAATTAATTTGCTATTTTTAATTTTGTTATATTATGAGTTCTACGAAGTAAACGGCAGGTCAATTGATATCTGTCAAAACGTTATTCGGGGATTGAAACGTCGAACGTGCGGTTTATGACGAAAAGCAACGTTTGTTTACCACTCGGTAACGGTACCGAGATTATAATATACGTTAGTAAATATGTAGTAATTAGATGTTTGAAGGTGTTCTGATTTTTATTTCTTAGTTCCGCGAAAAAAATGCGTGGAATGATATCGTACAGAAGAGGGCGTATAAACTGTAAATAAACTTATCCCGATACTTCTGTACAATATTAGATAAACAGCGTCGCGTTTTATTTTGTCCTCTTCGCAAATAGTCGAGATACTCTCCGTGTTGATATTGACATTGCTATTCATGTGCAAACAATGTCGTACGGAATGAAATCGATAAGCCAACATCCGCTTACATTGTCGTTTCAACGAATGGCCGTAGTCGGGCACCTGTTTATACGGTAACAAACCAAAAAAAACACTATGGAACAAATCTCAAAAACAGAAGCACGAAAAAAGTGACAGCTATTTGAATATGGAACGTTCATCTAAAATACTATTTTCATAAGTGCCATTTCAGTCATACTATGTTAGATAATTTAATAAAACAAACTATATCGCACCGTGTAATAACAAGATATGTTCCGCGACTGCCGATCTGTATAGATTAGGAAGTGTTGTTATTTTTGCTATTTTGGTTTCCCCATAATTTGTAATAAAAAGAAGGTTTGTTTGTATGTTGTTTTTGTTAATTTTTTGTCCTTATTGATTTAAGAATGTTGAAAATTGAAAAAAAAAATGCTCGCAATGATCAAAACCGGTCCTGATATTTATCAGAATACATGGAGAATCAATACTTTATCTCATGTTTTATTTGTTTAAATAACGCCTTTCAACCAGAAGTGACAATAAACACACCTTAAAAGTGATAATGTTGAAATGATTAAAATTCAGTGTATACTAGAGGTCTGGACGGGCTCGGGTAAGGCACGCGGGCCGTCCCGGACCACGGGATGGGTGGCGAAGGTTTGGGTTTGGGCACGGGCTGGGCTCGCCCTCGGGTTCACCAGAATTCAAACATGTATGAAGTCAGTCACATGTGAAAATGTTCATTAAAATGTTGGGAAAAATTTCGGGTTCGGGTTAGATGTTTGGAAATCAACATCGGGCTCCGACAGAGCTGGATCGGAACTTTTCGGGCTCGGGAAATGTAGAATTTTGCCCCGTATCGCATGCCGTCCTTCAAAACACGCAAGTTAATCGATAATTGTAACCCATTTAAAAAAAAAAAGCCGGAATACAAAGATCTAAGTGAAAATGAAAGACGTTTTAACATTGAAACCTTGTTAACATATTCAAATACATACAGTGATACAGTTTTTGGTCAATAGTTAGACCGTTATACTGTATTCTATATATAATACATACTCGATTATAAAAGGCAACTTTATTGTTGAATTAAAGCAACAAAAGCAATTTTTTGATAATAAAAAACGAGTGAACTTAAGCTTCTTGAGATTCAATATACAATTATGTATGCTAAAACATTTATCGATTCAAAAGTCGTTATTATCTACATCCTCCCATGAAATATCGTCTTCTGAGCTATCAAGGACATACGCAATGCATCTTTTCATTAGTATTCTCAAAGAGCTGACATTACTCACATCCTTCCTGGCACTTTCTGCTTCCGGGGATCGGCACGAATGTTGTATTTTTTACATTGACTGTAAGACACCATCGATTATAATAAATTAATGTTAAGTGTTTATTCTGAAGGAGTTATAATGAATAGTTAATACATATATGGGATTCACGCTTACATCAGAACTAGCTGTATCAAACATGGTTTTGACGATGTTGTGATTAGGGATTCCAATTCGGATATTCGATATCCGGATATATTCGGCCCTTTTTATCTATTCGATACTCGGATATTTGGGAAAATATCCGAGGAAAGATCGCATCGCAATTTCTCCACATTTAAAGAATAATTATGAATATCCCAGAAGTTTTTTTTTTGACTTTTCCCAACTCGGGTGCTATCAATATCTTATCATAATGCTTTATTTTAATGAACCGTCTAGATCTCGGGTCTAAAAAAAACTTTATTGCCGTAATTTCATTTATTATGCACCTACAATTTTTATATATTGTAAGGCATGTCAGTTAAATAAATAAATGGTCAGTTAAAAATCAGAATGGTCAATTAATATTATAAACGGTCAGTTGTCATTGTATCAGTGTAAATGTGGTCAGTTATTAAATAAAACGGTCAGTAATATGTTTTAATGGTTAGTTATTTATTAAAATAGGTTAGTATTTAATTTAAATGGTCAGTTATTTAAAAAAAAAAATGATAAGTTATAGTTTGACAGCTTGTGAATTTTATCAAATATGGTCGTAATAGGCAAATTTATGACATGTTATTTTTATTTTAACTGACCATTTTTTATTTTAACTGACCATTTATTATTTTTAATTGACCGTTTTAAGTATTTATTACTGACGGTTTTAAGAATTCTATAACTGACCATTTATCGAATTAGAAACTGACCAAATAATTAGTAGTGATATTGTAATACAATGGAACGGTGTTGAAATGTGTATTTATATGTTTTGTCTGTATCTAAGATTTTACAAAAGTGGGAAAAGATTTAGTCGTAAATTATTATAAAATGTATATAAGTGAACAAGGAAACGATGATCGTGCAAAATTTCTATTTGGGTGTGAGTAATACGATTATTATTTATTAAAAACTTAGATCAAGACAACTGTCGGCTTGCAAAAGCAACTGGCAATGTCTTGATTATTAAAATATGTCTTTTGTATCATACATAATTTTGGTATAATATCCGAAAATATTCGGATAGCTTAAGTTTTACTATTCGATATCAGAATAGTTGTTAATGACGAATAGATGGAATCCCTAGCCGCAGCCCTAATTCAAACAAAACCGAAATAGAAAAAGTTTCGGCTTAATAAACGAAGAAATACGGTATGGCGCTTCAATCTTCACAGTTTTAGTCCAATTTACATACTTCGAGCGTGCATTAATAACATAATCAGAAGTGTACGTAAGTTGTTGCACCGTACAGTCCTACAAAGAAGCGCCTGATTTCAATGTCAGAGAAATGCACGTTTGACAGCCGAAAATAAACAAGGCGTGAAGTATCATGAATGCCGATGAAATCCAGCTGTAAAATGAATACCGAAATAGAACGCGCATTCATGACGGTCTGAGGGCTCGTGTCATTACTTTTAAATGCACTTAAATCTGAATGCGAGTACAAATAATATTATTTTAAAACCTCCTTTACCGTGTCAGGAATTATAACGCGATGCTGGGGTGTGCGCATGTGAATCCGTACTCCGAGTTTATATTCTAGGGAATAAATTTGTATATCGTTAAGAACGTTCACAGTGTAATGGAGACGCTTTACTCGTTTTGTAAAAAAGAGGCACATCTGAGTAGACAATACGAAGTAAGAGGGAGTGGGGTTTTGTGTATAACGGAAATTATTATTTAAGGATTTCGACTGAAGGTGCTTGATGGAATTTTAATATCAAATTTGAATCGTGTGAATTTTCCATGAGCTTTGTCGCTAACCACCCGGATTTCACCATTCAACATCTTCAGGCATTTCAAATGCACGAATGAACAGTTTGACTGTCGGAAAACGATTCAAATTTATAAATGATTATTATGAACGATTTTTCGAACATTATAGTTTTTTGCGATTATCGCCATTTACTGATACTAAAACTATATACTTAAATATAGCTGTAAAAGGGCATGTTTACTATCACGTAGCTACAAATATGTAAAATATCTAAGTTTATAAATAAATTCGATTTATTTTTGAGTTCAAGAATTTTGTATTTTGAGTTGACTTCAAGTAATAGAATCTATCTACCATATTTTTATGGGCATATACGCATATACGTTCCAAGGACTACCGTGCAAAAAGAGGATCGAGCGTATCTCTTCTTCCATTAGATCTCCCTCATCGCTCAAACTGTGTGACGTGTTTTTCTAGTAAGTACAATCTTATTATTTATGAAACAATGACATATGTGTGCAATTTGTTTTTGATTGGCTGTCGTTCGGATCCGTCTCTGATTGGCTGTCGTCAAATATTCTTTTTTACTAAGATTCAAATTTCAAAAAAAAACAAACGAACGAGACTATAAATAATAAATTAATCAGAATAAATCGCGAAAGAATAATTTGGAATTCTTTTTGAATTTGTTTTCGTAGAACTGTGATTATAATAATAACAAATACCGAGCGAAGCCGAAAGGAACCACTGGTGGTTTGTAATATTAATAACTTTTTAACCGTTCAATTCAATGGTGACTTGAAACCTTTTGTTATAACTGTTTAATATTGAAATATATGTATAATAATCGTAAATGAATGGGTGAAATCTATGTGTTTAATCATTATTTACCATAAAAACGCGGTCCTGCAATCCATGCCATCTAGTAAAATGAATAACTGACTAGTAGACAATAAGTGGTAGTTAAATAAGCCCATAAGAGTCCATTAGCTCCGCACTGGAGTCGTTAATAAATATAAATATGTATCATAAATCACATACATACTTCATTCATGTGTACCAGTTATGAAAGGCCGCTGCCAGTTTCACGATGTGAAATTTGAAGGATGATCCTTACCTGCAAAAAAAAACGATATTATTAGACAAAATTATAGAAAACAACGAACATTATATTTAGAAAACAGAAAACCTGAATATTTTCTTACGTCCCTTCGAAAGGTCAGGACCGGTTTCGCTTATCGCGAGCATTTTCAGCTGATGCCAATAATTATGCATCAAGCTTTTAAGCCAAGATGTAACTGATAATAAGTATTTCCAGCTTCAATACCATAAAGGTAATTTTCCTAGCTTGATAGAATTATGAAAACTTTGAAACAGAATTATTTATTTGTAATATTTCAGATACCCTTTAAAGAATTTGATGTTTTCGATAGACGAGTTGAAAAACTGGAATGGTATAACGTGAAGTATTTTTAATATTGGTTTGTATCATATATTTCTACCATCATGAATAGTGAGTGAATTAATAAATTATTGAATCGAACATCATTAGAGCGTAGGACCCGTCAATTAGATACTTGACATGATAAAATGACATTGATCGATTTGTGATTGAATTGACGTAGCGATATTGTGGGATTTTTTAGCTGTATGTAAATATGTATTGTTTTGTCTATGTCTGTTTTATTCGTTTATATACACCAGGACAGAACAACATTTTTGATAACAGGGCAACACTAAGAATTTAAATTAAGAAGCAGGCCGATATTAGAATCCTATACACTCAAATATTGTGTACAGTGGAACCCCGATCTTACGTTCTCGAATTATACGTTTTCCCGCGTGATGCGTTCATTTTATATAGTCCCGGCATTTGGTTCATATTTAAAACTTTCCCGCATTAATCGTTTGTTTTATACGGTCCCTTGAAAAACGTAGAATCGAGGTTTCACTGTATATCCAATAAAAAATATCTAGCTTAATCCGTTAGTTACGCCACTGGTCCTTAAAACAATCGAGTCGATTGAAAAATTCCGACGTAAAGAAAAAGTCGAACAACGCAATTTTCTCATTGAGATATCTCGACTTATTAACCGATTCTATGCCGGTAAAAATCAATATGGCCGTACACAGGAGGCCGCGATTTTCTTCAAAAAAATAAATCCTAATAAAAAAATCGATGTATTACACATTAAAATTCAATATTCTTTGAGTTCAAGTAGTACAACACGCTCTCAAAAGATGTCACTATATGCAAGTTAAATTCAATTATTTTAAATAGGAACTGGTGACTTGTAAATTAAGTACAAAGGAGAGCGTAATATTACGCGCATTTCGTATGGACGGCCCCTTGAACACGGACTTTTAGCGCGTAAATATACGCTTTAGGCAGAGATCAGGTTAATTAGTGTGTGCATAGAGATACATATGTCGGGGACGAGTTGTCGGCTGTCGAGTGGGAAAACAGCGCGAAATTTAGTATCGGGGTTTCACTGTACACAGTTTTGAAGGAACACGGTCTAATAAAAAGAACGAATATACGGAAAAAGTCGATTTCGCGCGATATTGTGTATTCAATAAACGATATCGAATTGCATTCACTACTACTTCTACATTTCCTTTACAGGAACTTCACCGGCTAAAATAAATAATCATTAGTCAGTCGATAGCCAAAGGGCGAGTTTATGAGCTTACAGCAACATCGAACATCTGTTATTTTTTTAATAACCAATTTTCTTTTTATATATTTTATCGTGGTATTTGGTCAATCATCTCCACCATGTAAAAAAGAATTATAAATACAAATGAAAAAAAATATTTTTATTGAAAACCATTTTAACAGTCTTACATTCAACCAATGTTTTCAGTAGTCATCGAAGATTCTAGGCCATCAAGAGTTTTTTTTATCGAGATTCATAATTTTGGATACGTGAGTAGTGAGATTGATCGGGCAAAAAAAATGTGTCAAACTTTTCCAAATTCGTATGCTATTTTGATTTCAACGAATTCAGAAATAATAAAATTTTGACAAATTTTTCAATATGTGCAGAAAAAAGTAAAAAAAAATATTTTGGTCATCGGCCGCACAAAACTACGCGTGCAGACCGCGGGCCTCAGTTTGCTTTGGCCCGTTATACACAAGCACAACTAGCGATGACTGGCCGAATCTCACAATACAATAAATGAAAACTGTTAACTGGGCATGGGAGTCTGATGATTAAATTTAACTCAACTTTAAAGGCGTATACCATTTATGTTGTCGTCGGAATTACACGTCCCATCCCATGGCAGTGGACTTTATTGAATGCGTATGTTTTTTTTTATAAATACATTAAGTGATTAGGAGTTCGATACCCGTCATTAAATCGACATATAAAATGCTAACATTATAATATACATTGTTGATTAAATTTGCATTAACATGGCAGAAGATACATATTTGCTTTACAGGTAATTATATCGTTTTTGTTTTGTTTTTCTCAGAACAACTAAAACCGAAATTATTGCATTTAATAATTTTTTTTAAGTAGCATTTAAATGAATATCAGTAAGTTTATTATACTTAACTTAATAACACACGCCAAGCATGTAATGCAAAAAGACCATAAGAGCAAAAATAGAATTAACACATTTAAAATATATATCTAATATATTCGGTGTTTTTAGAAATACGAATTATTTTTAATGCATAACCAATATGTCGCAATACAATATGTCGATAAAAAATATTCAGAACACTCGTTATTTTCCTTATTTAAAAAATATATATGTATTACACACTACAGTTATTGGATTTTTAATAAATGTTTAAAAATATCAGTTAAAACTTTACTTTCTCCAATAATAAATTTGCATTACATGATCGACATTATATAGTACTATTTTCAAATGTATTCTGATAAAAATATTCAGTTGATAATGATCGCGTTGAGCTTAACTAGTCCTGGTCTTAGTCAGAAAAGAAGCGGAAATAATACTGTATAATGTTTTCCACCAAGAAATGACAGTGAACACCTTGAGAGTGTATATGATATAATATATAGATCCCTTTGTACATATTTTTGTCGATGTCGTGAACCGATGCCGAACTAGCTATTTTAATTATATTTATCATTTTTGACGTGACAACGTCTTATAAATCGATGAACGCCCGCTGCACGCACGAAAAAACATGACTCATTGTCCCGTTTGTCGCGTTACGCCGAAGGCAAGCGTGCGAGCGAGAGCGCGGATAAGCGATAGAGAGGCACGATCGGCCTACCGTTCGGATTGTGCCGCATCTATCTCTCTTCCACTCGATTGGTCGATGCGTCTGAGTAGAAAAAAGAGACAGCGGCAGCACACAACTTATACACCTACAGTACCTACACGTGATCTGTTTACAACTTTTTATAAAGCGAAGTGAAATGTTAATGTGGTTTTAATTGTTTATATTACAACAACAATTGCGGCAATAAAGGTAATTAATCCTTGAATTAATGAGTGCGAATAAAATATATCAATAAAAAATTGTAGATTTCATTTCACTCCTTCTTCGTATCCATACAAAATAATGATAATTCAATAAAAATGATTCCATTTTATTCATAAAAGTATGCAATCATTTCATCAATGTTTTCTTATGACGTTGTCACGTTAAACTATCATCCGTAAACCGACTTTACAGACAACCATTTTTTTTTAGAACTAAATAGAGATTGCGAGGTTTAATATTATACTAACAAAACCAACGAGACGGGAGTCACCTTTTTACTGCAACTGTATGACAGTTAAAATGTATTTTAGCAAAGCAGCCGCCAAATATGTTACTTTGTATCATTTGCAATTGTACTACTCCTTCAATATAACGTAATATTGACAGTAAATTCAGATTGTTTTCTTTTGCAATAAAGCTTAAAAATTTAAGTGATCCCAGTTAATATGATATGTTAATACACATACAGCCTACACAACTCAGATGTTTGACTGGTCTCGAGTAAAGAAAAAAAAAAGTAACAAAAAAACCACGCGACCAAAACCGCATCCAATCTACAAGCGAAGCCACAATTTCCTACATTATGTTTACTTTCAAACGATAACGATCTAAACATCTGAGCTCAAGGGCCACAATGTTAAACCTGCGCCTATTATGCACTAGGCCTCTCGTACGCCGTCTACGGCCCGAGTTAAGGTGCAAGATGCATTTGAATTATTGTTTTAACTAGAAACTCATCTTGGCTGCAAACGAACGAAGCCAAACTACCAAATTTCTGTTGCGAGATTGTTCGCATTTTTGGAAACATCAGAACCGTCGAGGACCTTTTAATTTTCCAGTCATGGCAATAACAGGCAAAGTAACATAACAATGCACATATTTTTTTGCGCATTCAATTGCAGACAGGGTGAGACAAAAAATACTTCGTGAAAAATATAATTAAAATTGAGTCGTTTTTCTGTCAAAGGCAGGTAATGTGAGAAAACAAATGACTCGCAGAGTCCAATGATGTTGAGCCGCGAATCATTAGTTTGCGTTACGCAGTGAAACGAATCTATGTAAATTTAAATAAACACTATATATGTATACATAACTATTTTATTTATTGAATTGTCATCTACTTGGTAGAACTCCGCTGTGATAAGGTTGTCAGCTCCGCAAGAATTTCACGATTAAGTTGATGGATAGTTATGACGGTGGCGGGAAGCCGAAATAGCTGTCAAAACAAGATCCGAAATTTAGGTGAAACTTGATTCTTAATAATCTATTTGACAGTTATCTTTTATGTGGGGTTACGGGCTTATTGCTATTGCTTTGTAAGTCGGTAAACAGTTAAGAAGTTAAAAAGTCAAAAACATCAGGCATATTAATTAAAGCATCAACTAAATTGTGGAATACTCATCTTGGCTTCGTATAATCCGAAAGAAATAATTTTTGTCATGTATATTTGTCTTCAAGTATTCAATATATTATAATTATGATATACATATACAACGTGAAGATTTCTAATAAAAAATCAGCCACAAGTTATATATACATATACGTCCTCTTATACTTCTTATAGATATATACATGAAAAAATTAACCTTTTTTACCATAAAGATATATTTCGCCATACATTATAACGGGTCGTCTTAGCTGGGCGAATCTCCGCGAGGCGATCCGGCGCAGCTTTGAAAGCGGCAGAGTTTTAAAATATCAAACGGTCCTGGCCCATGCAAGTGTCATATGTAGACGAAGCGATGCGGTCAGGACGGCATAGGTAATAACTTCAACAAATTGTCGTAAGTCGCATCGAAGTGCCTGACTCGTTGCGCGCGCAAATCGCTTGCAAATATCAAACGGTCCAAGTTCACCAGAGCGTCTTATGTTGACGATTTACCGCGCGTTGCCGCGCGTTACCGCATATGTTTACTTCGCGCGATCGGTTGATTTGATATTTTGAAACGATCTTGACGCGGCGGGCCTCGTCATATTATGACAGATGTAGAAATTTTACTCAGTTAACATACAAATGGACGCCAAATAATGTCGGACAATAAAAACAAAAGATATCATAATCGTTTATTTATTGAAAAATGTATATTTAATATATATGTGCATTACAAAAATAACAAATTATAAGTTAATTTTAAGCAATGGCTTCAACCTGTATTACGATACGTGAAACAGTTCCAACTCTCAAAAGCATATTAATTAAATTGGCATTGACTTGGGTAGAACTCCATTAAAATACGGTGAAAAAATATCAATGTGTTTTAGTTCTACAAAAATATATAATAATTAGTTGATCGCTATTTCGACTCAAGCCCTTGTCAGACCGACCACTAAATTGATTAAATTTAGAACACGTTTGCAAAAAGTGTTGTATACGGGGATTTTAAAATTAAACACCCCGCAAATATCAAAAACCAAAGTGGTGCTTGTTTTAGTTTGACTATGAAAAATAGTAATAACGAAAATATTCAAATTTGAATTGTTTCAATTGACCACGCAAAGAAGCACACAATTTATTGACACTGTGAGACAACTTGTCCTCGTCACATTTACATATTCCAACTTTGTGTTTATCCACTGTGTGTTTGTGCCGTGTCAACCATATTTTTTATTTCACATCATCACAAAATCTAACATCCAAAATAGAGTTAAAATAAAATCACAAACTTTATTTAATTTGATTGAAAAAATCTAATTTGCTGTCAAAGAAATGTCAAATAATACCTTCACGTAAATAATAAACATTATCATATTAATAAAAGCCGGAAAAAGTTCAGTAGATGACTAATTTATTACATTTTGACTAAATATCTTCGCCGATAAAAAATTCAAACATATTTTCTTTCATATTCGTTTTTATGGCAACTTGATAGCAATGCCCAACAATGCAAAGGGGGAATTCCCGACCCACAAACATACATACATACATAGCCGTTTCGGTTTTATATACATATAAGATTAGTGTGATATATTATTCTAATGAACGATAGGTAGGTAGCTTGCCGTGAAATCGCGACACCTTCTTTCACGATATCAGTTTTCAAATAAAAGCGTTTGCGTCCCGACATAATGAATGTTAACCCTTTGGTTACGGACCGAATTTTCGAAAAAAGGGAATGGTTTATGGGTTGCCAAAAACAATTATATTTTCTACATTATTCAAATTAAGTCATTGAAATAAAATAATACACATCAATAACAGTTTATATTTAAAGGAATCAAAGAAAACAATATAAAAAAATAAAAATTGTAAAGATAAAATAAATACATATTTTTTTTTGCATAAATTTTAATTTTGACAAGAAAATGCAATCTTATCCAATATAAAATAACAATATGAATATTTTTTAAATATAAACTATTAAGGTGTTCACTGTCAATACTTGGTGGAAAGGCATTATAAAATAACACATTTTTAGTCTTTTCCACATCTGATTTATTTCATCTGGACCGGTTTCGCTCTGAGAGAGCATTATCAACTGATGTTCAGTTGATAATTCAGTTGATGATTGAGTTGATAATGCTCGCCATGAGCGAAACCGGTCCTGATGAAATAAATCAGATGTGGAAAAAGTACTAAAAAATGTGTTATTATTTTTTTTTTTTTTAATATAAACTATGCAAATATAATCTAGATATATACATACGTGTGGAAATTTAAAAAAAAATCACGTTTTTTTTATTTGCAACAAAAAAAACGTGAAAAATGCACAGCACGAAAGGCATTGGTATTAGATATGGTACTTTCAAACAAATATAACTATATAAATAAACAACTTATAAAAATATATATGTTTTAATTTCATAGATAAAAGTGTATTAGTGCATATTAAAACAATAGTTTGATCGATATCTCCCCGTACGTAAAGGGTACGGTACATTGAATTGGAGCTAAAACAAGCAGCGATAAATCGCTGCGCCGTAACCTGGCGTTGCGAAGTGGCTAGCCATGCTAGCCAGAAGTGGCACATAAGACCTTTAATCAACTACGTTTTAAATTGACTGGATTCGCCTAAATTCGCTTGCCGGTTCGCGTCGCTCACATAAGACACGGGGTAAGAGATGTCAATGACACCAAAATCTTCTTTTAGCCTCTACAGCAGTTGGTGGTTTGCTCATGAAAACTATTTTATTTGCAATAAATCTATCATTTATTTCTATTGTCATGACTCATGACCATAATCATTCTCAAGATAAATCATAGCGCAGCAAATGAATAATATTTTATTATTTACTTGAGAGGTTCAACAATGATAGTACTTTACCCTTCTTTCAATATCGCCGTATCTTTCAATATAATCATAGAAATTATGAAAAAAGTCATCAGTTGAAAATTTACCGTCGCAAAGCGAATTGATTTGAACATTGCAATTTCCATTTTTCATTATTTTGGTTTTTACTTTGTTTATGATCATTCATACTTAATTTATTTTTGATGTTATACATAGCTTGCATTGCTAACAGGTATTCAACATTTTTATGATAGTCTATTTTACTTCAATTTATTTGCATAGTTGTAATCCCAATTATTTGTCAT
Source organism: Himalopsyche kuldschensis (assembly GCA_028554975.1). NCBI lineage: Eukaryota > Metazoa > Arthropoda > Insecta > Trichoptera > Rhyacophilidae > Himalopsyche > Himalopsyche kuldschensis. The sequence continues at coordinate 243,918 of JAHFWI010000005.1, forward strand.
ACCTTGTAATTCTTGCTTAACTTTTGTAAAAAATATCACTGTTTCGTTGTATTTTTTATCAGTTGATAATGCTCGCCATGAACGAAACCGGTACTGATCCAATAAAATTTTATGTGGAATAAGTACTAAAAATGTTTTATTATTTTTATTACAATTTCCTATCAATAATCATGAAAACTTATAATTTCGACTGGTACTTGAATGAATTTCAATATCATGCATGAATCGTTTTAATTTTCTACTTTTCCACGAGTTTTGTCGCTAGCGACCCGGGTTTCGCGAGAATTCTTGTTGAATTTATTTATTTCCTCTTCTTACCCTAATACAGTGGAGTTATAAGAAGTAAATATCTATTTAATAATTCCTGTATTTACACAGTCAATGAGTACGCTTACCGTTATAAACATACACTCATTTTTGTAATACTCTATTAAGATTTCAGTCAATATTAACTATTTCGTTCTCACAGTGAAATGAAAAAGGACGGCTATCATTGTACATAATCTTAAAATATGACCCATAGATACAAATAAAATGATAAATGTATAAACATACAAAACAAAACTGATAAATCAAACTGTGTTCTAAATTCAAAACGGCAATGTATGTTTGCCAATCTGACTGACAGAATCGATTTTTCCTAAAATACACATTTCCGTTGCACCGACATTAAAATCTGCAGTTTATATGCATGTTTATGATAAAGAACCACAAGATATTGGTCAGGAAAGAAGATAATTCTACGGTACGGTTGTAAATTATGCGCAAAATGGAGGGTTTGCAATAAATCCTTCCGATTAATGGCATCAAAGCGGTAGAAGTTGATGGACGATTGCCCGGAAATAGTTTAAAAAGCAATTAATATCTACTGAACACATTTCGATAGCTGAGGCTAACAAATCGTTAACCACTACACTGAATAACTAGAGATAGTGAAACGACCAACAGTACAATAGAATCTGTAAAGAATACAATAATTCACTTTTAAGGTGTTCACTGTCAATACTTGGTGGAAAGGCATTATAATAAAAATAATAACATATTTTTAGTACTTTTTCCACATGAGATTTATTTCATCAGGACCGGTTTCGCTCATGGCGAGCATTATCAACTGATAAGGAATACAATAAAACAGTGGTATTTATGCAAAAGTTAATGATGAAAACAAGGTATGACATGGTAAAACCACTGTTTTATTGTATTCCTTATCAGTTGATAATGCTCGCTATGAGCGAAACCGGTCCTGATGAAATAAATCTCATGTGGAAAAAGTACTAAAAATGTGTTAACATTTTAATACAATAATTTATCATTGTACCTAATAGCGTATGAGGCAATAAGAAACATTTCATATCGTAATTGTAGATATTGAATTTGAATCGCTTGCTAATATATTATGTACTCCCATGGGTTTTGTCACTAAAGATCGGGGTTTCACCTATCGGAATTAAGTCCATGAATTAACTTGATCTGACAAACTTGAACAGTTGAGAAAGGCGAAACTCGGGTCACTAGTTTAAAAGTGTCGCTCTCGTATATACATATGTACATATGTATGTAAGTGGTGGTCCATCCTACTAAGCTGCCAAAGCCAATTGTTCCTTATTTTCATTTCACGAATGGAAACTTTCATTATTAATGGATTGATAGCGATTCTGAAGACGAGATGTAAAGAGAGGTAATACATGAAAATATATGCTTTCTTTGACCATACAAGCCGACTTTTAAAGATTTTTTAACGCTTAGTAATCTAAAGGCCAATGGGTCTGGCCGGGAAGATTCTGTTAGGAGGCTCCGCGGGCCAACACGCCAGGCCGAGCGTAGGTATAAGTTTACTGACAGATTTCTCATGCATGCAAGTAAATTCTACAAAATTTTATTTTCGATAAAAACATTGAAACATGCTGGATTAACCAACATTTTATAATTTAAATCAACCGTTCACTGGGTATTTTCTCAGAAAAATAGGTGCACTATTTTAGTTTGTTGAAAAAATTTTCATGTTTAAATGCTTTTGTAATTTTCAATTAATTATGTACTTCAAGCAACCTTGACCATCACATTTTTTTTTGTGAATTCAACATTTCTTTTCAATCAGAGTAGCTTACCAGAAGTGAGAAAATTTAGTCAGAGTGGAGAAGGTTAACATTTTATGTCAGGATAATGTAGGATTACTACTGAAAGTGCTTGACAGAAGTTGAATATCAAATTCGAATCGTTAGACATTTCAAATGCATGAATTAACTTGAACCGACGCGCAATATAGAGTTGGTATCGCTTATAATATAATAATTAAAATAATTTTACACCGAAAAACGAAACCCAGGCCCCGCCAGTGACAAAACTCATGGAAAAGTACAAAATTAAAACGATTCAAATTTTCATGTTGAGTTGCACCATTATAAGTTTTAGCGATACGAATTGGGAGCAAACATGCTAAACAAACACTATTATAAGTAAACTGATCGTTAACTCATCTTCTGTTTTTAGGATCATTTGCCTATTTTGCCATTGGTAAAAATCAATGTTCGAATGTATCTATTCTGGTATCAAATCCCTTGTCGGTCCCTGTGGTCTAGTGGCAAGAGCTTTGTCCTAGCAATCGGGGGGCCCGGGTTCAATCCCCGGCAAGGTTAGATTTTTTCAATTGAAAAAAAAGATCTTGGGCTGGGTGTTATGTTATTTATCGTTGATTTTGTGCACAACTGATACATTATTTACCATCGAGTTAATCTCGTGTGACTTTCACAACTCAGAATATTTGGCGCATTGGCGCAAGCTGTAATGCCAAATATTTAAAAAAAAAAAAAAAATCCACACGTTCTATTGAGAGTGTGAGAGATTCGTCAATAGAGCCGTCATATCCACTGCAGTAAAAAAATCCTATCGATATTCCTTTGCAACTACATGACACGCCGAAGAAATCTGCGATGCGTAACAACTTTGATAAGCGCAGTTTGAAGGGTCATAAATTGGAGGGTGGATGGAATCAGAGAGGGAAACGAACAGGCGGATGCGTTTGCGATTGGCGATCGATACCCCGATTCGGCCACCCCCGTTACTAAATGCCCGCCGAACGCAGTAACATCTGATGCAATGGTATGTGCGTTTTGTGTTACTTCAACATGACGTCTGTGATGGTCAATATTAATTGAATATGAATTCAATTAATGCCAAAGCAGATCGATATAAAATAAAGGAACGATCCTTTTGAACAGTTCAATCGATGCAGTCAAACAAGCCGATGTAATTACTCAATATTCTTCAAAGTGTAACAAAGCGTGAATACGAATGAGGCTACGAAAATTTATTTAAAATTAACATATCGTTAGTTGTTTTCTGTTAATCTTTTGGAGGTATCTCGCACGCCACGAATTTTATTGTAAAAATAAAACGTTTGTAAAAACTTGCCGATTACGATGAGATTGTGCCGTCATTTATACATAATAACAAAATAAAAATATTTATGACTCATCAGTTACAATTGATTTTAGTTAGTAAAATCCCGCTTAAAGCGAGTGACGAAAGACGTAATTTTTTGTATGATTGGCGTGCCGTTCACGGAAAGATTCGCGTCTTAAGACGTCTGTGGCAGCCATCCGGTTAAAGTCGTAAAAAGCACCTATTTTTTAAGGTCTGGGCACACGAAATCGTAAATATCTGATATTTTGGAATTATTTCGAATCACTCGATTAATTAAGATGTGTTGAAAATACATTATCTAGTGACATAGAATGATAAATTTTAATGAATACAAGTAGAGAAGATGTAAGATATTATTTTTATATAGTGATGATGGTTGTATCGTTATTTTAATGAAAATGGCAAAGCATTGATGGAAATTCAATAAAAAAAAATCGCTTTATCGAGTATTCTCGCTAACTATCGATTCAAATTTTGCAATGTTTTTGTTATGAACCAATGTTCAATCGATTTATTGATCATTACTCGAACTTATAGATTTCTGTGATGAATTCATTTTTCACTATCATTTCTGTACAATCCTGGGAAACGGGTCGTTAAGGGCTACTTACTCGTCGAAGGTTGTCAAAATTGATAAAAAGTATTCAACTGTCACTGCATCATTGTTAAGTTTGATAAATTTTGGAATGACTTTGATCTTAGATGATTCATCGAAAAATAGTCATAAGAAGAACTCGCCCCTATTCAAAAATGAGACACTTCGCATAAGTGCTCTATCGAAGTGGAAGTGTGATAAACAGAAAATTTTAGGAATATCCATTAGTCATCGTGTTAGACGAAACGTGCTAGTATTATATTATTTTAAATAAATGTTAAAATTATCGCCCTTAAATCTGTCTTGTTGTTTAATATCATGTGTAACTATATGTTTTCCATCTTAAATGTGGTATACGGAGAATAATTTCAAAATTGTAAATGAAAATGAATCACTTTTAAAGTGTTAACTGTCAATACTTGCTGGTAAAGCATTGTATTAAAAGATATGATACATTTTGTGTATTTATTGCACAATAAATTTATTTAGATCAGGACCAGCGTCGCTCATCGCAGACATTTGTAAATGATAAGAAAAACAACAATACAGTTATTTATACACTTTTTAATTTTCGTATAATATGTTATATTTGTATTCAACTAGTCAAATGCATTGGGCTTTGGCGTCAGCTGTAATGCCATGTATTGTATTTTTATTTTTCCAATAAATAAATAAACAAGACAAAGAAATAATATACACATTTTGAGTACTTATTTCACATTGAAATTAATTGAGATCTGGACCGGTTTCACTCATCGCAAACATTATCAACTTGTTGTTCATCAATGCATTTACCATCGGCAATGCTCGCGATGAACGAAACCGGTCCTGATCTCAATATATTTCAATGTGGAATAAGCACTAATTTTGTGTATTGTTTTTATAAAAATGCCATTCCGCCAAGTATCGACTCTTGACAGTAAACACCTTATTAAAAGACTAATAGATAATAACTGAAAACGACATGGCAGCACCGATGTATTCGTGTTACAATATCAAGCTATTGATTTAACGATCGGACCGGATCTCGCAAATATTAAGATACTACCACTATACCGTAAGCAGAAATAATAAAGATATTTAATGTAAGTCATTTGCGTAGGTAGTAATTCGTTTTTTTTATGTACGACGTGTTAAAAGCTCCACATAACGATCCAAAGACATCTAATTAAATTTCTAACAAGAACAAAATGGGTTTTATCCAATTCAACAAACGGTGTAAATTCATATTAGCATACTCACGGATATTAAAAGTATTCCCTCGATTAGTTTATCTCAATATTTTCGATTGAACAAATATAGTAATATAATATATGGTAATTTATAATAACTGGTTTAATAACAAAGTTATTTTCAAACTATTTTTTACGATAATGTGGAGCATGTATACTTTTACTGGATTATCTCAACAGGTTTTTTTTACTGTAAAACTGTACTTGATTACAGAAATTTTAAGCTCAGCCTATTTTTAGATAAAGATATGATAATTTGGTAGAGAAAGGACGATAAGATAGATAGATACTCGCTCTCTCTTTACAGCACTTTTTCTGGGCCAGATATATTTGGATATATACAGTACTAGTATTGCTACACGGCTTCGCTCGGACTAAGCGACCAATAATTCTTTAATGTTACATCATTCCCAAAGAATTACAGACCCACAGACATACATACATACATACGCCGTTTCGGTATTTCTTGTATTGCAACCCGGCTTCGCTCGGACTAAGCGACCAATAATTATTTAATGTTATATCATTCCCAAAGAATTACAGACCCACAGACATACATACATACGCCGTTTCGGTTTTATATATAAGATTTATTAAATTATTAATGTGATTGTATCGCCAATATAAACTGAACTAGATCAATTCGACTTCGATGATCGACGTTCATATGACTTAACTTAAATATTAAAAATAATCAGATGAGTGCTGTACTCTACTACATGTAATATACAAACTCATATTTTTTTTTTAAATATCTACGCAAACGTACATATATAAATTTCCGAGTGACTTTTACTAGAACGTTAACGAGAGGAGAAGCATCTACTGTAATGATCATGAAGAGCTCCTCTCCTCCAAATTAATGGGTGCAGTCAATGGAAGAGAATCATTACAAAACTAAGTTATATTGACACAAGTGGGAAGACTTGATAAAGCGATATAAAACGAAACCCCAAACTTAATAAAATTAACAGGATACCACAAAATGTTCACGGAGGAAAAATGTAAAAAACGTAATTGCTTGTACAATCTTCTTATTCAAAATATCCGTTTGTAAATCTCACCAGCTGAAAATAGCCGGTCCCGATCGTATTATAAAACTGCTGAATGCGTAGTTAAACTCAAGTACTATTTTCATATTTTTAAATATTATAATTGTGTTATAATTATATCAGTGCGTCAGATCATGCTCATTCGTGCACTTAAAATGCCTGAAGATGCCGAATGGCTAAACTCGGGTCGTAAGCAACACAACTGACAAAAGTATCTGTCAAGACATAATGTTACCAATATTTTATAGTGTAAAAGAATATATATTATACAATCTTATATATGTATGTTAACGTACATTCTTATCAGCTAAAACCTTTGAGATACGCGAAACCGGTACTGATCATAATAAAGTAATTGTTGAATAAGTCAATAAGTTGTTAGTAATTATTTATGAAATAATGCCTCTCCACCAAGTATTGACAGTGAACACCTTAAAAGTGATAGAGATACAATCGTGTCTCGCGCGGCAATTAAACATGTATATTAGAGGGATCATACTAGAGACTCCAAGTCGAGTATCGAGTACTCGATACTCGAGTAATTTGAAAAATACTCGAGTAATACTCGCAATTTATAAATGAGAGTTTTTTCTACTGCGGGAATAAAAACAACAAAACTTTGAACCAAATTAAAATTTGAGACGATTAATCCTCTATTATTTTGGAAACATATATTTTATAAATTGCCCTAGCGATCAGATGAACCCGGGTTCAAGTCGCAGCAAGGTCAGATTTTTTCAATTGAAAAAGAAATATTGGACATGGGTGTATGTAAGTTTTTGTCGAGTTATTCTTTACTGATTCATTATTTATCATCGAGTTTATCTAGTATGTATTTCGCAATTAAAAATATTTGGCTCATTGGGATTAGCTGTAATGCCAAATATTCTATTACATTTAAAAAAAAAACAAATAAGCCTATTTATTTATTTAAATGTATATACACAAATAAATAATATATATTTTCGTATATCTGATACTACTCTAGTATACTCGAGTACTCGAGTATTTTGAAATTTAACTACTCGATACTCGAGTAGTTGAGATGTCGAGTAATTGGAGTCTCTAGATCATACATAACACACTAAAACAGATGTTTTTTTATGAAAAAGATAAGCAGATTATTAAGTCATGAAAAATATGTAAATATCACATAATGAATTATGTAAAAATGAGTATGTACTGTAAAATATCTGATACAACTGACTTCGGATTTAGCGTTAAATATTTTAAAAGTCACAGCTCGTAAACAATTGATTGCCAGCGATTGGTCGTCATTATAATGTGGGAAAACGGAAATGTATTATTTAATGTTTCGATTCAATATTGTCTATGATGTATTTATTGATTGTGATAAAACGAACACCCTACGCCCTTCCAACATTAATATGACGTTTCTATGCAACTGTCAATTCAATAAATATCACATTTATATTGAAACATCGAAAAGTTACCAGGTGTAAAAACTTTTGACTGAGCCCTTTATTAAAACACGATGTGGGTGCTCGCTGTTTTATCACCTAGCAACATACCTAGGAAGCACCTTGCCGATTGTAGTAGCGCCGAAACACCCCCTATGAAACCGTTGTGTGGGGGTCAAAGTGGAACCGAGAGAAGGGGCGACTGGCAAGCGTACACCGAAAGGGGAACTGTGAAATTTCGCAATATAACCTTGAATATTTCAGCCGAATTTCAACCCCCTGCCTCAATTTACCAGACGAGGGCTATCACACGGAAAGCTATAATGGCCGCTTTAAATGAATACACAATTTTAGCTGCGCCAAAACACAATCATTAATTAAAATTATTTACGATGCGAATAATATTGCTTGCTATTTGCCGCAGGCGAAAATGATTGAACAATTATTGCAAGGCCGGCCAACACGTAAGACATGTACATATCTTACTGCACCTAAGACAATCCAGACAAGCACTTTAAGGTCCGCTCGGGTGTTACTGTATACGAAGAAATTATAAACAGCTGAAAGAGTGTTGGCGAGTACAATATTTATAACAATGGAAAGATATAGATGTTTAGCTAGACTTCACGAAAGAGTGAGAAATAAAAACATGTCCTCAACCACTCTTTAGCAACTTGAGCAATCAGAAAAATAGAAGCCCACTTCGCAAACTACTCTGTGGTTTCATTACTATGTACTTAGATATATTAAACAGCATTTACATAATGTATTTAAATACAAAATGATATCAATATTGATTACTAGTTATTCTACCCGGCTTTTTTATAATCACAGTTCGCCGAAAACAATTTAATAGATAATTAACAACGAATTCTAAGTTATTCCGTCATGATGTGCGTAAACTATATTCGTTTGTTTTTTTGTTAAACCTATTTGATATTATCCAATCAGAGATGAATACGACGATAACCAATCAGAAATGGATGACACATATCGGTTATTGTTTTATAAATATGAAATAAACTTCCTGCTGCGTGTTTGAATAAAGTTTATGGTTTCTTGGCTACCAATACAAAACTGCAATAGCTTTTAAGGTGTTTAAAATTATCTCGAATATCGCCAGTTAGTAACCGCTGTCTTTGCATAACTCTCGCAAGTCGCCAGTTCTGCATCCATGACTTTATACAGTACTGTGGGGTCAAGCGTAAGGTGTTGGCAATAGTGTTCATGAACTCGCAATATTTAAAGTGCACACGAACAGGCCAATAAAGGCAGTGACTCAGGCGCCATCTTAGGTAAAAAATAATAAAAAGCAAGCCTGGGACTACTTAAGTCGGAATGCAAGAGTAACTCACGTTGAAAAGATTGCGCGGGGCATGAGCAATTTATAAACCGAACGCAGCACGAAGATAACTTTGTTCCTTGACAAATTGCATACTTAGTTGAAACGATGAGTGGGTAATTTTAATGAATTGCGGTACTGAAATAACTAACTTGAATTGAAACCTCTCGCAAAAGATGTGAATTCTTCAGGTGCTGTATTGTTGAATGTTACTTGCAGAGTTTAACTTCAATTTACGACTTACGAAAACGATTTGCATCGCGTCAGATTGATATGAACTGTCAAAATAAAATTTGAATTAGGAACTATCTCAACTTTCAATGTTTCATTGTAATTGAAGATTTCGATTCCAAATTTGAATCGTTATAAACAATAAAGAAAGCATGCATTTTTCAAATAAATCTGGCATTTAAAGATTAATATGCAGTTACTGTCAGAATTTTTACGTTGGTAAAAACACACGCACATTGAATATATGTACATATGTAAGAGCGGCTGAACATCTAGCCGCTTTTAGAATGAATAAAGACACCTCAACATTTGATAACCATTTGTTGTATAAAATCACTCGTTCATCGCGTATAAAGAAATTAAAATTTTACATCACAACACGGGTGATCATAAATTATTTTACCAAGAAATACTAGAAATAAATAGAGCACAGTTGGATAGTTTACCAATTTTGAATGAGCAACTTAATGTTAATTAATAAATTCATCCTTATTATAACTTTTTTATTAAATGTCATGAATTATAAATATGTCTTTCCACCGAGATGACACTGAACACCATACAAGTGAACAGGTAATAGAGACAGCACATTTTGTGACAAAACAAGTATCAAAACCATTAGGGTCCGGGGTGTAGTGGCCAACGCCGTCGACTTCCATGGCGGATCTCACGGGTTCGAGTCCCAGTACGAGCAGATTTTTTTTTCAGCCAATTTATCGATTCTATTCAAAGTCATGGGTACCCAATACGATTATATTACCACTATTCCTACCCTAGGCTCATCCTTTCAAACTCTACTCAGATCGAATAAGAGGCCATATTCTCTACAATAGAAGCGGACATTGTTTTTCGAATTTAAACGATTAGTTATTAAACATATAAATCAGTGAGCGATGCACCGGCCAGATATAGAATGTCACAAAACAATCGATCACCTTAAATATTGTGACCCGTTTCTCTGGAGATACTATTTTCGGCCATACAGTATCCGTTCACCGACAGACAGATGGTAGAACTATTAAAATTCAAAGACCGACTTAGGTACTCACTTCTTTATGGAGTTGTTGTGTGACTCACTCTTCCATAGTGGATAAAAATATAGGCAAGGTTTTTTACCCAACGGAGCGGAGCTTATCTGAGCTTTTAGAGATTATAAAACCAAAGAAGATGATAGAACAGCTGCGTTTCTCGGTACATTTCAAGTAAGGCCTATCCGTGTGTTTTAATGACAGCGTGGCTAGTAGATTAAACTATCAGCCAGTAATTTATTACGAGAATGGAATTTTAGAGAAAAATGTTAATATGTATGTATAGAAGTTTTATTGTTACAGCTGAATTATTTAATTTGAAATTAGTGCTTGGCCCATGAACATTAAATATCTAATAAAAGATTACTTATAACGGAGTTTTTAGAGGTTAATCCGGTATATTGTTTTATTTTAAGAGGACTTGGGCTGTGGGCTAATCCTTGACATCTGTGTGAATGATGTGATCCGAAACAATTGATGAGCCTATTGAGATATTGAATTGTGTACTAGAGCCACGGTCACCAAACTACGGCCCTCCAAAAATTCTCAATTTTTTAAAATATTTTATTCAAATTCATCAATTGATACCTATAAGATAAGACAACGTATGAACCCATACAATATAACACATATTTTCTAATATAAATTCCAATAGAAATTACATTTGTCTACATTATATAATTATATTAGAACATATAAATTAATCGTCCAATTGGATTCCAATACAAATTTATTTGTCGTCCGGCCCGCCAAGATTTTAAAAATTTCAATCCAGCCCGTTTCTCAAAAAGTCTGGAGACCCCTGTACTAGAGACTCCAATTACTCGACATCCCAACAACTTGAGTATCGAGTAGTTAAATTTTTAAATACTCGAGTATACTTAAGTAGTTTCAGATGTCACAAATTTTAATTTGAGTTTATTATGTCACATTAGTCGGCAAATCAAAAGATTATTTTGTTTCTTGTCTCTTGTTTAAAATGGATACTACATTTATTTTTATATATAAACGATACAAACTATTTACTGTGCGTCAGTATAAATTCATTCGTGCAATTAAAATGCATGGCAAGCAAAGCAATCGTTAATGAGAAAACTCATGGAAAAGAATAAAATTTAAACGATTCAAATTTGAAATTAGAATTCCATCAATATTTAAAAATTTAGACGTTATATGGAACTGTTTTATCCATAATAACAGAAGTATCGCATATTCAGTTGGCATGGCGGTAGTGTTGGAAGGTTTTGAATCTAGTCCGGTAATTGTGTATAGTAATTAGCCTTGCGGTGGTTTTGACCAGTCGAGTGCACTCCACGGCCATCACTACCGGATAAGAGGTAACTGCAAGTGAAGCAGTCAGGCACACATTCATAGCCAGTCGATCTTGTTTTCTCGTCCAGTTTTCCCGTACTGTCGTCGCATTCTTGTTTCGTCAAGTCAAACGCGTTGAAAAGGTCGATCTTTTCCATAGCTAATTTATATATAAGGTTAACTTTAAAAACATAATACAAATAAGAATAGACAGCATAGTAAATGACGATTTGAAATAGCTATCCCAAGATACAGACACGCCTCCTTTTCGTATGTTTGAAATTAGAATCATAAGAAGATGAATTGGCGAGGCAATTAAGAAATATCTTAGTTGTAAATGGAAGCTAAGGTCTAGTTCTCTATGATGGAAACTGTTTTAAAAAAATGCCAATAGCCAAGTGGTTAGAGTTCTTGGTCTCCATCATATTTGGTTGCGGTACCTGCGAGTTCAAATCCTCGAACGGACACTCAAAAACTGTTTTTTTTTTTATTCCAGTCATGATTATGTGTCCTGACACACATTTAACTCTAAAATCAAAGCGTATGGAGGGTCGTTCTCTGTGTCAATCTCTCCGAAAGGGAGAGATTGAAAAGCGTCATTAAAACTGCTGCTTGAATAAATAACTAAAGAGGAGTACAGTTCGTAAAGAATCGGATTCACGTCATTGAACTTACAAAAAATACATTCGAGTTCGGAAAGGAAATCAACCGAGCAAGTTCCGACAAAATCAACATTAAAAAATAAAAAGTAGTACTCATCCGAACTCAGTCACGTCCACGCGTAAAATGTCAACATCCGAACAAACAATTCATGTCCACGATTGTTCCACGAAATATCAGCAACATTATTTTTGGAATTCTCATTTTAGCATCGTATAAGCAGATAATTATAATATAATGTATAAAATCTTTCAATCCATATTTTAAAAGACGAACATTGTTTTTAGTTTGTTCACCTTCGCGTGCTATATTATTATTCTCGTTTTATGTACAATATTACACACACGCTACAGAAAGCTGCTCTTTAGCAGGGAGTGTCAGGGGGGGTTGGATTAACCTGGGTTCCCCGACCAATGTTCCGTCTAAGCTTTGCAAGCACGCCGCCGCGCAGCAGTTTGACGATCCCCACGCGCTCGCCCCAGGTTGGCGCGCACTGGGTTATGAAATGAACAACCTCAATGAAAAAAAAATGATTAAAATATCCACAAAATAGAGAAGCATAATATAATAAGACATGGAAGTAAAATTTATTTTTTAATCCATATCCGCTCCGTGGAGCATATGGCACCCTACTGAATTTCAGCAGAACTTGCTCGGTGATCGAAATTATGCCGCGCATTTGTTAGATTGGCCTGCTCATTCTTTGAATTTTCCGCGCAGCTAGCCTCTCAGCTTAGACATTGACCCCGACCCCTGTAAAAGAATATGTAAAACTACCCTGTCAAGTTATAATGCAAGAACTTTATTTGACAAGAGGTTTTGTGACTTTTCTTTGATTAAATGAGTGACATGTATGCACCCTGTGACAAATAACAATATGTGCAGCCTGGCTACTTACTGGATGTTATGGTATTCAATCCGTCACCTCAGCGCCGACATTGTTCCTACAGAGGATGATTTGTAGTTTTTGCGTGGCAATTTGATTCAGACGATTCTGTTTCCGGTTTCGCTCGGGGAATTCAAAGTCAGTCGTCGACGGATACCGACTACTGACTTTGAATGGCTAAATTATCGCCGGCACCGTGCGAATCGTAATAGATTACGTACCAACGCCTAATTGCAGTGATATGAAACCTTTTGCAATGCCATCAATTGAATATTTCAAGCTGGTTTAACTGATTCTGTGAACAGAAGCAGCTTCTTTTTTGAACTGCATCTTATTGTGTATACGGAAAAAACACAAGTCATAGAATGAAAAAAATAATAAAACATTTTTGAAATTATTCCGAATATTATTTTTTTTGATCAGGACGGGTTTCGCTCATCGCGAGCATTATCGGCTGATGAAACTTTTTGATTTCAGTTAAAATTGTTCGCCATGACAGAAATCGGTCCTGATCTTAATAAATTTATTATGGAATAAGTACAAAAACTGTTTTTCAATAAAATGCCAGTCCACAAATTATTTACAGTGAACACCTTAACACATCGGCTGCGGGGTAAATAAAAACACACAGAGATACGACGCGTATACCGCGTTCCCCGTAGCCACTCTTGTAAAGGTGACAAATCATTAATTTGTAATGTTGTAGTGTTGTTGTAATAAATAATGCCGGTAGACCATCAGGAAACGGATACACAGGATACTAAATCGGATCACTTGAACTAAGTGGTTGTGCAAGTCAAATTTTCTTTTCGTAAGTCACCACAGTGCATGGTTAAAAGATCAGTCTAGTGCTGCCATGTATCGGGTACCAAGCCACCAAGTCCATGATTCTCATCTTATTGGAATACATACATACATATATACAAATGAATGGTTAATTTAGTCGTTGGTAGTATCCAATTTGTCACTTTTTAGGAAAATTATAAAATATATTTTGATAGTGCTCGCGATGAGCGAAACCGGTCCTGATTTAAATAAATGCAGTTTAGAATAAGTAATTGAAATGTTTAATTATTTTTATTGATCCAATTTTTACTGACGGAAAAGTTTCCTTGTACACAGGTTGACAATCACTGCGGTAACAATAGCTATTCGTGTATATTGCTCTAAGGAAACTTATTATGAATTACTTCAACGTTGCCATGTACAAAAAAATATAATAGATTGTAGAAACGATGGCTGGCGTATTTTTAATTGGCTATCATATCGACACTTTAAAAAAACATATTTTCATTCATAGCATGTTCCGTGTATTTACGGTTGAACGTCTCTCGAACGTCCCAAATTAGAAACAATTAGCATCACTATGGGTTCCTCTTCCTCTGACTAGCGAAGGTCGCCATGATCGTAATGGTCCCCATTAGAGACTCCAATTGCTCGACATCTCAACTACTCGAGAAACGAGTAATTTCTCTAGTTCCTCTGTTGTCTCTAGTTCCCATGTTGCCAGTTATTATCTCAAATATATTGTTGATTCAAGGTAACGTCTCTTTTCTGCAGCAATCTCACATCCGATGTGAAAATTTGCATGTTACATTATGCATGTTACGCGGAGTAAGATTTTTTTGTTGTTTTTGGTCTTGTATTTATTTAATTTATTATTCATTACATTTTTGATTCTTCTTTCTCAAACGTAAATGTAAAATTGACAATTCGATTCATATTTTACGATAGGATGTTGAGATCTGCACACACATAACATACAAAAAGATTTATCTTAGATGTTCTGTTCGCTGATGGCGTTTCGCATTCGGTATAGATGATGATTTATTCAGTCGCTGTATCAATCGAAGGCATGCGTATGTATGAAAATAATTCTCACCCTCCGAACCCAACGGCTTCGTGGTCGTGTGTCAACGCTGTTGACTTCGGTGGCGGAACACTCGGTTTCGACTCCCAGTCCGGGCAGATTCATTTTACAATCGACTTATGATTTTTCGAGACATGACGCAGCTACAGCGATTAGCTAACTACTTGTCCTTTCCTAGTCCTCACATCCTTTCTCTCTTCCAAAAGAGAGGTTTCAAACTGAGTAACAAGTAGTTTTTTATAGAAAAACATATTTTTCGATAAGCTCCGGGGGGAGTTCATATGCTCCACGTTATGAGTCCGCTCCAAACGTGGAGCATGTGGAATCTTTTACGTATGCAAATATTTACAAATAATAGGAAAGAAAATTATTAAATTCAAAGTAGATAAAGTTCCAACGCAAATTAACTCATATTTTATATCGTGTTACTTCATTACGTTAATGATTTTACTTAAAATTATTTGTTTAGCACATCGCGGTCAAAAACAGTTACGAAGATTAATGAGCGCCGTCATCAGAGATGGTGGGACAACTTTTCAATTAACTAGTAGGTTGCACGTTAGTTAATAATGTCACAAGAACCACCAGGGGATGAAGGAAGAACTTTATTATAATATAAAGATAAGAAAAAAAAGTAACCGACAAGTTGCTAGACAAATGACTTGAGATTGACAAGTTTTAAACTCTTTTTTTGAATAGGGAATGAAAGGACACGAGTACTGGGACAAGACTAGTGGTTAGCTTATCTCTCTTGCTACGCGCTGTTTTTTGAGTTCCGAATGGAAGAGTGGGAAGGGATTTTTAACAACAGAAAAAACCATTTACAGAATCGATAAATCGACTGAAAAATCTGCTCGTACAGGGACTCGAACCCGGGTGGTAAGTCACGGAAGCCAACGACGTTAACGGCTGCACCACGGACACGGCCGGATTTATTAGTCTCTGTTTTACCATGTTTAGTACATATGTACATATGTATGTATTTGTTAAAAAAATTCTAAGACTTTACTAAGTTTTAAACGTGTAATCGCGGATTTTCGTAAGACTTTTTCCTTTCTATTTTTCATCTCTTTAAGCACTTAGTCCATGGTTAAAAGATCAGTCCCGTGCAGCTCTGTCTCGGGCCAAGTAAGTGAGGAGTAAATTCGTTTCTTTTCTTGATCGTATAGCGTTATGGAAGGCGGCTGTGAAAAACGGTTGCACACACTTAACGGAAGGGTGATGGGAGAACCAACTTGCTCACCCAAATATATATAATTTCTTAAGACTATTGTATAAAGTTTAACAATGTATTTATAAAATCAGGTCCGCAAGTGAGTCGATTAAAGGATATCGTCCAATTAACAACCCTCACGATTATAATCAAAACGTACGTGTAAGTGCGAGGTGAAAGAAAAATGATAGGCAATTAATGTTGGTGAAATTGTTTAAAACAATCAGAACGACTCGGCAACGCGCATAAAATAAATATTTAATTAATTGTGTAAAGTGGCACGCGAGCTCTAATTAAAGAGTAACGGAGAAACAATCTCAATGTTTTAATTTAATTAATTAATTAACAACATAGTTAATTATTTTGCAGTCGACTGCAATATAGTACCGTACTTACACCTATAATAGATTACTATTTTTGATAAATTAGAACGGTGATGATCAAACAGATGTTTGAGAAATACTGCTATATCGATAAGATGAATCCGTCCTTCTCGATTTCACTTTCAAAATTCGAATCCTGAGATCGATTTATGGATTGGTGTCCAAAGGAATGATTACAACTGTCGATTTCCTAACCATAATCTTACCATCAGGTCCGTGGTGCGGTGGTAAACGTCGTTGGTTTCCGTGACGGACTTCGCGGGTTCTAGTCGCAGTAACGCACCGTCTTAGGTGGACGTTTTATGACGAAGCGGCACTTTCCGGTCATGGCGCCATAGGTAACAACTTCAACAAATTGTTGTAAGTGGCCTCGAACTGCCTGAGTCATGGCGGTAGTTATGTTTTTATTGCGGCCGACTAGACGTCGATGGCACATAAGACCTTTAGTCCGCGACAATTTAAATTAACTGCTATTTGGTTGTAACCGCAAATATTCGCCTACGTAAGACGCCCTGTAAGGCCAGCATTTTTGCAGTCGATTTATCGATTCTGGTGTGGATGTTGGTGTAATCCAAAAATTAAGTGTAATACTTACCGTAACGTAGCGGGCGTAACGAGAGCGACTAGCTAACCACTAGTACTGTCCTAGAACCAATCCTTTCAATCCCTGCTCTTATCAAACTAAAGAGGTTGAGAGATTGCGTCACAACCAGTTCTCGTTGAAAAAAGTAATGTGCGGACATGGATTAAAATTATTGAGATCGTACATATAATATTACGATGATAATTTTGTGTTTATATTTGTTTCATTCTTGAACATTAAAAAATAATAAGACTTTTTAGTTTATATTACACTCTAAATACTTTCGATGGATTCGGCGGTAACTTTGCAGAAGTTCATATTTAATATAAAATTTAAAATAACTTTGATAATTCGACGTATTATGTTACTAATTGTGACACGTGTTTCGCGTCTTTCAGATGCATCTTCGGACTTACTATCGCAAAGCTTGCTTAAGTAATGAAGCAAGATTGATTCTAATATGTTAAAATGCTAAAATTACAAAATGAAGTTTGGGATTTTTCCTTTTTACGGGAAGCTACGAGGGCGTTATAGAATCAAAACAAAGCAAACAAAAAAACACTGTATATTATTTAGAGCAGTTACTGATTTCAGTAGAAAATGCTCGCGATGAACGAAGCCGGCAATGATATAAATACATTTAATTTGGGATAAGTACGAAAATTTCTTATTATTTATATCTATATTGCCTTACCATCAAGTATTGACAGAAAACACCTTAAAAAGATTAATTCTTTTATCGTGAAAAGTTGATTCGGTTGTCATGGTTTCACGTTATTTGATTCTTTATACGTAAAAATCTTTTATCCGAACAAAGAATCCAAGAAGATTAATAAACGAACGGTTTTATTTTTTATGTTAGCACTCGCAGACAGTCGCGCCAAAAATAAAATTCCCGACTGCATCTGCAGACATGTTTAATACGGCTGGTGAATATTCGCGAGGTGACATCAAAGGGCTTCGAATAGCATTTTTAAACGTCCGGCGAAATTTGTAAACAAGATATGCATATATTTAAAATGCATCGTCGCGAAATCCGGACGCCATTAACCGTTTCAGTGCCGCCTGTTTTTTAAATTACAAAAAAATTCAACAAACACGCATTTATTTTTCGAATCACCCATATCTCACCTCGAGTTAATTGAACATTTGATTCCAGTCGAAAAACCGACCTTTTTATTTTAATCACCATTGTCATTGTTACTAACCTAAAACATATTTTTGCTACTGTACTTGTCGATTATTTCTGTGTAAAATATTTTATTTTTGTAATATCATATTCCAATATTATTTTTGATAGCCTTTGGCACGCCCGTTGGATACGTCAAACAGAAATCTATTTTTCTAATTCATCGTAAGGATATAGGTAGAGCAATTGAGTAGCATGCTGTTCTTGTAGAAAAAATGTAACCGCTTTAGTTCAACCTGTTAGCACAAAAATGTCTTGTATTTTATGACAAACACACATTTATTGTTTTAAATAGCGCATCTCTCACCGTTATCGTTAAGTTAAAGAATTGATTTGAGCCGAAATTCAATAATTTCATTTTAACACCTCCAACAAAAATCAATTTCAAGGTAAGATAATTCTGTTGTATTTAATTTATTCCGGTGAAGCATTGATGGGAGTTAACGTTCGTAAACCAATCTCAACGAAAAACATTACGTGTCTCGTGATTTGAGACATAAAAATGCTCACGCGTGCGTGTGAGGCACTAGACTGGTTAAAAATGCAATTCAACGACTAAGCAGTGAGCACTGCAACCATTTCCCATCGGCGACGTTGTCCAAAGCGACACGTCGTCTCGTATAATTTCGCCACGTAATGTCGTAAATAATAATAATTGACAATATCTTTTTATTTGCCGTTTACGATCCAAATCGTAGAATAATAAATAATTGAAAGAGTGTTTTGTTGTTAAATTCGTGACGGTTTTGAATCGCCTTTATTACCAGCGTCTGTTTTTTTTACAACCAATTCAATTGAATCTCTCGATTTCGTTAATATCTTATCATTCAAAATAGTCAATATATATATGTATAATATGGTGTATAATAACTTATTTTATAGCTTATCTATAATGATAATAACTCTGTATTTTATTTCTTAATAAATGTTCCACCATCTTAGTTTTATATGGTAATAATAAGTTATTAAATGTGACAAATTGATTTGATGTATTCTTGAAGTGAAAGCTAATCTGGGCTTTTACTAAGTTGGAATAAACGTACCTTTTTTACATCGGACATTAAGAGAAAACTGAATAGAACCATTTTGATAGATGCATAGACCATTACAATTAACATAAAGGGCTAAATTTGAATCGTTTGAATTTTGTACTTTTCGTACAAATGTTTCGTACACATTTTGAGTTTTGTCGCTAGCGACACGGGTTTTGGCTTTCGGCATCTACAGACATTTCAAGTGCGCAAACAAATGAACTTGAACTGACGCGTAGTAAATAGTTTGTAACGCTCATACATAGGAAAAAAGTGAGTTAATATGTTTAGTACCTTTAGTCGAAATCCTCAAATAAGGTATATCATGGTGGAAAGAATATGTCAAGATTTAAAAACGATTATGATCACAGATATGTACTTGATAAAATAAAATAGTTATGACAGTAAGAAACAGCGCCTTCTGCGAACGCAACTTTTTGCGCGTCGATAGTACAGACTGTGATAAAAAATCGAAGATGTCACGAATCCAGTAAAAACATAATCGAATTAGCATTTCGTTGCTTATGACACATAAGCGAACAGGTCGAGCATTTGCGTGATCAATTTATGAACATCATGAAGCAGAAGATATATTCCGAGATGTGGCAAATGCCTCAATTTTCTCCAAATGAATGCTAAAATGCAACACAAATAATGACAGATGCTAAGTCTGTTCAGGACCGTATTGATTCTATTTATGAACGCGAAACAACAAAGTAACAAATCTTTTACGAACGGAAGTTCGAAAATTCAAAATGATTTTTGTGTTATTACACTTGAGAAAAAAGCTAATTGGCAAGTAAAACTTATCGAGGTTATCGGAAGTCTCTTTTCAAGAGCATCATCTAATTCAACTATGATATTAACTGTGTCGTCAAGAATCAAAACCAGTATTTTTGCAAAAATCAGATGTGATAATTGAAAAATCCACACTTCCATGATAAATGATATATTTTGCCCGATAGTAAAACTCTAGATCAGTGGTTCTCACGTAAAATTGGGCTGTGGCCGCATTAGGAACATAAGCGGTCCTACGAAAATATCTGGTGGCCGCACCAAATTTTTGTAAACAAAAATACCTAAAATGTATGTGTTGTAATTTATAGAGCACAATACTATGCATACAAATTATATAATTTTGAGTGTCTTTGTTGACATATTAACTTGAAAAAACTCATTTTTACGAAATATCAATATGAACTATCAAACTGTTGGTGGCCGCACATGAAAACCACTGCTCTATATGCAACAGTGACCTATGTATATCACATTGCCATGTTTTGGTAAAGATTTTTTCGATCTAGCAACACTAAGTCGCTTTTTTATCCTTTATAATTGAGGATATTAGGATCTTCAGGCGTTTTAAGTTTAAGTGCACGAATTAAGTTGAACTGACTTTTTATGTTGGCTTAACTGATCTATGCATAATTGAAAATGGTCTGATTTGATTTTCTCAAAATGTCCAATGTAAAATAGATTGTTACTTTAAATTGAAAATACTGAGTATCGATGTACCATTATAACATAACCAATAGCGAGAGCGCCACCTTTGCGTGAATGATGTGCAATACTCAACCAATAAAAGATGTACATATACTTACATATCTTAATATGCAAGATATAAATGAAAAGAAATCTTTATGTTCGTATATTTTTACTAAAACAATACAACTGAAATGGATTTTGAAGACATCAAGTCTATGGGGACAATTTAAGTTCCGAATTCGGCCACGGTCAATTTATGATGGTACATCTATAGAGCTTCGTATTTACCCAGTGAAAAAAAAAGTATCTTAATTCAACAAGTATATTTGTAGAGCGATAATTTGATATAGTCCATTGCTTGCTGGCATCTTTAAAAATATGTTTGTAATTTTTATTAATTATTCAAATGCGGCACAAGCATGTCGTCAATTGATTCTAATTTATATGCCGAACACGAAGTATTTATCGTTCATAAGTGTCCTCCCACTAAAGTAACTATTAATTAATAGCAATTAAACTGACAATTCTTGGAATCACTGCGAATAAACTATTATAGCGTCTAACGCGCGTAGATTATGATCATTGAAAAGGGGTTATGATTTATACAAAGTCGTTGAATAAGTTTTAAACAGCAAACGTTAATTAGTCGAATCAAACCAATTAACATTAATTGAAGAACTTGAGTATTGCATTTTTAATGCATTGTTGTAAATTTTACTAAACTATCTCGTCAGGGACATAGCATTGAACATCATCCAATGTTGATCATCTTGCTAATATCGATGATGTTTGAACATAAAAGGGTTATGGAGTCGAAGTCGGAGACGACAAATCTCATGGGAAAGTCCAAAATTCAAATTTGATTCAATATTGTATAGTATAAATATAAGTGTGGGATCGCTATGTTCAAACAAAATTTCGCTAATTGCATCTTGGTGGTATAAGTATTCGCAAGGGGTTTTTTTTTATAGTGTTTGTTACCATGTCCGCTCCCAACTAGGAGCATATGGACTTTTCACGGAGTTTATATCAACATATTTTTTTCTAAAAGAACTGCTTGTCACTCAGTTGCTCAACATCTCTTTTTCGAAGAGAGTATAGATGGGAAGGATACGAGGACTAGGACAGAACTAATGGTTAGCTAATCGCTGTCACTAAGCGTCGCTCTTTGGGATCGGAAAACGTTAGCTCTCCATTATTTATATTGACTCCGTACGTATTACGTATATTATGAATATTAAGCATGTATTTTCCGGCATATTTGCGTAAAAATGATGCTTTATTGACAGCAGATGTCCAACTCGAAATACGTTTTTAATTGAGTCAAAAAAAACCCGAGATTTACTCGAGGAGTAAAAATAGCCAACATTAGAATAATTTAAATTGAAATTGCCAGTATTTTAACTAGCGGTAAGTTTAAGTGTGAAAGGAAAAAACTAAATAAATACTAAAGCCGTTTGGTTTATGTTAATTTGTTAATCTTACGGTTTTTTTATTCGTGTTAATTGCATGGCAGAGTTTGTATCGAAGCCTATTTCATAAAAAAGACTCGTCAAGTGCCAGAATGAGATAATTGGCATATAAAATTACACTCCTCGTTTTCGAAGTATCTAAATTATGGCATCACCGAGTACTGTTACTAATGTCCGTCAAAGCCGAGAGGATAGCTGCGCGGAAAATTCAAAGACTGAGCAGGCCACTCCAACAAATGCGCGGCATAATTTCAATCATCGATTAACTTCTGTTTAAACGCTTCATTTGGAAGCCATTTGATCCACATTGGAGTGGGGTATGGATAGAACAAAAAATGTTGTTAGCATGTTTTATGTTGTGGATCTTTTAGATATTTAATTCAATTTACTGAACATATCGTTAAATTAATCATATATTGGAGTGAGCGACCTGGGACCAGATCGCGGGGTTTCCAAACTGCCGCGCGGCCGCGCAACATAGAGACAAGATTGACTGTAACTACCTTGAAGATCACACCACTTTGGCAATAGAAAATCAACACCGTAGAAACGAAAACAATAAGTAGCTTAGCCTTGGTAACTCAAGGACGATGGAAACCACTTGGTCAAGAATAGTTAAAAGTTTGCATTTAACGTCGTCGGCTTCCGTGACGGACCGCCGGGGCTCGAGTTCCAGTGCGAGTAGATTTGTTCAGTCGACAGATCGATTCCGTTCGAAAGCAATGTGTGTCTGTGTTGTCAAAAAATCCTTCCCACCTTTCCTATCCCAAAAAGCTAACAACTAGTCCTGGTATACTTTCAATTCCTACTAATTCTTCGTAAAAGAGAGGTTGAGCAACGGAGTAACTTGTTACTTTCATGTTTAATGTAACATGTTGATATAAACTCTGTGAGTCCATATGCTCCAAGTTGGGAGCCGACATGGTCAAAGAAAGGCTAATCGTTCTCGCTTCGTTCCATTTTTAAGATCAGCTCGATGCGGGAGGGAATTTTTGACAACGTAAACATTCCATGTCTTCGAAAAGAAATCATTAATCCGATTGAAAAACTACACTGCCCGTACTGAGACGCTCGACCGCGGAGTTAAAAAATGATCCAGCAATAAAATGGTGACGTGGAGGTCTGAGGGGGGCAGGGGTAGAGAACAAAGGACGGATGTGGGCAGGGAAGTGCCATCCTACCAAGGCTGATGCGTACGGTAGATCCAGCGAAAGGATTTCAATACTATGAATAAAAAAAGACTATCCGACGACGGCGCAGGACTAAAAAATAATATGTGACTGAAATAACGCAGGCGTGGATTGCGCGTTTTTTTATTCATCTTCTTCTTCTTATGATATCTACATATGTGTGTTCATAAAAGATCGCTATTTTTTTTATGCGAATGACAATATTTTTTAAAACATTCGAATTTTAGCGGTTGCAAAAAATTGAGTTGGCATTTACTTGGTAGAACTCCTTTATAATACGGTGAAAAAAATACCAATGTATTTTAATTCTACAGAAAGTATTTTATAAATTTGTTGATAGCTATTTCGGCTTACGCCATCGTCTATCTGAACTATCTGAGTTATCTATGTTAGTGTGACGATGGCGTAAACCAAAATAGCTATCAACAAATATTTAAAATAATTTTTGTAGAATTAAAATACATAGTTATTTTTTTCACCGTATTCCTCTTTTTAATATAAAATTACTGGATACTGAATAAAATCGTCGATAATAAATATATATTTAACGTACATCTGGTATTTATTTCCGTTTTGTCCGCTACTAATGTGGAGCATATGGACAGCTAATGGAGTTAATCTAAGCAGAATATTTCTTAAAACAGAACAGCTTGTTACTCACTAAGCAGATATTTTGTCGTCTCTTTTTCGGAGAGAATACGGATAGACAAGATAGACTTGATGTAAGCTAATCGGATGGGCGTGGGTGTTAATTTTGGACAACACAGATATCTGTGTCTGCGAACAGAAATCGATAATTCAATTTAAAAATGACAAATGGGGTTTGAGCCTGAGCACTCCGGAACCCAATCCAACGGCGTTGACACTTAACCACGGACCCTACCGAATCTTCTATTGGGTAAGTAAATTTTTTGGGTTAATATGGTTTTGTTAACGGGTTTCAATTGCGGATTGTGCTCAGTTGTGCGGATTTCGTTTTCATCAATACGAGTTAAAAAATAAAATGCTAAATTTATTTTGAAAAATTTAAATAAAATATAAGTTTCTTTATAATTTCTTAATATGTATTATGTATCGAACACAATTCATACTCGATGAGCGGACACACATATGTACATCGTTGCCATATAGCTTTTAACTTAAATCGAATACATACATAAAAAATCAACGTTAACTATTAATTTGATCTGTAAGCAAAGCTTTTACCGCTAGTGTTCCATTTATGCCAATTTTCGAACTGTTAACCATAAATGATTCAATATATCGATGATTTCGAATGTACGCCACCATCTTTGTACGTGAACCCAATCTTATAAAAGCATTGCATTAATTGTTTTTCTAATATTTAATGGCTTACTATCATTATACTCGATGGACTACTTCCATTGGAAATCATTGTAACTTGCATATAATATTTTTTCTATATTTAAATTACGATCGACGATCGTAAATTATCATTATTAACCGCGGATACCGAATCGAATCATCGGAACGGTCAAACTTTAACACTTAGCTGTGAAAAATAAAATATGCGTGTAATTAGCCCAAATATTCTTTTAATATGTGTGAAACAAATAGTTTTAAAAAGATAGTTAATCAATGCGAGGTTTTTTTTAAGAATACAATTTTGAAGCGTAGATTTTTTTACAACGCGTCCTGAGAAAAGAGTGCGAAACCTCCGAAATCAGTCCTCAGTGTACCATACATAAATTTCCCTATTATTTTCTTCCAAGATCTACAAAATTATGATCAATTTGTCTCTGGTTTAGATTATATAAAAACGACAGAATAAAACGTATATATTTCATCTCAATTTATCTTAAATACTGTTATGCCAATTTTATATCTATAAAATGTTCAATAAGGCGGGATAAACTGCAGTAGATATTGGCCAAAACTGTTTTTAGAGTTAAGTTAAGTAGATCTTAATTTGTCATCGTTTTTAATTATATTTATATCCTCAACACCAGTGACGGCTGGTGACGGGATGTTGGGAGGTGCAATGGAAGATTCAACCACGCAGAGTTTTTTTATTTTTAAAACACTTCTATAGCATGCAATTCAGATGTTCGCAATACCAACTGTTTCTCTTCCGTACGGTAGTTATCTTCCTTTTGCACCCCCCAGCACCCCGTCACCAGCCGTCACTGCTCAACACGTATAACTTGTGATATTAATCGTAAGACAATTCTTTCTGGTTGTTCATGCCGGTTACATTATTAATTAATATCGATCGTATCTCATTATCTTGGTAACAAACTACTTCACTATTTGAACATTTATTTTCGTACTTTTTTTATTTTCTACTCAGTGAGTAAGTTTTTGTTTATCGGATATTATAATGATTTGATCAACTCTAAACACGAGGTTGAATGTAATTATTTTTTAAAATATTGCATGTTTAAATATTTTGTATATACCTTGTGTTTGTTATAGTCTATTTAACTCTGTATTAGAAACATTTACAGTTATTTTCGTAGTCTGGGTGATGATTTGCAAAATTCGCAATATTATGTGTCACAGACAGAAAAGAATAGAAACAGCACCGCCTGCCGTCTGAGAGGGTGTGTTCCGTAAACCTCGTTCACCCCCGGGGCGTGCGGGCCGGCCGTCTCAAATCGATCTGTATTCAAGCCTTATTATTTCAACAAGACTGAATGAAACCATCACAACATTAACAGAACATGTAGTTTAATCAACGTCACGCTGCACGTCTGCGTCGTCTCAGATCGAAATTCTTATTAATAACGGCAAACAGTACAATAAACAATTTACACCTACCTTCGATGTAGAGAGCACGGACAAGACAATCGGTAACAGATTACAATCACAAATTCACAATATCCTCGGATAAACCTGTGAAAAACTAATGCAGCACACAATTGACTATTAGACTAAAATCTAAAGTACCGGTTGTTATGTCAAAAAAACACGACTTTGCAAAAAAAATGGTTGATACACAATCGAGTGAAATAGATCAGAATAATGTATACCCAGTATTTTTATTCAGCTATTATTGGAATATTTATAAAAAAAACGCTACCAAACCGGGAGCGGAATATGTCAAAATGGCACGGGTAGCTAAGAACGAATTGTATTTTTTACGATTTGTTTTTCATTTATTTTTTCGAACGGGGGTGGAAGCGTACGCTACACTGTCTACTCGCGGCGCTCTGAGACTGACTGACAGATGAATACGCGGGACGGAACTGCCTGAAGTTGGCAGCGGGGCTCAGGTAGCTGCTGTCGACCAATGAGAGGCCAGGAAGCTGCAGGCCAATGAATACAAGTCGTGCGGCAGGAGAAGTGATGCTTCGAAAAGTATGTAGGCCTTTGGAATGGCGGGGTTTAAAAATTAAAGCGAAATAATAATTAACTGTATCATCATTTTACATTGCAGCCAATTAATCAATGCCTGATATTGCTGGAAATAAAATCTTTATTATAATTTCGTATGTATGCATTAAGCCAACCGCGGTGCAGTGAACGGACGAACATAATAATTCTAATGATATTCTAACCAAAAAATAAATTAATATGTTGAATAAGCAGTAATAACACTAGGAATTGTAATGTTAAATAATCACCCAAAAATCATGAAATGCACTTGAATATACATATTTGAAAGTGTATCGATTATAAAGTAGCAAAATGGTAAGGTATTTTGTACTCTAGTCCAATATCAAATTAAAATTGAACGTTAAATTTTGGAAAACAACATTATCAGCAGTTTGTATGCGCACCTTAACTCTTTTACATGTTTTTTTGCACAACGTATCCCCCGTGCAAAAAGAGGATCGGGTGTATGTATGTATTATATATCAAAATGTATGACAATGAGTATAGAAATCATCACTGAATATTGACACCTCTATAGGCAATGTTTCAATCATGAATTTCGGCCATAAACTTTAAGTAGCTTCTCAAATGACCGACGCGAAGAAAACTTTTCAAGACACAAAAATAATATAGCATCTGTCACATACTACAGAAAAGTCAGATGAAAAGAATGAAACTTTACGCAGGACTGTAGAAGAATCGATAGTATTGTAAAAAGGTGCCCTGGTGCCCATCTTGTAGAAAGAGTTTTTAAGCAATGTATCGTGAGGTTCTAATTTTCATTTAATTAAAGTCGTGACTCTTTATATTATACGTTAAGGTCCACTGGTTTCAATAACCTACCACGTAAAAACTTCATAAAATTGAATTATTACTATGAAAAAAGATTTCTCACCAACCGAAAATGTACTGAATACCTTTCAATGCTATTGGAGTGTTATACAATTTACTTAAGAATTTTATCAGACCATCAAAAAGGTACAATTTTTTTTTTTATAAATGAAATCTTCACAATCACTAATTGCAGCAGTATTTTAATGGTCGATTC
Source organism: Himalopsyche kuldschensis (assembly GCA_028554975.1). Taxonomy (NCBI): domain Eukaryota; kingdom Metazoa; phylum Arthropoda; class Insecta; order Trichoptera; family Rhyacophilidae; genus Himalopsyche; species Himalopsyche kuldschensis. The sequence continues at coordinate 271,902 of JAHFWI010000005.1, forward strand.
AATCCTAATATTGCTTTTTCCTATTTTTTTCCGGTCCGATCCCTAAGGTTCATTTCCAAACGTTTTACTCGAACCCGACCTGAACCTACATATAATTTTTGCAACTTACATAAAATTATATCGTACAAAATCCGAAATGTAATTTTTTTTAGTGTTTTTATGAATATTTGTATGTGTGGAATTTAGATTTACGATATGACGTGTACATCCAGTAATAAGCCGATATATGTTTGAATTTTTGTATACCCAGGCCCGAGCCCAAGCCTTCGTTACATGGCCCGAGTCCGTGCAGATCACTAGGACAGTGGTTCTCACGTAAAATTTGGCTGTGGCCGCATTAGGAACATCAGCGGGTCTGGTGGCCGCACCAAATTTCTTTTTTTGTCAAAAATACCTAAACATGTATGTATTTCAGTTATTGCGAACTGCCCATTCTTGATGAACAGTACAATTCATCCAAAATATAAAATTTTCAATGTCATTGTTAACAAATTAACTTGTAAAAGCACATTTTTATTAAACATCAATATTAACTATCAAGCTGTTGGTGGCCGTAGCAAAATCCTCTGGTGGCCGCACATGAGAACCACTGCGCTAGAATATTGATTTAAAGTTTTTATTTAGACATCATTTAAGGAAACCACTGGCAAAATATCCGCCGTATAATTCAGATGATTCGTTAAATAATATATATTAAAAGTTAAGTTAAAATCAATTCCCAAATTTAAAAATTCTAGCTTATATTGTCAATAAAAAATTTCATCGCCATGCATGTTCCAGAATTGCTCAACCTTTTAATATCTCAGCTGGAATGAGTGCACAGCAAATATCACCTGTGGCTATGCCAACTACAATATGGCAGTCGATAAATAAATATGGATATTCACCAGAGAGTACATACTGAGGTACTGATAACATAAATGTCTGGAGTACCCCTATATCTTCGGAGTTAACACCGCCATTCTGACATTATCATGCAAACATACGAGTTTACGCGTGGCCAATTGCGTACAGCACCGCAGATAAATTTATTAAAATAACAGTATGTTAATGTGATTTATTTATTGAGTAGAAATCATGTTTCTTTTTTTACATTCGTAAGAGAACTCGTCAGAAAGGCGGAACGCTACATGGATAATTGGTAATATAATCGATATAAGAGTCTTGAAATACATAGTATTATGCAGATTGCGGCAATTCTCAGCATTAGATTTTCCTTTCAAAACGCGTGAACTAGTATTTTCTTTGGGCGGGAACAGTTTTTCACGCGATGCATGCACTGAAATTTAGTTTCCGGTTACATTGTTTCTTCTAGTGGACGATTTTCAAATTCGGAATTCCTAAGTAAAGATACAAGATATAACTTAGTCATTGTGACAAATGCTCGAGACATCCTGATGTTTGGTAAATAATGGCCCTGAGAGTTGCGAAAATTGGTCTTACGGTAAGGAGGGTTCAGATCAAATTTTTGATAATTCTCTAATTGAGGACATACATATGGATACTACCCATGGAATTGAATGTTACTGTTTTTTTTTTTTGAGGAATCAGTGAACATGAGTTGTTTGTTCTTTCAATGAGTAGAACCATCCTTCCAATAGGGATGCCGCCAGGAAGAACTTTAACGATTTTAACCCGTATTGCTTCGGATGTCGACATATTTTACATTGACGTGAGTGAGTTCAGACGAGTACTATTTTGTTATGTTACATATAAGTATATTTGAATTTAAATTCAAAGCAAATTCAAATATTTTGAAAGAGGTTCAGACTTCATAAAAGAAACCAAATGATTTTCTCTCAAGGTCAGCTAACCGATTCCTGGATAAAGTGTGTGTTGAATATTTGACCAATTACTGAATTTCTCGATCCTGAAAATAATTGTCTTTCAATGTCCGTAAATGATGCAGCTTGCAAATAATTAACCACCATGCCACTGAATGAGATAATTAATACTTATTTAATTGAAATACTGCGGTGCATGTAGGCGAACTTTTCGACACACTTTGTCGCCCTCGTTAATTGTTATAACAAACAGCAGGGAGTCTAAAGATAAATAAAGATTCTCTGAATCAAGAATTGTAAATAACTTATAATTTATTCTCATTAGATACAAACCTGCAACGGAATATTTTTTCAGTGGTGGACAACACACTAGCAGTTTATAGGTATTTGAAAATAAAAGATTATTCGTAACGATCAATAACAATCAAATAGTTTGTTGTTCGAAAATGAGCTTACGCAGTAATGAGTGCCTGTCAGTGTGACGTTTAGCGGCCATATTGAATTGTCAGTCAGTTGTCAATTGAAGTGTCGATGGTCATCGAAAATCTAGAGTTAAGATATTAATCTTTGAACGAGACAAAGGGTTTTCAATAGATGATTTCCGTAATACAATTGCTTACTAAGCCTTTCTCAAATACAGTTTACTTATATTTTAAACAAACATAAGTTGAAATACTAAGATAAAGTAATCATTTGCACAATGCCAGTTCATTCAATCGTTAACAAGATGGGGATCATAATTTAAAAATAATGAAAACAACATATTAAGTAATACATAATCTCGATAAAGAAACAATCTGAATATGATCTAGCTGGCACCTATTTTTTTTTTTTGTTTCTTGTGTTCACCATCGAATATTCCAGACGAAACTGACGGAATTTGGAGATTTGAACATCTGCATAAATTTACAATGTGTTTTTCATCTTTTATAACTAAATTCTATCCATTTTATATGTCTTGAATAATTGGTGCGCTATCATTTCATACCTATAATAAGCAATTAGGATATTGTAATTATATATTGAAAGAAAGCAGAATACTCGAATAAAATCTGATGCGAAAATGCAGCGAACATAAAATGCAACATATTCTAAGAAATTGTAAAATTCTTTAAGTGTTAACAACACTTTACAATTTTAATGTCTTTAATTACCGCTAGGCAGGGCATACAAAATAAAACAATACTCGTTGAGACTAATTGAGACGTCTGATTAAAAAATTTGTTACGTGTATCGATACAATAATATTATTATCTAGATGCCAAATTTTTTAGAATTCTTTTTCGAATTAAACTTTTATATATGTAATATTTTTTACCTTATCCAAAATACACTTAATGATTTTGTGTACCGCTTTCAAATGTATTATTGTCATACTTTCGATAGATTTGTCGGTAACTTTGTGGAAGTTCATTTTTATTTAAAAATAACTTCGATTATTCCACGTAAAATTCCCGTCCCTCACCCATCTAATCCTAAAAACATTTCGTAGCGAGAGCAATTACCGAATTAGTTCTCCTATTGTCCTATCCTCCTATCCTCCCTATCCTTACTATCTTCCAAAAATAGAGGTAGAGCTACTGAGTGACAATCAATTCACGAAGAACGTCTCTGTTGAGATATACACAATAAGGTGTCCATATTCTCCAAATTGAGAGCGGACACGATAAAAATAAAATTAAACACAAATTTTACAGATATTTTATTTTCTGATGAATATATATTTTATGATACTTTACGTTATTACTCTTAAATATTCCATACGATAATGTATAAAAAAGCTCTTGAAATGTTGTTCCTTGTTATATTATGACGGTTTTTGGAACCGGATGCCTCATTAAGCTTCTGACATCTTTAGCCCATTTTAAGGAGCGTGACTGAATGCAATAAAATTCAGCTCCATTTTCTCATTGCAGAATACCTATTAATGATAATAATAATATAAAGATTCCATTCGATATGCGGCACCCTTTGCTAGTCAATGAGAATGCCATTCGCATGCACGGAGTTTACCATCACTATTCAAAGCATTCTAATTGCAGGTGAAGTGCTCTGTTATTGGATTCTTAATTTGAACACTTCTTTACGGGGGAAGTGGTAGTGATCGGAACGTCTTCCTTGTTGATAATGAATTCGTTTTCTCCATAACTACATGCACAATGTTGCTTAAAAAACGTTTCTCGCCTGATAATTCGTGGTCAATCTAGCGCAAATAATAACCATATGGTTGAGCTAAGCGGCTATGCCAAAATTTGGTATTTAAATTCGCTTCAAGTCTGGCAATACTGTCTTCCATTTTAATTCGAAATTTAAATAATATCAAATTTATAAACCATAGATATTATTTTATTGCAATGTTTATAAACAATTGAATCAATCGGATGCAAACTTTCCATAAATATAAATCAATATGAAATGAATAAAGCCTATCGATAATTATAATATTAACAAGTACACAATAAAATTTGATTCATTTTTTATTCCACGTGTTGACACCAGTCTGAAGATGATGCTGAAATCGGCGAAGCACTTATCACTTCTTGTAAAAGAATTCATGGAATGACAAAATTATTAAATATAATTTTAAATAAAATTTAATTTCTTTTTTCTTTACAGCTACCGCCGAATGCAACGAAAATACCTACTGTTTATAGTCAGATATAGTTTACATCGCAGCCTTGCTACGTAATTATTACAGTTATTTGAAAATGAAGAAACACATGGAATGTTATACGTAGTTGCAATAAGTTTAATTAAAAAGAAAAGCTTAAAACATTTTTTCGGATAGGCCGGATATTACCGTTTTGATAAACGATACAAACTAGTTACAAAATGTCAGTTTAAGTTATCCATGCACTTGAATGCTTGTAGGTGTCAATAGGCGAATCCCGGGTCGTTAATGGCGAATTTTGAGTAATTGAGCGATTAAAATTTGATATTGAAGATCCATCAAGCAATAGCAGACGATATCTGCATTAACGATGGCATTAAGTATGACTAATAACACTTTTTAGTCAAATTAAATTGTCAGAATTATACATAATTGATTTAGCGATGTGCTCAGTTAATTTGCGTTCTTTTTTTAAATTTATAGGTAGGTACCTACCAAGAAAAAAGCTTTGAACGTCGCCCATTTTAGATAACTGTCAAAAGAATGACGTTTATAAACTGTATGATTAATAATCATATTATTATTATGACAACAGTTATAATGCCTTGTTATAATGACAAACTAGATCATATTTTTCAAATATGACCTTGTAATCTACCGTTTTACTCTATGGAGATCAATCAGATGCTATCTTATGATTATAGATCTCACAGAATTTGCAAAAACTAGACTTTCTCTCGAAATGCCATTAGACGTAGACTCGCAGCATATTAACATTTAGTGATGTAGACGGTTTTCGGTTGAGCTAACAACTTGCCAGTTAGTGAGTACCGTCTACTTACCACCAAGACATCTAAAAAAGCTAGATTTCACGCCAGTGGGAGCATTGTCCCAGTATTATTAATCTCTGTTCTTCTTCGCGATATAACAGAAACGTACTCAGAAATGTGCAATTGAAGTGGAATTCAGAAATGATTTTGATTTATAAAAGAAAAAAATCGATCGCTGACCGAAAACCGTTCTGACCAACGATGTCAAATCGAAACTAATAGATGGGCCAGATGCAATATTACAGGTATTTGGTGCGCCGCAGACATAGGTACCTAATAAACAAACAAAAATATCAACATATTGTATTTCTCAATAAAAACTAGTGCCGGTGGCTTTGATTGCGGTTGGTTTGAATCCCAGTGGGGAAAGTTTAATAAATTGATTTATGGACTAAATTTGTACATGAAGATATGAATGTCCGTTGTATCTGAAATTTCCTGCCACCCATCAAACTCCACAGTAAGTGGATAGCTCTCTCTCTCTTAAAAAGAAGGATTGAGCAAATAAGTAACTATCAGTTATCTTATAAAAGCTTCTGATGAGATAAGCCTCATTAGAAGACCGTATAATCCACATAGGGAATGGTTAATATAATGTAAATTTGCCATGTTAGTTTTCACTGGTCTGTTTTATATTATATTATGAATAGTATGTAAACGGTTTGCTCCAATCTTCGATTAGATCGCGTGTTGGACATAGTCGGTCTTGGCTATACTATATCTTGTAGTCAGTGCTGTAATAATAGATATAAGAGGTATCAAATACCAAGGCACATTGAGGTTCCTATTTGTATCACAACCCGTCGAATTTGTAGATTACAAATTGGCTCTTATGTATATCTTTTCTGGATGATTGTTAATATTTTGTTGCCAAGTTTAGCCCTGCAAATTGCAAATGAGTGAATTGTGCGCGTGGCAGTTTTATTGTTTTGACGGTCTGTGGGCACGCGTTCGCTCACGAATCTCGATCGCTTTACGAGTCTTATCAAGACTTCTTTATCTACGCAACCCATCCACCTGTGCGATATCATCTTCATCAACATCAAGCAGCTTTGAGGCAGAGATGTAATTAAATGCGCGAAACACAGGTGCGATCGCAGATTAACGGCTTCTTGTAATGCGACTAGTATACTAACTGGAAAATACTAGGTATTACTTGCACAGTCCCCTGCCTCCGTGTTTAGAGAGTTTTCTGAAAATTATTCCATTAATCTTTGCATCTGTTTTAACTTGTAGCGGGCACGGTAACCGAATAGATACCGCGCGATGAAGGGGTTAAGGAATCGAATTCCCAAATGAAGCACTACCAGTGGAATGAACGTTGCAAACTGAAAACTGTCATGTCCGTTTTTGAGACACTTTTTTAGTCTGGACCATCTTCGCCTCGTGACAGTTCTAGTATGAAGAGACTACAAGCTACGTCTCTTTATTACACACCTTGATTTGACATATGAAAACAGGATAAGCCAGCTGATCAATCATAGTATTTACAATTATCATGAGGATATCAAATGACCATGTTTGTGTATTATACAAAATGGATACTATCAAGTGGCCGAATACTAATTTTCTTTTTCGACAATCATTATGGAATATGCAAAACATAGACAACTTCACAATCCACGTTAAAATATGTAGCCTATCTGCATCGTTCTTTTTGAAGTTCATAATACTACATAACTGGATTTTCAACATAAAGTAGTATCGGAGTTGTCAGCCTATTTCGTTATACTTTATAATAAGCTGTGTTTTATAATTTTTTATTTTGCTTATTTGTCTCTGTAATAAATAACAATCGAGAAATATATCTTACTAAAGTAGTATTCGTTTGTTTCATAATTTTCAAGCAACTTGCAACGTAGAATCAATGAAATTATCTATGACAGATCTGACACGTGTGACAATAAATATAATTCTTCTAAGATCGAATTCACGGTTTCTGAAAACGGCTCATTGCTGATCGAAATAAGATCAGATTTTTTTAAATGCTAGGTAAATGTGACGTTTTTTGTTACTTGATTACAACCGGCTTGTTGAATTATGTACATGGTCGATTTCATAAATTAATCTTGCATCTTGGATACTAGTTTAGATATTTTTCTTTCCGTCAATGATTCAATATATTATTTAGCTTGATATTTAAGTTACGAGTCTGGTTTCTCCGCATGTAACTAACAGTAAGTCGTAATAATTTATTCGTTTGAAGCGTGCTTATACAAAAATGAAAATGCAAATGTAACGTTTTCCAATGGATGACTTTAATCTCGCCAGATTTTAAGCATCTATTAATTACAAAACATTTCGAAACCAACCCAAGCGCGACGGGGACGAAAACAGTTTTTTTAATCTCGGCTTTAATTTTTGTATTTTAATATTCTTTTAATGACATGTAATGGGGTCGAAAGATTTTTTGCGATGTTTAAATAATTAATGATTAAATTTGGCAGCGTTAAATGTAATTCTATTAACATGGAAAACTTTGATTACAATTATCAATTAACAAAATCATTCGCCGTGGACGCAACATGAAATTGGTTTTCATTCAGAAATCTTATAAGGTAGACCCTCCCATTCCGTTGCTATCCACGAAAGGATTGTGTTATACATATACTGAAACAACAATCAGTTTTTTGGCTATGTTTATTTATAGACAAAGTAAGTCAGTGATGGCGAATCTGCGCACGATACGCGTGTCAAAGATGCCAAGCCAACACATTTTGTATCACCCATCGTGAACTTACTTCGGAAAATCGAACTCACAATTTTCCCCTCTACGTCTTTTGTGAGTCTGTTTTCATGGCTTAGTATTAAAACCAATAAAATAAGCCGACCAAGATATAAAGTAAGTAGCTCTAAGTTATCCTTGAATTTGACAAAATACCAACCATCAACTCAAAATTTTGCAAATGCAGTTCAGCAACAAAAGTGCTACAAATATTAAAATTGATCCATTTGTTTTTACTTTTAAATAAATATACATACATTTAAAATTTCCAACCTTTTTTTAATCTTTATTGACTGAATAGAAAGAAGAATGAATCTAAAAAATCTTTATCGTGAAAAATCACATGTTTTATTATTTTGATCATGAATTCATTCAAGGGTATTTCAATAGGGACGCTCAAAATATGTTACTTTGTCCTGCTGAGTAGCTTATTCATTGTTTAGTGGCCAAATTTGAGTCAACCAGTTTGGTAAATAATCGGTCAACACCTACCTGTACGTCATCAAAATACAATATCTAGTGAAAACATTGCTGCTGTGTGTGAAAGTGTACAGGAAAACCCAAGGCAGCTTATTTCTCGTCGTTCACAAGAAATTGGCTTTTCTGCGACTTCAACTTGGCGAATTTTGAATCGGGCCTTATGTCTGCACCCGTATAAAATCCAACTAACCAAGGAACTTCAGGTAAACGACCACAGACAACGCCTGATTGGGTTCTGGAGCAGTTGGAAGTTTACCCAAATTTGTCAAAAAAGTCAACTTTAGCGACATGGCCCATTTTATAATGAATGGATATTGGCAGACATTTGATGCCATATTCCATATTTAATGCCGTAAAATATACTTCCAAATGAAATTAAAATTTAATCGAAATCTCACAAACAACTTGTTTTATTTACATTTCAAAACTAAGCGTCCTTATAATAAGACCCTTTAGATTTGTTGAGACACTCATAGAATTGCAATCGCATAATATGCCTTCTACATAAATATAAACGTTATGTATCAATTTCTAAATATCACTCCAGGACAATGTTCTCTGCTAAGAACTAAGAGCTGAAAGACTGAGCAGTCCACTCCAACAAATTCGCGGCATAATTGTTGAAATGCTTCATTACGAGGTCGTATGCTTTACATTGGGAGCAGACATAAATTAAAAAAGAAATGTGTGTATAACATGTTTTACATGCTTCTCTATTCTGTGGATCTATAAAATATTATAAGCAATATTTATGAATCAGGTCGTTAAATCCATCAACTATCAGAGTGCGCGGGGGACTCCGAAGGGAACATTGATCCTGGGGCCAGGGCCTTGATAAATCGACTAGAATTTCGATTTCTCTATCGACCGCCTTCGTTGTGAAACAAATTCCTGAAATATAAGTGATGATATAGTAAATGTATCTCATGGGGAATTAGACAACGCCATGACGAGTTTCTCGGAAGCCTGGTCCATCTTCAACTCAATCTAATCACCACTCAATCGTTATAGTTTCTTTATAAATAACTGAAAATTAATCAGAATTAAATTATTTCCCTCCAATATTGGGTAACCGTATCATAAACAATTCTTTTTGAATATTCAAACTTGGAATTAACTAAAATATTTTTTGTCGTGTTGGTTTTCTTGCATCAAAAGATAGCTGACATGTAGAATGTAGATTACGGTTTTCCGTGTCATTTCAATTATTAAATAAGTGAAACGATACGTTAATATTGTTGAAACATTTTGAAACCTTATCTGTGTTAAAACAATTTACGGTTCATGGCACCCACACATTTATAAAATAAATTCTAGTTCAGGTGTTCGATATTTAAAAAAAATGAGTACATTCTTGAAATTATCATCATATTTTATATTATTCGAAACGATACTAACTAAATACATCATAATAATGCATAATATAGTATAACCAAGAATATCATATATTATATTGTCGCTGCTCGAGGCAATTACCGTTGCGTTTACATACTCAACCCAACAGGGCCGCTGCTAGAAATGAGGTCGCCCATTTAAGAAAGAAAACGACGCCCTTGGTTCGAGATATTTTATGAAATTGAGATACTAATATTTGTTTTTGTTTCCTGATTCTTTATTGGCTGATTGTGGAAACGTTGTGTCAATATTACAATTTTTAGATAGCTAATTCACTATAATGCAGAAAACTCTTGACTATCCGGATGTGGATTATTCTTCCATTAAATTAGAATCTAGGTGCATCTATGGCGCAGCGTAATTCGAACGAAAGTATAAAAATCGTCCGTGATATGACTACTTTAGATGTTTTTGAACGCATGATTGCTCCAAAAATCATATCAACGCGTTATGGAGCTTCTATCAACTGACGTTCTGCTACATTCTACAAAAAACTGCCTGCTATTCAGTCCCTGAACCTCTCTTTTTCTCAAAGCAATGTAAGGCAGGACTAGTGGATTATGTCTCTTCACTTTTCAGGAGAGCCAAAAAACAGATTTCACCAGTCATTTTACTTATGTATATTTGAACAGATACAAATTGTTTTTTTTTATTACCTTTAATGCGATGCTTTGGCTTTCTAATTTATATATAAAATAGTCATTTATTTTTAAGTGTTTTGCGAAAGTGATGTTATTACACATTGAAATATGTCTCTTCAACATATAACGTTACATATCATTTTTTATATAGTGGCACTCATAACTCTTTTGAATCTCCAATTGCAAGGGCTATTCGGCTGATAAATGCGCTGCCTGTTGATATGGACATCTTTGGTGGTGAACTTGATGCTTTGTTAAAAAATTTTGTCTTCTTATGTAAATAATATGTTTCTGTTCTGTTTCTTATTTTTGTGTAATATTTTATGTAATTTTTATTAATTTGTCAAATGCATGGCGCATTGGCGCTTGCTGTAATGCCATGTATTTTATATAGTTTTTTTTCCAGTAAATAAATAACTCAAATTCGGCAAAAATAAATCGGACCGAATCGTTGTATGACTAACGTAGAGAATAACTTATTATATGACAGACTCGAATTGAGAGATTAATCAAGCAAATCAATGAATATAGATTTTAGGTGTGCTGATATTACATGAGTAGAAGAGGCATTTGAAGAAGAACATGTAAAATAAGAATGATATGCATGAATAAGATATACGAAAGAATCTTCCATATCTCAGAATAAAGTACATATAAAGTGACGTAGAAACTTTTCCAAGAGATGGCCCGCCGCCACCTCGTTTTTAGTCCGCCCGCGTGTGCCACACTCGCTGGCCACACGTATGCGACGCCCCTGCAATCAGAAAATTAACAACCCAACAAAATATCACTCTACTTCCAGTATCAGTGAAGAATACTTGAGCGCTTAACTGTTTTTAAGTGTATAAACAAGTCAAAGTGTCAAAACGCGAATATTTACTGGTCATATTTTAATTTTTATTGAAATTACAGTATAACGATGACCTGATTCATGAAATGTTAACTCTCGTGTCATGCAAATTCACCGCAAAAACTAGATACCTCATGAAAATTGAGATTCAAGCAGTGCCGTGCTTTTTTTGGGAAAAGATAATCAGCTGGTTTATCGATCTCGTCAATATGTTTCGACGAGGGTTCTATAAGGGTTCAAACCCTCGTAATATACATTATATTTTTTAATATTTTTCAACTCGCAATCAATGAAAAGACAAAGAATATCGGCTGCGAAGCACATCAAGCCACTCAAAGATTATGAACGTTAACCATATGAATCATAGTAGTCCAAAATAAATGAGTCCTAGACACATTTATGGGAAATATATGTTACCAAAGACAATATTTTTTGGATTCTCGAAATCTCGATTATCCGTACTATCTGGAGGTGAAGGTAGTCTGGATTAGGAAAAATCCAGAAAAGTCATAATTGACAGAGAAAGACATGTTCATTCAGAATGATTATTCTTTATTTGACTTGAATCTAGATTTCAAAATATGTACATGGGTTCAACATTAAATATTTTTTTACTAAGACATTCAATAATTGATTTTAGCAAAAAACTAGCTGTTCTTTAAGCTGTAAAATCGCGAATACTTTAAAGACGTTTAGGTTGTTTCCATACACTCTTCTTGGCTCACAAACTACTTCATGAGGATATCTGAACAATACAAAAGTCAGAGTGAGTAGGACCAATGGTATAGTGGGGCCAGGTCGGTAACCTGGCACCTGAAAATGAATCAGCGCCAAAAAAATGTGCATCTTTAAAAAATAGGGAAGAAATCAATGACCTACCTGGTGACCATTTATTTACCACGGCACCACTGGGTCAGACCAATTTTCTTCCCTCGCAACCGGAATATACCTAAAGGTGTTATACTTTAATATTCGTCCCTGTGTGCACATGACGTTTGATTTACGGCAGCCATTTTATCAACAATGCTTGTTCAATAAAGCCCTGTTTTATCCCAGTGTTACAAAATGGTAGCCGCGCCGCTGTTGATAGAATGAAAAGAAATACGCCCGGATGACCGCATCGTCTACGGAGACTGCACATTTTCCAATAATTAACAATTCCGATTTCGCCGCACCAATTCTTAATTACAGGCCAATGAATGCCCGCGTCTGCCGTAATAAAATATATGTAATAATTGCTGTACTCGAGATTTGACCGTCCAATTAAATTCAATTAATTGCGCTATTTTTTTATATGCTGAAAGTCACCCAACTACACGAAACACGCGTCCAAAATAAGACAATATCTTTCAGAGGCTATGTTCGGAAATTCACCTCTGCGATTTATGTATTTTAGCAATGTTTTTAATGAAACCCATCTGTATATCAGTTTGGACGAGGAACGGGGACGTTGGGGGAGGAGGAGAACGAGAACTACATTTACATAAAAAGTTTTTGTTACAATACAAAATACATCAATGTTTTATTGTTTACTAGTATTGCTACCCGGCGTCGCTCGGACTAAGCGACCAATAATTATTTAATGTTATATCATTCGACATAATTATATCACAAAATCTAACATCCAAAATAGAGTTATATGTCTTCGCCGATAAAAATTCAAACATATTTTCTTTCATATTCGTTTTTATGGCAACTTGCAACAACAATGCAAAAGGGAATTTCAGACATACATACATACGCCGTTTCGGCTTTATGGCTTTGAAGGCCGATAAAGATATGTAGTAGGGTGGAGTTAAGTAACTATGATTAGAGTAAATATACGCTAACCGCTCTCTCTACTGTTATAAACAACATAAATTAAGATAAGTTCAGCTTAAGATAACATTTAAAATAACTTCGATTATTCCACGATACGATCATCTTTCCACGAGTCCTTTCCTAGTCTAATCCTTTATATACCAGATCTCTTCGAACTGACGAGAAGTTATTAAGAGAGCGACTGAGTAACAAACATTACTCCGAGAAAAATATGTTTATGATGCAATATGATCCACATTAGTAGCGGACATGGATTATAAAAAAATGCATATATATATATATACGATAATTATAACTTTTCAAGTTGTCATGCTTAAATTACCCTTTTTTTAAGACATTTCCGCTTTGTATTAAGAGTATATTGCGACAATCGGATGCTTTGTCCCCTGCCAATCTGCTTCCACCCAAGATTATGATGTGATAAAACGAAATCATTGCAGCCCATTATAATTAAATTTATGATTTACGAACCAATTATGCAAAATTAGTTGAGGATTCGTTTTATATTTTTTTTTTATCCTTGATTTTGCACCTAATAGTGAAGGATTCTTTCATATAACTTCCAATCCAATATTGAAAAATGTTGTATTTCTGAATGATTATTTGTAGCTTGTTTTAAATTAAAATCTTATATAACATAAGTACATAAATAAATCAAATTGAGAAATACCAAATTGTGTTTACCAAAAAAATATTAATATTCGGATCAATAACAGGTTAATTTATTGTGAACGAGAGCTAGCAATAGAGAAAAGTAATTAAAATATTTAAATATGAAACAGAATATAGCAGGAACTTATGCAAAACAAATTAATGGAAAGAAAAATATTTAAATTAGATGAAATTGTTCGCAGGCAATCATATTATTCAATTTTATTCACCTCAGCCGAGAAAGCTTTCAAGCCTGGTGATAGTACTGATTTAATCCAGTAGATGCCACTGGTGTGTCATGTTATGCCAGAGAAAATTTTGTAAAATATCAATTGGAAACCTACTGTCAGTCTGAATGTAAAAGACAACAAAGCAAATCTTTGCGAAAAGCTCTTATTTGCGAAAATTCTTTAAGCACTTACTGAACCAACATGGAAACATTGCAATATATTTCTTCATCATCATCAACTGTATATATGTACTGCTTGTGTGGAGCATAATATGTCCACCGAAGAATAATAAGATCTCCTTTCTTCCGCCAATCACTTCATTTACTTACATATATGCATCCTTAAATTCTGCCAAATAAATCCTACTTAAAGTATCCAACAATTTTACAGGACGCTAGAATCACTCCATACGGTGTAAATTTAGAGCAGGATTGAGGTTCTCCAAAGGAATCTGCTGTATTTGTCGCAGCCAGTTCCAGTCTTCATGGCTGCTGATGTAACAGGATGCTGTCATATCCCTAACATTAAGCAATGGTAAATTTCGAAAAAACAATACTGTTTCTTTAATCCTATGGTCATCAGATGAGCTCTGCACCCCTCAAGGCGTCGTAACGCAACGTCACGTGTGTGGAGGTGATCTTTGTTGTGGAAAAGCTGTTGTATGTATGAGACCTGAACTGAAACAGGCTTAGCGAGAATTGCTTTATCGTCGGCATATTGCACAATGATAAATGTGAATCGCTTGTCGGGATCGGGATGTCGTGCGTATAGAGATTATATAAGAGAGGAATGGCCTGCACCTTGTGAAGCCCTGCTGTCAGAACGCGTGGAGATGATTTAATTCCGTGTAATTTTACACGGAACTTTCGATCTGTGAGAAACGAGTTGATTATTTTCAGTGGCGTGTTGAGGCCAGCATCGTTGAGTTTAACGGCTAACTCTTCTAGCCAATCCTTGTCGACGGCTTTTGATATGTCTAAGAACAGGTCAGGTGTCTGGTGGTTAAAGCCGTCTGTGATGTTGTCTGTTACTCGGAGCAGTTGGTGATTTGTGGAATTTGAGCTCGGAAACCGTGTTGCTCATCTGGTATGAGCTTTTTATTCTGAACGATTTTTTTTATCTGGATTTATTTAATAATGACGGGACGGGATACTCACTGACGAAAGTAGACTAATTGGTCTGTAGTTCTCGGGAAGTTTGTGTTTTTTCCCGGTTTTGGGATTAATTCACGTCCGCCATTTTCTAATCGTTTGGGAAATGTTGCATTTTCAGGCATGCGTTTAAAATGTTTGTCAACTCTCACACACCCTTTTCGGCGAGGTGTTAGAGTGCTTTGTTGGAGATTTCGTTAAAGCCGGAAGCCTGGATTAGCTAGATCAAGGGTGTCCAACCTTTTGATCACTGGGAGTTACTTTTCTTTGAATCGACTTCTTATAAGATTCTTATGAGCGCACTATTAAGCGCCAGTTATCGTAAAAACAAGTCGGAGCTCAGGTGAGGTGCGATGCTAACGTACAGAAGCGTTGACGGAAACATCGTCTGAGTGGAAAAAATGCTTGGAGTGGTCTGCGGCGTCTGCTTCGGCCGATGTCACCTGTCGCTATCAGATACACCTTCGTGGTTTTCGGTAGCTTGATTCGCAGAAAGCTAGGGTTCGAATACACTAGTAACTTTGAATACAAGTCGGGGTTTTGCTTTGCATCGTAAACAACAGGGAGTCGACTGAGGTGATGTTGAGAGGTTGATGATCTTTGGCTGAATGTAAACAGGTAGCAGTCCAAATAGAAGTCTGAATAGGTGAGAAGATCGAGTCGGCAATGTGAGCGGTAGGGGAGCAAAGAAGCTGCTTACTTCACAAGTATCGAGCTGAGAATGAGATGTTTCCGCATGATGATGATTTGTCTTTCGCTATGTGGGGGACTGAAGGTGGTACACCCTCATTTCCCTTTCGTCTCTTGGGGGTTGCGTTTCGAGTTTTTAATAACATAAAAAAAGATGATGGTGGTGAATGGTGATGATGTGGAGATCTCTTGATGGTGGTGACACTGATTCCTGATACAATAACCTCAAGGGATTTTATTTTCATTTTTTAAATTTTTATTTAAATAGCCCTCGAGAGGAGGTCAACCGACAGTGTCCCAGACGTTCTGGGAGTTCTCGAGGAGCCGTGAGATGTTTCCCACAGTTCCCAGCGTTTATATAACTTTTCCACCGAGCATAACTCTATGGTTTCATCAATATTTACCACCCATAGACAATACAACCACAAAAATTTCCAACGCTGTATCGATACCACAGTAGCTATATAACTATTCAATCGCTATGTGCAAATACATACGTGAGAATATATTTATAAACGCGCTATAAAGAGCATTGACAATTTCTAGGTTAAAATTGCTCCTTTTGTCGAAAGAATATTTTTACTGAGTATTACTTGAAAGTTTCATCGATAATCTACAACCCATAGACAAAACATAGACTTCACAAAATTTGCGAACGCTTCGTCAATTCCAACAGAGCACAGGTATTATATTATTTAAATCGATCGCTATTTGCTTTGTCTAATATACTTATTAACACGCCACAGAGAGTATTTATACAATATTCAAGTTGAGTGCCCCTCTTGAAGAATTATTATTATCACCTTTCGTACTTTATGGTTTCATCGATAATATACAACTTATCGAGCATCCATAGACTTGAACATTTTCAAATTAAATTATTTAAATGATAAAACTTATTTATCATTTTCTCAAACGTATAATATGACTCATTATACTTTTGAGAAGAAAGGCCAAATTATGATATAAAATAAAAAGTAATTATAAGGATTTTATACAAATTATAGGAAATTATTTTTTAAGTGCTAGCAATACTTCAAGCAATACTCGCGTGTGTGAGTGTGTGTTTGTATATTTGTACGAATGTGTTTAGAATCTGAAACTATGATAAAATCATGTAGGTATGTACCTATGTCGAGAAAATTCTTTTTTTATGATGATGTCACAACTCGGAATGTTAGAACTTAGAACACGCAGAACACAGACAATTTTACTTACTTTGAACCTAAAAGCGTTCGAGTGCGGTCACGCTACACCGGCTCACTACTTTATCGTGTTGTCTACTTGAACTGTTGTTCCTTATTTGAGTTTAGTTTTGTATTTCTGACGTTAATTTCGCGCTATTTTGCGAAAACAGTTAAAAGCAGTGATTGAATAAATTACGGTGAATATTTTTCTTCAAAATATTTTACGCCGCCGCCTATTGATTACCAATTTTGTATTGAAAAAATCGGATAAAGAAAAACGTTACTCGTATTCAAACAAGATTACAATATGATGTATTAATTATTGGATTATTAATTATTTAAATTTGATACCTGACATTCTGTCTTTGATTGTTTTGTCTTATTTATAAAAAAATATATTACTTTTGCGTTTTCCTGCAGTAGATACCTACATAGGCAGTAGATATAACAATAATATTGTTTTCGATTATAGTCATGTTCAAAAGTATGTTTCTGGTTATCCAATAAGAATTATGGAAAAGGGCGCCAAAATTTTCATAAAACATCTGATTTACATAATAAACCTCTCATTAATGATTTTTATTTTTAAAAAAATGGTGCGAATAACTCACTTATTTCGATTTATTACACCTTGTTTTGAATAATGACGTGTACTTTTTTTATAAGCTGAGAAAAGAAAACCATGTCATTATTCTTCAATTCATCTCTAATTACAGTTATGACGTCAGGTCCCACGAAAGGAATAAACATACATTTTTTGTAAATATAATACCTCTGTATTTACATAATTAATTGAAAATCTAAAACAAACAAAAAAAACGCAAGAAATTGTTTTGGTAAATATAAACTAGTATTATTATTATCTACTTATGAAATATATTTTAAGGCGTTTGAACTGATCGATAATTTGAATGGTTTGAATTTTGTACTTTTACATGAACTAACTAACGACCCGGGTTTCGCTTTTCGGCATCTTCAGGCATTTTAAGTGCACGAATGAACTTGAACTGAGTCAGAACTCTCAGTTCGAGCTTATTCGTAAACTTGAATTGCTTGAAGATGCCAAAAGGCGAAACTCACGGAAAACTACATAATTCAAATTTTATATTGAAATTCCATACAGTCGAAATCCTAAATTATAATAGATAAATATTTTGGGCTGGTTAGCTTCATAGGTTCCCAAAAGGGGGTCTGTCGTGGATGATGTCATATCTCAAGGGTAGATGAGTAGTCTGATGTAATGAGTCTGGTAACAAACCAGAAATCCTAAAATCAGTTGTATCAATATGAGAAATGGATACAGAGACATTTCAGTGCGTATTAAAATCACTTTCTTGTTCATAGCACTGCTAAACCTTAAAACAAAACATTAGAATATATCACAAATAAATTAAAAAGCCTAAAAAATAGGTAAAATTGATTACTGGTAGAGAAAAATGATTTAGGTTTTTGCGCTTCTTAGGGGCTGCCATGATTGTGTGGTCATGAGCCATTCAATAAATACTAAATTGTGTTGAAAATTCTTGCATAATATGTAAAGTTTCTTATATTTAAAAGTGTATAGTATTTTTAGCACATGCTATTTCATGTTATCAACGATTGTGTTTTTGGGTCACGCATATCTTTTCAGACGGTGCAAATAGTTGATTCCAATTTTATTAATGTGATAAGTCAACAGTAAATTAATATCCTATATTTTTTGTGACCGGTCATGATTGACATTAACGAGTTGACAATCAACAATACGTAGACAGATATAAACTATTTCAAACTAACAATTGGTGAACTCTATTATGCTTATCTTTCATAACAAATCAACATACAAAGGCATATATATATATACATCACTACATATCTCCATTCATGGGTACACTATTTGATAAAGAAAACTGATGACTTACAAGGTTATAAAATTTCATTAAAAGGATTGACCATTACAGTGATAATATGTTTATCTGTTTATTTCTGTAAATGTTCGTTGACCTCTCTTATTTATTAAGTGTAAATCTAATCAAATTTGGGCAAATCTCACTATATTTCTGCAATGAATAAAGATGATTTCATTACAGGAAAGTGCACAACACAAAACTGAGAAAATGGATACCTCACGAGCATGCACAATTGACTTGAGATCAGACACTGTGACAAGACCAACTCAGTCTATGAGACAAGCGATGGCCACGGCTGTCGTTGGGGACGATGTCTACGGAGAAGACCCAACTGTGAACGCACTGGAAAAGAAAATCGCTGCCATATTGGGAAAGCAATCTGCACTTTTTGTTCCTTCAGGAACTATGGCAAATCTCATTGCAAGTAAGTAAAACAATCTTCAACAGCTAAAATGGCTGATTCACTGCTCAAAAATATATGAGTATTAAAAGTGTTAAAGCTTTCGCGTGCAAGATAACTTTTGTGTTAAAATGTAAAATTTGCATAGTTTTCCTAAGTTAAATTTAATGTAATCAGGCGTTTGCTTTTTTATCCTACTTACGCACACACAAGTGTGGCTGTGTGAAGCAGATGAAGAAATATCAACCGCACATTGATGAACTAGACTTATAACTCATTAAGAGTTAAACATAATGTGATTTTGATTAATCTATAATTTTTTTCTAGTTATGGTACACTGCAACAAAAGGGGAGGAGAGATATTGGTCGGCGATATGTCACACATCTTCAAATATGAACAAGGTAAGGTAAAATATTTTCATTTCTATCATTTAATAAATATTAAATTTGACTAGATTAAACTTACATCAAAGACTGGTTTATTGATTAAATTGGCATTTACTTGGTAGAACTCCATTATAACAAGGTGAAATAGCAATGTATTTTAGTTCTACAAAAATTATACAATATATAGTTGATAGTTATTTCCGACTATGCCCTTGTCAGAACTATGTTTAAACATACATTAACTTATCTATATATACTGGCGTAGAAGAGGTGCACAATACATCTTCTCATTTATCCTTAGGTGTAATAGCTATCAACTTTATATTGTAAAAGTTTTATCATACAAATCCGGGATGGAAACAACTGACGTTAATTTCAATTCCTAGTCCCGATCCACAATGGTTGAGTAGGGCATTTGTGGCTTAAGTACATATGAAGTATTCTTCTTAAAAAATATCTTGCATTACTCAGGAGGTGCTTCTACCATTGCCGGAGCGATGGTGACCACTCTGAAGAATAATCCCGATGGAACATTCGATTTAGTTGAGTTCGAAAAGCATATCCGCGGTGAAGACATTCACGAACCCAAGACGATGATGGCCGTTGTTGAAAACACTCACAACATGTGCGGTGGCAAGGTAAGTGTGAATAAAGCATACAAAATTTAATCATATTGCTTTTCTGATGGATTCTGAGGTCAATACATAATACCGCCAAACCTCAATATAAACAACAAAGGGGTACTGCTTAAATCGAAAGTTGTTTTTTTCAAATACGAAAATATCAACACAATACGCTGTTTATTATACGTAAATGAAAGCTTCAGGTTTTATAATCCACAATTAATTGTTTAAAATTTCAAGACATCCGAATCACACAATCAGATTCTTTCTACACATCTTTTTTTAAATTTAAATTATTATTTTACCTATAAAGTGAGATAATTCCATTACTTAGGATATTTAAAATGTTCATTTATTTACGGAAACAATAAAAATTATCATCATCTGACCAGCGTAAAGAACTACATATGATAAGAACATGATATATGATTCTGCTAAAAAAAGTCAAGTCAAATTAAATACTTCAATTAAATGATCATTCTCTGAGAAATTCATTCGGCAAATATTTTTATAACTATGATATCTACTATCTACACAAAATAAACTTGAAAAAATTAAGGAACGTATATTTATTTAAGAACTTGTATAATCGTTAGCCCAATATTTGTTTTTTAACACATGCTTCCTCTTTTATACATCGCATTAATACTTTTATAATATTTGTTGAGCATTCAAGTCTCTCGTGTTAAAACAAAAAATACACTTATGTCACTTTTCTTTAGTTATCTATTATACAATAAAAATGATAAAGAAATCAATTTAAATAATTATTTTAACAGCTTCCGACGCTGATAATAAATATCATCTGATGATTGACATTTTTTTTTGTTTTATAACTCGACAATTATTATTCATTAACAAGGTTAAATTTAATTTATGTACTATATTCACAATTATGACAAAAAGAATGACTACACATTTTTTATAATTTGTCACATTTCTTCTTTAAATGATAAATTTTGAGCCTATTTACTTTTGAACTAAAGTTAAACAAAAACACAACTCAAACTAAGCGAGAAATGAAATATTTTAAAAACACTTTTTTTCTAATAGAGTATTTAACCAGAAATGGTTTTGGAAAGCAACAAGGGCACACGAATAGAGCAAAGGCTGATCGCTATCACTATGCCCCATTTTTAGAATCGGATGGGTTTGAGAGACGAGACTGAGAGAGTTTATGTAAATTACAATCAATTTATGTACAGTAAACCTCTGCTGTAGAAAAGTTTCTTATAGCATATGCAGCAGTCAATTTTAAATTTAAAATAGCGCAAAAGCCTACATGCATATAATATCTTGCTCACGCCTTATTCTCTTTTTAGGTCGTTCCAATGGAGTGGATCGATAAATTGGCAGTGGCTGCCAAGAAACATTCCATTCTTCTTCACATGGACGGTGCTCGTCTATTTAACGCCACACAGTATCTTGGAGTGGAGGCATCTGCTGTTGTGAAGCATTTCGATTCAGTTTCTGTATGCTTCAGTAAATCCTTGGGTGCGCCAGCTGGATCAGCCCTAGTCGGATCATTGAGCTTCATAAGACAGTAAGTAACAGCTACCGTTCAACAGAATTGAAAGTCCATAATGTATTTTTTTTGTCTCTATTCAAAGTTAAGAACGACTTGTAATGGTGCAATGGTGCACTGTCCCCCCATTTATATTGAAACAATATCAAAATACATTTACCAATTTATTCATTTAAAATTCCTTGTGTGTACAGTAAAAATATTACAGGAAGCGATGATTCACATATCATTAACGGAGGATAGATTTCTTGCATAACTAGGTTTTTTTTGCACTCGCTAATATTCTTGTCACCTGCTACCACTGCTCAAAGTCATATATGCTTCTTTTTCAGAGCTCGCAGATTCCGCAAAGTCTTAGGAGGAGGTATGCGCCAAGCTGGAGTACTGGCGGCACCTGCGATTGTTGCGTTGGATGAAATTGTTCCTGCTTTGGTTGGAGATCACAGAAGAGCAAAGCTGCTCGGAGATGGTAAGGCTTTTACCATAGACCTTAATCAGAATGATTACAGCCATTGACTATGGCTGCATTATTCACGGCTTCAAATCCCAATATGGCCAGTTTCACAAATTGATTATATTTCTGATGTCTAAATTCCAAAGCTGTGGAGTCGTTACAAAAAATTACGACTCCGACTCCAGCATTTACCAAAAACACGACTCCGACTCCAACAATGACAAAAACACAACTCCGAAAAAAAAACGATTAATTTTGTCACGTTTTTTTCCTACCTTTCCTATTTATGTGTATTCAATTATATATCAGTCAAAAATCCGGCCTATAGCCAAATTTGACATATTATTTGCAAAAATGAAAAGTTCAAAATTTCCGACTCCGGGTACGACTCTGGCCAAAACGCCGCGACGACTCCGACTCCGGCTAAAAATCCCCGACTCCACAGCCCTCCTAAATTCCCTTCCATTCATCCCACCTTTAAAACGGAGCGTAACAAAATAATTAGCCAACCAGTCTTGCCCAAGCCATATCCGTGTTTTTACTCCCTTTGAACTACTGAGTTACAAGCAGTTCCCGTTCGATAAATATCTGTTGATAAGCCCCATAGGAGTCTATATTCTCCACATCGGGAGCGGACATCGTCAAATATACTGTTTATGCCTCAACAGCAGTCCAAATAACAAATTAAATGAATGCTACTCTATTATTTTTGCTTTTTTAAGTGCTAAGAATAGCTGGGATAGAGGCAAAGTTAATAAAATACCTACTATCTAGGAGAGGTTTCAAAAATATTTTTTCCTTTTACAGCCATCAATTCATTGAGATTGTCCACATTCACAGTAGATGTGAAAAACCAACACACCAACATTATTCTGGTTAATATCGACCAGAATTGCCCCGTCACAGCCACTCAAGTCATTGCCCGACTACACCAGGTCACTCAAGGTGAAATGGACAAGGGCTGTGTTACCCAGGACGGCCAAGGCATTATTGTGAAGATAATTTATCGGGACCAGAAGACTCTGAGGATAACTCTTTACTTTGAAATATCGGATGACGATATCACCCTCACAGTCAAGAAACTTACGCACGTGTTCAATGAAATGCATTGTAATAAGGGCTTCTTTGGATAATTGAAAATATCCTTAAAACAAAACTGCCGAAAAGAAAAATGATTCATATTCAAATAAGGAACAGTTTGACCAAGTGTAGTTTCATTCAAAGAAATGATATGCCAATCATGATAATAATAAGTGAACAAAAATATAGATTTGGTATAAAATAAATCAATAAAACATTTTAACTTTCTTTGAACCTTTTAGGATGTGACACATTGTGTTGTCCAGATCAGGTCTAAATAATTATTATCAACAATAAATGTTGTGTTCGTAATTCCAACCATGTGCTACTTATCATTATTTATTATTTTAACATGAATTTAACAAAGTTATTGAATTTAATTTTATATTTAACCCATTGTTTACGGTGGCACAAATTTGTGCATTATAACCATAGTAATTGAGCCCGTAAACAAAGTGTTAAAGATAACAATTTTGCAGCTATATTTAAAACATTCTTAAAACATTGGATGCTGAGAACACGCCTAGCATGTCCATTTTCATACTAATAAACAGGTACAGCATTGAAAGCGTTAATAATCAAAACAACCTGGATCATCTTTGCCTAGCAGTTGGTGAACTAGTAGATTAGACTAAAAAGGTTTATCGGTTTATCAGTAATCCTCACTGCTATCTTTGATTTAAATTATTAACTCACCACTTTTAATTCATTAACGTTTACAGGGCCTTTTAATTAGCATGATATATCGCATCTGATGGCCAATTAGCAAACATAAACATTGTGTTAATATCAACTGTCAGAAAAAAAATTACTCTCAAGCCATTAGAAACTATTAGAGATAAAATATGAAATTGAGCTCGTTGATGAGTATTGTATTGCCAGTGATGTCGATATGTAAAATGACCCACTTTATATCTAAAACTCATAGGAATGCGATTCATATAGTACACTTTGGGTATCAAATTGTAAATAAGATCGAAAATATGTAATATATTTTTTTAATTTAGGTGTATTAAAAACATTAATAAAAGAATGGCTTTAATTTGAATTTAAACAATAAAATTGTTTCATAAATAATGTGTTTTTTTTTAATTAGAAAATGTGATTCACTATTATAAATCCTAAGATCGGAACAATTATTAATGCTAATATAATTAACTGCTTACTACATAAGAAGTAAGTCAAGGAATTAATATGCCATATTTAACCCTTTTAATCCCATGGGGCCAATCTATCGTCACAAGTTTTTTCATGAAGAGGTAACACTTATCAGGATACAATAAAATAAAACAAAGAAATATATGTATCAAATAATTCACTTTATTATACTTGCCAAATTATAATGATAAATACATACATCATTCAGCAATATACAAAAGAAAACGTAAAATTTTGAAATTTACAAAATTCATACCCATAATATATACCAGAGAAATACTGATGTGTAACTGAAACCGACAATACACAAACGCAAGAGTAAAAAAGTGATTATAATGAATCGACATTGTTAACGATTGACGAGGCACTGTTTCAGAGACGAGCTCCTCACATTCTCTTGGTGTTGGCGTAGGGGTAAGGCGGCGCAAACGAGGTTTCGGGTCCCTCATCACCACTGTCTTCCGCTCCGTCGGATTCGAAAGTGTTGTCGGGAATGTCGTACAGACGAATCATGAGCTTGTTGGGATCCTTCATGATCAAGTATTTTCCTGGAAAAAGAACAATTATTTCAATGTTTCAGTTCCGGAAAATTTCACATTGAAGGAAACTTGACTAAGACTTCATACAAGACATTAACATATTTAAATCAAATATCAACAACTAGCGCATAATGATCATATAACCATACAACTACATCTACCGTTAAGAATTATCTTCTTATTTATTAAAAGACCGATGTATGTAATCCGCTTCGGATTGGATGTCGTCGGATTCGTTTCTGATTGGCTGTGGGTAAATATTCTTTTTTTGTAAGATTCAAATAAATCTTATAAAAAAAACCAAAAGACTCTAATTAACTTGCATCATGACAGAACAACTTAAATTTTGTTTTGATTTTGTTTTCGTAGAACTGTGATTATACATACAAATTACAAATAACAAGTGAAGCAATGTAGAAGCCACTAGTAAATAATAAAATTGTTAATGCTGTACGTTATAGATAGTTGATTTTATGTTGGTTCATGTAGATAATTTATAGAATTTGAATATATTATGTACTAAAGAAATACACTATGCTTTCACACACATGCAGTGCAAAAGTTAAAATAACTTTATTTTACATTAAAGATTTTTGGCAGGGAAATATTTTCCGAACTTAATATAAATGTTAAACGCTGATAAGTGGGATTAAATGCAATTCACCATCCTTCTGCTTCATACAAATGTCAACGATGCATCGGAGGATACCCCAGGCATTGTCCATGGAGAGATTGATCTGGGCGGCGACCTCGCTAGGCTTGTACTGTTGGGTTCCCAGGATGACGTGGCGCGATGAGTCACGGACTACGGCACGGGAAACGTACCCGAACTTAATGTGATCCGAACCAGCTAAAAGAGCCTGAAATTTAAAACACAATATAATTTTTGCAGGTGAAATGAATTATCTGTCACAATATCTATAACTACTCAAAAAAAATTGTTCCACGAGAATCTCTATTTTTCAGAAAGAGTGAGGATAGTAGGGTAGGGCTAGGACACTACTAGTGGTAATCTACTACTAGTGGCTACGCCACGTTTTAAATATAAGAGGAAATTAAGACAGCACAGATATCCATACCTTAAAACAGTGGTCTCCAAACTCAATAAGTATGTGAACAACTTTCAGAGATTGTAATTGTGAGCTACTTATCCACAAGGGCTTTGGAAGCAAATGTAGCTTTCTTCCAAAAAAAGCATATACGGGAAAAACTTGAGCAAGCTTAAGTCGATCGAAAAATCAATTTTTATGATACCGTCCCTGCTGAGATTGTAGGCAATGAGAACAGTAATTACCTGAACAGTCCACTTGGCGAGTTTGCAGGCATTGTTTCTCAATTCATTAGCAAGGACTGCTCCTCGCTGCGTATCAAGTTTCTGACGCCATTCAACTCCGTTAGCAGCCTTGGAATCCCATTCGTTGAGAGCCTTCACTGTCAAGAACTGAAGTTCTCCAGTGGGAGACGGGACAACGGCATCGTGCTCGCAACGGGCGACCAGTATCTGAAAATGACAAGTGATGAATTAATTTCTTTCTATGTGGAAATAAAGTATTCTGCAGATGATGTATGAAATAGTGGAGTAAAATAGAAACAGTTGTTGCATTTAATACTCAACTAAATTCATACAGTAGAGCGATTCAGTTGTTAGCAACAGCGGGTAAAAGTTAACAATGATTGATAGTTTGAACAGTTATGTTTATTGCAATTTATTTCAAAGTTATTAAATAGTAAACGTTAAGTAGTTTATCATATCTATTTTGGGTTGAACATTCATTCCAGAAACATGCTGGTGATCCAAATCACTCGTAAATCAAAGCTAATTTCCACATGACAAATAAATACTGGAAACTTGGATGGTTCCTTTGACAGCCCAAAAATAGTCATATAAAAATGATTAATATATATTTTACGCCGTCATTTGATTTTACTATCATAAAGTAATCGAATTTACTAATTAAATTCAAGCATAACTGGAAGATTATTGTTTCGGATGACTACCTTTTTACTCCACAGAATTTTTGCTTGCTTTGCAACATTCACAGACCATGGTTCGACTGAAATTGTCATTGAAAAATGTTTCGTAAAACATAATTACTACTGTAGTTAAATATTTCTAGTTTTGTCATTACCCCCGCTTCATATAAACGATTGCGAATTTCAAACCTATTTTTTTCATACGATAATCATTTTGTTGATCTTGCATTTACTTGATTGCACAATATAATAAAATAGAATATCTCACCACACCATTGTTGAGGTCCCATTTGCGATAACGATAAGCAACGGAAGCCACTTCTCCTTCTTCTTCCTCCGAGACGAAGGGATTCGCTTCTGGGAACTTGTAACGGGGCTCACCTACACCACTTCGGAGGACCTATAACATAATTATACACTCATTATTATTCTAGATATAATATTTAAATTGGAATACCTTTTAATTACAATAGAATAATTTAAAAGTGTTCTTGGTGGAAACGAATTATATTTCAATACTACTACTTTGACATGTTTTATAATGTTCGGTTTGGTTCATTCAGCGATTATCATGATAAAAAAAAAGTAGCATACCTGTTGACTGAAATTGTGATTAATAAAGGTGGCTTCGAGGGCGAGGTTGCGGGGGGAGTTGAGCGAGTTGCTTTCGTCAGTTGGGGGCTCCACCGATGACTCGTTCACAGTTAACAAATCAAATTCTGTGCTGTCACGCTTATCCATGAAAAGCTTATCACCTGTTAACAAAGTTAAGAGAAATGAAAAATATAAATAAATAAATCAACTGTGCCGTTCGTTGTACACATAGTTTTCCTAGCAGATAACAAATATTCCATCGATCAAAGTAAAATTTGTTAAGGAACGATAAAAGAAGGATTTTTTTAACAATGTTTTGATAGGTGTTCATCAGTGCTATAAAAAACAGCCGTAAATGCAAGAAAATGATACATAAGGTTTCTGATTGCATAATTTTCTTAATAATATGACTTTATTATAATTTATCACGGTAGTTGAAGCTCACCAATTTTTTCAATGACAATATCCCAGGAATAGGTGGACCTGGTGCAGCACATGATGGTTGCCAAAATGGTGTCGGTGGCGTACACAGTTCCCACACTCTTGGTCAGCTTACGGATGACAGGATCGTCGGTAGTTGTGACCTGAAAATGAAGAGCATAATTATAACGTCGATTTTTCTATCAAACACAAACAAAATGTAGATATTGATTGAATTGGCATTTACTTGGTAGAACTCCATTATAACACGGTGAAAAAAATAACAATGTATTTTAGTTCTATAGAAATTATTTTATATATTTGTTGATCTGACGATGGTGTAAGCCGAAATAGCTATCAACAAGTATATAAAATAATTTCTCTAGAACTAAAATACATTGTTATCTTTTTCTCCATGTTAAAAATATAGATACAATAAATTCAAAAGGACAAGTACTATATATTAGACGAGATTGCAAAATCTAAGGCATATTTTCGGGCTTAACGCACTTTGTATGTTTGACGGGGCTAATTTGATTTCTGTTGCTGCTATTGGTATCAAAATATTTCACGGACGATTTTCGAGGAAGATTAAAATTATTTGCACAAACCGTATGGAAAATCCTGTCAATTCGCTGCAGGGGTCTTTCGTGTTTCAAATTAACACGATCATAAGTTTTGTCGTAGTACTCCAATGTACCACAGCAAATAATGTCTTCGCCTATAAAAAAAATAAAATAGATTATAGGTGTTGCAACATTCAACTATCACTGCATTTCTTTAACATTTAATCTGTATATGAGAATTCGGCCCCTTAGGGACAGTGGGGTCTCTGTTCTCATTGTTCACTACTTTTCAGGAGAGCCAAAAAACAGTTTTCACCAGTATTCAATGAAATCAATTTTTGAACATTTTAAGGAGTGAGTAGATCTATACTGAATGAGTAATTCAACATAATCTTGCTTTATTACTGGAGCAAACATTGAGAAAATAAGTTCAAAGATGCCTCTGAAAGAGGCGAAACACGTGTCACTCAATACGCGGAATAATCAAAGTTATTTTATATTGAATTTAATTCGTTCTACTGTTTGAACCAAAAACACGTCCATACTTCTTCAAAGGTTAGTAAATTTTAAATTGTCTTTTCATAATATTTGAAGACAATGATTTGACTTTCGGAGGCCTTGCAGAATAAATTAAACTAAGTAAAGTAAACAAACCATCCTTGACACCAGGCAGGGATAGCTTGGCGAGACGGGGAAAGTCCATTTCCTCGATAGTAACCCAATCGGGGCGCACTGTGACGGAGGCATCCCTGATCTTGTGGGGAGCGCCACGCTGACCCCACTTCTTTCCACGCTTCTGGTCGCGGGGCTTTCCTTTTCCCAGGGTGGTCATTCCCTGGCCTCGGCCACCGCGGTTTCCACGCATAGCTCTCTGATTTCCGCGGAACCGGCCGCGCTGATAAGCAGGCTTCTGCTTTCAAGTCGTGTCCACCAAATGGAAGGTGGACTCGTCTTCTTCGTGGAAGTAGGCATACTGACTTCCACCACCAAACTGCGATGCATACTTGTCTGAAAGAGAAATTTCAAATAAAATTAATTTTTGCAATTGAATAATTTATAAAAATTCAATGAGAAGCCGCACAATGCTTTCATAATTTGTTGTTGGAACATGATAATAATATAGTTTAATTATAAGTCAGTTAACTCATGCAATTGAAATGACCGAAGATCCTGATAGGCGAAACCTGGTCGTTAGTAACAAAACTCATGGCTAAGTACAAAATTAAAATGGTTCAAATTTGATATTGAAATTCCATCAGGCAACTTCAAATCAGTTGAAATCCTAAATTATTTAAATTATAATTAAAAATAACTAAAATTGTCTGAGTAAGACAGAAATAGAATATTTTGATGATGGGATGCAAGTAATTTGTGTTTTAAAATACAATATCTTCTTAGGGCATGGTTTACAGGGTTCAATGTAATGGAGCCTAATCTATCTATCAACAGGCTGTTTTGTGTGGAACTTATCTCAAATGTAAATAGAGGTGTATTATCAAATGTGAAGTCGATAAATATAATTTTGATTTTCTTCTCATGGCAATTCTTATCATTCTTGTTTCCAATATATTAAAATTCAGAACATAAACATATCATCCTAGTGTGAAATTAAATTTATTTTTAAGTTCCTTCCAAATGAGTAAATTTTGTCTATGGATGTTCAGACAATTACTGAAAAGTGGAATATATTTTGGGAAATGGTAATTCTCGTATTTAGTAAGTTTATTTCAAATATAAATGAAAAGGTTAAATAAACATCAATTATAAATCATAAATTGGCGATATGAGTAAAAACACAATGCCACGAAAGCGACACCAAATTAACATGTATTCATGGTACATGCTATGCATATGATATTGATAAAGGTTATGTATTATAAACGACAATATTGCGGACGGGCGTGAAATTAAACTGAATTCAACTGCTGAACGAATAATAAAATTAATATTACTACATGGACATAAATAAACTAAATATATCAAAACAATGATAACATACTGGCGTATTTCTTATCTTGGACACCGGTCCAGTCACTTATTTTCCCTAGCCTGTCTCCTTTACTGAAAGGCTGGTAAGGCATATCTCTGAATTGATCGAGCATTTCGCAGGGTCCCCACCCGAAAGGGTTGTCCTGAATAACGGGGGCCACGAATGTGACATGATCATCCCCGCCTGGATCCGTCATTTTCACAATTGTAAAGAAATCTCCGTAATTGCGGAAACTTCTGACAGATCTTCTTGAACTGCCACACCACGAGAATGCAGCCGGAAATAAATTTGCTTGACCCTAGCTTCATATGATTACGAGTATTACCAACATTTTATGTTTGCCACTATGGACCTAAATTCTGGCCAATTTATTAGAGAAAATTAACGAAATATTTAAAGAAATCTTAAGAAGAAAAAAAAAAGAATTACTGATATCATAGTTCAAAGCAGAAACATAATGCAAAATTCAACCACATTATATTTGTTTATATTAACCCTCCTCAAAATAATATTCACTAGAAAACAATATTACTAAATTTACCATAATAATGTACCAAAAAATCAATGTAACTACTTAATTTATATGACTTAATTTTTAAATAGAAAATCATTTAATATTTCAGAAAGCTTATTTTCACCTTCAAGCATTCTTTCTTTATTACTCTGCATTTATTTATTGTTTTGAAAGTTAATTAATAGGTATCCATTAAAATAAATTTAAAAAAGATTTTATTTTGTGAGAAAAATATGATCTGGAGGATAAATATGTACATATTTGCACAGCTTTATTGTAAAAAAACCAAAATGTGCAATACCTATTGTCATAATAATTATCAGTTTCAGACAAAATAATTCTAATGCCAAACAAAATACTTTCAATATATTGAGAAGCATCGTATTGATATTATTGATGATATCAATAATTTATATAGTACAAAATTATTTAATATGTGGGATAATATTAGTAACAATGCACCGAATGATGTTAAGGATTTTTTTAATGTTTTAAATTAATTGGCCATGCAGCAACATTATCAACGTTTAAAACTTACGGCAGTCTAATAAGATAAAAACATAAAATTTAATAGTATATGAGTAAAATAAAGCAATTAAAATAATTATTCAACCAACTATATGAAATGCCAGCATACGCTTTAACCTTTCTTTACGAACAACCATATCGTAGTATTATCATTTGACTAATCTAGCAGTTGTAACTTGCTCAATTTGACGTTTCACAATAGTGGCCTACCGGATACGGCAGACATCTTAAATGTATTTGTCATAAAAGTAGACGGATTGACATCCCAGAATTTCAATAGTATTTTTTTGAAAAAGTGAAACTTTATTTGTGTTTACAGTGACAGTAATCAAAATCATTGTTAAACAGTCTGTCTAAATATGTTTACACTATAATGGTGTCCTATAAGTGTTTGTGATAAAGTGATTTTTCATTGGAAAGTTGATTGGCCTTTCGGCCGAAAAATAGTCATAATTGCCGCAGTAGGTGAGTTTAAGGCTATTTAAAGTTGCTTGTCACGGTTCTTTGTATCTCTCGTTCGACGAGAAGATTTCCTTGTTTTTTACCCTTCGACATTGAATTTTTCGTATGTTTACATTATAATATTATTTATATTTGGTCACATGATAGATCGCCTGCATTAATTAAAACAAAACAGGCTTATGCGCTAAGTATGTACTTGACGTAAATAAACGTCATTCCAACAGTAACCTGAATAACTGTATTTGGAACAGTGTTTTTCATTTTTGTGGTCAGTCAAACAGTTTGACGTTTGGATCCAATTAATTTTTGAAAGGTGATCGTGGAAAAACTTAACAGAGGTATTTTAAAATTAAAATATAACCGATTTATATGCATATTATATTGGTTGTAAGCGTGTCCTTTACAATCTACAGTTACTATCCAGCCAGTTAATTTTGTTTATAGATAATATGCATATCTAATTTTCATTTCCTCTGATAATCATATCATTATTATTTTGAATATTATTAAATAACACTCTGGCAGTATCGAGTAAAGATTGTTATCATTATACAAACTTAATTACCTAGCATTGGATCCTGAATTCGGTTAGATTTATCAATATTGAATTGGCTTAATTTTTATGTAAGATTTATGACACCTCATATTCTATTCCAGAAATATTTATGGAATTGATAATTAACAGTTGGTGTCTTTTTAACCTTGACCGTTTGTGATGCCATTGCAGACCACCGTGATACAGTAATAATGCCGCTTATGCTTCCAAATCATCAGTATCTTCACCCCTATAGCGTGTATTGATATTTTAATTATTACCTGAACTTTTGTCTCAGGGGATCAATGTCTGTGATGCTTTTATTTCTTTCCACAAAACATATTCTTTAACCGCTGGGTGAAAATTGATTGGCTGACTATCAATTCATCCAACTCCAGCCTCTTGGAAATCGGTTGAGTCACTTCTTTAGTCGCTTTTTTCCCTGTGTAGCCTCTGTTTACAAACTCTTGATTTTACACTGTACAATATTTCATGTCATTGTGGGATTGGTAATATACCCTTACTTTTTATTTATATCTATCTGTCAGTTTAAAAACAAATGTTTCCTTCTGTTTTTTTTTATGTCTATTTTGGGAATGTCAAAAAATATTTTTGATGCAACACTATTTATTATATAATTACTAAATTGTACAAAATAAATATACAACACATACATGTTATCACAGCAGATGTGCAACTTATGTCTCTAATTGTTTTAGTAACCTTCCATGTTTTAATTGATATGCCAAAAATATTTGAGGAATCTATTTTACATAAATTCTTAAAAAGGCATTAATAATAAATAAATACAATGTTTTTAAAATGTTTTTATTTTATAGAGAAATAATGTAAGAGGTTGATTCTTAGTTAATCAAAAAATGCTAAAGCAATCAATTTTTTTTTGTAAAAATGTAAAAAGCTTTTCTTTAACAAATATTAATTACAACATTAAAGAAGGATAAATTTAAAAAAAATAATAATTACATTTCCGTAACTTCTTTTGCAGTATATTATTCACTTTATTTACTATTATTAGGTAAAAAAATAAATATTTTCTTAGTGATTTATTTTTTAATAATTTTATGCTTATATTATTTCATTTTAGAGAAATAATTATAAATTAACAATAAATATTTTATCAAATTAATTAGTTCAATATCTCATAGTGTTGAATAAATTAAATTTTCTTGGTTTGTCCCAAAATCACATGCGTGCAGTAAGTTGGATACCCCAGGCTATTTTTCTATAAAATAAAATAGAACAAGCGATTGTTTGTTGTTCTGTTTAAAACCACGATTTCCTACGCCAAAATCTATACAGGATATTCCTAATTATGCTAACTTATTAGTGACCACCCGTGACTAAAGTGAGTAATATTCTTACAATCAAATATTTGAAAATCTATTTGTATCCTATGATATGAGCAACCCGCATGCCAATGCTTGTGGTCCGGCCCTGAATTGTACAAGCGAGTTTTGATTCTCGCTTTCTGGCCTTAGCTTACTAACTGACACTCTGGTCTACTTAAAAATAATAGATGTAGATATATTTATTTTAATATATTTAACTATCCCTTCCAAAACTAAAATCATCAATCCCTAAGTATCTACATGGTATAACGTCTAACCATGACAAAAATTACACGTTTCTCGCACCCTATCGCTAATTTGAAAAATATATGTGCTTTGTCGTCTCCTGCAAACAATGTGTTCATATTAGTATATTTTGTTCATCAATTTTGACCGGCCCTTGATTTTGAGACTGAATGATAATTTCGCCATATAACTAATAAAGGTTGCACATGCCTGGCCTGTCTGGTGTACATAAACAAATGTGTTTGCTAATTTTCACTTTCCTCAGAATCGAATAGAAGTTTCCGAACAATAATACAAATTGTTAACACAATGGGTATTTGTATTATCACTCCTTATCTACCTTGGCTTGCCTTATCTGTTGATTGCCCTGGTTTAGCCTTATTTTGACAAAGAAAATAATTTAAAACACATTTGTAAGGATATGCTTAAAATGAATGCAATTTATTTTTAGCTAAGAAAAAATTATGATAATTTTTATCTAATGCTGTAAAATTGTAATGTCATCAATTTGGTAATATTTTTCCTAAAATACGTGCATCCATGATAAGTAATTTTTCAATGAAGATAAGCTGGGGTGAGCTGGACTTAAATTGAACGCCCAAATGTCTGTAGTTTCGCAGCATTCTCTAAGCTGAGCATTTAAAAGGTTTCAGGTTCAATTCCTGGCAAGAGCGTATAGGTAGTTTAGATTTTTCTCAAAGGTCACTTTATCTAATGGACGTATCAGCATATTTTTTCCACAAAAACTGCTTGTTTACAAACATTAATTTATTGAAATGCTATAGTTTCAGTGATATCTATTAACCCCTTCCATGCAGTGAAGTTTGTTTATTAATGAAAAAAATTGATAATCAAAATTTCTCAGTAGATTTATGTATTCCTTATAATGTCATTCTGTCAATCGTCTGCTGCATAAGTCAGTTACTAATCTCAGCTCATCAAACATTATAAAAAGAAAATTCTAAAATACTTATTTTGTATATTTAAAAAAAATGCGCCCAATTCGTTTTTTATGAGTTGATTTTACACGCAGAACACTCAAACTAAAAATATGCTTCGTTTATCTCTGTTTCAGTTTGTACGAAGCATTTTGCTTGTCTTTTCACACAGCTCGTATGGCTTCAGTTAATTCGAACACTCCGTTACATAAACCAATGCCTGACAAATATATTGACGTCTAGTGACACCACTCAATACTTTGCATTGATTTTCAGTGTAGCCTTTTTTGACACCGAAACGGTTTGATCCTCTGTTCAATTAGTGCCCCGCGTCTTCGTCTGTTGGTGTTTTTAAACATTGCTCAATAACAAACCGCGATAATTAGAATTGTGCAATGAATTAACATACATTGTCATGTAGAAAGTTGGCGTATATTACAACTGACCTGCATTAATTTTATAATTAAGTGAGTATTGATTTATTTTTTTATCTATAATTTATAAATACCTTCAGAGAAAGATATTAAAACATATATTCATCTGCTATGAGATTGTAAGAGATTCGACAAACGCATCATCATTGGTTTTGGATATTTGTGTAGTTTATTTAATTGTGTTTTTAGTGTTATTATAGCGTAATAGTTAGTTGTATCATCATTTATGTATAGTTGCGTTGGTTTTTTAAGGGACAGATGATAAATGAATTGGAATAAAATACAAATCAGATTATTGGTACAGAATTTCTATGAAAATTAAAACTATTCTATAAATAATATGAAGTCTATATTGATTAATACACTAAGCCATACATGGGCATCTACCGGCCTGCGGGCCGGATCCGGCCCACTGGGCTATTTTGTCCGGCCCTTTTACACCTGGGCAAAATAATTGAAAAAGAAATTAATAGTTCCAGGGAGGATTTTTTTTTTAAAACCATTTTCCTAGTCTATCAGCTCATACAAACAACACATATACAGTCGTGTCAATAGAAATCCGCGCGCCCTTCACAATTCTATTCATTTGCGAAAATTTCCTCGAAATCTTTCTTCGAAATTTGCAGATGGAACTTATTGAGCTTTAGGGGGATTTATTGCTAAAACCACTGCTTTGACGGATTTTTATAAATTATATTTGGTGGATGAAAAATATACAAATGTACGCACATTTGCATGAAAAATCATTTGTATTTTCGGCAGCACATATACGTGCGATCAGTTTTTTTCGAGGATGAAACACACTAAATCAAAAATTTGAACGAGGATTACAAATGAAAATCTTGAAAATTCTATGCAATTATCCTTAAGCAATATCATCGCCAATATGGAGAGTCTTGTAATTCAAGTACAAGGCCAATCTTACTTCCACACTCAACCACACTCAGCCACACTTAATTTTGTAATCAGTAATATTAATATTATGTCGTTCATTATATAAATAAAAAATATATAAGATGTAGCAACGTGTTTTATTGAATTAAATATAACTTATGTGTACATAGTTATTTGGTCCGGCCCTTGACTCGAAGACAGAATGACAATCCGGCCCCAGACCTAGGAAAGGTTGCCCATGCCTGCACTAAGCAAATAGCATCAATAAACAAATAGTTTCTGAAGAATCAAAGTTTTTCACCGAAGTTCGTACAATTTCGATCTGGTTTTTTGTGGATTTGCCAATAACAAATTATCTTTAGACCGATAAATGTATGTGTCACATAAATCATCTCTTTCACTTGAATTCAAAATATATAGCTCAGGAAACAAAAAAACTTACAATTCCCAGTAAAGATAAAATAGACGTTTATCATTGAGTCACTGCCATTATGGAATTAGTGCTATCTCAGTTTATGTTTTCCTCATCTCATTTCCATGATAATAGCCGTATCAAAAAAATATTTGATCTGTTATTATTTTTGTATGCTATTTATTATTTATTTATCATCGATATACTGGTGAATCATATTTTACTCACAGGGGTCATCAAATCGTTTGTGGTTTTAATCTATTGATATTCTAATATATAGTATCATTTTCATACAACATATTGGCTCCCAATGTAGACTGCCAATGGAGATATATTAACAGAACTGCTTGGTACTCAGTTGCTTAACCTCCCTTTTTTAAGAGAATTGGGATAGAAAGAATAAAGCTAGTAGTTAGTTAATTGCTCTTGCTACATCGTGTTTTTAGGATTGGATGAGTTTGTGAGGCGATTTAAAACAACACAGGCATCCATTAAATGAATAATCAAACTACCAGGACTGGGATTCGAACCCCTGAGCTTTATCAACTGAAGCCAACAGCGTCGATATTTGAACATGGATCTGATAAAATTGGTGAAGCTCTTCCACGATGACCACCGCTTTGTTTTTGCAACCAAAATTTAACTGTGCTTTTCCCATGCCCTGGTCCCGATTCTTCACTCATTGTGTGCCCGTGTATTTCTCTTGGCCAGATGCATGCATCAGCATAAAATTGTAACTCTTAATATAAATAATAAAAGTGTATTGATTATAAATTTTGCTTCGCGGTGTTGCTACATCACATTAATAACTAATTGACGTGTGTTTTTCTTTATTTTTTGGCAGACGCGGCTATAACAAGCATTTGAAATTGACAACTAATCAGCAATATTGATCAACTAAACAAAGGTGAGTACTACATACTAATGTTATAAATAACCTAGTTTCATGAATTGTATGTTACCAAAGAAAATGTTGTGTACTGTACTGTTTTATTAAGATAACAAACTTTATGTATGCGAAATAATGAAAAGTTAAATGAATGAAGTTACTAACATAAAACGAATTTCAATCATACTGTTTTTATTAAATCATTATTTCGGGAAGACACTGCCTAATGATAGGCGGTAATAAACTGTATTTGATAGTTTCATTACAAAACTTGTGAATGATGCAGAGGTAGTTTCATCAAAAGACAAATCGACAGAGGTTAAATGTTAATAAGAAAAAAGCAGTACACACAGGTAACAGGTCTTACTTCTTGCAGGAAACAGAAATGGGTTTTTGGAAATGTTACTCTAAAATGTGGCCCACATTGTGGTTTCCAAAGTTATTGTATTAACTTAATTGAAGCTGAGAATCCATAAACCTATTTCAGTCGGTCCCTGTGGTCTAGTGGCAAAGCTTTCAATCGGGGGGCCGGGTTCAATCCCCGGCAAGGTTAGATTTTTTCAATTGGAGTCTTGGGCTGGGTGTTATGTTATTTATCGTTGATTTTGTGCACAACTGATACATTATTTACCATCGAGTTAATCTCGTGTGACTTTCACAACTCAGAAATTTGGCGCATTAAACCAAACAAAAAATTAAAAAAAAAAACAAGTTTTAAACAAGTTTTAGTACAATTTCATATTTAAAAAATGAATCTTTTATGATTACTGTTTTATATGATTTTTCAAGGAAAATCATGTTAGTTGGTTTGCAATATTCAAATTAGTTTAGTCTGAAAAGTTGGCGACATCTGCTTTATATTGCTATATTTTTTATATGCACTGGATTTGTCCTATATGCATAATATAATGATACGGTAGGAAAATAACAATGTATTTTAGTTCTACATAAATTATTTTATTTATTTGTTGATAGCTATTTAGGCTTACGCCTTCGTCAGAACTAACGTTCTGTTCTAATAGTTCTGACAAAGGCGTAAGCCGAAATAGCTATCAACAAATATATAAAATAATTTATGTAGAACTAAAATACATTGTTATTTTCCTATCGTATTATAATGGAGTTCTACCAAGTAAATGCCTACTCAATCAATACATAATATAATGTTTTTATTTAACCCATATATTACTTCTCTTCTACTACATATTATGTAAAATTTGATTTGTTGAATTTCATACTATTCTGGAATTTTGTCACTGACTAACTGGGTTTCACCCTTTAGCATCTTCAGGCATTTCAGTTATTCTTGGCAATCTGAATTAATTAGCCAATGTTTTTATTTGAATGGCGTCATCCAATCGATCGCATAGATAAAATTACAACTTCTGTAGGTCTTTTAAAAGTGTCATCGTTAAAAAGTTCTTATGAAGCTCATTAATGATGATACTCATTTATAATGGAGGTTACCATCCGACGTTATTTAAAAATTGAAAGATTTTGATTGCTTGAATTTATTATTGAAAGATGAAACCTGGGTCATTAGTCACAAAACTCACGGATAAGTACAAAATTCAAACGATTCTTATTTTATATTGAAATTTCATCTTGCATATTCACTCGAAATTCTAAATTATAACATAGTTTAAGTGCTAAAATAGCTTTCTCCAACCGTTGAATCCCTGATAATTTTTGAATCATATTGCTACATGATTTACATTAGGAAGAAAAAACTATGAATCAAAACCGTTTTGAAAAGCTCAAATGACTCACTGAGTTGATTCATAAAAGATTGTTCATTTTCACCCTACACTTTTATTACCTTTTATCAAAAAAATATCTATTGGGTAAAGATTCTGAATTGTTGGCTTAGAATTCAAATAAGAAATTCTGTTTTTGAAACTTCTACGAATTAAACCAGATATAGAGTGTCAAATAATTGATTATTTCTTGTTTAGACATAATATTATAACAAAATTTTGTTCTAAAAGTGTTTAATTTGGCAGGTATGTGAAATGTGGCAGTCAATTATATCATTATTCTTCAGTTTTAAAAATCAGAATAGCATTCATTGAATTTTTGAAGATTTTGGAATATTGATTTCTCATTATGTTGTCACTTACAATTTAAAAAATGCCACTATGTCAAAATGGTAATCGGCTTCTTGAAGACAGAGAAGCCTAACTCATTTTTCTCTACTTTTCAGGATAGCCAATAAACAGGTTTCACCAGTTGCCTATTTTTTTTAACAGACTAATTGTCTTTTCATTATCTTTAAATGCTTTGGCTTTCTGATTTATTTGTTAAATATGAAGTAGTATTTTATTCTAATATGTTGCTTTACGGTTTAGTAGAGCCATGAACATGAAAGTGTTTTTAATATGTATTGAAATATCTTCGTATCCAATTCTTCTATTGTGTCAAACGTAAAATATTATTTTGTATCTAGTTGGCATTCATAACTCAAAATCTGCAAAAATCGAAACAGGCTTCTTTTATCCTATCTACTCTGTTCACTCAAATTTCATATCTATATCTGGTGAAATGTGCCTAAAAATAGAGACAACTTGTGATGAATCAGTGTGTTCATAATTTTACTTATCAGCAAAAATCAAACCACCTCTCAGTTTCATATGAAAATTATGAACGTCCCATTTGTTTACTGGTCTGATATTCATATTTATATTTCGTAAATGCTCGTTGTTTATTAATTGAAAAGTGAAAGCTATTGCTAACTATGGTACCCTGTCAATATTCAGCGCTGTTCTATATACCGATGCTACTTTAATTTGCATAATAGCAATGTATCATGCATTGAATAATTAATTTTCTTGGTAGGAGCTCGTCACTCTGCGAATTAACATTTTTACGCTTAAATTCAATTAAAATGAAACTGAAACTGCTTTGATTATTATCTACTGAAGATTGCATGTCGATAAGATTAACAATTACTCGATACAAGAACATGTTGCACAATTTCTAAATCTAAAATGAGTCATTGATACATAATATTAATTACATTGAAAGAATCGGGATTGTCAATGTTATCTGCAACTCCAAAATGTTAAGTTCACGGGTTCCCAACCCATGGGTCGCGCCCCCCGAAGGGGATCGTGACTGATTTTTTGTGGAGTCACAAACTTATATAGTCAATTAAAAAAAATATTCACCTAAATGCATTTTTGTTGATTTTTCTTTATTACCTTATGAAAAATGCCTTTTTCAATTGCATCGGGGTCGCGGGTTATATGGCTTTTTATAAAAAGGGTCACCACTCGAAAAAGATTGGGAACCTATGGTTTAAACATTGTATATTATAAATTTCGCCTGTCCTGTAGTTTAGTGGTGTACGCTCTTGGGTATTGCCTTAATTAGTGAGGGTATGCGGTGGCCTCCCTCAGTATCAATCTATAAGTTAGCAAAATGTTATTAAAGGCGACGTCTTAAAATCAACACAATTGGCGTGTATAGCAGTTTACATGCATATTCACACCGACCTTATTATTGCTAATCTCCTTTGTGAGTTGACATTGTCTGGTCAAATCCATTTTAGGTGCGTTGCATTGAAGATCTAATAAAAAATTCACTCACTTACGTCTTATCCATTCATCTATGCGTACACCGACATCTCTCAAGTATATTGCCAAGTGTGAGAATAAATAAATACGGCCACTTAGTGTTAGTTATTAATCGCAAGAAATTTATCTCCTAATTCTAGAATTTTAATTATTCAGTCAGTCGATCCCAATCTGGGATAATATTAACAGCTTATTTTAGCAATCTTGTGAAATTCTTTTTTATAAAACAACGTCTGGGTAGAATCAACTATTCAATTTCACACACTGTACATACTCAGATTGATCGATAAATATTTTTTCGCAGCTTAGAATTTTTAAGAATCAATAAAAGCATCAACTGAAATGAATAATTATTAAATAATATTTGACATAGAACAGGCATACTGTTAAATTTATTTTCTATGTGTTTAACCCTCTCATTAATTAATAATTTGTAGTGTCAGTGTCATTAGTACTATTATTGTGTATTTTTTATAATATTAGAATCAATCTTTACTTTAACGCTGAAGTAACCTTGCGATAGTACGTCTGAAGATTCTTATAGAGGTCACTATTTAATTTTATATTAAAAAGAACTTTTACCACTGAATCTATTGAAAGTAATAAAAAAATAGTTTCTTTATTTCTTATCTTTGTACATTTATAGTGCTTAAAAGATTAGAGTTAAGAGGACTCCTGGTCATATTAAATATGTTATTTTTCTGAAGCTAACATTATTTATTGGGAATATACCATAGAATGTCGGTACTTTTTGTTTCTCCAATGTCTATTATGAGGCTATATAAAGTCTTTAATTGCCGTCTACATTTTGGATGAAATATAATATTGAACTTTCAATCATTTTTCACCAGATGCCGCGAGGTACAAGAGACGACATGCAGGTGAATGTGGCGGGGCTACGTAGGAACATCAAAAATCTGGCCCACAATTATTCCGATGCACAGGTAAGTGATCCAATCCAGTAGGGGACCTGACAGCTTTCATCAAAATCCTTATTTTATAATCGAGCGGCTATGAACTGTTAATTTTGAAAAAACTAGTTTACTTGATGTGAACAGCGGTCAAAATATTGTCTTTCTTAAATATGCATCGGTTGTCAAAATGTTTGTCAGCTTTTAAACTTAAAAATTCCGTCAAAAGCGTAGAAATTAGTCGACTGTTAATGAAAGCTTAAATTTTATATCTGGTTTTGAAAAAGAGAAATGGAGTAGCATGCATTTCTCATAGAAAAAAACTGAATAGAAGTCCATATGTAAGTCGTGCATATTTCTGCAAATGAATAGATATTTGTTAGGAAAGCCAACGTAGCTAAATATTGCTCGGAAAAGCTCATATGACATCTTTGATGCCGTTATAAGTATTCCGTTAATCTGTGTCAGATCAAAGTAAGAGAAGCCACCTCGAATGACCCATGGGGCCCGTCCAGCACCCTGATGGCGGAGATAGCCGACCTCACCTACAACGTGATGGCCTTCACCGAGATCATGCAGATGATATGGAAGAGGCTCAATGACCACGGCAAGAACTGGCGGCACGTTTATAAAGCTCTCGTTCTGATGGAGTATCTCATCAAGACGGGAACGGAAAAGGTTGCCCTGCAATGCAAGGAGAACATATTTGCAATACACACTTTAAAAGACTTTCAATATTTGGAAGATGGCAGAGATCAAGGTAAGATTTGACTCTGATATCTTTTGTATATTGGCGCCTTTACCTAGAACACTAAATCCTTAACAAAGCAGAGCCCTGCACCAACGCCACAGGCCGCAGTCCACACGTGACCCGCACTTTTGAACAGCAGAATTATTCATCTCAGATGTCTTAGGAAACATAATACTCACTTCATTTGCATCATTTTTTAGTAATCAGTTACTTATTGTTTTTGTCGACCCGTAAAAAATTCAAATCCTCAATCAGCCAATGAAAAATGAAAGGCGTCCCCAGTAATCTTATTTGAATTCAGCAGTAGTTATTTTATGCGCTATTAAAAATGAACACTTGGCCATTTGCAAATATCAAAACGTCAAACCTGGATCGCATTGATAAAACCTCAAATACATACAAATATGTATCTATTTGAGTTATTGCAATTAATATCCATGATGTACAACAGTCCATAGTGAACAGAGATATAATTACTAGAACTCCATTAAAATTATAGTTCAAAATAGTATTCAGTTCTAAAAAAGATATAAAATATGATTGATGATTATTTCTGAATCACGTCATCTTTACAACTGCGCAATAAAATTACCTATCAACCATATTTTTTGATTCTTTTGGAACTTACTTCTTTGCTTTTTTAACCTTACTGTGATC
Source organism: Himalopsyche kuldschensis (assembly GCA_028554975.1). Lineage (NCBI taxonomy): Eukaryota > Metazoa > Arthropoda > Insecta > Trichoptera > Rhyacophilidae > Himalopsyche > Himalopsyche kuldschensis. The sequence goes on from JAHFWI010000005.1 coordinate 315,642, forward strand.
TTCACCGTTAACAGAATCTTCGATCATCACCATTTTACAAACAAAAAGAAAATACTCATAAAATTAAGCAGTTAAGAAGTACATTTAGGCTGTGTGGCATTCTTTAAACAGTCCATTCTATTAACCCATAAATCCTGTAATATTTCAAAGTAAAAATATATTAAATTCTTTATAACCTTTGGTGGAGCAAGAAGATGTTGTTATATGGACAAAGAACTATAGATTGATTTTCTATCAAGCGGAAATGTAGAACCAATCAAAAGAAGTGACTGTGGTCATGTGTTGTTGTGGCTTATGTCGTTGGTGTGTGGGTTAGGTAAGATATACATTATACAAAATTCGCATACTCGGGAAGTGGTGTAAAAAGTTGGTATCCCACAGAATGATCAACTATGAGATCAAAGCATTGATTGACTAAAATTGTTGTCTTTTGGCCCCGAAAGAATGGTACAATTAAAAACATCGCTTCATTCGTGCCTCAGGTAATTGGATGCTGTCTTTGATTTTTATGAGTCAATTCTGAAAGAATTCGATTGAATAAATAGATGTGTCGACATTCAAAACGGCCAAAAAACATCAATTCAAAATTTTGTGTTCTACCAGCTTTATACATCACATCCCTCGAATATAATCTAGTGTGCATATTGCTGATGATTTAATTTAATAAAAAAATAAAAATGATTACTTCGTTAAATCAATTTTAATTTTATATCAATAATGAATTTCTACAAAGCTACTGCTGAATCCAGTAACAATGAGTAATTCAGTTGAAAAAGAATTCATTCTTTGATCAAAAACACATTCTTGCTGAAATCGATCTTGCAGTGCAACAAGAGGTTAGTATGCAGGACACGGCATAAGTATAATGGAAACCAGTCAGTGAAATTGGTTGTCGAATGTTTTCAGGTTTAAATGTTCGCGAGAAAGCGAAGCAGCTTTTCATCCTGCTGAAGGACGACGAGAGACTGAAGAATGAACGTGCGCGTGCCTTAAAAGCTAAAGAACGGTTCGCGCAGTCCGCCAGCGCCTTCGGGAGCGATGGGGCTCTGGAAACACCGTCCAGCCCCGCATTCCCTACGGTAATATTAAAGTCACGAGTGCAGTGCCATAAGATTGCATTTTAATTACAATTTTCAACTGTCAGTACATTGCTATTTTCTGAATCATCGATACAGTTACTTCTACATCACATTATCAGCTATTCGGGAACTGTTACTAATTTCCAGAAAATTAGCACTGGATAATTTCTGTCATATGGTAATATTAGAATCGAATTTAATTTTCTTTTTACGACAGTGCGAATACTTTTGCAGCTTTATTGCTGTGATTTAAATTGTTTGATGTCGTTATAGTGACGCGTGTGTTGTGATGTAAAGCGAAACTTTAAAAGTGCAAGTCTTGACCTCTTATGGTACTAATCTCTTTCAGAAAATATTGATTTGATACTATTACGTAAGAATGGGAAAATACTTAAAGTCAGTGTCTTTGTTGATGTATTGTATTACTCGTGTGGCCAGATAATGTATTTTTAAACATTGATATTTTTTTATTTCAATTGTTATTTGTCTACAGTGTACTCAAAATGTTACACTTGGAACCAACAATGGACCAAGGATGTCAGCAATTGATGAAAATCAACATGAACTGTGAAGAATCTCTTATTTGGATAAACAAAAACAGTTTGGTCTTCAATGAATTTGAAAATCGAAACATAAATAATGTGATAAGCGAAGAACCAGTTCTCTCTGCCTAATTCTTTGATCTTTATCTTGCTTATAGCCAATTTTCAATAAATAAGTAGATTGTAGTACCTTATTCATAGTCCATAGTGAGTCTAGAGATGGAACGATTCTGCAGGAAATTTGATCACATTTTGATAGAGGGTTTTCGTTTTTAATCCTCTGTAAAAGCTAACATTGATAATCAGGGTCACTTATTTTTCGTAGATGGGCGGCAGCAGCAGGGAAAGAGATGGGGCGTGGTGCGGTTCGGGCAGCGGAAGCGTCGCAAGCGCTGTAGCTTTAGGAGAATTAGAAACGGCCAGACCGCAAACGGCTGGAGAGGAAGAGCTCCAACTTCAGCTGGCGCTCGCTGTCAGCCGGGAAGAAGCTGAGAGAGACGAGAGAAGGCGGCGGTCCGACAATGTTCGATTGCAGCTTGCCCTCAGTCAAAGCGAACAAGATTTCAAGTGAGCCTCACTCTTAGTTTTATATATAGACCCCAACATATCCGGTCAATTCAAATCATATAACACCACCCTGCTGGCTGGAAAAAAGCCATGTCAATAAATCTATGAGACTAAAAACTATTAGCTAGCCATGCTGAAATAATTTTGAAACAGTATGAAATATCTGCATTTTGAGAATGGCTACAATGATTGGACCAATGCAGCAATGATGTTGAAAACAACAAATGAGCTTTTATAATGAGGTTTTGACACGTTAGATTTGTGTGTAATGTGGAATTTTAAATCATGTTAGCTTTTTTCAATATATTTTCCTCCTTTTCTAAATCCATATTCCTTATCCAGGTGTCCAGTCTCCACATTCCCTCCTAATCTCCACCACATCCATCCATTAATGAACACCGTGGAGCATCACAAAGATTCACCCGTGTCGCCAGACGGAAACAATAATTTTTTTGAAATTGATCTTCATCTGAAAAATAAGAGTTGGGATGCTGCATCCATGAACTATTCCCGACACGAAGACCTCCCTGTTTTCACATTTCTCCGAGGCACCTTTTCATATCCCGAAACCAATGATTCCTCAGAGTGAGTGTCAAATCCTCGCTGGCATTATTGGTATTATTGCATTTTGCTCGCTTATAGGTATGTTTTACTGTAATTAATTTTGACTACATTTAGTTTTCTTTACTGCAGGAATGAGTACCAGGCGCTGGTAGTATTTTTTGTGTTCATAAGTATTAAATTCTCTAACTAACAAGCTGGAAGCAAATCTTGTTGAAATAATGTTTCCTAGCAAGAAGAACAGTTGAAACAAAACAGTGGTTATAATTAGAAATGCATTTTTCGTTTGGCAACAATCAAAAGGGAACGCATACCTAACGTAATGTGTAGCACTGACGATTTCAGAGTAGCCCCCGGGGAGTCCCGATCGAAAGGAGACACCCCTCAGCAGAGTCATCTCCTGGACCTTTTGGACGTGAACGCCGGCAACCCAATGTCACAGGATAACGCCACTGCATCGGGGGGAACACTCGATCCATGGGGGGCGCCGCCAACTCCTCCGCAGAGACCTCAAGTTTGTTTTTTTTTTAATTTTATTTGCACCCTAAATTATCCACAATTTGGTATGTTTTAATCTACTATGGATTTTATATGGGTTTATTGATGTTTTCATCTGGTGGAAGAAAGCTTGTGGTACTATAAATACTTTGTTCATAATAATTGAAGGATGTCATTTGCTAAACTTCTTTAGTGAATCTCATGTTATCAAAGAGAGCTTATATATGTAGTGCACATGTCAGTTTAAAGGACAAAAAATTTGATACATGTTTGATGGTATTGACACTGAAAATAATACATTTAAATCATTGGTGATTGTATTAAAACGTTTTGAGCTTACTAGTCTATACAATTGTTTATCAATGAACTTGTAAATTTTTCTTGTTGCTAAAACCATAGATCAAATGATAACTGCAACACTAAATGATATATGAATCCTTCTTAAAATTGTCTATGGTATTTTTCGTATGTGTGACAATTTAAAAAGGCATAAAGACAATTTACTTTTGTTTCTTCAAAATGGTCAACCTATCTGATAATTGATCTTTTGATAACGCTAACAAATAAGTGTTTATCAAACCATACGGAAACTCTGCAGAAGCGTAAAACATAGGTTACTATTTATAACTACCGAATCAATCATATATTGTGATTGAATTACCAGTACACGATTTATGGTTATTACAATATCAAGATGCATTTGTGTTAACTCAGATAAGATTTCAATATGATTAATGAAGGGTTTGTTTTTATTATTTTTCCTAACACATCAAAGCTTCTATTTTTTTTTCCTTTCTCATTCAATGTACCCAATTTACTTAGTCAATAGATTAAGTATTCTAAAATTCCTTATGGTTGATGTATCAGTAACTTTGAACCGAAACTGATTTTTCTGTCATCTGATTGAAGTGAATAAAATTACTGCATGAACCGCTTTTCGGTCTCTCTTAAATATATTTCATTTTATGTCATTAATCATATATGGGCAAGGAGAGTCATTTGTGTGCATGTAAATAATTTTATTGTAATTTTGTGCCATAATAATGTATTGATAATATTTTCGATGTTTATTTGTTTATACTGCATGCTTTGCTTTAATATGTTTTTGCGTTTTTTTGTTTATTTACGCTTGACCAGACATTGGACGTTGGCTTTGAAGTTTATTTTGAGCCTATGGTAAGTGAAAGGTTGGATTTCTCTAGGATGTAAAAATGGATTTTTCTCTTCAAGCATGATATTAAATACACCAATCAATATTATAATTTTTTCTTTGCATAAGTGAAACAACTGTTTTAATTTAGTATTATTAGTTATATGGATCAATTTTAAATGCCTCTGTTTATATATCACCGTCTATCTGTTATTATATTCATAGCACCAAACAAATAGTCAGCAAAATCTTAAAATGGACACTTGATCTGTCGTTTTTGACTCACAAGTCAAAATCAAGTAAACAAAAAAATTAAATATACTGCTTTATATTTAATTTATTCATCCTTGATCTTGTTGATTGAAATATTTCCAAAATACTGAAACAAAATACGCAGTGGACTGTTAATGAAGTGATCTCATTTTGTCCAGGAACGTCTTGATTTCAATCAGCAATATGTTTTTCAATCCTCTACTATGATGGCTTTAACATTTTCACATTCACGAGTTTTAATAATTATGCTACATAAAGTAGATCTCAAGTCATAGATACTTCCTCCTTATATGATGATAATCTGATAATCTGCTCTCCCAAGGAAGAAGGTAGTAACTCTAAGGTAAAATCTCTGAAATTGAGTAATGAATACCATTTGCCAAATATTTTTGAAAGCTATATATGGTGCTCATTTTTATAGCAGGATAATAACTTAAATCCTTTCTGAAAAAATGGACATCTGCTAAAAGTATAAGAATTTCTTAGCAAAAAGGTAGTGCTATTACTTACTACTTGTTTTCAAAGAAATTATCTTCAAAAAAATCGATAGAATGAGTGTCTACAATACAATTTTTTTTGTTATTAAATATTTGTACACAAGCGATGTAAATAGGCGTGTTGTTTTCCAAGCACATTATCTGCATACTTTGAATCTAATTTCACAATCTTTCAAAATTGTATGCAAGTAATCAAATCTACATCAGTGCACGGTTGATTTTGAGGTATAGCTTGTTTTGTGCGTGCGTCAATATCTGTGCTGTCGGTTGGTCCACTGCTTGTCCTCGTTTTCCATGTGGGGTGTTGTGTTGTTGCAGCAACAGTCCGTGGACCCCTGGAGCAGCAGCACGGCGTCGCCACCCGGAGCGGGAAGCCCTCCGGCGAGGCCCGACCCCTGGGCGCCCACGCAACCTCCGCTGCCGCCCGCACCTACGCCCACGCCTGCCCTCGCAAGCAAAGATCCCTGGGCTCCCCTGCCGCAGGTCTGCCCGATTCTGACTACAAATTGTTCCTTTTGTTCATTTTCCCAAACTTTTCTTGCGTAATTATTTTGTTTGTACAATAGATAGAGGATAGTAAAATTAAGACACGTATTTTTACTTTCTACTATCTACTGTCCTGATCTACTATCCCAGTCTGAAGATGCTTCACAGTAGAACGAAACACATGGCACTTATAGTAACACATAAGTGATCATTGGAGAGAATCTTTTTCAAGTCTATAATATTGTCTCCCCCCACCTCTCTAAAACTATCATATTTTTCATGAAATTAGTGAAATTGGAAAAACCTTTGGTTCTTTTTACATTGCAGGATATCAAAGGAAAGTATTTTGTCGGTTGTGAATAATTGAATTTTTATATACACTGGAAAGGGATGCACTGGAAATGAGAACACTTAATATGAACAGTTTCAAATGTTGCAATATTTATTTGGATTGTATGTTAATTTTTAATATTTCAGTTGTATAAAATGTAATGTAATAGTATAATCGTTAAGAATGAAGAATATCAAAAAAATTTGTGTGAACAGATCATGTAATTTTATTTTATGCCAAAAATGGCATTTAATTAGTAACAATGCTCACAGACTGCTCAAAATTGTCCTTTTGCTAATTGGCCATCAAATAACATGTTACTTACCAAAGTAATTAAAAGAGCTAGCAAGAATAAAATTGATGAAAAAATACAAAGATAAATGTGACAGTTTATAAAAAATTAAGAATTTATTAAAATTTATAAAAAATTAAAAATTAAAATTAAGATTAGTTCTGACGAAGGCGTAAGCCGAAATAGCTATCAACAAATATATAAAATAATTTATGTAGAATTAAAATACATTGTTATTTTTCTTTCCGTATTATAATGGAGTTCTACCAAGTAAATGCCTACTCAATCAATAAATCAATCAATCAATCAATAACATTAAACCCCTTTAATCTCACACCGCAAATAACAGCTTGCAGATGTTGAGAATAAAAAACAAATTTTTGTATATCATAAAAAAGAACTATTATAATATATAGTAAACATAAAAAATCTATTAATTTTTATTCCAGTAGGTCTCAAGTCTTTGCTACCGAACTGATGTAATACATTTAAAGCAAGTGTTTCTTTTTCTTAGAAGAAGCTATCCATTGAAATAGCAAACAAGTTTTTTCAATATTTTTACCACCACTCTCGTAAACAGATACAAAACTTGTATTATGTGATACGTTATCTAGGATGTGTTAGTTATCTATCAAATATTTTCAATTAAAATTTCTCAGGATTTCATATATTGTCTGATGTAAAATGGTTTCTATAATGTGTTTGTTTGTATTTTTGCAAAATGGCAGACGGAGGACTTTGTTATTCTCGATTATCCATTGGTGAGATTCTGATAATAATTAACATTGTCTGTGGTTTTCTCGTCATATCATTCAATAAACACATTTCATATAATTATTAATTGTCATCTTCATCACAAATTGTTATGCTGCACTATCATGTTCTCTATAAGATTGTTATGTGTTGTTTTTTTGTGCTTGTCCTATGTTGGGTTTCATTTGTTATGTTCACTGACTTAATGTCCAAGTAACACTAAAAATGGGAATTAATCAATCATTAAGATATATTAGTTTTTCAATTAACAATATTTTTATAATAAGGCATTGTAAACAATACTAAATGATTTTTTTTAAATATCGGTCTATATACTTTATGATATCATATTACCCTTTTTTTTGAATAGATCTTATTTGCAAAACAATAACCACCGTGTGTAACTCGTTTTGGTTGGCTGTCATCGCATTCGGCTCTGATTGGCCATGGTTAAATATTATGTTTTTGTATGTTTCAAATAAATTTACTAAAAAAAACAAACTAATGCAGTTTATGTACGTCGCGACAGAATAATTCTGAGTTCGTTGTTAATTATTTTTGAATTAGTTTTTGTAGAAATGTTATTATACTAATACATATTACAAATACCGAACGAAAACGGTTGGAACCACTGATGTTCAATAATAACTAACCTTCATTAATATTATAACATAGAGTTATTAAGTTGTTCCACTTTCTGATTTAATTATTGTAAAAAACAAATAAAACTATTGAAAGATTTGTATCTATGCTATATGTTAGAAACAGATCAACTGCTAGAATATTCATATTTCTTTTGTCCACTAGTGGAATGATAATATAGTATGCATAATTACCTCAATGCAACAATTTTAAAACTATTTGTTTGCCAAGTAAATTATTGTTAGAACTTGTTCTTTCTGCATTTTGATGTGATAATTTAAGCATTTCTATTTTCATATGAAAATCTTTACTTTGCAGACAACGAGCCAGTCTCCTCTTCAGAACATCCTGTCCAGCCCGTCATCGGATCTAGAATTTGACATAATAACAAACAGATCGCGATCGGCGCAACAAAACGGCTCCTCCTACAACATAAACAACAACCATTCTAACGGCGGCACCCTATCGCCGGACCCATTCGACCTGACCCTCCTGGGGGATTACATGAGCGCCCCGAACGCCAACAGCACAGGTTTTCCCCCAAAGAAGACACCTCAATCATTCCTGGGAGAGAACAGCGCCCTCGTGAATCTGGATAACCTGATTAAGCCGACAAACGGAACCGGAAATGAACCCTTGTTTGGTGCCAGCACTGTTAGCTCTCTGGCACATCTGCCTGCCAATCCTTTCACTCCAGAAATACAACAGTCTAGACCAAATCTTTTCCAAAATCAAGCTCAGGTATTTTAATTTTCATCACGTATTGCCACATTTATTTATATTGTTACTTTCTCTGGGAAAAAGATTGAGTGACAACAACTTTTGTCAAGCTCCGCAATATGTTAATATATTTACAACAATACTTTCAATTGATCTTTGTTCAATTTAATATAAAATTCAATTGATAACTTTGTTTATTTCACGTATTGTGTAACAAGTAGTGACTAAAGTTTTGCCTCTTTAACCTTTTGTACGCCAACGTCTCACCGGTGAGTCGCGATGTTTTTTCGTTGAAAATAAAGATTTTTTTAACACATAAACTTAGTATGTGTTTTTAATACATGAACACAAAATCGAATAAGCCCATAAATCGTCCCGCAGCACAGAATGTATTGTACACATGTGCCAGGACACACGAAAACATCTTTAAACTATAAATTATGTAAGTTAAGTCACTTTTTATGCAATTTCTATTTTCTCTAAAATTGCTGGCGTAGAGCCGTAGATTGAATACTTCGAATTTGGCGGTTAAAAGGTTAAGAAACATCACTAGACTGACTGTCGCACAGCTACTTTAGTAATAAGGCTATGCAGGGTGGGACATCTAAAAATGGCGTGTCCCAATTTTGCATTCACATCAAACTCATCGGCTTTCATTCATTAGTATTCGGAAGAATCGTATTTTGCTTAAAATGTTTTCAACAATCAATACAATTTGTTTCAGCCTCGACCGACAATGAACGAAATAAAGCAGCAGCCGTTCGCAACCGTGTCAGTGGATCAAGACCCGTGGGCTCCGGCTCCAGCGGCCAGCTCCCCCTGGGCGCCGGTCTCGTCCAACCCTAAATCTACCACCCCGAATCCTTTCTTGTCATAACCTCGTTAACTTCAGTGGATCAAACTGAACCCGGGCATTTTCTCAATTTAAACAATCCAGTGATTTCATTACAGATTTCTTCCAGATGAGAATTTTCAATTATTTGCAATTCAGCTTGTCAAAGTTAAATATAACTATATTTTATTTTGACGCTGTTTTGTTACAATGTTGATGACAATTTTTAGGTGTTTTAAATAAAAAAAATATTGTAATTTTGCTAAATTATGAATCTCTGCGATTCTATTAGGAAAAGGCCTCAATTATATCAAACTTAATAATTGATCAATTTAATTTAATATATATATATCATCAAAAGCTTCAAACACTTGAAAAGCTTGAGAAAAAAATCCGTCGAAAAAATATATTATTTTTTAATCAAAAATCATTTATTAAATAGTAGGTTTAAGTATTTATTAAATCATTTCTGAATGCCAAAACTTACTTGCCCCTGCCTCAAAACGTACTCGCAACGCATTTAATATAACCGTAGACACTTTTTGTTTTTTTTACTCTGTTTCATACAGTCAATCCATCTGGATGCTAGCTGATTGCACGGGTGTTGTTTAAATTGGGAGGTGAGCTCGTTATGTGCATATTCGGCAGTCTATGGGACGCCGCCCACTTCTGAACGATAATGAAAGTGAAGAGGTTAAGTCACAGGAATGCAATGCAGGCAGTCGTTATCACAATTTTAAAGTAATCCAACATTACTCAATGTTACCATACATGCCATTATTTATAAAGATATCTCGATATCGTCCAATTGGAAAACGTATTCCTCGAATACCTGGTTGCGCGCACTTACTTGCATTAAGGCCCCTAGGGATAAAAGAAACGTAACTCGATTTTTGCCAGTTTTGAGCTGTGAATGCCACTAGATACGAAATAATATGTTAGTTACTCGATGCGTCAAAGAGACGTATCAATAGGAGAAGTGGTTACGAAGATAGCTCAATACGTATTAAAATTACTTCCTTGTTCATAACTCTACTTAACCTTAAAACAACACATGAAAACAATTAAGAATCTTGACTAAAGGTACTCGATGGAATTTTGCTATTGCTAACGACCCAAGTTTCGCCTTTCGGCATCTTCAGTTGAAAGGCGAAACCCAGGACGCTCGCGACAAAACTAATAGAAAAGTACAAAATTCAAACATGATTATAAATTACTGTTTTATATCTAACAAATAAATCAGAATGCCAAAGCATCTCCTTTAAAGATAATGAAAAGATTATTTGTAATATTAATTACTTGTGATGCCTGTTTTTTTGGCTCTCCTGTAAGTAGAGATAAATGAGTTAAGTTTCTCTGTCTTCAAGGGGCCGATTACTATTTTGATATAGTGGCATTTTTTTCATATTCCCTCAAAATATATGCCTTTGAAAATTTCTATTAGAAACAGTAAAATCGGCAGTACAATGCCTTCGTAAAAAAAGACCGTGCCACTCATTCTGACTGTTGATAAATAAACTGTGTTTTTAGCTTGTACTAAATTCAGTTTATCCAAAAAAGAATCGTCACGGTGAAATCACGGCTTGTTTATTACTTAAGAACATATTCTCTTCTTTCTAGCAGCGTTCACTAGCTATCAGTCGAACTGTTAAGTATTATTATTCCTACCGACTTACAGTTTGTAAGAAAATGATGTTGATGTATTTAAAATAAATTGTGACTCAAAACAACAAATTGCAACCCAACGCAGAAGAACCATAATTCAATGTTTCCAGATAACTGCATTTTGTATTTTACATAGAAATTATTAAGCAGTATTTCTGTTTTCCTACGATCTAAAAAAATTAATTTGGATGACTGTCACGTGTGGTATTTGAGCATGGGTAACAGTGCAATATCCCAAGTGTGCTGATCATCCTAATATTAAGCGCAATCTTTGTGACGGTCACACCCCATACGTGATAATAAATAAAATAAAAAATTCAATTTTTTTTTGAATTTGACTGCTTCATCGTGTTGTGGCTGTTTTTTTTGTTGGTATTATTTGCTTCTTAAAGCAGTGATGTGTAGGTCATTTTGGCATTAGAGCTTCTTCGATATGTCTCCCAATTTGTAGATTTTTTTGTAAACTTGATGGGTTTTATTTTAAAAAACATTGATGTGAACAGTGCCTTACTTAATTGTACATGCCTCATTATAGTATCTGTCATCGATTCGGAGGTATGGGTTCGTATTATTAAATAAAGAGATGACTTTTTATTTGAGGTTGCCAACTGGTAAAAGAAACTTCACATTGAATGACGGTTGTAATGAGAAGGCGTAATTATGTGTATATGAGAGGATAAAAGGGTATGCGTATATGGGTATTTATAGTAAATTTTATATATATATTATACATTATTATATAATTTCTAAACAAATGCATTCAACTGTTTTCATTATCCATATTGTATAAACCTTTTCATAAATAAAAACTAGACTAGCCCAATTAAAATCTTTCATGCAAACTAAACAGACCGACTATCACCGACATCAAGTGTACTGCTTATTGTGTTGTCTATTCTTTTTTACACAGAATATCTGTAAATAATAAATAAACAACACTCTTTAATATCATAATGTCAAGTATGAGTGATATAATAGAGAAAATGCATTCGTGTTAACGTATTGGAAAAAAAAATCTTACATCTTACAAAAGTTATACATCATAATGAATATTTAATTAATAATGAGAGATTTGGTTAAACAGTTGGTATCTCTGGAAATAATTTATTTTTTAAATATCTTACTGTAACTACATGTTCAATTATTGCTATTTCTTCCCACTTTCTTTTCACCAACACTCAAGGTAACACTGTTAAAATCTCAACTAAAAAAACCATCATACAAACGTTTTATCAATTGTTATTCTGGAAGTTTTGAATAATTGTTTCCCGCTTAATTGTTTTTGCCCTGAAATATTATGAATATATCTGAAAATGTGACGCCAAATATTTTTTTATATTGGAGATTGAAAATATTGTTACACTGAATAGATTTGATAGAAATTAAAGGAAATTACAATTCTTTTGACAGAATATTAATTTGAAGCGATACATACTATATAAGCGGGTTTCACTTCCTTTAATACAGTAAATTTTTTAAATTATTCTCAAATACTAATTTTCAGGTTAGTTAGGTTAAAAATAAAACAGTTCATTTCAATTGAATGAAACAGTAAGCCAAAAATTACAGAACAGAAGCGACTTGTTTTTCTTGTTTGCAACATCCGTTATCTTTGCTATATATATTTTGAAATACTTATTTATTCCTTTATTTTATTTTTATATTCCTTCGGTGCTCCAAATCATGAGCAATGGAATGGCAAGGAACATTGTTTGTCAATAATATTTTTCTTTTATTATGTTTTAATTTAATAAAATTATTGTAAAAAGATGTTATTAATATAAATCAAAGAATATTTTTAATATTAAATGGTGAAATCATTCATGGTTGTTTTACATTTTAATTTAATGTCTTATGATTTTTTTGTATGTACCTTTTATGCATTTAACATATTTAAATGAATACAATATTTGTTTTTTTTTGTTTATGTATTTGTGATACAAAATGAACGACATTTTTTTTTAAATATATCATCAATTCCAAATTATTAAAGAATATTTTTATATATATAGTCAAAATGGATTAATTTTGTGAATACATATTAATTACTATACATCTTGTAGTTGAAAAAATTTAAATCATCTGTAATTATGGCAAATATAAATAAAAAAAACCATGTTTGAAAAGAACTTGCTTTTTTAAGATTATTGATAAAGTAACATGATTTATTAAGATAGTATATGCTATATTTTTGCTAAACGCTCTTAAAACCTACTTGGAATTGCTTGATTTAACTGGTTAGTATTTATTAATACCAATTTTATAAATTGAGTAAGAGTTTCTAATATAGTAAATAGATATTAAATTAATCTATTCGTTTTCAGGTTTGAAGCTCGAAAGGATATGTAAGGTGTCGAGAAACTTACATTATTAAATCGAACATATAGCCTTATTAGTTTTAATGTTTATGAAGAATTTTATCTAGGAAATTTCTCATCAAAGCTATATTTTTGTTAGAAATAATCTATAATATAGAACAAATATTACAGTAAAACCTTGGTTCCACAGACTAATGCAGGCAAGAAGGTTTTCAGTGAAGCCGAGTAGAATTAAAAAAGTTTTTTTAAATTAACAAAACAATGACACTTCAATTGTTTACCTTGTGTTATTATTTTCGAGTAGGATTTCGATATCAACAAATAACATTGCTTTAGGTTCTAGCTGCATACAAAGCTGTGATGACGTGTTAAACATGATCTGAACATTTTTTACAGACAGTGACTCTTTGATATATGCATTAACATCGTCAAGACTTAACTGGAAATATTTTCCTTTAAATCTAAAGTACGTCATATATATATATATATACACATATTGAGTTCTGTTATATCGAGGTTTTACTGTACTAAATCATCACATTCAAAAATCTTTCAATATTGTTTGAATTGATTTGTATACTACAATTTAAAAATTGATTTAGAAATGTGTTTAATTGTGACCTACATCTAAATTTTTCTGTCATAACAGATCGAATCACACAACATCATCTATCAATATTTAAATATACTGCTATAATTTATACAAGCACGTTCTTGAATGGTTAGTGAAATTATCTTTCACGCGTAAAAATCTAGATTATTTTCCTTTCAGCTTACACTTCAATAACACAAATTTAATCATCTATTACACCAAACATTCAATGTTTATTGTGCAAGGGAGCACCTGTCATCCATATTGTCATTTAACCTCTTCCCTGTGTTGTCATTTTGTGTAACATATTCAAAACTTTACTCCAATTTGTTGATGAACACAATTTAATAACAATTCCGGTTGTAAAAATAAATACTGTATTAGCCTGAATATCTAGTGGATAGAAGTAGTTTTTAAATTCTCTGGCGGCTGATTCTTTGAAGTTCATAGTGTATCTTCTTTGAATACCTTCATATGATTCACATGATGAACAGTTTGCTTATTATGGATGTCACTCAATTTGCTAAGTATACTCATAATTGGGGGTATTATTTACATCTGGTGGACAAACTTCGAACATTCATATATATCATAATATGAATGCGCGTTTAGCAAAAAACTCATTTTCACATTATATTTAGGCCAATGCAGTACTTAAAATCAAACCATAGAAGAAAAACAACAAAATCAAAAGATCAGATTCAGGCAGCAATATGGAAAATACAAAAGACGTCTTAAAGCATATTACTAAGCCTTCAAGACTTATGGAAATGTCCGTGGTGTGGACTAATGATTAGAGAGGTTTTAGTAATTATTGGTGCAAGAATTAAATTCGTAAGTACAATATTTTCTTAACCTGAAAAAGTGAGAGATTTTTGACGCAGTTATGTGTTTGCCAGCTACTGAAATGATTTTAAAAAAAAACTATCTCAGCACTGTTATGTGGGCTAGTTATTATTATACATATTTAAATTATTCCTTGAAATTAGTTAGCTCTTATGGATATATTGACATTAATGTCTGCTCATTTTTGTAAATTATACAATCATTACGTCCATCGCAAAGACTAAGTATTTTTTCCAAATGGTAGCCTCAATTAACTATTTTCCAAAAATTAATGAATTATACACTTTATCTGATGAATTTAAAGGACTGAATAATATGATTGAACAAATCTTACTTCGCTATAGTACATAATATACCACCTTTTTAAATGATACTTTTATAAATTTAGGAGCATAGAAAATCTACTTCACACTTATCTAGAAATTCAAAAAATCACACTCTTTCGGCTTTTATATATTTTTTGTAAAACATTGAAAGGAATTTCTAGTTTTAAATCTTTCAAACACATTCTAAATTATTTAAAAACTGGCGCTTTTTATAAATTTTAATTTACTCATAAGTACACCTTCTGTCACACTTGTCAATTATTTAAAAGAAGTTAAGCAATAAGCAAATGAATGAATGAATCTGTAGAAAGTAATAAATCTTCAGCAAAGTTTTGGAAATCATAGAGAATAGAGTATTTTTTCTTTTTCAAACAATTTATGATTGTGTTTTGTTTTATCACCGTTTCAACCATCGAGATTCAAGTGATTGGTCGTACATAAAAACCAAGATATCACAGTACGTTATATATGTATGACGTATATAATACAGTAGCGGTCTGAGGCTGCAATATTTTCAATTTTCTTATTCTATAATCAATGAGAAATTTGATTTTCAGTACTTGATGACAATTAAAATTTTCATTTGATGTATGAAGTTTTGCATATTCAGCATTTGAAATAACCAAAGCCCATTTAATTATACTACGAATTATCAACCACAAATCAAGAGACAAAATCATTTTGCAAGCTTCATTATTAATTACTATATTTATGTGTCACCATTTATGATTGGATATAACTGACATTCGGGTGCTAAATGTTTCATGTAACAGAAAAATTATTCCATTCAAATTTGCACCTACCTTAATCAATTATATAAAAAGTATGATGTTAATAATGTTTTTGTAATGTAGAATCAATTTGGAAAGTCAATGAAGATATTGTAATATTTCTGTAAATTCCACAAAATACTGTAGTAACATATTCCGCATATAAAGGAAAATTTCATGTTCTAATGCTTAAAAATCATAAAACTACTGTCATCTAAGAAAGCAAAAAAAACTAAAATAGGTTGAATAAAGATCGCATAAAAAAAGAAATAGGTGTATAATTTTTGTTTGGTCATAATTTTCTGATTATTTTAAACGTGGAGGGAAAATTTTTCTTACGGCAAATGTTACTTCCAATCTGTTCAATCAAAAAAAAGTTCATCAATTATTTACCAGAACATCGTCTTCATAATCTCCCGAGTGATGGAGATCTTTTTATATAACATATTTATTGAATATCTTTAATTAGGACTCTCTCCAATCTTTCTGATCACTAAAATTACCAATGTAAATAATAAAAAGAATTGAAATGTCATAACTTTTCTCAATGGCTTGTAAATAAATATTCAATTTCTTCATATTGCTAAGCATTTTCTTATTATTTAGTGTGCATTTAAATTTCTTGCAACATAAATAATTTTTCCTATTAACATAGTTAAGAATTTTATCAGAATTTGTTTCATGGTATTACTAAATTCTAAATGGAATTGTACATATATATCGGGTATGAATTTACTATATTGTGTAGAATTTAAGCTTAGATATTTACGCTGTAAGATTTGATATATATTTGTATGGTATAATAAAAATCTATAACAATATAATTGATTTATTACTTATTCCTCACTCCTCCTTTACGTATTGTTCCAGTCAACACATTGTATCCAGGCAAGAGAGGTAAATACTTTTGCTAAAATATCCTGTACTATGAACTCATATATCTCAACAGAAGTTTTTCTACGAGAACTATGTTGCTCAGCCTCTCAGCCGCTCAGCTTAACTGGGACGGAACTAAAATTGTTCCCATAGTCTTTTTAGTTGTATTGTTTTAGTAAAAATATATATCTTCATACAAATTTTTTTTCAATCATATCTTGTATATGTCACACTGAAACTGTATACTCAGTGAAAAAGTATCAAGTAATAGATTTGTATGACAACATGATTTTACTGGTCACGATCATTGAAATTATTGGCCCAAGTCGATGATTTGCCGGCCTAAAATTTTGGTCTGCTTCAATGAAACAAAATCAGCAAGGTAGTCCTTTTCATAAAAAGAGAATCAAAGACAAACATAGGGCGGTCAAATTTAATTTCAGTGACAGTTTGGAGAAGAATGTATTTTCACTGAGAATACAGCTTCACTGTAACATAAACAAATGAGTCAGTAAATAATCACTTTTGGTTGAGTATTTTACATCCTCATTGAATATGGTACATATATAGCAGTGCCAACTATCAAAATTAATTCAATAATTACTCTGCACTGTGTGCAAACATCACTATGTTTATGTATGTTTTAGACATATAAATTATGGTAAATATACAGGACCATAACGAGGTCCTTTGGCGTTTAGGGCAAAGAGTAGATTTTGCGCTTCCTCGCATTATTTTGGCGCCCTATATGCTCTGCCAACTCCTAGCTACATCTTTGTAAATATATTTAAAGAATAAATATGCCATATTAGAACACTGATTGTTTTCCAATGACATATAAATGAAACACTCATTAAAAGAATATAATATATTTGTTTAATAAATACGTTATCATAAGTTATATTGATTATTATCAAAGAGAATTTTCAAATTGTGACGTTATTGCTACAGGCGGTAAAAAATGACATCTTATTTCATTGTGAAGACTGGCAATTTCCGAGTCACTTCTTGCCATTACTCTGACGATCTGTGTGAATTGGACTATGCCTTCTCGGCCGCTCGGGAACCCATAGTTTGCTATGACATCCATCTCTACTTTTACAACCATCGGAAATATAATCTGCATCATTTTCAACATCTCGTTCCCGGCAGCCAGTTTGGCTTCGGTTAATTTCATAGTATTTTCGGGGTCGGCTAGTGTTTGTATTATTTCGCAAAGGATAGACCGAATTTGATCGAAGCTATAATCATGTGCTGCCGACATCTTAAAACAGCTTTCTTATTAAAATGTCATAGAGCACACTGAAAATATTGTATAATTAATAACAAGAAAATAACGTATCTGACAGCAAAAAAGATCTCTCAAATAAACAAATTTGACATCTAGAAATCAGTGTTGCCAAAATCTGATACTGTAATTTTATTAATTACCAGATTCTAGCAATCTGTAGAAATGCTGACATTATACATACTGTCATCTGATGATCGAAATATTTAGTTTAAATTGTGTTTTTCCCATTGCTTTTAAATAAATAAAGGGTCAATTTTCGAAAATGGATATTCGTCGTTTTTTGGGGGGAAAAATATAATACATGACATTACAGCTGACGCCAATGTGCCTTGCACTTACACAAATATAATAACAAAAAAAAAAAATATAAGATACAGATAATGGCATAAAAAACAAATATTATATAATTTTCATAAAAAGTATTTAAAATTTGTAATGGTAAAAAGAAATTAGAAGCACCAAGTCACTGCTGAAAATGATCACCTCAATAAGCCTTGTATACTGTCGACTCAAATGACCTACGCGTCGAACAAGCTCTAATAATAAAAAAAATGGATTTGGTTACGGCCACGCAAATATAAATAGGATATGGAATTGATTTATAAAATCTTTTTTCTGGCTTCTATATCTTGAAATTTTCATATTTTTTGTTGAATGAAATATGTTACTCAAATAAACAGTGACACATAAGCTTCAATTTCTGAATGAATAAATTTTACTTTTTATAAACAGATGTCACTGTTTCAGTTTTGAATTGAACCTATTTTCATTGACATCATGTTTCGATATAAATTTGTAATCACATAAATGGTATTCGTTCTTCAAATCTCTTTTTAATGCCTCTCCTTTGTCTTCCTTTAACACCCGCGGGGAAGAAACTGTACTACATTTAAAAACTGAACATTAACTGTCCATGATAGATCGGAAAAAAATACAGGAAACATTATTAATGCCATAGATGTTTGAAATACTCACCGCATCTTTTTCTCACTGAATGAATCTCTCGGAGCTCTTGGGAAAAGATTTAAAGAAAAGTTTTAAAAGAAGGTTAGGTTGAAAAAAAAACAACAAAATGAAGGCAAATGAAACATTTATTTTCATTCCAATAAGTAATATAATAATAACCATTGTTTTCAAAAGCGGTTTTCTAACGTTTAACATGGGTTTTTGTATTTTAGTTTCCTCAGAGGAAATTTCTAATATTATATAAAACATGTTAATATTTCAAAAGCAGTCCGATCGATGATGCACGGATATTTACCCCATTCAAGATTTGGGCGGACAAGATTGTAAATGCTATGCAGATGTTGATACCGTTCACGTCGGCATTTTGAATAAAACATTACACAATGAACACTTCTCAGTACGTTAATCTTCGCCCGGCGCACCGCCCCGAGACATTCGCGCGGCGGTTCGCTCGCAACGTAATATATTTTATATAATTATCAATTTTGAGACATTGCACGCCGTTTATTTCTAAGATGCCTAACTTTTATTATGTTACACGAAAAATATATATGTATACCTCAATGAATTCAATTTTTAAGGGCTTCAAACACTTCCACATTTATTTTTATAAATAATTACAATAGAACATTGAAGCATCCAATGTTAATTTGACTAAATGTATATATATATCGCTGCCGATGAAAAGTTTGGTACAACTCACCATTTAGATTAACTAACATATTCCGTCTTTTTATTCAATTTAAACAAAAGAGAAAAAGTATATTTGCCTTAATCTAAGCGATACTTATTCTGTGACGAGTCATACTAAAAATTTCACCGGCAGTAGTGTGATGTGGTTTAGTTAAACTTTCAAAATTATTTTATGAACAGTCCCAATATTTTACTTCAATGTTTATTTTATCCAGTGGCAGGTTTTATAGTGATAATTGCGAATTATTATATTACTTTTCAAGGCATTTTAATATTGGTGAAAAGTATTTACATCTTTTTTAATAAATCGAAAACAATCGGTAGTAATTATTTCACCTGCAGCAATAATTCGAACCGAACAAAAGAGTAGACATTTTACAATGCAGAAAACAAAAGTACTCCTTCATGTGTACATAATTAATGCGTGGATTTAAAATATTTTTTTTAAAATACAATAGTAGAAAAAAAGCATTAAATATATATCAATATGAATCAACGTGATATAAATTTGTACCACAAACTTTCAACGACAGAAAAAATAGTATTCGACATTTTGAAGAGCGCCCTTTTGTCAATATCTAAACGGAATTTTAAACAATTATGCTAGATATTTGAAATATTAAATAAAAAACATTATTCTTGATTTTATAAATAATTTGTTACTCAAAAGTACAAATAGTATACTATAAAACAGTGCAGCACTAAAAATTGTTGACAAGTAAAAAAAATGCAACGGCGATCGTTTGACAAAAGGATCGCGAATTGTTAATAATAAAAAAAAAACCCACAACTAGCTGTAAACTTTATTTAAAAAAATACCTTCCTAGGGCGGAAGATTATTTTTTTTGAACTTGCAAGGTATTCAATAAATTATAGTTTTATTTTAAAGGAAATATAATCAGTGTTATGAGTTGAATTTGAAGGTGGCCGATTAACGATATCTATTCGAATGACGACCGAGGGCTAAAAACTTGAATGAATAAATTTTCCGATGATAAAAATTCTTGAATGCCTAATCTACTCAATCCTAAAACGTCTATGTTCAATAATACAACATTAATTTTAAATGAATTAAGGATTTTAAAAATCACAAAATATGTCTATGAACACCGTAGGTTTGTCCTCGATTCGCAGACAGTTAATTTCCGTACAATGTCGCCGGAACGAGATTTTTATAAATGTATATTTAAATATATTATACAATAAATGGTATTTTATTCTTTTCTGCGTACGAAATATATCTTGAATTAAAAATTAACAACATCCAAAGAATACAATATATTCAAACGATTGCGTCAATACGACGCAAAAATAGTTTAAGAGATATATTTTATTTGTTCGTTAATAATTGATTTATCATAAATATTATTTCTTTCTTTTCTCAGTTACGCCTATAAATCGTATTATCGATAAGAAGTATTTCTAGTGTTATATATTACAAACGAGAGATGGCGTTGCGACTTATGGAATATCTGCGGATGTAAAATATCTCTATTATCTACTATTGCAGATGTTGAACCGACGTCTGGTAAATTTTGATAGCTAATACTATATATTATATTATTATCATTAGTTTAACACCGGGAGGTGTGCAACTTACGGAAAATCAACTGAATCATATTCACTCGATACGATTTTAACTAAGGGTACGTATGACAGAGCATGGTCAATTTTTTTATATATTTTCCCTAACGATTTCACATCAACCGCTTAAATACTAAAAACTTACATAAACATAGGTAGCTTAAAATGATCAAATTTCATTGATTATGTATACATTATTAGACTGAATAACTAACTACTACAATTTTACAGATTTATTCCTCTACTTATACACATTTCAAATAAAATAATAAAGTTATGCGAATATGAGTGCCACTTCTAATTTCATATAATAGAAGAGCGCTGAATTTACAAATGGTTTTTTTTTTTAAATATTTTTGATGAAATTTGTTTTAGAGACTAATGTATCGTATCAATTCTGTATATAAAAATCACTCATCAAAACACCCACTGAATAATAAGATATATAACAGAGTTATACTACAATTTTAATTGTGTAAGCACTTAAAACCTTTACAAACATACTGATCATTCATTGATAAATGCTTTGACAGTTAATTTATTAATTCTGTTAACTTACATTCAAGGTATCATAATGAGGCTTATATTCTCACACATTCTTTTTTCAAAATCTTCACAAACATGAGAATGCAACATTTTTTTATAAGGGGATTGATTGGCGAGTTGTTATTTTACGTTCAACACCTTCAACTATGTTGTGTTGCCATACCATTGCAGCATGCATTGTTTACTCAAGCAAAAAAAACTAAATTAAAGTAGTATATTAACCTTTGAGGGAGTGTGGACGTGCTAAGACATCATAGCCGTCTTTCTTTAGAAGGGTGTGTACATACTATTGGTTCAATACAGTAGTGTGTTTGTGAGCGTATATAGACTTGAAGTATGAATTACATTCTGGACAGATCCGTTCACTCCTTGAAAGGTTAAGTCTTGCCTTGCTTTTAATAAACAATGGTTTTGTCAGGGTTTTTTATTAAAATATACCTCAAATAATTCTCACTACACAAAAACGATTTTAGAAGTGATTTTAAACACAATATTACTTTAATGTGTCATTTCACAAAAAAATTTACAAAAATCCATATTATTGCTTTTTTATATCGGTGTTTGTATTATATTTTTTTATAATCGTATAAGCAGTGTTTTAAAGTTATTTTCACCGAATTAGATGTTAAAAGCCTTGTAAATCTAGGCTGACTATACATGTTCTGCATGCTGGTTCTTAATCTTGATGTAATTTTCAAAAATATACTAATGAAACTCTATAAATTCTGCTCATGTGTAATGAATGAAAGTAAATATACCACCTCAAATGTAGGTAACATGAAGATTTTCAGAAGGTTTGTGATATTTCAATAGGTTTGGAAAAAATCAATAGTATAAATAAAGTGTTTGTAGCGCTATCAATTATTTTTCCTAATTGTATTTATATATTTTACATATAAACAAATGCATTGTACAAAATGGCGATCTTCCGAGTTGCAAGCAGGCAAAAATTTTATGTTCCAAAATAATATTTTATGAGCTGTAGGTAGTGAGTACTAAATGTAAAAGTAAAAACTTTCATAAAAATTTATTTAAAAAATATCTTTTACAGCGCAGCATTTTTTTAAAAATATTTTTCATTTTTTTCGATGAAACAATAATATTGTTTTGTAACATTTTTGCTTACCAAATATGTACAAACGACTGGTCATAATTTACCTAAAGGTTACTGAATTTAAGGTTTTGTATTCATTAGCAATAAATCGTCATATGCTAAAACATTTCCCCTATAAATTCTATAACAATCTACAACAATTTCTTGATGTTTTAATGTTTAATCTTATCGATTTTTGCTTTCTAATTTAATTCTAATTCAATAGACTTACGGCACATTACCGATAAGCTGTCAATAAATTGAAATATATTCTGCGCAAGTATTATATCAAATAAATAATCACCATAGAAAGAGCACTTTTGGCAATCAGAATCTAATAAATTTAAATAATATGCATGAAACATGTTCCAACACTCACCACTTCCCGGTCGTATATGCGGATATTTAGGTGAAAGGAAAATATACCAGTTCCAAAAAGAAATCAATTCCCGTTCATTCATACACTTCTAGGTGAAAATTCAAAGCTTTAACGACAATGTGTCATGTTTTTTTTAATTCTCAGTTAAATGATAAGTTAAAAGGTGGGTTGGTCTATCTTTTTTGACTCCTTCATTTTATATCACTTTCAAACATACTATTGAACTATTTAAATCCTTTAAATGGAATATCTGTGGGTTAATATCATTAAAGTAAGCATTGTTTGTACATGCATTCTTTTAAAAAATCATTACATTTGTTGATTTGCATATTCTATCATTTTTTTCTTTCTCTAATACTTCTGGTGGGTTACCAAAATCAGTAATTTGGGTTGATTTCTCGGATTAAATGACTTTATTATTGTTACATCATTTCAGTGAAGCTAGAATGCTATACAATGAAGAACAGTCATCAAAAATTATATAACTCTAAAACAAATTCATACACCTTTAATTACAAAGTAAAAAATGAAAAAAAAATGGACAACTCATTCATGAGAAGAACGATTTTTTCTTGTCACAATTTTTGTTAATCATTGTATAAACAATGATTTTGAAATGTCTCTTAGCAGATAAAGAAAAAACAGTAATAAAACCATAGACACCGTTTAGAAAACGATGTTACTTAAAAATAATAAATAAACCTTGGCATAGACAAACAATAATGATCACTATATTCAAATCAATCCGTCACTCGCGCGTGCGTCACCATTTTTGTGTAAGAACAAATAACTTAAATAAAAAAAAGCACAAATACTAAGATTAAAAAACAAATCATGTAACCTTGACGATGCGCGGTATGCCTAATCTGTGGCAAACTTGGTGACGTTTTTTGTTAAATCGTGCACCCAGTAAAGATTCATTTTCACATTGACCGCACTGTTTTGCTGAAAGACCGCACGTTTCAACCATCGGTAATAATGACAATCGTTAACAGTTCCGGGACCAAATACAACATAAGACTGTATTGAACAAAAAGTGTCGGATTTTATAAATACTATCCATTGAAAAAAAGCAGAGGAAACTCCATCCATCGTATTTTCATATCAGGCAGTCTGTGACCGCACGTAAAAACACAAATCAGCAGAGATATGTGTAGACAAGCTTTTGATAGCAGCAAGCATAGACAAATCAAATATACCGTTGTAACAATAACAATGGGATGAACATAATGAGTGTTACCATAAGTCGTTATACAATAAAGATATTTTTCAAAATAAAATGATTTGATAGTTGGATCCTGATTGTTAACAATAAATGTCTATATAAAATTTCTAAAAAATTTTTATATTAAAATGAACTTCCACAAAGTTACCGCCGAAACCATCGAAAATATATAAATGTCTATGGTTACAAATTGTGTTTATAATTTTCGTTCATAAGGATTATGAAAAAAGGAAATGTTTTATTCTTAGGTGTATGTTGGATATTTAGATTCATTTCTGATTCACCAAAAATAGAAACATAGAATGAAAACTTTCATAATTATAATGATTTAAATTAATTGTATAATGATCAGGACCGGTTTTGGTCATTGCAGGAATCGTCAACTGTATATATTGATTTTTCAATCAATGGATTTTTATCAAAAGGTTCAGTCAACCGCTTCTATCAATATGTTTACTAAAGGAAAATGATTAACCGATAAATGGAGATCCCAGAGCAGTTTGCCTATTGAGGTCTGTGTAGAATATACTATACATTATCAGATATAATATTTTAAATGAAGGAGTCGGAGTAAAATTTGTCAAGATCCAACACCTAGATACGAGATTACAAATTTCAAATGGCTGCAGTGAATGCGATCGGAGTACGTTCCCCACCGCAAATGTCTATGGTTTAGTGGTCGACGAGCGGTGCCGCGGTGAGTTTCAGTAGTCGTTCCTGTCGTCGTGGCGATGGTAACGGACCCGCTTGTTGTTGAGGGGGGGCGAGGCGGGAGGCACTTCAATGATCAGTTCCCCCCCTCCACCGTCTTCGCCTCCGCTGTCCTCGCCGCCCGAGTAAGAGCGCTTCATCACCCCGCTGTCTGTCGTCACGTATGTTCCACTGCGAGATGACCGGTTGGCAGAAAGAAACATCACCATTAAATTATTGTCTCGAGTTTGTTAGAAAGCATCCATAAAATGCATCTTTGATAATTTTTCTACCATTATAATAGGAATCAATTCAAAAGCCAACTGAAGGGACAGTCTGATATTTAAAGCCTTCTGTAATGGTCTGAGTAACGGTGAACATGCAAATACTAATACAATTTTACCTATATCTACATTAAATTAATCAAAAACTTATTAACATTCATTAACAGTATTATCACTCAGTAAAAACCCAGATTTGCTTTCATTTCAAGAAATACATTAAATCAATTTCTTGCAATTAACCACTTCCCCGGCAAATTATTTAAACAAAAATGTTCCAAAAACAATCTATTTTTATTTTCTTTTAATTTGAAACATATAAATATTATTTTTACTAATTTTTTTTTTTTACCTTTCGAAGTCTATTTTTTTACATTTTTTTTTAATTATTATTTTTTTCTTAGAATATTATATGTACATATTATATACATAATACCATATCATGAAGTAGTCTCTTACAATGTCAGAAATCGTGAAATTATATGAAACACGTATTTGTGAACGCCGAAAATCGAACGACAATTTAAAAATGCTCATATGGGCGCACACGTATTTGCGTGAGTGCCGAAATTGAAACACTATTGTTTTACACGTATTCGTGTGAACGCCGGGGAAGCGGTTAATACTAGGTATATTATTTCAATATAAAACTAGAATAGATGTACCTTTTCTACACCAGTATATGTAGATAAGTTAATGTAAGCCCAAATATGTAGCTATCAACTATTAATTATATAATTTTTGTACAACTAAAATACATTGCTATTTTTTATAAATATGTAATTGTTTATACCCGTATCCGTATGGCGAATGCGGCGCTTGTATGATAACATTAGTGGGCGGTGACATGGAATGCTCTTCTTGGATTGAAACCAAACTGCTTCCGCCTGAACCCACCACGTACTTTTCTGTAAAACAAAATCACAATTAAAACATGCAAAAGAATACAATTTTTTGAGGATGTTTCCATGTGGTCAAGGATGGCTCTTGTAATAGTGCATTGGTGCACTGATCCCCATTTATATTCAAGCAATAATAAAATAAATAAACCAATTAACTTATTTATAGCCCTTGAAGTGTTCCCATACAAATATTGCAGGAAGCAATGTTTAGCAGATAGTACCGAACTTATAATAATACGTTTGTCATCTGATGACACAAGAGGTGTATGTTTTGTAATGTTCCAAGCAGAATTGAAATAGTTGGCAGGAGAGAAGAAAAAGAAGTCACACCATTATTTAGCAGACAATTTGTGTAGATATTTTGTTCTAACATTGCAGAGATCACCCTGGGTTGAATTAAGACAAGCGTTGCCAAATGCATTTATCAACTTTTACTAGCATGCCGCATATAATAATATATTGTTACGTTTAGTATGGGTATAGTCCTTCCCAACTCATCTCATAAATAGACAGTGGATGGAGTTACTACGATTGCTTGAAAAGAAATAATTTTTTACCTTCCCGTTCACCTCCAGCTCCGTTAGTAACAACCGTGATATGCTGTCCGGGCAGCATGAGATGACGCTGGCCGTCAACCAGGGCAGACATCTGCTGCTGTCCGATTATGTTGCTGGAACTCATGTATGAGAGTCCTCCGTGACCTGAAAAGACAAATAAAATCACATGTTTTTACTGTTTTAATGTAAAAAATTTCTAATCCTCTTCCCTTCTCAGCTGATTTACAAATATTCCAACAACTAAGATTTCCGAAATTGATTCATCAGTGTTTGTTTTAAATACACTTATAGAGGTTGGTTATCAGATCAAATAATGGATAACTATTTGAGTAAAAACAATTCGTGATAATTTTAACACTATTAGCTCTATTTATTTTTTAAGCTCAATTTTCAACATCCACAATCAGGCGTCTCAACATATGAGATGCTATCAGTCAACAGGTCAATCGTAATACAGTAAAAGTCCGTTAATTCGAACAACGATAATTCGTAATTCGAAATTTTCATAATTTGCTCGTCCCAATATTGACTTTTCATAGTATAATGTACCGTTAATTCGAAATATCGCTTAATTCGTAATTCGTAATGTTTTTCGCCAAAATGTACATACGATTTCTTGTAATTCGAAATTTTGACAGTTCAACAATTTCGAAATTTTGATAATTTCGAGTTTGTTAGGTTAAAAGTTAGTCAACACATTGTTTTGAAGAGTAAAGCTTATGTAAACCATCAGTGTAAGTGAGACATCTATATTAAGTGAAGTATCGTATGTCAAAATCGAATTCGAGCATTTATAACATTGGTGCAAGTGACACTTCAAATATTAGTATGTACCTAACTTCACTACAATGGTTCATTTTTATAAGTATATACCTACCTTAACGTCATTCTATTTTACGCGCGAATACCTTAAATATAAGTGACTAAAAATCAAATATGTTAACTGTTTTTTATTCTTATGAAATGCCTGTCCATAAAAAATCGAAAAAATGGCCGCGAAAATTCATTTTTTTTAGTGTTCGCGTAATTCGTATCTCGATTTTTTTGATCCATAAAAAATCGAAAATATGGCCGCGATGTTAAAAGCCGTCGACAATTCCCGCGAAAATTTCTTTTTTTTAGTGATAGCGTAATTTGAATTTATTTGGTCCATAAAAATTGAAATAATGGCCGCGAAAATTCAATTTTTCATTCTGATCCCGTAATTCATAATTCGAATTTTTTTGCGAAATCTGGTCCCTTGAATTTCGAATTAACGGACTTTTACTGTAACTGCATTTATTTTAGAATTCAGCACAACAACTGCACTGGCTGATATGTCTCAAAAGAAGCCAATGAAAATCAGTATCCCGTGATACTTCATAATATTTCGATCGATTCACCATCTCTATGTACGTAGATCGCGCTATCTTAGAGGGGGGCATTATTATATTTAAGTTTATTCAGTATTTGTTTAAAAGAAGAGGATTGAGTGAAACGGAGCCCCATAGTAAGTGGAGAAGTGACTGTATTAATTTTGGCTGTTTATTATTCTAATATTCTGCAACTTTTTCTGTAATATTTTATTCTTCTCATCTACAATGTTGAGTTGAAAGAAATAAGTCGCAGTTACCTGGTGATCCAGGAGCACTCTGCGAGGGCGCATGGTGCGAAGAGTGTCTTACTCTCGGCGGCGAGGAAGAGGAAGGCTGAGGAGCATCAGGGGGGAAAGGTTCGGGAGACGCTTCCCGAGATAACTCTTCAGGTGTGACTAATCCCGACATGCCAACGTGGGACGGTGACGCAGGCGCACTCCTGAAATTAATGTTCAATTACAATTAAGCACAGCATTAAAAAAAAAGGATCAACAATGTTACGCATTATAACACGGCTCCTTAGGGTACCAGTAGCGCAATTCAATTATAGCCAGTTTTGAGTTATGAAAACTATGAGACACTAAATAATATCGAACATTATGTCAAAGAGACATATAAATAAAAGAAGTGGATAGGAAGATAGTTTCTATTAACCCTCCAAGGACGAGCGTGACCATACGGTAACAGTGAACCCTATTATTTATTTGTCCATATTTCCATCTTTTTTCTATCTGAACATCGTATCTATCACTCAGTTTCGGTTAAAAAGAGTCTTTTTAACCCTTTTTAGGGATCACTGTGACCGTATGATCAGGCTCGTCCTTGGACGGTTAATATCACATAACCTTTAAACAATAAAGAAACTACTATATTTAACAAATAGATTAGAAAGCCAAAACCTATAAAAATAATGAAAAAACAATTTTAATCTGTTATAAATAGGTAGCATTGATTACTGGTGAAACCTGTTTTATGATTCTCCTGAAAAGCAGAGAAAAATGAGTTAGGTTTCTGTCTCCAAGGGACCGGATAAACACGTGGATTTGTAGATTTTCATCATGTAAGATTAAATTTGGTAGAAGATATACCCTGCTCTGGAGTAATTTAACCAGGGCTGTGGAGTCGGTTAAAAAAGTTTGAGTCTGACTCCGACTCCAGCATTAACAAAACCACGACTCCGCCAAAAAAAGTTGAATATCGTCTTTTTTTTTTGCCCAATTTTCCTATTGATGTGTATTCAATTAAATATCAACCCTACCAATCCTGCCAATAACCAAATTTGACATATTATATAGAAAAATAAAAAGTTCAAACTTTTCAAAATTTCCGACACTGGCCAAATCACCGCGACGAATCTGACTCTGGCCAAAAAGCCCTGACTCCACAGCCCTGAATTTAACACATCATTCACACGGTAGGTATTAATTCTCCCTTAGAAATTTGGTGGTCATATATGAGACTGTTATTGTAGTGTTCCCGTTAACGTCAGGTGATTATTAATATATCTGTCATGTTTTGATTGATATTTCACTCTAACTATCATGTTAGGGGTGGTGTAAGTCAAATTAACATTCCATACTAGTACTGTAATAGAGGTGTTAGTCAGTCAAGCATAATAATGTCTTTCCATATGAATTGTAATATTTGATACCAATTGACGTTTTGATAGATTACATATTATCCTAACAGCAACGGTGAAGCTTTAAATACAGTTTTTGCAAAGAATGTAGTAGAAAATCAACCTTGAACTGAGTCCAAAGGGTGCTCTGAAGCAGGGAACTCCTCGCTGTCTCCGTCTGCGGAAAGCTTGTTCGATGAGTTTGGCTTCGCTTTGCGGGTCAATCCTCCAGAAACTTCCTTTACCGGGTTCCTCTTGACTCCGAGGCACCTTTATAAAGTACCTGAAAGAAGATTTGTGTAATTTCAGAAGTGTTGCTTAGAAATACATGTATTTTGATTTGAGTGCAGTTTATTCTTGATTATCGAGAAATCGGAAATCGGAATGTTGCAAGGACTGTTCAATTACATCCACAGTGTAATATATAATTATTCTATTAAGTGATTATTGGCTCTATAGTTAAGTCATCAATGTCTTTGGTTGCGGTGCTCAAAGGTTCGGGGAGTAGCAAAACCGATTAGTTGACCATTGATCCTGTCATACCATTATATTTTTATCATTTCTCTTTAAGAAAAACTGAGGTTGAGCAACCAAGTTACAAGCACTTCTCATAGAAACAATCAATTGAGAGCCATTAAGAGTTCATATATTTCACACTAGGACATGAAATATCTGTCGATGGATTCAGTGGCTACTTTTTGAAAATTCGTTTTGTGTATAAAAGTTTTTGAACGGTTGAGACAGAACTAACGGAGCCATGAGATACTGCATGTTGAAAAAGTTTTATAATTACTCGATTCACTTTCAGAATTCGATTTCATATTATTATTTATGGATATTTTACCTATTGAGACTAAGGTTGTGTCGGATAGAATTCTGCCAGCCCTTGTCGGCAGTTCTATAGTAAGGATAATTTTTGGTGATATACGAATAGATGCCGCTGAGGGTGAGCTGCTTGTCGGGGGCAGAGGCGATCGCCTGCACGATAAGCTGAGCGTAGCTGTACGGGGGCTTTGCTTCGTCGCGGCTTCCCGTACTGCCCACTCCGGTTTCACCTCCAGACGAGGGAGCCTAAAATGAGAAGAAAATTAGTCAACAAAAAATCGGCAAAGGATTCTGCTTTGTGTGCAAATCTATTTACACATTACCCATTCATTAATTTAGAAAAAATATTTCATTTTACTAAGTCGTATTTTTATGATTATGTTGAATGTATAATTGATGATTTTTAAAATAAAAGAAAAGGAAACATTTTCAACGATAATAACTATTGTACCATTTGACCTGTTCAGTAATCAGAAACTATTTTTCAGCAATATTAACCTTCGCTGCACGGTGATATGTATTTACTACAACTCGACTCTAATAATGAGAATATTTCTATTAAATATAATAGATACTGATCTGAGAATTTTTGTATTCCTCAGTAATGTTATTACGTATTAAATAAAATTACAGTTATGTATGGTTATTCATTTGCAGCGATGGAAATAAATAATTAGTGGAAGAATCGGGCAAAGAATCACCCATACACACAAACGTATTCCAATTTATGCGCGTGTGTAAGCGCGAGTGCGAGCGTACTCATGCACGTGTTCAGCTCCGGCGCGAAAGCGCATGCGTAGAAGTGATCGACTTCGAACTAGCCATTCATTTCGTCATTACGAATTCGACTGCCGACGGGTGAAGACGTCGGAGCGGCAGCTAATTGCGATGTTTTTTTCTTCTTTTCAGACACTTAGATTACAAAAATTGTTATATTTCAACTTCAACCATAGTCAATCAAAGCAATGTCTAGAAATATTCACATTTTTCCGGTTTTTAAATAACTTTTTCATATGGTGTAGTAAATACATATCACCGGAGCTCGCGGAAGTTTTTAGCACAGTATGGGGAGGGTTAACAATTTGAATGATACTGATTTAATTTTTAATAAAACATCAATTTTCCCTTGTTTAACCCTTTTACGTTTTGCAAAAACCAATACTGATTAGAGATCTGAATTATTCTATTAGTAATTTTTTTTCCTAAAATTTGTTACATAATACACACAAGCATCATTTTTTTCTTTTTTAAATTACAAAAACCTGAAAACCTCAGGTCGATTAAATGAAGCGTTATTCGACAAAGCGAAACGTGCTGATTTTTCACTACGCAGTCGTTTGTATAAGGATTCATAGATTTTTGACATCACCGAGAGAAAAGGAATGTTGACCAACACCCATATGTGTCACAGACTGGTCCATGATCATGAATGCATCAGCATCGGTACGTTTTGTAATTAATTTACATCAGCAGATAATTACCGCTGTCCCATTAGAAGTAGGCCTGACATAGTTATCCCGATCTCTGGTGAGGGCGGCATAGGAGGCTGCAAGTCCAAGGTCAGGATGGACACCTCTCCGGTGTCCACCGCCTCGCGGACTTGTCGGACAGCTGTTTGCTGCACTTATCGTTCCTGGAAGAGATAATGACAATCACAATTAGCAGCAGTCTAACCTTGAAGATTAACATTTTCAGCAATGAACTTAGTGTATTTTTTATCATATTAATTCGTACATGACTAATATTTTCTGTCTTTTATGCTATTTTCTCTATATAATTATTATTGTGAACTATCTTTATTATATTTCTCAAATCAATCAAAAAGTAATGTCATGTATTTAACCTTTTGTACGCCAACGTCTCACCGGTGAGTCACAATGTTTTTTCGTTGAAAATAAAGATTTTTTTAATACATAACCTTATTATGTTTTTAATACATGAACACGAAATCGAGTAATCCCAGAAATCTTCCCGCAGCACAGAATGTATTGTACACACATGTGCTTAGGACACACGAAAACATCGTCAAACTATAAATTATGTAAGTTAAATCACTTTTTATGTAATTTCTTTTTTCTCTAAAATTGCTGGCGTGCAGCTGTTGATCGGATACTTCCACTTTGGCGTTAATATTATTTTTTTAGAATAAACAATAAAAGTTTTCGTATTTCAACTCTAGATTTGAATCACTGCCTAGTCTAGTACCAAATACTATTTGGAGTAGTTTTCCACACACAATGAATAAAAAAAATGATTCTCTCTTACTAGTGGGTGAAGGGAACGGACTCTGCGCTGAGTCTGCTTCTTCTTGCGGTATGTTGATTCGCAGGGGTGGCAGAGCTCGGGCCTCATTGCCTCCACCGCCACCTCCTATACCGACACCAGATCCGTCTACCAGAGACTGGAATACTAGACGGATGTTGGTCGAGGGGAATCGGAGAGTACATCTGGAAAGAGGAAAAGAAAAGTAAGTTAGATGAAAAAAATACCAGACATGAACACCTAAAAACAATCATTGATACCAACTAAAACATGACCAAAATCAACCATGCACCAGTGCAACTGTTTACCAAAAAAATTGTATAAAGCATAGCAATGATTTGGAAGAATATCCTGGAGATGTCATAGGTTGCCATATGCCCTTCACAAATTTTATAGCAAAGCCAAAGAATGAGTGTTTTAACACTTTGTTTATGGGCCCTCGTAATTACTTTGGTAGTTAACATGTTATCTCGCATTTGATTGCCAATTAGAAAACCTACAATTGTGTGTACTCCATATACATTTTGTTAACACATTGGCTATGTGGAAGTTGGAATATGCGTTGGTTTTATTTCTCCCGTAGCCAATGTGTCAATATTATTAGCACCCTAGCATATTTAATTGATTATATTTTCATATTTTCGATGGTTTCGGCGGTAACTTTGTGGAAGTTCATTTTAATATAAAATTAAAAATAACTTTGATTATTCCACGTATTGTGTAACTAACTGTGACACAATACGTGGAATAATCAAAGTTATTTTAAATTTTATATGATTATATTTTCTCTATATGTGAAGTATATAGTCACCAATGCGAAATGAAATAGGCACATAGTAAATATTAAATTAAATTAAGCCTAAAAATTTTGCTATTTTAGAATATAATTAAAAGCAATTAGCTTCCATTCTAGATAATTATTATTTTACAATCACACAATTAAAACGCATTCAACTAAAAATTATTGACCTCATTTTAAATAACAAATATCAAAGGGTCAAAGTATTATTATATTATTAACAATACAGAAACAATTCATCCATAACAAAAATAAACATAAGGGCCAGATGCAGATTGTTTGCATGATAAGTGCAGTGTTTTCTTGCCCTTATCACAAAAAACTAATACTAAGAAATGTATGAGTAGGTGTGAGTACATAATATCTACCTATTTGGTTGTGTGATAATATTGATACTGATAAGAGAAGTATGTGTTTGAAGGAAACGGGAACTTGTGACGAGGCAAAAAAAAAAAACAAGAGCTTCTCAGATTGTGCGATGTAAAATTAAACAAAAACAACATTTTATTTTGAGACAAAAAATATTAGTGCATCACTCATCTTTTACGATTTTATTTCATATAAGATTTATTTAAAAAAGAAATGTTCAATGAACTATTGTGAATGTATTAACGCTTTCAATGTTCTCAGCATCCAATGTGTTAAGGAAAATACTCCTGTAAATAAACATGCAACATGCATCTTCATAATTTAACGTCCGAGGTGATGATGATGCATGGAAAACTTCATAACTGAGATTGGAGGATCAATAAAAAAGTTCAAAAAATCACTTATTTGTATAAGGAAATAATAACAATAGCCGATATAATCGGACAAGGAAGACGATGAAATTAACATTTGATAGTGGTTGCCTCGTATCGTTAAATTGTAGGTCCTGAGGTCCCACGGAAATGTCTCTTGACCGCACCAAATGTTTTTATCGCAACCATTAAGCTTAAATATAATTCACGAAGTTTTAAGTATGGGATAACAGATATTTCAGTTTCGGTGTTTATTTTTTATAAAGTGCATTACACTGAACGATCATTATACATTTGTAGGTCGACAGACCAATAAAGCATTTGCTGGTAATTATTTATACGGA
The DNA here is from genome assembly GCA_028554975.1 of Himalopsyche kuldschensis. Classification (NCBI taxonomy): domain Eukaryota; kingdom Metazoa; phylum Arthropoda; class Insecta; order Trichoptera; family Rhyacophilidae; genus Himalopsyche; species Himalopsyche kuldschensis. The sequence continues at coordinate 350,408 of JAHFWI010000005.1, forward strand.
CTAGTCACGTATAACTCCAACAAATTATGTTCTTTTGATATTTACAATAGTATTTTACAAAGTTTTAGGAATTTATGCTTGGGGAATCACTGGGATTTAAATAAGTATGGGATACATAATGTGACCATTTATTTTTGTCCTCAAAACGGGACATCTACCAATTTTTACGCTATAGTATGTATATTCAAGAAAACACGTATTTTTTCATAGTTTTTATGTATTAATAAAAAGAAAAGGAATGTTGAAAATAACAGGAATAAATAATATAAATATGAAAAAAATTAAGTGGTATTATATTTTTCAGATGAACAAATTTTCTCAAGTATAACTGGGTTTGCTTTTAAGTAAGAATGACTACAATAATACACGCCAATAAAAAAAATCAATCTTCAAGAAAGACGCGCCAGCTGTCAACGTGTAGTCGTGTACCCACAAATGAGCAAACTTCCGAATTATAACAAACAAATATGAATGTGTGGGTGTGACGATTGCGCATGCACATGACTCACCAGCCACCCGCTGTAACCATATGCACCGAAATCAAGCTAGTATTTTTTTTTCAAGTCATACGAAACGGCTATACTACACCCCACCGTCGATTTATTGCACTTTTTTTTAAAATTTTATAGTGTGTCCCTCTTTTTGAAAACGGGACATTACGACGCCTCGAAGCTGTACTGGGGCAACGGGACAGGCTACCTAAAAACGGGACGTATGGTCACTTTAGGGATACATAAAGCCACCGAGTCTAACATTAGGTTGAACCTACTGACACAATTTATAGTACTACTTCAACGTATATTTTGGTAAAGATAATGACCGGTTTCGCTAATGGTGAGATTTTTCAACTGGCTATTGATTATTAATAGAAAGGCATTATATTTAAATAAACACATGTTTTGTGCTGCTTAGACATATATAAGATCAGAGCCAGTTTCACCAATCGCGAGTACTTTCAATTGGTGAAAGATAAACTAATATAAACAGGAAGACTAGGTAAAAAAAAAAATGATTTAGTAATTGAAGATAGTAGCGAAATGGATCATGTTGTAATATATATTCGCCCGGTTAAAATACGACTTGGATTACTTATTGCATAACAAACAAAAAAAAAACAATGATATTTTATTTAGCTGCCAATTAAACCCGTTGGGTAATTAAGCTAAAATAAACTCATAATTGATTGGGCATCGATCGAATACAAAATAAATGTTATTCATTTGTTTTTAGTTATAAGTAATTACCAAAAATAAATTGTATCGGCTGAAAATGCACTGTGTTTTAATTGCGATTATTTTATGTTATAAGGATTTTTAAAAAGAGTTAAACCAAAAAACCATAACCTTGAAAAAAGTTTGAAATACTGTTACTCACAGTACTTTTTATAAACATATATCATTAATTTGATATGTGATGTTTTTGCTTTTCTATAATCGAGGTTACGCAGGTTTTATTATTTTTCGAAAGTCAAATATATGCATTTTTTTTGGTGTAATAAGTAAAAATCTTTGGATGAGTGTGTTTATTTCCATATTCTAAATGGAATGAAGCGTGCAAATTGAATTATCACATTAATAATAGTATGCACCTCTCTCGCTTCAGATAAGATTGCACGAGTGCGTATGTAAATATTTGCGCGCCTCACCGCTCAAATGTGAAATTGTGGATATTCGCTGCAGCGTTAGCATTTCGTTGCTCCACATTTGGCGCTACATATCAGTAATACACGGCAGGTTCAAATCCACGGAGAATTTTCAACTAATCAACGCGCCCTTTTTGAGGTTTGGTACATTCCGACAATTAGTACACATCGAGCTATTTTCTTGCAGTTATATTTATAAAACAGTCAATATAAAAATTAAATGAAATTTTCCATTTCAAGCTCTATTTAATTTAATAATATATAAATATATGCCTTTCCATCCTTTCCTATCCAAAAAAGCGGCGCGAAGCGATAGCGATTAGCTAACCACTAGTTCTCTTATCCTTTCAATCAAAAAAAAAAAAGAAAGGTTGAGCAACTGAGTAACAGGCAGTTTTCGTTGAAAATAACATGTTGAGATAAACTCCGTGATTAGTCTACATGCTCCAAGTTGGGTGCAGACATGTTAAAAAATATATATGCCGACCAGGCATTTTTTGGATAATGAGGAATTAAAATCAGTTGCAGACTCTTCTCCAGTAAATTTTATATGGTGTAAAGAGTTTCTAATTTTAAATTTGCCGAACCAGCCTTGTATGAAATTATGTTAATTTTAAGGAAGTGCAGTTATTGCATTTCTCACTAACATATGAATTTTAAGAAATGTATAAAATAGCGAAATGGACGAAAGCCAAACGTGTGAAAGTCGGTTCAAATTGAAATTGAAATTCAATCTTCAATCAACAGAAAATAATTTTAAAAGTTAGAACATCTACCAAAACTAATAATATGACGTGGAATTTCACTAGTTTGGTTTTAAAAAAGAACAATTTCAGTAGTTGTATACAATATTCAAAGTTCACAATAGTAGGTACAAAACTATTGAATAAATAAATACCGTACTCAATTTATCGATCAGTCTCGACCACGGCTGAATGAGGTCGGCGAGGAAGAATACAAATTATCTGGGGCAGACTTGCGACCAGTGACGGCTCTTGTAATCGTGCGATAGTGCACTGATCTCCCATTTTTATAAATGTATTCATTTAAATTCCTTACGAATATTGCAGGAAGCGATGATTCTCATATGTTTGCGGACAGTGCCGAAATTATAATCATAATACGCTTGTCGAAGTCAGCCTATGGCACGCAGGGAGTATTTTTTTCTGCAATGTTCCAGGGTTGAAACAGTAGAAAAAGATTTTGTGACGTCACGCCAGTATTAAGCAACACACAAAATTTTAAAAGGAAAAGATTATCGAATTATGACGAGAGTTTCCGAGTGCATTTATTAACTTGCACTGGCTTGTCACACATAATTTAAATTGTTACATTTATTCCTTCCCAACGCAGCTCTCAAATATACGGAGAATGGATTTCTACCGTAATATTTTTTTACGATCCCTATTATTCTTCTCACCTACCGCCACTGCGTATGACAGCTAACAGTCAATTTATATTCATTATAAGACAATATTAAACATGTAGGTATCAACACCTATGAACATTATACATCCGAGTTACGTTCATAGAAATATAGTGAAACATGACAATGTGTTAAGTTATACTATGACCCATATGGTTATTGTTGGAAACACAGTAATTATGCTTCGACGTATTTCGATATATAATATACAAATCTCTACAAAATGGGCAAATTGAAATAAACGCAATTTCAACCAGCACATTTGTCAACTTACTTCTATTGGAGTTTATCTCAACGAAAAACGAAGAGTAGCGATATAAAGCATATGACTAGTGGTTAGCTAATAGCTGCCACTACGTCCCGTATTTAGGATAGAATGGATGTCGGATGGAATTTTGGACAACATGTGTTTTAATTATTTGAAAAACGACACTGACTATGATTTTAACCCATGAGCTCAGCAGCCGAAGCCGACAACGTTGGCACTCGACTACGGACCCGAAAAAATCAATATTAACTGCAATTTGAATTTCAAATTTGATATTGAAATTCCAACAAGCACCCTCTGTCGAAATACTTGATTAACTGCAATATTATATTTATTTTTGTAAATCGTCGCCACAGTGGTTAACTGATTTATTCGATACAAATACATATGTGTATATTTGACGAAACGATATATATATAAAAAATAAAATGGTATTTATTTTTTAAAAGTATTGTTCAAGGATCGAACAAAAAAAATACATAATATCTTGAGAGATCCATTACAGGTTGGAACGGCTCACTTCCCCATTGAATCAGTAAGCGTTGTTCCATTTATTATCAGTGTATGAAAAGAATCTCTTTTCGTTTAAAAACAACTGCGTAAAGCAAGATCAAAAATTGGAATAGGTGAGTTCACCACCAAAAAGACAACTTGTGTTACAGTCTCCACCAGTCCGATTGAACTCAATTGCAAACTAAGCACTGTAATTTGGCAGAGATATATTGACATTTAGCACATTCGCAAAGTTCAAGATTGATTGTTCAGATAATAAATAACCCAACAGCCAACGGTGTATATGTCAATTTGATATTTTACCTCAAATAAGATTTATTTTTAAGAGCACAGTATGTTTAGATTAACCTTCATTCGCCATTAAATTTTAAAGGTGCTGCCCGACACAGCTAACCATGTTATATGTAGCGGAAACGTCATTATTCAGACACAATTGGTTAATTTAAAAAATAGTAATAAATTAATTTATACAAATGAGCGTGTCACATAAAATAATATGAATTCTTCAACACAGTATAATAAATTGTCAAATGGTTACAATAATTAGTGTAAAGCTTTACAAGGCTATTTTTTGAAATGTATTCATCAGAATATCTGAGGTATGTTGTATACCGGTGATGCACAAACTGCGGTCCTCAATGACATTTATTGCGGCCCGCAATGACCAATATCAATTATTTATTTCTTCAGAACCTTTTGCGCACGATAAAAAACTAATATAAAACAATACAATTTTCGATGATTTAATCAGTTTTACACATGCGGCTCTACCAAAAAGGTGGTACAACACTGTTGTATACCATTTCATTGAAAATAATAACATCAGTTGCAGTGGAAATATAATATAATATATGTGAACTAGTAAGTGTCTTACATAGAATCTAATATATTTTTAAATGATGTGTAACAGATCTTAAGATTTTAGATGACGATTCGGCGGTAGCTTTCTGAAAGTTCATTTTTAATATAAAATTAAAATTCATAGCAAAATCATACATTTTATTCTTATATACAAAACCGAAACGGCGTATGTATGTATGTGGGTCTGTAATTCCCTTTTGCATTGTTGTTGCAAGTTGCCATAAAAACGAATATGAAAGAAAATATGTTTGAATTTTTATCGGCGAAGACATTTAGTCAAAATGTAATAAATTAGTCTTCTACAGAACTTTTGCCGGCTTTTATTATTAATAATAATGTTTATTATTTACGTGAAGGTATTATTTGACATTACTTTGACAGCAAATTAGATTATTTCCTTGAATTTGGACATTTTAATGGGCGAGAATGGGGCTGTCATCAAATTAAATAAAGTTTGTGATTTTATTTTAACTCTATTTTGGATGTTAGATTTTGTGATATAATTATGTCGAATGATATACCATTAAATAATTATTGGTCGCTTAGTCCGAGCGACGCCGGGTAGCAATACTAGTTTTTATATAAGATCTCAATATGTGTTACATGACGAGGAATAATAATCATTTTGAGAATATAGCAAGATAAAAGATTAGTGTAGTTCGCAAGACATTAACAAGAAGTAAATAATAATCGAGGATAAAATGTATGCCTATCTATTAGAGGTCTACACGGGCTCGGGTTTGGCCCGCGGGCTGGATAACGAAGGTTTGGATTCGGGCCCGGGCCGGACTCGGGCGCAGGCATACATAAAAATATAGCAAAAATCGGGCTATTTCCGAATGAGCTCACCATTATCGTAAATCTAAATTAAATACTATAATAAACTTCACTTACTCGTATTAGTCATCTTTTCGACGCCTTGTTCGTTATTTAAAAACCTTCTCTTATGAACACCTATTAGAAATTTTAAATTTCGGCCCGTGCAGACCTTAACTATTTATGTATTCTCTATACATCATACAATTATCCAATGACTGGAATCTAAAACACGGAAAAGTAACAACCGGTCGCTGGTATAATTCGTTAAAAATATTTTTCACGTATAATATAATAAAAGCATCGAAATGAAATTTTATTATTCGATATCCAATCTTTGCCGGTCTATTGACTTTAACAGCGTGAAATAAAAAAAAAATTAAACATTTCATTTTAGAACGTAATTGGTCATTCGTCGAAGCCAATTTCAGTACACAACAAAGATTTAAAATAAACGTAAAAATATATATATTTGTAAGAAAACGTGATTCATGACGTAAAATTTAATTCTGGTTTATTCATTGCATTAAATATGGATGTAAAAATTAATTCTACAAACAAACCAGACAACAAGCTTCTCCATCTTTATAGCATTAACTTTACCACCTGCGTTAGAGACGTCACGGAAATTTTTCTTATTATAGATCGATTGTAAATGGTAAAATGGTCAGAGTATTGTCGCTAGATTTTTCACAGCATATACAGGCGGAAAAAAATCGTTCTCCAAAAATGTTTCGTTTCCATGCGTGTTTTGTAGTGATTGCTGGATAAGACTTAGTTTCCTAATTGTAAAAAAATATTGAAGTAGGAGAATATTTCCCTTGTCAAATATTCAATGAATATAAGAAACTTAGATGCTAATGAGATGATTGAATCTTAACAAATGAGTATCTAATTGACCAACAGGAGTACGAGAATAAAATACATATGAAAGTGAGGACGAAGAACCAGAAAAAGTCACCAAGTCATAAACAATATGAACGAACCTTTTATGTGTCTCGATAAATTTATGAATATTATAGAAGAATGAGATCACAATGAAGAAAACATATTTCAAATACGGAGGGCGATCCATAAAAGCACTGCATGTTACAGACCATGAAGGAAAAAAAAGAGTAAAACACAACTAACTCTTGACAAGTTTATCAAGGAAACATAAAATAATTGAAAAGACAATTTTTGGTGTTTTTTTTACATCCCTCTTATTTCGAACATTCAACATTCGCACACATTTTAAGGAACCAATAATGTGCGAAAGTAGAGTTCCACCTGTACTGGCAATTAATTTTATGATATGCCTAGTAAGTAATAATTGCTCAATTGGTGCACGAACATTATTTGTCGCAGTAACGACTGTTGTTACAAATAAGGGTTCGCCACCAAACAATAATTTGCGTCGTCAATAATACGTACAACATACATTACATAGGCAAAATACTATAATCCTTATTTACTTTGTATACAGACGATACAACAGGTGCGCGCGTAATCAATATTCGCTAATTCTACCGCGATCACACCAATTCAAATTATGCACGGTATCGTAACAAAATAGTTCCTGTTGTGTTGTATGCCTGGAAAGAAGCACGTCGATCAATACCAACACGCAAGTAGTTAAATTTGACAACGTATACGTATTCGTATACGTTGATTTGAAATGCTTATTCCTGTATATGTATAGCAAGCGATATGGATTAGGCAGTAATTCCTTTTGAATCCGCTTTAGGTGTGACCCGAATCGTATGAGACGAAATAGAGTGAATGAAACTTATCAACAAATAATAACAGTAGTTAGTTATACAGTATGAGCAATAAGTGACGCGATGAAAAAAAAAATAATAAACAGCTAAATAAAATGAAAAACGTTGAACTAGTGGAGGTAATTATTGTGTCGTGCTGAATTGATGAGAAATTTGATTTCTTGATTTGTAACAAATTACAAAAAATCTATTCAAATCGATAAAAGTTTTTGATTCTGAATAAGTGAGTAATTTCTCCAAAGATACGATATCCTTTTATAAAATAATGCATCAGCATAACATGACGCAATAGAAAACTCTATGATCGTAAATTTAGGAAACTTCTCAAGGCTGCAAGGCATCACATCATCACAGATAGTTCGAGTCATAATTATGCAGTTACTAGTATTGCTACCCGGCGTCGCTCGGACTAAGAGACCAATAATTATTTAATGTTATATCATTCGACATAATTATATCACAAAATCTAACATCCAAAATAGAGTTAAAATAAAATCACAAACTTTATTTAATTTTTTCGATGGTTTCGGCGGTAACTTTGTGGAAGTTCATTTTAATATAAAATTTAAAATAACTTTGATTATTCCACGTATTGTGTAACTAATTGTGACACGTGTTTCGCATTACTTAAGCAAACTTTGCGATAGTAAGTCTGAAGATGCCTCTGAAAGAGGCGAAACACGTGTCACAATTAGTTACACAATACGTGGAATAATCAAAGTTATTTTAAATTTTATATTTTATTTAATTTGATGACAGACCCATTCTCGCTCATTAAAATGTCCAAATTCAAGGAAAAAATCTAATTTGCTGTCAAAGAAATGTCAAATAATACCTTCACGTAAATAATAAACATTATTATATTAATAAAAGCCGGGAAAAAGTTGGTAGAAGACTAATTTATTACATTTTGACAAAATGTCTTCGCCGATAAAAATTCAAACATATTTTCTTTCATATTCGTTTTTATGGCAACTTGCAACAATAATGCAAAAGGGAATTACAGACCCACATACATACATACGCCGTTTCGGTTTTATTATGCAGTTATTATTGCATTATTATAAATCACCGGAAAATGTATGAAAGTAAAAATACAAATTTATTTCACAAAACTATATTTTTTTATAATTATTAAGATTTAGCATGTATTACGTACGTTTTGAGAGAATTAAAATTATTATTGTGTTTTGCCGAAAATAAAATATGAGCTTGAAAAAAGGAAAATGAAAATCGCGTATATGACAAAAAAACCTACCATTTCGATTAACAGCGGTGATGAAAACATGGGAGGATAAATGGAAATGTTTGCAATGATGGGTCTACAATTAAATCCAGCGGTCACCAAACCGCGGTGCCCACCCGGCCCACGGCAAATTTTCATACGGCTTACGGTTCTTTAGACCAGACAAGAAAATTTAATGAAATTTTAATGAGCGATATATTATATTTCGCAGCATGATCTGAAGTCAAATGAGTTACATATTTTTATCACACGCCTGACATACAATGAATGTATTTTAATTTTCGAATTTCAAATTCATAATGTTATAAATAAAACCGAAACGGCGTATGTATGTATGTGGGTCTGTAATTCCCTTTTGCATTATTGTTGCAAGTTGCCATAAAAACGAATATAAAAGAAAATATGTTTGAATTTTTATCGGCGAAGACATTTAGTCAAAATGTAATAAATTAGTCTTCTACCAACTTTTCCCCGGCTTTTATTAATATAATAATGTTTATTATTTACGTGAAGGTATTATTTGACATTACTTTGACAGCAAATTAGATTATTTCCTTGAATTTGGACATTTTAATGGGCGAGAATGGGGCTGTCATCAAATTAAATAAAGTTTGTGATTTTATTTTAACTCTATTTTGAATGTTAGATTTTGTGATATAATTATGTCGAATGATATAACATTAAATAATTATAGGTCGCTTAGTCCGAGCGACGCCGGGTAGCAATACTAGTAATGTTAATACAAATAATAATACATTTGGAGTAATTTTATGTGGAAAAAGTACTAAAAATGTTTTATTATTTTTATTATAATGCCTTTCCACCAAGTATTTATTACAGTGGACACCTTAAAAGTCATAATAATGTAGTTAACATATAACGTTGGAATAATATATATGTCATAGTGAGTATACATGGTGGACAACACATCTAAAATAAATTTAATTAACTCATTTTAATCGGGTCCGTTTTGAAAAAAGTTTAAGGACCACTTGTATTAATTTATATGGATTGTGGCAGAGCAGCTTACGCGTATTGTCGTCGTATTGTGTATTAATCAGGGCCATATAATGACAGCGTCGCTTAAATCCTTAACGGAAGTGGTGTTATGAATGAAGCCGCGAGGAGGCACGGGAGATGACTAGGCCTGGTCGGCTCAGTATCGTCACACACATTGTTGTAATTTGATGATTGGATGATGTACACATATTATTTTGTCCGCCAATAAACATCGAGAATAACATATTTCACGCCGTGGAGTAACTAACTAAGCTTGTATGAAACTATTTTGTGTCTGTATTTGGGAGAAATAAAAATTGATTTTTGGATGGTAATAAATAACTAAATTACATATTTAGCAGCGCGCGCATTAATTGAATAATTTTCACGTAGTTGTATGTCCCTCCCTTTTCGACAAGTTAATCTGACGATTTGATTCGCTGGAGAATATTGACTCACGACTCGCGATCGATCAGTGAGTCGCTCAGACTTATTTGAGTGAGGGTTATGCCTGGTGGATGACAGGACTATAGATGAACCATTATAACTTGATCACTATCGAAGGCGCTGCTACTATTATCGCGCGAGTGATGTTCAATACTCAACCAAAATTGTTTATTGACCTACACATTTTTATATGCAAGATATAAATGGCTTTTGAAGATATCTACTCTATGGGGACAATTTTAGTTCCAAATTCGGAAGCGGTCAAGTAATGATGGTACATTAAAAGCAAGTTGATCGCTGACGGGAAGGAATGAAAAATATTTTATTGCTAGAACAAAGCGAATTGTACGAAGACAGTGAAAAGTACACGAATTCATTTTAATGAATAAAACCAAAACAAAGAAAATCAATTACACTTATTTTAAATTTAAGAAATTCGTCATTTAAAATAGTAAGAGTCACAATGCCATGTGTAATAATATAATTAGGAATTATGACAAGTCTTATTTTCACATTCAATATAACTGAAGTGACCGCGAGCAGCTCCAGAGCTACGGTTTGACTACCTCTTCTTGGACATAATTTCACATAATTTATGAACTGATCCTGGAAGCAATGTCGATGATGTTATGTAAATTTTAGTTCTAAGAATTTCTAACAATATGACATGTACCAAGATGAGACTAATTTCGAAAGAGATTCGAAGAACTGCAATATTCATGAATTGACATGCAGTGACCATGTACTTCAGAGAAAGTAAAGGAAATCGGGAGATCTATTTGAACAATCAATATGGTTTTAGTAAATACCCTTCGTAATAAATTTTTAATGAGCCTCTACTAAATGTGATTTGTGACATATCAAAATAAATCATCGAATTGACATTTGCTTGGTGTAATTTCATGGCAATAAGGTAATTGTATCGAGTCTTCAACTATATCATATAACTCTCATATAACACCTTTCATTTATTTCCCGCTTGTGTAGGGGCTATACACTGTCAAATATCACCACAGCGACACCGGCGCCGCGCCTTTAGCGAGTGCCAGTGAAATGACAGATTTATATTTCTGTGAGACGTATGCTGCAGGCCATTCATCAAATTACTATTTCCATTTACAGAATAAAAGAAATTCAATTAATCGAAGGACAATCATTTCTTTCTGACGATGGTGTAAGCCGAAATAGCAATCAACAAATATATAAAATAATTTCTCTAGAATTATAAATACATTGTTATTTTTTTCACCGATTTATAATGGAGTTCTACCAAGTAAATGCAAAAGACAGTTCTTATAAAAGTATGAAGAGTGGTCACCGCAATTATACAATATATGATTGTATGCGAGATAGTTGAGCGACTGTGTCATCGATACAGTGACGTAACGCTTAAAAGTAAATCGAGGTGACACATCACCCGCTACACGTAGACTTATTCGACGTGCGACAAACAAGCGACGGAAAAGAACGTTAAAAGAGAAAAATATAAATTATTAATTAGCAGTGCGCCGCATATCTGTAACTGTATACAAACAATGCCCGTGTTTGATAATAATAATACATTTACGTAAATAATGAATGGAAATTTCTTTAGGGAGTGCATTTTGCAAAGTCATTGAAACATTTTTAGCGCTATCACCAACCGACCGGCCGACCGACCGAACAGATATTATTTATTTGTGATGTCATCACGCCATATATTTTTTTATCTTTTGTAATGCGATACCAAGAAGACCATATCGTCGGCAAAAGACGTTACTTCGGAAATGGCAATTGTGGACAAAATAGAAGATTAAATTATTTGATAATAGATGCTAGGCGAAATACGTGCATGAAAATTAAAAGACGAGAGATTTTTTTCCATATCCACTCCCTATTCGGAGCAAATGACCGCCACACGCTTCCGGGCACTTCCTCGCTTCTTCCCAGGTCATCCCAGAGTCCCGTAGTATATCATATGGATGTGCATCAAAGGCCTTCCAGGACGTCGGGATCCATCAAGGTAATAGAAGAGACAGGCTGGATTATTAAGGTTCCCCTGGGGCATTCGTAGCACATGTCCAAGCCAGGTCCACCGTCGCCTTTTTGTTTTAGACGTAATTGGGGGCTGAATTTTCTCAAGCCACAGTACTCCTAATCTGTTTTCGAAGCACAGTATACGGTTACCCTGGGCTTTTGTAATGACCGTGCCATTAGTGGTTAAAAATAAATTCTCGACATCAAAATTACAGTGACGATATGTGTGCTAATCATAGATACACAATCAAATAATTTAAATATCTAATAATTGTTGGCTAAAAAATAAGCGCACGAGTCTAGTTTTTATTTCAATTCATTGAGAAATGTTTGATGAATTTTGGAATACGTTATTCATGTATGGAAAACGGAACAATTCTTGTCGAAATAACTTCGGCCTAACGTTTTGTGCCGGAACGATGTCAATACAAACTTAACTGATGAGGCATTCAGATGTTATTTTTACGATCCTTTTTTCTGTTGAATCGAGTCACAAAACGGACGCAAAATTCGCCTTTTGTTGAATCGCATTTGGCATGTGCGATTCGACTGATAACATTGTATTCACCCGCAATTTATATAATATTCTAATTTGAGTTTAAAAGTATCAAAAGCGGAGCTGTCCATTCATGCTGAAGAACGGCCCACCAACATACTTGGTTGCGGTTGTTTTTGGATTTAAATAAATATATACTTTTATAAAATTGAATTATAAATGCAATAAATCTTTCCTGACGTGATATACGTTCAGTTTGTAGCCATAATCATTAAAATTGGGAAAGTTCAGTTTTTGGTATCAAACAAACCAAATATTATGACATTTTTGCTAGTGCGCGAGCACTTGTTATTTCGTTTGAAATATGTTACGACTGCGATTTTTATAGCTTTTGTTTTAATAAATAAAGCTCACAGGGATTTCACGCATGGGTTTATAATGAAATAAAATTAATTGACAACCCTTAACTTCTTTTTGTAAAAAGTACTTTATTTTATTAAAATTGTATTGATTATGTATCCAGGTTGAAATTGCCAGTTTTTAAATATTTAAGACATTTCCCAAATTGTATAGACACTTGTACATTATTCGAATGTTATAAACAGGGCTGTGGAGTCGGCTAGACTCCGACTCCAGCATTTACCAAAACCACGACTCCGACTCCCGACTAAAAAAAGGTTAAAATCGTCACCTTTTTCTCCTAAATTTCCTATTTATGTGTATTCAATTAAATATCAACCATATCAATGAGGCCAAAAGCCAAATTTGACATATTAAATGCAAAAATAAAAAGTTCAAACTTTTCAAAATTTCCGAACCGGCCAAAACGCCGTGACGACTCCGACTCCGGCCGATAAGTTCCGACTCCACAGCCCTGGTTAGAAATAATACACAATCTGTGTACCAACCTTAAATGCTAATACGGCAGTGTTTATTGTATGTGGGTATTTTATTTAGATGACACGACTCGAAATCCCTAGTAGGTAATAATTACGTTTATAAACATTGCGATACCAAACACAGATGGCGTTGCTCGCGAACATATACATTCACGCAGTGGAAATAATAATTTATTTGCTATCTTGCGAAATATTAATAATATTATTATTTTTATTATCATACACAGACAGGTGTGCAGTGCGATATGAAAAATAAATTACTAATATGTTTAGTCGGCCGCAATGGCGGTCAGCTGCCCGCTTTCTGGTGCGAGCGGCAAAACAAACCTCATGTAAAAAAGAAATTAAATATGTCTCATTATATAAATATCAATCCGGGAAGTCAAAAAAACGTAGGTATAATTTGTTTTTTGCAGTGGAACTGAAATAGGATTTCGATTTTTTTTTGCATCACACGTGGTTCAATGTTTCCTAAGAATGAAATCACTGGAAATTGTGAATCTACTTCGATTGAAAAACATACAGTTTTTTGTAGAAAAAGTCTTATGTGTCGACATTCATAATTGTGGAACATAAAATATTCTATGTGACGACACACAACCTTGGATATTTTTCCGAGCACGTTGTTGGCTTTTTTTATCTATCACAATAAATCCTATGTGCAAAATTCAAGGACAAATTGAAAGTTTCAATTGAAAATTTTATATTAATTCCAACTTTCTTTTATGAACAAGGTGTTGGAATTAACTCCAACTAGCGCTTTGAATTTTTTAAACAGTTTTTATTGATTATATCCCAATGTGCTTTTATCCACACATGATATTGTGCGGGAAACCAAGATATGTATTGTAGAAGATTTTATAAATTATGATATGAATTGAGCAACAGTAGCAACGAAGATTTTTGCCATTTCATTGTGCCCAAAGATTTGTGCATCTTTCATTCAATTATGTTCATAACCACAATATTTCATACTAAAAACTGCGAGGAAATGTGGTCCAGCGATCTAACCTAACCTAACGGATACATATTCTCGTAAAACATTATCAACTGGCAGTGCGATCATCATCATAAGATATGGCCTTTCACAATAGCATGATGCGTTACTCAATCTACCCTCGCTGACACACGCAACGCGATATTGGCGAACAACACATGCGTTCGTGAAAGGGGATATCGCACTTGTTTTTTGAAAACATATGGCAACTTTACGCAATGACAGTGTTTCTTAAACTTTTTAGTGATCGACATCCCTCAATTTAAAAATATTCTTTTAACGTCCATGAAAATTGTATTCTACAATTATTGGTTGATATTTATAGAAACAAATATAAAACTAAACGGGAAAAATAATAAGATATAATCCACGGGTTATGGTTTTACCAGACTTTAAATTTGTAAGATAATCAAATATTAGATATTAGTTACCAAAATTCGAAGTCTTTTTTTACGAGAACTGCCTTTTACGTTGCGCATTTTTTTTAAAAGAAAGCAAGGATATAAGGATTAGGCTAGGGCAAATATAGTGGTTAGCTAATAGCACCCACTCAACCCTTTTTTAAAGATCGGATGAGTGAGAAGGAACGTCGTTGGCTTCACGGTCGGTTATGGTCGTCGCGGATTCGAATCCAAAAATGAAAAGTTTTGAGTTTGTCAAAAAGAAAAACAATGGATGTTTCAATCAATTCGTGTTCGAGTGCATTTATCTGTGAAGGAATGTCTGCTCCAAATGTGGAGTATATGAAATCCTAACGCAGTCATAACAGTAAACATTTTATCCGGCTCCGACCCTCCCTGATAAAAACATTGTGAACCTCAACATATATTAGGGATAAAAAATTGTTACTATGACTTCACAGATGGGTATGATACGATTATATCCGGGTGGCTGACTCACCTGAATTCTAAATTTAAAATGTTGTATTGACAATAATACAGATGTAGTCAAGTAAACAGGGAAAATCAAAGCGGGCGTCGCTGACGTAGGCATCATTGCCTGTTTTAGTACACTGAACACGTGGCCTGCTCTATCGAAAGCATGCTCATTATTTACCGGGTGGAAATACAAATATTTAGCTGTACAAACCATTCCTCGCCCAGTAAGTTTATGGATTTTATATATTAAGCATATTAATCCCAAAATTATGTAAAGGTATAAGCAACTTACAGCAGATACAGTCATTTTTTTTTAAAAAACTGTTTGCATTTTAGGGTCGGTATTTTTTTCGTTCTCAAGAGACTTAGCCGTTATACAGAAGGCTTCTCGATTAGTTCTGCCTTTTCCGCCTTTGCTCTAAATGAATTTGAAAGACCAATATTTACTATTCAACAGTCTTTACGCGGATCAACGAACTTCTCACGACACACGTTTTAGAATGGCTGTTTGAAGGAAAAGTGGTATTATCTTAATGCAAGATGGTTGCCAATTTGTCAATCGTTATGAATTGTACGTCTCAATGCGTGCCAAACTGGCTAAAATAGGAAATCTAGAGACGAATTTAATTCATTTGATACACTATGTTTTCATGGGGTGGTCGGTCCTCTAGAAACAGTAAAAATTAACAGAATTCATAAAAGATAGTCTACGCGCTCACCTCGAGATTGTACAAAAAAAAAAAAAACAAACCAAAAAACAGTCAATATTAGTAAGGTGTTTTTTCCAAATTCAAATCATTCAGCCCGAAACTATTAGTTGCGACAGTACAGCATTGAAAAAGCATTATACCTATTAACTAAGATACCATGCATGGATTTTTATAATGGTAGCTCACCACTTTTATTTAAAGATAATATTTAATATACAAAATCTTCATACTGTTAGCAATTATATACGATTCGGCTTTATCGTTGCAAAATATCGTGCCAGTTTATTGCAGATCGACATAATCGTGCATAATCGGCTTATCTTATCAGAATTCACATTCATTTTTTTTTAGTAATACTAAAAATAAACGTCCGCGAGATGGCAACAAGAAAAGCGAATGGTGAATTTATTTTTAGACCAGCAAGAAATACAACAATAAAATGCGTCACGGCTGAGAATCAAAATAATTCGTAATTCAATAACCCACTCCCAAACCTCAATAGATAATGTATAATACCGATAGCCAATAATGTAACTCTTCTTTAAATTATCTCTGTATTTCGTTTATTTTTAATCTACACCAAAGTAGAGCATTATTATTTACCCAATCGAATACGAAAGAGATATTTTTTGTCAACTTATGCGTACCTATTTAATTGTAATTATAATTAAAATATACATTAAATTTATTGATTGAATTGCCATTTACTTGTTAGAATTGTCCATTATAACACGGCGAAAAAATAGAAATGTTTTAGTTTAATTTAGGGCAGTTAAAATTCATTCGTGCACTTTGAATGCATGACGATGCGAAAAGGCGAAACCCTGGTCGTTAGCGACAAAGCTAATGGAAATGTACAAAATTCAAACGATTCAAAATTTATTTTAATTTAGTTGAGTGGAACTAAAATAAATAGCTATTTTTTCACCGCAAAATATATCACACATCAAAGAAAGCCGTTTTATGCTGAACACTCAGTATTCGTTAGGGGTTTATACTCCCGATCAGTTGTCACACATTTTTATAAGAAACGATGCCCACCTATCATTTAAGATTTAAGCCTACACCATAAGCTTGCACATCACACACAATCAACAAAAAAAAACGCCCATACGTTGAAGTAGTTGGTGATGCTACGAATGTGGAGAATATAAACCAAGCAGGCTTATTGTGTATTATGAGGGGGGATAGCAGGTAAGCCGGCAAGTTGAACACGGATAGACCCGCTAGGCTTACCAGCATATCGTCTCTACAAGACACGCGTGCACGGGACGTAAAAGTGTATATGTGTAATTGTGTATAAACTACTTACTACACTTGTATCCGGCAATGTTTTATTATGTATCCGAATAAGTAATTAATTATACGATGCAATCATTCGTATGTTGAATGGTGATATTAAAATATTATCTTATCGGAAATTATTATGATACGAGTGCAAAGACCACAAAAATGGCAAAAGCGGTTTGTAATGGGATCAAGTAATATATAAAAAAATAAATATTCCACCAACGATATCCGGGAAAGAGACCTATTTGCTAGTTAGCTAATGAAAGTTCCAAGATAACATAGGTTTTTTAATAATTATCAAAAGCAAACCATGTTATAATGCGGGTTTTCCAAAACTATGTTCCGGCGTACCTGAATAGGTAATAATTTGGTTGGGTATTAAACACATTTAAAAAACTTAAAATTGGATTCAAGTGTTGATCAATTTCCACTGACGTTTATGACAACAGGTATCTCGGTACAGGCAGAGGACCATCTTTTATCGCACCGTATGAAAGAGATGGGAATTTTTTTTTTACCTGACCAGGTGATAAGTTATGTCAGTTTAATGACAGTTGTCAAGCTTGCAATAACGGTTAGCCGCGCTAGTAAAAAAACGTTCATAAACATGAAAAAACGGTCCTACGAGAAGTGGTGTAAATAATGTACTAACAAACTTTTACCAAAAATGGCGATTTTTAATAAAGGAAACAATTCTTCGGAACAGTGATGACTGTCTATGAAAATTGCGACCAAGAGTCTGCAATCGATATGGCAATTGATGCTGCATGCTCACAAAATGGATCCGTGAGTAACAATACAACATCCAGGACCTAAAAATACTTCCTACACAACCCCTTTTCATAGTGGCTATTTAATTTATTTTGCAGAGAATTAAAATGTTCTGGTTAATAATATCTCTTTGCTCCTGCAATATTATGTTTGTATTATATATCATGCACAAAATTTTTCTTTTACCACTCCACTGTACCTCAAATGTTCTTTATAATTTTTTAATGTTTTCTTCGATTATTGATAGTATATATTAGGGTACTATTTACCTTTGAAACAGACTGAAATTTGATAAAAGTTACCCAGTCCAAACTCGTAAAGAAGTAGAAGTTATGAAAGAACAAACGATTTCAAAAGACTTAACGTTCGTGCAGATCATATTATATTTGAAAATGATAATACTGTTGCTAATCACTCGCCTCCTTATTATATCGCTGCTTTGTGAATATCAGGAATATTAGGCAAAGTGGGAAAAATAAACGACTCGCGGGTAGTCCAAATACAATCGATCGAAAAGTAATTTGTTTTCATAATTACATAACCACTGTTTTGTCAATAGAAAGCAGTGAAATGAACAATCAATTGAATTAGAATTGAAGTACATAGTTTAATTTGTTAAAAGTAATACAACTCGGAAAATTGTTCGATTCACGTGAAAGTTCATACGACGGACTATAAGTCGAGCGATACAGACGAGTGGTTCTCACGTAAAACTGCTCTGTGGCCGCATCGTAAGCTTAAGCGGTTCTACGGAAATGTCTGGTGGCCGCACCAAATTTCTATTTTGTGTCTGTTGTGTTTGAGTTTTGTCAAATGGAGTTTTTTGTTGATAAATTAACTTTTAAAACATTTTTTTTTAAACATCTATATTTTCTATGAAGTTGTTGGTGGCCGGCCGCACACGAGAACCACTGATATAGAGTAATCTAAACAAAAAAAGCATTAATTTAGGTGTATTAATTTACTTTATAAAATTCTACTGCTTGGTATAAATAATTACGTATTAGTAGAATGGAAGCGGTATGCGTTCTCGGCGTCGCTTCAAAATGCAAACCATGTAAACGAAATTAACTCGAGTTGAAAATCTCTAGGTTTTCATTGTAGAGCGCATGCTCGTGTATACACACACGTATACATTCGCAGATCGACGATCTCATAGGGTCAAGGCCGCCGGCGCGGGTCATCAAATAATATGGATCGGACCTCAACAGGAGAGACGCGGGAATGGAGGGGGGAAAGAAATGAACTCGCTACGATCACAACGGTGATTTCCTTATCTAATCTCCACGCCACGCATTTTAGACAATGTGATATTTTTTAATTACCACTGCGATTTACATTGAGATAGACTTGCATATGATAATAAAAGCCACGATAAAATGGGTGAAATTCACGATAATTATGTGGGTATTTCGAAGAATACCGCAATAGCTTTTTTCTTTCTATTTCCGGAAATTGTATTTTTAAACGTACTAATTTTGATGCTAAGAATTCTTGGAATAAATTGTTAGTAAGCTACATTATAAATAGGACAGATGGTTCACTACTGTTAAATATATTTCCTATGGAATTTACTTTCGCAAACGCAACTCATAAATTAGTAATATGTATATAATAAAAAGAATAAGAATCAATATTATTTTCAGGGCTGTGGAGTTGGTTAAAAAAAGTCCGACTCCCGACTCCAGCATTTGCCAAAACCACGACTCCGACTACAACATTGACCAAAAACACGACTAAAAAAGTTTAATATCGTCACTTTTTTTGTCTAATTTTCCTATTTATGTGTATTCAATTAAATATCAACCCTACTAATCCAGCCAATAGCCACATTTTACATATTATATTTAAAAATAAAAAGTTCAAACTTTTAAAAATTTCCGACTCCGAGGACGACTCCGACTCCGGCCAAAAAGCCCCGACTTCACGACTCCGACTCCGCAGCCCTGATTATTTTTATTATTCAAGTATTCTTACGATGGTAAGTTTGAAGATTATTTTTTAAAGAGGCAAACGATACGTGGAATAAAAAGGTTATAGATTTCATTTTGCAATAATCAAGGCTTTGGGTGTCGGAGTCATGGAGTCGCGAGTTAAAAGTCGTGAAAACTTATGAAAGGATTAACTTTTTAACTATGCCAATAACAAGCATAACATGACAAATTTGGTTAATGGCCGGATTGGTTGGTTGATCTTTGATAACTTTGTTTACGGGTCTTTTTAATCATTATGGTAAGAAAACACACATTTGTGCATATCGTAAACTATGGGTGAGTACAAATAAGATTTTAAGAAAATTAAACTTTTCGTGATTTTTTTAACGAATCTACAACAGCTTTGGTAATAATAATGAACAAAGTTATTCTGATTTAGGATTTCGATTGAAGGTGCTTGATGGAATTTCAATATAAAATTCAAAAGATTCAAAGTTATTCATTTACAATAACATCTAGGTATTATAGACGCAGTTTTAAATGTATAGTTCTAAAATGACCTTACGCACAAAAATCGACCTCGGTGCGACGCGCCGCAAGCGAAACGATGTGACGTTAGGCAACCGGCAAAAGCACAAAGCATCTCTGCTTGGCTTGTTTTCAAAACACGGTCGTTAGGCGCCGGCGCTTACTTCTGCTGCCCGTGTTTACGTTTTACGAACAACAACATACACATTTAGGTAGTGCAAAAGCGGCGAGATGATAAATACTGGATGTGAAAAGTAGAGGCGTGGACGAGATCAATTATTGTGTGTAAGCACGCAGCAAGAATTTAGAATGAAGTATCACTATACCAGTCTCATAACTATGCTAAAATTACAGACTGCTCCGTTATACAGACGCAATGTTTAAGTAGGGATAAAAATCATTCAATGCAATAAGCCAAAAAGTGAACGTTTAAGCCTCTGCGGGTCAAGCTAGTAATAATTAATTTGTATATTAACTACTTTCCTAAACATGGTTAAATAAATGTCAAGAAAATAGATATTTGTCGTTTTACCGAAGTAATATCGAAGTGGTGTTTGTGTTGTTAAAAAATCTTTCCCAAGCTTCCGATCCAAAAACGGATAGCGATTAGCTAACCACCAGTCCTCGTAACCTTAAAATCCCCACTCTCTTCGAAAAGAAGATATTGATTATTTCAGCGACAAGCAGTTCTCTTATAAAGCAAATATATCGAAATAAACTACGTTAAGAGTCCATGTGCTCCACTTTGGGAGCGGACATGGTAAAAAAATCCCCGAATAATATATACTTAATATTACGCTTATGTGTTTATGCGAGTATTTTTTTTTTGCGCACGCGAATTAGCGCTGTATAAAAGCCTACGCGAATCATCAGCCAGCACGTGCTGAAACGTTCGTGGCTGTGTGTGTAAAACACAAACATTGGCAAATATCATATTTGACATGAAATTTAAGTGCGTAGCTTGACCAATTGTAGTTCAACGATTTAATCAAGACGTTGTCTCCCGACATACCAGTGAGGAAGTTACGAATCAAGGGGTAGCTCGATCATTATATGAAATGAAGAGTCAACTTGTATGATCATTCTCTTCTAGTGAACTAATTGATATTAATAACATGAGCCGCGTACAAGTTACCCGTGGCACAGATAAGTTCATCGCCAAGCAATATACATGTATTATGTATGCCTCCATCACCTCCCAACTCCCTATGACTTCACAATCACAAGTGATTGATGTTCTCTTAGTAATTTATCAAAACAAACATGGTAGCAGTGAGTAGTGAGAATTTCAGAAAAAATTTTGCTGAAAATTGCTAACGATGTTAAAAAGAGATTTCTATACAAATTTAAAACAAAAGCTGGCGTGAGTTATTTAAAATTTTGAACTAAGAATTCAAAATGGAAAAGCCAATTTGAAATACTCGCTTTTTTTATCCGGCTTCGCACAGAATTTTACTTTTCTTCTATATTAGCTTGTGAAGGAAGGATGTAGCGAGCTGAAAGTATTGACATTCATTCTAGGGACTCGCGGTTAGACAGGTTTTTTGTGACGAATATATAAGAATTTATTATTTTCTCTTATATATTGAAGATATCGAATTTTTTATTAGTATCAAATGTAAGGTAAGCTGGTAATTAAACCACAAGAAAGCAATAGAAAATTATTTCAGTATTTTCTTCATCATTTCTTACATCAATAAATAATGCTTGATCTATTAACAATTATTGACCAATATTCACAGAATCCAGCAAAGCATTACGATTGTAACTAATTTTATTCTGATAAAGCGATCAACATATATATATTAGTATATTGAGCTTCCAATATATCTAACATATTTGAACCGTTAGTATTTTATGTAATGCGAAGAATCTAAATGCAATAGTGTTTTGCAACGAAGTTATCGATACATGTAATAAAATTACGGTATGATATAAATGGATGAACTTAGACCCATAGAGAATAGTGCATAATTGATTACACTACCTTGCCGAGTTGAATGCGGCAAGTGCAATAGATAATAGCACAGGTCAAATGTTACCTTTGCACCGCAGTACGGTAGATTAATATTTTTTATTACTAGACGGTATCCGGCAAGCGTTGCGATTCCACTCAAAGAAAGAAAGTGTTTGTGTTTATTGAAGTGCTTTAGGATGCACAATATTTTAGATAAATAATTGCGATTTAATTTCACTAACATTGATCGGTATCAATGACATTGGCTTTTGGACGTTTGTCTTTTGCCAATTGTCTATAGTACGACACACGCGCCGCCTACTGAAAGTTAATTGTACTATGTCTATAATCTTTGCGCAAGTGCAACAATAAGTTGTCAAAATGAACATTGATTTTATAGAGACCTACTGTAAGCTAACTTTACTATGTCAAAAACCTCCGCGCAAGTGCAAACAAAAAGTTTGTCAATGTTTCATTGCGATCAGATAAACGGATGACAGGGCATATGGTGCGAACAAACAAACAAATATCAATTTTGATATATTAGATTTCTTATTCCGAGTATGACCATCATGTAAAATTTTGCGAGAGAGAGCGATTCTGTCGAGTGCCCAACACTGCTGAGAGTTTTTTCTTCGTCATATTCGTTTGCGGTGGTTACGTGATCCAAACCTCGAACAAAAACTCACGTAAATCGATTTTTAAGCGACGTATGATTTTTATATGAATTCCCTTTAAATGTATCCGATCATAATTTTTCCGACAGCATTATTCCTTCTTCATTATAAAAATTATCCCGACCGGGCTTAAATGGCACCTCATCGACCTGTTGGTCGGTCCTGTCATATTCCAGGAAAACGAAACATGCGAGCGGGGACGCGTTGTTGTGATAAGCTGAAATTTAGCTGATAAGAAATCATATTCAGAGTGAGAATCATATCATTTTTTTTACGAAAAATAAAAATGTATATCAGTATAATTTGCTATAAAAATCAATGTTTACACCGCGGCAATATTTATTTATTCGTAACGGTATTTGGCATAATGACATGGAGACATGGCAACCAAGGGATCAATCGTGTACTAAACTCATTTAAAATTCACGCATTAAAAAACTACCAAAACTGTCAACCCGCTGAATTTATTGACACAGTTTGACGTTCCGAGTTTGTGGTCGAGTGGTCAATTTTGTTGGCTTCGACTGCGGAGCTCAAGGCTTCGAATCTCACTTCGATAAAGCATAGTTTTATCAAATTTCCTTTCAGCCTTCCGACGGCAAAAATGGGGATTTGTTCTATTATTATCATTCTTTCTATACTTTCCCACAAACATACGACAACCACTACTACAGATAAAGAGCGCATTTTAAAAAAAATGCAATTAGGGCATCTATAATATTTAAAATATACAACACAAACACGTAATTTGTTATAATTATTAAATACAGTGATTACGGGAAAATACCCACTGTGTTGTAATTGGCCGGGTAATGATATCACAACACAAACCTGTTATACAATTACCACTTTCTTTCTGGTTCAATGAGAAATTATAGACGATTCGTCTTCGTTCAATTCATCAAAAATGTGTTTAGACTAAAAGATACAGGTGTCATCACTTTTGATCGTTCACCAAGTTTGTATTAACCAACTCAAATTTTAAAGATACGTTTTAAATTTTCACGGCCATTCGAGATACACGATTAGATTGTTTGATCATTCATTTAATTAAAATTAATATTCTCGCGAGTTTGTTATTACAATTTACATTTTCAATAATAATATTATATATTTTAATGAAATATTCATACAAAACATTCCGATTAGATAAGCAATAATATTAAAGTAATGTTTACCTTGTACATTGAATTACGCAAACCGTTGAGTAAACACAAGTTTTATGACATTCGTTGATAATACATGCCTGCTGCTGCCATTGCATAGTTAAAACTTACGCTGATGATAAAAATATATAACAAGTAAAACCTCGACGCGAATGAGAGATTTTAATGCCAAGCAATTCTTAGTATAAAGCTTAATCAACTGAATGCAAAAATAATCAACGTTCATTACCAATCAATAAAAACCAAAATTACCTTCAACTAAAAGAAATCTGCCACAGTTGATCTTATACTATTTCAAAATAAAATTAGGATTAAAAAATGTTAGAATACAAGAGAATATTCATTGTGTACCTTTTCTAAGCCAGTATAGATTAAATAGATAAGTACATGTATTTACGATGAATTGGGCGGTAATTTTGTGGAAGTTCATTTTAATATAAAATTAAAAATAGCTTTGATTATTCCACGTATTGTGTTACTAATTGTAACACGTGTTTCGCCTCTTCCAGAGACATAATTACAAGGCCAATCAATGTTCTTTGTCAGAACTTGTTTGTCACGTAGGTCATTTGAGTCGCCAGTCACAAGGGCTGTTCGATGAATGCACTGCCTGTTGATGTGGACATCTTCGGTAGTGAGCTTGGTTCTTGTTTTTTATATTTTTCTTTTTATGTAATTAATATGTTTCTGTTCTGATCCATACATTTGTTAATTCTATATTTATTTTATTTTTTTTTCAATTTTGTGTAATACTTTTTGTGTTATTTTTATTAATTGTCAAAATTTGCGAGCTGTAATGCCATGTATTCTGTTTAATTTTTACAATAAATAAATAAATAATTGGCAAGTTAATATTTTGTAATTGCTAAGTAGTATAATTATTTGTTTGCTGTGTTTCTGATCCTATATCCTTTTGATCCTTCTTGCTTACCATTTGAAGGAAAAATCATAAAATCCTAACCTCCATTTTGTAATATCGGAATCAACTTGCTTTATTAATTCAGCAAAATTTGCGATAGTAAGTCCGAAGATGAATTAAACACGTGTCACGATAAGTAACACAATACGTGGAATAATCAAAGTTATTATAAATTTTATATTATTATGAACTTCCACAATTTGGCTGCCGAATCCATCGAAAGTAATAAAAAGAACAACCGGAGGGATAGTTTTTATATCTATGTACATTGGCACTCTACATTATCAGGTCATGCATCGGCGAAGATATGAATGTTGCCATGTCTGGGGACAGTTAAAAGTTCGCCAGTCTGGCTGCAAAACAGGATTGACAACATTACGGACAAACTCATTACAGAATGGACCGATGGGCGCAGCATAGCAACGCGAAAGGGGGTGGATTCCCGAGACGAGACTGGGGTGGTGGTATTCGACTCCGGTTGCGGTCGCAAGTGAAAAATAGTACATTGGCTCAATGAGAACTCTCAAATATATTCACAACTAATTATGCCGTAAAATTTTGCACCGATAAATAATATCCGTAGATATCATAGACAACTTATTAACGGCTACAAATAGTATTTAAATTAAAAAAAATACAGTGGTTTCAATCTGAGTAAATTGTATGGATTATTTTAGCCGAGGTATATTTTCAAAGCATGAACCAATCTGTCAACTCAAATTCATTCGTGCAATTGAAATAACTGGAGATGCTGAAATGAGAAACCCGGTTCGTTAGTGACAAAACTCGTAGAAAAGTTTAAAATTGAAGCGATGCAGCAATAAGATATATTTTTCTAATTTCTATCAAAGTATTGCACATGTTCAAGAAGAAGACCTTTTCACATATAGGTGTGACAAACTTTATTAGTCTTGCCTAGTTTTCGTATAAAGAACTCTGCATTTTTTTATATCTTATCGGTTGAAAATGCTCGCGATGAGCGAAACCGGTCATAATCGAAATAAATTTAATGTTGATTTTTTAAATATGATGCCATTCCACCAAGTATTGACAGTGCACCTTAAAAGTTATCAATGTATTTAAATTTAAAAAAAACATTTTTCTGTATTCTGTGTTCAACTGCATAGTAAAAAAACAGGTTCAGCATTGAATGTGTTAACAATGATCAGGACCGGTTTCGCTTATCGCGAGCATTATTAACTGATTAAAGCCTTCCGCCAATAATTGACAGAGTATTTTTATTGTGTACCGACTGCCGCATTAGATCGAAGATATTAAACGAGCACAGGGAACGAATAATAGCCGTGTATTATTCGCATGATTAATGAATTATTTTTGGGGGGCGGCGGTACGCAGTGGAGCTCCAAGGCGGAAGTGGCGCAACACTGTGCAAGTGTAAGACACGTAGCGAGAGGGGCGCGGGCGGCCGAGGGGGCGGCGAGCGAACGAGTGAGTGGGCGGCGTGGATCGATAGCGCTTCTGGGGAGGTTCGAACGCCCCCTCGGCGCCCATCCCCCGTGCCAAAACGACAAACAACTACGTGGCGTCATGCCAATGCAGGCAGACCCATATCGGGTTACAATTAAGTGATAAGATTTAATACCCCCAAAACACATCGGTTGGCGGACCCGGCTAATTGCCACGGCGCCAGATTAATTCAAAATCATTAATTTATAAAATTCACGCTAAGCCGCTTGATGTGAACCCGACGACACAAATCATAATAAAGCCCCATAATTCATCTAGAAACGTCCAATTAAAAAAGTGAACTTCTTTTATTTCACGAATGATCTTACAAATAGTGGCACGTGTTTCGTCTCATTAACGCAAGTGAGGCCCTTCCGTCGACTAGATTAAAGGAATAATCCCAATAGCCATTTTGTAATTTCGATGGATTCGGTAACTTTGTGGAAGTTCATTTTAATATAACATTCAAAATAACTTTGATTATTCCACTTATTGTGAAGATGCCTTTGAAAGAGGCGAAACACGTGTCACAATTAGTAACACAATTCGTGGAATAATCAAAGTTATTTTATATTAGCTATTTTGTAATTTATAATATAAGAATGTTAAAATCAATCATAGCCTTATAACTCATGAAACCTTGCGATAGTAAGTCTGAAGATGCTTCTTAAATAGGCGAAACCCTATTTGATACACAATACGTGGAATAAATAAAGATACTAAACTTACGCAATCAACATAATTTCAATGAGAAACGAAGATGTCTATATCTCAAATGTTATACATCGGTTGTTTGCACAAACAGAGCTTTCAACATAACGATAGAAAAGCTTTATGTTTTATAATCTCAAAATGTTTTAACATCATTACAGATCACCACTGAATCAAGTGTTTTAAGATGTGCCCCTGCAAATGTTTCGCTACCGTTAAAGCAAAGAAGGTACTGCATAACTGGTGTCTAATGCGTATTCATATGTCTCGATGTGGGTTGTAAAAGAAGAAAAAATAATCTCTGGATGTTGCCAGTGGATTAAATAAGATGTATGCTAAAAATAACGATTGAATAAGCCAGGGTCATCCGATTTGTGTACCGATGTTTTGTAATATGTTAAGTATAGAAAACAACGTTAATATTTTTAAATATGAGTTGCAATAATCACTGTAACATTGATATGAAGTGTTACATGAACTGGTGTAGGTTTTTGGAAGATTAGCATGCATATATAATTAATTGGTTTCATATCTTAGGTGTTATTGGCGATAAGCTAAAACAGATAGATTGGAGTAATCAAAAACACTTAGAAGAAAGATTATAGTTCAATAATACGCGACGCGTGCAATAAAATATCAAAAATATTTACACAAAGATACTTTATTGAGAAATAAAATGTTGTCGAATTATCGAGTGTGGACAGCTTTAATTGACTAACGGACAAATAACAACGGAATGAGAAAGCATTCAAATCTCTCTGCTGTCTTGTGTTCCGTTAATTTTCTGTATGATGGTCACACTGTAACAGGACAATACTGCTATCAAAAATCAAAATTTACCGGTAGCACATGTTACTGTTATATTAAAAGCAATCAGAACAATAATGAAATAAAAAATGTTGTTTCCTTTTTTCGAAATTATCGAGTGGCGGTGGACAGCTTTAATTAATTTTAACGGACAAATAACAACTTTTAAATGAGTCCACATATAAAACAGTATTGGCAAGCTACTAAGTCATAGACAATCGACAGATACTTGACTAAACAAATACATTTTTATAACTGGTAAGTAAATTTCTATTGTCTAGTTTGTAGATAGTGTTCCATATATAAAGGCGAATGAAATTGTGTCTATATATTGAATCAAATGATGGTTAACACTGTAACAGGACAATACTGCTAATGCAACAGGCACACACAAAAATCAAAAAGGCCAACGAGAATGGCCGGTTAAATATTTTAATCAGTATCAAAAAGAGAACAGGAAACTTATGGACAAGAACAGCTATGTGGTATGGGAATTATTGCAGCCCTGAAAAAGCGATATAAATATTTGTATCTCAAAGAACAACTATGAAATGGATGATGGTTTAAAAAGCATCAAAGCAGTTCATGGAAAACAGCTTTCAAGGGGTGCAGCTGGTGTTGCATATGGAAATGCAGCACATTATGCTGCCAATTTTGTTAAGGAGGCATGGGACGCCATCTCAGCAGAGACAATCGCAAACTCTTTTGCCAAAACCGAGATAATGACCCTTACACCCGTTCCTGTTGAGAATTCTGAGAACGAATGGATAATGAAATCATTTCTGACGTCAACGATGCTATAAACTTGAAAGAATTGAGGAAAACACTGAACTATGTTCAGGAAATTCTCAAAGATGTGGAAGATTTTTATGTCCTACAACGAATGTCTAGTCAAGTTTGAAGGCTTTGACAACTTGTGTGAAATGGCAATAAATATAGAAAATCAGCTTTTATGCCCAGTTGTTAAAAAAATGCAGCAGGAGCTGATTACAACGATCTTGCTAAACTTTCAAAAAGAAAATAGCATCAATTTCAAAAATCAAACACTTTACGATTGGTTTGTACCTAAATAAAATTTGTTTTTTTTCTCTTTGTATAATAGTTAATTGTTATCTTAACTGTTTTCCATTTTATAAAATAATTGTTTTCAGTTTTTCTTTAATTTTTTGCATAATAAATATTGATCCAAGTTTTTTGCCATTTTTCATGCGTACTTAACCGGGATGCGTACCTATTTTTTTGCGTACTTAACCGGGAGGTTACTGTACTTGAGCGAATTGGGCTTATTTTGATCGGTGGCACTGCCGATCGGTAATTTCTATAATATATATTATTAATATTATGATCAATAAAGCTTTTCGCATCACACGAAGAAGATCCGATCTCTTTAGTGTTTTTCTAAGGATACCATATATTTTCGCATATAACATTCAATGATCGAATCCTGAATGTAACATTACCACTGCATAAATCGGTTAAAGCTGTGTAAAAATGTGCGTCCCTACCCTGCATAAATAACCCCTTGAGTTCCGAGTTATTTTGGATTGAAATATATTATTGACATTGATTCCAGAATGTAGTCGAACTTCACTATTATAATATGGCTACAGATCTGTCTCCAAACATTACACATTTTAGTGAATTCTTGTTCATTTGATTAATTATTAGATTACATATTACGAATTCCATGCGAAGCCGGGTGGAACCACTTGTAATTTAGTAAAACATGAGAATGGCAAAATAGATAATAGATGACAAAGTTCTTGGCACGTACGGCCTTGTATGTAATATTTCACCAACTTTATATCCGGACGATGTAATCTTAGCTCCTGTGCAGATATGAACATTCATAATGAACAGCAAACCAGATGAGAATTTCTGTATTCCCTAGTGGCTGCATATATACCTAACATAACAATAATTTTATGAAAAGGATTTTTATATTTCAAGACGTAACAGTAAAAAAGTAGCATTAAAAATATTTCTGATCTTCTATCGTGTTTATAATACGCATGTTGATCACAATATCTGTGGCTCAGAGGTAAAGTGTTGCATGTCACATTTAATAAAATATTCAGAAGAGTCAACAAACAAGTTTTTATTTCATAACTCACATGATCACCATGAAACCAATTCATCTTTGAATTTAGATATCATTTCATATGTGACATAGAATAAGACTAATTTTTAAATATTTTTAATAATAAGGGTTGTTTTTGGGATACACCGGCGGTGGCCAAAGCGTCGATCGCGTAGCTATTCCAAGTCACCCGCCTGTCTGGCATACTGATGTACACGTCTCTGAATCCTCTTTTATTCCAATGATAATAAATTCAAATTGTTTACCACTATATATAATTAAATACACACATATTAAAAAATACATAAAATGTGTGTTGCCATGGTTTACTTCTAAGCCAATGTCATACATTTTCACAGCGTTTAAGACGCTTCAGATACAAGCATCTAAATATATCATATCATTGCATTATTTCTAAGGGTTTTGTACCGCAAGCCGCACAGGAATAATCGCCCACGCCCTTGACACGCTGCAAAACAAAACTTAAGCGGAAAAAGAATCTGTCTTCTCACAGGTTCCCTTCACCGCACGTCATCGGCTACCGTGGCCAGTGTTGTCATGCCTAGCATTTTCCGCGTCACAGGCTAGCCTAGCGACACACTCGCTTCACTTCATACACACAAAAACAACGAATCGGCCATCTTGAAAAACATGTAAAAAAATAAAAGCCATTCATGCTTTATCGCACTTTTATCGTGACAAAAAAACTTGCTAATTTTAAACGATAATGATGCGATTTTTTTCTGCAACGATATAAAAATAAATGTTTTTATAGATATGGGTGTCCTTGCATACTAATTGCTTATTAATCTAGTTCGACAGACGATTAAAAATATGGCGGATAATTCAAAGATATGAATCACTCATGTTTATTTTCGTAAATGGTTTCTTTTAGTATCTAAGAAGTATTTACCAATGCCTTATATATTTTAACTGCATTTTTATTACATGTTTCAACATGGAATCTGTGTCGCGAACTGTTTAGCTTATTTATACCATTACATATCTTTGAAAGGCTATGAATCATCCTTCTTATTGATTTGATGATCAAGTATGTACCAACGTTCAAGACGGGAAATACAAAATATTCTATTTCATGCATGTAAGACTCATTTGCAGCATTTTCTTTCCAATTGACAAATTTATACCGAAGTAGTGTTATTTTATAAAAGGGCTATACAAAGGCAATGTAATAGTGGTTTTAGCTATACAAAATACACAAAACTATAAAAAAGGCTGCTTCATTAAAATAGAACAGAAACCACAAATGTTAAGTGATTTAAAATGTTTTAGAATTTTTTCATCAATAGACAAACAAAAACAGCGCGCATGTCTGAACATTTAGATAACGTCAACATCCCTTGAGTTAACGACTCCATTTCCTCTTGTAAGCTTAGACATTCTCAAACAAGATCCAGCTATGTTATACAAAATTCTCTGTGCTTTGGTTTGATAGTATTTAATAATTAATAAGGATTAACCGAAAATTTCATGATTTATCTATCAACCCTGACACAAAGCCACTAGGGAAATACATTCAACAAAGCAGAGCGGTTGAAACGTATGTTAACAATGATGGAACATCTCTTCGGTATACTTTGGTTGTTAATTTAAAATGTACGAGCATCGCCAGATAAAAAATCATAAATAATCAATCAGCACGAATATAATATAAAAGATGGTAACTTTGTTATTCCACAGGTTGGAATTATAATTATTCTAACACGAGTTTTCACAAAGATACTGTCGAATTGATCGAACAAAGAAGGATTTAAAGTTAAACAAAGAGTACATTATTATATCATCATTTCCCAGATATTTTTATTTAAGTCTACAATTATATTGAAACAGTAAAACACGGTAGGAACGTGGTGCTTTACCTAGAAGCGATTTAAAGGCAACTCTTATGAATTACTTTATCATTAAATTTGTAACGTAAAAGAAATATTGACGAAGCGATTTCATTTTGTTCCAAGTCATTTATAATTCTTATAATACAATAATAAACTCTGCGAGACAAAAACCATGTTAAATAAATAGAAAAAAAGCATTTACTTGAACACGTATTGGATTAAGAAGTTTGTTAATAAAAACGTCAAAAATGATTCAAAAATGAACAATTTAATGCTCAAGGTTTCAGACCAGAGAAATAAATCGTTTTGAAATGCCTTCTTAGTTTATAAATAAAATTGATGACGTGTGAACAAACATCAACAATAATTTCAGTCTTATGGCGTCTATTTATATGAGCGAATATTTTTTTAGATAAAAAATAATTGAGTTATCAGTGATAATTACCCGAATTTCGCGCGACGAAACCATTCATTATCAAAGCAAGCGTTTCTCAAACTCTTAATACGGCGGTCCGGTTATATTTGTATTTTTCCTTCGTGACACGACATTTTTTATCGCCTATAAAGTACAGGTAAAATTAAAACTGATATGAATTTTAATACAGACATGATACACAATATTAACACATTGGCTGCGGAATACGCGTCGCTTTTCCATATGTTTTGATTTCCCCCGAAGCCAATATGTTAACACACTTACGTATTCAAGATTTTAAAACAATTCGGTATTTTTTTTTCGTGAGCACGGCCCACGATCTGAGAAACGCTGATCGGGCCCGATGTTATTTATATAGCTTCCATTTTAGAATAATAAAGAATTTTCAAGTAGATATTCAAATGATTACAAGTGTGTAATAAACAACACAATAAAGGTCACATAGTGCAATATACGCCGTAATGTATAATAACCTTAAAATTCTTGTCAACAATAAATGTAAAAATATTTTATATGATAATCCAATCCAATAACAAAGTATACATTTTCGAAGGACGGCAATAAAAATAATTATAAATAAACAAACCAATACGAATATTTTCTTTGTCTTGAGTAAAAATTACCATTGCTCAATAGCGTTTCTAAATAAAGGTCTACCTCGTATGAAATGTTAACACTCTTAGCCCTTAAATATCCATTGAAATTGATTTAATAAAAGTGAAAATAATACCAAGATTACCATGTAAATGTTTCTGAGCACAATATCATTGTTTTTTTTGTTTCTAATATTGAGTTCAATAGAAGTTAAAGTGGTTACAGCACGGTTTGAAATGATTATTTTTAGGGCAGTGTATTAAGAGTTAAAGTGAGAAAAACAACGTCTGGTGTGTTAAATTGCCAGGAATTGATCGTGGATCTACTGATCGGAAAACCTTGTGCTTGCTGCTATACTAAAGATGGTGATAGTTTAAGAAAAAAAAATTAAGGCTCAATATTCATTATACAACAACAATCGATAGAAAAAATCAAGCCGGGTATATGTATGAAAAATATACGGTAAAATAATTCAAATATTATTTACTCCCTGTGTCAGAAATTTTGTCATTGAAAAAAGATACGAAGAGCAAGATTTAAATGAAACTCTTCAATGGTTTCTCACCAAACACATGGATTATTCCTTTAACCAGAAAGAATTTTTCTACCATTTACAATAATACCACATACCTACCAGCTTAACGTTTTATCGGAAAGCTCCGTACACATATTTCAACTGCTAGAAAATTCTCACGCCCCGAAGTTTACTATATCGGGAAATGTTGTTTATACGTATGTTATTGTATCTGTGACGTCACGGCTGGGGGTTTAAGAACTCCGAATATTTTTTTCCCTCGCTGGGCGAAAAAGAGACTTCCCCGGTGGGAAGGGCGAGGGAGCGTGACAGCGGCAGGTGGTTTCGGGGTAACCCGCCCGGGAACGATTCCGTAGCGGGCGGTTCGTGCGTTGGGGGGGTTCAGTTTCCCAAGGTCGAGCCGCCTCAATCCGACCTTGTTGCTATGCTGATAGGCAGGGTCATCCCGAAATAAGCGCGCTGTGTTTTGCGAGAAAGCCTATTTGTCAGCCGACGACAGGCTATGTTGTTGGGTGATGTTTTATATTATTATTTCATATTTGAGGCGGAATAATCCAATGGAATTAGATACCCAATTCTTAGTATCGTATAAGAAATATTTAATTAATAATATCTATTTTGAAAATAGTCATGAGATATTACATAAAATGCATTTCAAAACCAAACATCGAATCTTATAACAGTGTAAATTAAGTCAGTGACATTTTAATTCGCCATGCTACAATTTTATTGTATAAACCAGGGCTGTGGAGTCAGTAAAAAGAAAAATTAAACTCCGACTCCAGCATTGACTAAAAACACGACTCCGACTAAAAAAAAGTTTAATTTCGTCACGTTTTTTATCCAAATTTTCCTATTTATGTGTATTCAATTAAATATCAACCATCTAATCCGGCCAATAGCCAAATTTGACATATATGCAAAAATAAAAAGTTCAAACATTTGAAAATTTCCGACTTCGAGTACGACTCCGACTCCGACCAAAAAGCTACGACTTGTATCGGCACTAAAATAGTTCGCAATCATTGGGTATTTATTTCATTATCATATGGAACATACGGACAATAAAATGGAGAATTTGAGCGTACGGTATTGAACGATCGCTACGAATCTACTTCAGAGGGTTAGGCGTTAAAACAAAGTTCATATGGTATTTTTATAAAGGAACAATATTAAATGTATAAAGACGACTGTAGTTTTCGCAGTTGCGCCCTTACGTGTGATTCTCGCGGACCAATCGAAGACGGTTACTGACCTCGCTTACAGTAAACTTATGTCTTATGACACTAGTTCTCATCTAGTTAAATTTGCGTATGTTAAGTTATCAAGCCACCAAATGAGTTTAAGGTATAAAGAAGGGATATAACTCTTTCCTTTCTCAATATATTAGATGAGATGTATACATTTTATTAATTAATAGATATCAATGTTTGAAAACTGGAAAATGGGAATAAGTATGATGTTTAATATAAGTATAAAAGAGCGAAAAGATTTCACTGGCTTCGAGCATGAGCCGAGAGGGAGGAGGGAGTCTGTCTGCAAACTGAGATCGCAATGCAATTTCTCAACAGAACATTACCAACGCAATAATACAGAGCAGTAGTTACCAACCAGACAGGACTAGGAAACGCGCGAGGAATGATCAGTGGTGAACTCAGAAATCTTATTTCTATGTAGAGTGGAACCCCGATCATACGTTCTCGCATTATACGTTTTCCCGCGTGGTGCGTTCATTTCCTATAGTCCCGGAATTTTGTTCATACATAAAACTTTCCCACATTAATCGTTTCTTTTATACGGTCCCTTGAAAAACGTAGAATCGGGGTTTCACTGTACCTTGATAGAAATAACACAGAATACATAAAATACTATAAAAAAAAACATTCCAAAAAGACACGCAAGATACTTATATAAATATGCATTTCTTTATTAATTAATCAACATGTATAAAAAACAATTCTTATATCGTTAATCCGATAATACATGCCTTCATTGCCAATATTACATATAACTGTTCAGGTTACACTTATTTATTTCGGTTTGATACAATCCAGTTCGATGTGATAATTCGAATATCTTATTAGACCATTTGCGGAGATGAGCATGCAACCACACGGTGATTACAACTTTAAGACGGACAACAGGTGGTTACAATCAAGACACTCCAAATGTCCAATATCATAGAATAAATGTCACTAAGATCAAGTTAAAATTAAATCCAAGATAGCGCGTTGGATTTCGTAGAAAGCGGTTAAGTATTCGAAAGAAGATCGTCATCGTCATTTCTTTATTGATTCATTCACGAGTCGAGGAAAACCATTTGTACGGGCCAGAATATAAGCTTCGAAATTATAGACTATTTCTTTGTTAAAATATCACGAACACAGTTGCAGAAAGTTAGTAGTTTTAAGCAAACAGAAAAAAACAAATTGGTGACTTCTAGAATGAAGCGTCTAGCCTGAATATCATATGGTGGATTGCTACTTACAATATCGATGGATGTATGATCTGACATGCACAGTTAGTTGGCTATCTATAAATCTGCTTTCATAATATTTGCCGATTATTTTTTTTTGTTCAAGTCCAACTTGTGTGGTTCGGTCCGTGGCGCAGTATTAACGTTGTTGGCTTGCGTGCCGGACTGCCCGGACTAGATTCCCGGTACGAGCGGATTTTTTCAGTCGATAAATCTGTTCAAAGGCATGGGTGTTTGTGTTGTTGAAAATACCTTCCCACCTTTCCGATCCCAAAGAGCGAAACATAGTGACAGCTAATCACTAGTCCTGTCCTAGTCCTCGTATCCTTTCCATCCCTACTCTCTTCGGAAAAAGAGAGGTTGAGCAACTGAGTAACAAGCAGTTCTCGTAGAGAAACATATGTTGAGATAAACTCCGTGAGGAGTCCATAAGCTCCAAGTTGAGAGCGGGCATGGTAAAAAAAAAACTTGTGTAATAAATACATGACGTGTTAATCTCATTGCTTAATGAGCTCGTACTTATAGATTTTGTTCCTTACAAACCTCAACCAGTATGGTAATATATTCATCGCGTCCTCTCTATACCCGGATAACATTCAAAACAAATGATTCTTGTTTGGTTTTCGCCAAGATTCTTTTAGTACTTGGACGAAGTTGATATATGTAATTCTAGCGAGGCATGAGCTAACGTTTCGCGTTTTCGAATGTGCCTATCGCACAGAGTACATTATTTTGTATTGTTATATTGAGTGGATCACCTTCGGTAAGCCGCCGCCAGTATTGGCGACTCGAATAATCTGAAATGCCGGCGGACCACGTTGTAGTTGCTATGCAGGGAGGCGTCGACTGTCGCCGCGTGGCCCGCGGGTCTGATCGTATTTGGTCCACGCCGGTTTGCTTCTTTTCAGCGGTAGCTCTTGTCCATAATTGAAATAGCACTTTCGATATTTCTGTTGGGCCACATGACAAAATAGCAATTATATAAAACGCACGTCGACAGTCAGTTGTTTGAGAAGATAAAGTTACGGTTATTCCGAAACTCATCAGAAAGGATGCGGTATACTCAACACTTAATCTAATAGCCGGAACCAAAAAGATAAGCATTGTTTTTATCATAATCTAATCTAATATATAAAAATCATTGTTTGTTTGTTTGTACGTATTTTATGCGTTGCCATACCGTTCATCCGACTGCGATAAAACTTTGTCAACTTATTGTTTGCACTTATAAGTTTATATGCATAGTAAAATCAACTTACAGTAGGCTTTGATATAAAAATCAATGTTTGTTCATATTTTGACAACGTATTGTTGCACTTGCGTTAATTAAGGTTATAGGAATAGTACAATTAATTTTCAGTTGGTGGTGCGTGTGTTGACCCATAGACAATCGGCAAAAGACAAACAGCAAACGTCAAGCGGCAAATCATACCGATCAATGTAAGTGAAATTAAATCGAAATTATTTATCTAACATATTAAGCATCCGAAAGCACTTCAATGAACACAAACACTTCTTTCTTTGAGTGACATTGCAACGCTTCCCGGGTACGATTAGTTTTGAATAAAATATAAAATGTATACGAGCAAAATTTTGCAATCGATGACTACGAATCTATTTTTAAAAAGTTGAGAGTAATCGATGTAGTTATCGAATAGCGGATCAAGCATCAAGTCCCGATGGCGTTTTGCGTCACGTAGGATTCTGCAGCGAACGGTAAAAAAATCTGCTTAGCGACCGAAAGTCTCGGGTCCGATCTCTGGCAGTACATTGCATATTATTTCAATTTAAAATACGTGGTATGTATTAAAATACAAGTGTGCTGAGCGCACGTGTATATAGGATTACAGCATTTTTTACTGTTAAAGTAACATTTGTTTTTTATAATTTCAAATTTCAATACAAAGTTTTCAATGGATGGAATAACAAGCAACGTTATTGATAAAACACTTACGATCGAGTAAGTCTGAATATGCTTCTCAAAGAGGCGAAACACGTGGTAAAATAAGTTGCACAACCAATGGAATACAAATTTATAAATTCGAAGTTAGTTTAATTTTAATAATGCCCGACACCATTATTATAAAGTACAATCTCGTATGATAGATTCAGTAACTTTGAAGCGAACCCGCAGTTTAATATCGTATCTATTGCTGTGGGTGCGCAAAATATATAATATGTGATATCACATTCCCGAATTCTGTCTTGATTCAGTACCTGCTGCATATTCTGTCATCTGTATAAGGTTTACGATGGCAAGAAATTTTAGAAGCCCCCTAACAAATACTGTATTATAGTGATTGATTCTTTAAATTAATAAAACACATTATGTAGTATTGTTTATATATTTCGATAGTGTTTGGGCACAACCTGATAACTGCAAAACATTGAATTTACAGAAGAAATATTCAAACAAAAATAAGACTATGAAATAAATAACTCATAAATAATTTGTTATCAGAATTTAGATTATTCCACCTATCATCGAAATAATGACGGTTTTTATGTGGAAAGGGTGCATATGAATGTATTGGTGGCACATCTGTATATGTATATCTGTGTTGGTATTGGATTCTACTTCGACTGTCAAACGCTATGGATCTACTATACTTCGCTCCATCTCTTTCGCACAGTCCCATACGTAAGACAAATCCCATACGAAAGACAAATCCAATACGCAAGACATAGACGGCGATCTATAACTGCTCCACAACGCCACATTTTGGGGGCTGGCACGGATTAATGACATTTCAATTAATTTTATGGGAAAAATAGCCTTGAGATACGAGCAAGTTACGGGAAAGAATTAAACTCGTATCTCGCTGCACCACTGTATATTGTTTTATTGATTTTAAAGATTTTCGCTAAGAAGTTTTTAAAAGTGATACTTCTTCTAGACAAGATTATTTCTTATTACTTTTAATTATTTCAATATTGATAATCCTCTTTGGGTGAAATGGAGTGATGGCACCGCACCGCATGACGCGCTTCTGTCGCACAATGCGTGGCCGGCATTCGCAGCAAGCCGGCTTACTCTGCAAATAGATATGCGAGATGCTTACATTTGAAATGAGCCATCGACGCCGATGTTGTCTTGTGTTTCGTGCGTAAGGAAGACATGTGTCTACTTACTGTAAACATTTCCGGATAGATTAACTTATTGGTATTGGTCCACATCTGTGGTATATTAACTTTAGTTTATATCATGTTATGGTTAGTTTATAGCATACCTACTCCGATATCGAAGTATTGTTAAAAAACGAGGTGATATATTTATATACAGTGGAACCCCGATCGAACGTTCTCGAATTATTCGTTTTCCCGCATGGTTCGCTCATTTTCTATGGTCCCGGAGAAACAGCAATAAGAACAATGTTAAATAATCCCGCATTAATATTTCTCATAAGCACATTCGAGCCCATCCAATCGGTTTGTAGACAAAAAAAAAACTGAGACTGCAAGTGTGCAATTAATTGTAAACGATTCATGGTCATAGTGTTTCCGGCGATGACTCATTTACTGAGCCTCTGTGTCTTCTGTAGAAGAAGATGGCGAAAAACGCTATAATGAACCATGGAATGACATTTACAGCAGCGTTGCTGGCCTTCGAAAAAATAAAAATATTTTTCTACTAATGATATAGATTATAGATGAATCTGATAGAAAAATATGCGAATTTGAAGGGTTTTTGTTAAAATTGAAGTGCCAAACCGCAAAGAAGCAACGTAGTATTCAGTACTTTTCAAAAAAAAAAAAAAAAGGAATGATATAGATCAGTGGTTCCCATGTGCGGCCACCAGCAGCTTCATAGTAAATATTGATAATTTAAAAAAAGTGGTTTTACCAGATAATTTATCAACAAATACTCTGAAAAATGAAGCATTTCGAATGCAATTAATACCAATAGTGAGTCGTCAAGCGCCGTTTTTAGGCCTATTTGACAAAACTCAAGCACAACAGACTCGGACAAAAATTTGGTGCGGCCACCAGACATTTTCACGCGAGAACCACTGATATAGATATAATAATAATAAGTCTAATAAATAAATAAGTTTATAAAGTTTCATATTTTTTAAAATTTTCCCGCATTCCTCGTCTCTCACTTTATTGTTTGCTAATATCTTTTGTATTCTTAGAGATCGATTGATTGATGTTTCTACAGCCGTATCATAATGTAAAATCATATGTGAAATTGAGCAATAATATTTTGCGATGCCACAAGGGAAAAGATGTTAAATGCAGAATCTTAAATAATTGCCTTATAAGATTTTATTATGCTTACCGCATTTTGAATAAACATTTTAAAAACACCTGCCTGTTATGAAATCGATTGATCTTTAGAGCCAAAGTAACGCGTGTGCTCATTCAACCCCAACGTAAATAATGTAATAAAAAAATAAGCTTACGTGCTTTGGGAACAGCAAAAAACAATACACAACATAAAAATGCTGCATGACCTGTCGTAGCTCGTAGCAACCTTCTTCAGAGCGTAAATTCAACGGGAGAAGGGTCGAATTTAATATTCTTTGAAGACACATTTTCCAAAAATCACGGCAGGCTTGAAAGATATCCAATATATACCCTAAAAAATCAGCTATTTCTGTACGCGAAAGTTCGGAGAAATTCGATGAAAGAAAAGCGGATGGGGGATTTTTTCAATTTCCTCAGCAATTTCATCGGAGAAAATTCAAAGGAAACTGCTGTTCGGTAAACAGAACCATGTTGATGGACAAGGCTCTGTGTGTTATCTTATCGTTCATTTCAGAAGAAATATTTTGATTATATACCAATAATATTTTAATATAAATTTCTTAAAATAATAATGAGGAATATTGCAGAGTTCTAGGGTGTGTAACATCAAAATTGCTACGTAGTTCTATTATTGTAAACGTGCAAAAGAGTTGTATTTAATTTCATAAATACATTTATTTCATATTCTTTTTCCATGTGGCTAAAATTGCTTGACGTAATAATATGTCACGGCGTTGAAAATGTTAGAATTTTAATTACGCACCACACAACGGATTATTTGAGTCTTATTTTCCATCAGTGAAAGTTTAACCTACGGAAAACAATTATTCAATCGTGATCTACTCGAGAAATTCTATATAAAATTAAGTGAGACTTTATTTATGTATAAGTTTCCACAAAATAATTTAGTCAGCTTATTGTATCGCCAACATTGCCTAGAGTGATTCATCTCAAATAAATAATAATTCAGATTAGTACTACCAATCATTTTGCCCATTTTGTAATATAAAGAAGTGTTTTAAGTTAAGCTTAAAAAATAAGCAAACCTTAAATTGAATTGCCGATACGCCAGACATTTTGAATTTCAAATGTAAAGATAAATCCAAAGAAAATTTAAGTTACAGAAGAAATTTTCGAAAGCATTTCAAATAACAGACAACCCTGAGGTTGTTGCTTGGACATATTAGGAGTTCGGACCTTTTCATGTTATGTTGTAGGACCACATTTATTTACTCGAACAAGGTCGCATTCAATATACTTAAAAGTGTATGTACATTATTTGGCAAACAATTGAAAACATTGAAATAGAACGTTCAGTATTCGAACGCATTTGATCTGCCGATCTCCCATGAGGCTTGGTCGAGCGATAGAGTTAGACATGCGATGTATTGGTAAATTTCGCGCACATAAAAAAAAACTGTTTTCCTCTCTAATGTGTCCGTTCGGTCACGCGCTCGCGTTCAAAATAAAAGCGGAACTTTTTTCTCCCGCCCACGTGCCAATAATAATAATTGGGTGACCTAAAAAAAATCCACGGGATCTTTTGCATACAAGACGATAGGAAAAAAAAATAATAAATATACACAAGAGCGGCCACGAGGTCGGGCGTAGGTA
Source organism: Himalopsyche kuldschensis (assembly GCA_028554975.1). Classification (NCBI taxonomy): domain Eukaryota; kingdom Metazoa; phylum Arthropoda; class Insecta; order Trichoptera; family Rhyacophilidae; genus Himalopsyche; species Himalopsyche kuldschensis. The sequence goes on from JAHFWI010000005.1 coordinate 392,448, forward strand.
TTGTATGTATATTTTTCAAACGGAAAGGCGGGGGTGGGGGACTGAGTTAGTCGGTCAATGCTGGGTGTTTGTTTATGTTTGAGAATGCTCGCCTTGCGTATGATTATTTACGAGCATTTTTCAGATTTTCTTCGACATTTTACCCAGGTGTCTGAAATAAGTAAAGAACTTATTTATAACTTTAAAGAAAACAAGAATATTACAGACGCAGTGAACATTTTATTTTTGATTTTATTATAGCCATTCAAACATCTACTGCAGTGATTCCCAAAGTGTGGTACGCGTATCGCCTGGGGAGTGGGGAAAGTTTGGTGGGGTACGCGCTGTATCTGCATAATTTTGTTTATGTACTAAAAACAGTAAATAAATATATTTTGATTGTCATTCAAGTATACGCCTTTTATTTTGACGAGTGGTACACAAATATCAAAAGTTAGGGAAACACTGTTCTGCTTTATCAATTGAAAGTAATCACATGATAGTTATTTAATAAATAATGGTATATAGTACAATAAATGTATTTTCGTTTAATTTCTATGCCTTAATAAAATTGCTTTGTTGTTATGTGAATATAAATTCTCCTTATTCACTTTCAGTATGAAATTATTTATAATATTTTAAGACTTGACAGTGTGCTCAAGAGTCTCGAATAAAATTACATATATCCTTCTATACCTGCAACCATTTCCGGTAAAAAAAGACTATACCAACAGAAAATGTCTATAGAGTTTGACCTTGACTTCCCGGTTTTTTAAATTAGCCGTTTCCGAAATTTTGAAAAAAGTATAGCATTTATAAACCTGTTAAAGATATTGGTGATGCCTGGAGTGATATTTCAAAACATACGTATTGTTGGTGCAATAAGTACGCAGAATTTATCATGTAAGTGCATGGATAAATAATATTTTCCTTTCATGTTATCTCAAATGTATGTATTTAGGTAGATAAATTTACTCTCACATATCATTTTAAACTAACACATATCATTTTAAACTAACACATATCTCGAGAACATTGTATTTTTCATTTTTGTATATTTTTGTTCCGTAATTATCTCCTACATGCATCGCTCGTGGTATTTACATATTTGATAGGCACCAGGACATTTATGGAGAGATGTGCGACGCATTGGGATATTTATGGCCACAGCTATACACCCATTTGGACGCGAAATGGCAACGCCTGTGATTCATCACTAATAACCGTGCTCAGATGCATTCACCTCGGTTGGCAATGTAAACATTGCGATTTTAGAGCAAGCCAGCTTTAACCGGGCGGACATTTTCGAAAACGAACGCGCGACAGTCGGAGACGATCTACCAGCAGACGTCCGCCTATTATTGTCAGACAGAATAATAATACGGGGCCCGAGAATAGAACCGGGGATGCACGTCACCGGAGAGACAAAGCGCATTTGCATTCCGAACACACGTTAATTTCGTTTCTCGGCTCGTCAACTGAAACTGGTCCGAAGCTGTATCGGTGTGCCAATAAATAAACTACATAATAATTAAGATGATACGACTAGCCGCCATATCATCAGAGCAGATACAATACCATGACAACAATAAGACACAATTCGATATTTTAAAAAAATGAGCTGCCGTTAGTATCTCAAATAAATAATTCATAATTGGTGGCGCATCGATCGAATAGAATCCGCATTTGAATAGCAGTTCATTTGGTTTCGGTGTAACCTTTATAAGATTTCTCTCTGCCGTAGCTGCATCGGATCACTATACGCTGTGGTTCAAAATATGCTATTTTCTTTACGCAAGATTTAAAAAAAGTGAACAGATAACTTCACTGAGAAATCTTAAAAATCAGTGGGCTATAAAATATATACGTTCTGATCATAATATTGCAATCGTTGGCTCTTTTATTGAGTTTTAAAAATTAGGACTCAAATAAGCTTTCAACAAAAAATATGAGAAGAACAATAGAGTCTGCAAGAATTATAGGTACATATTTAAATAAATAAAAGAAGTTAGTAAAATTTGGTTTTGGTCACAGCAAGCATAAAACTTTCTTATTCAACGTATTGTGTAACAATAAGTGAGACTTGCTTTGCCTTTCTGAGTAACTATAGCAAGTTTTCCATATACATATTGAGACGACCAGGGTTCCTTCTCCATCTGACTGGCGTCAGACAGCATCCTTCCACGGCGTTCGGAGACGGAACTAAGGGATAGGATGGGAGGAAAGGTATCTCTGTATAATTTCAATCGGTAATTTCTCTTGGCCGAAAACTCTATCCTAGAGTCGGCTAATTTATTGTCTTCAAATTATTACATTTTTTATTCAACACGAATACATTGCAGTTACAAGAACATTTTTAAACGCGTAAGACCAAATGATTAATGTGACTTCCTCCTGTCCGAGACAGGAGGGCGATACGGCTATCGGCTTGAACGGTTACGACTAACTGCCGACCGACTTTTCAAATCAAAGTCGCTGTTATCCGCGTCTTTTGTGAGACGAACAGGACAGCATGCTGCGTTCACTTGTCCGGGTTACGTTCACTGTGCCGGGGTGCGTTCACAGTGCAGAGATACGTTCGCTGTCGGTTTTGCATTTTTTTTATAACATTAAAATGAATTTATTCGCGATAATTAATAGTTTGGTCTTATTACCATTGATCGAGGTGATTATAAGATCGTCCGAGAGAGTTCTGATACCCTACAACATCATGCGGTATCAATATGTATACAAAAAAAAAAGTCTGAATGAAGCAAGAAAATTGAAGAAAGGTAGGTCTGAACTGGGCGGTTTAATTTTGGTACAAACAAACAATCCAATTGCATTGGCCGCCTGCCGAACTTTGGCCAAAACAAAAGCTCTTACTGGTCGGTTGCATATTGCATACCAGCTTGCGCAGATTGTTAAAAAAATATTTTTACGCAAGCATGTTTTCGAAAAACAGTTTTACACAGCTAATTTTGAAAATATTTGCGCCATGTGTACACTGATCGAGGCATTTGCTTTAGCAGCGGGGCGAGTGATGTAATGGGTATCAGAAATAATTAATTATTTTAAAATATGACGTCCCATCCCGCTGCGCATAAAAATTGCTCTCTGCTGTCCCACTGTTTTTCTATTCGCATGTTTTAGACGATTTAATACAATCGCAATAGTAAGTGTGCAAGCTGGTCTAATACAGTGATTCCCAAACTACCAACTTTTCTTGATTAAGACTATTTAGAATACGAAATAATGCTCATTTAAAATGAAAGAGGCAACAATTGAACGGTGAGGTCGGTAAGAAAGGAAGGATATATGCAAAATCGCGAACGGCAAATATAATATATGTATAGGCTCTCGTGGTTTCACCGACTGTCGCAATAAAGGCGTCGCGACGCCCAAATACATATGATGTTAATGTCAACAGCCCAGGACAAGTGGCACGCACGATCATAAGAGATACATTGTAGTAATGAAAATTAGGGTAATATTTCCAAAACCCACTGAATCTATTCTGACAGATGAGTGAAAAAATTAAATAATGCACTGTCATCAACATACTATACTAGACTAAGAAAATTATAAATTCATTAGCGCTCAAAATGATAATCGTGAAAATCAAGTGGATTAATTATTCGAGTTCGAATCTCGTCTAAAAAACCAGTGAACGTCATCGATAAAAGAATAGATTTACATATAAGTTATAAAACAGTGTGTGATGTAAGTTGACACCGCCATATGTGGTAGGTCATCAGAACTCTCTCGAACGATCTATTTTTCACCTCAGTCTATGAGTTTAAGTCGATATCAGGAAATAAATTCATTTCTAATAATACTCTATATTGAAATCTATAGAGATTCAATATAGAGTAATTTCAAAATTGTAAAAGAGACATTTATGCGGACGTCTCGCTCTAAATGTCTCTTGACTCTTTTACCCCCTGAGTGCATGGTATTTCATGCAATGTTCGATGGGCCATAAATAATGGCTTGTCGCGCGGACGTTTAACGATATTTTGGTAACAGTTTGCTACATAATGGAACCGCTTTTTTTCATACAGTTGGAGTGAGAGATTGGACAGCATTGAGAATGCACGCGCCTAATCCTCTCCCTAAGAATTAAATTCGAGTCAAATTCCTGATATCTTCTTCGCAGTAATAATAGTCGTGTATTATGTATTGTAAATCTATCTGTGTTAAATCCGTGTGTAAAGTCTGTGAAAATTCGTAACAATTAAATAATGAGTGCTAGCCGCACCCACATAACGCTTTGAGGTCGTCTTTTGTTTATAAGAGTACCATGTTTCTCCTACTCCGTTCCCAAAATTCCTCTCCTGAGTGTCGGATAGGAGGCTCCTTCTCGATTTACGAGGGAGCCGAATCAAGGTCTTCTCAATGTGTATCGAATATTTATGTTTTTAGTTCAATGCTATAAATATATAATATTATGCAATATATTTTATATTGTTAATTGGTACGTAATCGATGATTTTTCGCAGAAAACAATCTGTATTTGAGCATGAGAAAATACACAGCAATTTTGTAGTGCCTAAGGGGAAGTAACAGGGTTTCGATAAAGCGTTCAAACTGAGAGTGAAAAGTTAAAACGACGTAAGTTGAAGAAAAATTACAGCTTGATTCATTAAATGTTATGCTTGTAAATTCATTGCATAACCACTTAAATAAATAAAGAAAAACTTGAATGAATTAGTCAATGTGATATGATGTTCTAAATTTATTTTCAATTGTGGGTAAGACGTGTTGAATTTTTCTTTGTATCGGAGAGTTATTATTAGTTTGTTGGAGTACCTACTATGGGCGGACACGATAGTCAACAAGAAAAATCACGCATTTATACAAACAACTTATTGCCATAGGACGAAGTTTGTTTTCATGCAGATTCGACAATGGACCAGAAATTTCAACAACCTGATTGATTGACTGATGAAACGAGTAACAAACGTTACCAAAGATCTTGAATGTTTAATTGAAAATAAAAATACATACTAATCTCGCAGTCATCTCCACATAAACATTGGCAAAATACTAGAAACTATTTTTACACCAAATTTGAAGCTGTCCAAACTTAGTATAAAAACCGCAAGCGTGCTTGCTAACAGTATTAATTAAACAAGAGAATAGTGTTTTCGTTGTACTTGAATTAGATTTGAAAAAGGAATTGTCTCTGTTTCGCCATGTCTAAAAATGGGAATAGCATTACGCGTCTGTGACAAGAATTCATCTTTCGTACCGGAATAATCTAGTTTCTTCCGGGGTAAAATCACAATAAAAAAACCTGAAAGATGCTCTGCAAATACCGAAGCTAGACATGATAAAACATGATAATATGGAACAAATAAAAACAAACAACGATAAAAGCCAAGATGAAATCATCAGTTTTATTCTCAGAATTGTGTTCTCAGAGTGGTAGTTTCACTTAGTTTTTTGACCTTCGGGTTCAAATCCACGAATCAATTGAACACATAAATTACGATGATAAAATTTTGCGATTATAACTTTCGACTCCTGGGTGTTACAGGGCCGGCTAGATTTAGTAAGAATTTAAAGATGGACAGCTACTGAATTTCAGATACGAAACTGTTAATGTATGTATCTTTAAAAAAAGCACACTAGCATATTCTATCTAGGATTTTGACGCACAAAATTGTTAAAATAAAACTTTTCGTTGGAAATAATAGCAGATTTGAAAATTTAAGTTTATTCTAATACCCTGGGTTAAAAATCATATGACATTATTTTATAAAAGAGTTGATTTGAAAAAGTTGAAGCACCACCTCGCCTCAAGTTGTTATCGTAGTACTTATTTACCTAATGACGTAATCGAATACTTAGGTAAACAAATACGATACCAAAACGTATTAAAATGAATAGCCACATCCCGGTTAGTAAATAATAAACGACGTAAGCGTTAGAAATCAGGGAAGGCAAAACCGGTATCCGGTATTTTAGCTGATTTTTCAATACCGGTATTTAAAATGAAACGAATTCGAAATGTTCTTATTATATGAACTGAACAGACAGCATCGTTTTATACGTACTATAATGCGTTGGTTCTTACAAAAGATTTCTAATTCTCATCTAATTTATTGCTAAAATTATTTTCTGTATTTGACCCATATTAGATGTAATTATTTTTGACGTCTTTTGACAATTTTAATATTATGAAATACCGGTATTGATATATTCGTCCGGTATTGCGATCCCTATTGACAATAATACATTAACAAAATTCGTACACGACGGCGAGATATTGTATCCCACAAATTAGATGCAGGAACTGATAACCAGGAAGTCAAACAATGGCTATATCCTTATGACCGCGGTGCAAACAACTCTAAGCCGGATTAACCGAGCATGATTATTTTGATCGCATTATTGTAGTAAGCCGACAGCGAATAATACAGACTCACACATGAAGATGAATGAAATATATATCGGCATAATATTTACTTTGCGCGTTGTGCAAACATCATAGAATTACTTAATTTGTTTCTCGACTTTTCACTTAAAATCAGGGACAAATGATATACAAGAAGAACAGAGATACAAACAGAATCATATCCCCGCTTCAACGGAGGTATCTCATTACGAGAACTGCTTGTTGGAGCTGCTTGCTGCTCGAGGTCGCTCAACCCCTCTTTATTTAGTATGAAAGTAGTGATAGAAATCATGTGACAAGGACAGGAGTAGTGGTTAGCTAGTCGCTCTCGCAAAACAAACACCACATATAGTCGAATAGAATTGATAAATCAACTGAAAAATACTGTTCGTACTGGGCTCGAAGCCGTGAGGTCTATATCGCTAAAGCCAACGACGTTGACCACTGCGCCGCGGATCCGATTAAAAAGATTTTATGACTACGTATAGTTTTATTTAGTAAACAATTGAAAATCGTAAACTTTTTTATTGAAATATTTATTTCATATTTTTTACCAATTGTTTTTAAGCCTTGTGATACATAGTAAAATGTTAATAGGTCTGAATGAATTTATTTCCCATCGGTTGAAAATGTTTGCGATGAAGCAAAGCTAGGGCTGATCACTTTATAAAAAAATGTTTATTTTTTGTGAAAGTATAGCATCTCTCCACCAAGAATTGGCAGTCGAGACCTAAAGTAAATCGGTACGTAAATTTAAACAAAATCAAATTCGTCTGAATATGGCATAGTAAATACTAACGATGTTATGATAATTTGGTTAGGCATCGATAACGGCATATGAAACACCATTAGTTCGCGTGCGATTCGAAAAGATCCGTTAGTCAAATGAATCAAGAAATCTGCACATATATAGGAGAAGAATGCACTTCCGACTTACATATATTACAACAATAGCTACGAGTGCCGGCAATAAGGAAGGACCGAATATGATCGATATGGGCTAAGTGTTTCGAGCGCGAATGAATAATATGACTAATCTGAGTCGATCGATTTTTAGATAGCTTCATGAATGAATGTCGATTGACTGAACGCGATTGTGTTTGGTAAAATATCGTGCGGTAGGTTGAGGCAAATCTTGCTTCATTGAGCCATATCAAAAGCTAGTTCTACGAATAAGCGATAAAATTATCGCTGTCCTAGCGTCTTGATTTTTCAAAAGTATTAGATACGAATTATGGTTTCGGAGAAGCGGTATTTATGCTCAGGCCGACTGACCAATGGATATGAACACATTCAATCATAGATAAACAAATGCCCTCATATCTTAGGTAACAATTCCTTGGTGTCTGTATATCGTTTTTATTATGCCTGAACACTTGCACCACTGAGCTGCTCATGAATATACAACTGTATGCCCCTGTCAATTTTCATGACTGGGCTTGCCGTAATTATGAAGTATTAAGCCAGGACAGAAGTGGGAGCGAGGGATAAAGAAGTTAGAGAAGATACTCGCACGGTAGATTCCATCATGCGGCTTCGGTCATCCGACCAAAGCGCTGAGACATTTAAAACTATTGCTTCGCATTTGGTTCTCGCAGCACCAAATTTTCTTTCAAAGAATTTTGAGATCAATTTGGACGAATCACGGTGAGTCGCCAAACAACATCCGGGACATAATACCAAATCGGCCGGGATCAATGTCCGAGACCGGGACAATCCCACTCAAGCCGGGACGTACGGTAAGCCTATTCATGAGAGATCTCACATCATCTGCATTGCGACTTCCCGACAAATATGGAATTTTTTGTGACGCATTTAATATTTTGCGCTTCCATCTAACTTTAGACACATAATTAAACCCTATTTTTTATATATAACTAAAATAAATATGTTATATTCTGTAATGCCTTTACATAAATCATGTAATTATTTGCCATGTATTATTTTGTATGCTTTGCGCAACTTTCTTTGCTGCTATAATTTGTCTATGTTGCGGATAAATAAAACTTCACCCTTGCCGATCGCAGTGCTTGGTATATGTGCCACATCCTATTCGAGGTGACCCTTTTTACGCCCTTACACTACGGTTGGGGAAGTCGATAAATATCCATAGACACCGGTGGCCATATCATCAGTACTGGCTTGGTAAGGAAGATAAATGATATTGACGGGCTCAAGATTACAGAGAATCCTTGTAAAGAAAACGGCAAAGGGAAAAAAATGCGCATTTAAAACATGCATGCAATTCAACCTCGAAGTGTACCGAATTTTCTCCATTATTATTTATTTGTATGTTTACGTATAGAAGCTGCTCTGGAAGCACTAACCACCCTGCCTCATGTAAATATTTAGCAAATACAATCACTTGTAAGCTCTATTCAGTAATTTGTTTAAAAAAAAAACACATTAACACGAATAAGTCGTTTCTCAATTAATGACAAATTAATTCTTTTCAAAGTTGCGTGTGAAAATGCTTAGGCGGCCACTGCAAAGGAAACGGTCTAGGGGTATTCGTACTTCGTGTATAAACTCTCAATAATTTAACACGCGATCTATATAGCAGCAGAGCTTCTAAACTTTTGAACTAAAAGCTCTTTGAAAGTGGCCGGTTAGCGGTGACGCTTTTAATCAGGATGCTGAATTCTGTGAAGTTTAATGCACGAGGGAAGAGTGGAGCTGCGCAAGTCGATCTATTTGTCAATCGATATGATCGGTCACACCGACTAGGTGGCTAATAAAGCAAATAACGAAACTTATATGAAATTTTCTTTGTAAGGGCTATTTATACATAATCTCATTCAAGCTTTTGGCTTATATTGAGATTGATTGTATGTAGACTGTGCAAGTCTCGGACAGTAAAAGCTCACAGTAAAGGACAAGATATAGATACACTTAAAGTTTTCAACGCGAGTGAATACAGGCCGCATAAAACTAACGGATAGGAAAGCAGTGGTGAATGGAAGCGGATATGTAAACTTCTCAACTAGATGTATCAATATTTTTCTATGAACTCGTTACACACTGAATTCATTGAAGCATTCAAATTTAATCTTAGTATGTCTTTAAAAAGTATTCACAACTAGAGAAGTGCAGGGGTCGGGTATCGAGGTATGCAGTATTCCTTTACACCAGGGTTCGTCAACCTTTTCATGCCTACTTCTGCTTCTTTTTCATGGTAAAATTTCCTTACTGCCCACCAACATCGCTATATTTTAATTCATTATATGGGTGAAAAAAAATCTGAACGGAATTTAGGAGTTTTCAAAAAACAAGTTTTTAAAACCAACATTTTATTCCAACAAAAAAAGAGTGCCTAAACACTAAAAAACTAAAAAACACAAAATATATAAGTCAAATTCAGTAATTCATGAACACTTTGAGCCTGATGCTGTGAGACTTAATATTTTATGTCTGGTTCAATTTTCGATAAAAACAAAGGTATCCTCTTTCGTGATTTTGAGACAACTTTGTTTTGTCATGATTTTGGGGTAAAAGAAAAAATCACCCACGGCTCACCACGGAAGCCTTTGCTACCCACTATTGAGCGGTACGGCTGACGACCCGTGCTTTACACAGAGACACAAGAAAAACTTGACAGATTCGTTTTGTAGTTTCTTTGATTTAAGGTTGTGTAATTTTAACGTATTTCACGAGAGCAAAGAAACAGCTGCGTTAGTCCCTTAATAGTAATTAAAGTCTTGAGTATTGTTTTTTTTGTATTTTTAATCATATCATTTTCTCACTTAAGTGCCAATTCTTCGGCTTGGTAATGTGACAGCGGATTCTGGTGAACATTACTGTAATCAGGCACTTACATACCGCAGCTCGTACGGCTTCAGTTTAAGAGGCTCTAAATCCATTTTACTACGTGTTAATTCTATTTCCGCCAACTTCGGGCGGCGTGTGAATAATAATATCCGAGCCGGACGCCGGTGAATCGACCTATGAATCTGAATAATGCATAGACGTGTCTTGGCTACCGCCGGATGACGGTCGCGGCCCGCTTGAGATTTGCAATTCGGTTTATTATATAGATCGAGGCGATCCACGAGATCTGTTAATAGCGTCTTATTCCAAGTTTGCGGTAGACATTGCTGGAGACAATTTTAATCGTAGACGTTGGGGGTTCCTTGTTATATCGAACATATGTGTGAAAGAAGCATAGCAGTATGCAAGGAAACGTCGTAACACACGATGCAAGTGTGTTACGACGTGGAAACCGTGTTATAACAAAATCAAATAAATAAAAGACAAAAAAAACTCTTTGAAAAGGAAGTGAAAATGTCACCATATAAAAATTTACATCTTAGAGATATTTTTGTACTCCTATGAAAAGCTATGTTTTTGCAGTTGGTGAATTATGATTGATGACGACGATATTGTTGCATAAAAAGGGAAATCATTTCATCAATACATTTGAATAATTTTAACCGATTCAGTGCCTATTTTGTAAAGTACAAAAAATGTTATAAATCTTACCACAAACGCACATGTATTGTTTCTACTCACCCATATCTCACCTCGAACCAATTTAACGATTGGTTCCAGTCGAAGAATCGACCTTTTTACTGTGAGAATTATGTTTGTTGAATATTGTCTGTAACTAACAATTAACATATGTTTTTTGAAACCCCGTTTTGCGTCTACTTTTCTAGCTTAACGTGCTATATTTTCAGTCAAAATATATATTATTTTGATACTGGACATCTATTTTTCCAATTCACCGTGACATAATTCTGGGATTTTTAATTTATTACGGTGACGCATGGGGACATATGGGACTACGTAAACCTATGTCAACTAAAAATGTCATGTGTCGCGCCATTTGAGACCTTAAAGTTGCTATCATACGTTAACATTAAAAAATATGATAGATTAATGCAAACTACGTAAGGGTAGTCCAAAGAAAATCACTATATATGGAAACCGTGTATATGTGCCGTGCCACATCGGAACGCCGGAATTTCAAAAATTACAAATTATAAGTTTATTGCTTTTGCAATGTGAAAAAAGATGAAAACATTGAAAATTAGCAAAGAAGTCAAACGAATGAGTTCCGACAAAATCAACTATAAAACATAAAAAAAGTACTCGTCTGAACTCACTCACGTCCATGTGAAATACGTCGACATCATCAGAAATTTCGTTAAAAAACACTAAAGCTCTTCCCAGTGGCATCCCCATTGGCATGCTGATTCTACTCCTTGGAAGACCAAACAACTCATGTTCACTTATCCATTTACAACGTAAAAAGCTCCGCATGTACCCGAGGCATGTTTACGCGGGAGAGAAAGGTTCCGGTGGAAATTTCATTAATCGGGCGAGTTTCTTGCGAGTGGGCGTCCGGCTACAAGAGACCCTCTACCCGCGCGCCCGCAGCGACGACGAAAGTTCGGCGTTCGCAAAATTTACGCATAGCAACAGTACCTACGTACACAGGTAGCCGAATAAATGATTATGTAGGTGCATACCTCGCTCACCTCACGCAGTCTCTTTCCACGGTACGTACGTACTTGTCGGTGTCTCATATTGACGAAGAAATTAATCCGAGGTGTTTCTCAAAGTTTTATGATCACCTGACGAATAGAAGCCTCAATATTTCTTACGTGTAAAATAACTACGTAGAAACATATCTGAGTAGTGTCACACTTCGTTACACAGCCAGTAGAAAAACTAAGATATCACCTTTTTTTAAATTTCATATTTCACTGAAGCAAACCAAAATTTTAGGCCGGCAAATCATCGACTTGGGCCAATAATTTCAATGATCGTGACCAGTGAAATCATGTTGTCATACAAATCTATTACTTGCTACATTTTGACTAAGAATACAGTTTCACTGCACCATATATATTACAGTCATTGAACAAAGATGTGGAATCGATGCTCTGCCATAGACAATGAAGTAAAATAAATTTCAGGCCTTGCATTGCACATTGCATTTAAAATGAATTCTTTATATAGTCTGATAGGATTTTATTTTTTCGATAAATAAGTACCCTCAGCAAAAAGAGTACCCTCTTCGTATGTAATAATGCTTAGTAGTCGATCGAAAATAAACAGATTCAAAAAAAATCATTTATTTGTTTGGCGACAAACAATTTTACTGCGAATCTATTTAAAATTTAAATACAACAGGTTTCGCGATGAAGGTTGAAACACAAATAAAAACGGCAAAAGTCATTTGAGCGAACTGATGTAATAAAGTGGTTTTATAAGGTGATATTCCGGTAAAATAAAATATAATTTACTGAATTTAAGTACATTGTGTATCAATTATAAAGCCAGACCGAACGTTTAAATCACGTCACTGAGTTTTGGGTTCTCCCGCGTTTCGCGTGTGAATCCGATTCAATTAAACCTAAAGTTAAGTAAAGTTTGGTTACTCCCGTACGGAGACTTTCATACACCCAAAAACAAGACACCCCTCCAATCATTAAAAATGTAGTGGAAGCCTCTTTGCTAAGATTGAAATTATTATTTCAAAGATTATACGTTCATAAAGAGCATTTTACTCGACTGGAATTTGCGCAAGTGGACAATTTAAGGAGGCGAAGACCCACAAAAATTTTGCAAAACAGCGTGCAGTTGAGCCGTCATACAGGCTGGCACGGCAGTGCAGAAAAAGTGGGCCGAATGGCCCGCGGTGATCAAGTAATATTACTAAGAGGCATCGGTTAGCAAGGCAGTATGCTAGCCGCCTTCGTAAAAGATTAAGAGCTTACGATCGATTCATAAACCGAGTCGTTCTTTCGACGATCATACGTGATTCATTTTACAATCAAATTTATTCTAGAATCGATTCTGTGTGGATCGGAATATATTGAAGCACTGGAGCGGTGTGCAGTACGCGAAATATCACTTCTCAATAATTACTCGCATTTGACACGTTAGGGGCCGTCCATATATTATGATGTCACGCTGTAGGGAGCGGCGGTCAAACAAAGTGTGACGAAGGGTTATGAATTGTGACGTCATTAAACTGACAATACAATTACATCGATTTGTAAACAAGATAAGATGTAGAAATTTTGATGTCGGACAATGATACCACAATAAGTAAAAACAAAATGTGACCGTCAAACAGGGAGTCAAAAGTTTTGTGACGATTCGGAAGAGGAGGGTCAAAAATGGCTAGCATCAAGTAACGCTCTTAATGTTACTTTTTCTGCTGCTTTTGCATGCTATCATACATCACATATACACCCATCCCTCGCTTAACACGATACTCGCTTAGCACGGTTTCGCTTTAACACGGTTACAGTTTCAGTCGAAAATAATGGTTTTCGACGTTTTTGGGTAATAATGACATTGAATCAAGATAACATGTAAACATGGAAATTGTTAATATCGCTCGTGCAATAGGAGGTGAGGGATTGGAGGATTTAGCAATCAACGAAATTGATGAATTGCTTGAAGAACAGTTAAATGAAGAAGAATTAATTGATGTGACTACAAGTGTTCCTCCTGAAATCAGAAGCGATGCCGAAAGCGACACCGAAAGTTCTGGTCCAATTTCAGCGATTACTGCTCAAACAATAAAAGATGGGTTGCAAATGGCAAGAAATATAGAAATGCATTTCCTAAATAATGATCCAGATATGGATCGTGCTTTGAAATTTCAACGAGACATTAAAGAATGCGTTGGCAGATATGAAGAGATTTACAAGAATATCAAAATAGATGAATAATCACAAATTACCGATTTTTTTAAACGACGACGGAAAATAACAGAAAATGTAATTAAAAGTTGTAGTGATGATGACATTCAGCCAATAAAAAGAAAGCAAATTCCTATATTAATATCTTCTAGTAATAGTTACTTTGAATAATATATTTTATTCGTGTTAGTAATATTTCAATAAATTTTCAGAAGTTTTACAAATCTATTTTTTTCTTAATATTTTTAAAAACGAACCAATCCTCTCTTTTCAATACATTTTTTAGAATCGCTTAGCACGGTTTACTGTTGCGCTATCTTACGTGTTAAGCGAGGGATGAGTGTATCTCGAAAACTTTCATCAAATCACTAAGATATTGATCGAATATTAGATGGTTAGAATTTTGATATCATAAGTAATGATTTAAATCGTTTTGGGCATAAACAAAAAACATGTGGGAGTACCAACTTTTGATTCATTTCCGTATAAAGTAAGTGAATCAATCGATGTCCTTCAACTTGAAATAGAAGTTCAATATCCTTTCAAAATAATCTACGCTGTCACGTCCTTCCTGGGTTAACGCGAGGAAAGTGAAGTTCATCACAAAAATGGGGTGAAGTTCATCGTAGATCTCAACTAAAAAACTTTCCAATAACAAACTTTTATTTCCTTAGCTTTGGAGTAAATGGTCGTGTCAACATCATTGGCTTCATATGAAGAGCGTTTGGTTCAAATCCCAGGGGCAGTGACATTTTTCAATCGAATCTTAGACGTGAATGTTTGTGCTGTCCGAAATAGCCTCCCAAACCCACCCAATCCTAAAAACGGGACGTAAGCGACGGCGGTTAGCTGACCAATAGTCCTATCTTTTCTAAATCTACCCTCTCCGAAAAGAGGAGGTCGAGCAACTGAGTAACAAGCAGTTTTCATAGAAGAACTTATGTTGAGATAAACTCCATCGGGAGAGCACTTGGAGCGGAAAAGTAAAGTTATAAAAGTAACCAATAGCACTCGTAGAAAATAGTGCAACATACATAATACTGCGGTTGACGTCGTTGGCTTAGAAAAAAATATCGCGAAACCTCCATTTGGAGGCCATATGCTTCACACTCGGAGCGGGTATGTTATTTTAAGAGTTAATTTATGAATAAAACTTGTCACTGCATATGCCAGTATCTGCAGGTGTTATTGATGATTTTCCAATGGAGAATTTAATTTGAGCCTCGGACTGAGGAATGGAAACGCAAAGCGTTACCGCTGCGCCATGGCGGTCGGAGAAACAGGAGAAAGTTGCCTTTTTTGTTTTCATGTTACTTCTTGCATGAGTGTTCAGATTGATTGAATTATTCCTAGCCCATTGGCTAAAAGTACGATATCTGTCACAGCCGACGCTAGTAATCGGGAAATACTGTGGTGTCATCGTTGGCAGGGTGGATAGTGTTGTGTACTCGCAAAACAATTCATGTGTTGATAGTGTGCACGTACGTGTGATGGGGCAACGCTGGTCTACGGGTAAAATCGAACGATGAAAGCACGTGGTGGGAGCCTGAATTCGAATCGACACGAGGTCGGTCGGTCTTGTGGCGAGATCGTAAACCGACCGCTGATATGTTAAAAAAAAAGTAGGTTCGATCGATACATCAATACTAGGCAACTTGCGAGTATAATATTTTATTTATACTCAGTGGCTAGGTAAATAAAGTGAGACTGCAAAAGTATTATATTAAGTATTTGGATATATGTAGGGATTATAAATTTGTCTTATCGTCTATGAAAACATGACGTCGCTGCGGAATTGTTTGATAATTCCATTTTCAAACTGAGATTAGGGGCAATATTAAAATCGATTCTCGGGTACCTAATGAGAGAAATAACAATATTCGATTGTTTTTTTAAATTTACACTACATTACCAGTTTGAATTTGGAGCTTTAAAGCTAGGTTCACCACCAAAGTCGAAGAATGGAGACTATAAATGATGTAATTTTGGATTTCTACTGAAGGTGCTTGATGGATTTTCAATATAAAATTTGAATCGTTTGAATTTTGTCATTTTCCATGAGCTTTGTCGATAACGACTCGGGTTCGAGACAGTTCAAGTTTATTCGTACACTAAAAAAGTCTGAAGATGTCGGTAGTCGAAAGCGACAAAATTCAAACAATTAAAATTTGATATAAATGATAATTAACTTGTCGCCGGACATGTGACTTAACAATGTAACAATATATATATATATGGATGTAAATAAAACACGATTTTAGTACACCCTTCATATATACATTAATATACCCTTCCCCCGAGATTTGACAGATAAATATTCTAATTATAAATGAAAAAAATAACCCCGAGTGAAAATACTGTAGTTGATTATTGTTTTCATAAACATATAGGCAATATTTTAATAATCGAGTACTCTTGGTTAAAAAAAATAATTTACATTAAATAATATTCTGTTATTGATCGGTGTCATATTTACAAACACTATATAATACGATATGAAAAGAAATGCTCTTTAGTTTAATTGGCAGTGTCATTAATGTCAGTTTCTTGTTGCCATAATATTTATAACGCTGTCTACGAATGTAAGAATAGAAAAAAAACTAATTAATTTTAGTTGTAACAATAATTATTCACATGGATAGCGCAAGAAATACCAAATATAACATAAGCATGGTGAATTAATTATGACTTAGTGTATGTTAATTAGTGAGATTATATTGCAATTAATTTCTGTTCAGTCAAGCGGAATAAAAATGCTTTCAGATATACCTAGCTTTGAATATACGTATGAGTATTACTAATTATTATAAATATTCATTTGATTTTGCATGTGAGAGTTGCCTATAAGAAATTAATAACTGACGCTGTTTTAAAAAAAATCTTTATTACCATATTAAACAGACTTCAAAAAACCTCCCTTATAAAGTAGTAATTTTTGTTTAATATCATGCAAAAAATACGTACAATAATTATGTGGAATCCATTATTATAAGTATTCCATGGCGATGCAGTATTAATTTCAAAACAGTAGCAAATTGTTTTATAGATGACAAAAAGTTTAGGGGTCGTATATTAAAAAAAACTAATTAAAGAATCAGCTATCATCTTGTATTACAATCACGGCAGCCTGATCACATTTATGGGCAATATTTGATTGAACTGAAGTCCGTTGAACCCTGCATAAAACATCCCGATATACGTTGTCCTATCTAAATCATAGGACCTTGTAGGATCGATCTAAACGCGATGTCAAATTTGGCATGAAGATAGATGGGCAATTCTATATAGGTAATATGATATTTTTATTACACGGCTGATTCCCTCGACTGTAATGAGACAATCGATTATTTTATAATAATACCAATTAAGTAAAAAAAAAAATGTGATTCCACTTTTGTATCATTGTTTCTTCGAACCACCCTCAGGCTAAAAATGTATTAATATCGTATGTATTGATTTTACTGTTGACTATACAAGGAATAAAATCCAAACATTATTCTTTTTAGATTGGAATTAACGTAGTAATTATATACTTGGGATACTTCTGAAACAAACGAAGCACGCGTCACAACTTAGTAACGGCGCATTCGCTATAATAAAGTTATTAAAGTTGTTTTACTTGGAAAAATTATTTATGGTCGAAATGATTCTAATTTTCAAATATAGAATGAGTACATAAATTCAAATTTATTAAGAAGGAATAAATTGCAGCACGCAGTACAGTATACTGTAGTGAGATTCATTTACGGATGTCGAATCAACGGTGACCGTTTTCGGGCTTGTTTTGGCATAATTAGGTATGATACGCTGACAATAAGGTATTTTCCATATCTGCGGCTGCAATATTCCTGCCAATATTGCTAGCGAAGGTATTGCGCCGACCATATTCTGTTTACAATTGAATGATGTAATAGTCATGCAAACTTCCACGGGTGTATAATAATACCTGCCAAATGACAACACCAAACTAGAACGTATATATTATTATTTACGACTATGTACTGTTTTGATTACTTTAACCTAAAATAGCGTCAGAGATCACGTGATTAGCGTGAGTACACTACAATATGAACGATCAATAGGTCGTACATACGCAACCACGCTCACAATTAATATGAAGAATGCATCGAATTAAATACATGGCGACAAATAAATAAACATACGACAACAAAACACACAGAACAGTGTAAACAGTATAAAAGCATACCGATTGCCCGCGCGCTTCTAATAAATATGCAATTATTTTTCAAACTGGCGAGACGTTTTTAGATCCGTGAATGTTTACCAATATTCATTCCTTATCATTTGTTTATATTATTTTGACGAGGTACTTACGTTTCGGGCAGCTGTAGTGACGGAGCTCCTTTTCTTTGAAAGACACCGTCGACAAAAACGCCATTTTTTCCATTGCATGTCATGAAAAATGCCGGATGATCAAAGAAAACCTCGAGATGCTTCCTCGATATGAAACTGGAGTGACCCATGTTGACATCCACATCTCCTCTGCTGGAATTCCGACCGATCGTTATGTGCTTCTGGCGCACTAGATATTCGAAATCGCGACCCTCGAGGCGCGCCAGAGGAGTCCCCGAGACCTCGGGGGTCCACTGCACCGCGGAGGGGCTGGCGGGCGCCGATTTGAGGGCTAAGAGGGCCCAAGCATCGCTTTCGGCGGTCCTTGAGTATTGGGACATCACTAATCACGACACTTCACAAATCAGGGGTCACACTTCACGACACCGCACCGTGTTTACCCACAGCAAAAACGTGGGTGGCACAACATCAATGTACACTTTGCATCAAGAGACACGACATTTCGAATGGGATACTGCAATTCGAATAATATTCGTTTCAAATGATAATCGAATTGATCGAATGCATCTTCCCATAAATTACAACAGTTTTAAGTATAGTAACTGTTATATCCTTCGACCCGACCGAAATGATTCTACGTTGAGGTTACTAACATGACGCACATGCGCAGTTTCTACTTTCTGCCAGTAAACAAGAATTATATAAACAACCACGTGATACTGGTGCCTAAAATTCGAAATATCACACAAAATACCCAGTGGATTCAGGTAAAATGATGTTGGATACTTATCTGGACGGTTTCGAATAGTTATTTGCTGTATCTGTTGTATCTATCAAGATATTTACAATAGAAAAATCCACAAATTTTACATGAGGCACTGAGCAACTTAACCAAAAATGTCAAGTCGGTCGAATAACGCAATATTTGCCAATCGGATTATATTCCATTTACCGCCATCTATATTGTACAATGAGCACTATGTAGTAAACAAGTATTTGCAATCAGACGCGGGAAAATTGATTTTATTTTTGTGATACTGAAATAATATCTAGATTTTTCTTATTTCTATACTTTTACAAGTTATATTAATTTGTATATTTATCTTAAACGATATGAGATGGTAGGTTGACATTTGGGTTCTCAATAGATACTAATTAATTTATAATAATTACAGTTGATAGTCGCAAATTTTTAATGCCATCTATATAGATGATTTCTAACACATCAATTTGATTTCGAATATTCACCCTCATGCTTCTGTGAACTTGAATAACTTGTTATTGTTAGTGTAATTTAAAATGATTTGTGTTTATTTTACACGTTAACTGTTAGTACACTATCAGTTTTAACGTGTTCTCTGTCAATACTTGGAGGAATGGCATTATAATAAAAAATAAATAGTACTTTTTCCACATCAAGTTGATTGCCATGGCGAGCATTGTCATCAGTTGACAATGCTCGCCATGAGCGAAACCGGTCCTGATCCAATAAACTTGATGTGGAAAAAGTACAAAAAATGTTTTATTATTTTTGTTAGTCACTAATTCAATTTTTTTCTCGCTTACAAAAATTGTTTGGCAATGGAGAAATCCCTTTTGGAAGGGCCAAAATACAGTTAATATAAAAAGATTCACTTCATTAGTATCTATATTTTAATCTTTCAATGATCTGTTATTCTTTCTCACACAATATATCGAGATCTCCATCAATAGGTTTATACCATTTAATTTTAATAAAAAAAATCTCATCGTTACTGTTTGAAAATATTGGTGCCCTATGCTTACCCCAATCATTTTTCTATTTTTAACCTTGTTATTAATGGAGAGAAATCTTTGTAGCCCTAGAGACAATTTATTGATGTCATCAAACTGCTTTAAACACAGATGCAATCTAATAAAGCATCCTTTCACCATATTGCAATGGTGTAGTATTAAATCTATACATTTTTTTGAATTTGAAGATACAACATATTCCTACCCAGTCAAGGACATTGGTCACAAAACAATAATAAATTGTTCAGGGTTTATGTGGTTGTAGTTGTTTTTTGTTATGAAATAACCAGTTACCTGAAGTTTCCCATTTTGAGAATGGTCTTACTGCTTGTAGTATGTGCCGCCCAATTGTAGAGAAAGAATGGTTTCCTGTGATTTTTGTAAAGGATATGAGGTTCAGATGAAAAAAAAATGACGATATAAAATCTTGCAGAATATATTGAGTACTTCAGCACTCTTAGATGTTATTAGAGTGGTTCCCAACATGGTTATAAATAACCATTTAAGCCCCGGAGCACCGAAACTAGGCTGAAAAGCCTTGCCGAACAGATTTATCAGTGCAATCTTCAATTCATCATATTGAAGCCGAGTGTATAGTAAACACCTGAAATTATTCAAATTAGTAATATTATACACCAGGTGGTCGTGCCACCTGATAATATTTTTCTCGAACTCACATACTATCTTTCTGTGTGTATTGTGCAAAAGTGCAGTGCTGTGTTGTGCATTACAGGCAGATAAATTAAGGAAAATATATGTTGTAATGATAGATAAACTTTTGCACTAATGTACAGGAATTTTGAGGATTTTTAGTAGATTCGGTGCACTGGGGACAAACCCATTTTTGCCTGAATGTTGTAAGATGACATTTCCTGCTGAAAATAAACAATGCTCATGACAGTTTCAAACCTGGAAGAATACTGCATTGGATGTTCCCCATTCTTGCTATCCGTAGACCAATACAATCTCAATTAATATGCCTATTGGAATGGGAATAAAAAAAAAACTATATCTTCCAGTATCGGATAACCAGGCAAAAATGGGTCAGTTGTAAGTAACACGCTGAATACTCGGTTGTACATTATAATTTTTATTTTGTGTTATAATTGCAATGGGAATTTCGGGACGAGGTTTTTTCAACAGGGTTGTTTTAAGTAAAATTTTAGAAATAAACTTTGAGTTTATTAAAATGTAGAATAAAAATAATTTATAAAGCAGCAGTGTAAAGAATAACAGGCTATATGCAAGGCTCACTGATAATGTGTATATAAAAAAAAACACAGTTATTTTTAAATATGAAAAGGGTAAAAAAACAGTCTTCTGTCATAATACAAATATTCCAAAATTGGATTTATAAGAGTTAGCCGTCGGCCAAAATAAAGCAGTTAATTCTATCGATAAGAAAACATGTCCACATGGAATGACTATAAGATTATATTTTAGAAAATATTTTTTTCATCATTAATCGCTAATTGTACAAAATGCGAAAATAGGAAGTGACGTTTTCAAGAACGTAATTTTTTTGTGAGCTTTGCATATAATCTAATAAAAAGCATCACAACAGCATCTTCAGGAATGGATAATGAGTTGACATAATTTATCAATTATAAAAACAGGTCAGGAATAATGGCAAAAAAGCAACCAATTTGAAAATTGAAAATTTATTAAAACCTACCTACCTATAATATTTTATTCTTTCATTATCATCATTGTAATTTGGGTTATTTCCATATTATTTTAATATCATAGTAAAATAGTGTCATCTATTAAAATAACCTTTGAATCGTTTTCCACGGTACGGTGCAAAAGAAAAACGGATGATGACCTCGCACGAGAGCACTGTCGCACGTTTGCTAGAAGTTCATTTGAAAATAATATAATATATAAAAAAGAAATAGTCAATCAGGTTTCGAAATTTCAGCTTGTGACACTTAGGCCAACTACTTTACAATTATTTTCTAGATCCTAAAATTTAACGACAATAATTATTTGAAAATTTGTTGGGTCTACCTATCTAACTAATGATCTGTTTAATTATAATAATATATCTTAAATGATTATGTATTATGTTTCCATTTTAAAATGGAATAAGAAATATATGCAGTTAATTCGAAAAACACAATACGTTACTCAAGTAGATGCAAGAAATAAAAAGTTATCAGTGTTCAGAATTTTGCGCCTCCGAAGAAACCCATTAGATACAATAGTCATTGCGTTCAACATAACGTCAAGTTCACAATTTTTGAAAAACGTTACATCAAATGTATAAAAAAATAGCATTTCATTTTTGAATGCATTTTTATCATAGAAGTATAGTACACATAAAAAATCCTTATATTATAAAATGACGTCAAATTTCATACTTTCATGTCACTTACTTACAATAATAATGTAAAAATGAGAAGAGAAAATGATTAAATTCAATTCAGTTATTGTGAGTGCGTTTTGACTAGATATATCTGTCGCGTTGATATTACATTTATATATATTCTTTAAGGATGAAAGTACAGTAGTCAGCGATGATGAAACACATACAAGGAGTGGAAACTCGATCAAACGTCTATGAAAATAAATGATATTTAGTCAAGTCATTACAGATTTAAAGATTTTGTTGGCAAATGTCACCTACTACTTTGACACTTGCTGAAGTCAACATTGATTACTTTGATGACCAGGATTACATAGATAGTCGTAGAAACACAACAAGTTGGTAAAGTCCAAGACAAATCAATAAAAGAGCATTCGTGCATGTTTAAGCCATGTAAAATATTTGATTGCAAACCATTACTGGTAAAATCCTTTATGATTTTTTGATTTTGATGATAGTACAGCAAAAATGAATGGTAAGTGTGTCGCATTTATGAATGCATTGGAGATCGAATTATCGAGTTTCCACGATAATTCAATTGAATAATAATAACATTGAAGATAATTCCACATTATGCGTGACATCAGTCACCCTCGGTCATCTTAAGATCAAAGGGAATTTTACACCAGAACAATTATTATTATTAAATATGATTAGGAGCGAATGTCATGGAGTTCGCCTTTCACCTATGCTAAAGACAAGTCTTTCCATAATACAAATACACATAAATATTTAACAGGCAAAAACACTTTACCCTTCTTTCAATCCTTAAATAACATGTAGAGCATTATTTTTAACACTATACGTTGCGACACTGACAATTTTCTCTTTTCAAATAACATCCAGTTGTCTCTGATGAGAAACAAAAAGAAATCACTTAAGCTTGATTTGTAAATGGAGAAAAATTATCAGAATTCAAAACATATCTTTAAAATAAATAATTATGCATTATCAATTTGCTAAATAAAAATTAAGTCATTATTTTAATAAATAGTGCTGCATAATATTTGATGGAATGCAACAGTAATACAGTGAGCAACCGATTAAACCAGTTACAAATACCTTACACCATAAATATGGACATACCATAGACAATAATGTCAGAATGACAGGAATGATACGAGATTGATTGTTTACAAACGAAATCTTAAAATGGTGTTTGCCTGTTCTCTCATGCGGTTATATTTGTATATTATAAATCAAGAGAGTAATATAAATTTGTACTGATGAATCGAATTTTGAAAAAGAGTTGGCATGTAGCTACACTTTTGCATTCTCTTGCACCATTAGTATTATAATTTAAAGAAAAAACATTTAAGCAGTCCAGTATACAATTTTATGTAGGTGTCAAGAGAAATACAACGCATTTAATTCTTTTATTCAAAGCACCTGCTGATGTAATACTTATTTAGCCCACTGGGTCAAGTAAATCGTTTAAAGTAGAGTATTCTTGTTGTATGGTTGAAATCAGGCACTCACTGCTAAGAAGTAATGATTGGATGTAATAAACATTTTTTAGGTAGAGGTCAAGTAAAGGGGTGACACTTATACCGCCGTAAATAAATATGGTACACACTAATATAGACTGGTGGTTAATAACGCTGTGGACCTCACGGACTTCTAAATTGCCAATTTTTAAACCAGTGAAACAATAAGATACACGTACAACAAAAAAAAGATACAGACATATGCAGGGGTGATAAAATTTTAATTCTTTATTATTTAATTGTAATTACACTTATCGAGTTGTAAAAAAAATAAAAAAAAATGTGTAATATTTCTTGCTGCATCTTTGAAATAAGTTTATGGATTCTTGATTGAATTTCATTATTTAATAACAAAAAATAAATAAAAATAGTACGTTGTTTATGTTGCATATTAATTATTTGTTCAGTCTTAACTTTTTAATGCAAATAGATGGAATCAATCAATCAATATTGAAGAAGAGCGCTAAAAGGTCCTCGGAAGGATTACATGTCTGTCATTGTACTTAAAAAGATTTTATGTAAAATATATTGAAAATAAAATGAATCCCTCAACGGGAACTGGAATAAGAAAATTGGCTTTTCTAAATGCTTATCCTGGTAGGGTATTACTGTAAGAAAAGGGGTGAACAAGTGCACGATAGATCAGCTGCCACACTTTAATGCGTGTGGCTTTAGCCATCGAATTGTGGTTTACTCGACACATTGCATTTCTCCAACAGTGGAAAGGATGTGGGGATCTGCCATGTGGAGTCACAAAAGAGAGAATTTTTTATTTAATTGTATTCCATTGACTTGTGTTAAAAGACAAAAAAAATTAACAGGATAGGGGGGCCAATTTATTATGATATTGTGAATGAATATAAGATTTGAAAAGTTGTGTGTTGAAATATATCTGTACCATTTAGAGTTGCGGCTGGTTTATGTCCACGTATGTAAGTGCCGCCCTTATAGCTAGCTGACCTTTACCTATATTTTTTAGTAAAACAATATAAATACATAACTCGAAATAACTGAATCAATTTACAATTAACACGATGAACGTTAGTATGTTATATTTGATAAATAGAAAAGAATCCTCCTCGAGTAAAAGCAGTACAATAAATGCAATTTGACCGAGACCGCTGCGGCACAACGGTCCGGCTATAACTTAATTAAACATGATTTTAAGGTTACAATAAATATTACATTGATTTTACCACCGACAATACAAAAATATCTTTTATGTGACTAAGCCACTCACTGCTACCGTTTCATATTTTCCAAAAATACTTTGTCATTTGTGTGCGTCACAATAATGATGAATCGAGTCCGCAGAAAACATATTACAGTAGAAAAGTTGTCAAGCGATCTAATGGGCGAAGATATCCAACGCCGATCGCAGAGTTCTGCGAGTCGACCGGTAATGTATAATTTATAAATTTGAAAAAAATCTACTTAAAACTAAGTCTCTGTAAGATAGATACCTAATCCTATTAATATAATAATATACTTAAAAAATTTATAGTGAAAAACTATTTGACATACAATGTAATTTATCTGTGTTATTTTAGTACAATCCCAAATGCCTTGACGCAAAAAATAAGTTTCAAAAAAGATGTGTTAGATTTAAATAGAAATAAAAACTGCTCTTTGCACCCTCACATAAAAAAAAAAAAATTGATTTTCATTTGATAAAAAATAATGTGTCAAATTCACTCCATGGAGCGACCGGAAATGTTTATTTATTTTAAATGCACTTCTTCATTCACAAGAGAGTGATGATACATCACTAATTCTCATTTCATTAGTGATGCAATGCACAAATGAATCTGAATCTCTACAATAGGTGACTATCATAAAATAAATAAATACATTCATGTTGATACTATTCGTCCTTATGTACAATAATTACTCTTGAATCAATTTACATGATATAAAAATATTTTGTATTCAATGATTGTTAAAAGAAAAATATCTGATAAAACATATCACCACTAATGCAAAACCGTAATTTTCTGACTTAAAAAAATATTGACTGAGATTTTTATCCAAAGTAGACAGAAGTACGGTATCAAATCATACAAATGCAGTTTTTCCCTTTTCATAGACAATTTTAAGTAGTGAGTATTATTTTATGCGCCACTACTTTGAACTGATTTTGTATTTTCACGCTGGGAACAAGCTGGAAGCAAAACAGTGTTTACTTTGGGTTAGTGGAACGCTCTCAAAAATCTTTCAGTTTACTGTTATCAGAGACAACTATAACGTTTGTCTTTTCACTAATCCTGAGATTTTTCATGGTCTGTTATTGTAACTCAATATCATTAGTAATTTTTAACGTAGAGCGATGACACACTACTCTTCGGGTTTTCAATCTGACGATCGGGTGATACGCGTAGATACAGCCTTGGAGGCATATAAATAATAATATATAAGGGAATATAAGATTTATTCACTATATTTATGTAGATATAATTGGTCCTTAACTGACTATACTTCCTCAATAATAATTAATTAAATGTACGTATAAATATGCCAAAATATACTTATATATGTATAATTTATAAAATTGTCTCATATTATACAGAATAAATAACAGGTGGATGAGGACGAATGCGAGTTTGGCACAAAATTTTTTATGGTCGGCGAGCGCCACGCTTCAGGATGACACGGGTCAACAGATGGCCGCGCCCGCCTCGTCATTCGCTCTGCAAAGTCTACGGTTGAAACACCCAAAGCGAGTAGGTTATATCGAGATATATTTAAATGCAGAAGTGAAAAAAATGGTCAAGAGATGGCTTATGGGATTGATGTGTGCAAATGGTCAAATAAATTTTGAAATCGCAAGAAACACTCTCACCAGTCACGTGTTCTGTTTGTCAACATCGAGCGAGAATTTGGAGTTACAATTATTAAAAAAAAAACAGAAGTGCTCTTGCGACAGTGAACAGAATATAAGTCAAAATGTAAGACATCCGGGCACGGATTGACAATGAGAAAACGATCACACATGAAATTTCACACATACAACATCGAAGGTTTAAACTTCTGAACGTGGACAATATCCCACACCGCTGGTAACATGACGAGCCAACCTCCCCCCCCGAGTGAATAACGCCATCTCGCCTAACACACCCCCGTCCAATTGAAAAAAGAGTCCTCGTGAGACGGCGGTGGGGGGGCCCCTCACGGCTGAGTGCCGACAGGCGTCTGGCAATACGGGCACTCTTTCTGCGCCGACGCGCACGACTCGCACATGACGTAATGATTGCATGGCCCCAGGGTGACCGAACGGTTCTGCTCCTCGCAGACCATGCACTTGGTGGCCGCCTCCAAGTAGAGCACCTTTTCGATTTCTTCTAGGTCGGCTCGCAGTTGAGCTTGTAGCGCTTTGAGCGCCGGCAGTGAAAGGTCACGTAGAGATGTCACACCGCGAAGTTTGTGTAGAAAAGGGGTACCCTGCATTTGTTCTAATTCTTGACGGAGTGCGGCAGCTCGAGCGAGCGCCTCTTCTCGCTGCTGTTCTGCGAGTGCTACTTTTCTTGTCGCTTCCTCGCTCTCTCTCTGCCACGCTTCGCAGGCACCGCTGGCCTGTGCGATTCGTTCGTCCCAACACACCTGCTGCGCTCGAGAGGTCTGAAGCTCCTCTCTCAGCCGATTCAGCTCCGACATGTTGGGGCCCACCGAGGGGCTGATTGAATAGTTACCTATGCTGTTGTGATTTCGCCCGCCGGGGGAGACGTTCTGAAAATCAAACAGAGGGCCCCGGCGCCGAAGCCCCCTCCGAGCTTGCTGGAAGAGCCCAGCTGCATGTGAGAGTTGAAAAGGGGCTCCATCGAATGGTCCTGGTGAGAGTATCTGGCTGAAAGGTAGCCAGACTGCAGCTGCTGCAGGGGTGAACCCCGAGAGGGGCTGAAATTGTGCAGGGCGGACCTCTCGGCCAGAGTGGAGCCCGGGATGTTGACGGGGGCCGAACCACCCAGCAGAGAATTATTCACACCGTGGTGGTCGTTATCTGTTAAATCACGGTTGAGAGACGCCATCAAATTCATAGGGTCTTCTAAGTGCAAGTCATCTAAAGCGTTACCTGTAAGAGGCAAAATTGCATATTTGCATTTAAATTAGTTTAAACAGGTATTTTTTTTTGTTATATCCGAATTTGATAAGAGAGCTTGAGTAATATGGAAGAGTAATTTAATGATTATTCACTAACCGACAACTTCGGTGAGCAGAGCCGAGTCAAAGTTGGGCAGCGAGTTTTCAGAGGGTCCAGCTCGCCGAGCGTGCTGTTGTGATTGATGATGATGCCACACGGCGCATATATTTTGTTTGCGGGCTATGCGCTCTTGCATTGGCAGTGACACCTCAGAATCTATTGCTAATAATTGGGCCTTCAGTTCAGAAGAGAAATCTGAAAAAGAAAAATCAACAACTGAATTTAGATCCTAATCCACCAGATTTCTTGATATTTGCAGTCTTAAATCCTCATTGATGGAAAAACCATCCTTTTTCCTTTAACAGAAATCAAAAACAGCGTGAATAGGTAACCAGTGTTAAAAAGAAAAAGTTGAATTAGTTCATTTGACAGATTTATCTGAAAAGGAATAGTCAAAAGATGGAATTATATTTTTAAGAGAGTGGTTTACCAGGCATTGTATTATTTTGCTGCATGGCCATCTGTCCGTAAGAATTAGAGAGTAAGCCGTGCGACTGTTGCGGAGCCATCAGCTTGTGCTGGAGCTGTGCCCCGGGAGCTTTACTATGTGAACTGTTTGAACCTAAACTACTTGTAGAAGCCGATTCTGAAACTTCACCGCTTCCATTCTGAAAAAAATAAAAAAATCTTACATGTTTGCAGGTAAGACACATAGACAATAATTCTTCAACTTGATCAATTACAAGTATTTATTGTATGTTTCTGTTTTATTCCTTTACTTTATTACAATGGATTTCTACCAATTCAAATAATACAAGAAAGTCTCAACTTGTGTTTAAATCTGATTGCAATAAAACTTGCTACAATATTGGATGTTATGTAAACAAAATAAGCAGTCTTCTACAGGAAATAAGCCATAAAAGATTTGTTAGAAGCGTTGCAAATCATGCAAACCTTCCATATAATAAAAAAAAACATTAACTTACACTAGAGTCAGAGCTTTTCTTGTCTGGGGGCATCGAGGATGAAAGCATATCTGCGATGCTGGTGCCGCACTCCAACGGAACCGCCAATTCGCGTGCCAAAGACATCTCTTCTGCTTCAAGTGGAACAAGATTGTATTAGATTATTTATGGGTGAGTGTCGGCAGGGCGCCGATTTAATAACAAGACAAATTATTTATATTCCTAAACCTTCCTCTTCTTCCTTTCGCAATGTGAAGCATGTATACCTTTTACGAAGAATACTGATTGTATAAAGATGCTAAGATTAGTATTAAACATATCACTACACTGTTTTTCCAGAATTGAGTTAAACATCACAGACAACCGTGTCTCAGTATGAGGTTCTATAATTAGTGATTTGATCCCTTTTTTGGCAGGACAAAAACTGTCAATTTTCATAATCATTTAAATTTAAAATAGACATATTCAAAACCAGTGAAACAAAAAAAAAACACAAGATGTTAATATTATTGAAGATACTCCAGTGATGAGTAATTTTTCGCCAATGAAAAATATCAGTAAATGGGTTAATTTTAAGTAATGGAACCAATCTATCATGTTGGTATGGGCACCTTAACTTTTTTTCTCCACGGTAATCTTTGGAACATATCCCCCTTACACAAAGAGGATCGGGAGTGTAAAAGAAAGGGACTTACGTTCGACATGTGCAAAGGCACAGAAGACACCGCGAGGGCAGTATCCCGCCTGCTGGACATCATTACATTTGGTGCTCTTGTATATTTCAGGATGGAACTGCTGCTCGGTTCTAGTGTGGTAATATGTGCAGGCGTCGCCGTTGTCGCAGTTGCCGGGCTCCCCCCACTCCTCGCCATGCTTCACATTAGGACAAGGGGTGCTGCGATATTTGCATTTGCGCGGTGAGCGCCGTTTGTCTTTACTATTGTGATATTGCGGGCACGCGTAGCCCTGGCGGCAGAGACGTGGCGGTCTCTTGCATGCTTCGGTTTTATACGAAGATAGTACATAATTTGTGTCTATAATCAAAGAAAAAGGTCACATTAAATAATTATGACAAATGAAAATGGCATGGACACAGGAGGTAGTTTTCAAATTTGGTCAAATCCATTTGTTGACTAACTGAGAAAGTAAGATATTTTCATCAATTTCTCCTCATAAGTTTGTGTTTACTAGCAATATTTTTAAAATATGTATTAATTAAAGAATTACAGATAATGTGTAACAATGCAAACTTTTCCATGTGAATAAGAAAGGTTTCAAAAGTTTAATTTAAAATTGGCAGTTAAAAAAATATATTTTGGAATTGACTATATTGAAGTTGTAAGCTGTACATGTTGAATATTTCTGTTGGAAACGGCAGTCAAATAAAATGCTTAACGATGTGGAACAGCAAATCTTAATCCATTGCGAATAATTTTTGAATTCGAGGATGTAATTTCTGGATTTTGCAGAATGAAGAATCTAAATCAGTAATCCACAACCTTTTTGAAAGAAGGGCCAGATAATCAATTCTCAGATAGTTTGAGGGCCACATGGGTAAAACTGATAAATTATCGTTATTTTTAGTGTTAATAATATTGAAAATTTTATTGTTTAATATTGTTCTTCCATCGCCCGTAAAAAGTTCTGAAGAAAAAAATGTAAATGATATATGTCATTGAGGGCCGCAGGTTGTGCATCACTGATCTTAATCAACAGTGTTCCTTTTTAATACATTCCAATATGGCTCGTATATTATGCTGATTATTTTATGAATACCGCGGTCTTGTAAAAAACCGGCACCCTTTCCATTAAATCAAATATACAACTATTTATGTAATTGACATTTTTATAAAATTATCATAATCATCTATCTCACCTAAAATGCAAATTTCAGGTTTGAATCTCCAAAAGATTGAATAACAGATTTAAGTATTATTCTATTGTCTTTTGACAAAGAAGATGATCTCTTTGACAGGGTGATTAAAAGATTCATTTGAATTTATAAAAGAAATGATATAAAAATACATAAGCCATTGACTAATTTAACAGATGGAATCAGAAGTATGAGATGACCTTGAAAATACATTCTTTGCCATTTTTTTTTAATACAACAAGTGTCACCATATGGCACCAAAAAAAATCTTAGTGTTGCCATGTAAACAAGACTAGATTAAGACTAAGAATTTCATTGCAATCTGGTACACATTATTGCAACAACATAAGCGACATTTCACAGGCTGGTTTTTAGCTGATTAAAATAAATAATTTGAATTGAATGATTCTAATGCTGACTTTACAAACGTATTCAATTAAAAAAATATCATTGTAACAATGCGGTAAGCCCTGTCACTTTGGAACATCCTAAAACAATTAGAATCAAGATTCAAAATATAAAACCATATTCCTGCTCAGTGACGGCTGGTGACGGGGTGTTGGGGGGTGCAAAGGAAGATTCAACCATTTTTGCAAGAGTTCTTTCCTATTCATTGGATTTTAAAACACTTCTATAGCATGGACTTTCAATTCAGATGTTCGCAATACCAACTGTTTCTCTTCCGTAGTACGGAAAAATAGTTGAATCTTCTTTTTGCACCCCCCAGCACCCCGTCACCAGCCGTCACTGTTCCTGCTCACGTATTACAAACTAGCTTAGTGTAAATGTATTTTATAATAAAATCTGTTATCTGCAAATGTTTTTTTTTAAATTTCGCCGCACGTATTTAATTGGGCTTTAGATTGTAATATTACGTATGGAATAGGTAATACACTTCTGTTACAATAAAGTATGGTTTTCAGTCATTTTTCTCAAGATTTTTTGAAACATACATTTTGCTCTCAAAATAACACTACCAGTGACGGTGTAAATTTTTACAAACGTATTTAAACATGATATTATTCAAGATTCTCTATACACAAAAATACATTATCTTAGTATAAATATTTATAATGAGTAAAAGACATCAGATTTTTGTCATATGGTGAGAAACACGATGGTGTGGCTTTCTTGACATCTTACCTTGCCATTTTGGATCCTCATTCATAAGATTTCTTTCTTTGTCTAAGACATTCGGCCCATTTGCAGCAGCCCTGTTCGGCTCTAAGTCAGGGTTTTCTAAAGCTTGAATTTCTTTAATATCATAAACTGGTGGTCTAAGGTCATTGTTTCCGTGCGCAAACGCGCAATGTGGTCCATTTTTGACGCAGAATCCCCTAGCGTCCGTGTCATTGACGCACATACAAGTTTTGTAATAGCGTAGATGGTAACGTCTCTCTGTGTCGCCAGCTGTGCGGTGGAGGAATGGGCACCTGTAAAAGAGATGATATGTACAGGCTCACTGTTTCACCACCCTAAAAAAAATATCAAATGACAAAAGCTAAAGTTACAATGCATAGCAACCCAATACCTGTAACCTCTTACCCGCTGAGCTGACTTAGAATATTTCCACAACTGAGATTTCAAAAATTAGTTCATCGGTGTTTGGGTAAAATAGTCATGAAAGTTTACCACAACAAATAATGCATTCCTATTTGAATAAGAAAAATCAACTCCTAATTTACTAACACTATATCAAGTATATGTATTTTTGAATATCAATTTGCAACACACCGCAATCAGGCGTCTCAATGGGTTAACGATACGGCTGATTGCAGTGACACTGATGAATTAATATTCGGGTTCTTGGGTGAGGGAAACTCTTTTTAGTGGTTTAGCAGGAAGAGGGTTAAGAACATCATATCACGTGCTTGATGGAATTTGAATCGTTCATGAGATGTATCACTAACAACCGTGGTTTTGCCTTTTGGCATCTTAAGATTGCATTTATAATTGAATTCTTGCAACGTATGATTATAGCGATTAAGTGGATATACTGAAGCATTTTTTTTCAGGTTTTCTTAGGGATTATTTAAAATGAACATAGTAATATTTTGCCAATTTTGGAGTGGCTGAATAATGCAAGATTGTTACTTAGATTACCTGTATAGATATTATATTGAGATTTAACAGAAAACAGTACTTAACTTACTGTTAACACATTGGATGCTGAGAACACGCCTAGCGTGTCCATTTTCATACTAAAAAACAGGCTCAGCATTGAAAGCGTTAAATGGAAATTTTCACTATAATTATTGTAGTTGATTCAAACAATCTCATTTTTTTAGACTCTTTTAAGAGCTTACATTTCTATAAGGTATTTAGTTAAAAGTTTAGTTGAGTGATATTTATTCTAGATAAATAATATATTTAACATATTAACTCGGATCAATCCCATACTATTCAAATACTCCAGGAAGAAAGCAATAACTTTTTATGTCGTAACAAAATGAGGAATACAATTGACTAAATAATGATTTCAACCAGAATGCTTATTTATTAAAATAAATTCATTTGTAGCTCTGAAATATATACAAAATAAATGCATTCAATTCGGCTGAAACTTTGAATTAAGAAAATATTTACTTAAATGCTAAAACAAATATGAAGATTAAGAACACAAAAATTTTTTTTTTGGTCTGGTATGTAAAATGGAGGTTGGTATTGATTAAATGTAGTCCTTGCAATTATTCTTCAAAGTGAACATTCATTAAAAAAGAACAATATTCAAAATTATTTATAGTTGTTGTAAAAACAGTCAATTATCCCAATTTTGATTCATTGATTATTAAATGAATCAATTTCATAGAAAATGTCCCAAGTATAAATTAATTACCACAATTACACTATTATACTTACCTACCTATGGTAATAATAATGTCACGTAAATTTAATAGCTTAGGGCTACACATTTAAATTTAGAATTCAGCCATTCTTGTTTCAAAATATAATATGCTATCATATACTTATGTAGGCAGAGTAATTTAATAAACCCACTTTAATTACATATATATAATCATAACATAGGCCATAAAAAAATATGATTTAAAAACTTTCAGATATTATTCAGTATGTAAAGGAACGTAAAATCGATGCATGAATAAGAGAAATTTCGAAGGAAAACCCTTTCTATGACATACTTCCCTATCGGCCGTTAATGAATAACAACATAAAATAAAAACATTTAGGAATGGAAATTATTTGCTAATACTACGATGCTAACTGAGTTTTCGTACTATAAGAGTGGTTGCATTGCACAATTTCTACTATCTACAGGTGAACGCCTACAAAACATTGCGAAAATTGACAGCTAAGCTCCCTTTCTACATAACAAAGCAATGGCATATGTACTCACTCATCTCCATCTTCACAAACGCCAGAAGTTTCGTTATATTTAGTGCAATAATTATCAGCGCTATAATTGAAAGATCCATCTCTCTTTCTGACGGGTCTCCGCCGTCTTTGGTTGTTAAAATGCCAGTGAAAACAAGTAAACGGTCTATGTTGAGTGCATTTGTGTTGCAAAAACGACGGACACTGTTCGACTCGGAACTCTTTTAAATATCTGGAAAACGAAACGTCACAACAGTTTACGAGACGTATTAAATCATAAGATATCATACGAAAAAAATAAGATGACGTGTAAAAGGAGTCAGTGAATGGGCTTACTTGTAATGATTTGGTTTTTCTGTTTGAGCTGTCAACAAAGGCTTCGACTCAGACGGCATTTTGTAAAAACTATTGCGTCTCTCGCGTTGCGCAGGGCACGCTACTGGCCGCCAATTAAAATTCAATACTTGATCACGTGACGTACGAACAAGAGAAAGATCTGTATATCAAAATAATAACATACAGGTTACGGCAGGTGTTGCTTCGGATTAACTATTCGACAAAATGAAAGTACATATTTTACTATTTAAGTCTTTTATTTATGAAAGTGCTGAAAATATATTCTTAGTTATACATTACAAAACAACATTTTTGTATATATTTCTGTTTCATGTTATCCATAAAAAAGAAAGAGAAAAAATATGTTGAACAATAATGTTGTATAATTTTTTATAGCCGGCATCATTTCAGAATATTTTTGATATTATAGATAATCTATCAAATTTTGAATGTGCTGTTGCACAAAAATATATTTTTAAGTTGAATTCATGTGATCAAATGAGAAAAAAATAATATTTATTAGATAAACGTCCATGTTTTACATGTTTGCTTAATGTCAGCTCTTATTTGTTATTGATTTTATTGCGATCTTTGAACAAGTAGAATAACATTAATTTATAATTTGAGAAAAGAATAGTGGCTGCATAATAAAAAGTCGAGTATATATTATTTAATTCATCAATGTTTACAAAGTTTTTTTTATCAACATCTTAGAATGAATGGATTTAGGAAATTCTGCTGCAACGTGTGGCAGACATGGAGTTGCATAATAGGTTACCACTATGACCAACATTGAATAATTTACTCATGTATCCACTGACAGTTGTATAGACTGAAAATTAGGTTATTTTGGAAGATTAACATAAAAGTATAATATACCGAAAATGAATCGAACAATATTTCAAATGAGTAAAATTCTCAACAGTCATTTTCGAAATGCCGTTCACACTGCTCTTTTTAATAGATCATTTGCTTTTAAAAGTGCACTTTCATTGGATAAATTGTATCCGTCTAGTTCTCTAAAGTTGACAACTCCGAGCTTTGTAAGTTGAGCTATTCAATATCAAAGGAAGAAATAACCTACTATCTTTTAAATATTCATATTCAATACATAGATGGCACTATTAATTCGAGTTGTGACTGTAATTTTTTTATTTTTACAGGTACCAGAAGATCCAAACCAAAAATTTTCGGGATTCCTTCCTCTTAACAAATTAACAATAACATATAGCTGCAGTTCTGGGCCAGGAGGACAGAATGTTAATAAAGTGCATACCAAAGTCGATCTAAGATTTATTGTGCAAGAAGCTGAATGGTTGGATCCAGCTATTAGACAAAAATTAATGGAAGAGGTAACAATTTTTGAAATAAGAACACAATAGACTATAAAATCGTGCCAATGATTTTTTTTGCGCACATTCATTGCAATTATATTTTCAGCAAAAAAACAAAATCACCAAAGAAGGATTCCTGGTAATAAAGTCTGATGTGACACGATACCAGCAACTCAACCTGGCAGATTGTCTAAAGAAGCTCCGGGAGATGATCTATCAAGCCGCAGAACCGGAAAAACAGATCACTCCAGAAACAGCAGAGAAATTAAGGAAAAGGTACATATATGTTTATGGCATCCTATCACCCCCTTTATTTTATATATAACAAGTATGTCCACCCGGCTTAGCTTGGTATTTTTAAAAAGTATTAATATAATTACAGTTCTAGGAAAACAAATTCAAAAATAT
The DNA here is from genome assembly GCA_028554975.1 of Himalopsyche kuldschensis. Taxonomy (NCBI): domain Eukaryota; kingdom Metazoa; phylum Arthropoda; class Insecta; order Trichoptera; family Rhyacophilidae; genus Himalopsyche; species Himalopsyche kuldschensis. Next base: position 428,796 of record JAHFWI010000005.1, read on the forward strand.
TACAAAATAAATTTTGGAGATTAGCCATGATTTTTATGTATTCAATTTTAAAAGTTGTCATCGGAAATTGAGTCCCTTTTACCTTTTGAAAAGATTTTCAATAACTAAAACATGAGAAATTTTCAAAGATCAATACTTTTCTGGATTCATTTATTTCTCTAAATTATTTATTCTTTTTATTTGTCTCTACGCAACCTTATATCAAGAATCCATAAATTCTTTTCGTGTGCTAATTGTCACTTCTTGGTGGAAAGGCATTATTTAAAAAAAAAAAAACATGTTTTAGTAATACTTGCACATCTAATCAGGACCGGCTTCGCTCATCACAACTACTCAGAACCCATAATTTGTTTGAAGGAATAGGTATTGTAAAAAATCCAAAAAAATATTTTAATGACTTGACATGCTTATGCTGTGAAGATTTTAATAAACCATATAATTTTAAGTGCACTTTTCAATCTGTAACCTTCTGGCGTACTTCATAAAATTATAATTCGGAAACTCCAATTTAAGCATACAAAATTTGACTAGTTCTTTTTTGCCATGCATTCGTAATGTTTATGGTACTTGTCTATATGTCTATATATAAAATCTTAAGGCATCACCATAAACTGTAAAGTTGTTGTTGATACACAATTGTCATATGTTTCTTATTTGAAATTTTTCTTCATTATTGTTACAGGAAAGAAAAAGCAACCCGAGAAAGATTGATGATTAAAAGGTCAGAGTCCTTACGCCGCACCGAGAGACAGGCACCAACCATCAATGATTTATGATATTTCTATTAAATTGGAACCATTACAAATTGTTGCAAACTAATTGCAATACATTGACCAATATGGTTTCCAATTCGTAATAATTAATCTTCGAACAAAATACTGTAATACTATAAACACCATTATGTATCTCGAATGAATATTTTCCGTAGAATATAAAAACTTTTCTCAAGGAGTAAAAATATTGTCTAAGTAAAAAAGTTATTAGAAGTAGTTGTCTATTTTGTAAAACTTAGAGAACATGTTTCAGCTTGTACTCATATTAGACATATTTGACCTGTAACGGTCCATGGCCATTTGCAGGTTTTAATTACTTAAATTAGTTAGATGATCCACAACTCTATAAATGTCCATCATCACTAAATTAGGCCCATACTATATTCTATGTATTTAATAAACTGTTAAAAATATAAATGTATTGTTCAAAATGAATGTTCGTAGAGTAGTTTTTATTGTTTTGGAGGCTTCTTGTTAAATGTGTTGTGCTAAAATATGATATAAACATAATTATTATTAGTATTAAATATGATAAATAAATCTGTGTTTTATTCTCCTGTCATTCAAAAACATCTGCTATCAATATTATTGATATTCAAATGTTTACTTATTTCTACGGTTAAAATACTGCCATAGTGTTGCAATATTCTTCTTAATTATAAAAGCTAAATATATAATGTACCAATTATATACAAATAGCTTCAATTGAACTATTTAGCATAAAGGAAGAATACAAGATCAAATGAGTATATTATATTTTTAATCTTAAGTAATTATTTCTATTGAATTCTATAAAGATGAGTATATTTTAATTCATTATTACACCACTTACAATTGGTTGATTGTGCATCTTTTTCACATAAAAGTATTTATAGTTTCAATAAAAGTTTTAGCTATGGGTTTCTATTTTAAAGTTTTTCTATTATTACTTGAAATTGAAAATGTGCTCTGAGAGTTTTGAGGCACAAGTTTACAAGTATGCAACTTGACATATATTAAAAAATGTGGTTTCCATGGTAACTAGAATGCAACACATTTGAATTCAACAGTGACATAAAATTACTGAGAATAGTAAAAATATCACATAGGTGTTGATATTAATCCATTAGGAAAGAAAAGAATAGTCAATTGTCATTCAATTATTTAAAGATGTCATATCGTGATTTGAGAAGTAAAGCATTTTGTAGATTTAATTAATGTAGTAACAGTCAGTTATTCAAAGTAGACTAACTTGAACTTAATGGATATTGTTTCAGGTTTTACAGAGCATCTGAGAGCTCTTAATTATCCAGATAATATTTCACTAGAAAGTTTTAGACAGCCTAACTTTCCACTTGTCGCTAGTTTATTGAAATGGCTGGCAGAGAGATTTGATCCAGATGTACAATTAGACGGTGGCACCAACTCCATGGATGAAAGAATTATGATCATTCGGTCTGCAGCGCAATTTATGGTGAAATTGAGTCCTAATTGCTAGTTAATAAAACAAAAAAAAATCTTAAAAACCTGCCATAGAGTTCGTTTAAGAGAAAGTGACTATTCAGATTGAGTAAAATATTCATGAAAACCATATGAACATTTATTATCCAAAAACCATTCGTATTCCATAAACGTAAAAAATGATTTTGTTTTTTTACATTTGTGGGTATAAATATGTTAACATTTTTTATACTATTATGCCTTCACACATCAAATAGTCATTGACAACATTTTTGGAAACAATGCACTTAGTCACTTTCTTTTGTTCGATGTTCGTGACAGATCTTACATTGTCTTTTCTATCTCTACTTATTCTTCCCAACCTTTACTGTTCAATTATTCCTTTTTTATATAATTCTCAATTTCAAGTCCTTTTTTAGGTCAGAAAAATATGTATTGTTTAAATATTAATAAATAGATAGTAAAATATTAATTACAGAAATTTTCTGAGCTATTAATTGAATTTATCGTTGTTATCATCGCAAAATTGGATATCTGCAAAATGTGCACTTTAACTTCTTCTTTATGATTAAATCACCAAGTTCACACACACAATTGACAAAGTAATCAATTTAAAATTTATATAATCATATTATATTCCATTTTTTGTTAGGCAACTAAAGCGAACATTAAGTTAAACACAAAGAAATTATATGGTTCTGATGGTTATGCTGTGAGGGAATTATTAAAAATTACAGCAGTACTGTACGAAGCTCTCAACATTGCCAAGTTAGAAAATGAAGACAAAGAAGATGCAGAAGATCCAACATTTCAGTTTGACATGTCATCCAAGGTAGGGCCTAAAAATATTGTTGAAAGTGACTAAGTGCATTCTCCGTGCCTTATAGAACTATTTGAAAGTTTTCAAAGATAATTAGGTCAGGAAAAAATTTAGAACGTAAAATACCTTTATCGACAGATAGCAAAAAAATCATCAAAAAGTTTCCTTGGTACACAAATGGTACAAATAGTGTTTTATGACATGATAAGAGTACAGTTCTACTTCAAAAAACTATATGTCTGACTAAGATGAATAATTCCAAACAATTTCACACAAATTCTATATAAATTTTACAAATAATATTATGATTAATGATAAACAATTGTAAATAATCTATTTGTGTGTCTGACATTATAGATAGATGATCTTAAGAGAGCCCGTCAGCTGGCAACTGAAATAACAGCAAGCGGTGCCGTTCTTTATGATCTGTTGGGAAAAGAAGTTGATTACAAGGTTAATAATATTCTTTCCAATTATTTCATTGAAACACAACTATCCCCACATTACATGAAGATTGAGAACCAAGTTTTTTCCATGTTGGTCTTGGTTTTATTATTTACCTCAACTTATATAAAGTTATCAGTGTTGATTTGTTTGCAATGTTATTTTATAATGTATAGTGTAATAAGTAATTGTATTATTATATATTGGTTGTAAAAGCATATGAGGGAAAAAAAACAAATTCCGTGGGAATAATAGGGTGAAGATCTTTAGTCAAACAATGATAGCCTTATGAATCAAGTAACACTTGGTGTTGTGAACAAATTACGCTGGATGAGTTCTTCTTTAATTTTCGATATATATTGTTTCTGAATTGGTTTCAAAACCAATTCTAATTTACGTATACTTAATATAATATTGAACAAAATTATTATTTTTTAAAGTGTCAAACATATTCTTGTTTGACCTCTTCCATTGCAAGATCCATAGGTTCTTATCCCAGTAAAGACACATTGATAAGTTCATAGTGAATTTATGGATCTATCTATGGTTGTCTATATTCGTTGCCGATCATCAAATTCTAAAAAAATTGATTGTACCTAGGAAATACGCGAGCAATCAATAAGTAGACCTTTGGATATGGCATCTGTGGAGGCTTCAGTGGAAAGAGCTTGTGCAGTGTTACAAAGAGAGCTGTCATCAGTTCAAGAACAGATAGAGAATGTTGCATCCAGTGAAGCCTCTCTTGATTCAAAAATAGAAAAGAAAAGAGCAGAACTAGAAAGATCAGAAAAAAGATTGCAGGCCATGCAGAAAATTAAGTAAGTCAGCCATAGTATCATTAATATTCCAATTTGATATATAATGAGTTAACTAAATAGGTTGGGATAAGCCCTTCTGTGGTAGATGCACTTTGCAAATTTTCACAGCTTTTTTCTACTCCTAGATTTGATATATGTTGTGGAAATAACAATTGAATATTAACTCTTTTATTCTCAATGCGCCGATCTGTGATGATAAGCCTTATAGAGCTTTTCAATAAACTTTCAGAGAAACATGGCAAAATATTTTTAGTAAAAAACAATTGCATATATGTGCCTACTGAACAATTGATATATTTGACAAAGGCAACTCTAGCATTAGGCCTTACATTTATACCGTCAGAACATAATTTTTGTCAATAACCAATTCACAGTTATCGTCAAACACATTAATTATGTTCACAACACAGTCCAATATATAAAAGTTTCTAGTTTTTTTTTTTTCTTTCTAATATTCCCGCTGTCATTCTTCTTGACCTTGAGATAATTGTCATTGCAGGCCTGCATATCAAGCTGAATTTAAAAACCTTGAAAGCGAATTAGAGAAGCTGTATGATGATTATGTTCTGAAATTGCGCTGTATAGAGGCATTAAAGCAGCAGCTGAGTACTTTGGAGGCGGCAGAAGCTGAAGTAAGATCATTTTGTCTTCTTCAATGAAAAAATAATTGTCAATGTTTGTTTAACAATTCCACTAATGGAGGTTCCTTTACAACAGGCTGCCGAGGAACGGCATAACGCAGCTTTGAAATTAATCCAGAAGTACGAAACGGAAGATGTATTGGTGAATATTAGTGACACAGGTAAAGAGGGATTCACAAATTTATATAATACAATAGATGATAGTAAACAGGCAAATTTTAACAGAATTTGTTTTTTTTTCTTCTTTTAAATGCTTTTGCTTCCTGAATAAAACAATAACTTATTTCATAATACATGATAAGATGACATTAGAAAAAAAATAACACTGATGAGTTAGTATTAGTTGAGATAAATAATAAAATAAAGTTGTAACTGTTTTTTCCGAAAAAATGCCTTGGGATTTTTCGCAGTCAATTTCCAAAATGGACTGGGATCCAAAGGGTTAATAATAAAACACAAAGCACCTGCTGCCACAATCATGTATTGATTTTTTATATTATGCTTTATATTTTTCAGAAGACTTTGAGTATGACGAGAGTCCCCGGAAAGAACTGAAAGAAATTGAAAAGCGACCTGCCACAAGGCCCAGAACGCGACTTAGAGTGAGAACTGCAGGTAAAAGCTTGAATCTAATAAAATATTTTACAATACTTGTTTGTCAGGATTTTTTTTCAAATTCATTCAAATGAGTATTTAAAGCTTGAGTGCAAAAGTTCAGATTTCGATACAGTGACATCTAGTTATGATAAAAAAATGTTGAGATATTGGTAAAGAAGTGCCTTACAGACAGTTCTTAATTTTAAAGAAACATTTTTATGATAATATTATATCTGAATGGTTAATGGTTTCTAGAAATATTTGATAACATGATTGAAATTTGTTTTTTAATCATCTACTCCCAGTGTAAAGTATAATATATGGACTGTTAAAGTTGCTAATTTCAAGAGAAAATTTCTACTATAAATGCTTGTTACTACTTGATTCGATTTTCCTCTCTTTTTCGAAGACGGTAATATACCGCATTAAACACTCATCCGTTGGTAGGAAGGGAGCTTAGAAATGGCAGACATCCATGCCTTCAAACAGTAATTAATTTCAAAACTGTCCGTAGCCAGAGCCTACTATGTTGACCACTACAGATTTGGTATCTGATTCAATCACCAAATTTAGCTAAATGAATAAAGAAAGCATAGTTTTTTCCCACGCGATTTCTTACTGTATATTGTGATAATCTATGAAAATGATTGTGCTTTTTTTGATAAACATTGTGTTAATCAATTATCATTTGATCCTCTGCAATGTTTTTCAGCCGGCGGTGGAAGGGGAGAGCAGCCGAAGGTGTTTGGGAGTATGGCGGGAAACAAAGACGACGACTTGTCTATTGACGGATCCTTGGACGACGATGATGATGATGATGATCTATTAGGTGATGATCTTGATGAAGAAGATTTGAAAGCTCTAGATATGGGTGTGTATAGATATAGATTGCGGCAATGAGAATATTATGTTATTTATTAACAATGATTTACAATAAATAACATCTTTGTTGTTCATCTATAGTTTTTTTTTGTCTCTTTGTTTGCTCCTTATATAAAGTATATTGACCCCTAATATAGTTTATTTCAACTAGGGCTATTCAGATACTTGCTTTGACTTGGGTGTTACTGAGCAGCTTAATCAATCTTTTACGGAGATATTAACCTTTTAAATGCCAGAAGGTATTCATATGGAGAGATCTGAAGTGCCGGCAAATTCTATAAAAAAATCAAAACCAAATAAATACATCTTTTTTGGGAATGTGTTAAGAGTAAGCAATAAAGACTTACCATATAAATACTCAGTGCATCTTTAAAGCCGTTATTTAATAAAACAAAAAAACTTGTTCTCACAAAACATCAGGGTTGACAGCTTATCATTGAAAATACATGAATTTAATCAAATAACTATAATGTTGATAATTCATGACAATATATTGTGTCATAATATTCACAATGAATCCAAGAGATGTCACCGTGAATTTAAAATATTAGGTTATTTAAAACAGTCAAACTTGGATAGATATCGAGTGTTTAAGTATAGACTATGTACACACTCATTTTCTATAGCCGGCGTGCCATGCACAGGATTAAAGAGCGCATTTTTATCCTATAGGTAGGGTTATGTTAGGTTAGCACTAGCTACACCCTGTTTTTATGGATTGGGTGGGTGAGGAGAGAGTTTTTAGAATATATGAATAGAAAATGTTATTATTTACAAGACTTTTTTTGTTTCCATGATAGTTATTAGTTCTGTGTCCATCTGCATATTTAAACATTCAATATTAGAGAAAGTTTGTTGTTTTTATTGTTCCGTATGTCTAAATATGAAATGGTTCACTGCTGGAAAAAGATATTTTTTTTTATTTGATTTAAGGTGGATCGGATGACCTTGGGTCACTGGGCAGCTCTGACGAAAGTGACTTTCAGTTGGATGCGCCGGCTGGAAGAGCTATCGTTGCACGAGTGGGCAGCAGAGGAGTCGCTGGTAATCAATCTATCACTGGGTCAAACCACACTATCAATAAGAGGGCCCCTTCTGCTAAACTGAATGCAGGCTTACAGGATATACCAAGTGATGATGACTTTTAAATTTTAAATTGACAGAAGATTATTACAATATGGTTAATTTACAGCTGAAGTTTAGAATGTAGATACTTATATTGTTGGTTAAGATAATGGTACCGTTTAACATGGTACATGTAATCTATGCCTTGCAATACTGTCAGAAATCAAGGAAATTATAATAATAAACAAGAATTTTTAAGAATTTACAATTTTTATTACAAATAAACAGTTCCATATAATATACAATACAATATTCACACATTAAACTATTTGTTCTTACAATAATAATACTAACTAGTCAATTTTCTTATATATTATGGAATAAAATATTTATTTGCACATACTATTGTAAAAAATATAAGGTACCTTCTTAATAAATTTATAACAAGTTTTATGTAATTACAAATATTATAAAAAACTAGCGATTATGTCTATGACTAAAGTCTAATTTTATATTTACAATATTGGTCTCATTATAATGTATAAACCCGAATATAAGGTAAATATTTTTACAAAATTGCAATTAAAGCCTTTATTGACTTTGCTTGAAGATTTTTATTTCAATTAAAATGTGCGAGAACTAGCCCTCTATGACAAAACACTTAAAACAATGAAATTGTGAAAAAATTTGAAAAAAGAATTTTCAGGCCTAGAAGCTTGCCTAGGTCTATTGAGAAATTTTTATATTTAACTGTCACTTTGCTTGTAAGACTATGAATTTATTATTTATTCATAATCCAACAGTAAGTTCTTGACCTTGGCTGATGTGAAATTTTATACTGCATCTTTTTGTTGTTGTTGTTATTCTTTTGACAATTTCATCTTTTGCAATTACAATCTTATTTATCATTTATAACAATTGAGGAAACAGATACAATGGCAGACATTTTTTCTTTTTTTAATAAAGTTTCTACCTGATATATTTGGGTTTATAAATATTGTAGATACAGAATATGTAATTTGATAAAAAAATAATCATATTTTAACAATACAATATATTATTACTTTTGAGCTTTTGAATAAATATAAACCTTTGTGACGATTCTTATTATTTCATCTACCTCGTTGTGTTTTTCTCATAAAACATAGGTTAGATGAAAATTAATATATGAAAAGGAAGTTACATTCCAAGTATACAATATATACAACATTTGAAATATTATTTTATTTCTGGAAGACAACTCTTAATCATATATTATGTGTCAGTGTGCAGTGGATTTTTCTCTATCTCCATCATGTAGATCCAACCAGGATATGGTCAAGTTGGATATAAAAACTAACATGAATATGTCTTTATATCTCACTCATACTCATACCTTTCAAAAATATTCAAAGAACGCTCTGTTATGTCTATTCATAATAAAAGCCTTTGATAGATGAATTGACTTTTTTTATTTGATTGTCACTTCGTATCGATTGAATATATTTATCTGATACCAGTGACATCTTTCAAATCGAAAATAAACTAACATTGATTTTCATATATAAATACATTATTTTGCCATGGGTGAAACAGCACGTCTTAACAATAGATAACACATTTGAAACAATACAATATGAACATTTTCTGAAACAATAAAATAATATTAAATCATTTCTTATTTGAAAAATTAATATCTATTATAGACATCCACACTTATTATAGACAAAATCTACAGTTCATTTACAAATGTACGAGCAGTATCGCCCGATGAAACTAGCCATGGCTTAATCAATGGCTGATATGCATACAATGAAGAAGAAATACAGTATTCCCACAAGTATATCACGCATCCTTGCCTTAAAATACTAGTAAAAATCATTTAAAGGTTTGTGATTTATTTAATTTATTCTGAAGTATCACCATAGTCTCTAACTGATTATCATAAATTGTCTATGTCATCCAGTAAAATATTGTCTATTGTACCATCAAGGACGTTTAAAAAAAAAAACAGCAATTCATTGAGTGTTATCATTTATTAGAAAATTTGCTTCTCTGAAACACTTCCTTCTATGTTTTTACTTCTTGGAATTGTCATGACAACTATATTTTTGACAGCGGTTGAAAGACTTAATTGACTATACAATAAAAGATCCCAAAATAATGTGTCTTCAAATTCAGTTATTTATCTACTAATAATAATTTAGACATGAATTTTATAAAACATTGAAATTAAATGATTTATAGCATAAGGCATTTTATCTTATTTTTGTGGAAAAAGGATTTACTCCGGATTCATTTCACATTGCTTCTAGTTTGATCTTCTTTTGAAAATATGATATTTTGGATTTGGGGTGTTTTTTTCTCTGAGAATGAATTAATAATAACCCATCACATCGAAAAATAATTCTTCATCTGCAATGTAACATTATTATTGTATGTAAAGAAAGTATTGATGTAGATAATTAAGACAACTTACAAAAAATTTACCATGTTTCTCCATTGAATAAAGATTAAGTGATTACCATTGAACTTCTTTGTATGCATACCAGTCTTTGTTATTTTGTTTTAAGTCTATGTTAGTATTTATTACTATGGCCTCCACTGCTGGCAGTGTCGAATCCTGAAGAGTCTGACTTATCTACGATGGCACCGTTTCTTTTGACTGCTGCAGCTGGGTCCGGACTACCCGCGTGACTGTGTCTGTTTTCATCGCACGCCACAATGAACTGCTCTGCTATGGTTCTGAATATTTAATAACAAGAAACAATATCAAGTAAAATCTGGAAAAAGCAGGATTATTGTACTGGCCGGTAATTAAATACATACTCTTTGACATGAATTATTCTTTTAAATTTTATATGCTTTGTTTGTATTAACACGTGAAAAAATAGTTAGTTAAAATAAAACTATCTAGTTCTGACGATGGCGTAAGCTGAAATAGCTATCAACATACTTTGCTAATTTTTCATTGTTCTCACTTTATGGAGCTCTGCCAAGTAAATGCCAATTCAATCAATATGTTGGTATTATTTTTAATCCTGATTTTTTCATAAATACCAGTTATAAGCCAGAAGTAAAAGAACTTAAAGAGCTAGCGATCGCCAACCCACCAGGTAAAACTGCCAACTCCACCAGATTGAAATTTACTTGATTTAACACAATTTATAATTTATTTATTTTCTACAAATGTTTTCACTATTTATTTTGTCGGCAAAGGAGCTCACTGGTTCGAATACGAGCTCAATGTTCGGAGACAACTAGGTATCCGGTCCTAAAAACTGGATGAAGCGATAAATAATCACTTGTCCTATTCTTTCTATCCCTACTGTCTTAAAAACGGAAGATTGAGCAACTGAGTAACAAGTTTTTCTCTTAGAAAAAATCTGTTCTGATAATTTCCATTAAGAAACCATATCGTCGGTATACTAACAGAACGCTTTCGTTAAAAATCGGATGTTTTGAATTATGAATGCAGCCAGATGTTAACACGCTCTATCAACTGAAAACAAAAGCTCACCATCTATATTTTTCGTAATTAAAAAAAACATTAAGTAAGTCTCCTTTTGGTAAATATGTAATTTAAAACTTAACTTAACAAAAATATGATGGACTTAATTACACTCTAATTGAAATTGTAAATGATTAAAGAATGTCATAAAGTGGTAATTTCAAGAATTAAAGGTTATTGTGTAAAAATAGAAAAAGTTTCAATTTCATGTTTTTTGAAAATGTACATTATCTTGAAACGAGGATTTTTGACTGAAAGCAGTCTTGGTTTTAAAAAAATACATGTATTTTTTGTTTCTTTATATCATTTAATAAAACATCATTTAAATCTAATTTTGATTCTTTGTAATATTTACCTATCCAAGCCCGTGTAGGTTCTGATAACATCAGCCTCAGTCAAATTCTTCGTCTTCTTTTTTCCCTTCTTCACTTTCTGCGGTGGATTCATCGGCATCTGCTGATGGATCATTTGAATATTTCTGTGCTCCATTGGCATCTGTCGCTGTCTGTAGATCCTCTCGAGGGATCTTGTCAGCTGGTCAGTGCGCCTTCGACCCTGGCTGCTCGGCGAAGAGCCTGCGTAGCGTTTGCGCTTGATGCGGACCTGGAAAGAATATATATTTTTTTAAAACTTACGATTGTTCATTTCCAATGTAAAATGTGTTAACTCATAATGAGCATCTCGAGATGTTTTTTTTAAACATGCTAAGTCAAGCGCTGGATCTTTTGTCTTTAGAAAAAGAAGGATTTACAAACCACATTCAGTTACATAAAATGGCTGACGTAAACCAATGGGAATCAGAATGAGGCCCTATTATAAACGGATTCCCCCGCCAACAATCGAAAATTTTGTCACTATAATATGAAAGCGTTAAATTATTCAACATGGCCTCCTTAGCGGCTTCAATCACCTGTCAACCAGGCCCTGGTAAAATTCTTAAAAGTCTGAAGATGCGTCTAAAAAAGGCGATATACGTTTCACTATTTGCTATACCAGGGGACACCAGACTTCTTGAGGAACGAGCGGGATTGAAATTTTAAAAACTTGGTGGGCCGGATGACAAATAAATTTGTGTTGGAATCCAATTAGAACAATAATTTATAAGTTCAAATCTTATATATAAAACCGAAACGGCGTATGTATGTATGTGGGTCTGTAATTCCATTTTGCATTATTGTTGCAAGTTGCCATAAAAACGAATATAAAAGAAAATATGTTTGAATTTTTATCGGCGAAGACATTTAGTCAAAATGTAATAAATTAGTCTTCTACCAACTTTTTCCCGGCTTTTATTAATATAATAATGTTTATTATTTACGTGAAGGTATTATTTGTCATTTCTATGACAGTAAATTAGATTTTTTCCTTGAATTTGGACATTTTAATGGGCGAGAATGGGGCTGTCATCAAATTAAATAACGTTTGTGATTTTATTTTAACTCTATTTTGGATGTTAGATTTTGTGATATAATTATGTCGAATGATATAACATTAAATAATTATTGGTCTCTTAGTCCGAGCGACGCCGGGTAGCAATACTAGTATAATTATATAATGCAAACAAATGTAATTTTTATTGGAATTTATAATAGAAAATATTTATTATATTTTATGGGTTTATTTTATACGTTGTCGTATCTTATAGGTACCAATTGATAAACTGAAATAAATAGTTATGAATCACAACCAAATCATAAAAAAATAAATCTTATTTGAATTATTTATTTTCAATAAACGAGAATTTTTGGAGGTTGAGATGAGAATCTTTGGCGGGCCGTAGTTTGGTGACCGTTGTGTTACACAATACGTGAAATAAACAAAGTTATAAAATTAATTAATTTTATTTAAAAAATATATCTTTGTGAGAACTAAAGAAACAACACGTCGTTAAATGCAAGTATTGTTTAGCTTACACATTTATTCAGTGGCGAAACATATACATATGAATTATAGAAAAGCTTTAAAAATAAATACTACCCAAACGGTATTAATTAAATAATCGCATAACAATAAATCGTGAACGTGAGTCAACAATTAAATTACAGGCAGTCTCTCTCATACACATAAATAATAGAATCTTGCGTTAATAAATTAATCCGTTCAAATTGTTTGTTTGCGCGGCCTTATAATGATAATAAAAACCTATTGTTAGGTACAACACACCAGCAAAATGACGAATATGGTACCAGTGGTGGATTATGGCATATGCGAGACCCCCCAGGCGCAATGTATCTTCTAAACTAAATTCTCTTTTTTGAATTCAGAAAAAAAGCCGCGAAATTTATTCGAGATTTTTGTATTCCAAAATAATAATAATGAAAAAGGTTTTTTTAGAAGTCGGGCGGTAGATGAGATCAATGCGACCATTTTGCTCGGTACTGAAGCGATTAACTGAACGCAAAATTAAACATTCTGAAGTTAGGCCGGTTTCGATTTCATACTTCTAATGCCAAGAACTGTTTGATATACATTGTATTTTATTAGATTTTAAAAAGCTTGCTTCTATTTATATTCCATCGGCTGATGATGCTTTCGATTTTCGAAACCCGTCCTAGTCATTATGCAATATATGTACATGTAAAAGTATAACATTTTATATTGACTAAAATATAATGCGTTTCCACTCCGAAGGAATTGACAGATAACATCTTAAAAATGGTTTAATATAAATATTAATTACAATGATCACTGTCAATGAATGTTTGGTGGAATGGCATGAAATTAAGAACAGGACCGGTTCGCTGATCGCGAGAATTATCAACTGAAAATACTCGCGTTGAGAAAAACCGGCCCTGATCTTAATAAATCCAATGTGGAATAAGTACAATAAACGTGTTATTACTTTTATTAATTACAGTGGCTCCACTAAATATCGCTAGTGCACGGATAAGCAAGTGTTAAACACGAGAATTATCAACTAAAACAAAGAGATGTCATATTCAATCTATCTTTCTAAAATCTTTACTATCTTCGTGCATTTACTACTCAGAAAGCATTGTGAAACTTGTCAATCTTTGTTTTTTATCTTTGAATCTGGCAGTTGTATATGGGAACCGAAATGACGTTACGAAATCCTCCTTTCTAGCCATCAATATGTGGCACCGTTAATAGTATTCATTGGCCGATTGCAACCGGAATATGAAATGACAGTATCTTTCATTATCCGCTTGATTTGTTTGTATGTACGTTCGGTTTGCCGATTGTATGCATTAGAGACTCCAATTACTTAACATCTCAAATACTCAAATATCGTTTAGTAAAATTTTAAAATACTCGAGTAATTTCAAATATACCAAAATATATATCGATGGCTTATAGAGTAAATTTGCTCCGTTTTTGTCAATGTGCAGGAGAGGGTAAAAACTGATTATTTTGGTATTTTCAAACCGATCAGGAAAATTTTAAATAGGACTTTCGAACGATTTTTTTGTACCACCGTTGAAAAACAACGAATGAATGACAGTTGACAATAGAAAGTGATGGAGTTGGATAATTAGCAGAGTAGGTTTTAGAACGATAATAGAGTTATCAAATTTTTCTCAAACGTTTTTACGATGCACTCAAATAAGTTTTGGTTATAATTTTTTTACAGGACATGCATATTGCTTGATGCAACAAAAAGGCATTATTAAGTAATTTTCAGCCACAAGTGGAGTTAACAAAATTATTCTTTAAGCCATCGATATTATTACTTCAAATTTGTGTATATGTTACAGTGAAACTGTATTCTCAGTGAAAATATATTCTTCTCCAAGCTGTCATTGAAATTAAATTTGACCGCCCAATCTTCAGCCCAATGTTTGTCTGTATTTATTCTTTGGTTCTCTTTTTATGAAAGGGACTACTTGCTGATTTTGTTTCATTGAAGCAAACCAAAATTTAAGGCCGGCAAATAATCGACTTGGGCCAATAATTTCAATGATCGTGACCAGTGAAATCATGTTGTCATACAAATCTATTACTTGATACATTTTCACTGAGAATACAGTTTCACTGTAACATATATAAATGGATGATAAATAAATAAGTAAGCTTATTTAACTTCATTATACATTTATTTCAATTTATAAAACATATATTTCAAAAATAATAGAAGATTATTGAACGTCTCTAATTTGGAAATAAATCTTCATTTATAAATTACGAGTATTTTGAAAAATACTCGAGTAACAATTACTTGAAAAATGGTCGAGTACACTCGAGTATTGAATATTCGATACTCGAATTGCAGTCTCTAGTTTGCATGTTAGCATAATTTGCGACTGTCGAATGCAAAATGCGTTCGAGACATTGCAATGGATTGCAGAATGGGATGGATTGCTCATTTCGATGCTTTTGTAGTCTGATTGATGACAGTTGATAGTCAAAGGTAATAGTTTCTTTACTCTGTGATTTCAGAATTGACGTAAGGAATTGAGAATCTATTAAAAGCTATGGCATCATCTTTAGAAAATGTTTCAACGAATTAATACCAGGTTAGATTTTTCGTACTTTGAATTTATATACAACTACGATCTCATATAAATATAAGTATAAATTATTTATCATACATATTTCGACGTTGTGTTTTGACATTTACAAATTATTATTTGTGACATATGGATGAACTTCTGTATCTCGGTTCATTGATTGAAACAGCAATCTTGGTCCGTTCCCGGTATTTTTTTCGGAACATATTACAAATGAATATTAGATATTGAATTCCATCGAGAATCTAACTTAAAGCTACTCTTATAATCTCCTCAAAATTCTGTCGGGTCAATGTTGCAGTGGTCAACGTCATTGGCTTCCGTGACGGACTTCACAGCCTCGAGTCCCTGTACGATCAGATTTATTCAGATAATTTTATCGATCCTGTTCGAAGGTATGGGTGTATGTGATTGTTAAGATACCATCCCACTCTCCAGATCCCAAAGGCGTCGTGCTCTTTCGATCCCTAATCCCTTCGGAAAAGAGAAGTTGAGCAACTGAGTAACAAGCAGTTATCTTAGAAAAAAAAATATTTTGTGATAAACTCCGTACGACATGGTTAAAAAAAAAAATTACCATGTCATTGGTGGCATATGTGGCGTACATCTGAGGATGGTGAGAATAAACGAGCTGATGATGAGATGGCGGCGGCAGTGCATGAGGACCAGCTGGCATCATGGGAAGAGTGGCGTAACCAAGACGAGAGGTAGACACAGGCACCATTGGAACTGGTATAGGACGTCCCATCTGAAAATGAAAAACAATTATTATGATATAATATTTTAAATAAGTGTGTAATAGTCATTTTTCTTACTATTTGTTACTCAGTTGTCCAACGTCTCTTTTTAGAAAAGAGTAGGGATAGAAAGGCTATGAATAGGGCAGGTCTTGTGGTTAGCTAATGTCCACTTTTTGGAAAATGATGGGTGTCGAAGGGAATGTTGGACAACTCAGACATCCGTAATAATCTTCAATAATTCAGATAATATCATTACGTGATAGGTATTATTGTTTTAAAATATATGTACATATCATACGATTAGCTTTCGTGTCATTTATAATTTCGGTAAATATGATTATACAGTAAATAATTTATAATTTATTTATAATTTTACATTTTTTTTTAATATAAATTAAAAAAATATTTGGCATTACAGCTTACGCCAATGCGCCAAATATTCTTAGTTGTGAAATTCATACGAGATTAACTCGATGATAAATAATGTATCAGTTGTGCACAAAATCAACGATAAATAACATCGCCCAGCCCAAGATCTCTTTTTTTTCAATTGAAAAAATGACCTTGCCGGGAATTGAACCCGGGTTCCCCGATCGCTAGAACAAAGCTCTTGCCACTAGACCACAGGGACCGACATTACATATATTATCTTAGAACAGTATATACAGAATCTCTTGTGAAGACTGCTACGTTTATTATGTCGGGCAGACAGGTCAAAAATTTAATGTTAGAATCAAATAAGATCATATTTTTTAATCAATTCAATTTATTTGAGATAGGTCGCTCAACACTATTCAATTTATCTGTGTAGAATTTTCTCTTTCAAAGACGAGTAATTTATATTGTTATTGATACTGTTTTTGTTAAATATTGAAATTGTTATTTTATTTTAATCATAAGAATGATAATCAATGTCTAGGTTAAAAATAAGAATGTTACTATAGAGTTAGTCTAAAGATGCTCGCCAAAGAAGCGAAACACATGCCACTTTTTGTAACGCAGGCATTGGAATGACAGATGTTATCAATTTTAAATTTCTTTGAGAGTTCGTCACAAATAATTGAGACACGAGTCATTTCTGCACGACAGTAATTAGCTAATACGGTGCGTACATGTTATACAACTATTATAATATCATTTCAGAGCAGCGATACTCAACCTGCGGGCCAAAGCACTCATGGTCCCCCGATACTAGATTTTTTAGACACCACAGATTGCGGTTTTTTTAAATGTAATTTTTATATTTTTGGGACTTTTTCAACGTGCATATGTAATAACGTAATTAACGGTGCGTTGTTCAAATACTATACGTGCAAAATCCACCTGTTTATTACAATATGACCTAGACACGTGCGTCCTTGTACATTATATTGTTTCCATATTAATTCATAGCTTTTTTGTGCGTTTTTCCGCGGAACGCATCTACCCCACAAAAAAAGTTTATGTGTACTCCTTACAGTTCGATAAATCTACTGAAAAAATTCTGCATGCACTGGGATTCAAAACCGTGAAGCCCGCCACGGAAGCCAACGACGTTGACCACTGCAACAAGGACCCGAGAATTAGGTATATAAAAAAGTACCGAGAGAAAATTCACATACAGATATAAACGTTCTATGCTTTCCTGAAATGTTGACGTTTGTGGCGTTTGTGGAGCAATGAGATTATATGCTTATCCGAGATTATACGAGTCCGCCACGGAAACCAACGACGTTAACCAATGCACCACGAACCTGAAATATTTACGGCTTACTTTAAATGTAATATATTAGAGACTCCAATTACTCGACATCTCAACTACTCTAGTATCGAGTAGTAAAATTTTAAAATACTCGAGTAGTTTCAGATGTACCAAAATATGTATTATTAATTCAAATTTGTGTAAATAAATAGATGATAAATAAATAAATAAGCTTAGCTAAACTCTCGTCATCATATACTTGTCATTGATAAGATAAGCCAGCAGGACCCAAAGCAAAAGTAACATAAGAAATTTTCGCATAGCATAGTCAACGGCAAAATCATTAAAAAAATATATATTACCATTGACAGTTAAATCCACGCGTAACACTCAGTTAAGCACAACGGTTAAACATTATGTATAATATGAAAGATATTTTTTACATAAGTAAATAAAATTTGGGAATTAATCTTCATTTATAAATGACGAGTATCGAGTACTTGAAAAATGGACGAGTATTCGAGACTCGAATTGGAGTCTCTAAATATAATGCTTTTAATCTAATAATAGTATTAAAAAGGTTGAGGACGGCTTTTTTAGAACATTGACCAAGCGGACCTACAAAATAAAGCGCGTTCGACATGTAAAATAACAATTTCCTCATTTCTTGAGTAAGTATCCATGAAGTAAACAGGTAGTTGCATGGAATCCACATTAAAGCCAGCACGTAGCACGTACGTATCGTGATTTCTACCAATCGCAAGCGGATGGTAATTATTAGAACTTTACTGGAACACCACAATGCTTGGCGAAAGAGTAACAATCCAATTTTAAATATTTTCCAATCTAATATTGTTTATTGATTAAACCATAACTACATCCAGCGTACGCATGTTGAATATAATACTGCACATGAAGTTATTTGTGGTTATGTTAAATATTACACTATTTCATCAGTGGCGGATTAAGCACTTGCGAGATCGAGGTGCAATATAATTTAGAAAGCCCTGTTCATCGGATAATAAAAAAATATTGCAAAATGTATTCGAGCTTGTCATATTTAAAAATAAGTCACTATTATTCGTTATTTCGTCGTAATGCAAATATTGTATCATTTAAGATGAAAGCATTCCTATAAAAGCACTAATTAAAAAAATATTCCAACAACTATTTATTCATCCCGGTCCGTGGTGCAGTGGTAAACGTCGTTGGCTATCGTGTCGGACCAAGGTCGGGTTTCGGTCGATAAATCGATTCTGCACAGAGGCAATGGATGTTTGTGCTAGAAATCCCTTCCCACCGTTCTGATCCCAAAGAGCGACGCATAGTGAAAGCGATTACTCAACCACTAGTCATGTCCTAGTTTTTCCTAGTCCTCGTACCCTTTCCATCGCTACTCTCTTCGAAAAAGAGACGTTGAACAACTGAGTAATAAGCAATTCTCGTAGAAAAAACCTATGCAGAGATAATCTCGTGAGGAGTCCATATGCTCCAAGTTTGTAGTAGTCAAAAAAATATATATTCAACCACAAAAAGTATTAATAAATAGGCACAATAAAAGAAAAGTGAACAAAAATATTATAAAAATGCAGTCCTCGGCTTCAAAACGTGTTCCTCAAAGCCAGGTTCGATAGATCTCTGGGAGTCTTCGCATGTATTGGCCCCGTGGGATTAAAAGGGTTAAAAAGGCCATGTACGCAGCTAAGATTTCTTGTTTAGTTAATAAAGTCTTGGGTTTAAATGATTATGTTGTAAAATTATATATATATGAGAGGTATCCATGAGTTTTTATTACATATATATATATATATATATACAGGGGTCATAACCCTGTATCCTTCAGCTCTTAATAGTCCAATCACGACGTCCTCCTGCAATTTCATCACACCTCAACGTAGTCCAAAACCGACGGGCGGTAGACATCAATTCAGCGGTTGTAAACTGCAGGGCATGCAAACTTTCTTCATACATTCGGTCCCTTATCGGTCATAGCCTTATTATTTCTTTCCCTGTTCTCGTCAAGCTAAAGAGATGTCGATCGACTGAGTATCAAGCATTTCTCGTAGAAAAATATATCCTGAGATACCTCTATCAGAAGGCTCCAAGCTAAGAGCGGATATGGATTTAAAAAAAATATACTTCAAAAAGTAATATTTTTATATTTTATATAATGGTTTATCAAATTTGAATTTTTTGAATTTTTTACTTTTCCATGAGTTTAAAAAACTACTCAGCAGGACAAAGTAACATATTTTGAGCGTCCCTATTGAAATACCCTTTATATACTTCTAGCACAGTGGTCCCCAAGTGCCGCCTCTTTGGCACCCGCGGCAGCATCTCGATAATAATATTATCAACAAAAAAAAAAATCATTTTTATTACTTTTATTAACCACATTAAATTTATTAGATCAGGACCGGTTTCGCTCATGGCGAGCATTGCCAACTGAATCAGTTGATAATGATTACAAATGATTTAAAACGACGACGTTTCCACTCCAACGGCTCAGTCCATGTTATCTATGACTCACTATGGTCACGTTATCTTATCGCTTATGGGCGTGAAATTTTATGTAAGCGCTTCCCAGCAATTGCTAACATTGACAATTAGA
The DNA here is from genome assembly GCA_028554975.1 of Himalopsyche kuldschensis. Lineage (NCBI taxonomy): Eukaryota > Metazoa > Arthropoda > Insecta > Trichoptera > Rhyacophilidae > Himalopsyche > Himalopsyche kuldschensis. The sequence goes on from JAHFWI010000005.1 coordinate 449,267, forward strand.
CTGAAAAATTCCGACTTCTTCTCTTTTTTAATCGATTACGTCGCAACTAGCCAATAAATATCATATGTTTTTCTGCAAAAGGTGTAAAAAACTATGATTTAATTAAGAATACAAAAAGTTTAGACATCGTATCACTAGTATTAAAATAGATATTTAAGGTAAAGTAGCTGTTGGGACAAAATCTATACTGTTCGGGATGGCTAGGTTAAAAGTGAATATTATTTATTGTGAAAGTTAAGCAAGAACATTTGCTGTGCATCACATCCATTTTATCAAAAATCTCCATGTATCGGTGATAATACAATATTCTAAAAAGTATAATTAAAAGCTGCTAGTTACATAAAAATTAAACATATTACAGTCAATTCGGGTAACTTTGGACACTTTTCAGCTGTTTTTTTGTGATATTTTTATTTTCAGTTATAGTAAGTTACTGTTTTTAGACTATTATGTGTTCTTACCACTTCCTTTATATAATTTTGAATTCAAATATTATGAAAAAACAAGGAAAAATAACTTAAAACTGTTTTTACGGCGGTCTAATGCTAAATTTATTTTTGAGTAACATTGGACACCGCCACTTTCGATGAGAGAATTTCAGCTGAATCATCCAGCTTGGTGACATTGAATTGAACTTTTATAGAGAAGGATAGTCTGTCAATGGAAAATATTAAAAAAATTACAACTTTTTGCCCATTCCCTATCCGTAACACCTGGCTTAAGCGAAGCCACCTGTTTCGAGAACATAAAAAAGTCGTATATTTTCATATTTTTTTGGTTTATTGCACAAAATATCATAACAAGATAAAAATAATTTGAGAGGTGAATGTGGCTCTTTTTGTTTACCATGTATAAGACAAAAGATCGATTTGTTATATTCATCAATCACAAGAATGATTACTAGTAAATAAACGGTAATTGCACAAGTTTTGTCCAATGTTATATTAAATTCCAAAGTTACCCGAATTGACTGTACTAAGAATTCGTTTAGATTATATTTAAATAATTATAGCACATTTTTCACTGATCAAATTAAAACCTTTTCAAAAACATCTTCGATTGAGACGCTCAATTAGAGCTCCATATGCTCAGCATTACGGGAGGATATGTTAAAAAGTTCCGAGAAGATAATGGAAAGAATATCAACTTTTCTTAATAAGGATACCTACGAGAGTTTGGCATGATATGCGCTTTTTGACTGCGACGTGAATACTTGAAATCAATAATAATTATAAGTTTAATCCGATGTTGCAAGTATTCAGGTTTGTTAAAGGCATATTTAACCTTTCAGACGCCCGTGACGTACGCGCTGCAATATTGAAGCGATTCTCCGAATGAAATATTTATTTTTTCAATTTAAATATTAGCAATGCCAGATGTCTGGAAAAGCTTCAGTTATCAAATACATCGATTATCGAATATGTCGTTATTATCGAACAAGTTTGTGACGCGTAAGCTTGCGAGGCATATATCAGTCATTTATTTACATTATTAACGATTTTTCATTTATTTTGTTGAATTTTAATCTGTAACGAGTGAATAAATATTCTTGTCTTTTTGATATGGTTGTGACAACCAATACTTTGGCATATATTTCCACACATTTTCGCAAAATTAGATGGAATTTTGACTGACGTATTTTTACCGGCTTAGATTGATGTCTAAATGCTTGTTTAACACAGTGAACAAATTGAAATATATTTAAGTTTTATAAAAGTTATAAAATATTATATATAGTTGATAGTTATTATGTTATATTTTTTTTTTACAAATTTGCAATTTTTTCACCGCGTTAAAGTGGAGTTCTTCTAAGTAAATGTCAATTCTATAAATAGCTTGCTTATCATACATATGTTTACTAAAAACTTATATTGTTTAACATTATTGAAATTTTGAGCTTTTGGCTGTATACCTGGTGTTTCAGTCTGGGCTGTTAAAAGGTTAAACAGATTAACGTATTTATTGCGTCAGTGAGAGATGTTATTATGGCGTCTACAATTATTATTATGATAAACCAATTACGCGGCACGAGATACATAATGTTAACATGTAATTTGAGTTGATCTTTCAACGTTTTGATTGTGACACACAGGTGCACAAGTAAGTCTTTCGTTTAAATAAAGTCTTCAGATATTAATAAAATGTCTCGTTTTCAGCCGGACAGTCCGGTTTTAAAGCGACGTGTCCCAGTGTGCGCCAAAATGTCCTGTTTTCAAAAAGAAATAAATGATTTGATTGGAAAAATAGGGCACCTAGACATAAGCACGCCGGCATTACCGCGCCAATATTAGCGCGCAGGACGCTACCGCACAGTATAGACCAGTGGTTCTCACGGCAAATTGCACTGTGGCCGCATCATAAACATAAGCAGTCCCATGGAAATGTCTGGTGGTCGCACCAAATTTTGGTTTTGAGTCTGTTGTGTTTGAGGTATGTCAAATGGACCTTAACATGCTTGTCAATTTACTATTAGTATTACTTACGTTTGAAATATTAAATTTTAAGAGCCTTTGTTGACAAATTAACTTGTAAAACCACATTTTTTTTAAATATCAATATTTTCTATGATGCTGTTGGTGGCCGAAGCCAAGTCCTCTGGTGGCCGCACATGAGAACCACTGGTATAGACCCGACATTACCGCGCCGAGACTAGCGCTCAATATAAGATTATTTTGTATTGTTGACTGCTCATTGAGAGAAATTTACTTTTCAACTTAAGCTGCAGCTTATTTCTAATTAATTTATACTTCACTCTGGATATGAAATCTGTTATAAATATGAAATATTTAAAACATTCTATGTCAAAGATAACATATTTATCCGAATCATTCAGTTTACCTCGACATCGTATCAGTAACACGCAACTCCTGCCAACATCTACGACTCCTGCCTACATTGTCACGGGTGGTGTTGCCAACGCAATAATACGGACATAACCCTAAATATATTGATTATAGACAAAAGTTATGGACCATAGACAGCATTTTTATATTTTTTGTTATTGTAGCATTTATTAGCATGTTTTCAAATTTAGGATCTATTCCGAATTTAAACATCTATTTAGCATTTATGACAAGATGCCTAAAATACGGGTCTCTAATAATATGTTATGTGCTGTCTTTATTGGCGTCAGCTGTAAAGCCATGTATTGTATTTTTTTACCAACAAACAGTAATATTAATATCATTTATATCTGAATACAAATTAATAATGCGTATCATATTATTATGGCACGACTACTATGATATTTAATGATAGCTGTTCTATATAAATATAAGTCCGCAATGACATGTAAGCATATTACAGTATTTTATTTTTCGTTTCGAATGATTAATGCAGGTATTTTTTGAAATGTATTTTTTATTAAAAAAACGTGGGCTCCGTTTTATGTAATGAGACTAATTTTTCAACACGAAATATTTCACAATTTACGATACTCGAATGAAATATTTGATTTCTTTGCAAAGAAATTATTGCGGAATCTTTTATGATGTTGAGTCTTATTTTTTTCATTGTTGTTCTTTAAAAGGAATCCACTTTTTTCACATCTGATGAGCAAGTACTAAATTAAGGAATATTTCAATATTTACGATGGTAAAAAATGTGAATCAAATGAAGGTGTATTTTTTAAATCTAATCGCTTGGAATTAATAAACCGGATATTTAGGCTGCAAAACATTAGAATATTTCAATAAAATAAGTATTGTGACATATTGAACTGTCAATATTTCACAATCTTTATTGATATAACTAAAGAATTGTTTCGTTTCAAATAAAAATACTAGATTTGTTTAACAATGTATTCGAGCAGTTATTTGCTGCGGTCCGTCCTCATACGGGCCCAATGAACCACGCTAACTTTTCGTTAACATCTCGACCAAGGCCAACTTTGAGGCATTAGATAAATTTGCAACATCATACAGGGAACGGGATACTCTTGATTCCTCTTCAAAATCAACGCGAAGTTGGTTAAACTCTAACACCACGGTGGATTATCAGTATACGAATACACATTCATGATATCTCAATATCATTTAAACTAAGTGACTGGGCAAGTCATTTTTTTATTTTTATGTTAAGCACCATAGTGCATGGAAAAAAGATCAGTCACGTGCAGCAAGTGAGGAGTAAATCAGTATGCCGCGTAAAACAGAATTTCCAACCGTAAACAACCGTCGAAACCAACGGTCACCAAACAACGGCCCGCCAATTATTCTTATCCGGCCCTCCAAAAATTTTTGATTTTTGAAAATAAATTATTCAAATAAGAAATATTTTTTTTAAATTGATTTGGTTGTGAATTCACCTATAAGATACGACAACGTATGAACCCATAAAATATAATAAACATTTTCCATTATAAATAACATTGTAAAAGAACATATAAAGTAATATTCTAATTGGATTCTAATACGACTTTATTTATCATCCGGCCCGCCAAGTTTTTAAAAATTTCAATCCGGCCCGTTTCTCAAAAAGTCTGGTGACCGCTGGGCGAAACCATTCAAAAAATAATTACATTTAATCAGTTATTAGGTGTATGAGACGCCATCTCGGAAATCAGAGATTTTTTAAATTATCTAGTGAAAGTATTGAGAGTTAGAACTTGGTCACTGGCGTGTTGAAGCGATCCTATAGTATAGTCGTTTTATTTTTTTCCAAATACCAAACAACTTATTTTGCTGCTACTTTCAAGTGATTTGTCAAAAAACAAAATACATTTAAACTTGACCTGAGGAATTCTAGCATGTATTGTATACTTTCGTTGGTATTATAAAAACGTTACTGAATAATAAAAAAACGCTTCAAATAGACTATCTAAAAAAAGTAACGAGCTTTTGGCCTCTTTTTTTTTGATTATTAGGAATAGTTTAGGCTTTAAACTTAGCTATATATACTAACTGAGAAGAGGTCATTTAATTTAAGAAATAATAAAAAGAGGTAAGAGGTAAGGTTAATGTTGGCTTAAACATAGTTCTGACGAAGGCGTAAGCCGAAATAGCATTAACTATATATTGTATAATGTTAGAAGAATTAAAATATTATACGATGCTATTTTTTCACCGTGTTATAATGGAGTTCTACCAAGTAAATAACAATTCAATCAATATAATGTTGATGCGTCTTCATGTATTACAAGGGTGCCAACTTAATCGCCTATCATTTTCATCTCAGTGGTGGAATCTTGGTTTTGGTAACACTGGGCGGTGAAGCGAAAATATCGAGAAGAAATGAGTTTTTTTTTTAATAAAAATAATAACCCATTTTTAGTTCTTATTCCAAATTGAATTTATTCAGATCAGGTTTTGCTCTTCAAGAGCATCAACTGATATTAGTTCATTAGTTGACAATGCTCCTGACACCGGTCCTGATTGTTAATAAATTCAATGAGGAGTAAGTACTAAAAATGTGTCATTATTTTTATTATACTGCCATTCCACCAAGTATTGACAGTAAACACCTTGAAAGACTTTTTCTGTTAATATTTGTGTAATTTCATTATTTATTTATTTTAAACTACAAGCCCATATTTTTTAAATTTAAAATTTCAAAAACAAGCAGCCCTCCACCCAAAGTAAATGAGCTAATACAGTCCGTACCGTAAGTCAAGTTTGGCGTGCCTTTCCCTAACTATGCTAGGTCCCCCTTGGTTGATTTTAAATAAGATTTTTTAAATATGTACTGATAATGAAACATTTTGCTTCGACGATATCTTGATCTCTGTTCTTATTCTTGTAAGCCCCCATACTATTTTCAAGATACAAGCGTGTTGCGTAAAATTTAATTGATAATGCATAGCAATTAAGACACAAATGTGCTGTTCATCCAACCGATATCAGCAGACGTCCGTCTCGGAAGGAGGCAAACACTGGCTGAGATCACAACTGTGACTTACGCAGAGTTCATGGAGCGTGGAAACATGACGGGATTGGGAAATGCATTGGAAGAAACAAAGTATTGCTTTTTACACGCCTAATGCTAAAAGTGCCTCTGTCAAATATATCAATGGTTCGTTACTAAAAATATTTTGGCGATGTGTTACTGAAAGTTAATGTACCTGTGTAGTCTAGTACAGGGGTGGTTTTTCGCACTGTAACTGCCTAAGTGAACATATGTAGATAATTCTTGCAATAGTAAATCTCATCTTCCGATATATGTGAACGTAGATATTTCGTGGAGTAAAGAATGCGGCAACATTATTTTGACATACAAATTAGCTGTCCTAAAATTTCATTAATTTGTAATCGAATATCGGGATTTCTAGCATGAAAAGAACGAGTAATTTTGAAGCATTTTCTGATTCTTAATAAAGAATGCGGAAATGGCTGGTAACGGGGTGCTGGGAGTAAGAAAGTCCATGCTATAGAAGTGTTTTAAAATCAATGAATAGGAAAGAACTCTTTTCAAAAATGGTCTTCCATTCACCCCCCAACCGAATGGTGAACATCTGATATTGGCACTTCTAGACTCGTTACTTGTTTGAACTCACTCAAGTCCATGTTGAACATGTCGACATCCTAAACAAAATAAATAATTATTTGCATCACCATTGGCAGTCTGTTTCTACTCCTTGTAAGAAATTATCAGGAACATTCAATCGAACATTTTCAAGAATGTTGGAATTCTCATGTCGAAAGAAAAATGTATATGGCCAGGTAAATTTTTCTTCGATTATTCAAACTAGTGAACGTAAGCATGCATAAGAGAAGCTATAGACATCAAACATTGCCAGTTGTTAATATACATATGTATTTTTTAACCATGTCCGCTCCCAACTCGTACGGGGAATCGAACCCGGGCGGCCCGACACGCAAGCCAAAAACGTTGACACTGCGCCACGGACCGGAAAATATATAGTATTCAAAAATTATTGCAGAGAAAGGGCTAATCAATAGAAGAATACAAAATTAAAAAAAAACAGTATATCAAAGTAAGCTGATTTACTATTATATTGTAAAACAAATAGAAATCTCGATGGAAAACGAATTTTCTCTTGTTTATTATTATATGTATAAACGGCGATTATTTATGGTTTTAATTGGATAAAAAAATATTTCATGAAGTAGGCTAATATGCGGATATTTATTTTCGAAATGAAGCCGAGAGTAGCTGCAGCAATAAAAATAATATTGTTTTAAATTGCACTCTCATTCTCCCAAAAACTGCCAAATTATATACAATTAATAATTTCGACTCGTTAGCTCGTTGCTGCGGCTGTAGAATTTAGATTTCAAAACATCTCGAAGAAATGTGCGTGATTTTCGTAAATTTATGATTGATCACTTGGATTTTATTGGTGGTCATAATTGGAAAAATGAAAACAAAAGAACTGTTTTCGAACTATTTGAAAGATCTCCATAATCGAGTAAAATAATAAACTTTAATTACATGTACACTAGATGAAATTCTAAATTCGAATTTCGAAATCATGATTTGAATCATTCAAGATTGGAAGCGCTTCCTTATTCTTATATAACCGAAAATACACGACTTTTTACCCATACAATCTAAAATTATGACTCCTTTACCAAGTCCACTGTTGAATGAATCATATGGACTGATTAATGAAGAACTTCAAAATAATGTGTGATTAAAACGAGAACTTTTTGTTATACATAAACTATACTGTTACGTTTATTTATTCGTATGCACATGTAAAAATTACAAATTGTAAGTTTATTACTATTGCAATGTGAAAAAAGATTTAAATCACACGAGATAACTAATATTTACTGTGAAGCTGTTGGTGGCCGTACATGAGAACCACTGTCCTCGACTGATGTGATTGCAGGTGAAGCTCTAATCACTTGTATAGAATAAATACACTGACCGATAGTTATCCTTTGCCACATTGCAAAAGCAATAAACTTGTTATTTATAATGTGTTTTAAATGAATAAAAATTATGGTTAAACGAAAAGACAGGTAATCGATTGATGTTAATATTTTAGCAAGTAAATATTTTATTACCCTCTTGATAAATTCAATCAACCTAATAAATTTTATGCTAGAATGTACCCCCAGGTAATTTTTTAGTGCGGCTCGAATTCTAGTTACGCCGCATAGATATGATAGTCGGTGATGTTTACGTACCGTAAAACGGGATGAATAGAGACTACGGGGTGAATAGAGACAAAAACAAGGATTGAACTTTAGCACAACTTTACTAAGTATCCAATTCTTTACAATGACTATAATACTATCTCTCGAAAGACAAAACCAAATCAACTGAATGATTGGCCAATATCGAAACAAACGTGTTTAAGTTCGATGCCCGTGCATCCTTACTTTTTGACCCCTTATAAACTTCTCTTTTATTGGACGAAAATAAAATCAGCTCATGTTTTTTTAAGTTAATAAGAACCGTAAAACGGAATACCGTGAATAGAGACTCACATAGAATAGAGGTTTATATATTCCAATCATTACAATCTATAATTTTGTCTCTATTCACCTGCCAAGTCTCGATTTACCCTCTCTCGTCTCTATTCACCCCGATTCAATGTGAATAGAGACATCGAACAAAATTGACTGTGTCTTAATAACGATAGTGAATATTTGAAAAAAATTGTCATGAATGGGTAGTAGTACCATAAAAACAAGTTTCAAGCCATTCATATTTGAATTATGTGGCGCAGGTATGAAGATACATAGTCGTGAAGGGTAAAAAGTGATTCTATTCACCCCGTTTTACGGTAGTCAATGAGTACAAAACAGATCTGAATACATATTTTTGTTGTGTTATTGAAAACGACATTCCATCTCGCAAGCGCTTGCGACGTAAAAACAAACAATGGTTGCGATGCCTGAAACATTGATTTTGTGGGAAAAAGTTGATTCGTTTTGAAGGTCAAGAGCGCAATATCGATGCAATCCAGTTTGCCCCATTATCTACCCATAAGCTCGAGTTTATGATAAAGCAGTGTTGGTCAATGTCGGCAACAATAGTTACGTGTCAAAATCAGGACTGTGGAGTCGGTAAAAAAAAGTCCGACTCCGACATTTACCAAAACCACGACTCCGACTCCCGACTAAAAAAAGGTTAATATCGTCACTTTTTCTCCCTAAATTTCCAATTTATGTATATTCCATTAAATATCAACCCTATCAATGCGGCCAAAAGCCAAATTTGACATATTAAATGCAAAAATAAAAAGTTAAAACTTTTCAAAATTTCCGACTCCGAGTACGACTCCGGCCAAAACGCCGCGACGACTCCGACTCCAATTCCACAGCCCTGGTCAAAATACAACAGTTGACTCACTAACGCCACTACTGTATTCACTAATAAAATGACAGATAACGTCTAACGGCGTTTCCTGAACAATGGAGCATAAACTGCGACTAAAATCTGAGATTTCTACTGTATAATTTGTGGAGTTGTACTTATTACTGCCCACTTTGTGACGCATATCGCATATGTAGTACTTTTAATCAAGCATTTTAATTAGAGACGATTGGTTGTGAAATCCGCTATTCTAACATCGAAATTTTCACTAATTCATATAGATTACGTTACTGACAATTAAACTAAGTGTTCTACTTTTATTTTTATATATAAACGATAAAAACTGTTTACTACGCGTCAGTTTAAGGTCATCCGTGCACTTGAAATGCCGAAATGTGAAACCCGGGTCGCTAGCGACAAAACTCAAGGAAAAGTTCATAATTCAAACGATTCTAATTTGATATTTATTTTGTATTTTTTGTTGAATTCAGTTCATTAAGGCAATTTCTTTATGGCGACAATTTAAGGTGAATGTTTAGTTGCAAAACTAATAAATTGTGCTATTTTTACTGAGCGTCGAATTCAGCGTTCTTTGGGTATAACATGGTTATTATAACATACTATATTTACAGAAAAATTTACCTGAAATAACTTCAAGAAGATGAAGATAAAAATATTAATAGTTAGATCAATCCACCAAATGAGGAATTAATGACACGTATAGTTGACGGTAATCGAATACTAGTTATCAAAAACATTTCAAAATCAATGTATGAAAATATTTTGCTAAACAAAAGTATTTACATATGTTTCATGTTATGCTGAAGTATGTATCACGGAATACACTGGCGATCTTTTGAGAGTTAATGAATTGATTTATAGTTAAAAATCATTCAGTGCTGATTCTAAAATGTTTTAACGAAATGTTTCAACACATTCATATACAACCTCTTGCAATCTTCGGCTTTATTTGGTTTTTACTTATTTTGATCAAGTTTACAATGATGGTCGAATTAAACATGATTTTAATAAGCAGTAAAAGTTTACGTAGCAATGACAGTTGAGCACAATGCGCCATAAAGCGACCACTTTATAGTGTTAATGGTATTTTTTACTTATTCTACAGTTGTATTTTCTAGGAAAGCGTATATCATCTGGAATACTTTTGCTCTATGAGACACGACCAAAGTAGAGCGCTTTACGTTCTTGTAATAAGTAACCTAACTAGTTTAATGACATAGTATTATAATGTACTACATACATAGATAAACAAATTAGACTAAGAATGGGACAATTGTAAATTAAACCCAAAAATATTCAACTCTCAGTCATTTTTTAATCTTAAATACACTTTTAACAGTTGACGACAAGTAGATCAAAGCGAACGAAAGTGTTTATTCATTTGTATAAGGTAAATGTACCAGTCGTTGACCATGTACCAGTAGTTGACCTTTTGAGAATAAAATGGCCCAAAATAAGAAATGCAGTTGCGGGATTGCTCTAAATTGTAAAGTTCAGACAAGTCAAGGCATCTGTGGTCGGAATAAGCCACTAACACATCACCATATAGCCAATGGAGTGCCAGGGTGGCAATTTGAAAACAACACCTAGTGTGGAAAGTGTATTATTTCAAATATCTTAAGTGATCAATCTAGAAACGCTGTGTACCTTGTTCCTGAACCACCCATTGCTACTTGGTTCAACCAAGAGTGGTGTGAAAGAAAGCCCTGATGCAACTCTTGACAGAAAGTTCACTATAAAGTCCCCTGATTAGACATGGTCAACTACTAGATTTTTCAATTTGTGAGATGGTCAACTACTGAAACAAAAACATGACTTCAAATAATTTAACCCCATTTTTTTTAACAGGCGCTTACGTAATTTTTGTTACATAATATTAATTAAGACATATGATCCGTTATGAGTATACTTGTTTTGCCTTCATTCGGTACAATACTAAACCTTAATCGTAGTTTTTGTTGAAATTTTCCTTAAATGGTCAACGACTGGTACTTCTTCTGACTCAATTGCATTTAATTACTGTGTGCCGTGGTTCAAAAGAATGAAAATATCATAAACTAAAATATTTATTATTGAATGCTGAAAATTCTCGCAATGAGCGAAACCTGGTTCTGAACAAAATGTTTTATTATTTTTTAATTCTTTAGTTCAAATAAAAATTGCTGTGATTATAGCACATCTTTTTGTGTACTGATTTTAGTTGTGTATGGATTGTGTTAGATTATTTTGTGTTTCAAGGAAAATTTTTGACAAAAATTTTCGGAAACGTAATGGAGGCTTGATTATTAACGAGACTACGCGCTACTCTCCTTGGATTCCACGAACCGGCGCGTCACGTTGTGATGCGTTCCGGTACAATTCGAACGCTGTTTTTTCCCCTTCAGATGATAGTTGTACTTACTTATTTATTTCGGTCCACATAATTCCAATAAGCCAACAGCCTTTGACGAGCTATCGACATGGACATCAGTCAAAGGTTGGCGCTTATTTTTGACCACTTTGACGATTGTCTAAATGGCATGATTGCTATAGAGAAGACAGTGTGCTATTTTTCATACGCCCATGCCCTGGATTTTAATTCAATGTATTACATTTAAATATCAAACTTGAAATATCACGTAATACCTTGCTTAACAGAATCACACAATTCCAATTGACATTGCAATTTTCTTGACCTAGAAAATGTGCAACGGATTTTTGTACATGTGAAACGGACTGTTTGCTGGGAACTCTCATAAATCCAATTGCTTAAATGTTGACTGTATGGTATATTATTAAATATTAAGATATCTTGACGATGATTTGATATTTTAAAAGTTATAGAGTTTGCATATACACTTGGGCCTCGTTTAACACGGTTATATGGTTCCACCAAAACGTCGTGTAATACAAATCCGTGTAATACAAGATTTGAAGTTCATACATAATTAAGGTTTGCGTTCCAAAAAAAATATTGAAGATTTTTATTTTACTTTATTTTTTTAAATAAACACATAAACATCTATACATTTATTGAAAGAAACTTTAATAACATAATATACCATTCATTCATCATCGCTATCAATTAGAATTCTATATGTTTTACTCTTTTTTGAGATCGGTTGTGAGTTTTCATCATCGGATTTTTTGTGGTTTAAGCCTTCAAAAATTCGGTAATAAGCGATTGTCTGTTCTTAACGTATAAATCTTTACGTACTTCCTTATAAGTTTCCAAAATATTTTGTAATTCCTTCTTGAATTTCCATTTTAGGATCATTTTCAATAAAAAAAACATCTAATTTAATAGCCAACTCCTTTGGGGTAGATTCAACCAACATTTCGAGTAATTCTTCTTCGTTCAAGGTACGATCCTCCAATATTTCTTGGATATCATGAATATCCATGTTACAAAAACCTTCTCCACCAACACATCCCCCCCCACTAAGCCGTGTTTTATAGAGCGTGTTGCATAAAAATATGTCACAATTTATTCATCCGTGTTGTATAAAACCGTGTTATACGAGGTCCAAGTGTAAATAACAATGGAAGGTTATACGTATTTTGACTTATCTGAAACCACATCAACGATCGTTGATTATCAGAAAATTAGATTAAATTTTCACCCTTGCCATATGTCACGACATTATATGATTACCCTTTGTACAATTAAAGCGTGAGGTCAGGTATGTGAGTGCTTTTTTATTGCGTATTTTATATTAGCCTCAATTCTGAGATTAATCAATACCTGTCAAAATGAATTAAAAAAAGTTCGACTATAGGTCAGTTTAATTCCTAACAATTAAATTGTCATTTACATATTTATGATGTATGCATAACGCGGGGGAACAATACCCTGCCCCATTTTCCCCACACAAATTATTTTATCAATATTTTATAATTTGGCATTCCACCACGCTATGAAAAACTAGCTATATGTTTTACCGCAATCACCCCGAGGTGGAACCGACTATTGCTTTTGTCACATTTGTACGCACAGTATATCGAAGAATAGTTACGGGTCGGTTCACGATAAAACGCGCTGTGTTTTAATGGACCACGAGTCGTAGAATTTGCACTACTTTCAAGTAAGTTATTAAATTACTTTTTCCTTTACTATTTATTAATCGATACAAATCAAGAGTATAATTTTGTTGTGATGAGTAGTAAAGGATTAGTATGATGCATTATAAGATTGTTAAATCTAGCATACTCTAATAGAGTGGCGGCCGATGACAAGAATATTAAAGAGTACAAAAATTCTTCTTGTGTAATAAATGTATCAATATGGATGTCTGTATGCGACAAAAAAGTGCACGTTGTTACATGTATTCGGTAACGTTCGTCGTTCTTCAGCAATCGTTTCCAGGGAGGTCTCTGCACTGCCCGAACCAAACTTCTTTGTAAAAATATGACGTGTGGCGTGGTAAATACCGGCGTGACTTTGACAAAAGTAATCTTATAATTTTGGTGTCGTCCGCGAAATATGTGTGAATCATCGCGTTCTTCAATATTTTTATGCAATTTATAATCCCTTCCCACCTTTCCGATCTCAAAGAGTGACGCATAGTGACAGCGATTAGCTAATCACTAGTCATGTCCTAGTCCTCGTTTCCTTTCCATCCCTACTCTCTTTGAAAAAGAGAGGTTGAGCAACTGAGTAACAAGCAGTTCTTGTAGAAAAATATATGTTGAGATAAACTCCGTGAGGAGTCCATATGATCAGAGTTGGGAGCGTAAATGGTTAAAAAATGAGTCAAATCACTCATTGATTGGATATAAATTGGGGCTCAGTTCACCATTGCTCCATTGCAAAAGCCTTCCCTGGTTTTATATTCAAGTAAATTTGATACGTGCTTTGCTTTTCTGAGAAGCATTTCAGACTATATTTAAGCTTCACATTTTATTTCATATTAAAGCAAAGACGGTGAACAGTTGACAATTTCACGTATCACAGTAGCGCATTAAACGCCATTCATGTAACTCATCAGTTTGCCTGAGATCTGTGTGCGAGTTAGCTTCGATTCTGGCGCACCTGAAACCATGCACTAACTAGCGCACCAAGTTGAAATATTCAGTTTTAACTCTCTCCTGACCACTTAGGGTAAACTGACTTACACGATGTTAGAATTAAGTTGACGATATGATGTTGTGAAGTCCTGTTGAATTGAAAAAATTACACGGTCATTCAAAATGTTTTATTATACAACCTATAACTGTGATCGAGTATCTGCCTTTCAGATAGAGCGAATAGATGAATACCGATCCTTAGATTATTATGATGATTGTATGATCTTTTGATTCGATTATGAATACGATTATATCAACAACAACAAAAAAAGATGTAACTTGATTATTTCGATTTATTATTAACGTCTCCGCTACATTAATTTCACTTGCCGCGCCAAGAAAATCACGATTCCGAATCGAGGTCGTTCTCAAGCAGTGATGGCACAATGTCTCGATAAAAAATCTGCATATCGCATCGTGATCAACGGATGAAATAATTATATAACATAATGACAGTGTTATTACTATGAAATTTTCATCCCTCACTGCACTCACTAACAAGTTCAGTGCTTAATGGCTGACGTAATAAGAATAATAAGTGACAAGTATGTCGCCATCTTGAAATCACCATGTCGCCATGTTGAAAGAATTATTATACGTAACTAAATAATAAACAATATGCATTTATTTGAATTGCTTTTATTAGAGAAGTCTGCAATATCGACACTTACAAAAACTTACGTTATTGGAGAGTAGATAGATGCATACCATTTAGTTTAGCTAGTTTTTACCTATGTGGGTAATTTTATTTATCAGAATTTTTTGTCGTGTCGGTCATTTGAGTAATCAGTCACAAGGGCCGTTCGGCTGATCACTTTACTGCCTTAGGCAGTGGAAATTTTCAGCAACAAACTTGGTGCTTAGTTTATAAATTTGTTTTTACGACATTTTTTGTCCTTATTCCACATTCGATTTATTTGGATCAGGACCAGTTTCGCTCATCGCGAGCATTTTGATCCAGATAAATCTAATCTGGAATAAGTACAAAAAATGACTTATTATTCTTTAATACAATGCCATTCCACAGAGTAACATCTGTAAAATTTGTAAATTATATTTTGTCAAATGCATGGCGCAATATATGCCATGTATTAGTTTTATTCGCAATAAACAATTTAAGTAAATTAGACATTCACTCTTAAGTTTTTACTACCCGCAATTTACATACAATATATTTATGTGTATACACATTGAATTAAATAAACAATGGCCCGGTGTAGAAGAGATACACTCAAGCAATCTAGTTTTTTTTTTAAATTGGTACTTTGGGCATATTACATTATTTTACTAAATTTGATGACGTCTTGTGACTCATCTAGATCATTTTTTATCGAGAAAGTACAAGAACAAAACCGTAAAAAATAAGTAATAAATAAAAAAAAATCTGGTCCTATAAACAAAATTGGAGCTCCGATTGAAGTTTTGTGTATGACAACTATAAACGATATATCGCGATATATTATATCATATCAGTTTTCAAAGTGATTTTGAGTAATTATCCATTACAAAATATAATTATAACAAATAAAACCAGGGCTGTGGAGTCGGTAAAAAAAAGTTCAACTCCGACTCCAGCATTTACCAAAACCACGACTCCGACTCCAACATTGACCAAAAACACGATTACGACTCCGACTCCGACTAAAAAAAGTTTAATATCGTCACTTTTTTTTCCTAATTTTCCTAATTGTGTGTATTCAATTCAATATCAACTCTACCGATCCGGCCAATAGCAAAATTTGACATATTATATGCAAAAATAAAAAGTTCAACTTTAAAAAAATTCCGACTCCGAGTACGACTCCAGCCAAAGCCCCGCGACGACTCCGACTCCGGCCAAAAAACTCCGACTCCACGATTCCGACTCCGACTCCACAGCCCTGAATAAAACGTTCTAATCTTTTGAGCTGCGACATTCTGTAATTCGTTGCAGTTATGGGAGAGAAAATGCTACATCTTATATACAAAACCAAAACGGCGTATGTATGTCTGTAATTCCCCTTTGCATTGTTGTTGCAAGTTGCCATAAAAACGAATATGAAAGAAAATATGTTTGAATTTTTATCGGCGAAGACATTTAGTCAAAATGTAATAAATTAGTCTTCTACCAACTTTTTCCCGGCTTTTATTAATATAATAATGTTTATTATTTACGTGAAGGTATTATTTGACATTTCTTTGACAGCAAATTAGATTTTTTCCTTGAATTTGGACATTTTAATGGTCGAGAATGGGGCTGTCTCAAATTAAATAAAGTTTGTGATTTTATTTTAACTCTATTTTGGATGTTAGATTTTGTGATATAATTATGTCGAATGATATAACATTAAATAATTATTGGTCGCTTAGTCCGAGCGACGCCGGGTAGCAATACTAGTATTATATAAATGAAATATATTTAAAAAATAACAAACTGCCAAATTGAAAAAATCAAAAGAACTTCAACTATGCGATTTAAATATGTTCTATCCAATCAAAATAGCTAATCGATCGACAGCTTTGTAGAATTTACTTGTTTAATTACAAAAAAAGTGTTCCATTTCATGTCACATCTGCTCTCATAAGCAGCAAACCCGGTCAACTGGTATACAATTCAAATTGAAACGTAAGTTTTAACGTTACACCTACTAGATGTCACGCGTGTATGTGTATCGTGTCTTTCAGAAACATATTCAGAACAAATGTGTATATAAGGAAAGTATTGATGATAAGATTATAAAGGTGTGGACGTAGAGAAAATACACAACTAACATTTTTAATTACCAATGTGCTAGCGAAAGGGTAATATATTATTCTAGATTTTCTCTCTGACTTTACAACGTTATTAAATGTTACAAGCTATAACTTTGTCGCTACTATACGGTACTATAATAGAGATAATAAAAAGTATTCTGGCATATTTTACAAGTCTTAATATTCTGCCATTTGTATGTGAAGCTGTCAAAAAGAATAAAGTGGGAATCGTACAGAAGTTGGTAATGTAGCGCAGGACTAAAAAACTGTTTAAACTTTAAATGTCGGCCTATATTTCTAGATAATAATAAAATAAAAACGGCTTCATTTCGTTATCAACTTGATTGTGAGAAATATGTACCACAATACACTCATCTTGGGATTATCGGAGTAAATCTGTCACGCACGCTTAGTCAAGTTGCGCCTGCGCATTGTACAAATCGAATTATAACATTATTTTTTTAGTTGTTTTAGCAGACAGCTAACATTATTTTTGATCGAATACAACGGCACCTATGAAAACAAAAACAGAGCAAAATTTAAATAAAGAATGCTTCCTTTGAATAACTGTAAGTAAATCCGAATTAATTTATTTTCTGACAAAAAACAAAGCTATATTAAATAATGAATTAAATAAACCGCCCGTTAAATAAGAACAAATGAAATGTAGCTGGAAATATAAGAATAAATGTTGACCGCTTTATGTCTTTTTTGCTTATGTCACCTGTTTAGGGTTCACACACCGTAAATTAGTATGACAGAAAAATATTAATATTTATATATTTAAAAATTTAATTTAAGAACTGCCGGATTTTGTAACCGTACTTGATGATCTATTACATAGGTTCCCAACCTTTTTCGAGTGGCGACCCCTTTTAAAAAAATCCATGTGACCCGCGACCCCCATACAATCCAAAAGTCATTTATGATAATTAGAGAGGTAATTAAAAAAACCACGGAAAATATTTTTTTAGTTTAATTTTATTTCAAATTATGTATTTTGAATAATTAATTTAATGAGATGGTTGAAATTGCATGTTGTTAACCAGTCTCAAAATTCGCGGATGAGTTTTGGTTAACGCCAACCTCATGTCATTTTCAACATTTAATTGGTTTCTTACTTTTGTTTTTAAATAAAAAAGCGATGCGTGTGCATCGGTGCATCTGGTAAAGTGAGCGACCAATCACAAAATATATTTTGAAGAATACGTGACAGTCACACGTTGAATTTTGCTTAGGAGCGCCTCAAACAATGGAGATATTTAACCGTTACCCGCAAACTCTGCGCCACATGTTTCAACCAACTGTGAGAGAATAGCGTACCAGGATTACACTTATTTTAAATTAAAAAATATATATGAAAATCTTCAAACTTCAAGAGACCATTATAAATAAAAATTGCAATTTAGTGAATATTTTTTTAGTTGTCTGTATAAGTTGGCGACCCACAGGTTGGGAACCTATGATCTATTAACAGAAATGACTGTGGCTGTTTAAAAACAAAGCAAAATTAAGGTTTCGCTCTGATTAATATAATACGTTTTCAGTTGGTTTGTTTTCTGTTAATATACAACTTGCTTTATTAAAAATTTAATATTGGGTGATAGAACGTATTTTTTCTTTTACCTGGCATAATATTCGGCACAAACTGCCAAATAATACCAATATGATAGTCACTTAGCAACAATACAGTTTTTGAAATGAATTGGTGATTTCTCGAAACTGAAAGCGTGGTATATTCTATGATTTATAAAATTAACAAATAAAGTGTATGTATTTGAATAGAAGCGTTTGGTATGTGTCGAAAATTTAAATTCTTTGTCTAGGCTTTAGCATTTCAATGGATAATCGTATTTATATTTGGTTTTTAAATTGAAATAAAAAGTACCGTGAGATTTTTTTTATTTAAATTGAAATATTCATCGATATATTATTTTCTTTTTTTAATATTTTATATAAATAATTTAAAAAAAATATTTTAGATAAATAATTTCACTAACATTGATCGGTATCGATGACATTTTCCGTTTGACGTTTGCTGTTTGTCTTTTGCCGATTGTCTATGGTACGACACACGCGCCACCTACTGAAAGTTAATTGTACTATGTATGTATATAACCTTTGCGCAAGTGCAACAATAAGTTGTCAAAATATGAAAAAACATTGATTTTTATATATTTTTATGTAAGCTTATTTTACTATACCAAAATCCTACGCGCAAGTGCAAGCAAAAAGTTTGTCAAAGTTTCATTGTGATCGGATGAACGGTGTGGCGGGGCATAAGGAGCGAATAAGCAAACAAACAAATATTGATTTTTATATATTAGATTAAGACTTTATAGTGATACCGCATGATGTTGTAAGGTATCAGAACTCTCTCGGACGATCTTATTTATCACCTCAATCAATAATAATAAGACCAAACGAGTAATATAACGCGAATAAATGCATTCAAATTGTTATAAATTCATGTAACCGACTCATTGCGACGGCTTCGCAGTGATTGGTTGAATTCAGCTCAGGCGAGAATGCTTTGCGTTGATTGGTCGAGCTGTTTTTCATACTAGAATCACGGAGTATAAATTCGGCTGTCAAATAAAATAACCGCGAAGCGCGTAAGTCGTAACCGTTCAAGCCGATAGTTATATGCCCTCCTGTCTCGGACAGGAGGATATCACATTATTCATTTGGTCTTACGCGTTTAAAAATGTTCTTACTGCAATGTATTTGTGTGGAATAAAAAAATGTAATAATTTGAAGACAATAAATTAGCCGACTCTAGGATAGAGTTTTCGGCCAAGATAAATTACCGATTGAAATCTATACAGAGATACCTTTCCTCCCATCCTATCCCTAAGTTCCGTCTCCGAACGCCGTGGAAGGATGCTGTCTGACGCAGTCAGATTGGGAAGAAACCCTGGTCGTCTCAATAGATATTATTAATTAGTGTTTGTTTTGAAAATACGAGGTATGTAGAATATCACCTTCCGCCATTACTTTATCGGGGATATTTCCGGAAAAACGTACCTAGAAGTAATCTCAATTAGAAATGCACGGCCTGCGATTTGGTACAGTTTGTTCCACGCCATTGTGGCGTTTTTTGTGTCGAAATACCAAAACTAGTGTCCATGGAATTTCATTTTACTCACAAAAACAGACAGGCACTTGGCTGAAGCCCAGAACCGCATCGTTTAAGAACGTTTTTTTGTCCTATTATGTCTATTTTTCAATATAAATATATCGTATTTATTTATACAGAACGATTTGGGCTTCTTTTTGTCGATATGATTTCCTGTCCGTGGATCGTTTTTGAATTTATTTGATATAACCGTTGAATATGATAACGTTTTTACAAGTAACTGTTTCGTGCCCTTACCGTAATATTTACGAAATTATTTATTCTTATTCCGTGGCCATAGCTGACCTCTACTCGTAGCAAATGGTCAATAAACGGTGCCTCCAAAATTCTCCATACGCGCTTGTTTCTTTATTTAATTCCAGCAAGGGATTGCAATATCCGGTAAAAATTGTTTCAATATTGGTACAACATTTTTTTTTACTAAATTCAATAAATCACCAGAATATACAAGCAGGGAAATTGCAACTGTTATCACGCATTCCCGCATATCAGTCCGTGGTGCAGAGGTCAACGTCGTTGGTTTCCGTGACAGAACACTCGGGTTCGAGTCTCTGTACGAGCAGATTTTTCGATTCTGTTCGAAGGTTCTAAAAATCTTATTTCACCCTTTTAAATACAACAACTGGCGATTAGCTTATCACTTGTCCTGTCCTCGTCCTCGCATCCTAACAATCCCTACTCTCATCGTAAACGAGAGTTTAAGTAACTGAGTAACAATCAGTTCTCGCAGAAAAAAACATATCACCCCTTCCAAGCCAAAAGGGCGTTAGTGAGAAATTGCTACTTTTCAGGAGAGGATAATGAGTAAATAAATAGTGTGTCAGTGTTTTAAAAACATCCTTTTAGCAGTATGTGGATATTTTTTCTGTGAACATAACCTCATATTTAACTCTTTTGGCTTGGTATGGACGATATGTTGGGATAAACTCCGTGAGGGGTCCATATGATCCACTTTGAGAGCGGGGACATAGATAAAAAAATATACGCGTAAATGAACTCGTTGAAAATGAGACGCTGCGCTCTCTTAAATATGCAGTAGCGACATTTAGTTGTGCTATTGCAATTAATTTAATAAAAGTGAAAATGACACCGCGATTACCCTGTATATGTTACCAAGCATATTTAAATTACCTATTATTGTTTTTCCGCCTGTAAAATAAGCTTAAATAGTAACAATTTAAACGTTCGATTAAGATTAGTCCACGATTACAATACGGCAGTGTCACGGGTTAAACGTCTTTATTTAAAAAAATATTACGTTTAAGTATCAATTTTGACTATTTTACATAACACAATAACGATATTGTGCATTTTCGGAATATATTATAGTAAATACCGGAATTGCAATTCTTTATTCGAATATCTTGTACAAATAATTGTATTGAATATGTACACTTAATTAGCAGCGATTAGCAAGTATCAAGAAGTTATGGAGGAGATTATAGAGCTATTCATTTGGCAGTGAAATGAAGAAGACATATATGTTATATACGCGCACAAATTATAAATAATTTTAACGTATAAACCATTTACTGTATGGATTCAATGGCGTGGTTCTTTTTGATTTTTTATAAGAATTCCGATTGGTGAATTTTTTGTTATTGCGTAGCGTACAACGCAGCGGAGAAACAAGTGCAACGCAAATGTACTTGAAATGCCTGAAGATGCTGAAAGACGAAAACCTTATGGAAGCACAAAATTCAGACGATTCAAATTAGAATAATATTTAATAGTATTTCAACTAACATACAAAATAAATCTTGGAAATCCGCCTCTGAAGTAATAGGAGTATCCATTCAATGCTATTGGAATGTATTTTGGGTTCTCACCCTTTTAGAATGTAATGTTTAGTTAGGGTTTTATGGTAAGGATACAGATACATACCCTGACCGACCCTCTGATGAAGGAACTTAACAACGTGCTATCAGGTTTTTTATTCACCATTGACAATGATTCCTAATATTCAAAATCTCCTTAGATTTAAACTAAAATTGAAATTGATGCATTTTGTTTCTAAAATTAGTAGTTTTAATTCTGATTAAAATTAAGCACTATAAAAATAATGTTGAAAGTGATTTTACTAAAGAGAAGAAGAATTTGGTGAGACTTGGATCCCATTCGAGGGAATGATTACTTACAATTAGGCTGTGGGCAAAATTAATAAATAAAACTCAAATTTACACACACTAATCGCGACGAGCGAAACCGGTCCTATACTTTATACAATTATATGTGGAAGAAGCACGGACAAATATAATGCCTTTCCACGAATAATTATCAAAGAATTCACAACAATGATGTCAGAAATATAGCACAGAAGTGTCAAAATTATTTATGATATAAACAAATATACAAATTTTTTAGGTCTGGATCACGAGTTTTTGTGACGTGGTGAATTGGTTATGACTAAATTAAAAAAATTCTATTTGGGTTTAATTTTAGACCGAGAACAGTTCTCTTCGTAGACCCTCAAATAAAAAATTACAAATCTCGCATCACGAAAATGATTTCTTCGGTTTGCTATTTACGTGTAAACGTGTGGTTTATGGGAAAATAATATGTGAACTGGCTTCACTATGGATTTATCATCACTCCAGCGATCATGCCATTCTGTCAGCAGCGATGGAAAGATAATTGAATAAAATTAAACTTCAAACGAGATCAAATCGATATAAGCTATTCAATAATATATGGCGCCTTTTAAATTTGTTGTGCTACTATATTAATTAATGATGGATATCGTATTCCTGCGTTCTGCAGAACCACGGCCAAAAGTTGTACGAACAAGCAAAGGCGAGTTGTTAATAGTCGTGACGGTAGATGCGGAACTTGGTTAATCCACCAGTCGAGCCTCTACAGGTGGGCAAATACTACCTTATCTCCTCAAGAATGTTGTGAGGCATGTTTTACCACATACATGGGCTCTTTGGCTATTAGGATTGTAATCAGAACATTGCAATTATTTTAGTGAATTTATCTTCGTGCTGTTTTAAGTTGTTTATGGTATAGTGCAGGGGTAGACTTTTTTGCCCGCGATCGACATTCGTCTGAAATTATTGGCGGCGATCGACCAACATTAAAAGTAGTAATTTTAAGCCTATATTAATCTAATTGCCAACCCTTGTTTGACTCGGGCATTAGAAAGAAAAATTCGTCGATAATCAGCTAACTTCGAGATTTTAGCGTGCTGTCCCTGACACACGACTTGTCTCGCACGCTTCTTGGGACGGGCACCAAATATTTGTACAAATCAGATAGGCGATCGACCCTTTGGCCACCCCTGGTATAGTGTATACTGTATATCGATCGCCACTGCTAGAAAGTAATGTTTTGAAGCTTCCGTAAAAATATGATTTATACGTTTGGCTTAAATATTAAATATAATCTTAAATATACTCTTGCGTTCATGAGTTTTTTCGGTAAATATATCAAAAATAATGCGTGTTTGTGATGTTTGAACACTTTGTTTATGGGGATTTTTAATTACTATACTAATTACGCACAAATTTGTGCACACCGTAAACAATGGGTTAATATCAACTCTATTTATTTTCAAAATGGGGGTGTATCGTTTGAAACAATAAAATTCTCATAATATTTATTATGTAACTCGTTTGTGTAGAATTTACGTCGTGGCACGTATATCAAAATGTGAGACCAATGTAAGCGCAACTGTTGAATACATGTCATGTTGTCTCTGAGAAAGAGTGAGATATACGAATGAGAAGACGTTATTTTTTAAGTAGTGTATATTAATATGAGTCACTTTTTTTTAGTTATAGTTGCCAATTCTCGGTGAAATGTCACTATAATAATGCCAATAATAAGCGAAAACGGTTCTGATTAAAATATACTTAAAATATAACGTATATTTTCGAGATAATTTCACAATTGAAAAATTAACCTGACCGGCTTAGGTCATCGCGAGAATTATCAAATAATGATAGTTGAGATCAGGTAGAATTAGTAGTAGAAAGCAGTGTGTGTGTGTGTGTGTGTTTTTTTTTAAATAACAATTATGTAATATTATTGTTATGATCATCATGAAGCAAAATGGAAATCTAAATCCTTTGTGATGTTTTATAAACAACTTTCTTACGGAGTATCTTTTGTTGTAACTCGGCAGCCATTTACATCAGAAAGTGCACAAAAGCACGAAGTCACAACATTGCATAAGTCGGTAAAAGCGTGTTTGGCTTTACCTGCAACTCTAATAAGGTTGCAGAGACGTGCGCAATTTTTTGCATCGGCGGGATTTAATTGTTTACATATTCATCTACTAGATCAGTGGTTCTCGCGTAAAATTTGGCTGTGGCCGCATTAACAACATCAGCGGTCTTACTAAAATGTCTGGTGACCGCACAAAATTTATAATTTGTCAAAAATACCTAAACATGTATGTATTTGAGTTTTTGCGAACTGGCCATTCTTGATGCACAGTAAAAAGCACACAAAATATAAATTTTTCAGTGTCATTGTTGACACACTTTTATTAAATATCAATAATAACTATCAAGCTGTTTGTGGCAGCAGCAAAATTCTCTGGTGGCCGCAAATGAGAATCACTGTACAAGATATAGAATACGATAACCCAACCGATAATCAACCCTTGCCGATAAATACAGACAAATACTTTGATGATAACTTTTATGGACTTAGTTTCTACATTTTGTATGCATTTAAATTGAGAGTATTCCATATTTTACTATGCTGATTATTAAAGACCCGTAGATGACTTTTTCATGCATGGTATTAAACTTTTGCACAACTTGGTTGCAAGGTTGCAGGTTAACATATTTGGTAGGTATCAGGGCTGTAGAGTCGGTAACAAAAAGTTCGACTCCGATTCCGACTCCAGCATTTACCAAAACCACGACTCCGACTCCGATTCCGAATCCAACATTGACCAAAAACACGACTCCGACTAAAAAGTTTAATATCGTCACTTTTTTTTTGCCTAATTTTCCTATTTATGTGTATTCAATAAAATATCAACCCTACCAATCCGGCCAATGGCCAAATTTGACATATTATATGCAAAAATAAAAAGTTCAAACTTTTCAAAATTTACGACTCCGGCCAAATCACCGCGATGACTCCGACTCCGGCCAAAAAGCCCCGACTCCACAGCCCTGGTAGATATATATATTTTAATGCGTAAAATAAGGCATTACACTTAAGAGCACAGCGATAGTGCTTCGTTAACAACTTGTCTAACCTAACCTAACCTAAATTAACCTAACCTTACTTGGAGAGAGAGATTGAACTAGACTTAATAACATATTTTATTAATGTATACATACATATAAATATACATTACAAAACCCGCAATTTATTAGTTTATTGTTTTTGCAATGTTAAATAGAATTAAAAAATTATTCGGAAAAAAATAGCACTCGTCTCTTGTCCATGTGGAATATGTTAAGATCGAAGCAATAACGCTCAAAATCCCATTGGCAGGCTTCGCCTTGGATTAATAAACAATTCGTATCTACGATTCCTCAAAAAAGTATCAGGTACATTAAATTTAACATTCGCAAAAATACTGAAATTTTCATTTTGGTCTCGTAAAAGCAGGAAAAAATATTTGGCCATGTAAAATTCATAGTGCGAGCATACCAAAGAGAAAATCTGTTGGATAAAGACATGGGTGGTATTCATATGTCCGCTATAGAAAAATTTATTCTTAACCCATTCTACCATCATGTGATCAGTTCTCACAAACAAATGATCTGTCCAAATACTCCATTATAAGATCAAATGGTCTTCTTCCAAATATATTCTTATAATCTGCTTCCTTTTGATGTATTTCCTATTATAAATAATTATGCACGCTACTGCTTTTCGTAATTGCATTTTAAATTATTTTTGCTCCTTTATATTACAGCAAGTAATTCTTTTGCAAGATTCAAATAGCCGGCTGCTATAATTATATATTTGGTCAAATATTGGATATGTTTGATGTTATTTGAAATTATTATTACATTGACATTTTACGGAATCAAAACATTGAAAGATCCGCGGAAATATTGGGTTTCGTACATTACCATGCGTAGACATAGTTGTGTCGACGAAAGCGAACATTATTATTTAACCGTACTATCTTGTATTTAATGATCGTTTGTTTATTTTAGACACATTTTTGAAGTATTCCATACTAATCAATAAAGTCCACACTACAATATAAGACTTATTTCGTAAACTGTCGAGTTATTTAAATTAAATTGCTATTCAAATATGTTCATCAATCAATTATGTATTTCTTTTTGAAGAACACTTTGATTTTTCTGCCATTCGCAAACAGGTTGTACGGATAAAACCCACCAATTGTATTCGTCAAAATTTCCATGTTATTAGCTGGTAATTAGTTATTAAGATACTATAAGTACATTGAAAATACCTGATAGTTATGATTTAAATACATAATTCTTTTAAACTCATTAACATCAAGACTTTTGTTAATTCATATAGACTACGTTAATAACAATTAAACTTAGTGATCTAATTGTATTTTTATATATGAACGATACAAAATGTTTACGACGTTCATTCTTACACTTCAATTGTCACAAAATCGATGGAAAAGTACAAACTTCTAACGATTCAAACCTTATATTACATATATGTCAATCATCTGAAGGTGTCATATAGGCGTATACCAGGGGTGGCCGAACTTTTACCACTACTGGTGACAAAATAAATTGAATTTATTATCATTGAAATAAAAAAGGAATTAGAGATCAGTACAACAGGCAGTCGGGCGACTTAGAAAAGCTACGCGATCGACGCTTTGGCTATTTCTGGCGTATACGATACCGACCTGTATACATACATAAAATAAAACAGATAAAAAACTCTCATGGTTATGGCAAACATGTTTGGCTTAAAATCTTAGGTTTGTATAAATCAACGTCCAATATTATAGACACATATAATAAAACAATCTATTCTTCAAATGCAGTCAAAATAATAACTGTGCAATGAATGCATATGAATCTAGTTTTGAGAGTCAAAGTTTAACTAATGTTATTGGTGCATCTTTTTCTAGCGACATTGAGAGACAAGTTTGTATTTTAATGAAAGTTTAAATAGATTTGTGTCCCATGCCAAACTTGATGGGAGTAATAACCCACACAGCATTCGTTCAAGATTTTTTGCCGAAACGGAGACAAAATTGTTGCATCTTTTGTACAACCGTTTTTTCTATGATACGTGTAAAGTTTTTCATCTTTAAGATATTCCTTTGTTATTATCTGGTCATTAGTATTTGCGATACTACATTCAAAAACTTCGATAATTATAACAAGCCCACTTAATTCATTGAAACATCAATTTTACATCAATTTACATTTAAATAGCAATTTATCTTAGTGATCTACTTCAATTTTTGTATATAAACTAAACAAACTATTTACTGCGCGTCAGTTCAAGTACATCCGTGCACTTGAAATGCCTGAAGATGCCGTAAGGCGAAACCCGGGTCATTAGCGACAAAACTTATGGAAAGTACAAGAGTCAAATTTCATCTTTTCAATTCTCATTAACAAATATTTCTTTGAATTTTGTGGCCAATTTTTTTAAAGAAATGAAAAATTATGCACGCATTGTTATTGTTTGCCAATCTTTGAAAGAAAATGAGGAAGAACAAGTCAGGTATAATTTATTTTTAGAGATAGTTGTTTTTTAAAGTGACTAACCTGAAAATTATGCAACGATTATTGGATTATATAAAAACACACTCGCGTATATCAAATAAATAAATAATGAGAACAATATTACATGCATCGAGAAAGTATTCATTTTGCCATAAACAATCTCAAGTAATGCAGCATCCAAATACATTAAATTAATCGATGCGTGATAGCTTTTTTTATTAAGCTCCGGAACATTTCATAATTGAGATCATTTACGCTAATACTAAAAAGTAATTTATTTTAAAATTATAAAATAAGACTTTGTTATTTAGCTTGTTGTGTAACCACTTAAAAAAACGAATGTTAATACTTATAATTAAGTCAGTTATACAACCTTCTCTTTACGAGAGGGGTCGTTTAAAGATATTTTTTTTATCTCTACGCACCATTTTGCATCACATATTAAATAAACTCTAAAATTTGAATTGTTTGAATTTTGTGCATTTCCATAAGTTTTGTCGCTATCGACCCGGGTTTCACCTTTCGGTTATATTCAAGCATTTCAAGTGCACGGATATACTCACGAAAAAGTACAAAATTCAAACGATTCAAATAAAATATTGAAATTCCACCAAGCACCATCGGTCGAAATTCTTAATTAAATTCAAATAAAATCAACCTTTCGGATCACAAGGGCTTAACTCCCGGTCCGGATAGTTTTTAATTAGAATTATCGTTGGAATTTCTGTTCGGAGACATGCATATCTGTGTCGTCTAAAATTACCTCCCATGCCCATCCAATCTTTAAAAATGTAGCAAGAGCGATTAGCTAACCGCTAGTCCTCCTACTATCTTCGAAAAAGAGGGACAGAAGAACTGAATAACAATCACTACTCATAGAAAAACTTCTGTTGAGATAAACTACATTAAGAGTCAATTACCTCTAATACGACATGGTTAAAAAAAGAAGCAGCTACCTTTCGGCGAAATCGGTGTTCTTTGGACATAACCCGAATATTGAATTTACAGAAGGAACATATATAATACTATGAAAAAAATAACTGAGAACAACTAATTTATTATCATCGAAATAGTATTTGCTTTCAGGAGTTCAAACATTAATAATAAACTTGATATTAAAGTACCTAATACCTATCCACTACACTTTTTTCTGGTTATAAATAAACACCACCGAAATACAATTATTATTTTTACATACATGAAAACGATATTAAATTTATCTAACTTTTACTTTCAAATAAAGTCACTAAAGTATTTGATTTATCGTGAAGCAATCGGTTACTTTTAGCTCAGGGGTCCCCAACCTTATTGGACCAGAGAGGGGATTTGAAAAAAAATGTGGGGCGGTGGGCGCCACGTATTTTTCCTAAGGATATTATAAAAAGACAATGATTTTTTCAACCATGTCCGCTTCCAACGTGGGGAATGTGGACTCTTTGCGGCGATTATCTTAACATATGTTTTTTTCTACGAGAACTGCTTGTTCCTCAGTTTCTAAACCTCTCTTTTTCGAATAAAGTGAAAACTCGTTGAAAAGATTATCAGTGCCAATATTTTCTTTTTGTGCCATTTCTAAAACACAATCTGCAAAACATGAAGCTATTTATACTGATTAAATTGATTGACAAAAAAGGAGACCATTGTCTCGATAGTCGTAAATTGCAAAAATCTCTTTTCAAACTGCTTTTGAAGTATGTACTTGAATATGTGTGACTAATAATTCCACGCTTAATTCACTGTTACCTACCATTTTTCTTCATATTTGGGAAATGCACGTGGGACTTCACCTGAAATAAGCCCGAAAAACAATTTTTTTCGGGATAATGTTGGTGGATGGCCGGTCTGAAGTGCAGTAGTTAACGTCGTTGGCTACCGTATCAGACCACCAGGGCTTGATTTCCAGTAGGAACAGATTTTTTTCAGTCAATGATTCGATTATGTTCGAAGGCAATGTGTGTTTGTGTTGTAAAAAATCCCTTCCTATTTTTCCTAACCTCTAATCCTGCCATAGTCCTCGTTTCCTTTCAATCCTTACTATCTCCGAAAAAAAAATTTTTTGAGCAACTGAGTAACAAGCAGTTCTCGTATAAAAATATATGACAAAACTTCGCCAGTAGTCTGCTCCAAGTTGGAAGTGGTTAGTAAAATAAATAATGGTTAAAAAATTAAAAAAATGTTTGTGAGCGCACAGAAATCGGTCGGCGGGCCCAGGGTTGGGGATCCCTGTTTTGGCGCATCTATTTAAATTAAAATAATTCATTATTTTTTTTGCGTTAAAAAATAGCTCGAGTCGACTGTTATCAGATGGATAAGAAAACCTGTTTATCTGACACAATTACGCATAGCAATCTCTGCAAATATATGCAAGATTATATAAAAAAATGTTATTATGAAAACCAGATTGATAAACAGCAGTACATATGTATTTGACCTTTGCAATTCAAACATGTTGTTTGTGTTTAAGCGACTTGGGAAACGCGAGCGAATATTTACATACAAAAAGTGTCAAAAGTTGTGCCGACAGTCGACAACACTTGCCTAGCCATGCAGTGGCCATAATTAGATGAGCCATTGCAATTAAGTTAATATGAAGCCATATTTATTGTGTAGATATTTTTAAACATGTTTGTTTGACAATTACTGACACGACTTTCGTATCTTTCAGAAGCGTCATCAGACCTACATACACACAAAAATGATCGAATAGGCTGCAGGGGTCACAAGATTTTTTGAGAGACGGGCTTGATTGAAATTTTTAAAAACTTGGCGGGCCGGATGACAAATAAATTTATGTTGGAATCCAATTAGAATATTAATTTATATGTTCTAATATAATAATCATATAATATAATTTATAATAAAAAATATTTATTATATTTTATGGGTTCATACGTTGTCGTATCTAAAAGGTACCAATTGATGAATTTTGGACTTACTATCGTAAAGGTTGTTTAAGTAATGTTATATTAAAATAAACTTTAATAAAGAATTCGTCGAAACTTTCACTTAATATTTGCATTTTATGGTATTATATTACATTAGTTTGTTCATATTTTGTGGCAATCCAAAGTCAGATTGAGATCGTGTTGTACCAACAATAGAATAACAATTTAACGGATCCTGATCAACAAAGGTTTTGACGGGTGTTGGGTGATGATTTGACCTGTGATAAGCTTAACATTTTTTTTACACAAACTAGAATTCCATTTTTTAATCCAATAGCGAAGACTCATCTAGAATTGTTTATGCTGTCAATAAAAAAACCTACTTTATTTGTACGTATTCGCTAAATTAATACACTCACCTCACCTCACACGCATTCGTTGTATCGAGGTTTTACTTTTGAAAGATGTATTAATAATATTGCGCTATTTGACATGACACATGTTTTGCTTGATTGAATTAAAATTGTTCGTTAGTAAGTCATTGAATTCCAGTGTTTTTTTTAAGTCATTAACACAATTTCAAATTTACAGAATACTATGGTAAAAGCTTTTAAAAAATCAAAATGAACACGACTGTGTATTCAATATTATGTTCTCGTAAAAGTACTTTGTACTTCACAATTCAGATGAAATCAGAAGTACTAAAGCAGTAACAATAACGTAAAGTTGTTAAACGCGATTCCAAGTTGTTGTGACCTTTTCAAAGTAGGACGTTTGCTACGTAACTCTCGAACTAATCAAATAAATATGTTCAACAAATAATAGTGAATTAGCATCAAGAAAATTTCTTAATGATGTAAATTTGTTTCGAGTGTAGGGAACAGAGATTGATTGGATGGCTACTTGTATCTTCATACGAAAATAGATGATGTTATTCCATAGGCAATATTTGTGGCGGTTATTCTCTATGAGAATATTTTTTTTCGTTGATTACTTTTTATAATGACTGTCGTACGAAGATAGATTGCGTGATTCATTAAATATCGAACCACACACATAAAACTAGACTTTATCAAAATATTTATTGAATTGACTTTTACATAGTTTGAAGAAATCCATTATACGTATTGACACTTTGAAATAATAGCAAGAGTTGTAGAACTAAAATTACTAGCTCTTTTTTCCCTTGTTTATCGAAATATTTTATTAGCTGTGTCCGTGGTTGAGTGGTTAACGTCAATAGTTGAGGCTGTTTTTCAGTTGCGGTGCTCGCGGGCTTAAATTTTAGTAGGGATTGTTTTATGATTTGATCGTTCAATCGATTTATGGATATTTATTCGATGGCAAGGCATTCGATTCGACAGCAAATGGATAGCCATATCGACATTAGTCATGTATTAGCCTACACGACGTTATTAAAAGAAATTGAGGGGTTAAGCAACTGAATAAAAAGCACTTCCGAAGAAAAGCTTATGACCAGATAAGACCATATGATCCAGATTGGATGTGGAAATGACAATAACCTTTTTTTTTTTAAAAAAAGGTGCCGGTACTCACTTCATATCAAGCTTTTCACTAATTAAAATTATAATCAAGTATCATTTCAGTAATATTTTGTCTTATTGATTTTAAATTCTGTGAAAAAAGCTGCCAGAAGGCCGTTCCACCGCTTTAAATGGGAAAAAGCCCTGAAAATAATAACACGAAGCGACAGTTCAAATCGGGCCTGAGAAAAAGTTCTTATGGGCCGATTGTTAGACAAAGCTGAATTACACGGTATCAGAAAAAAAGTGTGCAATTTTAATCATACACATAGTTAGTAATGTAATTTGAAACTTAATGATTTTATAGGAAATTGATATGACAGTGTTTTTCAAGCAATTTACCGTTCCATACCCTACTGACCAAGTCGCTAAAACATTAACATTAACACATGTTTTAAGTTTCTGTTTTTAATAGCACCAAAAAAACAGCACGATAGATTTTCGTAACAGACACATCGCGCCATTTACATATTTTAAGTTTAAGCATTAATATAAAAAAAATATAAAAAAATAATTAACCTTGAGGTTATCCGTTCTCCGTGAACTGCAAACAAGAATGTTCTTCGAAATATCAATGTGAGGAAGTGTTTGCCTATCTCATCATCTAAGAGAAGCTTTATTTATGGCCATAAGAAAATTCTTACGAAAATATTTTTGACGTAAAGAATACTTCCTAGTGAGTAATGTATCGTGGCTTTACGAGGTAAGCTACACATGATTTGACAACATTATTAATAGTGTTGTATTCTAAACGGAGCATTTAAATCAGGCATGGGCAACCTTTCTTAGGTCTGGGGCCAAATTATCATTTTGTCTCCGAGTCAAGGGCCGGACCAAATTACTGAACATAATACAGTTATATTTAATTCAATAAAACACATTGCTACTTCTTATCCATTTTTTTATATATGTATATATATGATTACAAAATTTGGTGTGGCCGAGTGCGGTAGTAAGATTAGCCCTGTACTTGGATTAAGAGACTATCAAATATTGGCGTTGGTATTGCTTAAGGATAATCGCATAAAATTTTCGAGATTTTCATCTGTTATCCTCGATCGAATATTTTATTTAGTGTGTTTCATCCACGACATAAAACTGTTCACACGTATATGTGCTGCCAAAAAGACAAATGATTTTTCTTGCAAATGCGCGTAAATTTGTATATTTTTCTTCCACCAAATATAATTTATAAAAATCCGTCAAAGCAATGTTGTTAAATTGTGGTTTTAGCACTTAATCCCCCTGAAGCTCAATAAGTCCATTTGTAAATTTGCTTGTACATTATTTACATCTGCATCCATCGGACGAGCAAATATGGCGAATGTGGAGTCTTTGTTCTGGAAGTCAGCAAACCTAATTGCTCTATAAGTGCCTTCAGTTCATCTCCATAAGAATTATATATGATGTTTGTATGAGCTAATAGCCTAGGAAAATGATTGAAAAAAAAATAACGCCTCCATGGAACTATTAATTCAGGGTCAGCTTAGAGGGCCGGACCCAGCCCGCGGGCCGGTGGTTGCCCATGTATGATTAAAATTAATGATATGTGAAAAAAAATTGAAAAATAACTAATTATTTGAGAATTCGAGGCAATAACAATAGTGATGATAGTTATATCAATTTATTTATTCACTTCATATTTTATTAAAATAAATAATCATGGAAAATGTGTTCATTAGTGTATTTTTTACTTGGGAATATATTTGTAACCGTAGTGCAGTGTTGTTATTAAATAAAAACCGTATTTAACCGTAAACGTATTTTTAATATGTATAAAAACAATTCTTTATTGAAAATGTAAAGCTTTGCAAAGAGTCGCGCAAAGAAAGATCTAGTGGATAAAAATGAGAAATAGTTTTAATTATTTCAACAACTTCACACATTTGACGAATAAAGATAGCTTTATAGCATTTATGTAAAATAATATTTTCCAAAATTACAATTAATATATTGATTGAGTAGGCATTTACTTGGTAGAACTCCATTTGTTGATTGTTACATTGCAACATTGTTATTTTCCTAAAATTAATATAGCATGATAAATTTACTTTTAAGGTGTTAACTTTCAATACTTGGTGGAAAGACATAATATAAAAAAATAATAATAAAAAAATGTACTTATCCCACAATCAATTCCAAAGATTTTAAAAGTTTGTTTACATAAAGAGTGACTGATTTTTTAAAATAAAATGACAAACTTTTATACGAACTCAGTAATGATTTTGACAAATAAAACTTAACAAATTATTTCATTCATAATTTTTCCGATGTGAAACGTGTTTAAACTAATAGTAGGCTGTTTTAAAAAAATATTTGCTTTTCTATATTTTTAACTGATTTATGGAAGATGGCTGTATGTATGTATGTAAAGGGTATTTCAATAGGGACGCTCAAAATATGTTACTGTGTCCTGCTGAGTAGATTATTCATTTTTTAGTGGCCAAATTTGAGTCAACCAGTTTGGTAAATAATCGGCCAACACCTACTTGTACGTCATCAAAATACAATATCTGGTGAAAACATTGCTGCTGTGTGTGAAAGTGTACAGGAAAACCCAAGGCAGCTTATTTCTCGTTGTTCACAAGAACTTGGCTTTTCTGCGACTTCAACTTGGCGAATTTTGAATCGGGCCTTATGCCTGCACCCGTATAAAATCCAACTAACCGAGGAACTTCAGTTAAACGACCACAGACAACGCCTGATTGGGTTCTGGAGCAGTTGGAAGTTTACCCAAATTTGTCAAAAAAGTCAACTTTAGTGACATGGCCCATTTTATAATGAATGGATATTGGCAGACATTTGATGCTATATTCCATATTTAATGCCGTAAAATATACTTACAAATGAAATTAAAATTTAGTCGAAATCTCACAAACAACTTGTTTTATTTACATTTCAAAACTAAGCGTCCTTATAAAAAGACCCTATACATAAAAATCTATGTTTTACAAGTCTGATACTAAAGCAATATAATACACCCAATAATTATTGATCGATTTGGCATCTACTTCGTAGGACTCCATTATAATACGGTGAGAAGAATAACAATGCATTTTAATTCTACAGAAATTATTTTATATATTAGTAATAATAGTTATCAACAAATATATAAAATAGTTTCTGTAGAATTAAAATACATTGTTATTTTTCTCACCGTACACCCAAAAATTTTACCTTATCACGTAGGACAAATGTTTTTGTTTTGTTCGGTGCCAAATAACGTATTGTCTGTGATACAGATCTTGATTATGATCTCGATATGAAAAAAGTGATTCGAACTAACAATTTGGATTAAGTATTTGACTAAAGGCGAGTCTAAAAAACTTTTAAGCATGATACAACTCTGAACCTTTTCTTATTGTGTATAGTGTTTTGCAACATTTTTTATCGTTAAATAAACGCACGTTGCATATTTTTTACGATTTTAATCTTATCTCTTTTAATATTATAATTTTCTCTAGCGCCTGTCAATCAATCAAATAAATGAAAAATTGTACCGCGATATCAAATTATGACAAGCAAATTTAAAATGATACGTACAGAATGAAATATCAAACATGCATTTCTTAAATTATGATGCCAGGATATATTTTAAAGTAAGGTTAATGTACCAGTAGCTGACCGTTTAAGAGAAAATTTCAACAAAAATAACGATTAGGGTTTAGCATTGTACCGAATGATGGCAAAGCAAGTATACTCATATTGGATCATACATATGTCTTAATTAATATTATGTAACAACAAATACGAAAGGCCCTATTTAAAAACAATAGTGTTAAATTATTTAGTCATGTTCCTGTTTCAGTAGTTGACCATCTAACATATTGAAAAATCCAGTAGTTGGCCATGTCTAATCAGGGGGCTTTATACTGAACTTTCTGTCAGAGTTGCCTCAGGGCTTTCTGTCGCACCACTCTTGGTTGAATCAAGTAGCAATGGGTGGTTCAGGAATAAGGTACACACTGTGTCTAGATTGATCACTTAAGAAATTTGAAATAATACACTTTCCTCACTAGGTGTTGTTTTCAAATGGCCATCCTGGCACTCCATTGGCTATGTGAAGATGTGAAGAGCAATTCCGCATCTGCATTTCTTATTTTGGGGCATTTTATTCTCAAAATGTCAACTACTGGTACATGGTCAACTACTAGTACATTTACCTTAAGCTTAAAATTAAATTGAAATAGTATGTATCCAATATATAATTCGATTGAAAAATAAAACTGCCCGGATTGAGACTCGAACCAGGGTGGTCCGAAACCGATAAAGTTGACAATTGACCGCGGACACGATAAACTTGAAATATACAATTTTCATCGATGGCTAAATTTATTATGACGAACTGATTGGAATAAACAACAAAGCAATTTTCGTCGACGGTAACTTTAATTCTTAAAAGTAAACCTGTAATGCTAATGTTACTTTAAAGCAGAGCTTGTAATGTATTATGAGATAAGCTTCATTTTTTATGATATGTAGAGTTCAATGAATGCTCCATTTATGTTCACTTTCCATTTTTTACACTTGAGTAGGTTTACAAAAGGATGTTGAGACATGAAACTATCATTTATAACTGATACTATTAATCATTTAGAAGTGTCGGATTTTTCTTGGCGTAAATTACTATGAGTAACGTGGTAAAACTATCTAACACGAGATGTTAGATAGTTTTATGAACAATCAATCAAAAACTCAATAACAATTGAAAGTATGAAGAAA
Organism: Himalopsyche kuldschensis; assembly: GCA_028554975.1. Lineage (NCBI taxonomy): Eukaryota > Metazoa > Arthropoda > Insecta > Trichoptera > Rhyacophilidae > Himalopsyche > Himalopsyche kuldschensis. Next base: position 486,240 of record JAHFWI010000005.1, read on the forward strand.
ATATATAGTTCTTATGACGACGTAAGCCGAAATAGCAATCGACTATATATCTTATAATTTTTGTAGAACTAAAATACGTTGCTATATTTTCGTTTTTGAGTTCCAACGATTTCGAACTTACATGATAGTCTTTTCTAGTCCGATTCTAAAACTTGAGCCCAGATAGAGCGACGGCTAAATTACGAGTATCATTTGAACAACTTTAAATCAGTTCTAGTTGAACATCATCTGTTTGAATGATCAGCATAGGCTAATTGCTCTAAATTGATGCTTTTAATAATTGATAAGTAAATTTTTTGTCGGGTCCGCGGTGCAGTGGTCAACGTGATTGCCTTCAGTGACGGACCTCGCGGGCTAGAGTCCCATTACGAGCAGAATTTTTCCAGTCGCTATATCGATTCTTTTCGAAGATGTCTGTGTTGGTTGAAAAATTCCTTCCCATAAATGCGATCCTATAAGCGGTGGGCAGTGACAGCGACTAGCTAACCAATAGTCCGGTCTTAGCCTCATCCTTTCATTCCCTACTCTCATCGAACAAAAGAAAAACAATGATCTCTCCTACATGGAAAAGAAATCTTGAGATACTAATATTTAGATATAGCTTCCAAATGGAAGCTCCACTTTGGGTGTGGACATGGATTTTTTTAAAAAAGCTTAACGATTTCTATCTAAATTGTCTTATAAGTTGCTGTGAAGCGTAATAATTTAGTTGTTTAAATTAAGCCCTATATTGGTATTCAACAAAGATCTGTTTTAATGATAATCATCGCCTTTTGTCTTCATTTGCATGAGCTATTAGTTGCAGGGCACTCCACAAGTTGGAATCTTTTAATTTATGCAAGTTTAATATGAATCATTTTGGCTATTAGCTGGATTGGTTGGTTTATAGTTAATTTAATACACATACATAAGAAAGGTAGAGAAAAATGCTTTTAGACGAAATTAAACTTTTTTTAGTCGGAATCATGTTTTTTTAACGACTCACATCCCTATTATTTGATTGTCTGCGAAGTCGCAAATTATAAAAAGATTAATTCATTTGCGTAGTAAACATATTTTGTTCATTAATTTACAAGAGTTAAATACCATCAAGAGGCTCGTTATAACGACTGTGTTTTTATTATTTAAGCATAATATTTCATTGACTTTCGTTTATATCACCTGTCACAGTCACAATGATAATAATTGATGATTCGCCATTTCTTTCAACACTATATTGGTCCATGCAATATTCGCATTGTATAAATGCATACAAAGACTTCGTACGGCGATGGGACAAAAACACACGGCTTTCTTCCGATTTATTGTCACTCAGTTACAAACTTTCAACTGTGGTTATATTAGATATCTATGGAAAACGACTTAGTAGTAATGTTTATTAAAGATTAATATCGAGATAGTCGCAAGAAAGTGTGTTTAATTATACGCTATTGAGAAAGATCATTAATTTCGAAACTTAAACGCAGAGAAAAGTTCTTTAAGAGGTAGTAAAACTTTAAATTCAGTACGCATATGTTTTCATCATTGTAGTAAATGCCTTAAGGGGGTCCCCCCAAGTGATATTTTGAAACAATATTTTTTTTTTGTTGCATAGAATGATTTTTAAACACGTGTAGAATATGCTGGTAAAGTCATTTTACAATATTTGAAGTCGATAGACAGTTATTGCAGTTAGACTACACTTGTTTCGAGACGGGACATCGGTCACATTTTGATGCTTCGGCTTGTTACATGAGAACTTTCAATAGACATGTAATTTCAATTCATGAAACAAACCAAAATTTAAGCAAGAACAAAGCAAGCAGCTTCAAAAGTCTTAAAAAAGGAAGAAGAAATAATTATCTATAGACCAGGCATAGCAGATTGATGGGAAGTAAAGATTTCATAGTTTAAATCGTAGTTGAACTTTCAAACGCGTTTTTCTCAAAACTGTGTTTTCCTAACTGGCCTCCACGATATCTCAAGAACGGGTTAACCGATTGCTTTGAAATTTTAATGGTAGATTAAAAACATGTTTTTTCATCGTTTGACTTAGGATAATGTAAAAATTTTCAGCCGTTTTGTTTTTACGTAACCAAATAGTCGAAAAAAATCATGAAATTTGAACTTTTTTTTCAAAAACTTGTCAATTGTTCAATTTTCCACATTTTGAAAATATCTTAAATTAAACGATTTTTACAGTTTTATAGATTAAAACGCCGTTAGATTTTTTCTTTTCCGATAAGCCAATCAGCCAGTCGGATGGAGGCCGTTTTTTCGACATGGTGCGTTTGTAGTGGTACACCACACATTGCGATGAAGATTTCAGTCAGAAAATATTTTGACTCACTGCTAAAATATCAATAAACATATGGTAAAATTTTAAAATTTCTACGTTGATAAGGTTCGTCAAAACAAATCCCAAAAAAACCAGCCGTTACTTGGGGGGACCCCCTAAAGCTAAATGCATTAAAACAACTAAAAATGAATAGATATAATCAAGCCAATGATATTCTTAATGGCCAAACAAAAAATAGTCGATCACCGTTACTCAGACCATTACAGGAGACTTATATAATTATACTTTAATTACCACAATTTAAACTAATTTACGTTGAATACCACCCAATTTCATGTGTGTTTCATTTCATTAAATACATTAAATCATTTTTTACATTTAAAACGACATTGTGCAATATACAATTCGATGTAGACTAGATGAGAAGATGTACTGTGTCTCTCTTCCAAGCCAGTATATTAGCTTAGTTCGTAAAAGTTTAAACATAGTTCAAATAAGTGCGTAAGCCGAAATAGCTATCAACTATATTTAATACTATACGTTTAACTAAAATACATAGATTGATATTTTTTCACCACGTTGTACCATAGGTCCTATGATATTTTTTTATTTCGTTCCATTGTATATAATTCTAATACTATATATGAAGTTATTTAATAAGAAATTTGATTCGTTCATAAATTCTATGGCCATCTATTATAAAGCAGTGAATAAATTTTATAAGCTTTACTTTCGAAATCTTCATCAATTTATGGTAAAACAGGAATTTTATTACTTAATAAGATTGTCAAATATTGCTGATTGCTTAGAAACTTGTTTCGGGTCGATAATTATAAAAAGAGATAGTCACGTCACTTACTCTATCATACATAATTGAAATGTAATTGATCGTACAGATTAATTAATCTTAAATGTTTATGTTTATGAGTATTCAATTATATAAAATTAAGTTAGCTTTCTTATGAGGTGACTATTTTCATGGCAGGTTATTTCATAGAATATATCGGTGTTTTTTTTGGAAATAACCCGATAACTGATTTTGAAATAAGTTTAGTGAAAGATATAATTGAACATACTTAAAGAACTCCTGAAAACTGTTATTATTTCGATGATTAATGGAATAATCGAAATTATGATAGTTATAGTTTGTTTGAATATTACTACTGTAAATTGAATACTTTACAGTTATCAGATTATGCCAAAACAACACCGATATATTAAATTCCAATTGCTCTGTTGCAGGGTTTCCCAAACTATGTTCCGCGGAGCACCAGTGTTCTGCTGAACCTAACTAACTGTTCTGCGTCAATTTTGAGATATTTCATACACTGCAATATACTGAAAGATCTTCAATTTTAAATTGAAAGGCGGGTAATGATCAATCCCCACTGATGTTTATTACGCCAGGTATCTAAGTACAGGTGGAGGACCATCTATCCTCACACCATGCGAATGAAATGAATGGTGTATATTGTTTTTAACAGACACGTCTTATCAGTTTAATGACAGTTGCCAAGATTGACAGAACAGTTGAAAAATACGAGTTAAATATTCAGCATATCAGTATTTAAATTCTAGATGTAAGTTTCATAAGTAAGTCCGTATTGTTTTTTAACCTTTAATTTGATTTTTGTTATCAATCACACGTTATAAGGCCGAAAACAATGCCTCTTATTATGCTAATGCGCGCTAAGTTTTCCGTTAAATGTTCCGGCTTTTATAAGTGTTCCATAGCAGAAAAAGTTTCGGAAACCCTGCTGTCGTGCCAAGTTGCAGAAGGTTTATATTTAAGCCTGCTTCAAAGTTCCGAGATCTTTATATAGTCGAATTGTTCAACTACAAAACCTGGGGCGAACTTCAATGTATGTAATTGAATTCTCGACGTGAACGTAATCATCTTCATGTTTTTTTCTCAGAATATAATTAGCAGATTAAAAACTTTACAATGTACAATGTCTTTTATGCGGATTGTTGATTTAAGTGTAAGGTCAGTCGCCAAACACAGGTTGTACCTTGCGTTCTTAGACTCGTGTGTATTTTAGAGCCATGTTTGTTTATGGTCACCTGATCGAAACCTGAATGTTTACTTTCATATGCCTGTCGGCTGGAAACAACATCGTGCATACACACACAGAAGAAGAAAACAGAGCTGATGTCACACAGTACCTACACACCCTAATATTATATATCGCAGATCCTAGCATGGATACTAAGTTGATAGAAATGTATCAAATTAAAAAATAAGTCTATATTCTTTGTTTTTATTTCACATTTATTTGAATCAGGTTCTGCTCATGGCGAGCATTAACAACTGATAAATAAAATGATACAGCTTGATTTATATAATACAAAAAAACAAAACTTATAAAGTTGTGACAAACAATTAGTAATAGAAATACGAAAAAAAAATAAGAAAATAAAACATGCATAATTGATATAAAATGTTTAAGACCTCTTACAAATATAAGCTACTACAATGAAAACCAATTAAGTAAGAACGATCACTTACAATGAAATCCAAGCAAACAAATACATTACCTGGTTACGGTGTCATTGATTGATTCTTTTAATTTTTAGGTTTACGTAAGACGGCATTCTTTCGAATTGCAATTGGCTAACAGCTCGTTCTTTACTATACTAAACCATCATAGTGAACGTGATTAGGTCTGAGACAAAAGTCTCAGTTTGAACGAAACGATAGTATGTAGTTATATCATAACACCTTCAACTGGAAAAACCTCGTCTTTTTTCTACACGCAAAGGGTATATTTCAAAAAACAGTTCCCGTCTTCCCAGAATGCAAAAAAAAAAAAAGATTTTTTTATAAAGAAAATATGATTTGTTTTTTCATCGTATTATTTTGTTAAAAATAATGTTCACTATTGTATACTTTTACAATACTTTGTTGATCACGTAGCTTTTCCTAGTCGATCGCCTATCTGATCTGTACAAATCTCTGGTGCCCGTACTAAGAAACGTACGAGACAAGTCGTGTGACAGGGATAGCACGCTAAAATTTCGAAGAAAGGAGATTATCGACGAAAATCCAGGTCAAACAAGGGTTGGCAATAAGATTAATTTAGACTATAAATTACTACTTTTAATATAGGTCGATCGCCTCCAATAATTTCAGACGAAAGTCGATCGTGGGGGAAAAAGTTTGGCTACCCCTGCTTTATACAAATATAATATTATGTACACAAATAAGCGTGAATCTCTTAATTAATCGATAGCATCCATAGATTATTATTGAAATCCTTATTAAATTAATTGATAAACATGCTGTCAGCTTTTACAGCGAAAACTATAGATATATGTACATTTCGCACACTATCTACATATTACGTAGTAACATATCTAAAATGTAGGCTCAAAAATAGTAAACAAATTAATAAGAAATTACGTATGTGTTGTGAATTACGGCTTCAGCATGCATACGTTCTCATATTAATTATTTCGCAACGTACATTTATAATCCTGTTTTATTTGCGTTAAGGTATATTTGAAAAATGAACGTTTAAATTCAAGTCTTAAAAGCAGCGCTGAATATTAAGAGTTAAATTATGACTACTAATTATTTGGTCAGCTTCTAATTCGATAAATAGTCATTATAAATACTTAAAACGGTCAATTAAAAATAATAAATGGTCAGTTAAAATAAAAACAACATGTCATAAATTTGCCTATTACGACCATATTTGATAAAATTCACAATCTGTCAAAACTAAAACTAATCATTTTTTAAAAATAGCTGACTATTTAATTTAAATACTAACCATTTTTAATAAATAACTAACCATTAAAATATATTACTGACCGTTTTATTTAATAACTGACCACATTCACACTGATACAATGACAACTGACCGTTTATAATATTATCTGAACATTTTGTTTTTTAACTGACCATTTATTTATTTAACTGACCAAAACTTGAATTAGTTACTGACCCATTAAATACATGCCTTAAATTATTTTGTTGTCATAATGTAAAGTATATTAAACGTTGTACAGTAGGATATAAGAATAACCGTTTTTTCCGAAATAAGTAGTTTAACACAGCTCTTTTTTTCATTTATAACAAAAATTCTCAACGGCACACGCTGACAAATCCACACAAATCAGCCCGAAACGTGTATTGAATTGCATACAAGTAATTAGTATTGTATACGAAATATTCTGATATTTAAACATAAAATGTTTTTATTGCCAACTCAATATTTATACACAGGATGCACAAATTTGTACTTCTTAAATCTTATGCCATAAAATTCTTTAAATCAGTGTCCGCTCTCAATGAGAAGCATGAAGCCTCCTAACGGAGGTATCTCATCATATTTTTTTTCTAAAAGTAGGGATTGAAATGATAAAGATAGGAAAAGACTAGTGGCTAGCTTGTCGATCTCGCAACGAGCAGATTGTAGTATCGGATTGGCTGGGAAGGAATTTGAAGACAACACAGACACCCACGCCTTCGAACAGAATAGATAAAATGCTGTTCGTACTAGGACTCAAACCCGTGAAGTCCCGTGAACGACGTTGATCACTATATGTATGTATATATATGTATTGAAGAAATAGCATTACAACCAGGGCTGTGGAGTCGGTAAAAAAAAGTCCCACTCCGACTCCAGCAATTACCAAAACCACGACTCCGACATTGACCAAAAACACGACTCCGACTCCGACTAAAAAAAGGTTAATACCGTCACTTTTTTCCCCTAATTATGTGTATTCAATTAAATATCAACCCTATCAATGCGGCCAAAAGCCAAATTTCACATATTAAATGTAAAAACAAAAAGTTCAAACTTTTCAAAATTTCCGACTCCGGCCAAAACACCGCGCCGACTCCGACTCCACAGCCCTGATTACAACCAATAGTTTTCAATGAGCCAAATATTTTCTAAAACAAAACAAACAATATCAAATCGAAGACAAATGACATCACCAATAACGACGTTTAAGATCTTAGTTAAATTTACATGCAAAGTTAACGGTATGTTTCGGATATCTTATTGGTTGTTTGACTTCTGCTTTTCATTGGATGCAAGATTGTAAAGCATACATTTGGTAAATGAACATGCTTGTTATATTTACACATTAAATATTGCGAATCGTCATCAATCATGAGACGTCACGGGTTGACGACCCTTCACTTAGTCGGCCAATACCCACCCCAGGCACAGTCAAAATAAATTTGACGGTGACCTTATGAAACCTTCTCTAAATTATTCAAATGGTTTGATTTTGTATCGTATTTTTAATTAGGACTCATGGCCTTTGGTGGGGAAAGTGAGTGGGCAAGAGTTGATACTATATATTATGTTTATAAGTGGGCTTCAGGTCATTCAACGCAAAATAAGAGCATTTAATCAAGAATAAATTCTTGTCGACAAACATGCGGTCGCTACACGTTTGTAAGAAAGCGTTTTCTCTTCAGAAATATAACATTAAAATGATTATACTGAGATTTCCGAATGAAAAACCACTGAAATATTTATATCTCAATAAAAAAAATACACTTAGTTAGGTGGTGAGTGTCAATTATACACGATGAAGAAAGTGTAAGCCATTTCGTGTGGTTCGTGGTCACCCATATAATGTGATCTTAATAACAAAGATAAAGTGTAATTTTTCAAATATCTTCACGTCTTACAATTCGATTAAAAGCATGTGATTTCGTTTAGTTATTGCAGGTCATTTCTTTCAAATAAATTCAGAATTATAAAATGTTGGTATTATAGAAAAGAGTGTTTTCAGCAAAAAAAAATCAACAATATTATCAATTATTACATCGCGAAGGTTTTAAACTTAACGATCTCGAGAAAAACCGGTCTTGAACATTTAATACAAACTGTGAATGAGTTTTTCTGTTAATATAATGCTTTTCCGGAAATAATTGAAAGTTAATTGATGATTAGTTAAGATTCTTAATTTAAACTATGTTGTTTATGGGAGAACAATCACATAAATAAATTTTATTTATACTCATTCTTAATAAAAATAATAACACATTTTTAGTTATTATACCACTTTAAATTTATTGGATCAGGACCGGTTTCAATCCAATAAATATAATGACTAAAAATGTGTTCTTATTTTTATTATAATGCCATTCCACCAAGTATTGGCAGAGAACACCTTTTTATCTTTACTTAATATCTTTCTATCTTGTTTTGTAATGTGCTTCTGTGGGATAATATCTAGAAACTAACACGTCATTAGGGTATAGCAGTGATGCACAACCCTGCGGCCCAGTATGACATTCCATGCGGCACAATATTACATATACTTCATAACTTTTAGGACTAGTGGTTGTCGCTCTCAATACGCACCGCTTTTGGGATCGGGAAGGTGGGAAGGGATTTTCAACAACCCGTGCCTTCGAACTAGATCGAAAAAATCTGCTCGTACACGGACTCAAACCCGCGAGGTCCGTCACAGAAGCCAACAACGTTGCCCGCTACGCCACGGACCCGCCTTGATCACCGCGTCAAAGTCACTCTTAGTTTTGAATATAAATTCACGAGATCAATTTATGAATGTGTTCGTATTACGATATGAATATACGGACTTCGAAATCGAGCGTCGACTGCCCGGATAAAGGACAGGCAAATGAGAATTATATAATTACTAGTATTGCTACCCGGCGTCGCTCGGACTAAGCAACCAATAATTATTTAATGTTATATCATTCGACATAATTATATCACAAAATCTAACATCCAAAATAGAGTTAAAATAAAATCACAAACTTTATTTAATTTGATGACAGCCCCGCCCCATTCTCGCCCATTAAAATGTCCAAATTCAAGGAAAAAATCTAATTTGCTGTCAAAGAAATGTCAAATTATACCTTCACGTAAATAATAAACATTGTTATTAATAAGAAAAGCTGGGAAAAGTTCAGTAGAAGACTAATTTATTACATTTTGACTAAATGTCTTCGCCGATAAAAATCAAACATATTTTCTTTCATATTCGTTTTTATGGCAACTTGCAATAACAATGCAAAAGGGAATTACAGACATACATACATACCCCGTTTTGGTTTTATATATAAGACTAGTATTCGAACCCGGCTTCGCTCGGACCAGTTTGGGGTTATGTTCACCTCGGCGCGTAAATTCAGACGGGCCAAGTTGAAACAACTGGCAACTTAATGACCAACAATGCAAAAGGGAATTACAGACCCACAGACATACATACTCCGTTTCGGTTTTATACATATGATATTTCGGTTCATATGAAACTACTCGAGTACTCGAGTTTTTTTGTAAAATGTACTACTCGATACTCGAGTAATTGGAGTCTCTACACACACATTGATAACGAAACAAATTTACCGTCGAAACTTTCGCGAGCGAAATCAATTCGTTTGTTTGAACTTGCAACAACAATGCAAAAGGGAATTACAGACCCACATACATACATACGCCGTTTCGGTTTTATATATAAGATACACTCGAAATAAAAGAAGTAGTTTGTTTAATAAAGAAGAAATATTTCTAGAGATCATGACTTACGTCTATATAATATGAGTTGGAAATAACTAAAAATGGCTATCGGATGTCAGATTTCTCGTGAGCGGATTTCCTGCGCTAAGATGTGACCAGAATAAAACGATTAGTCATTCATAATTGGGCGCCATTTTTGCACAAACTCTACACATTATATGATTATATGACGATTGCAAAATTTACATACTTTATACGTCTTTTAATTTGTAGTCTTTACTAGTAATTTATATATGACTAATAGACAACGACATGATGTCGCGACATTTGTAGACACTTATGGCACTTGTTACTGACGAGTCCATGGTGCAGTGGTCAACGCAATCGGCTTCCGTGAAGTCCCAGTACGAGAAGTATTTTTGTTGATTCGGTTCAAAAGCGATGGGTGTTCGTGTTGTCTAAAATTTCATTCCCACCCATCCGGTGATGATTTATATTCTAGCTAAGTGGGGGGCCGAAGGTGGTAAACCCTCATTTCCCATTCGTCTCTTGGGATTGCGTTTCGCTTGCTAAAAAGATGATGGTGGTGAATGGTGAAGAAATGGTGATGACGAGATCTCTTGATGGTGGTGACACTGATTCGTGATGCAATAACCTCGATGGATTTTTTATTTCCCAACCTTCCCATCCCATTAGCCGAGTATATCAAAAGCGAGACTAGTTTACCACTAGGACACAACATTAAACTCTTGTCGTCTTTTGGAAATAGTATTTAATAAAATATAAAACATTACACCTGTCATATAATTATTTATCTGGAGTAAATTACAATTTTATACTAGGTGGATATATCCTTGGTATTTGAATAATACAATGAAAGTAATCAATGCATCATATTTAAACATAACGTATGTAAATTAAATGTGCATATTTGTAGATAATATATTATGTCGGTTCATGAAAAATGAATGTAATATGCAGTTATGTACAAGTCATGAAAAAAACTTGTATTCTATGTCATGGTAGAAAAAATTAAAATATTCCAAATTTGAATTCATCTGTCATTAGTATTGAAAAGATCAGTGTAAAATTTTTAGAACTACATAATTTCATCAATATGATTTATTATTTTACGTTGGAGAACCAATTCATAAATAATAAATAATATATTACAAACAAATATGTTCAATGCTTTAAAAAGGATATAGAGTAAAGTCTTACTTATTGGCCACGTAAAGGCCTTGCTTTGTATAACTCATTTTTTTTTTAAGATGAACATAATCAATTAAGGATTTCGTCTGAGGGTGCTTGATAGAATTTCAATATAAAAGTTGAACTGTTTGAATTTTGTACTTTTCCATGAGTTTTGTCGCTAACGACCCGGGTTTCGCCTTTCGGCATCTTCAGGCATTTCTAGTGCACGGATGTACTTGAAATGACGCGCAGTAAACAGTTTGTATCGATTATATACAAAAATAGAAGTAGATCACTAAGTAAAATTGCTATTAAAATGTAAATTAGCGAAAATGTGATGTAAACGAGTTTCAATAAATTATATCGTTTGTTATAATTATCGGGATTTTTGATTGTAGTTTCGCAAATACTAATGCATAGATAATAACATAAAAATATCTAAAATAAATGTAGGGTTTTATCCGACCTATTATTACTGAGTTGATTGATTTCAAGTCTTTGAAATAATAATTAATGATTTTAAGTGTATTAATAAATGATAATTATTTAAACGGGTACAATAATGGCGATTTTGGAAGATTAAGTTGTTCGTTTAAAATTGCTAAACTTTTAAGCTGAGCCCTGTTAATTTCTAATATATCTTGATAGAATAATTTATATTCGCCTTTGTTAATATGTAATAAATTAATGCTTGAGTCCAAATTGAATGTGTGATTTTCAATAAGTAAATGATTGGCGAAGGTTTTATCATTTCTTAAAAACACACACTTCACACATTCAAGTGGATTCACAATATGATGGAACTGTTTCTTTTATTATAAGATGGCTAAAATTAGCTTTAGTTACCTTCCAGACTAAAACATTTTTTGTTAAATATAAATCAATATCGTAGCAGCCTTTTTACGAGATCAAAGATCATTTGCAAAAGATATAATATCAAACGACTTTAGACACTTTATGAGGTAAATATGGGTTTTAAGTGAGGCAGAGTTTCAACATCGTAACTGAAAATCGTTAGTTATTGAATTTGATATCGCATTTAATCACAATCTTGCGTCATTTCCATACAAGTGCCTTGCTCAAGTTGTGTTTTTTAGAAGGGCATAAAAAGTGTGGCCGACACTGGAATGTGTATTTTGTTTACGAATAAAAAAAGCAATTTTAATTTGTACATGATAATTACACAATTTTACAATAATATGATCCAGATCGGTTTCACTCGGTTGGTGAGAGGGAAATGGCGGTCGATAATGATGACTAAGTATAATAGTAGTCAATATTATTTGAATACTTTCGATGGATTCGGCGGAAGCTTTGTGGAAGATAGAATGATATAAAGTTTAATAATTTAAACTTCTACTAATTATTCCACGTATTGTGCTACTAGCTGTGACACGTGTTTCGCCTCTTTCAGAGGTATCTTCGGACTTACTATCGCAAAGTTTGCTTAAGTAATGAAGCAAGATTGAATCTAATATTTTAAAATGATAAAATTTCAAAATGGTGTTTCGGATTTTTCTTTTTTACGGGTAGCAAGGAGGGGGTGTTATAGAATCAAAACAAAGAAAATAAATAATTAAACTACTTATGACTAATGAGTTGCAATCAATCAGATAGGTTTGTGTCAAACCTTTTAATTGGAAATAATGTAAGCAGTGGCGAGCAACCTTTCCTAGTAAGAATACTATTTAATAATACTTATTTATTTATTAAAAGAAATAAGTTTCAAATAAATAAACGTATCCACCGTAGAAAGGCAAAAGGACTTGATTTTTTTATAAACATATTCGTTTTTCGATAATCATAATGCGCACAATTTAAAACACGTTCAATCAAAAGGATGTCAGCTGCGAACGCCGAGTTAGTATTTAATTTACCTTTTGAGTTTGAGAATTTTTTAACGACGAAAAAGAACTTACACTACATTAGAGGTCTGCACGTGCCGATATCTCAAAATTCTAACCAGCCCGAGTCCGAAAAATTCCAATCCAGCCCGGCCCGAGCCCAAGCTTCATTCCAAACATCTTACCCTAAACAGACCCGAAACCGAAATTTTTCTAAGATCGTACAAAATCCAATTTTTTTTTTCGAAAATTCTAATGTGTGTAAAACAAACCATCGATACCCGGCCCGTGCTGAAAACATATTTATTTATGCGTGTGTTAAAGACAAAGTCAAAAATAATCAAGAAGTGATGCTCATTTATTTTGGTTTGATAAAACCAAACGATTTGCGGTTCCACTTTTATTGAATTCGGTAGAATCATTTGTTTTCTCAAATTGACAAATCCACTAATTGAGTGGAAAAGCAGGTGATTCGGAACGATTTTTATGTAACATATAGACATATAGGCCAACGAGTGACTACACAAATAAGGTCGTTTTGATTCATATATTCATCATGGTAAATTTATTATGTACACTTAACTATAATTTTGCACAGCAGAAATCGTCAGCCGCAAATGTTTTCCTTATTTTTTATGAATTTGAATAAACTACTGCATTTTTGTACGACTATCAAACTAATATATGCAATAAAGTTTATCTACACAATCTTTGAAAGTCTAATATATATTATGTGAAATTGATGTTACAGGATAGACACCTGCTGAAAATATTATTCAAAAGAGAATATTTAAAATTTTATTGAAAATTTTAATTTACTACGTTATATTATAGTAATATTCTCACGTGAATAAAAAACTATTTTATGTTTGAATTTTTTGGCTTTGTTCTAAAAAAATGTGGCCTTGAATTGGTGAAAGTATGTCATGCAAAGTATTCAATTGGTATGATACTTATATCGTGAAATAAATCTAGACATATTCCATAGACATTTTTTTTTTATTTTGATCTATCGAGAATAACAAGTCAATAAAATAGCGTATGCGGTCGGTCATAAATGATTGTTTTTTTTGTTTTATTATGTGTGGATTTTTGAATTCTATTTTGACTTGTAGACTTATATACTTATAAAATATAGGCCCGCACTCATTACAAGGTCACTTATTAATTGAGCGAAGGAAAAAATAAACCAAAAATCAGTGTATAACGTTATTTTTTGTAAGAGTAAAGTATGTTTTTTGGATGACAAATTAATATAATAATAACTGTCAATTCCAAGGCGTTGTTCGGAATTATTTTGTACGCAATAAATTAAAGACATTTATGCTATTTTTTAAATCTTTAAATATTTCCTGGATGCAAGAAATGTATTTTAATATACGCAAAGCTTAATGCAATTATCAATCAATACTGGACGTGTTCAGTAGAAAGGAAAACTATCCAAGCCACCATTTTGTAACTAAAAAATAAAGAATTAGACTTAATGTTTATTTTATGAGTAAATTTGCCTTACTATTCGACCCATTAGGATAAAGGAGACGTATCTCGAATGTTGATTTATGAATGACACTGGATACAAAATAATAAGTTTCGTTATGTTTCAAAGAGACAGATCAATAAGAGATGTGAATACGAAGACATTTCAATACGTAAAAACACTTTCTTGTCAATAGCTCCACTAATTCTCAAGCCACCACAGAAGAATATATTACTATTTTATATTAAACAAATAAATCAGGAAGCCAAGGCATCGCCTTTAAAGATAATGAAAAGACTACTAGTATCTGTTTATAAATAGGTAAAATTGATTACAGATGAAACCTGTTTTTTGGCTCTCCTGAAAAGTAGAGAACATGAGTTCCATCGAAGAGGCAAAACTCATGTAACTTTTTACAACACAATCACTAAAACAACAGAGTTATCAGACATACGTTTGTATATGAATTTAACAGGGCTGTGGAGTTAAAGAAAACACGAATCCGTCTAAAAAGAGTTTAATTTTGTGACGTTTTTTTCCTAATTTTTGTGACGTTTTATGTGTATCAAATTAAAGATCAACCAACCAATCCGGGCAATAGCCAAATTTTTCATATTATACATGCATGCATCAATAAAAAGTTTTTCGTGACTCCGACTCCTGCTCCATAGCCCTGTAATTTACACAAACTTACCACCAAAATCATTGAAAGTGATAACTTTATAAAATTCAGATATATCTTATCAATCAAAGATAATTATTATTTTAAAAAATGTCGGTGATTAATTAACCTTTCCGCTAGCCGTCCACTCTCACCTTCGCTTAGAAAATCAACAACGGAAGATGGTTAGTGAATGCACGCAGTGGTATCCAGCTAAGTAGTCGTGATTGCTCTCCAAGTTTCGTCTGACCACTTTCTCCAACTGGGCCTCTAAAGAGCGCTGATTACTTTCTTGGCGCAAGGTCCACGGCAACGTTCATGCCCACGGCAGAATCCGCCAACCGGATGGACCAGTAGTTCATCCAGTTTGGAAGCCAAAATGGTGTATGTAACAATGACGATAAATATTTTGCTTTCTTTGATAATTTATACTAAAATCGCAAATCGTATTTTATGCTATACTAGCCGGTTCCCGGAAAGCGTTGCAATGCCACTCGAAGAAAAAAAGTGTTTGTGATTATTGAAGTGCTTTCGAATGCACAATATTTTAGATAAATAATTTTGATTTAATTTTTCTAGCATTGATCGGTATCGATCACATTTGTCGTTTGCCGTTTGCTGTTAGTCTTTTGCCGATTGTCTATGGTACGATACACGCGCCACCTACTGAAAGTTAATTGTACTATGTATATAACCTTTGCGCAAGTGCAACAATAAGTTTTGACAAATGAACGGTATGGCAGCGCATACAATATGAAAAAACATTAATTTTTAAATTTAAAAAAAACCTACTCTAAGCTAATTTTGCTATGCCAAAAACCTCCGTGCAAAGTGCAAGCACAAAGTTTCTCAAAGTTTCATTGCGATCGTATGAACGGTATGTCAGGGCATAGGGTGCGAACAAACAAATATTGATTTTTATATATTAGATAGATAATTTATCTATACGTACGGTCCGTGGTGCAGTGGTCAACGTCGTTGGCTTCCGTGATAGACCGCGCGGGTTTGAGTCCCGACACCCGTTCGAGCCCGACAGTCGATCCATCGATCCCAAAAAGTGGCGCACAGCGAGAGCGATTAGCTAACCACTAGTCCTGTCCTTTTCTCGTACCCTTTCAATCCTTAGACTTTTAGAAAAAGAGACGTTGGACAACAAAAACACGAAACAAAAAAATACCGTGAAGTGTCCATATGCTCCAAATTGGGAGCGGACATGGTAAAAAAAATAAACCTTACCCACACAAAGGTTTTTTTATTGTATCTCATTGAAGTTATGTTCATTTCAGTTTTTTTATTTTATAATTCGTATGAGTAATTTATCGCTTCTTTAAAAAAAATAGTATGTTTTAATATAAAAATTAGAAACAATCTTTGACTTATTACGATAGTAAGTCTGACGATTTTTAATGGACGGCGAAACACGTGACACTATTAGTTACACAATAGTGGCAGTGAATGAAGCAGCAGTTTATTGTAAAATATATATTTAGATTAGTTGGAAAAGCTCACGATGAGCTAAACCGGTCCTGATCTAAAATAACTGTGGAATAAGTACAACAATGCCCTAGTATTTTATAGTCTAGTGTTTTTCCAGTGAACACTTTAAAATTGAATACAGATATCTTTTCAAGAAGAGATTACGTATTTATTGTTGTATTCAAATTATGCATTTTATTGTGATTACATAAACGTTTCTTGAATATCACACGATTGTCAATTCAAGATTTAATGTAATGATTATTATCCATGATGTGAGAATCTTCATTTAAATATTAAATACTTGTTTCAACTGAGAGTCCATTGTTGTTTAATCGTCTATTAAATAAATTTACTTAATTTAAGCTATAGCTTACATTTAAAAGAAGCAAACAATGGTTACCGTAATACTGGAAGTTCAATAACTTTCGATTAATATTAGTAATATCCATATTAAATATAGAGGCGGACTGAATATTTTGAGTAAAATTTTCTAAAGAGTAATAAATTGACTCTTTATTAAAATATTGTTTGGTTTAAGCGCAAAGATTGTGTTGCTACATATGTATATAATATTTATCGTGTGATATGAAATCGGAATTTAGCTATGTTCATATTTAGATGTCAACATAAATTGTTTATGAAGGTTTAAAAATCCTTAATAATTGTAAATATTTCAAGTAAACTAGTTTTGAAGCTGATGAGTGGAACTTATTATTAAGGATCATATATTATAATATATCTTAATTCTCAGTCGCTGATTATATCTTTTGCGTTGTGCAACATTACACAATTAACTTATCCATATATTAGCAACAAAAAAAACGAGATACTTAACTTACAGTCAAGATACTTAAACCTACTCGAATTTAGCATTTTAGAGTACTATTGTAGGCGAGAAGAATATATAACAGCTCAAATAAATACGATTAAATGGAGAAATTTTTGTGAACGAACAACATTACAAATAAAAATGTTTTATGCGTCTCAAGACTCCATATTTGAAATTATTTATCTACGTGCTTATTTTCGTTTGGCTGCATTGGTATCATTGCTTTCCACTTTCTCACAATAATTTCTATCGAATGACTCAACACATTAGCTTAAAATACCAATCTTTAGTTTAAATAAAAACCGCCAGAGTTTACAGATGGTTCAATCATAAATCAAAAAAGCGTGACTCGCATTTTCTATGGCGAGAGGATAATCTCAAGTAAGCCGAAAATGAATATTGTATTCTCACAATATACATATTCAATAAGCGTGCTTATTAACGAGTATTGACGACGGATTTCAAATGATTATTAGCTACAATAATATTAGAATGTTCAATTAATTTTAGTCAGTAATGTACAAATCCGGCCCGGTCCGTGGTGCAGTGGTCAACGTCGTTGGCTATACTGTGTCGGACCGCCCGTGTTCCATTCCCGGTAAAAGCAGATCTTCAGTCGATAAATCGATTCTGTTCAAAGGCAATATGTGTTTGTGTTGTTAAAAATCCCTTCCCACCTTTCTGATTCCAAAGAGCGACGCATAGTGACAGCGATTAGCTAACCATTTGTCCTGTCCTAGTCCTCGTACTCTTTCCATGCCTGCTCTCTTCGAAAAAGAGAAGTTGAGCAACTGTGTAACAATCAGTTCTCGTAGTAAAACATAATTTGAGATAAATTTTGTGAGGAGTCCATATGCAAAACATTGTACTTATATATATAAAAGTGTTCAACGGATTTTAAGAGAAAACTATCGTACACTTTCAAGGTATTCACGGTGGAATGGCATTATAATAAAAATAATAGCACTTTTTTAGTACATATTCCACATTGGATTTTTTGAGATCAGGACCAGTTTCACCCATCGCGAGCATTGGCAACAGTTCATTATGATAGCAATGAGCAAACTGGTCCTGATCCCAACAGATATAATGTGGAATATGTACAAAAAAATGTTAAATATAAAGGATGAGTAAATGTAGGTTTAAACATAGTTCTGACGATGGCGTAAGCCAAAATAGCCACAACAAATATATAAAATAATTTCTTTAGAATACATTGTTATTCTTTCACCGTAGTGTAATGGAGTTCTACGAAGTAAGTACCAACTCAATCAACAAAAAATGTTTTATTATTTTTTTAATCTGACGTGTGATACAATTGCCGTGTTGAATTTCAAACGTTAACTAAAAGTGGTCTCAAATCTTTGTGGTTTTTTTTGTTGTACGTGAATGAGTATGGAAGCAAGTTTGTGAAGATAGTTTACTTTCTCATACGGCATTTCAGAGCAAGTAGTAGCGAGTGCGCGATGATTTCAGGGGCGTTTCGATAAAATCGAAAGTTAGCATATAAATCCAGTCGTTGTAAGTTCACTTTCTTCAAACCGGGCTTTATTTTAAGCTGCATTAATGTAAACACGAATCCGAGAATCGATTGATTCGTTATGTTTTATTCACGGCCGGTTTTGTTAAAGCATATTGCATTTGAGCAAGAGCATTTGAGATTTTTAAGAATAATGATTGACGTTGACCTGGTATTTAAAAAAGCAAAGCTATATATTTATTAACATATATATTTGCCAGGGCTGTGGAGTGGAGTCGGAAATTTTGAAAAGTTTGAACTTTTTATTTTTGCATATTAGTATATGTAAAATTTGGTTATAGGTCGAATTTTTTAACTGATATATAATTGAATACACATAAATAGTAAAGGTAGGAAAAAAACGTGACGAAATTGATTGTTTTTAAGTCGGAGTCGGAGTGGTATTTTTGGTAAATGCTGGAGTCGGAGTCGTAATTTTTTTTAACGACTCCACAGCCTTGTTATTTACTATATCATTGTTTCGTGGATAGCTTTATATATCGATGGCTTAAAGATTAATTTTGTTAACTCCACTTTTGGCTGAAAATTACTTATTAATGCCATCTTGTTGTATCATGCCATGTGCTTATTCCGTAAATTTTGTATAACCAAAACATATTTAAATGCATCGTAAAAACGTTTTAAGAAAATTTGATATCTCCATCGTCGTTCTAAAACCTACACTGCTAATTATCCAACTCCGCCATTTTGTATTGTCATCTGTCATTTTTTCGTTGTTTTTCAGCGTTGGTACATCATATAAAGCGTTTGAAAGCTGTTTATAACACAAAATTTTACATTCTCAAAATTACCAGTTTTTACCCTCTCCTGCACAATAGACGAAAGAGTGAATATCAAATTTTCTTTTTAAGTCATCGATATGCAAAAATGTATCTAATAATACTATAATAATAGATTCGATACGGTCTTTAATTTTGCAGTGACTCATATCATTTATTTATAACGGTAAAGAATATTTCAGTCACGATTGAGATTTTTATGCGTTCAATAACGGAACAGGGGCGGTCCATGTATGACGTCATCTTATGAGAGGAGGGAGTTCATAGACAATGTTTTGATATCAAGTTTGACGAAAGGGATAAAGAGGTTTTTAAAAAGTTTGCGTCATGAAAACAGCACGAGGTTGAGTAACTGAGGAACAAGCAGTTCTCTTAGAGAAACATGTGTTAAGATGCACCCCTTAGGAGGCCATAGTCTCCACATTGGAAACGGACATATAAATCACTCAAACTCGTGGTGCACAACATTTTTGGGAGAAGGACACGATAATCAATTGTCAGATAGTTCGAGGGCCGCATGGGGTAATTATCTATATTTTTGTGATTGATATTTGTCATTGCGGGCCACATAAAATGTCATTGAGGGCCGCAGGTTTTGCATGACTGACTTAAACTTATAGGCTGAACAAGTTACACTTAAGTACTTTACTTTTCACTAAGCATCAGTCTCGTGCAGGTTTGTGTAGGGCCGAGTAAGTGAAGAGTAAATTAGTTTCTGATCGCAAAGTTTTATGGAAGGCGGCCGTGAACAACGGCAGCATACACTTAACGGAAGGTGGTGGGACAACCGACTCGTGAATTCAATTATATACGTATATATGAATCAAATGGTGTGCGGATATGATTCCAAATGATAATAATATATCAATTATACTGTTAGTAGGAAATTTTGACTTAACAGTAGGTAAATAATATCACCAATAATTTAAAAACGGTAGTAAAATGTTAAAACATCTGAAACTTTTTGCATGTCTCCTTTTTCAAGATAGCCTATTACTTAATGGTATATTTATAAGTTTTAAATAAATGCTACTCGAATACTTAATTATATATTAAAACAGCGGAAAACTATTAAAATAAAATTATGATTTATACCTACTACCGGATGGTTGGTTTTGAGGTTATTTATTTTTGTCTGAGAATCATTCAAACGTACGTGTGTTCCATTTTCAAAACCACAACTGTCTTCAATTAAATAGTGTCAAATATGCAATATGAATATTACAAGCGTCATTATTAATATATTTTAAATTTCGAAAGCCGAGTCCAGGAAGCAGAACCTATAATTTTTCATTTATTTCGCAAAAAAACACGAAGGCGCATGCAAATGGTTTTGATTGGCGGATATGTTTTTTGAAGTTATTCATTAAATGCAGTAATTTTTTTAAATAGGCGTTTGATTATGTCAATGGCAGATAAATATAGCATAATTACTTAATAACTAACGATGTCGTATGCGTGTAATAAAATCGTGGGCCTAAAATTGACAAAAAGTAAATTATTATTTTTTGCTGTTCCAAAAAGAGTTTTATAAATAAACTCTATCATATAATGATGATTTTAATGAGAATATACCAAAACCATAACAGATAAAAATTAATGTTTTAATTTCTATATATTATATATTCAAATACCAAACTGAAAAATTCAAAACTGATTTTTTAAAATTTCACGCGGCCGCGCAGAAGTTTAAAAATTACCGCGCACTCGTCATGGATTGGCGCGCATTCCAATAATTAATTCAACGAGCCGATAAATAAATATTGTTTAATATATGTAAAAGATTTTTTAACCATGTTTGCCCCCAATAGAATCCTAGTTCACCTCAACAGTTCTACTGGACATGTGCGGTACTCAGTTGCGCAATCTTTCTTTTTCAACGAGAGTAGGCTCAGAAAAGATAAGACTAGTTGTAAGCTAATCTCTCTTTCTGTGTCTCATTTTTACGATCGGATGTGAGTGGGAGAGAATTTAAGACAACACAATGTCATATTCATGTCTCCGAACAGGAATCTATAATTCGTTTGAGAAATAACTAGGAATCGAGCCCGTGCGCTACGTTGTAACGTTGATACTCATCTCCGGAGCCAACATCACACTTAGTCCTTTATTTTGTAGATGCTGAGATGGTCTTCCTATCCTAAAGAATTATATTATCACCTGAAGAATGTTCACCAATTCAATATCCATAGAGTACGTATTTTATGACCACTTAATCTTCAATTACTGCTATAATTTGCGCTTAATATTTTAAGCCGAAAATAAAAATCTCTCAAAAAATGATGACTAATAAAATAGATGAAATCATTCATCAAAGGTTACTAGGTAAGCAGTACTTTTTTTATAAATAAAATCTTAGATTTACATGCTGTTGTGGAAATAAATCTTTTATGATAGACGTGTAAACTAATATTTTCTTTTCCAACTTTCACCTATGTTTACATTCATTTGCAATTATATAATGATTAAACTCATTAAACGACATCTGGCCTGATACGTAAAGAAATAACATGAAAGCGTAAATCTTTTGTAAAATTAAGTTTCTTTAATATAATGGTTAGCTTTATTATGACAATTTAATACAGCGTTTCGTTCTTGCTTAAACACTTCAAAACAATCTGTCAATAGATTGCAAAATAAATATGTTATGAGAGTTTACTAAATATTTCATTAATTACTTTCGTTTTGTTTTACTGTCTCAATTGGTTTGACAATATAGTTTGAGTTAGTTATTGTCGATCACAGTAATCGAGTAGTAATATTCTAATTTATACAGCCTCCATCTTTGTCGGCTTTAAGCATGTATGTTTTGTTAACTAGAGTTGAGTAACTTACTCGATTATCGAGTATTAAAATTTTAAAATACTCGAGTATTCTCGAGTAGTTGTCTCTTGTCATCACAGACTTTCGTCATCATAAACTTGTCATTGATAGAAAAAGTCAGCAGGACACAAAGCAAAAGTCAAAAAGAAATTCTCGCATTGCATAGTCAACGGCAAAAACAATTGAAACAAATATATTTCCTGACAGTAAAATCGTCGCGTAAGACTCAGTTAAACGCAACGGTTAACATTATTTATATGTATATTTAAATAAGTGAATAAAATTTGGGAATAAAACTTCATTTATAAATTACGAGTATTACTCGAGTATTTTTCGAATTACTCTTGGAGTCTCTACTTGCCATCCTTTCATCTTCTATAGATGATATTTAGACGAAGGAATAGTGATTAAGTGAGATCTAACTGTCTCTTATTTTATCTTTTCATAACTCTATAAAATTGGACCGGAACTTTTTTCACTAAAAAAAATACAAGGAAGCTGATAAAAATCTTGCAAACTATTTATCTAGTTCGTTCGTACGCATGCACGGATGATAAGTAGTTAATTTTGAAATAAAAAAAAACAACGAGTTTCCTAGAGCGGCAACACTTAAGGGGTTATATACAGTTAGACGGCCGAAAAAAAGTGAATTTTCTAGAATTTTTTCTGAGAAAACTTTTAAATTTATTGATCCAAAAATTTATACACATATTATGGTATCTTTTAACTGTATTTTGAGACTTAGTACTAGTAAAAATATTTATTTGAAAAAGAGCTACAGCTGATCTCCAGGAGCTCCTCTCAAAAAAGACGTTTTGCGGTGACCACTATATCTTAAAACTGAATCATCTGAAATTAAAAAACCAAACAGATTTCGTTAAAATAATGTTAAATCTAGTAATTAATCGAAGGAATAAGCAAAATATTTTTTTTTGGCAAAATGGCGGTTTTTTAAAAAAAAAAATCGATTCTTCACCGAAATTTCGGCCTTAAATTGTTTATAAAAAAAAACATATTTATCGGAGAGATAAAATCTTCGATTAATTACTAAAAAATATATTTAAGAAGGTCGTGTTAAAATTTGAGACTAATCGGTTTAGCCGTTTTTGAGTAATGTTGGTCACCGACTTTGAAAACACCATTTTGAGAAAAACGCGTTTAAAGTTTGGAATGCATTTTACATGGGATAAAAAAACTCTGAAACGCCTTTTCAAATTTGCTTGTAACTTTGACAATATTCACCGGAACGATATGAAATTTTCTGTGTGTATTCTTAAATATATGTACATTAAGAAAATAAAATAAAAAAAAAATCGATTTTTTGAAAATTCTAACTGTATATAACCCCTTAAACGTTTAGCATCGTTCGTTTATCAGTTATTGAAAAAAGAACGAGCGTCATTAAAATTTTCTCAATATGGTAATAGCAAATATTGGCAAGATGAATATTTTATTGACAAATATACGAAAAACAATGCCATCGAACTTTGGACTTGACCCATTTTATTGGAGATTGACATTTTATACAGGATGTACAATATTTAGCGGTACCTACGCATCGTCCTTCAGATTAAAAAAAATATATATTTTACTCTTCACCAATAAACATTTTTATAAAACAATACAATATGGCGTACCACGCATATGACACTTCAGCTCATTAAAAAAATAAGAGTAATCTACAATTCTACATCAACGTGTTTTTAATTCATCTAAAAATCCGTCTATCATCTATTTTAGAAGATTCTTTTACATGTTTCTTCTAATTGCTAGCATTATATTTGTAAAAAAGGACAATGCACGTTATTACAGCTGGCGCTAATTATTATATTATAACTGTTAATTTTAGATGGCATCGTGAAGTATTACTAATTCTTTGTAGGATTAGAGGGCTTACATTTGTATGTATGGTGTCATAAAATAAAGCTACTAGTTAATCTGCAAACCTTCATTGAGAAAGAAAGCACTCACTAAATTCAACCATCGTACGAAAATGTTCAATTCCATAATGCAGTTATTATCATTGATGTACTAATACAAATGTATATTTTCGTAATTGTCAAATTCCGCTCGATGTCTACACTATAAAGTTTTTTCCGTGGCCATTTTTTCCGTGTCCAATTTTTCAAAGGAGAATAAGTCGGTTAGTTTATAAGCAGTCGCTATGCAGTTTTTATTTATTTTTTATTAATCTCAAGAAAAAAATTAGTTCTATATTATTATGAGAAACTTTCGACAACTATAAAATAAAAGAAGTAAGATGATCCAATAACGATCATAAAGCATTGAAAAAATGTAAACTTCGGTCACATTCCGGCATACTGCAAATACTTTTAATGTTAGTGATTTAATATCAGAGGCATTGACGTCCTTATCCAAGGAAGATATTGTTCGCCAAGCTTCAACAGAACACGATACTGAGAGAAGAAGATGCCAGTCGATATAAGCGTATGTTCTCGAGTTTAACACAAGAAAATATGCAAAATTGTGACGTTACGAAACAAACGTGGCCATCTCCATTTTCTGACTTTTTTGAGATTGAATGATATAACCGCACATCAAACACGGTTATATCGGCACTTTATTTTGAAAAACAAAGTAATATTTTTCATACTCAGTCATCTCCGTCGAGTATTTACATAAGATATGGTCATTTGTGTTTTTTTTTTCATTGATAAACTTACATTTGTAATCATTGCTCAAACAGAATTGGCTGACGTAAACCTTATAATCTTTAAAAAAAAAAACACAATATGGACTCATTTATCAGGTAATTTATTAAATTTCGTCATTGATGGAGATGACCAAGTTTGTTTCGACGTCACAATGATTAATGGATATATGCATATTTAATTACAATGTTTAAAATAGTCAACACACAAAAGACTGCTAGTCTTTTGTAAATATTTAAATAATGTTCATAATTGGTTCGTATACAAATACGTATATTTCCTTTGTGTGCGGCGTTACACGTTTGTGGTCACGCTGTCCATATCAACTTGACGAGTCTTTGCAGAACTCATCTCCGATACAAATGGCATTAGAAAGTTCTGCAGTTGTTTTAACATAATCACAGAGTGCTTCATACCATCTTGTACTCGGCTGATGACTCCGATGGCCTCTATTTGTAAATACCACACTGGACGTTGAACGCTCATTTACAATAATATTTATTATTATATTTCAACATTGAGTATACGGCGGGGATAATTCAACAACAAGGTTATGTTTCAACAATACATTGAAACATACTCATGATTTTCATTTCAATCATATTCAAATTTGGATCATTTGAATTTGGAGTTTTACCACATTTCAAGTGCACGGATAAACGTTTTTATATTTTGAGAGGGCATTCAGATAGATATTTTTTGTCTGCTCCCAATATGGAATCTTTAAATAGTTTCATACGAGAAAAGATTGTCAAACTGTTTTATCTAACCTAACCTAACTTATCTTTCTACAAAGCTTTTTCAAATAGAGTAGCGATGTAAAGATAACACAAGACTAAGGCTTGACTAATATTTATTTTTTAAATAAATAATACACATTATGTGTAACGATTTCTACATTAAACTCTTAGAAATATCAGGACCGGATTCGTTAATAGCTTGCATTGTCAACTGTTCACCCCATCTGTATATTCGGAAAGGAATGGATGTGGGAGGGAACTAAAGATAGCATGCCTCCGAAAATAAATCAGTAAATTGGTTGAAAAGTGTAACTACCCGTATTGGTATTCAAAACCGTGAGTTCCGTAGCCGAATCTGACAACGTTGAAACTCGACCATGGATCCAGATAGAGGTAAAAAATTAGCGGGTTTTTACGGAATGTTACAATTATTGCTTTAATATTGTACAATATTAAAAAGCTTTAAAATATTGTGTAGAGACTAAGGAAGAATGTTGGTGTGTCCAACATATTTTAAATCGACAAATCGTTATATTATGTTGAACACTGCAATAAGCAAATTTAAATTAAAAAAGACTGTGTATAGTGACATTGTTTCGTGTGTTTAAATACAAACTAAATGTTACGTTATATTTTCTCTACTGTAACACATTGATTAACATAATTTGTGTAGTAATTATGAACCATAAAATTGAAGAAAGCTGTACTGTACTAGACATCTTAATAGGCCTTGTTTTATAGTTTTATACCACAGTAATATAAAGTTATATTATTCTGAGAAATATGGATCGATTAGGGTGAAACTTACGTATAGAAAACGGATGTTATTGATTTAAACAAACCCAATAATATATGGCTATGAGATTAATATCATAAATTAAAATGCTTCACAATATTATTTAATTCCAGGTCCGCTCCCAGTGTGAAGCATACGCCCTTCTAATGGAGGTTTTTAAATATATTTTTTCCACGAGAACTGCTTGTTACTCAGTCGCTCAGCCTCCCTCCCATCCGTTCGATGAGAGTAGAGATAGAAAGGATGAGGTTAGATTATCTGGCCTTATATCGTTTATTTGATGTTTTAAAAAACAATCCGTAACTCTTGAAAATCAGTTGTAAGCGCCTCCTGAACAATTACGTTTTTGACATATACATATAAGGTATTTTTCCGTTGACCACGATGTGTTATTCGATTTAAGACTAAAGTTTTGATTTTATCAGGGCTGTGGAGTCGGAGCTTTTTGGCGGAGTCGGAGTCATCGCGGCGATTTGGCTGGAGTTGTACTCGGAGTCGGAAATTTTGAAAAGTTTGAACATTTTATTTTTGCATTTTATATGTCAAATTTGGCTTTTGGTTGCATTGATAGGGTTGATATTTAATTGAATACACATAAAAAGGAAAATTAGGGGAAAAAAGTGACGATATTGAACCTTTTTTGGTCGGAGTCGGAGTCGTGTTTTGGTCAATGTTGGAGTCGGAGTCGTGGTTTTGGTAAATGCTGGAGTCGGAGTCAGACTTTTTTCACTGACTCGACGTCCTGGGTTTTTATACATACAAAGTATTTATAAATAAACATAAATTGTATCTCATCAAAATGGGTGCTTTGCTCTTTACCTATGCGTATTATTATCATTTTATTTCACATTCCCTTTTTAAATGTTACCACTAATTAAAATCATCGGCATATTTTGATCATTGACACTTCGAAATTTGAATTATAAATTACAGCAAGAAAAAAATTGAAAACAAATGAACGTCTATTATGCGATTCATTTGTTTTCAGCAACATTTATTAATGTTCTTATTTCAAAATAGCGTTCGATTATATGTCATATCTGCTCCCACTGCGAACGAAACTTGTTATAAATTGATAAAAAAAATTAACATTGTGACTATAGTGCTTTAGTTTTTCCTCTGATAGTTTTAAATTCCATAGAGCGTACACTATTTTGCAATGCCAGGTGTCAAAAAAAGCAGATCGATTTGACTCTTCGAAATGTGTCAGCAGATTTGACACCCAATTTTCTTCACAATTGGAAAATTGGCAACGCTGTATTCAAGATAATTGAATGGATTGATTGTCAAATGAAGTGTGTTATTTCTTGTATTATGGTCGACAGAGGAAAAAGTTGCCGGTGAATGATTTGGATATTGAATTCATTACTGTGTATCTAAGGGTCATTACCATTGTTGCGTGGTAAGATGGATAAAATAAACACATTTTCGTCAACATAAGAATAACAACAGGAAATGGTTGCAATTTTATTTTTTATGTAACTTATAACATAGTTTAAATTTTGTTATTACGTTTTGTTTATCACGGGACTGTAGTCCAAAATAAAAAAAAATCATATCATTTATTGAAATAGCATTCTTCTACGGTTTTTTAAAGTAACGTAATAAAAATAACGGTAATAAATTTTGATGTTTTAGAATTAGATATGCACATGAACCTTTGGGTCTGTGATCGAGTGTCAACTTCGTTGTCATCGTTTGCAGAGCTCACGGGCTTAAATCACAGTTCAGGCAGCTTCATTATTCAATCGATTTATTGATTACTGTACGAAGACATGAATGTCAGTGCTACTTTAAATTTACTCCCACACGCTGCCAGCACGATTAGCTTACTACTAGTCCTTGCTATTCTATTCCCGCAAGTAGCATGCATCTATTGCAGAAGAAATATTATAATACACTCCATTATGAGTATATATGTTACACTTTTTTAGCGGAATATTTATAAATATTTACCTAAAATATCAATTTTAAAAACTTTTGTGAGCGAGGCCGTAAATGTTTCCGTATATGTCCAACGTACTCGACTTCTTCAAAAGATAGTGTAACAGCCAGTCCTATTATAAATATTGGTGCTACGAAAACAACATGTTGAAAACATTTTGATACTATCATTAAATTTCATACATTACAATTGAATATAACATATAAACTACATCATAAAAAACGACAGTTCTTTAATTACAAATAGAGTAATAATTGTATTTTTGGTATGTTACTACTTTTCTGTTTGAAAATTAACAATGGCGTAAAGACTATGCGATATGTTGCACCTTTCATGAAAAAGTTTATCTACTTTCACATCAGTACAATGATGCATTCTTATATGGTATTTCCAAAAATAAAGAATGCTATTTCGTGACTGTAAATTCAACCATATACATAATTGAAAAAATCCTAACATGCTTGTTTATGAAAACGTATTACAAAAACTTAAAGGTATGTATTTTGTGCATTCAATATCAGTGGCTGACTATTAACGGCAAAAAATCAAATCGAAATTGTAACAAGAAACACGCTTTTTAAGCCAATATTTCATTTTTTATAAAAAAACGTATAAATCACGAGAACTTTCCAGATAAAATTTCAACGAAAAAAATATCCATCTTTGTTTGACAGCTGGCGTTGTAAAGCAAAAAGTAGGCCATTTTGTTTTTAAAACCTTCGATGAAACAATTATACTATTTTTCTCAGCCTAAATTTGCTGATCATTTGCATTGCTTTTGTACTAATTATGAACATTTTTAAAGACGCCATTAATTTCTCTTTCTTCTAATCTTGATATTATGATATTTGTGTCAGTTTTCGCTCGGATTTTTTGTGGGTTACCTTTGTTATACAAAAGCATTTAAAATAAAATGAATAATTGTCTTTGAAATATAGGAACAGAGTTTTTCATCGACAACAAGATATATATTAATTGTAAATAAGAAAAGATTAACTAGATAAAAAGCGCTTTCATAAAATTGTAGTGGAAAAACTGTTTGAAAGTAAAATCAAGAAATAATTTGTACACCTTTCTGTGAAGCACGATCTAGTCACCCGTGTGGAATAGTTCGCAATATATGTATGCATTAAAAAAATTCAATTTGTCTATTTGAAATATAATGGCTTTCTATTTCAGAGATGACCATGTATTAACATATGAATGTTATACTTGGTGTAAAAAGCAAAAATAAATCGGAATTTGCAGTATTTGTTTCAAAGTATCATCATTATAATACGGGTTTATGTAGGTGAGAATAAAAGGACAGTACTGATGGCTACAATGAGAACAAATGGTTGATACACAATTATGGTGTGCATTCACAAAAAGGATAATAAAGATCACTGTATTTAGGTTTTAATCATTTGAAGATTTGCGAGATCTTTCACCAATCTTTATGTGTTAATAATTCGCGAATTCGTTCGTGAAATCTCTAAAAGGTTTCACAAGACAGTAGGCCATCGTTTAAACCCGACGATCTCTTGCGGAATTTTGACGAGAAGGCATCAGAAAAACGTTATCGTTATAGACCGAATGCCATTCTTCACAATGATCCTCCATATGTAGAAAGAAAAAGTAGGAATCGCGCCCTCCTGTCAGCAGCGGTGGGAAGAGAATCAATTTGAATGTACACAGCAAACTAAGAGACGAAGGAAACGGGAAGAACTTTGACGTCAATACGTTTTAGAACTTGAAGCTCCACGAAATAGATATCCAAAAAAAGATAGAACGTTTATCGAATTTAATATTTTAAACTATTTCTACTTCTTTTAAACACGCAATCAAGCAAAATTTCTACGATATCTTGAATGATCAATTTTATCAATATGCCAAAGATATTGTCTATTTTTTTAGACACATTATAAACAAGAACACGCCATATCATCAACCACGGTTTATAAAAACAGTTTTTGTTTAAATGAGATGTATAATAGAACCAAGTTTACTATAAGTTGTATTTTGTTTTTATTAAATTGCAGAGCAGTTTGTTTTAATAGTATAAGATGTCTCAGTGTTATGACCTATGATGGGTTATCATGAGATACATTTACATAATTATTCTTCCTTTGTTAAGAATGTCAAAATTTATGTTCATTATAATTTTTTGAGGAATTGTTGGTATGAATTATTGTTTCATGCTTAAAAGTGTACATCATGTTTACCATTGTTAATGCTACAGTAAAAACATTAAAAATGTTTGATGGAATTGCTTCGGATGTCAACATATTTCACGTGAACGTGAGTGAGTAAAAACGACTAGGGTAAATGTACCAGTAGCTGACCGTTTAAGAGAAAATTTCAACAAAAATAACGACGAAGGTTTAGCATTGAAGTCATGTTTTTGTTTCAGTAGTTGACCATCTCACAAATTGAAAAATCTAGTAGTTGACCATGTCTAATCAGGGGGCTTTATAGTGAACTTTCTTATACTTATAGTTGCCTCAGGGCTTTCTTTCACAACACTCTTGGTTGAATCAAGTAGCAATGGGTGGTTCAGGAACAAGGTACACACCGTTTCTAGATTGATCACTTAAGAAATTTGAAATAATACACTTTCCTCACTAGGTGTTGTTTTCAAATGACCACCCTGGCACTCCATTGGCTATATGGTGATGTGCCAGTGGCTCATTCCGACCACAGATGCCTTAATTTATCTGAACTTTACAATTTAGAGCAATCCCGCATCTGCATTTCTAATTTTGGGCCATTTTATTCTCAAAAGGTCAACTACTGGTACATGGTCAACTACTAGTACATTTACCTTATTTGTTTGAAATGTTTTAAAGTACATATTATATAGAATATCTCGGGTAAATTTCTTTGCAAATAAATTGTCAATATGTTTATTTTTCTTCACATTGCAAAAAACAATACATACATACACGTATAATTAATGTTTTATTTTGTAATGTGCAATAAAATTAATTCTAAATTTAAATCTCTAATGTATTTTATCCTCAACAAATCTTTGATGAATTTATATAAGTAGAATATTAGATGAGGTACATATCTGATGATGATTAAAGAAATTTAATTTATATATTTTTTATACTCGTGCTGGCGATACAAAGATTCTTATAAAATTTTCATTATGCTATTTAAGCGATAAAACAAGGAGCGTTGAACCCCGTGTAACAAATTTAAATTTAAATTCACGATTGCCATATGCTTCTAGATCCTGAATTTGATGAATGCACAAATATATAAAAAGTATCATTTCATAATGAAGAGTTTTTTCACTGTTCCACCGATTAAGAACAATTCACAATTCATGCATGATATTTAATGTGCATAGAATAAATTATTCACAAAATATCTGTGTAAGTCAAAGGAAAATTTATTACTCTTAAAGTTCGTATTATAGAAAAATCTATGCATATATTTGGTCCATGTCTGCTTCCAATGCGGATCAATATGTGGCTTCCTGATGGAGGAATGTCATATTCTTTACACGAGAACTGCGAGTTACTGACGAGTTTAACCTTTTGTAGGGATAGAATAGACAAAGCTACGACTTATAGTTAGCTAGATAATCTCGCCACGGCTAACTTATAGAACCACGAATGAATATGAACTTTGCTCATTTGTCTTGCTTGAAGATGCCGGAAGTCGAAACCCAGGGCGCAAGCGACTAAACTCGTGGGAATGTACAAAATTCAAACTATTCTTATTATTGAAATTCCATCAAGCACTTTTATCAAATATATACATGTGTCAACTGTGGAAAAGCATAATATAAAAAAAATCAGCTAAAAATGCTCGCGATGAACGAAACCAGTCCTGATCTTTATACAATTGTAATATCCAGTGGCAAGAGCTTTGCCGTAGCGATCAGGTGGGTCTGGGTTCAATTCCCGGCAAAGCCAGATTTTTTCAATTGTAAAAGACATCAGAATTTCGTGTGATTTTCATATGTAATAATATTTTGCCACATTGGCATTAGCTGTGATGCCAATTTTTTTTTTAAATATACATGCAAAAGTCGTTAAAAAATCTTCTTTATTTGTTGTAAGACATGACCGATTAAATTAAACATAAAGCCCAATATCTATCACCGAACCATGTTTTGGAGCACAAAAATGTACCGTTTTAGTCGCGTAATACTTTCGAGGAGCATTAAAGCACACAGAAACAATAATTCAGGCGGACCGATGCAGCGAAATTATACGAAAATGTAGTATCCATCTTTACGAGGCTATGCACTTTGAGGCCGAAATTTCCATATATCTGTAAAATCTACTCGAGTGATTATGCGGGCATAATAAATAAATACGTAACGCGAGCGGGGAAACACTTCGACCGAATACACGAACGATCTGAACACATATACCCCACTTAGCAAGTGAACTGATGAGACTGAATATGTAATGAGACAGTAATGTCGTGTCATAGAGTTAGGGTGACTGCTATAGAGAAATGGACAGCTATTGTTATTATCTTATATATAAAACCGAAACGGCGTATGTATGTCTGTGGGTCTGTAATTCCCTTTTGCATTGTTGGTCATTAAGTTGCCATAAAAACGAATATGAAAGAAAATATGTTTGAACTTTTATCGGCGAAGACATTTAGTCAAAATGTAATAAATTAATCTTCTACTGAACTTTTCCCGGCTTTTATTAATAAATAATGTTTATTATTTACGTGAAGGTATTATTTGACATTTCTTTGACAGCAAATTAGATTTTTTCCTTGAATTTGAACATTTTAATGGGCGAGAATGGGATTGTCATCAAAGAAAATAAAGTTTGTGATTTTATTTTAACTCTATTTTGGATGTTAAATTTTGTGATATAATTATGTCTAATGATATAACATTAAATAATTATTGGTCGCTTAGTCCGAGCGACGCCGGGTAGCAATACTAGTACACCATAAGTTTGAAAGCGGTTCCGCGGAAAATCGCACAAAAAAAACTATGACTTAATATGGGAATATTACATGTAAAAGGATCAATGGCGTACGGTGGATGTTAATATTGGGTGTGCTGTAAAAAATAAAACAATAAATGAATGAATAACGCGCTGTTAATTACGTTATAACATATGTGCATACGTTTATTTCGTCCCAAAAAAAATGCATAAAAAACTGCATAACTTTGAAATCGCAAAAAAAAAGTCGCACAAACAGAGTCATGAGTGTATATGGTTTTTACTTTTATAGCTGTATAATAAATAAAATAATCCTAAATACTACTAAATAGACCATTTTGAAAAAGTGGACATTTACTAAAATTACAAGAATTTCTTAGCAAAGAGGCAGCCAATGCAACGACTTACTGCTTGTTAACAAAGAAATTAGGTGATTTTCGCATCAACCGCTTTTTATAAATTTCCAATACTTAAACATCAAAATACGCTTAATGTCATCTTCCTTTCAAGCTTGTCAGAGTCATTTACTGACAAGAACGGCAGTATATATTATATCATTTTGTGTAGCATTGCTATTTTTTCACAGAGTTATAATGGAGGTCTACCAAGTAAATACCAATTCAACCAACAGTCGCTTCTTGTATTTTTCTTGTCATAGCTTGCGATTTCTATATACTTTTAATTCGAGTAACAAATAAAGCGACGGCTACAGTGGGCGGCTATAGTTATTGGAAACTTCAACTTAAAGCTTTTTTTACGGTTCTTATAATAAACATCCGATCCAGTGATGTGTAATCACTACGCTTCATGCAAATACATATATGTGCCCATCAGTCTTTTGCACAATTATCATATCTGATGCATGGGCAAAGAATTATTATACCGTACCAAACAGGATGATAAATATGTATGAGTTTTAATGAGTATTCCATTTTTGAACTAAAACAAAATATTCGTTGTCGAATAGGCCGATTCTTTTTTGAATTCGACGCATTCAAAGTGTGAACTTATACCTACTTTATTAAAATGTAGAATAGTTAACACATTTTAAATTTGGAAGGTCATAGACTTCATTAAATGTTTTATACTTTCAATCGATTTTATGAACACGCAATGCAAATACCATCATGTCCCCAACCTCAATTAAAGGTAATAATAATATTGTACAGTTGCCTCGGGCAAACCACAATAAACCATTGAGACACAAGATAGGTACAGTCTAGGGACTCCAATTACTCGACATCTCAACTACTCGAGTATCGAGTAGTAAAATTTTAAAATACTCGAGTACTCGAGTATACTCCAGTAGTTTCAGATGTACCAAAATATATATTATTTGTTCAAATTTGTGTCTATCAATAGATGATAAACAAATAAATAAGCTTATTTTAGTTCATTCTTATATTTATTTAAATTTATGAAACATATAATTCAAAAATAATAGAGAATTAATCGTATCAAATTTTAATTTGGTTCGAAGTTTTGTTTTTTATTCCAGCAGTAGATAAAACTCTCTCTGTTGCTGTGGACTTCGGTTTTAAAGATAACAATCAATTAAATTGTGCTATCTAGTTTTTCTGTCCGCTGCTTAAAACAAAATAACATTTGGAATTAAATCTTCAATTATATATAACGAGTATTACTCGAGTATTTTTCAAATTACTCGGTATCGGGATACAAAAAAAATGGACAGTATACTCAGGCAGGATACTCGATACTCGGAGCTCTCTAGTACAGTTGCAGAAAAACCCGAATGTATTTATTTTTTCAAATATTTTACGTAATTATTTACGTTTTACCATTATGTCTGATATCATTTCATTGAGTTCACAGACACACCTGTACATTTTTGACATTTGAACGAGCCTGTGTGAATCGTACCGTATCAGTTATGAGCGAAAATAATTAATAAAATTATCATACTTTTGACCCCAATTTTGAGGTTACGAATATCAAATTAGTCGTATTTAAATTTAAAAGTGGCAACACACATAATCTCGATTACTTTGACGTTTCGTTTGCTACCGGAGATTGTATATTTATTTATTTATATAAAATATTAAATACAACATTTTTTATCTTTGCAGTGCGTATATTTTACGTATTTATTAATGCATTAAATAAATTAAGCATTAAAAATCAAGGAATGTGTAGAAAGTTGCAAAGATTCCTAATTTGAAAGTTATAGAAAATATTCGTCTGATCTCACTCTCGTCTCAAAAATGTCTTGACGTTCCAAGCAACAACATGTGCTGAAGTTATTTCTAATGGCATCACCATTATCAGCTTTATTCTACGTTTTGGCATAAGAAATAAATATGATTCATCACTACGACACGAACATACAGTTTGACAGTTAAGAATGGCGGAATTCTCATTATGGCCTCGTATAAGACAAAAGAGCAATTAAATGCTGACAGGATTAACAATATTAATTAGAAAATGTGTATCGTGTGAATCTTTTCGACATCTTCAGGCATTTTAAGTGCACGTATGAACTTGAAATGACGTTAGGCTGACCCTGGGTCGTTAGAGATAAAACTCATGGAAAATCCCAAATTCAAACGATTCAAATTTTAAATTAGTACTAAGTAGGTTTAAGCTAATGCTAAAGTATTTGGATATCCTCAAATGTAGGCTCCAAAAAGAATGAAGAGTCTCCAATGTAATTTTGAATGATGGTAGATTGTTGTATGTCGTAAAATGTTGACGAAATGAAACATTTCAAATTCATGAAACGTTTTGTCTTATAAGTTATTTCTCTTTCTGTCAAGATATGTTAATATATATATATGTATGTACTAGAGTGGGTCTACAACAGTGGTTCTCACGTGAAAATTTCTGATGGTCGCACCAAATTTTTGTTCGAGTCTGTTGTGTTTCAGTTTTGTCAAATGGGCCTAAACATGTTTGACGATTTACTATTGGTATTAATTGCAATCGAAATGCTTCATTTTCAGAGTATTTGTTGACAAATTATCTTGGAAAACCACTCTTTTAAAATTATCAATCTTTACTAAGAATATGTTGGTGGCCGCATATGAGAACCACTGGTCTACAAGTAACGAATAAGAATTTAAACAAATAGGTCAAACTGTTACCGGCCTTTATTAATACTGAATATATTTTGCTTTTTACAAGTTATGGCTGTATTTTGAGTCCATTAATAAGCCATTGTAAAATACATCAAATATTTCGTATTCTAGTATTCATATGAATAATTTCATTATCATGAATGAATTAAATTACAAGGTGGAATGACCGAAATTATTATACAAATGGCTTCCAAGGTGGTTTATCTTGGTGGAAAGGAATTCTATTTAAGTCTACTACTAAGTTTAAATGATGCAATTCGTGACTATGGTGGCCATCCTGCTAGATTGGCTAACTAGTCTTCGAGTTCTTGAAGTAATGAGGTATTTGATAACGTTCATGGTAAATATCAATTGAGAGTCTTATTTGAAAGCAATTAGTTGTAAAATAAATAATTATTAAGTGTGCGATGAGGCTATGTTCGATCAAGGACAGGTAATCGGCGACGGCGGTAAAATGTAAATTTTATATTCAATCATTCATTTATAAAATCTGACTATATGAAATTATTAAAAATATGTGAAATCTTTGAAGTGTGCAGTTTCTTGTCAAATTTTTAATTCTAGTGTGGGTTCAGAGTGTTCAGACTAAGTTTACATTTCCCCTTCCCGTATACCTAGTTTTGATTATACCTGTACGTTTCTTATAGCCGAATTATTAGATAGGAGAACTCCCTTACGAATACTGAGTGTGAATATATAGTAATCGAATGTGCTTAAAACATGACGAACATCAGGAAATTTCCGTTGGTTAAACTTGTAAAGTAAACATCGCAGTCGAGAGTCACATCAATACGAATATATGGCATTTCACTAAAATATTGCGCGCGCAATCTATAGTTTACTTTCTTTTATGTAATTACATGATTTTCGAATGATTCAACTCACCGTATTTCCAGCTCCAGCAGGCATAAGAAACATCGGCGGCTGCTTCATCTTATTTTTTTTAATAGCACTCTTTGACACTTTTTGAATCCTCACTGGTATAGCGGGCTGGCCTCCCAGCCAACTACACACTAGTTTATCCTTGCTATTAGCACTTCCAAAGTACGATCCTACTCCATGAGGATCGCGTCCGTTGTCGTTTTGTATCGTTTTCACCTGCTGCGAAGCATTTGTTCGTTGGCCACCATCTTGATTGGTGTAGTTCCGATTGACGCCGTCTACTTGGTCGACGTCGCTTTCCGGGTTCGTGAGCTTTCCTTCCAGGATCTTGCTTAATTCTTTGCGGTTGTCTGTAATGCTGGTTGGACTCTCAGTGGAGTATTTTGGGTTCTTTTCGTGGGTTTTCTCGGTGACGCTGACAACGGAGTATGGCGCCTGTAGATTGGAATATGACGGGTCGAACTGATTGTGGTTGAATGGCTCCCTGGGCCTGAAGCACGCGCAAACTCTCTTGGCTGTGTGATACACGCTTACCAAAGCTATCAAGCAGTGTACAACTGATGAGAGAAGCAGGCCAATGTTTGAAAGTATCGGGGGCCAGAATTTTCCTCTGGGATCATCCTAAAACAAATGAAATAGTACCCATTAATATTTACGACAAAGAAACAGAATTGTATGGATATTTTGACACAACAAAGCTCCACGATATATTTCTTATGATTTATGATCTTCTTCACATATTCATTGAACCTGAAAACTGATAATTATGCAGTAAGTTTTTTCAAGGCAAGGAGTGAGTTTATGAGAATTCTTTCACGATCTAGGTAGATCACGACAATTCTTTTAGATATCGGCTGTAAAAAGGAAAATAATGTTGCACTCACGTAAACAGGAGGGCCCGTGAAATTAACGGCGAGGAAAAGGACTCACATCGCGTATTTTTTTTTTGTGTTTAATGCGTCAGACGATGTGAAGTTTATGATTTTGACAAAATCAATTGAAACATAGCTGAAACCTAGTGATTCGATGGGCCTTCGTTCAAGTCCCTGAATGTTTAATTTCATATTTGTATTCGTTTGTCTTTTTTATATAGTGTAACAGCCATTGGGCAATGGTGCAAATAAGATAAATAGATATGAGTATCCAATCATTTGAGATAGACTCATAAGCGTCTTAAAAAAGCATTACGTAGAAAACTCATCAGTTAGCGCTATGGCTATTACTAGAGTATGAACAATGGGCCGTGATTGTTCAAATACAAAATATTATGTT
The DNA here is from genome assembly GCA_028554975.1 of Himalopsyche kuldschensis. Taxonomy (NCBI): domain Eukaryota; kingdom Metazoa; phylum Arthropoda; class Insecta; order Trichoptera; family Rhyacophilidae; genus Himalopsyche; species Himalopsyche kuldschensis. Next base: position 524,919 of record JAHFWI010000005.1, read on the forward strand.
AGTGAAATACATTGTTATACTCAGGGCTTTTTTCCATTTAGCGCGGTGGAACGGCGTTCCGGAACCTTTTTTCACGGTTTTTTTTTTCTTCAAATTTTCAAAATTATTTAGACGAAACAATGTTTGCGCTTACGTAATTACTATCTATATTTATATCAGGGCTGTGGAGTCGGTGAAAAAAAGTCCGACTCCGACTCCAGCATTTACCAAAACCACGACTCCGACTAAAAAAAGGTTAATGTCGTCAATTTTTTCCCCTTATTTTCCTCTATATGTATATTCAATTAAATATCAACCCTATCAATGCGGCCAAAAGCCAAATTTAACATATTAAATGCAAAAATAAAAAGTTCAAACTTTTCAAAATTTCCGACTCCGGCCAAAACGCCGCGCCGACTCCGACTCCACAGCCCTGATTTATATAATTCGTCGAAATGATAAAATATGGTATTGTAATGAACCGGATGAGAAGTGGATGGATTCAAATTTGGTGCTCTCCTGTGTTGACGAGGGAGAAGGTGACTTGTCCAGGTTTCCATTGGTCACTCGTGCTCAAAGACTAATAACGGCCAGTAACGTCTGACGTTTGTGATTGTCAATGTGCGGAACATTTTATTTACTTACTTTTAAATTTGATAAATTTAAGTTCCGGCACCCTGGTTATACTTGTTATAATAATGAGGCAAAAAAGACAAGTCTAAATTATTTATTAGAGCTGAAAAGTCTGAGTCGGAGTTAAGGTTGTGACTCCAATTATTTCATAATGTGTATTTTATAAATACTATAAACAAAGTGTGAATAATTGATATGTGAAGGTTTCATTTTTCTGATACTAGAATGAACTATCGGATCATTATGTGATGCAGCTCTGAAAGCGTGTTACTCTATCTATCTTTTTTGGTTAGACATGAGAGTTTCGTGAGAGCATATGTATATGGAACGAAAATGTTAGTCAAATTTAACAACATTTGGAAGATGGATTTTTTAAACTGGAAATAACATGCTTTTTAACTATTTTAAATTTCAGAAATATGTAATAATTTGAGCTTCTTAAAATACGTTAATTTGTAAAATATTTCATCAGCATCATTAGCAGCAATCTATATCTATATATATAAAAATGAATGTCTGTATGTATGTCCGCTATGGACTACTAAACCGCTCGACCGATCGATGTGAAACATTACAAATTTATTGAGTACACTCCCGTAATGGTTTCTGGCCTACCAACCCCCTCCCCCAACCACCCCCAACCACCCCCAACCACCCCAACCACCCCCAACCACCCCCAAACTCCACCCCCAATTTTTTTTTTTTAAACTTTACGAATTTTTCGAGTTCACTCCATCGAATTCTGGCATACCCCCCATACGCCCCCCAAACCCAACCCCGACAAACAACCGCCCTCCCCCCAAAAATTGATATCGATTTTTTACAAATTTCTCGAGTACACTTCCGCGAAATTTTCTGGCGTACACCCCCTTCCCCACCCCCACCCCCACCACAATCCCCCTACGATACATTGATATGGAAGTATACAAATTTCTTTATAATTACTCCCGCGAATAATATGGTATTATATTCGTATATAATTCGTATAATATTGCTGGCGTAGCAACGCGCGCAGGGTACAGCTAGTTATTAATAAATTTCACAGGTGTCAGTAATTATTGATTACACATCAAATGAAGACTATTTTCCGTAAATCTTGTTTCCGACTACACGAATTAAATAAATCATTGAATTGGGCTCGCCGCTTCAATTAAAACTATTAATAATGTTGGCATTTTACTTTCATGATTAATTAATGATAAGATTTAGGTGGACTGTTTCTTGAATAAACAACATCTCGATCATGGTGTAATAGTGATACTTAAAAATTATGCACGCATTAGAATCACGAATCAGGAAATGTGAAAATTCATTCTTTAAATTAACTTTCAACTTTAGTTACAGTCTTTTCAATTATTCTAGTGATTTTACGCATAAACCGCCAAAGACATACAGTTCATGCTTGAATAGTTTTTAATATTGAATTTAATTTAAAATGATATTAATTTTTCACAAAAAAATTTGATTTAGACATAGAAAAAGAAATGGAAATCCAAGGTGATTTTTTTAAAATCCATGTCTACTCCTTATAACACAAATAGTTTCGTTCATCGTGAGCGTAATCAACTGGTCATTATTTGATAATGCTTGCGATGAGGGAAGCTGATCCTAATATTAATAAATCCGATGTGGAATAAGTACTAACAATGTGATACTATTTTTATTATAATGCCATTCCACCAAGTATTGACAGTAAACACCTTAAAAGTGAGATTGACTCTTTTTATGGATCATATGTCATATTGCTTCTAATGGAGGTACCTCAATATATAATTTCTACGAGAACTGATTGTTAGCCAGTCACTCAAACTCACTTTAGTTTGACGAGGCTATGAGTGAGCTAATGGTTAGCTTTTCGCTCATATCGGATGGTCGGGAAGGAATTTTTAGTCAACATAGACACCTACATATGCCTTCGAACAGTATCGATAAATCGACTGTTAAAAAGGCTGTTCTCACTGGAACTCTAACCCGTGAGATCCGTCACGGAAGCCAACGACATTGACCAGCACCACGGACACGACAAATATGATGTGCCAAGTATGTAACGCGTATACAAAATAAATGAACATAACCGTCCCGGGATTCGAACCTGTGTAAACCACAGTCCAAGGCAACTACATCTAATTGAAAGGTATCCATTTAAAAAAAGTCTTCTAAGCAATACGATATTTAAAAATTAAACGCAAGGAAAGCGTGTAATTAAATATTAATCCTGTCCTAGTCTCATCCTCATATATGTAGGTACACCTCCTTTTGTGCAATTTAAAAGTAACGTGTTTTTTTAATGCGATTTTTAATTTTTTGTAATATATATTTTGAGTCTATTTCTACGTATATATGTAATAACGTAATTAACAGCGTGTTGTTACATAGTGTACGTGCAAAAGCCAGTGTTTCACCTGCTTATTACAATTTGACCTTGACATATGCGTCCTTTTACATGTTACATTCCCATATTAATTCATAACTTTTTTTCTCACCTACCGCACAAAAAAGGGTTTAGATGTTTCCAACTTCCTGAAAAAGATAGGTTGAGCAACTAAAAAACTAGTACATACGGTAACTCTATCTGTCCAGTTGTATGATGTAAAAGTATGTATAAAATAAAACAAAATGGTGGCATGTCGGTTACAACTATTCTATTTTTGAAAACAGTCTCGTCGTATTTTCGGTTCGATATATTTGAAATTGATATTATTACATGCATTTTTATGACCCTTCGCTCGCTGCACTTAGGAACTTCAAGCATTACAATATAATTGAACTGTGGTATAATTTGTACCATCTATCATTGCTGGGTATAATTTTGACCGGTAAAGAAACAGTAATTGGTATAATTTTCACTAGACTTTCATTATCGAAGGTGAAACGTCGAAAAGCGAAATTCACTATACTGCCCTTCCAATTTGTAAGTGACTGACAAATGTTTGAGAAAAATAACATAATGTGTTTTTTAAAGTATTAGTGGGTATTGGTAATGTATTAGACGTGGTTGACGCGAAAATGAACTATGTTATTTCTTTGTTCACAAGCAGTTGGTAGTAGCATTGTTTGCCTCTTTGCTAAGAAAACTAGAGTTGCTGTCACATGAAATCCTAAACTATATATTCCCTGACTTTTTTGTGCGGTAGATGCGTACCGCGGAAAATCGCACAAAAAAAGCTGTGACTTAATATGGGAGCATGTACAAGGTTGCACGTGTCAAGGTCACATTGTAATAAACAGGTGAAACACTGGATATTGCACGTACAGTATGTGAATAACGTGCTTTTAATTAAGTTATTACATAATTTTACGTTATAATACGATGAGAAAAATAACAATGTATTTTAATTCTACAGAAATTATTTTATATATTTGCTGATTGCCATTTAGGCTTACGCCCTCGTCAGAACTATGCTAAACGTGCATTAGATCTTGTTTATAAATTGCTTTGTTTTTGTCACATTTAATAAACTTATTATTGCCATATAAAGTTAGGATGGTGGGACTGAGAAGACGGTGTAGTGTGTGTCTAAATGGTTTATAAACAAGATCTAATCTATTATAATGGAGTTCTACCAAGTAAATGCCAACTCAATCAATAAATGTACATTTATTTTGTCCAAAAAATATGTTTACAAATAAAAACACTGCATTTAAATAAAACCGTATAATATTTTCGATGGTTTCACAAAAAACTTTGTGGAAGTTCATTTTTAATATAACTTTGAAATCTACTTTGATTAAATTCCTCTTGTAACAACGGTTACGTGTTTACGTTTTAAGGGCATCTGTAAAATTTACTATCGCAAAGTTTGCCATATTCGAAGATGCCTCTAAAAGATACAAAATTTGTCACAAAAATTGTCGCATTCATTGTTCATGGAATTAATCAAAGGTTATAGAAATGTTTTATTTATTAAAACCGTATAACTTTGAAATCACTCAAAATAAGGTGGCACAAAAAGAGTTTGAGTGTATAGCTCATTTCCCTATATTATGTGTCACTTAAGAAATCTATTTATTTCATTTAAGTTGCAGGTCTCTTGTACTCTGCACGGTTACGTAATTACTTTTTAAGGTTACACTGTAAAATTTACTGTAATAAGTTAAGTGGACCAATTCATAAAAAGATTTAAAAAATACAAAAATTTCTCACAAAAATTGTCGCATTCATTGTTCAGCGGCTGTATTATTAAGAGGTCTCATAGAAATGTCTGTTATTTAAACAAGTAGCCTTGCATTATTGCTGATAATAATGGCGGAAGAATGAAAAACTAAAATACGACAGCTTTTTAGAAATGCATTACCATCGAGCAAGTACCGTTTTGTCGACAAACCAAACGTTTGAAAATTGTTTTGTAAAATTTTTTTTCATTCATTGCTGTTGACATTTTTTAGATCATTTTTAAATATTTTCTCAATCTTAATATTGTATTTTCGTAATGTTGCAGCGACTTGAGGGCGCGGGACAACTGTTCTACTATTTCCACCCATTGTTGGTTAACCCTTTGCACTTCTCAATTTATTTATTTTTTCTTCCAGCAGCTCCACAATGGATTTGAGAAATTGATTTATATCACAATGTTTACGAATTTATTAGTATGGTAAAACGCAATACCGAACAATATACCGCATTAAGACATGTTAAAACCTTTAACTAAGACACATAATCCGAAAAATACGGTTTTTGATATAAGGATAATTAAAAATTATATAAAATTGTGGTAAATTATGGATATGGTCACGGGATTGAATCCCAACTCTCTCAAGCTAAGCTCAAAAAATTTATACATACTGGCTTATAATTTTATGTTTCTTGTGGATTATTATAAAATGTGAAATCAAAATGATTAAATCTGAAGAATATTACTGAGTTTTGTTTTTTATTATTAGCCTAAAACAAAATTATTCTTTTTATTTTAAACAAATAATAAACTTATGTAACTGTCTATAACTGTACAATATTATTATTTGTGTAGTTTGTGGTTGGTTGCATTTTTGCTCCTGTAAATTTTAGAACTAAAATACATTGTTATTTTTCTTTCCGTATTATAATGGAGTTCTACCAAGTAAATGCCTACTCAATCAATCAATAAAACAACTCGATTTCATACTTATTGCGAAGTATTCTTTAGGATCTTCTATTATAATAAATTTAAAAATTAAAGACGAAACATTTAAAAAAAAAAACGTAAGCCTTATATTCATTGCTTATTTTTCATAAATCTTTACAAAAATTCTGTCCCGTGACCATATATCCATAATTTAGCATCGATTGATATCACAGGGTTTACGTATTAATTAGCATGGTAAAACGCAATACCGAAAAATATACCACATTAAGACATGTTACAAACTTTAACTAAGACACATAATCCGAAAAATACGGTTTTTGACATTAGGATAGTTAAGAATAATATTGTTTACCAAAAGTTTTTACAATGTCGAGCAATACTAAGAGTTGCATGTTACCCTTATGAGCTATCTTCGACATATAAGTTGTAGGAGTTGAGGATTATGAACTGAAATATGTCAGTTAAAGGTACAATTCCTTTCTACAAACATCTTCAGATCTTTAGTGCTATGTTCACAGTGACACAATTTCAACCGCACGCCACGGAATGCGAAAAAAGCTAAAAATATTTTTCACTGCTTATTTGAATACAATAATAATTACGACTAAATCTTAATGCAATAGCTTTTTGAATTTTTTTGTCACACAGCGGCTTCGGCCATTCAAATAATACAATAAATTTAAAGCATACCAACACAAACATGGAAACAATTGATTTAGGTGGAAAACTGTTAAAGGAAGAAAAACTTAAATTTCCCACTGTGTTAGCACAAGAGGTTTATTACATACGATTGTTAAATTTTAAGTATGTCGCAATTGTTTAATAACTAACTATTTGAAATGAAAAAAATAGTTTTGTTATAATAAAGTCCCATTATGGGCCAACCTAGAGGAATATATACCAGTTTATATAATTTCATCCTGAGAACATTAGAATCAAAAACAATCGATTATTGGATAATTAGTTATTCTGTCATATTTCTTGTTATTATTTTAATCATTCAAATTTGCTGCATTTCATGGATTTAATAGATGACGCGCTTAAAATAAAGAAAATTGGTAGCGGTATAAAATTCGCTAGTGGATATTTAGCAAGGAAAAAGTCATTTTTGATGTCAGAAGCCCAAAAAATAAATACATATAGTAGTCAACTTACGATACGTTCCTGAAATTTGGTGGTCAGTCGAATTTCATACAAAATGTGTATAAAAAGAAATCTTTGCTTGTAGACGTTGTTTTCTTTTAATATCAGGTTTTCAAAATGGCTACGCGCTTTTGCCTTAATGGTTTCGAGACTAAATGGGATTCGTTTTACAACAAATCTTTCATCCAAATCACCAATAGTTTTTAAATGTTTCATTTCGTTTAAACATTGTAAAGCTAGTTGAATGTGAAAATTGAAAATTGCGAGCTATGTCTTTTATTTTAATTTTTTACCACTCACACACTGTTTAATTATGTGACGTTTTATTTATTAGTCTATTCCGTTTACCCGTCATTATAGACACGATTTCTTAATTATTCACTTCATAAACGAAGTGCGTTATATTATGTTTTAATAAAAGCCTATGTTCGAAAATGCATTTATTTTCGGTCGTTAATTGCGAACAGTCGTAAATCGAGAACTACCTGTACATGTTTACGTCAGATACAAACAATATTTCAATAATCAATGCCTGCAGACGTGTGTTCGAATATTCAATCTGTTGATCGTGAAAAATTAAATTGGCCACGACGGATCTATTAGTAATGCCATTGCTCCATACGCTAATTGCTCTTCCATAAATAAATTTCTACCGCTATCTGTTCATTTTGCGAAACTATAAATGTATAATTATAATAGAGTCTATTAAACGTATTAATTTTCTTTTTATCGATACAGCAATTTAATTTCTTTTGCGAGAACATAAATAACAAATTGTTCTTATTACCTATTTTTGTTTTCTAATTCGAACGTTAACTTTCATTGATATATTCGCAGTGCAATTGAGTTCATTGTAAGAGTTAAGCTTATTGAAATGTATAAAATATTTTAATAGTGTTCTTTCTAAAGAACAATACGTCATTGCTGTGTATTGTTTAGTTTAGCGAAACTTTGAATAAACATTTTTTTTTAAACTACTATACATAAACTGTTCTGTTCTTTTAGGGTATTCACTGCTTGTGGGATGGAATCAATACTTGGTGGAATGGAATTATAATAAAAATAATAAAACATTTTTACTACTTATTCCACATAAAATTTATTAAATCAGGATCGGTTTCGCTCATGAATTGCATGAATTGCGAGTTCCCGGCATGCGTTGCAATGGACCCAAACAAAGAAAGTATTTGTGATTTTGGATAGACAATAAACCAACTATTATCGTGCGCCCTCTACAAAGTTTCATATGGCGAAAAAACCAAATTTTATCGGAATTATATTTTATTTAATGAAATTATTTTTCGAAGAAGTTTTTATCCAATTGTAACGGTATGGTATTTGTAGCACTTATAAAGGTAAATTAAAAAAATACTTCATGCATATAGCACATATGTAAAGCTTCCCAGGAAACAATCATACAAAATACAAAATATGTACTAGGTACTTGGTACGCCTGGAGTCGCAATAAGGTTAAAAACCCCTGCAATATACAATATATATAAAGATACTTCAAATACTTTCGTGTGCGTCCTCACAACAAATCACCAAAGTTTTATCGCAATCCGATGAACGGTATAGGAACGCAAATTGGACATTCATTTGATGCTATATATACGATCTGCCAATGCACTTTTTCGACGTCAGCTGCATAATGGATCTGACTTTTGCCTTTTACTAACGAGTAACAGATACACTATGTGGGCTTGACCTGAGAATTGTGTGAACTTATGTAGCCCTGGGATAATCGTGTATGAAATTATTGTTAATGATAATATGTATGTACGAATGGAAAAAACCCTCGGGTGATGAATCATTTCTACGTTTGTTACCAAATGAATTTCTTAGATAAATGTGATTCTTTGATTCACGCATGATCTGCTAAAGGGCAGAAAGAAATTGTTTGGTAATAAATTGAAATGACTTCAATTTTATTACCATAATATTATAACATGGCCGTTCACTATTTACGTGTACTATTTATGCATTCTACTGTATACTATTTATGCGTTTTTCACATTATGACATAGGGTTGTGTGTATAGACTCGAATTACTCGACATGTCTTGAGTATCGAGTAGTAAAATCAAGTAAAAAACAAGTAGTTTCAGATGTACTATAATAAATGCAAATTTGTGTGCTTATTTAGATGATAAATAAATAATATTATTGAATTTCATTAATAAATTTATTTCAATTCATAAAAGATATATGTATTTCAAAAATAATAGAGAATAAAACGTCTCAAATTTTAGTATAAGTTTAGTTTTGTTCAGTACGAGTATTACTCGAGTATTTTTCAAAATACTCGAGTTTCTAGTACTAAAAAATTGAAAAGTATTCTCGAGTATCGAGTATTCTATACTCGAATTGGAGTCACTTGTTGTGTGATATGGATGTGGTACTACACTCGCAATAACCTAAAATGGCACATCACAAATTTGCGTACTAGAGTCTAGATCAGGGGTTCACAAAGTGTGTCCCGCGTGATTTTTTGATGTGTCTCGCGAGTGTTATGTTGAGTCTGTATTATTTTTTTCTCCATTTTTAACTCAAATGGATAAGAAAACATCGAGCATCTGAGGTAAAGACAAAGAGTGGCAATCAGGTGTTCACAAAGTGTGTCTTACGTGACTTTTTGATGTGTTTCGTGAGTTTTATGTTAAATCTGTATTATTTTTTTCCTCCATATGTAAACAATAATGGATAAAAAATTGTCGAACACCGGATGGAAAGAGAATGTTTTAGAGTATTTTACATTTTGTAATCGAATAAAATATCATTGTTTTATTTAAATATGTCCCATTGACATATGTTGCTGCTTTTTGCCATCAAAATTTTCAAAACATGAAAGTTTTCGCGAACCGGCAATAAATTCTTGCGGACCGGTACCGTTCCTTGGACCGCAGGTTGAAGAGCACTGTTCTCGATCATTGATGTGATATAACGAGGAGATAGTTAGAAGTTATCAAACCTATTTTTCTATAATAAATTTTAAAATTAGATTAGATGTGGGTGAGATGGAATGTAAACATCACATTCATTAATACCTTTGGATACAGTATATTTAAAAACCAACTAACGAAACGTAACAGGAAGAAAGTCCAATGCTACAAGGGCCTGGGTTATAATAATATATTTGATTCAACAACCGTCAAGAAAGAAATTACTGATCATTAAGTTGACTAATTATTTCTTAATTAGTCAAATTTAACGGTATTTATAGTATTACGTTATGCGCGTGTCATTATAATGTAACTGCTTTAAGTACGTGCAATAATTATTTATTGTTGCGAAAGTGCAGCGAGCGTGCAACACTTTTAATTTGATGCACCAAAGATGCGCCTCACTGACGTTTTGGTACAATGACGCATTTGACCTCATCGCGTCGCGTCAAACAGTTTAAGTTTCCATTTCCTGTTGTAGGTTATGTTAGTACCAGCCTTCTTTTTACAATGGTAAGAATCTTCAATGCTTTTTTTTCATTCCCATCTGGATAGAAACATATTTTTTTCTGCGTCAAATACTAGTCATTCAGCCGCTCAACCTATACGTATAGTGCTATGCTTATCTTTTTGGTGGATCTTTTCGATATTTTTATTGATATTTTACAATTATGGCATCAGAACCGAGAAAAATGGTCGAATTGATCAGATCTTCTGCCCCACTGCTAAAAAATCCTTTTTTCAACAAGATGGACAGAAAAACCATTTTTTTGTCCTCGAAGCAGTGTATAGATGTCACTAGCTATGAAACTATTATAAGAATTTTTAAAATATTTGCGACGGTATTCGTGACGTCCGTACACGGTGGCCACCAGTAGCGTTACAGCACCGAAGTGGTAAAATTTACCAACTATTGGAGTGCGCGCAGCTCGAAATAAGTGCGCGGGCGTTTTTGAATATGTTTTCGGGATTATCCCGGAAATAGTGTCGTTGTCCTGGTTAAATGTCAAAAAAATTCTTACTTTCCCGGAATTACAGAGAAAGCTATCGACCAATATCACGGACACCCAAGAAAAATAAACCATCTTAGCCAATACATATGTGCCGTGTTTTTTCTGAAAAATTATGGACTAAAAAAATGTAATTATTTTTGGAAGTGAATGAGTATTGTACTTAATATAAATTGATATCGAAAATCCAAAATATCTAACACTTGGCCACGCAAATGGTGGATTACGTTGAACGACTATGATAGTGGATCGCAATGATTCATCCGAAAAGCGTACAATAACAACATAATGCCGCAGCTTACCAATTTTTACGATTTACGTAAAAATAATTGGATTGCGTCGACCCTGCGGGCGTTTTATTATTGTGAGCCTGAATTTTTCATATCTGCCTAATGACATCTTGCTTCACGGAATCGCTAAATACTTACCAGCTAAGAGATATTACTTGCTTATTTCATTTGACGTAAAATAAGTATTGCCGAGGAATTCACATCGCTTCAGTGAGTTTTAGTTGTCAATTTTAAAATGACAACACTTGTAAAAACTTTCCTCGCGGAATGCAATGCCTGTTAAATTTATGGTTATTATACTCGAGTCTATCGTAACTTGTACGGCAGGGGTTATTAACTCGATGCCCGCGGGCACATGTGTACCCTCTGAACTATTTTAATGCGACCGCTACAAACTAAAAGAGGAACCCAAGTTTTATCTAAATTTCATTGTTTAATACAGGGCTGAAGAGTCGGAGTCGGAGTCCTGGAGTCGGGGCTTTTTATTTTTGAATGTAATATGTCAAAATTTGGTTATTGGCCGGATTGGTAGGGTTGATATTTAATTGAATACACATAAATAGGAAAATTAGGGGGAAAAGTGACGATATTAAGCTTTTTTTAGTCGGAGTCGTGTTTTTGGTCAATGTTGGAGTCGGAGTCGTGGTTTTGGTAAATGCTGGAGTCGGAGTCGAACTTGTTTTTTACCGACTCCACAGCCCTGGCTTAATATCATTTATTTGAATCGCAAAACTGTTAGAATGAATGTTATTTTAGTTTGCACGTTTCTTTTATGCATATGTAACTACCTGGTATTTTTTTAAAATTCTTTTGGAAAGATAAATTAAAACATAATCATCCTGTTTATAACAATTCAGTTATAATATAATGAATGTAACATATATTTTAATCTACCCAGGAAACAATGATAAAATAAATATATATGCATTTTAAAAACCTATTCACAATTCTCCAACATCTCAAATGCGCCCAAAGCCCCTGTTAGGCAACTTAAGTTGTACAATGAGTTTATTATGAATTTTTTCTCTATATTCTTTCAATATTGTAAACTCACATTCAATACAGGCGTACCTACATATGTATATGATTTTTAAAAGGCTACAAGTCTTTCAATATACTTATTTTTGTATGAATTAATTTTCTTTTCTTGCATCGTCACTCCACTGGTTGTTACCTTGATGTTACATAAACAAGTCGGTCTATTTCTACAACTACGAGATACGGAGATAAGGGAGGTACGGAATCGCGTCGATAGCCGAATGGTCAACATCGTGACTTAAGATATCGTTGTTTTTTTCAATCACATCGGACCATTTAATTACTCAATTTAATATTACGCACACTCTCGTCGTTAGAATATAAGTTTAATGATCAGGACCGGTTGCACTCGTCACCAGAATCATGTCTCACGTTAAGCGAAACCGGTCCATTATGAACATTAAAATGTGCTTTGATGAATTTAGATAATAATGCTATTTTACTAATCATTGATAGTACAATTTAAAAGAAAAAAATATTTAATCGACAATAAAACTGAAGAAAAAAACTTTTTAAACACACAATATTTGTTGTCGAAATAAAGCGAATTTTTGGAAACAAATAGGCAAAAACACGTCGTTGCATTTATTGACTGAGATTTAATATTCATCAGATAACAAATTGTGGATTTGAAAAACACAAAAAGTATGCCCCGGGTGAGGATCGAACTCACGACCTTAAGATTATGAGACTTACGCGCTGCCTACTGCGCCACCGAGGCCTATGTCAATAATGGCACAAAAAGTCAAAAAATAAAAAATAACTTATAATATGTACAAATAATGTATTTCACACTGTGGAGAGAAGTTAGTTCCTCTTGATGTAATAATTGATCCGTTACTAAATGCTTTCCAATTACATATTATAAGTTAAAATATGAGAAGATTTGGTTATGGTGATTTGCCTACCTCTGTTGCAAGATCCGATTCAGGTCTTCGGACATCTCTCAGGATACCAGTACCAGCAAGCACTGCAGCTAGATTTCCAGCTGCCAAGGACATCAAGCTGAATGCCAGGAACATAGTCAGGAAGAGGTTTCCCATTCGGCTGTAAAAAGAAAGAAAATTACATACTATTATAATAAAATCCAATTCATCACTTTGAATCATAGATATACCGCTGCAGTACTGAGCAAAATGGTCGCAGGATCACATCTACCGCCCGATTAAAAAATCCGTTTTTTCAACAAGATTGACTGATGACAGAAGAACCGTTTTTTCTAGAGACAGTGTATAGATGTCACTAGCTATGAAAACAAAATATCATAAGAATTTTTACAAGAAGATTTTTTATATACTCATTTTGTAATATTTACATACAAAACACATTTCTATTCTTGCGTCCTTATGGGCACCCCCCCCAGAAAAATATTAAAATGGTACTGAAGTGGTATAAAAAATTTACAAAACACATTTCAATCCACGTATTACAATAAGCCTTGATTTATTCCCACTAGTGTTTTGGAAACACCCCCGGTGAAAATATTAAAAAATGATTAAAATGCTCCTGTTGATTGGTCAAAACATGATGCTCGACCTTGACGATTTGTTAGAAATACGTTTATTTACAATATTGTAATATATATATATATAATTGAGCCCATAAGAAGTGAAGTGAGCCAATCAGCATTTTTTGAAAAAATTAGTTAGATGTAGTATCACTTTCTTCAAAAATTTCATCATTTTGCTTCTTGGCTGTAATGATATATTAGCGGCGAACTAATCTCACCCTTTTTATGACACTATTACAATCATTAATTCCCTGAAATACTTTTTTCTGTACATTTATGTAGGAAGCTTCCACGTTATGTTAAAATCTTAAGATAATTCCAAAGAAAAAACAAATAAAAACATGATTAACTTAAAAGTCCAATAGAAGAGTTTCTCCAGTTTAAAGACTCGACTCACTACACCTCTTAAAGGGCTCAGTTCTTACATTTTCAGCTTTGGAAAGAATTTGCAATTTTACCAAACAATAGAATCTTTGACAGTTAAAACGATTTCAATATATTCAAATTTGGAATATAAAATTTTCTTCCGGCTTGAGTTATGATACCGGGTTGTTGACTAACATGCCTTCCGGTTTACACGAAATGTGTTTGCGCTAGAGATTTACGCGTGCTCAAATATATGAGTTTCTTTTAGTGATCAATTATTATATTGCTTATAAATTAAATGAAATACTGCATATGAGAGAAAAGAAACGAACAAGAAGACAAGAAAGATTTCTTCAAAGATAAGATTAAAAGTGTTTCTCAAAGTTTTATTAAAAATATATACATAATTTTTTTTTTTAATTATTTGGTTCTCAACATATAGAATACAGCATTGGCAGATTTCAAGATCAGATAAGAAGTACATGGTAAGATTGGGGTGGACCAAAAACTCCAATGTGATGTATATTATGTTGTAGCGACGGTAGCGCACAATTAACTAAAATTAAATTTACTAAATTCACAATTACTAATAATTTTTACATTTTAGTAGGAAAAAAATAAAAATAAGTACTCTTATTAAAAAAGATTTTAGCAAATACATGAAATACGCAATACACATTAAAGACAAATAAATTTTCCCTATTATTACAGATTATTTGTAAGAATTTAAATTTACTAATATATAAGTCAGAATAATGGCTACCAATCTTCGATTAAATTTGGCATATTTCTATTAAGGATTTTTTAAAAATAAATAAGGTGTAATTTTTTTATTCCTTTACAATTGATCATTGCGATGAGCGAAACCTGGTCCTGGTTCTAATAAATACTATGTGGAATAAAAAAAAAAATATATTATATTTTTTTAATATAACGCCACTCCACCAAATATTATTGACAGTGAACACCTAAAAAGTAAACTAAATTATATAATAATATAAACTTCAAAATAACTTTGATTATTCCACGTAATGTGCTACTAACTGTGACACGTGTATGCTTTGTTTTGATTCTATAACCCCCTCCTTGCTTCCCGTAAAAAAGAATCCCAAACTCCATTTTGTAATTTTATCATTTTAAAATATTAGAATCAATCTTGCTTCATTACTGAAGCAAGGCAAAACACGTGTCACAGTTAGTAGCACAATACATGGAATAATCAAAGTTATTTTAAATTTTATATTAAAATGAACTTCAACAAAGTTATCGCCGAATCCATCGAAAGAATTAAATTATATTAAAATGAAAGTCCACAAAGTTACCGCCGAATCCATCGAAAGTATGAGTATTTCATATTAAAATAACTAACATTATTCTAAATATATTTTCTGAATTATTGGCACTAAAATTTTCCGCTGGAAAAATGCAATAACAGTTTGAGAAGCACAACTGATTAGAGACTAGTTACTAGATGTGAATGACTTCGCATGAGAGTACACGAATTGTGAGTTCCAGTCCATTGTTCAAACTTACAAACGCTCGATCGCTAATTTATTTATATGCGATTGATCGTTCTGATCTACTTACTTCCCGTGTAAAGTAATTCATCTTTAATTGCTTTTTTTGTTTATCTTTTTGCCGTCTGTGTTTATATTAATTGTGAGTAAATTTGAACGCCGTTCAAGGTTTGCTTCCGGAATTGACATAGTGACGTTTGCATAGAACTCTGTTAAGTGATATGCCATAGGCTCCTAACCTTTTTCGGGTGGCGACCCCTTTTTATAAATGCCATTTGACCGGCGGTCTCGACGCAATAGAAAAGACAATTTTTAATAAGGTAATTGAAAAAAACCAACGAAAATATTTTTTTATATAATTTTATTTTAGATTAACCATTAATTTAATATGATGGCTTAAATTGGGTGTTCTTAACGAGGTTCTAAAATTCGCGGGTGAGGTTTTGCTCAAACCACATGTCATTCTCAAAATTTAATTTTATAAGGTATTAAGTTAAAAAGAGTTGTATATCGGCTTCTTTCAATTTATTGATGGGATTGGTCGAACTCCATTATAACACGGTGAAAAAATTGCAATATGTGTTTACCACTTTAAAGGTGCTCACTGTTAATACTTGGTGGAATGGCATTATAATAAAAATAATAACACATTTTTAGTACTTATTCCACATGATTTTTATTATATCAACTTTATGCTCAGTTTATAATGATCGCCATGAGCGAAACCAGTCCTAATCCAATAAATTTTATGTGGAATAAGTACTAAAAATGTGTTATTATTTTTATTATATGTATTTTAGTTTAATTTTCAACGTACCTTAAACCCGATTGTTAATTTAACTATTATGTATTGCCAAACAAAAAAATAAGCAACTGTTGAAATATTCAATGAGTTCAAATTGTCCACGCAAGGATCCTATATTGTTAAGACAAATGTTAAAATAGGTAGAGATAATGATATTTATTATATAATATTATAAATTTATTTAGAGATCCTCGATGAAACACAATAGGACGATAGTATTTCTTTAGGTTTGTGAATAAGCGCTAAGCGAAGTTAGTCCATACGCAGTTGAGTACGAAGTCGTTTATCAAGGAACAGGAAACACCTAAAAAGAACTAGATAGGGGAAGACAATCAGTGAACTGTATTAACACCTGTTGGACAGTGGTGTAGTTAAAATATTTATTAGAGTTAAAAAAAATATTTTGAATTTTAACATTATATCAAGCCCGTATTCATAACATTTAAGAATTATGCCATTCCTGAACCGTTTAAAATCGTCCGCTCCTCATATGGAGCATATGGACTCCGAATGGAGTTGTTAATCAGTTGCTAACAGTACTATTGGTAAGCAAATCGATCTCGCATCGTCACCTTTTTAAGACCGGATTGGATGTGGAAGGTAATTTAAGACAACACACATATATACATGGGCTTAGAAGTTGGTTGTCCCACCACCTCCTGTTATATGTATACAAAGCGATCAAGAAAATATAAGAATTTTATTGGCCCGATATGCAGAGCTGCTCGAGACTGATCTTTTGACCATGTACTATGGTGTTTAAACAAAATAAAAATATAACGTAAACAAAAGAAAACGTGACTTGCTGAGCCACTTAGATAAAGTGATATTAAGTATCCCGTGCAGTAGAGTTATTAGACAACACATAATGTCTTAGAAAAGAAATCAAAAATTCCATTGCAAAATGAAACTGGCCGATTGGGATTCGAGCCCGTGAAGTCCGAAACAGAAGCCAAAGACAAAAATCGTTTTTATTGCAATATAAATAAATTCTTTGATGATTTCAATCATATGAATACTTCTATGGTGTTGAAATGTTTTCTTACGTCGTTATATAGAACGAGATATATTCGATTTAATTTTATATATTCGATTTTAATTTTGAATTGCTACGAACTTATTTAAATAATATTGATTTATAATTCCAGTTATATAAGATGACAGTTATTAAATAATTATTAAATATGGTTAGTATTTATTTAAATTCTTGGTATTTTGCAATTTTACCATCGAAAAAACTGACCGTTTTAAGTATTTATAACTGACCATTTATCGAATTCTGACCAAATAAGATAGTCAATTTTTACCATGATCATCGAGATAAGTATCTTTATGATCAAAGAAACGTATCTCGATTTTTGCCGTTTTTGACTTATGAATACCACTAAATACAAAATAATATCTTACGTTCTTCATTCCAATAATAAAAGTAAATATTTCAATGCGGTCCTTGGCGGTCCTTGGCGCAGTGTCAACGTTGTTGGCTTGCGTGCCGGACCGCCCGGGATCGATTCCCAGTATGAGTGGATTTTTTCAGTCGATAAATCTGTTCAAATGCATGGGTGTTTGCGTTGTTGAAAATCCCTTCCCACCTTTCCGATCCCAAAGAGCCACGCATAGTGAGAAGGATTAGCTAATCACTAGTCCTGTCCTAGTCCTCTTATCCTCTCCATCCCTACTCTCTTCGAAAAAGAGAGGTTGAGCAACTGAGTAAGAAGCAGTTCTCGTAGAAAAAATAAATCCTCTGCTTATAAGAGGCCGAAGTGTTTTGTTCTGTACGTAAAACGAATGGTTTTGGTAGAAAATAACTAGTGCGTCAATGCACAGCGCAACTGTAATAACTCAATAAAACAATAGAGACTGTCTTATTTATGTACGGTAAGAAGCCGTAAAATTTTGTCGTGAAACAATAGTAACGAAGGGCCCGGAATAGTAACAGACTGTAAGGGCATTTAAGAGTTGTATGTTTGTTTTCGATATTCGATTATTATTTTTTATAGAAACAATATTACTATAATGTATATATTGTAATTTTCATCAGCAAGGAAGATTTTTGTCAATCTATTATACTAACTAAACATTTCTGAAATATGCAATTTAATGTATGTCCAAGTATAAAAAAAACTAGTCATTTTTATCTTCATCCCATATCCACTCTTTGTTTAGAGCAGTGATGCATAACTAACGGCCCGAATGACACTTCATGTGGCCCAATATGACAAATATCAATCACCTTTTTCTTCAGAACTTTTCACGGACGATTAAAGAATAATATAACATTTTAATTTTAATATATCACATTTACCCATGTGGCCCGATAAAAATTTGAAATTTGATAAGCTGACCCTTCTGCCAAAAAGGTGGTGTATGACTGGTTTAGAGATTAAAGGGGGTCCCCCCAAGTGACGGCCGATTTTTTTGGGACTTTTTTTTGACGAACCTTATCAAAAAACGGCCTCCATCTGACCGGCTGATTGGCTTATCGGAAATGAAAAAATCTAACGGCGTTTTAATCTATAAAACTGTAAAAGTCGTTTGACTTTTCAAAATGTGGAAAATTGAACAATTGACAAGTTTTTGAAAAAATAAGTTCAAATTTCATAATTTTTTTCGACTATTTGGTTACGTAAAAACAAAACGGCTGGGAATGTTTAATCTACCATTAAAATTTCAAAGCAATCGGTTTACTCGTTCTTGAGATATCGTGGAGGCCAGTTAGGAAAACACAGTTTTGAGAAAAACGCGTTTGAAAGTTCAACTACGATTTAAACTATAAAAGCTTTACTCCCTATCAATCTGCTAATAATTCTTTCTTCTTCCTGTTTTAAGACTTTTGAGGCTGCTTGCTTTGCTCTTGCTTAAATTTTGGTTTGTTTCATGAATTGAAAGTTCTCATGTACCGAAGCCTCGAAACAAGTGTAGTCTAACTGCAATAACTTTCTATCGACTTCAAATATTGTAAAATCACTTTACCAGCATATTCTACACGTGTTTAAAAATCATTCTATGCAAAAAAAAAAAAATATATCTAATAGTAAGCTGATAGCATTCGATACGCATGCTATTTAAGTGTTGGTAAAAATATGATTAGTCCATTCAACCATTCATTTCGAGAAAAGAATGGTTGAGCATCTGTGTAACAGGCAGTCATCGTAGAAAACTTCTGTTGAGATAACCTTCATATGAACTCTATATTTCCAATGGTTAAAAATCGTATATGGTCTTGAACACAAATATGTTAAAAGATTTATCATATTTTATGAATATATTTTTTATCGTTTAAGCTATTATCTATATTGTTTATATTATTATGTTTTGCTATATAGAATATTATAAGCTAGATGTACCAGTAGCTGACCGTTTAAGTAGAAAATTTCAACAAAAATAACGATTAAGCTTTAGCATTGTACCGAATGATGGCAAAGCAAGTACATATACTCATATTGGAACATATGTCTTAATTAATATGATGTAAAAAAATTACGAAAGGGCCTGTTTAAAAAAAGTTGTGTTAAATTATTTAAAGCCATGTTCCTGTTTCAGTAGTTGACCATCTCACATGTTGACAAATCCAGTAGTTGACCATGTATAATCCGGGGGCTTTATAGTGAACTTTCTGTCAGAGTTGCCTCAAGGCTTTCTGTCACCACTCTTGGTTGAATCAAGTAGCAATGGGTGATTCAGGAACACGGTACACACCGTTTCTAGATTGATCGCTTAGAAATTTGAAATAATACACTTTCCTCACTAGGTTTTGTTTTCAAATGGCCACCCTGGCACTCCATTGGCTATATGGTGATGTGTTAGTGGATCATTCCGGCCACAGATGGCTTAACTTGTCTGAACTTTACAATTTAGAGCAATCCCGCATCTGCATTTCTTATTTTGGGCCATTTTATTCTCAAATGGTCAACTATAGGTACATGGTCAACTACTAGTACATTTACTTTATGCTTTTTTAAATCTGTCAAATGCATGGCGTTTTGGTGTCAGCTGTCATGTATTGCAGTTCCATGATTTTACAACAATAAACAAGAGACCTCTAGCCACTCAACCATAGTACCAACATAATTTATTATTTGTCTATGTTAACTCTACATTACAGATTAATACACGCTCTCACTCTCTTGTGACAGTCTCTAGAAATTATCTTCTGTTATAATGTCAACTAAACAATTTTAAAGCAATCTCAGCGGTAAAATTCTATTATATTACATTCTAAGAGTTGTTGCTCTAATTTTTTTGCGAGCGCAAAATTAATTGAATCACGTTTTACATTCGCAGCTTATCTGTCAAAATAATATTCCTACAAACATACTTTTTAAAAAGAGAATTTAATTATACTACATGTGAATTATGAAAAAGTTTCTTTCACACACGGTCTTAACGTTGTGAAAAACATTGCTTCCAAAAAAGGCACTTTTGTGTTATTCATAGATACTATGTATGTAAATTGGTTTTTAACTTAATCTATTCTAACTTTCGTGGTACTGACAATTCTTGGTAGAACTATCCCATATTTTTCGAGACTGAACTAATATGTCACATTATTTATCTGTTCATAGTATATAAAATCATGTACATGTGCTATAAAAACGGAAATGATAGTTGGTGTCAAAATCAGAATGGTTCACGACTTTGGAAACAAGAGTATAATAATTTGTTCAATCATACTTTTGACCAATCGTATAGTTATCCTCACTGATGTTGCAATGTTGCCGCTCATTTAAATTTTAAGTTTCAGGCTTTTATGGGCTGTTAATAAATCCAAAAAATGTAAATATAGCTCAAAAAGCCAACAAAACGTTTTTCGTGTTTTTCTCGAAAAGTAGACGACTCATATAATGTAAATAAAAAGAATACATTTTTTGTACTGATTCAATAAATTGTATTATGATCAGAACCGGTTTCGTTCTGTTGGCTGATCCAAACGTGGTGAAATCTTCACTCCTTTATACGCCGGTGCTGTGCTGAATCTATTTGGCTATATTGATTTACATACATTCAAGTGATTTTAGCTTCTTCAACTACTGTATAGTCCAGTACGATATCGTATATGTAACGCGCCACTCCTACGTCGAGACCTACTGGACATTGTAAACCTTGGTTGGAAAATTACTTTTTATTAATTCTAAATTATCCCTATTTCAAAAAACGAAATCAGGAGGTAATTTTCAAAACTGGTCAATTCCAAAATTATTTTCTTTAACTGCCAATTGTAGATTTAACTTTATAGACGTTTTTTATTCAGATGGAAAAGTTTGCATTTTTACACATTATCTGTAGTTCTTCAATTTAAAAACATATTTTAATAATAAAAACTTATGAGGAAAAAGTAATGAAAATATCTCACATTCTCAGTTTGTCATCAAATGGATTTGGCCAAATTTGAAAACTACCTCCTGATATGTGGATTGTGTGCCTTAGTTTAAGTTTGTGACATGTCATAATGTGCTATATTTTTCGGTATTTCGTTTTACCATGCAAATAAGTATGCAAACCCTGTGGTATAGGAGTTGCTGGAAGGAAAAAATATATATTGAGGAGTGGAATTTTTATTGCTTGCCATTTATATTTTTAATGTGGTATACATTTATGATCACTGAATAGCTCACCATGTAGCAAAGACGTCGTTAAGATTTCATGTGTAATTTGTTTTTTTTTTTATGTCTCCGCTACCAGTATGGACCATATAGACTTCTAGTGGAGTTTAAACTCGACAGAAGCTTTCTATGAAAACTGCCTTTACTCAGTTGATCAACCTCTTTTTTTAATGAGAGTAAAGACAGCAATAATAGGGATGGTGGTTAGGAAATTGCTGCGATCCGTTTTTAGAAGCAGGTGACAATACTTTGACTATCGAATTGACATTCAAAGTTATGATGTTGAAAATATAAACGGCATTCTATTGCTACTATTATTATCCCTAACGTAGTTTGAAATATATGTAGACAGTAGAATGACAAAAAGATGTAACAAACACAGAACCAATATGATTTTCTTCTTCCTCGACGTAATTTTCATGGCCCACCCTTTTGAAAACTTAAAAGCTAAATTAGAAACTAATTCAGCGCTTTCAGTTTACATCTTTTTGAAATATATTATGATTTATATTAATGTGTGTAAATTGTGATTATATCGAAAAAGACAGTCTTGAAAAACTGTTTCTTACATCCATTTGGCTTCCTAGCTGTGTAAACTGACAATTCTTAATGGAAGTAATCTTGTTACTTTTTTTTTTAACAAACACGATGGACGAAGCCGGTCCCGATCATTGCAAAGTATAATTATGTGAAAATAGCACAAAACCACTGTGTTTTGTTTTTTAATATAGTAATTGTTTAGTATATTACCTTGTTTGTCTGTCGTACAATCCATAGCAATCATTGATTCCAGCGAGTACTCCTAGAACGCCTGTCGCAATGGCAAAACATCCTGACCACAGTCCGGCACCAGATTTTCCTAAAGCAGCTCCGTGCACCATTACGAGACCTCCTGTCACCACCATAAAGACTCCTATCAATAACTGAAATATTCCCAAGTAGAGAATAAGCTTAGACTGTTTGCTTTCAGACTGGTCTCTTATCGAAATGTCACTCGGCAGAGACGTCAGCATCGATTTGGAGCATATCGTTTCGGGACTGTTCCTGGACTTATCGATCCCGTCAGAGTACCCCCTTTCGACAACAGCAGACTGCATATCGATAGTTTGCTTCTGCCTTCCTTTGGTAACTTGCGGAGATTTACATATCAGCTGTTCTGTTGAGTCTTCGGATTTTACTGAAGACAGTGTCGTACTCGGAGCGATATCGCTGAAAGTCTCAGCTATTATTGTTACATTTCCCGACGAGTTTTCCGACTCCGTACCGGAAGAAGCTGCGTGTTCGTCCACCATTGTTAAAAAAAATACGCGCGGACCTTTTAAACTATCATATTGACTACCGTTTTCTATTCACAAACTGCTATCAACTTTCAAAGTCAAGGTTTTACTGCTGCCAAAAAAATTACGATCCGCTTTACATAAACCACTGACACAGAATAATTCGTTTGAATGAATGATGCGAAATAAACAACAACAACAACAAAAACAAAACACTGCGTTGAAATCACCACTTCTATTGTACATACAAAATACTAGCCGATAAATTACGATGTTGTTTATGCACTGTCAATCCGTTGATTGGATTTCAAAGTAATTATTATTTTGACACCTGATTCGAAATTTGAATCAAAACATTGGCGCGGTAAAATGCCGCGGTCTCGTAAATATCGTTTTTACGTTTTTCGTTGCCGCGTGTAGTGCTCGCACCGCGTTTCTACTGACTGGTCCGTCGTAGTAAATGATAAAGTAGCCGATTATGCTGGAGGGAAGTGAGATGCAATGGTGGGAGATGGATCGCTTTGATGATGGTACTTTATGTGTGTGCACAGGTGAAAGCTCGCAGTCATCAGACCGGCGTTAGCGATTATATCCGCAGGCTTTCAATGTCATACTTATTAGCTATACTACATTGTTTATACAACTATTTTACCTTTAATCACGTTAATTAATTGTATTTAAATATTACTCCATTGTTTACTTGGGGTAAAAGAAACGTAACTCGATTGTTGCCGGTTTTGCGTTATGAACGCCACTAGATACAAAATAATATGTTATGTAGTAAAAGAGTCATATCAATAAGGGAAGTGGAAGAACAAAGACAATTCAATACGTCAACGCTTTCTTTAAAAAACACATTAGAAAAAATAATATTTTATGTTTAAGAAATAATTCAGAAGCCTAATTTTATGCCTTTAAAGATAATTAAAAGACAATTTGTACGTGTTGAAAAATTGGTAACATTGATTACTAGTGAAACCTGTTTTTTGGCTCTCTTGAAAGGTAGAGAAAAATGATTTAGGTTTTTTTGTGTGTAAGGGTTGAAATTACATTACTTTTATTATCACAAATTAACCACTGAATTTTATGAGTCGTCTATAGATGACTTAACGGTTATTTTAACTCTATCTGTGACAGGCTGATATTCACTGAGTGTCAATTTTCGTTATCAGCTGATGACATAAAAATAGGATCTCAATCAATTGGTCACAAAAATTCAATTTAATTTCAATTCGGTATCATTGCTAACCCTAACGTCTTTTGGAATTCCTATTAAAAAAAATCACCTTTGTAATTTACATGGTTATTTAATTTTAACACAACAAAAAAGCTTAGCATTTTTCCTCTTAAAATTTTTAAGCGTTGTTTTTTTCTTTTATTATAGATAAATGTATAAATAATTTGAGTATCAATAAAAAAACGTTATAATTACATGTCTAGAATGCGTGTTAGTAACTTTACAATTAACTATTATCTGCCTATAACCTTGCAAGATTATTTCCGTACTAAAATAATAGTTATAAATTGAGATTAATTCATAGTCCAACTATTTTTAAAACTGTAGCTATTAAAACCAGTTACAAGATATTAAAATATTTTTATGAATGATAACATAGTTGAAAAATAAAGTCAATTGATGACATTTTTCCAAAACGTGGCTGGGTCAATGTTGACCTTTACAGGGTAAGTCCAACATCCGCTTTTATCTAACATGGTTTCCGGTGTGTTTTTAAACGCATTATTGTATCGATAATATTTAAAAAAAAAAAAACCCCTCTTCAAATTGACTGCTGTACCAAATAGATATGCGGTTTTGCACTTCTGTAGAAATTTATTTTCATGACATAGGCAGTTTTTTGTATTGAAATCTTTGACTGCATCGTTTAAGATAAAGAGGACTGCAGGGTTATAGATAGATATAATATAACAAAAAAGCGCCAATATTTAACTGCGTCTTATTGTTTTTTCGCTTGATGAAAGCAGATTTTAATTGGTAGTAAGTAGGCTGATTTTTTTACTGGCAAGGGCGATGGTCTTAATAATTTGAAAACCATCTGAACAAAATTTTTCTTTGTAAAAATACGATTTTATTATTATTAATAGATTATTGTCATTGAAACATTTTATTATATATTGATTATTATCAGTAGAGTATAATATTATCAATTCTATACGAATGTTTGTTCTAAAAATTTGAGTTATGTTCAAATTCACTTACAATAAGCAGAATGTATCATATTTTTAACTCTTGGGGGCCTGTCAAGCTCTTTTCATCAGTGGTCTGCAACCTTTTTACACCCGCGGACCGGTGAGAATTGGAAAAATATTTTGCGGGCCGGCGTCAACCAGATACACATATTTACGGTCAGTTCTCGATTTACGAAAATTCGTACTTAGAAAATAGATTGGTAAAAAAAACGGCAGTTTCTGTGACCCATATAATGTCAAAATTGGACTTTCAAGTCCAATTTTGCCCGTTTCAAGTCGAAATATGACTGTATATGTTTGTTTCGGGTAAAAATTCAAAAAGTGACCATTGAATCGTCAAGTGAATGTTACATCGAATTTTATTTATTAATATTTATAAAATCACAATTTTAGTTCGTGCGACTTCTGTCGCTGATTTTTCTAAATATATTTTTTGAAAGATTGAAGAACACTGCTTTACATCAGTTATTTGTATTGCGTGTTTATGTATCCACTAGTTGAGCCACTGACCGCAACACGAAAGCTCGACTAATTTCGTAATCATAATACGATAGAAATGCCATTATTTTTAAGTAGGTAAACAAGATAAATATTAACAAGCAAGTGTTATTAATTAAAATCGTGATTAGGTATTTAGAGTTAACTGGCATGTATGGAAAAAACACGATCATAGAAAAGCAATAAAAACATTTTTTTCAGAGGCCGTAAAAATTAACGTATTAGTTTCAAATATAAACGTAACTCAGTGTGCAAATTTATGTCTGGGTTCTAAACGAATTAAAATTAATCGACTCATATTATTGCCGACCTAAATAGATATACAATTTCGTGAAATATTGGTATCCATCTTGAACGCAACAGTTTTCTATGAACGAAATCAACTATTTGCCGTGTTATTCGATTGAAAAATCAATTTGTCCGCACTGGGGTTCGAGCCCATGAGCACTGCAACCGAAACCAACGACGGCCACGACTGGACTACTGGTATGGTATTTCTATTATATTGTCTCTGCTGAGCCAAAAAGGCCTAGTAACATTTTGGGGATACTGGGTTTAATTTGAGGTTAGGTTCACAATAAAAATGCACACAAATGTTCACAATACTGCAACACGGACCGGGTGAATCACTCTTTATGCTCACCTGACAAGTATCGATTTTTTGTGTAATTTAGTATAATCGAAATATCGGTTGGGAAAATTCAATGAAATTAACTCGTTCTTTAGAATAATATATTGCAAGTTTTTATGTAGGTACTCATAATTTTGTAGATCTAATAACTTCAGGATTCGTTAATTTTCCAAATTTGTTAAACGTGAAGTTAGATACAATTTTGACAGTTACATTTTTGACGTGTCTATTCTAAATCTATGAACAGTTCTTTTTTTGAAAAAATCAAAACATTGTTTACGATTGATCAAGCTCGGATAAGATATTAATAGCTATTTCAACAGGCTTCACTAGTCAATAATTGTGTCTACGCATAATTCATCGATTTCAATATGTATCAGTATCGCTTACCTTCACTTTCCGTTCATTATAAAGAAAAAGTAATTTATTGTATACGTAATACCAAGGTAATAATATACCCAGAACAGTGACACTTAAATGATATTACCGGTGCTTGGCAATTATTGCAGTGATATGACAGTTTTTTCTTAAAAAATTTATTCAGTATGAAGAATGTAGAATTCTCTGAAAAATGTGATTAGAAGATGTTCTATTATCAGACGGTGGAGTAAAGATCTGTATCGGATAAGGTTAAAT
The DNA here is from genome assembly GCA_028554975.1 of Himalopsyche kuldschensis. Lineage (NCBI taxonomy): Eukaryota > Metazoa > Arthropoda > Insecta > Trichoptera > Rhyacophilidae > Himalopsyche > Himalopsyche kuldschensis. The sequence goes on from JAHFWI010000005.1 coordinate 552,067, forward strand.
GATTTGGTGATATTTTGTGTTGTAACGTGTAACCAAAATGATTTCAAGAATGATGATGTTTACTTAGTTTATAGTACATATTTGTTTTTATTATTGAAAGCATTTTCACAACATGTTATTTGGTTACAAGTTTAAATACAAATTAACATCACATTACGTTACTTTGCACTCAGTGGCAGCCGGTGACAATAATATTAAGGTGAGCAAGAAAATATTAATTGCATGAAATTTTTTCCTCCGACTATACACGATCTGCGTTGGCAGAGATAAACATAATTGCATATGGGGGGGACTAAGTATGAACTGAATCCTTAATAATGTAACAATATACACGCGACAAGCTACTGAAAGTTAGTTTGGAATTGCTCCTCATAATCTGGTAAGAGATCTCTGAAGAGGGTTATAGGAGATCTCAGCTCCTAATAAATAAAACTTATGTTTACAAAATTTGCGTGTGGCGTAATTAATACTGACGTGACGTCACAGCATATTTGTACAATCACTGTTTGCATGCTGTCAGGTGCATTGCAGAAAATGCTCCTTCTGAGCGATATCGGCTGAAATTCAAAAACGTATTATTATTGTAATTTTTGTGTCGTCCGCTAAACATGTGTGAATCGTCGCTTCCTTCAATATTTATATGGGAACACGCAAGGAATTTTGAATTAGTAAATTCGTATATTTATTTTGATGTTGCATATTGCTTGAATATAAATGTGGGGTCAGTACACCATTGCACCATGACAAGAATAGTCCGTGCTTACCTAAAAACCTGATTTCAGGAGGTAGATGCAGAGGTATTAAAATGTCATCCAAATTCATAAATCTGCTGTAAAGTCGAAAAATGTGTAATTACACGACATCGTATTCCACTTGGTCACAGAGCTTACACTAAATTTAATATATGTATATTGTTTTAATAAAGTGTAAATTTGTAGTTAAACAGTAATTCACTCTCTCTTTTTTTTGTCATAAGGGTAAAAGACAGCTAGGTGATAAGAGAGAGAAGAAAAACTTTACAGATATCCATTCCTTTGGTTACAAATCCATAAATCGGTTGATAAGTTGTTGTATGAGAGTGTTCATTCAAAAATTCAAAAACTCGGCCCCATAATTGAGTAATACAATCTCTACTACTAAAGAAAAAGTAATTTTCATGTTACAGATTTCAACATAAAAATAAAGTTGTAAATTAGCCCCTTCACCTAAGATAGGTACTTAAAGGTGTGAAACACGAGTTACTTTTAGTATGTGATATAAATATATGGTATTTAATTACTTAATTCAACTTTTTGCATTATCGACTTTTTTCATTCCTATTGCCTATAGCCGTCCTGTCCTCTTGTCATAAACGAACTCGCATTCCGATATATGTTTTTTATCGTCACGATTATGTCAAAATAATGACAGCTGATGAAGTGCTTATGACTTCTTTGTAACCAAACAAAAGCCAATATTTTCACCAGCTCTGGTTTGGACCAATGACTGCACTTGTTTGCTCGACCTGGCAATAATATGTTAACTAAAACACGAGAGATGACTGATAATACGATTCTCTTTTTTACGCAGTTTTGAAATAGTGCGTTATTAAAAACCGGTTATATATTTAAAGTGTTTTTATAAATTTGACTGTTTTATTATAAAGTGCAAACGGTTGTGCAAATATTTCAAAAATGGAATCTGCACATTTAACGATGGGACCAAGAAATCGCGCGTCAGTAAATCAACGCACATTAGTTGTGCTTTACATGAGAAAATCGACCCATTAGAATGCAGTTCGCCTTGGAGTTCGGGGTTTGACTCCGATTATTATTACGATATACCAACATTGTATATATTTACCTACCTATCTGCATACCTACAAATCAAAATAATCTCACGATACCGTGATATGGATTTGTTTTTTAGTTTTGGAACATCATACAGTTCCATTGGATAAGTCATTATTCTTTTTTCAAAAATGACATTCGATTGTTTAGCTGTCATGTATTATATATGTATAGCGAATTCAAAATATTATGACAATTCTAATTTTCTTTTGTTTCCTTCTTAAATAATACACACTATATCAAGTAAAGATGTCTTGATATAAATTGTTGCGGCGGAGATACGGTTTGATAAAAAGATGTCGATTATATTATGCATCAAAAGACCTCCAAAATAGTCTGGCTTAATTTACAAGGAGCGTACCGAAATTAAATAACAAAACAACATTGTTCACCTTAGCTTTGAGGCTGAGATAACGACGATCCCATTTCGAAAAAAAACGTTTCAATGAAACACCTACATAATTATTGTATTTCGAAATATATTGTCTTATAGTGCATAACAATAAGAACGCTTACAAATTAATTGCTGACTTCTTAAATCAGAGGCAGTAGATTTTCATTATTTCGTAAGTCATTTCGATATGCATTAAAAGCCCAAAATAACGCGGTGAAAATTTTGTAAAGGATTACTTAATATTCAATTGGCGGAAAACTATATTTTTTTTTACAATGACGTGTTATAAAACAAAGGCAGAACTAAATGATGCGCCTAAAATTAAAAAAAAATAATAATATTATCACTTAGTAATTTTTCGTCGATAAACCATTGATTCTTTATTCATATTGTATATCAAACAAATTCGGATTTTGAAAGCAAAACTATAATGTGAAATTAGTTATAGTGAATTTAAAAAACGTGGACATAGTCATCACACTCAGATACACACACACACTCTCTGCGTATCATATTAAAGCGTATTGAGTGAATTCTGGCAGACCTAATGACTCGATGATAGTCTCCTGTAACTAGATATTTGCAGTATATGCGTATGAAAAACGAAGCTCTCTTGGGTATTCAGCCTCGGAAAGCTAGTATCCAAGGCGTTGGCGACAGGGCTAGCACCAGACATTTTTATGCCAAATTTAAGATTTCACAAATTGTCTTACAATTTGTGTCACGTGTTCCGCCTCTTTGAAGATCATCTTCAGACTAACTGAATTGTTGTTTGTATTGTTAGTCACCACGTTACGACAATGAGGGTAGTCCCCGGTCGCCTTTTAATATTTGCGGCTGCGCCTATGCGTAACGCTGGTACGGATTGCAAGCAAATACGACCAGTCCATAAAAGACTGATGTATCACGATTAAGCTACTAATTTTCTACAGAAAACGGCACCAGACAAAACGCTGCCTTACAGATTCAGAGCTTCACGAGACTGATCTATAGCCATGTACAATTATGTCAGTTGTATTCATATTATAGCTAGCTTATAAATGAAACTAAACGATGGCGTTGGTGTCGCAACACAGCGCCAATGCAGCGAATTATTTAACTTTAATATCTGGATGTATCATATTTTTTTGGTAAACAGTTTTCTGTTTTACCTAAAAAACAAAATACGATCGTAACCAATGATTCATTTGACAATACTATAAAATTGTGGAACATAATTTTTAAATAAAGAATTATCGACGTTTTTATTTAAACCATCTGGTGAGGAATATTGGTATTAGAATATAAACAACTTGATGCAGTAATTCCAACGGAGATCTTATGACCTATCAGGTGCCTGCCAGTGGATATTACATACTATATTATACATACATTGCAGTATTGAGGATCCTTTCACTTGATACTCGACGATAGTAGCAAAATAGTTATTATCGCAAGTAAACCTGTTTGCTATTTTGCGTAGAATATGGCGATAAATAGATATTAATTATATTATATAGATTGTCTATGGGCATAAACTGATAACTGCAAAATATTGCATATACAGAAGGAATATTCCAACAAAAGAAATCTAGGAAAAAAATAAGTGAGAACAACTAAATTATTATTCAGAATTAGAATAATAATGGTTTTTAGGAGTTCAAATATTAATAGTAAAGTTATAAATTGAAGTATCTATCCCAAGTTATTCCCAAACACATGTGACATCAATTGATAGAATGTTATCCATATTTGTGCACAATTTTTTTTTTGTAATATTTTTGTTTAAATCCATGTACGCTCCCAATTTGGATCATATGGCCTCCTAATGGAGATATCTCAATATATTTTTTTCCACGACAACTGCTTGTTTTACTCCTCTTCTATTCGCTTAACCTCTCTCAACTTCGATGAGAGTAGGGATATTTTACACTATTTTTTTTAAAATTCATGCCCGATCCCAATGTGTAGTAAATGGTCTCGTAGTGGATGTATGTCAACTCTCAATATATTTTATTTTATACGAAAACTGCTTGGTAATCAGTTATTCAGATTCTCTTTAGTTCAAAGAAAGTATTAAGCTAGTCTCGTTCTGCTTATAGGATCGGTTGGGTGGAAAGGACACACTAAAGCCTTCGAACAGAATCCGACAAATGACTGAAAAGTAATGCTGCTCGTACTGGGATTTGAACCCATGAGGTCATTTGCAGAAGTGACGACCTTAACCACTGCACAACGGACCCGATAATCATTCTGATAAGAAATTGTGCACGCATATCTTTACATCACTTGTGTATATTTTGACACCTCTGATTTTCATATTTCGTCACAAAATATGTATTACCGTGACTATTTTAGACAGTCGTAGAAGGGGGAGATTCATTTATCTAAAACGAAGCGATTATAAGGTTTTTAATAATTAAATTAGATAGAAAGGCAAAAAAAAACAATGGTTATTTCAACGTAAGAAATGCAATAAACAAATATTCTAGAATATAAAATTTAAAATAACTTTGATTATTCCACGTATTGTGTAACTAATCATGACACGTGTTTCGCCTCTTTCAGAGGCATCTTCAGACTTACTATCGCAAAGTTTGCTTAAGCAAAGTTACCGCCGAAACCATCGAAAATAAATATTCTAGACTTTACAACATTATCACACATGATTCGATAGACCGAGAAGTTTAATTATTTCTGCGTCATTCAAGACAATATTTCCAGTAAGGAATCGGGAGTGGTATTTTTTTCTTCATTCCAGCCGTGCCCAGGGCAGAAGCACACCAAGTATCAATTTCCATCGTCATCGCAAATATCCGGTAGCAAAAATCTGGCACGCAAAAAGAAGAAGACATAATATTTAACTACTCATTAATAATTGCAACATTGAATTAATTAATACATATACATAGTGAAACTGATTAATTTGTATCATTTATTTTTGCATGGTCGGTATGTGGAATATATGTTTATTTAATCAATGACAAGAAAATCCGAATAATTACATTTTAATTGCGTAAAAACTCTTTAATGTCCCACTTAAAAATTCACATTATGTAATTATTAAGTAATCACCGCTTTAACAAAATTATTTCGCAAGACACTGGCTCTTCCGAACATCCTGTTTAGATTTTCCGTTCTGCTAATTTTGTCTTTTCTTAAATAATAATACATGTACTGCATTTCGAAAGCGATTGTATCTAAAATATATTAAATATCATAAAATTGATATCCTTGGCTTACTTGACGTTGGACCGTTGTATTGATAAGAATCATTTGCTTGGATTTATTATTTAAAATTTAAAGTTATTAAAAAAAAATCGTAATAGAAAAAATCAGCAGTATAGAACTTTTATTAATTCGTGTAAAATCTTCAACGAAGTGCAAGATACAGAGATGGCACATTGACATTTGTAAGGTTGTCCTACGAGTAGAGTATTCGACGTTTGGTGGCAAAATTTGAGTCAGCCGGATTGGTAAATAGTCGGCCAACACCAGTACGTCACCGAAACGCAAAATCTGTTGAAAACATCGCTGCTGTGCGTCGAGTGTGAGTGTGTGTGTACAGAAAACCCAAGACAGCCAATTTCTCGTCGTTTACAAGAACTTGGTCTTTCTGTGACTTCCAATTGGACTTCGACTTTCTGTCGAAAAGATATGGGAGATATTGCTTTTACTTGGCAGGTTGACAAGTTTCGTCAGTTTAAAGAAAGTTGCCAAGATTGATTATAGATTATTAGCATGCTTAAATTATTTCATAGTTTTATAAACAAATTATTTGTTTTTGTCACATTAAAAAAAAAATTACAAGTAGGAATTATCCAACCTAAAAAATATGTGTTTCGTTAAAATTTTCGGGTTTGCGAAGTTCCACTGTAAAAAAAGTTAGGGAGACCCTAATGTACAGTTTGTGGTCTTCGAAAATGGCACTGATAAATTAATTGACAACCTTATAATTTAATTCGAAACAGTTACAAGATAACGGTCATTATTAAAATTCAATACATTGCTCGGTCGCCATTTTTCTTGAAAAGCTACTGCCTGTAAGTAGTAATTATTGCTATGATAATAGAAAAAAATGGACCACTTGCTTGCAATGCACAGGTTGCATGCAATTTGTTGCTCTGAGTTTGTTATAATTCACTATAATTGTTATACATTTACGTGAAATGACCATGAGAGCTTTGGAAAAGAATTTGATCGAAGATATAATCAAGTATTTATGGACAAGGTCGTGCGCGGAAGATTTGAAATTCAGAGGTAAACAATGACACTCGTAGATGAAGCATGTTCGATTATGCTTAGAACAGGACAGTGTTGTCTTTATGGACACACACACTTTCAAATATAACCATAATTCTGAATGCAAAATCAATATCGCTAGTGATTACACATATCGATGGCTTAAAGAGTAATTTTGCTAGTTTATTTAAATTGAAAATATAAGGGAAACATTTTATTCTACTGCGCTAAAAAAGCAAAATTATAGTGTATATAATAAATATATCATGACGAATCTACGAATCCAAATGACCTAATTTTTGTTGTAAAAAAGAGTCACTCGTTGACCTATATGCTATAAAGTATATCGATGACTTAAAGAGTAATTTTGCTAACTCCACTTTCGACTTAAAGTGACTTAATAATGCCATCTTGTTGTATAATGCAATGTGCATGTCCCGTAAATCTTTTATAACCAAAACTTATTTGAGTGCATCAGAAAATCGTTTCAAGAAAATTTGATAACTCCATTGTCGTTCTAAAATCTATACTGCTAATTATCCAACTTCGCCATTTTCTATTGTTACCTGTCATTCATTCGTTGTTTTTCAGCGGTGGTACAAATAAATCGTTTGAAAGTCCTATTTGAAATTTTCCCGTCCGTTTGAAAATACCAACATAATCGGTTTTTATCCTCTCCTGCACAATTGACAAAAACGGAGATAACAAATTTACTCTTTAAGCCATCGATAATCAACTTATAAAAATCCATAGACGTTAATATCATTAGAGGTTCGAAGTTTTTCCCAAAAAAACCCATTGAAGCCACCGGTTTCTTTGGTTCTTAATTCATTTGTTTTTAAGATATCTGTCTCATTGAGTAGCAAGTGCATAATCACGTGTAGTAAATGATAAATAAAAACACACAGTAAAATGAATAAAGAAATATATGTTCGATCAAGCTCTACGCCATTTATAGAACGGCTCCAAAATTGAGCTTAAACAGTTGAGATAAAAGCCTTTTATACAAACTTCCTTTACGATCATCCGTTTTAGCGCCCCTGACACAAGCGATTCCACCATGTAATTTATCAAACCAAAAATTTGATTGTATTCAAATTTATAAAAATTATTGTTTATGGTAAAAAAATATGATTTTAATATTTCTGGCTTACCTTGAAAAATTATATCGATACTCTTAAAAAATCATTAAAAATGTAAGTTCTTTTCAACACAGTGGTTAAATAAGGAAACCTATTTTAGCACGCCTTTTTGCATAATAACTAATATTTGGAGCATGGCAACTATTGCTTTTTAGTGGTATGTTAATTAAAAATGAGGTTCATACATCCAAGCTCTCTCATCTATGGTATTATCAAAATGAGTGGTTAAAATGCATAACCGCCTCTCTCCACAAAGTCAAATTGATCAGCAATAAAAAAAAACGATTTTAATCTTCAAGTATAATATTAGAATAATTTGCAAAGGGGACACAAAACGTTTGTATGGTGAGAGGGCAATAGGTCAGTGTTCCCTGGTTCGTGATTTGTGATTGTGGTGGTTTTGAACTTCACATATGGTGGAGAGAGGCGGTTATGCATTTGATCGTCATTTTCGATGTCGATTTTAAATGGCTTAGTGGTAATTTTTCGTTGGTTTGAAGATTGCAGGGCATATAACGTAAGAACCGGATCATTAATCAATCATTGTCTCAAAAATGATGATATATGGATAGAGGCGGTTATGCTTTTACACCCCTCATAATATAATAAGAGTAGTACTATTTTGATACAACTTGGTCTTCTACCAATTTGAAACATAAAGTCAGAGAGATGCATATAATCAAACGTATATTAACTCTTGATATTGTTTTTAGTCATAGAAGGAAGATTTAAGAATGGACCAACAAATAGTTTTCTCTTTATCCCGTTTTCAGAAGATGGGATTAGTAAGTAGCAGATACCTTCAGATACAAATTTAACAATACATACATATATTAAACAATCAATGCACGAAAGTGTCTTGTAATGGAATCGTGCCGATAACAGCGTAACGGATTAGAATGAAACCCCAAGACTACTAAACCCCTGACTATAGAACCCGTCATAGAATATAATTACAACCACTTATTAAGTACCAGTAGGTCATTGATTTTTTTCAATTTACTTTTGATGCCAACCTTTAATGAAAATAAATTGCGTCCATATGCATCAAAGGAGTGTGAAATCTCAGCACCATTTAAGGTGACGAGTAACGCGTGGCCATAGACAATAATTATTATTTGAAAAAGGAAAACTTATTCGCGCCATATTTTAAAATAGCAGTGAACCTGCTTTAGAACGTTGACTTACATTTACAGTCAAAACATCGTGTATACTAATAGGTACTGAAGTTCCCCTTTTCACTATTCATACTGATACCGCCCCATATGGTAGGATCATCAGAATTCTCTCGAACGATCTATTTATTACCACAGTCTATGCGTTTAAGTTGATCAGGAAGTAAATTCATTCCAATAATACTCTATATTTAAATCTATAGCGATTCCATATAGAGTAATTTCAAATTTTGTAAAAGAGGCATTTAGGCGCAACATCTCCAAGTCGGAGCAGGAGCCGACGTCTCGCTCTAAATGTATCCAACTCTTTCACGTCGAGAAGAGACATAAGGCGCGACGTCTCCAAGTCGGAGCAGGAGCCGACGTCTGGCTCTAAATGTCTCTGACTCCTTCACGCCCCGAGTGCATGAGATACGAGGTATTTCATGCTGAGTTCGATGGACCTTTAAAAAATGGTTGATCGGACGCATCTTTTAACGGTTTTGCTCCGTGATGATGACATTATGTGGGGCATTACCCGCTAAACACGGATGAAAATGAGCATATAAGAACCGCATTTTATGTTAATTAATTAGTTAGAGATTAGCGAGCCTTGAGTGTGCACTTAAGATCCAAATAAGCCTTACGAGCTGGTTGAGGAAAATCTCCCAAGCGTAAGCCCTGGAAAGAAGCCTTCAAGCTCCTAATCCTCCCCCTAAAGATAAATTCTTGTCTCCTGATATCTCCTTTATAATAGTTGTGATTTGTCTTGTATTTAAAATCTGTGTGTGTGTAATGTGTTAATCTTTCTATGTAAAATCTGTGTGTGTTTAACTTTAAAAGTAAAAAAATTGTGTGTGTGCAAATTGCACTTGTTTAACGCTTTGAGATCGTGTTTAATTAAGAGCATCCTGATTCTCATACTCCTATCCCTAAATTCCTCTTCCCGAGTGTCGGACCGGAGGCTCCCTCTCATTTAAAGAGAGAGCCGAGATCAAGGCGATCTCAATACATATACACATTATATCGAAAGATAAATAATATTCGGTCTCCGAATCTTAATTGTCTGTCGTCTCATTCGGTTGGGGTGGTCATGGGCTCGGATCCCGAAATGAAACCTTTCACCCATTGAATGTTCATACCATAAATTTTTTAGTAATGTTTGCACTCTTCCTCTTACCACTTCATATCAATAATTTACAGAGATTAATACCGATTAGCTATTCACTAATTCTTTAAATAAATAAAATACTTTTTATGATCCATTTTCAACTGATATGTTGACAATGCTCGCGATGAGCGAAACTGGTCCTGACCTTTACCTGAATACATGTGAAACAGAATACATGTATTTTTCGGTATCCCAAATCTTTACCATACTCGTAAAATAATGTTGAGTGACTGGATAGCAACCAGTGCTCGTAAAAACGACTAGTGTTACATTGTCAGCGGATACTTTTGTAAACCAAAAACAATTATTTTAATATATTTGTCTTATTTTTCTATTACTGTTTACGACCTTTTAGTGGTAATGTGTAGTTTCTATATTCTCATATTGCACTCGGAAGTTGTATTTGCAAGTGGTGAGCGATGAACACACCAATTGATAAGGTTTGATAATTTTGGAGCCGTTCTATACATGGCGTAGAGCTTGGTCGAACATATATTTTTTTAAATTAAGAATTACGACTGAAGTGCTGCTGTGCTGCTGTGGGTTGATGGAATTTCAATATCAAATTTGAATCGTTTGAATTTTATACTATTCCATGAGTTGTCGCTAACGACCCGGGCTTCGCCTTTCGGCATCTTCAAGTATGTACATCCGTGCACTTGAAATGCCTGAATGCTCAAATTTGATATATGTTTTTATTGATTTTCTATGAGCGACGCGTGCGTATTTATTTATCATTTTCTAAACGCGACCCGGTCCGTGGCGCAGTGGCAACGGCTTTGACTAGCGTGCCGGACCGCTCGGGTTCGATTCCCGGTAGGAGCGGATTTTTTCAGTCGATAAATCTGTTCAAAGGCATTTGTGTTGTTGAAAATCCCTTCCCACCTTTCCGATCCCAAAGAGCAACGCATAGTGACAGCGATTAGCTAATCACTAGTCCTGTCCTAGTCCTCGTATCCTTTCCATCCCTACTCTCTTCGAAAAAGAGAGGTTGAGCTACTGAGTAACAAGCAGTTCTCGTAGAAAAAAAAACATATGTTGAGATTAATTCCGGGAGGAGTCCATATGCTCCAAGTTGGGAGCGGACATGGTAAAAACAAAAAAAAACGCGAATACGTACTTGCTTCTCAGTGTGACAGATATCTTAAAAGCAAATGAATTAAGAACCAAAGAAACCGGTGGATATACACTTCGGTAGAATCTTCGCACCTATAACGATATTTTTGTCTATGGATTTTTATAAGTTGATTATACTTCTAGATCAGTGGTTCTCATGTGCGGCCACCAACAGCTTCATATAAAATATTAATATTAAAAAAATGAGATTTTACTAGTTTATTTGTCAACAAAGTCTTTGAAAATGAAATATTTCGTGTGCAATTAATACCAATAGTAATTTGAAAAACATGTTTAGGTCCATTTGACATACCTCAAACACAACAGACTTGAAACAAAAAATTGGTGCGGCCACCCGAATTTTCGTAGGATTGCATATGTTTACGATGCGGACACAGGAAAATTTTCCGTGAGAACCGCTGTTCTAGATGCCGCTAAAGGAGTTAGAAACGAGTTGTATTAACACCGTTCATGCGTTCTTATTTGTACTATTTTGGTATAACGTATAATACGCCATTGTGCAATATCACTTTCACTCATACGATATAGTTTAACGAATAAGTCCTGCGTTGCAGCGGACATTAAAAATAATACGTGAACGTTTTTTCAATAACCATTATTATTAGGAAGATTTCTTTTACTTCCGTTGATTGACGTAACATTCAAAATGGCCACCCGCAATTTTCTCGCCTTTGACAAAATTTGAAAATCGAATCGTCAAATAGTATTGCCATACCCTACCTCTCCCGTAACTATTTTGATACAGTATTATTGTAATATGATTATTTGAGTTGTTGGTCCGGTTGCTTGGTATGGATTTGTACATGGATATCTGTGATCGGTGGTTTATTTATTTGAAACAACGAGAGCAGGTTAGTAATAGCGAACAATTTTAACATAATATAAAACACTGCACATAATATAGTTAAGTATGTATATTGGAGAAATGATAATAGGAACGAAGAACATTGGATACGAAAATAGTCCATCTGAATAAACAAAAAGATGGATTTGAATTACGGTGCAAAATTCATACGATTTAAATTTGATATAGAAATTCCACCGAGCACCTTCAGTTGAAATTATCCATACATATATTCCTGGTCCACGGACGAGTGTCAATTTTGTAGGAGGTTCGGGTCTCGAGTCCCAGTTCAAGCAGTTTCATAAATGGATTGATTGATTTCTGTTCGTAGAAGTGGATGTATACAATGTGCAAAAGTTCCCCCACCGTTCCTAAAACATTCTACAGGACGCAGCGAAAGCGATCAGCTTACCACTGCCATAGTCCTATCTTTTTATCGCCACCCTTATAAAAAAGGAGAGATTGAAAAACTGTGTAACAGGCAGCTCTTCTCTCGTAGAAAAAAAACTCCCGTTGAGATAAGCTCCATTGGAAGTCCACATGCTAAACACAGTTACTGTGTGTTTATTTATTGACAAGGTGTTATCCATCAATTCTTGGCGGAAACCATTATTTAATTAAATAAAACACATTATATAGTTATATTACCGCATATATTCTGACAATAATCAGGACCGTTTTCGCTCATCGCGATCATTGTCAACTTGACACCTTACTTTGAAAAGGTTCTAACTGCTATTGACACTGTTTTGAGATATGACAGTTTGAAGTTTCGATTGATTAAAATTGACTTGTAACAATGAGCAAGTAAAAATGTTTCAAATTACTTATTTTGAGAATATTTTTTCACAACTCTTGCTGAGAAATAATTATCTTAAAGATCTAATGATGGACATAATGACAATCTTAGAACATTGTCAAATAAATTTAGTAAAAAAAGTGTGCAGATGCGGTGCAACTCAGTAATTCTGCTAACTCCATAATTCAACCAAAGATAATTCTGAAATTCATATATCGATGACTTAATGTGTAATTTTGCTAACTCCACTTTTGGCTGAAAATGACTTAATAATGCCATCTTGTTGTATCATGCGATGTCCCGTAAATTTTTTATAACTAAAACTTATTTGAGTGCATAGTAAAAACGTTTGTGGTTGTTGAATTTGATAACTCCATTGTCGTTCTAAAACCTACACTGCTAATTATCCAACTCCACCATTTTCTATTGTCACCTGTCGTTTGAAAGTGCTATTTGAAAGTTTCCCGATCGGTTTGAAAATACCAAAATTATCAGTTTTTACCCTCTCCTGCACAATTGACAAAAACGGAGATATCAGATTTACTCCTTAAGCATCGATATACATATATGATAGAATGCGGTAAATACAAGCTTTTCCGACCAAAAGGTCATTTTAGGTAAAAATGTCAATTAGAAGCTTTTAAAAGTAAAGTAACGAACTGTAAATATACATATACATATTTCGATTAACAAACACACAGTAACTTTGTTTAGCAAGGCAAATGGTATTGTCAAACCTGTCGGAAATGTCGACCATTGAATAATGTATTGAAATAACTGCACATGCACAAAACTTGATCGGCCCCAATCTGTTTCTAAATCTATTATAATAATGATGCAGGCAACACTGGAATCTAGTCCACGGCAGGTGTTTCGTTGGTATTGCTTCACATTCCGCGAAGTTTATGGATTGTTATACACCCAGTATCTGGTATCCATTGATACTTTGTCTCGTAACGGGTATACTTTCGGTTTCTCGATACCTCATGAATGGATAATGTTATATTGTATACGCGGCTAGTACCTATACTAGAAATTAATATGGCAGGTCGCGCCGGACTAAATCTTTTATTCGCAACTACCCTTGTTTATCAATTTTAATTTTACCTCGTGATATTGAACTCAGTCTATTTAATAAATATGGACCATAGACAATAGTCGTCGCCCTATTTTGAGCTATGGCAATTCGATGAAATTGTGACAATTACAAATGTAATGTTAAAAACCAGTGTTGCGGTGTCGGAGTCTGAATCGTGATGTCGGGGTTTTTTGGTCGGAGTCGAAGTCGAAGTCATCACAACGTTTTGGCGAGTCGTAGTTGGAGTTGGAAATTTTGAAAAGTTTGAACTTTTTATTTTTGCATGAAATATATAAAATTTGGCTATTGGCCGGATTGGTTGGTTGATATTTAGTTGAATACACATAAATGGGAGGTAGGAAAAAAGCGTGACGAAATTGTTATTATTGTCGGAGTCGTGTTTTTGGGAAATGCTGGAGTCGGAGTCGTGTTTTTTTAAATACTCCATGACCCTGCTAAAAACACTATAATGTTATATTTGATCGATGTTCAAATATTGCTAATGAGTTGATTTGAAATTATCAGATGGGTTACTGATTGACAGCAGAATAATTTTATTTTTAAATTTAAAATCATATTTCGATACTAGATTATTGGTGGCCGGTGAAAATAATATTAGGGACTGCAAATAAAAAAGTCTAGACTGCGTTGGGAAAGAATTAACTTTCCTTTAGTAACTGCGATAAACTGCATTCGGCAATTTGGCACTATTTTCTAGGAAGAGCTCAGCACTCCCCCTCCAGTCTTAAACCGAATCATGGAAGAGACGTATAATATAGAGCAGGGGGGGGGGCAAACTTTTCGGATGGAGGGCCAATTCCAAGAATTCAAAATGAGCAGCGGGCCGCAAGTAAAATACCATTTTTAGATATACACCCGATCGTTTTGTACGTGATATATTAGTTTTAAAAAGTGGCGCACCTAAAAAAATCGCGTAAAAAAGTATCCAAAATACAAGAAAAAACAAAAATTGTTTTTCAGATTCGACCTAAAAATTTTTTTTTTGCATAAAAATGTACCTAAAACATTCTCGTATCCTTACCCTTATTTGCAAGATAATCGTTGAGAGAATAAATAACCTAAGACTCATATCTATGTAACAACTGGCTGTTCAAATTTTTTAATGTTTGATAATATTTCAATGATTAAAATTAGTATCGTCCCTGGTTGATAAAATCTTTTTTTTTTGATAATTGCATTTTGGCTTTTCGATTGTCGGAGTGTCGCAGAAAAAACATGATTGACTATACCAGTGCTTTCGATGTGTAACATCGTCCATAATTAATTTGTATAGATCTGAAAAAACTTTCAATTTTATTCAATTAGAGATCCCGCATTGCTATCTATCTATCAATGGTGAAATGAATACCAAACCATATTTTTAATAATACACCTGATGCAGATCAATGCTCAAACATGGGTCAGCGGCTGTATCTCGTACAGTGGTTAATAAATCAATTGTTCTATTATTTCCGGGCGTCTTTAAAAGTTTTTTTTATAATCGCAAAACTGAACTTATACCGAAATAGAATGCCATACATATAAAAGGGTCTTTTTATAAGGACTCTTAGTTTTGAAATGTAAATAAAACAAGTTGTTTGTGAGATTTCGACTAAATTTTAATTTCATTTGTAAGTATATTTTACGGCATTAAATATGGAATATAGCATCAAATGTCTGCCAATATCCATTCATTATAAAATGGGCCATGTCGCTAAAGTTGACTTTTTTGACAAATTTGGGTAAACTTCCAACTGCTCCAGAACCCAATCAGGCGTTGTCTGTGGTCGTTTACCTGAAGTTCCTTGGTTAGTTGGATTTTATACGGGTGCAGACATAAGGCCCGATTCAAAATTCGCCAAGTTGAAGTCGCAGAAAAGCCAAGTTCTTGTGAACAACGAGAAATAAGCTGCCTTGGGTTTTCCTGTACACTTTCACACACAGCAGCAATGTTTTCACCAGATATTGTATTTTGATGACGTACAGGTAGGTGTTGGCCGATTATTTACCAAACTGGTTGACTCAAATTTGGCCACTAAACAATGAATAATCTACTCAGCAGGACAAAGTAACATATGTTGAGCGTCCCTATTGAAATACCCTTTACCTATCTATTTATTTATTTTGTGCGATTACTTATTTATAAACCGACAACAACTATTTTTGCAACATATTTAAATATTTATGCAATTTATACAGTTCAGTACTGACACTCTTCTATTAGCACATTTGAACATTTCATACATTGATATCTACGATTTTTATAAACCTTTCCAACCGTTTATTGTTGCAGCAATGGTGCTTGCAAAAGCAATGAACATACTAACTACTTAATCCTGTCATCTTCTTTTCAATTTCTCCCAAATCAGAAGGCTGACAGAAATTCAGCGAGTTAATCCAGTTCTCGTAAAAAAGCTTATGTTGAGATATTCCTTTTGGTGTTGGTATGCTTGAAATAAAAATCTAGCATTGGAAGTATTTTTGATCTTCAGTCAAGAGTTAATATTTAGAGTATTGCATTTAGAGTAACATCCTCGCGATGAGCGATACCAGTACATTATGATCTGTTTTATTTATTTAAATAATGTTTTTCCCCCAAGAAGAGATAGCTAGTCGTCGTCTTTAAGTCGTCGAATCTCTGATGATAGCGCAATCCTATGTGGTATTAAAGAATTCATTACTTTGCTATTTCACTTGTCTTCTCTTCTTTTGACCACGTTTTCTCTTTAGATGGAGAAAATTACAATCACGCAGCGCCCTCGTCTTCCGATAATTACTTTGCTTCCTCCCATGACATGCCAGTATCCTTCAGTTCCCAGTTCCACCGAATACATGCTAAGGATAAAGGAACCTAAGTCAAGCAAGCTAAGCCCATGCCATAGAAGAGTAAACTGTACAGCAGTGACTTCCAAACTTTTAACCACTTTACTCCTTTAAATAAAAACATTTTCGCGCCTTCCCAAATTTATTTCAACAAAATTGATTTTTTTGACACATTTCTTTTTGGCGCCTCCCTTGACAAGAGCCCATGCCACCGGGCATGGAAACCGCTGCTGTACAGTATACCCGTCGCTGTTCTTCGGAGACACCGGCATTACATGAACCAACCATATCCAACAAACCAGGACGCTGCCTGGATCGTTCGCACGTTCTATCTACAGTCGTTGGACTATTAATATCTAGGCCATTTTTTCGTAATAATTGGCATATCGTATTCATAATCAACGCCTCGAGGCACACCGAGAGTGATCTACTCATGCAGGTATTTTTTGCTGATAACCGCACACTAATCTTTAGTTATAATTTGACCACTGCTGTAGATTGGCTTAAAACATCTGGATCAAAACAAATGTACAATAAAAACGCAGGAAATACCAGTTGATAGCAGGGCTTTGGAGTCGTTAAAAAAACACGACACCGACTCCAACATTAAGCTAATACGACTCCGAATCCGACTAGAAAAAGTTTAATTTCGTCACATTCCTTTTCCTATCTGTATTTTCAATTAAATATTAACCAACCAATCCGGCCAAGAGCCAAATTTTACATATTATATGCAAAATAAAAAGTTGGAAATTTTCAGAATTTCCGACTCCGCTCAAACAGCCGTGACTCTATGACTCTGACTCCACGGCCCTGGTTTATACACACTTTTTTTAGTAGGGAGTCGTGTTTTTTTTAACGACTCCACAGCCCTCAGTAAATTGGTATGTTTATTTTGACACTGCTTGAATATAAATGGAGTTCAGTACACCATTGCAACATTGCAAGAGCCGTCCCTGAGGCAGAAAGGGCAGCTGACACGTTTCTCTTTTAGTCGAGCCCTGTAAGCTTGTCCTGCCTATGGTTTCTTTTCTCTGTAAATTAATATCAAAGCTTATGCTATCACAGCATTTTATTCTCTATTTTCTTCTTGCACTAAAGAAACTTGTTGATAATTGAAGTACAATTTGAAATGATTTTTATTAGAGCATATCTTGATGGATAGAATTTATCGATCTTATTGCTTGCTGCCTTCATTGAATTTTTGGAAAAAATCAAGTCATTACAATTATAAAGAAAACTAGTTTGGTATTAGGTAATAGTTTTATTTATTGAAGAGGAGAATTTACATTATTCATAAGTCATTTTAATCTATTCGATTTATTTTAAAACTAGAAAATAAACTTTAACATATTAATAAAGTTTTTATTGGTATCAAATATACATGGAATTACAGCTGAAGTCAAAGCGCGCGGCATCATTACATCAATCATTTTTACAAATTATAAGAGTTGAAAAAAAACACCAAGTTCACTGCTGAAAATATACCATAGAGACGGCATTATCTCTATTTACCATAAACTGATATGACTGCAATAAAAACAGTTTTTGCTTAAAACTAAATTAATCAAACAACTTTCTGTTATAAATGAAATAAAATGTGCCAGCCAAATTATCTATCGACAATTATAATATACTATTCGACAACATTAAATGTGGGGCAGCGGGCGCCACCTATTTTTTTCTAAGGATATTATAAAAAGACAATGATATTTTCAACCATTTCCGCTCTTAACGTGGAGCATGTGGACTCTTTAAGGTTACTATCTGAACATCTCAGTTGCTCAACCTGTCTTTTTCGAATAAAGAGAAAACTCGTTAAAAAGATTATCAGAGTACAATTTCTTGTTATTTCTTTTCTTAAACACAACCAGCAAAACATGAAACTATTTTTATTGTTTTTAAAAATAAAATAAAAGGTGTGACAATAAAGGAGACTATTAGCTAGATAATCGTAAACTACAGAAATATCACTTCTAACTGTTTTTGACTTGAAGTATGACGTTTAATCTGCTAAAAAAATGCACGAGATTTTATTATTCGATATCAACAAAACTAATTTTGCAAAAATTTAAAGATAAAAATGTTTCGAGCTAATGTTGGCGGGCGGATAAAAATCGGTTAACGGGCGCCATAGCGCCTGCGGGCCCGGGGTTGGGAGCTCCTGACATAGAGTAACAATATTCCACGTATTCCGCGTTCCCCATAGCCAATATTGTTTTTCGTTTGTTTCCTATCAATATAATTGTCTATTTCAAAAATGGTAAAACCATTCAAAAATCGACAACATCTTTAACGATTCCTAAACCTCCCAGCAACATCTTTCCTGTTTTATTCTGAAGTTTACAGCTAATGTCCAAAATAGAGCAATTTGGATATTCCAATGAGAAGTATCTGAAAAAATATACAGGCATTATTAATCATTTAATTAATGAATAACTTTAAATGATAAAGTACAAATGTGTCATGATTATCGTGGTTTATGCAGGATATGAGTCTCCAGGATTTCCATCTTGGTAGAGGTGTCACAGGACAGTTATCAACAACTCTGATTAGCCAGATAAGTCTTGGCTCACCTCTCCTTCTAAATAGGAGACAGTTAATACAGTATCTCAATATGGAATGATAGAACTCTTTTACAATTATTCTACAGCTGATAGATTTTTTTATTAAATATTTAATAATAACAGAATTTCATCATTCACTGGTTCAATAATAAAACTCTAGTGTGGAATTTCAATAAAGCAGTTGAAATTTCAATTGTGTGTCATAGGAATATGGTGTAGCATGTAAATTTTTGTTTTTAGCTGGTGTAAGCAATACATTTTCTCTCAAACTGTTTTTTATATTTTTTTTACCAGGTCTGCTCGCAATGTGAAGCATATTGCCTCCTGGATCATATGCCAACATATGTTAATTATGGTTCTCTATTTTCCAGAGAGAGTAAGGATAGTAGGATGGGGCAAGGACAGAACTGATGGTAAGTTGATAGATCTCACTACCCCAGGTTTTTATTGATCTGAAATTTATGCCTTCCAATAAAAATTCATGAATGGAAGATGAAGCTTGAAGATGTGTGTGGTAGTATTTCGTTTATAGGAAAGGGTTATAGGAAATGGGTATGATTTTTGTAGGAGCATTCATGAGTTTCATGTCTTTGTTGAAAATAGAGTAATATACACATGAATAGGGTAAAAAAGCTTGCTGGCGGTGATGATGAAATCAGAAAATAGATAAATATAATTACCTTACATCCCAATCATTATCATTTTCCACAGGTATATAAAAACCAGAATGATTTTTGAGTAAATTTTCTTGGAGCATTTGAAAAGATTTCAAGTTAACATTGATCGGTTTCAAGATTATTTCAGTATCCTCTCTGGCTGATGGTAAAGGAACATAACGGTCACCTACCAACACAACATTGAATATGTCCCCTGTTCTATTATTTCGTAGTGAGAACACCAAATGAAGATCCTGGCTTAGTTCAGGGTCCAATTTTTTGACAGCGTAATAAACGGTAAAGTTATGGTCACACAGGAATTCACACACAAATAGACGGGAGATTTCAGGTGCATCAGCATCCATGCCCACCGGAGAGATTTTGATACAGCCACCGCCTTCCAAACTATCTTCCTGAAAGAACTCAATGCAACTATTTCGATCGGTGTTTAGTTTCAATGTGAACTTTTTAATGGGCGGTTTGTATGGCTTGGCTTCCACATTTGTCGAGTCACTCTTTACAATGTTTTCTTCTTGTGCAACCAACTCTTTAGCATCTCCAGGTGGGCAAACAATACAGCGTGTAGTATTAGCTGGTAATCCGTCAAAAGGTTCAGCATAATCAAGTATTTTGACATCTTTGTCCATTTCGACATCTCTTTGTGTCATTTTTGATTCACCTTCATTGCTCTTTTCTATTGGATCACAACTTCTTTTCTTTTTCTTTTCTGACTCCAATGGTTCATTGATTGGATCTTTTGGTTGGGAGACGGTTTGCTTTTCTGGCTTTACTGGAAGTTCTAACTCGAGCGAATGTTTATTGGCGCATATGGGTGATGATAATTGGTAATCCTGCTGTTGAAGATCAAACCATGCTTTATGTTCAATAACCTAAAAAAAATGTAAAATGGACTGTCAACATTATGCTAAAATCTGGTGATCTTTTTAGATATAGAAGTAACTTTTGATGAAACACAGCTTTCGTTTTGAGCAGTACATTTTTAAATGGTAAAGATTTAGGTTAGTGCATTGTTTTTAATGACACTTGAAACTTGTAGCCGCTTTTTGCTGACAAGGCCATCTTACTTCCAGCAGGACCAGCAAGCCTTCCACAGCTCTCTCCAGTAGCCCCAAGGGGTGGATGGTCCATTTTTGGGAACCTTAGTTATGGCATTTAGACTCTCACATGATTAAAAATATAATTAATTTTGATAATCTATGTATGTGAGTAAAATATAATTTATTGTAATACATATAATGAAGATGTCCAAAATAACATATATTTTAGGAAATAAAAACTGTTAATTTCCAGGTATACTTGTGCAATCAAATTTTATTAAGATTAACCGTCCTATAAAAAAAAATTATAATACGTACCTCTCCATTAGTTCGTTTCTTGTCTCCAGATCCTAAACAAAAGAATGTTTGAAACGGTAACTGTGTAGGACCCCTTGTATTTAAATACGGCCACAGAGTATTCCAAAATGCGTTTTCCCTCAAAATGAAATGTTCTTTGAGAGCGCACTTTCGGAAACGCTGACCAGGGGATTCGCTTTTCCCAGCATCATCTGTCTCATCGAGAGCTTTGGATGTGCACGATTGAGGGTGATCCGGGTCACTCTGATTGAACTGTTGATCTAATACTTGAAATGATTGAATTCCCTCATGAGTCCAGGCCGGTGCAAATATGGCCAAAGATAATCCCACTTTATGTACTTCTTTTACCGCCTGTAAATGTAATGGTTAATTCAATGATTGATTAAAATTTTAACAGTAGTGAGTTATCTTATCATGGGAGCTCTACATCAACTAACTGGCAGGAAAAATCAAAAGTTGCGTTGGTTAGAAAATTGAGATTAAATTTTTTTGTTTCAACATCGTTTATATAAAAGTTGTGATAGCGAATATTTTATTAATACTTTCTTCTTTCTTTTGGTATTGATTTAAATAATCATGATAAATTCGTAACCTATAAATAAAATCAAATGTTCTCAAAGAAAGCTTTGAATATCACATCCACATTTATAATAATATACTGAATCAATTATATTTTGTGAAAAAGAAATTATGAAGATTGAAATAATAATACAGTGAAAAATAACAATGTAATTTAGTTCTTTATATTTTCTAAAACTACATGTATTGCTATTTTTTCACCGTGTTATATGCCAATTCAATCAATAAGTTGAAATAATAGTCAACAATAGTATTTTTTCGTTCACAGAATGCAGATGTTTCTTACATAAAAAAGGGTGAGTTATTGCTCAGGAGCAATAACTCAAGACTTGGTTGCTATGGACTTAACGAGCTAAGTGTATGTTGGTTGGGCTCTCTATAATTATTTTGTACATTTTTTGATATTGCTACTTTCAGTTGCAAGCTACAAAATCATGACAATCAGTGGGTTATTAGAGAGCGATATATACACTTTTATCATGTGACTATTACCTCAGCAGTGTTAAAAAGCCCTCCGCCCCAGAAGTTTCTTCCCCACACATCCACACCGACATATACGTCATGCTTTCGGGACCCTGCTTCTCTGACACAGACCTCCAGGTGAGATTTTCCCCAACAGTAGTTGGTGAAGAGTCCATCACATACATTGAAGAAGTCACTAAAAAAATATGAAGAATTACATGTGTGGATGAGATTATTCCAACCATTTTGCAATAATGGTTTATGATTTTGATTGAATAATTATTTTATTCCGACAAAAACTATGTTAATATTTAATATAAAATTAAAAATAACTTTGATTATTCCACGTATTGTGCTACTAACTGTGACACGTGTTTCGCCTCTTTCAAAGGCATCTTCGGACTTACTATCGCAAAGTTTACTTAAGTAATGAAGCAAGATTGATTCTGATTGATATGATGATAAAATTACAAAATGGAGTTTGGGATTTTTCCTTTTTACGGGAAGCAAGGGGGTTATAGAATCGAAACAATAATCTTGATATTTAGTTGGTTTCATTAAACACAAATCACTACATAATAAATTAAGCCCCCTATTCTCATAAGTGTTGAAGTGTCATTTTGCACCATTTTAACCACTAGCATAGACAATTTATTGGTTGTGACATCTATTGATGAACGATTGAAGTTTTCAAAGAAAACATGACTATAGGACAGTTTTAATTGTTTTGCTTATATGATTAAAAACTAGATTAAAATCAATGATTGATTAAAGGTACCTACCTCTTTGGCAAAGTACATAATATATTATAGCTATATTTAAATATATTTATTTAAAAAATTGTTGTGTATTTTATAAAAAAACTCATTTTGTATATTTTTTTGGACACCTGTCTACAATTATTATGTTAACTCAGTTTCAAATCTCCGTCACTTTCTCAATATGTATTTTGTATTGTTTCAGAATTTAGGTTCAAAAGTAAGATTATTCATAATGTTTTAAATTTTGCTTCTTATCTTTCCATATCAAACAATTGTGAAACTTTCTTACATGTTCTTATTGTTGAGACAATTTTGCCAAGACAGTGCTCCATCCTTGGTGACACTGTCATACCAGATGACGACAGAGCCGGGAATTTCTTCATGCATTGTCTTAGTCAAATACTCTACAAACTTCAACAGCATGTCAACTTTGTCGATTTCGTTTTCTATATTTATTAACCATCCGTCCATCTTTAGATATTTCGCAATTGTTACTAGCTGGATGGCAAACTTTTCCATCTTCTCTTGGGATTCCAAAAATTGTTTGCATATCTCCATTCCATCTTTCCACTCGGTTATGATAGTACCTAACATAACACAAAATCATCACAGTGACAAAGCTATTGAAGGCATTGAAAAATTTCAAAACATTTACTAAGCCTTAGCAGGGTTTTCGTTGAAAGGACGCAATAAGAATTACAAATGAAGAATAGACAATCAAGTAAAATATAATTGCACAATAGATATAATTTCTGAGAAAATTAGATGTCATGAAAAGTTAACTTCATAAAACATTGATTTTCATTGCTACTAAACTTATTTAAATAAAAAATATTACTGTACAGCATTGTAATAAAAAAGAAGGTAAAATAACAATCAACTATTTAGATCAAGCAATGTATACCTAAGATTTGTACTCCGTTCTTATGAGCAGCGTTTATCCATCCTAAAGGTGGTATAGTAATAAAATGGTGACTGAAGTAAATGAACATATCAATAGCCGCCCAATGGTAAAAACAGTATGCTGCATTATTGTCAGTCCCTTTGACGAACCTTTAAAATAAATTTAATTGTTAATTATTTTGTGTTATAAGATGAGCATTTTAATATTTCAGAGACCAGAGACAGTGGATAAAAATAAAGCTTTTTTTCAAAGATTACCACATCTGCTCTTATATGCATGGTTTACAGTTGTGATCTATTGTATCCTTGTATTATATTTATGATTCTTGACACTTACTTTAGAAAGAATCTAGGATACAGTTAGCTAAGTCATGTCCTAGCCCTATCATTGTATTGATATTCACTTAAAAAAGAGAGCAACAATTAATTCTATGAAAAAAAATCTGTTGAGGTAAGTTTCATTAAGAGTCTATATGCTCGGCATTGATAGCGGGCATAGATGGTTAAAGACTGAGTACATGTACAGTGAAACCCCGATTCTACGTTTTTCAAGGGACGGTATAAAACAAATGATTAATGCGGGAAACGATGAATGCGGGAAAGTATTATATATGAACTAAATGCCGGGACTATAGAAAATGAACGCACCACGTGGGAAAACATATAATGCGAGAACGTAAGATTGAGGTTCCACTGAAGTTGAAACTCAATTATCAATATTTTCTACGATATGACAAACTTTTGATTTTTTTTATTAATCTTATTGTTCAATTTAGTACTTGTCGGGAGTGTTTATTAGATAATTATGAAATTTATATAAAAAACCGAGCCTCTATTTTATCCAAATAATTCAGTTTCAATATTTTATTTGGAAAAATTTACGTTGCACTTTTATACTGTAAAAAAAATAGTATATCAATTGCAGTTAAATTTTACTTTTACAGCAATTTTTCAAAACAAAAAAATGGTAATATTTTAGCGATGGTGATCACCCAATTTATGAAACAACTATAATTTAAGATAATTTGTCAAAAAAAAAGAAAACTTACCTATCATCGTGATAGCCATTAGCCATATCATGACAAATTAAAGTTTTCGGAAGACTTCCATATTTAAATCTCGCGGGTGTATGTGCCGATCTGTCAAAGTGACAGATACTTCCGTTTTTATACAAATCGCTATTTTTTATAACTTTACATCTTTTGTTTAATTTAATCGTATTTGTTCCCCACGATGGAGGATGCTGGATGAAATCGTTAATCTCCGATAAAGATCCGATCGGCTTGCAAACATTATCATAGTCGCTGTCCGTCATATTAAGTCAGTATAAAAGACGACTAAAATTTAGTTTATAGTTATAGTATGTAGCTTATGAATGTTTTCAACTGACGTTAATATTATAGTAACAGTACATTATTGTATAAATTATACATCGCACTGGGCACTGATTTCAGCTGCAGGCTGATAAATATAAACCGAGAAAACCGCATAACCTCAAATGCGCGACCGATTACATAGAATAAATGATTACGTTCACAAAAAATCAATACATCTCAGATAAAATTGAGAAAGTGGAACACGTCATTTAGGTGCGAACACATATATCCTAATGATACAGTTAATTATGTGATTTATCCACGCAAATTTACATACAAGTTAATTAGATATTAGAAAATTTACTTGATTTTTTTGAAAAGTCTACACTATTAGTAGAAAATTGTGATTATATTTGTAAGAGATTCAATGTCATCAGCTTAACTCCCAATTCACATTCCATGTGAGAAAAACTTTAGGGGGAAAGAAAATCAACTCAGTTGATACTGAATAATTATATTATTTATATAAGTTATAAGTAATAAAATTTGGATTTCATTAACCTTCCAGAGGCGAGAATTTTTTTTTGATAAAAAATATTATTTAAGCTAAATTTTATCAACATGTCAACATGTCTTATACGTATAGGAAAAATAATTTTAAAAAAATTACACAATGCTTTCTTGTAGAAAAGCTATGTGACCACATGGTCACGCTCGTCCTTACAGGCCCCGTGTTTTTTTTTTAGATGCACGTTGTGAATATTCATTTGTCATGAAGTCAATATTCCAAATATTTTGTTTTTACTTTTAATTTATTGTTTACAATCTACATGCATACACATTTAGCAAAGGGTATTAAAAAACCCAAAAAAAAATCATTTCTTCGAGCTTTACTGAAGGATTTGGGCAGTTTATGAAGGCTGCATATTTCCAGTTTCAATACTCATTCAATTCATCACCCAAATTTTAAAGAAAATATATTCTGCTGTCAACAATATAATTTAGCAAATTAAATAGTTTAGATTACTATTCCTTTAGCTTTGGCTTCATCAATCAGCTGTTCCAATTATTATGCAGGATTTGTATATTGCCATTGGTGTTTCTAGGTTTTGCTACAACTTTCATCATCCTATGGAAACAAGATTATGTCGCAATCTAAATATAATTACCACAATTTTCATATGTAGGCCATGATTGATTCAAGTCAAGGGTCGGATATAGGGCATATCACGCAAACCACAGTCAACGAAATTAAAATAACAAAAGTAGAATATTGATTTCTAGGTGAGGTTTCTGATAATGATTATTCTAAAAAATAAAATCGATATTCACAGCATAATACTCAATATCATGTAGAACAAGATCTAATAAGTTACATAAAATACATAACTTGATGTTTTTACAAAATTTTTACAATAGTCTTGTAATTTTATGAATGTTGCTTTAGATAAATTAACCTCTTTTAAATACTTGTTAGGAGTAGAACCAACTTGCCTATGGGGATGCCTCTAAGAGCTTTAGCGATTTTAAATGGTATTGTATTAACATATTTCACATGGACGTGAGTGAGTTCAGACGACTACTATTTTTTATGTATATATTTGATTTTGTCAGAACTCACTCAGTTGACTTCTTTGCCAATGTAATTTTTTCTCTCATATCTGTAAAATCATATATTTATTTCTTCCTATGTTTTTATCTTTTTTCACACTGCAAAAGCAATAAATATATAAATCAATCGAATTGTTGAACTCAAAATTTTCACGGCAACATTGCCAGAGATGCGATATAATGACAGTCTAGAAGTCAATATCTTTTTTATTCACATCATCCATATTTAATTTAATGTCAGGGTTGTGACAATATTTTGTGAATAACTATAAAGTAAATTTAGATTCCAATTTTATCATATCCTCAATAAAATGGGGGAAAGAAAAAGGGGAATGATGTAATAAGAGACAATAGTCATATTCACCCAGTCCTGTCAAGCATAACAAACTGCATTCATTTCTTGAAGCTAGGGCAATCCATGGGTTTTGTGTGACGGGCAGATAGGAGTATTTTTATGTATCATAGTAAAAATAAATTAAGTAATAGAGTGATGGTTGAAATCTCATTTATTTTCTTAGAACAAGTTACCAAGTATAAAACCTTATTCTACAATTGTATCAAACTCAATCACATGAAATATATATTTTATCAAGTCTGTGATCAGCATCATTGGCTTCGGTTGCGGTGCTCACTGGTTAAAATCCCAGTATGGACATTTTTATAAATTGCTTTTACAATTGATTTCAGCTTGAAGGCAGTGGATGTCTGTGTTTGAAAGTGAAAGCGATTAGCCTATAACTAATCCTGTCGATAACTATATACTTTCATCAAGAAAAAAAAGAAGTTGAGCAACATAGTTATGAACATTTTAAAATATAATTAATTATCTGTTGGTCCCACAAGAATATATTAACCAATTTATGTCAAAGCGCCGATCTATTGGTAATGCCAAGATTAAAGAAAGCTTCGCAGAACCGATCTATTGATGCAAACGATGATTAATCATATGAAAGACAATAATATTAGAATTGTTTTATATTATTGACTTGTAATATATTTTGACAAGATTTCAAATTAAGTCATGATCGATTAATAATTTACTTTCTTTGAAATTTGATGTCGAGTTGGCGTAGTTCAACAGAAAATCAAAATGGCAAGGAAATGCATTCCTTTAAAAAAAACATGATATAAAATTTATTATGACTATTGTTGAAGCTAGGTGCATTTGAACAATCCTTATCATAAATATTGAGGGTTTTAATAAAAAAAATCTACTCTGTGATACAGTCAGCTTTAATAAAAATTCACTTGGAATAAAGATATACATTCAATAAAAGATTATTTCAATCCGTAACATTAAAATTTAATTAACAAAAAATCTACAAATTAAAGAAAAAATTTTCAGCATACGAAACCTGTTACAGGCAAAAGGTTACCTAAACATAGCATAACTCTACCATTTTACAAGTTGAGCGATCATGGGAAAAGTTTGATACAGTTTTTCCATCAAACAAAACATTGAGGTAATTTTCTGAATATTGACGCAATTTATTTTAGATAATTATAAAAAGAGTAAGAAGTGTATCAAAGGTAACTGATAAATCTTTTTTTTGTAATTGGGTATTGATTATATGTATACAGTATTTATATTTAGTCGTTTTATGTTGACTATAATAATGTAAACTTTCTTATTTATGAAGATTTATCAATAATTAAAATGTCACATAAAAATCTGGGGTCCATTCACTGAGATTTTGTGGTCTATGGTTATACACGATTTAATTTTTCATTTTATTAAAAATTAAATAAATACTTAACTACACAACTGGCAATTTAGCCATACAACGAAAAAAAATCATTTCATTAAAAATAAACAGTATTTAGAACAAATTAATATAGGTGCTAATATTTTTCAAATGATAAAATAAGAATATTACTAAGATATAAAATATGCATAACATTACTTTTATTTATCAGTAGAGGTATATGGTGAAATGAATATCTGTATTCCAGAGATTCTGTAAGTTTTTAATGTACAGTAAGCAACCATATTTAAAAAATGCAGTGAATTTGAAATATCGGAGTTCCATCTAAGTATGTTCCTTCAGTGGAAATTTATCAGATATCCATGACTTGACAGAATTAGAGATTAGCAGTATGCTCCATCATCAAAAGAGAGTTTTGAATTGGACAGATTATTGATAATACCAAGTACAGAAAAGAGTCTTTGAGGTATGAGGTAAGGAGCGATAACTTGGGTGTTGTAGGATTCTGATGTTAGATAGAATATTGAAGACACTGCATGATTACTTGTACACTTTACCGAAGGAGTGAATATAGTAAAAAAGAAGTGCTAAAAAATTTTAGATTACAAATATATTAGTGAAACAATACAGTAAAAGTCCGATAATTCGTAATTTGAAATTTTCATAATTTGCTCATCCCAATATTGACTTTTCATAGTAAAATGTACCGTTAATTCGAAATATCGCTTAATTCGTAATTCGTAATGGTTTTCGTCAAAATGCTCTTACGATTTCGTGTAATTCGAAATTTTTACAGTTTCGACAATTTCGAAATTTTTACAATTTCGTGAGTTTGTTAGGTTAAAAGTTAGACGACACATTGTTTTGAAGAGTAAAGCATATGTAAACCATTGGTGTAAGTGAGACATCTATGTAAAGTATCTTATGTCAAAATCTAATTCGAGCATTTATAACATTAGTGCAAGCGAGACATCTATATACATATTAGTATGTATCTAACTTCACTACAATGGTATATTTTTACTGTCAAGTATATACGTAAATGTCATTCTGTTTACGCGCGAATATCTTAAATATGAGTGACTGAAAATCAATTATGTTAAGTGTTTTTTTATTCATATGAAATGCCTGTCCATAAAAAATCGAAAAAATGGCCGCGATGTTCCAAGCCGTCGACAATTGCCGCGATTTTTTTTTTTTAGTGACGCGTAATTCGTATTTCGATTTTTTTGATCTATAAAAATCGAAAAAATTACCGCGATGTTACAAGCCGTCTACAATTGGCGCGAAAATTCATTTTTTTTTAGTGATCGCGTAAATCGTAATTCAATTTTTTGGATCCATAAAAATCGAAAAAATTGCCGCAAAAATTCTTTTTTTTTTTAGTGATCGCGTAAATCGTAATTCGATTTTTTTGATCAATAAAAAATCGAAAAAATGGCCGCGAAAATTTAATTTTTTTTTAGATATAGCGTAAATTGAATTTTTTTGGTCCATACAACATCGAAAAAATGGCCGCGATGTCTAAGCCGTCGACATTTGCCGCGAAAATTCAATTTTTCATACTAATCCCGTAATTCGTAATTCGATTTTTTTTGGGAAATCCGGTCCCTTGAATTTCGAATTAACGGACTTTTACTGTATACAATTATTTGAACCCACCCACTGTGAATAAAATTTTCAGTAAAAAACCATTTTTATTCTATTTAACTTTAAGTAACATAAAAACAAGCTCGTTTTTTAAGGATTTATCTAGAATATGCGACCGCGAGTCGAACTCGTGATTTCAGTGCAAGGGATTATGTAAATATTGGCATAAGAGTTATTTATTCACCCGATTGTATTTTTGATAGAGTCCATTGTATATTTTATTGTCCTTCCACAGTCAATTACATAAATTGATTTTCCACTCATACCATTGAATACAAAATCCATAAATCAATTGAAAAATGAGGTTGAGCGGCTGAATAAAACAATCAACATTAATAATTTTGAGTATTTTCTCCAGAAAAGAAAAATGTTTGTATCAAAAATGATAGTCGCATTATGTTGAAATAATTGTTCATATGGCTGGCACTCTTTTATAGCTAATACTTAATGAAAGTGAAAACATTCATAAAACAGTCTATTCTATTAATTTAATTATTGTAATCTTCCGTGGGCATCATTGAGAATCGCGGAGGAGTCTTCCAGACGGCACTGGATGTTCTCACGAGTTTCTTACGATCGATCTTTGGGAAAATATCTGCCAAGTCGGGAGTGAACACCGTTGTAGAATACAACTTTTCAATCATGGAAGGCTTTACGAACGCTTGAATCTTGCATAGATTTCTTCTAGATTGCCCTGAAAAAAAAACAAATAAATGAAATAGCTATAACTTTGATATTATATTTGCATACATTGTAACCCTCCAGGGGCACAAAATTGTCTAGTGCATATGGCTAATGCATATGCTTACATTATGAAAAATACTGCTGTTGATTTATTTCTTTGTGGTGGAAACATATTGTCTTATATGACCTTTTTTTAAATTACTACCAGATCCTAAGAGTCCGAGAAACAACCTAACTCATTGTTCTCTACTTTTCAGGAGAGTCAAAAAACAGAATTCACCAGTAATCAATGTTACCTATTTTTTAACAGATATGAATTATTCAAATTATCTTATGATTCGTAACTCCTAACTGGCAAAATTCGAGTAATGTTTCTTTTACTCCTTGCAAGTGGATTAAATTTCAAACAGTGGATCAATGCCAGTCGATGATAGAAAAATATTACACAACACAAGTTAAGCTCTGTATTAGGGTTTCCATACTTGTACCTGGGAGCACATTGCGGCTATTGGAATGCACTCTATATGTTTAAAAATATAGCTGTAAAAGAAAAAACATTGAATAGAGATAAAAAGTTAGATGACTCACTTCGACTCCACGGTGGAATGCTTCTCTTGGCCTGGCTTTCACTTTCTGACTCATCGTCTGTGCCAAGTTCTTCGAATGTCTTATAAGTTGATTTTTGGCTATAACCACTGGATGATGATGAAGACACTATAACAGAGGAGCATAATTTATCAAATAATGCTTTGTGAAGAAAAATAATGCTGGACTGTGTAAGAGTGTATCTGCTTCCGAAAAAAGATTCATAAAAGAAAATTAAAAAAAAAACAACTTTCTTGAGAATATCAACCAAATTGACATTGAAATAAATAATATTACAAGCCTAACCAATATTGTATTCAGTATGTAACTAAATATTTTGTCTGGGGGCCGTTGATTAATTAATAATCAATTAATAATTAAAGAAGTAAATTATAATTAATATAAGATGAAAATATAAACAATTAAAACTGCAGATACAATAAGGAAAAATTAATTTACCCCTATCAGCAATGGAAGCTTGTTACCTTTGAAATATATAATAAGGGTGTTTATTATATGCGTAAACATTTTCCAGTAATAGAAAAGAACTGACCTGTTTTTTTGGATCCCAATGCTTTCGCTGCAGCAGCTAAACTCTTTTGTTCCTGAAGTTTACGTGCAGCATAAAGTTCTCTCTCCTCGGCCAAGTTCTTTTTGCGTAACCTGTAATTAATGAAACAATATATTTGAGTGACTGCAGTCTCTGTTTTGCGACAAGGCCTAAGCCATAAACGGGCAACCTCCACGCTCTTCTCCTTTTGGCTGGCCTTGGACACTCACAACAAAGATAAGTTATGTAGTACATAATATATAAATAAATGAAACAAGAAGTAGCAAGATATTTGACATTGATAATGAAGATCTACTTATCGAACATTATTAGGAAGATCTCATTAATGCTGAATTATTAGATTTTGAAACTCAAATGTTTGCGATAGAGGAAATCGATGAAAATAAATCAAGTGTGTCTGCAGAACCACCAGAAAAAAACGTATCAAAGAAAATGGCTGCTTATGTAATTATATCTATTCTAGGTACATGATTAATGTAATTACTTTTCATTTTCCACTTGTTGCTTAAGTCTTTGCGCTTGCTGCCTCCGCGCTTCATCTTCTGATTCTTTGAGCCGGGCTTGTCGGATGGCTTCCTCTAGTTTCCGTCTTTCTTCTGTCTCAGCTGCCTTCTTTTCCAGAGCTAGTCTCTTCTAAAATTGTAGTAAATTCACATAATGTAACAAAGCTTTAAACATAGATCAAATGATCACGTAAATCATGGGTGGCTTGAAGAGTAATTGCTTTGGGCCACACATCAAATATTAACTCAAGGGAATGAATATTCATTGTAAAATTTCTCATTCGTTGACATATTATGTATGTATGTATGATGAAAATAAAACAGTACTATAATAACCTAATGAGATATTTGACTCTCAATTTCTGGCACAATTAAAATGGTTTCAACAAGTTGGTTTTTCTCACCACCACCTGTTGTGTATATTTGTGTATATGCAGGCAATGTTTCATGGCCGCCTTTCACAAAAAAATGGTTACCATATTATTGGTGAATTCTCGTGATAGTAGTAGTTTTTTCTTTTTTAAATAACGAGAACAACTTTACAATCTGAAAACCTGTGGCCGATATACGAAGCAAAACATCATCTCATGGTTGTTTTCGCTCAAGCACATACTAGGGATAAACGATTTACCACGATTGATAATTTTGTTTAATACCTTTTCAGCTTCATCTCTTAAGCGCTCGTCTCTCTCCAATTGAAGATGACGGGATTTCTCCTCCTTTTCTCTCTCTAACCTTTCCATTTGAGACTGTTTTAGCTTCTCCTGTGCCTCTCTGGCCAACGCGGCGGCACGGCATTTTTCTTCACGTTTTCTGTAAATATAAATGACACATTTATAAAAATCATCGATGAAAGGAAGACATTGGGAATATATCTCAAGAGACGCACAATAGGGAAAGAGCTGTAAGGGTTAAACATCTCCACAAGTGAAAGTAAGAGCATTCATTCTATAGACACTTGGAAAATTTGAAGAAGATTCCTAGAACCCTTTTGCTTATTTAAAACGATAGCCACAATCTTAGATGTTTGATCCGATGACACTCCTGGTTAGCGAAGTAATAGCTGTGTACAGTGGAACCCCGATCTTACGTTCTCGCATTATACGTTTTCCCGCGTGTTGCGTTCATTTTCTATAGTCCCGGCATTTAGTTCATGTATAAAACTTTCCCGCATTCATCGTTTCCCGCATTTAACGTTTGTTTTATATGGTCCATTGAAAAACGTAGAAACGGGGTTTCACTGTATATGCGTAACAAAATTAACAGATGGGAAAGCAGTGGTGGGTGGAAAAGAGCAAGTATAAGACCATCATACGGCTTTTTTTTTATGCGAGTGGTTCAAGATAATTGTGTATATTTTAATGTCACATACCTCCTTTGCTCTTCACTTCTAGCAATCAAAATCTGGTCCCTTTTTCGGATGGCATCTTCCGGATCAGCTCGTTGTATTTGTACTGTAACCTGTTAATAAATTGATACACATTAATTATCAATAATGTTATTGTTAACAAAGTTAAGGACAATAATTTACTACTAAGCATAGATAACATGCTGCTTGATAAGTCACTGAAATGGTTATAATAAGGTGTAATTATTTGGATATATTTTACTACCTACCTACTACCTACTCCCTGTATATCCACAGACAATAGAAACATTGAAATTGAATTCCTGGTGCAAAATTTATGGTTACTTTAATTGTGACTAATATCTATTGATTGAAAAAGACAGTCACTTAATACCATTTAAAAAAATAGGACAATAAATTAAATCGAGGAGAGTATAACTATTTCAAAGCAACACCAGTTGTCAAAATTTATAAACATTAAATATTTATAGGAATCAAAGATCTTTGGAAGGACTAAGACTAGACTATACATAACAATATATATGTCACCAAGTAGTGCAAGTTGATACATGCATTAGGCAATACTCGCCATAGTTTGGCAATATTTATAGGGAGATATCAGCACGGAACGAATGAAACTTCTTAATACAAATTTTGCGTGTGGCTTGGTAAATACTGATGTGAAGTTACAGAATCTATTCTCTTGTCTTCTGTATCAACTATATTTGACACACTATAGAAAATGTAATTCCTGTGTGTCATCGGCTGACTTTGACAAATGTATTATTATTATAATTTAATTGCTGTCTACTAAACATGTGAGAATCGTCATTTCGATATAAATGGGGAACCAGTGCACCATTGTACCATTACAAGAAACGTCCCTGCTTAAGAAAATACTTTTTTAAATAGCTTGAATCAAAATCCATTGGATAGACAAAACAGGGCGGGTATTTTACCTGCAACCTGCAAAAATACACATCCTGAATACAACCACCAATCGCTGAAACAATAGACAGTTCTAATCCGATTTGAATGGGCGGTCAAAGATCAAATCCCTGAACCCATACCACACATTAATTGACACTGAAAAGTATTGATAAAGTTTTTTACCGGTTTAATGGGACACACTGATTGTAGATTGTGTTTGGTGATCAATTTGGAGCTGATGGGAGTGGCAATTTTGCTTCGCATTTGCTTTGCGGCAGGTGCAGGTGGAACCGCTGGATGCTGTTCTTCAATGTTCTCTTTGCCATCATCCTGTTATAAGAAAGATCGAACACAAATATTATATTTTGTTTCAAGTTTAGAACAATTAAAGCAGTACAGTATTCAATTTTAAAAAATACTTGAATTTTAAGAAGATATGATTAGAACACATTCAAATCGATAAATTTTGTCATCAGGTTTACGAGGAAACATATGAACTCAAATAGACAGCAATCAAATACTGTTCCTACTGATGCCAGGATCTCCACGAAGCAACCCTGTTTTTTTCCAACCAGCCTTTATTAAATGGAAGATTCTGGATAAAGTTTCATGTTCCTGATGATACGAATTGCTCTCACGAAAAGGAAATAGTCATTTTGGCATATCAACCAAATTGCATAATGCAGTGGCTATGCAAAATGCATGAACCATATCATCAAAGTGGCTATGAAAATACACATTTTTACTTTTAAATAAATGGAACACAATCGCGACCGGTTTTGCTCATTGCGTGCATTACAAACTGGTCAGCAATGAGTGAAGCTGGTTCAGATCATCGTATTTTTATAAATGAAATATCTTTCCACCAAGTTTTCAAACCCATGTACACATAGAGAGTACCATCGCTTTCCGGTTCAATGCTGTCAAAGTGTGAAACTAAAATGTCCTCATTATCGTTGGTTCTTGTTCAAATGTGAGTTTACAATACAATAAATAAATAAGTGTATACCAATGAAATGTTAACTGACCTCTTTGGCGGCCATTGCCCTGGTCTTTGTGCGCGTGACTCTCGTGGGTGCATCGAGATTATCTGGAACACCGCCTGCGCGTTCTGCCAGTCGCTCGAAATGCTGAACATGGTTTTTCACGGGACTCCTAAAAAGAGCGAGAATATATTATACACGGCTAAACAATCAGCAACAGAGTCGATAGAAATTATGAAAAATATATTATAATTGATCTTCAATACAACATCTATTGTTGTTAGGGACGCCGGCTCGACATTAACATTTTATCATATTAGAATAATGGATGTTTTATGAATAGTGTTACACTTACTCGAAAATTTCTTTTATCTTCTTGAAGGCTTTGAAAGTTTTGCTTAAGACATTGCGAGGTGGCGTTTCCTCCACTTCACTCTCATCGTCAGTCAATAGAGAGCAGTTTGGATCATAGTTTATTAGTGTACCTACAGGAAAAAGAATAATTATAAGAGCATGGCAAATTGACTCAGGCACCAAGCATTTTCGCAAAAAAGTTACGGATAAATCTGATTTTACGACTCTGATTGGATACAAGTAGAGATTATATAGATAAAAGAAATCATATCTATTTATTTATTTCACAAAAATTGGTAGGAAGCATAAATTGTAGTTTTGTCAACTTTTTTTGTTAAAATACCACATGGCAAATCTTTTATACTTATGTCAACTCCATTGATAATACCATAAATAAAAAAAACTGTTTGACAAACCTAAAGTAAAAACCCATTAAAATGTGGGGTAATAATATATTTAAATAATAATCCAGGATATTAAATGACCTGCAGTGTTTTTTTCCGCATCTGTTTAAAATAATTAAATAAATATATATTTTACTCTAGTGTTCTGAAGCAATAAATATCCTACTTCAGAAGCCATTTTCCACCATAAATAATCGGCGAATTCGAACCAAAAATTGCGAGCCCAATATGTCACGATATACGTAAAAATGCACTCGTGCAATTCTGGGTGTGATCAAAAACATTGCATTTAAAAAATTCAGTTTTTTATTCCCACGATGCCTCAAACACAAATGAGTTTAGTAAATATTTGTTGACAATCCATTGAAATTGAGTGCAAACACCAAATGAACAGATATCTCAAGCATACCTGGTACCAGTGTGATAGTTTGATCGAGAGGAACTGATGTGGCTGCGACGGGTATTTCATTCTTGTGAGATTCTGGAAGATTCTCAGTGAGCGCCTGCTGGTGGGTACCATTTGTTTGCGGCGCAGACGCCGCGGGCGGTGAGCTCTTCCGTTTATCTTTATTAGACTTATCGATGACCACAGTTTCGTCGAGAATCTGAATAGAGAAGAAATATACAATTGATAAAAATAGAAAGGATAAGCTGGAATACCGTCTCATTATAAATTCATTTTATTCACTTAAAACAGTGTCAACATGTGAGGTTCTAGGAGGTCACAACTCTTCGGATGGTCATGGTTATCATAGGCAAGGTATTAATTTTATTTATTGATAAATATCAAAAATAAGTTAAAGGTTGAGAACCACTGATAAAAAAGTCAATTCTGATGGCAGCCAATCATCTATTCTAAGTGGTAGCAGGTTTATGCATGGGTGTAGGGAATTCTTAGCTCTTTATAGTCAATACAAAAATAGCATAGATTGGTTAACAACTAGTCCTCCTAACTGATGCTTCACAAATATGTTGATTGTTTTGTAAAATATGTATATTTAAAAATCTGCTGCCGTTGAGATTACAATCTTCATATACCCAATGAAGATCATTTTCAAATATGTTAGTTTGTCTCTCGAAATGAAGTTATAATATGAGATTGTTTTTCATAGCAACAGATATATGAAAGAAATCAATGTATAAGTTTGGTTAAAAACATAACAAATAGGTAATTAAGTTTTGAAAATTCATACCGTAATAAAATAGTAATTGTTTCGTAAAATATTTTTTAAAATTGTAAAGATAGCGGGAAAAATTCGTAATTTTGTTTAGTGTTTTTAACTACGCTCGCATAAATATAACAGGTATTTTACGAGTTCTTCACGAGCGCTATCTAGTGGCAAAAAATATCGCGTCGACACAGAAGATCTCAATCAATATGCACAACCGACGATCTAGCTCAGCCAGTGCTGGCAACATAACAAAACCATGTCCAATGACGTTTGTGAGTGGGGCCGAAATGGATAATATTTTATTAAAATCACACCAGTGAACGGCTTATAACACGTACATAATAAATTACAGTGCTTTTATTTTCGCCGGCAATTGAACGTAAATATATTTCTTACTAAAGAAACTATAAATACCCAAGATGTGACTTATACAAACCAATGGTGCATAATTTATTATACTAACCGTCGAATTTTGAGTGATTGCGCCGGCATGTTAACAAACCTGAAGATAGAATTCACATGGCGCGTAAAATTCAATTTGTCTACAGGTGACGATTACCAATTGTATTGATGAAAAGTGCAACTGTCAATAATTGCCAGAAAATATCTGGTAGACAGGTGAATTTTTACATCTATTAGTTTTTATCCATGGTGGGAAGGAAATACCTAGTGGAACAAATATAATGTAATAATAACCGTCTATTACTTATGCAAATACTAATAATTGATATACACATTACAAATATTTTTTCAACTCATTCAAATAAATTCGAATCCGACGTGAAAATGTGTTTTAAAATTAGAATACATTGTAATATTCGAAACAAAAGAATAAGTGAAAAGAAACAGTGAGCTAGGTTTCTGTTACTGCAATAAAATAAGACATTTTTATTAAACAAATAACGCAAGGAGAGTTTTCAACGGCAGCATTGTTTTTTTCTAATTCAGGTATGAGGTTTATTCATAATATTTTTGGGTGAGTCATTTTAAGTCTAAGAATATAAATGTATGCAATGTAGTAACCTTATTGCATATATGGAATTTTATTTTGTAGTTACGTGTACATAAATGGTATGGTCTACTTTTAAAACAGCTGTGATTAGCCGACTCGCTTCCCATAAATGAAAGTGAACAAATACAACAAAAAGTTGAAAAAACGATAAATAATACAATTTTAAAAATACGTGCTAACCAATGTTACCAATGTAACAAATCGGTAAAACGTAAAGTTTGACATCAATGCAATCGATCCATAATAAAATATATATTTTTTCATCCGTTTTTTTACGTAAAATTGTGTCACTCGTTTATAATAAAATTGTGTTGCTTCAGAATAATTTCAGTTAACATAAGTCGCCGGATGAAATTAGAAAGTTGAAATCTGTTTTCGGAACTTATCTGCTAACGCATGAATTAGATTAGCCGGAGTTCCAAGAATTCCATAATTGCCAATGAATGAATCATTGACGATAAAACTTGAATGCGTTACAAGATCGACGATACTAAACCGAAATCAAAATTATTGATAAAGAAATAGCATTAAATGGGTTATTAATGGAAAAATCAAACGATGCCGTGTGATCTTTGATTGTTAGACTGATTTTTAGTACTCTGATCGGAAGATGATTTGGAAAAAAGTCGTTACATCTCAGAAAACCTTAATTATATCATAAGTTTTTTTTAAATGCGCAAAACAATCTTCATTATTTTCTAATACTTTTAAGTTTTATATTCAACTAGCGAGTACCCGGCATGCGTTGCAATGTCCCTCAAAGAAAGTAAGTGCTTGTGTTTTATTTCTGTTTATTGAAGTGCTTTTGGATACACAATGTTTTTAGTTTTCCTGTCTGTTGCGTATAAAATGCTAAAAATAGCCAATCAGCGTGTCCAAATTTCACACTTCACGACATATGATTTACCATGAAACTGATAGCCGTGACGCGTTTCTTCGGCGAACTTTCCCATTGTAGGTGACTGTACTTATAACGAAACCTTCGCGGGCGTCCGCACAACTCGCCAAAGTATTGTCGCAATCGGATGAATGGTATATAAACGTATACGATACAAACAAATGAGCTGCGGGATCATTTTTATAAGACGAAGACAGTCTCTCCGATACATTCATCTAATTCGGGGGTTACCAACCCCGTGCCCGCAGGCCGATTTGTGTGCGCCCAGTCCCATTCGACCGCGACAATAATTTTTCATTTCAATTTTCATATATTTTATTATATTTGAATAAGTTTCTAAAATAATTAAATAATTACGTAATTCTAACTCATTTGTCTGCATAAATCGATATAGATCACTGCTAGAGTAACCCAGTAGTAGAGAGCTCTAGAATCCTTTTACTTGCCGAATGAATATAATGGAAATTGCTGCATATATTGCAGAGCTTGTTCATTAAAGGCAGAAGAACTGGAGTTAAAAATTTCAGACCTTCAGAGTGATATTATGTTAAAATCCTTAATTTCAGATGAGGACTTCTCGAATACAGTGGACGGAAAAAATTTTCCAATTTTAAAAAAAGCGGCATATAAGATTAAATCATTTTTTGGTTCCAAATACCTTTGCGAATCATTATTTTCAACAATGAATTTAATAAAATCAAAATATAGATCTCGACTTACCGATGAACATCTTTAGGATTGCTTGTTAACAGGAACGTCATCATACTCCCCTAATTATAAGGTACTAGCCAATAAAATGCAATGCCAAAGATCACACTGACTTATATTTATTTTATATAATAGAATATAAACAATAATTTAAAAATATTTTTTTGTGTATTATTTGTTACCAATTTTTCACATATTTTTTCAAAGCAAATTTTGCTTTTGAAAAATATGTGGTGCCCGCCGCCCTACCGATATTTTAAAATGTGCTCTAAGGCATAAAAAGGTTGGTAACCCCTGATCTAATTCAACTCATTGAGTCGCAACAAAACAATTGCAT
This sequence comes from Himalopsyche kuldschensis, assembly GCA_028554975.1. Lineage (NCBI taxonomy): Eukaryota > Metazoa > Arthropoda > Insecta > Trichoptera > Rhyacophilidae > Himalopsyche > Himalopsyche kuldschensis. Next base: position 592,735 of record JAHFWI010000005.1, read on the forward strand.
TGTTTCGATTATAATCGTCATGTTTTCGACTAGAAAATGTGAGAAAAATCTTATTCCAATGTATAGAATAATAATATTCATTTGGTACTGTGTAAAAAAAACTCCCCCACATGACGGTGAATCGGATTGGAGCTTGGGAAGTAAAGACATTGTAGCCATATGTCGCATATTGCATTAAAGAGTTATCTGAAAATAGATTATAGTATAGTTGGTACTTTTGCTACTGTCTAACTTTAAAACCCATGGCAAAATTGAATGGTTAATTACTTCGGAAAAGATACACGTTGGAAAAATGAGTGGTACGATTCACAGAGACCTTTTTTATAATACCTATACTTTACTTTTAGCGTGTTCACTGTCAATACTTGGTGGAAAGGCATTATAATAAAAATAATAATACATTTTTAATAAAATTACTTTTTCAGGATTTTTAGTACATTGTCAACTGATAAGAAATACAATACAAAAAGTGATAAATATTTATACGGTTTTAAGTAAGGTGACAAACAATTGGGACTACTATAAGAACAAGTAAACTCCTCAAGTTTACGTAAACATTATACTGTGTAAAAAAAGTAAGAACGGTGAAATTTTTAATGATTCCAAGACAATCATTCTCGTAAGGGTTATTTTTCTTAAACACAAAGCCCTCAGCTGAATGGTGAATCTTTTAGAAAGTCAATACTTGGAATAGCTTACATGCGGGAAAGGGAAACAAAGACTTAGTCTGTATCCTTGGTGGAAACTTAGCACAAAAAAATAATACATTTTTTATAAAATTTAGCGGACTCGCACATATAGTTTCAGTGAAAAGGAAAAAAAAAAAAAAAAGACAAACAATTGGTAAAAAAAACTAAGCAAATAACAAGACAAATAGACGAAAAATAAAATTTACTTATTTTTGGGCTTTTACTTAGTTAATGATAAGTCATATTTAATTGATTTATTATGTTTTAGTTTGCATTGCTAAGAGGTTTTCAACCTTTTATTTTTCGTCTATTTTTCTTGTTATTTGCTTAGTTTTTTTACCAATTGTTTACAAATAAAAGGTTGAAGACCTCTTAGCAATGCAAACTAAAACATAATAAATCAATTAAATATGACTTATCATTAACTAAGTAAAAGCCCAAAAATAAGTAAATTTTATTTTTCGTCTATTTTTCTTGTTATTTGCTTAGTTTTTTTTACCAATTGTTTGTCATACCTTACTTAACTTTTGTATAAATATCACTGTTGTATTGTATTTCTTATCAGTTGACAATGCTCACCATGAGCGAAACCGGTCCTGATCAAATAAATTTTATGTGGAAAAAGTACTAAAAAAGTATTATTATTTTTATAATACTTATACTTTATACTGTATATAATAATTATAAAAAAACATCTGATGTAAGATGTTACTATTAGAAAATAATGACGAGGGGAAGAAACGTAGCTAAAAAATATGATTCATACTCTTGAATTGATGCCGTAGTTATAATCTGATTTTTTTAAATATGGTTACTTACAATTTATGATTGCTTGGTGGAATTTTAATATAAAATTTGAATCGTTTGAATTTTTCATTGGTCACAAACATTCGTTTCGCCTTTCGACATCTCCAGGCATTTCAAGTGCAAGATAAACTTGAACTTACGCGTAGTAAATAGTTTGTATCGTTTATAAATAAAAATAAAAACAAGTGACAAAATTCAAAAGATTCGAATTTGAAATAGTTATGTTTAAAAAAGGACGTTACCCACGCAGAACAAATTACATATGTTCAAACGTCCATTTGTTAGAACGTGCCTTACGTTGTGTACATTGCGATCAATGTTCCCTCTAAGCGACCGCGCAGCAGTTTGAAAACCCCCGCGCACTAGTCTTAGGTTGACGCGCACTTAATCGTACGAACTACAAAGATCCATAAAATAGAGAAGCATAAATTAATAAATCAGGTTAAATTTAATTTAGTCTCCGTGCATTTAAAAGAATAATACGTCAATATTAAAACCGACCTATTCAAAAATCTGTACATATAACGGAACGGCGATCGAATTCCTTCACGTGTTTCTTTTTTAAAACTTTAATATATTATTTAATTTGAGCACGGTCGTAGACTACGTGCATCGAAGACTAGAGGCAAAATAAGCAACGTGAATTCACGCTGTGTTTATTCTTCTCACAAATACACCCGTGTCTTTACGAATCCGTCGTAAGCACGGTCGATGCGGCCATCAATAGTGTATCTATAACTCTATCACCACGCTAGGAGTGTGGCGAGATGCGATCTATATGCAGAGTACACACTGCAGGACGATGCGCAGCGTATCGTCCTTCAATTTTGGAATTATGAATAGGTAATAGGTAACGGTATAAAAAAACGTGTATAGAATAGAGTCTTGGTTATTTGTATCCCACTTGCTAACAAAGGCGCAGTCTAAAACTAAACGTCAATAATTTAATTTTATCAATGGAAACATCGGTTTTACATCTTCGTAATGAGCGAGCTATTTCGGTAACGTGTGACGGGAATCGCTGGTGGAGCCAAAGTTTTATATTTACAAGACGATAAATAATGTCGATAAATCATTGAATATAGATTTCGTAAAACCAACAGAAAATGGATCAGTTTTATATATATAAAAGTCATTCTTGGACCCGAGGAGTTTGAGAACTTCGTCATGCGACCAAATATAGACCTATACATATATCTATGCAGCGTTTCTTAACCTTTTTGGGCCGGGTGATAGTTTTGGTTTCGCGACCCAAGATTATTAAGTGCAAAATAACTTTTTTGATTTGTGTTAGAATCAGGGCCTTGGAGTCGGGGAATCGTACTCGGAGTCGGAAATTTTGTAAAGTTCAAACTTTTTAAGTATGCATGTAATATGTAAAATTTGACTAAATATACATAGATAGGATAGGTAGGAAAAAAACGTTACGAAATTAAGCTTTTTTTAGTCGGAGTTGGAGTAGCCCTTTTGGTAAATTCCGGAGTCGGAGTCGTGTTTTTTTTAACGACTGGTTAGAATACAGAACATTCAAAATTCTCAGCAAGAATATGTTTTGTTGAAAATACATCTCGACCCATTGAGTATGCCAATCGACTCGCAATTGGTCGCAACTCATAAATTAAGGCGACAATGTTTGGGTATAAATTTGACGCAGGGCGCTATTTATAAACGTTTGTCAGATCTTGCAACCGGTTATTTCTTATCTTACCGATATATATGCATACCGTGGTCATAACGATAACAATGCACATAAAAAAAGGCAAACTTTAGACGAGAAGTGCATTCCTAGAATAGCGCACGTGTTCTTGTCTACCAGTGGGCACTTACTTTTTTATTGCCATGCAAATATGAATGCGATAGGTTGCGTTGAAGCAATTTCTGCGCGAGGCTAGTCGTAAAAGATAATATAACTTATGCATATAATATTAAAATGTAAATTATACACAAAATTGCTAGACAAAAACGATAACGAACTACGAAATCCGTCAGTTCATATTTGTGTTTGGCTGGCGAGGCGCAGTCTGCGCTGGTAGTTTATCTTCCCGACAAAGAGTATGGACATGTTCACCGATATAAGTGAAACCCCGGTTGATCTTTTTAAAAGTCTTGTCAAAATATTATCGACGGATGTGGTAAACGGCGAATGTGAGAACGATCTATCGGAGTCGTGAAACACTTGACAATGTTTGAACTTTGGCTTACGGCTATCTGTGGGATTGGTTGGTTGATCTTCAATTTAATACACATCAAATGATGGGGTGTAAAAGCATAACCGCCTCTATCCGTATATTATCATTTTTGAGATAATGATTGATTAATGATCCGGTTCTTACGTTATATGCCCTGCAATCTTCAAACCAACGAAAAATTATCTTTAAGCCATTTAAAATCGACATCGAAAATGATGATCAAATGCATAACCGCCTCTCTCCACCATATGTGAAGTTCAAAACCGCCAAAATCTAAATGCACAAATCACGAGCCAGGGAACACTGACCTATCGCCCTCTCACCAAACAAACGTTTTGTGTTCCCTTTGCAAATTATTCTAATATTATACTTGAAGATTAAAATCGTTTTTTTCGATTGCTGAACAATTTGACTTTGTGGAGAGAGGCGGTTATGCATGTAAACCCCTCAAATAGGAAAGGTGGGAAAAGAACCTAATATTAAACTTATTTTAGTCGGGTTTTTGGTCAATGTCAGAGTCGTGTTTTTTTAACAACTTCATATCCCTGATATCGACTGTAGAAGGGCAAACTGGGCGTAACCTATTACTTTAGCAATATAGTCTATTTTTTAATTTGAATTCTACGAGGAGAAGGACCCAGGGCCGGCTCGTGCCGTGTGCGGTGCTGGCATTTCAGTTTTTGGAGGCGCCAAAACTTGCTTGTACCACATTAATAACATGAGTTTATATCAGGGCTGTGGAGTCGGTGAAAAAAATCCGACTCCAGCATTTACCAAAAACACGACTCCGACTAAAAAGGTTAATATCGTCACTTTTCCCCCTAATTTTCCTATGTATGTGTATTCAATTAAATATCAACCCTATCAATGCGGCCAAAAGCCAAATTTGACATATTAAATACAAAAATAAAAAGTTCAAACTTTTCAAAATTTCTGACTCTGAGTACGACTTCGGCCAAAACGCCGCGCCGACTCCGACTCTGGCCAAAAAGCTCCGACTCCACAGCCCTGGTTTATAGGTGTGTTTTACGTCCTTTTACCATTCGACAGTCGATATATATTTCAAACCACGATATGGACAATAATACTTGCAAAAGAATGCTGTTTGTATTGTAAACAACATCATAACTTTGACTGTTAATTCGATCGTTATTGTCAAACCAAACATAAATCGCACATACCAGCTTGCGGGCAGTACTTCGAATGGCAGAAAAACGTCGTCCTTAGGTGTCGAAATATTTTTGCTATATTAGAAACCCGAGCAAAAAACGTCACCGTCCGAGACGCGCCTTCAAACCGGGACGTATTATTTACAATAATGGCTCGAGGATACAAGGATAATGTTAGGTCGAGTAATAAATAATTTCCGATTCTGGGACCGAACTGTAACGATGTGTTTGTCATTGTAATGACCGCCAAAATCGAGATGTCTGAGCCTGTTGGCTGCAAACAAAACATGTATTCTTCATTATGGCTGTGATAATTAATTAAAATTCGGAATTAAATAGTCTTCACAGCATTGAAATAGAGCAGGGTTTCCCAAACTATGTACCGTGACTTGAATAGGTGTTCCGCGACAATTTGTAAAGGTTTTATACACTGCAACACATTTCAAGATCAAATTTGTTTAATTATTGATAAATAATAAAGATGTTATAGATTTATATTGAAATTCCATCAAGCACCCTCAGTCGAAATACTTAACATTTCAAGATATTCTAAAAATTGAAAGGCGTATGATGATCAATCTCCACTGATTTTTATGACGAATCTGAAATCTCACACCGTGCGCATGAAACAGATGGTGTGTATAGTATTTATCTGACCGACTGACAAGTTTCTTGTCAGTTTAACGACAGTTGTCAAGATTTACAGAACAGTTAGCCGCGATTGTAAATATTTTTCATAAATCTGATAAGAAATGTATGAGAATGACCCAACATAACAAATTTGCTATTTTTCACCCCGTTATAATGGAGTACATACATTTTCGTTTGTTTCATTCGGATACAAGATTGTTAAAACAATGTAAAACAGAAATTATTTATGCCTCTCAAAATAATATTATAATTCAATAAATAATGATTTATTATGCCTTTCCGAGTTTTGAAATAAATTTTGCCTTCGCGATTCAATTGTACAAGTCAGCGGTTTCTAGGCCGGGATGCGTGAGCTCCTGGCAGGGGGGCGCCAAAAAAATCAAGTTTTATTAAAATTCAGCGCGAAAAAATATAAAGCATAAAGTTTGTAAATCACTGGTATAATTTATTCCTCCGAAATATTTGTGAAAAAAATAATAACACAATCAACATTCGATTGTTAAAAACATCGTATTTAATCAATTTATGTTTGCGCCATTAAAATGAGAATTTATGTTTGTTTTTATGAGCTGTCGTTTATTCAAAGATCAATCATAAGTCTCTAGTTACATAGCTGGAAAATAAAGTCACTCATAACAAAAGCATAATTGGAATGGAAGGCACTTAAAAATATTAAAGTGACGAAAGTGGGTATAGATAGGTGATATATACAGAGGTGTATTCGAACTTTTATACCCAGTGCCCATAGGGAAATGTGGTAGATGTTCAAACTATGTAAACATAAATCCCCCTCTCGCGTAGGATTCCACCTACCCCACTTAGTCCACAAATTAAGTCCGTGCCGAAGGGTCGTACCGTCATCATACTGTTTATCGCTTAACTTTTGAGCTCTCAAGCAAAAGAAGAGCATCGCTCATGTTACCAAAGGTTTGTGAGGAAAACAAGTGAAACATCGGTTGCGGTGTTAATTTTTGTAGGCAAAGCATAAGAACGTGTCGCAAAAAATTGCAAGCCCAGTGTATTGCCAGCTTCTAAAAAAAACCCTACTTTTAGGGTAAAAAATATTTTATTGGACGGCGCAATATATTTAAGTAAAAAAATATCGGCTTGTTCTCCTTGTATGTAATATAAATAGATCCAAGCATCAATCCCCCAAGCTACTGACGATTAGCGAATGGGTTTTGTACCAACGTGCAATAATCCAGTAAACCCCCCTATAGCGTTCACCCATATAGCATTTGCGGCAATCCCCCATATATTTACAAAATGCATAATTTTCAAGGTCAAATTAGAATTGTTATCCATATATATTATGAATACATTTTTAAACATGTATGTAAAAAATGTGACAGTTGTGCTTGTTAAAAAAAACTAATTTATAAAAATGGGAAAAATGGGAAAAACAAAATACAACTAAAAGAACCTAAGCTCAAATTGTGTATGGGTACCTAGTCCTGTATAACATCGTATTCATATAGTGTAGTCCCAGTATCTACGCTATAGGGGGGTTATATACACATTTTCATTAGTTAACAAGGATACACAAATAATTATATTTCCTGAAACAGGTACCGCTGTGGTAATCTGCGGAACAAGAAGTCTTCATTTGTGGTGATCGGATCACTACAATCCCGATCGAGACAGAGTGAGTATGATTTTCAAGAAAGACAGAGTCCCGAACGGACAAAAGTTCACTACTTGCACGTGGACTAAGGTCCTACTGGTAGTCTTCTTCGTCCTGCTGCTGGCTCGATGGCACTTCTCCTGGAACTACGAGCATCTGAGGAGGGGCGAGATCCCCGACGAGCTGATGAGGGGCACCAGCACTCTAGACATAGACTTCACGCTGAGCCCGTGCGATTATGGCGACATACTGGCGAACAACACAGTCTTGGCTATCCCGGACCCGCTGGACCGGAACCCCGCATGCGACGGTGCAGGGCTCGAGTCCGGACAGTACGTCCCGCCCGCTTGCAAGCCCCTCTACAGCACGGCGATTTTGGTGCCCTACAGAAACAGGCAGTCCCAGCTGGACATGTTTCTGCCATACATACACAACTTTCTAAGGCGGCAAAATATACATTACAGGTAATCAATTGTTCATATAATCTGAACAATCTGGTAATAGTATAGATTTCAAACTGTTTGCACATGCACGATGTGAATGATGCCAGCCCCTAAAACGACCCCTATGAATACCTTCCAGGTAGACAGATATACATTACAATGTTAATAAAAACCATTGAATCCTCTTATGAGAATAAAGCTCAAATCAAAAAAGCAGTGGAAACAGAACCCACTCAAACAAAATGGATGCCAAATAAGTTTCGACTTCGGACCGCAACGAGTGAAAGGAGGCATGTTCCCTAAATACACAACATGTGGCTTGCCAAATATGATAAGATTGAATAAAAATACATTTAAATTGATTTTCAATGCATTGGATTTCGCAGAGTTTTCATAGTGGAGCAGGGCGGTGACGGGCCGTGGAATAAGGGGAAGCTATTCAATGCGGGGGCGAAAGTCGCAATGGAACTGGGCTTCCCGTGCCTGGTGCTGCACGATGTCGATATGCTTCCGCTCAACCCCTCGAATTTGTACGCGTGCACGGGATTGCCCCGGCACATGAGCGCTAGCGTCGATAAGTTTCGGTAAGTTTACAACACATGCTATATTACAGAAACCGACGTAACAGCAGTATCAGCTATGACCATAGCAATCAAAATTGACTCGATTCAGTAAAATATTGTTTCATTAAACATTTCTAGTTGCAATTATTTAAGTTTAAACACGGGAGAATGTGTTGAAGAATTCTACAGTTGTTAACAAAACAGCTGTGAGTTTGTTCAGTTGAATTTATGTTATGTTTAGATGTAATATTTCTATGTATCTACTCAGATAAATGAGATATCCTTCATTGATTTCAGGTACCATTTACCATATGAATCTCTGATCGGAGGTGCCCTAGCTATGCTGTCCGTCCATTACAAGAAGATAAATGGATTTTCAAATAGATTTGAATTGTGGGGAGGAGAGGACGATGACTTGTACAATAGAATTATCAATGAGAACCTCACGGTGCAGAGGTGAGAGTGGCGAATATTATATTTAAACCCTTCAACGGATTTATTTTGGATTTGCAACTCTAAATTTACACGGTTGACGTTTGATTCCAGATTTCCTCCGGATATGTCGATGTACACGATGATGAAGCACAAACATGAGCCGTTTAATAAAGACCGACACGTGATACTCGACGAAAACTTCGGCAAGCACAAGGAGGAGGGTCTGAATACGCTCTCATACAAACATATGGTGCTGTCGCAGCACCCGCTCTACACAAATATCACCGTTGAAATATAAAACGGTGCCAGTGGATACTTTTAGTATAAAATGTATTATTAAATCATGTGAAAAAAAAATCTTTATTTTTATAAACAGTCAAAGCTTATAATGAGTTAAGAATGTCTCTGACAATATAATTCGATCGATCCGCATTTATTATAAATCATTTTTAAAAATGTGACCATTCGATTATCAATATTTACAATTTATTATATTTTATAATTTATATACACAATAATATTGCTGACCAGCGCTAATTGTATCTTAAATAGTTTCAAATAATATTTTACAATTTTAGATCATAATAAATAATTTGGTAAATAATAACATGAATCGAATTTTATTAGTAATTCCATCTTTACAATTTTGCACGTTATGATATTCAAATCTATAGGGTGACAATGCAGCTTAAGGATAAAAAATTGTAATATATTTATATATATATGCCGACAATAGTTTAGTTCACTCGCAATAAACAAAGAGTGCTCCTGTGATAGACGGCTAAAGATTATGTGTTTTTTTTTCAATATGTAGGTTTGACTGACTCCTGACTGAAATAAATGACACCTAAACTATGAATTACTTAATTTTTTTAAATATCTAGCGTAACATTAAAAAAATGTGGCCTTATTTTTGTTTTTAATGTTAGTATTACGTCGTTTTTTCAATTCAGTCAAGTTGCAAGATAAAACTATTTTATGAAATTTTTCAAGTCGCGTCGCGTCATTTACAAAAATGTCCATTTTTATTTTATCAAAAAATGATGCTGGATCTCCAGAATTTCGAAAAATAAGAAGATAGATTGAAGCAAAAATGTTAATATTCAATTTTCAGATGATTGAACAACAAACACTATTGAAATGAATCAATCTATTGTGAATTTGTTATTAAATAATATACAGTGAATAAATAAAGTGTTGCATAGTATTAAATTAAATAATGATTTTACAATGTTTAACGTCGTCGTTGAATAGGTTGATAAATTTGTTATTATCTAGAATAATGTGTATGTTTTTTGTGCTATGACCTATTATCCTTTACCATTTATAAATAAAGTTAAATCATAAAAATACCTCAGGTTGCTTATATTGTAGGTGCACTCTTGTAATGCAAAACCATGGTTTCAAGATATGGGTTACCATTATGAACTTTCAGTCGCCGATTGTTGATTGTTAAAGATTTGGGATTCTTCAAATTGAAATTGCATACGCAATTTATCGAAAATTTCATTTTCAACTAATAAAATACAACCTCTATGACGGCATAAGAAGGTATTCATTTTCATCACTAATTACCTATGGATGTATTATTTTGTTTATGTTAAGGAATGTGTTACGGTATTTTTTTAAATTTACTTTTAAGTCCACTCAATTAATTGTTAGAAAACTTCCTATGAATTTTAAGTCCAAATTCTCAGTGTTGTGCATGATACCTCAACGGTGTTTATTTATAATTCGGTTTTTGGTTAAGATTTTTATTAGAATCAAAAAAGAACCGTATTATAAAAAAATAAATGACTATACCATAACTTGGTCTATAAAATTGTGCCTTTAATCTTTAATTCATTGGGCCTTACCAGGGTCCACTTCTGCCTAATGCTGAATTTTTTATCTATGTATATGAAAGTAATTAAATTCCCAAACACACATGTTTTATCAAAGATAATCCAAATAGTTTTTTCTGTACAATTTTTCGTTGATATATATTTACAAAATTGATAATAAATTTTAATGCTAACTTATTTGAAAACCAGCACAACCGTCCCGCACTCAGAATAAGTTGTAAAATATTATACAGTTGTAAAACAGATGACATGTACCTATTTATAAATATGTTTTTGGAGAAGTCGTGTTCATAAAATCAAGTTGTGAATTTTTTAAAATAAATTATTCGAAAATGAATTCTATTTTGCAGTTTTATTATTTTGAGACCTCTGCCAATAACCCCGTAAAACGTAAATAAGAATGCTCGGCTCTTACCTTTTTTCCCTTCGGGGCAGTGGTGTTCTCGTCCACGATGAACGTTTGGTCTCCTAAAGGTGCAGCCTGCAGCGCAGCGCCCAGTTGTATTTTTGATTTTTTTCTACCCGCTGATGATCTTTTTCTTGATGGTAGTGTTTCTCCATTCGAGTCAATCTGTTCAACAGGGTAAGACGGCTGATCGATGACAATGCCTGGATTATTGACACCAGATTCCAACACATTCTCACTAACTTTTGTATCAGTGTTGATTTGTTCTGTATCGGGTCTGTTTGAAGAGAATAAAAGAAAGAAAGCATCATCAATAAAAGAACAAAAATTAATCTTCAAACCACTCAAGTCATGGTAATGTGGAATTAATACCATATAAAATTTTACAGATTACTTACAATCTCATAGGTGAATCTTGAATTGATTTCTTTTCTATTTCTTCAGGATCTTGTTTACGTTTTTTGGTGCGCTTAGCTCTTTCTTGTGGTTTTTTCATGTCTAAACAAGGAAGGGAAGAATATCATTAATTCTTTGATGTATGAATATTTCTTTTTTGGAATTTAAAATTTTTTATTGAAATAATTCATTATGACTTTCAAATTTTTTTTGAGAATGGATCTTTATTGCATTCATCTGTTGTACATGTAGTTCTCTATTGATGTTGATGCCAGGAAACATATTGAACAGAAATGAACTTTAAGGCTCAATAATATATGGTCAAAGATTTGTTTCAAAGTAATAACCTTTTTATAAAATTCTTTTCTTAATTAGAATCGTACAATATAAATAATTTGACTACGAAAATCACCTAATCATTATGTCTAGTTTTATACATAAAAGATAATAAAATATCAATAAAAAGTATGAGAATGGTAATGACAATAGATGACAAAATACTTGGATGTACATGTATGGCAATACTCCTCAAAGAGTTAGTGTTTCAAAATTCTCAAATTAACAATAATAACCTGTTTCTGTATCGGATTCTCCTCTGCATCTCTTAGATCTCTGATTCATGTCTTCATCTTCTTCAATATTGGTTTCTTCCGCTTTTGGCTATGAATTTAAGAAATTGTTTTAATTAAATATATAATTTGATTATTCCACACATCAGCAATTAATTAATAGGGAACACTGTCGACATCCATCTTGAATTATGAGTCAATTGCAAAATATTTGATTAAGCCCCTCATATGAAAGATTACCGAAAAACTGAGGGTTATGTCCTTTTGCTTTTCTGAATTCAAAATAAACTGTCAATTCCAATCAAACAAATGAAAGTATCTTGCAATGTGTTCTCTGTCATAATGAATAAGCGGTAATATATTTATTTCCACACACGCTGTATATGAAAAATGCAATTACCTTTCTCCCACGAGTTTTTCTTGTAGGCGGCGCCACCGGAAGTGATTCATTGGGTCTCTCACTGTTGCGAGTGGATCTTGTTTTTCTTGATACGGCCACATCTGTTGAAGAAGAATAAAATATGTGAAATTTTAAATAGAAATAGAGTAACAGTTGATAGCTAAGTAGTGATAGCGATATAATGAATGTTCACAAACCAGCAATAATGGAAGCATCAACTTTCCGGTTCCTAAGACTGCGGACCGAAGAATTATTGCTTTGTACACTGGTGTTAGACTCGTCTTCGGTATCGGAACTGTTGGTTACCTCCAGTCTTTGTTTTTTGGACCTGGTGTTTCTTTCTTTAATGGTTTTCTTTTCTAAAAAAACATTGAAAGTTTTGCATTATGACACTTTTTAACCCTCCCCATACTGTGCTAAAAACTTCCGCGAGCTCCGGTGATATGTATTTACTACACCATATGAAAAAGTTATTTAAAAACCGGAAAAATGTGAATATTTCTAGACATTGCTTTGATTGACTATGGTTGAAGTTGAAATATAACAATTTTTGTAATCTAAGTGTCTGAAAAGAAGAAAAAAACATCGCAATTAGCTGCCGCTCCGACGTCTTCACCCGTCGGCAGTCGAATTCGTAATGACGAAATGAATGGCTAGTTCGAAGTCGATCACTTCTACGCATGCGCTTTTGCGCCGGAGCTGAACACGTGCAAAAGTACGCTCGCACTCGCGCTTACACACGCGCATAAATTGGAATACGTTTGTGTGTATGGGTGATTCTTTGCCCGATTCTTCCACTAATTATTTATTTCCATCGCTGCAAATGAATAACCATACATAACTGTAATTTTATTTAATACGTAATAACATTACTAAGGAATACAAAAATTCTCAGATCAGTATCTATTATATTTAATAGAAATATTCTCATTATTAGAGTCGAGTTGTAGTAAATACATATCACCGTGCAGCGAAGGTTAATAACATATTCTATGAAATAACACTAGTCACTGTTTTGAAACATTCACCATTTTCCAAGTACAAGATTTCTTGGATATCAATTCTTTATCAAGAATAACCCAGGTAGCATTTTTTATAATAATTTGGTAAAAACAGTAATTTAACGTTAATGCACATTTATAGTTAGATTCATAGGCATAAACATACTATTGATTGAATTTGACATGTAATTGGTAGAACTCCATTATAACACGGTGAAAAAACAGCAATGTATTTTAGTTTTACAAAAGCTATAAGATATATAGTTGATAGCTATTTCGGCTTACACCCTTGTCAGAACTATGTTTAAACATACATTCACTTACATATCTATATATACTGGTGTAGAAAAAGGTACACAATACATCTTCTCTTCTGTTCTAAGATCCTTATTTTATATTGTAAGAATATAGTATTAAATGTAAAAAGTTGATTTTATATATTTCTTGAAGTGATGTTATGTTCATAACCACTCAATAACATCCTAGATTCATGGATAAAAAGTAAAATATGTCCATTTCAGGATTTAGCCAACAGACATTAACAACCAGCAGCGGAGATTAATATACAATTTTAATAATATACAATAGTTGTTTTTAAAAAAATGTTTCTTACTGGTAACTTTAACGGGCATTGCTGGTGGGGGCATGATCACAACATCCGGTTCCATATTTTCACTGGGTAATTCCTGCTGGGCAATTTCAGCAGACCCTTCGGTGGCGGTTGCATTTGTGTTTCTTGAGCTCCGTCCCCTTTCTTTGGCCGGCACATTTTCTGAAAGAAGAAATAATTATTTAGTATTATTAAGTCTTGAAATCACAATTACATCATTTTTTTTTTTAAATACACTTCTTTTAAGAGTGCATTTGGCCATCACACAGGACCTTCATGTTTCTCCGTCCCCCATTAGTCTAATTTTTTCCTCATGAATCATTCTACATAGTATCCCAAAGCTATGATGCCTTCCAGGCTGAAAGAAATATACAGGATTTAGGATTTTCTGTGGCATCCGCAAAACACATGTTGAAACCGGTTCCATAGCGGCTTTTTTATTTTGGATGTTCTATGAGGGTGGTTAATCAACATGCTTGTCTCCGAGTTATAAGCAAAGTCAAACTGTGGCACCCCTAAGATTCACCACAAGCATGTGTTTACAAGCAGTATAGTATTACGAGTGGTGTAGTGAGGCTGCCCCGGAATTTTTTTTTTTTTGGAACCAGTTGTATATAAAATATGATAAATTATTACCTTCTTTAATAGTGACACCATTAGCAGGTTCGGAATCAAGCATATCAGTCCGGACATTGGATTCGGGTGTTTTTACTAAAGTGATGGTCTTGTCTGCTGGTCTTCTCATTTTGTCATTGAGTTTCTCCTTCATCTATAAAAAAATGTCATGCAATTGTGAGGCTTTGTGGTTGCAGAAAAACAAAGAGAATATTATTAATATGCAACAAAACAAATTGATTGACTTTGCTGATAAAACAATATAAAGTAATATTCAGTTGATGGAATTGGCTAAATCCGCTTGGCTGTTACTCATCCCTCAGAGAAAATTCTGCTTGCTACTGCTTCTTACTATCAATATAGGCCTGAAGCACATTTTAAGTATCCATAGTAAAACAAACGTAAATATAGAAAAAAGAGTGATTTTGTGACAACTCATTCAAAAACATCTTTATAGAAAATCTATAAGCATGCTGCTTTTAACCCTCTCGTTGCCAAAAGCTGATTTAATCGGCTTTTGCTAACTAGCGAGAATTCCCATTTCTTCAGTTTATTATTTATATATATAAAATATATATTATTTATATATATAAAATATATATTATTTATATATATAAAATCTATTATTTATATATATAAAATCTATTATTTATATATATAAAATCTATTATTTATAAATATATAAAAAAAATCTTTTCGACGTTTTCAAATTAATCGAAAAAATATACCACCTTGTTAAAAAAGTATAATTCTACTATGTACGAAATAAATAAAATAATATCATACACAAATAATTATTGTTTTATAAAATAATTTGGCTTATAGCAAGGTGAAAAAAACAATAAATCTTTTCTGTTCTAACATCCTAATTTCATATGATAATAATAAGTTATTAAATGTGACAGATTGATATTATGTATTTCTCGAATTGAAGGCTAATCTGGGTTTTTATTAAGTGGGGATAAACATAAATTAGTATTGTATTAAGTTGATTTACTAAGAAATGCATTAAAATTTTGTAATTGATTCATTTTCATTAGTTTGGTCATTAATAATTCGTAATTGCAAAAGCAAAAAGATAATTTGTGATTTTCGCAAAATATATTTCAATATATAAACTTATGTTTATATTTTATTTTTGCGCCGCCTTTGGAAGAATGCACAAGCACAAAAAATCGAAACAAGAAAAAAATATGTCAAAAAAATGTGCCACACACTGTTTAAAAATTATCGAACACTTATTATCAAGGTATTTTTTATGACTTAATCATGGGAGTTCTCGCTAATTGATCAAAAAAGACGTGGCAACCAAAGGGTTAAATGGCTCCCATTTTTTTAATAATAAATCTAGTACACGCGAGAAAACATTTGAACATTAGGATATTTTCGCTTGTAAGCGATCAACCTCATGACATCATTATTTTCAATCAGAAGTCATTGTCTACAGCAGTGATGCACCTACGGCAGCCTGCAATGACACTTTTTGCGACCCAATATGACAAATACAAATGATGGAAGAAGCATATAAAATATTAAAATTTTCAATATTATATACACTAAAAAATCAATAATTTAATTGCTTTTCCCCATTCGGGCCACAAACTATCTGAGAATTGATTATCTGGCCCTTCTCCCAAAAAGTTGTACATCACTGGTCTACAGTGACATTGCCCATATACAATTTAATTGATTCAGAAGTTCCGGACAGACATAGAAATTGCAGTATTAAACAAACAAAAAAAAATTCATAACCTTAAGTTCAATTATAAAATGATGTACTAAATTTTTCCTGCATATGCCTTATTGAAGTTTCATCAATGCACGTTTCTGGTTAGATTATATATGATTTTGCAAGTGTGAAAAGGTTTCCACCCCTGCCATAGAAACTTACAGACGAAGCGAAAAATCTTCATTAGGTCGTTTTCGCACAAGTCGAAAGATTAAATAAAATAAAACAACGGGATAGGTCATATATCTATTAAAAAAAATATCTACGACCTTTCCAGATTTTTTGCACTGTTAACAAAGTTATCAATTTAAATGTTATACTATCATAGAAAAAAAAGCATTACTGTTTGAGTAAAATCAAAAGTATTTTAGTTGATTTTTCATATGTTATACTAACGAGCTTGCTGTTCATGGCGGCAGCAGCTTTAGAGGCAGTCCTCTTTTCCCGTACATGGGTGGTTTCCAGCACTAATGTCTCATCCTTCTGCGGTGGTAATAGCGGTTGGTCAATGTTAATCGGTGGAGCTGTTAACAAATCTTTTGGAGTCGAACTACCGCCCAAATTACTACATCGGAACGTTTCATTCGGGGCTGGGATTCCACCCAGTGAGAGCACCTTCAAATGATTGTCTGCAAAGGAAAAAGTATGTAAATTGTCGCTGTTAAAAAAAGGTCATAATCACACATTTAATAAATCACTTAAAAAGTAAGGTTAAATTATTGATATGACAGTGGTAAAATTGTTAGTTATTATGTGATTACTTCAGAGCAATATCCATGATTTATATATTTCTTTTCCAAAAAATGCTACTAATATAATATTATCTCCAAGCCAAACAGTGAAACTAAAATTATGAATATTTAATAGCAGTGGAATTTTTGTGATAATCGTACATATTAACTAATAGCTATATTTTATAAGCAATGTCTATATAAATATTATAAGGTTTTCGACATTTATCTGTAATAATAAAAATGCATTGAATTATTAATTTAATAGAGTAAAACCTCAATACAACAAACCACAGTGGGGGTGTGTTTTGTGAGGGGAAAACGACATTACACATTTAAATAAAAGGCTAGAGAATTTTCTATAAATCAATTAATAAAAGTTAAGTTACGTAGAGATTTTACAGTTTAATAATAATGCGATTGATCAAAGCCATGTACTAGTATTTATAGGGTTCAAACATGTAAAAATATATTCACAAATTAAATTATAGTAAAAGTTTCAGTAAACATCAATGATCTGTGTTTCCATCCATTAGAGTGCAACACCAATAGTAAAAAATAATATGTACATTGATATTTACTAATTCAAATGAAATGAAAAATAGCTTCACAGTTTAAAGATTGAAGAAAAAGGGTCATGCAAGTTTTATGTGTTTAATCAATTACATACAGTACAAAGCAATGAACGTTAACGAATTCTAATCAACTTTCAGCTGGTTTAAGGCAACCATTTTTTAAATAACATTTGACATTTAACCCAATGTTTTTATTGCTTTCACATTTTTTATTACCTGCATCTTCAAACTCGGAAATAGTGTTCAGTTTTCGTTTTTTGAAAGGCGTCTTAGATACGACTGGGCTAGCTAAAGATTGCGTTGAAATTTTCGTGAACATAGCATCCACAATATCAGTTAGGATAGTCAGCTCGGTCTGTAACGAAAAAACGGTTATGTTATAACTTGAAAATCCATCCCCTACAGTTAAAACATCAATGAATAACGTGAAAAAGTATAGTAACCTGTAAAACCCTATCCAGATTGGAGATGGCATCGTTAGCCGCTTTATTAAGACCGTTAACCGCCGCTTCAAGTAAATCTGGCATTTTGCACATTTATAAGCACTTTCACTTGGTTTTTGATTAATGCCAAGCAAATTCAATAATCTATTTCATTGAAATGCTGCAAATAAAAATAATTTCAGCACTTTGTTAACATTACATTCAACTATACTTCAAACATAGATAATAGACTTCAAACTTCAAACGACCAGTATCTTTTATCCAATCAAATTTTGAATAACTTTGTTTTCAGAATTGCCAGTAAGAAGATCTTTTATTTATATTGAAAAATCATTTAACATAATAATTATGTTATTTATTCTACTTTTTCCTAGCTATAAATATTCTTCGACAGCTCTACACTTTCTTGAAATATTTACTCAATATCAGGAAATCATAACAGTAAATTTCAGTCGAAACGGATATAAATTTATGACTATCATTTCGATAAAAATGAGTGAAAAATGCATGACCGCAGTAACTAAAACGAATACCCCCAATGCAAGACAAATACTGGACTTTTGAAAATAAAAATGTGGATGTAAAATACTAAGTACTATAAATTATAATTTTAAGTTTTGTAGGTCGGTCAGATTTTTTCTGCTTCAGAGAACTGAAAAGTAAAATATGACCACATCGTAAATGATTCTTTTATTATCCGTATTTTTTTTTTGAAATATAAAATTACTTATTTTTTAATGAATTTCCATTTCCTCATGTCATTTTTTAAAGATAAACTGCAATACAACTGCAGACAAAAATATTGATTTAGCGATTAATCTAAGAGACAGTTTAGTTTTGAGAACTAAGTTGGTAAGGAATATTAGTTTTTCAAAATCGCGTTGGTAAATTTTGTATTTTTGTTTGCAAATGAGATATTATTTTTAAAATTGTATTTCTTTCAATTTATTGACGATAAAATACAAATTGAAGCTTTCAGTTTTTCGAATCTTGCACCATAATTATTCTAAAAGCTTTGACATTAAAAGCTCGCCAGAAGCTTAATTCAATAACTTTGATTGTAAAATGAAATACTTCCTACTGATGGCTCCTTGCACCAAAAGTTTTCTCAAAATTTGAAAGACCCTCAAAGAGCTCGATTCAATAAGAATGATTGAAACTCAGTGCCATAGCAAAGTCCTCTGGCGCCAAGGGGAAGTAGTAAATTTTGCGCTTCCTGGCATCATTTTGCGCCCTCGATGCTCTGCTTGAGTCTTGGCGCCGAGGGAGATCGCCCTGTTTGCTAACCCCTAGCAACAGCTCTGTTGAAATTACGAGCTTTTGGACTACTGGAAGCTCCTTGCACCAAAAGCTCAGTCAAATTATTGTTTTTTGAAAAAAAAGCCTTTTTTACCAAAACCTCTTCTTTACAGGTAAATGTGTCAAATTAAAAACTTTTCCAACTCCTCAGTTAAATAATTTTTATGGAAGAGAGCTTTGAACCAACCAAAGCTCTATCAAGTCTTAATTAAAAAAAGATCAATTAAATAATTTTGAAAACTGAAAGCTCTATGCAAAAAGCTCAAAAGAATATAAACATTAATAAAGAGCTTTTTGCCAACCAAACACCCTTGCACAAAAAGCTGTCTCAAAGACTTACCTCCAAAAATCTTGCTAAATGCTTTATAAAATAATTTTGTTTGTTGATTGTTTTTTTCCCATTGAAATCTCTTTTCATCAAGCTCTTAAAAAAATTAAAAGGTTAAGGCCCATACTACTCGCATTTGATGTCTTTTATTGAAATTATATTTTTGTATGAATTTTGACTTACTTTGAAGGATTGGAGCTCTGTCGTAAGTAGAGAGCTATCTGTATTCTGTAATGATATTTCAGTTTCAAATTATTAATCTAAGATCCGATTTCTTTGCCTTATCAGCAAGACATTCTTTTTAAAAAAAATTTAAATTTAAAAAAACAAAGGAAATAGTGTACATACATTAGAACAGAATAATGTGTAATTCATTGATATTTATTTTTGAATTCGTTTTTTTAGAACTGTGATTATATGAATAAATATTACAAATAAAAGAATGTACATGCATGCAGGGAAGGAAACAAAGCAATTGATGACATTGAATCTTGGATGCGCCATGTATTTGTCATATACTCGACACAGGGAGCGGATATGGTCAAAGAAAAAGAAGATTACAATTGATCGAGTTCATAATTAAGTTAGATATAAATAATATTCAATCTATTACAACTACATCACTTTTACTTTTACTAGTATGTTTAACTTCAATTCTTCTTTTCTTACTAATTAAACTTGGGGACATTTTATCAAGATTGAAAGACTCTTGACTGGTTGAGCTTTTTCTACTCTTATTTGCAGAAACTTTCGATACATCCGACTTTAGAAACCTTCTCGGGCTTTTTTTCTATACGTAGTTCTGTCGCATTATTTATTTCAGAACTCTTCGCAGAAACTCCTTTAATATCGAGGGGTTTATATCTTTTGAATACCATTTTTATTTTATGGGAATCGTCAAGTAGTAAAGATGACAGAGAGCCACTTTTAAGATAGCTTATTGTACTGTAAGCAGTGAAATGAAAGTCTTCTTTTAAATATCCTTGAACTAGTAAAAAAGCAACAATATCCTCAGCCCGTGTTCGAGATATTCCGATAGTTTTAATGGTTTTCACTCTTAAATTAACAGGACCTTTAGAAAACCAAGAGTCTAATAGTTTTTGAGCTGTAAGTTTGGTATCTAACTGCGCTGCATGTTGTATTATTTTATAAATATCTCTACAATGGTCTTCTATTGATATTTCAGTAGGCTGGTAAGCGCTCTGTGAGCATCTGTCACACATTTGATGACAACCAGCCAATTCCCACTCTTCATCAAAATGCTGAGCAATTATTTTCCTGCGGCAATTAATCGGATCAAGACAGTATTTGATCATACCGTACAGATGATCTAAGCTACCGGCAGATGAAAACACCATTGTGCTCAGTTTGAAGACATCTTGCATTCTATACATCATGATGCAGTCGGCTTTGTCTCCATCTCTACCTGCGCGGCCGCTCTCTTGATAGTAACTTTCCATCGACTTACTGAGAGAATGATGAAGAACAAATCTTACATCTGGACGATCAATACCAAGACCAAAAGCTACTGTAGCAATTATAGCTTGATATTGTTTATTCACCCATTTTGTGTGAATTGTTGATCTCCGCACCGGCTCTAAGCTAGCGTGGTAGCATGCTACTTTAAGGCCCCGTTTTCGTAATCCTTCAGTTAAATCTTCACAGTCTTTAATACTGGTGGCGTATATAATGCCAGATTGATTGTTGTACTTAAATTTGAGTAAATTTTCAAATATATCAACACATTCTTCAGCAGAGGAAGGTTTTTCAATAATTTGATAGAATAAATTCGGTCTATTAAACGAAGACTTAATAACTAGACAACCTCTAATGTCAAGCATTTTTTGGACATCAATTAATACTCGGGATGTTGCCGTTGCAGTCAATCCTAAAATAGGTATGTCGGGAAACATAGATGACAATATTCCAAGGAATTTATAGTCCGGACGAAAATCGTGACCCCACTGTGAACAACAGTGCACTTCATCAATAGCGATTCTTTGTAGTCTGCCTTCAGTAAAAGACTTTTGTAACTTAGCCATGAACCGCTTACTTTTGGCTAATCTCTCTGGCGTCACATATAACAGTTTGATGGGAGAATTTTTATCAGTCAGGGATTGGAGCGCCATGTTCGTTTCATCTTTTGAGCTTGTGCTAGTCATTAATTTGGCGGAGATATGTCTCTTGGTGAGTCCCATAACTTGATCTTCCATCAGTGAAATAAGAGGAGATACAACTACTGTAATCCCATCGTTAATGAGCGCCGGTAATTGGAAACATAAACTTTTTCCAGCTCCGGTTGGCATGACAACAATTGTATGTTTTTTGCTCAGTGTTGCATTGATGGCACTGAGTTGCTGTGGCCTAAAAGAGTCAATATTGAAAATGTTTATTAATGCATCAAAAAGTCTTCCAGACCATTCGAAATTTGAGTGTTCCCAATTTTCACTGCCGAGCTCTTTTGATTTTTGTAAATCTCTCTTGTCCTTAAGTTTATCTCGTTTTTCATTTAATTCTTGTTGACGTTTTCTAAGCATGCGTAATTTGGATTCAACTTCAGTTAATTCTTGATCTATCGCAGCTAATTCGGAATCATAGTTAGATTTATCCGCCATGGTGATAACGGTAGCGTTAATAATGTTAAACTAGATACTACTCGTTCTAGTAGATTGACATTATTTTTGACGTTAATTTGTTATGATATTTTGAATCGGTTTTGAATCCCATAGACAATAATATATTTCACTGATGAATCATAGACCATAGATAAGATCATAGTCCGAGACAGCATGGATAATGACGTTTGACAAATGAAGAAATGTTGCTACCATTGAAATAGTTGACCATAATTTTTCAAATGCAGGGAATATCTACGTAAAATTTAACATTTCCTTATTTTATTGACCAGGAGTTTTTGTGGGTGAAACCAGTTTTTGTGACAGAAAGAAATCTACCGATTGCTTAAGGTCGCTTAAATATAGTTTTTAAAAATATGTGGCTGACTTGACAGCTAAATATTTTCTTCCAAAAGATTGAAAGCAATATTGTTTGTTGAAAAAATATACGAGTAACATTGGCACTATTTAAATTTTTTTATCATTTTTTGTGACAGCGAACCAATTATTTTGTAAACTATAAAATGCAATAGAAATCACATATTATTTAACAGATTTACGAGTACACTTTTGAAGGCGTTTCAAATTATTATCAACCTGACTTAGAACGTGGCTTACAATAATATTTTCAACATATTTCTTTGCAACCGTATTTGAGACACACGAATATGTATTATTTATTGTACTTAAACAATTAAACAACAATACATGACATAACAGCTGACGCTAGTGCGTCATGCAATTGGCAGAATAATTTTAACTCATCCCATGCCCCCGCCATGCGTCTCGTGCGTTGAATGCAACATTGATAGGGTGCCCTGCCGCACGAGACGCGTCCACAGTAGTTTACTTCATCTACCTCACTCCGCTTGTTGTCACACTCTCTCCGGAAGCTTTTTTTATTCCCTCGTTCACGGCGCGACGTTGGCAGTTAAAATTATGACCCATTGCTTAAACTACATTCGCACAGACGCGTTACAGACGTAACACTCAAAAAAATTAGATTTATAACCTGGTATAAACTAATACAGTAGTTACAAAACTACTATAAATACAACGTCGGTCCTCGGTGCTCGATTCAATATTTTTCTTATGAAATTAATCTTGTTCAAGATTAATTTCATTTCAACAAATTTCGTTCAATGTAATTAAAACTATTTAGATTTCTTTATTGTTGGTAGGCCAGATTTACACACTCCTTGAGCAAACGGTGACCAGACAACACACAAGAAACTGAACACATAGGCAACTGGACACAAAGACTACTGAATAAGTACCGAGGTATTTTTATAAAAAGATCTTAATGATAAAATATCAATTTACAATTTTTTACTGTCAAAACAGTATTATATGTAAATATGTATTGGTTTTGACATATTTCAATACACATAAATGTAAATTTGATAAAAGGAATTTTATGAATACAAACATATAATTATAAATTTGATCGTCAGAATCGGATTATTTATTCTAAATAATAAATATTGAAAATAAAATTTGCAGTGAACATTGGGTCGCTTGTATGTGGGTTTGCTGGATGATCAGCATTTTGTGTCCTAACAAGTCTCTCGCAATTGACAAAATTTTCGGGAGATGAGCTAAACATATCCTTATTCAGACAAATATATTCATTCCCCATGACGTTTCTGGCAGTGGCACCAACTTGTTTAACCCTTTATAGGACCCTTAGTACAAAGTGGTACATGTATATACCACCCACATTAAGGTCAATATTTCTTATGATTTCGTCTTAAGATGGGTTTTATATAATAATACGACTCGTAATAAAATCCTTTTGTAAATAAAATATCAACCACTTAAATTAAAGTTTACTAGTACTTTTGTTATTGATGAAATACTTAGGGGGTAGTTTAATATACCACCGTGCGTTGACGCAAAATTACTTCATCGGTTTGGCACATGCGCCTACTTGCATCGTTCGACAATTATTGTTGCGATTGTATGAACAATGCAACGTAATTAGAATTTTTATTGTGTAGGTACTATTCTTTTACAATTTATGCAAAAATCATAGAATCTTCTCAATAAACTAGTAGAATAACATGCATTTTAGTAATTGATGGCTCAAAAATAATTCTTCGCCTCAAGTTACGCGTGCATTTTCAAACCTATATATCTAGTTTAAATTTCATCTTTTTACTGCATTTTTTTGTTAAATTATCTATATATAGTCTTTTTATACTAAACATTATTTTTTTATAATAAGAAAATTTGCGCTGGCGAGTTGTTTCTAACTAGCTTCTTCGGGGCGACCAAAATTAACAAAACTCTATTCTTGAGACGATAATTTTCCAAAGAAAACAACAAGCCGTAGATGTGGTCATTACTGCACCAAAAACCATCATAAAGAACTACTAAAATCGGATAACGTGTAAAAAATTTCGGCCCATTTCAAACATCTGGGGGAGGGGGAAAGCTAATTATTTTACCTGTTTTTAAATTTCTTTAAAAAAAGTATGGTCATATATAGCATAAAAAAAAATATAAGAACAATAAATTCAATGAATATTATTTATACATACCAATGATAAATCATTATTTTTCAAAAACCTTATTACAGATATATGTATTACCGAAAATACATTGCCTTAAACGCACAGTGGTACATACATGTACCTACATGTTATATCTTTTTTTAGAATAATGGTAAATGCAGTATGTTTATAATCTTTACAGAGAAGATATTGACTTCCTTTTCGAAGACGTAACTCAAAAAAATGAAGTGTCCTATAAAAGGTTAACCATTAACGCGAGCAAAAGGTTATTTTTTAAACTTTACCTAGGTTTTATTTCTTTTTTTATATCGGGATTAACTATTTCTATCGGCTGGCAGCATTGCAAATACTTACGCGGTGGCGCTCAATTTGGAAAGTTTACAGTTCTTGAGAAATAGTTTTACCTGTTTGGCCGGTGCAGTGGTCGACTAGTGCCGTGTCTGTGTGAATGTTGTAAAGGTGTTTTTTCACATATTTCAAAATAAAGTATCCCAACGTGCTGTGATAGTGAATTGACTAGTTGCTGGATTGGTGTGATTTTTGTTTCTAAGATATTGTGACTAGTTTCACAATGCCTTGTTCCGCGGTTACTTTGTCTTTAGCCACTATTACGGCCATTGTTGCTGTTGCCCTTATGGCAATTGCCTTCTCCACAGATAATTGGCTCTACATAGAAGTGAAACGGACCAACATCCAGGTAAATATATTAATTATTTTTGAAACACCCTACCTTCCTACACATAAGAGAACCGCCATAAAAAACTGACAAATTTATTTGAGTTTTAACAAATATTTAAAAAATCTTTTATTTAGTTTAATCCACAATTATTTTCGTAATACTTCTAATAATTATTCACAAAAATATACATTATCGATAAAACAGTATAATAAATTATATTTTCCAAGTAACCTATTACATTTACAGGTTATATCAATTATAATATAAAATTATTTTAATACGCACACAATCCAATTTAACCATTATATTAAATCACATTAAAATACGTCAATAATATCGTATTATTAAACACGCACAGTCAAAGTTATTGTTATCGAATGCAATATCAGATTTTAAAGTAATATTTTAAGAAGTATTAAATAATCCAATGCCCGCTCTTTTGATTTACATTATATAAAATAACGTTACTCGACACGTATTTAGTTTTCTTCGAGAGATATTCAGTATCTATGTTCATCTCTTGCAAGCCGTCTTCTAATAAATTTAAAAATGGAATCAAATGAAAAAGATTGTCCGTTGTTTTATTTCAAATCAAATTCAATGCCAATGAAAACTCTTTTCCCATCAAATTTAGTTCAATAAAACACTGCTGTCCTTTGTATTATAACAGTTTAGTAATGTAAACATATTAAAAGACGTAATATTATATTAATTTTGGTTTTAAATAAGATTATGAATACAGATAATGACGAAATCTTCACATATTGAGTTTTTAAAATGTTATATCTGCACACTTTTTGAATAATCCAGGAAGTGTTAAAAATATCAAGATAGGAGTGGCGTGAATGTTGGCTTTTCAAAGTCATACACCAAACCACTTTTTTAGCATATTTAAGAGTCTAGCGAATGTATGAAATAATTATCGAATGATACAGACATTTCAAACATAGATTTCAAACTGACTATGACTATAGACTTTTTGTATAAATAATTCATCGTACAATCATTTCACAGTTTATTGATAACTCTCGTAAAACTAATTACTAATCATTCATTTCCCACGAAAATTGATCGTTAGATTCAGCATAGTTCTGCAATTATTACGATTGGAGTTTACATTAATTCTGTGATTCAAAACCATTTTGTTTGGAAACATTGTCATACTATTTTTTACAGCCCCTTTCCGTCTGACAAATAAATTTCTACTCTCTTCGCAATTGATCGCAGAATCCCGTTAAATACATTTTATTTTGGGGTTCCCCTTTTCAATCTACATTATAATGCTGCGGGGCTTACATTACATTTCTAAATTCGATCAGCTAAATTGTTGGATCAAATCTGATGAAGAAGTACCTTCAGTACAAAAGTTAATTTGAAAATACCGCAGCTGTTGAGCATACTGCCTTCGATCTTCATTCGTATTTTAAAGCGCGTACCTTATCTTTCATGTTCATTATAAACCAATATTCATTTTTACCAATCGATGACGCGTATATAGTATCACAATTGCTACTCATTAGCTCTTCTGATGAAAAGTTGTGAGACCACTGACCTCATTACTGTATTATGATAATGCTATGATATGCTTTAATTAATTCAGGGGTTCTTAACCTCATTAAGACTCCGGGCGCATTTGAGGTTTAGGAGAACAGTGACAGGCGCAGGCTGGATTTAAAAAAAAAATCAAATCTTTAGTCGTCCATCTATAATTTTTCCTGGGCAACATAAATTTGTATGTGTCACATTCATGGACGTACTATTTTTTTTTAAAACTTACCTTTCCAAAAGAATTATAGAAAATACCATTCAGTTACAAATGAATAAAGACTTTGGAATGAAAACTTCTTGTCAAAATAATTTCAATAAATAAAATACTGTTAAAATTGAGGTTTTTTCGTCATTTGAAACTTTGTTGCGGTCTGACGATAATAACTCCGCGGGCGCTCATGTGCCCGAAATCAACTCTTTGACACGGTAGATACGTTCCAGAAAAAACTGTGTATAAAAAAACGACTCTAAAACGCACCATAGACAAGAAAATTTCAAAAGAAAGAATTCGCCTTTCAGTCGAGGAAATACGGTACCCATCATTAACACAAAGCACTTAGTTATTGTTTGTTTAAATCGATCATGACCAAGTTACTGCCGTAATCACTCAATGGAATAAGTATCACAGGTCAATCAATGCATATTAATTATTATAAATCGTTTTATGCGTCAATTTGTTGGACCTACATTTAAATAATATAGAATAAACTTTCTATGCTCATTAATAATCACATGCCTCGTGTTAATTACTCAAATATTTGTCATGTATTTGAAATATTTTGTACTGTCAAATGGGGTGGATATACATTCAAACAATTACATACATTGTGAGCACTTTAAAAACAAATGGATAAGACAAAGACACTCCACGTCAGACCATATCACGCCATTTGATGGTAGGTAGTAAGCGTAATGTGGAACCCTGATCATACGTTCTCTCCTTATACGTTTTCCCGCGTGGTGCATTCATTTTCTATAGTCCCGGCATTTTGTTCATATATAAAACTTTCCCGCATTAATCTTTTGTTTTATACGGTCCCTTGAAAAACGTAGAATCGGGGTTTCACTGAAGTCACAACTTATTATTCGATCGTATTTAAATTAGAAAACAGGTATCACTATATATATAAAACAATATATTGCAGGTATTATGTTGACAATGTTATGCCGTGATTATTTATTCTTGCGTAGAAGGGTTTTTACGATGTAGAAAGACTTTGCTTAACATATTGAAAGTTGTTATTTGAGTCAAATGTTACCAATATAACAAAGCTTTCGAAGTTCACATCGTGAAATTATCATGTTTTTTACCCTTAAATCCACAATATTTATAACCTTTGTTATCCTGTTTCCTTGACAACTTGTTTCTTCTGGCATGAAAGTCTGTAGACCAGTGGTTCTCATGTGCGGCCACGGTGGCCGCATGCGGCCACCAGAGGACTTGGCTGCGGCCACCAACAGCTTCATATAAAGTATTGATATTTAAAATTATGTGGTTTCACAAGTTAATTTGTCAACAAAGACTCTTATTGAATATTTCGGACGCAATTAATACTTATAGTAAATTGAAAAGCATGAATAGGTCCATTTGACATGCCTTACACACAACAAACTCAAAACAAATATTTGGTGCGGCCACCAGACATTTCCTTAGGACCATTCATGTTGACGATGCGGCCACAGTGCAGTTTTCCGTGAGAACCACTGCTGTAGACCCTTGGACTAGACCAGCGTTCTCCACTAATATTAAGCCGTGGAAACCTTTTATTATATATGGTGTAAAATAGTAACAAATGATTCTCAAATGTATGCGTTCTCAGTGTATCGCATTCCATAAAATCTTATTTTAATACCTTTGTTAAAACATCTCACTCGCCTTTTAAAATAAAATCACTTACAATACAGTCAACCCTCTTGTAGTGTAGTGATAAGGGATCGCGCTATAGGTTAGCTAAAATTTAAGGTTGGTTTTTTTTCAATTATAGTTTACGAATTGGACAAAATCATCGAATTCCATTTTTCGAAAAATCCAACTTTAACAAGCGCGCATGTCAGCAGCGTTGGTCCCTTTTATATGTATTATACAACATATTTACGAAATTACTAATTTGATTATTTCAAATATGTATGTCAAATCGAAGATACTCGTGATAATTTACAATTTATTTTCCGCCCAAGACCAGAATGATAATTATTGATGAATTTAATATTAATCCAAGCTTGCCACGTACCCCTTTAAATAATGACAGTACAACATTGTACTGGGCAAACTATACATGTTTGTTGTTGTTCAATGAATCTGATAATGCATGTAGCATTCATTCTCTTACAGCCCGCTGTCGCATACCAACACTTCCGGTTTCCTTGGTCACCAGAAGAGTTGTCAAAAAGCATACTTATTTAGGTACCTGCCGCACCTGTGCATGGGCGAACATTGATTCATAAATTGGACACCAGAGGCACGCGTGCCTGACACTACTTATATTTAAAAACATCAATGCTCCGTTTGTATCAGAATCTTTGTAAATGAAAAAGATTTTTACGTTTTATTACATTTGAAATAGTATTTCTTACTTATTAATAATTGTAATCAAGATGTGGAATGCGGATAAATATGAGTTAACTTTCATTTGGTTCCATTATAAACGAAGGGCAATGGCAAAGCTGGATGATTGTCTATTTGAACAGAGAAATCTTCTGATCGATTACAAATAGGGTGACTGCTATATTTATTGGATACTTTAAATTTAATCATCCAAAATAAAGAATTGCTTAGAATTCTTGTTGGTGTTATATAATAAATACACCTGTCTCCTTCACACCAACGGGAATTCTAATGATTTTTTCTGTACGTATTTTGGATGGTTATAATTAAATTTAAAGTGTCCAATAAGTATAGCAGTCACCCTTCGTCAATATCACCGAAATATTTAAGTAAATAATTTTTAGTGCTAAAATGTGTTGTAAGTAATGTATGATATGTTTGACGTGAAAAACGTTAAATTTATAAAATGCGACAAATACATTTTCCTCCTTCACACCAACAAGAATTCTAAGCAAATATTCTTTATTTTGGATGATTAAATTTATAGTGTCCAATAACTATAGACGTCACCCTTCGTCAATATCATTGAAATATTTAAGTGAATCATGTCTCGTATTAAAATATTCTGTGAGTAAATAATGATATGTATGTAGCGAAAAATGTTAAATACATAGAATGCCACTCACGTTTCGCCTTTCTGTTGATACTTTCGACACAAGCTTAATTAGGAATGTTTGCCAAAAATATAACATCAACTTTGGGTTGCCATCAATACCTATAATAATTGGCCTTGAACTGGTTTCATTTAAAATTTAGTGTTCAATTTTATATCGCGATACCCTCTTCTAACTTTCATTGAATTTGTTATATTATTGACATATTTAAGATATCACTAACGAGTGTTAAAATTCATTAACGTACATGTGTATTTTCGGTTAAAAAAATATATTTATAGCTAAAATGACAATACCGAATTTGATATCATACATACAGTATTGGAATTGTTTTTTTTAACGTGGCAAGTATCTCATTTGAAAAAAGAATAATTATTGACTTTGAATTATTATTGATTAAAAATTGAACCAGTGTCGCCAGTAGAATTTATATGGTGTGATAATATCGAATCGAAGTTTTTTAAAAACAATGAAAGGTTGGCGGCAACTTGTAATGGCACAGGCATTGTGAAGAAATCGGGGTCGCCTGGCACATAACTATCGCATGGAAATGTTGCGCCGATAGCAGCTGGTGTATAAAATGCAAGCGAAATGATATCGTTGCTCGCAGGCAGTAAGTACTGCTAAGCTACAAAAATAATACGCATGCAAAATGCCGCCTTCAGGCAATGCATTCTTAACATTTTCCTCCGACATTCCGATGGCTCATACTATTATACTAACGGTATCCACAACATTGCATTGAATTGAGGTTCATATAACCAGACTCCTCTGACTAACTTTTGTTCAATACCGAACTATTTTCACGCCAAATAATACAAGGCCAAATTGGAGCTATTCGAATGTCAATTAAGTCACTCATTCCATAGACAAAAAGGTAAAATTATTTCTACATGCACTGGCAATACTTTGAAATTTTGAATATTTTGAAAATAGAAAACTTGGTCACGTGGATAATATTTTAAAGATATAATTCACGACGACATGAGAAGTGACACTTTTATGATGCTCTGCCGACGCTTACGATGATCGTATGGTAACAATACTTCTTATGCGTGCGACACAATAATAATACGACATCTCAAACGTGTTTGAATTTAATGATTTGTATTAAATGTATGTAAATTATTTGAATGTGATTTCGATGTTCTAATAGATGCGATATCAAACGGCTTGTTCTATCCAATTAGTGAGTGGGACAATTTCATAATAGTTCACAAAAATTGTATGTACAGAGGTACCAAATACAAATTAAGAAGTAAATCAAGTATAATAATTTATTCTGAATTGAATATAATATTCAGTACAATAAGTATGCCAAGGTATCTTTTTAATATCACTACACATTCGGAAGAATAGATTTTAATTTTTATTGTGCTGGGCTGTCAAATGCTTTGTTTATTTTCTATTGTGAACAATTATGGAAGGTTGTGAAAAAATACAAATAAAAATGGCGTTAAATTCGGCAAATCGATTGTCAATTGAAACGTTATTATGAAACACGTAATTTTTCATCATTATGCTTTTTTTTTTTTTTTTTTAAATAAAACATATTTTTGCACTACAGTTCTGACGATGGCTGAAGTCGAAATGCTATCAAAAAATATATAAAATAATATCTGTAGAATTAAAATACGTTGTTATTTTTTCACCGTATTATAATGGAGTTCTACAAAGTAAATGCCAATTCAATCAATACATATTACATATATTCTTATGAATGGTTTCGCTCATCACGGGCAATGTCAATTGTTTTATTTTCAATTTTAATAATACACCAATTTCCACCAAGAAGTGACAATTAACACATTAAAATGTTCACTTTTAAGGTGTTCACTGTCAATACTTGGTGGAAAGGCATTATAGTAAATAGCGAAACCGGTCCTGATCCAATAAATTTAATGTGGAAAAAGTACAAAAAATGTTTTATTATTTTTACATTAAAATGTATTCTATACAATATACATCTTACATATTGGATGGTTGATCGCAGAAATGCGGCGTCAATTACAAAATAGCGTTTCATGTTTTCAATTAGCCTCATAGACTATAGTGCGAAATTGAGCGAAATCTTTTGTTAAAGGAAAATATGCGAGCAAATTGTCAGTTTAGATTAGACACAGAGTCTTGATCGAAATCTCACGGCGTTAACTCATTTGAATCGCAATAATTTCTTTCCGTTCACTGGCAAAGTCGCTTGTTCGTTATATCTCTTGTCAAACCATGGGAATTGGGCTCGATATTATCTTGCGACCGATTTTCTAGTTTAGGCCTCGTATTGTACATTCTAACACCACTAACACAACACATGCAACACTGATGTGTTTTCATAAGCCATTTCTCTTCGTGAGAAATTCACCTGTGCATCAGATTCATGTTGTTTTTTATTCATAATGTTGTCATAATTAATAATAAGATTTTAATCATCGTTTTATAAATTTTATTGTGCTGGTTATTTCAGACTAAATTTCAACTTATCGATGGTTTATAGAGTAATTTTGTTAACACCAGCCTTGGCCAAAAATGACTTTATAATGCCATCTTGTTGTATCATGCAATGTGCATATCCCGTAAAAAAATTATTACCATAACTTATTTGAATGCATCAAAAAACGTTTTAGAAAAATTTGATAACTCCATTGTCGTTTTAAAAATCTACACTGCTTATTATCCAACTCCGCCATTTTCTATTGTCACATGTCATTCATTCGTTGTTTTTCATCGGTGGTACAAATAAATCATTTGAAAGTCCTGTATGAAATTTTCCCGATCGGTTTGAAAAAATCAACATAATCAGTTTTTACCCTCTCCTGCACAATGGACAAAAACGGAGATAGCAAATTTACACTTTAAGCCATCCTTGTGCTTTGCGTTAGGGTTAAGAAGGAAGAAAAATATACCAGAAAGTCCATGAATCAAAACCATGTTTGATTCAAAGCCCTTTTGTCAAAAGAAACATATCGAGATATTACAATATATTATCCAAGCCGCTTGGCTCTCATTTTTTGGTGTAGTTGTAAATATTAAACAACTTCTCAGAAGAGATCCCGTTTTCTATAAATAATGCGATACACGAATACATTACAAATTATCTTATTATTCAATTACAATAATTATTATATCTGTCTACAAAAGGTATACATACTATAAATAGAACCGTGTACGTAAATTTTATATGCCGCTCCCTCATTTTAGTGTTTTCATTTAGGATTAGCTCTTTTTTATTTAAAAAAAACATGATGACAGAAAAATTCATTCTTTTCAGCAGTCATTCAAGTCGATGATTTGCCGGCCTAAAATTTTGGTTCGCTTCAGTGAAACAAAATCAGCTAGTAGTCCCTTTCATAAATATAGAACCAAATAAAAACACAGACAAACATTGGGCTGAAGATAGGGCGGTCAATTTTTATTTCAATGACAGATTGGAGAAGAATATATTTTCACTGAGAATACAGTTTCACTGTAACATATACATACAGCTGAAGGAGTGCAAGAATCGGTCGATTATATTGATTATTTTATTCTCGATCTGATTTAACCAGGTTGTATATATTGACCAATGGACTCGATAGCTATATCGGGAATATTTGTCGCCGTGAGTTGAAAGTCTTGGCACACGCTGCGAAGAGTGTATATTTGGTAAAACCTACATTCTTCGATAATTTTAGTAGTACGTGAAAGTTGTGTCAAACACTAATTGCAACCAATGGACGACCTCAATGCGTCCACGTTGAACACCGTCGCCGTTCGATTGCCGCAACTTATTTTGTTTCTTTATTAAACAATGGATGGTTTACAACAGCTATAAAGTGGTTTTTATTTTTAAATTGAAAAGACGTTTTACTATAACTTTTCTCCCCGATTTCTTAGGTTGGTCATATCTGTGGCCTAATTCTTGCCGTCGGATGCTGACGTATCGTGTACGATTTTCTTATTAATATTATCTTCACTGGTTAAAAATTGTAAAATAAATACAACAGTGAGTTTTCACTTATTGCATTGACAGTTAAAACCACTCAAGCGATATTTTTATTGTTTCCGATGAATTATTCAAATAATTTTTTATTTAATTTCGTAATCAAATCCATAGACAAACATCAAATTCATACCTTATAAGCCGGAAGAGGTTTTAAATCGGCAAGAGAATGTATTACGAGATTCCTTAATCACCGGAAATACGAAAATCTCACTGTCATTTCATTGATAATTTTTCGATTACGCCCCCTTGAAATAACCAAATGTAAACAATATTCGTCTCGTCTGACATTACGATATTTTATCGAATAATATCGATAATCCTCAAACACAAAATGTCAAGCAATATTTTAAAGGAACTGTTTTTTATTTCTGCTTAAAAGATTACTTTCAAATTGAGAACAATATTTGCGTTGTCAACAATTATTGTTAAAAAATGTTTTGGACTACACTAGAAATAATCTGACGGGCCAATTCCACGCGTGTATTCCGTATTTCGATATTGATCCTTATTCCAACATTGATTGCGAACTCAATAATTTTAGAAAATGCAATGAAAAAAGACATTTAAATAATATTCCAATCTACGGCGAAAAAAGAATTGTTTTCATGAAGACCCTTGTGGAGGAATTGCGAACAGACTGATATAACAAAAAAACGTAGCTGTTCGAATTTTGAATTATGATCGATCACTGAGATATCAATCAAAATAGTTATTTAGGATTGAATAAGTGTGTAAACATTCAAGTGATCGCCGCATTTATCGGTTATTCAAATGACTTATTATATGACATTCATTGTAAATATTTAAATGTCACAGAGAAAGTGTCGCAGCAATTTACTTTCACGGCATTATGATCGTTAGGTTAGAATAATGTCATTACATTTTTTGGAAGACGTCAATCAGTGAATTGCGTGCCCATTATTATTTCCCACTTAACTAGCTTTGAAACTCGACCCAAAATAACGAAAAAGTAAAAAATACCTAACCATCGAAAATAAAAAACTGACAATTGTTTGTTGCTCTTCTTTCTCGTTCTTTTTCTTTATTTGAATAATTTATTTATATCTTATAGTGTGAGTTTAGTAAAGATCATTATATTCAGACAAAAGACGGTAATTATGATTTTGCTTTGCATCCGGGACTATTTATCGATTTTAAATTCTAGAATCTAGATCCACAGAGTTTCCAGTGTCAGCAGATCTGGCCTCAAGAAGGATATAACACGCCATTATGTCTTGAGTGAATTTTTAAAAGGGTCTTTTTCGTTGCTATTTGCTTAGAAAATAATTGGTTTGTACAAAACATATATTTTCAATTCAGTTTTTGAATATGTGCATTTTTTTTATATTCTGTATTACGTGTAAATGCTTTTATACATTATAAGGCGCTTCCATCAAAATGTGCATCAAGGTCACAAGTAGAAATGGGAACTTTTGGGCGTAAAACCGCTAAAATTCTTTCAAAATATATCGCTTCAACTTGATAAGATTACAACCAAAAGTACTCATTGTCCTAGTCCTTCATTTAAATTACATCATTTAATTCTACAACCAACTAATACTAATTGTAGAATGAATAAAAAAAGATAAGAGACTGTTACATATTTCATCTAAGATATTAAATATCATCATGGACAAGGTTACCACACATTCGCAGATTACTTATCCAACATAATTGTCTACTTCCACAAACTTTCGCTGGTATAATCAAGTACATCTAAGTTCAATAAATATTCCCAGTGACAAGTAATTTTCGAATTATTTATCGTTCGGATTCATTTGGCAGTGTTAATTTCACAAGAAAGTTGAAGAAATTTCACTTTCAGATTTACTTGACAGTGCATAAATAAACTAAATATTATTAATTTATATTTCAGAAAATAACTGATAGATTATTAATGGTTATTATCTATTGTCAAAATATTATACATACACACCTTATGTGTCTAAATTAAGTGGATATACTATGAAAGAACCAGGTAATTAATAAGACAGTTCTTCATACACTACTGTGATAATGATAATGGATATACACAAATAAGTTGAAAATAGTCATTATTATTGCATTAAATTTGAAGGGTTTGGTTGATCACTTTTAAGTTGTTCACTGTGCCCACTCGGTGGAATGGCATTATAATAAAAATAATAAAACATTTTTAATACTTATTCCACAATAAATTTATTAGATCAGGACCGATTTTGCTGATGACGAGCAACTGATAATCAGGTTATCGCCATGAGCGAAACCGGTGATCTAATAAATTTTATGTGGAATAAATACCAGAAATGGTTTGGTAGATATTGAATATAAATGAAATGTTTAT
The DNA here is from genome assembly GCA_028554975.1 of Himalopsyche kuldschensis. Lineage (NCBI taxonomy): Eukaryota > Metazoa > Arthropoda > Insecta > Trichoptera > Rhyacophilidae > Himalopsyche > Himalopsyche kuldschensis. The sequence continues at coordinate 629,130 of JAHFWI010000005.1, forward strand.
ACAAACAATTTATCACGCAGAATATTCGAATAGATTTGAAATTAGAATGTTCTTTCAAATGTTGCTATTTAAAAAATCTATGTTTGAAAGTGTCGCTATTCAAATAAATTACGGTAGTTTGGTCTTATATATACTGAATAATAAGTAACCAAACAAAATTTATTGATTTCATTCGATGATTTTTTTTATTTTTTAATATTGGCAGAAACACTTGTATTTTATGTTCATCGGCAAATACATAGAAATGGTTGAAGTGATAAATACATTGATTGTGAGTGGGTAATAATTGAAATAATACGTACAATATGAAAAGAAAAACGTACAAAAGAAAACTTTCATTATAGCATGTTTATGAAATCTTTTTAAATACATTAGTTAAATAGAATTACATTCTTAACCTACATTATTCGCAGTAAAATAACAAAAGTAAACGCAGCATTATATATTTTGTTTTTAAGCATTTTATGGAAACGTGTTTTCACTCGAATTTCGAAACCACTCTTTGACTGTCAAAAATAAAGAATTTTATATATCTGATTATTTTATTATCGATGATATATTCTTTAAAAATCATCAATATATCTATACAATCAAGTGACATTCTACAACTAGGGTTTTTTTTTAAATATTTAATCGATGCGTTCGAAAGTAAATAAACATTATTTTTACCTCGTTCTACTTTCTTCCCGATTGTTTATTTTTTAACTTCACCATAGATAAACATAAAATTATGATTGCTCTTCTGTGTTGGTTATCTATAGCCGCGAGGTGTCTCAGGTTGTCTTCTTAACAAAAAGTGATAGATGACTTAAAACCTAAAAGGCCAAGAGATTTATTGCCTAAATTTACCAATGTCAAAACTAAATTTATTCCTTTTGAAACAAATGATAATGTAATAGTTTTTAATATCTCGGTACGCATATATTGACGATTTTGATATTTTTTGGTGTTTCTAGTCCCATGGCATGTTCCTAATTTTTTGAATGATATTAGATATCGAAAATGGGTATAATATTTACCAAGAATCCAGTGCATCAATAGGCGTGAATTATCATGGACACTGTATGTAGTCATTTGTCGATTTTCAATGACGTTTTATTAACCGTCAATAACTAAGTATAATAAAAACTATATCGAATATAACATAACATAATATAACACATAAAGTTTTAGCAGATCTGGTATTCAGTCAGTATTTCAACTTGTCCATATTCGGAAATAGAAAGGATATGCGTCAGACCAGAAGAGAATTAGTTGTAAGCCGATGATCATACTTATAGATTTATTACATTTATGAAACTTGTAATATAAAACATCCGGGAAATCCGATCTTTTATCATCATTCATCTACTTATGGCGATGGCAAGGATTTTATACAAGTCATATTATGATTAGATAGTTGTCGAGACGATTTTTTTATCAGTAACCAAACTGAATATCTGTACTTTTAAAACATATTCCTAAGTTGTTAACTGTTACTTACACATATAATTTTATAACGATTAGGACCATTGATTATCAACTGATTCTTATGAACAACTTTTAAAACTTATGTTTTCATGGCTTTCTTATAACTTCATTTAACCATGTTTGTGATGATACAAATGATTTCGGTCGTAATTCAACTTTTATTTCATTTGTAAAATGTCTACACAATAAAAGTGAGGTTATGTTAATCCTGCAGCCCAGATCTTGAGTTATTTTGATAAACGTTATATAAGGTATTAAAAGCAGTCAGATATGTACTTACTTTTATGGTCCGTTGACCACAGATTATGGACCTCCGAGAATTCTCTGGTATCTCCATATCTTAGTCAGATATAAATCATCTCAGTATAATATTTAGCTTCCTTGATGATTGTTATAAATATACTTGATAATTAATTATACAATTTAAACTGGAAAGTATACTGTGGATTATCTGTTTGCGAAAAAAGAATATCATTTGAAAGCAGTGTTGAAATGTGTGTTGCCGTGTTTTGTTAGTATAGCGCCATAGATAAATGTTTTATTTCTATGTCCGATAGGTTTCTTTCAAAAACTGAAATTTGTATTGTTCGATTGGAATTCGATTTAGCTACACTGCCCAATAAATGTTATGTGTTAACAAGTCATATCAATGGGAGAAGTGGATACGAAGATATTTTAATGCGTATTAAAATCATTGTCTTGTTCCACTTAATCCATAACTTCACTAAGCCAATAGCTGCAGTGTGCTTCTATGTACAAGGACAGAACCCCTGATACAGAGCTTAACTTGTGTTGTGCAATATTGTACTACCTATCATCGACTGGCATTTATCTACTGTTTGAAATTCGAATGTTTAATCCTCTTTCCAGGATTCAAAAAACATTACTCGATTTTTGAAAATTAAGAGTTATGAATGCCTCCAGATCAGTGGTTCTCACGTAAAAAATGTCTGTAGGCCGCACCAAATTTTTGTGTTGAGTCTTTTTGACAAAAAGACCTAAACATGTATGTATTTGAGTTGTTGCGAACTAAAAATTTTGATGCACAATACAATGCATACGAAATATTCGATTTTCAATGTCTTTGTTGACAAATTAGCTTGTAAAACCACATTTTTATTAAATATCAATATTAACTATGAAGCTTTTGGTGGCCGCACATGAGAACCACTGCTCTAGATACAGATCAAAAGGAAAAGTCGATACAGAGATAGTTCATTACACAATAAAATCACTTTCTTGTTCAAGGCTCTACTAAACCTTAACACATAGATAAGAATAAATTACTGTTTAACATTTAACAAATAAATCGGAAAGACACTGCGGCCTCTATGGTAGAAGAATTAAGACTCGATTTTTGTCGCTTTTGATTTATAAATGAGACTAGATACAATATAATATGTTACGTTATGTGTCAAAGAGAAAATATTTCAATGCGTATTAAAATCACTTTCTTGTACAGGCTACAACTAAACCTTAAAACAATACATATGAATAAATAACTATTTTATATTTAACAAATAAACCAGAAAGTCAAAGCATCGCTTTTAAAGATAGAAATTTATCTGCTAAAAAATAGGATTCATCGATTTCTGATGAAACCTTTTTTTTGGCTCTTCTGAAATGTAGAGAAAGATGAGTAAGGTTTCTCTGGCTCGAAGGGTCCAATTATTAAGACGGCGAAAGAGTATACTGGGGTATACACGGTGGTATATAAAATGATTACAATGTATTAAATTCAATTAAATTGTTAACTGTGAACTATATTTTGTCTGATAAGTTTATAGGTGGTCTTATTTTACAGGCGTGTCGCGGCGTCGGATTTATTTCCTAGCACAGCTTTTCTATGTACTTCGACAAACAGCTTCAACCACACAAATTATGATGGCTTGGCAACCTGAACTGATTTCTTTTAGTTTCGCTCGGGCAGAGAAGCGGGCTTTACTAAAATAATAGTAATACAACGAGTCAGTCAATGTAACTGGTCCGGTGGCATCTTAACAAACTAATATTCAAATAATTTACAAATTTCCAAGGATTCACCCGCATCAATAAAAGAAGCTTATTAACATTTCATACAATTTTCAACTGCTATTTATACATAGTAGTGTTTATAAAATAGCACACAAACCTAATAAAACGCGGCTAGAAATATCGTTTTGATTGCTAATATATTATAAATATGTAATTTTAATCGTTTCCTTCAAAAATTATGTAGAATGCTTTATTTCGTTCAATCAATTGTTTTAACTTTGTCCAAAAATTATCATAACATTTGTATCATTTGATTTTTGTATTTTACCATGATTTTTGTCGTAAACTACCCGGGTTTTGCGTTTCGGCATATTTGGGCATTTAAAGAGCACGCATGAATTTGAACTGACACCATGTCGTTAGAGGCAAAGCTCATGGGAAAGTACAAAATTCAAACGATTCAAATTTTGTATTGAATTTATATTAAGCACCTTCAGTTGTAATCCTCAATGATCATCTATGATTATATGCAAAAAAAACTATGTACATGAATTAGGGTATAAATTCGACACACCTTCATCATCGTAGCTAGGGATTAATTTATGACTTACTCCATAAAAAAGTAAAATGAGTTGCAACTACTGTTAAATATTCTTCGAATGCACATATTTGTGTATTATATTTCGTACATTTAATTTGCATGAAGACTATCAAAAACCCGCTTTATAGCAGAGAGTGCTGTAGTAGGGTTGACTGTATATTATTCATTTATGCTGGTTTTGCGTAGCTATAATCTAGATGTGAGCACAGTTTTATGTTTCAACTTTAACAGTTGCTTATTTGTAACAAAGCACAAGTTACGCATATCTACTGATGAATAAAGCAAAACAGTTTGACAGATAAAGAAGAACGCACAGAAACAGTGAATGTTGTCAATCATTTGTGGAAGAACAATCATTTTATTAATACCAAACTTTGGATAATAATTACTAATTGAAAATACTTCAATGGATACGTGATTAAGTTACAGACAGTGAAATTACAGAAGAGAAAGCGATAACAATACACAGGAAATAACGAAATGCAATAACGATAATATAGGATTAATAGCATTATTATTTGCTGGGCTTATGACTGGAAAGTCTTCAAATGTTAATGAATATATCGGAGAAGCTATTTCGTAATATTCTATAGCTCTCCTCAACTGTCTAGTTATATTGTTGGACTGTAGTTTACGATAAACGCCTTTGACTTTGAATATCTTATAAATATTAACTATCGAAACAATCTCTCGTTTTAATTATCGGTGGGCTGGACAATCCGCTTTTCATTCGATCTTTTATATCAAGCGAATAATTTCAGTGTTTGATTTACTCGAATCAGGTGTGTGCAAGCTGTTGAATTTTAAACCAGTTATTTTTCTCGTCGTAATTAACATAATCATTGGTTTACCGTATCAAACTTGATCCATTGATATTTAATTACATTTTATTTCTTAAAAATATAGTTAAATTAGTTAGTATTACATACTATTTTAATAACCGAACAAAACGGTTATGGAATAAGACATTATACCAGTTATGCTTGTTGATTTTTTAGATAAATCATCGTTTACTAAAGCAACTTGTCAATTTATTTGTTCCTTCGTTGATATAAAACCAAATTTTATCTCTGACGTTTGTCAATTTGAAAAATAATGTGCGGTTTTTGGCTCACGTTTTATTTGACAGATAAAACAGTTCCAACTTTTTGTTTGGATCAAGTATGACGTCCTAAATATTATTTAATTCAAGTAAGTATTATTATACTTATTTTTATCTTTCGTGAGGTAACACTTTTTGTTTTACGTGAAAGAAACACTGTTGACAAATAAGTAAAGAAATATAAGAGTCATTGTGGACTGTTTATTTGTAGTGTAATATTATATAATATCGCCATATATAATTATTAATCCAGCATCTTTATTTGTTTCTAACCAAAGAAATGAATGAAAACATTGTTTGTGATATCCGATGGTAGAAAATTTAAAGAGTGCATTTGATTGAAGTGTAAATTTTTATGCACCTTTTATTGATTGGACAAACATTTGAGTATCGTTTCACCCTTAAGATAGGCATTGTATTAAAAAAGCTTTATAATGGATAAAATAAATTGTGTTATTCTACGTATTTGTTTCATTACAGTCATTATAAAAGTAACCTTACGATGGTAAGTCTGACAATGCTTCTGAAAGAGGCGAACCACGTATCACTATTTGTTACGGAATACAAGTCATAGCAATGTAACCATTCATCAAAAGATTTATAATTGTTTATTTGCGGTAACGTGTTTTTAATTGATTATCAAGAAAACTGCCACAAATTATCAATGCGTATCTATTCAACCACATGCATTTGTGATTCATTACAGTGATCTAATGCTGGTGGGTTATTCTGTATAATACCATATGTATTTATTATTTATTTATACTAAATATATATACATATGTACATATGTACATTACATTATTCACAATTTATTGATTTTGCAATAGGAAATATGTAATTATTACATTGTTAGAAAAGAAAAATGGTTTATAGAAATAAGAGATTAAAAAATACATTGGAAATTGGCAAAGAAGTCAACCGAGTGAGCTCCGACAAAATCAACTACAAAACATAAAAAATAGTACCTTTTTTAGCTCACTCACGTCCGTGTGAAATATGTTGAAATAGGTTTACAATGTTTCTTCATCGCTGACACACTCATCGAGATATCAATAAACCAATGCTTTCATGAAATTCGATATCATATTGTTGGTTACAGATTATAAGCACGGAGTTTTGATATTATCTCTTTACAAATTGCAATTTGTCTTCGCTAAATTGAAATTTTCTCTTCCTTTCGATTATGAAATATTTTGCTGATGTTTCACGTAGTGGGAGAGATATATGTATCCGTGTGGTTTTAAAAAGCGTACGCCGCAACTCACTAACAAAAGTACACAGGTTCATTGCCTGTTTAAAATTATTCCAAAGACGTGCGCAGACTCTGAACTTACTTACAACCGCGATGAACATGGTTTTATTAAACAGCAACGAATTGAACAGTCGACGAATCAATAACTGCCGACATAGCAATAAAATCTATTCACGTGTTCTAATGTATTTCAGTTAAGATTTTTTCTTTGGTTTCTTAAATCGGTGAATACCTTCATCTTTTGACGAAGAAATAATTCTTATAATCAGTAAGAGAATGGATGCCAAGGCTGTAAGAGAATGAATGCTATATGCATTATGAGATTCATTGAACAACATCAAACTTGTAAAGTTTGCCCAATACAATGTTGTACTGTCAATATTTAAAGGGGTGCGAGACAAGCTTGGATAAATATTAAATTCGACAGTAATTATCTTTTGGTTTTGGACGAACGTTATTGATTATTAGAGTTACTCCGAAAAACATAAATGCTTGAGGAGTGATTCAATTAAGAACTTTGATACATGATATTATCAACGTGAATTAAATAAATTGAGAAAACTTGTCAAGGAAACAGAATAACAAGAGTACTGGAGAGTTATACAAATTTAATATACCAGAGGTGGCTAAACTGTTACCACAACAGGCAACTTTTTTTGAAATTTTTGGCGGCGATCGACTCAATTCGAAATTATTTGAATTTATTATCATTGAAATAAAAGAAGATTCAGAGATGTGTACATCAGTACGCCAGACAGGCGGGCGACTTGGAATTGCTACGCGATCGACGCTTGGACAATACTGGTGTACATATTCGGATAAAACCCTTATCCTAATCTCCATGAACATTTTAAATTCTCGTGAAGATTTTTTTAATGAAACAATGTCAGCTGTGAAAATAATATTATGTTTTATAATCTATGCTCTAGTTTGATTCTCATCAAATTTTTTGAATCGATTCAGATTATAATTGATAGACACTAAAATACTGAAATGGTTTTTTTAAGTAAATTCATAAACAAAAATAAACAAAATCATGTATTAATCTTTGCCTTTTGACACAAAAATGAAAATCATTATGTAAATATTTTTCAATGCTATAAATCGACTTCATTTATCAACAAGATTTATGCCAGATCAAAATTCGTATCTTGTATTGAGGCTTTAAGATTTGGAATATGGCCAAATAGGTGACATCCTCTGATATATGTATACGGTATATTTCAAATGCATTCCACATTGTTGCATGTTATGCAAATTAAATGATATCGCAACTTGCAATTATAATTGTTATACTCAATTTATGGAATACTTCAAGGTTAAATTTTGGGGACACTGTTCGTGAATAATAAAGCATAGACAATATAAGATGAAATTTTCTAGTCTATGATACTTTGAAACTGACACGGCTAAACCATCAAATTTTGACAGTTGTTGTTACCCTCGCAAAGAGGTTAATACGTCCTGTATAATTTTCTATGCATTTTGTACGAATTGTTTATATTATATATCACTAAACTTATAAAAGTGTTATTCTATTTATAAAAAAAATAATAAGAATGCATTTTTTAAAAATGTATTTCGATACAGAATTTATTATACGTGTGCCTGGATGTAAAATTGATATTCACTTCAATAAAAAGCTTGCAACATACGATGGTGATAATCTTGTCTATGATCGGTTTTTCGAAATTGGAATTTAGTTTTTTTTGAAATCTACATTTCAATATAAATTGAGATTTTATCAGTCTACATTTAGCAAACGTGGAAAGCAGCACCTGATCGATTATTCTTTCAGATATGAACCTGTTCAAGCAAACAGTATTTTTATCATCAATTGTGTCTGACAGATTCTGGCAAAAAATATCTCAACCTTTTATTGAATAAAAAGCTGGGAATAAAGCGAGGCATTATAACTATTTACATACGTTTTTTTATTATATTTTCATTTAACATTCATTAATATAAATCTGCCAATACTCATGATAATAATCAAAGTGTAATATTATTATGTTTTGTTTTCTGTTTATCATTCTGCCAGTGAAACGTGATGAAAATGATATTATTTTGCTACCGGTTACTCTAGATTTCACCTCCATATTGAATCGATTTCAACGCGGCCGCTCACGTGGAAAGTTTTTTTTTATCATTTTATGGCTAACAAAAAGAATAAAACATTTTATCAATATTTCTTTTCACATTTCGTTGCGTGTTTTTTTTTCAATTTGTATTCTCTTATTGCGTCAAACAAAACATTTAACGCTATTAATTTAGTGATAAAAATATATTTATTTTTAAGTATGTGCGATTATTATCATTTTATTTACTAAAGTGGTGCAAAGCTTTTTCATTTCTTTCATAATGCAATTATTATTTACCGTTATATGTCTTTGTAAATTGTTGGTTGAATAACATTACAAGATATAATGAAACAAATATTTATCGTAGATATACAATATATATGCACCATGCATTATATCTAGAAAGCTATTATTATATTCAGTTGATTAGTTACCTAACAACTATGTAATAAAGTCATGTCTTCATCGGAACTATTTCTTAAAATCTCTGTCCACTAAGGATTGATAACGAAAATTTTATTTTTATTAAATAAAAGCTTTCCTTTCATAATACTTATGAGAGTCGAAGTAAATAACACTGAAATGGAAATCAGGGACACATTTATTGAAAAATAACAGGCACTTTTTATCCGAGCAGATACATTTATGAACTATAATAATGTTAAATAATTCCGGAAATCAATAAAGATTACGATAATTGGCGCGGGAATTTCTTTCCGGAAACAGCGAAGACACGTTTTCGTAATTCGAATGAATTTGCAACGAGCCGATAATAATTTTAGAAGAATTTGATAAAGCAATGTCTTTCTGTCTTACCAAATCGATGTCATTTTTTATACAATAATTGATCGCATCGCCGCGGAATTAGATAGGAAGTGATTTTTTTTGTCAGTTTTTGATTTGGACTTACAAATTCATTCGCAACGGGGTATTATGAAACTTCATTTTATAAGTGTCGTTAATGTCCCTAATATTAAATACTCTACAAAATCATTACTTACTATTAAATGAACTATAAATAGATGATGTAATTTATTTCTTATTCTTCCTCCACATTCAGAGCAGTTCCATTTAAGTAAGTCCCTTTAGTTAAGCTAGGTTAGCTTTGCGAAACATTCAAAGACTGGGCAGGCCAACAAATGCGTGGCATAATGCCAATCGTCGAACAACTTCTGTTTAAATGCTTCATAAAGAAGCCATATGTTCCACATCGGGATTTTGTGTATCTTTAAGATAATTATTAATTCATCAATTATTATAGTGCGCGCCAACCCGGGATAAGTGTGCGGACGTTATCACACTGCTGCGCGGCCGCCCTTGGGCTCAGACATGGTTTTTGAACAAAAACATAATTATAAAACGTTTAAAAGATTAACGGGCTGTGAATTAGAAACCAAGTTTGCCAAAAGTTACATTTGAGCGTGAATTAATATATTCTATGTGTTTTTTATTCATAGATTAGCGTCAAATAAGTTTTTTTAATTTATAAACAAGCTGACATTGTTCTGAAAATCATTCGTATGAGTTGCAGAATACGTACTATACAAGCGTTTGAAACGAAAAAAAAAGAGAGAAATATAAGATTTTATTTAATGCATTATAATATTAATCTTCGTCATCAATATACTATGGTTATTTTGCAAGGCAACTCTATGATATTGATGATTTTCAATACGCTGTCGCTAGTGATATATGCTAGATAGTTTTGATTCATTTTGCTTAAATTTAGTTTGCAGTACGAGCAAGGCATCCTAAGTGAAGCATATCTTTTAGGCGTGGCTATTGTCCTGGTTGAACGCTCGCCAATTCACCAACCAGCTGGCGTTTCACGTTGATTATAAATTACAAAATCAGTCTCTGCGAAGTAAAGTGAAATCCTCTTAACCTAAACAAGTTGATCTCTTTGGAAGCTAAAAAAGAAGTCAATCTGCACTTTTTTGGTAGTATATTGCTTTGTTATATTTTATGAATCAATGGAATTAATCACAAAGTATTTAACGACTGGAAAATCGATAAATGTAAGTTGAATGGCGAGGAAAATTAAATATAACAGCATATGGTTTTGGTTTTCCCACCACTAGACGTTGTGTATTTGTTACAGAGTTACTGTATTCTCAGTAAAAATGTATCAATTAATAGATTTGTATGCCAACATGATTTAACTGATCACGATTGCTGAAATTATTGGTACAAGTCGATGATTTGCCGACCTAAAATTTTGGTTTGCTTCAATGAAACAAAATCAGCAAGAAGTAGTCCCTTTCATAAAAGAGAACCAAAGAAAAACACAGACAAACATTGGGCTGAAGATAGGGCGGTCAAATTTAATTTCAATGACAGCTTGGAGAAAAATATATTTTCTTTGAGAATTTCACTGTAACATATATACAGCCAATATTTAATGGCCGCTTTTCACAAGGCTATCGACAGAAAAAAGTAGTATACTGAGTCAAACTAAACACATTTCCCGTTGAATCTGACATGGAATCAAACATGTCCCGTTTCTTATATGATGTTGCAAATTTATTAAATGTCTCAAAGATGGCCTTGGTCAAGATCAAATCAGCGCGGCCTATTGGGCCCGCATGAGGACGGACCAAACAGCTCTGCTCGTTCGGCATTCTTCTCGAGACAGTCTCACAGTACGTGAAAACGGTAGATGGCTCCATACATTATAAGAATCGATTCATTAGGATATACAATACAAATAAGTCGATTTCGTCTGATTTTTGATGATTACAAATACCATTAATACGTACAACATGGTTGTGGAAAAAAGATTTAGATACGAACAATACTTGTAACGTCACTATGTTACTATACCATATTTGTCTGTTCGAATATGCCACTTGTTACTATTGTGAAAAGAGAAGGTCGCCAAGCTTTATATGGCAATATTCTTTAATTGATTGATTGTATGGCTGTGCGAAATTATCATTTCTGGCTTGACGAGAAGTTTTTTCAACAATAATTGATATCTTTACTAGACACTTTCTCCGTACAACTATTATCATTGAATACGAGTCATAATTGAAAATGTGTTTCATTATCAAACGTCTTTGATTCATTTGATAGATTTTTTATGAGATATTAAAATAAAATAATAGTAATATTTAGTTTTGATCACCTGCTTGCTTTCCAACCACTTGTATATATTATTTATACAGGAATTTAAGCACTTGACTATTCAAAATTCAAACGATTAAAATATTTCTAAGAGTACTGGATGTTGTACAGTCCCTCATCTACATTTCTTTGGATAATTTAAGTAAAGAATAATATGGCTACGAAACTTCGTTTTTTGCACTCAATTTACGATAAAAATGTATTTTAGAACCTAAAGAATATGGATAAAAAATGTTGCTATGCTTAGGAACATACGCATGGTTATGTCAGTTTAAGCTAATTCGTGCACTCGAAATGCCTTAAAATGCCGACCGAAAAGCGAAACCCGAGTCGTTAGCGACAAAAGTCATAGAAAAGTATACAATTTCATCGAATCAAATTTAATATACATATTATACATGGTAGTATGGTAAAATTAATTTGTTTTTTATTTATGCATTGCAATGACTTAATTGACGGTCGTTACTGCATGACCAATCAAGTGTTAAGATCGGAGGAAAATTAAATCTTTTAATTTGTATACCTGTAAATCTTCATAAATTGATTGAAAAACCATGCTTAAATAAATGCAAATTTCAATTCAAAGATTCCAACCCGTCGACGCCCTGAACGTACATACATGAAAAAGATTCAAGGGCATTCATAGACAACATGATTACAGGTCCGGCTAATGTAATGTATACGGGTGGTAGATTCATAGGAGATCTCAGGTACTATATTTGAAAGACGAGTCTATGAATAGCCTTGTGAGTGACATTCTTCTTAATAATAGAGAACACACGCCCTTCACGGTGCATTTACATTCATATGTAATTCTGTGCATGCATTCTCTATTCGTGTCATGTATCTTTTGTTTAGCCTAGAAAAGCGCTCGACTTGTTTATATTATTACATATTTATATGCAAAAAGAGTAGCCGCAATCCATTTAAGGTTTATATTAATCCACGTTAAGACTTAAAAGGCAAAATACAGAGGAAATTTAACACAAAATTCTTGACGTATAGTCGTTAAAAATTATAACCTCACAAAAATCTTGGCGTATATTTCATTTCTTAGTTCTCACGTATTTATCTATAAAAATAACTAGATAATAGAGGATGAAGTAAAGGTAAATATTCAACGTCAATTTCATCTCAAAACAAGAACATGTTTACGAAACAAATGCACGCTATAAAAAACCGCGCTAAAAATTCAAATATTTTATTTTTACATCCATTGAAATGTTTCAAGGTCGTCTTTCGTACGCAAATTGTGTTGCATGACAGAAACCAAAAACGAGTTGTTGATAAAATATTCAAAATGGCGTTTAATAAATGAACAATGCATATTTTATATCCGCAATCCACAATATATTCTTTCGTTCTGTACTCTTCTTAAAATAAAGTTTTCTCATATTTAAAACAAAAATTGAAATAAGAAACAGTTATCATTAAAACTATGGTGTTTCAGTGCATATTTTCAATGACGGTTCAAGTAATATTTTGAAATTGAAATTTGATGTAGAAGAATATGCACAAAGGAAAAATTGCCATACATTTTGCACAATTTACAATTATAGGCCCTATTTATACTTATATAATAAAGTCATTTGTAATATTTAGTGAGTAAGATTTAAATTCGTAAACCATTTCACATTAGCACAATTCGAAAAAAGAATGCGTTACATAAATGTCAAATAAAAACAAAAGAATATCACAATTGGAATTTTATTACTATTTTTAAAACTCTGCAGCACTATATTGTATAATAGGTATACATTATGCAGGGACTAATATTTTGTGTTTCTATTCTCTGTTGTGATATAATATTATAATGGCGGTAAAATCCACTCATTTTGTGACATAATGAGAACGTTGACTGTGATATCAAGATGCCTCCCGCATCCATCACCGGATGTCGGGCCATGAGGACGGATCGTTGGAAGTTGATAGTACCCGGTTAACTGGCGACAAATCACGCGCACTTCCTCGCATTGTTTTAAGACGATCTTCATTTGTTTTTTAAACTCTTTTTAAACACATCAACAATTACGTGAAAAAAACAATTATCGTAATCCGCCTTTTAATGCATTCTTTTGTTTTTCTTCACAAGGCCTTTGGAGATATTAAGTTATTTGATATCTTATTATTATAAAATTAGCGATGACGAGATATCATTCCATATGAATGACATTTTTGGATGAATTATTTCCACCGCTCATGTGACCTATAATGGAGCATTGCAGCATAAAATGTTTTTAACGAGTGCTGGTTGTAAGTCATTCACACATCCTTTTATTTCAGAGGTGGCGAGGGTAGAATAATATGACATTTTATTCTTTTTTCATATCTGTATAGAATTGGTGAAATGGAAGGGAGTTATAAGATTACGATTATCCATGATTATGGGCGTAAAATAAATCCACCGAAAAAACAAAATTTGACAATATCCATTCGGGATTGGAATATTCAACTACGTAATCGAACAAGACGACAACATAAGAGCGTTATTATAAAAAAAAAATGTACAATAATCGTCACTCATACAATTAAATCCTTGTTCTCCGAAACAGCTCTGACATCACTTTTGATCAAAGGAAAAATTTTGAAATAGGAACTTGTATTGGAATAAACAATAATTCCAAAACATAGAGCAACTTCATTCCATACTTTATTTAAGAAATGTAATCACACTTAACTGCCTTATGGTTGGTATAAATTTTGAAAATGGAATGATACAGGTATGTATGTATTGCATATTATATTGTTTATATATTATCAACATAAATACAGTTTTAATCATAAACTTCTTGCATATTTTAACATAAGTTCCGTGCCTGAAACAATGCCAGAGAGAAGACAAAATAGAGTTATCAAGAATCCCCGATAGTCAGTTCAGAGAGCTAGTTAATGTAACGCCATTTAATTTGCATTGCAAATTATTTGTCACGAGATCCATTGATCGTATATTTACTTATTGTAAGTCTCACGCTGAAACAATACTCAAATCATATCTATGTGTTATTATCTTCATCGTCGCATCCATTGTTGCTTTGTTATGTGGCCTCTTTCTGGTTATGCTTCTTTCAAATTATTATTCTTATTGCAATTGCATCGAAGAATCTTCTATGATATCGTCCACACTGCATATTTATTTATAGTCTGTAACCGTGTGATGGCAATATAATAGATTAACCTGAATAAGTTTGAAAAGATATTTAATAAAAGAATGCAAAGAGGAATTTCAAATAACTTCTAGTACATTTTCAACGCCATCTTTTGCCGTTCCTAAGTACTTGTTGAAACACTTGAGGTTTCTTGCCAAAGATAAAAAATATTTTACGATGGGATGTCGTTTTCTATATTGTATTATGATGAAACTGCTAGTACTATAGATGTACCATCATAACTTGACCGCCGTTCAAATTAGGAACTAAAATTGTCCCCATATATTAGTTTTATGGTTTTAATAAAAATATATTTACATGAAGATTTTGTTTCATTTATGCCTTGCATATAAAAATGTTTTAGTAAATAATCACTCACGCGATGGTGGCGCCATCGCAAGCGGTCAAGTTATAATGGTAAATCTATAGAAAGATATATTGTTTTCAAAATTTCAACTGTTTCATTTGTTCCAGTACAAGACGATGTATTGAAAATAGTATATCTGTTGTGACCACCTACACATTATTTAGTTTAGCTATTAAAATATTTTACGAGTGTTTATAAATTGTGCTTAAATATTTATGCTCATGACAGGTCTCGTATCATTTTAATGATGGCTATAAAATTTCAGTTGTAAAAATTTCTAAAAATACTGTATAATTATTTATAAAAACAAATACTCCACTATTTATTCTGTAAAAAAGATAAACTGTAAGTTAAGTTTTATTTTGTGAAATGTACTTTAATTTACCCTAAGAATGTTTTAATTCAAGTCTCGAAAATAATTAAACGTTACCAATAATTACGCTGTATACTGGCAAGATTAAATCTGTATAATTTAGAATTTCGACTTAAGGCGCTCGATGGAATTTCAATTCGACGCGGGACAGTTCAACTTCGCTCGTGCACTTTAAATGCCCGAAGACGCCGAAAGAAGAAACCCGGGTCATAAGCGACAAAACTTATGAAAATGTAAAAAATTGAAACGATTAAAGATATAATATAATAAAAATCAGTAGACAAATGCATGTTAGTGCATGGATATAGCTATCAATTATATATTATATATATATTTTTTATATAACTCAACTAACTGTATTGTTATTTTTTACCGTTGTATAATGGAGGCCATAAATACTAAATCGATCAATAAAAATTGAATTTTATGTGCGTCACATGGACCCAATTGGTTACTGTGATATTTAACTTAAGAGCCAATGCAACTCAACCTTTTAATAAAAGGACATTCGTATATTAAAAAATTGTTTTTATTCTTAAATTACTATCAACTAGCTGCATCAAAATGAAACGATGGATATAGTTTAAGTATCGCGTAATGAATTGGGCACACATTTATGCTATGCATTTTTGTCACACATTCGAACAATAAGTAATACTTGCACAGGTCATTACCGTTTTTTGTTTAAACAAAAAAAAAACAGTAATTTACCAGCGAGTAAATAAATGCACGTAATAATTATTAACTTGAAAAAGCTGTGCTCGCGAGCCTTTTTAAAGTTTCAAGCGACATTATCTCGCGGCAAACATCGCAGGTAGTAAAACTGCGGTCAGCACAAAAGATATTCAGGTAAAAACTTCTTTTATCAAAGAATCACAGACAGTAAAAGCACCTTCAATACCATTTCTTAAGCCCACGCGTATTTTTACTGAGAATTTGATGCGGGGAAATTGCGTATCTATAAAATCCTTTGTGATGAAATAAACTTTGTACTTGCTTACATGTAGTATATATATTTGTAGGAATTAAAATATAATGCTGATTCTCGAGTATTTCCGCTTCTTTCTTCAATTTAAATTCTCCGAAGTCCAGAACTCAGGTGTACACTCCAGTACATATTGCGTTACCTAAACTTGCTTTGTTGTCTAATAAAATAAGTCTGAAATAATTTTGCGTTGGCGTGAATTTATTTCCTACATTCTTTATCATTTTGAAATTTAACACATTTTAAGTGCTTATTCCACATTGGATTAATTAAGCGAGCATTATCAACTGATTTTAATATATCCAATGTGGAATAAGAACTGAAAATGAGTTATTATTTCTATTATTATATAATACCGTTCCACCAAGTATTGACGGTGGACTGGACACCTTAAAAGTGATTTAATTTTTTTATAATTGCGTTATAACATGCGTTGAAGTATTGCATTTATTAAATAAACTAATCTATGCCTTTCGATGAATTCGGCTTTGAACTTCGTGGAAATTAATTTTGATTATTGTTTTTGAATCACTTTGATTATTCCACGTGTTTCGCCTCTTTCAGAAGCAACCTTGGTTTGCTGAAGTAATAAACCATGATTGATTCTAATATTTTAAACAGTAAAGATCGCGTATTTAATTTAATAGTAAGTATCGCGTAGAATCATTGTCACATAGTGATATCTATCGCATCTCTTGTGGAGACCCTATGTACCAAGCTTCTTATGTAGGGCAGACAGGTAGAAACTTGGAATAAGTTATTTTATATTATCTATGTTTGTTAAAACATATTTTTGAAGGAAACCAACTATCATCTACTTTATATTGAGATAACGATTTAAATATTGAAAAAACCCGTTATTAAGATGCATTTTTATGCATTAGGAACGATGAATTTTGTTTTGTCATTTGCATAATGTCATTTTTGTATGTATTATATTTTCTTTACAAAATGACATTGAATAAATAAATAACACCAGCGGAGTAATTCATTAAATTTGGTTACGTTAGATGCAATCCTATTATTCCATCGGATTAGCGATGTTTTTGTATCATTCAATGCAGCCATAATGAAAAGCAAACGTTTTGACACGACAGAAACGTGTCACGGCTATCCACTGTCATTGAAAATTATTTTGTAATTTGTCAAATTTTGCATTTACGAAATTTCTCTTCTCACGCTTTAGAAATTCAACCGACTTAGATTTGAAAAAAGAAACGAAATTAAAATACTCAAAACACGATTATTTGTTGGAATACTTTTTTAGAAATTTTCTTAAAAACTCGAAGCTTGTTTATGGTCGTCTTCAATGTCTTGGCGGCCGTGAAAATTACCGAGAGAGTAGCAAATCGTCGCAATTTGTCGAGAGCAATTACTTAAGCAATGTTTTTTTCGTTATTCATCAGATTGAAGTTCAGATTGAAGTAGGTAATGTATTTAATGTCTGTGGTAACCTTTTGACATTGTAACAAAACCTAGCTATGAAGTTTATTGAAAATGAAACATCTGCCGCTGTATTTTCTCGATAATACGATAATCAATGTTGCGTTGGAACTGTTTGAAGCCTTATCCGTTTTACACTGGATTAATATTTCGTTTCTGACCGTTGTAATAATAACAAATAGGTGATTAAGTGGATTTAGTATCACATGCCATTTAATTTGGTGGTAATCATCAAGTCTAGGTGTATTAAGTGATTGACTGATAATTTGACGGATAATCCAACATGGCCGCTGCGGCTTACTATAACATACTTTTATATATTATTTTAGATAATACTTTAATATATTAGACAGGTTAGGTAAGGTCTTATTTGGTGGAATTCACGCGAAGAAATTCGTTTCGATTCGAAAAATGCCGCAGCGGCCATGTTGGGCTATCTGTTAACTTATCAGTCAGTCACTTTATGTTTATACACCTAGTTTTGATGACTACCAATAAGTTGAAATGAAATACACATACACTCTCGACGCAACATTTTTTAATCTTGTGCATTTTCGATTGAATTTGACACAATGAAATTACCCGTAAACAATAATAATGTGTACCTTGAATATCAACCTACACAGAACGCATTCGAATTCAGTATTTTAATTTGTGAAATTTCAATATGAATAGCTTAAAAAATGCCATGCGTCTATGATATTTTACCCACGCGGAATTATAATTCGATCGCTGTTAATTATGTCGTAAGGTACGGCGGTGATCATAGCTATTATGTTAAAATTTATGTACCAACATCCAAGCATGGATTTTATTACTATACTTTGAATTGCCTGTTAAGTCAATGAACTAAAATAAAAACGTAGAATTTAATATCAGAAAAACAGCACCATGCAATTAAAATGAACATTTTTTTAGTCGTCTATACTTGAAGAAGTATGGACAGAAAAATATCGCTTGTCATTTTGTTGTTGATTAATTAAAACAAAAACGGCTTATATAGTTTAATTTGAGTCAAAGATTTTGTATCTTATGAATATAAAGAATAATTTACCTGCATTCTAACAAAAGTTAGGCATCATATGCACACTGGTATAAAATATCCTGATATATAATAATAAGGATGGCAAGTTTTTAGTCCGGTCCGTGGCGCTGTAGTTGACGTCGTTGGTGTCCGTGACGGACCGCTCACGTTCGAGTCTCCCCGTACGAGCAGATTTGTTCTGTCGATTTATTGAGTTGTTATAAATGTGCTGCCATTATTCCTGTCACAAGAACAAGCGGCGCGTAGTCAGAGAGATTAGCGAACCGTTAGTCCTGTCCTACTCCTCGTATCTTGTCAATCCCTACTCGAAAGAGTGTAACAAGCGGAAATGGTTAAAAAAAGCCTTCAGTGAAATTTATATGCATGTCTTTAAACAGGTCTATTATATTTTCTATACAACTAAACAAATCTGAATTATTGCCTTTAAAACTGACTTGATTGAACATGTCTGGCATCTTTTCGACCTTACTATTCGGCCCATTCATATGCAAGTATAGGGTATTTCAATAGGGACGCTCAAAATATGTTACTTTGTCCTGCTGAGTAGATTATTCATTGTTTAGTGGCCAAATTTGAGTCAACCAGTTTGGTAAATAATCGGCCAACACCTACCTGTGCGTCATCAAAATACAATATCTGGTGAAAACATTGTTGCTGTGTGTGAAAGTGTACAGGAAAACCCAAGGCAGCTTATTTCTCGTTGTTCACAAGAACTTGGCTTTTCTGCGACTTCAACATGGCGAATTTTGAATCGAGCCTTATGTCTGCACCCGTATAAAATCCAACTAACCAAGGAACTTCAGGTAAACGACCACAGACAACGTCTGATTGGGTTCTGGAGCAGTTGGAAGTTTACCCAAATTTGTCAAAAAAGTCAACTTTAGCGTCATGGCCCATTTTATAATGAATGGATATTGGCAGACATTTGATGCTATATTCCATATTTAATGCCGTAAAATATACTTACAAATGATATTAAAATTTAGTCGACATCTCACAAACAACTTGTTTTATTTATATTTCAAAACTAAGCGTCCTTATAAAAAGACCCTTTATTTTCTATACAACTATACAAATCTGAATTGTTGCCTTTAAAACTGACTTGTTTGAACATGTCTGGCATCTTTTCGACCTTACTATTCGGCCCATTCATATGCAAGTATTATGAATGTATTGATTGTGGCGCAAAATAAGAATTGAGAACATCCCCTAATACTTGCTAAGCTTGTCAGGTGTCTTCATAAAAGGTTTCTTTGTAACGAAGCGGGGGCGGCATGGCTGTTGGATATTATTACGTAGGAGTAAACTTGCATTCGTCACCGACGCATTTAATAACTCGTTGCAAGAGAAATGGATAACTGTATGTAAAAGACAATAAGGTGTGTTTGCTATATTTATATCAGAATATTATGACATGCCTTTGAAACAATGGCAATAATTCGTCAGTTATCATGTTGAAGTCATATGGAATAATTTGATTTGTCAGATTTGATTTAATTTATTGCTTAAATTAAGTTATTTAAGCATTTTTATAAATGTTCATATGTGAGAATTAATTTTTTACCATGTCCGTTCCCAATGTAGTACTAGTATATGGAGACATCCTTAAGACCTTAAGCTTGTATAATCTAAGTTTTTTTTACCCGCGTGGTTGTAGCCGTAGCCAAGGCCAAACATTTATTTTTGACGAACCTTGTTTGTCACGTAGGTCTTTTGAATCGCCAGTCGCAAGGACTTTTCGGCTGATGAATGCGCTGCCTGAAGTGTATATCTTCGGCAGTGAACTTGGTGCTTTGTTTCTATTATATCTAATCTTTTTATGTGATTAATATGTTTCTGTTCTGATTAGCATATATTTTTTTTAGTTTTGTGTTATATGTTATGCTATATTTCTATTTCAATTCTGTAAATCTATTTAATTATAAAAACCTATATTTGACGTCAAATTAGAAGAAGCGATTTTTGATACTAATATAAAATTTAAAATAACTTTGTATTATTATTCCACGTATTGTGCTACTAACTGTGACACGTGTTTCGCCTCTTTCTCAGGCATCTTCAGACTTACTATCGCAAAGTTTACTTAAGTAATAAAGCAAGTAGATTCTTATATTTTAAAATGACAAAATTACAAAAAGGAATTTGGGTTTTTTCCCTTTTACGGGAAGCAAGGAGGGGGGGGGGTTAGAATCAAAGTAAAGCAAACAGATATATATACTACTAATGACGTATCATTTACAACATATTAACTAATGAGTTGCAATAAATTAGAAAGGGTTAACCATATCATTGGAAATTATTGTGGCGAGCAACCTGTCCTGATACTTTGATTGGGTTTCAGTTTGAAATTAATTAGCTTTGGAAATTTGCAGTTTTAGGGACAATTCTTAACAACAATATTTTCACTTTCACGTGGCTATAAGAAGACTCTCAAATTCAAATTTGGAATAGATGTAAAAAAAACCATTGTGAAGTCATATGAATACCGCTGTCGTATCGCGTTATTTCAACGTCCGGTAAAGACGGAAACCCGGCATAGACAGCACGCGGGATAGTATTATTAATTTTAATGCAGGTAATACTTTTCAATATTTTCGCCATTCTTTCCGTTGACTTCTCACGAGTTTCACTTTTTTCGATGGAAGACCTTCAGTGGCTCTCGTGGATCCGCCAGACCGCGTAATAACGATATGAAATTGATACGACAACGATGCGATACGTTTTCAGCCACGTCTCACTGGCACAATTTTACAAAATGGTCGCCATTATATCGAACTAAGGCAACCACATATCGCCTGGTTCAAGGCGTTTCACGGTATTGTCCATTGTTTACATTTTTCACGTGCTTTATGATAATGATATCGCTATTTTAAATTAACTTATGGTGTCGCAAATCATAAAATTTATTATCGAAGTCACTGTTCCTATCCAAAAAATTTCGTAGCTTAACACTTTGTTTACGGGTTTTTTCAATTACCATACTAATTACGCAATTTGTGCACACCGTAAACAATAAGTTAAGTCATATTTGGCAAAATCAAATTTTTAAGATTTGGGCGATTCCAATCCATACGAGATACATCAGCACTAGAGACTCCAATTACTCGACAATTCAACTACTCGAGTATCGAGTAGTACAATATTACAAAATGGTCGCCATTATATTGAACTAAGCCAACCACATATAGCCTGGTTCAAGGCGATTCACGGTATTGTCCATTGTTTACATTTTACACGTGCTTTATGATAATGATATCGCCATTTTCAATTGACTTCTTGACGTCGTCACGGCCGTGCCAAAAATTTGGCCCAACCCTGCAACTTTCTAATGTTGCCATTGCAGATATTTCGACACACCTTGTTTGAAAATAAGATCGTTTGATAAAGATGCACTGTTTATATATTCAGAAGACGACTTATATAAATTATAAAAAAAAAACGTAGTTATTATATTTAGAAATATACATACATATTACTTTCGGCTTATTCGGCGGTATCTTGGTGGAAACTTGTAAGGTGTTCACTGTCACGAATATTTAGATGGAAAGGTTTGTATAAAAAAAAAAAAAATTTGTACCTATTCCACAGTAAATTTATTTAGTTCAGGACCAGTTTCGTTCATCACGAGCATCTTCAGCTGTATTTTAAAGTTTCGGTTAACAATGCTATCAATGAGCGACACCGGTCCTGGTCTAAATAAATTCTGAAACTACAAAAAATATCTTATTATTTTTTAATATATTTTTGGTGGACCATTTTTTAATATACAATTGCATGTTGTAACATTCTTTTTCCGTGTAATTTTTTGACAAAATAAATCTCACTTCTTTTTGAACTATACATGGAATAAAAACACTATCGAATTTCATTTTATATTATTATATATAATTGATTTAAGAATTACGCCATCTTTTATTTTAATCAAATTATCTGGTATTAAAAACGTATTATTATTATAAATTAGTGAACAAGTCATTTGGCAGAACGGTCAGTTAAAAGAAACTGCTCGTTTTCTTAGACAAAAACGATGAAAAATTAGGTCAGAATTTGAGAATCTCATAATATGACTACTTTTTAACTGACAAAACGTTTTCTTATATTGCAGTAGTGTCCACTCTCGTGGAAATTAATTAATGAAATTAGTGTGCAATATAGTTTAAAAAAAACTGCTGTTGTTGGTATTTCAAGCCAATTTAACCAACATAGTATATTTGTAATATTTTATACAAATACACTTGAATGTTCACAGACGGCAATGTCATCAATATAACTTTTCCGCTCACTTACACACACTACAGTATTAAACAAAAGTGCGTCGATACTCCTCAACGGAAATATATCGTCGACGTACATTTACGTCTACACTCTTCTAAAGGTTAATGTTATGTCAGTTGTATTTTTTCAATTCAAAATCATTGAGCTTGAATATCCTGATATAATTTAAAAAATACATGTTTAGATGTAGTTTGATTTTTGTGCGTTAGTATGATCTCTATTATTTTTTTACGTCGCTTTCTATTCGTATATGTAGTTTCAAAATATATGTAGTATTTTTTCATTGAATGAACAGATTTTATTTACATACTTACTCGGACACATCCGGTGAATTAAGTGTTCACTTTATATACAAATAAACTGCACCACTTGGATTGGCACTTTACTCTTATAGAATGAGTGAAAGTTGAACCCGTATTTATTTTGCAAGAAATCTTGCAAAATGAAAAAATATATTTTCCACCAGTATTCTGTAATATGTTCAACAGTTATTTTTATAGATTGTCTTGTAGCATGTATTAATATAATGCGTATCTCACTGACGACAAAAGTTTTACTTAACCGTTTGATACTTATGTTAGTTACTGTGTGACGGAATTGAAATGCGGTCACTGTATTCAATAATCGTTTAAAATAGTTTCTTTAACAATTTAGTATCGGTGAAATAAATATTTGGATGGAATGGTTGAGTTCAGCTTAAGAAACCATATATTGAGATAAGATTGATGAATAAACTAAGTAAAAAAAGCAGAGATATTCTCACAAAATCCGTCTTCAAAACAAATGTTTCATAAACTTATTTTATTGTCAAGTCTGGTTTTATCATTACAATTCACTAATTTTACTTCATGACTAACTATAAAAAGTAATATAAGTAATTATCCAGCTACATACATAA
The DNA here is from genome assembly GCA_028554975.1 of Himalopsyche kuldschensis. Classification (NCBI taxonomy): domain Eukaryota; kingdom Metazoa; phylum Arthropoda; class Insecta; order Trichoptera; family Rhyacophilidae; genus Himalopsyche; species Himalopsyche kuldschensis. The sequence goes on from JAHFWI010000005.1 coordinate 653,271, forward strand.
CAAACAATTGTTGCAATTAATTGAAGTGCAATATAGTGAAAAGAACGTTTGTCATTAAATAAGCAATTAGCTTCTGCCAAATCTGTCATATAGCCAATTATAATGTTTTAAATTGAAAGTTTTAGATACTACAGTGCTCTTCAATATGATTTATTAATAACTAATTAAATACGTTTAAAACTAACCATGAGAACTGTAAATCATTAATGGTTATAGTAATTATGTACATTCATTGTTGAATTATAATTGATTCTTTGTTAATTGTATGATGCTGGTAATTAACCGTTGGTTCAAAATGTATTTGGATTGATGAACAAGCATTTTTATTTTTGAAAATTCATTAATAAAACGTTGTTAGTCAACTGTGAAAAAAATATCATACACCCATGTCAGTTTCCCATGTCAATTCACTCATACAATAAGCTGGTGGGAATTGAGATAAAAAAAGTTTAAGCTGTCGAACAATAATTGATTGTCTTAACGCAAGATTAAATAGATAAAAAATACCCCAACGTTGAGAGAATCGAGAGTACTATTCGTAACAATGATATCACGTGAATAGCCCATTTTTATTTTTAGCTCATTATCGGTCACCTTAAAAGTATACTTAAGTTGTGATTGTTTTATGCTCTGATTATATTTGATTTGTTATCTAATAAAAAGCTTCAATGCCATTTATTATCTGATAACCTAATTATTCGTTAATTAGTATGTTAATGATATTTTTAGAAAAAATTGTAATAATATATGGTTGTGATAAGAAAAGAGTTCATCGATAGTATTTAAATATGTATAAGCTTAGTTCGCTCGCTTGTATGGGTCTGTCAATAGGGATGCTCGAATTGTGTTAGGTTATACCAGCCATTTTTTAAAGTGAAATCTGTCAAATTTGTTGTCAATTGATTAGTAGTGTACGACAAATAGCCATGGAAGGTTATAGCGTTGAGCAACGTGTGCCAATCATCAAATTTATTTTCTTAGTCAACTGCTTCTTTCGTCGCTAAAGTCATAATTAGTGATGAGGCGCATTTTTGGATGACTGGATATGTGAACAAGCAAAATTGTTGGATTTGGGTGATTCCAATCCATACGAGATACACCAGCACTGAATGCATCCCGGCAAAGCCACCGTTTGGTGCGGATTTTAGTCTGGTGGAATCATCGGTTCGTACTTCTTCCAAAACGATACTGGCATTGCCATAACCGTCAACGGCGTACACTAAAGATCGATGATAAGCAATGTATTTTTTCTCTCATAAATGAATTTTTATAATTGCACTTACGTGAAATTATAAAACGTTTATCTGACATTATGATTTTGCGTTTTAGAACTCACCTAATTCATTATATTTTAGTGAATATAAATACTTAAAAGGCTCTCATCAATCATTACTCGTTGCTAATGGCGCTGCTATGCAATTAAGTATAATTTAATATAAAATTCAATGAACCAACTGATAAATGAAAAATAAAATATCATCATTAGGTCCCAAATACATTTATTAATAGTCCAAATGAAAAAGTAGGAATTCGTAGCAACTTCCTATGCAACCTTTAAAGATGATGTGAATGCAGTTGGTGTAGTGGTATCGGTCGCAACAGTAATGCACCGCGCTGACACCCGGATGTGTCGTGTTCAAATCCGCAACGGATCCGCGTGAGATATTTTGTCGTTTCCACTGTCTTCACTGGACAGTTTGCTTATTAATTTTCTCGTAAATAAAATATAATCAACAAAATCATCTAAGCTGCATAATGATTTAGACAGCGCTCACTAATCTGTGGCCCGCGGGCCAGAACCAGCCAGCGAAATATTGTAATCTTATTTTTTTTAACCATATTCGCTCCTGATGTGGAGCACATGTACTCATAATAAAGTTTATCTCAACATAAATTTTTCTTAGAAAACTGCTTGATACTCAGTTGCTCAGTTTCTCTTTTTTGAATGGAGTAAAGTTATAAGGATATGACAAAGAGAGGATTAGTGGTTAGCTAATAGCGCTCGTTTCGAACTGTTTATAGGATCGGATAGACATCTACGCCTTCTAACATTACTCATTAAATCGATTTACGTAACAGCTAACAAAACGGTTAATTTTTCTTGTATTTTACTTAAATTTATTTGCTCAGTTGTAATAGCAATTGTTTGTCATACCTTGTAGTTCTTACATAAGTTTTGTATAAATATCATTGTTTCGTTGTATTTCTTACCAGTTGACAATGCTCGCCATGAGCGAAACCGGTCCTGAACCAATTAAAAAATTATGTGGAATAAGTACTAAAAATGTTTGTATTATTTTTATTTAAACTGTTCATACTAAGATTTAAACCCTTAATTTCCGGAACGAACGCTTAAGACGTTGAAACTTTACCACGGACTTGACAAGTTTTCACTAGATAAACAATGAGTTTTAGGCAACACAGACTTTGAGACGAAACATCGAATAAATCGGGAGTTCCGAAACCGAAGACACTCTAACTACTAACCTAACCTAACTTAACCGAACCGAACCGAACCTAACCGTGTCCAAAAAAATAAAAATTTCTGATTTATGGTGACATAATCAATACTGCAAAGTTTTTCGTTTGTGTATGCATAATTAATGTTTCGTTTTTTCTTTGTTTACAGAACTTCGCAGCGAAAACCAATGACGGCAGTTCACAAAAATTATTAGACCACTTAAATACAAAATATTTCTACTTCACACGGACAAGAGGATTGTTCAGGATATGTTATCCAAAGGAGAAACCACCAACCGGTAAGTTATTTAATTGATCAATGGTATTCTTCTTAATTCACGCCGTCACATGACTTAAACACATTCAGTATACTAATTTATTGTCTTGAGCGTGTATGCCCGACTGAAATCACTTGGTAGGCCAAATAAAATAATACATATTTCTGGTGAGCCACACCAAAATATTTTATACCTTAATAATATCTTTTCCGATGGATGGATCTTTAAACTCACAATATCCAAAAGTTTTTCTACCGGATTCATTTGATCATCGACACCTTTGATGAAAATAGCGAGCCGAGCAGTATCTTTGATATCTTATGTCTCATCTAAAGTCAGTGAGAAATATGCGAAGTTTCTTGAAATTATGTTCACTTTAGGACAAATCTCAGTCGAAATATCATTAATTCTCCGTTTCTGGCGCGAGACACAGATCGTATTGCAAATAGGGTTTTTTTCTGAACAAATTTCTTTTTCAAACACTTTTTAATGTAGGGGGTATTCAAAATTGGAATTGCGACAAATGAGTGTCGACACCCAGACAAAAATTCGTCTGCAATTTAATTATACATTAAAGTATTTTACCAATAATAACATGTATACAAATCTCTAAAGGGTCACACAAGACCTTCAATTAGGCCAAGGTTAAGGCATGTCTGGCCTAAAATATCTCTTCTCTAAACCGTAAAATTTGATTGCAATTACTGAAATAAATGAATCTGTCTTTTCGTGGTAAGTCGCTATGTTGTAGATCTCTGCTTTTTATGATTCGTATTTTAATATAAAACATATTTGTTTTACTTATGTACATCTATAGGTGCTACCACAAAAAAATACTCTACCAAAATAATAGCCGTAGATGTCATTATTTATTTTTCTCGTTTGTACGCTGTGAGTCCATCTTTGAGCATACTATTTCAGTGTAAGGTCGTCGACATTTTGGAAGCGACGTCTTGTTAAATTATTTTCGCCATTATGCCATCTTACAAGGCGTATACACTTTGAACAGATCTGCTTCCTTTGAATCGGGCTTCGGTTCGTTGTTGGGCTGTATCATGATTTATACAGCGTGAATCGATTTGAACAGGGATGCCCAACTGAAATCACTTGTTGGGTCAAACAATATAATTCATGTCTCTAATGGGCCACACATATGTACATATTGTACAGGAGTAGAACTAGTATGCCAGTGGGGATGCCAATGGGAAGAGCTTTAGTGATTTTTAACGAAATTGCTTCGAATCTCGACATATTTCACATGGACGTCAGTGAGTTCAGACGAGTACTGTTTTTTTTTTTATGTATTATAGTTGATTTTTTTGGAACTCACTCGCTTGACTGCTTTGAAAATTTCCAATGTGATTTTATTTAATTTTTTCTCTACTAAACTATAGTAATTTGTGAATTTTGTAATGTATATACCGGTATGTATATATTTTTGTGAAATTCATGGCGCATTGGCATCAGCTGTAATGCCATGATTTGTATTTTTTTGAATAAATAAAGAAATAAATTTTACGTCTTATTAATAATAAGTTCGTTTGAATTTTGAGTTCTCCGTGAGTTTTCTCGCAATCAATCCGGGCTTCGTCTTTCGGCATCTTCAGACATTGCATGTTCATCAATATACTTGAACTGACGACTGACTGATATTTCGTTATATCGACCGGTTATTACGACGATGCGCATTGCAGTAGATTAGTTGAGTTTTCATCAGTCAACCTGTCTCGACACTTCGATTTAACATTGAGAAATATGACGCGCATCGATAATGCACAATTTTTAAATGTATTTTATCAATGAAAAATGTGTAGAAAAAACTCGAAATCTTCAAATGGGCCACATGTGGTCCGCGGGCCAAGGTTTGAACATGTCTGAATTAGAATATAGTTGCTGAAATTCTTTGTTAAAGTAACTGGATTTATGAGTAACTTGTCGAGTCACTAACGAATATTCAGGTGGTTTCCAGGTAAAAAAAATACCCACTTACCAAAGCTTGCGTATTATCAATTGTTTGATATACAAAGGATACTTGTTGAGCATACAACAAAAGATATTTTAGACGTAGGACTTTGGAAGTGATTAGGTATAAAAAAGACTGACACATTTTGTTGTGAATTGATAGATATTGTGTATTATTTCATTTAATATTAAGTATAACTCAGTGCTGTATCGTTTGCTTCGCGTATTCATGTATTGCCTCAGATTGTTCCTTTAATTTTGGCTGTGCATTTTAATTGTGTACATTACCAATATTAAAAAACGAAAAGACGATATATCACTTATTTCACAATTTTATTTGTTTATAGATAATGTAGATTTTGAATGATTGAAGTGATTTTAAAAACATTTTATCTGTAGAAGAGCTTTTCGAAGCTGTCTAAAATGATCACCATCGGATCTGATTTAGAATATTTGATTACAATGAACATATATTTTATCAGCTGAAATTGACCGTAAAACCCGTCCTGATCTTTACGACATGCGAAAGTAGTACAAAACAATGTGTCTGATTTATTTAATTTGAAGTTCATAAAAAAGTAACACTTTTTTGCTTATTCCACATTAAATGTATTAAGATCAGGACCGGTTTCGCTCATCCATAGCATTTTCATCAGTTGATAATAACACACTTTTTATACTTATTCCACACTAGATTTATTTAGATCAGGACCGGTTTCGCTTCTCGCGAATGCGTCAGTTCAAGTGCACGGATGCACTTGAAATGCCTGAAGATGCCGAAAGGCGAAACCCGGGTCGTTAGCGACAAAACTCATGGAAATGTACAAAATTCAGCCATTCAAATTTGATATTGAAATTCCATCAAGCACCCTCAGTCGAAATCCTTAAACTAAGTAAGTTGTTGAGATATTGTAAATTGTATATTTAGTTATTTCGAACAGTTTCATGATTTTTTAAATGTAAATGATCACTAATTAGTAAGTGTTAATTTAAAATCTTGTGTGAAAGTAGTCAAAAAACAATTTGTTTTATTAATTAATATGGATTAGGATCTTGGAATGAGGACCATTCTATCAGGCTAAAATACTTAAAATTTTCAAATGTGGTGGCCAAATTCCCAACGTATTCGTGAAAGTTTTGAATATCAAAATTCTTCAATGAAATGGAATCCTATTAACTATTTAAAACGATTCGATTTATCAATGCAGACCGGTAAAACGGGGTGAATAGAGATAAAATCAAGGATTGAACATTAGCACAACTTTACCAAGTATCCAATGTATTTTTTAATATTTATATATATTTTTTTACAATGACTATAATATTATATCTCGAATGATAAACGAAACCAGCTAAATAATTGGCCTAGATTGAAACAAAGTGTCTAAGTTCGATGCGCCTGTGCATCTTTACTTTTTGACCCCTTAAAAACTTCTTTTTCATTGGACGAAAATTAAAATCAATCATGTTTTTTTTGGTTAATAAGTACCGTAAAACGGAATGAATACTGTCTCGTATAGAATATAGGTTCATATATCCCAATCATTACAATCTGTATTTTTGTCTCTTTTCACCTGCCAAGTCTCGAATTACCCTCTCTCGTCTCTATTCACCCCGATTCAATGTGAATAGAGACATCGAACGAAATTGACTGTGTCTTAATAACGACAGTGAATATTTGAAAAATATTGTCATGAATGTGTAGTAGGACAATAGAAACAAGTTTCAAGTCATTCATATTTGAATTATGTGGCGCAGGTATGAAAATACAAAGTCGTGAAGGGTAAAAAGTGTCTCTATTGACCCCGTGTTTCGGTACTTCATCGTTAAGACGAAAATTAAAACAATCGATGTAATGAGCGTTCGGAAGAATGGTTTTGATTCATTTAGAGGTCGCCCAGTTTTCGTTTGCGCGAGTTATTCCTTCTCGGAATCGAACCCATGCCTTTCTTGATCTGAAGGCGACGTGACAGCCTACTTACTCACACACTAACGCGTATTTGATTCACACGCATGCAGCCTACTTGCGCGTACATAGTTTCCAGTGTTCATGTATTTTCCCACTTTTAGGTCGGCACTAGAAGCAAATGTTTCCGGTGTTTTCAAATCGATTGCTGCATTTTACTGATCGCTATTATTATATCAAATCAATCAATTATTTTTAAATAAATAATACATAATTTGTTTGTACCACCAACAATGTTCCCTCTAAGCCAGGGGTCTCCAAGCTAAATAAGAAGGTGAGCTTCTTTCAGAAATTGAAATTGTCTAGTTAGCTTCTTATAGTTGAGGGCTTTCTACAAAAAAAATATTTTCTGGAAAAAAGTATTTAATGGCGCTTATTTCAATTTTTATGTCACCTATGAGCTCACACTACTCAAGCCCGATCGTCTGAAACAGACGAGTAACGGGAAGCAAGACTGGAAACCGTTCGAGTTTGCACTGCTCAATTCACACGAACAACACGATACATTGATACAAGGCAAATTTATAAATATGGTACAACATTATATGCGAGCTACTGAAAATGCCACCGCCGCGAGCTACCGGTAGCTCGCGAGCGACCGCTTGGACATCACTGCTCTAGGCTATCGGCCACGCAGCAGTATGAAAACCCCCGCACACTCGTCCCAGGTTTGAACACAATCTAATATTGTTGATGAATTTAACGACCCGATCAATAAATATTGATTGAAAGATTTAAAGGATTATTGTACCATATTCATCAGTTGACAATGCTCGCCATGAGCGAAACCGGTCCTGATCAAATAAATTTTATGTGGAAAAAGTACTAAAAATGTATTATTATTTTTATTATAGTGACTTTCTACCAAGTATTGACAGTGGACACCCTAAAAGTGATTTAAAGGATCCACAAAATAGGGAAACAAAAATTATTAAAAAATATTTTTTAATCCATGTAGTTCTCCCAATGTGGAGAATATGGCATCCTGATGTACTTTTAGCTTGTGGATTAGGTCTGTCGTGGACATCTGGGGAGAACTTGAGCGTGAAGTTGGTTTGCAGGATTACCATAGACCGCGTTCTATCTCGTTTAAAACGTGAATGCATATCGTTGTAATATTTTATGGGAAAGTTATTATGGTTCTAAAAATATGGTCTTTATTATTTTTATTTTTAATTGCTTCCACTTCGAATGAAAGTTGTTTTTTTCAGCTTTTGAGTCATTTTTATAATACGATATATTTTCAGTTCGATCAATATTAAGATTAAGAATAAACTAACAGGTTAAACAAGATTATGCATCGCACCGTTTTGAGGTTGAAATAAACAGCTATACAAAGTATGTAGATTGCAAAGAAATTGGACCATCGTAGATTTAACACATTTTCCAAAGCTGGGTTATCAGCTTCAAATTAATTTGCTGGCAATCGATAAACGGTATTATTTTGATCAATTCACACATACAAAAATATTTTACGCGCCCACAACTTTCTTCTCGGCTCTCATTTAATTTAGCATTCAAACTAATGTATGTGTCTGCAAGTTTTCCATGAAATATGATTGTATCAGACAGTTTATGAAGATGCTGAGAAATGTGACCAAGAATCTTTAGGCTGACATTTACTCGGGAAGTATTTTTCTGTCGATATCCGTTTTTCGATCCACTTCGAGCGGACACAAGCGGACCGTTAGCTTTGGCGAATTTTTATTTCCAAAAATGGTTGAGCTGCGATGATTTTTGTGATAATATAAATATATAAAGATACCAATTTTACACTGAATATTAGATAACGCTATAAATATCTATTATCATTACTATTATAACAAGCTCAAGGTGTTCTAAGCGGAGTGTACCTTAAGATGGGCATTTCATACAATACGTCGAAACAAATAACAATGTATTTTTAACTCTACAGAAATTATTTTATATATTTGTTGATAGCTATTTCGGCTTACGCCATAGTCAGAACTCAGAAATAATCAGTTCTTTAGTTCTTAGTTCTGACAATGGCGATTGATGATCATACAATAATATCTATAGAATTAAAATATATTGTTATTTTTTTCACCGTATTATAATGGAGTTCAACCAAGTAAATGCTAATTTTCATACAATATTTCGTGTTCCTTCCTATTTGATTATTAATACAATTTCCAAACCATTTTTCACATAACCAAATATATCACCACGCAGATGAAACAAATCGCGCAATATTTTAAACATAATTTTAAGTCGTTCATATTTAAACTAACATCTTGGAGAGATTTACGTTTGATTCCAACCATTTCAAGTAAATCCTCCTGATTTACTACACAATTGTACTCTTTAGTATATGACTTCACGGAATAAGGAAGAAATCATATTCAACTCGCTAACAAATCTAAAAAGTTTGTATTCTGAGTAAATAATAAAACAATGTGCAATTTGTTGTTTTAGTCAATTGCGTAACAGCCGATTCACACAGTATGCGGTACACACGATTCTATAATACAAGTATCCATTATTTAAATGTTATATCACATTATAGTTACGAGTATAATATTCTTAGTCAAGTCAGTAATCTTAGAAAGAAATGGATGAAAAATGCTTTATATGTTTATTCATATTCAAATAAAGAATTATTCCTTTTCAAAAATGTTGCCACCTAGCGGTGACTTTAGAATTTGCTGTCAATCACATCATCTATCTATCTATGTATCTATCTATCTATCTATATATATAAAAATGAATGTCTGTGTGTATGTCCGCTATGGACTACTAAACCGCCCGACCGATCGATGTGAAACTTTACAAATTTATTGAATACACTCCCGCAATGGTTTCTGGCTTACCAACCCTCCCCCCAACCACCTCCCAACCTCCACCCCCAATTTTTTTTTTTAAACTTCATGAATTTTTCAAGTTCACACCTTCGAAGTTTTTTGGCATACCCGCCCCATACGCCCCCCAAACCCCACCTCACCAAACAACCACCCTCCCCCCCAAAAAATGATATCGAATTTTTACAAATTTCTACTATACTTCCGCGAAACTTTCTGGCGTATCAATGTTAGTGAAATTAAATCGAAATTATTTATCTAAAATATTATGCATCCGAATGCAGTTTCTTGCCGGGTTGTTGCTAGTTATAATATAAATATTGCCGGGTGCAAATAGTTTGTCAAAGATCTCATGGCACATTGATTTAGGTATATCGAATGTAATATGTTGACATGTATTTGAAAACTATTTAACACAACCAACAGTGCAGTATACAGTTATATATGTAGAAGCAATGGAAATATAGGAAGACTTTTTCCGCCATTTTGAAAAGACTGTCAAATCAATTGTTCGATGTGATCGTATTATTTGAACGTTGTTATAATGAATGCATTACACTTTTGTCGATTACTACTGAAAACTTTCATAAAAATTTGACCAGACGATAACACTCACCAAATGCTATGAGCGATTGCATATTTTCATTGTAAATTTCTTCCATTTACTGTCATTATCAGATCTTATGCTGTATTATAATAATTGCTGTGCTTACGTCGCACATCACTGTAACTCATCTACTATTAAAAGGAATGATGAATGTTTTATGACCTTCTCTTCCCTCTTTGGAGAGGTCGTGTGAAAGACAATGTCATCGTAATAAGATGATGCTATTAAAATTATTAGTATTTATGATATAAGTAAGCTCTGACACGAAATAACGATTAAACATACATAGTTTGTACAGTTCAATGAATATGTATTTACACTATAACACTATAAAGGTATTTACTGTCAATTCTTGGTGGAGAGGAATCATATATACATATTTTTTTACTACTTTCATATATACATATAATTCTTTGCAAAGAGCTTTAAAAACTCACACAACGCTCTTCAAAAACGTGCCAAAAATTTCTTTCCTTTCTACTTGTTATTTGAATGTGTATGGATATTAACTAAAACTCTCTTGCCTTGTATATGTTACAGTGAAACTGTATTCTCAGTGAAAATGTATTCTTCTTCAAGCTGTCATTTAAATTAAATTTTGACCGCCCTATCTTGAGCCCTATGTTTGTCTGTGTTTTTCTTTGGTTCTCTGTTTATGAAAGGGACTACTTGCTGATTTTGTTTCATTGAAGCAAACCAAAATTTTAGGCAGGCAAATCATCGACTTGGGCCAATAATTTCAAAGATCGTGACCAGTGAAATCATATTGTCATACAAATCTATTACTTGATACATTTTCACTGAGAATACAGTTTCACTGTAAGATATATACTTATATACTGCTCTGATATTATCCGTGACTGTATTCAAGTGGTCACTTATTTCTTTCGGGTTGAACAAAGAAAAAATGAGAATTCTTCTAAATTCTATAACGTCCTCTCAAGAATATAGAACCAGCCTTCCAATGTTGAAGAACTGTACTATTGTTTAACTATGGTGTTTAAAACTTATTCACTCCGAGTGTCAATTTGAGTGATTTGTGGCCAGTCCAATAAATGTATTTTCTACGCATGCTTCAACATGCTTGCGAGATTCTCTTGCCAATTTGCATTTAATATCTAAAATTTATCTTTTTTTAACTAATTATTGTGTTTTTCTTTGCTTACAGAATGCAAGTATAATATTTAGTTACTTGAGTTTAATCCTAGATGAATTATACAATATCATTGATAGCTATATTAGCTTCTCATCATCATCATCATTATCAGTACCATCTTATAGCCGAAATAGCAATCAACCATATCTTTTGATATTAAACAGTGCTAATTCAAACAATTAATGATTATGATACAAAGTAAGTTCTTATCATACATTTTATACGCTGCAGATGCTTTTCAAAGATGCGAAACATGTGACACTACCAGATCCACGACAAGTGGAATAGCAAAGCTATCAAATCTAATTGTATAATATACTATGACGTCTTCGTTGAAATGGTTGCTTGGCAATTTGAGCGGAAAACAGCTTCAATCTTTGGCTGTCTGTTGCTTAGCTCTGAGATGTTATTGACCGGTTTGTTTAATCATGATTCTGAACAGCGATACGATATTCACTTGTTCACCTTGTGAGCTGCAATTGGAATGCTCATAATATTTGAACAGGGACCGAGAATATTTTGCAATTAAAATACCTTTCCATCCGCATGTTTTACACCATATTTTGAGTCATTGTGAATTGATCATGTTTACTTACGTTACATATTGATTTGGTCGCATTTTACACCAAAATGGAGTATAAGATCATGTTAAGGTGATCTTCAAATACTCGGACATAGTTTGTTTAGTGCTTCTTCGATAAGGATTTTCAGGCAAATGTCTTGACTTCGTTTATTTATCGTTGTTTTTGTTTATGTTATAAATGGAAATTAGAGGGTTATATTTATATACATATATATAAAATATTCAGTTTATTAAACGTTTGATACGGTTTGAATATAAGTATTACAAATTTTATATTGTCAATTACGAAAAAAATATTGGGAAAAAGTGCTCGCTAGCTTAGAAAAACAGTTAAGTTTTTCCTTAATTTTTTGTCACCTTTAATTTTGCCATCAAAATGATGAGAATAAGAATCAATGTATATTTTATTGTGATATATAGAACACTGCTTTTTGTACTTCTTCCGTACATATATTATGTCGAGATCAGAACCGGTTTCGTTCATCGCGATCATTTTTATCTGATCATTTTTAAATCACTTAGAATTATCATTTAACACATTTAAAGTGGTCGATGCCCACGTATCACTAAAAATATTACCTTCTAACGATGCTTCTCAAATAGGCGAAACTCGTCTTTAGTTTTATTATCATCGACATGTCTTCACCATCCAAAAAAGTCTCGTAATAGATGAAATAATCATTTTGCTATCTTAAAACGTTCAGTTCAATTTGCAGAACACTTATTTATTATGATATTTCAAGAATTAATAACGCATCATAATCTATTCATTATTTATTTCATTGAAACATCGATTGTGTGTCTGACTGTCCGTTTTTGTTCAGTAATTATTCAGTTTTGATGCTATAATAATTATTCATAAATCTAATTTATTTACTGCCAATCGAACATTCAGCGAACAGACTGGTCAAAAAATCATGAATATTAATTGGCATCTGTTTCCTGGTAATGATGATGCAATTTCGACACTGATAAATATGCTTTGTTAAGATTGCAATTAAGAATAATCAAAATTATTTGACTAAATCTACCGAGTTTACAAACTATTCTAGATACATCATGGAATAGACTACCGTGTTTTTGCGAAAAAGTGACATAGAATTCTTCGCGGGCCTTTTAAAAACAGTCCGGATGAACCAAAAGGGTTAAGATAGTCAATTATCCGTAATATTATTATCATAGATAATGTAAAATTAATTTATATTCAATCACTTGTCGGTTTATTTGTGGACACATATAAAAAATATTAAAGAAATTCTAGCTTTGATACAATTTATTTGGTTTAAGTTAATAATTTATATTAATTATACGATACGTATCGTAATCGCCCGGTCTGTGGTGCAGTGGTCAACGTCGTTGCCGACCGTGTCGGACCGCCCGGTTTCGATAACCGGTACGAGTAGATCTTTTCAGACGATAAATCGATTCTGCAATGAGTGTTTGTGTGGTTAAAAATCCCTTCACACCTTTCCGATCACAATGAGCGACGCATAGTGACAGCGTTTAGCTAACTACTAGTCCTCGTATCCTTTCTATCCCTACTCTCTCCATTGAAGTGAGTTTGGGCAACTGAGTAACAAGCAGTTCTCTTGGAAAAATACCTGTTGAGTAAAACTCCGTGAGAAGTCCATATGCGGACTTGCGGCGTTGGGAGCGGACATGGTAAAAAACACGGAATGAATCAAAAAAAAAATCATAATTTTGTCACTAAATCATTATTGAATCAATAATGTAGTCATTTACACCCATTCAAAAATACATAAAAAAACAGTAATCTATTTATTTATATAATTCACCAATAAATTAAGTCTGACAAGGTAAGTATTAGGAGTCCATAAAATTTTCAGGTATTTTTTTGCTGCCTGTATTAACTCGCCCACAATAATGCGGTAAAAAAGTACCGACTCAATCTAAATGGAGTCGAAATCGCGGCAGAGGTCGTAAATTAATACTTGCCTATTGCAATTATTTTTTGAGGTTAATCGATCAACAAAATAACGATTTTTTTAGATTTAATATTAATAATCGCTTTATATCAATATTTTTAATTTAACACCATTCGCCTCCCAAGCGTAGATATTGGAATATTTAGTTATAAAGGACGCACTGTAACAAAATTTGAGGTTAGGTTCTTTCAATTGTATTTTGTGAATTTCCCAAAGTCAGCCAATCATAATTCCTCTTTTTTGTTAATTTTTATACATTTAATGACCTTGTATATAGTTTGTTAATTGGCGCGCGTGTCACATTTTTTTTGATGCACGTTTCTAAAATATGTAATAAAATATATTTTTGAAAATATTTTATTGGCCTTGAATTAAAGAAAACTGTGGTATATGAGGGGCGCTATACGGGAGACTGCGGTATACGCTTTATGAAACTTCTGAATAGAGGAACGCTATATGGGGGTTTTGTATATTTATTTTATTTAAAATTTTACCAGTTTTATGTAGATATATGCACAACAATTTACTGGAAAAGAGTATGTGTGGAGCTTCTTTTCAGATTGAATTGGTATTTAAATTATAAAAGGAAGCGGTATCTATAAGATTTCTTGTAGCTTGTGTAGTACGATTTACATACATAAGACAGACAGACAAGAGTGGCTCGGGCCAAAGAACTTATTATATTATGTCATATAACGTAATTTAGTTGTTTGCATTGAAATATAATAAGTAATAACTAAAATGACTTTAACCATCATTTGTTGGTTGATGTCAATTTTAAATGATTCTGTAATTAAGAGTTTTTCTCGGAGGAGAATAGGGTTAGTTATTTTATACAATAATATTTGGGAAAAAGAAAGTGAATAAAATAAAATTGTTAAATGAGTTCATTGAAGAATGTTATATATTATGAATATTGTGATAAGAATAATTTATATATATATATAATATAATCATGTTAAAAGATGGACCGTAAGATAGGCGTAGTGAAATTAGACTGACAAACGTTGTTATTATTCAGAAAAAAAATAAGAAAGATGAGGGAAAGTAAACGTGATTATTCTTGATAAATTATTTCAATTTGTTTTTTTTTTCTCCGGTTTCAATCTGTTTTTATTTCTATGGTTTACAAGTAGCAAAAAATGAATTGTTTTTCTGGTATGGAAAACAATTTAAACATTTTAAAAACACGATTGCGATTTGCATAACATTAAATAAAACAATCAAACAAGTTTAATCTTAAGATCGAAAAGTGATTTCGGCTTCATTCATTAGCATTTGTTTAGCGATCAACAGTTTTGGGACTCTGTAACATTTCTAATTTGAATCAATTTGATATAAATTATGCTTGTTTTGTTTTATTTCAGTTGGAATTGTTTCCATATTTTTATTACCAATTGTTTGTCATACCTGTATTAGACTTGCTTAGCTTTTGTATAAATACTGCTGTATTGCTGTATATCAGTTGATAATGCTCGCGATCAGCCCAACTGGTAATCTTGATAAATCTAACGTTGAATAAGTACGAAAAATGTGTTATTATTTGTAATACATTGCCATTCCACAAAGTATTGACAGGACACACATTAAAAGTGACGAACGGAATTTGTTCAAATTCTCATTGTTGTAATCTTAAGTCACTAACTTTGTGATAGTTAGTCCGAGGATGCATCTGATGGAGTAGGAAACACGTGTCACAATTAGTAACACAATATGTGGAAAAATCAAAGTTATTTTATATAAAAATGAAGTTACCGCCGAATCCATCGAAGGCAGTGGCGGCTGGCGACAGAGTATTAGGGAGTACAAAAAAAGATTCAACTATTTTTGCCGTACTACGGACTGCCAAAAATTCATAAGACTGGCACTCCGTTGGTATTGCGAACATCTGAATTGAAAGTCCATGTTATAGAAGTGTTTAAAAATCCAATGAATAGGAAAGAACTCTTTTGTACTCCCTAATACTCTGTCACCAGCCGCCACTGATCGAAGGTATTAATCTTAAGTCACTTTAAATTTACCTTGAAAGGAGTGAGTAAATCTATACTGAATGTAATGTAATTTAACATAATCTTGCTTTATTACTAATTACACTTTGCGATAGTAAGTACGAAGATGCCACTGAAAGACGCGAAACATATGTCACAATTAGTTAACACATTACGTGGAATAATTTATTTTAAGTTATTTTATATTGAATTTAATTCATTCTACTGTTTGAACCAAAAGTACGTCCATACTCCTTTAAAGGTTAAAGTTATCCAGTATTTTGGTAATTAGTTGTCAGATGATTCAAATCCTGCCAATTTTCAGTCAAATCGTTGTTTAAACTACCTTAGAATATAGGGTAGGCTTTTCTAAAATCTCATTTCTCTTGAGGAATTTGACCTGCGTTCTTCAGATTACTTTGAAGTTAAGTCTTGACTACATAACCGAAATTAGATTATAAACGTAACTAAACCTGTTACTATCATCGAATGGTGGTCCATTTATTTCTTTCCTTCTTTTCCAAACCTGTTTTAATCTATGTGTTTATATCTAGCATATTACGGCATTTTAAATATTTGATCGATTTTACAGTACTCTTCTTTGATAAACTTACTTCATTAAGACTATGAATTATTGAACACTGGCGTATTATAAATCAAATGGTAACGGACTTTTTTTCAACAACTCAAATAATTAAAGTTTTTCATATCAAAAAACAATCTTCGAAAATAATTTTATTCATCGCGATCTTTATTTATTAAGTTTGGGTGTTATTCGTGTTTTGATGTGGAATTCGGGTAGGTCTTATGTAATTAATAATTCCTCAAATTTTACTGTTATTTTTTTAATTGTTGAACAATATCAACACCAATGAATCATATTTAAGGTGTTAACTGCCACTTCTTCAAAAACCATTATTTTAAATATGTAAGCTTTACAAAAAAATGGTTTTATTTTTTTAGATGTAATGTAATATGTTTTGGTTTTCAACACGAATAGAGCCGATACTATGAAATAAAGAATGTGAAATTAAAAGCTAAGCAATTTTTTTACCATGTTCTGCTTCCAACTTGGATCATATGGACACCTCACGGAGTGTATCTCAAAATGTTCTTTTTTACACGACAACTGCATGTTACTCATTTGCTCAATCTCTCTTTTTCGAAGAAAGTAGGGATTGAGAGGACTAGGACAAGACTAGTGGTTAGCTAATCGCTCTCACTATGCGCCGTTGTTTTAGGATTTTTTAACAACACAACACCCATTGCCCTAGAACAGTATCGATTTACCAATTGAAAAAATCTGCTCGTACTGCGATTTGAGCCTGGGCGGTCCGTTACGGAAGCCAACGACGTTGACCATTGCGCCACGGATCGAGCAAGCAAATAGTACATCTTTATCAGAAAATATGTGGAAGTAATAAAATTTGTTTTATTTATTTAAAATAATGTTTTCTAGCAGAGTCGTACATACATTAGAAGAAAGCCCTTTAGATCCCTTTAAAATAGCACATAATATTGTTATTTTGTTTTGTTCCTCCCTCTGTTATTTGTTTGTGAAATCACTGTTATTTTCACTTCACTTGCTTTTAATCAATTTTGGCCAATCACGTGTCACTTAAAATTATTTTAATTTACTACAAATGACCTTTATATTAACTACAATGTCAATAAGCAGTGTTAAATAAATATCATCAATTTGATATAAAATACTAGTTTCATTGAATCTTTGTAAAACTATACCGCATACTTCTTTGCGGTTGGTAAATGAGGCGGATGTTTTTTCTGTCATCTGCCTCAAGGATTGTCTTTTTTTCCAGTCCAATGCTCTAATAAACCCATTTAAAAATATTTCAAATCCAGCAATTAGAAATTAATAGATATCATCAATCCAATCACATTCTAAATGAACAGACTAATATTAATCCGTCACTGCTACTCAGACCACTGAGAAAAGTTAATGCAATATACAATTAGGACGTTATAACAGAAGAGAAGATGTATTGTGTACATACTCTATAGGCAAAAGTATTCATAATAATAAAACATTTTTAGTAATTATTTCATACTAAATTTATTAGAACAAGACCAGTTTCGCTCACCGTGAGCATTATCAAATGCTCGCTATGAGCGAAATATGATTTATTTAATGTGGAATAAGTACCAAAAAAGTTTTATTATTTTTATTACAATGTCACTAGACCAAGTATTGACTGTGAGCACCTTAAAAGTAAATGTATAGTTATGACGATGGCGTAAGCCGAAATAGCTATCAATCGTAATTTGTCGTTTTTTCACCGTATTATAATGGAGTTCTACTAACTAAATGCCAATTCAATCAATAAATTGTAGCTCCAGCACTTATATTTTCGAAGTATAAAAGAATTCGATTACAAGTTGTTAGTATGACTTAAAGAATTTAAATACTTACATACTTACTTAGATCACCGCCTAGAATATTGAATCATTGCACATAGAAGACAACACTGGAATGATATCACGATATTGTTTCATTGTTATTCGAGTCGGTATGTAATTCATACGAATAAATGGCTTCAGCATCAATATTCGTGTCACGAGTTAATGTCGTTTGACAAGGAGAATCGGAAGTTTGTATCGCTTTTGATATGCAAACAATGCGGCCATTGGATAATCCAATCGCAAGTAGGGTATTGCCATTCACAATTAAACATATAATGCAATTATATTAATTCACTTAACATAATGTTTGTGTTACAGTGAAACTGTATTCTCAGTGAAAATATATTATTCTCCAAGCTGTCATTGAAATTAAATTTGACTGCCCTATTTTCCTCCCTGTGTTTTTCTTTTCATTGTTTCATTGAAGCAAACCAAAATTTTTGGCCGGCAAATCATCGACTTGGGCCAATAATTTCAATGATCGTGACCAGTGAAATCATGTTGTCATACAAATCTATTACTTGATACATTTTCACTGAGAATACAGTTTCATTGTAACATATACATTACAAGGGTAGGAAAAATGATAAAAAGACAGGCGTAGAGTCAAAGTTAGTGTATTTCGTTTCATTTTTTTCGTTTTAATTAATGGTGATTTCAGTTAGTCTTTTGTTCTTCAATTTTTATGTGATAAAAATGGATATCTCTTTCCTTTAAAACATCCCAACTCTCGGGAAATTGTGGTAGTGTCTGAATTTCGTTAAAAAAATCTAAAAATATGATTCTACGTTTTGTCAGACCATATTAAAATATTAAGAAACAATAAAATAAAGAATTGTGTACAAAAATAATAAGCAGTGTGGCTTCATTTCTGTGTAAGGTGAAAAATCATGGGAGAATATCTCATGTATTTATTATATGGAAAACTTGTTATTCTATTCGTGAGATAAATATTTAATAGTAATTAATTACTATTTATGTTAGAGTCATACGTTAACATTCTTGAATGTGACTTAAGTATGAACCAATTTATTTGAAACGGCATTAGAACATAATTAATTGATTACAATTCAATAAAGAGATACTTGACTTCAAAAGACAATTTTTTTTATCTTGTTACCTATCGACTTATAATTTTACGCTCAGAAATATAAAACTGTACATATAAGTAAAACTAAAAACTATTTTTCTTTTCTTGTCGTTGATATTAAATTCGTCGGTTTAATCCAAAAAAATGTAATATTCCGCAAATATAAAAAAAATGTGACTATCCACAGTAAATTATTGATTGAGTAGGCATTTACTTGGTAGAACTCCATTATAATACGGTAAGAAAAATATCAATCTATTTTAGTTCTACATAAATTTTATATATTTGTTGATAGCTATTTCGGCTTGCGCCTTCGTCAGAACTATGTTTTAAAATGTATATTAGAGATAGCTTATATACCTATGCTAGACAGGGTGCCCCGTAAATCCTCTCTTTCTTTTCAAACCATACCAACCATGGAAGAATTTAAATAAGTTTAATTTATTGGTCTAAAACTCTAAAGTAATGGTGCGAAATATAATCTGGGTATTTTTGGGTTATTTTTATCATGTGAAACCACTTAAAATCTGCAAAGTCTTAAGTGCATCTATTTTAATTTTTAAATTGTTTTTAGTTTATTGCATAACAAAGGGTTTAGAAGAGGTGAAGCATTACAAGTAATCTGGTCGTTAAGAATTTCATTGGACTGATTATACCTATTAATTAATAATTATATTATTATTATGGTTCAGTCTCCATGATATTGCGTATTAAACAGTCAAGTAAACTAATTAAAGATTAATAATCATTTTTGACGGTTTTATAATAAAAACATTATTTCGTAACTGTGAAAATAGATAGATAAATAAAGACACATACTTATTTATGACTTGGCGTATCAATGGCGGTATTAAATGGAGATGATTGACTTTAGTTTTTACTAGTACGGTTAAAGATTCATAAACATAACGCGTTAGATTATATTTCTTTGCGGTTCATATCAAATCAAATGTGGTGTGGCTTTCGACTCAATAACGGTCATCTCCAGCCTCGGTACAGAGTAATAATTACACCTGGCTGTTCTTTGGATCATGCATTCATAAAAACGTGTTACAAGTCGTTCGTAAATTAGCGTTACCTGGGCTGGAACCAGTCAATAGTTTGCCTCAGTGGTTTTCGTTAGAAAAAATGCCACAACAAACAATTATTTGAGATAATTTTTTTGTTAAATATGTTTCATTACAAAACGTCTTCAAACAATAATATTTTTGTAATTTCTGCTCTTTGACTGAATCTATTGTGTAATTTGATAAAAAAATAATATTCCTATATAAACAAAGCTATCCAATTAAATGCAAAATTGATTTCGAGGTGAGAGCATGATAATCAAATATTTTACAGTTCTGCTACCAAGAGTGCCTTTTTTTGATCTCAAACAAAACAAATGAAAAAAGTTAATAACGCGCAGTGGAATCAAAACTATCACAATGACATTCAAAGTATTATTTAAAATACATAAAACAAATATTTATTTTGTAATACTACTATTAAGAGTATCTAAAGATCACGACCGGTTTCAATAATCGCGAGCATTTTTAACCGATGCTATGTATATTAAAACAAAGCTATTTATATCAAAATGATTGATATGAAATAAGAAATTTCAAACAATTGGCTTACAACTCGAATTCGCTTTTGAATTGACATATTTTGTCACAGTATCAAGATTCTTGATTAAAATAAATATGCAGGGACGCTAAGCACTATTTTAATTTATATTTAAACAATACTGAAGCTTTTGTCGTTCAAGATTTAGTTGTCACTTTTACTGTATATAATTTAAAATAACTTTGTTTCTTCCACGCTTTGTTCGACTAATAGTGACACGTGTTTCGACTCTTTCAGAAGCATCACATGTCAATATAAGTTACGTGATACTTAGAATTAACTAAGACATTTAAAATTTTATGTTAAAGTGAGCTTCCACAAAGTGACTGCAGAGTTCATCGAAGGCCCCTTTTAGGTGTTTACTGACACTTTTTGATGATGCACATCACATAGATCCCAGATCTAAATTATAAATATACTTTTTTCATATAATTATAATATCTCGAAGACAAAGCGCTTCCGAACTTTTGATATAAAAGTTTGCTTATCCCTAGAAACGGTTCTGTAATTTTATTTTATATTCTCGTTACAATTTTTTTTACAGCTTTCTATATTCATCTGACTTTTTAATGGCACTTGGATGGTAAAAATACGTCAAACATAATCTTTCTATGGCATGCTATCTAACGAAAATATGTATCTATAATATGTAATGTTTGATTAATAAAAAAAATGCATCACCAGTTATTATTTATTGCTTATTGCAAATGCTTTTGATGAACGGAGGCCCTCCCAGAAGAAGCAACAGCAGCATCAATTTTATTGCCAGTTCAGTTAGTTACATAAGCTTACAATTAAATTTAATTATACTGCCATTTTGACGGACATGGGATTATACTCGTGAACTTATGTTCTTTTATTTGTTCGACTTATACGCAACTCACTTCTTTTCCAAAGACTTTTATGAACATGCTATAGCTAGAATATACAAATACATACGTACCTTCTGACGTGACTGATTTGAGAGTTTCTCAAACTGGGTCCATATGCCCCCCCCTGGGAGGCGTAACAATCTCCAGGAAAGTTACCGTCGAAACAAAATTATCAGACTGCATATAAAGGTAGTCCTCGACTTACAACTATTCGCTCTTACGACCGAAAGAAATTAGCATTATTTAATAGTTTTAATTGCATCTTCAAACGTATAATAAAACGTAATATGGGCATTAAATTTATAAAACTAACTGGTAATCAGAGTAGATGTGATTAAAAAGAAGAACTGCAATAGGCTTAGAAATAGGAACGTAAAATAATTAAGCAATGTAAGAGTGGCTAAAAAGTGAAGGACATATGTAGCTCGCGATCTATTATTATCACATTCAACGATCTCTACAATTTTAAAGAATAAAGTAAGAATTAGTTAAGCTGTTAAAGGAACAACTCCCAAAAAATAATAACAACAAAAAGACATGGATCCATCTACGAAATCGAAAACCTATTGGTTTACCAGTATTTAGGACCAGGAAGATATTGCCAGATTTAAGATTTACATGTATTTTGTATTTCATAGATAATGGTTCCATGACAAAACAGAACATGACATTTCAGAATATGAACAGTTCATACTCTGAAAAGTCATGTTCTGTTTTGTCCGGTTGCCATAGATGATATATTATATAACATATTTTGTATTAAATTCGACTTACAACCAAAGTCAATAATATAATTTGTTCTGCGCGCGTTACGCCCTTTCGCCTTTCTGCATTCGTTTTATGTATGCTCATACGAAATCATATATTTTAAAATGTACTTATTCGTTTTTATCAGGGCTGTGGAGTCGGTGAAAAAAAGTTCGACTCCGACTCTGACTCCAGCATTTACCAAAACCACGACTCCGACTCCAACATTGACCAAAACCACGACTCCGACTCCGACTCCGACCAAAAAAAATCAATATCGTCATTTTCCTACCAATGCGATCAAAAGCGAAATTTGACATATAAAATGCAAAAATAAAAAGTTCAAACATTTCAAAATTTCCGACTCCGAGTACGACTCCGGCCAAATCGCCGCGACGACTCCAACTCCGACTCCGACCAAAAAGCTCCGCCTCCACAGCCCTAGTTTTTATCTTCCGAGAAATATTAAACTTAAAAAGGGTCACAGGCCAAAATGGTTGAGAAACGGTGACCAAGAGCATAAAACAGTAATCTTTAAAGTTAGTTACTGTCAATTTTTGGTGAACATTAAAATACCTTGCAAGTAGAATATTTATTTCGAATTAATACAGTATGTTAATGCATAAATATCTCGGGATATAATTAGCAACAGTTACTTCAATGTTCCTAAGGCATTTCATCAAAACTGCCCAACCCATAATATTGGGCCGTATCGAGTTTAATGAAATGTGTACTTATTTTTCACGACTTAGTTAATGTATCACATCCGAATAATTTTCATCTTAAACGAATAGTCTTAATAATATAAATGAAACCAACTTACCAGATCAACTCGAGCTGAAAAGACATGACCTCTAATTGATATTTTATTGATAAAAATTAACACATACTTTTGACTTTGAGAGGTTTATTTGATCGTTCAATTACTCAAGTATTTTCAAAGACTTTCGGAACTAATTTATGTAAAACTTCATTAGTTTGTCCTTTCTAAAACGAGAAACACAGATTACATTGCACACTTTACAATAGGTATTAAATATTGCATAAATTCATTCCTTATGTATTCTTATTTAATCTTCATTTTCAAACAATTTTCATTGGATCGCAACAAGCAAAACCGGTCCATTTTTAATATACAGTAAAAGCCCCCCCCCCCTAAAGCGCTAAATATGATTAAATTTCCGATAGCGTATGCGGCCGTCCCTTGTATAGCGTTGTTTTTTTACAAAACGCAATATTTTCAAGGTTAAATTAAAATTTTCATTATATTATACAATAATTACATACTTTACATTCGCCGGTAGCTGTTTGATCAAACTAAACACAATGTACTTAATTTAATGTTTATATAAAAGTTGAAAAACCTAGCCTGAAATTGAAATTATGCATGCGTGTCTAGTGTCTTAGTATCATTGTATTCCTATAGCGTAGCACCTTCATATCTCTACGCTGTAAGGGGGTCGACTGTTTATGTTTCAGTGGTATATTATACATAAATAAATTTGTGTATTACTCATATCATAATGCTTTTCCATCGAGAATGAGTAAAACTCTTTAATAATAATTATTTAGAAAACGAAACCTTGTTAGTTCAAACATACACCATAATAATATTATTTTAAGCAATATCTTATAGCTGAGTACCAATGCGAAATCGACATGCTGTTTATTTCGTTGTGTGGATATCACATTTTCGAATTTCGAATTTCATTCCGATGAGTTTTATTTTGCAAAATTTGAATTTGGAATAAATCAGAAATACCGTTCTAAAAATCTGTGCGTGTCAAAAATAAAAAAACTTTTCAGTATTCAAACGATGTGTATGATTATTACTAAAACAGGTTTTTGTTAAAGGCTGTGTACAAGTTTCAATTTAACCGTTTGAGTCTTCATCAATAACTGGTCTTTAAATATCTACAAAACCAAAAACAATTTTGAAATTTACTGTTATCGAAACATCGTCGCGGTATAAATGTGTTTACTCTTAGAAAATGTATCTAAAAATGACTATACAGCAACATGTATATGCAGGCGATTATAGAATTAAATATCTTTGATTTAATTTTTTCGATGGATTCGGCGGTAATTTTGTGGAAGTTCTTTTTAATATAAAATTTAAAATAACTTTGATTAATCCACATACATATTGTGTTACTAATTGTTAGAGACATCATCGGACTTACTTTCGTTATTTTAAATTTGATATTATCTTTGATTTCGTTTGTATAAATAAATTTGTTTTCTACCATATCCGCTTCCAACGTGGAACCTAAAGACTCCACCCGGAATTTATCTCCCCATGTGTTTTTCTACGAAAACTGAATGTTACTCAGTTGTTCAACTTCTATTTCTCGAAGAGAGTAGGGATTGAAACGATACGAGACCTGGTAGTTAAATAATCGCTCTCGCAATGTGCCCCGATTTTTAGGGATCGGAAGGGTGAAAAGGGATTTTTAACAACACAAACACCCACTGCCTTCGGACTGAATCGACTGAAAAAATCTGCTCGTACCGGGAATCGAGCTCAGGCGGTCCACAGAACAACGTTTACCACTGCACCACGGACCGGGCTGAAATATAGATAAAAGTTAACCTCAAATATTTCGAGAAGAAATAATGACAGCCCAAATACCGAATTCAATGAACCAATCAAAATTGTATATTGAACTTGCCTGTTTATTATTATAAGTTGTTTGATAATTATTCACTTTGAAATGGCGCCTAAGTTTCTATATTCAGGCTACTGGGCCAGTATTAAATGTCTTAAAGCTGATATTTTATTGCAGAATACTCTACACTTGATGAAATACTGTTGATTCTTCAATAATATACATCGCTAAAGGCTTTTGGAAAGTTTAAATCAGTGATGCACAACCTTTTTGCCGGAAGGGCTAGCCTATCCATTTTTGGATTGTTCGAGGGCCACATGGATAAAAGTCATAAAAAAATATCGACATGAAAAATATCACTTTTAAATGTGTTCACTGTCAATACTTTGGTGGAAGGTTTTTTTCTAAAAATATAAAATATTTTTTGTTATTCTACAATAAATTGTTGTATCAAGATCAGGACGGGTTTGGGTAATTCCGAGCATTTTCAACAGCTTTTCCCGGTAGAAATATCAAAACTCACGTATGTAACAGTAGTCGAGGAAACAGCCGAATCAATAAAAAATGATTACTGCTGTACTTTTCGTATAATTCTACATATTTTCTTTGATAGTGACGATTGAATTTGTATTCCTTTGGTACTTTTTTGACATCCAAATATATCATTTTTATATATTCAATAAAACTTGTCTGACTAAGTTCTGAAGGAGAATAAGTGAAGTATTTGTCACACTGGGCCGCATGAAATATCATACTGGACCGCAGGTTGTGCATCACTGGCTTAGCTGCTATTTATACGACGTTAAACAGTTAGTTTTAATGATTAATACTATCGACGCAAAATTACTAACTTTATTACTACATATTCTTTTATTAAGAATACAAGTTCTTAGCTTTTCATAATTTTGTGGGTATTTTGACGTCTCCTCTATTTCACACATAACGCCACAAAAAACAGTTAAATCTTAACCTTTATAACAATATTTCCTAAATCAATAAAATAAAAAATAAATACATGTTGTTGGTTTTATGACGTTACATTTGCTAAAATATTATATTGTTTATTCTAACAAAAATGCAATAGATGTCTTTACAGGTGACGTCAATGCGCCATTAATGGGACAAAACTATATAAATAAGAGAACATATAACAAAACACAACAATCATTCAACAGATAATGAGATAAAAGATTGAGTTTTAACGTTTTATTGTATTTTAAATGCTATTGCTTACTAATTGAATTATTGGATTTGAGACCTGGAAAGCGCATGAATTTAAGTTATCTTTCATGAGGTTCATTATTGTTGTTTATTGGAAAAAAATATTATACATGGCACTACAGCTGACGCCAATGCGTCATGCATTTGACAAATATAATAAAGAAAGCACATAACGTATAACAAAACATAAAAATAATTCGACAGAGAATGGCATAAAAGTCACGAAGTAGAAGACCAAGTTCACTGCTGAAAATGTCCACCGAACAGCTCTTGTGACCGGTGACTCAAATGACCTACGCGATAAACAAGCTCTGATAAAAAAATATGTTTGGCTTTGGTTAGGACCACGTAGATCAAAACTGGGAGAAATTAGACCATCGCTCACAACTTTAGAGGGTGTCAATTTAATTTATGAACGATTCCTTACATTGTATGTATATTTCAGGTTTAAAATCGATACTATTATAGAAAGACGTTTCCAGTCATTCCCTTAAACATTTCATCTTTTTATTACCCGCAAATATTTAATATTCACTTCCTTGTTTGTAAGTGTTGCATTACAATTCTTCGAAAATCTCTATCTCAAGTATTTTCAACTACATACATATATCAAGATCCGTTGACCGATCCGACTTTGTAATTTCCCTTCGATTATGACTGTATAAATATGAATTGACCCACGATGAACACGTCACTATGTATGTCCTCTAAGTTTTCGTTGAATTATCGCATTAGAATATTAGACACTGAAAAACATCCGTTCAAGGTTGTTTGGAATACGCGGATGTTCCCAGAGCTGTTTCTTCACCTCAATCATCGTCTTCGTTGACTGTACGCAAAGCCGCAAGGTGAATTTGAGGATGACTAACACTCACCTATCACACGCAGTCCATGGATAGTCAACATCTACAAATAAAGGGCGTTAAATCAACGATATTGCTGATTTTTACTCCCATATTCTGCATATGAACTCCTACTGGAGAAGAATAACAGAATTTGCAAGCAAAATTTTAACATAAGCTAGTTCTTAGTCAGTCATTTAACCTCGATCGAATCTATTAAAAAGATGAGTTTAAGAAAAATGACTGGCTTATAAAGCTAGAAGTAAAAGCAAATATTTAATATGCTTAGTTATTTCGTACAAAATCATCCTAAACACACGTATACAGTTGTAAATTTTCACTAGACTTATTTCAGAAATTATATATATTGTAATACTTGCAAATCTTATATATAAAACCGAAACGGTGTATGTATGTATGTCTGTAATTCTTTGGGAATGATATAACATTATATAATTATTGGTCGCTTAATCCGAGCGAAGCATTATCGTTATAAAATAAAAAAGATCAACTCTGCGTCTGAGATTCGAGCCGGGGCCGGGCTATCGCGACGGTTGGAATCTCCGACATCGACCGCTACGCCACGATAGTATTGCGTGAAGCTCGCATTCTTTACTTACATATTCCAAATCAACGGAAAAAGAACTTTTGACGTGCGAGTTCTTAATATCTTATATATAAAACCGAAACGGCGAATGTATGTCTGTGGGTATGTAATTCTTTGGGAATGATATAACATTAAATAAATATTGGTCGCTTAGTCCGAGCGAAGCCGGGTAACAATACTAGTATAATATAAAACAAGATATCATTTCACCATTATTTAATTAATTTCAATGCAGCAAACTGTCTATAGTTACTGCATAACTAAGCATATGTTAATGGTTATGAACCCTTATTTGAAATTTATTGAACATATTTTTTGTTACAACCACTCATCTTACGATGATCAGGACCGATTTAGTCCATCGCTAGTACTATCAACATACATTTTTGATAAGTGAAACCAGTCGTGAATGTGATGGTATAATACCGTTCCATCAAGAATTGACAGCTTGTCAGTCGAAACATCTGCTTATGCCAATCACGAGACCGTGGCGGTTTATGGTTGGTGGTTGGGATTAGATTAGCTCATCCTACTTCAGTGTGTAAGGTATTGACTTGAGTACAGCACCCTGGACCTGAAATCTCAAATATTTTACACTTAACACCTTCAAATTGATTTGTATCTTTATCTTAAACTAAAGATTAACTGGAGTATTCCAACAGAAGTGCTATCTGGTAAAATATACATTACAGTTTACTTAGCTTGTATTATCTGTGTAGGCGAGTGGGAAATGAGTGCATTAAATGCTTCAATACTGGACCAATCAAAGGATCTACTAGTCCAGTCAAATCGTCCGATCTTTTAAAAAGTGTTAACATCAAAATTGACCCCTTCAGAATGACGTTTATTCTTTTGTTTCAGAACTATTTTGTTTTCTGTATCTATGAGAATTTGAATTTCTGTCATTTCTGTATCACTGGAATGTTTTCCGAGTTTCAAAATATAATATATTTGCGCACTGGTGTATAATCTTGAACTCTCCTGACTTGTGTTTAGTAATGGCTGATCGAAAGAGTCGGCAATATAATTAGCTAATTGACACCGCAAATAGAGGGCATCACATCACTTCGAAGAAATTGCAGAGCCAGTGGAATCTTTTTTTTTTAATTGAAATATCCAAACCACGTTTATTTCACAGTTAACATGTCGTGAGACCTTCTCTTCCGCTATGAATTGATTCAAGATCGTGTATACTTTTTAATATTAAACTAATGTATTGAAAAACAAACGGTGCAAAATATATTGATTGAGTCGTCGATTACCTTTTACAATAGCATCATAATAAAGTGCAACATAGCGAAGTATGAAACATATAATATATACGTCATCATGCCATCTACTGTTTTCTCATCGCTCATCTTTTCGCATAGTATTATAAACGGTAGCATGATGTAGACAAGGCAATCAAACGGTTAAAAATGGCAATTTTTTTTAGCTTAACTTGTTCTGACAATCGATTCTGCTCGAAGGCATTGAATGGGTGTTCATGTTGTTAAAAATACTTTCCGATCTCAAAAACAGGATGCAGCGAGAGCAATTAGCTAATCACTAGTCCTGTCCAAGTCGTCGTATCCTTTCATTCCCCCTTCTCTACGAAAAAAGGGAGTTTTTGGGAAGGGAGACTCAACAGGTCTGCAAAAAAGGCAAGCAATATGAAAATAGTCTGAAGAATTCACATTGCAAGTGCCGAATTGTGTTACTTACCTCAAGGCAGTATAGCGTATTGCTGTGAATCACTTCATCGGTTAACTTTTCCGGTTAAATAAATACTCATACACAAACTGGTTTCAAATGAAATCTTTCTCGAATAAACACATCATATCGCTGTGGGCACATTAAGATTTCACATCATTCAATGATCGCGAACATTGGCCAAAAGTCGCGAGTCGGTGGGTCACACCTGTTGGCGAACTAAAAAAAACATATCGGCCAGGCGAAGTTGAATGCATGAAATCAGCGTCTAATTTGATATTGAACAGCTTTAGATGTGTAAATAATCTATTTAATTTGCAATACGTATACTTTTGAGGGAAATTTAAATAAAGAAAATTGATACTAAATTATACAAACAGAGAACTGCTGGTTACTCAGTAGCTCAACCTCTCTTTTTCGAAGAGAGTAGGGGATGAAAAGAATACGAGAACTCGGACAGAACTAGAGAATAGCTAATCACTCTTGCTATGCGTCGCTTTTTGGGATAGAAAAGGTGGGAAGGGATATTCAACAGCACAAACACCCATGCCCGAGCGGTCCGGCACGCAAGCCAACAACGCTGACAACTGCGCCAAGCAGTTCTCGTAGAAAAATATATGTTGAGATAAACTCCGTGGGGAGTCCATATGCTCCAAGTTGGGAGTGGACATGGTTTAAATACAGACAGAGAATATAAACTAGCTGAGATATCTATCCTTTCATACTTTCGATGGATTCGGTGGTCACTTTGTTCATTTTAATATAAAATAGCGTTAATATAATTAAGTATTTCGACTGAGGGTGCTTGATGGAATTTCAATATCAAATTAGAAATTTTTGAATTTTGTACTTTTCCATGAGTTTTGTCGCTAACGACCCGGGTTTCGCCTTTCGGCATCTTCAGGCATTCCAAGTGCACGGATGTACTTGAACTGACGCGTAGTAAACAGTTTGTATTGTTTATATACAAAAATATAAGTAGGTCACTAAGTTAAAAGGTTATTAAAATGTAAATTAGCGAAATTTGAATGAATACAAGTTTCTATGATTTAAGTGGGTTTGTTATAATTACGGGGATTTTTGAAAATATTAATGACCAGATGATAACATAAGAATATTTAAAATAAATCTAGGGTCCTATCCGTCGTCTCGTTAATGAGTTGATTGATTTTAAGCCTTTATTATTATATTACATTAATGATAGTAAGTGAATTGATATTTAATAATAGCAAGTGCTTGAATTGTAAATAAATGACAATTATTAATAAATGACAATAAATTAAAATTAACAATTATTTAAAAGGGTACAACAATGGTGAACTAGGCAAATATAGTTGCTCGTTCAAAATTGGCAGACCGTTGAGCTGAGCTCGATTAATCTCTAAGATTTCTTGATAAAATAGTTTAAACTCACCCCTGTTAGTATGTAACAACTTAATGCCTGAGTCAAAATTAAACGTATGGTTTTCAAGAATTAAATGGTTGGCGAAGGTGGAGGTATCTTTTTCTTTAAAAAAAGATTTTTCTTTTTCTTTAAGAAAAATCTTTTTTTAAAGAAAAAGATACCTCCACCTTCGCCAACCATTTAATTCTTGAAAACCATACGTTTAATTTTGACTCAGGCATTAAGTTGTTACATACTAACAGGGGTGAGTTTAAACTATTTTATCAAGAAATCTTAGAGATTAATCGAGCTCAGCTCAACGGTCTGCCAATTTTGAACGAGCAACTATATTTGCCTAGTTCACCATTGTTGTACCCTTTTAAATAATTGTTAATTTTAATTTATTGTCATTTATTAATAATTGTCATTTATTTACAATTCAAGCACTTGCTATTATTAAATATCAATTCACTTACTATCATTAATGTAATATAATAATAAAGGCTTAAAATCAATCAACTCATTAACGAGACGACGGATAGGACCCTAGATTTATTTTAAATATTCTTATGTTATCATCTGGTCATTAATATTTTCAAAAATCCCCGTAATTATAACAAACCCACTTAAATCATAGAAACTTGTATTCATTCAAATTTCGCTAATTTACATTTTAATAACCTTTAACTTAGTGACCTACTTATATTTTTTGTATATAAACAATACAAACTGTTTACTACGCGTCAGTTCAAGTACATCCGTGCACTTGGAATGCCTGAAGATGCCGAAAGGCGAAACCCGGGTCGTTAGCGACAAAACTCATGGAAAAGTACAAAATTCAAAAAATTTTAATTTGATAAAATAGCGTGTTTCGCTTTGTTCAAAGGCATCTTCAGACTGACCATCGCTAAAGCTGCTTTTATTTATTTCATAATTAGCCACGGAATTATCTAAGCTTTTTTATACTACCTATCCTATAATTCTTATAGAGGTAAATACTTATATTTTATATCAGAACACTTAATTCTCCCTAGTAAATGCTAGCACGTTTCACTGGATTAGTATTTTTTTTCCGCGGTCGAATGTCAACGTCACTGACTTTTAACGGAGCTCACGAGCTCGAATCTTATCACGTTAAGTTGATAGAAGGCATGCATGCATGTGTTGTCTAAAATTACCTCCCACACCCACCCGATTTTAAAAACGGAGCGTAGCGAGAGCGATTAATTTACCACTAGTCTTGCACAATCCCTATCTTTCTATCCCTACTAAGAAAAGAGAGATGAGCAACTGAGTAACATTGAGCATAAAGACCCGTTGAACCTTTTTTTTGATATCTATCTGACGGAGCTGCGAGTTCTAAAGCGCATCAGCGCCAAAATTCTTCCTGTCTCCTTCGTCTCTAAGTGTTTTTTTTTTATTTTATTTATTTGTATTTCCTACCCATCGCTACTGACTGGAGGACGCGATCGGTACAGTTAAATAAACTGCACCAGGAGTCAGTTTGCTCCATATGAAGAGCGGACACAGCAACGCAAAGGTTGTTTAAGTAAGTCCGAAGATGCCATTGAAAGAGGCGAAAAACGTGTCACAAAAAGTAGCACAATGCGTGGAATAATCAAAGTTATTTTTAATTTAATAATAAACTAATGAGGATTTTGCGACATACGAATGTAGTCAAATAAAAACGATTCGCTTGAAATACTACCGTGCTTTAACTTGTGTTTTTTCGTATCCCACCTCACATACCATCGGTTGTGAAACAGCGGTCTATTGGAAAGGGCACACGCCAAAATAATAAGTCTTGGTGTTACATAAATATAATATACACAAGAAAACTTTATGTATATTATATCGTTCTCCCAAACCACGAAATCCAACCATGTCCTACATATAGATTGTCGATTCCTGACCTGTAATAATATATTGTTAAATGGCGCGAAATATACTGGAAAATGCAAACAATGTGGTTCGCGCGATTTCGTCAGTTCGTGAGAAGTCGTTTCTTGGTGTTGGCTGAATTTATGAAAGTGGGCGAAGGAATGCAGTTTCAGAGGTCTTGGCTATTCGAGAGGCCACGAGGCTGTTCGTTAAAATATAAAAAATACAGTACGTTCACTACATTACAGTTATAAAATTACATGGAGAAGGAAAAATATAACTTATTCCACATTTTTTATTTGATCCTTTTTCTGCTCAGGCATTCTGTGACGGTAGCAGAATAAATTGTGCCAATATTTTTATAAAAAGAACTAATGAATATGAATAACAAATCGGGTATAGTTTTTTATTAACCAATAATTCGATGCATTGCGGAGCTGCATCTTTTTTGCCAGATTCTATGCGTTGTAATCGAAGTCAAATCCAAATTTTCAATAAATTTAGGTCAGGGTTTTTGGCATAACTGTTTACATTTGCAGTATGTAATGGCGAGATCGTCGTGCAGTGGTCAACGTCGTTAGCTTCCGTGACTGTATTCACGGGTTCGAATTTCAGTACAAGCAGCATTTTTTCAATCGATTTATTTATTATGTTCTTTCCTAGATTGGCATGAGTATTTATTTGTGTTGTCTAAAAATTCCTTCTCACGTTTCCAATCCTATAAGCGGAGTAGCGTAGCGAGATAGACTAACTAATCAGCCTGTAGTTTTGTCCTAACTTTATCATTTCTATCCCTACTCTCATCGAATTAAATAAGCAGAAGTTTGTGGTGGACGACGTTGTATTCGGTTGACGAGCTCACGATCTCGAATCTAATTATAGATTTCTGTTGGGAGACATACGGGACGTAGCGAGGGTGATAAGTTAACCACACTAGTCCAGTTTTAGATCAACTCTCTTGGAAAAGTATAGCTTCAGTAATTCAGTAACATGCATAGTTAAAAAACAGTTTTTCTATCGTTGGTTACGTCTACTATTTTGACACGGTGAAAATAAATAGCATATGTATTTTAGTCCTTCAGAAATTATATTAATCATGGTTATTAGCTATTGCGTCTTCTGTCGTCATCAGAACTATGTTTAAACATACATTTACTTATCTATATATACTTTTGTAAGCAGGGTACACAATACATCTTTTCTGTTCTAACTTTTAAATTATTAAATGTGATACATTGATTTTATGTATTTCTCGAAGTGAAAGCTACTCTGGGTATTTATTTAGTGGGAATAAACAGAAATTAGTATTGTATCAAGTTAATTGATTTAAAATTGCATTAACCTTTCGTAACGGCTTGAGAAGTGGTGATTGATTAATATTAGTTTGTTTCTACTATTCTGTCTTAATTTATTGCCAGCTCTTTTATGAAGATCAAAACCATCTCGACGCTAATGTCTTTTAACATTGTTACGTTGTTCGTATATTAAAGTAAATCATATACAAGGGGGAAGCGGTCAAACAACGGTAAATCATTACATAAGTATAAGTCAGTTGTTACGTGTAAATTGTCCATTGTACTGGCATCGCGAGTACAGTCGTAAGAACGCGTGCGTCGGCTTATAATTGATGCAAATTGTAAATTCCTCATCAACGTTATATGATAAATGGATTCTTCATGATACTGGTGTAAATTATAACACCTAAGATGCTACACTGATGCCACAGTTAAAGACATTCAACATCTTAGTTTTGAGATAGTGGTGTATTCCATTGTTTCACCTGTTTATTACAATGTGATTTTGACACGTGCATCCTTGCACAATTAACACTTTGTTTATACGGGCCTTTTCAATTACCATACTAATTACGCACAAATTTGTGCACACCGTAAACAATAGGGCTATTTCCCATATAAAGTCATAACCGAGGGGTGCGAAATATGTTATGGTTGAAAGGGTTCAGAAGAAATTTTTGAGAATTCTCTATTTGAGGACATATGGGTACTACCCATGGCTTTATTCAACTGACTTTGTCTAAGGCATGATCTGAAGAAGTTCTGAAGAAAACAGTGATATTTGTCATTGCGGGCCGCATGAAATGTCATTTAGTGCCGCAGGCTGTGCATCACTGATTTATCACCTATCTTTGTCTCTTTAGATACTGTATTCTTACATGCATTTTTGGTTATGGCCACAGTGATGAGCGTAAATTTTGACGTAGCGTGGCGAGACTTGCTTCATAATCTATGGCTTTAACGATGGTGCCGTCTAAGAAGACAAAACGCAGCGTAATAACGTTAACAATTTGAACGACGAAGCAAGCGCTGCTAAATTTCAAACTGATTTGACTTCGGTATTTACGCTGCTCGTTATTCAGTTAGCTAATTTTTCTCGTTCGAAGAAAGTAGGAAGGATTGAGAGGATACGAGGACTGGACAGGAATAGTGGTTTTTGAGATCAGAAGGGTGGGTATGGATTTTTAACAACACAGACACATTGCCTTTGAGCAGAATCGATAAATCGACTGAACAAAATTGTTCGTGCAGGGACTCAAACCAGGGAGGTCCGTCACGGAGGCCAACGACGTTGATAACTGCACCACGGACCGAGCAATAATATTATACTATATAATCAATAAAAATACAACATTTGACTAGAAAAATAGAGTGCTTTGGTGTACTAAAGATATTTTGTACAAAAGTTCGGTACAAACAAGCTGGGCTCGTATTATTCCCTTCGAAAATATTCTTTTTGTTTCATATGATGAATTTATCTTACAAGTTTTTCTACTGTTGATAACCTCTCTTTTCTGACGAAAGTAGAGGTTAAGCGGAGAGAACAAAGACAGGAGTACAGACTGACCACGCTACCTATGCACTCGAAATAGTGGCGCTGTGAGAATGTCCTGAATGACGCCCACAAAACAAAAGATTGCCAGAGTTCAAAATTTTTAAATTCCCTTATTTGATATAGACTGAACGTGTGGGCTTAGTGCGGTAGGTGGATTCTTATGTCAGAAGGGAGAAAATTTATTTAGTATCAACGGCTGCCGCACACTCGAGTGAACTGTTAAAGAAATCAGAGTGCAGTGGTTAGCTATTCGCTACGTCCCGTTAGGGATGGAATTTTTGGCAACCCAGACATCCATGACTGCGAACATAAATCAATAATTCTGGGATTCGAACATGTGCGATCCGCTACCGAAGCTAACGACGTTGACACTAGATATTTTTTCGAACTACATGATATAAAATCGGGGCACAGAATAATTTGTATTCGTCGCTGCATTTGATTGAAATAACCACGTCATATAAGCGATTACGCACACTACATAAAAAAAATACCGCAAATTCAATGTTACCATATATTTAAATTCACAAAGACTACGGTTATAATTATATGAACACACTTTGGATTGTAACTATTCTTAATTTAGAAATCAAAACAATGGCTGACTTTTGTAAGATGCGCGCGCGTTTAAATATTAGGAAATATGCAAAACGCTGTCTAATATATTTAAATTCTTAACACAGGTATTGCCCAAGCAATGAATGTTTTTTTTTTTTTTATTGTTTTCGTCAGGGTCATCTGTGTAATTTCCCAATTATTGTTCCTCTTTTCTTGGTTCGAATTTTCGACACTATTATGGCACTGCATTGTTATACGGTAACTGTTCATTCAGTTATGGTCAGGCGATTTTTTCCCATAAAGTAAATATCCCATTAAAGTTTTTAGTAGGTATTCAATGCTTTTAATTAAGTCGTAAATTGCTTGACAACAATTTATGCAACATAGTTCCGTTAGTGATTCGGGCCGATGTAAATTGACATACTATCTATAGATTATAGATCAGTGATGCACAACCTTTTTGAGAGAAGGGCCAAATAATCATTTCTCAGACAGTTCGAGGGCCGCCTGAAGAAAAGCTAATAAATTATCGATATTTGTAGTGTATATAAAATTGAAAATTTTGATATTTTATATTGTTCTTCCATCGTCCGTAAAAAGTTTTGAAGAAAAAAAGTTTATTGATATTTGTCATGTTGGGCCGTATGAAATGTCACTGCGGGCCGCAGGTTGTGCATAACTGCTCTAGATGTATCAACATTACTTGAACATCGCTGAATTCGGAACTAAAATGGGCCCCATAGAGTAGATATTTTCAAAAGTTATTAAAGTTGTATTGTTTTAATAGAAATACACAATCAAGATTTGCATTCATTTATATCTTGCATATACACATGTGCATATACAAATTAAATAAAAAATTGTGTGTGTTGAACATCCCTCACGCGATGGTGTTAACCTCGCGAACGACCAAGTAAAAGTGGTCCATCTTTACTTACTATTAAAAAACATTGATGAAATGATTGCATACTTTTATGAATAAAATGGAATCATTTTTATTGAATTATAATTATTTTGTATGGATACGATATTTTGTATATTTGTTATACGTTAATCAGATTTTTAATATGCAAGAATTAATTACCTTTATTGCCGCAATTGTTGTTGTAATATAAACAATGAAAACCACATTAACATTTCACTTCACTTTATAAACAGTTGTAAACAGATCACGTGTAGGTACTGTAGGTGTATAAGTTGTGTGCTGCCGCTGTCTCTTTTCTACTCAGACGCATCGACCAATCGAGTGGAAGAGAGATAGATGCGGCACAATCCGAACGGTAGGCCGATCGTGCCTCTCTATCGCTTATCCGCGCTCTCGCTCGCACGCTTGCCTTCGGCGTAACGCGACAAACGGGACAATGAGTCATGTTTTTTCGTGCGTGCAGCGGGCGTTCATCGATTTATAAGACGTTGTCACGTCAAAAAATGATTTGGTTTTTATTTTTAACGAGTCTAATATATTTGTTTTTTTCTCTTATTTCCAGGTAAGTGAATATCTTTGGCTGTCTATGGTCCAAAAACAATCCGATATTAACTATTACACTAGATTAATTTCATCAAAAGGTATTGTATGCAAGCCAGAATAATATAACAATTATATACATGTTTTCAGAATTAAAAAAATCTTTGTATACCGAATTGCTATAAATATTTTACTAATACAATTTGTTCAGAACGGACGTGTTCACGCGTGGGACATCATTTGTATAAATTGGCCCCTGGATTGATCGTTTAATGTTAAATCAGTTGTTTACAAATTGATCACGCATCTTATAATATTAAAAAGTAACACGAAAAGACCCAATGAAAATGTTTATACGATGAATATTTAAGCATGAAATAAAAGAACATCTCAATTGCAACGTTTCTTAGTGCACGCGTTTGGTGTGATTTTAAAACATAATATAAATGTCTGCATATAAAGGATTTAAAATTACGTAAATTTAAAACGTAGTAACAGCTCATTTATAAATGAGCCCTTGAGAGGTGAAGTAAGCCAAGTCTAAAATTGGTGAATCATTTATATTTGACTTTCAAGTTCAATCTCGTTTTTTTGTCGAATTATCTGAAACATTTTAGCATTACGTGAAAGCTTACTAAAAATACGAATAGAAAAAAACATTTCACGGAAATAATGATTGAAATGGTGAGATTAGTTCACTGCCAACATGTCAGTTGAGCGCTTGAGAAGTGAAGTGAGGCAAGTAGCAAAATGACGAAATTTTGTATTAGCTCAGAGCATACTTTCATTTTATGAAAAAAATTACATTATTTCAGTGTGTTTTTAATAATCTCACTTAACTTGTAGTATACTTTAAGACCTGAAGAATGCATCTAACTCATTTTACCCAATAAAGCCACTTGGCTCACTTCACTTCTCGAGGATACAATGTACAAAATAGTTTGGCTCCATTTTACTCGATTCACTGCCACCACTCTTTCAGAAATTTTGTTCAATTAATTGGAGTAAATACTTTGTCTACTTTACCTGGACACAGTCTGGGGACATTAGTATATAACCATGAAAGGACTTCTAGTGTACCCTGTCTCGGCCGACACTATTCTGTGAGAATTAATATGAGAACTGCTTGTTCAGTCGCTCAACCTCATAGTGTGACGAGAATAGGGATAGAAAGTGTAAGACTAGGGTCAGGAAAAGTGGTCAGATAGTCGCTCTCACTATGCTTCTCGCTTATAAGATCAAGGATGGATATGAAGGAATTTTTAGACAAATAAAAAACCCATGCCTTCCAACAGAATCTTTATTAGATGATTGACAGTTGCATCACACAGTATCTATTTATAATTACTTATTTTAATAATTGATATTTTTATTCGTATTTAGCAAATACGAATTCATTTGGTTAATATAACACACCTGTGACGTAATAAGCCAAACCTTTTGTTGATTCAACAACTGTTTCAATAATACTATTCAAACTCCCGTATTGAGGCGCCATTTCTTAAAATACAACTTCCTGCATACATTTAATTATCAACATATTATAGAATACTATCAAAGCAAACGTTTTGTATGGCACCGCCTAAATCTAGCACATTGATTTTGCAAAACAATTTTAGCTTAGATTCTTAACTGTAAATGGAATTAGGTAAAAAAATAGTAATGCACTTTATTTGTTCCTCAATAACAGCAATCTTAAATTATTGTTAGTCATTTCAATACCAAGCTATCGTAAGAACTATTTACTATGGCGAGAATAACAAAAGCTAGCTAACCTAATTCCTGACTGTATTTTTTTTGTAAATGTAATTGGAATCAGACAAAAAATAGCTACGTACTTATTTAGCTGCACAATAATTAAAATAATCTATACTATTGTTAAATTAATAAAGTTATACATTTCTACTTTCCCATATATTTTGACAGAGATCAGGTCCGGTTTCGCTTATCACGAGCATTGCCACTGGACATTGTCATCAGTTGACTAAATGTATGTAGAAGAAGTACTATGTCGTTGGCTTCCGTGAGCTTCTGTGTGACTCACGCATCTTTTCAGTCAATTTATCGATTCTGTACGAAATCATTGCTACTTTCGATGGATTCAGTGGTAACTTTGTGAAAGTTCATTTTAATATAAAATTAAAAATAACTTTGATTATTCAACAAGAAACTATTGCTGTTAGTGTTGTCTAAAAAAATCCTTTGACGTAGAAGATTTTTTAATATGTTGCAGTGTATAAAACCTTTCCAAATCGTCGCGAAACACCTATTCAGGTCACCGGAATACAGTTAGGAAAACCCTGATTTTGACTATATCGCAGTACCTAGTTCAGATTTAATCGGATGCTGTAAATATTTGAAATTTTCGGTAGTTAAATAAATTTGTAAATATGGTGTGATTATGTCAAATTAGGAGACGAATACGGAAAGACCAATCGGTGCACGACCTTGACCGCCCCCGCCCATCATGAGCACCATGCTGTGACGTCACCGTGACGCATCGTGGGTTTTTGTGGCACGCGAGGAATTTGAATCGAATTAATAATAAATATACTACAAACAAAACCTACAAATTTTGGCGAATTGTTGACCTTCAACTGTTTCTATTCATCTCGTTCACAAAGACAATATGAATATATTTGATTCCACAGATTGATGTGTTGTTGTTACGATATGGTTTGCATTATGACGGATTGTTATATTAACAAATAAACAAACGCTTCCTGTATTTGATAAGAATAATATGTTCATAAATAATTCTCTGACGTCAATAATAGTGGTCTTTACAACATAAGCAATATATGTACGTCTTCTGAATTGCAAGATAATACCAAGTTCATAATCATAGACAACAAGTTGCATTAAGGTGATTAAGTACATCTTCATCCATAATGCTTGTCACAGTGACAATTTCAATAAATCAATAGCACCTTTAAAGTTGTTACCATATTAGTTCTCAGTTTGTGGTATTGCAGCAGAATTTATTGAACATATGAGGCATATTGAAGCAAAATTGACAATCATGGAATAAATGGCAAAATAGCACATTTAGAACAGGGCATTGTGCACGTGATAAAACAATATTAGGCGCAAAATTTGCGTTATTGGATACAAAAATCACTTAATTAAAAGATTACTCCCATATAATAAAAAAGTCACGTGACAACATGGCCGCTCAGTACATTTGACAGCAGACTTTCAATTGTTTGTAAATGCAGCATTATCGATTTAATTATCTTAGCAAGACTGGTATTTATCATGTAGAATAGGTTTCTACACAGGGGATAAAATCAAAATTCCGCAGTAAACTAAACTGCATTAAATGATATTTTCGATGGTTTCGGCGGTAACTTTGTGGAAGTTCATTTTAATATAAAATTTAAAATAACTTTGATTATTCCACGTATTGTGTAACTAACTGTGACACGTGTTTCGCCTCTTTCAGAGGCATCTTCAGACTTACTATCGCAAAGTTTGCTTAAGTAATTACTTAAGTTAATTATTTTATATTATGCATTAAATGAGTTTATGAGCTTTTTCTCAAGATGCTTTGGTACTTTCGTGATAAACGGTATATACTTTATAAACTTTAATTATATTAAATTCTGCGCAGTAAGTTCACGGATATCGGCACTCACACTAATAAACATACGTTTACACACGCATGTGCATTAGAGATGCGTGAAACGGGTGCAACTGTAAACCATTATAAATTTGTACCGACTACCTAATACCACCCTCACTTTACTATGAGAAAACGAATCGAAGAATCGAAAAGGTAGTATTGATCGATTACCAAATAAGATGGACAAATACATCCTTTATTTAAAGGGATTAAGACGTTACATGTGCTTTTTTGATTGGTTAGTTCGTCAGTTAGTTTGTCATGCCCCCAAACTGACAAATTTAACACTTTGTATACGGGCCTTTTTAATTACTATGGTAATTACACACAAATTCTTGCACACTGTAAGCAATGCGTTTTAATTAAAAGCACTGTTTCGTTAGGAAAATGACAAAAAAACTATTATGAAGTGACATATCGGTAGCAACGTCATGCTGTCATGTTGGGTCTACAAGAGTAAATATTTTCAAATATATATCTGTTTTTCAAATATATTTTCATCAATTTCAAGCTATTTTATTTTTCTCCATAGGAATGCGCAAAGTAGAATGGACTCTTTTTTTATTTTTTTCAACGAATATACTGCACAAGGTATATCTTATATACAAAACTGAAACGGCGTATGTCTGTGGGTCTGTAATTCCCTTTTGCATTGTTGGTCATTAAGTTGCCATAAAAACGAATATGAAAGAAAATATGTTTGAATTTTTATCGGCTAAGACATTTAGTCAAAATGTAATAAATTAGTCTTCTACTAAACTTTTCCCCGCTTTCTTAATATAATAATCACTTTTAAGATGTTCACTGTCAATACTTGGTGGAAAGGGATTATAATAAAAATAATAACACATTTTTATTACTTTTTCCACATGAGATTTATTTCATCAGGACATCAGACCGGGTTCTATTATTACTAGCGACTCTTGGCGTGCTTACCACAGAGTCAGTTTGCACTTTAATCATCAGACGGTAAACCACAGTTTTCACTTTGTCGACCCAGTAACACAGGCTCACACGCAGAATTTGGAGCGAATGTGGGGCTCAGCCAAGTGGGGAAACAAGCGGCGTAGGGGGACTCATCGACATTTCTTGGATTCATATCTGTATGAGTTTATGTGGAGGACGAGATTACATCAGCGGGATCCGTTCTCCGCTATTCTCGAAGACATTGCCGAATATTAGGAATCACACAATAACTCAACCGTGAGTTAGGGCGTCGGAAGATTCTGACTGCTAATATTTAATTGTTTAAGGAAAGTTTTTCCTTTGATTTTTATGAACATTGAATTTTTAATAAATGGTTAAGCCAATGAAGCCTTACATGTCTGTTTCAATAAATCTACTGTCATTTTTCCATCTTGTCACTTTCCAAATATCCTCAACACTATGCTTGCTTAGATGTTATAAATTGCCGTCGACCGAACATATGAAGTTTGGTTAAATAATATGATAATATTTTGACCTGTATAAAATGAAAACTGCAAATTGAGATGAGAAGCGGCAAAATATCACATCGCAGTCTTCTTAAAAACACGTGTTAAATAACAACAAAAATAAAAAACTTTATATTCATTCGAAACTATAACATAATGTCACGTATAATAAGGTCTAAAATAGCTTCAACGCAACATCAGATTTGTATTCATTTGAAACTATAACACAATGTCACGTATAATAAGGTCTAAAATAGCGTCCACGTAAGATCGAAAAAAATGTGTATGTGGTAGTGCTAGAGTTATGGAATGAGGTATGAGGGGGGTTTTTTAGGTAAGGCAATTAGTACGTTAAGACAGACGCGTTTTTGAAATGTATGCATGATGTATGCTTATTACGAAAGTACCGATGCTTTTTTTGATAGAAAGCTACCACTTCTTCGAAAGACCTCATATGACAGATTATGACGAATACTTGCGGCTTAATATTGAGGCGATTCTATGATGACGATACGATTTTGTGTCATTATTCTCAACGATGTATGAGTACTGTTTGCCACGTATTTGTAAAACCGCTGGCAGTCGATTATTCGCCACCATTGTTGTAATAACGCATTGAATAAGATTGAGTCTTTGGCCTGTGTAGCTCGCCTGCGCCTAGTTTCATTTTGTTTCTAGCTTGCGCGCGATGCCCTGTGAATCGTGGACCACTTGCGAACCGGTTATTCCGTGAACCGGTAGCGACAAGTGACTCGCTACGCAGAAGACTGTCAACCCTCACGCCGCGGCCATCTTCCTTTTATTCAAATTCAGAAGAACTTTCATTGACAATATTTATTATTTTGTGCAGTCGCCGTCGTCCTGGCGTTTAGGGAAATAGTACTTTTGGGTAGATAAATCAATTGATTGAATTGGCATTTATTTGCCTGTAAGTACTCAATGATAAACCTGTTGAAAAGATAACAATTAAATAAATCCATGTTGAATATATTGTGTGCACAATGGCATACAATTTAAGAATTCATTGTTGAAATATCACAAAAATGGTACCTGTCGAGCTTTTTACTATTATGCACGCTATAAACGTATAAAATATGCAGATTTTATGACATATAAATGTTCGGAAAGAGAGCTGAAATTAGAATAAATCTGTAAGTGTTGCCAAACGATAAATCTTTTTGGGACTATTATGCGAAATATAACTCATCACGTGACTGATTTAGTGCCAAAGTGATATTGACGCTTTTTGAAGCTGAATTATTTTCCACTGACCTTTCCATGTGCTACGACATGCAATCATGCTTCGAATGAAGTCTGGGACCACGGCGTAACAAAAGACTGCATACAATCTTGTGAAAGTCGTGCTAGAATTGATACAAAATATTGCAATTTAAAATGAGTAGGTATTATTATAAAAAATACTTTTTATATTTCACTGGTTGTGTAACTATGTGTGACAAGTATTTCGCATATTTAGAGTAATTTTTGGTAAATTATGGATATATGGTCACGCGACAGAATCCCAATCCTCTGGAGCTAAGATCAAAACATTTATACATACTGGGTTATAATTTTATGTTTTGACTTTACTCTTTGAGTTCTTGTGGATTATTATAAAATGTGGAATCAAAATGATTAAATCTGAAGAATATTACTGATTATTGTATGAGTTCTGAAAGAAGAATTTGTTTTTTAATATTAGCTTATAATAAAATTATTCTTTTTATTTTAAACATTTTTGCTTCTGTAACATACTTATTGCGAAGTATTCTTTAGGATCTTCTATTATAATAAATTTAAAAATTAAAGACGAAACATTTCAAAAAAATCGTAAGCCATTCATTTCATTTAATGTGCTTATTTTTCATAAATCTTTACAAAAATTCTGTCCCGTGACCATATATCCATAATTTACCTAATTTTTTATCTTATCGTTTTTTTATTGCAATTTACGTAGTTATTTATAGGA
Source organism: Himalopsyche kuldschensis (assembly GCA_028554975.1). Taxonomy (NCBI): domain Eukaryota; kingdom Metazoa; phylum Arthropoda; class Insecta; order Trichoptera; family Rhyacophilidae; genus Himalopsyche; species Himalopsyche kuldschensis. The sequence continues at coordinate 697,910 of JAHFWI010000005.1, forward strand.
ATTTCATTTCATTATATGCGCTGTCTTGTAGAAGCCCACATTATTTATATTTACGCCACTGGTCTTCTCATACGTTCATGTACATTATTATCTACTCTACATTGTCGGATACGTAATGGCTTTACGTTCGTTTCTGCAAGGTGATTTAGACAAGTGCTTCAGGTAGGCGGAAGCAGTAGAAGGGGGAGGAGGGAAAGAATAGACTGCTGAAGCAAGCGATTGGTCAGGCCAATTATTTATTATTTGCTAGCGGCATTCTTATCAAATGAAATAATTACCGCAAGAGCTCATTCGCCTCTGCACTCCAGAATATAATAATTCATTATTTTCACTGACACTGACTGTTCTATATTCAGCATTCGAAATTTGAAAGATTTTAATCTCGCTGTATTAAAACCGTTTTCATATTCTATGATGTTCTTTATTTGAAAATTCAACCGTGGTTCGATAAGTTTTCATGCCGTTCAATAATTTCACTGGCATTTCTTTTGTTTTCATTCGCGGTAAATTTGTTTTGAGAAAAGAACACTTTCTTTCGGAATATTCCCACGTTTTTAAAAAAAAAAAAAATCGCTGCTTTTCTTTTACGCATCATAAAACATTAAATGTAAAATTTTAATATCTATTCAAAATTAGTAGACATACATTATAATAACTGTTTTATTACAGCTTTACAATTGATACGAACATACATTACCGTTATATAATTTGAAATAAGACATTTTTAAGAATAAATTGAAAATATTCTCATAAAGGTATTGCAATTATTTATTTTTAATTATTTCAAAGCGCCACGAAGTAATCATCAGTTAACAATAATTAATTTATCTCAAAATCCATAACAAATGTTGTGTATATTTGAATCATGAAAACCACATATTGGTATCCTTGGTATTCAAATACATTCCGAAAAAATAATTAATCATATGGATTGGTATAAATAAGCAATGCAGAGTCAAAATGAAATGTAAGATGCCATACACCCGAATCATGAAATCATGGAACAGTTCGTACTGGGATTCGAGCCCATGAACACAGCAACCGAACCCAACGGTGTTGACTATTCGACAGACAGGACTTAAAACCATTTTATGAATAAACTAAACCGATGTTTCCGTTGATGCTGATCAAATGCTGTAGAACTTCCATAATGAATTAATAAATTTAGACTTTAAATAATTTTCAATATATTATAGCTTCTAAAATCTGTGCCATTTAATATATTTATTCACATGTTGTTTGATCAAATTTGAATAATAAACATCACACGCTTTCTTATGTTAAAATATGGTTATTCACAAATTCAAATTTAGAACTATCGGATAATTGGTAAGGCCGGATATATGGCAGGCGTTCAAACACAGTGCTGGCAAAATTATTAAAAATAAATCTTTTCCATAGCTACAAATCGGCAATTTGAATTAATTATGATCACAATGAAATGAATTTCTAAGAATAATTTAATTTTAATAGATTTATCGGTATTTGTTTCCAACACACAATGTCATTAGCTAACGTATTTTGTTAGGTAATATATTATTGAAACTCAACCATGGAGCCGGCAAATATTTTTTTTTCAATCATGTCCGCTCTCAATGTAGATCATATGGATAAATAAAAGAGTTTATCTCGACATAAGTTTTGCACGAGAACTACTTGTAAGTTGGTCAACTTCTCTTTTCCGAATAGGGCAGTGACAGAAAGGATAGAACGAGTCGTTTGCTAATTGCTTTCGTTACGTCCAGTTTTTAGGATCTGATGGATTTGGGATTTTAGACAACACGGATATGATATGCATCTCGGACAAAAAATAATATTGTAATTGATAAATGTACCTTTCCAGGCTGGGAGTCAAGCCTTGCAACATAACGTTAGCGGATGACTTTGAAACCCGACCGCAAATCCGACGGTAAAAGTTTTTTTTCTTTCGTCCATGTCCGCTCTCAATGTAGAACATATGACCTGAAACACCCAAGCCTTCGAACAGACACGATAAATCGACTGAAAAAATCAGGGCTGTGGAGTCGGAAATTTTGTTAAGATTGAACTTTTATTTTTTGCATATGGTATGTCAACTTTGGCTATTGGCCGGATTGGTTGATTGACATTTTATTGAAAACAAATAAGTAAGAAATTTAGGAAAAAAATCTGACGAAATTAATCTTTTTTTAGTCGGAGTCGTGTTTTTGGTAAATGCTGGAGTCGGAGTCGTATTTTGTTTAACTAAAAATCGGTGTGGTCCGTCACGAAAGCCAACGACTTTGACCACTGCACCACGGAACCGACTTTTAATTTAAAAGGTTATTTGGTACGATTTATTGGGTATACCATATTAATTATTTTTTCCATAACTTTTATTATACATAGTTATTTTTGCAAGCTTTGAGTTTTTATTAGATAAAATTTATCGATATGCATGTACCGGTTGCATAATGATATCGTGCGCTTCTATGTTGATTATTAAGTTTTTTATGTATTCTTTGATATTAATTTGTCGGTCACTCTCCGTTCATTTTTACACTTCCTTGGTTTCATTTGCATTTTAATTCCGAACTCAACTAACTGCATTCACGTACGATCGTGTCTTAAGTATTTAATATTGTTTATTAGATACTGGATGATAAACAGTGGCGTTCCTATAACGCATTCCGATGCCGTAATTAAAAAGAGCAGTAGCGCCGACACGTGTAAGAACTTTCGGTCAATACTAATTAAAGTATAAAACACGGGTCGTCCACCTGGTCCGTGGGCGTTAAAGACTTCCTTGGTGGGCGGTGGGCGATTTTTGCTTTTACGCCAAATTTTTTCACTCATATAGTGGATTGAAATATAGTGATGTTGGTGGGCGGTAAAGAAATTTTATCATGAAAAATATGCAAAAATGGGCAGTAAGCATAAAAAGGTTGACGACCCCTGGTATAAAACGTGCATTATGTTTCATCTTAACTACTAAAATCAAAGCCGCCAAATTTATTTTTTTGATCACACGAAATCTACTCAAGGAGAAAAGACATCATAAATAACACTGAAGTTACTCACAGAAGCTGGTATTAAACGCCTAAAACTGCTGTTTTACCACGGGGCAGATATCGATCCCAGTTTTTTTAAACTCATTTTAACGGCATTTGTCTTTTTCCCATTTATATGCTTCTACTACCAATATAAATCAATTACTTATGACACTATACATCATTGAATGACAATACTAAAAATTTACACTGATATGATAAAAAATCTGAGATAAATAATAGGACAATGCCTTGGGATATTTTGCGGGCACTTACCAAAATGAGCTGGGATCCAAAGGGTTAAGTGAAAATTGGTTCCGAAAAATTATGCCAATCTCACGATTCATTCGTCTTGTAGAAAAAAAATATCACTTACGCTTAGTCAGCGATAAAACGCGTGCCGACCGATAAGTCGTAGTGCACACACCATTCAGTATTTTTAATTCATGAAAGGAAGGCTCATCAGTCTTGTTAATTAATGTGTTATCGTTTATTTTCTCAATGAAATTAACACTGGAATAATTAGTACTTCAACAGAAACACCTTTGATATTGTTGTTTTTTGATTCTTAAATTATTATAATGAATCCAATACGATGGGGTTTTCAACTCAATCCTCATTTCTGTCTGTATTTTTTTTAAAATTTTGTTTAACTGAAGATTTTATACCCACTCTTTCGATACGTCACTGCAAGTCATAATTTTTTTATATATATTTATATCGCACGCTAACTGCACTCTCCGTCCATTAAACTTTTATCACTATCTTCTCTATCAAGTAGGAAACTTGTTCTACAAACTAACTTGTCTATGATTTCCCAAGATAATCAAACCACTCTACAATGTAGCCACTTGTGATAACTTATGAAAGTGCCATTAAAAAAACGCTCTCATTATAAAATTCATAAAAATAATACTGGTTGATAGACCGGCCTCACCACAGTTCATGATTTCTTGACCAAATATGGTTCTGTATTTGCATTCAAGGGCTGCAGTTTTTCACATTCTACTTGTTATTGAGACGATCTGACTCTCGTGTCATTCAGTTACAGGGAGACAGCCTCCGTCCACGACGTTCGGAGAATGAACTTAGGGACGGGATGGGGAGAAAGGTAGCTCTTAGTGCAAAGATTTCAACTGTAGTACATGGGTCGTTACTCTATTGAAACACTTTGAGCCCCGACTCAAATCATCGAAGCAATTTTCAGTCGATAATATCAATAACTAGTAGTAGGTCTCTACTATTATTATAACTTGCAAATGTTTCGAAAAGATTTACCTAGATGGCAGTAATATGATCATATTTGAAGAGACAGAATATCACGTCAAAAACACGTTATCGGGACTCAACCGGGTTTCGCTTGGGCTATTCTACCAAGACGAAGACTTAATGGAGTGATGGAGATAACTCTTTCACAGAGATAACTCCGGAGATCCCTTCACTCGCTTCCCGAGGTGGAGGCGATACTGAAGAATTTGATTTTAAAACAGCATTAATATATATACAAATGAATTGAATTGTCTAGAATGCTCTAGTGATATTGTGATGTCCGTTGTCAGTAGAGAGGAAAAGTGGCTAAAATAAATGTTTTTTTATTTGAAATAAATGTATTATTGAAATGAAATAACCTTATTTATTTATTTATCATCTATTTATATACACGTATTTGAATTATTAATATATATTTTGATACATGTGAAACTACTCGAATATTTTAACATTTTAGTAGTTGAGATGTCGAGTAATTGGAGTCTCTAGTTGCCAGCACGTATCCCGTAAAACCTGCCACCGACGGCCGGTGTTTCGACTTTTCAGACGGCGCCATCGTTAAAGCCATTGCGGCAACCTTTGATTATGAAGCAAGCCACGCCAAAAGTTACCGGTCACTGTGGCCGTAGTTTTACCCTTGCTATCCCTACTCTATTCGAATTAGAAAAGAGAGTCACAGCCAATATATTCGATAACGACCAGAAACCCTATCCCACTCAAGTAATGGGTTCGTCAACGGGCGTTTTAATGCGATATATAGAAATTAGTTTACACAGCATGTCTTTAGGATTGTGTGCATTAAATTAGATATCTTTGAGCAAATGGACGCTTTCATTTTCGATCGACGACATGATAATAATACCAACTATAATCGCTTATACGTCGCTTTTCACGCTCTATCGTGAATGATAATGTATCCATACGTCGCAGGGTTATTCAATAATCCCATTTTCATCTGCATTCCTAGTAGTGCCGCCACACCTTTGCGAATTTCGCGACTTATTATATTATGCAAACAGTGACTGTATAAAACTCAAAACATAGTGTATAGATGTGACAAGACGTAGCGGCTTTAAATATATGTACATAACTGTTGTTGTATGATTTTTTTTATCCAATCTTCCATCTACACAATCACCAATACTTTTTACATTTTGTAGATGTTTTATAGTTTTATAGATGACGTTCCTTTAACAGCTTCACTGATTCTTTCTTTATGCTTCCAAAATGTAAAGATCGTTGAATGTGATAATTGTACATCGCGAGCAATGTCATACACGTTTTTATCACACTCTTACTGTTTAATTGTTTTACGTTTTATTTCAAAATTTATTGAAATTCTCATTTTATATCACGTGTACTCCATTTACCAGTCATTATAGGCAGGATTTATGTATAATTCGTTTCAGAAATAAAATAAAATAGTATGTCTTATTATATATATAAATAAATGTCCAAGCTCGAAGATACAATTTAAATTAAGGTCGTAAGTGTGAATTGTCGTAAGCGAAGTTTACCCGTTCATAATTTGTTAGGTTTTGTGTGTTTTTATTACATTGGTCTCCATCTTACAGTGTAAGCATGTAATGCGTGTAGTATAAAAAAGAGTGTTTTATTAGTTTGAATACAATGCCTTTCCACCAAGAATTGTCAGTTAATACCTTGAAAGATATTTGATTCAATCCATGTCTTTGATTTCTCTAGAACATTTTCTGATTTAAAACGTTGGACGCCATTATTTCTGACTGCAAGTGATTTCAATTGACTCCTTTTCAAGATGTTACAAGAGTTTTTCTTTATTTTTTACGGAAACTCCGACATTATACATTTCAAATTATACTGGAACAGAATAGCAGGTGGTATTCATGGATTGCAATCCTTATTCGACACAAATATCTCGACGTTCCACCCCGCTCTTTAGTCGGTAATCATTGCGCGCTTTCAGATCTTTTATCAACGGCGTTTTGATGCCATGTTTAATAATTAATGGCGCTGCATGCAAGATTGTATAATTATTTGAACGACTTTGCGTCTAAATAATTATCTTAACGCTCTCGTTTGTCTGTTTAGAAAATCTATTCGTTTTCCACACGTCTTAATGTATGCATAAACATCAACAATTATTTAAATTCGCGATGCATTTTGTGTGTTTATTACTCTTGCATATGTTTTCACGCGAAAAAAATCTTCAAATGAACTTAAACTTTTCCTCAAGCATTAAATTAGTATGTATACAGTAATTAAAATGCGGCAACCGACTTTGAAATCGAATAATTTTTATAAAATTTATATTATAGAAGAAAAAAATGTTCTGAAACACCTGACAAAATCCTAACTGTCATTACATCGCATTTATGGTAAAAAAAACTCGTGAATACTAGTTTTGCGTTTATTAAAGTTAATAATATTATGTTAATTTCATATCAAATGTAATATTTTTCCATTAATTCTTACGTATACACACGACAGACGTAATACAACGTTTTATGGTCGCCAAAATTACCTGCGAGGAAGTCATAGATTTCAATTAAATAATTGTCTATGGGTAAGCAAACTTAACCGACCGCCTAGATCAGGTTGTTACGTAAATGTGCGTTTAACACACAATTAAGTTCGAATGCGCAACATGATACCTGTTGTAATATTGTACCATAAGTATGCCCGTGTAAGTTGTTCCAATCGATTATTAAGTATGACTCGTATAAGAATGGCAAGCCATTTTTAATACTAATCAAAATGTCGGTATTATGGCTGCAAGATATTTAACAGAAAATGACAATGGGTTGACATCCATAATACGAGATCTTTCCAGCGGCTCCATGTATTTAATGTCATATTATTTGCGTAGATTAATGAGTAAACATTGATATTATTAATATTAGTTTGAAACACCTACATGTCTTCTGTTTTCGAACATTAATCGCTTTATTTAAGAATCGTTGCTGTTAATAATGCGGACAGGTGGGTGAATTATTTCGTCCATTTCTTTATAATTTGACACCTTTTATTGGTAAAGTTATTGATGACTGTAATAACTTATCATTCTAATAAACTATTTTTCTGCCATTATCATTCTACTATTCAACTAAAGTCTTATAATATCTTTATAACGGAAACACCACACGTCGTATAATCGAAGATGTACGGTGTATATTATGTTACCTAAATTTATTATTGAGTATATTAATTTATCTGTGACGTTACAAAACAAACGTGGCCATCTTCAACATAGATGAATTTGAGTAATTCACTTTTTTTATTACGTGGTTAAAATTTTACTAGTGAGTCCTTTTATAATCATGGCGATTTTCATTAACCAATTCTAAGCCCATATTACAAAATCTTTCAGACGCCTGTGGCGTAAGATAAACGCGTCTTTTTTAAATTTAAATACACCAATGCCATCTCTGGATACATCGATTATCGAATTTATCACTTGATATATCCCTTGAGGAAAAATCGGGGTTTCCGTATTTCATTATAATAACTCACATGCACGATAGATAGTTCGCGACGCGTAAGCATACGACATATCAGTTACTTGATCATTTATTTGTGATATAAATAAGATTTTTCATTTATTGGTTAAATATAGATTAGCGCTATTTTTTTTGAAAAATGTTTGTTACAAAAATGTTAATTAATAATGTAACATTTTTGTCGTTGCTTTTACTTGACTGCATAATGTTACATGCACACTAACTAGCATTATTAAAGAGACGCACAGATTGCACATCCAGTAAAAAATGCGTAGGGGCGGTGATTACAACATACATTGATTTGCAAAATACGACAAAATTGCACGCTTGACTGAATCAATGATTGATTTATTGAACCAGACACGTTATTAAATATGTTATCTTGCGGAAATGTACTTTCCGTCATCGATAACGCAATAAATAATCGTCGAACTCTTTCGTAAGCCGCTTGGGCACACGTAATGGCCGCCGAAGCATTAATATGTACTCGAAGGCACTAAAAGAAAGTGGATTCAACATGTCCGGCATAGTAAGGTAAAAAATTATATGCAGTTTTCCTACGCACTGTGTATTATTATCGTAGGAAGGCGAGTTGATAACTTATATTATATTATTGGCAAATGGAGGAGGAAACATGTGATCGGATTTTGTCTTAAATTCAGTTACCTAATAGGATTTTTATTTTATACTTGTATAATGTTTTAGACTTATGTACGTTAAAGGTATCATTATATAATATGAGCGTATTATTTGCAAAGAAAACTCGTTCCACAAAAATCTCAATATGAACATTGAATATAATTTTGTAAAGAAAAATACACTTTATAAAATGAATTAAGTTACAGCTTCAAACGTATACAAAATATCAGCTTCATTATGTACAAAATATAAATCCATAATGCGAAATTTGATATTAAAACTAGCACCTTCAGTCGAAATCCTAAATCCTTAAGTTCACTTGATAGATCATAGGTTCCCAACCTTTTCGAGTGGCGACGCCTTTTTATGAAAACAATTTTACCCGCGACCCCCAAGGGCTTTTTTCGTAAAGTAATTCAAAAAAATCAACGAAAATGCATTAAAGTTGATATTTTTTTAGTTGACTGTATAAGTTGGTATCCCCACAGACCCATGGGCTGGGAGCCCGTGTGATAGAGCGTGTTAACATATATTTCTCAATATCCGAAAACACCAGATTTTTTTCAAATATCATAATGCTTTTTTTAATTTAAATATTGCCTTTCCACTAAGAAGTGACAGCTGACACCTTAAAAGTATTTATGATTGAAACAAAGATATTCAAAATTCGAATTACTCAAAATTTGACGTTTATTGCTAAAATACTTCCTTCGTAGGTATAAAAGTGAAAAATTATAGCACTTATCTTCAATCTACTAATTGTATAGTAAATATAAAGGAAGGTTCACACCGGCACCGTTTATTTTATTTATTAAATAACCATATAAGAAGCGTACAATTGAAATGGTGGCGTACTGCGTAAGGAGTTGCCAACAAATTCTTTGTTACGACATGCATCGTCAATGATTTGAATGCGAAACATGGCGCTCTTACTGCCCGCTCAATCTACTGGTAAAAATCTCTTTGTTTCGCCGAATTAAATCCGCGCTTGTTTTATGAATACAAATAATAGGTTTTCTACAACGCGATGAAATGTTTCCTAATATTATTAGAGTAACAGCGCTTTTAACTTGCAACACTTTGAAATACATTAAATATTTAATGAGATAATTCAAGGCCTACGCAGAAAAGTGATCGTGTAATTCGAGCATGCTGTTTGTTATACGATTTAGCTTACATCATAGAATGTATATCAATAGTAATATTTATTTTTACTATAAACATAAGAACAGCATCATAATTTATACAGCTTCTAACAAACAAGTAAAACATAGCTAAGTACACTTGTGCCATGATTGGTGATGCTCGCTGTTGAAACAGTTACCTTTTTTATTCGCAAGGGTTCCATAACTCCTGACCAGTGGTTTTCATGTGCGGTCAACAGAGGATTTTTCTGCGGCCACCAAAAGCTTCATAGTAAATATTGGTTTTTTTTTTTAAAAAAGTGTTTTTAAAGCTAATTTCTGAACAAAAAATCCAAAAATATTTCATGTGCATTGTATTGTGCATCAATAAGTATGTGCTAGTAAGAAGATGAGGAGACACCGATTAACAGCGAGAAAGAATTAATTGCAACACAACAGACTAGAATATAAATATTACATATTCCAGTGTTTTGGAAACCACGAAAATAAAACATACAACGCATGTGCTTATTATTATTTGTCGGGTCCGCGGTGCAGTGCCTATCGTGGTTGCTTACGCAAATTCCGTGATAAATCGATTCGGTTCGAATGCGTGGTGTCTAAAAATGTCCATCCAGCCGATCTTATAAGCAGGGGGGAGCTAAAGCGAGTAGCTAGCCACCGGTCCCTACCATAGCCTTATACTTTCTAAGGAACAGATGGTCCTTCTAAAAATACATGTTGAGGTACCGCCATTAGGTGTCCATATGCTTCTCATTGAAGGCGGACATGTATGCATTTATTTTAATTGTATAATTGATGGGTCCGCGTTCACTGGCACCATTGTGTATCAATCTATTCGACAGATTGTCTCTCGCGTAGGTGTGATTTCCGACTAGATTCGCAACGAAGGTCGGTTGTCAACCTCTGTCAGTGTGACGTAACTGCGATTCCCATAGTTTCTAGCATCCATCATGGCGTCGGTCGTTTTCTAATCTGACACATTCCAATCGCACGCGACAGCTTGATTACGGCGCGTCCCGCGATTAGACCGGTGCCGCAGGCTCGATTATAAAATGGCGCATGCATGTCAATAATCTATGTGGATTTTTTTGAAGAGAATGAAGGAGAATGCGTTCATCTTGTCATGTGAGAGCAGGGCTGGCTGCCCAGCCTCCCAGTTTCAGACACCTTGTCTCGACGTCTTGAAGTGAGCTTCCGAAACAGTTAAATGACATTTCGTATGGGTATTTGTCTATTTTTCCTGCAAGCAAACCATTAAATAATATTTCGGATGGTGTAAAATTTAAATTTAAACAGCCCAGTTTAGAAACACGATTTGAATATTGAAACTTGTTTGCAATAATTAATTTCAAGAATCAAATTATTAAATGTTACAAATGTAAATAATTCAAACGAAAGCAAACATTCATATAAAGTAAGACCATGACGATATTTTTCTACAAAAATTTGAATTAATAGTTTTGATGATTTCGACTGAAGAAGCTTGATTTAATTTCAATATCAAATTTGGATCGTTTGAAGTTGGTACTTGTCCATGAGTTTTGTCGCGAACGACCCGTTATTTTGAACGATATCACAATTAAAATATCTCTCTAATTCACTGAATTAACTTCATAAAATATAACTAATTCATCCAGATTACGACAGTAACAATTAAACTTACTTTATTTTCGGAAACAGTGTTACAAACTATTTACTACGCGTCAGTTTACTTTCATTCGCACATTTGACATGCCCGAAGATGCCGAAAGGAAAAAACCGCGTCGTTCGCGTTAAAACTCATGGAAAGTACAAGCTTCAAACTTTGTTTCATGTTTTCATTACCGCTTTATTTACGTGACTAGCATTTTCTTCCCCATCTTTACAATCAATATGATGTTGACATACATTTTAGTAGTAGCTTGGAATATTTTCTGTATAAGTCTCTACAAAAATGTTACTAGTATTTATTACTGTTACAAAACAAAAACCGCGATCTGCCTTAAATATTAATCAATAAATGCAATAGTAGCATTGCTTCATCTCTTTAATTAATGTTTTGAAACAAATGATTTATAATGTTTTTTTTTATTACCACTGGCGCATTTTTTCATTCCATCGAAATGAATGTGTAATATTACACATTAATATTGGCATTATTTTAATGTATTTTTTTTCTTTAAATGTCAGGTATCGAGGCATATACCGAGTCAAATGGAATGCTATATGTTGGCCAATAAACTGAATTATTATCAGCACCAACATGTGAATGCCAGAAGCAACCAATGTGGTTAATAATTATTCAAAAGTTTGATTTTAGTGTTGCACATTTTGCAAATTATTGGACAATATTTTTTTCGAATTCAATCAATTAATTAACATATTAATGATAATATTTCTTGCTCGTATGTTCGTTCTTAGAAGCGTTATTTTTAATGGATTTAGCGTTCCACTTGTTGTGTAACTAAGCAGTGGTGGATTAAGTACTTTGGAGGCCTATAGTTAATATAATTTTGGAGGCGCTCTTTTTCGAATGATACAAAAGTGGCGCAAATTTTTTTTGAGATTAGACTGATATAACATATTTGATTATTAATGTTGATTTCAAAGTCGTTTCATCAAATCGTAATTTGAGAAATATATTATATGCTATTCCCCGCAGTTCACTAAAAACAATTAATAATTAGTACCTTCCTCACCTGCACATGGTACTTTATATTTGTAATGTCCCATCGGCCATTAAATATTATTCCAATTGAAAATGTAATTTTCGATGTGACATTCGTGACATATTCGAAATCAAATATTTACATGTGTCAAAAGTATTTTTTCCGTTTTCATAAAATATTATTTGGGCTAGAAAAAAGCTATTTGAGGCCCCAAGCGCGCCCCTCTTGTGTTTATGGGCTCACTCTCTATAAGCACATCACGCAGGGTGCGCAACCGCATTATTGTGATGCGTGTCACAGACATTGAGAAAGATGAATCAAGACGCACAATAATTATCTACTGTACAATAGGATGGATGGCATCATCCAATGACAATTTTATGCGTTAATAAGTTACGTCATAATTCAAGAGTATAAATTAGTGTAAACTAAATAACATTTGTAATAATAGTCCACACATATAATTATCGATAAAATATCAACGTTTTTAATCGCCATCTCAATCATCTTTTGAATAATCGCATTTCTCTCTCACAGTTTCGATACAATCACTTTGATGTAAAAAAAGCGTTCTAAATTCAAATTTAGAACGCCGAATAATTATTATTCATAGATACGAAGTTATTTCGATGTTGTTTTTTATTTTGTCTATTGTTAACCTTCATCGTTCATCTTCAATCAAATTGTCACCGTAAATAAAATTATTGAATGGATTTATTTAGTTTATTACTAGTTTTTTTATATTATTTGATCAGTAGTTTTTACTTACGTAAAATAATAATGAATATAAGCTAATTAATTAAGGTAGGTAAATGATTCTTTATATAATTTTCAGCTGTTTTATTTGTTTACAATGTCATTGGAATGTTGAAGTAGGCATTTGAAAGTATGCAAATTGGTCTAAAAACACTTCACCTTGAAAGCGTGCGACAATGATCGATGTTTTGTTGTTAGAATACAGATTTCACTTCAATTGTATATTTTACTTACTTAATATGGAAATAGTATTCATTAGAACTACATTAATGTAGTAATTATATATTTATTTATAATTATATACGCTCAACCCTTTTTACACAGTTTTAAAAATACATTCCAAGCAAATGAATGATCAAATATTTTAAAATACGAATTATGTATATTACATATTTTCAATTCAACTGATGCCATAAAGTGAAATTTAAAACATTTAGCCCCTTCAAAATTTTAATCAACAATCTCCTCTTTGCTGGTAACTTCTTTTACCACGAAGGTAAATAGAACTTAATGAAAACTTATTGCTTTACTGTAAAAAGCCTACATAACCCATTATGTTTCATGAATTATTGTTGGTGATGGATGTTCTATTCCGTCCATAATACATTATACTAATGATTTGTTTCTTTTTGTTATATTTCAGTTGTGACTTACCTCTCGCCCGTTGAAACGCATTGCAATAATGTCGACTACTTCATTCCTGATGAAAACAATATCACCAAAGGACTCTCAGAGGATGCCATGGCCAGGTAATTAAAATCCCTTATCCAAATGTGTGTATGAAGTCCTTAAGAATCTGGAAGTTTACATGCAATTGTAAGCATGAACTTATTTAGATCTTTGGAAATTTCTGTTATATCAGACCAGGGACTGTCCTGAGCTGTTTATCCAATGAAAAAGAAGAAGAAAAACTAAATTATAAAGTTCTTTTTTAAGCACCTACAGTATGCCACTTTTTAAAAGAAAAGTATTTAACTGTCATTTTATCCACTTCTCCTATTAATAAATCTCTTTGACACATAAGGTATCATATTATTTTTTATTTAATGGCAGTCATAACCTTAAACTGCCAAAAATTGAGCTTCATTTCTTTTACCCGGTGGGGCCGACTTCCACATGTCTTCTGATAAAGAACAAGACCGGTTTCGCTATTTTTTTTATCATCGTTAAAACGATAAGTGAAACCAGTCCAGATCTTTATCAGAATACATGTTGACACAGCACTATAAAATGGATATAATGAGAAATGACTATAAAATGAATATAAAGTTACTGCAAAATCCATCAAATGTATTGCAGTTCAATCAACTTCATATGACATAAATTTGGTTGGTAAAAACTAATGTCCCCTAATAATTTCAGATTACATATGGCCCGATCAACGGTAGCCCTATTCATCGTTGCATTCTTCTCGGTGTTTGTCGCTTTCTGGACCGGAGTAGTCGGTTGCTGGAAGAGAAGTCCTGGAAATGTCACCGCAACTGCGATTCTCATGCTGGTCACTTGTAAGTAAACGTTATCAGACTATTATTTTAATTATATATTACAATGGGAGCTTGTTTTATATATTCAAAATCAAAAACACTTTCAATCAGAAATTATATTTTTGCCAAAATAGTATTGCTTTATTTAGTTAGTTAGTGAGTCAAATAAGTGTGCGAAAATATTATTTATTGTGGTCTGTAATTCAAATTCATAAAACCCCTCATAATCATTAGATTACAATGCCTAACAATATTCAAAAAGGCATATACACATAACTATTTATTTGTTTCTTAACATATTATATAAATATACAGTATGCTCCCCTATAGCCTTTCTCTTGTAGAGAATTTTAATATAGTGTATGTGGCACTCCCCCCTATAGCATATTAAAAAAAACGCCAATTTTTGAAGGTCAAATTATAATCGTATCAATTAAATGTTATATTATGAATCCAAATTTGAAAAACATGCATTGGAAAAATATTTCTCACCAGCTGTTTGTCCCTTGGCTTACAAAATGGCTATTGTATTTATAATTTTAAACATCACGTACAGTCATGCCAACACGAATTCATCTACACTTTTAACTAGTTTTTTTTCCATCAACAAATTCAAATCCGTATTGAAATTTGGTGGACATTGCAAGTAGAGCCAACAATATTGACCATTCAGCTTAAGGCCTGACCGAACTGGTATCCAGTGAAACTTAAAACCTTTTAACCATAATTTGCTTAAGAAAGTTATTACTGACTATTTGCAATGTCTATATTGTATTCACTCGCAAATAGTTCTTTGTTCAGTGCTTCCAAAATTTATTACATTATTAGAAGAAGAAGACAATATTTATGTACTGATGGCTTGGTCAATTATTCCAGGCTTGCTGGCGGCCGGTGCAATGGCTTTATGGCATGGAGTTGAATATTATGAAAAGGACAAGATTGTCGGAGAAGAATATTACCAGCAATGGAACAACGTAAGTGATTGATAAGTTGTGAAACTAAATAACTAATATTATTATACTGAATATTAATCAATCTTATTTTATCTATGAAGCTGTCAAATAGAAAGTTTTGTAGCAAAGTGTAGGGAGCATAGTTCTTTGGCATATTTAACGACTGTTAATGCAAACATCTTATAGAAGAGTTTAAAAACTCTTTTGAGTAGCTTCCATGTTTAATTGGTTATAATACTGTTTCATTTCGAAATAATTCAAGACTTTGAAATAAATTTTATGTTGTTGAAATTGGAATGAATATTTATAGGACTTAACATAACTACTTAAAAACTTGTAGATATATTAGCTGACGGTAAAAACATGGCTCTAAAGATCATGAATATGTTATTTATAAATGAAAACTCACTTCATTATAAATTTTTAAGGTTAAGAATAAATAAATAATAATTTTAATTTCAATAAACATATTGCCAAAATATTTTTAATCACAAACAATTGCCTATCATTTATTACCAATTGAAAAATTGATGTATTTGACATAGGCACTTCTAGCAATAAGAACTAGAAATAATTTTAATATGGGACTGAGAATAATAAAAAATATGTTAAATAATTCGACTGAGGGTGTCTGGATGGAACTTCAATTTACCATCTAAATCGTAAAAATTCAGAATGATCTCAAACTGAGGAAATGTGAAACCCAAACGTTTATAATTTAAATGTGAAAAGATATATGTATACAATGTTTTATTCTTTAATCAATTGGAACACCCTGTATATTTAGGTTCTTCAAGATAACGCATCGATATGGTATGATTGGTCTTTCATTTTGGCGTGGTTGAGCGTTGCCGTATCGTTCATCAGTTCGATAATGTTTTTCTGCGCGGCGGCTTGTCTGAGCAAAGAGAAGCGCAAAGAGCAGGCCAGCAACGTGCAGTACATCATGCCAGGTTAGGCGACAACAGGCGGATGGGATAAGTTAGCGAGGGCGCAAACCTAACCTCAAACTGTCAACTCTCTCACACGAGAGTGATGTACATTTTTTTGTAGTCGGCTGCTTTGGAATGTCGCCAAGACTGGGTGGAGTCGAGCTGTATTATATGCTGTCCTTCATCATTACGAATCATTTCTCATTTTGCAAATTATTCGCGTAATGGCGCTTCGTAAAATGCTTGAATATAAATAGAAAGAATATCTTGTATAATCGTTCACCTACTGCATTAGTTATATCGTACTAGGTAAATTGTATATCGCTATATTTTATGCTTTGATTCATCCATTTTTTAGCACCATTACGGTTATCGATGGAACAACCAGGCTTTTTCATATTTAAAATAAATGCTTTATAATTTCTATCACAATAAAATTCATTATGTATTTAATCTTATTACAAAAAAGTCATCTGTCATACAGACCATCCAATATGCAAAAGCCTGGTAAGTGATGTAGTTCTTTAAAAAGATAGATATTTATGTTATTTTATCAAAACATAATCTTATATCAACGAGTCAAGTGAAAGTACTTTACAACTTCTGACATCTATTTATACAAAGTTTCTTTTGTGTTAAAGTATTAATACATTTAAAAAATGTCTATCTTTATACGTGCAACTACACATTCATTATTTTTTAGTAAAATAATATATTATGTTGAGTAACATTCGTTGAAAATATACACTAACAAATGCTTTTTTTCTCTTTCTTTTCATGTAATCTCTCTTTGTTCTGCATACTCTTCACTCACTTGACACCGAAAATGGATAAACTACGAAAAACAAAAAAAAAATATTGCGTTTAAAACATATACGCATTGTACATTATTATTCCGCTTTTTATTACAAAATAACTAAATAATAATAACGGTTGAAATTCAAAATGATTTTAACATATTAAAAACTAACAAAACATCCAAATAATCAAACGACAACGTTGATAAAAATTTATATACGATTTGTGAAATCATAAAATAAATATTGCGCATGATGCATTTGAATGAAAAAAATAGCTGCTTCGTAATAACTGCCGCGTTTGGTACGACTGGTCTTATGTGGTGGCATGGTGCGGTGTGGGGCTGAGCCTCGTCTCCGCCATTTTATTTTCGTCGGCAGCCATTTGCCTCCGCGGAGAACGCGAGCGCGAGGAAGCACTCAACATGCAATACCTCATGCCTGGTATGTCAGAAATAAAATATTCCAACCTAACTCTTAAATTAATTTCAAATGAATAGAACAAAAGTGCAATGTGAAAGACCTCTTCATACTATAAAATATTTTCTATCAATCTTGCAATAAAGTACAAGCAAATAAAAAGTGAAAAAATCACTGTTTCCTCAAATCAGTTAAGAATTTATATTAACTGTGTGTTTAATTAGTCATAGCTCAAAGATTTGAAGAATGTTGAATTACTTGAAAAGGTGATCTTTTCCAGATAAACAAATATATAATTTTCTCTTAATCCAACAAAGACTATGAACTCATGTACTCAACCAAAATTTTGTTTTGGTTGTTCACTGTTTTGTTTTTGGAGAGCAAACATTCAAACATTTGTGCTTTTCATTTCAAATTAAAATTTAGAAATTAAAAATTTACTCAGGTAAGGAATCGGATGGAAAATAAATGGTATATTAATTCATTAATTATGAAATCTAACCAATCCAAACTTATAACTATTACATAGTAGTTGACAGATCTTGAAATTAATACATTTAATTATTTTATCAAATTATAATTATCATGTAGGTATCTTATAAATAAGTAAAACATAGACAATGGCATAGAGAATGATTGTAGGTTGACAACAATAAAAGTGGTATTTGTACACACGTATATTGGTTATGGATGGTGTATGGGAGTACGTTTGAAAGTAGATAGTATATTATTGATTGATAAATTCAATTTTCGAGCACTTCTATATACTCTTCAGATCTTGATTTTGGTAAACCATTCCAAGACTGTAGCACACCTTTTTCACTAGAAAATGTTATGATATGATACCTTTCACAAGGAAATAAATTTTATAGAATGTGAAAGCCAAATGATTATATATTTTAACCAATTGCATCAGGGAAAAAAAATATAGTATGCTTAGAATGTTACCATGACAGATGACATAAATGTATTGTCTATGACAAAGTTAGTTATTATTGTCTTTGTTTTAAAAATTGGTTTCAAAAGTGATTAATTGGTACATACTATGTTTTCAACCAATTATGGATTGGCTCATTAATTAATATTTTGAAGCTCCGAATTATTATAATTAATATTAGAGAAAAATTATATCATTGCATTTTTTTTTAATAAGGCCCTGCTGTCATTATAATACTTGGGAATTTAGGTAACTATCAATAAATTTGATGTATTTTGCTTTCCCATTCATGAACATTGAGATTCCTAGCAAATGGCATTCTTTTTTGGGTTATTTTGTTATGTTTAATTGTTAAATGCACGTGCGACAGTCTTGGGAAGATTTATCTTGATTTTTTGTACAAAACTATGTGTTTGTAAAAATATTTTGCATGATATTGTGTGGTTTAAAAATACAGTAGTCTCCCACTCAACTAGAGAGTGCGATTCCGGTGAAGCACTTTTTGACTGTCATATGCAGTAAGACAATAATCTTGTATTCCTAGTACACCTATTTTGTGTTACTACAATCTGCAAATGCTTAAAATTGGACCCGTTTCTTTTTTCATTTCACCTCACTTGGTTATGTTGGAGTCTACTGTTGAATGGAAAGCATGACGTGTTTGCAAATGATTTTATTGAAATAATTCACCCCTATATTCTTCATATTGTTGGTGTTTTTAACAAGTGCGCCAAGTTTGTCCCTATTTTGAATATACGTATCTTGATGATTCAAATTTTTGCAATTTGACAGTTGCCAATAAGGCCTCTCTTACTACAAATCAAATCTGAACCTCCAATTGATTGGGGGTGTAGCATTACATTGCCAATGGAAGAAATGTGTCATATACTTAAGTTCCTAAAACCACATATTGTTTTTTGAGATTTTTTGATAGTGTTAAACATTTTTTAATTCCGGCACAGCAAGGCTGAGACCAGATTCACAGAAACATGGACTGATGTTTTTAATTCGTTTCTGATTGGCCGTGGTT
This sequence comes from Himalopsyche kuldschensis, assembly GCA_028554975.1. Classification (NCBI taxonomy): domain Eukaryota; kingdom Metazoa; phylum Arthropoda; class Insecta; order Trichoptera; family Rhyacophilidae; genus Himalopsyche; species Himalopsyche kuldschensis. Next base: position 717,410 of record JAHFWI010000005.1, read on the forward strand.
AAATATTCTTTTTTTATATGATTCAAATAAATTTATTAAAAGACAAATGAATCATTACAGAATAATTTGGAATTCGTTGATACATTATTTTTAATTTGTTTTCGTAGAACTGTGATTATATTAAAATATATATAATACATACCAAGTAAAGCCATGTTGAACCACTAGTATATGATATGTATACAAGTGGATGTCAAGTCAATTCATGTAGTAAAAAAAATTGAATCTGTTATTGCTTATACATTACTTATACTAATTTATTCTTATGTCCAAATATAGTATACCCTCAGAAGCAGCAATACGCGTATGCCGGATATCCGCCACAACACTATCCCCCTGGCCCCTATTACCACGGATCTCAATATGGGCCGTACAACTACTGAGGACGGGCGCAACTCGACACCACCATCCCTCGCCAACAAAATCCACCATATCAAAAGAGAGGAGCCAATTCAGACTTCCAGAACACTATGCATTCAGAATCATCAAATTCCTCATGTTCAAACTCTATTGCCAGCTTCCGTTCGATAAACGAAAATCGAAACACAATGAAAAATAAACCCCCGTACTCTTACGGGGTACCGCAATCTAAGAACTTTCGCGACAGCCTGAATAGATACCCTAAAAACTCTAGATACTCATCGGCTTCTGATTCGCTGCAACGGCCGCCTCGTAAGCGCCTTTCGGTGGCCAGAAGTACACTTTCAATGATCGATGAGAACCCTTCTATGTTTAATTATTATAGGCCACAAAGTTTTATCATGAAATCTCAGAGTGATCCATCCATTTTGAGTAAATTGGATATAAACAATCACATACTAAATGACTTAAGAAGAGATAAGACATACTTTTCTGCTACGCTTAACAGCTGTAGAACTGAAAATAACTACGAAATATCGAATCGAAATAATCTCGCTCGTAATATAAACGATTTCCGACGCCATTCTTTGGAGAATATGTCATATTACACTGTACAACCGCAAGATATTGTTGCTGTCCAAAAGATATATCACGATGATCTTTTATTGAGACAGCAGATGCACGGTATCAGATTTCAGAGTGGGTCATGTTATCCGCCAGATTTTAGAGCTATCAATCCAGGTGTTGCTGAAGGTTTCTTTTGGAATGGTCGTCCGATTGTGGCTTACAATAATCTTTATCTAGCATTTTTATATTGAGACTTCTTAGAGGTGATAACTGTCACTTATTTTAGGTTGATAATAATGGATAGAATTTTACAATCCTTAAATTATTTACTGACTGCACTTGCATATCGATCATGAACTTAATGTATGTTTTATTAAAGAAATGAAATTATTAAACTGTAGACAAAATATTTCTTCAAGTCAATTTATATTAATTTGAGATATTTTTACTGGTATGTATTCATTATGGTTGTAGATGTTTCCATTTAGCAGCACCTATTCATTATTATCTAAAGCTACAACTGTCAAATTGCTCACAGATGGCGTTGAACTAATTACTATTTTATGATCGATATTTCCTTTTCTATGTTTCACAGTTTCATCATGTTGAATTTGATGATTCTTTTGGTGGATTCTTGTAAATATGAATGCATAAAGGGGGTTTTCAAAATTTTCATTTCTGCATAAAATAATAGTTGCGCCATACATAAAGAATAATTCCAAGATGTTCAAAATTTCCGTAATAGTTTTTTTCGTTATATATGTTTGTATTGTTCTATCTATGTTTTATCTTTTAGCTATTTTATATTGACAAAGACTGCAGTTTAATGACTGTGAGATTAAAATGATAATAAATCTTTTGGGTCTGTACTTAATAATTGATTTTTTTTAAAAATTATATTAGAAGTGAAGACTTCAACATATTCTTTTTAACACTTACAGAAATGAAAAGTTTCAGTTGTTTCATTTTCAAAAAGCAAGTATTATTAAGTTGGAAGACACAGAATGAATTCATAGGTTTTTTTTATTTATTAAGTTGGTATTTTTATTTTTAAAAAATGTCACTACTGTGATAACAGAAAAAGCTTTATGAATTCAATCCGTCTAAAAGGTATCATTACACTTTGTGTCAAGAGAGCATATATCTGTCCATATTTAAGCTTTACATTCACCTGAAGAATATTAAATGACATGAATCTATATACCACAAGTTAAACTATTGGTGCCAGTTACAGACAGCCATATGGATAAAAAAAACTCTTTGGGCATTCAGATTCGTTGGACAGTTTTCAGTCTTCTGTCCGTTGGGCAATATTTACCGACTTGACACAGAGTTTAATGGCACCTCAATACTTTTAGATGAATACGTAATTTTAATATGATTCTGTATTTGAAATCTTTACCTCTTAATAGATTTTAAAAAATCAGCTAATAATTGTGCCTTTTTATATATATCTTTAAACTTTTATGATTTTTAGTTTAATTGCAACTGTTTTATTTTCAATAAAACTATGTTTAAATTACCCACAATGAAGCGTTTATTTAAGAAATGCTGTTTTTATATTTTTTTTGCTGAATAGAGAATCATTCAAGCATTTAAATCGTAATTGAACATTGAAAAAATGTGTATTTTCACAAATTATTAATTGTAAGTTTAATTAATATTTGTGTGCTAAGTAAAAAATAAGATTGTTTTCAATCTGCCAAACCTGCTGATACAGGCCAATGGATGAATGAATGTTCAATATGTTATTAAATGAATTATGTATTATCATATTTAATTTAAGTAAATATTTTTTAACACAAGTTAACAGGACGGAGTTTTAGACATTTATGAATAATATTGTTTGTTTTTCTTTCGAAATTATTATAAACAGCACACAAAAGTTACGCACATTTTTCACTTTTAGTGTACAGGATAGTGTTACCATAAAAAATCCTTATTTATTTAAATGCTTTTGTTTTTTTATGTTGTAATCCCTTCTGTACATTTCTTCCAATACGGTTACATTAAAAGTGTTTTTATTATTGTATACCTCTAAATGACTTGTACGAACCAGATTAAAATATTTAAATCGTGGAAAACCTCTGAATTGTAGATTCATTCAAATTTCATTTATTAGCTAGCCATATATTTGAATATAGAGAAAATATATAACCAACATTGACTGAATTTTAAATAAATTTTAAAATCATGTAGTAATTTTGTTGTTTTAAGAATTATAAGGTGCTTCGGAAAATTTTGTGTAATCAAAATGGTTCATTTCAAAACTCAATTCAAAATGAAATCATAAAAATATACTGTGTTCTATAATAGTATCAAATTAGTTGACTAAGAATATAATATTTTGTAATGTATCTATATAAATAAAAAATAAATATAATTTTATATGAATCATATAAAATGAAATGCTAACTTTTACTTATTGCCTTACCATCATTTAAATATTTATATAGGACCTTTCAATAAGGACACTCGCTAATATTAGTAGAATATCCATTGTGGCATGTGCTGTGTGGCACTAGTGGTTGATGGTTATGGCAATGCCAGTTTCGCTATGGAAAAAGTACAGACCAAATTCAGCCAGACCAAAATCCTCACCAAGCAGTGAATTTCTCGGGATGCATATGAAGCAGGTGTATCTATATGGATTGGAATCGCCACAAATCTGTAAAAATTTCGAGATTTTAGCGTGATGTCCCTGTCACACGACTTGTCTCGCACGCTTCTTCGGACGGGCACTAGAAATTTGTAAAGATCAGATAGGCGAACGACTAGGAATCGCTAGGCGATCGACGCTTTGGCCACCCCTGCTATAAACCTAACGAATTTGTAGTGTCCCATTGAAAGACCTTTAGTATTTCATTGTCTATTTGACAATGCTCACAATGAGCGAAGAAGTAATATAAAATTTGTTTTATTTATTTGAAATATACATGAATAAAAGAAGCTACAATATGCACTTTACATACATGTATATTAATGTACATATGTTTAGATTGATACATTTTTACAAAGTATATAAATATGATGGCAAAACTGAACTCAAGAGTTTGGAGTTTCTGGAATAATACAATAGAAATTTATTCATAGAGGTATTTTAATTGGCTTTTAACATACACAATGTTCTGAATTTGTAATAATTAACACTGTCACTGCTGAATCATCTCAAAGTAAATTATTGTCTCAGTAAAGTCAAGATGACAGATAGTCTTGTACAAGTTGAAGGGTAAAAGTATGCAGGGAAATGACTCTTAACTATTATGGAAATTATCAATTGCAATAGGCGATATATATAACGCTTCTAGCACAATATACACTCAGTTTTTGAAAGTAAATAACACACCAGGTACATTTTCGGCACTGAATATGTTTATTAATGTTTATTAGCACTGGATTCACAAATAATTGTAGCACAATATTATTACATTATCACTATGATCCATAAACAACAAAACATTAATTTAAATATTATAAAAACCATTTACAAATTTTTTATTTAGTAATAAACACAGCAATCCCTTTGGAACCTTAATGGGCGACCTCATGCATCACAACATGGAAAAGAAGTCAGTGAAGTAGAATTATTTTAAAGAAACTTTTGGTAGTTGTGGACCAGTTCTATTTCACAATATTGGAAATAAGCGAAGCATTATTAAAAAATAAAATAATGAGAATGAACAAAAGTATTCGTAAAAAAATTATAAATTGTTATTTTTTTCGAAAAGTGTGAAACAAAAAAGTCACTTATGTAAATAGTTATTTGTATTTGCTTTTTAATAATTTGATAGTAAATAGTTCAAAAACAAAAACTATTACATTTCCTGATGCAAAAATTATTGATAATTTTAGATGTGACAGTTTGTTTGTTTCAAGTTATTTTAAATTTTATATTAAAATGAACTTCCACAAAATTACCGCCGAAACCATCAAAAGTATCAAAATTGATTCGTTTGAATTTTGTACATTTCTATGTGTTTCGTCGCAATCGACCCGGGTTTCACCTTTCGGCATCTTCAGACATTTCACGCGTACAAATGAACTTGAACTGAGCTCATGAGCTCTTAAAGAAACTTCAGTCGAAGTCCTTACCAATTGTTTGATAAAATGCTTTGACAAGGAATAAATTAAGTGCCAAAATTTTATTCTAATGACACCTAATTGACAAATTCTGTATTTGACAGGAATTGCAAAATAATAATAAAATAGATAGTGAAAGTGATTAAATATGCTATTTGCCACAAATATTATTAGGGTTATTAGGACAATTAATGTTATTGATTGGTTTGATGTGTAAACAATTTGTTTATGAGTCCTTGTAATTACTTTGCTAATTAGCATGCTGTTTTGCATTTGATTACCAATTAGCAGAAGCACCATATTGTGCACTATGTAAGCATAGTTTTAATACTGATTATATTTACATTTAATAAATAGCAAAGGGTTTACTGTATCATTACGCACTGGAATATTATTATAGTGGACTGTCAACCATGGGTCCGGGAGTGGCCAGTGCATTTTTTCTTTCTTGCACGGCATTGACCAATTTTCTATATGGACCGAGCGGTAGTCCTAATGATTTCATGTCGGTTTCTGTGAGAAGCATGAGAGAGTCGAGGTCTATCTGCTCTTGTAAGAACTTTGGAGCGTACTGGGAGAGTCCCCAGGCCGTGAGGAATCTTTGCAAAGCCGCAGCACCCGATTCTTCTTCATCTTCATCCGATGATGCCGAAGAGCTCTCTGAAACATCCAAAAATACAAAAGTTGTAAAAAATAGTATTTTCATTCATCTCAATAATAAGATGTTTTTTTTAATCCATAACCCCTACAAAAGTTGAGCATTTGCCTTCCTCATGGAAGTACTTTGAGATCTTTTTACTGTCACTTAACCTCTCTTTAGTTTGATGAGAGTAGGAATAAAATGCTAGGACGTCAGGACTAGTGGTCAGCTAGTTGCTTTCACTATGTCCTTCTTTTAAGATTGTATAACACAAACACCCATTACATCACTGTCCAGCATTGTCAACTGATCAAGATGCGCGAAACCGGTTCTAATTATCAGAATAAATGTAAAGATTATTACTATGTAATATGTTTTACTTATTTGAATAGTGCCTTTCTATCTTTGCTAAATGGCAATGCAGAAACGGTTTGCCCACCGATTCATTTTTGAATTGGCACATTTAAAGGTACTTTTTCATTTACATTATGTTTAGAAAATTAACCGAAAAGAAAAAGACATGCGACAGTTGTAATTGAAATATAATTTATGGCGTCTTACCGTCATCATTCCACCGGGGTTTAATTGAGCGCTGTCTAGCTGCAAGGGATCCTGCAGATCCAATTGATAGCTCTTCTCCGTGATTACCGGTTCCTGCAGGGCCGGTTGATACGTGACTTGGATTCATGGAGTTTAGCGTTGCTGTTATGGAACGTCTGAAACAAATTAAGAAATTTTTCACATATAGTTGACCCCCTATAGTGTAGAGATTGGGACTACAATAAAGGAATAAAAAGTTATAGGGAATTAGGCACCCAATTATTTTTTGTGAATTGTCTGAAATCAACAAATCAAGAGAGTGATTGGCTACTAGTCGTTTCACAGCCTCATTCTTCTATTTACCTTGTCTGAAAAAGAAAGGTAAAATGACTGGTACAAGTCTATTTCACCCTTTCGAAAATGAGAAACCGAATTAAACAATATTTACTTTTTATGTATTTTAGTTTAAACTTATATTTCTGTTTGTACATACATATTTATTTAGAAGGTATATATTGTTTTTATTTTTTTCTTTTCAATTTTTATTCAGTAATTAATGCATAACGATTTTTAAAATGACTACTGTTAACACATTGGCTATGGTAGAGATCTAAACATAAAGAGAACTAACGTGTCTTTCTCGTCCCCATAGCCAATGTGTTAAGATACTATTTTATGGAGTTTATTTACATTCCACTCTGGGAGTAGGAAGAGTTTCAATTGCAGACTAACAGGCTAGCTGAAGTTGATGCACAATAGTTTTAATAAATCAATTCACCGCCAATTACCTGAATGCTACACTTCCAAAACCTGGTCTGTCAAAAATACTTGCTGGTTCCTGCAGCATTACTTCTTGGCCTAAGCCACTATCATCGGCTGCCAAGAAATCAGGGTGGCTGATTGATCTGGAAAGTATAGAAGTAGTAGTTTTTTGACACAATATAATTTATGATTTTTTACCTAATTTAGGTAAATCAACTTATTATAATAGTAATTGATTGAATTAACATTTACTTGGTAGAACTTCATTATTCATATTTGTTTAAAAAGCGTTAGGGTGGGCAAAATACGTATGCAATCACGAGATACCTAGTAAGACCTGACTTTCTCGGTGCATCGAAACCGTCTTGGGCCTCTTCATTTTCGTCCACCGCGAAGACGTCAGCTATTTTTCCTCGTTGGTGGGGTCCATTCTGAGCAAACGTACCAACGTACATCACTTCAGAGTCTCGTCTGAGTCCTCTTAGTGAACGAATAGATCTATGACCGTCCATTTCTAATTCTCCAATCTGAATCAAACACGCAAATATATCAATTAATGATCTTCAACATAATAGGTAAGAGAGCTATATTGGAAATTTAAATTCCACAGTGAGTTACCATGTATGTATTATATATAAAGAGCCTCCTAAATATTATAATGATGTGGATTTCAAGATTCTTCTGGTGTCAATTATATCAACTTGTAAAGATGTTTAACCCTTTGAATCCCACAGGGCCGATAATTGTCCCCAGTGGTTTTAGCACATTTTATCGGGATTTGTTTTTTTTCTTTATTTATATGCTTTTACAACCTATATAACACACTCACTTGTCCCAATATATATCATAAAGAGACATTACAAAAAATTTGCACGCGTAAGCCTACCGTTTCTTGCGAATGCCTTGGGATTTTTCACTGGCACTTTCCAAAATGGTCTGGTATCCAAGGGGTTAATAAATTATTTATCATGATCAATTCTTGTTGGAAAGATTTAATGTTTATATAAATAAAACACATGCCTGAGGGATTCTTTACATATATTCCTGGGGCCGATAGTTGGCCCCGTAGGATTAAAAGGATTAACAGTCGCTTAGAAGTAGGGATTCCAATCCCGGGATCCCGCCGTTTTTAAGTACCTGATGAGTCCCGTGATTAGAAAACATAATCCCGAAATTTCGGGATTAACTGATTTATCAGCACGATCGAATTATTTAAACATATTTTGTGGAACGTGTCACACAAACGCGTATTTTGCATCAGATTACTCCCACCAGTCCCACCTCTAGGACCAGATGTCTGTAATCCCCTTCATTGCGCGGGCAATACGACAAATGCTGTGCTCTGGAGTGCACGCGTTTCGCTCAAGATTTAGCGTGTTTATAATATAATGGATAAACAACCAAAATATAATATTCACAAAAAAGATGGTGATATTAATTCGATATGGAAATACTTTTTTACATCAACGGATGGAGCTACAGCTAAATGTAAAAAGTGCAGTGTGGTTCTAAAAATGGCGGAGGATCTACCAAAGGGCTGCATACACAAAATGAAAATTCATGGGCCATCTTCTGTCAATTCTACCGAGAAACCCACCAAATCGCCTGATCGACCGTTGAAAAGAAAATTAATATCCGACTATTTTTTAACTAAAGAAGATCAATCACTTGACGCTGTGCTTGCACGGATGACATCCCGAGATGGTTTACCATTCAATATATTTATTACATCGATTGATTTGAGAGCAGCTCTAAAAGCCGAAGGATACCAGTCTCTTCCTTCTAAATATTTAAAAGATCACCCACTAAAAATGATTCTATTCTACAAAAATATATATAAAAAACGAGCATGGAAAAGAACTTTCACCTATATTGGACTGTAAAACCAGATGGAGCAGTCTGTATAATATGCTGGAACGGTTTTTATTTTGTAAAAACATGTATACAAAAAACTCTTATAGATTTAAAGAATTTTTCCGTGACATTTAATGAAAATGACTGGATGAAAATTGAAGAAATTGTACAAGTATTAAAGCCCCTAAAATTAGCAGTCGAAGCACTTTGCCGACGTGATACCAACAGCCGACGCAATTTTGAAATTCAGTTTCAGACAATTGACCCAGCTTAAGTCTGCATTAAGCAAAGATGTATTAATTTCTCTACAAAAACATGTCGAAAAACGAAGCCGAACAGATTTAACTGATACACTAAAATATTTATTTAATCCTTCATCATTCAATGACAACAAAACAACTCGTAAAACTATAAAAGAAACTATTCAAAAACTTATTGAAAGATTAAATGAAGAAGAAGCTCAAGATATGATCGAAATATCAGTGCCAATAGAAAAATCATCAATCGAATTTACTTAAATGCAGTCATCCCACCCAATTGAAAAAGAAACAATGAAACAACAGTTACAGGATGAAATCGCAATAAGCTTGATGACATGCGAACCAAAAATTCAAAATTGCACAAGGCTTATGTCCGTTATAAACCAAGAGATGATGTTATTTGATAATGGAGGCTCACGTGGTCATCACCTCGAACTGGCATATCAATATTTGATGACTATACCCCCAACAAGTGTAGAGGCTGAACGTGCTTTTTCAGCAGTAGGCTGTTTAGGAAAAAAAATTAGATCTTGGCTAAATGATGAAACGCTTGATGCTTTGTTATTACTACGTGCGTTTTATTCAAAATATTTTTTTCCAATTAATTTTGTCACTTTTTTATTTATACTATTTTCCATTTTAACCCCAAGTCTACAATTATACGTACATTTATACATTGACCAATAAACAAATGTCAAAATAAATTGTATTATTCATTTTAAGCTATTTTTATCGATAAAATAACATAGCTAATATTAAATAAATAAGAAAAATATCCCAGATCCCGGGACTGGTCCCGGGATCCCGGGACCAACTTATTGTAATCCCGAAATCCCGGGATCAAAATTTTGGCCCGGGATTGGAATCCCTACTTAGAAGTGATTAACTGTTTTTTTCATACAAAAGTGAGGCATTGAAAATACATCTTCTAAAAAGTGGTCTGACCTTGAAATCATCATTATTTTTGTTGACTGTTCCATTTTTCATTTTGCTGGCCATTGCCTTCTTTTCGACAGCACTTTTCCCACGATGGCCTCCGGAGACTGTTCCAACTAAAGTACTGAAGGGCTGTGGAGCATTATCATTGATAGCCGTAAGGTTACCTGAAAAAATATTAAGTAGAAATATAAAGTCAGTCAATCGGTATTTATTAACTGAATCTTATTCCATTAACACATGATATAAATGAGCAAATACAAAAATAAATAATATTTTAGTAGTATAATTTGAATTAATGAACATAGTATGTAATAAGGTTTTGGCCCCTGGTGGATTGAAGAGTGGTTTTTTTTAAAGAACACAAAAATCTGTTGTAAAATTTTACCTTATAAACATAAAGGTCAATATGCTTGTTTTATTGTCTGCTATATATAACTCACCTATAATGACAGCTAAGAAGTAATTTTTTTGAAAGAAGCCTTTTTGATTATCTGGTTATTTAACCGGTGAGTCTAAATTATGATTTTTTATAATCATACGCTTCATAATAATAAACTTGCTGTGTAATAGATTTTCATTTTTACCTTGACTAGATGATCTGGTGATTTTTTGTTTAAGTGCCATCAAAACAGTGCTAGGTCTATGTGGCATAGTCTTCAGGGAGTCATCTGTTGAACCTGCATAAAGTCCACCACCTTCCCATTCCTTATTCCATTTTCTCAACTCCTTCTCGGCCATTATTTCTGCTTTGGATTGTCTTTTGTTGTACTGTTTAAGTGTTTCTTTACTTTCTTTTTTTGCCCTTTCTTTTAGTGTTTTTGCTTTTTTTCTGTAAAAGATATAGAAATTGGTAATAGTGAAACAACAGCTGTGTCTTATTTAAATAATTTAAATATTTTAAGTGAACTTTCATGATTCTGACAAGACTTTGACCAGCCCTGCTCAGATTATTGGAAAAGTCCACAGTTTCAGATACCTCAAAGTACATATTCAGAAAGATAGTAGCACAGAGTAGTATAAAAACTGTCTTGGACACGCAGTTGTACATGATAGCCAAATGACTCTGTTTGCATTCTACCAATGCTGCTTTACAATACCAAATCATGGCACCTTACAAGTACTATCCATACGATATGCTAATAGGAACTGTAATATACTGCATATGTCACAGGAGGAAGCTAGCGGAATTGGCAATTAAATAACACCAGACATTCTGTTATTAACCCATTCTTTATAGTGTGTTCAAATTTGTGCGTAACTACCATAGTAATTAAAATCCCCGTAAACAAAGTGTTAAAGGCAAACAATGAGGTCTGTTGTAATGCTTTTTGTTGCAAAATTATCAAATTGTCAACAGATGTATTCCAAAATATTAATATGATTGAGTTTGAATGCTTATATTATATGTCATCTTAATCAAGGACAAACTAATCTCTCTATTTTAGAGCTGCTTTAAGTAACAGAGATTTACAAGCTGATAAGAGTAATCTCCTGTTAATCAGCACATTTTTAAATGTCATAGAACACAAAAATGTGCCCAATTTCAACAGATATATATATATAGTCATATGGTGTAAATCAATGCTCCTCAAACTATGCTGTAGGGATTTTGCGAAGCTTTGATAACAAGCAAACTACAAAAGCAAATTCATTGCATTTATAATGAGTTAACTTCAAATTGGAAATACCGATTGAGAGTAAATCAATGTTAATATATATAGTGATATATATAAATATGTGTGAGATTAATCAGTACACTAAGCCAGTGCTTTTCAATCAGGGGCCGTAGGTATTTTCCGGGGCCGCAAAAAAGCTACACATTTTTTTTAAGATTTAGAGGACCATTTTTCATGAAAAACTTAAGGAAGCACCGCATTAAGCAATGTATTCGTCCAATAGCTGTTGGTTAACCCTTAAGGTACTCGTGACGTACAATGTATGCACTGCCATTTTGCGGTGTTTCTCTGAATTGAAATCTTGGGCCCTGGGTTGCATATCTAGTGTTTCAGTCTGGCTTCCTAAAACCTTTTAGCATAGCATTCTTCTAATAACGGTTGATTAAATGAATTATTATTGAATTATATAATTCAAAATTCAAAAGTTGGTTGGTTAAAAAGTAAATATAGAAAATTAAGACAAATTACGGATCGCTGCTTTCAATTTTGGCAGCCACTGAATCGAGGTATCGCAGAATGTCATCTCTGTTGTTTATGGCGGCGAGCTCTTGTGCTGTGTGATTATCTATGTCCACTGCATATAAGTTGGCGCCAAAGTTCACCAGGAATGTGACGCAGTCCTTGTGGCCTCTCGCCGCCGATAAATGTAATGCCGTATTTCCAAAATGGTCGGCTTTATCGGGGTCGCCTCTGGAAAAAAATATTATTATTTAGTATTAGAGGATCGACATATAAAATTATCAATATTCATCAAGGCGTGAATTGAATTTTTTTGAATAATTTATCAATTTGTCTGTTTAAATATTCAAAAATTTCATCGTAACAGACAAATCAGACAACCAGACTTTTTGACAGGTTAGCCAAAATAACCTTGCTGTAATTTTTATGTTTTGCAAAAACGAATACAGGTTAGAGATATTATTATTTTATTTGTAATTTTTCCACCAACATTTGTTGCATACTGCCTTACCACAAAACGGTATTTTTTTCATTTTTTAGTTATGCGAAAAAACTTGAGGGAGAGAGGTGGGGGCTTGAACAAGAAAAGTTAGCTTAACGGTTTCGCTACCCTTCATTTTTAGGATCATGTCGCCTTAGGAAAGTCCGAAATTGTCCGTATGTGATTTTAAGCTAGTGGACACGTGTGGGAAAGTGAATAATATGCCCAAGAGTTTTTATTACTTTTCAAGATGGCAGGCGTAATACACAACTGAGAGTTTAGCGGATTTTTGAAATAACCTATATTAAATTAGCATTGTTCAATCTTAATTATTAAGGCGCATGGCAAGGTTAAATTTGAAGCTATCAATAGTCGTTAATTTTTGATAATAATTGTGATATTAATAATATATTCAAATATCATATGATAAGATATCGACAATGATTTCTTGAGATAAAAATTATCCCTGAATTTTTATGCAGTAACAATTTGTTTATTATCAGCTAGAAATGATTTGTTTTTGATTAAGCATTAATTGAATCAAAAAAAAGTATTCATAATGTAAATGCAGTAACAAGAAAGGTATAAATTATTAGCCAAATATATTATATTTAAGATGCATATTTTTTTCCTCTTTTAGTGTCTCTGATTTTGGGATACATCTCACAATCAATTTAAAGTAATCAACATGTTTTGATAATTTTTGTGGCCTTGACCATGTTTCAGTCAAAAAACTATTGAAAGATTTATTAAGATAATAAACAAACAACTTCTAACTTTGCTCCATATGTATAAAAAAATCTTTTCGACTAGTCTTTGCCCAACATTTGTCAATAGATACAATGACGAAACCGAACATTATTTAATGATTATTCTTTCACCGCCATCTATGGATAACAAATGAAAGCTTGTGAAAACAAAAAAATGTAAAATTGATTTCATTCTTTTTTTAAATGTTTTATAAACTTTGAGGACACTGGTTTTGGATACCATTAGCGCCCTATCCGCGAAACCCAGTAAACAGTTATTGGAAAAGGTTTTTGATAAGCAATATTTTAATCAATTGAGATCAAATAATCAAATTCTATCTAGTTAGATTTTATCAATTAGACAAATGTTTAAAAAAAATATATATTCAGTCTCCTTATAAATGGATGTCGCTTTATCAAATCCGAACTACATATATTCACTATTATCTCATAGAAATCCTATGTCGAGACCTGCTCGACATTGCAAAACTTGGTAAAGAAGAAGCTTGGAAGCTTAACTTGGAAACTATTTTTTATTAATATTTAATAATCTTTATTTCAAAAACGGTATTTATTGGATTGTGTGCCTTAGTTAATGTTTGAAACATGTCATAATGTGGTATATTTTTCAGTATTTCGTTTTGCCATGCTAACAAATACATTGATATCAATCAATTGAGCAGTTGCTGGAAGGAAAAAAATAATATACTGAGGAGTGCAAAGGGTTGAGTACATTACTTTTGATGGATTTTGCGGTAAATTTATAGGAATTTATTTTTTAATAAAATGAAAATGCTTCTCAAAGTGGTGACACCCTTAAGCGTAAATCTATATAACCATTTTATCTCATTGTTAGATGTCAATAGTTGCTGCTCGAGTACTTGAGTAATCATAAAATATAATTCTTAATATTATTGGAAAACATCAAAGATAGAAATAGTAGGTAAAATGTTATCTCCTCGAAATTGCTATAGATAATGAGGATCTGAGTAATAATTTATTGCCATGATAATGATTCATGGGTTTTGGAGCAATCATTTAGAAGGAATTTAATGAGTGATAATATAAGGCTCTCAGTAAAATAGATTATTGTTATCAGTTTTAAAAAAAAGATATTATTAATATTGTCTGATAAAGACAAATACAATAGATACTTGCTAAAGAATTGATTAAAAATGTACATGCATTACAATTCAAGAATAAATGATAAATGAATATATGTACTAACAATCAGGAAAGAATTATTCGTATCCATCTGTGGACTGCATTCTGCTGAGAACAGCATGATAAAAGCTTAGAGCAATGGCTCTCAACCATTTTGGCTATACAGTCCCTCTCTTTGATTAAAAAATACTCAACAAACAGTTTGCAGGAAAAAAAACCACTGACTTCCGTTTATGGAATTAATAATGCCCATATTTTTGGTTATAGTCAACTTTTTCAAACATTGATTTGATGGTACCCCCTTACATGAAAGATTTTTATATTACTTCAACATTCTCTTAGGTTTCAAGAATTAGAAGAGGAATTGCTGTTATTGCCACATAAAATATTCGATAATTACAGAGAATGAATATAAATTAAAATCATATATTTTTTACAAAGAAATTTTAAACAGGCAACACAAAACTAATGGCTCTTGCGATGTGTGTTGTTATTAAACTAAATGATTACAATATTAAGTGGGGCCTATATATATGTGGTTGGCATTTGAGATCCAAATCTTGATCCCGTATATATACCAGACGGGCAGTGAACAGGTTAACAAATAGTGTAAAGATATGACATTGTACCCTCTTCCGCACAGCAGTCGAAGAGCTTCCACCTTTCCTTCAAATGCTGCCCATAAAGTTGGAGTCATCCCGGCTTCATCACGACCATTGCACTCCTTTCGGGTTGCTTCCTTGAGGACCTCTTGGAGGCCATCTTTAGCAGCTCTAGAAATTGGAGAGAGAACTTTTTTACTGCAGGAAAAAGAGTGGTAAGTATAAACAAGACTACAAATATGTTACGGTTTGTACATATAGAAATAGTATCTACAATGTTGGTTTATTCTTTAAAAAGATTCAAGACATATTAATTTTTATTTCAAGCATACAGGATATTTTGAAAAACACTTTTAGGGAATTCTATGCAGTTAACCTAATTACGTAAAAATCAAAATATTATGTGTTTTGGAAACCGTCTAATGATTATTCCATATTTGAAAATGGTTGTATGGAAAGAAACAAAAGAACACTTAGAAAGAGAAACAAATTATTATATAGTTTGTTTTAAGGTAAACATTGTTTGAATATTGGAAATTTAGAGTTATAGGCCATTCATAAATGATCATATTTCGTCACAATTTACGTATTTTATTTACTACTAAATCTAATTTTGTGGAGTAAGAGCTTTCAAGGGGTTCAAATCACCATTCATGTGAATAATATTCTCTATCCAAAGTTTTAAAAAAAAATATCTGGTGCATTGTTTATGGTTGTAGAGCTAAATATTTGTTTAAATAAAAGATTATTTTACATCATCCCTCTCCTCATAAAAAACTAAAAAAAAAAACCTCTATAAACTTTATAAGCCTCTGTTACAAATCGTCATATTTATTTTAATAGACAATTTCGTGTTAACCGAGGCAAGTGTTTTTGACAGTGAACCGGAAAGAAGTTGCATTCAAAATGTCGCTAACAACCGCCATGACACCAATAGATAGGAAGTGTCGTCCAAATGACCATGCACCATGTTTTTCAGACTAGGAAATGAAATGCTCAATTGCCAGTGGCGTACCACCAACATCTTGTACCACTGACATCCGCGGTATATATTGTATATACATATATTGCACTTTGTCAATTGCCAAAAACGATAACATTCAAAATATCGCATTGATCGTTTCATCGTATTCACCGAATAAACATTTTTGTTTTTTTACTTCCGGCCGAGTACTGTAAAAATCTCCAGCCAAATATTTTTTGAAAAAAGAATTTATGAATGTACCCTACTTCGTATAAACAACATATCTTCATTTATATAGTTTTTATAAAAAAAAATTAAGCCATCGATAAAAATGAAAACTGACACAAAGATATGAAGATTTAGTAGGCATCCTTCTATTTGGCCAAATGTTTATGGATGTGAAATTTGATCTTAAATATCAATGTTTACGGAAAACTAACAAAAGAAAATTTGGTAACCTTGAAGCCGTTGATTTATGGATCTATGTGAAGATTTGGGGCCAAATTCGTGTATTTTATGCTAGATTTAGCCATCTTATTTTAACGATACAAATATTTGGCATTTCAGTTACTGCCAAGTGCCAATGCGACAAACATTTTTACATAAGATAGTCACGCGAGATAAACTCGATGAGAAATTGTATGAATCAGTCGAGAACATCCTCGAGACACATCTAATCGCTTGTGCACAGCTCTTGCCACTAGACCACATAGACCGACAAGAAGTTTTTTCAAAATTTATTCCCTCACAATTTTTCAACATATATCGACTTTTAATATACGAATATGTTTTTCATTTATTGATGAGGTTAGGTTAGGTTAGCGAAACCGCGATGTTCAAAAAGAACACAGAATTATGCATTCGTCGAACGTAGATTGATAGCAAATAAATTTTCCGTTGATGGAGAAATAATAGACATTTGGATAACACAATATTGATTAAATACTTGTGTGCAGTCATAAAATACCATCAGGTACTCCACTGTACGAAGGGTGTCATGCATGACTCGTCTGTTATTTTATCTGTGTTATAGAAAATAAAAACAAAAGCATAGATCACAATTGAGCAGGTCAACGAACAGCGCAATACGGAAGTTAACTGGCGAAAGGGAATCCGAAATGATAAAGTTTGAGCGATCTTTCATTTGAGTATACGTCGATTATCGTTTGCAAAAGCTCCAAATTGCTTGCTTTCGGAATTTCATAATACCACAAAACGGGGTGAATAGACACAAAAACAAGGATTGAACTTTAGCACAACTTTACTAAGTATCCAATATATTTTTTACTATTTATATATGTTACAGTGAAACTGTATTCTCAGAGAAAATATATTCTTCTCCAAGCTGTCATTGAAATTAAATTTGGCCGCCCAATGTTTGTCTGTGCATTTCTTTGGTTCTCTTTTATGAAAGGGACTACTTGCTGATTTTGTTTCATTGAAGCAAACCAAAATTTTAGGCCGTCAAATCATCGACTTGGGCCTATAATTTCAATGATCGTGACCAGTGAAATCATGTTGTCAAACCAATTTATTACTTGATACATTTTCACTGTAACATTTATAATTCTTTACAATGATTATACCATCTCTCGAATGACAAAACCAAACCAACTAAATGACGGGCCAAAATTGAAACAAACGTTTTTAAGTTCTATGCCTGTGCATCCTTACTTTTTGACCCCTTATAAACTTCTCTTTTATTGCATGAAAATTAAATTAAATCATGTTTTTTTTTGTTAGTAAGTACCGTAAAACGGAATGAATAGAGACTCATATAGAATAGAGGTTCATATCGTGGGTGTAGGAACATACGGGCGAAACTACAAAAACAACGAACTGAGATAAATGGCAAAACAGTTTCCAATTTTGAACTGTGTGCTTACGGATTTGCAGAAAAACCGAGCAATATCTGGTAAACCGCTCATCGTACAAATTTCATATTTTTATATCTTATAGAACTGCATTTGAGCATGACAATGCCATATTTAACTCAAAACAGACATTTTTGTAGTTACGCCCGTATGTTTCTACACCCACGATATATTCCAATCATTACAATCTGTATTTTTGTCTCTATTTACCCTCTCTTGTCTCTATTCACCTCGATTCAATGTAAATAGAGACATCGGACAATATTGACTGTGTTTTAATAACGATTGTGAATATTTGAAAAATATTGTCATGAATGTGCAGTAGGCAGGGCTGTGGAGTCGGTTATAAAAAATATCGACTTCGACTCCGACTCCAGCATTTATCAAAATCACTACTCCGACTAAAATAAGTTTAATATCATCACTTTGTTTTCCTAATTTTCCTATTTATGTGTATTCAATTAAATACCAACCCTATCAATCCGGCCAATAGCTAAATTTTACATATAATATATGCAAAAATAAAAAGTTCAACTTTTCAAAATTTCCGACTCCGGCCATAACGCCGCGACAACCCCAACTCCGGCCAAAAAGCCCCGACTCCACAGCCCTGGTAGTAGAAACAAGTTTCAAGCCATTCATATTTGAAATATGTGGCGCAGGTATGAAGATACATAGTCGTGAAGGGTAAAAAGTGTCTCTATTCACCCCGTTTTACGGTAACTTACATTTGGTAGCTTTATTGAAGATTATGCGAAAAAGCCATTTAGTATGTACAGTAAAATATCCGATAAGATCGATTGAGCAATTCAATGTTTTGTAACTGTTTCCATGCACAATGGAATTAAAGACCCTTTGCTAAGATGTAGATTGTAAAATACACAACTAAATTAACGAGATGATAATCTGGTGATTTTCTAATGCTGTAGCAAGTTACAACTTATACATTATCCTAACCACGTACGTTGAATTGTGAAAAATACATAAATTATGTAATTTAAAAATTAAATCAACCACAGTAGGTTGTATAAATACTGTAAATCATATTTTTTTAATGGCATGTATTTAATGGGTCAGTAACTAATTCAAGTTTTGGTCAGTTGAATATATAAATGGTAAGTTAAAAATCAAAAGGTCAGTTAATATTATAAACGGTCAGTTGTCATTGTATCAGTGTGAATGTGGTCAGTTATTAAATAAAACGGTCAGTAATATATTTTAATGGTTAGTTATTTATTAAAAACAGTTAGTATTTACTTTAAATGGTCAGGTATTTAAAAAAAATGATAAGTTTTAGTTTGACAGCTTGTGAATTTTATCAAATATGGTCGTAATAGGCAAATTTATGACATGTTCTTTTTATTTTAACTGACTATTTATTATTTTAACTGACCATTTATTTTTTAACTGACCGTTTTAAGTATTTCTAACTGACCATTTATCGAATTAGAAACTGACCAAATAATTAGTAGTCTTTTTTAATATGAAAATAATAATTTTGCTTAGAATACTGTATAGTGGTACAGTAAGTAAAAAGTGTTAATTGTCACTTTTTGGTGGAGAGGCATTTTTTAAAATAAATAAAACTCATTTTATAGCATTACTTCCAGCATTATCAACTGATGAGCTCGCGATTAGCGAAACAGGCTCTGTTCTTTATCAGAATATATGTGAAAGTGCTACATTTAAATATTATCTATGTATATAATCTTAGCAGTTATCAGCTATTTACAAAAGTAAGGAATTTAATAAAAAATAAGTGCTTAAGACACTCGTCATCGATGTTTTACATATACTTATACAATGTTAGAAGGCACGGGAGAAGTTAAGTACTGTTTTATGATATATTTGTGAAACGATATATTAGAAAATTTCTGTGGCCTTTTGGAACGGATCTCATTCGTGAGACGGTCGAATAGTTTTTCTGAGAGAAAAACTTTCGATCTTGTTTAGATGACAATTAGAGATTCTTGTGCACTTCTCGTATGTGACGGTAACTTATATTTATTCAAGTAAACTATTTCTCGGAAAAGAAATCAGAAAATATACATTCCTTAACATGCAGGTAAAATATGTTTTCACTTTCAGAATAGTTCTAAAGTATAATATTAATAAAATTGAATGCAATATGAAGATTTTCTCACTATCATATTCAAACTAATATTGTATGGAATACCAGTCGGATTCTTGTTGGACATACACTAACTTTAACTGAAAAAATATTTTTTTAAGACAACCACCTAGTCAGGGTCAACTTAAATGCCGTGAGGCCCTATATTATTTCATATGAGAGGCCCCTAAAAAATCAATCGATGTGTTCTTAGCAAACTTTCAAATACAATTGGAAAGCTACAACTGATGTTATTTTGACTCAAAATTTAGATAAATACTGGTAAACAAACGTCTGGTTGCCTCAAGCAATACATTTCGTAACTTCTTTCATCCCGGGACCACTACCTGGAAGACTTATCTCAAATCCCAATAGATCGAAAAATCCCGATAGATTTAAATACATCGTTGTCTGAATTCACAATCAAGTAATGAAATTTTATAAAATTATTATTTCAAATATAAATACATCGCCTGGAAAAAAAGATACATCTCGGCTGGAGGCCCGTAAGATTTTGAGGCCCTGGGAGTCAGCCTTTTTAATGTATAGATAAATCCGGCCGTGTATTGATAATTGTATTTTTTTTTTTTTATTGAATATAATTTTTAAAAAACAGGGCATTACTTGATGTTATATGGATTTATATAGATTACTGAAACATATCTGGCAGATTCAATTATTGAATGCAGAGCTTAAGTCATAGAAGTGCTATGAAAAGTTTATTTATATCGATACAAGTTGAAATATAATGGTTTATTTATTGATTAATTACACATCAAGTGCTTGGTTGCAATTGTTTGAGGTGTATAAAGCATTTAAAGCACTACGTGTATCTATCGCGTCCGCTATTTGACAGGTTAAAGTAAGAAACAAACAATAATAAAGTGATCACATCCTTACTTGTGGAATCTGTCTGTACTCATTTTGAAATCCAATTTATAATATCCCACTTATAGAAGACACACTTAAAAGTGTATCATTGCGCCAAATGTTCACTCGATCATTCAAAAACAATACTATTTCACGCAAAACTGATCTCGCTCACTCGGAAAGTTATCAAAGATGCGTTCACTTTGACAAGACACTGGTCATTAGGGAGAAAATAAACGGTCGGTTATAATCCGAATGTCGATGAAACTTTTTTATTGTTTTGATGTCACGATAATCGACAAACTCTTGATACACTCTCACTGCTTATCTAGGTGGTACGCATAAAAATAACTGTTACACCTGCGATTGTGCTCAGGTGAACGCGCCCCCTACTTTATGCCGCCTTCATACTGATTGGTGAAAAAAATGCGATAAAGAATGTGCCGGCGATCATCTCACTGTTGAAACCGTTGTTTTGCCAGTTGGGATAAAATGTTCTCTG
Source organism: Himalopsyche kuldschensis (assembly GCA_028554975.1). Taxonomy (NCBI): domain Eukaryota; kingdom Metazoa; phylum Arthropoda; class Insecta; order Trichoptera; family Rhyacophilidae; genus Himalopsyche; species Himalopsyche kuldschensis. Next base: position 738,863 of record JAHFWI010000005.1, read on the forward strand.
CCATCTATTGAAAAAATAAAATAGCTTTACTATAGACATCTGTGCATTTTTATTAAATACTTTTAATAAAAACGAGTGTGTTTACATACCATTACGATAAATTATGTTTTTTCTATAAAATAAAATATATTTTTAAAACTACACACTTGCTGCCGCTAACAAAAATAAAGAGTTTTTGCTACTGCCTTATAGATATCGTACAATGAAAAAATGTAGATATGTATTATATGTAATTGATAATAGATTTAAACAAAAATTAAAAAAATAATCGTCTTTATGAATGTGAAAAAAATGATTTTTAAATTAAGCGACAAAACTAAAAAATGTAAGTAATTCATTACATTAATTTCCGAAATATGTAGAAACCTACCTACAAGCAATAAATTTACATCGTGTTCCCTTCGAGTACAAAAAATGTATTTTATATTCTTATTCAATATTTTTATCTTTCAAATAATTACCTCCATACTTAAAATAATTTCTTAACAAGGCAAAATAATTAAGAAATAATTACATTTTTTTTAATTACAATGTTATTACGCACAACTTAAAAGTAAGCACGAGAGTTTTGAGGGAGGTTCCGTAATTTTAATTGCTTTATTTTCACTCTTATTTCTTTTTTAGATTATTAAGTTATATACCTTTTGTAAATTAGATTTTAATGAAGATATTATTATATATCAGGAATTGTATTTTTTATAAGATTAACTATTATGACTTAACTATAAGGGAATCTTTCTCAACCCTCGCCATTATTTTTTAAATACTATAAAAGTTATTGCTTTCAATTAGTGGAGTCCGTGGAGCAGTGGTAAACTCCAAAGGCTTCCATGGTGGACCTCGTGGGTTCGAGTCCCAGTACGCGCAACATTTTTTTAATTAATTTATTGAATCGTTGTGTTTTTGTTGCCTAAAAATAAAAATTCCTTCGCGCCCGGGAAAATGTTTGATTCGCTGATTTCGGGCAATTCACAATATAATATTGAAAGAACTTTATTTGTATGGGTGCCTAGTTCCCCATAACATAGTATTCATATAGCGTAATTCCAATCTCAACGCTATACGAGTGATCGACTGTAATTTGTTATAATGTTATGTACAGAGAAATACAGAGAAAAGAAATTTTAGTACCTACGCGGAAGGAAAGTAGTCAAAAAAATCAACAAAAGATTGCTTGTAATTCAATATTGGTACTACTAAACTACTCCCAACCACCACCCGCCACGGACTTACATTCGGTATCAGCGATCGTGTCCCGTGGCGTAACAACGTTAAGCGTATCTGTTCTGTTTGCGAGTATGGAGTTGTCTCGGGAGCATTTGCCCAGGACTTGGATGCCAAGGCACTCAAGTGTGCATTACTGACTCTAAATAATTAGCAAACCCTATACGTTACTGATTCTAGAAATGCTATTTAATGCTGTCATTAATGCAATCAACAAAGGCCGGTTACGGACCTATATGAATAGGTCCGTCCTTGCACCGTATGACGCCGCAAATTTGCTGAAGGCTCAATAATTATTTTTATTGGCTACCAAGTCGGCGTGGCCTACTGGCCCGACAGCTGGTCGGACCAACCTGAGTAAATCTTCCCGCTCAGAGGATATAAAAGGACAAATCCATAGAATGTGATCAGCATCCATTATATCGCCGCATCTACATGCGGCCCATCTACCATCCGGCCAACTACTACCGGTACTACTATTGAAGTTGGTTATAATTGTTTAATATTGAAAGATACCAGGAAATGGAGGTATTGAATGCAGTCGTGTGCCATAACGCATGCACCTCATGTTCCTTAGCACCTTAGCAGTGTGATCACTGCAATGACTTTGATTTTGAGTGCGGAATACATTTCCTAGATTAACACTTATTTTGTACGTTATTCCAAATACCTCCACTTATAATATGCAGCATTAAACATCCTATTAAAGCATTTCGTTACAAGTTGTTTTCACGAGAACCGTTTCATTTGCCTTTCTTTTTCGGTGAAGTTAAGGATAGAATGATGCGGTTAGAATAAGTATCATGTAAGTATCACAGACATCCATACCTTTGAAGAAAATCGATGACGTGGACGACGCAGGTTTCTGACTTGACTATTCTGGAACATATTTCCCAAAACTGCCATATGAATATATATTATGTAATATCTAAATGAGTTTCTTTGTAGTGTAAGTAATATTGGTTGATAGTTTCCGCTGAAATTCTGTGACAGTTCACTTCAACGCCGGTTTTCGGTTGGCAAACCTGACCACAACCGAATAGGATGAACGCTGAAAAAGATAAAGAACCGCCAGTTCAGCAAAAAACTAATATGGATCGAGCTTAGCGTCTACCAGCAAAAAATGTTTCAGCGTTTTCTTTGCATATATTTTGCTGAAAATTGAGATAAATTTACTTACTCTCCTAACTTTTAACATGGTGCTCAAATTAATAATGGAAGGGTCAAAGGGAAATAACACAATGCTTTCCGTAGGGCAAACATTATAATAGATAAAACCAGCCACTATCAGCGTTCTTATTATCACGTTTATAATAAGGTAATAATAAAATATCAACGAGTTATTATGGCTGTTTGTTCTCCAGATTTATAGGTTGTAAAAATATATTTCCCCGTGTCGGTGTCGTGCGTTCTGTTGCCAACTTCGCTATGATGTTGGCCGCGGCGAGTTCCATTTTCAAATTTTTAATTTAATTTTTATTCCAGCCTGTCATGGCTGTCATAAATCTAATAACGAATTAACGGCCAGGTATATAATACGTCAGTGGTGTTAACGTTAGGGGATACTATATCAAGTATTAGTCAAGTAATATTTACTGTCTTTGGTGGTGTGGCAAATAAATAAAACAGCAATGGAAACGTAATTTTTACAAATCAATATTAATGGCAATTATAATATCGAGCTCGTGGGCTCGAGTTTCAGTCTGGGTAGTTTCATTTTTTAATAGAATTATTGATTTCTGTTCAAATACATGTGTTGTCTACACCCTACGGTTCACTCCCACACCCACTCATCAGATCCTTAAGCGGGACGTAGCGAGAGTGTTTTGCTTCTAGTCATGACCTTTTTATTCCTCTCTCTGAGAAAAAAAGAGGTTGAACTGTGTAACGAGCAGTTCTCAGAACAGAACAAATTATGTTATTACATAATGTGGTTTAAGTCCTTTTTTCTCGTCGGAAATATAACGGTTTCTCCCTTTTTCAAACATAATTTAGATACTAATTCTGCATTTCAAGTTTACATCCTTTAACGTACGGCTCCACGACTCCGACTCTGACTCCACAGCCCTGTTCTCAACAAAGTCTAAGAACAAATATTTCGTTTACATTGTTTTGTGCATCAGTAAGTATTAGTTAGCATGAAATGCATGTAAGATGTCGAATTAACAGCGAGAAATGATGAAATGCAACACAACAGACTCACAACAATTTGCTGCAGCCTCGACCCATTCCACACATTCCTGATGTTTACACTGCGGCCACAGTAAAATTTTACGTGAGAACCACTGCTTTAGATAGCATGGATGTACGTCTCCAGCCAGAACGCCGCGATGACTTCGAGTCCGGCCAAAAAGCCGCGACTCCTCGTCTCCGACTCCGCCTCCACAGCCCTGTCAATTTTTTTTAACTTAATTGATGTCAAGTTGTAATGAATTGAATTTTTTTTTTCACTTTTCACTGTGACATAATATTACAACTATAAATATTATGTTTTATATTAAACAAACTTCGAAATAAATTTGATTATAAAATATTCATTCAACTTATTTAAAATATAATGATCTCCTCTTGTCGAGTATTCATTGGCACGCCACTGATCAAGTTGGTGCCTAAAGCTCCGTTTCGACCATCACAATAGACGATTTAACCAAATTGAATTTCAGGTAATTTTATTGAACCTCGTTTTGGGCATTTTTTAACCGCATTATTAGATGATTTATTGCCTAGTTATTATTAATATTATTATTATTACACAAAGGTTTCATAATGTTTTCAAATTATCCACCACGAGATGTATACGCCAATTAAAAAACATATTAATTCTCTATTCACGACCAGTCGCTGGTTCATTGATTTTTTTCAGCCTTATAATAAAGATATTAATTTCAACGCCTCGCTTTGAACACAAGCAGCGTGCATATTTTAATAATAAATTCGTGAAACTATGAATGAGGCTTTAATTAACTATGTAATAATTGTTATCAAATAAATTCTTGGCAGCTACCTAAATGATATTAAAAATACAAATAATACCCGATCGCTAAATAAATATCATTAAATTTGCATTAATACATCTTGCTTCAAAATATAAAGAAGTTAATGCCGCAATATTTTTCACGCGTGCCGGCAGATGATTTCATGTTCACTCTGCAAATAAATATAAAAATTGATTACCTACACCAACGATCACCAAACTAAGGACCGCCAAAGACTTTCATCAGGCCCTCTAAAAAATCTCAATTTTTGAAAATAAATTAATCAAATAAGATATTTTTTTTTTGAATATCATGATTTGGTTGTGAATCCAAAACTTTTTATTTCAATTCATCAATTGGTGACAACGTATGAACCCATTAACTATAATAGATATTTTCTATTATACAAGAAAATTCCAATAGAAATTACATCTGTTTACATTATGTAATTATAATAGAACATATAAATTAATATTCTTCTTGGATTCCAACGTGAATTTCATCCGGACCGCCAAGTTTTTAAAAATTTCCGTTTATCAAAAAGTCTTGTGACCCCTGACTTACACCATTTATATGAAATGAAAAATAACTTACAAATAGTGACACGTGTTTCGCTTCCCTACAAGACATCATCAGACCTACTATCGCACGAATGCTCGATTATTTTTAATTTTATATTTACATGAACTTCAAAGTTACCTTCAAATCCATCGAAAGGATGGACTTTGTCCAACAGTCCCTATTTTTGCGAGTAGCTTTTTAAAGTTATATTTCTTTTTATTATTATGCTTTTAAAACAATACAAAGAAAACTTACTAGAGGACGTGAAATAAACAAATTTTAATTACAATAGTCAAATCTACCCCCAATGTGGATATATGTGACTCCTAATAGAAGCTACGAGAACTGCTTGTAACTCAGTTGCTGAAATTCTCTTTTGAATTTTGTTTAGATCTGATAGTTGGGAACGGAATTTTAGATATGCCTTTGAATCGACTGAAAATTGAAAATGCAAATGTTCGAACTTTTTTAAAATTAAAAAACGTATTTTGATTAGATTGTTTGTTTGTTTTTTGAGTGGGCCGCACATACATACACCAGTAATATTTTTTTGATTCAATTATAATTTCTATTGGATATCGCTTACCCAATAGATATATTGTATTATTCTTTCAAAAAGATTCTTTTATGTACATACATACATACGTAGCATACTATAATAATTAAACCAATTACTAAGCGCACCATTTTAAATGTAAATTATATTTGCTGCGTTGGTCCACCAATTGTGGACATGACTACAGCCCGCAACTAGCATTTATTTTTGCATCCAAAATAGTGCGGTGGAATACCTTATATAATCGTGGGTGTAGGGACATACGAGTGAAACTACAAAAATGGCTGTTTTGAGTTAAATATGGCATTGTCATGCTCAAATACAGTTCTATAAGATATAAAAATATGAAACTTGTACGAAGAGCGGTTTACCAGATAATGCTGGGCTTTCCTGCACATCCGTAAGAACAAAGTATAAAATTGAAAACTATTTTTCCATTTATCTCAGTTCGTTGTTTTTGTAGTTTCGCCCGTATGTCCCTACACCCACGATATAAAAAATGATTTTTTTCATGACTTATAAATTATACACCAACTCAATGACAGGGCTTATGAAAGTCATAGATGTATGGTTCTATTTACATGCATACAACAAAACATATTAACAATCAACAACTAATTATCAATTTGGAAATGCTTACTTGATGAGATAATCCGGACCTGTGTAATATGTAAAACAATTTAATACGTGAGATACAAAGATAATCACGTGTTTTTTTTTACCAAAAGATATACCTATCATTAAAAAATCTTAATTTAGTTATGAAAAATAATTAACTATCTCGTTCTACATCGATCTACTTCACTGAACGGTTTTTTTTAAATTTAGAATTCTCTGTTCATTGTTTTCGGTTCTGTATTATAGGAATTTAAAAAGAGAATAATGATTTGAAATGGTCCGCCCTCAGAAAGATGTTTATTAATATAATAATGATAATGTATTCAGGTTCTAACCGCATGTTTGTGATGTTTGACGTCTCTATTCACACTTCTTATACAATATAACGAGTGTTAGAGGGAGACGCACACAGAGGAGACTGGGAGTAATCACGTCAATTGACTGAACATTCAATCTGAACATTTTTATGTTACTGCGGAATAAAAAAACGAATAATAATCATGTTTAAATACACCCTAAATAAATGAAATATTACGAGTATTTTAGTGGAATCATTCAATACACAAATACAATTTTTTCATGAATAATAGATCTTTTATCATTCATAGATTCCAAATATGAAAAACAGAGACATTTCGTTTTAATTAGTCCAATGTATAGTTAATTTTGGAGGTTATGTGTTTTTATCGTTTTACTATATTACATGGGTATAATAATCGCGCAGATAGGTATGAAGTGACGAAACTATTAGATGCATACATCTGCAATGTAGAGTTTTTTTTAAGTAGTGTATTGCCATTAAACATGTTAGAAAAAACATTACACTCAATTTTATTCGCTATTAATCTAAAGTAAATACTAATAAAAAACCACTGAGTAACCATTTAAAATATATAATATTATAAAAAAAAATATAAATATCGTTAATATAAAACAAAAACGTCCGGATTTGGTAAACAAATGAGCGTTTTCAACTAAAAATGAATCCATTGAATGTCATGACATATTGAGCGAAATCGATGCGTTTTTGTTTTATTAAATGTGACGTGAAAAAACAAAATCGACCATTTCCAGTGACTGAAATTTTCAGATTTTTGTTTAGTATGACTGCTCTTGTTCATTTACTATATTTTTTAAAAATAAAATATGTGATATTATTCAGACTTACTCATCTCAGTCATCTCCATCGAGTATTTGCATGAAACATGGTCAGTTGTGTTTATTGTTTATTGAGTAATTTCGATTATAAATCATTGCTCAAATTAGAATTGATAAATGAAAACCATGACTCACTGGTTGAATTAATAAGATAATAAAAAATGTGATTTAGTCAGTTTCATCTTTTATGGAGATGGCCACATTTGTTTTATAAAATTAATTTTTTTTTTAATGAGTACTAGTTTTTATTCAGTTTCTCAATCATAATTTCCAATGGCAACACAAGATTGCAATGACTAAGCCAGAAGCGGCTTAGAACAGAACCGCCCTTTTCCAATAAAATGCGAAACATCTGCAATTCATTTTTTGTCTCACGTCTTAAAATCATGGAGTAACAAGAAACAATTAAAAGTTATGTTATCAATATAACACCCAAAACAAATTTTTAAATCACTTCTAGAAGTGTAAAAATTCCATTAGCATTCGTATAATAATTGATATTATTTAAAAGTGATTTATTTCGTTTCAAAATCCAATTGATTCCACCTTCCCTTACTAATTACAGGTTGTAAGAGATAATGCCCGCGCCGGACAGGGACAGGTATATGATATAGTGCCCAAATGTAATGTGGGCGAACGAGACGGAGTAATTTAGTGAGGGCCCCAGGTAGACAGAGATGTACATCGGATGTTCGGAGGCGTTCGTAAAGGTGTGTTTTAAAGGGCGGCCCAGAAAGACTGAGTACTTATATTTAAATTATTTAATTTTCAAAGTTTATTATATTTAATACCGATTCTACTTTCTTATTAATCTATATTTGGCGTGAGACTAGTACTGGGTAAATCAAGTCTCAGAATTTTACGACGGTTGGTTGTATTTTACATCTTATTTCATTCACCTTTTTGTATGGTGAAATGTTAATAAAAAGAGGTTAAAACTTCATGTATAGATAATAATTACAATATAAATTGTATTTACATATATATTTAATGTCACGATACTTAAAAAAAACGCTCGCGATCAACCCGAAAAGAAAAGACCTCGCAAAAGTCCATGTGAAAGATAGCAATTTTTAATTGAAAAAAATATGAAATTGATCTTTTCGCTTGGAAAAATCTTGAATCAATTAAAGGAGATTTCAAAGATTATTTCAGTATTGAGAAATCCAGTCATAATTCAAGCTAATGCTCAATATATTAACAGTGGAGTTTATTTATTTATTAAAAAGCATAAAATCATTACCAGATTAAGACTTTAAAAATTATACATATTGTCTGATAAGTTTGCATAGTAAATACCAAGGTTGCAGAAAATTTGTAGGTGTTAAATGAAATTATCATTTGTATGCAATACATTTCATAGTATTTGGGATAAGATTTACAGCATTTCCACATAAATAATTTGTTATTCCACTAAAGATATCAAAATTGATCTAATTAATGGCTAATCACTGTCGTGACTAGGGATTCCAATCCCGGGCCAAAATTTTGATCCCGGGATTTCGGGATTGCAATAAGTTGGTCCCGGGATCCCGGGATCAGTCCCGGGATCTGGGATATTTTTCTTATTTATTTAATATTAGCTATGTTATTTTATCGATAAAAATAGCATAAATGGATAATACAATTTATTTTGACATTTGTTTATTGTTCAATGTATAATGTACGTATAATTTTAGACTTAAATAGGGGTTAAACTTTAGGGTTAAAATGGAAAATAATATAAATAAAAAAGTGACAAAATTAATTGAAAAAAAATATTTTGAAAAAACGCACGTAGTAATAACAAAGCATCAAGCGTTTCATCATTTAGCCTAGATCTAATTTTTTTTCCCAAACAGCCTACTGCTGAAAAAGCACGTTCAGCCTCTACACTTGTTGGGGGTATAGTCATCAAATATTGATATGCCAGTTCGAGGTGATGACCACGTGAGCCTCCATTATCAAATAACATCATCTCTTGGTTTATAACGGACATAAGCCTTGTGCAATTTTGAATTTTTGGTTCGCATGTCATCAAGCTTATTGCGATTTCATCCTGTAACTGTTGTTTCATTGTTTCTTGTTCAATTGGGTGGGATGACTGCATTGAAGTAATTTCGATTGATGACTTTTCTAGTGGCTCTGATATTTCGATCATATCTTGATCTTCTTCTTCATTTAATCTTTCAATAAGTTTTTGAATAGTTTCTTTTATAGTTTTACGAGTTGTTTTGTTGTCATTGAATGATGAAGGATTAAATAAATATTTTAGTGTATCAGTTAAATCTGTTCGGCTTCGTTTTTCAACATGTTTTTGTAGAGAAATTAATAAATCTTTGCGAAACGCGATTACAGACATCTGGTCCTAGAGGTGGGACTGGTGGGAGTAATCTGATGCAACATACGCGTTTGTGTGACACGTTCCACAAAATATGTTTAAATAATTCGATCGTGCTTGATAAATCAGTTAATCCCGAAATTTCGGGATTGTGTTTTCTAATCCCGGGACTCATCAGGTACTTAAAAACGGCGGGATCCCGGGATTTCGGGATCCGGGATCCCGGGATTGGAATCCCTAGTCGTGACACCTGTTATATCGGTCCATACAGGTGGTGGAGATTTTTTAACATCACATACATCCATGTCTACGATCACGAATACATACATATATTATATTAACAAATCAATTCATAAATGTGTCCGACTAATTTAATCAGGCTCTACCGTATCCAATATTAAATAAATAAATTATCAATACAGATTATAATAGATATTTGTTTTTATTAAGTCGTTGTAATAAAATTTCTTTAATAAGTGTTTATTTAAAAATATATTTAGCTGCGAAAAACCTTCCCACGCTTGAATAAATTACTTCAATCTACATTTGCATGAATAAATTATGCGTATGAAAATGCAAATAATATTTTTTCACGGTTTTTATTCATTCGTAAGTGTTTCACGATCCATCCTGTACAGATCCATCTCAATTATCTGCCGTCTCGTATGTTTGTCGGGGGTGATGGGCGAGCGCGAGGGAGACGGCGCTAGTTTATTAGACGTCTCGTCAATTGAACAACGTATTGGTTTTAATGTACCATTCTTTCGTTTGGGGTGCGAAATAAATTAGTTTATTTTGTTGGCGGTGTTCTTTTGCTTATTTATACATCACAATCAAGGTTGCCACAAGGCTTATTCACATTTGATTTAATTAAATTATATAAATAATACATGTTTAATAATATCTATCTGGTATGTCGGTGACATGCCGCTGATCGACAATGAGCTCGTAATAGGAATATTTTTAAACATATTATTTGCAAAAACTTTTTTTGATGACTAAATTTTAATTTGACCTACTTCCAGATTAGACCAACCCGGTGGATGCTAAAATATTTTGAGTCTAGAAATAGAAATAAAATATTTTGCTATCTTCAAAGATAGCAAAATAGTGTTAAATTAAAAAGTCGTAGCCGAGTGACAACCGTCTACGGCAAGGGTGGAATACCAAACACTTTCGGAAAGCAGTATAATATATTCATTCGTAAACTTTCTATTAGTGATATTTAATCAAGTGTGACAAACGCGCCTGGCGCATATGCTACTATTCATTGCGTGAATTTCATCTCATCTATTGCAATATTCAAGATTGGTACGTTGTGTTTTTATCCCTCAAAAACATATTCACTATCTTGGTCGGTATCTAAATGCACTTCGGTGCAACAACAATCTACGCTTCGATTATTTCGCAGTGAACGTGCTAATAACATACATATGTTTTTTTTAATTGAATGACGGAATCGAATTCTGTCAAAAAATTGAAGATTCCTAACGCTTACTGCAAAGCTTTCTTCTAACTCAGTTTCACGGAAAATTTGGATTCTTAAGTTGAAACTACTATTATTATACTATATCACTTTATTGATATGTATGCAAGTTAAATCCTTTTTTGCCTCTCCTGATTACTTACTTTATCTAAAGAGAGTGATCAAGTGGCAGAATCAGGACTTTTTAAGCCACGCCCGCTCCCAATGCCGAGCATATGGACTCTTCGTGTAGTTTGTCTCAAGTGCAGTTGTTCTATGATAACTGCTAGTAAAAGGACGGGTTGGATTTATGTGGAATCACATTCTGTTAAAATTCTGAAGTTCTTATAATTATAATCGATTTATATCAGTAGCAAACTTTTTAATAGAACCACGTTATTTTTGGCATCCCTGATACGATTCATATTGTTAGGTGTCTGCTCCGTGGCATACTGGAAGTGTTATTGGCCATTGTTAAGCGAGATGCAGATCTTTATTAAGCGCTTAAAGGAAATGACATAAACTGTAATATTATTTTTACGCGTTAGTATTTCAATGGTTAAGATGTTCATGTTTTTGTTGCGGCGAATTTATTAGCGTGGCAACTTACGTCTGCGGGTTTCAACAAATTATTGTATGATTGTCTTCGCAAACGGACGTTTAAGGCTCCGATAGGTATGCTTACAATTTACTTTCACAACAAAGTGACCAGAGGCTTGCGAGAAATATTGGATTATTTGAGGTGCCTAAAAGCAAGCCCTACATTTTTAAAATTTCACAAAAAATACGTAATTATATTCTGTAAGTCAACTCACATAATACCGTTGATTACTAACAGAAGACTATAAGTCAAATAACTTTGTTTTGATAATAATCGATATTTTCTTAAATCATGAAATTGAAACCATTCTTTTTTTACACATTACCTTGCAACAGCACAAGATTTCAATAAAATAATAAAATAGAATTCATTTCGAAAAATATATTAAATAAGAAAATCATTTAAACAAATAAAATACATTACACCCACTCACTCTGATGACCATTGCCAACTGCCATTAATTGACAATGCTCCCGTGAACGAAATCGGTCCTGATCTTTAACCCCTTTGATACCCTATAAAAATTTTCATTGGTTTTCCAAAAATACTCTGGGAATTATCTGTTTTATAGAATACTAGTATTGCTACGCGGCGTCGCTCGGACTAAGCGACCAATAATTATTTAATGTTATATCATTCGACATAATTATATCACAAAATAGAGTTAAAGTAAAATCACAAAATTTATTTAATTTGATGACAGCCCCATTCTCGCACATTAAAATGTCCAAATTCAAGTAAAAAATCTAATTTGCTGTCAAAGAAATGTCAAATAATACCTTCACGTAAATAATAAACATTAGTATTAATAATAAAAGCCGGGAAAAGTTCAGTAGAAGAATAATTTATTACATTTTGACTAAATGTCTTCGCCGATAAAAATTCAAACATATTTTCTTTCATATTCGTTTTTATGGCAACTTAATGACCAACAATGCAAAAGAGAATTACAGACCCACAGACATACATACGCCGTTTCGGTTTTATACATAAGATATATATATAAACGATACAAAATGTCTACTTCGCGTCAGTACAAGTTCATCCGTGCAAACGTTGCAAAGTGAACGCATCAATTCAATAAATATGTTTCAAAGATCAATTAGAAATGTTAAGTGCAGACATTTTTCCTATACGGAAAATTCCGTAATAAAATATACGCTTCAAATATCGAACAAAGCGTTTTTATTCTATGCATACCGATGTAATTTTTGGACCAACTGTATGTTACAAACATTTTAACGTGTTTTGAGATATTTATTTATGTATTTTTTGAGTAATGAAACAACGCAAAAAGAGTTGTTCGTTCAAGATTCATGTATAGAATGAAGAGAAATTTTGAAAAATACCAAATAGAGTCTCAAGCAGTGGCGGCCGGTGATAAAAAATTTAGGGAGTGCAATAAAAAAACCACAAATTCAATCTATAACACAAATTTTAAAGTCCGACATTGACGAAACTAACTTCTTCTCTATATTTGCATGGCAAGAGAATTAAGCTTATCACAATGTTATGCCGGAGAAGCGATTTAAGCCGAAATAATACTGTGTAACTTAAAACACGTCTACAAAGACTTGAAACCTTTCAAAGACTTGAAATCAATCAACTTATTAACAATAGGTAGAATAAAACACTAGATTTATTATAGATATTCCTATGTTATTATCTGGTCATTAGTATTTGCGATACTATATTCAAAAATCCCGATAATTAAAACAAAATCGGTTAATTCATTGAAAGTCGTTTCTCAAGTCACTAGAAACTTAAATTTGGTAACGTGAAAAGCAATTGATAGTTTTTCTAAGTTAACGCTTTTTAATCAATTACGAAACACATGACATTTATTGGAACATGGAACTAATTCTTAAAAAAAACGCAAGAATCCTCGCAAGCGCTACAATTGTGTGGGTGCATAAAATATATTTTGTAAATGATGTGTTTTATATGTAAAAGAATAGCATACGTAATAAAAATGTTTAAAATACGTACATTGTGTTATTGATCAATGATTATAATAAAGACAAATAAATATAATGATTGAATTGGCATTCACTTAGTAGAACTCCATGCAAAAAATGGTAATTTATTTAAGTTCTATGAAAATTATGTAGTGGATACTAGATAGTTATTTCGGCTAACGCCCTCGTAAGAACTATAGAGCAGTAATAGTTCTGATGAGGGCATCAGCCGAAATAGATATCAACTATTTATTATATAATTTTTGTAGAACTTAAATAGGTACATTTCTATTTTTTCTCAGAGTAACAAATCAATATTCTAATATCAATTTAAATGCATTGAAAACCGATAATCTCTTTCTTTCGCCAATTACATCATGGTGTGTGTTTCCAATCATATGTTTTTACCAATCGACGATATTTTTATTTTTTCGTGAATTGATAGTTAAAAGATTTCTATGTGGATTCATTTGATTTTACTACTGATTATCACGGCTCAAATTCGATGGGCCTCTCTGAATCGGCCTGACAGTTTGTAAATTATAAAACAATACCCAATAATTACTTCCGACATTATACATAGGAAAAAATGACAATATTTAATTATCAATGGTTCTGGTTTGTGAATTTAGATATTTTGAGCAGTGGTGATAACGCCCATTCAATTCAATACAAATTACTGTCACATAATTTGTCGAGTGTGCCTTTGGCTCAACTCCCATTCCAGGCAGTTTTATAGATCTACATGAATGTCTGTGTTGCCAAAGAATTCTCTTCCACATCCATCCGATTACACAAAAATCAATAGCGAAAGAGATGAGCTAACCACATATTAAGATAAAAGAAGCGTATCTTGATTTTTGTCGATTTTGAATAATGAATACCTCTTGATATTAAATAATATGTAACGCTATGTCTCAAAGAGACACATCAATAAGACAAGTGGATTTAAAGATACTTATATATATTAAAATCACTTTCTTGTTCATAACTCCGCAAAATCTTAAGACAACACATTAGAATAAATCACTATTTTATATTTACAAGTAAAGCCGATGATGATGTTGATTTGTCTATACACTTGGTGGGGGACCAAGGGTGTTAAAGCCTTATTTCCCTTTCATCTCTTGTGTGTGTTGCTCGTGTTAGTAATGGGGTTAGTAGAATAAAGAATGGTGATGATGGCGATGATTTGAAGATCTCTTGATATAAATAAATAAATCAGAAAGCGTCGCCTTTAATGATAATGAAAAGACAATTTATATCTGTAAAAAAAAGGTGAAATTGATTACTAGTAAAATATATTTTTTGACTCTTCTGAAAAGTAGAGACAAATAAGTAAGGGGTTATTATCCCTAAGGAGTCGCTTGTCTTATCATTTGTATCCCCATTCTCCCTAGTAACTGAGTAACAAACAGTTCACATAGTAAACTTAGATATTCTGCAAAAAAAAGTTGAACACCTTTTGTAGAGATCTTTTTGATAACCAGTATGTGTATCGAAATTTATTACTTCCATCACATAATGTTATTAAAAATGAAAGTATTAAGTAATTTACTAAGCCTAATAAATTTAATAACACATCGTAAATAAAAGCAATTAAGTTATCATTTTTAAAAGAAATCTGTAATGTATGAAAAGTATTTCAAATCTTCATGCAGATTTTGATGTGTTTTTTTTTCTTTGTTGCTTTGCCGCGGCCAATTTCAGCATTGATAATTTGAAATTGCTGCGGCGATGTGTCGAAAAATGCAAATATTTTGAAAATGATAAATGGGCTTTATTATCCGAAGTAAAATAGTATGACACAATAAAATAAGAAATATTTACCTATAATCAACTATAAATTATCTTCAGAATGTTTCATAGCAGTATAGTGTTGCGTTTATCGTATAAATAATAGGTGTTGTGATTAAAAGACAACATCTTTTTTTGTATAAATAACGATGAATTAATTATTAAAGAAATAAAACTAAAGACAAGTATTATGAAAGTTTTACTTTCAGTGAAACTAAGATTCTACGGCTTTCAAGGGACCGTATAAAACAAACGGTTTATGCAGGAAACGATGAACGCGGGAAAGTTTAATATATTAACTAAATGTCGGGACTATAGAAAATGAACGCACCACGCGGGAAAACGTATAATGTGAGAACGTATGATCAGGGTTCCACATTACGCTTACTACCTACCATCAAATGGCGTGATATGGTCTGACGTGGAGTGTCTTTGTCTTATCCATTTGTTTTTAAAGTGCTCACAATGTATGTAATTGTTTGAATGTATATCCACCCCATTTGACAGTACAAAATATTTCAAATACATGACAAATATTTGAGTAATTAACACGAGGCATGTGATTATTAATGAGCATAGAAAGTTTATTCTATATTATTTAAATGTAGGTCCAACAAATTGACGCATAAAACGATTTATAATAATTAATATGCATTGATTGACCTGTGATACTTATTCCATTGAGTGATTACGGCAGTAACTTGGTCATGATCGATTTAAACAAAGGGGTTCCACTGTATTATGTTAAGAAGTCCAAAGGTGCCTTTCAAAGAAACAAAACACGTGTCATAGAGATTAGCGTGTTTCAGACATATGAATCAAAATTACTCATTTGTATTCTAATTCAAATTTGAATCGTTTGAATTTTGTAGTTTTCCATGGGTTTCGCCTTTCGGCATCTTCAGGCATTTTAAGTGCACGAATGAACTTGAATTGACGCGTAGTAAGTAAGTAAATTATTAATTCATTGAAACCCATTGACATAAAAACTTTCGCTTATTTATCCAGATTACGTTTAACACAATTGAACTTAATGATCTACTTTTATTTTATATCACTGTCAAATACTTATATTAAATCCACGTATGTTATAATAATAAAAATAAAAAAAACATTTTTAGTACTTTTTCCACATAAAATTTATTGTATCAGGATATTGTCAACTGATGTCAGTTGACAATGCTCGGCATGAGCGAAACCGGTTCTGATCCAATGAATGTTATGTGAAAAAAGTACTAAAAATGTATTATTATTTTTATTTTTATATTTTACTAGTATTGCTACCCGGCGTCGCTCGGACTAAACGACCAATAATTATTTAATGTTATTTATTATATCACAACATCTAACATCCAAAATAGAGTTAAAATAAAATCACAAACTTTATTTAATTTGATGACAGCCCCGCCCCATTCTCGCCCATTAAAATGTCCAAATTCAAGGAAAAAATCTAATTTGCTGTCAAAGAAATGTCAAATAATACCTTCACGTAAATAATAAACATTATTATATTAATAAAAGCCTGGAAAAGTTCAGTAGAAGACTAATTTATTACATTTTGACTAAATGTCTTCGCCGATAAAAATTCAAACATATTTTCTTTCATATTCGTTTTTATGGCAACTTAATGACCAACAATACAAAAGGGAATTACAGACCCACAGACATACATACGCCGTTTCGGTTTTATATATAAGATATATATAAACGATACAAAATGTCTCCTTCGCGTCAGTACAAGTTCATCCGTGCACTTGAATGCACTTATTGTGGTATTTAGATTATTAATGATCATTCATACTTAATTGATTATTCATGTAATATGTAGTTTGTATTGCTAAGAGGTCTTCAACTTTTAAAATACAGATTTTTTTGCTTCAATTTATTTGCTTAGTTATTACAACTGTTTTTCATACCTTGTAACTCTTGCCAAACTTTTTTCTACATATTACTGTTTCGTTGTATTCTTATCAGTTTATAATGCTCGCCATGACCGAAACCGGTATTAATACAATAAATTTAATGTGGATTAAGTAGTAAAAATGTATTATTATTTTTATTATGTCTACACTTTAAAAGTGATGCTCTAATTTAACAAGCGATAGTGATTTTACGAACAGTCTGCTGTGATGGAGTTAGATGAGTTAGCTAACCTAATTACAGTATCTTTTTTCATTCTTTCGCCACGGAGAAAAGCGTTTTGGCACCTGCCTGAAGCGAATTCGTACAAAAGCACTTCCTCGTTGCATAATGTGCAACACACCCAATTAGCAAATGACAGCCATTCTCTTAAAAATGATTAATTTTCCTTAATGACTCAATTCTTGGAAAGCAATTTAGCTACAGAGAGTTAGCTCCGTATAGCAACGCCACCATGTCGTGGCATTTCACTAAGGGTGCTATTTTTTTTGCTATAGGACGACTAGCATACCATGGCAGTTTGAAATACATTTATGTAATATTTTAAAAATAAGCTAGGAATATTGTAGACTTTCTCTTCTTGTATGAAAATCTATTTAATACACAGTGGGTAAATTAAGCGATCAACGTCGTTGAATTCCATGACGGGTTCGATTCCCGGTACGAGCTGATTTTTTTCGAACGATAAATAGATTCTGTTTGAAGGTAATGGGTGTTTGTGTTGCTAAAAATCCATTCCTAAAAAGCGACGAATATCGTGAGCGTAAAGCTAACCACTAGTCCTGTCCTCGTCTTCGTATCCCTTCAATCCCTGCTCTCTTCGAAAAAGAAAGGTTGAGCAACTGAGTAGCAAGAAGTTCTCGTAGAAAAACATATGTTGAGATAAACTAAGTGAATAGTCCATATGCTCCAAACAGGGAGCGTACATAGTTAAAAAAATTGTCACTTACGCGTAAATCGAACGCTTTGCGTCATCAATAACCTTCTCTTCGATTCGTTCATTCGAGTCGTCGAATTCTTTAAAGTAAAAAAAGCCTCCATAAAGCTCAAATTATTCGAAGCAACAAGCAGAAAGTCCATCTCTCATCGAATTGAGTGGCAATTTGTTTCATTGCTCTCTGAGTGTGTAAACAAGCGAAGAATGTAATATTTCCATAGTGATAAACGAATCACTATTATTCACAGCAAAGATCAGGTATTTTGGATCCATTCGCATGTATAATGTGTTTTTAATAAAATAACGATTTTCCAGCAAGTGAGAATTTTAAAATTGTTTAAAGACTTACTGCTTGAAAAAACCCGTACTAGTCTTGAAACAAAGAATTTAGGATGAACTAGAAAATAGCTTGCTATATACTGATAACGGATCGGAGACGGTGGAAATTCCATTTTATTAAACAATGCCCATTTTATTTTAGTTTCTAAAATAATAAACACATACTTCTTTAAATAATATATATATAAATATGTAAGATATTTCTGCTTAACATTATTTTATTTTGAACGTATTTAGATATTATTGCATTCATTCTGAATATTCGTTATAGACCAAAGTTTCAAGACGAAACGACAATCAAAAAACCGAAAATGTTTTCGTTTTTCAAAACGATAATAAAAGAAAATCTAAAGTTAATTTCGTTGGTTCAGAGGTAAACAGTTAACGTCTCACAAAACTCAATATATATTTCATAAAATTCTGACACTTAACTTCTTTTTTCACGTATTAATGTGTTTATAAACTTTCAACATAGCTTGTATTGTGACTTTATATAAGAGATATTTATACGTTTCTTTGGTTATAAACAAAAAAAAAAGTGGATGGAATAATTAGAAAAACTCTTTATATATCGACAAAACTTTAGAAACCAACCAATGAAGGCTATAATTATTCGTCTCAAAATGATGAATACATACCGATAACTTTTATCTGACCTTAATTATGACGAATATAAAGGGTGAAAAAGAAGTGTTGCGAAATTCTTTTCAGACATTTATGATTGATTTCTTTTATTGGTAAAACGTTCTGCAAGCACCGTCCACGTAATGGTGGTGTAAAAAATTAACTTCACCATAATTCGCTTTTAAATGTATGTTTTGGACGCAAAATTTTGGAATACAATAGGTACAGACCCTTTAGTTACAGGTTAATTTATTTTGGCAGGCGATCTCAATTAAGTTTACCAACCAACATTAATAAGATACACGTATTTCATTTTTTGACAAATAATAATAGTTCTTTCCCAATTTTATTCAACCATCTTTTACTTACATATATATACATTATTAAATATTTATTTTTTCAATCATGTCCGCTCCCAATAGTAGAGCAGAGCATATGGATCTTTTTAGGTTTTATTATTTAAACATCATATTTTCTACTAGAACTGTGCACTTGTAACTACTCAATCTCCCTTATTCAAGAGTAGGGGGAGTAGGTGGGGATACATTATCTTAGTTATCCGTTCTCATTACGTCGTCCTCTGTTTTAGAATTGGATCAGTGGCGTGTTTGAAAATTTTAGACAGCATAGAAATCTACGTCTTCGCGAATAGAAATCAATAAATCGAATGAGAAAAACCCGTCAGTACTGGGATTCGAAGATTCGAACCCGTGTTGCTTTTCCCGTAGGCTGAGGACGCATGGACACTTGACACTCGACCATGGACCTATTTATTAATGTTTACACTACATATAACTATTATTTATCGTTAAAGGTATTTAAAAAATATTAATACTGAAGCAATCTATTTTGTCAAAAGGTATATTGGAAGTACTTTTCAGTTTTCATACTTTCATTCGGTAAGCAATTACGTCATAAACTTACCACAGCCCAAGGCATTGGAAAACCGTGACTATTTTAAGCTCGCTACGTCCTCTCGAGTTTTGAGTCGAGAAAGGTGAAACTCTTTTTACCGAACATAGTCGGAAAGAAAATCTAGTTGGAAAAGACCGGTATTTTCAATATAATTTTGAATACTTTAAAGCAGTAGCAGATGTGGACATCAATGCAGAGAATTTCACAGTGAAAGTGAATCTTATACCTTATAACATACGATTTAGAAATGATAATATTTATAATTGTTGTGAATGGATTGTACCGTTTTGTATTTCGAATTATTACCGTTTTTGGTGTAGCGGATATAACAATTATCAAGTGCAAAAACATTCTTAATACGTAAGTACTTGTGAAAAGGTATATCTAATTGCTATATTATGAATGTTTCTGTAAGAAAAGAAATAGGTATATGAACAAATACAGCGGGGGTTAATGTATTATGTCTTGAAAAGAGTTCCCGCTCGATCTGAGAGAGTTGTTACTTGTATTCCCGCCAAAATGTGATAATAATAGCGTTGTTATCTGTCAAGAGGATTTGTAACGCGCGTTCTTATTTCAAAATTGACTATACAATAACCGTGCCGAAAAATAACGCAATGCGCATTCAGAAATCATACGAAATTGGACCGTATTTGTATGTTTCATATGTGATGTTATTGGATGTGGATGAATGAGCAGGTGAGTCTTTCTGTTACGGGTGGCGAGAGTCTTCACAATAATATAGTTGTACCGAAACGAGCCATTTTTCATTTTTTAATATGCACCTTTTCCAAGCGGGATACTAACTTATGTATTAGGCAGTAATGCGGCTGAGGTGCTTGTGGCTTATCACTTATGATTTGAACAACCATTAAATAATGATTAATAAATAATAATGAAAATTAAACAGATTTTGAGAGAATATTTTTGGCTCCATTGAAAGACCGATTATGTATTGTAAAGGAATATTTTACAAATTTTGGTTCAGCCAATTACATTACCTCGTCACAATCTTCGCTGTAAATGCCCAACAGGAAAAGCGGGTAGGAAAAATCCTTAAGCTAATTTCATGGCGTCATATTAAGAGCGAGTGGATCTCAATGCGTACAATCTTTTTATTTGTATAGGGTACATTTTTGGTTTCTTTCAGCACATATTAAAAGCAGTGGTGTTGTGGTAAATAAATACGTACGAGTTCAGTCATTGATTTCAACCCTATTTTTTTTGGATATTTTTATATCGCCCGAAGTTAAAAAAACACAAATTTAACAATAAACCATAAAAAAAAAATGAGAATTGAGAATGATCGACGCTTTGATTTAAGAAAGATGGGTGGAATTTCTTCACGTTATATTTATTTATACATTATTTATTATTGTAAAGATTTGTGAAAGTCGATCAAATTTGATTTAATGTTTAAATTTTGTGAGCTGTATTTTGAATATACATACATATGTACATTTATGTACTTTAAAATTAGGTTACGAGTCAAAAATGTGCCAAGTCGCTGACCTGGCCCCACTACACCACTGAGTACAAGTAAAACTTGAAACTCGATTGCTGTGGTAATGCTGAAAATGTGTATGATTTTTCTTTTGATATCAGAAAGCTGTTACCAGTTACCAGATTTGTTGAATAAATACTATTTTCAGGTTGTTAGAAAAGGGAAGGAAGGGAGGGATTAATTTAAAATATCCATTACTGTAATACAAATCCATAAGTTGATTGAAAAATACACTCAAGATTCGGAATTGTAACCGCGTAATCTAGTATGAATAAAAGCCCATGAGACATTACCTCTCAGCATCAGGACTGGCATGAGTAGCGTATGCCCGATTCTACATGTGAGTAGCCCCCGCGGTATCAGTTGTTACGGTACATAAAGAAGAAAGAACGATTTTCGAAAAGAGAGAAATAAAATTATAATAAAAAAAAGTCTCTCACACACGGTCCGCGACTGCGCACACTTGGTAAGAAAATAAAGAAATAATAACAATTTTAATAATAATAATAAAAAAATCAAAAAAGACGGCCGAGAAATTTGTAAAAGAAAAAAAACGAGCCAAGTCGAAATGAAATGGAATAAAAAGAAGGAGAAAAAAAACACAGGGTGATAATGGTTATGATTTATGAAGCAAAATGTGTCGCCCCCTGCGGTTGAAGAGGGAACCTCGCGCGTCCGATAATTTCGTTTCTGTATTAAGTGTTGCCGCTAGTCACCATCATGCATGTACGTCAGCCGCTCAATCACGCGGGGTCCAGTCAATATTCCGGCAAAAGTCTTATGCCCATTGCTTTCCAATTGTCGAAGCTGTGGCGGAATACCCCATTATCGCAAGAGGCGCGTGCTTGGGGTCTCCAAATCTTGCGGTCCTCAAAAATAGCTTAAATTAAAATAAATATTTTTGACACAAGTATTTGGTTTGAAATATATAATTTTAAGATGCATTATCGATGGTAGTAATATTGAATAACCGATGGGTCATAAACCTTGAAGGACGGTGGGCTGGTTACTTATTGTCAATTGTTTCTAGTGAACTGGGGAGAATACCGTATTTTTTTAAGCTACTCTCGATCTCATACGTTAAAAAAGAAAATTACAATTTTTAGAAACCACTCAAATGTCAAAAACAGTCGTTAAATATTTGTAATTAGTCTCATCTCGAATAAATTTTGCGAAGCATTCATTAGACAAAGAGGGCCTCCAAAATCATATTGTGCCTCGGCCTCCCGAGTGGTTAATGCGCCAACGTGTCGAAGATACGAATGAGATTTAGACTCTGGCAAAGCTGGCCACCTTGGAAATTTTGGCAAAATAACTTGTGACTACAGAAATATATAACAGTTATTGCGATCGTGGTGAAACAATATTTCAATCGCGAAACTTCTATTTATATTTTTTTCTCCTACTGAAACTACATACATGTAGAGTCTGCGAAGCGGGTTTTTAGTTTTCTGGCTAACTTTCCTGCTAAGGTGGGTACAGATTAAATCTTTTGTTCCCTTTCTCGAATGCAAGCTTGATAAGAATTGACAATCTGAAAGATTCTTTCGGCTGAAGACTCTGTGTCGGAAAAACACTTTAATTAAAACCAATTATACAATACTAGTATTGCTACCCGGCGTTGCTCGGACTAAACGACCAATAATTATTTAATGTTATATCATTCGACATAATTATATCACAAAATCTAACATCCAAAATAGAGTTAAAATAAAATCACAAACTTTATTTACTTTGATGACAGCCCCCATTCTCGCCGATTAAAATGTCCAAATTCAAGGAAAAAATCTAATTTGCTGTCAAAGAAATGTCAAATAATACCTTCACGTAAATAATAAACATTATTATTAATAATAAAAGCCGGGAAAAGTTCTGCAGAAGACTAATTTATTACATTTTGACTAAATGTCTTCGCCGATAAAAATTCAAACATATTTTCTTTTATATTCGTTTTTATGGCAACTTGCAACAATAATGCAAACGGGAATTACAGACCCATATACATACATACGCCGTTTCGGTTTTATATAAAGGGTATTTCAATAGGGACGCTCAAAATATGTTACTTTGTCCTGCTGAGTAGATTATTCATTGTTTAGTGGCCAAATTTGAGTCAACCAGTTTGGTAATTAATCGGCCAACACCTACCTGTACGTGATCAAAATATGTACAATATCTGGTGAAAACATTGCTGCTGTGTGTGAAAGTGTACAGGAAACCCCAAGGCAGCTTATTTCTCGTTGTTCACAAGAACTTGGCTATTCTGCGACTTCAACTTGGCGAATTTTGAATCGGGCCTTATGTCTGCACCCGTATAAAATCCAACTAACCAAGGAACTTCAGGTAAACGACCACAGACAACGCCTGATTGGGTTCCGGAGCAGTTGGAAGTTTACCCAAATTTGTCAAAAAAGTCAACTTTAGCGACATGGCCCATTTTATAATGAATGGATATTGGCAGAGATTTGATGCTATATTCCATATTTAATGCCGTAAAATATACTTACAAATGAAATTAAAATTTAGTCGAAATCTCACAAACAACTTGTTTTATTTACATTTCAAAACTAAGCGTCCTTATAAAAAGACCCTTTAGAAGATACAAGAATCACTTCAAATATTATTTCTATAAACAACGATCAAGTGACAAATAGCCGCTCAGTACTGACTATTTGACAGCAAAGATTCATTTGTTTGGGCGCAAAAATAGAAATCTTGAAAAATTGGGAGAAAATTCAGCGATCAGGAAAATGCTAGCGGCGTGCGAAACCGGTGCTGATCGCTATAAATTATACTTGCAAGTAGACAAACGAAATCTGTTTCCTGTTTTAAAATATTGCCTTTCCAAAAAGTGATCGAAGTAACATTCTGTTCAAGACAAGTTGTATCAAAACGATTGTCATTTGTTTCAAAGATAATTTATATATTGGAACTCTGCATGAGTGTGCTCGTTAGACTTATTGAAAAAATGTGGCCCACAGATGCTTACAGTATATGTATGCATCTTTATGTTTAGAAACAATCATTGCATGATATTATAACGGAACATAAATAATTTTCTGACTGCACACCGATGGGTCAAAATAAGATATTACTTACCTTATTACTTGAATCTTCGCCACCTTTTTGACGGCGATGGTAACTCATATTCTTGCCGTTGGATAGCGCTGGCGTGAGCCGCTCCAACGTCGGACATCTCAATTCGAATATTAAAACATCAAATCACCGACCACTGTTCATTATACGACATTTCAATTTCTTTCCCGTATTTGAAATTGGAATTTGCGTGGGGACAAGCGGATTTTTTCATTGGAAAAAGGTGTCCAGATAATATATTAAAGCGAGTGTTTGTTTAATGCCCAAACTAGGCTGTCGTAAATTTTTCACTAGATATTAAACATTATTAAATAAAGTCGGTTTACGGACGATAGTTTAACGTGACAACGTCATAAGAAAACATTGATGAAATGATTGCATACTTTTATGAATAAAATGGAATCATTTTTATTGAATTATCATTATTTTGTATGGATACGAAGAAGGAGTGAAATGAAATCTACAATTTTTTATTGATATATTTTATTCGCACTCATTAATTCAAATATGTTTATTACTTTGATGAACAGTTTATTTACAAGTAACAATGTGCTTTTAGCAATTTATTTACAACTTTTATACATGTGTGATATTTGAGATTCACAGGTTCGTCAGGTTGGTCTGCCATGGTGTGACTTTAGGCGGTTCTGCGAAAGAAATCGTTGATAATTTATTGTTTATTTAAAGTATATTTGTTATACGTTAATCAGATTTTTAATATGCAAGAATTAATTACCTTTATTGCCGCAATTGTTGTTGTAATATAAACAATGACAACCACATTAACATTTCACTTCACTTTATAAACAGTTGTAAACAGATCACGTGTAGGTAGGTGTATAAGTTGTGTGCTGCCGCTGTCTCTTTTCTATTCAGACGCATCGACCAATCGAGTGGAAGAGAGATAGATGCGGCACAATCCGAACGGTAGGCCGATCGTGCCTCTCTATCGCTTATCCGCGCTCTCGCTCGCACGCTTGCCTTCGGCGTAACGCGACAAACGGGACAATGAGTCATGTTTTTTCGTGCGTGCAGCGGGCGTTCATCGATTTATAAGACGTTGTCACGTCAAAATAATTTCAGTCTCGAATGTCGATCGCATGGACTTAATGGAAATTCCGTAGTCAAATCTATCGCTTTAGTTTCTTCATTAGCATGCAGATTATGAATAAATAAAACACATTTTTTTGTACCTACTACGTCCAAATATCTTATATATAAAACCGAAACGGCGTATGTATGTATGTGGGTCTGTAATTCCCGTTTGCATTATTGTTGCAAGTTGCCATAAAAACGAATATGAAAGAAAATATGTTTGAATTTTTATCGGCGAAGACATTTAGTCAAAATGTAATAAATTAGTCTTCTACAGAACTTTTCCCGGCTTTTATTAATATAATAATGTTTATTATTTACGTGAAGGTATTATTTGACATTTCTTTGACAGCAAATTAGATTTTTTCCTTGAATTTGGACATTTTAATGGGCGAGAATGGGGCTGTCATCAAATTAAATAAAGTTTGTGATTTTATTTTAACTCTATTTTGGATGTTAGATTTTGTGATATAATTATGTCGAATGATATATCATTAAATAATTATTGGTCGCTTAGTCCGAGCGACGGCGGGTAGCAATACTAGTATTCTGATAAAGATCAGCGACAGTTTCACTAATCGCGAGCTTTATCGATGACTATCAGTTTATGCAGTGTATGATGCTCGCGATGAGTGAAACCGGTCCTGATCTTTGTAAGAATATATGTGGAAGTTGTACTATGTTCCGTCCGTGACGCAGTGATTGACTCCATTGCTTTCCGTGAGAGACCTCACGGGCTCAATTCCCAGTACGAGCAGCATTTTTTTCAGTCGTATTAGCGATTCCGTTCGACGACATGGGTGTTTGTGTTGTCTAAAAATTCCTTCCCACTCATCCGATCCTTGAGCAACTGAGTTGCGAGCAATTCTCGTGGAAAAAATATGTTGATATACCTTTATTTGACATAAGGTCCACATTGAGAGCGGACATGGATTCTCATAAATATTTTGTGCTACACTGCAACAGTTTTCATTTCAAAACAATATTCTTGCAGTAGAATAGAATAGAGCTACTTTCAAGATGTCCACATATTTGTCGTTTTTTATAGTTACTGTATAACTAACTGATAAGATTGATAATTTAGACTGAAGGGGCTTGATGGAATTTAAATATCAAATTTGAATCGTTTGAATTTTGTCCATGAGTATTGTCGCCGGGCTTCGGGCATTTAAAGGGCACGAATGAACTTGATCGTCGTTAGCGACAAAAGTACAAAATTCGAACGATTTAAAAATAATGATAGTTCTTTTTAGTAAGTAATTTTAAATTTAATATTTAAAATAAATATTTGGCATTACAGCTAACGCCAATGCGCCAAATATTCCTAATCGTGAAAGTCATACGAGATTAACTCAATAATAAGTAATAAATCAGTTGTGCACAAAATCAACGATAAATAACATACACCCAGCCCAAGATCTCTTTTTTCAATTGAAATCTGACCTTGCCGGGAATTGAATCAGGGTCTCCAGATCGCTAGGACAAAGCTCTTGCCACTACACCACAGGGACCAAGTTCTGTTTTGCTTAAAATGGTAGGTATTCATAGCTTGAAGCACGTTTCTTGTCGATTGAATATACTAATGTTAAATTGATGTGGCGAAACGATATCTAATTTCTTGACCAAACCATGCCATAAATATAAAATTTTCCATCAATGAGTAAAACCCCGTTGCCATCAATCCGTACATTCCATCGCCCATCCATATTCTAGGGCAAACCGAAATACATGATTGATTACATTATTGCTTTACCCGTGTTATAATTATTTTAATTGAGTAGTCAAATATGACGCGGGCAAGTTCAGGCAAACAGGTGGTGTATTTATTATATATGTGTGCCATATACATAGCTGGATATATGTACATTTTAACGTTTATCGATTGTTGGATACCTCAGTTGAATGCTGTGTTAATCGTTAACCCGCACAGGACATGGCACAAGATTAACATTCGAAAGAAAGTACTCCAAAAAAGAACGCGTCATCCAAAGGGGGTCTTAAAAATACCCCTTGGTATGGCTTTATTGGCATTCTACGTATCTTTATTTTCTATTTTTCTTTTCTTTCAGCACTTTAGTGCTGAGTTAAAAGATCAGTCCCATGCAGCTCTGTCTTGGGCCAAGTAAGTGAGAAGTAAATTCGTTTTTTTTTTGATCGTATAATGTTATGGAAAGCGGCAAAGAAAAACGGCTACACACACACATAACAGGAGGTTCTAAAAAAAATATTTTATTGAAATCGATATTTTTTCTATAATTATTCATATTTTAAATCACTCATGAAAAAAAAGACATCTTTGCTCTTATATTCATGCAAGATTGACGTCATCAAACTTATAGGCGCGACCGCTTATCTACACCCTTTGATGTAAAAAAGAATCCATTTTATTTGATACAAACGTCTGACTGAGACGTGTGAGAGATAAGACAACGTTATCTTACAGCTCATGGGCAGTGAAGTTTGAATCCTGGCAATATATAGCAACTTTATAAAGGGGTTTCGGCCAATAATAATCCAACTTATTTTCTTTTTTATTTAATTGCGATGAAACTAGTCGATAAAAATAATATTTTTTCTGAAAAAGATGTAAAAAACTATTATTCAAGAACACTCAAAGTACACAGATTGTATCACTGATATTATGATAGATATTTACCGGTTCATGGTGCATTGGTCAACGTCGTCGGCTACCGTGTCGGACCACACGTGTTCGATTCTCGGTACGGGCAGATTTCTTCTGTCGATAAATTGATTCTGCTCAGAGGCAATGGGTGTTAGTGTTGTTAAATCCTTTCCCACCTTTCCGATCCCAAAGAGCTACGCATAGCGACAGAGATTAGCTAATCACTAGTCCTGTCCTAGTCCTCGTATCCTTTCCATCCCTACTCTCTTCGGAAAAAAATAGTTGCTGACCACCGAGTTCTCGTAGAAAAAAAACATATGTTGAGATAAACTCCGTGAGGGGTCCATATGCTCCAAGTTGGGAGCGGACATGGTTAAAAAAAATAGGCAAGATAAAGAGGCAGTAGGGGTCGTCTGTCTCACCCGTCGTAAAGATGGGTTAAGAAGAACAAACATGTATTTACATTAAAGCTATGCATATTTACGGATAAACGATAATAAATATTTGATTTTAAAGTGAAACTAATCTAGACGCAGTGGGTAGAAAGAAGTGATTTTGTTCGAGGAATGTATCGACGAGCGTGACACGAGCTGTTTGGTTTGCAATGCCATTTATGGATTAGTTTACGAAGGTGTTAAAGGAAGATTGATTCTAATTAAAAATAATGAATTTTCGATGTTGTATATATGAAAAAATAATTTTAAGAAATCTGATACGCCTGCCTCATACATTTTAAAAATCAAAAATTATCATGGAGCTATCAAAACAGTTTAAAAGAATACTTAATCGTTATGAAACAAAAAAAAGAAAGCGCGTAATTAATATAAATGAGTCCATCAGAGGTGAAGTAATCCAAATGAAGTGTTTGGAAAAAATGATTCAGATGCAGAATCATATTCTCCAGGTCTTAAAGTATCCTACAAGTGAAGTGAGATTATTAAAAACACACTGAAAAAGTCATCACTTCAAAAAAACACTTCAAAAAGTTTTAGTATGCTCTTAGCTATACGAAAAGATTCATCATTTTCCTACTTGGCTCGCTTCCTTTCTCAAGGTTTCAAATGATATGTTAGCGGTGAACTAATCTCGTCTTTTTTTATAACAGTAATTTAATAATTAATTCCCTTAAATACTTTTTTCTGTTCATTTATGTAGTAAGCTTCCACGTTATGTTAAAAGATTAGATAGTTTCACAAAAAACGAAGTAAAAACGTGATTGAACTTAAGAGTCCAAAAGTTTCACACTTTTTAGACTTGGCTCACCGTTCATCCGATTACGATAAAACTTTGTTGATTTGTTGTGTGGACGCTATCAAAGATTTCTTAATTATCTATCTATCTATACACACACAAATGAATGATTGTTTGTATGTTCCGTATACGTTCGTATAACGTTCATCCGATTGCGATAAAACTTTGATGATTTGTTGTGTCGATACCTTCGATGGTTTTTGAAGCAGTACAGCCATACACAATCAAAGCACTAACACTTTCTTTCTTTGAGCGGCATTGCAACGCTTGCTGGGTACCGGCTAGTATATAATAATTAAGCACAATACATCTGATCTTCTCTTATTAAGAAATGCACATTTTTTAAGGTGTCATCGAGGCATTTTTCATCCGCGTAATAAAATCTACATTCATTCAAATACCTTAAATGATAATCCTATTAAAAAGGTAAAACCATCCGTGAACGAAGAGTTAAATGAATAATAGTTGGCCACGTTCTTTCAGTTACGAAATACCTCATAAATTACCAGTTGTTATATTCAATTCTTGAATCCGTCCTGATATAGGTGTTAAATAAATTAAATGCTCGAGACCTCAGATGTAAACGCAAGGGTCTCGAAAACCTTACACAGGTGTTGTGGACGTCATATCTTATTATAAAAGTTCTATGCACGAAGTCTGATATATATCTATGTATGTTCAGTATTTATCTTATAAATCAGTTCTTTTACATTTTAAAATTAATGTTAAGAAAAGCAATTAGTATTGATGAATTCGGAATAGCTTCGCGAAAATCGATTGTAAATATATACATATGTATGTCTTTCTTTTTTATTCCATTGGTGGACACGTTTTTTGCCTCTTTGAGAAACACTTCCAAACTTAATCCATTTAAGTTTATCACTCAATCTCTCACATTTAATTAATTATAGAATATGATAATAAAATAATGAGATTCGACAATATAGAATAACTTTGATTATTCCACGTATTGGGTTACTAATTGCGAGACGGGTTTCGCCTATTTCAGAGGCATTTTCGGAAATATTATAGTAAAGTTAGTTTGATTAAAATTTTAAGTAAGCAAATTTTGCGATAGTGAGTCCGAAGATGCCTCTCGAAACACGTGTCACAATACGTGGAATCATCAAAGTTATTTTCAATTGTATATTAAAATGAACTTCCACAAAGTTACCGCCGAATCCATCGAGAGATTCAACATTTTTTTTATAACCATGTCCGCTCCCATCTTTGAGCATATGGACTCTTCACGGAGTTTATTTCAACATATGTTTTTCTACGAGGACTGCTTGTTACTCATTTGCTCAACTTCCCTTTTTCGAAGAGAGTAGGGATGGTAGGGATACGAGGACTAGGACAGGACTAGTGATTAGCTAATCGCTGTCACTATGCGTCGCTCTTTGGGATCGGAATTTTCAACAGCAAAAACATCCATGCTGAAAAAATCCGTTCGTACCGGGAATCGAACCCGGCGGTCCGGCACGCAAACCAACAACGTTGACACTGCGCCACGGACCGGACATACAATTTACTTAATGTGGTAAATTTAGATTAACTTAACTGAAGATGTGAAGAACGGGCGCCGTGTAGGCAATCTACTAACCACTCGTCCATTTCTAAATATATCCGAATAGTTAACCAAATCTCTATGAATATATGGCCCAACAAATATTGTTTAACCTATCACTATACATTATATCGATATAGTCAGTTGTAATTGCATTCCAATGTGTTAGACTTGTTTTCCAAAATAGCTTACTTATCACGAATTTTGCTTTAAAATTGAACGAATACTTGCTTACTTTTAGGATGTACGCATAAGAAAACTATGTTTGTGTGTGTTAGCTAGAAGTGATGTCAAAATGTCAGACCAACCAATTTATATACTACTAGTATTGGAACCCGGCTTCGCTCGGACCAGTTTGGGGTTATGTTCAGCTCGGCGCGTAAATTCAGACGGGCCAAGTTGAAACAATTTTTTTCAAAATTCAAAAGTCTAGGTCAATTAAAATGGAATTAAAATGAACATTTCAGACTGGCATTGACATTTCACAGCCCCTTTCATATATTGACAGCCCCATTCTCGCCCATTAAAATGTCCGAATTCAAGGAAAAAATCTAATTTGCTGTCAAAGAAATGTCAAATAATACCTTCACGTAAATAAAAACATTATTATATTAATAAAAGCCGGGAAAAGTTCAGTAGAAGACTAATTTATTACATTTTGACTAAATGTCTTCGCCGATAAAAAAAATTAAACATATTTTCTTTCATATTCGTTTTTATGGCAACTTAATGACCAACAATGCAAAAGGGAATTACAGACCCACAGACATATATACGCCGTTTCGGTTTTATATATGTACTACTCGATACTCGAGTAATTGGAGTCTCTACACACACATTGATAACGAAACAAATTTACCGTCGAAACTTTCGCGAGCGAAATCAATTCGTTTGTTTGAACTTGCAACAACAATGCAAAAGGGAATTACAGACATACATCCCCCGTTTCGGTTTTATATATAAGATTTTTATTTCAGAAGATAACCACAGTTCAAAAATGTTTTATTAGAATCTGAGTTTATTACAATTATGTAGCTATATGATAGTCTGTTATCAAGACGCTGATTCTATAGACGCCTTCAGTAATATTATACAATACCAACTAATTTAAGTGATCTATTACTTAAAAAACGACAAATATAAAAAAGTGTGACGTTCTTTTTTTAAAGCTTTTTTACACCAATGACTAATATTTTTTTCCAAAAACAAAATCCACTCCCAATGTGGAGCATATGGAATTTTAGAATTTGATCTCAACATATGTTTTTTTACGAGAACCGATTGTTTCTCAGTCGCTCAACCTCTCTTTTTGATGATTGAGATTAGAAGGATACGAGAACTGGTGGTTAGATAATCACTCTCGTTACGCACCGCTTTTTGGGATCGGGGGTGTGATGTGATTTTTAGCAACACAAACACCTTAAGCCTTCGGATAAAATTGATAAATCGATTGAAAAAAATATGTGTACGGAAACTCGAGCCCAGGCGGTCCACCACGGAAGCCGATGACATTAACCACTGGACCACGGACCGGGCAGATAAGACATAGATAAGATATAGTTCTCGCTTCGTCATTTTTTACGATCAGATGGTTTGTGTTAGGGATTTTTAGCAACACAAACAACCATTGCCTTCGAACAGAATCGACTGAATTAATCTGCCAGCGACATTGACCACTGCGCCATGGATCGAGTAAAAAATATATCGCATTCAAAATGGAGAGAATAAGCTAATTGGAAAAAATCGTGATTATGTATAGTTTAAATTGAAATCGTTTAAATTTTGTATTTTTCAATGAGTTTTGTCGCTAACAACCCCGATTTCGCCTTACGGCATCTTGAGGCCTTTCAAGTGCGCAAATGACCTCAAAATAATTTAATTAATATAGGTACGCAACTTTTGTTCGCCCTGTAATTTAAATCATGTTTTAAATGTAGCATTATGAAGATATTATAATTTAACATGTTAAGCGCGTTAGTTATCGTTCGATTTATTTTCCAACAAAGTTGAACGTCCATGGGTACTTGATTTGTGTGTATTTGGTGTTAACAAGCTCCAGATAAGTGCACTATGTTATTGGAGAAATGCATTATTGCAACAAATAATATTCAATACACAGTTAAATGGCAATGAAAAAGTGTGGGCACCAAACACCTGCTGTTGGTATTAATTTAATTCTATTGTGTGTCACAGAATGCCTTTCGCGTAAATTATACTCACTTTACTGAAAGATTTTTCTTGGATTATATAATTTGATACATCCCGATCTGACCTGGCTCAACAGATGGAAAAGACCTGGTGTCTTCAGCTTAAAATAGTGAAATTAACTAGATTTTAAATATTGTGGATGTTAAACGAAAAGTGTAAATGAAGAAATATCATTTAATTCAATTCAACGCCTCGGAAGCAGAGAAACGTAATTTGTCTCTCCTTTTCAAAAACTATTTTTTCTAGGCAACTTTTAAGGTGGTCACTGTCAATACTTGGTGGAATGGCATTATAATAAAACATTTTTAGGACTTATTCCACATAAAATTTATTGGATCAGAACTTATTCAGTTGGCAATGCTCGCCATGAGCGAAACCGGTCCTGATTCAATAAATTTTATGTGGAATAAGTACTAAAAATGTTTTATTATTTTTTTATCAAAAACTTGTCTTAGTTAAAGTCGGTAACATGTCATAATGTGGTATATTTCATTTAACCGTGTTAAAATAAATACGCAAACTTTGTGACATGCATCAATTTCTCAAATCTATTGTAGAGTTGCTGGAAGGAAAGACATAATATATTGTGGAGTGCAAAGGGTTAACACATTGGCTATGCCATTTTTCACACTTATTAATACGCACATTTGTTGTGATAATGATAAAAAAAATATCTGGTGGTGCTGATAACCACGGTCTACATTAGTTTAAAGAATGAAAGATTCTAATGAAAATTATATTTTCTAAAAAATATTTGGGTAAATTATGGATATATGGTCACGGGACAGAATTTTTGTAAAGATTTATGAAGAATAAGCACATTAAATGAAATGAATGTAAGGCGTAAGATTTTTTTTGAAATGTTTCGTCTTTAATTTTTAAATTTATTATAATAAAAGATCCTATAGAATACTTCGCAATAAGTATGAAATCGAGTTGTTTTAATTTACAGGAGCAAAAATGTAAGCTAAAACTACACAAATAATAATATTATACAGATAGAGACAGTCTCATAAGTTTATTATTTGCTTAAAATAAAAAGAATAATTTTAATATAGGCTAATATTAAAAATAAATTCTTCTTTCAGAACTCAGACAGTAATCAGAAATATTCTTCAGATTTAATCATTTTGATTCCTTATTTTATAATAATCCACAAGAACTCAGAGATTAAAGTGAAAACATAACATTATAAGCCAGTATGTATAAATTTTTTGACCTTAGCTCGAGAGGATTGGTATTCTGTCCCGTGACCATATATCCATAATTTACCAATATTTGTACTTATTCCACATTAGATTTATTAATATTAGTACCGGGTCCTGATCTTAATAAATCGATTAATTTAAAAAAAAAACCCATATCCGCTCCCTATTCGGAGCATATGGCCGCCACACGGTGCCTCCAAGATTCTCTGTCTCCCGCCAACCTCCTCGCATCTTCCCAGGTCATTCCGGCGTCCCTTAGCTCCCCTGAGTACATCCTATGGATGGTCATCAGAGGCCTTCCGCGGCGTCGGGATCCATCAGGTTGATAGAAGAGGCAGGCAGGATTCAGGCTCCCCTGGGCCATCCGCAGCACATGTCCAAGCCAGGTCCATCGTCGCCTTTTAATTTTAGACGTAATTAGGGGCTGGTTTGTCCGCTCTCTTACCTCCGTGTACCTGAAAGGTCAAACCACCGTACTCCTAATATTCGCCGCAAGCATCAGTTTTCGAAGCACAGTATAGGTTACCCTGTGCTTTTGTGATGTCCATGACTCGCAACCGTAAAGCAGTACAGTCAGTATGCATGCGTTGAATAAGTGGCACTTGGTTCTGACCGAGTACAACCGTGAGTCCCAGACTTCCGCATTGAATTAAAAAATGTGTAACTATTTTTTAATCTATAAAAACGATGCTTTGGCTCTCTGATTAATTTGTTACGTATAAAATATTAATTTATTCCAATGTGTTGTTTTAAGGTTTAGTGGGTATGAACAAGAAAGTGATTTTAGTACGCATTGAAATTTAATATACTCTTATCCAATTCTTCTATTGACACATAACATAACATATTATTTTGTATCTAATGGCATTATTTACTCAAAACTGACTTTATATTATGAGGCCGAATTATCTTATACAAAAAAGGCATATATTTTCTTCTAAGTATAAATGACACAGACAGTTATTATTTTAAAAATATAATCTAATATAAATAACTTCAAACTTCAAAATCACTTCGAGTAAAGTCGAATAAAAATGTAAGACAGATTTATTTACCCTTTTATTAAATTGCTGATAATCGTGATGTTATAAAAAAAATACAAATTGATTTTAGAATACAAAGGAATGACCGCAAAAAGCGTGAAAAACTGGTTATTATCAATTTGCGAAATCAGACGGCAACTATTATTATAATAGTTAGAATTTATTTATATATAAAAATAGACTGCGGCAATCTGGCTTATAATTAAAGTATACTCCATTATTTATTATGAAATCATTTTTAAGATATACGATAGATAAATTATGAAATTCTTATCATGTTTAATGAAATATTCAGCGAAATGTTTCGCCCTCTGAGATTGATTATTAATAGCCTTAAAATTGTTTACTAGTAATATATAATATATTGATTGAATTTCCGAAAATTTGAAAATCTCCATTTGAAAACTATTTCATCACGTAATATGAAATATATTTGTGAGATGTTTCATTTTTAACTGCCATATTAAACGTGTAATTCAAATTTTTCGATATGGTCTCACGAATTTCTTCCAGCAATAATCAATACCAAATAACATTTATTCAATTTGATTAATGGTTTTATTGATATTTTTTTTCACAACCAACTATTTAATCTACATACATTAAAATGAAAATACTATAAGATACTAGAATTTAGCAATGACTCTCTGTTCTTCTATTGGCAGATAAATGTTTCACAATTGTTTCAATGTTGCATTAGGCTTTCGACTGAAGGTTCTAGATGAAATTTCAAGATTAAATTTGAATCGTTTGAATTTTGTAATTTTCCATGAGTTTTGTCGCTAACAGCCCAGGTTTCACCTTTCGGTATCTTCAGGCATTTCTGGTGCACGAATGAACTTGAGTTGACCTCAGTTCAAGTTCATTCGTGCACATTTAATGCACGAAGATGTCAAAGAGTGTGACCCATGTCGTAAGCGACAAAACTAATGGAAAATGATAAATTAATATTTCTTAGGATTGTTTTATAGTTAAATGAATCATTATTTTGCCAGAGAAGCAATATATAAACGCTTCTTATTCCAAAATTGAAGCATTATAATAAAATCAAATATATTATAAAGCAGCCCCTCAATAACACGGTGTATACTTTACACGTTATTCGAATGCGCGTTACTCGGAACTTTTGCGCATCAGTTCATCGGTTAAGGTTCAAATTAAGTCTTAAATAAGACAGAATTTAAAAAAAAAATAAACCGCGCTATTCGAAAATTATACACAGCGTTATTGGAATTCGTGTAATTGGGAGGTTTTCGGGAGCTAATTTTCTCACGGTCATAGTTGTCCAAGATATTATTGGACACAGATATATGTGTGTAACTATTATAGTTACCCCAATGAACGCTATAAAAGCACTAAGAAGGAAACATTAAACCTAATTTGTTCTAATCGTTTCATCCCATGATAAAAAAATCTATTATATTAATTCCGATGTTACCTTTATCAAAAGCAGTGGCATTGCAGTAGAGGGGGGCATTGTTAGCCATGAAGATACATGTAAGAAAAAGAAAATATTTAGTTTCTATTTTTAACACATTAATACGTTATCATAAAGTGACTTTATGATATCAAGTCTGAAGATGAGTATCAAAGAAGCGAAACACGTGTCATTCTTTGTTACATAATACTTGGAATAACACAGTTATCAATTGAATTAATATTTGTGTAAAATGCTATTATAATATAAGATAGCCTAGAGGGAGAAACAGAGCCAACTGTATTTAGAAATGTCTTGGAATGTGGCAAAGAAGTCAATCGACAAAATCCACTTTTATATACAAAAATATTGTACTAGCCTGAACTCACTCACGTCAATGTAAAATACGTCGACGATTAAAATCGTTGAAGCTTTTCCTAACGACATCCCCATTGGAAGATTCGTTCTACCCCTTGGAAAAACAATAGTCTGCTATCCTTATTTTAATTCACTTACACACACACATACGATAAATATGCATTAACGCGGTAGGAAATATCTCGATTCATGTTGAAATGAAATAACAAATGTGTGATTATAGTGACTGTCTCTGATTGAAAGAATATAGATGGTTTAAAGAGAAAATTTGCTATCTCCGTCTTTGTCAATTGTGCTGGGGAGGCTTAGCAACTGATTATTTTGAGAATGTAAAATTTTGTTTCATAAGCAAAAAAAACCCCTTACAAACGATTCATTTGTACCACCGCTAAAAAACAACGAATGAGTGACAGGCGAAATTAGACAATGGCGAGGTTGGATAATTGGCAGTGTAGGTTTAAGAACGACAATGGAGAATTTTCCGATGCATTCAAATAAGTTTTGGTTATAAAAAAATTACGGGACATGCACATTGCATGATACAACAAGATGGAATTATTAAGTCACTAGTATTCGAACCCGGCTTCGCTCGGACCAGTTTGGGGTTATGTTCACCTCGGCGCGTAAATTCAGACGGGCCAAGTTGAAACAACTGGCAACTTAATGACCAACAATGCAAAAGGGAATTAATTACAGACCCACAGACATACATACGCCGTTTCGGTTTTATATATAAGATATTTTGGTTCATATGAAACTACTCGAGTACTCGAGTATTTTGTAAAATGTACTACTCGATACTCGAGTAACACACACATTGATAACGAAACAAATTTACCGTCGAAACTTTTGCGAGCGAAATCAATTCGTTTGTTTGAACTTGCAACAACAATGCAAAAGGGAATTACAGACCCACATACATACATACGCCGTTTCGGTTTTATATATTAGATTTTCAGCCAAAAGTGGAATTATCAAAATTACTATTTAAGTCATCGATATACGTTTTCATAACATAGTTTTACGTTTTACCCATCCCATGATGTGGCTACCGCGATCATGAGAATATAAAACTAAAATTAAAACTGTTATTTTTAAATTTCATAATGCATACTAAGTCTACTATACTAGTATTGAATTAAATATGCCCCTCCCAGGCACGCAACGCATAAACTCCCCTGAGTTACACTGCATACAATAAAAGTCTTCATTTCGTTTTTTAGAGTTTAGAGTTTAATTTTATTTGACAAGCGGACATTTATGCTGCGCTCCGGATTACATGATAATTTATATTATTAATTCAATAAAAATGAATGTGAAGGTAGGTATGTATGCTGTTAAGTGAGACCTAACATTAAAAAGTGTGAAATACGACCAGCTCATTTGAATATTATGACAAGTTGTGTAATATCAAACACCACGATTGCCACTTTTTTAAGAAATCATTTTTCAAAAATGCTCAACGTAGGTAGAACTTATGAACTCATAATGTAAGATTACCTATTTATAAAAGATTTTCCTATTTATAAAAGAATTAACTGTAAATTATTTGCCTAGTCCCTGTCCATGAAAATAATAAGACAGCTACAAAAAGAATTACAATATACAAATTGCTTTATGTACGCCTTGGTTGCAGGTTATTTTAGATTTTAAAAAATGATGTGAAAGATATAAAGATAAAGCTATTTGACACTTGTAGAATAAAATAATATTACATTAAAGATGTTTCGGTGCTTTGGGGAATAATTACTATGTATATTGCTTGATAGACCATCAATATCAAATTTTTATCATTTTAATTTTGTACTTTTCCATAAGTTTTGTCGCTATCGACCCGGGTTTCGCCTTTCGGCATCTTCAGACATTTCAACTGCACGAATGTACTTAAATAAACATACGGAAAAGTACAAAATTAAAACGATTCAAATTTGATGCTATAAAACTATTTGAGCAGAATCTTTCACAATAATATAAAGTATTTTTTTCAATATTTGATAGCATAAACCATTTACGTGTTAGTAAAATGTAAGCAATTTTACTTACAAATCACTTTCTAGAGTCTTTATTTAGCCCTGAGCGAACTCTACGAAACAATCTTTTAGTTTTATTATAAATTACCATCATGCTTTTAAATTATATAGATTTTTTCTATTACAAAGTAAAAGGTCGATTATGATACGAGCCGTGTAAAGCATTCATCATAGTTTTTATTTTAAGTATTCGATTACTTGAAAAAAATTGTGAAAATGGCAGTATCCCAAATATTCTATACCGGCAAAAACTTTCTTTTTGAGAATTGAAAAGTTGAATGCCGATCTACTTTGATTTCGCCAATTTTGTTGACGTTTAAATCTTCTTCTTCTTCTTCAAAATCCAGCATTTAATATCACATGTAAATTCATTATTTATTGATATATCAACTACATAAATTGTATCTTTAAAATAACAAACAATTGAACTCATCAAGATTTAGGAGATATGCATTTTCATAGAACAAAAATAACAATGAATTTTAGTTCTATGAAAATTATAAAATTATATGGTTGATAGCTTTTTCGGCTTACGCCATCGTCAGAACTATGTTTAAAGATATATTCATTTATTTGTATACACTGGTGTATAAATCATACACAATATATCTTTTTTCTGTTTTAATATCGTAATTCTAATATAAAATTAAAAATAACTTTGATTATCCCATGTATTGTGCTACTAACTGTGACAGGTGTTTCGACTCTTTCATACGCATCTTCGGACTTACTATCGAAAAGTTTGCTTAAGGAGAATAAGTAAGTTTTTTTAAATTTTATAATACAATGAGCTTCCACAAAGGTACCGCCGAAACCATCAAAATTATCCTAATTCTATTCTGTAATAAATTATGAAATCTGACAAATTGTTTTTATGTTAAGATTGAGTGTAATAATGAATTTCTACCAAGCAAATGCCAATTAAATTAAAAGATGGTATGCACTTGATCATCTGACAAAGCGATAATTTACGCAATAATTTCGTCAAAGTAAGCCGTTAACGTGAGTTGTGTATTCGCTATAATGTGTTGAAAGAGGAGAACAAAAACTTCATTCCAGCATTTACCACGCCACACGCAATCAGCGCTGAGAGCTTGGCGCATATAAATGTGACGTCAAAAAAAGGGTTTAGTCATTCGCAACCCAGCCCTAAAATAAACGAAGACTGGATTTCTTTGATTAAAAAGTTTTTTGATGCACTCTCTAATATTCTTTTCAACGTCCGCCACTTATTATATACATCTATAAATTTGCTTTAAATCCAAAACTTTATTTAAAAATTCAAACATGTGACCCCGCAGTAGATTTGACGGAAGACCAAACGCGTTGAATACTCGAGGACGAATCTGACTAAATTAAAAAAAATCAATTT
Source organism: Himalopsyche kuldschensis (assembly GCA_028554975.1). Taxonomy (NCBI): domain Eukaryota; kingdom Metazoa; phylum Arthropoda; class Insecta; order Trichoptera; family Rhyacophilidae; genus Himalopsyche; species Himalopsyche kuldschensis. The sequence continues at coordinate 779,623 of JAHFWI010000005.1, forward strand.
CAAATATGCTGTCAATTTTGATTTACTAAAAATAAAAATGTGCCAGCCTTTACCCAAAGATGGAAGTTTTACAATTAAGATATTATAAAAATAAATATAGGTGTACGGAATATTCGAAATTGATTATGCTAACACAAAAAATAATAACGCAGGTAGTTATATCTACCCATGATTGCCCATTTAAATGCAAATATCTTTATTATGAACGACTATTTTTTACGACTACTAGAGCTTGTGTAATTGACCTGCTCCGAGATGATATCCATGCGCTTCTCAAACTTTATTCCAATGGGATAATAAAATATCTATATTTTATTCTTGTGTACAATATAAAACAATTATGATTCCATTCGGTACTATTAATATATTGGTGATATCACAGATCTACGAAAACATTTTCGGAAATAATCAACACGAATTCCAGATTAGGTAGGTAGGCACCTAAACTGCATTTTTTTGTTTTTATTTATATATATATATATAAAAGTGAATGTCTGTGTGTATGTCCGCTATGGACTACTACACCGCTCGACCGATCGATGTGAAACTTTACAAATTTATTGAGTACACTCCCGCAATGGTTTCTGGCCTACCAACCCCTCCCAACCACCCCCAACCCCCATTTTTTTAAATACTTAATTTATGAATTTTTTGAGTTCACACCTTCTTGTCTGTATTTCTGCTATGGACTACTAAACCGCTCGACCGATCGATGTGAAACTTAACAAATTTATTGAGTACACTCTCGCAATGGTTTCTGGCCTATTAACCTCTCCCCCCAACCTCCACCCCCCATTTTATTTTTTTTAAACTTTACGAATTTTTCGAGTTCACTCTTTAGACGGTTTCTGACATACCCCCCCCCATACGCCCCCCAAATCCCACCCCGCCAAACAACCCCCCTTCCCCCCAAAAATTGATATCGAATTTTTACAAATTTCTCTTGTATTGAATACATGCAAATTGAATAGAATATTTGTTTAATGTCTTTCCTTCAAATTTATTTTAGTTGCTGGCGTAGCAACGCGCGCAGGGTACAGCTAGTTTTTTTTTATAAAATTTGTGCTGATGTTAGAAGTGTCTATGTCAAATACCGTTAAAGGGGTGAATAGAGACAAAAACAAGGATTGAACTTTAGCACAACTTTACTAAGTATCCAATGTATTTTTTACTGTTTATATATAATTCTTTACAATGACTATAATAGTATAATCTATCGAATGACAAAATCCAACAAACTAAATGACTGGCCAAAATTGAAAGAATCGTGTTTAAGTTCGATGCCTGTGCATCCTCACTTTTTGACCCCTTATAAACTTATCTTTTATTGCACGAAAATTAAAATCAATCATGTTTTTTTTTTAATAAGTACCGTAAAACGGAATGAATAGAGAATCATATAGAACAGAGTTTCATATATTCCAAACATTACAATTTGTTGTTTTGTCTCTGTTCACCTGTGAAGTCTCTATTTACCCTCTCTCGTCTCTTTTAACCCCAATTCAATATGAATAGAGACATCGAACAAAATGGACTGTGTCTTAATAACGATAGTGAATATTAGTATATATAGGACCATAGAAACCAGTTTCAAGCCATTCATATTTGAATTATGAGGCGCAGGTATGAAGATACATAGTCGTGAAGGGTAAAAAGTGTCTCTTTTCACCCCGTTTTACGGTAAATCAATGTACGTTCAATAAAGACAATTATTTGTTATTAAAAATTGTGTATTTATGAAAGTTTATTTAAATTAATGGTATCTATATCGTCTAATACAGTGTTGATTTTCCGCACTAATACTGACTAAGTGAACATAAACACTTATTACACTTAAAAATCTCATTTTCTGATCCTATGTGAAAATAGATATTTCTTGCTGCAAGGTATGCCGCAAAATTATTTTACAATACAAAGAAGGTTTTGTTATATTTCATTCATTTTAAATCGAATGAATGACATATGCCAATGGTTATTTTAAAGTATTTTCCTGATTCTTTAGTCGAAATTTCCAAAATATTTCACCACATCCAAACAGAGACGAATCCGATGACAGCCAATCAGAAACAAATTAACCAAAACGGTCTGTGCTTTAGAAATATTATTAAAGACGAGTGAGCCATGCGGAAATGTATCTTATTGCCATTGTTAAAAAAAATCATTTTCGGTAGTAAAATCTTTCATTTGTCATTTTGTCGACGAGAGTGAGGATAAGGCACGACTGGTCTTAAGCTAACCGCTCTCGCTGGGCCCTATTTTTTAAGTATTTGATGGAAACGCATTAATTTGTTTTCAATAATTTTAAATATGTACGGTTCATAAAGTTTTACAATCACTGGTGTTATTAACCATGAAGTGAAATTTTTCGCGCAGTTATCATTATATACAACTCGACCTATCAATTACATCACCATGATAATAGAATCAATCTCTGTTGCCAGGGCTAGAAATGTACCGGTGCGTCGCTCAGTGGTTCTACTCCATACTTTCTATTATTTATATAATTAATCATTTTATACTATACTCATTATAAATGTTGATTTGTTGAGTAAAAGAAATCGATTTTAATTAATTATCATTTATGTGATTTTTTTACCACATAATTACAGATTATATGTAGCTAATAATTAAATATTATCGATTTATCCATTCTATATCATTATTTATTTTATTATAAATGAAACTTATTAATAAGCGATCCACTGCTATGTTTTTAATGTGTTAACTATCACTTCTTGTTGGAAAGGAATTATTTCAAACAAATGAGACATATTTTTTGTACTATGTTCACATATAATTTTATCAAATGATAATTCTCACGATGAGCGAAACCGGTCCTGATCTTTTAAAAATTAGATGTAGCATAAAGGGTTTTCTATCTGTCTAAATTATTACGTTTTTGTTATCATATGCTAGTTTTATTCGCAGTAAGATTTACAAAGCGAAAGATTATTTGAAACTATGTCCGTTCCCAAGGTGGAGCAAATAGTGGGGTTAGGATCAAACTTGTGGCTAAACAATCGCTCTCAGTCGATGCGGGTGGGTGAGAGAGGGTAGTTTTTAGACATACATGCTACAAACAGAAATAATTTTTTTATATGCTCGTATTAGGATTCACGCTCATGAGCTCCCCGCGACATATTCTTTTTTATGTTATCAAGCGTTCCGGATCGTACAGTTTTACATTTTGAGCACTGTGTGCTGTTTTATTTGATGTATAAACATAGTGCCTATATCTCACGACGTATAGTGAAGATTAAAGAATTTTCCATTTTATCTCTACTGTAATTAAGTCGACTGACTATCCAGAACATAGCATAGAAACTACACGGTGCTTCAAAAATAATCCCTCCTCAATTAGTCTTAAATTCCACCTCAGCTACATTTTAAGATGAAGAATCCATCCAGTTGGAAGGAGGATTATGCAACTTCTGGTATCTGGTATGTGGTATCTATACCCTGCCAATTCTATTACTTTTTTCAACTTTGGGTGTTTTATGGGCATGCTTGTATGTTATTGAAACTTCATGTTTTAAATAAATAGCCAATGTAATACACATACGCAGTTAGCGAACGAAAGGTTTAAAGTAATCTTAACTGAGATATGGCGGAAATAAAATATTGGAATAGATTATTAAACCTACATGTTACTCTACCTCTTACTACTCTACCTACTACCTCTAAATCAGACATGACCAAACCATGGCCCGCGGGCCACATGTGGCCCAATTGAAGGTTTTGTGAGCCCCATCGAGGATTTAAACTATCTTTGCTATTGTTAAAATACAATAAAAAAATCTACCGATAAACTTGTGACGAATTACAATATAATACAATTTTAAAAATATATTCTTGGAAATAAACTTCCGAAATAAAGGCAATGGGCTATGTGCAATCTTGCTGCATATGGCACTAGGAATCGATGCGAGTCATTTTCTCTCAAAGTTAAAAATCGTATGGTCGAAAGAGGTTAAATTAAAACATTCAAATTTTTCATTATTATGGCTTAAAATATTGTGTGGCCCACCAGAGACATGCATTGTTTGGTTTAGCCCACCAAGTGATTTTAGTTTGGCATCTCTGCTCTTAATAAAGGTTAAGTTTTAAGATTGAATAAGTTTAGAAGTTTTAAGGGAGGAGGGCATAGATACAAACAAAAAATAAAAGCACTAATGCCAGTGACAGTATAAATTATTAAGTACACAATGAGTTATATTCATTTGGAAGTGAATCTAGCTTCACTCAGCTATATACATTCCGATAGTAAGTTTGAAGGTGCTTATTAATGAAGCGAAACATGTTTCACTATTTTTTACACAGTGCATTTAAATAAAACAAAGTTATTTTAAAATTTATATTAAAATTCTCAATCGGTACAAATAATTATTTATAATTTAGTAAGAACCTCAAATTGGAATAAGTTGTTTTTAAATAAAGACATTTATTTGGCTAATATTGTGTTTTTATTCTGATATCTGATGCATAAATAATATATTATATACTAAAGAGCTTTCTATGGAATATTTTTTAAGTTATGTTTGTCAAAAAATTTCATCGTGAGTTGAAGGATTTCTAGTAGAGGAGAGTTTTAGAATGTAATGGCCAGTGGCAAGTATCTTGGTTGTCTTCCAAATTCAGTTGCCCTAAGGGCAAACAAACGACGCGTTATAAACACATTCATTGACTTGTCGTAATTAATTGTTTTTTTTACAATGTGAGAGGTGTCGATTTTAAATTACTGTATAAAAATATACATACTCGAAAACTTCGCGTAACAAAAGAGGCTCTCGATTGGCTCGTCATGATTAGGACAGTGAAGGGACACCTTATCGCAAATCTTGAAAAATAGTATTGAATGTGAAAATAAACTAGCATATTTTCTATTAGTTTTGTATATTTATTTACCGACTGCTGGCATTTTACATCGACTACATTTTAATAGTACGAAAAGTATACGACAAAATATGACAAAAGATTAATACCTACTGCTATTGCATAAAATATAAATATTAAAAATAATAATGACAGAAGGACTATTTTATTCTAGAGACCTGTGTATACATGTCACTAGCTATAACAAGAAAATTATCATTAGAATTCTTACATAACGATTTTTTTTAAATATATTTCGCAATATGTGTGACAGTATTCGCAGCGGCCACCAGTGTTCTTACGGTAATAAAGTGGTTACTTCACATGATAATTTTAATAATAATTATGACCGTTTCAATGTTTATCAAAGTAATTGGTTTCGTTCACGTTCATCAATACTTCACACGTTTTCAACAATTGAATAATTGGTAATATAAGTTTTATAAACGTCACACGCGCTTGTAAATATATTATTGTTTGCGTAAAAAATAAAAAAAGTATAGTGCAAAGAACAAATATATTACATTGCACATTATTGTTATTGAAAACACTTTGTATACTTTACTACTTTTATGAATATGATAATTGGTGTGTTATTATTCGTGCATCTATAATTGAGTACAAAAAAACTATTTCACTGCTAAATTGTTTTATAGCGGTATATTTGTTTCGTACATTTTTGGATATTTATCTATAAAAAACACTCCGTTGCTTTTATTTACTGTGACAATGACAGTTGCATTGGCAATGCATCTAACGCTTATGCACCCAAAATTGAGCATTGTATGTATCAAAAAACAAACACGTTGCATAAGTAATGCATTTCCGTTAAGTGACAGTTAAAACCAGGGCTGTGGAGTCGGAGCCAGAGTCGTAGAGTCGGTGTTTTTTGGCCGGAGTCGGAGACGTCGCGGCGTTCTGGCCGGAGTCGGAAATTTTGAAAAGTTTGAACTTTTTATTTTTGCATATAATATGTCAAATTTGGCTATTGGCCGGATTGGTTGATATATAATTGAATACACATAAATAGGAAAATTAGGAAAAAAGGTATTTAAAATTATTTTAGTCGGAGTCATAGTCGTGTTTTTGGTCAATGTTGGAGTCGGAGTCGGAGCCGTACTTTTTTTTTAACGACTCCACAGCCCTTGTTAAAACCTTAAAAGTGGGTAGAGGAAAAATGAGCTATAAAATAATATCGACTTTGTTGAATTGAATTTAAAAATGACATAAAGAGTTTTTTGATTCAAATGGTGTTATTACTTTATAATCTTCTAAAAAAACCTATTATTCACAATGGGGTAGATACGCGTCATGGCTTATATTAAATTTGTAATAAAAATAAAATATTAAGAATGGTCGTCACATTTCAGAAGACATGAGTTATTTCTAGAAATCGTTTTGAACCAAAACATTCTTTCATCTTTTCAAAGATGAAAGATTTTTTATAAAAACCGTGTCTATTGTTGATGGGTAAATATTTTCGGTTGGTTTCGCCTTTTATTGAATGATATGATTTATTTCGTGTCCATTTAATAGTTTCATTCCTATTGGCATGAAGTAAAACATATTATCTTAATCGTCAAATTGTAATAAATATATAATAATAAAAAATAGTAAATTTGTATATTTTGAACTCAAAGGCAAAAAACATTTTTCAAAATAAACTAATTCTATTTTTTATTTTTACGTGCGGTCACTATTTGGAACGGTTCCATGACAAATCAGAACATGACTTTTCAGACCATGACTTTTCAGAACATGACATTTCAGAACAAGACTTTTCAGAACAAGACTTTTCAGAACATGACATTTCAGAACATGACATTTCAGAACATGAAACCCAATATTATAGAGCGAGCTAGGCCAATTGTTCTGAATTGTCATGTTCTGAAATGTCATGTTCTGAATTGTCATGTTCTGAAAAGTCTTGTTCTGAAATGTCATGTTCTGAAATGTCATGTTCTGAAAAGTCTTGTTCTGAAAAGTCTTGTTCTGAAATGTCATGTTCTGAAAAGTCATGTTCTGAAAAGTCATGTTCTGAAACGTCATGTTCTGATTTGTCCGGTTACCATTTGGAACATGTGGACTCCTAACGGAGTTAATCGCGACAGAAGCTATCTGCGGATGGATATAAAGTACAAGAATAGGAGCGGCAAACCACACAGACATCCATATCTTGGAACAGAAATAAACAAATCGATTGACAAATGAAGCTGCTCGGATTGGGATTCTATCCCGTGACTCCGAAATCGAAACAATCACGTTAACTCTTGACCACTGGGCTGACATTTTTGTCTAATGGCAAGATCAAAAGTTGTTACATCTTATATTGCTTACAACATGTCCTCGTAAAATACGTTATGTTGAAATGAATCATAAGCCATAAATTTGTACATTGGAATTGGGCAAAAACAGACACCAATAGTTATTTTAAATGTATGCAAATTTTTATAAGTCGATAAAAAAGAAAACAATTCTTGGACCACTCATTATACTTGAGACATAATAATTATTTTGTTTGTTAATAATCTTATATATAAAACCGAAACGGCGTATGTCTCTGGGTCTGTAATTCCCTTTTGCATTGATGTTGCAAGTTGCCATAAAAACGAATATGAAAGAAAATATGTTTGAATTTTTATCGGCGAAGACATTTAGCCAAAATGTAATAAATTAGTCTTCTACTGAACTTTTCCCGGCTTTTATTAATATAATAATGTTTATTACTTACGTGAAGGTATTATTTGACATTTCTTTGACAGCAAATTAGATTATTTCCTTGAATTTGGATATTTTAATGGGCGAGAATGGGGCTGTCATCAAATTAAATAAAGTTTGTGATTTTATTTTAACTCTATTTTGGATGTTAGATTTTGTGATATAATTATGTCGAATGATATAACATTAAATAATTATTGGTCGCTTACTCCAAGCGACGCCGGGTAGGAATACTAGTATAACATAAAATAGGAAAGAAAATTTTTCCATGATAAACAATTATCACAAGACACAGTGTAACGTTGCTCATTTTCCGTCTGAATGTAAAATGGCCGCGTTGTTCTTTTTTCTCTTTCACAAAATGGCGCCTCCGCCCTTTTTTCGCGCCTCCGGTTTTTCCGATGCAATAACGAACGCACACCCATACACAGGCAGCGGGCAACATTTTAAATTTATGCACACACTTCTGCAAATAGATAACGGAAGTCATTTGTAGTGGTTTCCGATGCAGGTGAGCTGTAGGTAACTTGTAAAATACTCTTGCTTTCAGTTAGAATAGCTTCTGGTCATCATCGCATAACCTGTTAATTTTATGTAGGTATTCTGATTTGGTTACGAAATAAACATTGCAATTATTTTACAGTTAAAATAATGCTAGGGTAAGTATTGGAATATCATTGAATAATAAAAGATTTCATGAACTTTCATGTCGCAATTGTAGAGATGATTAAATTGGCCAAACGGCAGATTTTTAAAATGAAGAAAAAAAGGAATAATATACATGGTAACCGGACAAATCAGAACATGACAATTCAGAACATGACGTTTCAGAACAAGACTTTTCAGAATATGACATTTCAGAACATGACATTTCAGAACACGACTTTTCAGAACATGACATTTCAGAACAAGACTTTTCAGAACATGACATTTCAGAACATGACATTTCAGAACAAGACTTTCCAGAATATGACATTTCAGAACATGACATTTCAGAACAATCGGCCTATCTACGGACACCGTCCGAGCGCGCTCGCTTTATAATATTGGGTTTTCACATACATATTTGTCTATAAACAATTTACCAATTATGAATAGGGCTGCCACAACACAAGAATTTTTATATAGATAATAATAATATAATAAAAATAATAATTAATAATAACAACATAGAAGAAAAGTATCATAAAAAAAAATCTTAAGATTAAAATTTACATTTATATAATATTTTTACATGCTTCTCAAATGTCGTATCGAGATCGACAATAAAAATTATTAATTAATAATAACAACATAATTAATAATAACAACATAATTAATAATTTTTAATGTTATTATTATGTGTATAAAAATTCTGTGCAAGTCGATCTCGATACGACATTTGAGAAGCATGTAAAAATATTATATAAATGTAAATTTTAATCTTAAGATTTTTTTGTTATGATATTTTTTTCCGCCAGAATAAGCCGGTGTTAAGACTGTTAATAAACAAAGACGTATTATAAAACTAAAACCTTCGTTATTTTACCCGACTCCACCGCCAGATCCCACATACATATATATATATATATACATATTTGTGCCAGCCCAACGAATGAATTTTAAAATGCACGCGAACTAACTACAATAGTTAGTGAACATTTATTTTAATTTCGGCGATCTCATAATTACAGTTATTTACTTGTTGTGGCAGCCCTATTCATAATTGGTTAATTGTTTATAGAAAAATATGTATGTGAAAACCCAATATTATAAAGCGAGCGCGCTCGGACGGTGTCCGTGGATAGGCCGATTGTTCTGAAATGTCATGTTCTGAAATGTCATGTTCTGAAATGTCATATTCTGAAAAGTCTTGTTCTGAAATGTCATGTTCTGAAATGTCATGTTCTGAAAAGTCTTGTTCTGAAATGTCATGTTCTGAAAAGTCGTGTTCTGAAATGTCATGTTCTGAAATGTCATATTCTGAAAAGTCTTGTTCTGATTTGTCATGTTCTGAATTGTCATGTTCTGAATTGTCATGTTCTGATTTGTCATGGAACCAATATACATATATATTAACTGACTTTTGTAATGGCAACTTTTATGGGGACTTGGGCGGTAGCCTAAGCCTTTTCATCGATATGGATGTTGGAGTGGTTAAGTGGTGTCGGATTCTTGATGGTGGTCGCCCAGAACGGTGATATTAACTATATTGCAGAATCTACTTATGATTTAATAGACTTTAACGTAACAAAAAAGTGTAGTTTTGAATTCTTGGCCAAGAATATTCAGGAAATTCTTGCGTCATATGAAATACTAAAATAAATTCTATCGATGGAGATAATAATTATATCTATGATATATGAAGCGAAGCAAGAAACAAAATTAGAGATCTAGCCAAATTATCAATTTTAAATAAATTTCTACTCATCCAATTTTGACGATATCAATACATCTACAGGAATCACTTTTAAGGTGTTTACATTGAAAAGTTAAATTTGAGTCACCAGTCAAAAGGGCTGGTCGGCTGATCAATGCACTGCCAGAAGAATGCTGACATATTCAGCAATGAATCTGGTGTGTTGTTTCTAACTACTCTAATATTTTTTTATATAAATGCATTGGCATCAGCTGTTAACAATAATAATCAATAAAACCCAATATATAGTACTATTTTCAAATATATATATATCAGTTGACAAAACTCGCGATGAGTGAAACTGGCCCTGATCTTTATCAGAATATATGGAATTAGTAGTGAATAATGCGTTTTATTTATTTACATCTCGATTAGTCTTAATTTGAATAACATCATCTATTAGTTGGGCCACAAAAAATTAACAACGCACATCAGCCATTTTATTTTTTCTCATTTTCCGACCACGGTGCAGTGTTGCCATATGAATAATGTTCAAATAATTTAACCCTCGTTTTCCCGGGTGTGTATTTAATTGACCGCAGGCGAGAGCCCGGACACGGGGACCAAAATGACCACGATAAGCGGCTGATAAGGGGTTAATACGATAATTCGTGATAAAGTAAAACAAGCTGTGTACCCCGCATGTTAAACGCGTAAAATTTTATGTGAAATATTTAATTATCATTCATAATTAGATATAATTTGCAAGCTCGAAATAAAAAATTTAAAAAAATGCCTCAACATAAGTAGATTAGTCTGTAATCACATGCGTAGAGAAAAAATGGACTACCCTATATATTAAATTACGTCATTTAAATTTGCTGGAGTCCGTAGCGCAGTAGTTAAAGTCGTTAGCTTCCGCGACGGACCTTGCGACCTCTAAGAGTCCTTGTACGAGCAGATGTTTTCAGTCGTTTTACCGATCCTCTTCGAAGGCATGGGTGTTTGTGTTGTTAAAAAATCCCTAACCACACTCCTGATCCTGAAACCGGCGCGTTGCGAGAGAGTTTATCTAATTACTACTCCCTATATTCTAAAAAGATAAGACGAGTAGAAAAACAATGTTGAAATAAAGCTCTCGAGGAGTTCATATGCTCCACGTTGGGAGCGGATATGTTAAAAAAATGCGTTAACTATATCATAATTCGCCTTTCACTCGAGTTATATTACCTACATATATATTATATATATTTTAAAATTTATGTTTTAAAATAATTTTAATTGTATAAGTGATGCCAACGCGCCAATTATTTTTAAATATGAAGGTCATACGATTGAAAAAGAAAAGTACGTGCAAGTTAAGCAAGTGTTTTGTGACGGAATCAAGCCTGTGGACGAACGTCGAAAAGCATAGACCTGTAGCCGAATAGTGACATGTTGATTAATTTTATAATCATAAACAATTAATAATCTAATATATAAAAATCAATGTTTGTTTGTCTGTATTTTATGCGTTGCCTTATCGTTGATCCGATTGCGATAAAACTTTGTCAACTTGTGCTTTCACTTGCGCAAAGGTTATATGCATAGTAAAATCTACTTATATTTAGTAGGTCTTTTATATAAACATCAGTGTTTTTTTTTATATATTGTGCGCTGCCATACCGTTCATTTTGACAACTTATTGTTGCCCTTGCGCAAAGGTTATATGCATTGTAGAATTAACTTTCAGTAGGTGGCGCGTGTGTCCATCCATAGATAATCGACAAAAGACAAACAACAAACGTCAAACGGCAAATGTCACTTTTTTTTTCTAAATGGCATTGCAGCTCTTGGTACCAGGTACCGGCTAGTTCCATATAAAATACTTTTTCCTTATTGTTAAATATTTGAATTACAATCAGGGCTGTGGAGTCGGTATAAAAAAAGTTCGACTCCGACTCCAGCATTTACCAAAACCACGACTCCGACTCCAACATTGACCAAAAATACGACTCCGACTTCGACTAAAAGACATTTAATTCGTCACTTTTTGACGTGACAACGTCTTATAAATCGATGAACACCCGCTGCAGCACGAAAAAACATGACTCATTGTCCCGTTTGTCGCGTTACGCCAAAGGCAAGCGTGCGAGCGAGAGCGCGGATAAGCGATAGAGAGGCACGATCGGCCTACCGTTCGGATTGTGCCGCATCTATGTCTCTTCCACTCGATTGGTCAATGCGTCTGAGTAGAAAAGAGACAGCGGCAGCACACAACTTATACAACTACAGTACCTACACGTGATCTGTTTACAACTGTTTATAAAGTGAAGTGAAATGTTCAAAGTAATAAACATATTTGAATTAATGAGCGCGAATAAAATATATCAATACAAAATTGTAGATTTCATTTCACTCCTTCTTCGTATCCTTACAAAATAATGATATCAATAAAAATTATTCCATTTTATTCATAAAAGTATGCAATCATTTCATCAATGTTTTCTTATGACGTTGTCACGTTAAACTATCGTCCGTAAACCGACTTTACAGACAACCAATTTTTTTCGTAATTTGTATGTGTATTCAATTAAATATCAACCCTACCAATCCGGCTAATAGCCAAATTTGACATATTATATGCAAAAATAATAAGTTCAAAATTTCCGACTCCGACCAAAACGCCGCGATGACTTCGACTCCGGCCAAAAAACCCCGACTCCACGACTCCGACTCCGACTCCACCAGCCCCTGATTACAATACAGCTTTTCTGTGGAATGTGGAACCAACTTACCGTGTAAATTGAGGGATACATATGTTGTATAATAAAGTTTTTGTGTACGTAGTTTGAGTAAGTATAAAACGACATTTTATTGTTGGAATTTTATCAAAGTAATTTGTGATTAGATCTGTAATAAATAAAGAGTGTGTAATAACAATGGGTGGAGAAATGACACAAAGCGGCCATCAATGTCGCTCATTTATAATAAATATTTTTGTTTATTATAGGTTACGTGTGATAATAAAATGAAAATAAATAAATATAAGAGAAATCGAATGTCTCGCTTCATAATTTATCGATATTGAAATCGGTTTGAAGAGTTTAAAGGCACACGGACAGAGCAACGTAATTTACTTTCGAGATTACAAAATATAATACACGAAAGATGAATACGGTATGAAAAATAACAATGTATTTTAATCCTACAGAAATTATTTTATATATTTTTTGATAGCTATTTCGGCTTACGAGTTCTATACATAGTTCTGATGAGGGCGTAGGCCGAAATAGCTATCTACAAATTTGTTATTTTTCTTACCGTATTATAACGGAGTTCTACCAAGTAAATGCCGACTCAATCAATACATGAAAGTTATTGATCGACAAACTACGTAGGATAGTTAGTTATTTGAAAGTTTACATTCATTTTTTTATTTCAGTATATACATATATGTATTAGTATAAATATTATATGTATATTGATTTCTTCCAGACAAATAAAATGATGTCAAATATGTATTTTTCCACTTTTTCACTTTTTATTGTATGGCAACGTTATTTTCACCATTTCAGTTCCTATATAAATCGTTCCAAAGAAGAAGTACAGTTGAGATAACATCAATACAAAATTCTATATATGCTTCTAATATTAACGATGAAGCTGTTGGTGGCCGCAGAAAAATTCTCTCGTGGCCGCACATGATAACCACTGATGTAGACTGACTATGAATACAAACATTAATGAGTGAAGAGTCTTTTTATTAAATTGTTGTAAAAAATTATAGATGTTTTTTTTTTAAATTACCACGTTATGCCTTTGAGCTTTGAAACGAATAGAGACATCAACAAAATATAATCCGTGGCAAGCCATTTTAGAGGCAATATTTTTTTTAAAAAGACCAAGAAGAATGGATCATAAAATATAAAACTTTTCGCTCGCATCAAATTTCCAGCGAACATCAATATTGCTCACACGTGAATTCTGTAACGTTTTTAATATCGTCAATATTGTTTAAAGAAACTTAAACTATATTTTTTATCATCTCCATCCCGCTCCTAATTCTGAGCATATACATATGTACCAGGGCTGTGGATTCGGTAAAAAAAGTCCGACCAAGACTCCGTCTCGGACTACGACTTTCAGCTTTTCCCATTTTCCTATTTCCGACATTGAATTAAAACACAACCCTATCAAACGACTAAAAAGAAATTTGACATATTAAATGCACTTTTAAAAAGTTTAAACAAAATTAAATATCAACCCCTATCAATACGGCCAAAAGCCAAATTTGACATATTAAATGCAAAAATAAAAAGTTCAAACTAAAATTTCCGACTTTGAGTACGACTCCGGCCAAAACGTCGAGACGACTACAACTCCGGCCAAAAAGCCCGTCTCCACGACTCAGACTCTGACTCCACAGCCCTGATATGTACATAGATTTTTCATGAGGTTTATTTTAATGGAAGATTTTTTACGAGAACTGATACTCAGTCGCACAACTTCTCTTTTTTGGCATTTATACTGCATATTTTCTTCGATGCTGAAAAACTTTCTTTTAAAATAAAATATGAGACATGGCTATTTTTATATTCATGTCCGCGCCTAATGTGGAGCTTATGTCATTCTAATGGAGGTATCTAAACATATTTTTTCTACGCTCAACCTCTCATTAGTTAGATGAGAAAAGGGATGGAAAGGATACGGCTAGAACGAAGACAAGTGAAAAGTTAGTCGCTCTTGCAACGCCCTGCTTATAGGATCGGATGAGCGAGAAGGATTTTTCAGACAACACAAACACCCATGCCGTGGAAAAGAATCGATAAATAGACTGAAAAAATGCTGTTTGTACTGGGAATCGAATCCGCGAAGCCTGTCACGAAAGCCAGTGACGTTGAACTCTGCACCACGGGACCGAAGAAGATTGACTGATCCAAAGCTAAATTGTCCTGATGAAGGAAACCTTCATAGTATACCCTGTGAATGAATGAAAGTACAATTTTCATGTTTAACAATTCATGTTTAATTATTTCTAGGTTAATACTTGTTTTTTTGATAACCACTCTTGTACTAATCTGAATATACATACATCTAAAATCGCAGAAAAGTTTCCAAACTCTCACAATTGCCCGAGCTTGCGAAAAGTATTATCATATGTCTAGATATCAGGGCTTTGTAGTCGGAGTCGGAGTCGTGAAGTCGCGGCGTTTTAGCTGGAATCGTACTCGGAGTCAGAAATTTTGAAAATTCAAATTTTTTATTTAGGCATATAATGAGTTAAATATGCCTATTGGCCGGATTAGATAAGAAAGGTAGGAGAAAAAACGTGACGAAATTAAGCTTTTTATAATCAGAGTCGGAGTCGTGTTTTTTTAATTACTCCACAGCCCTGATTGTAAGTCTACATATTCATATTTTACGTCACGTCAAAAGATGTTTGAGAAGCATTATAATATATCACTGCGCGCCATATAGGCTGTGTAAGTAATTTGTTTTTATGTGAATGCATGCTAAGCAAAAAAATACAATTCATATTTATTGCGAATCAAGAGTTCCAATGATTGACTGGCCTACATCACTGTCTCAATATTAATCATTTTTGTTTCGATTTGAAAATAAATTATTTTGTTCTGTCATTGTATTGTGGGCAGCGGAAAAATGTGGAACTAATGATGTGCGAGAGAGATAGCGCAATATACATCGTATGAGTAAATGGTGAAACGGCAATATGCAGCGTGACCAACTAGCGCCGCCTTTTGTCTATCAAACGTTAAACACAATCACTGTGATAATGTATCGAAACTTTAAATGCGTGTTGGTAAATTAATTTTGAAGCTTTGCTATACAGCACGACTTTCAAATTATTTATAATTTTCTGTGACTTCATCATTCCCCACTACATAATTCATTATAAATCGATTATTTCATAAATGCCACCTGTGCTGTGTATGAACTTGAAAATGAAAAGAATATATGGACCGGAATATACATAATGTAAAAAGCCCAAAAGCCCAAGTGAAAAAAAAACATATTAAACAAAAGAATTAACAAAAAAAATTGACAAATCACAATTATAACTTTTAAGGTGGAAAGGTGAAAATATAGAAATAGCAAAATAGTACTACTTCCATATATTAGTCAATTCCAAAATTATTTTTATTTATTAAGGAGTGTGCTTGATGGAATTACAAGTAAATCCGTGCACTTGAAATGCCTGAAGATGCCGAAAGGCGAAACCCGAGTCGTTAGCGAGACAAAACTCATGGAAAAGTACAAAATTCAAACAATTCAAATTTGATATTTTTATTTACTTCCAATGTTAGGTTAAACTTTTGAGATCTTTAATTCGTTAATTTAAAACATATTTTAAAAATATTGCTAGGAAACCCAAACTTATGATGAAAAGCAAATAAAAATATCTCACTTTCTCAGTTTGTTAACAAGTTGATTTGACCAAATTTGAAAACTACATCCTGATATATATTATGATAAAAGTCCGGAATGGTTTTGCTCATTTTATTTATATTTCATCAGTTGATAATGCTCACGATGAGCGAAACCGGGCCTGATCTCTCTCATAATATATCGATTTAAATCTTTAATTTTTCAAAACACAAATACGACAAAAAATGTGGAGTAAATACTCACAACATAAGTTGTTTAAACGAGTATTTGTTGTTATTCAGTCACTCAACCTTTCTTTTTCCGATAGAGTTAATGTGGAAAAAATACATATGAAATGTTTGTGATCAAGTCGGAATGATCCGTTGGCTTGTTGTTGGTCGGTCATTGATAATATCGGTCTTGTTTGTGCATAACCTGATAACGATGACTTTTGAAAAAAAGTGTAGTACCCATTAATTTAAGACTTTATTTTATTATTAATATTTGAACTCCTGAAAACCAAAAAACTATTTTGATGAATACTGAAAATTCTGATAAAATCTCAATTATTTGTTTCATATTTGTTTGAATATTCTTTCTGTTAATTCAATATTTTGCAGTTATCAGGTTATGCCTAAATAACACCTCTATAATGCATATGTACATATATGGACTTGGCTTTGTTTCTGTAGTGAAAATTGTGGCCAAAATTGCAGAACATTAATGTTAACAAAATGATGCGTAACTTAAACATAACAATATTTTGTAAATTAATTTTACCGACGAGTTGAATTTTTGTTTTATGTATTATAAATTGGTATTGATTATCCAATCAATTAACTTACCTCATTGATGTATCAATCTCACACCCCTAGTTGATGAAAAGCTCTATTAAACTGGTCTATACAAATTGGTTAAAATGAATTCAAAGGAATGTATAAATATATATTACAGATATAATAGGCATATACCAACAGACGTCGAAATATACCTTATTACTAGTACAGTGGGATCATAGATTATATTGGTCGACGAGAAATTATCGGGTATCGACATTTATTCATAATTAAATGATCATTTTTTTGCCAATCACAAATCATGCTCTTCGCATATATCAGTTGAACACTAGATGAAACCAGTCTTGATCGATTCATCAAATTGCAAAGTAAGTGCTAAAAAAATGTGTTTTTGTTTTGGATATCTATTTGACGAAACTTCAAGTTCTTACAGACTGTGAAGTGCTGTTTTTCGAAATTGTATTCCCTTCCCATTACTGCTCATATGAGGGCGCGATCGCTACAGTTCTATAAGTATTTTTTTTGTCGTCTCTCTCTATCGAGGGTCATCGAGAAGAATGGCTCTCGATCTATATGGAATCTCTGATGTCTTTTCAAATATATTGTGCTATTCCACCAACAATATTTCAAAGAGATTATTCTAAAATAAATCACATTGAGATTGTATTAATTTATATATGATCTTCATTGTGTAAAGTAACATAATATGCAGTAGATCTTTTTCTCATCACACACTTTTATATGTTTATTCAGCAATATAAAACCGTATTAGTAAACTATCCGAAATACATTTTTCATACTTTATACTTGTATATAAATGCATTAAATGTAGCTAGATCAAGGTAATTATTTTTATTGGTACGTCAATGTTAACTATACTGTATCCAAAGACACCATCCATTTTTCCGAACGACCGATGAAAATGAGACAACTATCTTACTTTGTATCTTCTCTTTGTCTTAACTTTACCCCGTCCGAAAAGATAAGTGGAGTGACTGAATTACAACCAGTTTTAAGATGATTTATTGTGAGCTAATTTTCTTTGGAAAAAGAGACGGATATACTTTTAAAGAGTGAAAAAGATTCTCAGGACGACATCATAGTTTTCATTGGTAGATTAATATCTGAGGATTATTATTGATAAATTATTAATCTTATTCATCTAGCTCGAAAAATAAGACGTCATGCAATTCAATCGCCAAATTTTGATAGACTCAAAAAATCTTTTTCAACAAGATGACTATATGCAGATTTATAAAAAGGAGCCCGAAAAGTTAATATTATATTTCCAATCCATTCGTGAAACGGGATGTGAATTATTGATCACCCTATAGGCAGTACAATATAATAATATATTATTATAAATATTCGACTTAGAAGTGTATGAGGCTATAAGTAACGTATTCTCAACTTAACAAATAATCCAAATGATTGTTGTTGCCATAATAGATTTACTTATCACACGTTCCTCGTGCCGGTGATTCTCAAACATTTAAATTGTGAAATATATTAGTCTAAAAGTGTTCTTTCCTATCTCAAAAAAGCTGGGCTCATTAGCCAACCATTAGTCCTTTCCTAGACCTCGTATCGTTTCAATCCCTAACGTTTCCGAATAAGAGAGGTTGAGCAACTGAGTAACTGGCATGTTGAGATAAACTCCAAGCTGTGAGCGGACATGATAAAAAAAGTGTAGATATGTTCATTAAAAAAAAAATACTGAAATATAGCTTCCATACGTCATTTCTGTTTTTCAGGTGCAGGAAAAAAGTTAGCATCTTGACTTTTTTTTATTTTGTCTTATAAATCTGCTAACCAGTAGTGAAGAATATAATTAATGAATTTTGAGTCAAAATCAGGGGCGGAGAAATTATTATTTTTTTTACCAAAAGATAGTTATCTAAAAATGAATTACTTCCTGTTCAGTGCTCCCGATAACAAAACTGTTGTGATTCAAGTTTATTCGTGCACTTGAAATGCCTGAAGTTGCCGAAAAGCGAGACACGAGTCGACGAGTGAACAAAGCTCACTTAACCTTTAGTACAAAACTCCAAATTTGATATTGAAATTTCATTTAGCACATTCAGTCGAATTCCTTATATTTATAAATATATGTATTTCACCATAATAATGCGAACCCGTTAATAATAATATAAAATATATTTGGGAAAAAAATACTTCATTCTGTTGTTGGATAAGACTTTTGCCGGTTGAATGTAGAACCTGATATTCTAGAATGTTTAAAATACGTGATAATAAAAACGTAATTTTCCGTTTCCACGTTTAGTTATGAGCTTGTTGCAGAAGCTCTGTGTTGCGTACACCTGTTTACACAGGTGAATATAGACATCAGAATAATTTGAATAGACATATAAACATATATAGAGTTGTAAATCTATCTGTCTGTCCGCCTGTATCTCCGATCAAATTGTTGACCCCGAATTCTTTTCAGTGTGAAGCGATTGTTCCGCTTCGGAACATTACACTCTTACGGGCCGAAGATTTCGGGTGGATCAGATTCATAAATGGCTTAATTAATAACACTTGGGCCTCGTATAACACGGTTATATAGTTCCACAAAATCAAAATCCGTGTTATACAAGGTTTGAAGTTCATACACAATTAGGGTTTGCGTTCCAAAAATAAATATCGAAGATTTTTATTTTACTTTATTTTTTTTCAATAAACAAATATATATTAACATATTTACTGAAAGAAACTTCAATAACATAATAAACTATTCATTCGTCACCGCTATCACTTAGAATTCTATATGTTTTACTCTTTTTCGAGATTGGTTGTGAGTTTTCATAATCGTAGGACTCTGGATTTTTTGTGTTTTAGCCTTTAAAAAATTGGTAATAAGCGATTGTTCAGTTTAAGCGTATACATCTTTAAGATTTCCTATAAGGCTCCAAAATGTTTTGTGATTCCCTCTTGAATATCAAACTTCTTTCCATTAGAGGATAATTTTCAATCTAGTTTAATATTTCGACCTAATTCTTCTTCGTTCAACGTACGACTCGACCCTCCAATATTTCTTGGATGTCATGAATATTCATATCATAAAAACCGTCTCCACCAAAACCATGACAAATTAAACATGTAAATTATTTAAATTATTTTTTTTCCCTGAAACCGTGTTATATAAATCGTGTTGTATAAAAATATGTCACAATTTATACATCCGGGTTATATAAATCCGTGTTGTATAAGATCGTGTTATACGAGGCCCAAGTGTATATTTGTCGGTTGGTCGTTTTAACATTATCAATTATCAGGTTATCATTATCATAATTCTTGCAATGAGCGAAACCGGTCCCAATAAAATTGTGAAATAAAATGTGATTTATTAATCATTTAAAATAATACCTTTCCATCAAGAAGTGACATGGAGTTAACATCATAAAAGTGTATGGTAATATAATTTTTTTTGGTTTGTTTTTAAACGGTTATACTTGATTCACCCCGGCGCAAGCGCTGTTCGCTTCACAAAGGATTCCCTTTTGTAATAGAATAGCGTCTTAATAAACAGCCCCCCCGCGGCCTTTGGGATGCCCCTCCATGGCCCCCTGCCCCCCCCCAAGTTTGATTCGTTTAATAATCATCGCTCCTTTGACGGGGTACGACAAGCCGAAATACATCATATTGGACTCGCCCATGCAACAAATAATCACCTACAGTTAGAAGAATTGATAATATTATCTACAAATTCCTCATATTTAATCAACACAACCAGGACTGGTTTCAATCAAATACATCATTCAAGAAGCACTATAATTAAGACTGCTTCTCCAGTGGCATAAAGCACCAGTATTATGCTTGTAAACATGTAGCATATTGACTCCTAATCGAGCGTATATCGATGGAAGTTGCTTAAGGATTCACGCTTTGCTCAATTCTCTTTTTTTAAGAGTTGATGGAGTTGATTGTATAAAATGTATTGTATAGAATCCCGGTCGTGGTGCAGTGGTTAACGTCGTTGGCTACTGTGTCGCACCGCCCGGGTTCGATTCCCAGTATCGATTCTGCTCTGAGGCATTGGGTGTTTGTGTTGTTAAAAATCCTTTCCCACCTTTCCGGTCCCAAAGAGCGACGTATAGAGACAGCGATTAGATAACTACTAGTACTGTCCTAGTACTCATGTACTTTCCATCCCTACTGTCTTCATAAAAGGTAGGTTGAGCAACTGAGTAACAAGTAGTTCTCGAAGAAAAACATGTTGAGATAAACTTCGTTAGGAGTCTATATGCTCCAAATTAGGTGCGGACATGGTTTAAATATATATATTTTTATCACGGCACTACGGCTGTCACCAATGCGCCATGTATTTGAAAAATATAATAAAGATAATTCATAATAATTATTCAACACAGAATGGCGTAAAACTCACAAAATATTACTTATATAGGAATTGTAAGATTAAATGCGGAAAATTTTAACCTACTTGGGTATTGATTTCATCATCCGAACAACCCTTGTCACTGGTGACTCAAATGACCTACGCGGCAAACAAGTTCTGATAAAAAAAAATGGCTCTGGTTACGACCACGTAGATAAAAGCACGCAGGTCTAGAATTTTTCAGGGTTATTAACTCTGCCCCGATAATAATAGAAATATTGATGAAAGAAATTGACGGACAAGGTTAGGAAAGACGAGTAGTTAACTGATCACTCTCGCTCCCGTTTTAAGACCAGTCGAGTGGGATGTAAGAAATAAGAACTATACTGCTATGTATATGAAAGAAGGCAGTATCTCGCAATTTTTATTTGAATTACGTTATGAATGCCATTTGCTAAATATTAGTGAAAGTATAATAACTAAAAAACACTTTGTGAACCAAAAAATATTTCTTAGCAAAAAAGCAGCAACTACTTGCTACTTGCTTACAAAGAAATTAGTTCGTTTTCGCATCAACCGGATTTTTTAAATTCAAAATAATAAAACATCCAAAAACATATTATGTTTGAAGAGTCACTTACTTCCTGCCTTCTTGCTTGGAACGGCAGTATGGTTCACAATTCGACCACAAAAGCCTGTAGAACTCAACTGCAGTTAGCTAGCTTCAAATCTTATATGTATATAAAACCGAAACGGCGTATGTATATCTGTGGGTCTGTAATTCCCTTTTGCATTGTTGGTCATTAAGTTGCCATAAAAACGAATATGAAAGAAAATATGTTTGAATTTTTATCGGCGAAGACATTTAGTCAAAATGTAATAAATTAGTCTTCTACTGAACTTTTCCCGGCTTTTATTAATATAATAATGTTTTTATTTACGTGAAGGTATTATTTGACATTTCTTTGACAGCAAATTAGATTTTTTCCTTGAATTTGGACATTTTAATGGGCGAGGATGGGGCCTGTCAAAATTAAATAAAGTTTGTGATTTTATTTTAACTCTATTTTGGATGTTAGATTTTGTGATATAATTATGTCGAATGATATAACATTAAATAATTATTGGTCGCTTAGTCCGAGCGACGCCGGGTAGCAATACTAGTATTATATAAAGTTTTACAATTTTTCTTTATTACAATGGAGTTATGCTATTTCAATTCCGATTCGATTAACGGATGAAACCAGGAGTCGGAGTCGTCGCGGCGTTTTGGCCGAAGTCGTACTCGGAGTCGGAAATTTTGAACTTTCTATTTTTGCATATAATATGTAAAATTGGTCTATTGGCCGGATTGGTTGGTTGATAATTAATTGAATGCATACAAATATGAAAGTTGAAGAAATTAAACTTTTTTTAGTCGGAGTCGTGTTTTTGGTAAATGTTGGAGTCGGAGTCCGAGTTGGAGTCGTGTTTTTTTTAACGACTCCACAGCCCTGGATGAAACAGTCATATAAACTTTTTACTTATCCTCGATGTACCTTATATGTTTAGTTCGATATGAAGATTAATAATAGGTTGTTGCGTTGTTCTAGTCTTGTTATTGGTTGTACGTATTAATAATTCTACAACGATCAATTGGAACCATATTAATTATGAGCACATTAATTAAACCGGTACGTACACTGTTGTAGCGGTCTTAATATTGCCTCCCATTCAAAAGGGTATAATTGAAAGTGTTAATATTAATAACTCATTCGCTAGAATATTCCTCGCACCTAATCTCGTACGGATAAATACTTTATTGTGTCCAGCCCGGCAGGGGTATTCAATCATGTGTCCAACCAAAAATTATCAAAATGTTTAGTGAGTAAAATAATAATATGTACACGTATGTAGATTCAATAAGTGGTTATATTTTTTTGCGACGCCCTGTACTTCTTGTAAGACACCGTGTGATTGATTGGCGGTAATCACTTTACGATTCAACGTTTTATATCACATAGTTGGTAGAACTCCATGATGCAAAATTACTAAGTTCCATGCAAATATATAGCTATTTCGACAATACGCCATCGTCAGAGCTATTTGATAAGCTGACATTATCTGACAGCATTTTGGTGTAACATTATCGTACCCAATATACTTGATTCTTTTAACTCTTCGTTGTCTATATTGTATAACATTCGATTCTGAAATCGTCGCGATAATTTTCAACTGATAATTGTTAATTCCCCCGATGAGCGAAACCTGACCTGAAAATTTCATAAAACTTTGAAAAAAAAAAATAGTGCCTTGTCATCAAAAAAATTACGGGCAACATCCTAAAATTAATACGAACTAAAACTATACCCAAATAATACCATAAAAATGATTTCCTTTATTATCTGAATTTTTTTATGTAAAATATAATGCATTACGAAAATTGCAAATTATAAGTTTATTGCTTTTGCAAAGTGAAAAAGGACTAAAGATTGGAAGAAGCAAAAATCGTACTCGTAATAAAAAAAATAGTACTCGTCGGAACTCACTCATGTCCACGAGGAATATGTCACATACGAAGCAATACCGTATAAAATTGTCAAAGCTGTTCCAACTGCCTTCCCGGTTGGTAAACTGGCTTTACTCCTTGGAAGAACAATCAACTCATATTTCACAATTCTTGAAAAAAAATATCACGAAAATTCCATTTAAAATTCTCATTTTGCCATCGGATTAGCCGAAAAAAATAAATGGGCAGATAAATTTCTCTTCTAACATTCAAACTAAACATTTCGAAAACTCGCCCTTATGGCTATACCCCTTTCGTGTTTGAATGTTACGTTTCACTTTGATTGACCTTATTTTAATGGTATAATTATTAGTGGCGCAGACCAACCATTTAGCACCCCTTATAAACGAGCCTTAACACCTCATGCGTTCGTTCGGTATTAATTAAAAAGCGCTATCGTTGGATGGAAATCAAATTTGTTAATTTCCCATTCTTCTTTAGGGTCGTGACCGGCTCCATATAAAACATAACCCTCGCATCGGCTACATACACTAAATAATATTATGAAATTACTAATTTAAATTTCAGTAATAAATTGTTTGATATCATGATAACTGTTTTTTTTTTTTGATTTCATATTATGTCCTTTATAGCAAAGTTTCTCAATCTTTTTGGACTCCTTTTGAGAATTATATTTTTCTGTGCATCCCCTTGCAATATGAATATTTCAAAGTATTCAATTATACAAAAATAAAATTGATTATTTCAAGCCGGGAGACGCGGGTTCTTGCCAGGGAAAGCGCCAAAACATCATAGCAAAAATTCGAATTCAAATCAATTTTTAATCTTAAAACAATTTTAAGGGAGGCGTACTAGCATAATTCTTGGAAGCCACTGGATTAATTGATAGCTATTTCGGCTTCACGCAGTCATCAGAAATGGCTGGAAAGATAACTGTCATGACATGGAAATAGTACCAAACATCTATTCCCGAAAGTTGTTCAAGAGTTTTGAAGAATAAAATTTAAACTTAACACTAGAACTGCTCAACATAACTATTGATTTATTTACCCATGCCATTTATTTGGTCCGTTGTGCAGTGGTTAACGTTGTTGGCTTCCGAGACAGACTTCACGGGTTCGAGTTCCAGTACTAGCAGCGTTTTTTTAGTCGATCTATCGATTCTGTTCAAGGTAGGTGTATTTTTGCTTTGTTAAATAATTCCCCCTCACCCAGTCGTTTTTATAGGCGTAACGACAGCGACTAGATAACCAGATTCTAGTCTTCTTATCCTTTCAAATACTACTCTCTTCTAAAAAGAGAGATTGAGGAACTAAGTAACACAATTTTCATAGTAGAAATACATATGTTGAGATAAACTCCGCAAAGATTCAATATGATCGACATAAGGAGCGGACAAATTATTGATAAATTTAAGAGAAAGAAAGAAACACCGACGTTAGACGGGTCAAACCGACGCTCGTTCGAAGACGCCAGTTATTCGTTACTTGCAACGAAATGCGACGTAAGGCTTCGGAGGCGAGTAAAAAGCCTTCGATTCTGCCGGTTGGCTCATTTGTGTATATAAATTATCCTTTAATTACCTCTAATCGCCGGTTATCAGCGTTTATGGAAGTTTTCATTCGTTTTTGATTTAGTCCGCACAGCTGTTAAAAACTGAAATAGAATTTTCAGTTGATCAAACATTTAAGCGGCTATTTATTAGTAAATCTACTAACATACTGTAACAAGCTAGATTCACCCAGACTGGAGCGTCATATTAGGAAAAGAATATTTATTTATAACTTTGTAATATTATAATTACGTTTTGTAATTTAAAAGTTACTGTTTTCAAGGAAAAAAGGAAGGCTGTATATTTACTCACCAAAAAAAGTCACCAAAAAGAAAACGCGACTCCGACTTAAAAATGTTTAATTTTGTTAGGTTTTTTCCTACCTTTACTATTTGCGTCTTATTAAGTTAAAGATTAACCAACCAATCCGGACTATAGCTACATTTTTCATAACATTATACAAAAGTTCAATGTTCTCATGTCAAAACACCGCGATTCCAACTCCACAGCCCTAACAAAAACGCTTAAAAGTGAATCGTTTGAATTTTGTTGCGAACAGCACGTGTTTCGGCTTTCGACGTCTTCTGGCGTCAGTGTAAGTTAATTGGTGCATTTGAAATGCTTGAAAATTGCCGAAATGCAAAACCCGGGTCATTTGCGACAAAAATCATGGAGATTTGATATCAAAATTCCATCAACCCTCACTTATAAAAATTGCTGTTTGGAATGGGTCATGCCAATTTTTCTGTGAGTAATATTTCGAAGCAGTTTACTATACGACAGCAATTTTACAACCACATCAAAAGCTGAGCATTTATTATGTATATGGCTCGTTATAAATTATTGGTAATTGTGGTTATTGGCTTAAAAGCTCCGATTCATCGTTACACTCAATATGCAATTTTCTTAAATGCTCCAACTCTTTCACAGATGTCTTCAATAATATATAAAATTAGTATTATGTAAATATGTATTATTAACATAAAATTATTAAAAAACGAATTTATGACATCGTTCGTACGGAAGTCGAATCCTTCTCAACCGAATTGGACAGTCGTTCAAGAGCATTGACTACTTGGTTACGGGATGAGCTAATGCTTAAGTTGTGATAAGATATTTTAACCCTCTCTTCCTATCATGATATTATCCCATCTACATATAATATATAGCTATTAAGAGACTGGTTGAAGAAGTGTTGAAAGAATCATATTCAAAAATTTTTGACATACGGATTAATCTCTTTGACACATAACGTAGCATATTATTTGGTATCTAGTGGCATTTATCATACACAGTGGCAAAAATCGAATTGCGTTTCTTGTACCTTTCGAGCATGGCCTGAGTGGAAGCGTCTTTAACGGCGTTGCGTCTAGCGCATCCGGCAAACACATGCTTCACAAATGCAGGTGGCTTCCTCAGCTCAGGTTATTGACGAACCTGCCACTCCCACCATCATCGTTTTCAATAGCCACTGATACCACCTGCATTTGTGTAGCACGTGTTTTTCCGCTGCGCTACACGCTACGCTGTCACTCAGGACGTAAACTAATGGGCCGCTGCGCAGCAAGTAGTTTTCCGTGAAAAATTCTGTCATCACTTTGCACTCCTCAATACAGATTTTTTTTCTTTCGATCAACTCCTCAAAAGATTGAAAAATTGATTGTTATCACAGGGTTTGAGTATCTATTAGCATTTTTTAACGAAATAAAGAAAAATATACCAACGAATAAATCTAATTTATTTATTGTTAATACATACATTTCTTTTAAAAGTTTCAGATTAAAATTCAATTTAGTTTCGAGGTATATATTAATTAAGTGTCACCACTTGATAAAACGTGTTCGTTCACTGCATTTATGACATGCTACAAACTTCAACTAAGGAACTCAATTTTAATATGTATATGTATATTGTTTTTGAAATAAGGATAATTTGAAATGAATAAAAAATAATTTTCCTATCAATTTGTACAATGACATAAGAGTTGTGCGCTATCTATACGATGTCGAGCTAGACTCGACATAAGATTTCTAGGAATTTAGAAAATACTCAATTATAAATTAATGTGATCCACATTGCCTTAAAAAAAATCATAGCTATTTTTAGTTCTTTAATATATTGTATAATAGATAAAATGTATCAGGTCGACATAACGTCTGGCGTATGTAAGTTGGATACCTGTGGCCAGTGTAATAACAGGTATGTTTGATGATGATGTATTACAAGAGATTAAGTAAACCTACCAGACCTTTATGGCTGGCTGCTAAAATAACACTTGTAAACGGGTATTAAATTAATAATACCATAACGTGAATATAAGAGAGATGTTGAACCTAAAGTGCTTTGGCTCTCTTTACTAGCACGTATCATATAAAATAATACGTGTCTTGTTTAAAAGCGAAACGTTCAGTTAATATACAATAAGTATTGTTTTAAAGTTGTCTTGATTATCGACGAGCTATCTAAGAAATGTGCGAGCTTACTTTGTGACCATATCTACAATCTGTATACTAGAGACTCCAATTACTCGACATCTTGATTATCGAGTAGTATTTTTTTAAATACTCGAGTAGTTTCAGATTTACCAAAATATATATGAAAATTCAAAATGAAGAAGAAATATTAAAATACGAGTAAAGGCATGTCAAATTTTCTGAATGTATTATGCCACAGCTGCATCCATTGGTCGGCAAATCAAAAGGTTATTGTATCTCAAGTCATCATAAAATCTCGTCATAACCTTGTCATTGATAAAATAAGACAGCAGAATCCATAGCATAAGTAACAAAAGAAATTCTCGCGTTGACAGCGAGTCGACGGCAAAACCGTTTAAAAAAAAATTATTACCCCAGAGTAAAATCCGACGCGACAATTTTCGTTTATAAATTACGAGTATACAATTCGGATATCGATTATTCGATACTCAAATTGAATTTTCTACTGTATACACGAATAATGAAAAGGTAAATGAATTTTTAATCATCGTTTTGAACATTTTTGTTCCTATGATTCCATGTTGCCGTCCAATTAATTTGCTTCCTCCCATGGCATATCAGCATCCTGTGGATAGTACCCAACGATCGTCCAAAATACCGGAATCTCACTGAAGAAGACGCAAGCATGGTTGAAGCTCTGCGGAGGCATTTGCATCACATGAAGTAGCAAGGCGATGCTTGTTAGGTTTCCTAATTTCCGACTTATTCGCGGAATCAAACCATATCACCTACAACATTTTGTGAGTACAGTCAAATCGGCTTAGTTGATACTTAACTAATGTGAGATTTCTTGAAATTGACAGATAGGCCTTTCTAACGATCAGAATGTCTAGACTCAAGATCCAGTTATCCAGCTCAACTTATTCTCATCATATAATGTAAAGATTTAAGGACCGTGCTAGAAATAATTGACTAGTATTTAATTATCCGCTAACTGTATGCACAAGTTTTTCAGGCTTAGATATGGATAGAGAAGAACATTAACCATGCCATTAAAAGAGAAATTTACTTACCGCGATTTGAAGGCGTGGTCTCTGCAATTGAATGAGACGGAACCCTTGAACGGTAACCACTCGGTTACGGGGTAGTCGAGAAGGCGTATGTATCCTGAATTCAAACTGTCTAAAATTCGACAGTATAACAATGCACAGATGACACTGTCAATTTGAAGACACAATTTTTGATGTGAACGACTTTTTATTTAGTTTGGTGTTCATGAATGCATTTAATAATTTAAATTTGCTTTCATTTAAAGAATAAATACAGCCAAGTGATTGTCATGACGGACAAGTCGGGCGGAAATAGTTTGCGTATGGTCGAGAAGGTAACAATTTTCGCTCACCATACCTAATATGGTTTAGATTTCATACGATTCAAATGTGAAATATTTACAACTGTTCACTCTTTATTAAAATTTGATAAAAACGAAACAATACATAAGACATTAACAATAAGGAATAAGAATTTTATTTGGAGCGTTGCAAAGTCACTTAAAGAAAGACAGCGTTTGTGTTTATTGAAGTGCTTTCGGATGCACAATATTTGAGATAAATACTTTCGATTTAATTGCACTAACATTGACCGGTATCGATGACATTTTCCGTTTGACATTTGCTGTTTGTCTTTTGCCGATTGTCTATGGGTCAACACACGCACCACCTACTGAAATTTAATTGTACTATGCCTATAACCTTAATTTAATTGCAACAATAAGTTGTCAAAATGATGGTATGGCAGCACATAAAATATGAACAGCAAAAAACATTGATTTTTATATATTAGATTGTCTGTTCTGCGGTCGCTTACTATGGTAATTTCATGTCAAATGTCATTAATGAAAAATCATCGTTCGTGACTGTTAATAATTTCATTTTATTAATTTTAAAATGTTCAAATAAATCATTTTAAACAAATAAACTCATTTTTTTGTACTGATTCCAAATTTATTTTGTACTGATTTCGCTCATCGATAGTTAGAAATGTTACATCTATTTAACTTCAATTCTATGTTATGGAAAAACGGAAAATTGCCTTATTTTAGATTGTTTTTCAAACAATATTAAAACAAATGTTCATTTTTAACAGATTTTTAAAAATAAGGACTGATTTTGCTCTTTATCTGTGGAAGCACTAAACACATAAAAAAATGTTTTTATATATTTAAACGCGATGTCATTATTTCAGCAATAGTTGACAAAATTACATATCTAACAAATCTGACATTTATGGATTTATTCCTTGTGGCAGAGGTGTATTTAGTTATGTAGATGGTGATACTCAAACGAAGGTACTTTGAGATTGTTTCAAACCCTTTTACCTATACGAATCGAAGTAAAGTGGTTTAATCCGTGAATAATTGAGTCGTTAAATAGCCGCATTGGTTTATAATAAATTCGTGTATAATCAACTTTATACTCATTGATATTACTGTTATTAGCGAACAAAGTTGAGAAAATAAACAATCTTCCATTTGATATTGTTTTATTACCATTGCCAGTGCCTGAGATTGGCATGCCCTCGCATTATTATGATACCGCGATGCAGACAATCAATAATAAAGTTTGATGTATGGGCACTATTTACGCAGATGTATGTATCAGATAATATCGAGTATAATGATATTTGAAAGGCAGGGATTTTAAACATTTCAAGCACTGGAAAAAATTGCGGATTTTTAAAATCTTATTATTTAAATTTTGAATCATATATATCAGTCATTCCTCAATTTGTCTCTATCGACCCCTGGGGGTCTTTGAGATATGTAAATAGGGGTCAACAATAGATTTAAGTTTAATCCTGAATAAATTGAAGCCAAATATTGAAATTTATTATTGATTATTAATTTAATAAAATGCTTTTCCGCAAAGTGTTGAGAATAAAAAATCACAGATATCCATAGCTTTGGAAAAAATCTTTAAACCAATGAACAAATCACTTTTAAGGTGTTCACTGTCAATACTTGGTGGAATGGCATTATAATAAAAATTATAAAATATTTTTAGTACTTATTCCACATAATATCTATTGGACAAGGACCGATTTCGCTCATGGCGAGCATTGTTAACTGATAAGAAATACAGTGAAACAGTGATGTTTATACTAAGTTTAAGTAATAATTACAAGGTATGCCAAACAATTGGTATTATAACTAAGCAAATAAATTGAAGCAAAATGTAAGAAAAATAGATTATAATTAAATTGTTGAAGAACTCTTAGCAATGCAAGCTATTACATTATTTTTATTACAATGAACGAATGTTACGCATTGGGACGTAGACGATGAGTCGCGTAACCGAGTGGGACGAAAGTCCAAAAGTGTCGACCATTCAGCAACGCATCCGTTCACCATATCATATTAAATTATAGCTTTCTACCCCAATAAAAAAATCGTACGTAACGAACTATAGCATAAATTTTTTGACACACTAGTGTTCATGGAATTAACGCCCACTTTTAAATTGGTTTTTTGATATATTATTTACAATTATGACGTTACAAAAGGGGGTTAACTTTTTTAGTATTATATTTAATTAAACAATGCTTTACACTGCCGTCAATTTAGCTTTCAACGCACTTTATAATAAGTACGTACATTAATAAAGGAAGTCAAAGCTTCTAAAGTTTGTTAATTTTACCGAAATACCGTAAAACGGGGTGAATAGAGACTGCGGGGTGAATAGAGACAAAACAAGTATCCAATGTATTTTGTACTACTTATATATAATTCTTTACAGTGACTATACTACTATCTCTCGAATGACAAAACCAAACCAACTAAATGATTGGCCAAAATTGAAACAAACGTGTTTAAGTGCGATGTCTGTGCATCCTTACTTTTTGACCCATCATAAACTAACCTTAACTCACCCTTAACGGGGTGAATAGATACTCATATATTCTAATCATTACAATCTGATGTATTTTCTCTATTCACCTGCAAAGTCTCTATACATCCTCTCTCGTCTCTATTCATCCCAATTCAATGTGAATAGAGACATTGAACAAAATTAACTGTGTCTTAATAACGATAGTTAATATATTTGAAAAATATTGTCATGAATGTGTAGTAGAACCATAAAAATAAGTTCCAAGCCATTCATATTTGATATATGTGGCGCAGGTATGAAGATACAAACGTGAAGGGTAAAAAGTGTCTCTATTCACCATGTTTTACGGTACCTATTTTTTAAGTATTTGTATGGCTTTATCCTACGTTACTTAATATTTTTATATATTTATCCTTATATGTATATAAAAATCTGTCAAAAATAACAGATTTGAATGCCTCAATAAATATCAATATTAATCATTATGTATGCATCATTTTTTGCCGGGTCCGTGGTGAAGAGATCAACGTCGTTGGCTTCCGTGACGGACCGCACGGGTTCAAGTCTCAGTACCAGCATCATTTTTTGTAGTGGATTAAAGGATTCTGTTTGAAGGCAATCCTATCCACCCAATAGTATAAGCGGGAGTGACTAGCTAACCACAAGTCCTGTTCTAGCTTCATTCATTCCATCAATTCTCTTACACATATTTTACTAGAGATATTCTTTCAAATATCTATGTATATAATTATAATATAAGATTCCCATAGGATGACAATATTTCAAAAGTTTTGACAATTTGACTGCAGGGTATGCAAGTATTATAGGTTAATTTAATGATATAATAGTAGAATTATTCGATACTACGTGTTTTGTAAAACAATCAACAACAATAATTGCGCATAGCAGCTTTTAACGTACGTATCTCAATCAAATAATGGAGCAATCTTAATTGTCATCTAACCGTGCGTCATTTCCGAATAAATTATAAAGGAAATTAATTTCCTTCCCGGGGAATGCCCCTAACAGAAAAAAAATACGCAACGGTATTGAGAATTGCTTTGCCAAGGTTGAGCGACTATTTTATAAAATATGTTTTGCGTTACGGAGAATAATCAGGGTACCAAATATATTAAAATCACCCAGGTAGGAAGTAAAGGCATTTACTTGCAAGATTTCATTTCACTTTCTGAGCAAAATCAGCTTTAATATTGGCATTGTCATTGCTTCTGGAATTCAGTCTGGAATTCTACGATTGGTTAGCAAAGCATGTTTTTCTTAGGAAAAATAATATTTATTTGATATTTAAAATCATCACTGACGTCTTAAACATATAAAAAAAACGTTTGAACACTATTTCCATAAATCAAATTTAAATCGTTTGAATTTTGTACTTTTTCATAATTTTTGTCGCTAACAACCCGGGCTACGCCTTTTGGCATTAATTGGCTTGATATTGAAATTCTTTCAAGCACCTTCAGTCGAAATTCTAAACTTCCATATGTATTTTGATAAAAATCAAGATTGGTGAACATTATCAACTGATAGTTTTCAGTAGATAAAACTTGTGGTGAGCGATACCGGCCCAGTTCTTTGTCGAAATATATGTGAAAGAAGTAAAAAAAAAAAAGAAATGAAAAAGTTTAATGTAATAAAAATAATGTCTTTCCACAAAGAATTGTCAGTTAACAGACATTTCAAGTGAACGAATAAACTTAAACTGTTGCTCTACAAAGCTCCGAAGATGCTGAAAGGCGAAAACCGGCTCTATAGTGAAATAACTCATGGTAAAGTACACAATTGAAGTGTGCATTGAATTTAATATTGATACCCATAATATACGTTCAGTCCTCCGTTTCATCAAATACTCAATTTATTATCTGTTTTTTTTTTTTTATTGAAAATGCCTTTTGGAACTTAAATATAAAATTTAAGCCATTGCGATCAGTTTTGAGTTCACTCATGAATTAAATGCCTGAAAATTCTGAAAGGCAATACTTAGTTTAATGGAAACGAAATATTTACTATTCAAAAGAGATTTTTATTTTCCCAATATTATTGTTAA
This sequence comes from Himalopsyche kuldschensis, assembly GCA_028554975.1. Lineage (NCBI taxonomy): Eukaryota > Metazoa > Arthropoda > Insecta > Trichoptera > Rhyacophilidae > Himalopsyche > Himalopsyche kuldschensis. The sequence goes on from JAHFWI010000005.1 coordinate 813,504, forward strand.
AATCTAACAAGGCTCTTTGTGCATAGATTATGAGTCGTGAATCGGGCTGCATGTTTTCGATTATGCTTTATGGCCCGGAAAGATATCAGCGGAAATGCAGTGGGGCAAATGATGCGAAAACTAGTTACCGCCAAGTGCCCACACAATTTATAATTGTATTTTATTATATGGGCAGCAAGTATCGTCAGATAATTATTGTTAAGGAGGGTCACAGAAAATTTCACGATAGTCGCACATTACCCATTGGCTATTTATTGGGTGCTTTCGCAAGTAAGTGAAAAACTCCTCCCATTTTACATTCAGGATCTTATATTTATTACTGCAAAACTTTTTCTTTTCAAGCAATCAAATATAAAACGTGATATTATTGATTGAGTAGGCATTTACTTGGTAGAACTCCATTATAATACGGTGAGAAAAATAACAATGTATTTTAATTATACAGAAATTATTTCATATATTTGTCCAACAGTATCAATAGTTCTGACGAGGGCGTAAGCCGAAATAGCTATCAAAAAATATATAAAATAAATTCTGTAGAATTAAATTAATTGTTATTTTACTTACCGTATTAAACGTGATATTATTGATACAATACAAAACATATTTATATTATATATTATTTTATTTTAAAATATATGTCTGCCTTGAGCTTGGATCATATGGACTCCTCACTGAGCTTATCTCAACTTTGTTTTTTCTATGAGAATTGCTTGTTACTCAGTTCATCAACCTCTCTTTTTCGAAGAGAGTAGGGATGGAAAGGATACGAGGATTAGAACAGGATAAGTGGTAAGCTAATCGCTGTCACTATGCTTTACTCTTTGGGATCAAAAACGTGGGAAGGACCAAATGAAAAAATCTGCAATTTTAAAATAATCTATGATTATTCCAAGTTTGTGTGACTAATTGTGACACGTGTTTCGCAAAATACTTTACTATCGCAAAGTTTGCTTATCATGTGTTTATTCCTTTCCAGCCACCCCCTCTCCAGTCCTTTATTGACTAGTGATCCAAATTTTATTCTAAACTTCTCTGAGAAACTATTAGTAAAAATAATTAGTTAGAAAAGGCAATTGGAATTATTAAATATGAGATATCTGGCAAAGGCACACCTGATTCCAGACTCGAAGCCAAAAAATTCGTGCGTGCATCATTAGAGCCCTGTTATCGGAATTGTCGATCGCTGGATGCTTTAAGAGGAGCATGGATGGTGCTACGTATTTATTGAGGTCCAGGGCATGAATGCACGCTATGTGTACGGACACCGCACAGTTTTTGGTTTACACCTTTCGTGTTAACCACACCGCCCATTTGAATTGGGCAGGTGTTGGAAAGATTAGCCCCCGGGCGGGTTTCGAGTTAGAGACCGTTCTTCAATTACTCATTTACAATCCATTGCGGTCAATAAAAGTTTAATGCTTCGTAATTTGGTCTGCTTAAAAGGTTAAACAATCGAGGCATACGTATACTATACAAAAGTCATATCTCACACACACTCGATCCTCTTTTTGCACGGGGGCACGTTCCAAGACTATCGTATAAAAAAAAAGCCGAGAAAAAAATGATTTTTTTTAGCAATCCCGAGTGAAACCAGTTTATTATTATCTTTGGAGGGTCATCGAGAAGAATGGTCCTCGATCAATGACGACGAGGGGTCCATGGTGGATAGGTTCCATTACTTAACATCAACATCATACCAAATACAGTGAAACCCAAATTCTACATTTTTCAAGGGACCGTATAAAACAAACGATTAATGCGGGAAAGTTTTATATATGAACTAAATGCCGGGACTTTAGAAAATGAACGCACCACGCGGGAAAATGTATAATGCGAGAACGAAAAATCGGGGTTCCACTGAACTCAAAAATTAATCTAATTTATTTATTGTTAATACATAAATTTACTTTAAAAGCTATATCACTTTTAAGGTGTTCACTGTCAATATTATCAACTGATAATGCTCGCCATGAGCGAAACCGGTCCTGATGAAATAAATCTCATGTGGAAAAAGTACTAAAAATGTGTTAATATTTTTATTAAAAGTTATAGATTAAAATGCAATTTAGTTTCAAGATATTTTCGATGGTTTCGGCGGTAACTTTGTGGAAGTTCATTTTAATATAATTTTTTTTTTTATTCATTAAGTGTCGCCACTTGATCAAACTTGCTCGTTCACTGCATTTATGGCATGCCAAAAACTTTAACTAAGGCAAACAAACTAATATATACGATTATTAAAAGAAATTTCAAGGATTATTTGAAATTTGTAAGAAAAATTTTCCAACCCAGTTCGGCATAGGAGTAGCGCGTCATCTATAATTCTATACGATGTCGAACTAGACTCGACAAAGGAGTTCTAGAAGTCAAGCTCAGTATCTTACTCTAGCAAATTTTTGTCAACCAACAAAAAACGTATGTATGTATAAGCAAAAGGTTCATCGAATACCGACAACTCGTGGATTACTTGATATAACGGATGGTTTTTTAAAATTGAATTAAATGTATAACATTGTATACCATCTCCACATTCAATCAAGAGCATATAAACATTTAACTGAGCATGTCAAAAGAATTACTTATTACAAAAGCTGCTTCAACTTGAGTTAAGTGGAGACTAGAGACTCCAATTACTCGACATCTCAACTACTCGAGTACCGAGTAATAAAATTTTAAAAACTCCAGTAGTTTCAGATATACCAAAATATATATATTATTAATTTGAATTTGTGTATATTAATAGAAGATAAATACATAAGGATGGTTATTTAATTTCATAAATACATATATTTCAACAAAAATAGAGAATGAAACGTCTCAAATTTTAAATTGGTTAAGTTTTGTTTTTATAATTCCCGCAGTAGAAAAACTTTGGATGATTATTACTTAAACGAGTATTACTCGAGTATTTTTCAAAATACTCGAGTATCAAGTACTAGAAAAATAGACGAGTATACTCGATACTCGAATTGGAGTCTCTAGTGGAGACTGTTAAAGACTAGTTAATATCGTATCCCTGTAATTACCCCCCGCCCCTCACTGGCACCTAAAATATCGAAGATATCCAACATTAAAAATAAGTTAGTGCATTCCACGATTTTGTAACAAATAGTCACAAATCAAGAAGCACCATCAGATCTACTATCCTACGGCTACTTTAGTGACGAGGTTAAAAATGATTGAATTGATAGGAGATTAAGATCTTAACCTTATGACTAAAGTGACCGTGTGATATTAGGTCTGATGATGCTTCTTAAAGAAGCGAAACACGTTACACTATTTGTTTAAATTTGTACTAAAATGAACATCCACAATGTAAACTTTTAAAGTGAAATTTAATTTGGATGGCAAGGTTGCTTCGGTAATAAGGTAAGAGTGATTATGATTATTTTACTGACAAAGCGACCGTACAGTATTAGGTCTGATGATGCTTCTGAAAAAGGTGAAATACGTGTCACAAAATACGAGAAATAAACTAACTTTTTAAAATTTTATATTCATATGACTTTGAGTTATACTGTGATTTCTATGAGTCATAATGTCAATTTTAAATAAAATTATTGTTCTGTTCAAGGAGTTGTGCGGTTGAGAGGTTGCTAAACGCGAGGTCCGCTGATCAATTCCCACCAAGCACAGGCAATAGCTCACGCGCCTATCTCTTGCGCCGGATCTGTTATTGTTTCTGAATTAATCTTCATATTACAGCCCGTGGACTGCGCTCTTGCCCCACCCTTGCATTTTTATGCTCTGGGGCTATTTCGGTAATTGGGCAGATTAATTAAACATATTTTTTTTATCGCTATTTTATTTGACACGCGTTATTTAAATCGAGCAATATATATAATGCTTATAAATAATTGAAAATAAGATCTGAATGATTTACTTCACACATAGTGTATGATTTTTTTTGTAGCATTTATATTGACAGAAAGTTTTACAAAATGAATGCGTTTTCACAAGTATTGGTACGTCTGTTGGGTCCGTGGTGCTGTAGTCAATGTCACTGACTTCCGTGACGGACTTAATGGGTTCGTGTCCCAGTATCACCAGAATTTTTGGAGTCGATTTATCGTTTCTAGCGAGGACGATTAGCTAACCACTAGTCCTGTCCTAGCCATATCCTTTATATCCTTACTACATTCATCGAACTTATGAGAGGTTGAGGGTAGAAAAATAGAAAAATGCTAAGATACTTTCATTTGGAGGTCATACGCAAGCTTTTAAGCATCGAAGAAAGTATTCAGCATAAATAACAGAAAAAATGGCCGTAGCTTTTATTGTCTATGTTAACTCTATTTCAGCATCGTTTCTAGAGTCAGAAAGGGTGTTTCTTGTGAGGGAAAAAAAACATTACCAACATTCATGGCTTTGTATAAATAGTCAATTGGAAATGATTTTTTTAAAATATCGTTTGAATTTTGTACGTTACCATGATTTTTGTTGCTAACGATATCCAGGCTTCGCCTTTCGGCATCTTCAGACATTTCAAGTATACGAATCAAATTTAACGGAGGCATCAAAATTTGTTATTTATTCAATGTTTAGTAAAGCTATACACAAGAAAGTGACGTACTGAACACTTTTATTTTTTTGATTTATTTTAGATATTCCTATGTTATTATCTGGTCATTAGTATTTTTCAAAATCCTTATAATTATAACAAACCCACTTAATTCATTGTAACTTTTTTACATACAATTTTCGCTAGTTTACATTTAAATAGCAATTTAATTTAGTGATCTACTTCTATTTTTGTATATAAACGATCGATATGTTTACTACGCGTCAGTTCAAGTAAATCCGTGCACTTGAAATACCTGAAGATGCCGAAAGGCAAGACCCGGGTCGTTAGCGACAAAACTCATGGCAAAGTACAAAATTCAAATTTGATAATGACATTCCATCAAGCACCCTCAGTCAAAATGCTGAGCTAATTCGCAAAACTTCTACCTGTGTAGAAGTGTATGCTAATATAGTTCAATACGGCTGAATTAAATTCACTACGGATCAATTAAATGACATTTTTTTCCATAATTATGGAGAAGCCTTCTATTCCTGACAGTGAATTTCCAAGCTTTTGAAGTAGGCTTCACTTTTATATCCCTGTAACAGGGAGGATCTTTAAGCATGGCGTTGTTTTTTGAGATCGTGCAACCTGTAGAAACATTATTGAAAACGTGTCCGTCTTATCTCAATCGGGAGATTAATAATATTCTCTTTAAATACCAAAAGGGGGCGGAGGGCTAAATGATATTTCTCACACTAACAATGAGCGGAGAAGCGGGCCCCAATATAGACGCTGCGTATACAAAGATTTACAAGGCAATGCAATATATTTAAATATGAATTATGTGTCTGGGGCAACCGTAGGGTACTTAGCAACAAATTGTGTGATATAAATGAAATACACTACAATAAAAATAAACGATCTAACTACCAATATAACTACCTGAACGATACTCACCGAAATTTGACAGAATGTAAGATATATATGACATATCAGAGATTGCAACTTATTATCACTTTTTAATTGTTGATAATTGGTAATAAAATAAAAAATAGATGTGATATTTTACTAAATAAAAAAAGAAATGAAATACACATATGTTTAGAATGTCGGTTGAAAATAGTTTTGTACCATTAAACGCTGATATGATTAATAATATTGAACATATTCCGCGTTAAATTTACCATGATCAGGACCGCTGTCACTCATCGAGAGCTTCTTCATTATACATAGTTGATCGCTTTTTCGGCTTATGCCCCGTCAAAACTATGAGCTTTAGCCGAAATAGACGTCGACTATATATAGAAAATTCCAATTCAATCAATTATGATGATTTTAAAATATTCATATTTAATTCAAAGTTTGAATCAAGTGCGGATGTTTAAAATAATTAATTTTCCCTGACCGCCAGATTTTCCTAAAGGTTTTACGGACGTTCCTAGATGTCTCTGAAAGATGCGAAACACGTGTCACACATAGTAGTACAATGCGTGTTATAATACAAGTTATTTCATATTAAAGTTACTGCCGAATCATCGAAAACACTTATATTTTCTTTAAAATACAATTCTATACGTCTCTGAAGCAGTAGTTTTTGGCATGGTTTATTTGTATTGAGTGAATCATTTAATGATATCCGTCAGAAGAGTTATTATATCCTTTTATTGGAATCCCCTCATTGGTCGATGCACCTACTCCAATAATGTCAATATGAGTTAGTGTCATGTGACGTATACGAGTAATTTTAATGCACGTATACATGGTTAGAAAATAAAAATATATTATTTGATAAATTAGAAATACTGCACTAATAGGGTTAACAAGATTTAAAAACCATTTGATATCATAACTAAATACCTACAAAGTCTCACGAACAAAGCATTTATCAGTATACGTAGTGTGATATGAACTTTGAAAAATATCTTTGAATAACCTACCACTTTATAGCAGTGACGTTCTTAAGACGCTGTGGTGTACAATAAAAAACACACACATAAATAAACATTGCCAAGTATTAATTCAATAAATAAATTAATACAAATTATAAATGCCACATTTTAAAAGCCTTGTCTTACCATTTCGTATAGTGCTTGACGACTTTCCGGGTCCGTGGTCAAGTGTTCAACGTCGTAGCGTCGGATGCAGTGTTGAAGTGCTCAAGTCCCAGTGCAGACAAATTCATTGATTCTGTATGGAGACGGCATCCTTTAGCTTTGTATCCCTAACCAAAACAGAGAGATTTAACATCTTTCTTGTGGAATATTTCAAATATGAAAATTTCTCATGGAGGATGTCAAAACAAATAATGAATATCTATTTAACTACAAAAATCTTGTCCGTGATAGCTCCATCAAAAATATACTACAATATAAGTTTTGAAAAAGATTTTCTTTTAATTGTCGTCAAAATGTTTTAACGACGCCACTGTCTAACTATCAGATAGCGTTTGCCAAGCAGACATGTTTTTGTTGTAAAGTTATATACGTGTTGTAGCTAGCACAATATTAATTTATTGTTTATTAATTAATTTCTATATCATGCTAAGCCCATTAGCGCTTCGTATTTTTTTGTAAATTATACACTTTACCACTGGGAATTAATACATTTTTATATTTATATAAATTGAAATTTAATCAAAGCAACAGATTATGTTATTGTAATTTATTTTATAAATTATCATGTAAAGTGTTTCATTAACTTTTGTTTATTCTGTTGCATGTTGCGATAGCATTATAAATTAATTAAATTTTTAATAATGATTGAATTGAAATAAAAAAATATCTTTATAATAGCATGGAAATATACAGGATTTTAATACGTTTATAAAACAATAAGATATATTGAAACATACGAAAGATAAAGTTCGAGAACACTGTATATATCAGAAGTTATCAACTGGATTCGATTAAGAGCACAATTTAAATTACATTTTACTAGTAAAAATTAGTAAAGTGATCGATGGCTAGATTTTAAGTAACGTCTTCTCAGGTTTAGACATTTTTTCTTTATAATACAATCATTTGAGCACTTGTAAGATTTTAACGGTCACTTATTGGTGAAAATAAATTATTAGTGACATTAACACATATATCAGGACCAGTTTCGCTCATCGTGAGCATTGTCAACTGATTACGACTGACCGAAGCCAGTTTTGATTTAAATTATTTTGCTGGGTGTCGAAAGGTTCGTATGTATCGGATGTTTATTGGGAGAAATATAATACATGACAATACAGCTGACGCCAATACGCCATGCATATAACAAATATTATAAAAATAGAATATACCATAGATATATCAAAACATACAAATTATAATAAAGAGTTGCAAGAGTAAAAAAATAAATTTAAAAACTAAACACTAAGTTCATTGGTTAAAATGGCCATCACAAAAAGGCAGTGCATTGAACAGCTGAACGGCCCTTGGGACTACGTGACAATTTAGTTTTCATTAAAAACAACATCGGCAATTACTTGTAAAAAAGCTAGTAGAGGATTTTCAACCAATATTTACTTATTGATTGAGTAGGCATTTACTTGGTAGAACTCCATTATAATACGGAAAGAAAAATAACAATGTATTTTAGTTCTACATAAATATTTACTTGTCAAAATTATGATATATATTTTTAGAGTGGGGCTTACTTACATGGTGGAAAAAATATGCATCTTCTTTTGAGCTACCGCACATAATAATTCCGTGCAATTTAGAAGATATCAATGAACTGCAAACAATTAGTTAGAACTTATTTTATTTTAATGTGTTGCATATATTCGTTATACGCGCTTTAAACTTTGTGTGGGATAAAATAAGCAATTAGAGGAGAGATTCAAAGTTTTCTTCTAAAAGTATTATTTTCTTTTATATAGAGTAAAACGGTGAAATTAATTTGTTATTTATTTGATAACTAATTATTTTTCTCATATAGTTAACGTAGTAATAATAATATGAAATATTAATAATCATGCTTTGATTAATGGCGGAAATTTCTTCGAATCAAATTAAGATGTCAAGTCTAGTAAGAGTTTGTATTCTCGCAAGTGTTTCTCGTACGATACGAGTATCTTCTATTCATTGTGCCACGGAGTAATTATGGCATTGAATATTATTACGCACTTCCAAGTAGATTTTTTACATCTCTATTAATAACCAATTTCCTATCAATTACTCGTACATGGTGTGATAACGAGTTTTATTGAGATACGAAGCGTTCGTTATACAGTCAGACGTTCAGAGCTACACTTTATTAATTAGTGAATATTATTTATCACATAATTGAAAAATAATATAACAATATATTAAAATGCCACACGCCCAAGTCCAATAATACCGTTTCCAATATGGACTCTTAACCCGTGGAGTGATAGCGTCTCATATGCTGAGACGCCTGATTTCGGTGTGTTGCAAATTGGTATTAAAAAATTAATAGAGTTAACAGTGTTAAAAGTATCATGTAATTTTTTTTTTTATTCAAATATGTATGCATTATTTGATCTCACCGTCTCCATGGGTGTGTTTAAACACAGAAAATGATAAATTAATATTTGAAATCTTAGTTGTTGAAATATTCGTAAATCGGCTCAGCACAGAAGAGGTTAATGGATCATTCAACGGATTATTTAACAAAGACTTGGTAATTTACTCTCTAAACCTCTACTTTATTACAGATAAAGGTTCGTGGTGCAGTGATCAACGTCGTTGGCTACCCTGTCGTACCACCTGGGTTCGATTCCCGGTACGAGCAGATTTTTTCAGTCACTAAATCTACTCAGAGGCAATTGGTGTTTGTGTTGTTAAATCCCTTCCCACCTTTCCAATCCCAAAGATCGACGCTTAGTGACATTGGGTAACAAGCAGTTCTCGTAGAAAAAAAAACACGTTGAGATAAACTCCGTGAGGAGTCCATATGCTCCAAGTTGGGAAATGACATGATAAAAAAAAATACAACATTTTAACTATTAATTAACCTATGTTTGGAGTCGTTAAATGATAACCTTCATAGTAGGTTTTTATGTTCAGCTCCTAAGCAAAAATAAATATTGTCATTAATTTATCAAATATAGAGCCCCCGCTTTTGTACTAGTATTTAACTGGTCATTTTTTTTGTACACCATTAATTTCAGGCTCGGAGTCACCCAATTTCAGACGACTCCTGAAATAAACAATATTTTTTATACAATTTTCTCTATCAATTTGGAGCAAATAGACTATTTGTGAATTTATCAAAACATAATATTAATCTAATTCTACGACAACTGCTTGTAATTAAGTTTGTCAACCACTTATTTTCGAATATTTGAAAGAAGGATACGTTTCATTTTTAACGGTCGAGTTAATATTAACTTGTTTAATATTTCCTTCGAATATAAATCAATTAATAAAACTGTCCGTAATGAACTCAAGTCCGTGAGTTACGCAGCTAAAACCAACAACTTTGACACTCTTTTATGCTACATAATATTTAAAATTTCACATTGAGTAAGTTCAGACGAATACTTTTTTGTATGAATAAAAGTGTATTTGTCGGAACGTTGACTTCTTTGGCAATTTTCGATGTAATTTTTTTTTCTCTCACTTCTGATGACTACAATGTTTTCTTGTTTTTTTGTTTTTTTTACACTGCAAAATCAATTAACTATTTATTATTTGTAATCGTTGTAATGTACATAATATACAGATACGTATATATAATATATAAATAAATTCATATCTTTTTTTCATATATATTTGTCAAATGCATGGTGCATTGGCGTCAGCTGTAATGGCATGCACTATATTTTATTCAATAAATAAATAAATAATCTCATTATATGTTTTCTTTTTCATAAAAAGTGGATGTTGAAATATTTGTGAGTATAATGAAAAAGCACCTTTCCCAGAATTTATTTCGACATATATCAAAGTTTAATTACTATTAACGTCTTATTATATTTGTCGAAATGTAGTTGTGAGAAAAAAATCGATTGCGAGAAGATATTTAGAATTTTTCGATTAATACTTAGTTACACTAGTTACGGTAATAACTTCTGTCATATGATTACTATATCTTATGGAGAAAAAAACATAATTGGTGTATCATGCAATAAATATAAATATATTTATTATAAAATAAATATGAGTGGCTGAGAGGTGTTTTGTAACCGAAAGTTTATTTAGTATTCAATTGTTTGTATAAGAAATACAGTTAAATTTTATGATCACTCAACACTCGCATGAAAATTAGACTTTATACGACCGAAGTTAGATTTAGCCACTTCAGAACCGCAAGGCCACTGGTGGTCGCCGCGTACGAACTCACTAATATTGCAAAATATATAAAAAAAATCTTTCTGTAATAATTCTTATGATATTTTTCTTTTCATAGCTAGTGACATCTATACACTGTCTTTAGAAATGGATCTTCTGTCATCAGTCAATCTTTTGAAAAAAATGTTTTTTTAGAAATCGGGCGTTAGATGTGGTCAATGCGACCATTTTGCTCGGTATTGAAGCGGTTATGAAGTGTAATAGTCGTAGTGATCAGGTTCGAGTACTGGAATGAGCAGTTTTTTTCAGTCGATCGATCGATTCTGTAAGAAGGCAATGGGTTTTTGTTGTGCTATTAAAAATCTCTTCCCACCCTTCCGATCCCACGGAGTGGCGCGTTGCGAAGTCATTTTATGTCAAGTGTGTACATCAATTAAAAAAAACATTCGATCGAAAAAGGTGATCTCGTTTTCCAATCCATATCTGCCTCCAAAAGTATCGAAAGCAGGTAAAAATTTAAAGTTCGCCGTTATATTTTTTAAATACGGGAATAAGTATCGTTAATATTTTTATTATAATAACAGGATATGGGGGGACCGAAGGCACGTAATTATGAATATAAATATAATATATATATATTGTTTTACGATAGGATATTGGTATCCTGTATGAAATATGATTATTTCCTTTCATAAATAAAATATTAACAAAGCCAATTATAAGTTCCGCAATAAATCGCAATAGTTGCATATTTAACGAATTTTTCATCGTGTAGATAATTTTTCAGATAATAAATGAACCAAAAGAAGCAAAAAAATATTATTAATTATTATCAGTTTCAGTTTATTTAGATGTTTGAAAATGGAAATAAATAATTACGTTAGATCAGTCATACTCAACCTGCGGCCCAAAATAATTATAGTCACCGAATACTTTTTTGGTGTAGTTTTCAATATTGGGTTGCAATCGGTTGGTAAAAAAACTATACAAAAATGTGCTCAGCTTCTGCTCACATTATTCTCATCTACATATCTCTGAGACTTGTCATATTCTAAAATTAAATATGCGAAGATCGTATTAAAAATCGACTTACTGATTCTCACCTTGATGATGTATTAATTAAGAGTAACCTGTAGTAATCAGGAACCTGATTTGACGAAGATAGTTAAAAATTTGACTCAATATCAAAATTCACATTCATTTTTAAGATTTTGGATACATTAGTATTTTTGTGTACTTTTTACGTATTTTTTATTTGTTGTTTATTGTTATTTATTATTTTGAAAAATACATGAATACACATAAGTATGTATATACTTGGGCCTCGTATAACACTTAAACCGTGTAATATAAAGCCTTTTGTATAAAAATATGACACATTTTATACATCCGTGTTGTATAAAACCGTGTTATACGAGGCCGAAGTGTATTTGCAGTTTACTATAAATATGTTGCAGCCCACGTAGCGAAGCAAAAATCGGAATGCGGCCCGGACAAAAATAAGGTTGAGTATGCCTGCGTTAGATGTTTATGTGCAAAATTTTAATCCTATTTATTATTTTTAAATTTTTCAAGATTGCAAGAAAAATCACTTTTTAACAACGACATAATACCGTAGTTATGGAAGACAAATATGTCAAAACTAAAAAACAAACGCACATCGATTTTGCAATTCAAATATTTGTTCTATTCGATCGATGCGCCATCAATTATTGTGGGTTTATTTGAGAGTAACAAATGAATGGGTGATGGATTGACAGCTAAGTCAAATGTCCTTTTCCCAAGTTAAAATTATTTCATTTTTATTTGAGATTATTGTGTAAATTGACGCTCGTTTTCTGTCATAATAAACTATTTTGATATATGTATATAATTTTGTGGCATCTTTTGAACCTATATTTATAGACAAACATCTTTACTAGATTAAGGATGGATCTGTTAGAATTAAACGTTCCCATGACAACATCACACCTTTTATTGCTATTTTAGTTTATTATTCCTGAAAGGAATATTTTAATTAACGAATAAGGTGTTTGAAGCAATAATTTCACTGCAGTTCCATTAAACTAGGCGCTTTTTGATTAACCTACCGATGATATAAAATTTAAAATAACTTTGATTATTCCACGTATTGTGTAACTAACTGTGACACGTGTTTCGCCTCTTTCAGAGGCATCTTCAGACTTACTATCGCAAAGTTTGCTTAAGTAATGAAGCAAGATAAATTCTAACATTTTAACATTTTAAATTATGAAATTACAAAATGGATTACGGGTTTTTTTCCCTTCTAAAGGAAACAAGGAAGGGGGTGATAGAATCAAAACAATGCAATAACATAATGATACTAATAAGGTGCAATCAATCAATCAATTAGATTGGGATTTTTCCTTTTTAAGGGACGCAAGAGAGGGTTATAGAATCGAAACAAAGCAAACAAATATATTTCTAATGACGTTAAACATTACAAACTAATAAACTATAAACTTAGTAATACGGAAAGAAAAATAGCAATGTATTTTAATTCTACATAAATTATTTTATATATTTGTTGATAGTTATTTCGGCTTACGCCTTCGTCAGAACTAGTTTAATAGTTCTGACGAAGGCGAAAGCCGAAATAGCTATCAACAAATATATAAAATAATTTATGTAGAATTAAAATACATTGCTATTTTTCTTTCCGTATTATAATGGAGTTCTACCAAGTAAATGCCTACTCAATCAATATCTATAAACTTAGTTTATTAGTTTGTAATGAAAAATCCCAATCTAATTGATTGATTGATTGCACCTTATTAGTATCATTATGTTATTGCATTGTTTTGATTCTATCACCCCCTTCCTTGTTTCCTTTAGAAGGAAAAAAAACCCGTAATCCATTTCGTAATTTCATAATTTAAAATGTTAAAATGTTAGAATTTATCTTGTTTCATTACTTAAGCAAACTTTGCGATAGGAAGTCTGAAGATGCCTCTGAAAGAGGCGAAACACGTGTCACAGTTAGTTACACAATACGTGGAATAATCAAAGTTATTTCTAATTTTATATTAAAATGAACTTCTACAAAGTTACCGCCGAAACCATCGAAAATATTAACCTACCGATGTCTTTAAAATTTTATAAACACATAGAAATCCACAATTTTTCTAAATGCAAACCTTGTAAAAAGTATTCAGCTTTAAGAAGTTATCGCGATATCACTTAAACTATATTTATTTTATTGAATGTTTTCTATTTTGTATTTTCTTCTCATTTAGAGCATAAACATTCCTGATAGACTTTATTTCATCATAAGTTGTTGTATGAGGACTGATTCTTAGGCAGTCATTGAACCTCTTTATTTAAGAGAGATTCGTAAACAAAGAATAAGTCTAGGACAATTCTTGCTTCGATGATCCGATAGGCTGGAGAGAATCTTATACATACACTCATGACTTTGAGCACAAATTCATAAATCCATAGACACTGCAACCGAAGAGGATGATTTTGACCACTTACGTACAGGTCCAGCTGTTACACCTATTTTATTTAAAAAATATTGATTTTTTTTTCACTCCAGTATCCGGTAATATAAAATAGAACTGTATTGTAAAAACTCGATGACAGGTTGATATCAGGGTTGCTTTAAATGTATTTAAAAAAAAAATGAAGATGTTATTTATTTTCGCATTATTCCTTAATGTGTTTTTAATTGACTATCAAGATTTAAAACCATGAGCAATTGCGGTAATGGGTTACATTTTCGGTATCTATCTCATTGTTCGTGGGAATCCCCGATATAAACCACTGGTTTGATTTTAATCTAATGAATGATTGCAAATTGCAAGTAAAAAAAAAATCGCCGGTACTTTGTATGTTAGTTATGTCTTGTTAAAAAAATTCCTTGCAAACACCGATTTATGCTTCAAGCATCATTATAACGGTCCGTGGTGCAGTAGTCAACGGTTTTGGCTTTTGTGACGGACAACCCGGGTTCGAGTTCCGAGATTTTTTCAGTCGATTTCTCGGTTCTCATCGAAGGTAATTGGTGTTATTGTTCTTAAAAATTCCTTCTCACCCTTCCGATCTCATTAAGCGGTCAGCTGAACACTATTCCTGTCCTAGTCCTCATATCCCTTTAATTTCTACTTACTCTCTTTCTATCCAATCCGTGTCTTGTATGGGCCCTATGCGTGTCCTATCCGTGTCTTATCCATGCCCTCTCTGTGACCTATCCAGCATGGGTGTTTGTATAGTTAGAGAGATAAGCTAACCACTAGTCATGTCTTAGTCCTCGTATCCTTTCAATCCCTACTTACTCTCTTCCAAAAAGGGGGAAGGAGCAACTGAGAAGCAGGCAGTTCGTGGAGGAACAAATGTCGAGATAAACTCCGAGAAGTCCAAATGCTCCAAGTTGGGAGCAGATATAACAAAATAAAAATGTAGTCCCTGTTCGAATTCTGAATATCATCTGTATTTTCATCGATACCGGATTTGCTCATTACTGATTTAAAATTGCTCGCGTTCATATTGAGAAGACCTTGCTTCGGCTTCTTCGTAAATCGAGAAGAAGCCTCTTATCCGACACTCAGGAGAGGAATTTTGGGAACGGAGTAGGAGAAACATGGTGCTTTTATAAACAAAAGACGATCTCAAAGCGTTATGTGGGTGCGGTTAGCACCCATTATTTAATTGTTTATAGTTTACACGGACTTTCCACACGGATTTAACAAAGATAGATTTACAATACACGTTACGCTCTATAATACATAATACACGACTATTATAATTTCGAAGGCGATATCAGGAATTTACTAGATTTCATCCTTAGGGAGAGGATTAGGAGCTTGCAGGCTACTTCCAGGGCATACAGTTGGGAGAAGCCCCTTAACCACGACTGTAAGACTTATCTGGCAAGCACGTGCATTCTCAATGCTATCGAATCTCTAACTGACCGTATGAAAAAAAAGTGGTTCCTTTAGGTAGCAAACCGTTACAAAAAAATCGTTAACACGTGCGCCCGATAAGCCATTATTTATGACCCCTCAAACTTTGCATGAAATACCATGGACTCTCATGCACTCAGGGCGTGAGAGAGTCAAGAGAAATTTAGAGCGGGACGTCCGCATAAATGTCTCTTTTAAAAACTTGAAATTACTCTATATTGAATCGCTATAGATTTAAATATAGAGTATTATTAGAATGAATTTATTTCCTGATATCGACTTAAACTCATAGACTGAGGTGGAAAATAGATCGTTCGAGAGAGTTCTGATGACCTACCATTTAGGGCGGTATCAATATATATCAGGGGTGGCCAGACTTTTTTGCCCGCGATCGACTTTCGTTTGAAACTATTTGCGGCGATCTACCATCATTATAAGTAGTAATTCAAATCCTATATTAAACTTATTGCCAACCCTTGTTTGACCCGGGTTTTTGATAGAGATTTTCGTCGATAATCGGCTAACTTCGAGATTTTAGCGTGCTGTCCCTGTCACACGACTTGTCTCGCACGCTTCTTGGGACGGGCACTAGAGATTTGTACAGATCAGATAGGCGATCGACGCTTTGGCCACCCCTGATATATATTATATATGAATAATATTGTAGTAAAAATGTGGAATTAGAAAATAAATCATTTACTTTGTTTTCAAGTTGGCAGCCCTGTATTCATTTCACGTAACGAGTCGATTCGAAGTATTTCCTGATAGGTATTATAAAATTTTAATAACATTTTTAAGGTCTGACATATGTCGAATGAATTTTCGGGCACAATCGGAGGCATAGGTAAGTATAATGTTTCTAATTTGCTACTTCCTTCGGCGGCATTGATCTAAATTGGATCAACACTTTAACGACTCGAAGTGAGTACCTACTTGCTTGTGTTGACGCATTAAAATGGCGGATTAACAACAAGAGAACAAGCCAAATGATAATTGTTTTATTAGTATGATTACAAAAAGGAAAAATAGTATCAGACAATGATAATTAAAACAGTGGTACGAGTTAATGATGGGAATATGTTTTATTCTAGTATTTTCTAAATGTTTATCTTTTCAAATTTGAACCGTTTGAATTTTGTACTTTTCCATAAGTTTTATCGCTATTTGATAATGAAATTCCATCAAGCACCTTCAGTCGAAATTCTTTAGTATGTCTTTTCATACAAATCAGAAGAATTAGGAAATACTAGAAAATACCTGTCATTTTAATGCTAGAATATCTATCATTGGACTTAAAATGAATTAAATATAAGGACAGCGAATTTATATGTCCACATCATGTTGCAGCATACTTGTTATATCCAGAAAATGTCTATGTTCACATAGATGATCAAAACTTGACATTCATTAGTGTAAGAAGTGTATATGTATGTTCATTTAGGCAGTATAGTCAAAAAATCACCACTATACTTACATACATAAAATAGGAACTTCTATGTTTTCCAACAAAACAATGAAACTTTTGATTACAAAGTAAATACTCCTACTTAAGTAATTTCTTTTAAATATATTAAATTTGTATATAAAAATACTTTTTATCAATGACTGTTTAAAAACAATGATTTTATGCAAAGAATTGACAGTAATTTTAACACCTAAGAAGTGAGATTATTAATTGTTTGAACGTTGAAAATCCAAACGTTTTTGAGGTTTACGTTCAAAAGATTGATTGTCCAATAATATAACATCGAATTTGTCTACTCATGGCGGTTTTGAAAATACACGTGACGTGTCAGTCAGGCATAATGCTAGCACACGTTCCTTGCGTTGATATATGTATTAACAACATTAAAAAGGGCGCGTAGAGAAATCAAAATATAATTAACAATTATCTATAACCGATTCGGCAGTCACGAGGAAATTATTTTGAGAACTCAATTAGGGTCGAAACGAGATCATTTTCGACAAACTATGGCTGGGTTTTTTACTTTCATTTATTCCATACAACAGTAGACGGCAACATTTTAACTAATATGGATTGATTACTGTGAAGGGTGCTTTAATATTTATTTGTACGCTGGAAAAAAAACTTAACATATTCATACTGTTTAAATAAATAAAACACGAATGTGTTGTACTACTTTTACAAAGATCAGTTCAAAATGTTTGCTATGCGCGAAATCGGTTCTGATCTTTTAAAAACAATACCGCTTCTCCTACTTGAGAGTGGGTCGATTATTTGGGCCCTGAGAGGCGAAAAATATCTTTTTATGGTAACGAAGACTTAACGCGGAAATTTTTGAAACAATCTACTACCCATGGCTTTATCCAAACGATTTTCTCTTAGGCAGTGGCGGCTGGTGACAGAGTATTAGGGAGTACAAAAAAAGATTCAACTATTTTTGCAAGAGTTCTTTCCTATTCATTGGAATTTAAAACACTTCTATAACATGGACTTTCAATTCAGATGTTCGCAATACCAACGGAGTGCCAGTCTTATGAATTTGTGGCTGTCCGTAGTACGGAAAAATAGTTGAACCTTTTTTTGTACTCCCTAATACTCTGTCGCCAGCCGCCACTGCTCTTAGGCATATTCACATTCACTAGTTTCTTTCGGATTATCCGAGGCCGACATGAAAATTCCACCATTTTGAGAATGTTAAATTGTATTTTTTTGAGGAGTCGTGAATATGAATTATTTGCTCTTGAATATAACCAGTCTGCCAATAGGGACGGGACGCCCATTGGAAATAGCTTTAACGATTTTAAACGGTATTGCTTCGGATGTTAAAATATTTCACGTGGAAGTAAGTGAATTCAGACGATTACTTTTGTATGTATTATCGTTGACTAGTATTGCTACCCGGCGTCGCTCGGACTAAGCGACCAATAATTATTTAATGTTATATCATTCGACATAATTATATCACAAAATCTAACATCCAAAATAGAGTTAAAATAAAATCACAAACTTTATTTAATTCGATGACAGCCCCATTCTCGCCCATTGAAATGTCCAAATTCAAGGAAAAAATCTACTGTCTAGCCTCTCGTTCCTCGGCAGTTTCACCCAAATTAAACGATCTTTTCCGTTTTGACATGGCTCTAAGAGGAGCAAACTATTTGCTCTATCAATATTTTGCAAAGAAAGCAATGCTAAGCAAGGCAGAGTAACAACTGTTCCCAGTTTAGAAGTTTATGTCCGAGTATAACCAGTACAAACGTCGCGTTTCCAGCCCGTCCGAGCGCGTCCGTCGTTTAGACTTTTCGAGCTAGAATCCGTCCATCTTGACCAATGGGAAAGCGGGCTACAAAGTTTCAATAATTTGGCCAATAGGATTGGCCCTTATTTGACAATTACAGACATACATCCCCCGTTTCGGTTTTATATATAAGATTTGATCGGAGCCTACTTAGTTGACTTCTTAGCCAATTTCCAATGTAAAAAATCTCGTTCTATCTGTTTTACTATTTATTTTGTAAAAATGTTTTCTTCTTTTTTCATTTACTTGCCACAAATAATTGTCAGTTTACCACTTATATAAAATACGTGACATTTATACTTATAAGAAGTTCACTCGTTAATCCATTGTGGGTGAGTGACTAATGTAGTGTAGTGACATCGTCGTGATCAAAAGATGATCAGAAAGAATATTTGTTGTATTTGGACAATTCTTATCGACATCTTAAATACACTACAAGTTGACGACGACTGCTTAATTTTTGACGACTCCTTATGTTTCTCTATTGGTAAATTGATTCACGACCTATGACAGTTGGTCTAGTTTGAAGAAAACGGCGTCTAGACAAAAAAGAGATTTATGTCCTTTTTTGTTTCCCAAATTACGAACCCGTGTCGACTAGAATCCGAGGCGGAATATTAAAAAAATGATCTTGATATAAAAATTTCAAATAATTTTTATCTTCCCAGTGTACCCAACGCTGGACTCGACACTATCCGCCACGTACGTTTTACCCTTACTGGGCGTTTCCCGGTTCACAGCAGAAAATTATTTTCAGGGATTGCTTATTACGAGACGTAACACACCTTACGGGAGCTGGTGGGAAAAAAACGAAATAAATTGTTATACGAACAACTTAATCTTCAAAACTCACCATTCTTAAACCCTTTAAATAATTATCATTAATTATAAACTCAAGCACTTGAAATCAATCAATTCAAGAATAATAGATCGGCTAAAACCCTAGATTTATTTATCGATGTTATTACCGATGGTTATTAGTGTTTGCGATACTACATTCACAATTCCCGATAAGTATAAACAAACCTACTTAAATCATTGAAAGACATTTACATCAAATTTTCGCTAATTGATATAGATTACGTTAATAGCAATTTTACTTAATGATCTACTTTAAATTTCGTATATAAATGATGAAAACTGTTTACTACGCCTCAGTTCATGTATATCTGTGCACTTGGAATGCCTGAAGATGCCCAAAGGCGAAACCCGGATTAGTGACAAAACTCACGAAAAAGTACACAATTCAAATTTAAACTTAATTATTACTAATTGAATTGGAATTTAGTTTATGACAATAACGTAAAATATATATGTATATATCAACAATTCAAATTTGATATTGAAATTTCATCAAGTACTTTCAGTTGAAATTCTTAGTAGTGTATATGTATTAAATTTAAATAAAATTTAATTATTGTTTATACCTAAATATATTCCGTAGCTTATTGGCTGAATTAAAATTAGCTCGGTAGAACTCTATCATAACACTGTGAAAAAATATCAATGTATTTAAGTTCTAAAAAAATTATAAAATATGTGGTTGATAGTTATTTCGGCTTACCTACTCGTCAGCACGAGAGAGGTTAAGTTGAAGAAAATGTTTGAATAGACCATTTCGAGTAAAAAATATACAGACCGGTAAAATTAGTGGCTTTGTGGGCGTCTTTGACGTCATAATTTCAGAAAACAAAAAAAAAATACAAATTCATTTCTTCGACCCTAATTTTAATGAAACGTAGCAGTTTATTATTTCGGAAGATAATACAATAATAATAACATCAAAAAGAATTAATATACGAGTGATTTTTTTTTATTTAGGGTAAATTGAAAGGTGAGTTCTTGGTCTAATTCTTTTTTTCTCTCGAGATGGCGGTTTGTATTTTGATGATTTCTTTATTTTACATTTAGTTTTGTTCGATAGTCTCCGCAGAGGTTCCGCAAGTTAATTAAATTATTACAATTTACTAGCCGGTACCCGAAAAGCGTTACAATTCCACCCGAAGAAAGAAAGTGTTTGTTTTTATTGAAGTGCTTAAGGATGCACAGTATAATTTCACTAATATTGATCGGTATCGATGACATTTGTCGTTTGACATTTGCTGTTTGTCTTTTGCCGATTGTCTGTCTACACGCGCTACCTACTGAAAGTTAATTGTATTATTCCTATAACCTTCGTGCAAGTACAACAATTTTTCTTTATCGCACATTTCAATTCTTTATCGCAATCGGATGAACGGTATGGCAACGCATAAAATACAAACAAACATTGTTTTTTATATTTTAGATTTAGTTTGGTTCGATATGGTTCGCAGAGGTTCCGCACGTTTATTTAATTATAATAATTTATTTGGATGAAATACTTGTTTTGTTACTAGACCTCATTTGATGTGTTAACATTCACTTCTTGGTAGGCAGGCACTATTTAAATATATAACAGAACACATTATACGGAACTAGTTCCACACATATTCTGATAAGATCAGGATTGATTTCGCGCATTGCAAGCATTATCGACTGATCAGTTAGTATAAATGTAACACATATTGTGAAAATGTCGCTCCAAATTTGGTTCATATGAATTTGTAATTTTAGAGCAGTGATGCACAACCTGCGGCCTTCAATGACATTTCATGCGGCACATCAGACATGGATAGGACACGGGAAGGATAAGGATAAGGCATGCATAGAACATGGATAGGACACGAGTAGGACATGGATAAGACATCGATAGGACACGGATAGTACATGGATACTACATGGATGAGACACAGAAAGTACATGTACAGGATACGGAGTTTATATAATGAAATCCATTAAATATTTTATAATTATCTTCAATCTTCATGTATAGTCTTATCATGGATAATTTATAGAACATTGAATGGCCATCGACTGGAAACGATCCAAATAATTAAATTTATTATTCAACGTCAGGAGATGTAAAATTATCATTTAATTGTAACGAACCGGTTTTTACTTTTGTTCGCCGCCTGGAATATTTTACGTTTTCCCGCAATGGGCGCCGCCGTCTTGCACTATTGAAACCAATCATGGCTGTGCCAATTATCAATACGACATTGTATTGAAGTCGACTATTGAAATGACAGTTTGGCTGTTTATATTTGTGTCTCAAATTTAAATAGTTTGAATTTTGAAATTGAAACAGTTCGTTTTTCGTCTTTTGGCATCTTAATGCATTTCCGGCGCACAAACGAACTTGAACTGACCAGAACTGAAAAGTAGAAAATTCAACAAGTTGGTTTTTCCCACCACCACCCGTTGTGTATATGCAGCCAATGTTTCAAGGCCCCCTTTAAGACACTATCGATTTAGAAGAAGAAATTTACCCATCACATTCATGGCCCGAGCAGATCTGCACGGGACTGATTTTGAGGCATTTGATAAATTTGCAACATCATATGGGGAACGGGATACTCTTGATTCCTCTTCAGATTCAACGTGAAGTAGATTAAACTCCACGGATTCTCAGTATACAGATACATACGATACTTAATATCAATCTAACAAAGTGGCTGAGCAAGTCACATTTTCTTTTTCCTTCCTATTTTTCTTCTCTTTAAGCACCTTAGTTTATGGTGAAAAGATCAGTCCCGTGCAGCTCTGTCTCGGGCCAAGTAAGTGAGGAGTAAATTCGTTTCTTTTCTTGATCGTATAGCGTTATGGAAAGCGGCTGTGAAAAACGGCTGCACACACATAACGGAAGGGTGGTGGGAGAACCCGGTGAACCAACTTGTTCACCCAAATATATATATGAAGTGTAGTTAGTGTCTTGATAGTAACTATCGTCCAATACAATGATAATTCCACTCGCTAACAACGCGTATCTAGTTGCCGACCCTAATTGGATAAAACGAGCATGTAACGTTGAGTACGTTTATATGCCGTAAGTATCATTTAGCCGATCTAAAAGGTGTCATTAAATACATCTCTCAAGTGAAATAAAGCGTTTTGCAACAAACCGGCTGATTAAGCGAGTCTTGCGTGGTTTTATTTTTATGCAAAGCTCGGCATACGGTCTTAAGCTTGCGCATTAAGTTGCCATTTTAAAAAATTGCTAATTATATGATGGGTATTTTGCAAAGCTCAATTGAGCTCAATAAAATACCGAACCAGACTCAAACTCTCGTAAGGAAGATTGTCTAGTACAAAGTGCTTGGAATTTACGCCTTATTACTGTGCTATATTGTATAATTTTGAGCAGTGTCTTCTCACTATATATCCTATAACCTTATTTTTATTGAGCTTTTAAAAATGACGTGCGTAGTGACAATAAATTATACACACTATGTACACTAAAAAAGTAACTAGTCAAAATATGAAGAAGGGAGAATAAAAAAATGTCTCTGTCAGCGATTATTCACTTTAATTTCGCTAAAAAATAATAACGCACATATTGATGATTCAGTTGATGATACTCGCTATGAGCGGAACCGGTCCTGATCTAATAAATTAAATTTTTATATTAAGGAATAAGTACTCAAAATATTTTTCATTTTTTATTATTGTTATTTAGTTGTTCAATCTCTCTTTTTCGAAGAGAGTAGGGATTGAAAAGATACAAAGACAGGGAAAGGATTAGTGGTTAGCTAATCGCTCTCACTATGCGTCGCTGTTTGGAATATGAAAGGTGGAAAAGTATTTATTGAAACACAAACACTTATTGCCTTTGACTGAAAAAATCTGCTTGTGCAGGGTCTCAAACCCACGCGGTCCGTCAAGTTCGCCAACGACGTTGAACCCTGCACAACGGGCTAGACAAACGATAAATTTACCGTTAATATTCATAAATAAAATAAAACATTCGGTTACACATACATATATTTAAATTGAAAACCTTATTCTGGTAGTTGTTTTACTTCTCATTCTCAGTTTCTATTTTTCCTCTTTACTCCCTTAAGAAGAATTACAAAATCCATGAGTAACATATTAGAATGTCCACGTTATAATTAAAAATATTACGATATAAATGTTTTGACTATGGTTCTCAAAGAGAAGAAGCTCGTGTCACACAAAATAAAAAACGTGAATAAATAAATAGTTCAATTTAAACTTTATACTGTATGTATAATGAATTTGTATAAATTTATCATAATTGTAAATTTTAGACTGTCATCAAAAACAATGTTATACTTTCAAAAAAAATGCAACTACTGTAGAACAGCTTCAATAAGAAACACGTAAGAAACATTGACACTATTCTTGCTTTACCTGAAGATTAGGTTGGGTTGAGTAAAAAAATATAATTATCAATTTCCTAACCCGAGTTTCAAGGCACGAATCTCTAGCGGGGGTAGGCATAAATATAAATTATGGCTTAGTGGTAAAAATAATTTATACGAAGAAAAAAAATAATCACTTTGCCAGGGGAGTGAAAGAAAAAGAATTAAGTATCCGAAGTCTCAGCAAACGATCAGGGGTTTTCAATGTTTTATGTATGTATAATTTCAACGGTTTAAAAATACTCATACCAAGTTTCATTACATTTATACATATGTATTACATGTATGTGTCCATTAGAGCAATTAATTTTTAACGTGATACCTAACTATCGTACTTAGAAGACACTAATATTATAATTCTGACGATGCTTCTTGAAGGTGCGAAACACGTATCACTATTTGCCACACGATAACAAAGATATCAATTAAATAAGATTTTCCGAATATTTATCATTAGATAAATAATTTAATTAGTCTTTCCAACATATAATACATATATTATAAATAATATAAAATTTTTAAATAATATAGTCATTTTCAATTTGTATCAAATTGAACTTCTACAAAGTTACTGCCGAATCCATCTAAAGTATTATAATATAAATAATTATGCAAAACAATAAAAATCACTTATATCGCAACGAAGTCGCATTGAAATCATACCATACATATCATCAGCTGAAAATGCGCGTTATGCGCGAAACCGGTTCTGATCTAATAAATTTTATGTAGAATACGTACCTACTAAAAATGTTTTATTATTTTTATTTGAATGCCATTCCGACAAGTATTGACAGTGAACACCTTAAAGGTGACAATATATATAATAAATACATTACATATTTTACAATTTAAAGAAAATTATCCGGAGCTTTTTCACATATCGCGAGCTTATTTCAGTTGAAAACGCTTGTGGTACGCGAGTACGGTTGTGATCGTTTGATACAAACGTAAATCCGTTCAATCAAAAATCTGGCGAAGTCCCGATTCCAAAGATGCTTTTTAACAATTCAAAACTTCTTTTTAAAGTGATATTTATATATTTAACGTTATTGTAATAAACTAACATTAACTTGTAATATTCAACCTTAAATTGGAATCTTTGAATTTTGAAGTTTTGTGAATTTTCGGTATTCTTTCCGTGGATTTTGTGACGCGTAGTAAACAGTTTGTATCATCTATGTACAAAAATAAAAGTAGATAATTGCTATTACGTAGTCAATTTTAATAAGCGAAAATTTTATGTAAATGAGTTTCAATGAATTAATTAGGTTTGTTTATAATTATTGGGATTTTTGAATGTAGTATCGCGTAGTAAATAGTTTGTATCAGATAAAAATAAAGGAATATTGCTATTACCAAGTCAATTTTTATAAGTTGAAAATTTTGATTGAAATGAGTTTGAATTATTTACTTTTAAGGTTTGTTTATAATTACTTGGATTTTTGAATGTAGTATAAAAAATACTATTTACCAGATAATAACATAGGAATATTGAAAAACCAATCCAAGGTTTTATACGTTGTATTATTATTGAATTGATTGATTACAAGTGTTTGAATTATTAATAAATGTCAATTATTTAAATGGGATATAACAATGGCGAGTTTGGAAGATTTATTTGTTTACTTAAAATTGGCAAACTATTTAGCTGAGCCTTATTTATTTCTAATATTTCTTGATAAAACAATTTACATGTATATAAACGATACAATCTGTTTGCTACGCGTCAGTTCAAGTACATCCGTGCACTTGAAATGCCCGAAGATGCCGAAATGCGAACCACGGGTCGTTAGCGACAAAACTCATGGAAGAGTACAAAATTCAAACGATTCAAATTTGATATTGAAATTCTACCAAGCACCCACAGTCGAAATTCTTAATTATTCAAGTTTAAATTGACCGAATGGCTTGAAACACCTGGCTAGCGTGCGCCAGTGTTTATAAAATAACAAAATTAGACCCAAGAACCAAACAGAGATGATTTTGTTTTTATTTTATTTTCAGATTGACGTACCTTACTAATTTCTTGTCTATATCCGTTTCGCATCGTCTGGATAACAATCAATTATATTTTTCAATAATTAATGCATCCAATTCAAGATATAGAAGCTTTATCTATTATTTAGTATTCGTTTTACGGCACTCAAACTTTTATGATACGTTTCCTCTGTAAATTGACAGTTTAATATGTTAAGAATAAAGAAGTGTTTAATTAAATGCAATAAAATTATAATTGAAACTGCCAGTTCCGCGGTATTACCAATATGATATATAGTCTCGTAAAGCCATCTTGATGTTATTGCCAATCATAGACAAACTGTTGCCTTTATAATTGGATATGGATATGCGATGTGAGAGGATTAAAAGTCGATTCGTTTGAAGAAACCCATGAGTATTACATAGCAATTATATACCCGTATATCAATGGACATGTGACATAACACAGCCCATTTTGAAATTAAGTGTATTCTGTCGTTGGCATAGCATCCTAATGAATTGTAAATTTCGTTAGCATTTTTGCAGTTATAATCGCTCTAATAAGCTCAGCGCATGAATTCTACCAGTGCTGCTTTGCTGTAGTGAATCATGGCATCTGGCGAAAACTCGTACACTGAACTTTGATAATAGATTTCTGCTACGTTTATTGGGGATGATTTCGTGAGGATCTCAATATACTGAATTCATTATGCCACAGCTGCATCCATTAGTTGGCAAAAAAAAAGTTTATTTTTAAATATTTTATTTTGTCTCTAGTCATCACAGACTTTCGTCATCATAAACTTGTCATTCATAAGGCAAGTCAGCAGGGCCCAAAGCAAAAGTACTAAAAGAAACTCTCGCATAGAATCAACGGCAAACCCGTTTTTTTTTTAAATATAACCTGATAGTAAAATCCCCGCGTAAGACTTAGTTAAACGCAACATTATAAACATTTTTTTTTTTTAAAAAGAAGTTAAAAAAAATGGAAATGTATCTTTATTTTTCAAAAAAACTCGAGTATCGAGTACAGTGGAACCCTGCTCTAACTTTCTCGCATACACCGTATTCCCGCTTGGTTCGTTCTTTTTTTATAGTCCCGGACAAACACCCATAAGAACAATGTTAAAAAATCCCGCATTAATCGTTCCCCGATTTATCGTCTAAATATTATGGTCCCGACACAAATATTATCCCGACTGACCGTTTCTGTGGAATATTTCTCGTAAGCACATTCGACCCCATCTAATCGGTACTTAGAAAAAAACCGAACTGCAACTAATGTCAGCAGTGAAGAAGAAGATGACGAAGAACGCAATAATGAACTTGTTATGACATTAACATAAGCGTTATAAGCCTTCAAAAAAATAAAAATATTTTTCTATTCCAAGAAGAAAGATAAATATGTTGTTAGAAAATATGCGAATTTGAAGGGACTTTGCTAAAATTGCAAAAGTGCCAAACTGCGAAGAAGCTACTTGTCGCGAACAATAAAATAATTTAAAATGGATTAACTCGAGGCATTGCTGATTTTGCGTTGTTTCACACGTAAAAAAATAAAATAACCCAAAAATACCCAGATTAACTTTTACTTTAGGATTACAACAGATCGATAACTTATTTAATTTTTTCCATGTGGGGTTGGGATAGTTGAGTAGAGAGGGTATGTATGGTGTACCCTATCTAGCCTAGGTATATAAGCTATCTCTAATGCACGTTTAAAACATAGTTCTGAAATAGCTATCAACAAATATATAAAATAATGTATGTAGAACTAAAGTACATTGTTATTTTCCTACAGTATTAAGCTACTAGTCATTCGGTACTATTTTCAAAACTGAATGAAATAAGTAGGTTTGATAAAAAAGTCTAATAAATATTTATGTTTTATAAAAGATTTACTTTTTTATTGGATACTTTAAACATTCCCGCATTTAGTGTTTGTTTTTCATGGTCCCTTGAAATACTTATAATCGGAGGTTTCACTGTACTTGAAAAATAGAAGAGTATTCTCGAGTAGCCAGCATTCGATACTCGAATTGGAGTATCTAGTCTAAACGTATTAGACCAATAATATAAACGAAACACGAAATATCTCTCTTTTAATATATATGTGATACTTAAATAAAATGATATATTATGGTGTGCCGTGTGGATGCAAACAGATTATTCAGCATCCATGCAACAAGAGCCTAATCACGAATGGCGGTGTGGAAACAAAAGAAGGCCGCCGCTCGCTTTCCTATTGGACGCTTCTCGCCTCGGAAATTATCTTTTAATTGAAATGTTAAAAGAAACGAGAAAATATTTACGGCCGACGAGTCGTCGTCAAAGGAAATGTGGACGCGAGCTTAATGGATGACGTGTGATGCCAGTGAGGAGAATAATATTCCCCCAACTTTATTTTTTCATCGCATACGAACGTAACACTTAGACCCTGAACAGTCAAATAATATTAGGACGATGAATTTTATACAATACATTTGTAATTGCTAAAATGTGTTTTGTCATTAAAAAAAAATTCCAATGAGAAATGATAATCACTGACGTGGAAAAATCATTATTGTAGCGACAAGGTAAGAATATTTTAATGTTAAAAATTAGCATCAGTGGTGCAGATAATGGTCATCTTATACAAAAAACCGAAACGGCGTATGTATGTATGTCTGTGGGTCTGTAATTCTTTGGGAATGATATAACATTAAATAATTATTGGTCGCTTAGTCCGAGCGAAGCCGGGTAGCAATACTAGAAATACCGAAACGGCGTATGTATGTATGTATGTCTGTGGGTCTGTAATTCTTTGGGAATGATATAACATTAAATAATTATTGGTCGCTTAGTCCGAGCGAAGCCTATATTTATTATCATTTCCTATACAAATAAACATACATTTATAAAAAAATCCCAAAAATTATCAGTCTGTTGTAGTCTTAGCAACATTTTATCGTCACGTTTTAATGGGGAAACCTCCTACTTCAATGTCGCACAGTTGACTCAAAAAAATTATAAATTTGTCAATGAATTAACTAATGAAAATATATTTTTTATTTATCTGATAAAACCATTTACTTCTCCGAGATCAGAAGTGTTACGTTAAGACATTCATCTTTCGGAATCATGTGCACTACAGTGTTGGTATACCTGTAATTACCTCCATTGAAAAATGTACTCAAATTATTACAAGCGATTACGTTTACACTTTTTAATTAAGTACCATTTTTTTATTTACAGTTGTTGTTAGACGTAAGTATTTATTACAAATACGCTTCATGGAAATTTATTAATCTTAAGGCAATATTCTAGTTTGCTAATGTTTATAATACATAAATGAATATCATTGGCTTAGTTACGCTTCAAAATACTTTTATCTAAACGTTTGTTGATTACAGTTAGTTTCATGGATTTGTAGCAGATGATTATTTGACTCAGTAATATTGACGCAGTCTGTTTTATCGACGAGTAAGAATTACGAGTATAGGTTGCGTTCAATCTAATACATCGCAAAAGTTGCTATATTTTTTATTACAATCTAGTCAGTGTGACCTATTAGACTTGTGTGAGGACTTACTACAGCTTACAGTTTTGCGCGTTTAGAATTATTTATCTCTAGACAGCCAACTGGAACTTGGTTAACGTCTTATTGGACATATCATCAAGTATAATTCGGGATGAACACCAACGATTGCAAAAAAACCACATTGGAATCCTCGCCCTCCTCTTCTCTTCTCTTATGTCTGGTATCTGACGCCAGACCCAGAGCAGCAGAAGAAGAGAAGAAGACGACTTCACGACTCTAAAAAATATCCAGACCAACTAGGGCACTGAGGGTTAACTTCCTCTCGAAGCTCTCATTTTTGTATATTTCTTATTTGTATATTGAAAAAATGTCAAGATTATTGAATCACAAATCAGCACCGCCCCATTAAGTGACCTCACCATCATCGCCAACAAAACAAACCCCACCACACCCCAGAGATAGGGATAAGGGGTCTGGCTCCCCATAAATAGATGAGCACTTCTATTTTGAACTCTCACACATACATCACCCTAGGCCGCTCGACGTCCTACGTCAAGACCCGCCCTAGCTAGCCTTACCCTTACCCTCCCATCCAGCATCCGATGACCCGGACCAGCAAGAAGCAGATGTCACCTCGACCTCCGGAGAAGAAGAGAGAACTTCCAGACCACATGGCACCCAGAACCTCCTCTCGAGTCTAAATAACAAAAAAAAAGAGGGCAAAAAAGAAAATAGATAAGCTGATAACACAGCTGACATGAATATTATAAAAATATAATAACATAGCCCCAATAAAACTATAAAACAAAAATTTCCACTCGAGGTTATTGCATCACCGCTCTGGGCGACCACCCTCAAGAAACCGACTCCCTCAACACAGAAACCACGACAGATGAAGGGATTAGGCTAACGCCCAAGTCCCCGTTAAAGTTGCCACTACAAAAGTCAAGTCATTTTGAACTCTACATGGTCAGTTAGAGATTCACAGTCTTACATATCACGTCCTTTTTACACAGTGTATTCCAGCACAACAAAAATCGTGTTGACAAAAAGATGCAATGAGAAAGAAAACTCTTGTGGAAATATAAAAATAATTAAATCATGTGGTAATCCTCCACTGTCTACTGTCTCTTCATAGACTTTTGAATGTCGTAGTTTCGTATATAATCTTGAGCAATATTATCCGTTGCTTTTCCATATCTATACATCACCAAAGGATGTGGTCTTTCATAATTTGAAAGAGATCACCTCAATATCACCGATTGGTGGATACCTGATGATGCTGGATTGAGTAATAACTTTGTAATCATCCAGTGGCGTGATCATTAAGGCCGCAATCTTTCGGAGGTGTAAATTACAGTTGCCTCAAACAGATTATTTTTTTCGCATTTTTTTGCTGCCGGTCGATTTTCTCCGTTAATTTAATTATTGTTTACGTCCAGAGGTGAGCTTCGTTGATTCCTCTACCTGAGGAATCAACGCTGATTATTAAAAAAAAGAATAATTGGGGGGCTCTTCGTATGTAATTAAAAAATCTACTCCTACAGGAAACGTGTTTCAATTTTGTTGGGTTTATTATTTTTGGTATTTAAAAACGGTTTCTGTCCAGATGAGAAAGAAATAAATATAATTACTTTATTTTTGTGGGATGTGGAAACAAAAAAAATCAAAACATTGATGAATTTTATTTACCTGTTCAAAACTGTATTGAGACAGTGGTGGAACTAATGGTTGGGATTTAGAGGAGATTTTTATTATGTTTTCATGTGTCATTTAATTTCAATACTACATTAAAGTAAAACCAACTATTTATTATTTCAATGAATCTGATGAATTATTAAATGCATTAGGTAATAATCATTTAAAAAAAACTTCGTTTTACAAATACAAAGTGACACCTGTTTCGCCACTATAGGCCTGATGATACTTCTTTGAAGGGAGAAACACGTGTCACTATTTTGAGTTATTTATATCGCACGCCAAAAAAATAGCAAATGTATTTTAGGGTAAACCGGACAAATCAGAACATGACTTTTCAGAACATGAACTAAAATACTTCTACAATAATGACATACAATAATATAAAATTGATAGCTATTTCGGCTTACGTCCTCGTGTAGTTCCTACATTTTATTGATTGAGAAGGCATTTACTTGGTAGAACTCTATTCTTTGAGACATTGTTTGATTTATTGTTATTTTTCACCCTTTTTCTTGAAGTTTTACCGGGTAAATACCGATTCAACTATCTATTTTGATATAATTAATATTTTGAACGAGCAACTTTATTTGCCTAGTTCACCATTGTTGTACCCTTTTAAATAATTGTTAATTTTAATTTATTGTCATTTATTTAATAATTGTCATTTATTTACAATTCAAGCACTTGCTATTATTAAATATCAATTCACTTACTATCATTAATGTAATATAATAATAAAGGCTTGACATAAATCAACTCATTAACGAGAGGTCGGATAGGACCCTAGATTTATTTTAAATATTCTTATGTTATCATCTGGTCATTAATATTTTCAAAAATCCCCGTAATTTTAACAAACCCACTTAAATCATTGTAACTTGTATTCATTCAAATTTCGCTAATTTACATTTTAATAACCTTTTAACTTAGTGACCTACTTATATTTTTGTATATAAACGATACAAACTGTTTACTACGCGTCAGTTCAAGTACATCCGTGCACTTGGAATGCCTGAAGATGCCGAAAGGCGAAACCCGAAAAAATTCTAATTATCTATTTTGAATTGTATATTTAAATGAACATACACAAAGGAACCGCCGACTGCATCGAAAGTATTTAATACATTTGGCTTCGTTTATTTAGTATTTAATATATATATTTTTTTATCTCGATAGCTTTAAGTAACTAATTAATTAAACTTTGATCCATTGATGTAGCCATATCATATGTAAAAACTGGTTGATAATTCAAATATAATATTCATCAACAAAATAGAAAATGTCAGCAATGAGATAACAAAGCATAAACGCAGAATGACGACATAGAAGACGAACGGCAGGAAACAAATGTGTTGCATATGTAATATTTATTGATCAATTCAATGCATTTTTTTACGGCAACTAGTTGTTAATCGGTCGGAATTTGTTTTGGAAGAAAAGAAGCAACGCATTCTCTGATTTGTCAAAATCTGATGGGCAAAAAATAGAAACAATACTATAATGATAGGTTTCATTTAGGAGAATAAGTTTTACCACAACATTGTCTACGTAAATTGTTTTTAAACAATTTTATGATATACTAGTATTGCTACCCGGCATCGCTCGGACTAAGCGACCAACATTTAATGTTATATCATTCGACATAATTATATCACAAAATCTAACATCCAAAATAGAGTTAAAACAAAATCACAAACTTTATTTAATTTGATGACAGCCCCATACTCGCCCATTAAAATCTCCAAATTCAAGGAAAAAATCTACTGTCTAGCCTCTCGTTCCTCGGCAGTTTCACCCAAATTAAACGATCTTTTCAGATTTGACATGGCTCTAAGAGGAGCAAACTATTTGCTCTATCAATATTTTGCAAAGCAAGCAATGCCAAGCAAGGCAGAGTAACAACTGTTCCCAGTTTAGAAGTTTATGTCCGAGTATATCCAGTACAAACGTCGCGTTTCCAGCCCGTCCGAGCGCGTCCGTCGTTTAGACTTTTCGAGCTAGAATCCGTCCATCTTGACCAATGGGAAAGCGGGCTACAAAGTTTCAATAATTTGGCCAATAGGATTGGCGCTTATTTGACAATTACAGACATACATCCCCCGTTTCGGTTTTATATATAAGATTATCTCGGGATTCATCAGGTATTGAAAATCCTCGGGATCCCGGGATTGGAAGGAAAAAATCTAATTTGCTGTCAAAGAAATGTCAAATAATACCTTCACGTAAATAATAAACATTATTATTAATAATAAAAGCCGGGAAAAAGTTGGTAAAAGACTAATTTATTACATTTTGACTAAATGTCTCCGCCGATAAAAATTCAAACATATTTTCTTTCATATTCGTTTTTATGGCAACTTGCAACAACAATGCAAAAGGGAACTACAGACCCACATACATACATACGCCGTTTCGGTTTTATATATAAGATTTATGATAATTTCATAATAACAAAAAACGACAGATTACAAGCAATGAAGCACAAATGTGATTAAATTTATTTTACGTATTTTATTACTTGGTTAATAATTTGTAAGGTAAAGTATGACGCGTTAAAATTACAATTTAAGTTTCATTCGTAATATAAATATGCCAATCCGTTTGCCGCCTTTTAATTTATGACTGCAGTATAAACAGTATCTACCACATTACTGCGATGGCACTATATAACGATGATCAACATAAATAAATACATAATTGTTCTTCCTTATCTGAATCTTAATAGTTTAATAATTTAAATAAATATTTCTCAGAATTCGCAACACCGTACACCCGTACAGTGAATCCAATTGAAAGTTTCGGCCCAGCTTTATTGTATAATATATTGTAATTATATGAAACATTGAGTAGATGAGTGCTCGGGAAATTGAAATTTTCGAACACGCCAACTCAAAGTTATCTCACTTCTTGTTGAGACAATCATCTCACATACAGTGTGATTAAAAGCAATGTTTAAATCGCTGTTTATTATTTGTAATGCAACCTAGGTGATCTTATCGTCGATCTGAAATGATCATTAACAAAAGTAAGTGTCGAAGCCATGTTATCGCTCTTTATTATAGAAAATAAAATATATAATAAAAGAATTACCGTTAGTACAAGTTAAATTGCATTTATTTATTTTCAATATCAAATGAATAATGAGCTTTTTTAACACTGTCGGCGAAAAATCATTATATTGAATTCAACATGGCAAACAATAACATTTATTGAATGAACTGGCATTTAATTGGTAGAACTCTATTATAACACGATGAAAAAATACCTTTTTATTTTTGTTCCACCAAAAATGTTGTAGAATTTAAATATACCATGAACATACCCTCGATATGATGGTGTTGTAAATATGAAGAAAGTTTCTAACATAAATGAAGCAATGAAGAGATTACAAATTGAAAAATCTACGTATTCAAATTTTTTGTCGGACATTCGAGACAAGTCAAGAATTTTTGCGACATTTTTCTTATATTTTTACTTACCTTCCATTTTGAAACATACTTATTCTTACCACATTCTTTTATATGTATCATATCAGAAAAGAAAGAGTGACTGACACTTGCAAGAGGACATGTCTTAACGCTAAATGAATTTAGTATTTTATCTTTTTTTTTCATAGCATGAACGTTATTCAAATATTATTTTTGTCACCATGATTTAATTGCTATGAATTCGTTGCAAAATTTCATTTTCAAAAAGTACAGAATACGGGAATATGAAACTGAAAATCTAGTGTTTTTGGATCGTTCGGTAATTGAGCACCTGAAAAGTGAAGTGAGCCAAATGTCATTTTCGTAAAAAATGAGTTAGATGCAGTATCATATTCTCCAGGTCCTAACCCAACCTAAGTATCCTTAAAGTGAAGTGAGATTCTTGAAAACACTCTGAAATAGTGTTTTTGTCATAAAATAAAAGTATATTTAAGCTTATACAAAAGTTTCATTATTTTTCTACTTGGCTCACTTTACTTCTCAATGTCTCAAATGATATGTCAGCGGTGAACTAATCTTATCTGACCTTTTTTAACACTATTTAAATCATTTTTCCCTAAAATACTTGTATGTTAACTTAATGTAGTAATATTCCACGTAATGTTAAAATAGACCCACAAAAAAGCGAAGTAAAAACGGAATTGAACTGAAAAATGCAATAAAAAAGTTTTGTAGATTTTTAGACATGGCTCACTTCACTTCTCAAATACTCATTCTTATCGTATTTTCCGACGATTGCCCACGTTTCATCTTCAAATAATAATTTGTATAAAGAAACTATGAAAGCTTCAATACTTGAATTAAAGCAACAGTAACTAGTGTCTCTTAATATTCATAATAATTAGATTGAATTCAAAGGGTAAATTGTTGTACATAGGTACGTACAAATATTTAATGTGTATATTCGAGATTGTCCGCCTAGGTACCTCGGTAATAAATTATAATTTGCCAGAGCAAAGCACCAAAGACAGATCCTAATGTTCCTATCTCAATATAAATAATTAATTTTGATCATATAAACAACTACAAAAAAACGGAACGTATAATTTATACGATACCAGAAACGCTAGTTGGTAATATTCGTCAAATAATACGGCAAACATTTAATTAGGGCTGGCAAAACATCAATAATCCATATTAATTTATATTTTATAATAAATTATATAATCTAATCTCATATATAAAATCAATAGTTGATTGTTTTTTTGCACCCTATGCGCTGCCATTCATCCGATCGCAATGAAACTTTGACAAACTTTCTTTGCTTGCACTTTCGCGGATGTTTTTGGCATAGTAAAATTAACTTACAGTAGGTCTTTTATATATCTATTATTTGGATTAGAACTATATATTGTAGTATGACAGTCAAATTGGTTTGCCGATTAAAGTGAAATGAAAGAAATGTAAATGAAATTAATATACATACTCTTTGAAGTAAATTATAAAAATAAAATAGGGATTCATTTGTTTTTATTTCATTAGCAACAAGATACTTAAATAAAAACTAAAACATTTAATAAAAATTAAATGTGTTGTTTTTTGCAGCCCTGAATATTACTCATAAAACATTCGCCTATCAAAATAAGACACCTTACCAATTGTTTATGTTTATAGCGCAATCGAATAGTCATGAGTGTCAGACAATGTTCAAAAATATTAATTTATATTTTAAAAACCCAGCTTGAAAATTAATGTTGATGACGCGAATATCATCAAAATAATTAAAATGAAATAGGTTTTTTTACTTAATCTTTTAACTGCCAGCATGTGCATGTATGGTGGTACCTCGCACGCCACGAATTTTATTGTAAAAATAAAACGTTCTAAATATAGTCAAACCTCTGAAAACACTACTCCATATAACACGATAGCCGAAAATATTCGCCGCAAATCCCCCGATAGTACGGTCGCATTCCATTGTCGCTATGTAACGTTGCCGGCTGTTATTCCGGGGCGGATGCCGATGCACACACACAGCCAAACGGCTGGCCGTCTCTACGGTGCATACTATCGCATACACTTAATCAACACGTGCCAGTCAATACACGCACGGCGTGCCGACTTCCTGTTTGCTACATTTTGCGAGCGCTATGAATTGTATCACCTAGCAACCAAATATTTACGTAAATATTACGTTCATATATTTTTTTTGCAAATCTAATATATAATCTTAGTTTGCATATTTCGCGGAAAAAAACGAAGTCCCTAATTTTGTATGAGATTCACGCCCCATTTACACTACTTCATATACCACGGTCCCAACCATAGTGTTAGCGGGGGTTTTACTGGATATCTTTTTTAAATGTTTATTTGTAAAAACTTGCCGTTTACGAAACGATTGTGCTGTCATTTATCCATAATAACAAAATTAAAATAATTATGACTCATCAGTTACAATTTATTTTAGTTAGTAAAATCCCGCTTAAAGCGAATGTCATTTTTTTATGATTGGCATGCTGTTCACGGAAAATTTCGCGTCTTAAGACGTCTGTGGCAGCCTTCCGGTTAACAGTTTTAGAACTTCGAAATTCTAGAAATATTCAATCAATAAATAAGTTCAAACTGTATTGCTGATAATTTATACTATAAAAATGAAAAAAATTACATTTGACAATGTTTAATAGAAAGCTGTCCCAGTCATCCTTCGGCATATTCCATTGGCTACTTTTAGATGTTCACTGTGAATATTTGGTGGATATGCATTATATTTATAAGGAAATAAATTATTGTAGAATTTACTTTCATGCATGATAAAGCTGTCAGTAAACTTATATCTGCGCTCGGCCTGACGTCCTGGCTCACGGATCTGGCTAGCAAAATCTTCCTGGCCAGACCTATTGGCCTTCAGAGTGGTAAGCGTTAAAAAATATGTCTTCATTACTTTGTTAATTTCTTTCAGCAATTTCAACTGACGAAAGTTTTCGCGAAAAATATCTTGTGAAATGTGTAGAAATTTGGTTAATTAGTTTTTAAATTATATCTCATCGATTGAAAGATCGATTGTAGTTGTATTTAAGTTATAATGTATGAATAAAAAAGAAATATAAATAAATATGTATTAGGTAATGACTTTTTTATTTATTATCAACGAGGTATGTATGTATGTGTTACAGTGAAACTGTATTCTCAGTGAAAATATATTCTTCTCCAAGCTGTCATTGAAATTAAATTTGACCGCCCTATCTTCAGCCCAATGTTTGTCGGTGTTTTTCTTTGGTTCTCATTTTATGAAAGGTACTACTATTTTTGGCTGGAAATCATCGACTTGGGCCAATAATTTCAATGATCGTGACCAGTGAAATCATGCTGTCGTACAAATCTATTACTTGATACATTTTCACTGTAACATATGTAAAAATAAAAGATTTTCAAGGCGAGGAGGGCATGGCTTTGATAAGATGAATGATTTTATGATAAAGTGGGGGGGGGGTCAAATATACAATCATGTCACCAGTGACGGCTGGTGACGGGGTGTTGGGGGTGCAAAGGAAGATTCAACTATTTTTGCAAGAGTTCTTTCCTATTCATTGGATTTTAAAACACTTCTATAGCATGGACTTTCAATTCAGATGTTCGCAATACCAACTGTTTCTCTTCCGTAGTACGAAAAAATAGTTGAATCTTCCTTTTGAACCCCCAGCACCCCGTCACCAGCCGTCACTGCATGCCACATTAATTTATGGATGATCGATGAGGCGATCGACTTTCGCGGATTGAGACATACACGATATTAAAAGCCGTGAAGTCCGCATAGTTAGACGGATAGATGGACTCATACTATCTACCCGACATTGTTTTGTATTAGGCCGCCCCGGGCTCTACGGCAGAAGGAGCGGGACGCGCCCATCCGTCCGGCGCGAGAGCGAGCGAGAGGGAGGCAAACAGACCGGCAGAAATAATTTAGATGTTTTGTAATTTAGTGTAATTTAGCTGTCAGGTCGAGTTATTAAGATATCACGTTCGGTGCTTTCGTATTGCCGACCGAAAGGTGTTTTGCTCTCGGCTCTATCCGTTGGGAACACTGTAAGCGGGTACACCCCGTCGAATAGAAGGTGTTATATTTGTTTCTGAATGAATTATCATTTAATTGGTAGAACTCAATCAAACACTATACCCATATGTTTGTAAAGACCCTAAACTAAAAGAAAATTTTTAATAAAGCTTTCAACTAAGAAGATAATTTGCTTTAAAGGTAAATAATCTAAATGTCCGTGGTCGAGTGCCAACGTTGTTAACTTCAGTTGCGGAGCATACTCAGTTCCAATCCAGGCAGCTTAATTTTTCAATTGTATTATTAATTTATTTTCGGAGATATGAATGTTTCTGATGCCTAAACCCGCACCATTACCCACCCATCCTATCCTTAATGCGGGTTGTAGCGAGAGCTATAAGCTAACCACTAGTCCAATCATTTATGTATTTATATTCATACTCTCTTCGAAAAAGAGAGGTTGAGCGACTAAGTATCACACATTCTTTTGCGACAACCTCCATTAAGAGTCCATGTGCTTCACATTGGAAGCGGACATGGCTTAAAAAATATCTACGGTGTATTATTACGAATGGAAGACTGAAAATGATTTGAAGCGAAAGCAGACTTATTCTTTCGTGAACTAAAAAATGTTTTTCCAGTTCGTTTTTTTTTCACAAACACAATTTTATTATAATGATACGATGTTGTTCAAATCAAATCTATTAAATATTTCATTCTGATCAGTTATAAACAATGAGAACATAATATTATGTGATAGATTTATAATCTTATATATAAAACCGAAACGGCGTATGTATGTCTGTGGGTCTGTAATTCCCTTTTGCATTGTTGGTCATTAAGTTGCCATAAAAACGAACATGAAAGAAAATATGTTTGTATTTTTATCGGCGAAGACATTTAGTCAAAATGTAATAAAATAGTCTTCTACTGAAATTTTCCCGGCTTTTATTAATATGATAGGGTTTATTATTTACGTGAAGGTATTATTTGACATTTCTTTGACAGCAAATTAGATTTTTTCTTTGAATTTGGACATTTTAGTGGGCGAGAATGGGGCTGACATCAAATTAAATAAAGTTTGTGATTTTATTTTAACTCTATTTTGGATGTTAGATTTTGTGATATAATTATGTCGAATGATATAACATTAAATGATTATTGGTCGCTTAGTCCGAGCGACGCCAAATATATATTCATAAAAACTGTGAAAACATTAAAATTTATGCAAACCCTATACTTGAATAATACTCTAAAACGATTTTGGTAATGGGAAACCATATTTATGGCATTCAAAAGCGTTACCAATCTGAACAGCCACTGCAAAGTTATAAATAATAATTTACTACATTTTTATACTTTTATGTAAAAACCAAAACAAAGCGCTAGCCATTATTTAGCTTCAATTATGTCATTTAAAGGCGACCCGCATAAGGTTGTGCATATTGTAAGGCCACAGTGGCCATTGGCTTATTAAGATTTGATGTATTTTTATTATTTTTCGTAACTATTGGTTATCGTCACTGTTTTTTTTTGATTTTACATTTTAAATACAATTAAAATAATATCATGCTTTAAAACTTACTTTAAACGATGCACAATGAAATACCCAACATTGTTCAATTGATACTAAGCCTTGATATTTTTATTGAATACAACATTCTTCCGGGCGAGGGCTCAATTTGAAAAAGATATTGAGCTAAATAAATAATGAAAACTTGAAGTTGCAGCGGAAAAAATAAAAATACGTTACCTATGTTTCATTATAAATCTTTAAAGTGACAAGAATTACCATGGAAGAACGCTGATGACCATCCATAGGATATACTAATAAGAGCAACGGGACACCGGGATGACCATGGAGGTAGCTAAGAGGTTGGTGGGAGAATCTTGGTAGCACCGTGTTGCCATATGCTTTGAATAGGAAGCGAATATAGATACAAATGAGTATATGAATATTATATAGGTGGACAAAAACTAGTTTAACATAGTTATGGCCATGATGCAATGCCGAAATAGCTTTAAACCAATAATTTCCAAAGTGGTCTATATCGACCCCTGGTGTCGATTCCGACCAGCAGGTGTCTATGTTATTGAAAAAAAAAATTAAGGTCTATGAGAATTAAGGTTGAAATTGAAGCCAAATTTTGCAATCAAAGAAAGCAACAGGTTCATCTCTCCTATTAAAAGCACTGTTTTTGTGAATATAAATATTTTGTGTCCTTTTAATGAATTAATGTAATATTTAAATTTTAAATATTTTTATCTTAAAACATTCTACTCTACAGTAAACTCTATCAAAGTGAGTAGCTTTGTATGAGATTCAAAATCGAAATTAAAATTATATTTTAAACTATTTGCCACTGAGACCCTAACTCATTCACCCCCGAAAATAACGAAAAAACCGTAGTGGTCCTGGCTCAACTTCGTGTCACCGGGTACTTAATTTGTTATTATTAAACAGGGCTATTATTAATATTTAAAATGGCTCTATTGAAGGAAAGTGTCGCAAATTCTATTAGGGTCGTTGGCTGTGTGGCAGAGCATGCCATGGAATTATGTAGCACGTACCGTCAGTGGCGCACAGTTAAGGGCTGAAAAATACAATAATATTCATTATGGCTATGACCACACTCTTAGAATTACTTTAGTATTTTTATAAATACTGTCAGATTGAAATTCAAGTTATTTTTCAACATGTAATGCTTGTAAGGTGTTCACTGTGTGTCACTTTGTTTTTTTTTTTGTAATAGCTTGCATTACTAAGAGGTCTTCAAATTTTTAATTATAGTCTATTTTGCTTAGTTACCAACTGTTTGACATACCTTGTTGTTCTTGCTAACTTTTGTATAAATATCATTTTCCGTTGTATTTATTATCAGTTGATAATGCTCGCCATGAGCGAAAATGGTCCTGATCCAATGCATATTTGGAATAAGTACTAAAAATGTTTTATTATTTTCATTTAATGCTTGTTTCGAAACGCCTTTTTGTATATATTGCATATTTTATTAGTCAATACTACGATATAAAGAAAACTATTGGCGATAGTGTAGCTCTATGTATATTGATGTAGTTGTAGACCAGGGGTTCTTAGCCCTGTGCCCACGGGCACAATTGCACCCGCGGAGCTACTACCGTGCGCCCTCCACAATGTGGGAAATTAAAAAAATAGTGCATGAATATTACACACGTGTAAAGCTTCCCAGGAAATAATGATACATATTAGTAAATATGTACAAAAGATTTGTTTTAAAAATCCGTACTGCGCCCGTCACTATTCTCCTCAATCCAAAATGTGCCCAGAGTTGCAATAAGGTTAAGAACCCCTGTTGTAGACTATACCATTTATGAAAATTACGACATTGATAATTCTTTGCCACAATTTTGAAACGTCGACACTCAACCTAACGAGTTTAATGATTCAAATAAGCACAGTATACGAATATGTGTACATATTTTGCAAGTGAAAAATGTTAATTATTTTATCGAAGTCGATTGCAATATAAAATTAACAGAAGTTGACAAAAGAACCTTGTTTTTAGATATGAAAATAAATGCAGCTGTATTTTGCACGTTTATTTGGTGAAAATCACTCACAAAAATGGCTGAAAAAAAGACCAGATGCAGTGGCGGTTGGCGACAGAGTATTAGGGAGTACAAAACAAGATTCAAATATTTTTCCGTACTACGGACAGCCAACAATTCATAAGACTGGCACTCCGTTGGTATTGCGAACATCTGAATTAAAAGTCCATGCTATAGAAGTGTTTTAAAATCCAATAAATAGGAAAGAACTCTTGCAAAAACGGTTGAATCTTCCTTTGCACCCCCAACACCCCGTCGCCAGCCGTCACTGACAATCATACCTGGCAGTAGTA
Source organism: Himalopsyche kuldschensis (assembly GCA_028554975.1). Taxonomy (NCBI): domain Eukaryota; kingdom Metazoa; phylum Arthropoda; class Insecta; order Trichoptera; family Rhyacophilidae; genus Himalopsyche; species Himalopsyche kuldschensis. The sequence continues at coordinate 856,251 of JAHFWI010000005.1, forward strand.
CTAAAATTGGATATGTTAGGAATGGAAATTTAAAAGAATGTAACTTTTAAGGTGTTCACTGTCAATACTTGGTGAAATGGCATGATAATAAAAATAATAATACATTTTGAGTACTTTTTCCACATAAATTTTATTGGATCAGAACCGGTTTCGCTCATGGCGAGCATTGTCAACTGATGATTGTTATATCTTTTTTAAACCACATACATTCACGTCTTTCTCGGTGACGGGACCGATAAGTAAAATAACTTGTGAAAACGGTTCATAATTAAGCCGCTGAGTTTTAAATCATCCACGGGAACCTGCTGCTCTTTCTGACTCCTGTTCGCGACATTTTTTGCGTACGCCACTGTGTGCCATTGCATGACGTTGGTGTTATGTTGGCGTGCTTTTTGCTAGGAACAACACGATTTTACTTAAGACATGTCGCTTTCGGAATCGATAGAATCGCGCATTTATTGTACCTTGGTTTATTAATTAAAGACATAAATAATCATTGACATACCCGTCAAATAAAACAACCATTTGACTGCCTTTTTATTTTAGATTTATTTTCATCCAAATGCCGTATATACGAATAAAAGTAAGCTGTGCCATTTAAATCAAAGTATTAAAATTTTGTATATTAAACTGATACACAAATAAAATAATGAGCAAGAAGAAGGACAAACGAAACAAAATGAGAGCGACATCTAAAAATGAAAAACATTGGTTCCTTTTTTTTAAAAACATTAAAACTAGCTTCCAAAGTCTTGAAAACGTCTCAGTTGATTAATGCAACGTTATAATAATATACGGTCTGTGACGTATTAAAAAAGGCTTTAAATTATATCAAACACCATAATCACGGTTTCAATATATTATAAGGATATAGTTATGTGATGCTTCATGGTACGTGCGAGGTTTGCTGTTACACAGCGAGCTCGTTCGTGAAACCCTAAAAAAGTTTCACAAGGCAGTGGGCCATCACTGAAGCCCAACGATCTATTCCCTGCAGAATTAAGACGAGAAGGCATCTGAAAATCATTAAAGACCCATAGTCATTCATCTCGATGACCCTCTATAAGTAGAAACGAAAAATCAAGCTGACCTCTTGAACTGTGGCGATCACGCCATTCTTTCAGCATCGATGGGTAGGGGATGCAATTTGAATACAACAACTAAACTTAGAGACGAAGGAGACGGGAAAAACTTTGACGCTAACGCGCCTTGAAACTTGAGCTTCATCAAATGGATAATCTGATAAGTTGAGTGAAAATTTTTAGCTTTGCCACTATTTTCAGCATGATCAGCTGATTTGTTCCAAAATTCTGTTGGATGAGCGAATCAGTTTCCGATCATTTCATTAAATTTTAATTTTTTCATTCTATTTTCAATAGTATTTTTATTTTGCATTGCTAAGAGGTCTTGAACATTTTATTTTTAGTCTACTTTTCTTGTAATTTGCTTTAATTTATTTGTTTAGTTGATTTACCAATTGTTTGTCATACCTTGTTTTCATACTTAACTTTTGAATAAATACCACTGCTTTATTGTATTCCTTATCAGTTGATAATGCTCGCCATGAGCGAAACCGGTCCTGATGAAATAAATCTCATGTGGAAAAAGTACTAAAAATGTGTTATTAATTTTATTATAATGCCTTTCCACCAAGTATTGACAGTGAACACCTTAAAAGTATTTTTATCGTTAGATAACGTTAACGTTGTTCTATAATCTTTACTATGGTATAATTTTTTCTATCATGTCTCTCCTTATATAGAACATATGTACTTCAAATTGAGTTTATCTCAACGGAAATCTTTCTACGATTACTGTTTGTGTTACTCAGTTGCTCAACCTCAGGATATGACAAGGGAACGACTAGTGGTTAGATAATCGATCTAGCTGCGTCCCATTTTAGGATCCATGGCATCGAACAGAAATGAATAATACAATTGAAAATGACATTTCGGACTAGGATCGAAACCGAGTGCTCCGAAACCGAAGACAACGGCGTTGACATTCGACCACGAACCCAACTATTATATGTATATGTAGATAGTATTTTACTTAAGTTAAATGCTATTCTAATTATTATAATTATCATCAACAGTTAGATTTATTAATTGATTTAAAATAAAATGGCGTAGTTCGGAGTGGAGTTTAGCGCCAAAGAAGAATAAATAATAATTATTTGTATTGTAGTATCTGCGTTACAAAATTTTCGGTTTAAATTTAAATCCCTGCGGTAGTCGACGGACGGGTCAAAACAAATTTCGTGCACCCCCTAACACGGGCCGGGGTTGAAAAATTTCATGCTAATACATAATTCTATTCGCTACCGAAATAATAGAGTCATTTCACTTGTAAATAAGGGAAAATTGTAGAGTGATGTTGCCGGAGTGGAGCTGAACGGATATAAAACAATTTATTCAGCCTGCCGCCCGTTATTATTGTAGTTAGTGCATGTTTTCATGTCGGTCATTTAAAATGCCCTATTTGTGTATTTGGAGTGAGTAAAAATCTAAAATTGAAAAGTTATATTATTTATGCTATTTTTACACAGCATAAACGCATTTACATTGTAATAGCATCTACATTTTACGAAATCACGATTATTAATAATATTATAAATGTTTTTATTTAATGAGTCAGTATTGCGTCTTAAACATCTTTCTTATAACATTTGAATTTTGTACTTTTCCGTGAGTTTTGCCGCAAACGTCCTAGGTTTTGCTTAAAATGATGAAACTTTTCTATTGGTCTTTAAGTTCTATCACGTTCTTGCTTCGTATTTTTTAAATCTATCTTAATATTTTAACATAACGTGAAAGCTTACTACATAAATGAACAAAACATCTATATTTTCGGGAAATTATGATTAAAAATAGTGTAATAAAATGGATGAGATTAATTCAGCGCTAACATATCATTTGAGCCCTTGATAAATGAAGTAAGCCAAGTAGCAAAATGATGAAGCTTTTATTAGCTCGGAGTATACTTTTATTTAATGAAAAAAAAACAATTTCAGTGTGTTTTTATTAATCTCACTTCAACAGTATGATACTTTAAGACCTATGAGATATTAAAATATGTTACTGCATCGAAATAAAGAACAGCTGAACCAATTTGAATGATCTTTGATTGTATGGCTTTGTCACCGTCCCGAATAGCAGAATAAGTATTAAAACATCCCAAATAAAGTTTCTCAGCAAACAAAAATATGAACGAAAATCATGTTCTTATACAATTTTGTATGGAACGGATTTTGATGAGCTTTGATTTTCTGGCTTTGTCACTGTCATTCATTCATTTAAATTTTCATTTTGATTTTTGCCCATTTATTGAACTAAATTCATTTTAACTTATTATTAATAAGATACTGAATTCTAATGCAGCTTTAAGTTTACACAACATCTATTGATTCTGAGGCGGTACAAAGTTCGCCGGGTCAGCTCGATGATTATAAATCTTCTATCATACATTATAATCAAGCTTATTTTTGTTTCCGCCGTAACCGATTGGACGGCGTCCAATTTGTCAATGCACAACGGTTGTAGAAACAATGTTATCAATTTTATATAAACGTAAATATATTGCTGTGCTTCGGATAGTGGTTAGGGTGATTCAAAACAAATATTGAAATTTCAAAAATGAATAGTTTTTTTTAAATATTTTAAAACTTATTAATAGAAAAAACCTTATTCAATATTAGTAAGTAGAAGTGGACGTTAAAGCAATTATCATGAGGCTCGTCAAGTAAAAGCTTGTTCTTTTGACACAAGTGGAGCTTTTTGCTATGATTAATACGATATTAATTTGACTAGGTGTCCAAGCCATTAATAATAACAAGTTAACACACATTTTTTCATTTCTGGGGGTAATTAACTGCTAGACGTCAAATAACTTAATGTGACGTACAAATATGTATAATTTAGGTTAATCGAGAAATATTTTATCAGCCACTGTAAGCGACTGGCAAAAGCTTCGCATACTTAGGCTTGCCATACATCCCGACATTACTGAAATTGTGCCAGTTTCATTCAGTCTATGTGATTTTTCTCGGGACGAAGTTTAAAGACTTCGGCTCCAGCATTGACCAAAAATACGATTACAACCCGGACTCCATCATTGATCAAAAACACGACTCCGACTAAAAAGAGACTTATTTCTGTCACGTTTTTTTCCTACCTTTCTTATTTATGTGTATTCAATTCAATATCAACCAATCAATCCGGCCAATTTCCAAATTTTACCTACTACTGAGGCCTCACACCTTCGAATATATTTGCTTGCGTCCCAGTCTTCGCATCTTCATCACCAGCATACTTTCTACCTTTTGGTTTTAACCACAAGAGACGACATTGATGAAAAATGAAATTAATAGTCCAAAGCAATGGTCAACCACCTCAATCAGTGAGCCTCGTGTGGCCGTTCGTTATTTTGAAAATAATTTCAAAGCCGAAATTGAAAGTATACTCGAGTAATTTGATGTAAATGAAGTATTCAAAACGGCGGAGTCTACAAATGTGAAAATAATTCAGCGTTTAAAATCAGTGAAATAAATTACATGTTTAACAATATCCGTAATAATATTTTACTCCGGTCTGAACCTCACTAACCCCCCACGCGAATGATTTCGTAAATTATTTCTCGAATTTGGGGAAAATAAATTAAAGTTTTGCGACAAAACAACTGTTCTCGTATCGGCCCACTGCGCCACGACGCTTGTTTATTATTCATAGGCAATATTAAAATTGCCCCAAGATGGTATGGGGGCTCATACGCAAACCACTTTAACAATGCACAAAGAGGGTTCAAAAGAAAACGTCAATTTTACTTTTGAAATAAAATCTAAGTTTCAAGATACTGGTTGGATTAGTTAGTGAAAAACTCACGGGAAAGTATAAAATTCAAACGAATTAAATTTGATCGATAATTCACTATTAATTAAGTCAAGAAAATCTGTATTTTTATTGGCACGTAATTCTACACTCGGTGATCAAAATAGTATAAAAGAACTTAAACATATACATATATCACATAAGCTTACACAAATAAAATACTTTTGAGACTGTGATATTGTTAATTATACATATTTTTATTCGTTGATAATTTTACATACATTTATCAGAATATATTGTAAGACTGATTGTGTGTACTTCTTAAAAACTGTAACAATACATGCTTTTTTATACTTTTGAAGGAAACAAATTTTAAATTTAAATTCGTTACAAATATACAAAAAGATCGTTCAAAAATTATATTTTACTCACACTTTCTCGTTATAAAACAAACGTGGCCATCTCCAGCTACTGATTTTTATCCAAAATATGTGATCAACATAAGTCATCGAGTATTTACGTATATAAAAATAATCAGTTTTTTTTATTAAGGAAATTCGATTAATAACAATTGTTCAAACCAAATCGATTCTTGGAAAACATAACATGGACTCACACGCTGAAAAAATGGTTAGTACTTTAGCTCTACATTAATTATATGACATATGGTTGTAGATTTTTCGGCTTACGCCATCGTCAGAGCTATAATATAGAAAACATATTTCTGATGATGGCGTTAGCCGAAATACTTAGCTATCAAACATATGTATCATATAATTTATGGAGAGCTAAATTACTTTGCTATTTTCCACCTAGTTATAATGGAGTTCTACTAAGTAAATGCTAATTCAATCGATAATATGGTCGGACTGGTTAAATTAACTAGATAATGAAAACGGTATTTATATATGACGGAGATGGCCACGTTTGTTTTTTAACGTCACATATTATTGGAACTGTGTTCGGCACAGCATACTTCGCAGGGAAGTCTTACACTAGTTCTAGTATACACCCCCTCAGCAGTAATATTTGTGCTTTTATTATTAAGGGTAGTTAATTATATATTTGCAACGCATTCAAAATAACATTTCAAGTTGGTTTTGATCAAAGAATTCGATAAGACGCCGAGATTTTAGTTCCACACTGCCACTGTTGGTAAACTTTCAACTAAGCTTACGTATGCAGACACGAACTAGGGAGATTTTTTGCCACCTATTTTTTGGCGATATAAATTAAATTATATTACAAATAGAACGACGCCAAGTAATTGCTAAGGTGGGTATAGCATGATATGTAACAGATGTATTTCATGCAATTTTGATTAAAGATGTGATCATATAATTGTATGACAAAGATCTCACGGTAACATATTACTTTCAATAAAATCAGTGTAAGAATCCCCTGCGAAGTATAGTGTGCTGAACACAGTTCCTATAATATGTAACGTTAAAAAACAATAGTGGCCATCTCCATCATATATATCAGGGGTGGCCAAAGCGTCGATCGCGTACCTATTCCAAGTCGACCGCCTGTCTGGTGTACTGATGTACACATCTTTGACTCAAAAATTTCAAAAATTGTCGCCCATAGGGGTTAAAAGTTCGGCCACCCTTGATGTATTTATATGTATGTATAATGTAACAATCCGATATTTTTTCTGTACACAATTAATGCTATTTTAACCATTTTTCCAGTGTAGAATATATGGAGAATCTTTATTACGAGAACTTCTTGTCACTCAGTTGCTCAATCTTTTTGTTGTGGAGAGTAAGAGTTAACAGATTGGGAAAAGCTAGTGGAAAGCTAATGACTATCGTGACGCCCAATTATTTACGATTGAAAGAGTAAAATTTATTTTCGACATCTCATACATTCATGCCTTGAACAAAAACTCGTAAACCGATTTATGAAACTGTCCATATTCTTACTTGAACCTGCAATAGATTCCAACGACGCTGACCTCATGACCACGTACCCGACAGCGAAAACAATTATCACTTTTAAGGTGTTCACTGTCAATACTTGGTGGAATGGCATTATAATAAAACATTTTTAGTACTTTTTCCACATTAAATATATTAGATCAGGACCGGTTTCACTTATGGCGAGCATTGTCAACTGATCATCAGTTGACAATGCTCGAAAGTGTATGTGGAAAAAGTATTAAAAATGTTTTATTATTTTTATTATGAAAACAATTATTATAATATATTTTTTTATAATGAGTTAAATAAACACAAAAATAATTGGTAGGTCTTCAACCATAAATGAATCAAGTATCTAAGAAAATATGTCATAACATGTTATGAGAAAAATATGCATTATAAGTGTAAGTGGTTAACCAGCCTCTAAACATTAAAAAAAACTACTTTATAATTTTGTGTGTAGGAATGAATGCGTATTGAGAATAATTTGGTAAATCAAACCGAGGCACTCGAGACTTTTTTTGGTAACCGCTGTCTTAATGTATTTATCTTACCCCCTTATTCTCTTGTGGCTTACGCAAAACAGAAAATTATTTGAGCCGAACTCTTCAAATAGGATACCAACATGACAAAAGAATCAAGAAACAAAAAATATTAAGTTTTAAAATATTTCAATTATTGAGTGTGATGCGGCCCTGGCCATGGTGATTAGCGGTGAAAAGTCAGCCGTTAATGTCTTTCTCTCCTTGCCGGGCAATATTACGACGTCAAGTTTGACAGCGGCCTCAGAGGGCAGAGCCGGAGCACGCGATCCGACACTTTCGTTTGTCAAATTACCCTCTAAACTGTCGTGCCTTTATTTTAATATGGGATTATTTTTTTCTACCTACATCTTATACGAAATGTATTGTGAAAAGCGCCGTGATATATAATGACTGTTTTCTATAACCATGCTCGCTCCCGATGCGGAGCGAACATGGCTATAAAAAAACTATAATTTATAGTCAAAATTGATCCTTGACACTGCTTTACCTCAGTTGACAAGGGTGTCAAACTGGTTCTGGTCTCTATCTGAATTTAAAGTTGTGGAAGTATTATTATGTTATTTGCTTTATTTATTAAAATAATACCTTTCCACCAGAAGTGACAAATAAGACATTACAAATAACTTTCTAAGTCCGCAAATGCGTCCACTTAAATCTATATGATTTCAATCATTTACAATATACTGTGCGTTCATTTTTAATTGAGAACCTAACTCAGAATCACCAAAATGCTACTAACGCCTAATTATATATATATAAAAGAGTAATTTTGATAACTCCACTTTTGGCCGAAAATGACTTAATAATGCCATCTTGTATCATGCAATGTGCATGTCCAAAGCTTATTTATGCATATATATAACTCCATTGTATATTTATCGATGGTCACCTGTTAAAGTTAACTCCACTTTTTGGCCCAAAATGACAAAAACGGAATGCCATCTTGTATCATGCAATGTGCATTGATATATAGAGAAAAGCTGCTACGCGAATTCTTAGATTTCTCGGTAGGTAGTTCCGTATATTGATACGGCAGAATCACTTTTTCGTAAAGCTCGAACAAAGCTGTAATTATTTTAAAAGGGAAACACTTGGGTGTTGCGAATGGCAACATTTCGCCCGAGAGACGTAGCAACGAAATGGCAATTAAATTTAACGCTCTGTAAATCGCCAGCGGCTAATTATTTTCAAAATAAAAAACGCAGTTTCGTGCATGACGGAAAGGTTCAACGAAAATTGTTATTTTTGACACCAAAGTATCGTGCAAAGTTTGTATAATATTTACTATCTATCGTAAACGTTTAGTTCAACTCTTCCATGTGCAACTGTCAACCGTTGCTGAGCGATGTGATCTTAGCTCCAGCGACAAATCTCTGACAAGGTTAGTATCAGATTTAGTTTATTTTATGAGTGACTTACCGGTATCCGGTAAGCGTTCCCATACCACTCAGATGCACAATAATATCACTTACATTGATCGATATCGATGACATTTACCGCTTGACGTTTGCTGTTTGTCTTTTGCCGATTGTCTATGGTTCGATACACGCACTACCTACTGAAATTTTATTGTATTATGCGTATAACTTTTGCGCAAGTGCAACAATACGTTGTCAAATGAGCGGAATCTCAGCGCATTGATTTTTTAAACTACTTTCACTATGCCAAATACTTACTTGCGCAAGCAAAAATATTGTCAAAGTTCCATTGCGATCGGATAAACGGTATGGCAGCGCATAAACGAACAAATAAACGAACAGACGAATATTGATTTTTAAATATTAAATATAAATGTGATACAATTGAGGATATCAACTGAAGGTGCTTGATAGAATTACAATATCAAATTTGACATCTTCGACATGATATCTTTTTCTCCACGAGTAAATAAACTTCTCTCTCTCGCCTAAGCTTAAACATAATTGCCTTTCCAAGCGAAAAGGCAGAAAGTAACACTGTAAAACTTTTGAGAAAAATACATGTGTTTTTTTGAAATTTTATTACTTAACCTTAAAAAGAATGAATAGATAAATTTGCTATAGTAAGTCCGAAGATGCCTCTAAATGAGGAGAAACTAGTGTCACAATAAGTAACACAACGCGTTGAATAATAAAAGTTAATATATATTGAATTTTATTAATTTTACTGTTTGAAGCTAAAAGTACGTCCATACTCCTTCAAAGGTTAAGAATTTATAAAAAGCTGTTGATGCGAAGATAAACTAATTTCTTGGTAAACAAGCAATCAGAAGTTACATTGACTGCCTCTATGTTTTGAATTGAAGAAAACTAGTGTTTTTTTATAATAAGTTCTTATGATTTTAGCATATGTCCATTCTTTCACGATGGATTTAATTTATTATACTGCTATAAAAGTGAGCACCATATATCAAGGGGTAATTTTCATAATTGGACAATTCCAAAATATTTATTTTAACTGCCAGTTCTAGATTTAACTTTTGAGATCTTTTTTACTAACATGAAAAAGTTTGAATGTTTACACATTATCCGTAATTATTTAGTTTAAAACATATATTAAAATACTGATAGTAAACACAAATTAAAAAAAAAGAAATGAAAATATCTCACATTCTCAGTTTTTCAACAAATGGATTTGTCCACTTTTGAAAATTAACTCCTGATATATGTAGCTTTCAAAAATATTTAGCTAGTATAGTATAGCATTTAGTTAATTTATAACAAATGTGCTTTAAAAAAACTCTATCAGCATTTAAATCTTACATTCGGTATTTGCAGTTAACGATATATTGGGTCCATTAACACAGTCAGACTTCCGATAATAGCAGGATGTGGTTGTAATAAGCTTTTTCTGTGATATTTAAGGCAGATGTTATATTATAATTTTCTGTTGAGCTTTTTTTGTCAAAGAACCGTACAGGCTCACAGTTATGAGTTCAGGAAAACATAGTTAAATTTTTACCGGATATTATATAACAGAATTTAATGATTTGAAATTACTTGTAACTGAGCTGCTTAATCTATCTTTAAGTTCAATTAGAGTAGGGATAGAAAGGCAATGATTAGGACAGGTCTAGTGGTTAGCTATTCGCTTTCGCTACGTGATAAGATGCGGGGGAAAGATTTTTTATAACAACATGAAAACACCCATGCCTTCAAACAGAATCTATTTATCAACTGAAAAAAATGATGCTCGTATTGAGAATCGAGCCCGTACGGTCCGTCATGGAAGCCAAAGACTTTAACCACTGCATTACAGACCCAAAATACGACATCGTTACTTTGATACCATACTGCCAGGCAGGGCTGTGGAGTCGGTAAAAAAAAGTCCGACTCCGACTCCGACTCCAGCATTTACTAAAACCACGACTCCAACTCCGAATCTGACATTGGCCAAAAACACGACTCCGAATCCGACTAGAAAAAGGTTAATATCGTCACTTTTTCCCCTAATTTTTCTATTTATGTGTATTCAATTAAATATCAACCCTAGGGCCAAGGCCAAATTTGACATATTTAATGCAAAAATAAAAAGATCAAACTTTTCAAAATTTCCGACTCCGAGTACGACTCCGGCCAAAAAGCACCGACTCCACGACTCCGATTCCGACTCCACAGCCCTACTGCCAGGGCTTATGCTTCATAATCAAAACCATAATGAAAATATTATTAACCTAAAAGTATTTTAGAATGTGAATCAATAGTAAATATTATCCATTAAATGCATATGGTACTTATTTGAGTATAAAGAACAGTGTAACATCTTTTGTCAGAACATTATAAAGTTTAGTGTCAGTTCTCGCCCTAAATCATCATACATATCCCAACTTTCAATTAATTCCATTTTTTCACGTATTCAGTATTGAACAAATCAATCTTTTGAATGTTGCCATTTATTGAGAGCTAATTAAAAATGTGTCCAGTTTTGACTTTCATTAAAATAAAAATAGTCATATTTTCAATTGAAATCGTCAGAGAATACCTTGCATGTACGAATAATGTACGAATAATGTACGAATAATGTACGAATAATGTACGAATAATGTACGAATAATGTACGAATAATGTACGTACTCAACCGAAGTTATGTTTTCTGGATATTTTTTGCCTTTTACGGGAAATGGCTCAAAATCACCACTGACAATGACAAGGAGATTGAAAAGAATTTTATTCCTAGATACAAATTGAAAATCATTAATCCCTCATAAATAAATAAATTCAAAAAAATGATGCATTTAACTCGTTGACTGCTAGTCTCATACGTAAAGACACCTGATTGTAGTGTGAAGCAAATGGATATTACAAAATAAATCGAGTTTAGTGTTAAAACTTTCACGAACAATATTCATTTTATTTAAATACTAGTATTCGAACCCGGCTTCGCTCGGACCAGTTTGGGGTTATGTTCACCTCGGTGCGTAAATTCAGACGGGCCAAGTTGAAACAACTGGCAACTTAATGACCAATAATGCAAAAGGGAATTACAGACCCACATACATACATACGCCGTTTCGGTTTTATATATAAGATATTTTGGTTCATATGAAACTACTCGAGTACTCGAGTATTTTGTAAAATGTACTACTCGATACTCGAGTAATTGGAGTCTCTACACACACATTGATAACGAAACAAATTTACCGTCGAAACTTACACGAGCGAAATCCATTCGTTTGTTTGAACTTGCAACAACAATGCAAAATGGAATTACAGACCCACATACATACATACGCCGTTTCGGTTTTATATATAAGACTAGCTGTACCCTGCGCGCGTTGCTACGCCAGCAATTGTAGGTTGATTGGGGAGGTGGGGTGGGGGAGGGGTGTACGCCAGAAAGTTTCGCGGAAGTGTACTCGAGAAATTTGTAAAAAATCGATATCAATTTTTGGGGGGGAGGAGGGTTGTTTGGCGGGGTGGGGTTTGGGGGGCGTATGGGGGGGGGGTATGCCAAAAACCTTCGAAGGAGTGAACTCGATAAATTCATAAAGTAAAAATAAATAAACTGGAGGTTGGAGGTTGGGGGTTGGTTGGGAGGTGGTTGGGAGGTGGTTGGGAGGTGGTTGGGGGGAGGGGTTGGTAGGCCAGAAACCATTGCGGGAGTGTACTCAATAAATTTGTAAAGTTTCACATCGATCGGTCGAGCGGTTTAGTAGTCCATAGCGGACATACATACAGACATTCATTTTTACATATATAGATAGATAGATAGATATATAGATGTGTGCATTTATTGTTAGCTGTGTATAAACGTTGATGAATTAATTTGTTAAATATTAGTTGTTGGAATATTCGATTAGAGGTGATAATTATTATTTTTTTTAAATTATAAACAAATATTTGGCTTGAAAGTCATACGAGATAAACTCGTTGATAAATAATGAATCAGTCACGAATAACTCAACGATAAAATACATACACCCACCTTGCTTCGCTCTTCCACCACCCGCCACGGCCATACGTCTGGTTTTAGCAGACTTTACCCGTGGCGTAACAACGTGGGGCGTTATACAGTTTTTAGTTATGGTTTAGTTAGTTCAGTTTAGTTAATTATTACATACACCCAGTCTAAGATCTCTTTTCCAATTGAAAAAATCTGACCTTGCCGAGAATCGAACCCGGGATGACCTGATAGCTAGGGCAGAGCTCTTGTCACTAAGCCACAAAGACCTATATATTAGTTAATACGTTTTACCACTATCAAGTATGAATATTATTCGTAACTCAATAACATTATTTCATTTGCCAGTCACTATCATAACCAAGTTATTAATGCTAATAATGTTAACACACACTAATTATACTTTATAATAGAGACTTATTTACAATCAAGAACAATGCAATAATGTGCGCAAATTTATTGCTTCAGAGATTTCCCATCTCTCTTTACTGATGCCCAGCTGTTCCTTTCAAGTCCTTCACCCTGCAGGGCTTTCTTCTCAAAGTCCTGAGGCGTTCCGTAGCCAACTTACAGACGAAAAGTTTTATGAGTCGCGACGAATCTTGAAGTTCTTTGTTACCACGCGCCACCTTCCTTTAGCTTAATGTCTCAATCCAGGAAAATATAATTATTATTATTAGTGCAGCAAGACAAAACAATCGTAAAAATGCGATAACCCTTTTATGACTGACTGAATAAGGTTTTACATTTATTTATTTTTTAAACCATGTCCGCTCCAATCTTGGAGCATATGGAATTCAGACGGAAATAATCGCAATATATTTTTTTCTACGACAAACGCCCATGCCTTGTTATCGACTGAATTCTGCTCGTACCGAGAAATTTTCGGGTGGCGGCACGCCAGTCAACAACGTTGACAACTGCGGGACGGACCGGACGGAGTAAAAATTATAAATTGTTATTCATATATGGCTATCTCAAAAACAGGAAATACCTATTTGGTTGATGTCACTCTTCTCTTTGTACTGTATTCTAACGAAAATAAACAAAATCTACGACGTCGATTTTTGGGTATAAAAGTGGTGGGAAGGGATTTTCAACAACACAATTTATGCCTTTGAACAGATTCGGATCGACCAATAAAAAATTCGACATAATCGTACTGAGAATCAAAATAGAGTTAAAATAAAATCACAAACTTTGGTGGTCCGGCACGCCAGCCAACAACGTTGAAGGAAAAAAAATTTGCTGTCAACGAAATGGACGGACTAAAAAATCATAAAAAATATTAATAAAAGCCGGGAAAAATTAATGTAGAAGACTAATTTATTATTTTTGCTGTATTCTAACAAAAATAAAGAAAATCTACGAACAATATAGTACTGGATACAATGCTTTGGGTTCATGGTGCAGCGGAAAACGTCACTGATTTCCTTGGCGGACCTAACGAGTCCGAGTTCTAGTACTCCCAGCATTTTTATTTCATTTGATTTATCGATTATATCATGAATGTCTGTGACGTCTTAAATTTCCTTTCAAACACCCAATCCTAACAGCGACTAGTCTCGTCATAGCCAAATTTTTACTCTCTTCAACCAGGTAACAATCAATTCTAGCAAAGAAACTTATAAAGAGAGCTCCATTGGGTGGACATATCGTCAAAAATAAGAGTTGACATTATTTGAAAAAGATTGCACCGATACCGATTAATGCGAAATATATTATATGATCTCAAATTTTATATTGACCTTGTTCGCACTTACTAATAGAGTAAAGCTTTTACCAACACTCCATAAATGCTGATTTTTCCTGGTATGATGTTTTATGCTTTTTACCTGGACGTGTGGTCAGATAAAGAAATGAAGAATCTCGTTTCTCCTGGAGCTCAGTCAATCTTTACTTTTCTCAGACTCGGAGCAAAATTGCAGTCGGTCTCTTTATTGTCCAGTTGTATTGGTAAATGGAAAAAATACGTGGATCGGTAAAATACGTTTTTTCTTTGCTCCAATTTGGCTGTCATGTTCAGCCCTTTCGATTTTTCGAGCTTTATTGTATTAGATTTCTTACGCCTTGGAAACTGAACCACCTTAGAAAGTTGTCGAGAAAATCACGAGATGAATGCCGAACGAGCTGAGCTGTTTGCTGCGGTCCGTCCTCATACGGGCCCAATATGCCACGCTGACTTGATCACAATCAAGGCCAATTTTGAGGCATTTGATAAATTTGCAACATCATATGGGGAACGGGATAATCTTGATTCCTCTTCAGATTCAACGCGTTGTAGATTAAACTCTACGGATTCTCAGAATACAGACACATAGGATACTTAATATCACTCTAACAAAGTGGCTGAGCAAGTCACATTATCTTTTTTTTTTTTTTTTTCCTTTCTATTTTTTTCTCTTTAAGCACCTTAGTGCATGGTTAAAAGATCAGTCCCGTGCAGCTCTGTCTCGTGCCAAGTAAGTGAGGAGTAAATTCGTTTCTTTTCTTGATCGTATAGCGTTATGGAAGGCGGCTGTGAAAACGGCTGCACACACATAACGGAAGGGTGGTGGGAGAACCAACTTGTTTCTACAAACTATCTGGATACATTTTGTTTCACTTTTACTATAAATTTAAGTTATTTCTTTTTGCGAAAAATGTGACCGAAATGTTAATCTGTTTGAGTAATAATTTTGTTTTTTGGTCATACTCGGGTTGAAAGCTCAGAAGTGTGTATTCTTTTGCCACTTTCTCGAAAAGGCGGTGCAGCCTTTGATGTTTCGACATGCAACCATCAGAGGCATGGAAGTTAAATAATAATAAATTTTGTTTATGCACTCTCAATAAAAGTAAAGGAAATATTTATATAGTTCTACGAATCAATATATATTCGTTATTGCACTTCGTTGTATACTAATAAATAAGGGCCGTGGACCAAGAGTCGACGTTCATGGAAAACTGAGCGGATTAAATTGACCGCAAACAACTGCCTGAAAGGAAAAGTTATGGTGAAAATTAGCCACATTTAAAACTCGTCGTAACGGCAACCTTTCGAAAGAAAACTATTCGAACTGAATTTCAAACATTCGCTCACGACTTACCACCTGATTGTTATATTAAATACTAGTATTGCTACCCGGCTTCGCTCGGACTAAGCGACCAATAATTATTTAATTTTATATCATTCGACATAATTATATCACAAAATCTAACATCCAAAATAGAGTTAAAATAAAATCACAAACTTTATTTAATTTGATGACAGCCATTCTCGCCCATTAAAATGTCCAAATTCAAGGAAAAAATCTAATTTGCTGTCAAAGAAATGTCAAATAATACCTTTACGTAAACAATAAACATTATTATTAATAATAAAAGCCGGGAAAAGTCAGTAGAAGACTAATTTATTACATTTTGACTAAATGTCTTCGCCGATACATATTTTCTTTCATATTCGTTTTTATGGCAACTTAATGACCAACAATACAAAATGTAATTACAGACATACATACATACGCCGTTTCGGTTTTATATATAAGATTATTGAATAATCCACATTATCATTTGAGTGCCGTAGAGAATCGGTTAATAACTAATATCAAACATTTTTCGCATTTTATTATTTCTCTACAAAAGCATCTGGAATCAAAAGCTAATCCTAAGCAACGAGATATTTGTTGTAAAAATTTCGTTATGTCTAAGACCACGTATGTAGAAGCTGTTGGAAATTATTTTAGGTACTTCCTCTAACGTTCATAGCTATGTGTGATTAAGGTCTTCACAGTCAATACTTGTTGGAATGGTATTTTATTAAAAAATAATTACACATTTTTTGTACTTATTCCGCATTAGATTAATTAAGATGAGAACCAGTTTCGCTCATCGCGAGCATTATCAATTGATCAATTATATGTATCTTATATATTAAACCTAACGGCGTGTGTATGTATGTCTGTGGGTCTGTAATTCTTTGGGAATGATATAACATTAAATAATTATTGGTCGCTTAGTCCAAGCGAAGCCGGGTAGCAATACTATTATATATATAAAGGGTATTTCAATAGGGACGCTCAAAATATGTTACTTTGTCCTGCTGAGTAGATTATTCATTGTTTAGTGGCCAAATTTGAGTCAACCAGTTTGGTAAATAATCGGCCAACACCTACCTGTACGTCATCAAAATACAATATCTGGTGAAAACATTGCTGCTGTGTGTGAAAGTGTACAGGAAAACCCAAGGCAGCTTATTTCTCGTTGTTGACAAGAACTTGGCTTTTCTGCGACTTCAACTTGGCGAATTTTGAATCGGGCCTTATGTCTGCACCCGTATAAAATCCAACTAACCAAGGAACTTCAGGTAAACGACCACAGACCACGCCTGATTGGGTTCTGTAGCAGTTGGAAGTTTACCCAAATTTGTCAAAAAAGTCAACTTTAGCGACATGGCCCATTTTATAATGAATGGATATTGGCAGACATTTGATGCTATATTCCATATTTAATGCCGTAAAATATACTTAATAAGACTTAAATTAAAATTTAGTCGAAATCTCACAAACAACTTGTTTTATTTACATTTCAAAACTAAGCGTCCTTATAAAAAGACCCTTTATATATGTTTTTAATTAATTAGTGATTTTTATTATATATTTACATGTATGTATTGACACTTATGTGGTAGGTCCCTCTCGAACGATCTATTGTCTCAGTCAATGAGTCAGTCGATTGAAATAAATTCATTCTTTATAATAATCTATATTGCAATCTATAGCGGTGCAATGTAGAGTTATTTCAATTTCTCTATCTCTTGACGCCCGACAATGAATGTGCTTCATAAAAAAGTTCATAAGGCGATAAATCATCCCTTATCAGCATGTTAACGATTTTTGAAACGGCCATTGTTTTTTCTTTCTAAAGTAACCGTTTGTTTTCATACAGCAGTGAGAGATTGGACGGCATTGAATGCACGCGCCTAATCCTCTCCCTAAGAATTAAATTCGAGTCAAATTCTGATATCTTTATCGTAATATTTGTGTGTTGTATAACGTCTGTGTAAATCTTTAACGATTAAATAATGGGTGCAACCGCAACCACATAACGCTTTGAGATCGTCTTTTCTTTATAAGAGTGCCATGTTTCTCCTACTCCTACTCCGTCCCCAAAATCCCTCTTTCTGAGTGTCGGATAGGAGGCTCCTTCTCGATTTACGAGGGAGCCGGAATTAAGGTAGTCTCAGTATATATATAAATACATGTATTTATATTTGTCAAATACATGGCGCATTGGCATCAGCTGTAATGCCATGATTTGCTTTTTCTTAAATAAATAAATAAATAAATGACGGCAGGTTTTAAATAGGAAATATAATGTATGGAGTGGAAGCTTCCACATTGTTTTTCATGCTTCTGGAGGAAGATTGAACATTGTAAGAGTTAGTGCTAAGAGCTAGCAAATAGAGTAGGTACATGGAGGAGATTGATTGATTGGAGGGGACATGACCTATGACTGTTGCGTTATAGAAATAAGACTATGGTGAGGAGTCTAACAGAGTGGATAGATTTTAATCGGCTTATTCCTAAATTTAGTGATGAATGAAATTCTAGTTAAAAAAATATGTGGTGTTGCAGTGAGTTGATAAAGTGCAGTACATATTGCAATACGTCTGTGGATGTTTTTTTTTATGAAATCTTTTGGTCAGCTTTTACTCATTTACTCTCCATGAGATATTTTTCTTTGATTTGAATGAAAATGCCTGGTCCGTGGTGCAGCGGTCAACGTTGTTAGCTTCCGTGACGGACCGTCCTGATTCGAGTCCCGGTACGAACAGTTTTTTCAGTCAAAGGCAATAAGTGTTTGTGATGCTATAAATCCCTTCCCACCTTTCATATCCCAAAAAGCGGTGCGTCGTGAGGGCGATTGGCTAATCATTAGTCAAGTCCTAGTCTTTGTATTCTTTCAATCATTACTCGGTTCGAAAAAAGATAGTTTGGGCTAATGAATAAAAATTAGCCCCCCTTTAAAAAAAAACATGTTGAGATTAGCTCCGTGTGGACCCCATATGCTCCAGCTAGCATTGTCCTAGGAGCGGAATGGACAAAACAAAAATTAATCAATCATCAGTTTATACCCTTTAACTTGACTTTGCTTGAATAATATGTTTGTTTTGTAATGTAAAGCTTATTATACTGTACTTTTTCTAGTCATTTGAATAATAAAACGTCGATCGAATGTTTGAAAGTTGTTTACATATATAAATGAATGTTTGTCTGTATCTATTTCCGCTATGGACTACTAAACCGCTCGACCGATCGATGTGAAACTTTACAAATTTATTGAGTACACTCTCGCAATGGTTTCTGGCCTACAAATCCCTCCCCCCAACCACCCCCCAACCTCCACCCCTCAACTTTTTTTTTTAAACTTTACGAATTTTTCGAGTTTACTCCTTCGAAGATTTCTGGCATACCCCCCCATACGCCGACCCAACCCCACCCCGCCAAAATACCCATTCCCCCCCAAAAATTGATATCGAATTTTTACAAATTTCTCGAGTATTGAATACATGCAAATTGAATTGAATATTTGTGTAATGTCTTTCCTTCAATTTTATTTTAGTTGCTGGCGTAGCAACGCGCGCACGGTACAGCTAGTTTCATATATTCCTTTCAATTTTCAGGAAAAAATATGAAAGATATACTTACTTAATACTTTCCCTAAAATCGCTTAATCTGTGGATGTGGGTAAAAATACAAACATTGATAAATAGCAAGTAATTAAAACAACAGTGCTTCTCAAATATTCTCATTTAATAAATAGTGTTAAGTAATGTTCTATCAATTCTACTAACTCTAATATTGTTTTTTTATAATTTATTGTATGTTATCAATGAATATTGTAACAGTGGTTCTTTTCTCGTAGAGGAAAGTACATTTCTATGTCACTGTTTTAGCTGGCATTTTACTTACATCGAAATTATATATTATTTTTAAACACTAATTATTAAATATATCTTAAATATTAAAACGTTCTTAATGATATTTTATACAGTGATATTTTCGTTTAAGTACTAAAATTAATAAAGTTTCTAAATGATGCTATTTCATATGTATGGTATAAATAAATTTACATTTTTTTAACCCAGGCGCAACAACGATCTAAGTGAAAATTAGTTAAGATTATTACAGAATGAAATTAATTAGTTAAATTTATTTTATGGCATTAATTATGAATCTACAGTAAAAACTAATGAAACAAAGAACTATCGTCACTTAGATCATTATAACATCGAGGTGTTGTGCTGGAATAATATGTGTTTTTTTTATTTATGGATATATTGAATATATATGATGAAAAATATTACATTGCAATTGCTTTATTTGTTAAATACAAATTTCATCAATCAACCAAACTATCTATACAAAGTTATGTGGAAATATAAATGTATTTGAGTTCCAAATGAGGGAATAAAATTGAAAATAATAACAGTAATTTTTACAAGAGGAAATTTCAATAAAACCATAATATAATTTTTGCATTGCTTTATGTTTTATATATTTATCGCTTTTTCTTGACAAACTGTGAAATAAAAAAAAATAGCTGTCACTTCTTATTAAATGTTTTATTATTCCATCCAATAAACTTTTATCAACAAATATATGTAAGAATTGAAAGTATGAATTCAAATGTGTTTCAATTCATATTAATTTCACTGTTTACAATATGTGAAACGTTTTAAAAAAAAATGGTTGTCTGTAAAGTCGGTTTACGGACGATAGTTTAACGTGACAACGTCATAAGAAAACATTGATGAAATGATTGCATACTTTTATGAATAAAATGGAATCATTTTTATTGAATTATCATTATTTTGTATGGATACGAAGAAGGAGTGAAATGAAATCTACAATTTAACATTTCACTTCACTTTATAAACAGTTGTAAACAGATCACGTGTAGGTACTGTAGGTGTATAAGTTGATTGCCGCTATCTCTTTTCTACTCAGACGCATCGACTGTTCGAGTGGAAGAGAGATAGATGCAGCCGATCGTGCCTCTCTATCGCTTATCCGCGCTCTCGCTCGCACGCTTGCCTTCGGCGTAACAAACGGGACAATGAGTCATGTTTTTCGTGCGTGCAGCGGGCGTTCGTAGGACAAAGACCAGCCAGATTTAAACATACATAATAATTATTTTTGTATTCATTTTATTAACCATCGAGACGAGCAATTTTTGTATCATAACAAACCAAAATATTTTTTTATTTTTGATATGTTTATTCATAGTAATATGATTGATTATGCACATCAATTGCTTTTTCTGTGAGATATACAATTTATAGTCAAAAAGATAATAAATATGATCATTAAATACCAAGCCGTGATAGAATTGAAATTAATGTCAAAAGGCTTTAAGTGGTAATGCAATTCTGAACAAAAGGAGCCAAGTGATTTGAAAACTTATTCGATATCAATGTTGATACAAAATTCCAGTTAATTGACAATAGTTTGCAATTTTCTAGATGTCAATGATATCATAATATACTTTAATATTTATTCATTTAAATTTAAATGATCTACGATGTTTGGTTATTATTTCAAATAACTAATTAAATAAACAGTATTGCACGTGGAACAGTCACATTGTTGTATTTTATTTAAGATTTATTCTCATAATTGCCATAATGATAAATGAATTCAAACAAATTGTTTTGTTTATACCATATTAAATTATCGTTAGTACACGAGTTAGTATTTAAAAATAATTGCATTATAAATACATTCACATGTCGCACACAACTTGTCAAAAATAATTTACAATCACAATGATAATATATAATTTTATTTTATACTAATTATAACATTATTAATTTACACGATTTAAATATAGTTTCTTTCCAGTGCTCTTGCGACCTTTTACATCGATAGATTAAGCCACATAATGTGATATTTCCATGTTAATTATGTATTTTTTTACATAAATTATCACGTTAATAAAGTAAATCGCCGGTGATTCCAAATTTAAAAATTGTTACTTAAAATATAACAATAACTTATTGCTCCACTAACTGTCCAGCAGTGTTACGTCCGTACGAGTGCAAGTTTTATTTTTTATAATCTGTTTCTGATTAGAAAGTGTTTTCCGCATGGAAAGAAATGCATCGCTTTCATGATTTATGAAATGCATGTCATTTTCAATTTTAATAATTTTGATGTACGTAAGTAGTAAAATATAATCCAAATAAATATTTTTCTTATATCAAACAACCGCAGCACCCCTAGATATCTTATCTTGTGGATACTAACAATAAGTACATTGTATGTCCATACAATTTTCGAGGAAAAATCTACGCGTGTCTTCTTACACTAATTTGCGTAATACATACTTAGCTTGCAAAATTGTTGGAGAGAATAGTTTTTTTGACATACTACATCTGTGGCTTAAGCCATCGATTTTTTTTATGAGGCGTAACTGGAATTTTTAATTGATATCAGGAACACATTTAAATCACTATAATTAAAATGGAGCAAGAGAAATAGCATTGGGTGGTATTTAATATTCAATATAAATAAGTTGCTATTACGTGAGCTAAGTAAACAATTAAGTCAGATTTAAAAAAAAAGTCGATTTATGCATCGTCAAAGAATTTTAATTAGTAAAGGAAGGGTCTAGATCAGCAATGTCCAACAGAAATTGATAGATGGGCCGCATACAATATTACTGGTATTTAGTAAACCGCACACAAAAAAATAAGCTATTAGAAAAATCCAAATATTTAATTACGCTATAATAATTAATGTGACACATGCTTTCTTTATATTACCAAATGTAAAGTAACTATCACGAATTCGAATCCTAGTAGGGACTATTTAATTTTGATTTTTTTGTCGATTTATGTATTTGCATTCGAAAGCATGTTTAAGATTCCATATCACCTACTTGATAATTAAGCTATTTGTTATATATTATATACTAAAACTGTAAAACTGAGACCTTTCTCTATTCTCTTCGAAAAAGACAGGTTCAGTAACTGAGAAACAGGCGGTTCTCGTAGAAAATCTTCCGTTGGGACAAGCTCTATTAGGAGTCACATAGATCCTCATTGGGTGCTAAATAGGGCCGCAGACAATATTTAATTGAGCCGCGTGCTGGACATAGCTGGTCTAGATAGCGACGGGAATTTGCAGTATCAAATGAGTGGCGAAGAAATGCCCACTTTTGATATACGAATTTACGTTTTGATTTTGGAAATATTTAATTTTGACGTATTTTCGGAAATGATAGAGACCTTGGGGTCTCTGACCTGGGGAAAAAATAAATGTTCTCCTGAATCATTGAATAAAAAAATCCAAAATGTATTTCTTTTTATATACACAAAGAGATCTTTAACCGCTCTTAAATTTTCAAGTCTAATTATTAATAGCTATCTATATACACAATAAATTTCAAGAAATTCATGGATGAAGTAAAGATTCTATACTGAACGGGTTTCGTTTCCTGTTGTTTACACTAGACTTGCTTACGTCACTAATTCCGGTCGCCATGGAAACCCCACCTCCACTTAAGTCCAACGACACACCTCTTTGCATACCGAAGTCAAATCTCCCAGAAGCTGCAGCAGTGACGAAAGGATTCGAGAGGAAACTGGCAGCTGGATGACTCTGGTGATGTAGATGGTGATGGTGGTTCGTGAGGTTGTTATTTGGGTTTGTTTTCCCCGGTGACGGAGTGAAATGCCTCGAAGTTTGTATGTCAGATGCTGAGCTGTCGGAGTTGTGACTTGAGTTGAGGTTTTCGGCTCTCAGTCGGCTCCCTACGGAGAAATCTTCAGGACCTGAATCGTCGTCGGAGTCTCCGCCAACTACGTCTATGGTGCAGTCCTCGTCGCCGTCGGAGTCGGAGGCCACGCCGGCGTTTCGATGCTGGGCGATGTACTCTTGGCGGAGGGCTTCCAGGTCCACAGCGATGCCTTTCGCTCGCAGCTTTCTGGCTTGTCGGTCCAGAGCTTTGGCGAGCTTTTTTCTTCTCCTCGCTCTAAAAGTGAAGAAGTAAAAAAAGAATATTAATTTCATATAAAACAGACAGCTTTTTTAATTAAAGATATCGACTGAGAGTGCTTGATTGAATTTGTATACCAAATTTGACATTCAATCAATGCAATTAAATTGTTGAAAAATTTGGAAGCCTAAACTCGGGCTTGCACGATTCAGATATGTTCGAGGTCTTTGGCACAAGTTTTGAAGGTGTACCTGAACAGTAAACAATTATTTTGATGAGCGAAACCAGACATGATCTCTATCAGAATATATGTCGATGTTTAATACTATGCAATGTGTTATATTTAATTAAATAATGGCTTTCAGCCAAAAAGTGACAGTTAACACCTTATAGGTAAAAAATGATTTCATTCAATTACTTTAAAAGGACTAGAAATCGAATAAAATATTTTAGTTCATGCAATAGTCAATGTTTTATCAATCTTTTAGAAATTAACATTACTATATGTACGTGGAAAAAAGATCAAGATGTCTTTTGAAACTCAATACACGTTTAAGTGTATTTGTATAAAGCAAACGAAAATTTGATCAATAAAATCTTTGAACATTTTGGATTAGCCCTATTTGATATACTTGTTAATGGGCAGTGTTGATATCAATGTATTAATTACCTTTCTCTAGCCTTCAATTCACTGGGAGGGATCGGCTCACCAGAGCAAGACTGAGGATGGGCATTGTGTGCAGGCCGTCCAGGACCCTTTTTCGTATGCTCCTTTTTACGCCACTTGGCTCTTCTATTCTGAAACCAGACCTGTGGAGAAACAAAACACATCCGTCAATTATACGATTATTTAAAATAACATTGAACGCCACCGTGGATGACAGGTAATTTTAAAAGCACTTATTCTGTGATGCAAGTTTTTAGTTCATAATTGGAGAGACTAATTAGTAATTCTATCTTTCGGCTTTCAATTATAATTTCACAGTGTTTTAATGAGCGTTGATATATTCCCCAAACAGAGGCGAACATGGCGATTCAATTCGTTACCACTTGTAGACATAAAACTAATCATTCAATACAAAACCAGTGACAAATTTGAGAACGATATGTTTTATTGATTGGATCGGCATTTACTTGGTAGAACTCCATTGAAGCATGGTAGAAAAAATAGCAGTGTATTTAAGATTTTTAAAAAAATGTATAATTTATAGATTACAGTGATTCCGGCTTACGTCCTCGTAAGAACTATATATGTTTAAGCCGCGATGACCGGTTTTAAGCCGTTTGCATTTTTCCAGATCCATTAACGACCTAGGTATCGCCTTTTAGTATATTCATGCATTCAATTGCACGGATGAACTAAAACAAATCTATCCTGACTAAAATCACAATTTTAAAAAATAAACTTTCACTAATATACTGTTTATCCTTTAAAATGGTTTTACTAAAGCCGTTTTATAAAAATAATGCCATTGCTATAAACTTTAGTGCGTTTTTAATTTTAATATTTAATTGAATGCAGTTTACGTACAGAAAACAAGACGCTAAATTATCATTTTTTTATGCGGAATTAGACACGTAGGAACAGCCAGAAAAAATCATATTTTATTTACCAAGCTAGTCACGTTGTTTTGTCATTTGATGAAAAGACTTTCGCACATGTTTTTTCTTACACGATTTAAATACAGCGAACTGCACAGAATGTACAAAAAAACATATGTTACTTTAGCAATACTAATACGCTCAGCGTTGTATAATTACACCGAGAAGACATTATAATATTTACATTGAATAGTTTAAGCCAATAATACTAACGTTTTGACGTTAGGCCAGTAAGGACAGTTCTATCTTTCAATCAAATTATTGATTTATATTCGGAGACATTAACACATGGATGTATATGCTGTCTACAATGCAAAGTCCGATGCTAAAATGGAGCGTAGCGAGAGCGATTAGCTTAGCACTAGTCTTATCCTTACTTTCTTCGAATAAGAAAGGCCGACCAACTGAATAAAACGCAGTTTTCCATAGAAACAAATTCCATAAGCGCATATTTATGATCCAAATTGGGAGCGGACATGATTTGAAAAATTTGTTTAACTAATGATTGATTGAGTAAGCATTTACTTGGTAGAGCTCCATCATAACACGTTTATAAAATTATAATGTATTTTTTCATTATGCTAATATTCAACTCCCTACAATAATAAAGATGACTACCTAATTTAATAATTTAGAATTTCGACTGTAGGTGCTTGATGGAATTTCAATATCAACGCCAGTTCAAGTACATTTGTGCTCTTGAAATGCCTGAAGATACCGAAAGACGAAGCCTGGGTCGTTAGCCAGAAAACTCATGGAAAAGTACAAATTTTAAACGATTCAAATTTTACCTACTTAAATGTAAAGTAATTCTCGTTTTATCAACATTAAAATTCGCTGGAAAATTTGAAACGAGTAAAAAGTTCTATAAACTCCATTTCGAGTCCATATGATTACACATGTGCAGCGAACATGGCTTAAATATATTTTAACAAACTGCTCACCAAATTTTTACAATAACAAATCCGAGAAAGGTACAATCTGTCAATCAGTATGCTTAAAATACTTTACAGAGAATAAATAGCGTGACCACAAATAACATCCATTAGATTCTAAATTAAGTATTCATACTTTGTAGTGAATATATAATATTTACAGGGAAATCTTAAATCGATCTGTCCCATTACTTAACTCTTCGGTCAAAGGATATGACAAGAAAAATAATCAGCTGTTAGATAATGACACTTTTGATAAAAATGTAACTGCTATAATCAAAACATTAAGGACATTCATCGATGACTATTGGTTTTTAAACAATTAAATATACGGCTGTGTATACATCGCACACTCCTGACTATTTTCTATTGCCTCCTCAGATAACCAAAAAATCGGTAGATTGCTTAATAAGTAGGCTTGTATTTTAGTTGAGTTAAAACTTCAAACATTATTCCTGGTAACGAGATTATTTATAATACTTTCGATGGATTCGGCGGTAACTTTGTGGAAGTTCATTTTAATATAAAATTACTTTGATTATTACGTGATTCGTCTCTTTCATAAGTAAGCATCTTAGGACTTACTATCGCAAAGTTTGCGTCAGTAATAAAGCAAGTTGATTTTAATATTTTAAAATGATAAATTACAAAATGAAGTATGGGATTTTTCCTTTGTACGTGAAGCAAGGAGAGGGTAATATGATCAAAAGTTATACGACTTATGATGTTAGAAATTACAAAATATTACCTAATGAGATGCAATCAATCAGGAATGGGTTAAACCTGAGGTAAATTATGGATATATGGTCACGGGACAGAATTCCAATCCCTCTCGATATAAGCTCAAAAATTGTATACATACTGGCTTATAATTTTATGTTTTGACTTTACCGATTGAGTTCTTGTGGATTATTATAAAATGTGGAATCAAAATGATTAAATCTGAAGAATTTTACTGATTATTGTATGACTTCTGAACAATTTATTTTTCAATATTAGCCTAAAATAAAATTATTCTTTTTATTTTAAACAAATAATAAACTTATGTGACTGTCTCTATCTGTATAATATTATTATTTGTGTAGTTTGTGGTTGCATTTTTGCTCCTGTAAATTAAAACAACTCGATTTCATACTTATTGCGAAGTATGCGTTAGGATCTTCTTTTATGATAAATTTTAAAATTAAAGACGAAACATTTCTTAAAAAATCGTAAGCCTTACATTCATTTCATTTAATGTGCTTATTTTTCATAAATCTTTACAAAAACTCTGTCCCGTGACCGTATATCCGTAATTTACCAAACCTGACAATGGAAAGAGGCGATACACGTGTCGCAATTAGTACCACAATACGTGGAATAATGAAAGTTATTTTAAATTTTAATTTATTTATAGCTTGAATTCATTCTATTCTGGCTGTATTTTTCAAGCCATTCTGTATTTTTCTTTGTCATATCAGTACCTCGGAAAAGCTCTTATTTTCTACGTAAGACATTTAAGTCATCCCCAAAGCGAGCAGAAAACATCCCTCCGATCACGTCTCAGAGTGAAGTGACGCGTGCCACCCCAAGTAATAAAAAAGCGTCTTGCTAAACCGACTCCATTTTTCTTCAAAAGCCTATATAAACTGGGAATAAGGAAACTCCAGAGGTGGCTTGGAAGGAAAATGCTTAAAATATTTTTCTTTATTCTATTCAATGCTATTTAAAATATACGCGTGCATAGAGTCATATCGACACTTTACCTTGAAAATGTTCTAACTACTCTTGACACTGTTTTGAGATATGAGCGTTTGAAGTTTCGATTGATTTAAAATTCACGTGTAACAATGATCACTAAAAATGTTTCAAATTACTTTTTCACAACTCTTGTTGAAAAATAATGATCTTAAAGATCTAATGACGGAAATATTGATGAAAATCTTTGAACTTTGTCAAATAAATATTTAAAAAAGTATGCAGATGCAGTCCAACTCCGGAATTCTGCTAACTCCGTTTTCAACCATAGACAATTCTGAAATTCTGATGCGGTATATACATAAGTATGTACAAGCTTTTTCGACCAAAATGTCATTTTAGGCAAAACTTTCAATTATACCCTTTTGAAAGTAAGGTAACGATATATTTCATTTCTAGCAGCATTTAGGCCAACCACGGTTATATTATATAAAATAAAATTCTTTAACCCCTATACGATCAGACTTTTTTGAAGAGATTATCCAAAATAACCAACGAGCATTTTCATTTTATTTACTGATTACTTAAAAACACCAGTTGCAAATTCTCGCGATGAGCGAAACCGGTACTGATGCTAATAAAATATAATACATTTTATTCACGTCAGTATTATAAGTCACCGGTTACAAGGGCTGTTCGACTGATTAATGTCTAGAGAAGTAGACATATTTAGCAATGAACTTTTGTATTTGTTTTTTTTTTTTTCGTTATTAAATTCTAATATTAATTTTATTTGTCGAATGCATGGCGCATTGGCATCACCATAAATGTCGTGTATTGTATTGTAGTTTTTACAACCAGCAAACAAATATGCTGAAGTTTTATTGAAAAAAATATTTTACTAATTGAAAAATAATAATCTTTGATGAAAGATTTGATCATTTTATTTTTCTTTATTAATTTCTAATATTTACTTTATTCATCGAAACCATGGCGAAATGGCGTGACAAAAAATGTTTATTTAAAATAATACCCATCCACCAAGAAATAACAGTTTACTCTTCAAAAGAGAGAAATTAATATATTTTATTTTTTGCTGCTAACTGCGGCCCTGTTTTCGTATTGATATACTCAAATGTAGCGCCATCTCGTATCAGACAGATAAAATTCGATAATGCGGGAGTGTTAGTGTTGAGCGTTCACTTGTAAGTCAATAAGGGTGGCTTTGGTTCTCTCCCGCGGAGGGAAATCGGGGGAAAATTACGCGCGCCTATTGGTCAAAGCGCTAATGAAAAACGTTTTAACCAATCATAAGCAATTTGCTTTCGACAAAAGATTCCTTTATGAGGAGTGTTTTTGAATGCGTTCTTCGATAGGCCGATTTTAATATCACGCATAAATCTAAATTTAAAACCATTACAACGGGCTGTTTTATTTTGTAAATTTAAATAATGACGTCTTTTTTATACGTACTATTAATTGAAAGAAAATGTTAAATTGTTTTACTAACAAAAGTTTTAAAAACAATATGAAAAACTACTTAGGATTTATTTACGAACTTTAAACTTAATTGAAAGAAAATCTTGAATTATTTTTCACCTCAGTCTATGAGTTAAGTCGATATCAGGAAACTCTATATTGAATAGATTCAATATAGAGTAATTTCAAATTTGTGAAAGAGATATTTATGCGGACGTCTCGCTCTAAATGTCTCTTGACTCTTTTTGCATGAGAGTACATGGTAATGCAAAGTTCGATGGGCCATTTGTTTTGCGCGGACTTTAATGATTTTTTTGTTACGGTTTGCTACCTAAAGGAACCGCTTTTTTTTCTAACGATCACTGAGAGATTGGAGTGCATTGAGAATGCATGTGCTTGCCAGATAAGTCTCACAGTCGTGGTTAAGGGGCTTCTCCCAACTGTATGCCCTGGAAGTAGCCTGCGAGCTCCTTATCCTCTCCCTAAGGATAAAGTCTAGTAAATTCCTGATATCGCCTTTGCAACTATAATAGTCGTGTGTCATGTATTGTAGAACGTAACGTGTATTGTAAATCTATCTTTGTTAAATCCGTGTGTAAAGTCCGATGTAAACTATAAACAATTAAATAATGGATGCTAACCGCACCCACATAACGCTTTGAGATCGTCTTTTGTTTATAAGAGCACCATGTTTCTCCTACTCCGTTCCGAAAATTCCTCTTCCTGAGTGTCGGATAGGAGGCTCCTTCTCGATTTACGAGGGAGCCGAATCAAGGTCTTATCAATATTAACAAATCCCGAATACAGTTAGTTACACTGCTTAATTGTTTTTGTAAGGCATGGGTTATATTCTACTTTCTGTCACCTATCCTATTCAAAGCCCAGCTAGATCAATTAACCAAACAATATCTCAGCTCAATTCTATTATCATAACTGTACACAATACAGAGCGGCTGAGAATAAAAACAGTTCTCTTAAAAGCACCTTTCCTAAGAAAAGCTTCATAACGAGTATATTTCGTCCCTACCAAGCCAAAAGAATGTAGTAATTTTGGTGATTCTGAGTTAAACATGAAGTTGGCTTCACAAAACAAAATATGTACTGACTACCAAACGGATGTTCTTTTTCAAAAAAAAAAACATGGAAAGAAGTGGTAAAGAGTTTATTCTAATTGGCGCAATAATTGTACACTCTTTTTCTCTCCTTAAAAGTAGTAATTTGTCACGAACGCCTTTTTGGCTTGGAATGGTCGATATAATCCACATTGATGAAAAGCTTGAGCATATTGCCACCTTCATTCAAAGATTCTTGAGGCTTATATAATTTCAAAGATTTTTTTAATTGATTTTTGCAAGTTTTATAACAATAAGTAACAATATTAAAATTTCACACATATTTACAAGAACAAAAAAACAGTATGTTAATTAAATATTTGATTAATTGAAACAAATTTGTGTTTATGTTCATATTGTTTATCAAAAATAAACTTATATAACAGCACTCAACTAATGGAATTTTCCCGGTAGACTAGTTTATCCCCCAAATTTTCGCCAGGATCCCTTATTCAAAAACAGTTAAGCTGTCAATGTGAAATAGATATATTCCGTTCGCGCATCCTTCTCGAGTGAATCATATGAATTTAAATGCGTCAGATAAGGACAGATGACTGTCTCCGCTTCGGTCGCTTTCGAATACTTTGCCGCTCGGGAAGCATATTATATTGGTTTTGACTTCTTTCTATCTAAAATACTGTGCTAGAATTTGCTTAGATTGACGAGGTTCTATTATGAATTTGTTATTTATATATATTTTTTGAAAGTATGTGTTTGATTGAAATAACTCTTAATAAAACGTTTAAAATGAAATAAAATCTTAACTGTTCAAAAAGTTATTTACTGTATATTGACACTTCAGACAAAAAAACACAGCAATTTTAAATCTAAAAATAGAACACTTAACCGGTTGTATGCCAAAAACGTATATATACGGTCTACAATTCCGTGATCGCAGTGCCGGCTATGGTAGTCGCGTAGTATCTTCTATCCAGCAATGGACCGAAATGATTTTTACACGACTTAAATTGATTATAGAAAGTGTAAGAAAGTTCTATATTGCATATTTTTTTAGATTTTTTTACTAAATTATCAGAATCGGTTTCGCTCATCGCGAGCATTTCTACTAATTTTTACGGAATATTTGTGGAGCCGGTAAAAAGAATCGTGTTTTATTTATTTCAATACAATACCGTACCGTTCCTCTAGAATTAATAGAAAAAACATTAAAAGTTTTTTTTTATAAAATGAATTGAATTGAAGTTTTTTTTATAGTCTTAAGTCGCATGCCCATATAAAATCATGTTATATGGGTGATGAATAGGGACGGCGTAAATGTAACATTGAATCCTTGTGAACTTAAGTTGACGAAAAGGGTACGTAGGAATGCCATTTTCCTTTCAGTACATATGTAAATAGCAATATCGCTATATAATAAATACATCCCTGATCTTAAATAAAGCAAAAGACGCTCCCCTCTCTTTCTCGCTCGTCTTGCATCTTTAAAGATGGCTTACCAACCCCAACGTAACTAAAAGGGGGGTGTAAAGTACGCACAGAGAGATGCAATCACAGTCTATCGAAGGGTTGTTTTTTGGTATTGAAGTAAATGTAGCTCGTCATCATGGTGACACGTGATGGGAATGTAGATTTCTTCATTCTATGATATGCTTATTTCGGAAAATTGGAAACTTATCGACAAAGCAAGTTGCTAGAAGCTCTTTTTTCAGCATTTAAATAGTATGTGGTTGCATCAGTATTCTGCATAGGTAAATATACAAAAATAAAATTAAATCTTTTTTCTCCTCCTGTCCTCTCATTGAATTAATCATTAGCAATTTGTTTTTTTTTAAATATCTGGCACATTGGAGATAGTCAGACTACAAATGATTTTATTTATGATGGTTTTTTAGTGCTGCTAAATTATATTGTATAGCGTTGCAATACCACTCAAAGAAAGAAAGTGTTTGTGTTTATTGAAGTGCTTTCAGATGCACAGTATTTTAGATAAATAATTTTGATTTAATTTCATTAACATTGATCGGTGTCGATGACATTTGCCGTTCGACGTTTTCTGTTTATCTTTTGCCGATTTTCTATGGTACGACACACGCGCTACCTACTGAAAGTTAATTGTTCTATACCAATAACCTTTGCGCAAGTGCAACAATGAGCTGTCAAAATGAACGGTATGGCAGTGGATAAAATATGATAAAATATTTATTTTTATATAAATGAAGTTGATTTTACTATGCCTATAACCATTGCGCAAGTGCAAGCAATAAGCTGATAATTTTTTGTCGCAATCGGATAAACGGCATGGCAACGCATAAAATACGAACAAACAAACATTGATTTTTATATATTAGAAGATATTTGTATGACCATTCTAAGGCCAATAAATTGTCGTTTGTAAATCTTTAATATTTTACACAGAGTCAAAGATAATTTCAAAATGAACGGTTGAAATTTCTGTATATTTGAAAATTTCTTCTAGCTATGCTAACATACCAAAGTCAGAGTTATATCTTTCTATACCATATCTAGTATAAGGTCACATATTGGCCAAGTCGAAGACGTCTTATTTTCTATTTGAAGTGGAATCGTTTTTCTATCTGACCCTATAAATTTTCCTTTGACTTAACCGTCTCTGAGATCATTTTCTTCGAGGCAAATTTTCCTTTGGCATTTTCCACAAGGATTCACTTTCATTCACTTCGGCTGACTTGGCATAAATTATGTGAAGCCTTTGACCTAAAAGGGGTTTCCATGGAGGATTTCAAATATCCTTTATCGGACATCTTGTCAATGTTAATTTCTGGATACCAGGAAAAACATTTTTAAGCTATTTGTTAGTGGTGCAAAAAAAATGTATAAGAAAATCAACAATGCCATTATACATAAATTAATCAAAAACAATTGTCGCTTTCAAATTGCGACAAGAGCAAGCAGTTAGTAAATTTGAGAACGCCATTTGGATTCAACAAAAAGGTTAATATAAGTCATTAACGACATTCATTATTATTTTATTAGTTTATCGTTTTATCGAAATACTTTTTAAATGCCATCAAGTCTAAGTGGAATGATCGCATACTAAAAAAATAAGCACGCCAGGTCCATGGTCGAGTGGCAACGTCTTTGGCGTCGTTTGCGTAGCACACGGATTCGAATCCCAGTCCGGGCAGTTTTATTTTTCATACGAATTATTGGTAACTGCTGACATGGATGTTTTTGCTGCTAAAAATTCCCTCCCACATATACTTGATCTTGAAACCGGGAGAGCGATTAGTCAACCGCTTGTACTGTCCTATTCTTATATTAAATACTCTTACTCTCTTCGAAAAAGAGAGGTTTAGCAACTGTGTAACTATTAGTTCTCGTAGAAAACTGTTTGAGATAAACCTCATTGTGAGTCCGTACGCAACATATTCGTAGAGGATTTCGGAAGAAAAGTATTTATTTGGTTCTGTGTGAGATTCAATCAATTCATTTATGTATTTTTTTATTGACGTCCTGGTTAAGTTCATTAATTAGCTTAACTATTTTGGTTCTGATGGTTTCTAAAGTTTCGTCAGGATCTATAAAACCACTTATTATTTGTGAACATGATTGTTTGCAGGAACCTGACTTCATTTGTATTTTTCTTTAGTGAATTTAGTATTATGTAAGTCTTAAGAACTTGCAAGAAATTTCATGTTAGAAGTTTTAGGAAGCCCAGTTTCTTTATTGCCGATACGAAATATCGAGTTGCACGGAAGTCTAGAGTCTAAAGCCACCTCAAAATATATATTTGAAACTGCATCACTCATAATTCAATCAATAAATTATCTAAAGTGAATAGAGAGATATATTTAACTGCAATGAAAAAAAAACAATATACTTTCATACAATAACCAAGCAGCCCTTCAAAAGCACACATGACCATATCGTTGCAATTTCACACAAGATTATCACATCGTGGGATTCCTATTTCCCGGGAAAATCCCTGGAAAAGAGAAATAAGATGGCCGTTCCTGCCCCCTTTTAAGGCTGCGGTCCGTTCGCTACCCCTACAGTAAGCAGCCTCGGGGGACGAGGTCATCTCAGACAGATGCGCGCTATCCGATTGTGTGGTTTTTCTTTTTGTTTCGCCCTCAATGTAAACACGGTTTGCTTGCCCTTATAGGCGCTATTAACCCTCCTTCGTGAAGGAAAAGGGATGAAGAATATGTGTTGCAATAAAGCCTTTTAAAGTTATTTTTTATTCTTACACATATGGAAACTGGGCCTTAATGGACTAGTGGTTGACGTCGTTTGTTTCGCTTACGTAGCTCCCGGACTCGAATTTAACTACGGACCGTTTAATAAATTGATTTATAAATATGTATTTGAAGTCATGTCATTTTTCGTTCTCTCATTCATCCAATCCTTTAAGGCAGAACTTTGTGAGAATGGATATTTTACCACTTGTTTTGTCTTAGATCTATCATTAAATCTCTACCTCCTCCACAATAGAGAGATTGAGTAACTAAGTAAAAAGCAGTTCTCGTCGAGGAGAACCTTTTGAGAAGGGCAAATGCTTGATTTTATAATATACTAGCCGGTACCTGGCAAGCGTTCCGATGCCACTCAAAGAAAGAAAGTGTTTGTGTTTATTGAAGTGCTTTGGGATGTACAATAATTTCGATTTAATTTCACTAACATTGATCGGTATCAATGATATTTGCCGTTTGACGTTTGTTGTTTGTCTTTTGCCAATTGTCTATGGGTCAAAACACTCACCACCTACTGTAAGTTAATTGAACTGTGCCTATAACCTTCGCGCAAGTGCAAGCAATAAGTTGACAAAGTTTCACCGCGATCGGATGAACGGTATGGCAACCTCTAAAATATGAACAAACAAACATTGATTGTTTTATATTAGATTAACTAGACCTCCGAGAATTTTTGATAAACACATGTTATGTTCACTTTTTAAATGCTTAAAATGGTAAACTTGATTCAAAAAGTCTTATAGTTTCTTTTGCAATAAGTAGCCACGGAATATGACGATACGATGCTTTTCACTTAGTACTATTGAAGTGAAGCAATAAAAATTTAAATATTTAACATTTTGACTAGATTTGCAAATATTGTTTTTACGAATAATTGTACATGACTGACACACGACAACTAAGAACAGCTAGTTTTTATGGCTAGAAGATTTTTTATCAGAATGACGATGATATTCGATATTAATAATCAATAAAAAAAATGTGTTACTAGATGTCAATAGTTAGAATTTGTATGCGTAAAAAAATATGTATTTATTAGTTTGAGTGGGCGTTAACAATGGCGCTGTTTTATTTAAAAAAAAACCCTGTCGTATAATAAAGTCGTTAAATAATTCAAAATTTCTGTAATTTACTGCAAGTTTTATTATTTTAATGAACATTTCTGACGCGTTGCTAATTGATAGAGGTATTCATAAATAATTCTTAATTGTTTTAATGACATGTAATTATAAATACGATCCGCACTGCAGGTTAGTATGAGAACGTAAATATTCAGAATGTGGGAATAATTAACAATTATTCAATTACGGTACGATTCATGTGAGGAAGTGAAGGAGTAATTTGGACCGAATTTGTCTTAAAAGAAAATGTATCATTACCGAATGTATTTTCTCTCCGCGAATACAAATTGTTTTGTCTTGAGTGAACCAGATTAAACAAATACTCTCAAACTATGTGAACTCGAATGAAGAGAAATTAATGTCAATTGATTAATGATATCACAATATCTTCAGAATAAAGTTGACACTCAACTGATTATTATAAGCTTTGTTAATCGAGTAATACTAAATTTCAAAAGTGCTATTTTTATTTTTTTAAATTAGGGCTGTCAAAGATAATCTAAATGTAATTTTTTTGGCCCTCGAAATTTTTGCATGTCATTTGACTGTATGTATAATATTATGTTTGAATGTATGAAAAAATTAATACAATTGAAAAAATAATTCAAAAAACAATATTAATTTTATATTGAACAATGGACACAACACGGTCGTGTCTTGTTTCAGATATTTTGAATTTATGATCAGTTAAAAAAACTCTGACTAAAAACTTTAAAAAAATATCAGTACTAAACCTTTTAAGGTGTTCACTGTCAATACTTGGTGAAAAGGCATTATAATAAAAATAATAACACATTTTTAGTACTTTTTCCACATGAGATTTATTTCATCGGGACCGGTTTCGCTCATGGCGAGCATTATCATCTGATAAGGAATACAATAAAACAGTGGTATTTATGCAAAAGTTAAGTATGAAAACAAGGTATGACAAACAATTGGTAAATCAACTAAGCAAATAAATTAAAGCAAATTACAAGAAAAATAGACAATAAATAAATAAATCTACATGGTTGACAGACATGTAGATTTATTTATTTTTATTAAATGCACCTAATTTTGGGCTTTTACTTTGTTAATGTTAATTCATACTTAATTGATTTTTGATGTGTTAGTTTTGCATTGCTAAGAAGAGGTCTTGAACATTTTATTTTTTTTCAGTACTAAACATTCAATATAACACCTAATATCCGTTATAAACATCTGATCTCGTATCTAGGTTCAGTCTTCGGTAGGTGTCATGATTCGCTACCGTAAAGTTTCACGTATAGTATGCAAGCGTTGAAAAAAATAGCATAAGAAGACTTTTTTTAAATTATATAGCAAAAAGTTTTCAGTAAACATTCAGTATACATAAGTACTTTGCATCTTAAATTAATCAAGCTTTCCGAAACAACGCTGTTTTTAATGACATCATGTTTTAGAGAAACCATGCCGTATAAATCGGGGGATGGTCACAAATATATAAACTATAATAGCTATACGTTATATAAATAAAGTTTCTCTAAAAGAGTATTTCAAAGTTTGCCTAACCCTTTTGATGTTTGTAACGGTGACAATGTTGTTGTAAGTAAATATAGATCGAAAACGCATAGATAAGTTCCTCGGGGAGCTTTTATACCTCCAACTTGTATTGAATCCATATTGGAAAAGTTTAGCACGATCGGCAAAGTTTTCCCAAAATGGCTTCACATGTATTTTTCGAGGCCGCGATTCAACGCAAGTAGAAACATCTTTTGCAACATATAAAATACATTTTGTCTATGTTTAGTATTTTCAGATACTTATTAATAATCGTTAAAATACATTTAATTAGTGATTGGGTAAAAACTTGTTTTTTAACCTT
Source organism: Himalopsyche kuldschensis (assembly GCA_028554975.1). Classification (NCBI taxonomy): domain Eukaryota; kingdom Metazoa; phylum Arthropoda; class Insecta; order Trichoptera; family Rhyacophilidae; genus Himalopsyche; species Himalopsyche kuldschensis. Next base: position 893,868 of record JAHFWI010000005.1, read on the forward strand.
ACAACAGCCCAAGATTTCATTGAAGTAAATAAAAAATAGAGTTCATTAATAAAATATGTAAAACAAGCACTTACATATAATAGACAGCAATCAAAGTCGGTCAAAATGCTTCCCAATTTCGAAAAAATTTGCAAAAATCTATTTATAGATTAAAATTCAATACCAATGAATGAAAAATCTTTTAAATAATGGAATTTAATGATCAAGCAACTGATATGTGTTTTGCAAGCTCGCGAGCCGCGAACTAACGAACGTAGATTAGAGATATTATAATGAAATGCGGGAACGCTGATTTCGCCTCCAGGTGCATCCTTTTATTCCAGCGATATATTTTAAAATCGATGAATTTTATTATTGAAGCTTGTCCAGCGTTTATTATTGATGCCATTGCTCGTATTTAAATTTATTAAATATTACGTTCAGAGAATGGTTCCAAAATAATAGCACGTATATCGTACGTCACTGGCATCTATCATTCGTCCTTTTTCGATATAATAGTGGGTAAGATTATCATTATTAAAATGCAGCAGGAATATTGACGTAAAAAAAGTAAATATATTAATTGAGAAACAATGGGTTAGGAATTGAATGACGTTAGTTCTATTTCGTTTAGTACTAATGGTTGTAAGTTTATCAAATGCTTATAACAGCAATCTTATTTCCAATACAAGCCAATAAAATGATCGCCCGATCATATCTTTACTGTTGTTAATTTATTTAATTAAAAATTACACTTCTGATTTATTTTTTTGTCTGACTGTACGTGGCAAACGCACCTTGCAACGTTGATTAAGTCATTACAGTTTCGAGTCACGTGAGACAGACGATTCATTTGTACAGCGGTAGCGAGAGGGACGGCGTGTGGATTTAAAGAGTGGAAAAGAAACAAAAAAATGCGCCAGAGGGAAACGCAGAGCTAGGAAATTACGGCGAAAGAACGAGAGGGGCTATTAATAAAAATGTTGCCAGAAAAAGACAACAGATAGCGCTGTGGAGCGGGAAAATTTCAGGGGAGATAGAATGAAGTATATTTTTTGAAATTTCATTTACGTTAATCATATGATGGTTTCTACAGGTTCGAATCCTTAAACGTACACATAATTTATAGGAAGGCACGGATTCATGTGATATATAAATCATGATATTTCACCTACTCAATCACAAACAAAACGTCAGCATGACAAAAACAATTAGCTATCCACTCGCCCGGTCTTGGCTCGATCTTTAAATCCTTCCCACAATATCTGCTTCCAATGTGGATCATGTGTATTTTCAATTGAGCCTAACTCTACATGAGTTTTTCTACTAGAATTGTTTGTTAGTCAGTTGCTTGACCCTGCTCCGGTCCGTGGTGCAGTGGACAACATCGTTCCAATCCAAGGCAAGGCAAGGCAAGGCAAGGTGCTTGTGTCTTACCCGCTCTTCCTATTCCGAAAAAAGCGGCGCCTACCGAGAGCGATTACCTAACCACTATTCCTGTCCTAGTCCTCGTATGTTTTCAATCCCTAGTTTCTTCGATTTAATGAGGTTGAGCAACTGAGTAGCAAGCAGTTCTCGTGAAAAAAAAAATCCGTGTGAAGTCCATATGCTACAAGTTGGGAGTGGACATGAATAAAAAGCATCAATTGAAAACGTTTTCGATCAGCGTAACTAAATTAAATTTACTAAGGAATACGTACATAAAATGCCTTCTTATAAATAAACTCTTCGACCCACCGTCCGGAGTGTTTAGCGCCCCTTTTTCAACCAGAAGAGCGCTTGTGAGGGGGAGAGGGAAGTGTCGCGAAGGGTCGATGCGAGCTTTTATGGCGTATTTAACGCGCCGCAACTCAATTACTTGTCCACCTTTATTATGATAATTTCAATACCAAAAAGGCAAACGTAGCCGCTTGACCTCGTAAAGCCCTAAACGGGTTAACCGACAAATCTTAATGCGAATCATATAAAATTTACTTACCCAAGTCTCATATTTTTTCTAAATATTTAATGCAGGGCTGTGGAGTCAGTGAAAAAAAGTCCGACTCCGACTCCAGCATTTACCAAAACCACGACTCCGACTCCGACTCCAACATTGACCAAAAACACGACTCCGACTCCGACCAAAAAAAGTTCAATATCGTCACTTTTTTCCCCTATTTTTCCTATTTATGTGTATTCAATTAAATATCAACCCTACCAATGCGACCAAAAGCCAAATTTGACATATAAAATGCAAAAATAAAAAGTTCAAACTTATCAAAATTTCTGACTCCGAGTACGACTCCGGCAAATCGCCGCGACGACTCCGACTCCGGCCAAAAAGCTCCGACTCCACGACTCCGACTCCACAGCCCTGATTTAATACACAAAGAAAACCGATTAACATTAAACATCACTAATTACAAATCGTCACTCTGTGTGGCTGATAAGAAACAAAATCGTTCTCACCTTCGACACATTACTTTGAAAAGGTTCTCACTGCTCTTGCCACTGTTATGTGATTTGAGCGTTTGAAGTTTCGATTGATTAAAATTTACTTTTCCCTTTTCAAAGTAAGGTAACGCCTTGTGAATTTAATTACGTTTATATGTAATATAAAATTAAAAGTCACCTGTCAACGCACGCTTGATGCTCGACGCGCGTGATACGCAGTAAAAGAAATTGCCATTAATTAAAATATTATTTTCTAAGATACAACTCGGTGAAAAAATAGCAACGTATTTAGTTCTACAGAAATTATATGATATGTGGCTATTTCGGCTTTATTAATAATTTAACACTTTAAGCGCCAAGCCAATTCCATGGATATTTGCCACACGCCGCCATTTTATACCATAGATTTTTCCATGAGAATGCCACGTAACATACCCGGAAAATCATTTTATACCTGACTTATTCTTGGTTTTAAAATAAAAGTGAAAAAAAAATTCCAAAGTGTAAGATTTAAAAAATGTTTCCAGGTATATTTTTTATAGTAAGGTGCAAGCCCTAGTGACATATGTTAGTTTAATCTCAAATAAAATAAAAACGGCTAAACATATCGATATTTTAACAATCACATTGCATTGAAAAGATGTTTTTGCATTAGATTCCATTTAAAAATACGATATTTATTCATAAATAAAATCGTAGTGGCGTTTGCGGTTGGGGTCGCTACACCGATTTCGCGTGCCTGCACGCCGTGGTGTATGAACGGTTAAGCAGTGTTCGGTATTCTCCGCAGATCACTGGGAACAATTCAGAATGGATAACTAGCTCACCCGCTCACTAAACATTATGATCTACATATGACCCCTCGGCCATTCAATATTTCTACCATTGAAAATGATTTTTTCGGTGTGACATCACAATATATTGTTAGCCAAATACATGTATCAAATATATTTTTTTATACATATTCTATATTTTTGAGGCCCCAAGCGCGCGCCACTTGCGCCTATGGGATAATCCGCCACTGTCAATGTTTATAAATGACACATCGTTACCTTACTTTAGAAAGGTTATATTTGTCATTTTTACCTAAAATGACCGTTTGGTCGGCAAAGCTTGTATTTACCGCATTCTATCATATACGTATATGCAGTGACGGCTGGTGACGGTGTTCTGGGGGGTGCAAAATGAAGATTCAACTATTTTTCCGTACTACGGAAGAGAAACAGTTGGTATTGCGAACATCTGAATTGAAAGTCCATGCTATAGAAGTGTTTTAAAATCCAATGAATAGGAAAGAACTCTTGCAAAAATGGTTGAATCTTCCTTTGCACCCCCCAACACCCCGTCATCAGCCGTCACTGCGTATATGTATATGAATTTCAGAATTATCTATGGTTGAAAAACAGAGTTAGCAGAATTCTGGAGTTGCGCTGCATCTGTAAACTTTTTTTACTAAATTTATTTGACAAAGTACTAATTGTCATCATTTTTTCTCAGCAAGAGTTGTGAAAAAATATGCTTAAAATAAGTAATTTGAAACATTTTTACTTGCTCATTGTTACAAGTGAATTTTAATCAATCTAAACTTCAAATGCTCATATCTCAAAATAGTGTCAAGGGCAGTTAGAAGCTTATCAAAGTAAGGTGTCGACATGTTAGGGATTTAATGAGATCAAGACCGATATCGCTCATCGCGAGCATTATCAACTGATTTTTTTTTAAAATGATAACTTTTCATTGAGTTTCATTTACCTATTCCCGTCGGCTTTTCCTACCAGAATCATTGACCGTTAACCAACTTAGAAGTAATTAATGTCAATGATAATTATAACCATTAACATCGCACACATGCTCATAAAATACAAATAACAAATATTTAAAACATGCCCGTATGTTTACTGCTCATTTTTCATGTCAGTTTGCTGCCATTTGACTTACATTAATGACTGTTTTATGACATTGAAGTCCTTTTCGTATTTACAGCATTTATTATCTTGTCATCAATGCCGTACGAGCATGTTAATCCCTCTGCTTTATGACAATACATCACCGTAATAACTGGATATATTAATTTTTCTATTAGCTATTTACATGGTGCAGTGAATTTGTTAGTTTTAATTAAAGCAGAAACTGTGTCACCTTTACTAGATCTATTGATCGAGTTGGCATTTACTTGGTAGAACTCCATTATTACACGGTGAGAAAAATAACAATGTATTTCAATTCTACAGAAATTATTTTATATATTTGTTGATAGCTATTTCGGCTTACGCCATCGTTAGAACTATGTTTTAATCCTGCATTACTCGTCCTTATATACAGTTGTAGACAGGGTACCCAATACATCTTCTTCTCTATTCCACCATATTAGTTTTATATGGTAATTATAAGTTATTAAATGTGAAAAAATGATTTGATGTATTTCTCGACGTGAAAGCTTATCTGGGTTTTAACTAGGTGGGAATAAACGTAAAATTAGTATTGTATCAAGTATATACAATTTTTAGATGAATGGATATGTGGCGAGCCAAATTGTCGAATTTGGAGTGATTCCAATCCATACAAGATACACACAGTCCCAAATTCATCCCGAGGAAGTCACTGTTTGGTGCGGATTTTGGTCTGGCGGAATCATCGGTCCGTACGTCTTTCAAAACGAAACAGGCATTGCCATATCCGTGAACGGTGAGCTACAGAATGATGATAAGCAACTTCTTGTGGCGTAAGCTGAATGAATCGAATACCGATAGCATTTGGTTCCAACAGGACGGCGCTACGTGCCACACATCACATTTCACGATGGACATTCTGCACCAGCGAACGTCCTTATTGATAGTTGATCCTATGTTTATTTTAAAACAGCCATTTTTTATAGAAATGCAAAAGTAAATTCAAAACACTGACCAAAAACACGACTCCGACTCCGCCTATAAAAGTTGAATATTGTTACTTTTGTTTGCCTAATTTTCCTATTTATGTGTATTCAATTAAATATAAACCCTACCTAACCGACCAATGGCCAAATTTGACATATTATATTCAAAAATAAAAAGTTTAAGCTTTTCAAAATTTCCGACTCCGAGTACGACTCCGGCCAAATCGCCGCACCGACTCCGACTCCTACTCGGGCAAAAAGCCCCGACTCCACGACTCCGACTCCGACTCCACAATCCTAAATTCTACAATAGTATTTCAGGTATCGTAAACATAATAAATGTTGAATTAATGTGTGTGAAAATAGTTTCAAAACAACGATTTTAGACTATTTTTAATTAACGTGTTTGAACAGCAATAATTACAACATAAAACACGATTTGCTAAATGCAATTTATTGGCAATATCAATAAATTACCCTAAAATCTGAACAAATGAATTGTATTTCTCTATCGACGATTTATATCTATCTGTCAATGAAAGAAATAGTTTTAATTATACACACGCAACGTTTCTCATTTTATTAAGATGATAATTTATAGTAACATTAAAGGAAATATTCATTCCTATATTATAATTCAATTTCTATTATTATAGTTTGAAATTACAGCATATGCGTTAAAGTAACAAAAAACTGTCATTATAAATATAAATTTCGTCAAAACGGATGTTCCATGTATTATATGAACATCGTCTCTATGTAATTTTCTCACACGGATTTAAAAAGGATTATCTTCTTAGGTCAAAACTGCAAGATACTTGTAGCATCCTTGATGTTTATTTGACTCTCAAGGATTGCTATTATTTCCAGATCCTTCCAATCTCCGAACCGCGATCGCTGCCGATAATAATTATTTGACTATTCGTCACAATTTTGAAGAGATTTATTTGTTTTTCGTAATAGTGTTTAATAACACGCTGTGGACGATTTAACACCCGCAGTGCCGGCAGCGCGACACGAACTTGATATGCAACGATAAAGCCCTTTTCATGATAGCAGATTTATTTAAGGGATTAGGTATTACACAGCATTTTTTCGGCCTAATCCTTTTTCCCTTACGGTACTAAAAAAAAACGTTTGCTCCAGTGATATATAGTCATTACATATCATCTAAAGATGGTGTTTTTTTTTATCATGATTTAAAATACAGGTCGTCAATTTGGTCCATACAGCCTACTTGTGGGCGATAAAGGCTTTCGTGGCGGGCAGTGGGCGATTTTTGCTTTTACCCTTAAATCTTTCACAATTTCTCACATCATTAGGCTGAAAGTTCTAATATATTTTCTTAAAAAAGTATACGCGCTCTTTATTTGTTGTAATACAATGTTGGTTTTAAAACTAGTTTTTTCAAATCTCCTAAATTCCTTTATGAATTTTGTTCACCCATATACTGGATTTAAATATAGCGATGTTGGTGCGCGGTAAGGAAATTTAACGATGAAAAACAGGCAACAGTGAGCGGTAGGCATAAAAAGGTTGATGACGCCTGATTGAAAGCATACATACATATATATATATATATATATATACAATGGAAACTATACACACTCATAGAAATGGCCTTAACCAATTCAGGTTGAAGTCGAAATGTAGTATTATTGCAATTTGATTTACTGAAAACATGAGTAACATCAGCGAAACTAGCTGCGTATATAATAAGCCATCGAATGAGTGTGTGCGTGATATTGTCACGACGCGACGCGCGAATGAGTTTCTCTTACTACCGCGTTGACATTCATATTTGTTCAAACGCACGGCTAGAATTTGAATATTTAAAAGACTTCGTTTGATTGTAAATATTGTATGTACGAATCCGATGATTTTTTTAAGTTACCCATGTTAATACCCTACACTTGTTGTCTTACTTTCATTGCCAATATTTGTTGGAATGACACTATATTAAAAAATAAGTACAAAAAATTGTGATATTTAAAAATATTCTATTTTCACTCCATATAACCAAGCTGCAAGTGTTTCAATAAATAAAGTCACAGCTCACCCTTTATAGATTAAGCTTAGCTTCGCAATCGTTTTTAATAACTTGTGGTGTTATTTCAACCCAATAAATTTGACGTTAATAGAGCCTTCCCACGACAGTTTTAGAACGTGTTGCTTCTGCTTAGCAACATTGTAATAATAATTGTTCTAAACATTCACGCATTAAAACATCTAGCGAGCAATAAAAAAAACATTTTTCGCAGGTTTGTATTTATTTTAACGACGCCGTTACTATGTACGAACAAGCTCTTTGTTAAATTTACTCAAGTACTTAAATATACTCACGCGAGTCATTTGTTTTCTCACTATGTCTGCATTTGACAAATTAGTGTGAGAGTGTGACAGTGGGCAATCAAATGATCTGACGGTTATAGGTGTACCATCATTACTTGACCACCGTCGAATACGAAACTAAAATTGTCCCCATGGGTTTGATAACTTTAAACGCCATTTAAGATGTATTTTATTAGTGAAAATATGTATACGTAATTTTATAGTGGAAAATGAATCACCAGTCAATCAAGAGTCAATTGTGCACTTGGATTCGCACGCAGAATAAAAAATACTCGTTGAATTGTAATTAAATTCTCTGTCATGTTTTTGTAGAACTAAAATATATTTTTTAACTGTGTTATTATGGAGTTCTACCAAGTAAATGCAAATTCAATCAATAAATGAAAAATATATAGCTTAAATGGTTTCTCAACCTATTTAACATTTTTTTTTCGTTATAAGGGTCTACAGTTTGAATTCTCTGTAATTTATAATGAAAGACTAGCAAACAATTGTTTTTAATTACATACTTTTGTAATGTTTCGTCAGGAGTTAACATGGTTTTAAAAAAATAGCCTCAAATAGACCGTTAGAACACAGCGTATGAAGCATCTTTAATACAAGGGTTGACGACGACTGAATGTAGTGATGGTGAAATGGGATGTCAGATTCACAATATATAAATAAAATATTTAAGTTACCCTTACCGCAACTCTGCTCTCTTTGAGGTCCAGTCTCATGGCGAGGGCCTCCCTCATGAAAACGTCAGGGTAGTGTGACGCGAGGAATGCTCTCTCCAGCTCTTCCAGCTGCCAGGAGTTGAAGTTGGTCCGTGACCTTCGACGCTTTCCACCGTCAGCATCGTCGCAATCTTGGTTACCTGTGGATTGTGAAATATTTATTGAGCAACGGATGTTATTTGGCAAGATTTCATTTATTCTAAAGCATATAAAAAATAGTACGGTATGAAAAATAACAATTTATTTTAATTCTACATGAATTATTTTATATATTTGTTGAAAGCTATTTCGGCTTACGCCCTCGTCAGAACTATCGGAAAATCGTAAGATTTTTTTTTTATTTCGTACAGAAAATAATACAGGAACTACTTTTTAAAGTAAATAAGATAAGTAAAGAAATTCGCAGAAAATGTGCAAATGGCTGATAAATGTGATACAATATTTTGATTATTACAAATGTAATAAACATCAATTGAAGAAATCAGAACATGGACCATTTTGACATTTTAATGAATTTGATGGTCTGTTAAATTTGCACTCCTTCCCAATTTACTCTGTCGAAAATATAACAGGATGGTGAATAGAAAATGTGTACTTCTTTTTCTACCCAATTTTTAACCATATACAAGGCAAAACTCTTCTTTTGTGTAACTTAAAAGTTTAATTAGATACTCATTCAGAGTTTGCAGCTTACATACATCCTTTTGATCGAACGTACATATACTAAGTTGGGTACATTGTGATACACCGAAATAAAAAAAAACTCAATTGAAAAAACTGAGGGTTACTTTTTTTGCCTTTCTACAGTAGATATTATGTCTGTAAAGGGAGGTGGACTGACTAAAATACAACTTGCCACTGACAAAAACATTAATTTAAGATACCCACTCCAAATGATACTCATAGGAATCCAAATGATCAATTCTTGGAACGGTCAGAGTGAGTAAAAAAGAAGAGATAACGCATTGAAAGTTAATATAGTTTATGGACGAAATTTTCAATTAAATGAAGCATATTTTGCCTTTAACTAGCATATGTCTTTCGTATGTAAAGAAAGTAAAATAATCTAACGATTAAACGTCCGCATGATGAATTTTCTTTCGTTGAGTTTTCCTCAAGCCCAATTTTCGTCGCGGCCATCTTTACGTGTGGAGAATTTCCAAAGCTATTTACAATCTATTTTCAGTTGTTTGATGAACAATCTTTTTTCGATAACCACATGGCGTTGCAGTTTTATTATCATTTTTAAAAGTGATTTTTGATTTCAAAATGACGCCAAATGTACCAAAATTGAAGAATATTGATTAATTGCATAATGTGTAGATGGCAATGTTGCATTGTTTTAAAATGAAAATTTCATAAAAGCTTGTTATCTACATATCTTTATGATCGAGTTAGCAACTAGACTTTCTCTAGAATTAAATTAAGTTTACAGTGATAACATTAAAAGGGACATCAGAATTTTTGTTTTCAAAACATGATTCAAGAGAATTTATTATACAATTGTTGATAGGTGATGAACTTCCATTTCCTAGCCATATTATTTAATTAGCTGTTTTCACATCGTACCATAAAAATGGCCATCAGACAAAGCGATAAATATAAAGCACAATAAGCAAACTTAAAAGCTACCCCTGCAGAGCTTTTTAAGGGGAAGTGAGATAGTTTTTGAAAATTTACTGCCGTTTTTACAGCGCAAATTGCTAAGTGAAAATTGAATGGAACATTTCGTTCCCTTCCTACAACGGTTGTAAAAATATAAATCTAACCTATAAATTATTGCAGGCGCTTTCAGTATAAAGTGATTTTATAAGAGGCCTATATATTTATTTATGTAAAAAATATAATTTTGAGTTAACTGATTTTTTTACGAGATCAATATAAGTATGTTTTGCGTCAGCAGTCGAGTCTATTCGTGAATTTAAAATAACATTCATTTTCCTTCTCAATTTCGTTTGCAATAATCTTTTAATAATCCTTTTCAATTTCTAACTAAGTATATAAAAAAAATATTTTTAAAATAATTTGTAAAAATGGCTAAGGTTCCAGTTAATTTACAATATCTTTGAATCGTATTGTATATTATAACCGAAATAAAAATGGCCTATTTTACTTCGATTTATTTACTTTTGCTTAAAAATTTCGATTGATCGAATCATCTTGTTTATATGGCGTTAACTGAATTATGAAATTGTTGCAAAGATTTATAATATTTCTTAAATATTTTTTATCTCTCTGTAGCTGAATTATCCCTTAATAAATGATTGGAAAAATACAATATCAGTGAATCGCATGATTCTTATAATATATTAATTAATAAATCTGGGCCTTTATGCTAGAAGTATCAATGTCAGATTTTGACCATTCTGTCTTAAGAATTAGAAAATAAATTTAAATACTCTTCCTTTTTTGTTAGAAATCTCTATGCCATTCGATTAACATTGGGGCCTCCTCATATATACAATGTTGTATTGTGTTTAAAATATTCTCAAGACGAAAAATCTTTATTTTTTAAGAAATCAGTGTTTCTCAAACTTTGTTCCATATGCCCACCCCCCCTTGTGACGTACACACAACAAAACGACATAACAAACTCTAGAGAAGTCACAGTCAGAATAAAGGAATAAAAAATATATTGAAAGGTAAAGAGATACATTTTTTATCATCGAATGAACGATTTTTTTTGTGGATATCTGTTTGATTGAGATGATTTGATATATTTGACTTTGAGCATTAGCGAACTATTTATTGTGCGTTTCAAAAATTCAATTTAAATACGAATGAATCGGGAAATTGGTTTTCTCATTGCTCCGGCGAAAAGAAAGTCGATTTTAATTAAATTATATTACTCCTCCAAGAGTTGGAAAATGAATAAGACTATAAAGTTATAACGCGGGATAGAATTAAAGCGACGACTTTAGGTAGGCAATTCCTTTTATTTCACTTTGAAATAATACCACTGGAAATCCCCAATAAACTTGCCCGCAATAAACCAGTTGCTTATAATTAAAACGCGCTCCTGCCGGCCTGGCGTCTTCGGCGGTGCGCGCAAGAAAGCGGGGAGGGCCGGGATCGGAATCACCCCCCGGGGGCGGGCGCGAGACGGCGCGATCGTGCCGCCACGGGCGACGGAGAGGGACGGCGATATTGTTTGAATTAAAACAAACGACACCCCTCACGGCACTTCGGAGCCTTGCTTAATTCACTCACTTCATTCCGTGAGGAGAGTCACTCTTGAGCGGCTCTCATATTGTACTCGGCGTACGTAATCTCGAAAATATACACAGGGTGTGTGGATGTTTGTTTAAATGTGTTTCGTATCGACGCATCATCAGATAAAGTCAAGGCAACAAGTAAAAAAAAAACGACCACTATACAAAATACTCGAAAATAGACACAAGGTGTGTGGATATTTGTTTACACGTGTTTGGTATTGACACATCATTAGATAAAGACGAGCCAACAAGTAAAATAAAAACGACATCTATGCAAAATTATCGATATTGATACTTGCTTAGCCTATGCTTCCACACAGTGTTTCTCAATGTGTGGTACGCTTACCCCCTGCGGAACTGGAAGAGCTTGGCAGGGGTGCGCGCTGAAACTGCATTATTTTTTTTTTTATGTACTTAACTCAACCCAACAAATGCGCGGCATCTCATAAATGATCTCGAAAACTCTGTTGAAATGCTTCATTATGAGGCGATATTCTCTACATGGGGAGCGGACATGTATCGCAATGTTTATGTTGATAAAATTTTGAATTAATTCATGCCTCTCGATAATGTGGATTTAAAAAATATTATAAGCAATATTTTACCATCGTAAAATTTATCAACCATTGAAGTGCGCGCCAACCTGGGACGAGTGCGCGGGAGTGTTCAAACTATTGCGCGGCAGGGAAAACTGGTGGCAGTTCAAGTTCATTCGTGCACTTAAAATGCCTAAAGATATCGAAACTCGAATCCCGGGTTGATAATAAGCAAGCTTATGGAAAGGAACAAAATTCAAAACGATTCAAATTTGATATTGAAATTTTATCAAGAATCTTCAGTCAAAATCATAAAGTATACATTAAATTAGTTTGCTTTTGCTTCAAAAATCTTTAAATATACTTTTTTGTTTCATGGTTTGAATAAATTTCTTAATTAAAACAGTGCGGCCCAAGAATATTGCTTCGATATATAAACATGTTGGCTGCAGGTCTTTTTCAAGAAGTCATCATTTAGATAGCAATCGTTTAAAATAATTAATATTTCGGAAGCATAATGTAGGCTTTCGTGTATTTCGGCTTTGCGCGGCATCCTCGTTATATCGTTATTAAAATAATAATAATGATTAAGGAGTACAAGAGAGAGAGATGTTATCTTGCAACTCTGTCCGCATTCTGGCTGGCAAACTGAATCTTAACGACTCACTCGCCATGTTTGAGCGGAAATTACGACAATAATTTATTTCATCGACGTTGTTTTAAGATGAAATCACGGCAACGCTTTTCTCTTAAACTGAGAGAATAACATTGATTGTATGCCTTGCCTTAGTGACATTGAAAGGCACTCAGTAAAAATATAATGCATACTATTTAGTTCGAGAGTTTATTATCACAGGACCTTTCACATTTTTTTTACCATGCTCCCAACTTGGAGCATATGGACTCCTCATAGAGTTAATCACAACATGTTTTGTTGCTATGAGAACTGCTTGTTACTCAGTTGCTCAACATCTCTTCTTCGAAAAGTGTAGGGTTTGAAATGATACGAGGACTGGGAAGCTAATCGCTCTCGCTACATGACGGATCGGAAAGGTGGGAAGCGATTTTCACGAACACGCATTGTCTTGAACTGAATATAATCGATTTACCGACTGAAAAAAACACTAGTATTAATAAATTTTATTGAACAGTTTTTTTGCTTGTTTTAGGCGAATATTAAAATTATTAATGAATTTTCCGACGAAGAAAACTTAAGGGACAGAAAATGAGGGCTCATTAATTTAAGAAATAAAAATTCCACACAATAATTACGTTGATTATGCTCTCGATGAGCAAAACCGGTCCTTAGTGAACTAATTCCGATGTTGAATTAGTACTAAAAATTTGTTTCTATTTTTATTATAATGCCATTCCATCATGTATTGACAGTGAAAACCTTAAAAGTGAATTTAATAATTCTTGTATGGCCGCAGCCAGTGAGTTGAAATCTGTTTGATATTAAGCTCAGAGCGTTATGAGACGTTAAATTATATAACGCAAGAAAGTACAGGCTGTTTTTTTTATTAACAATATATTATTACTAAGAGATACTTTTGAACAAGGCTTCAAAAATGAGATGACTTTAAGATACGACTGAACGCGACTATTTTCGAACACTGTATTTATTTATCAAATATCGAGCCAATATTTTCATTTTAATTTACCATTTTACGAACCGAGAATATTTGATGAACTGAAACCGAGGAGTCTAAAGGAATAAACTATTTATTATAGGGCCGTGGAGTCAGATTCGGAAATTTTGAAAAGTTTGAACTTTTTATTTTTGCATATGATATGTAAAATTTGGCTATTGGATGGATTGGTAGGGGTGATATTTAGTTGAATACACATAATTAGGAAAATTAGGCAAAAAAAAGTGACGATATTAAACTTTTTAGTCGGAGTCGTGTCTTTGGTAAATGTTGGAGTTGGAATCGTGGCTTTGGTAAATGCTGGAGTCGGAGTCGGAGCCCTGATTTATTATGCTTATAGGTTAATTGTAAAAAAAAATGCAACTATCAACTTCTCCACCAAGCACCTAACCCCTTTGAAGATGTAGCGCTTTTGTGAGATCGTTAGTTTAACATATATTGATAAGTATTGACAATGAAAATAACAAAGATTTGTAGTTCTTATTCCACATTAATTTTATTAAATGAATACCGGTTTTGCTCATATCGAGCATTATCAACAGAGAAAAAATACAAAAATTCGGCGATATTGATACTTAAGCTTAGTTAATATTTTTATTCAAATTACACATACATTTTCAATTGCATGTTTTAGGCGAATATAAAATTTATTGACGTCGAATTTTACGATGAAGAATAACCAAGAGACAGAAAATGAGAGTTCATCGATTTAATAAATAAAAAGACATAAATCCGTTAATAATGCTCGCGATGAGCGAAACCGTAATGTAAAAATTGGGACAAATTATATCTATAGACAAACAAATGTAATTGATATATTTTGGGAAATATGTATTAATGTGTGCAGTCATGTCGCCAAATATTTAAATTTCTATACCGTGTTGTATTATATATATCATACATAAAACGTTTGCGATTAAAAATAATTGTGAAACTGTGCACCAACAAATTATGTTCGTAAATTAATTTTATCTAAATTTAATAATAAGTGTAGTTATCCATTAAGGTATGTTTTAAATAATTGATAAAAATTGAGTTAAAAAATCCAAGAAAGAAATGTAATATTTTCAGTAGAGAAAAAACTTTGGGGTAGATGATGAATTGACGAAGATGCTTTGTCTTCGTAGCGGGGGTCTCTCAAACCAAGATGTCTGAATGAACAAAAGATTAGACAACTTCATAAATTGAGTTCGCTAAGTGAATCATTTCCGAGTTTCATTCAACTTTGAAAATTATCATTTAACTTGTGAAAAGCGCGTAAGTTTTGAATCCCCGAGAGTGAACAGCTGAACAGCGATAAGTCTTCATATAACAATGGTTAATGGGAGTTTCGTTGGTAGTCGTTATTATTTGCTACCTATTACAAAACAACCAAGTCGAATGGGGAATCAGTTTTCACTATTGGTTATGAAAACATTTTTTTTTATAAATCATAATATATTTAACATAAGATTTCATTATTAAGCCTGAGTCGTTTTAGTTTTTTCAATAACAACCCGGGTTTCGCATTTCGTCATCTTCTGACATTTTTAGTCCGCGAATGAACGTTAACTGACACCTAGTAAATATTTCGTAAAATTTATATCTTATGATAGCTTAATATCCAAGCTTTAAATTAGTATCATAAACACTTTTTAACGATATCAAATGTAAGTTCTCTTTCCACGACACGTCTTTAATTCCGCCAAAATAAAGAATAAATAGCACGAATAGTAAAAATACTATTAAAGTTTTCACCTATTTGTCGTAGATAGTAAGGGGCAGGACTATTTTTATGTAAAAGGTTTTAATCAAATTCCCTGTAATCTCAAAAGACCGCATCCAGCGATATGACTTTATTATAATTATACTAGTATTGCTACCTGGCGTCGCTCGGACTAAGCGACCAATAATTATTTAATGTTATATCATTCGACATAATTATATCACAAAATCTAACATCCAAAATAGAGTTAAAATAAAATCACAAACTTTATTTAATTTGATGACAGCCCCATTCTCGCCCATTAAAATGTCCAAATTCAAGGAAAAAATCTAATTTGCTGTAAAAGAAATGTCAAATAATACCTTCACGTAAATAATAAACATTATTATATTAATAAAAGCCGGGAAAAGTTCAGTAGAAGACTAAATTATTACATTTTGACTAAATGTCTTTGCCGATAAAAATTCATATATATTTTCTTTCATACTCGTTTTTATGGCAACTTAATGACCAACAATGCAAAAGGGAATTACAGACCCACAGACATACATACGCCGTTTCGGTTTTATATATAAGATTATAGCAAACCCACTTAATTCAATGAAACTCGTTTACATCAAATTTACGCTAATTAAAATTTTAATAGCAATTTAACTTAGTGATCTACTTTTGTTTTTGTATATAAACGATACAAACTGTTTACTGCACTTGAAATGCCTGAAAATCCCGAAAGGCGAAACCCGGGTCGTTAGCAACAAATTTTATGGAAAAGTACAAAATTCAAACAATTCATCCATTGATTTATTTGAACACCTGAAAGGCGTTATTATTTTGATAATAAGTGGAATAGTCTATGATCGAAAAATTATTTACTTGCTTTAATACTCCTTCTGTAAATTTCAAATTTTCCAGTTATCTGGTTATGTCCAAACATCACCGATATTTTCGGTGATATAGTTTTAATCTAGAAGACTCGCACAGGCCCCTCGTTTCGCTTTGAAACGATAGCGATACGAATTCGAGACTCTGATAGGAAAACGCAGTAAGCAAGCGTTGAAATACGATAAAATGAATTTGAATGTTTGTCACATTTCCACACGGATAATGATTTTACAGCCCACCATTTCAAGGTGCCTTGTGTTTCGTTTGACGAATTTCACGCCAGCCCAGGATGCGACGTGCTCGTTCAATAATTTGTGCCGAAGCAACTACCAAGAAAGCGTTACTCCACAAAACATCGTGCAGCTAAAAGTGAGACATCTTAAAGATATTATTTTAATCTCAGGTAATTCTATCGATGGAGTTACCAAAACCGAAATATGGCTAAGTGTAAAAAGCTTCACTCTAGCGATCACATGGTTTCAGATACGGAAACGTTAAATACCAAATAATTCTTATTATTTCTCATACAATATAAAATTTTAAATAACTTACTCGTGACATATGTATGTTTCGAGGCATCATACTCTTTCAGAAGCATCTTGAGACTTACTTTCCCAAAAGTTGCTTAAATAAATGAAATAGATTTACTTAAGAAACCTTTACGATAGTGATAGAATGAGCTTCCATAAAGTTAACGCTGAATCCATTAGTATTTCTCATTCAGGTTATCTATTGCGATAAAAAAAGTCTTGGCTATGATCTGCTGTTTTGGCAAGAGTTTTCAGATGAACTCATTTTAATGAAAACGTGGTAACAAAGTGTGTAAATTATTCTCGTAAGTATGACAGAAAATAGGGATTTGACATAAAGAATTACTTTATCCTGTTTTTCTACTGATTCTTGATATTGCCTTACCATATTATAGTCAATTAAATGAAACTGTCAATTTTTGATATTATCTAAATAAATTGATCATTTTGTTTAAAATGCAATTTAAAAAAGGAACATTTACTTGAAAATTGAATAGACAACTAAGTATACAAAAAATCTAATGGCATTAAATATGTTATCGAAGAACAATTTTAATTGTCCTGAAAACATCCCATTTTTTTTACAAAGTAATAATTCGAAACTTCTATGAATACACGTGTTAAATATCTGAGTCTGGAACGGTATGCAAAATGACCACTCGGCCACAGCGGTGGTGGGCAAATATTTTTTTTTTTTTATTTTTTTTATTTTAATTTTAAAAAAAATATTTGGCATTACAGCTTGCGCCAATGCGCCAAATATTCTGAGTTGTGAAAGTCACACGAGATTAACTCGATGGTAAATAATGTATCAGTTGTGCACAAAATCAACGATAAATAACATAACACCCAGCCCAAGATCTTTTTTTTTCAATTGAAAAAATCTAACCTTGCCGGGGATTGAACCCGGGCCCCCCGATTGCTAGGACAAAGCTCTTGCCACTAGACCACAGGGACCGACATAATGAAACATATCAAACCACCTTGCGTTCAAATTCAATTATTAACCAATGCAAACGTCTCAAAACATATCCGTATTTTAAATTTATGCGCAAATCGTGCAAATAATTGATTACTGACTAACTCTAAAAAATAAAAACTTTAAAGGAATTCAGCAAAGAACGTAAACTTTAAATGTTACTACCGCATCCATAAAAAAATAATCGCTAGAGTTTGCAAGACCAAAAAGCTCTCCAAACAAACTTAACCGTGGGGTAGAAGCTTTTTAATGCGAGCAAAACAGGTCCGCGAACTTTCTCAAAAACAGCGCTGTCTTTTCTTGAAAATGCAGCAGCAGGTATTTAACGAATGAATGGTACGACGTTCAACGGAAGTGGATTTTTCAATCCCGATTCAATTCCGGTCGCCATTTTCTGTATAGTCTATATTCATAAATGAAAATTTATTTTTCAATGTTGGCAAAACAGCAACGCGAAGAGGTCGACGATTCAAGCCAATTTTAAATTGCCTGATAAAACCAATGGGCGAATTTCTGAATAAATAAACGTTATCATTTATCTGCGATGTCTTTTGAATTGTTTTACAGTCGTTGACTAAAACGCTATTTAAATGTATTAAACTATCTATATTTGGAATATTGTTGAATAGCATAGAAATACGCAATATTATATAATATTGTATAGTAAAAATACTCAATATTTGAAATCGACCTTATCAAAATATGACCATGTAACCTTCTAATAGTTTGAAGTAGCTCTTATTGCAAGGCTACAGACCAAAAAAAATAATGTCTTACGAATGGCACAAGACATATGTATTACTTAATAAAAATATCTTACTATAACATTAATATCGACCATCAAAGTAGAAAAAGCTCAAATCAATAAAAAGACATGAATACAATTATAGATTTTGTTTAAACCGCTTTTGGATGAAACATGATCATCCACTGAAAAGTTTTCCATTTATACCAGTGCATAACCAGCAGTCAAAAGTGACAAAATATTTATACTTTTATTGACAACGGTTGTATGCAGTAGTGACTTCTTGAAGAGTTATTTTCCAAATAGCGTAAGAGAGCGATGTATGTGGAGCCATTTCGCAAATAATTTATTCCATTTGTTAGTAGCTAAATGTTTGTTTTGTTGAAAAACAAAAACCTGAGAATGGTAACTAAACACATTATGCAACAAGTCAAAACGACACTGAGTCGAAATTAAAATGGCTGAATAATCTGTTAATTTAATTTATAATAATAGCCAGAGAATTTAATAATATTTAGAGCTAGTATAATGAACCCTAAGAAATTGTAAAATGATGGATGCGGCCCATTCGCTAAATTCACTGTGCATCATTGATTTATAAGATCTTATGTTATGCTATATTTGTCCCGCTAGTGTACCATGTTCAGTCTAACATCGGTCAGGGTATTTCGATCACTTTTAGCAATGGAACACATTTTACTCGTTTTTAACATGTATGTACATATATAGAAAATGAATCATAATAAAGAACTTACCGAGTCCGTTGAAAATAGTTGATCAATTAATTCGTTTCTATCGCGATTGGGGATTTAATTTACAAATCTAATTGTTAATCAAAACATGTACATATGTACAACTGTAATTAAAAATACTTTAACGAGCGCAGATTTTCATCATTGCAACGCTACATTAGGAACTAATAATTTAAATCAATTATAGTGTATGTAATGAAATTTAAAAAGTACGATTGTATCAATACGTATTGTTCATTAAAATAAACAACATTATGGCAGTCGCAATCTGGTAGTAAAATTATTAATTATTATTGCAAAGACCAAAACAGTGGCATTGTATATAAGTGTAGTAAATTAATTAGAAAAGCTTCTTGTTTCTTACTATTGTAGTTTCAAACAGTGGCTTACACGCAAGGAGAATGCTATTATTATAACTAAGCTGTATGAACATTTTTTGTTTAAAAATGCTCTCCTTTTGTTTGCAATAGATTCTATTTTCACTGGAACGTTGATATTGAT
The DNA here is from genome assembly GCA_028554975.1 of Himalopsyche kuldschensis. Classification (NCBI taxonomy): domain Eukaryota; kingdom Metazoa; phylum Arthropoda; class Insecta; order Trichoptera; family Rhyacophilidae; genus Himalopsyche; species Himalopsyche kuldschensis. Next base: position 913,723 of record JAHFWI010000005.1, read on the forward strand.
AGAGTAAAAAGACGTTTTTCTTATTTCTAATTGTAACGACGCTTTTTGCTTTCAACACTTATTAGATGTTTCATTCATGCTTAGTTATCAACACTTAATTTTGTGGAGAGAAATCTATGCATATACCAAAAGTATTTTAATATAGGTATTTAGTTTTACAAGACCAATGTTAAATTGTCAGCTATTTCAGCTTTACGCCATCGTAATGATCATTTGTAACAAGGGGTTAGGAAAAAAAATTTACAGACCTGCGCTGTTAAACTTTGACTTTTATTTTGATAGGTTCAAGCTTCGATTATTAATAAAAAAATGAAAACGAATAGGAATAAAATTCTAAAAACTAAGTACATACAATAAAATGATTGCACTGCAATTTAATATAGCTAAAATATCTTTCTGATAACTAACAACTTTTCCTTTAGTCGACGTACTATTTAAGCAATATTTATTCGCTTTTAGCTTCTTTAAGAAACGTCTTCAGACTTATTATGGTAAGAAGACTTAATAATAAGATTAAGGTTAGGATTTTTATTTTTTACAGAAGACATGTATGTACAAACGATAGTACCAATGACACTAACACAACAAATGACTTATTAATTAGATGCATTAATCCTGTTGGGAATTAACTAAGCAGTGATGGGCCACCTATCCTATATAAAATGCTATTGAATAACGATTCATGTTTGTTAATGAATTCTTTCCAAAAGTTCAAGCGGTTAATTTTCAATCCTTTCTTATTCCTCGATTATTCATGTCGATTACAGCTGTGATCGTTTTCTTTCATTCTATCTATTTAATAGCCAGCTCTGAAGAATCTTTACTCGATTGTAATTAATAATTTTATATCAAATTGAACTTCCATAAAAGGTAAATCGGAGGTAATAGCTTTTCCGGCTCATAATCCGATTACTTTGTAAAGTAATTAACATGTAATATTATTTAGGCGAGGGCTGCACTGCGTTGGTGTTCTTTCGTAGCGTATTGTAGCAGTTATGTTATTGTTATTTGCGGAGAGCGTAGTGAAGTGATTTGTCATCGGTTTGACAGAGTTAGTGCGTCGCGTCGATAAGGCGGGAAACTGCATTTTATTGCCGCCATTACACGCGACTTTCCGAACGGCCATTACATTTTGCTCCTTTTCAAGTCTCGATTGTTACACAAAGCGTATCATCACAAGTAAATCATACAATTATTAAACATACACGATAGGATTAAATAATATTTAAATAAAGATACTTCGTGAAATAAATGTTAAAAAATACTTTGATTTATTCATTGTATAAATAAATAAAACACATATATAGAACGGTAAAAATCTACTAACGTATTTTAGTTCTAAAAAAAATATAAGATATGTATATAGTTGATAGCTATTTCGAGCTTACGCCATCGTCACACCATGTTTTAATGGAGTTCTACCAACTCAATGCCAATTCAACTAAAATATTATACATTATAGAGTACTATTTCCACGTATATTCGGATAAAGATCAGGACCAATTTCGCTTATCGCAGGCATTGTGAATTGATAAATGAAAGTGATTGATCCATTATAACTGGACCAACTAATGTATGGAATAAAAATATGGCTTCGGACAGGAGAAATTTAAAAAAAAACATTTTACGATAACTGGTTGTTAGTAAATTAGTACGTCACACTCTATTTTTCTTGTTTCACAACTATACATTATGGGTAAGAAAAAAATGACTTATATGTCATTTTTTTTGGATAAATATACATAAATCAATATATTATGTATTGCCGTGTTCCTCGTAACATCAACGGCCTTTGTGGTGTTATGCTAGCGATCTTGCTCATGATTGTTTAAATTAAAACTGTTTTTTTTTAAGTATCAATTTGCAGCCTACCGTAATCAGGTGTCTTAATTTATGAGACGGGTTAAAAATAGAAGCTAGAAAGGCACACAAGTTTAAGAAAAATCTGTGTATAATGTTTAATATATTTTCTTTTTCCATTACATATCGAAAGTTTTGCTGGTTTGGCCAAAACGTTGAGTAAATTTGAAATTATGCAAATGCGGTATCAAATTTTATATCCCCCTTGTGTTTAGAAGTAGAAGTCCACACTTGTCAGTTTTGGGTTATTATTTTATTGACAGAGTAGAGTCAGCATTGTGCGATGGAATTGTAATATATATGGAAGTAAGTAAGTAAGAGGAAAGGTTGTTTTCGGAGTAGATACAATGCATCATCAGATTCGTATCTAGAAGCAATAAAAGCGGAGATAAATAAACAATAAAATGAAAATTCTGTTATACGAGAAAAGTACCCCGTCGAATATGTTTGGAGCGGACGTCTATGGAATGCCCATTGACGGCGGAGTGCTTTTAAAAGATTTCAAATAAATTTAATTCTGTCAGCTTTTAATCGATCCGATTTATAAAATCTTAATAAAGAAGTTTTATTTAATTTAAACTGATCAATAAAACATTTTCGATGGGTTCAGCGGTAGCTTTGCGGAAGTTCATTTTGATATAAAATTAAAAATAGCTATTTCGCCTCTCAAAAAGCAACGTGTGATAGTAGGGCTGATGATGTTTTTTAAAGATGCCAAACACGTGTCGCTTTTTATCAAAAATGTGGAATCAACCTTTTTATTCTTTCGACTAGATTTTTTAATCCATGGCGCTCCTAATGTTGAACATATGGCTTCCCAATGAAGGTATCTTTTTCTACGAGAATTGTTAGTTTTACTCAGTTTCTCTCTTTAGTTCGATAAGAGAAGAGATAGAATGTATAAGATTAGGGCAGGACTAGTGGGTAGCTAGACGCTGTCGGTATACCCTGCTTATTCCCCGCGAAAGTATTTTTAGACAACAAAATCACCCAAGCCTTGGAACAAAATCGATGAATGGACCGATCAAAAAATTTGTTCGTACTGGGAAGTCACTGAAGCCAACAACGTTGACCACTGCACCACGGACCCAACATTGTTTTAAAAATGCTTAGAAACAGAATATTATAATATCGTTATATAAATTAATACATCGTAGCGTTCATGTATAAATGGCAATAATTTACAATACTTCATAAAATACCTCTGCATTTGTATCAATAGCTTCAAGTATTACTACTGTTCATTCTTAACACACGTAATATCTTTAATATTTCATCCTTATTTGTCAATAAATATTTCTTAATATTCATTCCGTCATCAGTTGCCGCCCATGTTTATTATGAGTAAAACTCCCCCAAAAATATTTCCCAGCAAACCGTGGCTATCTATTGAGCAACGCAACCTTTTTCGGTACACCCCTTCCTTTATAAGAATCACCCTTAGCAGGATTCACCAACTTAAAATAATAAAAACAACGAAAAACAAAATATTATATATTTTTAATAAACAGCGAGTAGACAAGTCTCGAGTGCACTATTTACCTAAATATCTCCATCGAGAACGGCGCCTGATTCTAAATAGATATCATGTTAAATAAAAAAACAGAAACTCTGACATTGATTTCTGTACGATTTTTATTCCATTTTTTGAGCCCTTATTTGGCGAACCATTTATTAAGTATTTTGCCGTCATTTAAAAAACCAATAATTATATTCGGTTACCTGTTGTTTGAAAAATACTTAAATCATGTAATAAAAATATTTCGCAGCCAAAATAATGTGGCATTTATATCTTAAATAGTGTATTCTGAAATTGATATAATTATGTATTTAACCTTCTTTGGCAGTACATAGATTAATGTGGTCAAATTTGTCTCGAATTCTTCATCAAAAATGAGTATTTTAAGATATTTAATTATATATTATTAATTAATTGTTTATCAATAATATTAATTCAATTACTCTGTTAATGACGTCATTTATTAAATTCATACTATAAAAAAAATTAAGTACAGTATTTTAAACATTTATACTAGAATAAACTTACTAAAAATCTATGTACATGTTAGATAATTATTGCAACATCGCAAGTGCAACCATCTAGGGCTAGATTTTTTCTCTTAGCCTGTGCGGACTTACAATTTGATTCTCTGAGCAAACAAGAAGTCTTCCTGACCAGCTGATTCTTGATATACTTCACCTCTAATATACGTCTTAATTAATTACTGAACATTACTGATTCAACTGAAGTAAAATTGTCGTACAGCCCACTGATATAAGGGTTGTAATATTTTAAATAACAATGTGGCTGTCACGCTGCTACTCATTTATATGTATGTAGCGACCTCTTAAAACACAATAAAACAAGTGAATTTACTGTTCACTGTTTAGTCCTGGTAAGGAGCTACAGTTTTAATCTGTGGTCAACCACTTAGATTGTCATAATGAGTATTTATTTCCTGAGAATCTACTTCCTCAAAGTTGACCGGAGTCAAGATCAGGCAGCGTAGTCTTTCGTGTCCGTACATGGACGAACCGAATCAAAAGCTTTGATTAACAGTTTAAAATGAGCTCTTAAGACATAAATTCTATTTTTAAATTTGGAATAGATTTTTTGAGGTTGAAGTTAAAACTGGCTTTTCAAGTGTTATTTTTTGTAATATATCCAAACGATTATCATAAAAAAACAGGCAGGACTTTATATATTCCGATAGTAGAAAGCAGTATTATAACACCGTCTTTATTCTTTTCTGAGAACTTAATTATGTAGAACGAAACTTGATAAAGTATTTAATTGCAAGCGTGAAATTTATTTACACCAAATTTGTTTTTATTTACAAAATAACTCATTTGCGAAGTAATTGATTGCCTATAAATAAATCCATTCGATGACCAAAAGGCTTTAATATATTCATCAGTCGACCGTGATCTACTCGTAAAATAAATTTGTTTACTACCAACACGGTTGCTAAGCATTTGTTTTTTTTTCAATGTCTTTTTATACATATTTTAAAACGGGTTCATTTTCTTGCCGACGTGAAATTAATGATTCATTGTATTATCAGTCAAAGTTTTCACATAATTTCATTGCTGAATTAGTTAGTCATTTTAAACGGAAACTTTGCTTCCATCTAGTTGTACAAATTCATTTTATCTACATGTACATTAAGATAAGGTGTTTTAGCCGTGTAGTAAACCTCACAAGGTTTATTTAATAATATAGAATTAAAAATAAGAATTGAAATGGCAAAAGGTAGTTTGCAAAATTGAAATATTTATCTAGAAATCTAGAAATAGACACCAAAATAAATCTGTAACCTTGAAATCAATTTTTGAAATTGGTATTGGGGTAAAATAAAGATTTCCTGGAATGATGGGGATGTTTTAGAATGAATCGAAAGCCTTAACGATCACCATTGTTCAAAGAACTATACATACATTGAACAACGAACAGTGTTGTTATCAAAGAAAAGTAATGTTTCATTATATATCGTTTTACGTAACTTTTGGTCAAATTTTCTGCAATGAAAAATACACGTTTTTTCAACTCATCAGTCAAGATTGGAAACAACGCCGAATATGTATCGCTTAGAAAAATATTGACTACGCAAACTACGTAAATGATTCAATGTCAAGGATGATTTAGACTGTATCGGTCTACAATGAAGGTTTTTCTGGTATGAAGCTATCAATGAGGAGGCTTTAAGACAAGACGTCATAAAAATAATAAACTCCTATTGATGAAGAAATTAAGGGCAAATCTTTTGTGGCTTAAAACAATTATCTTACAAATTTAAAACGTTTGAATCGTGTACTTTTCCATGAGTTTTGTCGCCAACGATCTGGGCTTCGTCATCTTCAAGCATTTCAAGTGCACGAATGTACTCGAACTGACGCGTAGTAAACAGTTTTTATCGATTATTCCTGAAGATGCCGAAAGGCGAAACCCGGGTCATTAGCTACAAAACTCATAGAAAAGTACAAAATTCAAACGATAAAATATTGAAATTTCACTAAGCACCATCAGTCGAAATTCTTAATTATCTTAGAGTTCATAAAATCTAAATCAGTCGAAATCATCTTGAAGAAAAATGAAAATAAAAAAGACTCAAGCTCAAGATCCCAAATATTACATTAAATAAATCTAAATATGATATTGATCTTGCCAAAATTAGAACTCGTACCCTTCTGTTTATCAGCGTTCAGTTCCTAGCACTAAAATACAGATGCCGGTCTTCGTTGATCTGAATAGAGATTCGTATAACAAGTCACTAGGCTTGGATGTGATACGGGACCAAAAATTGAGAGATTAGAATTAAATAGTTCCTAAGAAATAATGTTACTCGATCTCTGCAATTCATCAAACGGCCACAAAATATAATATTCGAAAACATTTATCTTGTATCGCTTTGCATGAAAAACACAACAGTGTGCTCTTTTTCCATGTATACCCTGCTTCATAAATTATGATACCTTTCAATAATTTATATTAACCATATTCGTCATTAAACATAACATTAGTTGTTCTTTGAGAATCATTTTTTATTCAAACACTCGATCACTTTTTTGGGATAGAATAAGGAAAAGGGGATGAAGCTAGAATAGGACTAGTGATTAACTTATCTGAGAAATAGTTTTTTCTCTTTTTATAATGAAATTTTCCCATTCGTTAATAATTCTTTTTAATAAGAAATTATTCAATTTCATATAACTTGAATGATTATTTGTGTATTCGTTTTATCTTTCTTCCACCAGTTATTTGATTTACCTTGTCGTTATTTTTACACAATGTGATATGCATACCCTGTTTGTATTAAAATTTTATCAAAAGTTTGAAAGTTTTTGTGATGAGCGATTCCGATTGGTAAAGGAAATGGGGAAAAGGTACAAGGGGTGGTGTTTTATTTATTTAAATTTAATGCTTTTTTACCAACAATTGGCAGCTAAAACTTTGAGTGTTTAATATAAAATTTAAAATAACCTTTATTATTCCACGTATTGTGTTACTAATTGTGACACGTGTTTCGCCTCTTTCGGAGGCATCTTCGGACTAACTATCGGAAATTTGTTTAAATAAGAAAACAAGATCTATTCTTATATTTTAAAATGATAAAATACAAAATGTAGTTTGGGATTTTTCCTTTTTACGTGAAGCAAAGAGGGAATGAGATAAACAAAACAAACAATTATTATACTACTAATGACGTAAACATTACAAAATTATTAACTTATGAGATGCAAGCAATTAGGAAAGGCCCATTGGATATAAATTTAGCAGTGGCGAGCAACCCGTCCTATTGTTATATTATTTAATAATACTGTATAACTCTTTATACTTTTATGTATTGAGTTTATCCATCTCTTGCAGATACAGGGCGTAAAATATAACATAATATATACAAATATTCTTGTAGCGTATATCACAATGATATAAATATTAAATGATTAAGTTATTAACGAACTACGAAAGTTTTTCTAGGCTATCTGTGAAATTGAGTATTTCTATCCGTAAAAAATTACTAACAAAAAATTGATAATTTAACGCAGCATTGAAGTCATAAAAAATATTGAAATGACGCAGTTAAGATTGAAATAGTTATATAAAAAATGAACATGTATGGAAAAAAACCTTCTTAACTAACAAGTTATTTGAATAATGGCGTGTTTAAAATGCGATATCTAATATAATAACATTGGAATTATTTCAATTAGTATTCTAAATTTTTAAATTACTGTAATGGATTTCGAATTTTCAATATTATATAACAAGTATAAAAACTATAACTAATCCTTTCAGCTTGGAATAAAACCAACTGTGTAATTAGTATTTTTTTCAACGCGTATAAAAACTAAATTCTACAAGTTTTATAATAATGTTATATAATAGAGCCGTTTCAAGAAATCGCTGACTAAATTATTTGCGACCTAATTTTTTATAACCTCAAAACAATTTTTCATTTCAAAATCAAGTTATTTAATTTGACCGGTAAAAATAATATACGTGCCTTGCTAAATTTGGACACAAAAAAATGTTAATTACGTATCGGGTTTGATTTATTTTCAATGGCAGGATATTTGATTGAATTGAAGAAAAAGTTTCAATTATTTTCCAAGGAAGTCGAAACAATTAACTGAGTTTTAGCGTAAATTTAGGTTGTTTATTGTATTGAAATGTTTTCATGGAAAACGTTTCAAATTCAAAGATTTATTTCATTTCCGGTGCAATCGGTTTACCATTACTGCCGTGTGTATACACGAGAAATCAGCAAAAATATGTTTCAGATTTGAATATGTATTGTTAATAATTAATAACAAACCGTAAGTAATATTCGCGCTAATCCAAAAATACTAAATACTACTTGAAATAGAATAAATGGCAGAATTTGTTGAAAATGATTTATAGCTAGGTGGTTTTTCTTTCAACGGTAAAGATGTCAATGTACTTCGATCAAAACGAGGTATATTTAGTTTATAGCTATTTCTGCTTTACGCTATCTTTATTAATATATCGATACGGTATTATAATAATATCCTTCTAATCAACAAAACAAGTGAATGTCAATTCGATAAATAGTTTTTTGTTTACTATATTCCGAAAATATTAAAAACGTGCAAGCATTTTTCAGCTCACACATAGGCTTTTAACTCACACAAGTTTTCTTATTGGAATTTAGAATAATATATTTTATTTTTGATATTCTGATAGTAGAAAAATATTCGTGTTTATCCTTTTCGACGCTTCACATAGCAAAGATTTTTTTTCAAATTTAAAACAAATGCACGTGTAATTTCGTAATTTAAAATATGACCACAATTTATATTTTTTAGTTCCAAAATGTTTTGTGAGTAATCAGCACCTGTTTTGCTCATTGTCAAAAAACTAACAAAGTGATAAAAAAAATCTCTACTTTTGAGCCCGTCTGTATGAGCAGCGAGACACTCGGCCCCGTGTAGTAGAGGGGTTGGGGGAGGGGTGGAAAGATAAGGGACGATTTGTTGTGGATGGTTATTCTATTAACTTTTACTACGTCTGCCATACGTCAAGAAATTGATTTTTATGTTTATTTATTCAAGGCCCGAGCTCGCAATCTTCCATCTACATACAATTTATTCTTAGGGATACTCATATCATAATAATATCAGAAGAACGAAATTGTTTTCTATATCAAAAGAGGAAATAAATTATTCTTTTCCATGACGTATACATAAAATTTACAAACACAGCTTTTGTTATGGTGTATCTATGTTTTGATGTTTATTCTCCTCATACAATTATACACTTGATGCTTCTTAATCTATATATATAAAAATGAATGTCTGTGTGTATGTCCGCTATGGACTACTAAACCGCTCGACCGATCGATGTGAAACTTTACAAATTTATTGAGTACACTCCCGCAATGGTTTCTGGCTTACCAACCCCTCCCCACAACCACCCCCAACCTCCACCTCCCATTTTTTTTTTTAAACTTTACGAATTTTTCGAGTTCACTCGTTCGAAGGTTTCTGGCATACCCCTCCATACACCCCCCAAACCCCACCCCACCAAACAACCCCCCTCCCCCCCAAAAATTGATATCGAATTTTGGAAAAACAAGAAATATTGTGTGAAAATTTACAAATTTGTTGAGTACACTCCCGCAATGGTTTCTGGCCTACCAACCCCTCCCCTCAACCCCCCAATTTTTTTTTTAAGCTTTACGAATTTTTCGAGTTCACTCCTTCGAAGGTTTCTGGCATACCCCCCATACGCCCCCCAAACCCCACCCCGCCAAACAACGCCCCTCCCCCCCAAAAATTGATATCGAATTTTTACATGTCTTTCCTTCAAATTTATTTTAGTTGCTAGCGTAGCAACGCGCGCAGGGTACAGCTAGTCATTTATAAATTTAATATAATAAAAAAAAAGAATATCTTTTAGGACTTATTCTAAATTTAAAATGACAATCGGAATCTGGTGCTGATTTTTTTTATAAAATTTTTCAAAATAGTTAAAATACTATTTTATGATTTTCCAACAATTTTTTTATTTGCTGTCCATTTCTCATTTACATACATATATGTCATTCAAAGGTCTCAATACCTAATTTAACCATCTATACATTTATTTTGGAATTCGACTGAAGGTGCTTGATGGAATTACAATAAATCAAATTTGAATTTTGTACTTTTCTATGAGTTTTGTCAATAACGACTCGGGTTACGCCTTTTGACATCTTCGAGCATTTCAAGTGCACAATTGAATTTGAACTGAGACGTTAGTTTAAAAATCGTGGAAAAGTACAGAATTCAAACGAGTCAAATTTATGCATCAGTTATTTTTACGAGAACCGGTTGCTTTACAATCGCATTACCGTTACCCTGGTAGAAGGTTAAGAACCAGAGCTTGATTCTCAGTCCCTGTGGTCTAGTGGCAAGGGCTTTGTCCTAGCAATCGGGGGGCCCGGGTTCTTTCCCTGGCAAGGTCAGATTTTTTCAATTAAAAAAAAATATCTTGGGCTGGGTGTATGTTATTTATCGATGATTTTGTGCACAACTGATACATTATTTACCATCGAGTTAATCTCGTATGACTTTCACAACTCAGAATATTTGGTGCATTGGCGTAAGCTAATGCCAAATATTATTTTCAAAAAAAAAAAAAAAAAATTATGTATGTAGTGACCGGTTCGAGAGTGATCAAAAGATAATCAATAAATTCATCAATTGATTTTGTTGATATTAATAAAAAAATATTTTTTTACAGCGAAATTTTCCATTAATGCCTGATAAAGAAACAATTATGAGCTAAGACACGACTACTTGCAAGTCTTTGGACACACGATCATAAGCCGTTTTGATCAATATAACAGCTTTTTTAATCGCTTGAAATTTGTACATTTCCATGATTTTCCTTTCTGAAGTGACTTCATTCGTGCACTTTAAATGCCAGAAGACATCAAACGGCGAAATCTGGGTCGTGAGCGCCAACGTTGATGCAAAAGTACAAAATTCAAATTTGGTATTGAAATATCATCAAGCACCTTCAGTCGAAGCCCTCAAATATGTGAGATTTATACTCGTAAACTCTGCACGCTATATATTTCAGAATTTTTCACTATAATAAATTAAGTTTAAGACTCTTTATACATTTCCTTTTTTTCTTCTTTGAATTAAATACATATACTAAGAATGAAAATAATTTTCAGGATTTCGATCATTATAAAAGGCGTTATAGGCTCTAAAGTGAATTTGAATTTGTTTTATTTCTCCACTTACAACGTAGCAAATTAGCCTCTACGTAAATTATACCGAAGGGTCACAGTATTTACTTAACAATTTTCATAATAATATGTAACGAAATATTTATTTCAAAAAAAGAACTCCACGCTTTTCTCTGTAACTGATGTATAAATACTATAAAATTTTATAGTAGAAGACATTTCTCATGATTAAAAGTAACCTCAAGCAGTGATTCTATTCGTTTCCTTTTTTATCTCGTAAAACTCCAGTGGATCTGTCTCGCTCTTATGATCGAAGACAATCTTATTTCGCCAAGATTGGATAATAATATGGCGACGGTCGATCGTTTTGATTTTCGAACGATTTTAATACAGTCATTAACCCCTCGAGGACGTCGCGTTAAAATTAATATTTTAAAATTTCATTAAAACTTGGACAGTAAGTTGGACATTATGAATACTAATCTCATAGAATGATTATAATCAAGAAATACACAACTTTGACTTAAGGATAATATTATATCCAAAGATAGTATATTCGTGGAACATTCTTTGTGGAATATTCCACATTACATATATTAAGATCAGGACAGAAAGAAAGTTTATTTCAAACACAAAATGTATTTTTTTACCACGTCCGCTCCCAACGTGGAGCATATTAACTCAACACGGAGTTCATCTCAGCATATGTTTGTTTTCTACGATAACTGCTTGTGTCTTAGTTGCTCACAAACTCTCTTTTTCGGAGAGGATGGAAGTATACGAGAACTAGTGGTTAGCTAAACTTTCAACCCAAAAATCTATGCCGTCGACCATAATCGATAAATCGAGTGAAAAATGCTGCTGGAATACAAGAGCTCAAACCCGTGAGGCTATCTCGGAAGCTTACGACTTTGACCACAGCACCACGTCCAACATATCACAGGTGTATAAATATGTCGTTTTATCTGATAAATCAAAACCTTTTCATAAAAATATATAAGGTTGAAAAAATCAATTATTACGGCTTTCTTTCATGATCGTAATACAAATGATAATAATTCATATTTTCTGTCATTTGCAATAAGAAAAAAAAACTATTTTTAAATATGAAAATGAATGTTTGTTTGTTTGTCCCGTATGCGTTCCTATCCCATTCATCCGATTGCGATAAAACTTTAGTGATTTGTTGTGTGGATGCCCGAAAGATTTTTGCTTTCCTATACAGTTCATCCGATTGCGATAAAGCTTTGGTGATTTGTTTTGTGGATGCCAACGATGGTTTTTTTGCCTCTATTTCACATAATGAACGTCTGTTTGTCCCGTATGCGTTCCTATACCGATCATCCGATTGCGATAAAACTTTGGTGATGTATTGTGTGGACGCACCCGAAGACTTATTAAAATTATATATTGTGAATTCAAAATCTCTTCAATTAACAGAATTAAATAACAAACACATTTTTATTTGAGTGGCATTGCAACGCGTGCCGGGTACTCGCTTAGTAATTTATATAAAAAATAGCACATAATTATTATTCAGTCCTGTTACAGCTGTTAAAAAGTTGTTGAATACTAAAGAGAATTTTAGCAAAAAAAATAGTATTTATTTCAACGTGTATTATTATCGACTTGTATTGATACGTTTTCAAATCGGTCACACTATGTATTCCAAGAAAATATTTTTTGTTCAAGTTTTGTTGAAAATATTGACGAGTCATATGACCTCTACGCCTCTACGGTGCAAAAACGCCGTAGGCTTGGTAAGAGCCATGTGTTCATAATTCTGAGTAGTTAAGCGCTCTTGGCCGCTCGTTCTGTTCTGTAACATTGCCAACGGGTTCAAATCCCCGTATTCGTTTTATATTTTTTTGTCCGTATGCATTGGTATTCTACTACCGATTTAAATTTCTATTTTCAAGCATATTTGTGCATGGTTCAAAATCAGTCCCGTGCAGATCTGCTTGGGCTATGAATGTGGAGGTAAACTCTTTTAAGTGGCCATGAAACACAGGCTGCATATACACAATGAGCGGTTGTGCCTGAACAAGTCACCTTTTTTATTTCTATAAGCACTGTAAAAAATTTACATCTGCTAAAAGTATACGAAAATCTTACCAGAAATGCAGCAACACTAGTTTTCTTAGCAAAGAGGCAGTCAATGCAAATACTTACTGCTTGTTTACAAAGAAATTAGTTCATCGTCGCATCAACCGCTTATTATAAATTATAAATACTAAAACTTATTATCTTAATACTAAATACTAAAACTTATAAAACACAGTATCTCATTTTTCTCATAAGTTTGTCAGAGTCTCTTACTCCCTTCTCAATTTGAACGGCAGCAAAGAACATGGTTAAAAGATCAGCCCCGTGCAGCTCTACATTGGGTCAAGTAAATAATGATTAATCTCAAACATTTTCTTATGGAAGACGGCCGTGAAACAACGGTTGCGTACACATAACGAGTCGTGGTAGGACAACTTACTTGTACATCCGAATATAAACTACCCATCTAGCACATTGCTAATAACTAGTCTTATTTGTACTTCCTCCGATTTATAGTGTGACCTTTAGTGACTGAATAAACATTGGTTCTATTAAATAAAATTCTTAATAAGGTCCCCGTATACGCCACGGAATCATACATTGAAAAAATCATAGTTTGTACTGAAGATAATAATACCAAATTAAATAATTAACTCCACAGACCTTCGGTAGACTATTCGTATGCTCCTAGCTACTGTTACAATTCAAAAGGTCGCCCATTGAATTATATATGTTATTTAATTTAATTTTTACACTATGTAAAACATTGCAGTGTAAACAACAGGTAACGTATTTTTGTTCAAAATAAAAATTACACATGGCCGTACATAATATACATAATACATAATACATAATACAAACGGTAAAACATTTTATATTGATAAAATCACTTGGTAGAAATAAATTATTACAATAATTAAAATACAGTATAAAGTAATACTTCCACATATGTATATTCTGATACATACCAGGACTGGTTTCACTCGATTCTCGCAGTCTTGATCTTTATAAGAATAAATTTCTGAGAAGGGATATATGTATTATAATGTGTTTTATTTATTTAAGATGAAAAAAGTTTTTGGATCTGTGAAAAGAGTTGTCGTGCTTCGTGGCTTAGAGGTGAGTATAACGGCTAGCGTTGGTGTGCTCAACAGCTCAATTCCTGACTAAGTCAAATACTAATTTTGATTTGGTTGATTTTCTTTGAGATTTATTTTCTCAGCAATTTCTCATTAAATATTTGAGGATTATGCAAGACTTTTTTTTATGTAAAACAGTTGAGAAATAAAGTGCATATAATTTTAGTCATAATAAAGTGAACAGAGTTTTAGATAATCATCAGTTTTATTACTGCAGTCATAAGCAAAAATGAATCTAGAAGCACATGTCATATTCTATGCCAAACAACACAATCTGTCCAATCTCCTACGGCCCAGTTTTGGGTACATTTTGGTAAATCGATTGGAAAATCAATGTATGAATGTGTCTTTTTGAAGACTACAGCCATTTTATAGTAAATATTGTGTATTTTACTTAATGTATGATCACAGATTATGTTTGATTGCTCTGAATAAGTTAGTATTATAGTGAAAATGGTATTCAAATGAACAATATACATATGCAAACATCATTAAAAAAAAGCCTTTATTGAATAATCTGTTCAAAAAAGAAAATATGAATATTCCCAACGGACAAATTGATTCCAGTTTATACATCTTTTAATCAATTTTAATCAGTCACGTAGTAAACGCGAGGATTAATTTATTCACAAGCGATTTAGTATCGTGTGCCAAAGAGCAATAAAAATCAAAATCGTATATCTCAATCAGAGAGCCAGGGTAAAAACCAATCATAAAGATTCACTTTCTTATACGATTCCACAATATATTAAGTGAATAATAAAATGGAATAATAAATCGTTTTACCACCGTATTACATGCTAAGATCAACATAACGCAAAGAATGGCTGAAGGATTGGTTTTTTAAACGAAAACATCACGTAATGTACACACCTCAAAATGTACATAATTTAAATTAGAATGATAGGTAATTCAGTCAAAAAGTGTTGGACACTTGAGTTTTTGTTTTATATATCTCTATTACGGGTCTTTCATATTTTTTTCGAAGAAAAGACAATTTTCGAGTAGCAGAATAGCGGTATTTGGAATGTACTGTTGATCAATATCATTAAAAAAAATCAGGGTGACACTATCAAGTATTGTCCACATATCTCACAGAATAGCTGACTGGTACATTAGATTCATCATTCTGTTTTCCTTAAAATAGCGTTCATACATAGTTCAAAACACGTTTTTTATCGATTGTCCTACTTTTGCATTGATATAGCGATTTATGTAAATATGTAATGTGATTTTTTTATATACAAAATCTTAGAAACATGCCCATGAGCTTAGATTTTTAATAAATATAATATATAAAAAAAATACAAGACAGGAATATAAATGCTAAAGCCGAACATTTTTTTTATCAGAACTTGTTTGTCACGTAGGTAATATGAGTCACCAGTCACAAGAGCTGTTTGGCTGACAATATAAAAACTGCCTATTGAGGTGGATATTTTCAGCAGTAAACTTGGTGGCTTGTTTTTGCTGTTTAATTTCTTCATTGTGTCTTTAATGCAAGTCTCTGTTGAATGATTGTTGTGTTTTGTTATATTTCGACACCTTACTTTGAAAAGGTTATAACTGTTGTGAGATATGAGCGTTTGAAGTATCAATTGATTAAAATTCACCTGTAACAATGAGCAAGTAAAAGTGTTTCAAATTACTTATTTTAAGCATATTTTTTCACAACTCTTGCTGAGAAATAATGATTCTAAAGATCTAATGATATAAATAATGATGACAATCTTAGATAAAAAAATTAGTAAAAAAAGTGTGCAGATACAGTGATACTCCGGAATTAAATCCCTAATAACTCCGTTATTTAACCATAGATAATTCTGAAATTCATATATAATATATGATAGAATGCGGTAAATAAAAACTTTTCCAACCAAAATATAATTTTAGGCAAAAATGACAATTAGACCCTTTTCAAAGTAAGGTAACGATTTGCTAAATGCATGGCGCATTGGCGTCAGCTGTAATGCCATTCATTTTCTGTATTTTTTTCCTAATCATCAATAAAAACGATGTAAAAGATATTTGAATACAACTAAGCATTGTGAGCACAATATCACTTTTTTCAAACGAGTTGAAACACGGGTCTTTTTATCGAAAAACTTTCCCGAATCTCCAACGTTCTCATTGCACCTTGTGATGCTGGCTTTTACAATATATGTCGGGCAGGGGGGCGAAATATGTTTTGATGGGCGACCGTACCTGTTATTAGTTCCATGTATATTCAATTAAGTTATTCCACAAAACAAAGGTATATCCTGGGGCACTTATTTTGTTTTTTGAGTAATTTTAAAATGCCCCGACAGCTGGGTCCCATTCTAAATTTTAAGGAGATTTTCACTTGTAAAATCACATTGAGTTAAAATTAATAGTTAATACAATAGACTAACCATGGCTGAACCAGTTCCAGCACTGCTCCTTTTCATATCGGGTGGCTTCGAAAAGAAAAAAAACGCTGTTGCTAAGCATATTATTGAAAATTTTAAAAAAATACATGTTCGTAAGCGCTTATAAATCAAAAGTAATTATTCATATAAATAGAAATGACATCAGGCTAGTGGAAAATAACAGTACATATAAATAAAAATTAAAAATAGCGATTTCGAACGTAGCCTACTCCATCTGGTGTTAAAAAGAGTGGCGAAAACGATTAACTAACCACTTCTCCTGTCCGAGTTGTTATTCTTTCCCCACCTTTTCCCAAAAAAAGTAAAAATAAATTAGTTCTCATTAAAGCAGCTAGTAGCACAATACGTGGAATAATCAAAGTTATTTTATATTAAAATGAACTTCCACACAGTTACCGCCGAATCCATCGAAAGTAAATAAAGTTTAATTTAAGCTACATAAGGAGTTTATGAATAACTAGTATTGCTACCCGGCGTCGCTCGGACTAAGCGACCAATAATTATTTAATGTTATATCATTCGACATAATTATATCACAAAATCTATCATCTAAAATAGAGTTAAAATAAAATCACAAACTTTATTTAATTTGATGACAGCCCCATTCTCGCCCATTAAAATGTCCAAATTCAAGGAAAAAATCTAATTTGCGATCAAATAAATGTCAAATAATACCTTCACGTAAATAATAAACATTATTATATTGCAACTTGCAACAACAATGCAAAAGGGAATTACAGACCCACATACATACATACGCCGTTTCGGTTTTATATATAAGATATTTCAAATTGAAAACAATTGATGATATAAACTCACACCCCAGTTCAATCCGTTTAGTTAACATAAGTATGTACATTTACATATATGTTATGTGCAACTTTATTATTGCTTTTCTTAAAAATATTCTAAATAAGAATGATTTCTGCTCGAGTTTAAATGAAATAACATATTCACTTTTAAGGTGTGAACTATCACTTTTTTTAAAACATTTTTTTTAAATAAAGAAAACACATTATTATACAGTACTATTTCCACATATCATGAACATCATTTGATAATGATTACGATGAACGAAACTGGTCCTGATATTTATCTATGGAATAAATGCATGTGGAAATAGTACTGCATAATTTGTTTTATTTATTTGACAATTGGATTCGTTATATCAACTGAGCAATGTTACACTTAAAATTATGATTAAACACTTTGATCGGTATCTTTTTCTTAGTGCCAAGCCACCATTGATGCGGTATCATAATCCCGTCTCCTACCTGAGTAAACGAGGCGATCATAACCCTCGCCTGGTTACCTACCTGCGGGACAGTACCTCAAACGGTGCCCGTTTGTGGTGCCAGCTCGCTCACAAACCACGGGCTAATTTTCTGATATAACTCAATCAATTTCAGAGGTTGATAAAACACAGACATTACCATCGACGTAATGGCCGCTCGTCGGATGCCAGCTATGCGCAACCACACATATAAAATCATCCACTTAAGTGTAACTGGCAAGTTTACACGTTAGACTGCAAGAGTTGCGCACCACTTTGCTTACTTACAGAAACATTTTACAATAAAATATTCAATACGTTTTGAAAGATATTATATCATTGATTGAATTGGAATTTTTTGGTGGAACTCCACTATGACACAGTGAAAAAAGCAGAGTATTTTATATAGTTCTACATATATTAAATAAAAACGATTTTATGAAGGTAAAGTACACCACTTTATCTCTTAATAAGTTTTTCTCTGTTCGATAGCTAATGGCAGCGTATTGTTTTTCATTTTTTAGCAATGTTCGCTCCCAATATGGAGCATACGGACTCCTTAAATTTATATAAAAAAATACATAAACTAACCACTGGGAGAGCATGGACTGGGATTCTAGCCTGCGAGATCTGCAGCCAAAGCTATCGGCTTTGACACTCGACCACGGACGCAAAACTGTGTATCTGACAAAATATATATCTCACTTTTATAGTGTTAACTGTCACTACATGAAGACGGAAAGGCACTATTTTGAACAAATAAAACATATTCTTTAGTAGGTTTTATTATTACTTCCACAAATAATTTTATTCAGATTAGGACATGTTTCGTTAATTATCACGAGCATTGTCATCATCATCTTCCGTGAAAAAATTTGTATCATGTAAAAATCGAGAGCTTTTTAGTATTTACTAATGGGCGGGTAACTCTTTATCTCCACATTCTCGTGTGCTTAAAATTGGGAAAGAACTTGGCTTAAATATGAATTATTTATATTAATCTTGATGGCAATCATGTTTCAAAGGTTTTCAACAACTGTTGCGAGTCAATTGGTGTGTCGAAGACTCGGCATATAAAACGCAGTCTCAACTGTTGTTATTCATAACATCTCTAACACTTTCAGGAATATCAATTATATATATACATATACCACAGTACAACAAACTAATACTTTAAAGCTGTCATTCGTTACACATAAAGAACTATCTAAATTGTAATATATATATATGTATATCAATCATATGTAATACCGAAAAAATTCGTGGCATATTTATGCACAAGTTAAAATTTAGCCCGTAACATCCGAATCATTTTTTAAAAAAAATTGTTGAATGAATTATTAAAAAAATATACTAAGCATTACAGCCAATGCGCCAAATATTTTGAATTTTGAAAGTCATACGACATAAACTCGATGATAAATAATGAATCAGTCGAGAACAACTCAACTAAAAATTACATACACCTAGCCGAAAATCTTTTTTTTCAATGGAAAAAAACTGACCTGGGCCGGGAATTAAACACGAGCTCACCCGTTCGCTAGGATAAAGCTCTTGCCACTTGAAAACCAGGACTGACAATTATAAACGTATCACTATTAAATTTGTATAGTTTGAATTGTGTACTTTTCCATTAGTTTTGTCGCTAACGACCCGGGTTTCGCCATTCGGCATCTTCTGGCAATTCAAGTACACGGATGTACTTGAACTTTGTTCGTGCGATCATTTCCCACAAATTCCAAACCCACAATTCCTTAATCATTTCCAATTGCTTAAAATTAGAAGTCGACATTGTAAATATAAACTATTTGATATTTTAATTATTAACTGACATTTAAGGATTGAATACCTCTGGTTCTCAAAGTGTTGAATTAATTTTTTGCCGTCGTCAACGTGTCAGAGTAAAACACTGTCGGTAACTAACCACCTTATAATAGCTTGATAAGTAGAATGCTCCGTAATGGTCGCTTCACATGTTTTGCGAATGTCGCATCACAACCTTTACCGAGAAAAATCAACACTTTCCTTCCTACTTGCGACGCCAATAATGGATACGAAATCATACACCGTTAAAATATCGTATCACAAACAGCTACACTTTGTCCGCTTTTTTCGGTAATGTAATTTTTAAGAGTACTTAACTAAATTGCAACGTTTGGGGATTTTAAGGTAATTCAATGAACTCGCTTTGAAAATTTGTCGGTCCGTCAATTTTAAAACTATACTCAAGTAAATTTTAATGTTTTTGTTGTTTCTGTACCACATGCAGTCGATGCCTTTTCATAATATTAGTATGAACTAGATTTTATTTATAATTTTTTTAATTTTGAAGGTCACGGCTGATAAAAGTTTGA
Source organism: Himalopsyche kuldschensis (assembly GCA_028554975.1). NCBI lineage: Eukaryota > Metazoa > Arthropoda > Insecta > Trichoptera > Rhyacophilidae > Himalopsyche > Himalopsyche kuldschensis. The sequence goes on from JAHFWI010000005.1 coordinate 934,009, forward strand.
GAACTTGTGATTTCGAGCTTTATCTTATTAGTGACGATATAAATTTCGTTGTATCCTGTTTTTGAATTAAAATAATGCAATAAGCTCCAATAGGACGTATGTTTTTTTAAATGAATGTACAGTGAAACCCCGATTCTACGTTTTTCAAGGGACCGTATAAAACAAACTATCAATGCGGGAAACGATGAATGCGGGAAAGTTTTAAATATGAACTAAATGCCGGGACTATAGAAAATGAACGCACCACGCGGGAAAACGTATAATGCGATAACGTAAGATCGGGGTTCCACTGTACAAGACTTTATTATTATTATTCTAATTAGTTTTAAGTTTGAATGTGTAAATTAATTTTCATGAAAACACTCTTTTGTAAATGTAATAGTTAAAAATTTGTGACTTAAATTGTGTCAAATGTCAAAATGGAACAAAATCGTTATTATATTGTTAACTTATATTACAAAAGGAAAGGGTTATAAAGAAGAGCTTACATACATTCACGCGTATTTTTTTTGGAAAACGAAAATGCTCATGCCAGAAGTATATCGATTAGTAGCCAGATGGACACATCATGTCCACTTTGTAAAACTATTACGGCCATGCATAAGTACAAGGTAAATATGTAGATATTTGATGATGGTCATTGAATTAATTTAGCGTGTATGTATTTGACATAACCGAAGCTTAGCCGATCAACCGCTAGTGTGAATCGTGGCGGTCATAAATTGTTTACCATTTAAGTGATTCAGAACCATGCGGCTAGCTTTGCAGAAAATATTTGTATTAAAAAAGCTCCACCTCAAACAGTGCGTAACGGATCGCTTTTTAGGGTGTCTTTAAATACTCAATTATAAATTGGAAAAATAATTGACTAAAGAGCTTGCAATATGCTCACAGCTGCATATTGAAGAGTGAAATTGTGCCTAACAAATGTTCTAACTGTTGATAATTGTTTTAAAATAGCTTGCATTAAACAACACAATAAATTTTGTTTACCTGTAACGTAGGACACACTGACTTTCAGTATATATGCTAGTGTGTGAACAAAAGCATTGAGTGTTTTTTGAGATACATTTAAATTTTGAACGTATATCACACAACTTCTTCTGTTTGTATATGCATCGCTCGCGTCAATTTTATTTGAAAAATGCTGATCTGAAATGCCTAGAAATGGCCTTCTAACGGAAGTATCTCAACATAATTTTTCTACGAGAACTGCGTGTTACTCAGTCGCTAAACCTCTCTTCAGCTTGATGAAATTAGGGGTAGAAAGGATACGATTAGGACAAGACCCGTAAATAGCTAGTCGTTCTCGCTATGCTCGCTTCTATACATATATGATCGGGTGGTTGGGAAGGATTTTAGAGACAACAGTAACACCCATTCCTTCCGACATATTCTGACTGAGAAAATTCTACTCGTGCTGGAATTCGAGCCCGTGAAGTGAACTCAACGACGTTGACCACGTCACCACGGAAAATACCTTGCATTTATTTAAAGCTTGTATAGATTGATATATCTGCTCTGAGGCAATGGGTGTTTGGGCTAAATCCCTACCCACTTTTCCGATCCCAGAGAGTGACGCATAGTGACAGCGATTAGCTAACCACCAGTGCTGTCCTACTCCTCGTATGCTGTCCACTCCTACTCTCTTCGAAAAAAAGAGAGGTTGAGCAACAAGCAGTCCCCGTAGAAAAATAGGCTCTAGGTTGGGAGCGGACATGGTAAACAAATAAAAATATATTGATAAGAAAATTGTGACAGTTTGATTCTAATACAAATACAAATTCAATGAGTGATAAAATAATGATATATCGAAACGATTACTTATTATGCGATCAACAATTATCTTTAATACACATGAAGTAAGAAATATTGTAAAATATTTTTTAGACGTGCACTATCCCCATTTCCCGAAGAGCCATAGAGTATTACGCCAACCATCAGTTCGGTATTTATATGAAGAAAAAAAATCAAATTAATAGAGCCGTACCTAATCTAGAACGTTTCAATAGTATTACATATGTTTGTATATACGTTTATCAGTTGGCAATAACTGTATTCTACACTATCTTCTGCGGCGATGGATTTCTCGGATATTGAATCGATTTTATCAACCGCAATACAACTCAATAATGATATTATTGGTCTACCACTAACAATGCCGCAGTCTTTTGATATATTACCAGTTAATTATAAAGACGACGTTATCATTTTTTTTGTACTTTAATTACAAACAGTGGTGTAGCAGTGTGGTAGAATAAGGGGTTGGTGCTCTGCAACGCAAAACTGAAGAACGGAATTGAAATCAATATCAAAATTTTCTTTTAACCACTTGTATGGTGCTTTATATTATTATATTCGAAAAGACATTGTGGAAAATGCTGTATTACTTATATAGATACTTAAATAACTGACCCTTTTCATAATGAAAAAAACCTAATAATAGGGGCACGACGAGAAGTTAATTAATGTACATTATTCAATGTTTTTTTAAATAATTATTTGATTTAAATGCTTTTTATTAATTGAAGCAGCTTCTAATCTTAAAAAATATGTTTAATTAACCCTTTTAATCCTACAAGACCAATCTATCGGCCCAGCAAATATTTTCGAAGAAACCCATCGGTCCCAGTTTTTATACCGACATCGGCTATTTTCTTGATGTATATACTTTTACAACTTATTAAAAAGACAAAGCTGACAGCAGAAATCATCATATAATGACATCACAACAAAATTCACAGTGACAAATTAATATTGGCTGAGATAGATAATAGAATTACGACTACCGTTCTAAAATGCTTTGTGATCCAAAAGGTTAAACCAACTTGATATGTGTATATTACCTTCCAACTTAAATACATGAAGTGACATTTTTTTATAAATTTATTATAAAGGTTCAACAAACGTTTCATATAATAAATATTTTTAATTGAATTTATTTCGCATTTGTTAACAATAGTCAGATAATTGCACAGCGATCAAACAAACGTGGGCAATACCTTGTAAATATATGTATATGTAAGTATATATATATTTAAACAAAGAGTACAATGTTTGAGAACGATTGCTATTGTAAAGGCAACCGATATAAAGATCTCAAACATATTAGTCATCCGAACAGATGATAAAGTGTACGAGAAAATTGGCCCCGGGCTCAAACAATTCATCTTATTTCCCTCACGAGGAATGTAACAATAATTGAGAACGCTTTTAATCACGACTTGGAAACGCGTCAAAAATTACTTTAATATCTTTTTGAATATGCACACTGACTTACACTGTAATAAACTTTGAAAATACACCTGGTAAAACGTTGTATTAATAGTTCTCAAACATAATCGTATCTTTTTCTTGCGTGTTTTATCATATTTTTTTACCCAACTAGCTTTCATACATTTTTAACTATTTTTTGATTGATATTAAACCCAATCCTTTTTTTCCGGAATACATTGATTCGAGAAAGTGGCGCGCATATAAGCAAATCGCGTAAATAAACCTATTTTCATATAATTCAATAAATTGGATCCAAAAAAGAATCTAAAATATATGTAAAAACAAAATTTGTTCTTAAAATTCGCGCAAAAAACAACGATTAAATCGCGTAAAAAAAACAAAGAGATAATGGCTTAATATAACGTATGTATATATAGTAAATAATAGTAACAGTGCCGTCCCAAAAAAAATGCGTAAAATCAAAAAGTGTAAAAACAGGACTGGGTGTATTTGTACATTGTATCTTTTATGCCTTTCTCTGTTGAATGATTGTTGTGTTTTGCTATTTGTCAAATGCATAGCGCATTGGCGTCAGCTGTAAAGCCGTATATTTGAATAAGAAAAAAATAAAATCGACAATTATTTTTACCGATTTTAATTTTGTTGCTCTTAGTTTAAGAACATCTGATTCTCAATTAACATTTGGAGTTGCGTATCGCATCACGGTATAAATTTAATATGTTTATGACATCAATAATATATCACATCGTCATATTATCACAATATATCAAAAGGCAAGTTGGGTGTATACATATAAGACAGTATTGAGACATTATCAGTAAATGAACCGAATTTAAAAAGCGATGGTATCGGCCCAGTTACTTATTATTAATAATATGATTATTTTCGAAACGATTCGGACGCAATATGTTCTCCACGCTCCAGGGCGCTACCGATTAACTTGTTTTACTCGAGAATGGAGTCTGCGCCGTACCAAAACAATCATTAAAATTGATTACCATACAAACCAATATTTGGTAACGTTTAGTGGTAGTTTGTTATAATAAGCACAAACGAAAGAGTTTTCAATGTCATTCCAACTTCGGTTCCGATTTTCTTGGGCTCTAGACCCAATTCGGACATTTTTTTTTAAATTAGTAGTGTTCGCATGTACATATATACATATGTACAGTTGGTGAAACTAGTGAGTGAATGAAATAATCGTTATTTTTGATGCTTTTTTTTCATAACTAAAATAAAATAACTATTGAACTGAAATGTAATGTATATAGAATGTCGTACAATATTAGTGAGTCAAAAATAAAGGTGAGTTCATGAGGCAGTGCCCGACGTCGCTTGGCTTCCGTGAAGGATCTCACGTTGGAGTGCCGGCACGAGCAGCATTTTTTTCAGGCGTAGTCTAAAAACTGCTTTTCATCTATCAGATCCTAAAATTAAAGCGTAGTGAGAGCGACTGGCTGACCACAAGTCATGTCCCTGGCCTTCTCCTTTCCATACCTACTCTCATCTAACTGAAAAAAAATTGAGTGACTAATTTAAAAGCATCTCTCGTAGAATAAAAGATATTCTGGAATACCACCACTGTGAAGCCATATGCTCTATTTAGGATCGGAAATGGATTTTAAAAAGTCACAAAAAAAATTCTTATTTCATATTTAGGTAGTCCATTTTCGAACCAGATATTTGAAAAAAATATATATTCATAATGTTAAATAATATTTCACTGATTGTGTAGCACGGATTGGGTCAATAATTTAGAAACCAATAAAGTTACCCGTGCACGGCTTTAGGCCACGCTACCCTATTATTAGTGGAAGGGAACCCAATTTGGGATATTATCATTTTTTTTCTTTTGATTATTTTCACAGAAATTGTTTAAAAATGTTTTTAATACGCCTGGTAGTTAACAACTCTACCGGGCACGCTGTGCAGCGAGAATTTATAATTCATTAAAAGATGATTATTTTCCGACGATTTTATCAAAATTATTTCGCGGGAAGGTGACGAGATTAACTATTTCTTGTATTTGTCAAAGATACATATACGAATCGGAAATTGTTTGCCAGTTTAGTAAAAAAATACCTCATGGAGTCATGGATGTGAAACCTTGATAAACGTGTGGGGTTAAGTACAAAAATATAGTCTAAAAACGGTATACTGATGTTACTGAAGCAGGTTGTTTATATTTTTAGAACATTTTTCACAGTTACCGTTATAATAAGTGGCGTCGGTGACAAAAATATAATGGAGTGCATAAAAAATGTATTGGTGTAAGAGATATATTCTCCGTCTGTTTAAAAGCGGCGTTGGGAAAGACTTGAAATGGACGAAGACGGGAAAAGATGGGAAAGACTTGAAATGGACCCAAACCAAACGTTACAACCTTTATGCAGCAAGCTAATGCATTCATAAACATCTGTCATAATTTGGCAATATTATTTAGGGAGATCTCAGCACCGATTTTACGTGGTTTATGTAACGTAATAAATACTGGTGTGACGTCATTAAATCATTTGCCTGCCTACTATTTCAAGTCTATTTGGAACATTTCAAGAAATTTACCTCCTATGCGTCATCAACTAGCTTTAAGAAAAGTACTGTTTTTATAAATTTTACATTTTCTGTTAACCACATCATGTAAAATATTTTTCCTGTTATATGTATGGAAACACGCAAGGAATTGTATATAAATATATTGTTATATTTGTTTTAAAATTGCTTTTTGCTTAAATGTATATGGATAATCAGTGCACTATTGCACCTCCTAATCCTCTCCATAAGAAATAAATTCGAGTCAAATTCCTGATATCTTCTTCGCTACCGTAATATTTGTGTTTTGTCTTGTATTTAAATTCAATGCACTAGTGTAATATAACGTCTGTGTAAATTCTTAACGATTAAATAATGTGTGCTAATCACACCCCATAACGCTTTGAGATTGTTTTGTTTATAAGAGCACCATGTTTCTCTTACTCCGTTCCCAAAATTCCTCTCCTGAGTGTCGGATAGGAGGCTCCTTCTCGATCTGCTCCGTCTCAATCTGCACAGCGTAATAATTAATTATTAGCGTTAAGATTCAAGATGGCCCGGGATATTAGAATCTACATCATAAGTGACGCACGATATTTTTTATAAGCGGCTCAACACAGCTGGTTTATTTCTAGTGTTGCCATTCATTTGGTTCAAGTATTCTGTGATAAAGCGTGAAAATCTTTTACACTCAAATATCTATGCAAATCCATCGTATACAAAGTAATCAATTAAACATGCCAGGCATAATAAATTTACAGAATATATAATTTTCTCACGATCTTAATTAATCTGACAGTTTTATTCATTATTTAAATTAATATTTTAATAGCTGGCGAAAAAAAGTTTTAACATTATAACCCATCCACACAGGTTGTTTTAGCACATTTGTCTTTTGAAAAAACGTGTTTGTACCGTTGTATTAACATTAATATTTATTTTGTTGATGCATTTTTATTTATTGTACAAAATATTGATTCGAGAGAAGGCAAACATTAAACTAACACGGACTTAGAAATGGTCATCAACGAAAAAAATATTACTTACAGAATTACTAAGATGAATCATGGTATAAAGCTAAAAAGTATAAAGAGTTGAATTGAATATGTATTTTGAAAATACTTGCTCGATTAATTACAAGTTCGAAGTATATTTACATCACGGTGAAACAATGGCAATGAATTTAAGTTCCACAAAATGTATATAATATACAATTCATAGCTATTTCGGCTTACGCTCTCGTGAGAACTTGTACTTCTATAGTTTGAACTAAAATACATTACTTTTTTACCGTTTTATAATCGAGTTCGACCAAGTCAATTTTTTTTCCCATATCCACTCCCTATTCGGAGCATATGGCCGCCACACGGTGCCTCCAAGATTCTCTGTCTCCCGCCAACCTCCTCGCATCTTCCCAGGTCATCCCGGCGTCCCTTAGCTCCCCTGAGAACATCATATGGATGGTCATCAGAGGCCTTCCACGGCGTCGGGATCCATCAGGTTGAGGCAGGCAGGATTCAGGCTCCCCTGGGGCATCCGCAGCACATGTCCAAGCCAGGTCCATCGTCGCCTTTTAATTTTAGACGTAATAAGGGGCTGGTTTGTCCGCTCTCTTACCTCCGTATTCCTGACAAAGTCAAATCACTGTACTCCTAATATTCGCCGCAGGCATCTGTTTTCGAAGCACAGTATACGGTTACCCTGTGCTTTTGTGATGTGCCATGACTCGCAACCGTAAATAAGCACAGTCAGTATGCATGCGTTGAATAAGTGGCACTTGGTTCTGACCGAGTACAGCCGTGAGTCGCAGACTTTCCCCATTGAATTAAATGTTGCTCCAGCTATCCCTAATCGGATCGCGAGCTCATAACGCGGGTTGCCATCTCCCGTGATGTGTACTCCCAAGTACCTAAAACCATCGACTCTCTCGATTTCTTGCCCCGCACTCATCAGAGAGTAGTCTGGATCTGGACAGGCGCTGTTGCAGAGCACATTGGTTTTACTCGCGTTGACTTTGAGGCCAACGCGATACGAGTTGCTCTGCAGTCTATCAAATGTAATAAATATGTATATATCAGTTTCAGATAATATGTGCTTAAATGTAGTTTGTAATCAATATTTATTGAAGTTATTATTCGATTATGGGAAACATATGATAAAAAGTCTACAATCGGCCTGCCAATGGTGATGTCACTATGGATGGTAATTGGTAAAATTGACGTATTGTGCTTGTAAATTGATCAGATAAACAGTGATTTATTATCACTTGAAAACCATCGAATGTAACACATTAATTAATCATTTGTAATATTAGTGTCATTTTGTAGTAATTGCGTTCTGTAAAAAACAGCAAATCTCAACCTTCATACTTTCATTTATAATAGAAGAATATAAGTTATTTTCTTATTTCGGAAGAAGGTCTGATGATGAATCTTAAAAAAGCGAAGCACGTATCACTATTTGTAACACAATACGTGGAATAAAATAAGTTCGCTTGAATTTCAAGTGTTATTTTTTATGATATGATCTTAGCCACTGTTACACTATCAACGAGTGTCCATTTTTGGTTGATTAATGTTGAAAATTCGCACGCAGTAAGCAAGACCGATCAAATTTTTAAATGCGAAATAGCTACAATTTTTTTTATTGATTTTCAATAAAAATAAACTTTATCGGAATCAATCTTTTAAAGTTTACATATATTAAAACATTTTAATAATTACGTGAAACTGTTTGATCAACAAATTGAAATTACCATTTAACTGTCAAGGCGAGCCTGAGAAATTCTTGAATAAAATACCTCCGGTATTGATACGGTCAATTAGCCGACTAAAATCATTCGACAGATGATAAAACGTCGAGCAAATGGGTTTTTAAATACCTACAAAATTCGTAAATTTAATTATTCTATTTTCAGACATCCACATGAAACGAACATCTGTTGATCAAGGTAATTAGATATTGATTTTAAGTGTTTGATTAAAACATTGCTGGTTATATAACTGATTTGTTTTTGTCTTTCTCAATTTCTCGGCAAATTTTTCCAATTCCACTATGGATACTTTCAAAGGCAAACACGTTGCTTAAAAACAGAACGTAGCTAGTGCTGTTATGCCGTTCCAAGGAAGAAGGCAGTAACTCGCAAAATTTCTGAAATTGAGTTATGAATTGGCCATTTGCTTATTTTTTTTTTAATGGTTCTCGCTTTTGTAGCAGTGTTCTAATAAAAATATTCAAATATGGACATCTGCTAAAAATATTAGAGTTTCTTAGCAAAAAAGCAGCAACTCTAATTTTCTTAGCAAAGAGGCAGTTAGTGCAACTACTTACTGCTTGTTTACAAAGAAATTAGTTCATTTTCACATCAACCGCTTTTCGTAAATTCTAAATATTAAAACATCAAAAACTAGATTATGCTTCAAAAATGTGCAGGGTCAGTGCCTTTTTTCCTGGAAATGGCAGTATTTGGTTACTTCTATTCCTGTCCTAAGCGTTCATTTATCGTTACAAACGAAGGAAATAAGTATCTTGATATAAGCGCAATTCGGTCTCTTAGGATAAAAGAAACGTATCTAGATTTTTGACGGATTTGAGTTAAGTGCCGCTAGATACAAAATAATATGTTTAGTCATGTATCAAAGATAGAAGTAGAATAGATCAACACTAGAAGTTAATACGAATATGTATCAATGCGTATTAAAATCATATTCTTGTTTATACCACCACTTAACCTTAAAATAAGACATAAGAATCAATTATTACTTTATATTTAACTAATAAATCAGAAAGCCAAAGTATTGCCTAAAGATAATGTAAAAAAAAATGTAAAATTAATTACTGGTAAAACTTATTTTTTGGCTCTCCTGAAAAGTTGAGAAAAGTGAATTACGTTTATTTGCGCCTAAGAGGCCGTAGAAGGAGTCCACATAATCTATATTTGGAGTGGACATGATTTAAAAAAAATACATAGTAAATCTAAGACAAGCAAGTTTTTAGATCAATCTTAATCATGCAAATTGCGGTACTATTTTAATTGTTTTTAAACTAGCCTATAAATAATTCCAGCCATGTTTTTAAATTAAATTTAATAAAAATCAATCTGCTGCGGCAGCCCTTGTATAACGGAATGTCCTGAGAGTAAGGGGCTCAGAACTGCTGGCCCGGTTGAATAATAGGTCCCCAGGGTCTGATAATTCAAGTGGCCGCATGAGGAAGTCTTCTGGGGGAAGAGGAGTCTGTTATTTTTGAGGCAGTTGTTTTGCAGTGTATCCAACCCCAAATTAGGGGCAGATAATGAAAGAGGGACAAGGAATTATGGATGATAACAAGTTTTTCGATAATTACTCCTTACAACTGGATGCTGGCTTTGTCCGTGGGGGACTTCCAGTTAATTTAGGAAGAGTGAATCGCAGTTACTCTGTCTAAGTATTGCAAGCTATTGTTTTTCTTTGTAATAAACTTGGTTAATTTTAATTACACTGGAATATACTAATAAATTGTTCTTTTTTGAGTCTATATCAATTTTTATTGCCATCGCTAGCATTATTAGCTGATTTGTGGTGATAATCAGTTGATAGTGCTAGTGATAACCAAAACTATATGTGTAGTTTTTTATTATTAGATCATTACCGGTTTCGCTCATCACGACCATCTCAGATGAAAATGATAAGCTGTACTGATCTTAAATAATTTATTGTGGAATATGTTCAAAAATTCTTATTATTTTTTAACGTTATGCCAATCCACCAAACATTGACAGTAAACACATAAAAAGTGTCCACTTCGAACTTGGAGCATATGGAGATTATCTCAATATATTTAATTCCTACGATAACTGCTCAAGTTTCTTTCGAAAAGAGTATCAAAAAAACAATGGAAAAAATCTGTTTCTATCGGGGTTCGAGCCAAGTGGTCCGTCACGGAAACAGCGTTGATCACTGCACCACGGACCGGAAAACTTACTAACTAATCTGATGCTTAAAAATGAATTCTTAACCATTTCTTTTGTTATGACTTGGGTTTATGTCAAATTTTTTTCCCGCACTGCTATATGTGTCACGACTCCTAATTAATCTATTGAAATACATAATATGTATATATTAATAAGTGTAAGTCTAAAAATCATGCGTTGCTACGCATCCTCGTCGTGACCTGAAAACATCTCAAATATGAAAACCACTAGGTGTACATTGATTTCTAATGAAAACTGAAAACACAGTACTATTACGTTTTAACGTCCTGACGCCAAGTTGTGGTTTATTGACGTATCATTCAATACAAACTCATATAACTAATTCAGGGCTTCGCAAACTTTTTCGTCAAAGGAACAGTTTTGATATCAAAAATAATTGATGGGTTACCCTTCATAATTTATTTTTAACTAAATATACCAACGTCACTTATACTCTTATTATATACACAAAAAATCAATATTTGAACACTTAACATTTAGTGATTAATGTAAAGACTCAAATTTTACTGCTATATTATTCTCAGTAAATTATGGATATATGGTCACGAGACAGAATCCCAAACCTCTGGAGCTAAGCTCAAAAAATTTATACATACTGGCTTATATTTTTTTGTTTTGACTTTACTCTTTGAGTTCTTGTGGATTATTATAAAATGTGGAATCAAAATGATTAAATCTGAAAAATATTACTGATTATTGTTTGAGTTCTGAAAGAAGAATTTGTTTTTTAGTATTAGCCTATAATAAAATTATTCTTTTTATTTTAAACAAATAATAAACTTATGTGACTGTCTCTATCTGTATAATATTATTATTTGTGTAGTTTGTGGTTGCATTTTTGCTCCTGTAAATTAAAACAACTCGATTTCATTCTTGTATTATCTCGATTAGTATTTTTTAGGGTCTTCTATGATAATAAATTCTAAAATTAAAGTTGAAACATTTAAAAAAAATGGTAAGCATTACAATCATTTCATTTAATGTGCTTATTTTTCATAAATCTTTAATTCTCAATATAAAATAACTTGATTATTCCAAGTTTGCTTAAGTAATTACTTAAGCACAACTTCCACAAAGTTACCACCGAAACCATCGAAAGTATGATAAACTCATTTTATTTCAAACTTAGCTTGTTTTTTAACCATGTCCGCTCCCAACTTAGAGCATATGGACTCGTCACGGAGTTTATCTCAACATATTTTTGTACCTAAGAGAACTGCCTGTTACTTAGTTTCTCAACCTTTTATTTCGAAGAGAGTAGGGATGGAAACGATATGAGAACTAAGACAGGGCTAGTGGTTAGCTAATCGTTGTCACTATGCGTCGCTCTTTTGATATGGGAAAAGTAGGAAGGAATTTTAAACAATACAATCACCCATTGCCTCTGAAAAAAATCGATTTATCGACTGAAAAAAAGACCCTAGTGGTCGGATACGGTAGCCAACGACGTTAACCACTACAACACGGACCTTTCACAATTAGTTACACAATACGTGTAATAATCAAAGTTATTTTACATTAAGATGAGCTTTCACAAAGTTTCCGCGGAATCTATCGAAACCAAAAAACGTTCGAGTAGCTCTGCTTTGTGGATATTTAAAGAAACCATACTGAAAAAATACAGATTTACCATAAAAAGCGCGGGACACACCACGAAATTCACGCGTGACACACTTTGTGAACCCCTGAACTTAATGTGTAGTTTTTTTTTAATAAAGACATAAAAATTCGATCTCCGCGATAAATCAGAATTCCATTAATGGGACGCCATTTTAAGTTTACTCCGGACGGCGCGAGATAAATTAAAAAAATAATAATTTGTTTGACAAATTCATACGCGGCACACCCATGCCCACTTAATTTTATTAAAATCTCACCTTAAGCCAGAGGCGCGTTCACATTAAGCATTTTATTTATTTCATTTTTATGCAATCCACAATGACACTGTTTTGAATATCAAGTGAGAGATTTTAATTATTAATCAAGACTCTTGTTTATCAATATCCCGACGTCAAGTCGAGAATGAAAAAAAAACCGCATTGAATAAAAACGACCGCTTGATTTTATCAGCGCTCCGTGTCACAGCCGAAAAAAGAATAAATAACAATAATTGCTATTTATATTTTCGCTAGTCAACATACTTTACACAAGTAGCAGTAACTCTAAAAAAATAAACACGATTAAAGATTGCAATACCGGATTGAATATGTAGAAAAGCATAATTTTGGTCAGTTTATTTAATTGATTTTTCAATCGTTTTATATTTGAAATTATCTTCTATCAATCCGATCTTATAAACGTACCGTTGCAAGAGCGGTTAGCTAATCGTTAGTCTTGTACAAGCCAAATATTTTTAATTTTATAAATCATTACAGAAAAACTTAACGAAAAATGATATACACCCATGTCGAAGATTTCATTTTCAATTAAAAAAACTGGTCTTCCCGGGACTTGAACCCATTGAACCTGATCGCAAATATCGCAATGGCAAAGTTCTTGCCACCAGATCACATACATATGTCATATACCAACAAGAAGCCCTTTTAAAATAAATTCACTGAAAGAAATTTTCAACATGTGCCGACTTGTAATATACGAATATGTATTTTATTTATTGATGAGGCTAGGTTAGGTATCGCAATCTATGAAGAAATCTGATTTTGTCGGGATTTGAGCTCAAACTCACCTGATTGCTAAAGCAAATCTCTTGCCACTGACTAATCTAAGTCTTGACAATATCAAGGAGTGGGTGTCAAATATGGTAACCCCGCGATTGGCTTCAAGTTGACGCGAATCTCGATCTCCAGTATTGTATTACCAGAATGTTCTCGACTTGAAAGCAAATTTTAATATCTGTTTGGCTTTTGATTTGTTAAAGTTTGTCGGAACCTACTCGGTTGACTTTATTGCCAATGTCCAATGAACTGTACATTATATTAGATATGAAAAATAAATCTTTCCTCTTGTCTGAAAAGGAGGCGTAGCAATAAGCCTTTGTTGGCAAATTTCTGCTTGAATAAGCTCCATAAGAAGTCCATATACTCTACATTTAGAAAAAATATTAACTCATATTTTTCAAATTGAAATATCACCTTTCGAAATATCATTATCTATGTATCCAAGGGCTACATCGATAATGCTAGAATGTATTTATCTTGGTCGAATCGTTGTGGAAATAAATCTACTGCAAACAAATTGATTCAGCGAATTGGGCGAACAAAAATGGCGCAACAGTATGTCCAGAACCCCGGTTTTGGACATACTGATATATTGAATTTAAATTCATAAATCGATCGAATAATCGTAATGCCAATCGATTTAACAATCAATGTATCAAATTCTTCTTGAACCGAACCCTTGATCACATAATTAAATATAACGAAAACCAAAATGTAAAACACTAACCACTAACTGGACAGGTGTAAATAAGCAGAAATTCGTATTAAATAATTCAATTGAATCTAATTTTAAAAAGCTGTTATGAATAGTATATGAAATTTTATATTATATTTGAGAATGAATTTTAATAATGAAAAATTGACAATTAAGCGGTTTTGTCATATGACTATCAATAAATTATGAATGTCTGTTTAACAATGTATTGACAAATAAACAGTTAGAATTTCTTTCAAAATCAAATTGCCTTCAACAAATCAACGATGTTGATTTAATTTGCAATACGTTATAAATCAGCTGTTCGCTTAAAATTAACACTTTCATTGTGTTATTTGCGACATAACTTATTAATATTTTAAAATTGATTATATTAAATATACTCTTCCCTAGATTTACGCTATTTTATACATGCACGGATATAAAAAATGGATTGTATACTATATACATATGTATAATATAATACTAGCTAGTACCCGGCATGCGATTCAATGACACTCAAAGAAAGAAAGTGTTTATGCTTTAATACTGTTTATTGAAGTGCTATCGATACACAATAGTTTTTTTTCTGTCTTGTGCATATAAGAATAAATCAGAAGTTTTTTCAACGTTTGAGCAGGCCACATACAGCTGTCCATTCTACCGTCCGCCGATTTTCAATGTTAAAACGCGTTGCAGCATGCCTGGCAAATCAATTGAATTGAACACATAACTTATTTTTACTATATAAAATTAGGATAGTAAAACAGAGAAGAAGATGTATTGTGTACCTTGTCTACAACGGTAAATATAGATAAGTAAATGCAAGCTTAAACATAGTTCTGACGATGGCGTAAGCCGAAATAGCTATCAACAAATATATAAAAATAGTTTCTGTAGAATTTTAAAAAAATGTTTTTTTTTTCACTGTATAATATTGTAACCTCAGTTTGTATGCGTGACAAATCCACACTGTTTAACGTTGTTCAAATCGCGAAATAAAAAGCCCCATTCACACACTGCAGGTTTACCCCGTAGCTTGAACCCTTGCCGGGTTTGTTGGCAATAAATAAAAGACAGGCGGCCCCTCGGGTTTGCCGGGGTGTAACGGTTTACGCAAACCCAATTTGACGCCATGTTAAACGACTCAAAGTGACCTTTTTGAATCGCATTCGAAAAAAAGAGCATGCACTCAATACTGGGTACTAAAATCGGAAAATGTGTGTGTGTCAATAGAAGGAATAGGAAGAAATCTTTTGAATCACTTAATAACATCAAGGGAAACATCATTTCTAATATTTCGTGTATTGTGTGATATGTATAGTGAAAACTAGTCATGAACACTATTGAAAAGACAGTGAAATACTGCTTTCAACTTAAAAATTGTATACGCTATAACAGTGGCGGCGATGACAGGAATATTAGGGAGTGCAGAAAAAGATTCAACTATTTTTGCAAGAAATCCACCCAACTATTGCTTGGATTTTAAAACACTTCTATAACATGAACATTCCATTCAGATGTTCAATTAGCTTTGAGGGATCACTGATACCAACTGTACCTGTCTCCGAAAACTGTAAAACATATAAACAATATTCTATATCACTTTTAAGGTGTTCACTGTCAATACTTGGTGGAATGGCATTATAATAAACATAATAATACATTTTTAGTACTTTTTCCACAAAAAAAAAAAAAATATTGGATCAAGACCGGTTTCGCTCATGGCGAGCATTGTCAACTGATGACAATCTCAATGGCAACTGGTGACTTCCGTTATTTGATTCTTTTAAAAATTTATTGCTATATTTATGATTTTGGATATCTACGCATGGGTGTCGAGATATTTCACTAAATCACACATGGCATTCAAAGATGTAGATCTCGTAGGTTTTCATTCATGATCTTTACTTTTTCCAACCGAGTCTTTTAGAATTATTACATACCTAGTTACCCTGTGAATATATACCCTGTAAAAAGAGTGTAAAGCCATACCTGGTGGTAATGGATACAACGCTTACATTAGAATGTAAATTAATAAACAAATCTACGTTTTATATATTTGGAAAAATGTTTAAATGTTTTTACAAACAACTGATATTCTAAATTTAAAAAAATCACCCTCTGTTCAAAAATGTACTTGATTTTCATTGTATCACCCAGTGGATATAAACAACTAAATGACTAATATAAAATTTAAAATAACTTTGATTATTCCACGTATTGTGCTACTAACTGTGACACGTGTTTCATGGTTGCTCGCAACTGCTTTCAATATTTCCAATCAATTAATTATGTTAAACGCAAGCTATTAGTTTGATAGTTTGTAATGTTAACGTCATTAGTAGTATAATTTTTTATTAGCTTTGTTTCGATTCTATAATTCCTTGCTTCCAGTAAAAAAGAAAAATCCCAGACTCCATTTTGCAATTTTATAATTTTAAAAATGTTAGAATCAATCTTGCTTCAAACTTTGCGATAGTTGGTCCGAAGATGTCTCTGAAAGAGACGAAACAGGTGTCACATCAAATAGCACAATACGTGGAATAATCAAAGTTATTTTAAATTATATATAAAAATGAACTTTCACAAAGTTACCGCCGAAACCATCGAAAGAACTAAATGACATCTTATAAATTAATTGGAACAACTTATCTCGGTCATAAAATAATTGATTGTGTACCTTAATGTTTAGTTTCCCTCTGGAACACCTTCCCTTTGTGTTCAAAAATTAAAACCCACATTGGCCATTCGATTTGGTGCCAACAAATGACTTGAAAAAATGTTAATGGGGGCACGACGGCAGCGCGTGGCACGTGTAGTGTGTTGCGTATTATTTTGTTAATTCAAAAATAAATAATGTTAATTAGCCGATCAAACTGGGGCGATCATCCCCCATTATACTTTAAATACGTAGCACAGGGTGCAGGGGTGGATAGTCGGCGGTCGTCGCTGCTATTTTTTCGTTAGTGAATTTGAGTTATTTAAGCTTTTCTAAGCTGTATAACACTTGTTTGATTTTGTTGTTTCTCCAAAAATATTCAAATTAATTATTTTATATTTAAATGTACAATAATGAATGAACTTTTCGTACATGTGTGTGTACAGTCAGTTCTTACGACGGAGCCCGAAACGACCAAATTTACCCAAAAACGTACAAAAATGTTGGTCCTGGCATCTTTTGACATATGACGTAAAAGGGGAGGAGATTAAGTCAGTAAATATAGAATACCGAATGATTTTTCCATTATCGATTTTACCTTGATTGTGATAACTATTATTATATGCATATTACTGAAAGTACATATTCTGAAATAAATACCAATATCGTACCTCGCACTTTTTATGTCTATCATTTCATTTTTTTTGTATGAAATTTTACTTACGACCATTTCGACTTACGTCCCAGGTGGTGGAACGAAATCCCATCGTAAGTCGAGAACTGACTGTAAATATTTATCCATGCGTAGGTATGGTTTACGGGTACAGGAAATTGATATGCATAAGATATATTATACATATAGATGCTTGAGATAACCTCTTGAACTGGCTTCACTATGGATTGCTCACCACTACAGCGTTCGCACTCTCTTGTCAGCAACGATGGAGATGGAATACAAATTGAATATGAAAACTTAACTTAACTCAGAGACGAATGATACGAAAAGAACTTTGACGCTAACATGCCTCAATACTTCAAGCTTCATCAATGGATATCCAAATACAAATAATATCGCTTTTATTTGAAATACAATTTGACAATATGAGTAGAGCTTGTGCATTTTTTATCCCGGAATCTTTGAATCTATTGGATATTTTTAATAAGCGATTAATTTTAATTTATACACGAAATACAATGATTAATTGTTATTTAGACACAACCGTTTTTGGATAAAGACAGTAAGTTTATAGCTCTGATTTACATTTCTAAAAGCATATCAGGAGGGTATGTAAAATGACATAAACCGATTGAAAAATCAATGAACAGAAGTGTCCCTACTGTTTCTCAGTCAGATTATCTATTTGGACTTCACTCAATTCATCCATTTCTATCCTCTACGCCTTTAATTTTTGCGGTTCTAGTCGGTTCACCCTCCCTGGCTTGAAGGGTGTTGTATAAGGGCCAATGAAATTGAGCCAACAATCGAAGGATGACTTGCGATTACACATTGTATAAGTCGTTCATTCTTGACTGATTTGACTTAGTATTGCTATACAAAAAAAAGCGTTCAACTTTCACACGTTATTCCTTCAATGAAAGGTGATTACTGCACACTCGTGCCCCTTGATTGAAACGTTAAAATTAATGAACGTTTAACCAGGAAACCATTTTTAAATGAAAAATAATGTCGACGTGTATAACAGAATATTGATTATTAAATTGTATATTCTTTTCAAAAATACATTTATAAAAATATATCAAGGCTACTAAATATTCTACAGCAGTTAATCAAATAAAAACATAATTGAACACCCGTTGGTAAAAGTCGCCGGTTACGGAGAATGATTTCAAATCAAAAGTACCTTTTAAGGTGTTCACTGTCAATACATGGTGGAATGAAATTATAAAAATAAAAAAATCGGACCGGTTTCATTATCAACTAATGACGCTCGCGATGAGTGAAACCGGTCCTGATCTCAATCAATACAATATTGTGGAATAAGTACTTACAATGTGTTATTTTTTTTACCAGCATTACCTGTTTAAATACAATAATAAATATTCATTGATCTTCAATCAATATATGAATATTTATCCAAATGTATGACAGTGTGTGATTATTGTCAACATTATCAAGTCAATCAGATCTAGTACTAATGAAAATGGTTCCTACTTTCCTTGCTCCATCGGCCAGTCTCTATCCTTTTTTAAATATGAGGTTTTTGCAAGTGAATTACAACAAATTCTAAAAACAAAACCCCATAAATGTAAAAGCTCACTATTTTTTTATTGACAAAGCTTTATATGAAAGTCCCTTTCTTGCATGATTATTCACATACTATTTGTATTTCTATAAATTTTAAGCAATGACCTTTTTGAAACGTAAAAATATTTACGATATTAGTAAATATAGACAATTACCACCTGTGAACGATTCGTATTTAAACTGATGGAGAGAGTGTGCGTGTGTGATATACGATATAAATTAAATCAACGCGCGTCCTCTGACAAAGGGTGTGAGTGTTTGATACATTACATATATGAATACATATCTATAAATTGTAAAACGTAAACCAGATATGACATCATCAACATTATGCCGAACCAAATACACTTAAATTCATGATACTTCCATTGACTATCATTACTTACTATACAATTTTGCAAAAGCATTGTCCATACAATTCAATAAACATTTGCATGTTACTATAGCAACCATATTTCCCATAATGCTAACATTTTACACAACAGTGGTCACTCTCTTATACTTGGTTGTAATATATTATTTAAGTAATTAAAAATTTTACTACCAGTGTTCGCCAACCGGCTCGCGAGCTACCGGTAGCTCGCGAAGAATAAATTTGGTAAATCCATGCTTCTTACATGAACAGCTGCATGTTCACGCGTTGGAAAACCTTCTGATTTATTCGTGTACGCACCAGACAGAAAAAAAATATTTTTAATCAAAAAAAACCTCAATAAACAGACTTAAAACATAAACATTTTCGTCTTTTGAGTGGCATTGTATCGCATACCGGGTACTCGTTAGTTTTGTTTATAAATACGTAATTAAAGTACGCATTTCATGTTTTATTGGAAGTCCGATTATATTTAAGTAATACAATAATAATATGTATGTATGGTACAATGAAAGACGACGATAAAACAATATATGTACATATAAAAGTAGCTCGCCAGACTATTTCAAAGTCTGAAAGTAGCTCGCATCCTCATTGAGCTTGGAGACCACTGACCTACACCAATCAAAAAAAAATATAATCGTTCACAACTGAGTTTTCTGCACTGTAAAGTATAAACGTTTACGATATAAACTTTCACACGGTATTGGTTCATGAAATAATAAATAAAACATTTCTTTTTATATATTTGCAATGCCGCATACTGTAACTTAATTAATTACCAACCAAAACCAAAAATATAACAACCGTCAAATGACTTTTGTTTTTTTACCAAATGCCAATTAGTCACAGATTCGGGGTAGATGTGTTTTTTTGTTTGTAAATAATTATAATTTTACCCACAAGCCGACAGCAATTCGTTTCATTTTTTTGCAAAAGGGGTAGCAATGATAATTTTCGATGCAAAAAGAAATTATTAATTCATTTTTTTTGAGAAGAGACGTTACAAAGATGTTTTTGAAATGAGAATTGTTAGCAATGTAAAAATTAACCTTATCTCAGTAAGTTTTTACAACTGTTTGAGTATTAATAATGTTTGTCATGTATTTAATGGGTCAGTAACTAATTCAAGTTTTGGTCAGTTAAATAAATAAATGGTCAGTTAAAAATCAAAATGTTCAGTTAATATAATAAACGGTCAGTTGTCATTGTATCAGTGTGAATTTGGTCAGTTAATAAATAAAACGGTCAGTAATATATTTTAATGGTTAGTTATTTATTAAAAATGGTTAGTATTTAATTTAAATAGTCAGCTATTTAAAAAAAATGATACTTTTTAGTTTGAAAGCTTGTGAATTTGATCAAATATGGTCGTAATAGGCAAATTTATGACATGTTCTTTTTATTTTAACTGACCATTAAATATTTTTAACTGACCATTTATCGAATTAGAAACTGACCAAATAATTAGTAGTCATAATGTTTGACCACAGCCACATTAGGAACTAAAATTGTCCCAATAGAGTAGATATCTTCAAAAGCCGTGTTGTTTGTATTGTTTTAATTAAATACAATATGCACACTTTTTTAAATATTTATTGGTCATCTTTATTTCCACCATTAGATAATAAAGATCATTATTTCGAAATAGAATGGTTTGAGATGTTAGAAAATTAACTATGCGCTTAAGCAAACTTTGCTATAATAAGTCTGAAGATGCATCTGAAAGAGGCGAAACACGTGTCACATCAAATAGTATAATACGTGGAATAATCAAAGTTATTTAAAATTTTATATTAAAATGAACTTCCATAATATTACCGCCGAATCATTGAAACATTTTTACTTGCTCATTGTTACAAGTGAATTTTATCCTTTGAATTAAATAGTATGATCAATAGAAACTTCAAACGCTCATATCACAATCATTCACAATTATCATATTTAATTACTCGCAAATAAAATACAGAAAACACAATGCTGAATTCTACATTGATATGAAATGAATTTTGATAATCATCTGCAGTGGCGGCTGGTGACAGAGTATTAGGGAGTACAAAAAAAGATTCAACTATTTTTGCAAGAGTTCTTGCCTATTCATTGGATTTTAAAACACTTCTATAACATGGACTTTTAATTCAGATGTTCGCAATACCAACGGAGTGCCGGTCTTATGAATTGTTGGCTGTCCGTAGTACGGAAAAATAGTTGAATCTTGTTTTGTACTCCCTAATACTCTGTCGCCAACCGCCACTGCATCTGGTCTTTTTTTCAGCCATTTTTGTGAGTGATTTTCACCAAATAAACGTGCAAAATACAGCTGCATTTATTTTCATATCTAAAAACAAGGTTAATAAGAGCAGTTAGAACTTTTTCAAAGTAAGGTGTCGAATCCGTGACCTGATAACTAAGGAAATAAATAAGGAAACTAAATTCACAATAGTACAGTCTTCCATGTATCAAAAATCGACACTTGAACCTTGCAGGTCTAGGTTTGCGATTAACACAATGTGAAAGATTTTTGTGTTTTATACTCCTATCAATCAAAAAAAAACCCTTCGATGAAAATATCAATCAAAAAAAAATTGCAAATTCTTCACGCCCCCAGTTGTTTAAAACAGTTTATGTGTGAAGAGCGAAAGGGTTGGAAGCTGATAGGAATGAAAAAATTGCTATGTGAGTCAGATAAAAGATTTTTTCTCACGTTGTTTTTTTGTTCTGTGTAGATAATTAGGCATGTTTAATGCATGCGTCGTGCAAGACGCGCGTGCTTCTAGATTGACAGTGTGATCGATTACTCAATTTCAAAAATCAAATACAGTGAAACCCCGATTCTACGTTTTTCAAGGGACCGTATAAAACAAACGATTGATGCGGGAAACGATGAATGCGGGAAAGTTTAAAATATGAACATAATGCTGGGGCTATATAAAGTGAACGCAACACGCGGGAAAACGTATAATGCGAGAACGTAAGATCTGGGTTCCACTGTAGTAGCTTTATACAACCCTTATTATTTTATACATACCCAACCGAGTATGGCAAGTGTCGAATGAATTACTTCCAAAAATGTTTTAACTCACGAAGAATAATTCCATAATTAATATAAAGTCATTAATAATTAATAATTGTGTTCTACTAAAGCACTCGCCTTGAAGCAATAAGTAATAAGCGATAAGCGATAAGCTAACTACAAGTCCTGTTCTAGTTTTATCATCCAACGCTGGAACAATAAGTCCTCGTTAAAAAACTGCACAAAGTATTTTAGCTTCTACAAATTAATATTATTTATATCATATATGGTTGATAAATTTTAAGGTGTTCACTTTCAATACACGGTAGAATGGCATTATACTACTTATTCCACATTGCATTTATTTAGATCATGACCGGTATCGCTCATCGCGAGCATTATCATTTATATTTATATTTCTTATCGCGATGAGTGAAACCGATCCTGATCTTAATAAATTCATCATGGCATAAGTACTAAAAAGTGTGTTATTAATTTTATTTTTTGTTAATAGCTGCCCTCGTCAATAGTTTATATAGTAAGCCTTCTGTCAATAGTAGATCAAAACTCACGCTCAAAGTGCTTCGTTTGAAAGCGAAGCGTTACGCTATCACCTGCAGACAGACAGATAAGCCATGTCTCGCTATCAACGTATTAATAATATTCCTTTTTCTTAATTTTTATTTAATTTTGTTGTAGATTTATGTTAAAATTAATTGTAAGGCGTGATGCTCGGTAAACAAGTAAAATATGTGCATCAATAATGGCAGTCTTTCAAACCAAAAATAAAACATTTTAATTACATATGTCATAAATCAATTAGACTATTCATATTCGTAGCTGACGAAACGAATTAAGTGATTATTATTATATATAATATAGCCACTGGCATTAATAAAACAAAATTACATATGAGGCATTTTAAGCGCACCAAGATTTTTTTAAATACCCTCGACCATAGACTACTTACTACTCTTTCGCGACTACAATTACTCGTCATCTCAACTACTCGAGTATCGAGTAGTAAAATATTAAAATACTCGATTACTAGAGTAGTTTCAGATGTCCTAAAATGCATAGTATTGATTGAAATTTGTGTATATAAATAGATGATAAATAAATAAGCTTATTTAATTTCATTAATACATTTATTTAAATTTATAATTTTTCAAAAATAATAAGAATTTATCGTCTCAAATTTCAAATTGGTTCGAATATAGTCATAGTCAACGGCAAACCCATTTACAAAATATATATTACCTGATTGTAAAATCCACGCGTAAGACTCAGTTAATCGCAACGGTTAAACATCATAAGTAAATAAAATTAGGAAATAAATCTTTATTTGTAAATTACGTAGTACTACTCCAGTATTTTTTTAAATACTCGAATTGGAGTCTTGACTACTTACCATATCACCAATTAAAAAAATACATCTAAAACACGCTCTGCTCAGTTTCAAAAAAAAATAATTGAGTAGGTATTCGAATTAAGAAATAAATAACAAAGTTGAAATCACAGTGAAATATTTTCATCGATTACGGAGACTACGATTAATCCATTTGCCTCAAGCATTTTTCAACTTTTGACGACTCTAACAGTAAAACGTAAAACGCAAACGGTTCAAAGTTATATTCAACACACTTGATATTTTATCTCCAACAAAACCGCGGCTGTTTGAATCCATTTCGGCTAATCAAATCCTTGTGATTTTAATGAATAATAAAAACAAACATTCGGTGTCAGACTGGTATTTTTAAAGACGAGGGGGGTGTAATAACGTTGTAAGGGTATGTCTAGCGGGGAATGAGCCTTGAAATGGCCTTGTTTTGGGGTTGATTCTGATTATAGCGGTGTGCTTTAACAGATGCAACAAACCCCCTCCCCCCCCATGGAGAAACAATGATAAACTCTCACACTGCAAAAAGAACTTCTTTTACGAATTTGTTTTTTTTTATTATTAAATTATTGTATTTGAAGCTTGTGCTCTTTTCGCGGACATTTCAATAACATTATTGAAGCTTGTATACATTTAATTTCCGCTAATTTACATTTTAATAGCCTTTTAACTTAGTGACCTACTTATATTTTTGTATATAAACGATACAAACTGTTTACTACGCGTCAGTTCAAGTATATCCGTGCACTTGAAATGCCTGGAGATGCCGAATGGCGAATCCCAGGTCGTTAGCGACAAAACTCATGGAAAAGTACAAAATTCAAACAATTCAAATTCAATAACATTAGTTAAACGTAACACAAATTTGATCAAAGTATTTCTGGCATATTACCATGTGCAGAGACATTGTTATATAAACAGATAGCATAGTATATTATGTATCGGCCACTTAGGATAAAAGAACAGAATCTCGATTTTTACCAGTTTTGAGCTATGAATGCTACTTACTATATATATACAAAATAGTATATTACGTTATGTTTCAAAGAATCAATAGGAGAAGTGGATACGAATGAATTTCAATACATTTTCATAGCTCCACTCAACCTAAAAACAACACATTAGGATAAACTACTATTTTATATTTTACAAATAAATTAGAAAGCCAAAGCATTGCCTTTAAACATAATGAAAAAAGGAATTGTATCTGTTAAAAAATATGTGAAATTTATTACTGGTGAAACTTGTATTTGGCTCAATCAAAAATTAGATAAAATCTAGTTTGGTGTAATTGCTTCCAAGGGGTTGATATACGCTAACACACAACAATCAATTATTTTAATATTTTTTATGCTACCAGTATTAATTGACACATTGCTTGACGATATTTCCGTGACAGAACCGGTACTAATCTGCAATAAAAATTTCTAGCTTTTTCGTTGTAATGATGTGCCGTTTTTGATCTACAGTAAACCGTTCATTCGTAATTCAAAAATACGTATCTATATTTGATAAAAAATAATAAATTAACCTTACGTGCATCGTCAAATTGTATACAATTAAATTTAAACGAGAACGATTTTCAGCTCTATCATAATAATCCGATCTTATAAAAACAACTCCTGTTGAGATGCTCCATTTGGCGTCCATTAGAGTCTACGCTTAGTAAAAATTGTAACATATGGTTATGTTATATATGTTGGTCGGTCCCTGTGTTCTAGTGGCAAGAGCTTTGTCCTAGCGATCTGGAGACCCGGGTTCAATTCCCTGCAAGGTCAGATTTTTTCAATTGAAAAAAGAGATCTTGGGCTGGGTGTATGTTATTTATCGTTGATTTTGTGCACAACTGATTCATTACTTATCATCGAGTTAATCTCGCATGTCTTTCATAATTAAGAATATTTGGCGCATTGGCGTAAGCTGTAATGCCAAATTTTTTTTTTTCTATAAAATTAAATTAAAATTAAATTAAATTAAATAAGTTGTCCTGTTATCTTATACTGTCACTCATTCAGGGTTAGGTTAGATTATTATTACAATTTAAATAAATAATATTAAATTAATAATAGACCGGTTTCTGCGTGGTCTAGTTATATTTTGATTCGTTTTATTTACATAGTAACTGCACCAGCAATCTTTCATCCCCCAAGTGCCCGGCGTACAAAAAGAGGGTGCAACTCTATTAACGAAATAAACGAGTCGCGTCACTTTTGTAGTTAACTCCGAGTAATAAGGGGGTGGTGGGGTTAAACAAGAAAAGGTGGTTTGCCATGGCCCATTCCCGCCAATCATTTTACTCGATGGCTTGAAAGGGGTATCACTTTAATGAATTTTATGAATTAACTTCAATTCCATAACAAGCATTTGACATCAATTTACATGAGACAACACATATCTGATTGATAGAAAATGTATTTTAATCAGAAAGAACGACTTTTCTAATGGTGCAATAGTGCACTGATCCCACATGCATATTCAAACAATAAGCGATATCAAAATAAATAAACCAATTTACTCATTTTAAGCTCGGTGATTCGCACATTTTAAGCGGACGGCGTTAAAATTATAGTAGTAATAATACGTTTGTCAAAGTCCATTGATTACGCGCAGGAAGTGCATTTTCTGAAATGTACCAAACTTAATTGAAGCATAAGGGAGAAGAAAATTGTGACGTCACACCAGCATTTTCCACGCCACGTGTAACATTTTCAGGTTTTGAGAAGTTTTGTTCATTTTTTTCTTAATTGATTCGAACAAATTCATTTGTTTTCTCATTCTGTTTTGTACTGGCTTAACAGTGTAAGAGTCGGAAATCAAATAACTCCCTGTTCCGTTCCAATTAGGTTCTTCTTTAGCGTGACAATTCTTTTTTTTTTGATAAAAGTGAACGAGTAGCTCTCATCAAAGATTGTGTCTCTCATTTAGATCGTTTTTCTTAACCTTTATATTCATTCTAGCATCACATAATAAAGGTTTATATATCCAAAAGATTGTGAACCTGCCTTCTATACGCTCTGTGGATACCCCAGAAATGTCTCCTTTTCCATCTTGATAGATTTCAACGCCCTGGAAGACCACTGATGACCACGAATTGCGTGTACTCTGTAGAGATATGTTACGCCGGGAAAAGCATAAGGTAGAGATGAAAAATTTTGACATTGTACACAATTAAAATATTTAGTTATACAAGAGTTGTAAGATATATTTCAGATTCACACCATCGCCACTGTTGTGGGACGATGGTTTTCTTTTCGATTATTAATCCAACTATGTAGATACAACTGCATCATCGGTCTATTTTTGTTATTTTATTTAGCACAACTAATCTTGTGAGTATTTAAAGCTGCTATGTCTTTCTGTGCTTCAGCATAAGTCATAATTACTCACGATTTATATTTATGTTGCACTCAGATTCAATTATAAATATGCTGTCGTAATTGAGTCTAGATATGATGTATTATAATTTCTCCGGACAGTGTTCAATACTTTCCACTAATGACGTTATGAGATGTTCTTAATTAGCTTTATTGAATCAATTACAATCGCTTTTAAATTAAGACTGTGAACTTCTTAATTGACCTTTCATTGTCGGCACTCGTAATATCTTTGAGCGGTTCCGGTCGAATCTTTTTCTTGTTAGGAGATAGATATGTTTATCAACGAGACGTTGCGCAGAGTAGATTCAGTCAATCTTTTCTATGACGCCATTACACAATACACAGTTATACTCCATTATATAATTTTACAACTTTGTAGGTACAATATTTATTTGTCTTACAAATGGAAGATATTATACCGCATAAAAAATATTTTTGTGAAGAATCTAAATAATTGAATCTGTTATAAGTATACTAGGTGGCAGTGCTTACCGTCCACATTCGCTCAATGACTAGACAGAAAGAAATAAATATAAAGTGTGTGTAATGCATATCTTTGTCATTTAGTCATTTAAATATTGTCTTTGATACGAATCTTTTTATCGATTTATGTATCTGTATCCATAAGCATGGATTTTTTTATTTCTTTGAATGCTTCCCAGACACCCATTTTTCTCTGTCCGCTTCTGAAAATTGAACAGTTGACATTTTTGAAGAAGAAATTAACTAATTATTTAAGTTTATTTACCCACTTCA
Organism: Himalopsyche kuldschensis; assembly: GCA_028554975.1. Lineage (NCBI taxonomy): Eukaryota > Metazoa > Arthropoda > Insecta > Trichoptera > Rhyacophilidae > Himalopsyche > Himalopsyche kuldschensis. The sequence continues at coordinate 961,965 of JAHFWI010000005.1, forward strand.
AAGTGAGTCATTGAATAATCGAGTCCATACGCGCCACAATGAGGACAGACAGTAACTTAATAAATATATAAAATCTTTTTTCATATACACCCAAAAGAGTATCTCCACATCGCTATCATTGATGGAAGTTAATACACTCTAAAGTGTAACGTTTGCTTGGACATATCTTCCATCAAAATATCCTACAGATATTGTTTGATTCGAACTGATAATGTCAGGAGCAATACACATTTGGTGGTTTATTACATATTCGTACTGTAAGCTGACCTCATGAACTGTCTTCACTACAGAGATCGTGCTCTTTTGTGAGCAGCGATGGGTAGGAAATGCTGAACTTAAGTGTGCGGCCTCAGTGGATATACGTGCTTCCAGCGTTGCCAATCGACACTTGCTTAACAATCAAAGGTTGCCGCAATGGCTTTAACGATGGCGCCGTCTGTGAAGTCAAAACGCAGCGTCATAACGTAAAAAAAATTGTACGTCGAAGCAAGTAATAATTTCAATCTGATTTGAATTCGGCATTTACGCTTCGTTTCGATTTCTCAGACAGCGCCATCGTTAAAGCCATTGCGGTAACCTTTGATTATGAAGCAAGTGACGCTACGCCACGCCATAAGCTACGCCTGCCACTGTGGCCGTAGTCTTAGAGGCGAAGGAGACGGGAAGAACTTTGACGCTAACGTGCTCAAGAACTTAAAGCTCCATCAAGTAGATATCCAAAATAAAAGATTGAAACAGTTTTTTTTACAAATTTTAATTATACCTTGATGCGGCTCTGCGTATTACAGAGCAATTAATATTTATTACAATGTAATAATACAGATTCATCACTCCGAAAATAATTAAAAATAACATTTATTTTCCATGTAAACACGGTTAAGCAGATAAAACAATATTGTTTTTCACGATATCGAAAATTATTATTAAATTAAATTGGGTTTCGGCCATAGGATAATGTGAGACATTATTTTTTTAATAAACATGACCTCACAATAATTGAAATGTGTCAGAAATTGAAAACTAACAAGTGTCAAGATATGATTAGTATTTCATTATCGTTATTTTAAATTCAATTTATTAATGTTTTCGTTGTAATTATCATTGGCTGATTATAAGTTATGAAACATGGGATGATATCTTTTTTACGGTGCAGCTTTCTACACAGGTACAGTCCAATAAAGTTAATAAAAGAATTACAACGGCATTCGGTAAATTATGGATATATGGTCACGGGACAGAATTTTTGTAAAGATTGAAAAATAAGCACAGTAATGAAATGAATGTAAGGCTTACGATTTTTTTTTAAATGTTTCGTCTTTAATTTTTAAATTTATTATAATAGAAGATCGTTTTAATTTACAGAAGCAAAAATGCAACCACAAACTACACAAATAATAATATTATACAGATAGAGACAGTCACAGAAATTTATTATTTGTTTAAAATAAAAATTCTTCTTTCAGAACTCATATAATAATCAGTAATATTCTTCAGCTTTAATCATTTTGATTCCACATTTCATAATAATCCACAAGAACTCAAAGAGTAAAGTCAAAACATAAAATTATAAGCCAGTATGTATAAATTTTTTGAGCTTTTTTGAGCTCGAGAAGATTGGGAGTCTGTCCCGTGACCATATATCCATAATTTACCCGGCATTCTTCATAAACAATTACCTAAGCAAACTTTGCGATTTTAAGTCCGAACATGCGCCTGAAAGAGACGAAAAATTAGTAGTACAATACGTGGAATAAGCAAAGTTATTCCATATATAATATATGTAAAGCAAATTAATCAAACAAAAATAAGTATTTTATTCTGCATATTGAATAATTTTCGTGAGTTGATAATGCTCACGGTGAGTGAAACCGGTCCTGGTCATTATACAATATTGGCAATTTGTGTGTGAAAAAATTATGTTTTATTTGTTGAAATACAATTGACTTCCAGCAAGGATTGGCTGTTAAAACCTAAAAAGTGATTAATGTAAAAAGCAATACCAGTAATTTCTAATAAATCTAATGCAGACAAGACATTCATAATAAATATGATATACTTTGTTCATTTTAAAATTGTAAGTACATCCAGGGCTCGAATTTGGCCGGAACGCAGAAAAGAGGTTGGCTGGCTTAAAATTTCGTCTTCCGTTACTCCCTATAGCATACTTAACATTGTATTGAATAATTGCTGCTGAATAATATTGATGTTTAAAGGACAGACATTTCTTTGAAATTAATAAGTGAAAATATTTTGGCCAGCGGTTGTATCGGCAAATAATATATATAATTAAACGATTATAGGTAATTCAATATATATTATACAGTTTGATTTTAAATTAAATAAGACACGCCGAATAATATCTTAAGGTATTCACTATCATTATTAGTATTTGGTGGTCATGGTTGGTGATTCCCATGTGAGTGCATCGATGCCAATAGATGTGCGCATAGAAAATGATGGGAAATATTGAACCCAGCAAGTCCATCTGCTGGCCTCCCCGCGGCGACCATCGGGCAATGCAGCTTAGCTGTAGCTAACAGCAGGGGGCGAAAGGCGAACCATCCGGCGCCTCAAAACCGGTCTTCTGGCTAAGGGAAGGAAATCCCCGACAGAAAAACCGGGTTGAGCTAACCTGTAGAGCCCTCGTGACTCAGGCCTCGGAGGCGCAGGGTTAATCACCCTGTCCTCTTAAAAAAAAAATAGATTACGATACCACCACCGCAGAAGCCTCGGGCGCCCTGTTCTGCTCTTCGACGACCCAGCAAGAAAAAGGACATGATACTCTCCAATAACTGCTCAATGCGCATAGGCGCATATAATGTGCGTACTATGCGCTCCCCAGGAAAGGACTTACACGCCACCCGCATCATGCAAACCTACAAACTTGACGTTTTAGGGCTGAGTGAGGTGCGTTGGAAAGGCGCCGGGAAAAAGTTATTGGAGGGTGGATACACAATTTTATATTCAGGCCAGGAGCAATACCACCGCCAGGGAGTGGCAGTATTGATGTCGGGGAGGGCAGCCCGCTGCCTTGTCAAATGGGAACCCATCTCAGAACGACTGATACGAGCCACCTTTCGGACGTCTGATAGCTCGGTAACTGTCCTTCAGTGCTACGCCCCCACCGAAGATGCCGACACACAGGTGAAGGAAACGTTTTATGACTCTCTCCACGCTGCAATATCAACAATCCCTAACAGAGACCGCGTGATAGTAATGGGGGATCTTAACGCTAGAGTCGGAACTGACCCTTTGCTTGGCCCAACAGTGATGGGCAAACATGGCCTCGGTGTAGCCAACGACAACGGTGAGAGACTCATCGAGTTTGCAACTATGAATGAGCTCACCGTTGGCGGTACAATCTTCCCCCACAGAAAAATCCACAAATACACGTGGACCTCCCCGGATGGTCGCACCAAAGCACAAATCGACCACTTCCTCTACAGCACGAATCACCGAAGGGAACTTCTTGACGTACGAACCTACAGGGGTGCCGACATATACAGCGATCATGAGCTGCTTGTCGGCAAAATTCGTCTCAGACTCAGACGCCCCGCAAGGCCTCCAACTCGGAGTAGAATCGACGTCGAAAAACTTCAATTTCCTCGAATTCAGCTGAACTTTGATGTTGCTATGAGGAAAAACGTCGCCAACAGTGCCAATGATCGGCAAAACCCACGACCCGACGCCATAGAATCAGAATGGTCCAGTATTAAGAATTCTGTCGCGTCAGCCGCTCATGAAGTGCTTGGAATTCGGAGAGGTGATCAACCAAAGTGGATGTCCGACGACACGTGGAGGAGTATTGCAGAAAGAGCTCGGCTTAAAACACTGAGGGACAGTGAGACAGACCCAAACCGGATCGAGGACCGCCGGACTGACTATCATAACCATGATAAGATAGTTAAAAAGTCAGTGCGACTCGATAAACGCCGATTCTTAGATCGCCAAATTGAAGCAGCAGAGGAAGCATCACGCAGAAGTGATACGAGAAAATTATTTAAAATCACGCGCGAAATTTGCGGGAGACGACCACCGACCTCCGGGCCTATACGTAGTCCAAGTGGGGCAATAGAGTCGAGCGCGGAGCGTGTCAAAAGATCTGGAGAGATCACTTCTGCGGGTTGTTAAATCGCCCTCCTCCCTTGAACCCATTTGATATACCCAATGAAGCCTTACTTGTAGATATTCCCCGAGCGTCGAATATACCCGACCATACGCCAACGCGTGCTGAGATCACCTCAGCCGTACAGCGTTTGAAGAATGGGAAGGCGCCCGGTGTAGATGGTATTCACCCAGAGTTTCTCAAGTACGGCCTGGAGGCGCTTCTGCACCCCTTATACCAACTTATTAGTAAGGTGTGGGATCAGGAGCGCTGCCCAAGGGACTGGGTCAACGGTGAGATAGTCACCATCCACAAAAAAGGTGACCCACTATGCTGTGACAATTATAGAGGTATAACGCTGCTCAGCGTGCCCGGCAAGGTTTTGGCACAGATAGTCTTGGCGAGAATAAGGATCCCAATAATGCGTATCCTCAGGGAAAATCAGGCCGGGTTCCTACCTGGCCGATCCTGTGCGGACCAAATCCACAACCTTAGATGCCTTCTCCAGCAAAGCAATGAATTCAATAGCTCGCTTGCGTGTTGCTTTGTCGACTACGAGAAAGCCTTTGATAGTCCGCATAGGCCTTCCCTATGGGCCATTTTAAAGCTTTATGGGATCCCACCCAAGATAATCGCCATCATCAAATGCTTGCACGAGGGCAGTGAATGCTGCATAAGAATCGGTGACGTAACTACGGAATGGTTTGGCATCACTACCGGCGTCAGACAGGGCTGTGTTCTAGCTCCGTTCCTCTTTATAATAATCTTCGACTTCATCCTGAGGAAGTCAATTCCACCTGACCGAGGAGTAGCCGTTGCTCCCAACCTGAAACTATGTGACCTCGAGTATGCCGACGACGCTGTCATCTTTGACAAATCAGTTGCGGGTATCCAGGAAACAATGGATAGACTGCAGAGCAACTCGTATCGCGTTGGCCTCAAAATCAACGCGAGTAAAACCAATGTGCTCTGCAACAGCGCCTGTCCAGATCCAGACTACTCTCTGTTGAGTGCGGGGCAAGAAATCGAGAGAGTCGATGGTTTTAGGTACTTGGGAGTACACATCACGGGAGATGGCAACCCGCGTAATGAGCTCGCGATCCGATTAGGGATAGCTGGAGCAACATTTAATTCAATGCGGAAAGTCTGGGACTCACGGCTGTACTCGGTCAGAACCAAGTGCCACTTGTTCAACGCATGCATACTGACTGTGCTGCTTTACGGTTGCGAGTCATGGCACATCACAAAAGCACAGGGTAACCGTATACTGTGCTTTGAAAACAGATGCCTGCGGCGAATACTAGGAGTACAGTGGTTTGACTTTGTCAGGAATACGGAGGTAAGAGAGCGGACAAACCAGCCCCTTATTACGTCCAAAATTAAAAGGCGACGATGGACCTGGCTTGGACATGTGCTGCGGATGCCCCAGGGGAGCCTGAATCCTGCCTGCCTCTTCTATCAACCTGATGGATCCCGACGCCGCGGAAGGCCTCTGATGACCATCCATAGGATGTACTCAGGGGAGCTGAGGGACGCCGGGATGACCTGGGAAGATGCAAGGAGGTTGGCGGGAGACAGAGAATCTTGGAGGCACCGTGTGGCGGCCATATGCTCCGAATAGGGAGCGGATATGGGTTAAAAAAAAAATTCACTATCAATACTAGGAATGGCATTATAATAAAAATAATAAAACATTTTTAGTACTTATTCCACATAAAATGTATTGGATCAGGACCGGTTTCGCGCATGGCGGGCATTATCAACTGATAAGAAATGCAACGAAACAGTGATATGTATTCAAACGCTAAGCAAGAATTACAAGGTAAGACAAACAATTGGTATTGTAACTAAACAAATAAATTGAAGCAAAAGAGATTATAATTAAAATGTTGAAGACCTCTTAGCAATGCAAGCTATTACATCAAAAATCAATTAAATATGAATGATCATTAACAATTTAAAAACCACAATAAGTGCATATAATAAATCGTTATGTCCGTAATCCTTTATCAGTCATGGGAAGTCCGGGAAGAATATTCTTATATATTTTATCTTAAGTTTAGGAATACCGGACGCTTTTAAATAAAAAAATGAATATGTCCCAACTGCACCGCGCCATAAACGGGTTGAACAACTATGTTATAAAACGACAGCTTAAAAAAAAATATTATGCAATGTGCGCACGAAGGGTTAATAGTGATAAGATAACACCGTATTTTGATTAGTAATAATGATTTGATAAGGGCCAACTGTCAGTCATTTTATGAAAAGTGATAAATCGTGTCCTCTTCAGCGGAATACTCAAAACATAATCGCATACTGAATCAATATCATAAGTAAATAATACTTGCGCTAGTTAATGTGACATTATAGAACAATACTATCGCGTGAATATTATTCTACTCATTTGACATTAAAATATGTATTATTATGTACTAATTTCATTCATAAGATGACAGAATTATAATGACGAATAACACGAAACATGAACCGCTTACTCGTTACTAGGGCTTGCATTACCGGTAAATAGGCCAAAATACACCATCGGTAATTGCCGGTAAATTGGGAAATTTACCGGTTTTTACCGGAAATGATTTTATCGCGAATTAACGACAGATACAGGCATATTATAACGAAAGTTTATTGTGATATGCATGCGGAATCGAATTTGATAGATCTCGGACATAATATCGGCATTACAACCAGTAAAAGTAGCTGTAGAAGCTCTGTGTCGTACACATATCGAAGACATAAATCTATATACAGCCGACATAACATTGATATTTATGCTTGATGAACTGTCTAAATTCAATTCTTTTTTAGCCATGGAACTTAAAGAACAGCTAATAATTCGAATAAAGGAAAGAAGAACGATATATTCCGATGTGATTAATTATCGTAGTGATCCTGATACAATTAATGATTTTGATACATATGGAATATTTAATATAACAAATAAACATCTCACAGACAGGTAAACCAAATATTACACAGTCGTAATTTAACTTAACCAAGCTTTATGTGGCAAATAAAAGATTATCTGATCTCCCATTCCCATATGTCAGTTAAACAAAAAGGACAAACATATACATAAGTGCATTTCATGACATTGTTATTTTCGTGAAACGTATTTTAAATTCTTTACGTTTTAGGATACCGTTTTTAGTAAAAGTAGCCACATATAGTTATTTTATTTATTTTTACCTATTTTGTTTCATTTGCCGGTAAATAACCGGTAATGGGTGAAATTATTTACCGTTTACCGGTTATTGGAATTTGACGGTAAATTGCAAGCCCTACTCGTTACCTCACATTGAAATGGTTATATTTCACATTTTTGCCTAAAATGACTTTTCGGTTGGAAAAGCTTGTATTTACCGCATTCTATAGTAAATATGAATTTCAGAATTATCTATGTTTGAACCTGCACACTTTTTTTACTAAATTTATTTAACAATGTCCTAACATTGCCATCAATAGATATTTAAGATCATTATTTATCAGCAAGAGTTGTGAAAAAATATGCTTTAAATAAGTAATTTGAAAGATTTTTATTAGGTAATTGTTACAACTGAATTTTAATCAATCGAAACTTCAAACGTTCATATCTCAAAACAATGTCAAGAGCAGTTAGAACCTTTTCAAAGTAAGGTGTTGAACTGTAAGAACAATTACACAAACGTCACAGAAAGTATTCGTGTACAAGCGGACCTCTTCTTTCACACAATTTACTATTTCGCACATTTTTAAACATTCGTTCTTTTCGTAGATTTTTTAACGATAATGCAAAAATTTTTTGTTTGCATGCAGTTGTTTCCCTCTCCTCCGCTCTATTTTGCACTCTTAAATGCATATGAACTATGCCCAAGCAAGCACTATTAAAGAATAATAAAAATAATAAAACATTTTTAGTACTTATTCCACACAAAATGTATTGTTATCAGGACCGGTTTCGCTCATAGCGAGCATTATCAAATGATAAGAAATTTAACGAAACAGTGATATTTATACAAAATTTAAGCAAGAATTACAAGGTATGACAAACAGTTGGCATTGCTAAGAGGTCTCTAACATTTTAATTATAGTCTATTTTGCTTGTATTTAAGAGTTGATTATAGACTACTTTTTTTTTCCTTAAAAACACGGCATAATGAAGGATAAACTGGAAAAATCTTTATCACTCTGGGCTAGTGACCAACATGAAAAATATATCACTCTAAGAACTTCAATTATTCAAGCTAAGGCTCTGATAAAGCATAAAAAATGAGATATTTGGCTAACTTAGGTTCTAACACGATGTTTTGTGCAAGTCATAGCTGGTTTGCCAAATTTATAACGAAGTATTCTTTACATTATTTAAATTTACTGGATAATCTGCTGATGCGGAAAAAGATGCTGGAAAAGACTCTATTTCCTGATTTTTTTAAATCAATGAAGATGGACAATATAATATTCTCCGAGTCAAATATTCAATTCAGTAGTACTAGTTTGACGAATGAATGAATTAAACTAAGATGTTCATGAGTTGATTGAATTTCACTCGGAACCCCTAACAAATGAAGATCAAATCGACCAACAGGAGTACGAGAATGAAATACAAAATAAAGGTGAGGAAGAAGAATCAGAAAAAAAACATCTACTTTCAAACATTCAACTTTCGCACACAGTTTCAGGAACCAATTATGTGCGAAAGTAGAGGTCCACCTGTAATACTTAAATAGAAAAAATACACAATTTTTCCTCACAATGAAAAAGGAACAGTTTTAATATTCAAATGGAATTAACTTTATATCTTATTCGTTATCAATTATTGTTAATCTTTATTGAACAAGCTTTTTTTCAAGGCGCCAGTTCCAATTGCAAACAGCGTAAGAGATTTCTATTTTAAAGCACATAGCCTATCGTTTTTATGTTAAAAAGATGAATTAAATCTTATTAATTGCCAATGTGTCAGATATTTTATTGACTTCAAATCGATTGAGGAGTAATTTACTTTGCATCAATACAAGGAGGAAAAATAGCGTTTGGTGCAATGCTTTAATGTTGTGAATGTATAATTGGTAGAAAATCAACATTGACATTGATTTTGGCATTGCTGGTATCCGAAAAATTATGATACAAAGACTGACATCAATTAATAGTGATTTCAACATTCCATTGTATTTTAAATACCGATTCTTGCAAATAAAAACACATTTCATAGTACTAAATACAGTTTCTATATAAGTATGTTATCGTTCTCGTGATGACCCGCTTGGTTAGGATTGGATGGGTGGGAAATAATTGTTAGACAACAGAAACACCCATGAAATCGACTGCTGAAAATATTGCTCGCACAGGGATTTGAACGAGTGACGGAAGCCAACGTCGATGACCACTTCACAACAAAGCTGACAAAATTCTTGAACACATGGGTCAACGCCTGCCACTGATAAAAGATATGTTATGGTTAAATCCATTTGTTGGAAAACTGAGAATATGAGATATTTTCATTACTTTTTCCTCATTAATTTGTGTTTACTATCAATATTTTTTAAATTAAGGAATTACGGATATTGTGTAAAAATTCAAACTTTTCCATGTGAATAAAAAAGGCAAATCTAAAACTGGCAGTTAAGAAATCTATTTTGGAATTAACCACTTTTGAAAATTACCTCCTGATTTATGTTTAATTATTTTTATTTTCGTCGAGAAAAATACAATACATGGCATTACAGCTGACTCCAATGCGCCATGCATTTTGAAAACACGTAAAAAAATATATCAAACATATTATCATACGGAAAGAAAAATAACAATGTATTTTAGTTCTTCATAAATTATTTTATATATTTGTTGATAGCTATTTGGGCTTACGCCTTCGTCAGAACTATGTTTAAAACGTGTATTAGAGATAGCTTATATACCTTTGCTAGACAGGGTGCCCCCTACATCATCTCTTTCTGTTGAAACCATACCTACGTCACATGAAAGAATTTAAATAAGTTTGATTTAATGGTCTAAAGTAATGGTGGGAAACAATAATTTGGGTATTTTTGGGTTATTTGATCGTGTGAAACCACTTATCTGCAATGTCTAAGTGCATATATTTTAAATTGTTTTAAGTTTATTGTTTGTTAAAGGTTTTAACAGAGGTGAACTGTTAATTGTAATCTGATCGTTAAGAATTTCATTGGACTGATTATACCTATTAATTTCCAGCTGTTCCAATGCATTCAGCTTTAGGCCCTAATCAATAAACATATTATCATAATCCTTAAAATAAATTCAATCACAAAGCACCAAGTTCACTGCAGAAAATGTGTATTTCAAAAAGCAGTGCATTGATCAGCCGAAAACCTCTTGCAACTGTCGACTCAAATGACCTACGCGACAAACAAATGTTATATTGTAACGAAAACAAAATTTCTTACATACGTTCTATACGAATCTTCAACGGTTGAATTGGTTTTCACTGATTTACTTTATTATTGAATGTGTGTATTATTTCCTGCCTACTTGGCCGTCTCTCCGATAACGACGTGTCGAGAGAGAACTAAAAAGATACTCCTTTGAGGAAACCGCACCATTGTGACCTGAACGTCTCCTCAGGCCGACAATCGATCTAGTTAGTTGGATTCCTACGTGCTCGTATGCCAAGAATCTGATTCAAATCGGTCTAGCCACGACCATCGAATAGCGGGGAATCAAAGTATTGGCGAAACGAATAACAAACGTGTGTAAGAACGATTTCAATAAAATGATGAACTTTTTTTTTTAAATTTGGCTTTTTTTATTAACCTTACTACAGCCCAAGATTCCAATAAGGTTGATAAAAATCACTAGTATAAACATGATAATCACTTTTAATGTGTTCACTGTCATTGTGGTGGAATGCCATCATAATAAAAATAATAACACATTTTCAGTACGTATTTCAAATAAAATTTATTGTGTAAGGACCGGTTTCGCTCATAGTGAGCATTGACATCAGTTGACAATGCTTGCCATGAGCGAAACCGGTCCTGACTAAAAACATTTTTTGTGGAATAAGTACTAAAAATGTTTTATTATTTTTATTAAAAATGTTAATGTTGAATTTGAATTGTTGGAATTTTGTACTTTTCCATGAGTTTTGTCGCTAACGACCCTGGTTTCGCCTTTTGGCATCTTGAGGCATTCCAAGTACACGGATGTACTTGACTGACTTGAACTGTCAGTTCAAGTACATCCGTGCACTTTGAATGCCTGAAGATGTTGAAAGGCGATACCCGGGTCGTTAGCGACAAAACTCATGGAAAAGTACAAAATTCAAACAATTCAAATTTGATATTGAACTTCCATCAAGCACCCTCATTCGAAATACTTAATTATGATAATGTTGGTTTTTAACTTGATAATGCTTGCTATAAGCGAAACCGGTCCTGATCTAATACATTTAATGTGGAATAAGTACCAAAAATGTTTTATGATTTTTTTGTAATACATACAAATAGGAAAGGTTAAATTAAACATTTTTTAACCTTAAAAGAAGCGAATAGATATTTATATTGAATATAATTCATCATAATCTTGCTTCATTACTAAAGCAAACTTTGCAATAGTAAGTCCAAAGATGCATCTGAAAGAGACGTAACACATGTCACAATTAGTAACACAATACGTGAAATTATCGAAGTTATTTTTACTTTTATATTGAATTTAATTCATTCTACCGTGTTGAACCAAAAGTACGTACTCCATACTCCTTCAAAGCATAGTCGGAGTCGAATTGTTGGTCAATGTCGGAGTCGGAGCCAGAGAAACGAATAACTAATGAAAAATAAACATTGACTTAACTATGGTGTAATCCGGGACGGTGTAAGCCGAAATAGTTATCAACCATATATAATATAATTTCTGTAGGACTTAAATACATCTTGTGTTATAATGGAGTTCAACCAAGTAAATGCCAATTCAATAAATTAATTTATTTTCTTAGGAGGCGTGTTGTTGGTGAATGTCGGAGTTGGAGTTGTGTTTTTTTAACGAAACCACAGTCCTGCGCAAAATGAATATTCAAACCAATCAAACATAAACTTTGATTTCGACAGCAGTTGTATGGTTATCTAGTTGTTACCATAATCAGGCTACTATTTAACTAGCGTGTAAATTCACTTTAACGCTTCGTATGTTTTGTCACGAGTCGTGATAAACACATTCAACGCGGTGCATAGAATAAAAAAGCCGCTTTATAAATACTTGACAATTTACGATACGTATAATGCAAAACATTCTACCTTTCCTTTATAGCTACACATATGCGCATTTTCAACACAACAGCCCACGGAAGCGTGACCGTTAGAGCTTTTTACACTATGAAACATACAAAAAAAAAACTAGAATACTATTTAATTTGTTTTAAAAGTAATTAGCTCTAGATTTACGTGTAAGTGTGGTTCATATTTCTTTCATGAAAGACTTCAATCTTTAGTTAATTGTTTTTAATTTAACGAAAGATACTTTGGCTGTATACTGGTTGAATAAATACATATAATTTTTTGTCCTACACTGGACGAGAGTCATAGACAAAATTTTAATAAATATACTTACTGAGTTCGCGGGTTTGATATAAGGTTCAACTTTTACAAGGACCAACGCCTGACTGAATTGAAAGCATTAATATCCTGCGATACCGTATTTTTAAGCTTTATGAATCAAATAAATAAAATTTATATATTGTTTTAAAAGAGTCACATACAACAATTTAATAAATACTCACTGAGCTCGCGGGATTGATTAAAGGTGCCACTTTTGCAAGGACCAACGCCTTACTTAATTGAAGGCAAAAATATTCTGTAATGCCCTATTTTTTATGCTTAAGCAATCAAGTCAATAAATTTTATCTATGAATATTTTTCCTGCACTGATCGAGCGTCACAGACTGAAATTTAATAAATAGGTACTCACTAAGCTAGCGGGTTTGATATAAGGTGCCACTTCTGCAAGGACCAACGCCGGGCTAAAAGCAAGGCATGCATATTCTTCTCACCCAATTTTTTACGTCAAATCAATAAAATTTATATATTACTGTAAATTAATTGTTAATGCCGAAATACTATATTTTTCATATTCAAAATCGGTTTTCCGGTATTGAAAAAATAGTCAAAATACCGGGATCGTGTTTACATATGTAATAAATAAAAAATAGGTTTAAATCACAATTTTATATTTCATTTCTAAGAGTTTGGTTTTTGTCGTAAATTGTTATTTTAGTTATAGCAACATTGTTATTTTTCTTAGTCAGTCTATGTCACATTTAAACAAAGAACAAGAGTATATTCGAGTAAAACAATCGCTATGAATTTATCTATGTACCAACCTGTGAAGCATTTTATTTACACGAATATCTAGATACTTAAAAATAATTCAGTTCAATTAATAACCCGCTTTAATTATAATTCGTTAAAATAATGGCTTGTTTCGGAATTAATTAGATATGGGCGAGCTCGCATAAACAACGAAAATCATTATATTTTCGGTATGAGAAATTAAAATCTGAATTGCTTGTTAGTTGAAAGATTAATGTATTTATTAGCATTCGTATGTGCACTACATTTAAACTACTTGTGTATTATAATAGTAATCACCGCGCCGAGGCAGAATACGCGATTTTAAATTGATTTTAAATAGCCATTATTTTTTTTTCACATCCTTTATTTGCGATATAAATAATAAAACTATAAAATAATAACATAGTTGCGTTCAAACGTGCTGATTTAAAAGTAGTGTAGTAAATGCGTATGAACCGACACACCGATGGTGATACGTCCAGTTTGGTCAATTTTGAGTTGGATTAATAAACAGTGGTGGATGAAGCACTCAGAAGTAGGGTTTCCAATCCCGGGATCCCGAGAATTTTCAATACCTGATGAATCCCGAGATAATAATACATAATCTCCAAATTTTCGGGACTGATTTGTCATCAATAAAAGCGTCATTTTAACAATGTGAATTTTTTTAAAAATGTGCATAGCCAGACATATTTTTTGTTTCAATTAGTTCTCAGATTGCATTCGAACGAGACCGATACTCTCGTTCATTATATTTCAATCAAATATTTTCGCTCTTCAGTAATGGATAAACAACCGAAATATAATATTTATAAAAAGATATTGACATCAATTATTACTATTTTAGCGACACATTAACATGGTTAGTATTTAATAGATATTAAAATTATCGACCATTAAAAAATATTCTAAATCCCGGGATCAAATTTATGGCTCGGGGACTATAAACCCTACTCGGGAGTCCTCAAGTGCAATAATATTTTAGAGGCCCTCTTTTTCGGACAATGAAAAAATTTCATTGCGATTAATGATGATTTTATTGTTGGTCGTTTCTCCAAATTATAAAATCTTTATTTTATCGTAAGTGATCGAGAGCATGGCTACAACAATATCGGTGTTTCCCACAGTTTACTAGAAGCAATTAAGAATATGTACCACACTCGTACTTGATGATTTATCAACCATCGGTCATTCAATAAGCTATTGACAATGCATTATTCGGTGTGACATCATAATATATTCAAGACCAAATAATAATAAAGTTTTATATAAGCTATTTTTGAGGCCCCTAAGACTCTGAACTACCCGAGTATTGAGAAGTAACATTTTAAAATACTCGAGTATACTCGAGTAGTTTCAGATGCATCAAAATATATTAAAATTTGTGTATATTGTTTTGTTATTTAGATTATTATTCAATTTTTTATTTTGTCTCTTGTCATCACAGACTCTCGTCATCATAAACTTGTTATTTATAAGAAAATTCAGCATAACCAAAAATAAAAGTAACAAAAGAAATTTTCGCATAGGATAGTCAACGGCCAAAACATTTTAATATAATCTCAGTTAAACACAATGGTTATTTATTGAACATTATTAACATTTCTTAGTAAATAAATCTTTATTTATAAATTACGAATATTATTTGAGTATTTTGAAAAATACTCGAGTAATCCGCCACTGTTACTAAATGTATTTCGTTTGAATCTTGGCCGAGCACAGATGTATCACGGAAATAAAAATTCGTTGACTAGACGTGATTTAAAATTTTATCTTCGCCTTGCTATTGTTTTCATCGCTTGAAAAGACCATTATCCTCACCGAATAATAGCGGCAAAAGGTAAAATATGGATTATCTTTTATTCATGGTACCGATAAAATAAAAAAAAGTCGAGCATTTAGCCCACAAGAGTTATACTATTCAGTTAAAGATAGCTCCATTACCAGCATCTAAATAGTATATTTCATGAATCTTGTGCTGCTATTTATCATGCTATTTATCATAACGGAGTACTGTCAAGTACCTACATGCCAAATCAATTAATAAACACAAATTTTAATAAAGAATTGTTTTTATTTAACGAATTGTTTACATATATATAGCTGAACTCACTTAAAAATATTTGTTTAAATTTATTAAGATAATTCAGCAGACGGGACAAAATTGTAACATGCCCCGCATATTTTTTATGACATGTTATAGTGATTCTTTTACACTCACGAGTTTGTCGCAAGCGTACAATATAATAATACAGTTAGTAGATAATTTATGTTATACAATTAATATCATTAATCAAACGAGCCTTAATTGTAATACATTACAAACATTTGATGATGTAACAGATATTTCAAAGTTAAATTAAATATATCTCACAATTATCTCAACACCACGACTCGTGACTTGGTATCAACTATAAAAAGAAATGATAATCTTAAACATTTCATTCATTGAATTCGTATGTACTTGGCGGAACTCCATTATAACACCTATCCCGTATTCCTACAGTTATTTAAAAAATCAATGAAGGTTTTTATAATAATTTCAATATTGACTTTGAGTTTTATCCTACAATTTTTTGACGTGACAACGTCTTATAAATCGATGAATGCCCACTGCACGCACGAAAAAACAAGACTCATTGTCCCGTTTGTCGCGTTACGCCGAAGGCAAGCGTGCGAGCGAGAGCGCGGATAAGCGATAGAGAGGCACGATCGGCCTACCGTTCGGATTGTGCCGCATCTATCTCTCTTCCACTCGATTGGTCGATGCGTCTGAGTAGAAAAGAGACAGCGGCAGCACACAACTTATACACCTACAGTACCTACACGTGATCTGTTTACAACTGTTTATAAAGTGAAGTGAAATGTTAATGTGGTTTTCATTGTTTATATTACAACAACAATTGCGGCAATAAAGGTTATTAATTCTTGCATATTAAAAATCTGATTAACGTATAACAAATATACAAAATATCGTATCCATACAAATTAATGATAATTCAATAAAAATGATTCCATTTTATTCATAAAAGTATGCAATCATTTCATCAATGTTTTCTTATGACGTTGTCACGTTAAACTATCGTCCGTAAACCGACTTTACAGACACCAATTTTTTTTTTAATGATTAAATCTCACGACCACTGAAACTGATCTTTTGGAATAAATACAAAAAAAAATGTATTTTAGTTGTACAAAAATTATAAGATACATAATGGATAGTTATTTCGGCTCACACCCTCGTCAGAATTATAGGGCGAATGGAATTAGAATAGCGAGAGGAAGGTATAGAACCTAGAGAGCGTAAGCTGGAATAGCTATCGACTATATTTTATTTATTTTTTGTAGAAGTAAAATGCATTGCTTCTTTTTCACCGTGTTATAAACCGAAACTATCTGATCTCTAAGCGGAACTAATACTACTGCGCTTCAGATGCAATTATTAATATTGGATGAATCTAGTTTTAATGTAGTTGTTATTTAACCCAAACAATGATATACATAAAATCACTTTTCTTAGGATAAATTTAATTCTCCCTTTATACTTCACCTACAAAAGCCTTGATGTCAAAGTTTGTTGGATCGATACATTTAAATCTCAATTGCATAACCCATTTAAAACCATTGTAAAAAAATTATTTGGCCGTAGTATCAGATTGAATGCATAAAAGAATTTGTATAAACTTTTCAAACTGACATTGTCATCTATCTTCTTCTCTATATATAAAAATGAATGTCTGTGTGTATGTCCTTTATGGACTACTAAACCGCTCGACCGATCGATGTGAAACTTTACATATTTATTGAGTACACTCCCGCAATGGTTTCTGGCTTACCAACCCCTCCCCCCAACCACTCTCCAACCTCCACCCCTCAATTTTTTTTTTAACTTTACGAATTTTTCGAGTTCACTTCTTCGAAGGTTTCTGGCCTACCCTCCCATACGCCCTCCAAACCCCACCCCGCCAAACAACCCTCCTCCCCCCCAAAAATTGATATCGAATTTCTCGAGAATTGAATACATGCAAATTGAATTGAATATTTGTGTAATGTCTTTCCTTCAAATTTATTTTAGTTGTTGGCGTAGCAACGCGCAGGGTACAGCTAGTATATTATAAAAATAATAACACATTTTAGTACTTTTTCCACAAGGAATACAATAAAACAGTGGTATTTATGCAAAAGTTAAGTATGAAAACAAAATATGACAAAAAATCAAACAAACAAGCGAAACCGGTCCTGATGAAATAAATCTCTTCTGGAAAAAGTACTAAAAATGTGTTATTATTTTTATTATAATGCCTTTCCACCAAGTATTGACAGTGAAAACCTTAAAAGTGATTGTCATATATGTTTAAAACTTACAAAGTTGGTACATAATATTGCCGGTTTGTACTAAACATTTATGTTCTCTACATTCAAGTAGTTATTATTCTCAAGCTTTTTGAGACAATGGCATATTAGGTGTTTAATAAGCCAACAATGCCCATGATTTTATTTGACACTTAATATTTATATTTTGTATTTAATTGTGACGAAGAGTGACATATTAAAATATTTTTTACGCCAGTTTTCAAAATTTCAAAGTTAAGCTCAAGTAATTAATATATGTATCACTTTAAAGGTGTTTATAATTATTGTTAGTTTTTTTCTATCCTGCCCTCCTTGCTTCCCGTAAAAGGGAAAAATCACAAACTCCATTTTTGTTATTTATCATTTTAGAATATTGGAATCAATCATGCTTTATTACTTTAGCAATCTTTGTGATAGTTCGTATTAAGATGCCTCTAAAAGAGGCGAAATACGTGTTACAATACGTGGAATAATCAAAGTTATTTTATATTCTAGGTGTCCATTGTCAATACTTGGTGGAATGGCATTGTAATAAAAATAATAATACATTTTTTAGTACATATTCCACGTTGTGTTATTAAGATCAGGACCGGTTTCGCTCATCGCGAGCATTATCATTTGTATTTCTTATCAATTGATAATTCTCGCGATGATTATTTTGACATACATACATATGAAAATATAACAAAACTGCCGTCGTCAGTAAAAAGTTGGCCTGAAACTAGTATATAAGAGTAAGTATTTTAAATAAAATTGCGTTATTTCAAGTTTTTCATTTCTCTTTATATATCTACTTGTTTTTGATTTTGGATTGATTTATCAATATTTATGACATATGTATTTTAATGTAGCTTTCTCGCATAATATATAGGTAGCTAAATCGTTGAAAAGATCATCTTTTATATATTACAAAGACATAAAAAGATACCGTTTATAACAAACTAGCGGCAAGTTACTCTTTTAATCTACTTTATAGTAATACATCCAAAACTCTTATACACGGCTGAGATTTGAACTGAAAAGAGGTCTGGCCGGGAAGATTCTGTCAGTACGAATACGTCAGGCCGAGCGTAGGTATAAGTTTACTGACAAATTTTCTCATGCAGGCAAGTAAATTCAACAAAACGTTATCTTCGATATAAGCACTGAAACATTGCAACATGCTGGATTAACCAACAATTTAATATTTAAATCAACCGTTCGCTGGATATCTTCTCAGAAAAATAGGTGCACCATTTTAGTTCTAACTCGACGACTTCACAATAATAATAAAAGCAGGTGTTTTGACGACATCAAATGCTAATAGGTATTTTCTGGAATATTTAATACCCATAATTCATATCCTAGGGGCAAATATAAGGGCTTACCTTTACCTTGATCGTCGTTTGAGTCAGTGGAGGGCGGCCGTCTAGGCGGCGGGGGCCTCGTAACGAACGGCGGCACGGGCAGAAAGGGCAGCAAGGGGGGCCAACACGGCGCTCTTCCGCCTCCGCCCCACAGCCTCAGCCCCCCGCCCCCCGCCCACACTCCTCCTAGATCCAGTGCGCCTAACGTCGTGATTTCGGCGAGGATCTATGGCTTCTAGACCTGACGCTGCATCGGTGCTTCGAATGAATGAAGATCTCAGCTATTGTTCACAGAGCACTTTTCAGATTTTAATAACTTTGCTATTAAAAAATTTCGTTCATATGTCCGTCAAAAATCATCCATATATCTATTTCTTTTAATTTAAAATATTAACGATCACAGTTCACAATTTTTTTATTTTATTTTAAGTAGGTTTTTTTTATTCGGACCACTATAATAGTTAAATTAATACCAACTCACTCGATTAAATAAATTGTTAATGTTATAATAAATACATTAAAAAAATATATTAATGTCTATTTCAATTAGGTGTTCATCTTTCATTGGGTCACTTTATTATTTTATATGAATAATCATAAGTATCATAAACTTATATTCAAATATTCATAAAAGTTTTATTGTTAATGGCGCACTGCAATTTCAAACAAACATTAATATTGAATTTATAAGATTATTTGATAAGCATATTATGGACAAAAATTAGCATTTTTTAAGCGAATTCCTACAGTTATTAATACAATCAGCGAAGTGTTTTATAATAATTTCAATATTGACTTTGAGTTTTATAGTTTTGACTGCCAAATCTCGGTAACAAATTCCTAGATTTATTTATGTAGGTATACAAAGTATAACACATTTTTTATCGATCACTCTAACGACCAGTGAAACCGATATTTTAGAATAAATAAAAAACAAAATAACACGCTGAAAATATGGCAATGTATTTTAGTTCTACATAAATTATAAGATATACAGTTAAGAATTCTAGTTCTATTCGTCCTCATATAGGGCGAAATAAATAACAACTATATATTTTACATTTTTTATCGAACTAAAATACAATGCTATTTTTTGATCATGTTATAATGGAGTTCTACCAAGTAAATGCCAAGTTAATCAACAACAAAAAAATATATTATATTTATTATTGAGATTGGTATTGGGAGTTATTTGAACAGAAACAACAAATATGCATTTTCAATGTGCCAAATACTGTGTGGAAATTCGTTTTTATATATAAAAAAAAATGGTTTCATTATTTATTCAACTGTATAAAAATTATGTATCGAGATTTGATTATCAAATTTAGTTATAGATCTTTTATATCATTTTAGTTTAATTTATTCGATGATTCAGCAACGCAATGTTACATATTCAGTACAAAGATCATTTAAAATAACCGCTCATTGTGAGACGGAAATGGACAAAGTGATAAGCGTGAAAGTGTAATAAGTTAGATTTTTCAGACAGTTAAATGACATAAGTAATTTGCCACGCATCCTGGTTCAGATCGAGTTGGTGGAACTCCGTTAAATTGACACACATACATCGTAATAACAATCTATAAAATCGGGTGAAAATAAATGATCGGCGATTTCGAATATAGATGTCTAGATATATAAATAAATACTTGCATATTTAATATTAAAAATATCTATTAACGTTATCGTTGGCGGCTATTAAAAATAATATGAATATTTATTGCACAAAATATGACAACATATTTTTAAATAAATACAGTTGATATTTACCCAAATAACTTGTATTTTTATCAAAAAAAAAATATTTGCATGGGATGATGGATATTATGTCACATTACGTAAGACTTGACAAAAATATTTTTTGTGTGCATTAAATTTTTAAATTATTTTTTTATTATTCATATCAAAAAATTATGTCGCTCACTCTTTTTTTCTTCTAAGTAGAAATCTGCTTTGTTTATTTTTTAAATTATTGCATCAAATCGGTAAGTTCTATTGAAATTTACCGACCGCCAATACAAAAGTTCTATTCATCAATAAAAATACATCGTAACAAAAATTTGAACACATCTTAGTACCTACTTATTCCACATTAAATATATTGGATAAGGACCGGAGCACTATCAACTGACAACATACATATTATCAACATACTCAGTTGATAATTCTAGCCATAAGTGAAACCGGTCCTGATCCAATAAATTGAATGTGGAATAAGTATACCTACTAAAAATGTGTTGTTATTTTTATGCCATTCATTCTGCCTTTTTAAGTATAGTAAATTAAATTAATTATGATATAACATTGGTTCTCACGTGCGGCCACCAGAAGATTTGACTGCGGTCAGTGGCGAATTAAACAATTAGGAGGCTCGAAGCGCAATATAATTATGGAGGCCCTCTTTTTCGAACTTAAAAAAACTCTTATCACAAATATTTTCGTTTTTCCAAATTTTAATTTGAACAATGTATGGTAATCCCCGCAGTTCACTAGAAACAGTTTATAATGATTACCTTGCGCATCGTAATTTATAACCCATCGGTCATTCGATATTTTTAACATTGAAAATTTATTTTACGATGCGACATCGTGATATATTCTTAGCCAGATACATGCGTCAAAAATATGTTTCCGTTATTTTTGACGCCCCATGACTCGGAGGCCTAAAGCGCGCGCCTCTTGGGCTTATGAGGTAATCCGCCACTGACTGCGGCCACCAATAACTTGATGGAAAATATTGATATTTAAAAAAATGTAGTTTTACAAGTTAATTTGTCAAACAAGACTCTGATAGTGAAATATTTCGTGTGCAATTAATACCAATAGTAAATTGTCAAACATATTTTGATGCATTTGACAAAATTCAAATAACAGACTCAAAAGCAAAATTTGGTGCGGCCACCAGGTATTTCCGTAGGACCACTAATGTTAACGATGCGGCCACATTACATTTTACGTGAGAACCACAGTGAGATAAAACTGAGTTGTATAATTTTGAGTTATCAAAAAGAAAGCTATATTCCAGTTTGTTTTAATAAATAATCACTAATCCGTAATATCGTCAATTAAAATATCGCTTTTAAACTAGCGGCATTTTTTTTTGAGTATGCAATAGAAATTATATAGTTAAAAACCTAAGATATATTTGATTAAAAATAATAATACATTTCTAGTACTTTTTCCACATAAAATTTATTTGATCAGTACCGGTTTCGCTCATGGCGAGTATTGTGAACTGATAAGGAATACAATAAAACAGTGATATAAACCTGAATAAAACAGTGATATAAATATCACTGTTTTAATGTATTCCTTATCAGTTGACAATGCTCGCCATGAGCGAAACCCGTCCTGATCAAATAAATTTTATGTGGAAAAAGTACTAAAAATGTATTATTATTTTTATTATAATGCCTTTCCACCAAGTATTGACAGTGAACACCTTAAAAGTGATATATTTGATTGTTTATACTGCCGTTTCAAGGAAGAAAGCAGTAACTTGGCTATTTTTTTTTAATTGAGTTATGAATGCAATATGCAAAATATAAATATAAATCAAAGCTATACACGGTGCTCACTTTTATGGAAGTTTACTAACTATAATACTCTTTAAGTCTTTTATGACAAAATTGACATCTGCTAAAATTATTGAGAATTGCTTAACAGAAATGCAGCAACTTTTTTTCCTTAACAAAGAGGCAGTCAATGCAACTACACACTACTTGTTTACAAAGAAATTAGTTCATTTTCCCATCAACCGCTTATATAAATTCTAAATAAGAAAACTTAAAAAAAAAACACATTATATCATTTTTTTTCAAAAGTTTGTCAGACTCACATACTGCTTTCTTGCTTGGAAAGGCAGTGGAGTTGATTGCTCTGTAAAACCTCATGAAATGGACGAATGATGATTGAATTTTTTAATATACATAAATACCTAGCCGTTATATTTAAAGGTTTTCACTGATATTTCATGAGTATTATGTTGTACGATAGATCATGCTTAGTACTTAAACTGTCAAAACAGTAGTTAAAAAATTCAAACTTATTATTTTATGCAAATGAAATAGTAGCTAGTTATTTCCACACATATGTATAATTCTAATAAAATTTCAACGTTACTTAATAGAACAAACAACAAAACCACGGATTAATCAAAAATACTCAGATGAGAATACATGTATTAACTATTTATTTATCTGAATAATTTCATTTGAGCACATACATTTTTAAGCGACAGTAAATATAAAATCCTTGAATCTATGTATTTTAGATAAATTTGATCATAAAATACCCACCAATCTAATCACACAGTAAATATAAACTAAAAATCACCACAATAACTGGTCTATTTTTCATTATAATTTTTAACTATGAAAATAAATATGTAATAATGGGTATAGTTTGAAATCAAAATATGACAGTTTCAATATTGAGTAAAAATAAACACTCTTTTTTATTGTTTTCTTTTTAAAAACAAATGAATTTTTAAATAATGTTAAACCTTAAATGTTGTTCCATATTATAAAACAAGCACCACTTCTTAAAACAGTTCCGATTTCGAAATTAGATTTTTTCGAGAAAAAAAACAGTTCCGAATTCAAAATACGAACTAACGTAACTGTCAGCGATAGACGCGCCGCGATTTTACCGGATGTGAATTTTACATTTCATATTTGGACGTGCGGAACATTTCCCGCGCAACCGCCTCCAAGTACTGACTTCCACATTCAAATTCAAAAAGCTCGGGAACGTTGTATAGCGATGTCCCTCTCGCACACAACACGCTCTCGTTCATTCAGCGCGCCGGCTTTGATTCGAAAAGTGGTTTACACACAATATGATAAGTTCTTTGTCTCTCTCTGCCGTGAAGGTTTGTATGTGGAGCTTGTGAGCTTTGCGTTTTCTTTCTCGGTCACACGTCCCCACTATGCTATAGGTTCAATGCATGGTGAGGGTGTAAACAGGGATTTTGCTGACATCTGGACGCAGTGGAAACAGAATGTGTAAAGTATTTAATTAATATTAATTGATATTCTATAATAATTAAAAAAAACGGTTTTAGTACTAAATTTAGCAGATAATATCCAACAAATAAGAGTTTTAGCAATTTATACTACCGTTTTTGATCAACATAATGACGTAGACATCTTCTAAAACAAATATCAATTAAATAACAATGTTGTGTTCCACAGACAATAAAATAGAACATCATTCGTGGAAATGTATATTAAATTGATTGAAATATGTATTTATATGTTAAATTGTTTATTATATTATTTACTAGAGGAACAGATAAAATTGTGCCCTCCTGCGTTAAACAAAATAGGACTCTTAAGAATGTCATTATTTACAGGTGTAAATATGATTCTTTTATTAACCACGTGGTCAAAGAAATACTTTTATATCAAGTGACACACACGCGGTGGCGATGTCATGCGATTTTAAAGTATCCTACAAAAAAGCTAATATTATTCACAAATAAACATGATTTCTCAGAAACCGATAGTCTTCAATCACTTTTAATTAATGCGTAAGTTTTAACAGTCCTTGAAGTGGAAGAGTCCAAAGAATGACAATGAAAAGACATATTCATTTTCACTTTGTGCTAAATTCTATCAAACAATCTTAATGTAGTTTTGAACTTAAATGATGAAGACTATATGAACAGGATTTTCAACTCTTAACCACTAAAAACCTTAAGCCCCAAAGCTGTGTTTTGGATACGTCTGACACTCCCATTGAGGACTTAAAGAAAAAAAATTGTGCCAAGTCTACAATTAAAGAGCGTTTATGGTAGCACTGAGTCAATTATAATCCTTTCTAATCAAGTGCTAAATGACTTGGTGATTGTACCGAAACCTTTGGTTCCTTCAAATGATTTAAAAACGATTTTCATATTTGTGCTTATTTTTATTGAAATTTGGGATGCGTACATTTTAAATATATTTCGTAATTAATACGCATGCACTATGCTGATTTATATCGTGGACAAACTAGCCCCGGTGGAAGTTTAAAATGAAATGTTGACGGTAGACTTGGCTTGAACATGGGCTACGGATACCTCAGGATAGCCTGAATCCTGCATGTCTCTTTCAGAAACTGGACGGGTTTGTCGCCCTGCAAAACGGCTGATGAGAAGAGTCAACAGGGTTGTGCGGGAAACAGATAATCTTAGAGGCACCGGGTGGCGGGAATGTGCTCTGAATAGGGAGTGGATATGGGAGCAAAAATATAATTAATTATTTGATGAAAACGTAACAAACCATTCATTTTTTTTTATTTACAATAGAGATAATTTGAATTCTTTATTTATCGATATGTTTTCCATTGGATATTTTTTTTAAATATCGAATTTCTACAGCACTGCTTACGGATTCAAAATAACTGATGACCAAACTACTTTTCATGATTTATTCATTGTATCCATAATAATCATTCACAAATACCCAATGCCCATCTGTAAATGGGTGGTGCATTTTAGATCGAGACCGTCTGACACTTGCCACGCCGCTCGGTGTGAAAATGACAGCTCTATCAAAAAATCTAGACGGCGTTTAAGCTGGGCGTGGTAACGTAAGCCGTCGGGCTCTGCCCACCATCATGGCGGGCCGACCCTCGCTCTAACGCCATTGGCCGCCGAACCTACCCGGCCTACGCGTGTACTCAGAGTGGGGGTTACAATGAAATCTCGACGAGAAGGAGAGAATAAGAGCGCTCTTTGACAGAACTGCGTCTGAAATTTTCAAATTTGGAATGTGCTCCGCCTCAAGACTAATTGAATACTAATTGATTAATTTCCGCTGTGACTCGATTCGAATTCTTTATTCAAAATTATATGGATGCAATAAAAAATATAACGTTATTTATTGGATCGAAAAATACTCAAAAAAATTATTCAGATTACTTACAGATACTTGAACATTTTCATTGCGTATAAATTGGTGTTGTCCAAAATAATAAATTCGAAAAAATGAAACACTGACTTCTGAAATCCTGTAAATATAATAGACAAATCAATGTCCAGGTAGATTATTTAATTTATTTTTCAAATAAATAAATTTACTGCCATGTGCACTCTTTACTGACACATAAACGGACCAACGCAGCAATTGCAGAAAAA
This sequence comes from Himalopsyche kuldschensis, assembly GCA_028554975.1. Taxonomy (NCBI): domain Eukaryota; kingdom Metazoa; phylum Arthropoda; class Insecta; order Trichoptera; family Rhyacophilidae; genus Himalopsyche; species Himalopsyche kuldschensis. Next base: position 988,206 of record JAHFWI010000005.1, read on the forward strand.
AAACTACAGAACCATTCAAATAAAATGAAAAGCAGAACGTATCTGAATTTAAAAATTAATTGGTTTAGAGTTGTAGATTTTGTGATTATTTTTCGAATTTAATTTGTCATTTCTTAACAATAATATAAATAAAATTTCTTTCGTGAATCTTTGGATTTCTCACTGTCAGAACTTCAATTTATTTTCATTTTGAGATGTTTAGTTTTTTTGCCCTATTGCCATAAAGAAATTGATGATTCAAATATATATATATGTACTAGTATTGCTACCCGGTGTCGCTCGAACTAAGCGACCAATAATTATTTAATGTTATATCATTCGACATAATTATATCACAAAATCTAACATCCAAAATAGAGTTAAAATAAAATCACAAATTTATTTAATTTGATGACAGCCCCGCCCCATTCTCGCCCATTAAAATGTCCAAATTCAAGGAAAAAATCTAATTTGCTGTCAAAGAAATGTCAAATAATACCTTCACGTAAATAATAAACATTATTATTAATAATAAAAGCCGGGAAAAGTCAGTAGAAGACTAATTTATTACATGTTGACTAAATGTCTTCTCCGATAAAAATTCAAACATATTTTCTTTCATATTCGTTTTTATGGCAACTTAATGACCAACAATGCAAAAGGGAATTACAGACATACGCCGTTTCGGTTTTATATATAAGATAAGGTGTTTACAGAAAAAAATGAAAATTCCTGAATAAGTTCATGTAGATTGTCACCGTAGTAATGACGATGAGTGAATTCAAATCACCTTAGTTATTATACCTACTTTCATTCTTTGATTTTCCATCGATTTGTGAATTTGTCTCCAAAGACTTGGAAGTCTGAAAACCGGAAACATTGCAAAAGAAAAAGTTTATTTAAATAAGCAAAAATTTACGATAGCGTATCTCAATCTTTTTTCATGGCCCACCACTTTCCTAACGTAGGTAATTTGAATAAATATTTAATAAGAAGATTTATGCTATTTTTAATATACAAAAAGGAGTTTTTCAAAAATTAGCACTATTCTGAGACTAGATTCAATGTTATTTTGGGGCTGCAAGACACATCACTTAGATTATTGCCAGTTTTTGTTTGACCCGGCAATTTATTTGGTCTCGTGGGTCGGTATTGGGTCGCGAAGCCACCGTCTGAGAAACACTGGTTAACTATATTATCTAATAAAAATATTTTTAAAAAAACAATTTCGAAGTCTGAATGAATGAAGCTCGTGCACTAAGTGGTTTTTAACAATATATATAAATCAATACTTTCATCTAAATTGTATGACTTCAAATTATATCATGTAATATCCACCTTACTCTGCAATAAAGCGCTTAATTCATAAAAAAAAAAATAGTTACTGCATTAATTATTTAAACCTTATGTATCACGTTCAAGCAAGATGTATTATATGAGATTCATATCGACAACTGATTCAGTTGAAAACAATATGAATACGAAATTTAAATAAAATTGAATATTTGAGTATAGGATATACACTTTCGCTTCGATCGTCGGGCTGCCAACCGCCCTTATAGGCATTCGGGTGGGCGAGTAAACCGAGCTATCTGTAAAATAAACCCTTCTTAATTCGCGACGAAAACCGTTAAACCGTTTCCCGGAAAGGCTCTCCTCCGAATCAGGCGGAAGGCGCTAATGTATAAATGGAAAATAAAAAAAATAAAATACCTCACCCGGTAATTCCGGACCAAATAGAAAGTTTGGCTTTGGCATTACACTTTTACCACTTTAAGCAGCGCCTCTTTATCTCTTTTTCCCAACTTAAGCCGTTTTTCCAATTTTCTTTTCTCCCACCGTCGTTTTGCTCTTTACATTCCCGTAAAGGTAAAAGGGTGAAACACTATCCACATATTATTTTACTGTCATAAGTAAAACACACGGCATAATGAATATTTACAAGGTAATGTCATATATTTGTCTAACTTTCATCGTTTTTTAACAACTTTATCTTAAATTTGAATCGTTTGAATTTTGTACTTTTCCATGAGTTTCGAATTAACTATTATTAAGTGCTTTAGTTCTAAGACTAGTTCTGTTCGAGTCCTCGTATCTTTACATTCCCTACAGTGGCGGCTGGCGACAGAGTATTAGGGAGTACAAAAAAAGATACAACTATTTTTCCGTACTACGGACAGCCAAAAATTCATAAGACTGGCACTCCGTTTGTATTGCGAACATCTGAATTGAAAGTCCATGTTATACAAGTGTCTTAAAATCAGGTGGAAAGGTGGAAAGGCAATGTATTTAAAAAAAATATTCCCCAAATAATTCACCAAGACCAGGGCCGGTTTCGCTCGTCACGAGCATTTTTAACTGAAAATACTTTTCTATGAAAATAAGTTAAAAGTACAGGCGATGAGCGAAACCGGTCCTGATCTAAATAAATTTACTGTGGAATTAGTTAATACGAATAACTCTTTGTTAATGGAAAATGGCTTGAATTTCTGTGTGAGCGAAACCGGGCCCGATCTTAGTAAATTAATTGTGGAATAAGTGCAAAAATGTTTTACTACTTTTAATCGATTGTAACTTATTATTTATGTATGTTATTATACTGAAAAGTTTTAAAGTCAAAAAGCAATCAAATTTATAGCTCATTTTCAACGTGACGTGTATTGTTATTTAATTTGAAACTAAATAAGGTTTTTTCATTTCATTCTCAGAGTAAATTCGAATCGTTAGAATTTTGTACTTTTCCGTGAGTTTTGTCGATCTGTCTTTTGCCTTTCGGCATCTACGAAAATTCCGTTCTAAGATGTCTCATAAATTATATGATTAGATAATAAACAATAATAGTAACATAATATAATGCAACATAAATATTTAATTGTCATATGAACGTCTATGGAAAAAATTTGCATATTTTTTGGCTAATTTCACGCACTCGTAAAACTTTAGTGACAAATAACTAACTAGCCCAGTCTTTGTTACCCGCATATTGTAAGACCGATAAGAATTTCAATTATTTTCCAAAAACCCACCACTAAATCACGTGTTCGATAGAAAAAAATTAATCGTCCCAAAACGATGATCTTGATAACGAAGAGATCATTCGAAAAAGAGGTCACGGACTTAAAGCCATCCGCGATAATTTTATCGGTCAAAAAGTTAATGGCCGCATTTGATGCGAGCGCCAAAGTGAAATGGGCAGAGAATTAACGACCGCTTTCGAACGCGTTCCAAATTTGATTTGAATTAATGTTTTTTTTTATATTTTCGAAGCGTCGTTTATTTTTAATTTTCAATGAATGGCGAAGTTTTTAATCACAATTGGGATATTTATGTGAATATTATTGGAGAGATAATACTTCTAATAGTTTTTAACGGTGTCCACTCCCTAATGGAGACATATTACAGAGAATTGTTTTGTATTTCTGTCAATCGACTCTTCTTTCTTTACGGACAGTTAATAGACTATTCTTCGTTAATTAATCACCATCTCTATACCTAATTTGTAAGATCACACATAGTCGGCGTGATCGGCGTGGTAAAAGTGTGATCAGAAAGAACTACGTACACAAAAATATAAATATTTTCCCTCCCATAATTTCTTAAAGCACGGGTTCACAACCCATGGGTCGCGACGGGTTTTCTGAGGGATCAACAACTTTTACAGTCAACTAAAAAAATATCCACTTGAGTGCATTTTCGTTGATTTTTTAACTACCTATGAAAAATGCCTTTTTCAATTTGGCCTAGGGGATCGCGCGTCAAATGGCTTTCATAAAAAAGGGTCGCCATCCGAAAAAGGTTGGGAACCTACGCCTTAAAGGAATATTATTCAACCAAGTATCTTTTATGAATTCTTTTGTTTCACTTTCTTGAAGCTCGAAGATCACTTTCAATATTGAAACGTTTTTTCTCGTATTATTCTTCGGGACCGAGTTAATAACCATGAACTCCCCAAGATCTTATAAACCTGCATGCTCTCAGTTTGTATCTACGTGGTCGTGACCAAAGCCAAACATTTTGTTTGTCAGAACTTATTTGTCGCGTAGATCATTTAAGTCAATAGTCACAAGGGCTGTTTCGCTGATCAATGCGCTACCTATTGAGATGGAAATTTTCATCAGTGAGCTTGGTATTTTGTTTTCAGTTTCCAAGAAAGGTAAAAATTTAAAGTATATTCTTAGATAGGCCATCAAAATAATTGCAATTAATCAAAGATCTACAAAATATTTTTTTCTAATTAGAAATGTTCAATTCATATTTTTACATATGATTTAGGTATGCCTTGCTTCGCATATCATCACATTGTTCTAAAACTCTTGTTTGACATTTCAGAATGACGTCATTCCCGAGCATCTCAGATGACAGTTGTAAGCGTACTCAAGTCAGTTGTCAGGTAAGATATTAAATAATTTGTTATATACTCTAAATATTTTTTCATTCCACTAACTCATTTTCAAATTCATTATTTCTTGTTGTTATTCAAATGCCGTATTCAGTATTCTAGCTTTTTGCAGCCCTCCTACCCCTCCCACGTTCACTCCACACTTTTATTTCTATCGCAGCCTCTTCTTCTTTTTTCATCCACCTACCCTTAAAAATACATTCGTCTCGCTTCTTCGCGACGGATAGGGTACCCATGTTTTCAAAATTTCATTGGAAAACTATTTTTTTAGTCTATGACGTAACTTATCATGACGCTTTAATCATCATCTAGAACCCAGCGATATCATTCGATAAACCAAATAAAATATTACTGGTGTCTGGAGGGCTGCACACATAGAAAACAAACAATTTTTTACTGCCAAATTAGAAACGAGCGTAGTTAGTTTTGGTTGCGGTGGTCACAGACTTGAATCCCAGTACGGACAGTTTAATAAATTATTTTTTCGATCGATTTATGAACTTTTATTTGAATGTATAAAGTAAATGTACCAGTTGTTGACCATGTACCAGTAGTTGACCTTTTGAAATAAAATGGCCGAAAATAAGAAATGCAGATGCGGGATTGATCTTAATTGTAAAGTTAAGACAATGTAAGGCATCTGTGGTCGGAATGAGCCATTAACACATCACCATATAGCCAATGGAGTGCCAGGGTGGCCATTTAAAAAAAACACCTAGTGAGGAAAGTGTATTATTTCAAATTTCTTAGGCGATCAATCTAGTAACGGTGTGTACCTTGTTTTTGAACCACCCATTGCTACTCGATTCAACCAAGAGTGGTGTGACAGAAGGCCCTGGGGCAACCCTGAAAGAAAGTTCACTAAAAAGCCCCCTGATTAGACATGGTCAACACCTAGACTTTTCAATTTGTGAAATGGTCAACTACTGAAACAAAAACATGACTTCAAATAAAATAACACAACTTTTTCAAGCTGGCCCTTTCGTAATTTTTGTTACATAATATTAATTAAGACCTATGATCCAATATGAACATACTTGCTTTGCCTTCATTCGGTACAATGCTAAACCTCAATCTTTATTTTTGTTGAAATTTGAAGGTTAAGCGGTCAGTTACTGGTAGATTACCTACAGTACCTTAGATGACTGCTGTGTTTTAAATTCCCTGCCATCCATCCGAACCTAAGGCAACCTCTTGTTCTGAGAAATTGACTAACAATTACCTTTCGTAGAATAGCATCTGTTGAGATAAGCTCCGTTCCGAATTAACATTGTCCACACTGATAGTGGAAATGGTTAATTTAATGTAAACTCCCCATATTCGTATACACTAGTCTGTTTTATTTTACAAACTCCAATAAGGCCACCAAACATCGTCAATTTCTCCGTGTGTTGGACATCGACATCAATGTTTATTATATAAAATTACATTTACAGTGAAACCTCGATTCTACGTTTTTCAAGGGACCGGATAAAACAAACGATTTATGCGGGAAAGTTTTAAATATTAACTAAATGCCGGGACTATAGAAAATGAACGCACCACGCGAGAAAACGTATAATGCGAGAACGTAAGATCGGGGTTCCACTGTACTTATATTCATATATAATATATATTGACTTAATAATGGCAAAAGGACTTAACCCTTAAAGTTTTTTTTCACAATGCTCACAGCTTAATACACGTTCTATCAAAAGGATGTAAGCTGCAAAAGCTACACACTTTTTGCATAAAAATCACTAGTGCCCTTAAAAAGCCTCTTATAAATAGATATTTAATAAACTAATTTCTTTCACGTAAAATCAGTTCATTTTTTGCGTTTGCTTTCGTTACTGTGATTAAATATAAGCGTATGCTGGCGTTGTCGTAGAGGCTGAACACGCCTACGGCGTAGCAACCGAATGCTTCAATGAATATTTCAATTATTTATACAATAATTTTTCATCGAGACATACCTCCTTCAACGTACCGTAAAGATAGATTTGTATATTTGACATCTAAATATATTCTGTATTTATATAGAAAATATGCATACATACACATATCGTAATGAAGTCCATACAAGAGGTCGTCAATTAGTTATTTTCGAAAAGTTTGTGAACTTAGAAGTACTCGTGTGTGGATCTTCAAAAATATTACATGTTGAAAAATAACTAAACCTTCATCCTTACAACAATTGACTGGTGAGCTCCAAAAGATTTCACCCAATTGTTATTAAAAAGGTGATAGAATCAAACAACCATATTTTTTTTCGATATTATTACTATACTAGTAATTTTGATACATTTTTACGAACGACTAATTACTTTATTGATTGAGTAGGCATTTACTTGGTAGAACTCCATTATAATACGGAAAGAAAAATAACAATGTATTTTAATTCTACATAAATTATTTTATATATTTGTTGATAGCTATTTCGGCTTACGCCTTCGTCAGAACTATATATAGTTCTGACGAAGGCGTAAGCCGAAATAGCTATCAACAAATATATAAAATAATTTATGTAGAATTAAAATACATTGTTATTTTTCTTTCCGTAAGACTAATTACTTGATTCGCAAAAGACTTTTTTTCTCCTTTTTAACTGTATTGTTCTAGCATGCCCGATTATGTTCCCATATGAAGTCATAGCTTTTTTGTGCGATTTTCCGCGGAACGCATCAACCGCACAAAAAAAGGTTCAGGTGTAATGTGTTTTATTTATTTAAAATAAAAGTATCTTATTATAAAATTTAAGATTTAAGCAAACTAATCTTGAAAAAGTTTCTTAAAATGTGGTGACAGCGTCCATTTTAAGAATCGAATCACGTTTTGTCAGTTACTCCTCATTACGCCTCCTTCAAAGGATATAAGTCGCTGTGAAGTTGTGAACAAAACTTGCACCGAAACGTCGCTACATGTCTACCAACCCAAGTATAACACCGCCCGCGTTCTTACTTCATTCTGTTTTCTTTTTCACTCGGGTAAATAACTCACAGCTTTCCGAAACGTTATTTACTCTTCAATAGCATCGTCCACTTGGTTTCTCCTACTATTCTAAAGATATACATATAAGCATAACTTGTATTTTTAATTGATACAAGGAATATATTTAGAAAATTTATCCATTGGTAACACCGTAAAAAAACAATGTATGTATTTAAGTTCTACGGAAACTAGTTTATATATAATTGACAGCTATGTCAGCTTACGCCATCGTCAGTACTATGTTTAAACATATATTTACTGTTGTAGACAGGGTACACAATACTGGCGGTTATCGGTCGAAAATGTTAAGGGTGCTAATTACTTGACATAAATAGTCGGTGTCTTCTAATTTGTAGTGCTAAGAACTTATCTTAACATATGGGTCCAGATTCAAGAACTTTTAAATTTGAGATCTTGGACATGGATTTTACTTCAAGTTTAAAAAAAATCTCACCTTATTAAAACTCAATTATTTGAAGCATTTTCTGTCATGTCAAATATTCCATCTTTATAGTCAAGTCTTCAGCATTTTTTGAATCTCTAATAAACTTGGTTTTGAACTACAATCGTTGCCTTTTTTATGCTATCGCTCTATCGAATGCCGTGGTACAAAAGAATATTTTGACCGATATTTTGATTCAAATGAAAGCCGCATTTACCAACCGTTGCTATTGTCATTTAACTTAAAAAATTGAATAGGAAATACTTGAACTGGCCACTCAGTCACGTTGAAAATCATTCATGCACTTGAAAAGCCTGAAAATGCTGAAAGTCAAAACCAAGGTTGTTAGCGACACAAAATATGGAAAAGTACAAAATACAAACGATTCAAATTTGGTGTTGAAATTCCATCAAGCTTCCGTCGAAATCCTAAATTATATGATGTCAACATTCACCCATTTAACAATAATTCATTTTTGTACCTTTATCGTAAACTTGGTAAATAATACTATTGGCATTGACTTATTAGGAGGTATCTTCATCCAATCATATAATAGAAATATCTTCAAGTATTTTGGTAGCATACTTAGAATTCTGTGTACCTACTCGACAGTTCGAAGATGTAGAAACGTCAACTTCTGATCGTAATAAACAAAGCACATATAAATTTTATAGTTTTATTATCATACCATCAAGTAGCTTGAAGGCAGTCACTGGAATGGTACTAATTAATAACGAATTAAGACATCGAATGTTTTTACACGTAAAAAATATTCACTAATGACACCATGTGAAATACTTTCCTGCCCATCTACTTAAAGCAGCAATTATCTTAGCCGTTAATAAATAATAATGAAGATTAAAAAATAAACATCAGTAGGTATTCCATCTACCTTGTTAGTGTCTGATCTATCAGACATTGCAATATCGTTTTTTTCGCAATTCAAATTTGGACATTAGCGTTAGTACTTATGTATTTAACCATTTCCAGTTGTTTTCAATCAAACCATTATGAATCGAAGAATTACTTTTTTCATAGATAAGTGTATTTATTTATCAAATATTTTGCTTGTGCAGTGGTAATAATCATAAAATAAATAAGTGCTTTGTAAATAGTCTCCATATTATAAACGTAAATACTAATTTTGATAACGTAAAAAAACATTGTCAGAAAGAACTATGGCGTGATCGAGAACCCACTTATCTGTCAATTCTTTTGGATTATAATATTCGACTTAAGAACGTTTTAATTAAGTTCTACCAAGTCAATGCTAATCCATTACATAAACTGATAGATTTGATGTATACCGATTTCCGTGTGAAAAAATGATATGCAAGACTTTAAGCTGTTTGCTTCGGATATCGACATTTTTCACATGGACGTGAGTGAGTTCAAACTAAGTACTATTTTTTTAAGTATTACTGTTCATTATGTCGGAACTCACTCGGTTGACTGCTTTGCCAATTTCCAATGTATTTTTTTCACTCTTATATCTATTAACCATATATTTTTTTCTTCCAATGTCTTAACCTTTTTTCACATTGCATGAGCAATAAACTTATAATTTGTGATTTGTGTAATGTATACATAAATATATATAGTATATTAATAAATAACAAAAAAATTTCAAGCTGCTTATTCTTTTTCTTCCACTGCATTATTGAATAACCAATACTTGATTATTTATTAAGTTTTTTTTTGTAATATCTGATACGATTAAGCAACAAGCACTCTTCTATCTGTATACAGTGTGTAGCCGTATATATTAAAAAAAAACATTAACTAACTGGCTGCGTCATCAATCAAATTTGGAATAGCGATTCCCGCCAATCGCTGGCCCCGCCCACATGTCACACCTAGTAATAAATTATAACGAAAAAAGAACAATCCAAATTAAATAGATCCAGTTCCGAAATAAACGTCGGACAGTCATTTTTCAAACGCAGTTTTGTGTCACGGGTAGATAGGTAGATACTTTTTTCTGTTAAATTGAACCGGCACCATTGTGTTGCGTAAGTGGGTATTGTGCCTACCTATGCGGCTGTAATTTAGACACAAAAAAAATCCCAACAGCTTTCAAATTAATATTTTTAATCTTCGCTAGTGGCAACATTGGGCAACTGAAATTTGAAAAAAATGGAATAGTAAAAAATAGCGTCTTCCATTTTGATTAATGACTTATTCCAACAGTGAGAAAAAGAATATTTGAGTGACACGTACATATTATTATGATTCACTTTCAGTTTTTAGAATCTTCTCGCCACTAAATTAAGAGGTTTCCAAACTGTTTTTAATTTACACCTAACATTACGTATGAACTATAAAGGAGGAATAAAGCTAATTGAAGATTTTTAGCGGTAGCTACTGCTAGTGGGTTTTACCTTTTATTTTTTAGAGCAAAATTCTGGTTTGGTATAAAATAATCAATCGTTTGAAGCGTTGTTAAAAAATGCAATACATTTGAATCTACAATACACTATTACACATGATATATGTAAGTAAAATAAGACACCATACTTTTGTCAACCTTTCTTGTCTAAAGCTAAAAACTGACTTCTTATAAAGCTTTTTACTGACGAGTAGTCTTTGCCCGGTCCGTGGTTCAGTAGTCAACGTCGTTGGCTTCCGTGACGGACCAGCCGGGTACGAGCACATTTTTTTCAATCGATTTATCGATTCAGTTCGAAGGCAATGGATGTGTGTGTCTCCTTCTAACCCTTTCGATCCCAATAAAGCGTCCTACTCTTCGTATCATTTTATTTCCTCCTCTTCCTCTTCGAAAAAGATAGATTGAGAAACTGAGTGACAAGAAGTTCTCGTAGGAAAGCAACAGGTTGAGATAAACTACGTGAGGAGTCCATAAGATGTTCCAAAAATCTTTTCTTAAAGACTCATTCATTGTAAATCTATATGCGTTCTTTATACTAGGATAAGTTATTTCATATAAAAGTATACTTAACCTTTAACTTATACAAATAAATATATTTTACAAAATAATAGTAAGATATTAAAATGGTAGTAAAAACTCAACGATTCTTTTGTCGAGAGCTTTTTCTTCCTTTCAACTATTTTCTTGAAATTTTAAACGACACAATATTTTGAGCTGTCAGCGAAATAAAATATAAAAAAGGGTGTGGAGGGGGCTTGATATTCTTTGCACGCGACTTCAATCAATCACTTGAGCTACGGACTACGAACTTCCCAGTGGCGTGCTGAAAACAAGAACATCGTAGCGGTTAGAGACGACATATTTAAATAAATATTTTTTGACTAAGCTTCTGGGTGTGACATAATAAGTAGCGCGTAAGTATATATTAGAAAATACTTTACTTTGTAATTATTTGTGATAGCGCCCAATACCGTGGTCCACTTGTTTGAATCTTTTGATTGGCAATCCAAATATATTACTTATGTTTTATAATAAAAGAAACTAATTTAAAAAAATAAAACAGTTTTGAGAGGTACATATTTATAGAGCACGTCAGTAAAACGTTAATAAACTGAGACGTTTCCAACATTTGAGTGAATTTTATTCCAGCAACAACTTAAATGACAATATTTTTCATAATAAAATATCTACAAGCATTATTATTCTATATGGAAATGTGATTTTACAACTGACGATTCTTGGTGGAAAGACATTAGATTTAAATAAACAAATCAAGGTCAGTTGAAAATTCTCACGATGAGTGAAACCGGCCCTGGTCTTTACAGAATATATTACAAAGAAGTAGTCTAGCATAAAATGTGTTTAATCTTTTAACATATCCTTCCAGTTTTATGCACAAAAAGCCATGGATATGTTTTGGAGGCTTTTTGAAAATTTGTTGCTGACAACTCAATTTACCCACACGTACTTGACTACGTCACACTGATTTACACTAAGCCACGGGTTCCCAACCCGTGGGCCACGACGGGGTTTCTGTGGGGTCACTAACTTATACAGTCAACTAAAAAATATTCATTTAAATGCATTTTCGTTAATTTTTTTAATAACCTTAAATTGGAATAAGGGGTCGCGGGTCAAATGGCTTTCATAAAAATGGGTCACCATCCGAAGAAGGTTGGGAGCAGTGACGGCTGGCGACGGGGTGTTGAGGGGTGCAATGGAAGATTCAACCATTTTTGCAAGAGTTCTTTCCTATTCACTGGATTTTAAAACACTTCTATAGCATGGACTTTCAATTCTGATGTTCGCAATACCAACTGTTACTCCGTAGTACGGAAAAACAGTTGAATCTTCCTTTTGCACCCCCCAGCACCCCGTCACCAGCCGTCATTGGTTGGGAGCCAATGCCCTAAGCAGTCAAAGCCAATATTTCGGTATGGATATTTTCAGAAAGGAAACGATGTTATATTGTATTCTTGCCCCTTCATTGTGCACTGCACTGGGTAACTGGGTCTTTCGACGATGAACGCCTCGACGACTTGATTCCATCAAAAATATTCAAAAGTTCTCACAGGTCTCCGATTTTTTTTAAAGCTATGTGTTTATTATTTTACCATTTGTCCCCCCATGATTATCCTTCACTTTTTCGGGTGATAATTATGCATTATGGATGATGTTTTAATATTGATGCCGTCAAACGATTTAACGAACTTCGGACCCCATTTTTAGTTAGTAAAAATGTTTATTCAAATCGTAAACGAAGTTAAATATTTACTTAATTCAAGTAAGAATAAAATTACAGCACACATTTAAACGAATTAATTTCGAAACTATTTCAAACAATTAAAAATTAAATGAAGAAAATCATTTTTTCTAAATTTGGGAAATTAGTAGCTTGAGCGCGAAATAAATATATATACTCAATTTAAAATAACTTTGATTATTCCACGTATTGTGCTTCTAACTGTGACACGTGTTTCGTCTCTTTCAGAGGCATCTTCGGAATTACTATCGCAAAGTTTGCTTAAGTAATCATTCATACATAATTCATTACCTAAGCAAACTCTGCGATAGTAAGACTAAAGATGCCTCTGAAAGAGGCGAAACACGTGTCACAGTTAGTCGCACAATACGTGGAAGAATCAAAGTTATTTTAAATTTTATATTAAAATGAAGTTACCGCCGAAACCATCGACAGTATGAATATAAGCTCGATTCAGTTCAATAACATTCGTGCACTTGATTTGCCTGAAGATGCCGGAAGACGAAACTCGGATTGTTGGGGGAAAAATTCAAATGGAAAAGTACAAAATTTAAACGATTCAATCGTGTTGTTCTTAACATCTATTATTCGAAATGATTATATGGTTGGTATTTTTCGAAGAAGTTTATTTAAAAATAATTAGTTTGATCTAATATATTTGACACTCATTTAATTAACCTATAACATATGCACATATACAGTACTTTATTACAATAAAAATATAATAAATAAACGTAATAATTCTAAAAATGGTTGAACTTTCAGTAGTTTTCTTGGCCAAAATGGTAAAATCCTTTCGCTGCCTATACGCAAGTTGGTCATACCTAAATGAATCGAGCGTATGTTGCGATGGAAATTCAAACTTCACAAAAATTATCAATGTAACATTTACTTGAGGCATTTCAAGTGCACGAGTGAACTTGAACTGACGATTCAAACGATTCAAATTAGACATAGAAATTCCATCAAGCACCTGCAGTCGAAAACCTCAATTATAACAGCACTATTCGTTTACTTTTTAATGTTTACATGGCGCATTGGCGTCAAAGTTCTTCCCGTATCTTTCCTCTCTAAGTTTATTATTTATATTTAAGTTGTATTCCCTTCTCAGTGCTGTTGAAAGGTAATACAGTTCTCTACAGTTCAAGAGGTCAGCTTACTTTTTCTTTTTACCTATGGAGGGTCATCGAGATGAATGGCTCTCGATGCCTTCTCGTCATAATTCTGCAGTCAATAGATCGTTGGGTTACAGTGATGGCCCCACTGCTTTTTATAGGTTTCGAATTCGCGAATAACAAACACAATGTTTGACGTTACTTAAAACGGCAACGCCAACATTTTTGTGACGAAATGAGATATTATAAGTTGCTTGTAATATGTTGTGTGAACATAATTGCATTTTTCAAGGATTGCAAGTTTGAAACTGTTAGACAATTTTTACAAGGAGTTGAAAAGATTTTGTGATGAAACGCAATTGTGGTGGACCTTAGTACATGTATACCCAAAAACAGTAAAGCATAATGAGCAACCCCCATACATGTTTGCGCATTATTTTCTTCTGTAATAATTAAGCTCGATTGCCACCTGAGCATGTCGAAATTAAAAGGGCAAACACACGACCCGGCCGGCATCAAACCGCAGGTCACGGATCCGCAAACTTGGGCCAACGGCACTCGGAGGGCCGCCGCTTTGGCCCAATCTGCGCCGCGTGCTTTAAAATAATGTCGAGTTAAAAAGGACATAATGAAATTAGGAACAAACAATATGGCGGCCGGGAGGTGTTTTGCGCGGGAAAAGGGACCGGCGTGTCGTTACTGTAATGGCCGACAGTTACGAAGTTTTCCGTGCGCCAGCCCGTCGACCACATTTTGAGCTAAGTATTATAACTATATTATAAAATAAAAACGTCTATTACGGATATAATTATATCATTTAACCCATCGCCGTTGACTGTATGATTCTTTTAAGTCTTCTCCCATCTTATTATCCATCTTTGAAGTGGTCTTCTATTTTTATGAGAACTGGTTTTTATGTAGTCTTTAAAGTATTCATTTCATTATAATCATCTCAAACGCGGTAGCGTGCGTACAACTTCAAATTCCAATTTAAATATCTTTTAAGTTTAAACTCAAATACTCAATAAAGATAATAACAGATTTTTAATACTGTAAGATTGCGAGCATTTTTATTACAATGCCATTCTACCAAGAATTGACAGTGAACCTCAAAAGTGATAGTTAAATAGTTAATGTTATAAAAAACTCACTTTTAATTGTTTAACTGTCTACTCTCTGTGGAAAGTCATTATATTTGAACAAATAAATCAGGTCAGCTAACAAATTTTCACATTGTGAGAAACCGGTACTGATCTTCACGAAGCATAATATATGACGTGACGTAATCTGGATGATTCTTAAAGATTTTTTTTTTGAAACAGAACATCGTGTTGACGTAACTACGTATATATTGGAGTGAAGTTAGCAGTTATTCCGTCGCACCCATCTTTAGAGCTGTGCTACATAGTAATCTGGTGTAACCCTAGCACTAGAATGACACGAAAGACTCCATTAAATAAAAAGTAGTAAAAATAAAATAAGGTATGTGATTCAAAGTTCAAGTTTAAATTCAAGTTCAAGTTCTATTCGATCGAAAATCAGGCAGATGGAGAATTTAATAACCAACGGTATTACTTTCCGACTTTTTATTTTAAGTTTCTTTTGTTGAATGATCTTGATATCAGTTGGAAATAATTAAGATGAGACCGATTCTAAGCTCAAAATTAACTGCAGAAATTTAAATTTATTCTGCTTTTTACTCTTGCCAGTGCGTGAAAAAATATCTGAATTTCTGGCTGTGTCACCGCTTTGGCACAGCAGAGCGGATCGTTAGCAGGAAGCCGCTTGCTTAATTCCACCTAGCACCCAACACCCTGCCGCCCATCCCACTATTGACACTAGACACTCCTCTATAAACAACTTGCATACATTACAGAGGTTTGCTTTTACAGCAACGTGAAATTACAATTAAGCTCTTCAGTCGGGATTTTTCACATACAATTTTTTCCAAAATACGCATTTTAACATGCTGCCGTCGTCCAGTAGCCAAGTGGTCAACAATCGCCAATGAAATATATTGAATCAATTTCATGGCTACATTTATCTTAGGGAGTATAACCAGCCTGCCGATGGGGATGCCACTAGGAATAGCTTTAACAATTTTAAACGGTATTGCTTCGAATGTTAGAATGTAGACCAATTTATCACTAGCAATGTACATATATTTCTTTCGGCTTATTTAAGCTCAAAATGAGAATTCTACCATTCTTGAGAATGTTAAATTGAATGTTCCTGATATTTGTTAGGTATCATGAACATGAATTGTTTGTTCTTTCAAAACGTAGAAGAGGATTCCACAAGGAAGAGCTTTAACGATTTTAAGCGGTATTGCTTCGGATGTTGACATATTTCACATGGACGTGAGTGAGTTCAGACGAGTAATATGTTTGATGTATTATAGTTGCTTCTGTTGGAACTCACTCGGTTAACTTATTTGCATATTTCAAATGTAATTTTGCTCTCTCTTCTTTCTGTAAAACGTGTCGTTTTTTTCCTACATTGTTTTAATCTTTTTTCACAATGCAAAAGCAATAAACTTATAATTTTTTATAATTTATAACATATGTGTATATAAATAAATAAAATTAATCTTTCAATTGGTAACTTTATACATCGATACAAATAGCTTTCCGTGGCTTGTAATGATGCAATTTTTAATTAAATAGCCGCGAGAGCGTGTTAGACGTTTCTTATCTAAGATGTAGATACCAGCTTTGCTCTTAGTGAGGCTATATGATACCCGCTCACAAAGAACTAATTAGATGTTATCAAAGCCAAGGATAATAACATGTTAAATTAATATATAATATGTATTTATTTAAAATTAAAAAAAGCACGCAATCTCGTTTCGAATAAATCATTCGCCAAATAGAAAGCCATTACCTCAATTTAATTACATTACAGCTTAACAAAAACATTCGTAATAATATTTCATCCAGGGAAGTGCTCGGGAGATAGCATCTCGCAAATTACACAGCGTACCTGTCCGAGGAGTCCTGGCTCCACCCCTGTCGGAGGCGTCGCCATGGAGACGACGCCGTGACGTCACGGAGGAGACGCGGTGGCCGGGGCGGCGGAGGGGGCGTCGGCGCGAGTATCAGTACCGCCATTAAGCCGACCTGAAACTAATTTAAATTAAATCCTAGTGAATTACCAGCCCCTCTGCTACAGCCCTCAATCACAGCGGGCAGGGGTGGATTCTTCCAGCGGGTGATTATTTTGCGCGGCGCTTATTGCTACACAAACATATGAATTATCTTAAGGGGTGTGGGTGTTAGAAATATTTACAACAATTCATACGGTATCCACTACTTTAAATATAAATAATTACTATCGCAAAGCTGTTTAAAGTTAGTACACGCTTCTAAGATAAGCTAATAGTTGTACTTGAAAATTAAATTAAAATGATCACATGCATCAAAACACAGTATTAGTTTTCAATTATGGATTAAGTACGACTTGGTATGCTATTAATTAAGCTCTAATTCTTTTTTTTCTTGATCTTTCTGAAATCAATTGTTTCTTAAATGATTAAAAGTTTATAAAACTTGCATTAATTCAATGAGTAGGCTACTGACTTAAATGTCTGCTTCTAAAGTAAAGCATATGGTCTACTTACGGAACTCACAAATAGAATTCGTTTAATGAGTAATTTCTGTAAGATATTCGTTCGACCTTCCTGTATGAAGAAGCTTGTAGTTCCAATTATCCCTCACAATTACTCATCTGATCCATTATAGCTTTATATATCAATATCGCCAAATTCTTCCTGATTACGGTAATAACAATTACACTTAGTGACTTACTTTTATTCATATTTATATGCGATGCCATCTATTTACTACACGTCAGTTCATGTTCATTCGTACATTTTAAATTCATGAAGATGCCGAAGGTATTCAAATATGTAATGGCTGAATAGAATGATAACATCACAGGCATCCATTTTACTTGCATTAATCTATAAATTGGATGAGAAGTTATTTTATTGATTTATTAATTTATTCATAAAAAATACAAATCATGAAATTATAGCTTACGCCAATACGCCATGCATTTGACAAATTTATTTACATATACATACATACTTGTATACACATAATCAAAATTACAAATTGTAGCCATAAGAACAGAGAGAAAAAAATTATAAAATCACATTAGAAATTTTAAAGATGTCAACCGAGTGAGTTCCGACAAAATCAACTTTCATTCATAAAATATAGTATTCGTCTGAACTCACTCACGTCAGTATGAAAAATGTCGACATCCGAAGCAATGCCGTTTAAAATTGATGCTTCTACTCGGGTATTAGTAATATTGAACTGAAGTCAATAACGACTTAATCATTGACCATTCGGTAATGGGACCAGCAAAGCATTTTTGAAACAAGGTCAATATGGGGCAATATATATATCGATGGTTTAAAGAGTAATGTTGTTAACTCCACTTTTGGCTGAAAATGACTCAATAATGCCATCTTGTTGTATCATGTTATGTGCATGTCTCATAAATTTTTTATAACCAAAACTTATTTAAGTGCATCGGAAAAACGTTTCAATAACATTTGATACCTCCTCCATCGTCGTTCTAAAATCTACACTGCTAATTATCCAACGTTGCCAATTTGTATTGCCACATGTCATTTATTCGTTGATTTTCAGCGGTGGTACAAATAAATTGTTTGAAAGGGTTTTTTTTTGTTTATAACACATAATTTTACATTCTCAAAAAAGTCAGTTTTTACCCTCTCCTGCACAATAGACAAAAACGGACATAGCAAATTTACTCTTTAAGCCATCGATATGTGTCTTAAAATGTGTACTTAAAAAAATACAAACCTATTATGCAAATATATTTTAAAGAGAAAAGAAACCCCTAAATGTTTACGATAGGAAAAGCGATCTCAGTTAACCGGATACGCCCCTCTACCGTGATAATAGGAAAATAAGAATCCCCCACTTTCGTCGGAAACTTTGCCGGTTTGTCCTGGGGCATTAATTTTAACCCATTTTGAAGTTGCCAAGTAATTCCTGTGCACACCGCCCCTCGCAGCGCGGCGACCCCACGGAAGACCGACCCGCGGAGACTTCTGTGAGGGGGCGCAAGGATGCCCACCGTCTCCAGCGCTCTCGCCCCCACACGGACACCCTCTCCACCCCCCCTACAGCAGAGTTGAGTTCAGTAATTAGAAGCCTATCTGAGAGTTGGGAATTTATCTTGATATGACTCGACTGTCTGGTCAGCGTTTGAATAATTTATTACAGTATTTACCAGTAATTAATTTCAATTAATAACTCTATTTACATTCTTACAGTGATAACAACTATTACTATTTTATTTTTATGTCAGAAGGCTTCGTGATATCGATGAATGACTTAAACCATATCATTACGTCTGATTGAAATTTGATAGGACAAAACATTGTAAGGCCGAAATGGGATACACAATTAACAACATATTCACTTTTAAATTGTTAACTTCTTGGTGGAAAGGATTTTTTTAATAAATAAAAGACATTTTATAATTCTACTTTCACGTAGATTCTGATAAAGACTAGGACCGTTTTGGGTCATCGCTTAACACCTTAAAAGTGATTTATTCAAACATATTTATTTCATCGGCTACATTTGAACGGATTCAAATTGGACACAGGAAGTTTTTTCATTTTTTGGGCTTCGTTATCATTTATTTTATACAGAATCTTAATTTAAATAATGTCTAGTTTATTGCAATCGAATTTTAATGTATTTTTATACAAACCACCTTAATTTAATAATAAACTAACAATTAGCGTTTTCCATTATTGAAAAGATATAGACCCGATTGAAAGTTTCATCAGAGGGATAAGTTAACGTGAAATGGTCGTCAGCATGGCTCGAATTAAAAATAGAGAGCACCGACGCGTCGTTAGGTTGGAAAATTTTCTAGAAAAAAGCGGGTCGGCCTATAAAAAGTTTCTTCTCTGGTTAATGAATACTGGTATTGTTTATGGTATACTTCAATTGATGTATGAATGGGTTTAATCAAAAAGTCAACTTTAATTCTAATGCATTAATGGTGGACTGTATTCGATTAAAAACGCAGTTAAAACTTCTTATAACACCAAGTATTTTAAACAGTATCCTCCCTTAAACAGCTTGATGAGAACAATCCAGCAGGGTTGGGGGGGGGGGATGAAGCTACTTCTACCCTGGAATAAATCATCATTGATGCAGAATTAAGTTTTTTCATTTGTTTATATTAATACAGAAGTATTTGGACACTTACGTTGTCATAGTTTAATTCATAAATACTACATCTGTCAACGATTATTTGATACTTCTACTTTTACATATATTCTAATAATAATCACAACCAATTTTTTTTCATCGCGAGCACTACTTGATAATTAGAATACATGTAAAGGTAGTAGGTTCTATTAAATGTGTTTTATTTATTTAAAATAATTAACGTTAATATTCAATCCGTTTGCCTATTGTAATTGGTATGAATGGTTTCTTATATTGTGCGTTTATGATAATTAAATTGCGGCAGTGTCATGTTATTATGTTGAATACGCAATAACTATAAGAAGAACAAATAGTGGCTCGGAAAACATAAACTGTTTAAATTAGTAGTAAAACCAAAGCGCCGTTTAAATGTTACAGCCCGACAAAAGAGAGATCCAAAATTTTCCCAAAACAGCCACTTACCTACCTACTTAATCCATAACGCGTCACATATTGTTGGGTAGCTGGAAATGCCGCTGCCTGCTGCCTTGATGGGAGGACTGCCTAAGCTACGTAGCAACTGAAGCGGCCTTAATTTCAAACTTAAACTTCGCTCCCACTAAAGCTCGTAGCTCACGCACTACACCAAACAAGAATTAATAAATTTAAAAAATCAAAACCCAAATTTCAATCTCTTGTAACAAATCGTACAATTATTGTGTGCATATAAACGATCCTTCTCAATGACTACTATTTTAAGCGCCTTATATCTTGAATGCGTTTAAAAATCATGAATTACACTCTTCAAACCGACTTTCAAACACAATAATAGTTATTGATTGAGTAGGCATTTACTTGGTAGAACTCCATTATACTACGGTACGAAAAATAGCCATATAGTTCTGACGACAGCGTAAGCCGAAATAGCTATCAACAAATATATAAAATAATTTATGTAGAACTAAAATACATTGTTATTTTTCTTACCGTATTACAATAATAGTTGTCAAACAATGCTCCCATATGCTGCTAAACAGATTGTTTTCTGTGACAACTGATTGTTTCCCAGATTCTCAACATCTCTTTCTTGAGAGAGTAATGTAAAGAAGGATTAGGCTAGGGAAAGACTTAAGGTTATCTGATCGCTTATCATGCCCGATTAAATCGATACTGAACGCGGTAATCGAAGCCAACAATTGTGACAATGATAATCAATCACTAATGTTTGTTTGCGTTATTTTAAGTTGAAAATATTCAACTATTTAGTTCTACAAAAAATATAATATATTATGATTCGATTGATAACTTTTTCCAGTCACGAAATCGTTCTGACAAAACTGAACATTTTATTCTTACTGAACTGAAAATATTGATACTTTTGATCTTAGTTTGATAAATTTTTACCAATTAAATGGCAATTCCACCAATACATGATTTGAGTTATATTTACTGAGAAACTTTCTAACTTAGGTAACTGGTAAAAGATTTCGTCACTTGAGACAAAAAAATACATATGTTTTCAGCATCAGTGTATAATAATAATAATTTATTTCATAGTATCTAGTCTTAACTACTATTTCTCGATAATTGCAGTTATTGCATTAACATGATACGCTTTGTATTGCGAGCAATTAATGCTATAAACATTATCTCATATTCATGATGCAGATACAAACTCTGTACCTAACAAATCAGTAAAGCTTCTGTCATCATTAATCTATTTCGAATAACTGACAATAAATTCAACAACAAATAATTTAGTCGCCTTTCCAGTGAACCGCGCTCGTGAGCTAGGGAACCGAAGAAAGATGGAGGAGGGGAGGCGAGTTGAGCAACGACAAAGTCTTTGTGAAATTGTAGCATTTTCCTTTGGTAATGATGAATATTGTGGTGTACTTTCTTCACGCTGATGGCGCTCACCTTTGTTCAAATAATAATAATACTCCCGGAAACGTTACTGAAAAGCAGTGGCTCTCGGTGAACGTGGAAATTTAAACTTAGTTAATATACTCATTAAAACAATTAACGGTGTGCCTGGAAAACTGTTCAATAGGTGATCAATTAATTTCAATAAGCATTGTTATGGACGCATCAATCTCGTCAGCTGAAAGTGTCGATGATTTCATAGCAATGGACGATTCCAGTCGTTAAAAGCCGACGATGGTTAAAAGACCGGAAAGGTAAAGAGGTGAATGATGAAAGACAATACTTATTGAATAAATTCCGTTGCACGTTTGGATCGGTTTTTAACACAAACTTTATAGCTACGGCATTGACTTCCATTGCATTCAATATCTTTGCAGTAAATACAGCGATATCTTTACTATTATCTTGTAACATAATTTATTGTATTGCAACTAAGACTTGTTTAATTATGCTGTAAACCGAAGCATACGAGCAAAAAAATGGCAGTGAATGATGTAAGGAACAACGCTGGATACCTTTTTGTGCAGTTGTTTGATGCATCAGTATTCGGGATTGACGATCGGCAGCGGAGGAGGTCGAACCCTTGAAGATCTTAGTTAAGCCAACGAGGGTGATAAATTTTACTCAGGTACTTCAGGTTTTTACTTTTCTGCAACGGCGAGACACATTTCTTAGTTAACATGATAAATAAGTCCTGAATTATATTACAATCGTGAAAATTCAAAATATTATATTTACTTTTTCTATTATAAAATATTTTCTAGTTAACTTTAACCGTATAAGTGGGATACCAATTTGTCCCTTCTTTACCTTTGAAGAGAGGCAAAAAACAAGTTTCACCCGAAATCATTTTTTTTATTTTTTTTTAAAGGTAGTACTTTGGCATCTGATTTATTTTTTATATATAAAATGTGTTGTTTTAAGGTTCAGCGGATCTATGAACAATAAAGCAGTTTTAGTTCGTATAGAAATATCTTCATAACCATTTATCCTATTGCTATGTTTCTTTGACACATAATGTAACATATTATTTTGCATCTAGAGCAGTGGTTCTCACGTGAAAATGTCTGGTGGCCGCACCGAATTATTGTTGTGTTTCAGTTTTGTCAAATGGGCCTAAACATGTTTGACGATTTACTATTGGTATTAATTGCATTCGAAATGCTTCATTTTCAGAGTATTTGCTGACAAATTATCTTGTAAAACCACTCTTTTAAAATTATCAATATTAACTACGAATCTGCTGGTGGCCGCACATGAGAACCACTGATCTAGAGGCATTCACAACTCAAAACCGGCAAAAATCGAGACACGCTCCTTTTATCCTAAGGGGCCGGATATGTTAGTGGTTTTTAGCATCAATTTATAAAATTTTTAACATGATTGAAATCTTGGGCTGTTGTAAGGTTTATCAAAGCATGTAATCAAATTTATAACACCCTCGTTTGTATGTAGCGGCAGTCACAACTCAAAACCGTCAAAAATCGAGACGCGTATCTTTCATCCTAAGGGGCCGAATTGCGGAGACCTAATCGCATTCCGCGGGTGCCACTGGACGGAACTCATTTTAATATTTAAATACAAGGAGCCCTTAAAGCGAGCATCAGCATAAGTAGGCAAGCGCTTAACCCCGGGCTGACTGAGTCGTTAGCTCTAACTAAAACGCACCAGTGGCGTAGAGTAAAAGGCGGGTGGGGCGGAGGGGAGGGTGGGGCGGGGGCGGTTATATTTGTATTCATGAATCTTAAGCTCACAGCCAGCCGCGCGCATTATGAGATGTTAACTTTACCTTAATCGAAGAATTATTCCTCATACAAAAGATGCGATTTGTACGCCGATTAAGATTTTATACTAATTTCATTATGATAAATACTGTTGAGTAATTGATTAATTTCTATCGAGGGATTCGTTCATACTATCGATGGATTCGGAGGTAGCTTTGTGGAAGTTTATTCAACTATTTTAATCACAGTAGCCTTGCTATAAATAAGTTTGAATATGATTCTTAAAGGGGCGAAAGAAGTGTCACTGTTTGTTACACAATTCGCAGAATAAACAATGTTATCAATTTAAATCAATACAAATATTAATTCATTATCAAACACCACGGCATCTTCAGGTTTAGAGTGCGTAATTAACAACATTATAATCGATGGCTTAGTTCAGTTGTTGCAAACCTATTCATGTAGACGTGTGAAAAAATCGCTGCTTTATTTACTGAGGCTCAAAGCCGTTTTTATAGAAATAAGAAGGACAATTTACTGCAACGCACATTTTAAAAAGATGAAAATTATCATCATACTGTATGATGATTCAAATAATTTGTACGAAATCAAAATTCGTAATATGTGCTAAATATATTGAAAATTTGAGAAATACAAAATTGGTAAAAAGACATAATATATCAACGTTCTTATAATATCAAAAATGTTAATTATTCCGATGCCAACAAAATTTTCTTGCGTGCCACATCTGGTAAACGTGACACAGGTTCACCATGCCTGACCAACCGCACAAAATTGAAGTGTGATTTGAGCACCTTTTCCATATCATCCATCTTGTTATTATCTATTTTTTTGTTGCAAAAGGAAATATTTGTATGATATTATATTTCATGATTCTTATTTAGTATGGGCTTAAGAGATAAAATTAAACATTTTAAACGAGGTCAGGATTAAAGTCTTCGTTTTCATAGTGAGAAGAACATAAGCTGTTATCGATTAACAGATTCATTATCTCACCTGTCTACTCAAAAGTGAAGAGTAAATAAAGACTTTTCATCGTGTGGTATGGTTCGTAACCGTAAAGCAATGCCAGAAACGCGTAATGGTTTTAATCGAGTACAACTACGTGCCTCATAATATATTGATCAAATTAAAAAAGTAAACAATACAAATAGAGACTACAATGAGTGGATGATTAAAATCATACCTAAAATATAACAAAACCGCAATAAAACAACCTCTTAAATCTTTCCACAGACCGTGGCAGAGATTTATGGAATTATGAGGATATCCAAAAGCGTTTATTGGCAGAAATCAAACGCAATTTCCTTCGCTGGAAGCCGGGGCTCAATCCCCACGGGTGCAATGTGTTTTTATTTGTCTCGACGTTTGGGGCTGTTTTTCTCCCTCCGACCCTATTCAAGAAAAAATGAGATTTCACAGAAGGTAACACCGCACTATTGTCGACGAATCAAGTGGCGATAAAAAAATCCGTGATTATTTCAAAGAAAAACTTACATTATATTAAGGTAAATTGAATCCTGAGTCAACTAAACGATTTTTTTCTTATTAAACTTTATACAATAAATATGTCATTAATCTTTTTATTATCACCTTCGTTAAATATCGTTACCTTACTTTGAAAACGTTCTAATTGTCATTTTTTCCTAAAATGACTTTTCGTCGGAAAGGCATGTATTTACTGCATTCTATCATATGTTTATATGAATTTTAGAATTATCTATGGTTGAATAACGGAGTTAATCGATCGAAACTTCAAACGCTCATATCTCAAACTAGTATCAAGAGCAGTTAGAACCTTTTCAAAGTAAGGTGTTGATATGCTAAAATTATTAGAAAATGTATGGAATCGTATTTTATTCCTTACTTTTTAGCTCCCTTCATACAATACAATACTTGTCACTTTTCACTTTTAAGGTGTAAAACTGTCACTTTATATATTATATTACTATTTTCACATGTATTCTGATGAACAGGACCGGTTTAGCTCAACGTGATTGATGATCAACTAATTCAACTGATTAAGCTGACAATAATTGCGATGGCCGAAGCCAGTCATGTGCCATCAGAATACATGTGATAATAGTACCTACTATATAATGTATTGTTTTTACTTGTCCTCGATCTAATGACAATAAAGAAATTGGGAAATCTGAACCATTTCAATAATGCCATATTGTTTTGTATAACTCATAAAAGGATTTCTTAGCAGAAGTTTTCTTATTCAATCACTGATGATCTCTTTTTAGAGTGGCTATCTAATCGCTCTGGCTGCACCGGTTGGATGGGTGGGAAATTTCGTGTTATACCAATATAAAGTTTAAAAAAACTTGTTTTTTCCACATATTGTGCTACTATTTGACACGTGTGGCTCTTCTTTAATATAATATTTTAACCAGGGCTGTGGAGTCGGTAAAAAAACGTTCGGCTCTGACTCCGACTCCAGCATTCACCAAAAACACATAATTTTTCTAATTATTTGTATTCAATTAAATATCAACCCAACCAATCCGGCCAATAGCAAAATTAGACCCGAGACGACTCCGACTCCGGCCAAAAACCTCCGACTTCACAACTCCGACTCCACAGCCCTGATTTTAACTGATTTTAATTCTTTGATCACTTTTAAGGTGTTCACTGTCAAAACTCGGTGGAATGGCATTAAGATAAAAATAATAAAACATTTTTAGTACTTCTGTCACATTCAATTCATTTGATCATGACCGGTTTCGCTCATTGTTGGTCCCTGTGGTCTAGTGGCAAGAGCTTTGTCCTAGCGATCTGGAAACCCGGATTCAATTCCCGGCAAGGTCAGATTTTTTCAATTGAAAAAAAAGAGATCTTGGGCTGGGTGTACATATGTTATTTATCGTTGATTTTGTGCACAACTGATTCATTACTTATCATCGAGTTAATCTCGTATGACTTTCACAATTAAGAATATTTGGCGCATTGACGTAAGCTGTAATGCCAAATATATTTTTTTTAATATAAAAAAAATAAAAATCAAAATTAAATTAAATAACGAGCATTATCAACTGATACTGATTGAAGAACTAAAAATTTATTACTATTTTTATTTCATAAACATTTCTTTTGATCTTCTTCCGCACATACTTGATAAAGATCAGGACCGGTATCGCTAATTGCGATC
Organism: Himalopsyche kuldschensis; assembly: GCA_028554975.1. Classification (NCBI taxonomy): domain Eukaryota; kingdom Metazoa; phylum Arthropoda; class Insecta; order Trichoptera; family Rhyacophilidae; genus Himalopsyche; species Himalopsyche kuldschensis. The sequence continues at coordinate 1,014,797 of JAHFWI010000005.1, forward strand.
ATTTTAAAGTTTGAAAATTCTAATAGAAAATAATATATTTTCAACAGCGTTGAAGATTTGAAATAGTGCAACCTGGCAAATACCACAACAGGTTGTGTGTAAAATCGCGATCCCCATATCAAACAGTGTCCATTGTCTGGTTTTAATATGCTCCAGATGTCTTCGAATCAAGAGGCAATGGAGAGTACTAACATGGTGACATGTGTCTAACGGAGGACACCAAAAATAATCTATACGATTGCATTGTTCGCTTTTGTATTAGGGATGATCTTTGATAAACGACCGGTGGAACATCGGGTGATTCCGCAGAAGGGCGACCATATTTTCATTCGGTTACATGGTACTGAGTACATATTAATGGAGTTGAGGAGTCAGGGATTTGGCCGGAGTCATACTCGGAGTCGGAAATTTAGTTTTTTTTTGCAAATAATATGTAAAATTTGGCTACACATAAATAGGAAAAGTAGAAAAAAAAACCTGACGAAATCAAACTTTTTTTAGTCGGAGTCGTGTTTTTGGTAAATGCTAGAGTATTTTTTTAACGACTCCACAGTCTTGGGATAAACCCTGATAAAAAAATGTATTTTCAATTAATGTGGTGGAATTTGAATGTCATCTGATTATTTTTTTTCCAACAGATATTTTTTTTGCATATGTTTATTATAACTAGGTATTAAGTATCAATTAATTTTGAATGAGATGTAATTTTGGTAGAAAAGTTATTGAAGGTAAGTAAATTTCTTTAAATGAAAAAATATGAATAATCGTATATTGTGCGCTACTATAATCAACTCTACAACAACAAGTAACAAAAGTATAATGTTAAACGGATTGATAAGCTTTGTAAAGGATACATAAATTATTAAATATAGCAACAAAAATGAACGCTAATGGTCACCCTATTTTCGTTTGATGAATTATTTATTTCTACATCACCAATGGACCGTATTTAAAAGGAGGGTTACTTTCAATTATAAAAGTCTATCAAATAATAATAACGTAGTGTCATATTAATCTTGATATGTATTTCGCAATGTCAAATAGTGTATTAAAATTTATACTATACTAGTGTTCGAACCCGGCTTCGCTCGGACCAGTTTGGGGTTATGTTCAGCTCGGCGCGAAAATTCAGACGGGCCAAGTTGAAACAACTTTTTTCAAAATTCAAAAGTCTAGGTCAAATAAATGGAATTAAAATGAACACTTCAGATTGGCATTGACATTTCACAGCCCCTTTCATATATTGACAGCCCCATTCTCGCCCATTAAAATGTCCAAATTCAAGGAAAAAATCTAATTTGCTGTCAAAGAAATGTCAAATAATACCTTCACGTAAATAAAAACATTATTATATTAATAAAAGCCGGGAAAAGTTCAGTAGAAGACTAATTTATTACATTTTGACTAAATGTCTTCGCCGATAAAAAAATCAAACATATTTTCTTTCATATTCGTTTTTATGGCCACTTAATGACCAACAATGCAAATGGGAATTACAGACCCACAGACATACATACATACGCCGTTTCGGTTTTATATATGTACTACTCGATACTCGAGTAGTTGGAGTCTCTACACACACATTGATAACGAAACAAATTTACCGTCGAAACTTTCGCGAGCGAAATCAATTCGTTTGTTTGAACTTGCAACAACAATGCAAAAGGGAATTACAGACATACATCCCCGTTTCGGTTTTATATATAAGATTTATACTATATATAGGTACCATGCTGATTTATTTTGGGTCTGCTTCAATTTAAAATAAGATTTTCATGCTTTTGCAATACTTATATTTGCCAATGGAAAAGCTTTCTAGCAAAATTCAGAATCAATCATTAGTGAACATCGAGTAATTGTTTTTTTGAATAATAATTTACATTTGGATATGACTAAGTATCACCTTTCCATGAAAATCAACTCCACCTATGCCTGCTCGATGAATATCTTTCCAAATTTCAATCATTTGTTTTTTTGAAGAAGTCTTTAACCATGTCCGATTCCTGTGATATAAATATCATTTCACAGCAGGATTGCCGCAGTTACATCTGTTACAACAGTTACTGATATATTTGGGTTTATTAGTTGGCTGTCCCACCACCTCCCGTTATTTGTATGAAGCCGTTGTTCACGGTCGTATTCCATAACGCTATGCGATCAAGAAAAAACACGAAATACACAACATTTACTTGGCCCAATACAGAGCTGAACGAAACTGATTTTTCATCATTGCAATAGCTTTATAGAACTATTGGAAATGAGTTATACTTATTTGTTTTTCTCATATGACTTTTTCATTTAGTTTAATTTAAGTATCATAGAATAAAACAAATGATTATGTTACAATTATAGTATTTAAGCTAAGAAATAAAAGGTAAAATATAAATTGATTTTTATTTCTTTATGGAATTTGAATTTTAGATCCAATTTGATGCAACGATTATCTTTTTAATTTTATTGCAGCTTTTTACAATGCCATCTATTCGTTTCATAAGCGTATTAGCAAAGTGTTACCAAGTAAAATGGAAAATATGGACATTTTTACGTATTACTAAAGAATCACAACTAACTGACATCGCATTAACATATGGCTTAGTTACGACATTTAACAGCATGGATTTGATTTATTATCTATGATAACTTAGTCGATTAGATGAATTTGACCGCGTGACAAGTTGGTTCAACATTTTACTGACAATGAAATGTTTTGACGCGAGCAACACTATCAATATAAGATCTCTTTGATACAATCAAAGCGGGAGATTTGTGCATTTTGAATTAACATGTTAATAAGATTGCAACCCTAAACGACATCTGTCGGTATTATGAGGTATCATAAATTTATTCTTATTTCAAATTTACATGAACGTTTTTATGAAGATTTAATTAATTTTATTTAGTACTCACTGTTAATGGTTAATGCAAAGACATTATAGTATTTTATATAATGAACTAGCTGTACCCTGCGCGCGTTGCTACGCCAGCAACTAAAATAAATTTGAAGGAAAGACATTACACAAATATTCAATTCAATATGCATGTATTCAATACTCGAGAAATTTGTAAAAATTCGATATCAATTTTTGGGGGGAAGGGGGTTGTTTGGCGGGGTAGGGTTTGGGGGGCGTATGGGAGGGTAGGCCAGAAACCTTCGAAGAAGAGAACTCGAAAAATACGTAAAGTTAAAAAAAAAAATGGGGGTTGGAGGTTGGGGGGTGGTTGAGGGGTGGTTTGTAGGGCAAAAACCATTGCGGGAGTGTACTCAATAAATTTCACACTGATCGGTCGAGCGGTTTAGTAGTCCATAGCGGAAATACAGACAGACAAACATTCATTTTTATATATGTATATAGATCACAAATGTTTGTATTTAAATCAGGATTCTATGGCGTTTAAATTCTATCAAATCCGTTATAAATCTACCACTGCAACAACGATTTTTAAGTCAGATGGTTATTATCTTCTCGAATGAGAACAAAACAAAATCAATATTCATCTTCATTTACTTGACTTCTTTGATTAAAACGAGTGTGTCGCGATAAAGTACGTTCATTCTTTTGAGTCGGTGTATCCGTTTTCTTTTGCATTAAAATCAATTCAATACAAATCGGACATCATTTAAAGAAGTCTACATTGACATATGCGGTGGTGTAAATATGGTGATAATTTTTAATTTAGCGTTTTTTACTTAGCTTTTTAATCTTAGATGTTAAAAATTAGTTAAATAAAGATGAAATGGGAAGACTAACCGACGACTAACTGCTGCAACGATCACGAAGATCAGGATCGATAAACAATGAACTTAATAAAGCTCTGGACCATTTTCGCTATTCGACAGAATTATAAACTAAGCATTGACAACGCATTGTTATTACTTCAGCTCAGATAACCTTATATGAGTTACACATTACACGGTGACATTATTAAAACAACACAGAAACCCTTGATATAATGATCAGAACCCGTTGTGCTCATCGCGTGCATTGTCAAGTAAGTCATTTGTTTGTCAATCTCGATGAGCGATGCCGGTCTTGATCTTTATCAGAATACCTGTGGAAATAGTACGACATAATGTGTTTTATCATTTCAAATAATGTCTTTCTATCAATAAGTGAGAGTTAATATCTAAAAAATGACTAATAAACATGTTTATTATAAATACAGCAAAATTACAATTACAGACTAACGGCATTATTTGATTGAAGTTGCGATATATCAAAGTATATCTAGATGATTTGATAATTTTTAATGGGAAATTTGATCTCCAGTTCGCACCTGCTACTGGCCACCGTCAGTTGCTAACCACTGTCAGGCCCAAATCCAGGCGAAAGCGGCCAATATTTTCTCCCCGCGGAGTTATACGCGTCGGCAAAAATGAAATAAATTGTAATTTATTTAACCTCTTTGCGGCGGCGGAAAGCGTTGTGGGGTGGCTGTGAAAGCGGAGAGGGGATGGGAGGTCCTGATTGGACGACGGATTGCTTTACAAGCTGTTCTCTTTGGGGACGTTTTCTACTGTTGGTTATTTAAGTAATTAAAAAAGAGAAATTGCAAAAATATTGCGGACGCTGAGGGTATTCCGATGTAAATTATTACGCAGTGAAATAAAGAAGTTAGTTTTTTTTATCATACAATAATTACATATAGTTTTTTCTACGTAATAGCTGTAAAATAAAAACTAGAATAATTCGGAAACAATAGATGTTTTGTATAAAAGGATTCTGCAATAGATATCCAATCAGAATAATTGCTATTAATGTTAAAGTATAATATATTGATTGAATTGGCATTTACTTGGTAGAACTCAATTATTACACGGTCAAAAAATATCGAAGTTATACTCTATGTATATATGGATTTGCCTTTTTCAAATGCGTCTCAAGACTATCTTACTATCGCTAATTAAGTAATGATAATTGATTACTTATGGTAATGGTTACCGAAGTAATAATAATTGTAATTTCTTATGATAATTACCAGGGCTGTGGAGTCGGTAAAAAAAGTCCGACTCCGACTACAGCATTTACCAAAACGACGACTACGACGCCGACTCCGACATTGACCAAAAACACGCCTCCGACTAAAAGAATTGTTAATATCGTCACTTTTTTCCCCTAATTTTCCTATGTATGTGTATTCAATTAAATATCAACCCTATCAATGCGGCCAAAAGCCAAATTTGACATATTAAATGCAAAAATAAAAAGTTCAAACTTTTCAAAATTTCCGTCTCCGAGTACGACTCCGGCCAAAACGCCGACTTCGGCCAAAAAGCCCCGACTCCACGACTCTGAATCCACAGCCCTGATAATTACATTAGCAACCTTTGCTTTGATAATGGTAATTACTTATGCAATAAAATAGTCTGAAGATGCATCTAAAAGAGCACGTGAAGAAACACGTGTCACGAATAAATGCACACTACGTGGAATAATCTGAGGTATATTTAATTTTATATTAATGGCAATGTATTTTGGTTCTACAAACATTCGGAATTTTGACTAAATCTCCAAGCTGCGTCCGATGAGTGGTTATTATTATTACTGTTTTAATTTTACTTTCATTAAATAGGAAATAGGAATACTAACACCTAAGCTCAGAATAAGAAGTCATGCATTTAACTACACATCTTAGTGTAGGACTGTTCTCGTAGGAAAACATATGTTGAGATAAAATCCGTGAGGAGTCCATATGCTCCAAATTGGGAGCGGACATGATTAAAAAAAATGGGCCGAGAGAAAAACATCTTCATTTTTTATTGTCTTAAAATTTTCAAACTGCAAATTGATTCATTCCGTTTTCTCAATTCTTTGTGGACAACCGTTCAAAACGATATCTTAGTGTATATGTTACAGTGAAACTGTATTCTCAGTGAAAATTTATCAAGTAATAGATTTGTATGACAGCATTATTTCACTGGTCACGATCATTGAAATAATCCCAAGTCGATGATTTGCAGGCCTAAAATTTTGGTATGCTTCAATGAAACAAAATCAGCAAGTAGTCTCTTTCATAAAAAGAGAACCAAAGAAAAACACAGACAAACATTGGGCTGAAGATAGGGCGGTCAAATTTAATTTCAATGACAGCTTGGAGAAGAATATATTTTCACTGAGAATACAGTTTCACTGTAACATATTTAAAATGACGCGCCGAGAGTAACACAAATTAAAATCGAAGAATCATTGGGTCCAACTTACACCAGCGCAGTAAAAGGCGCGATGTTGGTCGTAAAGCATTTTCGGAATTTTATTTCTGAAATACGAAATATCACTTTTATTTATTCCTGACTACTGAAGAATGCATCAAAACGATATAAAATACACAAAGCGTGACCAAAAAACAGTGTGAACACGTTTCCGAGCAGATGAAAATTTATCACCCGGGAGGATGTTCAATGTTAACCTTTGTTTTAATATTCTATTCAGCGAGAGTAATATTTTTATTTCTGAATTTTTTTAAATTTTATATTCATTTAAAAACATTATTCTTGCATTAAAATAAAGTATTTAGATCTACAAAAATCACCTAAACGATGCTTTTTTTACATTTTGATAATGAAGTTTAATGGGAAGGTTTATTAACAAAAATTTTATTGAACATAATAACATAAAGACACTTCTTAATTAAATTTGTTTTAACTTGATATAAAATTCTAAATGACTTATATCAATCTACGTATTGTGTGACTATTAATGACTTTGTTTTTCCCCTTTCAAAGGTATCACCAGACTTACCATAGTTACTTAAAGAATTAATTAAAAGTGATTGTCACAAAATACATTAATTAAACAAAACAAAATTAACTTTTTCAAAGGATTTTTTTTACCGAATAACCAAGAAAATAGTTTTCGTTTGACTTCTTTGTGTGATGTAAAGATGCAAGCATGTGTGTGTATCATACATATGTGGGTATGGTATACGAGAAATTAATATTCATAAAATATATTGTACATATTCTACATATGCATAAGCTAACTTCTTGAACTGGCTTCACTATGGATTGCTCACCACTACAGCGATCACGCCCTCCTGTCAGCAACGATGGGAAAGTAAATTATCTTTATAAACTAACCAACTAAGTAAGACCATCAAATAGATATCCCAAAAACTACATTACGTAACAAGGGCGAACTACAAATATTATTCCAACTCCATACTTTCTTCTTTGCAAGCTCCTATAGTGAAGTTTTTTTTGAAATCCGTAATAAAATTGATAAATAAAATGTTTTTTTAAATAAATAAAACTTTTTGACCCACCTCCAACGTACATATCTGTCCCGTGTACTGAGCACCTCGCGTAAAAACGTGTATACACGCTGTTTCCGCCTAATAAAAATTGAGTTTTATAAAGAAATATAGCCCTCCTGGGAATAAATATATATAAATGGCGCGGCCCGACGGTGTGAGACGTGCTTTATAATATCTGTAAGCGCCCACATACAGAAACTCACTACTCATGTAATATAATAATTCGCGAGGATTCAGTGTAGTGTGAAGCCGTCATTATTATTTATTTGTTTCGCACAAAAAAAGACGGTGTTCGTCCTGTATTCATTTCAATTATAAATAACGCAAACTTTAAGTTACATCCTCCTAAATACTTCGTCGTGAAAACAGATTTATATAAAGTATTTTGTTTGTTGTGTAAGCAATGAGAATGGTTGAACATCTAAACTTTATAATAACCAGTTGTATTTAGATGCCTTATCAGTGGTTTATACGCACCAAATTGAACTCTCCAAAATATTTAGAATTTCGACTGAAGGTGTTTGATGAAATTTCAATATCAAATTTGAATGGTTTAAATTTTGTACTTTGCCATCAGTTTGCTCGCTGATGAGCTGGATTTCTCCTTTCCGCATCTTCATGCATTTCAATTGCACGAATGAACTTGAAATGACGAAACGAGAAACCCGGGTTGTTAGCGAAAAAAACTCATGGACAAGTACACAATTCAAACGATTCAAATTTTATATACAAATATAACGAATATCCCAAATTATAAATTTATTGCTTTTGCTTTGTAAAAAAATGATTAAAACATTGTGACGAAAAAAATATTTTTTACAAAAAGACAATTTTAATAAAATTTGCAATTGACAAAGAAGTCAACCGAGTAAGTACCGACAAAATTAATCATATCTCATAAAAATATCACTCATCTGAACTCACTCACATCCCCGTGAACATATATTGGGTAATCCCGGAATTTATGTCGTTTTTTACAGTAAAACTCAAATTTCATTTTTTAAATTATTTATTATTTTTTTAAAACAAAGTAATTACCAGTGTTGTCTATGACTCTTTGCCATCTATTTTCAAGATCTAAAATTCCTTTCTCATAAAAGGTCTTTGGTTTAGATTCGAAGAACTCCGAGAGACCTGATTTTAGTGCTTCAATATTGTTGGATTTTTTGTTCCTTAATTGCGTTTCTAAAGAACGAAACAAGTAATAGTCACTTGGTGCCAAGTCCGGTGAATAGGGCGGATGCAATAAAACCAAGGTCCTGGATTTTTTTTCGTGTAATATTGGCAACGTGCGGACGGGCATTGTCATGTTGAAGAATAACATTCTTCTATTCATAAGAGCGGGTCTTATTTCTTGTAACTTTGTGTTTAATTTGTCCATTTGATCACAATAGAGAGCTGCAGTAACAGTTTGTCCTTGTTTTAACACTTCATAATAGATCACGCCTTTCGAATCCCACCACACACACAATAGGGCTTTCTGAGGGCTTTTTCTAAGCGCGCGAGGAACCCAAATGCCTTCTTTTTGAACTTTCCCCAGTATCTCTAGATAGCGATGAGTATTCGATCGTGATGTCCCGACCTTCTTGGATAATTGATCGATGGTCATTGTCGGATCTGCTTCAATTTCCGCCTTCGGGGCTGCTTCATCCACTTGACTGCGCTGTCCACTTCGAGGCTCATCTTTCAAATCGAGATTGCCCGAGCGAAATTTTCTGAACCATCGTTGGCACTTCTTTACGTCCAGTATATCACCGTATATCTCACAAATGGATTCCGTTGCTTCTGTTGCAGTTTTTTTTTAATGGAACAAAATCAGCTCACAGCTTCTTAGATGTGTTTCCGAAGGACACGTCTCTGCCATTTTTGTACTATCCACAATTGTTTTTTTTGTTTAAAAGACAGGTAAAGAATAAGAAAGAAGAGCAAAACAATAACACACGTCTTTACTAGGCAACAGACTCAAACACACTGAGTCAAAGTTGCATATTAAAAAAACGACATTTATTCCAGGATTACCTATTAAAATACGGGCATATTGGTCATTCATTATTCAATAAACTGCTATTAGCCGAAACCGTCTTTAATATAAATTAGCCAGTAACGCGATGCCTAGTGTGAGCATTTTTTTCAGTTGATCATTGTTTACCTTTCATCAATACTCACAGAAGGAATTGCAAAGGAAGTTTCAAATAGGTACTAAGCAAGCACACTACATTACCAATGTGTCGGCTTTTAGAATCCATGTCTTGTCATATACGTCACGTAGACTAGTAGTTCCCAAACTATTTCATGTAACGGCCCCCTAAACATGAAAAAATAGTGCGCATGTTTCGTGCGGCTCCCAGTTTGGGAAGCACTGACGTAGGCGACGTTGGTGGGCGTTGTATTGGGCTTGAAGTTTTCACTCCAACACCGACGTCGATTCTTTTCACAAAGTGGTAAAAATTTGCCCATTGTGACTCCACAGCTCAACTCTCTTTAACAGTGGTCGGCAACTCGATACCTAACTTAGAAAAGGTTATAATTGTCATTTTTGTCTAAAATGACCTTCGTTAGAAAAGCTTGCATTTACCGCATTCTATCATATTATCTATTGTCGAATAACGGAGTTAACAAAATTCCAGAAATGCACTGCATCTGCACACTTTTTTTAAGAAATCTATGTAAAATCTATAAAGTTCTATGATTTTCATCATTATTTCCATCATTAGATCTTTAAGATCATTATTTCTCATCAAGAAGTGTGAAAAAATATGCTCAAAATAATTAATTTGAAGCATTATTACTTGCTCATTGTTACGAGTGAAATTTAATCAATCGAAACTTCAAACACTCATATCTTAAAACCGTGTCAAGAGCAGTTAGAACCTTTTCAAAGTTAGGTGTCGAACTGTCACCCTTCAATATTTTTCCTGTGTAAAAATATATTTATCCGTTGGTGGGTGACACATTTGAGAGGTTAATGTTAATTCAATTTATAAATGAGTATTGATTAAAGTATAAAACGCACCGAAGCGCTGCTGTGAATCATGAGTGACCAATACGTTCATCGGTTGCTTAACTCAATCAGTACGGCTTGACAGTAGACTGGACTGCAATAAAAAGTGTAGAATGTAATCCACTGAAATATGACAATCGTCGAACAATGATGATAGCCACATACTATATCTGTGGAAAGGTAAAAGGACGTAACACACGCCTACCAGATTATTTCATTGATGTGTTTGTCTTCACCATAAATTTCACGGCCCTTATTTTTTCAAACTTAAAAACTAAATCAGATACTAATTCAGTGTTTGCAGATTGCATTTTTTTTAAAGAACGTGTATCAGGACTGTGGAGTCTGTAAAAAAAATTACGACTCCAACATTGACCAAAAATACAGCTCCTACTAAAAAAAGTTTAATTTCGTCACGTAGTTTTCTTACCTTTCCTATGTATGTGTATTTAATGATATGTCAACCTACCAATCCGTCCAGTAGCCAAATTTTACATATAACATATATGCTAAAATAAAACATTCAAACTTTTCAAAATTTCCGATTCCGAGTACGACTCCGGCCAAAACGCCGCGAAGACTCCGACTCCAGCCAAAAAAAACCCGACTGGTATTTATCAATAAAAAATGTCGCACTTATACCACAGTTCATTTATTAATATCAGGACCGGTTTCGGAACAGAAATAAATTATTTCTATATTAATTTTAATATGATGTCTTCCCACCAGACACATTGACAGTAGACACCTTGAAAGTAAACGGGTGTGTTCATTTTGACTATCTTAAAAAGACGATACTGAAAAAAATTAGGTTACGCCTTTAACCTTTCTAACACCGATGTTATGACAGGTAAAAAAACCAGAAATTTCACAACGATAACATTACATTTAAAAAAAAGCCACCTACAATTTTATTTCCGTATCACTTTGTGCCGAATGTGTAAGTAGGCAAAAAAGGTACAAGACAGTATATAGTCGAATACAAGACTGTGTGTAGAATCACCGTAGAAACTCCATAGCTCAGCTCTTAGGACTCATTATATATTCCGGTGGCGTCGTAGAGATGGTTTTCACGGTACTACAGCCTCCATAAAAAGCGCTTTGCCATTTCGCATTTCCTTTCCGTGAGATCTCTCCCCCTGCAACCCCTCGCCACTCGTGAGTTGACTTAACCGTTTTTTTTTTTGCGGAGACGTTCTCTCGGTTGACAGGGCGGTTTTTTACTACCCCACGGAACGCTGATGATCACGCTATTTTGAATAAGAGCCTTATTTGGTGTAGGGATATTGGCTCCCTTTTCTTCTCTTTCATTTATGCGGCGATTACTCTTCGGTTATCAGTTTTGAATAAAAATTTAAATAATTTGTTTGAAAGTGGACTATTTTATACCTTAGCGACACAGTCGTATCAAAAGAAACGTTCCGTGCAACCGAAACTCGAATTGAATTCCAGGAAGAGATTTTTTAATCACGTTATAATAAATAAAAAAACACACATTTATAAAATGATCATGATTGGGTTATATATTGATAACGAAAGAGTGCTATCATATCACAAAACATTTCCTTCGGCTTATCCGAGGCCAAAATGAGTTCCACCATTCTTGAGAAAATTTGATTTAATGTTTTTTTGAGGAATGGTTAGGATGCCTTGTTTGTTCTTCCAAGGAGTAAAACCAGCTAGCCAATGGGATGCCACTAGGAAGAGCATTAACGGTCTTAAACGGTATTGATTCGGGTTTCAACATATTTCACACGGACGTGAGTAAGTTCAGACGAGAACGATCTTTTTATGTATTATAGTTGATTTTGTTGGAACTCACTCGGTTTTTTCTCTTCTTTCTGTAAATAATATTTTCTTCTTTTACATTGCAAAAGAAATAAACTTTATATGATTTTGGTAATGTACATATGTATATGTTTGTATATACAATATTTATATAAATTAATTTAACACAATTAATTTTGCAACACCGTATGCTAACATAACAATATTTAAGTATATTAAAACAGACGGTAACGAAAAAAAATATTTAAAAATCTATAAAATTCGATTGTTTATCGAAATAACACTCACACAAAAATCTTCGCGGACCACCGGTTGAGAAACTATGACCAACATGATTATATTTACACTGTACGCAGTATTATATATGTTACAGTGAAACTGTATTATCAGTGAAAATGTATTTTTCTCCAAGCTGTCATTGAAATTAAATTTGACCGCCCTATCTTCAGCCCAATGTTTGTCTGTGTTTTTCTTTGGTTCTCTTTTTATGAAAGGGACTACTTGCTGATATTGTTTCATTGAAGCAAACCAAAATTTTAGGCCGGCAAATCATCGACTTGGGCCAATAATTTCAATGATTGTGACCAGTGAAATCATGTTGTCATACAAATCTATTACTTAATACATTTTCACTGAGAATACAGATTCACTGTAACATATACACATCGAGAATATAATGCATACGCAATTGCATTGTCGTAATACATTAAAGACCATTCTTTGCGAGAAATTAATCGATTGCATGTAGCACCCAACTAACAAGATAAAGAGGATCACAAGACGTGATTTAAAGTATATTTTCGGGCTGGCACTTGGTTTGCGCGCTTGGGGGATGATGCCAAAACCACCGGGGGTGACTTACAACCGAGGGTGACTTTAATTACGTTGTTGGGCTAGGGTGACAACAAACCCTCTTCGTGTATCAAGTGACAGCGCATCCGGAACAATTCTCATAAATTAAAAAAATCTTAAATCCTTTTAATTTTCCGTGAGTTTTGTCGCTTACGATCCGAGTTTCACCTTTCCGCGTCTTCGGGCATGGAAAAAAATACATTTCGAACAATTCAAATTTGATACTTTATTTCATCTAGCACTTACAGTCGAAATCATCAATTCAAAAACCAATTCCCAACATTTGACGACGATTCGAGCTGACCGATGAAAACAACCACAGTTTGATCAGAAATTTAATTAAATATAAATTTGAAGCGAGTTGAAACACGTTCCACATAAAGTACCAAACACAATAACATGGAAAAAGTCAATTTTGTATTGAAAATTTATTTCCCAAAATGTCAGTCTTCACTGTCAATGCTTGATGAAAGGCATTATATTAAAAAAATGTGTTTATTTCACAATTAATTTATTAATATCAGGACCGGTTTCTCTCATCGTGAGCATTTTGAAATGATGAAATGTATATTCGTATCCTTTGAAAATGCTCACGATGAGCGATACCGATCCTGATCATAATTAATTAATAGTGGAATAAGTACATAAATGTTTTACTTTTTTTAATTCGTCAATTATATGTGGAACACGTTTTTTTGTACTAATTCCACAATTTTATACAACTATTAGGACATTTTTCGCTGCGCTGAAAAGCTGAAGCTTGTAAGTTAAAAAAATATGTTTTTATTTTGATGACAATTATTTTTTTCTCCCGTGACCAACTGTCTTTTGTTGGATGTGTGTGGGCTTACTCCAAATGATTTTTGTGCATTCTTGTACACAGTGGTATAAGTAGAGAGACGATCCCAATAAATAGGTGATAAAATGTGGTAATCATAGGGATTTGAACCGGAAAAATTACGCTGGAAGCGTGTTGAATCTAGTTAAATATTAACTGCTTTTTATCCACATTACTATTGACTGAGGGCGGCGCCCATCATACATTTTTCGATCATAAAAACCAGGGCTGTGGAGTCGGAGTCGGAGTCAGAGTCGTCGCGGCAATTTGGCCGGAGTCGGAAATTTTTAAAAGTTTGAACATTTTATTTTTGCATTTAATATGTCAAATTTGGCTATTGGCCGGATTGTTAGGGTTGATATTTAATTGAATACACATAAATAGAAAAATAAGGCAAAAAAAAGTGACGATATTAAACTAATTTATTCGGAGTCGGAGTCGTGTTTTGGTCAATGTTGGAGTCGGAGTCGGAGTCGTAGTTTTGGTAAATGCTGGAGTTGGAGTCGAACTTTTTTTGTCTGACTCCACAGCCCTGATAAAAACATACCTAGCTTAAAAGGTATAATTTGATACGATGCAGTAATATTTTCATTTCATTAAGAGTCTGTTTATTTTCTGAATTATCGGTTATTAAGTGAGTATCTTTACGTATAAAATTTTTATGACTTAAACTTTTATAGTTTCGAGTATATGAGAGACGCGAAAGACATGGTTTTCTCTCCATATCAATGACGAGAACTTCAACTGTTTATTTTTACGAAGACAAACATTATAAAAAGAGACTTTAAGTTGGAGATGTGTGAGGTGATGGCGTAAAAATACAGTGCAAGGGTTTCGTCACTTTGTACACTGTTTAAAATGGTTTTGTAACTAATACTGGAAACCTTTGAAAAAAAAAACTCTGTTAATCCTAAACCAAGCGTAAAAGATAATATTTTTAAATTTTGACAGAAGATGCTTTGTACTTGAACTGAGCGTCAATTCAATAACATTCGTGCACTTGTCTGAAGATGCCGAAAGGCGAAACCCAGGGCGTTAACGATACAACTCATTAATATTAATGAAGATATATGAACAATGTCAAACATAATATTCATATATTTAAGTGCAATTTGTTATGCAGTTGCAAATTAATGAACATTTCGTTGTATTACTCATTTTCAGGATAAGATCTGGTGAAAATTATGAAAATATTAAAGACGCTCATGCCATTTGACAAGAAAGAGTCCATAAATATGGTTTAATATTCTGGAATATAACTAAAGATTATCTTGTGCACTTGCATAAATTGACTTGTATTCATTACATTAATACATTTCAATCCAGAGGCATGTCTGTATATCAAAAAGTGAATAGTGATTTGCATATTTGAAAAACATCTTGAGACTAACTATATTGTTAAGTTAATATATTAATAAATAATAAAAATTTTCACAAAGCCACCACCCAATCAATCGATACCGTATCTGAATAAAAGAGTTAAATCAAGAGGAACCAGCTATATTTTAACACTTAATATGTTCGTGTGAGGTCTCAGTGGCAGCGTCTTGCGCAGCGTAGCGAAGAGTATTGCAGACACACACATTCAGGTGGCCTTATTGGCTCGCTCCCGCCACTGCATTTGTGTAGCCGCTGAAATGTACGTTGCGCTGTAAAAACGCTGGTACTCAGGCCGTACACTTAAGAGAACAAAGCGCTTTGAATGAATAAAGAAATCACTTTTTTCATAACTGGAATAGATCCATAGACTAAATTGATATTTACTTTCATAATAACAGTACTAGCGTAGGATGATTCGGATGCTGAGTTTCAAGGATCTTTAGAAGCTGCAAGTGTCTGTGCGTAAGATCCTGTAAAAGGTTTTCGGCTATATCTGCGAGGATTGCATTGCTCGACGTCATCACAGCCATAAGCCTTCCCTCTGACATGAGATCGGTATAATCAGATGTCTCATAACTCAACTTCTACTCTATACACGGCAGTAAAATATGGCGTATATATGAGTGAAAGCTTTTCATTTTTAACTCCTTAAGGATGGAGGCTTACGAGTGTCAGCGATTAGAAGACGAGCATAGTGAACGTTAAATGAAGCCTTAAAAGACCTAACATATGTACAGTGGCGACTCTTCCATACGCACTGCGGAACTGCAGCACCCTCAAGCAAATTGAGAAAAATGTAAAATTATAATATAGGTACATTTGTAAACTATTTGAAAATATCAATAATATTTAAGCGTGTATTAAACTCGCCCGCGCACCGATGCATAAAATAATTATCACACACCGCGGTACAAATATATATCATGCAGTACCGTTTGCGATAGAATATATTCGAGGAGCGAAGAAAGACCGCGGGGAGTGGAGTTTGCAAATACATACAAGCTTTCTTTGGAACTGTCTTTCTCGCAGTGTTGCGTCCGTAGAAACGGCTATATACGGCTGCGAGCTTTATTTCTTCTTAATTGTTTCTCGTAAATCTTAATTGAAAGTGTTTTACTCAAGGAAGGAAATGCATAGCTTTAATGATTTATGAAATGCATGACGTTTTTAATGTTAATAGTAAAATTTTTAATCAACGGCAACACTCCTAGCTGTCTTGTTCACGAGCCGTCACTGCAAATTTATAATATGATTTGTAGAAAACACTATTTTACTATTTGCAGTAAAAATCTTAATACATAACAAGTTTAGCGTACTAATATTTTATTATTTCCGCACAATAGCGGCTGCAGTAAATACCTAATCAAACACCCGTCAAAATCGGGTATGGGAATATGATTTGTAGCGTGCGGTTTACGATCCAATCGTCGAAGCGTTGTCAGTGGTATGTGATGCATCACTCGCTAATTTACGATTGCATAAACCGCACGCGGTTCGTCTCACGTCTCAGGCCAGTGGCGTCTCTGAGGCGTCGGCCAATAAAATATATATTTACTTTGACCACGCCATTTGGCATTGTTCAGCATATGAATAACTGAAGACATTCTATTGTTAAAATAATATAAGTGATCAACTTGCATCATCTGTAATTGCTATGTACTGTCTTATTAGCGATACAATAAGATAGTTGAGCAGTAATTCTACCATTGCAGAGAAACTGTAGAAATAATAATGGACGTAAAACGAAACACAATTTACAGAATAATTTGTGTAAATTGTGCTTCGCTAATACTCGCTCTATCAAAATAATAAGCTGCAAACGACGAAAAGGAGGGCCCGTTAAATTTTCAGCAAAGAAAAAGGACTTACTTTAATGTGTCTGGTTCCATGACAAAACAGAACATGACAACACAGAACATGACTTCAGAATATGATAAAACAGAACATGACAAAAAACCTAACCTATTTTATCATATTCTGTTTTGTCCGGTTACCAATGTGTCTATGCCCAACGTCGTCATTCTCAAGAGTCGGTGTTAAAAAAACAGTTATTTTTTGTAAATATCAGGGCTGTGGAGTCAGTCTAAAAAAGTCCGACTCCGACTCCGGCATTGACCAAAAATACGACTCCGACTCCGACTGAAAAAAGGTTAATATCGTCACTTTTTTCCCTAATTTTCCTATTTATGTGTATTCAATTAAATATCAACCCTATCAATGCGGCCAAAAGTCAAATTTGACATATTAAATGCAAAAATAAAAAGTTCAAACTTTTTAAAATTTCCGACACCGAGTACGACTCCGGCCAAAACGCCGCGACGACTCCGACTCCACAGCCCTGGTAAATATTGACAAAATAAAACATATTTTGTAATTCGACGCTTCCAAAAATTTTAACTGTAGTTTTTAAAAATATTCATTTACAACTTATACCTAATTCCTAATGAAATTACAAAGCATTTTGCCGGACTAATTTTTGCTTGGGTGTACGCACACACCACAGATCAAATCTGTATATATCTCTGACGCATATATTCAATATTAGAACTGTCCAACCATAAACTCTGTTAGGTGAAGGCTTTGAATGAAAGAGAAAAAAAGGAAACACCATATGAATACCAAATTTGTGTCTGAAAATGTGAATCTTTTTTGTTGTTATTCAATAGCTTTTAGTGACTTGTCTAATTTAAATCGGATCGGTTATAGAGTGTCAATGGATCGGCTCCAAGTCTCAGTCTGAGTAGTTCCACTTTTCAATATGATATGATAATAGATTTTCTGTTCAAAGATATGAATAACTGTGTTTTGAAAAATCCCTTGTCACACTTGCGAGATCGATTAGCTAACCACCCAGACCTCTCCTTGTCTTATCCTTTCTATTCCTACTGGCTTCGAAAAGGAAAGGTTGAGCACCTGAGTAACAAAAAGTTTTTGTAGAAAATTGGCATTATGATAAACTTCATTCAGAGTACATATGGGTAGATGGCATATTTTAAAAAATCATCAATTTTGTGAATGCCATAAATAATTTATTTTCTCTCTTAACTTGAGACGCCACTGAACTATTTTGAGAGGATAATAATAATTGGATATCGAATATGAGATAATTTGTGCCAGGAATCAAAATCGGATAATATTATTATGTTCTTATCTGATCTTATAATATGTATGACATAAAATGATAAATTTATTACAATGAGCATAGCTGCAAATTGTTGCAGAAATGCAAAATCTGTCGCGATATTACGGCAATAGTTTTCCTTCGAAAGTTTAAAAATACTTGGACTCGATTCAAAAACCAGTTTATGTCTATGGACGATTATAAAATGCTAAATCGTTCAGAGGTAAATCAAATTTTATTTTATTCACATTTCGACGATGTTTTGCCTTAACCTTCTTCTAATTTTAAAATTCATTTTTACTTTTCATAAACCTAATAAAAGTGAACTTCACATCTCCTGTGTAAAAGAAACAGTATTTAATATAAAAGAGGATTTCAACTGAAGGGGCTTCGTGGACATTTAATATAAAATTCGAATAGTTGAAATTGAGTCACAAGTTAACTCGATCACTTTAAATGCATGAGGATGCCAAAAGAAGAAACCCTGGTCGTAAGCGATAAAAATCTTGCAATAGTTCAAAATTCAAATTAAGTATTTTATAGTTTTATAGCCATGCTAACATGGAAAAATATTTTGACTACTTCAAAATAGTTTTCATTCGGCCCGCGTTTTAAACATAGCTATAATTAATGCATCAACTGGGCTGTACGAATGGAATAGGTTAAAAGCGAAAAATTGTGGTCATAAAGCAATACGGGATAAATATTTAGTTAGATTATGTTTATTGTGACTAAAAAGCAACAAACACAATTTTTTTAATAAGTTTCTTATTACACGGTTTCTTTACAGACTTTCATTTAGGAATTTAGGTGACTGTATCCCTGATATTGTACTATTTTAAACTTTAATTACTAATTATAACTTGCCTCATATCGTCCTCCATGACACTTTGTACTTAATAAAAATAATAACACATTTTTCTTACTTATTCCACATAAAATTTATTGGATCAGGAAAGATTTCGCCCATGGCTAGCATTATCAACTGATTTATTTTTCAAATGAGTACCATTGTGTAATACGGAAAGAAATATAACAATGTATTTTAGTTCTACATAAATTATTTTATATATTTGTTGATAGCTATTTCGACTTACGCCTTCGTCAGAACTATGTTTAAAACGTGTATTAGAGATAGCTTATATACCTTTGCTAGACAGGGTGCCCCCTACATCCTCTCTTTCTGTTGAAATCATACCTACGTCACATGAAAGAATTTAAATAAGTTTGATTTATTGGTCTAAAGTAATGGTGGGAAACAATAATTTGGGTATTTTTGGGTTATTTTATCGTGTGAAACCACTTAAAATCTACAATGTCTAAGTGCATCTATTTTAAATTGTTTTAAGTTTATTGTTTGTTAAAGGTTTTAAAAGAGGTGAACTGTTAATTGTAATCTGATCGTTAAGAATTTCATTGTACTGATTATACCTATTATTTCCAGCTGTTCCAATGCATTTAGCTTTAGGCCCTTATTACAGGAATGTAAACGAATCGGGACCGAATTCGGATTATGTGCTAATTCTATAAGGTGATTTGCATATTGTGAATCAGTTTTTCCATTGTTAACGGATCTAACATGTTCGCTTGCGCGAGTGGAAATGCTTCTACCGGTCTGTCCGACATATACTAAATCACATGTACCGCAAGTCATCTTATATATATTATTGTGTATGTTAGTATTAGTATTTTAGTTGATTCTGTCGTAACTCACTCGGTTGACTTATTTGCCAAACTCCAATAAAAAAATTCACTCTTATATCTGTACCAGATATTTTTTCATCCAATGCTTTCACCTTTAACATTGCAACACTAATAGACTTATAATTTGAAATTTTTGTAATGCACAAAAATAAAATAAATAAATCTGAGAAAATATAAAAAATTCATTAGTGCACATAATAATTTATTTAAAATAAGAACACGGCTGAAACGTCACAGCTATCAGTTGGGTAAAAATGCGACAAAACACACCTACCGATAATACACTTCCATATTATTTGATTGTGTCCCCCATTCAACGATCATTCTTTTTTTCTGGGTTGTCATTTGTTTTTCTTGTGGCAATTTATCTTGATGATGCCGGAAAACTATAACAAAAAAAAGCAAAAAGAAAAGTGATGGGTCAAGCTTTTTTGTTATTTTTTCGATTCTTCTTTTGGTTATTTGTTTAGCAATTGCTACCGATTCAGCGCGTGGCTTCATACCTCACAGCTTCGACCCTGTAAATATGTAACCAGGGCTGTATTCGGGAGAAATATTTCATATTTTGAAAATTATAAATTACAAAATGGAGCTAGGAATTTTTCCTTTTAAGTAAGGAGGGGATGGCAGGAACAAAACAAACTAATAATTATACTAAAAGTAATTAAACATTTTTAATACTTATTCCAGATTAAAAAAATATTGGATCAGGACCGGTTTCTCTCATGACGAGCATCATCAACTGATCAGATGATAATGCTTGTCATGAGAGAAACCGGTCCTGATCCAATATTTTTTGTATGTGGAATAAGTACTAAAAATGTTATATATTTGTTATTATAATGCCATTCCACCAAGTATTGACTGTGAACACCTTAAAAGAGATAATTATATTTCCTACTAAAGACTTTAACATTATAAAATATTGAATAATTAGATTCAATCAATTGGGAACGGTTAAACCCATTGGAAATAAATTTAGCAGTAGCGAGTAACCGTTTTAAAAACGATAATAATTTTAATCAGAGTAGTAATGTAGAAATACTCAATAAATAAAATCGTTTAAAAATGAATAGTTTAAAATTTTTAGAAATGAATTAACAGTAAGGAAGTATTTTTTTTCATATCCGCTCCCTATTCGGAAAAGGAAGTATTATTCAATAATATCCTAAATAGGACAGGTTATTTCCTGTAAAAAGGAAAAATCCCAAACTCAATTTTGTAATTTATCATTTTAATATATTAGAATCAATCTTGCTTTATTACATCAGCAAACCTTGCGATAATAAATCCGAAGATGCCTCTGAGATTATTGTTATTCAAAAAAAAATATTTATCTAAAATAAATTTAATTTAATTCCTTCATTCAGTTATACCTATGTAACGCAATTAATATAAAATATTTCACACTTGCTAAAAAGTGTTTTTCATTTTTGATATCTATACCAAAGCTTTCATTTTCATTCAACAAAAAATAATATATGTTTTGTACAAGCTTTAGTTCTTCAAGCATTTAATTTGTTGGAATGATAGAGTTATTTTACTGTTGACCATGTAAGGAAACAAGAAGAGCTGGTCATAAATTATATAAAGTCATAATATTTGAAATATCTAATTATCTCTTGAGCTAAGTCTACTTGATTATTTCTTTAAACTCCACTGTCTTAAAAAAGCACACACACAATCATCGAATTTTTATACTGTAAAAAATGACCATTTGTCAATTTGGTTTATGATTTTTTTACCATGTCCGCTCCCAATATTGAGCATTTGGATACATCACAATGGATACAAGATCTATTTGTTACTTATTTAACTCAAACTTTCTTTTTCAAAGAGAGTAAGAATTGAACGTATACGAAGACTAGGATGATATGACTAGAGGTTAGCTAGAGGCTATCGCTACGCGCCGCTTTTTGGGATCGAAAAGGTGATAAAGGATTTTTAGCAACACTATCGAACAAAATCGAGTTATAGACTGAAAAAATTTGCTCGTACCGGGATTCTAACCCGGGTGGTCTGTCCCTTAAGCCAACGACACTGACCACTGCACCACAGACTGGGCGAATGAACATTTTTGACGTGACAACGTCTTATAAATCGATGAACGCCCGTTGCACGCACGAAAAAACATGACTCATTGTCCCGTTTGTCGCGTTACGCTGAAGGCAAGCGTGCGAGCGAGAGCGCGGATAAGCGATAGAGAGGCACGATCGGCCTACCGTTCGGATTGTGCCGCATCTATCTCTCTTCCACTCGATTGGTCGATGCGTCTGAGTAGAAAAGAGACAGCGGCAGCACACAACTTATACACCTACAGTACCTACACGTGATCTGTTTACAACTGTTTATAAAGTGAAGTGAAATGTTAATGTGGTTTTCATTGTTTATATTACAACAACAATTGTGGCAATAAAGGTAATTAATTCTTGCATATCTTGCATAAAAATTGTAGATTTCATTTCACTCCTTCTTCGTATCCATACAAAATAATGATAATTCAATAAAAATGATTCCATTTTATTCATAAAAGTATGCAATCATTTCATCAATGTTTTCTTATGACGTTGTCACGTTAAGCTATCGTCCGTAAACCGACTTTACAGACAACCATTTTTTTTTTTAAATAATGTCTTTTCACTAAGAGTTGACAGTTACATCCTAAAATAAATGATAACTCTTCATTATTGTATTACCTTCTCAATACGTCTCTGTCTTCAAATATTCGAGTAAAATACTTTTTTTCTAGTATTTCGATAAGAATTCGCTGAGGTCTTTCAAGATGATCAAATCGTTGTACTTTTGTGACAACACCTATCAATTTATTTTTGATTCGCCTTCGAACAAACAATATGCCATACATTGACCAGTCTTCGGGTGACGTAAAATAATAGGAACTTACCGAAGCTCATAATAATTATTTTTAATTATAATTATACGAAAGATTTTTGTAATCGTGCTTACTACCAATGTGAAAATTTCAATACAAGTTGTTCAATGTGATCGGACGGCTTGATGTCGTGTCCTAAAGAATCAGTCAGGATAATTTTAAGAGAATAAATGTCAAAGTACTATACTTTCATAGTTATCCAAGAATTGAAATAAGATTCATTTGTTCACGAATTATTTTTCACGCCTACTGTAAAAAGTCATTTTGGAACACAATAATTTGCTTCATTATAACATTCGATGAGTTTGACGGTAACTTAGTGAATGTTTTTTTTAGTTTTAAATTTCAATTAAAACTTTGTTTATTTCACGTTTTATCTTACACCTAATGACGCGTGTTTTACCACTTTAAGAATTATCTTCAACATGACTATTGCAAATTTACTAAGTCTGAAGATTCTTCATAAAAAGGAAAATCATGTGTCACTATTAGTTACTGTGTTTATCCGCTACAACCGATATAAGAATTCAACTCACCATATATAATGATTGTGCCTGATATCAAGAAGATTTGCGATCCAAGTTATAAAGAGCTTTATTGTTTTTGTTTTTTTTTAACCATGTCTGCTCCCAACTTGGAACATATGGACTCCTCGCGGAGTTTATCTCAATATATGTTTTTCTACGAGAACTGTTTGTTACTCAATTGCTCAACCTCTCTTTTTCGAAGAGAGTAAGGATGGAAAGGATACGAGGACTAGGACAGGACTAGTGATTAGCTAATCGCTGTCACTATGCGTCGCACTATGGGATCGGGAAGGGATTTTCAACAACACCCATGTCTTTGAACAGATTTATCGACTGAAAAAAATCCGCTCGCACCGGGAATCGAACCCGGGCGGTCCGGCACGCAAGTCTAAACCGTTGACACTGCGCCACGTACAGCTTTATTTACTCATCATTAATTGTAGTTTCATTGCAGAAAATTTCAGAAAGCACTGTGTTAAACATACGGTTTTCATTTTATATACTACATTATTATTGATTCTGCTCTTTATCCTACATACATAGTTAAAGCGGTCTCGGCTTTTAAAGTATACATGTTTGAAAAACGGATGGAAAATATCAGACCAGTCCAAATATTTATTTGAGTAGAATTGCACGGGAAACGTCCGCTGCGGGAAACTCCAGTTTCTGCCGTCCCATTTATCCGATAGAAGGGTAAGAGAGTTGGGAAAATCAAATCATTTTCGGATAGATTACTTTGACTCGGCAGTGTTATCTGATATTTTCCCCGTACCTATCATAATTATTTGACACGATTTATTTTTTACTCCACACGTCTCAAAAGGATATTTTTTATTTGTTTCACATAAAAACAGTTTTAGAAACATTTTTACGGCGGTTTTATTACCGCAATAAAACAAAAAATAAATGATCGTTTACTATTAATATTATTAAATGTGTAAAATTTATATTTAACTATTTTGTTTTTTGAAAGACCCTCGTGTCGCCTTTCCGCATCATCATGTATTTTAAATGCAAGAATGAACTTGAAATTATGCGTAGTAAATAGTAAATATACAAATATATTACTGTCGTCATTTTTTGCTACAAAATATGTGATATTTTTCAGCTCATCTCAATCGAGTATTTACACAAAACATGGTTAGGATCATTATTTCTTGATTGGTTTTCAATGTAGTAACTTATATTGCCAAGAGGTCCTAAATATTTTTATCTTTAGTATATTCCAGGGTTTTTTAACCCTGCGCTCGCGGAGCTATTATCGTAATTGTTTTTTATTTATTGAAATTATTTCACGAAGAAGCTTTTATTCGAAAATTTTTCTTATGGTGCTTTCTTATAATTATTTTGTAAATGTCAATTAAGCGAATAGCACATGAATCTAAAATTTAGGTAAGATTCCCAGGAAACAATAATAAACATTACTAAAAATGTACGACTTATGATTGGTTATTTAAAAAAACCGGTCTGCGCCCGTTACTATTCTCCTCAATCTCAAATGCGCCCGGAGTCGCAAAAAGGTTAAGAACCCCTGGTTTATTTGATATTAATTATGCATACTTAAATTATTTGTCTTTGAACTATTTGCATATTGGTATAATTAATTGTTTGTCATACCTTTATTAGTCTTACTTGCTTTTGTATAAATAACGCTATATTTTTGTACTTCTTATCAGTCAATAATCCTCGCAATGAGCGAAACCAGTACTGATCCTAATAAATGTAACGTGGAATAAGTACAAATAAATGCGTTATAAATTTTTAAGAAACGAATTTAGATACCATTTTTACATAAATCAGCGAATCGTTAACTCTCAACCTCTCTCAACTCTCAACTATTTTTCCGTACTACGGACAGCCAAAAATTCATAAGACTGGCACTCCGTTTGTATTGCGAACATCTGAATTGAAAGTCCATGTTATAGAAGTGTTTTAAAATCCAACGAATAGGAAAGAACTCTTGCAAAAATAGTTGAATCTTTTTTTGTACTCCCTAATACTCTGTCACCGGCCGCCACTGCTCTCAACATTGTGGCAATTTTGAATTTGAATTGTTTGAATTTTGTACTTTTCCATGAGTTTTGTCGCTAACGACCCGGGTTTCGCCTTTCGGCATCTTCAGGCATTCCAAGTGCACGGATGTACTTGAACTGACCGGGTCGTTAGCGACAAAACTCATGGAAAAGTACAAATTTCAAACAATTCAAATTTGATATTGAAATTTCATCAAGCACACTCAGTCTAAATACTTAATTACTTAAATATATGGCAATATCTCAAATATCTAAAGATTCCGCATTGCTATTGAATTGTATTAATTAATGGTTTAATATTTCTAATGTGTAGTTAGGTCCTTTTAATGTTAACATCAATTGAACATTGAGTGAAAATATTTTCTTTTTCAGTGTCAGGCTTCAAGTCTTTCGATGGTCTCGTCTCGGAGTCTTTTTTTTTTACTATCGGCGTATATGCGTTTAGGTAGAAATACATATTATTGTATAGGCGGTGTCGATGTGGTGTTTTGATTTGATTTGATTCGATTCGCAGCGCTCTCAATTTATACAGGATTACATTATACACACACAGCGCGTCCTTACATAGGGTACACTCGACCAATCGGGGTGTGTAATATCTGGATCAACCCGCCGTTTAATTGATTTAAAATAATTATTGTACACTAAAAATCAATATTTTTCTCAGACATGTGTAGATAAAAAGCGAATAATAAATCAAGGCTCAATCGGCACTCTCTCCTTTCAATGCCACATTTCGTGATAGTAGCATCTCACGAAAGAGATTCATATTTTTCTTACTTGCGATGGATTCGGCTAAAGCTCTGTGGAACCTCATTTTAATATAAAATGACTTCGAATATTCCACATTTTCTGTTTACTATTTGTGACAGGTGTCTCTGTGACCTCTTTCGGCGGCATGCTTGAATTTACTATCGCAGAGGTTTTTTTTAACCATGACCGTTCCCCAACTTGGAGCATATGAACTTTTTACGGAGTTTAACTCAACAAGAGTTTTTTTCTACGAAAACTGCTAGTTACTCAGTTGCTCAACCTCTCTTCTACGAAGAAAGTAGGGATGGAAAAGATATGAGTACCGGACTATTGGTAAGTTAATCGCTGTCACTATGCGTCGCTCTTATTGGGATAGGAAAGGTGGGAAGGGATTTCTAGCAACACAATCACCTATTGCCTAGTAATACTCGTTCTGAACAAAACAAAACTCACACTATAATTTGAGACGTTTAATTCTCAATTATTTTTGAAATATTTGTTTTATAAATTGAAATAAATGTTTAAATGAAATTAAGCTTATTTATTTATCCTCCAATTTATTTTCATAAATTTGAATTAAAAATATATTTTTTGGTACATCTGAAACTACTCGTGTATACTCGAGTACGTAGCCAAGTAATTGGATTCTCTACTACAAACCTATAAAGACGTATCACAGCGTAAGCTTTTAGAGAATAATATATTTCATAAGACAATATAATGTCAAATGACATTTTCAATCGTCAGCCAAACGAGTGAACTCGTAAGTCCCAAAATATAGAAAATTAAACTCAACCAAACATTACTGGAAGTCTTTTTGTCTATTTATTATATTTTGAGTTCGATTTTTTTATTTTACTACTTGATATTCGAGGTTGAGATTTCGAGTAATCGGAGTCTCTAGTTCCCACCCTAGCAAGAAGCATAGCCAGAAAACTTAGAGCAAGCTTCACGGACTCTTTATTGTTTTAGTAGGAAAGTAAAGGTTGGGAAAAAAAATAATGAGCGCAAATATTTTTTTTATTTAGTCATAAAAAACATTGTCTTAATAAAATATGCAAAATCAATCATTGAAAGATAACTTCAGTTTTCTATTATGAAAACTGTTCCAGTGATTTGGTGCTGATCCCCGCGCTCCTCCAATGAAGCCTCCCCCACTTTTCACAGCTACATTTGTATGGCGAGGCAATAAAGTCGAGATCGACTCGGAAAAAATAAACTGTGACGGGGGCGGCTTCAGGATGTGGGCAAAGCGAAACGAGGGCAGGGGCGGTGTATCGGCCGATGGATGTTTTGCAGATTTTGCAAAAATGAAAACAGCAACGAAGCACGAGATAGATGAATTTGATCGGTCGACTCGGTCGAGGTAAAAAATAAGAACATATGTGCCAAGACTGACTATTTTTCAACTTATTATGCTGTTCCTGAGCTTGTATTGTAAGTTCAAATGCACATGATTCAAATCGTCATCAATATACATTGTAGGGCTAAGACGTGTTCGATCCACTGTTGAATAAAAGTATCCCCAATCCCATTACAATATTATCGATATCGCTACCACATACATTGTTACTTGGGGAAAAAACTGCGGGTCCATGGTGCAGTGGTCAACGTGACGGACTTCACGGGTTCGAAGGCATGGGTGTTTGTGTTTTCTGACAATTCCCATCCACCCATCCGGTCTTATAAGGAGAGCGATTAGCTAACCACTATTCCTGCCCAAACCTTGTGCTTTTTTATTCCTACTCAGTGACGGCTGGCGACGGGGTGCTGGGGGGTGCAAAGGAAGATTCAACTGTTTTTGCAAGAGTTCTTTCCTATTTATTGGATTTTAAAACACTTCTATAGCATGGACTTTCAATTCAGATGTTCGCAATAGCAACTGTTTCTCATCCGTAGTACGGAAAAATAGTTGAATCTTCCTTTTGCACCCCCCAACACCCCGTCACCAGCCGTCACTGTTCCTACTATCAGCGAACTAAATAAAGGTTGAGCGACTGAGTAATAAGCAGTTCTCATAGAAAACATATATATTAAAAAATAATAAAATATCTTTTGTACTTATTCCACAATACGTTTATTTCAATCAGAACCGGTTTCGCTCATGGGAGCATTTAAAACTGATAAATATGGATGAAAAAAATGATTCATTATTTTTAATATACCTAATGCCTTTCCATTAAACACAGTGAACCCCTTAAAAGTGATAAAAAATATTTTTTTGAAAAGAATATTTGGCATTACAGCTAATGCAAACGCGCCAAATATTTTTTAATGAGAAAGTCATACGAGATAAAATCGAAGAGAAATGAATGACATACACCCATGTCTGAGATATACTTTTCAACTGAAAAAATCTGACCAAGCGTGACCTAGTCGGGAACCCGTATCAATCTGATCTCCAGAGCAATGCTCTTACCACTAGACCACATAAACCGACAAATATGCTGAGATACATCCAACAGGATGCCATATGCTCCACATTGGGTGTGGACATAGATTTTTCAAAAAAGTTCCATTTTGCATCTCAAACAGAAACACTGATTTAACATGTCTGTCTGAGCAGTGTTTACTTACATTGATTCGTAGGACACTTAGTTATTAATGCGAGGGGGTTCAATGTTCACCCTCTATCACAGCTTACGGATAGGAGTGTCTGGTGCCGGCCATATCTTGGGGGGCGGATCTTGCTAATTCCGCTAATATGGGCGGCAGATTGTGACGCTACACGTGCCCACACGTGCCGCTGCCATTAAGGCTCCCTGATATCATCCTTTGGCAGCGGCTCCTGGCTTACGATGGCATTATATAACAGTTCGATGTATCGTTTCGCAGATCTATGGAAAGGCGAATGGAATATCGGTATAGTACGAAACAGATTATTGTTTTGATGTCGGGCCCTGTTGCAGGGTGGTCGACGTGGTCGGCTTCGGTTGCTGAGTTCACCGGCTTGAATCCCAGTAGACACAGTTTTTTTATATACCAATAAAATACTATAAATTAAAGTATTTTAGAGTTAGTAAAATGATATAGTTATGCCAATGGGATTTTACTAGGAAAATCATTAACGATTTTAAATGGAAATATTCCGATATTGACATATTTCAAAACAAAATGAGTAAGTTCAGACGAGTACCATTTTTCATGTATTACCAAATAAAAACAAAATTTGAATTTTGTACCTTTCTATGAGTTTTGCTTCCAACGACCCAGGTGTCGTTTTTCATTTTTCAGCATCTTCAGGCTATTGAAGTGCACGAGTGATCTTATGTATCTACAATAATTATACGTCAGTTCAAGTTAATTCGTTGACTTGGAAAAGTACAAAATTTAAATGATTCAAATTTGACAGTGAAATTCTATCAATTTAAACATATTTCTGACGATGCCATGAAGTCGAAATAGCAATCAACTAACTCTTTCGTAAACAGATTATTTTGATATTATTACTCCATTATAATGAAGCTACTATACTGTTGATTTTATGCGCTTCGTTATTCTTTTTTAAATACATACTGCAATTTATCAAAAAGTTTTTTGTCTGTGTGTGATTTATGGTGTAAAGTGTGTGATGTTTATTAATTTCATATAACATTTCAAGGTATAACGATTACGGGGTCATCTAGAAAGCAAATAAATCCCATTATAATAACGATATGTAAAAGCGGATTTTTTCAGTCTATAAATCTGTTCAAAGGCATGGGTGTTTGTGTTGTTGAAAATCCCATCCCACCTTTCCGATCCCAACGAGTGACGCATAGTGACAGCAATGAGCTAATCACTAGTCCTGTCCTAGTCCTCGTATCCTTTCCATCCCTACTCTCTTCAGAAAAAGAGAGGTTGAGCAACTGATTAACAAGCAGTTCTCGTAGAAAAACATATGTTGAGATAACCTCCGTGAAGAGTCAATATGCTCCAATTTGGGAGCGGACATGGCTTAAAACAAAAATATGATATACTATGTACAATTATTTCAATCCGAACAAAGTGATCACAGCTGCAAGTCGTAAACTTACAAATAAATTGATCGCGATGACTCGATTCTCACGAGGGGTTCCCAAGGATCTTCGAGCATACGCTGACGGTCACATTATCTATACATACCATAAAATATTCGGGATTAACGGAATTACAATAATGAATTGCTTTTTTTCGGCCCCCCTGGATGGGCTTGAATTATATTATTGTTCGGTATTTGGTGGGTATTATCTATTTCGATGGTACAAATCAGATAAGGCTTTGGTAATCTGCATTTAATACACCCGAATATAATGGGGATTAATTTTGGAGAAAAAAATCATGGGAACTAAGGGAGCAATACAAACTATCTAGCAGTGTTATTATTAGGTACACCACTTTAATTGACTTAAATGTTGTTTTTTTTTGTTGCTGTAATATTATAAGTGAGCGGGCAACTCTCTTGGGCGTCCGTCTTATTCGAATTCAGTGATCTTGGGCTTTAATCTTAGACTAGATTATGTATTGTGCTTTAAGAAATGAATTTATCTGGTCTTTATTTCCTGTCCCAACCACCTGATCCTAGACACGGTGTATAAAAGAGTGAAGCTCAGTTTTGATAATTCCCTAACTCCATCTGTCTACTCTAAACTTATTTGAAAAGATAGATGAATAACTAAACATAAGTTCATTGTCTCCGCATTGAGAGATTGCGTGATCACAAAAAGGCGTCATAGCGTAAGCGATAAGCTAACCAACAAGCAGTTTTTGTAGAAAAACTTTGAGATCAACTGCATTAATAGTTCATACGCTTTACATTAGGAGTAGATATGGCTTCAAATGAAACAAAATTACTTGGCTAATTTTCGGAAACAAAAACAATAATATGAGTTGTATTATTCAAAATTGAATCTTTTTCCTTTTCTTTTTATTTTCGTTCAAATCTAGGAATGCAAAATTATTTAATTATTTAAATATTACATTAATATGTGAGAAATTTGAATTCACCGAAAATGAAAATTATTAAATACTATGTCTGTTGGTACTTTCGTGATAAACGGTATATACTTTATAAACTTTAATTATATTAAATTCTGCGCAGTAAGTTCACGGATATCGGCACTCACACTAATAAACATACGTTTACACACGCATGTGCATTAGAGATGCGTGAAACGGGTGCAACTGTAAACCATTATAAATTTGTACCGACTACCTAATACCACCCTCACTTTACTATGAGAAAATGTATCGAAGAATCGAAAAGGTAGTATTGATCGATTACCAAATAAGATGGACAAATACATCCTTTATTTAAAGGGATTAAGACGTTACATATGCTTTTTTGATTGGTTAGTTCGTCAGTTAGTTTGTCATGCCCCCAAACTGACAAATTTAACATTTTGTATACGGGCCTTTTTAATTACTATGGTAATTACACACAAATTCTTGCACACTGTAAGCAATGCGTTTTAATTAAAAGCACTGTTTCGTTAGGAAAATGACAAAAAAACTATTATGAAGTGACATATCGGTAGCAACGTCATGCTGTCATCTTGTCACTTTCCAAATATCCTCAATACTATGCGTGCTTAGATGTTATAAATTGCCGTCGACCGAACATATGAAGTTTGGTTAAATAATATGATAATATTTTGACCTGTATAAAATGAAAACTGCAAATTGAGATGAGAAGCGGCAAAATATTGCATCGCAGTCTTCTTAAAAACACGTGTTAAATAACAACAAAAATAAAAAAACTTTATATTCATTCGAAACTATAACATAATGTCACGTATAATAAGGTCTAAAATAGCTTCAACGCAACATCAGATTTGTATTCATTTGAAACTATAACATAATGTCACGTATAATAAGGTCTAAAATAGCGTCCACGTAAGATCGAAAAAAATGTGTATGTGGTAGTGCTAGAGTTATGGAATGAGGTATGAGGGGGGTTTTTTAGGTAAGGCAATTAGTACGTTAAGCAGACGCGTTTTTGAAATGTATGCATGATGTATGCTTATTACGAAAGTACCTGTCTGTTCTTACCGTAATAGAATGTTTCTAAAGTTTCAAAAGAATGTATTTTATAACAATTTATGACAATATACATATTTTGAATATTAATCAAAATTGAACTTGTGTCTTTTCAACGCTGCAATATTTTTGTGGATTCGGGGAGTTGTATTATAGACTAGCACCGGTTTATTAAATCCATATTCGATGCGCACTTTGCGAAGATTCTTTTGTGCAAGCCATCGCCCTGCACTTACTGCAATCATTTTGTTTGGGGTGACCTAATCCTCAACTAATAAAGCATCCCTTTAGCCACCAGTGGCGGGCGATACCATTTTTGTCGAAGGCTTTAAACAGTCTAGCCATCTTAAAAACATCGTATCTTCGCGACGAGTCAAAAAAAAAGATGAAGAATGACTAAAGCTTTTATAAATTGATTTTACTTGATTGATTGATCAATGATTTATGTAAATACAAAATTTCATTTCACTCTTCAATTTCGTCTGTCAACTAGATGTTTTGCGAAAATGAGAAGATTAAGTTCGCATAATTAAACCCGACGGTTTGACTAAACTTACATAACATACAAAAGAAGTTGATATAATATAACTAGTAACTTTTCTCCATTTACTGTTTCCGCTCTGATTGTCGAACTGATTGTCATTCCTTTAATTAAACTCAATTTTTTTTCAAATGATTAATCGCAGAAAAATGATTCAATGGAAAGACTGGCAGTCAAATAATTGCTCCTGTTACACCCATTTTTAGACTTGGATTGGGAGAAGATATATTTTGGACATCATATTATCAAAATTCCGTCTCACATACAACTGACCCTATAAACGGGACGTAGCTGGAGCGATTAGCTAACCACTATTTCCCCATCCTTTATATCCCTACTCTCTTCTAAAAATAGTAGTTGAGCAACTGAATAACAAATAGTTGTCGTAGAAATACGTATGTAAGGATACATTGCTTTAAGGATTCCATATGCTCCACATTAGAAGCGATATAAAAAAAAACACATATTCCTTGGAGCCTTTCTGAACACTACGCAAAGTTCTTTAGGCTAGACTACAGATACCCAATTGCTGCGTATTCCAAAGCAATGAGTTAAACCAGTACTGATCTTAATAAATTAGCTGTGGATGAGTGGAAAAAAAGTATTGACAGTGAGCACTTTAAAAGTGAGCGGACACTGTATTTAAAAAATAAACTAATTGAACTTCCATCCCCTCTTCAAACACGCTACTGTGTAAGAGGGGTGAAATTCACGGCAATAATTTCACACTTTATAATGTAATAATATAATGGTATCAAATTTTATTTAGTGGCACGTGACCGGCGCGTGTGTTTGCACGGGTACGAATCCCAGGCGACTGGAGATCCCGGTGTAACGGAGAACCGCCGAATTATGCCGGGTTTTGTTTTGATTCGGTATATGTTTAGGGGCTTTTGTGGATTAAGGGCCTCAATAGCGTGATGGGTGTTTATTTATAATGGATGTGATATAAAACTTCTTGAT
Source organism: Himalopsyche kuldschensis (assembly GCA_028554975.1). Taxonomy (NCBI): domain Eukaryota; kingdom Metazoa; phylum Arthropoda; class Insecta; order Trichoptera; family Rhyacophilidae; genus Himalopsyche; species Himalopsyche kuldschensis. The sequence continues at coordinate 1,048,436 of JAHFWI010000005.1, forward strand.
CTTTTCGATTAGGGTGTAGATGCTTCAAATAAAGAGATATAACTAGAGACTCCAATTCGAGTATCGAGTACTCGATACTCGAGTATACTCGTCCATTTTTCAAGTGCTCGATACTCGGGTATATTGAATAATACTCGAGTAAATACTCGATCCTAGCTTTAAAACATCTCTATCCAAATTTTATTTACAAAAAATATATACATAGGCGTAAGAAACCTTGAATATGTCTCGAAGACGTTTGAAACTTTACAAAGCGTGATCGTCGCGTGTTGTAATTGTCGGTCGACAAGGGGCACTGGGGAAAGGGGCGGGGGGGCCTGGCGGAAGGGAAATGGATGGAGACATGTGTGTCAAAATAAAAGCACAGCCGCGTAAATTCGTTCTCTGAATGAACAATTTTATTACCATAAAAACACATTACAAATCTGTCACTCAAATGTGCTTGAACATTTGCAATAAAAACACAAACTCTTAATGGAAACATATTTTTAATTATAAGAAATAACAAAATATCGGGATCTTTACTAAAATACTAACTAGATTATATTCATTCTGTGAATTTGTGAACATTCCAAGAAATTATATTTAACTGACGCAGTTTCATCATATTCAATGAAAATATTTTTTAAAATTTGTTATATTATTAGTAGGTATTCCTTAAAAAATATGGTGACCACAACATTCATCATTCTCCATATCTTTGGCATCCGAAATACCCGCAATGTTCTCAAAATCTTTATCGGAATCAGTATCACTATCACTAAACTCTTCAGCAATTTTATTCATTTCTTCCTGTGTCAGATATTGTCTGGCCATTGTGAAAATTTTCCGAATCACAAATAAACAATGTTATGACAGTTAAAAACTTGGCAAAGTTAGATAACGGAATAAGCTTTTTAAAAGTTTGTAGCATGTAAGAACAATGTGCACGTGTACTTCCGCTGTTGTACCGCGATCTCAATCGAATATTGTATGTATTGCACTCTCTGTCTAACTCATAACATTTTTACGACTGTTTCGCTCGGCTAAAATGCAGTGGTTGCTACTCACACATTACTGTTTGTATATTTCTATCTCCCCTAAATAATAAGTATAATAAATAATAATCTTTTTTGTAAGATGATTTAAAACGTCATTTTTATTGAAACTTATACTTCCGCTATATAGATTAAATATAAACACGTGTTACACTTCGTTGTCAAACAGAAAAGAAAAACAAAGTCTAATAAAGAAGCTTTTGTTTCCGATATTTTATAGCAATAATTTTTCTTTCCTCGTCATTTTACATGTAAAAATGAGGTTAAGTTCATCGCGAGAACATTGTTTCGTTTGTAGAACTTTCTCATGTTTTTTTAATTTATTGTATCTCCCACTTAGCGCGTTTTGCTAATTGAGCTTTCAGAGGAGCGAATATCGCACTTGGTATACGAAGACGTAAGTAATTATTATTTGGCTTCTTACGTCTACCATCCCATACAATATGTCAGTTGTTGAATTATTCTGCTAATGAAATTTATCTCTTAATTGTCTTTCGCCTTCTTCCTTCCCACCATGCGTGCATTATTGAGCTATTGTATTTAAGTAAATATTCACATATATCTCCGAAGTAAATAGTTACCTATTGTATTTTTCTGTGGTAAAATCGACGTGGCTTTCGAATTATGATTGATTACACAAAGAAGACATGGAAAATATTTATTTTTATTTTTCCACACATGCTCAACTATTTTTTTTACAAATAGCCAAATTTTCAGTTCTCTATATGCCCTATTATATGTATATTTTAAAGATAAAGATCCTATTCAACAAGAGTTGAAAAATGCCATTTCATCGATATCTCATAAACCGAAAACTAAATTCATTAAACATTCTTGTAGTCAAAATTTAAAAGAAGATTTAAAAAGTTAGATTCTTTTAAGCAGCGGACATATAAATTAGATACACTATTCAATTCATTGCTAACGATAAAACCAACGTCCACAGCTACCGAGAGAGTTTTTTCAACTGCGGGAATAATTAAAACTAAAATTAGAACAAATCTTAAATTTGAAACATTTAATTCTTTGTTATTTTTAAAATATGTGTTTAGTAAAATGAATTAAATGTATCAATGAAATTAAATAAGCTTTTTTATTTATTTATCCCCTATTTATTTCCAAAAATGTGAATTAATAGTATATATTTTGGTACATCTGAAACTACTCGAGTATACTCGAGTACTCGAGTATTTTTCAATTTTACTACTCGATACTCGAGTAGTTGAGATGACGAGTAATTGGAGTCCCTAGATATAACGCACTACCAACCTACGAAGGCGTATCGTGGCGTAAGCGCTTAAAGCAGAGGTCCTCAAATTCTTTTGTCCCGTAGACCCTTTATATGTATATGTTTTTACAAAATGTACAATATTTGGCTTCAAGTTAATCAGGTTCAACCTTAAACCCATCGTGGACCCCCATTTTTTTTCAATATTCAGGAGTCGATATAGACCACTTTGGGAGTGACTGGTATAATGAATCAATATACCAATGCAACCGTGCGATAGTAGGTCTGATGATGCTGCTAAAACAGTCGAAACACGTGTCGCTGTTTGTCACACATTACGTGGAATTTGTAATGTAAGTATATATGTGTACATAAATAAATTCATAAATTATATGTTCGATATCGAAAAACATATACTTATGTCATTAAAAACCGACAAACCAAAGTGTTTTTTTATGATTTATTTGCTTCAAATTGTACCTACATACATCATATTATCAAAGGGAATCGATTGCTTCAAGGGATTCACACCATTATAACCAATTTTGTGTTGTCATTTTAGGCAGGAGTATATTTCCAAATATTAAATGAAATAATTGTCCTAAGGCATAGAAGAATCAAAATATCTATAGCGGAAATAAAACATTGGTAAATTTCCGGGGATAATTACAGTTACGCCACTAGTTATATTCAAACTTGATAATGATTCCACCTCAACCCTTTTGTAATACAAAAAGTAATAAATCATACATTCGTAGTGGGAAAACATACAAGGGAAAGATTATTATATGTATAACGTAAGAAATCATATTCGTACGAAAATGGATATCCTGCAGTAAATTATTTTTCGCGAAACAAAGAAACTTGAATAAACATTAAAACTTATTTCGAATCAAATGGCGCGAAGTTTTCTTGTCAAAAAACGCGTTACTGCCTCTCACTTTTTATTAATTCGTGACATATATTATTTTTTTTGTTTATGGACATCTGCTTGTCATCAAATCACTGTATATTATTTTTTAAAACGGTATAGATAGAAGGATGGAAAAATCAAAGTATTTTTTTTAGCATTGTTCTAACTATCCATGCAAGTCCGTAAATCGATTCAAGAAAGTGTACCGCATTTGAATAAGACGTAAGTTCACATGAATTGGCCATTCGGCCAGTCGATTGGAAATTAATAATCAATATTATGTATCAAACATCTGGATTCACAGAAAATTGGTCGTAGAATAATGACCATCGACAATCTAAAAAGCGTTCTTTTTGTCTCTTACTATAAATACGCAATCAATTTTTATAGCACACGGCATTTTATTTTGGTTAATTATATGTGCATGTCATTTTATGTGATTTTTACATTTCTGACGCTTAAAATAGGGTAAAGTGTGATCGATAAAAACACTACTACTCCATATGTCCAAAATCCATCCTTATATCTTCACTCCCTCTCCTAAAAGATAGATTGAAAGACAGATTGCTAATGAATACCCAGCAATTCTCTTATCTTATCATTTGTGGAGATGTTTCACAGTGACAGCGATTATTATCATAAACACTTTCTTTCGAAAGGGAAATAACGATTGTTGTATTTTTGAAAATTGAAGATTGGTATTTTTATATATTGTTTATACCTTGAACTGTCGGTATTGTATTGTAAAGTTTTTTATACTTGTTTAAAAGCACAATAAATCCACTATGGTATATTTCAGTTGGAAAAACTCGCAATGAGCGAAACCGGTTCTGTTCTTCATAAAAATATATTTGAAAATAGTACAGATAAATGGTGTTTTAATAATTGAAAACAATACTTTTACATCAAGAATATATGATTTCTTTTTGCATGACAACTTTTTTAAAAACTACCACAATATTATTAATCAAGTATTTCGACTGAGGGTGCTTGATGGAATTTCAATATCAAATTTGAATTTTTTGAATTTTGTACTTTTCCATGAGTTTTGTCGCTAACGACCCGGGTTTCGCCTCAGTTCAAGTACATCCGTGCACTTGGAATGCCTGAAGATGCCGAAAGGCAAAACCCGGGTCGTTAGCGACAAAACTCACGGAAAAGTACCAAATTCAAAAATTCAAATTTACCACAATATTATTGATGGAGTGAAACCCATTTTTGCATATTTTTACACCGTGAGATGGACGCTTTTGCTAACTTGATATATCGCATAAGTCTGAAAACAATATTGGATTTTTTTTATTTATTGCCAAAGAGACGAAATGCGCGAGATTTGTTTATTTGAAAACTTTTCTATTATAATGCGAAATTTACTTTTCTTTTTTTATTTGTTTTCTTTTTCGAAACAAATCATAAATAAAATTGCAGTCATATGTAGACTATCTACTTAATGTTAGTTTCGAAATGACATCATCATCATCATCGCTCGACTTTATATAGGGATAAATCAATTTCGTAATATTTAGAATATCAATAAGCACTTTTTTAATTATAATTTAAATAATTAACTATCTAAGGACACTTTAGTCAAAACAAAACGTATTAACAGGCCTGTAGCCGAATGTTCAACTGCAAATATATGCATTTGTTTTCAAATGCTTGAATGTACATATATGATGTCTTAACTTACCTAACCTCACACATCCCATTCAGAAACGGGCAGATGCCAGCGCGATCAGCTAACAACTAGTCCTATTCTAAAACTATCTTTCCACCAGTCTTAATCTCCGCGAAAAGGAGAATTTGAACGACTGCGTAACAAACAGTTCTCGTAAAATAACTTCTGTTGTAATGAGTATATATCCTCCACATTAAAAAAGGACATCGCAAACAACTTCTTCCAGCTGTGTCAGGAATAATTTCGAGCCGTAGGGCAGCATTAATCTAATTGGGCCACATTCAAAAACTTTAATTAGATATACTGAAGACATACAAACTATTTTGTAATTGGAGATAAAATAATTTGAAAAAAATATTTAATAAATTAAGGCTGCAGATTTTTCACCTCTGATCTAGTGCATAGCAACCAAGCTAATAGTTTCTGCCATCAAAACACTTCTGGCGATCATTTTTCAATCACATAATACAACAAACAGTGGCACTTTTAAACGGGTTCACTATCAATTCTTTAGGGCAGCGGTCACCAGACTTTTTGAGAAATGGACCGGATTGAAATTTTTAAAAACATGGCGGGCCGGTTGACAAACAAATTCGTGTTGGAATCCAGTTAGAATCTTAATTTATATGATTATATAATCATTATGCTTATCCCAGTTGATAAATTGAAACACTTGTCGTATTGTAAAATCACAATAAAATCTTAAATGTCTTTGTAAATTAATATTTTCTATATTAAAAATTTATAAAAAAATTTAATTTTTTTAGGGGGCTGGATCCGGCCCGCGGGCCATAGTTTGGTGACCGCTGCTTTTGAGAAAAGCAATATATTAAATAATTATTTTTAAACAAATGTACTTACTACACAATTAGTTCACTAAGATCAGATTCGGTTTTGCACATTGTGAGCATTTTCAACTGATAAGAATATAAATCAAAACATTGTTACTCATTTTTTTAAATCTTTTATAAAAGCGTAAATTATATTAAAAAAAAAATTTAAAGTGATTTAAAAAATTATGCAATTGATAGGGATTACAGTTATATTGATTGCTTAGTTCTGAAATTTTATTCATTGTATCAATTTATTGTAGTAGCAAATACTGTGCGATATTTTACCGTTTCGTAGGTTGTTTATTAATAGAATGCGAAGGAAGATCAATAGCTTTGATACACCTGTAATCTATAGAGCCTTATAATTACTTTGAAAATATATACAGAAAATGAGTGAAATAAGCCAGAAACCCACTGCGAGCCCACGCTGTGCTACTTTTCAACGCAGAATTCGTCCAAAAATAAAATTAATTGTCTTTTTTTTCTATAAACATAAATAGATAGTTTACAAAAAAATACTGTTAGTTGGATAAATTCTTGATTTGTAACATCTAAAAACCTTGGATTAAATATTCTATATTCAGCATAGTAACTTATATCCAGTGGAGTAGTGGTTAATAAATACCAGGTAAATAATAGGTACCAGGTCGGTCATTGATTTCTACCCTATTTATTTTCCGTCCGATGTTTAAGAGCCACGAGTTTTAATAGTTAAATTAATATTTATTTTTTTGTAAAACTCCGTCAGGTAGATCGATTTTGATTTCATTCTTTTATATTTTTTGAAACAACATATTTTGGAATAATTTATGTACGTGAAAGTAAGTTACAAGTAAAAAAGGTGGCAGGGCGGCGCCCTGGCTCATTTTCAGGTGCCAAGTCGCTGACCTGGCCCGATATGGCCCCACGACAAAACTGTTTATATCTGAAAATTCAAATAATAATTTTATTAGGTTTTGCTCACATTCAAATTGTGAATTGTGACTACTTATGGAGAGTGTATCAACATATATTTTTTATACGAGAAATGCTTGTTACTCAGTTGCTCTCTTTAGTTCTATAACAGTAGGGATTGGAAAAGATAAGTCAAGGACAAGAACAATGCTATTTTTAGACTACACAAACACCCATGCCTTCGAATAAAGTCGATGAAAGATTGAAAAAAAATGTGATCGCACTGGGACTCGAGCCCGCGATGTCCGTCGAAAAAGACAACGACGTTGTTGAAAATGTTGAGCATATGGACAAATCATGGAGCGAATCTCATCATTAATTTAACTGCTCGTTACTCAGTTTCTCAACCTCTTGAGTATTTGGATCAAAGGCTGGGACATGAGAGTACAAATGATTCGCTTTGGAAGCAGACATAATTAATATCTAACTATTTAATTCTGCGATTGGAAGTCATATTCAACTATTATATATTAAATAATATCTGGTACCCGGCAAGCGTTGCAATGCCACTGAAAGAAAGAAAGTGTTCGTGTTTATTGAAGTGCTTTCGGATGCACAATATTTTAGATCAGCCATACTCAACCTGCGGCCCGCGAGCCGCATGCGTCCCAATCGGCTCTTATGTGCGGCCCAAAATAATTATAGTGACCAATACAATCCTTTGTTGGCGTTGTTTTCAATATTGGGTTGCAATCGGTCGGTACAAAAATGTGCCCAGCCTCTGCTCACATTATTCTCATCTACGTATCTCTGTGAATAGTCATATTCTAAAATGAAATATGCGAAGAACGTATATAAAAATCAGCTCACTGATTCTCACCATGATGATGTATTAAGAGTAGCCTGTAGTAGTCAGGAACCTGATTGACGATGATAGTTTGACTCAATTAATTTTTAAGTAAACGATTTAAGATTTTTGATACAGTGGTATTTTTGTGCACTTTATGAATATTTTTATTTTTTGATCATTGTTATTTTTTACGTTGGAAAATACCTGAAAGCATAAATGTATATAAATATTTACATAAAATAAAAAAGTTTTATTTTGACATCATAATACAATATATATGTATGCAGTATAGTATGTGTTTATATTTAAAGTAAACTTTACATACTTATATGTAAAGTTCACTATAAATATTTTGCGGCCCACGTAGAGAAGTAAAAGTCGAAATGCGGCCCGGAGGAAAAATAGATTGAGTATGACTGTTTTGGATGAATAATTTCGATTTAATTTCACTAACATTGATCGGTATCGATGCCATTTTCCGTTTGCTGTTTGTCTTTTGCCGATTGTACTATGTATACAACCTTGCGCAAGTGCAACGATAAGTTTTCAATACGAACGGTATAGCAGCGCATAAAACATGAAAAAACATTAATTTTTATATAAAAGACCTACTGTAAGCTAATTTTACTTTTCCAAAAACCTCCGCGCAAGTGCAAGAAAAAACTTTCTTAAAGTTTCATTGCGATCGGATGAACGGTATGGCAGGGCATATGGTGCGAACAAACAAAAAAACAGATTTTGATTTTTATATATTAGATAGTCACCGTGTCTAATTATACGTTCTTTTCATTTTCGGATGGCAGATAAGTTAGACACCATTAATCATGGTTGAATCACACGGTTCTACAGAATAGTCAGTGATTTCCGAATATTTTGCAGAATTTTGGAAAGACCGGCATAAATCGAATTAATTTTATTAAATGATGATTGTTAAATTCGCATCGTCATTGCTTTATTAAATCTGAAATACACCATCAACCGCGGTCGACTCTGATTCATTTACTGATGTGCCCAATTAAGCGTCACGCGCAGGGACTGCATCGTGTGATTTTCTGTTCCTCAAATGATCGGGATTCAAAACCAAATTATGGTTTTGAATCCCGAATCCCAAATTACTATTTCAGCTATTGCTTCAATTCTCTTTTACTGGCTTGTATTTTACTACAAATAGTTATTCAAGAACGTGGATAGGATTGTTTTATAAATACGGTGATATAATCTATGTGCAATAAGCTTTTTTTTTAACACAAGATTACGACTGACTGTCACAAAAATATTTGAACATGAAAAATTTTCAACAACTAAAATAGTGCACCTATTTTTCTGAGAAGATATCCAGGGAACGGTTGATTTAAATTATAAAATGTTGGTTAATCCAAAATGTTTCACTGTTTTTGTCGAAAATAAAATTTTGTAGAATTTACTCTCATGCATGTGAAATCTGTCAGTAAAATTATACCTACGCTCGGCCTGACGTGTTGGCCCACGGAGCCAGCAAATAGAATCTTCCCGGCCAGATGCATTGGCCTTAAGAGTGTTGAGCGTTAATGGCAGTCCCGTGACTGCGTTTGATCATACAGTTAATCTTGTGATTGCGAGGTCTCGAAATGGAATGATGTAAAAGTGATTTTTAAACCAATTTGTGATGTTTCCTAGATACATATATATATTTATCCATGTCCACTTCCAACTTGGAGATTATGAACTGCTTACGGAGTTTATCTCTACATATATATTTTCGACTAGAACTGCTGGTTACTCAGTTGCTCAACCTTCCTTTTTTAAAGAGAGTAGGATTGAAAGGATACGGACTCGGACAGAACTAGTTAACTTATTATCGACGTCATTATTTTTTTTGCGATAAATTTTTCACCACGTGTATTCTTGCATACTATTTTTTATGTATTATATTTGATTTTTCCGGAACTCACTCGATTGACTTCATTGCCAATATCTAATGTATTTTTTTTCACTCTTTTATTAATATCTGTATAGTATGTAATTTGTTCTTACAAATAATTGGGTTTTAATTGTTTAAAATCAAAATTTTGGTTGAATCATTGTTAAATAAGTTCAGAAAATAGGCGTTTTAATTTCTCATAAATAATGAATGCATTATCTTGAGATTGAACTTACTAAATCCCGGTATTGAAACGGACCCAGTGATTGCAAACCCTAGTCACGGGAAGCTAATAAAATGTACATCGATTAAACTCGAGTAAACTTTCAGCAATACAATTGAATTAATTTGTTCAAATTAGATTGTGAGGCGCGAATCGAACAAATCACGATTGATTGTCATTATGTTTTGTTGAATGGCAAAAATCTGCGGCGACGTTTAGCTGTAATTAAAAACGTTTGTGACATTTACCCTAAAAACGTTTTCAACGGAAACCATTTAAGCGGTCGGCTCGTCTACGTCGAACGCCTCATCCAAATTCCGCCGAGCAGAGCTGTTGCTGCGGTCCGTCCTCATACGGGCCTGATAGGCCACGCTGACTGGATCTCGACCAAGGCCAATTTTGAGGCATTCGATAAATTTGCAACATTATATGAGGAACGGGATACTCTTGATTCTTCTTCATATTGAACGTGAAGTGGATTAAACTACACTGCCACGTTGGATTCTCAGTATACGGATACACACGATACTTAATATAACTTTAACAAAGTGGCCGAGCAAGTCACATTTTCTTTTTTTATTTCTCTTTTCTTAGAGGAATATCTTTGTGCATGGTTAAACGATCAGTCCCGTGTAGCTCTGTCTCGGGCAAAGTAAGTGAGGAGTTAATTCGTGTTTTTTCTTTGTCGTATAGCGTCATGGAAGGCGGCTGTGAAAAAACGCTGCACACACATTCACGGGAGGTGGTAGTACAACCATCTTGTTAGCACCCAAATATATAAATCCAAATTACAAAAATCTGCTGACAGAATTAAAATTCATTCATACAAGCAACGGTTCATTTTGATAAACCTTCCTTCGACCAACACATTTTTTTTGCACAATAATAAGCTATTAAGTACTCCTAAAAGGATTGATGTACAACTAAGTACAAGGATAAGTAATTTTCAAGATTTGAAGCAGTATTAAGACAGTGGTATATGATATAATATTCATTGTTGTGATAATTCAGCCTTTCAAAATATGCTAAAAATGAGCAATTCTGATTAAGTTTGAAATTATAGTTCGGGAATATTTCAGTCCCATAGGATAAAAGGAACATATCTCTATTTTGTCAGTTTTGAGTAGTGAATGTCAAATACAAAATAATATGTGTCAAATCAATGGGAGAAGTGGACACGAATTTATTTCAATACGTTAAAACTATTTTCTTTTTCATTGCTCCACCAAACCTAAACAACACATTAGAATTATTAAGAGATTTGATGTTTTAAAAAATAAATCAGAAAGCCAAAATATTGCTTTTAAAGATAATGAAAAGATAATTTGTATCTGTTAAAAAATACGTTTAATTGAATACTGGTGAAACTTGTTTTTTAGCTCTCCAGAAAAGTAGATAAAAATTAGGTTTATCTGTCTCTAAGCCGACGATTTTAACCTATGAATCATTTTTATACTACTAATTAAAATTAAAATCTTAATGTTGGCTATTGTTGGTCCAGTTTTAACCTCTAAGAATTCAGTACGAGTTTTTAGGAATAATATGACGAATATTGTTTATATCGCAAGATAGCGTTTTCATAGAATCAATTTATTATTATTAGATCATTCATATTCTCGAAATTTCTAGATTGGTCTTTGAATAGGTAAGAATACATATTTATATATTTGAAAGAAATATTTGTAAAATTTTTAAAAGAAAGCCAGATAACAAATCGTTCTGTCTCTATTATAGTGGATTCAAACCAATCTTTACAAATCTCTATCCTCGCACCTCCTTCAAAGCTGCGAGATAGCGACAAAGCACCCGGCGAGTCCCTCGTTATCTTCCAGGGTCCCGTAGGTGTCTGCAGCCCCGCGGGGGCGCGGACCCCCGACCGCTGTCCGCCAGGTGTCCACCCGGCCGGCTCCCCGGGGCCCGCGCCCCGAAATTAATTGGAGGACCCCAAATGCGGTGCTCCGCGCGTTTGTTATTGAGATATTTATACCTTCGGTCGTTGCGGGTGATTTAGTGGGTGAGAATGGAATATGTGATAATTATATTAACAAGCAAACTTTGCTGTTAACATAATATAGGAGTAATAAATTATTTAAAGTACAATCACAAAACACAATATATTGAATGGTAGAACGGTCACAACGCTCAGCTATTATGATTTATACTAACGATTCCGATTATCCATGTATATAATATTAGAATCTTGCTGTGCTTTTTGCGTTAACTGTTTTATTACTAACATTTTCTATCACCTCGCTTTTTTGGATTTCCTAAGTGAGGTTGAGCTATTGCCATTTAAAAAAAATCCTGTTTGAGGAAAATAGTTGCACAGAAAATAAAATGCTTTCCAGCACTGAATATGTGTAAAAACATATTCTATTCGAATTTCAAACGTTTTAATTTTGTACTTTTTCATGACTTTATGTTATGTCTACCAGAAACGCCGCACATTTGGAGCGTGTTTTCTTGATAATACATTTGGTCAGATGACCGAAGCCGCATGCGAGCATTTCTGTACTGTAAATAAATCTTTTGAATACGAATACTTCAAAAAATCTACTACCCCGCGGGACAGTATCCCGGCTTTGATCTTCAAAATCATTGTGAGCCGAGTTATAATATTTATTTATTTATTTATTCATAAAAAATACAAATCATGGCATTACAGCTTACGCCAATACGCCATGCATTTGACAAATTTATATACATACATACTTGTATACACATAATAAAAATTACAAATTGTAGCCATAAGAACAGAGAGAAAAAAATTATAAAATCACATTAGAAATTTTAAAAATGTCAAACAAAGGATGTTCCGACAAAATCAACTTTCATTCATAAAATATAGTATTCGTCTGAACTCACTCACGTCAATATGAAATATGTTGACATCCGAAGCAATGCCGTTTAAAATTTTTAAAGCTCTTCCCAGTGGCATTCCCATTGGCAGACTGGTTCTGCACCTTGGTAGAACAAACAACTCATGTTCACGATTCCTCAAAAAATTATCAGGAACATTCAATTTAACATTTTCAAGAATGGTGGAATTCTCATTTTGGCCTCGGAACTTAATATAAAACTTTATGGCATTGTAGTTAATTTACCTCGTTGAATCTCGTAATTTAAGACGACGGTATGTATGAAGGCAGCTACCTGTCGATCGTCTCGAGATGCAACCTCAATCTAAATCCTTCATCAAAGTGGAAACTACGCAATTATCCAAATCAATGAGATGCTAACATTCCATTAGTGGAACCGTTGTCAGCGGGTGAGCAAAGAAACATTGATCGAATTTATTTATTTCACAGACACCGAAGTCCAATGGAAGTGGTTTAAAGTCTTGGATTGTCCGGCCGTCAATTGTGGATTTTTTACTGCTTGTCAATATGGTGACAGGTGTTTTCTGATGCTGAAGAAACTGCCTCCAGACATATTCCGCTTTTTACTGACTTTTTTCAGCGATTTTCATTCGTCGGCAACTTGGCAGAGCTCTGCCAAAGATATAAATATTTATATCATTATCACATAAATTATTATCTATCTTTATCTAAGAAAAGCCAAATTCGACTGGCGTCTTTTTTAATTAAGTCTTAATTAACTTCATATAACGTGAAAATTCTCATCATTTGATTCCAAATGAATTTACATTACTGGCTGACATGTTCGGCTTATATTTTTTATTTCTTTTTAAAAAATATTTGTCTATGGAGTATTTAGATGTATGACCGCAATCACACGTTAACGTGGTGTAAGGAAGTTCCCAGAAGTAATAAAATGTATTTTTAATGGCTTTTTTTTAAGAAATTATTTCCAATTTTATAAAATTTATCCCTATGAAACTGTGGGAAAATGAATTTTTGAAACATTCCGTATCGAGATATGAACCTGTGAACACCACAGTCAAAGACAGCAACGATGTCTTCTCGGCTACAGATCTGGAATATAAAGGTTTTATAACAAGACATTTATTATATTACATAACTCAAGAAACAAGTAACTGGCTAGACGTAACTTAATTTTGTTACAAAGGGAGAGGGAAAATAAATGATTTCATCTATATCAAATCTTATTTGGAATAAGCACAAAAAATGTGTATTTTTTTATATGATGCCATGCCACGTATTGACTGTGAACACCTTAAGTGATAAATGATTTCCTCCACATTGAATTAATTGAGATCAGAACCAGTTTCACTCATAGCGAATTATCAAATGATAATAGATTCAACCCATTGATAATGCTCGCGATGTGCGAAACCGGTCCTGATCTCAATAAATTCAATGTAGAATAAGTGCCAAAAATGTATAATTATTTTTAGTTTAATGCCATTCCACCAAGTATTGACAATGAACACCTTAAGAATGATCAAAGATTTCTGCATTAAAAATGTTTCATCTCCCAAACGTTAAGCAGCGCTGGATTGATTCACAAGAAGCTAATGAATTACACGAAATTCGGTCGGAAAAAGTTGTTTTTCATTGAGCTGCCACGCCCGTATCCCGCGGTTTCGATTCCCGCGGTGCGATTTATCCACTGGACTATTTATTATTATCTATAAAGGACCGGAGGACCTTCCGATCAAAGATGCATTCCCGGCCGGGTCGACCGAGTCTTTGATTCGAATGATTGAAACGGGTACGAAAGGCGATGCGCGGATCGGATCGAATCGCGTCTGATTGGAATTATCGGAAATATATTGGAAAATTTTACAACTCGTTACCTTACTTTGAATAGGTTCTAACTGCTCTTGACACTGTTTTGAGAAATGAGCATTTGATGTTTCGATTGATTAAAATTCACTTGTAACAACGAGCAAGTAAAAATGTTTCAAATTACTTATTTTAGGCATTTTTTTCACAAGTCTTGCTGAGAAATAATGATCTTAAAAATTTAATGATGGAAATAATGATGACAATTTTAGAACTTTGTCAAATAAATTAAGCAAATACAGTGCAACTCTGGAATTCAATCATAGACAATTCTGAAATTCATATAAATGATAAAATGCGATAAATACAGGCTTTTCCGACCAATAGGTAATTTTAAGCAAAAATGTCAATTAGAACTTTTTCAAAGTATGAGAACGAACTGTTAAGTGACCGGAACCGTCTTGATAAATGATTTTTATAGATATGCGATGAATCAACACGGTTTTGATAGTTTTATGTGATAATGAAAGTGCTAAGTAACTTAACCGTGCTAATTTGTTGTTATTTCAATACACTCGAAGAAAACTTTTCTTATGAAAGAGTAACGAATTTTTATGACAATCATTTGAGTTTCTTTGTGTAAGGATAGCAATATATAGTCGCGTTCAAGGAAGAACTCACCAGAAACAGTTTTTGCTCAAAATGAGTTATGTATACTGGTAATCACCAAAATTCTAAGTACACAGTTTAAATTTATTGATTGAGTAGGCATTTACTTGGTAGAACTCCATTATAATACGGTAAGAAAAATAACAATGAATTTGACTTCTTCATAAATTATTTTATACATTTCTTGATAGCTATTACGCCTTCGTCAAAACTCGACGAGAGACGAACTCGAGTAATTCTGACGAAGGCGTTAGCCGAAATAGATATCAACAAATATATAAAAAAAAATAATGTGGAACTAAAATACATTGTTATTTTTCTTACCGTAATATATGTAGTTTAAAAGTTTTGAATCGTTTGAGTTTTGTCGCTAACGACGCGGGTTTCGGCTTTCGGTATCTTAACCTTTAAAGGAGTTAGAAAATCTATTCCGAATGTAATTCAACATTATCTTACCTTATTACTAATTGCACTTTGCCATAGCAAGTCCGAAGATGCATCTGAAAGATGCGAACACACAATTAGTTTACGCTATACGTGGAATAATCGAAGATATTTTAAATTTTGTATTGAATTTAATTCATTCTACTGTTTGAACCAAAAGTACGTCCATACTCTTTTAAACTTTAATGAATTTCAAGTGCACGAATGAGCTTGAACCGACCAGTCAAGCTCCATGACCAAACTCATGGAAAATTCAAACATTCAGTAAAAATCTCATGATTTTACTTTTATTGGTTGGTGAGTTCTTCCTCGAGGGTGATTAAATATTTGTTTTTTTTTTATTATTTTTTTAAGATCAGGACCGGTTTCATTCATCGCTAGCATCGTTATCAGCTGATAGCGGTGAGCAAAGAATTTATTCAAAAGGCCGCACTGAGGGCCTACCAATTGTTTTTTATTTACAAAAGATTTCCTAATGTTGAATAATTAATTAGTTTTTTTACTATGCTTAAAAATACAACTTTTTTCAAAAAAAAATTGAAACGTAATATCGTAAATTAAGAGAGAAAAAATCTCCCGCCATGTGCTAAGCCGTTACTTTTTCGTGCTTTTATTCGTTAATATAAATTAAATCTGTTTCCATTTTCAAATTAAATACGAACATCGTGATTCGTTAATTTGGCGCGCTCGTTTTTTTTGTATTCGAAATGCTAAACGGACGTCCATTTTAAATTCCCGATACGCAGAGATGATTAATAAAAGAAACAAGATCATATTTGGCATTCGGATAGGTGTTACTCATCGTTCATAAAATAACGAGTTAATCGGAATCTGTCGCGCAAAAACGACACACTTAACCATAGCTGAGAAGCGTTCATAAATTGAAAAAGGTAGCCCAATCAATCGAAATGGCGGTCGCGGACCACTCCGCTTATATTATATATGTATATACCACAATTGCAGTGAGATGATCGCTCTTGCGACAGATAACACGATCATACAGTTAGTTCTCGACTTGAGAACGTAATACATTCCTGAGCTTTGGTCGTTTGTCGAATTTCATACAGCATCTATTAAAATAAATCATGTATTTTTTAATACTTTCGATGGAATCTGCGGTAACTTTGTGGACGTTCATTAGAATATAAAATAACTTTGATTATTCCACGTATTGTGTTACTAATTGTGTCACGTGTTTCGCCTCTTTCAGAGGCATCTTCAGACTTACTATCGCAAAGTTTTGCTTATGTAATAAAGCAAGTTGATTCTAATATTTTAAAATGATAAGTTACAAAATGTAGTTTGGGATTTTTCCCTTTTACGGGAAGCATGGAGGGCGTAGATCAAAGCAAAGCATACAATTAGTTATACTTCTAATGAAGTTAGCAATTACATAATATTAGCTAATGACATGCAATCAATCAGGTATGGGTTAAACCCAGTGATGGCTGGTGACGCGGTGCTAGGGGGTGCAAAAGGAAGTATCAACTATTTTTCCGTACTACGGAAGAGAAACAGTTGGTATTGCGAACATCTGAATTGAAAGTCCATGCTATAGAAGTGTTTTAAAATCCAATGAATAGAAAAGAACTCTTACAAAAATGGTTGAATCTTCCTTTGCACCCCCCAACACCCCGTCACCAGCCGTCACTGGTTAAACCTGACAATGAAAATGAAAAAAATAATACATGTTAACAGCCATTATGGGCTCGATTTATTATTTATTCACTTCTGAAATGAAATTTGAAAATATTATATCTTATTATATGAATAAATAAATTTCCAAGTTCGAAAATGCAGTGATGATTTTATTTTTACGGTTACCTGTATTTGCATGTAACGTCTTTTACAAATATATATGAGGGATTTGAAATAAAACATAGCTTACTAACAAAAAGAAAAATTTTAGTCAGCATAAAATTATAATTTGACCTTGAAAATTTCACGTTTTGTAAAAAAAATGGTTGTCTGTAAAGTCGGTTTACGGACGATAGTTTAACGTGACAACGTCATAAGAAAACATTGATGAAATGATTGCATACTTTTATGAATAAAATGGAATCATTTTTATTATCATTATTTTGTATGGATACGAAGAAGGAGTGAAATGAAATCTACAATTTTTTATTGATATATTTTATTCGCACTCATTAATTCAAATATGTTTATTACTTTGATGAACAGTTTATTTACAAGTAACAATGTGCTTTTAGCAATTTATTTACAACTTTTATACATGTGTGATATTTGACGTCTTCCAATCTGTGTTATTCTGTTAAAGATAGGTCGGTGATAGGAAAAGTAGGAAATGAATGGGAGTGTTTTAACTGTAATTTGTCTCGAAAAAGTCAAATCAATGGTTGTTCCTCTCAGCGTTGTTGAAGATTTTTAATATGCAAGAATTAATTACCTTTATTGCCGCAATTGTTGTTGTAATATAAACAATGAAAACCACATTAACATTTCACTTCACTTTATAAACAGTTGTAAACAGATCACGTGTAGGTACTGTAGGTGTATAAGTTGTGTGCCGCCGCTGTCTCTTTTCTACTCAGACGCATCGACCAATCGAGTGGAAGAGAGATAGATGCGGCACAATCCGAACGGTAGGCCGATCGTGCCTCTCTATCGCTTATCCGCGCTCTCGCTCGCACGCTTGCCTTCGGCGTAACGCGACAAACGGCACAATGAGTCATGTTTTTTCGTGCGTGCAGCGGGCGTTTATCGATTTATAAGACGTTTTCACGTCAAAAATACACTATACGGAGGACTGTCGCATACGCTATAGAAATATTCAAGGGGGGCTTACGATAATATATTGTCGTGAGATCTTTGTCAGATGAAGTCATATCATTTATGAAAGTTGTATTACATTTTTTATAACATTGCAACACACCGATATTTTATCCAGTAATTATGAATAACATAAAATGTAATAGCTCACTTTTTGCAAATTATTCTACATGTACAGTCGAAATGGTCTTTTATCCGTACAAGACTAGTTTTTAATTAATATTTATACAGAGAGGAAATCAAAATAAAATAAAATAAGCTAAACGCAGCGAACTTCCAGGAGCCGGTTAGAGTCTGATTATTTTGCATAGCATTTCTTTTTTTATCGTGATGGAATCTCAAACTATTCATTTATAGTGGGTTCCAATAAAAAAATGTTTGATTCTAATGACATTTTATGTCAATGAATAACAGCGAAGAATCTCTTCGTTTTCAAAAATGGAATAATGTCGAAGTGGTTGACGCTCAGAAGTTTGATATTCTCATTAATGATAAAATTCTCATTTTGCCATCGTGTAAGCCGAATGAAATATATAGTCAAGCACATTTCTTTTCGAGCATTCAAATTATCGAACGATAGTATGTCAACAATAAAATCATTGTCTCATTGCCACCCACAGTAATCATTTCTTAAGATGTATTTTTTTAACCGTGTCCGCTCCCAACTTGGAGCATATGGACTCCTCACGGAGTCTATCTCAACAAATATTTTTCCACGAGAACTGCTTGTTACTCAGTTTCTCAATTTCTCTTTTTCAGAGAGAATAGGGATGGAAAGGATACGATGACTGGGACAGGACTAGTGATTAGCTTATCGCTGTCACTATGCGTCGCTCTTTAGGATCGGAAAGGTGGGAAGGGATTTTCAACAACACAAACACCCATGCCTTTGAACAGACGTATTGACTGAAAAAATCCGCTCGTACCGGGAATTGAACGCGTGTGGTCCGCCACGCAAGCCAAAAACATTGGCACTGCGCCACGGACTGGACTAAGATGTAAAAGTACTATAATTCAAAATGGCTTAACATTGAGATACGTTTCTTTGGCCCAAAAAGGTCGAATAAGAACATGGCCATGTATTTTCGTTCTAAAAAAATATGTATTTCGGCCGACGCCCTCGTCAGAACTATTATAACATTCTAGTTCTGACGAGTGCGCTAGCCGAAACAGCTATCAACTATATATATTATATAATTTGTGTAGGACTCAAATACGTTGTTATTTTTTCACCGTGTTATAATGGACTTCTACCAAGTAAATATAAATTCAATCAATCGATATAAATACTTTAAGTATCGAGTAAATCTTCGAAAAAATTTCAGAACCAAACACGATATTTTAAATTTAAAATGTACATTCAAAAAAACACGAGAAAATGTGTACAATAGTCACGATATTATGATTTGCATTCTATACTGACGAAATGTATTTTTAGCTGGTGTTTAAAAAAAAGTTCATTACAAAAAATCATTTGATAGATTATTAACAAGTAATAATAAATCGTTAGTTGTATTTCATTATAAATATATTATTTTATGGCATCGCTTTACAGTGACAAATCGATGAAAAAGGTAAAAAAAAATCGATAAAAAAACCATAAGTTGGCCGACCGTTTAGTATAGGCAGACAACTGCGTCTTGAACGGCGGTCAACTTTTGAGCAAACTAATTCAGTCGCTTTTTATCTATATAACCTGTCTTCAAGCGCCTAGTTAAAGTCGACAGGTTGTATCGGAATAATAATGAAATATATTTTATTTCCATAGAGGGAGACGTGTTACGCTGTTATTTATTATTAATTATTTTTGATCGAATTTTACCTTTTTCAGTTCCAGTGGTTCTCAATATTTTCATAATATATATAAGATGCAATCATAATACTACCATATATACTTTCGATGGATTCGGCGGTAACTTTGTGGAAGTTCATTTGAATATAAAATTTAAAATAGATTTGATTAATTTCACGTGTTGTGATACTAACTGTGACATGTGTTTCGCCTCTTTCAGAGGCATCTTCGTACTTACTATCGCAAAGTTTGCTTAAGTAATGATGCAAGAATGATACTAATATAATATTTTATGATAAAATTACCAAATGGAATTTGGGATTTTTCCTTTTTACGGGAAGCAAGGAATTATAGAATCAAGACAAAGAAATCAAATAATCATACTACTAATGGCGTTAGCAAACCTATCTGATTGATTGCATCTCATTAGTTAATATTGTTTCATATAAATAGCGAATTAACTTACCATCCTAAAAATTAATCACAATAAAATGTCATTTCATGTTAAATTTTGTTTTACCAGTGGTGATATTTGCAACAATGATATAATATCAAATACTAAAAAAAACCGGGATTCCGATTCGGTATTGCAATTCTTAAGCACAACCTGGTGGCTTACTGCTATTCGGAAGCCAACATTTTGTAGAAGGCAAAATAGTGTATTCCACAAAAGGTTTTAATTCACAGCACGATTTTAAAATATACACTTATCCTGATAAAAATCAGGACGGATTTTGCTCATCACGCACCACAGTTGACAATGCTCGCGACGAGTGAAACCGGTCATGATCTTAATCAGAATAGATGTGGAAATATTACTGTATAATGCGTTTTGTTTATTTAAGTATGATGCACTTAAAGCTTCAAATAGACAATGCTTTCAATGGATTCGGCGGTCACTGTGCTAAAAATTACTTTACTTTACTTTGAAAATAATGACACATTATTCGGATCAAGAACGGTTTCACTCGACGCGTACATTGTCAGCCAGGGCTGTGGACAGTGACGGCTGGTGACGGGGTGCTGGGGGGTGCAAAACAAGATTCAACTATTTTTCCGTACTACGGAGAGAAACAGTTGGTATTATGAGTACATGCTATAGAAGTCCATGCTATAGAAGTGTTTTAAAATCCAATGAATAGGAAAAAACTCTTGCAAAAATAGTTGAATCTTCCTTTGCACCCCCCAACACCCCGTCACCAGCTGTCACTGGCTGTGGAGTCGGTAAAAAAAGTCCGACTCCAACATTTACCAAAACCACGACTCAGACTCCGACATTGACCAAAAAAACGACTCCGACTAAAAAAAGATTAATATCGTCACTTTTTCCCCTAATTTTCCTATTTATGTGTATTCAATTAAATATTAACCCTATCAATGCGGCCAAAAGCCAAATTTTACATATTAAATGTAAAAACAAAAAGTTAAAACTTTTCAAAATTTCCGACTCCGGGTACGACTCCGGCCAAAACGCCGCGCCGACTCCACAGCCCTGTTGTCAACTGATGATACACGATGAGTGAAACTCTTCACGATCTTTATCGAAATAAGTGTCTTCTAATTTTCAGTTGATAATCCTCGTGAAGTGCAAAATCCATCCTGATCCTAATTTAACTAATGTGGAATAAGTAAAATGATGCCATTCCACCGAGTATTGACATTGAACACTTTAAAAGTGTATAATAGTAGATAAGTATTTAATCTATTTTCGTGAACACTACGCTTGGCGTCTTCCTCTTGTATGATTTAAACGTTTTTAACAGATTGAGAATGTGCTAAATTAATAATATTATCAACCCAGTATGCTTACACGTATGTTCGTATGCATATAAGCTGTCGAACGTGCATGAATACAGAGCCTAACCATTTTGAAAGCAAACTGACAGATGTAATGACTCAGGATTGCACCTTGCCAATACTTAACTTATTAATAATAAAATTGTACCAACACTACGCCGAGGTATATCACTTTCTTGTTATACTTATTGTAATAAGGTTGTTTTACACGTAAAACTGTTGAAAAAAATAATTGCAATTATGGTTGGTTATAACTCACCAACATGTTCAATGGTGCAGTTAAGGTTGACAATTAACCAGTAACGTACTGTTGAGTTCGACAAAGCTAGGCAATGCAAAACATATTTACATTTTTTACGGTCCCTTTATTAATTACTTTGGTAATTGACATGTTATATTTAATTTGATGGCCAATTAACAAAAATACAACTGTGTGCACTCCGTAAGCATTGTGTTTAATCTAGGTCTCTTCATATTTGTATTATTTATGTCCACATTAAATTTATTTGGATCAGGGCCGGTTTCGCTCATTCATTTATTTATTTAATCAAGAAAATATGGCATTACAGCTGACGCCAATGCACCATGTATTTCATCGCGAATATTTTCAGCTGATAAGATATATGACAGTACAGCGTTATTTATACATAAACTAAGCAAGACTAATAAAGGTATGTGCAAAAAATTTGCAGAAAATATGAATAATTGATATTAAATAGCTACAATTAAAAAAATTATGACCTCTTATAAAAAATAGAAGCTACTCCATTACAACATCATTAAAAACCAATGGAGTATGAACGGTTACTGCCAAAGAAATTCAAACAAATACAATAAGAAATGGGGAATTTTAATAATGGAGTCGATTCACGGGCAAATAAGGGTAGAATACTCTTTGCAATCCAACGATCATCATTTGTTGTGCAAAATGTACATCAATATGTACACAATATCATTTGATGTTTACACCATCAGCATCAATCAAACAGACATGCTAAAATTGTATCCATACTAATTTATAGAAATACTTTTATACGATACATCGTTGAGCTATAAGTGTCGTGCAATTTTTCGTATCTTTTTTTCGGCCATATAGGACACCAGCTACAGAGGCTGAATACCTGCATCACCAATATATTCTAATATTCAATGTCAAACTTAAATATTGTTTTGTTTTTCGCAATTCCATTTTCAAATTATTCAGTTTGTAAAATTATGGTTCATTGTGCGTCATCTTTAATGCAATGTTTTATACGTTTTGCAAAAAATAAATCTCTATATATATAAAAATCTCGACACAAATTTTTGTCGCCGAACTCCTTCTAAGCGGCTGGACCGATTATTATGAAATTTTGTATGTATATTTTTTAGATATGAGAGAAGGTTGTAAAGTATATTTCATACCGCTAATTGAAGGATGTCCCTATCAGAACGTATTTTAATATTTCTGACATCTGTCATTATTTATTATTTTTGTTGTTGAATCACAGAGGGCGCTATCACGCGCGTGATGTTTGACATTTCATGTCGCGCGTAAATGAATGACTTAATTCAGCTAATACGTTAACACATCTATTGATTCTGAGGC
The DNA here is from genome assembly GCA_028554975.1 of Himalopsyche kuldschensis. Taxonomy (NCBI): domain Eukaryota; kingdom Metazoa; phylum Arthropoda; class Insecta; order Trichoptera; family Rhyacophilidae; genus Himalopsyche; species Himalopsyche kuldschensis. Next base: position 1,071,724 of record JAHFWI010000005.1, read on the forward strand.
GGTACGAAGTTCGCCGGATCAGCTAGTAATATATAAAGACGTCCCTGGCGTCTTAATTACGTGGGATCGTTATTTTTTTAATATAAAATAGAGTTAGCAATAATAATCATTTAAAAAATATTAGCTCAGCGGGAAAACTATCGCAAAACATAGACAATATATATCACACAATAGAATAAATCACATAGACAATAGACGCCTCATGAATACTATAAAAAAAACATTAAACTGTGATATTTTGACCACTGGGCCATCGAGCATTGTTAAAAATCGGATACACATACAAATAAAGGCGTTGATGTGTTAATTACAATATGATATATGTGCTTCCCGCTGTTTAAAATTAATACCCCATGTTATTTTGGCGGCAAAGGTGTGAATAAGACGACAAGGACGAACATATAAAAAGATGCGCACTTACGTGAGTGCGAAAGAGGCGCGTATATCAGTCTTGTGTTGTGCGCGCGCGGACCGAGGAAAAGAGACCGAGATGCAAATCGTGCATCACCTTGCATTACAAGACGAAAGAGACACAATATAGCATTGATAGTGTGTTGAAGCGGGACGCGCTGCTTCTTTTTTTCATGTTTGATGATTTCAATAGATAGGATTGTAGGTGTATAAATAATGATTTAATTTGTTAGTCGGGATATTTAAATTATTTTTTAATTTATTATTTTTTCATTCCAGTCGGTTTATATTATTGTAAAATTTATGTTTCTGATAAATATAACGTATTAATTAATGAAATATTCATCGTAAAATACAGGCTAAGAATGCCATAAACCTAGCTCGCAGGTCGGTATATATAAAAGGGTTAGTATAACCCTTAGTTACTATTGAAAAAGGTACTATTAAAATCATATTTAAAGAATATTAAAAACCACTAATTAAGATTCAAAAATATCCCTCTCAAGTATCCCTCTCAAGGCCGTAGCAAGGTCATCTGGTCCCTAAGGAGAGGAGTAGATTTTGTATACATATATTTCGTAGTTTAAAAAAATCTTCATTTTTTTCATTAGGTATTTGTCTATTGTATTGAGGACTTGGGCGTTAGCCTAATCCTCTTCATCTGGATATTTTTTTTTGACTTGGGTCATGATGCACGGAGCTGATTAGCGTTCCGTGCACCAATCTATCTGTCATTCACTTTACAAGTGACGTGGTGAGCTGCTGTATGCTGCTCACTGCTCGGGCGGAATTATCTGTTTGCGGTTAAGGCAAACAGCACCGTCATACCGAGGGTTCGTACGCTGTATATCGTCGTCGTTGAGTCGTTGAGGAGTCGTTTCCGTATCGATGTCATGCTTATGTGTCCGGTTTTCGCGCGCGCTGCTTCTGTGATGTGTCGAGTCCTTGGTGATGATGATGATGATGATGTGTGTGTTTGGTTGGTGGTGTGAAGATGATGGTCTTGAACTTGTGCTTGAGTTTCAGCGTGGCTTGATGCGGTGTGCCGTTCGGTCCGGTGCTCAACTGCACCGAAAAACCCACAACCGCTCACGAGCAGGAGGCTTGCAAACAAGGCAACGACGCACCCAGGGCTTGAAAAATCTTAGAAACATTTTGGCGCCCCCTATGCTATGCCAGCCCTCGGCGCACAGGACGATCGCCCTATTCGCCAACTCCTAACTACGGCTCTGGTCCCTCTTCCTTATATTTCTTAAATCTTTCCAGTAGAAAATATTTCGTCTCTTCCAAATTTGACTGACCTAACTGTTAAATTCGGCTGACCTATTTAGGTGAAAAATGTTAAGCAGTTAACTTGCTGTTCTTTTTTCAAATTATTTTTCTCCTTTAATTTATACATTGTGTCTTTATGAAATGTGTCAAATACATGGCGCATTGGCGTCAGCTGTATTATATACTTTTCCCAATGATCAATAAAATGTAGTCCCACCAAACTCCGCTCGAATCCATCGATAATATTATGCTTTCATAGTTATAAATAAACACTAGTGTAATTTTCGTGTACATTCTAATGTCAAAAAGTTTCCCGCCAAAACATATTGAACAGGGTTTCTTAAACTATGTTCCGCTGAACCTGAATAGGTATTCCGTGACAATTTAGACACATTTTATGCACTGGAACACATTTAAAGATCTTCTACTTAAAATTGATAGGCGAATGATGATCAATCTTCACCGATGATTATGACACCAAGTACAGACGGAAGACCATATTTTTTCACATCGTACGCATGAAAGAGATAGGGCTTATTTTTGTTACCTAACCGGCTGATAAGTCTTGACAGTTTAATGACAGTTGCCAAGATTGTCAAAACACCTTTAATGTTTTTTCATACATAAAATATCATAAAAAACAGATTGAAAATTTTAGGAAATATATAGCAATTTCCCAACATCTGTTAAAATTTTCGGGCTTACAAAGTGTTTCATCGCAGAAAAAAATTGGGAAACCCTGATTTAGAACAAGTCAATTTTAATGCGGATGGGTGGGAAGGTATATAAACATCACAAAAGTCCATGCTGTTAGACACAAATGCGTAAATCGATTGAAAAATCAACATATGACCCGTGAACCGTGAAAAATCAACGTGTTACCTACGGTGATTCGAGCCCATGACCGTTCAAATTTACTAATAATGTCTTTCTTCAAAGAACTAGCGGCAAGCTATATCAATTTTATTTATCTATTAGTGTTATATTTAATATTCTAATACGATTGAATATAACAGCTGATGTAATATTTTACTAATTATTATATTATTATTATTTCATCATACCCGCTTACAAAGTATGTATATCATATCAATTTCTAATGGAGCTTATCTCAACAGAAGATTTTCAACGAGAACTGATTGTTGGTCAATTGTTCAACCTATATTTTTCGATGAGCGTAGATTATTTATTTATCTATATGTACATTACAAAATTCACACATTATAAGCATCAAATTTGAATCGTTTGAATTTTGTAATTTTTCACGAGTTTTGTCGCTTACTACCCGATCTTCAGGCATTTCAGTTGTACGAAACTCATGGAAAAGTACTAAATTCAAACAATTCACATTTGGTATTGATATTCCATCAAGCACCTTCAGTTAGTACTTCTAAGTTGTAAGTACATATATTATTTTATATAAATAAATGAATTACAGAAAGATAAAGAAAAAAAAACATTAGAAATTTGCAAATACATAAATCAACGGACTGAACTCACTCAAGTCCACGGGATATAAGAATATAGCAAGGGCAGAAAACGTTGTTATTTAATTGCTTTTGCTATGTCCATTTTCAAGATGTGGTGGGTGTTGGTATAACATAAACAATCACAAAAATTCATGCATTCGCAGATTTTTCCATATTTGAATTTGAGCACGTAAGAACCATAAACAAAGCCAACGACGTTAGCCACTCGACGACGAATCTGTCGCATTAATAATATCATATTATTAATAAACCCCTCTATTATATCATTAGTTAAAATACGATGCATAGCCCCTCACAGCTTGAAATTAATGAACGTTTCAAATAACCTAACTTATAATTAAAAGTAAGTATATAAAGCAATATTTCGAAGCAATAAAAACCAAAAAATACCCATTACTTTTCAAACATCCCGTGCCTTGGCGTATAAATTTCATATGTGGGATAATTTAATTAGTATTATAGACCAATAAAACATCATTCTTTAAAATAAACGTAATCACAAATCATAGTTTTAAGTGCCTAACAAAAATTATTTGTGGAACATTAAACCGTAAATGAACACCTACACGAGAGGTAGTAGGTAGAACTTATATGTAAGCTATATGTACAACAAAAAAATAGGTTACATTGACGCATTTTTTATCGCTCAGGAAACAAATTTATGAAGTGTGATCTGGACAATTAAATTTAGAGATATCCAAACTATACACTCTTTGACCAGGGCCGAATTTAAACAATTATTTTTAATATATTTATAAACTACTCTTGGGCGAAATGAATCATAACGTTACACGATTCGATTTTTCACGGTCAAATAGTCATGCATCTGTTTTAGATTTAACTTTAAAGACTGTCTTGTTTTGGAATTATTGTTACGTCAATAAAGGGTTTAGTTCTTGCTCACTTATCTCTTAATCTTACAACAGCCCGAGATTTCAATGATGTTAATCAACATAGAATGTATTAGTAAAAATATGTTAAACAAACACTTAATATACATGGAAGCCGATAAAAATATATGTTCCTCTCCAATTCCGCTAAAATGTGCGAAAATCTATCCAAAAGTTAGGGTTGTCACAATACCATACATAACTTTTAAAAATAGCTCAAATAAATTACAATACAATAAAAAAATATCGAAAATGTAAGGACATGATCAAGTAACTGAAGTTATGCCAGCTTACGCGTAGCTAACTATCGAACGTGGATGTGCTATATTATACTTAAACCCTGATTTTGTATCACGAAACATCCTTTTATTTCAACGAAATATGTGATATGTTTATGATTGAAGCTTATCCAGAGATAGCGTTGCTCGTACTTCAATTGAAACAAAATATAATTCTTAAAATGGCAGCGCGTAAAGCGTAAGTCAAGGGCATTACGGCTGACTATTGTACAGAGAACAAAAACACAACATATTAATTAAATAAAAAGAGTATTAAGAAATTTTAAAATAAAGCATCAAGTTCACTGCTGAAGAGTAATTTTGTTTTACATAGAAAGGGGAGTGCTGGATTTTTGTATCATGATTAGGGAGACCATGGCTTCAGTGTTATTAAAAATCCTTGTTATACAACAGACCAAGTTCATCTCTGATGTCATGTAACCATTTTGTGAACGACCATCAAGATATACCTGTGCGTCGGATAGTATTATAGTTAAAAATATAAAATTATTATAATAAATATTATACGTAACGTTTGGGAGCATATGGGGACCGTGTTTGTTAGATTGCCCCTTAAGGCGCTAAGCAGAGAGTAAGTGGGCCTTAACGACATCAGTGGCGTGCTTTCAGTAATTATCAGCAAACATAAAGTATAAGTCGACTTAGATAATTTTAAAAATATTTAAAAATATTCAGTATAAAGAATATACCACAGCTTATAGTAACCTTGCCATAACAAATATCACAATATTTTAGTAATTTCCAAAATATTTCGATACATTGTTTATGCTAACTGCTAATTAACCCTCCTAAACCCGACCGATTCTTAAAACGGTACGGAGTGAGAGCGATCACTAGGGACACGTGTTTTTAGCACTTAATAATAGATGCGAAATAGATGCTAAAATTCGGAATAGATGCTAATAAATGCGAATTTCATAAAATATGCAAATAGATGCTAAAATCACAAATAATTGCAAAATTTGCTTTTTTTTAAAAGAAATTTTACTATCCTACATATAAAATGATAGATTTTGCATAAATATCGTATATGTACATACTTTGCATCGTTATGTTCATATATTTATGCCGGCAACATTGCCCATAACGCGCATTATCGTTGCATGTACGTCAGGTTGATCTCGTTTTTGACGTTGTTTTCGTCTGACATTTTGATTCCATCTGTATTATTAAGATTATCTGTATTATATATTCCAATTTGGTTGTGCTGCCATCCAATCAATTTGGTGTCCAGTAACTAGTGTTGATGCTGAAAGATTCTTTAGTTAATACAATCGTATAATAACTGATCGTCGCACTAATCTAAAAAATTCAACCGTTGAAATATGTTCAATGATTAATTTTAATAAATAAGTAAGATAAGATTCAACAGCGTACATTGTAAATCCCTTTTTTTCTATAATATAGAATAAACAAGCAATGTAATTTACCCTTTTATGTATATTTATTAATATTTTTATATTAATAAATTGTTAAAATGAAATGTAATTGATAATTATTTGATGTTTGTGTTTTATAAAAATGGATGCTAAATAGATACTAAAAACACGGGTCTCTAGCGATCACCTATCCACTAATGTTGTCCTAGTCATATCTTTTCTATCCCTACTGTCGTCAAAAAATAGAAAAATGAGTAAAAAGCAGTTCTCGTATAAAATCTTTATTTATGTAGATATTATACTCAGTATTTGTAGTTTACATTCTATAATCTATATGATTAAATAGATTATTATTATTTACACGTTTTCACTTATATCTTTATACACTCAAACCACATTTTGTGCGATTTCAAAGTAATGCTTTTTTTAAAAATATATTTTTAGCAGGGCTGTGGAGTCGGTAAAAATAAAGTCCAACTCCGACTGTGGCTCCAGCATGTACCAAAAATACGACTCCGACTCCGACAAAAAAAAAGGTTAATATCGTCACTTTTTTTCCCCAATTTTCCTATTTCTGTGTATTCAATTAAATATCAACCCTATCAATGCGGCCAAAAGTCAAATTTGACAAATTAAATGTAAAAATAAAAATTTCCGACTCCTAGTACGACTCCGGCCAAAACGCCGCGACGACTCCGACTCCACAGCCCTGATTTTTAGCACTAAATAAACGTACAAATTTGATAACGTAATTAAAAGCGTGTTGTTCACATGCTTTACTTGAAAAATCCAGTGTTTCACCTATTTATTACAATGTGACCTTGTACATGTTATGTTCCCATATAAAGTTATAACTTTCTTTGTGCAATTTTGTTTTGTGCGGTTTTTCGCGGAACGCATCTACCACACAAAAAAAGGTTTAGGCGTATTGAAGAAGTTTTTTTAAACCCACCTCATTGAAATCTATATCATTATATCAGAAAAACTATTTTATGATGTGTATCAGTTATAATATATATTAATTACTTTCCGCCACTGCAAACGCAACAACCTTCCCCTCCTGCTGTGTTTTACACCACATCTCCCCCCACTCTTCTTCAAAACAATCCCAGGTAAGTAAGTGAGCAGACAGATGATAATATAATACAAAACGTAGGTACGTGGATATAGATGCACATGTAAAATTTTATTTATTCTTTTTCATTAGACATTTAATACGAGCGGAGTCCAACGGAGGTGTTAGTGAGATTTATATCATACCTAATATATTTTGAAATGTGCTATCCACACCACTACGACTGCCACCGATTTGAAAACTGTGGCTCACGGAGAAAGGGCGGCACACGAAAACATTTTAAGAAACACTTGTTAATTTTTTTTTTTTTGCTTACACAATTTTTATTATTAGTTGTGATTATTAATTTGCCCGGTGCGTGTTGCAGTTGTCAACGTCGTCTTCCGTGCGTGTCGGACCGCACGGGTTCGATTCCCGTTACGTGCAGATTCTTTCATTCGATAAATAGATTTTTCTCGGAGACAAGACAGACAGACTGGATGTTTTTGTAGTTAAAAATCCCTTTCCACTTTTCCGATTACAATGAGCGACGCATAGTGACAGCGATTAGCTAACCACTAGTCTTGTCTTATTTCGCGTTTCCTTTCTATCTCAACACTTCTAAAATAAGAGGTTGAGCTGAGTAACAAGCAGTTCTCGCAGAAAAACATATGTTGCAATAAACTCCGTGAGGAGTCCATATTCTCCAACCTGGAAGCGGACATGTTAAAAAAGAGCTTTTAACGCATTTTTTTAAATTATAAATATATCGTGATTTTTCTTTGGAAATACTTAAGTTGTAATAAAGACAAAAGAGCACAGTTTTTACCGAGACTACATTTGCGATATATGTTTTATGGACAGTATCACGACAAAGAAATAAATTCATAAGTAAGAACGAATGGTGCACTGAACCTCCATTTATATTAAAGCATTACCAAATTTTTAATCTTATTCTTCTTAGTCAATAGTCAAAATAATCGAACATTTTTTAGTATAGCGCTTGTGCATGATGCGCAGAATACAATACCTAGTTTATAGTACACATCTGTCAAACCTCAAAGGATTTTTGTTTCATTATATCCAATTATTCACGACTATAATCTTTCTCTGTCTACATGTACTTATATAACTCGAAATATATTATTTACGTTTTGGTATCAGTGACGTAGTTACGATTCCCGATAACATACATATATAAATATTTTTAAAAATGGTAACACATTCAAACAATTTTGTACTTTTTGTTTGTGCATTTAATATGTAAAATTTGGCTATTGGCCGGATTGGTTGATTGATATTTAATTAAATACACATATGTAAATAGGAAGAGATGATAAAAAGATGAAAAAATTAAAAATATAAAGTGCTCAAAAATCCTACAATTTCTGTCATGGAATATTGCTTCTCGTTAATTCTTCAAACATTAATAAACGATTCTTCTTTAACTTCATTGAATAATTAATGTTTATATTGACTCGAAAGGATATCGATTGTCGTAAAATATGAAGTTGTTTTGATGCAATAAAATCAGCAAATAATTTTCTACAGCTAATAATTTATAATTATTATTATGATATGCGCTTTTTTAAAAGATCGTCGGAAAACTGGAGCGTAACTGCAGTGATGTTCTTCTGAAAAATGGTACATACTCGTAGAACCGGTTGATAAGCATTAATATACAGTAAGTATTGGTTCCAAGTGAATAAAACTCGACCAAAAAGCATATTTGTTGATGTATTTGAACGATATTTCCGAAGAGCGTATTTATTCAACTAATAATCCAACTCAATATATTAAATAAGTTGTCTATTTCACAAAACGATTGTGAGTTTTTTATAATTATAAAATATACTTTTCTCAATAAGTTTCATATTCAAAGTTTAAAAAGTAATTCGTTAAATGTTTTTTATTCAGTCATGATAAAAAAAAAACTTAAATTCTAAAATTATTTAACTGCGCATTTGTTGCTTCGGTCTATTCAACCGTTTGGTTTTCCGGACTGAGAACCTTCCGATTCAGGGTACGGCCACAGTGATAGGCGTAACTTCTTGCGTGACGTATCGTCACTTGCTTGATAATCAAAAGACTTCCCAGACGGCGACATCGTTAAAGTCATTGCGGCAACCTTTGATTATGAAGCAAGTCGCAAAAATTCTCGCCTGTCACTGTGGCCATAAGCTTAGTGGTAGCCTAACACTGTTATGATGATACCGATGACATTGAAAGGCGACCCGGTTGATGTTTGATTGATCTCTGGCACATCACTGGTTGGTAATTTATTAGGCAGGATTTCAAATCAATATCCACGTAATAAAATGATAATGGTCAGTGATTATGACCTGACATACATCTTCGCCTTGTATGGAAATAAATTTGTAAACAATTCTCTGAAACCCATTCACATTAAAACAGACAACGCATTGTCTCTTTTACACACATATTTACTCTTAGATTGTAAACCAGCGGAATCATATCAACAATTAATAAAATACAATTATTTTTCTTTTGTTGGAATCAATTTATTTGGCCTTATAGTCAAGCTTATCAAGAAAAGTAAATAATATCAAAATATCTCGGATTTATTTACGTTTTGGTTATTTTGTTTATCCGAATTCACAACTTACTACAGAAGTTCTTAGTCAAAGCGTTGCGACTAGTGTCTCCAATTACTCGACATTCTCAACTACTCGAGTATCGAGTAGTACAATTTTAAAATACTCGACTAGTTTCAGATTTACCAATACATATAGTATTAATTCAAATTTGTGTAAATAAATAGATGATAAATAAATAAATACTGTATTTTATTTTGTCTCTCGTCGTCATAAACCTGTCATTCATAAGATCAGCAAGACCCAAAGCAAAATTAACAAAATAAATTCTCGCATAGCATAGTCAATAGCAAAACCATTTAATAAAAAATATAAGCTGATAAAATCCACGCGTTAAACGCAACATTTAAACATTATAGATATGTTTGTTTTGGAAATAAATCTTCATTTATAAATAACGAGAATTACTCGAGTATTTTAAAAAATACTTGAGTATCGAGTACTTGACAAATGGACGAGTATTCTCGAGTATAGAGTACTCGAATTAGAGTCTTTAGTTGCAAACACCAAAAAAATGGTTTATTTGACATTTTACAAGCTTAAATTTTAATGCAAGACTAACATGTCGCAATATTGTATGTAGATAAAAAATATGTAGAGCACTTACTTTCTTCCATATATCAAAAAAAATATTGCATTCTGCAGTTATTGGACTATTAAAAAATATTAGTTAATACTTCAAACTTGTTTTTCTCCAAACAATAAATTTGCAGTTTTGATTGATTGGTTTGCATTACACGATAGATATATTGTAATATGTAGATATATTATTTCAGAAAGACACCGTATTATTATTAATGGATATCACAACATTGACGTTGCGAAACCGTTGCAAGTCGCAATTAGCAAATGTTGCATTCGAATGACGAGAAATTCTTGAAGTCCTTCAGGAATCGACCCCTGGTGTGTTTTCGATGCAGCCAAGATGATTGTTGTGGCTGCACGTTCAGAGGTCGCGCCGGAAGAAGGGTTATCACCGTATCAGACTTATGATAATAGTTTCATTGCAGATAAACCAATGACAAACTATCATAAACAGACAAGCGTTTATTGATATATCTCTAAATATGTGATTAATCATTTTTTGAATCATTAACAAAGGCAATTACACAGAGCTGATTTTAATTGTGCTCTAATATTCATCGTCGGTTTAAATGAATTATATTTCATAAAGAAACTATCTAATGTGCTTTTACTGTTAATCCTTGATGGAAATGCATTCAAAGATTCAATGACAAATTGATGTTAATGATACAATTCTCAATTATCTTTTAATAAACGTGAGCGATTCTGTTTAGTAATCACTTATATAATACTTTTGAACTGAATCAATCATATAAGATTCGATGATTATATAAGATCAAAATATATCTCACTGTATTATGGCCTGAATTTAAAGTCCAAGTACTATTTACAATTTTACTCTTTCCTGTCCATATGATATATCCAATAAATATCTATAAACACACCATCTTTGCATTATACGAAGTGACTCACCGGATCGGATGTTTTTGGGACTGTTTAGACAAATCTGGCAAATATTTTGTGAAAGTGAAACTTATTTTAAAAGAAGAATGAATTTTACCGTCATTTATCGAAACTGCAACAAAAATCGAATGCAAAAAAATGTGATTTTCTTGCTATGCCCGCTCCCAATACTAAGCATACAGAATCTTAATGGAGTTTATATTAATTACTCAACTATCAGCTGATAATACTTGCGACGAGCAAAACAGATCCTGATCCTGGAATAATTAAAAAAAATATATTTTGATTTTTTAATATAATCCCATTCCACCAATTATTGACAGTAAAGTTGACACCTTAAAAGTGATTAACTATATCCTCTACAATCTCTACAACTCTATAATCTCTCAGCTAAAGTTAGTACAATTGATATAAAATTTAAAATAACTTTGATTATTCCACGTATTGTGTAACTAACTGTGACACGTGTTTCGCCTCTTTCAGAGGCATCTTCAGACTTACTATCGCAAAGTTTGCTTAAGTAATGTCAGTAAGTCCAGCTTCTTATGTTGGACAGACAGGTAGAAACTTTAATATTAGAATTAAAGAACATATAAGATGTCTAAAGAGTAATAATTTTGAGTTTGCCAATCATTTAATAGAAAATGACCATAATTTTAATCAGACTAGTAATGTAGAAATACTCCACCGAGTAAATAAAAAAGGTTTAAAGATGAATAGTCTAGAAATTTTTAGAAATAAATAAAACTCTTAATAAAAAAGATATATTATTAAATAATATTCTTAACAGGACAGGATGCTCGCCTTTATTAACATTATTCCCAATCAATAGAGTAATCACCCAACCTAACTGATTGATTGTAGCTCATTAGTTTATAGTTTATTAGTTTGTAATGTTTAACGTCATTAGAAATATATTTGTTTGCTTTGTTTCGATTCTATAACCATCTCTTGCGTCCCTTATAAAAGGAAAAAATCCCAATCTAATTGATTGATTGATTGCACCTTATTAGTATCACTATGTTATTGCCGTAATCCATTTTGTAATTTCATAATTTAAAATGTTAAAATGTTAGAATTTATCTTGCTTCATTACTTAAGCAAACTTTGCGATAGTAAGTCTGAAGATGCCTCTGAAAGAGGCGAAACACGTGTCACAGTTAGTTACACAATACGTGGAATAATCAAAGTTATTTTAAATTTTATATTAAAATGAACTTCCACAAAGTTACCGCCGAAACCATCGAAAATATTAGTACAATTGGCTAGCTAATTACACTTGTTAGGCCCCGTTTTTAGCATCGGGAACAGATGAGAAGGAGACTTCGATTATAAATCAATAAATGGATTTAAAAGTCAATTTGTGTAACTGTCCGTCCTAGCACGCAACGACATTGAAACTCGACGAAGGGCCCATCGATTTTAAGGCCATAAAAAAATATTCTTACAGTAAATTCTCGTGCAGTTTCTTCGTAATATTACACATAATTATCGTCTTTTCCTTTTTACTTTGTCGGTACCATTATTGTAATTTATTTTATGTCACAGTGGTACTTCATTGACGCTGCACTATCAGCGTTATCTTGGCCAGAGCCCCATTCAGATACCGGGACTCTGAATGAATTGATAATTAATTTAAAAATGTCTCACTCAGCCAGCTGCATTGTTTCTGGATAACCCTTCGTGACCTGGCGGCGAAAGATAGTAAAACAATCATTTTATATGAAAGGGCTATAAGTAGCTTAAATTAAATGCTTCTCAAAGAGTTTACTGTGTCAAAAAAACATATCCACTCGTGAAAAGACTCTTAATTAACCCCTTCAGTACCGATAAAAATGGTCGCATTGATGACATCTGCTGCCCGACTTTTAAAAAATCATTTTTTCAACAAGACTGACTGATTTTTGACCATTTTTTAGAGGCAGTGTATAGATGTCACTAGATATGAAAAAAAATAATGCCCGGTCCGTGGCGCAGTGTCAACGTTGTTGGCTTGCGTGCCGGACCGCCTGGGTTCGAATCTGTTCAAAGGCATGGGTGTTTGTCTTGTTGAAAATCCTTTCCCACCTTTCCGATCCCAAAGATCGACGCATAGTGCCAGCTATTAGCTAATCACTAGTCTTGTTCTAGTCTTCGTATCCTTTCCATCCCTACGCTAAAAAGAGAAGTTAGTACTTCAAAAAAGAGAGGCTGAGCAACTGAATAACAAGCAGATCCTCCCATTCATGGCCGGAACAGATCTGCACGGGACTGATTTTGAAACATGCACTTACTTGTGTGTTTGAAAATAGAAAATTAAATAACAATTTAAATCAAAGTGAATTGTAAGGAATTAGCATATCTTTTCAAATGCAATGAAGTTAGCCTCGGTTGCAATCAAGTCAGCCTGTTGGGTCCGTGTGAGGACGGACCATAGCAAACAGTTTTTCCCGTTTAAAATTCATTTAACGGAAGTCCCATATAACGTGATCAGCGTCCTGGTGGGCGTGCCTACACATACAATCCGGCCTTAAAACCAATTTACCCAGTCCGGAGAGTTTTGCATTTAACTTGCCATGGCCGGTTAGTAACTAATAAGTCCAATAGGACAGTATGAGTGATTTTAATGCAAGCCTCCGGGACACATCTGGTAAACATTTATACAGCTTCATATTTATATATAAGCAATTACATGATATTGTGAGAGCATGAAACAAGTGTTTGCTAAAATTATATATTTTCATCATGAAGATTTTTTGTTTATTTATCATACCAACAGAAAGTTTTGAGAAACGCTGATGCAATAAAATCTGTATCCATTCATATAAAATAATGGTCATTCATAATAATTATTGCAAGTGGTATATTTTACAACCGTCTCGATAGTGCATGCAATGTTTGTTTATAATTTCGCCGACTTTATACAGGAAATAATTTGATAAGGAATAATAGGCACCGATATAAGAATCATCATTATATCTTCAAAACATTAGTTCTTCAACAGTCAAGTCTCTTATAGCGCCGAGATAGAAACCGCGCAATAGAAACCCACACTATAGAGACTATTAAGCAGGTGAGATTAAGGATGCTTCTGAAAAAAAGAATACACAGGACAAGAGCTAAATGGAAGAACAAAATACGGCAGATGTCCCTTTTATATCTTGGTATCCTATAACGCAAAAATGGGGCTATTTAGAAACCGGTTGACTATAATATGGCCACCACACGTCGAATAGTCGACTCGGCAGGACAGTTGTAGCGAGGATAAAAATACTATCTATAAATTTTAAATATTACTATATTTATAAGGATTTTTTCGAGACATGCTCTTGAAATTGTGCAATAATATTTTTTCCGGTCCGGGCCGTGGCGCAGTGTCAACGTGTTCTTTTTGGCTCGCGTGCCGGACCACCTGGTTTCGATTCCCGGTACGAGCGGATTTTTTCAGTCGATAAATCTGTTCTAAGGCATGAGTTATTGTGTCGTTGAAAATTTCTGCCCACCTTTCCGATCCCAAAGAGCGACGCATAGTGACAGCGATTAGTTAATTACTAATCCTGTCCTAGTTCTCGTATCATTTCCACCCCTACCGTATTCGAAAAAGAGAGGTTGAGCAACTGAGTAACAAGCAGTTCTCGTAGAAAAAAATATGTTGAGATAAACCCCGTGAGGAGTACATATGATTCAAGTTGGGAACGGACATGGTTAAAAAAATATATATTTTTTAGTTTATAAAAAAACATTTATGTAGATATGTCAATCTGTTTTTTTTAAATTATTTCATTCTCACCTCGCAAATAAACTCTATTGCATTGCATAATATAACTGGCCACGGCCCTGTGTTACACCTGATCTAATCAATCACAATGATTTATGCGTTTCTCCGCTTGGGGCTGGTTCAGGTCCACCCTCCTGATGATGCACAGATTCCGCTGCATTATGGCAAAGCGTAATTACATCTCATAACCTGCAACACAATGTGAATATAGCCTATCAAATAAGTTAATTAACGTATTGTTATTGTATCAAATTTAAAAGTCTTTAATATAACCGTCATTCGTATGACAATTGTATTTCGTTTATTTTCGGTGTTATCATTTTTTTTCCTTCCTTTACTTTCCTGCTGAAACTATATGTGGATTCCGCTAGGCAGGCTCCTAGTTTCCTGTTTTTTTTATTGCTAGGGTGGATACAGACTAAGTCTTTGTTTCCCTTTCCCGCATGTATGTAAGCTAGCTAAATATTGACTTTCTAAAAGATTTTGTCAGCTTAGGGCTTTGTGTGGGGAGAACACCTAAGAAAAACCCCTTACGAGAATGATTGTCTTGGAATCATTAAAAAGGTTCAATTCTTACCAGGAATTGCTCGTAATGTTTACGTAAACTTGAGGAGTTTACTTGTTTTTATAATAGACATGCCCAGTCCCTAACTGAATATGTTATCAAATATCCTGGCCGATCTTATGAGTCATGGAAATCTTTGATTTGATACAATTATGTCAGGAATAAATGAATTTATTTTTTATGTTGTATTCTGTATTTTATTATTAGAGGCATTCGATAAATTTGCAACATCATATGGGGGAAAGATACTCTTGATTTCTCTTCAGATTCAACGCGAAGTAGATTAAACTCCACGGATTCTCAGTATACGGATACATAGGATACTTAATATCACTTTAACAAAGTGGCTGAGCAAGTCACATATTCTTTTTTTTCCTTTCTATTTTTCTTCTCATTAAGCACCTTCCTTAGTGCATGGTTAAAAGATCAGTCCCGTGCAGCTCTGTCTCAGGCCAAGTAAGTGAGGAGTAAATTCGTTTCTTTTCTTGATCGTATAGTATTATGGAAGGCGGCGGTGAAAAACGGCTGCACACACATAACGGAACGGTGGTGGGACAACCAACTTGTTCACCCGAATATATATTATTGTCGCAGTGGTCGAGTGTTAACGTCTTTGGCTTCGGTTGCGGAACGCACCGGCTCGAATCCCAGTCTGGACCGCTTTATTTTTCAATCTAATTATTGATTTCTGATGTCTGTGTAGTCTAAAATACCCTCCCATACCAATTCAATGGTAAAGATGGGACGAAACTAAGGAGATAAGTCTACGAATGGTCATATTCTATTTTTTCTATCATTACTCTCTTAAAAAGAGATAGGTTGAACAACGGAGTAACAAACAGCTGTGTTAGAAAATTTCAGTCGAGACAAAACTATATTAGTCCGTAGAGTCTATATGACCCAAATTACGAGCGGACATGGTTTACAAATATTTTTAATTTTGAAAATAAATTTAAAATTTGGCATTACAGCTAATGCCAATGTCAATCTAGAACAATACAAAATTACATACAACATACACCCATGTCCAAGAATATGAAAGAATATATCAATTGAAAAAATCTTACCTTGCCGGCAATTGAACCCGGGTCCACCTGATCGCTAGGGCAAAGCTCTTGCAACTAGACCACAAGGACCGACAATATGTATTATAAAGTTTATAGCAATGGTGTTCGCCATTTTTATGCATGCAACTTTGTTTTGATATTGAAACCGTTCATATAAATAAGTATATAGATATAATTAATATATTTAATTTAGCACATGTTTTATTTTATTTTACATACTATATTACATTTATAATCCAGCATTCCCTTTGCAATTGGTTGCATTAAAATGACATTACAATAACAATTTTATTATTATTTATTAAATTGCTCTCAAAAAATCATCAACATAATTCGAAATATGATTTATTGCTAAGTAAGGCCTTTGTGTTGCCAACTTCAATTTTCATTACAACTGTAGTATTTTACCACAGAGCTGAGCTACAGACAATATTCGTGTGATATGATTATAAATAAATTTAATGTCCTAACACCGAGAATTGACAGCTGAACACTGAACAAGTGATAAAAAGTTGTATCGATTTAAATAAGGAATAATTATTTTTGCAGTGTAAAGGAAAACATTTATCGTCCAGCCCGAAGACGTGTTACACAACAAGTGGAATAACAAAGACTTTATATTGAACAAATATTAAGTTGCTCTTTATTGAACATTTCAAGTCCACAAACCACTGAATCAAACGAAAAACAACAACATAAAACTAATGACAATTTTAAAACTGAGCTTTTATATTAATTAACGTGAGTGATTATATCATTTATAATACAAAACTTATTTTTATGTAATATAGACATTTAAATATAATTCCCAAACTTTGCATTTATCGATTACAAACACAATCATATTTTGACAATATGTATTAAAAAACAAAGCAGGCTCTGTTCAGTTAGTTCTTCAAAACCGATGACAACTCCAACTTTAGCTGTCAAAGCTCATGAGGTTAGGGTAGGTTATTTGGTAATTCGTTGTTTTATGCCATGCAGCTAAACACGAAAAAATATCACTGAACCTAAAGGTTGCCTGTCGCTGCACCCTCATAAACATGGGGCGGGAGGCGTCACTTGACGATTTTTGAAATAAAAACAAAGAATTCAATCCTTGCAGCCAGTTGCATAAGAACACCCAAGGCATGTAAAACTATAAAAAAAATCGGGGAAGTGCGCCACGTAATATTATTCTGCGGTAGATTATGTGTAGTAATGGACATTTAATGACGCCTTCATTTGAGGTCAGGACACGCTGGGTTTGCCAAGTGTTCTTTGCTGATGGTTGCTGAGTAGGTAGCGGTTCCTAGAGTGCATACTCGGAGATCAGTGCTCATTTTTTACACTTACTATAATTTTATAAACCCCGATACACTTGCAAACACACAGCAAGTAGAGAGAATGTGGGTATCAGCCAGAAGATATTTATGTGGTAATTTATTGTTATCAGAAGGTATTGCTGAATTTTGGCAGTTTATCGAGCGTCAACATCACGATGATTGAGAAGCGCTGGCTGCTAGGGGCAAGGCGTAAGATTAAATTATCTGGAATACATTAAAAAATACACGTATACACACATACAAGTATTCGGCCATTAATTTGATGATTTATGTGTCGTTTCATATGGATAGCGAAGGTTTAGGCAACCTTTAGGTTCAGTGATATTTTTTCGTGTTTAGCTGCATGGCATAAAACAACGAAGTACCGGTTATTTGATATTACTGGCTTCCAGAACACTTGATTTATAATTTAACTTTATTTAAATTTTAGCGACTTAATGTTTAAAATTGAATTAACCCTAATTCTATAATAAATATTTCAATAAATTTGCGAATAGTGACTGTAATTCATCAAATGTGTTATTTGTTTTTTCCAAACTTTCGAACGTTACACACATGAAATCGCTCACCTTGCACTCGTCCATCTACACAGCATCCAACAGTTTCCATTATAATTTTATAGTGTTTATATTTATTATCATGTTGAAGACGTAATTAGATTATTTTGATTAATAACATTTCAAAATAATTGCGGACCATGAAAGAAAACATATTATTATTAATATTTTTTCAAATATGGCTGTCGATTATTTCATAGGCTGATTAATTTTACTGCTTCTCTTTGCTTTCGTATGATACGATAAGTAAAAGACGAATTTTACTCACTGTGCGAAAGGGTAGGTAA
Organism: Himalopsyche kuldschensis; assembly: GCA_028554975.1. Classification (NCBI taxonomy): domain Eukaryota; kingdom Metazoa; phylum Arthropoda; class Insecta; order Trichoptera; family Rhyacophilidae; genus Himalopsyche; species Himalopsyche kuldschensis. The sequence goes on from JAHFWI010000005.1 coordinate 1,090,180, forward strand.
TCACAATCGACACCTATAATCATAGAATATCTCCAATGAAACATAATAATTTGATTGAGTAGTTCTGACGAAGGCGTAAGCCGAAATAGCTATCAACAAATATATAAAATAATTTATGTAGAACTAAAATACATTGTTATTTTTCTTTCCGTATTAAACATAATAATATCGTGGGACTACAACGTAATTTAATGAGTAAAAAATCAGACATTTCAAAAATCATTTTTGTAAGCTTTTTGCGTATTATTTAAAAAAATATTTTCAGTATAACAAATTCAAAACAGTATTTGATTTTCTTTTACAGTTCTATCAGTGACGGCTGGTGACGGGGTGTTGGGGGGTGCAATGGAAGATTCAACCATTTTTTCGAGAGTTCTTTCCTATTCATTGGATCTTAAAACACTTCTATAGCATGGACTTTCAATTCAAATGTTTGCAATACCAACTGTTTCTCTTCCGTAGTACGGAAAAATAGTTGAATCTTTGCGCCCCTTTCACCAGTTCTGAGTTCTATACATATGATAAAGTTTAAAAATACCAAATTGAAATAACATCGACAAATATTTTGACAATACACAGTCAAATTTAATATTAACTTATAAGGGGTTCGCTGTCAATACTTGATAGAATGGCATTATAATAAAAATAATAATACATTTTTAGTACTTATTCCAAATTAGATTTATTAAATCAGGACTGGCTTTGCTCATCGCAAACATTATCAACTGATAAGAAATACAAAAATACAGCGTTATTTATACAAAAGCTAAGCAAGACTTATAAAGGTATGAGAAACAATTGGTAATATATTACAAATATGTAAAAGATTCAAAGTAAAATATAAAACAAAATTAGCATGATATAAAATGTAAAATAACTTTGATTATTCCACGTATTTTCTCTCTTGTTTCGACATTTAATGTTAATGTTTTTGTTTAATAATTAATTTCAGTAATTAATAATTACTTAAGCAAACTTTGCGATCGTAAGTTCTAAGATGCCTGACGGTGACGGTGGCGAAACACGTGTCACAGTGAGTAACACAATACGTGGAATAATCAAAATTTATTTTAAATTTTATATTAAAATTAACTTCCACAAAGTTACCACCGAATCTATCGAAAGTATCAAAATAAGAATAATTAATATCAAATAGTATGTTATTAAAATGTTGAAGACCTCTCAGTAATAAATATAAGCTACTGCATTACAAACCAATTTAGTAATAATGATTATTGACAATATAAAACCCAACAGATATATGCATTAACAAATGAGGAATTTTTAATTACAATATTGATTCACGCGCAAAGTGAGAGAATCACTTTGTAGATTTTCCTTTCATATTTCCCATTGAAGGTCATATGACGAACATTTCGATTTAAAATCAAAATGGCGAAACGTGGCAACAATTCTATGCTATTGATTACTAGTTTTCTTTATATTTTGCATATCTTGGTGCCTTTATTTTAAAACAATCTGAAGATCTGCTTTAGTAGTGACTGTTTAACAATTTCAAACTATGCTACATACATATATCAGTAACTGTGTGTGAAATGTTTGCAATTACCATTTACATGAAAGTATTTGTTGAGTAAACTCATTTGCTGATAAAATTGACATTTATATCGTCCAAATGCCTCGATTGCTTTAATGTTCTAAATTCAAACAACCATCGTGATGTGTCCTTGAATCTAATAGGTATATAAAAATCAATGTTTTTTGATTGTTCGTATTTTATGCGTTGTAATACCGTTCATCCGATTGCGGTAAAACTTTTTCAACTTATTGCTTGCACTTGCGCAAAGGTTACATGCATAGTAAAATCAACTTACAGTATGTCTTTTATATAAAAATCAATGTTTTTTTTCCATAATTTATTCGCTGCCATACCGTTCATTTTGACAAATTATTGTTGCACTTGCGCAAAGATTATAGGCATAGTACAATTAAGTTTCAGAAGGTGGCGCGTGTGTCGCACCATAGACAATCGGCAAAAGACAAACAGCAAACGTCAAACGGTAAATGTCATCGATACCGGTCAATGTTAGTGAAATTAAATCAAAATTGTTTATCTAAAATTTTGTGCATTCGAAATCACTTCAATAAACACAAACACTCTCTTTCTTTGAGTGGCATTGCAACGCTTGCCGGGTAGTATTGAATAAAGTATAGAAACAAAACAGTCGGCATACGACACGTGAAAGTAGTTTGTTACGTCACAAAAAAATGACAAAAATAAACATAAATAATATACTTGTTGATAATATAAGATAGATGAGTTTGTCTATGACCAGTAACCAGCGACACATAATACTTGTTATATTAATACCATATATCAGAGCAGTAGTCTTGTTACGACTTCGAATTTTTGGCAGATGGTAGAGTTGGCAACCTGTCGGCAATCGCATATGGGCTACGTACAATTTACAAATGGCCAAGGAAGTGTAGCAAATTTGAATTTGGAATGAATATGTTCGTAAAAGCGTAAATTTGATTTTAATAATGCTCTCTGCGAAGTTTTATTCACGATTTTTATACCTACTTGTTTTTTTTCGTTTGTCGCTTATAAGCATGAGTTTCGAAATGAGTTCTTCAGCCGTAAATGACGGGTCCGTGGTACAGAGGTTTACTTCGTTGGCTTCTGTGACGGATCTCAAGTCCCAATACCAGCAACGTTTTTTTCAGTCGATTTATTGATTGTGTTCGAAGGCATGCGTGTTGGTGTTTTAGAAAAACTCCTTCATACCTATCCGATACTATGAGTGGGGCATAGCGAGAGTGACTAGCTAACCACTTAATCACTAGTCCTGTCCATGACTTATCCTTAACATCTCTATTATCATCGAACTAAATAAAAGTTGAGCGACTAAGTAACAAGCAGTTCTCGTAGACAACATATTTTGAGATACCTTCATTAGGAGACCATTTACTACACCAACAAAAAAAACTGGAAAATATACAAGAAACATAAACCTTGAAAATACTTGATGTTGAATATTTTCAAAGAAACTTCAATGTCTGGTTTCTTTACCTGTTTCTTAAACTAAAAATATCTTACATTTATATTTTCATATACCAAAAACCCTAGCTTGTTTATATCATTTTTTGACACTTTTTGGAAAAAAAAATTTAATAGAATTAAAATTGAAAATTGCTTTCTTCTGTTTTCAAGTGTCTTTATACTTACGTTGATTTATTGATTCTAATTCGAACCTTATAAATTACATAATTAAGACTGAGATTTTTTCTTCCGGCTTTGCGTGGCTAGCTAAGATATGCAACTGGGCATTAAATAAAACTTATAGCAAGACATATTCTATTAAATCACTGTAAATATTTATAATCACTCAAGCTCTCTTATTAAATTGATTCATAGTTAAGAAATATCAACTCAATACAATAATCTTTCATAAGATGAACCTCTCTAACTTAGTGGAACAGGTGTCACAAATTCAAATTATTTCAATTTATTTATGCCTTTGTCAAATTCTCCATGTTGAAATAAATGATATTACTTCTATAATCTAAGGCTCTGTGATCTTTTAAAAATCTATTATGAATCGCTATATTGTGTTTAAATTCAAATTGCAAACCAATATGTTTGAGCGGACTCGAATTAAAATGAAAATTCACAATTCAAATGTCTAACCTGCTCTAAAATTCTTCTTGTGTAACAAAGTGTTATTTAATTTGACCAATCCCGCAGTTATCTGTCAATTTTACCGCCAAATCACCTCTTAAAAATGGCCGCCCGTTGCTGGAAATGGCTTTCCATTGGGGTGGCAATGGCGGAAAAATGAACCCGCTCCGAATTCGATTTGATTTAAGTTAGGATTGTTCTCGTTCACAATAAAGTGTGTAGGTAGGTATTATTTACTTCCGAGTTTTGCGGTGGGACGTGCCGCGATAAATCATCTGTGATTTACTTTTATTCAGTTGGCAATGCCTCCGGGACACAGATGCGATGCGATGCCAGCCTGCAAATGGCGGCGAGTGGTAAACATTACGGCATTATAGAATATGTCCACATATTTATATGTTGTGGACTAGAAAATATCAAGTTATACGTATATTTGGCGTGACAAATAAGTGCGGAACAATAATCTCGGTAAGATGCGCGCAATAGTTTGGAAAACCCACTGGTACCAGGTTGGCGCGCTCTCGAATAGTTGACGAATTTAAAGATCTGGTGAGTAAATTTTGCTTAAAATATCTTAACCTTTAAAGAAGTGAGTAAATCTATACTGAATGTAATTCAACATTATCTTGATCTATAACTAATTACACTTGGCTACAGTATGTCCGAAAAACATGTCTCAATTAGTTATTATTACACGTATTGTGTAATTTACACAATACGTGGAATAATCGAAGTCATTTTTAATTTCTATTGAATTTAATTCATTCTACTGTTTGAACCAAAAGCGCGTCTATAATCTTTTAAATGTTGAAGATCAACAACATGTTTTTTAATCCAAGTCCACTCCCAATGAAGTATTTGAACAGAAGTTGCTCAGTGATTGAAATCATGCCGCGCATTTGTTGGATTGGACTGCTCAGCTTTTGAATTTTTTGCACACCTAAACTCTCTGGTTAGAACAAATATTGATGCGGATAAAATTGTGTGACGTAAAATTGGTGTGAATTTGAAAAACGTCATTCGAAAACAAAAGAATCCAAACTACATCAACTTTGAAGTAAACATGAGTCACTGTATAAAAATAATCATTACGAAAGTCTTATATTTTCACTTAGCAACTGTAACACTGCATTGTCAATGTAAAAAAGAAATCACTTGAGGAGAATCCGAAAAAATATTTGTACCGAGCTATCTGTTTTGTCTTACTATTTACCGCGACAAACTGTAGTGAAAACTGAGTTTAAATATGAATCGTAAGATTGCAATATCACAATAGAGGTGAAGAAAAAACTCATTCGATAAAAATATTAGGCTATTTGGATTTTTATATTACTAATAAAATAATCATTATATTGTGGCAAAAGATTAACATATGACATGCCGCCACTGCGTTAGGTCACAAATCACAGAGAACATAGCGACAAATGTAATTTAAAAATCCTCACCCGCCACCCCTGCCAGAAGGAAAAACCAAACATTCACATATAATACATAACTACGTAGCTCTATACTATTGACCCAAACAGTCTTTTTGTTCTGATAATGGAACATACAAAGTTCTGTGAATCATGTGTAATAAAAGCTTAATCTATTTAATATATATTTAACCACTTTTAAGGTGTTCACTATCAATACATGGTGGAATGGCATTATAATAAAAATAAAAAAACATTTTTAGTACTCTTCCCACAAAAAAATATTGGATCAGGACCGGTTTCGCTCATGGCGAGCATTCTCAACTGATAAGAAATAAAACAAAACAGATATATTTATACAAAGCTTAAGTAATTATTAAAATGTTTGTCACACCTTATCAGTTGAAAAATTCTTGCCATGAGCGAAACCGGTCCCGATCTAATATTTTTTTCGTGGAAAAGTACTAAAAATGTTTTTTTATTTTTCTTTATATATCTAACCTGTTAATAAAGTGATTTTTTTCCATTGATTTATCAGTTGTTCTGCGGTGTAAAGATTTACCCTTACGGATAAATTCATTAATTGAATTTTCAAACGGTTAATGTATTTTCGTGTATGTGTGTTATGTCCACATTCTTCTATTACCTTCCAAACCCTAAAAACGGGGTGCAAAAAAGTGATTAGTTGATTTCTCCACCTTTTTTACTTTTCGCTCTTCGAAAAAAATTTGAGCTAAACGAATGAATTATTAGCAGTTCTCTTAAAAATACACTTTGTTGTAATGCTCAATTGAGAGTGCATGTGATCTACACTTGAAGCCGATAGTTAAAAAAGATGTCATAAGAAAATATATGCAGCTCCCTCTATAGAGGGGAAATGGGGTAAACTCCATCTACGTTAGTGCCTGGCGAAACAATTTATCTTTTCAAAAATATGCCTGCGGTATGTTTATTTTATTATTTTTTGAGCAATCGTTTTGTTTCCATATGTGATAATCCAGCCATAATCAACCTCCGGCCCGCGGTTTATATGTGGCCCGTGAAACTTTTCGTGCGACACCAAATATCTTTTCTAGCCTTTTACTCATCTCATTTTTAGATGATACCAAAAGACTTGCTAATCGATTCCGCACGAAAGTATGTTCGAAGTGTCTGTCCATCCTACGCCCATCCAATCCTTTAAACATGGCGAAGCAAGAGCGATTATCAACACTAGTACTGTCTATTGATTGAGTAGGCATTTACTTGGTAGAACTCCATTATAATACGGAAAGAAAAATAACAATGTATTTTAGTTATGTAGAACTAAAATACATTGTTATTTTTCTTTCCGTACTAGTACTGTCCTATAGCGATCCCTGTCCATAATCGATTTGATTGCTGAGCAAAGGAGTAAATCATTAAATTTGAAAGATAATAAAATTTTAAAAGAAGAATGTCGATTCGTCAAATAATGAAAAATTTTATTAGTCAGTCGAGAAAAATTCGACGAAAAATGACAAACAGAACTTTTCAACATGAACAGTTTTTCAATTGAAAAAAATCGGACCTTGCAGGGACTTGAACCCAGACTCACCTGATCGATAGGAAAAATATCTTGCCACTAGACCAGAGACTGTCGTTATAACCCGTTCTATTATAAAAACTTATTTTCATATAATCACTGGCAAAAAATCATCAATTCATTTATTACTAGGCGTATTTTTTTTTCAATTTTGTCATATTTGAATATCCCAAAAGTTGAATTTTTCGTTACTATTTTTAGACATATCGTTAAAAGCGGTATTAAATTTCGTGTGGTTAGCTTTGAGTTTAAATTCATAATATGTTTATATTTTTATTAAAAACATATTAGATTCAAATGTTTAATGTAACAGCTTATAATAATGGTCAAAGCAACAGATATTATATTTTTTTGAAGCCTGAGAAGAAAAGACATAATATACATTCATACTCAATATCTTAAATTGAAAAAAAAGCTATAATTTATTAAAATTAATTAAAAGTAAGTTTCTCGAATCCAATGAGACTAGATTACAAGCCAAGTGCTATTTCACTGGCGTAACCATCCTGAAACTCTACTTCGCTACCAAGCATTGTGTCGCCCCTTCCCTGGTATCCAATAAGCCCACACATTAGCGGCGCAGACCAGACTCCAGGGGCTTGTTGAGACAGCCTGCGTTCGAGTTATGGCTCTCCGGAGACTAGATTCAGCTCGCGGGCCTCACGGGCAGTGCCCTGCCAAAACGCGGATAGAACCGCGCGTAGATTTATTGCCTCCCAATTGTAGAAAAGTTAAAATTAACTTAATACGGGACAAAACAATTATTTGCATTGTTTGTATCTATTAGGGAGGAAATCTTTGTTAAATTATGTCATTATAGAAGTTTTTAGTCATTCATATTTGACTTAAGAATGGCAAAAATTAATGGCGAGTTATGAATTCCACTAGATACAAAATAATATGTGTAGTGACTCCAATTTGAGTATCGAATACTCGTCCATTTTTCAAGTACACGATACTCGAGTATTTTTCAATACCTAAGCATCGCCTTTAGAGAAAGTGTAGAGCAGTGATGCACAACCTGCGGCCCTAAATGACATTTCATGCGGCCTAATATGAAAATATCAATCACATTTTTTTTACGGACGATGGAAGAACAATATAAAATGATGAAATTTTCAATTTCGTATACCCAAAAGATATCGAAAATGTTACCACTTTTTCCCATGCGGCCCTCGAGCTATCTGAAAATTGATTATCCGGCCCTTCTCCCAAAAATATTGTGCAGCACTGGTGTAGAGACCATTTGAATAATTTTGTATCTGTCAATACATAGGTTACATTGATTACTAAAAATATTTCTGGATCTCTTAAAAGGTAGAGAAAAATGACTTAGGTTTATCTATCCCTAAGTCCGTATTTTCAAAGGTCTCCCAGTGGCATCAACATTGACATCTTACTATTTCTGGCATAATAAATTGTAGTACCTTTTAGATGCAACTGATTAATTATTTTTTTTTAACCAACCTCAAAATATTCGCTTTCTTTATTACTTGATCTGGTTTTGCGTAGGAAGTTTAGGGGAGATATGCCATGTTTATTTATAATATGTATGTCATTGTTTGAATTGATGAACTCTTCACCCCTTCTGTGACAGCATCATTCCTCAAACTGTGATCAAGACTTGTGACATGTGACTAGAAGTAATTTCCTCTTCGACCTCGCTACTCAGGAGCTGCGACATCGAGGATTTATACTACGTTCAGTACAGTTTCGCAGGCATACACTCAGCAATATATTAAATATCTTTAAATATCGTTTACTCCTTTGAATGTCTTTCACGTTTCAATTTATAGCCTACTTTTAAAAAAATCGCTAAATTAAACCATATTTTCTAGTGATGTATCTATGGTTTATTATTAAATCGTCATGTTTTCAAAGAAAATGTAAGCGAAGTAATGAAAACGCCTACACACGTGAAATGTATATAAATGCATAAAACAACAGAAAACTTTGTCAGAAAATATTTTTTCAAATGTTAACCGATTTTTGAGCATTTTAATTGAAGGTGGTGATTATTTATTTATTTATTTATTTATTTATTTATTGGCAAAAACTATTAAAAAAATACATGGCATTACAGCAAGCGCCAATGCGCCATGCATTTGAGAAATTAATAAAGATTACATAAAATATACACAAAAATAAGAAACAGAACAGAAACATATTATTTACATAAGAAACATAATTTTTAAACAAAGCATCAAGTTCACTGCCGAAGATGTCAACATCAACAGGCAGCGCATTTATCAGCCGAATAGCCCTTGCAACTGGAGATTCAAAAGACCTACGTGACAAACAAGTTTTGACAAAGAAAATTGATTTGTCTTTGTTACGACCACGTAGGTAAAAAAGCTGGGAGCATGCAAATTTAAATTTTCAAGGATGTCAGAGTTATCAACTTGGCCCCGAAGAAGAAGAGAAAAATGTTTTAATATTGCAATTAGTCTTCGAGCTTCAAGTGAGTGAAATGACAGCATTCCTAAAAGAAACTTGGTTGGATAATATTCCATTAATGAATTGTCATACGGAAAATAGTTGAATTTTTGAAATAATAATAACGCAGAAATTTTTTATGAACTCGCTCCAGTTGCGACTTAAATTTAAATTCATATGGACCCCAAATAATAGATCCATATTCAAGTTTGCTTAAAACTAAAAGAAACATAAAGAGTACGAAACACAGTAGGGTTTTCAAATGGCTTACTTTGCCGAACTATGAATCCAAGAAGTTTACTAGCCTGCAGGGTAATTGAAGAAATGTGGGAATGAAACGTGAAAGAAGAGTCAAATGTTATACCAAGATCAACAACTTCAGACAAACGCTGTAAAGTCATATTCGATATCTCATATTTATATTTGATAGGAAATTTTGAACGAGAGAATGAAATGCAGAAACATTTCGAAATGTTGAAGTCAAGTTTGTTTATTAAGGACCAATTTACAATTGAGTTTATATTATGCTGTAGAATAGTACAATCCGACTCATTCCTGATGGTTGAAAACAGTTTTAAATCATCAGCAAAGAGCAGATACTTTATTCCACTCATACTTAGCACAATGTCATTTATAAAAATGAGAAATAAAATAGGACCAAGGTTTGATCCCTGTGGCACTCCAGAATATGTTGGAAAAATTTGTGATACGCACCCAGCATATTCAACATATTAAGCGTCTATTTGACAAATAAGAATGAAAAAAATTGATAACCTTGTTCGAGCTTCCTATTGCTTTTAATTTATTTATTAGAATAACATGATCAACCCGGTCAAATGCTTTGGAAATATCCGTATAAATGGCGTCAACTTGACAATGAGAATCAAGAGAATGCAAAATATACTCACTATACACCATAAGATTGGTTACAGTAGATCGCTTTGATCTAAAACCATGTTGGGCATTAGTTAGCTGACAATCAACATGCATATAGATATATCTATGCAAAAGTGATTCAAAAAGCTTGGCTGGTGCTGATAAAATAGCTACAGGCCGAAAGTTTGTTATCTCTGACAAAGAGCCTTTTTTATGAACCGGTCTTATACGGGTCAAACTCCAACATTCAGGAAAAGTGAAGGTACTTAAACTTAAATTGAACAAATACAGTAGTGGGGTAGTTAAAATTTCCCTGCAGCCTTTAAGTAACCACGGTGGAATACCATCAGGGCCCACTGAAGATTTTGGGTAGAGACGTGAAAAAGCATATTTCATATCGGACTCGTCAAAATTGTTGATATTTAGTGTTGGCCAGTTAGAATGCACATACTCGGATTTAGAGTGGGTGAAGTTTGGAGGAGTTTTTGAGTAAACCGACCTGAAGTGATTAGCAAATCCTTCAGCAATAGACTGGTGACCATTCAACACACTACCATTAAGAGACATAGATGAGAGCTGAGCAGAAGAGACACGAATATGGCGGACATACGACCAGAAAGTTTTCGGATCAGAATTGATATTTCGACCAATCTGACTGATGTATGATTTGTAGCTACACGAAATTAGTTCATGAACTCTTCTACGCTTCTCAGAAAAAAAATATATAATCACTATGACAGTTGGACCGTTTCCATTTCTTATGGCATTCATATTTTAATCTTATAGAATTCAATATTTCAGATGTAAACCATTTTGGATATCCACGTTTCACGCCAGAGTACTCATACACATTAAAAAATCATTGAAAACATTATAAATATTATTATAAAAGATACATGTTGCTTTATTTACATCACTGATTGAATACATATCACTCCAATCCAAGCTGTGTATCCCGTTGTACATGTGCAATAGGTCACCTCGGCAAAAAATTCCATGAAACTCTAGTATCACAGATATCAGGGTAATTATCACCCTCAACGTATCGCCCACGACGATAAGCGCATAATCTCTTTTTAAAAGCAATAGGAAACTCAACCACTATAGCTGGGTGATAACTGTCCTCAAGGACTAGAGGGTCATCACTTGCATACACCGATACACAGCAATCTGCATCAGCCAGCACCAAGTCCAGGACTCTTGCCTTCACATTTTCAATCTGTGAGAACTGTTTCAGATTCACACAGCTTAAAAAAATGAGCAAACTCAAATCCTACTCCGGGTGCCGACGAATACAAATTGAAATCACCAATGATAGCAATAGAATTTCGCACTGACAAGTTCAAAAAAGTTGAAAATTTGTTCATATGACTCAAGTGAGCACTTAGGGGAAAATAAATACAACAAACCCTCAGAAGTGACCCACCGCACATCACTTCAACAACGACAACATCAACCTGGACACATGGATTACACTCAATCCTAGTAACACTCTCAACACAGTCAGTACGTATGGCAATGAGAACACCACCACCTCTTTGGCCATATCTACGATCTTGACGAAATACGATATACTCATCAGTGAAAAGTTCAGCGTCATTAACAGATTCATTGAGCCACGTCTCACTCAGGCAAACAACTGGATAGCTGTTCGCCAGTAGAGCATTACGAAACCCAACAGACTTGGTTCGAAGACCCCGAACGTTCTGATAATATATATCAATATTCTGAAAAGAAAGTCACATCTTTTTTGGTAAGCTTTTTGGTTTATATTGCCACTCTTTTACCACTGAATTAAGTGGCCACACATCAGGACACAAAAATTTATTTAACTTAGATTTAGGCACTCCAATTTTAAATGAAGCGTACCTTGCTTTTGTCAACAATTTAATAACACTGACAGCGACATCTGGTACACTTTGAATCAAAAAATCAGTAAGTCCCTCGACGGTTGTATCAGCATGTAGGGACCATACATGAATATAATGAAGTTGCTCAATTCCTGAGCAGCAGTAAGTCCCAGTTCTAGTGCCGCATATGCGAGCACTCACTGGTGAAGGTGAAGTGGAAGAAGTTGAAGAAGTGGTATAGCTTTTGTTTTTTCTATGTTTCACCGCTGTCCATTCTTCAACATTCAATATAGAATCGTGGGACGTCGTGATGGAATTACAATATCATATTTAAATATTGTACTTTAATTTGAGCTTTGTCGCTCCGACGCAGGTTTCGCTTTTTGATATCTTCCGAAATTGAAAGTGCACGAATGCGATTGAGCTGACTCGATCACCTTTTTATAGCAAAAATCTCACACGGTGAAAAAATAACTATATATTTTAGTTTTGCAAACATTAGTTTACAGCTATTTCAGCTTCCGCACGTTGGCCTGAATATCAACCAGAAACTAGATAATTTTGTAGAACCAAAATACATTGCTATTTTTTCATCGTGCTATATTCTTGTTCTACTAATTAAATAAATTTTAATTTAATCAACAAACATCTCACATTCAAACAATTAATAAATTATCATCGTGGCCATCACGTGCATTGTTAATTGATATCTCTTTAAAAATGAAACAACACAAATTAATTTGACTTAAAACTGTGCCATTTTTTTCAGTAAACATACAAATAAACACAAAAAGAATGAAACAACTATATGCTTGATTAATGAAAGAATAAATAATTTTCATGAATTGAAACAATGATGCGAACGGAATATGATTCAAAGGGTGTATCGTGGACTTAATTCAATGTCTTTCAATCCAGTTAGAATTCCATTTCTGGAGAGACGTTTTGACAGCGAGCGAAATTAAATAATGTAAAATATGATTTATTAACTGAAAATTTGATAGAAAACACCCACTTCTTTTGTTTCCTATATTATTATACGGCACGTCACCAGATATACTTGAGCTTCTATCAATTATTATTTTTTCACTCGTGTTCAAAATCAAATTATTTTCGTACAGTAGTAAACACCAAACTTTTTTGGTATGACGTCATTGCTGTGAGATTTTTTCCACTCAGTTGCGCGATCAAGGGCTCAAATCCTTGAAAGGAAAGTTCGACATATTGAAGTTCCACCACATATCTGATCAGAAAAAAAGTAGGATAGACTGGTCGATTAATATGCAGCCTATTTTCTCCACCAAGCCTTTTTTTGTTTACCCATTTCTACAGAAATACTCGGCGACTGGCTTACATTATGTTCTCGTTTACCCTTTAAATACGGTCTCTGAAAATAACTTATGATCCGAAGGGGGGGACAAAAAATTCTCCAGTGTTTTGGCTTTATAGATTGCATTATATAAATGTTATATTTTACTTTAACTTTATAAATTATTCTTTTCTTAATGTGTACAACATAAAATAAATTAGACGCTGATGTGCAACTTAATACAATAATTAATATTTTACAATTGCGATCATTAATCAAACTGTAATTGATCCTTTAACCTGTTTAGGTTCCTGCGCGGACGACGCGAAGGCTGTATCTTAATTGGGTAGTTAAAAATAATTTCGTTGCAACAAACCTTTAAAATAATATTCAACGTACACGCCGGTTATGACTAGGGTTTCCAATCCCGGGATCCCGAAGATTTTCAACATCTGATGAGCCTCAGGATTATAAAATATAATCCTGAAATCTTCCGGATTGATTTATTTATGAAGCACAATCGTATTATAATTGAGAAAATCGTAAAATTTCGTGTAATTGCACTTTGGAACACCGGATGTTTGTGGATAGTAAATTATTTGCTGCATTATGCATTGATGACAGCATCGAATATAACAAATCATTTTATTGAAATGAATTTAGATGACGAAACATATCAAGTAACAAAACCAGAGTTTATTTCTGATAATTAATAATGATTTATTGAGTGCCAGATACAAACAATTCTAAAATTTATCCCAACATCCTGGATAGTAATAGATTTGCCATTTATAAAAACATTATTTATTTCGTTTAATTTGCCTTCATTGTAAAATATAAAATTGAAAAAAAATCGAAATCAAAAAATGCTCATCTTATTTTGTATATAGCCAGAATAGTTTTAATTTCAATCAGTTATCATATTGCATTCGAACAAAGCAGATACCCTGGTACAATATATTTGAATAAAATATTTTCGACCTTGAATAATGGACAGCAACCGAAATATAATATTCATTAAAAAGATTGTGTATTTTCAAGAAAAATTTAAATGGCTAATATTTAATATAGATGAAAAATATCGTCCATTAAACAATATGCTAAATCCCGGGACCTATCGCGGGGTCTCGGATTGACTTATTGCAATCCCGAGATCAAAAGATTTGCCCGGGACTGGAAACCCTATTTCTGACATTATACAATTTCATATGAATTTATTTTTGAGCACCTTGTGAAACTGGTTGGGATATCCTTGATATTTACTTTATTAATAATAATTGATCGATGTAACACTTTCTATTTGAAATTTTGGAATTCACACATTAAAAAAACTGGTTTTAATCATTCATGATCAAAGTCCCTTGTCATCAAAACATCAGAAGTAATATATAGTATGATCATATATAATTGAGGATCACAATATATCGTTTTTTTGCATCATACTTTGAAAAAATAATATGTAATCAATATCCTAAAAATAAGTGTATATGAAAATGTCTAAAAATCATGGCGACTCCAACGAGTCGGAGTCGGAGTCGAAGCTATTGGTCGGATTGGTTGCTTGATATTTAATTCAATACACATAAGGAAAATTAGGAAAAAAACGTGACAAAATTTTTAAATATTTTAAGTTGGAGTCGTGTTTTTTGACGAATCCACAGTCCTGCTAAAGATATATTGATTTGTGATTTTCAAGCCATTCTTTATCCCATTGTGGAACATATAAAATTCCAATGAAGTTTAGCAATCGTTATTTTCATAGAGATTAGAGATGGAAAGGATTTGGCTAGGGCAGGACAAGTGGTAAGCTAATGCAAGGTAAGGTAAGCCCTGACTACGTCCCGATTTAAGAGTCATACTAGTGTGGGAGAGAATTTAAGACAACACAACAATTGAAACCTCTCGGACTGGAATTCGAACCCGTGAGCTCCACAACGGAAGTGACATTGGTACTCGAACGCCGACCCAGACAAGAATAATTGATGATTATGTGATTCAAATATATTCCACTATCCACTTTTGAGATGTTAACTGTGACTTGATGGTGGAAAAATAACTGATGCTCAAGAATCAAAATGAATGAAACTGGTACTGGTCATTAAAAAAATTGTCGTTTATTTATTTTTAATTTTCTATTATATGATTGCGGAATCGACTATGAATTTATTTGAGATCTTCAAATGTTTTAAAGTATTTGAGAATTTTTACTGAAGGTGCTTGATGAAAATTCAATATTAAATCAGTCCAAGCTTGCACTCAAAACGCCTGAAGATGCCGAAAGGCGAAACCCGGGTCGTTAAGTCGTTGGTCGAAAGTTCCAAATTCAAACTATTCAATCCAAAGTATTACTTACAGTGTACTTATACTTAACAGTGACCAAATAATGTGCTAAACCGGGAAAATCATATAAAATTAATGCTGTCAATATTTGCTAAAATCGTCTGGTGATTTATTAATATTACGAATGAGGCGTGCTTAAATAATTTTGCAACATACAACAGATATTGATAATGTAAGATAAAAATTCTGGGAAAAAATATTAATTGTATAATTCGAGATAGGTAGTTGTGAGTTTGAGTGGAGTATATTGCGGCATGCGTCTCTTTGCGATTCGTTCACGTCTCTATCAGTGCGACTGGATCAGATTCGACGGCGTATAGCATAATACCGAGAAGTGAGAAGCGCCCAGTTGATCTTGTAATAGCACATTTATATATAAATCATATGCAACTAATTATTTGGTCAGTTTCTTATTCGATAAATGGTCAGTAAATATTAAATAAATGGTCAGTCATAAATACTTAAAACAATTAAAAACGAAACATTTTAAAAAAAAATCGTAAACGTTACTCATATTCAAATAATATTATTTTTCATAGACCTTGTCATAAATTTGCCTCGTACGACCATATTTGATAAAATTCACAAGCTGTCAAACAAAAACTTACCATTTTTTAGATGACTGATGATTTAATTTAAATACTAACCGTTTTTAATAAAATACGGACCGTTATAAATACATTACACGCCGTTTTATTTCATAACTGACCACATTCATAATGATACAATGACAACTGACTTTTATTAATATTAACGGACCATTTTGATTTTTCACTAACCATTTATTTATTTCACAAACCAAAACTTGAATTAGATACTGACCCATTAAACACACGCCTAAATCAAACATCTGGTGTGTGTGTTATTGATGAAAAGACATTTAAATATATATACTACAGTCAGTTACATACAAATTTGTTTCTTTTGTTTTCAATAAATTTCTTTTTCAGAATCTTCATGATCGTCGGATTAGAAAAGTATTCTGCCACACTTTGGCCGCGAATCCATATTACTACTAAAATTCCCTATTTAGTAATGTGCATCTTTGAGTTTTATTGTTAGTGACCGTACATACTTAATTGATTTTTTTCTTTAAATATAATTGCAATTCATTAGCTTTTATTTATTTGTAAGAGGTATTAAACATTTCGATTTTAGTATATTTAATGTCAATTGGTTCATTTTCTATATTTTTTTCCATATTTCTGTCACGCACCGTTATGTCAAGTGTTGCTTAGTTTTTTTTATATAAATAACTCTGTGTTAATGTATGTATATTCTTGAAAATGCTCTCGATTAGGGAAACAGGTCCTGATCTCAATAAATTAATTATCCAACAAGTAGAAAGAATGTTTTATTATTTTTTAATATAATGCGTTTTCTACCAAGTATTTAAGTAATTTATTTATTTATTTAAGAAAAAAGCAAATCATGGCATTACAGCTGACGCCAATGCGCCATGGATTTGACAAATATAAATACATGCGTTTATATATATACATACATACATGTAAATATATAATAAAAATCACAAATTAATTAAAAATTAAAAATAAGATGAAAATTACAATAGTCATAAAAAAAACAGAGAGAAAAAAATATTATTAATATCACATTAGTAATTTTCAAAGCAGTCAACCGAGTGAGTTCTGACAAAATCAACTTTTATTCATAAAATATAGTATTTGTCTGAACTCACTCATTTATCAATATGAAATATGTCGACATCCGAAGCAATGCCGTTTAAAATTGTTAAAGCTCTTCCCAGTGACATTCCCATTGGCAGACTGGTTCTACCCCTTGGAAGAACAAACAACTCATGTTCACGATTCCTCAAAATGGGTCACCAGATGACACCTTAAAGTGACTCCGGAATAATATTGTATTATGTACTTTAATTTCTACGGGGCCTATAAAGGTTAAATATATAGGACTAATAAATTATAGTTGATCACGCCAATGTTATTAATTTTCAGAGCTTTTTTGACGATGGCATCATGCCAAAATATCTAATGATCCCTAAGTAATATTTATTTCAAAAATCAAACAGTGTTTCCATTTGGAAAGATTTATAATTTTACCTTATGACCAAATCAACTCAAATTGAGCTTTTCGTAAATTGTCGCCAACAGAAACGCTCGATAAATTTAAAAACATATTTACTATCCTTAATTTTTACGAATATAATTATGTTTCTTTTGAACGACACGATGTGTCACTACGATCGAATTTTAGTTTTGATATCAAAAAAAATAAAACAGTATCTGTCATTTTCATTGACGTGAAATATATCAAAATCGTTGAATAATATTAAATGAATCATCGATACTCTTTCGCGGTTTGAGATACATCGTTCCATCGGTCGTTTTCCATCACAGATAAATCGTACGATACCATGATTTTATTATCACTACATTACATGAGCCCCGTAACAATGTGTAATGCACGAAGCCTATAATTTTACTTACCTACCCCTTATCCCGATATCGAATTTATATCGTTATATCGCTTGCCTATATCGAGTATCGAATGGATTAGAGATGTAGAACCGTGTATAAAGTAACCGTTTGTTAGTAACGAAAAGTACCTGAGTATTCCTAGCATGTATCGATAGTATAAATTCGTCGCGTGTTTGATTTAAGATGGACATTTTTACAACTTAACTGTTGATATGCCAATACAAAAACTTTGTATTGATGCATTACGTAATATTAACAGGTGAATCAAAGCTGAATTTTATTCAAATTTGATACGTACTTATCTAGTTATCTGGTCTATGTAATCTTGTAACACTACATATTTGATAAGTTTTCCTGGATTATTTGGATTTTAACTATGTTTATTAGACATTTAATACTCACTTTTCCTGTGTTTACTGTCAATACACTTGATGGAATGGCATAACAGTCAACCTTCTTACAGCACCCTCTGCTATAAAGCAATTTTTTGTAGCGTATGCTGCAGTGTTTGGGCAAATTATATGTAATATGATACATAAATGTGTGCATTCGAAGAATATTTATCTAGCTGTACGTACTATAAAGACGTATTATAAAACTAAAACCTTCGTTATTTTGCCCGACTCCACCGCCAGATCCCACATACATATATATATACATATTTGTGCCAGCCCAACGAATGAATTTTAAAATGCACGCGAACTAACTACAATAGTTAGTGAACATTTATATTAATTTCGGCGATCTCATAATTACAGTTATTTTCTTGTTGTGGCAGCCCTATTCATAATTGGTAAATTGTTTATAGACAAATATGTATGTGAAAACCCAATATTATAAAGCGAGCGCGCTCGGACGGTGTCCGTAGGTAGGCCGATTGTTCTGAAATGTCATGTTCTGAAATGTCATGTTCTGAAAAGCCATGTTCTGAATTGTCATATTCTGAAAAGTCATGTTCTGATTTGTCCGGTTACCACTTTTTTTAGAGTAAGTCATAAAAAAGATCCCTATCTCGGCCCTGTAGGAGGATAGACTGTAATATAAAAAATAATAAGACTTTTTTTGTTTTCATTCAAAATTAAATTTCTTCGAATCAGGACCGGTATCGCTCATGTGAGCATTTTCAACATATTCAGCTTGATCTTAATTTTAGTAAGGTTATATTTTTTTGTTAAAATTTTACAATTTCAAAAATGATAAGTGTCGCTTTCGCTAGTTGTCAGCATTTCCAAATAAACCGTAAACTTGGTTAAAGTATACATTTATTTGCTAGTAACGACAGTAATGATACATAAAACACTCATTTGCTCGGGTATCGAGCAGTTGATTACTTATTAATAATTTTCCATCTCTAGACTGGGTATCGGCTTCGTTCGACACACCGTCTCGTAACCGATAATCTTACACTGATTTCATGGACAGTTTTTCATTATTTTCTCCCGTTTTTTCTTTTGCTTTATTTATTATTATTTTTATTGTTGTTTATGATGAAGATGTTGCTTGCGCTAAGCTGGTATTAAAGGATTAACACGTTATTGTGAAGCAATGGATATTAATTTTACATTTTGACATCTTAATAGGTATCAATCACCGATTCATGGAAACAAAATTCTCGCCGGTGTGTTTTTCAGAAGATAAAAAGTTTTTTAATGAATATTAATTTATATTTTGAGAGCGTAACCAAAGTCGAACATTTTTTATACCAGAACTTGTTTCGCGTCGGCCATTTGACTCACCGGACACAAGGGCTGCTCGGCTGATCAACCTATTGAGGTGGTCATTTTCAGCTGCTTTATTCATCTTAAAAATTTTACATAACGGGTAGAAATGATGTTAATTATATTCCTCGAGACTACTTTTTTTTACCTACGTGGTAGTTACTAAAGCCAGACATTTTTATATCATAACTTCTTTATCGCGTCTGTAATTTGAGTCACCGGTGACAAGGGCTACTCGGCTGATCAGTGCACTGTCCATTGAAATGGAAATTTTCATCAGCTTTATTCATCTTTTAATTTCTATATGAATGGTATCTTGTTTATCTTTTACCATTCTCTTTATTATATTCCTCGAGACTAAAAACTTTCAAACTCTCAGTTTTAATCACCATGGTAATAACCAAAGCCAAAAATTTTTTTTTCGGAACCTTTTTGTCGCGTTTGTCATTTGAGTCACCAGTCACAAGGGCTTCCCGGCGGATTTATGCAATACGTTTAAAGCTTTATTCATATTAAAAATTCTATATGAATGGTATGTTATGTTACTTATACCATTCTCTATCGAATGATTGTTGTGTTTTGTTATATTTAATGTGTTGTCTTTATTATATTTGTCAAATGCATAGCGCATTGGAATCATTGATAAAAAAATATAATACGCAAGGTTTTACGGGCTTGATTCCCAGTTTGGGCAGTTTCATAAATTGTTTTTTTCTAGCGATTTACCGACCATTGTTCGAAGACTGATATTTTCAATCTCCTCCATACGATTCTTAAACGGAGCATAGCGAGAGAAATTAACTAACCACTAGTTTCAACTAAGTAATATTCTTTTGTCTCGATGCAACAACTAAGTAACAGGCAGATAATCACCGTTAAGGAACAATATACTCCATTTTGGCTTGTACCTATTTTGGGTACAAAAAGAAGAATGAATATTTTATAAATTAAATACAAAATTAATTTATCAAGTTGTTATTATTTATTATTCTCCTCTGATTACATTATTTTTTATTACTATATTTGTAAAACATTTAATGATATCAAAACTTATAGCTTTAAAGTACATAATTGGACGTTTCTTTTGCAAGGGGAATTATATTCCTATTGAGTAACGTAATCTCATATCTTGGATCGATTCGACCAATAATGGTTATATATTTTTATTATTCCCGGCATCAAAAGGGTTAAAATGGTATAATGACTCAATTATCTCTTTAGGCGGATTTTGTTTTTGTTTTTTACTCTCCGGCGTTCGGTTATCCGTCTTATATAATATAATAATTCATATCTCAACTCACAGATGGAGTCGCGAGCGCTAAGCGATTGGATAGGTAGGTGCCTATCCACCTTAAGGTTATGCGGGACTGTGAGAGCCAGAAGTAAGGCACTGGGAAGGAAAAAAACATTTCATTTCACGCGCTAATTTTTTCAGCTCTCAATCTGCCACTTCGCTTCACGTATTTTTGGCGTATTCATCAATACAGTTATGTAAAACGGATTGGAATAATATCTTAGAGCAGCAGTTCGACACCTTACTTTGAAAAGGTTCGTACTTCCCTTGTTTTTAGATATGAACGTTTGAATTTTGGATTGATCATACTCTTAAAATTCACTTGTATCAATATATAAGTAAAATGAGTTCAAATTTAATTAATTAATTATCAAATTTCAAATCATTTTGTTGAGAAATAATAATCTAATGAAGAAAATATTATAAATTTATCAAATAAACTTGGTAAAAAAAAGTGTGCAGCTTAACTCCGGAATTCAGTAATATATGATTCTGAAGTTTTAATTTATGCTAGAATACGGTTGATACAATCTTTACCAACCAGCTAGAACCTTTTCAAACGAATTGCCAAACTGAGAGGCGGTAAATTTTTATAAAAGTAATTGTCGTAAAATAATAACCACAGATAAATGCGTTTTCATATCTTAGCGTAGCAGGCATCTTCATGCATTCCGCATGCACGAGTGAACTTGAAATGACAATTGAAATACCCGAAGATTCAGAAAGGTGAAACCCGGATCGTTATCGACAAAACTCATATAGAAGTACAATATTGAAACGATTAAAATTATACATTGAAATTCCAACAAGCACCTTCCATCAAAACCCTAAATTATATCATCATAATGGTTGTATTAATAACAATCTGACAAATCCTAACTTTTTCTCTCACCTTATAAGAAAAAAGTTGATCTGAAGCAGCTCTTGAAAAATCAACTTATGTTAAGCCGTCGACTTAGAATGATCCACATTGAGAGCAGATATGGTTGATTTGTTTATAGTTAAATAACAGCTCAAAAACCAACGCTTTCACACCCATGCCACGTTCATTCGTCTGCCCACAGGAAATTAAAAATAAACGGCCCAAAGAGGAAGGATAGAAAATAAAGACGTTATAATAATATTATCATCTTTATCTTGTACAGGGTGATCGGAATCGCACGCGCTCGTGAGAAATACTTAATAATATATTTACTATCTCTATTATTATTTTTTCAATCTGTTGCGCTTGATTTAGTTTACTCGGGGAGAACTTTAATCTCACCTACGCGAGGCCTGATCGCAATATTCACGCACAAAGTGTATTTATTGCCTACAAAATGAATTTTAAAATAGCGATTTCGAGAAAAACTTTCACTATCCAATATTTTAATGTTTTATTGATAATATTGTTTCTCCGATAAATAAGATACTTTGTTTTAGTACGTCATTAAATTCGATTCTACAATTAGTTGGTTCGATAATAGTGTAAAGATAATGATGGGTTTTGTAATTTGTAATCAACAAAACAATTGAATCTTTAAATTATTTGCATCATACATTGATTCCCACATATCAATCTTTTAAACATTGCAAGCTGTATTTTTATTTTATCACGATAATTAGGTGTGATTGTTTTGATTATGAAGACAGTTATCCTGCTTTTAACTGATTCACATTTTTATAGATTGCATCACGTTGTACTTGGACTTATGTTTTGTTGATATAGTAAAGACCGTGGGTCTTCAAACTGGTCCGTACTCCCGCTAGTGGGCGGTAAAGGCTTCCGTGGGTGATTTTTTCTTTTACCCCAAATTATTTCATAATAGAAAAATAAGACCGAAAATTTTATCTGGTGACAAGAAATCTTCCCTAGCAGGTCCAGTAAATATTGGTTCAAGTGAGTGAATTCATTTTTCAAAAAAAAAACGTATTTTTCAATTTCTTAATATTTGGCGCATTGGCATTGGAAAAATCAAATATAAAACTACACAAATTTATGCCACCTTTGGATTATTTCAAACTTAACGATAATGCAGACTGTAAATCTTTTCGTTTGATCCGAAAAGCTTGTGTCAAAAATTTCTCATACCCTTGATTATAAAGAATTTTTTAATGAATACAAAGCGGTCACAAGGACTTAGTTACATCTAAAGCAAATTGAAAAAAAGTTCACGGTGTTCTATGGAAAGCGATCAGAACTTGATTAACAAAAACTCCACATTAACATTTCACTTCTTGCGCACTAGAGTGCATGCAAACAAATCTTTTTCTTCGGATATTTCAGATATTTTATAAAAAGACAAATATTGCTGTTACACTTCAAAAATCAAGATGTGGCACAGTGTAAAGCCGTAGCGGATGATAGTGGGTACAACTTTGATTACATTATGGATGTGAATTTTAAAGTAAAAAGCAACCAAGCCTCTACAAAGTATCAATAACAGTAAACCGTACAAAGCTTTAAAAATCCTTATGTCACCGTGAACTATACCGTTCTAAAAAACTCTTTTAGCTGATTAAATCAGCGGTTAACTATTTTCATGATGTCATGATTTTCATCATTATTGCAATTTTTTTATATTCATTATATTATTTATTTCAATGGCTCAGCTGACTATGGTAACTGGAATAGATAAGATAGTGTAGTTGATTTATTGAGAATCTAGGATCATATTTAGAGACGTGAATTCTGCCCACGTGGACTTCCCGACTCCCATGTTCTGACAAGTCCATTATTTTGATTGGCAGGCGTGTCCACACGTGTATTATCTTCTCACACGCAAACATTTTGATCATTCATGAAGTAAAACGAAAGCTCAGATAAGTATTAAAGTTGGTGATTATGGATGGGTGGGTATTGTGCACTTTGAGGCTATTTATACTCTGCATCTAGCTGCACGGTCAAGGAATCCAATCGATTATTCTTGTGAAAATGATTCAATCTTGAGCTTTTTTTGAGTCACTCCTTCTATGGAAATATTTAATTTGTTGCGAATCTCTTGCAGAGTGCCAATACAAAAACTGAACTTCAATTTCTTGTTTTCTTCATTCGAATACTTCGAATCAGAGACAACACGTTGATATGACTCAAATAAACAAATCCTTTCGTATATTCAGCTCGAATTTGCGGACAGTCTTCAGTCTAAAAGTGTGAAATATCTGAGATGTAATCATTTGCCTTTCCCAACACTATTGTATCTTAAAAACGGAGCGTTTAAAGAGTTATTAGTTAAGCTACTGCTCCATGCGTAACTACATCCTTTTTTATCCATATCCGCTCCCAGCGTGGAGTATATGGAATCATAATTTAGCTTTCTTTAGTTAACTTTTCGAAAAGCAAAGGAATAGAAATAATATGAAGAGAACGGGACCTGTGACTAGCTAATCGTACTCGCTACGTCCTTTTTGTAACATTGGATGGTTGTGGGAGGAAATTGGAGACAATCAGAACAGAAATCAATAATTACAACTGAAACCAACGACGTTGACACTCGACCTTGGACCTAACGATCTTTGGCTGTCTTTAATAAGGATTTAAAATCATTTCGTGCTAAAAATGCTATGTTGTAATTCCCTTTCATAGATTAATATACTTATATTATTTTCGTCGTATAAACGTGATACATAAACATTTTAATTTTAATGCTTCTTAATTGGACTAGAATCTTCCTTCAGCTAAGGCATCTATTTTTCATTCCTTTGTATCAAGGCACAATTTTCAAAATTAGCTATATAATATTAACTCTTTCTAAATTAATATAAACAAGGATCTATGTGAACGTTGTCCCATCAGAGAGAAGTTAGTTGTTTATTATATTATCTAAACTCAATAAAGAAATTAGCCAAGGGCGTTAGTTTGAGATTGATGCAAAGAACGTACCTGATGCTGATGCTATCCCTTCCTGAGGGCAATCAGATGGTTTGCATTTGTACTCTAACTTAACCATTTCAATGCAAATGATCGATTTAATTTATAAATGATATAAAAATGAGAATAAAACAAAAATACTCTATGGTTTATTTACTATATTGGTAAAAGTTTTACGCTAGCAATTAGAATCCTCCTCGCATATCCAGACAATTATTTTCAATGTAGTATTTGAGATCTTGGGTGCTTGGGATGTCTTCTATTCTAGAGTTGATCTCAAATGACATAGCATATTGTCATCGAGTAATTGAATAAAATTTTCAAAATATCTGACCCCTCGGCTAGTTAATCTGCAATGTGAAATTTTTCAACTTATTAATACACTAAATACAGGGGTCAAAGGTTCCCCTTTTGGTATTGTATTATTAGTATTAAATATATTCATGGCAAATAAATGTACACGAAATACCAAATAATACCAAATTGTAGTTTTTTTTATTCAGTTTGAATACAATATTTCGACTTTTTCTAATTAAGTGTTTCCAGTTGATTTTGTTGATTACGTATAACTTAATGCAATAAAAAAAGGTTCCCCACCCGGGGATTAAATTAATTTTTACTAATACGCCATGCAGCATGTATTCTTATAACATACATTTGCTTATAATTATGTAAAGAAAACATTTGTAAATCGAATCAAATTTATTACAAAAATAAGTTCCTCTAGATCAGTGGTTCTCATGTGCGGCCACCAGAAGATTTGGCTGCGGCCACCAACAGCTTCATAGAAAATATTGATATTATATAAAATGTGGTTTTACAAGCTAGTTTGTCAACAAAGCCTCTGAAAGTGAAATATTTCGAATGCAATTTGTACCAATGGTAAATTGTCAGACATGTTTAGGTCCATTTGACATAAATCAAACACAACAGACTCAAAAAAAAAATTTGGTGCGGCCACCAGACATTTCCGTAAGACCGCTTATGTTAACGATGCGGCCACAGTGCAAATTTCCGTGAGAACCACTGCTCTAGAATCTAGATCATAAGTTCCCAAACAAACTTGGAAATTTCCTTCATGGCCCCATTTTTTGCTACCTATGGCTCCCCTACTCCCCTTCAGCTCCCTCCAAGCCCCCTGAGGGGCCTGGAGGCTCACTTTGAGAACCTGTGCTCTAGACTCTAGGTATTTTTAAAATTAATAATCAATAGATGAACTCATTCGAGCATTTAAAGCATCACATACTAAAGTAGACTATACGGTATGCCCGCTCCCAATTTGATGCACATGAACTACAATCATTGAACTTTCTGATCATTATGTTGGAATACGGTAAGAAAAATAACAATGTATTTTAGTTCTACATAAATTATTTTATATATTTGTTGATAGCTATTTCGGCTTACGCCTTCGTCAGAACTACTCGAGTTCGTCTTTTGTCGAGTTCTGACGAAGGCGTAAGCCGAAATAACTATCAACAAATATATAAAATAATTTATGTAGAACTAAAATACATTGCTATTTTTTTTACCGTTTTATAATGGATTTCTACCAAGTAAATGCCTACTCAATCAATAATTATGTTGGAAACTGTGAACTGGAGGCAATGTTAAAATTCTCAGTTCTCAAACATAGCATTAAGAAAAATAGATGCTATCTACCGAAAGTTTAATCAACCAGTGATTCTTAACTGGCTATTTCATGGCGCTTTTTTTTCATTTCAATCTCTGTATATTTTTTTTGCAGATGATATGTTACAGAATCAACGAAAACGTTCTCTTATAATCGGCAATAAACAAAATCTATCACCTATTGCAAATCACGTATAGTCAGCATTGTTCGTGTGTGCTGCCAGCCATGTCTGTATGTATGTGGCTAGATTTAAAAAAACGATTGTTTGATCGTCAAATTGAAAATTGATAACACAAATTATAAGCCAGAACGTGTTTTGTAACATGCGTCTAGTATGTAAAGAGTGTATTCTCTGCCTTAATAGGGAACGGGTAATTGGGTTTTTAGATTTTACGACCAAAATAAATTACTAGTGCTCTTACACGATGATTACGTAGAAAACTTAAGACCAAAAACTATGTTTAAATATATGAATTAGGAACGAAATTGCTAAGGAAGCTGCTGTAATAACAATAAAAACGTTTTACTGACTTAAAATTCAATATTGTTTTTATATTAGTTTTAAACTAATGTTGATTTTAATGAAAAAATTACTTCAATATTAAAAAATCTATTCTATTACCCTTTGCACTCCTCAGCTTTTTTCTTCTAGCAACTCCTCAATAGATTTGATAAAAATTGATTTATATCACTGGGTTTGCGTATTTATTAGCATGGTAAAACGAAATACCGAAAAAAATACCACATTATGACATGTTACAAACTTCAACTAAGGACACAATCCAATAAATACGGTTTTTGAAATATGAATAATTAAAAATTAATAAAAATATAGTTTTCCAACAAAATTTTGCAAATCGAGTAGGACTTGACATGGAAGTTGTAGGTCGAATACAAAACTATTTACTACGCGGCTGTTCAAGTTCATTCGTGTACTTAAAATGATAGTTTATAGACCAGTGGTTCTCACGGAAAAATGCACCGTTGCCGCATCGTAAGCATAAGCGGTCCTATAAAATATCTGGTGGCCGCCAAGTCCCCGTAAAAGTTCTCATATATCAGTCACCAAATTTTTGTTTTGATTCTGTTGGAGTTTAAGGTTTCTCAAATGGACATGGTTGTCAATATACTATTGGTTTTAATTGCATACGAAATATTTAATTTTCATTGTTTTTCTTGAGAAATTATCTTGTAAGAACACATTTTTTATATCAATATTTTTTATGAAGCTGTTGCTGGCCGCAGCCAAATCCTCTGGTGGCCGCACATGAGAACCACTGTTTTAGACTTTGTAGAGTGTAAGTAACTGTTAGTAACACCAAAGATTGCTTCAATATTCCCATCATAAAAACATGATCCACCAATCACAGCATATTTCAAATATTACCGTTGTATTTTACCCATTTTCACTTTGTCATTTTTTCATTGTTTTAATAGCCATAAAATTTCCACAACAGAAAACAAACAATGCAATTTGCTATCTCTCCAGGGGGGGATCGAGCGTTCGGGGCCCAGACCAGCCGCCTCGGGCGCAATAATTCACCGTTTTCACAATTTAAACGGAAAAAATAACTGAACTACTAATAACAACGGCATAAAACAATAAATAGCCAGGGAGCGGAGCAGATAAAGCGAAAAAAATATGCCCGCGCGGTATATCGTCCACAATGTTTTGGCAACATGTTTTTTTTATACTAGAATACATACAATCAAATTTAAAATAAAATCCTTGATATAAAGACATTATAAGATAAAATAATCGTTAAATTTCTTAGTAAATACTATATTTATTCTAGCAATTTATTCAGTTGAGCCATTGAAATGAATAAAAAAGAGCTTTTTCATAAAAGCATACCAATCAATGTTAACAATCATATTATTCATTGATTGAGTAGGCATTTACTTGGTAGAACTCCATTATAATACGGTAAGAAAAATAACAATGTATTTTAGTTCTAAATACATAAATTATTTTATAAATTTGTTGTTAGCTATTTCGGCTTACGCCGCCTTCGTCAGAATAGTTCTGACGAAGGCGTAATATTATTTACTTTTTTTTTAGTTTCCAAAATATTTTTTAACATCGGTAGACTAATCAACACCTTACTTTGAAAAGGTTCTAACTGCTCTTGTCACTGTTTTGAGATAACAGCGTTTGAAGTTTCGATTGATTAAAATTCACTTGTTAGTTTTGTTACAAGTAAAAATGTTTCAAATTACTTATTTTAAACATGTTTTTTCACAACTCTTGCTGAGAAATAACGATCTTAAAGATCTTATGATGGAAATAATGATGAATCTTCTTAGTAAACACATTTACAAGTTAAAATTTAGTGGTGCTCTTAAAATGCCTGAAGAAATGGAAAAGCAAAACTCTGCTCGAAACATATTTACAATATGACTAATATGACCACGCCATAAGAGCTCAATGTAGCTTTCAAAATGATACAGGTACATATCTTGGCATGTTAAAATATTAATTTATTTGTTTTTTTTTAATCGAAAAGTTTATTTGCGTATTTTGTATTTTCTCCTCGAGTTGATCTTAAATGACAATATTTTAGACTCGTGCATGAGCAATTAACTGCAGTGCCTTTTTTAAATATTCCAAATGAAATCAAGAAATAAATATCAATTAACAATACATTAACTTAATCAAAACCTTATTGGTCGTACTTTCATTATTAATTAATTTAAATGTGTATCGCTTGTCTTTATAATATTTTAGCTCACTTCCTAATTATATAGATTAGTTTTCTTCATTTTTTAAATCACGGCACACAGTTATTCGATTGCAAATAAAAACAAATGAAAATCAATCATTTGATTCAAAAATCGAACGATGCTCCATCGATTATTATAGGATAATTTGAAATATAAAAATAAGTGACAGATTGACGGCTTATTTTTTATAATCAGTAAGTGCCCTGCTCTATATATTACTACTTTAATAGAAAGCTTAATATTATATCCTTTATCTTCATCAAACCGTTTCTCTCGTGTTGAAAATATTGTTAGTTATCACATTTTTTTGCAAGCCGAGTGGAGACATATCTCAAAGGTCGCTCAGTAATAAATATCCATCAGAGTTTATTTATTGGTCACGCCGTTGCCATGGGAAACACAATAAAGCGCGAGAAATGTCTCGCTTAACAATATGGCGGCTGAAAACTCGCGCCATTTTTCACTACACTGGCAGCATTGTAATGAATTATTCCAAGGACCGAATTCCATTTATTATTTTTTGAGGCTTTTTAGATTAAAGTCGAATTCTAAAAGAGAACTTGTCCTTAAATATGAAGGAAGCTTCATGTTTTAAGAAAAATTACCATGACATAAGAAGTCGAATAATTGTATGGCATAGAAAAAGACAGCTTTAAGCACCTTTTCCTCGTTAAATGAAAACCACAGCTGACGCAAATAAGGCAGACATTTGACCAGTGTATTAGGTATAAACCAGCGTTTCTCAAACAGTTTTTCACATAACACTGTTGTTTCTCTTGAATGTGAGCCTTTTTATAATATAATTATAATAATTTTACTAAGCTCCGAATACGTAATTTTAAAATAAATACTATCTTATTTCAATGTATTTCTGTATTTTATTTTCAATAGTAAAATTAACATTTGCTGTATCACAAAGCTCAGATTTTAAATTTTAGTCGTCATCCTTTCGGTATGTAAAAATAACAGAATGTTTGCTACGTAATAAGAAAATTTTGGGAAGCTTGGATATTTTTTATAATTTAGGAAAACAGTGACTAATAATGATGTATTAATTGAAAGAAAATCAATTTAAAAAATCGAAAGTGGAACTAATACTAAAAATTGTATTTTATTTATTTAAAATATTTCTTTTCTATGAAGAAGTGACACTTAACGCCTTGAAACTGATTTAAAAATCTGTCTTTGCCGCGCTTTATCTGTCTTGACAGTTCTTTTTCGTTATTTTTGAATCCATTGTTTGTGAAAATAAACGTTAGGTTCGCATAACAAGTTGATTCGAAAGGGGATAATCTAAAAATGTACAATGGCAACACCCGCAACAATATATCAAGCTGGAATCAGCGTTGTTAACGATATTATAATAGTGGTTTTAATGCAATAAATAGTATTTAGCGGGCAATAAATCAAATTTGAAAGGTAGTCCGGTAGATTATCATTCGGCGGTGATTTAAACGTAATGAGATAGCGGAGGCGTCTCTATCTGTCCAAAGATAACGGGACGGTAGGCGATGTTGTTACATAGCCGCAAACAATCGGCCATTTTGGGATAACTCCATGCCATGGGAACAATGGCTCGCATCGGAATCAACGAAACACTTTAAATGTATCATTGCTAATAATAAATATTATCTCGTCAAACAGGTCATATTTTTCAATGTTGCCAACCTTAGCATGTTTACTGCGGAATAATTGATGTTGCTCCAAAGTGCGCATAGATACCGACCACGATGGTGAATATTTTTTTGATAAGGGCAGAAGATACGAGTAATTTCGCCTAGTGCGATATATTCGAGTTGTTAATAGTTTAGTAGCCGCAGTGAATGTGTTAAGGTTTATAAAACAAACTTCAAATCCAACCAGTGATAACTGTTTTGAAAATTTTTAATGGAACGATATAATTCAGATTGACTTTTTAACAATGTTGTCTTCTAATGCAGAGCACATTAATAAGATAATCATTTTTGACAAGAAAAGGAGGACACAAATAAATTTAAGAAACCAATGTGCAGTGGTCAACGTCGTTGACTTCCGTGGCGTACCTCACGGGCTCGAAAGTTTTTAGGAACATTGTTTTTAGTCGATTTATCGATCCTGTTCGAAGGCACGGGTATTTGTGCTTCTAAAAATCCCTTTCCGACCTTCCCGATGCCAAAAACGGCCTGCCCTAGATCTTGTATCCTTTCAATCCCTACTCTCTTCGAAAAAGAGAGGTTGAGATAAACTCTGCAAGGATTCCATATGCTCTACGGTGGGAGCGAACATGGCTTAACATGTATATATATATCGATGGCGAATTGAATGTGAATAATCAATCAAACGACACGTTTGATGCCTCGAACTTACCTTTAATATGCACGGCCGACAAATTTTGTTGATAATCTTAAACACTTCTAAGGTGTTCACTGTTAACCACATGGTGGAATAGTATTATAATAATAATACATTTTAAGTACTGAGTTCACATTCAGTTTATTGGATCAGGAACAGTGTCGCTCATGGCGAGCATTATCAACTGATGATTTTATGATAATCTCAAAGAAAGACTTGATTTACTATTTCAGTATATTCTCAAAAAAGTAAAGCTGAAAGCCAGTGGATTTTTTCCAGTAATATAATGATTATAATAAAGCTTTATTGCATCCATTAATAACTAATATCAATTATTCTAAAGTTGTGGCAGTAAATGCTGAAAGGGCGCAGTATCATCCAAAAGAATGGCGTCGATTTAAGGGAAATACAATTTAAAAATGACGTAACAGCTTAAGTAAACGCTTACGGAACGTATTGTACGCGTCCAAATGCCGGCTGATAACAGAATAAACCAATTATAAGATAAACAATCTCCCATTTACATCCACTAATAGCGAAACTTTATCCGCGCAAAAACCATTTATCCAGAAATAACGCTCCGAGTGGTTTTTTCCGCACAGTCATTCGGTGGAAGACGTGAATCTATTATATTATTATTGTGTACCGATTTAACTAAAGACTGAAGCATGTTTTAGCTCCTTTTATGTCACCATTCCCGCTACCAATCTGAATCAAATGCTCAATCATTCGTTTTTTGAGAGGGCATGGGCATAAGAGAATGATTAGTTGTAACTAATTGTAACTTCTCAACTACTCGAGTATCGGGTAGTAGAATTTTAAAATACTCAAGTACTCGAGTATACTCGAGTAGTTTCGGATGTATTATTAATTCAAATTTGTGTATTTTACTGGATGATAAATAAATAAATAATTTGTCTCTTGTCATCATAAACGTGTCATTGATAAGACAAGTCGACAGGACCAAAAGCAAAAGTAACAAAAGAAATTCTCGCATAACATCAAAAACATTTAAAAAAAATACTTCATGATTGCAAAATCCACGCTTAAGACTCAATTACACGCAACAGTTAAACATTCTATATATATTTCTTAAAAAGTAAATAAAATTTGGAAATAAATCTACATTTATAGATTACGAGTATTACTCGAGTATTTTTGAAAATACTCGAGCATCGAGTACTTGAAAAACGGATGAGTATTATCGAGTATCGAATATTCGATACTCGAATTGGAGTCTCTAGTTGGAGCTAGAGTTTCCAATCCCGGACCAATTCTTTTATCCCGGGATTTCAGGATTACAATAAGCCAATCCTGGGATCCCAAGACTGGTTCTGGGATTTGGAATATTTTTTAATGGTCGATAATTTTCATAATCACTTAATATTAGCCATGTTAATGTATCATTAAGAATAGTAAGGAATAATTGACGTCACTATC
Organism: Himalopsyche kuldschensis; assembly: GCA_028554975.1. Lineage (NCBI taxonomy): Eukaryota > Metazoa > Arthropoda > Insecta > Trichoptera > Rhyacophilidae > Himalopsyche > Himalopsyche kuldschensis. Next base: position 1,123,062 of record JAHFWI010000005.1, read on the forward strand.
TTTCTATGAATAGTATATTTCGGTGGTTTATCCATTACTGAGTAGCGAAAATATTCGATTGAAATATAATGTACGAGAGTATCGGTCTCGTTCGAATGCGATCTGATAAGTAATTTAAATAAAAAAATGTCTAGTTGTGTACATTTTTAAAAAAAATCACACTGTTAAAATCAGGACATATAATGGAAATAAATAACGCTTTTATTGATGAAAAATCGATCTCGAAATACTGTTTTTTAATCCCGGGATTCATCAGGTACTGAAAATCCACGGGATCCTGGGAATAAAAGCCCTAGTGAAGCTCTGTTTTTATAATCGGATGAGAAAAGAGCATTTATAAAATTTGGCGTATACATATTTCAACTCAAAGACACAGGATTCGGAGTTTAGACGATTCTCAGTAAATGCCCACAAATGGAAAGCTGTGTGTTGAGTGAATGGTTTTTTCGCTGTTTAAAATGGTTACATATTTGGACACTTCGTTGTCTATGAATGTCTCATTAATGCATACAACAGGACTCTATGGCATTCAACCCTCCTACAGCACAGAGATAGGAATTTTGTATGGCTTACTTTATCAAAAGTAAAGGGACGTACAGCTACTGATAAATATTCTTCGAATGCACATAATTACGTATTATATTACATTTTAACGAATCATTCAATTTACCTGAAGACTGCAGCACACGTTATAAAAAAACACTTAATAGCAGAGAGCAAAGCAACGGGCTTACCCTTTTAAGCATGAATAGGGCATTTGTTTTACACAATTCACGTGTTCCATGCTACATAGATACATATATAAATTCACTAAAACTAGTTAGAATGTAATTCTTACGTTGGTGTGAAGCCGAAAAGGCTATCAAAAAATTCTTATGATTCTTGTAGAATTTAGCTTGTCGCAATAATATATTTAGAACGTAAATGAATAACGATTGTATCGAGTGGAATAATTACCAATGATTTATTATTGGAATTGACTTTCTTTTCATATTGTTGGTAACTATTCAGCAATCTACAATGGAGGGGTTGAAGTGACGTAACAGATTGTCGGGATCGCCCCGGGGTTGCCGGTAACTCCCGGGGGACAACGACAATGTAGCAGAATGCAATTGCAGCTCTTACAGATTTGATACACATTGTATAAAATAGTAATATTATGTATTAATTTTAAATCTGCGGCAACACTCCAGTTAAATATTTAATCTCTGCTGGGAGTAGAATTTGATTGTAATATGTAAGTATCACTATTTGACTTTGGGCATCGATGCATTTATATTATACATAGGAATTGTTTTGTTCACTACACTATATTTTTAGCATACAGTTTGCCGGAAAGGTTTACTACTCAATGTAACATGAAAACAAAGTGGTTAAATGCTGGTAAATGTTTTATTGAATGTTGTAAATTTTGTATGAAAGAAATTTTTCACATATTTCCACTGGTATTTCATTAAAAATTGTACCACGAATGTCATAATTAAGTTGTTTAAGTGTTTCTGGTTTGTTGGCATAAACTTTGCCTTTAAAATATCTATATTCTATATATATTATACTAAAAACAGTAAAAAAAGAAGCACTTTGTCGAGTAACCATCGTGTACTATATCGCTGATACTGTAGTCGAGTGGTCCACGTCATTGGCTTCGGTTGAGGCTATCACAAAATCGGACGAATAGATCAATTAATGTTTCAATCGATTAATGAAGTTGTGGTTGAGCGAGTAACAATCAGTCTTCGAAGAACGACTTCTTTTAACCCTTCAGACCCGTGACATAAGATATACGCGCTGCTATTTTGAAACGATTCTCCGATTGAAAAATGTTTTTTACATATATTTTTCATACTTGCAACATCAGCTATCGGTGTAACAAAGAGATTTATACATTAAGACAAAATCAGGATTTCATTAAAATATATCACATCCACTTTCGTTTATTCGCGATGCGTAAGCTAGCGTAACGCAAAGCAGTAACTTGACCATTCATTTTTATAGAGAATAATATTTTTCATTTATGGCATTGAATATTCATATATAGAAAGTGAATATATATAATTTTGACAAAATATGGTATTGTGACAACCCTATCTTTTGCATAGATGTTCGCTCGTTTTTGCGAAATTTGATACGACGAAGTATTTTGACTAAATGAATTATTTAAATCTTGGGCTGTTGTAGGATAAAATAAGATCCACTGGCAGTTCATATGCATCACATCGGGAACGGACGTGGTTACAAAAAAACGTGCAGGATCTAAGAATATCACCTCCACTCGTATAAGTTAAGAAAATTAAAAATATTTGACTTTAAAGGCCAAAGCATCAAATATCATCCTTGCCATACCTAACGGAGCAAATCCATTTTATCGTAGTTTTTTTTATATGGCAAACTACATCAACGTGTTGCAATAATTTTGCGCTAGATATCGCAATAAAATATATATTTAGCACAAAGTGACATAAATTGAACGCAGCCAACAATAGCTATTAGCATTTAGATAACTGCACATATTCGGAAATGGTGGGGTCGTACGTCTCGCTCGCACGCTTCTTTATGATATTTCACGTGAACGAGAGAGACGGCGAACGTCTGCCCTTAAGCTTACCACTTACTGCGGTCGTATTTTATTTCGATATCCGAATTGTTTAGGGATGTTCAGCAAGCAAAATAATTAAAATAATTCTTCTTCTGGGCAGTAAAAACTCAGCGTTCTTTGTATATAACTTGAGAAAGCCGATATAAGCGTTTATATCTCGTAAAGTAGACTGGTATCGATTTCAGAAAAAAATAAATGAAAATCGTTCCAAATTCAAATATTTTTTATAACATTTAAACGCAATTTCAAATCAAGAATCATAATATTACGTTGACGTTATGGAGAATGAATATCTACAAATATGAGTATATATTCGTAAAATACAATTTTTTTAACGTATGGCGTAATTAAAAATAGATTGTGCAAGCAAGCCTTTGTGATTCTTTGGAACATCAGCTAATAACAAGATAAAGTAAAGTCATCAGTTTTTTTTCTACCATAACTGTTTGTCACTTAATCTCTATTTTTCGCAGATAGTAGGAATAGAAATGATACGGCTCGGGAAAAGGCTAGTAGACTAATCAGTCTCACTTCGACAAGTGTGGAGGGAAGGGAAGAGTGTGGGAGGTAATTTCGATCAACACATATATCCATGTCTCCGAACAGAAATCAATAATTCGATTGATAATTGAAATTGCCCGGACTGGGACTCGAGTCCGTGCACTACACAGCCAAAGCAAACGACTTTGACACTCGACCACGGACCAGCTTTTTTTAAAATTCCTTTTCATAAGCTTTCTCACAATAATTAAACACTTTTAATGTGTTAACTGTCACTTATTGGTCTTCGTTCGTCGCGATCCTCGTTAGTTGAAAACGCTCGCAGTGAGAGAAACTGGCCCTGATCTTTATCAAAGTAAATGTGGAAATAATACCATATAATATTTTTTATTTATTTAAATAATTGAAATATTATATGTGTAGTATTGTATCAATTAGAGAATAATTTACCATTTGATAAATATTGCAGTCGAACAAACTAAAGTTGTTTATATTTTTTTAGTAAAAACATCAAAAGATAAATGTAACAAAAGTAAACCACCCTTTAACGGATAACGGTGAAAAGAGCAAGCAACACACATATGAAATATTTCATCAGAAAGAGATAAAATTACCTTGATTTTATTTGAAGCAGATTTTCACGGACCATCCTCTGCGAGAAAATCAATCATATTTAATCTTCTCACTCGCTCACTGTGCCATTGCTTCGCGCGGGAGCGAGACGGCCGTGAGAAAAGATTCGCTTTTCGCGAAATATAAAGATGGAATCGCTGCTCTAGATAGATTTTAAATGGTGAAATATATTTCACTGTAAGCGAGTAGAATAGAAAATATATTTCTCGGCGTGTGAGAGAGACGTAATGAATATCGAATAGCATCGATAGATTAATGCAGCGGTCCTCAAAGCTTACCAGAGAGCATCTGTAAAAATTATTATTGAAGCTGTGTGGTTAATTCATCGAAAAGAGTCCGACTTTGAGATACTGACACAATAATAACATTTAATATTTTGTGCGAGGAATTCTTTCCTAGAATTGATCAAATCACTTCGTACTTCCAAGAGCCATACTTCCAGCAATTTTGGAAGCTTACTATTTTCAAGTTGTCTTCAAAAAATGTATTGTCATCTTAACATCTTAATAGCGATGATATTCAATGTATCACTGAACTTGAAGTGAATATTTCAAATGGACAAAATCGACGTTTGAAAAAATACATATTCACACATAAATTATTGTGAATCAAGGCAGCTGTTTGAGTGTGAACTTTGTTGTGTGGTAGTACGTTTTATTTAATAATTGTTTGGTATCAGTGGCGGTCGGTGATCAGAATATTAGGGAGTGCAGAAAAAGATTCACATGTGTTTGCATAAAATCCATCTTTTGATTCGTGGGATTCAAAAACACACAAACATTACGATATATCAGTAGGTAATTTTAAGAAGTGATAAAATTCTAAAATATTTTTTTTCAACTGCCAGTTTTAGATTTAACTTTTGAGACCTTTTTTATTCACATGGAAAAGTTTGAATTTTTACACATTATCCGTAATTCCTTAATTTAAAACATTTGAAAAATATTGATAGTAAACACAAATTTATGAGGAAAAGGTAATGAAAATATCTCACATTCTCAGTTTTTCAACAAATGGATTTAATCACTTTTGAAAACTACCTCCTGATATATAGTATTAAATATTTGAAATTTAACAAAACAATCAGAAAGCCAAAGCATCGCCTATAAATATCATAAGAAAAACTGTATCTGTTAAAACATATGTGAAATTGATTACATGCGAAACTTGTTTTTTTAGCCCTCCTGAAAAGTAGAGAAAAATGAGATACGTTTCTTTGCTTCTAAGGGGCTGAATTATTCAGTAATTTTTAATCTGAATTCATGTATTTTTTACCATATGTACTCCTAAAGTGGAGCAAATGGAATCCTAATTCCTATCGCAACAAAAGTTATTGTTTAGTGCTTAGTGGATCAACTCATTTTTTGAAGAGATTGAGAATTGAAGAATACCAAGATTCGTTCTCTCATATACTGTGTAATATTAACTTAAACATTTATAATCATTCATGACTTCTAAGATTAGTAAATCGCTTCCTACCTTAATGTTGGTATATTTATAGACCAAATGCATTGTAGTTAGTGATGTTGTCATCTTGTTTTACCCATCCAGTTGATGTTTTAAAGCCCAAAGTAAATTACGTCGGTGCAAATACAACCCTCAGATAATTGGCAAATTATACATAGTCATCGAAAGCTGAAATTCCCCCAACTGGTAATGGTGGTGTTTTGATTTGGTGATTATTTACGGGGCTCTGTAGGGGGCTCACCACTTTGTAAAAGAGGAAGAAAATACAACAGGGGGCTTCGTCGGTGACCGGGCAAAATTGAGTGCACCTAACGGAATGGACATAATATTAAGTTTAATTAAAAATAGTTAAATACAGTGGAACCCCGATCTTACGTTCTCGCATTATACGTTTTCCCGCGTGATGCGTTCATTTTCTATAGTCCCGGCATTTAGTTCATATTTAAAACTTTCCCGCATTCATCGTTTCCCGCATTTAACTTTTGTTTTATACGGTCCCTTGAAAAACGTAGAATCGGGGTTTAACTGTACCTTTCAAACACCAAACTGTTAATGCCACGTCATTTTTTTCTTAAAACTGAATCAATTCGGCATATTTTCAAAATATTTCTTACTTTGCAATGCATATAAACTTACTAAATTCCAATTACAAACTGACATTATTTTAGCACAGCTAACGAGTCAGCTGCTCCTCATACACTCCCCGTAATCATTTAAATAGTTACAATAAACGAACAAAAAATCTTAAATTTGAATCGCTTGAATTTTGCACATTTCCATGAGTTTTGTCACTAACAACCCGGTTTCGCCTGTCGACAACTTCATGCATTTTAAATGCACAAATGAATGCCTGAAGATGTTGAAAGATGAAACCCGAGTCGTTAGCGACAAAACTCATGGAAAAGTACAAAATTTTAACGTTTCAAATTTGCAAGATAATTGTTTTACGACACAAATGATTTCCAATAACAGTTTAGTCTTTTTGTGATGTCTTATCTCAAAGCCTACTCGATGATAGCTTTTAACCAGAAAAACCTTCTTTGTATACCGATACAGCCTACATCATCCTTGACATTGAATTATTTACATAGTTTACGTGGTCAATAATTTTTTAAGCGTTACATATTCGGGGTTGTTGTTATTCGTCACTGATGAGTTGAAAAAACGTGTATTTTCCATTACAGAAGCTTCGAACAAAGCTAACGTATGTAAAATAAAAATTAATATTCCGGACAGTGAAACGATGTTATTTTGAATAAAAATTAATTATGTTTCACTGTTCAAGATATGCATAGCACTTTTAACAATGATGGTGATCGTTATTAGATTTCTAGGTTTTCAACACTAACCGACTTGATCATTCCAGGAAATCTTTATTTTACGTCAATACCAATCCCAGACATTAATTACAAGGCTTCAGATTAATTTTTGCGTCTATTTCTACTTTTTGCCATTTCAATTCTGATTTTAAATTCAATATTTTAAAATAAGCCTTGCGAAGGTTTTTAACACGGCCAAACCACAAATTTAAGCGAATCAAATTTTGATATTATCAAGCACCTTCAGTTGAAATCCTCAAAAGAATCTTGTCAATGCAACTTTTTGTAGAGCAGTGATGCACAACCTGCGGCCTTGAATGGCATTTCATCCGGCCCGCAATGACAAATATCGTTCACCTTTTATCTTCAGAACTTTTTCCGGACGATGGAAAAAATATAAAATTTTCAATTTCATATACACTAAAAATATCGATGATTTATTCAGTTTTACCCATGCGGCCCTCGAGTTATCTGAGAATTTATTATCTGGCCCTTCTCCCAAAAAGGTTGTGCATCACTAGTGTATACTGTGTAGTATACTCTTTATAACTATGCACTCTTCGTAATGAATATAATCTTCGTCAACTAATTACGGAATTCTTACATATACACTCACACATTCTGTATATACTCTGATGTAATAAAAAAGGTTCAATGTTATAAAGCGTATACTCTACCTTAGAATGAAAGAGATTCGATGAATATAATATAACATAGACTCAAAACTACTCCAGTAAGAAAATCAAGAAGATATAATTTTATCATTCGAATATATAAAGTATATTTCTTATTTAAAAATTGTCTAACATTATTTGAAAAACTTGGTAATATTAAACGTTTAGCGATTTATTTCTTCAGCCTCAGGAAGAGAGTAAAGAAGTATTGCTTCAACCATAATAATAAATTGCAGATAATATAATCCATAAAGATTTACACCCCTAAATAAAATTCACTATGGTTCACTGAAATTTAGGGGTGATAATATTTATTTTACATAATAATTTTATCAAGATCAATTTGACGCGGATTACAATACCATCTAGCGGGGAATAGATAAAACTGTGCGACGCTTTGATCGGATTGTATTAGAAGTTTGGAAGAGTTCGACAGTGTGCAGCAATATTTTTATAGTACAACCTTGAAATGATGGACTAATTCGAGTGGGAGGCTTGTAGGAATGTGATTTTTATAAACCTAATGTTCAGTGAAAACAAGGATTAATCGTTTTTTTCAATTTACAAAAAACAATGTGTGAAAAAACGATTAATGTGGAATCAAGCGAACAATAAAAGGAACGCAATGGCGAGCCTCCACTATATCATTATCAAAATTATAGTGTGATGCTCCATGGTTCGTGCGTGGTTCGCTGTTACACAGAGATTTAAGTGTGCTCACTATTCGCGAATTCGTTCGTGAAACCTCCAAAAAGGCTGTGGGCCTTCACGATAACCCAACAATCTCATGCTTGCAGAATTATGACGAGAAGGCCTCAGAGAATCGATATAGGCCGAGAGCTATTCTTCTCGATGACCCTCCCTAGGTAGAGACGCAATATTAAACTGACTTCTCAACTGTATCGATCGCGCCCTCCTGTCGGAAAGCGATGGGAAGGGAATGTCAGCAAATAAAATTCAAGAGTTAAAACATTTAGTGACGAAGGAGACTGGAAGAACTTGGGCGCTTACACGCCTTGGAACTTGATGCTCCGTCAAACTGATATCCAAAAAAAAAAATTTATCATAATCTCTACCAAGACAGAAGAGCGTTACTAGCATTTTGGTAATAGAGTTAAATATGAGGTTAGATTCGCAAAAAATATCTCCAATACATGGAAAGAAGTGGTAAAGTAACGAAGTTGTTCTAATTGAAAAATATTTTTCCACTTTCTTTTGCTCTCCTGAAAAATAGCGATTTGTCAGTAACGGCCTTTTGGCATGGAAGGGACGATTTGTAAATGTAATATGGTGAAGCCAAACCAAATCATCAGTTGTCACACCTCAAAACATGCTCATCATCAGACACAGAATATTTACAAAGAGTGATGTCTTTTGAATTTAAACACTATAGTGATTTAAAAACTTTGACTGCTATTTTAAAGGACAAATTGTTAACACTTAGTTGAATGCACTACAGTGAGCATAAATCAAATGACGATGTGGATTGGCTAAATCGACATTGACTTGATAGAACTCCATTATGCTAAAGTGATAAAAAAGCATCTGTATATCATATATAATTTTATTATTTTTCCAGCAATAAAAATCTCTTACTCCGATGACATTTCTTTTAGCCTTCTGCGTCCAGCTCGTCATAAAAATTATCATATTGTAATCTGCAATCAGAAACCACAGATGAAAGATAATGGCCACGATTCTGTAACAATATGTCACTATTTCATTTCATTATACATAGAATAATATATGGACATATTTTTTATCAATGGGTTGCCTAAATACATTGCATTATATTATTATGTTAATTGAATCACTTTTTATATATTTTTATTCTATACAATAATTTAATAAATTGTGTAGATTTTTTGTGACCCGTATAAATAATAATATTTTCATAATAAAAATGGCCGAACTACTGTAACTCGTATTTTAGAACGGGTTCAAAAAATACTCATAAAAGTGTGTAATGAAACACTTCCAGCATTTAAAATCGATTGCCGTCGCCGATTCTATCGTAGTTATTCGTTCATCAAAGTCGTAAAACTTCATAACGAAAATCAATCGTAGCTCAATTGATTCATTTTACTTTCCACTTCGAAATTATTGAATTTAATAAAGAATTCATTTGTTCAAAAGAAATTAATTACAAATTGTATGATATATTATATATGAGGTGCTGATCAGCCTTCGAGTAGTTCGACTTTTATTGATTACATTAATACAGTGCTTCCCAAGCTATGGGCCATACATTTAAAAAAAATCGGATGCACTGAATTAATACACTCAACGATTTATTCGCGGTTCCGAAATAGCACGGTCCACGAAAAAGAACGAATATTATATTTTACCGAGGGGTGCGAAATGTGCTCTTATGGTGGAGAGGGTTCAGAAGAAATTTTTGAGAATTCTCTATTTCAGGACATATGGATACTACCCATGTCTTTATCCAACCGACTTTCTCTTAAGGATGCTCACTTTCAATAGTTTGAATGCTCGAAGAGAAATGTACTTGGCATTATATTTCTTTCGGCTTATCCGAGGCCAAAATAAGAATTCCACCATTCTTGAAAATGTTGGAATGGAAGGGGTAGAACCAGTCTGCCAATGGGAATGTCACTGGGAAGAGCTTTAACAATTTTAAGCGGCATTGCTTCGGATGTCGACATATTTCATATTGACGTGAGTGAGTTCAGACGAATAATATATTTTATGAATAAAAGTTGATTTTGTCAGAACTTTCAAATGACATCTTTAAAATTTCTAATGTGATTTTATAATTTTTTTCTCTCTGTTCTTATATCAATACAATTTATCAATTTTTATTATGTGTATGCAAGTATGTATGTATATGTAAATAAATTTTTCAAATGCAGGGCGTATTGGCGTAAAATGTAATGACATGATTTATATATTTTTATGAATAAATAAATAAATAATGTAATTCCAAGAAATAAACAATTTCAATGAGTCAACGTTCTCGTGGCACAGCCACAATCAGCCGCGCATGCGTGGTGCAAGACAGGGACAGACACTTCTACAAATGAAAGCGATTTATGTCCAGTCCCTCATAAACGTATATCGCCACTAAATTGGCCGTGAAAAGTGATATTTTTTAAAACTGAAATAGATTTTCTTTCAAATAATTTTTCACATTTTCTTTTACAGGGAATCGATCATTATTTTTTTCATGAATTCTATCTCGATTTTTACACGGTTTTTGTGAAACGTATCTACCGTGTAAAAAAAGTGTTGAGTGTATACCATAAAAATTGCAATACATAGTCAAATAACCTAAGGGCACAAAGCACATCAGTCAGGCAAAGGTTGCAGTGGCTAACGCGTCTTATGACTCCTCCGGGAATCGAACCCTCGATGTAAGAATCGGGAGGATGCTTCCCCTAGATTTAATGCTGGATTCGCGCTGTCGCTGCACATATCAAATGCATAATTGATGAACTCTTTTTCACGCGCCCCCCATAAAGCTCTTTTTATTGGTTACCAATGCCAACAATACAATATATTCGTGCTACAAATTGCTGATTTAGTTGAATATATATAAGACTTCGCCTGTACGATATGTTATTTTTAACACTTTAAATATCCGCCATTTTGGAGCGTTTCTCGGAATGACATATCTATTTTTTTCTATTTAAATACTAGCAATGCCTTCTCAGGATAAACTTCAATAATAAAATACATTGAATATCGAATATATCAATGGAATAATGCACGGGCTCCCAGTCTATGGGTCGCCAACTTAAAAGTCAACTAAAAAAATATTCACTAAAAAATATGCATTTTCGTTTTTTTTTAATTACCTTACGAAAAATGCCCTTTTCAATTGCTTTGGGGGTTGCGGGTCAAATAGACTTTCATAAAAAGGAGTCGCCATCTGAAAACGGTTGGGAGCATATGGAATAAAATGATTTTCCCAGGGCTTTGGAATCGTTCAAAAAATACGACTCAAAAAAAAGTTTAATTTTGTCAGGTTTTTTCTTACCTTTCCATTATATGTATGTGTATCAAATTAAATATCAACCAACCAATCCGACCAAAAGCCATTTTTTCATATTAATCATGTTATATTCATAATTAAAAATTGAAATTGTTTTAAAAGTTTTTCATGCACCGGCCAAAACTCCACGACTGCGACTCCACAACCCTGGATTTCCCTTTAGGCAAAAATACAGGGTTTCATTATAATATCTCACATCCACGTTCATTAGTTCACGATGCGTAAGCTGGCATGACTCATATCGGTTACTTGATCATGTATGTATTTGCATTATAAGTAAGATTTCTCACTTATTCTCTCAACGCTCCGTTTCTGGAATCGAATACAGTGACTGGGAAGTATTTAAAGCTTCACAAAGATCCACAAATCTATTGAAAAATCAATGTATGAGAACATTAATCGGTGCAGAAATCGTTTGATCACGAAATTGATCGGTGATCAAATCAATCTGAATATGACAATCTTTTAACTGACATTTATAATTTAAAATAAGCCAGCAGGAAAATAGCCAAATATTGTCTTTTAAATTATGTTATCAAACTCAATAACATTGTCATCAAAGTCCACAATGAATTGCCAAATAGTCTTATTTTCATAGGGGACCATGCTATGTCAATCTGGTACTCAACACCACAGGAAATGGACCACTCCAGTACTAATGGCATCAGCACACTTCAAACTGGCGATATCAAATGGTGACTTGGCACCAAAGTGTGTTCCCCTCCCACAAAAATACTTTACTCAATTTTACTAGCAAACAAAAGCTAATGTTTTTATTCTTCTCTTTCCAAAGTGGATTAAGGTGGATAATGATTATTTTGTATAGGGTGACCAACGATCAATTATTATAACACGGTGAAAAAATTTCAAGGTTATTTTTGTATACTATTAATTCTGATATGGGGCGTAAGCCGAAATAGCTATCAACTATGTGTATATAATTTATTTTCTGTCGACGTAAAATCCCCATTTGGTATATAAACCCAGATAAGTTTTCACTTCGAGAAATACGTCATATCAATATGTCACATTATATAACTTATTATTACCATATAAAATTAGGATGGAAGAACAGAGAAGATGTATTGTGTAGCCCTGTCTACAACGGTATACATATAGAGATAACCAAATTCATCTTTAAACACAGTGCTGACGACGGCGTAAGCCGAAATACCTATCAACAATACATAAAATATTTTTTTCCATATACCAGTCGTTGTGGACACGATTTACTAACTATTCACTTCAGAAATTAAATGCGTTTACTAATATATGTATATATAAAAATGTCCGAGTTCGAAAATGCAATAAAAACCTTTTTATGAAGCCGCAAGTGCGAAATGTCGCTTTCGTATCTTGTATCATAAAACCCACATAATATGTTTTGATAACGTGTATTTTCTTAAAAATATAATGATTTACAATAGCAGTAATATTGAGTGTCCGATGGGTCGTAAATCATCAAGTAATTACCATCCAATTGTAAACCATAAATGAACACAAAATCCAACAGTCAAACATTCAATTATTGCAATGCAATCAATGTGGTTACACATCTGGACATAAAAATAATCTATGCTTGAAAAGACACCAAATGACGCATTGGATAAAAAAGAATCCGAATGCTTTATAAGTGTTCATCTTTATAATTTAAAGCGCATATTTGAATCCCATAATAGTATTTTTGTTTAGTTTTACGTATTCAGAATTAATGTATCTTTTATTTAATTGTCTTCTTTAAAAGTGAATGAAATGCTGCAAATAACCGAGACATTTTCTTAACTCGGGAGAAACAAATGAAACGAGAATCATGAGTCTTTCGAAAAGTTTGCAGTTTTAAAAGGACCTTTTTCAGCTGTGACACACGGTCACCGCACTAAGTAGCGGGCGATACTTGACTTCCGGCGACGCCATTAGAGGCCATTTCCCGCCACTTCCGGAATCACTTAACAGCCCCGACGTCTCGTGTCAACAATCGGCAGCTTGTGACAAAGTATTAAATTGATCACAGACAATGCGGCGACAAAATATACTCTTACCTTCTCAATGACTCCATATTCTAGGAATAAAATAAAAATGTTTTGACACGTCGTTGGCGTAATTGACTGGGGTTCATATGCGTCGAGTACTGGTGTGCAAGAGTATGTCTAAAAAAAGTAGCCATTCAAAAATATTGAATAGAATGGAGCGTTTTCCCGACAAAATACCCTGGAGGCTGGTCCTACTATAATATAACTATGATAATAATAATTGATAACAATTTTTTTATCAACTTCATTAAAAAATAAAAATAATTGTTCTATAAAAGTTTTCAATCAAAATTTACACGCCTGGCGTCTTCGTTTCAATTTTGCAAGACTTGGGTGGTAGCCTAATCCCTTTCATCGGTATGAATGTAAAGTAAAATCTTTACAGCCGTAGCGGCGTATGCGTCGGCTGGCGTTTGCTGGCTTCTACGGCAACCGGAAGGCTTGGTGTCGTGGTGATGATGTGAGGGTGGAGATGTTGCATTGGTCGAGGTTGCTGGCGGTCGAGGCTGGTGGAGAGATATCTTTTCAGCCGTTGCGCTTGCGTCGGCTGGCGTCAGTCTGAGGTTCCATCTGCTGTGGTCCATCGAGATGAGATGTTTAATGAACCTCAGTTTTACTGGCTTCTACGGCAACCGGAAGGCTTGGTGTCGTGGTGATGATGTGAGGGTGGAGATGTTGCATTGGTCGAGGTTGCTGGCGGTCAAGGTTGATAGAGAGAATCTGTTGAGCCGTTTGCGGCGCTTGCGTCGGCTGGCGTCAGTCTGAGGTTCCATCTGCTGTGTTCCATCGAGATGAGATGTTTAATGAACCTCAGTTTTGCTGGCTTATACGGCAACCGGAAAGGCTTAGTGTCGTGGTGAAGATGATGAGAGGTTTGAGATGTTGCATTGGTCGAGGTTTCTGGTGGTCGAGGTTGGTAGAGAGATGAGGATGATGATGCTGGGCGGTCTTTTGGTATGTTGATGATGATCGATGGTCCTCATGAGCCGTCTGATCGGGTGAATAAATGCAGCCAAAACAGGCGACCGCGGCAGTCAGTAATCCATGCGGATGTGTACTACCCCATCGGTTCGTGTGGGGTGTTAATCGGCAGGAGTCCCGACTGCTGGGCGGTCTTCTGCTATGTCTGGTTCATGCAGCTCATACAGCCGCTCGGTGTCTTGGTGTTGATGATGATGCTCGATGAACGTCGTCAGGAGCCGTCTAATCGGGTTAATAAAGGCAGCCAAACAGGCGACAGCGGCAGTCAGTAATCCATGCGGATGTGTGCTACCCCATCGGTTCGTGTGGGGTGTTAATCGGCAGGAGTCCTGACTGCTGGGCGGTCTTCTGGTATGTCTGTCGATGATGATGGTGATAATGCCGACACTAATTTCGGTGATTGGGATGAAGATGATGCCGGGTGTTGTTGAAGGGAGCGGTCGGATGATGATGATGGTAGTATCTGGGTTCGGTCCGGTGAGCTGTTTGAAACAGCTCACCAGTCCCAAAACACTGGCAGTTTAGAAGATCGGATTTCGGCTCAGAGAGGTGTTCACACCACGAGAGTCGAAGCGATGGAGCTTTTAAAATGCTTTTAACTCACTAAAGATTGTCTCTCTCGCACTTTTGGGAACTAATCAAGGATTCGTTAAGATATAAATGAATGTTACGAAAATAAAAAGCCCCTTTAAAGCGCTACACTCTGGAATCGAAGACTATAATTTATTATAGTCCTTATTTAAATTTAAAAATACATCATTTCTACATTCGGTTCGTAGAAGATCTAACCATACACGTTGAGTGGAAGATTGATCAGTGAACCGGTCATCGCGAATAACTTCCGATTCTTGAGAATAATAGTCAGGAAGATTCTTCCAGTCGATGGAAAGTACTGAAGACTGTACATGGATTGATTGTCTGTCTGTCAGCTAAAATCTTTTTGTGGGAAAACCACTTACTTGAATGATATCTTGTAGTCCTTAGTCCCACAAGGATAATAAAAATTACACATAATGCTGAGAGTTTACTATTCCACATGCCGAGTCCCTGATTGAATAAACGAGCCTGGCTCATAATTAAAGATTATCTCTTAAGGGCATTTAGATGGAACTGCAAGGACAACTTTTGCCTTCGGTCTTGGAAAAATTACAAAGGGAAGTCGGAGTATAAGTCCTGAAGTTGGTTTTTAAACATTATCCTTCAGATCACAGCTTGGAGAATTGGTGAACTTTCCAGTCAGTAGTACACAAAATGTTTAACAAAGCCCACAAAAATAGCTATATTACCTTGGACTTGCCTTGCCTGTTTTGACTATGTTGCCAATATGTATAGCAAATCTTAAAATAACCAACGATTTGATTAGAAAAGTTTTTGTTTCATATTGTTTGTTAGCTAGGCATTGCTAATTTCTTTTCGGCATTGTAACAAATTTTTATGGCTCCGAATTTCTTATGAAAGAAGTCAAAAAAGGTAAACCAATTTATTCTGCTAAAAACTTTCAGGTACATTACATACATATATCACATATATGAATACATATTTTTTTCTTTAATTTATCAAAGTGATTGTTGTGATTATACGACAAGTGTAAGACAGTCTCGTAACCGAGTGGTACCAGTGTCTTGAACTCGAGTCTTGAAAGTCAAGAGTTCAAATCCCTAAATATACAATATCATGGACTGATTATTTGTTGAATAAATATATTCGTATCAAATGCATGAATGTGTGATGTTTTCTTCTTCCTTCCCACTCATATCACGTCATGAAGACGTTGCATAAAGAAAGCGGCGAGGTCCTCCATTTTACTTGACTATCCAGCTCTCTTTACCTTGACTTAATAGCTCTTTATCTCCTTCGGTTGAATTGATCCATTGGGAGATAGTTTTAAAATAAATAAAATATTTTCACTCTCAGTTACAAACAGGGCTGTGGAGTCGGTAAAAAAAAGTCCGACTCCGACTCCGACATTGACCAAAAACACGACTCCGACTCCGACTAAAAAAAGGTTAATATCGTCACTTTTTCCCCTAATTTTCTTATTTATGTGTATTCAATTAAATATCAACCCTATCAATGCGGCCAAAAGCCAAATTTGAGATATTAAATGCAAAAATAAAAAGTTCAAGCTTTTCAAAATTTCCGGCCAAAAAGCTCCGACTCCGACTCCACAGCCCTGGTTACAAATAATTTATTTAATATAAATTCATATATGTAAAATGAAATAATATTACAAGTAAATATTTGTATGTACATATATGTACATATATAAGGCTTAGTGCTAAGATATTGTAAGTCTAGTTTTTGTCGAAATAGAGTAAACATACACAAAACATACATAATATGTACATATTATCATATCATTATATTATGACATATTCAAACTCAATAGCAAAGGTTCTCAACTTTTGTTTACGAATTTTTTTTTAAATACAGTGAAAACCCGATTCTACGTTTTTCAAGGGACCGTATAAAAATAACGTATATGGGAAAGTTTTATATGTGAACTAAATGCCGGGACTATAGAAAATGAACGCACCACGCGGGAAAACGTATAATGCGAGAACGTAAGATCGGGGTTCCACTGTATATTATTTTATGTTACATTACTACAGTAAATATAAATTTCTAGATCATAACTGTTACGTAAGTTTTGTGGTGGTAAAGATTACATATATCAATTTACACTATAATATATTTTGTACAAACCACTATTCGGCATCTTGTTTTTGGGGCCTGCATACAAATATTTTTTAAACTATACACTTAACAATCATACTATTATTGCATTAAATCTAAAACCTTAAAATTGTGTATTTTTTTAATCTTGCTTTATTTTTATCAATATTTTTTTTGTTGAATGATATGTATAAAAACACTTGTTAATATGAAGAGATATTTCACAATTTCTGCACATGTAAGATGTGTCTTTTCTTATTCCATGGGCAGAACAAACACAACATTTCCTTCTGATATTTTTGTTACCACTTTTGATTTTTATTATCTGATGATTTTTCAATTTATCCGATAGCCTGTTTGGTGTATCAACAGTACGGGCATGTGAAGATGTGGAAGCAACAAGTGAAATATCTTCAGCGTCTGAAGGTTTCACTGAATCTTGCAACCATCCTTTGGCTTTGGCCAAAAGAAAATCCTTGAATTTAATTTTATTATTAGGGTTTAGACTTTGATATAAGCGGGATGAATTAAACTACTTTTTTTTGTCCATTTCATCGTTTTCCTAAATATCGGATATGCTGCTAGGTATTGATCAGCACGATCAACGCCTTTCATTTGTTTGTTGTAATCAATAATGCATTGAGGTTTGATTATTGGAAGGCCGGTTGTTCTAATTCTATTCCGTGTCTGTCATGTGGTTATTATGAAACGTGGATATCATTCTGACATCCCTTTTTTATTTGTTTTCCACACTTGGATTAGTGTTTCACCTTTTCTGGCATGTTTGGTTTCTTGAGGCTTTAACTTTAGATTTTTTAAGAATTCCGGTAACCCTCTATTTTTCGGATTATTCCGTTTTTCACAAAAATAAACCTTTAGGGAGCGATACGCTATTTTATAAAAATTGTCTGCAAAAATCCTGTGCCATTTATCCATATATGGGCTCAAAACGCTCATCACGGTATTTATTAAACTTCCCACATTTCCGGTGTATAATTTAAAATTACAAATGTAACCGGTGTCTGACCCACAAACCATTCAATTTAATATACCATATTAAATTATTATCTCAGGACTATAAACCCTAAAATAAGTCGGCTTAACCATGGAATCACTTCTTCATGCAAGGAAAGATTTTGTTTAGTCTTATACGGATAACACTACAGAATTTTCCTAGAAAGTAGTCTAGGATTTGTTTTACCTTAGACAGCCTATCAGTGCTGTTTTCATTTGTTAAATTATTTACAAAATGCAGAAATCTTAAAATTTGCCTAAATCTATTCTTAGGCAGTTTTACGAAAAATCGGTGTCACGATAAGAGAATCTGTTGACCAATAATCGTTTAAACACCCCTTGCGAACTATACCCATTATGATTACTAAGCCAAGCCACTTTTTTAGTATACTCACTGTAACATCACGCCATTTTGCTGTCTTTTACATGTCTTCAACATTTTTGTACTTGTGGGCGGTTTGTTTGTTGATGATATAAATTCGTTTCCGAAACTATTGTGTCCATCACATCATCGCCAATAAATAACGCACTCACTTCTTCAATGCTTTCAACATCGTTGAGAAAAATTTGTATCCCTGAGACACTTTCGAAGGCTTGATTCCTTGGCGGATCAAACTCATTCCAGTCTGCCTGGATATCGTCGTTATCATCCTCAATTTCACTGGATGAAAGTAAATTGATCTAATTGTACGTACACTTGCATTGGAATCACTGTCGTCCGCGTTATTTTGCATCCTCAAAATGTTCTAAATATGTTTCATCTGTTCCGTCCATTTTTAGGTGATTTAAAATAAAATATGTAAATCAAGATTATAATCATAAAAGATTAGCAAGAGAAGGGAAATTTTCGCGACGTTTTGACCTATAGTTCAGAAGGGACTGAATACAAGATATGTACAACCCAAATTTCTTTAATACCTACTAATAGGAGAAATATAAACCAATGATTTCTTAGAACGACTGAAAAAAAATAACCAGACTACTAGAGACTAATCAGATTTCTTCGTTCTTATATGTTTCTTAAATATTTTTGTGGGTCTACGAAGGCAGGCAATATAACAATGAGGATCAATTTGGATTATTTGCATATAATAATTTTTATTAGTACGAAAGGTGCAGTATGGGCAATAAAACCTTGTTTTTTTCCACTCGTTCCGCAAAATAAATATGGTTTTAAGTAAAATAATTTATTTAAATATAAATTCTTGAGGCAATTACACTTTTTCATGGTTCAAAACGTTCTTGCTAACCGAGTTTCAGTTTCTTGAGATTCAATATAAATCTTTCGATGGCGCAAGCACTAGTTGCAAATGTGTATTTCTCATCAATTCTTAAATGATTAATTTTTAATTTGAATATGTCACTAACCATAATAAGGTAAATGTACCAGTAGCTGACCGTTTAAGAGAAAATTTCAACAAAAATAACGATTAAGGTTTAGCATTGTACAGAATGATGGCAAAGCAACTATACTCATATTGAATCATTTGTCTTAATTAATAATATGTAACAAAAATTACGAAAGGGCCTGCTTAAAAAAAGTTGTGTTAAATTATTTAATGCCATATTCCTGTTTCAGTAGTTGATCATCTCACATATTGAAAAATCCAGTAGATGACCATGTCTAATCAGGGGGCTTTATAGTGAACTTTCTGCCAGAGTTGCCTCAGGGCTTTCTGTCACACCACTCTTGGTTGAATCAAGTAGCAATAGGTGGTTCAGGAACAAGGTACACACCGTTTGTAGATTGATCACATAAGAAATTTGAAATAATACACTTTCCTCAATAGGTGTTGTTTTCAAATGGACACCCTGGCACCATATTGGCTATATGGTGATCTGTTAGTGGCTCATTCCGACCACAGATGCCTTAAATTGTCTTAACTATTTAGAGCAATCCCGCATCTGCATTTCTTATTTTGGGCCATTTTATTCTCAAAAAGGTCAACTACTAGTACATTTACCTTACTTACTTTTTTAAGATTTTCTGGCGGTACCTTGTAAATAGTATATCTAATTAAGTTCACATATATAGGAACATAAAAGCATAGAAAACAATGTACAAAAATAGATTTAACATGTTTCAAAAAAAAAAAAAACTTTTAGTAGATTTAAGTTTTTTTCACTACACCACATATGTATACTACCCACAGATATAGAACCACTGATCAAACGACATTGATTTATGCGGCAAAGTATCTGGAAGCTATCGGATCAAATTTGGTTAAGATATCTCAATTGGTTTAGAAGTCAGTTTTGTTGCGAATTTCTCCCAAAATCGCCCGGCCGCCAGGTGAAGTTCTGTAGAAATCTTGCAGTTGTTAAGTTGTTAAGCTGTTAAGCTGTAAACACCACATAGGAATAGAATACTAGTTTATATTTAACAAATAAATCAGAAAGTAAAATTAAAAAAATGTATCTGTAAAAAAATAGGTTAAAATGACGACTGTTGTATCCTGTTTTTTGGCTCTACAGAAAAAGAAGAGAAAATGAGTTTCTGTCTCTGATAGGCCGATTGTATGTCCAATAGTTTTATAATCAAATCAAAACAATTTATTTCAATCTTTAAATATCTATCTCACTTTAAATAATACAATTTGAAATGTTAACCGCTTGAGACCCAAACGGACACGGGTGTCCAAAATACTTTGAGATAAATAATACTTGGTATTCCAATGGAATATACGCAATATATTAATGAATATGTGTAGTCCCATCTATCTAGAATAGATATAATTTTTAAAAATATCGAATTTCATTGTATTTTAGGTGAAAAAAAAAATTCCCCAAAGGCTGCCACATGCACAGTACTTAGGCAACCACATGGCACACATTTTAACCATGATTTATGATCACCTCACAGTTTTAAATTCATTGTTTTTGTTCATTGGGTATTCGAATTCAATGTCTCTACAAAAAATTAGTGTTTCTAAAAGTTCAGTGTATTATTTACTACTAAAGAAATTCATTATTTTTTATATACTGGTTTTGGAGATAAAACAGGAAGTCATATGTTATACACAAGTTTTTTTCCCAATTTTGACTATATACATATTAAGTAACAATATATTTTTTTTTTAAAAATTTATAAAAAAATTACTCGTTTGTTTTGTGCCAGCCCTGAACTAGAAATTTGGTATGAACAAAGATTTATTTTAAGTGTTTGATATAATTTGGTAATTAAATGAAAAAAAAACAATATTTTTATTCGGTGTCAACCCTAGATATTTTTTACGAAATGTTACAATTTTTAGTTGAAAAATGGAAAAATTATAAAACAATCCATAAATGTAAAAAAAAAAATTTAAAATTATAATTAATTTTACTTATTTTTTTATTGGCCCTCAAAAACATGTGGCCCTAATGGCATAATAATGTTTTTCTTGCGAGGTACTCAAGCAGTTAATAACTTTTTGATGAACTGGCAACACCTGAATTACGCCGGAGCCTCATATTTAAAAATTCGATTTTCTCAAAACATGCAAGGTTCATACAATATCTTTGCACTAAAACTCCTTTATTTAATCTGAAAATTTAATCATTTTCGAGCCTCACAATGAGCTTATGGTGCCGATGGTATAATGCCGCACTTTTTGACACCATATAGAATTTCTTGATGCGACTGCTCCTTCCGTTTGTGATATTTTGAGTAGACATTGTTTATATTTTCATCAAATTCATTGTCCTTCAAGTCTTGAATCTTGTATTCCACCGGCTTCAACAATCCCATTTTGCAGAGTGTTGCACCTACATCGGTGAAATTTTCACCGTACAGAATCACTTCTATCTGCTCCGTGTTGCTTGAACTGAAAATAAAATAAGATTCTGAACACCGACTTATAATTCCAGGGGTTGGAACCAGGGCTATGGAGTCAGTGTCGGAGACGTAGAATCACAGTGTTTTGGCCGGAGTCGTGAAAAACTTTTGAACTTTTTATTTATACATATAACATGTAAAATTTAGCTATTGGTCGGATTGATTGATTGATATTTTATTGAATATACATAAATAGGAAAGATAGGAAAAAATGCGACAAAATTAAACTTTTTATGGTAGGATTTGTGTTTTTTGAAAATGACTCCACAGTTCTGGTTAAAACAGTGGTTTTTAAAAGGTGTGTCATGAGTTTGATGCAAGTGCACTGCGAAAAAAATGATAAAAACAGAAAAATCTGCGAAATAGTGATTATTATATTAGATGAGTATATCCAGCTCTTGGTGTATACACGAGGGCACTGAAAATCATTGAGTTCTCTTAAATGATCTTGTATGACTTTCACAATTAAAAATATTTGGTGCATTGGAATAAGCTGTAATCCCAAATTAATATTCTTTTAAATTTTTAAATTAAAAAAAAAATAAAAGAATTGATGGTACATAGCATGGTACATCAAATATTCGATTTAATATTTTTGAAATCTGCAAAAACTGACAAGTTCAGGAATCACATTACAGTAAGTTCTCGACTTATGCATAATAAATTCCATTTTTTTATTAAAAAGCTGCGCAAATTATTTGTTTTTAAAAAGCTTTTTTTTGCCGGCAAACTTGGGTTGTGTAACAAAAATGTATCAGCACTCAAATGGTTAATACTTACACAACAAATCCCATGGTGTCTGTATTGCCAGTCAGATCGAACAATGCACTCATGCCATCGTAGCACTTTCCAGTCCGAATACATTCACACTCGGCATTGGCAAGCGAGACCTCGACAGCCTGAAAAGGAACCTGTGCAAATATTCCATCCAACTTTCTCATGTCTTTAAATTCCACCGTATGCTCGATGCCGTAGTCCACCAAAAATACCTAAAAAAAATCAGCACATTATTTTAACCCCAATCTTTGACAAAAGTTCAACAGGGGGGGCAAAAAAGTCTTTGTCACTATGATTCATTTTTGAAATAATGTGATAAAATTTAATTACAATTAAACAAGTCAGCAATCAGTATTTTTATGAAAAACTTGAACTAGATTTTTTACGATTTGCAAGTCTTTTGGTTGGTTCAATGTCTAAAAACAATGATCTTTTTTTGTTGAATTTTGACAATGATCTGTTGATGATTTCAATCAGTACTTCTGTATTATCTACAATTATGCTTCTCAAAGGTGCTACACACATTTCACATATAGTTACACAACCAGTGGAATAGCATGGTTGTTTTTTTTTTTAAATTAGTACTCTCGGTTTTACGTACTTGGGAGTACACATCATGGGAGATGGCAACCCGCGTAATGAGCTCGCGATCCGATTAGGGATAGCTGGAGCAACATTTAATTCAATGCGGAAAGTCTGGGACTCACGGTTGTACTCGGTCAGAACCAAGTGCCACTTATTCAATGCATGCATACTGACTGTGCTGCTTTACGGTTGCGAGTCATGGTACATCACAAAAGCACAGGGTAACCGTATACTGTGCTTTGAAAACAGATGACTGCGGCGAATATTAGGAGTACGGTGGTTTGACTTTGTCAGGAACACGGAGGTAAGAGAGCGGACAAACCAGCCCCTTATTACGTCTAAAATAAAAAGGGGACGATGGACCTGGCTTGGACATGTGCTGCGGATGCCTCAGGGGAGCCTAAATCCTGCCTGCCTCTTTTATCAACCTTATGGATCACGACGCCGCGGAAGGCCTCTGATGACCATCCATAGGATATACTCAGGGGAGCTCCGGGACGCCGGGCCGATATGACCTGGGAAGATGCGAGGAGGATGGCGGGAGATAGAGAATCTTTGAGGCACCGTGTGGCGGCCATATGCTCCGAATAGGGAGCGGATATGGGAAAAAAAAAATCTGTTGAAAGAAAAACACTGCTTTATGGTGCCCTTTTCCACCTATAAAGCAGATAGTTAAGAGAAACCAAATGGGTCAATAATTTTACTGTTTACAAAATTTTATCAATTTTTTTCTGTCCTTTCTTTTTTGCCACTCTATCCCCATAAACTTTATAGTTTTAGTTTATAGTTTAGATTAATGATTCCAGAGATACTCTCTCACCTATTCAAAAAGATTTACCAACTCAGTGGCATAATTTGTAAAGCAATTTTTTACAGAGCAACCCTGCAGTGGCAACGAAAAACACAAACAGTTGTGCATTTCCAATGTTCCACACCAACAAACATGGCTTTGCATGTCATGTTCATGTGCGTATTTGTAACACACCACTCAGCAAGCTTAGCAAAAGTAGTATCGATTGAATAAAATTGCCGTAATATTATAATTACCGTAGCCGACAATTGCTCAGAATGGTCCACCACAATTGACCTGAACCACTTTCCTTGATTGGCGACGAAGCACAGAAGGAGCATACCGGAACATGGAGCCGACGTCAGGTGAACCAGCGACTTAACCACCGCTTCGCTATTCATCTGATTCATCAAATCGCTCAACTCTGTAGGTAGCTTAGTCTTTGAAGATGAATTCGTATTGGCTGAAATTAAAATAGATGGCACATGTTAGATTTTCAAATTCAATAAACAAACCATAATGTAATTTGACTGTCCCACTGAAGAATGATATGAATTGACAAAACAATAAGACTTGTTGCTGAGGATTCTATTGGCCCCTTAGAGACATAGAAACCGAACTCATTTTTCTCTACTTTTCAGGAGAGCCAGAAAACAGCTTTCGCCAGTAATCAATTTTACCTAGTTTTAAATAGATACAAATTGTCTTTTCGTTATCTAACTTTTCATAACCTAACCTAACTCATTCTTCTCTAGTTTTCAGGAAAGCCAGAAAGCAGGTTTTACTAATAATCAATTTTACCTATTTTTTAACAGATACAAATTGTCTTTTCATTATCTTTAAATGCTATGCTTTGGCTATCTGATTTATTTGTTGAATATAAAACAGTAATTTATTCTAATGTGTTGTTTTAAGGTTAAGTATAAACAAGAAAGTGATTTTAATACGTTTTGAAATATCTTCATATACACATTTACTATTGATATGTCTCTTTGACACATCATGTAACATATTAATTTGTATCTACAAAGTGGCATTCATAACACAAAACTGGCAAAAATCGAGAAACATTTATTTTATCGTAAGGCTATGAGACTGAACTCTATTTACCATAATATCAGATTTAGACTCAATTAAATTACTATTTTCACACACTAAAGCATTTATCAGCCAAGTTTATAAATGCTATTATTTCTTAAACACGTTGACTGCGTAAAAATATCGCATCTCCCATAAAGAACCTGAAAAAAACCCAAATTTTGAAACCATCAAACATTGTCAAATGTTTTACAATTATCTGTTTATAACATTCTACAATTTTTGCATGAACGCTGTGTTGAACAAACATTTACAATTGTTACATTAAATACTCACGGTGGGTTTTGCCTTCTTCATCCTGATATAATATGTGGCCGTAGAACGTATTGCAAGACTTGATCGCTGTAACACTAATATTCACCATGGTGTTTGATACCGGAAACACAAAAAGATTCTGGGGTAAGTTGACCTCGGGTATCTTTTTCGACGACCAGCCATCTGCAACAAACATTTTATATACAGGGGCTTTCAAGAAGAATCAAGAATAAAAAATGAGCACCAATCACTGCTTGAGGCTACAAAGTTTTAATGAGCATGCCAATACAACTCCCCTGATATATGCAAAATACTCAGACTCAAAAACCTACTGTACCATCATACAGATATATAGTTTTAGATTACCTTTATTAGGAAGTTGATGCAATTTTTTACATTTCGATCCCTTGTAACAGGTTGTTTTCGGAGGGCCGGTATAATTTTTGCACAATTCTAAATCAAAGTGCGAAGAGAAGCCTTGAAGATCTGCCACAAAGTCGCTGAATAGATCATTCGCCGGTGACATTTCGGGAAATTCTAAAATAACAAAGACTTAACCGTTATGTATTTTTTATTAAAAATCTACTTCTTATGCGGATCACATGTCTAGCATGCAGCACTGCCATTTTGTTTTCAATCAGCTGTTAAATAATTTCATAGATAGTATCGTTCCACAACACCTTATTCAAACTTTATACATACGAGGTAAGATTGAAAGAGCAACTGCAGCATAAAACTTTGTCAGTTCAAACATTATATAGCCTACAAGCATGAAAAAGCCACCTGGTCCATGTACTCTTCTATCAAATTCCACATTCTTAACCAAATCTGCATTTGTTCATGAAGCTCAATCAGTGAAATTTCTTTAGTCTTCTAAATGAACCATATTTTCCTACCATTCACAGCACAGGCATAATGCATATCTTAACATACTTACATGGTTAACACATTCAATGCTAGACCTGTGTTTTAACACGCTGTGAAACACGCTAGGCGTGTTCTCAGCATCCAATGTGTTAAATTGATGAGGTAGCACCATGTTGCATTCATCATATATTTCAGTATAAAACGAATCAAATTTAATTGTTTACCGGGAAATGGTTCAATAAGGAGTGAATCAGTTAATTTGAGTCAAATGCACTTTCCAGTTTGATTTTATTAATTTAAATTACTGTGTTACGAAAACAAATAACTCGCGGTAAAATTTTTACTATTGGATTCTCCGCGAGTCATTGGTGCTCTCACTCAGTCTGCTATTATTGACAAAGCAGTTGAAAATGAATAAAGTAAGTGATTTTCGTATAATTCAACGACTAGGCCAATTGGATTTGTTCGTTTTCAAATAGCCCATGTATACAGTACAAAAATTATCAAAAATTTTGGAAGACAAGTTTATCTGATGATCTATGAGATACTTGCCTGATGGTGAATCTGGGTGCGATTCGTAGCCGATGGTACTTTGCACAACTGCCATCCCGTATTCTACCATCTTCCGATTTAAATTGGTGCCGTCATACATTATTAAAAAGACTCCGAGAGATTGGTCATCTCTGAAAGATGAAATCAAATGTGAAACAAAATTGAGAAAAATAATATTCAACATAAGTAAAATTATTGCCCTGAGCTATATCATCGTACGGTTATGGCAAAGTGTTTAGGTGTCATTTTTCTTTTACAATAACATAACATAACATCTATTAACATTATTTCTTCACATACTCCACATATCAATTTTTTTTATTATATGTTTCATATGGACAAAAAACAAACAATTAAAGAACATTAAACATATGTTTTAATAATTTTATGTCACACGCTTTTTTTGAGTTCTTCAGTAGCATTTAGCTCTGTTTCCATCAGTAAAAATACTGACTATGCATAATAAAATTCAGCATTTTTCAAGCTACTTAAATTAATAATTCAATGCAATTGAAGCAATGAAAAATGCAATCCAACACTGCCTGATAATAGTAGATAAATAAAATATGTTTAGAACACAAATGAACGTTGATTATCTATGAAATTAAAGTAAGTTCTCTTTGACGAAATGCAAAATGAAAGATAGATCATAACTCAAATTTCTTACATGGTGGCTATTGTAACGTTGCCAATGGTATCTTGGGCTCGAAGTATGTATTCCAAGGCGTAGGCAGACCAGTCACTACCGGTATCATTTGAAGGTTCAATCTGAAATTTTAAGAATGTTTTTAAACATTCCCGAGTTTCATTCAGATTCCAGTAAATGTGGAAATCGCAGTAAATTTTTTTTCAAAGACAAAACCATTATTGCACTTGAAGGATGTGACAGTTTAGGCCGTGCATTCAGTCACGCGTTTGTCCTTGGAAAAGTTGCACCATTACGTGACAACAATAATCTAAACTATTTTGAATGTTAAACTATTTTATATTATTATGTATTGCTATTTATGTGATACTAGAGACCCATATCGATATATTAATCGGGTATTGCAATTCCTACATTAGAGATACATATCAATAGATTCTTAAAAGCTTACCAGGTATAAGTGACATGCGTGAGCCTGCGGTTCCAAGGTGTAAAAAATTTTGTCCAAGAATCTAATATCTCTGAAATGGAAATTGATCTTACATCCGACATCGATGAGGAACATCTCAACATGCTCCGATTGAGACTGAAAACATAACAACATCCAAGATATAAAATTATAACAGGGATGCCCAACTGAAATCACTTTATGGGCCAAATAAAATAATACATGTCTCTAATACACATAAATATTTAAAGCATAATATCTATGTTTCAATATCTAAATTATTGATTGCATCAAAACAACACTGAAATATGAATTTTGTGATTGATTTTTCCATCACATCTTCCGAGATCTTCTGCATTACAAGTTCAATGCAGGACATGTTTTTCAGTCAACTGTAATATGGTTGTTGGCCACTTGTTGAGAAGTCATATCAAACTTGATTCAATGCAAAAGATTTTGGATACTGTAGACTCTAGACGGAAAAAATGGACGAACTGTTATGTTCAGAGGATTGCCAGAGACTAATTACAACATCGCAATATGCAACTTGACATAAGAGTTAAGGAAATGGTGACACTTACGCTCAGTCGATCAGACATGGTTCCTCGTACCCATTCTTCTTCGTAAAGACAAGCAAAGTAACGGTTTTCGCTGTCAAGTATCTCATCTTTTGACAAAAATGAATTATTACTAGTGTTGCAAACATCTGTCATATTTTCCACCATTGCTAATCTTTAAACAAAACGAAAAATTGTTACAGTAATATGACAAAATGACGCAGACTAACAATGCAAAATGAAAATGACTTGTTGTTTATTATATTACAGTTACACAGATTGTTATTATTGTATAGTAATAAAATGACAGTTGTATGCGGGAGTTGAAGAAAGCAACGTCTAAATATATCAAGACATGAGTAGACTGGTTTGATTAAAACTAATTTAAAATTGGACTGCTCTACAGTCAAGGGTTTCAGAAGAAAAGCAATGAACAAATTGACAAAGAGTCTTATATTTAGTTAAATATTTTGACCGGTTGCAAAGAATCAGAGTTGCTTTATTGAGGTTCAGGCATCAGTAGGAAAGGGATCACGACAAGACATAAATGGTATGGATAATAAACGGACAAAATAGTTTATTAACATATTTAACAGACTTAAAAAAAAAACTAATCATTGGACAGAAAATAAAGCATTATAAATTCTCTTAAATATCAATTATACAAACTAACATTTCATGTTGATTTTCTTGCAACACAATATAAAACCATGAGGGACTTTCGACATACATAAAGTAGCAGTAAACTTCCTCGCCTATTTGGAATGATTTTTTAACTGTTTTTAATGGTGGATATTTTGGCACAACTGAAAGAAAATTTTCAATAATTTAGCACTTCAACCAGAGGCATCTCCAACATTTCTCACATTTGAATTCCTGGTACATAATTTACTGTGACATTAATTAAAGAAGAGAAGTCATAGTACATATTATATTTAGTGATTGAGTAGGCATTTTCTTGATAGAACTCCATTATAATACGGTAAGAGAAATAACAATGTATTTTAATTCTACATAAATTATTTTATATATTTTTGTTGTTAGCTATTTCGGCTTACGCCCTTGTCAAAACGTCAATAGTTCTGACGAGGCCGTAGGCCGAAATAGCTATCAACAAAAATATATAAAATAATTTATGTAGAATTAAAATACATTGTTATTTTTCTTACCGTATTATTATATTTAGCCTTGATTCTGCTAATGCGGGGGTTACCAACCCCGTGTTTTGTGTGCGCCCACTCCCATTCGACCACGACAAAAAATTTTCGTATATTTTATTATATTTGAATAAGTTTCTAACATAAGTAAATAAAATATTTTCAAAAATAATTAAATAATAACGTTATTCGAACTCATTTGTCTGCATAAATCGATATAGATCACTGCTAGAGTAACCCAATAGTAGAACTCTAGAATCCTTTTACTTGCCAAATGAATATAATGGAAATAGCTGCATATATTGCAGACCTTGTTCAAGTAAAGGCAGAATAACTGGAGTTAGAGATTTTGGACCTTCAGAGTGATATTATGTAAAAATCCTTAATATCAGAATAGGACTTCTGGAATACAGTGGACGGAAAAAAGTTTCCATTTTTATAAAAGCGGCATATAAAATTAAATCATTTTTTGGTTCCACATACCTTTGTGAATCATTATTTTCAACAACGAATTTAATAAAATCAAAATATAGATCTCAACTCACCGATGAACATCTTTATGATTGCTTATTAACAGGAACGTCATTACTTCCCTAATTATGAGGCACTGGCCAATAAAATGCAATGCCAAGGATCATACTGACTTACATGTATTTTATATAATAGAATATAAACAATAATTTAAAAAATATTTTGTGTATTATTTATTACCAATTATTCACATATTTTTTCAAAGCAATTTTTGCTATGAAAAAATATGTGGTGCCTGCAGCCCTTCCGATATTTTAAAATGTGCTCTAAGGTAGAAAAAGGTTGGTAACCCCTGTGCTAATGTGTCATTTTATATTTGGTTGATTGCTGTGTTATTTATAGACTAATCGGGGTAAAATGAATGTATTTTTACACTGTTAAGATAAGCTTTGAATTTCAACTGATGCATTCAAAATGATAAGTCAGCAGACGGTGGTGTTAAAATACATCAGAATATAATATACACAGACTAGAATTTTCTGAAAGGTCCGAGTTCAGTATACTCGGTTCAGGATTGTTTGGCACTGTCATGTCATCATTTTTTTCACAGCCATCCCATAATACAGCAAGGTCCTCCTGAATCAGCTGAACGTTAACAGCAATGGACTCCATCGTCATTAGGCAGACTTCCAATGAGCTGTTGATGCTAAAATAAAAATTTACGATGATCTATTCATTGGTTCCAGCTAAAAACTAGTACAGTATCATAATCATTGACTTTTTCCTTTACACATAATATAGGAATTCGACTGAAGGTATTTGATGAAATTTCAAATATCCATCATGCCTGCTTATTTAAAATAGTGGGTATTATCCGAAGTTGTATTGATAGTTTTCCAATTTTAAACGAGCAACTTTGTCTTCCTAATTCACACTTATTATTTATGCAAAAGAAAACATTGCTAACAATCATAGAATATTAATAAATTCAAGCAATCAAAATAATCATCGGATCATTCCCATGTTATGAGCTTCACAATTCAAGCAATTCAATAAGTACCCAAAAACCAACAAAGCCAAGTGTGTGTGTCAACCAAAGCTGAAACATAAATTATGGATGTATTTAAAATAACTGAGCACAGCCATTACTTTCATACATTCATTGACAGAAAAGTAAAAAAGTAAAAAATATTTCAAAAAGTTTGTCTTAAAAAACAAAAGCGCATTTTCAACTGTTGGCATAAATACTAGGATACTTACTTATTAGTGACATTAATGATGCAAGATGTACCGCAAAGATTCTTCATAAAACCAATGGCCTCATTGGACCATTGATGATTGTCCTTTGGTAATGGCTGAACCTAAAAAATGGTGGATTTAAACTTTTAGTTGTAATATATATGTAGTATCATAAAATTCTTCTTCATGAGTAATATTCGATTTTATACAAAGTGTCAAACAGAGTTAAAACATTAAATACTTAATATTCCATATTAAAAACTTGGGTTACCCCGTTAAGGTGACAAAGATAGGCTTGCGGTGGTAGAGTGAAGAATCTTTCAGCCAACGGTTGAACATCTCTGCAGTCCATTATTTTTCCTTCATGCCCTGTATCCAAAAGAAATACTTCAATATGGGAGTCATCGAACTAAAATACAAAAATTAATTAAAAATGGCATTTCATTAATTATTCCAATTCAGCAAGCAGGCTATTGAGATATTTATTAGTTGGGATACTATGAGAGTTTAAGGATGGACATCAAGACCAATGGTTCTCATGTGCAGCTACTAATAGTTTTAAATAAATAAAGCTTGATTTTTTTTTTAAAGAAAAAGTTGACATTGACAGAAGTTAAAAATGACGATTTTTTAATTTTATCTTTTCCTTTACAGCTATCAGCTGTGATACTCATGGTTGTTATTAGATATAACCCCGTCTGTTGAATTAAACGTACCAAAACAAATTTTTTCATGCTGTATTATAAATAATAAGTAATTCTTATTGAAGCAATAAATTAAATAATATTGTATAATGTAGAGAAAAATATTGTTGTACAGTCAAACCCCCGAAAACACTACCCCGTATAACACGCTGGCCGAAAATATTCACCGCAAATCCCCCGATAGCACGGTCGCATTCCATTGTCGTTGCTATGTGACGTTGCCGGCTGTCATTCCGGATTGCACACACACAGCCAAACGGCTGGCCGTCTCTACGGTGCTTACACTCAATCAACACGTGCCAGACAATACACGCACAGCGCGCCGACTGCATTTTTCGCGGAAAAAATCGAAATCCCTAATTTTGTATGAGATTCACACCCCCGTTTACACTATTAAAAGGACCAATTTCCTTCAACAACAGTGACTTCTATACTGAGATGTAATTTTTCGGATATATTCAGTTGGTAAGACCGTTTCCTTCATTATATTATACTTTTGGCTTTGGTACGTTCAATTCTACAACCGAACAGATATTTTATAAAATCCATGAGTATCATAGGTGATAACCGAGGCCCTGAAGATGTTATATCATTATATGTAAAATGGCATTCCTGCTTGTTTGGTATCTCAATATGTAACGCTCACCTCTAGAACATCAGTCAAACGACCCCTCAGCCAGGAACCCTCATGAAAACAAGCAAAATATCTTTGTTTGTTTGTTATCGACTGTTCATTGGTGGTTGCATATTTATTTTCTTTTTCATTGAAATGATTTGTCATTTCTAGTTGAAGTCTGAAATAAAAATTTCATTGCATGATATTGGAAATCATCAAATAACATATAGCTTGCAACTAACATAATCATCTGAGTAATTGACCGTAAAACCGATTCTGATTGTTATAATATATTTTTGTGTGGAAGTAATTCAAAAAATTATGATTCTTTATTTAAAAAAACCAACTGTTACAGAATGGCTAAAAAATCAATCCAGTTCGAAGTTAGTATTCAATCTCTTATTATATCGTATGGATTTGACAGCATTTATCAAGCTAAATCCCTGTTCACATTCATCGCTTAGACCAGGCATGGGCAACCTTTCCTAGGTCTGGGGCCGGATTGTCATTCCGTCTTCGAGTCAAGGGCCGGACCAAATTACTACACATAAGTTATATTTAATTCAATAAAACATGTTGCTACATCTTATATATTTTTTATTTATATAATGAACGACATAATATTAATATTACTAATTACAAAATTTTGTGTGGCTGAGTGTGGTTGAGTGTGGAAGTAAGATTGGCCTTGTACTTGAATTAAAAGACTCTATATTGGCGATGATATTGCTTAAGGATAATCGCATAGAATTTTCGAAATTTTCATTTGTTATCCTCGTTCGAATTTTTGATTTAGTGTGTTTCTTTCTCGAAAAAAACTGATTGCATGTATATGTGCTCCCGAAAATACAAATGATTTTTCTTGCAAATGCGCGGACATTTGTATATTTTTCATCCACCAAATATAATTTATAAAAATCCGTCAAAGCAATGTTGTTAAATGGTGGTTTTAGCAATAAATCCCCCTAAAGCTCATTAAGTTCCATCTGCAAATTTGCTGGCACATTTTTTACATCTGAATCTATCAGGCGAGCAAATATAGCGAATGTGGAGTCTTTGTTTTGGAAGTCAGCAAGCCTTGTATCATATTGCTCTATTAGTGCCTTCAGTTCATCTCCAAAAGAATTAGAGTCGCGTCAAAAGAAATCCGAAAAAGCCGTTGAAGCCTTCAAATATCACATGCTTTTTAAAATATGGCTATTAGTTTACTTTACAATCGGAAAGGAAAAAAATGGAAATCGGTAAAGATATCGAGGAAATTTTCGCAAATGAATAGAATTGTGAAGGGTGGAGGATTTCTATTGCCACGACTGTATATGTGTTGTTTGTATGAGCTGATAGACTAGGAAAATGGTTTTTAAAAAAAAATCCTCCCTGGAACTATTAATTTCTTTATCAATTATTTTGCCCAGATGTATAAGGGCCAGACAAAATAGCCCGGCTGGCCGGTAGATGTCCATGCATGGCTTAGACCTTGAAATGTTGTTATGAATGAAATGAGTGAATTGGAATATTTATTTTGATACTGGTTGAATATATAAGGGGGAACAGTGCACCATTACATGATCCGTTTCTGACGCTGAAAATTAGCTAGTTTCTCAAGGCCTTAATTTGGAAGAAATTCATGACAGGTGCATGAGGACAGCATATTTTCGTGCAGATCTTCTGAGGTATATATTTCTTATATTGACAATATAAGAAATAAGCATTGAAGTGTGGCCCTGAGCACATTCTCTCATAAGCACAGTGGAGACGGAGATATCTAGTACTAGTGTGTCAACCCATGACACAGAAGCCAAGGTAAACATTTATTTTCGACCCACTACAAGAGATGTAGGTTATTGACAGACGATATTAATAGATACATTAAAAAGTTTCTGTTTAGCTATTTGAGAATACACTCACTTATTGAATTCTGCACAATCACAAGTCACATAAAAACGAGATGGACTTTCAACATAGGTCACCAAAGTGTCAAAGTCTGCATCAATTTCTAAAATGGGCTGGTCAGGTAAAACTGAAATATTAAAAAACCAAAAGATAAATATACTAATCAAAGCCCTGAGCCATAGATAATAATTATCACAACAATTTGTGTCTGTTTTGTATTAGAAAGAATCGTATTTATTTTTTTTAGTTTCAAATCAATGCGTATTTTTAAAATGTATATACATATATGACTTTTTTATAATAAAATTAAGTAAGATATGAATATTATATTGATTGAAAATTCAAAAGAACAAAAGTGTACTCAAGACAAAATCTGTAATGCATTAAACTATTGCTAGTCTATTACTTCAATCACTATTGGGGTTACTGAGAACCCACGCGAGAGAACAGCGATTCCTAGTCGATCGCCTATCTGATCTGTACAAATTTCTAGTGCCCGTCCCAAGAAGTTTGCGAGACAAGTCGTGTGACAGGGACAGCACGCTAAAATCTAGAAGTTAGCCGATTATCGACGAAAATCTCTTTCTAAAACCAGGGTCAAACAAGGGTTGGCAACAAGATTAATATAGGCTTTAAATTATTACTTTTGATGTTGGTCGATCGCCGCCAATAATTTCAAACAAAAGTCGATCGCGAGCAAAAAAGTCTGGCCACCCCTGTTGTAGACAAACAATTATTTTGTATAAAAGTTTTTGCAGTCAAAATTTAAAAAAACAACAAAGCATTTTTTTTACTAAGTTCTTTCAAAACATACCTTTTTTTTGCTTCAACTCACCGTATTCATTGATTTTCGAATCGCTATCCAGTTTTACTGTATCAGCATTACAAATTAAATCTTTATTGGTTTGATTTATTACGGATGGTTCTATTCCATTGTCAATGTTTAAATCTATTTCAATGCATGTCCTATTCGGGGAATCATCTTCGCTGCTGGTTACATCATTTATGTCTTCAATAATTGCATCATTTTCATTCAGTGATAAAGATTCTTCATAAATATCAGGAACTGCATCCACCAAATCAGCTGATGATTCCTCAGCATGATCTACGTAATTATCTTTGACTTTGGTATTGTTTAAAACAAAACTTTTTCCAGAATTTATGTCAGGTTCTTTAATATCTGTTTTAACATTTGGTCTATTCAGATTCAATGAACTGAGGAGCTCTGATACTTGGCATACTGTAATTTAAAAATTTAGGCAAAAATTAGTATTTTCCTAAACAGAACGTACTGCATATAAAAATCACAATAAATTTCTTTAAATATCAACAGTGTTCGTTTAAATTTACCATTACATATAATTGTGCGTGACGAATTATCGGTCAAAACCCCTCAAAACTGCTGCAGCTATGTAACCATGTTAATCATAATTGGACTATTTTAAAAGACTGGTAATGCTTGAATCAAAACATAATTTATATAATTTTAACAGGCTGTCATTTAGGATTTCAATTGGAAGATGTTTGATGGAAGTTGAAAGTAAAATTTCAATCTTTTTTATGAGTTTTGTCACAACCCGGATTTGGAATCTTCAGGTTTTTCAAGGACAAAGGTAAACTTGAACTGACGCATAGTAAATAGTTTGCAACATTTAGATATAAGAATAAAAATAAGAAGTAATAATACTATGTTTAAAAGCATCTAATTAGCTTACCAGGAATCTTTGCCAATCTTAATAAATTGCTATTTCAAATAAAATTGCAATTGGATCAATAAATTTAATTCATAGAAAACTTTCATTGTGTCTCACCCAGTGACTCCACGCAGACATTAAATTCAATAACAGGATATGAGAAGTTGTCAAAGTGCCGTAGTATCTCCATTTGGAACTTGCGGTTGGACATTACCTCAATCGGAGTAGAACCACCAGGCATTTCAATGCCAGCCATCTTATCAGCCTGTAAATATTAAAGAACAAATAATAGTAGAGGCAATTCTTAATCATTCTTAGAGTAAAATTTTTATGTTCCAAATTTGAAATGAAATAATGATTTAAAAAAATTGCTCTGCTTTTTATAACAAGCTTATTTACACAATTGGTAATTAATAATTAACAAGAAAGAAAATTAGTCTTACATTTTCTAAAAGTAAAACTAGAGATGCATCGGCCTTTTCACATTCTGTTTTCAGTTTTTCTTTCCGGTAGTCCAGTTGCTGTCTGAACATTTTGCTTTCAGATTGGTTCAATATTTTCACTAAAAAATAGTTTAAAAAAAAAACATTTTTAGCATTCCTGTTCACAATTTGTCATGACTAACTATATTAATTTATGAATAACATGGATTTTGGATGTTTTCTTGTCGTTGTTTGAGAACTCGAGAAACATTTAAATAAGAAATTCAAATAGGTAAATACCAAAATAATATTTTGTACATGTACGATTATAAAATATTATAATTATGGAACATTCTGTCATTAACGATATATAAATTACAGGTTAAGTTGTGAATTAGTGACACAAGTGAAGGAGAATGAAACATTGAATGTAATAATAAACACTTTTTACGGAAATAATATTTCAGGAAACCAAGAAGTTGTACTGATGTTATATAGTTTTTGGGACAATGAAAACAAATATTTCACATAGTTTGCCATCAGCGTAACTCGCTGTGCTTGTATAGTTACATCGATAACAGATACATTGTATTTGAAAAATATGTATGCTGAAATTAAAGGTTAAGTCTGTAAATGATTTTACATTTGAAGTAACACGATATATAAAGTTGACATTAAGTCTTGCGTATGCTGATAGCTGCAAAAATAGTTTTTTTTTCAATTACCTGGTGAATTTGAATGAAATCTTAGAGGATTGTTCAGAGAAACCCAAATATTTACCTCTATATCATACCTACCTATCAAAATCAAATCCGCGCATTCGAATATGATTCGAATGTCACAACTATAGACAATGTAAAGACATATATTTAGGATATTACACAGTCGGTATACTTTGAATATAAGAGCAAAGCAAGGAATAGTTTTCTATTTAAGTATATAAAAACCTAACGTGTAGGTCAGTGGTTCTAATTTGCGGCCACATGAGGACTTGGCTGCGGCCACCGACAGCTTCTTAAAAAATATTGATATTGAAACAAATGTGGTTTTACAAGTTAATTTGTCAACAAAGACTCGGACGCAATTAATACCAACAGTTAATTGACAAACATTCTTAGGTCCATTTAACATACCTCACACATAACAAACTCAAAACAAAGATTTGGTGCGGTCACCAGATATTTTCCCTGAGAACCACTGGTGTAGATACATACAATGACAAAAAAAAATTGTAAACGTAAAAAGAAAAAAACTCAATATTTTAAGTGAATTTCAAACACGAAAAAAACTGTTCACACGTGTATGTGCTGCCAAAACACTGAATGATTTTTCTTGCAAATGCGCGTAAATTTGTATATTTCTCTTCCATCAAATATTATTTATAAAAATTCGTCTAGGCAATGTTGTTAAATTGTGGTTTTAGCAGCAAATCGCCCTGAAGCTCAATAAGTTCCCATCTATAAATTTGCTGGCACATTATTTACATCTGCATCCATCGGGCGAGCAAATATAGCGAATGTGGAGTCTTTGTTTTGGAAGTCAGAAGCCTCGTATCAAATTGCTGTATTAGTGCCTTCACTTCATCTCCATAAGAATTGTTATGATGTTTGTATAAGCTGATAGACTAGTAAAATGGTTTAAAAAAAAATTATCCCTCCCTGCAACTATTACTTTGCCGAGATGAATCAGGGCTGGACAAAATAGCTCGGCGGGGCGGTATTTGCCCATGTATGCAATAGGGTTATTAGCTCTTTCTAGATTAGGCGATAAATCTTCGTGCAAATGGTTAACCGCTCGAAATTGACTCCTTAGTTTCCAAGAAAAAAAAACATAAAATGAAATAATATATTTTGTATTTTATGAAAAACACATGTTTCGTATTTTGGAGTCAAAGCAAAACTTTTAGTACTGTTCGGGTTCTCTTTCGTGACGCGTCGATATTTTTATCGATAGTTTTATAAAATATAGTTTACTATAAAAAAACAACTTTCTAGTCATAACAAAATAATTCTAATTTATTCATAAATTGCATTATTTTTTTGTGGCAGCCCTAGATGCAATTTGTGCTACCTATATAATTTGTTTTATTATATAAAAAATAACTTGATATAAAAAAAAATATTTTTCAAATTTTTATTTAAAATATTTATTGTTTTGTCACCATTTTTCAGTCGAAGTTACCTAAGTAAACTTATCTATGTAGGCCACTAAGGATAGTCCTTCAATGTTGCCTTCTTATTGAATACCAGACCAAGGGGAAGGGACACCGGGGTACTACTGGCATCAAAAGCTTTTTTTCCCGCATTGAACGCCACAGACTTCCACATGAATGTTACAAAAGATTTCAATGAAGGTCTTCCATAGTATCTTATAATTCAGGAGGTAATTTTCAAAAGTGGTCAATTCCAAAATATTTTTTTTCAACTGCCAGTTTTAGATTAAACTTTTGAGATTTTTTTTATTCAAATGGAAAAGTTTGAATTTTTACATATTTTAAAAATATAGATAGTAAACACAGATTTATGAGGAAAAGTAATGAAAATATCTCATAATCTCAGTTTTTCAACAAATGGATTTGACCACTTTTGAAAACTACCTCCTGATATATGGGTCTACCGTAGTGCTGAATGTTGCCCTTCGGCAAAAGTATAGTTTTTTATGCCTTCGACTCTTACGGAATTCATAGAGAAGTATACTTTAAAATTCAACGTGCCTATGGTAGGTATTTTATTGCGAAAATTATAATTATTGTAGGCACCCTACAATAGTGAAGGGGGAAGTGAAGGCAGGGGGGGGGCAATAACTTTCGGTTTCGTCGAGAGGTTGGCTAAAAAAATTAGGACGTTTATAGTCTATGGAGTTGTCAATCTATATGTTTTTATGGCCCATAGATAAGTATACTATGGAGCCATTAAATATCTAAGTGTCTATGATGGTGACTTTATATATTGTCTCTCGTTGTGACAGATAAAATAACAAATATTACACATCAGACCATGGATTTCAATTTAGAGAATACGTGCCGTATCTGTTTAAATAATTCTGCAGCGCACAATATATTTATGGCAAAACGGACCCATATTAGCAAAAAAGTTTCTTGTTATGAAATGATAAATGTCATGTTTTGTATCTCGGTGAGGAAAACATTGGAATATAATATATTTGTCAATCATTGGTAAGATGGGTCGATTAAAAATAGCAATTTAAACGGAAGAGTGACGAATGCGAAAATATCTGTCTTGAATTGTACAAACTTTTAAGGGGTTTCATCGAGGTAATATCGTCCTCGGAGTAGCACAAAAAAGGACTATAATCATATCTATCATACGGTTGTGCAATTGTAGCATTTACATCATAGTTTAATTTGATAAAGATTCTTATTAAGAAGCTTTTTCTATCTCATTTGAAATCAACATTTGTGAAATATTTTTTGACATATTGGAACAATATTTTATTCATTGATTACCATCTCCATAAGCTCGCATACCTATATGGACGTATGTGCTTTCTGCATTCCCGTGCATTATTATTTTAACCACCAGGGTTGTCAAGAATTATTTTTGTTAAATAATGAGTTTGTAACTAAAATTCATCATATGTTTCCCTTAAATATGTGTTTTTTGACAGCCCTCGATACAACCATTGGACACGTATTACAGAAATCTATTTATCTAATTCACTGTAACACAATTCCGGAATATTGTTGCTCACGAGCCCGTGCGTCTCATGCACTAGACTGGTTAAAAAAAGAGTGATTGAGCAATAGAATATCAATCAGTATCATAAAAAAATCTATATATAACTTTACCACTAATGAAATGTGTTAATTTTTTTATTTTGTATGATTAGGGAAGCCAAAAAGATGGCCTACCTCAAAAGGTGTGCCGTAAATGTTACATGAGAATCTATTCAAATTACAAATTCAGAATTCTCGCAGAAGATTCCAACAAAACATTGCTGGAACATTTTTCCGGATGTGATATAAAGAACATTGGAGAAAAATATGAAATAGATATTGAATTCAAATCGGAGAGTATCAAAGACGAGGTCGTCAGTGAAAGTAATGATTCCATAAATAACGACGATACATCAATATGGAAGCTTGAAGAGGATTGCGACTATAACATACCGCTAAAAGATTTAAATAAATGTTCTGTAGTGTTAGAGAAACCTGATTTCGAAGAGAAGTATGAATCAAATGATCTTGCGAATTTTGACGATGAGCATAAAGATGACGGTGACTATCTTGTGTCTTTGCAGAATGTCGATAAAGCAACAGAACTAGTTAAGAAGAAAGCTCCTGTGAAAAAGAAAACAGGTAACTTTACCATTTTTGAATCCTTTCTATGTTAACCTTTACATATAATATATGTTAGGAGAAAACTTCAAATTTAGGCAACCTTACATTAATAAACATCAGTCAAATAAAAGTCAAAACCTTAATTTTTCAGTTGTGGTGTCTTTTTTCCAAATTCTGTATTATCCTCTCCGGCCCCGGGTATCACCTATGATACTCATGTTTTTATAAAATATTAGCCCAGTTATAGAATTGAACATACCAAAACCAAAAGTATCATATAATGAAGGAAACGATCTTACCAACTGAATATATCCGAAAAATTTCATGTCAATATAGAAGTCACTGTTGTTGAAGGAAGTTGGTCATTTTTATCATTTAAAATGCTTCTACACTTACAATACAAATACAACAATATTTTTCTCTACATCATACCTACACTATTATTTAATTTATTGCTTCAATAAGAATTACTTTCACAATTTATAAAACTAAATCTGCTAACATCTCCTTATTAATGTGGGGTCATTGATTTTTGTGTTATTCCTTTATGTTTCAGTTGGATTAAAACGGAGCAGAAAAAAGAATATTTGTCTAAAGCAAAAGTCTATCAAAGGCAAGAAAAGCGGTCTGAAGATTTGTGATGTGTGTGGGAAACTTGTGGTCAACTTAGTTGAGCACTGCAAGAAACACGATGCCGTACGAAAGACCATCGCGTGCGGTGATTGCCCAAAACGTTTTTTCTCCTACGGAGCACGGTCCAAGCACAGGAAAAATTATCATTTAAACCGTGTATATTTCTGCGATATATGCAAGAAACGTTAGTAAGATTAATTTTTCATGTTCTTTCTCTTAATAATGCGGCTGAAAAAATCTTGTGAGTTTCTATCTCTTCCAAGCTAGTGTATATCCAGAAGCTATAGATCAAATCCGTAATAACAAATATGTAATAAAAATAATAAAACATTTTTAGTACTTATTCCACATAAAATTTATTGGATCAGGATCGATTTCGCTCATGGCGAGCATTGATAAGTAATACAACGAAACAGTGATATTTATACAAAGTTGAAGTAAGAATTACAAGGTATGACAAACAATTGGTATTACAACTAAGCAAATGCAAGAAAAATAGATTATAATTAAAATGTTGAAGACCTCTTAGCAATGCAAGCTATTAAATCAAAAATCAATTAAGTATGAATAATTATTAGCAAAGTACATTTCATAATGCTACATGAGAATGCCAGGGAATGCTCAATCCAACGAAAAAGTTCTGCGAAAAGAATGAAAAGGGGGCAATATCAATTCTTATTATCGTAAAAAATATCACTGTTTCGTTGTATTTCTTATCACTTGACAATATTGGCTCGCCATGTGCGAAACCGGTCCTGATCCAATAAATTTTATGTGGAATAAGTACATACTAAAAATGTTTTATTATAATGCCATTCCACCAAGTATTGACAGTGAACACCTTAAAAGTGACAAATATGTAACATTAAAATGTCTTCCCAGAATCAATGTCAATAGAATCACCCCAACTTCTAATGTCCCAAAGTCATATTAAATAATAATAAAAATTGATAAGTAACTCGCCATTTGATATTATAATAAATATTATCCTTCCTAGATTGACTGTCAGCAAAGGAAATAAAATTGCTTTAGATATGGCTTTAAAATTATATATGAAATCCTTGTAGAATTATATATAATACATTACTATTGTTTGCCTTATTCCATATTATTACATCGATGCAACAATAGAACCTGTATTTTTCATATTTTTTTTGCAGCTTGAGGAAATAAACTACAAAGTTATAAAATGGTTTTAATTAAATTATAAACAGCTATGCACCAAAGTATTTCGTCTTACTGTTGCAATATTAGATGTAGATATGTTTCTTTGAGGTCCTGTCCACATTCGCTGCATTTTAAAGCATACGTTGGATTTTTAATTATATTTTGTTTAAGATGGCTGTTCATTGCTGAATATATGCCTTTTGACCTTTTGACTTTTTATATGTCCTACTTTTGCTTTAGTGATATTTTTCAGTATAGTCAATTGTATTGTAATATATTGTAGATTACAAGGCTGGCAGGAATCATCAGAGGATGTACCACTCGGGTTTTGTTTTGGAAAAGCGTTTTGCGTGCACATTGTGCGATAGGAAGTTTGGAATCAAGAGTCACCTGACTATTCATATGACAACGCACACTCAAGAGAAGGCTTACAAGTGTGAACTCTGCGACAAGTTCTACAAGACCAGAACTGCTTGTAATTCTCATCGGTAAGTAGAATTCAAACTTCCTCATTGAATCATTTCCTTACACCCTGATAGGTCAAATCTCTTAACCACTCGAGTACCGAGCAAAGTGGTGACCCTAGTGACATCTCCCACTTGACTTCTAAAAAAATCCGTTTTTTCAATATGATTGACTGATGACAGAAGGACCTAATCCAAAAAGAATCTAATTTATTTTCTGTTTCAGGAAAGAAGTACACGAAGGACTTAGAGAACACGTTTGCCATTACTGTTCAAAAGCCTTTTACCTCCGGACCGGATTGAAATTTCATTTAATGTAATTACTTTTTCAACACAGCATTAAAATTTATTTATTGAAGTTTTAGTTGAATAAGACAACCAAGACTATCTTTGTAAGGTTTATTCATTGATTTCTTTGTTGGATGAAACAGTTTTGTTTTATTTACAGATCCCACACTAAAGAGAATAACTATA
This sequence comes from Himalopsyche kuldschensis, assembly GCA_028554975.1. NCBI lineage: Eukaryota > Metazoa > Arthropoda > Insecta > Trichoptera > Rhyacophilidae > Himalopsyche > Himalopsyche kuldschensis. The sequence continues at coordinate 1,166,591 of JAHFWI010000005.1, forward strand.
AATGTGAAGAATGTGGTAAAATGTTCCGAACACCAATGTCACTTAAAGGTCATAAAAAACTACATGCCAGCATTAAAAATGTCAAGTGTAAACTTTGCGACAGTGTTTTTTATAACGCTGGGTAAGTTAAATTTGGATTATATTAAAAACAGAAAAAAAGAAATATCCTAGTTAATATTTGCTGGATTTAATTAACCCCCTTGGCCCAAGAGTGCTGATATATCGTCACAACATGACTGAGCTGAGAGCGCGGATTCATCGGTGCATACTTTCATGTTTTATATATCACATTGAAACATTGTGAAGCAAAAAAAACACGAATGCAACCTTTTGTCCACCCAATTATTCAAAGTATAATATCTTCAATAATGCAAAATTAAAGTAAAATTTTTGTTTTTAGATAGTTTAGATCTCTATTTTTGAATTGATTTGTTGTATTCTTTTTGCCACAGAAAATTGACATGGAATTTAAAAAATAACTCCAAAACAACTTTGAAAGTGTGTTATTGCTGGAACATTGTAATAAACTGATTCTATTAAAAGTATCAACTATTGTACTTTTGGTGGAATTTTTATTATTTCAGACCATTCTAAATGAAGAATAATCATTTTTTTTTCAGAGGCCTCAGGAGTCACATGCTGTCACACACTAAGGAAAAGAAACATCCTTGCAAATACTGTGGTATCATGTTTGGACGCATCGACCACAGAAACCGACACCAAAAAACCGCTCACGAAGATAAACTGAAATAGACGATTTACAATCGAATTTATTTATTATATTTAAATGCGTTGAGATATTTTTTTATATAAAGAATTTTAATGTAAACGGTTGTAAATTTAATAAATTAGTTAACTGCTGTTTCGAGGTGAAATAAAAAAGATTTTATTGAAAACACAACAAAGAGTTTTCTAATTAATTAATTTATTTATTGAAGAAAAAAGAGCCGACACCATATATCCACAAATAGAGAATTCTCAAAAATTTCTTCTGAACCCTCTACCATAAAAACATATTTCGTTCCTCTCGGTGTCCAAACAATTGATCCACTCTCAAGTCGGTTTCGAACTAAAGAGTTACATCGGTATCAAATTTTTTACTCCTGAAAAGACCCTGGTAGTAATCCACTTCAAGACTTTGAGTCTACAAATTCCATTAAGAGTCCATATGCTCACAGTTTGAAGCTAACTTTCTTTTTCTTATGTGCCATGTCAGATTTGTCAATAATCCGAAGCGTTCAGGCCAGCTTTAAAGTTAATACAATGATATTTTCGATGGTTTCGGCGGTAACTTTGTGGAAGTTCATTTTAATATAAAATTAAAAATAACTTTGATTATTCCACGTATTGTGACACGTGTTTCGCCTCTTTCAGAGGCATCTTCAGACTTACTATCGCAAAGTTTGCTTAAGTAATGAATGATAGTAAGTCTGAAGATGCCTCTGAAAGAGGCGAAACACGTGTCACAATTAGTTACACAATACGTGGAATAATCAAAGTTATTTTAAATTTTATATTTTAATACAATGATTCGCTAGGGAGGTAAAACTGTTGACATGATCGTTCTAGAATTTTAGAGATGAAACGCTACAGGTCCATGATTCCTCATTAAATTATCAACCTTGTTTAAACCAAGTAAATGTGACCGTTTATCATATTCAGCCCAAATTAGTAAACGCGAGCACGTCTAGAAGAATGTAAGATTTTACGATTGTAGAGTTTTTGTCATAATTATCGAGGGTTGTAGAAAGGACAGTTTTCATTGCCTCGCATTTAAAGGATTCTACATTACATGAGTAGCAATTTTGCTCTTTTTAAAACTATACCTTTTAGGCAAGAGAGAGATCATTGAGCGTAATCATACTTTTAATAACAATGAGTCAAAAACTACATAAATGACTCAACTGTGATATTTTCTTCCTTTAAATTTTAAATGAGTAGGGTTTACAATAAAAGCATGTTCTCGTTTTCTCTGGGAGGAAGTGTATTGAGTAAAGTAAATAAAAGAGACAAGTGTCAGAAATAGACTTTTATTTTATTGTGACAATGTTAATATAAAACAATATAATAATTGTGATTTTTCATTTTTTTTCAACAATGTCATGATAAAAACTTACATTGTGTTACATTTCAATAAAAATTCGCTTATAAATATATCAAACAATAAAAAATACTTACCTAGAGGGGGGCGATAACTTTTTAAACTATTTCCATTCAAATATGACATACGGATTGAAAATTCAAACAACGAAATCATTATAAGAGTAGAGTTGCCGTTCTGGGTACTTGTAGGATAATTCAATAATGGTAATATTTATTCAATTGAAGCGATTACAAATGAAAACCTCGAGTAATCTTTCTTAGTGACTTGTACATAATATATATAATTAAATGTGATAAGAAAAAAAAATCAATCAAAACAGTAGCATTTATAAGGAATGTGATGATAAAATTAAATTCAATTAATATAATGATAGAAAAAACTTAGTACGTACAAAAATATATGATGACACCTATTGTCAGAACAAGAAAGTTAGTTTTATATCTTAAAAAAAGTGGTTGAACAAATGTCATCTATTCTTAGCTAAACAGAACACTCATCTACAGTTTATAAAATGAATCTTAAAAAAAATCTGATTTCTACTAATTTGAGATCAGAAAAACTTTCCAAGTTGCAAAATACATCATTGGAGTAAAAAAATATAGCGGCTAATTATTATATTTTAGACCTCTAAAAGCGACCAGACATAAACATACAAAACTTTCATGCCAAATATGATAATATTGTACTCAATTTTCAGAGAGATTCTCGAGTCTCGCAACACACATGGGTCAGTTTCCATGAATTGTTTAATGTTTGAGCGATTCTTTAGCAGTCATTGAAAGTTTCTTATTGATAATGGTAATATTTATTGTTAGATATCAATATCTGACACTATTAGAGCTATTAGATTTAACTGATCAAACTAATGAATGTGTGTGTAGAGGTACTAGAATAATTATAATGTTCGACGTGAAGGTGTTGAACATTTTTGGACGGTCATTGAACCGGTCATTTTTTGAGGTTAACTGAGTTAATTGATTATAACTCCGATGGTTTTATTCTGCAGCTATTTTTTACGAAAGCAAATCATTACTCTTAATAATTTTGAACCAAAGCCATTTGACATACAGTTGCTTCATTATCCGTTATAGTAATGCAAATTTTAAAGGCAGCATGTCATTAATAGTAAAAGGTAAAATAAAATTTACAACAATAAATATTTCCACCAAGGAAAAACAAATATTGTTTACGCATTGTAAAAAGAAATAGTCACCATGCAACATAATGGCACAACATGATATGTCCAAAAATCATTGCTTCTTTAAAATAATATTTAGTCGTATTAATTTTATTTTGTTATTTTGCAATTACAAAATTGAAGAATTCTTTTAAATAATTTCTTTTATGAAAATTATTTCCATAATTTTACGCAATTATAGTGCAATTATTGATAGAATCCAACTGAATAACTATTTTTCTTCTTCAATTTGTGATGAGAGTAAAAATAGTTTTAATAGTACAGCTGACAGAAGAAATTTTATAGTATGATAACCTGGATTTTATCAATAATGGCAGCACAGATTCTTCAGTGTTGCCTTCACTTGAAAGTAATTTTGCAGAGATATCATTCAATTTTTCACACAAAGCAATTTTGACATTGTTACAATTGCAAAATAGTATAATAATTGCAAATTATTATTGGATTATTTGATTGACCCTGATTAAAAGTAATAATAAAAAATATGTCACAAATGATTAAGTATATTGATTTATTCTGATTGACTGTACATAATGCAGTGATTAAAATAAAGAATGATTAAAAATAAAATAGTTACATTTGATATATGAATTTGAATAATCTTTTACACATTCTAAATTAGTATTGAAACACAATATGGCTACGACATTACACAAAATTGATACGGTGTGTTGATTTTTCACTTTCCTAAATTTAAATTGTAGGTATAAAAGAGTTGGCATTTCTTATTGTGATAATAGTTATAAATTAAAAAATAATAATAAAAAAAGGCTGTCGCAAAAATGTGTATATTTATCACTTCCGTTGGATGGTTGATTATCGATTACTACTAACTCTAATAATAATAGAATTTGTGTAAAAAACGTACTCTTTAAATTAACACTACTTACACTAAAAAAAAAATTAAACACTTGAAAAAAGTAGCATTGTTTTTAATTATTGTAAAACAAATTTAATGGCTGCCGTAGGTTTTAAAATTACAAATATATAAAATATTCATTTAAAATTATTAAAACAATGTATACACTATATATTATCATTATAATAAAAATGCCAGACGTATAATTTAATCAATATAAAAATTAGCGTACCAGAATAATTAAGGCAGGTGAATATTATAAAAAACGTACAAAAGCTACCATCAAATCGGTCCCCCGCGGCCCAAAGACCTTCGAGACTGCCGATTGTAATTGAATGGTGTCAAAAATGTCCACGAGAACTGATCACTTCACTAATGCGTATCGACGATTCTACTAATAATATATAAGAATCTCATAAAATGGTAAATAATATAGAGGAAATTATGAACACATACAAAGCTGTAGAACAAGCCATTAAAAGTAACATTCAAATTCAATAAATTTCCAAATATTTAGTCACTGAGCCCACTGCCTTACAAGAGATCTTGCCAGTAGCTTAAAAAAAGTATCGTTTTTTTACCAACTAAGCTGCTATTAGTTTTCAAATTGTTATGTTGGCAGTTAGTTGCAATACAAATATATATTTAATGATACTTTTGAATGATTCGCGTATAGGAAAAGGCACCTCTTTTTTGCAAGCAGTACAAAATGGATTTAATCCACTGTTTCAAACTATTCATCAGATTACAAAATGAACACAATATTTAGTACAAATAATTAATACTCCATACACAACAACAAATTCTCTTTATCTACAACTGAATTCAATTTTATGTCATGAATTCAAAGATTTTAATGCATAAAACGTTATTTTATACCATCTCACTGTTCTGTATGTTACAATGTAATTGATGATAATTTAGGTAGGATATATTGACATGTTCTATCACATCCTGAAAAAAAGTCTTTGAAATAGTTTTTTTAGATTTTCAGTGTTTGCAGTTACCAAGAAATCATTTGTACCAAATTTTATGCAAGATATCTTTCACAAATTTTGAAGTTAGATTAGAGATGGATGATAAAAATAAGATTCAATAGTTTTTTTTATCGTTTTGGGCTGAAATCAAACAAAATGCATACTTATCATACGTTCATTAAATTATTGTAGGGCAAAATATCACTTCTTTTTCAGAGCATAGGCGAAGACTTTACTTTCAACAATATGTGCAAAAATAACTGATTTTTTCTTGCACTATGGTCGCAGCTTAGCATTTTACAATGAATTCTATTTTTGGGCATACAAATAAGAGTAAAAATATTGCTTATAGACCAATCCAGATTTTGATATTACCATTTACTAATAGTTGTCATGAAACAGTTAGTCTCTGCAATAATAATGGATGTGAAATTAAAACTATATTCCAGAATTATCATACATAGTTATTTTAAATATCATTTTCAAGTATGAATCATATGAAGTGTAATAAAAGATGAAAAAAGTTGTGCCTAAAAATGAAATCTAATTAAGCACACCAATCGTGTAATTTATTGTTTTGTATTGTTGAATACATCAATGATAACAATGGCAACATGTTAAATATTTTATTTAGGAAAACCTTTCTCATCTGAATTATCATGTGTTCTTTGATCTTTAAGAAGAAAGAATTCGGTAGAAAGTTTTTAGTAAAGAAATATTCATACCCTTTAGTGACTTTACTTTGACAAGGTTACATTATGTGATTAATTTTACAATGCAGTAAGATAGGTAAGTAAATATTGTACAATCTGGATTGATATATTAGCCGATATATTGATGATTGTTTTTTTAAATGCTGATATCGAAGGAGTGCATCGGTTAATGCGTCTCAGTGATGGTGACAGTCTCTGTTTCGGTGTCGTCTCGAGCCAGCGGTGCCGTGAGCGGCGAGCGGTTCCGTTCAAACATCTCCAAGATGGTCTTAGGATCCGTCCCCGCCGGAACAGTCACTGTGCTAGTCTGAGGAAACAAATTCACAACTATTAGGAAAATGACACCTTTCTAATAAAGTGGTATTGTAAAAGAAATGGCACCATATCTCTTATTCAAAGAGATACGGTGCCATTTCTTTAACACAGAATTGTAATTACTTTGGGCAGATCATTGCTAATGAAACATACTGATAAAATTTATATTAAAAGTGAGTTTTAGACAGTGACAATAAATTAAAACATGAATAATAGATGTCACTGCCTCTCTGATGATGTTTCTCAAATAGGTGAAAAACTTGTCACTACTTGTTTGACAAAGATATCAATTTAATTTTATACAACAAAGAACTTAAAAAAAATTACCACCAAATCCGTTGATTATAAACAATAAGTAGTAAAGTGTAATATAATCATCAAAGATGTTCTGACATTTGATTTATACTCAAATTTTTGTTGTGTACTTACTGCGTGAAACCATAAAAAATATCAAATAATGTACCAGAGTTGCTGTGTCTTTATATTGATAATATATTCAACAAAAAAGCTTCAGCACTATTATTATCATTATCAAAAAAAATGTTTTGTTCTGATGGCTTGCATTAATAAATGTGTTAAAAATAAATCATAGACAATATCAAAAATTACAAAAAAAAATCCAAACCATAGATTATAAAAGGCAGACAAAAAGTGGGTGTGCAGGTGAAGAAAGTCAATATGAATAATGTTTTTTATTGTAATATATTGGAGTTATAGTGATAAATATTCGCATATTGTAATGTATGTACAATTGCCATTATTAATATTTATGTGAGGGATAGATGCTCATTCTGCATGTTCATGAAATAATAGATTCAACTTTTATTTTGTGTGTGCGTTTGTTTTTTTACACATTCGCTCACTCTTAAACGGATGGAACTATCTAAGATAATACAGACGTTATAAAATATTCATACAGAAAATAAATAGCATAATATTCAACCAACATGTCACTTTGACAGTGGAATTTGTTCCCGGCATATGAAATTTACAATAAATATTTCACTAAGGATTTCGACTGAGGGTGCTTGATGGAATTTCAATATCAAATTTGAATTTTGTACTTTTACATGAGTTTTGTCGCTAACGACCCAGATTTCGCCTTTCGGCATCTTCAGGCATTTCAAGTGCACGGATGTACTTGAACTGACGCAGTTTGTATCGTTTATATACAAAAATAGAAGTACATCACCAAGTTAAATTGCTATTAAAATTTAAATTAGCGAAAATTGAATGTACACAAGTTTCAATGAATTAAGTGGGTTTGTTATAATAAAGGGGAATTTTGGAATGACTGAAGATGCCAAAAGGCGAAACCTGGGTCATTAGCGACAAAACTCATGGAAAAGTACAAAATTCAAAGAATTCAAATTAAAAATTTCATTATTAGAATTGAAGTTGTTGGTCCCGTTACTGAGCAGTAATGCAATAAGGATTTTATCTTGCTCGGTTGCGAGACCTTGAATATAATAGAATCATGATGATCATAATAATAACATCGGTAAGTTTAAAAAGGACAAAAAATAGTATTAGAGTGAAACCAAGTTAAAAATATTTCCTGTATGTAACAAATTAAATATATGGTATAAGAACACCTCCATTGAAGTTTGTGTCATCTTCCTATCTTTTAAGCTTATTGCAACATAAATGTATTTGAGGTAAAGATGTATCTACTTTTCAAACAATGTGACAGAATTGAGTTGAGCAGTGAAAATTGGTTAGTAATTATTTGGTTTATTTCACTTTTCATACCTTCATCTCCAGAAGAAGTCTTAAAACACACAAAAACAGTAAAATGTTGTATTTAATCAAACCAATCCAGTCATTTCAAACGTGAATACGAATAAAAATGTTTTAAACGATATTGAAAAATAAAAACACACCTCACTCATTATTCAGATTAAGAGTTAGATGAGAAAAAGATCACAAAATCTGTTTAAAACACAATTTAAAAGAACTATGTACACAGTGCAAAATAAACTTGTACTGTAAATTTTACTATACCATCAAAACTGGAACACTTGGGAAAAATCAAAAATTTTATCCAGTAAAGTAAGAGAATGAAAAGCAGATACTAATGATTATTATTTTGCATTAAATTTAGTTAAAATTCAAGCAAGTTAATTAAGTAAAAACTTGTATGACAATATTGATCTAAAAATACAAAATAAACCTAACATCAACTTAAAATTGTCTGTGGTATTTCGTTTATTTCAAATGATGTTCCATGAAGTACGTAGTTTATGATGCTCTGTGTCTTAAGTTACTTAAGGCATTCAATCTGTTACACTTCTAGATAGATGTGTCAAAGTTGAAAAAATAAATAAAATGATGATTATACCTCGACGCGGGTGATTTGTCCTTCTTCTCTGCTATGCTCTAAGACTACAAACAAAAACAAGCGACGAATCAACAACACGTAAAGCAAATGAGATGCACAATATTGGGAAAACAATACGAACAGTACAACCTCTTTAATTTGAACTTTTTCAAATCTAACAGATATTCTAGCTATCAATTAATTTGGTGTATTTATAAAAACACAGTGGCAACACCGGACAAAAAAAAGCATTTCTATGTTTCAGCATTCTGGGTAATAACACCACATTTGCGTATCGGCTCTTTTTTTACCATTGTATATATTTACAGGATTTGTCACCTGCTTGATTTTTTCTCGTCATACTTTGATTGGATGCATCTTATGGATAGTATCCAATGGTCTACCAGAACCCCAGAATCTCACCAATTGGAAGAAGCATTAGAGCAATGTTGAAAGTATCTCAATATTTGATGTAATCATTTGTTATAGATGATGCTCAATATTATTTGAGTCGAGTGCCATTATTGGATAATGAAATGCAACTAGCAATTTCTAGGTAAATAACAAGCTTCTTATCTGATTGTCATTTTCCGGGATGTGCACTCCAAGAAACCTTCCAGTAGTATCAAAGGAAGTCAAGGAGCTCGTGGTTTGTTTTAAACATCATTGAAAAAGAACAATTTGATGACTATTTAAAACTGTGTCCTCATAAATAGACAATTGCAGATATTGATTATTCAATTATATATCAGTCATAAAAGAGGTTGCAATGTACACATAAATACTCAATATAAATACTCATAGAATAACATTATATCAATTTAATTTACATACATAAATCAACTAAAAGAAACACTTTCAATAATAAATTTTGAATAAATTTAACAGTCATCGTGCACTAATAAAGAATATTACGATATGATATATTATTCCTACGAATTACTATATTTATTCTTCTCACTTATTCAATAGGAATTAACTCCGCACATACTTGTTAATTTAGTATATTCTTTTGTGCACAATTAGACTGAATATTGTTGTGTAGGGACAAAAACAAGAAGCATGTTGTGGGTTTATATCGATAGAGTGAGGGGTATTGTGACTGGAAGGTGTGTGGGTGACAAACGTATAACAACAACACCTCAACCAATCATGTATTTCAAAAATAAAATGGCCACTTCATTTTTTGTATAAATGTATAACGAACTCTCTGACTGCATTTTGTGATCTAGTCTTCCGAGATAGTGAATGACAAGTCAGACAAATCTAGCACTGATTGTCCCCTTCTCATTAGATTCATTAGATTTGTATGACTAATGAAAAAGTTGCCTTGCCGTTTCAATTATCATGGGATACACCACAAATTTGTTTTCTAGCTCTAACTCCCAGTTCAATTTCAATTCGATTCTCTGTAAGACATTTCTTTACCCACTTTGATAATTGACAAACCATTGTTCAGAGTAGGAAAGCAAATGATTCAGAGTCCATTATTGCTATAAGGGGAATGAGTGATTCTCATCTGCTTTGAAGATTAGTCGGGTTGGATTCGTTTGAATACTTGGCCAATGTGCAGAACTGTACAATTATTGATCTGCTATTTCTCAATACAGTAGAATTTTAACGTAAACAAAATATTCTGCTAAACATAAATGTTAAGCTTGAAAAATTTACAAAGTTAATTGTAAGACTATATGGAAAAATGCATTTATTTAAACATAATTTAATGTGATGGGATAATATAAGACTGGTGACATCCAGAATTGTTATTGTAGAATTGTCATATAAATACTACCAAAAAGAATAGACAAAGCTCATAAACCTTGTTTATGGAACTTTTTGAATTATTGTATATTTAATGTTGGCACTTCTGAATTCCCTTTTGTGGCTTAAATTCATTATATACGTATAATTATTGTTAAATATGAAGTTTGTGCGGCTTCAATACTCACTATTGTCAGTGGTAGTAGAGTTAGAGTGGTGTGAGGTGGTGGTAGTATTGGCTTCCGTTGTGCCGGCCGGTTGTCCAGTGCTGGAATTACTGTTTAGGGTTGTGAGGGTCGTAGTTTTGACTATCACTGAACTCTGGTTGACAGATGACGTCTGAAAGTAAGCCAAAACCAAAATGAGAAAAGAATAATTAAACAGTTTGAATTAATTTATTTCATACTGAAACATGAATGAATTCGCACCTGCAAGTTTATTGTTCCCAATCTTGCTGCAAGGTTTTCGGGACTGCTAGCTCCGCTTCTGTTGCTAAGCGCCTGGATGAGGTGATCTTTGACACTGTCCACAGTGATGTCGCCGATACTCTGTGATGACAGTGTGACATTGTGTTGGTTGTCTTCAGATGCTCCGTTTTCATGGACATCTCCCGCCTGAAATTGTGATTATTATTGAATTAATTTTAACTAGCCATGTGGTCAACAGTCGTTAGCTTCAGTTGGGGTATGCGGACAGTTTTATAAATTTATGGATAAACCAGAGTGTAGCAAAAGCAATTAGCTTACTGCTAATCTTCTACTTCATCCGTCTATCTTTACTTTCTCCGCTAAAGAGAGTTGAGCGACAACAACTTCTGTTAAGATGAGGTCCATTAAAAGTTGATTTGCTCCGCATTGGAAGTAGATATGGTAGCATAATTTTCAATAATAGACTTGAGACAAACCGGATTATCGGCATCTACATCTTAGAATTAAGAGCTTTGCCTAGTGTTCAGAAAACGTGCATTTCCTGGCAGTCAAAATCAAATGTTGATTTATTCAATTCAATATTTGACATATTAAATGTGGACTTGTATGTCTTTTATATGAGTTAAAGTCGTGTTTTAAAAAACATGCATTTGTTCGAAAATCAGCTTTAACATTGACAACAATCAATATTCATTGTTAAAACTGTGTGTGTGCCTAGTAAAATGGTTTAACAATTTTAGGGTTATTTATGCTTTGTAATAATTTTTGAAATGTGTGAAAAGCGGACCAACCTTGTGCTCTCCATTGAGCATCGGTGCTTCATCAACTGTTAAAGAGGATGGCGCTTCAATGAGCCGCGCCCACAATGGCAGCGTCAAGTAACACCGGGCACGAGTCACCTAGAAAACCAAAACATCATTTCAAAAACAAATAAAGTATTGTACTCAAGTTTATTAATATTATCATAATTCCCTATCTTTATTGAAATAGTTTTTCCATCACTAATGCTGCGCAATAATGCTCAAGAGTTCTGTTGAATAGGGCTATAAAAAAACATGGCTACCTTACCTTATTGGCCGACACAGTGATGCGCTGCAATTCGGACGAGGAGTGTAAGTAGAGAGCTTCGCCGTATTTTGAGAATGTCAAACTTGAAATTCCACTGAAAAATGAACAACATGTTTTTCTACTAAATTAAAATATGTCTCTTAAAATTTAACATGCAACTATCAAGTACAAACGTTGATGTCGTAAGTTTACGCACATGCATGCAGATTCAATGTAACTATTCAGAAGTGAAGGGGAAATGTTTTAATATGGGCCTGTTTACATTTTACACCTTGGAAGTGTATTTTGATGGAATCACCCTTATAATGGTAAAATGTATATCAATCTGGCTGCAATTTCAATGTATATCAAAAAGCTGAAAAACGGCTACTATCTTTTAACCTTTAACACTCGAGCATTTTTTTGTATGTGGGTACCGGCAACTCGAGGCATTTTTCCGTGACGAGCATATTTTCAATGTAAAACATTCAACTGATGAAAAAAATGTTAAAAAAAATGAAAAAAAATGTTTTGTTATTATTTCTGTAAAATAGATATATAATGAATATAATGTAGTTATTTTCATTTAATTTGTAATTCCTCATTGTGTGGTATTTCACATAGCCATCTCCAATATGTAATCTTGGCTTAAGATGCAAGTCTCGTGAAATAGTCGTGTTTCTGATCTCCCACCTGAGATTTTTTTCTATGTTTACACACTGCACAGTCTATTTTAGTCCCGGGAAGCAGTACATGTGACTTATCTGTAAGTTGGTCTTCTGTAGGAAGATTTGAAGTGCGCCTACGAAATCCACCTAGCCAAAAATCTCCCACTTATTGGTCAACCAATAATTTGAAAAATTTCAAATGCGTCATTGGATTTTCATTTTTCTCTTCATTCGAAACTATATATAACTAGTATTGGAACCCGGCTTCGCTCGGACCAGTTTGGGGTTATGTCCAGCTCGGCGCGTAAATTCAGACGGGCCAAGTTGAAACAACTTTTTTCAAAATTCAAAAGTCTAGGTCAATTAAAATGGAATTAAAATGAACATTTCAGACTGGCATTGACATTTCACAGCCCCTTTCATACATTGACAGCCCCATTCTCGCCCATTAAAATGTCCAAATTCAAGGAAAAAATCTAATTTGCTGTCAAAGAAATTTCAAATAATACCTTCACGTAAATAAAAACATTATTATATTAATAAAAGCCGGGAAAGTTCAGTAGAAGACTAATTTATTACATTTTGACTAAATGTCTTCGCCGATAAAAAATTCAAACATATTTTCTTTCATATTCGTTTTTATGGCAACTTAATGACCAACAATGCAAAAGGGAATTACAGACCCACAGACATACATACGCCGTTTCGGTTTTATATATGTACTACTCGATACTCGAGTAATTGGAGTCTCTACACACACATAGATAACGAAACAAAATTACCGTCGAAACTTTCGCGAGCGAAATCAATTCGTTTGTTTGAACTTGCAACAACAATGCAAAAGAGAATTATTTATGTATTGTTTTACTCGTTATTTTGCACATCAACCCACGAATGCCAAATTCATCTTCTCGTCAGTCGCATTTCCCCAAGTTTATGATTAGCATAAGCATTTGTATCTTTGAAAATATCGTTCACTAATTCTTCAGTAAAAAATAATTTGAAAAAGAATCCATCAACTCTTTTGAAGGAAACTGCTGAAGTCTGTTTTTATCTGGAAAGGTTCATTATCATTTTTTGTGAAGTCGATCCATTCTCCTGTATTTTGTCCTATCCTGCTACTATTTCCACATATTCATCACTATTACTTTCGATAGCAAGTAATCTTCTTTTTCTCATTGGAGGAATTATATCACTATCAATACTATCATTGACGCAATTGAGTGCATCATTGTTATCAACACCATCCTGATCAACGTTAAAAGTAAATTCATCATCGCCACTATCAACATTATCACTGCTTTTTTATATGTTTATTCGACATTTTTTCGGTACAAAATATAATTTTGCGGGAACTGATATGCTGAACTGATATGGGAAAGGATCTCATGTATTTCTGACGAATGAATCCTGAAATGATCCCGATGTATTTTTACATAATTAATATAAAAAAGCAGGGTGATGGCTAAATTTTTTAAATATTGCATTCATTTCGTTAATCCAAATGAAATGCTTTCAAATAGTTCAAATACACTTGTTGTACGAGCTGCTGTCTCATAAATTAACATCAGTCAAAAACAACTTGTTCCCAGTGCAGTACGCATTGTCAAACGATTCCTCACAAAATAGTAAATCAATAGGTATTTCATTAGGTTCGTATCCTTTCCATCCTTACTCTCTTCGAAAAAGAGAGGTTGAGCAACTGAGTAACAAGCAGTTCTCGTAGAAAAATAAATGTTGAGATAAGCTCCGTGAGGAGTTTATATGCTTCAAGTTAGCAGCGAACATGGTTTCTTACTTCATTAGACAGACATGTGAAGACCGTGGGTCGCTTCAAACTAATATTTTTTTTTGAGGGCCGCAGAAAATGTAACATTCTGAAAATATTTTGACGTATAAATCAATAAAATTTTGAATATCATTACCCCCTAACTTTACGCCGCGGGCCACAAAAATATCATTCACAGACCGCATTTCGACCGCGGGCCCCAGTCTGTAAGTCACTTCATTAGAGTATTTTATATTAGTTTTGTAAGTTTCTAAATCGATATACCATATTAGTCAGTATTGTCATCAAAAACTGAAAAGAATATTCAAAAATAAAACTGTGAACTGCACGTTACGCCCTTGATTTTAAAAACAAATAAAAGGGAGCACCATCTTGAAAAAATAATATACACACTTCAGACCATGCGTAAAACTTCAGTTCAAACACTGTGAGAACGTTCAATAAATAAAATTTATGACCAAATGTGACATAAAAAATATCGCTTGCAACGAAAAATTCACAAAAAAAAACACATGTTGAAATTAAGAACGCCGTCACTTTTTACGACTTTTTATTATCTAAATGTCTAGATCAATTAGTATTTATTTTATCTTGTCTGAAATCGCAACATAGAAATTGGTAAAAATATGAATAAAAAAACTTTATAGTCTTGCCGCCATAGAAGCGGCATTCGAGTAATTCGACAAACTTCCAATGCCGCTTGTATGGCGGCACTCGAGTGGTAAGAGTTAATCCCTGTGTCAAAGGTGACCAATACAAAACAGAAAAACTCAGGTAGATTCTATTAAAAATAATTCGAAAACTAATATAAACAGTTCTAATAGAGAACTAAAAAAAGGTCGAAAATTTTAAGCTCTTATGAAAGTCACATCTATGGATAGATGTTAATTTTTTTGTCTATCATCATGGATATTATTTCATAGATACACGACAATGATGCCTATTGACATTTTTGTTTAACAATTTTCATCAAGACTTTTCAGGTCAGATCTCAAGTAATTGTGAATAATAATATATTGGATGGCAATGAATGAACATTGTTAAACAATTTTGTCAGATTAAAAAAATCCTCTACAAGATATTGTGTTCATGATCATAACTTCATCAAACAGCTGCAACAGTTTTGAAGCGCACCATTGATGATAATTCTCAATAAACATTACCCCATGAATCAATGAATTGACTAAATAAGACACTCTTGGCTATATACATCAGTGGCATGGCAGGCGATGATTAATTGTGATCTAAGTAATACAGTAATTTTCAATTGAATTATTTACTTGATGTCCTCCTTCCGTACAGCTGCCGCGTTGAGTTGTCTTCGAAGATCAGGTACGCTGAGCACTAGACAGTCACCGAGGTTTGTCAGACACAGGAGACAGCACTCCGTGTGGAGGCCTCCCTTTCCTGAGACAGGCTCACTGGGCATGCAGGAGAAGTTTGCAAAGGCCATCCGTCGCACCTAATAGGTTAATCAGTCATAAATTAACCACAGAATATAGTGATAAATTTCCAGATAAAAGTATTTATAAGTAAAAGGGTTTATTAAATTAGAAACAGATTTGCACAGATCCAATGAGAATTCCGGGCACGTAAAAACGGGGCTTCACTTAATATGCAAACATGTACCTATCTGTTAGGACCGAAACATTTATGTCACATTGTATGGTTCCCTCTACACATATTTGAATCAATATTTACCCTAGCTCCTTCGTGGGCTGTCAGCTTATATTTGCAGTACGGTTTTAATGATGGCAATGAGAATATCTTGAATTGCTCTTCGGAAGCAATGATTACTCTGTGTGGTTGTGTGGCATCAGGTAATGGTGACACCCCCATCTCGACCTATAAAGGAAATAAACATGAAAATAAATAATTTGATTTATATTTATTGCGTTGTATTTATTGTACATCAGATTTACAGCCCGGTATCATGGGCTAGGCTAGGCGTATCTCGCAAAGCACTTTCAAATGATAACCATAACCAGCAGTGTTTTTAACCCAAGGTTGCTATGCACTAAAGCATACTGTAATAAAAAAGACAGTTTTTATTTTCTTGTCAGCCAGTCTTTGATATAAAATGAGTGCACTTTTCAATCAAACATGATTTGAAAGGAAAACAATCTTTTGAATTCCATTTTCAGCTATATCACCCAAAGCTCCAGGAAATTCCAGCTCAGAAATCAAAGGACTTGAGAGGGTTCACCTTATATTTGATGTATTCTCTATTTTGACGGTAATGAAAGGATATTTTCCTATATGATTAATTTATTTAAAACATTATAGAAAAGTGTTTACTAGTACAATTAATATATGAAAGAGATTATTAACATACCTCAAGCGGTTCTGGTAGTGGTACTGATGCTCCATCCAACACTGTGATGCCTATTACGGGAGCCCTATGTTTCAATTGGATTTCTTTAGCCAGATGACAGGTAACCTAGAGAGAGAGAAACAAAGTTTTAGTCAAAAGTTTTCAAATTTCACTGATGAATAAATTGACACACAGCTACAGCAATCACCCTTTTCTAAGGGAGTGATGATAGAAGAATGGGGCTAGGAAAGGACATCTGTCATCTTTTTATATTCTGGTTGCCTATAGATATTACAAATAAGAAAGTAATATTGTGTAAACTTACTTCATCTTCTGATCTTCTGTTAGTGGGGGGAACTGTGATGGTGAAAACATAGACCGTACCATTGTTGGTGCCAGCCCACAGTGTTGGAATAGTGTTTTGAACTGAAAATTAAATGAAAATATTATTTAATATAGTTTAAAGAATTGACTATTAGACGAATTAAATAAAGTTGCATTTATATACTTGAAAAATACTCTGGTGTTTTTAAACTTACAAAACTGTTTATTTTGTTTCTATTTTCAATTTTTTAGACATTATTCTAAACAAGTACTATAAAATTCGTTTTATTTATTTAAATGGTGCAATATTTGAAAAAAATATGGGAAGACTTTTTGCCACAAACGCCAATTGCTGTGGTAATGTTTTCAACTCACCGCTAACGAGGAAACTTCTGGCAAAGTAAAGACATCTGACCATGGAGCCGTTGGAGTCATCAACAGGACGTGCTTCAATTTGTCTTTCAACAGGTTTCGCTTCCAATGGATTAAATGAATCTCCCGATTCCGGTGTTTTCTTGGGAGCCTAAACAGAAATAATGACACACTTCAAATATCACATAATGAGATCAATATACATATATTACAGTGATATACAGGGGAGAAACAAGAGTATCGGAAAAAAATAATAGTCACGAACCTGCGCTGGAGTCTTCTTTTCTACAACAGGACTAGGTGAGGACTGTGGCTGCCTTCGTTGCGATCTTCCTTTTCTTAATCGACGGAAAGATTCTCTCAAAGACTTCTTAAATGACTTGCGTCTGGATATTGGGGTGTCTCCTGCGCCAGTGAGATCTGCAAGATTTCATTCAGAAGTGTCAACAAGAGAAAACTAATGCATATATACAATCAATGGGGTTACGGATAAGGTTGCCGGGGATCCGGATTTCGCCAGGAAGAAACTAGCCGCAACCCCAGAAGCACAGTCTACCATACCTGACCAATTGAAACTGAATGAAAATAACAATCATAAGGACATTGGATTTTGATACTGACCATTGGGGTTCAGCGTGCATCTGTTTAGAACAGGAGCGAGACGTCTATAATCGTAGAGCGCCAGCCCATGTGCAGTTCCTGCGGCCAAAAGACCCCACTCGGCTTGCAAAGCGCAACATGTCACAGCTGCCGGCGGTACCAATTGTAGCACGCTGGTAACCTAAGATTCAATAAAAACATGGATTAATATCTACCCTCTCTGTGGTACACAGTATTTTAAAAGAACTATATTAATCCTCGTTTTAAATGGATTTGCTTAGTGAGATATTTGCCAGAACCAATTATCTTAGATATAATAATAATAATAATAATAATATACTACTATAATAAGTTTCAGTGTTTAAAAAGTAAAATCAGCGACAGTAAAAACATGTATTATAATTAATATGACAATAGAATTTTTATAATTTAAAAAGCTTTTTTAACCAATAAAAATGCATTTTATTAACCATATTTTATGTGGTCAATGGTGATTGATTCATTTTAAATGTGATTTCAATGAAAATAATTTCCAACACTGTTAAATGGTAATTTCTAATTAGTAAATAAATGCTCGTCAGTATCTTACCTGGAAGCCTGGTGTCATGGAAATGTCACAGCTTCTAAGATTGAGCTGGTCGTGCCCCTTCCACACAAAACCGTCTCTGTCTGATACAATGTTCATAATAACAGACTGTAAAATAAAAATAAACAGTATTAAAATGGCGTACAATGTGATATATACAAAGCATCGGTACGGGGTGGATGCTTCCCTATCTCGATCACTGGGTATAATAGAACCTTCCGGTTTTACGTGTGCATGTTTTCATAGTCGGAAACTGGCATAATTTTTTTCTAAACATGTCCACTAACAATGTAGAGCAGTGATGCACAACCTGCGGCACGCAATAGCAAAAATTATATTGGCCCTTGAACTATCTGAGAATTGATTATCTGGCCTTTCTACCAAAAAGGTTGTGCATCACTGATGTAGAGCATACAGATTTCTAATTGAGTATATCTTAAGCTCTATAAAAGAGTGTCTGCAAACAGAAATCAATAACTAGATTGAAGAATGAAGCTACACTAGACCACGGATACGACAATACTGGAAACTTAACACTGAAATGTTACACTTATATAGAAGCAATTAAAAAGTTAGTTAGGTTTCATTATCGTATAAAAGCATATTTTCACACGAATTTGAAAGGTAAATTATGGCAGTAATATTACAATTACCTTAACGGGTTTTGATATCTGATCCATTCCAATATTGGCCGTCACTACATGACCAGCTGTTCCAGCGACGATCAAAGTGCCAGAGAGCGGACATAGAGCAATTTTTTTCACAGCCAACCTCGGGTCGTCGCTGTAGGGATCGAAGACTCCGGTTTTGCGGAACGGAGGCCATTCTTCTTCGTCATCACCGCTTTGTGGCGAGTCTACTCCGTCATCCAAAATATCTTCACCACTGAAATAACAAGCGACAAATTAACTATAGGTATTTTAAATTTTAAAATTTTGACACTCAAATTAACTATATAGAATATAATAAAGTGAAAAATTTTGCCAGAATCTGAAAAATATAATTAGATGAGTGATATTTGCTGAAAAGCATTATTAATACATATAATATATATTCTATACACTATATACTGCTGTCCAACAGTAAAGCTTTATGATAGTGATCAGGTGGTCCCAGGTTGAAGTCCCAGGAAGGTTAATTTGAGATCAATCGAATGGGTGCATGTGATGTCTTATCTCCTCAAGTTGATTTCAATTTACAATTAAGTTTACAGCATTCTTGAGAATGAGTCGATTGTTTGGGGTCAGAAAACTTTACAATATGCATATTTTCAGCTCGTAAACGGCCTAAATTGAGAAGGATATTCAAACGATTCTTGATTTTGGTAGACACTGCATTATGGTGAGTGGTAGTCACCTGACGTTTCGAAACTGTTACAGATTTCATCTTCAGAGATCTGAATGATGTAATAGTGAATAGATTACGGATGATCAGTCGTAAACGCAGCGTTTGGAATCATCCATTCACTTATACTTATCCCATCATTCTAACCTCTGAGGATGAAACCTGAAATGGTTCCGAAATGTAAGATGAGCCACCAACCACAACACTGTGTTTTCCCAAGGCAATGAAATCCTTTTAAGCTTCAATGATATTGCTATTGATATAAAAACAATCCACAAGGAATTAAGACAAATACTGGTTTATAGCTTGAATGCTTTCTGACTCCTTTGGTAGATTTCTGTGTCATTTTTTGCATACCTTCTGAGTTTATAAGCCTAATTTCACATTGCAAAAGCAGGACAATTTGTAAAATACAATTATCTGCAATAAATTGAATCATAAAATAATTTATTAAAAACATGCTAATGCCACAACTTCTATTAGTAAGCCAAGTCAAGGCTTACTACTGAACGTTACGAAATGATGCACATACATTTATCATAACAATAAGCATGCCAATCTTAAAAATAAATGTTTGTTTTCTTTTTTTTGTTTTGAGCTGCATACAGAGATTGTAACACAAAAGTAATGGAATATTTAATCTCCGATTCGCAACATTTTTAGTATGATTCAAATAAATTTAGAATTTCATTTGATTGATAGAGAAACAGGTAAAACATGCAACGAAAAACATTTAATAAAATTAAAATTTCTAATAAATCATGCTGAGAGATCATTACAAAAAATTGCTATGATAATCAGATGTAAAATGATGAACATGATAAATTTATTGAAATGAGATGGTAAGATATAAATTTGACATTTGACAGACACAATTTTGAATCATTTTCTAATGAAAGCTACAGTAAACAGAAAACACGAAGATAAAGCGTTGAAAAGAAAAAAAAATATGCAAGACACTAATGTAACATCTCATTTTGTAAGGCTGAAATCATACCAGAAATTGAGTGGTTGGGGATGCAATTGAGAATTTACTGTGCCTTCTGATAATCATATTTGTATAAACCTATATTCCTAGAAGTTTTTTTACATGCGGAGGTAAAAAGGATACCCGTCACTGATACCTTGCAATTGTAATGGATGATTATTTGCTTGCATTATTGCCCATCGTCAATTATTATCGCCCAGGCAACACTAGTCCCAGTTCATTGATATGTGTTCAGCCTTTTTGATATAGAAGATTTAGCACAACCGATATATGGCATTTCGATACAAATCTCTCTACCAATGATGCATGTTACAATTCACTATAAACTCATCACGACTAGGAAAATAATTATTCTAGGTTAGGTTTAGCACATACCTCAGAGCAATTCGCTTTAGCCCACTTTAGCAAGCCAAAAGCATTACACAGGCATCAGTATTGGTTAAAATATATTTTTATGATCACATTCATGGGACAACAACTGTTACATTACATTATATTGCAGTAAAACCTTGACTTTATCAATTAGCTTAAAGATAATCAGAGAGTGAATAAAATAAAATTATGTAACTGTGTGATGATAGAAAATTTTAATTCAACTTTTAAAAGAATGCAATACACTGAAAATGCTTACATAGAATTGTAACAACAATTCAAGTGATTTCAATACTGTTGCAATATAACTATGCCCATAAAAAGAACGTAACCGATTTTAAAATATATAATGTAATTAAATACTTATTTTTACTTAAAAAAATACGACAATAAAGATGAATATAAAATCGAGCTTTTACTTTAGGTTCAGTCAATATAGAGCAAATCTCACTGATATAAAAATTCAAGTATCACTAAATCAATAGAAGTTTGATTGCAAAACAAAATCATTTATTTATTTATAAAATATTTAGTGTACAAATATCAACAACAATAATTTACTCAGAGAGCTTTGCTTCCTCTTTTGACAATAAATACGGTTTAAGAGGTAGGATTATATTATTCATAGTGAAATCGAAGAAAGTTTACAAGAAGTAATACAATTTATTTTAGAAGTGTAACATTTCATGTTGTTTAAAATCAGTGGCAAATTTGTCTCATACAGTGCTTTTATGAACATCCAAAGCTCATACGTGGACATACTTCAAAATTGTGTAAAACACAGTCAATACAAAGTTAATAAATTCATGTCAGACCAGTGTTGCAACAATTAATAAAGTGGGGGAAAAGTGGCAATGTTTTGAATTACAGCATTACTTCCACATAATTCAATAAATAATACTTTGGTGTTGGTAGTTTTTAATATCATAGGAATATATTTTGATAATGTTATCTTTAACGTTTTTGTAACACCCTAGAAAGCTTGAATGAGTTGACTTTTAAATGTTATATGAGTTACTTATTCTATGTAAGTATGGTCAGTTATTGACTTAATGCACTAAAGATCTGGCAAGTATGCATATTAATAAAATGGACATAATTTTTTGATTTATTTAAACAATTAATTTTAGAACTAATTGTGCTAGAAGCCATTTTGGAGGATAATTTTCGTGAACATATTCATTTATAACCAAGAACAATTTAATTGTAGCTTTAGGTTTTGTGTTTAGAAATAAACATGCTAACATGACATAATTAGACCTACTAAAAAGGTTAAATTACGTGATATAAAATATATTTCACCATTGACACCACATAAATACGCAGTGAATATGTTGATCGAGGATATCAGGTAACTAATCATGTGGAAATAAAGCCGCCAATCAGAACATTCATCCACTATTACCACAATCTGTCGAGATTAGTAAGTGTAACAATCTGGCAACATTGAAGTGTAATTGAAGAGTAAAACTATGGTGCACTGTTAAGAGACATTCATGTACAAAGGATATTTCATAAACAATGCTCTAAAAAAATACACTAAAGAGAATTCATTCCAATACTGATAAAACTTTGAAGATGCCAAAATATTGTATTATAAGAGATAAAAATTACTCTGCAAGTCATTTAGTTTCTCACTCTATTTGCTTTTAAAAGGCAACGATAGTGAGAAAACAAATCATATGCAGCTTATTCTTTTGATTCTCTGTGAGTTATCTATTTTCTCCTTCTGTCTGCTATTGAAACATTAATTCTAAAACGTCTAAAGAGATGAGAAACTAACTTAGCAAAACTGGTTCATTTTTTTTTGAAATAAAAAATGTGAAATAGCTATTATTCTATTTAATTTCTTCACACCTATCATTTGATTAGCTGAATATGGAGTAATGTGTGTTTGTTTTTGAAATGATGTATGTTTAAATTTCAATACTGTTTAAAACTGTTGTATGCAACAATGAGACCCGATCTGGCTTACAACTTGCTCATATTTATTACATTAAAAAATTTTGCATGAGTAACGCGTGAGGTACCTGAAGAGATTTGAAGTGGAGAACTTGTACAGCGGGTTGAGAGTGACTCCGGAGGCATCCCAGAAGGCGACGGTGCCATCCTCGTGTCCCGTCAGCAGCAATTGTCGAGTATCGTTGGGCTGAGCTGGCTTAGCGCACAGAAGTTGCCCACCAGAGACTGGCCATTGTGAATCTGAATATAGGTGTTGTGTTTGTTTCTTTCCTGAAATTTTAAATGTGTTTTTTTATTGAAAGCACCGATTTAATCAAAAGCATGCCCTGAGAAGAGTGTTGGCACCATTCGTAGACTAGCCCTAGTATTGCAATTTAGCTATTCTGCAAGCTTCACTGAACTTTGAATGCCGGTAACAAATAGATATGGAAATTGTTCATCTACAAGAAATAGACGTTCATTGCAAGAGTTTTTATTTTTTTGAAACATTATTATTTGCGGGGGTTTTGATAATAAATACCGAGATATCAAGTACCCCCCTGTATTGCAATAACGCAGTCACCAACTGTCACATTAAATCTCACACCTTATAAAATTTTCTTTCCTATTTTTCTTACACACCTTCTACTGTATTATTTTGAACGAATCTTTGGAGTGCACAGGTGTATAATATAACTTTTTTGGTCCCTGCTCAATGAAGATTCTCTTAACAAGGTATGTTTACGACTTTCGGTATATGTAATGTTAAAATAGATATTAATTCAGTATATGATAATGACAGCATCCAGTTAAATATGTTAAACGTTTCTATCAAGCTATTTTTAGAGGTCTTATGCATGAGAATAAATCCCTGGTTTGTCTCCATTTCTGCCAACCTTGATCCCGCTCTGCTGCACTCTTTTTGGCAGTTGTAACATATCTTTTAAAACCATCATTAAGCTAGTAATTTATTTATAATTAACAGTTAATTCATTCTACTGTGTTTATTAAGAACACATAATAAGCTCACATAGCAATGTATTCATTGATTATTTCCACACCAAATGATAAAATAGGTCAGATTAATAAGAAAATAGCTCACCGGCTTCTACAATGTTGTTATAAACTTCTTCACCAACACTACTAACGTGATGCGAGCAGGTGACAGCTGAAGCATGCAGCGAAACCAGATATGGTAATCGCATCATGTTCCATGAAGGATCGGTGAGGTCGATGACAATGAGTTCTTCTTCCGCGAGGACCACCAGCGATGTAGCGGGCTGGCGCACACTCTGCGGGAGGAAGAGACCGGGGGACTGGGGCCGGGGAGCGTCCACTTCGTCTTCTGAAGCTGCCTCCGTCGGTACGGCTGTCGTTGTGAAGAAATCTATTACCTGGAAATGCCACAACACGTATAAATATTCTGCTATAAGTGGCAATGCCACAAATGAGGTCAATAGTATGAATCTTCCTTATCTTCATATTCAACAGATTTTACAAGGATTTGGTTGGAGAAAAATGTATTTCATGAATTGCAAAATGTCTGCACTGAAATAAATAGTAACCAGATTGATTAATTTTCATGAATCTTTCTTACCCTGCTTGTGAAGTCAAAAACCACATGTTTCTCTTCTTGCACGACTGTCACCGTGTATTTATCTGAATATGAAGATCTGGGCATACCACCTGAAGAATAAAAATAAAAATTCAATAAAGCATTGCACATTCACACACCCAATATTATTATTTTGTATACAAATATATTATTATTCTAGCTATTCTTGAAAATCGCAAACATTTGAGGCTGTTTATTTATGCTAGCCCAGCTGACGACACTGACATTCAGTGTAAAAGATCTTCATGTAGAGAAAGCATAATTAATTATGTCCATATAGAATAATACAATGTTTCTTATACAGATGAAACAATGACTTTACATGTGTATCAAAAAATTTTTACCCTTATAAAAATTGTTTTAAAGGTTGCTGTTAATGACAGCGTTTTTGAGTAAAATATCAATTGTAGCATAATTGCCAATAGTAATTATGTATAGAGAAAAAAACTGCTTGATGCATCAAACAGGTGATATATATTATTTGGGGATATTTGGCACACGCATGTAAAAAGGTTCGCAGCCACTGGACCAGGACAAGACTAGCAGTTAGCTAATCGCTTGTTCAACACAATATTTATTATTTAAAACTTGTACTTCCATTGAAGTAAATGACTATGTGGATATATCAAACCTGCAAATATGGTGATATTATCATCTGATTCACTGGACCTCTGCACCAGTTTGGTGATGGCTTTGCAAGGGAACGGTCCGTAGAGCGTGACCGGCTCCCTGAATGGCTTCTCTGTATTTATTGCTAATTCCCATGTCATGTATGATCCATCATTGTGAGATGAGGTGAATTCGGTACCTGAAAATATTAAAAAGTATTGTAAAACATTTCAAATTCACAATTGTCTAATATTGCAGTTAGCGTGTGAAAATTTGATAAAAATTAGGTTACCGGTTTCATTCCAGCACACGCTCTCTAATTGTTGATTGGAGACAAAGGTATTCTGGGCTCGGCTGGCCTGCCTGTCCCAGACTACGATCAGACCTCGGTTGTAACCGATGAGGAGCAGGTGGGATTTTGTGGGATGTTCGCTGATGCATTCGACAGCGCCGGGTGTCAATTTGTAATCTTCTGGACAGCTGAAAAGATATTATTAATAATTAGCCAATGAACATTGTCATGTCAGTTTTATAAATGTTCCAAATAAGTATTCAATACTTAACCTTACAACAGCCCAAGATTTCAATAAATAGATTTCATTAGTAAAAATATGTTAAACAAGCACTTCTTGCATATCTGCCCCTTAGAAGCAGAGAAACGCATCTCATTTTTCTCTACTTTTCAGGAGAACCAAAAAACAGGTTTCACCAGTAGTCAATATATTGAGCTGATATAATAGGCATCAATTAAAACCGGTCAAAATACTTCTTCCTATCCTATTTTGCAAAAATATGCAAAAGTTAGCATTGTCCAAACACTTTACATTATCATAAAATATATTTTCACTCTTAGAGATTAAAATTCAACACAAATACAAGAAAAATCTTATTTATAATGCAAATATTTAGATGATCAAGTAACTGATATGTGCAACACCAGCTTACACGTCACGAACTAACAAACATGGATGTTAGATATTATTATGAAATGTGGGAACTCTGATATTGCCTCAAGGGGAATCCCTTTATTCCAGTGATATATTCAAAAATCAATGTATTTTATCATTGAAGCTTATCCAGAGATGGCATCGCTAGTATTTATATAGAAAAAGTAAATATTTCATTCAGAGAATTGGTCCAAATGGCATTGCTTATATCGTACGTCATGGGCGTCTGAAAGGTTAAATAACAATAGCATAATGTGTATTTACTTTTGCATGACGACATCTTGGTAAATAATATTATCACTCATAGTGAACGTGGCCAAGTCTAGTAGGTAGATATTTCCACCTTCCGTTCCAAGAAGTAAATGTTCTCCAGACGCCTCCGTGCAGATTGTGGATATCCTCTTCAGTTTGCCCTCGAGGGCCTGTCCTCGGATCTCTACCAAGGAGCTCTCGCTCGCCGACTCCCAAAGGTGCAAGGAATTATCATCGCAGAGGGAAACCAACCGACCAGTGCCTGGAAATAAGAAAATATTGCTGTTATTAGGAACAAAATTGAAAGTGAGAAATTATTATGTAGAGTTTGACCTCTTTTTTTGAAGTACAGATAAATAGTGAATCACATTATGTCTGCATTACTTTAACCGCTTCCCCGGCGTTCACACGAATACGAGTAAAACAATAGTGTTCCAATTTCGGCACTCACGCAAAAAGGTGTGCGCCCATATGAGCATTTTAAAATTGTCGTTAAATTTTCGGCGTTCACAAATACATGTTTCATGTAATTTCACGATTTATGACATTGTAAGAGACTATTTCATGATATGGTATTATGTATATACATAATATGTACATATAATATTCTAAGAAAAAAATAATAATTAAAAAAAATGTAAAAAAATAGACTTTGAAGGGTAAAAAAATTTTTTTTTAGTAAAAATAATATTTATGTTTCAAATTAAAAGAAAATAAAAATTGATTTTTTTGGAACATTTTTGTTAAAATAATTTGCCGGGGAAGTGGTTAAAAGGAATTAAAAAAAATCATGCAATCATAAGTAAAGAATAATTACCGAATAACTTTGTCATTCCACTAACT
The DNA here is from genome assembly GCA_028554975.1 of Himalopsyche kuldschensis. NCBI lineage: Eukaryota > Metazoa > Arthropoda > Insecta > Trichoptera > Rhyacophilidae > Himalopsyche > Himalopsyche kuldschensis. The sequence goes on from JAHFWI010000005.1 coordinate 1,193,877, forward strand.
TTTCAGACTGAAAATTCTTCTCAAAAATACAGTAAACAATGAAATAACAAAGTTATCCATTTTAATTTGATGTTGAAATATTCTTAAGTTGTATATCTGATGAGCAGAATGAGTTGTGACAAATCTATCAGAAATTACTAAAAAATAGACAATTTATTACCTGGCAGGAAGATAATTTGTGTGACTGCGATCTCTCCATTTGTGTGCTGTCCATAAAACTCTACTCCTGGTCTGCCAAAGACTTTGATGGCGCCCGACGCTGTACCGATCGCCATCAGCCGCAGGAGTGGGTCCCAGGCAAGCGCCATGGGTTTGTTTGGGAAGCCATGCTGTACTGTCTGCAAGAAGGATAAAAATATTGATATTTTTTGTAATTATTAATATTTTATAATTTCTTAACATAACTGTGCTGTGAATTATTCTTCCTCTCTCTGAATCACATGTGAAGTGATAGAAATAAAAATGCATGCTGGAGTTTCATCTTCTATGACTGCACACAAGCAAGTGAATTGTACAATATTATTGATCGTGATTTTCCTGCATTCTCCCGAAATAACTTATTAACTAATCAATTTAATTCAACATTAATTGGAAGAACACTATTATAATAAAGTAATTTTGAACCATATCTCATACATATGCAACTGCCTGTTGTGTATAAATCGATTGATGAATTCTTTTATAACCTGTTCTTTACCTGGAGTTTTGTGATCAATTTTCAACCCAAGTTAAAATGTCTAAATTTTTTTAGTGGTCAAAAGTGAAATATTCTAAGCATGTTTTATGTATTATATTCGATAGTTTTTTTGATTTGTTTAGGGGCTGCATTACATAAAAATAATATGATCAAAAAAAAAACCCCCGATATATGCAAAATGGAATATCCCGTGCAGACCTCCGACTAAACCGCCGATATTGTGTCGCCACGTGTGACCCCAGTTCCATATACACATTTATAAACAAACAATTGTTTGTGTTGAATTAATTATCTGCTCCAAAGATGTCCCTAAATGACAACATAAAATATTCATTGAATTAGTCAAGACACATACAATAGACCAGTGTATGTTTGGCAGTGAAGCAGTTAAATCAGAGAACTGGGCTATATACCTATAATAATAGAGGCAGTTAACGGATGAATATCAAGATGACGATTAAGTCAAGAGGCTTCAATATCAGTGAAAACAAGTGTTGTAGGAACTCACAATCAATTCTGACAAATTCGTTTTTATTTTATTTTTTATAAAAGATTCTTCCAATGCATACAAATCACACCATTTCATGGACAGCTATGAATCAACATACAATCATAACCAGTGTGGCAGTTAAAAAAAAATCAACTGTCATCCTGATAATGATTGCACTATCTTTCAAATTTTACACTTTTTATCACTGAACAAATATTAAAGTAAGCCCTACTGGGAAATATTTATTGAATAATTATAAATTAAACAAGATTCTATGATAATCCATATCAACCATTTTAAATAACCAATGCATTACTAATTTTCCATGAACTGAATAAAAAAATTAATTTAAATCGTGTTTTTAAATATTACTGTCTCACTTTAAATATAATGATTATTTTGTTAAATTTATTCAGAATGCAAGAGGTTCTGGCAAATTAGACTATATTTTTTAAATCACTTTTAAGACGATAAGGAAAATTATCGCGCGAGGCTTGGGCGAAAACAACCATAGATTTTCAGGTTGTTCTCGTTATTTTTAAATGAAAAAAAGGACTGTTATATAAGCCCCTAAGAAGTAAAGTGACAAAGTGGCATTTATTGAAACAAATGTGTTAGATGAAGTATCATATTTTTCAATATCAAACAAATGAGGTTAAAAAAACACACTGAAATAGTGTTTTTTTTTTTCAAAAAATAAAAGTATGCGCTGAGAACAAAAGTATTTTAATATTTTTTAAAAAGAAAAAAATATTTGGCATTACAGCATACGCCAATGCGCCAAATATTCTTAATTGTGAAAGTCATACGAGATTAACTCGATGATAAATAATAAATCAGTTGTGCACAAAATCAACGATAAATAACATACACCCAGCCCAAAATCTATTTTTTCAATTGAAAAAAATCCAACCTTGCCGAGAATTGAACTCGGGTCCCCTGATCGCTAGGACAAAGCTCTTGCCACTAGACCACAGGGACCGACAAATTATTAAGTATTATCATTTTGCTACTTAGTTCACTTCACTTCTCGAGGGCTCAAATGATTTGTTTGTGGGGAACAAATCACACCCCTTTTATAACACTATTTAATTCATTATTTCCCTGAAATATCTCTATCAATTTATTTATGTAGTAAGCTACCACATAGTGCCAAAATGTTAGTTGATAGTTCCACAAAAAAATTAAATAAAAACATGAATTTAAAATGCCAATAAAAAAGTTTCACCATTTTTAGACTTGGCTCACTTTAACTCTCAAGGGTTAATATGTAAGAAATGTAAGGGGAAAAAAATTAATTAGAATTATTAATAACTAATCTAAATTCGTTTTTGCGAAATATATCAAAGCTGCTCGATTATTTTGGCTAATCCCTTGAAAGGTCTGGTCGTAAAAGGTTTAAGATTACTGTTTTTTTTGCAATATCAATATTAAATAATATTTAAAACCCTTATTGTGGTAAACTCAAGAAAGTTTTATTGATTTAAGTAGACCATTGAGTAAATAGGTGTAAAAATTGTAATAAATTCGGATAAGCCAAGTGCTAGAGGTAAACATGACTGGAGTGATAAATAATTGATAAACAGATAACGCTGTTTTCCCTAGATAAGAAGCTATCACACATACAACTGACTGACAGGTGTAGCGTGGGATAGCAGCATATGCACTCTAAATATCGACCATGTTTTAAAGATTCACACACAAAATGTGTTTTTTTAGGTTCTATGAAATTTAAATATAAAACACAATTCCAAACATAAAATCAAATAATTTGTACCTTATCAATATTTGGCTTAACCCAAAATATTGAGCCAGATTATTGGTAGAAATAGAGAAAAAACTGCACTATCCACATTGCATCCAAGAATTGATAATCTTTGTTCATGTAAAAAACTACACCCCTCACATAAAATATGTGTACAATAGATGAGGGGAACGATGGATGTAGTTTTTTCAATGATTAAAAATTATTTTTGTAAAAAAACAAATAAATATATAATTTAATAATATAGCTATTCTGCTGCTAATATTTTAATAGATTGATTGAGTAAGCATTTACTTGGTAGAACTCCATTATAATATGTTAAGAAAAATAGCAATGTATTCTAATTTTACAGAAATTATTTTATATATTTGTAGAGTATATAAAATAATTTCGTAAGCCTTGCGTAAGCCGAAATAGCTATCAACAAATATATAAAATAGTTTCTGTAGAATTAAAATACATTGTTATTTTTCTTACCGTATATTTTAATTGAATAAACTTTATTATTTTTATGAAAGAGAGGCGCGAAATAAAATAAATAAATATGAGAGGCGTAGTAGCATAAAGTTTGGAAATCACTGATATACGCATTCTGTGTTTTGTTATATGGTGCAGCGACAATATAATTTTGGAGGCCTCCTTTTTACGAACGTAAAAAAATGTCGCAAAAATTATTCGACGTTTTTAGATAGACATTTCACATGCGAACTGACGCGTCAGGTCAATTTCGCTTGTGCCCTTGAAATGCCTGAATATGCCGAAAGACGAAACCCGGGTCGTCGTCGAAAAAAACTCATAAGGAAAAGTACACAATTCAAAATATTCAAAATTAATCTTTTTGGTGGTCATTTGATTTTATTGATTTCATTTTGATGGGCATTTCATAAGATTCTCTCGAATACTATATTACCTCCAGTACAGACGCACTCGCAGATAAAGATTCTCGTTGATATGAATCATAAATGGCTGGCAAATGCTAGCAGGCAGAAAGTACAAATTAATTTATTGCAATTGAATTCAGTACGAGTATTCAATTGATTGGCGCACTTAGAAAATTCAAATAAGAATGAATGGAAAAAATGGCAGATATGTCTCAGTATTTCATTCAATTTTGCATCTTACTATTTTAATTCTGTCATAATCTTTTGATCTATCGGATGTAACTTCTAACGTCAATCTCATAATGCAAACTGTTGCAGTTTATGACAGTAAATCAATTTGTATTTACACTATCGAAAAAGGGTTTGAAAGGTAAAAATACGTCTTAGTATGACCAAGTCACAGTGGCGTTTAAAAGACTTTGATGGTAGTAAGAATAATTAAATTACTGCAAAGTTAACAAATCAACAATGGGCCTGTCTACGTGTTTGTAATGGTCCATTGTTAGGAGTATTTGCGAAAACTAAAATTGCATTAAAAAGTGAATTATTATTTCCCTAGTTTCGAAACTCGCCGCCAGATTGTTACGTAACAGAAAAAATATACAATAGCATAAATTGACTTGTCGCAGTATTGGCGGGAAAAGCAAGCTGTTTTGTCTGAAAATAATTATTTAAAGTTTGTCTATGATCTCGGCGTATGCATAGTTAAATAGCAACAATAATCTCAATATACACGCAAAACAAAATGGTCAGAATATATCGACCGTTAATTTCAGTTGACCATCGTCAAATAAATGGAGCCTACGAGAATTCCAGTTCGTCTTTCATGTCAATTCGTAATTATAATTAACCCCAAATATTTCGATGTATTGCCCTTGAGTTGGCGTCTATTTATAAAGTCACCCCGAATACAGTGAAAGCATTAAAGCATTTCCAATAATTGCTTAGTGATAATGATTGCAATATACGAAAACGATTTATTGAGAATACCGGGAAACATATTTTAAAAGCATAGCCACGCCACATTGCACATAAATTAAGTCATTGAGAAATTCAAAAATGGAATATTCATATGAGTCGATATTTAATAATAGCTACATCGTTCTTTTTTATGGCGGCAAAATCGAATATCGTCGATGGGCAATGACAATCGACGTATCATTTATTACACGCATGATTTAGATCTGGGCAAAATATGCTGTCAAAACCGATTATCGGGGAGCATTGAAATCGATCAAGGCACGGACGTATTAGGTGTAGCGGGTCCAACGGGACATGACAGCCCGCCGAGTTCAATTTATTTTACTTCTTTGTGGTCTGCAGGCAAACGACCTCAAGTAGAAGCGGCCATTTTTTTTACCAGCCATAATCATCTGCCTATTTTGAAACAAAGCGATTTTACGAACATGCATTCTTGTAACTGACTCCATATTTGCGTAAAAGTACAATAAAGTAATCTCAATTGTCAAATACGACCTACAAAGGTCAACCGATGCATAAAAACTCAGATTTGAAGTGTGAGGATCGAAAAGGTACCGTAAAACGGGGTGAATAGACTGCGGGGCGAATAGAGACAAAAACAAGGAAAGAACTTTTGCACAACTTTACTAAGTATCCAATGTAATCATTATGGTTAAGTGAGTTCCTTCACATTGACTATAATATTATCTCTCGAATGACAAAACCAAAAGAACTAAATGAATGGCCAAAATTGAAACAAACGTGTTTGAGCTCGATTCCTTTGCATCCTTACTTTTTGACTCCTTATCTTTTATTGCACGAAAATTAAATTTAAGTACAAGGGGTGAATAGAGATTCATATATTCCAATCATTACAACCTGTTGTTTTGGCTCTATTCACCTGCCAAGTCTCTATTCACCCCGATTCAATGTGAATAGAGACATCGAACAAAATTGACTGTGTCTTAATAACAATAGAAAATATTTGAAAAATATTGCCATGAATGTGTAGTAGGACCATAGAAACACGTTTCAAGCCATTCATATTTGAAATATATGGCGCAGGTATGAAGATACATAGTCGTGAAGGGTAAAAAAAAGTGTCTCTATTCACCCCGTTTTACCCGTATCGAATAAGTAAACAATCATGGGTATGTATACAAGTTATATAGCGTAATAAACTTGGCCGATAAAATGGAATGGAAATGGACTGTGATTTCGTAGGAGTAAAAACCGCAACACGATTTCGGCAATCCAGTTATATCCGACGCACGAAATGACCACAGACAGACATGGACCGGTGAAATAATTACGTTCGGCAGAAATATGCAGGCGTATGTCAGCCGACTGAGAAATGTGGACGAAGAGTGTGGAAGTCTTCGACCAGTATTTTATTTTGTCATCGATAAATCGATTTCATTCGAGGTAATATTTTAACAAAGATCAACATTGAGGATTTCGACTGAAGGTTCGCTTGATTGAACTTCAATCTCAAATTTAAATCGTTTGAATTGTTTACTTTTCCATGAGTTTTGTCGCTCACTACCCGGGTTTCACCTTTCGGCATTTAAATTGCACGAATTAACTTGAGCTGGCGCGCGGTCAATAGTCTGGTATGTCTAAGACACTGGTTCCCAACCCATGGGTCACCAACATATACAGTTAACTAAAAAAATATTCACTTTAATGCAGCATTTTCATTGTTTTTTCAATTACCTTATTAAAAATGCATTGGGGTCGTGGATCACTTGGATTTTTATAAAAGGGGTCGACACCCGAAAAAGGTGGGCTATGATGATCCGCTCTGAAAGACAATGATTACAAACAATAGCACGGTACTCTAAGAACACGGTTTCGATATAACACGTTTCCCAGATAGGACAATATAATCAACTTGAACGAGTCTCATAGAGTACTTTAAAAATTGCGATTATATTAATTTGTATTATTCGTAACCGCAAAGCTATATAGTGTTCTTATTTCAAAATCGCAACTTTTTGAGGAACAAGTAATTATGATACTTTTTCACACATTAATTTACATTGGTTTCGTTTTACAGACAACGGATGGCTACTTAAATAATAACTATCATCAAAGCAAATCATTAGTCACACGGTTATAATGCAAAATTACCGCTAAATAAACCACTAAAGTTAACGGAAAAGATATTTGGAAAAAATTAACCTGGCTTGGCAGCAATTAAACGTAGATATTTTATCATCGGCCAAGAAAAATAATTATAACCGGAAAACTACTTCTACTATGTAATGGCTAAATAAGGCTATTGTAATTTTACCTACATCATCTCTATAAACCCAGATATGCTTTCATTTCAAGAAATATAATAGTAATTAATACTATGTGGGTAAATTATGGATATATATGGTCACGGGACAGAATCCCAATCCTCTCGAGCTAAGCTCAAAAAATTTATACATACTGGCTTATAATTTTATGTTCTTTACTAAGTTCTTGTGGATTATTATAAAATGTGGAATCAAAATGATTAAATCTGAAGAATATTAATGATCATTGTATGAGTTCTGAAAGAAGAATTTGTTTTTTAATATTAGCCTATAATAAAATTATTCTTTTTAATTTAAACAAATAATGAACTTATGTGACTGTCTCTATAATATTATTATTTGTGTAGTTTGTGGTTGCACTTTTGCTCCTGTAAATTAAAATAACTCGATTTCATACTTATTGCGAAGTATTCTTTAGGATCTTCTATTATAATAAATTTTAAAATTAAGGACGAAACATTTCAAATAAAATCGTAAGCCTTACATTCATTTCATTTAATGTGCTTATTTTTCATAAATCTTTAATAACCAATGAGCGAAAACGGTCCCGATCATAATGATTTTTTATTGTTATTTATACATAATGCCTTTGCACCAATAAATGACTGTAAATCAAAGGGAACGCAAAAAAACGATTAAAAAGTACATTTTGAATCACGATTAACACGTCGATGACCCAAGACGGTTTGTATAACATACATAATTGTGTAACCCAAAAAGTAGAATACACCACTGAAACATCTCAAAAATTAATGAGTGCATGCATTTTACGGGTTTATGTTACCATATATCAGGGGTAGTCAGACTTTTTTGCCCGCGATCGACTTTCATTTGAAATTATTGGCGGCTATCGACCAACATTAAAAGTAGTAATTTAAAGCCTATATTAATCTAATTGCCAACCCTTGTTTGACCCGGGTTTTAAAAGGAAATTTTCGTCGATAATCGGCTAACTTCGAGATTAACGATAACGAGCGAGCTGTCCCAGTCACACGACTTGTCACGCACGCTTCTTGGGACGGGCACTAGAGATTTGTACAGATCAAATAGGCGATCGACGCTTTGGCCACCCCTGAGTTAGATCGATCAATGCAGTAAGAAATAAACAAATAGGTTGTGACAAGTAATCAATTGTTACGTACTATTATAAAGTATGTGTGTGATAAAAAAAATCATAATGAGAGTCTAGTTAGGCTATGAAATAATAAGGAGAAAGTAACCAGCATATATATATACAGTCATAAGGAAATCAATTGAGCATTGTATCATTAAGGAAATTGACAAAATATAATTGGTTGGTGATCTTTTTCATCTCGCTCTTTCTATGTAATCATATATTAAGCCGCGAAAGCTTTTTATTGGGTGAACATTAGAGACTCCAATTTGAGTATACTCGTCCATTTTTATATGGTTTTATATGGTACTCGATACTCGAGTAATACTCGTACTTTACAAATAAAGGTTTATTTCCAAATAATAATTTTTTTAAACAGCAGACAGAAAAACTAGAAAGCAGGGCTGTGGAGTGGGTGAAAAAAAGTCCGACTCTGACTCCAGCATTTACCAAAACCACGACCACGACTCTGACTCCGACTCCGATATTGACCAAAAACACGACTCCGACCAAAAAAAAATCAATAGTCACTTTTTTCCCCTTATTTTCCCATTTATGTGTATTCAATTAAATATCAACCCTATCAATGCGACCAAAAGCCAAATTTGACATATAAAATGCAAAAATAAAAAGTTCAAAATTTTCAAAGTTTCCGAGTACGACTCCGGCCAAAAAGCTCCGACTCCACGACTCCGACTCTGACTCCACAGCCCTGCTAGAAAGCACTATTTAATTGATTGTTAACTTTTAAACTGACGTCCACAACAACAGAGTTTTTTCTACTGCGGGAATAAAAAAACCAAACACCCAACCTAATTAAAATTGGATAGGTTTTATTTTATATGTATCTATTATTTTTGGAATACAGGTTTCATAAATTGAAATAAATCTATAAATGAAATAAAATAAGCTTATTTATTTTTTTATCATCTATTGATATATGTAAATTTGAATAAATAATATATATTTTGGTACATCTGAAACTACTCGAGTATAATCGAGTACTCAAGTATAATCGAGTACTCAAGTATTTTAAAAAAATAATACTCGATACTCGGTCTACTCCCTAGTGAACATCAAGACGGGAAACTTTTTCATAAAATCGGGAAAAAATCTTATTCCGAGTTTAAAAAAAGATTAAACTTGATAATAATATTTTTTTGACGCATTTATTTATAAATTGATTCAGCAAAAAATTTTCAACTGTCAAAATAATCGCAATTTCTTGATAAGACGTTAATCCAAGTTTTCGATATGGAAGTGACAAAATCAATAACACTATCGACAGGTTTCTATTTACGAGTTCTCATGACTCAATGTTGAGCCGATAACGTTACGAAAATAAGGTTAACTCCACTCCGTCTTCATGGACAATAAAGTGCAGTTTCGAATCGTATCGTTGCTAACAGGGCATCCTAAAACTAAGTTAATTTATTCACATGGTTCAAGATTTGGTGTTATTTCAAGTTATTCAATAGATTAAGATATTGTCAAATATTGTTCATGAAATATGTTCTGTGTAAGGGAAGCTTTGACGATGACGAGACGACAAAAAAGGTATCGACAAGAATATGAGTTAATAATTCTCGCTTTTTGCGAATCCGGTTCTGATCTTTATAAATCTAATGTGTAATAAGTACAATTAAAATATTGTTATTTTTTAATTTAATGCCAATCCACCAAGTATCGACAGTGAAGACCTTGAAAGTGATCAATGAAGAACAGCGTTCAAAAATAGTTGTGATAGATTTTAAGCCCACGGTTCAAATATATTTCAAAAGGAGAATAAGGGATGGTTGAATGAACAAGAAACAAATATTGACTATGGTAAACTTAAAAGACTGTCCGGTCCGTGGCGCAGTGTCAACGTTGTTGGCTTGCGTGCCGGACCGCCCGGGTTCGATTCCCGGTACGAGCGGATTTTTTCAGTCGATAAATCTGTTCAAAGGCATGGGTGTTTGTGTTGTTGAAAATCCCTTCCCAAATCTCCTATTCCAATGACAGCGAAGAGACGCATAGTGACAGCGATTAGCTAATCACTAGTCCTGTCCTAGTCCTCGTATCCTTTCCATCCCTACTCTCTTCGAAAAAGAGAGGTTGAGCAACTGTGGTTAGGTTAGAGGTGGTTAGTTTATCAATAATTTCGATTGAGAAACGAATCTGCCTGGACTTAGATTCGAACCGAGCCAAACGAAGTTGACATTCATGATAGCTTCAAATGCCTCATGGTGGATCCCTTTTTTCCGCTGAATATTCGAAGAATCGTTGTTTTTTTTTAAATTTATCAACGCAGCGTGTCTTCAGTGAATATGGATCGTCGAAGACGTGTACGTAACCCTACCGTCACGGCGCCTAAAGGGTTAAGCTTTTACTGCACTGCGGAGGTTTTGCTATCATAGGTTTACAGTCTCTAAGCTTACACGAACCGCAGGCATTGTGACCAAAGAAGCCTTGGAAAAGTTCCAACTGTACCACCGCGTTGCAATTGATAAAATTGGCGATGAAAGTGAATATGCCACACATAAAATAAAGCCTCCTCAAGCGATGTGGCTACAAAACTATGCCAAAACTGAACGAAGTATTGAAATTATTGCTTTCCGGGAAATATCTTTTTTGCTTTCGATGGGTATCTTTTTTGGATTGCTATAGTAAGTGTTTCGTATTAGAAAAGAGTTGTTATTTTATTTATCATGTCCGCTAGCTGTGTAACTTGGATACACTTACGAACAATGGAGTATATCTACAAGAGTTATCGTATGAGAACGAATTGTTATTGCGATATATAATTCGGTCGTTTTTTGTTAACATGTCCGCTCCCAACTTGGAGCATATGGACTCATCGTGGAGTTCATCTCAATCGGTCGGTTATCGGTTGTTAAGCCTATATTTTTCAAGAAGAGAGTAGGGATTGAAAGAATACGAGGACTAGGACATGACAAGTGATTAGCTAATCGTACTCGCTACGCGTCGGTCGTCAACGGTCGTCACTGCTTATTAAATTCTCGGCATTTTACGTAGAAAGTAAATGTTGCTTTTAAGAGAATATGAAAAAAATAATTTGTAATGTTGAAGAACATACAGAACTTTGTTGCTTTCTGCACAAAGTTGCATGGAACCTAACCGATGAGCGAAACCGGTCCCGATCATAATGATGTTTTATTATTATTTATGCATAATGCCTTTCCACCAATAAATGACTGTAAATAAAGGGAACGCAAAAAAACGATTAAAAAGTACATCTTGAATCACGATTAACACGTTAATGACCCACGGCGCTTGGTACAACATATAATATATAATTATGTAGCCCAAAAAGTAGAAAACAACACTGAAACATCTCAAAAATTGATGAGTGCATGCATTTTCACGGGTTTATATGGTACCATATATGAATGATGACATAGTATGAAATACAACTGTGACTTGTAACAGAGCGGGCACAAGAAGGAAAAATATTTGACCGAAAAATATAAACGATATCATTCACTTAGTGATTGAGTTCTATATTTAACATTGAATGTTTATCGTTTGCCGATACGGGAAAAACTCTGAGTCAGAACAGTATACGTATGATTCAAATAGTTAATTGAATTATAATCTAAAATACCATATGGTTTAATTCGTCATTCATTATTCATTCCATGCTTGCTGATCAGTCATGGAGCCTATCAAATTAAGTTATTTAAAGATTAAACTGTCACCTGCACAGCGTCTACAATGAGGCCACAAAAATTTTCACCAAAGTAAAGCAATAGTTCAAAACGTCATGTTAATATTGTGCATTATGTTTGAGCAGACAGTCACTGGTAATCGACGATGCTATACAAATGATGACACAGTTGCACCAGTATCAACGCGTGCCGACCGATGTCTCCATGTCCACCTAAGTCACGCCAGGCCACGTACAGTCGCGTCAAACGAAATCCGCGCACCCTAGAAAATTCCATTCATTTGCGTATATCTCCTCGAAAGCTTTATAGATTTCCATTTGTGTTTCTTCCGATTGTAAAGAAAACAAATATTCATATTTCGAAGAACAAACGAAGTTTGAAAGCATCAACAGATTAAAATGTAGATTGAATTTGTCAAGTTGGCTTTAAAATATGGTAATAATCTAAAAAAAAAAAAAAATTAAATTGTTCGTGTCTCATACATGTTAAGATTATTGCTCATATGATACCAGAAGAATTTTTAATTCTAGATAAACTACTAGTGATTCGAAAACATATTCAAAAACTTTTTCAAAATTAATCTGACGTGATGTGATGTACGTTCACATTCGTTTTTTTTTTTTTTAATTAAATTGAATGTGAATTTGTTTTTGGAATACAGTCTCAACTGTTGAACATGCTTGCGATGAGCGAAACCGGTGCTGACAAAATAATCATGGAATGAGTTCAAAAAAAGTATTCACTGTAAACACCTTCAAACTGAAATTTTTAATATCGTGTTTTGAATCCCTTTTATACATACGGCCCTTGAAAAATCTGAAAATATATAAGCTGGCTCTTCTGCCCAAATGGTTGAGCATCACTGCTCTAAAGTCACTAATTACTAAAACAATGGCTGGACAATGGAATTGGGTCATCGATATTGATGAATTTTCAAGATTAAAAAAATGTGAAACAGTTCTTTTTGAGGGTGCGATATCTCCGTCTTATACAAAGACAGGCGTCGAGAAATTTCCATGCGACATTGGCCGGTTTTACGTTGGAGACGTTCGAATGTGGTAAAGTGACGTCAGAGCCGTGAACCGCTCAGCCCTGGGCGCGCTGGCAGAATTCAAATTCGATTATGACGTCACGGGCGCCTGTCGCAAGATGCGGTTCGCGGGCTACATCCGGCCCCGTTGAGATGCCATTTCCGGATCCAGCGCAAAATTCAATGCCGATCGTATTTGTAGTCATTTCATGAGCTGGATTCGCGAATAAACGTGAAACTATTAATATTCAATGAATGTAACACTTCTAGTCACTGCCAATTTAATGTATTATCAAATTTGCTGTCATAACTACTGACGTGGTGTTTGTTGCCAGCAGTTCAAAATTTGAATTCTTTATATGAATATTATTTTTAAATATTTACTATTGATTCTGACGGTGCGGCTTTACCGTAGCAAAGCACTAATGCTTGCGACGGATATAAGGGCTGGAGGGGTGAAACTTTCTGTGGAATTCGGAGACCAGGAAACGGATCAGACAGTAACAGCAATTGGTACCAAATTTTGGCTTTCACGCCGCTCCAATTTGATTTTTTGTGTCAGGGATATGTGATTCAACATAGGGGAAAATTACACCCGATTGTATAATCGGTCATCGAATATTTGTGTCAGAAAACCAGAGCTGTGGAGTCGGGGCTTTTTGGCCGGAGTCTGGTTAATGTTGGAGTCGGAGTCGTGGTTTTGGTAAATGCTGGAGTCAAACTTTATTTTACCGACTCCACCACAGCCCTGCAGAAAACGATTCCAATTTCTATACGACACGTTTTTTAGAAAGCGCGGCATCACGCGTTTTTGCGTGATCTCTGAAAATATAACACTTTCTTTTCACGCGTATTCGCGTGAACGCCGGGGAAGCGTAAAATGAGGCAGGGCAGGAATATAATAATAACGAATATGTTGTATAAGGCAAGATCACTTAAACAATATTGTCATCGCTCAGCTGATAAGTTGTAGCAAACCATAACGAGGCGCGTGAATCATAAAAAGGGGCATTGAAACAAACGAGGGCAATAAAATTATCTGCACAATAGTTTTATGACGCAATAGGAGCGGGCTGCGAAAATCGCGCCCATCCAAAGCTGTGACATTTCCACCTAGATACTAAAACAGACAATAAAAGCAATCGGGGAAGAAGAGGCGCCGGGAAATGATACAATAAAATGTCAAACAAATATTACTTTGAGCTAAGCTTTATATCAAGTATAAACTGGCATTACATTTTTGGTACAGCTTCATTATAATTTCGTAAAAATGGGTACATATTACAATGATTGTAAAATGAGTTGTACGAATTTAGATATTGATATAAACTTCAATCGTTCATTTATTTTTGAGCTCATGTCAGCATATGGTCTCGTAACAGAGCTTATCCTAACATAAATATTTATAAGATATTTTTTTGTTTTTAATGCGGTCAACTATTAACAGGCTGAATAAAGATAGAAGGATGAGGATAGGACACGGCTAATCGTTAACAAATTGTTCTCGTTACGCCCGGGAGGGAATTAAGACATCCATCCTAACCTTCGAATGCACCTTTATAAATCATTTGAAAACATAATTTATCAATGGATCCGTTCTATTATTTGAGCCCTTGGACACAAACAAAGACAACGACGTTGACCACTCGGCTACAGGTCCGGTATTATAATATTTAAATAAATTTTAGATTATAAATACATATTTATCGTTCATTAGATTTCGTAAGTAAGCAGCTTTTATAATATCTTAAGCTTTAGTTCATTTTTTGTTATATCAATTTCAGCGATGTTATACTATCAATAATTTATTTAGTAGATAAAATTATGTCCTAAATATTTAAATAAAATAATAAATCTGTTATTTTACTGGTTGTGTAGCTGGGTGTGACAATCGTGTAGTCTCTTTGAAAAGCATCTTCAGAATAACTATATCGTACATACAGTGTGAGAGTGTTATTATGAATAAATTTAAAATGTATTATGAACTAATGCGTGATATTTTTTGAGTTTAATTTTCATAATACAGGAATTTATATATTCATCCGGTATTGGATTCCCTAGTTTGGTTGCTTCACTGCGAATCGCTATTTGACGAAAGTAAGTCACGTCCAACCGTATCGTTTTTACAATATGTATAAATAATTATACAGACAGCTTTAGTATTGAATTCCAGTAAAATTGTGTGATAAATAAATTTAGCGTGAAGACTTTTCGTCGCATTGTTGTGATAGAATGGGCTGAGCACTGCAACGCAAAATACAACGTGACTCGTCACAAAAAACACCAATAATTCAAGTAGAACAAATTGAATATGATTGGATACAGGGACGTGACCACGGCAGTTAAATCCGTTAAAATTATAATGCTATAATATTTTTAGCAATACAAAATTTGGCTCCCAGTATATGTAGATAGCGCCACTCGCGACATCTCGTTTTCAACCAGGGTTGCCAGCTCTCTGATCCAAGACCGGGAAAAACACTACTTGTGGCCTAGATTTTCACCCAGATTTAAATTATAATTTTATTTTCTATTTTTTTCAAGCACACATGTTCAAAATCAGTCCCGTGCATTTCTACTCGGGACATGAATGTGCGGGGAAGGAAAGGCGGCTACGAATAATTGGCTGCATATACACATCGGCTGGTGGTTGTGGGTACAACCAACTTGTTAAGATAAACAATTAGTAGCAGTGAAAGAATCAAAATTTAAATACCCAATTTAAGCTAAGGCTTTTAAATACCATTGGGCTTTGAAATACCATTGGCTACTACAGTTATCGAACACCTCAACTTTTACTAATCAAAATAAAAAAAATGTTAAGAATTCCCGTTAGTGTGAAGGAGGCAAATTTATATAGTGGTTCACATCAACGAGAATTCTAAGCCATTCTTAATTTTGTATGGTTAAAGATGAAGTGTCAAATAACTATAGCAATCACCCTGATGTGTTTTTTATCTCTTAAAATGCTCATTATGTCAAACTGTCACTTGGAAATAACTGCTTTTAAGCTTATGAGGGCAGTATAGATTTGTACTTTTAATATTCATGCTTGTGCGGTACGGTACCACACCATTTAAGGTTCGGCAACAAATCGTCATCATGAGCGACACTTGTGGCAGGTCAACGTCACCGATCATGATTATTATTACATCAGAGTCGACATGAGACAACTTCCTACCCCTACCAGACCGACGCTTTCCTCTAAAGCTGGTGCAGTGGTGTATCACAAACAGTTTAAAATGTAAATAAAACTTTAACGAAAATTAATGGAATACATATCGATACCCTCATCCCAAAGCATTTAAACTAAAAAATCACTGTTTCGTGATGTTTGGCAATTAAGATTTTATTGAGTGTTGATTTAAACTAGAGGTGCTTGTTGGAATTTCGATATCAATTTTGAATCGTTTGTATTTTGTACTAGTCCGTGAGTTTTGTCGCCAACGACACGGGATTCGCTGTTGCACACACCCAGGCATTTCAAGTGCACGAATGAACTTGAACTGACGCGTAGTAAATATTATAGTTTGTAACGCTTAAAAAGAAATTAAATTAAGTCACTAAGTTCAATTGTTATCACCGTAATCTGGATGCATTAGCAAATATTTCGATTCAGTTCAATAAGTTTCAGTGAATTGTATATAGCAATTGTACACAAATAATTATCCATTTCAAGTGCACAAATGAACTTAACCTGACAAGTCAATTCGCATCTGAAATGCCTGAAGATGCCAAAAGGCAAAACCCGAGTGCCTTCAAAGTAAAATGATCGAATCAATAAATTGTTGATTGTATAGTTGTATGTTTGGTGAATTATGTATGCTATATTATATGAACCGTATGTTGGTTAGTCTTGGGCTCATAAAATTTTGGGTCGAATAATGGATTGTTCCCAAAATTGAAATATAATTACTGTTTTTAATATTTCGGGTGGGACGCCACTGCGCCGTCTGCTAATTGAATTACCACACCTGTTCTAAGCGCAATTGTAAGTGATGCACCTCCGGCCCACCACCACACAACTACGGTAACAACAGACATCGCAGACAAACGAAAGGTTTATCGACAGCAGACCGGCCGCGGTTACTGCCCTTTTAATACGATGGTGAACTCACATATCTATCACTATTACACCCATGACTTAGAGCTTAGATAATGTTAACATATCCTCCGATTCGCGGTGAGTCATATTTCCGCTACTGAAAATAAGTTTATCGGGTTTTTTCATTACTCCACTAACAAGCATACAATAATGTACAAATATTGATTAACATCCTCCGTTCCCTCGACTAATTTGATGAATATTTTTTTACATCTGTGAAACAGATGATTCAACGCAAGATTATTTTTTTTGTATTGTGTATAGCCTGAAATCTGAACTTATAACAATTTTAAATTGATTTTTAAAAAAACTATCACATGCTCAATTCGGCGATATTTTTTTTTGTTTAATTATTGTGCAGTGGCAGCCATAACATTTTCAACAAAATGAATCGAATAGATGAAAAATAAGTTACGAAACTTGAAATAATTCAATATTAAATACTAAAAAACGCAAAACAATATAGTAAATAAGATGTATTTTTTTGATTACAAAAAACATGGCGTACGGACGAAAACCTATCAAAAACCTTTTGGCTGTTAACTGGTTAACGGAGGCTGATTACCAGCCTGGGGCCTGGGAAAAGCTCTAACAACGTTCAACAGTTCTGCATCGGATTTCGACATTCTGCGAGATCGAAGATTTTTTTTATAACACAAGAATTCTATGATTATTGATATCGACAATGTTGAACATTATGCCCCTGACGATTGTCTGAGGAGTGAGGACACATTGAATGAATCGTTTATTCTCCTAAAGTTAACGGCAAGCCAATGATGATGCTTTTGAAAAGAGCTTTCATAATATTACAACGATTTTGGGTAAAATATGTTTATAGGTACACGGGGCAGAATCCCAATCCTCTCCTGGTTAGCTCTGCCTCTCTTTACGTAGGCTCCTGCCCTCCCGGCAGGCAACATAGTATGAAATCGAGTTGTTTTAATTTTTGGGAGCAAAAATGCAACTTATTGCGAAGTATTCTTTAGGATCTTCTATTATAATAAATTTAAAAATTAAAGACGAAACATTTCAAAAAGAATCGTAATCTTTACATTAATTAAAATAATGTTATCTGCTTTCAAATACCTTCCTACGTTCCTACGTGGAATTATTTATTTATCTATCTTTAAACTCACAGTGACATTTGACGCCATAGACAAACAAAACAATTTATCTTTCTGAAATGCAATAGTGGTTGCCTGCCGGGAGGACAGGCGCCTACGTAAAGACAGGCGGAGCTAAGCAGGAGAGGATTGGGATTCTGTCCCGAGTGCCTATAACCATATTTTACCCGATTTTGCCTCGGACGTCGCATATTATACGAGCTTTATTAAGATTTCAAGCAAATAGTATTTTATAAATTTTGTACGAACTTTTGTATACGTAAATATCACGGAAAATTTAATATTTTCAATACTCGTTCTTATTTCAAAAGTTTTTTTTTTATTATTTTGTGTGATACTCAATACAGTTAATGGAAAGAAAATATAAATAGATATTGTAAATAACTTTTCGCTTTAGAGATTTTAACATTGTTGAATGATATGTCGAAATTAAAATGGACCATAAGAAATGCAAACAAGCTTATGTAGGTTATCCCAAAATACCACGCACGATGTAAGTCAATCACGCAAAAAGAATACATGGACAAGTGACGTTTCTCAGACGCCCAAGTACATAGTTCGATAATTTATCTAAATCTGACACAAGGGGATTCTCTGGGTGATGAATATAGTCATATTTGGTTTGGTAGAAATGATTTTACAACATTAAAAAGTCTGCAACGTTTTACATAGTTGAACCCTTTTCCAGATTATTTATGTTCAATAATACCATGGTCACCCAGCCGATCGATCATATAGTTTTTTTTTTTCGATCGCGAAACATGTTGTTTATTCAAAACGAGCGAATATTGTAATCGATATGAAGATTGGATTTCAAGTCCGTTTTTGATATAATAAAACATTGATAATGGTAGTGTATATCGACATAGCGCGTGTCTCGTCACGCTTTACGCACGAGTGCCAAATAGACAAAATACCGGTTTGGATAATGCGAAATAACGGTATATCGATATTGAAAATCAACCAAAAACTATATTTAAACCAGAGCTGTGAAGTCGGAGTCGCGGAGTCACGGTGTTTTGGCTGGAGTGAGAGACGTGAAAAACTTTTGTTGAGGTAGAACTTTTTATTGATTGAATTGGCATTCACTTGGTAGAACTCCATTATAATACGGTGAAAAAAAAACCAATGTATTTTAATTCAACAGAAATTATTTTATACATTTGTTGATAGTTATTTCCGCTTACGCCATCGTCAGAACTATGTTTAAACCTGCATTAACTTCCTATATATACTGTTGTAGACAGGGTACACAATACATCTTCTTCTCTGTCCCACCAAGCTTGAACTTTTTATTTATGCATATAACATGGGCATTGTTTTTCATCTATCGAATTTGCGTACAGTTGTAATCTGTTAAAATATATTAAAATTTAAGTAAAAAAAAAAGTGCCACTCTTCTAATATCGAATCATTTTTATGATTATAATTTTTGGGCATTTTAGTAATACCAGTATAGACATATTCGTCTAGTATTGCAATCTTCATACCACTTCGTTCCAAAACCCTTATTGAAAAGAATATTTAGTGATATTTAAAAATAAACATTTTCAATCAGATCAAAAAGTAAGCCATTTGCTTTACTCCCTTCCTTTTCAGAGTAGGCAGCGATAAGATGGGAAAAGTTTTGCACTTCTTGTTATCTATCTGATCGCGTATACAAGATTATACTGGATGATTCATTATATTAAAAATGATAATTCTGCTGTGAAAATGTTATATAACTATTATCTAAATCTTTTTTAAGAAGGAGAGCAGTTATAAACGAAATTACAATCCAAAAGTTTAAAAAAATATCTTGGAATGGATTTGCTGTTAACACGTGGTGTTTTTGTTGATTCAATTAAATGTCAGAGTGTCATTACGATTTCATGGGAACATAATGTGATGAAGCAAGCAGATGTTATCTGAAAGGGCATAGGGAAAGATCTCCCTATTTCCGGCATGTGATATACTTATTTTGTGAAAGTTAAAATATGAACGATTTAATTTTTGATATATTCTGGAAATTCATATTCAATATGTATTGAAAAGTCGGTATTTATGTTGGTGTTATATTTCTTCTAACATTGTCTAAAAATAGATAATAGAAGTTATATTTTAACAATTAAAAAAGATTTTGTTGGTTGTCCTGCAACGCTTTGCGCTAGAATTTAAAAGCTATTTGCAGCTAATATCAATAATACTACATATAATATAATATGTTTTTTTAAGGGAAATGAGTTTAATTTTAAAATCATATTATGTGTCTAACACTTTGAGCCCCGAATCAAATAATCAAAGCAATTTTCAGTCGACAATATCAATAACTATATTTCGAATGGTGTAGGTATCTACTATTATTATAACATGCAAATGTTTCGAAAAGATTTACCTAGATGGCAGTAATACGATCATATTTGAAGAGACAAAATATCACGTCAAAAAACACGTTATCGGGACTCAACGCATAGTTAACGTATCACGTCAAAACACGGCTCCGGGATAGATAGTGTATCAAGTCTGTGGTCGAGTGTCAACGTCGTTCGTTTCGGTTTTGGAGCGCTCTGGTTCGAGTCCCAGTTCAAGCAGTGTCATTTTTCTTTTCGGACACATAAATCATAGTTATCTGTATTTTCTAAAATTCTTAAAATCGGGACGTAGCAAGGGCAATACGCTGACCATTAGTCGTGCCCTAGTCCTATCATTTATATATTATCGTTAGGATTCACATTGTTAATCGATATGTACCCCAAAGAAAAAAGGTTGAGTACCGCTGGTAGAGATACTGAGTCACCACTTTATTGTACCAATACGCCATTATTTGTGCGGAGCCAGATAATTACAACAACCGTTCTAAACGTTCCTAGAAATAATGTGATATTTAAAGAAAAATCATGAGTCAATAAAAGTAAGTCTTTTTACATGAAAGTAGTCCGTAGTGCCATGAGTCATTAGTGATAGCGAGAGTAATGAAAATATTATATCGACTGTCGATAGGCGAAAGGACGTAACACACACATAACACAGTATGTTATAGATGTGGTGTAAGTCTTTTTTCCTCGCCGCAAAATTTATGACCCCTCCTTTTTCCAAACATAAAAGCAAAATTATAAACTAATTCGTCAGTTGCAGCTTACATGCATTAGGTGGAACCAGTGGTGTAGTGGTTAATAAATGGGGAACAGGTCGGTCATTGTTTTTTTTTTGTCTCCGTCCGAAGTTAAAAAACCACAAGTTTTAGCAATAAAATTAAGGTGGCAAAGCGGCGCCCTGGCTCATTTTCAATTGCCAGGTCACCGACCTGTCCCGACAAAACCACTGGATGGAACGTGTATGAAGTTGTGTAAATTGTGACTATTGAGAAAGCTGAGGGTTACTTCCTTTTGCCTCTTTACAGTCGCTATTGATTGCTTGGCGTCGTTAATTATTGATTACTTTATGGTATTATTTAAACCACTTCAGTACCGTAAGGCCACTGGTAGCCGCCGCGTATAGACGTCACGATTATTGCAAAATATATAAAACAAAATCTTCCTGTAAGAATTCTTATGATATTTTTCTTTTCATAGCTAGTGACATCTATGCACTCTATTTGTCTCTAGAAAAAAAAGTGGTTCTTCTGCCATCAGTCATTATTGTTCAAAAAATGATTTTTTAGAAGTCGGGCGGTAGATGTTATCAATGTGATCATTTTGCTCGGTACTGAAGCGGTTAAATAAATATTAAGGGGTGGTCCAATTTCAACTAAGCTTGTATACACAGTGTGTTCTTCTTACGCACAATCTTCTTGCCGCTGTCTAAATCAACTTACGTGCATGCTTCTTTATTACAAAACTACAAAGAAGCTCCACCATTTATTATTACATGGCTAACTAGAATAATGTGATGGCTCCGCTCCTATGGTAAGTATAATGATATATAATATATATGATATAAACGCGCCGGCAGACGTGTGGCCAGCACGTGCGTCAGTCGAATCCAATAATAATAATACAGAATCGATGAAATTTCTGTCCATCGGCATCGCATGAAATCGAGACTGGTCAATATGCGATGCCTTACAAGAGATGAGTGAGCAATCACCGCAAATATGATGAAATCTCTAAATAACTTCGGGAGGATATCCTTATGTATTTTCAAGTCGGCCTGCAACGGTTGTGTTCTAAAATTGTTAATACAATCTAGTGACGGAGCCGCATCGTGTATATGTCATTTATTCCTCTGATATGATTAATATTCCCAATGCGGTGTACGAATTAAATGTAAAACATATGAAAACTTGTCGAGTCCGTGCGTGGCGCGGCAATGTTCGATCCGAGCTGCGAGCGCACGCGGCCGCGCAGCAGTTTCAAAGTCTCCGCGCACTGGTCCCAGGATGGCGTGTAATCTGATAGTTGATAAATTTAACGACCTGATTTATAAATTTCGCTTAAAATATCTAAAGATTCACTACATAGAGAAGCGTAAATTAATAAAACGTTAAAAAGATTATTTTTTCATTCCAACAGAATTTGTTTGGTGATAAAAAAAACCCTTTGTATTTTCCGCGCAGCGAACCTCTCAACTCAGAGAACATTTGTCCGTGGTCGAGTGTCAACGTAATTTTGCTTAATTTTTCAATCACATTATTGACTTCTGTTCGGAGACATTAATTAATGTCTGTGTTGTCCATAATTCTCTCCTGTACCCATCTGATCCAAAAAAACTCGACGTAGTGAGAGCGATTAACTGGTCCTATCCTTTCTATCCCTACTCTCTTCGAAAACTACACACGCAGTTCTTATATGCTCCTAATTGGGAACGGACATTCTTTAAAAAAATGATACGGCGAGACAAAAATATTTTATCATGTTCAACGTCTTTATGCAGAGAGACTAATAATTCCGAGACTCGAGTTATAATGAACCAATTAACAATACACGAGCACGATAACTGTTCCGACATCTCTTCAAACAGTAGGATTCTGGTATCTCACATGGCCTTTATGCACTTATGCAACAGTGACAAATTTCGTGTGACAAAACGTTATTGCAAAAGAAACCGACGAGGAGAAAATAATATGTCAATAGTCTGAATCAAAACAAATCATAAAACCATTCATTGTAAATCTCATCATATTATATTTACTATTGCCCTCGTGCGTCACAGAGCCCAGTTTGTGGAATATTTCTTTTATTTTACCCAACGCTAATTTAACTGTGAGATCGATGTCTCCGGATAATCCTTGTCCTACTTTAAATGTGGATGATGTATCGCAGAAACAAATTCACAGCTATACATCATCCACATTTCGGGGATCTGACTGCATGATTTAGAATGCCCGATACCATTTCGATTATGAGGAAACGCCCAGTTGCTACTGGCCACTGAAAGATTTCTCAATATTAAAAAACTGTCCAGCGAGCGGAAAATTCATGGTACTCGATCCGCCGGAAAGTCCATTAAAAAGATGATAGAAACAACTGTATGTCGTTTAGTACATTTGATTGTATTTATAATGAAAGCGATCGCACAGTCTAGTATATTGAGGATATTAATTAATTCGGATAGTTACTAGGGTAGATTAGGTAGTGTACACACGAACTCCGATTTATGGTTTTTAAGTGCCCCTTAAAAGACGATGCATGCGGGATTATTAAAAACCTTATTTATTGTTCATTAACGATAAATGCGGGAAAACGCTGAGTGAGAGAAATATAGATAGGGGTTCCACTGTGATTATTCACTTTTAATGTCTTTTAATGTGGTGGAAGGGCAAAATTAAAAAAAACTTAATATATGAAATATAATATTATCAAACATCATATAATATTATAAAAATCATGACCGGTTGCGTTTATTTTATTTATTTAAAAAAAAATGAATATTGTTTACTATAAAAATATTTCTTACATTTATGCTATTCACTGTCAATACTTTGTGGAATGACTATTTGTACTTCCACGTTCAATTTATTTGTATCACGACCGGTCTCTCTTATCGCGAGCATTATCAACTGATAAGAAAATTTTCTTATCGGTTAATAATGCTAGCGATGAGCGAAACCGGTCCTGATCATTTTAAATCTAATGTGGAGTAATTACAAGAAATGTGCTATTATTTTTTAACCGACATTTATATAGAATATTACATATTTACATAATATGTCAATCTACCTTACAAATTTAGAGTTTTGTGGAAAACGCCATACTGTCTTTCAAAAAGGTTATATAAAGCGTTATATGACTTAGCTTGTAAATTTTAGGTGAGTGGATACATCGACACTGACTTCTTTCACAAGTTTCATTTGAACGCACCCAAAAAAATGTCATAATAAGATTGAAGTTTTTGTGGCATATATTATAATTCGTGTGTGTATAGCTGGGAATAATTCTACGCACATTTATTATTAGACGCGGATGTAAGGTGTTAAAACGGTCTATAAATATCATATTAACTGAGGCAAATTAAGTATGTATCTTCGGTTCAAATAAAAAGTATTATGAAGCCTAGTATGTATATTAATATTGTGTATACAATGATGAATTTTAATCACGCAGAGCACTTTTCCATACAACTCAATGATCTGGTTATTTTTATATAATATGTATAGTATTGCTACCCGGCGTCGCTCGGACTAAGCGACCAATCATTATTTAATGTTATATCATTCGACATAATTATATCACAAAATCTAACATCCAAAATAGAGTTAAAATAAAATCACAAACTTTATTTAATTTGATGACAGCCCTCTTCTCTCCCATTAAAATGCCCAAATTCAAGGAAAAAATCTAATTTGCTATCAAAGAAATGTCAAATAATACTTTCACGTAAATAATAAACATTATTATTAATAATAAAAGCCAGGAAAAGTTCAGTAAAAAACTTATTTATTACATTTTGACTAAATGTCTTCGCCAATAAAAATTCAAACATATTTTCTTTCATATTTGTTTTTATGGCAACTTAATGACCAACAATGCAAAAGGGAATTACAGACCCACAGACATACATACGCTGTTTCGGTTTTATATATAAGATTAAATCAGCAATGAATCTAAGATTTCAGTGACAGTGTTGAGTGAAGATTTTAACGAACATTTTGTTCACTTTTAATGTGTTCACTGTCAATACTTGGTTAAATGGTATTATAATAAAACATTTTTAGTACTTATTCCACATAAAATGTATTGGATCAGGACCGGTTTCGCTCATGGCGAGCATTGTCAACTTATAAGAAATAAAACAGTGATATTTATCCAAAGTTTAAGTAAGAATTAAAAGGTATGACAAACAATTGGTATTACAACTAAGCAAATAAATTGAATCAAAATGCAAGAAAAATAGAATTAAAATGTGAACTTTTTGTTGATCATACATTTTTTTTGTTACCACTGCTGTTATTTTATTTCCTGTATATAGCATATATAGACAAACACTTGGCACCTCCAATATTCATTGACCCATCGATCGTTGACGTGCCGGCATCCTTCAATTCACCGGGTACGCCATAAAGTCACCGGTAATAAATGCGGCATTCGATATTAAAAGGTTCCCCGACCACATGAATTCCATTCATTATGCAGTACCGTTTGCGATGGAATATATTCGAGTAAGCGAAGGAGGTACGCGGGGAAGGGAGTTCGGAAATACAAGCTTGCTTTGGTACTGTGTTTCTCGCAGTGTTGCGACCGCTGCGAACTTTATTTCTTCTAATATGTTTCTCATTAGAAAGTGTTTTTACTGAAGGAAATAAAAGCATGGCTTTAATGATTTATGAAAAGTCGTTTTTAATGTAATTAATTTTAATGTTTATAGTAAAAAATAATGAAAATAAATATTTATTGTTATTTTTAATCAATTCTAACACCCCCAGCTATCTTATCCACGAGCCGCCACTGCTTATTCCATAATACATTTATTTGGATCAGGACGGGTTTCGCGCATCGCGAGTATTTTCAACTGGCAAAAAACTGAACTTCACACTGTCCTTGTACCAAAGTACAAAAAGAGTCTTATTATTTTTATCGAACAATACTGATGAACAATTTCTAAGCTCTTCCCAGTAGAATCACCATTGACAGGCCAGTTCAACACGTAAAAAGAAGCGCTAACATCTTAATTTTTTTCGAAATCATGGTTTCTAAACAAGCCTTTTTCACGGTGATTGGGTAAATTCGAATTCTAATTTGTACCTATCTGCAATACAGCTCATACAAACTCGAGTATTTTGAAAAATACTCAAATAATACTCGTAATTTATAAACGAAGATTTATTTCAAATTTCATTTACTTATTTAAAACAATATATATACAGTGTTTAAAAGTTGCGTTTAACTGAGTCTTACGCGTGGAATTTTCTGTCAGGTAATTTATTTTTTGAATGGTTTTGCCGTTGATTATGTGATAACTTCTTTTGTTACTTTTGCTTTGAAACCAGTTTATGTTGACGAGAGTCTATGATGACAAGAGACAATTTATTTATCATTTGTTTATATATACAATTTTAATTAAACATATATATTTTGGTACATCTAAAACTACTCGAGTACTCAAGTATTTTTGAAATATACTACTCGATACTCGAGTAGTTGAGTTGTCGAGTAATTGTAGTCTCTAAGCCACACCGATCGTAAAATTGCTTTCCAAAACCACAATCCTTGAAGGCAAGATTAGTGAGTCGGGTATAGTGTTGATACAATTTTTCGAGTGAGCATATACCGATGACATCACTGCTTGAGATCCAGCATACGAGACCAGACATGAATTAATCTACATCACAAGAAGTCGGTTAAGTTATTATCTTATCAAGATGAAAGTGGTCTTGAATGATTTCTATGGATGACGTTGCGGATTTGAACTTCGTCTAAGCGAGTAATCTATTACACTGTATGCACGGCTGAAAAGATTTATATTCATTCTTTCGTCTGCCCCAACAGACAGCTTGATGCGTGAATGCATCTATTGATCAATAAAGAAACGATTCCTATGGCCATTTTGTCAGCTGATGTCGCGTAACGAGTTTTCTTTTTCACTTCTAAGATACTGACAAGTTTTGTTGGAAAAGTATGAAATTTAAATAAAGCAAATATACTTTTTGTACTACTTTTACAAAGATAGCATTTTTAATTGATGGCGTACATAAATATAAATACAGGCGGACCTCTACTTTCGCACATCCTTCTTACGCACAATTCGCTATTTCGCACGTTTAAAAATCGTTATTTTTCGTTTTTTTGACCATTATGCAAAAATATTTTGTTTCGAGAACTCAATACTAAACTTCATACTGTTTAAACATAGATGGATATAATTAAACGTTCTAAAAATGCTGAATCTTATGCTTCAATCGACCATTCGTAGGATATAAACAGGTCTACGATATGTTAAATTTTGAAAAAACAAAATACTATTAATCAATACGTTCAAAGTTGTGGAAATATGTCTTAAAATATGTTTAAAATTGTTTGAAATACAAAATAAAAGAGAGAAAGAAGAATCAGAAAACATCTTCAAGACTTAAACAATAAGACATATGAACGAAACTTGTATGCATCTCGATACATTTTTGATCCCAATGGACAACGCATATCTCAAGTGCGTAGGGCGATACATAAAAAAGCTAAAAAAAAAGAGGAAAATACAAAAAAAAAAAATTCAGCAAACGTTCCTTTTCCGTTCCGTTCATATGATGTAGTAATATTTTAGAATGAATTATGCAATTTTTTTTAAACACGCTACAAGAAGATTTTTCGAAAGGAATTTTCGAGCGAAGTTATTAAAATTAATAACACCGGCGACTTACGTCATTTTCACCGTATCGCGTTCACAACAAATTGACGCAAAGAATAATACAACAATGACATAATAGAACGCATCATTGCCGCGAGTTGAATTTCCTGCTGAAAATAAATTAACCCCTTTAGAAAATTGCGTCATCCCTGATTAATGATAATTAGCTCACTCAAGTCACAGTTTAGCTAACATGCCGTATGACATAAAGTTCGCATAAACATCGGAAATTCCAATTGGCCAAAGAAATGAATTAGCGCGCGCGCGTGTAGATTCAAAAAAAGTGAAATTGAAACTAACGGTTTTGCTGGATCATTTGTATAATAAATTATATTGAAGTGTTAGTTGCAGGGAGGGCGCTATCGTACTCGTAGTTTTAATTTTTGCATATAATATGTCAAATTTGGCTATTAGCCGGATTAGTTGGTTGATATATAATTGAATACATATAAATCGGAAAGTTACGTAAAAACGTGACGAAATTAAACGTTTTTTAGTCTGAGTCGGAGTCGTGTTTTTGGCCAATGGTGGAATCGGAGTTGGAGTCGTAGTTGTGTTTTTGGTACATGCTGGAGTCGGAGTCGTATTTTTTTAACGACTCCACAGCCCTGGTTAGTTGTATAACGAGTATATCGAGAAGAAGAATAATTAGTAAAAAAAATCGAATCGTTATGTTTGTAATGTATTAGGGACTCTAGTTTAGTAACAAACAATCAGGACAAAAAATTGTTCACTTCACAAATGTATAAACTTTTCGATTGACTATTGTACATGACGTATTTCCCAAGTGCTTTATTTATTCAAAATAATACAAAAAATACAAAGCAATAAACGACTAGGTGTGAAAAATTTCATTCATAATTTTAAAAAAAAATCGGCGTGTGCATTTTTAGCGATATCCAATGAACACGTTTTTGTATCAAGCGCTAGTAAACAAATGAACCGTTAAATTTGTATCAGCATCATTGAAAAAGAATATTCAAATTGTTGCAAGTACATTTAGAAAAAAAACAAATGCAGCCAATTTCCGTGTCAAAGATGTGACAAACGCCATACTTGGGTTCCATATTCAAATACGCAAGTGTTGCCATCAGTGTTAAATTAGCTCGATTAAAATTATTTAAACCGCCTGTTTGAACTTGAGCGCTCTCGCATAATTTATTCGACGCATGCGTCCTCGGCCATACATAGGCACTAGGCGCATGGATATGGTTCAGACGAGAAGATGCCAAAGAATGCAATGCTGCCGAGGAATGTGGATTTAACATAATATGTGTGAATACTACTCGAGATATTCCGACCGCAACCAAACCGTGACTGTCTCGATATGCACCAAACGACTAATCTAGGAATCGATAAATAATCGTGATATCAAGTAGATCGAGGAAGGATTCTGGTGTAAGTTTTAGTTTAACTATAAAGTTCAACAGTAGTCAAAGTTATTATGAATTCTTCATGTATGGTTGCGGTGTGGTGTAATACCTCGAAAGCTTTCGCAAATTGATTGTGTCAATCAATTTATGTCGGGTCAGTAATCTAGTGCAGTGGTTCTCATGTACGGCCACCAGATGATTTTGCTGCGACCACCAATAGCTTCATAGTAAATATTGATATTTAATACAAATGGGTTTTTACAAGTTAATTTATCAACAAAGACACGGAAAACTAAACATTTTGTATGCATTGCATTACGCATCAAGAATTGTTAGTTCGCAAAAACTCAACAAATAAATGTTTGGGTCTTTTTGGCAAAAAAGACTCGACACAAAAATTAGGTGCGGCCACCAGAAATTTCCGTAGTACCGCTGATGTTCATAATGCGACCACAGCCAAATTTTACGTGAGAGCCACTGATCTAGTGTCTTATGCTTCTAATGAGGAACTTACGGGTTTGAATCCCAGTACGGACGTTCTAATAAATTGATTTCTGTTCGAAGGTTTGGATATATCTTCGGCTGGTGAAATACCCTTTCACCCATCCGAGCATAAAACGAGGCGTAGCAAAAGCGTTCACATGACCACTAGTACATCTCAACACTCGTAGAAAAACTTTTGTTAAGAAAAGCTCCAATAGAAGAGAAAAAAGGATTTGCTATAAGGACACAGCGCCTTTCATTTCCTTTCCCCGATCCCTTTATTTCCACTCTTCGAAAAGAGAGTTTGAACGACTGAATAATATCAAATGTTGAGAGCTTACTTCATATTATTATCCATGCATGGTTTGGACATAATTATTGTTCAAGATGATACAACCACCGGTCAGATCAATCTGCAATTCCATCTAAGGCAAATTCATTCAAAAAAGGCAGTCGGCATATCGTATGGAGATCGATAAGATCTCAATTCGCACTAAGGTCTTCCATTATTCATGACACATCCTCATTTAAATCTCCACACTACATACAAATACGTCTTGAGGAATTTTCCTCGAACACTCCTGCCAAAAAAAAATAAGATTGACATACTTGTTAGAACTCGACAATCACACCAATGATTGTCAAATATTGTGGATGGCGAAATAGCCTGACATAATACCAAATCATTTTGGACAGCAAAAAACATTGATAAAACTTGCAACGTTGTTCGAAATTGAAGTGCACCCCGAAATAAGACTGCGAAACAATAGCGGGAGGTGATGGCTACAATGTAAAGCAGTCTCGTTTGAACTAAACTTATAATCTTGCAGTGATAGATTCGTCAGATTACCAACTGCGCATCAAAATAGGTTCGTCGTGTATTCGTGCAATATACAGATTCTTCTCAATGAGACGAAACACGTGCAATGCTTAGATGCACATCCAGTAGAAAGACATAGATACAAATTTTATATATCAACCTAATTTTGAGAAATTGTCGCCAAATTCGACATACCGCATATCTTGGCTAATTGTGTAAATCTGCTTTGTCACAAAAGTACGAAAAAATAACTGTCAATAAAAATAATAAAACATTTTTAGTACTTTTTCCACATACACTACTAAGACTATACACTTATTTTGGTTTTTACTTTGTTAATATTATTCATACTATCGATTTTTGGTTATTAGCTTGCATTGCTAAGTCTCGTCAACATTTTAATCGTAATCTATTTTTCTTACATTTTGCTTCAATTTATTACTTAGTTATAATAACAATTGTTTGTCATACCTTATAATTATTACATAAACTTTGTATTAATATCACTGTTTTGTTGTATTTCTCATCAGTTGACAATGCTCGCCATGAGCGAAACCGGTCCTGATTCAATAGGTAAGCTCCAAAACTAGGTAAATATAGCCTTTCTCGATTTAAAAAAAACGTATAATATTCGGTGGGGATTTTTCACGTGGTGTAAAAATGTAATAATTCACAAAAGAAACAGAACTTATAATCCAGTGAGCTTTTCTCAATCAAAAAAGATCACGGAAACTTTTTGTGTTTCGTTAAACATAACGGAACCCATGATATAGTTCATAGAATTGTAGAATAATGACGTATCTATTTTTAAAAATATCCTTGTTTTAAGACAACATTTTTGATTTTCTTCGGTTCGGAAAACAAATTGTCTATTATACTGGAAACCATACAATGGATTGCGGTGCCATACACCAGCGGTTTACAGTGACATTATTTGCATTTGCATGGAGCGTGTCTGTCTATTTTTTGCAATGAGAACATTCGAATAACTTCATACATTATTATTCGGGCACTATGGCAAGTAATGACCTCGATCCGCTCCATTATTAAATAATTCGCCGGTCGGTTTGCGAAATGAGATCTCGCCTCACGATAGATAGTTAGTATGTGAATATATTCTTTTTTTTATGTTGCTGTCAATCAATCTCGAAAATTCAAAGCTAACAATTTTGAGACAGAAGATTAATTGAGTGGATATTTTACGTAAAAACAATTAAAAAGTCGCTAAACGAAAGTTCTGAGAAAATCTGTGATGAAAACCGTTATTTTTTAATCCAACCAAGTCCGTTACTAGAGCTGAGCATATGCGTGGCTAAGATAACTAACATACGAATAAATTGTGATTAACGCAGCAAAAAAAGAACTTCTATTCGTTAATGTAACTTATGAACAAAAATGACATTGACTATTGCGTCAGGGTTGTCAAAATTCGAAACATTATAAACAAATTATTTTTCATATCGCCCCCGCGAACATATGCGAAGAATCCTAAGATTTTTTTTTCTTCGTGTATATTCCAGGGCTGTGGAGTCGGAGTCGTCGCGGCGTTTTGGCCGGAGTCGTACTCGACGTCGAAAATTTTGAAAAGTTTGAACTTTTTATTTTTGCATATAATATGTCAAATTATGCATATAATATGTCAAATTATGCATATAATATGTCAATTGGCTCTTGGCCGGATTGGTAGGGTTGATATTTAATTGAATACACATAAATAGGAAAATAAGGAAAAAAAAAGTGACGATATTAAACATTTTGGAGTCGGAGTCGGACTTTTTTTTAACGACTCCACAGCCCTGGTATATTTCTTTACAACCGATTTAAAACAAATACTTATGATACTATACTCCATAATATGACATTAAAAAACATTAATAAGAGACTAAAGTTTATTTTTCGAAAAATTGCCTCGGCATTTTTCACGAGCTCTTTCCAAAATAATCTGGGATCCAAACGGTTAAAATGTATATTTTTACTGCTGTTTAACAGGTTAATTTAACTCCAGTCAGTTAAGCGACATAAAATGATTTCTAACTTTATTCGCATCATTATCTCCCGAGTGCAGTTTTGTTACAGTGCCATTTGGCTTACTGACAGTGGCGTAGGCCTGCCGCATAAAAGTGTCGTAATAAAAATAAAACTTCACTAAACTTCCGCCGCTGTACACATAAATACTTCCAGATTTTCAAGAGCACGTATCGGAGCTGAGAGACGGAAGGTCAGAAAAGCGCGGGAAGCGAAATATTGTCATGACGAATAATTTATTCAAAGCGAAATTAGAACGCACGTCAGCGTCTTCCTACGATATAATTTAATAATAATTCTACTGCAAAATAATTATTTTGTTTTTTTCTTCATTTCTTGTAATGATTGCCATATTTTTTTTTACACTGTGATCATTCGATGCCTGTTCGATGGCGGGAAAATTTAACAACTATTGAAGATTCGCCTACAGAAGGTTATTTACTCTCAATCCATAATCGATTTTATACAACACCCGATCCTTTTTTGCGCTTTTTCGAAACAACACGGTTTTTAAAAATGTATTATTTCTCCATGCTAAATTTAATTTTAGTTTTAAAATATTTGAATGTATAAATAATAAACCAATTCTATTTTGATCAGTTATAAGGTGTTCACTGTCAATACTTGGTGGAAAGGCATTATAATAAAAATAATAATACATATTTAGTACTTTTTTCACAGAAAATTTATTTGATCAGGACCGGTTTCCCTAGTCACAATGCTCGCCATGAGCGGAACCGGTCCTGATCACATAAATTTAATGCTGAAAAAGGACTAAAATTAAATTATTATTTTTATTAACTCTATTTTGAGTTGATTTTAAGCGATGTTAACTATCTATCATTTTTGTATGGGCACCTTTTTACCGTTACCGTACGTTTTTTTAGCACGGACGTATTTGGAGCGTATCACCCGTGCTAAAAGAGGATCGGGTGAACCAATATTAAAATTATCGTAAGCAAACATATTTATATTACGTTTAAATAAATAAAACATATTTTGTTTGCACTAATTGCACATATATTATGTAGAGATCAGGGCCGGTTGCGCTCATCGCAAGCATTTTCAACTATTACAAATCCTCGCGACCAACAAAACCGGTCCTGATCACGTAATAAAATATGTGGACTACTACTACAGGGCAGTAGTGTCACGGGAGTAATCGGCAGTAATTTGTTTTGGGTACTAAAATATATTTACAAGGGGTACACAGATGTCGAATGTTTGGCAAACACTGTTCCACACGAAAAAAAATATATAGCAGGGCTGTGGAGTCGGAACATTTTAGCCGGAATCGGAGTCGTCGCGGCGTTTTGGCCGGAACGGTACTCGGAGGCGGAAATTTTGAAAAGTTTGAACTTTTTATTTTTACATATAATATGTCAAATTTGACTATTAGCCGGATTGTTAGGGTTGATATTCAATTGAATAAACATAAATTGGGAAATTAGGAAAGAAAAGTAAGAATATTAAGCTTTATTAGCCGGAGTCGGAGTCGTGTTTTTGGTCAATGTTGGAGTCGGAGTCGCGCTTTTGGTAAATGCTGGAGTCGGAGTCGAACTTTTTTTTAACGATTCCACAGCCCTGATAGAAAGCTTTAAAACTCGGATGGCATTATATATGTTAACAGTAATGATTCTTTACAATAAATATGCATCTTACTTACTTTTCAAGCAACCCTCGTAGGGTCAATGTGAATTGGCGTGCAAGTAAAGTGTTTATTGTTTTTATTTTGCTTTTTTTTCGTAAAAATAATGATTATTTAGAATTAATTTACTCGGCGAATTTAGGTCGCAACGGTGCCTCGTTTGTTTGTAAACAATCAGACACGTCGAATTATCACTGCGTTGCGTTTGACTGATGTCAACAGTGGCGTACAACACGAATTTTAAATCATTGATATAATTAATTATTAGTGACCAATTGCTCGATGTAAGAGAATCATCAGCAGACTGAATGAACCATAAAGATATTTTATTCTGCAGCCTTGATTTTAATTAACGTAAAACAGTGATGCACAGCCTGCGGCCCGCAATGGCATAACATGCGGCCTAGTATTTAAAATATCAATAAGAACTTTTTACAGACGATGGAAGAACAGTATACAATTTTATGTACACGGATTTAATCAATTTTCTTCATGTGGCCCTCGAACTATCTGAGAATTGATTATTTGAGAACATTCATTTCAATCACGACGATAGAAAGTGAATGTTTACGATTAAATGAATAATATATTATATTAATGCGCATATTTAAAAAATAAATTCTTTTTTTTGTATCTTTATTGAACTCTTGCGACGATTAAGGATAATCGATTATAAAACCGGCAATATTTTACATTTTCTTGCACTCAAACAGCTACTTAAATAAGTACAGACTGACCACGCTACTTATGCACTCGAAAGAGTGGCGCTGTGAGAATACCCTGAATGACGCCCACAAAAATAAAGATTGCCAGAGTTCGAAAATTTTAAATTCCCTTATTTGATATAGACTGAACGTGTGGGCTAAGTGCGGTAGGTGGATTTTTATGTCAGAATGGATAACATTTATTTAGTATCAACGGCTGCCGCACACTCGAGTGAACTTTTATAGAAGTCAGAGTGTACACATTTTCAATGCACTGTTATGCACGCACGCCACTGCGACGACCCTGCAGCGGAAGGAGTTTCATGTCTAATCGAGAAAAAGTGAAAAGGTTTGCATGTTTTATGCATAATTGTTCGGAGACTTGTTGCACGCGATCGCGCGTATGACGCTATGCACTGACTCACTCTCTCGCCAGCCACAATTGTATTAATTGACACAAAAAATGCATAAATATACATACTAAACAGAATGTTCTGTGCAGCGCCAATTTGTAAAACTATGATACTATTTTTTATTATTAACGATCTGAGAACTGAATAACTCAATTCAATATTACATAATAATATACCGCTCATGTCAAAACAATATTTACCTTCCCAGCCGTATTATGTCGTCTATGTCTTTTCAGTATAATTGAGAAATTCATAACTTATCTTGTAGGCCAAATATTTTTTGCAGTACCTCTTGTAGGAGAGGAGTTTTCTTTATATATATTTTATTTTAAGTAGTTTATTGTTCAGTGCATGCATGGAAAAAATATCAAATCAAAACAGTTATTCTGTAGCCCAGGGGTCACCAGACCTTTTGAAAAATAGGCTGTATTGAAGATTTTAAAAACTTGACGGGCCGGATGTCAAATAAATTCGTGTTGGAATCGAATTAGAATATTAATTTATATGTTGAAATATAATTAAATAATGTAATTTATATTAGAATTTATAATAGAAAATATTAATTATATTTTATGGGTTCATAAGTTGTCGTATCTTATAGGTGAATTGATGAATTTAAATAAAGGCATGTATTTAATGGGTCAGTAACTAATTCAAGTTTTGGTCAGTTAAATAAATAAATGGTCAGTTAATATTATAAACGGCCAGTTGTCATTGCGTCAGTGTGAATGTGGTCAGTTATTAAATAAAATGGTCAGTAATATATTTTAATGGTTAGTTATTTGTTAAAAACGGTGAGTATTTAATTTAAATGGTCAGTTATTTTAAAAAAATGATAAGTTTTAGTTTGACAGCTTGTGAATTTTATCTTATATGGTCGTAATTGGCAAATTTATGTAATGTTCTTTTTATTTTAACTGACCATTTATTATTTTTAACTGACCGTTTTAAGTATTTATTACTGACCGTTTTATGTATTTATAACTGACCATGTATCCTATTAGAAACTGACCAAATAATAAGTAGTCTTAAATAAATAGTTGTGAATTCAAAAACAAATT
The DNA here is from genome assembly GCA_028554975.1 of Himalopsyche kuldschensis. Lineage (NCBI taxonomy): Eukaryota > Metazoa > Arthropoda > Insecta > Trichoptera > Rhyacophilidae > Himalopsyche > Himalopsyche kuldschensis. The sequence goes on from JAHFWI010000005.1 coordinate 1,230,303, forward strand.
TTAAAATTTTATAAAATAATTAATCCAGTTTGAATAATTTATTTTCAAAAATCGAGAATTATTGGAGGGCCGGATGAAAACCTTTTGGCGGGCCGTAGTTTGGTGACCGTTGCTTGGGTTTTGTGACATATGAGGTAATGCGGACCTATTCGTATAGTCCCCCCGCTTCGCGATCGGAAACTAGAGTCATTTCACTGTTTTGCATTTTTAATATTTTAAACTTAAATGATAGAGACAGTCAGCACACATAAGTGCAAGCCTCCAAGTACTTGAGCTTCTGCTCTCGGACAATTCCTGCGATCAAAACTGAACAGATACGCTTCACGTTGTTACGCCACAGGACACATCTGCTGAAACCAGAACGTACGGCCGTGGCGGGTGGTGGTTGGGAACAACGCAGACCTATTATGCTACTATTGGTAAAATACTTCATTTACCAGATTTATTGGGAAATTTTGTCCATCTTGAGCCAGTTAAGAGGATTCGGATTCATGCAAAAATGATTTTATTTTGTACAAATGGTCAAAATAGTCAAATCATTCCTGCTGTTGATATGGTAGCGGTGGTATGAATAACAAATTTTTCAATTTAAATTTTATATTGTAACAGCTGAGCTGTGTTGGGCGTTGCTCAGGAGATCTGTCAAATTTTGAATTCAAGAACTTTGACATCTGCATTTTGATGAAGACATATCAATATAATACAATTTAAAGCAGGCATCGCCCACTGCAATAAAAGAATACGAAAATTGGACTCATCCGGTACATGAATCCGAGTTGGTTTCGTCTCTCAAATGATTACCAGCCCAATCTTGACGTTAGAAGCATTTCGTGGAACAGATTTCTGCCCGGTTATGACACGATTCGTTTTGCAAACAATGAACCAATTAAGGTCGGACGCAATCATGCAAAGCGGTCTACACTAGGGACTGCCACAACGTTATTACCGATACCGGCATTTTCCCGGTACTTTTTCAATGCCGAAATACAATCCGTCAATTTGATATTGAAGATGAAGTCATGTTTGCCCATTCTGTAGCGCAGAGGTCAACGTCGTAAGCTTCCGCGACGGATCACCCAGGTTCGATTCCCGGTACGAGCAGATTTTTTTTCGGTCGAAAAATCGATAATGTTCAAAGGCAATGGTTGTTTGTGCTGTCAAAAATTTCTTCCCACCTTTCCGATACCTAAGAGCGATTAGTTAACCACTATTCATGTCCTAGTCCTCGTATCCTTTCAATCCCTACTATCTTCCAAAAACAAGAGGTTGAGCAACTGAGTAACAAGCAGTTCTCGTAGAAAAATACATGTTGAGATAAACCGCGTGAGGAGTCCTTTTGCTCCTAGTTGGGAGCGAACATGGTAAAAAACGTCATGTTTATGGAGCGCAGATTCATGACCCTCCAACGTGAACTTCCTGTCCTGAAGTTTACCGGTCCACTATTCATTTATTATACGTTATAGTTTTCCTCACACCGTCGGCGGACAACAGTCAGCGATAGTAAATATAAAAGTTCACTTATCGACACGGTGAAATAATAGCAATGTATTTTAGTTCTACAAAAAATATTAAATTTACGGTCGATAGCTATTTCGGCTTACGCCCCTCGTTATAACAATACAACTAGAGACTCCAATTACTCGACATCTCAACTACTCGAGTATCGAGTAGTAAAATTTCAAAATACTCGAGTACTCGAGTATACTCGAGTAGTTTCAGATGTACCAAAATATATATTTTTAATTCGAATTTGTGTATATAAATAGATGATAAGTAAATAAAAAAATATATTGAATATCATTAAAACATTTATTTCAATTTATAGCACATATATTTCAACAAATTTTCAATTAATTTTAAGTTTTGTTTTTATATTTCTCGCAGAAGAAAAAACTGTCGACGATTATTACTAAAACGAGTACTACTCGAGTATTTTTCAAATTACTCGAGTATCGAGTACTTGGAAAATGGACGAGTATACTCGAGTATCGAGTACTCGATAATCGAATTGGAGTCTCTAAATACAACTATAGAACGTAATTAGTGGCTACGCTATTTTTTCACCGTGTTAACGTGAAAAAGTGTATAATTCAATCAATTAACTAATTTCCACTTTATTGGTATTGCTATTAACTTTTCTAATACCGCCACTTAAAAGAAATAAAACACATTTTATCGGAATACTACTATATATTTTGATAAATATCAGGACCGGTTTCGTTAAAAGCGAGCATTAAAATACAATGTGTTTTTTATTGCCTTTCCATTTTGAAGTGCTCGTTAACACATCTAGAGTGTCCGCTACTTCATATGAAATACCGGTATCATTGTATTAGCCCAGTATTGGCGTCCCTAGTTTGCATATTGCTTACATATTATTTGAAATCAATCTTGTCGAACTGTTTCAAAGTAGGTCTGCGAAGAATTATGATTATTTATACTCACGACCGAGTGTGCACTGAGGTTTTACGTGTGCGAAAAATATTTAACATAATACCTAGTTATATAAATATTATACACCAGATGGCGCGACGTTTGTCGGTCAACAAGCCCCTCGGCGACTAATAAATTGCGTTTATCAAAATATGCATAGTTAAATTTTTCTTTAAAACAGGTTAAAAAAAATAGTTGCATGATTTTTCTAAACCAGTGATGCACAACCTTTTTGAGAGAAGGGCCACATGGGTAAAAGTGATTAAATCATCGATATTTTAGTGTATCAAATTGAAAATATTATTATTTTATGTTGGTCTTCCATCGGTCGTAAAAAGTTGTGAAGAAAAATTGCGATTGATATTTGTTATATTGGGCCGCATGAAATTTCACTTCAGGGTTGTGCATTACTGATATAATCCAATGGCTTTATACCTGATGAAGCGTGGCCGATTTGTATGAAAGAAAGACTTACTGTTTGTGTCAAGAAGTTAGAATATGTAAAGTCCATTATCACATACCTGGAAAAGGAAGAAAAAAGAAAATTAATAATAAATTCATCCAACAACAACAATGGTTCACCTTTCATGCGATCTTTATGACAGCATGGGGTTTCATACAAAAGGTGTGAAATAATTGCAATACAATGCGGTTTCATTTATTTAAATAAATATCATCGACAGGAACAGGTTTCACATCACTGACGGCATAACGATTTTAAATCTGGATCTGTTTCTTTTACTGTAGGAAGTGAAGCCAAAGATTTCCTGCACATTTGCCGGCTTATTGTTGGCGAAGCAACTGATATCCAAGTAACTTGTAATTCTATTAGCGATTATATTGAATTGCAGTAGGGTTACAGTTTTGTAAGGCCATTACAGAGCTGATTTTTAATATGAGAACAGTTTATATTATGTGGATAGTGTCACTCGTGGTGCAACTGTGTATATAAGATATTTTCCTGGTGTACAAATAGAAAATGGATTTGACCCTCAAGGCGGAGTCGCGTCTTAATTTTGACGTCCATTTTCCATTGCCATACACTGGTATTTTCTTTTATTAAATTATCATGATTTCTTTGATAAATTTTAGTTAAAGTGAACATATATCGCAACCCCTCAATTAAACAACCAAATTTTAAAAACAGAGAAAATCAACTTATGAAATATGTTCAGATGTTGAAATACTTCTGCGATATAATTGTAGAACTTTACACGGAGAGCAATATTATAATCACGTATCGTAGAGAATCGAGTGTCCCTGATAAGCTGATTAGGTACATGACAATTTATCGAGCCCAAAAAAAATGAATATGCTCTTGATTGACAATGCTCGCGAATAACGAAACCGGTTCTGATCTTTATCAGAATATATGTGGGAGGAGTACAATGTGGTTTTTTTTTATTTAAATAAGGCCTTTACACCAAGAAGTGACATTATAATATAAAACACTTAATCGATATATGAAACTGCTCGCACAGGGATTCTAGCCCATGAGCTACGCAACCGAAGCCAGCTACATTGACACTTGACTACGAACACTGAATTAATGGTATTAGTTAGAAAGTGCATATCCTATTTTTGTCCTGTCCTGTGGTATAACAGATTCAAAATTTTCATACGGTGGTTTCCTATAAAGGGTTTTCATATTCTCGATTGAAAACTGGGGAAGATGGCAACAAACAATATATGTTTGCTGATCGTTCGCTTGATAGCGCCTGCTTTCAGTTGAAGTTGACAGACTTCGATATTATGTTTACAAACATAAAATGTAGGAAATTATCTACGACATGAACGAGCCGTTTCGAACCCGATGGTACATGTGGAAAACGAAATGCCAAAAAGCAAGGATGAAATGTCCCGGCGCCATAACGGCAGACATCCAAGGTATGTTCCGCAATGTGTTTACTCAAGTTTACGGGGATAACTCAATGACACGGTGCCTCATGCGTTAACACCAGGGTTGGCGCGATACCCCCTATAGCACGATTTCATTTCTATACTATTAAGAGTTATTTTACAAAAATCATGTTCCCATATTATTTAGCCTACGTCCTCTCTCAAGTCAGTCATCTCAAAAGAATTTTAAATAATTAAAACAAATTTCCTAGTAATAGTTCCACGTATAATTTAATAAAGATCAAGACCGATTTTACTCATCGCGAGCATTATTAACTGAAATTAATCAACTGATAATGGTAACGATGACCGAAATCGGTATTGATCTTTAAAAACTGTGTTAAATTTATTTTTAAAAAATGCCTTTCCGCTAATATGTGACAGTTAACAAGTGATCAAAAGATGTATTGTTTTACAAAATCTGCTAGCATTTCAGTCACATAGCATCTCTTTTTGCGCATATAAGAATGTGAATAGGAATAGGAATAGTTATACAATCGCTCACCTTATGCCCCATTTTCGAGAATCGGAAAGAAATGTTAACACCACAGACATCCATGTGTATTAAAAATCAATATGTGAAAGTGTGCGTTTGAAGATTCGACATTACTTATCAGCGCAACAGTGGGACAATCGAAAAAAACTGTTTTGTGTTACAGATTCCAATTAAAGTAAAACAGAATGATGAATCCACTATTATGTTACTCAAATATTGTATTTTTGTCCTCCAAAATACATGAGAATAAAATTCAAAAAAGAGAACCCGGTTGTTTGTTATTTAATTACCAGGACCAGGACGGGATATCCATTGCATATGTATACGTGTCGTTTGTCTGAATTTAATAAAATATTATTTCATAACACATCACGAATGGAATTCGAGTAAAGGGTTAATACAAGTCAAGTGGTAGTCTCGCCCGATAGCTGGAATATTCAAAGCATCCACTTATAAATTGCAATGGAAATAAAACAAGTGAAACAGTGGTGTACGATCTTCGTTATTTTACTTCTCCATTGAAGACGACGGATTGCTTACAGCTGCGTTTAGCGTTAGAACTTAAATTGGAGGTTAGCAATGAAGTTGAAGAAATAAAGCATTTAAAATTAATTTAGGATTTCGACTGAAGTTGCTCGATGTATCAAATTTTAATTTTGTACTTTTCCATGAGTTTAGTCGCTAACCCGGGTTTCGCCTTTAGGCATATTCAGACATTTCACTTCAACTGACGCGTAGTAAACAGTTTATATCTTCTATATATATAAAAATGAATGTTTGTCTGTCTGTATTTCCGCTATGGACTACTAAACCGCTCGACCGATCGATGTGGTACCAACCCCTCCCCCCAACCATTTTTCGGCATTTCGTATAACCATGCTAATAAATACGCAAACAGTGCAATAATAATCAATTTCTCAAATCTATTGATTAGTTGCTGGGAGGAATAAAAAATACAAAGGGTTAAAACAGAGCACTACGTTTACATACATACTTAATATTTTAGTACTCACTATAAAGATTTTTATTTCTCGACTTTTTGGTCAAAGAGATTCGATAATTCTCATCTCTCGAATCGCCACAACGAACGATTTATTGATAGATTCTTCCAAATCTAGCAACGAGCGATACGTTCATGGGATGGCATTAATTACTTTTAAACTTGTATGGCATCTTGGTTTTGATTTCGTTTATCACAGCTTTAACAAATTCCCGCAGTGATATATAATTATAAACGAAAATGTGTCGATATTTTAGAAATCTATCCGAACATATCATACAGAAAGGATGTGGAATAATATCAAAATGAATAATCACAAGAATAAGATCTACATTACAAATTTTATTTAAGCCACGCAATTAGTAATTTAAAATCAATTAAGTTTTTTTTCCGGCAAATACTATCATCAATAATTGTGCTTAAGATTAAATTTGTCATGCTGTGAAATGTATTATTTATTATCATAATTATCAAAGTAATAAATTAATTGAGAATTTTAACTGGTCAACGACATCAAGTAATGATACAAAGCTTAGCTTCATAATACAGTAACTGAATTCTATATGGAAAGATTTTGAAAGTGTAGGGTTATATGTCATGATTATTATTTACAAAAACAGAATCGGTTTCGCTTAGCTAGAGAGCATTTTCAGTTGATAAATACGAATGACTCCGTAAATTACGTGACGTGTTTTGTAGTGCAACAACAGAAAGCAAGACCGACTAAGTATAAATGTTTGAATCGTTCAAATCAGTCAGGATGTACTTGAACGGCCAGTTCAAGTACATCCGTTCACTTGAAATGCCTGAAGATGCCGAAAGGCGAAACCCGGGTCGTTAGCGACAAAACTCATCGAAAAGTTTTAAATTCAAACGATTAAAATTTGATATTAATATTCCACCAAGCACCTTCAGTCTAAATTATTAATTAAATCTAAAAGTATAATGGGTTCGTTTTAGAGCTTCATATACCTACTCAGTTCCATTCGGGACTGGAAAGTCTTTGAATATTATCTCTACAATTTTTAACAATTCCTAGTGTCAACATACCTACATGGGGTACTAATAATGTTAAAAAAGCTGGTATTGATAGACATAAAGTTCATTCGGAAGAATTTCACGAAAGCACTAGAAGAAGATAGAAATATAAATCGATGCACTCTTATTAATTTTGCACGGACAAAATTTATTATTTTCTTAACATTTAAAAAAAAATGGGTATGAAAAGGGAGTCGAAGCAGCTCGAGTTTTTACGACTCGTAGATAAAGCCCTGACTCTATTTCCAATACCCGATAGCATTAGCATTGTAAGGTAAAACAAACAACACAATACCTAGCACACCTTTTTAATGTGCTGTAATTGCATTTACCTGTAACATGAAAAAATGTATCGCTCGCGTATGTATAGAGATAACGGGATATCATATTCTTCACATTATCAAGAGAGCCGATAATATTTACAATATTTATATTTCCTTGCCTTTATTTGTATATTATCTATCTGCAGATTGAGTCACTACTCACTACTTATAGGTGGCACTGCCTACTTTAATGTATGTAGTTTAATTTTTGTTAGCGGATTCGTGGTAAAGGGAAAAACGAAAGGAACAGACTTATATGTGTTTGACCTTCACTAATGTAACATGCTGTCATTTGTCGCGCTTTTTTGTCTTAAGTAAACTATAGCTGGCCATACTACGGTTGAGATTTAAGCAAAATATGTATGTGTGAAAAGGGCAGGACTATAGGTAAGCAAATCACTTTCGCAAAGCTCTCGCACTTCCTAAAATCGGATGGTTGGGAAATCAGAATTCGATTGAAACCCTATTTTTTTAAATTGTCCATACTGAGATTCGAGCTCGTGTGCTTAGCTGTTTTATTTTGGCTCAAATGTTAACGTATCGCCCACGTCCAGGAAAAAGTGACGATGAACGAAACCAGTCATGTTCTTAATAAATTTATTGTGGAATAAGTACAGATTTTTTTAATATGATGTCTTTCCACCACGTATTGACACGTAGCGAAAGCAAAATCGAAGTGTAAATTACTCAAATGTTTAGGAGAACACTTTGTAAACTCGTAACAAATACAAACACACGTATTTGCATTACAAATGTTGCTGATGATTATTTCAGTCACCTTTAATCTAAAAGTAAAACCTCAAATTGTGCATTTGTTAATTTTTGTTGAAAATTGCACTTGGTCACTTTCCATTGCAAGTGAAAACATGTCGTTTCACCGTCAAAGGACAGACTGACCATGCTACGTATGCACTCGAAAGCGTGGCGCTGTGAGAATGTCCTGAATGACGCTGACAAAAAAAAAGATTGCCAGAGTTCGAAAATTTTAAATTTCCTAATTTGATATAAACTGAACGCGTGGGATAAGTGTGATAGGTGGATTCTTATGTCAGAGGGGAGAACATTTATTTAGTATCAACGGCTGCCGCAAACCATAGTAAACTGTTAACCCTTTATAGGGCAAATGCCGAAATCGGTTAATATATTAACCACTCACATTAAGGTCAAAATATCCAATACCACCCATAGTAAAGTCAATATTAGTATCTCAATGCATCGTCGATAATGTTATTTCGTCATTAAATTTGTCAAATGGCGGAAAGTTTGCGTTGTTTCCCAAAAATCAATGTCTTTATCCGCGAGTCTTTAAATTAACAATCGGCCGTTTTTGCGCGCAACTAGCAGGTTTGAAACACCGTATTGCATTTGGAACTGAATTATGAACGTATAGCTGTTTTGCGATTTTTAGAGAAAACTATTTTTATAATCATTTCATACACAAATACACATACATTTATAAAAAAAATCCTATAAATTATCAATTTTTTGTAGTCTTAGCAACATTTTATCGTCTCGTTTTAATGGAAAAAACCTCTAACTTCAATGTCACACAGTTGACTAGTTAGTAAATATTTTAAAATATCGTCTAAGTTTGATTTTCATAATATTTAATTTGCCCAATAAAAGGGTTAAAAAAGTCAGGAGTGTACAAAAGATTTTTGACCAGTATTTTTTATACACGAAAAATGAGATGTCAACTTCAAAATTTTGCAATTCAAGCCTGGACCGGATTCCGGCCTCCTGATTAAAAGTAATTTATGAGGGCCGCGACCTTTAAAAGGTTGGTCGGGCGTAAAGATATGAACCGAGCCCAGTGGCAAGGTGTGGCACTCAAACGAAGGATGACGAATTAATTATGCATTTTCTTTTACGGCGGCTACGCGCTCACAAGAACAACTACTTATGAGTGTTTACTCAAGGCGAAAATTATCAGCGGTTAAATATTTTACGAAGAAACAAACAAATTGATACGATTACAAAGAAAAATATGAATTAGTGTTTCATTGCTAACGGTATACTAGAAGAGTGTTTTTCAAACTTCAAACCCTTAATCTGAAAAAATTATCCGCGGCCCCTCTGAACAAAAACATGTTTTGTACGGCTCCAAGTTTGGGAGGCACTATATTAGAACATTATATTATTACTAGTATTGCTACCCGGCGTCGCTCAGACTAAGCGACCAATAATTATTTAATGTTATATCATTCGACATAATTATATCACAAAATCTAACATCCAAAATAGAGTTAAAATAAAATCACAAACTTTATTTAATTTGATTACAGCCCCATTCTCGCCCAATAAAATGTCCAAATTCAAGGAAAAAATCTAATTTGCTGTCAAATAATACCTTCACGTAAATAATAAACATTATTATTAATAATAGCCGGGAAAAGTTCAGTAGAAGACTAATTTATTACATTTTGACTAAATGTCAAAATCGCCGATAAAAATTCAAACATATTTTCTTTCATATTCGTTTTTATGGCAACTTAATGACCAACAATGCAAAAGGGAATTACAGACCCACAGACGTACATACGCCGTTTCGGTTTTATATATAAGATTATGACTTTTAAAATTGAATTATTTGAATTTTGTACTTTTAAACGAGTTTTGCCGCTAACGACCCGGGTTTGCCATTCGGCATCTTCAGGCATTTAAAGTGAACAAATAAACTTGAGCTGACGAGTAGTAAATAGTTTGTATCACTAAGATTAATTGTGATCAACGCTTTCTTGATGAATTAGCAAAAGGCATTTTAACGAGTATCAATGAATAGCAATTAAACTTGGTCATCTAATTTATTTATATAAATAAACGAAACAAACTATTTCCTACAAGTCAGTTCAAGTTATCCGTGCACTTGAAATGCACAGAAGATGCCGAATGGCGAAACTCGAGTCGTGAGCGATAAAACTCATAGAAAAGTACAAAATTCAAACGATTCAAATTTGATATTGAAATTCCATCTAGCACCTTCAGTTGGAATACTAAATTAATTCTTATAATATAATGATTATCAAAAAATAAATATTTGCCTAACAAACTAACCTTTTATATTTAAACAAATATGCATAAAAAATGTGTGTGGAAAAAAAACCATAATAATAAAAGATCTTTCATTAATATGGAAATCTGTTCAATGTTGTCTTTTCTCAAAAAAAAAGTCATTAAGGATTCATTCAGAATTATCAATTGGTATTTTAAATACATTATAAAATTGTCAGCTGTTGGAAAACGGGGACACGCGAGCGACAATATGGCAACAAGCAACTTGCATAATTATCGTGTGCGTTTACGGATATCGACAATAAGAATATTGCGATAGTTACCCTTTTGAATGCTGAGTCGATTTACGACTAATGCAACTAAGATTTCAAAAATGAATTAACCAGTCTTTGTGTTAAATACACTCATAAAGATTAACTGACATAACAATGCATACCTATTTGAATACAAAAATGCAATGTTAACTCTTTATTTTTGCATATAAATTTACATCGAACCATTATCTGGCGTAAACCGCTAGCTGTCAACAGGTTAAAAAGCATAAAGTATGACTTCGCAAAGCACCATATATGTAGTGTGATTATTTTTAATTTAAATTTTTAAATTTTTTTCAAATTAAAAAAAGAAAAATATTTGGCATTACAGTTTAAGCCATTGCGCCAAATATTCTTAGTTGTGAAAGTCATACGAGATTAAGTTGATCAGTTGTGCACAAAATCAACGATAAATAACATACACCCAGCCCAAGATCTTTTTTTTATTCAATTGAAAAAATCTGACCTTGCCAGGGAATGAACCCGGGCCGGGGTCCGGGAGGGACCGACAATTATTATGTCCCTTCAAACGCCTTTCCACCAAGTAAGCTATTACATCAAAAATCAATTAGTAATGAATTATCATTAACAAAGTAAAAGCTAAAAATAAGTGCATGTACTTTCGTTCACTTCCAATCATCAATATGTTCACTCTACAGTCGACATCCATATGAAACGTGACAAAACTCACGAAAATCATGGCTGCAAACGTGTATGTGAGTGAATACTATATCGCAGCTGTAAAGGATTTTAAAATTATGACGATTGTCTTTTTCTCTTGATGTCAAGCTACAAAGCGGTTGGGCGCCACTTCATTGAGGAGCCAGTCGAAAATTTCAACCTTATAATGTGTAGTATATGACACAATATTAATAATTATAATTTTGATATGACCGTCACCGCTAATAGTCTGCGACAAACCGATTGAATATTATGCATTAAATATCAATTAACATTGATTATGGAATAAAAAATAACTAATTATAAATAATTTGTAAAAAGATTCCGTGATAATAATGTGATTTTTTTTCCTTCTAATAAATCCTAAATCGAATTATAATATAAAAATACGGATTCATTTTTAAATGCAAAAGCTACATAAAAGTTGCATAGAAGATTCTCTTTCTTGACCCAATACAATATTAATTTGCTTTCCCGCAAAGCAGCGATTTTCAAACTGGGGGACGTGAACTCATTCGGAAGGGGGCGCGATAAGTTCAACATTTTAATTTCGTAATTACTTTGTATACGCAAATTTGGAACAGAAAACATTTTTCCAACTAGAAATGTGTATTATTTATTTTGAAAAAAACCTTACCTAACCTTACAACATGTTGTTAACAGTGTGCTGTCATAACAGATGGGCTTTGGGGTAAACCAAAGCACAAAGGGAAACGATGCGTATTCCGAGTCCCCGTAGCGAATGTGTTAAAACTCATCTCCACCCATCCGATCTTAAAAGCGGGGCGTAGCGAGATCGATTAGTTAACGACAGGTCCTGTCCTTGCCTTATCCTCTTTATCCCTACTTTGTTTTATGTGTGTATATGTAAATGTTTTGATTCCGATATATACGTACAATATACCGTGTTATCATTTCAACCCCTACACTCATCGAACTAAAGAAAGGTTAAGCGACTGATTAACAAGCAGTTATCGTAGAAAAAAAATATATACTACTATTTGGAGACCGTGTGCTCCACATACGTTCAACATCCCATGGGTTCTGGAAAACTCTAGTAAGGAAAAAATCTCGCGGATTTATATATATGAACTATGATTTGGTGAAGCGCATGTACGCTAATTGTTTTTGACCAATGAAAATGAGTAAAAGACTTACCTTTCTAAATGCGAATAGTTCCCGTTGTAGTTTTAGTCTTTCTGCCGAAGGCTGTTGCCCCTTCCCCCTTATGAACTTCAGCATATTTAACCTGCAATTGAAAAGAACAGCAAATTAGTATTATAGCAATTGGTAAAATAGTCCACCCCAGAACAAGTAAGGCTTCGCGCACAACTATGTATGTCTGGGGGGCATCCGTAGGGTGAAACTGTCTGACGAATTTCGTCGCACGGAAAGCTTCTGGCTGATAAGGGTGAATTATACGAATCATAATACCGAATCTGTATAACGAAACTAAAATTCTAAAGCAGTTTTATTGTCTCGTGCGACGGGTATCTTTGTGCTCGTTGCGTATGTGTGGAAGAGGTGCATATGAATGTATTGGTGGCAAATCCGTATATGTATATCTGTGTTGGAATTGGATTCTACTTCGACTGTCAAACGCTATGGACCTACTATAAAAAACATACTTCACTACATCTCTTTCGCACAACCGACAAATCCCGTACGTAAGACATAGATGGCGCTCTACAACTGCTACACAACGCCACATTTTGGGGACTGGAACGGATTAATGGCATTTCAATTAATTTCAATGGGAAAAATTGCTTTGAGATGCGAGCAAGGTTACGGAACGAATTAAACTCGTATCTCGAGGTAGAACTGTATATATACTGATACCGCATGATGTTGTAGGGTATCAGAACTCTCTCGGACGATCTTATTATCACCTCGATCAATGGTAAAAAGACCAAACGATTAATTATCGCGAATAAATTGATTAAAATGTTTAAAAAAAATGCAAAACCGACATGCAAACGCATCCTTGCACAGCGAACGCACCCCGGCACAGCGAACGCAACCCCGGCACAGCGAACGCAGCCATGCTGTTCTGTTCGCCGAGGAGGGGACGCAAAATGCGCGGAGAAGAGGGACTTTGATTTTCAAAGTCGGCCGGCAGTTAGTCGTAACCGTTCAAGCCGATAGCCATATCGCTCTCCTGTCTCGGACAGGAGGAAATAACATTATTCATTTGGTCTTACGCGTTTAAAAAATGTTCTTACTGCAATGTATTCGTGTGGAATAAAAAAAAATGTTATAATTTGAAGACAATAAATTAGCCGACTCTAGGATAGAGTTTTCGGCCAAGATAAATTACCGATTGAAATCTATACAGAGATACCTTTCCTCCCATCCTATCCCTAAGTTCCGTCTCCGAACGCCGTGGAAGGATGCTGTCTGACGCAGTCAGATTGGGAAGAAACCCAGGTAGTCTCAATTGGCGCCCAACGTGGTGCGCCAATTGAGAAGACTTTTATTCCGGCTCCTTCTCGATTTACGAGGGAGCCGGAATAAAGGTCTTCTCAATACATATGCCACTATAACACCGATGATAATTTAGGACTAATATGATACGAGTTCCTCTGCAGCTAACGGATTATCTCTTGAAAACTTTGACAGGTTTTCTGGAATACGATAGCGTCGTCGATATATTCGATATAGCACAGGTGTACTCGACTTCCTCGTCATGAGGAAGGAGATTTTTACGAAAAAGAAGCAGTTAAGATACAGCTCTGTCTGAACCTGGTTGAGACACCCGAACCATTCCGCGGTCTATCTCCATGATCATTTCGCCGTTGACTTAATCTGTCACAGACTCCTGTAAAGTTAGTGCGAGGGTGCAGAAGCGCTTGCGGGCCCTACTTGAGGAGCGCTGTGAGCATCCCATTACTTTATCGTTACGCACTACACAACATAAATATGTTGTGATATCTGTAAGTGCCGATGTATGGTCGGCAATTTACGACACTCGCGAGTTCTTTTTGACAGGTTCCGCGCTGGGACTGGGTATAGGCCCGAGGGTCGGTGGTCGAAACAGCAAAATTCTATTTTTTTTGCCTCATTTCTGAATCCAAAATTTGGCGATTATTGACACGCATCGTTTTTTACCACCGAGATTAGATAGTTATGCGGCATAAAAATAAACGAAAACACAATAGTAAAAACAGATCAAATTAGTTATTTCGAAGTAAAAAGTGCACGCAATATAGATTTTATATGGCAACTAGCCGGTACCTAGCAAGCGCTGCAGTGCCACTATTGAAGTGCTTTCGGATGCACAATATTTTAGATAAATAATTTCGACTTAATTTCACTAACATAGATCGGTATCGATGGCGTTTGCAGTTTGTCTTTTGCCGATTGTCTATGGGTCGACACACGCGCAACCTACTGAAAGATAACTGTACTATGCCAATAACCTATGCGCAAGTGCAAAAATAAGTTGTCAAAATTAACGCTATGGCAACGCATAAATTATGAAAAAAACATCGCTGTTTATACAAAAGCCCAACTATAAGTTGATTTTACTATGCCTATTACTTACGCGCAAGTGCAAGCAATAAGTTGACAAGGTTTTATCCCAATCGGATGGACGGTATGGCAACGCATAAAATACGAACAAACAAACATTGATTTTATCATCACCATATGGAATTACTTTTAAAAACTCTAACAATGCCCCTCGTACAACACTACACTATTATTTAAAACAAATTGTGAAGCTTTTGCACGAGCACGTGAAATATCACCTCGAAAAGATATATATCTAACCCACACTTGTTTTATGATACCAAAACAATCACAATTCCCCGATTTCTGTTTAAAATATGCTTTGGGGAAAAACAGGCCAACAATGTCACGGAATACAAAGTGACCGAATAATGCCGTAAAGGAAAACCGCAGAGCAATGCTATTGAGGCATTAAAATAGACGGATAGCATTCAAGGAGGCGAATAAAAATAGCATGGGAATCATGCCATCAAATCAAACCATATTAAGTAAGTTCATTCGATAGATTTTTCTAGATTCACTTTTAATTAACAAGAGCCCATCATTTCGAATACGTGTTAAAAATATCAAACGGATGGTTTCGAATTATTATTTTTATACTTGATCCATATGTTTTATATGATTCCAAACCAGGGATTTCGGGATTGCTGTACAGTCGATCCCGATCGATTTTAATATATTTTTAATGATCGATAATTTTTATATTTATTAAATATTAGCCATGCTAAAGTGTCATTAAAAGTAGTTCGACATAATTGAAGTCACTATCTTTTTATCAGGGCTTTGGAGTCGGTAAAAAAAGTTCAACTCCGACTCCAACATTTACCAAAAACACGACTCCTACTCCGGCCAAAAAGCCCCGACTCCACAGCCCTGCTTTTTATAAATATTATATTTCGGTTGTTTATCCATTAATGAAGAGCGAAAATATTCGATATAATATAATGTGCGAGAGTAACGGTCTCGTTCGAATGCGATCTGATAACTAATTGAAATTAAAGTATGTCTATGTATGCACATTTTTAAAATGAGGGTGACAATCAATCCCGAAAATTTCGGGATTATGTTTTCTAATCCCGGGATTCATCAGGTATTGAAAATCCTCGGGATTGAAAACCCTAACCGCGAACATAATTGAGTCGTAAAAAATAAATTCAAGCAGACATATAAATGTGAGTATAACTACATAACGATAAGATACTAATAGTAAATAAATTTAAAGTAAACAAAACATGTGCGAAACCGGTCCTGATATTAATGCAATATTTGTAATGAATACAAAAATGCGTGCGCTAATATGATGACTTTTCATCATGAATTGACAGTTACACCGTACAATGGATACAATAATAAACATTTTTAATATATAGGAGACACCTGTCTATCCAAAAATCTACGGCTCTCATTATAATATAAGATGAATTGTACTTAGTCATTTACAAACAATCACAAAGAGAAAACTTTCCAAAGACAGTGGAAATTTTTCTTTTTGTGTATCAACTATGTACAAATATATTTACATCACTATTTCAGGCTGCATTTTCGAGATTTCCAATCACATAACATGACACGGTCACAACCTGATAACACCAACTAACAGATATGACGAGATCCCCACTGAATTGTGTACCTGAAAGCTGTTTCAACCAGGGGCACTTCAAGAATTTGGGCCTAACAGATGATAGCCAGATGTTCACATCCAACATAAATCATATATATTATGTTCAAATTATAACCATAACATCAATAACTCAAAGTACCTTTCAATATAAAACAATCCTATCACTATATCAACGTTCCATTTTTTTGCAATTCGGTTAGAGATGAAAATATCAGGGCTGTTGAGTCGGTAAAAAAAAGTCCGACTCCAGCAATTACCAAAACCAAGACTCCGACTTAAAAAAAGGTTAATATAGTCACGTTTTTCTCCTAAATTGTCTATTTATGTGTATTCAATTAAATATCAACTTATAAACTCGAAAAGCCGGGATTGAAAAAAAACTAGGATAATTATATTCACGACCATGTTTAATACTTATAAGCACTTTCGATGGATTGGACGGTAACTATGAGGAAATTGATAACATTATTATTCTACGCATTGTGTACAAGTAGTGACACGTGTTTCGCCTGTTTGAGCATTTTCAGCCTATAGAAAACGTGGAGTAAAAATGTTTTCCAATCAAATTTTGTATAAGGAACAGATAAAAAAAATCATTAATAATGGCGAGCAAAATCTCAACGACATTCCCATAAACAATATATTGTAGTGATATTTAAATAAATAAATATGCCGTATCGTTCAAAATGTTTTTGAAGAATACCAATGTACTAAGCTCTCGAATAATTAAACCCTCTTCTATTGTTGGCCAATTACTAATGCGCGGTCAATTGTTTCGGCCCAAGGTGCATTGTGTACATACAGCCCTGTATTATATTACACATCACAAACAATATGTGTGCAAACAAGCAAGCGAAGATAAGCTGATAAAATATGATGGTGGAATAAACGAAGCAGGGAAAAGTTAACCATAATCACACTAGTATGTAAATATAACACAGTTTCAGAATGAGACAAACCGATCTTCTATAGTAAATATGTATAACGTGTGTGAGAGAGAGGATGACATGGAGAGAAATTAATGTATGTATATGGGTATATTCTATTTATATCTGTTTGCGGTTCATCTATATTCTATAATATTGGAAATTTAATCATCAATCGATCAAATGAATATTAAATTCAGAAGCCAAATGATAGCCGATGATTTTACGCTCAATGTTTATTAATCGTATTCATGAAAACATTGTGCTCCGAATTGATTTAAATATGGAAAAAGCTCTCAAATTCCATAGAGAAGAATAAAAAAAAATCAATGATTATTTAATAATAAAAAAAAACTACTCGAGATAATACGGATATATCCACTGAAATATTATGGAATTTAACCGACCAGTTGTCCTCATAATAACTAAAGCGATTTCGAACCAGGTATGAAAAAAACTTTAAAAATATAGGAGACAGCACAAAAATGAAGATCAATAAGTAAATTGTAGTTTTATTCCAAATTCAAAAGTTATGTTTCGTTGTTTTATAAAAAAAAATACTCATTATTATACATATTTTAGGTGTAACGAACTGTGGACCGTTTTTACGCGGGAAATTCATGAACGCATCTTCAAATTTAATATGAAATTAATGTCTTTAATTACGCGGGGTTTTGTTTGTAAATTGGAACCTATTTTATGATATTGTACGAGCTCCTTGCTTTTTTACGCGGTTTTGTGAAAAAAAACATTTTTTATTCGAGTTTAATCTCAGACTACGACAAATAATAAGGATCACTTTTAAGGTGTTTCCTGCCAAAACTTTATGCAATGACATTATAATAAAAACAATAAAACATTTTTAGTACTTTTTCCGCATAAAATTTATTGGATCAAGACCGGATCAGGTTTTTTTTTTAATATTAAGGAATTCAAAATTGACACATGCGTTTGTCTTATTTACTAGATTCTACCCTGTCCTTAGACAAACCATAAACTCAAAACAGTATGAGGCGATTCGATGTAATGTTTATTTCTTGCATTAAACCATGAGATACGTGCTTATTTCAATGTATATAGTTCTTGCGTAGACATGATTATGTTGTATAATAATTCTGAATACATATTCAACCAGCGACGGCCCCAACACCCCGTCACCAGCCGTCACTGTATTCAACTACTTTGTAGGTAAGTGTAACACCCATCGAAGTATAAACTGCAATAAACACGACAGGAAATATCATATGTTAACATTATTTTTTTTTTTAAATGGCAACCCTTAAACATTACAATACAAAAATAATATGTCGAATACTAAAACAAATAACAATTTTTATTCGAATCCTGGAAAGATTTATCACAGACCAAATTAAGCAAAATGTAATTCTCTCGAATATAATAAAAAAAATCATGCGTCCTACTTACTCGGACACTCTTAGTGTGAGAAAAGGAGATAAACGATGGATGAATATTATCGAATACGTTTATTAATAATTCTGATAACTCATTGGTGAACTTTTAATCGATGTGTCCAACTGCAGGCGGTAGATAACTTAATTTATGCAAAATTACGAGTTTTTATCGGTGTTTTGTTAAATATTCATTAATTTCTGACCGGTTAAATCAAGAGCTACCGGTATGATAACATACTGCCAACAGTTAGATTACAACTGTCGCAATAAGTAAAAACACAGCTAACGCACCTAGAATATATTCCGATTAGAGACTCCAATTCGAGTATCGAGTACTCGATACTCGAGTATACTCGTCCATATTTCAAGTACTTGATACTCGAGTATTTTTCAAAATACTCGATTAATACTCGTTTTAGTAATAATCGTCGATGTTTTTTCTACTGCGAGAATTATAAAAAAAACATCAAACCAATTTAAAATTTGAGTCGTTTAATACTCTATTATTGTTGATATATCTGTTGCATAAATGGAAATAAATGTTTTAGTAATATTCAATAAGTCTCTTTAATTTTTTGTCATTTATTATACACAAATTCGAATTAAAAATATATATTTTCGTACATCTGAAACTACTCGAGTATACTCGAGTACCCGAGTATTTTGAAATTTTACTACTCGATACTCGAGTAGTTGAGATGTCGAGTAATTGGAGTCTCTAATTCCGATCAATGAAACATAAACTGTAATTTTAGCAGTATTTTGTGCGAATTTTATCGCTTTGGTAAACGAAACTGTCACGAATTGTAATAGTCGCTAGAAAAATACTATAATTGAAATCAGAGTTCATATTTTTTTTCTCAGAATACGCCGTTTGATGTTGCAGTAATTTTAATCATGACGGAAGCCATACCCTGCACGTGTATGTATAAGACAAATAGTGTATGTATCGATATATTTGGATAGTTAGACCCTAATAAAACATTTAAAAAAAAAACATTTTTACCAGAACTGGTTTTAAGCCAAATGCTCTACCTCTCTCTTTGGTGTGGATACGGAAAGAACGGCGGGGTTACGGAAGTGCTAGTAGTCAGTCAGTCTACAATATCTATACATCGATTGAAAAATCATGAATGAAAGTTTCCATTCGGGGCTTCGAGTCACTCGTATATGTATGCGGAAATTGCTCCTAGTGAAAAAATATAACAAAATGTTCCTCTTGGCGCGCCAAAATTATTTTAGATGCAGCAAATGACAAGGGTGTACTCGTTAAAATAGATTTGCAAATTTGCAAGAGGGGCGGTCCGATAGGTGTGTCATCTGTTTGATAATTTTTTATTGTCTTAATATTCTACATAAATTTAATGAAATCACTAAACATAAAAATATAACAATGTTATCTTGTCGTGGAAAAAAATTATCTATGGTTACATCATCTCAATGATTGATAGGCATGATAAAACAATACAATCGACTTTCAGAGTCGAATGACTATTTTTGGTGTTAAGCTGCACTTTTGTGTTCTTTATTAATTTGTACCATTCTAGATTATCATGAAGTAAACAATGGAAAAAAAAGTCATCCTAAACTGAGAAGGTTCATACAGTAAAAGAAATAAAAAAAATATAAGGACAGTAATCAAATGTAGATAGGTGAGATTTTGTGTAATGTCTAATATTTTAAAATACTACTTCCACTTGTATTTCGATAAAGATAAGAAGCATTATTAACTGATAATGCTCACGATGAGCAAAACCGGTCTTGATCTTTAATAGTGTTATAAAATGGGGTTTATATAGTATTTAAATAATGCCTTTCCACCAATAATTGACGGTTAACACATTAAAGGTGATTAATCTATAATAAATTATGAATAAGTTCGAGAAATCAACTAAAACGTGTTTTACATGGCCCCACAAAAACGCTACATTTATGTTTAGACAACAATATCACTCGTTTCCAACTGTATACAGTACATAATGTTGAAGATATTGTATCGTAAATAGTTCAAAGAAGTTGTTAAGTTGGTTTATGTAACCAAGGCTTACTCACATCTTAAATTCTGGCTATTTCAAAGAATTCAGATAAAATATCCATTTGTTAGAGGAATATTATAAATAAATATAGTTTTCGATATACTTAGCGTGCCGAAATTACAATTTTAATTAAGAAGAAAATCAAATATCTTTACATAAATATATTTTAAAATGCTGTAATGCTGAAAAAAAAAAGTTATAATATTTTGAATACATTCTTATTAAAATTGAATGCCTTCCAAATATATGCCCGGGAAACTTTTCAAATCGTCAAATAGAAGTTTTCGTACAAAACGCGATTTTCAGTCGTTCGGGAAATATATAAAGTGGCGAATTAGCATGATGTCTATAAGAAATAAAACATTTAACACATTAAAGAAGCATTTATTTTGTTAATTTAAATACAAAACATGTTTTGAAACCGGGTGAGATGCAAAAAGCATTCGAAATTTAAATGTAATATAAAGACATTTTCTGGCAATGGTATCTAACAGAAAATACTTTTATTAGTTATCGGTGTTGGAGTTAAGTAGGTGTTATAATAATTATAATCTCAAGATTACAAAATTTAAAAAAAAACTAAGCACAGATTATTCTAGATACCAGTTAACAGAAAATATATGGCTGTAACATTTCATTTATTAACTTGCAATATCAATAAATAAATCACTTAGTAAATTGCACATTCAGTGTAACAAAAAGTTTTTGAGATACGAAACCGGCATTTATAAGGACACATTGTAATTTTATGTATTTAACTCTTAGAAAACCTTGCATAGGGTTCTAGGAATGAGTTCGCAATGACAATGGGAGTTGAGGTATTCAAAATACCTTAGATTTACAGTTATCGAGCACCGCTCGAATGCTGTCAAACCTGTTGGGATTAACATAAGAAAAAAAACATTATGTTTTAATCATAATCTATGTTCAATTGCAAGCTAATAGCGATTTACAATGTTTCAAATGTAGAATACAAAAAACAGGGCCCCTCCAAACATAAAAATATATTTTTGGCATTCGTCGCCGGGTACATTGTCCTTATGCAGACAACGCCTGCCTGACAGGTACATGGAACTTTGAAGTACACAAAACACGACAAGGATTTGCAGAAAATATGATAGACGGTGTATAGATTTAAAATATTGGACTTACTTTTTATAAACAATGTGTATCGTATATTATTATAATCCAAATGGTGAGTAAAAAACTATTATCCCACAGAACGAAACCACACCACTGACAACAACACGTCAACGACGAACGCGACCAGTGAGTCACTGGAGACAGGTCTGCCAATAGTAGACTATTTCAACCAGTAACGAACTGTACTTAGGCAAGTTAGATTCATTTCTAAAATTAAGTTAATAATTGATTATTAAGATTATCAATTATTTAAAACACTTTTAAATAAGACAATTTTTAAGCTCGATCAGGTTTATTTTAATAAAATTGAACATTCATTCAATATATTTTATTAAAGATACTTACAAAACTGTTCGTCAACCAGAACCTTTTCTTATTTTTTATGAAAGGACCTTTTGTAAAATACATATTCATTACCAATTTTAGAAAATCAATATACATATATATATCGTGATCACGCGCACAGATTAATTTGTTTTAATATAATATCAAATATGTTTTCTTAGGCTATTAGAATTTAAATTGATAATTTTGAAGAGTTATAACACAGTGAAAAATAGCAATGTATTTTAGTTTTACAAACATACGTTGCTATTTTCACTGTGTGATAATGGAGTTCTACCAAGCTAATGCCAATTCAATCAATAAATTTACAAGTTA
The DNA here is from genome assembly GCA_028554975.1 of Himalopsyche kuldschensis. Lineage (NCBI taxonomy): Eukaryota > Metazoa > Arthropoda > Insecta > Trichoptera > Rhyacophilidae > Himalopsyche > Himalopsyche kuldschensis. Next base: position 1,252,807 of record JAHFWI010000005.1, read on the forward strand.
TTACAAAGTTGAATTTTGTTTATTTGCGTGAATTTTGTCCCTTAAAACCCGGGTTTCGCCGTTCAACATCTTCGAACTGACTGGAGTCAAAAGTAAATTTGTATGAAGATAAAGGTAAATGTACCAGTATCTGACCGTTTAAGAGAAAATGTCCACAAAAATAACGATTAAGGTTTAGCATTGTACCGAATGATGGCAAAGCAAGAATACTCATATTGGATCATATGTCTTAATTAATATTATGTAACAAAAATTACGAAAGGGCTTGCTTAAAAAAAATTGTGTTAAATTATTTGAAGTCATGTTCTTATTTCAGTAGTTGACCATCTCACATATTCAAAAATCCAGTAGTTGACCATGTCTAATCAGGGGGCTTTAAAGTGAACTTTCTGTCAGAGTTGCCTCAGGGCTTTCTGTCACACCACTCTTGGTTGAATCAAGTAGCAATGGGTGGTTCAGGAACAATGTACACACCGTTTCTAGATTGATCACTTAAGAAATTTGAAATAATACACTTTCCTCAATAGGTGTTGTTTTCAAATGGCCACCCTGGCACTCCATTGGCTATATGGTGATGTGTTAGTCACTAACAGTAACCCCGTGTCTTAGGTAAGCGACGCGAACCGGCAAGAGAATTTAGGCGAATCCAGTCAATTTAAAACGTAGTTGATCAAAGGTCTTATGTGCCATCGCTCGGCCAGACGCAATTAACGCTCTGGTGAGCTTGGACCGTTTCATATTTTCAAGCGATTCGCTTGCGCCATGAGTGCGCACTTGAGGCGACTTGCTACATATGCCGTCCTGACCGGATCGCTTCGCTTACATATGACACTTGCATGGGCCAGGACCGTTTGATATTTTAAAACTCTGCCGCTTTCAAAGCCGCGCCGGATCGCCTCGCCCAGATTCGCCCAGCTAAGACGACCCGTAAGAGGCTCATTCCGACCACAAATGCCTTAACTTGTCTGAACTTTACAATTTAGAGCAATTCCGCATCTGCATTTCTTATTTTGGGCCATTTTATTCTCAATAAGTCAACTACTGGTACATGCTCAAAAACTAGTACATTTACCTTAGTCAAATTTAATAAATTAATTCCATTCAGCACCTTCAGTCGAAATCCTCAATTATTACTTATCATATATGAAATAAAAAAAAATAAAGTTACATTTTACATGAAAATGAACATACAGAGTTACCACTGAATCTGTCGAAAATGTTACGTTTTTTATGCTAAGGGCAATATATAATTACTTAGTTTGCTCCTGTTATTTCTGTCACTTAGCATGCTCACCAACATAATACGTACAATATCGTCAACTTTGTGAAGTACAGTGGTATAAAAAATTTTAAAAAAAAATCGCACTATATGTGAGCAAAAGATCGTTAAGTAAATGAATACTGAAATGGAAGTTTACTATACGAACATTTGCCGGCTTTGTTTATTGAAAACCGGTACACTGCAAGATATATTCGATTCGCCTGACATTAAAATATCCCCTAAAATCTGTTTGTATAAATTTGCAGGTATGACTACCGGCTTAGCCCCCAAAACATCCAGAAGAAAGAATTACCATTTGTTGGTAACTTTTTTTATACACCGTATTTAGGTTGAAGCCACGATGGGTGTCAAAATTCGATTGTTTAGTATGTAAATTGAAGCTGTTTGATGCTTATCAATTCAGAATCAGCTGTCTTGGATCAAACTCTATTCTCATGAAAAATATTAAAGATACTGACATTCAGAATAGGTTCACGGGTAAGTATTCCATTACAATAGATTCACATTTTTTTCGAAATTGAATAAAAATTTCTTTGTTTAAGTTATAACATAATTGATTATATTATTATGAATATAAGATATTTAGCTGAATTCGAATATTATTCCTACTGCCCATTTCAAAATAATATAGAATCAATTTTCTTTTGACTTGCGTTAAATAAATGTTTATTCTTATAAAAAAAAAAATTCATTGAATCAACCAAAAGTTATTACTCTTCTCCAGTGTATTTTGTATCTCTTTTTTTTCTTGTTTTCATTTTCTACCATGCATTGGTGAATTGCTAATTATTCAATTGAAGAATTCTTCTCTCGGTTGCTGGTGTGAAATGCAAAGCCATGTGAACTATTCATACATAGCGATGTTCAGGTTAGTAACAGGACGCTTCATTTTGTATCTTTATGGATTGGTTTCATGAATCGGTAAAATCAAAACACATTTTTTAAACCTTACGAACAAACTTTTTATTCACAGAAAATTCACTATAATTGATAATTATTATTGTCATATTCAATATGACATTATTCATTGACAATTTAAATATTTTGTACAGACCCCACACACAAGCTTCACAATTACGACTACTTTCAAATTCATTGTCGTTCGCTTAAAGCTTCCACTTACGTAGCTGGCCAGATTACAATTGAATTGAATGCGGAAGTCGTCCCTTTAATAAACTAATAATTGGAACAAAATTGTTTCACGTAATTATAATATATGGTTGCATCCAATAGGAAATGGAACCTTATTTTCTCCGAGTATATCGTTGAACAGACTTTGTAATCATTAGCAGTTTGACATTTTTCAATCTTTCAAATATGATTGATTGATGAATTACTGTGAAGACTTTATTGGCTAAACATATCGAAGAAAATTGGTTCCAGTCAACCATTTATCATCACGAGTATAACATGTCTAATTAATTATATCAGAAAACAACTTTTTTCACTACAACAACATGAAGACATCACATAATATTTATTAAATAGTTATATATCAGAATATATTCACATAATTTTCAACCTAACACACAGATTACAATAATTACCGAAAGCAGATAATTGAATATCTGTCCATTCTAAAGATTTCAAATTAGCATATCACATTATTTACACTATGAGGACAATCAAAATTGTCTTTTTCATTGATCATGTAAGCCTCTTAAACCTAGATATTGATAAAGCTAAATAAATGGGATTGAAATTCTTGATAACAATCAAGATGGAAAATAAACTTTTCTTCAATAAAGCAATGAGATAACCATAGAAATTAGGGATTGCAATCAGGTAAGTTACTGCCGGATCCATTGAAAGTATCTCAATTATAACCTATTCCTCTGTATGTACTTTTAGGAAAAGGGTTGACAATAACATGAAAATATTTACAATGTTTATATATATTTATATCAGCAGTATGGTCATACCACCTATTTTTTTGTTTCAACTAGACAACTAACTGGCCAATTTTGTATAGTTAGTTGAAAAGCAATGAGAGTTCATGAGAGTTGAAGGTGGCAAAAATAAATAATTAAAACCTCAAACTAATACTAAAAACAAATAAAGCATCAAAATTAATTAACTACTTGATCATGTATGTAAGATATGTTTAAAATTAAAAAAAATCGATTGTCCTCATGGCAACACCAAATTTTATCATCCATGCTCAGTCTCCATTACAAAATTTCTTTGAGAAATAACTTACTAAACGATTACATATATTATAATAATTGTTTCTCCTTCCTTCATCATCTTAAGTGTTCAACACATTTGTATTAAATATTAATTGATAGTTCATTTTTTCTATTAAAAAAATATACATTTCTAAGGCTCACATAGAGCATGGAAAACTTGCAAAGGAACAAGAATTACTTCAAAGAAAGGACACCTCAACGCATCTCGTTTTTTAGCAGTGTGTATTTTTCCCTCCCTTTAGAACAGAATGCAGGGTGTGAATCTTCCTTTACACACAATAAGGAATATCACAGTGATAAACCGACTCAGTAACTACCATTGATTAAAATTATTTCACTGGTACATACTGCCAAAAGAATCCACAGATACTAAATATGAAATAAATCAATTCACAAAGAAGCATAAAATTTCATTTGACATATAATGACACAATCTAGGCAAATATACAAGAGAAGTTGCAGAAGGATCACAATGACCAAAGAGTCTAAATTATGATTACTATTATTTTTTACTGGATACATTAACAAAATATTTCTAGTGAGAAATCAATTTAAATATGAAGAAGAAAAATGGTTGCATTAATATGTCCGAACATCAATACACCTGCACGTAATAGTTCCAAATTCTATAAGAGATGGCAGCGGTAAATGTAGATTATTTTTCCGTTTTGTAGAAGATACATTTATATTTTTAAGTCAATCTTATGAATTATAAAGAACACTACTGGCTATGTTGTTAGCTGCTAAATAAATCAATTTATCAATAAGTGTCAATACTAGCATGTGAGAAAAAAAATATACTATGCAAATTGGGCAGTTTAATTTAAACTGTTCATTGTTTTTTGACCCAAAATTAATGGAAAGGATCATTTTTGAATAGGATGACCTAAGGTGTATTATATTATGGACCATTAGGTGATTTCTCAACTTTTAGACCATTTTTCGTAGATGTGTTATTGTATATAACTATTGTACAACTTAGTTCATTGATATTTGGTTCGTTATATTATTGGCAACAACTGTCAAGAATCTAGTGCCTTAACATGCTCTGGGAGACAATTGAGTATGACATAATCGGAACCTGCTGAGAATTGGAAATGACCACGCCCTGAGAAGTCCCGCCCATGAGTTGTTGGGATGCCTGTGGGGTTAACACCAGCTGCTGTCCAACCAACTGTGGATTGTTTCCAGATACTGCGATTGTCATCGTCTGCGGATTGTTTGAAGTGATTATTTGCTGCGCAGAGTTTGATGTCATCAATTGCTGATCAGAGCCCACAGTCATGAGCTGCTGACCGTTGGCCTGTGATATGTGAGGGGGGGGCCCAGAAGAGAGCATCTGCTGTGTCCCCGAAGTAGACATTAGTCGCTGTTGTGAATTGCCAGATAGTATGTGATCGACGGCTAGCAATCGTTGTCTGTCATTGTTCGTCACTATAAGTTGCGTATCGCCGCCCAGTAATCGCTGTCCATCCGAAGAGGCGGTCAGCAACTGATGCCTTTCGGAAGCGACTGTGATCAGCTGTGGCTGACGATCAGGGGAACGGTTTAAAAGTTGCCGATTGCAACTCGCCGCCATGACTTGCTGGTGACCCGAACTGACAACAATAACCTGCTGCTGTCCAGAGCTTGGGACCATAATCTGCTGTCCCGTTTCAGTTTCCAATATTTGCTGTTGGCACGATGTCGCTGGTAAATATTGCCGTCCAGTATGCGTTGTGATCAACTGCTGCGGGCAGGAAGTCGTGATGATTTGCTGATTCTGTTGATCTGAATTTCTGAGTCCGGGCTGGCCCATGTTAATTTGTTGAGGCTGCGAAGTGGTCACCGTAATTGTGCCTATAGCTGTGTTACCGAGAGGCTGCGGTGCCAGAGTCAATTGCCGCGGAGCTCGGGTCGTGCTCATCTGTTGCAGCGTCAGCGTCGGAGCGGCGCTACCTATGAGCAAAGTCTGCGGATTACTTATGCTGACAATCGGAGAAGATCCTTGCAGAGAGGCCATGTTTGCAACGCTCACAGTTACGGGAACAGATGCTGTCACAGTCTGCAAAACTTGCGGCGACACGAGGCTTTTGGAAATTGTCGGAGTGGTAGTGATCAGCGTACCGTGAGTTGAAAATCCGGAGACTCCGTCAACCAAATACTCATTGGTATTTTCAAACCGATTGTGGCGATTTTCTATCCGAGAAATTTTGTTCAAAACTAACAAAACATTCTCTTCCATGGCGGCAAGCCTCCGCTCCATAGCTTCACTGTGAAGGCACCGTTCGACAATAACGCTACATTGCACAGGCTGTTCGCGGACCGGTGGAGATTCCGCAGGCGAGTACCTTGGGATTTTGGCTTCCGGCGGTCCCCATTGTCCGTCTTGTTGCGAGTTGTAATAGTATGGCCCGGAATTATTTTCAGCTATTCTAGGCACAGGCGGCGGAGGGTATTGCAAAGACATGGGCGGTGTTTGAATAACGTTTGGACTACTGGGAGGAGGAACATTCATCATGGGCAGTGGAAATCTGATAGGTGGAGTCAGTTCTTTTTGTGGAGCCGGCGGAAAAATGCCCGTTCTGTGAAACTCTTCCTCTTCATCTATAGTCCAGTGGAGGAACTTGCAGTTGATTCTCTCGCACATTTTGTTCTGATAGTCATGGCAAAAGCTGAAGTTTTCTTTGATGGCCTGACTGGTGAACTCGTGGAGGTATCGACAGTTGACACGCTGGCAGCCCCCACGTACTAAGAAACGACACATGGGAATGTCCATATTTAGCCTTTGTCTGAAAACAATATAAAAACATGGTGAAATACGTTAATAGAAAGTCAGCTAATGACAGAAGACAAATACTAAGGAATCATATATTATTTTTTCAAATGTGAAAAATACGTGTGTCTGCTTCGTTCAATTTTATCCACAGCATAAACACTATGTTTGTGAGTTAAGATTGTACAAGTTAGTGAGAGTAATATTATTGTTATTGCTTATTGCTAATCCAACCAGACAACCAAATACTGAGTACTGAGCTATAGTACAAACTGACCTTGTTCAATGTTGACTGTCACATTGACATTTCACCGTAGTTATGAAAATAAAAAGTAAAGTTAGTGAGGGGAAATAATTTACATACGTTTCGCTCCGTTTTCTTCGATATTGCTGTGTAATTTCAGTTATCCATAATATCAATAATAGACCGCTGAAGCCATCCAATATGTTTACTGAAAGCTGTCAAACAATGACAACCACGCGGCTGTTATCGGTTCACGTCTTATTAACCTTTCTGAAAGTATCTTTTCATAAACTATCACACAGTAATATTTCATTTTATTGATGACAAAGTGTGTTGGTTTTAAAACAGCCGAATTTGTAAATTGACACCGACGAGTTTGACAGTTCGCTCAATGCAGTTGTGGTGTTGCCACTAATATGAGATATGTTGTCTATGGTATCACATGAATAGCTGCTTGGTTAGTTATACAAATTATTATTCCTTAGATCGTTATTTTCCTTCGTACTGAGATTATTCGTAATGCTTTTTGATAACGAGCAGTTTTAGAATTAGCCGTAAAATTCACATTCTTTGTCCCGTCCAATCTGATTTCTTTATGATATTTATACCAGGGCTGTGGAGTCGGAGCTTTTTGGTCGGAGTCGTGGTTTTGGTAAATGCTGAAGTCGGAGTCGGACTTTTTTTCACCGACTCCACAGCCCTGATTTATTCTATATTTTACAATTGTTTACTGGCAACAAAACGATGTGACTTCGTAAACACGTCCGCTCCGTTGAACTTAACCATAAATTCACATTTACGAACTTTTGAATTAAGTGGTCTATTTTTGTTGATCTTCTTAAAAATGAAGTCCTACTCAGAAAAACTTCAAGATCTCGCTGTGGAATTGATAAAAATTGAAGCTTTCAAATTTGGAAACTTCAGAATGAAAAGCGGAGTTGATTCTCCTATTTATTTTGATTTAAGAGTTATCGTCAGCCATCCTACTGTTTTGGTAATTTATCTACTCTTCCTTGTATTAAAACTATTTCTTAGGTTGACAGCCGTGAATACCAACGGTTCTCTCATTCATACAACTTTGCTGGAAAGTAGTCAATCCGAATAAGTCTTACATCTTCATTGGCGTGATTCCTTATTTTAATTATGTCCATAGATATTCCACTGTATGACTGGAGGCGTTTAAGTATCACGTTCACGGCTGCCCAATTGTAAGGCCACTTGTATATGAAAATATTTAATTTTATGCTACCCAAATTCAAATTTAAAAACTAATTATTCTTACAAGAGTTATTTTGTTACTTCACTTACAGGAACAAGTTTCCGATCTTCTTTTGGAGCTAATTTCCGAAACACATTACGAACATCTTTGCGGCGTACCTTACACTGCTCTGCCTATCGCAACAGTACTGTCCATAAAAACAAAACTACCTATGCTCATCCGCAGGAAGGAAGCCAAGAGCTATGGCACCAAGAAACTTATTGAAGGGCAGTTCAAACCCAACGACAGGTGCATAATCATTGAAGATGTGATAACGTCTGGTTCTAGCGTTCTCGAAACGGCGAAGGATCTCTGGTCAGAAGGACTTATCGCCACGGATGCATTTGTTATATTGGACAGACAGCAAGGTGGATTAGAGAATTTGAACCGCAATAAAATTAATGTCAAATCCCTGTTCACCATGATGGATTTAATGAAGATGTTGCTAACGATGGGAAAAATTAACCAAGCATATTACGAGTCCATAGAAGAGTATTTGAAGAAATCACAATCAAAACCAATAAATGTTACTAAATCGGGTAAATAAATATTTTAGAATAACTTAAAAGTACTCTTTCCGTTAAATATAAATAAATTAATATATTGTAAAATAAAAATCATCGTTCTTAAATTAAACAGTTTTTAACACAAAAACCTTTTTGAGATTATTAATTGGACTTGCAGAACTATAATAGGTAACAATGAATTCAAATGTTTAGAGATGTGCGAGTATTTCTACCCTGTCAAAATCAAAGTTCTAATTTTGAGTATAAATGACATGTTTACTGGTGTTTTTTTAAAAGATTTAAAAAAGAATTAAAATATAATTTGTTTTTTAGATGCACCGAGAAATGTGGCAGATAGAACGAAAATGACTTATGAAGAAAGATCTAAGCTTGCTGAGAATGCAGTTGCGAAAAGATTATTTAAAACGATGATAGAAAAAAAGACAAATCTTTGCCTTGCTGCCGATGTCACAAATTGTGCTGATATTCTCAAATTGTTGGATACGTTAGGTCCTCACATTTGTGTTTTCAAAACGCACGTAGACATAGTTAAAGAATTCAATGCCAAGTTTGTCGATGATCTCACTGCCTTGGCCAAAAAGCATAATGTAGTTTTGATGGAGGATAGAAAGTATGGTGACATCGGCAACACTGTGTCATTGCAATGTTCAAGTGGAGTATATAATGTCGGAGACTGGGCCGATCTTGTAACTGTCATCCCTCTCTCTGGACCCGGTGTCATCAAAGGAATAAAGCAGGCGCTGGGTGATAAACCTAGGGGAATCTTTCTGGTGGTAGAAATGAGTTCAGAGGTAAATTATTTGCAAGAAATATTCTGTAACGCTACAAATTACAGCAAGATTCAATACACAATTATTACAGTTAACATATTGGACGCTAAGAACACGATCTGAGAATAAAAGGGTTAAATATTTAATATGTATGTAAATTTATGAAGGAGAGAATTCCCCTTAAATGTTATTAAGTACAGTAAACCCCCCAATAATGAAGAGATAGGGGGATCATTACTGGGGGGCTAAGATTTTCAATTGAATTTTTTTTATTTGAAATGCGGAATTACATATTATTTTTTAATTAATTAATTGATCATAAATATATATTATTATTCTATTACAAATGCATATTACTTTTAAACTAGCGAAAATTATTTGAACTCGGCGATAATCAATAATTAATAATAATGAAATCATCTGATGTTTCGATTGCTGACGCAATCTTCTTGCAACGTGCGGGCAGGGAAGTTCAACGCGAGTTAATTTTATAAAATATATTAATGTGTGATGAATGAACATAGTAAAAAGCGAGAAAAAATTCAAACAATTCAAAATAGTAAAAAGCATTTCGGAAATGTTTATATAAAATAATAACTGTTGAAAACAAAAAAAAAAGAAAAGACGATAAACGTCTTAAATTATATAACTATGTACATATTTAATTAATCACTGTCACTATCATCTAATATTAAGTTCCATCGAGACTTTCTTGTTACCAATACCGGTTCCTCAATAATTCAGATTATTGACTGGATTATTTTCTTTATTGTTAAAAATAACTTTTTCCCACATTTCGCTTTTAAATTTAATATATTGGGCTTTACATATTTCTAAGTATTTTGTTAATTCGTCTAATCACTCTTTTGGGAGATCGTCTTGAGTCAAGTGTGTTTCTAAATTATTAAACAATCTTTAGCCCCCATTCAAATTTTCGGAATTTAAACTTTTATGATTCATTCAAGTCGATTTGTAAGCTTTCTTCACTCGTAGTACTATTATTTTCACCAACAAAGGCAATCAAATCTTCTTCATTCAAATCCATGTCATCATTTATATCTTTATCAGTTATGTTATCTTACTGTATATCTGTTGAATATCCCTGGTTTCATATAACTGCCACATGCGGATGAATCACCGCATAAATAAGTCAGATGCACGTGTTTTATTTTTATTCATTATTCGGGGGATTTAACTCATTATTGGAAAACCTGCCGCAAATGTTATTGGGGGGTTCATTAGCGGGGAGCTCATTATTGGGGGGTTTACTGTACTTCATGTAGGTTGTATTAATATATGAATGAATCTGGCGTTTATTTTCTTATTCAAATATGAAATTTTGTTTATAGGGTAATCTTATTACTGATCACTACAAAGAAGGCGCATTCAAAATGGCTGCTGATGAATCCGGCATTGTTGCTGGAGTCGTCTGTCAAACTAAAGGATTATTGGAGTCGCCAGGACTGCTTCAACTGACTCCCGGAGTGCAATTTGCCAGCAAAGGGGACGGATTGGGCCAACAATACTGCTCGCCTGAAGATGTGATGATTTTGAAAGGTGCTGATATTGCCGTCGTGGGTAGGGGAATTATAAAAGCAGACGATCCCGTCAAAGAAGCGATATCTTACAAGGAAAAACTGTGGCAGTCTTATGAAAAGAGGCTACAATAATGATCTGATATATGGTATATTAAAACCATTTAGTAGGAACTCAACAGTCCAGATTAAACGGAAAAGTGTTTTTACTTGTTTCTCATATTTACCATTTATGGAATTATTATTTTCGTTTCCTCTAAGTCTGCAATAATAGTTTTTTTTTTTATTCTGTGAAATATTCGATTGCAATTATTGTTTGATCTAAGTGATCCAGTTTCTACTGTCATCTCACAGGCATAGACGGTCCAATATTGACCAATTTTATCTGAAGTTGTAATTATTTAAGATAATTTTCAAACCAATTTTGGAGATGCATGAAATCAAAAAAATTTCCTTATCCCGCTAAGCCTCGAATAGAGTTTTGAAACGGTATTTTAAGTCAATCTTGTATTGGTAAATATCAGAGTAAAAACATGGATATTCAGACTGAAATTTTTAATTGTTTGATAAAATAAATATAACAACATCTAATGTTTACACACTCATGAATTTGATACTTTCTAACTAGATTCACATATCCATGCTCAACAGTCTATATTTAAACAATGCATTGTTCGATTTCATATAATGAGAGCACACAAATATTTATTTACCGAAAAACAAATATTTCCAACTCTCGACGGTTTTTTGCCAAAACAATGATATTTTATTTGGTACTTTAGCTTAACTGCAAACATATACAGGACCATTATCAAACTACATTATCAAGCATATCTAGAAAGTAGAACATATTGAAAATTTATTTTAAATATTCTTTTTGTACTTCATTGTCTGATTCTGTAGTAGTTATTCTTAACCCGTGGCGGACGAACGTCACAGATGTTGTGTCGGGAAAAGACAAGGCCCGTACGCGTATGTCACGACTTGTGTGACGGGAACTTTCAACTGATGATTAAACGATAAATCTCTTGCACACAGGGGTGATTATTGTTTTAAAATATTGCCTTATCTATCTTGCTACCACAAACTCCTTGAGATTGTCAGAAATAAGAGATTTAAATATAAAAACATCGATTTCTCGAACAGCTACAATTTTTCGATTTTACCCGTCAGTGCGCTTATTCGTTTGAAAGTTCGCGCGAACTCTCGCGCCTGCGCAGTTCTCATATAATTTCATTCGCCGGCCGCGCATATGACGGAACTATTTTACGTGACAAGCACTCGCGCCGGTATTATATTTATTTTTCGTGCGATCTTTATTTAATGTTTTTATACTTCGTATTGTATTGAGGGACACATTTAAATAAAAAACTATCGTGTATTTATTCTAATTGTGTCGACTATTGTGTTTACTAAAAAAATATTGGGTGTATTCAATATTTAAAAAACATTTAGTTCTGATTTGTGATTTGCACAATGCTCAAATGTAATTCAAAGAAAAATAAAAAAAACTTTAACAAGTTTCATGTGCAAAGATTGTGATGTATTTGTCGTTATCTTTTCTACAAAATTTATAACTCTTAAAAAGATTTAAAAAAAATCATAAATTATTATCTCTCCCTAGGTGTATGTGTGTTGAACATTTGGTGATAAATGTCTCGATATTAAATTATTTATGTGTTTCCCCGTACTTAAGCGAGTAATATATGTATGTTTCGAAGTGACAACGACCATCGAATGAGTTCGTCGCAGGGCTCTTAATTTGACACGTTCGTAATTAAAGATAACAAATACGTCATGTCGACAAGCATTGCTTTTTTGTTAGAGATTTGTTTGTTTAATGAATTGTGGCTTCATGTGGTATTTCTTTCGGGTTTTTAGTGTTCCCACATATTCTTAATGTGTTTGTCCGCAATCAATATCAATCCAATTATTTTTAATCCCTCTATTTATTACGATATAACGAAAAATAACATCCTTTCATAATTCGAAGAAAGGTGACGCGCACGGTTTTAAATTGAGTGAAGATAACAACGCGTGCGCCGGGTTAAGAATGTTTATATCCAGTATTGAATGTTTCATGTGTCGAAAAATATGCATTGTTAAACTCATATAATATTTCTCATGTGATTGATGTGTGTTCACAGTATATTGTAGCAGTGTTTTTCTAAGATAATTTACACAACACAAGGAAAATTGCATTTTGGCAAAATCAGTGTACAAACTAAATTTGAATCTTCTAATTTTCATTTGTTTTATTTTTGTGAGATTTCCTGTTTGTTTGATTTAAATTCATCCCCATATTACTTAAAGTAAATGGTTTTTGTTTATACATTCCCTGATTGTGATTAATAATTTAAGAAATTTCAAATGAGGCTGTAAAATTAATGTTGGGAGCTGTCCGTATATGATGTCACACTATAAAGTAAGGGGTGGGAGAGAGCATAGAATGTGATTTTTTGCAACAAGGTGGATAGGGGGAGTTCGAAGGATAAAGCGATGAAATGTTTCAGTTTATATTTAATCTATAATTTGTTTATGGCTTGCACAAATTTATTTGTAATTAAAAAGGACCATAAACAAAGTTAAAATATCACTGCTACATTTTTCATTGGATTATATCCTTGAGAATTGGTTTTAGGAATCAAATACAAACCAAAAAAAAATTGAAAGTGGTAATTTTGTATTGTGATGAAATGTGATAGTGTGGGAGGGTCAAAAAATATCTTAAACACAGATGTAATTCTATGGATAGCTATTATCGTATACTCTAAAAAATAAATGTAATAAAATTTTAATTCATGTTAATAAAAAATAAAAAGCGAAAAGAAAAGTTGCATTTTAATATCTATTTAATTATATTTTAAGTACATAATGGTTAATTAAAATATGTGACAAAAAAAACTTATGAAACTACGTAACTAGCTAAAATAATATAAAAGTATAGATTGAAAGATTGTGTATTTTCTATTTCAACTAATTATAAAATAATATCAAACATTTTAGAACAGTGAGCAAATCAGTATTTTTATTTATAAAATTTTATATTAAATTATTTATGAAAATTATATTGTCGAAATTTTGATCGCATAACAATATCTAATACAAAGAAGATTAAACGAGTTACATAAATAAATTTATTAAATATAGTTATACTTTATTTTCAAGTCTCAATAGGTAGGTTAAATAATCAAATCTATCTTTCCTTTTTAACAGGAATCATTTTGAAAAAAGGCAAATCATCACAAGATATGTTTTGCAGGATATCAAATATTAAATCTATATCAACTCAAAAAATAATATGTTTGAATAAATTTATCACTATAATCTAAAAATACAAAATGAGTGATTATTGCTCAACATTTATTTGTTTTCCATTGATGTGCAGGTTACATAAAATTATAAGTGAAAATAAAATCAGCTTATGCATTATCAATAATCCAATACATAAAATAACAGACAATGGCAAGATAAGATAAACATGGAAAATGGTTTTATATCGAATAAAAATATATTGAGAATTCACTTCTTTAAAGGTTTAATAAGTCCATATGAAGCCAAATAGCTGTACAAGATATAAAAGGTAACTGACTGAATGAAATGGCACTCGATAAGTATTGATTGTAAACAGTAATGTGAAACTTGGTAAAAAAATTGATTAGAAAAATAGCTCTCAAACTTCACTTGTCAAATTATATGATATGCGTGCGAGTCCATTATGAACATACTTTGGCTTCATATGGACAATTTATTAAAATTGACTTAAAAATAAATCACAGGTTATAGATAAAAAAAAAACGTATACACACTAAGCAGTATAGATACTATATTACAATTTAATAGGATTTAAGTACATTTATTTAAATTAAATAGTTTTTAAAATAGTTGTAACAGTTGTTAAAAATATGGAATGCACAATTTTAATCAGGCTTTCATTGTATGTGTATTTTAAAATATTTCATTTTTATCAAGGATAATGAAGTATAATTCTTTTCAAATGATTTACAAGACATCTATTACGCCATTTTATGTAGTAAACTTTGTCAGTCATTTAAAACAAGAGATTTGTTAGTGATAATTTAAAAGAGTTGGTTACGTCACATAATTGACATTATAATGCTGCAGTATTTTATTGGGAATCCGAGGATATAGAAAGAGAAGTTGTGTCAGCCAATATTGTTTGAAATTGCAATGTTTCATCGAGATCATTGGATAGACGCGCAACGGTGTTGTCGAGATCCACATCGTATGTCACCATCACCTCCTTTTGTTGGAGAACATCCAAAAGAGTTTTCAACACCCGCTGAAAGGAAAAAATAATTTTGACTGTTTTTATAAACAATGGAATATAATTTGCAGTATTCAGTTCAACTTCTGATCTGGATGCTAATGCATTACAATTTAAGGAATAATTTATGTTTCAAAACATAAAAAATTCTTATTTTTTTTTCATAGTGAAACAAAATGGAGGCTCCTCAAATTCATGAGTAATTTAATGATAGATAAAGTAATCTTTACATCATTTTCCAGTATGTATTCCAGCTACATATAACAGCTGAAAGATTTTTAGGAGATAGACAGAAAAAAACCCTTACAAATACTGATTGTTAATGTGTAATAAACTGAAGTACTCAATTCTTGCCAGGAATTATTTGTTATTTGGTTTTAACCATAAAGGTGATGGGCTTGAATGTAAACGAATAGACCAAACGCAATAACAGTCAATACATCCTATAATTCAAATCTCAACAGTGGAAAAAAAAATTAAGAGGTCTGCACGGTTAAATTAAAATAGCCTGAAGGATCACAGAAGCCTTTGCTGAGTAACACAATTCTTTTGGCATCAGCTCCTCAGTCTAGTCCAGTGGTTCTCATGTGCGGCCACCAACAGCTTCATATAAAATATTGATATTTAAAAAAAATGTGGTTTTTTAAGTTAATTTGTCAACAAAGACTCTTAAAATTGAATATTTCTGACGCAATTAATACTAAGAGTAAATTGACAAGCATGTTTAGGTTAATTTGACATATGTACCTCAAACACAACAGACTCAAAACAAAAATTTGGTGCGGCCACTAGACACTTCCTTAGGACCGCTTATGTTTACGATGCGGCCACAGGGCAATGTTCCGTGAGAACCACTGGTCTAGTCACTTCTCAAAGCAAGCATAAATTATTATTGATTTATATTGCCGTGAAAATAACTATTCAATATTACAAAAACTCACGGTAGATTCCTTGAAGTTGTTTATATCAGCAGAGCTGTTATCCTCTTCTGGGAAATGAGTACAGAGACTTTTAAGTTTCCCCTGTCCCTTCTCATTCCACATTTCCATTTCCTCATCATTTTTCATAAACTCCGAGCATATTCTGAAAAAAAAGAGTATGGCATTACGGTATCGCGTCAATTCATAGATACGCAATAATATGCATTTTAATTTTAATTTTTGGATACATGCAATACTTTCATAAAGAATTTTCACCTCTTGATTCGTAGTCTAGATGCTTCATCGCCGTGTAGGAGCGTGAGAGACGCGATGGTTTCAGTTTGGCCGGGTTGGGAGCATGCTAGCAGGAGAGCTCTTCTGGGAACGCTCACCGAACATCGTAATGCTGAACCGACAGCCAATACTCCGCAGCGAGGTTTCACAATCACATCGTTGGCAAGACTCCGGTACTTCCCTAATATTATGGTTAGTTATGTTAAGTGTTTTGAATCTTTTTTGTGGTGACAATTCTTACTTAGGGTCTTTTGATAAATTATCATTGAAAGCGAAATATTAAATTTCTTGCACATTGATTCTAGAGACATCTTCATATGGAATTCAAATGATAGATTTATGGTCAAGGGTGGTAGGTAACAATATGAATAGATAGCGGATAAAAAAAAATCATCTTACATTTGAGATCAATATTGATCAAGACGAAACCTGGCGCAGTGCCTCTATTCCAAATAGTGAAGAAGATATCTTTGGTGGCTCCAGAATCGTTGAGTGAACCGAGCGGCAATCCTTGAGCACCCCCGTGACTAAACACCCCGTCCCTGAACACCAAAGTGGATTGGCCACCGAAACCATGCAGCGGGGCCTGAAAGAGTCATTTAAACATATTAACACATCTTGAGACCTACTCACTGTCAAAATTTTAGTACATAATTTGATCTTTGGGTATCAAAAAAAAGTGACAATTTGTTTCACAACCATTTTCATGACATTTTCTGAATAAACAAAGTAGGAGTACCAATATATTATTTACAAAAAGGATCAATAAATGTCTTATTTAAAATACAACTTATTTTAAGCAAATGAAATATGCCACTAAAATAGATTACTTTTCAATTTTTTTCGTAGAATTTGTGAGAATTTTATCTCTTCCTCCTACATTGAATTTATACAAAAAAAAAACTTTGGTAAGACAAAATGGTTATGTGATTCTTTTTACCTTATAAAGTATCTTCAACTTGTCCTTTCTTTCACCGGCTGCTAAAGAACTGTACCGTTTCGTCAATCGAAGCACTCCAGCATGTCCACCGAATCGAACGGGTCTGAATTCCACACGAAGTGATCGACACTCGAGTGGTTGTAGAGAGAATGCCAATGTCGTCACTGGTCCATTATCAGAAAGCACCTAAGATACATAAAATGAGTTAGAATCATTCTTCAACTTTAAATCTGCAGAACAATAATCTACAATTTTAGTGAACCTGAGTGAAGTTATTTTGATTGGTATGAAATGTGGTCAGACCAGAAACACTTTCTTACTTTTACCTCTTATAACGATTTTTTTGTTAATGGAGTGAAATAGATGTGATTTTGAATGTATGTAATGTGAAAGTAATGTGAATGTAACGTGTATGTAACGTGAATGTAGCGTGAATGTAACGTGTATGTAGCGTGAATGTAACGTGTATGTAACGTGAATGTAGCGTGTATGTTACGTGAATGTAATGTGAATGTAATGCGAATGTAATGTGATTGTAATGTGAATGAAATGTGATTGTAATGTAATGTGATTGTGAATGTGTGAAATGGAAGTGATAGGGAATGATATTATTAGAACGGAGGGAGATATTTGTATATTATATAATAATTCTTACTCTAAATCCTTCTCCGTCCAATGACGCTATGGCCCTAAGCTTCCTGTCGTCGGATGGATTTTTAAAAGTGATATCCTGCACTTGGGTGTTTCCCAATTTGAGGGATCCCCAGGACAACTCCGTCTTCGTGCACCTAACTACCATTTCCTGCAACAATATTAAACGGAAAATAAGCTTCGAAGTTCTTGTTTTTTATGATATTTAATTTATTCAGTGCACATAACATTAATAACCACCTGATTTTGAGAGATAGCACTGTCGACGCTGTAAGTCGACTGCTGAGAATTGCTTCTCGGGTTTAACACGCCAATCACATGACATACGAGGGTCGTGTACGGACTCTCAAACACGAGGGATCTGAAATGAATAAAATATTTAAGTGCCAGCTCATGATACGGCAGCTGAGAGTGGGAAGAGAGCAAATGAAGAGTGTTGATTTACCTTTTGACATCTGAATTAAGCAGCGTGCTGCACGGATATGAAACTTTGATGAAAGATTTTTCACCGGGCTGCAATTCAACACTGGTCTTATCGATAATGAATGGCATATTTTTGCACGGCATTAACGTGACGGCTTTGTCGCCTTCGTCATAGTACGGACTAATAAATATTCGGTACTCCATCGGAATCTTACCAGCATTGAACATTTCGATATCCTCAGTAGTGCCTAGAAACAAACCACCAGTTTGATCACAATTAAATCGCTGATTATATATCAAGCATTTTAGAAATGTCTCTTTATAGTGGTTAGAGATTACAATTTTTTTTATGACTGTAATTCTATTTTGATTGGCTGCGGTTAAATATTCTTCTTTCATAAGATTCAAATAGATTTATTAAAAAAACAAAGGAATGCAGTTTACATACATTACGACAGAATAATTTGGAATTTGTTATTAATTATTTATGAATTCATCCTAGAACTGTGATTATACACTCAAACCTCTTTTTGTGCGATTTCAAAGTTATGTGGTTTTTTTTAATGCAATATTTTTCTTACAACTTATAGCGTATTGTTCACAACTGCGCGTAGACTTGTTTATTACAACGTGACCTTGGCACGTGCATCTTCCCATATTGTATGCGTAGTTGGGAAGTTCAACCGGTGTCGTTTCATTATAAAATAGGGCTCGTGCCAATACAATGCAGCCCGCACTCGGCGGGATTAGGCACCCCTGACTGCAGCGGATTGTTTACACGCAGTGAGCATCTGACAGTGGGCCTGGTAACACGTCACAGTAACGCTGCGCGTTTTTCAATTTATAGACGAGGTTTTCCATTCAATTTTTCAATGGTATTTTTATTTTTCAATCTTAATTCACTTTCGTTTTAATCTTAGATTTAACGCGCCCCAATGGATAAAAAAAATAGCCATATCGAAAATCGCAACGAAAATTGTCATACAGCGATGATAGTTTGTAATTAAAATAATTGTTTTTTCTCTAGTGGATGTCTGGTATTAGAGATTCCAGACATTCTTAAAATTTTACCAATTATGTGAGACATCCTTAAAATGTTATTTTTCAATAAAATAAAGTACATAAATAAAGATTTTTATCCTATTTTTTATGCCTTAGTGTTTTCCTATTTTTTATAAACTTTTTTTGTGCGGTTTTGGGCATATTTTATATAGCATTTTCCAAGATATGCGGTTTTTTAAATCCATGGAACTCATCTTCACTTTTTCTATGAAAATCATAGCTTTTTTTGTGTGATTGTCTTTTGTGCGATTTCGCGCGGAACAAATCTACCGCACAAAAAGAGGTTTGAGTGCACTAACATTACTAATACTGAACAAAGTCGGGTGAAAATAAATCATAACAATAATTACGACCAATTGTGATCTGTGGAATCTGAGTACCATCTGTGGAATACACGATAACATAAATTGTCCAATGCAGGATGAGTGTCACAGATCAAATTATTTAAATAATGAAATTACAACCGCAATCACAAATTCTGTAATGATTTTTTTAACAAGAGAATATATTTCTGCATTCACAGTTTCATATTAATCCATTCTCATGTTGTTAAGTGATACTAACCGTGGTGTACAACTAGAACATCCGATTTCTGTCTATTTCTTATAAGCAAACTCGAAATTCCCACCCCTCCGATCACAGGCAATGAACGTATCAAGATGTGTTTATCGTTCACAATGCCGGTGGCTAGAGAAATATTCAATGCGGCATCGATATGTTGAATGCTGCCGTCACCTAATAGGAAAGATATTACGTTATGAAAAGGCAATGATTAAACAAAATATAATGGGATGGCCGAATCTGTTTAAAGTTTTTTTAATGCTGTCGTAACCAATAATGTGTCACAAAATATCTTTCTATCAAAGATAAACAGTGAAAAATATTAAATATATTTGTTATGAATATGTAATATTGTCAACTCACCGTTAAGGCTACTCAGCTTGGGTGCTCTAAAATAAATCAAAACTTTCAAGAAAGTCGATTTATCGCACGGTAAATCGTAAAACGTTTCCGTGTCTGACGAAAATTCATTCGGCTTTATCCCTGCATGTCTGAATTCACCGAAAATATTACTGTGGATTAGCTGCAAATACGAAGAACGCATCTCGTCCAATTCGTCTCTTGAAATCAGCTTGGTGCTGATGATGGAGAATACATTTTGAATCCCGCATTTGATTTCGACAGATATCGGCAAATCGTCGGCCGATTCGTTCCAAATAATGACTGGCAAGCACGTATCGCTCTCTTCAGGGATAGTTGGAAACTGCACGGATTGAATTTCTTCACACAATTGATTTTGCAGAAGTATATTAGGAGAGACCGCAATTATTTTGATGAAGTGCTCAAGGCAAGACTCGGATTTTGTCACGACATCTTTCAAGTGGATGTTCAAATTGATAATTATCTCTTTGTCGGGCACGAGCGCTAGCATTTTAAGAATGCAAGAGTTATGAGAGTCGGCCTTCAGAAGTATCTTGGCCACGGGCGCCTGCAGAAGAACGACTTCGCTTATATCTTGAGTGTGAGGCTGGCCGTCGACTTTTACAGAGTTGACGGTGAACTCAACGGAAATCCATCGGGAACTTAGAGAGATTAGATTAATTTTCAAATCGTGAGATGCACCTGTGTAAACGAAAGTGGATTGATTATTACTGTATGAATTTTAATTAACAAAGATTAATATTGTATTGCTTAAATTTATTAATATTCTATGATATTAACCCATTAATGCCCAAGAGAAAACTGCCAGCGAAAAATATGTTTTAATGCTATTTATTGTGTCATATTGAACAAAGAAAGTTATAAAAAAAAAAAACATAAAATGTAGAAAATAAAGGGGTGTACACGATTTGGTACAATGGGCGATGAAGAGTGGTATTGTCCAAAGACATTTTGTTCCAAACATTTCAAAGTTTTCTTGCTCAGTTCGCAACTTTAGTGACCTTGGTTATGGCAAATAACACAACACAATGGTTTTTCGATGAGCTCGGGGGTGGAATCGCTATTTTTCCATTCTAGTCCAAGTATTGCTGATGACGACGGACGACTTATATTTCGTTTTTAGTATAAAATCGGAGTCATTTTCCTCTCTAGGTTAATTTTTCATTATTTTTTATAGTGCTATGTAAAAATTTCTTCGTTCTTTTTTATCGCATTGTGTCGGTGGCGCTGTAGCCCAAGAGTCGAACATTATGAAGCAACTGATGTTCGTTAAAAATTTATTGAAATACTCTATATGCTCAACTGGTACAGTCGGCTTCTTTGCCAGCAGAGATTATACATCTCTCGTGCCAAGAGGAGCAATAGGAACTTTTGTAATTGATATCGAAAGTATAGTAATAACTATGAGAGCTTGTTTCAGCCCAATTTCAATAGCCCAACCGCACTGGTTTTCCAATTATCAATTGCTTGGCTGAATGACGGCCATAATATTTAATAAAAGGCTCATCCACAGACAAATTCTCATGAAAAACTCCCCACTGGTATGAGTTTCTCTGAATGAGATTCCACCAAGGTCTCACTTTGAACATTTTGTTAGTCAAACCTGTAGCTAGAGAATGGTCGATTTAGTGCCGATTTCTTATTATTTCTAAAAACCTATGACCTGACATGCAATTTGCGACCAATGGAACTCCAAGATCTTCATTCAAACTCCAGAAAGCATATTCGGTCGGCAGTTCATGATATCCAGTTCATGCCAATATTCCCAAAAGACTTTTAAATCTTCATGGTTCATTTCAAAATTATGCCAGACTAAGCAATTGTTGACGCTCTGGTGCTCACTGTACACAATTGGGTACAGAGCAATTCAACATCGCCTAGCAACCGGTAGTTGAAAAATATTGTCAAACTAATAGTGTAACACGTTATAGTAGGGTCTAAATAAACATAACAGTTATAAAAAAGTTTAAATATTTTATTACTTATTGCAAAAATAAATGAAAATATTTTTTCGAAAAAATCTTGATTCAAATCCATATTTTGGTGATAAACTAACGACATTTATCGACGCATTTTTGCCAAGTTTTATTTTTTTACTGTTAACTACTTCTATGTAGTTTAATAATAAGTAAAAACTTTTATAAAAATCTGAAAAAGAATACACCAAATCACACTTTGAACAGGTACAGAAAGCGTTAATGGGTTAATGATGTTTAATTTTGTGTATCCTTTGATTCTTAAAAAAACATTTTAAATTAGAAGGCTATCTATCAACTGTATATCACCTTATAACAATATTATATTTAAAAGACCTACATAACTTGCATTTTATCTATGGAATTACTTATGCAATTGATTGAATGTCACTAAAATCAAAACATTAACAATTACTTTTAAGATGCTGACTATCAATACTTGGCGGAATGGCATTATAATAAAAATAATAACACATTTTTAGTACAACATAATTCCACATGAAATTTATTGGATCAGGATCAGTTTCGCTAAATGAGTTATGAGCGGGTCCTGATCCAATAAATTTAATGTGGAATAAGTACTAAAAATGTGTTATTATTTTTATTATTAACTAATTAATCCAGATTGCCAACAACATAATTCCAAACCTTTTCCCATAATATTTTAAGACTACTAATATTACTTAACACAAATTAAAAAAACTTACCAACAATTACAGTTTCCTCGTTTGATTCAGCTTTGATCCAATCACCTGCAAATAAAAACGATTTAATACTATGCAGAGAACAATTTAGTGTTGTGCATTTTGCTCTTCTAGATCTGGATGCAAGTGTTTATCTATTTACTAGAGAACTGATTACCTAGCCATGGTTTAATTCATAATATAGCCATCTAGTGCTTTATTCTCAAAGATGATACAGTAATACAATGTTAAAGTCTTACCTCTAATAGGAACATTAAGTGAATGTTCGGTGACATCCGACCTATTCAGCTGGTTATGTTCCCGTTTAGGTGAAGCATGTGGCCTGGGAAATGTCTCCCCATGTTCTAACTTGAATGGTGTTTGTCCAGGATTGCATTCTTTGCCTGTAAAATTGTATACATTCAATTATACAGTGCATGAAAATGTATCTCAGCCATTTGAAAAAATACACACGCATTTACAAATTAATAAGTAAGGGAATTTATCAAACAAGATATCCATGCTAAAAGAAATTATTCACATTGTATAAATGAAACTTGATTTAATTACGGGTGGTAGGGATTAATTAAAGCAGTCATGCTGATACATATAAAATAAGTCAATTATAGCGATAATATAGAATGCAATTATATCATTGGCATGAATACGATTAATGGATCTACACAGCAATTGCATGCATAAAAATAGAGCTTGTCCGCTTCTAATGAATAGATAGTTTTCAAAAGGTGTTTTTTGAGATTTGTTAGTACATATTATAATTCAGTTTTTTTTTCTGAAACGGCAAATGGAAATGACGTTATTATGGATATATTATGATAGTCATTAACATAATCAAGGTAAGAGATTATGTTAATGAATATCATTAGCTGAGGGCGCATTCCGCATCCTGTTTTCAAAAATTAGTAGGTTTAGTGAGAAGGCCACAAGAACTTACTCAAATCATTGATTTTGGCCTGTGTTGGTGAAAGCCACCCGTTTCCATCAACTTTACTATTGTTCGCACTGAAGTGTCCGTACTGATTCAAGAGATTCTTTGAATGCCTCTTCCTCACGGGAGTTATGTTCTCCTTGCTCACATCCTGGCAGGAAGACGGAGAAACTAAGCCGTACAACTCTTTACTGGTATCCGAAGGTGAGAGAAGCCCTCGAGAGAGCTTTCCTAGAGTCGAATTGATTCTAGGGCTGCCGCCGGAAGACGACGCGCAACCAGAAACGCTTAAGATATTTTCCTTATTGGACATATCTTTTAGAGCATCCTTTATTTCAGTTGTACTTTCCTCGATAGCGTCTAGCGTGTCGGATCGTCTCACAGGAATGACCGTATTGGTGCTTTTAAATGTGCTCTCGGTATATTCGCTGCTTCCTGAATTCGATTTGCCTGAATTTTTAAGAGTTGAAACGGACGTCACACAGTTGTTTTCATCGCGGACAGACGACAATGTAAACTGGGAAGCAGATCTCTTGAAACTGTTCGACTTGTTATCTCTATCGCTTGAATTTTCAGAGTGCAAGCTAGATTGTCGCGTGCCTGACAATATTTTCTCTTTCGCAGGAGATTTGCTGATATATTTTCTAGGCGTGTTTTCCCTTTTCATAAATTCATCACCATGTTTGGTGCTGTGAAAGATATTGGAAGCGTGACCGAAAAAACTTTTGTCGGGCAGCATCGGACTGGGGACATTTATTGTCGGAATGGTGTTTTTGTTTTGATCAGTGTTGGCTGGTGGCAACTTCATTTGAGGCATTTGTTTTTTCTTCTTGTCCAAGCCTAACATTCGGTCAAGCAACGATGAAGGACTTTCAGATTCAAGAGTACCTGCAACTGACAAACAGGGATGTTGTACTTTCCGTAAAATGACGTATAATTAATGAGAAATATTTTGAATCATACCAATCATAAAAAATGTTTAAATATATACTATGCAGAATTAACAATTAAAAAATATTATGAAAACATATTTCGTTTCAATTCTGAGAATATGCATTTTGCCAGTACATAGTTGTCTTTTTACTTATGATCATTTCAGCCCCTTAGGATAAAAGAGACTTATCTAGAACCGTATTACGATGGCAGTATTGAGTGCCACTAGATCAAAATAAAATTTTACGTTTTGTGTCAAATCAATTTCAAAACGTATTAAAATCACTTTCTTGTTCTTAATAATAAATTACTGCTTTAAATTTTACAAATAAATGAATAAAAAAGGCTAGGCATATTCTCAGCATCCAATGTTAGCACATTGGATGCTGAGAAAATGAATTCGTAGAGATTCAACGTTTCTTACCCATTATGTTTCTTATCTGAGTGACGCTCATTGCGTTGCTTATAACAGAATCATCTACGTTGATCATATTTGTGATATCTTTACAGATCTGATGGGTGTTGTTTTTATTTGTCCTGTTTCCTTTTGATATATCATCGAAACGCGACTCCTGATTTTCGGTGTGACCGCCAGGATAATCATACAATTCGGAATCATCGCTGATCGTAGAAAACGCCAGACCGGCCACGGAGCTCTTAACGCCGGTCGACTTTCTGAATGTCTGTCCCACGGCCGACTTTGTGACAGTAATGTTGTTTGTTTTTGAAGGTGGACTGATATCAGTTTCTGAAAACAGTGTTCAGTTAAATTATTATAAGCGGTATCGAGTAGGAATCAATCCGAGGAAATGACTGAACGACGGGAGGTTATGATTCATCAGGAAAACAGTTGATGTCTGAGCCAAACTAGACTGCATTATTTTCAGTACTAGCATATTGGTTTCAAAATGTATAGGCTTTTATTTACCTGGATCAAAGAGGGGAGGATGGGGTCTGCTTTTTTGTGGACTGCGTGCTTTGATGATATCTTTGATATCCTCACTTCTCTTGCCAAAGTAATTGCCAACTGACATCTTACTTATATTCAATGCGGCATCGGCAACCACGGACCTTTGACAAAGAAAAAAATTTGGTTACGATAACAAAATATTTATTTTTGATGATGGTCATAATAAATTATTGTTACTATTAGACCAAACATAAGGATTTCAGTACCGAGCCGTGTCAAGCAAGACTGGGAATAGTAGCTATCAAAAATCGGAGTTTCAGCCCTGTTTTTCTTTTGCAGAATACAATTATTTTCTTTGTGTTGAAGATGTAGTGACACTTAATCTCAAATCTAAGCTATGTTCAAAAAAATCATCGAATAAAGCACAAAGTATCTCAAGTATTTATAGCGTTGATATTTTACCTGATGCTAGCACCACCTGCCGTTTTATTCATTGACATATCTTCCATGTTCACCTGAGGATGGATTGGGAGATCTCCGTATTCTTTCATCCATGACAGTTCTTCTTTCGACATATTTATCTGAAAATATAAAATAAACTTTTAGCGACAGTGAAAAATGACATTACAAATTTAAATTCAGATTAATAATATGTAAAATAAACATACAGAATATGTAATTTTATAAAATAAGCATACAAAATATGTAATTGTATAAAATAAACTAATTTTAATAAAAGAATTTGTAATGAATATTTTTAGGCATTACCTTATTGGCTGGAGCAAACATTGAATCTCTAAAATCAGAATTATTGTTGCCTACTCCTTTGCTTGAGTTTAATTCTGATGGACAATAGTTCCAAGAGTCGTTGGCTTTTTGGCCAGATCGCATGCTGGAAATACTGTCTTTGTAAGAATTGAGAGACTTGCGAATATTTGCCACGGCCGGAACGCAGCTGGATTTCAAGATTTCATTGACAGCTTGACTCTGAAGTTCTGCTTCCCTGACAATGTCTTGGACACAGAAGGATCTGTTGGCCGCTGGCGGTTGATGTCTCATTGAAGGTTCGGTGACTGTTTTTTTCGCCGCAACAGTGTTGATGTTTTCTTTCGCATCTTGCTGAGAACGGAGAAACGTGGATCTGCCTGACATCTCTCGAGGATTGAAAGAAAGCTAAAAAGAGATCAGAAATATATTACCACATTTTTTACGCACTTTTGTGCAAAAATCAAAATAAAGTTATTCAATCTGCTTGATGATCAATAGCATACAATTTGTGGCTGTTGATTTTGTAAGTAATTGATATAGGCTTCCATAATTAAGACAGATTTTTCTAATGAAAAAAAAAAATAGTTTTCGAGATGGTTTTAGTATAAATCACTTCTGTCTAGTGGTTTTTTATCATAGTTTAAATCTACCAATCCAAGATTGAGCTGCATATTTGCAATACATTAACTTTCTCTCTTCTTTTTACCTAGTTTTTATAAGTAATGAGTACCTACTCCTTACTAATAAAAACTCTGGCTAACAGTTTTCCAAACTATGTCTTGCTCTCACTAGAATACCGCGGTTGTTCATTGCATATTTTTACCAACAAAATTTTAGGAAAGATAATACAAACCGATTTTGTATCAATAGTGGATGAAGTCAAACGACGGCTGGGAGTTTGAGAGGCATCATCGCCTATTCCTAAAAACATATTTTTTCAAATGTGTAAATATACCTGTCAGTTGACAGTAAAATAAAGCTTTGTTTAAACCAGTGTTCCATTTACAAAAAGAGAACAACAGTTACTTGGGTATAAGTGTGAATGGGATAAATTGTATTGGCATTCAATTGTTTTTTTTTTATTGTGTGTCAACAAATAAGAATAACTTCATTTTAAATACTGAGCTTTTAATGCAGTCTGTGAATTTGGATGTGAAAAAATGGCAGCAGTAATATTATTATCAAAAATAAGAGAAAAACCTTTTAAAGCATCCATATCCAAGAGTCCCAATGAAGATTCGTAGCTTGTGAGCGTGACACTTTGACCGTTAGGCTCCTTATATCGGAACGCTTCCCCGGCAGATACTGCATATGGATCCATTAAACTGTAAATATAACAGTAAGTATTTTGATACCTTCTTTTGTTTGGTCAGTCATTTCACTCAATACAGTAGCATACTGACTAACCAGGTGAATATTGAAGAATGATATCGTGCCTAGACTTTAGTATAGTGATAATAACTAACCTGACATTGGAGTGCAGCTAAAATAACAGTCAAAAATTTATCCTAGAATTTTCATAGAATTTACTTTAATAATTTTGCCTAATTATATGTTTAAGGTCTTCCATAATTTATTAGTATTATCTTAGGATGAAACAGTATTTACAAAGTAAGAAGAATGATTCGTCTGATAAAGGATAGAAAACTCAGAGAGCAGCGATCTCTAAATCATCGCGATCATAAAATTAACGAACGTACAGTGGCTTTAGTTACGTCAGTGCCTGCGCAGATATCTTAAAAACTAAGCCTTCAAACTTAATTGTGGAGTCGGTAAAAAAAAGTTCGACTCCGACTCCAGCATTTACCGAAACCACGACTCCAATATTGACCAAAAACACGACTCCGACTAAAAGTTCAATATCGTTTTTTTGCCTAATTTTCCTATGTATATATATGTATTCAATTAAATATCAACACTACCAATCCGGCCAATAGTCAAATTTGGCATATTATATGCAAAAATAAAAAGTTCAAACTTTTCAAAATTTCCGACTCCGAGTACGACTCCGGCCAAATCGCCGCGACGACTCCAACTCCGGCCAAAAAGCCCCGACTCCAACTCCGACTCCACAGTTCTGCTTTAAACCTGTCTTTAATCTGCAACTATTTCTAAATATTCGAGTATTTAATAAATGTGTAACTACTAACCTGTCGTAAGTTCTTCTTTCAACTGTAGACGTTGCTTGGGGTCTTGGAGAGCTCATTAAGGATTCATTAATATGCCTGTCTTGAATTTCACGCGTAATCTCGACGGATTTGCGGGTTTTGGGTGGCAGTAAGTTACTTTCAACATTACGTGAACGGTAATTGCCGTTCATTTTATTTAACTCTATAGCTGCAAAATAAATGTCGACTTAAGTGAGTTCGAATATAATTACTAGAGGGTGATTTATTATGCTTTTGTGAATTCTCAAAATATATGCATAGGAAACGTATTGACATGTTATGCTAATGAAGAAATACCTATTTCATCGAATAATCTAGTACTAAAGTAAACTATGTTTGTATTCTCAATATGTTAGGGTTTCCTTTACGAAATTTTTAAACAAATTAATTCATTAAATATCGATTAAGTAACTTTTCACAACTTCTAAAGAACTTTTGTACAACTCTGACGTCTGCAAGTGTTATAACTTTCAAATTTAAAAACCGTTCAAACAGCTGTGTTGGTATGATGTTAGTATCTATATGCTACCCATAGACAAGATCAAAAACATCTATGGTGTTTTATGAAATAGCTTTTTATTTTTTTCGAACGCTTTAATATTTTAAAATATTAACCGCTTGAGACCCAAGCGGACACGGGTGTCCGGATCATGTGTCGACCACCAATCTCAACCGGACACGGGTGTCCAAAATACTTCGATATAAATAATAATTGGTATTCCAATAGAATATACGCAATATATTAATGAATACGAGTAGTCCCATCTATCTAGAATCGTTATAATTTAAAAAAAATATCGAATTTCATTGTATTTAGGTGAAAAAAATAATTCCCGAAAGATGTCACACGCGCGGGCTAAGGGCTGCCACATGCGCAGTACATAGGCAACCACATGGCACACATTATCACCATGATCTATGACCACCTCTCGCAGTCTCAAATTCATTGTTTTGTTCATTGGGTATTCGAATTCAATGTCTCTACAAACACTGTTTTTATTATATATTATTTGTGAATATTATTTTATAACAATTGATTTTGTAACAATATATTTTATAACAAGTGATTTATACCAAAAAGTTTATAAAAATAATTTTGGTTAATGATTTAAATTTTTTTTTACAAAAATTACTCATTTGCTTTGTGCCAGCCCTGAACTGGAAATTTGTACAAAGATTTTTAGCAAATATATAATTTATTTTAAGTGTTTGATATAATTTAGTAATCCCTGTCAACCCTGAAATTTTTTTCAAAATGTTACAATTTTCAATTGAAAAATGGAAAAATTATAAAGCAATCCATAAATAAATGTGTAAAAAATATTTAAAAATTATAATTACTTTTACTTATTTTTTTATTGGCACTCAAAAACACGTGGTCCTGGCGGCACAATAATGATTTTCTTGCGCGGTACTCAAGCGGTTAAACGTGTCGGGAATAAATAAATTGAATATTCATTATGCAAGAAAATAAACCTTTTTTTATTGAAATTGAATAAAATATATTTTTATGCAACAATTGGGTGACGGAAGTCCAACATTTGTTCTAAATCACTGAACTCAATTTGTGCAATTTTTCTTTTTTGTAGAATATTCTCACTCATCCATTTCCGCTCCCAATGTGGAGAATATAGAAGTTTCTAAACATTTTTTCTACGAAAACTGCTTGTTACTCAGTTGCTCACCTTTTCTTTAGTTTGATGAGAGTAGTTAAAGAAAGAACAAGGTTAGTGGTTCACTAGTTGCTCTCGCTCTACCCCGCTAATAGGATCGGATGATTGGGAAGGAGTTCATTATAGACAACACAAATATCTATTCCTTTGAACAAAAACGAAATAAATGCCTGAAAAAAAAAATATCTTACAAAGCCCCGTGTGAATGAAAAAATAAACTATTGTAAGAAGCTGAATGGCGAATCTCGGGTTGTCAGCAACAAAACTCGTGGAAAAGTACTAAATTCAAATTTGATATTGAAATTCCATGTTGAGTCAACTCTGAAGAAAGAGCTTGTTGAAGTAAAATCCTCTATTAAAACACAGGTATTCCTCAACTACGATGAAAATACGTTCCTGAACCTCGGTTGTGAGTCATACCCAAAATTCAATCTATCTTTTTCAAAGTCAACTTTTTTCCATGTCTTTATGTTTTATTGCATTAAGGATTTTATAATTTTTTCCAAAATTCTTTATTATTAAAATAAATTGTTTAATTTTTCGCTCACTTATTACTTACTCGTTTTATATTTAGCATTGAAATATTTTTTTCTAATTAAATACATTGAATATTTAAAAATAAACGATAAATAAAACCAAATTGCATCAAATTAATCCATATTTATTATATTTTCAAGCATTAGGAGGGCTACACAAAATAGAGGGGAAGCACAATATTGGCAAACTGCATATCTAAACCAACGGATACAATTCTATAATTTAAATCACAAGAAAAGATAGCTACAAAAACAGTATCCGCTGACAACTAAAAGCGGTAATGTTTTAACTATACAAAGGCATACAGACTCTCCCTACAGAATGGTAATTATGACAGGATAGTATTAAATATTACATTATTTTAATTCAATATTGTACATCTCTTTGTATACTGACTTATAAGTTAAGTGCAATGGCTTCAGAACAATTTTGTACTATTTCGTTTTTCTCCTGCTTTCGAGTAACTAAATAAAGTACACTATGGAAATGTTTCACAATCAATTATTACATTACAAAAATACTAGTTTTATATTTTCTCTGGTAATCTTTGGTTCACGTATAATAATTATTTAAGCATAATAGCAAATGAATATTGAATCAGTGTTAAAATTTAAATTTATCCACAAAAACTGTGATAAAAATACGGATCTATTATAAATTACTCGTTACAACTTAGCTTAGAATTGTTTTTTGTAGTTTTAATATATCATATTATATCACACGAGCATATAAAATTTGTCCAAAAAATTATTTCTCTTGTTATAAGACATGTCTTCATTATTAATCTCTTAAAATTACCTTACTCCTAATATGTAAGTACTTTGAATACTTTAAAATCAAAATACAGTTATGGCTCGTAACCTCAGTTATATGCTTTTCAATTTATATAGAATTTTTATGCTGTAATCAATTTAACCGATTAGATATTTTTGCGACAAAAATATTTTGTAACTTCTAACAATCTACTTGTGGCTAACTGCTGACAATCAAACATACTGTTACACTAATATATTCCACACTGAGCACAAGGGCCCTCCGCATGTAACCAAAAACTCACAGCCTATTTTTCAGAATACTACTTTTTTTAGTATCCGCATGCATTGCATCCGCTATTTTGAAAACAAACAACTAGTTTCTTTTCTTTATTACTATTTCATAGAACTTTATTATATTCTTAATTGTTAATTATTACTTTTTTATAATATAATAAATGTACTCTCAAAAAGAGGACGAATCGACATCCGAGAGGTACTTCATCAATTTCAATGTACATATTCTTCTTCTTCTTCACTTCATTCCAAGTCATCCTTGTATTCTCTAGATCTACCTGATACAACCTACTGATAATATTAGCCAGAATCTCACCGCTTCGACGAGGCACATGCTTGAGGAATCTCTCAATTTTCAACAAACACAATAATCATAATTTAATTTTAGGTATTTAAGGTCATGGTATATTATAATTAAAATGGATGCATCTTTTATTTTAGTTTCCAGATTTGCTACTTTTAGAATAGGTTGCATACTTAGATTCACCATTGATTTTGAGTTATTGCAAAAGGTTGCCTATAGTAAATATGAGCTAGATTGTGCCGTATCCCATTATATTTTATATAAAGATAACATTAAACTAACAAAAGAATAAAAACATATAAGAAAAATAATAACCTTTAAATAAAAAATTATGAGTTGCTGCAAATCACGCATAGATGTGTTGTGCAATGTTTCTTTTTTTAAATTCTGTAATTTGATAAATTTATGGTCATACTCTATTTTAGTTCAATTTGAGCATAGCCAAGTAAATGAATAAAAACAGTTGGATCACTTTTGTAAAATAGGCGAAAAAACCAAATTCTATTTTATACGGGGAGCATTTTAAGCATATCCAATAAATCATTGATCGATAGTAAATTGACTAATAAGTTTGTGATAAATCATAGAAGGAATGGGTAAATTTTCATTTTTACATAATAATATTGGTGTTCATGCTGTATATTATCATTAATCTTGATTTTGTTATAATAATTGATTCACACTTTTACAAAACACTGACCTTATATTATTAAGTACTTTTTTGATCAAAGGCAACAAATATAATGTGTAGATTTTTGGTGAAGATTAGGTTTAGTTGAATAATAGTAAAATAGGCAACCGATTGTCTTGACAAAGATACCTCTCGAATGCACGAAATATATAGGTATGCTAAAATTGTTGTTTTTTTTTAATATTCATACTTATAGTAGTAAATATCTATTTTCATGATTTATTGTTACAAAAAATACTATATATGTAATTTTTAAAGGATAAATATATATTAAATTATAATAAATGATGTATTATACAACTTGCCTTATACAAAGAGAACATCGTAAGTTTTTTTAAATTATAATACATATCACTCAATGCATGACTTCTACCTTTTAGGCATATTAAATGAATATTTTATTGCTTTGAAAGCTTAGTGAATAGATTTAACAAGTGTCTCACAAATCAATGAGAAATCTTAATTATTTTTAAAAAAGAAAAAGAAACAAAACAATAACTTTTGAAACCAAACAAATACATAGTCACAACCGCAACACATACAATCAAATGAAAAGATTTATTGCTGAAATTTGAATGATCAAAACAAGGAGGTTGTGATAAATTGTTAAAATTCAAATTTTTAAGAGGAATGTCCCTTGTCATAGAACATGATTTACAGATTAGTGTGATTAGGTACAAATTAAGTATGTTTCACTATTTTCGAAGAAATTGTATAGCAGACCTATATTTGTAATAAAGCGTTTTATTAAAGTGATTTATCAATATGTATGTATATATGATATATCGTGGGTGTAGGGACATAAGGAGCGAAACTACAAAAATGGCTGTTTTGAGTTAAATATGGCATTGTCATGCTCAAATGCAGTCCTATAAGATATAAAAATATGAAACTTGTACGAAGAGGGGTTTAGCAGATATTGCTCGGCTTCCTGCAAATCCGTAAGAACAAACTGTAACATTGAAAACTGTTTTGCCATTTATCTCAGTTTGTTGTTTTTGTAGTTTCGCCCGTATGTCTCTACACCCACGATATGTTAGTATATGTATCAGACACAAAATTGCAATAGTTATTATAAGTTATCACCAGTGGTGAAGTGGGCCAGGTTGGCGACCAGCCATCTGAAAATGAGCCAGGGCACCGCCTTACCAACTTTTTGTTTTGTAACTTAATTTTCAAGTACATACATATATTAATAGTTTTTTTTATTGATTTAATGGTTCAAACTTGTGGTTTTTTTAACTTTAGACAGATATAAAAAAAATAGGGAAGAAATCAATGACCGACCTGGTACCTATTTATTTACCACAACACCACTGGTTATTACCATTATTTACTAGCTTGTGGCTCAAAAGATTTTTTTATTGATTAACTCCATACAAAAAAGGATATAGTAATGTCAGTTTTATTGAAATCGTGCCTGATACATACATACAACAAGAAAGGTTCAATTATTAGCTGCATTTAAAAAAATGAGAGATTATGAAAAAACAATTAAAATAAAAAGTAAGTAGTCTATACCAAGTAATTTAAAAATTCTTATATTAGAACGGAATTATAGATATTCAATTTTCAATTGTTTTTGAATATCCCTATGGAATAAAACTTCCCGATCAGAAAAGATCTAAATATATATGAAACCTGAATAGGTGCGATTCGCCCTATCCGACAAGAATCACTTTTTGATAAAAATTAAAACTTAGGCGATCTATTTACAAGAACATTTTCATAACTGTGGACAATATTCTGACTTAAAAGTATTTGTTTTTAAACAATACACTGTCACTCGCTAAGATGATAAACGTTATTATAAAAATGTCATATTTATTGGCAATATCTATACGTATCATTAATACTATATAATATTCTTCATTGGTATTATTACGAAATAATTATAATGTGAGGTATTCCGATGTTAAGGTTACTTCGTTATTTGTACTGATGTTATGCTATATTAGCAATTAAAGATAGCAATATTATCAATTTCACACTTCGCAATCTCCTCTTTCGCAGTACACTGAAGTCGTAATATTATTATAAAAACATTCTGCACTCTCTCTCTCTCTGTTGATTCAATAAAGTTCTCTTCGGCCACTCGAAATTTGTGCATTTCGACAAAACTGGAGTTGCCGCTTAAAATTAAGGAATCTTTAAACACTCTTTATGTAATATTATCAGAAAAAAACCATTGAACTACTAATACGAGGTGAGTCTATTTTTAAGCATAAAATATTATGAAGAATGAAAAATATATTCTTCATTTCAAAATATAATTCATATTTACTTAATCTCCAATAAAATAGTCATAATTCAAAAAAAGTATGATTTTAAATTCGGAATACAGAAAAATCTGCTAGTAATAAATGATAATTAAATTTTCCTGCTAAGGTTGCAGCACTGCAACATTGTTGCACTAGAATAATTTGCTACTCTTTTGTGAGTTTTTTTTTCATTTTAAAATAGCATTTTTCTGTATTCATATAAAATATAGGCATTATTTCTAAGAGTAACAGGGGTACACTTTGCCCAATGCCAGCAAGATTGCAACAAGTTAATTCATAATGACTATTTTGTATTTATCAAAAAGGAAAATTGTCTCCTCCTAGTTGTAGCTCAATGGTTGAAACGAATAATGTAAAAGAACACAAAAGATAGTGTATAATCTTCATAATATATTACTTTCTGGTAAACAATACTAATATATGGAAATCTAAAAAACTGATTAAAATTTAAGTGCACATTATCGGATATTATAAAAATTTTCAAAAGCTTTTATTGCGTGAAATGAGGGCTGCCAGATTTATGTCTAAGCCGAGACACTTATTTAAATTATACCTTCCCATACATCATCCAAAATCAAATTTGATTGTTTGCATGCAGGCCAAATAAATATGTATACGAAAAGGCATTTGGCTGTCCCTAAAGGTGACTTTGGGCATCGGGATGCCTGGCAGCCCCTATGAGAGATACACAATGGCACTCTCTGCCTATGAAAGCAATATTCAAAATTTGATCATTTGTACAACACAAAAGATAAATATGAAAAAAGTGTTTCTGACAGTTTCAAGGTTTAAACAATTAAGAATTTCTTTTAGAGTAGTATGTGTATATGATTAAATTGAATAAAGAATACTGTAATGGTATAAAGCTGGTTATAATAATGGCAAATTCCTTTGCCAAATGTAATCGCTGTAATAATAAAGTAAAATTAAAACAAAAATAAATTCACTAAAAACAAAATAATGATTATAAATACACAATGACGCAAAGTATGTGATTGGTGTCGAACTGTATAAAGTATGTTCCGTTAAACGTATTATAAAAGCAGTACCTGCTTCTCTTGCTACAATAATATATGATTGGTGTTTGACACGAACATTAAACTTTTAACAGAAACTTGGAAATAATTAAAATTATAAATAAAAATGTTGTGGCAATAAACTATCTAACTTTTAGATAAATAATGCAAGTAAACCGGAATGATATAAAAAAAATTAATTGTAGTTTGCTGACAGATCATAAAATATTTTTCTCAAACTGAGAAGAACTTATGTGAAAACAAATACTAAATGATTTACAGTAAACATTAATTATTCTTCAAAATTAAATTTGTTGATTAAAATCATAACAATTATAATTTTTGTGTATAAACAGGTAAAAAAAACAGATTAATATATCTTGTGACTAGAATGGCGACTAGAAAATCTCATGTATTATTATGTTTTAGAATATGATGGGGTGATCGAATGAGCGGGAAAAAGTTAGATATATATATTTAAGTAAATAAAAAATATTTGGCATTACAGCTTACGCCAATGCGCCAAATATTCTTAATTGTGAATGTCATACGAGATTAAAGCGATGATAAATAATGAATCAGTTGTGCACAAAATCAACGATCAATAACATACACCTAGCCCAAGATCTCTTTTTTCAATTGAAAAAATCTAACCTTGCCGAGAATTGATCCGTGGTCACCTGATCGCTAGGACAAAGCTCTTGCCACTAGACCACAGAGACTGACAATTTAATGATACAAGATAATTTCTTGTATTATTAAAACAACTGGTTTGGTATTATGCATTTATCAACACACAAGGGGGATACCCAAAAGAAACCAGAAATCGTTTGATTTAACGTTTTCTGCTAGCCATCTTGATATATCAGTTGACCAAATCTCATCATGAGATGGCTGCTTACAACAAAAGTGTTGATTTATGGCGAAACAGTAACTCATTCAATAAATGCAGAATACAGTCACCATGGATCTTGTTCTAGATGCAACAAAAACATTCCTTATTCCCAAGCTCATTCTCTAAAACTCAACATCAATAAATACTGGAAAACTTTCACTAATAAAAAATATAAACACATTGAAGTATTTTGGTAAGTATCTATTTTAGGTATAAATTAAGGAATGCCTAATTTTTAAAAAATCTATCCGTGTTATGAAAAAAAAGTAAGGCACAAAAAACTAACTAAAAATATCAATTTGAGATAAATGCATTTTGTCCATGTTGAAGACGAAGTAACACAAAAAAAATCGGTTCTTATTATGTGTTAAGTAAATTGTAAAATTGGTTTCAGTGGCAGTAATGCAAAATGTTTCAATCTAAAACGCATCTTTGGCGGCGGACACAAACGCAAGAAAATCTATCGGTTTGGCGTGGTGCGAGTGCGTATGCGCAGATTGCGAGAGTTGCAGATTATTTAGGTGAGCAGTGGGCGTGGACGCGGTGGTGTTCGAGGAGAGCGCTGGCGTTAGGGTGGGTCAGGGGAGAGGCGGAGGGGGCGCAGGGGCAGGTACTGCCAGGGCCAGGAGGCTCCCGCCCCCGCTTGCATTTCCGTTCCCGTTGCCTTGCTGACTCAGCTCGGCTTTCACCCTCCGAGCTATGTGAGAGCGGGTGTGCTTATGAAGATGATCTTTGCGGTAGAAACCTTTAATTGAAATTTGCACAATTATTCAACAAGTGATGTAAAGTATTTTAATTGTATTCAAATAATTAATAAAACAAAGCAATAGCAACATGAATCCAAAATTAACAATTAAACCGAAAGTCCTTAAAAATTTCTGATCAATGTGGGGCGTAATATAAAACTTTTTAAAGAAAAGGTATAAACACACAAATAGATGGGATAATCTATTTATGAAAAACCCAATGAGAAGTAGCATAATAACTTTCCAAATAACTGCCGAAAGGTTTCATTTCTCAAGCTCCATTTATACCCTGGTTGTGAATAATTAAAACAAAATGGTCCAATGAATCAAACAGATTTCTGTTTGCTTCCAGCTCTTTTCAATTAGTATAATTGTATCAAAAGTTTGCGATTCTAATTTATATTGTTATAAATACAGTAAAAGTCCGTTAATTCGAACAACGATAATTCGTAATTCGAAATTTTCATAATTTGCTCGTCCCAATATTGACTTTTCATAGTAAAATGTACCGTTAATTCGAAATATCGCTTAATTCGTAATTCGTAATGTTTTTCGCCAAAATGTACATACGATTTCTTGTAATTCGAAATTTTGACAGTTCAATAATTTTGAAATTTTGATAATTTCGTGAGTTTGTTAGGTTAAAAGTTAGTCAACACATTGTTTTGAAGAGTAAAGCTTATGTAAACCATCAGTGTAAGTGAGACATCTATATTAAGTGAAGTATCGTATGTCAAAATCGAATTCGAGCATTTATAACATTGGTGCAAGTGACACTTCAAATATTAGTATGTACCTAACTTCACTACAATGGTTCATTTTTATAAGTATATACCTACCTAAACGTCATTCTATTTTACGCGCGAATACCTTAAATATAAGTGACTAAAAATCAAATATGTTAACTGTTTTTTATTCTTATGAAATGCCTGTCCATAAAAAATCGATAAAATGGCCGCGAAAATTCATTTTTTTTAGTGTTCGCGTAATTCGTATCTCGATTTTTTTGGTCTATAAAAATCGAAAAAATTGCCGCGATGTTCCAGGCTTTCTACAATTGCCGCGAAAATTCATTTTTTTTAGTGATCTCGTAAATCGTAATTCGATTTTTTTGATCCATAAAAAAATCGAAAAATGGCCGCGATGTTAAAAGCCGTCGACAATTCCCGAAAATTTCTTTTTTTAGTGATTGCGTAATTTGAATTTATTTGGTTCATAAAATCGAAAAAAATGGCCGCGATGTTCCAAGCCGTCGACAATTGCCGCGAAAATTCAATTTTTCATACTGATCCCGTAATTCGTAATTCGAATTTTTTTGGGAAATCTGGTCCCTTGAATTTCGAATTAACGGACTTTTACTGTACATACCTTCCTCAATATAATCTTAAATTCAGTTCTCAGTAAAATATCATCAATAAACGACAGCAATGTTATTACCTTTACCACATTCTTGACATATGTGCCTCTTTTCCCCGGAATGTATGACAAAGTGAAGAGTTAACTGCTCTTTGCGTTTGAATGCTTTCAAACAGACAGAGCATACGTACGGCCGTTCAGGATTGTGAGACTGTTTATGCCGTGTCAAGTGATCTTTCCGTTTCAAAGCCGCATTACAAATGTCACAGATAAATCTAGAATTATAAATTGATACAGGTAAATAAAAGAACAATTAATAATCTCTTAATAATAAAACTAGTATGTTTTAATTGATTAGGTGCTGACTTATTTTGCTACAATCGCAAGAGGCGAAGACAAAACAGTACCGTAAAACGGGGTGAATAGAGACACTTTTTACCCTTCACGACTATGTATCTTCATACCTGCACAACATAATTCAAATATGAATGGCTTGAAACATGTTTCTATGCTCCTACGACACATTCATGACAATATTTTTCAAATATTCACTATCGTTATTAAGACACAGTCAATCTTGTTCGATGACTCTATTCACATTGAATTGGGGTGAATATAGACGAGAGAGGGTAAATAGAGACTTGGCAGGTGAATAGTGACGAAAAAACAGATTGTAATGATTGAAATATATGAACCTCCATTCTATGAGTTTTTATTCACTCCGTTTTATGGTACTTATCAACTAAAAAAAACATGATTTAATTTAATTTTCATCCAATAAAAGTGATTTTTATAAGGGTCAAAAAGTAAGGATGTCCAGACATCGAACATAAGCCCGTTTGTTTCAATGTTGGCCAATCATTTAGTTGGTTTGGTTTTGTCATTTGAGAGATAGTATTATTGTAATTTTAAAGAAATATATATATAATAAAAAATACATTGGATACTTAGTAAAGTTGTGCTAAAGTTCAATCCTTGTTTTTGTCTCTATTTACGGTAGTTTGTCAGTTTACTCAAACACACCAGACGGGTCTTACAATAAATAGAATGCAAAAATTAATCACAATGAATTGGTCTTCAATAATGGTTCCAGTTTAATATAATGTTTCGACAAGTAAGTAACAAACAAACCTTCTTTCCATGGTATGACCAACTAGATGCTGTTCTAACATGCCTCTCTCGGGGTATGCCATGTGACATTCCGGACAGCAGTATAAAGTGCTGCCGTCTAGTGCGGTGGTGAGGCGGATCTCGCCCGGCTTAGGCCGGGGCTTTTTTTTCTTCGGCGGTTTCTTTTTTTTTTTTTTCTTGCTGGGCGTTATTCCTGGAGTGTTATTACCCGTTTGACTTAAGCCTAGGGTGGATTGGACTACTACTCCACTGACAGCATTCGAGGACATCTGAAGCATAACGTAAAGGTTGCAGTATTATTTTTAACATTTTTTTTTCACATTAATGGTTTCATTGCAAGAAAAAACATTTTTCATCTACAACAAGTGCTAGAACCGAATGGTTGTGAACCATGTCTAAGTACATCGTTGGTAAAGTGTGAAAAGGTGTTATGTCTATAAAACTTTGTTTTTAGAAAATCGTCATGTTCTAAAATCATCTAATTC
This sequence comes from Himalopsyche kuldschensis, assembly GCA_028554975.1. Taxonomy (NCBI): domain Eukaryota; kingdom Metazoa; phylum Arthropoda; class Insecta; order Trichoptera; family Rhyacophilidae; genus Himalopsyche; species Himalopsyche kuldschensis. The sequence goes on from JAHFWI010000005.1 coordinate 1,293,439, forward strand.
AAACTTTAATATATATTTATAAACATTATTAATTATACTAAGCACTTCAAGAAATTCCATAATGATTTACGGATTCGATTCAAGTAAATAAATAAAATTTATTAACCCTTAGAGCCCTAAGCTCACATAGCTATGAGTGCTGGGACTCTAGGCTCCAGGAGACTTTTCAAACAACAGAAAATCTTGTTTATTTAGCGTTCGACAATTACCCACATTGTAATATTGTTCAATTAAAGAAATAACATGAATGAGTACGTGTGATTTTCTATGTTGGCTATAAATACACTGACTTGCACTCAAGCCAATATTTGCTGGAGATAAGCCCAACAATCATCTTGAATCTGATCAGGTCAACATATCTAACCACAAGTTGCCTCTTGTAATTCATCCCGGATGTTGTTTATATGCGAGTCGTAATGGATGAATAGTCACTTTCATAAAAGAGCTAACGACAATCACTATAGAAATGAAATAAAACTCACAACATTATTAAGGCCGTTCACATTGGCAGCGGCCGCTATGAGATTCACGCTGTCATCCTTCTTAATGGTGTCAGCCGAGTACTTAAGAAAGTGGTGCAGGGAAAGAGGCAAAGTAGAAGCTGGAAGATGAGAGAGGTAGTCGGCCACAGCAGACCCTGGAGCGGCCAGAGATTGCCAAGAAGCTGGCATCGCCATGCTTCCAGTACCTGTAAAGTAAAATATGGAAAAAATTAGACTTATTAGAATATGGAAATAATAATAAACTGTGCAAAATAGAATTGAGCATTAACGATCTAGTTTATTAAAAAGATTAACAGCAAGTTACTTATAAATAAAACCATTGTAAAGTCAATCACAGAGGTGTGGTGGAGTCCCTGTTCAGTTTCAATTTGAACTATTCAAGCTCAGATATCGTGCAGAGCATGTGTTTTGAGATATATTCAATATTTTTTCCTATATGAATGTGATAATTTTTCCTCTATAAAATCCTCATTGTTTTCATGACATCAAAAGTTTTGTAATTTGAAGTAAAAAATGATAGAGACTCTTTTTTTTTTAAGAGAAATCCCCATTGTATTTGTGAATTTAAATTTGATGAATATAAAAAATATATTAAAATCAAGCTCCTGGCTGGGAACTTATTAAAGCATTTTGACTAACATGATAGTTTAACAAAGAGATATTTTGCAAGCAAGTAAAAATCAATCATCCATCAAGCTGTGTGTCAATTTTACTCATATTATTACAACCCTTAAAGATGGAACTTATGGATGTTTCAAAATGTCAGGTGATAACTAACAACAAAACATAATATAATGACTTCCTACTATTAATAATGACTTCATGAACACTAACCGTAAAACCTGAAAAACAAAATTATGTATTTTATGGATGGTAAAACATATCTTGCACTATAACCACCAACAGGATTATAAGCTACCAGACGTCATGCATGACAACTCTCTAACTAGTTGAAAAGATATTTCAGAAAAAAAAACATTGCTTTCTTTAATAGCATGTGGTTCTGTTCCACGAGTATACTATGTTTAAAGCTAATTCACCATCTAAAAAAAAGACACCACAATGCACAAACCTAAAAAATCGGTATTGCCATTAGTTGGAGTCCTTTCCCTGTGTTCGGTTCTCGCTTCCTGTTTAATGCTCTTACCGGAACTGTTGTGGTCTTTGGCCTCGTGGACCACTACCACCAACTGCTGGGAAGATGACTGCTGGAGTTGCTGCAGCTGCCCTTGGTTTTGACCAACGGCTGCTGGGGAAAAACGATATTATACCATAATATTACATACTAATGCTTTTACAAAGTTGTATTAATTATTTTACTATTTACATGTATGTGTGATATTTCCTGATATGAAATTGATTATTCTTTTTGAAATACTGGCGATGCTATCTCTGGATAAGCTCCAATAATAAAATACATCGATTATCAAATATATCGCTGGAATAAAGGGATTTCCCTTGAGGCTAAATCAGGGTTCGCGCATTTCATTATAATATCTCACATCCACGTTTTGACAATGTACGGTGTGACACCATACATTCCCACCTTTCCGATCCCAAAGAGTGACGCATAGTGACAGTGATCCTAGCTTATCACTAGTCCTGTCCTAGGTCTCGTATCCTTTCCATCCCTACTTTCTTCAGAGAGAGAAGTTGAGCAACTGAGTAACAAGCAGTTCTCGCAGAAAAAACATGTGTTGAGATAAACTCCTTAGTGAGTCCATATGCATAAGTCGGGAGCGGACATGGTTAAAAAAAAAAAAAATGTTTTGACAACCCTAACTTTTGCATAGATGTTTCAGTCTGGGCTGTTGAAAGGTTAAAGATATAAACAACATATTTTTCATATATACGGCGGCATCTAGCTCAATCATGAAAACGAGCTGCTGAATTAACGATAACATTATGTGTCTCTCAAAAGTGAGGCTTAATTAGATAGACTTTGAACAAGTCCTATATTGCAACTTTTTGTTGAAGTATTTCAGTAACATTCTGTAGAATCAAAAAAATGTACATCGATGAAAATGAACCTCTTAGGAAAATGTTCTCACATTGCTGCTGATGTAAAATGGTGGCATTCATCATGTCCTGGTCATATCCACCGTCTCTATTATTCTTCTCTCCCGCTCTGTCGCTCTTCAACGACTGCTGCTGCTGTTGAACCTGCTGCTGCATGTTATCCGAGTTGGCACTCTGTTGAGTATACGGGATGGATATCTGACCCGTATACTGATGCGTCAGATTGTTTAGGTTGACAGAAGATGAAGTTGTCGCCGTCGTTATTGTGTGATATTTTGCACCCGTGTTAACTGGAAGGTGGACTAATGGACATGAATTTAAGTTCTTAATTAATTAATACATACATAGCTACATTACGATATTACAGCTTCAGCAATAATTATTATTAATTGAAATAGTGTAATTTTTAGAAGCATAAAAATGAGAAAAAAAGCAAATGCCGTTAAATCGTGTTCAAAAAAACTGGAGCCGATAGATCGGACCTTTGGGATTAAAATGGTATTGCTACTTGATCCAATGTTCAGTAATAAAAACCCCAAAATATCGATGTTGTTAGGCTCTTTGGTGATACCAATCTAGATAGTTAAAGTTCCTTTGAGGTTCTTATATAATTGTGTTCAAAGGATCTTTAAATCGCTACTTCCAATTATCTTTTGGATTTATCCAATATATGGCAATGAAATTAAATTTCGTGAAATCAATTGCCTTTTTATGTTTAAAATCAGCAACTTTTGGTATTTCACATTACATAGTAGCAAAATATATATTGAGGCTTTTGATATACCTACCTACCTATACTCAAATAATTGTGTTGTGAATGCCAAATTCTTCCAAAAGATGTTAGGTATCTATATATTATTTATTACATACCCTTCAATTATTTGTCAATTAAAATAAATGATTTGTTTCTTGATAATCTTAAAATTAACTGTATCCTCATCTGACCAATCAAAGACATGTAAAATGTCTTATTAGAAAGATTAACACACCAATTAGATATTGGTAAACAATTAGAAGTATACTGGTGTATCTTTTCACATTCCAGGGTTGTCAAAATAAACGAGATGAAAGATGACAAACCTGTGTGCATAATATTTTGTTGTGCAGCATTCCCTCCAGAATTAGGCACATTGTTCAAACTGACAACTACATTCTCGGGCTGCCTGAACTTCCCGACGTTGACGGCCATCCCGAGGGACGCATGGTGCTGGTTGAAATGCGTCACATTGTTCCCGTGGTATCTGTTCCCCGTGTCCTGGCTCTGCACCAGCGCGCTCGCGGTGCCGTCGTGCGTAAATTTCGCTGCGAACTGGTGTATCGTCGGTATGGTGGCGGGGAAGTGCCCGGTGAACGGTGAGAAATTCATTGTTTACGACGGTATTCACGACTCGCGGCTAGTAATCCTGTTGGTAATTAACAACATTAATTAGCTCCGGGCCTATCCCAATGTTAAAGAGGTCATCGATTTTTCTACCTTCGGATATAAATCTCACGCTCATTTTTCGTCCTTTTCCGCGTACATATTTCCGACTCTTGACATTTCGCAGCGTTAAGCTGTCACACCGATCGCCGGTAAAGGGGGTACGGAGTAATTATCACGTTTGACGGAGATCGCAAGATGCACTACCCCCGCCATACGACCCCATCCCCGACGGAAAACGGTACGGTTTTTTGTTTTTATCGGCGCCTGGCGCCGTCAAACGCCTGTCAAAATTTAGCAAAGATATATTAAAACTTATATATGTCATTGTAAAATAGCTTCATGCTTACTAACCATATTATTCACACCATTTTCTTTTGTTTCCACGCGATTTTCTGCTGTGTTTCTGACATAAATTTGAGTCAGCAAACATTCGCAACCCGCGAAGGGCATCTAGTGGTAAGGGTGCAAACTGAATTTCAAAATATGGCGGCAGTGGTCTAAGGGATGTTTTTGCGTCAATATGTTTAGTTTGAAAAACGAATAATGATGAAAGTGTTTCTGTATTGTAAGTAACGTCCAAAAATTTCGATGAAAATTTATATACCTAACTAAAAACGAAAACCTAGTATGATTCTAATACGACTTTAACATACTAAAACAAAGAAACGACAGTATAAATTTGCTTCTATCATTATAAAAGATTGAATTTATTTCAATAGTATTCAATCAATATGACATTGTGTATTTTAGTTTTTATATATGTAAGTATGTACATAATATATTTTTTACTTATGAAGTTTCATTATTCAAAATTTCAAACGGAGTGGTGCCAGTGGCTTGGTTATTCAAAATCTTACGGGTTTTTTTGGCGCTTAGGTTTAGTTTTAAAAATATTCTTTAAAATGCAACTCTAATCAAATTGACATTTAAAACAATTGTAAATAAGTTGCTCAACCTCTCTTTTTCGAAGAGAGTTCGGATAGAAATGATAGGACAGGACTATGCTTGAAACTAAGAGCTTTTGGGCAACCGAAAGCTTTTTGAACTAAAAGCTCAATCAAACAAGTTTGCTTGAAAAGAGAAGTGTTTTATTCCATTGAAAGCCTTTTGCAAAAAAACACTCAAGTTCACAAAGTTTTTCCATCAAAAAGCTATCTTAAAGCACATAAAATAGCAAGGGTCGAAATAAAGAGCTTTTGGCCTGCCAAAACTTTCTTGCACCAAAAGCTCTCTTTACCACCAAGAAAGCACTATCCACCAAAAGCTCACTTGAATATTTTTGTTTGAAACTTAAAGCTTTTGAAACACAAACTAAGCTCTTTGTACGAAAAGATTTCTCAAGGCCTTACTAACAAATACTGGCTTAGAGATTTTCGCAACCCAATTCATAAACACTGCAGCTTGCTTTAAGCGAAATCAGTGATTGAATTCAACATTACGAATTTTTTTTTTAAATTATACACAACTTTTAATGTTAATTAAATAATAACAAAAATAGATTGAGCTTTCTGGCTATTTTTTTTTAACTTTTTCAGTCTTAAAAAGAATCAGGTAATTGATTTTAAGCAGTGAAAAATAGGGTTTGCCAACCGATATCCTGTGTACTGAAGCACTGGTTTAGAGCATATTAGTTCTTCTACCGAAAAATAATATCAGCTTCCTTTAAGCTTTAAACGCCCAGCGGTTCATATAGGGACCGTGGATTTTCCTCGTTCGCTGCCCAGCGGTCTTAGGGATGAGCGAGTATGGCGAGTTTCCCGACAGGATTATATCAATTTACAAGACAGTGAGTCCTCGATTTACGCGATTTCGGACTTGTGATTTAACCTACATAAAGATGCTTTTTTGTGTAATAAATACGCAGAATTTACCATGTACCTGAATAAATAATATTTTCCTTTCATGTTGCCGAAGTAGATCCGTTTTATTTTTACCTTTATTTTGAAACTGACGATATTATTGAAAAAAAAATTGTTTGCTATTAAGTTTCCCTTGACTTACACGAAAACTTTTGGAACCAATTAATTTGGTAAGTCAAGGACTTACTGTACCATTATACAAATTTTGGATATTAGATTAATAAAGTAATGACTTCAATATAAATAAAGATTTATAATTTTGTGAAATATGTATCCCTAAATGAATATGTTTCATTACATAGTCGACCATTCATTCAGTTTGTGATGTCGTGTTTAATGCTGGACAGTAATAAGTTTTTTTTACTAGTATGTATGTTTATTATACAATTATTTTTGCTATTGACATAAAACAATCTTTTCTAATGATTCTTTTTATTTCCCTAGATATGTTTACTGGTCTTTTCTATACATAGTTATTTTTGTGACTTGAATTTCAAAATTAGTTTTGCGAAAAACTACTTCGACAGTGAACTACTCCTAATGCCAAGTGCGCAGGTAGATGAAGGTTAATACAGTTGGCTTCCTTGGTATTTTATAAAATGATAAAATTTAAAAAAAAACAACAGCAGTATTGTATAAAAATCTTTATTATTGTAATTTTGAAAATATAGTTTAAAAAATAATATATTTTCATCATTTTATTAAAGAATCAAAATGCAATTTGATATTTCAGAAGCAAGTTTATAAAAATTTAAGTAGACGACAAGAAAATAAATAGTTTCAACTTATCAAATACAATCACTTAAAAAATAAATTAACCAATATGCTTTTGTCAGGGACGGAAAGCTTTCTATGTACCTATAATAATCAGTTTTATCTATTTATAGAAAAAAAATAGATGTACATCAACTTATCATATATATTATAATGTCAAATGATTTACGTAAGACTGGTATATCGGAAGCCATAGTATAACTCATATCAAGGATGTTTTCAAATAAACTTTATTACGTCTCAGGTTAAAGCTGGTTGTGTCGTGAAATATGTTTGTTCAAGTTTAAAACCATGAAGAGTTACTTCATGTTTCATTCTAATATTCCGCTCTTAATATAACTGGAACAGAGACGGTGCAGTGTGTGCGGGAACCAGCACAACTCTTGAAATTGAGGTTAAACAGCTTTGGCTTGATAAGCACAATTATGTGCATTTGTTCATTGTTGAAAACCAACCATGTTAATTACTGAAGACTATCGCAAAATGAAAATATTATAATTCAAGCATCAACGTGAGATTGTGATGGAATTGCGACCAGAATAAATTTATAAAAAATTTCAAATTGTAATATGCAAGGTAGAAAAAATAAATAAACAATATGTAAAAGAAAATATTGTTTTGTTATTAAAACAATTCTATAAAAAAAAAAAAAGCATCGGAAAGAAAATGTTATTTGAGTGAGCACTTTCAATTTCAATATGAATTTGGATTAAATTAAAAAATATCCATAAAAATTCTTGTTAATTTAAAAAAACTGTATACCTGCCAACCTAAAATGAATAATAATAACAATATTTGCAGTGTGGCAACATAAAAAAAGCAATTTAATTGTCTATTGTATATTTATTTTTCATGGGTCAAGTAAGCTTGATAGTCTCTTTGACAGTTAGTCTATGACAAATAATGAAAAAAGGTGTTTCATTTGAGGTTGTAATTTCATAATGCAGTTAATTTTCTAGATGTCATGACTGTCCGTTTTATTTGATATTGATGAACAAGAGCGAAAGAGAATATTTTTTAATACCAATGATTACTGTGAGTCATTTTGCAGAATAATATATTTAAATATTTACATTTACGAACATTCCAGTGATGGTTCTGTTTAACATGGGCTTTTGCATTAATATGAAGACAATTCTTATGCTCTTTGAGTTGTACAAATCAGGTCTAGCTTAATCCTGGATGAGGAGATGCCTACATTTAAGGATAAATGCAGGAAACAATGAATTCGTTAAAGATTTTCACATAACTCAAATAAATTCTTCAAAATACACTTACACTTTAGAATTGAAAATAATAAGCGGTAATCCAATCCTGTATGTTAATGCAACAATTTAGAAATATTAGATTGATGTGTTACTTCATAATTAAAATAGCATAAATAAGTGGAATCAAACATTAAAATTATGTTATATTTATGATACAAAAAAGATGAAAATGATTTACGACTAAAGTTGTATGAAAAATAAATATGCTTAAAATAATATTATGAATAGTTAATTATCAAAAATCGAGTCACACATATTAATGATATGCCATACAATATGTTTTCATTTGGTAACACTTTCATGTGAAACGGCTACAAATAATTATAATCATGCAAAGTATAAAAAGGAAACAATCTTTATAAACTTAGTTTAGCAACCACTGAGTCGAGATAAAGGCAAACATTTTTATTTTATTTACAATAATTATCAATGATGATTTATTTATGAGCAGTTTTTGGATAAATTAAGTGTCTGCTTCATTCAATTCCCTCAATCTAAGAACTTCAACAAAAACGTTTGCTGCACTGCATTACTTGAAAATGTTCTGATCTTCAGGATTTCTGTGCAGATTATTAGCAAAGACTGCAAACACAGACAGCATGCACAATTTCTTATTTTTATTTCCATAAATCCACTTTGAGCAGGCGATGCAACCAATACCCGAATGATAAGCTTGAGCCGTCTAAATTAGAATGTTTCCTTTACCTTTCTATTGCAGAATATGGGATCCCAAAAAATGCAGCACAAATAACAGACTGTCATACTAATAAATTATGTTACATTTAACACATTTCTTTGTTACCTCAATACACACTAAACGAGATTCAAACTCTTCTTATTGCTAAAATGTACATGCAATTAAGTCAAAGTATAGAAGAGACCGGTCAAACCGTCCGCTGGTTAGCCAAATCGCCACAAAGGATGCGTGTAAATTGATTTTCAATATGAATCCCTGTAGAAGATATCGCACTAAAAAGGCATAAAAAGAAATGGCCCACTACAGCTTAATTCAAAACCACCGAGAAAGTTTAAATGCACAGAATTTAAGTAGTAACTTCAGATAAAAAATTGAAAACGATTCTATTGGATACTTAGACATTGACTGAGTAAAAATTACTATCCACATATATTTTGACAAGATCGCCTGAAAGTGTGTACACAGGAGTCGCATCATTCTAACTAAACACATTTTGAGATAAAATTACTCTCGACAATAAGTTATATTAAAATTTTCACGATAGAAACACAGGTCAATTTGATGTTATCGTAACTTAAGTCTAAATTTATTTAACAATTATCATATATGTATGTATATATAAAAGATTGATATTTGAAAATTGCTTTTTGGAAAATGCACTTTTATATAAATATTATATATTCAAAAAATGTGACGCGATTTGATATTTGTATACGAATTTACTTAGTTCATATGGCTTTGCCAAAAATACAAATTATCATCTCTGTCTCTCTCTAAGGTCTAAAAGGTTTTGGCGACAACTTAAAAAATGATGTTCTATTACCCTAGTAAGCACAGTTACAAAAGAAAAATTACAAGAAAAATACTCTCAATACGGTATTAGAATATTTAAATTTTGTAAAACACTGATGAAACTTTATGCAACATATCACTAGATCAATGTAACAGTGGGACAATTTCGATCAATCAGTTTCGAGTTAATGTTTTTAGTGTTTCGCACGATCTTCAACATTTTTTATTACATACAGTTTTATAGGAGTACTATTTGACTTCTAACTGGTATTCTCATAAATATTTAGTGCAATTTTAATATCAATACTATATTCGAGTGGTAGAATAGTGTTTTGCTCCACTCTTGCATTAATAGTATGTCAATAGTTTCCAAGGTGAAATTCGTTGATTATCTTACTGTTACATTGATGTAGCTTAATATTGACGGTGAATTTTTGACTTCAATTCTTTCGTTTCCTAGGTCTTCGTGACATAAATCGCAGCTTGGTGTTGACTTCCCTTAATGACTGAAAATTTATTTATGATAATTTTTTAATCTGTAATGTCTGTAGCAAAAAAATTTTTGGTTCATTTATTCCTTAACTGGCGCTCAACAGCGTTTGCGGTGTTTCGTTGAAAATTATTGAAATACTTGATATAACAATTACTTAAATATTACAATAATATATTTCCATCCCGATAGTTATAATGATAAAATATTTACATTTTCGATGTACAATGTCGAATATAAATAAATCTTGATTACATCATAAGGCTTAAACATCAATTTATTACGAAAACAGCAATTACTAAGTGGAAGACATCTATGTTGATTTAACATTCAAAAACAATGTAAAATACTCCCATGATACAATTTAAATAAACGTTTTCCATTTAATCTGCTATTTAAATAAAATTACTGGCATTCAGAAAGGTCTACGTTTATAAAAGGACAACGAGAATACTTTGGAAGCGTTCAGGTATACCTTTATAAATGACAAAAATAACATGTTATTTATCGAAAATAATAAGTAAAAGACAATTAATCTCTAAAGGAATAAGTACAGATCGACTACAGCAATGGGCGCAGATCAATTATGCAAGAGCTATCGATTTACAACTCCTGTTGGTGAAGCTCAAGTATTCCTATAAATCAAAAAACATTAAAATTTATTTTTGTTTCAGGACAAAAAAAAAATACTAATAATTTGTGAAGAAAAATGTGATATAAAATTTGAAATAGCCACAGTTATGTTTTGTAATTTAAATCCTATTAGACATTTATTTTGCCAGCCCTTGTTTGACAGGGTATCTAGAGTATTTTTAGTTAATGATAAGAAAAATTTTTCACATTAAAAAAATAGTAAAATATCTATTCTTATTTTTTTTGTCATGAATATCAATAAATACTTGAAGTAATTTAATTTTAGAATTAACACCCGTGTAAGTCTGTGCTTATTCCACTAGATTTCCGAGTATGCGAGACCATTATCTTAATTCTTGACAACACCGGTAATACATTGTATAGACTCCAAAATAATTACGTTTAACAATATTTAGGAGTAAAAAAATATTCTGATATTCCTTGTTTGATCATGTTAAACATTCCATTTCATCACATTACCACAATTTACTCCGTAGTCACGGACAATATGCATAAGACTGAATTCATGCACATTTAAATTTCATGCTTTTGAGTCTAACAACAAATCAATAAGGACTCGGAAGATCTTGCGATGAATTAACAATTATCATTACTGTGATCGGGAATTACAGATGTTATTCAACCAACTGTGATTTCATCCAATGCCATCAAAATGTTTTAAGAAATAAAGGACTGAAGCTCAATTATATTATCTATGAAGTATTTTTTACAATATGAAGGATTTTTGTATTAAAAAATTGAAATCCTCATCTCTTTATCGCCATATAAAACGTCGTCTAGGTTTAATCTTTGCTTACTAAAACCACTAGATAGATGCCATAACTGTGCTTTACTACAGCGTTGACGGAATCATAGTTTGCTCGTTTAACTAACGATGCAACATTAGCGGGATGGGGTGGAGATTGAAATCATTCAACGCAATTTACCGAAAGTGAACAGAGGGGCAAAGTATTAGACATATTATCAATGAGATGCTTGAATTTTTTGAAAACAGAAACACAAGTCTTTGGCAGTATTCTGACTCTCAAAAACTGAGATAAATTCCAACGTCGACGATCTGGAATGAAAATAAACCACTTCGAAACCGATTACATTAATAATGAATTTGTTCTAGTTTAATATCTATTCGTTTTTTTTTCCTACGATTGCGATTCATTGCACGCCCTGGTGGCGGAGGCCATCTGCTGGATCAGGGCTTCTTCGTCTTCAGGTTTGAGGGTGATGGTCTGCTGGCTTCCCGGGTTCATATTGTTAGCCATGGCCACTATGTGATGAGGTACGCTAATTTGAACAGGCACTGCCATATTGCTCGTCGGTACCTGTAAACAAAGAGACACATAATTATTGTACATATAGTTTTGTCAAATTTGCCATACAAGTACAGCATCCTATTTTAGACAGCGGCTGACAAAGAATTGAATGATGCTCTCGAAAGCAAAAGGTCAAATATTGAAATACAGCAATAAAATCATAAATTACATTTAATGTCCCCTGTGGCAGGAAAATTTTGATACTGTTGCTAATAGTGGTAAACAATGGACATTATTTTAAACATGGTAGTTCCTAGTGTAGGACATATTCTCCTTTAGTTAGTATTGTCCGCATGACTATAAGATCTCCCTGACGATGATAAAGAAAGCAAGATAAACAAATGTTCATTACATGTATTGTTATTTCACTTAGTTGAGAGTTGTTCCCTCCGGTCTGCATTCTAATTTGAGTATTCGAGGTTGAAGTGGGAGTCGAGATGACCTGCTGCTGAGATTGCTGCTGGTCTTGTTGCAGCGCCTGAGTCTGTTGCTGGGCGGCCGCCATTTCTTCGCGCGCTCTCCGTGTCGCGTGAGACCGAGCGTGCTTGCGCAAATGATCTTTACGATAGAAGCCTGCAAAAATGACGCAGAACATGTATTCTATTCACAGGGATATATCAAACCTTAGTAAACTCGGTAGTAGGGTCTAAAAATGAGGAGAATCAATTCGACAGTTACTATGTGATAAATATAAATAGTAATCACCCAATTCATTTAAAACTGGAAGTCCGTTCCTTCATTTGTGAATTAGTCAAATTATCTGCCCATACAGGATTATAATAATGTGTAATGTTAAAAACTACATAGCATAGATGTGTAGCCCTAATGATGGCAAATTCTTATGAAAAAATATCACGGAAGATTCTTTTAAGTAGTGCTATTATGTGTACCTTTGCCACATTCCTGGCACACCTCCGTCTTCTCTCCAGAGTGTATGACAGAATGCAAGTTGAGATGCTCCTTCCTCTTGAATCCTTTCTGACAAACAGGACACACAAACGGTCGGTCGGGGTTGTGCCCTAGTTTATGTCTTTCTAAGTGTTCTCTCCTCTTCAAACTGTTCAAAATAGATTGTCATATAAAATTTCTATATGTTAAAATATGTAGCACATATATAGCTTGTATAATTTTTAAAATTTGTGCAGTTTGTAGACATTCATAAAAATTAATAATACATTTGTATTGAATGAATAGAATGACTTGGATACAAAAAGTTTAAGCATAATTTGTCAATGGATTCTATTATTGTATAATATCATAACTTCTTAATTATTACACTCATTCATAAGCAATTTTGTTAAACATTGAAAGTTTATGAAATCTCATTTGGAAATAATTAAAAATTTTGACTGCCATACAAAGGTGGTGTTTGTGGACTTGGACATGTGTATCAACATTATACGAGGCAAGTAAGATTGTTAACGAACCCGGCTCCGCAAATCCCACAAATGTATCTCCGCTCAATTTTGTGACCGACGAGATGCTGCTCCAGCAGGTCTTTATCCGGATAAGCCATGTGACATTCCGGGCAGCAGTACAGAGTAGTGCCGTCGAGGGAGGTTGCGATCACGACCTGGCCTGGTTTGGGCTTCTTGGGCTTTGGGGGCTTCTTCTTATATTTCTTCTTCTTCTTTGTTTTCAGTGCTGGCACCTCTACTATTAAAACATAAAATTTCTGTCAGTATGATTTTACCTACCATATGTAGTTTACTACAATTAGTCCTTAACAATTCGGAAAAAGTTCTTACAAGAATTTTTTGATAATTATTTTGGTGATATAACCGGAGCAGTAAAGTCTGAAGAATGAGTATGAGCAAGGAGCTTCAGTTATAAAAATATTAGTGGGTGAAATTGAGCATATACTACATTTTGGGCGTATAAAAGAATTGTTTCATTAAATTTGAAACGTTGGAATTTTGTTCTTTCCATGAGTTTTGACGCTAAAGACACGAGTTTCGCCTTTCGGCATCTTCAGGCATTTCAAGTGCACGAATGTACTTGAGCTGACAGTCCACACAAAACTCATCGAAGTACAAAATTCAAATGATTCAAATTTGACATTTAAGTTCCATCAAGCACCTTCAGTCGAAATTCTAAATTGTTTCTTTAGTTTATTGTAGCCATGCGGTCAAATCGCACTTTACGTTGTACATTAAAATCATTATAATTATTTCAAAAATAGTTGGCTGGAATTGCCTTATAAATGAGGTACGTTTCCATTGTTGCACATCAGTTTGTATAGAAACTGCAAAAAACAAAATGAAAATAAAATGAATTCAGTCACCTTGGCTGTTGGTTTCCATAACATCAGGTAATATCATCTCCTCGACACCGCCGTCTTTGTCATCTGTACTAGCACCGCCAGAGTTTCCATCGCTCCCCGCCTCCCTTTTAATACTGTTTGTGTCATTGTTGAATCTGGAAAATTATTGAAAATTTTATATTAGCAAGGCTACAAATTCACTCGAGGTCAACATGGGAGAAAGACATCATCACAATAAATAATTCCAATCTAAATATGACATGCTCTAAAATATTGATGCATGCTGAAATTGAATGGTGTTTGCAGTCCTGTACATTAAAATGACTACAGCCTATATGTATTGTTAGTTACTTTTTAGTAAGTTCTAACATCTTTCATATATTTTTTTTTTGTTGTTAAAGTTTTGATAGATTTATTTATAATTTGAATGTTTATCTGCGAATTCTTGACATATTTCTTTTACCCATTATTTTATACAACTAGTCATTTATCATAATCAATTTTATAGAAATAATCTGGTTTGGATTTATATTTTATCAATTGATAATGCGGAATTGATCTTTAAAGATATAGAATTGGTTATTTTTTTACACCTAAACACCTAAAAAGAACATCTGTTAATGTCGAGTTCTATGAGAGTCCCTTTGATCTAAAAAAAACTTATTTTTTTATAGTAGTAGCACCCGTACCAAAGAAAACTTGTACCTTAGGAATTGATGTAATGACACGGGTAACTGAGCAGCGCCTGGAAGCCGACTCAGATACTCTGCAATCTCCGCCCCTTGAGCTGCGATAGTCCACTGAGGCCCACTCTATAAAAAAGAAATTAACAGAATAAGCAAAGTGAAACTAAGCAACAACGAGAATTTGTTATTTTAACACTTTGTTTATGGGTCCTTTTGATTACTTTGGTAATAAGCGTGTCTGTCGCATTTGATGGCCAATTAGCAAACGCACAACTTTGTGCACTAATGTTTCAGAGTTAATTTTATCAAACATATCAAATAAGTATCTTTGAAGACAAGCATAATCTTGCAGAAATAAAAATCAAAAATTTGCGACCATTTCCACGTTTATTTGTTAAAAATTCAAACACTTACTTCAATAGTGACAGTGTCATCGTTCGAAACAACCTCTTGCTTTATCCTAAAGGTGTTATTATTGTTGTTATTATTGAATGTGATGGTCTTCTTCCCGCTTCCATCATCGGCCATGCTGAGCAGCTGCTGCCCTTGAAGCAGAGTTCCCATTTGTATCTGTTGACCTTGCGAATTAGTCACGTTGACGGAGTTGTCAATGTTTTGGCTTTTCCCGGCGGACGACTGCTGCTCAGCGGACTGGAGGTGGCTGGTGAGGATTTGCATATCCTGGGGCTGCAAAGCGGCCACGACTTGGATACCTGTGAAAATTTTCACCAACTTCAATAACTGTGGCTGGTTTGATACTATGATAGCACACGGTTTAAAGATCAGTCTTGAGTGCATTACTCTCACTACACTTGACTCATCTCTCATCTGACACTGATTTCCAATGATAATTATTTAAAAAAAGTCTTTTGCCTTATATTTCAAGACTGGCAACAATCTCAAAACATTGTGGGTTAACGGCAGACATTTTTTTTTGCTAACAATAATTGCTCAAAGGTACCATTATAAAATGCGGTTTACCACTCAATATTTATGAAATAGTATCAAATCATATTTTTAGTAGCTTCAACTGTCACTTCATTCATTTTCAATAAAAATTCAAAATTTCTATGTAAATACTGTATGTAAACATTTGTCCACTTGCTTTGTGTTTTATTAAGAGAGGCACATGTTTTGCTTCATTGAGAAGCACCCGCAAACTAAATGTAATGTGTAACTTTATCTTCACTGTAAGTATTGATTCTAGCCCCTCAATATATTGGGGGGGTGGGGAGATATCATACCGTTGACTGGGCATGTGGAGGGGGGAGGACTCGCTCACTGGAATTAATAATTACTTGCGAGGGGTGGGGGAAAATCCCAAGGGAAATAAATTTTACAGTGGGAAGGTTGACCCTCAAGTTGATTTCCACAGGGATTAGAGGTTGGTGAATCCTCCCCCCGCATGTGAACGGTCAACAGAAAAACGTTCCCCTCCTATTTTAATTTTTATTCCTTTAAATAATTAGGGAATTGGATTTAATATTATAAGTGTTCTTAAGTTGATATGGAATATGTACACATACCGAAAGCAAGAAAGTATTATGCATTTTTAAATCAGAAGACGTTAAATAATTCAGTGTTATCAAAACCATACAAAATTACATACTGAAATTACTTGTATCTTTTCCAACGTAATGCATCTTTCAAAAAGGTTGAGGAATGGATTTTTGAATGTTTCATGCCTTAGTGTGAAACACTATTCGTACAGGACAGCAAAATAAAGCAACTTAAAGTTAACCTTAAAACTTAACCATTAAAGTGCCAAGGATTGCAATCTTTCTTTTGGTAATTTCTACCAAATTTTAACAAATAACGCATCAAACTAAATCAGAAAATTTGGGGGTTGAAATTTGTGTTTCTCTTAACAGTGTTGGCGATACCATTAATATTTTTACTCGTCATAATAAACATTCTCCGGCATTGAGCTAATCCTCAGGTGATGACTTTATTTTTACTAGTGAGAAAAGTGGTCTGGTTTAACCCTTTCCACTCTGGAGCATTGGAGCTACACACTTTTGTTGTCAAGCAGTTAGAGAATTTTAGAAAGTTGCGACCCTTTGAGATAACTAACTGATGTATGCAAAAGAATGGTAATTAGGGGTGTGCTAGCGGGCAGCGACAAAACAAAACAGTTGCTTTCGCGCCGAGGTTTCGTAAACATCTCTTGTCCGTTTTTGTTATTTTGTAATAAAAACGTTAGATTGTTATTATTTGAGACTTGATAAGTGATTAATTTTTATCTACGTGAATTTATTGATCGGAGACTTCAGAGCTTCCATTTCATCTCGCAGTATTTCGTCTGCAGCCGATAAGGAGCAACGTTTAGATGGGACGTCACACTTTATATATTTACAACCAGAGTGCAAGCACAAGGATTGCGCCATGTGTTCTAATAGGAAAATAAAATTTGGAAGAAAAGAATCATCCTATTATTGCAAAACATGTGAGGTGAAACCATCACTCCATCCTGGATCGTGTTTTGAAAAATACCACAAGAAAATGAATTTTAAAAATTGATATCCAAGGATTATTATGTTGTACAGTATATTAGAAACAAGAATAAAAAAAATAATTGAAAAAAATCGTTTTATTTAGTAGAAAAAAAATAATCACATTTCCTAATAAATTTCCAATTTCGTCGTGGAGCTGGTGAAAACAAACAAAAAAAATCTTGGAGTGGAAAGGGTTAACCGTTGTATGTGTCTATATAATGAGTATATGTAAAGTTGTTTTCAGATAAAACATTCCAAAATGTTAATTTCTAAACAAAGTTATCATTGCATTATCTCGTAATTCTAGTCAGAATTTTTTCATTCTCTTTTCTTAACTGGATACCCATAATCAGTATTCGTAAGGGGTTTTTCTAAATTACTTTCCCCTGACATAATGTGTACTCACAGCAGATATTAAAATAGACAGGAAACTGAGCCCAGATGGTCAGCAAGATAAAGAAACAAGATAAGCAAACCCTTTGTTACTACATATATCATATGTTTTTCTGAGCGAGTTTTTTGTAGTGTTTTTTTTATCTAATCACCAGCTGAACATAATCTAGTATACAAATATTTTATCCTTACCATCTGTCATGCCTGTGTTTCCAATTATTTGCACACCTTCGGATCCATCCTGCTGGGCGTAGGCTAGCGTCAACACTGTTGTGCCTAAAGACATATTTTTATGTGAATAAAGGTCTGTCAATTTACATTGAATCTTTATGTTTGTAATAAAATCTTCTTGCCGTCATACTTTTATGGTAAATTTATAGTGAGATATTGATGTGCAAATGAAATTGTTTTAAAGTAATATCAAACAAAATCTATTCCAGAATATAATTAGTCATGTTATGAGACATTGATTAACCATGTTAACCGGGGTGCCAGAAAAGTAAGCGAATGAAGTTTTTCACTATTGCAAGGTATTCTTAAGAATCCAACGGGTGAAGATTTGTGTTGCTTTCCGAGTAATAAACAATAGATTGCAGCTCTTCTTTGGACCTCTTAATCTAAATGAATAAGTTCCAAAACAACAGGAAGACTTTTGAGCAAGTTCAGTAGGCTTTAAATATGGCAAGGGGAAACCTTTGCCTACTTAGATTTCTAGTTTCAGTGATAATCTAATGCAATACTACCTAGCTCTCCTTGCTGGAAAGTCTGGATAGGAATCTGCATCTGTGCCATTTGGTATTTGGGCTGCTGCAAACTGGTCTGCGTTGTCAGTGTAGAAACGTTAGGGTTCATCACTTGAATCTGCACAGTCTGCTGAGGGTCCCCTGTAATGTTAACATTGCAATCGGTTTATAAACGCAAGCCATGGAGAGTGCAGTGCAGAATGTCTTGCAAAGGATACACCAAACAATTCAATGCTCCAAGGAGCCACTTGTGTTACTTTGAACCGATTGTTACAATTCACCGATTGCTTAATTGACGTATTAGATTAAAATATGTGTGCGTATGAAGCTTACCCGGTTTGGCTCCCGGCATAGTGATGGGCAGAGTGATCAGCTGATGCTGCTGCGGCTGCTGAGGAAGCGCTTGGAAGCCTGCCCCTCCTTCCACGGGCCGCAAGTAGTGCACGCCCCCCTCTCCGCTCGACAGTACTCCCACCACCTGGTAGTCACACTATAACTTATTGATGTATATTGTCACGGATTCAAGCATTACCCATTCCGAAATCTCTCCGTGGCGAGAAAAATAGATAGAGTATATATTAATATTCAAGTATTTTAATTCACTGTTCCTTTATTATATTGGTTACCTGCCATTGATGAACAGTTTCTGTATTGACCGTTGAATACACCAGAATAGAAAATTTAGATTATGGTCCATTCAAGGAAAACCAACTCTATGCAATACCCCACCCTTCATAAGTACATTCTGACCTATGGCTATGTGAGTTGATCTCTGGCAAAAAAATCCTGAGAGTTCATTGGTTGTATTTGGGAGTTGAACTATACATGACGGCGTTTAGGACAAAAGAGGTATGCCAATTTATAAAAGTAAAATGACTCTTTTCATACCATGTCATGCATCGAGGATAGAAAATTACCCAACCGCGAACCAGAAGGAGAAACATGGCAGAAATCTTAAGGGACGGTCTTAGAGGATACAAATTTATAAAACAATTGAAAAGGGTCTAAATGTAATTTAAAGCCTTTCGACAAAAATCTGTTCCCGCTTAAAAAAAAAAAAAACAGAAGCCAAAAAATTGAAAAAAAATCATTCCTGCTGTTCCTGGTTAGCTGTGAATCTATAATAAATAATGAGCACATACTGGATACCCTGCAATAAATTTTGATATTAAAAAATGTATACATGTGGTCTATTGGTGGTATTCGGCAAAAACAAATTCATGAAATGGAGTGCGTTGATTGGATAGTATTCAAAGATAGTTTTGTTTCTAGTCACCTGTCCCATTTGAGCTCCATTTGTACCAGTGGTGATGTTCTGAGCGAACTTGGCAGTCGTGAATTGGTGGACAGCCGATGCGGGAATGGATCCTGCAAACTGACCGCCGAATGGTGTGAAATTCATGTTGGCGTCAGAATCCAGAGGCTCTCAGGAAATGGACACCTTCTTTCTAGAAAATTAAAGAAGAACACTGATTTGATTATTGCTGTTTTATTGACGATTATCAAATAAAAAAGACACAAACAAATTGTTAAATAAGGAATTGCACAAATCAGCAATCTCTTTCCGCAGCTTCACGTTTTAATTCAAAATTAGATAATAAGTTATTATTATTGAAGATATTGACCGATGTTTCGTGATGGAATTTCAATATCAAATTGAGTTCTTGCAAAAATTTTAATGCCTGATGATACCAAAAGGCGAAACCCAGGTTGTCAGTGATAATAAGATAACAAGTATTTAGGCCAACAAGAATCATAAGATAAAATTTTAAATAACTTTGATTATTCCGCGTATTGTGCTACTAATAGTGATATGTGTTTCGCCCCTTTCAGAGGCATCTTCAGACTTACTATCGCAAAGTTTGCTTCAACTAACAGTGAAACCTCTGAAAAAGGCGAAACATGTGTCACTGTTAGTAGCACAATACGTGGAATAATCAAAGTTATTTTAAATTTTATATTAAAATGAACTTCCACTAAGTTACCGCCGAAACCATCGAAAGTATTAAGAATCATAAGATATCGTTCATAACTATTGCTGATACGAGTATCACCCCATCATCAATCTTCAACTAATAGAAAATACTCTTATCTGTATGTCACTCAAATAAATGCGAGATCTCGTGTCGTGAAATTTACACTGCATATTTTTTGCTGAGATTTTCATTTTCAGCTTTTCACATTCATTCTTTCCTGAAAGATAAATTTTGGGTATTCGGGTAGTTGAGATAGTTGTTAAGATATGTTAATTTTGTACTATTTGTCAGTTACTGAACCAGTCTTTAGAGATTTTGCATAAGAGGAAGGGCTTAAGACGGCATATACTTCCTCTATAATTTACACCTACATATATCATAATCCACCCCAACCAATATACTAAAATACACGCTAAAATTCTGTCATACCTTTTTTATTTGTTATACTTCGGTCTTTTTAACATACGAAGTAAGTACTGTCTTTCTTTTATATAAGAAAGTTATTAAATACCAATTGTTTGTCATTCCTTGTATTTCTTACTTAACTTTTGTATAAATATCACTGTTTCACTGTATTCCTAATCAGTTGACAATGCTCGCCATGAGCGACACCGGTCCTGATCTAATAAATTTTATGTGGAAAAAGTACTAAAAATGTTTTATTCTTTTTATTATAATGTCATTCCACCAAGTATTGACAGTGAACACCTTAAAAGTGAAGAAAGTTATTGATTATGGTTCTAAATTTTTTGAATCTTATTTATAAACCAAAAGACATGTATGTAATTCATTTCTGATAGGCTGCTGTCTTGTTTTACTTTGATTGGCTAGTTATAAAGTCTTTTTTGTTAGTTCGTTAAACAAACGAATGTAGTTTACATACACCATGACAGAATAACTTGGAATTCGTTGATAATTATTTTTGAATAAAAATAATAATACATTTTTACTCCTTTTTTCACATAAAAAGAATTATTTTTGAATTTGTTTTCATAGAATTGTGATTATATCTATACATATTACGTACATATTTGAGCCGGACAGTACCACTAGTATAGTACAAATTAGGGGTTGGAGATAGAGAAGTAAAGGATAAAAAAACTTTTATCACTAGTCAGGCACTGATGGATATAAATAAAAATATGTGGAAAGCCACCTATTTTCCTATTTTAACGTTATTTTACAAATATTTTATCCAATGTAAAATTAAATTGATAACTTTGATATTCTGCATCTAGTTTAATACAAGGAGTGATAAATGTTTTGCCTCTTTGAGAAGTATCTTCAAGCTAATTCTAATTCTCAAATTACAAAATAGAGGAATACATAATGATTGGAATCATTATGCATTGTTAAATATGAAATTGGATTCAAGTTCCCCATCCCTGATCCTGAACGAGGCAGTATATTCAAAGTAGCAGGGTTTGATTAAATTGCAACTGCATTGTATCCACTTTTAAAAATCAAGCATTTTCAAATATATATAAAAAAAGTTCGTTTAATGACTCTAAAGTGTAAATTACAGACAGGTCTCATTTTTCCACAAAAGTGAATCAGATTTCGAAGCAGAATTCAAATATTAATTTCTTGACATACTATTTATGTAGTTCACAAAACATTAAAAATATATATGTTTCGTTTAATGACTGTGTCCATGTTCATAAGCTAAGAGCAATAACTATTTAAGGCCATTTGTATTTTTTTTCCACATTACTATTTCTGAGAAAAGCAATAACACTATGTTCACCTTCTTACAAAAAAATTGAAGCCAAGGTAAAATTATGCCAGGTCTCTGGTCACCATCGTTGGCTTCAGTTGCAGTGCTCACGAGTTCAAAATTCCAAAACAGACAGTTTGCTAAATTGAATTTTGCAACCGATTTATGGATTGTCTAAAATTCCCTCAATCCTATCCATCTGATCCTAAAACTAGTCCAGTCTAAGCCCTATCCTTATAATGCTAAAGAGATATTGAGCAACTGTGTAGCAAGCAGACCTTGTAGAAAAGCTTCAAATGAGATAGACATAAGGAGCGGACATGGAGGAAAAAAATAAAATGAGTTGTAATTGTATACATGACTAAAATTGCAAACAAGTAATTATCATAGAAACATATTATTAAAACAAATGGAAAGTAAACCTACTTAATAAATGAAAGTAACATATTTAAATTCTATGTAAAACTATTAATAGTCATTGAAGTAAAGAAGAGAAAACAAGTGGAATTATCAATCTATGAAGTCAGACTATTGAAATGATTTAAATATTGAAGATTGATAATAAACAAATGAAGGTTTGATTTTTGTTTTAAAGTTTAAATATAGAAATGGAAATAATGCTGTTTTTTGAGACAAATTATTACTTTCCTACATTTCCTTTAATTTTATAGATTTTTACAATAAAACTTACTTAAATATCATAGGATATAAGTTAATTAACAAATAAATTATGTGGAGTCGTAAAAAAAAGATAACAAATAAGCAACTAAATAAAATCAGAATTAAAAATAGTTGTATATTTTTATAATAAATCATTAATAGTAGTCCAGTGTTTACAGTTGACGAGTCTACCACAGCTTAATAAATAAATAATCATTATTCCCTACCTACAACACCATTAGCACCCTTTCTCCCCCTCGAGAGAGAAAAAAAAACTTTCACTGTCAGGTTAATGATTACATTTCACCACCACAGAACTGTAATAGATAATCACACTCTCGAACCATAGACAGACACTCGGCTTCCCACCACACGCAGAAAAAAAGAATCCCAACCTCAGGTTGTGATGGGAGACTGGAGGAAATAGAAGGAAAAAAATGCAGGAGAAGGGCAGACAAACGATGTGAAAAGAGAGAGGTTGGACAAGTTTGGAGTAGGAGTCACACAGCCAACTGAGAAAGAGGCAAGAGGCAATAGGCAATCCATTGCCACGGAAAGTGGGTTAAAGAAAAGAAAGTTTTTAGCTGTTAGTATTGAGGTATATCTACCTAACAGTAAGCCAGATTCACAGCATTGTACAGATGTATCTTTCATTATTAAAATACAAATACCTACTTTTCGGCCAATGAATAACTGTACAATGAAGAAACACCGGTACATATATTTTGACTTTGAAATTGAATTATTTTTTTCAACAATTAGGAATAATTAAAAATAAATAATCAAAATTTCTTTGTTGTATATAATAGTAGGAAAAGGATAATTGATCTGCAGTCTCAAAGGTGCAACAGAAAAAATCAAATAGAATTGTTAAAGATAAAGGTACTTCAAATACTTTCTTTATTCCGCAAACATGTAATGTGAAACATTAAAATATGTGTCACATGATCTAATCAACATTTCAGGCAATTTCTACATTCTGTGAGACAGATTAAATGTGGGTCAATCTACAAATTGGAACAATAACGACCAGAACTGGTTTTCTCTCCAGCCTTGTTGACAATGTTAACCTAACATTTCAGCCGGGGTATTTATTCATTGAATTGGTATTTACTTCTACAAAAAAAGTTTCTGACTGTGTGTTAACATCATGCCTCCATAAGAACTTATCGTGATGAATTTATATTTTAGAAAAAGAAAAAACTTATAATGCAGAACAATATTCAAAGTTACATTGTTTTTGTTCTACTGAGAATAAAAAAACCATTTTATCAATTGTAGCAATTGAAATTTCTATTTTAAATAGTAATAAAAACGAAGAAGAAATATTATAAACCTTCTCACATTTAATACCATGAAATATATAATATCCTGTTTATTTATTCCATCTGAATATTGTGTGGTCCAAGGAAATGTGAGGCCTTACTCAGAATATTTTAATATATATTAGCCACATAGACGAATCAATAGGACAGTCGAGGCATTATTTTGTATTGTTTCAATTATATGAGAAAATAATATTGAAAACTGAAATAAAATCATTGTTGCAGAACACTAGTCTATTTTGCTTAGAACAATACATTGTTCTTTACTACCAAATGACACTGGGAAATATTAAAGAAATTAGTATTATAATAATAATTAATGAATTTATAATGCAACAAAATTTTAACAATTTCATAGAGCTCCTCCTTTATTTCACACTGAGCCAGGTGAAGTCACGAAGAGAAAGTAAAATGTGGGTTATAGTAAGGTAGAAAGGCTTTTGACTTGTTTTTTTTAATCATAACTGGAATATTCTCTATAATGTTTGAAATCGCACAAGGATCTGTGATATCTGCTTTATTTCAAAGGTGTAACTAAAAGTTTTGTTGTTTTTTCCGAAATAGGTTGCCGTCATGATTTTACAACTTTAAATGCTGTCAATTTTAATGTTGAAAAAACCGTTACGTCTCATATGGAAAAGATTGTAGTTATAGATATGAAGTAGTTTATTGATAACGAAAAATTAACGGAATCGCTAATTATGGTGAAGTTTTGGAATAATTATGCATCTCGTTAAACCGACCAGTCCGTTAGCGGCATTTCTTTTATTATAACGGTTTTCGTAACGAGGTTAGCGTGCCTCCGTGAGAAGTTCTGTGATTCATAAACGTTGAAAAGTACAGTAATAGAAAATGTTAAATGCATGTTCACATTTATAACCGAAATATCTCATTTTAAGAACTCGAAGGATCAGCATAAATACAACGCTGGGGTGTTAAGGATATAGTCGGGCGATTGTGGGTTCGGCTTTTGCTCAAAATAATGGTCAACGGAGGCAATAAAGAGGTGACAGGAAATCGATTCATTACAATTCGTATTGGAAATTACTAGAGGTCGGCAAACTTTGAAAAAAATGAATAGAAATCTTCTAGATTCGACTTGGAATATTCGAGGGCCGCGGGTGCGTGCTAGTGGTACGTCGAAGACCCTAGCAGCGTACTATTAGCAGCCACACCTAACCTGACAGACGACTAATAACAAAAAGTTATGTAAGAAAATTACGCGAGTGGCGTAAGAAAATAGTGAATGAAATAAAACCATGCGGAAATCGAGATAAGTTTACAGGTTGTTCACCCCTACCAGTCTCGTTTCTTTGGTCAAGAGACGAAGTTTCCATCCAACGCATCCCCACCAAGCTGCAAGATCCCCTCCATATGCGTAAAATACACCAAATTGCGGCGCTCCGTCCCGATTGCCAGGAAACAAACCGCGAGAGGAGGGGTTGTGTCGCACAGAACGTCCAAGGAGGCGGGAGGGCACAGCTTCTTGGACTGATAACGCGCACTGCGAACTGATAACGGTATCCGACGTCTCGAAATGCCAAACGTTCACACAAAACTAGAAAGCACAGTTTCAAGTCGGAATAGGGTCACACTTCAAACACTGGACTGGGAATGTGTGCACTGGGTTGAAAAGTAAGAATATATTTACCCTTGGAGAAATTTCTGGCCGAAGAGAAGTTTTTGTGGTCCAAATGTGTGCTCAAACTATATATAGTAAACAATTACATCAAAATTCGAAGGATACAGCTCCTCTTGTAAAGAACACCTTCGCCTAACTAATTTCCGCCATGACACTTTAATTTCATTCATTCGCCGCTAGATGCATCGCTGAACACATGGCGCCTTATTGAAATTTATATGTAAACATTCGATTTTCATAATTTCGTTTACTGCTAGGTTAAAACTAGACAAATAACAGTAAATAAAAAAAACAACAGCATACTTTTCAAATGTTTTTAATATGATGCAATCATAAGGGGATTTGTACAAAATGTCAACAATTACACACACACACAGTGATAGGTATTTTTGAAAAGAGCAATTTCATTTTTTGGAATACATATTACGAGGCACTGAATATGGTAGGTATCGAGACAATAGAAGTGAAACTAAATGACTACTTATAATCAAATTGATTCCAAGGAGATATTCACAAAATCAATATAAATACAAAAATAATTTACACACCATCGTCCATGAATCGAAATAACAAAAAAACAATGACACGGACTTTATTTCAACAATTAGAAATGTTGCTGACCAGTTCGCTGCGATCTTTCTAAATAAAGTTCATACAGTAACTTGTTTTCATAATAATAATTGCTCTGAGATGAACTAACTCCTGGATTATAAGGGGGTTGACGTACGTCCTCAGCTGATTCTTCTCGATATGTTTCATGCAATGATATTTGATTATGTTCAGGAACATTATTTACAGCCATGCTGGCGACATTGTTTATATGCAAATTATTTATTCTTTTGGATAATGGCATGAAATCACAGTTGTCGTCTTCTCTGGAACGCTTTCTGAAAAAAAGAAAGACGACAATAAAATATTTGACATTTGGAATGGATGCATCTGTCAATTCAAAAACGATGTCTATATCAGCATTTAAAACGAACCTATTGTCAGTTAAAGCGGTCATCTTTGAGCGAAACTATATTTAAATACATTGAATGATTAATAAAACTAACTTCCAAAGGATTCTAATGATTGTGAGTAATCAAGGATGTACCATTTATTCAATATTTGATATCAAGAATCGCGGTTCACTATTACGGCCCAGTACGCCTAATAAAAATCAACGTCTTGTCAACGACATCTAGCGTCTATAATGTTGAGCTATTATTCTCTGCAGACTGCACTATCGACACATATACGTGCTTTTTAAATAATTTTATAGGTGGCATTAAAAATCGTCATTAGGATTATCAAAATTTATATAAAAAGATTATATTATATGGCGAATAGAGCAAAATGTATTTCGTTCTGAAATCATTAAAATAAATATGATATAATTTTAGTGGTGTATTCACAACTTGTATCCCATCTGCAAACGTGCGTGAAATCTTAATCTATCTGTAAATTTGTCGATGATTGATTGGTGGTCCTCCCTGACTTTAACCCGTAGTGACCAACATCGATAACATAATAACGTGGACCGTAAATCTTAAAACTCGAGCCAAAAATAATCCATCGAAATATTATATAAATTACTTTTTTCTAGCAACTTCGTTAATATTAAATAGATAATGCCGTCTGTTAAATTAGAAACAAAACAAAAAAATCAATAAATATTTATTTTTTGTCTATTACGACTGCAATGTATTATACTCGTACTTGCTTACTTGAAATAATTATGAGATGTTTGAATCATAGTTCAACATTTTATTTAGGGAGCGACGGCTTAGTTTTCTAATCACCCTTCTTCATCCAACCCTAAATTCGGGGAAACCTAATATTATTTCGGCATGGAGGGACATGAATCATCCGTAATTATTTGCAAACGTGAGTCAACGTGACAAATATTAACTGTGGCCTTACTGTCGGTCCTTATAATTCACAATATAATGCAAAAATCATAATATTATTGAAGTTACTTCTGTGCTGCAACTTTCCTGAATCATTTTTTCTACTGAAATTGTTTTTTGTTTTGCCTTGTCGTTGCAAATTTTCTCTCATTAAATCTCATTGTAAATATATCATTTCAATATTTTAAATAAATAATACACATCAGTTGACAATGCACACTATGAGCGAAACTGGTTCTGATCTTTATCAGAATAAATGTAGAAGTACTACTGTACAATGTAAATTAGAATTTCGACTGAAGGTGCTTGATGGGATTCCAGTATCAAATTTTAATCGGTTGAATTGTGTACTTTTCCATGAGTTTTGTTGCTAATGACCCGGGTCTCGCCTTTTGGCACCTTCGGGCATTTCAAGTTCAAGAAAACTGCTAACTACACGTCAGTTTAAGTTCATTCGCGCCTCAGTTCAAGTACATCCGAAAAGTACAAAATTCAAACGATTCAAACTATTCAATGTGTTTTATTTATTTGAATAATAACTTTCCACCAAGAAGAGCCAGCTTCCCCTTCATGAAAAGAGGTATTAATGGTAATGTATTGCAAATATGATATGAATTATGTCATCGCTTCTGTATAGCCCCCTTCAAGTGACCAACAGAAAAAATCAATCCGCGCGTCGTTTTTTCATTTATAACTTAATAATTATGTAGAATCAATGTTAACGTCATACATAATAATCTCACGATACAGTTGATCTAAACATGAATCTTAAGATGTGGAAAACGCAGTAACACACCTAGTAACGGAGCCAGTGGAAAACAATGCTATTTATTTTAATTTTATATAATATTTCAAGCAAGCAAATGCCCCTGGAGTATTTTTTAAAGCGCGTTTGCAATCAGAGCATTACGTGTATTTTCAATTTGGGTCCTGAACATTTTTTTTAAATCTCCTAAACTTTCATTGCGAGTTATTTCCAGGGCTGTGAAGTCGGAGTCGTGGAGTCGGGGCTTTTTGGCCGGAGTCGGAGTCGTCGCGGCATTTGGCCGGAGTCGGAAATTTTGAAAAGTTTGAACTTTTTATTTTTGCATATAATATGTCAAATTTGGCTATTGGGCGGATTGGCAGGGTTGATATTTAATTGAATACACATAAATAGGAAAATTAGGAAAAAAAAGTGACGATATTAAACTTTTTTAATCAGGATCGGAGTCGCGTTTTTGGTCAATGTTGGAGTCGTGGTTTTGGTAAATGCTAGAGTCGGAGTCGAACTTTTTTTACCGACTCCACAGCCCTGGTCATTTCTTGCGATGGTGTATGAGTATTTTCTCAGCACAAAGCCACCTGCTTACAGATTCAGCTTTAGCAAGGGGATATTATAAAGTTTTAATCCCGGCGCAATAAAATAAGCTTTCGCTCTCATTTCAATACGATAATGAAGTTAGATAAAATCGATTCATAGAAGCTGAAAGTCTACAATCTGATAAAATTGATTTATTAACATGCTAAGTATTGCCAGTACCATTTGAAGGAACAGTAGCCATAATTAACACGATTTGGAACCTTATATAGAGAGTTGGAATGTCCGTAATATAATAAAATGTTATCCAACGATGCGTCAAGCATAAATAGTCCAATGCGAGATCATTCATTGTTGAATAATGCTGATTGTCAATATCAATATAACCAATGGTGCGGACGCTGACCATATTTGGTCACAAAATTGCTCAGAACTTTGATCATTCATGCGTTTTGTTGCCTAAACGGGAGGACTTATCGTCTGCATTTTACATAGAATGACAGTGAATAAAAAAAAACAGCTCACAAATCGCGCTCACTTTCTAGATAGCTTTTATTTTCGGCCCGCTAAAGACATTGACAGTTCGATAGTAAGATACTATGAAGTCGCTCCGGGTCTGTATATTCTGGGCGATGCGAAAGTAGGGGTGGAATTTTTGACTGTTGACATGTTGACAGCTTCGCCGCAGAAACTATATAAATTGTATATTCTATAATGATTAATAGATTTATTTTACAACAAATCAGTAGCAAATGTACTTATTGCCGAATGTGATGCTACAAAAGCTGTGTTATAGACCAGTGGTTCTCACGGAAAATTGTCCTGTGGCCGCATCGTAAACATAAGCGATTTTACGGAAATCTCTGGTGGCCGCACCAAATTTTTTTTTTTGAGTCTGTTGTGTCTAAGATATGTCATATGGACCTAAACATGATTTTTAATTTACCATTGGTATTAATTGCACTCGAAATATTTCATTATCAGATTCTTTGTTGACAAAATAACTTGAAAAATCATATTTTTTTAAAATATCACTATTTTCTAAGAAGCTGTTGGTGGCCGCAGCCAAATCCTCTGGTGGCCACATGCGGCCACCGTGGCCGCACATGAGAACCACTGTTATAGACACTGTTTAATTAATAAGAAAAGACTAAGTAGTGAATGCTTTTTTTACAATTAAGTACATGTGCAATATGTACAAAACTAGCAAGCTTCTTCGCTTGTGCGATGTATAGCTTATTACTTATAATATAATAATAATAACCGTCTACTTTTCAGGGCAGATAGAAAAAGTTTAATATCTGATAATATCTCGATCTCGAAGATCTCGATCATTATGCTGAAGAATGTTTTCATTCTTCAGCCACACACGGATGGGGGAGCACTATCGCTTTACAGCCGAGCCCCGATTCATCGTTTTTTAGGGGCGACTTTAAAAAGCGATGGATGTGGGAATACGATGAATATGAAAGCGATACAGCCAGGCTAAACTGTATAAAGTTAAAAGCTTTGTATTTTTTTTAGATGCGTACGTAAACCCTTACCGACGAAATTTATGTTCGTTCCTAACTTAATTTAAAAAAAAAATACTGATTTGAGTTAGTTTTATCAGAAGATAAAATTTATTGCCCTCTATTGCCTAGACAAATACTTTTTTGATCGTTTTAAACGTCAGTGAATGTCCGAATAATCCACTGCACCACGGACCGGGCATCCTTGCCCTTCTCCAACATGCAATATTTTTTTTTACACATATATGTACTTACTTAAGTAATGCAAGTAAAGCTGCATAAATATGTTATATCTATGAAATAAATACAAAGTTACATTCGGTACTCGATTTATAGACAGGCATCTAAAATAAATACCGAAACAATGGAAGCAAAGCTTTTTATTTGGTTAATAAACGGGTCTGCAAAATGCATGAGGTTCCCCCTACATTATTATAGCTTATTCTGTATTTTTACAGACGTCAGTTGTTTGCTGTCTGGCGAGTGGTACTGAAATTGTTCAGTCCACACGTGCCAGACATGCGCCCAAACACGATATTCCGTGTGACTCAATTTTAATAAAGACATTTATATTCGTATTCTTAGTCATTCGTTCATTCATTACTCATTTTGTTTTGATCGATATGCTGAAAAAAAGCGTGATCTGACGTATAACTCGCCATACGTCAATCTTGCTTTATTCTTGACTGCAAATTGTCAGCTCTTTTGAATCGCAGCGATTAATTAGTTTGTATTTTTGATAACAATAATATATTGGTTTAGATTTCCAGTGGAAACTGTAAGAAAGGGAAGCTTTTGCTTTTTAAAGAGTCAATTTATTAAAATAAATAACTGTAAAATAAAAAAAAATCTTTCAGCAAACTGAAATTTTTGTTTATTGCTTCCATATTCAAAAATATGGAAGCAATAAACGTGTCGCGCATAGTAGTACAAAGAAGAATCTACGCAGTTGTCAATTTTAATCGTAAATGATGAAAATTAATAAATACTTCGTCGAAAATGAAAACTAGCACTCTGTAATCGCAGAATGCTTCGAGAATATAAAAAATATTGAAATTATCTTTAAATAATAAAAGAAATTCAGTACAGAAATAATTATGACATGGATTTATGAATGTTTATGTTTATAATGATACAATTGTATCGTTTATTAGTCATACCATAAAAATTCCATAACTTCTTTATTTTATAAACAGTTTATATTATTACATATAAATCGAATTTATAATATACTGATTATTATCAACAATTAGCAACCGTCATGACAGCTCAGACGCGCTAATTGCTTGCCTAGAGAGCCTAATTAACCCGTCTCAACTTTCTGCTGTAGATCCGTTGAGGCTTATAATAGCCAATAAACCATGTATTATATTTGAACAAGTGCCATTCATTATCATCAGCCGCTATTTATTGACCACTCGATGTAAGTATCTTAACTCTATAATTAATTCAGATCAGTGAGATACAGGTTATGTGACGAAATGTAACTATGGTTGAAGAAGAGAACATCAAAAATTAAAACAGTTCTACCCCTTACCGTTACTGGAAATATGACACACAGTTATTGACAAAAAAAACTAAACTATTACTGAGATTGAGCAATTGAGAAAGTTCTTGTTCTTGTCTCTTCGAGATACATTTTATGCTTCACAGTGGGTGGCTTCAAATCATATGTGACCAATCTTTCCAGCGATCGGGTGAGATGCTGGAAATGATATTTCTTGGTGGGCAACAATCTTCAAAATCATTTTTTTATAAAAATGCAAACCATACAAAAATTTACCATTTTTCAACGTCAAGTTGGAATTTTACTGATTTGAGTTAGTTTTATCAGCAGATAGAATTTATTGTCCTCTATTGCCTAGACAAATACTTTTTTGATCGTTTTAAACGTCAGTGAATGTTAGAATAATCCAACTCAAGTGAAGGCTTAAGAGCTTATGAACTGAGAATATCGCACGTCATTGAGTGAGTGTGCGCGAGTCATTGTGACGATGCGACACGCGAATGAGCATCTTTTTCTACCGCATTGACATTCGTATGTGGTCGAAGGTACAGCTAAAAAAATAATATATAGCACACTTACACACGTTTGATTGTATTGGTGTGAATTTATCGCGAAATTTCGAAAGAATCTTCGCGCTATATAATATTATTAAATCTTTGAATGTATAAGGGAGGAATTCCCAATAAGCCCATAATTTATTATATTTATCGAGATATTTCCATTATAAGAAGCCATCAGTATTAACAAACCATCATTGGAAAGAGCTGCTAAAATGTATTCATGAAAAAAAATCAAGAAAGCTGAGATAATTTCACAAATCCTAAACGAGCATTATGAAAATCACAATAAAGTTGAAAAAAAAATCAGCTCCGTGTGCCAAAAATAAGCCCCGCACCGACTACATATGGCCCGCGGACCATGCGTTGAACACCTATGCGTAAAATAATAATTGTACTCTGGTTAATATTTATGACCGTTTAAGTATTATCTCTCCAAGAATATGTCTGTGCTAAAAACCGATAAAAACCAACTAACACAGCAATTATAAAACTGCAGATTCAATTTTAATCACCAATTAATCTTGAAACAGTACAAAGATGATTTTCATTATATAGATTAGATTTTGTCTAATTATTTGACTGTAAAGTCTTAATTGGCTTTCATATTTATGTGCGGTTCCCGGTTGAAGGCGGATCTTGACACTTATAATTTATTTTGGAAAAAATCAGCATATTTCTGAATGGCCATTGCTCTGTGTGTGAGTACAGGCGTAAAGATGCAGGTTGCGGAACCAAATGTGCATTTTTTGTGTCTTAAAAATCGTTCACAAATCGAAGGATCTTGCGAAAAATGAACTTGTTGCAAATGTGTAGGAAAAAATGTATGTATCGTGAAATGAAATGAATTTACTCTTTGAGTAGTATGGCTTTGTTACGTTGTCTTTTACACTATTTACAGGGTCTTTCAATAGGGTTAGCAGACATGTTGTTAAAGTGACATCTGTCAAATGTGTTGTGAATTTTTCTGTAGTGTACGGTTAATCACCACGGAAGGTTATAGCGTTGAGCAACGTGGGCAAATTATCAAATTTTATTATCAAAGTCACTGCGTCGTTCGAGTGACGTTCTGCCATATTTACCCAAAAAAGTCATCTTAAGCAACGAAACCCATTTTTGGATGAATGGATATGTGAACAAGCAAAATTGACGGATTTTGGGTGATTCCAATCAATAAGAGATACACCAGCACCAAATGCATCACACACCAAGTCATTAAAAAGGAAATTTGTTTTAACAACTTTGCATTATATACTTACTTATGAAATGTGTGCTAAAATATGTACAACAAAAACAAATATACTTAGAAATAAAAAAAAATCTATCTTGATTCAATGAACTCATTGGATCCACAGTTTTGTTTTGAAGACAAGATATTGTTTAATAATTACATATTATGCAAATATCGTCAACTGACTCAAAACTAAGATTTTCGATAAGACTATTTTGCTAGAAATATGATGTTAAAAATGTGAGACATTAATTCGGAGCAGAAAGATAGTTCGAATGATCAATGAGAACACATCGTAAATAAGTGATAACCTTAAAATCCATCTAGAAAATTATAGCAAAAGATCCAGCCGTGTATGTCAGGCGAGCGTAGCACCAACGCCTCATAAAAGCCAGATTAATTAGGCTGACTTTTTTTATGAAAGTGTATTACTTTATTCATGAACACTCTAATTAGACAGTCTTTATTAAGGCATGTGCTCAGCCTCTTGTCAAGACGCATCGGATATTGGCCTGCGTCAAGGCCACACACAAGGGGTGAGGGATATGGATTACAGGCCAGTTATTAAATAATAGCTGTTGGAAGCTGCTAACAAAATTTCGTGAACTAATACTATTCTCAGAATAGTAGACTTATTAAACGTTTTAGAATTGGATTGCAATATAATAAATATTATTTGCACAGCTAAAACCAATGTGTGAAATCATTCAAACCATCGAGATATAAATATGGCAAAATTTTGTTTTTTAGTAGAAATGAATAGCAAAGTTTAAATTTCTAATTTCGAATAATTTTCTACACTATAAAAAGGCATGACTTAAACAGGCAATTATTGTGAAGTTTACAAACAAAAAATCAAAAGCAATTTCGCTTATTTTGTTAGATTTTTTACGGATAACATTATTTATTGGTTTTTTTGCACTGGCTATATGTGGAAAATACGCATTAGCAGTAGGAAGTGACCATAAATAAATAAAAAAAAATGTTTTCCTTATTTTCCTTTACGTTTTTCTCCCACGAATTGACAGTTAACATTATACAATTTAAAAAATTATTTCTGTTATAAATGTATAGACATATGAAACTGTCTGACATTCAGAAAATGAGTACACAAAATACCAATCGTTGTTTAGTAATTAATCAAAAACACCAACGAAATAAAATGGCTATTTACATAATATCGTCCCTGCTCAGACAAAGGGGCGTTAGTAACATTTTGGTGATTCTGAGTTAAATATGAGTTTAGGTCCACAACAAAACATGCACAGACTGTCAAAAGGATGTTCTTCAAAAAGAAACTCCAATACACGGATGGAAGTGGTAAAGAACTTCTTTTTGCTCTTCTGGAAAATAGGGATTTTTCACTAATGCATTTGTGCCTTGGAATGGGCGATATTATACATATATAGTTCGCAAAGTTACCATCAGTCATCACTGCATCAATACATTCAATACACTCCATACATATATTTTAATGGACGAGTGACTGGACGTTTGATGCAAATTTACGGTTATCTCGTGGCAGCAGTTATCGCAAAATCAACGGTTATTTTTATGAGGACTCATCTTAAAGTTTCCATAAACTGAGTGCATGCATTTCAAATACGTTTGAGAGCATTCCGAAGGGGAGAGTTTCAGTCGTTTTCTTACATATTTGTAAAACCAGTCATTTTTAACATAAGAACATTAAGAACTATTCAATCATAGTGGGGTATTTATCATTTTTTTAAATGGATATAAAGTGTTTGATTAACTCTCATATTGCGATTTCTTCTTTTGAAATAATGCAGTTAGAACTACAACTGTGGTACGCGCCATTTTTAAATATTGAAAATAGATTAAACCTTGACTTAACTAATTTAATTTAAAAAGGAATAACAATTGTTCATTGCCTCATTTGAAAAAAAACTAGTTTATAACGAAACCCAACAAACGAAAAACGTGGATGCTCGATAAATATGTATCTTTATACATAGATTAATATTTATCTATGTTTGTTGATAATATGTACAAATGTATTAAGAAAAGAAAAATTAACTTTGAGTCTACAGCTAAAAAATGTATGTTTACAAAGATGTCATTAAATATGGAGCATTCACAGTGGAACGAAAGAAAAACTTTATTATGACAAGATGTTTTGAAAATGGTCAATGAATTATAATTATATCATTAGGCTTGCCCTTCACAGTGAAAATACCAACAAATAAATGATTAAGTATACTCTGCTGTAATAGTTTTGCCATAAAATAATTAACACAATGCTAACGGTGTGTTAAATAATGTGTTTTTGCTAGTTTTGAGTATGTCAATTAACAAATAATTAAAAGGGCTTGTAAACGAAGTGTTAATTGATTTATAAATTTGTGCGTGTTTTTGCGCACACGTTTACGAAAAAGTTGATATTAAGGTAAATGTACCAGTCGTTGACCATGTACCAGTAGTTTACGACCTTTTAAGAATAAAATGGCCCAAAATAAGAAATGAAAATGCGGGATTGCTCTAAATTGTATAATTGAAAAATCCAGTAGTTGACCATGTCTAATCAGGGGGCTTTATAGTGAACTTTCTGTCAGAGTTGCCTCAGGGCTTTCTGTCACACCACTCTTGGTTGAATCAAGTAGCAATGGGTTGTTGAGGAACAAGGTACACACCGTTTCTAGATTGATCACTTAAGAAATTTGAAATAATACACTTTCCTCACTAGGTGTTGTTTTCAAATGGCCACCCTGGCACTCCATTGGCTATATAGTGATGTGTTAGTGGCTCTTTCCAACCACAGATGCCTTAACTTGTCTGAACTTTACAATTTAGAGCAATCGCGCATCTGCATTTCTTATTTTGGGCCATTTTATTCTCAAAAGCTCAACTACTGGTACATGGTCAACTACTAGTACACATTTACCTTAATGTGTTTTATTTATTTAAATAATGCATTTCCACCAAGAAATAACAGTTACATATACCAAGTAGTTAAATTACCATCAGCGTGGGAGTCCCCTTTATACTCACGATTTATGCAAATACAATATTTTAAAAATTCTTTATTATTCGTTAAAACAGCAAGCCTACTACAACCTTGTTTAGATGACATTGTCAAATGTCATTGGTTTGTTCTCATTTACAAGAAATAAAAATCCACATAACCCTTCAATGGAAATATCAAAATCAATGTTGCCATAAAGAGAGTGCGCGGCAAATGATTGCCATAATAATTCATTGGGTTACTTTATAAAGGTATAAATCTAGACTGCCGAAGGCTAGGTAGGCTTGGCGGATTGATGTCTACCAAAGTCAAGCAAAGATCATGAACATAGACGAGTCGGCGGTTAGTGAACGAACAAATATTGGTAAATTATGGATATATGGTCACGGGACAGAATCCCAATCCTCTCGAGCTAAGCTCAAAAAATTTATACATACTGGACATATTATAATTTTATGATTTGACTTTACTCTTTGAGTTCTTGTGGATTATTATAAAATGTGGAATCAAAATGATTTAAACTGAAGAATATTACTGATTATTATATGAGTTCTGAAAGAAGAATTTGTTTTTTAATATTAGCCTGAAATAAAATTATTCTTTTTATTTTAAACAAATAATAAACTTATGTGACTGTTGGTATAATATTACTATTTGTGTAGTTTTTGGTTGCATTTTTCCTCATGTAAATTAAAACAACTCGATTTCATACTTATTGCATAAGTATTCTTTAGGATCTTCTATTATAATAAATTTAAAAATCAAAACATTTCAAAAAAATCGTAAGCCTTACGTTCATTTCATTTAATGTGCTTATTTTTCATAAATCATTACAAAAATTCTGTCCCGTGACCATATATCCATAATTTACCCAAGATTTCATATACACTTGGCAGAACTCCGTTTCATTTACGTAAAATCTCTGCCCGGTCCGTAGTGCAGTCGGCAACGTCGTTGGCTTCCGTGACGGATTGTCCCGATACGATCAGATTACTTCAGTCGATATATCGATTATACTCGAAAGCAATTTTTATTTACTGTCTGTGCTGTCTAAAAATTCACTCCCACCTTTCAGATTCCAAAAAGCGGCGCGTAACGAGAGCGTTTAGCTAACCACAAGTCCTGTCCTAGTACTCGGAACTTCTTATCCATACTCTCTTCGATAAAGAGAAGTTTAGCAACTGAGTAGCAAGCAGTTTTCATAGAAAAAAACGTGTAATAAAGTCCGTGAGGAGTCGATATTTTCCATGTTGGGAGCGGACATGGTATAAAATAAAATTTATTTAATATTAAAAGCATATAGAAAGCGAACGGCTGGCCAACTATTCTGAAATCATAACGCTCTGTAAAGAAAGGTTTGACTTTCGTATATACCTACTGAATAACAGCCAGCTGGCCAGCTCTCGTAAAAAACTTATGCTGAAGATTTCGAATACGATTCCATATGGTACGAATTGGGGGCGAGTAAGGTTTAAAAAAAACATCTTTCAAGCGAGGACCTTTTACGAACTAAAGTGGCAAAAACGGCTTCTTTGAAAATCGAATGTAACATAACGAATCGAATGTAACAGAACAATTCGTGTGGTATTCAAATCTGATAGCAATAAACCTGCCGATAAATTCGAATTAATACTCAATTAAGTATTCAAATGACCAGCAATTAGCTGTTTCACACCTCTTAAATATAGGAAATATATCTGTAATTTAATTTGTGTAGTATACGAACGACATCAAAAGCTTAGAGATGATGTATTTCTCACTATACTACATATGTACATTGTACAAAAAAATCATGAAATACCTTCTGTTACTTATTTGAAGCAATAATAAGTGTTATAAATAACAATTTCAAATAATTTATTCGCAAATTCTGGCAATAGCAATCCAATATGTTATATTATTATTCTGATATTTTTAACCCTTTATCAGCTTTTTTGGAAATATAATTATTTCGAATCCACGAACAGATAATTTTGAGAGTCTAACAATGTTTATACCTATTTGTTATAAACCTTAATACTTTTGATGGATTCGGCGGTAGCGTAGTCCATTTAAATATCACATTTTAAATCACTTAATATTCCTTACTTGATTAAATTAAAAGATTAATTAAACTCTTAACTTACTAGATTATTCCACCTATTGTGTGACTATCAGTGACTTACCATTGCAAATGTTGCTTAGTAAGTCGTATGATCAGTGACGGCTGGTGACAGGGTGCTGGGGGGTGCAAAAGGAAGATTCAACTATTTTTCTGTACTACGGAAGAGAAACAGTTGGTATTGCGAACTTTTGAATTGAAAGTCCATGCTATAGAAGTGTTTTAAAATCCAATGAATAGGAAAGAACTCTTGCAAAAATGGTTGAATCTTCCATTGCACCCCCCAACACCCCGTCACCAGCCGTCACTGCGTATGATGCCTCTGAAAGAGAAGAAACACGTGTCACCAATAGCCATACAGTACGTGGAATAATCTTAGTTATTGAAAATTGTATTTGTTATACGTTATTAGACTCCCCCGATTTTTGTATATAAAAGATAATAATTATGACTTCTGAAAAGTTCTACTAATAATCTTTCCTTATCAATGGAATATGTTTAGCCGGAATGATGATTTTCCTAGCGAAACATGACAGATTTAATGGTCGCCTTGCGAATTCAATGCAATACGTAAGAATTTGCGAGCGTTTGACGCGGTATGCGAGCACGGCACTCGGCACACCGCACACCAGCCCAAATCTAGGTGGTAACCATAACAAGACACGCACTCACACGTGCATCTCATTCGAGTTTGTTCATTTCCAATTATGGTATTAAAAATACGATGCAACGGTCCGCTGATTTCAGACCATCGAGAAAATGGCGGTATGATGTCGTCTACTGCGAATCTGCAAATCTATCAGGGAATCGTATCATTTCAGT
Organism: Himalopsyche kuldschensis; assembly: GCA_028554975.1. Classification (NCBI taxonomy): domain Eukaryota; kingdom Metazoa; phylum Arthropoda; class Insecta; order Trichoptera; family Rhyacophilidae; genus Himalopsyche; species Himalopsyche kuldschensis. The sequence continues at coordinate 1,333,032 of JAHFWI010000005.1, forward strand.
GTTCAGTGTTTCATGACATTTATTTGTCGTTTGGCACGTGATACGGATGTCCAAATTTTCGACATTGTATTCTGTATTGCGATGATGTGATCAGAAGTCATGTTAAGTGTCAATGTATCTGAGTGCATCTGAAAGCAAATTCACTTCCATATACATATATTGCTTATAAGTAGCTTCAAGAAAAACGTTCAAATAATATTATCAATGTAAAATGACTTGTTAATTCATATTTTTCTCCATATCCGCTCCCTATTCGGAGCTTATGGCCGCCTCCAAGATTATCTCCCACCCGCCAACCTCCTCGCTTCTTCCCAGGTCATCCCGCGTCCCATAGCTCCGCTGAGTACATCCTAAGGATGGTCATTAGCGGCCTGCCAGCTTTATTTATATTGCAAGAAGAAAATACAAAAAAATTGTCTATTCATGAAAGAAATATAATGATTTTATAGTTCTTTTTAGTATCAGAAAATTATTTGCCTGAAATATAAGTATAGTAAATGTCATGCACATAAATTTCTACTTGAGGAAAGTCAATTGACTTATATGTGGTAAAGAGATCTTTTACTTTAAACGACTCCAACATGAGCAGTGTTGGTTTATCATTCGTATAATGGCATGCAAATGATTTACAGCCCTCCATGATAAATATTCTATATACCTGGCTCTTCATCTATTATGGTATATAAAATAAAAAAAAGTCGACAAATCGTCATGATTCACAATAAAACATTTGTTTGAAATGGCCAGTTGAGTGCCTTTTGCATTCAGCAAGTAAACAATAGTTCTCGCTTCCTAGTTCAGTAATGATATAATAATATATGTTTAATTATCTTATATGTTGATGCATATTATGAATTTACCGAGAATTGACAAATTAAAGTAAACAACACTGAAGTTTTGAAATTAGTTCAATAAAACAATTTGAAACTCGAGTAAGTCTTGCAAGTAAAATATGTCCCTGAGATATTTCTGATATTCAACTGTTTTTGTGCAAAAGCGCAATTTTTGTTCACCGGTACTATTTTTCGTGCTCTATGTCACTTTTACGGCATTGTATAAATTCGCAGAAGTTTATGAAAATTAGAAATATTTTACTACAGAAAAAGCGGAGGTACATTTTAAAGAATTCACAGAAAAATCCAAATTTTGAAAACATATTTCACCGGACAATTTTATTTTGAATGAAAACGTTTTAGTTCTGTTTTTAACCACAAATTTTGTTTTATTACGACTAAAATTGTTAAATAAAATTACTTATTTGTAATTAAGTGCGTTTTTATATTAAAAAAAGCAAATGAATCATCCATTCCACCGGATTTTCCGGTATTCCTTGTGGTTATACAACACGTACGGTCAACCACTTCCGCTGCTGCAACGTCAAAATAGCGACTTCTTTCCTTGACAAATTTGATTAATTTTCAGAACTGCGTGTGTCTATAAATTCCTAAAGTCGAACACAACAATCTACCTATCGGTATATTTATTGATTGAATTGGCATTTATATCACGGTGAATCTGGTATTATCAAGTATTTTCGATCCAGAACCCAACATAGTTCTGACGACGTCGTAAGCTGAAATAGCTGTCAGCTTTAAAATGGTTTATGTGACACGGAAACCTATCTGACTAAAGTCAGTGATTGAACTTCCAAAATCGATGGATTAGTTGATATACTGTGTTATTATTAATTTCGTCTGAATTGTCTTCAAAATATAGGATTTGTTATGTATTTACAATTCCTTATTGTGGTATAGTTGTAGGGATTGTAAGAATAGCATAATTCACTAAAAACAATATTGCTTAGCATTTTTATAAATTTAATCTCAGAAATCTTGTTGGTATAACTAAAATAGTATTGAAAACAGTTTTAGTTTCCGCATAGACGATAGTCTCAAGACATAATTGCGAACAATTTTTCCTATTTACTCTTTATGAACACAATTACATTACATATCCTGTTTGAATATTTTTTATCACAACATATAATACAATTTTAGTATGGTAATTAAAAATAATAACTGTTTCACGTCATTATAATATTATGAATAAAATTCGAAGCAAAATGTAGTAATAATCTGAATAAATTAAATATTGTGCTTATTTATAGACAACTTACTATATCCATACTTCACAGAGGCCGATTCGCGATCGCGCAAATACTATTCCTAATTTGGATGAATTCGGATCTTTTTTTATATGTTTGAATATGGAACGAACATTGGCTTAGTAACAAACATGGCGAAGTAGTGTTGCCATATTGAGATATGGTAACCTTAATAAACTTTAGGTAGGTAAAATATTTTATTGCACTGCTTGCAAAACAGACTATGTTTTTAAATATGTAGATATATTTGACGCTGTCCTTATATCGTCTACATAAAACTATGTGTTGAACAGGATAGATAATATCACATGAAATAAGAATATTGATTGATAAAATATCAGCTTCGTTCAGTTCTGTATCATATAAAAATTATAAAACATGAAATAGTATACCTACTATTAATAAAGTAAGTAAGTAATAATATTAGTAAGAAAATATTTTATCTATTGACATATTTTACAATACCCGCTCTAAATTTAGTTACACCTAATTGCTCATTCAATGAAAATTATTTGATGAAAACTGTTTGTTAGTAAACAACGATCAGCAAGAGGCAAACAACAAGAAGTAAGTAGGTACTAAAGGATAAGGCTATAAATTTATCAGTATATAGCAGGGGTGGCCAAAGCGTCGATCGCTTGTCTGATCTGTACAAATTTCTAGTGCCTGTCCGAAGAAGCGTGCGAGACAAGTCGTGTTACAGGGACGGCACGCTAAAATCTCAAAGTTAGTCTTTTATCGACGAAAATTTCTCGCGTCGATATGGTAAAAATGGATCCACGACAAAACGTCCACGGACAAAATGTTCCCGGACAAAACGTACTCGGATAAAACGTCCCCGGACAAATCGTCCCAAGACAAAATGTCAAATGGTTAAAAGGGATCGAAACGCTTGCCGCCAGTTTCTTTCAACAGCAGAGGCACTGTAAGCTACATGTTTTATTCGATTGTGAGTAGTACTTATCTCTTTATTTTTTTAATAAACCGTTCAGAAACATTAGAAACACCGTAATATTTCACCTACTTATGCACAAATGGATTATTTTTTGAGATTCGTGCGACGATCGGTAACAATTATGTTATATTTACTAAAATACAGCATTCATGCTATTGACGGAACAGCAAATTGATTTTAGAACTAAACAACCGAACTCTTCATATTTATTTTTTGGTGGCAACATTGGCAATATATCCGGTGTGGATCACTTTTAATATTATCTATTAATTCTCTTAAAAAGTGCTGATATCCTTTCAAATTATCTATTAGCATCTATTCCGAATTTTAGCATATATTTTGCATGTATGGCAAGAAGCACCAACTACGTATCTCTCATTATAATCCATGTGTCTTGTTAAAAACCATTCCAGTAATTCCGAGTTTGGTATAGCAGTAAATTTTTATTTTCACCGCTGTTCCGTAAAGACGTTTACTTACGTATATGCTTTAAAATAATTCTATGCAATTAAATGAATGAGATGAACGGATATTTCGCTTAGCGGTTATCCCAAATTCAATCGAGTCTATCATAAAGTAACAGTACTATGATCACTGCAATTTGATTGTGCGCAGTCTCTAAGAATGTTATTTATCAAATCAATTTTATAACGCAGTTTGGAAGAGCCGTCAATAATTTAGATATCAATCATAAAACTGTATTAGTAGATACGCTCATGTTAATTTTAAAAATATTATGACGTTATATCATATAACTTTAAGTTCATTCAATTAACAAATCTATTAAAACAATGAACACTGACATAACGGTAATTGAGTTGCAGTGATACGCTTGTGGACGTAGTATTAATGAAACATTGTCGGCTTTGAATGAACTGAAGTAATTTGTCACGCTGCGTGTGCTCTAATATTAGTTACAATGGGCTAACTTTGATTTGTAATGTATTATGACGCCTCAATCTACTGCTTTGAATGATAATATGTACATATATGATAAGTAACCATTTTTCCGAGTTCGCCAATCATAATTTTAATCAGAATAGTAATGTAGAAATACTCCACCGAGTAAATAAAAAGGGTTTTAATATGAATAGCTTAGAATTTTTAGAAAAAAATAAAAGTATTAACAGTAAAGAAGTATAATATTATTAAATAATATCTTACATTATTACCAATGATAGGATTAACCCTTCCTAATTGATTACATTTCATTAGTTAATATTTTGTAATGCTAACGTCATTAGAAGTGTAATTATTTCCTTGCTGTTCGTAAAATGGAAAAATCTTAAACTTCATTTTGAAATTTAATAATTTTAAAATATTAGAACCAATCTTGCTTTATTTCTTTGCGATAGTAAGTCCGAAGAGGCCTCTGAAAGATACGAAACACGTGCCACAATTAGTAACACTATACGTAAAATAATGAAAGTTATTTTAAATTTTATTATATGATAGGTTTTTGTAGAATTGGTATTTAACTTTTTCTCACTTTAGCGGTAGTCCTACAAGATGTTTTTTACGATAACTGCTCATAAGTCAATCACATAATTTCAATTCATAGACACCAACGATAAAAGAATGTGGTTCGGAAACCACTAATATGTTAATTAGCTAGTCTCTCTGCGCTACCTTATCAAGCTCTAATTGGGTGTGTGGGATTTAATTAAATCATAAAAAAAAACGATTAATAGTCAATGTCATACATTCGGCTGGGATTCGAGCACTCGACGGCACAACGCAGGGAAGTGTGGAATATGAAATGCAATTTTCACCGCAGTTGCGCATCTGTTAAGCCAAGCAAATCATTCACAGACGTCTGAAGAATTAATTGCCTGTCGTAAAAAATGCGAGTTGTGAAAAATGGGTGATTTCTATAATGATTTCGCAACATACCGTTTGTGATTTTATCATTGAACGCTTTTTGCCTCCATATGTATAGTGCGATACACCACTAAAAGTGCATAGATATTTTAGGATTCAGTGTTTGCATGTCCATTTTACGTATAACTCTATTTCCTGCCCAACATGGGTGATCTGTCAAAAAAGAAGCTTTTTGACTTACTAAGTACTGTTTTATCAAGGTCAAAACCATTCTGGTTCAAGTATCTTTAAATATAGAACATACGTATTTTTTAAAAAACCATGCAACCATAGTGAAATAAAATTATTTTTCAATTATAATGCTCACACGAATTCATGACTTAGCTGTGGTTATTTTTACGATCATTAAAAAATACTTTGTTTCATAATTATGAACATGGCAATTTCTGTCTTAAATTAAATTGCATAAACTAGTGATGTTTTTAAGTATTTATTAGAATAGGGTACAATATGAAATGTTTGATATTGATGATAGCTATCCCGACACGACGCAATCGTCAAAGCTATAAGATATTTATTTTCAACATGTCCGCTCCCAATGTGGAGCAAATGAACTCTAATTAAGTTTATCCCAACAGGACAGTTTCTCATGTGCTTAACCTCACACAGTTGTTATTCGAAGAGTATGGAAAGGGTAGGAAATGGACATGACTAGTGGATAGTTAATTTCCTTCGCTTCGTCCCGTTTTTAGGATGGGATGTTTGTGGTAGGGAAGTATATTTTATAACTTATGTTATGATGCCGATGTAAATATATATTCATATGTACCTACTCATATTAGTTTAATGTACTTCAGCTAGATAGGTTTCAATTTAAACAATGCGTTAGTATTTCGTCAGATTTGGAGCCTACTTTGATTTTCGAATGAAAATAAAATGTTTTTTATTTCCATTTTTTATGTCACATGAGATGTTTGAAAATAACTGTTAATGGTTAAATAACAAAATACCTTAAATTTATAATTTAAATAATATGTTGCTTCCTCAACCATTGCATAGAATTTAAAAAAAAATGTAATTAGATTTTAGGAAAACGTTTGGCGTATATATTTCGTAATTAAAAATAATCTTTCGATTTAATTTTGATTATAATATTACACAGATAATAATTAAACTGTATCATTATCATAATCTTAAATAAATCTGCGGCTGAAATGATAAAAAATATCACAACTTAAATTCTATTTAGATCTGTACAATCAAGAAAAATATTTTAATCTGGGTATTGCCAGATAATAAATAATTACTATCTGATGCTCTTCACCTGAAATCACACGCCAATCTAGAATCAATTATGCGCTTCGTTCCTCACTTTTCACAATACACATCATTATTATCATCATCGCATTTTTCTCTCGCCGTTTTAAATGGGAGCACACGGATTTGATTTTACGTGGAATAAATATTTGCACACTTGTTTAATTATTATTCGGCGCCGCCTATTTCAAAATTGTTCTTTTTTTAAAAATGGAACAACTATTTTTCTCTCGTAGGCCAGCGTATTTCAGAGAAATATAAATATTTTTGGAATAATATTTTACAAGAATCAAATATATGTTTTCATTAGAATTTATTCCATCATTAATTCTTCAATTACCAGCTTGGCGTTTCTGAGTTTCTCATAGCATTGATAGAAATGACATGTGGATTGTTTAGTGACATTTTTATTAAATGTTTTGTTGACAGTCCATCCTAACATAGACAGGTAACTTATGGAATTAAAAATGACGTCAATGTTTTTTAAATTAAGTTTTATAGTATGTTTCCATTATAAATTCTCCAAGTCTATAGTACTTGTATTTCAGTTAATAATAAAAAACCAGTGGTCTCCAAGTTCAATAAGGATGTGAGCTACTTATATATGAGAGCTTTGGAAGGAAGTTTAGATTTCTACAAATAAGCATTTTAGAAAAAAAGCACAAAAACTATCTATATGCCGTTAAGTTCAATGTAGAATTTTGATTTCCACTAAGTAATGATCAGGAATCATCACACATTACATCTTGATTTTTAACCTACATGTGTAGGAATAGAGTTAAAAACTTTATATGTATTCATTCATTTTGTCACACTTTTTAGATATTGAAATTATAAATGTTGATAATGGTGCATTAGCTTGCAATATTTCAAGACTGCTGCTGTTTATGTGCCAAAACGATTGATAACATTTTATCCTAGGCAATTTTATAAATATGGTACAATATCCTTCCCGAGAGACCGTTTGGCGATCACTGGAATAAAGTATCGGCGGAAAAATAATTACTGGATATATTTTAATATTACGCTGTATATTTTATTCATTAAACATAATATGTACTTAAGCTCATAGCGAACACAGCAATTACTTATTGAATAAATGAATCCAGATCTACGGGGAATAGAAACGTTTGCAAAAACAATAATGTACATTATGACAAATGAATTACTCTTCATTCCGAGCTCGTTTATTATTGATAAAAACGCAATGGCGGGGATGCCTAGAAAGCGAGGGAAAACACGATATTGCCAACATGACTACGCCAAGTATTTTACCGAATATGTAAAACAGCATCTTCTCTCGTTCCCTATCATTGATTGTTATCATTTTCATCACGCAGTTACTTGTTAATAACAAGTTGTTATGTATGTAGATTGTAGATCTTAATAATCAAATACAATATTATTATTACACATTTAAGATGATCACTGTCAATACTTCAGGACCGGTTTCGCCCATCGCGAGAAATTTCAACTGATGCAATAATACTCCGTTATTTATAAAAAAAACTAAGCGATAGTAATAAAGGTATGAAAAGCAATCGGTAATACATTTCTCGTTTCTTTATTAGTCTTGCTTAGCTTTTGTACGGTAAATAGCGCTGTATTTCTTATCAGTTGCTAATGGTCGCCATGAGCGAAACTGGTCCTAATCTTAATAAATCTAATGTGGAATAAGTTCTAAAACTGTGTTATTATTTTTTGTTCAAATATAATATGTACAGAATCTACTATGAACGCTTGAAAGTATATATTCATACATTTATATACATATGTATGTACATACGTCTCTCGACTCTCCAGTAATATGCATTTATTATCGAATTGATTTTAAGCCAGTGATTATAAACATTTTTCCATATATGTAAGGTATATTATTTCATCATAATTTTTACACCAATTTAATTTACTTCACTTACTTCGAAATAGTTTAGTCGGTCAGCAAAAAGCATTGGCAGATTCAGGGGGATAGCCATGACTGCCATGGCCACCCCCTGAGAAGATTTTAGAGCCAACCGTTTTGGACCCTACACTTTCACAGGCCTCGCGCCTTGACTAAAATGTTTTTTTTTTTATTAAAATTGAAGAATGCTTTTTGCTTAGTGGTATGAAACAACAGTAAATTTGCATTGCAAAATTTTCTTCTTGTGTTTTTAAATAAATTCATTGCCATATTTATTATTAATAATTCCTTTCTATTTTACAATTTTTTTCTGATATTCTACTGTAACCTTTTACATTATTATTATATACAACAGGGGTTCTATAGCCTTATTGCGGTGACGGGCGCATTTGAGATTTAGGAAATGAGTGACGGGCGCATGCCGGATTTAAAAAAAAAACAGATTTAAGCAGAACATATGTATTTATGTCCTAATTTAAGAATTTTAGCTTTACTCGTTTGAAATTCATTATATTCATTATTACTAAACTATTTATTATAAATCGGGAGATTATGGATTTATTTAAATTTACAAACAAAACCATGAGCAAACATTTAATATGATATTTGACATAACATTTCACTAAATAACTTTTCAAAATGATGAGTATAAAATAATAAGCCCAATCGTAAACAATTGTCTAAGTTTCATTGCGATCAGATCAATGGTATGGTAGGGCATAGAGCACGAACAAACAAATTTCTGGATCCGCCAGTAGCAATAGGTGACTGTTATTTGCCAATAATAGGTTAAGCATTTCGGAAAAGTTTACGTATCAATGAACGTGCATCTAAATTAAATACAGGAAATAAGTCGAGTGCTAGCGGTGAGGTGGGTGTAGTGTTAATAATTCGTCTACCAAATCAATAACACAAGTGGGTGCATTTTTAATAGGTTTATTAAAAAATTAAAACGTGTGGTTTAATGGGATCATTATAACAATTATTCCTCGCGCTGGAAGTGGTTTCACATTACTGTTTCCTCATTCATATTTGGCGAAACTATTAATTGAAACTGCATGCTTCGAATGAGTGCTCATTTCATTTCCAACAAAACAATAATTGAGGGATATAAAAGCAAAGCCGCCACTAAGGCAAATTGTTCAGTAAACGAAAAAAAATAATTAATGTTCCTTTTACACTTTGTTGGGTGTTTTTCAACTGTGTTCACATTTTCTTCAATTCCAAGCAAGCAATTTTAATTTTGTTCATTTGTGACGTTTTTGTCTGATTGAAAATAAAATTATTTGATTTGGATAATTTGTAAAGCGATCACAAAATATTTGTATGGTGACAGAGCACGTCGGTCATATTAGATTTGCGAAATAAGTAGGTAAGTGGTTACTAGCTCGTGATTGGTGCATTAAGATTGTGGCGCTTTTGATTTTCAAATAGAGTATAACATATACGTGCTTTTGAACGCCATTTTCGGTGTCGCTTTTAAATGGTTTCGAGGCGATTCATCTTTGGTTTCAAGTTTGTAAGGCATAAAACGTGAGGAACGTATCATTTATCAATCATTATCTCAAAAGTGAAAAGATGTGGATAGTAGCGGTTTTGCTTTTATACACCTCAATTATGCATAAAAATTTATAATAGTTACTCATATTGAGGTGATAAGATGTTGCAGCTTCGTAACTATGCGGAATTTCAGGTGTCAATTATTCTAGGAATCCAACATCGGAATAGGTAACATGCTTCAGTGCTTCTATTTCCCGTGAATACGAATTCTACAAATAGTTATTCACATTATTATGTGTCAACTTTTATCAGTTTACGAAGAAGTTTAAAACGTAACCTAACCCATTCCATAGAACTAATTCAAATTCGTTCTTTATAGCATATTTGTTTCATTATATAGGATAGTTCTCAGCATATTTGCTATAAGTTAAAAAAAAAATACTCCTCACTAAATGAAGTATTACCGGGTCCGTGATGCAGTGGCCAACGTCTCTGGCTTCCGCGACGGACATCACGGGTTCGAGTCCCTGTACGAGAAGATTTTTTCAATCGATTTATAAATTCAAATGCATGAATGTTTGTGTTGTTAAAAATCAACACTATCGTGCTAAAACTATCACGGATAAGATTTTTCTTATTCAATTGGTTGCAGTATTTGATTTGGTAAGAATATGAATGTATTTAACACAAACACTGATGAATTTATTTTTGAAATTTTAGTTGTTCAAATAATAGTATTGGTAATAATTGGCTCAACAGGCAAGTGGTTAAAATGTGGTTACCCTACCAACATTACAAGGGGGCTATAAATTGTTATCACAGCACCGGTAAATATGAATATTTAATTATGATATGAGATATATCTCAGCTCCCAGAGATCGAGTAGCTTTCCTTTTCCATTAATAAAAAATATGCTATAAATAACATCTCATACATTTCACAGAACTATAATCCATGTATTTTGATAAAACAATGCGACGTGATCTACTTAAAGTCATCGGCTTCCGCAGCCGGGAAAATCCGTGAGAAATGTGTCACAGTCACTTCCATTGGCGTGCAGCGCCACGGTGGCGTGAATTAGCGGCGTGCGACACGACTCACGTGTCACAACGATTCACAACTTCAACGAGGTTCATTGTCCGTGAACTTCATTCATCGAATCGTTCGGTGCGGTGGCGTCACGGATGCATCTCGTCAGCGCGGCAGGCGAAAATATTATCTTTATCAGCGGATAAGGATGTTTATGGATGTGAGAGACTGGAAACATCCTTGCCTTTGAACCAGGGTTGTGGAGTCCTCAATAACGAGTCGACTCCAACTTCAACATTGACTAAAATACGACTCCGAAGTCAACATTGACCAAAAACATGACTAATTTAATTTTGTCAGGTTTTTGTTTTTACCTCTTCTATTTATGTGTATTTAATTCAAGATCAACTAACCAATCTGGCCAATAGCCAAATTTGTTATATTATACATGCATAAATAAAGAGTTCGAACTTACAAAAGTTTTTCACGATTCCTACTCCAGCCAAAAAATCGCGATTCCACGACTCCAACTCCACAGCCTTGTTTTGAAAACAGATCCAGAAAATCAATTGGTGAAATTGTACACAACCGAAAAATACGAAAACCCAATTTCGTCAGTCTTGAAGCTGACAGTACAGAACTAATGCAAAATAGGGACGTAGCAAGAATGATTATGAAACTTCTAGTCCTTACCATGCCCCATGTTGAGCGACTGGACAACAGCTTGTTTTCGCTCTTAATCATTTTTACAAATGCCCCATTAAAAAAGTTTATATGTTCAATATTGGGAGCGGAAATAGTTAAAAATCATCCCAAGGCCAATACAAAAGGGGGAACAAATAGAAGCTTCACATGCCTCATGTTCAGGGGGCCTCACAAGCTTATTTATATTTGCTAAATATTCTCTGATATTTGCTAAATATTCTCTGATAGTTTTAATATTAATTAATTGTTTTGTTTACTTAAATTCAGTCGATATTTTCTTCTTTTTTACTCAGTGCTTAAATAGATTCTCCGAGAAGCACGTGCCATGCAACAAAAAGTTCCCTCAGTATAATGCGAATTCATTTCTATAAAATTCAGGATTTACTAAGCTAAAAAAACCGTTTGTAACTGGAACATATCTGATATCGAACAAGACAAACACTATATGAGCTCACCTACGAAACCGACCATTTTAAAACTAAAAAAATGTTGTAAATAACACTAAATTGAAAGATGAGAGCGTTAGAATACTTGAGTAAGTTCACCCTTCTCACACTAATAATATGCAAGTGACTACGAAAACGTGAGTATGGGTGATAATTTCCTCTTTCACCCAAAAATACTTTTTAAGGAAAAAAGGGCAACATCAAAGCAGTTTTCTTTTGTTTTGATGTTGTTTTTAGCATTTGTTCGTTCACGATCAGTTGCTTATGTATCATTATATCAAGTAAAATTAAATATTAAACACACTGCTTTACATACCTTTAATTTGGATTAAATGATTCAACGATAGTCATATCTCATTCTTTTATCATAAAGTAGATATCCATTTATAATTTAAGCCGCTTATGTTTATACACTTTGAAGGGGCCACTTGATTTCGTATAAAATTGGTTGCGAATTTATTGGGGCATCACATAAACTTACTGAAAAAAGACAGAAAGAAACCCCATTTTTTAAACCGCACATATTTAAAAAAGATCAACCGATTCGCATAGCAACTATTTTGAACTGAAGTGAACTGATTTTATAGTTGATGTATATAGCTGCATTTAAAATAAAACCTTTCCACCAACACGTGACAACACATTGAAATTGAATTTTTCGCTTTATGCATAAAAATATGGTTTATATCAATATGAAATGCATTTGTAAGGATATATTGATAAATGACCTTGCACACGGCTGATAGAGAATCCAACAAATATATATATAATTCACTTATTATCGACAAGTCGTCAAAAACACCAATATTGAAGATCTCTGTCTTTACAAGACTTTACTAGAAATTTTCTAATTTCTAGGTGTGGTTTTCACGCGTAGGTCGATGTACAAAAGAAACCTACCTACATTTATTGGCAATTATAAACACACATTGAAAACCTCGGGGGGAAGCAAACGATATTGACTTACATAGCAATGAATCAATTTATGTGGACATAAACCCATAATTTGAAGTAAGCTGTTTTTGCTTTGACCTCGGTCAATTGTCGGAAATTTAACCCAAGAGCTCAATTTCCAAACCATTCAAGCATTTTGTATGTTATTTCCAGTATAATGTGGTAGCAGTGTCCCAAATTTTAATAATGGCATTTTAGTTAGATGTAGGCATAACTCTATTCACGTGTAACTCTTTAGAATTTGGTTTAGTTGGTATAGTTAAACTTGTAATACGTTACCGATGAACAACAGACAGGACTTACCACACTAATGTGTCTAGAAAGTTAGTAGGTCTCGCAACGTAAAGTTGTTTTTGATTTAGTGTCTTGACGCCCAAATTCAGATGGGAAACGTATGTACGTGACTTAGATATGTTGGTGTATATGTATTGAATATTGTTTTTAAATACACATAATTTTCGAATAAAATCCAGCGGAAAATGGACATAAATGAATCAAATATTGAAAGAGTTTCTTGTTGCTCCAATATTGATTGTTATTCGGCTTGCGCTACTATTTGTTCAGATCCACGGCCAACTTCACAACTATCCTCCCTCCGGGCATATCTGTTCCGAGATCTCCTTCTTACAGTCTTTCACACCCTGTATCTCCGTATCTCTCTGATATTATCGAATTGAAAAAATCTTCTTAAGCCTTATATTTTTTTTTCAGCTAATATGAAAGGATTTACCAATTGAAACATAATTGTCACTGTGACTTCATCGGGTCAGTTTAAATCGATACTACCCATCTCAATGATTCGTTTACAATGAAACAACAGATTATCAATTAGTCGATAATCAATGTTCCCCACCAACAGTGACGGCTGGTGACGGGGTGTTGGGGGGTGCAACGGAAGATTCAATCATTTTTGCAAGAGTTCTTTCCTATTCATTGGATTTTAAAACACTTCTATAGCATGGACTTTCAATTCAGATGTTTGCAATACCAATTGTTTCTCTTCCGTAGTACGGAAAAATAGTTGAATCTTCCTTTTGCACCCCCCAGCATCCCGTCACCAGCCGTCACTGCCCACCAATACTTAAGTAACAACTTTGTATGCAAGTATTAATGGCTTTTTAGTACTTCTGCTATTTAAAATCATAAAAATGAAAATAAAAAGTGGGTGGACAATCAGTTAATTTAAAAACAATCAGGTCTTTAAATCACATATATTTAAATCGATTGGTTTGCTTCGATATGTAACCGAGATCTCAACAACAAACAGTTACTACAGTCCCTACACGAAACTAATTTCTTTCCCGTGCACCTGTACAAAAAAACTGTAGTTTGATTGCAACGGAAACAGTCTTTTCATAATTTTAATCTGTTTGTGCCACCTAAACTTTCTTATGAAAAACTGTACATTTTTGTGTAGCAACGCTCTCCTCACGTCATTAGAATAAAATGCGATCGATACCAATACTATTGACCCATTTATTTACCTACCAAAAGAAAATTCTCATGCTTCTATTGTGATATTTTGTAGGTCGATAGAAAATAAAAAATATTCCACATTAATTAATATATTATAATGTAAAACCTGCTTCAGAATATTCCTAAAGATTTTGTTGACAGTGAATTGTTAATACGTACTACGATCTCATGAGATATGCAGCTGTCGCAGTGGCGTAACTTTCAGTGCCTACACCAGGAATACTAAATACTTAAACATTAATAATTCAAAAGTTTTGCCTTCAGAAATTTTTGTATGGGTTCGTTTCAAGTTTTATTATCCTTTCAAAACCCAATATATATATCTTTAACCTCTATGAAAACCAAGGTTTCAAGGTTGACCGTTTGACTTCCAATGATTCCTTGTTGAAATACACCATCAGGACTAAGACTTACTTTAATTGGAAGCGGAAATTTTAGTTAATATTAATCTTCATATTTGTATACCATATGTATGGAAGAGGCTTAAACGCCACGACATTTCACAAAACTGAGCTGAACATATGAGTAGGACATACGAACCCACCCAAAGCTTTCACATAAATATTTGGAGAGATCAGAAATAGAATTATGGTTTTCATTTAGTTTAAAGCTCGGTAATTATAATATCATACAGTTTAGTTTGCACTTTATGATAATATATAATACAGGATGATAATAAGATTATTTGCATATTGTATTTATATCTAATATAATTTATAGCTACTATCCCATAAATATTTAAAATTAGAAGTTGTAGGGCAATATTAGTTAATTAAACAGTGACACCAGTGTTTAAGAATGATGAAGGATGAGTTTTCCGCAATCGATTCGCATAGTTACTTCATTTCAGGTAGCGATATTTAAATTTAGAATTTTAAAATTCCTTACAATACACAGGTCATTAGTATTTAATCATCAAAAATTTCAAATTTAGAACACTAAAAATAAATCTTATGTGTGTTTATAGCAAGCTAAGTTCTCTATGGCAAGCTATTTGTACGATTTCTGTAAGTTCAAGGTCTTTGCTGAATATAATTCCGAATAATACTCTAATTGCAACTGTTTTTTATGCTCGGTCGGCGCGGCGAGCTCATTGTCCGTGAAAGTTTTTCGTAAAAGCATTTGCATAATAACGCAGAGCAACCAGTTAGTTCGTACTTTGTATCAAGCGTATAGTGAACACGAAATGAATGATCTATTGAGAAAAATGGAAGCATGTAAGTAGATATCGTACGCAGTTAATAAATAGAACAATTTGAATACGTTTCGTGGAGAAACATTCTCTTGGTATGGCCAGAGAAGGTAAAAAGATGGAACGCACATTTATGCATAACATTTATGTTATACCATTGAGACGCAATATATATGGATAGAAATTCTGTGGTTCGATTAGTCAATGTTACCGTTACGTAAATCATAAATATAATTCAATACGAAACAATGGATGTTTAATACAATGGTAAATTAATTGTCAACGGAGAAATACAGTAGGTATGCCTTTTAAGTCAACAGGAATTTAAATTCATAAAACAAAGACAACTTGGAACGAGTAAGAAATAACCAATAAAATACGAGAAAAATAATACCATAGACAATAAATTATTGATTCGGATGGTGCCCGCGTCGTCTATGGTTTGGAGCGTCTGAATGTAGGCGAACATTTTCACTCGCGCGTATCAGAGCAAAAATAATAAATGATAATTAGCGAAAGAGAATCCATCTACAGAACAATAAGCTCGCCCTCCCTTCAAAATCTACTTTATTAGTTTCTCTTTCTATACGGCCAGTGCCGAAAATTACCATAATCCCATCGCCTTTTATCGTTTTCTTCCAGTCGGAAAACGAGTTAACCTTGAAATGGATTATCGATTAAATTTGACAGCTGATTTGAGTCTGTTTCTATTTTACATCGCAGAAGTATAATTGAAATAAGATTGCCAGTTGTGAGAAATTTTAAAATAGATACCAACAGTATTAAAATTCTGCAATATGTTATATAATATATTATTTGAAACTGTCTCTCAGACATTTCTTTCCACTATTTTCATTGTAATTCTTACGCATGGCGCATAGTGTGTCACCAATCACAGTATAATACCAACAAATAAATAACGAAGCTTCAAATAATTACTATGTTCGCTTCTCAGATGTTAAGTGTCAATTATTCTTGGTTGAAAAGCTTAATATTTAAATACATAAATTAAACACATTTTTTGAAGTACATACTTCCACATATATTTTGTGCACTGTCAATTCAAGAAATTTGTTTTTATCAACTATTGATCAACAAGTTAGCTCAAGTTCAGCCATGCACTTGAAATGCATGAAGATGGCGAAAGGCGAAACCTGAGTCGTAAGCGACAAAACTCATGGAAAAGTACAAAATTCAAACAATTCAAATTTGATATTGAAATTCCGTTAAACACCCTCGGTTTCAATCCTTAATTAAACTATTGATCAGTTGAAAATGTTCGCGATCAGTAAAACTGGTCATGACAATGTTTTATTAATTGAATTGAGATTTCGTTGGTAGAACTCAATTGTTATTGTGGTAAATATAAGTGGATGATATTAGATTCACGCCATCATGTTTTTACTATGCTTAAAGACGTATTAGTTTTATTTATATACTTTCCTAGATAAACAGCATGATATTCTCACTCATTCTAACGTCCAAAATTTTCACTTTTAAGGTGTCCACCTTCAATACTCAGTGGATTGGCATTATAATCAAAACTGATCCTGTCTTTACAAAACATGTATGTGAAAATTATTTTTTAAAAATGGCTCATATATAGCGAGGCTTCAGTTGCTCGGGGGATAAACTGTTAGCGAAAAATATTTCCTTGCAGAATTTGCACATGTCTCTACGACTTCTGCTGTATATAAAATTCTTTGAAAATAATTTCTAGATTCCTTTCCATTTCTACTCCTACTGTCCGTCTGCGTCCGGGAACCCAGCCTCGCTCCACTCTACCCTGTGTACAGGTACTTCGTGTGAAATGCAGGTATTATGTAAATACTCTCCCGGAGCTACTGAATATTCATTTTTACGTTCATATCTGTATTCCATAATATTCTATTGATCGAGCTATGCAATGTTGCAAGGTCTCAGAATAAATAAAATGTATAGTGCATTATTGATGTGCGGCAGAAGACTTAAATATCGATTAATGTGGAATCGTATAGAACTGTCATTATTTGATGGGAATATCAATTGTAATGCATGGAAATAATTATTAAACCCAGCAATCAGTCTCTCATTCAAAAAATACTACCTTTACTTTGTTACTGAAATTATATGTGGAGTCCGCGAAGCGCGCTCCTGGTTTCCTGGTTATGTTTTTTTACTAGAGTGGGAATTGACCAGTGGATTTCATGTGTGGTCAACCAGAGGATTTCACTGCGGTCACTTACAGCCTCATAGGTGATGGTATTTTAAAAAAATATTTTTAAAACTTAATTCCTTCACAAAGACACTAATGAAATCTTACAAAAAATTGTACATATTGTGCATCTAGTAAAAAAAACCTCTCAAAACTGTTATCAAACGCGTGTAAGATGCGGAAATTAGTGCAGTCACGAAACATTTCCGTAGGGTTCTGATTTTTAAAATGGGGCCACAATAAAAAATTACATGAGAACCACTGGTACAGACTATCTCATTCGGTCCGGCGAGTAAGCTAACAATACCTTCTAGAAGAAAACGAAACTGGTGCTTTTGAACGCTGTAGATGTGAATACTCTCCGTTCATAAAACTATTCCCTGGAGTTACGGGTCCTAATAATTTTATCGTGAACTAAACAAAAAAGAAACCATTAGAGCTTCAATTGATTGAAATCGATTGCGTCATAATATGCAAATTCGTTATATGTTGTTTTGACATTTATATTGTTAGCACTAACGACTCCTAAGAAGATGTTGTCAGATCAGAATCATGTATGTATTTGTATTAATTTTGCAACGTATGGAAGCCCGGGCAGTACACAACAAGAACTAAAAACGTATCTGGCGTAGAATGGTGATGTTGGACACCATTTGACGATATATATTATTTTTTAAATAGACACATAAATTAACCATATCCACTTCTAACGTGAAATCTAAATGGAATCAATCTCAGAATATTTTATTTTAAAACCACTTTAGAACCGTAAGGCCACTGGTGGCTGGCCGCCGCGTACGGGGGTCGCGAATAAAGTCGCAAATGTTGCAAAATATATAAAAACAAATCTTCTTGTAAGAATTCTTATGATATTTTTCTTTTCATAACTAGTGACATCTATAACTGTCTCTAGAAAAAAATTCTTCTTCTGTCATCAATCAATCTTGTTGAAAAAAGGATTTTTAAGGAAGTCGGGTGGTAGATCTGATCAATGCGACTATTCAGCTAGGTACTGAAGTGGTTAAGAGAACTGCTTGTTTTTCAGTTGGGCAACATAAGTATTCGATGCCAGTAGCGATAGAGGAATATGTCAAGAACAGGGCTTGTCGACAGCTAATATCTCTCGTTTCGACCCGTATGGAATTGGATGGCCGGCAGGGAATTTAAGGGCATCACAAACCCCCATGCCTTCGAACGGAAATCAATAAATCGATCCAAAATCCATTCTTTAAATTTGTCCGTAATGGGGCCCGTGAGCACTGCAACCAAAGCCAAAGACGTTGACTACTCGCCCACAGACCCGCCTGCATATATCTAGTTTATATCGAGTCATGAATAACTATAACATACATATGTGTAAATGTTAGAAGAATGACGGAATGAAAAGCTTTGATTTTTGAATTCCAATTTTTACTTGTGATTGATTATATTTATCAAAACTTTGTTATGAAGAAAAACTCATGTAATTCGTATTCCCTGTTCATTGATTTATGTAGAACATATATCGAAGAATAATATTAAATATGTAGATTCGAAAGCAAGCCTAAGGCGTGTCTAAAAATTCGCTTTGTCTAGTTAAGTTTCAATAAATTACTACGTACAGTTATCGAAATTATCGTAAAATCTATTATTAGAGTAAAAGGCGGATGCCCCACATTTTATACAAACGTGAACATGTATCGTAAATACTAATTTCTCTCTGACATTTCAAAAAAAAAAATGCTGTCTGCTGGTGTAATACTATGACTAGACATATTTCGATACGATCTTTTTCCCAAATGGATATTTTATTGAGTTCTAATGTTGGAATTTTAAATTGATCACAATGTTTACTTATTGTGTAAACATTTGATTTGTGTTTATTGCTGTTAATTCAAATATTACAATATTGACCCGACATTATATATTATATATGCCGAGCAAATTGAACGTTTATCAAATCATTTGATTGAATTCAGTATGTTCACATACATTTTGGCAATTTCATTACCATTCACTCAGTTTATATGCATTTTTAATACAGCCAAAGCTTCCCAACGATCTCTTGCCAGCAGAATTATGACGAGAAGGCGTCAGAGAATCATTATAGACTTAGAGCCATTCTTTTCGATGACCTCCTGTCAGCAGCGATGGGAAGGGAATGCAACTTGAATACACTTAATTTAGAGACGAAGTAGACGGGAAGAGCTTGACGCAACGCAACTTGAAGCTCCACCATATATGTTTATCGAAAAAAATAGACAAATCCACTACAAGACGAATTAAATCAGTATATTGGAAGTAGCTTCATACACAATTAGAGGTGAGGTTTATTATTTTAATTATTCTAAATGCAAAAAAACAAGGAACCAAATAATTTACTCATAAATATTGATGATTTTGTCTGAATTTTTATATTTAAAACGTTGGTTGTTTTTTTTAATTTGCACGTGTTCGTTATTTTGTGTTCTGATAATGTATTGCTAAAAATGTTGTATAGAAGATTGCGAAGAACACTATCACGATCTTTAGTTCCATAAGAACTGTGTACAAAATATATTTATATAATTGGATGAGGATGAAAAAACAAAAGAACCTCGGATGTTTTTAAACAATATTTTATTATCAATAATATCAATTGATGTTGCTTGATGTGACGGTTGAATAATATTTGAATCTTTGAGATTTTGGATTATATACGCCTCGAGTGTTTTGTCAACGACAGTTATACCCAAGCTTCATCTTTAAGCTTTCAAGTATATGTATAGAAGATCAGTCCGAGCTTTCTCGTATACTTAAAGATATGAAAATGAGCACACCTGGTCAAATACAATATTTGTTTATTTGAACATCTCAAATGTGTTTTACATCTTGTTTCATAATTTTGAACGATACTCTCAATATTATTTAACCACTTCAGTACCGTAGGGCACTGGTGGCTGCCGCGTACGGACGTCGCTTATAAAGTCGCAAATATTGCAAAATATATAAAAAAAATCTTCCTGTTAGAATTCTTATGATATTTTTCTTTTCATAGCTGGTGACACCTATTAATACACTGTCTCTAGTAAAAAATGGTTCTTCGGTCATTAGTCAATCTTGTAGAAAAGGGGATTGTTTAGAAGTAGAGCGGTAGATGTTATCAATTCGACCATTTTTCCCGGTACTGAGGCGGTTAAATTAATAAAAACACATTATATAGTAGTATTGCCATATATATATATATATATTCTGATAAAGATCAGGACCGGTTTCGCGGTCAATACCATGTCATGATCGTGAATGATTTTAAATTTTATTTACTCATAATTCCTTTCCACCAAGAAGTGACAGTCAACACATTAAAATTTACTCTATTCTAGTTTAATGAAACCTTATATTTTTGTTGTTCTATGAAAATTGGTTTATATTTGAATGATTTCAAACGATTGGCTTTGAAAAAATTCTTGAAATATTTATCAAGTAAACAGCTGCTAAATATAATTTCTCTGTATCCGGAGTAGAGTATCCTAAACCACTTTTTTGAGTCCGCTAGCATCATCAAGTGAACGTTTAAAAAAATGTCGTATTAATACTGAATATTGTGATTTATTTTTCGAAGCCAGAAATAACACATTTTAATGATTCAACAATATTAGATTCCTGAAAGTCATTGATCTCATCAAAATTTAAAAAATGATTCACACGATTATTTATTAATTTCAAAGCTCATAAAAATCATAAAAAAACACAGGTATTGTTTGAAATTTCATTTAAAAATTAGTCTATTCGTCTTGTAATGTAATGTTTATTGACGCTTTAAATAACACTCCGGGTCACGGGCTTTATATTTTTATTGCCAGCTGTAATACTACCGGTTTTGCAATCAGCATGCTCTTTATCTTTATAATGCTTGGTAACTTATTCTTCTCTATGGTTGTCCTAGCAACTCATAATTCTGTTTATTTAGAAGTGCTACCCGAATCACTATTTTACTGGATTGCAAGGACCTTCTAGACTGGCATGTTAGTAGCTCGCGCAACGTGTCAATGCAGCAATATTATGATTCAGGATTTTGAACACATCCGCTGTCCAGATATGGAAATGAACGAAGGCACCACCGTTGACCCCGTCGGTCATCCAGGGAAAATCACAAGAGTCGGCATCGTATTTAGAACGAGTAAATTTCATCTCATAAAATATCTTAGTTTTCTTTTTGCACATTATAGTACAGGCAACTGAATCTTTTCATCTTTCCTTGAAAATTAGAGCCAAATGCTGAAACGCTATGGAATACTAAGATGGGTGTGAAAAACAACAAAATACAATGTCATTTATCACCATAGTAGTCAGTTCGTAAATTCCAATATTTGTATCTAACTGTGTTTTGAGACGTTGTTTTACATAATTACAGAATTAAGCGGAAATCATGTCTATTTCAAATCTAGAATAATGCGTAAGTATCAAATATACGTTTGAATATATTATTCTTTCTGACAGTCGCCATCTTTGGCAATAGATTTTATGGCTACATTTAACGGTCAGGAAAATACTGGTAGACATTGTAATGCTTTCGCTTCTGTGGGGGAAGAATATTAAAATCCCAACGTGCAATGGCGGCGAGACGGGAAAAGTTATATATTTTGTCTACATGTATGTTTGAACTATGTAGATACATATCGCATGTAGACACAATACCGACCAGTGACAGTGAACATTCGAAATTTGAACGTTATCATCCGGTATAATTGAACGTAGCCGTACGCCACACGAAAACTGTTTGAGAGAAATCATTTTAGACGCATATTATTTATCCGCAGTTAGATGATGTTTTAGCACACTGACTGTCTGTTTGTGTTATTTAATTTATAAATGCATACTTACACGAGACGTTGCAACCAAAATCAGGAAATAATTGGTCGAAGAAACAGTGTGGACAAAATGTTTAATTCAAGAAATACATAACATATTGATACCGCCTTATATGATAGGTCATCAGCACCCTCTCGGACGATCTATTTTCCACCTCAGTCTATGAGTTTAAGTTGATATCAGGAAGTAAATTCATTCTAATAATACTCTATATTGAAATCTATAGCGATTCAATATAGAGTAATTTTAAATTTTGTAAAACAGACATTTCGGCGCGGCGTCTCCGAGTCGGTATTGCGATCAACGCCTCGCTCTAAGTGTATCTGTCTCTTTCACGCCCTGAGTGCGTGAGATACGCGGTATTTCACGCAGACTCCGCTGGACCGAAAAAAATGGTACGGCGAACGCATCTCTAGCGGTTATTTGATCCGTTCAGATGACGATCAATGGGACATCATCCGCTCAATACGGATGGTAAGGGGCATATAAGAACCGCTTTTATTTCAATTAATGAGTCATGCCAGAGTCAAAGATTAGAGAGCCTTGTGTGTGCACTAGCCAGATAAATCTTACAAAGTGGTTGAGGAAACTCCCAAACGTGTCCTGGGAGTGGCCTTCAAGCTCCTAATCATCTTTCTAAAAATTCGAAAAATCTGATTCCTGATATCGCCTTTCTTATCGCGATAAAGGAATCATTGTAGAGGTATTGCTAACTTTCAACTAAATTCAGTGTCAAATGTATCGTTTTAAAATCTGTGTAATCGAAACTCTACATGTAACAAAAATAAATTGTGCGAGTGCTAATCGCACTTGTTTACCCTTTGATATCATTCTTTTTAATTCAGAGCATCCTATTTCTCCTACTCCGATTCATAAGTTCCTCATCCCGAGTGTCGGATTAGAGGTTCCCTCTCATCGAGAGAGCCGAGATCGAGGTCGTCTCAATATGTATTTTTTTATAATTACGAATATCTACTGAAGGTGCTTGATCTGATCACTTTATTAAAATATTCACTGTCAATAAATATTGCGTATATATAATATATAGGTGGAAAGGCATTATATTACAAAATAATAAAAGATTCTTTGTACTTGTTCCACAATAAATTTATTTAAACCAGGACCGGTTTCGCTTATCGCGAGCATTTTCTACTGATAAATATTGATAGCGAATTTTCAACCGTTAAAAGTGCACGCGATGAGTGAAATCGGTCCTGATCAAACAAATTTATTGTGAAATAAGTACAAACGAGATGTTTGATCTAATTTGCACCCATATGTGATTGGAGCATTTGAACCACAGCCTTTTAATCCTTCCCATATTACCCCTTACAGAAAATTAGTTGAAGCGCAATCAGCTAGCTTCTGGATCATTCCAACCGCTTGGGAGGAAGATGAAGGGACTCGATTTCTATAATATTATATAATATAATTCTTCGTTCTGCTTTATTTTAAATATTGTGATTCGTATTCTTACTCACCGACTGAATAGACGCTGCACGTTAATATGGAAATGTTAGGGTGAAACATTTTGAATCGAGAAGATTGCATAATTATGACATCCTCCTTGAATGGCGAGAGCGATGATCTTCCGGATAAGGAATGTTTCTAAATCACAAGGCACATCTTTACAAGTATACCTTTGGTTTTGGGATTGTATGTACTATGGGAATTAAGCTGTTCACTCGCTTGCTATTGGTTGTATATCAGCTGGCAACAAAACAGTCTCCAGACATCGAAGCAACTTACGGTTTGTAACTGAAACGTGTTTGAAATTCGTTGAACAACCTTCCGTGCAGTCATCCGACGAAAATGAATCTGCCACCGGTTGTTCTTTTTGTTACAGACAGTCTTATCAATGATTCAAATTATTAAATCTTTTAATTTAAATTGTGTGATTTTTTTCATTTTTTTTTCTGCGAAAAAACTTCATAAGATTCCCTGTACGAGCTGCTTTTTGTGTTGTCTAAAATTACTTCCCACCCATCCGATTCAAAAAACGGAGCGCAGCGATTGTCTCGCTAACTGCAGGTCCTGTCCTAACATTATCTTTTCTATCCTTACTCTTATCAAACTAAAAAAAACGTACAGTGACTGAGTAGCTGGTATTTTTCGTAAAAACAAAATAGTTAAGCATCGAAATTCACAGATTGATCGAATACATATATAAGAGATGACCTTCGGTACTAAAACTAATGGACAATTGAAACTATTTCAATCAGCTTCAACAAATCAATTGAATCGTTTGAAGGTGTAAAGACAATTAAAGGTAAACTGCAATTTTCTTAGCAAACTTTTTCAGGTATTATAAATTAAAACTAGGTTGCATTAGCCATTTCAAATGTAAATTTTAGCGTACAATATTTACCCAAAGTTTTGAAACTTCTCCGTGACATTTGTGTCGTTTCGATTTATATATAACCAGTTATAGTTGCTTAAAACTTTTTTCAGCCCGTTGATTTTTCTGATTCACGGGAAAGCTTTCGAAATGCACTTTCATTTCCGCCTGCATTGAAAATGCAGCTAGACGGCGAAAGTTTTTTTGTTGCATTGAAAATGTCTGTCGCACAATGCCAGACGGGATATTATAATGAAAGTTGGAAGCTGAAAATCTATATATATACTATCTGAGGTTGATTTTGATATGACAATGTACAATTTATTATCTGAAGTATTTGGCTTGATAACAAAAGTACTATTTTGCAATTAATTACTACAAGCTTCAAATTATACAGCTTGGTTCATAATTTTATTATTAGATTTAAATTAAAACATTGCAACTGTATGATGAAGAATATATTGCATTATCCATGTTATAAAAAATAGTTGACTAAACTTGTAAATCTCTCTCTATCTTTTCAGGTTTTCGCTTCTAATGTAAAGCATATAGACTCATAATAGTCCTAATGCAGCACCTTTATATAAAAAGATTCATTCAAATAAACTTTCATGCTTTCGAACAGAATCGATAAATATTCTGAAAAAATGCTGCTTGTACTGGGACTCAAACCAGGAAAGTACGTCACGGAAGCTCACGACGTTGACCACTACACCACGGACCCGACCGGATAAAATATGGAGTGTCTTAATAATATTTGTTTATTTTGATTTATAATTAGAACGAAGCATTTATATTTAAATCTCGGTGTCATTATACGTTTCATACAAGTATAGCTCCGATATAGAAAAAAGTATCATTTATTTGTTTCTAGACAACTCATTTCCCATTTCTCGCTAACGATTATTTTTATTTGTCATTTATAAATCTTTTGTACATATTATAATTATTAGTTATACTGGTTGTATTAAGATTTTTTTTAAATCTTCAGTAAGGTTTTTGCTACTCGATAGATTCTCGTTTTAACAGACATCATGACGTCTTGAATTCAAAAAAAAACAAATGACTGGCATTTTTTACTGAGGCTGTAACAGGGATTTAAAATTGACGCTCCGGTCAGAGTAAAATTGCATTTTATTTTTTATGCTTTTCAACCCAATATTAACACTATGATTTAGAAAAAAAAACATACTGAGCCTGTATATTATGAAAACAAAATTAGTGTAATACTATATTCTCCAGGGAGCAGCGAAACATGTAACGATATTTTTTCCAGTCTATGATGTAAGTTTAGTTTATTGTTTTAGTGTACGAAATCTCCAAGGTGAGCTGCTATTTTTCTTTATACTAAGTATAAAGAAAAAAAGCAGTATATAATATATATATATATAATAATAATATAAGTATATAATAATAATATGTATTAATTAATGTGAGTGATACTATAACTAGGCCTTTGATAAAAGTCGATAATTTTACATAAACGAGTTATTCCACAAGTACTCTCGGTAGGATTTGTGACTGACAAGAATCAAAAATATGCACCGCAGGCTAAAAAAAATCGGTTTTACTATTTTTTGGAAACTAATATAATATATTTAATCAGTAGAATCTTTCTTTCAGTTACCACAGTTTCGTAAAACACTGGTTTTCTATAGAGCTCTGCTTATTTTTAATACATCAAACTTACTTATAGAACGCACTTTATTTTTTTCGTTCCATTATTTATTTAATTCAAAATAAGATTGTTGAAAGATTGCGTTCTTGAATAAATAACAACTATTGCTCAACGACAAATAAAAATCACTGTTGGATAAAAGTATTGTTTTTGCCAAATGCAATGCAAAAAAATATATAATATATGATATTTTTCAGACCCTTTGACAACAAAGTCTTAAAAGAAATACGGACATAAGTCAATGTGAAATGATTGTAAGGGTGTATGTGGGATGAAATCATTTTAATATGTCAAATTTACACGGGCACCTGCTTCATTAGCGAATATATAAACCAAGGTTGTGACCATCACCAATAAGTGTCATGAAAATAATGACAACGACTGAATAATTATTTTATTTTTTAAGATATTATCAGTCTTTCCAATATTGCGAGCCTTGTAATGAGCACGGCTGGAATGATAAAATGCCTATCGTGAACAAAAATAAATAATCGCCAAGGTAAAGAGTAAAGACCGCCAAAAAGACGGTTGGGAGATAACATGACATCACATCATTACAATTTAATAACGGTCGGTGCTGCCAGTTGGTTCGATGCTTATATGAATTTGAATTTTTTATCTATGGTATTGAAGTTTTCCTATTTCTCCGCAATGGTATTTAGCGTTGTTGTATAGATTCTAAAATCTAAAACATCATCGATATCATGGTCATGTTCTTGTCATGCGATATTTTAAATTGTGATAATCAAATCTTTTTATTATATGGTAGGTAAATATTATTGTCGCATGATTTCTATGGTAAAATCCTTGAACCACTAGTCTAAGATATAATTATACGCTAATATTTCTGAAATAAAAATGTATAAATATTTGACATGACCGTTTCATCACAACACAAAGAGGTAGTAACCAGTGGCGTAACTTGAGTATTCAAGCAGGCAAGGCGAGTGTCAAAGAGGAGTCCACTTTTTTTCTTCTTCTTCTAGCTATTTCCATATTACTATCATTTTCATATTTACATAATTATTATGCTTTCCGCATTTACACTATGATGACGTTGCGGAACTTTATCGTGAAACGTCAGTTGCATATACTCGGTGGGTGGTGGTCGATAATCAACCCGATGAGTAGGAAACGAAAAGATTAAGTGAAACTGAATGATATAGTCTACATTCCTGAATGAATGAAATTTATGATGAGCCTCGCCCCGCTATTTTGAATAGATAAGAACTTACTGTGGACAACCTTTACTCTGGTCTGCGAAAAACCGGAAAATAGGAGGGAAGGTGCGGCGGAAAGTATTGAACGTCCATAAAAAAATGGCTACGTTTCAGAAAAAGCATCAGTGGATTACATTGTAAAATCGCTTCAGCACTAAATATATAATAAAATAAAATATTTATAAATACATTCGTATATTTAATACACGTGTAGACAGTCAGAGCTCTTCTCAGTGCTCAAGATTGGTAAGGATTCAAATCCTGGCGAAACCGATATCAAATACTGTTTTTTTTTTTTAATATTTGTGATCAACGGAATCGTTTTTTCATGGCATTTTTCTCCTGATATAAACATGTCGAATGATTTAGAATTTTCTTTTTTATAGCAAGCATTTAATGATACCTGGATGTACTATGCAAAAGTATCTTTTGTATTGTAGACATATTCAACAATTCCGATTTCAGAAAACTTTATAATAATAAAACCGTTTGCTTTTGCCTAAATATATTTATTATCAGTGGATAAATAAACATTGACGTGGTCTTTCGTTCAAATTTTACGGAATTTTTACAACATACATACTTATGTAAGTCTTTAGAGATATTCAATACATGAATAAATTATATTCATCTAATATTTGAAATCATAGCTTGAAAAAGATTGAATTTTAAGTCAATATCGTCTTATCAAATTTCAATTCATATCACTTGTATTTACTGTTTTTATCATTTTCAGATGACTAATGTTTATTTCGGTAACTTTTTATTATTAAAAAGAGATAAACATATGTGTGAGCGGACATTCTTGCACAAGCAAACGCTTGAAATGTTTCAACATACGTGCTATCTTCGTTTTTTTTCAATCCTAATTATAATTTTTTTAAATATGACATACCTCAATGTCACACAAAAACATTCATACGCGGAATGAAAAAGAAGTGGACTAAAAATGGTGTATTGACATTGGGACCATATGAAGATGGTATCAACGATCAAAGGTGACAAACTTCAGTTCAGAGAATACTTTTTGGGGTTCACTGATCATGACTAGGGTTTCCAATCCCAAAACCAAAATTTTGATGACGGGATTTCGGAATTGCAATAATTCGATCCCGGGATTTTAATATGTTTTTAATGGTCGATAATTTTCATATTTATTAAATATTAGCCATATATCATAAAAATAATTCGGAATAATTGGTGTCACTTACTTTTTATGAATATTATATTTTGGTTGTTTATCCATCACTGAGGAGCGAAGATAATCGATTGAAATATAATGTACGAGAGTATCGGTCTGGCTATAAACGTTTTTTAAATATGTCACATTGTTAAAATATGGACACATGGAAACAAATAAGGCTTTTCTTGGTGATAAATCCATCCCAAAATTTGGAGATTTTGTTTTAATATCCAGGGATTCATCAGGTATTTACAATGATCGGGATCCCAGGATTGGAAACCCTAATCAAGGTCGTTTATCCAACGATGAATGAATAAATATCTGAGTTGGGATTTTAAATTACCAAGTAAAGTAGTGAGAATTAAGAAAAACATTCAGGTTTGAATTTTATAATGTCATATTGAAATTCAAATGTATTACGGATTTATGGTGTAAAATCAAAGATTAATAATTGTTTACTTTTACATAAGCAAACTTTTCGATAGTAAGTCCTCTGAAAGAAACGAAACACGTCTCACAATTAGTAACGTGAAATAATCAAAGTTATTTAATTGTATTTGCGTTGACTATGCGTAACAAAACGATTTGCCTACGTGGGAAAGAGTTTAGATATTTTTGTTTACTATTATTAGTAATTTGTTATATACTAGTAAGAAATTCCCTTATTTTTAATTTGTAATGATTTTGACACACACATTGTTATTACTTTATATTTTGTTAAATATGTCAGTACATCAGTTTAATATTCAATTATTACCAAACGACATACGTCCTACGGTATCATATAAAAACATTTAATTCATTCCTACAGGAAATGTCACCAGTGGTAAAAAATATTAACCACAGGCTTATCATTTTAATTTTAAAGAATTAGAAATCAACCGTAGGATGTTGTGCGGTTTAGCAAAATCCTTAGTTAATAAAATTCAGTGAAGAATAATTATATGTATATGCAAATCTTACTAATCACATCACAGAAATTTGTAAATAAAAAAATGCTTAGAATTTTTATTTCATTTCTGAAAAAATATACTTGTTATTTATTGAGTCTCGCCCATCCTCGTATCGTATCTACTGGCGGATCTCTTGCTTATATGAAATAAATCAATGATAAGATTTTATCAATTTACAGTTGAACGAAATTATATTTACATAAATATAATTGCGTAATGTAATAGTTTTGTATCGCCTAAGTACATACAATTTGTCTATGCATATATACAATTGATACTAGTTGGTGAATATGGTATTTTTTTCAAATATAACACCATATTTGTCGACCTAAGTAAAATGCCAAGTCTGACATGTTCAATCGTAGAAATAATATTGTTTATTAGCAATGAAAAATATGTCAAAATTAATGCGTATTGATCGATTGTCATAATTTCATTTCATCACTTCTCATTTCATTTGCCTTTGAAGCGCAATTTCAGGCTGAATAAAATTGCAAGTTAACCTCGCCACTCGTCGCAAAATAATTTATCACAAATGGCCGTTTGGCCTACATACGATGCTTTCGACAAGGAAGTTTTTTCAAATTTGGAATATCAAACTGACCTTCCTAACTTATAATGTTGCCACATAAGGTGGGGCTTTATTACTGTTAATTGAGCACGGTCAATTTATATAATTATTATTGTTTCTGTATGCACCGTGTTCGATATTCAAAAATGTATCTTTTTAAAATGTCAGTTTATTTTGTCTATTGTAATGTTAGTTTCCAGGTTTGAATCGTCAAACCGCAAGAAAACACCGAGTTCTTGAAAAGTCATGTAAAAATAATTATTTCGTAATAAAGATATTTTAAAAATCCATTCATTTATAATAAATCTATTAAAAATATTTTCCTGGAATAAACTCACCATTCAAATATTTATTGATTAGAATACTGTGTAAAACCACAGCAAAATCATCGTATCTACCTCAAGTACTTTCGTTTTCATATTGAATGATACATTTTTTGAATAGTCGTTTATATATATAGCTTTAAATAAAAATATTATTCGAGATTATTGAGCTTGAATTTACTATAAGGTGCTGAAATTGAGCGTCTGTTAGAAATGTAATAACGTTTCCGCAGCATTCTTTCTGTTAGTCTGCGAACCGTTTGCGTCAATTGTATTGAGCTAAATTTGACAGGTGGCACCAGTCATTATAAATTCTAGTTATGAAATATGAATCAGAGCATGTAAGAGTGTGATAGATGAAATGGTTTTATCACGAATATGTGGCAGGATCAATTTTTGTGTTGTTTTTCGGTATTTTTTTTTCAAATATTTATTTCGAAAAAGATTTTATTTTGCATCAACTGTTAGTTTTACTAAGTATTCACGATTTGTTTCATGGAGCGGATGAGGCAACCGTAAAATTTATAACTTTGCAACCTACTGGACCCCTAATGGAGATTATCTCAACATAGATTGAGACTACGGCTATAGAAGACTTGAGAGCTTAAATTAACACAAATCCTGATTCAAACCAAGTAAGTCGCCTTGTACTGTTATGGTTTATGGTAAGTTAAATTGATTATTTTTAAACTAGTATTCCAAGCATATGTTATTAAAATGTATATGTATGCCGCCCGATAATAAATAACCTTGATATGTCGTGTTGTGAGGTTATATACCTTTCGAGAGTTTAGGTCGAGGTCTCTGACGAGGAAGTTCGTTTGCATTTCCTTTCAGAGTTCAAAAAAAAAAATTAGCAGACTTTTTATTAATTCAGCCTTTAAAAAACATTTTTTTTTTTATTGCTGCGGTTCAACTTTTACTATCTTGAAAGTTCATTGATCTATAGACAAATAAAAGGTGCTTTGGAAGTAATAATTTTTTTAACTACGTGCAAGCCAAGTGTCGAGAATATTGTTTACTTACAATTTGCGAGAATTTGAAATCAAGCGGTCAATTCGGCCCCTTAGGATAAAAGAAAAGTATCTCGATTTTTGACAGTTTTGAGCTAGGAATGCTACTATGTAGATATAAAATAATATGTTGTTGTTTGTCAAAGATGATATGAATCTAGATATGAATAGGAAATATTTCGATGCGTATTAAAATCGCTTCCTTGTTTATAGCTCCACTAAACTTTAAAACAACACAATTGGAATATATAAATATTTCATATTTAACAAATAAATCAGAAAGCCAAAGCATCGCATTAAAAGATAATGAAAAGAAAATATATCTGCTATAAAATAGTGAAAATTGATAACTGGTGAATTCTGTTTTTTGGCGTTCTTTAAAGTAGAGAAAAATTAGTTAGGTTTCCCTGCTTCACAGTGGCTTTGTTTCTGTTGCCCAATGGTAAATAGGCATTTGTCCCAGAACGAAACGCCTCTCACAGTCATTTTGCTGATCTTTGTAAAGCTTTTTACAAAACTGCTTGAATGTCTGTGATGTTTTCATCCCACCGTCGAACCGATCTATAAAAGGAGCGCCCAAATAGTGACAAGTAGCTTTCTCAAGCTAGCCGTTCCCTTCTCTGTGGAGTGTGGAGACAGGTTCTGACTTCAACTTCACTGAGAAAAAACTTCTTCTGAAAATCTCCATTACAGAAAATTTATTATATCTATATTAGATCAAAAATGGTTTTAAAAAAAAGATAAAGGTGAGGAGAGTAAATGACGCATAATAAAACTGGTATACGTGTACATATTTGTTTTAATTTTAATAATAAATCGGAGCATTTACCTGCAATCGGAAGATTGATTGGAGATTATTATTTATCTGATTAGTAAATAACAACGCGATCAAAATTTTAAATTGTTTCATCTAAACTGTTGATAAAAATAAACATTCTTTGTAAATACTTATCGCAACTTGCAGAACCTTTGATTTCGAAGATAGTAAATTAAGCAGAAAGAGGATCAGTCTTTCCCAAATAATAATTTTCAATGCTTAAATCAGCTATCTTCAACAGGCGGCTCAAATGACCTTTTTCATTTATTCGAGTTTGTAGCTTTTCTGTGTATTTTGCAATTGAAATTATTTTCGATGAGAAAAACGGTCGAAGTATTAAATTAAACCATAATGGTTTTATTTATTTAAAAATTATAATATTCCGATAAACAAACACTGCTGCCAAATAAAACTTTTACGCGTGGTAAAAAATTACAAATTGATGTTGATTTACGAAGATATGTCAATTATTGTTTACGTCGAATATAAATATTTTATTAAAATGATTGATTTCGTGATAATAAGCTAACAAATCATTTAATTTTTCGACATATTATCTTGAAATTACTCAGTCGTGGAAATGTGGTTTTTAGTCTCGATTGGTTAAAATGATAACAGTGAAAAACTGATATCCATAACATGTTAAATGAGCACGTTTTATATTTTACAGAGAATCACATAATAATAAACTTTTACACTTAATTATTGTAATAATTTCTACAATGTTAATGTTGCTATCAATTGTTTTGTCATTTTCCAGATTTTCTGTGATATCGAGAATGATATCTAGTTGTTGACATTATTTAGTTCTCAAAATTGTTATTAGCTTTATTCTGTCGCTTGGATAAATAATAATCTGAAATAATCTCATAATAGATGGCGCATCGAGTGAATAGAACATGCAATTTATTTGAACCGCATAATCGACATTCATTTGTTTATTATTTTTTAGAATTATCCATGCATAAATGTATCTAAACCAATCATGTGTCGTGCCTCAAAAGACTTTGATTATTTTTAATAATTGGCTATTGCATATTATTATAAAAGTATTCTAAGAATGCTCAACCTGATTCTGAACAGTAAAAAAGTTGGAAAAACGGAAAAAAAATTCTATACATATAACGCAAAATGCACGCCTTCAAGTCGAGTCGAGTCATCGAATATTTGTAGTTCAGATAAGAAAAAGCAAAAGCAGGAAATCAATAATATAAATTCAGATTAACACAAATACATGAACAAAATTTTCGAATTGATATTTGTACATTATATTCAAATTAAAATCGCACAACAAAAAATTGACAGTTATTCAACAACTCCTTATCAATAACTCCTTGAGAAGAGAAGACATCATCAACACTCTCTTGCTATCAACATTGACAGATTTCAGCCCTAAACCTTCTGACCGTTTGGCTGGTTACATAGGTCGATGCTACTGCATGGCATAATGCTAAAGAGAGCAATTGGTGAAAATCATGTTAATTGTAAATGTTAATGGTAATTTATTAATTTAAACCACCTGTCAGATGATTGGATTTACATTTGAATCGCGTTAGGAAGAGTTTTCAGAGCGAGAAAGAGACAAACGCAGTGCAGTCTAAATGGGTAACTTGAGATACATAGAATTTACTTTTTTTTAAAAATTCTATTCAGTCAATAAACATTTTAATGGATTAGAGGTCAAAGGGCGATATGTTTTACTTTTTTATTAATAATCATGTATTTTTTTCTTAATGTGATTATTGACATTGAAAGAGCTGCGTTACGCGATATATTGTTTTATATATAGCTGTGACTATTATGTATCGTAAAATTTGTCAACGTATTTTAATCTATGAAAAGTGTTTGTAATTTTTTTAAGTTTTCCTTTTTTTGGAATGTTGATACGAATTAAAAATAAATTTCTCCATATTTGAAAATAAATTCACGACACTATTATTTTAAAATAGTTGTGAGTTGTGATATAGGCTGAGGTACGCTTGCATATAAAAATATATCATATACTCTGTGAGAACCAGTTATGAAAAATATCATCACTAAAGTGCATAAAGTTAAGCGTGTGCATAAAATTTGTAAACTAATTTACTTCTAATTGTGGTTCCGTTTATCGAACGTATTATTACGTTGGTCTGTAATGCAGTGGTCCAAGTCTTTGGCTTCCGTAACGGACGTCACGGAGCCCCAGTAGAATTTTCTTGAGTTTTGACAACCCATGCCTTCTACCCATTATCGATAAATCGACTAAAAAAACTGTTCGTTCCGGGACTCGTAGCCGTGAGGTCCGTCACGGGATACAACGATGTTGACCACAGCACCACGGACCCGACAAAAAATATAATATCTATACCCCCTTATCCGTTTTTTCGTGTGCGTTCACTGATCAGTCAAGGTGTAGGTTGATATAAATTTAATTTCCTTAAGTATTCGCGTTCATTAAGTATGATTAAAATAAAATTTTACGGATGCTGAACATCGGCCGAATTTGCATTTCGAAAATAACTCTTTTAATGTATTATTATTTCTAATTTTATCTGCATATATGTAAATAAGCCCCCAATTTATTTTTAAAAACTGGATTTATTCAAACAGTTTTGTATACGCTATATTATTCGTTACTAACCGCCATAATACGTTTTTTAAAAAATATACAATATTCAGTGGCGCCGTAGTGTCGATCTTGTCGGTTTTACCTGCGGTCGACCTTTTTAAATATTCGAACAGAAGCTTTCATAGTGTTGAATTTGAAATTCGAAAATTGTCTATGATTTTTCACCCTTTGACAGCTAGCGTAGCCGGAAAAAAAATGGCATGTGAGAAGAGTGGTTAGCTAATAACCAGTCTTCTCCTAACTTTATCCGTCCTTCGTTACCCTTTATATAAATAAAAAGTGAACGGATACGTTTTTAAAAAATACGATATTGTCGATTTACATGAAAAAGCATAAAATATATTTTAGCCATGTCCACGCACAATGCGAAGCATATGGATGCCGAGTGCAGTTAACTCAACATGAGCTTTTTATGAGAACTGCTTGTTTTTCAGTTGCTCGTTAGGTTTTGCTATTGGGGGCGTGGGGCGGGATGGACGGTTAAAGATGATCGCTATTTTGGCATCGTGCCATTTCCAGAATTGCCGATAGTTATATTGATAACTTTGACAGTTGTGTGATGCCGGTTGTAAAAAAATCTCGTTACTTAAATGGTGTTATAAAGATATTTGTATAAGTAATGCGTGTGACTAAATCATGTTGAAGAATTTATGTATCCTATTCAAAAGCTTAATTCTTATCACGGAATGTTCGTATAAGTACAATATTATTTCGTATTTGTTTATTTATGTATCTATCATTGAATGTAATGAGCCATATTTTGCGGTTTCGCGTGGTTTCACCCATGTCACAAGTCACAAGCATGTCACAAGTGATCAATAATCACAACTAAACAATGCATTAAAAAATAGAATTCACAATCATTTGTTTTAAGAGATATTTATATTGTTCTTTTTTCAAATTATTTTTGAGTGACTGTTTTTTCTGACAGGAAATGATGTTAAAGAGTTTTACCCTGATAAGCGTGTAGTGGCCTGAGATAAATTTATACATGTGCCGGATGAAAAAAGTGATTGTAAATTTCTATGACTGTTTTTTTAAAAACTGTTTACTTTTCTGTACCAAGAAAAATATACATAATTACAAATGTACAAGAGGTGAAGTGACTAAATCGTGACAAATTTTAAACAGTGAATTCCCGAGATAACGTCCCTGGAATATTCGTTTTGTCGTCATTTACGTTTGATTCTTTCACCGTATTTCATTTTAAAACTGGGCGTATGCCTTATTAACACCCAATCAACCTCGAATATATTTTTAAAAAATTGTTATTTTAATTTGAAATGAGATTGTTTTTAAGGCGCCTTAATTAAATCAGGGAATAATACTGTGTTTCTACTTTCTACTGCGTGATCGCAAGTAAGTTGCAACATTCATCATTTTTAATGATGTGGTTGATATTATCCCTTGCTTGATCTTTCAGTTGAATCTATTTAATCGGTCAGAATTTATGCAGGAAAAGCGGCAAGTATTATCACAAAAATCATCGTAGCTCGGCCATTTTTGGTAATGGTATTGTTGTATCTTATTCTTATAATTCTCTGAGTGACTAACATACATATGTGTTGGTTTTAATATTTTAAGATTCGGATGGATGCCATGTATGTAAAGACTCGTAATTTATAAATGAAGAATTATTTCCAAATTTAATTTAAGACTCTCAAAAGTTGAAGTCATTTAAACAGCGGACAGAAGAACATGCACTATTTTATTGATTGTCAACTATAAAATCGACTTCCACAGCAACAGAGAGAGTTTTTTCTGCTGCCAAAATTATAAAAACAAAAATTCGAAATTTGAGACGATTAATTCTCTATTATTTTTTTAAATACATATATGTTTTATAAATTGAAATAAATTTATTGGTGAAATAAAATAAGCCTTTTTTAATTATTTATAATCTTTTTTCCACAAATTTGAAATAATAGTATATATTTCGGTACATCTGAAACTACTCAAGTATTTTAAAATTTTACTACTCGATACTCCAGTAGTTGAGATGTCGAATAATTGGAGTCTCTACATGGATGAGAGGACTATCTGAACGGTTGAAGAAAGCTAATAGCCGATCAACCGAAGAAAGGCCGAGAAAACAATACATCAAATATAATGATATAAAGCATAACATGGACGTCTATTGCAATAGAAATCATCAATTGTTTATAATGAATTAAAAAACCTCCATTATTGTGATCGGTCCTTGTATTAAATTCGAAAAAAGAACATGTAACAATTATATTTCGAACAACATTTGAATATGACAATACGTCATAATCCAAAGTTTTTATTCTGGGGGCCAAGTGTTTCCGCCGGAAGTCACGTCCATCGACTCCTTGACGGGAATAGCGCCACGACCACTTATGCCAACATAACCAACCGTAGTGCAGTATTTTTATAAAAACACATTCAGGATATCATTATTCTAAGATGAACGTGAAAGTTTTCGTAAATATTACACACTTTTAATAGTGCGAAGGGAACAAAAGATGCACGAAATTATATGAGTAGTCAATATTTTGAATAAAACTTAAATATTTGATACAATGAGTGATAAAAAGATTCAGAAGAAGCATTACAAAGGTAAATATCAACGGCTCTGAAATGTAAGATTATTAACTCTTAAGCCAATGTGTTTTATTTATTAATTATATTTTGACAATGACATGAATTTTTATATTGTTATAAAAATTGAATGAACACAAAGCATTTTTACTGCAATTAGTGCAATAAAACAATTCATCGTCGTTAAATGAGATAGCATGTGGAATATTCAATTTGTCACAATAATGTGGATATGATATTAATACATTTCGTTAGATACACGCCCATACATCGATTGAAAACAGCTTTACCACTCGGTGATAGTATCTAAGTATATAAACAACTATTCCAATCTTGTCTTCTTATCCCACCCGTATATATTTTCTAGGGACTAAACATTAACTCCAGAATAAATTTGTCGCTTAAGTTGGCGTTGAAGATTATTCAAGGAAATACTTATGATGTTTAAAATAAAAACAGAAATATGAATTACAATAAATATGTGCAATAGAACGAATATCAGTTTTAAAAATGGAGTTTTTAAACCTTGTCCGCTTTCAATTTGGAGCATTTGGACCTTTAATGAAACTTGTCTATGTAGTTTTTTTTTTCGAAAACTATTTGTTCAATCTCACTTTTTGACCACCCCCACAATTTCATGACGAATATATAGATGGGTGAGTGATTTTTTTATATTTACTTGCATGGAATTGCTTGGGAAGCACTGGTATAGGTTATATAAAGATATTCATTACAAGTTTCTTTGTAATTTTTGTTCCATTACTATAAAATAATTCTATGATTTTTTTTGTTATAGCAGAAATACAATTTTGCAATGGAAACGATGATAAGCAATGGAATATTATTCATAAAAAATATAATATTCAAAAAAAAATGTAATTATTCTGAAAAATATTTCGTAAGAAACCAAAAGATAAGCAATCAATTTATAATATTGTGTTTTAAGAGTTTTCCTGATGAATAATCTATTTATTAATTAAATTATGTATCTTCAGTTAATCTAAGTCTCATAATGATGGAATAGGACTTTTACAGATTGTAAAGTTAAATCACTAATAATCCTCATTTTTATCTTCCACGTACAATATAAATGCGTAATTTAGAATATTACTTAAATACCAAGTAACTGTGACGTAAACACAATCGCAAATTTGGACAGCTGGTATATAATGCCATATTATGTAACACATTCTAGATTTGAGAAATTACATTTACATGTATTATATTTTTAAAGGGTAAGATAATGAAAAGGCCTCTCGTGGGAAGCATTATATGTCATCCTTTATCCCATAACGCACAGGCAACATCAGGGATGGTAAACGTTTTCCCGCAAGCTCTTTACTGGTTGTGGGGTGACATATCGTTGATTATTTAAATATTATATATCACTAGCCGTTATGCCACTCAAAGAAAGAAAGTATTTGTGTTTTAATTGTGTATGGCTGTAGTTAATGGCTGCACTGATTCAAAAGCCTTCACAACAAATCATCAAAGTTTTATCGCAATCGGATGACCGTTATAGGAAATCACACGGGACATAGAAACAATCATTCATAACTTCCACAAAGTTACCGCCGAAGCCATCGAAAGTAATGCAATCATTCATTTTTATATGTATAGATAGATAGATAATTAAGAAATCTTCGTTGACGTCTACACAACAAATCACCAAAGTTTTATCGCAATCGGATGAACGGTATAGGATCGCATACGGTACAAAAAAAAACATTCATTTTAGTATATATAGGTAATTAAAAATCTTTTGTGGGCGTCCACACAACAATTCACCAAAGTTTCATTACAATCGGATATACCGTATGACATCGCATAGAGTACGAACAAACAAACAAATATTGATTTTTATATATAAGATTACGTTTGGAAGTTTAAAGGAATTTAAAAATAATCTAAGTAATGCAATTCATTGAATTTTACACGCAAGTATTTCGGATTTGTATCGTGTATGAAATGCAACGAAATTTCAATGAAACGCATAGCCTTGTCAATTTAATACCATTGGCTTCACTGCTCGATAATATTCTCAGAAAATACTTACTTACTTTGCAATTAGGTGTAGAATAGTTCAATTCACTTGACAGTAATTTGATTAATTAAAAAAACAACTTAAAATGCTCTATATTACAAATCAAGTTTAAATCAAAAATCTGAAAATAAATTCCTATAAAATATGTTCAGGCTACACATTCTTACTAAATAAAATGGTCTGGTGAGTCAATGGTTCGCCATCCAGGACTACGTTAAACCTACATCAGAGTTAATTTACTTCGTAATTTTATGCGTAATCCAATACTGTAGCAAGTGGTCATAAAATTGTAAAACTTTCTTTATCTGTTAACCTATAATATGTTATTAAAACATTTCACAAATAAGCTTTAATTTCAGTTTTCATTTCCCCTTTTTCATGATGATAGCTTATCCGCCAGTGAAAATTGGGGTTGACAAAATAATCAGCAAGGACGACAATTACGATCCCATTTCATTGATCATGCATTCTGACACGACCCTTCCCAACAGTCTGCCCCGAACAAACCGTAAAACGGGGTGAATAGAGACAAAGACAAGGATTGAACTTTAGCACAACTTTACTATCCAATAAGTATCCAAATTATTATTTATTTATAATTCTTCACAATGACTATAATACTATCTCTCGAATTCAAAAACCAAACCAACTAAATGATTGGCTAAAATTGAAACAACCGTGCTTAACCTGCCTGTGCATCCGTACTTTTTGACTCCTTATAAACTTCTCTTTTATTGCACGAAAATTAAATTAAGCCAGATTTTTTTTAGTTAATAAGTACCTTAAAACGGGGTGAATAGAAACTCATATAGAATAGAGGTTCATATATTCCAATCATTACAATCTGTTGTTTTATATCTCTATTCTCTATTCACCATCACTCGCCTCTATTCACCCCAATTCAATGTGAATATAGACATCGAAAAAAATTTACTGTATCTTAATTAATAATGATAATGAATATTTGAAAAATATTGTCATGAATGTGTTGTAGGACCACAGAAACAAGTTTCAAGCCATTCATATTTGAATTATGTGGCGCAGGTATGTAGATACATAGTCGTGAAGGGTAAAAAGTGTCTCTATTCACCCCGTTCTACGGTAACTTGAACCAACTTTTATTAGAATAACATAATTTGCGAAATGATTAACAGCCGCAGGCACCCCATTAGCTATGTCTGTTGATTGTAACTTAGAAACTTCTTACACATAATTATCAAGCTGCCTTACTGCTAAAGTCGATAAAAGTAAGGAAAGCTTGTAACCAGGGCTACGATCTTTCATGCAATGTCACTGACACGACGGTGAACTTTGCTCAATGCAGTGCTTGACATCGTAGCATTCGGAGCAGAACTGTGAGCTCGCTCCCAACCTTGACTTTTTGAAGGACGCCATGTTTCCCTTTCGAATAGGGATAAACATCCGCACAGGACGATCGTGCGAATGCGTCACTGATTCAATTGTATCCATTTGGCATGCCTTAACATCCGATCGCCATTTGCGTGCGGTTAAGCTTTGTCAAATTATTAATGTGGTGCTGTTTATACAGTCTGGCCAAATCTATGTACAGACGATGCTTTGAATACATCGCACTCAAAAAAAGGAAACGATTTATGATTATGTACTTGTAATTTTCCCAATTGTTTACCCAACACAAAGTTTTCAGCTGGTAGAATACTTGACAGGCAATCTTTAGACCGAAAGTGTAAGTTTTTATCCATCATATTGCCTCCCTTGCTCCACGTAGTTTTGTAGAATAATTTATAAATCTATCTGATATAGAATACTTTTTATATGTCAACTGTCACCTTTTCGTTGAAAGGCATTATTCTAAATAAAAAAATTAAAAAAATTTGCACGACTTCCACATATATGTATGTAATATTATACAAATCAGGACCTGTCTTTCATTTGAAAATGCTGAAGTAGTGCAAAAAAATGTGTTTCATTTTTTTCTTATTAAAATTATATTTATTGTCTTGCTTGCCCAACTTTTCATGCTTATTCACGGAAAGATTGTAATATAAGTTCAAAATTCACAAATAATTGCCAGCTTGAAGAAAATCAATACACTTATGAAATTGGAATACAAAACATTCTAATCAAATGGTATCCCAGCCCTTTTATAGTAAATATGTACATCACAATGGTTAAAATATTATGTTTACATAAATACAAAGAAGCGTTTACCCATCACCTACAAATAAAATATTATCTTATTGATAACATATGTTGCGTAGTTTTTTCAAAAAATATAGTGGTTAAATACCGACGCCAAAAAATTACTGATAATTACAGATACGGTTTAATTATCATAGAGATCGCCCTTAAATTGCGAAACGCTTCAAATTAACGTTAAATTAATTTGTACTCTTAAAGATAAAATAAGATAACAACGAAAAAAAACAACAATATTTTCTTATCAATCTGAAGCAACATTCTTCCGATGACGCACTAAATGAAAATAATTATTAAGAATAAGATAAAATGGACTATTTCTTTATAACGTCAAATATAGTCAGATCATCAAGATAAGCTTCCATAAAACTGTAAAGCAATCATTATACTCAGTTTTATTGTAATTTACAAAGTTTATCACAATTGTACAGAATTATGTGTAACTTCTTTGAAATCAAAATATAATGATATATCGTCGGATTATCTTAGACGATGTTAGAATTAAGCCGACGATATGTATTTTATAGTGAAGTATGATAATATAGAATAAGCATAATCCTACAAATAATATGAAGTATTAGGAATTTCATAGAATTATTGCTTTTTGTGGCAATTTGCGTTATTTAGTAACAGCATTATTTGTATTTCCGTATAAATAAAACGTTCAAACTTTTCAAAAGTTTTTCATGACTCCGAATCCGGCAAAAATACCGCAACGACTCCGACTCCGTATAATAAACCGCGGCTCCACGACTCCGACTCCTTGGTTTTTATAATGAAAAAATGAATAAATATAATATGGCAATAAATTTTCCTGACCTATGTCATAAATATTTTTTATTTAAATTCATCAATTCTAAATATCGATGTCGATAATACGTAAGTAGTTAAAAAAATATATAGTTAAACAATGTTTTATACCCCTGAAGCAATATACATAAAATCATCAACACACACTGGTCAAAATGTGTTTCATACTAATATTATTTCACGATGGCGAGCCCTCGGCTCTGGGAATTCTCGCTAGGTAGCAGAGGGTAAATGCATGAAGTTGTAATGTGCTGTTGTTTTACCGAATCATCAAAAAATAGCGCAAAGTGGACAACTAACTAATAATCAATTGTGTCCTAATATTTTTGTGCAATCCTTACCGCGTCTGAAAACGGAGGCTGAGCAACCAGCTCACAGCCACTTATAAATATTTTATTTGCATGAACTACATTAGGAGTCCATTTATTACAGACATTGTTCTAAAACGTTTTATTAATAAAAGTGTCGCCTCTTTGAGAAGAATCTAAGTCTGTAGATGCTTCTCGCTTAGGCGAAACACGTGTCATCCTGTGTAACACAACACCTACGTGGAACAATAAAAGTTATACAATATAATCTGCAAATTTACTACGAACATTGATAACGCATTAAAATTCTTACTCGTTTTCTTATCATGATCTTATTAAATAATTTGTGGTTTAAATGCAAAAAATGTGTTATTATTTTTTAATCTAATGCATTTCCACTGATTATTAACAGTGAACCATAAAAGTGACCATATTTTAAATAAATAAATTAAGAACATTTTTTTATATTTCTGCATCGGCTTCGCTCATCACGAAAAACAATCTTCAATTTTCGGTTTTCGGTTTTAACATCCGTGGCGATAGCAGCATAAGTTTGTATGGACAGATCAAAACATTCGTTTTGAATAGCATACAT
The DNA here is from genome assembly GCA_028554975.1 of Himalopsyche kuldschensis. Taxonomy (NCBI): domain Eukaryota; kingdom Metazoa; phylum Arthropoda; class Insecta; order Trichoptera; family Rhyacophilidae; genus Himalopsyche; species Himalopsyche kuldschensis. The sequence continues at coordinate 1,376,659 of JAHFWI010000005.1, forward strand.
AAAAAACGGAAGAAAAGGACAAAGATAGAAAAACCTTGTCACTCTGATCTGTATATATTATCCTCTTTCTATATTCATCCTCACTGCGGACACAAGATCCTTATACATACATTCAATAATAATAATTTATACAATACACACACATACACAATTTTAAAAGTCCTGGTCGGTCAGCTTTTTCGTCACCAACACGAGAAGCTTGACAGATAAGGAAAAAATATTTTTGCCTAGGCTCATGGAATTAAAATTATTTTTTTTTATTTTTAGATTGTTTATATTTGTTCAATGGATCAAACATATTGGTTATGTTTGTATTGGGAGTGTCAGGCCTATGAAGCAGTTAAAAAAACTCGTATGTTCAACATTCAATTTAACATTTATAGATACCAGACCGCACTCACTTTCTTTGAATGTCTCGACGATTTTTTATTTCGCTTTCGACGGCAAACGAAAAATAAAAATCAACCCGACCAGTTAGTGTTTAATGAAAAAAATACGACCGTTTTTTTGATGTGTGCGACCTACGAAAGTCGTTTGGTGATCACATTAAATTAAGGTGTCTGCTCCCATACAATACATATTATATTTATATCGTCAATACAAGGTTGTCACATGGCAACGCGATGCCACTCAAATAATACATTGTTGTAATATTAAATAAAGACTGTCACCAGGTGTGACACGTATTTCAACTCTTTGAGAAATATCTCAAGATTAACTTAATCGTATGATGTAGATTAACATAATTTTTCTTATTTCTTTTTGCTGTAAAATCTAGTACTACAACTCCTGAAATAATAAAGATATCACATTAAATTTGTATATAAATGAATTTCCACTGAATGTGACGAAAATAATAATTGTCATTTTCATTGTAATGAGATTGTAATGAGATAAGTGTTTAATATGTGTTTTAACATAAGAACAGGACTGGGGGACATTTTCATGTTGGAGAGCCGTATTCAAGAAACTTCAATTGGATATACATACTTTAAATTGTACGTTTTCCATGTGGAGCATGAATGAATAATGAAATTAACAAGTTCATTTAACTCAGAACGTCACTCGAAAACCTGAGGTAGCAGATTATCCAACTCGACAAAAAATTCTAAAATCAAACTATTATAATGCATTTATATAATACAGTTTTTTTAAACCTATTTTTCATTATACTTAAAAGTGTGTGTATTGTGTGCACTTTGAATCAAAGTCAAAATATTAAATATGCTTATCGTAACTGGCGAGTAACAAGTATAATTATATACAGGGCTTCTTTTCATTTAACGCGGTGGAACGGCGTTCCGGAACCTTTTTTCACGGTAGATTTACGGTTACTTTTTTTCGAAATATTTGCGCTTGCGTTATTACAATCTTTATTTATATAATTCGTTAAAATTATAAAATATGGTATTGTAATTAACTGGATAAGATTTGGATGTATTCGAAAACATATTTGAATATAATTTTATTTGGTAAAAAGCTTGAGTTGAGTCCGTCACCTTTTTTTTCCAAAAAAGCCCAGATTACATAAAATAATAAAATATAGTAGCCGTTTTATTCAATCATATTAAATCACATCTAGAAACCCACTCAAAGCTTAGTCCCCAATTGTAGTAACGCTTATCAAAGTGTATAAGTTAATATTTTTTTAGCTAAATTTCAATGAAATGAGTATAAGATGTTCGAACGAGGGTGGATGTTTTTGTATTTAAGGTGTGGCAAAATCCTTTGGTGTGGCAACTCTAACATTTGATCTAAGTTCTTTGACTGGCTGAAGACGAGCTCATTGAAAGTCGTTACGTGTCAAGGCCACACGAATAAAACTTTATATTCACGGTTGGCAGCACTGCGAAGCGCGACAAGTCAGTCTGCCCGCCAGATTACGTCAATTTTTATTATTTTACTTTCTGCAACATTTTGAGATGCCCAACTTGGAATACATTTTATTTTATTTTCGCTTTCCTCAACAGCTATCTTGAAAAAACCATTAGATATAATTTTGTCATTATACCGAGACACTCAAGATTATGTCAAAATTTATGAACGTATTGATCTTTTTTCTTTTGAATCAACACGATAAAATATTATCATTTGAATGACTCATTACATCCACCATTTCGATGGAAAGGGACATTTAAATCACTTTCGCTTTGGCCATCGCGGACATTTTCAAATGATTTAGTTAAAATTGTATTTATTTAAAATCGAGTTCCGACGTGAGAATGATGCCATTACAAACACAAAACTTAAAACCCCTGAAACACGTTATTGTGGAATTAAATTAGAAGGGCATACTTATTTAATCATCTATTTGATAGATTAGAAGAATTGATTTTTTTAAATTCTACCCCTAGTAGAAACTAACAAGGGTCAGATAGAATCCATTACGATTTTTTTTAGATTATATTTCTATCCTACTTCTATGTAAAAATGAATTGATTGAATAGAAGTCGTTTATCATTTCTTCCTATCCTTCCATACAAATACAAACTTATTAACGAAATGTTCTTTCATTCATTGTTAAAATCCCCATTGATGATATTATACTGGTGAGGGAAGTACACTTTATATAATATTGTTCTCAATTTTGCAATAAAACAATGTTACTTTATATAATTCTTATAAATATTATCACACATATCGATACAATATAGCATTCATCAAAACATTTGTTTACACTTAAAACACTTTATTGATGTCTTATCTGTCGTAAAATATGTTATCACGAAAAAGCCACAATCTTTTACAAGAGCAAAGATTATATCATACTCAACTGTGTATCAAACAATGTTATCATTGGGGGCTTCATTGCCCAAATTTTGAACATTGAATTCCAATGTTATTACGTGACCCAATAATATGTGTAAAGTTCTTTTGATCGCACTATTTGATTTAAAAAATCGTGACTATTCAAAAACAAAAAGAAATGCTTCCAATTTATTTCAAATTGAAGTACTATGGATAGATACCATAAACAATTTTCCGGAAATAGTGACTGTTTACAATTATGTGTGAGTTAATCATCACAACAAATATAAAATTAAATTAATTAATGACACATTTTATTCATATTAGAAATAGTGACACATGTAAGTGAATTTGATCACGTGTTCATAATATTTATGCATTTTAAGCGATTTAAACTTTTAAATAAACAATGGTACATTATTTGTTATTGTTATTTAATTGAACACAAAAGTGATAAAACTTATATAATTGACAGAGGTTGCAATGGGTGTAAACAAATATTCACTATATTTATTATTAAAATATGCGATGGAAAACCAAAAGGAAACCAGACTATTATTTGTTGATGTCTTGTCTAAAGAGAAGCAAAAAGAGTAAGCATTTTATGTTGAAGAAAATATCTTTGATCTTGAATCTTACAGCCACTCTCACATAGACTTATTATTAATATTGTATTATTTTCACAATATTTGAATATGAAATATTCCAAATTCAAATGATTCAAATTTCATTTTGCGATAGCCGTGATAGCCGTGATGGATGCAAATATTTTCAAAATCGATTTATTAAATCATGTATTCCTGCTTCGAATTGACTGAAAATGGTGGTTTATTATGCCTATGCTTTTCTGAAATATTGCGGGAGTAAATATTTTTAGCGTTGACATACTATTTTTAAATAAATCGTATCACAGTCCAAAACAAGTTCACAGAATTTACAATATACAGAATTGAACCAGCTATTTATAAACATAGCTCTGCTTCTTAATTTTTAGATGTATTGTGTAAATTACAAACCCGCCAAAATTTAATTATTCTAGTCATAGCTACGCCGGCATTGATTATATGGCGTAGCGCCATACTCTGAAAACTCGTAGCTATATTTTTGTATCTACACCAAACACTGTCATTTAACATAATATTCAGTCATTGTTACAAATATTTATTGATATATTAAACATTATTCAATTCAATTCAATAATCCTTCGTGCTTTTTCATTCATAAGCTTATGTCAAAGAGTTAAAAAAAAACTGGCCACCGTCTATTATATTATTTTGAGGAACGATTGAGTGAAAATACTCAATTACTCTATTGGATCTACGAGTAGAGTTCAATCCTCCAATATAACAACAGCCATAATTTACTCATTAAACTGCAACATGTTTCCCTATCATAAGCTAGTAAAAGCTACTTTCATGCCGGTTTAAATACAGTTCATATTTGCTTATACTATCTGTGTAGGTACATACACAGACCTTTAAATAATACCATCTTCCATCGATCATATTCTAATTGAATCAACTCCATTGGTTGATTATTGTACGTCATTAAAATCTAACGTTGCATTTGGAGTCCGTTACTAGCAATCAACATTCTGAATACGGTGTCTGTGAAAATTACGATTCGCGCCATTTTATTGACCTTGGCGACCTCCCGCCTACTGGTTATTATGGAGACGCACCATTTTCAAATCTTAAACATCGAACGCCAAAAATAAAAGCACGCGAATTAAATTAATGCATAAATTATTATGTATTGTGGTTGCCAAACCGAAAAAATGTTGGCGAGTCGAATAGGTAGGTGCCTTTTATGTCGCATAGTTTAGGTATAATAAATTTACTATTATGTAGAAAAGTAAAGATATGCTGTAGTCAAAAATAATATATGTTAGAGAATGTTGACACCAGTTCAACGACTAAATCAATCAGGCTATGAGTACGACGCAAAGTTTTTTTTTTCGTATACTTTTATTTTTACTCTTTCCCAAATACGAAAAATCTTTTAATTATTGAACAACTGTAATGTTCCTTTACATTTCAAATATTTAAAGTGTTATATTTATTCAATGGCAAAGTACAAAGATTGACCAAAATAGATTTTCTAATATAGATTTATTGACTAGGGCTATATTTAAACGAATTATCTTTTATCTAACTTCTCCATCTCACTATTTTGATTAAAAATGTAGTAGGTACGTATGGGACGTATGAAGAGCGATTACCTAGCCACTAGTCTTTTACTTGTATTATTCTTTCTATCCCTACACTCTTCGAAAAAATATTGTTGAAAGTAATTCCCAGTCACTAAAACCTAGATTAGCTTTCACGTCGAGAAATACATTAAATCAATTTGCCACATGTAATAATTTATTTAATTTGTCCGGTCCGTGGCGCAGTGGCAACGGTTTTGGCTTGCGTGCCGGATCGCCCGGGTTCGATTCCCGGTACGAGCGGATTTTTTCAGTAAATAAATATGTTCAAAGGCATGGGTGTTTGTGTTGTTGACAATCCCTTCCCACCTTACCGATCCCAAAGAGCGACGCATGGTGACAGCGATTAGCCAATCACTAGTCCTGTCCTAGTTCTCGTATCCTTTCCATCCCTACTCTCTTCGAAAAAGATAGGTTGAGAGCAACTGAGTAACAGTTCTCGTAGAAAAACATATGTTGAGATAAACTCCGTGAGGAGTCCATATGCTCCAAGTTGAGAGCGGACATGGTCAAAAAAAAAAAAAAAAAACATTATTACAATATAAAAATAGAATGATTGTGTACCTTGTCTACACCAGTATACATAGATAAGTAAATATATGTTTTCATATAGCTCTGACGATGGCGTACGCCGAAAAAGCTATCTACCATACATATATGTAAATATAATATAATATCTGTAGGACTAAAATAAATTGCAATTTTTTCACCGTGTTACAACGGAGTTCTACCAAGTAAATGCCAATTCAATCAATAAAATTAGATTAATTCCGTTAGGTGTTCATATTTTTCATATTAGGAAGTAGGAACTGACATATTTATGCATACAAAAAACACGTTAATTTTGGTAAATATCATTTATTAATTTATTTTAAATTCGGGGCACATCTATTATATTACGATTCTCCTACCTCTTACCACTGAAAAAGGTTAGTAAAGTACTCCTACCTTTTATTGTAATGGCTGCCTCTCGGAAATAGAAATCGAATTTCTTGGAGGTGAATTGTCAATGACGTCGATACCATATTAGCTATGTCATAACACTCATAACATCATATGCCTTCCAATGCTTTCGTTCTCCTTGCAATATGTAGAGTTATTTCGTATTTTAGCATTTTACTCTCTTCGAAAAAGAGAGGCTGACTTCCCGTAGAATTATTCCGTTCAGAAATCTTCACTAGGAATCCATTTACTCTACACTGGTATCGGGCATGGTTTTTTTTTTAATTGTGTTATATTTTGGATCGCATGCAGGTATTTTATTATATATTTTTACAGCGGATCAATATTCCTACCTAACCTAACCTAACCTAACCTTATCCAACACAACCCAAAAGTAAGGGAAAGACTGTTCACCAATCGTTTTAAATACGTTTATAACAGTGGTTCTCATGTGCGGCCACCTACAGCTTCATAGAAAATATTGATATTTTAAAAAATGTGGTTTTAGAAGTTAATTTGTCAGCAAATACTCTGAAAATGTAATATCTCGAATGCAATTAATACGGACAGTAAATTGAGAAACATGTTTAGGCCCATTTTACAAACCTCAAACACAGCCGTCTCAAAACAAAAATTTGGTGCGGCCACCAGACATTTCCTTAGGACCGGTTATGCTACGATGCACAGTCCAAATTTCCGTGAGAGCCACTGGTCTATAAGATAAAAATAACATATAATTCAATGCGATATAATTTCATAAATAAATCTTTTAACAATTCAATGTAGCCCGGTCCGTGGTGCAGTGCTCAACGTCATTGGCTACCGTGTCGGACCGCCCGGGTTCGACTCCCGGTACGAGCAGATTTTTTCAGTCGTTAAATCGATTCTGCTCAGAGGCAATGGGTGTTTGTGTTGTTAATAATCCTTTCCCATCTTTCCGATCCCAAAGAGCGACGCATAGTGACAGCGATTAGCTAACAACTGGTCCTGTCCTAGTCCTCGTATCCTTTCCATCCCTAACGAGCAGTTCTCGTAGAAAAACATATGTTGAGATAAACTCCGTGAGGAGTCCATATGCATAATTGGGAGCGGACATGGTTATAAAAAAATTCAATGTACGTAAATGTATATTATATATTTATTAATTACATTAAATGTTTCATTGAAATACGTTTATTTTTAAATAACTGGGTTTTTCCTTATAGCTGCAGTCAATACCATGTGTAACCGATCAATTTCTGTGTCAATAATTCTGCTCCTTTTCTGGTCCATCTTTATTTCCGGAAGTCATCGCGGTACGCTGGTAGATCCTATAAAATAGTACGCAGTGTGACGTATTAGTTGAATATTTATTGCAATAATTATGCTCAGAACTCAAATCGAATGAATTGTATTATCAAACGTTTATAAAAGGTAACGGATATCCGAATTAGCAAATTGATGTCCAAATAAAGTAAGCTTACGTATACTTTTTATCAAGCTACTACAATGCCACGATTACTAATACATTTTTAATCGATTAGTAAGCAATATTTCCTACCTAATTACAAATAAATATTTATTAAAGTGCTTAAAACTTTAATTTAAATTGAGATAAATCTTTAATGTTTAATCAAACACTATCAACAACTTATGACTGCTGGATTGAAACTGATTATCACAATTGAATCGTTTAAGTCGCGGGTCGTCAACCCGGTCCGTACTGCCCACTAGTGGGTGATAACGGCTTCCGTGGTGGGCGGTGGGCAATTTTTGCTTTACCCCAAAATATTTCTGAATCATGATAAAACAAAGAAATTGTCTGAAATCACTGAAAAAGGAGACCTTCTTTTGTTTTTAGCGAAAATTGAACCACACATAAAATATTCAGTCTCACAGTATCAGGCTCAAGGTTTTCAAGAATTGTTGTTTTTTCTTCTTTATCGTAAGTGTGTGCACTCTTTTTTTGTTGCAATGAAATGTTGGTTATAAAAACTTGTTTTTTCAAATCTCCTAAATTACTTCGAGAATTTTTTCACCCATATACTGGATTGGAATATTGTGATATTGGTGGGCGGTAAGGAAATTTTACCATAACAAATAAGGAAAGGTGGGCGGTAGACATAAAAAGGTTGACGACCCCTGGTTTAAATTGTATACGCTTTTATCCCACTAAATTGCGATCTACTGCGATCAATTTTCTGGTATATTTATTGACGGTTACAGATTATTCCTTCCCGTATTTATACCATTTCGGTAGAACCGTAGCTAGGGTCTGGCGAATAGGGCGACCGCCACGGGCACTAAAGCGCCGGCATAGCATAGGGGGCACCAAAATTTTGCCAGGGAGCGAAAAATCTCCTCCTTGCCCCCGGCACCAAAGGACCTTGCTACTGCCCTGCATTTCGTTACTTTCTATCTGAGGGTTTTGTCACCTGAAGCATTCTATGTTTTTAAACCCCTTACGAATACTGATTGTGAACCTTCATTGAGTAAAAGTGTTTAATACTATCCAGTAATTGTTGGAAATGGGAGTATTAGCTTGTAGTGTTAACTTTCCATCGATTCGAAGTTTTTTTAGTCGGATTTCTACATGTTCTATTCTTGACTAAGCTTTTGGTGAAGCATCGATAAACTTGTCAATGTATCTTTCTGGAAGTTTTAGATGAGGTAAACAATTTACTGGTTTTTTTCGAGTAGAGCACAGACGTGCTACGCTTCTTAATATTATTTTGTATTTTAGCTCCAGCTAATTGACAGTCTTTGAAAAAAATGCGAAATCATGTAGTATTTCTTGCAATCACATTTGGTCCAAGAATCTAGTTAGCAATATGCCAAAAAAAATGTCACTTTGCCCACTCGTAGCGTAGAGATAGTGCGAAGTGAGGCCATTTGCCAAGTCTCTATAAAACACGTTTCCATTTTTGTTTTGTTCCTGACGAGCCACGTTGTTATTATGACTTCATTTTTGTGCACGGAATCTTGAAAAGCGAAAAAGTGAAAAAAATTAAAAATGGAAACTCGTTATTAATTAAATTAATGAAGCTTGCGAAAAATAAATCGACCTTGTTCAAGATAAACTAGTGGAGAAAAGGAAGAAAAATTTTCTACAGAAGAAATTTTAAAGTGTACTCAGTCTTGGAATCTAGGGTGATAGTCTGGTACCGTCACATATGATCGATAAAGGGAGATTTGACTGCGCAGCTTTCATTAGAGCAGGGGCTCCCAAATAGTTTTTGATTAGAATCACATTCATAGCTAACAATTAAGAGGCGGGCGCCCTTTTATCTTTGAAAAAAATTGCTTTTGAGTCTGTATGTTAGGACTTTGAACATTCGTATAGAAATATTCAATCTACATGGGCTAGTTGACTTATTTATGATTTTATAACAAGTTGTTTGTACAATAAATATATTTTGAAACTGCTAAGTTTGTAGACATCAAAGATACACTTTAACGAATAACAATTGGAAAGAAAATCTTTCGATGGTTTCGACGGTAACTTTGTGGAAGTTCATTTTAATATAAAATTTAAAATAACTTATTAAATAGATTATTCCACGTATTGTGCTACTAACTGTGACACGTGTTTCGCCTCTTTCAGAGGCATCTTCAGACTTACTATCGCAAAGTTTGCTTAAGTAATGAAGCAAGATTGATTCTAACATTTTAAATTATGAAATTACAAAATGGATTTCTGATTTTTTCTTTTTTAAAAGAAGCAAGGAGGGGGTGATAGAATCGAAACAAAGCAAACAAATAATTTTATTTCTAATGACGTTAAACATTACAAACTATTAAATTAATGAGTTGCAATCAATCAGATAGGTTAGTGGTTACTCTATTAATTGGAAACAAAGTAAGTAATAGCGAGCAACCTGTCATTTTAAGAATATTATTTAATAATATTTCTTTTTTGTTAAAAGTTTTATTTATTTCTAAAAATTCTAGACTATTCATCTTTAAGCCTTTTATATGTACTCGGTGGAGTATTACATAATTCAAAATGTTAGAATCAATCTTGCTTCATTACTTAAGCACACTTTGCGATAGTAAGTCTGAAGATGCCTCTGAAAGAGGCGAAACACGTGTCACAGTTAGTAGCACAATACGTGGAATAATGAAAGTTATTTTAAATTTTATATTAGGAAAAAAAATCATTTTGATGGGAGATAATGGCAAAGGATAATCTACAATATCTCATGAAACGAACTTTATAATCAATTTGCGACCTTCTTTGTAAGAAATACTGAGTTAATTCATCAAGATCAAAAGCTTTTTTGAAACCATATTGCTACGGTGACGCTACTTTCCCTTTCGACGAATGATGCGATTTTTGATAATCTAAAACAAACGAAAAGCAAATCGTTTGCGACGCGTTTGTAATATTATACATATAAATATTTTAACCAAAATATCGCATTTTCAAGCCCCGCTATCAAAGCAGTTGAATGAATTATAAATTCGATTCTAAAACTTTATAGGGTACTATCGACGCTTTATCATAAAAGTTTCAGTTGAACCATTACATAAACGGCAAATTATATTATGTATTCAAATGTTAAAATTTTACAATTGGCCAAAGAAGTCCACCGAGTATGTCCCGATAAAATCGATTTTACAATTTCTAAATTATTCATCAATTTACAAATTGCTAATTTCCTCAAATAATTTTGAAAATTATAGTGTTTTCTTGAATGAGACTCCTTGTTCAGATGTTGTCCCTTTTGAGCTGTTCCTTGCTTTTTGAAACTTGTGAATGGCAGATCAGAATTGACTGGAAATCTGCAGTCGGGGACCATGCCTTTACCGGTCAAAGATGCAACATATTATATTAATTCAATGCTGTTTTTTATTCCAGTATATTTTTTGTTGTGAACCGTATGCGATGGCATTGACGTCGATTTACTTTACTGCCATTTTTGGTGTCGTATTTAATGGTAGCCATTTTAAGTCACGGTGTACGGGGCTCAAATAGAATTATTAAAATCTTGAAGACATCATTTATTATTCTTATAAGCAAGTAAAATATTCGTTTCGCGTCTAGATAAGGCAGTGTTGACAAATCTTTCAATAAGGTGAAACTAGATACCAGATGGTGAAAGAGAGATGAACGGCGAACGGCGTAGGAAGGGATATAACATTAATAACCAATCGGGGTGATCATTTATATCCAAATAGAGATTTTGCGTAACTATTTTCCCAAAAATTCTCAGAAATTCAGTCACAATAAATACACCATAATATATAGACGATTCGCATTGCACAAACACAGGTCGCAGAAAACATTAAAAAAAATCACAATAATTTTTGCCATAATAAATAATAAATTATTCTAATATTTCGTCGATTCCCGCGTGACGAGAATCTCATGTGTAAAGTTTTTGTCCAAAATGAGTTATTTACAGTACACCATTGCGTCCACGAGCTCAAATTCCCATGCGGACACTTTCATAAATTGAATTTTATATATATGTATGGATTTGTATCCAAAGGTATGTGATTTTACATTCCCACCACCCACCAAAATCCAACTGCCAAAAAATGCATTGTGAGAACGATGGGAAAACTACAATACTAGTCTTTTCCATGTCATGAAAGGTTGAATGACTGATTAATAACCAAATCCCTTAAAAAGGGCTCCGTTATAAGTACTTGTTTTTCTTTACACGAAAGACATTATAATAAAAATAATAACACATTTTTAGTACTTTTTCCACATCTGATTTATTACATCAGGACCGGTTTCGCTCATGGCGAGCATTATCAACTGATAAGAAATACAATAAGACAGTGGTATTTATGCAAAAGTTAAGGATGAAAACAAGGTATGACAAACAATTGGTAATGCAACTAAGCAAATAAATTAAGTAAATTACAAGACAAATAGACTAAAAATAAAATGTTCAAGACCTCTTAGCAATGCAAAACTAAAACATCAAAAATCAATTAAGTATGAATTTAACATTAACTAACACATCAAAAATCAATTAAGTATGAATTTAGCATTAACAAAGTAAAAGCCCAAATATTAAGTGAATTTAATAAAAATAAATAAAGCTAATGTCTGTCATCCATAATTAGATGGAAGTCCCGGTAATGAGTTCAAATGAGTCAGTGCCTGTAACAGAATAAAAAGCCATATCAATTCTTACAAATTAAAATCAAAGAAAAGGAAAATAAAAAATAAAAAATTAGAAATAAAAGTAGAAAAAATACAATAAGAATTGGTTTAGTGAATTGGGTATAGTAATGGCGAGGAAACGAAGACTAATTGATCATTTAAAAGATTACAATTATTCAGGATTTCTAACTTATCTAGTTTTACAGATTTATTAATAATATGCAGGATTTTAAAGTTTTAGTGATATCAAAAGTATGCTTGATATCACTAAAAACTTTAAACTCGCATATTATTAATAAATCTGTAAACTAGATGTTAGAAACTTTGAAATAAACCGACATAAATTTATGAATAATTGTAATCTTTTTAAATGATCAATTAGTCTTCGTTTCGTTACTATACCCAATCACTAAACCAATTTATTGTATTTTTCTGTTACAGGCACTGACTCAAATTATGGACTTCCATCTAATTTGGATAAAATATTTGCTTTTACTTTGGCTAAATTCATACTTAATTGATTTTTTGAAAAACTTAATTGATTTTTGATGTTTTAGTTTTGCATTGCTAAGAGGTCTTGAACATTTTAAAATTTGTTTTATTTACTTAATTTAATGAACCAATTGTTTGTCATACCTTGTTTTCATCCTTAACTTTTTGCATAAATACCACTGTCTTATTTTATCAGTTGATAATGCTCGCCATGAGCGAAAGTCCTGATGTAATAAATCAGATGTGAAAGTACTAAAAAATGTGTTATTATTTTTATTATAATGCCTTTCCACCAAGTATTGACAGTGAACACCTTAAAAGTGACGAAAGACATTATAAAATGATATAATGAAAATACCCTACTTATATTTATTTATCTTATAGAATCCACAATTTTTATTTTAAAGAAATGATGGTTTTTGATAAAAAAATTGAGGGGTATGTCCGAAAAAATATTTAGAATGTCTCAAAAGGACATTTTGACTTTAATGAAAAAAAAGCGAGACCAAAGAAGTTTTATTCAACCAAACATTTTTGAGCGTCGTTCTTCATAAATACATTCGCATACAAATTATATAATTTTGCAAATGTGGTATTTATGATTAACAAATACATTAATGATTATATTATGTTATTTATACTATTGATTTTTAGCAAAATAAGCTTTGATTACGTCAGTTTTACGAATAGTTTTAGAAATCAGGGGAGGCAAACATTTAAGTGTCGCATTAAATAAATAATTGATTTTTTAGACGGTTAATTTATTGCAAACAATAAATGTAAACACTATCAGCAAATGAATTATAAAAGAATGAAAATTATTGTCTTACAGATACAATGTATTGACGAGAATGATCAATCTTTACTGTGGGAATGAAAAAAACCAAGGATTCAATACGTGGAATGAAAAATCAAATACCCTGAAGTATTTATTACGTACGTAATTTTACAACGGGTAACATAATTATTATGTTTTCAATTTTAGCTTTAAAAGATTATGGCCGAGATAGTATAATTGCGTTCGCTGTCTTTGTCGGCCCTGGTATATAATATAGATATTACAAATCAACCGATGTGTACTAACCATCATACATATTATACATTCTTTTAGAATTCCTGCGTGGTTTTTCTCGACCGGTTTAGACGTTGGCAGAACATCGTTTCAACGTGACGTGGAAAGAAGAAACTACTTAGTAACATTTATTATCGTACTGCGCTGAGAAGTTTTTTTTATTTAAATAACGTATTTATAAACATAATACATATACTGTATCATATTGTTTGTGCATAAATTTATTGCATTTATTATTCCATCGATCGATATTCTGAGAAGTAGGACTGTATCTTTTTCTGGCGAAAACACAGCGTTTTGAGTTATTATGTGTGCATCAACGTGCTAGTTTTTTTTCTGAAACAATAGACTTAAAAAAGCGATAATTATTCTAGTGATTTATAAAACTTATCATAGTCGAATCGTGTAACTAAATCACTTTATTTCTCGGCTTCGTGCGAGCTTTGTGTTCTGATTTTATTGTCCTTAACTTTTGACTCTGAAAATGAAAAGTTATCGAGTTAAAAATATCCATATTCATCTGGATTGGTTGGGCAAAATAAACTGCGTACCATCCATGATACCAGAATTCTGGCTTTTTGTGTGACAGACTGATAAAAGTATTTTCTATATACAGTTAAGATTCACATGCATTAATTCCTTATGTTACGATAATTAATTGCAGACAATGTTTAATTGCTTGTGATTGACATACAAGTATTCAACATCGATCGCTCGAAACGGTTTCTGCCAGAATGTCGTCGGAATTATCTCAGTAATTCAGAGCTCATTAAATCTTTTTAAGCTCAATAAATATAATGAGAATGAGTAATTTGTTTTCATGGCTCTTTCAGCGATTGAATTCTAACAGTTAAATTTAATTTATAGCTATTATTTGTCAGTCAATATAGTATTTTAATTTACTATGTTATTACTGTGGCAGTAACCGCTAGTTGTATTATATAATAGTACTGTACTGGCTAGCGGTAATGACCTCGAATCCAGATCACACCAAGAAACAACTATATATGAATTGGTCTTTCACCTAATGAATAAAATTGAATCCAACAGCTAACGTATAGAAAATGATTGAATTCTTATATATAAAACCGAAACGGCGTATGTATGTATGTCTGTAATTCCCTCTTGCATTGTTGGTCATTAAGTTGCCATAAAAACGAATATGAAAGAAAATATGTTTGAATTTTTATCGGCGAAGACATTTAGTCAAAATGTAATAAATTAGTCTTCTACTGAACTTTTTCCGGCTTTTATTAATATAATAATGTTTATTATTTATGTGAAGGTATTATTTGACATTTCTTTGACAGCAAATTATATTTTTTCCTTGAATTTTGACATTTTAATGGGCGAGAATGGAGCTGTCATCAAATTAAATGAAGTTTGTGATTTTATTTTAACTCTATTTTGGATGTTAGATTTTGTGATATAATTATGTCGAATGATATGACATTAAATAATTATTGGTCTCTTAGTCCGAGCGACGCCGGGTAGCAAAACTAGTTTGATATAATCATCGATAGGCTATTAAACCTAGAACGAGAATATTTTCCAAAAGATTATACATACATTTTCCTTTCCATGGTCAAACATATTTGTATAATTCCACAGATATTTTAGAACATCTTCAATATTTTTTACTCCAACGTGGAATCTTTGAGAGTCTCTCGGAGGAGTATTATTGCAAACCATTTTTTGTCATGTACACTCCAAATTTGAAGCAAATAATATGGACTTCTTTTCAATACGCATGTGCGAAAAACGTCAGCCAATCTTCTTCCATACTCAATTTCAAAGTTGCTTCGATATTTTGATTCGTATTATTTTTTCCGAATAATCTTTTAGGTATGTATACCAACTGGTTGAACAGGATCTCAGTGTTACCAATATCGATGTTTCTTATTTGGAAATATACAATACTACGTTATATTTCTACCCATTAATAAAATTCATTCTTCACGTAGACTGATACTGGACTGAGTATGTAGTGAAATACGATGACAATCCCGTTAATAATACGGGACGTATGGCAACCCTAATTATCAGCTTACAATATATTATGTTCGTGTATCCTAAATATTTTATGAAATGTGTTTGACAACTATCTGATCCATATTTGTGACTCTTACCCTGAATTCATAGTAATCTATTTATCAAACATTTATTTGCTTATTGATCCGTTCGTAGTATCATTCTTGTTTATGAAAAACATAGCCTTTTTATGTAGTACATATTAAAAAGAAAAATCTCGATAGTTCTCAGTTTGAAAATATTATCTCAGTGTAAGTAAAATGTGATTTTTTAAAGCTTCCCTAAAGATCTCAATTGACACAATAAAAGATTCCGGCAAATTATAAAAAATTCTTGACTAAGTACCTTTTAACGGGTCAATATTCCAATTACCATGAACACGTCGTCTCGATTCCATATATTATTACATTATACATATATATCCATTAATTTACTAATATATTAAATAGTAACCAGGTCACGTTATATGTATAATATGTTTAAATGTCTAAATATATATGTTCCATGTATGGAATTGGCGCGGCCAAAAATGTCGTCGGTACTAGGGATTCCAATCCCGGGCCAAAATTTTGATCCCGGGATTTCGGGATTGCAATAAGTTGGTCGGGATCGCGGGACCAGTCCAGGATCTGGGATATTTTTCTTATTTATTTAATATTAGCTATGTTATTTATCGATAAAAATAGCTTAAAATGAATAATACAATTTATTTTGACATTTGTTTAGTAAAGGACTTCAGAAATGGCGAGGTGAATTCCATGAGCAATGCATAATTGATGTTCAGGCATTACAATTTTCCCAACGCGAACCATAACGCTTGCCCCGTCTGTTACTATAGAAACTATATCATTATTTAATGATATATGATGATCTTCCAGACGTTTCTCCAATAATTGTACACAAACATCGGCTGGCATTGATCAATGCACCCGAGATAAACCAATATTCCAAAATTTTCCAGTTTCACTGTGGACGTCAATGTTCATGTATCGTTTATTGGCGACCGATGTCTACTCGTCAAACGTCAAACTAAAACGTTTTCCATTTTTTTTAAATTCATCAATTTCTCCAATAATCTTATTTCGAATTTTCTTACTGTATTCGACTACGATTCCTTATCATAGTTGCAGAAGAAGGAAGAGACTGGTATCCTTTGGCTTTTAGAGCTGCTCTCAAATCAATCGATGTAATAAATATATTGAATGGTAAACCATCTCGGGATGTCATCCGTGCAAGCACAGCGTCAAGTGATTGATCTTCTTTGGTTAAAAAATAGTCGGATATTAATTTTCTTTTCAACGGTCGATCAGGCGATTTGGTGGGTTGATCCATGAAGGTGAGAAGATGGCCCATAAATTTTCATGTTGTGTATTGAAAGCAGATGTGTATGCAGCCCTTTGGTAGATCCTCCGCCAGTTTTTAGAACCACACTGCACTTTACATTTAGCTGTAGCTCCATCCGTTGAAAAGTATTTCCATATCGAATTCATATCACCATCTTTTTTGTGAATATTATATTTTGCTTGTTTATCCATTATATTTTAAACACGCTAAATCTTGAGCGAAACGCGCGCACTCCAGAGCACAACATTTGTCCAATGGAGGGGATTACAGACATCTGGTCCTAGAGGTGGGACTGGTGGGAATAATCTGATGCAACATACGCGTTTGTGTGACACGATCCACAAAATATATTTAAATAATTCGATCGTGCTTGATAAATCAGTTAATCCCGAAATTTCGGGATTGTGTTTTCTGATCCCAGGACTCATCAGGTACTTAAAAACGGCGGGATCCCGGGATTACGGGATCCGGGATCCCGGGATTGGAATCCCTAGTCGGTACCTATTAAAACAACGGCTCTTGTTGCAATGGGAACAAGTTTGCTCCCTTGACAATTCAATGTTAATAATTATGAAAGGTAAACCGAATTTATGGTAAAAACAGGTTCATTTTTAGTCCTATATTCAATATGTTCATTGTATCGGCTAATAATTGATATTTCAAGATGCGTACATCAAAACTGCATGGAATTCCGAATTCAAAAAAATCTCGGTAACTTTGTCCGTAACCTTTCTCGATGGTCAAAGCATTCTCATCATGTGAATATTAATTTGTGTTTATGACTCACCTTCGTGACGTCATTTCGGAGGGAGACCTCTGTCTTGAAGCGTCATCGGAGATTCCGGTTAGAGCAACTTTATTTATTTCATAGTAGGTAGTATACCTACATAATAATATGTATAATTATTATATATCATCTGAATGCGTAGCATTAACGCCCTGTTTAAATGTTATCAAGATGGCAAACTGCTCGTGGCTGTTCCTATATTTCTGAATTTGATAAAACTTATACTATTACCTCAATAAAAATGTTACACCAGCCTGTTGATCGAATCCAAGTTTTTACAACAAAATTCTTTGTACTTTAATAACTATCCATGAAGAACGTCTTACAATAGGTATTAACTATATATTAATTGAGAAAAAAATGGTTCGTTTCAGATTGAATTAAAAAATTAAGCGCCTAAGTAACAAACTACCTGCGTACTTTATAAACTAATAAGATTTTTATAAATCAAAGTACACTCTGAAGTGCACCTATTTAAAATTTTCTTGAATGCAATCTTAACTCATTGGCCACAGGAACGTAGAATACGCTTCGTTTCTCGATATCTACAGATTCCGTAGCCAATGTGTTAAGAAGTTACAACTGTCTACTAGGGGTCTTTCAACATAATAAAGGTCCCGCTCTCGCACGACTAAACGATTCGTAAGATCAATTTTATATCTAACCGATAACGGTGTTGGAAGACATCAATACTTGACATCTTTAAAAATGGAACAAAATCTAAAAATTATAAGAAAAGTGTTGCTAGCTGTTGGACGAACACATGTACTTATGTGTCTGCGTCATCTTTGTATACAGGTAACATTAAATAATCTGTCATCAAGTGTTGACACCAGTTGACACTAAAATAATTCAAAGGTGTTCAATATCATTATTATTAGTATATAAGTCTACATGCGTGGAATGTAAACAAGCTTTTCGAAATTCTTCGATTGAAAAGTGACTGATAAATTGCACCTACCGTAACACTGAGTCATTCGATTCTGTTTCTCGAAAGAGGCACTCGAAAAACACTTGCAGTAGTTTTCAGAATCTATTCGCGTAGTCGTGGGTAGGTTTTTTTTAAATTTTGTATTAAAATATCAATGGCAAAAATATAGGTTTCACAGATAATTGTTTCCAGCTAACGAATCTTTTTCTTATCTCTTCTTATCTTGGGAACTAGAAAAAATAATATTTTACTCCTTACTCCCATATTAATATTTGTATCGTAATTATCACAATGAATATTCGTTTAATTCATTGAAAATAAATAAAAATACAGCTCGGCTTTTCTCGATATCCCCAACAGAAATTAAATTTGTATAAAATTGTTTATAGGCTCAAATCGTTTTCTCCGCAGTGCTTATTTGGTCTACGTTCATAATTATATTGATTCTGCGCATGACTGATTACATATATATT
This sequence comes from Himalopsyche kuldschensis, assembly GCA_028554975.1. Lineage (NCBI taxonomy): Eukaryota > Metazoa > Arthropoda > Insecta > Trichoptera > Rhyacophilidae > Himalopsyche > Himalopsyche kuldschensis. The sequence continues at coordinate 1,395,791 of JAHFWI010000005.1, forward strand.
CATCGAGACGAACGATTTAAAGATCTTTATTTCCGTGGAAAATTACCAATAATTATGAATACAGTTGCTGTGGTTGAAATGATATTATTTTCACCATCTTGACGAAATATTGATTCCAAAAATATTTCAACTCATATAAACCGAAACGAAAAAGAAAATAGTAATTGCAATCGATTCGTGTTTCTATTGTCTATTTCTTATAAGAAGTATTTTTTAACATAGTTTTTCATTGGCAACATTTAAATAACTGAGCCGATGGCCATTTATAATAAAATTCGAACACCAATGCTACCAACACACGTTAGTATTTTGAAATTGACCTTAATACCTACCGAGCCCAACTCTTCAGTTGGTATTACTGTGCTCATTTATAAAGATTTTCAAAAAAAAGAACGCCTTTACCGAACGCCTTTACCGGCTACCGCCCAAGTCCCCGTAAAAGTTGCCATTACAAAAGTCAAAAAAAAAGTCAAAGAACGCACATTTCCCGATTGCATGCGCATCTGTAAGTTTAGATGTATATGTTCGCAATTTTCCCCGCAGCGTGATACTTTTGCTGGCAGAGGAAGTGAATCGTGATTGTAGTCTCAGTACGTATTATCGACGAGCTGTAGTACCTACATAGCAAATGTGTTCCCGGTTGCATCTTGGCTTGCTCACTCCCTAATCCATAATGCATCCTCCCGCAGACAGCCTAGCGAGGGAGTTGTCAAGGTCGCACGCGTTTATCTGTTCGGCCGGTCTAGTCCGTTTTTTTGCGCTACAGCTGATATCCGTATTTTCTTTACGTTATTTCCGCAGTCGACGAACATGATTTCTCACAATCAAATCATGATTCACCCACAGTTCATAGTCTCACTATACTTAAAATAATAACAGTTAACATCTTGTCGATGTTTTTTATGTATATTGGAAACCAGCCACCACAAGTAAAACACATATGAACATAAACTGTGATATCATAACATTTTTAGTATCATCACACTAGACTCACTTTCGCACGATTGCTTTAGTGATGCCTCCGGAGGCGAAACACGTGTCACACAATATGTGGAATAATTTAAGTAATTTAAAAATTTATATGAAAACAACTCCCACAAAGTTACCGCCGAATCATATGAAGCTGAAGTATTATATGATTGTATTTTTCAACGGCTACCTTCTTTGTAAAAACTATGACTACTATCACAATGTATTTCTCAAAATGAATTTGTTGATAGTAGAATAGCTCTCTTTTCAAAAAGAAGTCCCTCGCTTACCCGTCCGAGACGAGTTATTCAATTCTTCTGCCACATAATAGCAGAAGAGTATCGAACTGCATCAAAGGGAATATGAAAGTAATGAGTTCGCGATGTGGTGCACCTTTTATATGGAGCGAAATCAGTCTTAAACAACCAGATCGACAAGGATCGTTTCAAGTAGATGAAGATGTTTGCTAAAACCATTAATCCGTCACATATCACCACTCTACAATAAATTGACGAATCGTTGAAATATGTGCAGTGGGTAAACAATTCCTGTAAATAATGCGATGTTAGACGGGTGGCATCTTTAAGTGTTTTTAAATGTTCAAATGGCAATTCGCTAAAAAAGAAATAAATATGGTAGGTTTACTTCGCTGTTTTATGCTAGGCAGCAAAAGGCTAAGTGCTGGCTAATCCCTAACCATCCATATGAAATGACCCGTAAATTACCCTTTTCATGGCCAAACTCGTGGGTTTTTAATTGATTCCCGATGCTTTGCTCACTTTGCCCCGCCCTCGGCAGCCAACGCTAGTCAATCATCGAGATTCTGACACTCCATTAATTGCCAAAATTCGACAAATCTTCTAAAATTACAATAAATACATCCCGGCTGTCCATGTTCATCATAAATATGTTTGCAATAAATTTAAATATGTTTCCCTACGCTTATATTATCCCAATAACCCGATCCCCACGTTCTTTCTACTTTCTGGGTGCTAGCAAGTATTTTGGGATAAATATAATGATAACGATGATTACTCCAGGAATAGCTGAAAATGATTTTAGCGGGCTTTATTTTATTAGTAAAATTCTCACCGCTTCTGCCACTGGTTCTTCATCGCGCACCCCTCCGAATATTTAAAAAATAGTTTAGAATGCTTTGAATCTTATTTCGTAACTGACAGATATGTATGAATGCCCGCCCTATCTGGTATTGAGGGTCCAGCGATAATCTTTTCGTGTTTTGCTGCCTGGCTAAAAACAACGAAGTACTATAAATAGTTGGTTTCGTAAACATTTCGTGAGAAGCACTAATGATTTTAATACACTTGATAGATATATATTCGAACATAGGTCCCCAACCTTGGGGGGTGGCGACCCCTTTTTTATAAAAACCACGTGACCCGCGACCCCGATGCATTTGAAAAAGCATTTTTAATAAGGTAAAAAACAACGAAAATTAATGAAAGTGAATATATTTTTAGTTGATTGTGTGAGTTGGCGACCTATGTGTTGGGAACCTGTGTATTTGAATAACCTGCCGAGATAACAAGATCTTTTAGGATTATGTAAGAATCGGATCGGGTGTATCGGGTCTGAAAGGCAGGAAAATATAACGTAAATAATTGCTAACACGACACCAGAAAGTTAAAAAAAACAGCTGATTCGAAAAGGATTTTTGAATCATTGTTATAAGCTCTTTCCAGTGGTCATTGGGACCGACTACGTTGTTATTCTTTGGAGTCCTGAGCAATATTTTGACGGTTCCAATAATTGGAGTGCTCATAAGAATGTTTCATCTGAGGTCATAGTGGACTTTATCAGGACTTTTAGATTGTAGATTATAATTAAAATAATGAAACATTTTTATTAGATAAGGACCGGTTTCGCTCATCGCGAGCAGTTGAGCAGCAGATAATAATAACTCCTGATCTGATCAATTTTATGTGGAGTGTTTTATTATTTTTACTATAATGCCATTCCACCCGAGTAATGACTGGACACCTTAAAAGTGAGACTGTAGATATACAAATCAGGTATTTTTTTAGTTATACTTAAGAGAATGGAAAGGAGTGAGGAGCGTCGTTGGTTTTAAAGAAATTTCTCGGATTTGGCATTCAAATATATACGTATCCCATTGGTGAAGGGTATTTTTGTTTTCAAATCAGTGATTAACAGCCCATTATTCAAAAAAATAAATATTTATATATGTATTAAAGAATAAGAACCTAGACATATTTACGATTCATAATAAAATATTATTTGACCCATATAATATATATATATGATCTTCGACCAGACAGGGACTGAAATCAGAACAAAAACCGGTTCTGAACCTCTTTTATTACTAATCGAGCCAATCCTAACATTTCCAAAAGAGGGTAGGTAAGCCATGGCCTTATCTCAAAATATAATTCGAAGTTTCTTCGAGTATTTTCAATAAATACGCATTTACTCGGGAGCTTCTTTTGACGAGTCACCTATTAGTGTTTTCCCCATATCGCCCATGTATTGTGGGATATAAACAAAGAGTTCTGAATTAGAATTATTGCCATAAAAAATGTCTACGCATCCAATCAATGACATTAAATATATACACATGACCAACCACAATCGATACTAGATACAAGGCAAGAGGTTCCCACGACAAGACGATCAACCAGCTAGTATGCTTGCCTGCCGGCATCGTTGAACTTGCCTTAGTCAAATAATAATATCACAGGTAAATTATTTCAATACAAATCTACAATACTACAATCTCAAGTCCACAGTCTACTCACTACCACCACTACAAGTAAAGTATTTGCCACGATAAAACGGCTTCAACGAAGTACGGCTGCTGTTAGCCAATCGGAGGCTTTAGATTTCTTTATGCCCATATATGGTCATGCCACCGACTCGGCCGTGGAAGGGATCATGGGCCAAACCACTATTCAAATACGAGGGGTGTTCACCAAAACATATGATCGCAATCTAAATAAAAATAAGCGAATTAGCAATATTATTGAAAGAAAGCGATATTATATTCGATAAATCGACTCAATTTAATACAAAATTATTAATATTTCATCTTAGGTCAGGAATTATGTCGATATTTGAGAGTTGTCTCCCCCGACCAGTCCATGTCGCGTAGGAGTCGTTGAATCAACTAACCGGCATTTCCCACTTGCGACAATATTCGCGTGTTGTGTGCCCGTGTTTCAGGTGACTCCAGTAAGTTGATTTTTATTTGATATTTATTTATTATTAATGCATCACTTTCATCAATGTTAATTTGCGTTTATACCGTAAGCTTCGATACATCAGTGTAGGAATTGTATACAAATGATTTCCCAATGGAATTTAAAATTTGGCTTTCCGCCAAGGGTGGCAGGTGGTCGAGGAAACCGGCGTCCACCGGTTCTCCAGCTCTCGGACTGATTTATTTTCGTTGGCCGCTCGCCAACTGTTGTGATGATGATAAGCGGTTGCGGCCCGTTGCACATTTTATGTTATATTTCCCCACCGCGTTTAGCCGGCCGAGATGTTACCATATTTGTATGTATCTATCGCCGGTAATTTGAATGCCTATTGAAATTCTCTCGACTGGAGTTTTAACCGACACGAGCTTTTGCCGATGCGGTCCGCAGAATTTTCATACGTCGGGGCATTTCGCCTTGTCAATTTGTTCTTATATGATTCATGAATCGCATTATCAGGGTGTTATCATCTTCGACCGGCAAAAGAGTCACGTCGTCGCCGTATCGTGATTCACTCCGCCGCGTCAGAGGGAAACAAAAATATTCCGATCCGGCGATTGTACAACCTCTCTCGTCTAGCCGGCATCGAGGTGCATTGCAATACCATATATGGTAAAGACGAACGCCATTGGTCGGCACCGTCTGGTGGGGGTCGAGATAAGCCCGCATTTATATTGTCCAAACTTGGCGAATTCTTCATCATTCCTTGAAGAGTGCTTGCTTAGTGAGCAGTGTACAGCAAATTGTGGCTGTGCAACCCGACTTATAATTTATTCTATTCCGTAATAATTATTAATGTAAGTTTGAAACAAATCGTATTCATATTTATTAAAAAAAAAGTTCATCATTCATTCATCGCTCCGACATGTGACTGGATTATTGTAGTGACCCCTTACATAGTGTGAAACAAGTGTCTAAGCGTCATCCATCAGGTGGCAACCGAATGTGTCAGATTCTAAATACCGGGACGCCCGAAAAAAAAAATACGTGAAATTCGCCGTTTAGTGTGACGAAAAATGTAAATTCAGTTAACTCTCGATAACAGTTTTCCTTCATTCAATTATAACACCAATCCATATAAAATTAACGCGCTAAAAATTGTATAAGGTCTACAAAAAACCGGTACTTTTAATGATCCCGGGGCGTGGTTGTATAGTGGAGGCAATCCTGCGCGTGGCTAGCGCTGCGTGATTGATATATCCTAAATTCAATTTTACGATTTAAATCATGCCTCCGTAATTCAAATTATTATTTCAACGGTCTTGTGTTTCGAATTGTAAATATTTTTCCATTCACATATCCAAACACGCTTTTACTTGCATATTTTATTTTTCTGATCCAATTATCTGTATAATTAATGTAACAAGATAATATAATTTTTCGTCGCGAATCTCTCATGCCAATTGAAAACTCTCTTAATCATTCGAAATCTTTTCTTTACCGTATTAAGTAAATCGACCGTGATATAAACCGATTACCTTTTACGGAAGGCGAGTGTAGGCCGATAGTTTTTTTCGCAACTCGGAACTGTTGTACGCATTCCATCTTTCGAAACACGTTCAAATCTGTAAAATTAATGTCGACTTATAATGCTACCAGACCAGTATTTGAATATTTTAGCTTCTTATTTATGAGGAAACTTTTCTACGTCACCGAGCATCTCTCTACTTTCTATTTTACGCATTTAGAGATTTATTGAATTCTCTGACGATTTGATAGCTTATCGCTTTTCTCATTTCAATCATCATTTACGTTAACGGCGTTGTATTTTCAGGGGAAAAATATTGACATTGAAAGAATAGTTGAAAACGCCCACATCATGTTTTGATTATCATACAATTTTAACACCCTACCTCACAAATATATTTTACACTTTCAATTTCGACTATTAGCTTTCAACATGGGCTATCTCTTTCAATTATAATCTATTATATTATGAATTAATTATATCAACTATTCGAAATTATATGAATATTTTTTTTCTTCTAAATATTCATTCAACTTCTAAAAAAAGTTGGTTGTATAGCTAGTGCATTGAGCATAATAATCGCCCTTTTCTATATCCTAGAAATTCATTGCCTTTTTCTTTTTTCTAGACTAACTCAAAATGTGTGACGAAGAAGTTGCCGCTTTGGTCGTAGACAATGGATCCGGTATGTGCAAAGCCGGTTTCGCCGGTGACGATGCACCCCGCGCCGTCTTCCCCTCCATTGTGGGAAGACCCCGTCATCAAGGTGTCATGGTCGGTATGGGACAGAAGGACTCGTACGTAGGAGATGAAGCCCAGTCAAAGAGAGGTATCCTCACCCTCAAATACCCCATTGAACATGGAATCGTCACCAACTGGGACGATATGGAGAAAATATGGCATCACACGTTCTACAATGAACTCCGAGTTGCCCCAGAAGAACATCCAGTCCTTCTCACGGAAGCTCCCCTCAACCCTAAAGCCAACAGGTAATTGTTTGCTTAGATACTTCATAATGTCTTATTGCTGCTATACATTGTATATATATTTCATACATCGCCATAGTATTTTTGATTTACTTCTATGGTTCACTTTAATGCAGTGGCTATCAAAATTAAATTGTAACAAATGAAATAGAACGTGATTTGAGTTGAACATTTAGTTTTTTTAGCATTTCAGTCTCCTGAATCTAGATTTGCAACATTTTCAGCTGTTAGTTAATTTTCAACAATTTTTTTTCTGTCCCCAGGGAAAAGATGACACAGATCATGTTTGAAACCTTCAATACCCCTGCCATGTACGTCGCTATCCAGGCTGTCCTCTCCTTGTATGCGTCTGGACGTACCACCGGTATTGTCCTCGATTCTGGAGATGGTGTTTCCCACACAGTACCCATCTATGAAGGTTATGCACTCCCCCACGCCATCTTGCGTCTGGATCTTGCCGGCCGTGACTTGACAGACTACCTCATGAAGATCCTCACCGAGAGAGGATACTCTTTCACCACCACCGCTGAGAGAGAAATCGTAAGAGACATTAAGGAAAAGCTCTGCTATGTCGCCCTAGACTTTGAACAAGAAATGGCCACCGCCGCTTCCAGCAGCTCCCTCGAGAAGAGCTACGAACTCCCTGACGGACAGGTCATCACCATCGGAAACGAAAGATTCCGTTGCCCAGAAGCCCTCTTCCAACCCTCATTCTTGGGAATGGAAGCGTGCGGAATCCACGAAACCACTTACAATTCAATCATGAAGTGCGGCGTAGACATCCGTAAGGATCTGTATGCCAACACCGTTCTCTCAGGAGGAACCACTATGTATCCTGGAATCGCCGACCGCATGCAGAAGGAGATCACCGCCCTCGCCCCATCCACCATGAAGATCAAGATCATCGCTCCCCCAGAAAGGAAATACTCCGTATGGATCGGAGGATCAATCCTCGCTTCCCTCTCCACCTTCCAACAGATGTGGATCTCCAAGCAAGAGTACGACGAATCCGGCCCATCCATTGTGCACAGGAAGTGCTTCTAAGCGCCATCTGGACCATTGTCCTGCTCATCCTCATTTATTTATCGTCACTCGTCACCACCCACCAACACCGGAGGCATGCTGTGAACAAAATCTTCCAGCTCGCCCCACGAAGTCACTCGGCCATGACTTCCGCCCATTATTTATCAGCCTAAACTGGCTCAAACCAAGCTTACTCTTCATTTGTAATTTTTAAGATATTATTGAATACATTTTATTATAAAAATGTCAAGAGTTTTGTATTAAAATTTAAAAAAAAAACACCCTTCCTGAAAGATATTGGTTTCGATTCAGCAGTTAATTTAATTTTCTGCTGAATCATAATCCAGCCGCTTCAGTTACTTTTAATAACGCTCTAGTTATTATTATTTTAAGATATTCAATGAAAATTTTTGTTCAGTTGGGAGCGCCTATAAAGTATTACGCCAAAGCTTTTATTTTTTTTATAAATTATTTCTGATTTTTAGCTAAACAAGACTTACTACTATAGGTCATTTTATATTATCAAATGAAAAAATAAACTATAAAAATTGTAAAATAACTATTGTTTTTATTTTTTCACCTTATTATTTACACTGGATATGAATGAGATAGTCATTAATCGCAAGCTCTCATCCATTTTAAATATTACAAATATTTTCTTACTCAAGCAAAAGTAGCATGTCTTAATTCATAAATTAACCAAATGAGGCAAATAAATTACTTGAGAATCTGCAGATGGTGTACTGTCATTCTTATCATTTAGTACATGGTGAGCTGATAATAATAGTCCATTAGTAGACCATGTCCACTTGACTAAATATTCAGAACAAAGACGGTACCAACTATGCCAAGTGAGTGCATATGACCGACCGGGAGGGTAAATACCACATGCCCTTCTATAAAACTTGCTCTTAAATAAAATATCTTGATATCCAATCAAAATGGAAAGTTAACTCAAAATAATCTATGTCGGGTGGCGACCCTCATGCAATTTAAAAAAATAACGAAAATGCATTAGGTATAGTAAGTATTCGACCCCACAGAAAAGCCGTTGTAACTCAATGGGTTGGGAACCCATGATGTTTTAGAAGTAATTTTTCTAATCGGATATTGAAGTTTATCTAGCAAGAATATAATTCCATTGAAATTCATTTTATTCAAGTGAACTTCCAGCAAGATAGCCTAAGATTTAATAATGTTAGTTTTTTAATCATTTATTTTCCTTAAAAGCAATCTAAAACACTAACGGATCAAGCACTTGTCCCCAGAGGCAATGTAAGTTTGTAGGCTCTCTTTCGAATGATGTTAGTTCATGTCATGCACAATGCCGTAAGGCGAAACCCGGGCAGCGACATAATTCATGGAAAAGTACATAATTCAAAGGATTCAAATTTGGTAAAAAAGCGTGGGAATATTGATCTGAGATTTATATATTTCAAAATATGTTGTTGGTAGTTCTATCTAATCACAAATATTTTATTATCAAAGTTAAAAACATTCCAATGAAAGCAGATGTGTCACTAATTGTGACACAGGTTTCGTCTCTTTTAGAGGCATCTTTAGACTTTCGAAAGCAAAGATTGCTTAAGTAATAAGCTGAGATTGATTTTAATATTCTAAAATGATAAATTACACAAATGGAGGTTCGGATCTCTTATTTCCATTAAGTCCACATGAACAAGTCAGAATTGAAGCGAGCACATAAGACATCTGCCATATTATTATTTCTTAGAGAAAATATAAATATTTTCCCTATGATCATTGCCTTATTATTTATCATTACCAAGTATTATATAGCCAAGTTTCTTTGAGGAAAGCTTTCGTTTCACTCTCTTGAAGCTCAAAGACCACTTTCAATATTGAGTCATATTTCTCTTCTTCTTCGGGGGCTGATTTGATTACCCTTACATACTTGAGACTAATTTCTCTAAAGTGGTGTAACCAAAGTCAAACATTTTTTTTATCGCAACTGCTTGGATGATCAATGCACTGCCTATTGAGGTGGACATTTTCAGCAGTGAACTTGGTGTTTTGTTTTTGAATTTATTTTTGCACTTTCTCTGGAATGTTTGTTGCGTTTTGTTACAACAAGTTATGTGCTGTCTTTATTATATTTGTCAAATGCATAGCGCATTGGCGTCAGCTGTAATACCATGTATTGTATTTTTTCTTAATAAGCAATAAACAATTCTATGAGTGAAGAAGGATGAGCTTTTCATGTTATAAAAATAAAAAACATTTTATTTTCATTATATCAAATATATTTCTAAATTTTCATGTGACTTTACAATCTTTACATTTTCCAAAATATAGTAAGACACTTAATGTATGTAAGTACCATTTTGTACAACATAAAATCATATCTTAGCTGCTGTTAACTTTAAATTCATTATAACAAGAATGGTAACTTGATCATAGTTTTTAAGCCTATTTTAACTTAAGAGAAAAAACAACTACGAATACCTTTGCAAGAAAGAATTGTTGCTAAAGAGTAATGAGTTGTTCTGCATAATAATTGACTTGTGTTTAGACTACTCTATGGCCCAGATAGTTTATAAAGGTGGAGCTATAATATGCCAAGCAGTTACAGTTTTAATGGTTGCACCCTAACATTTATATGAAAAGTTCACACAAAGGTATGAAATAATATTCAAAATAAAATCAGTACATCACAATAAATCACAAGTATCAGTATAACTTGAAATAACACTCGACATACAGAAATGAGTATAGTTATAATAATCAAAAAAGAGTCAGAAAAATATATTATAAACACATGTTTGGCTCTAAAAAGTTTACAAAATAAATTGCTTTAATTGATTTATTCATTAAAATTGATGATTTTGTTATTTTAAATGATGTAGGCGTTTCAAATTGAACATGAATTTACAAAAGCAATCGATGAGAAAAAAATACATTTAAATATCAAAAACAAGTTGTCAACTTGACTGCTTTTGAGCATTGAATCAATAATCAAAATATAATCATTGTTGATACTCCAATAGGCTTCATGTCAAAAATGATATAGTGTCTAATTAGTCAAAATACAACTTTCAAAGAATATCATACCAGCAAGTGGTATAAACACAATAAAACATCATAAGCAATCTCAAGAATGTGTGCTTTAAAATTCATAAGTTGCAACAATCTCTCGCTTCTTGAACACTTTGGTTTGCAGTATCAACATAATGCCAAAAAAGACAACAAAGTGAATTCACGAAGAATGCCATTTTCCCAGCATATTATAGCTCGTGTCTCTAAAACTGTTTACATCAAAGAGAAATTATAAATTCAACACAAAGATGGCGCCCAGGTTATAAAAAAGTGAAGTAACAACTATAATTTGTATCAATATAAGTTTTTCTTGACCAGTATTTTAAAGAAAAATACTTAAATCTATATTATTAACGAGCTCAAGTAATAATACATTTTCTATCTATCGGAAATAAATTAATCTCGGGCACGTTTAAAAAAAAAAAAAATGTTTTTTTTCGACTGATCAGTCATGGATGTGGGTTTAGATAATTTTTGAAACGCCAACTACAGTAAAATTGCATTGATTGAACTCTTGGGATTATATTATTCTACTAGTATGTGAAATCATGGTATGATATATTCGTATCCCATTAATAAAAAATCAATGAGATTCAAGCAACTTCAGATAAAAGGATTGTGATATAAAAACAAAAAACTGTATTTATGTCACATTCAACTGTGGTTTTCGTTAACTGATACTATCAAGATGTCTATTTTTTATACAGAATATTTATAAAGACGTATATTAGTTAAATACAATTCTAAAAATTAAGTTATTTAAAACAGGCACCTAAATAGCATAAGAAATTAATGCGGAACTTGAAGTTACCCATTTTCCTTTCGACTGTTTCCCCAACTAAAGTGTAATGACCTGGGAGAAATTGGGCATGTCAAATACATTTAAACAGTTAATTGTCAACCTGGTAAAACTGAATTTAGTCACACTCCTGTAAATTATGAGATACTCAAAAAATGTTTCAGCAGTTACATTCACTATGCTCATCCATGATTTTGGCATGCATTCTGACAAAACTAAATAATCTAGAACAAATTATTATACATTCGATTTGTAGAAACTAAACTAAGACATCATCAAATATTTATGCAAATTATACTCAAGTGCAGTGGTTCTCACGTGAAATTTGGCTGTGGCCGCATCAGGAACATCACCGGTTCTACGGAAATGTCTGGTGGCCGCACAAAATTTTTGTGTCAAATCCTTTTTGCCAAAAAGACCTAAACATGTATGTGTTGAGTTTTTGCTAACTAACAATTCTTGATGCACAATTTATTTTATTTTCAGTGTCTTTGTTGACAAATTAACTTATAAAAACCCATTTTTATTAAATATCAATATTAACTATGAATCTGTTAGTGGCCGCAGCAAAATCCTCTGGTGGCCGCACATGAGAACCACTGCTCTAGTGTTAGTACAGTCGAAAGTTATGGGACATATTTTAAATTAATATTCTACTTAAATGATAAAACATTTAACTCCCTTACTCTCAGACCGCCGCTAAAATGTTTCAGCCAGGAGAAATCAACAACGCAAGATAAATACAATATCATGACCGGTACATATTTGTAAAACCATTTTCATTCATATGTAACGAGTTTCATAATTATGAGGTGATGATTTATATTTTTAAAACAAAATTTAAAATCCATTCATTCGTCTCTGCAAGTTCTACACAAAATATTTCGGAAGGCTAGTCATAAAAATAAAAAACAATGAGACTCTTACAGATCATGGATCCTGTGCTTGGCAGGAATTGTCAAAATTGCATAAAAAGTCCTTAAAAAAATTCATAGCGTGAAATATTTCGTTAACTGTATTAGTCGACAAAGTAAATTGAAAAAAACTAGCATAGATTTTCTTTCTGTCAGGCAATCTATGGTATTTTTTATTTTGATATGAAAATGTGAATAAATATAAATTAAATAATCTTCAATAAATCTTTTGTGCGTGATACTGGTTTTGTTTTTTATTAAAAAATATTTAGAGGGTTGCTAATGATTGATCTGATCGTATGGCATGGTATGTTTGTTGAGAGTAAGAGGGTTAACTGAAAATTTGCAAAACTTTACAAAATAATGTACAAATAATAATAAGTGTCGATATTGTTGCAATAAGTTTCAATTAAAATAATTATAAACAGAAATATATACGGTAAAATTTCGATGGGGTCATAGAATACTGTAACAGTTATTAAATTAAAATTGAAATAAGCAGCATACATTTTTGTTTTGTCTTTAGTGGCAGTTTTTTTGTTCAAAACACATCAGTGTAAATATAATAAATACTTGTAAATAAGGAAAATAAAATTTCAATGCGATCATCGTTTAAAACAAATATTTTATACTAGACATATTATAAGAAAAAAATACTTAATAAAGTTGCTAAGAGATATTTTTTTGAAAAATTCTTCTCAAATTCAAGTGGTGAAAAATATATATTTTTTTAATTATGCACTTCGTCATGTCACCTTACCTAAGCACATCAAATGTGTACTGGTGTTTTAAATTGAAAATTGGTCACTCAATCGAGACATTCTTTTATTATATTTTTTTTTAATTAAAATCTAAAAATTAGGTTACAATTTTTCTAAAAAAGAGCAATTTATAATAATGGGTTTCTTGGTGACATTTAATTAAAGTATTGTTTCAATACAAATAAAATATTTTAGAAAGAACAAAACAAGAGATCATGAGTGCAAGATAATTAATCACAACGCCACTGTTTATATTCAAACACATGCATTTTATCAGGGCTGTGGAGTCAGAGTCGTCGCGGCGTTTTGGCTGGAGTCGTACTCGGAGTTGGAAATTTTGAAAAGTTTGAACTTTTTATTTTTGCATTAAATATGTCAAATTTGACTTTTGGCTGCATTGATAGGGTTGATATTTAATTGAATACACATAAATAGGAAAATTAGGGAAAAAAAGTATTTTTGGTCAATGTCGGAGTCGTAGTTTTGGTAAATGCTGGAGTCGGAGTCGGACTTTTTTAGACCGACTCCACAGCCCTGATTTTTATATAAAAAGAAAATAGTCTTAAGCAAATAAATGTCTATAAATAAAATATTTATAATATATAAAAATATTATAGGTTAAGTAATGTAAAGTGTACATTCAAAACGCTCGCTCGTGAAAAATTTAAGAGAATTTTAAAACAAAAGTAAAGAGTTATCAAAAAATAATACATGATTTTTTTTAGGACACGCCCTATAAAGTAGAAAATAATCAATATGTGATTTTACAAACCCCTAAAATATACTGTGTTAATTTTATAAAAGATATAACAATATTGTTAGTACAGCAGCGAATTTCAGTTGTTTAGATCTAAACAACTCCTGAGGTGGAACACATTTTTGTACTTCATTAGGTTAGTTAAATATAAAAATACCTATTTCTAGAATACCCTCCTACACCTTAGAATAAATTTCATAATTCAAGAGACAGTTAAATTTGTAATAAATATATATCGAAAACAATTAAATGACAAAAATTACCACGTAATCAATATGATGCGAAGTGAAGAAATAGTGAAATGTCTCATTATTAATTTCGAGTTAAAAAGAAATACAGAAAAATCTCAGCATAATGGACTCGGCAAAGGGGAATATGTTAATAGTACAGTGAAATGAATAAATGGTTTTCAACAATGGAGAATGATTTATAATGCGCAGAGCATTTGATAACGAGGAGTGACTCTTAGCTTTAAAAATGATTTTTTTTCAATTTTATGAATTTGTAGAAATATCAACATCAAAAAATGGTAGTACTGAAAAAGAAGCCTTAGACATTATTAAATCCGATTCTAATATAAAATCAAGAGATTTATTTACTTCTGTCAACAAATTGTCAAAGTTTATCAAAATAGTAAAGATAATATTAGGATAAGTCATCGATGTAAAAAAACATGTCGCCAATATACGGGGTACCAAAATAATATTACCGCTTTCACTTTTAAAAACTGCTTATTATCTATTATTAAATTTATCCTGAACAAGTGTGAAAATGATTATCTGATTTGAACGGTGTAAAATTTGCATACTTGGGAAAATCACCACATTCAAACTTTGCCACACAACTTAAAAAAAAAAAAAAAATAGTTACATTGTACTACGCACCAAAAGGTTTAATAATTTAAAATTCATAGGAAGTGTAAATGAATAATAATAACAAATTGTTCTATAGTATTAAAATTTACTATAGTAGCAAATCAATTTAATTTATTACGATTTGTATTTTCAAAGGCACATTTTTATTGATATTTTTCAACACATTTAATTGCATATAAAATGAAAGAATTTATTTCCATAACCAAACTATTAACTACATTAAGTTCAAATTGGATATAATAGTTGTTAGTAAAAATTTAAATTCTTCACAATCATGTTGGATAATATTATGAAGATCGATTTTATTTTAACATCACAAATTTTCAGGGTATCTAAATAGAAGTATGGTCTTAAAACATCATCTCTTCGCACAACATTATTCTGTTTTTAAATTTATTCCATGTCGTGTTGTCTATATGTGTCAATATTTCCGCCTTCCATTGTAATATATTATTTATTTAACTCATTTAAAGTGGTTTAAAGTGAATTATGTTGTAAGAAAATCATTCAAAGACAATCTTGCTATTTATATATTATTATTTAACTCTTTTAATCTCCGAGCACCGATCTGTGGGCACAAATATTTTTATACCATATGAAAGAAAATTACGTATACGTACGACTCTTACAAGATTATCGACCTAGCCGGGCTAATCACTGGTTAAATTACAAAATATTTACAGGGCAGTTTGAATGTCAGAAATATGATAATGTACAATGTTATATGTATTCGATTAAAATTTCTGTAATATACAGAGATAAACTTCTGTAGTGATAAAGCAATGCAGAAAATAGATTTTCAAGCGCGTCGGTTGATTTTCTTAAGTATATAGTTAGCTGTCACACGGTTCAAAAATTAGCATAATTATTTATTTTTCAATCGCCATAATTTTCAGTCAACCAGATGGATGACATGTATAATTTTGAACATTTGATTACACAGATTATATCAGATTTTTGTTATGCTTTACCTTATTTTCAAATGAATTCAGGATCGAATAAAAAGTATATGATTTACAAATATCACAATATTTTAGTAGTCTCCTGAAAGCAAGAAAATGCATAAAATATCTCACAAAAAACGACTAAAACAAACACAAATAAAAAAATTTAATGCTCCCTCCTTACCCTCAAGAAACAAATTCATATCTCACAAAATCACAAAATGTACCACTCATTCCGATAGAATGTCAATTAGCAATCTTAGATTCACATTATTTATGCATAGATATTAATGTAATTGAAGTTGAAACATTTAAATAAATAGTAAATAAAATCTTCAGAGCACTCAATAACAAAACTATGAACACTTTATAGGTTAGGTCTTGATTTTGTATTAATATTTACGAATGTGTTCGATAATAGTAATAAGTTGTCAATGAATGCCACGCGCATTTACAATTCATAAAAATTATCACACTTTCACTTGAGAAGTTTCATTTCTATCATATTATGCACAGTCAAAAAAACTAAACTTTATACCGCCACTATCTATCGGGAGTGTCACCGTAAAACTTGATATGATGCGTCGGATTTCCGTGTACCCTGAACCTATAGACACACGTGTAGAGCGGGTTGCCGTGGTTGCTCTCTATTTTCAGCTCCACGAGCTCGTGGCCCAGCGGTTTATCTTTCGGCGGCCGTCGAACGTCCGCCGGGAAGTACTGCAGAGCCGTGGAATCATTCGAGTACTCATATTTGCCGAAGAGAACGGGTTCACGGTCCATTTCATCTTGCAATCCCTGTGAATGTGAATCAGTATATAAAATCAGTCATTAGAATTCATCAGTCTTTTTGACTGTATTTATTTCATTTATTATTTAGTTGAAAAACATTTTCTATAATAAAAATTCAAGTCAGAACTCACTTAAAAAATAAGGTAAAAATAAATATGATATCGGGAGATATAGAACTACATACCCAGGCGCTAAATTTATAGGGAGCCGATTCAATTTGTCCATTGGGAGTCAGCTGGCGAGGAGTGTGCTCAATGGTGAACCCTGTCACGTCAATCCTCGTGTAAAGCTTGATCACTGGAATAACAAAAGCAAACCGGAGACAATTAGTCAGCGGGCGTTTCATATGAAAAACAATCAGGAGTGAAGCCGAACAAAAGAAAAAGTTTTATCACGAATGTGTTTTCACAACTTACATAAATATCCTGGGAAGCCTTGGAAAGCCCAGCAGTCTCCGGGCGTGGCACCGGGGGTGATGGCGATCCTCGGAGAGTTGGCCGGGTACCACAGCGGGATTCCGAATACAGAGTACACGGCCGTACTTGTTTGGTAAGATTCACTGCAACGTGTCGATACCACTTGTCCGCCTATTTGTTTTTCAGGTACAACAAAATGGATTATTCAAATTGAAGTAAAACAAGAGAAACCGTGTGTCACATTTACTGTTCGCAAAGAAGAAAAGAATAAAATAAAAGCGTGGGTAGAAAGAGATGGTCTCAGCTAATGGAATAAAATGGCTTACTATTCAAGAATGGTCATGCAATGTGATACAACTGGCCTCGAATAAATGTCCCAGCATAGATTAAAGATAAATAATTAAGATTTTGAACCACATCCAACAATTTCAATATCATAATAGTTTAGATAAATTGATTAATAGCATAAGCTAATTAGACAACATACCTGCAGATTCCAATGCATAATCTACTAATCCTGTCTTATCTGCATCATAAACTGCGAGGGCGGCGGCAACGATTCTGCTAACCATTTCGTCGCGGTCGCAGGTGGCCCCGACGTGTGCACTCTCCCTCAACACCGTGTTACTCTTCAGGCCGCTCAATTCCATCCGGACAGTGTCGCCGATCTTGTCAAAATCGATGGCGAAATTTTGTTTCATGTCTGCCAACTTGTCTTCGAGATCTTTCTTCGACAGGGTCTCCTTCAGTAGCCAGGCTTTGATGTCATCGTTGGTAATGTCGTCGCCGGCCTTAGTCTCCAATCCAAACACTTTGACGAGGGTGTCTCTGCTGTGTCGCGCGCTCATCACGTTGATCTGATCGTCTATATTGTCATTCTTTTCCAATCTTTCTTTGAGATTGTCAATTTCTAAATATAGACTGTCGATGAGAGCTCTCTGTTCAGCGAGCAGCGTCGGATCTACCACGTTAGCGCGCTCTACTACTCTTTCAATTATCTGCGGCTTCATATCGACCGAGACGCTCTCTCTGACTCGCATTATGATAGTGCGGAGCATGTCTTCGGTCAATTCAAACTTAGAATGTTTCTCGATTACCGTAACCGTACTTTTATCCGTTGAAGGGAATAGCCAACCGAAAAACCACCAATCTGCAAAACAATTCAACAGTTATTTAAATTTCCGTCATATATCATTTAAAATCATGCATTTATTATAATATGTCAAGCTGTTTTTTCTAATAATATTAAAAATATATTTCAAAACCAAATAAAAGAAAAATAAACTGATTCGAGTAGCTTATTACCGTATTCATCTCAATTAACACTTTGTTAACCCGCCCTTTTAATTAGTTTAGTAATTTGCATGTTATTGTGCATATGATGGCCAATTTGCAAATGCACAAATTTATGCAGTCCACTCCGAGTGATTCAGTTTTTTACATCTTTGCACCCAAGCAGAGTGAGAAAGCATATGACTCAAGTAGAATCCAATTAGAATTGAGTCACGAGTAATTTTTTCGTCACACAGCTATACGAATCCAAAGGCAAAAGCCTCGAAGCGGTTGATTCAGGCATAATTGATACGTTTCGGATATTTTATATAAAACAATATTTATTATTCAAGAAATTGTTGCTTCATAATTAGATGAATTCGGTAATTGATAAAACGCTATGACCAAATAGTACAATATATATATCAACAACATGCTTGCAAGTCATTAACTAGAAATTCAAAGTGAAAAACAGGCAGAGTATTATATATTTACAAAAATGTATGCAGTCTAGCTTAGAAAATGAAAAGCAAACTCCGCCTTCGAGAAGCAAAACGATCTTTAGAAAACACTGGCCGTTCTGTTATGTCACGTTTTATAAGGCTTATCGATATTGATTCCGTACACGTTATTTCAGTCCGCACACCACAGCGATGAATACATTACCGCAGCCGATGTGTTTTCATTAGGAGTTTTGCTTCTGAGTGAGGGAAGGACGGAGCGAGCCGGTCGAAAGCAACTCACCGCCTCGGATGCATATTTCCCGTTTGTTTAACGGACCCTCGGTGCGTACAAATCTATCAGTATTGCAGGCTCGACGCTATTATGCAAAACTATATAAAGATCTGCGTTTTGAATTATTACAGCGAAGGCATTTTTGAACGTGTCACGCCCTATCCTTCCCTCAGCTGTGCGGTCTTTCTCCGACCGCGACATTCATGACATCGCCTCGGTATCTTTTCAAGCGCTGGCGAAAGCCTTCAGAAATCGCAATTCAGATGGGATTCGTGTAAGGAAGAGGACAGTGTCTAAAATACTATTACAAGGTCACTCGCACAAAAAAAAACTAGTTATGTCTAATTGTTATTATTATAAATGTCCACATTCTTGTTACAATAATTTTAAGTTCAAACAGCAGCCATATTTAATAATTACAATACTCTATAATACAGAAAATTCTCAGTTATTTATAACAAAAAGAAGCACTCCGGTTTGACACCATGCAGACAATTTTATTTCTAATAATGGCAACATTTTTCATGATAGTTTCTCATTGTGAATTAAAATATATTTTTTCAGGCTAATCGACAAATCTATTCTAAACAAAATATCACCAGAGATCCCAGGTAAAAGAGATAAATAAAAATAAGACCCGTTGATTAAGTAAGTTTTGTAGTTTAATTTAAATCGTAAAAAGACATAAAATTATCAGTGCATTCGAAAAAATGTGAAGTTATCTAATAATATTTTCTAAAATTTGGTGGGATTTTATAACTACATATAAATACTGGCAGTTTGAGCACCGTGACACAACAATTAATTTTATTTTTAAAACAAAGAATCTGCTAGAAGTTATCGGATAAAAAAAAATACTTTTGAAATATAGGATTGAAAACATGTCACAAATTAAAAGCTATCCACATAGCACGAACACAAAAATATTCTCAAAGTCTGGACAGTAACAAATAGTGATAAATAAAAAACGAAATTGAATAAGTTAAAGCATAACATTTGTGACCAAAAAATACAGTGAATTATAACAGAAGAAAAATAATCTATTCAATATGAAATATAAGGCAATTTACAATATGGTTCATTTATTATTATTAAAATATGAAATGATTAAAAAAGAAACGTAAGGTTTTTAAAATTGAGCACTTTCAAGACAAATAAATACACAAATATTGAAATGAATATTTTCAAAATAAGTAGACACATTCTGACAATTGAATATTACTAAAACAATTGAATATTGTAGATGACAAATAATAAGTTATTTATTTTTAATAATATAATAATATTATATTACTGATATCCCTAACACTTATTATATTATGTATGTTTATATAAAAAGTGTTCAATGGGAATTACATTTATGACATGGAAAATAATGAACTATTTAAAGGAGTTATTGTAATAATAGAATTGTGATGTTAAAAATCATACGAACATTGTGAGATTTGCATGTATAAAATATCCAGATTATTTATTTCAAATAAAGGGGTGTGTTCTGTCATTAAAATAAATCTAACAATGTCGAAAAGATCCTAAACCCTAATAATAATTAAAATTACTCTAAAAATTAACTAAAAAAAATATCCGTATATTATAAAAGTATATTGTCAAAGATATTAAAAAATAAAATATTATAGAGACTAATGCGTCATTGCAAATTGATATAATTAATTGGAACTTGATAAGTAATATTAAAATGGATAAATAAATGTGTAGCCTTAAAATCAACCACTGAAAGTAATAGTATCACATTTCTTTTTATTCTTGTGATTAATATAGTGAGAATGACAGCTACTGTCAATTTATATACTAATTCTAGAAAAAAGATCTCACACGGTGCAATCTTTTAAATGAGTGACTGGAAATCTTTAAACAATGAAATTAGTGTAGTGTTGACAGCTTTGTTTATCTTGTTGGCTAATAAATTATAATATAATGATCGTCTAGGACCAGGGCCACATACGGCAGTCTTTTGTTTTAGATTAAGTCAACACAAATAGATCGAGATGTTGACTACACCCAGTTATGGGTATAGTGTCAAAAGTGGAATTTTTTTTTCACAACCGTCAACTTTTTGATTGGTCATCCTTTGCATATATTTATCAGACGTATGATTATTTATTATTCTACAATTTGATATCAAAACTCACGGTTTATCAATATTCCCAGGTACAATAATATAAAAACAAAACATTCAAATATAGTATATTGTGAATGTGGTTTGATATAAGTCTAGATATAAGACAGTGTATCAAGTACCAATCGCATATATGAGTAAAAACTATATTAATCACTGATCAATAAAAACTAGAACATGTCAACAAAGCCTTCCCAAACTTGATGCACCGCTTTCAGGCAAGCGCGGAAAATAATCATTACATAGTCTACAAAATCTAATATTTTATTACCGGCCGCAGATTTGTATTCGTGGAACCAATCCGGCATTGACATATCCGGGAGGCTCATCTCGAAGGGCATCGAGATATTGGGCATTTTAAATTCGGGCACGGACAGTTCGGGCATAGCGGGAAGGGAGAATTCCGGCAGAGACCGTGACAGACCGGAAAAGTCAGGGACAACGAACGCCGGGAAGGATGGATATTCCAAGGATTGCAATTTCTCTTTATATTCGGGCTTTACTGTAAATACTGAAAAAGATAAAATGGAATATTTGCTGTAGATGTTGTCAGTGACTATTAATAATTACATTGTAACCTAGATGAATTGTTTCTGGCACTGCCCTTTCCTGCAGATCTAACTGACTTGGGAATTTCTGCGTTCCTCAGACTACTCCAATTTATCCAAGTATCCTCAGACTGACTCGGATTGGTCTCGGAGAAAATAATTGATCAAGAGTCCGTTGTTACACTACATCCTCTTCATAGATAAACCTCAGCTCAGGTAGACTGTTCTTATTTCAGACATTATTTTAAATATTTTATTAGTAGATTTTCCAAAATAAATAGAAACTTCTACGTTAGAATCACCTAGATTCTGGACAGTGAGATGTCTGGAGGATCAACCAGACTGAATTTATGAGTTTAAGAAAATTAGGCGATAAAATCGAAATGTTCAAAAATGGTAGAAGTTGAAGGCTGACGAAATTTTATAATTACAACTTTCTGTAAAATAGTTGTACTAAACTGAAAACTGGTGTCTGCATAAGTACACTACTCGCACTATGTTTATAATTTCTTCTACAACCTTACATGGCAGAAATTTACAATACGTGCTGTGGGAACAAAAAGTAAGGTCAAAAACACCTCTATTCAATTAATCTTTGAAGAACTCAAAATAACATTTTAATAGCATAAGTAATAAAAATAATCTAGTAACACATGACAGTACTAAAATAAATTAAAACAAGCATTGATATAAAAATAGTATTTCTTGTTGGAATTAATGCAATAATTGCCCATTGATAATATAAATTTATTGTTTTTTATTTTTAGTTATTGACTCATATTTTATTATCCTGGTATTGAGAAACGGATAGTGATATTAAATTAAAGAAATTAACAGTTGACATTTGAACTGTGAACAGATCAACCAAAGAATTCTATCATCACTCATCAATGTTTTTATTTTGAACGATTGCTAAAAGAGCACAAATCAAATCACTGTCCCAATATTGGAGATGAATAGAGATATTTAAAGATAATTTGACAAATAAAACATTGTATACTCACATAGGAATGGCAGTAGCAACAGCAAAAGCAGCAGCAGCCACCACTTGCGCTTTTTCACCGACTCTGTCATTGCGCTGACTGTGTACCAACCTTGAATAAAATAGCATACTTTTAAATAGGTATTAACTTTTTATCCACTTTACTTGATATGATAATTATGTGAGAATTCATAATACAGAACTGGGAGATAAAAATTGCAACTAACAGATTACAATAATTAGTATCTTTAATATTATCAAGTATCATATCACCAGTGTTGCATATATGCACGACAAGACTCCTGGGCTCTGGTTATAAAACCAGGACCTCTTTGTGTGAAGAGAATATGGCAAAAAAGTTACTACAAACATTACCATCCCGTTTGAGATTAGAACACGGCGCTGCTTTTGCAATACGTTATGTCAAAATTATTTTGCTTACTCTGTTTCTTCTCTTGCATCCCGTAAGTGTGTTTAGAGTAATACGGGTATCTGAGGGCGGGATCTCTCGGGAAAATTTTATGTTTCAAGGTTGTTGTCGTGGTGACGATTGTCGTCCAAGTTGTGATTAGGAGGGTGGTGATCCACCAATGCTTGTTTACCATCGCCGCTGATGAGCTAGCCATGTCGCTGTCCATCTCGTCCCAGTCTGAATCGGGTAGATTCTGCAAATGAAGTTAAAAATAAGCATTCGTTCACCAAACTCTCACTCTTACATTACAATATTAAGATTTATTTATTGCGTAATTTTAGTATACGTACGTAGTGTCTGTTCGAACTTTGGGAGTTAGAGGTCCATTGGCGCCGTCGCACACTTGAATCACTGTAGTTGACATTACGCAGAGCGTCCATGGCCTCTTGTAGATTTTCCTCCGAGACCATCGTGCGGAAGTTGCCGAGTGATTGTCGCGACATGTTGGGCACGGCGACTTGGCCGGGGGCCAGCTCCACACGATCCCTCGACAGCCGGGAGTATGTGTAGTCCGTTTTGGGGTATTTGCTGGAACATTCATATTCATTATTGGCAAATCTAGCATAAATGTGACTGGATACAACTTGAAGCTCCATCGGTAAAACATATAGCATTTGAATACACATATATTTCATTTAATTATTCTAATTTTGAATTTATGTATTTGTTCAATACTATTTTTAACAACTTAAATAAAAACTTATTTATTTTTATTCATTTAAGGCTCTTAGTAAGTCAAGGTTTATACCAAATCATGAAGCATTTTAAATTATTAAATTAAATTACAAGATTAAACGGCGTTTGACATTTAGTCCAAAATTCAAATCAAATACGTTGTTCAAAGGTACATTTGCTGAACACTGACTGATTTGACATATGCCATAATAAAGCATACTTATTGTAAACACTTTAAATAAACAATCATTATTAACACATTTTGATATTATAATAACCTTTCAAATCTAGCCGATACCACAGTCTCTACGTATTCAATATTTTCTGAATCATTTTCCATCTTCTATAACACTGATTGATAATTTCAATATAATATAAATTCCACTCGATGCCAGCTCGATAAAAGGAACAACTAATTAATAAAGAATGCTTAAAGACGAACTGAGAGCCAAAGCAAAAATCAGCTGCGTAAATACACATTATTGTTGCAATAATATTGACATTTAACGTTTGAAACAATTCTATTATTTATAAATTAAAATATCATTACACATTGCAAAATAAACTATTAATAATATAGTCAGCGCAATGCAAGAAGTCACTGATAGGTCATTTAGTTAAATATGAAGTCTATAAATGTAATAAGTCAGAGACTATATTTATATCACATTTGAGAGATTTCTAACTAAATAAAGTCACCATATTGTTTATTGATTTTTGAAAAATTTCAACAACTAAGAAATTCTATCCACTGTTCTAATAAAAAAATATTATCAAATCAAATCAGACGCAACGGCTATTTCTCAATTAGATTTACTATTAATTTACTATGAAAAGATGATCATATTTCTGAATAATCGTAAGTAGTATTTTTGAATTTGGCAATTTAAAAATGAACTCATTGGGTACAGGCATTCCTTGACTTTCAAATACATTCTTCATGAATTCAGATTACGATAAACTTGCGACGTTGACAAAGAATATGTGGTAAAATATAGTAATAGATACACGGGACTGAATCCCAATCCTCTCCTGCTTAGCTCCGCCTCTAGCTCCCCCTCCAATATGGAACCACTTCTCTAGGCTCCTCCTCCAGACTTCTTTCATATTTTGCTTAACTTGTCTATGAATTTTGACAGCTGTCGATTTTTATCAAAATTGAGTTAAAAATTGACGGATTCCGCGGCATCTGAAGCTATGAAAACACGGGTTGACCGGTTCCCTGAATATTTTCCGCCCCTGTCGCGAATTTCATGATGTTGCATTTCATTTCAAGAATTGCAGGTTATCCGGCACGCTCGATAGTATTGCCAGTGTGTTTTTTTTCTCTCTATAATTTATTCCACTACTACCTCTGCGTAGGTCATTTACATATTATTTCATTTAATTCATGACTCTCTATATATATACTGACTATATCTACGATGACTCCTCTCGAAGAATTTTGAAAATTTGCCTCAACCATCCGGGACATACACTAAGTAAGATTGTACACATGCACATACATATTTTGTGAACTTTTCACTTTAGAAAACAGTCCACTCTCCGCGCACACATTCAGCCACTCTATCGTTATCCCTTCATTTGTACACTCCTCATTCACACTTTACACTCATTCTATCCCCTTTTATCTCGATAACACACGTTTTATCAAGATAATTTACTTTTTTAAGTAGCCGGTGCCGCGTGACTTTCATTTAAATTCCAACACTGCAATCCTTCTGTTCTTTATTAATATGGCACAATACGTGGAATAATCAAAGTTATTTTAATTTTTATATTAATTATCAAGAAGCCTAAATCTTTAATGCATGTTCATTTGAAATGGTATGCAGTTATTTTACTAACAGCGAGAAAACAAGCGACCCTTTTTGTTATTAACTATTTATGTAGATAGAACAACGGATCGTGAAATGTTTGTTTATTCGGATCATGATTCAAATTTCTCTGTCTCTCCTAAATCTGTAGCACACGAGCAGTCGGAGAACGAACGATGGAATTAAATGAAAGAGTTAAATTAAATAATAGGTAAATTACCTACATAGGTAGTAGTGGAATAAATTAAAGACAGTTCACTTACTGGCAATACTGTTGCTGGACTATTTTATAACTTACAAACGTCAAACGTTCTATTCTCACATAAAACCTTCTTAACATTCGATATCTTATTTATATATCTATGTATCTATTAATTTATTTATTTGTCATGCGTCATGTACGTAATTTTTACATACGTTTTTTTCAATTTTTAACTCAATTTTGACAAAAATCGACAGCTGTCAAAATTCATAGACAAGTTAAGCAAAATATGAAAGTTGTCTGGAGGAGGAGCCTAGAGAAGTGGTTCCATATTGAAGGGGGAGCTAGAGGCGGAGCTAAGCAGGAGAGGATTGGGATTCTGTCCCGTGTATCTATTACTATATTTTACCGAATATGTCTATGGAATAGTTTGTTTGCAATGAAGAGAAAATAATGTGAACCGTGTTATGGAGATTGATGGACACAGTTTTTAGCAGAACTCTATATCAAGAAAAGAAAGCTCTCTCAACACACATTCAATAACCAATCTGGTACATAAACCAATGACAGTTTGAGAAGTGACGATGATCTATTGTACTCACTTCCAGTATTCTCTGGCCTCCCTGTACAGTCTTGAAGGCAGATGCTCAGTTCCACTGACAGACATCCGGCAGCTGTCCGCCATCACGGAATCGGCGAAGCTCTCGTTAGACCTATCGCTGTCCGACGGACTCGCTTGGTATTGCCGGCTGTTGCTGAGGGCGCTGCTGTTTCGTCTGTACATGCTCGGAGACACCATCGCCCCAGATCCATTCTTGAACGAGTTCGATGTTGTGGTGGTGGTGCGCTCATAACGCTCATACGAGCTGTTTGCTAAGTTCTGTAATCGAATGCCAAGTGCAGTTAGTAACTATTATTTTTACCGTGTCAACTATTATGTATAGTTTACGGAATAGTTCAATAGTTGTCAATCGTATTACGGGACAAAAATCAATAATGCAATTGAAAAATGAAGCCGCCCGGACTGGGATTCGAGCCTGCGAGCTATGCAACCAAAGCCGAAGATGTTGCCACTTGATCGCAGGCGTGATAATTAAGAATAGAAGGACGTTCATTTATAGCAAAAGAAAATTCTTCCAAACAATTATACGGATCAATGATATTCTTAACGAGCAAACAAACATTAATCCATCACCATTACTCAGACCAGGGGTTCTTAACCGCGCCATTTTTATGCGCCTGGCTAAAAATTATAGAAATAATAATAATAAAAAAATGTTTAAGAAATCACTAAAATATAACCATATCCATCTTATTTTAAGATAGTCAATATGACATAATCTTAAAAACAAACGGATTGACTGAAAACATTTGGAATTTAGCTGACCATAAAACGTACCCTCTTTTGAAAAAGGAATTAAGATGATAAAGTCCTGTTTTGATTCGACATATTTGTGCAAATCTTTGTTTTCCACCATGAAAATAATAAAATCAAAACAAGATCTCGACTTGGCAATGCTAACCTTGACAATTGTTTACGATTGGGTTTACTATCTTATGCTCATCATTTTGAAAAGTTATTTAGTGAAATGTAATGTCAAATATCACAGTAAATGTGTTTGGTAATGATTTTGTTTGTAAATGTAAATAAATCCATAATCTTCCGATTTAAAATATATAGTTAAGTAATAATATAATGAAATTCAAACATGTAAAGCTAAAAATACTTAAATAAGGACATACATATGTTCTCCTTAAATATATTTTTTTTAAATCCGGCATGTGCCCGTCACTCATTTACTAAATCTCGAATGCGCCCGTCACCGCAATAAGGTTAAGAACCCCTGACTCAGACCATTACAGGAGGCTAATGCAATGTTACCTAAATCCACTAAATTTAAAACTAATAATTACGTTCATTACCACTTAAAAAAAACCCAGATTTACTTTCAATTCAAGAAATATAAATATTAAATGCCAATTCAATCAATAATTATAAGGTAATTTATTACAATGCATTTGAATGTATTACCAGGCATTGAAGCCCTGTATCGCAGCACAAAGTATAGTGTTGCCACTAAATTATTGAAAATTTTATCAGACTTGCAAATTTTAAAAATATTTATGTCTGCAAAAAAGTCAAAACAGAGCAAATAAAAATTATTTGAAAGGCTCTGCCATTGTCTCAAACATTTGATGAATCACAATTTACAAAAATGTTTCTGACACCTAACATTGCAATTATTATAAATACACAATGATTCATAATACCAACGTAGTTCACTCAAAGTATATTTAGATTCTAATAATAATTGTACATAGTGACGCAAAAACGCATACGTGACGTTCATTCTGTTTAGCACGTCACAGTACCCGAATCAAGAAAAGTGAATACCGGAAAATATGTCTGCACTATTTTAAGTGTTATTATGAAAATTAACCTTGATGTGACCGCACAAACCATGCATATGGTTGCAGACATATTATATGTTCCAAAATATAAAGCTATGAGAAACAGAATCTAGCAAGTCGATGAAATTTCAGAAAAGAAAAGATTTAGAGAATTTAAACATCGATACACCCAGTCCTTGAATATAGATCTATAGATTGGTTGACAACTGAATTGACACAAGCATTTAGATAGGGATTTAAAACACAGAAATTTTGACCACTCAGCTATTAAACTGGTTTATACTGTCTGACTACTGTTCATACTACTAATTATAAATTTCTCACAGTAAATTGAAAAGTTATATGATAAAAATGAAAAAACACCCGAAGGTATATTAACCCTTTTACATCCAGATTTTTTTTACAGGACTTGCTAAAACTACCTAGCTATTTTTTAGGTTTTTTAGGTGTTTTACAAAAATTGTCATAACTTTCTAGTTTTTAAAGTTATATTTCTGAATTTTTTTATTTTACATTTGATTTATAATACTTTAGACAATACAATCTCTAAAACCAATGTTTCAATTTACTGGAACAACCTAAAAAATACAATAAACATGAAATTAATACAAATTTGACAAAAAAAAAAATTAAAATTAAAAAAAGTTATTATATTTCAAGCTATTTCACATACTTATATTGCAGAATATATTTTCAAACTATTGTCCATCAGTATAAACACAAAAAAAAATTTAAGTTAAAGTTTTATTATTTGAATTTCTAAATCAACCAAACTAAAAAACAATAAAAAGTCAACACTTGTGTTTTCCAAGACATAATGGATGAAGACCCTTTTCGCATTTTGCGCAAATCATATTTGATCTTAATAGGTCCTCCATCTTTCTTACTGCAGACGACACATTCACGAAGATTTCGTCCTGGTAATTTTTTAATATT
This sequence comes from Himalopsyche kuldschensis, assembly GCA_028554975.1. Classification (NCBI taxonomy): domain Eukaryota; kingdom Metazoa; phylum Arthropoda; class Insecta; order Trichoptera; family Rhyacophilidae; genus Himalopsyche; species Himalopsyche kuldschensis. The sequence goes on from JAHFWI010000005.1 coordinate 1,424,973, forward strand.
TCCAGATTTTCCATTCTCGTTTCCAAATACGGAATTGAAATTTTAGATGGAACATCACTATTTTCCGATATTTCTCGAAAGCATTCATCACTATTGTTATCACTATCACTGTCTGAAATGAGAGGTAAAGCAGGTCTCTGTGTTCTAAAACCAATATTTCTATCACTATCACTATCCGAAGTCGATAAATAAGTATATTCACTGTCGGAATTATTTTCACCCATTTTTCACAACCAAAAAATTACAAGCTTTAGATTGATTGACTGAACGAAAAAAGATACTGTGATGATCATTCAACAAACGCCCGGAGTAAACTAAAGAATATAGAAAACACGAACACTGAAAAAAAATTGTCCTTCTAGTTCGAAAACCCATAAATTAAAAAAAAATGCTGGTCATTATGTCAAAAACGTTCATTTGCAAGAGTTTGTCTTCTATTGAAATTTATGTACCGAGTAAACAATAATAAAGTATATGAGTGTAACGAATTTTATGATCTTTCTGTTCAAAAAGGGATGAATGGAATTTAAAAGTATTTGTGTTATATATTCTCTATTGTTCCCAAGTTATATTTTGTTCCTTCTTATCTCTTGAATAAATGAATAGAAATATATTTTTCTCAAAATACGTATACAGGGTTATATATGTACATAAAACTATCCAGTGGTGGCTCGTCCATAGGAATTGCGGACTTACAGCACCTTCACAAAAATTAAATATCTTACGCAATTTCCGAGCAATTTCATATAAAACACAGATGACTTACGTCAAATATCCCGATAATTTATTATATTTTATATCTACAAAGCATGTGACACATTATTCACGAGCCTCTACTGCATATATTCTATCCCATTCATGCCGGATTCCTTACGGAATATTATGTTTGAAAACATCAAACGATACAGTCATTCAATGAATACTCTTGTGAAATATGAGCTCGTCGGTGAGATATGTTTACAATTTGGTTCACCTTTAAAAAATATATATATAAGGCAATAAATTCATGGAATTGATTTTGTCAATCCTAAGAACTTGCCCAATCCACACCATGCATAAATTTGAATAAAACATGTGTTAAAATCACTTGTGGGGACACTTGACTGGAACATGGTTTTTGCAGCGCGATCGCGCAGCTTGGATGACGTAAAATTGTTAAGGCAAAAAAGCTAACAGTTTCTCAATATAAATACAAAATGATCACTTTCGAGGTGTTCACTGTCAATAATTGGTGGAAAGGTATCTTATTAAAAAATAATAAACAATTTTTTTTGTACTTATTCCAAAATAGATTTATTAAATTCAGGACTGTTTTCCCTCATTCAACTAAAAATACTTGCGATGAGCGGAACCAGTCCTCAATAAATTAATTGTGGAGTAAGTAAAAAAAATGTTTTATTATTTTTTAAATATGCACAATGGTTAAACCACTCACAGCAATATTTACATCAAACTGAAGGTAACTTCACAAAATGGAGTTACCATCGATAAATATCCCCCAAAATGAAAATACTTCACTCAAAATAAGGGGAAGTTCAAGTATGTGTGCGTACTTATTATGAAAGTGTATAAATAGCTCACCACATGTTGTGTGAGAAGTACTAATGGGCCCTACAAAAAAAACCAAGTTAAATGAAGCACGATAAAGCACATTTGTCTGTTGGTTACAAGCCAATTGCTAATTTGCCTATGGGCGGGATGAAATAATTAATATTATGCGTGACATATTTTATGTGTGTCAAATTATTTTTACGTTTTCCGGCATGAGATCTCACGCGTTGACTTACCACTTGTCTAAGGAGACTCACGTGTAGTTTCTCAACAACGCGGTGTTAAATCACCTCATATCATTACTTGAAAAAGATTATTTCTCAGTATAGGTATATAACATCTAATAAAGGAGTTCAGAGGAGGGGATGAATTGCTGATTCTTAATCACCATATAAAATTTTAGTAAATTAGTTCTCAAGGATAATATGACAAATATTAGATAATATAAATGTATCATTATAACTTGACAATTAGCGAGGGCACCATCGCGTGAGTGATGTGCAATACTAAAACAGCAGCAAAAAGTAATAATGATACATCTATAACAGAATAAGGTAGGAAGCCAAGTATAAACATAACAGTAGTACATATGTATAACATTTTCCCATTTTTGTACATACATACATATTTCAACTGAGTTATTTTTTTTAAATGTTCACATGCACTTGTTAAATTTTATATTTGTTTTATGTAACTATAATATGACATGATAAGGAAATGTGTAATTTGACCATGAAAATTCCGCATTTTGTAGAAAATAACTTTCTAGAGTGGACGCTATAGGAGGGTTTGTGGTACAGTACATTTTTTTTTAAATAATATGATGAATCTACTCGTAATGTATGGCCACCATTAAAATGTGTGAAAAATGACAAAAATTCATCTGTGTTTAACAAAGCAGTTCAGCAAATCCAGATATTTTTTTTTTTATTAAGCGGGTGGTTAAATAATGTCATATGGCATGAAATATAAATAGCCCAAAAATTACTGGTTTTTGGTGGAAAGGCATTATATTAGTAAATATAATGAAGATTTTCAGTACAAACTGAAATCACCACACCTATTGAAAATATTCTCAATGATAAAAAATGGCCATGTTATGATAAAATCGTGGAATTAGCACTGCAAATTAAGTAACATTACCCAACGTATATCTGATTTCAACCCTGTGTAAGGCAAATATAGCAATTCCTGTGTAAATGTTTTCAAAGGACTATTCACCGATTATTACAACAGTATTGAAAAGTAATCTAATACAACACAAATGGTCATACCGCATACTAGATTAAAATCAAACATGTATATGCATGAGTACTACTCCACATATAAGATCTACAGTTGAAAGGTGTGCCTGGAGAATTTTGTTTACACAAACACAGGAAACATGTGTATTATGTTTGCATACCACTACAAAGACCCACATTGTGTTAATCATTAAAACATACACACAGCAATATATACAATCTATGTAGAACATATTTTGATTAAAAAAAAAACCAATTATTAATAAATAACCTTGGTTATAAAAAATAAGTCTTTAATTTAAAGCATTCCAAAAACGTTGGGAGCGGACATGGTTGCAAAAAAGGCGGGAAAATGAATTAGCCATAATAACAAAATTGAGATTGTATTAAAAACGACTTTCACTTCTCCAATATTATTAGGACAATACGGAAAGAAAAATAACAATGTATTTTAGTTAAACTAAAATACATTGTTATTTTTCTTTCCGTATTATAATGGAGTTCTACCAAGTAAATGCCTACTCAATCAATAAATTATTAGGACAATTTATCGATTCCTTCTAGGTTTTCTTATAAACTTGTTAGTTAACTCTTAACCGTCCAGATGGTCTATAATTGAAATTATATCTTTGTCAATTCGGCCTTTTTTTACTGGTTTATTGATTAAAGAATTACAATTTGACCTGGGCATGATCCATTTATAACACATCTGTATTGCAAGCTTTCAAAATTTTCATTCATGACCTGTTGATTGTACCAATTTGTTTATTTTTCATGATTTGGTTATTGATATGTTAACTGTGCACTCATGTCATGTGGAAATTCCAGTCAACAAACACTATTATTTTAAGTGGTTTTTAAACAGAATCAAATATTTGACTGATGTAATTTTGTGATGTTTGCATATGATATAGCAAGAGTGATAACTTAACTAACTCTTTTTCTATGCTTCATTATTTCCACCTCTGAACATGAGAGAGGCTGAGTGACTGAATAATAAACGGATCTATTAGAAAAATACATTTTTTGGATGCTTCCATAGTAGTTTATATGCACCACTTCATGAGTGAAAATGTTTCACTCCTTAATATATCATTTTTTTCCTTCCAGAAACTCTTCAATAGATTCAAGAAATTGATTGATATCGTAAATAACCCTTAAAAATGATATAGAAAAAACTAAATATACATCATTATGAAATGATACAAACTTTATTTAAGGTACACATAATGTAATATGTACAGATTTTGAAATAAGGATAATTTAAAGTTAACAAAAAATAGTTTTTCAACCAAGTTGTACTATGTCGTATGTTCTTAGCTATACGATATCAAGCTAGAAACGACATAGGAGTTCTAGAAGTTAATTTCCGGATCATATCTTATATCTTTTATTATAATTTTGGTCGATGATAAAGAAAATACAGATAATATCAGCCTCAAAATCATTAAATATCGACTGGCCCTTTTAAAAGTGCAATAGAATATTTCGCTAGTATCGTAACAGGCTATTGATATTACCTATCTGTAAGTGTATAATTGAAGATGCCAATCCTTAGCTTATCCTTAACTGATCAATAACGAGTTCGTAAAATCTGCAAACTACTGTTAACACAACAGACTGTTTCATGATACGTGATGAAATATTTATTATTTAATAATAGTCATAAAAATAAATATTAATCATGATTGATTAATCAGTGATGCGGATATTTTAAAAAACTATTTGTCAGACGTGTTTATTGAATATTATTAGGTATAAATTTTGCAGTGAAAAAAAATCTTCTTAGGTTACAAATAATGACTCAATGACGGTCTAAATTAGGATAAACATATATGACACAAATCAATGAACGAGTAGCACTATTATCTTAGTGAAGAACATTGATATTTCAATATCTACATGAAGCTGGTAACTTTTAACATTGGACTCTCGACTGTCTTAAGAGTTTGTATGGCGAACCTGGATATCTAAACATCAATTCTCGTAAATATGTCATATATGCCAATGTATCAGTCAAACGAAATCATTTCGAGGAAAAGGGTCATCACAAACACCCATGCCCGAGTTCTGATTTTATATCTTGCATATTAAAATGTGTAAGTAAATAAACAATTCTGGTGGCGCCCTCGCTAATGATCAAGTTATAATGGTACAACTATAGCCATGACTTGAACTAAAACCCTGCAGACGGTATTTGAAGCTCTCACTGCATAGCTATAATAATGTCATATTTGACAAATCGTCTCTTGGTAACCATTGATATTATCTCTATTTCCATAGAGTAAAAAGCTTGCTTTGAATGTTGCCAGGTCTGATTTTTTCTATCAACTCACAAACCTAAAAATCGTTTAAGCTACGAGTTAAGTGTGTCGGATAACATTGCTTAGCTTTTTCACAGATTTTATCGAATTCTCATTTCAAGGATGCACTTGAATGTTTTCTTAACCTTCGCTGTACGGTGATATGTATTTACTACAACTCGACTCTAATAATGAGAATATTTCTATTAAATATAATAGATACTGATCTGAGAATTTTTGTATTCCTCAGTAATGTTATTACGTATTAAATAAAATTACAGTTATGTATGGTTATTCATTTGCAGCGATGGAAATAAATAATTAGTGGAAGAATCGGGCAAAGAATCACCCATACACACAAACGTATTCCAATTTATGCGCGCTGTGTAAGCGCGAGTGCGAGCGCATTTCTTTGCACGTGTTCAGCTCCGGCGCGAAAGCGCATGCGTAGAAGTGATCGACTTCGAACTAGCCATTCATTTCGTCATTACGAATTCGACTGCCGACGGGTGAAGACGTCGGAGCGGCAGCTAATTGCGATGTTTTTTTCTTCTTTTCAGACACTTAGATTACAAAAATTGTTATATTTCAACTTCAACCATAGTCAATCAAAGCAATGTCTAGAAATATTCACATTTTTCCGGTTTTTAAATAACTTTTTCATATGGTGTAGTAAATACATATCACCGGAGCTCGCGGAAGTTTTTAGCACAGTATGGGGAGGGTTAATCAAAGCATATTTTTTGTTTATGTTTACATAGTGCTGAATTTTTCACGCATAATATCTCAAATCCTTAGAAGACTACTGACAATAATAATTGGATTGCTTTCAGGTGGTTTACTGTGGACTAACGGATCACATAATTGGATAAGTTATTTATTAATCTTTAACGCTTAGCAATCTAAAGGCCAATGGGTCTGGCCCGGAAGATTCTGTTAGGAGGCTCCGCGGGCCAACACGCCAGGCCGAGCGTAGGTATAAGTTTACTGACAGATTTCTCATGCATGCAAGTAAATTTTACAAAATTTTATTTTCGATAAAATCAGTGAAACATTGCAACATGCTGGATTAGCCAACATTTTATAATTTAAATCAACCGTTCGCTGGATATCTTCTGAGAAAAATAGGTGCACTATTTTGGTTGTTGAAAAATTTTTCATGTTCAAATATTTTTGTGACAGTCAGTCGTGATCTTGTGTTAATGACGGTTTTCTAAGGCCACTCCCACATATTGCCACCATATTTTTTCGTATTGTGGAACGATTATATTTCTCAACTCCGCGATATTGATCTTAGTAGTTTAACTTCATAAAAATATTGATTTTCATATGAATATTTATTTAAATAACCATTCTTGGGAAATAATAAAATAATGAAAAATAAGCTTCTGATTTAAAGTATTATAACGAATGTCGATAGTAACTATGAGGAACATTTTATAAGTGTACGTTCATGTAGGTATACACCGCATTCGTTAAATAATTATCATTATGATGATGTTACTATTATGACTTTATTATGATTTTTTAGATCTATTTTCAAAAGGGAACGTTTTCTACAAATACATTGGCTGCTACATTTACATTATCATAATCGATTTGTAGGTGAAGCTTTTAGATCATAGGCTCCCAACCTTTTTCAGGGGGCGACCCCTTTTTATAAAAGCCATGCGACCCCCGTGCAATTCAAAATGGCATTTTAATAAGGTAATTTAAAATAACCTCGAAAATGCAATATTTTTTTTATTTGGCTATATAGCATAGCGACCCATGGGTTTGGCAACCCGTGATTTAGATGAAAGATTCTGCAAAAATATTATTTCTGGAAGATAAATAAATATTGACGAACCAATATAAATTTCAAACGGAGAATTATCTTCATAGCATACAATCCAAATAAGCCAAATAAATGTATTCGTTATACCTATATACATACGTAGCATTTCATAAAAAACTGCTAAACACCGTGTAGAATGTTTGTCAACCTACTTGTCCCTTTTACGACATGGGCATTGACTAATCTTTTGTTTTCTAATGATAGGCAAAATTTTTAACCAAGTAACCAATAAAAAATAAGGTACCATTTTCGGCCTCTAAAATACGAGCGAATCAATGCTTTACCATTTCAGGTAGCAGCCGGTCGGTCGGGTGCCTTTGAGAAAACAATACAAGACGATTAGAAAGAATCTTTTCCAAGGATTTGCAGTCGAATTTTTGTATATATTTTCTATATTATACAAAATTATTGCTAAGCAATAAATATAAATGATGCAAACAAAACATATTGAAGGCATACGTATTATTTTTAACTCCCTTATGTGTAATTTAACTAATATTTTTATCGTAATGTACCAACCATCCGATGGTCATACGAATGATCAGATAGAGTGTGCCAAGTCTTATGAACCAAAATTATTATTTTTAATAAAAAATACTTTGGTAGTTTTTAATTAATCATGTACTTCATCCAACCCTATTGAAGACTATCACGCACTTGACCATAAAAAAATATTATTTTTTGTAAATTCAACATTTTTTTTAAGCCAGAGTAGCTTACCAGACATGAGAAAATTTTGTCAGAGTGGAGAAGGTTAAGTGCTTTTAGTGACCATCTTAATTAGTCTAAATTCAGCCATACAGATATCTACAATTATCTAAGGTCGTAACATATTTATATTATATTAACATTGATAAATTGAATATAGAATTAACAAATTATGTATACCACGGGTTCCCAACCCATGGGTCGCGACCCCCAAAGGAGTCGCAATGGGTTTTCTGTGGGGTCACCAACATACACAGTCAACTAAAAAAATATTCACTTAAATGCATTTTTGATGATTTTTTAATAAGCTTATGAAAAATGCCTTTTTCAATTAGGTCTTGGGGGTTTGGGGTCTTTCATAAAAAAGGATCGCCATCCGAAAAACGTTGGGAACCTATGATGTATACCAGGGTTACCAACCTTTTTGTACCTTAGAGCACATTTGAAAATATCGGTAGGACGGTTTTTCTTTCTTGAAAAATTGGTAATAAATAATACATAAATATTTTTTAAATTATTGTTTATGTTCTATTACATAAAATAAATATAAGTCAGTGTGATCTTTGGCATTGCATTTTATTGGCCAGTGCCTCGTAAATTAGGGGTGTATTATGACGTTCCTGTTAACAAGCAATCATAAAGATGTTCATCGGTGAGTACATTATTTAATTATTTTAGAAACTTATTCAAATATAATAAAATTGATGAAAATTGAAATGAGAAATTGTTGTCGCGGTCGAATGGGAATGGGCGCACACAAATCGGGGTTGGTACCTCCGATGTATAGACATAAAATACCAAACATTTAACATACCCTGCTGCATATTATTATCTGGATTATCAGCCCGAATAATATAATATTTGCATTGTGGTTAATTAAAATTTGTATACATGGAGCATTTGATACGTGCCCCTCACTTGGTTTTGTGACAATACTTTTACAAAAATTAATAAGTTCATTATTGTAAGTATTTATTATTAAGGGAAAAATGTCAACGCCCGAAACTTTGAGCATATTCGAAATTGTATGGTTATTTATTTCGATCATGGTTTGAATGCCACCAGGCCACATCCATACCCCCAATGAAATTTATGGACCAGTCCTAGTAATAAACAGAATTTTCTTTCTAAACGTCAGCAAAATTTTTACTTCTGAAACTGTTCGATCAGTTAAAAATGCTCGCATAAAGTGAAACAGGTCCTGATCTTATGTGGAAGCGACAAAAAAATGTGTTTTATTTGTTCAAATCGAAGTAAATATATAAAATAAATTGATAAATTTGTTATTCCACGTATTGTGTAACAAATAGTGACAAAAGTAACCTCATTGCTTCCCATAGAAGCGAAACAGGTGTCAAGTGCCAAGTAAATAAATATGTTTAGGGCAGAAGGAACAGAGAACAACCGAGGCAGTTTGGTTAAAGAATCATAAATCCAAATAAAAACCTAGCCCTAAAAGGCAATCACATTAAGTAATTTAATTAATGTTAATTGACCATTCACCCTACTTAACTAAACTAAGAAGGGTCAGCCTGAGCTGAGCATAAGCTTTGTTAAAATAGGGTTGGATTACATGACTAGCGGTCAGTGACAATAGATTTTAATAAAATTGATGGCTTTACTGTGTTGGATGGCTGTAAACCCTCAAATAAAAACTCTACTGTAACAGGTTGAATCCCACAACACAATACTAGACAAAATATTTTTAAAAAGCCATAAATTACTTGTTTCATAGATTCAGTCAATTTATGATTAACTATTACTTATAAGTATTCCACTGCATAGTCATTATTTTTAGATTATTTTTTATAAGAACTGTTTGAAAGATAGTTGTTTAGCTACCATTTTCATTGAGGGAAAGAGCAGATACTTGGCTAATCGGTCTATCTATTGACTGTAGGGGTCAGGGTGGAAGGGATGATTAGGTGCTAAGCAGATTAAAAAATCAATCTATGAATTTACGAATCATAAAGCTGTCCCCTCTACTTCCGAAGGTTATTCGATTTATTCTACAAACGATTCGTACATTTCAAAATAAATAATAATAAAGAAAATGTTTATATCTCTTTGATGATTCTTGAGGTTGTCATAACTATTCAAGATTTTTTTTATTAAAGAGGCATGTAAAATGTATCAATGTTCTTTCCCTCAAACATCGAAGCTAATAAATTATTTTTAAATTTAAAAATTATGCATTACCTGCGATGCTTCCTTAGAGAGGTATGTAATTTTAGGGTCATTAGAAAGCTCAAGTTCTTCTGAGGAATAATCTGATGTGATTGATACAGGATCAAGTATATCCTTGCCTTTCAGGGCATTGCGTGTCCTGTGCGCAGGAGGTGATGTGAATATCTGCGACTCTGACTCTTCGGTAATATCTTCTATATTGATTATGGGCACAATTCTGAAAGTGAAAGAAATTTCTATAAGTTATGTTTACAGAATTCCTCATGTGGAGGATATGGAATCTGTAAGATGGTCGAGTGGGATTGTAGATTGCAAGCGTATTGGTGTATTCAGAGTAGGAAAATGATTTTTTTTGCCAAATCGAAAGCAAAAGAAAAATTTAAATTTAAAAACATGCCAAAGTTTTTTTGCCAAGATTGACTTGGTAGCTAAATTGGAATGATTGCAAATTCTATTTCAAAGTTTTTCACTTAACTGCTTCACACAATTAATTAGACTATTTTGAGATGCGCAGACCATCAGTGGTGTATTCTATTGTTTTTATTTGATGTCACAATAATCGTATTCGATATCCCTTTATGTTTGACACTGTATGAATGTGAGAATTAAGAACGCTAGATATTGTTTCATAGCAATAAAACCTCTCGAAAAATTGAACAGCCTATGTTTATAGTTCTAGTAAGTAAACATCGTGGTGTTTTTTAAAATACAAATCCGTTGAATATACTCACTTGGTAGGTGTGTCCCTAGATATGATTGGAGTCTTTCTTCCAGATTTCATATGAACATGTACATGATCATCTCCTTCCAAACAGTTTTCATGGTCACAACTCGAACGCAGAAATGGGGTATTAGGCCGCGACCTAGCACGCAGATTTTCGACTTGCGGGTTCTCCATTGCCGTTAATTTGACGGTTGATAAACAATTATATCGTTCAAACTGTCACCTGCGACACATCACTCAACGCATCTTAACCAAAAATCCACAAAACTCACTGAAACCGTACGCGTAATACTATAGGTTTTTCGTCTAAACCTGTTCACATGCAAATTACTGACCTCATTGCAGTATACACATTTTAAATACAAAAATCATTGCACAACTTTGAATCTATTTGTGTAGCTTCACACACCTCCGCGGTAATACTCAAGCGTCTCCCGCGTTCAGCGCATAGATAAGTTCAGCGGCAACGGACAACCGTTCAAATCTTGAGAGCACTCGACAAAAACGTGTTGTCACCGCTTATGTTAAATCAATATTATCCGCGCAACACGCCGTGACTATTTCGACGTTGTAACGGAAATTTCAAAATATTCGGTCAAGCTCAAATGCAAAACCTCGTCAAATCTAAACATAAACTGATGACGTCATTGAAGTATCGCAATGTTCCTTTGCATACTTCTGACTGTTCCAGACTATTTGTGAATTATTCGCTACGTTCACGTTGTTTGCATTGGTATGTTTCTGTTATTTTCCGACAGGCTTAAAGCGCATTGAAACTGACTCAAATCTAAATGTCTGTGACTACACTTACTATTTAATACCAACCAATTTCATATGAGGTGAAAAATTTACAAGATAAATAAGTTACCGTGACAACAACAAGCTCGCAGCATATGACAGCATTTAGATGCAAGATTCATGTGATACATTTGAAAGGGACTTACGGAAAAAAACAATGATATCGCAAAAATTGCTGAATGGAGATTTGAATGTTTTTGAGATTTGAGTGTTATTTTAAATCTAGCTCAAAAAAATCGAGCCTTAACCGTTCTAAAGTTAACAGATGACAGCTAAGAACTCACCGGTGTGCAACTATGTTAAAGGCGTAAAAAATAATATTTCTCAAATAATCACATCGAATACGTATCCGAGAAAATATAAACTTTTCGTTTTTATAGTTTTATTAAAAGATATTCAACAAAAAGTGTATAGAGGTTATAAGCGCTGTCAAAACTTTTGATAAAATAATCACAATATTAACGTTAATATTATTTTGCATGCATATATATTTCAAACCAATTGAATAAATACAAATTATTCATAAATTCATAAGAAAAATTCAACAAAAAATCATTTTATGATAGCCTATCGGGATGCAAAATTGACATAATATTATAAACTGTGTGTGACAACCCTTATCGAAGATTCGTAAATACGCTCTTAAAGCCATGTGGTATGGTAATATACATGGGATTGCTTTCATAAGGGATCAAAGACATCTAAGCCCTTAAATAACGTACATAGTTTTAAGGAATTGTCTTTTTTAACTTTTGAAAAAGTCGTAACGTACAGGGCAAAAATTGGGGAATCTTCTAACTGGAAACAGGTTAACCTTTTCCACTCCAATATCGAGTGTCACGCGACATGCGATGTTTCCGTCAGCTCCAATGTCGAGTGTCACTCGACATTGGAGCTAAAGTATATTTTGGTGTGTTTTTTTATATTTTTTTTGAAATACACACTTTTGTTGACAAGCAGTTAGAGAATTTAAGAAAGTTGCGACCTTTCGAGATAACTACCTGACGTAAACAAAAGAATGGTGTATTTCGGGGTGTGCTACCCGCTAACAAAACAAAACAGTTGCTTTCGCGCCGAGGTTTCGTAAAAATCTGTTGTCCTTTTTTGTTATTTTGTAATAAAAAACGTTAGATTGTTATTATTTGAGACTTGATATTGATAAGTGATTAATTTTTATCTACGTGAATTTATTGATCGGAGACTTCAGAGCTCCCATTTCATCTCGCAGAATTTTGTCTGCAGCCGATAAGGAGCAACGATTAGATGGGACGTCACACTTTATATATTTATAACCAGAGTGCAAGCACAATGATTGCGCGGTGTGCTCTAATAGGAAAATAAAAGGTGGAAGAAAAGAAACATCTTATTATTGCAAAACATGCGAGGCAAAACCATCGCTCCATCCTGGATCATGTTTTGAAAAATACCATACGGAAATAAATTTTAAAAATTGATATCCAAGTATTATTATGTTGTACACTATATAAGAGACAAGAATAAAAAAAAATCGTTTTATTTAGTAGAAAAAAAATAATCACATTTACCTAATAAATTTCCAATTTCGCCGAAGCACTGGTGGAAACAAACAAAAAAAATCTTAGAGTGGAAAAGGTTAAGAGATGTCGGATACATATTCGATGTGATAATTTGAGAAATATTCTTTTTGACGCCTTAAACATAGTTACTATATAGTTACACACCGAAGAGTTCTTAGCTGTCAGAGCTTTTTCTTATGCGACACACCGGTGTGTGAATATGTATCCGAGATCTCAATAAATGACTGTAAGCTTTTCTTTTTAATAGTTATCATAGGATATACCAAAAAGGGCGATTGTAGAAGTTTTACGAAGTAAAAGGGGAAATAGTATACTAATACTGGCAATAAACCCCGACTGTCAAATGTCTTTGAAGGTTAGAAATGGGCTCAGATAAATATAGGTAATTGGAAATGAGTTAGAACGATTTCAGAGAGAGATCAACAATGTTCTCCCAATTACTGATTTACCTAATTTCTTTTAATTAGAAAGACTAGTAAAAGCTAGAAATAGTGTTTTGAGAAGAATATATTTTCACTGTAACATATATAATACATACCGTACAAAGATTCATTAAATCAATATGTATTGTTTTATTCAGGCTTATTGTACAAAATGAACATCCAGTATTTTTATCTGAATAAATATAGGTTTAAAAACTTTGCAATACTTGAAAAGTACCTCAGTCTAGATATCAATCTCAAATAGCTCTTGCTTATAAAATAATAAAATGCGAAATGTACACACACATAAATATATCATTTTTTGTGTAAAATATTTTAAAATTCAGCATAACACCATGTGGCAATTGGTTTGGTTTTCAAAATCCGTGAGGTGTATGTACTAACTTTTATTGGTGATGATTAGCACATGCTAAGATTATATGTAAATATTTAGCAGTATTCCGGGAGATTTTTTTTTGTTCACTTTATATTGGATTTCATATGACCAGAAAGTTTTTTTTCTACACCTAGTTAAAAATGAGTTCAAATTAAATATAGTTATCTAAGGAAATAATTGACATGAAAAATGTCTTTATATGTATAAATAACAGGGCTGTGGAGTCGGGGCTTTTTAGCCAGAGTCGGAGTCGTCGCGGTGATTTGGCCTGAGTCGGAAATTTTGATCTTTTTATTTTTGCATATAATATGTCAAATTTGGCTATTGGTAGGGTTGATATTTAATTGAATACACATATGTACATAGGAAAATTAGACAAAAAAAAGTGACAATATTCAACTTTTTTTTGTCGGAGTCGTGTTTTTGGTCAATGTTGGAGTCGGAGTCGTGGCTTTGGTAAATGCTGGAGTCGGAGTCGAACTTTTTTTCACCGACTCCAAAGCCCTTTTACGCCACTTTGAAAATTTGGACAACATTCATGTATAAATTTTCACGTAATCTATAATATAAAATTAAAGACTAATGGTGAAAAATGATCATGATTTTTTCTTTATTTGAAGAAATGGGAAACTTAATGCCATGTGACATATCGCTGTGTAATTACTTTTATCAGAAATCTACACACAGTGTAACACAGCTCGACACAATGTGTAAATCTGAAGGTTTATTTATTATAAATTGACTTCAGACATGCAAAAATAATAACCTGTATGGAAAAAATGTTAGGCCTTTCAATCCCATCACGGAATGTGTTAAAATAAAACAAACCCATCAGTCATAGGACATATTTATTAGATATCAAAGTTATTTTGTACAACAGCACTTCTTTTTATACCTTCTTATTTAATGCAGACAAAATATATAATTACAAAATGAACACAAATACATTCAATCAAATGTTATTAAAAAATTATTAGATAACACTCACTATAGCATTCATTAGCATGGTTCAACCAAACTTACTAGAGAGAATAATTTGTCTTGCTAGAAAGGAACATTGTACGAATGACCAGTATTATGGTTACCTATTATATTATTTCAATAATTTATTTAGGAAAGACAACTTATTCAAAGGAGCTTGACAAGTTTCAGTCGCTGGTTAGAGAAATGATTTCAAAGCTGAATTTTCAAAATATTTGAAAACAGGACCATTACAATTACAAAATTTTATCACAGGAAAATTATTCTATATCGTAATGAGACAGATTTATAAAATAAACAGACAACTAAAATAAAGGAATATACGATAATGGGTTAATCTCATGAATAATGATAAAGCAACTATTATATTAGCGAGATTATTATGTCAAATGAATGCCAATAAAAATACTGTTTGTGTAAAATATACTTATTGCATTCGTCAGATTGATTTGGTTACAGTAATGAACATAAAGTTCAGACTTAATTGAGTAATAGTTTGTAACTTTATTTAAATCGCTTCTAGGCTTCAAATAAACAGGAAATAACTATACTTACGAATGAAATACATACATGCCAAACATGAAGTGAAACGATATGTTCCTTTAAATGATTCTCACTGCGGGTTTTAAGGTTCATTATCTGATGCACGACAGTAAAGTTAGGAGACTGGACTAAATACAAATATTGTATAAATCAAATGGGATGATTTTAATGGGAAAAATATATTAATGAAGATTCTGTCTCATTTTCAAATGATAATAATTGTGTATACGTTGCAGTTTCAAAAATTAGCAAAACTGTAAACGAGAACACTCAGATAGATCCATTCTGTTTGTTATTGAGTAATTTTTTGGCCTTTCTGTTTTCTAACTCTAGTTTTTCTTTCTCTAGCAGCAACACTTTGTTTTCTTGTTTCAGCAGCTCCTTTTCTAATTTTATCTTTTCTTGCACTTCTTTGAGTATCTCTGTTTCAAAAAGAAGTTTTTCAGCCTGAAACAAACGACAGTTTTATAATAATCAGTATTAAAGTATATAACCAATATTAAACATTTTATTTCAAGCTAGTTAGTACTGGTGTTGCTTGGTGAGTGAAAGGAATATTTTAAAATCAGATACATCAATTGAAAATACTCACAATGAGCAAAAGCGGGTCTGATCTTTGTAAAACATGGAAGTGACACAAAAAAATGTGTTTAATTGATTTAAAAGAAAAGATCTTTGATGGCGGATGTTTGTCTATTTGCATCACACAGCCTCATTTGCACATGATGGACTAGGATAGAGTGCTAACGCCTATATATATCCCAATTACGCCCTGTGACTAAAAACAAAATGTTACAAATGTCGATTTGGTGACTGGATTAGTTTTTTTTCCATTTTAGTAAGCGCGGTACAGATAGTGAAGACCTTCCTGCTGTTCATAAAAATACTATAATTGACATAAGAAATAGTGAAAACATGTGGCAATATTTTCTTGACAATTTTATTGAAAGTTAATGTGTCTCAACGTATAACGATGTTATGAGATAGAACTATAAAAAATTTCGTGATCTCTACAAATTTTTGCAACTAGCTGAAAGATGTTCAGAAATATCAATCTCATCATCCTGGCTAAATTAAAATATTTTATAAAAATGGTTTGAATCTAAAGCAGTGAAAAATGTGAGAGACAATACATACGGAGTAAGTTAATGAATTACTAAATTTCAAATAAATCTGCCCACCAGGCACATGTAAGTCATTTGCGACTAATTCAAACATGTGTGAAGCACATCTTCAAAATATGAAAATGTTCAATATATTTGTATTAACTTACTACCTATGTTTGATTGAATAATAAATAATGATCCTAGAGCTCCGCGTGCATGTATTTTGGTTTAAGTTCTTCTATTCTTTTGATGAAATCGGTTTTCTCCAGGCATCCGTCACAGTTTTCGTCCCAATCATTCAGAATTTTCTTGAGGTCTCGCACTTTCAGTTTCTTGAGATCGACGGACTTAAGATCTATCTGTTTATCATACCGGAGTTCGCAGATTTGTGAATCCTTCTTTTTCAACTTTTCGCAAATTTTGTCGGTTGGCATCGACCAACTGAGTGGCTTTGAGATTTCACCCAGAATACCGGTAGCTGATTCTTCCAAGCCTCCCAAGTAATAGCAGAATCGATTTTCTTTATTTTTACTCGTCTTACAATACTTTCTAAATTCAGTTTCAATTTTTTTGGGATCTTTCTTCACGTCTTCGGTGAGTAACGCCGAAAATTTGTCTAGAATTTTTATACATACTTCACAGTCGCCCTCTTTTAAACTCGACGAACTAACGATGAACGTTGATAAGAATATTAAAACACCGATTTTAACACTAAAATTAATTGAAGAGTAAGCCATTTTCGATAGGTTACCGGCAGGTAGATTTTTCTATATAAAATGACAACTACACTTCTCGCCGCGAATGTTCCTTTAATATTACGTTGACAACCGACATGGCGAATTCTGATTGGTGCACGTTTGATCACTAACGGCGCCTAGGGGACGATTTTATAACTACTTAATCTGACAAGTCAAAAATAAATGCAGTTCATAGCTCAAAATATCAAACAATACACACCTCCAGTTGCATTACTTCTCTACGAAGGGATTTAATATCTTTGGGGTTGCTTTCCATATTGAAAATAGTATCATAAATTCTTTTAAACTGGGCAAATAGTATAAATGTCATAAATACCCATTTATGAACACAATAAACAACGTGTTCAACAATGCACAATGCTTCTTTTTTGCATGTTCATCCATGCGCGTTCCGTAAACAAATTTGTTGACATATCTTTTTACCGAAAAATCTGATAAATAGTATGACAGTAGAAACACAAAAATTCACAACGAACTTTGTATACAGTTATCTAATGTCATGGAACTGGTCATTTCGACAACCCTACTGCTGATAAAAAGTATTTTTTTGGAGATAAAAAAAAAACTGTGAATCTTCTCTTACTTACATAGGTCCTCACTTTAAAAAAATTACATCAAAGTTTGTAGGCATATTCGCGTCAAAAAAGATAAAAAAATATTTATTTGAGTGGAGAAATCTCGTTGTTTTTTTTTAAATTGAAACAAAAACGTAAAATATTCTTATTTGTTGTTAAATATCCGTCGAATGGAGCTAAATCGCGTTCCAATGGGTGTCTTTGCCTAGTCTATATTTTTTTTTAAATTGTCCACAGTGTAATTATTTGAATGCATATATCACTATTTTATATGTAGTATGAGAAAAGAATCTATGCTCGGATTACTAAATATAACAAACTGTTTCTAATGTCGCTTTTCTTCAGTTTTGAGCCAATTTAGTTAACTTCGAAATTTCAGACCGGAGATTGATTTCTCAAAACTTTATGCTGTATCTAAAAAAAATGTAAAAGTTACGCTTCCAATGCCTCATCAAACTTCTAATTGATACATTGGGAATAATTTAAGCATTGAGTTGGTTCAATTTGGTTGGTTTTTGTAGTAGATAAGTCACCAAGCAATGTAGTTTATGAAATTCAATAATGTTTTGGGGTGACTTTGCCTCCTTCAGGGTTATCAAAAAGATAATTAATAAGTTTTATTAGTATGAAGTTTTATGAAGTGAAATAGTATAAGTTTTAAGAAAAAATTGGAAACTACTCCCAGATGTTCGGCTCAAATAATTTTCATTTTCGACCATTATTTATTTTTAGTTGTATTTTGTTTTCACAAATATCGTATTTTTTTTAAGTGTGACCCTCCACACGTCTCGTGGAAATACCTTGAAAGTTGAAAGATCAGCGGCATAGAAAAACTATAAGGGAAATATTTACATAGAAGCCGTAACACTCATCAATGAAAAATTTGAACTCTCATCAAGCTGAGGAACCAAAAAAAAATCTCGAAGAACAATCCTCAATGAATTCAAGAGTTTGACTGCGACTGTAAAAAGATATTCAATAAAAATAAAATTATACATATTTGAAATTGTCGTTTTAATTTTTATTATTAACGCACAATCCTAGCAAGTTTTTTTTTTACCTTTTTTTTACCATGTCCGCTCCCAACCTGGAGCATAAGGACTCTTCACGAAGTTTATGTTAACATATGTTTTTCTACGAGAACTGCGTGTTACTCAGTTGCTCAACCTCTCTTTTTTAAGAGAGTAAGGATGGAAAGGATACGAGGACTAGAACAGGACTGGTGATTAGCTAATCGCTGTCACTATGCGTCGCTCTTTGGGATCGGAAAGATGGGAAGGGATTTTCAACAACACAAACACCCATGCCTTTGAACAGATTTATCGACTGAAAAAATCCACTCGTACCGGGAATCGAAACCGAGTGGCCCGGCACGCAAGCCAACAACGTTGACACTGCGCCACGCACCGGACAAGAAGTTTAAATGGATGTAAATCACCGTGAACCTGGGGGTATGATTGCCTACGAGCCAATAATTATTCACGAAGACTTCTGAGGTACCGGTAAAACGGGGTGAATAGAGACAAAAACAAGGATTGAACTTTAGCACAACTTTACTAAGTATCCAATGTATTTTTTACTATTTATATATATAATTCTTTACAATGACTATAATAATATCTCTCGAATGACAAAACCAAACCAACTTAATGATTGGCCAAAATTGAAACAAACGTGTTTAAGTTCGGTGCCTGCGCATCCGTACTTTTTGACCCCTTAAAAACTTACCTTTTATTGTACGAAAATTAAAATCAATCATGTTTTTTTTGGTTAGTAAGTACCGGAAAATGGAATGAAAAGAGACTCGTATAGAATAGAGGTTCATATATTCCAATCATTACAATCTGTATTTTTCAGGGCTGTGGAGTCGGTGAAAAAACGTCCGACTCCGTCTCCAGCATTTATCAAAACCACGACTCCGACTCCGACCAAAAAAAGTTCAATATCGTCACTTTTTTCCCCTAATTTTCCTATTTATGTGTATTCAATTAAATATCAACCTATCAATGCGACCAAAAGCCAAATTTGACATATAAAATGCAAAAATAAAAAGTTCAAACTTTTCATAATTTCCGACTCCGAGTACGACTTCGGCCAAATCGCCTCGACGACTCCGACTCCGGCCAAAAAGCTCCGACTCCACGACTCCGACTCCACAGCCCTGGATTTTTTTTTCTATTCACCTGCCAAGGCTCGATTTACCCTCTCACGTCTCTATTCATCCTGATTCAATGTGAATAGCGACATCGAACAAAATTGACTGTGTCTTAATAACGATAGTAAATATTTGAAAAATGTTGTCATGAATGTGTAGTAGGACCATAGAAACAAGTTTCAAGCCATTCATATTTGAATTATGTGGCGCAGATATGAAGATACATAGTCGTAAAGAGTTAAAATAGGATCTATTGACCCCGTTTTACGGTATTTTTTTTAATGGACATTATATATTTACATTGGCCAGGCTTAAATGAACCTTCCAAAAACTATTTATGCGAAATATTAAATGTAACTCGCTGAAGAAAAGATAGCCATCTTAATCCAAACAATTGAGTCAAGTATAATTCAATCTGATTTTTCATACGAAAAATCGACTAATTTAAAAAATTAACAAAAAACATATTAAAAATCTGGCAGTCCGTATATTTAACGGTACTGATTGAAAGAAAGATACGAAATTATTTTTTGAGAGTCAATTTTACTTCAACTTACTTGAAAGCTTTTCTCATTTTCCTTTAAATTTTTTTTTTCCTTTTTGTGATTTGCTCAAAACCTTTAGTTTTATTATTTTTGATAACATTTATTTTGAGTTTCCTCCACTATCGACAACAGAATGCATATTTAAAAAAACTATTCTTTATATAAATAAAAGTATATTTCTTTGTAGTTATTCTACATAATATACTAATTTGATGAATAGGATTGGTTTCACTCATCGCGAGAAAAAGTGACAGTTAACAGTGTTGACATTAGAATTGAAGTAACTGCCTCATTTAGATCAAACGAGTAAACGTCTGCGCGGGCAGAAATTTTAAAATTCTACCCGGCCCAAACCCGAAAATCTTTGATCCAGCCTGGCTTTAGCTTAGGTTTATTCCTGAATATCTTGCCCGAACCCGCCTTTTTTTAAACTTTAGCCAAACAGTATTCGAATTTTTAAATAAATAAAATAATTTTCGACAAAATATTTTTTAAATAAATTATTATTGACTCCAAAATTACAATTACAATAAATACTTTTTTCATCAAGATTTTCGTCAATCACATGCACATCCATACATGCACAATAACTTCCATAATAATCGGATATATTTTTTTATTTTTTTGAACCCAGACCCTAGCCCGGCCAGAGCACGAATCTTAGCTTTAATTGTTGGTTGGCCGATGGGATGGATGAATCAATGATTGATTTTAACGATTGAAATAAATTATGAAATACTCAACACTTCAAAGGAAAACGCCTGGTCGTGTTTCTAATTCATGGTGCACCTTTCCGTTCATGTCATATTTTCGAAACTATTATCATTTCGATTCGTTCAAATTTTAGGTCTCAATAGCGGATACAAAAGTAGCGTTTCGTTACTTTTTACCCAGTCCAATATGTATTGTACACACTACACACTATTATTCCTGATGAAATGTCGGTGATTTACGTGTCTGTGAGCTCTAATAAAAGTATTTTTATTTGTTTATGTTAACTTTTTTTTATCATGATAGCTTTTCTCGGCGTACTTTTAATCGTTTAATATTATTTTGTTTTCGTCCTTCGATTTTTTGGTTCAAAAAATCTGACATTTGTGACTGACAATGATTATAGAGTGGATGATCTCATTGTCATTTTTATTCTATAGGCTTATAAGGGACCGTACCATTGCGGACTGCCTTGAGTTTCCTTTATAAATAATAAATTGCGTGCAGTTATCAATACGAAATTGGATGTATAGAAGATTATGATGAAGCAATTCTTACGAGTAAAACAGTTGGCCGACCAGACATTTTCCAGGTGAGTTTTCTATCGCGATAATATCTTGCGATAAGTGTCGTTATCTTTCATTTCAATAAGTAAATCTAAAAAAACGCTTTCTTTTTACTCCTTTTTTGTTTGTACGGCTACATAATTGCAATCTTGTCCTAAATTGATATTGCACATACTGGTCAGGCCTTTTTTCAAACCAATGTCAAAATAGTACATAAGCCTTGACAAGTATTCAATCAAAATTTACCGTGCTCATAAATAAAGGCGTGATTTGTTATTCTTATCTTGACCTTTACTTGATTTACACTGTATGAACTGACATCTGAGAATTTACAAAAAAATCCACACCCTAAAGTTTTTTTCTCCACTACCAAAATACCCCATAGAATTAATATTCGGCTTATTTTTATTATTCTTATGAATATTACAACTTTAGTGCTCTTTCCTTATTTAAAATCTATTCCTTATCATGGGACTTTGGTGTAACTGTTTACTATTATGAAATTTTATGGCTATAAATTATATATATCATTGAGCAAATCTAGTATATCCTTATACAAGTCTATTTTTTTTCTTCACAGCATTCTAAACCTTCACTTTTGTAGTAATTTCAATTATTTAGTTATATAAGTTTTTATGCATTCACGATTTGTATTCAGATACCTATTATTTTGATAAAACACATTGCTGTGATTGGTGATGATATCAACAGGGATGATGGGCTTTGCTTAAAGTCTTAGTAACTTTCAGCACTTTCTGCAGAATCGAATATTAGGTTTGGGAATGATCAAACAAGATTTAATACATAGTTAAAATTCAGTGGGACTACAATGGTATAAATTTTAATGCTATATTCCAAATGGATTTCGACAGATCTCCCGCTGAATATATAAGCTCTAAATAGGTTTGAAGGGTTTCATGGCCTGTATGAATAGCATTATTATTTTGATAAAATGTTATGAAAATCCTGAACCACGAATACTTCAAACTGTTAGATAATCACCAATCATAACTCGGTTCTTTACCATAATAATTTCAAGTTATATTTCTTGAAAGCAACAGTTATGAACATTATCATTGTGAGAAGTCACCAGACAACGTGGGGATTCACTTAAAAATAATTTAAATCTATGAAAAAACACTTTTTTCACAAAAGAACCATTATTAATGACAAAATAAATGTGATACTTGACATAAAAGTAGGTAATATAACTTTTCCAAAAAACATTATTCATTTATTTATTTAAGAAAAAGCAAATCATGGCATTACAGCTGACACCAATGTGCCATGCATTTGACAAATATAAATACATGTATTTATATATATACATACATACATGTAAATACATAATAAAAATCACTAATTAATTAAAAACAAGATGAAAACATTGCATAAAATCATATTGGAAATTTTCAAAGATGTCAACCAAGTGAGTTCTGACAAAATCAACTTTTATTCATAAAATATAGTATTCATCCGAACTCACTCACGTCAATATGAAATATGTCGACATCCTAAGCAATGCCGTTTAAAATTGTTAAAGGTCTTCCCAGTGGCATTCCCATTGGCAGACTGGTTCTACCCCTGAACAAACAAATCATCTTCACGATTTCTCAAAAAATTATCAGGGACATTCAATTTAACATTCTCAAGAATGGTGGAATTCTCATTTTTGCCTCGGATAAGTCGAAAGAAATATGTGACCAGGTACATCTCTCTTCGAGTATTCAAACTATTGAACGTGAGCATGCCTAAGAGAAAATCGGTTGGATAAAGCCATGGGTAGTATCCGTATGTCCTCAAATAGAGAATTCTCAAAAACTTCTTCTGAACCCTCTCCACCATAAGAACATATTTCCCACCTGCCGGGGCCCAAACAATCGATCCCGTCTCAAGCCGACTTCGAACTAAAGAATTATACATTAGTATCAAAATTTAGTGCTATTTGACACGCCAATTGGAGTAAAATTCTCCAGCCTAGTCTTTTTTGTAAAATTGGTCGCACTGTTGACAAAAGTAATTTTAAATCCCTTCCTACAACTGTAAATTTACCACCATATTCTATCATTTCGAAAATTTTTAGCATTCATTTTAGAGACCACATTAAAACAAATTCAAAAAATTGCAATATAAATAATGGGGGCTAATTGTATTGACCTTGCTGAGATTTGAACTAAGACCTTCTTGATTGCTGGGACAGAGCTCTTACTGCTAGACTCACTGGCTATAGTCAACAAATGAACAGAATACGTTTCGTTAATAACAATCAAACTTAGTGATCTACTTTTATTTTTATATAATATTTACTATGCCTCAGTTCAAATTCATTTGTGCATTTGAAATGCCGTAAGATGACTTAAGGCAAAACCCAGGTCGCTAGCGACAAAACTCATGGAAAAGTACTAAATTCAAACGATTCAAAATTGATACAAATACATGTCCATTACATCCCATTGTAAAAAAGGTTCGCAAATTGGAAAATTTTCAGAACCTGTGTATAGAACCATGTGATGTTGTCAATTAAATAATCATGGTGATATTATAATGAGAATACTCTTTTGTGATTCATATCCATTATCAATAACACAATATTTATCATAGAAGTGACAAATCCCTTCAAACACAAAATTGTGATTATATTTTATATCACACAGTTGTGTGAATCAAAAGAAGACTATTTTTGTAGTGTGTCCTATCAATGGATGCAGACAGTTGGCATGTAAATATTGCAAATATATAATTATCATTTTGCAAATAAATGCAACCTATTTTGTGGAATAAAATGAAGACTTTATATTTCCATTGATTATTTTTATTCACTTACACTAGAAAAGAGTTTATTTCTATGGAGAACATTATTAGAGGGGAATTTAAATTTAATAAAAAAGGTTATGGCTTAAGTCGAGTGGCTCTGTTAAAATTTGTAGTGATTAGCAATAAAATTTTAAATAATCAGCATGCATTAAAACATACAACGCAGAGCATACATACATTATGGTCAACCGATCAGTTGATGATGCTCGCAACGAGCGAAACCAGTCCTGATCTAGAAACAGTTATAGGTAGACTGACGAAACTGACGAGGATAAACTCTTTATTAAGAAAACTAAATAAACAAAATTTTCAGTATAAAACACGTTTTATTTGTACTGAATCCACATATAATTTGATAAATATCAGGATCGGATTCCCTCATTGGGAGCTCATCAACCGATACATTATCAACATTCATCAGTTGATAATGCACAAGATGGGATGCAAAACCGGTCTTGATCTTTATCAATGTGAGAATAGTACTATATAATGTGTTTTATTTATTGAAATAAAACTCGTATAGTTCCATAAATTTGAATTTTTGAATAAATTTTGAATTTTGTTAATGTCTTTTCATAAATAGCTTTGTATAAAAAATCCCCCTTTCTGCTTTTATTAACAACGCAAAATAACATTTTTGAATGCAGCAATAATAAATGGATAACTTTTATTGTATTGAATATAACTCTACTGATGCTTTTCACAGGTCTGGGAAGTGTGAAGCGCTCAGCGATGAATTGCAATTAGCTGACAGGAAAGTGGAGAATGTGAAGAGCGCTCTTCAGGCATTGTGCAAACGGCTAGGACCCATCGGCGGCGTAGCTCAAGGCCAGGATCCCTCAGCCAGGGAAAAGAGACTCAAGAAAATACCTGAATACCTATTGGGGCTGTCCATGATCGAAGCTAGCAACTTTGATGACACCAGCCTTTTGAAATATGTAATGCAGGAGTGTGGTAAGCGATAATATTTTACGGATATATTTTAGATTTTGAATTAAATACAAGTGTAATAATGCTTTTGTAAATAAATAAATTCAATCAGATATATTCAAATATCAAAAGATTTTTCTAGTTCTATGTTTATTAATTAGTATGTAGAGTCATAACATCTTTTTCGATTAGAAACTTGGCAGCTATGATAACAATTGATATAATCAAGCAATAAATATTTATATTTTAAAGTGGTATATTATTATTTGTAATGCATGCTTAGTAATTAAAGAAAAAGAGAAATTCTTATCAAGTCCTTCAGTAGTTTTGCATAAGATTTATTGCAACAGTGTGTCATATATAAAATGATCAAGAGACGAAATACCAATTCTTATTAACCCTTTGAGTATCATCGCCGCACATATGCGGTGGTAGTAGTTATCAATTATTTATTGCCATTCTCATATTTTTTATTGAAATGCTATTATTTTTTCATACATTGAAACTAGACATATCAATCAGTGATTTTTGGTAGTCACATTATTTTTATTGAATGTTTAAAATAATTTGAAGAAAAGAATTTTATAAAAAAGTTATTATTTGGAAACAAATCTTTGGCCATATATTATTGAGCTTAAAATTCATTCTTAGAAACGCCTCCTGGAATCAACATCAATAGAGAACTACATGTCCATGAATGCAATAAATTGAATTGAATTGAATCCAGGACCGAATTGAAAGTAAAAGCTAATTATAACAATATTTTAATCCTTGCAGGAAAAGCCGAGACAAGTCTAGCGAATGAAATCGCGGACCATGAAGTAAAGGTGGAGCAGCTAGTCTACGCGCCTCTCATATCGGTTAATGAACAGGACATACCAAATATTGTCAAAGCGAAAAAACACCTCTCGAGACTTATCAGTGAGAAGGATAATGCCGCTAGTCGGGTACAAGTAAGTTCCACAGATTAATATAATTTCCTCATTTTAAAAAAAGGATGTTTTGAATAATATTTCTTCCTCGAGATCAACTCTAAGAGGAAAGGCATTGCAAACAGCCATGCCCAAGATCTTAAATGTAAACTTTAAAATATCAACATTTTATATGGAGTTCTTACAACTTGAACATAGAGTCTTAACACATACATTTAACATTTTTTTTAAAGAATAAAAAAAAAATTGACACTGCAGCTGAAAGTCATACGAGGTATACTCGATGATAATTTTTATGAATCAGTCAAGAACAACTCACCAAAAAATGACATACATTCATGTCCAAGATCTCTTTTTAAATTGAAAAAGTCTGATCTTACTGGGAACCCTTGCCCACCTGAAGCTCTTGCCACTAGATCACAGAGACCAACTGTGATAGCTCTGATGATGCTGTGATGTTTTTTTATCTCCTGGAATTCAGTGTGACCTAAAATCACTCAAATTAAGTAGAGTTGTACCAAATTCACTAGTTGATTTGCATAAAGTACACCTCTCCTAGCATTAGTGATTATTGAGATACAAGCAGTAAAAGTATTTCTTAAAATAGTATTCCAATATTTTCTATGGGATTTTATAGCTAAATGCTGACACCTTATCTGCCATTTTCTATTTCAACAGTGATTGTAAGACATTGTACAACTGGACAATTTTTTGGAGAGTATGTAACATCCAAAAATAGTATATGATTCAAGAATTGGACCCGTGTTGTTTAAATTAAAATGATGACTTATCCACTTCATATTGCTATATTAATTGCATCCTTATTAGAATAGATTACATATATTTCTACAGAGAATCAATTGCAAACTTTATTTATCCAACAAAACTCTGAATTTATAATATAATTCACAATTGTTTCAATAAATTTATCATTTTGAGTAGAACAGATGGGAACAGTCTTTTTTGTTGTGAACGTTGAAATGTTATCTAAGTATTGTTTATTATTTTTGACCTCCATAGTTGGCATATGCGTATTGTTAATTATTGTTTCATGACAGCGAATGTGTCATAGTTATGCAATTATGTGTAATGCAGTACCTACAGAGGCAAAACGAGCAAAATCCATCGAAGATAGTCCAGGCCAAGGATGAAGCCGAGGAGGCAGAGATCAAAGCGGAGCAAGCGAGAGACGCGCTCGCCGCCGAGATGTTCGCGCTGCTGGCCAAAGAGAACGAGCTGGCCAACACCATTCTGCAGTACGTCAAATTGAAGAGGGCATATCACGAGAGTGCCTTGCATACCCTCACTGAGATAGTGCCGCATTTAGAAAAACATTTAAGTGAGTTTTGAGTTCATTTCCCTGATCAACTCATATTTTTTTTCTAACATAAAATCAGCAGCAAGTATTGATATCTCTCTTCCTGTAACGCAGATGCTCTCAAAATTATTAGAACCGCAGACCAATTTAAGTAAAAAAAATACACCTAGTATTTTTTTTACTTAAATTGGGCTGCGATAAATATGCATTCTTTTATACAGTACTTTTTTTATGCAGTAGATGTGTTTCACGATATCGCATTAAAAAAGTGGGGATGTTTAAAAACAGCAAGTTAAAATACACTTATTATTGCAAAAAAAATTGATAAGAAAATAATATGGCATTGAAATTACTTAACACTTTTTGGTCTTTGTTTTGGCAGCATTTTAATTGCACAAATAACATTCCACAAAAAATCCTGCCACCCTTCGTCAATGTGATCTTTTAAAAACATGATCTTATTCTTATTTTTTATTTATCTTCTTATTTATTTTTTTGAAATATTTCCAGATGATAGCGCTCAGAAACCATTATTTGGATTTCCATTAGAAGAGCATCTCAGGGTAGGCGAAAGAACAATAGCATACCCATTAGAATTGTGCGTGTGTGCACTTCATGAAATGGGACTGGCGGAAGAAGGACTTTTTCGTATTGCCGCAGGTGGGTGTCGATCATTCAATAATTTATTCAACATTAAAGCTAGAGATTTAGAATGGCAGAAATACTGTGGCTAAAACTGAATTTATATTTTTAAGTTCAATATTAATGTGTTATTCATACTGAACGATTGTTTCAGGTTCTTCGCGAATGAAGAGGATGAAGCTTTCATTAGATGCGGGTATATTCTGTGCTCCTTTACCACCCGAATATAGAGACGTACACGTCCTAGCGGGGGTTCTCAAGTCTTATCTGAGAGAACTCCCAGAACCTCTGCTCACATACAGATTGCACGACACTTTTATGGCGGCCGTCACCAAAAATCCAACCGAAGAGTCTCGATTCGAGGCCCTGCAGGAAGCCATCTCCAGATTGCCCGAGCCTAACTATAACAATCTGCGATACTTGATAAAGTTTCTGTCTGACCTCACCAAGAATCAGGCGGTTAATAAAATGACGCCATACAATATTGCCATTGTGGTCGCTCCCAATCTCCTCTGGGGCGGAGACGATGTCGGAGGACCGGGCTTCAACATGAACAATGCGACAACCGTGAACTGCATAGTAGAAATTTTGATAAAAAACGCTGATCGGTTCTTCAAAGAAGATATAAACTATTACGTCTCGTGGACCAGGGAAGACTTATTTCCAGATTTATGTGAGTACGGCTTCACACCCAGCTTTGGGGCGGGAACATACAACCGAGGTTTTAACCTTTTACAGGATCACCGCAACGGAGATAACGCCATGAGCAAATCGATGCATGAATATTCTTCGCACCCGTCGGGCGCTCATCCGCTTTCTGTTCCGGTCAACGCGTCCGTCACCCAAAATAAACAATCTCATTCCAGAAGCAACAGTAACGACACCAGTTTGATCCTAGTCGACGAGGAATTCAAAAGGACGCAGTCTAACAGTTCGCTGTCGGACCACTCCAGTCCTCCTCACGGAAGTCCGAAACCCATAACGAGAAGAAAAAATAAACCCATCGCTCCTGTACCTCCCAATTTTACCCCCCCTGATAAAAGTCTACAGAATGTGGCTAAAGCTGAAAGCGGAAAACACGACGTCTGGCAAATAAAGGATAACAGTAAACCTGGTAGTAACAAAACTATCGACGCTGATAAACCTGATAAACCGCCGAGACCGATCGTCGCAGAAGCACCCAAACAAGTCATAGGAGTTCAGACCATTAACCGATCGACGTACAAAAACAAAATCAGCAGGCTGGGTCAAAAGTTGACCGGCAGCCGTGAGAATTTGACGGACACGCCTTCCAAAGAGAGGAGAAAAAGTTTTGAATTTGAGCATGGAAAAATCGGTGAAGGCGACCGTCCCCGCGAAGTGAAACCAGCTGAAGTTGATAAAATTCAATCGATTGTCGCTCAACACGGAACAGTCGGAAAGATCATGGTGAACTCTGAAAATTTAAAAACGGGATCTATTGAAATCAAAATTCCCATCTGCGTAAAAACTGTGTTTGCAGCTCCCAAACAGTTCATACAGGTCCCCGCTGAAGCGCCTCCTATTCAACCGAAACCTGTGGCCGCCCCTAGGTCTGTTATTCCATCGGTGAGTCTCGCCGAGGCAGAAACATACACTGACGTGCAACTGAGGTCGAAACCGGCGATCGAACAGTCGGCTGCGTTGGGTGTTCCTGGATGCAAACCCGCCATACCAGAGAGACCGGCCACTCTGCGACCGCAATCTTTTCGAGGTAATAATCACAAATTTCAATCGTTGGAAACATTAACGGCGGCCGATTTTATGCAAAACGGTAACTCCACTGGGGCTCCTACGGTATTAGAAAGAACTCACGTCTACACGGTGGACAAGCAGCACCCCACCATCATCCGAGTTGGCAACCCTCAAGAGAAGCAATTGGAAAACTCCACTCGGCAAACGGAACTAGACAATTTGGACGTTCCCGAACCTGATGCGGAGCGATCGCCGAGCATCGGTACCGATACAAAGACAAAATTGGAGGAGCAGCAGCCGTCCCTCGCTAGTCAAATGCGAAAGCTCTCGCAGTCGGAAGGCAACATCTTAGATGCGCCGCCTTCCCCCAGATTTTATCATAAGCCTCCTCGCCCGCAGATTCCTGCCCCCTCTCCCCCGACGGCAGGTGCAAAGAAGCCGGAAGCTTCCGAGAGCACCGACTTATAATACAGAGTCACGTGTGATATAATTGAACTCTGAACCGCGCATCGTGAAGATGGCGACTTTTTTGTTACAGTGAACACTTTTATCGTCCTGTATTCTATTCGCAGGTTGTGTCAAACATTGCTTTTTAACTTGCCGGCATTCGTGCTGTGACAATTTTGATTAACCTTTAAACTGCCGTGCGGACAAACTGCATTGTCTTTCTGCAGAGGAAAGTTTTTTAATCGAAACCGTGCATAAAGGTGGGATAAATTGAAGTAATGAGGCCTTAACATTCTTTGGCAGCTTGATGAAAAACAGTCTCAGTTTATGAATTAAAGCAGCCAACTGATCTGATGATGAGAGAGTTCTCCAAAATAAATCTCTAACAATACGCAAGCACACATTATTAAGTACAAATTTAAACTTGATAATATGTGTCAGATGTAACTTTTTCTATGAACTGCAGATTATTTCTTTATTTATCACTCGTGTCTGATCACAATGTCGAGCATACGGTGCAACTTGTTGTAAGATGTCTAACAAGAAACATTTGGAATTCAGTCACCTAACCTCTGCAGAAAGAGGATAAAAGGACTGGGTTACGAAAAGACTTCTAATTATCTCATAGCTTTTATATAAACATCTCAGATGTCCATACTGCTAGTTTCTAGTCCATAAATCAATAAAAAAATCAATGTATTAATGTTTAAATTCCAGGAATAAAACCTGTCATACAACGTTGGTGTAGGACTAAAACGGAATAGCCTTGAGGCCTCTGCCACAAGACCAGTATATTTAGGTTTGTAGAAAGTGGCAAGAGAATTTATTTGGAGCAAATATATTTATTTAGTATAGGTGAAGGAAAGAATTTTGTGTTTGTCTAAAAATCAGCTTCCTGTTCTCAGTAGTGCTGCACTGTTTTTCATAAATTTTGCAAAGAATTTCAATGTTCTCTTTTTCTTTAAATTTGGAACATATTGAAAAAAGTATTTAGCTTAGTAAATTTTTTTATTTTTTATGCAGAAAATTAATGCAGCCCTACCCAATGTAATGCTAACCCCCATCCCTCCAGTAAAAAACGAAATTACCAAAAGTCTGATGCTGTCTTTTCTATATCTGCATTTAATGCTATTCGTAATGTTAATAAAGACACTTAGTTTTCTCAGTTTCAGGGACATAATTTGCAATTACCATCCGTGCGGTTTAGGGGTTAATTAACTTTACTGATCAATTTATTATTCCGTTGATCATTCATTAAACCAATCACAATGCTTTTGTATTAAAAATTATTATTTTGATTTAAAAAATTATGTTTAATTGTTTTTTTTAAATGTGTGAAATCGGCAATCAAATTATCACATATTGATCGTGAACTACCATACCTCTAAATGAATTTATTATGTAGTAATGGAAAAAAAATATTTATGTTAATTGATAATACAAATAAATACAGCGTGTTCTTTATCTATTATTTTTGAAATGGTGAAAATTAAATATAAATACAGAGCCATTATAAAAAAGGTTATTTCTTGAACAGTTGGTAGCTTTCTTGGAGTTTTTCATATCAACGAGATTAAATGAAGAATATCCTCGAATAAGGGTAAAGCAGTGCGGATTTACTGACAGTTGTGTATTTAATTGTTTCACAATGCTGTTTAAACGTAGGCAATACTGTCTTATTGTACTTAATAATAAAACTAAAAAGAAAAAAAAATGCTTGGTAAAATAATTAGGCCCGTTTTCGAGAGTTATCATCAATATTCACTTACCAAAATCAGATGAAAATACTCAATATTATCTGCGTATCAATCGATGTTTATAGATGTTAAATTCTAGTATTTTGAAACTATCAATTAAAGAAGAAAAATTTTTATTTATTAATTTGCAAGTCATTGGTTTTCTCACTGTCCGCTATTGGCAAAGCATTTTTGGAGTGGGAAGCAAGTCATTCACAATAATTATAATATTTCCCATAGAGGGCAACATCTGTCTCATTCTTTGACAACAAAAACAATGTTTGTTTCGGTTCATTGTCAATAATAGTATGGTGGAGTGGGAAGGATTTTCTTGTCAGGTATTGATTGGATTGTGTTAACATTTAAAAACTCTGCTAGATATTTCACTGGGTACAGTAATAGCATTCATAATTTGACATATGGTTAATTTATTAAAATTTGAATGAAACGAATTTGTGTTATTGCACAAAACAATGTCTTCTTATTATGTCAGTCTTTTGGCTTAGGCACAGGTTCGAGATTTTCTATGGGGTCACCAGCTAGGATAAATAATTATAATTACTCATATTTTCGATGGTTTCGGCGGTAACTTTGTGGAAGTTCATATTAATATAAAATTTATATAAAATAACTTTGATTATTCCACGTATTGTGTACCCCCTTCCTTGTTTCCTTTAGAAGGAAAAAAACCCGTAATCCATTTTGTAATATCATAATTTAAAATGTTAGAATCAATCTTGCTTCATTCCTCAAGCAAACTTTGCGATAGTAAGTCTGAAGATGCCTCTGAAAGAGGGGAAACACGTGTCACAGTTAGTTACACAATACGTGGAATAATCAAAGTTATTTTAAATTTTATATTATAATTACTCATGTTTCTTTAATGGTGTCATCATATTTGAACAATAATAGTTTTACTTACTATTTCTACATAATATGCTTACGAGACTCTGTTTTCTATGTTTCTTCATTTGAAAATGAAAACATTAACAGCACTTAGTATTGAGAATGACCTAAGTTGTCTTAAAAAACACTCACTTTCGTACTTTAAAACTGATTAACCAAAATACAATTACATTTAAAATCATATTAGTGTATATTATGCTGAAAATAATATTTCCAAAGTGTTTCTTTCGCCTATTAAAAAAATCTCTTCTCAAATCTATCTGAGTTACGGGTCGTCTTAGGTGGGCGAAGCGATCCGGCGCGCTTTAAAAGCGGCAGAGTTTTAAAATATCAAACGGTCCTCGCCCATGCAAGTGTCATATGTGGGCGACGCGATCCGGTCAGGACGGCATATGTCGTAAGTCGCCTCAAGTGCCTGACTCATGGCGCGCGCGAATCGCTTGAAAATATCAAACGGTCCAAGCTCACCAGAGCGTTAATTGCGTCTGGCCGAGCGATGGCACATACGACCTTTAGTCCGCTACGTTTAAAATTAATTGGATTTACACGCCGGCGCAGCGCTTCGTCTCGCCTACCTAAGACACGGGGTTATAGACCACATATTTTTTTCCAATAGTTATAAAACATTGAAAATCCCATCAGCGAATGCTTCTTTTTAGGTTATATGTAGTTCTTTGTCTGAGATTTTAGTATTACAATATTTCTGCATAGGAAATGTGCTGCCTAAAATATGAATAAATTAATTATAAAATAAATAAGACTGTTAATAGATATTTGTAGTTCACGATCAATATTTTTAATCTGTTAATTAATTAACATGATTGTTTTTTTTTTATAATTTGAGAAAATTTATCTGTGATTTGACACTTAATAAAAGCCAGTTTTTTTCATATTCATTCAACTTTTAGGTAAATTATGAATGTGATTTGAAATTTATTTTTAATAAGTCAATAAATTAATATTTTAGCTAATATTTTAATCTAGTTTGAAGTGATTGAAAAAGTACTTTAATTTTTTGAAATACTGACATATCTAATAAACATACCTGCATACTTATATTATAAAGTCAGCCTGGAGTTCAAAGTTCTCGACTCCCAAAACACTTGAAATGAAACTCAATGAGATCACACTTTGTAGTATTATAATAATTGTTTATTAAAAAAAAATATATTTGAATCATTTAGATTGAAAAGCAATGGAACGAATATTGTAAGTTGAAAAATACCTTGTGTAGTCTTGTGTAGTGTGATGAGGCTTGTATTCTCGGCTGACAAAAATATACAGAAATATATATATAATGTTATATATAAATATTAATTTTGAAAAATCATTGTCTAATGACAATAAAATTGAATAGAACTTTTTTGTATTGTCAATTAAAATGTTTTTTTAACCATTACATATCCCATATCATATAGATATATTTACTGATTTTTTTCATCATATATTAGTGTAAAGACAGTCAGTAGAGTTGTCAAATTTTTGACTCAGATTTCCAGTTATAAATATTTATATCATTGATAATGCATTTATTACCCCATTTTTATTCCTGTAAGCACTGTTTTCAAATACATTATGATAAAGATCAGGACCAGTTTCGTTCATTGTGAGCATTATCAACTGATGTATGCTCAGGATGAGTGAAATCGGTCCTGATCTTTCTCAGAATGTAAGTGGAAGCAGTACTATAAAATGAGTTTTATTCATTTATAATAATGTCTTTTCACCAAGAAGCGACAGTTATTATTTTTAAAAGTGATACATACTATTAGGCGATATTTTATAATACCCATCCTTCAAAGACTTCATGTTATCGTGTTTCCATAAATTTATTGCATACCATGCGACTTTTTACTTTGTTATTTTTACTGTTTCATCTTGAGACATTTCTTAAGTATAAATAAATACCCCTGTGAATGATCGGTTTACTTTTTGATGCACCGAAAATTTACATTGCTAAATCAATTTTTCAACATTCATTTAATTTTATCATAGTAAATAAATTACCTAATTTGTAATCACAGTTTACACAGGTTTTCAAATTGTGACACCACAAACACCATTGTTTAGAATATGTATTACATTAATCAAAAAGATTTTCTACTGGTTTTCATTGAAACATTCATCTGGAAACAATCAAACATTGGTTGTGATTGGCTTTTTTTTTTATAGAATTTTCACATGTTTGTCTGTCATCAGCGTGAAAGTTAAGTTGTAAGTTACATATTTGCTTCATAAAAATAATGATGCACATTCTTTTACTTGGATGAATGAAATAACTAGATGTCAAAAGAGTCCTCGATTTTGGCGTATTTTTTTCAGTGTTCTCAGCTCTGAAGCTGCATAGAGATGTACAACAAGTATTACAAGAAACATGGTGAATAACAACACAGTTTCATAAACAGGTTGACCTCTTAAATAATAAATGTGTCAAAACTGCAAATATTCTTTGTTATGTCCTTACTTTTTTCAAAACTTGTCGAAAGTTACACAGTATTAATTATAGTGCCCATTCCAAACCTAAAGGGCGTTAGTGACATATTGCTACTTTTCAGGAGAGCAAAAAAAGTGAAAAAATATTGTGTCAATTAGAGCAACATCGTTTCTTTACCACTTCATTCCTTGTATTGGAGATTTTTTTAAGAACATCCTTTTGACAGTCTGCATATTTTTTGTGATCCTAGACTCATATTTAATTCAGTATCACCAAAATTTTACTAACGCTCTTTTGGCTTGGTAGGGACTATACCATCAACCACAGATATGATGAAAACTTTTATGCCGTGTAATATGTTAATGAAAATATCATTGTTACTTTCAATGAAGCTATGCGACATTCAAATATTATTGTGTAATCTGTGTTAAAAAGGGTTCATTGTAAACATCTTCGTTTTCTTCGTTATTGATTCAGTGAACACAAATTTCATGAAATAAGTTTTTACCATTAAACCGATGGTATTTAACTTTTCCCAAGCCTCTTTCTTCTCAGGAATTTTTAATTTGAAAAGACAGTGAGGTAATGGGAATTGGTGCCAGAAATCTATTATGTCAAAACGCACATGCGGGCTTTAAACTTGTTATCCACTTCTATAAGTGTTTGGTGCAGGTTCAAGCTAATTTGAAATTGCTAATAAATAGATTGGCAGCTCGATTGAGTGGAATATGCGAAATCCTTTCAAAGAGATATCAGTCAGTTGAATTTTGTTTTGATCTGTTTTTTTGAAAAATACTATGATCAATTGATACAGTGTTATAAATATACAAAACACAAATATGACAATTTCACAATTGCTGATATTAAGCTTGGATATTATTTATCAAATACTAACATTCGAATTGAATCAACTTCTAACAAATGAGCATATAATATGAATTTTTCCTCTCAAATTATCATAATTTCAATTTTCATTTTTTGTAGAAATGCCGTTATATATGTATATTATGCATGTTTATTCGTACGGCTAGCAAATTAAACATTTAGTATAACTAAATTTGTCTATTGAAAATAACTTTAGAAGATTGGTTGGTTGGTCATCGATGTAATGTAAAACTATTGAAATCAAATTCATCTCAGTAGTTAAACCTCGTAGATAAAATAAAAGTTTTTAGGTAATTTTATGATAAAATTGCGTAATACTTTTTATATTTGTGCCTTATGTAGCTCAGTTAAAGAAATATTTACTAGATACGTATGTATCAATATGATATAAAAATTTCCCGCTTGTTAAAATTGTTTTAAAAAAAATGTTGCCTGTTACAAATACTTTTCCCTGAAGAGCTATAGATGACACAAAACCTCTATAGAAAACGGTCTGTCCTTGTTTTTCGAAAGCATTCTGTTGAATTTTTCTATATTTTAGGTTAGTTACATGAAAGAAATTTGCATTTCATAAATAATTTACTAAATCCAAAGTTTAGATATATATATATATATTTAAAATAGTCTATCGTCATTTTTATCCGCTGTTATAACTAGCACTATAATAATTTTATTTTACTTATTTCATAATCTGCGCTTTTTTTTTTACTACATTTATTGTATAGGAATAATATTACTGTACATGTGTAATAACATAGTCCTACACAAAAAGTTCACTATTCTATGTTTAATTTAATTTGATCAAAGCTTTGATAACCTATATAAAAAATCTAATCATATTGCCTATCCAATATTAAATATATTATATACATAATTTTCATGACAAAAGTGTGTAAATATGGAAAATAAATATTAAGTTTTCATTTAAACCTTGTACTTTATTTATAGACAGTGGTCCAAGTAACATTGCGAATATTTTTCATGATTCAAAAACATCACATGTTCTTTTTGCAAAAACAAATGCATCCTGGAATGACGACAGATGAATGAAAATCTTCCCTGAAAAAATATAACCACTGAGGGAGCACCATATCATAGATAACTATGCACCATATCTATGGGGAGCACGCTCTGCCTGCAGGTCAACGATTCATTTGTGTGGTGAATATTATGAATGGACATTCTTTTACAACTCCTCAAATCAAATATGAACATAATGGAAACTCCAAAATATGATTTTATATCATCATGTCTACAAACCAAAGTCAACACTTTTGACAAATTGTGATACCATGAACACCAATTCTTTTCTGAGAATTTGCAGGTTACCATCTGTAGGTGTAAAATAGATGGATGTTCTACAGTTGAGTGTTTATTTTTGCTACACTGCATAAATAAAAATAATAACACATTTTTAGTACTTATTCCACATGAAATTTATTGGATCAGGACCGGTTTCGCGCATGGTGAGTATTATCAACTGATAGATCAACTTCAATGCTCATAATTGTTAATTTTAATTTATTGTCATTTATTAATAATTGTCATTTATGTACAATTCAAGCACTTGCTATTATTAAATATCAATTCACTTACTATCATTAATGTAATATAATAATAAAGGCTTGAAATCAATCAACTCATTAACGAGAGGTCGGATAGGACCCTATATTTATTTTAAATATTCTTATGTTATCATCTGGTCATTAATATTTTCAAAAATCCCCGTAATTATAACAAACCCACTTAAATCATTGAAACCTGTATTCATTCAAATTTCGCTAATTTACATATTAATAACCTTTTAACTTAGTGACCTACTTATATTTTTGTATATAAACGATACAAACTGTTTACTACGCGTCAGTTCAAGTACATCCGTGCACTTGGAATGCCTGAAGATGCCGAAAGGCGAAACCCGGGTCGTTAGCGACAAAACTCATGGAAAAGTACAAAATTCAAAAAATTCTAATTTGATATTAAAATTCCATCAAGCACCCTCAGTCGAAATACTTAATTATACCTACTTAAATGTCTCGTATAAAAGACAAATGACAATCTTTTTAATGTTTATTCAAGTTTACCTGAAAGATTATTCATAAATCAAACAAAATTACTGTGTAGACGCATTTTCCTTTACTAATTTAATAATAATACATAAAATAAATTATCTCTAAAACTTCTAAACATAAAAATTATATTTGCCACTTCACAATGTAATAGTTCTTTTTCCCGACCCTCAGCAAAGATAATTTGTTGGGTAAAATGTGAGCTGATTCGGTAAGAATTTCCTGAAAGTTGGTGACCTTCTGATGATTAATGGAAAAGCCACCAGCACTTATAATACGAATGGCATCACCTGCAAAATGAAACAATTAACAATCATAGACTAATTCTGAAAGAAATAATATGATTCTGAGTCATTTTAAGCCATTCAAATTATTTTTAAATTATGGGGTATTAGTAATAATTGCGCTTACTGTTTGTCGGGAAACATTTTGATTTCATTGCCAAGTCTAAAACTGTCATTTCCGGGCTCAATAGTAATGGTATGTTAGGTGCACCATCAAAAACTTCAGTCAGTTCCAGGCTGCTCAGTTTCAATAATGTTTGTATGCTTGCGTTGTACAAAACTTCAGTTGCAAGTTCAGCCCTTTTCAATCCTTTCTCTGCAATATGAATTACACATCAAACTTTAAAGGAGTGAGTAAATCTATACTGAATGTAATTCAACATAATCTCGCTTTATTACTAATTACACTTTGTGATAGTAAGTCCGAAGATGTCGCAATACGTGGAATAATCAAAGTTATTTTTAATTTTATATTGAATTTAACTCATTCTACTGTTTGACCCAAAAGTACATTCATACTCCTTCGAAGGTTAAGTAAGTGTTATCTCATTCAAATATTTTATTGTGAACTGTAGGTAGTGTAAGCTGTAACGTTACTGTAACAGTTAGCTAGTGAAAGTATTGAATACATTTACAGTACCTACACTGTTTCGCAATGGAAAAATTGGTAAATTTCCTTGGTTATGTACAGGGCTGTGGAGTCGGTGAAAAAAGTCCGATTCTATCGAAACTCTGTCAAAATATCAAACCGTTCAATGCGGCCGAAAGCCAAATTTGACATGTTAAATGCAAAAATAAAAAGTTCAAACTTTTCAAAATTTCCGACTCCGGCCAAAACGCCGCGACGACTCCGACTCCGGCCAATAACCCCGGACTCCGACTCCACAGCCCTGGTTATGTATATTGTTACAAAAATGACCCTGATCTATGTTACAAAAATGTAGGCATTCAGATAGTGAATTATAATTAGATAACCAAAAAATCGATCAAAAACAGCATTTATTTTAGAGAGCCTAATTATATTTAAAAATAATAATACATTTTTAGTACTTTTTCCACATAAAATTTATTTGATCAGGACCGGTTTCGCTCATGGCGAGCATTGTCAACTGATAAGGAATACAATAAAACAGTAATATTTATACAAAAGTTAAGTATGAAAAAAGGTATGACACATATTTGGTAAAACAACTAAGTTGTGTGTATTCAATTAAATATTTAATTGAATTACGAATGAGATGACTTATCACTCAAAGATTAAGACTTTATTCTGAAGAGACTCAATTCCTTTTGACTATTGTTCTAATGTAAAGATCTAAAAATATAATTTAACCCTCCCCATACTGTGCTAAAAACTTCCGCGAGCTCCGGTGATATGTATTTACTACACCATATGAAAAAGTTATTTAAAAACCGGAAAAATGTGAATATTTCTAAACATTGCTTTGATTGACTATGGTTGAAGTTGAAATATAACAACTTTTGTAATCTAAGTGTCTGAAAAGAAGAAAAAAACATCGCAATTAGCTGCCGCTCCGACGTGTTCACCCGTCGGCAGTCGAATTCGTACTGACGAAATGTTTGCCTAGTTCGAAGTCCATCACTTCTACGCATGCGCTTTCGCGCCGGGGCTGAACACCTGCAAGAGTACTTACTTTAGTACTCGCCCACGCACTTACACACGCGCATAAATTGGAATACGTTTGTGTGTATGGGTGATTCTTTGCCCGATTCTTCCACTAATTATTTATTTCCATCGCTGCAAATGAATAACCATACATAACTGTAATTTTATTTAATACTTAATAACATTACTGAGGAATACAAAAATTCTCAGATCAGTATCTATTATATTTAATAGAAATATTCTAATTATTAGAGTCGAGTTGTAGTAAATACATATCATCGTGCAGCGAGGGTTAAGAATGCAAAATCTTAAAATATATACCTCCATGCACCAGCAATGTTAAATTTTCAGCTAACGTTTTCTGTGCTGTCCTCGTTTCCGGATTCTTCTCGTGGGCTTTCATTATCTGTTTTATTTGAGGCAATGTTATGAATGTGAAATATTTCAGCAGCTGTTCTACGTCAGAATCCTTCGTTCTCAAAAAGAATTGATAGAAAGAGAATGCAGATGTCTTGGTATCGTCCAACCAAATCGCGTTGCCAGCTGACTTTCCAAACTTATCACCCTCTTCAGAAGTTATCAACGGAAGAGTCATTCCTATATATATAAGAAAAGTTTGATGTAAGATATTTCAAGAGAACAAAAATAATAATTGTGATAAGCGTAACATAATTACTTAATTAATACATAATTTTGTCTGTGAAATAGTTGTAAATTTTCAAGAAAACTATTCATCTCAGTAGTAAAAATTACAAAATGGAGGTTGGGATTTTTCCTTTTCCAAGGGACACTGGGAGGTGGGGGGCGGCTGCTTTATACAAACACTTCTGTTTGTTAGCAACATAAATGAATCATTATATAATAATATTTGGAATAGAACAACTCACCACTGTAATATTTATTTTTAAAATAATCAGACTCCACTAATGAATGTGGAAATAATAATCAAATGCCCAAAAATCTTATAACATTGTAATAAAGACCGCACAAAAAAAAAAATGACATGGCTGTGCTGGCTGTTCCAGGCTTGAAAGGAAAACTGAACAGTAATTTACAAGATGATAAAAACATTTACCATATACTGGTTTACTCTCCAGCCTGCTGATCAGATCATGACCGGCTAAAATGTTTCCCATTTGATCACTCCCACCAACCTGCAAATTATTTCTCAAATCATGAAAACATTCAGAAAATTTTGCAGTCTTTCTAATTTATTTTCTATTTTACAAAACACATGGAACTGCTATTCCCAAGTGAGGTACTATGAGCCATGGCTAATATATTCCACAATGTAGGTGATTTTCTTAAAAATATGTTCACATTTATCAATATGTCCTCTGGAAAAATCATTTCAGTCATCAAACAAATAAACAAGAGTAAAAAAATGGTTTCAAATAAATCAAATTATATGCACAACATTTTTTAGTAGTAAATTTCCCATAGCTACATATTTATAGAATGAAATCTGCGTAAATATTACATAAATATATTACGTCATGTCATGTAAAATTACACTTAACGGTGTGTTGACTTTGAGATGATCCGCTCATTTCGCAATAAGCACAATCTTTTCAAAATCTCCAACCCGTAACATAAGTTTTTTTAAACAAATAACAAATTATGATTTATTGATTGAGTAGGCATTTACTTGGTAGAACTCCACTATAATACGGTAAAAAAATTAAAATGTATTTTAATTCTACATAAATTATTTTATATATTTGTTGAAAGCTATTTCGGCTTACGCCCTCGTCAGAACTAGTTCTGAATAATTTATGTAGAATTAAAATACATTGTTATTTTTCTTACCGTATAACAAATTATGAACTCAAATAAACAAAAGATCGAGAGAAAGGAAAAGAGAGGTGACTACCTCAGCTATAAAAAAATTTGCAGCAGAATTAAGAGATGAATTTACTGACTGTTCTCAATGGGATGGTCAAATTATTTATGTAATCTAATTAATAGGTAGATCTGATTTAGTTATATAATAAATGTAAAATTAATCAAAATATGGGTCTGTCAAACATAGCATATGTAGATCTCATTAAAGAAAGATGTGACCGGTATTTTTTTATCAGTATTTACCTGAAAACGGCAATTATGTTTCCTGTACAAAAACAACCAGTCTGCCGCTTGAAATATTTGATAAGAAAATTCAGTAAAGCTCATCCCGACTTCTGATTTCAGCCGCCCTTGAACAGATTGCTTCAATAGCATTGTACCTAGTCGGAAATTGCGACCAATCGATGAAATAAATTCAATAACATCCATGCTTCTATAAAAATCTTCATTGTTTATTATCCTGTAAAAAATCAAGCATTTAATTTCAAAATTGCACAAGGAGTCATTATATGGTGGTGAACCCGTGCTA
The DNA here is from genome assembly GCA_028554975.1 of Himalopsyche kuldschensis. Lineage (NCBI taxonomy): Eukaryota > Metazoa > Arthropoda > Insecta > Trichoptera > Rhyacophilidae > Himalopsyche > Himalopsyche kuldschensis. The sequence goes on from JAHFWI010000005.1 coordinate 1,467,751, forward strand.
TAAACGATAAAAGGGCTATGCTTACAATTTTTAGCACCCCCTATTTATTGATTTCAAAATTATTTTTGATGAAAAGATTATCCAAAACCACACTAAATAGTGAATTGACTTACACCACAGGTTTTAAAGGACTGGTATCATGTTTTTGCCAAAAAAATTTGTCATGATTATCAAATATCTTTAGAATATTTTGTCTGATCCCTTTCAAGTTGTCGTCAATGAATACATCTTTCAGTTTAGGCCTCTCTGATGTTCGACCACTGGGGTCACCTATTCGACCTGTCGCCCCTCCTATCTTAGAAAAAATAGATTACAAAATCAATTAAACAACAATATATAACAGAGACAGCTGATCTTTAGAAGAAGAAAATTTATTTATACGCCTGGAATTTTATAACTAAGTACTTATTTTAAATTTAAAAATAATTATCAAGTAAATAATGTGATTTAATACCATTACATATTTAAAAAAAAATACTACTAGGAATAACCCAAACTAAAAAATAAGCTTAGTGTTCCGTGAAGATTTTTGGTTTTGCAAAGTGTTAAAAGTTGAGAAACCTTGTTATTTTAATATTAATTCATTTCCAATCCTGGATTATTTACTCAGTGGTATATTCTGCAATATAAATTTTATTCACTAGGATTATTTTTTTTAAAAAAAGCGCTCATTAACTTACTAATGCGATGACATTATTTCCGGCTCGCTGCCATTGTAATAACTTTACGAGAACTAAAAGATTTCCAACATGCAGGCTGTTCGCTGTCGGGTCAAAACCGGCGTACACACATTGCGGTGATTTGTTTAAAAGGTCTGTTATTTCTTTACTGCAATTATAAACATGGCATAAATTTTAGGCCGCCTTTATATTGAAAGATCATTACGCCTACTGCAAATTATTAACTTGCCTCTCATTAGCTGGAAAAACTTCTTGTATTAATCCTCTTTCTCGTAACTGTAAAATATTCTTATTTGAATACCACCTCAAGGTTTTGTTTGTATTTTGGAAAATCCTTTGAAATATATGCATTTTTAGATTGCTAAGGCAAGCAAATATTTTTGTATATGTAGTAATAATATGAAGATAAAATGGATAAATTTGAGGTTATGCTATTATTTATTTGAATTTTTGACAGCTACACATTACATTGCCAGTGGTTGAAAGGTTGTATAATATGAGTAAATATTTTTATGATAGAAACAGCAATTCCTTATATCATATTACATTTATCAAATGTTAATATTTCATGAATCAGTACAATTACAGTGAGTTAATTGTGTTTAATTGGCTATTAAAAAACAATGACTTCGAGAACTGTATATGTTATGAGTTCCACTGTATTTATTGTATATATCCCACTACAATATTCAGATTTCTTTTGTTATCTTATATGAGTTGATCCCAAAAAATTACAAAAACGCAACCAACTTTTGTAGAAGTTCATTGGAATAATTATAATTGATTGAAAAAAAAAATATTGTTTTGTAATATCTTCAGTTTAAACGTTGCTTGTGAGTGTTCTGCCACATTATTTAATTTAAAAAAATAATAATTTCCAAAATATTTGAAGAAATTTTCTTTGAAAAGGTATGACACTTTCCATTTCATTTGGCTTGAACAGGTTAATATCGACGGCTTTGTGCAAGTATTCTTAATTTTAAGAAACTTTTTCCATACATATTGGTATTGTTAACTCATCATTGTAAAGTGGACTTGGTTTTTGTTAAAACTCTCTCAGAACTCCATTATGAGTAAAATATTGCAAGCACTAAATGAAATTTTATCATTTATTAAACATACAACGGACACACAGGTATCTAACATGAATAGAGTTTGTTTTTTGTAGCTTTGACTTATTAGGATATTGGATTAAATAAAATAAAATGTTTGGAAATATGTTGTACTTTATTTTTAAACTTAAATGCTAGGTAGATATATATATGCTATTCAATTTTCACGTGTTCAAAAGAAGTGATAACTTGCAAAAATATAGTGCCTTATACCTAAACAAATTCCTAACATGTGACAGAGCCCCATTTACAAAAAGTATCAGTATGAATATGATCGAATAACTAATGTATAATCGATCTAACATTTTTCGATACTGCTCTATGTGAACACAGCTCAAGTCGTATATTTTAGTTGCTCTTCTGAACTCCAGTTCCAGTACATACAGATTATAAATCTATTCAAAATTTACATGTCAGCCTTTTCCAAAGATACCTACATAGAATAAGCTATTCAAAACTGAAGCATTAAAGCCAAAGAAACAGAATGATTACAATATAACTAAACTAAACATTTATTTTTTGATTCTCTGTGTACTACTACATAAAAATATTAGTTTATGATAAAGAAATTAATAATTAGATGATTTAGACTATTTAGAGAAATGCTTTGAGTGATCAAAAATACAACTATCTGTTTGAAATGTACTAATTTGATTTTTATGCAGACCTACCTATTACATAATTACTGCAAGGCAGACTAAATTGTATACAGTATTATTCGTCATTAAAAAAAATATCAAAAGTCCGAGCCTTAAGATTTCAAATACAGGAAATTTTAAATATGGCAAAACCACTGCATAAATAGCCAAATTATTTCACAGAAAAACCAACCATCAATGGAATATATTGTGGAGTAAGCTTTTTCAAGCCTTTACTTGAAATTCTATCAATATCTTCTCTATACTGTCATTTCTGTCACTGTCTTTTAACAACAATCTGTTTTCTCAACCCTTCTATTTAAATTGTTTTGTATACTTGCTCTTGCATTATATTGACACCCCCAACGAATAAAGAAGTAACTAACCTATGGTCACTATGCGGGAGAATTAAATAAGCGCTTGAAAATTTCTTAAAAAGTAAATCAATATTTGTTTTGAATCGTTTCAATTTTGTACTTTTCCATGAATTTTGTCACTAACAACCTGGGTTTCGCCTTTTGACATCTTCATGCATTTCAAGTGCATGACTGAACTTGAACTGACTTCTTGATGGCAATTTGTGTATATTACCAGAAGTGAGTTTATGATTTATTCGTTGAGGATGGTGATATGTAGTGTCTTATCTTACAAATGACCTAGTATTTGGTTTCTTTTACATTTATCAAAATTTATAGATTCTTATATGTGAAACATAGTAATTAAAAAAATAATGAGTGAAAATCCAATAAAACTATTTTTATTTACCCTTGCATCTTACTTTATAATAATACATTATGAGAATGCTATTTTTAACACTTACCCTCTTTTCCTGCTTCAAATGAAAAATCTTACCCATTGGCACAATTAAAAAATAGTTTTAAATATTGGGTGTTTATCTTGCCGTCTTTATAATTTTTAACTCACAGACAGATCTGAACAATATTTAAGAATGTTTCAACTAATGAATGTAGACTACGATACAACATATTATAATGTTATGAAATAAAACTAACACAAATTTCTATGATTTTTTTTGTATGCGGCAATATAATCAGCATACTATATGCGTAATGGCAAAATACTAAATAATATATTAAAAAATAAGATGTATTCTTCAATAGTAAGAAGCATTACAAAGAGGGAATCATAATGTTGTAATGATGAAAAATATCAAGACATTAATGTTTTGGCAACAGCACAACTGTCAATATTTTGATTGAAAATAATCACAATTTTTAAATAATGTGGAACCAAACTGTAATGAATTGCTTTGGAATAGTCAAATTATAAAATTACAGCTGAATGATTTTTTATTTATAAAAATATATATAAAAGTTAGGTATTTTATAGTAAGAAAAAAAAAGTAAGACATGCAATGTCTTGGATAATTAATAATTATCTATTCGCTGATTGCCTGAAAAACCTGTTATGCATTTAAGATGTTCAAAGATAAATATATACATACTATAAGCAATTAAAATAAGACTTTCTTTGAGATCTTATTTTCATATTGCGAGCTAAACAGTGAGATATAATGTAAAAGAATTAGATTTTGAGTTTAAGCCTGCAAATCCATTGCTCTAAGCATAAAAAAAAATATGTCACCTTTAAAAGAAAAATCTCACCGTAACATTTATTGATATTGCCCTGCATCTTCAAATTTTTAATACGTGGTAGTTTTAGATACAGATAAATCTTACTATCATCCTTTTTTATAAGCCACAAACGAAACTTAATAAAACTACAATTAACCATTTTCAAATTATGAAACAAACTTTAAAGTTCAATTATCTCGGAACCTGTATTTTTGATTATTCTCACTGTCACTTTCAGTCCATGATTAATGGGAGTAAAATCAAGAAAGATTTTTAGAGAATCAAAATAATAGTCAATTGATAGAGCAGTATAAACTTTATTTTTGAATACATCATTAATAAGGTGACGGATAACCCAACTTGGCAGAGATTCATATAACAGATTTTTTAGGCAGAAGGGCTTTGTAAAACAAATATATAGAAGCCTAGTCTTCGAGAGTGACATTTTTAAATAAGTATGACATAGATTCTTTGTTATGTATACGCCTAATGGCCTCGCTTAAAAGAATAGATATGTCAACCGTCTTAATCTTGTGACACTGCATCTTCTGCAGTTCGTGTGGAACCGTATTTGTGACGACGACCTCGTCGATGGCGGAGTCTTCGATGAGACGGGGCGCGTCAGACGACAGTAGTCCGGGCGTTGCCAATACATATATTTTATATGCGCCTCGTTCCTTCAAAACCTCGGCTGCGGCGACGAAAGATTGCACGTCGTCGATCAAGTCATCCTTAAAGCCAAAAGAGTCCCTTAGTATAAAACATACTCACATTTCATTTTGAAAAAAATGGGAGGATACTTTATGAAAGCAATCAAAACTATGTTTTGGGGCCCTTTTAAATACATTATTTTTGAATGGCCAATTAACAAAGGCACAATTTTGTGCACACCACTGTGGGCATTGTGTTAACAATGACTAGAAGTATACTTTTTATATAAATGAATCCAATTGTTCAGTGTTACTTTTTTGGCTGCACTTTGATAAAGATAACAATAATGTAATTAACATTTTCTTACCACCATAATCGCGATGCGACCGCCAACATCGCCGACTACATTTATTGGTGGTTTTTCTTTGGCGGGATGGACTGGGACTCCGACTGACACGTCCATTGTCCTCGACCTGCCATTAAAAGAAATCAATTATATAGGTAAAATAAAGCAACAAAAAAATCTGGCAAATAATAAAAATGAAATATACTAACTTGGGCAAAGTTGGTGGTGAGTATCTACCGTCCACTTCGTCACTCTCCGACTCTTTCTGCTCTCCGTGAATAACGGCGATGCCGAGACGGAGTCTCTCTGCGTACGATGTCGCCTTCTTGGCAGATCCGGGGTTGCGGGCCACTATAACTGAGTTACGGTAGTCTGGAATCTAGTAAAAAAAACAATGTGCATTTTTTATTTCACTACACTATGATTGTTCCGATAGAAATACATTAACATGATGTATACTAGAGGTCTGCACAGGCTTGGGTAAGCCAGCGGGCCTGAACCCAGACCAGCCTGTGGGCCGGGTAATGAAGGTTTGGTTTCAGGCCCGGGCCAACTCAGGCCTGAGTACACAATTTTTTTTACATAAATCCGATTATTCCGGATGTATTATATTTATATCCTCAATAAATACATTATTGTATATCTAAATTACATACTTATTATAATTTGATGAGTTGATTAAAATTTGTTAAAAAGTTGAAAAAGTTTCGGGCCCGGGCCGCTGAGAATTTTTAAATTCCGGCCCGTGCAGATCCCAAATGTATACGTACATGTCTTAAACATCGTAAATTATGCAGGTTTTCTGGATATTATGAGTAAAAACCAGGAAAGCATTAAAATGACCAGGGAGTCATCAGCCAAATTAAAAAATATTTATGCTCGCACCGATTTGTTTTACTGTGATAAAAAAGGCACATGCTCCAGTGCTGTTTAAAATAACACATCAAATGGATGGATGCTTGAGAGCTACCGGTGTGTGTTTTTGACAATCCATCAACACTGAAATGACCGAGTCTCTTTGTGATGCGCACTCATATTATTATTTGACTGAGATTAGCTCATCTCAGGTCATTTTCCACACGCCTATTGACATTGTGAGTTAATTTCCAATTTCAACAAAATATTTCCTGTGATTTATTAGAAGCAGTGTGCGCAAGTAGCACACCACTGGCTAGATGGGTTAAGTACTTACGCATTCTTGTATATATTGTAGAAGGAAAGGTGACGCCCTCAGATTATCGACAGGGCAGTCGAAGAACCCTTGGATTTCTTTCTGATGGAGATCCATTGTGATAACGTGGGTCAAGCCAGACTTGCACATCATTTTAGCCAGCAGCTTGCTGACAATGCAACCGCGTTTGCGCATTTTGCACTGTTTGCTGTACGGCAGATAGGGTATGACGCCCACTATCGACTTTGCGGAAGAAGTTTTACAAGCGTAAGCCATAATCAACAGCTCCATTATGTTATTGTTAACATCCCTGTGGAAATACAAGATTTGTTACTCGAGTGAGAATATTTCAGAGGTGATTCAAAGAAAAGAATGTATCTAAATAGCATGCAAGTGTTAACTAACTTAAATTCAATTAAATAGAATTGTCAGTGTTTTTAGATGGTTAATGAAAGTGCAAATAGACAAGCATCCAGTTTAAATAAACAAGTCAAGTTATTATAAAACTTGTAAAATTCATGTTTATGTTTCTTAAATTTAGTCCTACATAGTTGTAAAGAAGTACGTGGGTTACAGATGTTTTCAGGGACACCTTCAAAATCAATGAATGTAGGAAAAGTCTCAGAGCTAATGGTGAATGGGAGAATGATAGATCGGACATCCGTGGTATAGTACTTTTAAGGTGTTATTTATTGTCACAGTATTAGGCAAGTGATTAAAAACTTATGTAGTATGTGGTTCAAATACATAAAACACAATCTTTTGCATGACTACCGTGTATATTTTATATCATTCTATCACCATTTTCTACCTTAACCCTTTTGTTACCAAAAAGTAATGTGCGAAAGACTTCTACATTTTGTGATAAGCTATCGATGTATCACAATTATGCTTACTTTGTTCCTGTTTGCACAATATAGATGTCTTTGCCGCGCACTGAGTCTCCAATTTCCACCATTGTCTCTCGGTTGGTTTTGTGAAATACAGCACAGCCTCCATTTTTGACACCAAGGCGACTAAAATATAAACGAATTTATATAATACTTATATAATCGCATTCAAATATATATATATTTGAAAGAAACACTGTAACCAACCTTGCAATCAAATTAGCAAGTTCCACATGTGAATTTCCCCCTATAATAACAATATCCGAAGTGATTGGCCCGTCCATTGATCTTGATTTTTGAGGGAGATGAAATGCGCCAAACCTGTTCAATTCCAAATTCTTTAAAAGAGTTTCACACAAATTAAAAATATTAATTATTTATGTTTCATAAAGCAACCATGCATCGAAAATGCTGGCAGTTGGGAACACGAGATGCAGTCAGTTGAGCATTCTAAGATCTCTGTTCATTCATAAATTTATCCATTGAAGAAAACTAAAAACACAAATACTTCTGTTTGATCTCGAAGATATTCACTTATAGAAATATGTTGTCTCAAATATTGGCTATTTTTATGTTTTTCAATCCTAAAATTGTAGTTTGTTAGGTCCAAAAAAAAGATCACTGAAATTACCACCCGGTTAAAGCATTCCATTCCAAAAACAGTGAATAAATGATTCTATGGTAGTTTTAAAATTTGAATTTGGATCATCAAAAGTTCTCTTGAGCTATAAACCCATTTGCATAATTTGCCAGTTAGATTCATCCGTCAAGATTTTTATTTTTATTTTTAGATTGAATTAGAAACAATCAAAACAGGAACCATGAAACCGAAAATGTGTACAAATGTAATAAAAAAAAGCAATCTAAATTGACATCAGTTTCCTTATATTTACAAACGTGTTAGTAATATTCTATAAAAAAAACAATTCAGCAGCAGTTGTGATAAAAAAAAAGAGGGTGATACAGTAATCCAACACCTCCATCCATTCAATTCAATTATAGACTTCGTCCATATAAAAGAAGTCAGGTTGTGGAAATACATTTCAAAATAAATTCAGAAAGCCATATAGATATTTAAAAGGATTTTAATAGTTAATTCCGTCACGGAAAAAATTACAGTGCATAATATGCCTAATTGATGCCTGAAGGATTACTGCGTTAGATTCAGAGCATTGTTAGATTTGATTGAATTGCGAGTATTGGGACAGTATTATATTTCGAAATACCAACATATAATGGTAATAAGATTATTCAAATTCCAATTGATTTGGGATCACGTTTTCTAAATTCGTGCGTTTGGTTTCATTTGGAAGATCAATATTGCCGGTTTATTGAAAATAATATTAAAACAGAAACACTGATGCTCCAATAATAACATGACTGTTAAAGCTAAACAAGGTTGCGTAAATCTTTAACATGCGTTTACAAATTGTCCGACAACAATTTGGCCATAGGATTATATTCCGCGTCGAGTAAATAATTTTGATTGCGATATCAAGCAATACGATCTAATTGAAGAAAATTATAGCCATTTCAAACTGGTGTCTGCGTATTATTGAGAGGAAGAAATACACTCCATTATAATGACTGCAAAAACGTCAAAACAATTTCCAAGTGAGTTTGAGGCACTACTTAAATTCTCAAATCCAAACTGCAGCATGGGAAGCCGTGGCAATTGGCAAATTAACAAATCTTGGGCAAACAGGTGGGCACGAGTCACAAGGCAAATCATGAGCATATAAAATTTAAGTAAAAAAACCTTGTCTTGCTGATAAACATAACGGAATTATTAATACCTCCTGTGTATTTAATTATTAATAACAAATAGACTAATAAAAAGCACTTCAGCCGCAAAGGAACATCGAATGACAGTCCACCATTGACTTAATTGATCAGATTGTTTAATTGACTATGGTTGTCATGCGTTTTCGTTTTCACCAAATCGCTACTTTGATTTTTAGTTTTTATAATTTTCTTTTTTTGACCTTTTAATATTTAGTTGCCAGCTATGACTTATCTCGTAGCACGGTAAAATGTGCAAAACGATAAAATTTTATAATGAAAATACTGTAATTGAATTAAATTTTACAATAGAGGAAACGAGCTTTATCTATCAGCAAAATTGAAATCAAATAGGTAGGTACGTGCTTTAATGAAAATTCCGTTAGCATATTGATACATCTATTTCACAGCTTTATAAATTGTTGAGTAAGTTACAGGAAAATCATTTTTTAATTTTTTAGCTTACAGAAATGGTAACGTAACACAACGATCATTAAAAAAGCTTTTGATTTTATCATTTTCTACTGTTTGACAATTTCTCATTTTTCATAAAATAATAAGAAAAATACGATGAAACAGTCAGGACAAATAGTTTTTTCCAAATATTATTATTAATAGTTCAATAAAAAAAACAATAAAAATGCCAAAAAAAGTGTACATATTAATTTTTTGCGAAGATGTAGAAGTAAAAGTTTGATGTAGTTTTGGGGATATTGCTTCATTTTGAAATTCAAAAATATTATTTTGCCATCTATATTTTATTCTTCTTACATGTTATTGAACATATTTTTTGGGGATAGCCCAAATAGTGTTCATGTTACAAGCTCCCTCATTATGAATTGGTCATGATTGGATTTTTTTTTTGAATTTTAATATCTACTTACTTTTTTGTATCAACAAGCTGCACGGCTCATTGTAGTAATTCCCAAAGTGGTAATCGGCAAGAGGTCCGCTGGAGAAAAGTTTATGGACCTCTGGTTTAGTGCAATTGAGTGCAATCTTCAAAATTGTTTGTGGTTCATACATGCTTCTATCAACTGTCAGGTTGTTTGGAGGTTATTTATTACTACTTACTTCAAATAAAAATAAATGTACTACTGTTACCCAATTCCGCATAAAATATAGAGTTGTCCTAAAAGCTCTCTTCAGATGGGTTTAACTAAACAGTATTTGAGGTACGTGGCGGCAGGGAGTTTCAATATAATATGCAGTCCTGGCTGCAATGTAGCAAATGTTACATTAAATGGAATAAGTGGTCGTTATGTTGCCGCTGCTGCATGTGAACACGTAATAATTTGGGATTTACGACTAGGCGAAAAGGTGAACTATCCTGTGGATTACTCAGATTACACTTAAAGCATTGTATGTTCACTGTGTTGTGCCAAACATTTGAATATTAAATACCCCAGACGGCACATTACAACAATGTTCCGACTAAAATAAACTAAGTTACATATATGTGCATATATATCACCAAATACACATTAATTCTTCCAGCAATAAATTAAAACTAACTTTTCTGAGTTCATTCAATGAAAAAAGTGGTACAAATACGATTTGTGTTCATGGTAGCTTTATCAATACAGTGGAACCCCGATCTTACGTTCTTGAATTATACGTTTTCCCGCATAGTGCGTTCATTTTCTATAGTCCCAGCATTTAATTCATATATAAAACTTTCCCGCATTAATCGTTTGTTTTATACGGTCCCTTGGAAAACGTAGAATCGGGGTTTCACTGCTAACAATAGCTTTAATTACCCAATTGAAACAGTGCTATATGGCCAACCATGTAGCTGATTGGTAAGCAAAACATTGACTGGCCTTGTATAGCAAGTATAATCCCTGAATGGAAACTAAAATAGATTATTTTGTAAATGGATTTATCCAGTTGTGTTACATATTGAACATGCATTCTTTATTCAATTTCAGGCACAAGTTCTTCTTGGAGAAAAATACGAAGTAACACGAATATGTAGCACAGGGAATCAAGTCGCTGTCGGCTATATGGATGGGAATATTCAAATTTTTGATTTGTTGACTGGAGATGTTGCTTGCGTATTGGCTGGTCATAAATCAGCCATCAGCGCCCTGATCTACGATGACGAAGGACATAAACTATTTTCGGGATCTAAGGTATATGTTTTTCAGATTGTAAAATGACAAAATTGTCCAATGAACATGTTTTGTGAATTAAAAATAACTTCCTGATTTACGTAGCAAAGGTTTCCAGATTATATTATTGATGAACAGACCTTTTTATTCCTTATTATTAATGACTAAATAAATTTATATTAACTCTTTAATAATAGACAATCATGCACTCTATAGGCAGTCTAGTACAGGCTATAATTTATTACCAATTATCAAATCATGCTACTAGTATAACAACATAAAGCTTTTTAACATATTTTTATGAAGATCTGGACCGGCTTAATTCATGGTGAGAAATATCTACTGATATTTTCAGTTTGAATTCACTGCATATTACCAATATATTGAAATAAAATTCCTGATATACAATTTAAAACGATGCTAATGATGGTGACAAATATTTATTACATCAACACAACCAAGCTCACTCAGTTGCCATTGACAAAAAAAAAAACATTGGAACCAATAAGATAATAAATACATACTCCAGTTTCTTCTCTTTTTTGTGTTAATTAAACCAATCACGATATTTTTAACAACATATCAGACAAAAGCTAGTGGTTATTAAATTTGACACGACAATAACAAGTATACTACAAAAACGTTTGCTATACCTTTCACATGTATGACTATCAGTTGTAGAAACAGGCATTACACCTTTCCTGTGTATAATGTGTTATATCATTAAATGTTGCAAACAATTAAACAAATATATTTCACTAAAATTGAGTTCTAATAATTCTAAAGAAATATAAAATAAAAATAAAAACAACATACTATGGTCAACCCGATCGCGGTAGATCTTTAATGTCAAGAATGCCCAAATGTGAATGAAACAAGTAATTAATATCATATTTATTCTGTGGTTTTATTATTGTTTTAATTTTGTCTGTAGGATACAGAAGTGATTGTTTGGGATGTTGTCGCACAGACTGGTTACGCACGTCTGAGTGGACACAAAGGTGTCGTAACCTCACTATGTTACTTGGAATCCCGCAACATTGTTATATCATCGTCGAAGGATACATTTGTTAAGTTCTGGGACCTTGAAACAAAGCACTGTTTCAAAACATTAAGTGGACATCGATCAGAGGTAAATTTGTAATTTTTTTCATTTCTTCTGTACAACATAATAGTTTTGAATCAATAAACGTGTATTGAATACTGCATCGATTTAATTTCGCAATAATCGTGATCCCTATTAGTGTGCCATTTGGTTGCATGCTATCAGGGAGACTATACTCATTCAAATTCTGAAAATATATTCTTTTTTCAAAGATAAGGATTTTTTGCAAAAATATCTTTGTTACAAATAACCATTGCATACATACGAAATTCCCTTTTGCGTATAAAATGTTCTTGTTTGTGCACCTTTGAAAATTGTCTTTTAGACTTCACATTGGAAATGTCTGAGATTATAAAAAATGTTTTTTTTTTAAATATTAATTAAATAATATAAATTTATTGTTGGGGGAGGATAACGTGTTTTGATTGGTGGTAATCACCTGACAAGGGCTGTAATCAAATAATGAGAAAATATAGATATACATAGATATTATAATACACGGTAAATTTCTTTTTAAGATTTGGGCATGTGTTCTGATGAAATCTGAAAAATATCTAGTCACCGGTTGTATGGATCAAGCGCTGAAGGTATGGAAACTCAAGTGGAAAGATGCTGAAGATGAATTATTGGACAAAACAAAAGCATTGGCAATTACGCAGCTTGAAGATTCTGAAGAAATGGAAGAGGAATCTGTAAGCTTAATTTACCATCATTCTTTTTATTGAATGTTGCGAAATGTAGTTCTAGAACTAGAATAGGGTTTTCATACATGTACATCAAGAATATTCAATCATGCTTTATTTTGACTGTATGAGTAGACGGATGCACGGACATTTACGTAAGACTAATTTTGAATAAGAACAGTCACAATTATCTGATTTATATGGCAAATTTCAGTATTTTATGATTCTTTAATTTAGTCTAAAAATACTTGCTTGAATAAAAAAAATGTTTTCCACTTGGTTACATTAAAAGTAGAGTAGCAAATTTATTAATTGTCACCTTTTGTTATTTATGAATCAGATTCTACAATGTCATTTGATGGGAACATTGTTAAGAGGAGGACGGGGAAGAGTTGTTTCACTTCAAACTGATGCAGATAGTTCCATGTTGGCATGTCACGGCACCGATTCTGTTTTGGAAATATTTTCCTTCTGCAGTGACATTGAGGCGGCAGCCAGAATGAGAAAAAGAATAAAAAAGGAAAAGAAGAAAATGATGTGAGTACATATCATGGAATAATATGACAGTACATTTTATATCTTTATTTTATGACATATATTTATTTTATTACTTATTTATCTTGCCATGTCTGCTTTGAAGAACTTAGCCCATGGGCATCACGAAAAATACTAGAATACTTTCAAACATAATTTACATTCAAATGAATGAATTTAATTTGTAAAACACCTTTTGTTTCATATTGATATAATGTTTGTAAATCTTTGAAATGATATTTAGTTTTAGAAAAGTTAACTAACATACATATAAAAATGGAAAAAAAATGGATGGATTGTGGCCAAACTGAAATAAATTTATTATTTATTTAAGTATTTTGAATTTCACATTGGCCATCAAATGAAAAAAAAAAATATTAATTACCATAGATATCAAAACGGCCCATAAACAAAGTGTTAAGAAGTATCGTAACAAATTTATAGAATATATCTTTTAATATTTGTTGACAAAAACATTCATTAATTTCAAAAATTATTCAAAGAAATGTTTTAGAAATATTTAATTTATAAATAAAAAATATGATAAGAAGATTACAACGGTTTAAATCAATAAAGTTTATTAGTTAGAAAGTTTGTGTTGAATTTTTCTATTGGATTTATTTTCGTAATTGTTTGATCATTTATTTTAGAATTGAAGATGAATTGAAAACCGAGGAAGATGACACGGTTGATCAGAAGCAATATGATAGTTTAGCCCTGTCGGACGAGGTTCGAAGGCTTCCCAGCATGAAACTCAGTAACAAGATCAAAAGCATCGATATTGTGACGGGCGTTGGTGGAGAGATACGTGTTGCAGTATCCCTTGCAAATAATACACTCGAATTGCACAGTGTCAAAGCGGTTGACAAAGAAACAGAATGTAAGTGTCGGCACTGCTGATGATAATGATATGTATTCATTGAACTTGAAACAAAGATACACATTGATTATTGTTCATAACAGCACTTAATAAAATTAAAACACTAAGTACTAAGTGTGTATAACACTGATTGTTCTTCTTCTACAGTTGACTGTTTACGACAAATCTCTAGCTACGGACATCAGACAGAAGTACGCTGCGTCGCATTCAGCTCTGACAACTTGGCAATAGCATCAGGCAGCACAGACTCAGTCAAGCTCTGGAACAGGTGTTTTTTCTGTATTATCACAATAATAAATGCACTAATACTGGTGTTAATTTAACCTTCAATAATCGCAATGGCACCATAATTTATGAACTAGTGAAAATTGAAAAAAACTGCTGGCATGTAAGGATTTTAAAGAAACACAGTTACAAATTTAGAATGTTGTATTACTATCGAATTGTAAATGGTATTGTTATCTATAAAAGTTAAAATTGACTGACTGTTCTTGCATTGATCATTTATTTTTTAGAGTACCGAGAATCATCCATAACAACAATCTTAAATAATCTCCCATTAATTGTTTTTAGATATATCGATTTCCTCGATTTATCATTTTATGGTCCTGTCACACATATTTTTGTCAAATATTTCACAAGCACATTAGACCCCATCCAACTGGTTCATGGAAAAAGATTAAGACTGCAATTGTGGAAGCGACTCCTACGTTTGTTTTAAATGGTCATAATGTTTCCGTTTGTGACTCACTTACTGTGCACTGTGTACATAGTTCATTCCTCACGCTGTGTTGCTAATGAAAATGTAGAATCAAGATTTCACTGTACTTGGCATAATTTTAATTAAATCAATAAATAAAATAAAAATCAAATGCTAACCAATTTCTGTATTTAATGCCTTTAGACCATCGCAAGTCTGTCTCCGTACAGTGGAAACCGGCCCAGTTGTCAGTCTCTGTTTCGTTCCTGGAGATAGGCATCTTCTGGCAGGTACGCAAGACGGAAGGATTCTGATCATTGACATCGCGGCGGGTGATATCCTTGAACAAATATCTGGCCACACTGCTGAGGTTTGGACTGTGTCAGTTCTTCCTGATCAGGTATGTGTTCAATAAACATATGATCTGTCATCGAATGTCAATTGCTCACACATTCATTCTTGTTTTGGGCTACAACAATTGGTGGGTTACATATTGCTGTTTGTCAAGATATATACGTAAATAATATATAGTATGTAATTTGGATTTTAAAATTAGCTCCCTTAATTTTGGAATTTATTTGACAGAAAACATGCCATCATCGTTGGTCCAAAAATTTGCAGCAATTCTGTAAGCTTTACAATTATTTTGAGTCTGAAATTTATGTTTTTTAAATTTTATTTGAACAGCACGGCTGTGTTACGGCGAGCAGTGATAAAACTGTGAAAGAATGGAGCTTTGAACTGATTCCTGATGCCTCTGGTGATACTAAAGCTCGAGTATTGTCACTTCTACACAAACGTACACTTCAACTGGAAGAACCAGCGTTGTGCGTTCGAGTGAGTCCCAACTCCAAGTTTATTGCTGTTGGACTATTGGATTGTACAGTGAAAATTTTCTTCCTGGATTCCTTTAAGGTTAGTTTGAAATTCCTTTTCCTTTGCTAGCAAATAGAGAAATGATGAAAATGCAAACTGGATATAATTTTCAGAACATGAATAATTGAACCATCAAGCGGAATATAAAAATGTTTCTTAAAATATACATACTACATTTTTACTTAAAAATAAAAATAAAATAGAATTAAGCAGTTGCTTTCTTCATGTGATATTTTTACAAATCATCTGATGTTTCTGAGTCTTTGAACTGACATATTTGCCTTTTTTTTGCTGGTTTTGAGTTATGAATGCCACTAGATACAAAATAATATCTTACATTATGTGTCAAAGAGACAAATCGATAGAAGAAGTGGATACAAAGATATTTTCAACACATATTAAACTCACTTTCTTGTTCATAGCTCCACTAAACCTTAAACAACACATTAGACTAATACTATTTTATATTTAACAAATAAATCAGAGAAATGTGAAAAAAATAGGTAAAATTGATTAAATGTAAAACCTATTTTTTTGGCTCTCTTGAAAAGTAGAGAAAAATTAGTTAGATTTTTCTGTCTCGAAGGGTTCAATACTCATGTAAGCAATAAACAGCTCTAGATGTATCAACTATTTATTTATTATTTTTTGAAAACAATAATAATATATTCTTAATTATAATTTATGATATTTTGTCTGTTTAAAGTTCTTCCTGTCTCTCTATTCCCACAATCTACCCGTTCTTTGCTTGGACATCAGCTACGATTCTACACTGATCGCCACAGGCTCCGCCGATAGGAACGTTAAGATTTGGGGCTTGGACCTCGGAGACTGTCACAAATCAATATTTGCCCATGACGATTCTGTTACCAGTCTTCAGTTTATTGGAAAGACACACTACTTCTTCACTTCCGGCAAAGATGGGAAAGTCAAGCAGTGGGACGCTGATATATTCGCCAAAATAAATACACTACAGGTGCATCATTGATTTCAATATTATAATTGAAAATGAATTACCATAAAGCAACCGAAAAAAAATGAATGTAACTTAATTAGCAAATGAAATAGAAAAGAATGAGACTTAGGGAAATTTTTGGATTCTACAATAATTGGTAACCGTCTTATCTACAGGGTCACATGGGAGAAAGTAGATGCCTGAGTGTGGCACCGTCTGGTTTGTGGGCAGTTTCTTGTGGAGCTGATCGTGTTCTACGACTCTGGGAACGGACAGATGAAACACTTGTATTAGGAGATTTAGATGAGGAAGCTGAAGAAGAATTGGTTACCGGAGATAAGGTATTAAATAATGTTTATTTTTGATACCAATTCATCGAGAGATATTCAATTGCTGTTTATTTATTATTGCACCATTCCGCCTGCTCTATCTCGCTATAAATCACTTCACCTTAACTCTTTGCAGTAATTTTTGCTTTCAGCTGTCGCCATGGCATATATAATTTTTTGAGCACAAAGCCTATTGATAAAGTTTTATGATTATCGTATTGAAACATGTTTATAAATCATTTTGAGACATGAACTTTGTGTGCTTTATTATTTTAACACTGAGCAGTATTTCTTTTTGACATAACCTAAGATAAAAGATGCCTGGAAAAATAAAATAATTTGCCATATGCCGCCGTCTTCCGACAATGGGGATACGCAGTTAGTCTACAGATATTAGCCAAGATAACTAGGATCTGTGAACCAGCGCAAAAGCTAAATTCAATATTTGATTACGCTGCTACTATATTGCATAGCTTAATATATTATTATTAAAATTATATGAATTATCATATCATTTGTTTTCGAGTATTCATTATCAGAGATCTTTTCAGATTTGGAGAATTGTGACAGTTACAAGGGTTAAAAAAAACCACGTGCAATAGCACAGTCTTCAACTGACACTATAAATTACATCCTTTGTTTCTTGTCTGGCTTGCACGCCTTATGCTTTGTCATTTTCTGATGTTTCATTTTGAGTGTGGGCTTTGGTTACCGTTTTAATTGGATTCACTTAATGAGGTATTTCGCAACTAACTATCCTCGGATAACAAAGACCTGTTACGGGAATTATGTGTGAATCTTTCTTAATTTCAAACTCTAATGATTTTTTTCAGGCTGCACTTCCCGGTGTACCAAACCTCAACATGCCTTCTAAGAAGACAATTGGCAGTGAACGAGCCGTGAGTATTTTTTTACTATTATAGTAAACTAATATGATTGTTTATAGTTATATTCCTTAGTAACGGTGTATGGTGTGTTTCAGGCTGATTCTATACTGGAATGCTTAGAGGTCTGTGAGGAGTTTTCTCACAAACAAGCGCAGACACGCGGCAGCATCCAGCTCCCGGTACTGATGCAAGCCTTTGACTGTACGACTCCTGAAGATTTTTTCTTCAAAACAATTCAAAGAATAAGACCTAGGTATGTATTTTATTGTAATTTTACCCTGCAGAGTGAGCTTAGATGTATGAAACTAGCCAGTACCCAGCAAGCGTTGCAATGCCACTCAAAGAAAGAAAGTGTTTGTGTTTATTGAAGTGCTTTTGGATGCACAATATTATATATTAATAATTTACATTGATCGGTAACTATGATATTTGCCAATTGTCTATGGTACGACACACGGGCCACCTACTGAAAGTTAATTGCACTATGCTTTTAACGCTTTCAATGCTGAACCTGTTTTTTTGTACGAAAATAGACACGCTAGGCGTGTTCTCAGCATCCAATGTGTTAACCTTTGCGCAAGTGCAACAATAAGTTGTCAAAATGAATATTAAATATGTATATTCAGAATTTTTATTGTTGCTACAATAATTTTTGATGGTAAAATATTTATCGATTGTCTATGGTACGACACACACGCCACCTACTGAAAGTTAATTGTACTATGCTTTAACCTTTGCGCAAGTGCAACAATAAGTTGTCAAAATGAATATTAAATATATTCTGAATTTTTATTGTTGCTACAATAAATTTTTGATGATAAAATATTTATAGATTGTTGTCTCATATACAAATAATATTCTTTTCATTTCAGTGACTTGGAAGAATCCTTACTGATATTACCCTTTAAGTCGGTCAGTGAGATAATTCAAATGTTGCCTGTCCTCCTTAGAAGAAACGATAACTGCGAATTGATTTGCAAGCTGACAATATTCTTAATCAAAGTCCATCATGCAGCAATTGTTGCCAGTCATGAACTCTCCATTGACCTAATTTCAATAAATCATTTAGTTATGAAACGAATGTCTGAATTCAGAGTAAGTAAAAACAAAATGTACATTATTAAATTTCCTGTAAAAGTTATTGATGAGCGAACCACTGTTCATGTTGACTTCGTAAAAATATATGTAGAACCTGAAGAACATCTGATTCACAAAATCATAAACCATCTAATTATGCAACTGGTGGAATATCAATGTTAATGATTAAACTCAATCCAATGAAAATATGTATACCATAAATTTCTCTGATTTTTCATCATTCAAATAATTTTTTTAGATGATTTTAAGTGAGCTGGTCATGAGGGTGTTGATTTTATTAATTCTTCGACGGTATGCAAAGTAAAAATATTGTAGATATTTTTTTTAATTCATTTGTTTGGATGTGAAAGTAATGAAAATAAATTGTTTCAGGATATGGTTGGGTACAATCTTCACGCTTTGCAATGGCATCAAAGAGACATTGAGACTTCACAAAAAGAAGCTCTATTTAAAGATGCCACCAAAGATAGAAAGAGTAAAAACAAAAAGAGAAAAGCGAAGGAGAGTCTTAAAAGATCCTTAATTGTTTTGCGATAGAATTTTCATGTGCTGTAAATATTATTTTTATAATAAACAATAATTTTTGATCCCGTGTTTTTTTTTACTATTCCTTTAAATGACACGCAACAGGTCAAACCAAATGTTTCAAGAATATTTACACTGTTTGCATCTCTCCACTCTGACTTGATGTGCAAGTTGAGCGAAAATTTCCATAATGTGGTGGTTTTTATTCGCTCAATTGTTAAAAAATGAGAATCATTCAAAATTTTGAATTCATAAAAGAATATTTTTATAGCTGTATCGGAACGAAATTATAAAAGAAATACCATGCACTGCATACCTTCCCCTACAGGATGATTTGCATGCCTGCACACTTAGTTGCGCAGGTCAAATTTCGTCCATACAATATGAATGAACATGAAGTCTTTCCATAAAAAGTAACATATGTATCTGTTTTCTTGAGGACTTGCAACTATAAAAAACATTCATTATGAAATGCAACCTTGAGCTTCCGGATGCATTGTCAATTGTGGTGCCAGATTTTTTAGGTCGAGGGTAGATTTTTATAATATGATGGACCCAGATCAACACTGGAGCATACATTTTGTTTTTGAGGAGTCCTTGAAAAGTGACGAGGTGGGTTCCACATATATCGATTTCATCAACATTAAGGAAAGGAGAATTGGAAAAGGTATAAAAATGAAACGAGGCTTATTTTATATTAGCTGCTAGGTTTTATTTGTAAAAAAATACTCTAATCACTACATAGCCAATTTTAAAGTTAGTTTTTAAGTATCCATCCCTGCGTAATTAAGTCACCTGATCATATACACGATCCTCATCCTGGAATAACAATTTTAAACAGACAAGAATTTTATTTTTGATGAGTATTATATTATCTTCCACAAGTCCACGAATAATCTCGTTATATATCATATAAATATACAAAAAAATCATACCAGTAGAGAATTGAGATATCCAACATTTTGATACCAATAATAATACATTGTTGATTCAGTCAGTCGTAAAGCCTAAAATAGTAAAGCTTCGCTCGTTATCAATTATTACATTTCTAAAAAAAATAATATCTCTATTGCTTATCGATTCACATTTCTTTTTCCACTTTACACAGTCCAACATATGAAATTTAAACATTCACAGATTTAGAAAGGCAATATCCATTATTCAGTACACTCCATAAGATATTATGCACACAACAGGGTATTATCACATTCAATTTTAACCTTCTTTTACTCAATATATCATCAATGATATGAGGTTTATTTGTCGACAGACAACATAAATAATAATGAATGATTTGATTAAAAATGAATTTATTCTTGTATTTATATTTCTTCACAATGATTCAATAAGAGATTACATTTCTATGTTTGCCAGCCAAAAATAAGTACCAAGTATTGTATATTATTTTTTTTACTAATATGTTTTGAACCTTTTAAATTCAGTAGACAAATGAATAGTTTTCATTTAAAACCTCACCAGATTTGAACTATTATGATGGGTATGAATTTTTATCAAGTTTACATGCTTTCATTAGCAGCGAAAAGATTAAAATAACTTCCAAAAATTATTAGTTTTAAAGAAATCATGATAGAGCAATAATAATTAATTAATCTCATTACTATCTTGGTACCAGTAGGATGTCTACAAGTAAGGTTGGTTAATTTTATTGTTTATAAAATGAAGGTGTGCAATAAATTGACAAATAGTCATTAGAGTATAATAAATGAATTGTTTTTTTTACGCAATGGAATATGATTCCCGAATGGTAATCTTTTAGTTATTCAGAGTGCTGTAGCAATAATACCCTATCGTTTTCATTACATCGAAAATATTATATCTATAGCAAAACAATGAGTAAGTAAAACATGCACTAACACTAGGCGTGAAAGTTAAACCAAGGCACAAAATATATTTAGTATGATATCTTTAGTGAAAGAAAACTATGACTTTGAAATCCTTTGTTGTAATATTTTTTAATAAATATTAATCTGGTTGAACCGGAAAGTATTTTGTAATAAAATTATGGAACGCTGCAAATATATTCTTATGAATCTGCTAATATCTAATCAGCTATACGAGGATAAGTGACAGAATAATCGCAAATGACGAAAATGTAATGAATATTCTAATCCATAAATAAATATTCATAGTGTAAATTGTTTTGTTTTGCAAAATAGACAATTGTAACAAAAATATCACTAAAGGAAATTTTGAAAAACACGGTTATATCATTTTATTAAAAGAAATTATTCGGTAAGTATTAGTAATTTTAAAAAACAAATTAAAAAAAATGTTAACTGGGAGATTTTTTGTTGTAAGCTCAGATGTGCGATTTTTTACTGTAAACAATATGTAAAATACGCATTCACTGATATGATTTTTTTCCTGAAATTTATCTTGCAGCGATTGATGTTTTCATAAAAATATACGCAGGGTAGAAATAATTACTGGAGCACTGGCAACACTCGGCTGTGTCTATAACAAGATTATAACTTTTTGTCCGTGGACAGTACGCATCATCCGATATATCAATTAAATAATCATTTCTCAATCGCTAATGCACTCTTTTGTCATTAAAAAAAAAAAATCTACTAAAGAATAAATTAAACAACCACACAATGAGTAATAAATAGTGTATGAATTATAAACAAACAAATGCCCCGAGATTAATGCTGTAGGTTTTTTTATAAATAATAATTATCATGTCATACAAAATGAGATACTCAAAGTAAATACCTAAACCTATGCAATTGTTAAACTTAAACCTAGAACAAATATGAAAATAAAAAAAAAAAATACATAAAATAATGTTAATTGCTTTAAACTAAGTGTTTTAAAAAAAGCCTTAAATGTATGTACAAAAACTTCATACGTAGGAGTATAAAAAATACTGATGGTTTTATTTAGTGTCAACACACGACAAATAATATATGCTTTTTTTTGCATGTAATAAATACATCGAGGAAATCAAAAATTGCTCCTATATTAATATGAAAATAGAGTACAAAAGAAATAACAAAAATCAATGAAAAATATATATATTTTAAAATACATCAAACAAAAAAATTCTGTGATGGGGATGGTCAAAATGTAATATGAGAAATTTCCTTCAGTTTTTTTTTACAATAATAATAATACTGGACATTTATTATAATAATAAAATTCTGAAAATAGAGAGCAGAAAGATGTAATTTAAAAAAATAAATCTAGAATTGAGACCTGGTAAATTTCATCGTAAGTAACAATTTCTATGAAATAGAATGAGAGAGCAAAAAATACCAAATTAAAATCGTGTAAGAAACACTCTTTTGGTTGAGATTTATCTTGTAATACCTTGAAAAGTGTAATCAGATTTTGTGACACATTAAAATTAAAGTACTGAGGACCTTGATGATTTTTTCATAATATAGGACTTCTATGATTGGGGTTTGCTAAACTAAACATAACTAAATAGTTTAAATACTTCTGTAAACAGTAGAACTCTGATTTTTCGTTACTCTAGGGCCCCTCAAAAAAATGAGTGAGTCAGTTGAGGAAACGTGGAGACATGATAACAAGACATTGTTTGATATCAATACTGGTTGAATAAGATACACACGATTCCGAGTGGAATGACAAATATTCAACAAGATCAATCAAACAAGGTAAAATTAATGAAGAGTCTTTCATATTTGAGCACTCAATGTGGGAATATTTCTTTAGATAACTGTTCTAACAGAAACAATAGATCAGGATTCTACTGTATTTTTTTTTTCAGATAATCTCAATTCAGCAATTACATAGTTACCAAAAGAATAACAGAGAAACTTCAATCAATCGATGAGTTTAAAAATCACTATACAACATCTGATACATGGTAAAAGAATATATACTGTAAAATTTATATTCTGTACAAATTTGTAGATTTTATAAGCTTGGCGAAGTGTGAAAATCAATTAATAAAGAGCATAATTATAAGTATAACACAGGAGCACTGATTTACAGCGATAATAATATTGAGATTAATACTAAATAAATTAAATTAATTCGTTTTGGGTTTAAAATGCCCACACAGGTATTGTTAAAATCAGGCCCAACATTGTGACAAACAAAAAGGTTAATGGACGTAAAAGATTATCAACTAATAGAGATTACAAATAGAGCTTCATTTGTCGAGTCTTATAAAAGAAAATGATGCGGACACGAGATTTACAGGAGAATATTTCAAAAACAGTCACCGATATCGTATACTTATTCAATGTGTAAAATAAAACAAAACAGTAGAAATAAATAATAATACAAATTACTGGGAAGACGATTGCTGTATTATTATATTACGCATTTCACACTTATAGATTTGGGAAGAAATTAAATAATAATTATTCAATTTGTTTTTGGTTTACACTAGATAATATTGGTAGGAATACTGCTAAAATACAACATAATACGTGGCCTTTATGATGATATATAAATCAACAATTAAAACGATAACTTCTTAAAACTGACCGAGGGCGTGACGACGAATATTAATATTATTCAAATGATATTTTCTCATCGTTGGGGCGCTGGCCCGAGTTTACATTATTGTCACAATTACATACATAATATAATATCGTTATTGAAAGTATTTAAGTAGAAACTTCTCAGCTTGTGGCTGATGTTTTTTTTTAAACAGTATAAAAATATTTAAGTTTCCCGTAGAATTTTGCAAAGTTCGGGCAACATTGAAATTCAATTGTTTTTTTTTGTGTAAATTGTTCACAAAGCACAACCATTAGGGTAACAAAATACCTAAGTGAAAAGAATAATTGAATACAAATTAGCGAAACCTTATAAGGGCACAAAGCGTGCAACAAACACCGGGTATGATAGATATCAGTAGAGAAGTAGGGAAGAAATGCAGCACTGGAAATCGTGGGAATGGCGCGATCCAAAATTGATAAAGTTTCTCATGTTCTTCAAAAACATGGTATGTATGATGATTTTTATATGACAAAACAGTTTAGATGAAAGGTCAAGATTTATGACCCTCCTTCTCATTGAAATTTCAACAATCTTTTTGATGCTTAAAGAATCGAAATATTTAAAATAGAAAGATAAAATGTGGTAAAATTGAGATATAAAAACCATTCAAGACTGATTAAATGCAAGTAGTGGCCGTAATTGCAATTCAGAGCTTTACATATATATTTTTTTGTCGTGTTATTTTTTCTTCCTCTAGATAATGACACTTTTTGGAAACACAAAATATAATAAGAGTAAATATCTACGCATAATACTTGCTTAGTAAAAAAGTTGTTATTTCAATAAAGTACTGTTCCCTGCTGATATCTATCATCCCGGAATAGTTGAGCATATGTGCGAAGATTTATTGCTCCACTTATTAACTACAATCCAAGATCTTTATAAAATACTGTTTGTTTGCATTTCAATTTAAAACAAGTTTATACTTTTAGGTCAATATGAATATAATCTTCATACTGTAACGCGAAGGACAAGAAAAAAAAAAACAATAACTTTGTATCACATAAAAAGCAAAGTAAAAACAATCCCTAATAATTATCATTTAATACTTTATATCATTGTGTATAGGCAAGATATAAAAACCCTTTTGCTTAAATATATTAATATTTACGTAATCACGTAAAATAATAGTTAATTTGATCGTCGCTATGAAATTATTCAATTAACAATAATATTAATAAGGTTAATAAAAACCATTTTTTTTTTGTAAAATTAAGAATTAGTACCAACGTGGGTCATAAATAATTAAAAAGACTTACAATTAAAACAAAAATATTATACGTACAGAAGCATTCGACAATGTATAAAAATGGTTTTGTGAATCTCCATAATCACTTTTGATATTGAAAAATAATCAAATTCGTAATACTTTTTTTGCCGCCGAAAATACAATATTTACGGCACGTTTTTACAAAACTTTCAGTTAACTGGTAACCAAAATATTCATTAAATAAAGATTTTGCATTTTTGCGAGTGAATAATCGATTAACGATATTGAGATTCTTCATAATACTTCAGAGACAATAGGCAAACATTGATTTATCCACATAAATGATGACATTACCCCCAAGAGTGAAATAAAAATGCCAGACCATGTGACCATCAAAAATTAAGAACGGTTAAGTTAGCATTTTAAATCTGCAGTTAAATGTTCTGACAGATTACTTGTGAATGAGTATATTTTGTTTCAAGTTTACAACATATGTATTTAAAATTTTTCTTTGCTAAGAAAATGTTCCACTAATAAAATACCGAGACTGATAACATTAATTAAAGAAGAATGGAAGTGTATCTTTACAGACTATATGGTTTGCTGGTCATGGTCTAGTTAAGTATAATTATTCACTATGTGTTGGTGAATATACTTTAAGTATATTATGAGGATTTTTTTTAGTTATTATCATAAAGAAACAAATAAACCCCGTTTGTTTTTGAACAGTTTCACCCGTTGGCTATTTTTAGAATAGAATTGTAGTAAGTGCACTGTATTAATCAAAGGATATTTTATCATGTATTTCATAAAACCATAAATTTTGGTTTAGTGGGCTTGGAATTAAATTTCAATATATATATATATGTCTGAATAGTAAATTAGTAGATGACCTGATCCATAAGCATTTGTTCCTGAGCAATTCCTATTATAAAAATAAATTGTATATTGCAAGAAATTATTTTATTCCAAACATGAAATCTTGGGTGTAAATCTTATTTCAATATTTAAGAAGTTTTGCATTTTCACCTGTGGAAGTATCATTGTTTGCTTTAACGTTACATAGTAAAAATAAAATATAAGCTTCGAATAATGACTTATTATTCTGCAAAGATGGGAAAAATTTGATACGGAAATAAAAATAACTGCATAAATACTTAAAAAATACTAAATACAAACATTAAAAGGTACAATGGGTAAAAATACATCAGCTGATTAGTGAGATACTAACGTTGACTCCGCGGTCGAGCGAGCGCCCTCGCCGCGTCTCGGACAAATCAATATTAATTTATTATTATTATATTACTATTAGTGGTGATTTGTTTGTTAAATGTTACACTGGCCTCTGCGGAATAATGAATATCGGCGAATTCCGAACACTGGTCTGCGAAAAGACTAAATGTTAAAAATCATCTATTCAACTAATCATTGCATAGTGATTGTAAGATTATACCACTCATAATAATAACGATGAAAAATGAGATTCGTTTGCTAGGTCGCACTGATGCAAAAAATAAGCCAACTATATTTTTAAGTACGGAATGAAAATTGATTGTTTTTTAATTAAAATTTACAAGTCTGACATCGTCACTGTTACTGCTATATATTCAAAAGAATGTGACGATGGAACGTTGTATCTATGTTTACAGTATTATAGAACAAAAAGAGTTGAGATATCTCAAAGCAATTCAGTTCAAAGTCCCTGTATTACTTAAGTTTTCCGCAAATAATGAAACAAAGTTAACCGTATAAGATGTATGAATGTTATCAGATTTAAAAGAGTCCTTATAATCTAAAAATATAGTTAGCAATTTTAGCATATATTTCATTAGGTAGGTTTATCTGACTTGCCTGTCAACTGGTGAATAACTTCACATTGAAAAACGAGTTCAATGTGTTGCCAAGTATAAATTAACGAGATTTAATAGACATGAATAATTATTCTGCGACAACGGATACATTCTATGTATGTACAAATTTATTTCTGGTATACTTTCTGTGAATTATTCTTGTAACCGGGAAAATTGATAATGTACAGAGGGTTTCACGATCCACAGTTGTTGGTAAACACCGATAAGACAATGAACGTGATATAATCACACAAAAGAATAATATTTTCAGTATAATATCACTGATAATGAGTATTAGGCGCGACATTGGAAAATTATGAATATAAATAATGCCTCCGATGGATAAATTATACAATCCAATAATGCTGATGGTAGGCGACAGTTATCCGTATTAGATTTGCCGCCATGTTTATGTTTATCCAAACCCACATGAAAATTTCGGGTATAGCCGCCATTTTGGTGTAGAAAAAATGGTGAATTATCATGTGAATGATGCTTAATGCGATTCTTCTGTTGCTGTGAGGTGGGAAGCGGCAAGGTTTAGCGGCCCATCGTCACAATCAACTCCGTCCATTTGTAAAACGGGGGATATCTAAAAAAAAAAAGAATTCATAAATTAATATTGATATACTGTGATACAAAAAAGTGATAATATAAATTAGTACTTATAGGATGAAATTGTCGAAATATATATCAAAAGGAACAACAATGGAACATTTTTCAAACTGGTAAGGTGAATCAAGATTATATACTTAGCTGAAATATTTTTTTATCCATGCTGCTCCCCATGTGTAGCATAAAGCATACTGTCTTTTGATTTTCAACTTTGTTTCTTGGCAGTAAAATACTAATTAAGTAGGATTAAAAATGACTGCTGCGAATAAGGTGTGGTGGCCAATGATAAGAGCAATAATACTAACCGTCAGAGCACTAGACGTTCTGTGATGATGAGCTTGCAGAGCCATCAGTAGGTGCGGTTGAATTGATCTGCGAAGAGCTGCCAGCATATTGCCGGCACCGCCTCCCACCACATTCTCATTCATTCCGATCACCCCTCCTTCATTTCCAACCTCTTCCCGACAGCGGCCACTTTTTGATTCTGTAAAAATAAAAATTGTTGCAATAATAAGATATGAATAACGCTTAAATTCTAACAGTTGCGAGTCATGTCACCTGAAAAAGACTCAATTACTTTAATGAGATATTGGGATCAAGGTAGTTTCTTTTCTTTAGAAGGGTAGAATTTTTGCGCTTTCTGGGCAACCCTTGGGTACTATCCATAGGAATGATGCTGGCATGTCATGGGAGAAAACAAAGTTGACAAGTCAATCTTTACTCTGTTGATAATAAAATAAGAAAGATTTTCTTTTCAAATATTTAACGTTTCTATACATACAAATTTTCTTAGTTGGGTATAAAATATGAATTCTTACTTCTTCCAGGCTTCAATGAGTCTCTTGGTCTCCGCCTTCTTGTGTGGATGGTGTCACGTCTCATTGCAGTAGGTCTCGCGACTCCGTGCAATTTGAAATAGAGACCGCAGGCATTGCAAACCATGTCACCTGCGAACAAGACAAAAAAAATATTATTTCTTTATCAGTTACATATTATAGTGTTTTTTTTTACATGAGGTCTTTAACCCGTGGCGGACGAACGTCACATATGTTGTGTCGGGAAAAGACAAGGCCCGTACGTGACTGTCACGACTTGTGTGACGGGAACTTTCAACTGATGATTAAACAATAAATCTCTTGCACACAGGGGTGATTATTGTTTTAAAATATTGCCTTATCTATCTTGCTACCACAAACTCCTTGAGATTGTCAGAAATAATAGATTTAAATATAAAAACATCGATTTCTCGAACAGCTACAATTTTTCGATTTTACCTGTCAGTGCGCTTATTCGTTTGAAAGTTCGCGCGAACTCTCGCGCCTGCGCAGTTCTCATATAATTTCATTCGCGGCTGCGCGTATGACGGAACTATTTCACGTGACAGGCACTGCGCCGGTATTATATTTATTTTTCGTGCGATCTTTATTTAATGTTTTTATACTTCGTATTGTATTGAGGGACACATTTAAATAAAAAAACTATCGTGTATTTATTCTAATTGTGTCGACTATTGTGTTTACTAAAAAAATTATTGGGTGTATTCAATATTAAAAAACATTTAGTTCTGATTTCTGATTTGCACAATGCTCAAATGTAATTCAAAGAAAAATAAAAAAAAAACTTTAACAAGTTTCATGTGCAAAGATTGTGATGTCTTTGTCGTTATCTTTTCTACAAAATTTATAACTCTTAAAAAGATTTAAAAAAAATCATAAATTATTATCTCTCCTTAGGTGTATGTGTGTTGAACATTTGGTAATGTCTCGATATTAAATTATTTATGTGTTTCCCCGTAATTAAGCGAGTAATATATGTATGTTTCGAAGTGACAACGACCATCGAATGAGTTCGTCGCAGGGCTCTTAATTTGACACGTTCGTAATTAAAGATAATAAATACGTCATGGCGACAAGCATTGCTTTTTTTGTTAGAGATTTGTTTGTTTAATGAATTGTGGCTTCATGTGGTATTTCTTTCGGGTTTTTAGTGTTATGACATATTCTTAATGTGTCTGCCTGCAATCAATATCAATCCAATTATTTTTAATCCCTCTATTTATTACGATAACACGAAAAATAACATAATAACATAACTCGAAGAAAGGTGACGCGCACACCTGTTATTTGAGTTAATATGTGACGCGTGTGACGGGTTAAAAATATGGTGAAACGGAAACCTTCATTACAGTCTGGATAATAGTATCCACTTTCACGCCGTATAAGGGAATACGATATTGCGATTATTATGCAAGCATAAAAACAAAACACTTCAAACATAACTACAGACCAATTTGAACTGAATAAAATAATCAAAGAATGTTTTCACATCAGAAACACAATGGATATTTGGATTCAAAGTCGATGGCTCATTGATAGTTGATAGTAATAATTCAGATTAAGGTGTCGCAACTTTTAAGAATCCAAGCTTACCGTTAGCATCTCTCCGCCAAATGGTTGTGGTGCGAGTGCCACAGTTATGACACGCTAGGTCCACTCTCTGCTTTTGCATGGCCGCTGACGTGGAAAGGCCTCCCGGGGGAATTCCACTTTGGTGTACGGGCTGTTGGTGTTGATGATGCAAGTGTTGATTGTGAGGATAGTGGGGCGAGGGCTGAGCGCAATCGGGAGGCGACAAACCAGGCATCAAGTCTGCCACCAACGGAGCCAAAGGAGGAGGAGATTTGCCGACATCTCTTCTCTGAAAATATGCAAGATAATAAATTTGACATTGAAAATTTTAATTTACACATTTTGTCTTTTGAGTTTCATTCTTGATCTGACATACTTGAGCAGGTCATGTTGGGAGTTTTAAGAGTTAGTTGGTAAATAAAAAATTAAATATCTATCTATATATATAAAAATGAATGTTTGTCTGTCTGTATTTCCGCTATGGACTACTAAACCGCTCAACCGATCGATGTGAAACTTTACAAATTTATTGAGTACACTCCCGCAATGGTTTTTGGCCTACCAACCCCTCCCCCCAACCACCCCCATTTTTTTTTTTTAAACTTTACGAATTTTTCGATTTCACTTCTTCGAAGGTTTCTGGCCTACCCTCCCATACGCCCCCCAAACCCCCCTCCCCCCCAAAAATTGATATCGAATTTTTACAAATTTCTCGAGTATTGAATACATGCAAATTGAATTGAATATTTGTGTAATGTCTTTCCTTCAAATTTATTTTAGTTGCTAGCGTAGCAACGCGCGCAGGGTACAGCTAGTACTACATAAAACAAACTTTATATTTTTATTTTGAATGAGTATTATACCTGTTCATCTGCAGGGTATCTCTGTTTCCAGGAGTGATGCGAGTGAATTATGTCCCCGTCAGGGGGATCACTCTCCATGTCGGTAGTCAACATGGAACCTACAAGAGAAGGCGGGGCAGCTGCTCTAGATGGAAAACTTTGTTTGCGTCTGCCTGCTTTACCGCCGGCACTTCTACTAGAACTGTCCACCGAACCGACCTGGAATAAGTAGAAGTTGTAAGATGAGATAACCATATGCTGTGTGTATATTTTTTTTTTGATATTTTTGAGTTCACTATGAAAACAAATGAGTTCTAATAGAGGTTAAATTATCCAATGCGTTATTGTTCAATTCTAGCATTTTCAACGGTGTGTTTAGAAGAACAATGAATTCTTGAAGAATTATACGATCGTCACATGCACCATTGTCAGAGAAACAATGTAATGGAATTTTCATTTGACAAAACTCAATACTCTTATTTTAATGTGTCATAGAATCTAATAAAACTTTTCAAGATATTACAAGAAAAATTCTAACCCATAGTGTGGCATTTATTGATTACAGGATTTTAAAACAAATGTCAACGTCATGGCATTGGTAGTATTCAATCAAGACCGACTATCGAATTCGATTGGACCGAATTGTTTTAAATTTCTTTTAAAAAAACCTAATTATAAAATTTTATTAAAAAATAATTTACCGGTGAGGAGCATCCATTGATGTTATTTCTATTGTGAAGTGCCCCTTGCGAAACAGGTGAGACGGTCATGCCTAGTCTTTTGCAGTTGATTAATCTCCTCAGAAGTTGTGTCGCTTCTCCTTCAATTCCTGAAATTTATGTTTTTAAAGAATAATGAAAAACAAATAAGGATCCCACAAAATACACACGACTGTGTGGCAATCACCAATGTAAAAAATATGTAGTTAGGGCAGCCTCATAGAATTTAACTGATGGATTGATTACAAATGTAAAAACATAAATGGCTTATTCAGCTAATAGTTAATACTAAAACTTAATGCATTTTAAGCCATGGTTCATTGTTAATAGAAAAATATACATATAAGCAAAATATTAAACAATTTATTAGTCTCTCGAGTTCTTTTGAGGGTTTTGATTTTATACCCTTTTATTATCAGTCGTTTTTCTCAACATTTCAACATATATAATAAATATGTATTGTGATATTCGAAAAACTTTTGAGTAGCAGTAGCCAATAAAACATTTGATGTCTTTAAATCAGGGCTGTGGAGTCGGAGTCGTGCTTTTGTTAAATGCCAGAGTCAGAGTCGTATTTTTTTAAGGACTCCACAGCCCTGCTTTAAATGTCAAAAGTTGTATAGAAATTAAGAAATGAAGTGTAGTTCTGTATATGGCTGTAAAGTCAAAAAGGCAGATATCCTGGCAACAGAAATTTAGGAAAATCCGACCTGAACCACTCACATCACTTCAAAAATTTAAATGTGCACCAAGCAAAAAATCAAAAGATTTACCAAGAAATTGAAGAATTGTAGGTTATGTATTGAAGTATAAATTATATTTTCATTGAAAATAAAAATGAGAATAAATTTTTTATTTATTCTGTTGGTTAATTGGAAAATTTTATTTGCTTCTGAAATTCCTATTGATGGAAGGTGAAAGTTGCAATGATGATTGAAGATCTACAAATAAGCAAGGAAACTTTCATTGTAAAAATAGCTTAGTCTAACCGTTATGTTGGTGTAAAGCTTGCCAGATGGAGTCCCTTTCGGTGTCATCTTGGGGTGATGCTGGTGCAGACATTGTGTTTTCATCGTTTTCCTCCTCTAACTGAAACACAAATGTAAAATTCCTCATAACAAATGCTTCAGATATTGTCATTACTTATTATTATTAAACATCAAAGTGTTAATCAAATGAAAAATTTATTAATTATTCTAGCATGTAAACCCAGTAAAATTGAGTGCCTCAACCGGAACCTTTCAAGATACAAAAGAAATATTTTTGTCTGGAACAGCAACAATAACACGAGGAATGTCGATTTATTTTGATGCTAATTTTTCTTTTATCTTGGCCATATTTGCTGTTTAATGGAGCAAAATACAACTATCCTTTGCAGGTCATCAGTAGCTCTCCAGGATGACAGAATTGATCCTGTTCAAATATGAAACGGATGGGATTCAGACACTTCACACTTGTTAAAAAGTAGTACCGAGTCTTTAATTAAACCTATTAAAACAAATGGATAGAAGAGGCTAAAATCAGATTCTATACCTGCGAGATATCCATTTGTAATCTTTCCGGATCGGATCCACTGCTACTTTGGCTGACCTCGTCATAGTGCATGGAGGCGTCTACATTATCGAGTCCTTTACCGATGTCTTCACTCATACTCGACTTCAGTGACGGATTCGCTTGGCTCCTACGATAGTGATCCCTATCCCTCTCGTAATCAAAATCCTCAGCGGCGATCTCCAGCTTGATTCTTTTACCCGTTGAAAGATCTATTTCCTTTTCGCTGAACGGTTCATCGTTGTCACTGATGCCGTGGGAATTGTGAAGGGTTTGATGATGTAAATCGGAATCATTTTTAGTTGATAAATTTAGCTGCATGTCGCCGTATGAGTTCATTCGATTTGCATCCGGTGATGATTTGATTCTGGTCTCTTCGCTGAGGCGTTGCGCGACTGCTTTATCGAATAGGATATCTAAGATGGGGTTGCAATGCAAGCTTTCCGTCGCCTGCTCCATAGTAACGCCACTCACGCTGTTGAAAATGATCTGCGGCTCTATATTGGGTTTTATCACAGTGAATTTACTGGGGTCATGGTTTTTTATTTGCAATAGTGTGGCGGCCGCCTGTCGGCTTTCTAAATTTTTCATTTCTTCCGTCGAATCAGGCAGGTCGCAATCAGTCATGTTTTCATACTTTATTATGCATTTGTTGTTTTGCGATATTGAAGGCATCAATTCTTCTAATGTTGCCGTCGACTGCTGTAAAATGTCCTGTGAAAAAAAAAAAAAACTAAGTGGACATAGATAAAGAAATAAAATAAATCTCTTGTAAAAGACAAAGTTGATTTATATCTGTCTTAACTAGCCGGTCTTGTGGCAAAGCGTTCAATGCCGTTGTGCGTATGCAGGGTTAATGGTTTCAATGTTAATTTAAAACATTTTTATTTCTTTTTCGATTTGTATGGCGTGATTTCTATGATAATTTCATATCTTCCCACTCACCTCCTATCCTATCCTTACAAACAGAGTGTATGGAGAGCAATTAGCTCACTATAAATCCTTCTATGCCTTTCATTACAGGAGCAGACGTGATTACAAAATGTTAGAAAAGTATTTTTCATACCCCCCCCCCCTAGAAGTAACAAAGGCCACCTTTAAGATTTTTTTTTCTTGAATTTTTTTAACACATTTATGCTAAAATTAAATACATTTCGTCAGTTTCATTTGTTCATTTGAAATGCCTATAAATGAAATGTTAATATAATAAAATTTTATTTAGATATGAATTACTTGTGATGAATTTTGTATTATTCATGATATAAATGCCATTGTGATGGTAAAATTAAAAACCAGAATGTTATCAGATGGTGATGTATCCAATAGCAGTACTACATGACTCATGTTATCGATTTCACAGAAAAAAATATCCATTACCTTTCATTACCTTATCTTAAATAAATAATTAATGCTATTTAAATATTATTTATGTTGCCACTATTTTACCAATGTATTGATGTAACAGAAATGTTAATAAAGGGAAAGTGATGAATACTTATTTCTGATAAATATATATAATACATATAACATGAAATGCTAGCATTGAAAGAGCCATTTTGAAAAATTTCAACACGACTCATAAAGGTTAGCATAATAAATGAACGATTCAAAATAAACAGAGGTATCAGATAAGTGCTTATCTATATCTACGAACAAATCAATAGATTCATACAAAAAGTAGTCACACACAAACGTGTACAAAATTTACTCATACTGGAAACTAAAAGAAGAAATAAATAATCACATTATACCAAAACAATGGAGGTAAGATAAAAATAATTGATAATAATACATAAATACAATGCATATTAGGATCGAAAATCAAAAAATCATTTGTTCTGTTAGGTGCTAAGAAGATTTTACTATAGTTCTCAAATATGTGTGGTTATGGTACTGTAATATAGTAGTTAATTAGTATTTTTTTATAAAATTTATCAAGAATAAATTATTTCCCTGTAATGACGATGAAAAATGAACGTAGTTTATTTTTAATTTAACTTCATACATATAATTGAGTTAAGTTGTAGAGATATGACAATGAATCAACTGTTATCTGAAGTCAAATATTTCATGACAATAAGATAAAAGCGTAATAAGATAATTGAGTAAAACATAAAAATATCAAGAAACATAATGAACACTAGGAATAATTTAAAGTGAGTTTGTAATATAGCTACTTTATTATGAAGGCTAGAATTTAATTGTATTTTTAATCAGTGTAAAGTGATTATTTTAGTGTCCTATTTACATGCAAAGTAAAAAATCTCAGTAGATAAATTTCTTTATATTCATGTATGTGGAATCATTTAATTTTCAATAACAGTGCTGTTTTCCAGGAATCACAAAACAGTTTTGTGAATCTGAATACATATGATTTATATAAAAAAAAAACTATGGCTTATTTAGAAAGAGTATGTAAAATCAAGTGTAGTTATTAAAAAAAGGAACA
The DNA here is from genome assembly GCA_028554975.1 of Himalopsyche kuldschensis. Lineage (NCBI taxonomy): Eukaryota > Metazoa > Arthropoda > Insecta > Trichoptera > Rhyacophilidae > Himalopsyche > Himalopsyche kuldschensis. Next base: position 1,503,449 of record JAHFWI010000005.1, read on the forward strand.
GTCCGGTTAAATAAAATGTTACTAGGTCACTCAATTTTTGAATTTTATGAAGCCCTTTTGAGAGCTTTCTTCCAAATTGCGGAATGGTTCTTTTCTACTCAATTAAGCTGTCTACTATATGAGCAGTAAACTAGTCTTAAAATGTCATTGAAATATGTGAAAACGTTTTAACATGTTTTATAATTAAGTAAGGTGAAGTCATGTTGTTTTTGTTTCAAATCACTGACAATCAACTCAATATTTGTCTTTAAATATTGAAATTGTCATTTGCTTTCACACTTAAATAAAAAAAAAATTGACCCCTGTAGGCAGAATGAGAAAACAAATGACTCTCGGAGAATCCATTAAGAATTAATCCTCAAGTGATTTGTTTTGGTTGCACAGTGACATAATTCAAATGAATAGAGCAGAGATGGCAATCGATTCGCAAACTAGTGACTAAATACTAATCTTCAGTCGAAAAATGTTAATAATTTATTATGACATTAATTTCAGAAAATATTACTATGGGTCTTTGTTCATATTCTGGCACATGTTAGTGCTGAGAATACAACTGACTGGTGTACCGTGTGCAAGTGTACCGTTGAAGATGACTTCTTCACCCTCGGCTGCGAGGGTAGATCACTACATGACACCCCGAGCGGTTGGCCTTCCATGCTTACTGACGCACAGATCAAACGTAAGTCTAACAAGTCAAAACGAATTTTAGCATTTGATGATCATCGCAGTATTGCAGAATTGCCATTAAATATTAACGCAAGTTAAAAATAAGAGTTTTAAGTTCCTCAACAATCAAAAGATATAGCAGTTGGTTATTTGGCTTCTTTCCATTGGTGGGATAGCTGTAAAATTTATCTTTAATTTCTTGTGGAGACAAATACTTGCTACTATTACAATCAAGTAGTAATCATCGATATTGTCTACTATTGGTATGCAATTATTATTAATTGTGACACAGTTCTGGTTAGTTTTTTTAAAGTTTTGATTGGACATGTAGCTGTGTGGTCAACGTTGCCCTTTTCGGTAACGGTGTCCATGTGTTGGAATTTTTTTGGTGTTGGAAGTCTGTCAACTTTCAAAATCACAGATGGCATGAATGTCTAAATTGTCTTTCACCCATCCGACCCCAAATAGCCAGAGTGATTTACTTAGTACTAGTCTTGTCCAATCAAAACAAAGATTGAGCAACAGAATAACTACCAGTTCTTGTAGGACAACTGCTGTTGAGAAGCTCCATTACAAGTCCAGATAATAAACATATTTGAAAAAAAATCCTTGTAATACACAACACTTCCACTATAGCCATAAAACCTAATATTTTCGTATTCTCATTTTCAGCCAAGAAAATTTTCGCAACATTTGATGATAACGGATTGACAAGTTTAAAGAAATATCCATCCATAGAAGCAGATGAAGTTTATCTCTCATTGAGGAGATGTAACTTAACGGATATAGTGTCAGCAGCATTCACCGATATTAAGAATATTCATTATTTGGATCTTGGATTTAACAAACTAACAGGTGATAAAAAAAATCTGTTCTACTAACCCAGAGATCTCCAGACCCGAGAGCGCATTTGAAAAAAAATGTGGCGGCGGGCGCCACCACATTTTGTTTACCTGATATTATAATGATTTTTTCAACCATGTCTGCTCCCAACGATGAGCATGTGGACTCTTTGCGGCGTTTATCACAACATATTTTTTTCTACGAAAACTACTCATTTGCTCAACATCTCTTTTTTGAATAAAGTGAAAACTTCTACTTTTTGTGTAACAAGCCGTGAAACATGTTTCGCACTTTTGGGAGCATTTATTCTATTCGTTTGCAGAGGCTACGGGGTTGGATCTCTGAACTGACTAATTGCGTTTTTTAATTGATTCAAGTTCAGCGGCACGGGCTTCTAATTAATACGCATTGATTGTATTTTTCAGGTGACGCAGTCCGAAGTGAGATATTTAAGGGTCCCTACAATATAAGGCAGTACGAACCAATCGATTTGGAAATTTTGAATTTAGAATCGAATCTGATACATTCATTGGATAAAAGAATGTTCCAACACGTTCCTAAATTGAAAGTTCTTAATTTGAGTAACAATCCTATGGGAGTGATTGATGCGGTCACAGCTTTGGCCATATCGAGTGCGTTGCAACTTGAGGTAAACATGTTTTAGTCTCTATTTAGGTAAACGTCCTTACTTTTTTGTAATAAATAAACACAGAACCTGTTATTCCAGTACCGTATACCTGGAACTGAAAAGACTCATTTTGCCGGATTGGTTTTCTTGTTTACGAATATAAATGAAAAATTAAAAAGAGGTTACTCTTCAATTCAAATCAGACTATCTGGGACACGCATGGTTGAAAACAAACGGATATTTCTTAACAGTAACATTCTACAAGTGTTGCCGTATCAAGGCACCTGACAAAGACTCAAAACAACCATGCAGTGAGTTTCAAGAATAGATGCTTGCATCAAATAAAAAATAAAAGAGTTTGATTTAGGGACTTGGTGATTTGGGAAAGTAGGTAACCGGGCAGTGTCCTGTTACATCAGCGATCTTGGATATTTCAGAAATAGATGAATTACGTGGTGTGGATGCCTCTGGATGGAGCGCTAACATCGTCCAAGAATCGGTTTTTATTGGTTTGGTATCATAGTGCAGTTCACTGAGAGGAATATCGTGAATTACAATTTCAGAAATTTGACCTGTCATATGCCGGTTTGAAGATTATACCAGACGATCTATTTAGAAATCTAAAGCATCTGAGTGAATTGAACTTATCAGGAAATCAGTTCATTACTGTACCAGAAAGCATTGCATCGGTGGCATCATCTCTACAGAAATTGTTAATTAATGAAAATCACATCAACGAGATAAATGATAACAGCTTTCTTGGTAAGTTTAAATAGTTATTTATAAAACATAGACTGATGTGGAATTCATTTCTGATTGACTCTGATTAAATCTTCTTTTTTTCATACGATTCAAATAAATTTATTTAAAAAACAAACTAGTATAGTTTACATACATCTTGAAAAAATAATTTGAATTTTGTAGTTAATTAATTTTGAAATTGTTTTAGTAGAAGTGTAATAAATATTAAGTCTTTGTGTAATGGGTCCTTTTAATTACTTTGGTAATTGGCATATTGAATTTGGTAGTCAATTAGCAAAAGCACATTTTTGCCACTCCGGAAGTATTGTATTAATACATATTGCTTCTCTGGCAGAACATGGATGCAAGTGACAATTGTATAATTCTTGGTTTTTCCAAATGTACCGTTGAAAATTCTAGAATTGAGCAATGACGGATTTCTCCCTCTAGGATAAATTCATCTATTATGGTACTTTTTAATTTCAAGTTATTGTTCTACCGTAGAAGCAATATTACAAAATTCCAAGCAAGGTGGAACCACTAGTATAAATAAAAATAAGTTGATAATCGATCTACGTATAGCAGTCATATAATTTCTTGGTAGACATTGGCACTCTGGGAATTCTTGTAAATAGCTAAAGTACTGCTCGTATATATATTATATTCTACAAATTACCAGTTAGGATTATAATATAATTCTATGCAGGTCTTTGGAGGTTAGAAACTCTTGAAGTTGGAAAAATGGATTCACTGACGAAAGTAAAGGCTGGTTCTTTTACCCAACTGATGAGCCTCAGGATTCTACACCTGTGTCACAACAAGAATTTAATGGAAATCAGCCACGAGGCATTCGGGGAATTGAAAAAGCACTGGTCTCTCAAAGAGGTAAGAAATATTTTGAATTCTATTTTTTTTCGAAATTAAATATATGAACTAAATGGAGTGCAGTCTTTGTCCTGTTTTAGTAGGCATTAATGTTATCACTGAAAACCACATAGAAAACTCGTTTTTCCCGAAAACGCATCAAAACTTTAATAAATATCTGGTTCGCTTTTGAGAAGTATGACTGAGTCAACATCAAGCCAATATCTAACCAAATGCTTTGCTTTGTAAGATGGAGTGACAGTGTAAAATTTAAGAGGCGTCCATTCATTTACTAAAAAGGGTTTTGAAAAAAACAAATAACTATGTTTTTCTTGTTCAGTTATATTTGAATGACAACAATCTACGAGCGCTTTCTAATGAAATGGCTTTGTGGGAGGAGTTGTCTAGCGTGAATTTGGAAAACAACCCTTGGAACTGTGACTGTGACTTGGCGTTGAACATCACCGATGATATTATTGACAAAATGCCAAATGGATACAGCGCCATGTAAGTATTTGCACAGACACCCTTCTCAATAGCAACTGACACTGTTTATTTGCAGCAGGAAAACAGTTGCGAGACAATTAATAAAAATTATTTTAGCCTCATTTATTTATATATTACATTTGTGTGGATAAATTTAGAAATAACTCTTTATTCAAGCTCTATTTGTCCAGTACAATGCACAAATTCATTGAGATTTAAAAAAATCTTTAAGATAATTTTGATTTGAATAGTTTTCCATCTTCGGCTGATTTCATTAAAAGGGCATAAACGTCGAGAAAACTAGACAGATAGCCGAATGAAAAATTACATCATAATTTCACTGTGAAAGTATTTTAAAACGTAAAAATAGATTGCGATTTCTCACTAGAGTGCAAAACTGAGAAACTGAAATGAGTCAGTAACTTTTCAGAATTAATATTAAGTCACTGTGGTTTTGATATGAGATAAGAGTTTGTATATGCTAGAAGACTCATTGTTCTACCTATATCATCAGCCATCATAGTAAAATGGCAGCAGCTGTCTATGTTCTAGGTTCTATGATATACAGCTGAGCAAATTGCAATATTATTAAAAATTTTACTGAAGTAGATTAAAAGCCAAATTAATGTTTTTTTTTTCAAACCATATAGGATGGTATGATGGTAAAGAAATATGTTTAAGATACTCGATCATGTCATCTATCTATCTGGGACAATTGAGTAGCCGTAAAACTTTTAAATTTCATATTCAATGTTGACACAAATGATAGCTGTCGATTTGTGGAATTCACTCAGTTGTAATGTTATAAAATCACCACTGAATTAATTCACTCTAAATAGGAAATTGATAGGGTTTAAAAAAGATATCCACATGTATGATTATTTTTTCTTAAGATGCATGACACCGATCAAAATGAGCGGCACTTCGCTGAGGGATCTCAAGCCGCATCACCTATGTTCGCCAGAAAAACTGAACGGCACAGAGAAGCAAGGGCCTCAGATGAGTCACAGGATGGTGTTGGCTATCACGAGGCCGGGCAATGTGATTGTGGGACTAGTGCTAGTTGTCACAGCAATGACTTTAGGTATAGTGACGGGTTATATAATAGGCTGTTTGAGACGAAGATTAATAAATGATCTACCGATACCCGTTCGATACACAAATGTTTCACACTGAAGAAACTGAGACTCGATACCGTGAAAATTTATTTTTCAATTTGACATGAAAATGTGTACAGTAGGTGTTATGCTTAGCTGTGAAATTATCAACAAATTTACTCGTTGAAATATAAAATTGAAAAGATATTAATTTTATCAAACTTCCACCCATCCCAAATGTATTTCTGATCTAAATATGATTTGCGATGAACAATATAATAAAATTTAAAATAACTTATATTATTCCACGTATCATGCAGCGATTTGTGTTGTGTTGCGATTGTAAATATTGGAATAGCAACTAATTATTTGGTCAGTTTCTAATTCGATAGTCTAATAGTCTGTAAATATTAAATAAATGGTCAGTAATAAATACTTAAAACGGTCAGTATAAAATGATAAATGGTCAGTTAATAATTCATTTTCGTCAGTGTTTCATTGTAAAATTGTCAGAATGCATAAATATTTATATATGGTAGGATCTGTAGTGTTTTAGGTTTTGATTTTAATTTTTTATAGCTAAAGAAAATACAAAAATGCAATATTATAGACAGAGACTTTACACATTATAAAATGATGTGAAAACATTCTTTTTAGTACAATATTTTGCACCATTGATTTATATTAAATAACAATGCTATATAAAATATGATTGACTATTCTTGGTGGTTTTGTTAGTGAACCTGAAAATGTGCGGACTTAGTACCTGTTCTGTCCCACTTAAATTATTTGCGTAGGCCAGAAACTGCTCCAGAACCTTCTCCGACTTATGAGAGAGATCTCTAAAAGTGAAGAAAGTGTCCAGTTTATCAGCGCAGCTTGCACATACTACATGAGGCAGCGGGTCGTTAGGAGATACCTGCAAACAAATAAAACTTATATTAAGGGACGTAAAAATCAATGAGTTAAGCCTTAAATAATTTAATGATCAATATCTGTGTGCAGAGAGAAGAGTTAGCGCTGCAATCCACAAATGGATGCTTTATAGAAATTATTGTATAAATAATATATTGAGGAATATTTTGTTTGTTGATTAAATATATCAGTTTGTCAGTCATGCAATAATTGCTTCTAACTTCTTCGGTCTAGAATCTAGATAGTGAGAAAAAAGTATGCTTGCGGCTATTTTCACTTTACAATAAATTTATTTATCACTCGACTAGACTAGTGGTAAGTGAAAAATCTTAATTTTGATGTGATAAATTCTGAAGATTTAAGCCTCATTAATCTATAGCATGACGGGTGCTTGGTTGAGTGCCAGCCTCGTTGGTTTTGGTTGCAGAGCTTACGGGTTCAAGTCCCAGTGTGGGTAGTATCAATTTTTAAAATTGATTTCTGTTTGTAAACATGGATGTCTGTGTTGTCTAGAATGCCCTCACACACTCATCCATCCGTTCCTGATAACAGGACGTAGCGAGGGCGATTAACTAAGCACTAATACACAGTAATAAGACTAAGGTACTAATATGGTACATATTAAAGTCTGGTTCCAGAACAAAGATTTGAAGAACAATAACGTAGAAGATGTTTAGCATATAATTGATTTAATATTATACTGTAATCCGTCTTAATTTTTTCGGCAATGAATTCTTATGAACAATATGTTTTTTATGTCTTTTAACTTATTTGTGATAACATTTTGTCACAATTTTAAACCAAATTACCTTTTTTAATTATTTCAAATGAAAAAAATATTTTTGTGCAGACAAATAGTGAATAGAAAATCACCTATTGTCGCAATCTACATAAATAATTTGTTGGCAAGCTATTTGAATATGGAATCAGATTTTAATACAAACACTCATTTCTGTTACTAAACCGGCTTTTATATAATACTTTGATAAAAGAAATAACACATTTTGAGTACTTCTAGTACTATCAGTTGATAATGCTTGTGATGAGCGAGACCGGTCCACAAATTCAATGTGGAATATGTACCAAAAATGTGTTATAATTATTATTATGCCATTCCACCAAGTATTGACAGTGAACACCTTAAAAGTGAATAATTTGATTGTTACATGGAAATAACCCATGACATTTAAAATTGGGTTAGGAGTCGTACAATTTTGATGATTCATAAAAAAATGTAGTCATCATTAGAGATTTTTATTATACAGCTTGACTTTAAAAAATGGGAACCAAACGTAGTATCTGCTGAAGTAATTTTAAGCTGAATAATAATGGAAGTTATATCTTCGACACATATTTTTTTTAAATATATTTTGTCAGTTTAATTTTGAATGTAACCTTGATAAAAATATATATAAAAAAATATTTACAACTGTTTCGTTTGGAACTATTTGAAAATCTTGTCATAATGACTAATGTGCTAACTGATTTTTTTTGGCGGAAAGGTATTATTTTTAAATAAATAAAATAAAATTATTTGTCCTACTTCCAGATATATTTTGTCAATATCAGGACCGGTTTTGCTCATGATGACCATTTTAAATAGATGACATATAAATATGAAACAAGGATATTTATACCAAAAGGACAAGACAAGGTATACTAATCAATTTGTTTAAGAAGAACTGCTTCTTATCATTAAAAAATATGTGTGGGAAGTAGTACAAAAAAATGTTTTATTTATTTAAAAAAAAACCTTTATAATAATCAAACCATAGAATTCTATTGTGAGTCGCCTTAGTTTGCATAAATACTAATCTATTCTTAATCTGAGTATATGAATAGATTGATTGAATATGTTAGTATCACCGTAAATCAAATGGCAAATTAATTGATATGACACTTCTCGGAATTACATATCATATTAAGTTGTCAACACATTATCAATTTAAACCATTTAAAATTTACACTTTCATTTATAAATTACAATTGTGCAAATCCGTCAGCTAGTATGCTTACTTTTGTGCACTTTTTAAATTTGTTTATTTGTTATTGTCTTCCGTATTTTTATCATTTACGATATACGGTCTCACAAATGAAGTTGATGATAATATCGCCAGCATGAGTAATACAAATACAGTTTGATATTAATTGTCAAGTATTTGACATCAATTATAAGCGTGTTTTAAAAGTTAACCAATTTTCTTGTTTATAATCCTTTGTCTCAAAGTTCATACAATCTGACAACTAACAATCTCGAAAGAATCACGTTAGCTTTTGCACGTTCATTAAAAAGAATGACAGAATAATCTATTTGACAAAAAAATACCATTAGTCATCGAGAAGTTTATATGGATAGGATATTGCGTAGGTCGTAATATGATATCACAAAGCGAAAAATACCAGCAGGCGCGAGAAAGTTATAATGGCGCTTATCAGCATCCGTAATCTCAATGAGAACAGGCCCTGCCAAAAACTTTCACATAAAACTTATAGCGATTTAATGTAAAAACCTTATCGGCAAGAGAAATAACAACACAGTATGTACCATAATAGAGAGGCACGTCATTATCTTTTCGGGAAGACGTGATTCGTTCTTATCACCATCAAAAATAGATAACTTGACATCACTGCATCTATCGCCACAAAAAGATAAACAAAGGCGACACACGGAGTAAAACTTTGGCGGCACATTACACATATTTCTTATTATTACAAAAATGTTATGTATATACAGTAACTGAAACTCTTCATTTATAAATAAAATAATTATGACCCGCTGCCTTTAAAATAAAAAAGTTTTTCTCGGAAAATGTGTAATGCAAGCATGCAGCGCGATACATTGCGATTGTCAGCAGCTATGCTATAATCAGTGCCATCTATATTTCAATAAAATCAGACTATGTTCCAAACCTACAAAATGTAGATAATGTCCGAACATGCGTCCAATATTTCCGTCTTCAAAGCGTGCTATTCATCACTGAACTTTAGCGCCTGGCGATAAATAAAAAATAATTAAACACAATTTTGAGGATGACACCAAAACAAATATTAATAAAACAGGAAAGTAGTAGGTAGTAAGGATACAGTTTTTAATATACATACATATTTTCTGAGCTGAGAATTCGGCGACATGACAGTATAATTTTGTCTATGGTTAAGCAAACGTCAAAATATTGTTATTGGTGACGGATGTTATTGAACTGAATAACTACGCCAGTATTCAAAGATTATGGATACATTACTATACTATTTCCTCGTACTGGCTGTGATTCTACCAGTAATGTTATTCTTCAATTTGTGGGCAGGCCTTGGCTGGGGTCTTTTCAAGAACAATTAGTCTAGTGGTGGCCGTGTCATTTAAAAACATTAACCATATTCTTAATTCAGTCATGAATGTTATATATTTTCTACGTTGAATTTGGATGATGGTTATCTTTACCATTCATCTCTAAGTGAATTAAGCATTTGAATAATCTCAATTGAAATGACACCAACTGTAAGAAGAACCTCAAAAATTTTCCAGCTCAGTCCCCCAACATGGAAATTACTGAATTTGATTGAATAGGATTATTGAGTGGCAATTTTTCTATACAGTGACAGACATGTATGCACAATAAATCCATGACATCTTTCCGAGTAATTTTAAAACATATAGGACAAAAAAATTTCCTAGTCAAGTCTTGTATTCACATGGAATGGTAATGTACTTGTATCTAAGATTACAGGTAACAGGTTTATTTTGGTGTTAAAAATAGTAAAACGAAATATTTTATGTGTAAATTTATTAAAAAATATTTGTGAACAGTGAAATGCTATGCCAAAAATAATAATAAGCGCAAATAAATTATATGTGTATGTCCAGTTTGTTTTTGGTTACTTTCCTCTATCCTATAAATGTTGCAGTCTTTCCACATCACAATTTTCTTTGATGGAGCAAAAGTTTCCAGTTACAATTGCAATGTGTATAAGCTTAAGCGTACGCATACAGTGATACGTATTAACTAAATGTCAAAAACTCACATCCTCATAAATTTCAACACAACAGGAAGGTGTTAAAATATAACCAACTTCCTCGTCATAATATTGAGATAATTTTTTTGGGAAATATTGTTTTATTATGTTTTAATTAGTTGTGGCAATTTTCAGGACAAATATATTTGAAGATTTGTAGATGTTAAAACTGGAAATAGACAAATGTACATGCTTCCAAGGAAATATAGCCCTACTATATAATTTCTGCAGTATTTTATGCAACCATTTATCAAGAAAGCATATTTCATATTTTACAATAATAATTCATAGATATGTAGAAATTTTATATAAAAACAATTATTAGTTGAAGTACACAAATTCAAATGGTGGAATGGAATACAAAATAAAGAAGAATTTGGTTAGCACCACAGTCATATTGCTTAAATACCACTGTAAAAAGAAGAATGAATTTGTAAGTATGCTTATGAATATTAATAAGCGAAACTATTGATAAAATTTTCATCTAACATACAAAATTTTAAATAAAAATTGATAGTCACTACATAGATAAATTCAAAAATTAAAATGAATTTCTACAATGTTACTGTTGTATACAACTAATATATATGAACTAAATGGTTAATAATTAGTAATTTATGTAAAACATGACGTGTTTACCATCATCATCATCATAAACAATGACACGGATTTAGTCATGCTGGCAGTGAATATTGTAATCGTGTAAGCCGCCTAAAAATACCCAAAATCATATAAACATCATTAACCAAACAATACGTAATACCCAATTAATGCAAAACTGTTTCTGTTAAAGATTTAATTAAACTATGTTAATAAGTCTTACACTACTTTTTGTCTCACAACACTAACCTCTAAATTAAATAGATTTGATCCATATTATTATCACATGATATTTATTAACAAATATCAATTTTGTCACTGTAGTTATTTTGTAGATTGCATTTTATTTTAGAAATAAATGAAAATACTCGGAAATAACCAAAATTTTATTTGTTAAGATTATTTGATATGTTTTATCACATAGCATCGCCATAACATAACGTAATTCATTAATTTAAAGATAATTCCAAATTATTTTTTATATAAAAGTATTACTTATTTTAAAAATTATCATATAAGTATAGCAAGTTATGTTCAAAACCATCAAAATTAAAACTCATTCACTTAGTGCAATCACTTTTTTGGAAGACATTATTTCATTAGATACTTGCAGAAAAGTATTACACATTATTAATAATATTTTAGAAGAACCTGGTTGTAACTAAAAGAACAGCATTGGATATTGAAGAAACTCCGGCATATGTGTAACGTGTGACCTAGTCAAATTTGAATGGGTTAAATAATTTCCTCATAATTTGTGGCCCATTCCAGTATCCCCGTGTCATTAACTGCCAATACAATAGAGGCATACCAATTTTTTTCATGTAAAACATTGAATATCGCTCCTTGGCCTACAAACAAAAAATTCCATTGAATTTAAAGGCGGTCTCAGTGAAGAATAATTCAGAACATGTCAAAAAATTTTTGAATCAAATCATAATATACCAAATTTTCTGAATTAAAAGACAAGATGCATTGTATTTTTACCTGATTAACAGGGAAAGTTTCAGTAGGCTTCAGGTCATAGTCAAATTCGGCTAAGATACATTTGTTATATGACGTAACGAGTGGACATGAGGCGTATCCGTTATAATGCGCAACAAGAGGCTTCTTCAGTATGACACTCTTCAAATTTTCTTCTACGACAACTGATTGTGCGGCTAAAACAGAACAGTTTTAAAAGTAATAAGGGATTCAGAGCTTCAATATATGAGTGGTGCGGATATCTTATTGATTGTAGGTCATCGGCTAGAAAACAAAGGTAAAGATAGTAAAGACAAGACGACACTGACATCTCTTGACACTTTATTGCAGTAAATCACTCGGTAGCAAATTAACCATCATAATATAACTAGTATTATAAATATACCAGAGTGCTACCATTCAACATTCACTCAATGTGCAGACAGGTGGTGTGTGCATTCTGTCTTGCACTGTGCATTACAGATACATAAGTAAAACACGACAAATATATATCGTAATATGTAACTGTTTGTAAAAATTTTGTACTGACATTATACAGTATGTTTCAAATATGTTATCATATTTAATATTTTGGATTGTATTTGTTTGCTTTTGAATCTGTACCCACCTTCACCATCATTAGCTTGAATAATAGGAGGAATGAATAAATGGATCTTTGTAATTTTAATGACAAAAATAAATTATTTAGTAGTTTTTTGAAATTCTGATAGACGGAAAATGCAGATAAAAACTCAATTGCATAGCTGTAAAATACGCTTACCGACAGCTGCAGCAGTCTTAGAATTAGGACTGTCAGCACAATCTCCAAGAGCGAAGATATTATTGAACTTTGTATGCTGCATCGTTGCTTTGTTCACTTCAACAAATCCTGCAGCATTTACAAGAGATGTGGCCTCTTTCAAGGCAGTCATGGGTCCCATCGGAGGTGTCACATGGAGTAAATCATACTAACAAATAAATAAAATTGAAAAGAACTTAATAAATATCATTCAAAATAGGGTCACTGCAAGCTTATAACTGCAAATTTAGGTTTTAAGGCGACATGCTTTCGTATAGTAAATCCTTCGTAATTCTCTCTTGGTATTGCAATTGGCAACAAATGAAGAATTATAGTTAATTGACCATTATAAGATATAATGACTTACCTTAACAGTAAACTTTTCATCAGGCTTATCCAAATTTTGAAAAATAGCCTCTCTTTTACTTGAATTAACTTCAATTAGATTTCTACGTAGATTCACATTGATTTTTCTCTCTTTTACAACTTTCCAAAGGGCATCAGCATATTTCTTCACTCCAAATATAACTCCGAGAGAAGAGTTGTAACAAATGTTGACTTTGTCACGGCGTTTATTCTATAAAAAAACAGAAAACAATAATGGTAGTTATAGTAATAATAAGAGTATATGCAGTGATTATTTTTGAAAAAAAAAGGTGCCGGAGCGCACTTTTTTCGAGCATTTTCTAAGATGGTTTATTATTTATTATACATTCGAACATCATTTTGATAGAATTAAAGGCTAAAATATTATCTAGTTCCATATCATATATTATTTATGATGCACTTATCAATAACCAACCGTTCTGTAGAAGTCTTCAGCCAAGTACATGATCTTCTGAGGTGCCCCAGGGCACTTGACAGGGGTATTGGGAAAAGTGAAAATGGCATCGCCTTCCTTTAAATCCTGTATGCATTTCCAAGTCTTTTCAACATACTTGGGAGAGTAGATTGAGCAAACTCCACTCTTTTCATCCTTCAAGGCTTCTTCTAAGCCGGTAATCTAAAAAAAGAATATTTTATTCTACTGCATAATAATGAAAATAATTAAAAAAAACGTTTTACATCGTCTAGCATAAGGTATTGCTGTATATTTCTCAAATGTACAAATTGTACTTTATTTTACTTTTAAGGAGTTCACTGTCAATATTAGGTGGATAACAGCACTTGCGATGTCTTCTGATCAGTCGTGAGGTTGATTTTCTTACCGCATTGTAGTTGAGTTGCAATCCAGTTGATAAGACCATGAAGTCGTAATTTATTTTGTGGCCACAATCGGTCACCACTTCATTCGTCTGGGGATTGAACGCCTTCGCCGACTCTTTGATCCATTGCGCTTTCTTCGGCAGTACGTTTTTCATTTGTTTGTGACTATGATTCAAATTTTTGATTCCTGCTCCAATCAATGTGAAAAGAGGTTGATAGTAGTGCAGCTATAAAAAAAATATTATAGCTAAATGAATGATTGTTAAACAACAAAATTGCATTGAAGCAAATAGGACCAATACATATGAGATTACTCCATTTGATCATTTAATGAAATTGTTAATAAAGGGATTTACCATTGATTCCTGGCCACTATTTTTTGATATATTGTATTGCCATATTTGTCAAATATGACAATATAGCAAAAAGTTGACTTAACAAACATAATGTAAATAATATCGGCATCAGTAATATACACATAAACCAAAATTTAGAATGAAAGCCGTAATTATGTAGATGTTTTTATTTCATAAATTTATACAATCATTGATTTACCACAGGGTTAAGTAGTTGGTAATTTGAAAACAAAAATAATCGTCACTTACGTCATTGGGTTCGAGTATAATAACTTTATCGTTTGGGAAGTCTTTTGTAATTTTTGATGCCATAGCACAACCTGCTGTTCCACCTCCGACAACCAAAAATCTACAGCTATTAAAACCAGAGCATTAGTAAAAGAAAAATAGTAAAACGATTTCTGAATACCCCATAGTAATAATGTTCATCGTTAGCACGATAGCTCAGCTCAATTCATTTGGATGGTGTATGAACAAATAACACAAACCTATCACAGATTGAGTTTATACAGTGATTAAAAGCTTACCAAAACAATTCTTCGATGGACTCTCCATGGATTTTACTGTAAAATTCACATGGAATCTCACCGTCAAGATTCTTAATAAGGACTGAATGTAAATAAGTCTTTAAGTAGGGATTGAAAAACAAGGTAGCCCCAGGACTGATTACAATCAATTTTCACCAAGTTTTCATGAGTTATCAATGAAAAAGCAATAACAAAAACACAACAAATCCCAACGGATATAATTTTTTTTTTTTTAAGTACTACTACTTAAATCTTTTATTATTTTTTTATATGATAAAAGTATTTTTTAATGATATCAGAGGGTAGAGGTCTGCAAAGGCTGACATTTTAAACTTCTTCCGATAATGACGTGCATATCCGGAAATACCGCGATATAAGTTTGAAATTTTGTGTACCCAGATACGAGCCCAAACTCAAACATTTGTTACCCAACCTGTGGACCAGACCGGGCTCAGGCCTGCGAGTCATATCCGAACCTGTGCAAACCTCTATCAGAGAGTTACATCTCTATGAAAATATCATAGGGTAGGTATTATAAAAAATATTAGGTGTGTTTTGTGAATTCTTCTTTTTCTTGCAACAACAGAAGTTGTTCTATGAGTATTGCTTGTTGCTGTGGCGCTTATGCTTTCATTTGTGGGGGGGAGTAATGATAGAAGAATATGATGAGGAGAAAACTAGTGCTTGTCGAATCGGTTTGGATAAATCCTCGTTTCTGATTTCAATCAGTGGGAGGGAATTCAGACATCACAAACGCCCATGCCTTCAAACACAATTTGATAAATGACTCTACGAAACTGTCTGTACTTGTATTCAAGCTCTTGAACACTACAAGGAAGCCAGCGACGATGACCACCTGGCTACAGGCCAGGAAACTAATATATTAGAAGGAATGTGAAAACATATTCATAATTTAATTTTTAGCATTGCCTGTTTGATTTTTGAACATAATTTATTTTTAATCAAGTAAAATGTAAAATAATATATGATGAAATAGCATGTTATTAACACTCCCATTTTTTTAATATCGTCATTATTTTAAATTACAACGTGCTATTTTTAAAGCCATGATTCATCCTACCGTATTTGGTAAGGTCAAGAACAAAAGATTTGAGATCAATAATTATGAAAGTGTAGTTAATTAAAGTATAAATAAAACTTACTCATGTTTTTCATGACTATTTGCGCTGACAGAGAATGGTTTAGCAATTAGGCGTAAATTAAAAACTTTAGTTGTTCTCAGAAACATTTTGAAATAATATAAGTATTTAAGTTTTCATCGAAGTAATGACGAAAAATTCTTATTCCAAACCGATTCAAATAAGGGATATTTGTAGAATTAAGTATTGCTGATAAAACTTCACAAATCAATAAGTTAGTATGCTAAATAGATAACCGGTTGTTTTTCTTGGAAACGTCACCGATATGTCAAAACATAACGGCCAATAAAAAATGTCATGTCAATAAATAGTTATGTATATTGTGGTTTTCATTCCAAAATTCAATAAGCAACAAATTATATTCAATCATAGTGATAATAAATTGAAGTTTATATTCGAAAGTAACAATTATTTAAACGACTTATTATTTATAAAAATATAACTAGAATGAAAAATTGTTTTTATATATACCTATCATCGAATTATTTAAAAAAATAAGTAATTACCTACTGAGTATGTGGGTACCAACCATTTATGAATAGTTCAATTTTTTCATACGCATGACTAAGTATCCATTAGCTAAAAAAATAAAAAAAATAAATGAAACTACACCATGTCCCGATTGACAGTTGATATTTTACTAAAAAGATTGTTTTGTTGTTATTTTTGTTTGTAGTTATGCTAAGGAAATATTTTAGTACAATTTCGAATGAATTGTAATGCGGTAGAGCTGTAGAAAATGAACAATTTCAATGAAGATGACTTAAAGAACGTTTGTTGTAGGCTCTGTCTAAAAAAAGAATTTAAACTAAAAATTATTTTTAAAAATCGTTCTTGTTTAAGGATGGCGAAAAAAATTAAACTGTGCACTGATGTAACTGTTAGTTTAAAATACTATCTATATTTAATTTGATAATTCTATTCCAGACACAGAAGTAATTTTTTATTCATACAGGTAAAGCCTGATGATGGATATTCTACGATGATCTGTTCAAGCTGTTTAAAAGCGCTTAACAATGCGTATAAGTTTCGAAAAAAATGTCAGCAGTCAGCTCATGCCTTGAAGATTTTCGATGAAACTGAATGCAGTGAATTGCAACAAATGGGTAAATATAAATAAGTACTTAAATGATCTTCCCTGAGTTTTGCATATATCGTAGTTTCCATTGCAAAATTGGATATCTGCAAAATGTGCACTATGGATTTCCCTGGATTAAAAATACTGCAAAAATCGTTATTATTGATTTTTAGATCGAGGACCAAATAAAAGACAAAAGGAAGCCTGGTCAGAATCTGATGATGAATGCATCCAAAGCATTCACAACTTAAAAAAGGACGATAAAATCAATGAATTGGTAGCTATTTTTACATAAAGATTTGCTTTTATTTTCTTCTGTATTTAAAGAATCATAATATAAATTATAGTAAACAGAATTTTTGTGTTTATAATAGTAAAAACCAAAAGTCATGTTTGCTTGTGTGTTTTTTTTTTTGGTTTTCAGGAAGCAAAAACAAAAAGTAAAGATAAATTTTTGAACAGTGACATCAATGACTCAACCGATTCCATTGATGCAACCGAATCAATGAAAATTTACAACAGTAAAGATGTAGAGTGTAAACAGGAGATTGAAATTCTGGAGAACCTGGATACTTATAATAATATTTTCAATCAAGCTGAGTTAATAATTGATAGAAAAAGATGCAAAACTGTTAGTATATTGAATTAAATATTCTTGTAACATACTCCACGATTCTTTTTCTCATAGCTAGTCTGTTGCCACTGTTACAATATTATGTAGTCCAATATGAACAATTGATTAATTACCTCTCAATTCACAAACAAAGGTTGACTGCATTTTATAATCATTTCAGTCATTGAATTTTAAAAGAAGAAAAACAAAGGATAAAACAGAGCAATGCAGTGAATGTGGGAAGCTTTACAAATCACCCGGTTATTTAGCTCATCACATGAGAATACACAATAATGGTGAGGAAAACAATGCTTATGTGAAACTATTATAACGATAACATATAGCATATCCATGAATCGTAATATTTTGCCTGGAATAACAACTTATCGTATTCCTTATTACATATTACAATAATAGATTTATGATACAATATAATTGCCAACATTAAAAATGCATATACGTTTTTAGGTTCATCTTCAGAAATTGACAATGGAATGATTGAGCAACCAAAAATTCCCGAGGGATGTCAAAGATACAACACAAAATACCGACCTTTTACCTGCAGGTGATTTTTTTCCTATCTCTGAATATTTATCAATTCAGCCCCTTAGGATAAAAGAAACGTGTCTAAATTTTTGCTGTTTGTGTTCAGTCTAAAGATATTGAATTTTTCAGTGTTTGCGGAAAAGGCTTCACACAAGCTGGCAATTTGGCGGTCCATCACCGATCTCACACTGGTGAGAGACCATTCCAATGTGATATATGTTTTAAAGCTTTTACTCAGGTCAGTTACTATTCAAATTATTAATATAATTCTTCACTAAATGTGTAATCAAAATAAAGCAGGGTTAGTTCATTTGTTAAGTGAGGTTGCTGTCAGCTTAACAATTGGTTCTTTTGGAGTAACCCATCTTGTCTGTGATGTGTTACAAGTGCACATTGTTTCACATAATTTATATATCTCTATGACTATAATAAATACTAGGGTAGGTATTCATCATATATTAGTTACAATAGTAAGCATTCATCGGGTGCAAAAAATATTTTGTTGAATTTACCATTGCAATCAAGGGTGAGCTAATGGGTCACATTCGCATTCTAGATTTCAAGTGGACATAAAAGCCTCACACGCGAGTGGATGAGACAGAGAGGCTCAGTCCTGTCGTTTCATTTGACAGCGTTTAAATTATTTTGACATTTTGTCAAGGATAAGTAGTTCTCAAGCTTCCATTTGTTTGTTGTCTTCCTCAGATTTTTTTTCATATTTTCAGTTATTAAATTTCAATTATTACCAGTTGTTGACTTTGAATTTAATTAATTTAGGCGATGTGTATAATTGTTTTACTCTTTTGACTAAATCCATCACTGGATCATGTACTTTTTTTTATCACAGTAAGCAAGAGTTAAACACGTGGCTTGTAAATAAAACATCATTCGTGATCATAATAACACATGATCTTTTTATTTTAGGTAGGTAATCTATATGTTCATAAAAGAGTCCATGCAGATGTTCGAGAATTCAAGTGTGAACTTTGTCCTATGGATTTCAAGTTACTATCGCACCTGGGTGAACACATGAAAACTCATTCAGATGTCAAGGAACATCAGTGCATGACATGCGGCAAAGGTAACCTACATAGTTCTTTTGAATATTAATTAAAATATTTTTTTGACCAACATATTTGTTGTAATAAATCTGTTGACAGTAAATAGATCAGAAAACGCTACAGAACTGGTAGAAGAGTGTTCAGATTATCAAGAGATCTCTCATTCTTTAATATCTTTTTTTAAATTTTCTAGGTTTTCACAAAAGTAGTCATTTGTTGACGCATATGCGAACACATACCGGAGAAAAACCTTTCAGCTGTGAACACTGTGGACGATTTTTTAAGTGAGCTTTTTTATTTTATTTTTTGAAATTAGAATGCAACCATTTCTTATTAGTAAGGTTCCATAAAGAATCTCTTGTAATACTCATGGCAACTCACAATAATTAGGTATTACAATCACAAAATGCTAATGTTTTTCTACTACGTTTCAATGTGTACCAGAATACTGACCATATACTGCTTCAATATTGCAGTGATTCGAGTAACCTCGCCACACACATCAGGATCCACACAGGAAGTAGACCTTTCACATGTAAACATTGCAATAAAGGATTTGCTCAAAAAATATCAATGGTTCGTAAAAAAAAAAACTGAATTTTTAAATCGTCTTACCAAAAATAGAAATGAATATAAAAATCTTCAAATAATCAATTTGACCGTCTATTTAATTATTGACTATCTATGGTTTAACCATTTACATTGTGTTTAATTATTTTTCATCTTTTAATTGTCTGTGTTCCAGATTCGTCATGAGAAGCAACACGCGCTCATATCTAAGATTAAAAAAAATCCCAGAGCTAATCCTTCACCTGTCAAGATAGGGGTGGAACAGAATTTCGTCAGCAATAGAAAGGAAAAAGAGTTTCTAAATATATCCGAATCCAATAATCAAGAAACGGCAAAAAATCAATTGGATGTTATCAGTAAGAGTGGTGTATGTGAAAACGATTCTGGAGGTCTTAAAATTTGGCATGCTTGACATGATTGTAAATACATTTTCTATGCAGTTGTATTTTTTTATTACACTAATGAAATATCACTTGTAATAAAAGATTATTGAAAAGGTATCTGGCTGTTATTCTTAAATATGGAATGATAGCTCTTGGAAAGCAATCAATTTCATATTTTGATCATTCGCTTAATAAATCATTTCTATGGATACAAATGGAAGTAATGTTTTCAATCCATTCAGTCACAAATGAGAGTTATTGGCAAGCAACAGATCCTCTTCTTCCTTTTTTAATAATTATGTTTGATAGTTTTTTACCTGCACTCGTTTTGGAATTAGGATGAAATAAAAATTACCGTAACATGGTTCTAAAATTTAAACTATAATTATTGTCATGTGAGTAATACAAAGCTAATACATTATAACTTACATAATAATGAATGTTTTGAGAATTTTTTGACTGAAATGTGGTTTGGCGATGGAAAACTATATTGTAGTTTTTTTAATCATATCAAGTCTTGGAAACATTTAAGGAAATCAGCTTAGGTTTCCAATCATTGTCATTTTTTCAGGTTCTCCGTAACGAATGAATTTCCTCCAAATGTTTGCAGTATTCCATTACTTCATATTATATGCATCATAAATAGCTAACATTATATTTATCAATATTATCTGCAAAAAAAAAATAGTTTTCTAATATAACCAGCTGTGGTCATAGAAGTCATGAAATAAAATTAATAAAAGTCATTAAAGCTTTATCGCTCATTAAACAGCAATTTCATAACCCTGATAATGTTATTGGGGAAATACATATTGCTGTTTAGTCAAGTTGTATCATGTTATTTCATTAATTGATATGATTTTATTGAACAAATTTTCATGGTATTCTAAACCCTTTTGTTTATTATTATGACGATAATTTTTGTTTAATTTCTTGTGAAGGTGTTGAGTTTTGCAGCCATTAATTATATTAAATGTAGAAAACAGTTATTACCTTTTATTGAAGAAATAAGACTGTCCTTATAAATTTGGTCATTTCTATCTTTTTGATAACCTTTAGTTATTGGTAGCAGATAGTCAGGTCCATATTTGAGAAAATACTCATGATCAGGAATATCATGAGAAATGTTCTTGTCTTGCTTTGTAATAATGGCAGTTAAATATGTCCAAAGTCTAGCCGTGTTTGGTAAATTATATCCTCCTGTAAATTAAACCGAAACAAAATCTAAGAAATAACCCGGATATGTTAGAATAAAAAATATTTTTTTGCCTGCTTAGTGAAATAGAAACTTCTCAGGGCTCTGGTTTACAAATCGAATCAAAGATTTATGGTAACTGTAAAGCAGCACTGTCAGAATCTTTGCATACGAGGCACTTGGTGAAAACATAATGTATACTTCAACTCTTCACAAATATTAATGTATTTAAAGTCTTAAATGAAAGCGATAAATCAGAAATTATTTGTGCAACAACAATGACTCCAATTAAAAGAAGGCGTTTGACAATTTTAAAAATGGTTAAATCATTTCACTTAATTCTCTTGCGATGTTAAGTGTAGAGAAGCACTGGGTACCGCCAGTCGGACTTGAATGTCTGTGCTATCGATGTGTTTTCACCCAAGAATCACAGGATGGTTTTGCATAAGTAGGTGTTTTTTGCACTCCCCAATATTCTTGTAACCAGCGGCCACTGCATACAGCATATAATATTATTTAGTAAACAAAGGTATAGGAAAATGACACTGATGAACCAAAATCATTTTCAAAAGCCTGGGAAGTAGAAGATACATTTGATAATTGAAAGTTATTATTTAGACTTTACCTCCTCCAAGAAAAAGTGTGGGTTTGTTCCATTGCAATATGTGAGTTATGCAACGGGCTATAGATTTTTGCGTAATATTGCACTGTCCGAGAGGATCTCCATTCAGACAGTCACTACCACATTGGACAACAATGGCTTCAGGTTGGTAGCACTCATATATCCGGGGACAAATACTAAATCAATAAAAGTAGATATATGTATAGGGGTCTTGTTACACGAAGTGATAAAACCCCAAACAATTTGTAATAATTAGTTAATAAAATAATATTATTTTAAGCTTATAATTATTTGTAGCTTGATGTGTTAGAAAAATAAAACATCTTTTACTTACTCTTCAAAGAGGTATAATAATGATTCATCAGAAACACCCTCTTTCAATGGAACGTTGCAAGTGTAGCCTCTGCCGTTTCCCATTCCGACATCATTTGCTGAACCAGTGCCAGGATAAAATCCAGCTTCAAATTTATGAAACGACAATGTGAACACTCGCTTTGTAAATGCAAAGGCGTTTTCAACACCATTACCTAAAATTTTAAATTTTTTAAACTCTTTAATAGATATAAAATTATTTTTTTCTTAGTACATATTCAAGAAGCCAATCCTACTATGGTGTGTTAATTTAGCTTATAAATGCAAGTAAAAAGAATCTTTACACTTCTTAACACGATCCGTGCCACCGCTGCGCCGCGTTCAATGCAACACTGGCAAGGTGCCCCTGCCGCACGAGACGCTTCCATAGTATATAGCCCCACCTCCCTCGCTCCGCTTGTTGTCCCACTCTCAAGAGGTTTTTTTATTCCCTCCTTCGCGCAAAATTGGCAGTTTAAATAATGACCCATTGCTTAAACTACATTCGCACAGACTTAACACTCATAACAATAAGATTTATTGCGTAACATAAACTAATCCAGCAGTAAAAAAACTGTGGTTCTCAATTCAAATATTTTCTAATATACGCAGCACCTTTATTTTATAACTAAATGAAATGCGATAAATTGATTATATAAATCGTCTTTCTTCTAGATTATACATTATTGTGCATATAAATAACTTTGTAATATGTATCTTGTGTTTTAACCGTTTATACTAAATCATAAGTCAAATACTGATAAATATGGTGAAATTAACTGTGTTCATATATATGTATATATATGAACTAAACTTATGTTGTGCGTTTATATAAAAATAATTGAAAAACATAAAACCCTTTTTTGTTTCAAATTATTTCCACCATATATTTGAAAACGATCAGGACCGGTTTCACTCAACTTCATTTGATAATGTTTGTGATGAGCGAACCGTTCCTCATATTTTTTTATAACTAGAGAATTGATGTATTCCAAAGCTTGCTGAGTCCACCTCAAAACGTTATTCATGCACTGGCCATGAGTAATTACCACATTTCTGATTCCAAGGCAAATGGAATATCAAAAAGAAAGAGGTGTAAATTTTTTAACATGACCAAAAATATTAGATAGGGCTGTATTTATAACTGTCCAATTTTACATACATGTTTTTTTTTTTATTTTTAAAATAATAAAGGGTCTTTTTATAAGGACGCTTAGTTTTGAAATGTAAATAAAACAAGTTGTTTGTGAGATTTCGACTAAATTTTAATTTCATTTGTAAGTATATTTTACGGCATTAAATATGGAATATAGGATCAAATGTCTGCCAATATCCATTCATTATAAAATGGGCCATGTCGCTAAAGTTGACTTTTTTGACAAATTTGGGTAAACTTCCAACTGCTCCAGAACCCAATCAGGCGTTGTCTGTGATCGTTTACCTGAAGTTCCTTGGTTAGTTGGATTTTATACGGGTGCAGACATAAGGCCCGATTCAAAATTCGCCAAGTTGAAGTCGCAGAAAAGCCAAGTTCTTGTGAACAACGAGAAATAAGCTGCCTTGGGTTTTCCTGTACACTTTCACACACAGCAGCAATGTTTTCACCAGATATTGTATTTTGATGACGTACAGGTAGGTGTTGGCCGATTATTTACCAAACTGGTTGACTCAAATTTGGCCACTAAACAATGAATAATCTACTCAGCAGGACAAAGTAACATATTTTGAGCGTCCCTATTGAAATACCCTTTATATTTGAACGAAATAGTAGTGTTCTTTATTTATCACTGATCAATTGTGTCAATTATTCATATTTCATATTTATGAATTTTTGTGATCGAAATAAATTGTTTGTGATCACTGCATTTTTTATGAGGCGCCAGTCATTGTTTTTTAATTAGTGGACAACATATATTTAGAACAAAACAATGAACACGGTTGACGAATGGGTCACTGTAATTTATGACATATTGGTGTGAGCTTCCAAAGGTGCTTTATTTTATCAGTTCAGTATGCATTTATCAATGGGCACTGTGGATATATTTATGAAAACTTTTGGACATTCAATGGGTTAAGCGGGGATGGTAGTTCTACCTACTAGACTAGTTTGAAAGATAGAGTGATCATTGTAAAATTTGAAGTTTTTTCACCCGAGTCTGATGTTTGACTTATAATGTGGTAAGAAGGAAAAAACGTCCACCGTCGTGATGGACTCCAAAATGTACAAGATAAACAGAGGAGGGGATTGCCACGAGGAAAACTTTTTAAAAATTGAAAACTAATATTCATACCATGATGTATATCCAGATCTATGTATAATATTCTCTTGTAATTCTGCCGCAAAACTTCTATCGCAATAACAATATCATTGACATAGCAGAATCCTTCAGCTTCATCCCTGAAAACATTTTCCATTAATGTATGTTGCACACTATAAAAATTACTTATTGTGACAAGATATTGAAGTGCATATATGAACATATAAATAAGTAATTACTCGTATTAGCCAATTAAAGGAATTGTGAAAAAATACCTTTGAGCGTGGTGCCATCCTCCGCACCAATTGATGGCCACTCCGTTTTTGTCATTTAAGAGAGCTTTAGCTGCTGATAAGGATCCTCCGGCAATTGTCAGCATCAGTTCAAACACATTTTCTATCGCGGGGCAATCGTAGCCTGTGAATATGTATATATTTTTTTTTAACCGTATCCTCTCGCATTGTCGAGCGATGGGCTGAGTTTGTTTCACCAGAGTTTTCTATAAGAACTGCTCGTCACTCATTTCCTCAATTGCTCTTTTTCAAGAAAAGTAAGGATAGAAAGGATAGGACTAGACCTATCCTTTCTGTCCCTACTCTCATCGAAATAAAGAGAAATTGAGAAACTGAGTAACAAGCAGTTTTCATGGAAAACAAATATGCCTAGATATCACCATTAGGTGGTCATATGCTCCAGATAGAGAGCGGACATAAATAAAATAAATAAATTAGAAGAATGATGTTTATAAACAAATAAAAGAAATCATACATAAACCATACTCCACTTGTTCTTCACTTACTTCCTCCAGATCTAAATCATTTGTACTCTTCATATAATCCACAAAATCTTCGGAATGAAAAAGCCGCAAATCATCTGGCACAGCTTTGGTGCTCGCTAAAACGGTGGTATACTTCAAAAGCTCGTACGATTCAATCAACGAATGGACCATTGAGGCCTATAAATGAGGAAATGTATTTTAAGTTTGACAACTAATTACGTCTACATACAAAAAGCGATGTGTCAACATTTCGATATTTTCGGAAAACGTTTTTAATTTTCAAACAAAATTATTTGTTAAAGGTTAAGATTATTTTGTCCACCCTATTCTATCATAAAATAAAGACAGAAAAACTGCGCGTTTTAGCAGATAAGCTATACAATAAATAATAAGAAAATAAAATTGTATTCATTGGTCAACTTAAATACGCGCATGCTTCAATACTATCGCAATTTTAATATGTAATATTTTTTTCATATGCTTCATAGGGTTTAGCGACATATTTCACGAATCGTGTGCAATTGCAAGTAGAATACATCCGTATTCTCGATTTTAACAAGTGGTTTTATCGCTTTTAGTAACTAGACGCCTCATATATATACAAATATTATAAAACACTATAATACCTTACCCTTTCTTTGACGACTGGAATCCTGTCGCATTCGTCAATAAGATTACTATCGTACAGATAGTAAATATTTCTTTCTTGTTTTGTGTTCATTGCAAACTTTTTCAAACGGTCAATTAAGCACTGTTTACTTTTTTGACAGTTTTATCAATGGCGGGAAAAAAAATAATGTTGCCAAAAAAAGCAATATTTCCTTAAATTATTTCATAAGTCATAAAATTAAAACGTCGTATCATCTATACCCAACCTGCGGCCTAATCAGCTTTTATGTGCGGCCCAAAATGATTATGGTCACCAAATACTTTTCAATAATGGGCTGCAATCAGTCGGTACAAAAATTTGCCCAGCTTCTGCTCATATTATTCTCATCTACGTATCTCTGTGAATCGGCATATCTTAAAATAAAATATGCGAAGAGCGTATATACAAAATCGGCTTACTGATTCTCGCCATGATGATGTATTAAGAGTAGCCTCTAGTAATCAGGAACCTGATTTGACTCCATATCAAAATTCACGTTAATTTTTAAGTAAACGATTAAAGATTTTGGATACACTGGTATTTTTGTGTGCTTTATACGTATTTTTTTTAAGCAAAAATCGAAATGCGGCCCGGAGGATAAAAAGGTTGAGTATGAATGATCTATATATACCCTATATTGCCCCCATAAACAAAAACGCAATTTTATGACAAAAATCACAAATGAAATTCTATAAAATTTATTTAAAAAAAAATTGAAATAAACGCGAAAACGATAGTTATTTTTAGCACTAAAACAGAATCCTAAGATACTTATGTAATGAGCCAGTTCCTCTTGATATGCCCCGATTATAGGATCTGATGAGTAGGAAGGAGTTTTTGGACAACATAAACACCCATGCTTTCGCATAGGATCGACAAATTTAAAAATTCTGCCAGCACTGTGACTAGATCCCTGCGCAATTGACCTCTGCACCATGGACCCGGCAGGATCACCATTACTTATGTATATCTGCATAGATACTATGGTTGATGGTATTGCGGGACAGTGGCAGTTGTGAGGGTCATAAAAATTCATTTTCAAAACTTGCTTAGTCGTGATTTGAATATTTTTTATCTTTTTGTAAAGTATTTGAATTTTTTTTTTATAATATGAAACAAAAAAATATTTGGCTTTGCAGCCTACGCCAATTATTCTTATTATGAAAGTCATACGAGATTAACTCGATGATTATTAATGAATCAGTAGTGTACAAATCAACAATAAATTACATACACCCCCCAAGATCTCTTTTTCAATTGAAAATATTCTGACCTTGCCGGGAATTGAACCCGGGCCCCCCGATCCCTAGGAAAAAGCTCTTGCCACTAGACCACAGGGACTGACTCTCTCTGACGAAAATTCTCTTATTAGAGCCAACAATTTATTTTCAGGTGTCCCTAATCGAATGTTCATATTTATTTTGAGATTCAATTAAGTTTTCAATATAAATAAAACAAGTTTCCTATAAAACTAAATAAAATTTATTATATTTTTACATATTATTATTTAAAACCATAAAATAAACCACTTTGGGGCTCTCAATTTTAAGAAGGTATAAAAATGTAAAAGGACATATACACTAAATATTACGCAAGTAATGCTTCAGAATATAAGTCACATTTTTTAAAATCTAAGATTAGACTTAATTTATAGTTAAAAACAATTATTTTCAGATCTATTTAAATGAAATTCTATATTTCAATATTGCAAGCTTATCGAATATTAACTGTCAATTTTTGGTGGAAAGTCATTCTATTGATATAAATAAAACACAATATTTTTGCACTACCACCTCCACACTCGTGGAGTGCGGTGACCTTTGCTGAAGCGCGAGGATGCTGTACAATAAAACAACCATTTCAATTAAAATTTACCCTTTTTACAAAATTCAACATTAGTTCAGTGTGGACAGTTCATCTTCACCTTGACTACTTCTAGTAATGTTAAATAAAATCATGGTAAAAAATGAACGTTCAACAGAAGTGGTCATGTAAGGTATATTGTAAATTAATAGTATTAAATCAAAAGCTTGTGCCAAAACATCTTCCAATTCATTTTACAAAATTAATTCTTTTAGGCAATTCTTTTCGAATAAAAGTTAGACTTTCAGTAAATATAAATTAATTATTATTAGCCTCAGCAACTAGTTTACATTGATTGTTACTTTGGCTTGATATGGATCAAGCAGGCTATAATCAATAATAATTTAAAGTCGTATGAAAAGTCACTCAAAATATATTGAAACCAATAAACAAAAACTTTATGCTATCTGAAGTGCTTTTTAAGTCCATAGATAACCAAATAGAGAAACAGAATCCACCATAGAGATTAGGTAAACTGTCATGTGAATTTCGCAACCTATGTTGCTCCTCAGAGAGTTTTCGCGATGGATGCATATTTCAAATCCAAATCCCAGTGTTATGCCCAAAGGTCACGGCTTATATCTGTCAAAGAAGATAGGGATACACACATTTTTTGCAGGATTCAAAAGACCGTATAATATATGATCTTTTGATATATTAACATAATCAGGTAACAAAAATATATCAATGCAAAATAAAGCTGCACTAATTCAAATATGATAGGGAACATAAAAAATACTATTGACATTTAAAATTATCAGGGATGCCCTGCATCCATGGACCACACGCCACTGTTCCACACATTTTTATTAAGATCAGGACTGGTTTCGTTCATTGTGAGCAACTCCATTATAACACGGTGAAAAATTTGCTAAGTATTTTAATTCTTCAAATATTATACGCCCTCGTCAGAACTATAGAGTACGTATAGTTGCGAGGCGGGAGTAAGCTGAAATAGCTACATATTATAAAGTATTTGTAGAACTAAAATATTTTGCTATTGTTTCTCCGGATAATTTGAATTAAATAATGTTCCGAATTAAATAATACACGTACCAGAATTCAAGTTTAATAAGCGAAATACTGTTTATATGCTGACATCAATTTTTCATATAATACTGTAAAATATAAAAGTGAAGAGGCTACGTCAATAGATAAATTAAAAATAGACAATTCAATACAATTGAAGTAAAAAGATTACGGATATGCAAAGACTTCAACAATTAAAATAAACAAAATCTCACCTTGTTGGAGGACAGACAAAAGTTATAACATATTACATTATTAATATTAAAAAGAATCACTTGACATATTTGACATAGACTTGAGTATTTCAACCCATTTGGAATTGTGTTGTTCCCGTGAATCTGGAGATAATTGAAAATCTCAATATATGTATAAACCTTTCTGAATTTCTGACCTCCAAAGACAGAAATGATAATGTGCCTTAAACTATTCTTTTTTAATTCATAATAAACACGATTCACTATACTAAGGTTTTATTACAAAATAAATTAAACTTCCTGATAAAAGAAAAAGTCAATTTTAGTTGGAGAGCATATGGCAGACCTTATGTAGACTTCCAGGAAGTATTCTTTTGTTTTTTTGTTATAAATTGGTTGAGCAAGTCTTCTTTCTTAAAAAGAGTTAAGAGCCTTTTCTCTTCTTTTATCTTTTGCACAGAAATTCATTATTAATTTTAGTATTCAAGGTCAATTAAATATTGCCTAGAGGGGTTCCAGTGTTCTTTAAAGAACATTAATGTCAATTTTAAAGTATACAATGCTTGAAATGTGATTTCTTTGTAGAAGCATTCTTTAGACCACGAAGCTGTATAAAGAAATTAAAGGTGTTACGCATCAATTCTCACTTTTTTTGATATATTGTCACTGATGCCTTCATCCAATTCATGCTTTTTACCTAGATCAATCTTGTGACTGTCCATGGGTTTTATTTTATTTACATTTATCGGTTTTAAGTTTTCCTTTTCAGTATTTTTAGCATCACCAATGTCATCCTTGTTCCTATTATCAGCACCAGAATTATCATCTGAATTACTACTCTTCTTTCCTTTACCTTTGCCTTTATTTTTAAACATACCCAATTTGACTTTGATAATATCTTCAGATTTGTCATTTGTTTCATTTTCTCTGTCTGCGACATCGATAAGACTATCATCATGCTGTTCAGCATTTTTCTTTTTATCACTATTGGAAATATTTTTAGTGCTACCATTAGCATTAAAATACTCGCCAATTTTATGGCAACTCTCATCATCTGTCAAAGGAAGAAGATGAGAATCAGAATTGTCAAGTCTGTCACAACTTTCATTCAAAAATGTTTCCGAATTTCCATTGGCATCTGTCTTGTTTGAAATAGCAGGTTTGTCAACATTAGTTCCTTCGTTGTCTGATTCCGTGTCTGAAGATATAGCCATTGTTTTCCGTTTCCGTTTCACAGCATCGGCTTTGCTTGAACCTGGAATGTAATGTAACAATTATTCATTAAATATTGATGAATGCACCTTACCGTTATGCAATCAACTAATTAGGTATCAAGTTCTAAGAGGAATGTGAAGACTTAATTATCAGAACTGTCAATTGGTGTCATACAGCACATGTCTACCTTCCCATACAAAAAAAAGATACTCTAATATCGGGTTAATTTTTTTTTTAGATGGCCACGCAGATATAAAATACATACCATATTCATAATTTGAAATAAAAAATTGAATTTCGATGATGTTGATCATTTTGAAATATTGATTTTTCTGTTGTATTGGTGTTTTGGACATCACAATAATTTCATAGGAGAAATTTCAAATTTACATTTATTTAACAAACAAAAAAATTACATTATATAATCCATAGGTTCCCAACCTTTTCCGGGTGGCGACCCCTTTTAATAAAAGCCACGTGACTCGCGATCCCCGTGCAATTCAAAGACATTTTTAATAAGGTGAAAATGCATCAAATGAATATTTTATTTAGTTGACTGTATAAGTAAGCGACCCATGGGTTGGAAACTCGTGGTATAATCAATTGGGTAAATAGTTGAGAAAAAATAATTATTAATACTAATTGTATGAAAATTGTATGTATTCTTGGGAAACCATAAATCGCAGTTTAAAAAACGTTAAATCAATAATAAATTAATCATTTATTATAAAAAAAATTCTTCCCATAGGCTTATTTATTTTAAAATGTTATGAATCGAATAGACAAGTATTTAAATAGTTGAAAAAAGGAGGGGTTTATTAAAAATTTGATTAAATATAGACATGCAGGTAAAAGGTAATGTGATGATGAAAGTGGATTGGTTGAAAATCATAGCAGCCCCTTAAATAAAACCACCACACAAGTCATGGCTATTTACTTACTAGGAACTTCCCCATCTTCATCTGGTTTAGATACTGGTCCGCAAAAAAAGTTGGTGATAGGCTTCTGCCAATTTGGGGTCTCACGAGGGCAGTATGGATTACCGCCTGTACCGTACGATGATCCTGAAATAATTTTGTCATTCTAGATAACTTAAACAAGGTTTTTAGTTACTTTTCAATCCGGTTCAGATCTTTATAGGATTATATGTGGGATTAGTACTAAAAGAAGATTTAAAATAATGCGTTTCACCAGAGAGCACTGTCAGATCTAACAAAAACTATACATGTATTGTGACACTTCCATATATCTAAGAATAAAATAATGGAACAAACCTGACGAACTCGACTTGGAAGATGGTGTTTTAGGTTGACTCTTACTCACTTTTGCAGAACTTTTCCCACTGAATACTGAAATAAAGAAATTATAAATTTAGTATCCTTTGTCACCAAAATTCAAGATTGAACGTTCACCATACAATGACAACGTGTGGCAGGGGCAATTCGGAAAAGATTTAGACGGAAGTTTTAAATAACGGGGGAAAATAATGTACAACATCTCACTCACCCTTTCCTACTACCGAAGCTTTAGTTCTAGCCATTCTCGACTTTTACACCACTAAAGAATAAAAATAACTAAAAAGACAGTACTCAACAGTAACAGAAAGTTTACGATAAGTTGTCTTAAAGTGACAGAAAATTTGGCGCAATCCATAGACTGTTTTCGATACCCAATTATACCCATAGATAAACATAGTTATACCATAGACAAGATACAAAGTATCATAGACAAGATATAGATAGATACATAGACATAGAGTAGAATATATTACAATAATAATAGTATGTACATAGTATATTATTTGTGTCAATAAAATCACTGACAAAAGAAATACTTCTCATATTTTTACAAACACTAGTACAAAATATATTTTTGCTCATTGTTTGTGTCATAACGTGGTCATAAGACGATCACAATCAACTCCTGAAAGATTGGAAAACTTTTTAAATTGTAGAGAAAAGATACTTAGCTAACTAGTTAAGATGTTTACATTTTGAAAAACTACTGTTCTCATGAAAAAGTTGCAATTTTCAATATATTATGACTTCGTACCTTCATCATTAAAAAGAATGACTGGTACTATAGCGATCACTATAACTGCACAAAGATTCGATCATCATATTACAGCTATTTACACTGTTTTAGGGTTGGAAGTTGATTAAACATGTCCCTGAACACCTTTTCAAAACCATCTATTGGATACTTAAGTAAAAATAGTCACATACCCAGGGCTTTTTTTCCATTTAACGTGGTGGAACGGCATTCCAGCACTCTTTTTTAACATATTCTTCTTTTTCAAAATTTCAAAATCAATTAGACGAACCAATGTTTGGGCTTGCGTAATTACAATCCATATTTATATAATTCGCCAAAATGATAAAATATGGCATTGTAATGAACCGGATGAGATGTGTTATTTTATTTAGTAAAAAACTTGATATAAAGTGAGTTCCAGCACATATTTTTTTCAAAAAACGCCCTGCACATACCTATCGGATAAAATATTTACTTGTGAAACATAACCATATACTTACCTTTGTGATGCGTCATACGTAGATAAAATGGTGGCTATCGCCACTGTCTTAACATAATATAATCGCATTACAGTGCATAAAAAAAAGAATTGTACATTATTTTCTTTAAAAATGCATAATTTACATTTTTACCCATGAAACTCATAATAGTGTTTGTATTATTTGTACATGTTCATAATTGGTTATTTATAATATTTATTGTACGGTTAGTTTGATATGGTTTTGATTTTAATGTGAAAAATCATTTGAATTCTATATTTATCAATTGACATTTTGACTGGACTGAGAGGACTTTAATTTGTGGTCAAATCAAGATTTGAGGTCGCACATGAGCATATCAATACAAATTTATATGCTCATACTCAAACACTATTTACTGCGGAAGCCTCCACAGCGCCTCAACCCTGCCTGCCCCTTCATCCGATCAGTGGGATTCCGACATCCTGGAAGACTGCTGAGGAATGTTGGCATTTTATGGTAGGAAAAGCAACTGGCTGTTGATATTCAAGGAGGTGTTCCGTGATGACCACATCATAGGGAGCGAATATGGTCAAAGAAGATGTAGAATAAAATAAATAGTGCTTTGGATATTGATATTGATTCAAAGGATAATAATGCACTATGTATTGTAGCAGATAAATTTTATTATGAAAATTTACAAATGTGGCAAATATTTATGATTTTTAAAACAATAATTATATAAAAAGCTAAAAATTATAAACATATGAATAAAAAATCTCATTTCTCACATTGCTGATGTCTTTTTATCTTACATAATTTTATTATGAATCAAATAAACCAAATTAAATAATTATTTTTTACATCTCATTGCCTAGAATTATGACTTAAGCAAATACATAAAATAATTTGGTAACATTGTCTTAGCCAATATGTATATAAATGAGTAGAATCATTGGAATGTAGCACAGTCCATTTACTAACTCTCGACAAAATTACCAACTAAATAGGTAAGTAAAGGAAGGGCTAAATTAATTCCTGGAAAAATACGAGGGCTTATTTTGGGTACCCATTTTATATCAATAGCACACTCTTACAATATTTAGAAAAAAAACAGTCAATTGTAATATACTATTACTCAGTTTCATATTTGTTGCAATAAATTGTTACGAGACATGAATAAATTGTAGTAGACAAAGTGACCTGAATATATATTTTTAATAGCCATTCTAAAATAACATTAATGATAATAACATAAAGATATAAAACAAAGTTCAGCCCCAGGCTTGACTTTTGCAGTAGTGTAAAATAAGTTTCCCATCAGTTCCAAAGCATTCATATAGATTTCTCACCATCTGGTCGGGGGGAGGGGCAAAAGTCTGATTGACATACAGGAACTGAAAAATTGAAATCAGAGATTAAAAATTACGCAAATTATGATTTTATTGTATTTTGTATTAGTATTTTGGCAAGCAAAAGAAATTCAAAGCTTTCTGTAAAATCAAAAATTGATCTGTAACCTTAGTTCAGAATCAAGATTTATTGCTTTTATTATTGTTAAAATATAACAATATCACTTAAATGATTGAGATCACTTTAGACCTAGGTCATAAAGGAAAGGATATATATTTAAAAGTAGCAAGCAAATAATATTTTAAATATATTTACAAGTAATATATATATGTTACAGTGAAACTGTATTCTCAGTGAAAATATATTCTTCTCCAAGCTGTCATTGAAATCAAATTTGACCGCCCTATGTTTGTCTGTGGTTTGTCTTTGATTTTGTTTCATTGAAGCAAACCAAAATTTTAGGCCTGCAAATCATCGGCTTGGACCAATAATTTCAATGATCGTGACCAGCGAAATAATATTGTCATACAAATCTATTACTTGATACATTTTCACTGAGAATACAGTTTCACTGTAACATATATATTATCAGTGGCGGCTGGCGACAGAGTATTAGGGAGTACAAAAAAAGATTCAACTATTTTTCCGTACTACGGACAGCCAAAAATTCATAAGACTGGCACTCCGTTGGTATTGCGATCATCTGAATTGAAAGTCCATGTTATAGAAGTGTTTTAAGGAAAGGATAGGAAAGAACTCTTGCAAAAATAGTTGAATCTTTTTTTATACTCCCTAATACTCTGTCACCAGCCGCCACTGTATATTATACATCGAATCAGAAATCTACAGTGCAATGATTGATAAATATAGAAATGACAATTTGATAAGACATGAATTATTTTCTTAAAATCAATTTACATACTAGTTTTTCATTGGCATCTAGTTTGAGATATTTTTTCACAAACTCCATAATCCATCCGATAGGTTTCTCGGCGTCCACTGACCACTTTTTCTTTTTCATTATCGGTGCATTCCCGGTTGCCTTTAAGAGAATGTCAACTGAAAACAGAAAATATTTGTTAAGAAACTAAAAATAAAAATTAATAATCATGATGAGTTTCCGTAATGTAGCTACTCTAGTTCATAAATGTTCCTTTATTCTGATCGCAGGAATGGGTCTCGGAGATTGTTTAATTTTTCCTTCCCGGTGGGTGAGACAGACGACCTATACTGCCATTTTATCTTAAATATCTATCTTAATATTAGTGATACAATGTGTAAACTTTCATTATTCTTAAATCATTGTTATTACAACTTTTGCAAAAAAATATTTTCGTCACAATGAAATAAAAAAGAAAATAAGTCCGATTATTATTGACCGAAAACCCTTTTATTACCGTCCGTCGGACCGTCTTTCGAAGGTTAAATGATTTTATTACACCTTCTTAAAAATATATTATAGAGATTAATGGAAATCATCTTAAAAGGCTCTATCAAGGCTCCAGCTGGGACGGCTCTTGTAAAGGAACAAAAGTGAACTGCACCCTTATGCAAATAAATATTCATGCTATAGGCAAAATCCAAATAAAATATTCTTATATACCAGTTTACTCATTTTGAATTCTGCACCTACTTATCATTTCTACTTAAAATCTAATCAAATTATCTTAACTTCAAATTTATCTTACTTTGAATTATATATCATATAAATGTATAGCTAAATCGGAATTATGAGTATCTTTCTTGATTGAGTGAATCATCAGATTGGACATCTAAGCGCATGGTTAGTGTACAGAAGATTTATTTATATCAAAATATATCAGCCATTGTTGTAATGGTTTTTTTGTAATCATTATATGAAGCAAAAATTTGGTAAAACGTTTAACAAATTTTACTTTTTTGTTTATCTGTTTTGGCTGCTGAAGTTCCATTGGAATCTTCCTTTCTTGTAGAATCTTGATTGTTTGTCATAGACATAAGACCGATAGCCAAGGATAAATCTGAAGGCAGGCTCTCTTCAGGGAACACTTCTTCACTCATTTTGAATTAATTAAATCGTATTGATAACAATAAATTTGGCACCAGTACCATGAACCACAATGGAAAATAAGAATTCTGTACGTTAAATTTGTTTTGACAAGACAAAGACAACAATGAGAATACTAGTCTATCATAGATAAACATTAGTCTATGGAAAAAATATTTTTTGCGTAGTATGATAATAATTATTATTTATATCAGGGTAGCCAGACATTTTTGCCCGCGATCGAGTTTCGTTTAAAATTATTGGCAGAGGTCGACCAACATTAAAAGTAGTAATTTAAAGCCAAAAATCAGTCTAAATTGAAAAATAAACATTTATTATCAATAACAGTTCAATTTCAAGTTATTTTTAAAAAGCAATTAATGATGACCACACAACATAAAAATAGTATGTAAATAAAACAAGATGATCTTTTTTTAACTTTTATCATCACAAGCAATATGCTTTACAAATCCTAAATATTAAATTCAGAGGAAAAATATCATGCATTTTAACAGGGCTGTGGAGACGGTAAAAAAAGTTCGACTAAGACCACAGCATTTTCCAAAACCACGACTCCGACTCCAACATTGACAAAAAACACGACTCCGACTAAAAAAAAAATATTTCACTTTTATTGCCTTATTTTCCTATTTATGTGTATTCAATTAAATATCAACCCTACCAATTCGGCCGTTAGCCAAATTTGACAAATTAAATATTTGCAAAAATAAAAAGTTCAAACTTTTCAAAATTTCCGACTCCTACTTAGTACGACTCCGGCCAAATCGCCGCGACGACTCGGACTCCAGCCAAAAAGCCCTGACTCCACAGCCTTGTATTTTAATAAGATAGGCGGGTGACTAGGAATAGCTATGCGATCGAGGCTTTGGCCACCCCTGGTTAATATCATGATCACAAATTATTTTTAAAGCGTTGGTAAAAAACTGAATAATCCATGCTTTTGCTTGTATAATATCTTAGATTTTTGGCCTATACAATGAATTCTTTGACTTCGTCTTGACTACTGGCTCTAACTTTCTTATATTGGAAATATTAATGTTTTATTTATGAAACTTAACACCGCAGAAAACTTTTTTAGCGGAGAATTGAAAGTCTACATCTTGAATTTGTTGTTGAACTGAAAACAAATCCCTCATTATTTAATCACGCCCACGATTTAAATGAAAAAAGTATAAATAAATGACGCGATAAAATATTCTCTTTTACACCGACATCGTTCTTCTAAACCATTTCTGAACTTTGATCCAGGCAATACTTTGTAGAATTTATGAAGTGTAAGAGCCCTAGTGGTTGACACATACAAATTTGATTTGTAGATTGAAAATCATTTTCTTCCATCATTTAAAATGAAGAATCTGAATTAATGTCACCAAGTTTAACTAATTTTCATTGCTGTTAGAGAAAATAAGTTACATCTTCAATATTTACTTTTCATTTTCATATTCTTAGGCTAAAACTTATGCTTGACCTGGCAAAATGATAAATCATGACTATCGGCACTTCGAAAATCAGTACATAGTTGACAAATAACTATCCAAGTAGATATTTATCTAAATAATATTTCTCTAACTCTTTAGTTTTACTTTATTCACCCTAATTGATAGTACGTCCACTCCGTATCAATCTTATTTTTGATACGTCAGTACGTATCAGTTGATAATGCTCGCTGTCAGAGTCCTGGTCCTGCTCTAATAAATTTTATGTGAATTAAGTACAGAAAATGGTTTATTATTTGTATTATAAGGTCATTCCACCAAGTAAAACAGTGGACACCTTTAAAGTTATCACAATCACAATTGTAATATTTATATTTTCTATTTCATAGTTTTAGTTATTTTCTACTTATTGATACAGTTCTTACCGATAATTTCTTCATTGCGTTGTTTTCCCTTTCATCTTTTTCTGCTTTCTTTCTTTCTTCAAAAACAGATTTCTTATTTATTTTTTGTATAAACCCAAAACAATTATTAAATTTTTATCTACCACTGAGATTTTTTTATTTATATTCATGCAATCACCAACACAATTACCGTTGATATTAAGAGAAAAATAAATTATATAAATATAAATCAAAAAATGTAAGTTATAGTCTATGAGCACCATCTGTTGGCTATGATACATAAAAATGGACGCCGTACACTTATTTTTTTATGAGAGGCTAGGAAAATGTTTGAATACCTGTCACGTGTTGATTGTTTATGAATTTTGAAAGGACATAAATAATAAGCTGTCATACTTTAAGTAACTTTTGAACATGTCAGACATGCCACCGTTCTTACTTCCCGGCCAGGAAGACGAAGACCCTGACAACAATCAAAAAGAACCTTCAAAAGATTTGACTGATTGGGACCTTCCCCTGGGTTTTATAAGTCAGAGGCACGTCGAACCTATAGAAGGGGCTGTAAATAACGAACAGACATGGAGAATGAAAGAAAAGGTATCATTAATATATTCACATGTCTAACCTTTTTGTATTTTAGATGCATAAGACGTATACGTGAAATGTGTTCAACATGTTATTTAACGCACTACAATCTTATCGCGGTTCTGCCTAAATGTTTGCGATTGTGCGTTGTTGTCGTATGCAAAGTGAATTGAAAGCTATTCCTAGTTACTATTCGTTAACATATGCTTCACATATTACAATATTTACCAACACAGTCGAATTGAACTGTTATTTATTCTGAACATTAAAACTCTTAACTATTAACAGTTTTCTCTATCCATTAAGTATCGTATTTCTTAGGCAGTGAATGTAAAACTTGAATCAATTCTAATTTAATTGATGTAACTGGTATTGATTTCTAATATTGCTATTAGTTTGTGTATAAAATTATATAATTGACTTCTTAGTGTAAAGGCATTATTGTAAATACAACAACACATTTGTTAGTACAACTTCCACATATATTATGATAAAGACCCTGACCGGTTTCGCTCAACACGAGCATTATCATCTGATCAGTGGATTTCTATCACGATGAGTGAACTTGGTTCTGATATGTATCAGAATATATGTGGAAATAGTACTCAAAATGTTTTTTATATTTATGATAAGAGTTTAGTAATACAATTTTGGTCTATGTAAAAACACATTTTTATCTCGGTATTAACTAGTCATTGTAGTTGACATTCGCAAAACTTTGTTGATTATAGAGACTCATCTTTTAAGTCTTTGGGTACAATAAGTGAGCAAATAAATACAGTGTATTGATAACCTTAACCAATTTTTTTTCATGTATTCTATGTATTAATATATAGTTGTTTTGATTTTGTAGCAATAGTGTGTTTTGGTTTTCCCTGTAACCAATGTGCTAAATTGTAAATTTTTTTTTAACAAATCTACTCATACATTACCACTGCAAATTGCAAAATAAAGAGATCTATATGTTTTACACGTTTTTATGAATTGTTGCTTTTTTCAGTACAAAACGCATTGCGTGGCGTTAGTTGTTTGTTTAAATGTTGGAGTGGACCCACCTGACATTGTCAAAACACAACCATGTGCTCGGCTAGAATGCTGGATAGGTAATGTGAAATATATATACAATTTTATATATGACAAGTATTATTTAAATATTAGCCCTTAATATTTATAATTTTATCACTTTTTATGTGTTAACTGTCAATTCATGGTGGAAAGGCATTAGATTTTATTTCAACTGCTCACGATGAAATATATGTGGAAGAAGCAAATTTTTTTTATTATTTATTTTATATAATTCCTTTCTACCAAGAAGTGATTATCATTAGATTTGGAAATGAGAATTAACAATAATTCTCTTATTTAAAAAAATATCTTATCTCTAAAACAGGTTTGAAAATTGAATTTTGATACTAAAATCAAATATTCAAAATGTGGAAAAATAGAAAACACATTTAAAAATAATATGGTAATGGCTATGTGAAATGAAGTATTTGAAATGTAAATCAAAATCAACAAAAATAATAACGAAAATAATCTTTAATTTTCATTACTTTTCATGAGCAAAACCGGTATGAATTTAGTTTGATATAAAATTGAACGACACATTATGGTGACACTTCATCTCATAATAGTATGTCTAAAGTTAACTAAGTATTATATAAAATTCTTTTTTTCAGATCCACTTTCACTGTCACCTGCAAAATCTTTAGAATTAATAGGATCAAATTTACAAATGCAATATGAAAGATGGCAGCCTCGAGCACGCTATAAACAATCTTTGGATCCAACAAGTGATGAAGTAAAGTTTTTGTTAAACTCCTAGTTGGCAACTACTTAATATAATTTTTTTTTTTTTTTAGTTGTATTTTTTTGATGCCACTTTGTCCAGGCACGAAAATGCCACTACGAGTTTTATGAATAAATATTGTATTTTTTAATGAAACCTTATGCAGAAACATCCTTCAAATGTAATGTGATTGTTAGAAAATCAGTATGTTGAAATGATATCACTAGGGCTGGCACTGTATTATCACAAAACCTGTTCGATTAACATAATGAGTTAGAGTGAGAAGAGAATAACTGAACTGCAAGTGGACAACACATGTAAAGACATTTTTGAGAGCGTTTCATATTTATAAAGAATTCAGTGAATTAAATTTATTTTTATGGTGCATAAAACAACGAGTGTTAAATGATTTTCTGGTTAGTTTTCATGGAGAAATCAATTGTGGAGAAAGT
This sequence comes from Himalopsyche kuldschensis, assembly GCA_028554975.1. Taxonomy (NCBI): domain Eukaryota; kingdom Metazoa; phylum Arthropoda; class Insecta; order Trichoptera; family Rhyacophilidae; genus Himalopsyche; species Himalopsyche kuldschensis. The sequence continues at coordinate 1,544,274 of JAHFWI010000005.1, forward strand.
CGGCATTAGTAAGGCCAACTTATTCGTCTCCAACTCATCAATTTCTATTGATGTAATACTCAAACGTTTGGTAATTTTTTCAGGTTAAAAAGCTGTGCTGTTCGCTAAGGCGCAATGCAAAAGATGAAAGAGTTCTTTTTCATTACAATGGTCATGGAGTACCAAAACCTACAACTCAAGGCGAAATTTGGGTATTCAATAAGGTATGTAATAATTAAATTGTCATATTCATATGGTATTTGCTGTATGGTATATTCTCTATGGTTTATCCTCTATGGTTTATCCTCTATGGTATATTCTCTATGGTATATTCTCTATGATACATTCTTCCTGTTGTGTTTTTTCAAAGTTAAAATTTTTACATCTTTTTGAGACATCTAATATATTATTATTTGTGATATTTTACTCGCATAAAGGATTTTTTTTCTCCATTTCTGATGCCTTATCAGAAAACAATGTGTATGCTAAATGAATAATTAATGGCTTATTTTCAGGCGTATACCCAGTACATTCCTCTTTCCGTTTATGACCTACAAACATGGATGGGGGCGCCGTCTCTGTATGTTTACGACTGTTCGAATGCTGGAGTTATTGTGGATCAGTTTAAAACGTTTGCAGATCAGCATGAAAAAGATTTTGAGGTATTTATTTGAACAGACAAAGGTGTATTGTATTTCCCTTGCTGTTTCAAGCAATTATCTTTATTAAATATTATTGGAGTACGAGCATAAGAGTGTAATGAAAAAACATACTTTGAGAGGCTAAATCAGTGGTCGGCAACCTTTTGAGTGACTGGGTAAAAAATTTCATTTGATAAATGGGTAAAAGTTAAAAAAAAAAAATATATTTTCATAAAATAAAATATATACATGGATGTACGTACATATTACATGCTACCCTGGTTTTGGTATTTTTTTTATGATATTTGGCAAACATATGGTCAACTTGAGTTGAATACAGGAATCGAGATTTACTAACGTAAGTCAATTCCGCAGCTTATTCTGGACACATTTCATTTTGGAAAATGTTTGCTCACAAGAATATGTGGAACCAAATGCTCATAATAGAGCAAATGCAATTTTTTATAAGCATTATTTTTTTTGTGGTAATGCCCAGCGTGATGATATTGCATCCATGTGATTCTGTGTTTTCGAGATGCTTGCGAAGATCTTTGAATTTATTTGTCCATAGAACTGAACATTTGATTGTATTCTAATCCATATTATTTATTCCAAGATATTCAAAATATTTCAGCATCATAATTTCTTGGGTGGGTAATTCAATTACCCACAGGTAGTGGGTTGCCAACCACTGGGCTAGATGGAAGGTCCAACTGATTCAAAACTCAACTGACTTGTGACTCTTTTTTAATAATTTTCTGGTGTAATTGATCGAGATCGTCAACTGTCTGCAATATGCTAAAAAGGTCCTGGTTTCGCCGTGGTTGGTCGAATTACCAACGTGTGATGTGTGGCGATATGTTTCTGTACCGAAGTCAAACGTCAGAGTAGGTAATAACCATTATGTACAATGTATTAATGAAAACTTGTAACATAGTAGGGTGGCTTCATTTGCAGTTGTCGCGTCAAAATGCTGGTCCCCACTCCAACCAATCGGATCCAGCATCCGCCCAGCAGGTGCCGCCTTCGTACAAAAACTGCATTCAGTTGGCCGCCTGTGCTGCCAATCAGGTCCTGCCGATGAATCCAGAACTGCCAGCTGACCTCTTTACCTCCTGCCTCACAACACCTATCAAGATGGCTCTCAAATGGTTTGTGATGCAGAACCATGCAACTAAAATAACTCCTCCAGGAATCATACAGCTTATTGATAAGTAAGTTAAAGATGAATAGTCTAGAATTTTTAGAAATAAATAAAACCCTTAACAAAAAAGAAATATTATTAAATAATATTCTTAATAGGACAGGTTGCTCGCCATTACTTACATTGTTTCCAATTAATAGAGTTGTCACTAACCTCATAACAGCTCATTAGTTTATTAGTTTAATAGTTTGTAATGTTTAACGTCATTAGAAGTATGCTTATCTGTTTGCTTTGTTTCGACTCTATAACCCCCTCTCTTGCTTCCCATAAAAGGGAAATATCCCAATCTGATTGATTGCAGCGCATTAGTATCATTATGTGTTTGCTTTGTTTCGATTCTATCACCCCCTCCTTGCTTTCTTTAAAAGGGAAAAAACCCGTAATCCATTTTGTAATTTCATAATTTAAAATGTTAAAATGTTAGAATTTATCTTTCTTCATTACTTAAGCAAACTTTGCGATAGTAAGTCTGAAGATGGCTCTGAAAGAGGCGAAACACGTGTCACAGTGAGTAGCACAATACGTGGAATAATCAAAGTTATTTTAAATTTTATATCAAGTTTAATATCTATACTAATGACCTTTGTTCATTTTTATTTAGTTAAATCTTATAAATCCAATAACATTGTTTTTAATACCACAGATATGAAGTTTTTAATATACGAATTCATAAATCAACTGAAAAAATCATTTGATTAATGGTTTGAACTTTTTTTTAAAACCGTGTCTTTCAATGTGGAGAATATGAACTATCATTGGAGTTAATTTCAATATAAATTTCCAACGAGAATTGCTCATTACTCAGTTGCTCAACATCTTTTTTCCAAGATAGTTGGGATAAAATGGACAGGACTACTGGTTAGCTAATCGCCCTTGCTACAATTCATTTTTAATGATCAGGCGGTTTCATCCATAACATCCATGTTTCCGTATGGAAATCAATAATTTGATTGAACAATAAAACTGCCCGGACTGGGACTTAAACCAGTGCACTCCTTAATGGAAACTAAATACGTTGATACTCAGCCAAAGACAATGTGTATTTAGTAATTTATAGTTATTGTGCTATCCCAACATTACAATTTGATTGTAAATATTATGCAAGTAAAATATTTCATCATTATGGTTTTATCATACTGAAAGGGGTTATCTGGGTCATCAGCGTAATTCTTTAGCATTTTATGTTGCAAATAAAAATGATTATTTTGTCAATCTTTTTTACCTCGTGATTCTACGATATGTTTGAAATATTTAATTGCTAAAATTCTTGGTCAATTCCTTAAATCATTGTTTCAGAGTCCTAACCCCTCGGGAAGGTGTTTTATATTGCCTTTTCAATCTCTCGACCAATTTGTATCGATATGAATCCACTAAGTCTGATTGATACCTCTGAAAGAGGTGAAACATGTGTCAATAATAGTCACAAAATACGTGGAATCTTTTGTTGTCGACTAATGAAATGAAATGCTTACAGAATTCCCGGGCAACTTACCGATAGGCGTACAATGATAGGCGAATTGAATTGGATATTCACAGCAATTACGGACACCATTGCATGGAATACCCTTCCTCCGGATTTGTTTCAGCAGCTCTTCAGAGCTGATCTCCTCACTGCTAGTCTTTGCCGAAATTTCTTACTCGCTGATAGGATTCTCAGGTAACTATTCTGTTCTGGCACTAAGTAATTTTGTCCGTGGACGAAATTTTACATATTTTAATTGCATAGACAAGCAATAGTCATAGCAGCGGAATGTCTGATTGATAATGAAGATCACGTTGACACTTGACTGTGGACCCGACTGCTTCTTGAAGATAAAGCATTATATCTTGCATCCGATGATTTTGATTGGTGATTTTGATTTAATTATTAATATTTGTCAATGAATTATTTGATCAGTATCTAATTCAATTAACGGTCAGTAAAAAATAATGAATCTTCTGTAAAAAAAATATAAGTGTTAATAATTAGTTTTGATAAGTTTTTGATTGGAAGAGGGTCAGTACTTTTTTGTAAAAGAGTAAGTAGATATCTATCTATAAATGATTCGTAGTTAGTAGTCGTAGGATGATTAGGTAAGGTTAGGCTCGTTATTTAATTGCAATACTTACCGTTTTACATAAATTACTGACCAAATTCACCATTTATAATATTAACTGACCATTTATTTAATTTACTGACCAAAACTTGAATTAAATACTGACCCATTAAATAGACACTTAAATATTTTACGTATGGAAAATATTAATTTAATATTTTACAAAAAGGTCATACAACTGCACACCCGTGTCTTCACCGGCCATGCCAACGATGGCCAATCATCCGATGTGGCTTGCGTGGGAGCAGACTCTAGATCTGGCGCTAGCACAGTTACCCGGCATGCTGGACAACCAAAAGCCCTACGTGCATTCGCCATTCTTTGAGGAACAACTCACAGCATTTCAAGTCTGGTTAGACTTGGGTGAGTCCCTGCAAGGTTAAATCTGTCAATATTACCCTTTCTATTACATACATTACTTAAGAAGAAGGTGAAGGGTCTATTTTTTGCATAATGTTTTAGCTTTAAATATCGAGGTGGGCGAGAATTACTTGTTAGGCAATCGATCTTAATCAGGTAGCATTTTATTTTACCAAAAATCAAATTATTTTCAAACGGAATGCAGTTGCAAATCTGCAAATATTCGCTTAAAATTGTTAATTTAGTTTTTTTTCTAATTATACATAAGGAATAAAATATTGCTTGTTACTATTTCCACCCCCCAATGTAGAGTATAAGGACTCCTGATGGAGCGTATTTCAATTGAAAACTGTTCTCTTTTTGGAGAGACTTAAGATAGGGCTAGGACAGGACCAATATATCTTTTTTAGAATCGTATTTGTGGTAGAAATTTCAGGCATCACATTCATTGATTTGACTTTAGACACAAATCTATAAAATCCCGCCAAAAAAATTTACATCTCGAAAATGACTACTCGGCATCAGTCTGGTAATTAATAATAGTATTGCATTTATCAAGTTTCGCTCCATGCCCAGAAAGAGAAGGAGAGTGTTTACGTGTTGTGTTGTACTGTGCTTTACAGACAGAAACATAAAACAAAAAAAATATATATTGTTGTAATAGAACTTCGGAAATTAAAACCCTTTATGTCCATTATTCAATATTAAAAATCCTTAAATAACTGTTTCATTTGAAAATGTAATTAAGTTCTAGTTATAAGAATTAGAATACATGATAAAGATGTTGGATTAAAATCTTAGCATGAATGTTTTCTGTATGCCTATTTGTATACTTATTTATTGTCTTTGATATTAGACTTTGTTAACCATAAGACACATTTACCATAAACTATTCAAGCTTAAAAGTGGCAAAAACAATCTCCATTTTTCAATTTATAAGAATTGGAATCAATCTTAACTTTACTACTAAAGTAACCTTACGATAGCAAGTATCAAGATGCTTCTTAAAGAAGCGAAACATGTGTTACTATTTGTTGCATAATACCTGGAATAATGAAGTTATCAATTCAATTTTATTCTAAAGTTTTTATTTTATTCCCAGGTTCCTCTGACAGGCCTCCGCCTGATCAGTTACCGATGGTTCTTCAAGTTCTGCTGAGCACAATGCACCGAGTGCGAGCGCTGGAGATCCTGGGACGGTTTCTGGCGCTGGGTCCGTGGGCTGTGAATCTTATTTTGAGCGTCGGCATATTCCCATACATGGTGAAACTACTGCAGACGTCTGCCCAAGAATTGAGGCCTCTTCTAGTCTTTATTTGGGCAAAAATAATGGCAGTTGATGGGGTAAGGAAGATGATGTTTCTATTGCTACAGTCAGTTGCTTTTTAGATGTAATTATGGTAAATTATGGATATATGGTCACGGAACAGAATTTTTTTAAAAATATTTCGTCTTTAATTTTTAAATTTATTGTAATAGAAGATCCTAAAGAATACTTCGCAATAAGTATGAAATCGCGTTGTTTTAATTTACAGGAGCAAAATTGCAACCTCAATCTACATAAATAATATTATACAAATCGAGACAGTCACATAAGTTTATTATTTGTTTAAAATAAAAAGAATAATTTTATTATAGGCTAATATTAAAAAACAAATTCTTCTTTCAGAACTCGTACAATAATCAGTAATATTCTTCAGATTTAATCATTTTGATTCCACATTTTATAATAATCCACAACAACTCGAAGAGTAAAGTCAAAACATAAAATTATAAGCCAGTACATATGTATGTATAAATTTTTTGAGCTTAGCTCGAGAGGATTGGGATTCTGTCCCGTGACCATATATCCATAATTTACCGTAATTATTTATTATTTATCTAAGCAATGTACTGAACTGTAGCTATGAAAATTTTACCAGAATCAATTCGCTCATTACTTAAACGGTAATAAATCTATAGTGATGTGCGGTTTCACGCATATGTTATACTATATTTACTGTGTTGATGGGTTCCTCATATGATGTATTATATTTTCAGACATGCCAAGGTGATCTGGTGAACGCCAAAGGACACAAATACTTTTTGTCGGTTCTGCAAGATGTCACAATACCGGTAAATTACTAATTTCAATTTTGTGTAAATACAAGTGATTCTGCTCAGTATTTGCAATATGTATTAATTAAAAGAATTCCAAATTATTCTGTCTTGATGTATGCGTACTAAATTCCTTTGTTTTTTTTATTAAATTTATTTTAACTGTACAAAAAACAAATATTTAACCACAGCCAATTGTAGACAATTACACACATCGGTCACTATTTTATATTTAAGATTAAATTATGTTAACTTTATGTATTTATTTGATTATTTAATCATTTTCAGAGTGAGCATCGTGCTTTGGCCGCGTTTGTGTTAGCAGGCATTGTAAATAACTATCTACCTGGTCAAGAAGCAGCTTTACAAGTAAGATGATATCAAATTACATTGTTATCATGATTAATCACAGTTGTTCTGAAGAAAAAACTATTTTTATTACCAATACAATATATTTTAGTATTAATTTGCATCATTGTTTCAGGGGTCGCTGGTGTCTATATGTCTGTGGCAGCTGAACGATCCCAACCCTCTCCTCCGACAGTGGCTGGCCATCTGTCTGGGGAGACTGTGGCAAGGATATAACCAAGCTCGCTGGTCGGGCGTCAGAGATATGGCTCATGAGAAACTCTACTTACTCATAGAAGATCCTATTCCTGAGGTATGGTAAACGTTTTGATACATGTGTCTAGAATCCTATTGGATTCTCTTTTTAAAACAGTTTCTTTATATACAGCATTTCATTGATCTTTTTGTCTTGTTATGTTGGTTAAGTTTTTTTTTATGTGGGCAGCCCACCAAATTACCAGTGAAAATTTATTCGGCTCAACATATAACTTCTGTTGGATATTGATTATTAAAAATTTGTGTATGATCTGTCATATGATAGGAAAATGATTGGATCCGACCAGTAGTGTCTTGATGACTTGATGCTTGTAAATCAAATTTAAATTGTTGAGTCTAAATCTATTGTTTTCAATTTCAAACTAGTTAGTTTGATTACAATTAAATACAATTAAAGTGATAATTTTTTTATGTCATTTGTCATCTAATCTTCTGCTTTTAGGTGCGGGCAGCTGGTGTTTATGCCCTCGGGACCTTCGTTTCATCAGAGCGAGAGAGAACTGAGCATGCGAATAGCTTAGATCAACAGGTTGCCATTAGTTTAACACGGATTGCCTACCAAGACATGAGTCCGATCGTCAGAGCGGAACTACTCGCAGGTAAATTTTATTTTTTCTTATTTTGCATTACGTTTGAGATATAAAATAAATGAATATTCAGTTGACCACCAAGATTGTGTTTATCGAGGGACATACTGTACTAATGATAGAACAGATGTGCAAAGTTCATTGGTTCTCGAGAAAATATTAATTTTGAAGGTCCAATATCGGATCTTCACCATTGCAACATTTCATTGACATGTTTTTCCCCTTTCAGCTCTTCAGTGGTTAGTGTTAACATTCGAGCCTCACTTTATAGCTGTGTCATTGCAAGAAAGTAAATCGAGTAATTCACATTCTCATCAAAGAGGCGGCAGCAGGTAAATAATTTAAATACATATTCAAGATATTATATAAAAATATGCCTTTAGAATAATAATAACTGATTTTGTTTATATACTGAAAACTTGGCGCTACATGCATGGCCATACTGCTAAAAGGGTTAATGAGCATGTGAAAAATTGTAGGGAGCGGAGTCGTATGTATTCCGGTGGAGCGATAGATACGGGGCGAGACGTGTTAGATACGAGCGGTCCGCCGAGTCCCGCCGAAAGGATGATGAGGGTTTCCAGTTCTAGTGCCATCGCGTCACTCGGAAGCAATTGCAGTTTGCAAGGATTGCCCACAATAGGTAATATTATCCTTTTTTTTTTCTCCTGATGGAAGAAATCTACACTACAAATAATGGTGCAGGAATTGTATGGAATATCATTGAAAACATTTTTATTAATTGAGTAGTTTTTTATGATTGAATTTGCTTTTTTTTTTAGGCTTTGGGTCAGTTTACATGAAGCTCTGGTCAGTTTTGTGCTCCATGTGCACTGATCCACACCCTCAAGTTTCGGAAATGTGCAATAAGATAGTGAACTATATAAAAAATCAGGTGAGATAATCTAAACTATTAGATGTATTGATGTAATAACAGCCTTTCTAAAAAATAATTATAATAAAGAGATACAATATGAAAGAAAACAAGGCATATGAAGAATGTAGTCAATAAATAATTGATGACACGTTTTGGCTGTGTTCTGTTAGTCTTGCCTTTAGTGTGTACTATTACATATTCATACCAATATGTCAATGAGATTAAAAACATAGATTAGAATTAGATAAAATAGTATCTAGTAGAGCAACACAAAAATTTCCCTTTTCATTTATTGTTTTATTTTCATACAAGGAATATTGATTTTTTACAGGTTTTAGAGTTAAGTCTGTCTCGAGAGTTGTGTGTAGAAGGAAGGTTTGGCGGTAATGGAAGTTCATCTCTTCCTCCGTCGCCGAATACTAGAGCTACTTATTTAAATGATCACGCGAGGACGTTACCTCTCCCTGGTAACTATGATACCCCATACCTTGATGAATTACTATGGTCTAACCGAGTGAATGCTCCAAATTAAAAGTTGATTTATGTTGCAATAAAGTGAAATGCTAGGAAATCGCTAATTATTATTGAAACGTTTCAGGCAACCGAAGTCGTAAAGCAGTGTTACCTCTCACGATAGCAGAAGACAGCGCCGGGATCGCTGGAGGATCGAGCGGAGGAGCAGGCGCGGGCGGAGGTAGCGGAGGGAGAAGCAGCAGTGCGGGGTCGGAGGCGGAAAAGAAAGTCCGTAAACCGATTGTCACCACGCAATTTGTGGAGTGGGCGAGCAGCCATTTCGCAGGCAGGTCGCAAGATGATAAATGGGAGAAGGTGGGTCTCTACCGGAGCAGTTGATGATGTTAAGTCAGCACTCTGCAATCAATCTATAGATCTGTGTTTGTCAACGTACACTCAGCTGTCTGTTATATCTAAATCTACTACCACCCATCTGACGCAAAATAGTCTACCATCTTCACTGTCTTCAAAATGAGAGAGGTTGAGCTACTGTATAGCAAGCATTTCTCGCAGAACTACTCATTTGAAGGATTCTACGACCGGATAGCTCACACTTATTGTTTTGATAATGTATGTTATTTTGTTTTCAGGATATTGAAAGCCGAATGTACCAGGAAAGACAATGGCGGTATGAGAGAAACATAGCCTTAAGGGAAGAAGCGAGATGTAAGATATTGATTATTTTTTGTTGATAATATACACGATTAGATACTTCATAATATAAAATTTAAAATAACTTTGATTATTCCACGTATTGTGTAACTAACTGTGACACGTGTTTCGCCTCTTTCAGAGGCATCTTCAGACTTACTATCGCAAAGTTTGCTTAAGTAAAACTTCAAACTTTGCGATAGTAAGTCTGAAGATGCCTCTGAAAGAGGCGAAACACGTGTCACAGTTAGTTACACAATATGTGGAATAATCGTTATTTAAATTTTATATTAAAATGAACCTCCACAAAGTTACCTCCGAAACCATCGAAAATATTAGATACTTCATTGTTGTTTGCCTGATGTGCTTGTTTTGTAACGAATTACAGACGAACAATTAAAGATGCCGGTGAGTCGATTGGAGTCGCAGGTGTTCAACGCTAGAAGTCCCTTACCGCCTTCCGTCGTTATCTTTCACCCCTACGATCAACACATTGCCTTGGCTGCTAAAGATTCTTTTGGGTAATTAAAAAACTATTATATTCTTATATTATAATTGTATCCGTTGAATGTGTATTAGTCCCGAGCCGCATTATGGTATGATATTAAAGCAAAGAGGTAAATATATTTCAATACTTCCAATTATAATGAGTTTTTACATCTCTGGATAAAATATTTTTTAATATTTTCTATACATATATTTATATATCTATTTATTTATTTATTTAATGACTAATTACATATACAGTAAAAGTCCGTTAATTCGAAATTCAAGGGACCGGATTTCCCAAAAATATTCGAATTACGAATTACGGGATCAGTATGAAAAATTGAATCTTCGCGGCAATTGTCGACGGCTTGGAACATCGCGGCCATTTTCTAGATTTTTTATTGACCAAAAAAATTTAAATTACGCAATTACTAAAAAAAAAAACTCGCGGCAATAGTCAACGGCTTTGAACATCGCGGCCATTTTTTCGATTTTTTATAGATCAAAAAAATCGAATTACGATTTACGCGATCCCTAAAAAAAAGAATTTTAGCGGCAATTGTAGACGGCTTGGAACATCGCAGCAATTTTTTCGATTTTTATAGGCCAAAAAAATCGAAATTCCAATTACGCGAACACTAAAAATAAAAAACTATCGTCGGCTTGGAACATCGTGGCCATTTTTTCGATTTTTTTATAGACAGGCATTTCATATGAATAAAAAACTATTCGAATTCGTTTTTGACATACGATACTTTATATATATGTCTCACTTACACTAATGGTTTACACAAGCTTTACTCTTCAAAACAATGTGTCGACTAACTTTTAACCTAACAAACTCACGAAATTGTTGAAACTGTCAAAATTTCTAATTACAAGAAATCGTATGTAAATTTTGACGAAAAACTCTACGAATTACGAATTAAGCGATATTTCGAATTACCGGTACATTTTACTATGAAAAGTCAATATTGGAACGAGCAAATTATGAAAATTTCGAATTATGAATTATCGTTGATCGAATTAACGGACTTTTACTGTACTGCTATAAATGAAAATGCTGTCCTAAACAGTCAACAATTGATGAATGTTTCGTGATCTTTGTTCAGTTGGACTTCAAGGCTTTTGGTCTGATAAATAATCTCAAATGAATATTTTTAGCATTTGGGATTGGGGGACCGGTGCCAAACTGTCGTACGGCCAATGGCGAGGTCCCAACAATACCACCTTGCGGATAGCCGCGTTGCAATATGTCAACACACACGATGCCGGTCGCTTAATACTGTGCGGATCGGCGTGCGGCTCCGTTGCCCTTTATCGACCTGGAGTAGGCGGACACGCCGTCGGCTCCAGAGAACCCCGACTGGTGACGGCGTGGCGTGCCCTCACCACGTACAACGGAAACCAGATGTCACATCACAAAGCACCCGGTTTGTAGGCCATTTTAATTGTTTCAAACACAAATGATTGTCTTTAAGATTTTTATTTTATGTGCTGCTTTACGGTTGTGACTCACGTTAAACCGTGACCATAAAGAGATAAGATAATGTTGCTATTACTAAGAAAATTTCTGAGTAACCAATCATTAGAAGTGCTATCAAATATAGAATAATGAGACTGAAAACAAGCATCAATTAATAAATGACTGAAAACATTTCAATTTCGCTCGCAAATACTCAGTTAGTCATTATTGCGAGATATTCTGATGGTTCCACAATGAGAGGAGAGTTAGTAAAATTAGAATCAGTGCCAATAAGTACATCAGGAAAAGAAATATTTTTAGAAACGCCAAATTTTGTATGGGGTCATCTCTGTGCTTTAGGAGGTTTGACAATAGATAAATTGAATTTCCAGTTGTTAATGTTGAAATTATTTTCAGCTACAGGCCTTGTGATGGAATGGCAGCAGAGTAGTCAAAGTTTAGCCGTGGCGGGCGCATCTGAAGCTATTCAACTGTGGGACGCTTGCTGTGAACGAAAACTCCTGGATATTCCTACCGGTAAGGGACCCTTCTAATACATACAGTTGAACATATTTCAATACTAAGAGGAAACTTATATTATATTTGAATCAGTGTTTTTGTAACTATGGTCAGTCAAGAGATTTCTGAGGCCGGTACAATCCTTCTGATTTGGATGATTCTGGTGAAAATTTCAGACGTTGCTATTGGTCTTAAATTGTGTGTTGAAAATTACCCAATTGATGATGGATAAATATTATTACAGAGGCAGAATGTTCAGCGAGTTGCATCTCACGCAACGGTCCGTTGATATCGTGCGGGTTTAGCGATGGCAGTGCTCGCATCTGGGATGAAAGAATCGCCAAGAAGCGGACTTCCCCCAAACAGACTGTGAGAGATCACCAGGCGATGCTGCTTCAGGCTCATCTGGCAGCTGACGATCGGACTTTCATCACCGGATGGTATACAAATAATACTATGCACATAAAGCTATAATTTATAAACTGTGGTACATTAAATTTCTGTCCTTGCTTTTGCTATTCATTTGATAATTCAGCATACTTGATATATTTTCAGCTCTGCCGGTGAGATAAGAATATACGACTTAAGAAAAACTTCCCCTTTGTCATGTATTCAAACCGGACAAGGAATGACAGCCATGTCTGTGCATCAGTACGCAGATATTTTTGCTTGGTGAGTTTGCTGCTACACAAATTATATTAACCAGAGCCGATATATCATATCTGGCTTTGTTAGATTTTTACAATCATGACGATGTCAATCTATGTTTTATTTTCATTGAAGTAATCTTTTTCTTTGTCTGATTTCAGCGGCTTTGCCAACCAGCATATTGGGGTGTATCACAAAAATGGAAATACCCTCAACACAATCAAGTTCCACGAAGGCTTTATGGGTACCCGCATAGGACCTGTTTCTTGTCTTTCATTTCATCCAGAGAGGTTTGTGAACTTATTTTTTTTTATGGTTGACCATCAGTTATCAATACAAGTCTTAAATAGTTAACCTGCTTAAATCCTTTGGCCCTAGAGTGGCGATATATTGGCTGACAATAGCGTGAAAGCGTTATTAAAAAAGTATACATATGTATACGTTCACTACAAATATGTTCTGTAATATTTTTCTCAAAGACATTGAGGAGGAAAGGCACAGAAAAATATTGAATTCAATAGAGGGTCACATGCCATGCCAGGTTGAGAAATGCTGATCTAGCGTATGTTACACATATTTCTGAGGCACAGAAAATTATTAAACTCGGTAGAGGGTCCCATGCCAACAAAGGTTGAGCAACGCTGATCTACGGTATGTTTTACGCCTATTTCTGTGCATAATCGGAAATAGAATGGTTGTTTGGAATGTTCATGCATCGGTGTGCAGTCAAAATTTAAATATCCTACTATTGTGTACGCAAACAGGTAGCAGTAAAATAATCCTAACCTAGTAACCTAACAATATGATATAATTCTTTTTAGATGTGCATTGGCAGTGGGTGCCAGAGATTCGACAGTGTCCGTGTACAGCACAGACCCGAAGAGGTGATATTCATACTCTTACTATTATATTCCTTTACCTCTACCCTTCACCACATGCCAGCCTTCTGAACCGTGAAATGGACAAACTACTTGTTTTCATAGTGCTAGGTATAAATATTTTTTTAAGCTATGTTACATGGACCGGCTTTTCTGCCAGCGGGGGCTCGATTGATCCCTACTCCCATAAGGTTATTTCAAATCGATCTTGGGTATCTTAACGCCTCATAATCATCCATCGACTGTACTGGTTAAAAGTGTATCTACAGTTTAGACATTTTCCGAAAATTCTATGTCTGTGTTCAATGAAATGCAGATTATAACGACAATGTAAATCTCGATTGTTTCGTGGCGCGGTTGCAATCGATTAGTTTATTTTTCTGCAAGATGTCTTAAATTACAATACTATGCATTGGGATGCTTGGCGCTGCAAAATATCTGTTTATTGTAATAGAATTGAATACATTTCATATCGTCCCTCTATCTTGCAATACTCGAAAATACAAAAAAAAAAAAATTGTCAGAATAGCGTAAAAACTATAATTTCAGTTTTTTTTATAAAATAATGAAATTTGAAATTTGTTTTTTTGTGTACACATATAGATTGAAAATAGGTTTTAATGGATCGGTGAGGTTTTCAATCAGCGGACATTTCAGTCATTGATTTTACAAAAACATCAGTTGACTGTTTGAGATTGTTAACAATATCAATTGTACCTCATCCTCCTGTAATGTGATACCCTAAGTTTAGTTTTACATTATAGAAAATCAAATTTGACCCGAAACACATTACAAAATGGCAGCGGTTTTGGTATTTATGAAGTTTGAATTTTTTTTGCTGTAGATAATTTGATAAATTAATTCATTCATCTTTGACAAAACGGGTTATATGTGTTACAAGATAGACTGATTATATGTGTAAGTGTGGCGTCATAGTTTGGATGCAGACATTGAATATTGTCAATTCTAATTCTATATTCAAAACTATGCTATAACCAATCATGTTTATTATTTCTGAAATAATTTATTTATTGGAAAAAAACTATATAAAATACATGGCATTACAGCAAGCGCCAATGCGCCATGCATTTGACAAATTAATAAAAATTACATAACATATTATACAAAAATATTAAAAATAAGAAACAGAACAGAAACATATTATTTACATAAGAAGACAAAAAAATTGAACAAAGCATCAAGTTCACTGCCGAAGATGTCCACATCAACAGGCAGCGCATTTATCAGCCGAATAAAAATAATAATTTGATACATCCAAAGACGCTCGGTAGGTGGATGATGTGTATGTTAATCATATTTATTTCTTTAGATGAAATATATGTATGAAATGGGAAATCTGGTTCATCTAATATGTGTTAAGTAAGAATAGGTTATGAATTATTTTAACCTCGATCAAATAATGCCTTCATTTATAATTTGTCTCCGAACCGTGTCGGGGTAACCGAGAGTTGCAATCTTGTTTTAGATGTACGTAATTATTTACGTAGATTGCATACGTTCAAATGAGAAGTTTGATAAAAATATTACAACTCGAAGCTTCACGCAAGATTAATTGAATCATGTTGACATGTGAGCTTGCGTGAAACATTTTACATTTAGATGAATTAAATTATCGACATGTTAATTTTTGATACACTTAAAATTAAATGTATTCATTATCGTTAGGTTTAAGAACAAAAAATTATGCATTTTGGATTAACAGCTATTTTAGAGTAAAAAATACATGAGTGGGCGGGGCCGTTACAGAGTTCTGTGTATATTTATTTTTGTTTATTTAAAGTTGTGCGTGAGGAGTAATTGTGATTTGATTGAATGGGCATTTTCTTGATAGTACGCCATTATAGTTAGGTAAAATATATCAATGTATTTTTTACGCTTTTTTCATGAGCTTACTCGCTTTTATAACTTATCTAGAAGGGATAGAAAATATCACAGGATTAAAGTTAAAATATTGTCATACAAAATTTTCTCTTTAAAATTACCAAATTCATTTTTTCCAACTATATGCAGTCTTGTAGAAATATCACTTGTATAAAATAATGCTCCTTTAATAAATTATTTATGCCAGAATTGAATATTTTTTGATTCAACGAAATTAGAGTTCTTGGCTTATATTTGTGTGCCAACTGAGGGTAGGGTTGCCATATGTGAAAGGGATTAAAAGAAATCCTTATAGCAAGCACAACTTTGATGACGGTGCAATAATGTTATAGTTATCCACGATATGACAAATCATTTTATAACTAAAAACATTGATTCTTTTACCTGAGCAGTGGTGGTAAATTTTCCATAACCTATTTGTTATATTGTTATTTCTTGTATTGAATATTTTTTGTCAAGTGTCAGTTTGATGATGTTGTTATGACACGGCTTGTATTACGCTAGCAGACGAGCTGTCGATGCATTCGTTTTTATCTGTTTTCTTTGTTTTTCTTTCGCTGTGTATCGAATACCGCTAAAAACAGTGGTGGTGTCTTTTAGCTTGATCTCCGTGAAACTTTCATGGCAAAATAATTTACCGTCTGTCATTGTTATTATGGTAATTGCATTAGTGGTAATCGATCGGGAATACGAAACCTTACTTTGATCATCTTTTGTAATAGGAATTGCATATTGTATACAAATTGTCAATTTTTATCATTATACTATGTGAACACCTGTTTTACCTTACGATAGTTGTTTAAAAAGTTGTAAGTGTCAATTAATAATTTCCCCATCAATCAATCTGAATGATTTCAATGGCTGAGAGCATTTTGATCATTGAGGCAGACCAGTGAAATGACAAAAACTGTGCAGCATTTAATTTCAGATCACCTGAGATGTTCAAATTAGAGAATTGAACTCTAGTGTAATTTTCCTTGCATTATTCTATAAATATATACATGATTTTTTTTATTTAAAATAAAATATCACACTGAAATTGGGAAATTGTTTTTTTTAAGTAATTGAATCGCCACTGTTGATTTGCAACGAGTAGCTTGCAAACAAATGTTTCAAAGTGACGATTATCCTATTGCTTTGTCGCAAGTAAGAAATCAGACCTTCAGCATCTCAAAAGGAAGTTGTCAAAAGTTTTCAGTAGCTTAATCATAATTTTTTTATGATATAAAAAAAATTGCCTACATTTTCAGGTATAGTTTTTCTGAAATGATCATATTTGCCTCAAACTTAATACAAAAAAGTGTTTCGTACAGAAAAATCAATAAATCACAACTTAAATATTTGACTTTTTCTTTTTTACCCAAATAAACATGATGAAAATTAGTGATGAGCAAAACCGGTCCTGATCTTTACGAAATATATCTGGAAGTAGTACAAAAGAAGTGTTTTATTTATTTGAATATAATACCTTTCCACCAAGAATTGACTGAACATTTTGTTTTTTATTTTGTTGTACTGTCACTGCAAATTGTTTGTTATGCGCTTATGTAAGCTTATTTGAACACAGTGAGAGTTTGAAAAACAACCAAATAGTTATGTTCCACACCTCCATGCTGAACATGATAACTATACTATTATCCTCTTAGGGCCCCGGGTATCACCTTTGATATATTTTTCTCTACATCATGGATTATTATGTCAATAAGAATTACTTAAACATATTGCTTATAATACACCATGAAAAAATCTATCTAATATATAAAAATCAATGTTTGTTTGTTTGTATTTTATGCGTTGCCATACCATTCATCCGATTGCAATAAAACTTTGTCAATTTATTGTTGCAATTTCGCAAAGGTTATAGGCATAGTACAATTAACTTTCAGTAGGTAGCATGTACCATAGACAATTGGCAAAAGACAAACAGCAAACATCAAATATCAAATATCATCGATACCGATCAATGTTAGTGAAATTAAATCAAAATTATTTATCTAAAATATTGTGCATTGTATTTCAATAAACACAAACATTTTCTTTCTTTGAGTGGCATTGCAACGCTTGCCGGGTACCGGCTAGTAGTTAATAAAAAGCATGAGTTTCATAGGTGATACCCGAGGCCCGAAGAGGATATGTAGATATTTGTCACTATCAGTAATTGTATCATGTACCTGTGTATATCTTCTAATAAATGTGTTTAATATGACTACAATAAAAATAGTGTTGCTGTTGCTTGAAGGTGTCAAGCAAAACTGTTTTTGGCGGTTTTCAAAGTTCTAACTGCATCAGAATATACCCCATTTCACGATCACCATTTATCATACATCCTATATAAAGAGATTCTTGCACAATATTGTATCGTATAAGTTAAGTTATATTTTGACTGTAATAAAATTTGTCAACAATGTTATTTCAAATGCACAGAATTTTATGTATCGTGAAACCTCAAAGACATTTAATCCTAGATTTTATTTATTGCCTTGGCACAGGTCTAAAAATATTTTCTTAAAGAGCAGACATTAAATATTTTAATACTAAAATAGTGATTAGCGAAATCTGCTAAAATTTTATTCCCTGCATCTTAAATGTGGTTACTTGATCATAGATAAACACCATTATGTAATATATTTACATAAATTCTTTTAATAGTATTAAAATAATGTAGGGTACGCGTTTCCAAGTGCTTGCAACTTTGGTTGCTTTAAATTGACACTATATTTCCTACCCTAAATAATATGAAATTATAATTGAACAATGCACAATATGAAAACACGAGAACTGTTATATTTGACAAAAACAATCCAGCTTGATCGAAAAATTTCAAGAATATTCAAAAGTAAAAATAATGTGGCTTAATTAATTTTGATTTGATACTTTCAATGTATTCAGTGGTAACTTTGTGGAGGTTAATTTTATCGTGTAAAAGTGCCGACGCTTGGTAAGAAATAAACCTTGACATAGTTAGTCTGAAGATGCTCCTCAAAGGAGCCAAGCACGTTTAACTACTTGTTACATATTATGTTGAATAACATAGCTATCACTTTCAAGGTGTTCACTGTCAATACTTGGTGGAAAGGCATTATAATAAAAATAATAATACATTTTTAGTACTTTTTCCACATAATTTTTTTTTTTATTATTACTTTATTTTTAACATAGTTATCAATTTAATTTTATATTTATTTGGATTTGCTTATCTCATGTTGAGTCAAGTGTATATATATATATATTTATTTGTTCCTAGTAGTTTTGATGAATGATCCGACAAGTTACAAGCACTTAGAAGCGTTCTTCCGAATATAGTTTAAATAATATCCATGCCCAGGTCTGATGAAAACAATTATCTTGTCCCTGCGACATTTATAGTGAAGTAAAAATATTACTAACAAACTGCCTTGAATTATATTCACCGATTGGTATGATAATGTTTAGTCATACCCATCGACACAGACTGCTTTTTAAAATGTTTTGATTGTTGTAAATTTAGGTACCATTATTTTATTGAATTCATTTTTAATTATAGACAGGTTTTGCAAACTCTGTAAAGTTGATCAACACCTCTTGAATGTGGTTTTTTTATAAATATATTTTGAAAAACAATGGAACATAAATTGAAAATATTGTTGCTTTTATTATATTTATGCTTTTCAACAATTGTTTCAACCACGATTGATTTTTTCAAAATAATTCTTAAAAGTAGTAAATATGTCGCAGTGAAAATTTGGCTACACTTTGTAAATTAATCTAAGCCATCGATTCTCATTTACCTCTTATCAAATCAATGTATTTCAGCTTCAAAAAATAGAAGGTGAAATTGTAGAAATTGAATGATGGAAATTTTTTGTGTTCCGTGAAATTTATATATCCTTAATTTTGAAAGTGCAGGAGGTCTTCGATCTCCTAGTTTTTATTAAAATATATATTATAACTAATGCAATTGTCACTCAATTCATTTTGATGATTTTAATGGCAGAGATTGATTTTTTTTTTTTAGGTTTTTCAATAAGGACGTTTTAAAATGTAAATAAAACAAGTAGTGTGTAAAATATTCACTCAATTTTTTTTCATTGAAAGTATATTTTATGGCATTAAGTGTGAAATAAAACGTCGTTCCAATGTCCGCCCATCACATATCCATTCATCCAAAAATGACGTGTAGAAATTTTGGTCAACTTCCAAATGCTCCAGAGCCCAATCAGCGAATACACGGCATTGTCTGTGGCCGCTTACCTTAAGTTCCTGGGTTAGTTGGATTTTATACGGGTGCAGACTCAAGTCCCGACGCAAAATTCACCAAGTTGAAGTCACAGAATGGCCATGCTCTTGTGAACAACGAGAAATTGGCTGCCTTGAGTTTTTCCATACACTCACTTACAGCAGCGATGTTTTCAGCAGATCTAACGTTTCAGTGACGTACTAGTGTTGGCCGATTATTTACCGAACCGGTTGACTCGAATTTGGCCAACAAACTTTGAATAGTCGACTCGGCAAGATAGCCTAACAAATTTCGAGCGTCCCTATTGAAAGACCTTAAGACTTCATAAGTGAGTCTTTTTGGGTCTATTAGAATATCCAAAGTAATTAAATTTAAAAACTATTTGATATTAATTTAGCCTATGTAGTAGTTATACACTCAGTGTTTCCGAGAGTTGGAAATATCTGATTGAGAGAGACAGGAGAGACACTTACTTTTCCTAACAGTGCACTCATATTTTACTTGAAATCATATCTGATAAGAGATATTATATATTCCTGAAAATGTGCAAATTTTTAATTAGTCCGTTAGATTGACAAGTACATTGTGTCATTAAAGACCCTTGTATAACAGATACTCGACGTGGTATGCAATTCACAGCAATGCAAATAAATTGAAACTTTGTAAATTTTTTTTGACTGCTATATCTGCTGGTAAAATATCTATTTGTGATTTAGTCTATGTTTGTTTTAAACTTTTCTTATTGTTATGTTGGAATAAACATAACTGTCTGTAATATTTTTTTGCACTCTGTAATAATGTTAAGTTCACACGAGGAGTGTTCATAAATTTAAGTAATACTTCTTTTTTATGCTAATGGATAAATAAATAATCTATTTACAATGATTATAAATATTCTCTATGGAAGATATGTATATGTTATGATATACTGTGTGTAAATTTTCAATTTTTGAATCATTATTGCTGTGCTGAAACTTTGCATAAAAAAATGGATAACTCTCCATGAATTGGCACGGATGTTTTCTTCATCACAATTAATCCTTACACAGCAATCCACATGCGCAAAATCTATACAATTTGATACCAGATATCGTATTTTCAAACATATAATGTGGTTTGTCAAAATGCACAGAATTTTATGACACTAAACCCCATTCCTTAAAATCATGTGACACATATAATCTATAAATGGATGACACATTTCTCATTTTTTTTGTCTCCTTTCTTTTTTCTGCATGTTCGAAAATGATGCAAAAAAATATCATTCTATGAACATGTATGTGTGATTAAAAGGTATAAAACAAACTGTTTTAGATTGAAATATGTTAAAATCGTAAATAATGAAATAATTTGCATATAATTAAACATTACAAATGACTCCCTTTGTATGAAAGAAGTTAGAATTTATTCTAAAACCTTATCTAGCTTCCTTTTGAAGAAAATTGTTGACTAATTTTACAACATCCCTTGCATATTTTCATGTTCCAACATGTTCATAAAATATTCAGAACAATTATTTGAACTTAATTGTCATATTTATATTGCACTGATCTTTAAAAAAATACTTTATTTATATATATCCAGATACAACGTGAAATGTTTGGATAGTCATGGCATTTTTGTTGGGCAAATATTAAATAAATATACATTTGATCTAAAAATATTTATTTTCTGTTTTCAATAATAGACCAATAGAGCTTGTTAAAATGATATTTTCTGAAAGTAAAATTATTGATATAGTACTTTGGGCTGGGCGTGTTGATGTATTATCACATCCTTTGCATTTAAAAAACGATATAATCTGTGAATTGGTTAAGTTAAATTAGTCTATTCTTTATTTTAATGTCAAAATATATAACTAATATGTAGGTGTTTTTAAAAGCTTATATTTAGTATTGTAGTTTTGTGCAATTTACTACTGCTATTAATTGTCATTTTTTTTCTATTTGAAAACTTCTTTAACAAACCAGACAGTTTATTCCTCAATATATTAATAATTGAGAGAAAGTATGAACTTTCATGATGTATTGACAAAAATAACAATGTATAATTGGAACGCCCTAAGAAGTAACTCAATATGTTTCTACTATTATGGGTGACTTAAAACTATTTAAAAATCACATGTAAATTTATAATATACATAAATATTGTTTGATTTTGCAATTGTTAAAAATTGCCATAAACATCACCGTGTCAATACTGTTTTCTTTTGTGTCTTTTGTATCCTGTCGATTGATTCCTATGTGACGCTGCCTTGAAAGCAGTGTCAGGCCATCAAAACAAGTACATGATTTTGTAAGTTATCTTTTAAAAGAGCGTAATTTTTAATATTAATAAATGAATCGAGTGCTGTATTTTTTGTACATTTGTTAATTAATTTTATGTGGTAAATGTGTAAGAAATTATTATTTTTAGTAGACACTTACTTTTTTTTTTTTTTTTTTTTTGAATTTGTAAATTTTGCTCAATCTGTATATTTAGGCTGCTAAATGAGAACTGCCTAATACTGTAACAACTTGGTTCTTTCTATATATATATTTTTTTTTCATAGGATTCGCATTATGAAAGTAATATGTACTCTGTAAATATCAAAAGGAATTATGTTACTTTCGTTGTATATTAATATAAATAAAACATAGCTAATATTGAATAAATAAGTTGTTCTTTTATTTAACGTTCATAAATTATTATGCGAAAAAAAATTGTTTAATTCATTCTTTCATCCTAAGAGTGTATAGTACTTTACACTTCTAATTATTCTAAATTATCGATTTTTGCTCGGAGACATGAATATCTATGTTTTCCAAAATTCCCTTCCCTACCCATCCGATTCTAAAAACGGGACCCTGCGAGAGCAATTGGCTTTCCACTAGTTTTGCTCAGGGCTGTGGAGTCGGGGCTTTTTGGCCGGACTCGGAGTCGTCACGGCGTTTGGGTCGGAGACGATCGTACTCGGAGTCGGAAATATTGAAAAGTTTGAACTTTTTATTTTTGCATTTAATATGTCAAATTTGGCTTTTGGCCGCATTGATAGGGTTGATATTTAATAGAATACACATAAATAGGAAAATTAGGGAAAAAAGTGCAGATATAATACTTTTTTTAGTCGGAGTCGGAGTCGTGGTCTTGGTAAATGTTGGAGTCGGAGTTGGACTATTTTTTACCGACTCCACAGCCCTAGTTTTGCTTCTATCGTTTCTATCCCTATAATCAAATGTTTTTTACCACTTCGGTTAAAGGTCATCTCAAAAACGACTTATTTGACATTTATATTGTATTCTAGCAGATGACATACAATAAACAAAAAGTATTTTATTTACCTTATTTTGAACATAACTTTTTACTGCTTTATTGTTTATTACAGAATGACCAATGTGATTGATTTATTCAATTGTCTGTGTTGAAGTTTTAACTGCCAAGTGACAATAAATTAATTTCTAAAATAGTCACCAGACATCGTTGCGTATCGAAAACACAATGTTGATTTATGTAAGACACGTGTCTAATAGCCAGATAAAGTTATCAGGTATACATATGTCATGAGAGAACAACACGTGTGTCGTAAGCGTAAAGCACGAGTAATGCACAATGTTGTGCAAAAAGCGGTTTTGTACGAACGGCTATTTTTTATGATACAAAGCGCAACTAATTTTTCAGAATAAAGCAGGGCTGTGGAGTCGGTAAAAAAAAGTTCGACTCTGACTCCAACATTGACCAAAAACACGACTCCAGCTAAAATAGTTTAATATCGTCATTTTTTTTTTGCCTTATTTCCTATTTATGTGTATTCAATTAAATACCAACCCTACCAATTCGGCCAATAGCCAAATTCGACATATTATATGCAAAAATAAAATGTTCAAACTTTTCAAAATTCCGATTCCGAGTACGACTTCGACTCCGGCCAAAAAGCTCCGGCTCCACGACTGCGACTCCGACTCCACAGCCCTGTAAATAAAGGCTATTAGTGAATAAATTACGTCACCTAATAATAGTATCCGATTTGAAAGTCAAATGTCAAATGTTTATTTTTTCATTGAAGAATTCATACAATTTTGTTTCCAGAAAGACTATTTAACCCCGGATTCTAGAAAAATATCTCATATCCTCTCTAAGAGGTATGTTAAGCGTCTTGATCCAAACTGTCTAGATATGATATGATGCTTGGTGTCATGAATTCATCTTTGAATTTAAACACTCGAACTTTCAAAAGATGGAATGATAATGAATTCCAGAAAATGATAGATTCTTGTTAGGTATATCCGTTTTTTATTTTTAATGAAATAAGTTATTAAAAACTTCCCCAAAAGATGAACAAATATATATTACAATAATTGACATGACTTATATCTTAACATTTTTGTTGAAATATTTATATTAACCTTGGTTTTAATTTTTTTCGATATTTGGCAAATACATATGTGGTTAACGAAAAAGGAATCGAGATTTGTTTGCGTAAATTCCGCAGCGTATTCTGGACACATTTCATTTGGGTAAATGTTTGCTCATAAGAATACATGGAACTAAATGCTGACAAATAGAGCAAATGCATTTTTTACAAGCATTGTTTTTTGGTGATAATGTCGCCCAGCATGATGATATTGCATCCATGTGAACGTTTTCTGTGTTTTCGAGATGCTGTCGAATAGAAGCACACATTTGAAATCAATGTATTCTAATTCTATATTATTTATTCCCATTTTATATTTAATTGCTGGCATTTTCAATGAATAAATAATTTTACAAAAAAGTAAAAAAAAAAAAATATTTTCTTGGTGGGTAATTCAAAATGTCGTAGTGGGTAATTCAATTACCCGCGGGTAGTAGGTTGCCGACCACTGGGCTACTGCATGGTCACTAGGAAAAGCATTAACGATTTTAAGTGGTATTGCTTCGAATGTCGACATATTTCACATGGACACGATTGAGTTCAGACGAGTAAGTAATATTTTTATATTTTATGGTTGATTTTGTCGGAACTCACTCGGTTGACTTCTTTGCCAATTTCCAATGTAATAATTATTGCCGGACAAAAGATTTTCTTGTTACTAGCGTTTTTTTTTGTTTTTGTTGAAATATATTGCAAGAATCCTTCCGATGAGATAAACGAATATAAACACAATAATCGGCATGAAATACGTCGAGGTGGTGAACTTGTATATCCTTCCGAAATCGCGGAGCAACAGGGTGGTCATGGCGAATCCATAAATGTACATTCGGAAGAGATACATACAGATTAGTGATGCATATTTTCTCTGAAATAGAAAATAAATGCAATTTATTGTCAAATGCATAATGTGCCTTGCAGTGTATAAAATATGACCTTGGTAGTAAGGTTTTGCAGGTAAAATCAGTTTAGCCAATTGAAAAAAATTGTAGCTACTACATATCTACATAAAAGCCACAATAAGGCAATGCCACTTTTTTCTTTCAGGTCATTGAGAGATGTTTTAAATAGTTACAATTTATCTCAAGATTTTTTTTTCATTACTTTGTTACACCTGTTGGCTAAATCGGTTTCATTTGTTCTTTTTACAAAAGAATAATATCATTTAACTTTTTTCAGACTAGCAGCGGGATCCAAAATTGAAATTTGACCGGTCCGGAACGTTTGGTCATTTTTGAAAAAATATTGATTTAATTTAGTATTTTTCAGCTCTAGTTGTTTCAATTTGTGTTTTTTTAATCCATGTCCGCTCCCAAATGTGGAGCATATGATCTCCTGATGGACGTATCTAATTATGCTTCTTCTACAAGAACTGCTTGCTCCGTGGTAATATATCCGTGGAGCAGTGTCAACGTTGTTGGCTTGCGTGCCGGACCGCCCGGGTTCGATTCCCGGTACGAGCGGATTTTTCAGTCGATAAATCTGTTCAAAGGCATGGGTGTTTAAAATCCATTTCCACCTTTCCGATCCCAAAGAGCGACGCATAGTGACAGCGTTTAGCTAATCACTAGTCCTGTCCAAGTCCTCGTAACCTTTCTATCCCTACTCTCTTCGAAAAAGAGAGGTTGAGCAAGTGAGTAACAAGTCGTTTTCGTAGAAAAAAAAGGTGAAATAAAGTCCGCAAGGTCTCCATAAGTTGGGAGCGGACATGGTTAAAAAAACTGCTTGCTACTCGGTCGATCAGCCTCTCTTCAGTTCGGTGAGAGTGGAGATAGTAACGAGGAAGCTTGAGCAGGACCAGTGGATAACTAATCGTCCTTGCCAGGTCCCGCCTATAAGATCAGATGGGAGGGAAGGAGCTTTAAGATTCGAATGGCATCTACATATAAATCGAATGAAAAAATGCAGTTTAAACCCGCTGCGGAAGCCAACAACGTTGACCACTGTGCCACGAACACGCATCCTTGCATAAAAACTGCAAGGGTGCGTTAAACTCTACCACTATATGTGTTAACCTCATGCGCATGTGCGTAACACTGGTACTGAAAAACAGAATGGTGCGTGTAGCAATATGGAGAAGTTTGGGTGGCATAGCCAGTATACTCAATTAAAAAAGAATATATCTTACCCATCCCGATAGATATTCGGATATTATAACTTTGTATGGTTCTTCCGCCCATACACAAGCAGGTATTGATAGTAGTCCAGTAAAGCAACCCGCTTGCACTCCATGCCAAAGTGAGGACACCAAACAGGTTATCAGTATTCTGCAATATAAATCATCGATCTAATAAGCATCTACTTGATATAAATGGTTTTAAAACAATGTCAACTTGTTGTATGAGGAACCATGATTAATGACATTTTAATTCGTTTATATCAGTGATTTACAACTTATTAAAAAGATGAGTCAATTTAAAGGTGTGTAAATTCTAGAAGATTAGTACTCACGTAACATTTTACTATGACTGCATTCTAAGCATCAGTACTAGAGACTCCAATTCGAATATCGAATACTCGATACTCGAGAATACTCATCAATTATTCAAATACTTGATACTCGAGTATTTTTCATGAAGATTTGTTTACAAATTGTATTAACTACGAGTTTAACGCGTAGATTTTACTGTCAGGATTAAAAAAAAGTTTTGCCGTTGACTATGCTATGCTAGAATTTATTTTGTTACCTTTGTTTTGGGTCCTGCGGACTTATCTTATGAATGGCGAGGGTTTATCATGACAAAAGACAAAAGTATTGAAAAATATTTTTATAATAAATTGTTAAATAAAGAAAGAGTTTTTTCTACGACGGGAATTATAGGAAGAAAACTTCGAACCAATTTACAATCCGATACTTTTTACTCTCGATTACTTTTGAAATATATATTTTATAAATTGAAATAAATGTACTAATGAATTAAATAGGCTTGTTAATTTATTTATATACATAATTTTGAATTAATAATATAAATTTCGGTACATTTGAAACTCCTCGAGTATACTCGATTATTTTAAAATTTTACTACTCGATACTCGAGTAGTCTCTAGTCAGGACCCTATGGAAATATCTCGTGGCCGCACCAAATTTTTGTTTCGAGCCTGTTGCGTTGCACTTAATTATAAAGGATAAATCTTTTGTTTATTTTACAATTCTGGTGTTTTTAATTGTACACATATTTGTGAAAAGTTCAGTTCATAAATTTTATTAATAGAGGCCACTGTGTAGAAGCTTCAGCATTGCTCGTATTCTAAAATTATTTAATTAAAACTATTTGTTAATAATTATTAGAAACGGAGAGGGACAAGAAATTTTAGAAATTTTGGATTTTTTTTTACCTGTATTCCTTGAGAGGACCAGCACTGGGTAATGGCTGTCGAACGCATTTCCACATGAAATATTGTATTCCTTTATTCCATCCTCTGACCTGTTCTGACATCCAAGGCGTAGTTTCCAGCATCAGAATATCCATTGTGTCTATTGTTTTGAAATCGTACTTCATCTTTTCAGCTTCACCATAGGTTCTAGAATCATAAAAGGTTGTTCACTAACTTTTCTTAAGGCAAATTAAGAATTATATATTTTCGATGGTTTCGGCGGTAACTTTGTGGAAGTTCATTTTAATATAAAATTTGAAATAACTTTGATTATTCTACGTATGTGGAATATACCAAACGTATATAACATACGTGGAATAATCAAAGTTATTTTAAATTTTATATTAAGAATTATATAGTTAGATTTTATCAATTACACGAACATTCTGTTACACAACTTATCAAACTCATGCGAAACAAATCGCACATCCCTTTCTCAAACTGATAGAGCAATGAATTGATTTCATTTATTAGTTGATAACGAAAGCGATTTTCTCCGCATCGCCAAAATACCACTTTCATTTGAACTTTTACAAAGTTCACAGTGTTATTATCAACACTTAACTAGATGAATATAAGATCCCATGCAAATGACGATTCTGAGTTATTATTTCACAAACCGTTTGCAAGTTGTTATATATCGTCATAATTGTAAACTGTATCTGTACAAAATAAAATAAAACATCATAACGATAAAGTAATTTTATTGTATAAGTGTCTAACCGTCCGTGTCCTTCCAATATCATAGACAAATTCCTGACGGTTGTCTATAAACTTAGACTATCCCGGATAGCCCTTATTCTACTTACAATTAGAAACTCATTTGACTCGACATCTCAAGTCAACGCAACCCTCTGAAAGTAAGATCATACACCTTCTCATCATATATCAAACCTTTGATAAGAAGAGGGCGTAACAGTTCGTCAGAGACATTTTCGAATATATCTCATGGTCTCAGATTCTGAAACATTTTCTTTTTGTGACAGTTTTAGAGCTTAACATGTGAAATTTGTAAGGCTCGGAGATAAGTCAACTAAAAAACGTTCTTTGACCCGCAAAACACCATTATAAAAAATATTGTGTCAAGCCGTTGAGTAACCTTAATCAACCACTTTAAATTGTCATTATTTAAGCTACTCTGTAAGCAAACAACAGTAAAAAAATAACAGTAAGGTAAATGTACTTGTAGTTGACCATGTACCAGTAGTGGACCTTTAGACAGTAAAATTGCCCAAAATAAGAAATGCAGATGCGGGATTGCTCTAAATTGTAAAGTTCAGACAAATTAAGGCATTTTTGGTCGGATTGAGCCACTAAGACATCACCATATAGTCAATGGAGTGCCAGGGTGGCCATTTGAAAACAACACCTAGTGAGGAAAGTGTATTATTTCAAATTTCTTAAGTAAATCGCTAAAGACATGAGTGAATGTAGGCATCTGGCAATTCAATATTTTTGACTTAATCATGTCAAGTTAATGCATAACGGGTAATCATAATATTGAAGCATTTAAATCACTTTTAATTTTTGTGCTATATTTACAAGAAAGCAAGTTTGGGGGGGGGTCAACTACTGGATAAATCAATTTAAACTAATAATCACCAGTAATTGACCTAGGTTTCAGGAGTTTTTCTGAACAGGGGTTGCCAACCTTTTCTTCACCATCCCACTGTTAGATGGAGATACAATTCTCAAAAAAAAACAAACATCACTAGATTGTGTATGATTGTTAACTTTTGAACAGCGGTTGCCAATCTTTTCTTTACCAACCTACTTTTAGATAGAGATAAAATTCTCAAAATATTTCCACCGTTTCTAGATTGTGTATTATTGTTTACCTCGAAATATGATTTTTTCTGAGAGGGGTTGCCAACCTTTTCTTTACTAACCCTCTTTTAGATAAAGGTTGGCATCCCCTGTCTAGAAAAAAACATATTTCGAGGTTAACAATAATACACAATCTAGAGACGGTGAAAATATTTAGAAAATTTTATCTCCATCTAAAAGTGGGTTGATGAAGAAAAGGTTGGCACCCCCTGTCCAGAAAAAAATCATATTTCAATGTTAAAAATAATCCACAATCTAGAAACGGTGTCTACCTTGTTCCTCAACGATTCATTGCTACCTGATTAAACCAAGAGTGGTGTGACAGAAAGCCCTAAGGCAACTCTGAAAAAAAGCTCACTATGAAGCCCCTGATTAGACATGGTCAACTACTGAAACAAAAACATGGCTTTATATAATTTAACACAACTTTTTTTAAGCAGGCCTTTTGGTAATTTTTGTTACATAATATTAATTAAGACTTATGATCCAATATGAGTATACTTGCTTTACCATCATTCGGTACAATGCTAAACCTTAATCGTTATTTTTGTTGAAATTTTCTCTTAAACGGTCAGCTACATTTACCTTATATAATTTTATTATGCTTGGAAACTATGTATACTTTAAAAAATGGATGTATCACTGCACGTAGTATAGTACTAAAGCAGATACATCTTCTATGAACTTTTGTATCGTAATGGGAATGGATCAAATGTAATAATAACTTTATAATGTCATTTTACATGGTAAATGTCATTCGTGTCAAAATAATGAATAAACCCTAAACTCAACCTGAAACAGTGGTTCGACGCTTAAATAATAAATGTATATGAGTTAAAATGCATTTTAATACGATATATTTATTTTAATACGATATTTTAATAGATTGATTATTAAATGCATTTTAATACGGTGAAAAAAATGTCGTGTATTTAATTCTAAAGAAATTATTTTATATAATTGTTGATAGCTATTTCGGCTTACGCCATCTTCAAAAGTATGATTAAGCATGCATTTACAGTCAGCCCTGCTATAGCGGGAGTATAACCCCGTGTCTTAGATAAGCGACGCGAACCGGCAAGCGAATTTAGGCGAACCCAGTCAATTTAAAACGTAGTTGATCAAAGGTCGTATGTGCCATCGCTCGGCCAGACGCAATTAACGCTCTGGTGAGCTTGTACCGTTTCATATTTTCAAGCGATTCGCGTGCGCCATGAGTGCGCACTTGAGGCGACTTGCGACATATGCCGTCCTGACCGGATCGCTTCGCCTACATATGACACTTGCATGGGCGAGGACCGTTTGATATTTTAAAACTCTGCCGCTTTCAAAGCCGCGCCGGATCGCCTCGCCCAGATTCGCCCAGCTAAGACGACCCGTAAGGAGTACGCTATGACAAATAAACGCTATATAAACTTAGGCACCCATACAAAATTTGAGGTTTGATTTTTCAATTGTATTTTTCAATTGTATTTTGTGATTTGAAACAAATCAAACATTTTTCCAATTTTTTTATTTTCATGTGCTTAGTTTGCAAGCAAGCGACACGTGCCTTGTACGAAAAACCGCCGCATACGCTATAGCAAAAAGCTCTATAGAAGCGTCCGCTATAGCAAGGTTGACTGTACGTATATACATATGTATATCGTTGTAGACAGGCTACACAATACATCTTCTTCTATGTTTTACCATCTTAATTTTATATGCTAATAATAAGTTATTAAATTTGACATATTGATGAAGTTCTGCCAAGTAAATGCCAATTAAATCAATAAATGCATTTTAAGCCTAAATTTTTTGAATAAAATAAACAAATAAGAAAATTACTCACAGTTTTTTGATGGTTGAATAATTCTGCGAGGGTCCGTGGCCACATTTGTTCATGCCTTGGGTTGGATATGCCCCGAGACCTATAGCTGTATACACAAACTCAGACCAACCATTTATGGCAGATAACCAGAACAGCATCCGCTGAAACTGGATGAGTATAAAAATGGTCTGGTCGAAGAAACCACTTTGTTCAAATTCACTGGTCAAGCAGTACTGCAACGAAACAACAAAATGTGTAAGGTTAGGTTAGGTTCTCCGTCTCTTAAGTAATTCTCGTATTGTAAAAATCAGGGCTGTGGAGTCGGAGTCGGAGTCGTCGCGGCGTTTTGGTCGGAGTCGGAAATTTTGAAAAGATTGAATTTTTTATTTTTACATATAATATGTAACATTTGCCTAGTGGCAGGATTGGTTGGTTGATATTTAGCTTTCGCCAGCCTGAGGGAGAAACAGTCGACCACCACTGCTACTTTATCTTAAATACCTATCTTAATATTAGTGATACAATGTGTAAACTTTTGGTATTCTTAAATCAATGGTTTTTACACCTTTTTCAGAAAAACAGCTATGATTTTTATCGACTAGTTTCGTCACAATTAAATAAAAAAGAAATTGAGTCGGATTAATATTGGCCGAGAACCATTTTTATCGTCGCTACAAATTGCCAAGTTTCAAACTTGACTGCCCATACGCGATAAGATAACGTTATCTTATCTCAAACGCGCCTCGTTTCAAATCAAAAGGATGCTTTTTACATTCAAAGATGTAGATAAGCGGTCGCGTTCTCAGTTTTGATATCGCCAGTCTAGAATAAACATGAGCGCGATCAGGCTGTATCATTCATGCGCGACTTAAAATATGAATAAGTATATAAATATTATCGATTTATATATATATATATATATATATATATATTTAAAACGATTTATAAAGATACGTTAAGGCACAATTTAAAATTCATTTAATGCAATCTATGCCAATAAAGTCAAAACACTGAGATATTTTTAGTCCCCACTTCGGATCACAAGTTAGTTTTCAGAGACCGTCTTTCGAGGGATAATTGAATACACATAAGTATGAAAGGTAGAAAAAAAACGTGACGAAATTAAACTTTCGTCGTACTTCGTGTTTTTGGTAAATGCTGGAGCCGTAATTTTTTTACCGACTCCGCAGCCTTAGTAAAAATACACGTTATGGTTTCAATGGCTTTGTTCCTTTTCTCAACATAACGTTTTCGCCGGAATGAGAGATGAAATATGTACACTTACATTAACTGGCCAATAATAATTGATCGATTCGTATATGCAGTACAAGATGGTTGCTTTGATGCATTGTCTCACGGTAAAACTTATTCCAACAGCACGTGAAAATGGCAACGTTAAATAATCGTTGAATGTTCGATATGTGAAATAGGGCCCTGTGAAAAAACAATGAAATTGATGACAGAATAAAATGTTGCTTATTGAACTAAAACGAATATTGTAAATGATATGCATTCCAAATATAAATAAAACTAATAGGCGAAACACGTGTCACATTTAGTAGCACAATACGTGGAATAATCAAAGTTATTTTAAATTTTATATTAAAATGAACTTCCACAAAGTTACCGCTGAAACCATCGAAAGTATTAAAATATAACATGCTAGTTTTTTTCATTTATATCTTGCATATATAAATGTAAAAGTAAATAAACAATTTTGGTTGATTATTTCACACCTCTGCGATGGTAACGCCCTTGTTAACGATAAAATTATTTTGATTTTTGATTTTTTTTACTAAACAATTGACAGTGGAAGGAGGGATAGAAAATGTTAGTATAATTATGATATTTAAATGGTATATTAGGATTAATATTCAAAGAATTATAAGATATAAAACGATTTGTTTTTATATGATCAGATACGGTTTCGCTCATTTCGAACACTATGTTATAAACTGAAGTGAGAATAGTGCCTTTCTTTCAAGATATGACAGTTAACACCATGGCTGCGAGTCGGAGTCGGAGTCATGAAAAACTTTTTGAAAAGTTCAAACTTTTTATTTTTGCATGTATAAGAAAAAAATGGCTTTTAGCCGGATTGATTGGTTGATCTTTATTTTAATACACATAAATAGGTTGGAAAAACCCTGTATTTGTTTTTTTTAGTTGGAGTCGAAGTAGTGTTTTTGATCAATGTTGAAGTCGGAGTCGTATTTTTTTTTCCACTGACCTGGTTAACACATTACAAGTGATACATGCAGGGCTTTTTTCCATTTAACGCGGTGGAACGGCGTTCCGGCACCTTTTTTCACCGTTTTTTTTATTGTTCATATTTTCAAAATCATTAAGATGAAACAATGTTTGCGCTTACGTAACCACTATATATATTTATATAATTCGTCAAAATGATAAAATATGGCATAGTAATGAGCCGGATGAGATGGGGATGGATTCAAAATTGGCGCGCTCCTGTGGTGATGAGGGAGAAGGGGACTTGTCCACGTTTCTATTGGTCACTCGTGCTCAAGGACTGATAACAGCCAGTAACGTCTGACGTTTCTGATTGACAATGTGCGGACCATTTTATTTACCAACTTTTATATAAATTTGAGTTGCGGCACCTTCTTTATTTTTAAAAAAAGCCCTGGATATATGTATATATATATAAAGTCATTATTTACCATGTATACCGATGAAAAGTGTATAGTGCAATATGCCAGAGAGATTCGGATCTACGACTTCATCTTCCGATACATTTTTCACGCCAATCTTTAGCAACTCTTTTATTTTGTGTGAATTGTTAATTTCAAATGCCACCCCGACAACCCTGCATATCATCGTCATTTGTACCCCACGTATCGAGCTGTTGTAACGAGCTTCTTCGAGGAAGAAATTTTCAAATATTCCATACAGCGTGAAGAGTGAAAACATGAACGCAAATGCCGCCTTGTGGCACGACCTAAAAGAAAAACAAGCATATTATTCATGCGGGAAACAAATATGCACGATCGGGTCTCGAAGTCGACCTGAACGCGCCATAGCGACCCAGATCGTGAAATCTGCGAAGATTAAGAAGTCGCTTTGTAAAAATACCGAAACCATTTTTTGTGCGGTAGATGGGTTCCGTGGATAATCGCACAAAAAGCTTTTACTTAATATGGGAATATAGCATGTACAAGAACGCACGTGTCAAGGTCACATTGTAATAAACATGTGAACCACTGGATTTTGCACGTACAGTATGTGAACAACGCGCTGTTAATTAAGAAATTACATATTATGTACGTTGAAATAGTTTCAAAAATATGATTATAAAAGTAAAAAATTGTATTAAAAAAAACGCATAACATTGAAATCGCACAAAAGGAAGTTGGTGTGTATAATGAATTCTATGTAATATATTGATTTACTTGCTAGAATATAAGACGGTCCGAGGTAACCTATATACATAAATCACAAATAAAACATATTTTGCGTGCTTCTTCCAGATATATTATTCTGAAGATCAGGACAAGTTTCGCTCATTGCGAACATTTTTAACTGATCAGTAAAAAATGATTATTATACAGATTGAGGATTTCAATTGAATGTGCTTGATGGAATTTGAATCACTTGAATTTTCTACTTTTGCAAGAGTTTTGTCGCTAGCTGGTCCCGGGCTTAGCCTTTCGGCATCTTCAGGCACTTGAAGTGCACGAATGAATAGTACACATTTTTTCTTGTCGGCCATGTGAGACGCCAGTTGTAAGGGATGTTCGGCTGATGAATGCACTGCCTAGAGATGTTGAGATATTCAAGAACGACCTTTTAGTCATCTTCTTATTTATACGATAATAATAAAAAAAGTACTATACTGTTATACTCATTTGTTTTGTTGCAAGGACCGCTTATACTACATTTAGAAACTACACACCGGTGACAGCTGCAATTTCATTAGATGTCCATTTTTAAAAAATAAAACGCGCAAAAGCGTACTTTTGGTCAATAAATGATAATTTGATATCGTTGTACATATATCCTTAGAATGAAAGTTTGATCGTACCTTTTGTCTGTGTAAAAAACGAGAACAGATCCTGTGATTCCGTACAGCATCACATGCCATAGATGGAACAATCCTCCGGTAAGATAAATATATGTTATTCCGAAAAGGCTTCCAAACCATTTCTTTTTTTCTTCATTTTCATCACGCTTGAATAGAGCTGCAAATATTGCAAACGCAATGAAAAGTATGCCAATTTTAACAGAATTTATATCGTTGCACATAACAGCAACGATACTGAAAATGTTTTCGATATACATGTTCATTTTGATTAAAATCTTTAATCAGTTCTAATTAATCAATCTGCACACTGCACTTTTAATGATTCTTGAACATATTGAAATCAAATTATATCCATACAAAAACAGAATAAATAATACTAGATGACTTCTTATACAATACTGAGAAGATTTTGCTGCGTTTCAAATGAGTGTCAAATTCTGTGTAACTTCATAAGCCGAGAACCTTTTTTCATTTACATGTAAAAATGTACATGCTACTTCAATTTCGTGTCAAAAACACGATACACGGCACCTATCCCATTTGCGATGTGCAGTATATGGACCGACAATGAAGCTTCGTAACAGAAGTTATTTAATGAGATTTGCTTTTGAATTCGTCAGAGAGTGAGGTTCAGTTAAGAGAACATAATTTTTTTAATAATCCTCTCTAAACTTGAGTATTTAGCATATTTGTTTTCAACATAAAAATATCATTTTCTATCCGTGTATCTGTCAAGTAAAATAATTTAACTAAGGCAATCTACTGAGTTTGCTTGGTGGAAAATTAATACGATCCTCAAATTGTACAAATTTTGTTTCAAATCTTTAAAATGGTAGTTAAATAATTAAATTGTAATATATGTATATAAAAACGGTATATGGATAAGAAAGAAGATTAGTTCATCATTAACTCTGACGATTATT
The DNA here is from genome assembly GCA_028554975.1 of Himalopsyche kuldschensis. Lineage (NCBI taxonomy): Eukaryota > Metazoa > Arthropoda > Insecta > Trichoptera > Rhyacophilidae > Himalopsyche > Himalopsyche kuldschensis. Next base: position 1,580,384 of record JAHFWI010000005.1, read on the forward strand.
AAGATCGTGACAAGAAATATTAGTGTTATTCCTTACCTCGCAATCAACAATCAAATAAAAACACAACAATTCTCTTATGATTAGACCGGTCAGAGACCGTCTATATTTTATAAATCACGTTACACGATTTAAGCATCATTACACTTCGTCACAAAATATTTGAACCCATCTTTATGATCACACCCCACAATTTTGAATCTTCTCTCCATTTCTTAGGAGTTAGCCTTAATGCGATATTTTTCCGACATTTTATTTCGCGAAAATGAAACGCATTTACTGTTGGTTTCATGATGTCACTTTATCTACTACCCTCACTTTTCCGCGATGTTACAAGTTATCAAAAATTATTTCAACCCCCTTCATTACACCTCTTTATCGTGACTGCATGTTTACATATTCTATGAACAGTCCTTCCAATGGTTAATTATTGGCGTTTGGCTAATGATAGTAAATGTGGTAAGTAAAAAATTTACATCTGTACATTATAATTTTTTTCTAAACTGTGAAAAATTATTATCTTATAAACGGCGTATGTATGTCTGTGGGTCTGTAATTCCCTTTTGCATTGTTGGTCATTAAGTTGCCATAAAAACGAATATGAAAGAAAATATGTTTGAATTTTTATCGGCGAAGACATTTAGTCAAAATGTAATAAATTAGTCTTCTACTGAAATTTTCCGGGCTTTTATTATTAATAATAATGTTTATTATTTACGTGAAGCTATTATTTGACATTTCTTTGACAGCAAATTAGATTTTTTCCTTGAATTTGGACATTATAATGGGCGAGAATGGGGCTGTCAATATATGAAAGGGGCTGTGAAATATCAATGCCAGTTTGAAATGTTCATTTTAATTCCATTTTAATTGACCTAGACTTTTGAATTTTGAAAAAAGTTGTTTGAACTTGGCCCGTCTGAATTTACGCGCCGAGGTGAACATAACCCCAAACTGGTCCGAGCGAAGCAGGGTAGCAATACTAGTATTGAATAAAGAAAAGAAAGCATTTATTCAAATGACTTATACGTTTGTCAGTAAACATGATAGGTGTCACGCGTGCCGCTGGTTTACCATCATTGCTCTGGGAATATTAAATCATAAATAGCTTTATGAAATATAAACAAATATATACTTTTGTTGATGTTTGCTTGGTATTTGACAAGTCCGAATGTTGCAGTTGCCAATCAACAATTTGTGTAAATAATGAGGTGCTCATTTCAAAAAGAGTCACAGAAGACTGAGATTGAAAGTGATTTCTTTATGAATGTCACTATTTGTGTAACAAAGTGAAATTTTCAGCGAATCCACATTGACATATTGAATGAATTGTAAAACTTATTACTAAAATGATGATATTTTATATTTTATTTTCATTTATAATGATTTCGATGGATTCGTGAAGAAAAAAAATGTGACAACTCTGTTATTCAACTGATAGTTTCACAAAAGCTGAATCGTGTTTCGCATCTTTAAGAGGCATTTTCAGAATAACTATCGTCATTTGATATCACTTTTAAGGTGTTCACTGTCAACACAATAGTGGAACGGCATTATATTAAAAAAAACACTTTTTGTGCTTATTACTCAATCATTTTGTTACGATCAGGACCATTTTCGGGCATCGCGAGTACATTCCAATGAGTATTTGAAATTACCCGTGACAAGCGAAACCGGTAGTGATCTTAGTAAATCTAATGTGGAATAAGTAAACAAAGTATTTTATTATTTTATTGATAGTGTGATATAATTAAAATGAACAGTGGTTGGAATATTTAGATTTTGTATCTTGCGTTCATTAAAAATAACATATAATTTAAAATAATAGCAAGTGATAGTTTTTTCAATTGAATATATTGAACATCGTTATGTGAAATGTCTTTTACTTTGAATATATTTCAAATGTGCTTGATAGAAATTCAATATCAGTTCGAGTTCATTCGTACACTTGAATGCCGGAAGGCGAAGTTCGAGTCGTTAGTGAACTGAACACTTATTGAACTGAAGAACATTTTAACGATTCAAATTTATGTCGAATGGCTTTTGAAAAAATCACGTTGGAAATATTTGTGATGATCAAAAACGGGCGCATTTTACATAAGCAGCAATTCCGACTGATTTCAATTTGTATTTAAATCCCGCCAAGCAGAATAATAGATTGCAACAAGTAGTGAAATTGAAGCCTCCAAACATAATGAATAAAAAATGTGTTAAGTGAGTGCGACCATACAATGTCTCCTGACGTATTGAGAGATATACTTCTTGTGTAAGCAAGTTAAATACTGTCGGCACAGAGAGCAAATGTGGTAACTCTTCAAATATCATAAACCACAAACACAAATATATGTTTTTTACCTCTTTTCACCATACGATTTAAATTGATAAATGAACTCAAGTGTTATATAAATTTGAGCGTGTCAATTTTTAAGCGTCAAGAGGAAGAATTAAAAAAAACCCTAATCGTATGAAAAGATTGGGGGTTCTCTACCTGAGACATCTGACGACGTTTTTGGTAACACTATATTAATCAAGCAATCCTTTTATCGCCAATTTCGGTTGGGCTACCTACCTTTGTTCCTGGAATATGATTTTGGCATCCTTTGGTGAATATGCAATTGACGTGGTTTATGCACGTCTTGAGAAGACCAGCCGAGAGTGCAAGATTACGTTCCCTTTTGTGCCTCGACTGCTACCGTCATTATTTATCTTTTGATAAGGCGCGGATCATTGCAGCGAGGCGATAGTAGTGCGAAATAGTGAGAACAAAATATGAGAAGCGAAAAAGCTGTGCGAGGAAGACGAAGATACAACGAAATGAATTTCTTTTAAAAATTACAATCATATCTTGAGTTTTGAGACTATTGTGTTTGAGATACGTCAAATGGACTTAAACATGTCTGTCAATTTACAATTGGTATTAATTGCATAGGAAATATTTCATTTTCAGAGTATTTTTTGACAAATTAGATCCACACAAAAAACGTAAAACCACATTTTTTTTTAGTATCAATATTTTCTATGAAGCTGTTGTTGGCCGCAGCCAAATCCTCTGGTGGCCGCACATCAGAACCACTGATCTAGAGTGTCAGAAAGCTGATAACTGATTGAATATTTTTTTCATAATTAGACATATTATTATGGTATTTAAAGAAATTCAATTGTGTCAAATATATAATGTGTAAATTTTATGCTTTCCCGTGACTATTATACTAAATAAAGTTGTGAGCTTTGTTTTCTGGCAGCATCGAATTTACATACATGCTTCTTTTTTCCTCAAACTCACAAATAATAAATATATGTATGTGTCACACAAAGAAACGGTGAAGTGTCAAAACCGAGAACTGACTTATTCATAGAAATTCACAATGTTATGTGAGCTTAGTTTCTTTACAAAAACAGAATGTTTTCATGATTCATCGCGTTACTTGAAAGACGCTAATATTCTTGATCTACAGTTTTTTAAGGACGTGAACAAGTATCGATAATTGCGAAAAATAGTTCTGTTATTTTATTTAAATTATCCTTAGCTCCTACAACTCCCATGCCGAGTCTAGTTCCACATTGTATTATATAAAGCAGTGGTTCTCACGGAAAATTGCACTGTGGCCGCATCGTAAATATAAATGGTCCTAAGGAAAGTCTGGTGGCCGCACCAAATTTTTGTTTAGAGTCTGTTGTGTGTGATATATGTCAAATGGACCTAAAAATGTTTGTCAATCTACTATTGGTATTGATTGCGTCCGAAATATTTAATTTTCAGAGTCTTTGTTGACAAGTTATCTTGTAAAACCACATTTTTTCAATATCAATATTTTCTAAGAAGCTGTCGGTGGCCGCATTCAAATCCTTCAGTGGCCGCACATGAGAGCCACTGGTATTGAGGTACCGCGAAACTCTTATGTCGAGTCGTGCTCGAAATTGTACAACTTGGTTGGAAAAATATTTATTATTAATTTTAAATTATCATTATTTCATAAACCGTACATATAAGATTGTGTGCCTTAGATAAAGTTTTTAACATGTCAAAATGTGGAATATTTTTCGGTATTTTGTTTTAACATGCTTATAAATAAGCAAAACCTGCGATATCAATCAATTTCTCAAATCTTTTAAGGAGTTGCTGGAAGGAAACAAAAAATTATTGAGGGGTACAAAGGGTTAAGAAGACAGATATTTAGACCGAAGCCTTGTTATCGAGACTTTTTAAAAAATATTATGATTTGGTCGAATGGTGCACTAGTGTGAGTAGTGTACAATAGGAAACAATGTTCTAATTTGAATTGAGTTGCAGTTATTTAATTAGTGTATATTGGCTATTCCGGTATTTCTCAGGTGAGGTCTAATAAAATTAACTTTGGGCTTCGGCGCGAGTACGTGCCACAAAGTCGAAACTTTCATTTTAAAAGCAAATATTTGAATTTGCTCCACTAATGAAGTAAGATTTTCGCATCCAACGTAAAAGATATTCGGCTCTTCTCAGCCGTAAAAAGTCAGATGTTTTCAATACACAACAATAGCATAATAAAAGTAATAACGAACGCAGTTTTTACTGCAAATGTAGAATAAAAGCCGTTATAAAGTAGCAATGAACATATGTTATTTTATTAGATTCTTTATCTCCAGGCATTCCAAAAAATGATTTAAATAACAAAGAAACAATAAAGTTTTGGTGGTGTATTTTGTAGTGTTCTTTTTTCAAAAATTTAGAATGTCATAATTTGGCAAAAAAGCTACGTACGGTATTTAACATTAACGGAAGACATTTAATTAGCTCGAAGACATTGCAAACAGATAAGACTTGTCCGCTCGTAATGTAGAGCATATGTATGTATTGAGAAGACCTTGATTCGGCTCCCTCGTAAATCGAGAAGGAGCCTCCTATCCGACAGGAAGAGGGATTTTGTGAACGAAGTAGGAGAAACATGGAACTCTTTAAAACACTTAAACTCATTGACTGAGGTGAATAATAGATCGTTCGAGAGAGTTCTGATGACCTACCACATAAGGCGGTATCAGTACAGTTAAACCCCCGCTAACACTATAATCGGGACCGTGGTATATGAAGTAGTGTAAAACGGGGCGTGAATCTCATACAAAATTAGGGACGTCTGCAAAAAAATATATATTTACGTAAATATTTGGTTTCTAGGTGATACAATGCAAACAGGATGTAAGTACGCGCGTCGTGTGTGGTCTAGCACGTGCTGTTGAGTGTATGCGAGAGTAAGCACCGTAGAGACGGCCAGCCGTTTGGCTGTGTGTGTGTATCGGTCACAGCGGACTTATTTTTTTAACGTCCGAGCAGGAACGTCACCTAGCAACGGCAATGGAATGCGACCGTGCACATCGGGGTATTTGCGCGGAATATTTTCGGCCAGCGTTTGACGGAGTGGTGTTTTCGGAGGTTTGACTGTATATACTCATGATGGAGTTAATCTCAAGAGAAGTTTTTCTTCAAGAACTTTTTGTTACTCAGTTGCCTCACTAGTCTTTTTAAAAGAGAGTATGGTTAAGAAAGATAGGACTAGGGTGCAACTTTTAGTTAGCTAATCGCTATCCCCATCTCCAAACAAAAATAAATAATTAATTGAAAAAAAAAAATTTTCTTTCAAAATAATACATCGATTTCGAAAAATCGAGGTAATATAGGATAATATACAATATCTTTCCAGTTCAAGTATTATAACATGATGTTAAAAGATGTCACTGAATGCACGACAAATTTAAATATTTAAAAGAAACTGGTGACAAGTAAATCAAGTATCAAGTAGAGCGTATTATCTCGCGCATTTTGTATGGCCGGCCCCACATAGACAGAATTGTAGAGCGATTAAACTCGCTTGCGGCAGTGAACCGGTTAAGCACTTTATTTAACACTTTCCGTGTAATTGTAAAATTGCAGAACTAGTTTTACTGCAATCTTTGCGATGGCCAATAATTGTAGATTTATAGTTTTTTTTACATGTTTAAATAAATGATTATTATCAAAAATAAACAATTTTATGATGTTTTTCTTTATTATACCTTTATAACAATTTGTGTCAACAAAACATGCACAAAGTAAACAATCATTAAGTAACCATTGATGCTCAATTAGTTCTAACTCTACTATTACCTTTGTTGAAGTTGTTAATTACCAAATGGCATTTTGGAGCTTCAAAATTCAATTTAGATTCTAAATTTTAGAACCATACAAATTCGATAAGCGAGAAAATATACTAGATTTAGAGATTTTTCCATACCGGATGTATAAAAAATATATACAAGTTAATGTTAAAAAATCCTCCTGGAATCGCCTGCGGCTCTCAGGTTTGGGACCCTGTGATTTTATGCGGTGTTGGACAATTTGCGGAACAGGGATGCTTGTAATTAAATTATTATCCCAAATATATTAATTCATCCTTTTGGCTCCTTTGTGAAGTGTACAAAACAAATTTCACCATTTGCCTAACTAATAATAAAATTGATACTTTTCACTTTGGAAGACGTCGGCGTTTTCGCTTGTTCGTAAATTGTTTGTGTTCCAATAAGAACAAAACTCCTGCTGTGCACACTTTTAAAACCACTGCTTTAATTTGTTACGCTGGAATAATAAATTATGCCAGAAGTACGAAAAGTAATGATAATTGTTTGATAACATGTAATCATCGTCAGAATACGCGTTTGGATCATCATTACTACCCCCTCCCCACGCTCATATTACAATAATTCTTGGTCCATTGAGGTTCAGTTCTCCGTCTCTTTGATGAACGAATATGAACCTTTGAGTTTTTATTCGAGATAAAAGTAAGAACAGGGGAAACTATCCCCTTGCAAGTGTTTTTATTTGAATAACTACTTCTAAGCCACTCCTGGCAATTTTATGTGAATCTGAGAATACAGAATACTTCCAATAAGGTCTGTGAACAGTAGCGAGTGGCGGTGGGTACAGCTTCCGGTATCTGGAAAGATTGAGATTTTGAAAAATACCTCTTTCCATCTCAAGCATAAATCAAACTGATCGCAAAGATTTAAAAAGACTTTTTAATGAAAGGATGATGATTTCATGACAATTGAAACTTTCTTTTTGCGACCCACATGCGACCGAAACCATATATATTTTGGGCCGTGTTAGTTTTTAAGTTTGTCATGCTTGTTCTACAACATTGCAATATGACTTTTTAAAGTTACATTTAAAAGTATCATAGACCAGTGTTCTTCAACCTGTGGTCCGCAGACCGGTATTGGCCCGCATAAACTTTCATGCTTAGAAAATTTTAATAAAAAAAAGCAGCAAGAGATGTCGAACTAATCAAAAGTTGTTATTTTATTAGCTTCAGTTGATAAAATTCTGTGTAAAATTAACTTGACGTTTCAATTACAGTCAGAAAGAAGAAACAGAAATTAAAATAAATTATTGACGTCCAATTTTGATATTATATGAGTAACCCGCGGCCAAATCTTATATATAAAGCCGAAACGGCGTATGTATGTCTGGGGGTCTGTAATTCCCTTTTGCTTTGTTGGTCATTGAGTTGCCATAAAAACGAATATGAAAGAAAATATGTTTGAATTTTTATCGGCGAAGACATTTAGTCAAAATGTAATAAATTAGTCTTCTACTGGACTTTTCCCGGCTTTTATTAATATAATAATGTTTATTATTTACGTGAAGGTATTATTTGACAGTTCTTTGACAGCAAATTAGATTTTTTCCTTGAATTTTGACATTTTAATGAGCGAGAATGGGGCTGTCATCAAATTAAATAAAGTTTGTGATTTTATTTTCACTCTATTTTGGATGTTAGATTTTGTGATATAATTATATCGAATGATATAACATTAAATAATTATTGGTCGCTTAGTCTGAGCGACGCCGGATAGTAATACTAGTATTGTATACAATATTTGACAGAAGCTGGAGATTTTTTAAAACTTTTTTATTCCCCATCGTAAGTCCGAATAGCCGTAAATAGAGAACTGACTAGTAAATATGTGTATACATATGGTTGACGCGGTCCGCGGTGGTAAAAAGGTTGAAGAACACTGTCATATACCATTAACATGGTGACTGCTACTTTTACGTTGACTTTCGACTATTTTGTCAGTTTGTTCCACTCGTCACAATGGCCCAAAACAAACGAAATGAGTGAAAAGACGTAATTAAAAGTTGTAATTGGATGTCTGAAAATGGACAGCCGGAATCCTGTTTCAAAGGATCCTGTTTGTAATGAACTTATCTGTGAATCGATTCAAAGGGATCAAGATTCCTTGGTGTTTGTATGGAAAGAAAATGTCGAAAACTAGTCACACAATACTGTCCTACTAACACAAGTTTTATTTTATGTTTTGTAAGTGCTCGCGTAACGGTGGTCCGCGCGATGATGAGCAGCAAACCGGTTACAGTAGTTATAAAAAAATATTAACTTATATCAAACACGCAGCACATATCATTTTTTTTCAATGAATAAAATTCGTATTACCATTTCATAATAAATAATGTAATTTTCATGATATTGTTTTAGAGGAATATTTGCATTTTTTTCACGAAACAATGCATGTCCACAAGATTCAAAATTGAATATTAATAGGGGAAGAGCATTTCTTTAGAGTAGTGTTTCTGAAACTTATTCCTCCTAAGTCTGAATAAAATAATCCGAGACCCAACCTGATCAAAAAACATTTTTCTGCGGCCCCTCAGTTTGAGAATCACTGATTTAGAGAACAAAATAAGTATCGTATAACTATATAGCTTGAATTTAGATCTAAGCTTTAATTACCTGTATTTGTAATAAGACCTTTGTTGACATTTTTACTTTGATTTAATGTCTCTTTGGTGTTTTCCTGAAGTGTTGTGGACGTTTTTATAAGAACCTCATGTTAAATATTCAAATTTAAAAAAAATGTGTGTAGTAAATATTTAAAAATGTTCAATATGTGTAGAATAATTGTGACACTCTATGGCATATTGTCGAACTGTTTGATCAAATTAAAACTAGTAATCTGATATGATTTCAATCTATCACATGTTTGATTAATTCCTTACAGAAAAAAACGTCTTCAGAGATATAATTTGTTATGTTCATTCAATTTTCAAGCAACTCGTTCGCAAAAAGTGAAATTATCTGCGATCAATATGTGTGACGTAGTATCCACATATGGCAGTGAAATCATTGTTGAATAAATATTTTTATTTGTCATATCACAGTGAAAATTTTATTCAACTATAAAGTGTAATATTGCAAATTTGTCGCTTTTGTCGTGTAAGCAAATAGCCATATATTTATTTCATTTGATTATAGTTCGAAATTCAAAAAATCATGGTGTCTTTTCCATGTGATAAATTAACGGAAAGATTTAAAACGAATGTGAGTGGAGAAACTGCGTTTTAAAATTGTAATGCATTCGATTTTATTGTGTATGTAATTTGAGAGTTCATATAATATTATTAAAAATAATAATAGGATGCATCATTAACCTGAAACGTTTATTATATTATTTTGATTATTACATACGGAAATATTCATTTATAAGGAAGATAGAAAATAAATGCAAAATAGTTTTGTTAATTTGATCTTTTTTAAATTAATTTTATTAATACACCTAGCTTCAGTATAAATTAAGGTGCAGTTAATAAACAAAAATGGTCGTAGGTAAATGAATGAACTTTCGATTTGATATTTCGGCACATTAATTTAAATAGATTCTAACTGCTCTCGAGCCTGTTTAGAGAAATGAGCGTTTGAAGTTTGGATTGATCATATTATTTAGAGCGAGTGAAAATATTTCAAATTACTTATTTTCAGCATATTTTTTCACAGCTCAAACCATTATATTGATAAATAATGATTTTAGTGATGGAAATAATCATAAAAATCTTAGAATTTTATCAAACAAATTTAGTAAAAACAAATGTACAGATGAACTTCGGAATTCTGCTAACTCAGTAATGCTCAGTTATATATGATTCTGAAGTTGTCATAAACATTTACTAGAATATGGCTGATAAGTCAATTTAATAGAAACCATAAAGGATAAAGTAACAATTCTATTTATCAAGTAGAGGGTAACACTAATTCGTGCCATTAACAAAATTTTACAGATGCCTGCTTAGCTAAAAGAACACATCTAAAGGGTATTAAATAATCTCTAAGTGTTAGTGCAAAAATTCTTAACTTTCGCGGTATCAAGCCCATTAGAGAGGTAGTCCTAAAATGCAGTAATAAATTACCTCGGCTTGGAGGAGAACAGTCCCACTGGGGGATTGAAATTGACTTCAGTACTAAATTATCAAAACTCGGGTTCAATCTGCAATATGTGGTAGGTTTCCAATTCTGAATAGACATATGTTAGAATATACTATCACAGAGTACTATAATAGATGCGATAAACTTTGCTTGCAAATTGTTATATTTTGTTGCTATGTGGCAATACGCATTGATTAAGTAATTATTGGTATGTGTGTTGAAACGGGCTATTATACCATACTATCAAGGATTAGTAGTGTTGATATGATATATTGCTCAAGAAACACTCACTAACATTTTGTGGCGGATTACCCAGTAATCGAAATAGGCGCGCTCTTGGGCCCTCCAATTCTTGGGGTCTCAAATATAACTTATGTATAGCCCACATTCTGAATTTCTTCCAGTGAACTGCGAGGAATACCTGCATTAATCAAGCCACGCTCTCGATCACATACAATTAAATAAAGAAATTTTAATTTGGAGAAACGACCGATAGTGAAATCATTATTAATTATCAAATTATCTTTGAAATTTTGCGATGCTTTTTTATCATACGAAAAAGAGGGCTTCCTTAATTATATTACGCCTGAGGCCTCCCAAGTGATCCACCACTGCTAACAGTATTCGTAAAGGGGATATTCTTAATTAAATGACAGATTCTTGGATAATATTCGAATTATTGTTTTTTCATGTTTATTTTATTATTTTCAACAAACAATATTCTATAATACTAAAAATACATATTTACATATACATACAATTTTCTCAAAAATCTGCAAGGTTTCTATAATTATATGTTTTATTTATTATTGAAAATAGGGTTAACTCAAACATATCCTTTCCAGGGATACGGCGGTAACTTTGTGGAAGCTCATTTTAATATTATATGATACTAAATTGATAACTTTTTATTCGACGAATGGATACATACCACAATTCGTGGAATGACAAGGTTATCAATTTTATTTTATGTCGAATAGTTCTTCAATTATTGTTTTATCCATTCTAAAGCTCTCAGTCTTCTAATTCCCAGAACTGAGCCACAATTTCGCAACAACACTTCAATGTTGAAGAGGTCCACTAAGCGATTATGTATTTGTAAAATAGCAGATTTATTAACCCTTCAGATGTCTATGACGTACGTAATATTTTGGAGTGATTCTTTGAATGAATTATTATTATTTCAATTTAAATACTAGCAATGCTAAACCTTGATAAGCTTCGATAATAAAACACATCGATTATCGAATGTATCACTAGAATTAAGAGATTCACCTTGAGGCAAAATCAAGGTTACCGCATTTCATTATAATATCTCACTTCATTGTTAGTTCACGACGCGTAAGCCGGTTTAACGCATATCAGTTACTTGATCATTTATTTATATTCAATTAGACTTTTCTGTAAAGAGTGAATATTTTATACATTTTTTAGACAATATAGACGAAATTCTTAACGATCACATCACAATTAATAGTTCACCTCTGTTAAAACCTTTAACAAACAATAAACTTAAAACAATTTAAAATAGATGCACTTAGACATTGCAGATTTTAAGTGGTTTCACACGATCAAATAACTCAAAAATACCCAAATTATTGTTTCCCACCATTACTTTAGACCAATAAATCAAACTTATTTAAATTATTTCATGTGACGTAGGTATGGTTTCAACAGAAAGAGATTATGTAGGGGGCACCCTGTCTAGCAAAGGTATATAAGCTATCTCTAATACACGTTTTAAACATAGTTCTGACGAAGGCGTAAGCCGAAATAGCTATCAACAAATATATAAAATAATTTATGTAGAATTAAAATACATTGTTATTTTTCTTTCCGTACAATATATGGTGTTTACTTTTGCTTTGTTTTTCCGCACATTATCGTGAAATTCGATTGGAGTAAGTATTTTGATCGGCTTTGATTGTTGTCTATTATATGTAAGTTCATAATCAACATTATTTATGAAGTCTATTTTTTAACTTTATTGAAATCTTGGGCTTTTATAAGGTTAAATATGATTTGATAATAATTCATTGATATTCTCTTATCGTCTCAGAACCAATGTATCCCGCATACTTAGAGTTTTACTTACAAGGTAGCGTGCTTCCCATTTTGAATTTGGCTTTGATTTCCACTGGCGGTTGTTTCCAAAGTGTGTGTTGTTAATATAATTAAATCCAAGTAAGTTTGTTAGCGCTGATTGGGCGACATGGCAATGTCCTGGCGGGAAACTGCATACCGGAAACTGAGTTGTCTATGGCCCGACTCTAAAGTTCAGTGTGATCGCGGAAGTTGGTGCTCCGGTATTAGTTTCGACGGAGAGACATTTCGTGCTGTTTGCCATAGCATTATATTTCCACGAAAAACTATTTCAAAGACAAGAATCTCAATTGAGGGTAAACTCGGTCAAAATGGAGATGAAAATAAAAAAAAAAACAAGTCCACAACAAAGTTTGCTCTCAGCTGAGAGGTTGGTTGCGTGTAAAATTCAAATGCAGAGCAGGCAAATACAACAAATGCGCGGCATAATCTCATTCTTATTCCAATCACCAATGTGTAAAATTTGATAGAATCATTTATTGTTTTGCTTCGCATAATTAAAACTATTGTCATTTAAAATTTTATATTTCACAAATAAAGCATATATTGTTGTACTTCATCCACACAGAATTAAAAAAAAAGATAAGAATAGGTTTCGCTTATCGCGCATGTTTTCAACTTATCAGTAAAGATGATGAAGTATGTACGGGGTGCAGCGAGGGCGACTTGTTAATCACATGTCCTGTCCTAGCCTCTTACTTTATTTCCCTACTTAAGGAGAGGTTGAAAGAAGTCATATGCAATACATTGAGAGAGAACATGGATTAAAAAAGAAATGTTATTAACATGTTTTAAAAATTTATGCTTCTCAATTTTGTGAATGTTTGAGATTTTCCAAGTAATATCGGAATCGGATCGTTAAATTCATTAACTATTGGAGTGCGCGCCAACCTGGAACAAGTGCTCGGAGGTTTTCAAACTGCTGTGTGGCCTCGCGCGCAGCTCAGAGGGGACATTGACTATGACTAAAGCTTTTTTTTTATCATGCTTTAAGAATTAATTTACTACAGTAGAACCTCGATTATCCGGATTGGTCAAAATAAACAAAAATATTCCAAATTTGCTGATATGCACGTGGCGAATTGCGTCCACTGTTTACGTTCGTGATGGAATGCAGTCTTAATATTTTGATCGTTGCATTTGTTCTAACAATAAGTCCTGTGTAAAAAATTTAAAAGATGGTTTGAAAAACAGTTCATTCCAGAAGTGAAAAAATATCAAAATTTCATAGATAAAAGAGGAAAAACGATCAGATTTATGAAATGTTTACGGTAAAATTTCTTCCACCAATGTCACATCGATAATACAACCTATGGATAAGGGTGTAGTAGAAATATTCAAACGCTTATATAAAAAAGAGAAGCTTCGACGATTATTGCTAGCAGATGAAAATAATGAAGAAACAGTTATCAGCTTCAACAAGAAAATAAATTGAAAAGATTGTTGCTACATGACAGCAGTAAGAAAATTTGTAAGTGCCAGTAACGATGTTGAAAATGAAAAGTTGAGACATTGCGGAAGCAATGACACAACTTTAAATGTGTGCTGAATGCGACGAAGAAGATATAACCGAGTGGTTAAATTGCGATGCAAACGATCCTGGATTCCAAATTTTGAATAATGGCGAAATAATTAAAGAAATATCAACCTCAGAGGAACAAGACCAAGAAGACATAGAAGAGATTTGTGAGGGGGGAGATATTGGTCCTACGCATTCTGAAGCTTTTCAGTGTGTAGATGTCGTCATGAAGTGGCTTGAGAGCCAAGAAAAGTGCTATTCAAGACAACTTATGTGTCTTAAAAGTATTCGTGATTTGGCAGCATCGAAAAGAAAAGCTAGCTTGAAGCAGAAATTGATAATTGATTTTGTAAATAAAAAATAATTTATTATTTAAGTTATGTATTAATCTAAAGAAATAAAAATGATTTATACTGAATATCCTTGTCTTTTCCTATGAATTATGATTTTTTCGATTATCCGGATTTGTCCTTATCTGGACTACCTTCATCTCCAATCAGTCCGGATAATCGAGGTTCTACTGTATTTATATTTAGCTATTCAATTTGCTGATTGCATTGTAATGAACTTAATAGAATTTGTTACTATTTATTGCAACAGCTTAAAAGCTTAACGAATTTATTTTATATATAATTATGAAATATTGTCATTATTGAGACGACCTCGATCTCGGCTCTCTCGTTAAATGAGAGGGAGCCTCCAATCCGACACTCGGGAAGTGGAATTTAGGGATCGGAGTATGAGAAACAGGATGCTCTTAATGAAATACGATCTCAAAGGGTTAAACAAGTGCAATTAGCACTCACATGATTTATTTAGTTTTAAACTTAAACACACAAAGATATACACAGAGTTTACACATAATACGTTTACAATACACTGAACTTAGTTAAAATTGGCAATACCTCTATAATGATTTACTTTTTGCGATTACGAAGGCGATATCAGGAATTAGATTTAAGAATTTATCTTTAGGGATAGGATTAGGAGCTTGAAGGCTACTTCCAGGGCTTACACTTGGGAGAATTCTCTCAACCACTTTGTAAGACTTATCTGGCTAGTGCACACTCAAGCTCTCTAATCTCTAACTGACTAATTACAATACAAGCGGTTCTTATATGCCCATTATCATCCGTGTGTAGCGGATATTGCCCAACTTGACGTCATCTGAACGGAGGAAAATAACCGCTAGAGATGCCCTCGCTGGACCATTTTTTTGGTCCAGCGGAGTCTGCGTAAAATACCATGTATCTCACGCACTCAGGGCGTGAAAGAGTCAGAGACATTTAGAGCGAGATGTTAGCTCCTGCTCCGATTTGGAGACGTTGCGCCTAAATGTCCCTTTTACAAAGATTAAAATTACTCTATATTGAATAGCTATCGATTCCAAAATAGAGTATTATTAGAATGAATTTACTTCCTGATATCAGCTTAAGCTCATAGACTGAGGTGAATAATAGATCGTTCGAGAGAGTTCTGATGACCTACCATATAGGGCGGTATCATCATTATAAATAACAAGAAAATGTTGCCAATTAACAAAAACGGATTTGGATATTTAGGATTAAAATATAAAGGTTATTAGCGGCAGATCATAAATTCCTCCAAACTAATTACTTTACTGTGTAAGTATCAGATAATGTTTTTTTTAAATGTTAAAGTACCAATTATATACATACATTCTGAAGCCTTGTGATGCTTCTCAAAGAGACGAAAGTCGCGTCGCTTCCTGTGACATAAAACGTCGACTAACAAAATTATAAAACTTAATTTAATATTATATAAACTAAATATTTACAGTTTATGATTTATAGTTATTTTTTTATCTACTTATATAATCATACAACCATTTAGTATATTTTCTTAGCCGGTGATTTTACAGCATAATATTCTTTCTTACTCTTATGTTGCGGCGCAAAATGCGGATGTTCAATTTGAACTGTTTTTTCAATGTCTATTATAATTTCGATGTCGGACCCTGACTGTGCTGCTAATGAACTCACCGTACAAATGTGTTTATTCAATGGTGGCGGTTTTCCAATTTTGTGAACATTTTCTGCGGGCTTTTGTCGAGTGCTGAACGCACAACTTTCACTCGCTGGTGTTTCACAAAGCTGGGAGGACCCATTTTAAAGTTTTATGTTGTACTTCTTAAATTGAATATTAATTCAGCAAAAGCATTTTGTGCAACTGTAAATAAGTTCATTGTATACAACTAGTTTGTTTGCCAAAAATCTTTTCATGAAACAAAAACTGTTTTCAAATCAAAGTCAATTGTTTAAATTTGAAATAATACATAATGTATCTACTCTTTCTTTGTATGAAAACAAAAGAAGTGACGTTTCTTCAAAACCAATAAATCGATTAAAATTGTAACGTATTCGATGTTCTTGATTTCATCCTATTTGTTTGCGCATTGTGTATTTTTTTGTAATCGCAACGGAGATAAGAGTTTTGCCTCTTCAGAAATATCACAATTTATTTTTGAAAACAATTTTTATTTTAAAATTTTCTCACAGTGGATGGAAATTCAATTTTTAATAAATTACCAATGTTCCCTTATCGGACATTTATATTTATAATTTCAATATGTATGAATGAAGTTGAATTTTTGACAAATAAACAATAATCAAAATTTTTATTTTATAGTAGATAATTATTTAGTAATAAATTATGTAAATAAATATTCCAATATCGAATGCTCAAGATGATTCAACCACAGACCATACATTCTCAACAACTTACCACGCAAGTACACAGTGCCAGGTGTTTTTTCCATACTAAAACTATATAACATGGAGTCCGCGAGGTGGACTCTATGATTCTTGCTTAGGTGTGTACAGAACTAAGTCTATATTTCCCTTTCCCACATTTAAGCTTGCTAAGTATTGACGGTAAAATCCTTTACTCACCCAGCTTAATCATTTTGAATCCAACATGGCAGCCATGTCATCGTTCCGTATTAATGATTATTTATTTCCTCGTATTGGAACAAGTGTGAGTTGCTTATTTTTTAAAATTATAACTCTATTATAATTGAAAGATACAGGGAGCATAGAACAGTGTATACAGTGGTGTGTGAAACGTAGATTAATAGCGAAAATATGTATCGGGTTAGGTTAGGTTTATGTAAGATTATGTTAGGTAAGGTTGGATTATATGTCAAAATAATTAAAATCTATAAGCCAGATGTGACCGTTATTGACAGTAAATAATACTATGTATAAGTGTTTAGAGCTCAATCATTGTTCAAAGTTAGGCGACAGCACGCGTCACTTGATAGCCTTGTCAAAGCCAATTGTTTGGACACCGGAATGATTATGGAGGCGAGGAATTCGTTCACACGCTTTCTGATTATATTCCTCCACGAAGTATTTGCAGGGACGACTCTAGGATCACCGCTTCAATTTGATATTTCATTGGCAAACAGTGGTAAATCTCGTTATGGTTTCACTGACGTTAAGAAGATTTATTTTAATTTAAAAAATGGGAACATTGTTCCTCTCCCTTTAAAATACCATGCCTGTCTTAAATTTGAGCAGATAGACCATTGGAATGTAGCGTCTCAAGACGTATGTACTTTTTACTAGAAATGGTTGTTGTTAAGTCGGCTCAACCTCTATTTTTTGGTGGATGTAAAAAATACGCATAGTTGATTCATTTTTGAAGTCCCGTTGCTGAAAATATATTATAGAAATACTGATTAGTTTAGTATGAGAACTATATTTTCGTATCACCATTTAAAGTCCTTGCTTTCACTGAGAATGGAGAAAACGAATAATGTTGACATGCTTTGGAGTCATGGAAAATATAGCTATATATTTAAATAATGAACATTGTTACCGTTTTAAAATATATCTTTGGTAGTATGATATCATATCTAATCAAAATAAACCTTTCACATGCTATTAAAATAAATATTGGCTGAATAGAATACAAAATAAATTGATAAATTAGATATTTAATTAATAGAATTCCATTCAACAAAGTAAACTGTAACAATGTTTTTAATTCAAATAATTATCTAATGTTCATCGATTTTCTTCGAACTATAGCTCGATGTCAAGATAGCTATTAAATTTACTAAATTATTATTTGGTTAATAAATACTTTATTTACCCACTCCCTTGAAAGCCGATTAAAATTAATCTTGCTGTTCCAAAGGAGTGATGAGTTTTTATTTTGACCATTTGTCTGCGCATACACTGTAGGCCTCCGATTAGTAATTTTGATCGTTGGATATTGTGTAGTTGAGCCTAGCGGGCTATCGATAAGTCAAATTAGCACCTATATCATCTAGGTATGTGCGGGTTGGCTGGCCTCTTAGGTAATCCGACCGTGCTGGACCCTAATCAGGCCAAAGCTGGCAGGGGTCCCTTCAAGCGACCCTAATTAACGAGCCCTGTCAAGCCTTCTTGAGTAAAAGTAGCAAATCTCACGATTGAAGACATAGGGATAGACCCATCTTCTACATTGCTGTAATTAGCGCAGAGATAAAAAATGCAATTATGTACCTGCAATTAAAAAATAAATAAAGCTCGTCGCAGAATTCCAGCAAATAAAAGTTGAATCAAATTTTTAATTATTTTAAAAATAATTTCGATCTTTGTGATCGTTGGACGAGTAGCAAAGAGATATACCTTTAGCACTATTGCTGTTTTGCGATAGATTTAAAGAAAAATGAAATTGATTTTTTCAATTATTTTGTTAGTTCTATGGCTAGCATTTAACCCTCTTGAACGATAATCCTATTCGGTTCCGTGTTCCTGGGTTATGCGAGCTCAAATCCCCGTAAGGACAAACTCATAAACTATTTTATCAATCAATTTATAGATTTGAATTCGAATGTATTTCTGTATGTGATGTTTACAATACCTCTGATCCATCCCGTCCATCTCATATTAAGCTAATACCGAAGTGAGACCGATTAGTTTACGTATTGAATTATTTACCAGTTCTCATAAAACAAATTATCCAGAGATGCAGATTATAGAAACATCACAAGTGACGCATTTTTTTAAAAATATAAATAACTAATATTTGGTTGTATTACAAGCATAATAGGCTAATGCGTAAAATTTTATATTTCAAAGGTTTCAAATTTTAATCTCCCCTCTGACATAAGAATCCACCTACCGCACTTAACCAACGCGTTCAGTGTATATAAAATTAGGGAAATTAAAATTTTCTAACTCTGACAATCTTTTTTTTTGTCGGCGTCATTCAGGACATTCTCACAGCGTCACTCTTTCGAGTGCATAAGAAGTCTGTTCAGTCCGTACCAATTTTACCGTTAGGTTAGGTAAGGTTAGGTTTATATCACTGCACCACAGACTTCAACGATTTGTAAAATAAAGCTTTGGATTTGGTACACATTCTTAGCTACTTAACTGCAAATCGATATGGCTGCTGTTAATCAATCTGAGATTAAATCCGGTATCGGTATTAAAGTTGAACTTAGAGCAAGCTAAAATTTCATTTCACAAAGTATTGATTTCAAACTGAAATCCCAAAATAACAAACTTACATTCAGTCGCAGCGTAAGGCCTCTGCTTAACTTTCAAAGGGGGGAAAATCGGGAAAGTTATCACGCCACAAGTACAAAAAAAAAACACACTAAAAGGGAAGTTAAAATCTTGGCCTGTAATTAAATTAAGGTTTGCAAAGGGAAGTTTCCAGGACCTCTGTGTGAATGGAATATAAAGTGGACGTTAAGAGAGTAACGTTAGAGTAATTTGTAGAACTTGAGGATGGCGGGAAGACATTACTAATGGAGGAGCAGGGATACCTCGGCTGTTACGCGTGCCTCTGGCTCAATTCAAATTAATTATTGTTTTTAAAGTGGTTATAATTAAATTGAGAGGTGCGATGAAGTCGGAGAATGTTTGTTTGCTTTGTCTGAGTCGCTATGCCAAAGAAGCGTCTATATACCGTCTCGCAAGGAAAGATTATTTCGAAAAATATGTTGCAACAGAAAAAAGTAGCAAATATGTTTTTCTGAGATTTGAAAATCGTAGTTATGCCGCCCATAATAGTTCCAGCTATTAAATAATTCATGTCAGTGCAGTGGTCAACTTTATTCAGATTTTTTCAGTCGATTTATAGAGCCTGTTCACCGCATAGGTGTTTGTGTTGTTAAAAATCTCTTCCCACCATTTTGATCCTAGAAGTGGGAGCGATTAGCTAGCCGCTAGTCCTGAAGTAATCCTCGTATCCTTTCAATCCTTACTGTCCTCAAAAAATAGAGGTTGAGCAACTGAGAAACAAGCAGTTCCCGTAGAAAAGCATATGTTGAGATAAACTCCGTAAGGAGTTTACATGTTGGGAGTGGACATAGTTTAAGGAATTAAAGAACTAAATACAAACACTAATTAATTAACTGGAACGAGCTATCAAATATTTTGTATCGTGTGATTCTATGAACAGTGGTGTACTCATAAGTATTTTTTGATAAAATAATTCAATTATAATTCACGTGCTTGTGTCGCTTACTAATGATACATATTTATTTCAGTGTTTTATTGAGTCAGTCACATGACGATTGACGTCATTGTATTTAAAGTAGCGTTAGGCTATGGCCACAGTGACAAACGTAAATTTTGGCGTAGCGTGGCGAGACTTTCTTCATAATCAAAGGTTGGCGCAATGGCTTTAACGATGGTGCCGTCTGCGAAGTCAAAGCATGAAATTTAGCAGCGCTTGCTTCGGCGTACAAATTGTTTACGTTATGACGCTGCGTTTCGACTTCTCAGACGGCGCCATCGTTAAAGCCACTGCGGCAACTTTTCTGAATGAATTATGAAGCAAGTCTCACCACGCTATGTGGCCTACACCAAAATTTACGCCTGTCACTGTGGTCATAGCCTTAGTATTTTAATACTTTCAAAGGCTAAAAGTAATATTTTATGACACCCAATATGCAGAGAGTGGGTATGTTTAAGAGAAAAAGAGAAAGAGAGTTGCTTATCGGTGACACTGTTACCCCGTGAATATATCTAGTTTTATAATGTGCTTTCATAATTTAAAAAATCTTTAATAATCCGAGTTTTTTCAGATAAATAAATCTTTCGAATTGATCATGTAATGATTTAGTATTCCAGAGCGCAGTGACACTTTTTCAATTTCCCGCAATGTACGCAGGGAAAAAAAGCAGATCCGAAACGTTGTACGAAAATAAAGTAAATTTTAAAAAGAGCCTCGGCAGGCAAGTTAGTAAGTTGATTTAATGCGCGACTAACTTGGCTGAAAAAGTTCTCCAAAAAATCGAGGAGCCGCAAAATTTCAAGCGTGATACTTTAAAAGTTTTAAGAGAGTCACATTCTTCCACGTTTCGTTTTTATTTTTTTACTCTTTTGATAAATTTTTGAAAGCGCTGCAGTTTTGCGAAGCCATCTTACAAGGGTAACTTATTTTGAACGTCAATATTTTCAAACAGTGTTGGGCCGTTACAAATATGATTATATTTGTTGTTTATGAATACTTTTGTAAGCTCAATAAGAGGTTTCGCAGTGTTCTTGAAACGAAGCCTTCCAATCGTTAACCCGAGACATTACTGCTAGGCTACAGATAACGGCTCGTGAGGTCAGTTACTCTAGGTTCTATGAATTAATAGATAATGACTTTTATTCTCTTAGCTTAGGGCTGCCAAGCGTCCCGGTTTCAATCCTCTTGTCCCAGCGCCTTTCGGGACAGCCTAAAATCTTGTTTTTAGATAAACTCTCATTGTTCAGAAATACTCCGAGTCCTCGTAGTTACTATGTTGCAAAATTGCCGAAAAATAAAGTGACATATTTACATTATGTGAAAATCTTTTTTCATTCTGGGGGAAAATGGAAATGTGGAAACAATTTTTTCTTCCCCATGTATGTAAATTTTGTAGCAAGATAAATAGTATAATTATATGATAAACAAATAAAGCATCAATTAAAAATGCTAAATCCAATAAAAGGCAAAATTAAAAATGCCAAATTCAATATAGGCAAGTCTTTTGTAAAGTGTAATTAATCCAAAGTAAATTAAATAAAATCAGTCAAATATGATTTCGGGTGTTATCTGGTTCATTCAAGTTTTTTGAGTCCCCAAAATAAAAGTCCCGGTTTTAATGTCAAGACATCTGGCAGCCCTATCTTAACTTCAAATTTATTTAACCCAGAATATAATAATACTTCAGTATTAGAGGGTTTCACTAGTAAAGAGCTCTAGCTGTTTCACAATGCAGTGAAACGCCGATTCTACGTTTTTCAAGGGACCGTATAACAGTGAGTGCGGGAAAGTTTTATATATTACCTAAATGCCGGGACTATAGAAAATGAACGCACCACGCGGGAAAACGTATAATGCGAGAAGGTAAAATCGTGGTTCCATACATCGTGTCCAACAAAATATATAAGGAAATCTTCTCGTAGCCGTTCATATGCTATTGCTTATCTCTCATAGTGGTAATCTACTATTAGATGTCATAAAACTGAATCACGTAAAAAAACCAATGACGGGCGTTATTTGTATACCTCGAAACCGTATTCAAATATTGTGAATATCCCCGAAGTTAACTTAATACGACATCTTCGATGTAGACTTGGAAACACAAACACTCTGTTGATCACTGGGATAGCAACCATATAATCTCAATGACACAAATAATTTCATTTTGCTAAAATCCTATATATCGTAAATATTTTTGTATCGAATTATTATAGCAGTGCTGAAGTGACATCTATCAAATTCGTTGTTTATTGTTTCGTAGTGCACCGCAAATCAGCATGGAAGGTTATAGCATTGAACACGGGTGAAAATCATCAAATTGTATTATGAAAATCACTGCAACGATCGAAAAACGCGCAGTACGTTTTATGCGTAGACAGTGCGTGTGACTGTGCTTTGACAAAATATTTAACACTTACACTCACCCACACGATATCCCTCGGTACATATCACAAAAAAGCGAGAGCGTGTGTGTACTACGTTACAAATAAATAGATCAATTAAGACAAATATAAAATGGATAACACACATCATCCTTTACCATTTTAAGAAATAGGTCCAAGTAGTATATCGCTCAATATCTCAGCTGAGCAACTGGCTTCTATTCATAGGAATGGAAAATGTTTGTGTGAAGTTAAGGGGTCCTCCCATGTGATATTTTGAAACAATCTTTTTTTTTTGCATATAATGATTCTTAAACACGTGTAGAATATGCTGGTAAAGTAATTTTACAATATTTGAAGTCGTTGGAAAGTTATTGTAGTTAGATTACACTTGTTTCGAGGTGGGACATCGGTCACATTTTGACGCTTCGGCTTGTTACATGAGAACTTACAATACACATGTAATTTCAATTCATGAAACAAGCCAAAATGTGGGCAAGAGCAAAGCAAGCAGCTTCAAAAGTCTTAAAACAGGAAGAAGAAAGAATTAACTACGGACCAGGTATAGCAGATTAATGGGACATGGGGGCGTCACATGGGGGGACCCCCTTAAGGTGACCAACCGTCCTCCTTTTTGAGTTTTGTCATCCATTGAAAAGTGTCATCATTTTCGATATATTAGGAGACTTTTCTGAAAATCATCGTCTTCGATCGATTCTAAGCCTACACAATTTGTATTTGACATGCGCATGAAGCAGGGCTGTTCAAGACGATCCCGTGCTCGCACACAATCATTCAAGCATTTTTGTGTATAGTATGCGCGCCCTGGGTGTGTATGAGAGTGCTCGAGAGCAGCTGGCATATACATACGAAGCAAGATAGTCCCCCGAGTCCCGACGGAGTACAGAACTATGAATAAAATGTTTGTTTTTTCTTCAACTCATCTGTTTCCTCTGCGATCCGTCCTCATACGGGTCCAATAGGCCACGCTGACTTAATTTTGACCAAGGCTAACCTTGAAGAACGGGACACTCTTGATTCGTCTTTAGTAGTAGGGCTAGTAGATAAAACTATCATTATTCAGACACACTGAAAACTTAATATCACTCAAACAAAGTGGCTGAGCATGTCCCATAATTTTTCTTTGTTATTTCTATTTTTGGCATAGTGCATAGTTACAGTTTCAATCCCGTGCAGATCTGTATCGGGCTGCGTAAGTGAGAACTAAATTCGTTCACATTCCTTGATCGCATAGCGTTATAGAAGGCGGTTGTTAACAACGGCTGCATTCACATAACAAGAGGTGGTGTGACAACCAAGTTGTACACCCAAATATGTAATCTGTTTTCTCATTTTCATTGAAAAAAGATTGGCCGCCTTATTGAAGTGAAATACATATTCACGCACCGCTCAAAAGGCGAAATAATGATTTATCGCGGCGAAAATGAAATTATGGTAACAATCGCAAAGCCCAATTACTGGCCCACCGTGCGGTGTAATTTGATACACGGGGAGCGGAATTCCGGGCGGGAGCTATAGTGAAAAGAACCAGATTATACGTAGATAGCGCCGCACTGAGTGGCGATTCCGAATCCAAGCTGCCGTAATTCAATTAGTGAAAAATTGCATTACAGAACTATAATGATTTATTTTGCGGAAGTATTTTGATAACAAAATCTCACCGTTTATATCTCGATCAACGCAAATTGAAATTGAAATTTATTAGAGTGTTACACTTTGGCTAATATTCATTTATATTTTTTGAGGAAATTGTTTTTTTTCCTTACATTCCGTTTGATGAAAGTAATCTTGTTTTTATCACACCAGTGGTATTATCGTTATTTAGGGAAGTGAGATAAATACTCTTACTGGTTACTGCTTAGATAAAATGATATTGCAAATACACATGAACCTTTCGTTGTGCGCTAGATGCGTTCAACGAAAAATCGCACAAAAAAGCTATGACTTAATATGGGAACATAACATGTACAAGGTCGCACGTTTCAAGGTCGCATTCTAATAAACAGGTGAGACACTGGATTTTACACGTAATGTATGTGAACTATACCTTGTCACATTATAACATATAAACGTTTATAAAGTCCCAAAAATATATTAGAAAAAAATGCATTAAAAAAACCTCATTACAGTGGAACCCCGATCTTACGTTCTCGCATTATACGTTTTCCCGCAAGGTGCGTTCATTTTATATAGTCCCGGCATTTGGTTAATATATAAAACTTTCCCGCATTCATCGTTTACCGCATTTAACGTTTGTTTTATACGGTCCCTTGAAAAACGTAGAATCGGGGTTTCACTGTACTTTGAAAGCGCACAAAAAAGGTTTGAGTATACATACAATGCAGTGTAATTGTGCTGCAAGGTAAGATTGACAAAAATTATTTTACTAATTCCGAATCCAACAAATCGACAACACAGTGTGCACAGCCGCCCTGACATTTAAAAAGGATTACGTTAAACAGGGCGCTTTCATAAATTGACCACAGAGTCATGTACCAAGTTAATGACAATGTGTCTTTCACTCAATATTGAGGTAGAAGCACATCTAATCCCCAAGATAAGCGGATTAACCCTTCGAATTAAATTGTCATTATAAAACACATTGATCCGTCTAAAGTTTAACCCGATCAACCCCCGAATGTCACAGATCAAGCTGCGGCTTAGTATAATATGGCGGGAAAGCAATTTAGAACATTTACCGTAAATCCAAAACCGTAATGTTTCGTAGCCGTAAATCTTGAATAGATTTATTTATCTTTAATGATAGGGTTGCCAAACATATTCTGCCAGAGTATTCACTCACTATAATGAGCATTTGAATATTAATTTGTCAAATCCAATCATCTTCAAAAGGCTATAATATAATTGTAATGATATCTGTTTTCAAATTTGAATCCGTTGAAGTCGTACTTTCCAAAAGTTTTGGCGCTTACGACCCGAGTTTCACCTTTCGGCATTTTCAGGCATTTCAAGTAGAGGGATGTACTAGAACCGACGCGTAGTAAACAGCTTGTATCGTTTATATAAAAAATAAAAGACGATCACTAGGTTAATTTGCTATTATTGTAGTCAGTAGAAGTGCATCCGTGCGCTTGAAATGCATGAAGATGCCGAAAGGCCACACTTGGGTCGTTAGCGACATAACTTAAGGAAAAGTACAAAATTCAAACGATTCAAATTTTATATTGAAATTCCATCAAGCACCCTCAGTCGAAATTCTTAATGATATCTTTTTTGACGTATTATATTATAATAACTATTTCTATTACCAATTGTTTGTCACACCTTTATTGGTCTTGCTTAGTTCTTGTATGAATATCTCTGTATTAATGCAATTTTTATCAGTTGAACATGCTCGCAATAAGCAAAACCGGTCCTGATCTAAATAAATTTATTGTTGAATAAGTGCAAACAAAGTCTCAATTTTTTTTATATAATGCCTTCATGTATTGACAGTAAAAATAAAATCAAACTGCCTCTACTGGGAGTCGAACACGGACCCGACATTAAAAGCAATTATCGAGTACCGGGATTTAGCTGTCATTAAAAGAATCTTTCATGCGATAGAGAATTGCTGCATCATTGTTTTTTTTACCAAAACACCATTTCTCCACTTTACATCACACACCCAAAGTTTGTCAAAATATTGGCAACCAAACAGAGGGGATAGCGGGCTATAATTTGGTTGAAAACAAACATTTCCCTTTTAGAATAATATGTCAACAATCATATTGATACAAGCTAATATTTTATTTGATCAAAGAGGCTTTTAATAATTCAAACTAAATCATAATGCACTTGTATGTAAGGAGGAATATTACAAAGCATATTTGTTTAATCCTCTGATTCATTGTTCGATTTAAGCTTGGACCAATGAAAATATTGTTGTTTTTCATAGGCGACGATTCGGGATTTGTTGGCTTAAAATAAAGATTATTGATTTTATAGAAAAAAAAAGACATTTTTTAATAATGATACATTATCAATGAATCTTTTTATCTGTGAATAATAACATTTCAAATTTCCATACCCGATTAATGAACACTGATTATTTCGATGGATGGATAATTTTAATATTGTATTAAAATGTGGTTTCATTCTTGCGTATGTAATATTACAACCGATAATGTGGGAAACATAATCATAATATTAATTTCAATCATTTAACGATTGACTTGTTTTTTTAGGTGTGGGAAAATTGTCGCCAGAATTATTTAGTGGAAGTAATTTATTTATTCTCATTATCATAAGCATATAATACTTGGCTGAATCGAGAAATAAGGATAAATGGGATCACGAAAAGTAATATTACTAAAATTATAATATTTGATTTCAACCGGCTTTCTTGAATCTCTTAAGAATTTTATGAAATAATTTAAAGAATAAAATGAAATTGATTCGTCCCCATTTCAATGCTGTCTTCTAAAATTCTAGCCACTTTCTTCATAATTTGCCAGAAATTACTTTCATCATCATTAAAAGAACTGGTCATCATATACATACATTGCACAGTCAGTAGATATATCCGTGCTTTCTTGAGTAATTCATTTTGTTTATAAATAATTCATTTTTTTTTCTATTTTTCGTTAATTCTTTTAATATTTTGCAGGTCTCTTTGGAACTTGAGTGAATGTTCATAATTTGTACAAATTATTAAAAAAATGTTTTCATCCTCACGACTTATTTTTACTAAGCGAGAAAAAAATCTTTTTTCAAATCCAGTAACAAGCTTTCTCTTTCGCACCCATATCATAAAAATAGGACGCAGCACGAGCGATCAGCTCGTCACAAGTCCCGTTGCAGAGCAATTTTTAATTCTTCAATCCCTCTAATATTTCGTAAAACATTTCTGCTGAGAAAAGATCCATTTATATTCCGTATCCTCCACATTTGGTTACAAAAAAACAAATAAAACTCGGGTTAAGCTTTTACCATGTAAACAGAGGGATTCGTGTGTAAATATTCGTTTTACTGCGAGAATATAAAGTGTTAAGAAAATATGTTATTAAAAATATATAAAGCATTTTCAGATCTATCTACTTAAAGAAGGTATCACATACAAAAGTATCAGGTGTCGATAGAAACGAGATTCTTGTGGAAAACGTTCTTGAAAAATATCTGAAGTGCAAAGAATTCTAGTAAAAACGCTAGCACTATCGCGGAGAAGATCAGTTGACAATGTAACATATGAAAAACACTTTTCATTCTTGGGAAGCTAGCTTTCTCGACAGATGTACGGATTTGTCATTTAAAATCCGGGAAACGTTTTTATACGGTGTCACATAAAGATGCTGTAAGACTGAGTGATGGATTTGGATGACTTTGCTTACATGGTTTGTAATTTACTGCAAAATATTACATAAGTGGTTAATTCAATAGTTCGAAATCGTCGTACCAATATAATAATTATAAAAGTGTATACATGTCTGAAATAAATCTTTTGGAAGAATATGAGATTGATACTTTAGATCAGTGTTCTTCAACCTCGGTGAGAAATACAACGAAACAGTGATATTTATACAAAAGTTAAGTACGAATTAAAAGGTATGACAAAAAATTGGTATTACATCCAACTAAGCAAATAAATTGAAGCAAAATACAAGAAAAAAAGACTTATTTTTTATAGCTTAATTTATTTACAATTAAGTAATACCTATTGTTTGTCATATCAGTTGATAATGCTCGCCATGAGCGAACCCAGTCCTGATCCAATAAAATTTTTGTTGAATAAGTACTAAAAATGTTATTTTTATTATATTGCCACTCCACCAAGTATTGACAGTGTACATATTAAAAGTGATAAATACACATATTTACAGTTATTTCTCGATTTACGACTATTCGAACTGACGATGGGATGTAGATAAGTAAGTAAATTAATCTCCGGATTCTTTGAAATATGTAGTTTATAAAATATATGGCCGCGGATGATCAATGCAATGTCGAATCTGGACTTATATAAAATATTTGAATTCTTGACATACATCGAAGGTGTTGAAACAGAACCTTTTGCAACTCGAGAACTTAGTGTACATGTTTATTTAATAAGGATAATACATTTAAAAACAATTTAAACGTCAAATCAATGCTATATAGAATTTTATTTATTGAAGTTAATAAAATTACAACTTTTGGTTAGTGCGACATCGGTTGCTGCTTTTGAAAGTTTGGAAGATTTAAATTTTTGTCCCGGTCCGCAATCCACCGTTTGAGTAACACTGCTTTAGATTTTTTGATTGAATTTTGAAGATTTTTTAAAACTATTTGTCGCGTTGTTTCCAATATCAGGGCTTTACGAGAACTGACGCAATTCCATTATCTCATAAAAAAAGAACGATTGATAGGGTGAATGAATTGACATTAAATGCATTGTAATCAAGAGTTTACTTGGCTGCATTGAAACATAATATGTAGGAAAAATGGGTTCGCTTTTCGTCCTGGAAATGATTTGGTCCGCTTTATAAACAGTTAGTATGTTTTCACTTTTCTATAAGGCTTAATTTTTTTATTATTATTTGCGATGATGCGGTATTGAATATCTTAAAGGTGTAGCATTGTGATAGAGGCATTAGAAACAATAGTTTGAAGTCGATCGATCGCAGCTTGAATCTTCATTTATTAACAAAATTACCGCATCTCGATATGTGGGCGTGAGACAAAAGTGCTAAAGCGTGTTGCTTCTAATTGATACATGACCGCCTTGCTTAATTGATATTGATTTGAATCTAAACTTTATGGGGTAAACTTAAAGCTCAAAGCTTTTATCTAAATAATTACAACTATTTTATTTTCCACACGTTGTGGAAATGTTCACCTTCGTAAAAAAAATATAAACTTTGTGGAAATTATTTTCAATTAAAAATGAATTGACGTAACTTTTCTACACGATAGACACATTACAGTTTCAATATATGTACATTTTGATTGAATTGTAATTTACTTTGTAGAACTCCATTATAATTCAGTGAAGAATAGCAATGTATTATAATTAACAGAAATAAAATTGTATTATAATATGTGGTTGATAGCTATGTCAGCTTATAGTTCTGACGATGGCGTTAGCTGAAGTAGCTGTCAACCATGTTTGAATAATATAATTTCTGAAGGACGAAAATACATTGCTATTGTTCACCGTGTTACAATATATAAATATTGCAGTAATAATGACTTTTGGTTTTCGCAAAGGACATTTGAGTCATCGGTCCCAAGAGCTGTTGGAATGGCATAGTCCTCATAAAGCTGTGGAATGGCATAGTACGGATAAAATTTATTGGATCAGGACCAGTTTCGCTCATTGCGAGCATTGTCAACATCACACCTTACGTTGGCATCACACCTTACATCACCTAACATTATTGCCTTCGGCTTAAGCGCTCAAGCCCCAGCACAGGTTGTTTCATTATTTGATATTTCAATCGTTTAATAGAGCTGTGCTCGATCATATAGATGTCTGATGTCTCGAATTCCGTTTCACCCCTTCGACCATAAAATCGCGATGTAGAAATTAACCAGTAGCACTTGAAGAAAAAAATCTGTTGAGACAAACTCCAAATTGGAACATACACGGTCAAAAAATTAGCGAACCCAACAACTGCTTTGACTAAATTTGTTTCATCAGCCTTTTAGAGCATGTAAGAATTTGTAATGCGTTAAATAATGTAAACTCCATGAAATTTGTTGGCGCTTTCAATAACAATATTACAAGCCTTTGAATTATATAAAAGGAAAAAGTTGGCACGCGTTTTTTCGTGCAAATTATTTATTTAAAAAGCTCATATTGAGTATTTTGCTCAGAAAATCAAAATCACGAACTTGGTAATAATGTAATATTATATACCTAGCTCATTATAAAAAATAAATATTCCGAAATTGAAAATCTAGCGTATTAAGATTGCGGAATGGAAAATTTCGTAACGCATAGGTTGATAACCATTTCATAATTAAATACAATTCGATGTATATTTTTTGTTATTTTTACACTGCTTGCCTACACCAAGTGCTTGATTGAAGACATTGGATTGTAAACTATGTAACATAACAGCTTCTGGGAAATATTCTTTTGATGTCGATTTTTATAAAAAAAATAGTAAATATTTACGCGTTTTGTAGAAAATGGTAATGGTAAGAGGGACACATTAAGCCGATATAAATCAGAGAGAGCTATATGAGGGTTCAATGTATTTACATAATATTTAGAATAGAATAACTTAAATTTGCCTTATTGATATCATTTGAACACAGTGATCAGTTTTCTGCGTTAAATTCATTTAAGTAACACAGTAACATTATCCCGTGGTCGAGTGTCAACGTTGTTGGCTTCGGATGGGGAGCTCACGTGCTCGATTCTTGAGTCTTGACATAATCGATATCATATCAGGACTTAGTTGACAAACTGAAAAAATTATAAATTTTTATTCTTTTTTCTGTATTAGTTTTATTTAGCAATATTCTAAAAATATGTTTCAAATTCACGAATTACAGATTATGTGTAAAAATGCAAACTGTTCCATGAGAAGAAAAAAGCTCTCAAAAGTTTAATCTACGATTGGGAGCTAAAAAAATAATTTTGGAGTTGACCAGTTTTGAAAATGTCATTCACTTTGTAGAACTCTCTTATAACACGATGAAAAGATTGGAATGTATTTTAGTCTTACAAAATAGTTTAATAGAACTAAAATACATTGCTATTAAGTAATAGATTTGAATAAGAAGTATTATTCCATATCTATAATCGGCCATTTTGAATATACATCAAAATGGCCGTCCCATTTTGACACGCTCAATACGATGACGGTAAATCAGTAAATATGAATATATGTACATATTTATGATGAATGATGACAAAAAAACCATGTCATTGTAAGCGTATAAGTCTATCATAATATGTATCTTTGTCATAAACATAATATGTGATATAAATTTATCCTAATAATCTACCACTGCGAGATAAAATTGCATACAAAAACCCAGTGTGTGAGATAAGAGCGATAGTGTGTGTGACAAAAGGAAACTACCGGCTGAAAAAGGTAACGCCAAAAAAAGATCCAAATTTATGTCCAACGGTAGATTTGAGATAGCAGCAAAAACGTAGGCGAGTGTATTATGCGGGGTACGTATGTACAATATTGCCGAGCGTGAGGCACGTCGCAAATGTTTGTCACAACTGCGATAAACAGATTACGCGAGAAATCTGCCTTTTGCGTAAAATATGAGGTATTTTCCAAAATCGAGTCGTTAGCTCGACATTGCGCACCAATGAACACATCAAATTAGCCCTCTAAAATAGGAGCCCTACCTACCACTCCGTACAATCTTTACTTTTTTGTCATTTTAAAAATAGTGTGACCATGGATATTTTTATAAATTGAGATGGTGAAAGTAAGTGAATATAGCAATCTTGTAGCCGAGTGGTAAGCGATTTTGGACGTGCATTCTGCCCACATGTAAAGCACATCACAACGACGATGATGATGATTTGTATTCTCGCTGTATGGAGGACGAGGGTGGTGAACCCTCATTTCCCTTTCTTCTCTTGAGGTTGCGTTTCGCTTGTTTAAAAAAGATGATGATGGTGGTGAACGGTGATGAAATGGTGATGATGTGTAGATCTCTCGATGGTGGTCACACTGATTCGTGATGCAATAACCACAAGGGATTTTTTTTAAATACATGCACGCGAGATACGCATGCGTGCCTTCGAGAGGAGGTGGTCAGCCCTCAGTGTGCCAGACGTTCTGGAAGTTCTCTAGGAGTCGTAGAGTCTTTTTCTTTACTTCTGTTGTCTTAATGCAGATTTGGCATACCAGACAGAGAAGAAGGGAACTGTGGAGGGGAAAAAAGGTGAGGTCGTCTAGGGGGGTTTTAAAAGTAAGACATGTCGCGGTATTACGTAGTGTGACTCTCTCTCTTTATGAGCATTGAGTGAAGAGTTTAGAAAAAGAATATTCCTGTTAATTGGCTTCGATTGCAGTGTTTAGTGTTTGGAATCCATAGACGAAAAGTTTCACTATGGATTTTCATTCGAATTATGGATTTTTGTTTGGAAGTTCTGATTTAGTCTCTATATTCTAAAAACAAAAGTTCTCTCATTTTTTTTTTAATTACGCTCCATTTAGAGCGAGACTCTAGATTGAGATGTAAAAAATAACATGAAATATTATATTCCTTTTGTATAATTCTAGGCTTTAATACAATAACGTACCTAGCATCTAGCATCTAGTTGTGCCTAGAATCTAGAAAACGGAAAAGATTACTCACTGAAACAATTATTATACATCACATCCGACTATCAAAAACGCGATGAAATTTTTATTTTTAAGAAGTAAATTTTAAATAATAGAACACATGTTTTTAATGATTAATTATGGTTTATCGCAGCACGTGTGCACTTATTATATCAAAACTATATGGCATGGTAATGGCAAAAAACAAGCTTTTCGTCCAAAAAAGTTGTTAAGTTCACTTTAACACTTAATGTATTGTGTGCGTGCTTCAAACATTAACATGTACGATTTAAAAATACACGGTTTATATTTCCCATAAATTCACGCCGAATTTATGGTCGCCCTGGTGCAATTCTGGTATTATGAAGGGGGCTCGTTAGTGCCATGGCAATTGCCTGTGATTTTATGAGTATTTTAATATTTTCTTTTTGAAAAATATAAAGAAAAAAACAACTTCATAAAATTTCATCATTTTTGTCCACGCTTGTAATAATTGGAATCTGTAGTGTGATTTCGTGTAGCATATTTTTTATAGCGGCTCTTGCGAGCTTAAAGAATTATAATTTTTAACTAACAGCTAATAAATAAATAATTGGTGCGTGATTTCATTTAAAAATCTTCACTACAACTTCAACAGCTGGCGTTCACTTTTAATTCAACTTTTATATTTTTTTCACTTATACTTACTAATGAGTATTTTAACTGTTAACGCTAGGTTGAAATAAAACTAGAGTCGTTGAAAAAAAACACGACTCCATTGACTCTAGCATTGACCAAAAAAATGACCCCGACTCTAGCATTGACCAAAAACACGACTCCGACTTCGCCTAAAAAAAGTTTAATTTTTTTATTTTTTTCCCACCTTTTCTATTTATGTGTATTAAATTAAATATCAACCAAGTTGATTTTTCCCACCACCACCCGTTGTGTATATGCAGCCAATGTTTTATGGTCGTCTTTCACAACGCTATGGACATAGAAAAATGAATTTACCCCTCACATTCATGGCCCGAGCAGGGACTGATTTTGAACCATGCACTAAAGTGCTTTAAAATAGAAAATAAAATAAAAATAATAAAATAAATCGGAGTGACTAGCTCAGCCACTGAAATCATTTTGATACAGAGTATCCTGTGTATAATCCGTATACTGAGAGCCCGTCGTATTAGACGAGTATATTGACTCTAGTGAAGAATCGAGATTATGTCGATCCCTGAATAAATTTGAAAAATTTTCAAATCCAATGAAGTTAGCCTTAGTTGGAATCAAGTCAGCGTGGCCTATTGGGCCCGTGTGAGGACGGACCACAGCAAACAATTCTGCTCGTTCGGAATTGATTTGGGGGCAGTCCCATAGGATGTGATTAGCGTATTGGTGGGCGTACCCACAAGTACAGTCCGGCCTTAAAACCAACTTGCCCAGAGCGCAAAAAGTTTGTCATTGAATTGCCATGGCCGGTATGAAACTGGCTAGTTCAATGGGACGGTGTTAGTGATTTAACTGCAAGCCTCCAGGACACATCCGGGAAAAATTGATACGTTTGACGACCCTTGGAAGATGCAGTCTATCTGGTCTGCCATGCAGTGACGACAATTGAGAGCACTAGCTTGCCAACGAATGAGCGGTAGGTGTGGCCTTCAGGTATCTCTTGGCGAGGAGGGACCGCTATCCGGATGCCGTCTATAGATGTGTTAATTCCCTTCATTAAAAGAGTAATTGCTCCACGTAACTGTATGTGCAAATCTAGTGGGAGCACCCCAGCAAGTGGTGGCATCTCCGAGCTCGACGGCAGGCTTGAAATTTTTGCGGATGCCGCACGACTTGATCGTGGGCTCGCCATTTACGAAAATAAACAATTTTCAGTTACATGGATAAAAATAAACTGGAAAAAAAGCATCTGATTGGTGTCCTAAGTACCTAAAGGATCAATTAAGCCTGGTAGGATTGTTGTCTTTTTCGTCAGGGGTAATTTGGCAGTAATAAATATATATAGAGTGGCCCAATGAATATCAGAATAAGGATCAGATGTGCATTCATATGGTTCACCTCTCAATAATAATACTCCTTGCAATGAGTTTGAAGTATTTGAGATCTAAGTTTAAACTACATACGTTAAGATTTAAATAGGGACTAATTTATTTGGCAAATATGTTCAAAGGGCAGCAAAAAATAAAATAATAAAAGGGACAAACTGGTGACCGGACGTTCTGCGACCGACCTTTTTCAGGTAGACGCTCGATTATCGTTCGTCAACACTGAACATGTCTCGTCAACACTGATTCACTTCACGCGTCAAATAATAGATAATTACAAATATGTACTTAAAGAGAGATGTTGGATAATTAAATGTGCACAAATACATAGAAACAAAATAGTAAAACATTAATTCGATAATGAATTGTGTCTTATTTGATACAAAGAAATAGTAATAATAAAGGACTTTCCGATGTTTAATGAATAATCAACGGAGAGAAAGAAATACACGTCCGCAAGCTTCGGGAGCTGCTGAGCTAGTCAAAATAACAACCAATCAATCCGGCCAATATCCAAATTTTACATGTTATATGCATAAATAATAAGTTTATACTTTTCAAGAAAAGAATTCAGGATTACGCCTACGAATTACTACGAATCCGGCCAAAACATAACGACGTCTCCGACTCCACAGCCCTGGATAAAACGCACGGTGCGCGTTGTACGCATGGATGTATTAGACCAGCCATACTCAACCTGCGGCACAATCAGCTCTTATGTGCGGCCCAAAATAATGATAGTCACCGAATACTTTTTTAGTGTTGTTTTCAATATTGGGTTGCAATCGGTTGGTATAAAAACTGTACAAAAATGTGCCCAGCTTCTGCTCGCATTATTCTCATCTACGTATCTCAGTGACTTGTCATATTCTAAAATTAAATTTGCGAAGAGCGTATATACAAATCGGCTTACTGATTATCACCTTGATGATGTTTTAATTAAGAGTAACCTGTAGTAATCAGGAATCTGATTTGACGAAGATAGTTAAAAGTTTGACTCAATATGAAAATTCACATTCATTTATCAGTAATGATTTAAGATTTTGGATACATTAGTATTTTTGTGTACTTTTTACGTATTTTTTATTTGTTGTTGATTGTTATTTTTTATTTTGAAAAATACATGAATACACATATGTACACACTTGGACCCCGTATAACACCTTAAACCGTGTTGTATAAAAATATGTCACATTTTATACATCCGTATTGTTTAAAACCGTGTTATACGAGGCCCAAGTGTATTTACACTTTACTATAAATATGTTGCGGCCCACATAGCGAAACAAAAATCAGAATTCGGCCCGGACGAAAAAAAGGTTGAGTATGACTGTATTAGACGGACCAACGCAGCAGTTAAGTAATACGAAAATACTGAGATAAGGGATAAATACACTAACCGTGAATACAAACACAACCGAAGTCAACATTTGAGTACTCTGCCACAATTAGAAGACAAATAAATAAATCAATCAAAAAGATCATTGTATGGATGTTAATTAACAATCCGATATTCGATCTCGTGATCCCGCAACCGAATAGATGATTGCCAATCGGCTACAAAGCTGTGTTTGACGTTCCATGTTTGTTTTAACAAACGAATCGTTGGGTTTCATAACGAATACCTGGGACTCTGAATGCATATAAGATGTGCATTCGGCCATGTATTTTATTATAGTACATTCGTTTCATCAACCGAAATTTCAAACATAGAAAAGTTTATTTTCACCTATTGTTTTCTAAGAAATTCGAAAGCGGCAATTTAGGTCGAATTTAAGGCATTTCCGTACGAAGAAGAGACTCTAATTTAAGGCTCAACTCCAAAGAGCTTTTGTTTCATCAAAACTTAAACAGATGCTTTATAGATCATATATTTCTATCGGCTTATCCGAGGCCAAAAAGAGAATTCCACCATTCTTGAGAATGTTAAATTGAATGTTCCTGATAATTGTTTGAGGAATAGTGAGCATGAGTTGTTTGTTCTTCTAAGGGGTAGAACCAGTCTGCCAATGAGGATGCCACTGGGAAAAGTTTTAGCAATTTTAAACGGCACTGCTTCGGACATATTTCATATTAACGTGAGTGAGTTCAGACGAATACTATTAGAACTCACTCGGTTGACTTATTTAAAAATTTCTAATGTGATTTTATTATTTTTTTCTCTCTGTTCTTATGACTACAATTTGTGATTTTTATTATGTACTTATATACAGGTATGTATGTACATATATATAAATACATGTATTTTAATTTTTCAAATGAATGGCGCATTGGAGTTAGCTGTAATGCCATGATTTGTATTTTTTTTGAATAAATAAATGAATCATTCAACTATTTTTTTACTTAAATATACTAAACAACATGTATTAACTTGCATTACCTTGACGCATATTTATATTGTTAAGTTTAGTGAGGACTTAGGCCTTCCTAACTCAGCTGCTAAACAGATTTCAGAATTTTTGCTGAAATTTTTGCTAATATTCACTGACCACCACTGACTGAAGTAATTCATCCTTAAGGTATCAGTAGTAGAATAACACAGCACATTGTAACAACAGGAAACCGGATGACGTAAGTGAAAATAGCTCGGCTGCCTTCTGTCTAAAAAACAAACCTTTAAAGATTAAACCTGCATTTTCCGCAAGAGGTATTGCAGAGACGATGAATGTGACAAAACGTTGCGGAGTATTTTTTTATTTATCGCGTCATCAAACGTGACAAAACAAATGAATCTGTTTTTTTTTCATACGCCGTTGCGTTTTCCATTACTCCTATTTCATGAAAACGTCTAGTGCAAGTATTCTGCAACAAGGATTACATTTTCATAATGGCCTGCGTACAATTATCATCACCAATTTTTTATATTTATAGATCTCCAAATTATCTGGGACAATGATAAAGATATCTAGATAAGTGTAAACGGAAAACACGGGCAGTATAAAGCTATAAAGTATAAATTTTAATTTTTCTTTTGACAGTAATTTTTTGTACGTCATCAGATCGGTTAATACCAGGGCTGTAGAGTCGTTAAAAAGAAGTTCGACTCCGACTCCAGTATTTACCAAAACCACGACTCCGACTCCAACATTGACCAAAAACAGGACTCCGAATCCGACTAAGAAAAGTTTAATATCGTCACTTTTTTTTCCTAATTTTCCTATTTATTGTATTCAATTAAATATCAACCCTACCAATTCGGCAATACCAAAATTTGACATATTATATGCAAAAATAAAAAGTTCAAACTTTTCAAAATTTCCGACTCCGAGTACGAATCCGGACAAAACGCCGCGACGACTCCAACTCCGACTCTGGCCAAAAAGTCCCGACTCCACGACTACGACTCCACAGCCCTGGTTAATACTAATATAAAATTTAAAATAACTTTGATTATTCCACGTATTGTGTAACTAACTGTGACACGTGTTTCGCCTCTTTCAGAGGCATCTTCAGACTTACTATCGCAAAATTTGCTTAAGTAAAAGTCTGGTTAATACTGTTGGTTTTTTGCTTATTCAGTATGGTAGTTAAGTAAAATCTTTCATGATGATTTTTTCAAAAATTTTCACGTTTGATGTTTTTAAACCTACTCCCTACTTACTTGATTCTGAAAAAAAGAGACAGATAGAGCGATTATCTGGATTTATTCCTTAGCCCTAACCTACTTTCCTCACCCTCTTTAAAAGGGATGGTTAAGAAACTGACCTAAAAATAATTCTAGTGCTACATTGAACGGCTCCACATTTGCTAACGGGCATAACTAAACATAAGTAGATGAAAATATATGGAAATTAAACGGTGATATATTCCAAAACTTTTAAGTCTTGTATTCCTAAAAAATTAATAAATCCAAATTATCGCCTAATCCAAATTAAATTCTCTTTTATATCCGGTTTATTAATCAACGTTTATCGCTTAAATTATTTATTTGTTGCATTTAAGAATTGTTATTACTGTTTCTTTGCGTTAACATTTCTGATATCGTAATGCCCTGTCGAATCATTGTAGCAAAAGAAAAGTATTTTGAATATACGAACCATAATATTTAATATATTTTCAGTTAAGAGAAAAGATATATACACTAATTTACGCCATTTTGAATGTCTTGATTTGACATTGAGAAGAATCTGACGTTTTTGTTGTTTATTCAAACATCGAGGTACATTCAAAGTTTCAAAGTCTTGCATCATTTTTTAGATTGTAAAACAAATGCCATGTGAAAAGATGCGACGTTTCATTAAAACATAAATAGCAAGATTTTCTAGAAATTTACGATTGTTAAATTACGGAGGGAACTGGTGCATGAAATAATGATTTTAAATGATTAATAATAGCTATTTTATCGGAATGAATATTTTATGACTTTTGAAGAGATTGTAAATTGGTATACCCACCTTATTTTAGTTTTATTAATTTCCAGTCGGTAGAATTGGACGATTCAATAGATATGTAAACTGAAAATAATAACGCATTTATAGTACTTATTCAAGATTGAATGAATTCAGATCAGCGTCCGTCTCGCTCATCGCGAGCATTATCAACTGATAAGAAATACAATGATACAGCGTTATTTATACAAAAGTAAAGCCAGGCTTAAAATGTTTTATTTTTTTTATTTTGTTTACCATGTCCGCTCCCAACTTGGAGCATATGGACTCCTCACGGAGTTTATCTCAACATATATTTTTCTAGGAGAACTGCTTGTTACTCAGTTGCTCAACCTCTCTTTTTTCGAAGAGAGTAGGGATGGAAAGGATACGAGGGCTAGGACAGGACTAGTGATTAGTTAATCGCTGTCACTATGCGTCGCTCTTTGGGATCGGAAAGGTGGGAAGGGATTTTCATTAACACAAACACCCATGCCTTTGAACAGATTTATCGACTGAAAAAAATCCGCTCGTACCGGGAATCGAAACCCAGCAATCCGGCACGCAAGCCAACGCCGTTGACACTGCGCCACGGACCGGACCGGACCGGAATGTAAGACAAACAATTGATTTGCAAATAAATCAAAGTAAAATAAAACAAAATTGACAATAATTAAAATGTTGAAGATCTCTTATTGCTAGTTTATATGACTTTGATTTATTTGCATAATCTTACTACTAAGTCAAGTACTTATTCACTTATAAGTGAAAAAGAAAGCTTTTATTGTTTTTCATCATATGAATTACAAAAAAAACATTGGTACATTAGTACATTATATTATAATTTAAAAACGGGTATAATATTCCAGACAATCAATCCAATTCACATCGTTTCCACAAAAGTGAAAAATTTACGTAAGCAATGTTTGCATAAGCAGTACGAGATCTTTTTTTTCCGTTTATGGCAATACTTTTAAGTACACGTTACATGTTTCAGCCAACATATAATAAAACTTCACATTATAATAGAAAATATTTCCATGCGCTCGTTTTGTTGAGAATAAACAAAGAAA
Source organism: Himalopsyche kuldschensis (assembly GCA_028554975.1). NCBI lineage: Eukaryota > Metazoa > Arthropoda > Insecta > Trichoptera > Rhyacophilidae > Himalopsyche > Himalopsyche kuldschensis. The sequence goes on from JAHFWI010000005.1 coordinate 1,620,810, forward strand.
AATGAAAACTTGAAAAACAATAGAATGCGGAAACTTCGCGATTATACGGAGAAGCTTTTTTAGTCGACGAACGTACAGGGAATTGTTTTATGGGTAGGTATACCCTGTCAACAAAACGTATGCAGAAAAGTTGAATCATTACGATTTCGAGAACTTTCTATCCGTGAAACTCTATTACGAAAAATGGTTCATATTACAGCTCTGCGGCGGGAGTGAAAAGGCGAAATATTTACAACGTACATCAGCGAAGCATAGCCGTTGTAAATTGTCATAAGAGTTTATAAAACAATATAGGTTGACTCTCTGCTAAAATTGGTTTTGCTCGTTTGGCTCTGAGCCACATATTTACGATTTCACCTTCTAACTTGGTTTCGTCTATATATTTACCGCGACAGTGCCGTGCAGCAGCTAAATTTATTTATTATAATTTCTAGTTACTTTGCTCAGCCTCTCTTTTTTTGTAAGATAGGCTGAGTAAGATTACAGTCAGTCGTCAATTTACGCGATTTCGGACTTACGCAATTTTACCGTGAACGAATTTGCCAGAATTGTCGCGATTCTAACATAAAAAATAACTTGGTAAAATGTGTGACACCTTTTGGACACAAATTACTTTTGCACGAGCTTGTTTTGATTTTTTTAACGCAAACTGTGGGCGAGTTATTAAAAAGATAGTTTTTTAGTGGTCTTCAATGTTGAACATAAACATACGTAAGTATTTTCATTTCAAGTTGTCTGAAGAGTATGTATTTAAATGCATTTTACTTTAACCTCTTCTTTGAAACTATCACCCATTGCTTTAAAAAAATGCTTGCTATTAGATTTTCCTCGACTTACACGAAAACCTTAGGAACCAATTTTTTGCGTAAGTTGAGTATTTACTGTACTGATAAACTAATAGACCTTGACTAGAAAAGGACAAGAACCTGATTGCAATATTTTTAAGGATCGAATGTGTGGAAGTGAAATAAGCTTTTTGATATCATTACATTGACAACTTGATATAACAGGCTAATCTCTAAGACAGTATTTTTTAATCTTATTGAAGACATGTCCCTCTTAACCAAAATATTATAAACCCCAAAGTTAAAACAAAATTAGATTATATCTTATATGGATTGAAATTCTTGAAATAAAGACCAATCAATATATATAACTCTGGTAATGCAGAATAAGTCGGACGCACCCAACTCACAAGGATTGACAGAGAAGGTTTGTGCGATTGCTCTTTTTAATTTAAACAGCGTCTCATTATTTTTTATAAGTAACATAAAAAAAACATCGAATAGAATTTTTGATAAATCCAAGTGTGAGCCAAACGTTTTCGCAAAATAACATTAACACTCCATTTTTGTATAATTTTTATTTTTCTCTTAAAGGTGTTAATTATTGGTAGAAATCCTAAAATTTACCAATTTTTTGATACAAGTTCAATGTAATTTTTGTGCTTTTTAATCGTAACCGAAACCAGACCTGATCTTTAAAAAATATGCGTGGTAATAGATTAAAAATAATGAAACAGTTTTAGTACTAACCACATGAAATTTATAAGATAAGTTGATAATGCTTGACATGAGCGAAACCCGTCCTGATCTAATAAATTTAATCTAGAATAAGTATTAAAAATGTTTTATTATTTTAATTATAATGCCATTCCACCAAGTATTGACAGTGAACACCTTAAAAGTGAATAATAGATTGATATTCTTTATATATTTTCATATTTTTTAATTGACTGTTTTCCTTATAGCACATAGCAGCTAGGCATGTTACAAAAAAGCAACTAAAGAAATTGAAGGTGAAAAATAATCATAAAGGACAGTAAAACAAATACCCTTCAACTTACTGTTTTTGAGACCCCTATGTGGGGTTGGTAGTACCGCCGTTTCGAGGATGTCATTTTCTGTGATGATACTGTAAAAGCTATGAAACTCACGCGGCAAAATGAGAAAAATATGTTTTGAAGAACCTGGATTTAGAGTTTTATCATTCACTAGATAGATGCCGGTAGTGAAAATTTCATTTGAAAGACTAGATTTAGAAAAATTGAAGCTCGTTTTCACTACAATTTATTACATTGGGTTACTTAAATATTTGTTCAATAACAGCACATTGAACTAAAAATTGTGAGATGATTTAGTCAGAAATAGCACATGTTGCAGTTTTTACACGTTAGATACAGGAGTTATTAAAACACATAAAGTAACGACGCGTTTCCTCTAGCCAATGTGTTAATATGGTCTAATTTTTAACCATGTCCGCTCCCAGCATTGAGCACACGGACTCTTCACGGAGTATATATCAACATATGTTTTTCTACGAGAACTTCCTGTTACTCAGTTGCTCCACCTCTCTTTTTTGGAGAGGTCAGGGACTGAAAGGATACGAGGACAAGAACAGGACTACTGGTAAGCTAATCACTCTCGCTATGCGTCGCTTTTTGGGATCAGAAAGGTGAAAAGTGATTTTTGAAAACACAAACGCCTTTGAACAAGATCGATAGATCGACTGAAAAAATCTACTCGTACCGGGAATTAAAATAAAAAAGGAACTTAAATATTACATTAAAATGAACTTCCACAAAGTTACCGCCGAATCCAAAGTATTAAATTTTAATCGTTTAAAATTTTGTACTTTTCCATTAGATTTAACTCGCTTACGACCCGTATTTTGCCTTTCGGCATCTTTCGCCCCCTGGTCGTTTGCGTTCAAAATTCAATCGCTTCAAATTTGATATTGAAATCCCATTAACAGCTTAGTTTATTCCATTACTAAAGTGACCATGCCATAGTACGCCTGATGATGCCAAACACGTGTCACTATTTGTCACACTAGACGTGAAAGCAATATTTAATTATACATTGTAGATCAGGATCCCCATCGCTTTCGTCAGTCAGATGAAAATACAGAGAGATACAGCATGGAATATAAAAATATACCAAATACATCTAACTATTTGTCACATAATACATGGAATAAACTGAGTTATTTTTAATTTAATATGGGGGCGGATATTGTTAAATAAATATGTTTGTAATAAATCGTTAATGGATTAATATTATATATAAAAATACATTGTTGATCAAGACCGTTATCGCTTCCGTCAATCAGATGAAAATACAATATGTGTTCTCTTTTAGTGAGAGTAAACATTCACTGAATACATAAACCTTCCAACATTGTATAAAATACATTTTTATAATACACATGTAAATTCGTCAGCTCCGAGCGAAAAGATCGTAGCTCCATAAACTAAAACTTTTTAGGAGGCTGTAAAAATGCATTTACATTATTATGACATTATGTTATGGAGTTATTTATGTATTATAATTGTGTGGCGTTATACTAAAAAAGAATAATTAATACAAAAGGTACACTGTTGTTTTATTTATTGGGGTACGAAAATGATTATTTACTTTTGAAGATTATTGCAAGTATATAATCATCGCTACATTCCAATAGCAATCAAAATAATACGATAGCAAATTTAATCACTCTGAAGTTGGTAATACAGTCGATTCTTGTTAGAAAGGCATTTGTTTAAAGAAATGGTAAATATAAATAATTTTGCACTATTTATTATTTATTTTTGTCAAGGCTAAACAATCATCAGAGCAGTGTTGAATCGTCTCGCATTAGTCTTTCCCTCAACTATCGTTTTTCTCGATCTATCGTTTTTATTTAACACTAAACTTGCTCTCCCCCAGAAGCATATGTGCGGCTCGTCCTGGCTACTATATCTATCCAGTTCAAATAATAACTGAAGCTTCAAGACTACGAGCACCGTTTTGTTTTTATGATACGTAAACGTTTCCGCTCCCAACTCACTCACAATAATGAATGGTCGCATCATTCTTTTCGTTAATTAGTTAAAGTCGTTACTAAGATGCCTCAAGTGAATTGTAGTACTCGAGTTAGGAGAGAAAAACAATGCTCACATTCATAGAAAAATGACAGTGACTGGCACCATCAAATATTAACATGATTAGTGTTAAACATAATGATATCTACAAGATCTTTTGGTACGCGTCAAAGTTCTTCCCGTCCCTTTGTCTCGAAACTTAGTGTTTATTTTCAAGATGCAATCCCTTCCCATCGCTGCTGACAGCAGGGCGCGATCGCTATAGTTCAAGAGGTAGATTACTTTTTCTTTTTACCTATGGAGGGTCATCGAGAAGTTTGGCTCATGTTTAGATAAGTTTCTATCAAAAAAATATTTGCGGGTTATGACATTGTTCTGCGTTTGTCATTGTTTTTTAAGGCACACGTAAAATACAATGCCAATAATAATTACGAGAAAGAACAAATTTAATTGAGCGTTATATTTAAATATAACGAAATTTAAACGGAAATATGTCCAAGGTTCTATAATTAGGTCACCGAAAATGGGCGATCCATTAATTTTTCATTATTGCCTTGCCACCAACGATTAGAACCAGTAACTAATATACAATTCATGCGTTACTCAATATTCTGAACCACCTGTATTTTCTTTCAGATTACATAGGTGGATAATTTAAAATTTTAAGGTCAGCTTAAGCTTGTCATTTTACTGACACGAGGTCACTAAAGCGGGCATGTTATACGGCGTCGTAAAATATTTTTATAACAACTTTGGTCTCATATTTGCTACCTTAAAATATAATACAAAACTTCAGCCGGTTTTTTGCTATGCTTAGAATTTTTTTAAATTAAAGGGAATAATAAAAAATATATTATTTTCAATTTCATGCATTCGATGAAATCGTCTGCTACTCCTTTGTACGTATGTATTAATGTGAGTTTTATAATAAGGATACCGATTATTGACCACTGTTGAGAGGTCCCAGTAGAGTCGATATATATATTATATTAGTTTTAAATCTTATGGGTGGTTGGTTGTACGTGATATAATTTCTGCACAAGTTGATTTTGAAAGTCTTCAATTCGAGTGATTTAAAATTTCAATATATCTGATGTTTACACTGATTTTACCTGTATAACAAAAACCTGTATATCAAAACACTATGAAATAAATGATATTCTCTTTTCAAATACCAGACACTTAAATTGTTTTTCTATTTTTGCAAAGAACAGTTTTAAACAGCCAAATGAACCACTTTAATAATTTATTTATTCCATAAACGAAATAAAGTTTTCAAAGGTGACTATTTTAAAATCGATATATTGATTGCATAATTGCCGTAATTGACTGAATGGTAACTCTATCCTTCTAATCGGTTGACAACTGTTTAATATCACCAGATGGATTCTTTCATACATTAATTTGTATTTAAAAGACTTAACACATATTTGTGATGACGAAAAATGGAGCATAGATAGAACGATTTGGCTAGCTAATAATTCTATCCTAACATGCTCATTACACATTTACACTTTCTCACAGAATTACTTGAGCGATTAAAAACTGAATAAAATGATTAATTAGAATTTTTTGAATTTTGTACTTTTCCATGAGTTTTGTCGCTAACGACCCGGGTTTCGCCTTTCGGCATCTTCAGGCATTCCAAGTGCACGGATGTACTTGAACTGACGCGTAGTAAACAGTTTGTATTGTTTATATACAAAAATATAAGTAGGTCACTAAGTTAAAAGGTTATTAAAATGTAAATTAGCGAAATTTGAATGAATACAAGTTTCCATGATTTAAGTGGGTTTGTTATAATTACGGGGATTTTTGAAAATATTAATGACCAGATGATAACATAAGAATATTTAAAATAAATCTAGGGTCCTATCCGTCGTCTCGTTAATGAGTTGATTGATTTTAAGCCTTTATTATTATATTACATTAATGATAGTAAGTGAATTGATATTTAATAATAGCAAGTGCTTGAATTGTAAATAAATGACAATTATTAATAAATGACAATAAATTAAAATTAACAATTATTTAAAGGGTACAACAATGGTGAACTAGGCAAATATAGTTGTTCGTTCAAAATTGGCAGACCGTTGAGCTGAGCTCGATTAATCTCTAAGATTTCTTGATAAAATAGTTTAAACTCACCCCTGTTGGTATGTAACAACTTAATGCCTGAGTCAAAATTAAACGTATGGTTTTCAAAGAATTAAATGGTTGGCGAAGGTGGAGGTATCTTTTTTTAAGCGAAAAGCGGCTAAATGCTCAACCACTCTTATATTTAAGGTTCTAGCAGTTTTACCAATATAAAATCTGGGACACTCACTACACTGCAATCTATAAATCCCAGATTTGTTTTTATAATTTATAACATCTTTATTATTTATCAAAATTTTACCTAAAGAGTTCTTACAGTAGAAAGCTGGTCTAACACTTTCTGAGAGCTGTTTCTTTATTTTTAAACTGGTGTGTCCTATGTAATTAATTCTCCGCCAAAACCTCATATCACCTGAGTCTTTCGTTGTTAATCCCTTGTATAAGATTTGTTGTGCTAACTTAATGCGTTTTTATGTAAAGATTGTCTATAAGAGACATATCATAACCATTGTTAATGGCGATTTGCTTAATGATTTTTTAATTCAAGATCAAAATTTAATTTACTCAAGGGAATACTGACAAGTCTGTGAATTTCCGAATGAAATGCAGCTAATTTGTACGACATTGGATGTACTGAGTTTTTATGAATACAAGCATCTGAAAAAGTCGGTTTTACGAAGATCGTGAAATCGTGGGTATCGTTTTTAATGTCTATAGTAAGGTCAAGAAAGTTTATTTTCTGTCCTCCGACTTCCAGGGTGAATTGAATATTATCGTCAAAGAGTTTATAAAATTATGGAATTTGGTGATTTGTCTATCAGTTCCGTTAAATAAACAAATAATATCATCTACATATCGGAACCAATAAACTATTGGTTTGACTTCAATGTTATGGCTAAAAATGATTTTCTCTAAATGGTTCATATAGAATTCAGCTAAAAGGGTGACAGACAGTTTCCCATTGCAAGGCCGTCAGTCTGTTTATAGAGCTTATTATTAAATTGAAAGTAATTCTGGTCCACGCAAACGTCTAAAATATTAAGTAGTTCGAAGTAGTTATTGGATTGACTCTACTGAAATTTAAGGAATCTTCGATGATCCTTTTACATTTGTTAACCGGCACATTAGTGAATAAGCTGACGACATCAAAAGATATGAGCTTTGAGTTACCGGGGATTTTAAAATTTTAATTTATCCACTAATTCTAAAGAGTTTTTTACGCTGTATAATGGTTTAAATCCACTGTGGTGACGGATAAGTGAGTTTGCTTTACTAGAAAGTTTATAGGCTGGGGCATTTAAATATGAAACAACAGGGCGAATTGGGATTAAGGGTTTGTGTAATTTTGGTAATCCATAAAATTTAGGAGCTAGTGGATTACGCGTAGTTAAACTAAGCATGTCTTTAGAACTAATTGTGATTTTACAACTTTAAAGTTGTAAAATCAATCCAATAACTACTTTGGAAAACTTAAAATTTTAAACGTTTGGTGCCCCAGAATTGATGTAATAAGCTCTATAAACAGATGACGGGAAAACTCTTCTTTAGTGGAATGGATAAAAACCATTTAAAAATCATTTCCCCGTCAAATGTCGTTTATGCTTGCTTAATTTCCTTAAGAGAAAAAATTTTTTACGTAATCCAAAGATGTTAGTTTATTGGTTCCGATATGTAGATGATATTATTTGTTTATTTAACGGAACTGATAGACAAATCACCAAATTCCATAATTTTATAAACTCTTTGGACGAAGTCGGAGGACAGAAAATAAACTTTCTTGACCTTACTATAGACATTAAAACGATACCCACGATTTCACGATCTTCGTAAAACCGACTTTTTCAGATGCTTGTATAAAAACTCAGTACATCCAATGTCGTACAAATTATACGAAATTCACAGAAATTTGAGAATTAAATTTTGATTTGAATTAAAAAATCATTAAGCAAATCGCCATTAACAATGGTTATGATATGTCTCTTATAGACAATCTTTTTATATAAAAACGCATTAAGTTAGCACAACAAATCTTATACAAGGGATTAACAACGAAAGACTCAGGTGATATGAGGTTTTGGCGGAGAATTAATTACATAGGACACACCAGTTTAAAAATAAAGAAACAGCTCTCAGAAAGTGTTAGACCAGCTTTCTACTGTAAGAACTCTTTAGGTAAAATTTTGATAAATAATAAAGATGTTATAAATTATAAAACAAATCTGGGATTTATAGATTGCAGTGTAGTGAGTGTCCCAGATTTTATATTGGTAAAACTGCTAGAACCTTAAATATAAGAGTGGCTGAGCATTTAGCCGCTTTTCGCTTAAAAAAAGATACCTCCACCTTCGCCAACCATTTAATTCTTGAAAACCATACGTTTAATTTTGACTCAGGCATTAAGTTGTTACATACTAACAGGGGTGAGTTTAAACTATTTTATCAAGAAATCTTAGAGATTAATCGAGCTCAGCTCAACGGTCTGCCAATTTTGAACGAACAACTATATTTGCCTAGTTCACCATTGTTGTACCCTTTTAAATAATTGTTAATTTTAATTTATTGTCATTTATTAATAATTGTCATTTATTTACAATTCAAGCACTTGCTATTATTAAATATCAATTCACTTACTATCATTAATGTAATATAATAATAAAGGCTTAAAATCAATCAACTCATTAACGAGACGACGGATAGGACCCTAGATTTATTTTAAATATTCTTATGTTATCATCTGGTCATTAATATTTTCAAAAATCCCCGTAATTATAACAAACCCACTTAAATCATGGAAACTTGTATTCATTCAAATTTCGCTAATTTACATTTTAATAACCTTTTAACTTAGTGACCTACTTATATTTTTGTATATAAACAATACAAACTGTTTACTACGCGTCAGTTCAAGTACATCCGTGCACTTGGAATGCCTGAAGATGCCGAAAGGCGAAACCCGGGTCGTTAGCGACAAAACTCATGGAAAAGTACAAAATTCAAAAAATTCTAATTTGATATTGAAATTCCATCAAGCACCCTCAGTCGAAATACTTAAAAATGATTAATGTTTTAATGTAGTGGATTTATAAATAAAACTTTGTGAAAATTGACACGTGCTTAATTTCCTTAAGAAAAAATCTTACGTAATCCAAAGATGTTAATCGTCAAAGCAAAACACGTGCCAGTCGTAATATGTATATAATATTTGAATACGGAAATAAGAGAATACTTTGTACAATTGACGTTATGTATTACATTATTTTCTGGTATTAAATTAGTGATTTAAAAATACCAATTCGTTTTTTTTTCAAATAAATATACATATTTTCAATAAAGACATGGCGTACAATTTTTAACGACGTGTTTTTATTACGTAAACGAAAAAAATGTCTGCCAGGTAGGAATTATATTTGGATTAAAAACACGTCCTTTTAATATTGACACATGGAGAAATAATTCATATTTCGAATGCAAAATGAAAATGAATGTATGTTATATTTACATCTGCTATATGAAAAAAAATGCGATTGGGAAATTGTGGTAAAAGCATTTCTCTTTTCTGCGATTGTTGTTATCCTTGTTTTTCACATGTATTATAAATACAGAAGTAATAATCGATAAGAAGATTACGTATTTGAATTTTTAACTCAATATACAGAAAACAAAAAAAGCTACCTTGAGTATATTGTATGTTTAAAAAGATTACATATAAACTGTTAATAACTAATTGATACTGAATAAAAAATTGTCAATAGAAATACAGTAAAAAATATATAGTTTAAGAGTTTAAGTATCATTTAAGTAAATTACACACAATTAAAAGCATATTGATGGCTTAAAGAGTAAATTGGCCCTAATCTTGCCTAAATCTCCGTTTTTGTTAATTGTGCAGGAGAAGGTAAAAACTGATTGGTATTTTCAAACCGATCCGGAAAATTTCAAATAAGACTTTTAAACGATGTTTTTGGACCACCGCTAAAAATCAACAAATGAATGACAGGTGACAATAGAAAATGGTGGAGTTGGATAATTAGCAGAGTAGGTTTTAGAATGACAACGTAGTTATCAAATTTAAGTAATTTTCAGCCAAAAGTGGAATTAGCAAAATTAAAAAAAGCCATCGATATATTACTTTTTTTTATTTTTGATAAAGAATAAATTTCATTTGCAAAAAGGTGAAATAGGCTTGCAAAAACTGTATCTCAAACACTCTTTTTTTGTCGATGGTCTTAAAGTTAGCTGTTCAATTGATGTTCAGATAAAGCATGGGAGGCATAGCAGAGAAATTTAAATAAAACTCGTCAATATGTCCACTGTCCACCGTGGTCATGTTTCATAATTGAAAAGTATTTTTTCGGTTCGACAGTTGACCCTTTCGTGTTTGCCCGCCGCGCCCTCGTCAGCCGAGTCAATATTTTGATAACGTGCCGCACCGGGCGTTCGAGTGTTACGGCAAAAATTCAACTTTCTTTTTATTAAGTTTCAGCTCATATATTATATTACATACTGCGTACTCAAATACGGGAAGCTCTGTACTTAATTTTATATGACATGGCGTGACTCTGAATATAATTTTAGTTGCCACTTTATACATTTTTAGATTGAAGCTATGGTGCAAAAAACTGTATCGAAATATTGTGGGTACATGGATTTGTTACTTCATTTATTATCATAACACAAAAATTACAAGACTTAAAATGATACTCGCTTCCAATATTGAGTATAATGATTATTATTGAATAATTTCACATTTTAAAACCTTTGACGGTATAAGCCAAAATAACGAAGTAGTTTTTTTGGTCTTTACATGTTTTGCAAAAACGAATACAGATTAGAGATCTTAATTGTTTTATTTGTAATTTGTTACATAATGTCTTAAGCATAATAGTCATTTTTTATTTGTTTAAATAACCAGAGCAACTTGAAAACCTGGTACCGATTACTTGAAGTGAAGCGAAAAATCATCGCACGGTTGTTTTTGCACAAGCACCGCTTGATGATTTTTCGCACCGCGGTTGCATAAAGGTTAAGAGTCGACTCGTCGCTTAACCTTCCCTTTTTAGAAAAGTTAAGAGCAGAGGTATGGGACTAGGAAACGACTAGTGGTAAGCTTCTCATTGCACAATATTGTTATTATCGGTCGAGTGGGAATATTAGCGTTGCAGATATCCATGCCTTCATTCGTCTCTATTTGAGACCGTCGACACTGTAGCTGAAGATACCGAACTACCATGAACGTTGAACACTCAATTACGCATTTATTGATCGATTCCTATTGCATACCAGCCAACGTCTAATACGCTTGAGTCCAACTGTTTGCGTCATCAAAAATTCTAATTTTTAAATTGACAAACTGACAGTTTTTTATTTAAATTCATTTTGCACGTTAAAGTATAGCTGTTTTAAACTAATAAATAAAAAAATGGCAGGAAGATTCTTATATTTTTACCGAATCTGAAAAGGGATAAGCTGTCTTATCTTGATTATTGTAAATAAAATATGGTTAGAATTAAGTAAATAATACGAAAGAATCGTTCAATAGCGTAAACATATTTTTTTTAAAGAAAAGCTTGATTTGTATGAATGTATTGTATATGATGCAAAAATAATAAATACCAGAATGGAAGCAAAATTAAATAAAAGTATATGAAAAAATACTGCCGGAAATCATGAAGACATGTCTTCAAGAAATGGACTAATTTATTAAAATGTTGAAAAGAGCATTTCAAGTGACAGTTTGAGAATTTTGCAGCCATCACTGCATCGTTCTAACAAAGTCTTTTAAATAAGGTGACCATCTTTTATTCAATAAAGATGAATTCCTCAACTAGTTCATTTCAAAAGATTTCAATTTGGATGACTTTATTGTGATTTTCGGTTTTACTAAGTAACAATTGCCATTGATTGAGTTATGTTACATATTCCTGTCAATATTTTGTATTCGTAGTGGAATGGATATATAACATACAGTATCATATTGTGTCAGTTGGCTTTTCAGCATTGGAAATAGTCTTAGCACAACCAGTCTCGATAATTTATACATCTATTTAACTGTCATTATGCAATTAATATCAGCCTAACCTTACATTGGAAGCAGTTTAAGTTGGAAATAAGTTTTCAATACGTTGAATTTTCATCATCATTAAATATTTAATACGACAACGACCCGTCATTTCATATGTTATGAGCTAATGATAATGATGTCACATTTAAATTCCAAAGTTCTTCATAAATTGTAATCTATTTATTCTAACACTTATGTAATTGGTTGATTGTCATTGATGTCAAACAGTTAGTAAATTAATCAAGATTTCCATCAATAACTTTTAAGCTTAGTGATATTACTTTTATTCTTATATGTTTATTTACTGTTGTCTAATCCATGTCCACTTTACACTAAACAGAACTGCTTGTTACATATTCGCTCAAACTATCTTTAGTTTGATGAGACAAGGAATAGAAAGGATAAGGCTAGGACAGGACTAGTGCTCAGCAAGTCGCTCTTGCTACACCACGCTTATGAGATCGGATGGGCTGGAAGAAAGTTTTATGCAAAACAAAATATTGATCCCTTTCGATAAATCGACTGAAAAAAATGTCGCAGGTACTGGGGTTTGAGCCCGTGAGGTTCGTCAACACTGACCACTGCACCGTGGATCCTGAATTCTTATAAACTATAAACAAAACAAAATAATAATTTAGCATCAGTTGAAGTTTATGTATGCACTTTATGACACTCGGGTCTTTAGTGACAAAACTAATCGATTCAAATATGATTTTGAAATTCCATCAAGCGCCATCGGGGGAGGTCCTCAAGTATATATACTAAATTAGTCCAATTAAAAGGCCTGATGACACCGAAAGGCGAAATTTGAGACAAAAATTATGGAAGTGTGTGAAGTTCAAACGATTCAATTTCGAAATCATAATTTATTTATATGTATGTTAAAAAATTAGTTTGTCATCACTTGTAAGGTGTCCAGTGTCAATACTTGGTGGAATGGCATTATAATAAAAATATTAACATATTTTTAGTACGTATTTCACATTAGATTTATTGAGATCAGGGCCGGGTTCGCTCATCGCGAGCATTATCAACTGATGGTTTTTTTTATATTTAATGTTTTTATGATAATGTCTTTTATTACTGACGAATGGTGCTCCTATTTATTTACGTTCGTTTCCTCCGGATAGACGCTGAAGATATTTGAAAATGTTGACAGATCGTGTCGACAAGATAGTACCGAATGCAAGTGAACTCTTCAAGAGAGACTAAAGTGTCTTCTCTCAACTCGAGTACTCCACCTCTCATATATGCTTGGCTGTGTGTTTATTGCCTATTTCAAATTTAAAACTCCTGCTACAGGTAATGAAATAGCATATTTAAGAAGTCTCTCCTTTATGAGCCTTGGCAGGAAAAAGCGACATTTTGTACCGGGTGCACATAAATGTGGCATGAAACTCGTTGGTTTTTATTCAGCGAAGATGTTTCGTATTAGATGAGTGTTGTTTTGAACTCAATAAACAACATTATTGATTATTTATTTATAGGTATATAAAAAACAAACGAAAGAACAACATAACATTATCAAGCTTATTTATACGAATTAAAATATTTCTATTATTATTTAAAACTTCGACATCATACATTGTAAAGGTTCTAACTGCTCTTGAAACTGTTTTGAGATATGAGCGTTTGAAGTTTCGATTGATTACAATTCACTTGTAAAAATGAGCAAGTTTCAAATTACTCATTTTAAGCATATTTTTTCATAACTCTTGCTGAGAAATAATGATCTTTAAGATCTAATGATAGAAATATTGATGAAAATCTTAGATCATTGTCGAATAAATTTAGTAAAAAAAGTGTGCAGTGCAACTCCGGAATTCTGCTAACTCCGTTATTCAACCATAGATAATTATGAAATTTATATGTATGATAAAATACGGTAAATACAATCTTTTCCGATCAAAAGGTTATTTTAAGCAAAAATGTCAATTAGAACCTTTTCAAAGTAAGGTAACGACTTGCAAAGTCATGCAGAAGCCTTTGTTATTTGAACCGTTGCAATTGATTAAATAAAAGTGAAAATGACACGACGATTACCATGTATATATAACGCTTCATAACCAGACTTGAAAAATGACAGTTGAAAGTGGTCCACTCAGGTTACTCCACGGCTTGACACGATATTTTTAGTATTCCTGTATACAGATACACAGGAAACTTAGCGTCACTTATACTGAAGTGGCTGAACAAGTCAAATTTTCTTTTTTTCCCTTCTTACTTTTCTTTTCTTACAGCTCCATAGTGCACGGTTCAAACATCAGTCACGTGTAGCTCCGTATTGGGCCAAGTGCGCGAAAATTGAATTCTTGATTGTATACCGTCATGGAAGGTGGCCGTGAAATAGTGGCTGCATACACATTACCAGAGGTGGGACCATCACTATGTTGACCAATATATATATATCTAAATATAGTTTTATAAGTGAAGATAATTTTTGAAAGTTTCATTTAAATACTATTTAAAAAAATATAAAAGCATTATTTTTTCCATCCCAAATTATCTCACGAACACAACTTGAATGAATAGACTCCACTTTACAAATGTTAATCTAGGATTTTTGAAATGAAAATTGCTTTTTTTATTTAGGAATACATTATGGAAAACAAATAAAACAGACACAGAATACTCAACTTAATGAATCTGAGAATATAATTTCATAAGATTTGTTCTTAAATTAACAGTAAAGTTTTTACAAAAAAAAACGTTCTTATCGCAAGCAATAAAAAAAACGTGTAAAACACAGCGTATCTCTATAGATATAAATATGTATGTTTGTATATCTGTTTGTTTGTTCCTTATGCGATCCTGTACCATTCAACCTTCGATGGCGATTAAACTTGGTGAGTTGTTGTGCCGACAGCTGTATGTGGCCTCACACGTTGGAAAACCTTCTGATTTATTCGTATACGCACTTGACATAAAACATAAAATATTATGTATACAACAGCACTTAAATAAACAGAATTAAAAGACTTTATTTAATTGAGTGGCATTGCAACGCATGCCGGGTACTCACTTGTAAAATATTAAAAAGTTCGTTGATAATACGAGCTACACGATTAATTTATTTTAAAATACGCCCCATTTAGCTCAAAGGATTGAATAGTTATTTAAACATGTATGTATTTAAATTTGAATTTTTTGAATTTTGTACTTTTCCATGAGTTTTGTCGCTAACGACCCGGGTTTCGGCATCTTCAGGCATTCCAAGTGCACGGATGTACTTGAAATACTTAATGTATGTATTTAATTAAACATTGTGGGTGTGATTTAAATCAATAGGATATAGCTCAACTATTGTAAGCGCAATTTTTATAGAGAAGTTTATGTATGTATTATATATGAACAAATGTACATAATAAGTATAAATAAAAAAGCAGTAACCGGTACAATGTAGCGTGCTCTTCATCTTTTATTACCCCGAGTTTATTTCTCTCGACGACGTTTTATTGAAAGGTAATTTCAACAGTAAAATAATTTAGAAGTATTTTACAAAAAACCATTTCAACAATATTTATAACAACCAAAATAAAGTGGATATTAACTGATCAATATTCGACTAAAACGAACAAACGTTTATTCTCGGTTCAATTGTTCAGGCTGAAATAAATTGTTGAAACAAATTTAACCTGAATCTATTTCGTCAAAATATTTTTTAGCTCGTGAATGCGTGTATGTTTGAGGAATGAGTATGGTACAGTTAGTCCTCGACTGACGCGATTAATTGGTTCCAAAGCCGAAAAATCTTAAAAGCAAGCGTTTTTTTTTTATAAATAGCATGTACTAGTTTCAAATGATAGATAAAAGCAAAATGAATCTACATACATACACTTAAGACAGCATGAAAAGGAAATATTATTTATTCAGGTACATGGTAAGTTTTTGCTTATTTATTGCACAAAAAAGAATCTTCATACAAACATACGTATATTTGTGTATTTCAATACAAACAAAAAAAGTATGTATGTATCCTGCGTATATCTAAATTTCTATTGAAATATCACACCAGGCATCACCAATATATTTAACAGCTCTTGTACTTTTTTCAAAATTAGATTGTGATTTTCCATTATGTCGCATTAAAAGCTTGCCTAAATGTTCTTCGTTGGAAAACATTTAAAATGTTTGTTGATCCATTAGTTGAATAATAAAGGTTGTATTTGGAGGAAGGAATATTTTCTTTACAGTCGCAAGTCCATGGCTTGCACTAAGCCTAAAACCGTTTTCCTAGTCTATCAGCTCATACAAAAAACACATATACAGTCGTGGCAATAGAAATCCGCGCACCCTTCACAATTCTATTTATTTGCGAAAATTTCCTCGAAATCTTTACCAATTTCCATTTTTTTCCTTTCCGATTGTAAAGCATGTGAGATTTGAAGGCTTCAACGGCTGTTTTGGATTTCTTTCGGACTGTAATTCTTATGGAGATGAACTAAAGGCACTAAAAGAGCAATATGATACAAGGCTTGCTGACTTCCAAAACAAAGACTCCACATTCGTTATAATTGCTCGTCCGATAGATTCAGATGTAAAAAATGTGCCAGGAAATTTGCAGATGGAATGGGATTTATTGCTAAAACCACAATTTAACAACATTGCTTTGACGGATTTTTATAAATTATATTTGGTGGATGAAAAATATACAAATTTACGCGCATTTGCATGAAAAATCTTTTGTATTTTCGGCAAAACATATACGTGCGATCAGTTTTTTTCGAGGATGAAACACACTAAATCAAAAATTCGAACGAGGATAACAAATGAAAATCTCGAAAATTCTATGCGATTATCCTTAAGCAATATCATCGAAAATATGGGGAGTCTTGTAATTCAAGTAAAAGGCCAATCTTACTTCCACACTCAACCATATTCAGCCACACTAAATTTTGTAATCAGTAATATTAATATTATGTCGTTCATTATATAAATAAAAAATATATAAGATGTAGCAACGTGTTTTATTGAATTAAATATAACTTATGTGTAATAATTTGGTATGGCCCTTGACTCGAAGACGGAATGACAATCCGGCCCCAGACCTAGGAAAGGTTGCCCATGCCTGGGTTAGAACAACTGAAAATGGGAAATTAATATAATATAAGTAAATTGCGTCCATAATATGTTATAAAGTTTCCATGCTTATTCTGTGAAATTGTCGAATCATTATTAATATTGAAAGTAACAATCGCGATTCAAAATTTTCAATGCTTTTTTTGAGACTAAAAAAATATCTGCGTTCCTGAGTTTCACCATTCAATCATTGGTCACGGATGGACTGAAATGTTGATTATTTTTAATGTTGACATTGCCTTTCGGTATTACTTTACCGATGAATTATTATTATCATAATATAATTTAAGAGTATCATTAAGTGACAATAGTTTCCAAAAGATACGTGAAAGTATTTCAAATAGAAATAAACAGAAGCTAAAGTGTCGTAGCGAGAATAAGACAAAAAGAAATGGAAACAACGCACAAAAAGTGTCACTATGACAAAGTCGGAATACGCGTAACGAAGTCTGCTACAAACGAGTTCTTCTCGTGTCATATATTATATTATTATAATATAAAAAATGTTATGTCGTTGATATTAAACGTTTCTATACCTATGCGTGTCCTTAATACTGTACATATTATATTTATATAATATAATAAACGCACGCCATGTTCTGGTAATCTGCAGATAACGGGTTCTTTCGAAGAGGAAACATGTGGAGAGGTAAAATGACGTCATTATCTTTATGGGGCGATTTATTTAACCGGCAGGTGAAGGTTTCGGATAACATGGAGAGAAGAGAGCAAACACTTTTTTTAGTCTACCCTCTAACCTCTTATGCTGGACGAAAAATAAATATTTCTTTGTTATCAAATACATAGTATCATATTAATATATTTATTGTTAGGTGATAGAATTCTATCTTATTTCAATTCAAGCAAACATTCTTTCTTTCCATTGAGAAATAATGTAATTTTTGAAGAGTTTAAGTTTATTTTTATCCACTTTATTCTAAACTCCCATGTCGAGTCCATCTCGACACTGTATATGTAGGTAACACGCGACACTTATGTCGAGTCCTGCTCAAAAATGTTAAACTTAGTTGAAAAATTATTTTTTATTTCGGTTAAACTATCCTTATTTCAAAAATCGTATTCATTGGAATGTGTGCCTCAGTTAAGGTTTGTAACATGTCATAATGTGGTATATTTTGCGGAATTTCGTTTTACCATGCTAATAAATACGCAAACCCTGTAATATCAATCAATTTATCAAATATATTCAGGAGTTGCTCGGAAGGAAAAAATAATATATTGCAAAGGGTTAATCGAGGAAATGAACGCCACAATACATACAATTTAAAAGGCAGTGAAGATTCCATAAATGTAAGAAATAAGTACTTTGACCGGCTTTGATCTATGCCTATTATTTGTAAGTGTTGCGCAAAATATTTTTACGAATGAATTCTATTTTTTTATTTTATTGAAATCGTGAGTTGTAGTAAAATTCAAAAACAGTGTACAAACCAATCTATTTTGCGATTTCGCCTGCGTTTACTTAAACAATCTCCTGTCCTCTGATGAGTGCACGGTTGGAAATTGAACCAGTCGACGATTTCGTATACCTGGGGGTTCAAATCAGGAGAGAGCGATTCACGGGATGTACTCGATATCCAAACAGGGAAAGCTGATGCAACGCTTAACACAACGCTGAATTTCCAGGACTCACGGTTGAGTTCGATAAAAACCAAGTACCACTTATGCAATCTGACAATGCTAGTTTATAGATGATCGTAGATTATGGCTCTTATTGAAAGCTCAGATCTAATGTAATATTTACTATATATTTGAAAACTTATTCCTAATACGAAGATTGATTAACTGACTCCATATACATAGATAATACAGCAGCGTATAAACGTTACAAAATAACGTCCATTGGTGGCTTCAGCCACTTTTTCGGTTATTAAAATTAACAGCTATGTTATAAAACACGTAGGTATGTCAAGCCGGATCTACGTCTTACACATGGTCTTAAAAAAAAAATTGCGAACCAAATGTTTACAGACAAAATATTAATGCAATTATGGTCTCCAGACAAAATGTTAACGATACAAAATGCATTCCGAAATATTTTTTATTATTCAAATTTTCTAAAACGTTCCAATGCAAAATGAATATTAATCTATAAATTGCTTTCAAACTTATTGTTTTTATCATTCTTCATATCGACAATTCACCATAAAGAAATAGAATTGCCAAAACAAGCTAACCTAACCTAATATTTTCGAGATATTTGACCTAACTCCATATTTGTAAACTGTTGCTCACAGATGGAATCTTGTTGATCTCAAAGTAAACATTTTGGCAGTAGACGTTTTGTCCCGTGAACATTATGTCGAATGAAAATGTTGTCCGTAAACACGTTGTCTTTAAACCATTTGACGGAACACCGCAGTCGTGTTATCATGCGCAAAAAATAATTGCGAGAAGTGAATCTTCATTTGATACAACTAAATAACAAAGAAGTTTTATAACAATTCAGACTAATTTAGAACTTTCGCCGATTTCATCAAACGTAGTAAAAATTGCTGAAATAGTTAACCATTATTGTGGTAAAATTATTATACTATTTATTATAATAATGCTATTATTTTAAGTCCTGCGAGTGTGCGGTTGTTGGTGAAAATTTAAAGACGAGAGCAAACCAACACCATTATGATATTTTACAAAGGCAATACGTACGCTTGATGCAATTTCCACTCGTGTGAGCATATTATGTGCTGTAAGATATTTAGGTTAAGAAAGACTTACGCGGTGCAATTAGAGAGCGGGCTTATACAAATAGTGCCACATTAAAGGCGGCACTAACGCTTACTTTACATAACGGATATAAATTCAAAATATTCGCTGATAACAGTTATTCGAAAACTCGATGGAGATGACTTTTATGATGTCAAAAAACATGGAACTGGAGATGCCCAAGTTTGTATTGTAGCGTCACAAGGAATGATTTTTTAATCACCGATTGGTTATAATATATTACTATTACTTGAGCGGATAATCTTTTTACATATTTGAGTATTCAAATGCCATAAAAGAGCGAAGTATATTCGAATTAACGGCTTGTTATTAATACAAAGTAAACATATTAGAAACCCTTCGGATTCCCGCTGCCATTTTGGAGCGATTCTTTAAATAAAATATTTTTTTTAAATGTTAATACTGGAAATGCAATCTCTGGTTAAACATAAACAATAAAACACATTGATTATTTGAGGCAAAATGAAAGTTCCCTCGCAACTTAATACATTTTTTTATCTACGCTAGTTGACTTCGCGACGTGTCAGCTGGTATGACGCATATAATATACTTGATCATTTATTTGCATTTGAATAAGATTTTTCATTTATTGGTATTGAGTTTATATATATATTGACAATATATGGTGTCGTGACAAACTTTTGGATAGATTTGATAGGAAGAGGTATTTTGACCGGCCATAATTGATGCCCATTATATGTAAGTATTTTTTTAACATAATTTTACGAATGAATTCTATTTTATTTTATAAGATAATGAATAATACAACTATTAAAAACGTAAATAAATTATTTTTTTATTTATCGTACAAGCGTAGCTGCTTACCCCTTATAAAGAATACCACCGTCAAGGAACGGGTGCCTGTGAGTAAAATTTAGTGGAGTTCCCGTGTCTTGAATGAGAAAGCTTTGAATTATCTACAGAAATAATACAAATGCAACCGTCAAGAAGATATTTATTTAGATCGCGTTTATTTACAGTAAAATGAATTTTGAATGATTAATATAAACTATGCTAACATTTCAAATTAAACATATAGACATCTTAAGAGTATAAATATGAATCGTTGATATTGTTTGGTGATTATTGCATTATGTCATTAAATGTCTTTAAAACTCAAGTAAAAGTTTTTATTATACGATATACGCTGGATCTCTTATCGAAAGGTAAACGTCTCTGGCTGTTGACGAAGTCGAATCCAAGATCATAAAATATTTTTTTCCATCAATTCATTGCTTTGCTTTCGAATACGTGATATGATATGATGCCTAAAGTCCCCGCTATCCATTCCGTCTTATAAGGGGATAGTGGCTAGATTGATTAGCTAGACTTCATTGCATTTTAATATAATATTAAGCATCCGTAACCTTTGCGATAGTAAATCAGAAGATGACTCTGAAAGAGGACAAAACACGTGTCATAATTCGTAGCACAATACTTGGAATAATCAAAGGTATTTTTAATTGTATACTAAAATGAACTTCCAAAAAGTTACCGCCGAACCCATAGAAGGTATTCATTTCTTTGTTTGTTTACTCTCTGAAAAAAGAGAGATTGAGCAAGCAGTTTTCATAGAAAATTTTTTGTTGAGATAAGCTACGTTAAGAGATGACGTGCTCCAAATTGGGAGCGGACAAAGTTACAAAAACTTGTGATAGATAATTTAGTAACTGCTTAATATTACATTTGATACTCAAGTAACCACTTTCAGTACACATGGCAATACCTAAATACATAAGGATTCAAATTACAAAGTTGATCATTTCAAACAGAACACCAAGATTGCCCTAAAAGAATGTGTCAGTGTTTAAATTTTAACGTATTGCTTTCTAATATTTCTGGGGAATATAATAAGAAAAAGGAAATACTTTGTGTCACATGAAAACATTGTGAATAAAACCACATTAAAATTCATTTTTTAGATATTCAAACATCCGAATATCTAAACAAGCGCTGAATATTTTTGAGTATTTGATAAAATTAATTACTCTATTAAATAAGACGAATTTTACAATATTGATTTCTTCAAAGTGATATTAAATAAACATTAAGATTTAAGTTATACCATGTTATATGACGCGAAGAGATTTTATATGTTGTAAAATTATTGATAGCACTAATCCAATCGATTTAAAAAACTTTTAACCAATTTTATATCACCAACTCGTTCACGAACAGCGCGCGAGAGATAAACAAAAAGCTCTACGTGACGTATAAAACTTGTACGGACACTGCATACTTCGGTTTTACGTTTTAACGTTAGAAAAATATCGTTAACGTAAAAGTTGTACGATGAAACTTCCAGACTCTACGTACAGGTGAATGGGTTTAAAGGTTAGTTACGTAACGTGGCCTTAAAGTGAGAACAAGTTAGTTTCTCGGAATGTTCAACGGTTCAACACGTGACTTGCGCGCTTTGAGGCTCAGCTTAAGTGCACAGTTTCAAAAAAACTTTCCCATCGGAGCTTTTAACCCCTTTGCAGCCAAAACTAAAAAAACATATTTCATTACATCTAGGATATCGCCAGCGACGTTGAACTGATTTTCATCAATATATGTATATATTATGTGTTCAGCTGTGGCAAAGTTTTTCTTTTATAATATCTGATATATAGTCATAGCTTGAGTTTAATTTTGAAAGCTGACAATTTGTATCTATAACTGTAATAATGTAAATAGTATAAATATGAGTTCCTTTCTCACGGTCCCACAGAAACCACATCGTGAACTCCAGTTAGAGAATCACACATGCTAAAAAGTCACATTAAGTAAATTGCTATTGAAGCTGAATGTTAAACCAGTATAAAACCATACAATTAACCCAATTATTAAAATTATAAAATTGCTGCTGGAAAAATAAGTCATGCGTAAACATGTTTTCAAAGATTTTTTGAAGGAAAAATAAATCCTAACTGATTGGATGAAGATTTTAGATTACCGGCTTAAATTTGTAATGACAGTCCTGTTGTGAAGTGGTCAATGCTGTCGAGCGTTTTTTCTGATAAATCATGATCTTAAATACTTCAACGTGTTACGGCCTCATATTACCTGGCTGCAATTCGATAGCGTCAAAGACTTTTTATCTCAAATCCCTTGAGACCTTAATTCTAGGTAGTTAGTTCTGCGGGAAACATTGGTAGCAAAGCCTTCGGAAAGCTCCGTTAGGAGATGAAACTTTCCTTGTTGGTAGAAAACCCCGCGAACAGTCACCGAGTGGTGTGTTAGCCTTAGAAAAATATTACCCCGGAGTTAAAGGCATCTCAAAGTGAAACATTTCATCATTCATTGAAAATTTGTTTATAGCCCACATTCATAGTCCTATCTGGAAGTTGCGTTCTTTCATACCAATCACATGTTCAATCAAATGGGGAGACGTGAGAGCGAATCAATATCTTACCTATCACAATAATATATAAGTCTCTCCGGAAAGAGAGTACAATCAATTGTATTAAAACAAATTCGTAAAACAATTTCAACAAAGAATATCCTAACAGAACGCCAAAAACAAAAAATGTGTGTGTTCCGTGAGTGGGTGTTTTTTTGTAAATATAATATTTTTACGCCTGGCAGTGAAAAGGTTAAAGCAATAGTTTTCTTTTGACTTCAAAGAAACAATTGCTCGGCTCTATAAACTAAATTGAATTAGCAAACTACGCCTCAAGACTTTGATATTAATCCGCATACATGAATAGAAATTTATAGTTGAAGAAAAGTAGCATTACTTTGAAAAATAAGTAATCTTACTTTACTCAACGGTTTTGGGAAGGTTTTACATAGATTATTTTCAGAGAGAATTTTTATATAGATTTATTTTAGCGGTATAAATTATCCAGAACTATTTGTTGTCTATGTAAATAATTGCTTCACAGTAAATCTGACGATATTTTATATTGTAATATATCGTGGAAAGGATACAAGGAAATGTATTTAAGGTCTTTAAATCATCCGAACTATATTATTGTTTGGCTTTGATTTTTTTAAATTCACGTAGGTAAAGACTGGGAACATGCAAGTGTATAGTCTTGAGGTTGTCAGGGTTATCACCTCGGCCCAGAAGAAGAAGAATATATCTTTAATTTGTATGACACCCAAAAGACAATAAAAGCCGTACAAATGAATGTGTATGAAAGTTGAAGAAAAAAAACTGACGCGAGGTTCAAATTTGGGTCAGTTTTCGATATATTCAGAGTGGTTGCAAGTCCAGACAAGCTATTTTGTTGGTAAAACACTTTTTTTTGAATTTTGTAAAAAAAAATCACTTTCCTACGATATTTATTTTTTTATTATTTACCATGTCCGCTTGAAAATTTGGAGCATGTGGACACATCACGGAGCTTATCTCAACGTATATTTTTCTACGAGAACTGCTTTTTACTCATTTGATCAACCTCTATTTTTCGAAGAGAGTAGGAATAGAAAGGATACGAGGACAAGTAGTTAGCTAATTGCTGTCTCTGTGTGTGCCAATTTTGTTGGGATCGGAAAGGTGGGAAGGGATTTTTAACAACACAAGCATCTATTGCCTTCGAACAGAATCGATTTATTGATTGAAGAAATCCGCTCATAGCAGGAATCGAACCCGTGTTGTCCAACACGAAAGCCAACGATGTTGACCACTGCACCAAAATTAGTTGACTGTTACTGCTGCAATACTCAGAACAACTCAAGAGTATATACTTACACAGTCTTAATTCTTGTTGACGTGGCCAATCCATCTATCCATCGATCTTTGGGATCGGAAAGGTGGAAGGGATATTAACACAAACACCCATTGCCTCTGAGCAGAATCGATCTATCGACTGAAAAAAGTAGCAGGAATCGAGTGGTCCGACACGGTAGCCAACGACGTTGACCACTGCACTACGGACCGGGCTGACAAAATGTTGAACATAAAATCGCTATTTTTTTTGCGGCTGTGGAGAAAAAAATTGAAAGATAATAAATGAAGCTTCTGAAGATGCTTCAAAGGTTTCCATGTTTTCATACATCCAAATATGCAGTGATGTATTTTATTCGAACCAACAAAGCAATAAAAGTCACTGTACTCCGTGGAAAGTTTCTGTGAACCCCCATAAAAATATTTTCCCAAGCCGCAGGACCTTCTAATAATGCAAATATCCCTTCAAATCGGCGGTTGCAAAAGTTTTGAAAGCTGTACACATACATCATAATTTAATAATATCTGGTATTTAAATAAAAACATTCTATTATATGTATATTGATTGAATTGGCTTTTTTTGGTAGAACTCCATTATACCACGGTGAAAATAAAGCAATTTAGGATGATTGCTGTGGTGAGATGGACGGCTATACTGCCGTTCCAAGGAAGAAGGCAGTAACTCCCAATATTTATGAAATTAAGTTATGAATACCATTTGCCAAATATTTTTGAAAGCTTTATATAGTGTTCACTTTTATAGCATTATAATATCTTAAATACACTAAAAATCGTTCGTAAAAAATTTGCTTAAAGTATTATATTTCTGGGCAAAAACGGAGTATTATAATGCCCTTTCACCAATTATTGACAGTGGATTGAAAAGTGAGAATATTTTAATTTTATTGTTGCTAATCACTTATACATACATATATGAAAAACATTCAATATCATTCAATATTTTATGAATCAGAAAGAGTAAACTCCACCCATGTCCAAGATATCTTTTTTAATTGAAAAAATCCGACCCTGCCGGGACTTGTAACCAGACCCACCTGATCAAAACAATAAAACCTTTGCCATTAGACCACACGAACCAACAGAAAGGTGAACAATGACACCGATATTAATTTAATCAATATTTAAAAATAGACCTGACACATGCAGTAATGTTAAGGTAAAGATTAAGAAGCACCGGTAAAAATGAAGACCTGAGTTATTCAGTCTCAGCAAACATAAAATATTTTTTTTATTTCTTTCAATCTATGGTCGATATCAAATCTGGGATATCAGTTTTACGACACGAAACGTTCAGTTATATAATATGACGTAACGAGTAAGGGATTTTCCCGAACCGGGACCAAAGTAAAATAGATAATAATATAAATTGTGCTCCACATAAACAAATATTGGAACTCCATAAGGGCTCGATATCTTACGATATAAGAAAGCGGTTATAGTGATTTGAAAACAGAATATGGTTTCGTAAAAGGAAGCGCAATTTTAAGCTAACCACGTACCGACAAAATGAGAGTAAATATTTTAAATAACACAATGATTCTTTAGATGGATTTGGCGGAAACTTTGTGTGAGTGAATTTTATTATTCAATTAAAAACAGCATTTACTGTTCAAAATAGTGGTACGTGTTTCGCCGCTTTAAAAATCATCTTCATGATAGTTTGTAGTGTCAGCGTCATTAGTACTGTTGCTTGTATTCAGTCCCATGCAGATCTTCTCGGGCCATGAATGTGAGGGGTAAATTCCTTTGATGGGAAAAATCAACTTGTTGTGCCCCCTTTCTGTGTTATGTAAAAATGAAAAATCCCAACCTTCGTTTTGTAATTTATGATATAAGAATGTTTGAATCAATCTCGATCTTATTAATAAAATTGTGTTCATTCGACGTTTTTATTTATGACAAATCCATTTTACCATCCAGGGTGTTGGGATTAATATCAGAATTTTATGCCTTTGGCAATCATTAAAACATTATTATAAACGGGCTCTAGTTTATTTACTTCGTCTTAATTCATTCCATCGATTTTTTTGTATTCGATGCTGTTATCAATGCGTAACCCAGCAAATAATTTATTATCCACGACCATTAGATGTTCCAAAGATGTAATTTTTAAATTAAAAAATCGCCTTTGCTTGTTAAATGAATCAATCCGAAAAAAAAATGGATGATGTTTTCTAATCCCAGGGCTCATTGAAAATTCGCGGGATCCCGGGATCGGAAACGTTATTCAAGACTCATCCCAGGTTGTCAGTCAATCATAACCTACTGATTGTTTGCGTAGAAAAATAAATAAAGCAGCTTAAATGAACGTAAAAAACGAATGTATTATGTTATATAATAATATTAATTTGTTGTATATTGTATCAGTTAGCAGGGTAGTAAGTTGCGGTGCGCGATAAACGCAAACATTGAGCGCATCCGGCCGCGATCGCACAAACAAACCAAGTTAAACATAATTAGTCAGCTCGGGCCATTAGCGAATAGGAGCTTTGTCCTACGAGACGAGCTTTTTGCCCGAACGCAAACATACACTGCTGTATTCGGACTGTTCGCTCAACTAACGAAAGCTTGACAATGTTCTTAAAACTGTTTGAAATTAAGTGATTCTATTTTGAAAATCTGATTATTTAATTAAACATGCTGAAAAGCTCTATGTGAAATGAAATGTTATAACACTGGCTATCATAAAAAAATAACGGTTTTTTGCCGAATCAAAAACTATAATTGATTCAATTTTATAAATTAGACATATGACTAAGGGAGTTTTATTGTTTTATTGTATTGTGATTACATAACATATATCACGGGTTCCCAACCCCAAAAGGGGTCGCGGCGGGTTTTCTGTGGGGTCGCCAACTTATAGAGTAAAATTAAAAAAATCACTATAATGCATTTTCGTTGTTTTTCTAAATTACCTAAATTGCATGGGGGTCGCGGGTCACACGTTTTTATGAAAAGGGGTCGCCAACCGAAAAAGGTTGGGAACCTCTGACATATATCTTTCAAAGTGAAATTAAGTAATTAAACGTTTAGATTAAATAACATAAAGATTGAGAAAGCCTGGAATAGTAGATCACATGAGTACCAACATACATCCGGATACGCTAGTGCTCGGACTGCCTGTATGCTAAATGAAGGTTGCCTAATACACTCTTTAGCCATTAGCTTGCAAATACACTGGCTTCCGAGCAGATAGATATGCTCCAATGCGGCCGCACCTCTTTGACTACAGAGCACACACTTTATGAATCTGTGGACTCGCACGAGCAACACTCCTAATAGTTTAAAATGGATTTTGGTTAAACCAGAGTTTCATGAAGAATATTTCATCGCAGAACCCTTTTATACCGTGAACTACAATTGTGGAGGCTTTTTTGAAGGTCAAATAGATTACAATTGAACTTATTTATTGTCTGAAACTATTGTCGAATCTTAAACATATTTTTCAAATACATTACTTGCCTCCAGATATTGACGTAGTTGCAATATTTGTAACGATGTATTTGTTGACATATTTTTGGTATCATTAGCTTAACCTCGCGAAACTTCATTTGAGATGCGCTGGGCCAAGCCAACAAAGTTCGAAATACATGAATGTTTTTATACTAGCTCTAACAATTTAAATTGTTCAATAAGCTAAATGGTTTCATTGTAAGACTCTTATATTGTCACCGTACTGGAAAAAGTTGCAAACAAAAGAAGTTTACTAAAATAAGGTGTGCACAAAGAAAGGTTAAGATATCAAATATTGATCGGAAATAACTCAAATAATGCTTTTATAATACTAGTTTGACAAAACACAAAAAACCGCCGGTACTTATTACCCCTGCCTATCAGCTCCTTACTTTATAAATGTATCGTATCAGCATATACATATGTATATATATTAAAATCACATATCATGGTAAAAGGTTTTATCCTAAAAGCTACAGAAACTATTTCCTTTTTAATCCATTGTATACCTACTGTCATTTGCTAGTGTGATGACATTTTGTAGATACTTATGTAAATGGTTAATAAATAATGGAGAATTCTTTATTTGAATTATTAATAAAACATAATTAGGGTGTTCGAATAATACATTGAAACGCAAGGCGTTAATGAAAGCTGCCCAATGTTAAAATCGTCCCTAACAACAGGTCGGGGTGTAACAAAACATGGCTTCGCGATGATACTGTGGTAATATACACCTTTATACATATTATATTACTAGTGTTCGAACCCGGCTTCGCTCGGACCAGTTTGGGGTTATGTTCACCTCGGCGCGTAAATTCAGACGGGCCAAGTCGAAACAACTTTTTTAAAAATTCAAAAGTCTAGGTCAATTAAAATGGAATTAAAATGAACATTTCAGACTGGCATTGACATTTCACAGCCCCTTTCATATATTGACATATATTGCCCCATTCTCGCCCATTAAAATGTCCAAATTCAAGGAAAAAATCTAATTTGCTGTCAAAGAAATGTCAAATAATACCTTCACGTAAATAAAAACATTATTATATTAATAAAAGCCGGGAAAAGTTCAGTAGAAGACTAATTTATTACATTTGACTAAATGTCTTCGCCGATAAAAAAATCAAACATATTTTCTTTCATATTCGTTTTTATGGCAACTTGATGACCAACAATGCAAAAGGGAATTACAGACCCACAGACATACATACGCCGTTTCGGTTTTGTATATGTACTACTCGATACTCGAGTAATTGGAGTCTCTACACACACATTGATAACGAAACAAATTTACCGTCGAAACTTTCGCGAGCGAAATCAATTCGTTTGTTTGAACTTGCAACAACAATGCAAAAGGGAATTACAGACATACATCCCCCGTTTCGGTTTTATATATAAGATTTGCAACAGTAATTCGAGTCGTATAGTATCAAACGTAGAACTATCCCATATTTTAATGAGTATATTTATTTATGTAATAAGCATTATAATTATAGGACAATTATTATACATATGTAACTAGAATGAATATGCCTCTACGTCATTAATATAATTTCTTCTTTGTTGGTTCTATCCAAGCTTGTTAGCTATAACTTCGCTTAGAAATCAGAAGATGTAGTTTTCATGGCCCCTGAAATATCAATATTGTTGCCTTGCATCTTTTTGAGACACTTGGGGCGGGGGTTGCCATTTCTTCTTGAATCGATTGCATTAAGATTAAAAAAATATCCGACGTATTGAAAAGTAGCTGCAATGTATCAAAAATAATTCACTGCAGATCAATTTTATTTATTTTTACATTTTAAATCATTCACGAAAATATTTTATGTAACGTATGTAAATTCCCTGAGTTGAATATTAGCTTTAGAGGTTGCCTTTTGCTGCTGCAGACTATTTTTAAACATTACCTCGTTCTTGAAAGGTCATGTTTGATGAATAATTGAAAACGTCTGAAATGGAAAATGTTCCATACCAGAGTGCTGTTAAGAACATTTAATAATAACTCGCCTGAATATTAGAAACAATTTTCCAGTTCTGAAATTACACACCTAATTATGATTTTGCATTAGTCACGTAAATTTTCAATGATCCTAGCTGATTTGACATATCGTTACCTTACTTTGAAAAGGTTCTAATTGTCATTTTTGCCTAAAATGACCTTTTGGTCGGTAAAGCTTGTATTTACCGCATTCTATCATATTTATGAATTTCACAAACATCTATGGTTGAATAACGGAATTATTTGGGACCTTGAAGATCGTTACTCATTTACAACTTCATCAGCATCTTGATTTGAAACTTGTAAGATCAAGATGGTCAAATAAATAAGCGAACGATGCAGCGCTCTAGTAAACAAATTTCTAAGGTCCAACAATATTAATGTTATCTGAATATGAACATTATTTCAGTTCCTGTCTCTAATTTGAATCATTGTATTTTTAAGTAGGTGCTCTAACCTCAAAGCTTGGCAAAACGTTTTGTATATCTAATACCTCCCATTTACATATTATTATAATATCAGAATCATCATGAACAGACTGCTTATTATAAATGTACAAATGCCCGTACGACTGAAGTTATATTTATATACAGCATTGCCAGGCAGCGTGTTAAATGTAATCCATCGAATATACAGCTTGACGATTAGATTATCGTAGATGTCTATGGGCATAAACGTGCTGTTTTTATATTTTTAACCTTTCACCAGCCAATACTGAAACAACAGCACAGCGCCCAAGATTTCAATAGAGTTAAACAATATAATTCATAACTAAAAATATATTAAGCAAGCACTATCATACAATAGGCATCAATCAAAGCCGGGCAAAATACTTATTTCTATCAAATTCCGCCAAAATGTGCGAAGATTTATGCAAAAGTTTTGGTTCTCATAACACCACAAATTGTCAAAAATATTACTCTTTATAGATTAAAATTTAATACTAATAAAAAAAAATCATCAAGTTATGTAAGTAATCAAGTGAGTTATGAGTTAACGAACGTTGATGTGAGATATTATAATGAAATGCGGGAATCCTGATTTTGTCTCAAGGGAAACGTTGATGATGATGGAAAAAATATAGAAATAAGTAGCATCATCGAAATAGCCAAAACATATCTAAATAATGAACCCTTGAGGACTGTGCATCAAGTTTTTGATACATTTCATGACAATCTTTTTTTCAGATTTTTCAGTGAGATAAGGCTCATGATAATATTAAAATCAATCTCGTCATATTATTTCACTGTCACCGTCTTTTGAAACAATGTTCATATTTATTTTATGTAGGAATGGCAGAGAAGCGTATAGTTTAATACTTTCTTAAATTATTCAGAAAGCTGTCAAAAACAAATGAACATCGCAATTCAAATATGTTCTATTCAAACGAAAATTGAGCGTTAAAAACAAAAGAATACTGTTCTTTATGCTACCGTTTAATGGCACATGTAAATATACACTGGCTTCGCGACTTAGTATAAGAATTTAACAGCAACTATGCGGAAAAATAATTATGCTTGCAAATAAATGAACGGATTGGTGAATAAATCCGAATCGACATGTTAGCAGAAGTAGCATGCGTGTTTACCTGATTGGTTTTGGGGTGCAGGCGAAGGTCTGATAAGGGTGGCCCATCGAATGAATAAATCGGCATAATCAAAACCGAGCATCGAACCGTGGCCAAATAGATCAAAGAAATCGCATTATTATAATGTTAAATCATTCGCAAAATTTTTGGGAAACGAACCAGTGCTGTGCGCAGCATTTTATGAAGTGAATTATTATGAATCGCAAATAAATGAAAAAATAAATCGAATCGACATTCAGAAGTAATGCGTGTTTTTGAAATTATGAATCGAATTAAATTAATCAAAACCGAAACAAATAGATCAAAGAAATCGCATTATTATAATGTAAAATCATTCGCAAAATTTTTGGGAACGAGCCACGAGTTGAAAAAAATAAATTAAGAAACAATTAAATTCAGCAAAATCCAAAAAATAAAATAAAAAACTTTGTTATTCTACTGGTTGCGTACTCGGTGTGTCACGGTTGGACTGACAATATCGTAAGGTTCTATAACAACATTGAAATTGATTCTAATAATTAAAAAATCAAAAGACACCCGAGATAGTTTGACACGGAGAAACTTCAAGATAACAAAGCTATAATATATGTATATCAAATGTTTTAGTAATGACATTCATTATATTGTGATAAGGTCTGTTTTTTTGTATATATGTGTAGTTATAGCAATGACATGATGCCGAAACAGCTGTAAAAATTTTCATATGATTATTTTTATGGTGATCCAAATACTTTTCCTACGTGATTGAAATGAATATGTAATTTGTACTTTTATGGTGTTCACTGTCAATACTTGGTGGAATGGCATTATATTAAACATTTTTAGTACTTATACCACATAAAATTTATTGGATCAGGACCGGTTTCGCTCATGTTTTATTTGGAATAATTACTAAACATGTTTTATTATTTAATTATTAATTCAATTTTTAATAATAAGCATGTTTCATAATCTTCTCTATTTTTATGAACAATATTCGTTATTTTCAACGCATAGAGTTTGAATAGGAAAAAAGCACATTAAGATTTATAATAAAACAATATTTTTTTTAAATTTAAACAAAATTAAGACTTCAATATTTTGAATATTTAATGTTTTTCCATACAAAGCAAATACATAGTTGTAAATACATCTAGACTTTTGGATCTCCTTCAAAATGAAAAATTCGGACCTGCCACTGTTTTTTACTGAAAATATTGGTGATAGCACGTCACTGCAGACCAGCTGATTTTAAATATTGAGTCGCAGTGTAAGACAAGTGGAGTGGAACGGCCCTAGCGATAACATTGATTGATTGAATTTGAATACCGTGGCACCTAACGGTGGAAAAAATGGCTTGCGACGCACAAAAGAAAAGTTTGAGAACATCTGACAAAACGCGTTCAGATATTTGAGCGAAAAAAATAATGCGAAACTAACGGATTAATGGTGAAGGACGAATGAAAACTAGCCGATTTAATAGCTGACTAGCCGATAAAATTATGCTGAATCGAGAAAAAAAAACAGAAAAAATTATAATGTTAGCAACATTAAAAATGAAACCTACGAAATACAAAAACCCTTCGGCCCCTTAGGATAAAATAAGCGTATCTAGATTTTGGTCGGTTTCGAGTTATGAATGACACTAGATACAAAATAATATATTGATTGATTTAGTAGGCATTCACTTGGTAGAACTCCATTATAATACTCGATTCGGGTAAATGAACATGTTACATCCTTTAATAATAAAAAATCTGATTCACAATATGCAAACCACCAGAGAAAGCACATGATCCAAATTCGGTCCCGATTTGTTATTCCTGTAATAAAATCCTTTAGCTAAATGCATTGGAACAGCTAGAAATTAATAGGTTTAATCAATCCAATGACATTCTTAACGAACAGATTACAATTAACACATCACCACTTATAAAGCCTTTAAAAAGCAGCAAGCTAAAAACAATTTAAAATAGATTCACTCGAGACATTGCGGATTTTGAGTTGTTTCATACGATAAAAATAACCCAAAAATACCCAGATTAACGTTCACAGGATTACGCCAGATCAATAACTTATTAATTTTTTTCCATGTGGCGTTGGGATGGTTGAGCAGAGAGGGGATGTATGGGGTACCCTGTCTAGCCTAGGTATATAAGCTATCTCTAATACACGTTTAAAACACAGTTCTGACGAAGGCGTAAGCCGAAATAGCTATCAACAAATATATAAAATAATTTATGTAGAACATTGTTATTTTTCTTACCGTATTACAAAATAATATGTTACATTATGTGTCAAAGAGACATATCAAAAAGAGAAATGGATACGAAGATATTTTAATCACTATCTTGTTCATGGCTCCGCTAAACCTTATTCAACACATAAGAATAATAAAAATAATAAAACATTTTTAGTACTTTTTCCACATATTTTTTTTTGGATCACGACGAGTTTCGCTCATGGCGAGCACTGTCAACTGAAATCAGTTGACAATGCTCACCACTCGTGAAAAAAGTACTAAAAATGTTTTATTATTTTTATTATAATGCCATTCCACCAAGTAATGACACTGAACACCTTAAAAACATAAGAATAAATTACTATTTTATATTAAACTCATAAACCTGAAATCCAAAGCATCGCCCTTAAAGATAATGAAAAAAAAATGCATCTGCGCCTTGACTTTTATGAGCTGTAATGTATAATATAGTTTGAATCTATTCTTTAAAAGATGTAAAAATAATACTTTAAATTAAATTAAATAAAACAAATATATCTGTGAAATTCGAATCGATTGAATTTTATAATTTTTACATGAGTTTTGTCGCTAACGACTCGGGTTTCGTCTTCCGGCATCTCCAGGTATTTCAAGTGCACAAATGAACATGAACTGACGTCTGTTCAAGTTTATTCGTTTACTTGATATTGAAATTCCATCAAGCACCTTCAGTCGAAATGCAAAATTATAAAAATATATCTGTACTTCTTCCACATACATTTTGTACAGATCAGAAGGTTAACATGTTCGCTATTCCACCAAGAGTTGACAGTAAACAATTTAAAAGTTACTATTATTTATGTTAGAACATACATAATATATTACCCTGAAGGGAAACACTTTGGTTTAATTAAAATGTTTAAGCTTTTGTCTATCGCAAATTCAAAAAACTCGTCATGCCCGACAGCCCTGTAAAAATCTGTCCAAATTAATTCGAATGCTCATCATTGTTACCGCACAGCTATTTGGCGATCGCGTGCGAGTAGATCTGTCATCGAAAAATGACAGCTGTATGCAGTAAAATTCTAGTTTGACAGAACAATCACTGTGTTATCTGGACATATGACAATTTGCACCAATTTACGTATATTGCGATTCAAAACGTAGATTGAGAATCTTACAATTGGAC
The DNA here is from genome assembly GCA_028554975.1 of Himalopsyche kuldschensis. Taxonomy (NCBI): domain Eukaryota; kingdom Metazoa; phylum Arthropoda; class Insecta; order Trichoptera; family Rhyacophilidae; genus Himalopsyche; species Himalopsyche kuldschensis. The sequence continues at coordinate 1,655,767 of JAHFWI010000005.1, forward strand.
GCATACGTTGTATTCCTACAAACAATAAAAATTTTAAGTATAATTTTCAGTGGGGACAAAGATTCAATCCGCGATATAGTACATACAATTTTATTTTTCAATTGATATATGGATTTGTATCTAAATAAATACATATGGTAGATATCTATTTTTTTTTCATTTCTACTGACCCATCTTCTAATCCAAGTAAAAACTGTTTTTGGAGAGAGTGTGATATTAAAGATCTGTTTTTCCTAGGCCCCATGTATTTATCTTTATTTTTTATGAATTAAGGTTAATTTAGTCGAAACTCACTCGATTGACTTCTTGAAAATGTTCAGTGTAATTTTATTTTTTTCTCTCTCGAGTACGGTGTTTTCATCTTTTTTCATATTGTAAAAGCAATCAACTTACAATTTGTGATTTTTATTGTGTACATACTATACATATGTATATTTATATATATATTTATATACATATATAAAAAAAAAAATGTATTTATTTATATTTTTAATATATATTTGTCAAATGCATGGCGAATTGGTTTCAGCTGTAGTGCCATGGATGATATTTTTTCAATAAATAAATAAATCTCACCGAGAACCATTCTTCTCGATGAACTTATACAGTAAAATAAGCTGACCTCTTCGACTAGATTCACTAAGGATTGCTCACCACGACAGATCGCTGTATCGCGCCCTGTCAACAAAGATGGGAAAGTAATGCACCTTGAATATGAAAACTAAACTTAGAGACGGAGATGGGAAGAACTTTGACGCTCCTCAGAACCTTCGCAATCCAATCTGGTCTCATTGCGTTAACTTATTTAAATAATCGATTAAAGTTTAAGTGTATTTTTATGAGGCCTGTGGAGTTGTATAAAAAAATACGACTCCGACTCCAACATTGACGAAAAACTTAACTCCGTTTAAAATAAGTAAAATTTTGTCACTCTGTTTTTCCTACCTTTCCCTTTTATATTGATACCGCATGATGTTGTAGGGTATCAGAACTCGCTCGGACGATCTTATTTATCACCTCAATCAATGATAATAAGACCAAACGAGTAATATAACGCGAATAAATGCATTAAAATTGTTATAAAATCATGTAACTGACTTATTGCGACGGCTTCGCAGTGATTGGTTGAATTCAGCTCAGGCCAGAATGCTTTGCGTTGATTGGTCGAGCGGTTTTTCATACTAGAATCACGGAGTATAAATGTGGCTGTCAAATAAAATAACCGCCAAATCAGTTAGTCGTTATCCTTCTTTCAAAAGTTTTTAGTTTGATTCCACGCTTGCCTCGGGCGACAGGCGTAGTAACATATTCATTTGGTCTTACGCTTTGAAATATAGTCGCAACTACAATTATATCTGTTAAATTGAAAACAATAAATAAACTAGCCTACTCTGCGATAGAGTTACGGCAAAGAGAAACCGTTTGAAATCTTTGCGAGAGACACCTTTCTCCCCATCCTGTCCCTAAGTTCCGTCGACGAACGCCTTAGAATGACGCTGTCTGACGCAGTCAGATTGGGAAGAAACCCTGGTCCTCTCAATATATATTAAAATAAATATCAACTAACCAATTCGGCCAAAAGGCGAATTTTTACATTTTATATGCACAAATTAAAAGTTTAAACTACAGACTCCGACACCGGCCAAAACACCGCGACGACTTTGTTTCCGACAGCTCTGGTTTTTTACCCTTATCATTAAACAAAATTGCTACTGTACAACTCACTCATAATCAGTCATTAAAAGTATTTCGTGGAAGTGCTCCATTTAGAGTTCATAAAATCCCCGTTTGAAAGGGAGTTAAAAAATATCGTAGGACCTCATCGCAATCGATGGTTGTGTAGCAACAACTTATTCAAGCCCATTAAATCGATTCACTCTTGACAGTTTATAATTATTCAAAGCCTTAAAGTATTGGGTATTAGGAGAGGGCCATTAAATATCGTTACATCAGGATGTTTGATTGAAGCTGATCTTGGATGAATCGCATCAAAGTGATGCGGATCGGTGATTCGATCGGCCCCTTTTTGATGTCGTTTTTCACGTCGTTGGATAAGCTTTGAAGATTTCAGCTCGCGTTAGAGTAGGTCGATGATCACGATAAGGATTGGCTTATAATGTTAACAGCTTGTTTACAGAAACAAACACGAATATATGTTTCTGTTGAATCCTATGAAACACGATATTTCAATTGATTTATATTAATTTGATATTGAAAACAAATCGTTAATCTAATATGTAAAAATCAATATTTATTTGTTTGTTCGTACTTTATGCGCTGCCATACGGTTCATCCGATTGCAATGGAACTTTGGTCATTTGTTGTGTATACGCCCGAGAGAGTTTTTATGTTCCCAAATCGTTCATTCGATTACGATAAAGCTTTGGTGATTTGTTGTTTGGACGCACACAAAAATTTATTAATTAACTATATATATATAAAAATTAATGTTTTTTTTGTCCCGTATGCAATCCTGTACCGTTCATCCAATTACAATAAAGCTTTGGTGATTTGTTGTGTGGACGCCAACGAAGGTTTCTTAATTATCCATCTCTCTATACATACAAAAATTTGTGTTTTTTGTCCCCCATGCGATCCTATACAATTCATCTGATTGCGATAAAACTTTGGTGATTTTTTGTGTGGACGTCAACGAACGTTCCTTCAATATCTATCTTTCTATAATTCTATAATTTTAAAAATGAATGATTGTTTGTATGTATGTGTTCCGATACCGTTCACCTATCAATCACAATCAATTAGAAGCACAAACACTTTTTGAGTGGCATTGCAACGCTAGTTGTATTATGTGTTACAATCTTTATCAGTTATGAATTTTTTAGTACACAAAGAAGTGCCTCTAAAAGTTTTCTAGGGTCTTTGATTGCAACAAGCATCAAAATAATTTACATATATGTAACGTTATATTATTGAAATTGACCATTACTTAGTAAACAGATTCTCGTACCATAATGAAAAACTTACTATAAATACAACGAATGATTGTTCGCAACAAAGTTTTTTGAGAACTATCCACAAGGAGGCACAAGAGCAAACAATCTGTCTCCTTTTTGTTAGTAAAATTACATATAATTTGGGAACAATAAAATAAAACTTATTGATATTTTTCAACGCTTAACTTCTATTAAAATTTGTGGTAGAAGGGATGGTAGTCATCATTTGAATACATGATACAAGATACGATAATTACTATTTAAACTCATCGGGCCCGGGGTATCACCTGTGATACTCAAGGTTTTAATAAAATATCAGCCCAGTTGAATAATTGAACGTACTAAAACCAAAAGTATCATATAATGAAGGAAACGGTCTTACCAAGTGAATATATCCAACAAATTCAGTATAGAAGTCACTGTTGTTGAAGGAAGTTGGTCCCTTTTATCATTTAAAATGCTTCGACACTTACAATACAAATACAACAATATTTTTCTCTACGCCATACATTATTATTTAATTTATTGCTTCAGTAAGAATTACTTTAACATATTGTTTATAATACATCATGAAACAAATGTTTTTGTACGTTGAATCAACAGCCGGGCTGGTATTTCATAAAAACAATAAGTATCATAAATGATACTCCGGGGCCCGAAGAGGTTATACACAATAATTTGCTATATCAATACAAAACAGTACAAAAATTTGATGTTTTCAATCTGCTGTTGCACAGTCTTAACTTATTAATAACATTCAGATTAAAAAGAATACTATGAACCCTTCTATAACGCCGAAGTAATGACCGCGCTATAGCAACCGACCAGATCCCTATAATTATACAATTTAAGGTAAAGCTTTTTTTGAATATAGAATTTTCTCATTTGTTACATACATTGATATTTTTGAATGACTTACTTAATCGAAATTCCCGTTGAAATATGTTGTGTAACTGGCGGTAAATTTTTCCAATATCGTTACCTTACTTTGAAAAGGTTCTAATTGACATTTTTGCCTAAAATTGACCTTTTGGTGGGAAATGATTGTATTTACCGCATTCTATCATATAAATGAAATTCAGAAATATCTATGGTTGAATAACGGAGTTAGCAGAATTCCAGAGTTGCACTGCATCTGCACACTTCTTTGCTTAATTTATTTGACAAAGTTTAAGATTGTCATCATTAGATCTTTAAGATCATAATTTCTCAGCCAGAGATGTGAGGAAATATGTAGTTTAAACATTTTTACTTGTTCATTGTTATAAGTGAATTTTAATCAATCGAAACATCAAATGCTCATATCTGAAAATAGTGTCAAGAGCAGTTAGAACCTTTTCAAAGTAAGGTGTCGATATGATAAAAATAATATATTTTAAAGTAATAGCTCAATACACCTGCTTCGTGTTTTTATCTCATACACTTGTAGGAGCGTACAAATTTCTGCTCCATATAACACTAAAAAAATCGGCATTATCGAATTCACCATGACGGCGAATTTTATATCAATATGAGATAAAAATCTATGTTTTATTTTTTTGCAAGCTGTAAGCATAGAGAAATCAAGAAATCACTGAGGTCAACAATATTCAATAAACCCAAACATATAAAAAAAGATTTACCATTACGGATATGGGCGAAAGTCATCGAAGCAAGTAATGTCGTGTGGTTTCCGGCCCTTATCAGAAGCCTGAAAGTCTTCGTGATATTTTCTCATATGAAAGCAATTCGTTCCACGGTGATTGGATAGCGCACTGGCCAATCAGATTTGCTTTTCGTTCAACAGCTGAAAAGTTGTCTCTTTCATATGCCATTGACTTGAATCCATCACAGAAAATGAAAAATTCCACTCTTAATTTTGGCATTAATGTCTTTTTTAGGAATATGAAACTTACGATCGAATCAGTCTGAAAAGTTTTTATAGAAGACGAAACACGTATAAACATTGTTACTTGTAGAATAGTAAATAATCAAAACGAATTTATTCAAAATGTGGAGCATATGCACTCGTAATAGTTTCATTATTATATGTGTGAATTATTTTAATTTCAATTTAATAACAGTAAGCCAGCCAATATAAAGAAATCAACATGTGTTATATTATAATCTCGGCCTCTATATTCTTGCAGTAAGAGCTTTATCCTAGCTTCCAGATGAGCCTGAGCTCGAATCCCAAGAAGGTGAGTATAACATTTTGGTTGTTGTAATCTAAATTTAAAATCTTGGACATGGAATTTTGTTATTTAATTTCTAACATATCTTGACTGTTGTAAAAAACCTCATCGTGTTAATCTGATTTTATTTAAAATTTCAAAATATTTGGCCGTTCGAACATTCTTACCTGTAACTCACACTTTATGAAAATATTGTTGACTTTCAATATTTATAGCGAAAGCTAAAAAATATTTTTTTGTTGATCTCACTGTTTGTTGGTAACTAGGTCCTAGTATCGCCAAAGTTATGTATTGTAAAATATAGCACGAACACACTCTCTGTCTTGGGTACCACGCGAATTAAGCATAGTGAAGATAATAAGTGAATGTGGTGTATGACAGGTAACACTGACTGGTAATTTTATAGTAGAATCAATAAGATATATTGTAATGGTTCCAGCGATATGTAAAGTGTATACGTAACATGGTTAAGCAGGAACCCCGCTTTCGAATAGAACGTTCATCCTATCCCCAATATGTGGAAAAACCTTTGCGAGGGAAAATTTCCAACGATCATATTTTCAAATCACATTTTCATTCGATCGATTCAGGACAATTTTGTTTTCAGATTTTATGTGAAAATAAAATAATGTCGAAGCTACTGGATACGTTTTACGTTTTGCATTGAAAACATGTTTACCATTTTTACTAGATTGAGTGATTTTTTATTGGTAACTGGCATATGTTTTCTGATATAAAATTTTCTTTGGTTGAGCTGCCAACACTTTTGGGCATTTGTCAGCTTGGTTGCAAAACCATAGGCTCGAGTCCTGCAATGGAATTATTTTTATATTTTTATGTATGGATTTGTATCCAGAGTATATGATATTTTAATAGCTCCTGACCCACTCCTTTATGGTAGTCTAAAATGGTACACAGAGAGAGTATTTGCTAACTATTCATGACTTAATAATCTCAATACTTCTTCCTTATCCACTCCAAAGAGTAAATTTGACTGATATTTGGGTCTGGTTAAGCAATTCGGTAAAATATGGTAATAGGTACACGGGACAGAATACCAATCCTCTCCTGCTTAGCTCCGCCCTTAAACTCTCTAGGCTCCAGGGAACCACTTTTGCATTTCAGAAAGATAAATTGTCTATGGTGTTGCTTGTAGTCAAATGTCACTGTGAGTTTAAAGATAGATAAATAAATAATTCCACGTAGGAACGTAGGAAGCTATTTGAAAGCAGATAACATTATTTTAATTAATGTAAAGCTTACGTTCTTAAGCTCTTTAATTTTTTAATTTATTACAATAGAAGATCCTAAAGAATACTTCGCAATAAGTTGCATTTTTGCTCCCAAAACTTTTTATTTTTTGAATTTTTTATTTTTGCATATAATATGTCAAATTTGGTTATCGGTTGGTTGATATTTAATTGAATACACATAAATATGAAAATAAGATTATTTTAGTCGAAGTCAGAGTCGTGTTTTTGGTCAATGTTGGAGTCGGTGTCGTGTTTTTGGTAAATGATTTTTCTTAACGACTCCATAGCCTTAAAAATATTGAATGCTTTCGTATTAAGAATTATGATGCTATTTCTTCGTAATGGAATAATTATTCCGTTTGAGTCATTCGTAAGATTTACAATGTGTTTCTTTTTTATGATTACCACAATCTTGCTTACGAGATAGAAGAATCGACTTCTCATAAAAAACAAATTACTTAAAAACTCAACACATTTTTCGCAGCAGTAGACCCAAATTTAATTCAATGATTATGTTTTTTTGTTTAAACACACTTAACAGATCCTTAAGATAGAAGAGATGAATTAAAAAAAAATCCGCGTATATTTACATACATACTTACATCAATTTGTTTGTGTGCTGCACAAATACATTCAAATGATGTTTTTATCTGTCAGTGAGTTCCATCCCACCTTGAAAATGCCACCCGGAAATATTTATCGGGAAAAGAGGATATTCAGTTTACATCCGCGCGTGTTCTGAATGAGAATCAGACTCCTATGCCAAGTTGAAAAATGGATGTAGGTGATTCTTCCCAAGGCACTCGCCCACTTAAGCCGCACATGAAAATAAAATATCAAATTTGATATAATGTACAAAAAAAATGAATTAATCGTGAAGATTATTTTTAGCTTACTAACCCACCTCCACCCACGACTGCTTTTCCATCCGTCAATTTTATATAGTAGTATCCAGTAACGTGGTAAACTTTAAACGTAAATAACTGGAGTGTCTTAACACTTTGTTTACGAGACTTTTTAATTACTACGGCAATAGCATCGTAAAAAAATGGGTTCATAGCAATTTCACAAGACTTTTTGGCACGAGGTTGAGAGTGCATTTGAATTCTCAATCATTTTTTGACTTCCAAAGTTTGTTTAATTGAATGACTAATGACATGATAGACATGAATTGTTTCTCCTCCTTAAAAGTAGAGCGAGCCCGCCAATGGTGATTTAATTATGAAATAATAATAAATAAAAAAAGCAACCATATCGCTTCGAATGTAAACATCAGTTCTGTCTGGCATTTGGAGGAGTAGGCAAACTTTGATATTACTTTTAACTATTGTGAAGAAATGTGATGATGAAGAAAATAAGCGAAGGATCTCTATAGTTTTATATAATACATTGAACACTCCTTAACCACTTCACTACCATAAGGCCACTGGTGGTCACCACATATGGACATCGCGAATACCGCCACTAAAAATCTTCCTATAATATTTTTCTTTCATATCATAGCTAGCGACATCTATACACTGTCTCTGGAAAAAGTGTGTCCATTTTGTCATCAGTCAATTTTGTCGAAAAAGATTTTTTTTAGAAGTCGGCGGTAGATGTGAAAAATAATTGTATTAGGACCGGTTTCGCTACATGGCGAGTATTATTAAGTGATAAGGAATACAACGAAACAGTAGTATTTGTACAAAATTTAAGAAAGATGCAATGCAAGCTATTACATCATAAATCAAATAAGTCATGGTCATTAACAATGTAAAAACCACAATAAGTGCGACTCATAAATAGATAATAAATCTTAATGTCGGTAAAATAATATCACTGTTTCGTTGTATTTCTTATATTTAAAACAATCAAATTTGTAAAATATTGAAAAGGTCGATGAACTGTCCAGAAACAAACAGTTTGACATTTTGAAAAATATGCGCGCGAAAACATGTGCCAAACAATGAAAAGTATAGCGTGGTATGAGTTACTTGGCGCAAAAAGTTTTCAATAGTAGTAACGGCCGAAAAAGGTCACACAATAATTTAAACAATAAAAAAGTAAGTGGGGCATGTAAGTGAAATACTGTACGATCCCATACAACTGTAACAAAGTATTGCCGACCGACATTTTGACGTATCACAACAAACAAGGGACAGCCATTTGCAATTATATCACAACCGAGAATCTATGATTGAACAGAAACAATTACATATAATGAAATATATATATTTTTTTTTATTTCCAATTCAGTTTTAAAAATCATATTGCAGTTGGTTATTAATGATATTTAAAGCTAATGGTATAGTAAAAAAAAAATAGATATAGAAATAGTTCGTCGAATGATGGTGGACACTAAACCAGTATGGGCATTTACTCACCAAACACATCTGAAGACTCCAGATTGTTCAGAATAAGTCATTGCGGTATATATGCAAATATGTGATGCTCCGTGGTACGTGCGTTGTTCGCTGATAAAAATAGATTAAAGTACACCCACTACTCGCGAGTTCATTCGTGAAACCTCTAAAAAGCTTCACAAGGTGACAAGTGGGCCATCACTGTAACCCAACAATCTCTTGCCTACAGAATTATTACGAGAAGGTATCAGAGAATCATTCTGAGAGTCATTCTTCTCGATGGTCTTCTATAAGTAAAGACGAAATAGTAAGCTGACTTTTTAAACTGTAGCAATCGCGCCCTCTTGTCAGCTGCGAACCCACCTAAGAACTTCAACCAAATAGAGAAAAAAAATAGCTTTGATTATTCCACTTATTGTTGTACTAATAGTGACACGAGTTTCTCTCCTTTCAGAAGCATTTTCAGACTCATGAGTTAAGCATACAGATTAATCCAATATTAAGTTATTTCCAATTTTATTTTAACAAGAACTTCAACGAAGTTGCTGCCGAATCCGTCAAAAGTTCAAATGCAATAATTTGTAATGCGTGTGATATAAATGGCTGTGATTCCACTCGTGGTCAACTTAGGTACATGGAAAATGGGAAAAACCTATTAAATATTGACCTTAGCTGGACTTGAATGTTTACATAAAAGGCTTACCTCTGAACCACACAGGCATACGAATTTTCAATAGGTGCAAGATTCGTATCCCTGAATAGAAACTTTAAAAAAACAATTATTTTTATGCAAATACATAGAAATATTTTCATCCCTTCTGACCAAATATCCTAACATGAAAACGAGAGATGGAAAAAGAAATTATTTATTAACTTAGAGCCCTTTTCAAGCAGAAAATTGCAACTCATGAATGAATTCTAACCAAATCAACCCTTTTTTACTATTATGTATATTATATTTCCATATATGTATGTACATATGTTTATGTTGTTAAGTTCAATAGCGGTTTCGAATATACAAAAAATATTTAAAAATATATATATTCCAATGCCACATGAATTGACAGTTAATACAAATATACATATGATCAACACGGTTGGAAAATAGGACTTATTGTTAGACAATATTGGTGCTTCGTTTTTATGCGTAAAACTATAGTCACTAATGGTCTTCGATAAAAAAATGCTGTATCGATATAAAAATTTCAAAGTAATATTGTAAATCTGTTAGCCACTAGAGCAGTGGTTCTCACGTAAAATTGTGCTATGCAAATTGTAAATATAAGCGGTCTTATGGAAATGTCTGGTGGCCGCACCAAATTTTTGTTTGACAATTTACTACCTGTAATAATTGTATTGAATACTTTTATCACTGTAAATTCCACATCTTCAATGCAGTTCATAACAGTTTGATGGACACTTCTTGATGCACAGTACAATGCATACGAAATGATTTTATTTTGTCAAATTTACTTTTGAAAACTTTTTTAAAAAATATATATTTTCTCTTAAGCTGTTGGTGGCCGTACATAAGAACCACTGCACTAGAGCAAAGCGTGTGTTATACGTTCGTTGTGGCATGTTAAATGCTTTGGTATAAATTGGAAAAAGTGGCAAAAAGCTCCACCAACATTATTTCAGAAATAATTCAAAAACGAAATAAACCTCCCTTATTGAAAATATTTTGTGTGTTTCCTTATTCGGGCCAAAACCAATTAAAATTTCAGTGGTATATATTTTACGAGGGTTACATATTCCTCCTTAGTATTAGGCCCGGGATGAACACTGCACGGATAATACCCCCGAATGATTTAATCAGCTAAAATATTTTGCTCCAATCCGTGCGTGAAAATAATTTTGTTTTTGAAAATTTTATTACTTTTCAGGCAATTGAGGTAAAAATTTCATGTAAGTAATGTTTTGTCTTTTCATTTTGCCACTTCGAAAACGATTTGAGTGTGTGACGGACATCGAAGCTTATTTATAAGCCTTAAATAATAATAATTTAAATAAAACAGGAACAAGATGAACAAAAGCTGTTATCATTTTAAGAAATTATCAACAGTGATATTTTTATTTAAAAATAAATGGGACACTTTTGCAATTCCTATTGTACTGTCAATTGCTAAGTAAGGAATTATTGTCATGATGAGGTTTTTACGAACATTAGCAATTGAAGAAGAATAACTTTCAAAGTATTCACTGTCACTTCAAAACTTGGTGCAAAGGCATTATTTTAAAAAACATTAAATCATTTTTTGTCCGCTTCCAGCTTGGAGCATATGGAATACTCATGGAACTCCTCTCAACATGTTTATTTCTACATGTTAGTTAGTAAGCTAGTTACTCAGTGGCTCAACCTCCATTTTTTTAAGAGATTAGAGCAGCGTCTGCCAACAGAAATCGTTTGGTGGGCCAAATAAAATATTACCGGTAAATGGTGAGCCGCATAAAAAAAACAAAACAAACGTAATAAAAACAATTTATTAATTAATAATTACAATGACACTTTTTTATTTAAAAACAACCAAAAAACTTATCAAAACATTTTATTTACTTAATAATTAATGTGACACTTGTTTTTTTAGACTACTTGCCGCCGGAGCCACCTTGGAGCCGGGCATATTACACAATTAACTTATAAAGATCGGGACCGGTTTCGCTCATCGCGAATATATATGTATATATATTTGAAACGTTTTGATTGATGATAAAAACAAAGATTTATTTTTGAAAATCATTTTCACATACATAGTATTTGTTAATGTAAGCTATTTACTGTTATCAATTACACTAATTATTATTATTGATAAAAATAGAATGCAGCTACGCCCAGTTCTCTGAAGCGTTAAAACCACGTACCGTAAGGTCACTGGTGGACGACACGTACGGACATTGCAAATAAAGTCGTAAATATCGCAAAATATATGTATTTAAAAAAATTCTTATAAATTTTTTCATATCTCGTGACATGTATACACTGTCTCTAGAAAAAAATGGTTCTTCTATCATCATTCCATCTTGTTTTGAAAAAGGATATTTTAGAAGTCAAGCGGTAGTGTGATCAAAGTGACTATTTTGATAGGTACTGAAGCGGTTAAAGTACACTGGGTTTTCATGTACATATGTCTTAGTTCAGACACGAAGTGTAAATGTTTTATTATATCACAAGAATATACATTCACTAATACATTATGCGCAAAGCCCCATTCATTAGACGCATACGATTTGATCACAATTTATCGACATCACCTTTTTGTCTGGAGTGTTTTCATAATTAAAACTTTGAGAGGTTCCCCTATATTGCAATCCACATTGGCGTACATTACTTTGGCTACAGTTAACCAAACGTGTAAAAAGCTATCACGATTAATTACACTATTATTAAAAGCTCATTAATAACAAATAAAATTATAGTTTAAAGTTTGAAATAATATAAGTTGGACTTTACTTAAGAACAACTCAAACCAAAATTATTATGAAATTGCTGATCGTAATTTGTATTATGTAAGTTACTTAACAAATCAAGCTTTTATGGGATGTATTTATAACAAAACATCAAGAAAGTCTTAGACTCTATCGGACCATATTAATTAACGTTGAGCTTTTTGGCGGTACAAATATAATCCTGGTGATTAAAATAAGCAACGGAGTTTTGTATCTTTGCATAGTTTTTTAATTATGAAATTAAAACAGAGACACGCAAAACTAGTGGAATAACATTGATTCAGTATGTGCTTGCAATTATTAGTGAATTATTGATTTTCAATTAAACTTTTTGTGTCCTACTTTAAATTAAACTATTGCTCGTATTTTATGTGGAAGATGATATATTTTTCTTTCAGAAAATAGGTCTTACAGGTGCATACAACGCTCGATTGTAAATCAATTCATGAAATTTGCAGTAATTTATACTGAAAATATTTCCGAAAATATAACTGCTATATTTATATAAAAAAATATATAAATATAGCAGGTAAGATACGGCTTGCTAAAAGTAAGCACGGGCATAAATTAAAGTGAATTTCATTGTTGTATGTGTAGAACCCTTCAATCGGGTTCGGTAATAGTTACACACATAATACAGTATTTTTTTGGAAGCGTTGTTAAGTGTACTTTGATGCATGATTTGTGTAACGATGTAAGATTGAAGGAGCTTATGCAAACCAAAGTTCAAATCCAGCCCATACAATTACACGCTTTAAATGTAGTATTTATTATGAAAGAGAAAATATGATTGAAAGGTTTGGGGTGCCACTGACAGGCGGTGGGTTGCCCAATGACGATCTCTCAAGAACAAAAGCAGAGAGTGGCAACACTTCCGACGTATGAGGGAAAGTTTCCTCCTCTTTTCAGCAGAGGCGTGCTTTTTAAGTCGTGAATTATTCAAAGTGCACTCAATGCCGTGGAATAATTCAGGAAAACGCGTTCCCGTGCGTGATATTATCGCGCGCCATTGTAAGCGGCGTGATATCGACTGCCAGGTCCGCATCTTCAATGGAACTAGAAAAACTGCCCACACTTATGAAACTATTACATTATCATATTTTCGATTCGTTTAGAGGTAGCATTGGAGACGCTATTCATAAGAGGAGGTAATCATCAATTTTAAGATGTTCACTGTAAATAATTGGTGGAATGGAAATATAATAAAACATTTTTAGTACTTATTCCACATACAATTAATTGGGCTAGGACCGGTTTTGCTCATGGCGAGCATTATCAACTGAAAAGAAATACAACGAAACAGTGATATTTATATAAAAGTAAAGCAATAATTACAAGGTATGACAAACAAGTGGTATTACAACTAAGCAAATAAGTTGAAGCAAAATAGACTATAAATTAAATGTTGAAGACCACTGCAAGCTATAAGCAAGGAGGTAATCATGTTACACTTAGCTTAACTTATTTCAACTTTTTGCGTTGTCCACTCTCATTTAAAGGGTTTATGGACTTCTAATCAGTGAGGGCTTTTGTCATGGTGCAATAGTGCACTGATCCCCGCTTATATTTAAGTACTAAGTAAAATCAAAATAAATATTGTTTGATATTTGTCATTACGGGCCGCATGACATGTCATTGAGGGCCGCATGTTGTGCATCACTGATATAACATGTCAAATTTGTCTATTGGCTGGATTAGTTGGTTGATATTTAATTTCTCCACATAAATAGGATAGGTAGGAAATAGCGTGACAACATTAAAAAAAAAATTGTGTTTTTGGTCAATCTTGGAGTCGGAGTCGTGTTTTTTTAACGACACCATAGGTGTAAGAGCACTTCTGAGAAAAGAAATCAAAGCTTTTAAGGCAGAATTAATCAAAATGAAGCCCATAATATTTATTTCAATTATAATTTATTTCGCGGAAAATTTAGATCTGACCCTGCCACAGTCCTTGAGCGGGGTTGGATGGCATTATCATTTATCGAGTTTTACCTTTTGCCTGGGTTTTATTCAATTTCAATTGTGTGCGTGGGGCAACATACGAAATAACGACTCCTGCCTGCCGAGATGATTTTCGAGTAAGAGACCTTGCTTTTGTCAAACCGTTTCTATTTTCGATTGTTAGTACCACCGAGAGTACAGAAATACTCCATCTTGAGAGCTTTTTTTTCAAAAAGATACACTTTAGCGAATCGTTACCTTACGTTGAAAAGGCTCTAATTGACATTTTTGCCTAAAATTACACTTTGGTTGGAAAAGCTTATATTTACTGCTTTTTAACTATACATGTATATGTATTTACGAATTATCTATGATTGAATGACGGAGTTAGCAGAATTCTAGAGTTGCACTGCATATGCACACTTTTTTTACTAAATTTATTTGACAAAGTTCTAAGATTGTCATCATTATTTCCATCATAAGATCTTTAAGATCATTTTTTCTCAGCAAGAGTTGTAAAAAAATATGCTTAAAATAAGTAAATTTAAACATTTTAACTTGGTCATTGTTGCAAGTGAATTTTAATAAATCGAAATTTCAAACGCTCATATCTCAAAAAAAAAGTAAAAAGCAGTTGGAACTTTTTCAAAGTAAGGTGTCAGAATATAAAATGCAAACAACACTTTTACATGCCAACACAACTCGTGCAAAATCTGGCAATATATTAATATTTTTGGAAAACAGAAGAGTTTTTACCATTTTCGAGCATCCAACTAGAAAGAAATAATATAATTCTCTTATTCTCATTGTTTTTGTCTTTCTTTAAACAAAAAGAATATTATTAAAATAATAATAACACGAGTTTACAAATTAGAAGTAAATGAAATCAAAATTTTCTACAATTGTTATGCTACCGACACATTAAAAGTAAATGACACTTTAAACTAAATCATTATTCGTGAATTTACGCCTCATTAAAATATATATTATTGTTGAACAACCGCTTTTATCGTGTTAACTGTCACTTCTCGGTGGAAAGAAATTATTTTTTAAATAAAAACACATTATATTGTAAAGTATCATATTTCTTCCATATGAAGTCAGATAAAGATCAGATTTTCAATTAATCATTATAATTTATTTATTTATGTATACTTACCATACGTACATTGAAAAAGTCACAAAATATTGCTTTTGTAATATGAAAAAATAAGAATATATGCATGAGAGAAAGAAAGAGAAAAAAAAATACAATGGGAAATGTGCAAAGAAGTCAACCGAGTGAGTTCCGAGAAAACTAACTTTAATACGTAATTAACTAAATAATACTCGTCTGAACTCACTCACGTTCATGTGAAATATTTCGACATCTAAAGCAACATGATGCAAACCAATGATCGCGATTTGCGAAGTCGGTCCTGATCTTTATCAGAATATATAAGTGGAAGTAATAATTTATGATAATGTGCTTAGCAAATTGAGAATCGATATTAAAAACTGAGATCTAATTGTATTGTGAAATTTTTACGAGAATTTAAGAAATATTTTCATGCATTTCAAATGTTATCATTTCGCTTAACGTTACTAATAATAATTATGATTGACCTTATTGGTGAACTATTTATTTTTAAAAATAATATTACGAAATAATTGGAAAATAAAAGTATTACCTTACTAACAAAAGCCATTTTCAATGAAACCATCCATTTTTATTACAAGATGTCATCAATGAGATTTGGTTGAAAATCCAAAGGCACTACATAAGCGAGTTTTGCATCAAATCATCTGCTAGTCAGAAATTTTCCGCAAACAATATTTTCCAAATTAGGATGGATTGTGACAAAGATTCTCCGATAAGATCCCCATAGGAATGCTATTTGGCAGTCTTTTGTACTACCCTTTGTACATTATAAAGAGATCATTCATTTTTCATCATAATTGTTCTTTTTCAGGCCCTAAATGCGAATCAACAATAAAACAATAATAAAACAAAATTGGTGACGATTATTCAATTGGGTTCAATTTAAGGTTATTTTTATAATTATGTATAATACAATAATATAAACTTTTTTATGTCAAATGCGTATACGAATAAATCAGAAGGTTTTACAACGCGTAAGCAGGCTACATACAGCTGTCCACACAACAACTCCTTATCCTTATCTCTTATACTTATCGCCATCGGATGAACGGTATAGGAACGCATACGGGACATAAACAAACATTAATTCACATTTAAGGTGTTCACTGTTTATACACTACTGGTGGAACGGAATTATATTAATAATAATGCCACATTTTTGTACTTATTCCACAATAGATTTATTAAAATCAGGACCGGTATAGCTCGTCGTGAGCATTGTCAACATAGAATCTTGGAGGCAGATGTGGTGGCCATTTCCTGCAAGATTGGCTATGGCCCATCACAAGCATTGCAAGAATTTTTCAACCGAAAATGCTTGCAATGAGCGAAAACAATACTGATCTGTATACAATATATGTGGTAATGGTAGAAACAAGTTGTTTTTGATTTATTTACCATAATGCCTTTCCATCAAGAATTATCAGCTAACACCTTGAAATTGATATTTTTTACCCTTTCATGATTGTGATAGTGGTGTTAATTCATTATTAGGATATGTTGAAATCGTATGTACTGAATAAAAAATAAATTTGATTTATATACCCCATATATTATGGGTAAAATTGCAGTATTCAGACACGTGGCTAATATTGTTCTGACGCTACTTTTGATGGTAGTTTTGGATTCCTTGCTTCATTTTGGACCTATATAGCTTGGCGCAGATGGATTTCGTTAGATTTTGTGGTCGTGGTGTAGTTTTGAAGTTTTTTTGAAGCAATTTTGTTCGTTTTTCACCAAGCGGACGGCCATTCACGAATAGTTCAGTGGTGCCAACTGTGGTTTAATTTGGAGTGCTTAGTGCTGCCAACTGTGGTTTGAATTTAGAGCTCAGTGTTGCCAACTGTTGTTTGAACGACTGGCGGCTATGGCGTAGATGGATTTCGTTAGATTTTGTGGTCGTGGAAGAGCAATAAGAATAGGTTAGGTTAGGTTAGGTTAGGTTAGGTTAAGAAGATAAAATTTCGGTTAGGTCACCGATTTTTTTATCTTCTTTAATATATACATCCAACAATGCAACCAACTACAACCACACGAAAGTCCCTAGGTGAACTCACCATCAATCAAATTCATCATCATAAAATTCACACTGATCACAAGTCATGCTGAAATACGAAGTGTAATATCGTGAAATCTACATAAATACATTACGTAAAAAAGTATTTATCACGGTACAGAAAACTATAACAATATATTGATGTCGTGAAGTGAATCTGAGGAAAAAAAACAATTGAATGTCAGCAATTGTTTCAAATGGTTTTATATTGGTGACCATTGAATACAATAAGCGTATGATTGTATTCATGATCAGAATCAGTTGGCAACACTTGAATTCAAACCACAGTTGGCACCACTTGCGAATGGCCGACCCAGGCCGACTGCTCGTCAGTGAAAAACGCACAAAATTGCAAACTTCAAAACTACACCACGACCACAAACGAAATCCATCTGCGCCAAGCTATATAGGTCCAAAATGAAGCAAGGAATCCAAAACTACCATCAAAAGTAGCGTCAGAACAATATTAGCCACGTGTCTGAATACTGCAATTTTACTATATTATGTAGTGTGGATACTAAGAAGTGGATAAGGAATCAATAGATTTTCTATTTATTTGTTTTTTCAAACATCGGAGCCTGTATAAAAATATCGACAGATTTTTCGATAGTTTGTTTGTTACTGCGTAAAAAAAGATGGTTCTTTTGCAAACGTCTTCCTTAGCTCGTCGTAGGCTTTTATATAAAAGAAAAACCAATTTCGTACCATTTTGCCATTTTGCCAGATTGACGAAACAATCTACGAATGACAGTTTGACGGATAAATAAAAATTGAAATTTAAACGATGTTCTATTTTATAAAATGTTGCCACTGATAAGAATACAATATTCAACGAAATTTTGTTTTCCCTAAATATGTGAATTAATTTTTTGAGAAAAATATATATTTAATTACGCACTACATAAACAGTATTTTTTCAATAAATATATGCGATTTTTTACAACCAATAGTTACTTCTCTGTTGCGAGCATTCAGTTTTCTCTCTCCTTTTATTTTTATGTAGGAACAGAATAAGCATAATAATTAAAATACACTTTTCACTAGTGTATTATATAAAATCATTCTCACTAATCGTTCTGGTACATGAAGACAAGGAATGACCTTTTACAAATACTGCTCATGGGTGATGAGTAAACATTAATTTAATATCAATATCCTGAATGACTTTCAAAGGTGACTCTCATGCAATTGTATTTCTTTCTGCGGAGGTTAAATCTATTTCTTGATTATTATTATGTTCTAATGTTTAAATGCAGAAAGTCTGGGACTTACAGTTGTACTCGGTCAAAACCAAGTGCCACTTATTCAACGCATGCGTACTGACTGTGCTGATTTACGGTTGCGAGTCATGGCACATTGCAGAAGCATAAGATAATCGTATACTGTGCTTTGAAAACAGGTGCTTGTGGTGAATATTAGGGGTGCGGTGGTTTGACTTTGTCAGGAACACGGAGGTAAGAGAGCGGAAAACCCAGCCCTTAATTACGTCCAAAATAACAGGGCGATGATGAACCTGGCTTGGGCACGTGCTGCGGATACCCCAACGGAACCTGAATCCTGCCATCCTGGAAGGCTGCTGATGACCATCCATAGGATGTACTCAGTGGAGCTACGGAACGTCAAGATGACCTACGATCTGGACCTGGGCGATAGTAGAATCCTGGAGGCACCATGTGGCAGCCATATTCTCCGAATAGGATGTGGAACATAAGTGTTCTAAAACATGGTTTGTACTATTTTAGTCAGCCAACTGTGCTATGATTGAAATACTAGAAATATTAGGTGATCGTATACGAAAAGGAGCTTGAAATTATCTTCAAGATGGAAGTGTAAAATTTATTAGATTTTGTCAACATCAGATATGGCGTCAGGTGATTTAACGTTTTAGTAAGCGATCAATTTAACAATTTGATAAAGATAAAAACGAATACTGCCAAATACTATATCAACTATTCATTTGATATCTTATCCAGAAGATATTTGATTTTAATAATATACAAAGAGTAGAACAAACGTATTTTAAACAGTAAGTGAAACACATCACCTTAATATATATTTAATTTAAAATACAATCTCCTTGCGCGTCACCATATTTCACAAAAAAGATATTACTGAATCATTTCGGGGCATATATTTCAGAATGAAGAGCATATAAATATGATATACCGCATATGTCTTTTGATATAATTGAGTTGAAAGTTATAAATTTGCAGCTGAGAGGTGCTCGCTACTAACCGGGCTGAGGGGAAGCACCGGGGAGTCGGTTTGGGAATATTTACACTAAAAGTTAAGTGTCATTCAAACAAATTCAATCAACGTATATCGCATATGAAACCCAACTTTTGTGTACCGAAATGCACAGTGTTTCTCAAAATTCGTTCAAGTGTTACACCGTACAATGTATTCTCTCGTTCAACAACACGCTTACAGCTCAAACGATATCGACGGTGTTGCACTATGTAATAAAATAGGTGTAATTAACAAACATCAACAATATACCGAAATTCTACGAAGCAAAATAAACACGCTTAGCTATATATAGAGTAACTAAACATTTTTTTTTTTTTAAACATAATTATTCACCATCAATGTAGTTATTTACTGAGGGAAAGTGAGAATGGCCTGAATTTGAAACAGTAAATCTTTTGATGAGAAACAATTGATTTTTAATTGTTGATATAATAATATTGCTTTTTTGGAAAAGTCGCAATATATAAAAGATTAAGGCATGCATTATAATCCTTTTTAACGACCTGTCTACTTAAAATAATGCTTTCTACCAAGAATCGACATATGACACGTCAATGAAAAATTATACCTTCTCATAAACGAAAAAGCTTTGTTTAGTTTTGAAAATGAATTTGCGTCGCTAACTAAACAACGTGGTAAAGAGTTATTATAATGAAATGGAGGCCCCTGAATTTGCCTCAATAAGAATTCCTCTATTCCAGCGATATATTAGATAATCAAAGTTCCTATCATTGAAGCTTATCTTGAGATGACATTGTCAGTATTTAAATTGAAAAAAAAAATCATTCAAAGAATCCCTCCAAAATGGCAGCGCGTATATTGTACGCCACAGGCGTATGGAGGTAGAGCGTCAAGCGCGTACGGTCGTGTCACGGGCGTGTGAAAGGTTAAATGTTTAAAATATTTATTATTTTGGTCTGTACCTGTTATCTTATTCTAATTGTACTTTTTTTGAAATTTTTTCGGTAAACTAATGAAGTAGTCCGGTATTCTTAATCTTAGTTTAAAGCAAGTAATTATTCTAGTTAGATTAATCCTAATCAAAGAAGAAACAATTCTTAAACCATCACTGATTGACATTCCAAGATGCTATCCGAATCTCGGAGCTTGTCGCAGAAGCAGTTTGGTTCACTGCAAACTTTGTGAGCAAATGTTTGTTACACCTTCGCTAATGAACTAAGAAGACTCGGTTCAAAGTATGGAGACAACCAGGCGACGATTCACATCTCAGGAGACGGTAGGTGGCATGATTTGAGTACCATCGGCAGACAACTGGTGGCCAACGAACGCCCATAGATACAATGAAATATCGTCATAATAATCTGCAATAATAATAATAATAAAAACAGCTAAACACACTTGTTAATTGAGGTTTTCAAAACTTTTTTCTTTTGACTAAATAAATAATCCAGTATATGGTTGAGTGACCAATGTTGTTGATATCGGTTGCGAAACTCACGGTATCGATTTCTAGTACGGGCAGTTTCATCTCTGAGCTCTGTGATGTATCAAGCTCTACCACCCCTCCAATTCTTGAAATAGGGTGTAGCTAGAGCGATTATCTATCTACTGGTTTTATCATAGTTTTTTTCGTTATAATTTTACTCTTTTACTCGAAGAAAAGAGGTTGAGCAAGTGAGTAACAAAGCAATTCTGTTAGAAAAAACGTTCATCGAGATAAGCTTCATCAAGAGTTCACATTCTCCATATTGGAAAAAGCGTAGGTTTTCAACTGGTCAGATTACCTTTTTATCTTTCGAGGGTCATCGAGAAGAATTGCTCTCGGTCTATACCGATTCTCTGATGTCTTCTCATCATACTTCTGATGAGAAGAGAAGAATGCATTTTAATATAAACACTAAAATAAGAGACGAAAGGAGACGGGGAAAACTTTGGACGTAAACGCGCCTCAGAACTTGAAGCTCCATCAAATAGACATTTAAAAAAATACAAGTTGGCCGAAGAATACATTGTTTTAATGGATTTTAAGAACCCAATAAAAAAAAGTACTTTATTTACGGCAGCGAAAATATACTAATGTTTTGTAGTGCCTTCTTGGTTTTAAATTACCCATTTTCATTATTATTCAACCACCGTTCTGACTTTTGTAAACAAATCAAGCCACCAACAGTTGCGCATTTCTCTAATAGCGTAACTACGACGCCATTCGTCGATCCATCGGTTTAAAAGTAAGTTGTTTGGATGGGGAGGAGGGGTCACCAAAGCGGAGATTTGATCAACTCTGACTTCTGGCAACTTTTCAACGTCGATAAGAAAACTTATGTATAATAGTTTCAAGCAGCAAAGCCAAGTTGAAAAATTTTAAAGAAGAAAAATATTGGAAATTTTTGAAAAACTTATCGCGACTCCTTAATATTTATGAGAAAAGATTTTAAAGTTTTTAAAAGTAGTGATTATTTAACGAAATTGATAAAAAAAACTTGTAACAATATACACTTATCTTGATAAATTTTCATGTATTTTTTTGGGTGTTGAAAGTCTTCTAAATAAATACACTCTGAATTTTTTAACAGTCCACTCGAGTGTACGGCAGCCGTTGATACTAAATAATTTTTTTTCCCCTCTGACATAAGAATACACCTACCGCACTTAACTCACGCGTTCCGTCTATATCAAAGTAAGGAATTACAAATGTTCGAACTCTGGCAAACTTTTTTTTTGTGGGCGTCATACAGGAAATTCTCACAGCGCCACTCTTTCGAGTGCATAAGTAGCGTGGTCAGTCTGTAGTTATATATTTTTTATCGAAATAATTTTTATATTTGAATAAATAAAACCAGGGCGCTATAGAGTCGTCAAAAAAACACGACTCCAACTCTGACTAAAAAAGGTTTTTTTTTCTACCGTTTCCTATTTATGTGTCTTCATATGTGTGTAAGATCAACCAACCAATCCTGCCAATAGCCAAATTTATCACATTATTCATGTTATATGCATAAATAAAAAGTTCATGATTCCGACTCCGACTCCACAGCCCTGAATAAAACACTTTTCTTCGTACAACTTTCACATATATTTTGTAAAAGTAAGAATCAATTTTATATCTTATCTTATATATAAAACCGAAACGGCGTATGTATGTATGTGGGTCTGTAATTCCCTTTTGCATTGTTGTTGCAAGTTCAAAAAAACGAATTGATTTCGCTCGCGAAAGTTTCGACGGTAAATTTGTTTCGTTATCAATGCGTGTGTAGAGACTCCAATTACTCGAGTATCGAGTAGTACATTTTACAAAATACTCGAGTACTCGAGAAGTTTCATATTGAGAAGACCTTTATTCCGGCTCCCTCGATATCGAGAAGGAGCCTCCTATCCAACACTCAGAAAGAGGGATTTTGGGGACGGAGTAGGAGAAACATGGTACTCTTTAAAACAAAACACGATCTCAAAGCGTTATGTGGGTGCGCTCATTCGCACCCATTATTTAATCGTCAAGGATTTACACAGACGTTTTACAACACACAAATATTACGATAGCGAAGAAGATATCAGGAATTTGACGCGAATTTAATTCCGATGGAGAGGATTAGGCGCGTGCATTCTCAATGCAGTCCAATCTCTCACTGCTGTATGAAAACAAACGGTTACTTTGAAAAAACAATGGCCGTTTCAAAAATCGTTAACACATGCGCCCGCTGATAAGGGATGATTTATCGCCTTATGAACTTTTATGAAGCACATGCATTCGTCAAGAGATAAGAGAATTGAAATAACTCTACATTGCACCGCTATAGATTGCAATATAGATTATTATAAGAATGAATTTATTTCCTGAAATCGACTGACTCATTGACTGAGGTGAACAATAGATCGTTCGAGAGAGTTCTGATGACCTACCACATAAGGCGGTGTCAATATGAACCAAAATATCTTATATATAAAACGGAAACGGCGTATGTATGTCTGTGGGTCTGTAATTCCCTTTTACATTGTTGGTGATTAAGTCGCCAGTTGTTTCAACTTGGCCCGTCTGAATTTACGCGCCGAGGTGAACATAACCCCAAACTGGTCCGAGCGAAGCCGGGTTCGAATACTAGTATTTAAATAAGAATTGACGGTAAACACCTTAAAAATTGATTATTGTTAGCAGGGCTGTGAAGTCGTTAAAAACACGACTCCAATTCCAACATTGACCAAAAACACGACAGGTTATTTTCCTTTTATTCCTATTTATGTGTATTCAATTAAAGAGAAACCAAGAAATCCAGCCAATGACCAAATTTTTCATATTATATTCATAAATAAAAAGGTTAAACTATTTAAAAGGTTTTCATGACTTCGACTCCAGCCAAAACACCGTGACTCCACAGTTCTGTTTTTAGTTAGTTTTAAGGTTTTCTGTGTCCGAGTGTAAAATTTTTGAACCAACGAAAACACACACGTATAAAAAGGAATAGGTTCAGCACAGAAAATGTTATATTTTTTACGTTTTAGTAACAGAACATCTAACAATATGATAACCCACTTCCATGTACGCTTTAATATTTTAAAATAGAAAACTATAATAAATAATAAATATTTTAAACTAGAAAACTATAATAAATTATCACTGTTTTATTCCTAAGAATGGTACAGTGGACCAATTAATATTTTAATACAATTTGAGTGCGAATATGAATTGATAATAATTTGCGTAGGTAGACAATATAAATAATGGCCTTACCGAATTTGGTATTCAAATAATTCTCTCATTCACTGACTAAATAATCAATTTATAGCCATGCTAAATGCAGAGATAAGGAGCCCACGTTTTGTCTATTATTTTCTCGTATTACCAGAAACAATTTCGCAAAAGCAAAGCAGGTTGTGCGAGCAACAGTTAGACAAGAAAAGGCAGACTCGAATTTATTATATCGAATGAGGTGAGATTCTAGTTTGGTCTTTGAAATGTGAGTTACTTGTTAACACTTTCACTGCATACTGATGAAGTTTATAAATATTGTAAAACACCAGACAAAGCTTGTGTGAAAGAAATACACTTTGTTTGTACAAAGTTACATAAAATACAGGTCACTAAATAAAATTGCAATCAATAGTGTCGTGCGTTTGTCTTACCATGTTGAAATCAGTGTATAAAACAATAAGAAACATTGCATTTTGTACTCATTTCACATTTTTAAAAACACTCATCGCGAGCATAATCAACTTATGTGAGAATTCTCGCGATGATCGAAAACGGTTCTGATTTATAAAAATGTGGTTTTTAGAGCAAAATTTTTTTATTCATATATGCTATTCCTAACATTGTTTTTATTTAGATAATAACAATTATCTAAAATAACAATATTGTTGTAAGTCTGAAAATGTTTCTTAAAGGGGAAATGTGTCACTATTTCACACACAATAAGTGGAATAAACAAAGTTCTACTTAAAAATAATACATTGTTTCAATTGGAGCTTCAAACAAAAATAATAAAGCTATACCTAATTTCTTCGTTTTATAGTTTAGAAATCGAAAATACCATTTTTTTATTTAACTCGAAAATTGTAGTTTAAATACATATATTGTAGTATAAAAAAATTAAGATACGAAAAATATATTTTTTTAAATTAATTTATTGCTCAACGGGTTAAGAAAAACATCGATCTGCCTATGTGAATTGAGGTACGTTCACTTACATACAACATACAACCCTAATTGTCTGGTAGAACATTTTGTTTTGTCAATGTGGATTAGTAATTTTGGGATCCATTTGAAATTGAATGGTCTGTCTTAGAAGATTAACTCCTGCCGAAACGGGTAAATTATTCAGGTGGATTCAGACGGAATTCGTTCATCTGATCTTAAGGAACAACCTTTTCCCGAACGTGTACAGAAATACATCACCACTATGTTATTTATAAGAAAAATAAAGTCATGTTTATTTTTATAAAAAAATACATTTCCTCGGTGTATTGTTTTCGCAATGAGATATTATAATACATTCTCCTTAGACTCGATTTAAAGAACTGAGTAATTAATTAAAAATCTGCCATAATAAATATCATTAATTAAGATTTTTGACTGAAGGTGCTTGATAGAATTTCAATATCAAATTTGAATCAAGTACAAGTCGCAGAAAGTAAATTCGTACATTTGAAATGCATGAAGATGCCGAATGGCGAATTCAGGGTCGTTACCGACAAAACTTATAGAAGAGTACAAAATTCACACGATTAAATTTATCAGTAAAATGTGCATTTACTTCGTAGAACTACATTATAATACGGTAAGAAAAATAACAATGTATTTTAGTTCTACATAAATTATTTTATACAGCTATCAACAAATATATTAAATAATTTATGTAGAACTAAAATACATTGTTATTTTTCTCACCGTAGTAAAATGTGTGATGGTTGAATTCTAATAAGTATATATACATATTAATGAAGACATAGAGAGAGAGAGAGATGTTGGGCCTTCGCACAGTAGTCAACGTCGTAGGTTTTCGTGACGAACCTCACTTGCTCGAGTCCCAGTAAGAACTGAAATATTTTCAGTCGATTCAGTCCTTGTTATCTTTACTCATACCGAACTAAATAGAGTTTGAGCGACTGAGAAACAATAAAATACCTATAATAGGAAGACATATGGTCTACATTGGCAGCGAATATTTATTTGATATTTTGCGATGAAAACTGTGTAATACTCATTTTAAAACGATACTCTTGAAAACTCACTCTTATCGACAAGCTTTTATTTTTGAGTACCAATTTATAACGTTTTTCAATGAATGTTTTATAGGTACACGAATAAAGTCCCGCACTTAAACACGTAATGGAATATTCAGCTTTTAAGAGTTTTTAACATGGCCTATGTACTTGTAAGTCAGTCAAATTAAGTTCACTTTTAAGATGTTCAATGTCAATACTTCGTGGAAAGAGATTTAATTAAATAATATTTTTGTACTTCTCCAACAATTAATTTATTAAGATCAGGACTGGTTTCACGTATTGGGAGCATTTTCATCTCGTTAACACATTATAGAGCTATTTATACAAAACTAAGCAAGACTAATACGGGTGTAGCAAACAATTGGTGACAGAAATATTCAATTATACGAAACCGGTCCTAATCGTAATTAATTTACTATGGAAAAAAATGTATTTTATTCGTGTACCAGAAAATGTCGAAAGGCGAAGCCCGGGTCGTCAGCGATAAAGCTCACGGAAAAGTAAAAGTTCAAACGCTTCAAATTTTATTTTATTTAAAGTGTCAGTTTCTTTGAAAATTGGTAAAATTGTTTTTGTCCGATCAAGTTCTTTTAAATTAAGCAATAACATTGTGATATATGTATATCTTTTCTACAATATGGATTGGATATGGGGTGTTTAATTTTAAAAAAACTCTTGAGTGCACATCTTAACGACATACTCTTGTCGAATGGCCGGCTGTCGAAGCTACGTCGTGGAAAATGACGTATTAGAACAGAGCTGTTTAGCCGGTGCGCAGGCAATTTGTGCCTCCCCACCTTGTCGCAGGTGTTTCACAAAATTAAAAACAGAAGCGACTGCACAGTATTTTTATTTAAATTTTGTATTAAAAAAAATCTAAGGCTCTCTCCTTCAAAAAGAATTCATTTTTGTCGAATTTATGCACAGCTACCTAATCCGTAGGGAATTCTTTGTGTTGATCCTGGAACTTTCATAGTCGAGTGATAAACTATATTCAGATTTTGTTTAACTCATTGCTCGGCCAAAAGTTAGAATACTCGAATGGAAATTTACGACTTTTTGTTTGTACAGTAATTTTCTCTCTCATTCACAAGATATTCATACAAAGTATGCATGTTTAATACTCAAACCTTTTGCACTGCTGTTCGTTTCTCTATCAAGTAAGAATCGAACGAAAAATAATAATTATGGGCATACTTACCTTATACGTTTCAAGTTTCGAAGTTATCTCCATTACCATTGGATGACAAGCAGGGATAATCTTCTTTAGTTAGGTGGCCACTGAAAGTATATGTATTGTTCTATAAAATATTTATAACATTTACATAAATACGTTTTGATTTTGTAGTTAATATCATATTCTTCCTACACTAAATTAAATTCGAATGGTTAAATTTTTTGTATTTTTCATGCGTTTTTCATTAACAACCAGAGATTCGCCTTTCGGCATCTACAGGCGAAGCCCAGGTTGTTAGTGTCAAAGCTCATGGGAAAGTACAAATTTCAAACGATTATAATTTCATACTAAAATTATATCAAGTATATTCAGTCGAAATCATTGATTTAACTACATTGATTTGTTTCAACAATGATTCCGTTGAGTGTTTGTTCATGATGAAACAATGAACCATAATCGATTGGCTCTGTACATTTTGTAGTAACCAGAGATACAGAACATTTATAATCTGCCAATATGATACTATTTTTATAAGGTACAGTAATTATATTATTATCAATACAGTTGTCTAAAGTCGAGCGATACGTTTGTGGTGTAACTTCTTCGACCCTATTATTTAATTCACCTGATTTTGGTTCCTCGATTTAGGCCAACGTGACTAGTAATTATGGAGTCACTTTCTTCACTATCGTCACTAGAATAATCCAAATAAAATATAAAATCTCCGTACAAAATGTATTCACTGTAGATACTAAGTAGAATGGCATTATAATAAAAATAAGGGATTTTTTTTGTAATTATTCCACATTACCTTTATTCAGATCAAGACCTGTTTCGCTCATCGTGATTATTATCAAATGATGTTGATAATCTAGTAACAACATTTATTATCATTAAACTATATCACCAGGGCACAGCTTCATTTAAAATGAAAAAAAGAACGCACATATTTATTCGAAGTAAATTATTATTAATATGTAGAGTATGAACAAAGTAATCTTCATTCATCAGCGCACAAGTTATCGACACCCGAAGAGATCTCAAAACAAAATGGTGATCGTAAAAATGTCATGTGTGACCCATCAATCACCGAAGAAACTAAGTACAAAGTGACAATCTCTACTGTTGTGACCGACTGGAAATTACTGTGAATAATTTGAGTATGAAAATTGGCAGGCTTTTGCCAGTATAATTTATTTAAACGATATATATTTTGATGAAACATCGTCTTTGAAACTCTTATCTTTAATATTGTAAAAACCTAATACAAAATACAGAGAAATTCGTAAAATCAGTTTTACTGACCCAAGGCATTGCAGCTTAAAGTGGTTCGAGTTGATACCGATGGAATATATATTTTAAACGTAGAATTATTCTGAAGATTTTTCTATACGAAACGAGATACAGTCGAGTATAATTATTGTTAGTGACAAAACAAATGAAAAAGCAAAGTTAAAACGATATTTCAGTAACGGATCGTATAACTCATTTAAATTATAGATAAACTATAGACGCGAGGAATCTGTGACCTAAATCCTGAAGCCTTTTGACTGATGAAATTTTAATTTTATTACATTCACTTACAAAACAATGTTCGCCATTTGAAGATTCTTGAACGCGGCCATATTGCAAATAAATGAAAGCGGTCCTTTGCAACGAAAAGGTTCCCCTGAATATTGACATGCCTGTTTCAATAATTGTGTCCCAAATAGTTTCAATTTATTTTACAATATTTTTTTTGCAGTCAATTGCATTTTAGCCACACTAGTTACGCCATTATAATTGTTTTTGGCGTTGGCAAAAATATATTGCTTGCATGTAAACAAAAAAATACATTCCACTGATAAAATTGGGATGTTCGATTCTTAATTCAAACATATTTTGTAATTATTTACTGATATGGCAATAACTAACAGTGGAACTTTATTTTTATATTGAAAAACAATTGAATAAAAATATGTGGTTTATTGAATATTTAATTACTGTTATGATTAAATTGTAATAATAAGTAAACAATGGATTTGTAGTTTGGCCACGAATAATATACTCTAAGTTATTAATTAATAAATAAATATATCACGGATTATATATACGCTACTGATTATATTTATATAAAAACATATTAACCGTAATTTAACCGGTCCTGTAGCTAACCACTTAGCTACAGGACCGGTTAAATTACGTGAAATATGTTTTTATATAAATATAATCAGTAGCGTATGTATAATTATAGCTGTGTTAAATTATCGGTTGCATAAGTAATTGCTGAAAAATAAATAATTTCAATTCAATAAAATAGTTTTTAAATTAATTGTTGTATATTTTATGTCATTCTCTGCTAAATAACTATTACTATTGCTACCAATTTATAGAGTTGTATCTCTATGAAACTAGGCAATAGATGAACGCAGTGACATAATAAACATATATGGTCGGTCCCTGTGGTCTAGTGGCAAGAGATTTGTCCTAGCGATCAGGGGACCCGGGTTCAATTCCGGCAAGGTCATATTTTTTGAAAAGTAAAAAGTTATCTTGGGCTGGGTGTATGTTATTTATCGTTAATTTTGTGCACAACTGATTCATTATTTATCATCGAGTTAATCTCGTATGACTTTCACGGTTAAGAATATTTGGCGCATTGGCGTAAGCTGTAATGCAATTTTTTTTTCTTATCTTTCAATAAAGTTACATAAATATATATATAAATATATTAATGCAATAATACAAATAAGCTCGGCTTATTTATTCAAAGCTCAAGATGAAAAAAAATCGAGCTTTACTTCAACCCCTGTTTCTCTTTTCAAACATTGTGAAACATCATATCTTGAAACTTTGCAATATACCAACCACGTGACTGACGTATGTACGTATCCAAAAAATTCCCCGAGGGCTGGATTTGGTTATTAAATTACTACTACAAACGTAAACACGTGGAAATAAATCACAATTCAGTTATCTTTTGTCCAAGATCAATTTCATTTCCTTTTTATTTTAATTTCAATGATTTGTTATTTTTTTTAGATAAACACTAAACCATAAACGAAAATT
Organism: Himalopsyche kuldschensis; assembly: GCA_028554975.1. Classification (NCBI taxonomy): domain Eukaryota; kingdom Metazoa; phylum Arthropoda; class Insecta; order Trichoptera; family Rhyacophilidae; genus Himalopsyche; species Himalopsyche kuldschensis. The sequence continues at coordinate 1,686,231 of JAHFWI010000005.1, forward strand.
TCCGTTCCATTTTTATCATAACTTAACATGCTTTCGCGTTTTACATTTGTAACCTATAACAACTTCTACTGTTAACATTGTTTATCAATGAGATTGATCTACCCTATTTGTACAGGTGTTGTAAAAAAGGCTGAACTATTTTGAAAAATGAACATTTTTTTATTTTTTTTGTTCAGGTCAATAAACATGTAAGTACGTACTTCAAAAGGAAAGTGTTGACATACTATACAATAATAATCACTGCATGTGGTCAAAAAGGCATGCATACCTTTTTAATATTTAAAATAAATGTACATTAAACATTATTTTTCTGTGATGACTATAAATTAACTGGAAAGGATAAACATTAGGATATTATTTTAATAATAATGTTTGAACTCCTGCAACTTGTTATTATTTTGATGATTAGTAGAATACTCGATTTTCTGACAAAAAATTTATTTGTTCTCATTCACTTTGATTGAACAATAAATTTCAGGATCTAGCTTCACAGCCGCCTTCCATAACGCTATTCGATCAAGAAAAGAAACGAATTTACTCATCGCTTACTAGGCCCGATACAGAGCTGCATATTAAAGATATTTTAACAATGCATTAAAGTGCTTAAACGAAGTAAAAAATAATAAAATGTGACTTGCTTAGCCACTGTGTTTCAGTGATATTAAGTATCCTGTGTATCCGTATACTGAGAATCCGCTGTGGCGGTAGAGTTTAATCTACTTTGAGTTGAATCCAAAGAGGAGTCAAGGGTATCCCGTTCCCAATATTATGTTGCAAATGTATTACCAATAAACTTGAAGCTATACTCACAGAGATATCCAAATGTGTTTAGGTCTGTATTGGTTTGAAAGGTACAATATTTTTGACTCGCTGTTCACAGTTGGATTAAATAACGAAAAGTAGACTTTGATTCTTTTTAGACCTCTCTTTACACAAAGGGTTATTAATTATTAGCAAACTTCGCAAATACTAGAAGTGACTGTGATATGTAAGGTGTCGTTAACCTTGGAACGACGATGGCCAAAAATGATGTGTGAACCGATGGGGGTCTAAAAAATACCCGGCTTTATTGGCATAGATTGCAAAACAATGATTTATTATGATTTTACGTATCTTTATAAATCGTTAAAAAATATTCATGTCAAAATCGATAATACGACATATCCACTTTAATATTCATGCAAGAATGACGTCATTAAACATGTAAGCGCGAGCGCTTATTTTCGCCGTTTAATGTAAAAAAGCATCCATTTGATTTGAGACCACGTCTGACTGAGGCGTGTAATAAGATGACGTTATCTTATCGCGTAAAGGCAGTGAAGTTTGAATCCTGGTAATTTGTGGCGACGTTATAAAGGGCTTTAAGCCAAAAATAATCAGACTTTTTTTAGAATAAAAATCATTTTTTTTTCTACAATAGGTGTAAATGATTTAAAAATACCAAAAGTGTACACACTGTATCACTGATATTAAGATATATATGTATGATAAAGTGGCAGTGGGGGTAATATGTATCACCCATCGGGAAGGATGGGTAAATTTACCTGCCAGAGTAATAAAATACTGTTCTGATTTGGCGCCGTGTTACGCAACTTGATGTATGTGGGTAATTGCAGATAAACATCATAGTTTGATTTGAAATTGAGATGTGAAATATAAATTATTGTGTGTAGTGTGTTTATGTTATCGTAGTAGGAAATAATGAACGACTCAATTACAGCAATATGAATGGATATGAAATTATTATATTAGTAACAAATAAGTTAAGCTAGTTTTTATTTTTATTCGTGTCACAGACGGCGTTGACGAGCGGTCTGTTCTGTTTTAAAATGGCGTTCAAGTGATTGAAATAATGGCTGTAAGTTTACAAAAAAAATCGGTATATAAAAGATGTTATCATCATTAATTCAACAGTAGTAATTTGTGGCTTCAGAGGAATACGTGTTTTTTCAAAGTACTATACTATAATATACATTGTTATTTTAACCGTACGGTGGATGAGAAAAATGGAAATGGTCAGAAATTTTACTAAACTTATATTACTTTAAATTAATATAATAGCTGTTGGTTTTGTGGACGATTGGTTAATGCTCTTGGGCGTTCGTTCTGGGGTTTCCACGTATTCAAATATGCAAACGGACGCCTTTCGAAATCGATTTTATTTACTTGGTTATATTTAATAAAAATAATAACACATTTTTAGTACTTTTTCCACATGAGATTTATTTCATCAGGACCGGTTTCGCTCATGGCGAGCATTTCAACTGATATTCTGATTCTGATAATGCTCGCCATGAGCGAAACCGGTCCTGATGAAATAAATCTCATGTGGAAAAATGTGTTACTATTTTTATTATACTTTCCACCAAGTATTGAACACCTTAAAAGTGTTGGTTATCTTTACTATTCGAGTATTAATATAGGTAATAGAAAAAGAAGGAAGTTGGTAGTCTACTAGATATCCTGTTTAAAGAAGAGTTTGAATGACTGAATAATTAATTAATTAATTAACATGCGCTTCGTCGTTAAAGGATTGGGTCTCGTCTTTCGAGATCATCATATATTGAAGCTCACGGATGAATTTCAAATAACAAAACGAAACAAATGTGGTATTGAAATTCTATCAAACACATTCAGTCTAAATCCTAAAGGCATGATAATAATAATTGTAAAAAGAAGCTCAACCTGTCGTAAACCATCTTTTTCATTAGGTATTAGTCTGTTGTATTGAGGACTTGGGCGTTAGCCTAATCCTCTTCATCTGGATATTTTTTTTGACTTAGGTCATGATGCTGATTAGCGTTCCGTGCAATCTGTCATTCACTTTGAAGTGGTGAGCTGCTGGATGCTGCTCACTGCTATTAAGGCAAACAACCGTCATAAGGGTTCGTAATATCGTCGTCGTTGAGTCGTTAAATGTCATGCTTATCCGGTTTTTGCGATGTGTGTGTGGTTGGTGGTGTGAAGATGATGGTCTTGAACTTGTGAGTTTCAGCGTGGCTTGATGCGGTGTGCCGTTCGGTCCGAGTGCTCAACTGCACCGAAAAACCCACAACCGCTCACGAGCAGGAGGCTTTTGCAAACAAGGCAACGACGCACCCAGGACTTGATCCACGTAAGCTGTCCGTGTAGAGAGTGCAAGAGGCTGGGTGTGCTCGGGGGTGTGGTGTTCGGGCAGGGCGTTGGTCCTTGCGACAGCCGGTTGGCTTCGCGTTGTCATGAAGTTCTTGTTCGTTTCAACTTCTTCTCCTTATATGTGTGGTGATGGTGTGTAACTGGTAATGATGCGTGTGTATAAGGTGGATTCGAACTGTGCTTGAGTTTCAGCGTGGCTTACGCCGTTCGGTCCGGTGCTCAACTGCACGAAAAACCCACAACCGCTCACGAGCAGGAGGCTTGCAAACGCAACGACGATCCACGTAGCCGAGCTGTCCGTGTGAGAGTGCAAGAGGCTGGGTGTGCTCGGGGGTGTGGTGTTCGGGCAGGGCAGTGGTCCTTGCGACAGCCGGTTGGCTTCGCGTTGTCGTGGAGTTCATATATTTTCTTCCTTTGTTTGATTTGATTTTGTAACGTGATGTGTGTAATTGTTGATGATTGTATTCGTATGAAGGCTTAGTGTGTGGTTGATGATGATGATGGGTTAATCTCTTCGTGTGATGCGTCATGTGTTGAATTTTTCGGGTTGTTTATCCCCCGCGGCGACCGCGGTCATTTCGCGGCAATCCTGCGCAGAGCAATCCGCGGCCCGCCACCGAGGCGAGACGCGCGCAGTGAATAGGTTGGTCCGTGAAGAGTGATGAAGTGTGATGTGTAGCTGATGATGTATGTGTTCGTATGACGGCTTGGTGTCTTGATGTGTATGTAGTAGGCAGTGTTCGTGGTGTGAAAAGAAAAAATTCAAGAGAGAAGAAACCATCTTATTCTCACCATGCAGTAACATTTGTCTGCCGTTATAAGAACCTTAATAATAGCCATAAATAATGTTGCCATGCATGGAGACACATACATGTTATTTTATTACTTTAAATGACTTTACAATCGAGTCGTGTAGTATCAAAAGTAGGACTATGCACTTTTCGAGAAAAATACGAAAAATGTTTTGTGGAATTTTTGAGTTTAATTAATACTTTTCTATTTAAAAAACAGCATGTAAAAGCCTGAAACTTAAAAATTGTATGAGCGGCCACATTGCAACATCACTTAGTAATTGGTCGAAAGTATGATTGACCCAACCAATCTATTTTTGTTTCCAAAATTGTGAATCGTTCAACCATAATTTTCATTTACGTTTTTATACCGCATGTACATGATTTTTAAACAAATATTTTATTGCTAGCCATACTCTATGACCTGAAGAATAATGTGACGACAGCATTAGTTCAGTTTCGAAAAATATAGGATAGTTCTACTTTTGATACTATATGACATATTCGTTACTGAATCGTTGAGCAAGTGTTAACTAGAAAATATATGAATTTAAAAGAAAGAAATTAGGCCAAGATATACGGTTGAAAATGTAGCACTGATTATAAGTTACTCCCGAAACGTTGAATCGTTGAGCAAGTGTTAACTAGAAAATATATGAATTTATAAGAAAGAAATTAGGCCAAGATATACGGTTGAAAATGTAGCACTGATTATAAGTTACTCCCGAAACGTTGACGCCACAAAAAGACTTCTTCGTCCCTTGTTTCACGCTCGGCAACTTCAACTTATAAAATTTAATGTTCTAACAATTATTTAAAATATCGCTTAAGCTTTGCACGGCGTTAGAGCGCGCGAGGGCACAGCCGGACAGCGTAAGGCAGAGGGCGGCTGCGTGGATTTTAAATGACCACAAAACACCTGTGTAATGTTTAATTCGGATTACAAACAGGTGTACGCCGCGCAAGAGCCAGCATGAGAAGGGAAGCCAGGGCCATTAGCAGCAGTGAAAACATAGCGGGTAGGTACATTTGGCGCGCGTTCTTGTTAATTAACTTCTTGCCCGGCGACTGAATTACCGGGATAAGTATAATTTGATCCTGGAGATTCGGCAACGGCGGGAAATACTCTTGTACGTGAGTTAATTTTATGTAGTGAAGTTTAAAACAACTTTTTTTGTACTACTTCCACATACGATGAGCCATTGTGAAGTGTACACTCTGACTTTTTTAACAGTTCACTCGAGTGTGCGGCAGCCGTTGATACTAAATAAATATTCTCCCCTCTGACATAAGAATCCACTTAACGCACTTAGCACACGCCCAGTCTATATCAAATAATTTAAAATTTTCGAACTCTGGCAATATTTAATTTTGTAAAGACTTACGACGGAGAGCAAACCGACCGAATTGACCCAAAAACGTTCCAATTTTTTAGCCCTGGCGAGTTTTGACAACTGACGAAGAACCGGGGAATAGAATATCGAATAATTTTTCCAGTATCAATTTTACCTTGATTGTGGTAATTATTATTATATTATAAATAAATTATATGTACATATATTACTTAAAGTACATATTCTGAAATAAATACCACTAACGTACCTCGCACTTTTTATCAATATTTTGTTGTATGAAATTCGACATACGACCATTTCGACTAACGTCCTAGATGGTGGAACGGAACCCCGTCGTAAGCGAGAACTGATTGTACCTTAATTTAAAATATACAAACAAAAACATAACATGCTCAAGACGTATTGACATTGATTACACGAAGAGAATCAAATTCACATTGAAAATGAGTATAATATCAAATAAGATCAATTCAGAGTATTCAGACAATGAAAAATACATCATTAATACAATGTAATACTGGATATCGGTAGTAAATTTGAAATAAAATCAACATTGTCGGTCCCTGTGGTCTAGTGGCAAGAGCTTTGTCCTAGCGATCTGGAGACCCGGGTTCAATTCCCGGCAAGGTCAGATTTTTTCAATTGAAAAAAAGAGATCTTGGGCTGGATGTATGTTATTTATCGTTGATTTTGTGCACAACGGATGTATTACTTATCATCGAGTTAATCTCGTATGACTTTCACAATTAAGAATATTTGGCGCATTGGCGTAAGCTGTATTGCCAAATATTTTTTTTTCATTAAAATTAAAAAAAAAAAACTTTGCCAGTGAACCTGAAGGCAACTGGCTACTAAGCAGGTACCGATATCTTCTACGTACTAGACCAGCGTTGTCCAACAGAATCGTTTGGTGGGCCAAATAAAATATTACCGGTAAATGGTGAGCCGCATTAAAAAGCAAAACAAACGTGATAAAAACAATTTATTAATTAATAATTAATGTGACACTTGTTTTTTTATACTACATGATATTTTTTTTATATTGACTGGTTATTTATTCGATGCACATCGCAGTTGATTGATTAAGTTTTCATCGGCCAGCCTGTTGCGACATTTCGTTTTTACTATTTTCAATTTTGAAAAGAACGACTCGCAGCGATATGTGGGTCCAAATGCAGCTGTAATGTACATGGCCAGCTTTTTTAATTTTGGAAATTTATCCTCGAGGATATATTTCTGATAAAACTCATGTTTATTTCCTTCAAATAACAAAATGTAAAATATATTCGTAGAATGCTGCAAACTCCAATAGAGCGGCAGACAATATTAAATTGTGGAGCTGAAATTCTCAAATTGGGCCGCGTGTTGGACAACGCTGTACTAGACCATAGACTTATAGAGGCCCAATTTAATGAGGCATGTAAAAATTCGTCTCTATAACATACTGTACCCGCATTGTAAAAATCGGCAGTCCTAAGGAAATGTCTGGTGGCCGCACCAAAGCTTAGTCTTATGTGTTTGAGTTTTGAAGAAAAGACTAGTTGTCAATTGTCAAACATGTTTGACAATTGACAACTGGTATTAATTGCATTTAATACTTTCTCACTGTTAATTCCCTATCTTCTCACTTCTAACACTTCTTGATGCTTTTACTTATTAAGCTATTGGTGACCGCAGCAAAATCCACTGGTAACCTCTGCTCTATAACAGATCGATTTATTTTACAAAAAATAGTTTCATATTTTTATTCGAATAAAAATTCGGAGGCGAATTATCGAAGTATCACGAAATGATGCTTTCAAAATATACAGCAACCTTCTACCCCAGATATAGAGATATGAAAATGAGCCAAAAAGACAAAAAGAAGATGGAGAGGGCATTTGGAAGAGTTGAGGGAACAACATTATTACGTCTGTCTTGATTTGGTCTGAATATTTTATACGGTCGAGACTCGAGGGAGATTAAATATATTCCGGGAATCACTAATAAAACTTTTTTAAAACGAATAATTTATTAAATATAAGGTTATCTGCCCCCATACAACGGGAATATTTTACTTTTTTCTTTAGACGCAGGAAAGCGAGTTGTACTAATTATATTGCGATTGCTGCGTCAGACCTTGTAATTGTAGTCACACGTGAATCGCGCAACATTTAAAAGCATTTTCTTAAATGTTTTAACGATCCAACCTGCACTAAAAATACTATTATAAGCCGCATAAGTATCCAGTGGATTTTTTTATAAATAGCACTGCATAATTAACATTGCTTCGTTCACAAACGATCAAATCTTTACAACTTGCTTGGAATATTGGTTACTCATATAACATTCGGAAATATGAAAATCTCCACGAACCATTTGATATCTTACTCAAACAATTATTTGTCAAGTGAAGACAGAGTGGGAGAAAAAACGAATTGCGGGGAATACATTTAGGCTTGAGCAGAAAGACATTTGTTATCCTACTCTATCACTACTTTGTCGGTAGGTGAAACTAGAAACAAACGACGATTTGCTGCTTCGGTTCGGGCTCGTCCCCCAATCCAGGCAGCTTCATTTTTTAATCGATTCGGAGAGATTAATGTCTGTCTTGCCCAAAATACCCTGAATAAAACGGGACGTAGCGAGGGCGATTAGCTAACACCAGGTCCTAGTCCCACCTCTACTCTTAAAACTCCTACTCCTTTACTTCGATAAAGGGAGGTCGAGTATCTGAGTAAAAAGAATTTCTCGAAGATAATAAATATGTTAAAAATAATAAAACATTTTTGGTACTTATCCCATACATTTTTTTGGATCAGGACCGGTTTCGCTCATGACGAACATTATCAACTGATAAGAAATACATCGAAACAGTGATATTTATACAAAAGTAAAGCAAGAATTACAAGGTATGACAAACAATTGGTATTACAACTAAGCAAATAAATTTAAGCAAAATAGACTATAATTAAAATGTTGAAGACCTCTTAGCAATGCAAGCTTTTACATCAAAAATCAATTAAGTATGAATGATCATTAAAACAGTAAAAACTAAAATAAATGCATTAAATAAATAAATCTTAATGTCTGTAATCCATAATGAGTAGTGGAAAGTCCAGGGAAGAATGCTCAGTCCAACGAAGCCGGTCGTGATTCAATATTTTTTATGTGGAATAAGTACTAAAAATCCTTTTTCAACAACATTGACTGATTAAAAAACATCTGTTGAGATAAACTCCATTTGATATCCATATTCTACACATTGGGAGCGGGGTAAATTATAAAAAAATATTCTAGCGTTTCACGATATTTTTCAGTTTGATATATTTCAAAAACAGTTCTTCGCATAGTTGTTAAATAGCTTAATATTTAATTTATATTTGTAAAATTTGAATTGACGACCTGGGTTTCGCCTTTTGGCATCTTCAGGCATTTCGAGTGTACGGATGTACTTGAACTGAGTCAGTTAACGACAAAACTCATGGAAAAGTACAAAATTCAAACAATTCAAATTTGATATTGAAATTCCATCAAGCACCCTCAGTCGAAATCCTTAATTATATTTATAATTTTTGTTGGTTATTATTGACAGTATTAAAATTAGTTGCCTCAATTATAAATACAGACACCTGTGTAATTATCTCAAGACGATTAAATTTCTGAATATCTTTCTTATAATGTACATATGTGTCATGGTAGAAATGCGCGATTTTCAGATTTTGATAGGAGAATGGGTCATGAAATAGCAAAGCACTTTTAGTATGGTAGTGCGCTGCCTGAGACAAAGAGCATTCCAATGTAAGTGGAAGGTATTTAACTTCAATTTCCTCACATACATAATTCGGTTATGAAATAAATCAGTGGTCATCAACTCGAGTCGGGGTCAAATTTAATGCATTACTGATTAAGAATCATGAAAATACTACAGGAATACTTTTGACGAATTTGGCAGTTACTTTTTTTTGATATACATATGTATTGATTTAGATTGAGACGATGTTGCTTCGGACGTCGACATATTTCACATGGACGTGAGTACGTACAGACGAGTACTAATTTTTATGGATTGTAAGTTGATTTTGTCGGAACTCACTCGATTGTCATCATGCTTTTGACCATATTTTTTTCTTGAATTTTTTTAATTTCTTTCACATTGCAAAAGTAATAAACTAACATTTATGATTTTTGTAATACACATACATAGATATATAAAATAAATATCTTTGTTTATTCCACGTATTGCGTAACACATTGAAAGCATCTTCAGATTAATAGTTTGTATCGTCAGTTGCCGGTATCTAGCCCTGCTCCTTTTGTCAAGTAAAAGAGAAAATCCCAACCTCCATTTTGTAATTTTTAATCTAATAATCAATTTCAACTTTATTTCTAAAGTAACCATGCGATATTACGTCTGAAGATGCTTCAAATAGATGCGAAGCACATTTCACTGTTAAACTGTTACGTGGAATAAATAAAGTTATTTTAAATTGTATGTATTTACTACAAGAATGTGTCAAATATCTAGCGAAAAGCCATGCATAGATTGATATATATTTATGAGGTATTTTCAAATTCTTTTCTATACAAGCTATACAAGATTTCTACTGTACACTGACCACTTATGACGAATGACACTTTTACTTTTTGATTTTACATTGTTCTTCCAACTCCCTCATCTAGAAAACATAAGAGATATAGCCCGTCAACCTTTGTAAACCATTCAGAGTGGCCGTCTTGGTAAAAAGGTTGATGGCCAATGGTGTATATGATGATGGATGCTGCATATCTTATATTGTTTTCATTTATGTATATTATGTATACCTTCAATATGCAGTTTTAATTTTTTTTACAGGGAAATCAGTTTAAACAGCTAGTGAGCCTTACCCGAAAAATGTAATAAAATGGCAGAAACATGCCCGCTCCCAATTTAGAGTATATTGATTCAAAGAAGGATGGAGTGTTATGAAAGGTTTAGTAGTTAGCTGATTGCTCTCGCTAGGTCCGGATCGGATATGAGTGGGAAACGGAGCGTAAAGAACATAAATCGTTTTATGATTTATAACGGCTGTTGGAAAACTGGTTTACCGCAACCAAATGTGACGAATTCACAAAAGAATTTAAAAAGCTTGAAAAAATTGTAGAGAATAATTACGAAAATTTTTCCGAATTGTGTGCGAAAATAACTGTAGGTGTTTTAGTAAATCACCTTTTTTCAGTTAACATAATTGTGATTTATGACGCTCAAAACTAGGACTGTTAAAAGAATTAATATTAATGATTGCGATTCTTACAGTCATTTACATAACAGAACATTAGTTATCACGGATTAAAAAAAAAATGTTTCATATTAAAATTGATTATCGAATGTAAAATGTTGGATATTTCTGATCCCCTGATAAGCGCTCTTCAAAGTTTGACCGAGCCTACCAAAATTGGCAGTAATTAATTAAAAATTACGTAATTAATTTCCCCAGTCGCAGCCCTGGGGGTTTGGATCGTCACACTGTTTTCAGTGCTGAACATTTCCGCAGGAAGCTAATTTCTGGGGGAATTTTTGAATCACCAATCCGACCGACCCGAGTAAATGTGAGAGAAGTGGACTTGAACCCAATTCACCTGAAAATGCAGCACTTCACATTTAAACTTAAGTGGAATCGGTCTAGAACCAATGGACCTGAAAACCCACATTAAAGTGTCGGCAGAATTAAATTAACAAACGTTGATATATTTTGTAACAGTATTGAGTTCAATAGTGAAATAGGCTCATACCAATTACTACCAATTTACTTGACAGATAATAATTATCATGTCGGACATAGCTATAGTTTTTTTTACATTAAAAAAATACAATAGAGATCATTACATTGCTTTTATTTTAACAAGTTGTGAAATGCTATTCGCCCAACTTCATATTGAGACGACCTTGATTCGGGTTCTCTCGTAAATGAGAAAGAACCTTCGTCCAATACTCGGGAAGATGGATTTAGGGATCGGAGTAGGAGAATCAGGATGCTCTTAATTAAAAACCACGATCTCAAAATGTTAAACAGTGCGATTAGCACACACATATAATTTATTCACTTTTAAATCAGTTACACACAATTTAATTACGTTAGCGTTAAACACGTTACACACACACAGAATTTAAATTAAAAATACAAAACACAATTATTACAATTACAGGGACGATATCAGGACTTGTACGCGAAATTAGTCTTAGGGGGAGGATTGAGAGCTTGAGGCTACTTTCCAAGACTTCAAGTATGGGAGAATTATCTCAACCAATCTTGCAAGATTTATATGGCTAATAAGTGCACATGTGACGCTTTCAAATCTCTCACTCACACTGTATGAAAAAAGAAACGGTTCCTTTAGGAAACAATGACCGTTAAACGTTCGCGCGATAACACATTATTTATGGTCCATCGAACTTTGCATGAGATACCTCGTATCTCATGCACTCAGGGCGTGAAAGAGTCAAGAGACATTTAGAGCGAGACGTCCGCATAAATGTCTCTTTTACAAATTTGAAATTACTCTATATTGAATCGCTATAGATTTCAATATAGAGTATTATAAGAATGAATTTATTTCCTGATATCGACTGAGGTTGAAAAATAGATCGTTCGAGAGAGTTCTGATGACCTACCATATAGAGCGGTGTCAATATATATGGTGCCTTGATATAAGCAAATTAAAATGCATTTATTAAGATAAAGGTTATACTCTGCAACATGTTTGCTTATCGAGTGTACATATGTAAAAAAATTAACTACTCTTTTCCATCATCTTTTCAGAACAGAAATTTCTAATAAAACTAATATGCACCGTTTGAATTTTGTCTTCATGCATTTCAAGTGTACGAATGTACGTGAACTAACGCGTAGTACAGAGTATATCGTTTATTTACAAAAATAAAAGTAGATCCCTAAGTTTAATTCTTACTTACGTAATCTATGAGTTTCAATGAATTATGTGGGTTAGTTTATAATTATAAGGAATATTGGAATCTTTACCTATTTTTTTTCATCGCAGTTAAACATTTTATTTTTGCAGAAAAAATAAAATAGCATTAGAAACAATTCGGAACTTCTATTTCCATTACGAATTTTACGTCATATGATATGACGTAAAGAAAACGAATAGAACCGTGAGTCAATTCGTTCGTTGGATTATTTTTTGGCCATTATAGAGGAATAATACAAGTCTACAGAGTAAATATTTGTTTCATAATAGACGCCCTTCATACACGATGAGAATAGACTGCCAGACTTAGGATGTGACCCAATCTTCTAAAGCCAGTAGTTTTTCATTGTGCCATAGCGGTTCTCATCGCTGTTATCTTTTCACATTGAAAACACTTGTTACCCTATTACCCCACGCACTTTGCATTGACCCCATTATCACGAGCCTACCCCAGATCCGCCCCTTATCTCCACCAGGCCCGTATTATATTATTATTAGTAATGAACCCATAAAGCTTACTCAATATTAGAGGGCAGCGAAACTGGTGCAGGATCAATTTTAAATACAGGGCTACCAATCTTAATAATCAATACCGAATAAATATAATCAGGAGGTAATTTTCAAAACTGGTCATTTCCAAAATTACTGCCAAATTTAGATTAAACTTTTGAGACTTTTTTTCTTCACATGGAAAAGTTTGCATTTTTACCAGGGCCGTGGAGTCGGAGTCGGAATCGTAGAGTCGGAGTTTTTTGGCCGGATTCGTAGTCGTCGCAGCGTTTGGCCGGTGTCGTACCCGGAGTTGGAAATTTTGAAAAGTTTGAACATTTTATTTTTGCATATAATATGTCAAATTTGGCTATTGGCCTGATTGGTTGGTTGGTATATAATTAAATACACATAAATAGAAAGGTAGGAAAAAAATGTGGTGAAATTAAGCCTATTTTAGTCGGAGTCGGAGTCGTGTTTTTGGTAAATGCTGGAGTCGGAGTCGGAGTCGTATTTTTTAGTAACGATTACACTGCCCTGATTGTTACACATTATCTGTAATTATTTAATTAAAAAAATATATCTAGTAGACTCATACTTATGACGATAAAGAAACGAAAATATCTCACTTTCTCAGTTTGTCAACAAGTGGATATGACCAAATTTGAAAACTGGCCCCTGAATATCGCTGGTTGATGGCGAAAACATCTCATCCAGCATTTTGATAATTTTACAGAAGAAAAATATGATATGTATTGTAATAAATCAAAATTATAAATTATCTTTTTAAAAAACTAAATGGTAATTAAAATGTCTATCGTATGGCATATATACTTTTTCCACCCTAGCAGCCATCAACATAAAAACTTACTTTAGATAATTTTAGCGTGATACGAGCACAATGTCAAAAATTAACAACCGAAATGCGAATTGTCATGCGTCGTTATTAGTAATTTGAGATAAGAAACACGGTTGGCTTTGATAGTTTAGATCAGTGATGCACAACCTGCGGCCCGCAATCATTTTTCATGCGGCCCTTACAATAATTAAACACCTTTTATTCACCTTCTTCCAAAAAAGTCGTGCATCACTGGTTTAGATAATTTTTCGTAATTCAATTCAGTTCAATAATACATTTTTTACTATTGATTGAATACCTCCGTGAACATAACCGATGTGTTAACTGTATATTTATCTATAACTACATATTCAACTGTTGATTTTTTATTAAAAGTGTGATTTTTTTAAGGTATCATGTAAGATATTATCCGCGCATTTAAAACCAAATCACTAAGCATTAGGGACTCCAATTACTCGACGTCTTAACTACTCGAGTATCGAGTAGTAAAATTTTAAAATACTCGAGTAGTTTCAGATGTACCAAAATATATATTAATAATTCAAATTTGTATATGAAAATAGATGATACATAAATAAATATGCTTATTTTATTTCATTATTACATTTATTTCAATTTATGAAACATATATTTCAAAAATAATAGAGAATTAATCCTCTCAGATTTAAATTTGGTTCGAAGTTTTATTTTTTTATTCCAGCAGTAGAAAAAACTCTCTCTATTGCTGTAGACTTCGGTTTAAAAGCTAAAAATCAAGTAATTTCTAATTTTCGAGTACTCGATACTAGAATTGGAGTCTCTATTAGCATGCATGAAGGGACAACTGTAAAATAATAAATCAAGTATATTCTCCAATGCCTTCCTTGTAAACGGATATTTTGGCTATAATGTGGTTCAATTTTACTAACCTAAAATAAAAGAATATATATTTATTTCATTAAAATAATATAATTAAGTACATCAGTTGATAATTCTCGCCAAGAGCGAAACCGATCCTGATCCAATAAATTGTATGTGAAATAAGTACTAAGAATGAATTGAAGGCACTTTACTGAATTGAAGGCATGTTACTGGTGAATATTATATCTGAAAATATGTCCGTCCTTTATTCCGAAATTATCAGTTTTTCCCAAAGTTACATTTGCTTCTGACTATATCATATCTAGATATAGATAAATATGTCATTTGTAGTGTATGTGTTCAAAGCATTATACATCGTAATTCATTTTTTAATGATGCATTATTTTATTTGACGTCGTTGTTTTGTGTCATATATAAGTGATGAATGATGGATTGAAGAAAAAGTGATTTGACCGTGACAATGACAATACCTTTCGCATTGTTTTGTAAGATATATGACACATAAAGTAAATTGATTTGTATCGCAATTATTAGTTTTTCTCAAAACTAGTTCTCTTATAGAAAGCTAAATTTGCTTCCGACTAAATCATATCTAATATGGATAGAAATTTCCCAATAGGCGATATATCATTTTAAGTTTATGTATTCAAAGAATTATACATAGTATTTAATTTTTAATGGTACCGTAAAACGGGGTGAATAGAGAAACTTTTTTACCCTTCAGGACTTCATACCTGCGCCACATATTTCAAATATGAATGGCGTGAAACTTGTTTCTATGGTCCTCCTACACATTCATGACAATATTTTTCAAATATTCACTATCGTTATTAAGACAGAAAATTTGGTTCGATGTTTCTATTCACATCGAATCGGGGTGAATAGAGACGAGAGAGGGTAAACCGAGACTTGGCAGATGAATAGAGACAAAACAACAGATTGTAATGATTGGAATATATGAACCTCTATTCTATACGAGACTCTATTTATTCCATTTTACGGCACTTATTAACCAAAAAAACATGATTTATTTTAATTTTCGTGCAATAAAAGAGAAGTTTTTAAGCGTTAAAAAATAAAGGATGCACAGGCATCAAAACTTAAACACGTTTGTTTCAATTTTGGTCAATCATTTAGTTGGCTTGGTTTTGCCATTCTAAAGATAGTAGGTATTATAGTGATTCCTTTTAAGGTGTTCACTGTCAATACTTGGTGGAAAGGCATTATAATAAAAATAATAACTCTATCAACTGATAATGCTCGCCATGAGCGAAACCGGTCCTGATGAAATAAATCAGATGTGGAAAAAGTACAAAAAAATGTGTTATTATTTTTATTATAGTGATTGTAAAGAATTATATATAAATCGTAAAAAATACATTGGATACTTACATAATTGGTAAAGTTGTGCTAAAGTTCAATCCTTGTTTTTGTCTCTATTCACCTGCCAGTCTCTATTCACCCCGTTTTACCGGTACATCATTTTATTTGATATTGTTTTTTGTGGCATATATAAATGATGAACGATGGATTGATGAAAAAGTGATTTGGCCGTGACAATAACGATGCTATTCGCATTTTTTTTTGTGCGACAACACAAAAGCCCAGTTCAGGCCTTCTTCTTTTATGCGCCGTCGTCTTGCCCGCGTTGTTGTTTACCCCGCACCACCCGAAGGCTGTGCCTCGCCGTTGTGTTTTGTACTGACAAATCTGAATTTTACACTATCGCCTTTTACAAATCCTCGGCGCTTTGTTAACGTCGGCATCGTTATCCCAAGACATTTGTCACGGGATTTTGGCGTGCGGGGTACTTTGTACCGAGGCACTCCGTACTTATAGGCCATAGCACAACTATTATATTATGCCAGGAAGAGGTCGTACTTGCGAGAAGTGGACTTTGTCACCGAATAAGGAAACTTCCTTTCTTGTTATCCCTCCAACGAAAAACACGGCTAACGGCGAACGGCACATTCAAAATATTAAACAATGAAAAACATACAATTATTTATTTCCATTTGTGTTGTGTAAACTGTCAATTCAAAACAGACAAGTATTACACTTTTATAAATAAAAAAACAATACCAGAACCATTGTATCAAATGATCTTCACTGGCTTTGCTCATCGAGACGCAAAGTTAAAAGCAAAGTCATGATTAAAAGTATAAGATTCATCACGGACATAATCTCAACAAATGATTTTCTACGAAAACTGCTTATTACTCAGCTGCTCAATTTTTCTTTTTCGAAAAGAGTAGAGATGGAAAGGATACGAGGACTAGTGATTAGCTAATCGCTGTCACTATGCGTCGCTCTTTGGGATCGGAAAGGTGGGAAGGGATTTTCAATAACAAAAACGCGCATGCCTTTGAAAAGATGTATCAACTGAAGAAATTTGCACGTACCAGGAATCGAACCCGGGCGGTCCAGCACGAAAGTCAACGACGTTGACTCTGCGCCACGGACCGCAGACTCAAAATAACTTTGATTGTTCCACGTATTGTGCACAATACGTATAATAATCAATGTTATTTAAAATTTTATATTAAAATGAACTTCCACAAAGTTACCGCCAAATCCATCGAAAGTATTAAAAGTTTAGCTGATGGTAAACGCCATAATTATCATTAAACAATCATTTATATTTATATTATATGTAAAAATAAAAATGAAAGCAAATTTTTAGTTCTAATGCCACATACAATTTATTGGATCAAGACCAGTTTCGCACATGGCGTGCATTATCAATTGATGAGTAAGCAACTGGCGAGCATGATCAACAAGGTATGACAAACAATTGGTATTAAAACTAAGCAAATAAATTGAAACAAAATATACTATAATTAAAATGTTGAGCAATGCAAGCTTTTACATAAAAAAAAATTGATGTCTATTCTCTCTCTATAGTAGCAATTGTTTCTCATACCTCGTGACTTTTGCTTGCTATGCTTTTGTATAAATATCACTGTTTCGTTGTATTTCTGTATCACTGTAGTTTATAATGCTCGACATGAGCGAAACCGGTCCCGATCCAAAAAAAAATATGTGGAATAAGTACTAAAAATGTTTTATTATTTTAATTAAAAACGTACATAGTCTAAAAAATGATCCATTGAGCACGAAATTGTTTTCTCATCTTAACGCTATGTAAAATAAAAAAAAATCAGGGTTACAAATATTGCAAATGGCGAACGGAAAATTAAACATAAAAAAGCTCGACTGATTGGGTCACCGATACCGAACGTATGAATAGCTCGGCTAAAATTGCGCAGTTGGCAAAGAAGTGCGTGCTTTTTTGCTAACAATAAACAAAAGATGGTTGTAAATATATTCCATGTTCATTTTGCCGCAATGTTTGAAGCAGTTGAATTTACTTTAAGACTCTTACACACGATTTAACTGATGAATGATATTTTTTTAAAATAACTTTCGTTTCACTTTCTTGAAGCTCGAAGATAGATTTCAATATTGAAACATTTTTCCCTGATAACCCTGACATCCGTAAGACTTAAAGCATGCATGTTCTCAGTTTTTACCTATGTATGAACGTGGTCGTAGCCATGGCCAATCATTAATTGTTTGTCACGTAGCTCTTTTGGGTCACCAGTCGCAAGGGTTGTTCGGCTGATGAATGCACTGCCTGTTGAGGTGGACATGGCAGTGAACTTGGTGATTTGTTTCTATTTTTTTTCTTTTTATGTAACTAATATGTTTCTGTTCTATTCCATACTTATTTTTTTTTTTAAAATTGTGTAGTATGTCAAATGCATGGCGAATCGGCATCAACTCTAATGCCATATATTTTATTTTTTCTAATAAATAAATACTTGTATTGGTTAAAATAATAATGAAGCAAATTTGATATTAAATTAAAATTTATTTCTGAGGTAACATTACAGGATTTCAGCACTTTTTATACGACATGTTCAGTCAAGCGTTGGTTCTAGCAAAATTTTCGGCAGTGGACTAATTCTCGATTACGTTCACAATTTCACTGCTTAATTATTTAACTTTGTTTATGACGGTCATACGGTTTTGCGATCCTAATTGACTGTGATTATATTATTTTTTGCTTAATTATGTCATTATAATAAAAACAAGTATTTAACGCCGTTCTTTTTTTTTCCTTTACCGTTATTTAATGAAACTTCAGTTGATTGATTGCAGTTCATTAGTTTGATGATTGATTGCAGCTCATTAGTTTATTAGTTTAATAGTTTGTAATGTTTTACGTCATTGGAATTATAATTATTTGTTTGCTTTGTTTCGATTCTATAACCCTCCACCTTGCTTCCCTTAAAAGGAAAAAATCCCGATCTGATTGATTGCAGTTCATTAGGATCATTATTTATTTGCTTTGTTTCAATTCTATCACCCCCTCCTTGCTTCCTTTAAAAGGAAAAAAACCCGAAACCCATTTTGTAATTTCATAATTTAAAATTTTAGAATCAATCTTGTTTCATTACTTAAGCAAACTTTGCGATAGTAAGTCTGAAGATGCTTCTGAAGATGCCTCTGAAAGAGGCGAAACACGTGTCACAGTTAGTAGCACAATGCGTGGAATAATCAAAGTTATATTATATTTTATATTGAAACTTCAGTTTACTGGAATTTTATTCTTAGGTTGGTGCAAATTATTTGTATTACTTTTTCGCGTTTTTCATCGTATTGAATGAAGAAAATAATTATTTAAACCTATTACAAACACCATTTATTAGGAATTGTCTTTAAAGTATTTTCTATTTTGATGAGTTTTCTGGCTCTCATTTGACTAAAGAGAGTGGTTTCATCTCCAATTTAAATGGATTCAAAAACAACTATAAAGTTACGACGGTTTGATTGTTGTATAAATATAGCGAGTGAAGCAAAAGCTTGGTGGTCAAGGCAATCGCTAAACATTAACAAAGGTAACAATCTCTTGATATTTCATAAAGTGAAAAGCATAATGCACACTTTCAGAAAAGCTCGGGTCACGACTTTAATTAGACATGCACAGTTTGCAGTGGCTTACGCAAAAAAAACAATGCCAAAAAAAACCCTTTTTTTTAACCATGATTGTTCTCAATATGGAAAATTAGTACTGCAAATTGAGCATACGAATTGTTTTGTGGCCATTAGAATCATAATATGTTCGTTTAATCATCACCAAAGAGAAGATATTTTCACGACACATGAAAATGTCTTTTACGTAACAATTGGAGCGAACATAAAAGAAATCCGCGTTATTATTTAATTTTTCCAAATTTGAATCTGAACAATATACGGTTATCCCCGCAGTTCATCTACATAGCTCACTCGCACACTGTATTTCATGATGTATGACCCATTATCGGTCACTCAATATGACTACATATTGAAAATGATTTTTTCGGTGTGACATCATGATATATTTTCGTAGCCCAATACATATCGTTACCTTACTTTAAAAAGGTTATTATTGAGATTTTTGCCTAAAATGACTTTTGGTCGGGGAAGCTTGTATGTACCGCATTCTATCACATATATTCCGGAGTTGCCCTGCATCTGCAGATTTTTTTTACTAAATTTATTTGACAATGTTCTAAGATTGTCATCATTATTTCCATAATTAGATCTATAAAATCATTATTTACCAGCAAGAGTTGTGATAAAATATGCTAAAAATAATCACTTTGAAACAATTTTACTTGCTCATTGTTACAAGTGAATTTTAAATCAATCTAAACTTCAAACGCTCATATCATATCTCAAAACAGTGCCAAGAGCAGTTAGAACCTTTTCAAAGTAAGGTGTCGATATGTCAAAAATTGTTTTCCGTTTTCAAAACATATTATTTGGACTATATATAAGTTATATTTGAGGCCCTCAAGTTTTGGAGGGCCCAAGCGCGCGCCTTTTGCGCTTATGGGGAAATCCACCACTACACTAAAGCAAGAAAGCGTTTTCTAAAAAATAACTAAAATCCACACTTGTGGTCTTTCTATTCAACCCTCTATTTTTTATAACAATATTTGTAAAGTTGTGTACTGCACTGTTCGTGCGTGTAAACACGGTTCTAAAAGAAGCTTTCGTTGAACCATTTTCATAAAGTTCGCTTTCCTTCAAAGCACGGTATTATTGTGTTTAAAATTTGTAAACGCTGTGTACAAATATGAAATGACTAACGTGGCTACGTGTCGGTTTTTAGAAACTATGCACTTTTGCACAATGCTTTCTCGTAAAGGCACCCGATAGAAAAGCTTACCGTACGTCCAGGTTTGACCGGGATTATCGGGATTTAGGCCTTGGTTCTGGCGTCCCGGTCGGGTTGGTAAATTGTCCCGGTTGTTATTTCACGTGGCGATGAGATGCGTTTCAAAACTTCTGACTGTACTCTTAAAATTCTTTGAATCAAAATTTGGTGCCGCGACGAGTTTGCACTTGCAAAAACTAAGAGTAAAGTTTAAAGTTTAAACAATCCAAGGACTTTGATAAATGAATCCAGTCGTTAGAATACACGTTTCGATGCACCTGATCTCAAAAAATGATCCCACATATTTCATGTCTGCTAGAAACGTTTTCACCTTTGGAGCATGTTTTCTCGACAGTGAAATACATTTGGTCGGATGACCGAAGCCACATACTGGAGTCTACCGTGCAAGCGTTTCTTTTATGTAAATTCTACTCATTAGCAACAAAGTATCTATGACACGATTATCGTTGTCGTATAAAAATAAATAAAAAAAGCAGTTTTACTACTTCCACAGATATTTTGGAAAGATTAAGAACGTTTTCGCTCATCTCGAGCATTATCAACTGATAATCGAAATATATGTGGCATCAGAACTAAAAATGTGTTTTATTTATTGTATTATAATTAACACAATTTTTACGGAGTGCAAACAATTGCGCTTTTGATAATTGGACAACAAAAGCAAAATTACCTGTAAATAACCATAGTAATTAAAACGGCATGTAAAAAAGAGTTAATACTGCCTCTAAAACTGTATGTAACAATACATGTATACATAACATTATCTCAAAACCAAGATTGACTTAGTATTGCATTGATGCAGCGGTAAAACTAAATTAGCGGTGACACGAGGAAAAATATAGTGAATTAAAAAAAATATCTAGAATCAAATAATATTTGGCGAATGACAGTGAAGAGGTCAAAATACTTTCAATGTAATAATGTGTGCTATGGGGAAATCTCTTTTACTTAGTAACCAACTAACAAGCCACAAAGAACAAAAAGTACGCACCTATTATGAAAAGGGGAAATGGTTATGGCGGTCGTAAGTGCAATTTTGAAAGTTTTTCAATTTGTCCGCTTTCGGCCTTTTGCCGCCAAAATCAACGGCAGCGCAAAAGCTTATATTTGAATTTGAATTTGAGTACTCAACTCACTTGCCGACTCGATCAACAATACATATTTTTTATCGCATTAATATATGTGTAATGATAATATTTAAAACGTATGAGTCAACAATTTAGTTGTTAAATTAATGCCTCTTTTATTAATTCATTTTTGACAAGGCAAAGATTATTCTTGAAGCAAATTGTTTGAATGTATAAAATATATTAGGGAAACCTTGTTTTGAAATTTTTTCGTTACATTCCTGTATTTCAATCACAATATTGTTGATTCTTCAACGATAATAAAACTTAGATAATTAAATCGTGTTTTTTAAAAGCGAGTGATATAGATTTGTATATATTGTAAGATATATGCAAAAAACACCATGGCTGCCCTGAAAGAAAATAGCCGAAATAACCATGCTTAGAATCTGCTTGTGGATAACTGGAAAGTGGAAGAGACATTGATGCACGGGTGAAGGTTTGACTTTGGATGTACATATAGACCGTAGTGTCAACCAAAAAAACATTTCTTTAAAACGATATACATAAATTGTTTTTATGTTGTGTTTCATGTAAAAAAAACGGTTTTTAAAGACTCGTTTGGAACATTAAAAAATTAAGCGAGCGAAGTGAGTAGTTGAAAAAAATATTGGAATGGGATCGACCCACAAATTGCAGAATGAAAATACCCATAAGAGTGGGAAAAACTGACGATGATAATATTATTAAACATGAAAAAATTTTCAACCACATTCCGAAGGAAACTAATCTTTGTCGTTAGAGAAAATTGTGAAATGGATAATGACATTTTATTTTGTGTCTTTCCTCCAGAAATTTGATTTTCATTTAGTAATTAAATATAGAGTTTGGGGTTATATGGAAAGAAATCACAACAGCTCTCAATACAATACAAAAATTCTCAATTGAAGACGAAAGTAATACAGATTTCGTTACTTTCAATTAAATATTACTGAGAAACATACAAAATAAATAATTTCACTCGAGTCGGTTCAATGTGAATTGCAATTAACCTTCCCCTTAACCTCACTCCATTTTTCCTTTTAAAGCGTCGTTTTAAACTCGCGTGGCAAGCGGGGTTGTAAATAATGAAAATTAGAGCGAGAATATGTTGTAACACATTCAGAGTTGGCGGATGATATTTTTCTCGATAATGTTATTCTGTTTGTCAATTGAAGCCACGTGCCCGACGACAATCTATAACGTTATTATTAAGCATATTATTTTGTTGTAAGATTTAAACAATAATTTGGTCATTAATGACACTCAACATACGATATGAAAATTATATCTCGTATTACTTATTCCAAAGGTTCACGCTCGTGAACACTGTGACCGAAATCAGTCACTTGGGTTCATGCCCTGCATTTTTAATAATTTGAAAAATTATTTTAATTTAAAAATATATATATTTTTTTTAACAAATTAGTTGCTAGTCACTTAAATCCTGTTAATTTCCAATTATTGTTGCCATGAACTGCATTGAACTTCCAAGCAAGAAAGCAGTAAGTTACCCAGTTAAACTTTTGAGAAAAATGACAAAATGCGTTTTTTAAGTTTTAGTACTGAGAATTTATAAAGAGCGGTTGATGCGAAAATTAATTAATTTCTTGGTAAAAAAGCTTTGATTCATTGCATTGACTGCCTCTTCGGTAAGAAAACTAGTGTTTCTGCATTCATGCTAAAAATGATCATTTGAAATAAGTATTTGAGTTATTATATTTCTATAAAAATGAGCACCATATATCGCTGTAAAAAATATTTAGCAAATGGTATTCATAACTCAATTTCAAAAATTTTCTTTCTGCTTTCATTCTTTGTATAGAAGCTAGCATATCAATCGTGCAGTTCACGGTTCCCGTACATTTAAGTTTATATAAATACAATAAAACACACAGATCGTTGAGTAATCTTTGAACGATGTTTAAAGAAATGGATTTTAGGATTTTACTACCATAGAATATGGAGGCGTAAAGATTTCCGGGTGTTATGTGATTCGGAGGGTGTACCTCATAGAACTTAAGATTCCCTTAAAACCCGTTATGGTAAAACATGTGTGATTCTAGCCTGCAATAACATAAGTCTCCCTGAAAAAGCCTGAAAAAGCAGTGAAGCAACGTCACAAACTGACTTTGATTGAAATGTCGCAAGGAATATTCAAGTGTTTCAGTGACATGCATTGAAGATTTAGAATAAGATTTTCTTTAACTAAACAATTTAGAGAAAATAGACTCATAAAGTAAAATTCCAAAAAAAATGTCTTCTTTTACCAGAAATGCTTATTTGATAGATCTTCAAGTTTCTAAGGCGCATTAGTGTCATAGTTCTTTTCGTCTCCTTCGTCTCTGAGATTATTTTTTATATTCAAGTTGCATTCCTTTGCCATCGTTGCTGACAGAAGAGTGTAGTGGTGAGCAATCCCTAGTAAAGCCAGTTTGAGAAGTCAGCTTACTATACCTTTACCTATGGATGGTCATCGAGAAGAATTTTCTGGGTCGCAAACGATTCTCAGAGAGTTTCTCGTCATAATTATGCAGGTAAGAGATCGTTAGCTTAAAGTGATGTCCCACTGCCAAATAAAAATGAAACTGCCCAGACTCGGGGTCGAGCAGTGAGCTTCGCAATCGAAGCCAACTTCATTGACACTCGACCACGGACCGGCATGGAAATGTGAATTAAATATATTAAGCATGGATGCAGAAGTTATTAATGGTCGTAAAATTTTAAATATTACACTTTTGTCTTAAAAGAAGAATAACAAGTCGTTAGATACATATTGCTTATATAATTAAGAATTTCAACTGAGGGTGCTTGATGGAAATTCAATATCAAATTTAAATCGTTTGAATTTTGTACTTTTCCATAAGTTTTGTCACATCCGTGCACTTGAAATGCCTGAAGATACCAAAAGGCCGTGGTCGTTGGCGACAAAACTTCTGGAAAAGTACAAAATTCAAAAGACTTAAATTAGTTAGTATAATTATTAAAATATCTTATATGGAATTGGTAGTTAACATTTTGCATTGAAAAAATATGTTTTTTTTAAATACTACTAACTAATAGATGTGGCAAAAATACTGAGATATATATTATATTGATAGATTTACTTATACAAAACATTCCAAGAACCAGCGAAAACTATAAAACATTGCAAAGTAAAAATACAGTTACTCTTCTAGCACTTTGAGTTTACAGTACTAAAATATTATATTGATATACTAAAGCGGTTGGAAAGGTTGTAAAATTATTTAGACTCGAATATTTTTTTATCGTGAATTGTAAATGTGTACACCATTCGGAGCTGCGAGAAATGGCACGCCTCAATCGATTGGTAACTGTCATTGCTGACAGGCAAAATTTATGCAAATCCAACTGTCAAGCGACATAAGCTGGGATTCAGTGACATTCGGCGGAGGGAATATCAAATACCTACCTTTCTTCCCTTTCTTGCTCGCCCTCAGACTGAAGGTGTCGCGTTGACAACAATTTTCCACACACGCGTTCACTGCTTATGTAAACCCAAAAACGGAATAAATATCTCAAGACCAGCGGTTCTCAAACTTATGTCCACAGTTCTCTGGGGCAGTGCTGCTCAAGCATTTTTGGTTTCCGTACCGGAAGACATTGTACATTTTTTTCAATGTGAGATACCAACATCATTTTGTGGCTTTTAAGGTGTTCACTGTCAATACTTGGTGGAATTGCTTTATAATAAAAATAATAAAACATTTTTAGTACTTTTTCCACATAAAATTTATTGGATCAGGACCGGTTTCGCTTTTGGCAAGCATTGTCAACTGATAAGAAATACAACACAACAGTGATATTTATACAAAGTTTAAATAATAATTACAAGGTATGACAAGCAATTGGTATTGTGAAAAATTGTGCTAAGCAAATTGTGAATAATCGATTTTTTATGTAAAAGCTTGCATTGCTACATAAGTGGTCTTCACCATTTTAATTATAATCTATTTTTCTTACATTTTCTTATGGTGAGATTTGTGCGGCCTATTTCTTCTTCTAAATGCTGTACCATATTTTTCAATATCTTGTGAATAAATCAAGCAAATGCTTCATCTTGACTTTAAGTAAATGAATAATAAGTACTTTCCGTATAATTTTCCTAATGAAAGATCCACGAGCCATCGATTCTTTTTAAAATGACGAAATGCTAAATAGTTTGAGAGCCGCCGCACTCGACTGTAATAAAGTTTGGTCCCTTATACCAGAATAATGGCAGAGTCAAGTTAAAAAGCGAAACATCCCTAGGTCTTTGGCCAAATCTACTTTCTGGGTAGAACATATTATTATGATGGTCACATAGCGTGCCCAAAAGATCGGTTGTTTTGATCTCTACTGTCTATGACTTTGAATGGCGGTTTCTAAATTAAAGGACGTACGTATGTTCAAAGGGGTCCGATTTTAATTTTAATGTAGGTAATTTTTTTTAAAAAAATAGTTCCACTGTTCATATAAAATTGTTGTATTCGTTTATAGAATAAATCAGGGCTGTGGAGTCGGAGTCGGAGTCGTTGCGGTGATTTGGCCGGAGTCGTACTCGGAGTCGGAAATTTTAAAAGTTTGAACTTTTTATTTTTGCATTTTATATGTCAAATTTTGCTTTTAATTGATAGGGTTGATATTTAATTGAATACACATAAACAGGAAAAATAGGGGAAAAAGGTGACGATATTGAATTTTTTTTGTTCGGATTCAAAGTTATGGTTTTTGTCAATGTCGGAGTCGGAGTCGTGGTTTTGGAAAATGCTGGAGTCGGAGTCGGACTTTTTTTCACCGACTCCAAAGCCCTGGAATAAATCATTATTATTAAAATAATAAATCACTTATTCCACATTGAATGTATTAAGATCAGGACCGGTTTCGCATAATCATGAGCATTATCAACTGATGACAAATAAAAAAATACAGTTATTTATACAAAAGTTGAGCAAGACTTAAAAGGTGTAGTAAACAATTGGTAAACCAAATATGTAAATAAATCAATAAAGTAAAATAAAACAAAATGGACTCTAATTAAAATATTGAAGAACTCTAAGCAATACAAACTACTGCATTTAAAAACAATAAAATATGAATGTTCAAAAACAGTTAAAAAACCCACAGGTGTATGCATTTAACAAATGGGAAATTTTATTCATAATGATGTATGTGTCCGGCGCAAAGTGGGAAACAAATACTCTTCCAGTTCAAAGATCGTGGAAATACTGAAAATAAATTCACGAGACCATTTCAATTATTACAAACAATTGAAACAATTTTTTTTACAAAAAATGTCTAAAATTTTTTATAAATATATGTATACATGTATTTAGATTTAGATTGAGCGAAGAAGAAAAAATATTTGCTAAAAAATCATTATTGTGAGAAAAGCACTTATTGTGTCAGTCCCGTGGTAAATTGTTGAATGTTCTTATATAAGAATGAATAAACAAAAAAAAAATGTACTATTTCCACTTTTTATTTGTTCCCACTGATTAATAAAAATAGTCTTTTTCAATTTTTCGGTATGCGAAATTCTTAAATAGTCACCGTGCTCAATGCTCTCAAGCTTACGTCCTACTCGGTTTTACCGAAAAGGGTTCGAATCCTTAATTGAAAACATTGATATAATGTATTTTGAATCGATTTACGGCTTCATATCAAAATGTGCAAATTAATATGATTTTTTTAATCCTTTTCATAACACTTCCGATTTGATTTTGAAAAATACGAGTGGAGTAAGTGATTTATTACTACAGGCATTTCCTTGATTTAGCAGGAATCAAATATTCACCAGTAGAATTCATTTTAACTCAAATGTATGCAGTACAATTTCCTATTGAGCGAAATTTGAAATATTGATTGAGTATTAAAACGACCTTATTCTTATATACGATACTTAAAATATATAGCGTTTTGCAAGTACCGGGACTACAATTGCTCGACATCTCAACTATTCGAGTATCGAGGAGTAAAACTTTAAAATTCTCGAGTACTCGAGTATTCTCGAGTAGTTTCAGATGTACCAAAATATATATTATTAGTTAAAATTTGTGTATAAAAATAGATGATAAATAAATAAATAAGCTAATTTTATTTCATGAACACATTTACTTCAATTTTTGAAAAATATGTTTAAAAATAATAGAGAATTAAACGTCTCAAATTTTAGTTGGTTCATTGTAATTTTTTGCAATAGATAAAAATCTGTTGCGGTGGACGTTGGCTTAAAAGTTAACAATGAATTAAATAATGCCATCTAGTTTTTCTGTCCTTTGCTTCGATGAAATAATAATTGCAAATTAATCTGCATTTTTAAATTACGAGTATTACTCGAGTATCGAGTACTCGATACTAAAATTGAAGTCTCTTCCTGGGATACCTTATTACTAACTCTTTCTCAACACATTTCCAGTATCGTTACTTATTATCCATTGTATTATATTTAAATATGTGAGGATTTTGAAACTCATATCTTTGTAGAGATTATCGATGCAATGTATGGTATGCATACTTGCAGTTCTCTTTTGAACAATGCATAATGCCAGTAAAGGTATTTTGATGAGATAAAAGAATTGACTTTTTCACAAAGAGCAGCTTAAAACAAAAGCTTTTGTATTTTGTTTTTGATTAAAGAATAGCTTTCTTATACAGTGGAGGATTTTGTTTAGAAAATTAGTAATCTAATATTGCTTGCAAAGTAAGTGGAAAGATTTTCGCTTTTCTTTCATGTTTTTTTATCAACTTGATACAGCGATAATATATACTGCACAACTTCTAACGGCAAAATGTTTGCTTTAATCGATGTTTAAAATAAGAGGAGCAGAATGCATATAGAGATTAAAAAAGAATTCATTATGATCCTTGTAAGTAGATCCTTGTCCTGATCTTTATAAAGTACTAGTATTGCTACCCGGCGTCGCTCGGTCTAAGCGACCAATAATTATTTAATGTTATATCATTCAACATAATTATATCACAAAATCTAACATCCAAAATATAGTTAAAATAAAATCACAAACTTTATTTAATTTGATGACAGCCCAATTCTCGCCCATTAAAATGTCCAAATTCAAGAAAAAAATCAGATTTGCTGTCAAAGAAATGTCAAATAATACTTTCACGTAAATAATAAACATTATTATATTAATAAAAGCCGGGAAAGGTTCAGTAGCACTAATTTATTACATTTTGTCTAAATGTCTTCGCCGATAAAAATTCAAACATATTTTCTTTCATATTCGTTTTTAAGGCAACTTAATGACCAACAATGCAAAAGGGAATTACAGACCCACATTCATACATACGCCGTTTCGGTTTTATATATAAGATACTAGTATTGGAACCCGGCTTCGCTCGGACCAGTTTGGGGTTATGTTCAGCTCGGCGCGTAAATTCTGACGGGCCAAGTTGAAACATCTTTTTTCAAAATTCAAAAGTCTAGGTCAATTTAAATGGAATAAAAATGAACATTTCAGACTGGCATTGACATTTCACAGCCCCTTTCATATATTGACAGCCCCATTCTCGCCCATTAAAATGTCCAAATTCAAGGAAAAAATCTAATTTGCTGTCAAAGAAATGTCAAATAATACCTTCACGTAAATAAAAACATTATTATATTAATAAAAGCCGGGAAAAGTTCAGTAGAAGACTAATTTATTACATTTTGACTAAATGTCTTCGCCGATAAAAAAATCAAACATATTTTGTTTCATATTCGTTTTTATAGCAACTTAATGACCAACAATGCAAAAGGGAATTACAGACCCACAGACATACATACGCCGTTTCGGTTTTATATATGTACTACTCGATACTCGAGTAATTGGAGTCTCTACAAACACATTGATAACGAAACAAATTTACCGTCGAAACTTTCGCGAGCGAAATCAATTCGTTTGTTTGAACTTGCAACAACAATTCAAAAGGGAATTACAGACATACATCCCCCGTTTCGGTTTTATATATAAGATGTGGAAGTCACTCAAAATAAATTGTTTTATTTATTTAAATATACTGCCAATCCGCAAATAATTATCAGGCAACGCAACTTTAAATGTGATTACGAAATATGTTTAGCAATTTTGCATGAAATAGTTTAAAACTATTTTTTGATACTGTATTGTAACTTGTCTGATTATGTGTTCTTACCACCATGAAAAATATTCAGTCCAATAATATAATTTGTCGGGTCCGTTTTGCAGTGGTTAACGTCGTTTAATTTCATGACGGGCTCACGGGCTCAATTCCCAGTACGGAAACAATTTTTTTCAGTAGATTTATCCATTTTGTTTAAAGGAATGGGTTGTCTAAAACATCCTTCCCTCCCATACAATCCCATTCGGGACATAGCGAGTACGACTAACTAACCACTAGTACTGTTCAAGCCTTATAATTTATATCCCTAATCTCATCGAACTAAAGAGAAGTTGAGTGAATGAGTAACAAGCAATTCTAATAGAAGAAATATGCTGAGATACCTTCATTAGAATGCCATTTACACAATATGTGGAGAGGATATCTTAATAAGAGATTTATGATAATGTCAGACATCAGTCGTATGTTTGTCTAAATTTAGGAAGATTATTGAGTTATTTCCTTTTTAAAAATTATTTAAACCTATGTTCATATAAATAACGGTACAATAAATTTTATTTTGAAACTCAAAACTTGTGTGGGTTTTTAAGTTGTTCAAAAAATTTAATGGATATTTAAGTTCTTATACATCACAAAGCTAACATAAAAAAACTGCTCACTTTAAGCATAATACGGTGATATTTTGACAATTTGATGTTCGAAATTAATATTGTTTAAATAAATTAAATTATAATAACAGTATCGTTGATATCACGCTGAGATTTATTTTATACGATTTCAAAATTAATATGATAAAGAAATTGTTTCACTATTTACATTGAAAATCCTATCACATAAATTATCATTTATAAATGTGAGATATAAACTTTAATATGCTGGAGAATGCTAATAAAATTGTCTATGGATCTGGAATGATTCAAAAGATTCAATTGTTTATGTTGACTCGTTTTGAATAATACTCAATTAGCATTTTGACTCGATTAGGAGTTTATAGATTAACGTAATGGAAAGACTTGCGATCCGATGCTTACGGAATATTTTAATAATTGAAGTTAATATAATCTTTTAAGAATAACGTAGTTGGTAGACGAAAAAAATTGTAGTGAAAATTGTTTTTTTTATATTTGAAAACAAAAACACGTTTATAGATAAAATATTTTGTATTAGTATAAAATTGTTACAGTTGCATCCTGAAGTATAATAAAAATGAAATAATTAAGGATATTTATGAGCAGATGAAAATAAGTTTCTGTATGTTCAAATAATACTTAGTGACTTATGACAGGAGACCCGTATTTTGGGCATCTTGCCATAAATGCTAAAATTAGGAATATTTATTTATAGATAATAAATATAATGTGCGGATAGATGATAAAGTGACAATCAAATGTAAAATTCATTATTTTTAAGATAGAATTATTGTCTATGGTCCACGACTTTTGTCTATGGTCAATATCAATAATAATATAAAAAGTGAATCCACGCCGGAAATTATGCTATTATTGATGGCAACAAAAATTAAATATGAGGAGTTTGGCTGAGAAGTTCTAAAATCAATTTGGTGTAATGTCAATAGTGTAGATGCTGACAGGTATTTTAGTAAATATAATAAAAATGTTACTAATCGTCGCACAAATCTCAAAAAAATAAATCAGTAGAAATATGCTCCATGCTGAGTTTAAATAAATTTTATTTTAATATTCATGTGTTCTGTTTTTGTATTCATGTACAGTGAAACCCCGATCTAACGTTCTTGCATAAACCGTTTTCCCGTGTGGTTCGTTATTTTTCTATAGTTCCGGCCAAACACCCATAAGAAAAACGTTAGCAAATCCCGCATTAATCGTTCCCCGATTTATCGTATTATCTCGATTTATCGTTTTTGTTGAATATTTCTCATAAGCACATTCGACCCCATCCAATCGGTTCATAGTAAAAAACAATAGAAGAACGCAATAGTGAACCTGTTATGACATTTACAGAAGCGAAAAAATAGATGCACAAAATACGTGTCTCTACTTACGACTCATGACTTATGCATGCATTATATTTTTTCAATTATTAATCTATGAATGCATTTTAAACTAGTCAAATCCCATTATTTTCTCCCATTCTAAGCCACGAACTAAATAATAATTATTATGCCATGATGTAGTTATACCAGAAAATTTTATCCTGGATTAAGAATTTGAAGTCTGAAAACATGTATGCTGAAATGAAGTACACATTACAAATTACTTAAATTTCAAAAGGTTTCGGGGTATAATCAAAAAACGATTAGAAGCTTCGAAGTTTCGTCCCGTGTATACACGTATGTGCGCCGAGAAATAAACTCTTAAATTTACTTATTAAATATGATTGGCGATTTATTAACAATATCGCTCCGGTTGGGAACTTAACTACTCCTGGAAATATCGCTCGTTGCAATCTCACTTTTATGACTTCGATATAAAAGAACATTATTAGAATTGCTAAAATAATCTTATTGATTTTTTTCCCCACTAGATCATTGGTTCCCAACCTTTGTCGGGTGGCGACCCCATTTATAAAACCCATGTGATCTGCGACCCCGATGCAATGAAAAATGGCATTTTTCAATATGTTATTAAAAAAACAACGAAGATTTTATTTAGTTGACTGTATAAAATGGTGACCCCACAGAAAACCCGCCCCATGGGCTGGGAACTCGTGCCCAGTAAAAAAAAAACTCCCCCAAATGTAGTAAAACACAAGAATAAAAATCAAATTGCTATTATCAGCTAACGTTTTTTTATTGGATATTTATTTCATGGAGGTTTAAGCTCTTCCTCTCTAAACTAACTTTTCATGTTCAAGTTGCATTCCTTTCCCGTCGTTGCTGAAAGGTGGGCGCGATCGCTGTAGTGGTGAGCAATTCCCAGTGAAGCCATTTCAAGAGGTGAGCTTGATTTATCTTTTTTTTCTATGAAGGGTCATCGAGAAGAGTAGATTTGTGGATACTTTCTCGTTAAGGAAAAGATCTTTGTTTTAAGGCGACGGCCTACTGCCTTGTGAAACTTTTCAGAGGCTTAACGAACGAGCTCGCGAACAGTTGAAAACTTAAACCTCGCTGTAACAGTGAGCCACGCACGTACCATGGAGCATCATATATCACTTTTTGGAATAATATGGAGAGTCTTCAGATGTTTTTACTGTTCCAGAGTTCAGCTAAGTTTATCTTTTCACCTATAGAGGGTCATCAAAACTAATAGTTTTCTTTTTATAACGATTCTCAGATGCTTTCTTGTCATATTTATGCAGGATCGTCATCTTGCGAAAGAGCTAACCTGAAGATACTTCTCAAGTGGGCAAAACACACGTATCAGATAAAAGTTTTTTTTATCTCAAAAATGCTTCGTTTAATTGTTTTCAGTTCCTAATATGCCCAAATAGCAGATTTATTTTGAAACATAAGATATATTAATTTTTGATTTAATTTTCGTTTCATTATTTTGGCAACCCTATGAAACGCTGTGTATGAAGTCTGAATCGTGAAAGGAAGCAGTGCTATAAAAGGGTGTTGGTTTTCTTTGAAGTGTCTACATCTCATAATACGTTCTCTAAATCGATTTACGTACTCTATTTCGAATGAGACAATCAATTCCAACAAGCTTTGGCAAAACGTTTTATACGGAAATTGGTAAACGCTGTATTTTAAAAGGTCAATTCTTCTAAGATGAATTACGAATGGATATTTATAGTTCACTTACTTATATAGCCATAACGATTTATAATTGAAATAAAAATGTATTTTCCAATTTGATTTTAAATATAATACACTCGGTAACGTATCAGCGTTAAATTGTTTTTTAAATAAAAGCTTTAAAATGATTTGAGTAATAAAAATCGAAAAAACTATGTATGTAAGACAATATTTATTACAAAAATTTTTCCAGCCTTTTGCAGACTTTAAAAAAATAGCCTTAACTTAAAATATAACGAGAATCAGAGTTTATACTTTTTGATAGATTCGGCGGTAACTTTTCGACGTTCATTTTGATATAAAAACCTGGAAAACCTGGAATAAACTAAGTTATTTTAATTTTACATATATAACCAGAGTTATTCATTTAATGTAAATTTCGGTTTTACATTGCATGTTGTATTATTTATAAGAGTTTTCTTTTAACAATAATTTCTACCGACATCGTTACTACAAAATTACTGGCCTTACAATAAGTTGTCATATTTACTTTAATTTAATGCTTGGGCCAAATCGACAAAAATTTATCGGCTGTTAGAGTTTGTATCAATATTATTAGATCAATAATGTAAGCTAGTTAGCTTATTGGTTTCATTGTCTCTAGTGTTTGGGATTGGGTTGAGGTAATCTAACTGATCATCAGTTTCTAAGGTAATTTTTTCTCTCTTATACATATACTAGTATTGCTACAAAGCGTCGCTCGGACTAAGCGATCAATAATTATTTAATGTATATCATTCGACATAATTATATCACAAAATCTAACATCCAAAATAGAGTTAAAATAAAATCACAAACCTTATTTAATTTGATGACAGCCCCATTCTCGCCCATTAAAATGTCCAAATACAAGGAAAAAATCTAATTTGCTGTCAAAGAAATGTCAAATAATACCTTCACGTAAATAATAAACATTATTATATTAATAAAAGCCGGGAAAAAGTTGGTAGAAGACTAATTTATTACATTTTGACTAAATGTCTTCGCCGATAAAAATTCAAACATATTTTCTTTCATATTCGTTTTTATGGCAACTTAATGACCAACAATGCAAAAGGGAATTACAGACCCACATACATACATGCGCCGTTTCGGGTTAATATATAAGATATCTGTAAACCATCTATTTTTTCTATTTTTTTACAATGCAAAGCAATAAACTAATAAATAAATCAGCTGAAAATGTCCTGACCTTTCTAGAATTATGTGCGGAAGTAATACAAAGTTATTTGTTTTGATTATTATAAATATTTCTTTTCGGTAAATTATGGATATACGGTCACGGGACAGAATCCCAATCTTCTCGAGCTAAGCTCAAAAAATTTATACATACTAGCTTATAATTTTATGTTTTGAATTTACTCTTTGAGTTCTTCTGGATTATTATAAAATGTGGAATCAAAATGATTTAATCTGAAGAATATTACTGATTATTGTATGAGTCCTGAAAGAAGAATTTGTTTTTTAATGTAAGCCTATAATAAAATTATTCTACGGAAAGAAAAATAACAATGTATTTTAGTTCTACATAAATTATTTTATATATTTGTTGATAGCTATTTCGGCTTACGCCTTCGTCAGAACTAGCTTATTCTTTTTATTTTAAGCAAATAATAAACTTATGTGACTGTCTCTATCTGTATAATATTATTATTTGTGTAGTTTGTGGTTGCATTTTTGCTCCTGTAAATTAAATCAACTCGATTTCATACTTATTGCGAAGTATTCTTTAGGATCTTCTATTATAATAAATTTAAAAATTAAAGACCAAAAATTTCAAAAAAAATCGTAAGCCTAACATTCATTTCATTTAATGTGCTTATTTTTCATAAATCTTTACAAAAATTCTGTCCCGTGACCTTATATCCATAATTTACCTTCTTTTCCACCAAAATTTAACTGTTGACACCTTTAAAGTGGTAAATCATTGTATTCAATCTTTTATTTAGAGGCAGTGTGATTTTGTAATGATATATGTTGTATCCATTATTTCAAACTGATTAATGTAAAGTTGTGTGCAAAAGGAATGAATGCTGCAGTTTCCTCAAAGCTTTAAATTAAAATGGCAAACGAGTCGTTCGGACGATTTATTTGCAATAAATAGACGCCGTACGATCCTTATTTTGGCGTTGCATCAAAAAACGTAATGAGTTAGAACGGAAGCAGAGCCGGCGTTTGAGCGGCATGCAACGGAAGTTCTATCGCGTTTTGCTGGCAATATAATCCCTAGTAGCGATCCTGTTAAATGGTTCAGTGACGTATTCAGGAAATTTATATGTATCAAATATAATTCATATAAATATATTTATTTGCGGAATTCGATTCTTATGATAAAAATGATAAGCTCACATCTCAAAAACTGGAAGTACAGATAATTCAACAAAAATTTTCATGTTCAATAAACTGTTTAATTTATTATATTTTTGATTTCGGAGCGAACAGTTTTTATGAGTATCAGATACATAAAAGTAGCTTAATATTAAGAGTATATATGTTACAGTGACACTGTATTCTCAGTGAAAATGTATCAAGTAATAGATTTGTATGACAACATGATTTCGATCATTGAAATTATTGGTCCAAGTCGATGATTTGTCAGCCAAAAATTTTGGTTTTCTTCAATGAAACAAAATCAGTAAGTAGACCCTTTCATAAAAAGAGAACCAAAGAAAACAACAGAGAACAAATTGGGCAGAAGATAAGGCGGTCAAATTTAATTTCAATTACAGCTAGGTGAAGAATATTTTTTCACTGAAAATACAGTTTCACTGTAACATACATATATGTATAAGTGAAGAGCAGTGATAATAGAAGAAAAAATCTAAGAAATTATACAAAATGTTCAGTCATGAAAATGTCCATTTATCTAGCCCTCGTAGCTAGTGACTCGGATGAATTACTTGACAGTCTTGATTAGGATGGATAATGTTATAAATACCTTAGTAAGAAGTAAGTCTAAAAATGTTTCTCAATTAGCCGAAAAATATGTCACTAATCCTAGCACAAACAGAAGAATAAGAAAAAAATATTTTATATTACAAATATAGCTACATATTCGTTGACTGTCTATTCGTTCCGCGTTTATGATCGGTAACAGTTACACATTCGGAAATAAATAAATAAACAGATTGAAACATTTATGGCAATGCTGTGCTGGGCCTACGATACGAATACGAAAGAAGATAGGTTTTAACCATTCATTAAAAATGGTTTATGTTTGGCCAAAGTAAAAATTAAGAGCATGTTAGTGTATACTGTGTTGAGTAGAGTCGAGTATAGCAGCAGTAACAGTCAACTAATATTGGTGCAGTGGTCAACGTCGTTGGCTTCCGTGACGGACGGCCCGGGTTCGAATACCGATACGAACAGATTTTTTCAGTAGATAAATTCTGTTCGAAGGCAATGGGTGTTTGTGTTGTTAATAATCCTTCTCACGTTTCCGATCCCAACAAAAGTAGACCACGTAGCGAGAGCGATTAGCTAACAACAAGTCCATTCCTAGTCCTCGTATTCTTTCAATACCTACTCTCTTCGAAAATTAGTGGTTGCATAACTGAGTAACAAGCTGTTCTTGTAGAAAAAATATATGTTAAGACTCTGTGAGGTATCCATATAATACAAGCTGTGAGCGGAAATGGTAAAAAAAAAAATTCACCATGCAATTGCATTCATTAAAAATAATAATTAATTTAATCCAACGTTAATTTTTACATACTTGGAAAAGCTGTATTTAAAGGTTGTCTGGCGTTAAAGAAACCGAATGAGGCTCTGTGTAACTTTCGCAGTGGGCTTCCGCCTTAGCCGAGATAATCAATTATCTCACTTGGCTGTCTGCCTTTACAAGGAAATTGAATCAAAGATTTTTGCTAGTGTAATCTTACGTAAAATTCAACTTATTTATCGGCTTTCCAATGCTTCCATTAAATAAAAACAAAAAATATTTATTAAATTTTAGAAAGTAATTTAAATATGAAGGCCTTAAGATAATATACAGAAATAAATTCATGTCATATCTACCAACGTTACATTTTCTTAGTAAGCACCACTTACCGGACTTTTCCTGAAACATATCCCTGAAAATGAGCTTTCAAATGATTGCCGATAGTATTTAAGAAGCAGTAAATCCAAGACTGTGTTTGGTAAACTTGATGAAATACGATCCAATAAATATGACTTCAATGCAGTGATGCACAACCATTTTGGGAGAACGGCTATGTCATCAAATCTAAGATATTTTGAAGGCCGCATGGGTAAAACTGATTAAATTATCGATATTTTTAGTGTATGTAAAATTGAAAATTTTATCGTTTTATGTTGTTCATCCATCGTTTGGAAAATTGTTCTGAAGATAAAATGTGATTGATATTTGCGTTTGCCGGCCGAATAAAATATCATTGATGGTCTACGTTGTGCATCGCTGCTTTAATGCAAGATAACAAAGAAACACTTGGGTTAGGTAATGGACATGTCCGTCTCAAATAGGATGACAAAATTGCAATGTGATATATTATGCAATGTTGCAATTGCCCACTCGGGTCTCAGCAACACCGTTTCAGTATTGAGAATATGAAATACCAGTGAGAAAGCGTCTTCGCAGTTTGTACATGGAAATATCCTAAAATCCATTTA
Source organism: Himalopsyche kuldschensis (assembly GCA_028554975.1). NCBI lineage: Eukaryota > Metazoa > Arthropoda > Insecta > Trichoptera > Rhyacophilidae > Himalopsyche > Himalopsyche kuldschensis. Next base: position 1,724,457 of record JAHFWI010000005.1, read on the forward strand.
TTTCCGTTGATTATTAAGTCAAAAAAGAATTAGAAAAGCTTTATTTAAATAAGCTATTAGCACTGTTAGATTCCATGGTTTTTGTTTTTTATTAATCTAAGGGGATAGAAAAAAATCTCTACGCCAATTGTATTAAAATTGAGTAAGATTTCAAGATTTTCTGGTGATGATTATTTATAAATAAAACAGTTGGATTTAACTTTACTTCAATTGAATATGTCAAAGATATGCTTACAAATAAACGTCGCTGAATCTACTCAGCAAGATTTCAATTCTGTTAATAGATTTAATAAATTAATTTATATAATAACGAGCATCACAGAAAAAAATAGCGAATAAATAAACTGATGACATTATTTTTGATATTGAAGAATTTATTTGATTAATTTTCCAAAATAGAAGCGTGGATAGAATTTTTAAATGAGACATACTCTCTGAAGTGATAGTGAGATAACATTTTAAAATAATGTTCTACAGAATGTGTTTTGATTAAGCTTTGCGGATTTTCATATTCAAAATCATTTCTTGGTAGCATAAAATATCAATGGAAAATTCCCTGTGTAGGTAGCGATATTATTTTGTTAAATGATATTTAAATAGTTGGACCGTATTTCCAGTCCACGGTGCAGAGGTCATCGTCGCTGGCTTATGTTATGGGAGTAGATATATATATTTAAATGTCGGCCCTTAGGATAAAAGAAGCGTTTCTAGATTTTTGGTTTCCGGTTTTGAGTAATGAGTGTCACTAGATACAAAATAATATATTACATAATATGTCAAAAAGTCTTACCAATAGGAAAGTGAATAAAGTAATGCAATCACTTTAGCTCCATCACCAGCTTCAATCAAACTTAAAACAACAATTTTTAATTAACCAGCCGGTACCCCGAAACCGTTGCAATGCCACTCAAAGAAAGAAAGTGTTTGTGTATATTGAAGTACTTTCGGATGAACAATATTTGAGATAATTTTTCGATTTAATTTCACTAGCACTGATTGCCATTGATGACATTTGCCGTTTGACGTTTGCTGTTGTCTTTTGACGATTGTCTTTGGTACTACACATAATACAAAGCTAATTGTACTATACCTATAACCTTTGCAATTGCAACAATAACTTGACAAAATGAACGGTATTGCGGCGCATAAAATATGAAAACACATTGATTTTTATATGAAAGGGCCTACTGTAAGCTAATTTTATTACTATGCCAAAAACCTCCGCGCAAGTGCAAGCAATAAGTTGTGTTTAATTGCAATCGGATGAACGGTATAGCAGCGCGTAGAGTGTCAGCAAACAAACAAACAAATGCATATTGATTTATATATGAGGAGCTAATTTTCAAAAGTGGACAAATCCATTTGTTGAAAAACTGAAAGTGTGAGATATTTCATTACTTTTTCCCCAAATTTGTGTTTACTATCAATATGTTTTAAATAAAGGAATTACGGATAATGTGTAACAATTCAAACTTTTCCATGTGAATAAAAAAGGTCTCAGAAGATTAATCTAAACCTTCCAGTTGAAAAAAAGTATTTTGGATTTGTCCACTTTTGAAAATTAGCTCCTCGTATATTAGATAGCTATTTTCTATTTAACAAATAAATCAGAAAGCTAAAGCATGGCCATTAAAGTTAATGAAAAAAAGATGTATCAGTTGAAAAATAGGTAACATTGATTACTGCTGTTTTGTTGGCTCTTCAGTTAGGTTTCTCTGCTTCGAAGGGGCTGGTATAATATATGTCACAAATTAACGTATTAGATAAAACTATGGAAATAAATTAACGATACACAAGAAAAAATAATAATGTTACTTCTGTGTTAAGAGAATAAGAACAACACGAGTAACAATTACATAAAATATCGAGTAGACAGAGCTAATTGTTGACCGACTTGAGCGTTGGTTGTTTTCGAGAAATTAAATGGAGAGATATCTTCCAATCAATGCTCGGGTACAGGAAATTGTAAAATCTTTCGAGTGAATTTTTTCTTATCGCTTCTCTGGAAGCGACGGAGTTCATTAAAAATGTTACTCTACGGTTAAAATAAAGCCAGATATATTTTTGTAATCTTTGTGAATTTTCTGATCGACTTTTAAAAGATAACGGCTCTATATAATAAATATTAATGTATTGTATTTAATTCATGCCATTTTCATTTTTCGAAAACTTTGACTGAGTGGTACTCGTAAACAAATTAACATATCAGTAGGATTTTTTACACATCATTTTAGTTCCATGATGACTTCATATGGGATTCATCTCAACAGAAATTTCTGTTCTACGAGAGACAAAAGTGGAGGGTTTTTAATGTCGGAAGGCGAAATTTAAGAAACGTTACAAGAAATACTTGAAATTTAATGATTATTATTTTGTAAATAAATGAAAGCATGAAAAAAATGATTTGGATTCAGCAAAAAGGCCGAAGGCTCCCTATCTTTGAAATAATGTCTCTGGTTCCAGGAATTCACGGAACTTGGTTGTAGCCGAGACTTCAAAATCTCTAGCTAAAAGGTATTGACGGTTCACCGTCGATATGATTGTCGATTGAGGAAACAGTGTTAAAATGTAGAAGAAGAAATACTGGTTTACTTAAGTAGCATTATTCAATAAGGGTTCCAAAAAGATAAGGAAAAATTATTTCGATACATTGTTAAAACGTCGAAGATAAAAGTTCATCTGTTTTATAAAGCTCTCTAAGGCAGGTCTACTCAAAAGTTGTTTCGTAGACCGGTAATCGTTCATCTGCCAGTGATAACCGGCTCATACTTATGCAATACCATACTGCAAGTTACTACGAATGCTTTTCTGACTACACATTTTAAAACAAAAATCGATGAAATCTCGACTGAAGGATTTAATATGTGCGTACATAAATTTAAACATGAGACTGGAAAAATTACATGAGTTTATTAAATATGTTTTTATACGTGTGATATCGTCGTAATTAAAACTGTAACTGAATAAGTAATCCATTAACACATGTAATACCAGGTTATTAGCGTAAATACAGCCAAGAGAAAATTAATGACACCACTCGGAAAATCAAAATAAATCATAGAGTTTACATGTTGTATTTAACAAAAATATAGGTAGTTATGAATGCCGTCTTATAGTTGTAAATGAAGTCTGAAATTTAAAAAATCAAGCAGTCTGCATTTAGAAAACGTTTGAGTACCAGTGTTCCACGGGATTCCCTCTTTTGGGTATAAAAGATACTCAGCTCCCTTTAATTTCCGTATTAAATTTTATGAAGACACTTTACCATGTTTAACCTCTTAATAACGGGAGACGCAGAGCAATTCTGAGAATCGAAGCAAATTTAACGATTTATTAAAAGGTATACCTCATTTACCGACCTTGGTTATATATATTTTTTAAACTTAATTATGACCTCAATACCGAACTGACAGTTTAATTGAATTATCGGAAAATTAATTGAGTCGCTTTTGTATCCGGTGAAAATGAACATAGTCATAATTCTCTACGTTATTACTTTAAACAAGCAATTAAGCACCTAAATTGGAAGCTTTTACGGGTGTATTATCGATGAAATTATTCTGTTCCATTGGATTTATTTGATTTCATAAAGCTTTTATATCACGGACATAAATACTATTTTTGAAATGTAGAATCATATTTTAACTAGGTATAAATAAACCAGCCTGTAATATGTGTTTTTAACCGTGAATACAAGTTCATAATGACATATCGCAGTTTTCTATCCTTTAATTTTAAAATAATACAACCAAAAACATGAAAATATGATGAAAAATTAAATTACAAAAACAATTGCTAGCTTAGTGGTTGATAATTACATTTTAAAAACTTAGTGATCTGATGTTTCTTGTGACTGGTTAAAGAATGACGTTTGTGGAAATGGTGGATGATGATGATTTTTAAATTTCTTTTAATTTACAGCAAGTATAAGTTGTTGAGTTAAGTTTATTAAGTTCGTATTTTTTTGAAAATTAAATAGGTATGCAATGACTTTTAAATGTGGTTTTAATAATGACTCATTATAAATGGGTCTACAGTCCAATTTATTTCTTGACAGGGCATGACACACCGATAAAATAGTGTTAACTTAAAAAATCTTTTGCATAGAGATTCACTTGAAATTTAAAAATCGTCGAGCAAAAGCGTTCGTCAAAGACCAAAAAAGGTGTTGAACAAAATATAATATACTTTATTTTTGAACAAACGTTACAAACAAATGTAGCTAAGCCAAAGATATTCTTACTTCCTTACTCCATCGAGCACTCCTGGCTGCATATTACAGAAACGTTCCCATCCGATGAGCACACACTCTTCAGATAATACTATCTTATTTGCAGTGCAGCGAGGAAAATTTCTCGTAGGAATAAAATCGCAAGATTTTACGGTGCACTGAGCAGGGCTGAGCATCCGAATGCGGATTGCACGCTGCAGTCTGCGCCCCTCCCCCGCCCAGTTCGCGGGGCGGCAAATAATAAATGTTTAACATCTGAGCGGGTGTTTACTTTCCGGGTCAACGGCTGTCGCACCTTTGCGCTTCCGCTTCACCAGTTTCCCGTCCCGCCGGAAGTGAGCATCCGGGGAATACTTGTGAGTAACGGTAGTTGTCGTTACACGTGAAGGAAAAAAAATACATAAGATGCTGTTCGATAATAACGTAAAATCTTGAAAATACTTACAGTCAAATGCTTAGTAATAGTCGAAGAACAGAGATCTGAATTATTTTATTTATTGTTTTTTCCCCTAAAATCGTATAGTAAAAATTAAGCTATCCGGATATATTCGCATAGTTTTGACATGGCTCAACTGTTGTACAATAGTATTAGAATTATGAACAAATTTATGATTACAATATTTAAAATTTGCAGCTGCATAATAAATGAAATTATGGCAATCAACTCCTAGCCGGTTCGTTAAAATAAATTAAAAAATATTATAAGATATTGATAGCACCCGAGTTTGCCGAAGACAAAAAAAAACCACTTCCTGAGATATTCATAATTATTCTTTAAATGTGGAAAATTTTGATGTGATCTTTCTTTGAATACGAATACTATCCGGATATTTTCCCAAATATCCGAATATCGAATAGTTTAAAAAGGGTCGAATATATCCGGATATCGAATATTCGAATATCCGAATTGGAATCCCTAGTTCTGATTTATATGTTTTCACTAGCTGACCCGGCGAACTTCGTACCGCCTCAGAATCAATAGATGTTTTAACGTATTAGCTGAATTAAATTTAGTTTTTTATTAAGTCAAATCAATACTCAAAATAAATGTGTAAAATTCAAAATGAAAAGTATTTTAATTACATTGAAATGAATGTAATTCACGTGGTAGCAAGGCCCCCTTGCGTGTTGCTGGCATTGTTCACAGTAATATACGCACAATAAATTAATGAAATAAATAAATTAATACGTTAAAATAAATCGTATGAAATTTAACACGCACTTCATCGCACAAAACAAATCCCAATGAAATGTTGTCTATGATGAAATGTCAAACTTAATGGGCGTGACAGCGCCGCGCCATCTGTGATTCAACAACATAAATAAAATGACAGATGTCAGAAATATTAAAACAGGTCCTGGTGGGAACATCCTTCACCTAGCGGAATGAAATATACTTTATAACCTTCTCACATATCTAACCAATATACATAAAAAAAATTATAATAATCGGTCGAGGCGTTTCGGAGGAGTTTGACCACAAAGAATTGTGTCGAGATTTTTATATATATAGAGATATAATTGTAGTCCGTTTTCTCAAAATATGGTTTATCGAGATTCATTTTCGATTTCGACTACATATTATATGATAAGAAAATGTCCCGCAAACTATCAACATATTATTTTATAAAACATAAATTCCAATATTTCTCTAATTATCTTCTAAAAATTAAAATAAATATCACTCCAGAACATATAGTTAGAATCAATGTGTTGTACTTTTGAGGCTTTTCCATTTGTCAAGTCTACGAGCGTGCAATCTTCCACATCGGGAGAAATTGAATTGCAGTTGGGTAATGCTCGCTGACAGCTTGTTTTATAAAATCAAAACGGCATTTGTGTGTCAGAAGCGCAACTCAGTCGGTTGTCAGCCCTGCGGGAGCAATAAATCACAGCCAGGAAGTCTTCAAAGCGCCACCCTGCCTTCACCCGGCTAAAGGGTATCGCAAACGCACGAATCACGTGCTATTTATTGTAGAGAGAGTTCGGCTTAACGTAATTGTATTTGATATTAAATTTGCCACATCCAGGTAGAAATTCCGTTTCACTTCAGTTGTTAAACTTCAGATCAAAGTATTATTTAAACTAGGGTGTGCAAATTTTGATACATTGTCAAAAACCGGTTTTCGGTTTTGAAATGTCGGTTAGCCGGCGTAAGACGAATTTATGAAGCAAAAGTATGGATGTTAAAAAGGATCTGTAACATTTCATAATCGTTGCATATATTTGTGTTGCTATGTTTTGCCGGGTCCGCGCTGCAGTGGTCAACGTCGTTGGCTTCCGCGTAGGGCCCCACGGGCTCGATTCCCGTTTTCGATTTATCGATCCTGCTCGAAGGCATGTGTGTTTGTTTTGTTATTTTTTTTTGCCAACCCCCGATCTCAAAATTTCCAGGCCGTCTCAAAACGAGCGATGAGCCAATCACTAGTCCTGTCTTAGTCCTCTTATCCTGTCAGTCCCTACTTTCTTCGAAATAATCGAGATTGAGCAACCGAGTAACGAGCAGTTCTCGTAGAAAAAGAAAAAATTGTTGGAATAAACTCCGTGAGACCATATGCTCAACTTTGAGAGCGGATATGGATAAAAAAGTTCATTTTTATTTTGTTATGTAAAAAAAAAAATCAAGATACCTTTCTAAAATTATAATTTTACTTCAACAAATTTGTTTGGAACAAAAAATTTCTCATATTTTCGATGGATTCGGCGGTAACTTTGTGGAAGTTTATTTTAGTATAAAATTTAAAACAACTTTGATTATTCCACGTATTGTGCTACTAGCTGTGACACGTGTTTCGCCTCTTTCAGCTCAGGCATCTTCGGACTTACTATCGCATAGTTTGCTTAAGTAATAAAGCTAAATTGATTCTTATATTTTAAAATGATAAAATTACAAAATGATTTTGATTCTATTCTATATCTCATTTTGTAATTTTATAATTTTGAAATATTGGAATCAATCTTGCTTCATTATTTAAGCAAACTTTGCCATAGTAAGTCCGAAGATGCCTCTAAAAGAGGATCAACTCTTCTTCGGAAAATTAATAAATCTTCGGACTTCGGAAATTACAAAATGCAGTTTTGGATTTTTCCCTTTTACAGAAAGAAGGGAGGGGGGTTATAGAATCAAAACGAAGCAACAAAAAAATCTCCCTCCAATGAATACGTATTGCAATGAAAAACTGCGAAAGTTTACGTTCTTTCCATTGAGGCTTCCACTTGACTCCTACGGAAGCCACCCCGTTTCATTACCAAGGGATGAATGCATAGTTAAACCTTTAATCTACTTATAACACGCGTTAACTTGGGATATTGTTCTTCGTGGCGCTGTGTATGGTTTACGATGATAAGCGGAATAATTTTATGCATCTAAGTAAACACGTGTCGTGTAATTACCTTGTTATTGAAGTCTTTATCAAGTACCAATGCCATGAAATCGAGAATTTATATTATTCATCTTTATGGCGTGAGACTTCATTACTTGGTAGAAAAATATTTACAAAAATTATATACATTTTTTTGTAGTAATTTCATATTTTTATCGAAATTCCAAGACTGGTTATTCGTAAGTGACCATTTTTACTAATGAAAAATAAAATTACTTATTTAACAACGCTATATACAATAAATATATATATAAATTAATGTCCGTTCGTTTTTTCCATATGCGTTCCTATACCGTTCATCAGAAAGCGATACAAGTTTAACGATTTTTTGTGTGGATGCCGACATAGGTTTTTTAATTATCTATATATATATCTTATATATAAAACCGGAACGATGTATGTATGTCTGTGGGTCTGTAATTCTTTGGGAATGATATAACATTAAATAATTATTGGTCGCTTAGTCCGAGCGAAGCCGGGTAGCAATACTAGTATAATATAAAACACAAACACTTTCTTTATTTGAGTGACAGTGCAACGCATGCCGGGTATTCGTTAGTCTTACATATTTATGTAAACAACATAAAAAAAAATATGTCTTAAAAACCCTCATCCTTGTTACTTGCGCATTTAATATAAATCGGTTTTCTATAAAGCGCATATGTACTTCTTGACAATGGAGCCTGACTGTAAAAAAAGCAAGAAACAGAAGAGCACCGTGACAAAGTGCTTTAGCTGTCATTTCAATATTGCCAACGTTCTAAATCCAAAAACACGAATTCATTTGTTACAAGATTCCAGTATTTCGGATTGAAGTTATTCTTGCGTAAGAGTAGAGCGATGCAACTAAGGCCTTATAGTTTACCTAATTTCCGCCAAATCGACATGACCCATCGGTCCAATGGACGGTTGGATCGACTTGGGCAGATGTATAAACATATTTTATGTTAATTATACAAAACACAAGAAATTATTCACTTTCCTTTTATTGACATATACACTTTTGGAGAAGAAATCTTCACCAGCAAGTCAAGTTGATAACAAGAATCAAAAGACAATCTCCGTTAATCTTCCGCATAAATGATATTGTAGATAATATAATATTTGAAATAACTTTATTATTGTGTCACTCATTGTGACACAATTTAATTATCTTCTGACATACTATCGCAAAGTTTGCTTAAGCAACAAAGCAAGATTGATACTAACATTTAAAAATGATAAATTACAAAATGGAGTTTGGGATTTTTCTTTTTTACGGGAAGCAAGGAGGGGGTTGGAGAAACAAAACAAACAAATAATTATACTACTTACGACTGCATTTCAAAATATTTACTTGCAATCAATTGGAAAGGGTTAAACCCATTGGAAATAATTTTAACAGTGGAGAGCAACCTGTCATATTTACAATACTTATTTATTTCTAAAAAAATACTTAACCATTTATATTTATGCCCATTTTGTTTACTCGGTGGAATATTTCTACATTACTACTGTGATTAAAATTATAATCGTTTTCTATTAAATGATTGGTGAATACGGAGAAATTGTTATTTTGAGACATAGTATGTGTTCTTTAATATTGTTACTGTCGATAATGATTTCAAAAAAATGATATGCTAGATTCTTAGAAAATAAAAGCTTGAAACAATATGACGTCCAAACAATATTAATGGAACAATTTAATTAAGCTTAATTTCATGTAATAAAAAACTATTTTACTAACAGTTTATAAAAGAATGAAACGAGATTACATTTCATTATTTTTTATGCCCGCTTTAATAGAGATTGGCACTCAAGTGAAAAGTTTTATTTTTTTCAGAAATTGACTATTTTATTGTGTACGTTTGGTAAAGTGCCTTCTTTTTATATCGAAAAAGATAAATGTTTTATCTTTATTTCAAAAGAAGAGAAGGGATACCCTTTTCAAAAAAGATTTAATTTCGTAATTGAGAGTCACGCAATCGGGTTTTAACAAAAGGACGAGAACGTTTCGCTATAAGACTGAGTAATTAAATGAAGATAGAAAGGGTCCGACAATTTCAAATAAAAAAGGTTTAACTTGAATATTAATGTTGTATTCAAGTTGAATATGAAAAATATATGAGACCCGCCTTAACAATGTTGTCAGATAAAATTGATATTTTTACGATTTTTTTTTAAGTACACTGACAAATAAAATATTAAAGCTATCAATAAAATGAAAAAAGTTATAAATAGTATGTAAAATTATTTCTGTAGAACCAAAATACATTGTTATTTTTTTCACTGTGTTACAATGGAGTTCTTCAAAGTAAATGGCAATTCAATCAATGAATGCATGTTATTTAAGTACCATGGAAATAATTTTTCTCTTTTATTGTTCACCAGCAATTTTTTACAACTTATTATGAATGATATGATCAAACAAGTGTTCACATATATCTTCTTCTTCTCGTTGCGTCTTAATAAATCTCTTTATTTTAAGACAGTCGTATTAGATCATAAACGTCTCAGACATTGAATCACTCATGGAGGTTTCCAAGGTAATATCGTTCTACCTGTGCCTCCGCTACCCTCTGTTTTCGTTTGCAATATGAGTAATCCGTATTTCATATTTGAGAAAACATAAATGAAGCATGCAGCTTTTTCGCGTTTCGGAGATAGCTCTAGATCTCTTAGCTAATGAAATATATTATTCAGCTTATACACGATATTCGTTGTGGCTTATTTGAAATATGAAAACTTGCTCTTTGGAACTGTTGTAATAATTTTATTAATGAGACTTTCATTCCTATGTTAAAAAGTAAGTTTACTAAGCACGTTCACTCTAATTTCTAATAATTTGCTTTGATAGCTTTTAACTAATACTCCATAAAGTCTACATCGACCGCTTTAGCGTGCCAAAAAACGAAATTTAACTACCACTTTCTATGAAGATATTGTAATACCATCATAAATATATTTGGCATTTAATATATGTATGTACTTGTAAAAAATCTTTCTTTTATAAGAGCACTAGAAGCTTCATTTTTCAAAAGCAATAAACTTACAGTTTGTGATTTTTTTTAATGTGCACATATGTATGTATGTATAAATCAATAAATATTATTCGTTAGAATTTTGTACTTTTCCATGAGCTAAGTCACTAACAACCTGGGCTTCGTCTTTATGCATCTTCAGGCACGAATGTGATCTTGAACTGACGCGTAGTAAACATTTAGCATCGTTCATATACAAAAATAAAAGTAGATCACAAAGTTTCATTGATATTGAAATTCGATAAAGCACCTTCAGTCTCAATTCTAAAAAAATAAACAAATCTTCACAATTTTACCTTTATATGTATTTAGTGTTTTCTAACAAATCTATTTGAATTTGAATATAAAAAACAATTGAAGTTGTCCACGTTAATAAGAAAATTCTTACAAGTATTGTAAATAAAAATATTGAGCTGAATCTTGCATACTTACTATATAGAGTCGTTCGTATATTGAATATTAAAACTTTATCTGGCTTTATCATACGTTTCTTTTGTAAACGTGTCGCAAGTTTTCACCAGCGAGAGCGTTTTAGTTTATCCAGCTGTTACAATTTCGTCGAGTTGTTTGATAGTTAACACTCTGTTCATATCAAATACTCAATTGATTTTTCAACTTTCAACGCTTATATAGATGAAAAACAATATTTGAATATCGTTGGCATTAAACAAAAAAAGCACTTAGTTAAAAAATATAGTTCTGAAATATTTTCGTATCGAAGTCACGTCACGAGTAAGAAAACACCAACATAACAACTCAAAAAGCGGGGCGTTTTTGGAAGAATTTACAGTTGGAGTCTGAGAGAAAGGTTTTTTTTTGAAGGAATAGTATTAAATTATTTCAAAGAAGAGAACGTCAGTAGAAATCTCGCCTCTCTTATGAGTTTATTAATGATGGAATGATCAACGGAATCTTTTGTAACTGATTTTTGTAGCAAATGTTTTGTAAGATTCCATATATGAACATGGTCATCTCACTGCACAAGACGACTGTATTTTTTTTGATATGTACATACTAAAAAATCAAAACAAATTTTTAGTATGTAGTTATTTCACATTGGGTTTATTAAGATCAGCACCAGTTTCGCTCATCAACTGAAGCTATCAATTATCTGTTGATAATACTGGCGATGAACGAAACCGGTCCTGATCTTAATAAATCCAATCTGAAATAATTACTAAAAAATGGTTGTCTGTAAAGTCGGTTTACGGACGATAGTTTAACGTGACAACGTCATAAGAAAACATTGATGAAATGATTGCATACTTTTATGAATAAAATGGAATCATTTTTATTGAATTATCATTATTTTGTATGGATACCACATTAACATTTCACTTCACTTTATAAACAGTTGTAAACAGATCACGTGTAGGTACTGTAGGTGTATAAGTTGTGTGCTGCCGCTGTCTCTTTTCTACTCAGACGCATCGACCAATCGAGTGGAAGAGAGATAGATGCGGCACAATCCGAACGGTAGGCCGATCGTGCCTCTCTATCGCTTATCCGCGCTCTCGCTCGCACGCTTGCCTTCGGCGTAACGCGACAAACGGGACAATGAGTCATGTTTTTTCGTGCGTGCAGCGGGCGTTCATCGATTTATAAGACGTTGTCACGTCAAAATGTGTTGTTATTTTTATTACTTAGCCATACCACCAAATATTGACAGTGACTTAATAATGGTATTGCATTCCAGCAATATGAAACAGGATGCTGATCACATCATTTTAGAATTTTAGATCATCAACAAACAATAATCGGAGCATTTTGATGATCGTATGATCTCTATTCCAACCTGGCAGTTCTGATTGGAATGTATCTAAAGGAAATAACATAACGTTCAAAAAGATCACGACACACCGTGAGCATCGATAAAATCTCTTTTCATAAAAACTCCAAATGAAATAATTTCATTTATTTTGTTATTTTCTGCACGCCTTGTTGAATGCAACTGTAGCAATGATGAATTTTAATTGGAAGCTTCTGGCAAAATTCTGTTCCACGATAAACGTTTTTACGATAAGTAACATACCCAGTGAAAAGGGCGTTAAGCTACAGCAAGTTTTGGTGAGACCCGAGTTGAGTTCCCTAAGGTCTTTTTTATAACAATATTTATAAGTTTGGATCAATTTATTCTTCTGTAACGCTTTCAGACGATTACTAAACTGAGAAATATTTTAATTAAATATGTTAATGTTTTAATGATGTTATTATTTTTTCTTAACCAATATAGTTTTATAGTCAGTAAATAAATTCTCACAACGAGATATATTTAAAATTATTTGTTGTTCAAGTGTATTTTAAAATCAAATTTGGGCAATGTTTTTTTTCTGTTTTTTAATTTTTAATAGAAAAAAATATTTGGCATTACAGCGTGCGCCAATGCGCCAAATATTCTTAATTGTGAAAGTCATACGAGATTAACTAGATGATAAATAATGAATCAGTTGTGCACAAAATCAACGATAAATAACATATACACCCAGCCCAAGATCTCTTTTTTCAATTGAAAAAATCTAACCTTGCCGAGAATTGAACTCGGGTCCTCCGATCGCTAGGACAAAGCTCTTGCCACTAGACCACAGGGACCGACAATGTTGTCAATAAAGTGTGATATATTCAAAATATTTTTGTTTTAGAATAAAGTCACAACCAATAATGTTGACAGGTGGCACTGATATCTAGATTTATTTCAACAACATAATTGTTTTCAATATTTATTTTTTTGAAGAAGATCCAGTAAAAATCCATAATTTTAAACGGCAATATTTGGTTTATTTTTTAGATCCCTCTACTTTAGACCATTCAGCTTTCACACACATTTTTAGGAACCAATTATGTGCCAAAGTATAGGTCCGTCTGTATTAATTAGGTAACTAAGTTCGACAATGAAATGAAAGTCTAATTAGTTTAATAAAAAAGCGCATTGTATTAATATACTGATTCGTTGTAATTTCCTTGAGAAAATCGTGTGACAAAATTTGTTGCAAGAGGTCTTAATGTATTATATCTCTCGAATCATCCCTTTCAGTCATATGTCCGAAACTGTCTCAGGCAGACGTTTGAGCGACTGACTATCTTTATCTCTTTAAGGCTGGATTTATTGTTCCGTTTTGCAGTCACGGGATTTCAACACCACATCTCAAAAACATTTAATCTCTTGCGGTTTCGTTCTATGATAATGTTTTAAGTGCTAACTGTCAATTCTTGGTGGAAATACATTTTAATATAAAATAATTAGTATAATTATTTGTTTGCTTTGTTTCGTTTCTATAACCCCCTCTTTGCTTACCGTAAAAAGGAAAAATCCCAAACTCCATTTTGTAATTTTATCATTTTAAAATGTTAGAATCAATCTTGCTTCATAACTTAGGCAAACTTTGCGATAGTAAGCCCGAAGATGCCTCTGAAAGAGGCAAAACACTTGTCACAGTTTGTAGTATTTACAATACGTGGAAACATCAAAGTTATTTTGAATTTTATATTAAATGAACTTCCACAAGGTTACCGCTGAAACCATCGAAAGTATAATATGAAAGACATTTTGTTAAAAAAATATTGCTGATTTTTTTTTTGATATCTATTTGATGGGCTTCAAGTTTTAAGTCACTTAGTGTCAAAATTCTGCCCGTCTCCTTTGTCACAGAGTTAATTTTTCATATTCAATTTGCATTCTTTTCCCATCTTTACTGAGGAGGGCGCGATCTATGTAGTGGTGAAATGTGATGCCAGTTCAAGAGGTCAATTTACTTTATCTTTTTTTATGGAGGGTTATCGAGAAGATTGGTTCTCGGTCTTAAGGAACTCTCAGATGCTTTATCGTCATAATTATCCAAGTAAGAGATCGTTGGGTAACAATGATGGTCCACTACCCTAGTGACTACCACTTGTGAAAGGTTTGAGAGGTTTCACGAATGAATTCGCGAGTAGTGGAGATACTTAAATCTCCACATCTTTCACAGTCAAGACCAGTTTCGACCTTCTTGAGTCTTTTAAATTTAAATGCGTGTAGTGAGCGAAACCGGTACTTATTCTATGTTTATGTTTTCAGTGAAAATTGTAAAATCATATTTCGTTATTGATAAAATCTTGTTTAATGATTTTAGATATCGTACAAGAGATTTTTCATAAATTTTGTAATTAAGTGTCAGCACAGGGATTCGAAATTCGTCGGCGCAGCAACTGAACAGGGCGATCGCCCAAGATTGTCATCACTCGCCTACACGACTAGACAAATTCAACAGGCAAACAATTATTCATATTATTTAATTAAAATCGCATATTAACTATAAGCGATCTTTTGTTTTTGACATAACGATAAATTGTCTTAAGGGTCAAAAAACTATTACAAATTTATTAAAATGAATAGTGAGTAATATTCAAAATGAAAGTGGTAAGATTTAAGTCTGTTACTTGTTTTAACACGACATAAAACGAATTCGATTCCACATCTTAGATCGATTGGACCTAAAACAATGGAAATGGAATTACCGTATACACAATAGAGATTTCATTGTATGTACCCCCCTAAAATTTACAGATAACTGAAGTAGGGATCTTCACTATAAGACGAACATATAAACACTAATGTTTCGGTATTTTACATTTAAAGGCGGCATGGCTAATATAGAAACCGATACAAAAATAAATAAAAATTAGCAAAAACACGCTCAATCGGGACCGGAATACTGGATGAATGAGGGCTCATTCATTGAGAGGTGAAGTGAGCCATTTTTCTATTGGATTATTTCTAAGTTTAATTACGTTTGGACTTTTTGTGGAACTTACTTAAAAAGGTGGAGATTAGTTCACTGCTGACATATCATTTGAGTCCTTGAGAAGTGAAGTGAGTCAAGAAGCCAAATGACAAAACCCTTGTTCAAATGACAAAACCCTTGCTCAGAGCATATTTTTACTTGATGAAAAGAACACGATTGCAGTGTGTTTTTAACAATTTCACTTCACTTGTAGGATAATTTAATCAATGCTCTGCCTATCGAGGTGGAAATTTTCTGTGTATTTGACTTTTATCCTTTAATTTATACATTGTATCTTTTAGGCATTCTTTGTTAAATGATTGTTTTGTTGTATAATTTTTCCTCTCTTTACTTTATTCGTCAATGCATGGCGCATTAGCTTTAATGCTATGTATGCATTTTTTTTTTTTCCTGATAATAATAGTACACAATATTGAATTAACGTATTTTGCATTCTTTATACCGGTATTTCAGTATTGATTCCGGTTTTTTGTAATACCGGCCATGCTACCCCTAAAGTGTAAATTCTGTGTGTTTTAGAATCGTCAGATTCCTTTGAAAGCAAACTGACTTTGTCTTGACGTTTCTTCACAAAATAAAGTGCGTAAGACCTTTTTTTGTCTCTTTGGTGATATTAAAAATTCATTTGTCGGAAACAAGAGCAGACGGGACTTATCAGTGTTATATTGAAGAATCTAAGTGTGTTATAAATATTTTTAGCCCTTTCTTTGAGAGTATTTCCCTGACTGCTTATAAAAAACGGACGCAACAGAGAGTATTACTTCTTTTAACAATGTGAAATACAATTAAAATCAATAGGACATTTTACTTTCGACACAATGACTTAGTTATGTTTTGGATAGATCTTTTTAATTACAGTTTAAGAACTGTTTTGTGTTAAGTGTTCTTATATATATGTGGTGCAACACTCGTTATCTAAAGGTTATTTTATAAAACATAACTTTAATTGCATTGGAATGTTGAGTTTTAACGAGATGAAATGTTAACACTTGCTAAGATATACACAGTTAGTTGAGCCAATGCAATTATTAAATAAAAATAATACCTTGATTACCTACCATGTTTTGTTTTCAAGCATGCTAAAATTGTTTACTATAATTTCATTGCGATAATTTTGAGGATGGCGATTTAACATACATGTCGCTTACAAGCTACATTTAATACACATTGCGAATGTATTGGAATCGTCGAAATATAGACTACATAGCTTCATCACGTTTTATTTTCGGTTTATCTAACATTGGAGTGGTATAGCGTAACTAAATTGTATTTCTTTCACTGAGCTTAATTGCAATATTGTTAATGATAAATACCATTGCAGCAGTCATGCTTTATACTAAGAGCATAGGAACGACTAATAAAGGCAATGTCATTATAATGAAATATTGCCTCGGTAATTTTGAAAGCGATTAACGTTTGGGTGTATATAATAAATACGGAATAATAGAATGAAAATAATATATTTTTGAATTAATAAAATTCGTTTAAGTTATGATGAAGTATTATATTACATGAAATTAAAGATCCTTTTTCAAATAAAGCACTGGCGCTCTACACAGCATTTCCAGTATATAAGTTATGGTTTAATTGCCCTTCTTGTGATGCCACAGATTTTATAGAATTTTTTCAACATGGTTTCCATGAAGGAAATCAGTAATATGTCTTGTAATATTTTTTTATAATTTAAAATGTCCCTTTTAACCTTTAAACGCCCGAGCATTTTTTGCGAAAAATTCACGCGACCCATAGTTCTTATAAAAATAATTATATCTCTAAAACAAGTCAGCCTATTTGGGTTAAATAAAAAGCATTAGCAAAATACAAGATTGCTTATAATTTACAAACTGCAACTTTAACGCTTTCGTATTATCTAGGTAAACAAATAAACGAATCCATTTTAGCGACAGCTATCTTGAAAAAAGAATCGGTCACCCCATAGCATAAATTTCAAGGTGTGGAAAAAAACCTGTATCCGCATTGAAATATATTCTAAAGTGTGAATAGAGCTGATTTGTTACTGTCCACCGGATATAACACAACACATATCACAAGAGTCAAACTTTAACGTAGATGTTTATATTTCTCATTATGACAATAATATTTAACGAAACCGAAAATAAAATTATATGATCCCTTGAGAGGTGAAGTGAGCCAAGTGGAATTTTTAGATAAAATGAGTTAGATGCAGGATCATATTCTTCAGAACTTAAAATATTCTACAAGTGAAGTGATATTATTAAAAACACACTGAAATATTTTTTTTTTCCATAAAATAAATGTATGCTCTGAGCTAATACAAAAGTTTCGTCATTTTGCTACTTGCCTCACTTCACTTCTCAGTGGCTCAACTGATATGTTAGCGATAAACCAATCTCACCATTTTTATAACACTATTTCAATCATAATTTCTCATAAATATTTTTTACTGTTCATTTATTAAGTAAGCTTCCACGTAATGCCAAAGATAATTCGACAAAAAAAACGAGATCGAACAATAGAAATGTTTCACAATTTTTAGACTTTGCTTACTTCACCTCTCAAGGGCTCATATATGAATGCTAATATTCATATGTTGAAAACTTTTATCACAAATCAGTGTGATTCGGTTAAAAAAGTGCACCATAATCACTGGTCCCACACGGGACCGTAGGGGTTTAAAAGGTTAAAGAAATGAAAGCTTTATCGACACATTTAAGTCATGTTTTATATTATAAGAAGCGATAAAACACATCTCAGATAAAATTCAATTGAAGTAAAGGTAAATATCTAATATTGATTCAATGTGTACACACAAAAGCAAGGTATTTTCATTTAAAGGCAACGTTGACCCTATGGCGAGTGCTTAAGGGCCAAAATTACCAAGGCGGGCTGGTATTCGACCATTCAAAGTGCCCTCTGATTAAAATAACGCAAGTATTTGCGATAACGAAAACGTGTTAACGAGTCGTATAACGATTTCGTTAGCGGGCGCGCGTTCTTATAAAGAACCATTAACGGCGGAAAAATCCACGCGAACCTTAAATAGTTCATGGTTGCCTAAAAACCTGCTCTAAGGCTGGGCGACACAGGGGGGAGGTGATTGATTAGACGTGAAAACTTAAAAAAAAAACACACGCCATGTCGTGGGCCAGCGATTAGTGAATTTGATTTTTATTCAAGCGTAAAAAAAAACTTTAATTTCAAATTTGTCGTGATTTTTTTATGATATAATTTATAAAATAACGTCGTAAAAAAACCAAAAAATATAACATAAAATTTGATTAGGTTGGTTCAGCATACACATGTGAAAATTATGTTATAACTTAATTCTCCGCCATGACATTTTTTTTTATAATTAAAATTATAGAATAAATATATTTTACATTACAGCTAATGCCAATGCGCCATATATTTTTAATTGTTTAAGTCATATGAGATTAACTCGATGATAAATAATGAAACAGTCGCCCAAGATCTCTTTTTCAATTGAAAAAATCAGACCTTGCTGGTAATTGAATCCGGGCCGCCTGATCGCCAGGCCAAAGCTATTGCCACTAGATCACAGGGACCGAATTTTTTAATATCTATTTGATGGAGCTTCATGTTCTTAGGCACGTAAGCGTTAAAGTTCTTCTCGTCTGCCTTGCTTTTTTATATTCAATTTGCATTCCCTTCCAATCGCTACTGACAGAAGGGCGCGATTCCAGGAGTAGAGATCAATCCCTAGTGAAGCCAGTTCATCGCTACAACTCAAGAGGTCAGCTTATTTCTCCTTTTTAGCTATGGAGGGTCATCGAAAAAAATAGCTCTCGGTTTAAAACGATTCTCTGATGCCTTCCCGTCATAATTCTGCAAGCAAGAGATCGTTGGGTTACAGTGCTGGCCCATTGCTTTGTGAATCTCTTTAAAGTGAGTTCACTTAAATCTAAAGAGCATCACATATTTGCCGTAATGACTTCTGATTCGGTGTGCAGGCCAACTGATTCAGTATGTCCCTAAAATAGAGGTGAAAGACCTCAGTGTCAACCAAAAAATTCAAGAATACACTTGTCTCGTGATAATAATTGGACAATTATATTTAATATTTATCCACAAGTAATATTTCTTAAGATATGTGCTTTCCATATATCAATTTTTGAAACCAACCGTTTTGAAAACCGTTCGTTTTCAACAACAAAGTTACCGAAAGCAACGATGCCAAAAGACTTTTTCGTGGTTCTTTCGCGATGTTTCGTTCAATAAGAATTTAAGTGCAATAATTTACAAGCTTAGTAAATTAAATATATAAGTCCCAAATAATAAATTGAACCAAAATATTGATTTGAAATAAAAACTACATTTGTCAAAAGATCCTTGGAATCACATTTGTTTGCAACAGTAAATGACATTTAAATAAGATAGACGAAGAAAGCAGTCATAAAAACGAGTTCATAGAATCTATCAATAAAATTAACTTAAGAATACGAAGTAACAATGATTGTGTTTGAAATCTAAGAGAAATTATTTGTTTCTTTATTCTTCATTACGTCAATTAATTACAATAGTATTAAACAAGAATTCCATTTCTACACAATTTATTGTTTGCTGTTTTTTTGGAAAAACGTGACAATTGAAAGTGATTGGTGACTTAAATGACCTACGCGACAACTATGTTCTGATTAAAAAATATCTGACTTTGGTAACGACTAGAGTTTCCAATCCTGGGGCAAAATTTTGATACCGAGATTTTTGGATTGCAATAAGACGATCCCGGCATCCTGGGACTGTCCCGCAATTTGGAATATTTTTTTAATGGTCGATAATTTTCAAATTTATTCAATATTAGATTACATTAAACATTAAATTCAACATTAAAAATAGTAAGAAATAATTGATGTCACTATATTTTATTTAATTCGGTGGCTTATCCATTACTGCCATGAGCTAAAATATTCGATTGAAATATAATGTACGAAAGTTTCGGTCTCATTCGAATGCGATCTGATAACTAAATAATATAAAAAAAAAAAAACGATAATTAATGGAAATAAATGACGCCTTTATTGATAATAAATCAATCCCAAAAGTTTTGCGACTATTTTTTCAATCCCGGGATTCATCAGTTATCGAAAATCTTCGGAATCCCGGGATCGGAAGCCCTAGTTACGACCACTAAGTGAAAATTTTGAGAATGAAAGTTTTATTGTCATGAGAAATATAAAATTGAAATGTCTACTAAGGTTTATTTTAAAATTATTTTTAACAAGAAATGAAACAGCATCATATGTACTGTTTTCTTTTCGTAATTATATTTTAACTAGCTGAGCATGTAACAGAAGACTGTTGGATCGTATTTTCGCCAAAGCTGATTTAATAATTCATCAATATTTGTGTTGCATACATCTTTTCTTTATATTCTACTAGTATTGCTACCCAGCGTCGCTCGGACTAAGCGTCCAATAATTATTTAATGTTATATCATTCGATATAATTATATCACAAAATCTAACATCCAAAATAGAGTTAAAATAAAATCACAAACTTTATTTAATTTGATGACAGGCCCCATTCTCGCCCATTAAAATGTCCAAATTCAAGGAAAAAATCTAATTTGCTGTCAAAGAGATGGGCGAGAATGGGGCTGTCATCAAATTAAATAAAGTTTGTGATTTTATTTCAACTCTATTTTGGATGTTAGATTTTGTGATATAATTATGTCGAATGATATAACATTAAATAATTATTAGTCGCTTAGTCCGAGCGACGCCAGGTAGCAATACTAGTAATATTATATGTAGAGAAAACGTAATTCAAATAACTACATAGTAATTTATTCACAAATTGTATTAAATGATAATACGAGGTTATATTCACGGTGGATGAAATTCTGGCGCCGTATTACCCTCGTATTCGTTTGCCTATTGCGCATGCCTCCATGAATATATATTTTGAATGACTACCAGCATAGCCTGATATAAGAATCAGTTTATATTAGCCTTTCGTAAGGGAAAACGTACCCAGAGCTTTCAGAAAAAGCTCCGCGACTTCTCGAAGTGTTTACTTTGCGAATTGCAATAAGTGAGTAAAGCTTCGAAGTCAAATAATCTTCTCAAGCGGAGTCGTAAAAAGGCTGTGCTAAATGTTTTGCTGATTAAAAGACGTGAATTTATATCGAAAACACTTGTGCTTGTGTTGTGGATGTTAAATTGAATAATAAACGTATTTTAAATTGCAGAAAAGCTTTACAACCAGAGAAAGTCTTAATGTGATTTTTTATGTATGATAAAGTGAGTTTCAAGTCTTTTGTCGAGTTATTACAAAAAATATACAATGGTTAAGTATTGTTGTTGTGTAAAGTCATTAAGAAACAGAAGTGTGGATATTATGATGCGTGTATGATATCAGGTAATTAGTGGACAGCGATCAAAATAGGTTATATGTGGGCACACATTAGCGATACATGCTTCAAACTTTATATACTATCAGAAAAAATATAATAAATAACAATTGATTGAAGTCTTGAAGATTTAGAAAGATATTTTATTCATAAAAAGCTGTATAAAGCGGTATAAGATATACATACTTGCTTCTCAGTAGGTCCCATGTTAACAATTCCATGAAAAGTAATAATATTATGTAAAACGTTTTTAATTTGATTTTATATCTAGGGCAAGGATATTTGTGTTGCTATTGCTCCTCGAGTCAATACTAGATGAATTTGTTTATCTTTGCTTTATTCAATCTCTTGGGTATTGAAATTACAAATTTATTGCGTGGTTGTATTTGCTGTAATTCAAAATATTGTTTCATTTTTTAATTGAATAAACTGATACCGAGTGAAAAAACAACAATGTATGATGTTGTATAGTCGAAAATTATCACGACTGTGTAAAAATTTATTGTTATACTATTCATTATTTATTATTAAAATATTCAAAGCTGCTCAACTGACGTTAGAATCTGCTCTAAAAACAGTTGATTTTGATTATGACATATAACATTAGAACTTAGAACAGTAAACTATGTTAATAAAAATAATAACACATTTTTAGTACTTTTTCCACATGAGATTTATTCCATCAGGACCGATTTCGCTCATGGCGAGCATTATCAACTGATAAGGAATACAATAAAACAGTGGTATTTAAACAAAAGTTAACTATGAATGTACCGTTTTTTACATTCAAAGAATCCGATCTTAGATAGTGAACTCTAATGTATTTGAATAATTTAAATGAGCCTTTATTAAAACTACGATTTTGGCACTAATAGTTTTTTTTTGTAAATGTTTACGTTCTATTATTGTAAATTAAAATAAAAACGTGTGATTTCAACAGTTTTACGTGAACATTTTTTATATGCATGAATAAAAAATGAGTTTATCCATTTACAATTGATACACGATTCCACAAAAAAAAAAATTGGTATGTTGTAAAATTAGTTATTAATTCATACTTAAAATAAAACTCAGAATTTTGACATTGACTAAAAAAAGTCCATTTCTTCTTTCTACTAAAGCTGCGCTTTTTTCAATCTATGTAGCGGATAATGAGTAGCGCAAAAATACTTCATTGTAAATAATTGTAATTATATAAATGCGAAAACAACGGTCGCAAAGTTGGTAATTACAAAGAAAGGGGTGTTAAGAAATATCTCTGTTTCAGTTTTAAGAAAGCATGCAACTTCTCAATTTGCTACCCCCGACATGATAAAGCGTCAAACTCACTCACGAAGAGTGCAATATAACTGTAATATACATTAAACATTAAACAAAGGCAGTATCTTTGTAGCTACGAAATATGATTATATGTTTGTATCGAGTAATTCTTACAACAGTGCTGATAACTTTAATTTAATTGTTATTCAAAAGAAAATAAAATTCGTTTTTTTAATTGTGTTTTTACAAATAGCTGAGTCGTTAATACTTCAGAGCCTTTGTCCACTCAGTCGCGGTGTCATGAGTTCAAATCCCACAGTGGATACTCACATACGTGGATGTGTGTTGTTTTCATCCCTACTCACACACTTCCTAGTGCATTATGAAAACAGAATATATGTATCTTACTCTCTCATTTTATTTTACTTTTGTTCCAGAAAAAGACAAATTGAGTGGCTAACTTATAATCAATTCTTACATAATGGTAATTTAAGAGTTATTAATATAGTTTATATTGAGTATGAAAACGTATTAAACTTTAATCATTTATACCAACATCTTTGATGAGACCTCTAAAACAAAAGTCAAAAATAATACATTGCCAGTTCAAAAAATCATTGCATACGAAAAAAAAAAATATTTTTTCAATATTTGAGCACCACATTGATCAATTTTACTTGAATGAGCACGAAATATTCAATATTGATTTATTAATTTGCTTTTAAATAGTATGATGCTCTTTAGAGCAATATTATTTACTTAATATTTTGAATAATAAACTAGAAACACTCTGTGATGAAATTAAAAAGAAAGCCTAGCTGCAAAAAACTTCGAATTTAAAATTGAGAAGAATCACAGATGCCTGTGTGCAAACTTAATCAACAATATTATACTAAATACGTGACATAGATTGTATTGGAGAAGTATTTATATTAAAGTTGAGCTTGCGTACAGAGCAATTATAAGAAGTATAGAAAAAATAACTGTTTTATGATATTTTTTCCCCTTGAAATATGTTTTACTAAACTTCTTTTACTTATAATTTAAAATTTACGATTGACTAGACATTTTTTGACATCACTTAAAATAAGTTTTGGCTGTCATCATTATTATTAAGAAGGAACATTCTAATGTTGGTCAATTTGATCAGATATTTGTTTTTTTCATTTGGTGATTCGACCGCTTGGGCACGAAATCTATTAGATGAAATTACATAAGCTTTTGCTCATTTGGCAACGGTCCTGGAAATTTCATTTATATCTGAAAATAATTGTTGCTTTGCGTTGTCACGAATTAACCCCATAAATGACCATTATTAATGACGATGTTTCCAACCTTACGTGGCGGCCAAGGTAAACAAGCTTTTCCAAGCGATTCAGAAAATGAGTTTAAAGCTCCCAGTAACACAACCACTCTCGCATTAAATAAGTTTAATTGCGCGAGCTGTGTAATTATAGCCGCAATAATTTGTATACGTTAGCGGGTAACGACATTTTTCATTGTCGGTCTTCTTTGTTAAATCGACCAAATAAATATGTTATCAGAGGAATTTTGCTTACGCGGTCATAAATATTTTATTATCAAGTAATCCTCTGTCTATTTATTCGATATAGGCTTTTTATTTGATTCACACAAAGCGAGCGATGTATAAAACAAAAGAATCAACGTTTTGTCTACTATTAAAAATAAAAAAATCTTCCATTGAATGGAAACACACACAGTCACAGCTTGAAAGAAAGGATCACATTATTTTCTTGGAATGAATTGATTATCGTGTAGGAAGCCTAATAAATATTTGATTTTTCAATATATTTTACAATAATAAATCTGAAATTTGCAGATAATTTAAATATTTTTATATGTTGTAATGACGATCAAATAATTAATAATTCACTCCCCAATATTTTTTTAAAGCTTAAGGTTACCATGAGCAACAGCGAATAGAAGTGATATGACTCGCAACCATAAAGCGGCACTGGTTTTTTGGTCCTGATCTTTACAAAATATATACTGAAGTAGTTTTTATTTTTATTTAAATGATAAATAAACAAAAATTTTCGATTCTGATAGAAATTTGTAGCTATTTAAAAATAATTTTAGCTGAATGTTCGGTTTCCATATAATATGGTTCGAATCGAAGTTGCCTCCGTTAGAATATAGTCCATCCCTTTTCTAGAAATAGTTTTAATTCATGAAAAATTCAATTATCAATTATACTTCCAATATAAAATCGTTTTCGCCTAGTTGAAGAACAATCTTAATTTATTGGATATTAAATCTTGCTTAAAGTGATTCATTGTATTTTAATACAGTCTCGAGTAGTTCTTATGTTAAGAATGTTACGACCGATAAATTCAAATAACAATTTAAAATAAATTGTGTACAAAAGGGGTTGACGTGGGTTGAAAAATAATACCTTGGTTATAAAATCAAAATAAAATACTCTCTTGTCTATCCCATTGCTTATGTCATTAAAAAAAAATCCATGGGATTACTATTGACGCCAATGCGCCATACATTTGACAAATATAATAAAGACATTAAGTACATAGCATATAACAAACCACAACAATCATTCAAAAGATAATGTAAAAAAACACATTTTAGAAATTAAAGAATCAGTACAATGCCTTAAATGCCCACCTCAATAGGCAATGCATTGATCAGCCGAACCACCCTTGTGACTAGTGACACTTTTTAGCGTAGGTCATTTACCTACGCTAAAAAGAAGTTGTGATACAAAGATGGTTTTAGCTAGGAATACGTAGGTTAAAACTAAGAGTACGCAAGTTTATATTCTTGAGGATGTCAGAGTTATCAAACTCGGTCACGAAGAGGTAGATATCGTACTGAAACCCTCAATCGGTGAACCCTGGCGTCATGTAATTTACACAGCCTATCGCGTTTGATAAATGTGACTATTTTTAGCTAGATTCATTTTTCCCTTACTTACCTTTGTCAAGATATAGTAACGGTTGTTATGCAACGCTGTTTTGTTATTAAAGTCATGAGTTATGCTTTACCGTTCGAATATCACAGTAGTTACTTAAAAAAATCAAATCTATTAGAGATATGAGTAATTTTTATTCCAATGTTTGTTGTGTAAGTTATGATAGCACTAGCATCACACTGCCAATAGTTTATAACCCTTAAAAAAACTATGTCAAACAAAGCTTTTAAATAAACACCTTTTGCAATTATATTAGTTTTAGACTTATATTTACGTTCGTTAACAAATGAATGGTTTTAAAAGTACATTCTTCTCGACAAATTTAAAATTTGGAATACTTAGTTTGTCAATCAAATATGTAGAAATTACTTTTACTTTTGAAACAACTGACGTTATGAAAACATTAAAGTCTTCCAAAAAGCATCGAGCTAGCTGATAAATCGTTCTACGCATGGATACAAATGGACGTTTAAAGTCGTTACAGCTTTTTCCAACCTAATTATTGATAAAACTATTCAGCGTTGTTGAATTTTGGTTACGATTTTAATTTTGTTTCGCTAAAGCCGGTACATCGTTTTTATAAAAGATTGAAAAATAAATGACCAAGCACTTACATGTTAATGTCAGACAACAACAGCAGAAAAAAAACGTTACAAAATTCAATATCTTTGTTTTGCCGCGAGTTCAATTAAAGAGCTTCATAAATAGCTCGTTCCGCTTTTATTTTATCAAAATAATTATAGCATACTGGATAGAAAATTTCTTTATGATTTTTTAGTGAAATTGTGACACGTTGAAAAAGCGTATATAAAAATACGTTTCTCTCGTCAATTTCGAATACTTTTTTCGAAAGCGGCCTACAAATTTAATTTCGCTTTGACATTTTATTTTGATAATCTACCTCGTGTTAATAATTTCGCTCTGCAAACGATTTTACATTTTTATGTCACGTTTTTTTAACTGTTTAAAAAAATTATAAATGTTCTAAAAAATCGCTGGCCAGTGACGAAAGTGGTCTGAAACGTATGATTTTTTTTTGCGTGCATATATGAACATGTTTTAATTTTATACAAGAGAGCAATACTAACAGCAATATTGTGAACATTGCACATCCGCCCAAATGCAGTACCACACTAGAAATCGATGTTCATGAGAAATAAGAATTTAGAATAATGGAGGTTAAAAATTACGTTTTTGATCGAGTTTTTGTACGAATTTTAATCAATATTGATTGAAGTTATCTCTGTCACAATATATTGGAATGATAACCATTTTACTATGCAATGCGAAAAACGATTAAATCATACGGAAAGAAAAATAACAATGTATTTTAATTCTACATAAATTATTTTATATATTTGTTGATGGCTATTTCGGCTTACGCCTTCGTCAGAACTATGTTTAAAACGTGTATTAGAGATAGCTTATATACCTTTGCTAGACAGGGTGCCTCCTACATAATCTCTTTCTGTTGAAACCATACCTACGTCACATGAAAGAATTTAAATAAGTTTGATTTATTGGTCTAAAGTAATGGTGGGAAACAATAATTTGGGTATTTTTGGGTTATTGGATCGTGTGAAACCACTTAAAATCTGCAATGTCTAAGTCCATCTATTTTAAATTGTTTTAAGCTTATTGTTTGTTAAAGGTTTTAACAGAGGTGAAATATTAATTGTGATCTGATCGTTAAGAATTTCATTGGACTGATTATACCTATTAATTTCAAGCTGTTCCAATGCATTCAGTTTTAGGCCCTACAATTTAAAAAAGATGCACTAAGACATTGCAGATTTTAAGTGGTTTCACACGATCCAATAACCCAAAAATACCCAAATTATTGTTTCCCACCATTACTTTAGACCAATAAAACAAACTTATTTAAATTCTTTCATGTGACGTAGGTATGGTTTCAACAGAAAGAGATTATGTAGGAGGCACCCTGTCTAGCAAAGGTATATAAGCTATCTATAATACACGTTTTAAACATAGTTCTGACGAAGGCGTAAGCCGAAATAGCTATCAACAAATATATAAAATAATTTATGTAGAATTAAAATACATTGTTATTTTTCTTTCCGTATTATAATGGAGTTCTACCAAGTAAATGCCTACTCAATCAATATACGATTAAATCATTTCAAGAAAAAGATATATGGTCAACAGAAGAATGAAAAAAATATATATTGGCAAAAAAGTCAACCGAGTGAGTTGCGACAAAATCAACAATACATACAAAAAATAGTACTCGTCTGAACTCACTCACGTCCATGTGAAATATGTTGACATCCGAAGCAATGCAATACCGTTCAAATTATTTACTATTACGGTGGATAATTGTAAATCTGCTTTCATAGAAAATCCAAAGATTTTTTAAGAAAAATTGTGGATGAGCACCCTGGAATTTCCTGCATTAAAAATCTTACAATTTGACTGCCCGAGAGGAAACGGATGGCCCGTCTGGTCTGTATTCGGCCGCGAGGGGTTCTTTTCTCACTGATATAACAAGAAGAGAGGAACAGGGGTCGCGAAAATAGTAGGGGGCGGTCAGGTTTAGGGGTGGAAGATTCAAATAAGCAGGCAGTCGCGGTCCGACACCGCCAGTGAACAGACGCGCGCCGAAGTTGCATATTAATGGCAGTCGATATTTCTACGTTTACGTGTTCGCTCTGTGCTTTTACATTGTTTGACATTGCGGAACGTTGAATATATTATATTTTCATTGTTTTCGTCTGTGCGGGTTGCAGTGTGTCGAACAAGAGACCTGATATGAATAAGTGAATGCGGGTTACAAGTTTTTATCAAAGAAGCCCAAAAACAAATGTGAAGATAATAACAGAAACCTTATGTCCAACTCACATTGATTAAATAAATAAATAAGAAATAGTTTTCATGTACTTTAGAAGTATATCTTATATGTATTATAATTAAAAAGAAATGTTCGATTGGAAAAGCATTTTACATGCTTGTTAATACGCGTAAGTAACAACTGATTATAATTAAATAACTACACATTGCCTATTCTTTTTATTGTTTAGTATGTAAGCTTATTATAAGATAACAATTACTTTAGGAGAGATTTTTAAATTTTATCATTCTTCTATGTATGATGTATATTTCTTGAACTCATTTTGTTCATATATTTTTTAAATTTGAATCTAGTGAGGTCAAGGTAGTATTCAATATAAATAGATTAATTTGTAATTTTCAATCTCGTAAATTAATGATCTTTATTTACTACGGTGAAAAAGATAACAATGTTTTATAGTTCTACAGAATATATATTGCTGATAGCTATTTCGGCGTACGCCACCGTCAGAACTAGAAGATCGTAAGCCAAAATAGCTATCAACAATATATAAAACAGTTTTCGTAGAACATAGATTAATTGTTACTTTTTTCACCGTGTTATAATGGAGTTCTACCAAGTAAATGCCGATTCAATCAATAATATCTTTAGTTACGTTTATTAATATTTTTAATTGTGTGTTTAGTAAATTTACTTGTGCATTATTCACTAATTGTTTTTACAGTAAAAGAAAAAAAATGGTTTCTCAGATCAGTGTATTATTTTTTAAATAGTTTATCTAGTGAGGTTATGTATATTATTTGATTCATTTACAGATGCAATTAAAATTTTGACGTTATTAACGATTGTTTTAATTTGTATTTTTTTATAATACAGCTCGTGCAATTTACTTTGCATATCTTATTATGTATTTTAGGTAAAACAAGTAACCAGAACAATATATCATTTTAAAATGTTCATTTTCAAATAACGACCACTTAAAAGAATTTAAGTTGAGCTGATTATTTTAATTACATGATATGTTTAATTGAAATTAGATTTAACTATTTTTAATCGTCGGAAACAATTCAAATGAGCAACGTGAAAATAAATTATATTACCTTTCTTATTTGACAGCTACCCAAAGATCCATATCTGAATTTAATCAATAAGATTCAAGCGTCTAACAGCTTTGACTTTTAATATAATTCGAAAGTAAAAGTAAGGTTTCTGTAAAAGATATTGAGCTTACATCTTTAAAAAGACGATTAAAGATCGGCATAAAAAAACCCTTTTACACCCAAGTAGAGTATATTGAAAAGTGATAAATATTTCTTCTAAAAATACGTTCGGCTTCTATCCATAAAGTAATATTGAAAGTTTTATGACGGCCAAGTTTTATGTTTTTAGTTTTAAAGCAATAACCATTAAATAGGTTAAAAATATTTTTATGTGAAACCACGAATACATCAAAAAAATTAATTAAGACACTTTTTTATCGAAATGTCATAACCAATAATCTAGAATTCAATTTTCATGCGGTAAAGAATGGTATAACTGTCGAATATTTTTGATAAATATCTGGTCAAGCCATATAATAAGATATTCTATTTTCACTTTCAAGGTGTCAACTGACACTTTTTGGTGGAAAGGTATTATTTTAAATAAATGATACACATTTTTATACTACTTCCACATATATTTATTAAGATGAATATCAGAACGACTTTCGCTCATCGCGAGAATTATCAACTGAATGTATATTACATTAAAGATATATCTTGCAAATGCGTTTTGTCTAAAAAGCTGTCAACAC
This sequence comes from Himalopsyche kuldschensis, assembly GCA_028554975.1. Lineage (NCBI taxonomy): Eukaryota > Metazoa > Arthropoda > Insecta > Trichoptera > Rhyacophilidae > Himalopsyche > Himalopsyche kuldschensis. The sequence continues at coordinate 1,755,038 of JAHFWI010000005.1, forward strand.
TATTTGATAGTATTTTTGATATAAATAAATACATCTTTTGCCCGGTTCGTGGGGCAGTGGTCAATGTCATAGACTGCCGTGACGGACCACCCGGGTTCGAGCCCCGGTACTGACAGATTTTTTTCAGTCAATATATCGATTCTTTTCGAGAGCGAATAGCTAACTACTAGTCTCATCCAAATCCTCTTATCCTTTTAATACCTATTCTCTTCAAAAAAGAGAGGCTGAGAAATTGAGTAACAAGCAGTTCTCGTAGAAAAAAACACGTTGAGATAAAATCAGTGAGGAGTCCATATACTCCAAGTTGGGAGCGGACATGGTAAAAAAATATAATTTTAAAATGAAGTTCTACAAAAAAAAAACTACAATTTAAATTCTACGGTTTCCGTTGTCAACGAAATTCAGAAAATACGTCATTTATGTACTATGTATTTATATGTCTACGATTTTTACCATTGTGAGAAAAAGTTTGTGTACCAGTTTTCATTATTTCATTCGGTAAATGTGAAATATATTCTATACATCGAAAGCATATGTAAAGGTTTGAATATTGAAAAAACTTCTCTCTAAAATAACACTTTTGGGGCATATGGCCTTTTCTCGTTATGACTACGGACAAGCCATTGCTTAAAAGAATTTTAAAGTAAAGAAATAACAATTTCACCATTAGCTGTTGCTAAACGAATGCTGTTTTTATATTATTATAGGTTGATTTAAATTTGTTTACTTTTAAAAGTTGAATTTAGAAACAATAAATATAGAGAAATTCTTATTTGTTATTTTTGTTTATTTATTGGAGTTTGTATAAATTAATGAACCAAAGTTAGCATTTGAAGAAATCAGCAAATAATAAAAACACGTTTGTGTTAAAATAGATGAAACACAATTTTAGTACTCCTTCAACATGTTGTATTATGATCAAGGCCAGTTTTGCTAATCACGAAAATTGGCAAATAATATAAATGATAGTATTACTACTAACTTACTACTACTATGGTATTACTTGAGCCCTGTCCGTGGTGCAGTGGTCAACGTCATTTTCTACCGTGTTGGACACGGGTTCGATTCCCGGTACGAGCAGATTTTCTCAGTCGATAAATCGATTCTGCTCAGAGGCAATGGGTGCTTGTGTTGTTTAATACTTTCCCACGTTTCCGATCCTAAAAAGCGACGCACATTGACAGCAATTAGCTAAGCACTAATCCTGTCCTAGTCCTTTTATTCTTTCCATCCTTACTCTCTTCGAAAAAGAAAGGTTGTGAAACTGAGAAAAAAGCATGTTGAGATAAACTCTGTTAGGAGTTCATACGCTAAACCAATTCATACGAAAAAAATACTACTCGATTAAAACTTTGCTGTATTTATTTAGATGCATTTTTTTACACCTTGAATTTACATTTGACACCTTAAAATAAATAAATCAATTCTATTTTCTTTGTTGATTAAGATTGCCAATTCGTTTTGCGCTGTGCTTTCATTATTGGAATAAGTAGTTAAATATATTCATACACTGCAAGGTCTGTTCAAGGTTTCATCGTTCTCTGTCGGTTGGTTTCTTCCATGAACAGATTTCAAAGTCACAGAATTACATAAATATTATAAAGCGAAAATTTCTGCGTATCAAAATTCTAATAAAATCACACTATGTGCATTCTTCTTTGAAATACATCGCGTAATTAAACTATTGTTATTACTAAAGTAAAGAAATTTAGCATACAAAAACACACTGAAAGGTTATATATTTTTAGTCAATTGGTTAACCTTTATAAATGGATTCTGATATAAATCTGAATGAATGAGATCCAAGAACTATGTTATTTTTACTGTAGTACAAAAAACCCTGTCTTACCTATTTCTAAGAATTAGTCGTACAAAGATATTTTGGAAACATTAACTAAACATACTTTCATAGTCACGTAGTCAATGAATGGTTTTATCGAAACTAGTTTACTAATAAGAACATAAAGCTCTTTACCATTAGTCCATCAATTTGAAGAGCTGTCTTATCAATCTGTTTTTAAATGCAAAGATGATACCGTATCGAAAAGAACAGAATTTTAGTCGTATCACGAAACTAAAAATGGAAAAAATAGCAATATTTTCAATCAATTTACTAATCATCTTTAAATATTTTAGATTGATTTTTGATAATTATTCTTGCAATGCTGTTTTTTACTATTTTAAGCAATTCTGAAATCTTTTTTCAAAATGGTGCATTAAAAATTCAACGTAGCCGAAAAAAAGCTTTCGTATTTTATTTGAAAGCTTTTAAAGTACACACTTCGGTATTGCCATTATTAAAGTTGTGGAGTAATAAAGAACACAAAAGTAGTCAATTCATTTTAAATTTGAAAAACCTCGAACGTAAAGACTGTTAAATAGCATATTCAAACCATGTTAACTTCCAACAACAATATACTTAATCGTTTTTTTACGATACTATATTGTTCGTCTACATCCTTTTTTAGTAAAAAATATTAAGATATATGGCTATTTGTATTATCACTCTCCTACGCTTTAATGATCGCTGTGAGAGAAGCTAAAAATCACAGACAAATATCCATAATCCATAAATCAATTAATATATAGTTTGTTTCCATTTGAAAAATCAAACTAGTGAGCACGGCAACGAAATAAAACGAACAGCTAGTTTGTGACCAACCGAAAACTACAATAATTCAACGAAACATGTTTTGCTACACGAAAGCGTTTAAAAGTCGGTCACACGCATAAATCTTTTAAATGAAAAACTTCGGAAGATTCTTTATAAAGGAATTTTCTTTCATAAACGTTAAAAACTTTCACATGTTAACAAACGCACGTACAACGTTTTTTTCCCTTCGAGTAGAATTTTGTTTCCTTTCTTTATTATGTTTATACAATTTTATCCCCGCTGCGTGCGAGTGTTTTCAATAATTTATTGCGCAGAAAATCTATTTCCCATACAAATATATAATATTCACTGTGCGTTGAATGCGATGTATTTTTATATCTTTTTGTAATGGTTAATAAATGCTACGCCATTTCGGTACGTTGGCAGATATTAAAAAAATATTTGCCGAAATTCCGGATCAAACAGTTAGTCGTGAAATAATAACAAGGCTTTTTAAACAATACGTAATAAAGTTGTATAAAAAGTAAATTTGTTTTTTTTTTTTTTTTGATAACGCGTTCGAAATTTTTGTTTTTTTATTTTTCTGTCCATTTACAAATCTATGCTTAAGTTATGTTCAAAAGTGTTTTGAACAATGTCAAACATAACTTTGCCTGTGAGCAGTTGTAAACATTTTATTTATTTTACGTTGCTTTCATTTAATAATATTTTGTTTTACGATCGTACAGTTACTGTTTTGTATAACTTTTTAACTAGCAAGTGTCGTAAAAATCATACAATTGTTTTATAACGAGGTGTAAAACGTGTTTTGTTTCTTTGAGAAACATCTTCAGAACGAAAATGTTTTATTAAAATATGTTGCTAAGCCTTTATTTATTTACATATAATAAATGAATCCAGTGAGAAGGAGGAAGAAGTTTAGGGTTAAATTACCCCCCATCAATTTATGGGACGTGTACTATTATTCAAAAGAAAGACATCACTAACACACAAAGTTTCTATATGTTAAATGAAAGATTCAATATTGATATTGACATTGACATTGCCATGACTTTCTTGTGACTGCAAAATGCGTCCTTGCGGTCAAGCTACAGATACCTGCTGTACTTTATATTGGTATTTATATATATAGTATGAAACTTAAATCTGTAGTTTTCCTCTATGTATCGTTCAGTTGGTCAGGCTCGACCTGAATAAATGTATGTAATCACATTGATCGTTCCTTTATTCATCGTTTTTCATATAATTTTGTTGTTTTCTTTCCGAATATTTATGAGTCGATTTACTCAACATAATAAAACGTATGCCATAACCACAAGCCACAATTAGCCATGTGTTTTTTGTTATATTTATTGAATCTGTATTAAATTAAAAAATTAGTTATGATAATGTAAAACTAGCAAATAGTTCATAATAATTCTTCTTTGTATTACACAAATTGGAAGTCGTAAGAATTTTTAACATATTCTATCTTGATAGTTCAATTAGTTCTTTCCCTTCAAAAAAGATTTTAAATCAACTGTTTGTATATTTTATAGTCATCTGTTTATTAGTTTCTTGATCATCTCGTGTAGTATAAATGACGAAATCAAAGTTATCCTTGAGAGACCTTGAGTGACTCAAAAACTCGAATGCTATAAAACTGCAAATATAATTTACGATACTATAAAAGTAGCGGAAAATTTTCTTTCAGCAAAAAAAAAACTAAGATAAAAACAAGTTGATGCTAGTCCACTTTGGTGAAAAAAAAACAGTGGCGTTTACGACTTGGATGTGAAGAGTGAAAAGATCGGTACTAAACGCAATCCCGAACAAACAAGTGATGTTAAACAAGTGAAGTTAAGAAACTGTAAAAAAAAACGGGAAATCCCTGTCCGTTGTTAGTTGGTGTTATGAAACAATCACTCGCGAATGTAAGTATAATAATTTAATAATGTTATCTTTTTTATCGTATATTACCAGTTGTGGCAAAAGACGCTTGGTCAATGAGTAACGTATTGAGATATCTAATCGAAAATGAAATCATAGTTTTTATTTACAATTATTCAGAGATGTAAATAAAAATATGCATCACAGTTTAAATATTATTTTGTGAATATATTTACGACTATTGAAGATGACACCTGTATCCTTTTTGCTTCACAACCAGTGGTAAAACGAAGTAATTTTTATATTATATAAGTATATGTTTAGTTTTGTATGATCTGCCAAAAAAAAATCAATATCGATTTATCAAACCGAGTATTTCCGACAGCGCGTATTTTGAATGATGGAAATATGTTCAATTGAATTATAGCTGATAAAATAAATTATATGTCTTACTTAATTGTATAAAATTCATTCGGTAATTATTGAAAAAAAAACAGCAGGTATTTAAATTGACTATATATTGTCTTGTTATATTAAAAAAATGGAAGCAAGGTGATATTACTTATGTTTGAATATGTTATCCGCCTTTTGTTAAAATTTCAGAAGCTTAAAACAGCCATGGTCTCAAATCAGTAAATTGAAGCATTGATAGGGACACGATTCATGGATATGTGGATAAAGATATGCTGACAAACTCCCAAAGCTAGTTGTTGGGAGTTGGGAGACTGATCAGCTGGTTACATCCATTCGTAATAAAGACATCTTTATATTGTTGCTAATACTTAGATGTAAATGTAGCCAATGTTTTAATCGGTATTTGAGGATGAACTTTACATAATGTTGTACAAGTAAAATTTTAGAAGACGCCTGATTTAAATATGACATACATGAAGTTAAGTACGTATTTTTATGGAGAAAAACATACTTCCCTTGACTAACGTTTAAAAAACGAAGTAGTAGTAAAAAGCAATAAATATTTTTTGTAAAATAAATATTGCAGAGTGTTAGTTACTTGATTTGGCTCATTTCCGATTTCAAAAATCGGGCATTTTGAAATTTAACAAATAAAAACAGAACAAGCCGATATAGGGTAATTAAAATTCAGGAGAAATGTTTTTAATACATCTATAATAAATGAAAATACCAACGAAAATTCAACATGAATTTTGTACGATATCTGGAATAGATAAAAAATAGTGCTTAGCAAAAAAATTCTAATGTGAAATATTTAATACCCTTTTTTCGGTTAATGATTTACTTCCGTCCAAATTTGGTGAAATTTGAAAAAAATGAGCTTTCAAAAACGGCGTGTGGTAAAAAAAAACACATACACGAGAAGCCAAACACAAAGGGAATCCGGTGGAAGTACCTAAGTATTGTAATGTTCAAAAAATAGTTTTTCTTTGAACAACACGCAGTAAGCACGCCATCTACCCGGCTTTAGAAAACATGAGCGATTTTTCCACCATATATAGTTATTATGAACATTCCGCTTTGTAAATCGTAAAAAAAAATGTTAAATTATAATCACGCTGATGAATTCAAGTTAGTTTTTCCAACCACCACTCGTTGTGAATATACAGGCAATGTTTCAAGAGGAATTTACCACTCACGTTCGTGGCCCGAGCAGTTCTGCACGGGACTGAGTTTGAACCATGCATCATTGTGCTTAAAAATAAAAAAAAATATGAATTACTTGAACACGATGAAAAAAATAACAATCTTTTTTAGTTCTTCATAAATTATTTTACATATTGTTGATACCTTTTTCGGCTTACGCCATCGTCAGAATTATGTTTACTTATCTATGTATATATACTGTTGTAGACAGGGTAAACAACACATCTTCTGTGTGTGTGACACAAATGCCTTATTATTTACATATACACTAATAACTTATTATTAACAGAAAAGAAGTTGTATTGTGTACCCTGTCTAAAATAGTATGTATACATAGATAAATAAATGTTTAAACATAGTTCTGTCGATAGCGTAAACCGAAATAACTATCAAAAATATATGTATATAATAATTTCTATAGAACATAAATAAATTGCTATTTTTTTTACCGTGCTATAATGGAGTTCTACCAAAGTAAATGACGATTAAATCAATGAATTACTTGAACCCTACAAACGAATTTAAGAGTAAATTCGATTTTTCATTTGATAAGTTGCAATAGAACATTGTGATCATTTTTAGGTTGTGTTGTCAAAAGAGCAAAATACTGAAGATGGCGTAAGCCGAAATAGATATCAACTATATTTAGAATGTTTTACAATAATTGTATTCCATAATAATGAAGCTGTACCATAGTATTGAAGATTTAACTATCCAAATCAGATAAGTTTCAATATTTAACTAATTTGGTTATCAAGAAAAGATTGAACCACTCCAAAGTTTAGTAAATTATCAATTTTTAGTTTAAATAAATCAATCATTTCTTTTACTGAAAATAAAACATTTTTTTTATTTTATAGTTCCACAAATTAATGAAATGCTCAGAACCTTTTATATAATTATCAATTGAATGCCAGCGATGAATGAATTCTAATCATTGTATAAAATTGTGGGAAAATTACTGATTGACTGTGTTTTATATTGTTTAAATAGAATTATGTAATGCTTTTCCATTATTTTAGAATAATGCAAAAGTATAAAAATTAAGTAATACAATAAAATAAATTATTGCTTGCGCACATTTTTACTTTAGATTGCAAAACTAAAACATTTGAAGCGCTTAAAATATCCTTGAGTTAGGAGAAATATTGGTATGCCAGAAGCGTCAATATTTTTGTTGAATACAGACCCGACCGTGCAAAAATATTAAAAGCTACGTATTGAAATTTCTGTTGAAGCATCTGTCTGAAAAATCGACTTTCAAGTTGTCGTATTGTATTTCGCTTTAAAAGCTCTACACAAGTGTTCTGGATTTTTAAAAGCTTTTGGGGCAGAAATAAAGCTCCTCCGTGTATCCATCGATTTAAATCATTTCTCGATTTGGAAAGAAGATTTAAATACAATTGTTTTGGAAGAAATATTTTTGTTCAAAATCAAACTTAAAAAATTGATCACTATCCCCAGTTTGAATATGGAATTTAGGAAAACAATTCTAGCGAAGGCTATTTTTCAATCTGTTTAAAATGGAAAGTTGAGTTTAATATCATATTAGAATGAAGATATTTATGCTCCTAAGATATTACGGCTTCAAGACATCAAAATACTTCGGAACATACATTGTATACCATGCCCGTGGAGCGTATGTTCCCTAATGGAACATATTTCATAACATGTTTATTTCTACAAGGAATGCTTGTTACTCAGTTGCTCAAATGATAAGGTATAAGCACGGGACAACTGGTATGCCTATCGTTCTTGATACGCCTTGCTTAAAAATATTATTTAAAACTTCGACAGAAATCATCGCCTTCGAACGAAAACTCATAAATCATTTTAAAAATCGATTTATTAAGCTGTCCGTTCTAGGATTTAAACCCTTGAGCTCCAACATAGTAAAGACAACGGACCTGGCGAAAATATATATATGAAAACTTATAAAATATATTTAAAATTATAAAATATATGATGCCAGGACAAACTCTGTGTTACATTATTTTTGTATAGAGCTTCGGCTGAATATTTATTGTTTCTCTTAAAACAAAATGAAGCCCATCTATCATTTATTTTCTACGCTTTTATTAATGTGAACAATTTCTATTGTGGAATAGTTGACTGAAATAATATAGCTTTTCTTTTTCGTTACCATGCAAACATATACTGTTGTAGCTGTGATGTTTTTTTTTTGTTAATTTGTGATGTAAAAAACCCTACAGAAACCTATTTGATAAATATTAAAATAATCTTACTCTAAAATTAAAAAGTTATAATATTACATTATTTATTTTATTGTACGCCTGTAGTTTTCTAGTAAAAATCTATTGTAAAAACTGTAATTTATATCTTTCATATTTTTATTGATTCACAGTTATTAAATACTGTGGAGATTGGCCAAATATAAATAAGCAAAGAAATTGACTTTTTTCCGGGAAAGGGGATACGTTTCCAATTAGATATTCTTTTAATAAAGTGTCGTATAAGAAAATTACAGTTAATGGAATAGTTTACTGTTTTCTTGTCGGTAGATTTGAGGGAAAATATAAAAATCATGTTTGTGTAATAAACTTCTATGAAAGAACCACTGAGTCTTTATAAAATACTGGAACGAGCCCCCTAGAGTAGAAAAATGGTAATATTTTTACCAGATAAACATTTTACGTTATTCTTAATATGTAAACTGAAGCGTTCAAAAAAAAAATATGTTTATTTTGTGGAAAGCTAAGGCTGATAAGTCTCGCATAGTGAGTAGTTATAATGGTTAAAATAAACACAGCTAGATAATTATCTAACGTCAAACAGAATATTACAGTCTGAAGCATGAGCAAAGTATTTCTTTGAAGTAGCCTTTTCACTGTGAATTATTGAATAGCAAAACTAAACACTAGCAAAGAGTGTGTGTCGTTATTCATCAAAATAATACACAATTTAACTACATACTTACATTTTTTCTCAAAGACGTAAAAAAACTGTCAAAAACTAACTGCTATTATGTTTTCTTTTTTATGGCTCAATATCGTTTCGTCTATGTTCTATGATTAAGTATTATGCATTGACAACTTTTTGCGAAACACAGCACATATTTTTGGTGCATTAAAAGGTATATTTTTAATCACCTGTGGGAATATAACAAAAGATTTTTTATAGGTTATTTAATATAGTTTTAACTACAACGTGCATTGTATTTTTATATATAATATATTAAATAACTTGTGCAGCTAGCTGTACACAGTTTCTAAGAGACAAAATTCCATTTCTTCAACGCTTGCGTTTTACGAGTGCTATTTTACGGTGGTGGATTATGGCACCTGCCCAAAATTTTATGAGAATTTGGGAGATAATATAGCGGCTCAGTCAGCGTTCTGTTACGTGAGTGGTCGTGTATAGGCGTTGAAACTGTACATTATGGACCTAGATTATGATCGCCACTTCTTGTGAGGTGCGCTGGGCGACCTTTAGGTACCATCCCGATCTTACCACTCAAAGTACCCGATACTAATTGCAGTGGACTATAATGGGAATTATCGACACAATTGACGGGTGACAGTTTACACTTGTAGGTGGCCATATGTTTTACACAGGTAGCAGACATGGCTAACGAGAGGAAAGAATATAAAGACTATATTATCATATCGAATTAAATAATTGAATAGCAATATAAAACATTCAATTATAAAGATGGACTAAAATTCTCTGCATGGTATGTGACTTTATATTGAAATAAAACAAAATTCTGATGAATTTATTAACAAAAGCAATAAAGTTCTTACTAATAAATATGCAAATTCCACGAAAGTCTAAAGACTTGTACCTTATATTGCCAATGTATCATCGAGCGACGAATATTAAATATACGTATTTATCGATATTTTCCTGATACTTTTAAAGTAGGCTTAAGGAAATGACCGCATAGATCAAAAATAAACTCATCCCGAAAATCGATTATCCGTTATATTTTCAAAATGCACGATAAAATTCAAAATTTACGAGTCTCATCCCCTTCGGATCATAATAGCACGAAGGCTTTAATGCTTTCGTCCCGTCGTACAAATCAGGATCAGGGATGCCTTCCACACTCAATTTTCAACCCTGGACCCTTATAAATTTTTATAATGGCCAACCTCTATTCTATGGACCATGTACTGTATGGGCCAAACGAGGGTATGTGGTCAACAATAGTTTTCATATATCGCGTATAAATTATATGAACCGGGGATTTAGATTGTATACTATGAAGACAAAAGTTTAACAGTACTAAATCTGAGCTATATTGTTTAGAACACTGATACCATCTTCAAGTACTGAAAGTCATTTTAAAGATTCACTTGACACTTTTACCGAGTGTCATCTCATAGGTAAATCATTGGCATTTACTTATACACATTAAGATAACAAATAGCATTGTATTATGCTCTTAATGAATCAAATAACAATGCTGATAGTTTTCATGCCATAAAAATTATGCCGAAAGGTATTTTGGTTTACCTATATAATTAGCACTTTTAGAAGTAATAAACAATTTCTATTCATTAGAAAAAATAAAAATACAATACATGGCATTACAGCTGACGCCAATGCGACAGGCGTTTGACAAGTTGAATAAAAATATAACATATTAATTTCATAAAAAGAAAAGAAAATAGAAACGAAGCACCAAGTTTATTGCCGAAGATGTCCACATCAACAGGCAGTACATTCATCAGCGAACAGCCCTTGCGTCTGGCGACTCAAGATCTACGTCACAAACAAGCTTATACAATGTGTCCATGCGCTTCAAATTGATAGTGAATACGTGAAAAAAAAATAGTCAATTAGTCAGTAGCAGAGACTTCAATTACTTGACATCTACTCGAGTATTGAGTAGTAAAATTTTAAAATACTCAACGGCATAGTTAACGGCAAAAATATATGAAACAAACATATTTCCTGCCAGTAAAATGGACGTAAGACTCAGTTAAACGCAATGACTGAACATTGTTTATATTTTTTTAAATAAGTAAATAAAAATATAAATGTCCGGTCCGTGGTGCAGTGGTCAACGTCGTTGGCTACCGTGGTCGGACCGCCCAGGTTCAAATCCTTTTCCACCTTTCCGATCCCAAAGAGTGACGCATAGTGACAGTGATTAGCTAACCACTTGTCCTTTCCTTATCCTCGCATCCTTTCTATCCCTACTCTCTTCGAAAAAGAGAGGATGAGCAACTGGGTAACAAGCAGTTCTCGTAGAAAAAAAACATGTTGAGATAAACTCCGTATGCTCCAAGTTGGGAGCGGACATGGTAAAAAAAATTACTCGAGTATTTTTCAAAATACTCGAGTATCGAGTATTCGATACTCGAATTCGAGTTCAAGTTGTTCTATAATAAATACAAATAAAACATAAAATAGATATTAAAAGCAGACTTATTTAACGTGCTATAACTAGGTGTAATGAGCTTCGATTCATGCTTTTCAGACAGTGATGCATTGATCTTAGCTAAGTAGGTAATTACAATATTCCCGGGAATGAATCGGCTTATCGCTTTTTGCTCCGAGGCATTTCATCCCTGCCTTTAATTAGAAGTTATGTAATTATGCGTATCTGATTTGAGATGGTTCGCAAATTGGGAGATGCGAGTCTGCTAATAATACAAATATCTTCCAGTGATTTATGCGCCGAAGTCAAACGCGCCCATAAAAACAAACAGCTGTAAATGCTTATACACACAACATTTGCTCATCGAAAATTACAAATAAATACATGTGAATGTTTTTGAAAATGATAATGTAATAATTTTAATGACGTAAAAATATTTTTCACATTTTTTCATCAGAAAAGAATGACACAAACATCTTTAAAAGAATTGAAATTCACTTACATGCATCCAACTTTATTAAAAAATATTAGGTACCATCTTTTTAAAATTACGTAATACATGTTTTGTTAAAAAATAATCGTACAAACTCCGCGTTAGATTTATTAAGATCAGGACCGGTTTCGCTCATCGCGAGCATTATCAAATGTTCATCAGTTGATAATTCTCACGATGAGCGAAACCGGTCCTGATCTTAGAAAATCTAATGTGGAATAAGTATTAAAAAATGTCTTGTTATTTTTTAATATATTATAATATAATGTCATTTCTCCGAGCATTGACAGTGGAAGCAATTAATACATTTCTAATATTTTTTCAAACTTGTCTATATACGTATGTGCTTTGTAAATCTGTTCACTAATAATTATATAATATTCCATTATGACAAATTTCATGCTATATTTTTAATTCTTAACGATATAAATGAATACCGTATCAATAAATCAAAGCTTTACCAAACTGTCGAAACGTTCAGAATAAGATGAAGTATAAAGTGTACAGAATCGTAAATCAATATCATTCTAGTCCACACTGTACATCCTTTTCCAGTTGTAATACCGTCAAACGCTACATACAAGGAAACCCCTTTCGAAAATCCTTGACACTCCAGTCCATGGAACAGTGCTCGAATGGAGGGCGGAAAAATCGCCCGGCAACAAACTTTACGCTAAGCGTTCAATTGTTCACTTGCTTTATTGGCTACTTGGGCTCGTATTATTTGAATTCAAAAGGGTGACCATGGCGATGAAAGCCATTTCAAGCGCTGGGGTGCGGAAAAAGCAATGTTTTTTTATGGTATTATTCAACGTTTTCAACACAGGTTTGTTTCGAGTGCGTCAATGCAATGAGAATTGTGTTTTATAAAACAAGCAAACAATAACAATTTTATAATTAAAAACTGTGTTTATTTATTCGACAGCAAACAACTTTTAAATGAAACTCGATTGAAAAAATCCCTTTTTGTGAAAAAATATCACCTACTAGGATATGGAAGGTGACGAACATGGTAAGAAGCTAGTTCACATTAAGGACATGGCAACGATCGCGAGCATTTTCATCGGTTGATTAACGAAACCGATGCGTGTGAAATATGTTTAATTTTTTGTAAGTGTTCCATATTTAATTAGTAGAAATTCATCACAATATTAAAAGTAAAACTGTAATAGAATTTCGTTTTAGTGAAAGATATATTTGAAGCTTTTAATCGTCGACATCTTGCTGATATAACTTTACCTGATAATTATCTTGAACTGTGGCGGTTGCGTCCTCCTATCAGCAGTGATCAAAAGGTAATGCATCTTTTTTTTAAACACCAAACTTAGAAACGGAAAGAACTTTAACGGCAACGCGCCTTAGAACTAGAAGCTTTATCAAATAGATATCCAAAAAAATAATCGATCTGGAACAGATCTCTTTTTATCTTATACGATTTTTTGTAGCTATGTTTGGTCCTTGTGTGAACTCCCGATAAAGACAATCTCAACAAAAATTTTATCTACTCGAACTGTTTATCGGTTACTCGGTTAATAAAACTCCCCCCTATCGAAGTGAGTATATTGGATAGGAGAACTACAGTAAAGGTAGTGGTCATTGTATTATTCTCAATACCATCGGATGGATGAGAGTATGTTTCAAAAATCACAGACACCCATGCCTTCAAACAAAACTATATTTAAAAAAAATCGTAATGTTCTAAGCCCAAATACAATTTTAAAATATTGTATTGGAATTTTCTTATTTGAATAACTTCGTAAGGAGATGTTAAGAAAATTAATATATGTACATACATACATACTTTAGAATTCTTTCGCAACATTTTCAAAGCATATTGAATAAATCAAAGAAATATCGTCAATAAAGCCCTTCATTTATAAGCATCATACATCTTTTTTTGAGTATATTTTGAATATTCGAGGGGACATATTGAACTGCTATTTGACTTGTCGTATTAAATTATGATAGGGTGTTCTTATTTTGAATATATTGAAACAACTTCTTTTTTGTGTACAATTTTTTTTAAATCACTGACTTCATTAAAATTGAAGTCGATTCAATTATATTATAATTATAAATGATCTAAGTCAATCGTTTTATTTAGTTGTACAAATATAGAAGTGATGGAAGTTTTATACATATCTATATATAATTATTTGTATAAAGAGATCTTAGTGTATTATTACAATGAGACGAAATGAGAATTAAGAAGTAGTGAGATAAGTGCTCCTTGAGATTTAAGGATACAAATCCTTTGTCTGGAATAACTCAGTTAGTGTATTTATCATAACAGTTTGGTAAATGTTGCTATTTATTTTATAATAACATACATTACTTTTGGCAGATACTTGTCCCTGTATCGCTTACCTTATTTCTGTCGTATTGGAATATTTCAATCTTTTTTTGTTGTAATTAAATAAGTGAAACAAGAGTCACTTTTTGTAATAGCACAATGAATAAACAAGTTATTTAAATTCAGTAGATAGTTTAACCTACAGGCTAAAACTTTCATTAACCTTTTACTCATCAAGTTTGTTCGTCTGCATGATTAAGATTTTTGTCAAAGTTTTTCCCGTCTCCTGCGTCTCTTCGTTAAGTTGCATTCCTTCTCTATCGTTGCTGATAAGAAAGCGCTGTTTCTCCGTAGTGGTGAGCAATCTTAAGTGAAGCCAGTTCAAGAGGTCGACTTACTTAACTATTTTTTTTAACTATGAAAGGTCATCGAAAAGACTGTTTCTCGGTCTATAACAGTTTTCAAATGTCTTTCTCGGCATAATTCTGTAACTAAGAGATCGTGGGTTAAAATGGTGGCCTACTGTCTTGTGACAATTTTGAGAGTTTTTCACGAACAAACTCCTAAATAGTGGGCTTACATAAATCATTGAAAATTACACACGTAGCATGGAGCATAAAATATTTGCCTTAATGACTTATTTTGAATTGTCTGAAGAGTATTCAGATGTTTTTGGCAAGCAACGCCAATACTGGTGCAGCACCATAATCATAATTGGAAGAGTAATTGCTGTATATAGGAGAAGCTTACTTTTTAGCGTTAGTTTGATTTAAGCATTATAAAAAGATTACTGCTCAATAAATGTGTCTAGGAATGTAAAAAAAATGACAATACAAGTCATAGCCATTAAAAATTGACAGTTTTAACAATATTATATTTTAGGAACACACTGCTTTAAGCATTTCATTTTGTATGTACAGCACAAGAAACCGCGAAGAATCAAAAACCTATACAGGCGAATCACTTTGATGTCAGAATACATTGCCACTTTGATGTCGTTTTCATTATCCCTACTATAACGTATTTACTTTTTTGGTACTGCCTGCGCCATTCTTCAAAGAAGCACGAAAAGCTCGCACATGGAGGGGCTTACAATTTTTCCACCGTTGTATTTTCAATGCACAGATTTTTCTTCATACATGCATTTTCTTCTTTCATTGCTTTCGTAACACGGGAATAATGTCCCCTTTACCAATTCACTGAGGTAGTTCCAAAGTCACAGAAATTTCTGAATGTAAGTATAAACAAGTTACAAGTCCTATTTCGGCTAACGCCATTTTTCTGTCTGATTTAGAATTTTCTATAAAATTAAAATACTTAAATTCATACTAATATCTCAACAATAAAAAACATTTATTTTATAGGTATGTAGCTTCCTCAATAGCTGGAATTAGATGAAACATTCTTTACTTTGGTTCAATTTACAGCGTTGTATATATAACTCCGTAGCTAGTATTTAAGATTTTTGGCCATGTCCGCTCCAAATGTGGAGTTTTCTGCTCGAACTGCTTGTAACACCTTTCAAGTTATTAATTGATAATGCTCGCGATGAGTGAAAAAGGTCCTGAACAAAATTGATCTTTTTATTTTTTTTACCATGTCCACTCCCAACTTAGAGCATATGGACTTTCGCGGTGTATGTGTCAACAGGTTTTTTCTGCGAGAACTGCTTTTTACTCTTTTTCAGAAGAGAACAGGTATTTAAAGGATACGTAGACTAAGAATTTTAGGAACACAAACATCCATTGCCTCCGAACAGAATCGATTTATCGACTGAAGAAAACTCGAACCCGGCAGGTCCGTCACGGAAGCCAGCGACGTTAACCACTGCACCAAGAACCGGGTTATTAAATTAATCTCATGTGGAATAAGTACAACAAATGTTTTATTATTTTTTATACCTTTGTATTATTATAAACCAAGATGAAGCGTAAATAAATAAGATAATAAAGCTTAGATAAATATTATGTGTACATATTGTGTTTTTTTTAATTAGACAATTCTATTAAATCTTTCATTAAAGCAATAAGACGAATGTCGAAAGGTTGTTAGTGAATGTATACTTAATTTTGAAAAGACTTTTTTCGCAATAATAATAGAATTTTTCACCTGAATTTTAATTACTGTTGCAAGGTGAGAATATTCTTAGAAAACGAGAATATTCCAAGGATTCTCTTTCACATACATATATAAAATTCTAGACAAGTTTATTAGGCACACGTATTTTATGAGAATAATCTGAATCATTTCATACAATCTTTGAATACCCAGACATTTAAGAATGCTTAATTTTATTTACTTAAAACTTTTTTAGGTGATTTTTTGGTTATTGCTGCTTATATTTGTTGGAACGCTACTGTTGATTTGATTTGAAAACAACATTTGAGCGCTGGAGCTTTTAAAGAGTTCAATATTTTAGTACATAATGGTGTTCCTTCATGTTTTGAATAGAAATACATGATTTAACCAGAGGGTTAAGTTAGAGGTTAAGTTAATACACCAAAAATATATAAAACCTTTTTTGACTTATTCCACAATTAATTTGTTCAGATCAAAACCGTTTTCGCACATCGTCTCCATTTTCAACTGATTAGAATATACACATAGTATTTACTATATACATAGAATATACAAATAGCTATTTGTACAAATAATAGGCAAGAATTATCTTGGTAAGTTTTGTATAAATTGATTTATATTTTTATCAGTTAAAATGCTCGCGATGTGCGAAACCGGTCCTAATATAAATAAACTTATTGCGGAATAAGTACAATTTTTTTTTTACATTTTTTTATATATAATGCCTTTCAACCATGTGTTGACAGTGAACGCCTTAAAGATGGTTAAGTTATATTTTGGGCTTGTAGCCACGTACTCTATTTATATTTTTATCAGTTAAAATGCTCGCGATGTGCGAAACCGGTCCTAATATAAATAAACTTATTGCGGAATAAGTACATTTTTTTTTTACATTTTTTTATATATAATGCCTTTCAACCATGTGTTGACAGTGAACGCCTTAAAGATGGTTAAGTAATATTTTGGGCTTGTAGCCACGTACTCAACTCCATTGGCTGGGGCCAGTGATGCACAACCTACGGCACCGCGATATATCGATCATACTCTTCTTTAGTTTCAAATTTTCAAGGATGATAGAAGAACAATATAAAATATATATATTATATACACTAAAAATGGTGATAATTTAATCAATTTTACCCATGCGGCCCTCGAAAAATCTGAAAATTGATAAGCTGGCCCTTCTACCAAAATGTTTGTGCATCACTAGCTTAGGCTGTAGTGTTCAAGGGTTCGAATTTTGGTAAGATAATCACAAGCTTTGTCGTACTCATATATTTTCAATACCCACTCATTTAAAAAAAACAGAAGATGTTACTTAGTAAAAATTCTAGTTCTAATTGAAAAATCACTACACTTGGAGCAGACATGGCCTGAAAAAAAAATAAAACTAGCTAAGGGATGGTATTTACATACAAGCTCGAAATTGAAACCAAAGTCTAGAAAGTTCCATCTTAACAACTTAACCAACGCCATTTTCTTCATAAATAGTTCGTAGTATTCCGTTTCAGCTTAGAGAAGGAAAGAAAATAGCTCTATACAGCCAGCAGCTTAAAATAAATACATTCAGAATTATAATACATTCGGTTCAAACTATAATTCATTTGAAAACTAAATAATGTTATAGAGAAAGCGCCATATGCAAAAATAAAACTTACTTAAAGCGTGGAGTAATTCGGTTGGTAGATTTATTCAAAGCAGAATTTTGAGATTTTCAGAAAGGAATTTTCGAAAACGCTTTGTGGAAGTTAGCATTAATATAGTTAAAGCCGCAGAATTTTACTTTGTTTTAAAAGTTCTATGTTAAATAAGCGAAGATGGTTTATGTGGTATCAAGTTTGAAAAACTGTCACCAGACAAATTAATAAACAATGATAAAATAATATTAGTTGATACAATAATTTTTAGTAGATCTACTTACTAAATAAGTCTTTGACATTTTTTTGAACTTCTGTTTTATACTTAAAGCAGTGATTCTCATGTGCGGCCATCAGAAGCTTTAACTGCGGCCACCAACAGCTTCAGAGAAGATATGGATATTTTAAAAAAAAATGTTTTTCAAAGTTAATTAAGTGTTAGAAATAGAAAAGAAAGGATGGGTCGCCTGTCTCACCCTCCGGGAAGGAAAAGTTAATTTCTTTAAAAACATCAGAGAATGACCGACTTTTCCAAATCAAACATAGGATTATATCACGGTGTATGCGAGTGATTGTGCGCATGTCATTGTCACGACGCGAATGAGCCTCTCTTTCTTTAGCTTTGACATTCGTATGTGACGAACGAACGGCTAGAAAATAAATACATACAACTCCGCGTTTGATTGTATTGGTGTGAAATTATCACGAAATTTCTACAAAATCTTTTCACTGTGCCCGATGAGTGGTTATTATTATCACTGTTATAGTTGTATTCTATCTATAAATGTATTAGGGAGGTTTATGTACATAACATCGAGATATTTCAATTATTAGAAGCTATGAGTATTAACCAGGGCTTTTTTTTGGCCGGATTCGGAGTCGTTGCGACGTTTTGTTTGGAGTCGTACTTGGAGTTGAAAATTTTAAACATTTATTTTTGAATCTAGTATTTCAAATTTGGCTATGGGTCAGATTGGTTGGTTGATGTATAATTGAATACACATAAAAGGGAAAGGTAGGAAAAAAACGTGATGAAATCAAACTTGTTTTCGTAGGAGTCGTAGTCGGAGTTTTTTTTTACGACTCCACATCCCTGTTATTAACTTCGTATCTTAGTTAAGCATCTGTAAACAAAATATGCTAGAAGTAATAGTTGAAGATTATAATATAAATATAAATGATATCGGTACTGCTATTTTAATACAAGTTTATAATCTCAATGACGCTAGTTAACCGCTTTGAACCAACCACACACACGAAACATTAGATAGCTGTAAAATTGTACGCGGCGGATGATTATAACACATAATGTAAACTTTGATGTTTTAATGAGGGACTTGATTATATGAGGCGGGACTTATGGAAAGTTTTTAACAAGACTTCAGAAAGTATTTAAAGTTCAGCTCGAATGTTTTGTCCCGACAGCTCTTTCGTACAATATATCAATCGGAATCTCTTTGTGTGGAAAATTTCCACCCTTTAAACTGGTGTTGCGAAATGGCGACACTGCAGCGATAATTTATGCGCCACCCCGCTAAATTCGCGGGGTTGTTTTTAATGGCTTCCCCTCACGAACTCATAACCTGTGAGAATTGATTACGTATAAAAATGAAAGCTCTGAGGAAATAAAGTTAATACACATTCGGATATTAATATGTAAAATATATCAAAGTTGCCTCTACCTGCCAGCAGTTAAATGTTTTGAAATGAAGTGATAAATAATTTTATAATATCTTGAATATAATACTCATGCTTGGGAATCACGCGCGGCTTCTTACAAACAGCTTTTATCAATCAATAATATATGTATCTATCAAAAATGTTGCACCTACATAAGCGCCGATATTAGCGCGCAATACTTATAATTGTAACATTAAAATATTTGAAAAAAATCATTTCTACACTTAAATAATAAGAAAACAACAGCTTAAAAATAACACCTAACAATTAAAACAGAAATTTAAAACAATATCTTCAAATAGGAAAACAAATATAAAAATAACAGCGTAAAAATACACATTCAAAAAAAATTAGATTTCAATTGTATTTGAGAATTCTAATTACCTAATATTAACGAATAATCACTTATAGGTATATAAAGTATTTATTTTCAATAAAAATTTTAATTTCACACTGTGGTTTATCTTATTACCTTTTTCCAATCGACAAAATTTTCTTGGATATGTTTGATAAAGTGTCAATTAACTCTAAATACGATGTCATGTTTATAGAAAAGCTATCTTATGTAAGTTTATTTCTCTAAATGAGCCGTCAACAATACAAAATAATCATATATTGTGCGCTAGGGTCGACGCGCTAACGTCGGCGCACTTATGTCGGGGTGCAATCAAACATATTGAAATGATTTAAAAACGCAAAATTCCAGCACACCATTACTAATAGAATTTTAATTTTTCTATGAATCACTAAAAACAGTTTGTTTGCGGAGTTTTTCTTTATAAACTATTTATATTTTAATTTATAGTCCTGCCATTCTGTTTGCAGCATACATAGCACCACATAAACACAGCCTCCCGAGCTTTTTGACCATCAAATCATCTAATGCAATGAAAGAATGTTTTAATAACTAATAATACCGTAATAAGTAATAAGTAATAAGTTTATCTATCGTATGATTATCAATACAATCAGTAGAATATTGTCTGAGTTTACATGTCTTAATTGCTGTTCTGTCTAGTTTTCTCTGTCTAACGGAAATAGAGGAAATAAAGTTGATATTTAGATTTATTTTAAATTCAAATTTTGCACGCTGTTTTCTTTGCGCTTGGAACGGTTTAAAAATTGGTTGTATTTCCAAGAAAAACATATTTATAAATATGGCTATGAACCCAATTTGAAAGTCAATTTATGTAGGCAAATAAATACACACATAAAATATCAAATTATTTTCATAAGCTATTATTCACTATTTATACAATTTTATTATTTGGATACATTGACAGATATGCAGTAAAATACGATAAATAAATGGGTTCTTGGACATGGGTTTATGTAATATTTTATCTTGGCTAAATAAAATACGCCAAATATAGTATAATAACAACTGTTAATTTTTTTATTTTATTCATGTCAAAATCGATCTCAACTAATAATGGAACTCATTTACGGTGAAGTACAAAATTTTCCGGTTTTTTTTTGCTTGTTGCCTGAATTTTCACGAATATAAAGGTTTTATATTTTCCAATATTATGAAGAAATATATTTTCTACATAATAGCTTGTCAGTACTTAAATTTATAGCGTTTTTGCTCATAAATGTAATATAAATTTGTGCGAGGGTAAGCGACGCATAAATAATTTACCTGCGTTATTTGGTGTCAAATAATTTCGCCGCTCGAAAGTTTGCCTGGGAATATTGATTTTACAAAGCTAATATGAAGGAAAAAAATCAAGATTTCTGATAAAGTCAAAGACCTTCATTTGATTTGTTTTGTTATTAGAGTTCTACGTTGCTTTAATATTGGTTTCGAGGTTTTATTGAAAATCAATCAGAGAATGATTTGATTTTCTTTTTAAAACGAAGCCCCGAAAGTTTTTCTATTCAATCTAAATATATAACGAAGTTAAAGAAAGTTCTTTCAAGAATAGGTATGTTATAAATACTACTTTAAGTAGGTTGAATGAAACCTTTTACAAAGCTTTTCCAGTAATGTGATTATATCATAGTGCCACAAATAAACTGGGTATTGAAGCTTTAAAATGGATGAAATTGGTTTGTCACCTAAGGTTAACTAACGAAATTGGTCATAATTTTGTTTCAATCATTAAGTAAAATCTTATTTGTATCCTGCAAACGTTAAAAAAACGATCAAAAAAAAACCGTACAATAATAGCTGTAAGATATTTTCTTTCATGACAATTTAGGTAACAATCTTGCACACAAATAAAGTTTTTATCTATTCTTTGTTTCTAAAGTGAATGCAGAAAAAAGTGAAGGGAATTTTGACTGAAATCAACATTTTATTGGTAGAATGATGTTAAAATAAAAAGTTATCACCCATATCATATGTCTAACGGAACTTAATACTTTGTAATTTTGGTTTTTTTTGCTCTATGTTTTAATATAATTTCTGTAGGAATAAAATACAGGCGGACCTCTACTTTAGAACAATCACTTTCGCACAATTCGCTATTTCGCACATTTTTTTAAAGAGGTTCAATTAAAAAAAACTGTTAAATACGTTACAAGTTGTGGACATGTATCTTATCATAGTGATGGATGAAATGGAAAAATCTTTGTCACACTGGATAAGTGGTCAACATCAAAAATATATCTCTTGAAATACTTCAATTATTCAAGCTAAGGCTCTTAGTTTGCATAAAGATTGGAATATTTGACTAAAATAATACTCTAACACGATGTTTTATGCAAGTCACGGTTGGTTTGTCAATTTTAAAACGAGAAATTCTTTATGATGCGGATAAAGATGCTGGAAAAGAATTAATTTCCTCACTAGCCAAAATTATTGAGGATGGAGAATATTCCCCATCTCAAACATAGATGTTAATTTTAAATTCTTCTTCTTTCGAGCATTTAACTTTCGCACACATTTTGATGAATCAATTACGTACAAAAGCAGAGGTCCGTCTGTATATTGCTATGTTCTTCATAATTTAGTAATTTTTTCACTATAAATGAGTAAGTTGTATCATTTATTCTCAACAGAACATGCTTATTTAAAAACTGTGCAATACAATTCGTGCAAGATATAATCATTTGTTTTTGCAGACATATGGTTTTAAATTAAGTTGTGCTCATTCAAACAAATGTGCATCAAATGTGCTCAGAACAAAATGGCAGACATTTTGAAAGTGCAGCAAACTTTGTCGAGATTCTATTACGGTGCATTTAAAAGTCCTCGCGACAGCGGGAAAAGCTCTGGAAGTGCGCTCGTTACCTTCAGACTTCAGATGACATAATTTTCCCTTGTAGTCTATCGCATAATATCTACAATATTTCATATTATGAAAATAAGCTTTTTGAATTTCATATGGAGTTTATTCATACCACATCAATGCCCGCATACTCGTTATACAAATTGAAACGTTATACATTATGAAATATTGTTGAAATAATATAAGAATACTAGCTGTACCCTGCACGCGTTGCTACGTCAGCAATTGTAGGGGTGATTGGGGGGGGGGGGGTTTAGGGGGTGTACGCCAGAAAGTTTCGCGGAAGTGTAATCGAGAAATTTGTAAAAAATCGATATCAATTTTTGGGGGGGAAGGGGGTTGTTTGGCGGGGGGTATGCCAGAAACCTTCGAAGGAGTGAACTCGAAAAATTCATAAAGTTTAAAAAAAAAAATTGGTGGGGGGGAGGTTGGGGGGAGGGGTTGGTAGGCCAGAAACCATCGCGGGGGTGCACTCAATAAATTTGTAAAGTTTCACATCGATCGGTCGAGCGGTTTAGTAGTCCATAGCGGACATACATACAGACATTCATTTTTATATATATAGAAGATTAAAAAAAGCATACGGCGAGAAAAATAACAATGTATTTTAATTCTACAGAAACTATTTTATACATTTGTTGACAGCTATTTCGGCATTGCTATTTTTCTCACCGTATTATAATGAAGTTCTACCAAATAAATGCCAACTCAATCAATATATTAAAAAAACAAGCTTTTGAACGGTAGCATCTCTAAGAAAATTGGTTGGGTAAATCCATGGGTAGTATCCGTATGTCCTCAAATAGAGAGTTCTCAAAAATTTCTTCTGAACCCTCTCCACTAAAATAATATATTTTTTAACCTCGCATCCAACATTTGTAATGCTTTCTTGCAAGTAATCAAATAATGTGATTATTGAATGTTGGTTTGCTCTCAAATTTTTCTCAAAAAAATTAGAAGTGTACCTCTTCTTTACTTAGTATATATAGATATAGGCTTCAGCTGAAATAGCTATCAACTATGTATTATACACTTATGTAGAACTAAAAAACCTTGCTAATTATTCACCGTGTGCTGAAATATGTCTGTTTTGCGCACACGTTCTCTTTTTAAGTTAGCGTCAATATTATTATGACGTAGGTAAAACAAGCGAACGAAGCTTCTCCTACAGTAACGTTTCGAGTCTAGACGAAGGAAAATGAAACTTTCTGATCGAGATAAACAACTTTAAACGAGTACGTCAAAGCTTATCATGTGAGAAACATCCACTTCCTGCCATATTTTTGCCCAGATTAATACGATGCGATTACGCGTAAAAGCTCGCAGCTAGTCTGATAAGATACTTCGGATTACCGCGGTGGATGGCGTGGAGCTCTATAATTATATAAACAGCACCGAGAGTAGGTACATAATTTAGATTATTTATTTTGTTTAGTTGTTATGACGAATCGCATTGTTTCCTCAAATGATATACAGAAATCTTTAGGTTTTACGCAATATGAGCCTTTGAGAGGTGAAGTGAGCCAATGCCTTTAAGTTCAATCACGTTTATACTTAATTTTGGTGTAAAACTATCTTAACGTTTTAACACTATGCGGAAGCTTACTACAGAAATGAACAGAACAACATATTGCAAGGAAATAATGATTGAAATAGTGTTTTGAAAGGGGGAGATTAGTTTACCGATAACATATAATTTGAGCCCTTGAGATGTAAAGTGAGCCAAGTAGCAAAATTATAAAACTTTTTTACTTGCACTGGGCATACTTTTGTATTATTAAAAACACTATTTCTGTGTGTTTTTAATAATCTACCTTCACTTGTAGGAAACTGTAAGTCCTGAAGAGTACGATACTTCATCTAACTTATTATTTCCCAAAATTCCACTTGGCTCACTTCACATCTCAGGGGCTCATATGTCATATGGTCTCGTTGGATAAAAAACGTATCTCTATTGTTGCCTGTTTTGAGTTATGAATGCCACTTGATGCAAAATAAAAGGTTATGTTATGAGTCAATGAGGGAAAATATCAATAGGAGAAGTGGATACGAAGATATTTCAAAGCGTATTTTAAACCTTTCTTGTTTATAGCTCCACTAAACCTTAAAACAACACATTAGAACAAATTATTAAAAACAAATAAATAAAAAAGTCATAGCATCGCTTTCAAAGAGAATGAAAGAAAATGTATCCGTTAAGAAATAGGTTCTGGTGAAACTTGTTTTTTAGCTTTCCTGAAAAGTAGAGAAAAATGACTTTAAGTGATCAATATGAAACTGAACAATTACTCAGAGAATTTTCAGGTTTATCGGACAAGATTATTTGGGTGCATCTTCTTACAACGTTCCTTGAAGTGCAAGTGAATCTAAGAACACAAAATCATTTCAATATATTAATCTAGTTTAATTTTCAGTGAAATTGGTTAACATCTTTGGAGCAGTGTTGCATTTGGACCTGAATAATGAAGGCTGTTTTGCGATTTTTTGAGAAAAAGTATTTTATAATCATTTCATATAGAATAACACATACGGTTATCAAAAAATAGCATAAATTATCAGTCTGTCGTACTCTTTGGAACATTTTATCGTCACGTTTTAATAGCAAAACCTCCAATTTAAATGTCACACAGTTGATTTAAAAAATTGATAAATTGGTCAATTGGAAATATTGATGTTTCTGACAAAGATATTTTCTTGGTAAATATTTTAAATCATCGTCTCAAATCGATTTACGAAACATTCCATTTGCACTATGAAGGGTGAACCGTTTTCGAATGAATATGATTCCGTATAACCTACGCGGAAACTCCAAATGAAACTTGTTTTTTTCTTTGTTGATAGCAGCGGCCGCGGCATGCGTCGTCGGTTGGCGTGTGTGTACTTGGTGGCATGTCTTCTCGCAGCGTGTGCCGCCCAAGATCTGAGCGCCCCGTGCGCCTTCAACTCCCTGTGCTGGTGCAGACCCAGGGAGATATCCTGCGTATCAGTACCTCTACACAAGTTACCAGGTAAAGCAGATAAATTTATTTCCATAAAGTATTTACGTTTTTCTATAAATGATCATATAACCTAATGGACAACGCATTCGACCGATAATTTTATTCATGGGTCATCGGTTGTTGTTTTAATCAAGTTGTTGTGTGTATCAAGGGCATGAGTTTTATTTTTACATTTCCTGCCATCCATTCGATGTTATAAACGGCGCATGTAAACAGCAATAACCTTTAAAGTAGTATTTTATTTTTTCGATAGATGCGACAGTAATTCGTGGAAGTTATTTTTTTAAAATATAATCAACACAAATTTTTGGTTACTTCACCTATTTTGTTACAAAGTTTGAGTTTCGCCTCTTTAAGAATCATCTTCAGGTTACTATAGTAATGAAAAATGATAACTAAAGTTACTTTGCGATGGTAAGCATGAAGATGCTTTTTAAAAATGCGAAACACGTGCCACTATTTGTGACACAATACGTGAAAAATCGTTTAGCTATTGTTTTTCTTGTTTTATTTCTTACACTCTCGAAAAAATAAAATTTTAGCTGAACTGCAACCAATCTTCGTAAATTACTTCACAGGCGCTTACTGTCAATTCTTGATGGAAAGGCAATTTCAATAAATACGACAGTTTCTTTTTAATACTCATATACTTCCACATTTATTTATAAATGATCAGGACCGGCTACGTTCATTGCCAGACTTCGCTAGTTGGCAATGCGAGCGATAAGCGAAACCAGTACTGATCAATTTTAAATAATACTTGGAAGTAAGGAAAAACATTCCATATGTTAAGAATTCAGTTTTCTTAAAAAATGACAGTTAATCTTAAATTTCATGATACATACCAACACTGTTTGGTTCATTTGGTATTTTTGTAGTTATTTATCAGTGAACACTGAACACTCACTTTAATCTCACACTGTATTTCATATAACGTCATAATAATATGATAAAGTAATATCAGACATTTAATTAGGTATGTAAATTTTTTAATTTACCATTTCAAGCTAGCTATGTTATTATTAAGGAAACAGATGATATAACATCTGATGTAGGTAAACTATTTAATCTGGTTCATACGTAATTGATATCAGTTTTAAAGTTGTGCTGTATTATATAATGTAATATGTAATTAGTCGATATTGGTAAACAATCAGATGAACAACACTCAAAGTTTTCGATTTGTGGTGTGTTTGGGAAGACCCCCAGATGTTGTTATCCTAAAATACACGCAAACTATTTGCAATTTACAAAACTTGAGCGATCCAATAAAACAGTTTTGCCAATAACTAACTGTTAATCATTATCGGGTAGTAAACGTGTTTCTTTACACAACGAAACAGTAAAACAGCTTTCCACAACTCATATTCCTCTATTTAAGAATCATTTTTCAGGAAAGTCTATTAGATAAAACATGCGCGTTTGAAATATTCAAAAAGTGTAATTTTAAATTTTATTCACGATCATTTTGATATCGACGCAGGAATTATATACTTGAGTGAACATTTGGTTGTACCACCACCTACCGTTATGCGTCTGCAGCTGTGGTTCACAGCCGTCTTCCATAACTCTATGCGATCAAGACAAGAAACGAATATACTCCTCACTTACTTTGCCTAAAAAATCCATTTGGTTTGAAAAATACGTTTGAACGATAAGATACCGTTATCTTATCGCGTATGGGCAGTGAAATTTTTATCTTGGCAACTTGTAGCGACGATATAAATGGTTTTCGGCCAATAATAATCTAATTTATTTTCTTTCTTATTTGATTGCGACGAAAATAGTAAATACAAATCATACTTTTTACTGCAAAAGGTGTTAAAAACAATGATTAAACAATACGAAAAGTTTAGATATTGTAGCACAAATATTAAGATAGATATTTAAGATAAAGTGGCAGTGGTCGTAAACTGTTTACCCACAGGGAAGGCAATGTTAAAACGCCAGTTGATTACGATCAATAGTACATTCTTAGCAATATGGTAAGGCGTTTGACCAAAACAAAATTTCTACTTTATTTTAAATAGTGTTGATCCAAACATATATTTAGTTGCGATATATTAGATATGATATATAAGATGACTTGCGGTACATGTGATTTAGTATATGTCGGACAGACTGGGAGACGTATTTCTACCCGCGCAATCGAACATGTTAGATCCTTTAACAATGGAAAAACTGATTCACAATATGCAAATCACCTTATAGAATTAGCACATAATCCGAATTCGGTCCCGATTCGTTTACATTCCTGCAATAAGGGCCTAAAACTGAATGCATTGGAACAGCTTGAAATTAATAGGTATAATCAGTCCAATGAAATTCTTAACGATCAGATCACAATTAATAGTTCACCTCTGTTAAAACCTTTAACAAACAATTTAAAATAGATGCACTTAGACATTGCAGATTTTAAGTGGTTTCACACGATCAAATAACATAAAAATACCCAAATTATTGTTTCCCACCATTACTTTAGACCAATAAATCAAACTTATTTAAATTCTTTCATGTGACGTAGGTATGGTTTCAACAGAAAGAGATTATGTAGGGGGCACCCTGTCTAGCAAAGGTATATAAGCTATCTCTAATACACGTTTTAAACATAGTTCTGACGAAGGCGTAAGCCGAAATAGCTATCAACAAATATATAAAATAATTTATGTAGAATTAAAATACATTGTTATTTTTCTTTCCGTATTATTAGATATGAGCTGTGAAAGAGTGAGATTAAGAAACGATTCTTTTATTTTATTAAATTTACATCAACTTACTCTCGTACCTTTGACAAAAATATTTCTATTTGAGTATCTGTTATAGATTCATTTCTATATATAGTTGAATTTAATATTCTATTTTCATGTTTTGTTACCGTTGATTTCACCACGAGAAGACACGTGTCTTAATATGTAACAAAACATATCGCTCTATTTCCCTCCGCAAAATTGTCAAAATTAATAGTGAAAACTACCACAAGATAACAATACCGAGATCAGTACTAATTTTGTCACTGAAAACAAACCTTTAAGTTATAAAATAAATAATTTAATTTTAAGTTAATTGCAATTATAACATTTCTCATAACTAGTGGTTATTCCAGTTAAAAATCCAGTAGCTTTCTACGTAGGAAAAAAATATCAAACATGTTCTTTCACGCATAAACGTATTTTTTGAAAATTTCACGAGCGTGTCCATAGAAATACAGACAAAAAGAAAAATTCATACAATTTTACAACCAAAAGTCATGTTTTTCCTGAGTTATATCTTAATGTTTTCTACTAAACGTCTAATATTGTCCGGGCGAAAAAATACGAGGAAAATAATGTGGTTGCATTAATCATATTATGCCACATTGCCCTGTACGTTATCTAATAAAGGCTTCTTAAACTCGCGAGTGGACGTTGTTTGTAGGACAGAGTGTATAATAATGTTACATAAATATGGAGATTAAATTGGATTAAAATATACATACGTTTTTTTTTTGTAAGCCGTATGGATTATTTATATTTAATATATATACAAATAAATGTGTGTTTAAGCAACTTGTTTGAACAAACGTCCAGTATGTGTTTCCATATCGTTCATCCAATTGCGGTGATTTGTGTGCGAAAGCAAATGAAGATTCTTAAATAAGTGCAGCCATTTAAACATTTCACCGAAAAAAGTTTCAGTTTCAATCAGTTTAATGGCAAACCATATGCCGTGAAATGTGAAATTCGGACATGGTGATTGGTTTTTTTTAGAATTTTATACGCACTGGACAGAAAAACAAAAATGTTGTGTATTCAAAAGCACTTTCTTTTTTTGGGTGGCATTGCAACGAATGCCGGGTACTCACTAGTTGTAGATAAAAATATGAAAATAGTAAATCATAAAAAAATATTATGTTATCGTCAATGTAAGACGAGAATTTAGCTGCGCAGAAAATTCAAAGGCTGAGTGAGTCAATCCAAGAAATGCGCGGCATAGTTTCACTCATTGAGAAACTTCTGTTGAATTTCTTCATTATGAGGCCAAGCACTCTACATTGGAGTGAGCGTTAATTAAAAAATACATAATAAACACTTTTTAGTTTTATTAATTTTTGCTTCCTTATTTAGTGGATTTTGTAAACAGTATTTATTAGCAGGTCGTTAAATTCATCAACAATTAGAGTGTAAGCCCAGTGAGCAGGGGTTTTTAAATTGCTGCGTGGCCGCGGGGGAACATTGGTAAACGTGCAGTAAGATACTGCATGGCTATGCAAGTGTAATGGAAGACTTTTGTCATATATTCAGTAAAATTTTTCGAGGAAATAAATTTTCACTCGACAGTATTAAACCTGCAGTATTTTCAAATAAAACTGAGAAAAATATAACTGCACAAAATTTTGACCAAGGGGTGAAACCTTTTTCAAAAGTTTTAGATTCACAGTCATTTTTTATGGTTTATGGTAACGATACAATGAAACCGCTGCACTGCCATAATGCGTCACGGTGCGTACCATTTCAGGAAATTATTTTTAGGGGCGCAATAATTTGATAAGGGATGTTGCAATAATTTTATTTCAAAGTAATATATCAATTAGACTAGATAAACGTAATTGAAAGGCGAAGGCAAAACGGAAATGAGCACAGTTAAAAAGATAATAAAATGCCATTTTCATTGAAAGATTCTAAAAGTTTATTGGTATTACTGGGGACGTTCTTTATTAACTTGTAAAAGTTGTCTAATTGCTGTAAATGTTTTTAGTGGCGTTCAATGTATTTGTTTACCACTTTTAAGGTGTTCACTGTCAATACTTGCTGGAAAGGCTTTATAATGAAAATAATAATACATTTTTAATACTTTTTCTACATGAAATTTATTTGATCAGGACCGGTTTCGCTCATGGCGAGCATTGTCAACTGATAAGGAATACAATAAAACAGTGATATTTATACAAAGTTTAAATAATAATTACAAAAGAAAAGTATGAAAAACAAGGTATGACAAACAATTGGTAAAACGACTAAGCAAATGAATTGAAGCAAATTACAAGAAAAATAGACTATAAATACTTTTCTTTTGTATAAATATTTTATTGTATTCCTTATCAGTTGACAATGCTCGCCATGAGCGAAACCGGTCCTGATAAAATAAATTTTATGTGGAAAAAGTAATAAAAATGTATTATTATTTGTATTTGTTTACGTCTGTGATGCACATCCTGCGGCCCTCAATGATATATCTTTAAAAATATCAATCACCTTTTTTCTTCGGAACTTTTTCCAGACGATGGAAGAACAATATAAAACAATAAAATTTTCACTTTCATATACACTAAAAATGTAGGTAATTTAATCAGCTTAGACCCATGTGGCCCCCGAAATATCTGGGAATTGATGATCTGACCATTCTCCCAAAACTGTGTGCATCACTGGTTTACGTTATGTTGATTCTAAAATGACACATTTCAGAGTAGTACAAAATGGTAAATTAGAATCGTTTGAATTTTGTCGCTTACGACCTGAGTTTCGCCTTTCAATATCTTCAGACATTTTAAGTGCACGAATGAACTTGGACCAACGCGTAGTTTAGTCAGTATACTTTATGTATAAAAAATAAAAGTTGATCACTATGTTTAATTGTTAATAACGTAATCAAAGATTAACTAGCGAAAGTATTGATGTTAATGAGTTTCTATGAATTAAGTGGGAAAATTGTAATTATCAGGTATTTTCAATGTAGTATTGTAGAGAATTATTACCAAATAATAGCATATAAATAATTCGAGAGTTTTATCAGGCTTATTATTATTGAATTAATTGATTTAAATTGTAGTTTAATTATATCCGTGCACTTCCAATGCCTGAAGATGCCAAAAGGCGAAACCCGGGTCATAAGCGACAAAAATCATGGAAGAGTACAAATTTGAATTATTAAGTTGCTGGAGCTCACTCTAAATCCATTTTTTTTCGAATCAATAAATTTGTATACTTTACAAATCTCTTTATGAAAGTGTATGTTTCTTTTATTTGAATTAAATTCTACTTTGGTATTGAATTGAAGAAGTGTTAAACCTTTTATTTCAAATAGATAAAAGAAAATTAACATATGTGACCTGCACTCAAACGTTCTTACAAATTACACGTTACCTCACTGCATTTTCTATTTTATTGTAATAGAATACGTTTCATTCAGCTTATAATGGAGTCTCTTTGTTTCCATTAATTTACAGTGCCGGAGTAGGGTTTTCAATTTAAGTGAAACGTTCAGGTGAGCAGGTGGGCAATACAAGTCGTGCAAGTCTCTACAAGTGCATTCCTGGGAAAGCTGCAAAAATCCTACGATATAATAATGAGAGCTTGTTGAAAAAAATAAAATGTTTTCATGTAATTGCTTGCGAGCAGGCACTTTACATCCATTGTTCATGA
Organism: Himalopsyche kuldschensis; assembly: GCA_028554975.1. NCBI lineage: Eukaryota > Metazoa > Arthropoda > Insecta > Trichoptera > Rhyacophilidae > Himalopsyche > Himalopsyche kuldschensis. The sequence continues at coordinate 1,787,306 of JAHFWI010000005.1, forward strand.
TTTCCACATCATTGAGAACCTGAGCTTTATGGCTTGCAGAGTACATTTTTCCATATTGCAGTCATTCTCAAAATTTCAGTAGATTCAACCTCAAAATCTGATTCCTTGTTTCCTAAAACGTAACAACTAGCTTAACGGTCAGTATTTGTATCGTTTTTTACAGTGATTCTCTCAATACTTTACATTTGGATAAGTCTCAAAACTCACTGAAATATATATTGTATTCTGGATACTCAAATCCTTCAATTATTGATATATAATTAATTCTTTTGTGGGATTCAGCGGTAATTTTGTGGAAGTTCATTTATTATATATAATATTTAAAATAACGACTAATCGTGACACAGTTTAACTAGAACAAAAAAACTTTTAAATGTAACAGGTTGCTCGCCACTGCTTAATTTATTTACAATGGTTTTAGCCCTTCCAAATAGATTCATGATAGACTCATTAATTAATATTTTTTTAATGATTACGTCATTAGAGTAACATTGTTGTTTGTTTGTTTCTATCCTCCCCTTCTTTCTTCCAGTTTGTATAATATATGATGTTAGAATATGAAAATCTTTCGTAATTTATTACTTAAGTGACTTTTGTGAAAGTAAGATTGTCTGAAGATGCCTATGAAAGAGGCGAAATACGTGTCACGATAAAGAGCACAATACGTAGTATAATCAAAGTTATTAAAAAAATTATAATGAAATTAATTATTATAAAATGCTCTTGCATTTTTTTTCAAATATAAAGAAAACTAACACTTTATGCAAAAAGGATAAAGATAAATCGTTGTTTTGATATATTATTTTTTATAAATTATACCTTATCTAAGCTGAATAGTTTTATCTAGTGTGGTCTGTAAATTTTTCTGCCAAGAGTAATGTAGGCTTTAAAATCAAATAATCATTTTTACTTCATACCGTTTATTTTGATACACTTTTTTAGCCCGACTAGAACTTTTCAATACCATTAAAAAATAATCTTAGTTTCAGACTTTAAGCCTGTCACGCCCTAGCGTGTTTGGGCCGAACACTTTTGAAGCTTATATTTTTTCTAAATACGATTTTTTCTCAGTTTTTCAAGACTATTTGGAGGGTTTGTTTTCTGCTAAAGGATAAGCCTATTTTTTCAGAAATTTTTATAAATTATCGGTTAGGGAATAATCTATACTTAATTTACGTTTCCAATATTTGTCAACTTGCTCTTTCCCAATCATGCTTTATTGCATTACAAGAATCATGAAAATCTTAAACATTTATAATTATAAATGTTACATTAAAAGTATGATAATTGAATTAAACAGCAAAGTTTTCATCTTAAATTTAAATAACTTTGAATTTTCGACGTATTGTTTTACTAATTGTGACACGAGTTTCGCTGCTTTCAGAGGCATCTTTGGACAAACTATTCCAAAGGTTGCTTAAGCAATGAAGCAAAATTGATTCTAATATGTACAAACTCTAAATTGATGAATAATAAAAATGGATCTTGGAATTTTTCCTTTTTACGGGATGCAAAGAAGGGAGGATGGAGACAAAGATAAAACAATAATTATGGCACTAATGACAACATTCACATAAAAAAATTATTGACTAAATAATTTTAGAATATTAGAATCAATTTTGATTTATTACTAAAGAATCCTTTGCTATCGTTAGTCTGAAGATGTGTCGGAATTTGTAACACAATACGTGGAATAATCAAAGTTATTTAAAACTTCCACCATCGAAAAATCACTCGCTTCAAATAACATTCATATTCATACAATTATAATGAATTCTACTTATATTTAACATGTAATCTGCTGTTTAGTTAATAAGTCCATAATGTTTTTTTTTTATTAAAAATGGAAGTTCTCTGAATAAAAATTGAAAAATACAAATTGTCGTGGCTTGAGAAGCTTCTTTTTACTCTGCGATTGTGCCTTACATTAAATTTTAATTATGATGATTTGACAAGGTATTAATTAGTATGGCAATCATTGCTATGAATTACGTCGGTTTTTTAAGAGTTTTTATTTTTAGCAATTACAGGAATTAATCAAGCACTTGTTTTCGTTTTGCCTTTTGTTTTGTATAAGTATTATGTGACATTTTTTAAGCCCAATTTTCAGTATCTATGGTAAAGTCTCCAAATACATTATCATGTTTTTTTCTTTAATAATTGAATAACATTTAGTAGAAATTTGTTGAGATAAATTCCATGAAAAGTCCATATGCTCCAAGTTGGGAGCGGACATAGTTAAAAAAAACATTTAAATTATTTTATTTAAAATTTTTGGTATTTGGAACATTGTTTGTTTTGATTCCAAAACTTTGAACTTATTTTAGATACATCTAAACGCTGTTATTAATCCACAATTAGTAAAAAACTAAGGTGTCACCGATTTTAAATTCAGAATTGATTGAATATGAATGAACTGATATAATTGACAGATTCAAAACGTTTGAAATTAGTGTTGAAAAATTAAATAAAATTATGATCTTTTTTCCCCAGAACTGAGCAGCGAAAACCTGGTGCACGCAGAGATTGCAGGGGCTGGACTTCGAGGAGTGGAAGGAGGCGCGTTAGACGCTTTAACTCTTCAATCTCTTGCCCTTCCAGACAATCGACTCCATGCTCTACCGGAGAAGGCATTCAGGTATGTTCACGATCTGCTTATTTTGCCATAATATTAAATTTCACACCATTGCTGCATGAAAAAGTTTTCTGATTTTATTCAAAATCGTTGACATGAGAATTCGAATTATGTTACTAATGTAATACTTAGTATTTTTCCTAATGACTTATTCCTTTAATTATGCGGAAATAGTCCTCTGATTTATTAACAACTGATGGGTCTTTGTTGTTCTTTAATAGTAACCAAAGTAGAGCTAATAAGAAATGCTTGGAAGCTTAGGATAACATAAGTTTATTTTTCTTAAATGACTAAACTTATATATACATATCTTGAATAATTATCAAAATATTTAATGTCAGTCGTATTTATGGAAAACTTGATATCCGAAAACCATAGAATTTACAGATGAGAATTTCAAACAAATATTAAACTAAACTAAGTCAGTTGAAGTTTTTTCGTGCATTTTAACGTCTGAAGATACCGAAAAGCGAAACCCGGGCCAATAACGAAAAGACAATTCAAACGATTAAAATTAAATAGTATACTATAAATTAATAAGTGAAACAAAAATCGTTGTCAAAATTCCTATTGATCCATTAATTAATTGTCGAAATAATAACGACTTTCAAGCGTTGTTAAAATATTAATAGCAAAATCAATATTTTAAAGTATGCACTAAGCAGTATTTCAAACATTTGTAGCGGATCTATCAGATAATTTCCAAAAGCACCAATATATAGGTATATATGGAATCAATAGGTAATTAGCTTTGTAACTTTATATTTCCATTTTTTGGGTAATATATCCAAATATGCGTTGTGAATAACTGCGATATGGCGTGTTTGTCATTAATAAATGTGAGTTTGAAATTAATGAAATCGGGAATTATTTTTTCTACCTGGTGAAGTATATTTCGAAAATGCGTTGAGTCGGAGCAGAGCGACCTGCTGAACAAAATCAACGACACTAATTCGTATTGACCATATAATGTTATTTTCTACTCTACCCGCACTTTTAAAATGAACTGTTAAAAACGCTTATGTAACTACGACGCAGTGGCGGATCCAGAAATTGTCCCAGGGGGTGGCAATTCAATTAAAAAAACATTATAAATAAGTAATAAATGAAAAAATATGATTTTAAAATATATATTGATACCGCCCCGCCCTAAATGGTAGGTCATCAGAACTCTCTCGAACGATCTATTTTTCACCTCAGTCTATGAGTTTAAGTCGATATCAGGAAATAAATTCATTCTAATATTACTCTATATTGAAATCTATAGCGATTCAATATAGAGATTTCAAATTTGTAAAAGAGACATTTATGCTGACGTTCCGAAATGGTATTGCGGACGTCTCGCTCTAAATGTCTCTGACTCTTTCACGCCCTTAGTGCATGAGGTATTTCATGCAAAGTTCGAAGGACCATAAATAACGGGTTATCGGGCCGACTTTTTAACGGTCTTTTTTGTAACGGTTTTTCTACCTAAAGGAACCGCTTTTTTTTCATACATTTAGTTAGAGATTGGAGTGCATTGAGTGTGCACTTGCTTGCCAGATAAGTCTTACAGTCGTGGTTGAAGGGCTTCTCCCAACTGTAAGCCCTGGAAGTAGCCTGCAAGCTCCTAATCCTCTGCTTAAGGATAAAGTCTAGTAAATTCCTGATATCGCCATAGCAATTATAATAGTCGTGTATAATTTATTGTAGAACGTAACGTGTATCGTAAATCTATCTGTGTGTAAAGTCTGTGAAAATTCGTAAAATTAAATAATGGGTGCTAAACGCACCCACATAACGCTTTGAGATCGTTTTGTTTATAAGAGCACGATGTTTCTCTTACTCTGTTCCCAAAATACCTCTTCCTGAGTGTCGGATAGGAGGCTCCTTCTCGATTTACGAGGGAGCTGAATCAAGGTCGTCTCAATATATACCTCCAGCCACCATTTTACGCGATTTTTTGGACGGCACCGTTACTTTTTTCACGCGATTTTTCAAAGAAATGATGACCCTGCGTTTAAACAAATGATGGCCTCGACAAAATCATGTGACTTAATTGATTTCTGACCATTATAATCAATTCAAAAATGCAAACATTAAAAAACGTAATATAAAAAAATCCAGTTTAATACCAGAGACAAATCGCAAAATATTATAAAATTAAGTCAAATTTTCCTTTTTTTTGGTGGTGCAAATCGACCCAAAAATATTCAGGCTAAATATCCATTTTCCGAATTCATGCGATTCCTTAGCCAGGTTTTAATGCGTCGTTATGTGGAAAAACTCGCCGATTGTCAAACTGAATAGAATTCGTTATAAAACCTCAAAATAAGGATATAATTATGAATTTATCACATGTCGTATATAAAGCTGTTAAGCTTAATGGTCGTGAAAAAAAGAGAACTACAACATATTTATTTAAATAAAAATCATTTGAAAATTAATGGTCTAATATTTTAAATAGAATAAAATCTTCTCAGGTGGGGAGGCCAGGGCCCTCATGCCCCCCCCCTATGGATCCGCCAATGCTACGACGGATACCGGGAAGGTATTTACACAAAAGTGAGACACTAAAAGCTGATGATATTGTAACAAACGATCCATTACGAGATTAACAAAATTACAAACTCAAAGAGATTAAAATAAAGTTACCTCGGTGCCTCTGCATAGTTTTATTTACATTTTGGAAACTTTTCATCGGCGTAGCATGGAAAGCTTTTGTTAAATGTTTATTTGATACCGCATTTAAATTTAATGTAATAAATCAGGTAGACAGACGGCCTTTTAGTTTTATGGGGGCTGCGAGTTTGATGCAAAAAAACGAGAAATTTTGTTGTTTTTAAAGCTCTTTAGATTTAGTGATTGTATAGATTTTCCTTTCGTGCACACTTAAAAATAAAAGACAATAAAAATTCTTAAAAATATCTTATACTTGATTTCAAAGGTCTTATTCAGTGTTTCTGTAACTATAATATTTAGGCCAAGGTCAACGAAGTGAGATTTGTATAGCCTGCGACATAATTTACAGTTTTAATATAGATCCATATAGGGTTCTTAACACAATTAATCTATGGTTTTCTATTCACGCAACATTCTTGTATTAATTTCCCATTTCCCCTCTTTTAGGACTCTTTTATCTTAAACATAAAAATCAATATTTGCTTGTTTGTTCGTACCATATGCCCTGCTATACCGTTCATCCGATCGCAATGAAACTTTGTCAAATTATTGCTTGCACTTGCGCATAGTAAAATCAACAGCAATATTGACGGTGACCAAACTGTTAGTCCTGAAAAAGCTATCAAATTTATCACACACTACCTATTATTTAGTAATACTGTTGATTTTTCCGTTTTAAATTGTCCTTCTATCGTTCTGAAGTCGAATGTCGACGTCATTAGCTTCGGATGGTACGTGTTCGAATCCCAGCCCAGGCAGTTTGATTTTGCAATCGAATAATTGATTTATGTGTAGAAACATGGATGGCTATGTTAGCTAAAATTCAGTCCTAAACCATTATAATCAAAACGTTGCGTAACTAGAGCGATTAGCTCACCACTAGTCCTGTCCTAGTCATACCCTTTCAATCCCAAGTTACTTAGAAAATGGGAGGATATTGAAATAATCAAGTAAAATGAAAGACCGCATACTCTACATATTTTTTTTATGTTTAAATACACAATGTGTCAACCAAAACAATAAATTTCACTGAAAGGTTAAATATGAATATTCAATTTCCATGTTTGTTTTTCACTGAAAGTTTTGTTTCATTTACGTATTTTTTAAAAAAAAAAAGAATTTCAAGTTTCACGCTTTCACCAGAACGGGAACGGGGTGATATTTCAGTAACTTACTTTGAAAAGGTTCTAATTGACATTTTTGCTAAAAATGACCTTTTGGTCGGAAAAGCTTGTATTTACCGCATTCTATCACATATATAAATTTCATAATTATCTATGGTTGAATAAGATTGTCATCATTATTTACACCAATAGATCTTTATTTCTCGACAAGAGTTGTGAAAAAATATGCTTAAAATAAGTAATTTGAAACATTTTTACTTGCTCATTGTTACAAGTGAATTTAAGTCAATCGAAACTTCAAACGCTTATATCTCAAAACAGTGTCAAGAGCAGTTAGAACCTTTTCTTAGTAAGGTGTCGAGTTCTTTACTGAAATAGAAACGTTGTATAAAAATTGATGTTTGATTAATATAGAATATAAATAAAACAAGCCTACGCATTTTACGCACACGCGAAACTTCTTGGAACAGAAAAAATAATGGTCGTCATAGTGAATTATTAAATATTGTCAGTAATTGAGCGTGGGATACTACTTAAGTTAATCCACACCCATTAAAAATAACGTTATTAGCCTTAATATTGGAGTAGCAATGGCAATTCAGGTTTTATACTGAACGGACGGACTGGCTAATTACTGTACTTCAAGCATGCTAGAGGCAGCGCTACTCAAATGTTGGTCCGTGGACTAGTAACGGTCCGCAAGCTAGTGATAACCGGCACGTGGTCAGTACAATAAAATATACTGTTGAATATAAGAACTATATTTTAAATCGATGATGGTTCATCTTTTCATAGTGAACAGTCTCCAAAATTTACAACATTATTTTCATTCACAAATAATGAAACATTTTGTGAACTTATTTCACTATTTATTTCCAGAACCGGTTCCACTAACGCCAGAGTCTTAAACTGATGATCACTGATTAGTAAGAAATACTCGCAATGAGCGAAACAGGTCCTGATCTTAAAAAAATACTTGTGGAATCAATACATACACACCTTTTTTTAGCATTTATTAATATAATGCCATTTCACCAAGTATTGACAGCGAGCACCTTAAAAGCGGGAAGTATTTTCAGTTTAATTTGAACCCTAATGATAACTGTTTTTCGATATTCATCAAATTATTTATTCGAGGACAGTGACTATAATTTACACAAAATATCGAAAAAGAATTCATATGCATTATCCAATACGTGTGAGAGCTTGTGTATCAACTATCAAAAAAGATCATTGTATTTTATGTCGTAGAAGTATGTATTGAAAGATTCATTTCCAGTATAAATCGGATGATAGTACTTTTTAAGTATAAACATATGGCATAATAATTCAGAATTGTTATTTATAGAATTTCATTGAATCCCTTGTATTTAAAACCTTCATTATTTAACTAGGGTAGCACTGGTAAATATCTACCGGTTCGCAAACCAAAAATGTTTGAGTAGCACCGTGCTTAGAGTACATATTCCTGATAGTTATTAGTACTCAATGGTAATGGTAACAACTTATTTTTTATGAGTAGAATGAAAAAAATGCGAAAAACCGAAAATAAAAGCTTTTGAAACTATAAAAAACGTGTACTAATAATGTGATCGTTCGTATGATTATCGAAAATCGAATTCGTTGTTACTAGAATTATCTTTTCGAAAACACTAACCTATGTACATATATTAAAAAAGTTATCATTGAAAGATATCAATTCTCTATTGAGATATCAATGTTATTGGCCATTATAGTTCAATATACATATTCAAACTTTGAAAACATTCATTCGACATTAATGGTAAAAAGTTGACATTTTTCCCAGCAAAATTTTATGTTTGTTTGACGTCAAATAATTCGTTAGATCTTATTCGTGAAAAATGTTGTCGGTCAAGTTATTTCTCTCGTTGGTATATCGATGAGTGATATCTGAAATGTCTCTTGCTTCCCATATATTTGATCTTTTTACTAAGAGCTTCTTTATAGTATTTTTAAACAATCGATTTATTGTACTTTGTCTCCATGATAGTAATCTATAAAAACAGTTTCTTAGTGTAATATTATCTATCTTTAAACCTCGCTATGAGATAGTTTGTTAAGAAAGAACTCGCATTATAGCTACAACTTTTCAAAATAGAACCATTATATCCGAACTTTACCCTTTCAAGACACGAGTTCAGAAGTGGGCTGATGTATTCTGTCTACCGTAAAAAGATACAAACACTAGATTAAAATGTCACAGTTCCTGATCGGATCATGTAGAATAAATAACAAATGTTTTTCACTTCGTTCTGCGAAGATCGTGTAAAATGATATTGGAGAACTTTAGCCTAATGCAAACACTGTAATCAAATGCTTTGTTTATATTCACACAGAAAGGATACATACACGCCAGTATTAGCTTTCGAAAACGGAAGAATTCTTAAATACACTTCCTTCATAATGAAAAAAGAAAGCTTCTTATGTATTATAAGAAATCGTCGTATTGTGTCTTGATACGTTTAATTAATAAGATAAAGTAAATGATAGCTAGTCTATGCAGCCTTCTTGCTCATTTTCTTTGGCAAATTGATGTAATTAACACTTTTGTCTTCTGAAAACCCACAAAGGATTTTTATTTGCAATGCCTTCAGCTACATATTTCTAATACGTACAGGCGGGAAATGAATATGAAAATTCTGTGCTCACGAAAGAAATCAATAAAGTCTCATCAGGACATTACCGGAAGCTTATTAATTAATATCCAATTTTAATGATTTTTTATTTTGCAGTTCAATGGCTTTGACACTGTCATCTTTGGACTTGGGATATAACGAGTTTTCCGGAATTCCTTTTACCACGTTAAAGGTTTTGAAGATTTTGAACTGGCTGAACCTGCAAAAGTGAGTTTTTTTTATATTTAATGTATAATAATTTAATGTATATCTATAAAAAAAATAATGCTCAATAGTTAATTGAAAAAAAAATGTTTTGGCTACTGAAAGTAATGTTATACGCGTATCATTATCATTTTTTTTAAAACAATCTTTTTAATCAATATTATATGAAATATATGGTAATAGAAATTCTGACTAATCGTTCGAATAATTTATATAATTAAATGAAAATACCTGATTCGATTATGCAATAAAATAAACTACACAAGCACTTTCGATGGATTCAGAGGTAATTGTGTGGAAATTAATTTTGATTAATTCATTTAATTCCACGTATTGATAGTACGTGACTTTATTTTTTATATTATATTACCTAATATCACATGTTTTGTTTTACAATATCAGTTTATTTTTGTTTACTATATTATACAAAAGAAAATAATTTGTTCAGTCCGTTACGTACCCTGTTTCATTGTAATAAGAGAATTTGAATTTATGTGTATTTCAATTTCTCTTATAGTTTACGGTATAAATACAGTTTGAAATTGTGTGTACTTTATATAAATAAATAAATGTTTTTGTATTTCTTTTAATTACAAAATGTGAGCTTTAAATTATACATTATTTTGTTTTTCAGTAACAACATCGTCAGTGCAAGCGGAGATTGGGCAAATATGAAAGACTCTCTTACAAGTTTAATTTTGACCGCCAATAATATAGCTCATTTAAAAACGGCTTCACTTATTCAACTGAAACATCTCATCAAAATCGATCTCGATAACAACAAAATACAAACAATAGAGAAAAAATCCCTCCCGCAGAACTTGCAATCGGTGAATTTAGCAAACAATTTACTGGAAAGTTTTCCCTTTGAGCTAGTTTCGTCACTGCACCACTTGCAAACTTTAAACCTAAGAGGAAATTTAATACAGCGAATGCCACATATAACATTCAAGCACCATAAAAGCTTAGAGAAACTCGAGCTAGGCGATAACGGCCTAGAAGCGTGGTCTAGCAATCTCTTTAACGAAACACTTGTCATAAGACACCTCAGCCTAGAGCTTAATTACTTGAGAAGCATACCCTCTTACGCATTCAAAGGGATGAATACGGTAAAATTAGTGCTTTCGTATAATAAAATAGAGACAATAGACGAGGAGGCGTTTCATGGCTTGGAGCACACGTTAGAACAATTAGACCTCGAGCATAATCAGCTCTCGTCTATTCCCCGAGCCGTCATGAATCTCAAAAGACTTAAACATTTATACTTGCCGTCCAACAAAATTGCCACAATTGATTTCCTACCGCAGCACATCAAAGTGCTATCACTCAACGGAAACATACTCACTTCGATCCCGAGAGACGCGTTGCGAAACTGCAGTCTGACCCATCTGGATATTGGATATAATCTAATTGCGTACATTGAAGATGGAGATTTCGATACTTGGGGCGAGTCCGTTAGAACTTTGTATCTGAGGAGTAATAAGATAACCAGACTAGACGCAGGAGTGTTTTCATCTTTGCCTCAATTGAAGGAACTAAGTCTTAGTTTCAACGACATACACTACGTTCATCCGGATATTTTCAGCAATATGTCTCAAACTTTGAAAATATTAGAGATGTCATTTTCAATGTACAGAGATGACTTTCCTGAAGATGTTTTAAAACACCTCGAAAGCTTAGAGTGGCTTGCTATTGATAATAACAATATACAATCTCTGACGCCCAACTCGTTGATGTATTTAAAAAAGCTACAATACCTTAGTATTGAATTCAACAGAATAACGAGTATACCGACTGATTTCTTTGAATTTCATACGCTTGAGAATTTAAAAGAAGTGAAGTTTTCGTTTAATTTGTTGGAGTTAATCGACCCTGAAACATTCAATTCGTTACACGAATTGCAAATTTTAGATTTATCTATGAACAGGGTGAGGAATATATCGTGTAACGCTTTTAAAAACCTACCGAAGTTGCTGCATTTGGCGCTGATGGATAATTTGGTCACAGAAATCGGCGAAGGAGCGTTTACCGATATTCCGAATCTTTTGAAGCTGGAGCTTCAAAAAAATCAACTCAAAGAGTTTTCGCTGAGGGTATTTCAAAACGTATCAGATCCAGAAATGCCGCTCACTTTAAATATAAGTAGAAATCAAATAGTATGGTTGGACGGTAGCTCCGGAGACGTATCGATAGAGACGCTGGACACTTCGCACAACCGGCTCGTCGAAACGCCGACCTCCTTCTTATCTAAGATAGCGAAGAGGCTTAAAAGACTCGTCTTATCGTTCAACGAAATCGGACACTTAGATACGAACTCGTTCGAAAACTTAGGTGTATTAGAAATTTTAAATTTAGACCACAATTATATAAGTTCAATTAGAAGACGAGCTTTTCTAGGATTAAATATGTTGCAGATTCTTGATCTGTCACATAATAGTATAGAGCAATTATCAGTTGAACAGTTTTCGAACTTGAACAACTTACGGTTTCTCAATTTGAGAGTAAACCACTTGAGATCTCTCCCGAGAGACGTATTCAAGAATACCATGCTGGAGCATCTGGACTTGAGCGGAAATGAGTTTATCATATTACCGTCGATGGCGTTCTCGCAGGTCGGTTTTACATTGAGATATTTAGATATAAGTCATAATAGTATTGAAGGTGTCGATAGTACGCTATTTCAAGAAACTCCATTCCTTCTAAGTCTAGATCTGAGTAGTAACAAATTGACTATTCTCTCAGACAATCTGTTTAACAGTATAGGAAACTTACAAGAATTAGATTTGAGTTCGAACCCCGTAAGAGCGAATTTCAAAGAACTGCTACACTACCTTCCTATTACGAGAGCGTTGAGCCTTTCGAATATTGGGCTGAAAACTTTTCCCAATATTCCTTTAAGGAATCTAACATCGTTAAATTTAACATTTAATCACATAGAAAATGCAAAAGAAGCCGCGGTTAAAGATCTGGGAAATTTGAGATACCTTCATTTGAAAGGAAATTCGATATCTTCAGTTCCGGCTCATATTTGGCCCCACATGAAAAGCCTGAAAATGCTAGACTTATCCAAAAACCCACTGCAAACTTTAAATAAACAAAGCTTCGAAGGTTTGGAAAATTTAATACACTTGGATATCAACAACTTACATAAGTTAACAAGTTTCGACACTGACACACTGTCCACTCTTAAGAGTTTATCGTTTCTTAGAACTGAGTCTAGGCCTAATATGAAAGACTATCATTTGGGAGACATGGTAATGGAAGTTCCAGGACTACGAAAAATTCACGTGCATATGAAGGAAGAAATTTTAGAAGATCAATTGAACGGCGTGTTTGTACCTAAGCTTAGACATTTGGAATTGTCAGGTGGAGCTTTGAGGAAAATATCCTCAGACGCCTTTGAAGGAGCAGAAAAGCTCTATGAGCTAAGCGTGCAAATCAGAGATACGAGCATTCGAGAGCTTCCGCCAGGGCTCTTTGGAGATTTAGGACAAGTGCCCCAACTTTCTGTGGACCTCAGTAGAAATCAACTTACCGCACTTAGTCCAGCAACCCTTTATCCAAATACAACAACGTGGGAGAGATTAGCGACCAAACTTGTTGCTGGTGAGTGATTTTAAAGTATTTACTATAATATTTAAAACTCAACTGAGTTGAAATAAAAATTGAATGGTTTGAATATTGTACTTTTCCGTAAATTGTGTAACAAACAACCCGGGATTCGCCTTTCCATATCTGCAGTATTCCGGGCATTTAAGTCAACGAATGAACTTGAAATACCTAAATATGCTGAAAGACGAAACTCGAGTGGCAAAACTCATGGCAAACTATACAATTTAAGCAATCTAAATTTTATATTGACACTCCATCCAGCACCATCAGTTAAAATAGTTTTACGCAAAAATTTCCACGCTGAGAAAAAAATTTATGTTGGAATCATAAAATATTTTCTTGTAATATCACAAATGTATGAAAATACTTGAATGAAGAAATATAACATAAATGTTGTATTTATTATTATATATTGAACTGAAATGATTTTTCTTATTCCAATGGAATTCAAATTTAAGAAGTACCAGTGATGCAGAGTTGAAATATATTCAGTTTATTATTTTATGGAAGCATACATAAAAATATATAATAAAGTGAATATATTATTTGAAGTCCTCAACTCAAGACAATGTTTTAAGCTTTTCTTTAGTGCTACTTACGCTTCGACACGTTCGACAAACTAATCTAAAAGCGACAACATTGTGAGACAAATCAGACATAACACGTCCACATTTGCTATATACCTGTATAAACTATGACATTTTTACCGCATTATAAAAAGTAGCACTTTGTGTCACAAAAACCTTGGGATGAATTTAAAGGAAGTTCTTTAATGCTTTTATTTCCTAGGTGGACTCTCTGTCACTGACAATCCATTACCGTGTGACTGCGGAGTTGCATGGCTAGGTCGATGGGTTCGTCGGTGGTCCAGAGAATCAGGCACGGCAGGAGTCAGAGCACCCCCACCAGCTCATTGCTCTTGGGCTGCTACAGGTAGATCAGCCAAGCTTCTTGGACTGTACCCAGAAGATTTAAGATGCCACGCAAGTGCTCTGGCTGCTGCAGCGTATGCCACCGCTCCGACTACTGTTGGAATGCTCCTGGCAGTCGTGCCGCATGCTATAAGTTGGATGATGATATCTTAATGAGTGAATTACAATTGGATTATAAAGAGACATTGTTTTAATTATAAGTATTTGAAAGTGATTCATCATCGATGACAATTATCTTATTATGAAAGTGTTGCGTTTCAAACCGGTTTTTTTTTGTTAATATTTCTGATTGATTTGTTTTTACTGTCGACTGAAAATATTCAATTATTATAAACTTAAATTTGGTCCAATAACAGTATTTAAAAAAAACTTGAGTGTGTATCTATGAAAGTTAATATTTTGTAAAGCTTAATTATCAAATTTCCTTCATCATTCTGACTCAACCTTTAACCAGTATTTCTACACGTTTTGATGATATTAAATTTCAATTTTTGTTTTTATACCCACTGAGCTATATTCAATTTCAATCAAAATAAAACCGCCAATCTTGCGTTAAAAGAGCTCGATTAGGTAATTGATTTTTATTAATTGACTGTAACGGTGCTCCCGTAATAACTTGATTGATACTGACAAGAAGTTAAGTTAGGGCAGCGGTGCTATTTTGTTTTTATACCACGCAGGACCCAAATTGAGTACTCCTTGCCTTGATATGAAACAATCATCCGCGACAAAAAAAATGAGGATAAACTCTTTTGTCTAACGTGGTATTGAATTTACCTAATACACCACAATAAATGTCTCAATTAATCAGATCTAAATCCGTAAAAAATGGACGTTTAATAATTCATAGCCACTCTCTAAAGTGAATTTATTACGTTGCACATTTTAAAAGATGTCATTTTTTCAGGGCTGTGGAGTCGGTGAAAAAAAGTCCGACTCCGACTCTAGCTTATACCAAAACCACGACTCCGACTCCAACATTGACCAAAAGCACGACTCCGACCAAAAAAAGTTCATTATCGTCACTTTTTTCTCCTAATTTTTCTATTTATGTGTATTCAATAAAATATCTACCCTATCAATGCGACCAAAAGCCAAATTTGACATATAAAATGCAAAAATAAAAAGTTTAAACTTTTCAAAATTTCCGACTCCGAGTACGACTCTGGCCAGATTGCCGCGACGACTCCGACTCTGGCCAAAAAGCTCCGACTCCACAGCCCTGCATTTTTTATCTAATAAACCAGCAAAAAGCTAGACAGTTTTTTTTAACTTCATATAAACCACACTTACGCTTACTTATTTAAACGAAATTCTCCGCACCTTGAAACAGTAAATAATGAAAGCGAAACAAAAAACGCTTTCGGGGCCTGACGATAAAGCTTTCAATTTTCCAAAAGCTCTTCGATCACTTTCAATCAATTATGCAATTAATCATAAAAAGCTCAGAGGCCCATAAATGTACCTGTAGTTAATTTTACTACTACTATATTTATATTGAAAAACCTAATTGATTTTTTTTTTAGAATACGGATCTATTTCTGTTTTTACTTCATTATGCTTAAATGGTACAATGCTAAGGATATAACAGACATTCTATTACCAATTCGTAAATGCCACTAATATAAGGTACGTGGTCGAGTGTTCAACGTTGTCAACTTCGGTTGCGGTCCTCATGGGGTCGAGTCCCATGACAAGCGACGAGCAGTTTTATACATTGATTTTGTCTGTGATGTTTACAGTTCCCACCAAACCTTCCAATTCGAAAAACGGGACGCGGCGAGAGCGGTGGGTTAACCATTTGATCTGTCCTTATTCTCTCCAAAAACAGAGAGGCTAAAAAACTTATTTTAAGATGAGCATCATTAGGAGTATAATTATATGCTCCATAATGGGATCAGGCATGGTTCAAACATTGCAATCGTTAAAATATAAATCATACCATTAAGTTTTTTTGATGTTTTATAATTCGAGGATTCTTTTACGAACTTTATCATAATTATGCTTTATCATATTTATTACTGCTATTTTACCCCCATGAAAACGTCGGGCTCTTACAATGGTAAATGAATTTGACATAATATCTTTTTTATTTCCCTGTTTAATGAGTTTTTTATTTGCAGAGTTCTTCTTATAAATGGGTCAAGAAATAGTCCGTTTTCAGGATGTAACCACTTATTAATTGTTTGAAACCACTTAAAACTGGTAATATCTCCACGATAAAAAAAACAATTGCTTCTTTTAAGCAGGCGTGCCCTACAAATTAAGAATGTTTTAGATTATTTCTTAGCATTCAGAACGAGCAACTATATTTCAATATGTCATGATACTACATTCTTCTTGTATGAATTTAATGTTTACAAAATCGTTACTTTTATTTGTATTTTTCATCACTATTACTTTTAGTTATTATCATTGGTTATATCTTATATAATTTGAAATAAAGAAAAGCTCCATCTTGTTGTGTGTAAATTTAGTGCTAAATATGTCATATACGTCAACGATTAGAAGCTTCCGTGATCGACTCCTGGTAGAGTCAATAAAAACGTCTAATTACTTCAATATAATATTTTAAATATCTAATGTATTTTCACTAACCACTGATTTCGAATTGTCATTTCAATTTTCGTTGATTTTCAAATACCTGAAGCAAAAGCCGCAGTACTCTCATATGTCATCTCATCAATTACAATCCATTTACTGTAAAAAAATAAGTCTATTTTTAAACACAGCCAATAGTGTTCAAAGACTTTGTAACCAATCAGAGAGCACAATTTTATTCAATTCAAGAATCGATGATTATATCTGACAAATTTAAAATGAACTGTTATGTCAGATATTTTCAGATTAGATTTAAAAAATAGTCGCACAATTTTAAATTTAAATTTGTAAAAATATTTTATTCTTTTGCAACTGATGTAACGAGCTTCATATAATTTTTTTTTTATATACTGATTTGAATTCCAGCTTTTTCCATGCAATACTATTTTTCAACATAAATACACTGAGCTGTCACCCTGAGAAAGAAAGTGAATATGAAATTTTCATCGAAAACGTATAGGTATGCATAAAAAATCCGTAAAAAAAATGTTTAAACTTGCCGAAAAAAGTCAAATTTCATTTCCCCTGCAAGACGTTTCGCGTAGTAAAAAAAATCAAAGTCAGTAAGTAGACACACACATAATTTTATTCTCTAATAAATCTCAGTTATGGATGATAATCTTTATCTTAAGGAGTCATTTCGCATGATGTAAGGGGCAGTAAAAACTGGCACTAAAATCTTTCTGTTCTGAAAACATTTCGACAAAGCATACTTTTCTAAGTGAACGACTTTGGGGGAAATGTTTGATCAGATAGAAAATGGAAAATCGAGAGGAATTTATTTGGTCACACCGGTTCGATGATAAAGACTTTCGTTTTATTATACCAGTTTTATTTCGTGGAGCTAAAGTTTTTATAGCAGTCAAATTTATTAATGAAAAAAATCTAAACTGATTCCTTTACAACCTTGTCAGTTTTTGAAAGTAAATCTTATAACACCAATCTTCTATTTTGGGAGGATACTTCTCAATTAAGTCGTAAAGTATCAAAAGTAGAACAATCCACTTTTAGATTATTCGAGAAAAATACGAAAAAATTTCAGTCGGTTTTTTGAGTGTGATTTATTTTTTCAATTTTAAAAACAGCCCATGAAAGCCTGAAACTTAAAATTTTTATAAGCGACTACATCGCAACACCACTTCAGATAACTTTGTGATTGGTTGTAAGTATGATTGACCAAACCATTCTTCTTTTGTTTCCAAAGTCGTGAACCGTTTTGATTTTGATACCAACCATCATTTTCTTTTACGTTTTTTTACCACATGTACATGAGTTTTATACACATATTTTATTGCTATCGATACACTGTGACCAGAAGTATAATGTGACAGTGTTAGTTCAGTTTCTAAAAATATGGGATAGTTCTAATTTTGATACTATACGAATCAATTTTCATTCTATTTCACGAATACCCTTTTGTATTAAAACGCAATTATATTATTTAAAACACTAAATAAAACTAAAAGAGCGAAGGGTATATCAAGACACAAGAGCCATTTTTTCCATTTTTGTAAATTAATCTTGGTATTTTTCAATTCCTAAGTACTTTGAAATGGTCAAACAGGCAGGGCTTTTTTTTGAAAAAAAAGGTGCCGGAACTCACTTCATGTCAAGCTTTTTACCTAAATTGTATTCAAATATCATTTAAGTAACATTTTGTCTAATTGATTTTGAAATCTGTTAAAGGGTGCCGGAACGCCGTTCCACCGCGTTAAATGGGAAAAAAGCCCTGCAAACAGGTATACAAAATTAAGCGACTGTCTTAGTTTCAGAATAACAGGTTCAAACTTACAAATTTTGCGGTTTTCATACACCTTGCAAAGTTATAAAATAGATTGCACAATTTATGTGATTTTTCGATAAGCTCTAGCTTCAGTGAATGTTTTTTTATAACAAAAAAAAACAATGTCAGTTTACCGATTTGAAAAATTCGAAAATTCAATCAGCTATTTGGAAAAATGAAAAAAGGTCAACCGATAGAGCCAATATCAATTTGATTTATTGATAAAATTCTGTTGAATACTTTCTGCCAATACAGAGATATACAAAATGTGTCAGTGTTTTTATTTAAAGATACCACTTGAACGTCACCCGTAAAAACATACTTAGTTTTTTTAGATGATATAACTTTTTAAACTTTCGGTAATAGTAAATTAGACGATACAAATTATCTCGATAAACTTTGCTCAAAAAGCGAAGTTTTTTCTGTGATTTTGTTAATACAAGTTGTCATATATGGTGAGAAGCGACTATGATTGAAAAAAAAAAGAATTAACTATTACGAATTCATGTGGTTTACATAAGAAAAAACGGCAAGATTCTATCCCACAACATTTTTGAAGATTTACATTTGTCTGCATAAACAGACATTGAAAAATGAAACGTCACGTCTTATTAGCTTGATCATTTGTAAGAACTTTTCAAATCCACATTGCTGAGCCTAAAAGAGTGAAAAATGCATTATGCGAGGACTCGAATCGCAAAATAGCATAACCTACATAATATTTGCAAAAGGTGAAGGATTTTTTTTCATTTTAAATATCTGTTCTTCGTTTCATTTTTCTGATGTTTTATTTTTGAGCAACAGTATTTTAAGATGAGAAGAATATGAGTATCTGAAATAAATTCAGTGGTTGATGTTTTTTTTTTGTGTCAAAGTATAAACGTTTTGATAGATTTACAATTCAAATTTCAAGTAATTTGGGGGGAAAGATGTGGAAGTCAAAATTTTCTTTTTATAATTTCACAAATCTCGTAACGATGAAAAATAAATAGATTCTAAATGGAAAATCTAAGTGATTGTTTTGAGAGGAATGGTTCTCTTTTTTAATAAAAGTAAGAAAACAAAGAGGTGACAGGACGAGTTTATTATTAGCCTATCTCACTATATCGTGATTGAAATATTTTTTTCTTAAATGTATTGAAAAATACGTTCATATGTATTTGCAATTAAGTAATGATATCACACAATAAAACAAATACAAGTAAATTTGTAGCATGTTTATTTATTTATTGAATTTAATATGTAAATTTCAAAAATCACAAATTAGAGGTTAATTGCTTTTGCAATGTGAAAAAAGATAATTGAAATCACTGAAAAGTCATTGAAAGAAAAAAATATACAATTTACAGATATGAGGTTGGAAAAATTACCTTGGAAATCGGCAAAGAAGTCAACCGAGTGAGTTCCGACAAAATCGAGTAAAATCCATAAAAAATAGTACTTGTCTGAACTCACTCACGTCCATGTGAAATATGTCGACATTCAAAGCAATACCGCTTAAAATCGCTTCAGTTCTTCGCACTGGCATCCCTATTGACAGATTGGTTCTACTCCTTGGAAGAGCAAACAACTCATGTTCCTGATTTATAAAAAAAAACAATCAATTTGACATTCCTCAAGAATTGTGAAATTCTCATTTTGGCTTCGGATAAGCTGAAAAAAATATATCACCAGGTAAATTTCTCTTCGAGCATTAAATTTATTGAACGCGAGCAAATAATGAATCTGCAATGTAGATACTTTTAATTGATTATCAATATCGCTAACGCCATTTTGGCTGAGTAAAATTAAGTGAGACGTCACGGAAAATAACTTGGATCTTTGATGTTGATAAAAGCGACGGTATAAAGTAACAAAACGTCTCACTACAATTCGAGCGAAATTGATCGATTGTGACTTTTATGAGATGTGATTTTTTCACGTATTTTTTTTAGCATCTACGAATGGGTAGTAAATTTTTACAGCATAATTATTTAGCCTATATGGCAGAATCGTGCATTGAAAAAAAAACATTTTCACAAACAACACCGATAAAGAAAACAATTAATATCTTTTTTATTTTTTGCTATGTAAGTAAGAATTTTTCACTTAAATTCAGAATAAAATATTATACTATGGATAGCGAAACCATATTTTGCTTCTCACATTGACATTTGATTGTATTCACATTCTTATTCGGGGCCAAGTTGATAACCCTGAGATCCTTAAGACTTTAAGTTCGAAGGCTCCCAGATTATACCTACGTGGTAGTAACCAAGGCCAATCAATTTTCTTTGTCATAACTTTTTTGTCACGTAGGTCTTTCGAGTCACTAGTCGCAAGGGCTGTTAGGCATTTGTCAAATGCATGGCGCATTGGCGTCAGCTGTAATGTCAAGTATTATATTTTATTTTTTCCAATAAACAAATAAATAAACGTTAGATTCTTGGGATGTATTTAATCAAATCTTATAATTCCTACAAAAATGCATAATGAACGAAGTGATTTTGAATGGTGATCATATTTTATCTAAAATATATGGCAGATTGAATGCGAACTATTTCTTCGTACGAAAAACAGAAAAACCTTCTAATATCTGGAAGAGATAGTAATAAATTTCTGACTAATTCTACGATTTTTGAATGGTCGGGACTGGCATCATCACGAACTTTTTCAAAAATGCTGAACTGAAATACAATGAAGCTTTTATATAATTATATTGAACCCATCGAAACTCACTTTTATCTAACATATGATTGTAATGAACCATGATTAATTCAAATCAAAACAAGATCTCATTTATTTCGAAACTCTTCTGCTATGACAACGATTGTATTGATCACTACTGTTTCTATATTTAATACTTTAAGCAATGTATATGAAAAGTTGCCGCTTTCAACCGATTTTGAGTAAGCTTTGACCGATGATTAATTTGTTGGTTGAGTTGGCATGTAAGCATTGAGTGCTGTCGGTTTTATGCAGTAATTTTTGACTCATGTTTAATTGTATTGCTTCTAGATCCACATACGAAATTTTGGTCATACAAACCCTTCAAAAAGGCACTCGTGGCTGCGGTGTTTTACGTATGTAAAAATTACATACATATATTGTCATTTCAGAGTGATTTGTTTATGAAAAATATATTTTTTGTTTATTGATTCTTTTTTTTTTAAATATCATGTATACTTTTGTTGACATTATTGGCGTTGATAACCAAATGATAAAAAGACGTTAACTGTGATAAAAAAATAAACGTTCTACAACTCTTTACTAGAGTTCTCAATCCAAGTTAAAATTTGAATATTAAAAGAAAAATTATGAAAAACGACACTTAATTACTAGTTAATTAACACACTGTAGGAAAATATGCATTTGTTTCACCAAAAAGTTGATATTAAATAAAATGCACTGAATTGAATAATAGTTTTAAACCATGTTACTAAAATTATGTGTAAATAATATAAATATAATGAAAAATGGTTATTTTGTCAGAAAATTCTTCATATTCATTATCTAAGAAAATGTATTGTCCAAAACGCTCGAAAATGAACATGCATGCGAAAATGTCTTGCAATGTAAAACATGTCACTGCCAATAGGCGGGGAAATTTTTTCAATGTCACTTCAAGTTGTTTTCCCAGCCAAAAAACTAGCAATACTCGAATGTTTTTCAAATGTTTGTTTTATTCTGATATTGTCAGTTTATTACGGTTTTCTTTTGATTTCAAAACAATCCATCTTAAAGCCAGTATTTCTTTTATAAAACATGGCTATTTCAATTATTTTCATCACTATTAAATAGTCATATTTTAAATTATCTACAGTTTCTATTTTGCTCTTGAGTTATTCTTATTGAAGCTATGAGTTTTGAAATATAGGCTAACGATATGTTTATTTAATTAATCATTTTGCAATGTTCTGTTTTGCATTATAATTTTTATATCTATAGTGTAGTTATAGCAATGTATAAACAGGCATAAAATTGACTTAACCTATGTTGTTCTATGGTCGATTGGACGGTTTTTGAAATCTAAAACACTATTATACTAAGAATATTGTTCACCCTTTCCACGTAGTAATAATATGCTTTCTTATAGTTTCTTTGGATGTGAACATGCACATTGCAAGGGTTAGTGTAAGATAATAAAGTAATAAATACACGAGTAATATAAAAAAAAACTTTACACCATGCAATTCATTAAAAAAATATAAATCATTGCAATGTGTATATTATATAGTTACAAATATTTGAAAACAAAGTGATTATTTTTCAGCATAATTTGAGTGGAATTTACTAACTGCTCTATTTAAGCGGAAATACGCAAAATTTATAAAAATAAAGCACAATTTGGATTAATTGTACTACATTGTTCTATTATTGTTTTGATCCAAAAATTCAGAACGATAATAGAAAATTGTGGAACAAGTTTTAAAAATGGTTCTTTATTTTTTTAGGCATGCGTCATGAACTTTTGGTGACATAAAACTGAAGTCAAGTAACTTCAATCCTACATGTGTTTACATTATGATCGTTCATTATATTTTAAAACAATGAT
Source organism: Himalopsyche kuldschensis (assembly GCA_028554975.1). NCBI lineage: Eukaryota > Metazoa > Arthropoda > Insecta > Trichoptera > Rhyacophilidae > Himalopsyche > Himalopsyche kuldschensis. The sequence goes on from JAHFWI010000005.1 coordinate 1,810,049, forward strand.
ACCATTACATTGACAAATCTGGATAAACTCAAAAGACCTCACGTGGAGACCAAGAACCTAAAAGGTCGCATGCTTCCTTCTCGGGCTTAGATTATTACCTGATACCTGTCATATAATAATAGTATTGGATTACAATGAAATATTATGTTTAAAGCTTGGCATGTTGCGATTCAAACAGCTTGCTTTTAGCTTGTGATATTGTCACAACGAAAAACCATAAACATAGACAGTAAGCAGTGCGCACAGGATTCACAGTCCGTCAAAAGAACATAGAAGAACAAAGGTATTGTTTAGCTCTCAGTTAGGTAATGCAGACTTATTAAAAAATTTGATTGTTGCTAAAAATTTCTTTATATTTTCCCCCTCATTAATAATGGAACCAATAAACGATGTTGCCATATTCTGCTAATTTAAAATGTAAAAAACATTTTTTTATTTTTGCATTATCTGTTTATTCCTTGTATAAATATGAATAAAAGTTATATTATTTGTACCATAAATTAAAATATTTCTCGCATAAAAATGTTTTAAAATAGCGTTACAAAAGTTTTTTCACCTATTTTTCATAAACCCTGTAGATATTGTATATATAATAAAGCAAACATGTAAATTAAGAAATTCCTTTCGATTTCGTAAATGATAATTACGTGATATGGTGTAAAATTAGTATTGATTATAATTTTTTTAATTTATGGTAAGGTGTACCTACCGTAAAAGATAAGTTATGATCTTTTATACCTATTGATGTATATAATTCCGTGTATCCATTTACGCATTGAAGCAGCCTTGATTCTGCCGTGCGCCATTGCATACCCGGCATAATATTAATTAACCGTTGGTTGATATATTAATTCATCATATTGGATACAAGATTAAACGTATGTGTTGAATGGAACGTCGTTCTATTGGAAACCCTGCTAAATCAAAATTACAGATTTTAAATAAACATATTGTAAAATTGAGTTAATTTATGAATATGAATGGGATCCAAAGTGTAATACGTAAGGAAAATAAATTATTTAGCACGTATTAATCGTCCAAAGTTTCAATTTAAAACGAACACTTTTACTATGTATAAGGATAAAGATTGGCAAAATAAGAAATACACCAAAATTAATTGAGTGATATGTTAGATGGTGTTAAGTAAAATTATATTTGTTACCTTTTTTGATTGAGATTGAAAAACAAATTATGTGAATCATTGAAATTGTATTTGATTTCTTAGTATTTTCCTGTACCAACTCATTTATTCTCTTGTTTTATCATATATACATATTAAGTCAATATGTATACTTATTGTAGCCGTATCATTTCAGTTTTGATTGTTTCAACTTTTATGTACATAGAAGAAAAATTTATAGATGAGATAAAAAATATTGAAGAAACAATGAATATATTAAATTTTTTGACTGTCCGTGCTGTTTTTTAAATGACAAAAAAACCGTTTGAGAATCGTGAATTTTTCGAAATATAATGGTTGAAAACAATTTAATTTTACTCTAACATTCTGCGATAATCTGTTTATTTTAAAAATAAATTGATGTGAATTCAATTTGATTCCCATACATTTAAAACATTTGAAGCGAGTGAAAAATGCACGCTCTTTTTGCATAAAATGATTAAATATTAAAATATATTATCAAACGATAAATGGATTGGTTTTTGCTGTATAAAATATCACCATTTAAAAAATTATTTTTTTACCGATTGATTGAATTAAGCAATGTCAAAAACATGCTGATAATATTAACGAGTTTTATGCGCGAACGGTTGTTATCGGAACGGTATTGGGAGGATAACAATATTTTACATCCATAAACTCAAAATAGTTAAACGGTGTCGCATATAATATAGCTACAATATAAAATTGCGAAATACAATGTATTGATAAAATAATTGTAGATATATTGTTACCAGTACTTCTCAAACTGAGGGCTGCCCAAAACATGTTTTTTGTTTAGGGGTCCGTTGCATGAAAAAGTTTGAGAAGCAGTGATTTAAGTTATAAAAAAAACTGTTTTTTTTTTGATTCAACCAAACGTTTTGCCTAATTAACAACAATATTTTTTTCGTAGGATGAGATATTCTCATAATAATGTTGTTTTTAATACTCTGCGCTATTTGCGTAATTATGAGTAAACCTGATTTCACGTCAGTTTATTGTTACAATGAACAGATTAGAGCAAGTTATTACGATTGAATACCGTGAGAGGGAGCGATAAGCGGGCCAGGGCTAGCTACGGTAATGTGATATGTTTAAGTAATATAAATCTTTTGTACATGGACGTTTCCATAATAAGTGTAACATTTATATTACGATAAATTTAAGGGTAGCATGTCCTTAACGAGCATATCATTTGTATTGATAAGAAGCCAAACATATTTTAGACGTTTTTGCTTTTGAATTTGAAACAAAGGCAAGGACGATTATTATAAGTAGGAAATAAAGATTTTCTTTAAACTCTATATGATTGTCTTATTTGCTGTCTATGTTCCCTGATATTTTCCAAAATCTTCATAATTGAACTAATTTTATCCATTTCCTTATAATATATCGTCGTTTTCAAACCAATATCTGCTAAGTGCAAAAATTTTAAAGTTGAGATATTGTATAAAAACGTTACAGTTACATTGCACTCTTTTAATACAAAGTTTGGTTAGTTTTGGTTAGTGATCTAGTCATAATAGTCAAAATTTCGAAAAGTGCACATAGCACATATTGATTTGACAAAAACGATATTATTTAATCATATACCAATGTATTCTTCACATGCCACTTGTAACATTTCTGACATTTCACTAACATTCTTACCAATTTGATAATAAGCTGCCCTCACTTATTACACGGATGTGCAATCGTAGATTTATTTTGTTTCCTAAATAATATAATTTCTTACAGCTGTATTAAATATACGGATTTTTAAGATAAAAAAAAGTTCTAGACAAATCCTAGAATAAAGATTTTGAAACAAAAATGTCACTGGTAACGCAGCTAATCCAAGAGTTAAAATGTGGATTAAAAAATGTACGATCTCATCAAAGACGACGTTTGATGAATAAAAAAAAAACAAAATAACCATTCAAAGTGTGATTTATCTTTAATCGGCTTTTGAAACCTACTTTAAAATTCTGTTTTCTCAATAAATAAATGTATTTGTTTCCATATGGAACGTTGTATAGATGTTTTCATATCTTTTTACGCTTTATATATCTGAAAACGTTCCGAGGGCGTAGTGCAGTGATGAATAACCTGCAATGACATTTCATGCGGCCCAATATGACCCCTTTTCTTCAGAACCTTTTACAACGATGAAATAAAATTTTCAAGCACTAAAAATATCGATAATTTAATTACTTAAGCCCATGCGACCCTTGAACTATCATAGAATTGATTATCTTGACCTTCTCCCAAAAAAGTTGTGCATCACAATAGAGTATGTTACTCAAATATAACTAGAATATTCTTAGCCACATTTTTACTACCTCACCTCGTCTGAAAATAAAGTTTGAGCGTCTTTTTTTAAAACCATCTCTTGTCAAATATTTTCTGGCATTTTCACTTCGATATGGATCTATATCCGTACAAAGAGACCACAAAAAGAAATAAACTTCGACCACGCTTGATATCAATGTTGAAAAAAATATGAAAAGCGATAAATTACAATGTGAATATTACCGAATATATCCGGAATTGTTTGTATTTAATTTTCGTAAAATTCCATTCACGAACTATGTCGAACTACTTTTAAAGATGAATAACTCGGAAGGAAGAGAAGACGTGAACAAAAAACCGTCCCAGTGAAACTGTAACAGAATAGGATATAGTAAAGTTGCTTAAGTAATAAAGAATTAATTTACAACTTATTATTTACCGTATAAAATTTTAAATAACTTCGATTATTCCACGTATTGTGGTACTAACTGTGACACATGTTTCGCCTCTTTTAGAGGAATCTTTGGACTAACTTTCGCAGAGTTTGCTTAAGTAAATGAAATGTTAATGAACTACCACAAAGTTACCGCCGAAACCATCGAAAGAATTATTTAATTATTATTTACCACTTTATTACGCAAGGAACCTTTGCGATACTACGTCTGAAGATGCATTTGAAAGAAGCGAAATTCGTTTCACGAATACTTACACAATACGTGGAATAATTTCAGTTATTTGGAATTTTATATTTTATTATAAGTCACTCGTTAAATTAATCTATGAGGTGAAAGTGCATTTCATTTGACTGGAGGGGGGGGGGGGTTTGTATAAGTAAACAAAAAGTATGTGTTTCGAAACAAATATTTACAGTATTAATTCAAATCCATGAAATTTGGCACTATTCAGTCACAGATACTCAAAACATTTATTCATCAGTAGTCTATGATCAAATCTCTAAAAATCAGATGCTAAATATTAAAAAAACTGACTTTTATAAATTAACAAATAATTTGATTGCGTTTCATTCAAATAATTTTGCTTCTGTAGACAATGTACAATTGACTATATGGCTAAAGAAAAAATAAAAGTGTCCATCTATGACCATATAATGTACGTGTTAAATGCGTTCATGCGAGCTTTAAAACATCACGTAATAATCATCAAATTAACTTCGTCAAATGTTTCAAGGAAATCATACAGAAAAAAATTTAAATCAAATTTTTACCCTACTTTGGAAAGGTTCTAACTGTCATTTTAGCAAAAAAAGATCTTTTGGTGGGAAAAGTTTGTATTCACCGTATTCTAGCATATATGACAACTTCAGAATCATATATTATTGAGCACACAGTTTTTCCTAAATTTATATTGATAACGTTCTTAGATTGTCATATTATTTCTCAACAGAATGGTTTGAGTTGTGAAAAAAAAAGTTTTAAATAAATAATGTGAAACATTTTTACTTGCTCATTGTTACAAGTGAATTTTAATCAATCGAAAATTCAAACGCTCAAATCTCAAACAGGGCCAAGGACAGTTAGAACCTTTTCAAAGTAAGGTGCCTAAATGTAAATTAATGGAAAATGAAACGTAAAATTTAGTGATAAATGAAACGTGAGCACAAAAATAAGATGTGAATGAATATGAAGCGTTAATTCGTTTATTTATAAATATAGTGCGAGCGACTTGTTCGTTTTTATTTATCAGCTATTTACAGTAAAAAAATGAGATCGATACAAAAAATTATTTGAGGAACACTGGGCATGGCTTCACGTTACAAATTTGCAGGCAGTTCTGGAAGCCACTAGAATTTCTTTTCTAAGATAAAGATCTCGGCTCGGACATAAGTAATTCATTGGTTTTAGAGGCACTCTTCCCTCTTGGGACATAACAAGAAAAGCCTTAGCTTTTAAGATGACGTCTCAAAATTGTAACCCTACGATTCTCAAAAGATTTTTTTTTCCTCTGAAAAATATTTGGGAAACTTTGAAATCAAACATTATAAACAAAATTAGAAATGTCTGTGATGCCCTCCTACTCATCCAATTATAAGAAATTATTCACTTACAACATGACCTATCGTTATTGGATAACAGCCACAGTTGTCACTGTCAATACTTGGCGGAATGGCATTATATTGAAAATAATACAACATTTTTAGTACTTATTCCACATTAAATTTATTAGATCTCAACCGGTTATGCCCATGACGAGCATTATCAACTGAGCAATGCTCGCCATGAGGGAAACCGGTCCTGGTCTAATAAATTTAATGTGGCATCACTATATAGATAACCAGTTTTATTTATTTTAACATAATGCTTCTCTATTCATACAATTTGAAAGTATTCTGAAGTTTCTGGCTGCGCTTGGAAAGATAAAGTAAAAACAGTGAAAAGGATCACTAGGAATGTAGAAATAATATGTTGTAGTTAATCGAGATTATATCATTAATCGCTAGCCCACCGATATAATACTTTGAGAAACTGCTAGTTTTAGTGTATCACAATGAAACTACATTAAGTCTAGTTCTTCTTATATTTACCCTTCACTTGTTCCGTTACAACAATCTTCTTTATAATGTAAAAGCTTTAGAGGAAATATTTTCAAGCGCTCCTTTGTGAAAGCGTCCTGTGAAAGAGTAACAATCGCCCATAATCATAAAATATCCGAGTACTATCCTGTTATATAATACTACAATAATGTATCCGCCATGCCTTCAAAGTTACCACGGACAATACTAGGTCATTACATTACAAAAACACAATATTAACATTCAACTTAAAGCTGTAGAAATACATTATAAAACCAGATGTATTTTTTAGTGTATAATAAACACAGCTATAAAAATAATAAAGATAATTTCACTGTATCTTGTTTTAGATTCGTTCTTTCGTTTTCTTTTATTGTTGTTTTTTTATTCGTTACGGTAGCCAAATATAGAAACGATGTTGTTTGTAGTAGTAAACATTTCTTCTATTGCTTATAGCAGTGGTTCTTGACATTTTCGAAGTCACGGTGCACTTTTTGTCATAAGAAAAAAATGCGGTGCACCAAAATCAAACAATCAGAAAACAAAGACGTACAGTCACAACAAAATAAATTCGCGCATTCATTCATTTGCGAATATTTCTTCGAAATCTTTACAGATTTTCTTTTTTTTTCTTCAGATTGTATTTAAAAAAAATTAAAAGCCATATTTTGAAAGACAAGCGAGATTTTAAAGTTTCAACAGTACTGAGCCAGACCTAATCGCGTAAAAAATGACGAAATTTTGGAAAAACGTAATCGCGATTAAAGCCCAATTTAAATACCTTACTTTATTGAAAATATAACAGATTCAATAACAGTTAAAGAAAAAAGTAATTACAAAATAAATATAAGCAAATATGGAAAAATAGTATCTTAAATTAGCCTGATCATTTTAAAAATCAATTAATATGATTTTTAACTTGTCAGAATTTGATATTCATAGCAAATATTTTTTTTCTAGTAACTGCCTTATTCAGTGGAAAATCAGTATTGTAAAGCATAGTTTTTATTCTATCAATTTTTTTTCTATAACAACTGAATTTTATGATTTGTTAAAATACTCAATAATATAGAAAAGTTTCGTCAATTTTTATACCACAGCACATAGTAATTCGTCGCAATAAAGACGGAACAAAGTGAAAATTAACGATCCTTGAATATGCATATGAATATTAAATCGATGCCACACTACAATTAGAATAATACATTATATTGATTGGCTATCACATAATATGATATAATTTTATTTAGATTTTTAATCCCGTTCCGAATACCACTGCTTTGTTAGATTAGGCCAAGCATTAATATTTTTAATTATGTTAAGAGCATCATAAAAAAACCTCATAATGATGATTATATTTCTAACTAAAACAGAAGCCTTCACGATTACACTGAATAAATGTGTATGTAAATATATATAAAACAAAAAGCCGCACACAAACTCATGTAAAATAAAATAAAAGTAGTTTTTGGTATTCTTACTGTGATAATAATGATAATGTTTACTTTTTGTATCATGTAATCATGTACATTATTAGTATTAATATAGGCATATTAAAAGCATTATTATAAGTGCTCTAGTGCATTAATTCTACATTATACGTATTTTACGATTGTGGTCGAGTGCCAACGTCGTCGGCTTCGGTTGCGGAGCTCATGGGCTTGACTCTCTGTCGGGGCAGTTTGATTTTTCAATCAAAATATTGATTTCTACTCGAAAAAAATGGGTGTCTGTGTCGCGCAAAACACCTTTTCACAATCATCCGTTTCTTAAATGGGACGTAGCGAGAGCCATGATGTAACCACTAGTCATATCATTTACATCCCTACTCTCCTCGAAAAAGAGAGGCTTAGAAACGGACTTACAAGCAGTTCACGTGCTTGGGATGAAATCTCACGAGCGTTTTTGTCCCAGTTACAGGTTACATTACTGAATGTAAACAAAAATACATCAGAAAACTCGCTAAGAATAAAAAAACAATCAAATAATTTTTGTTCACTTCATCTTTCTTCGACATTTGTTCTACTTCTTTTTATAGTTCACTTTACATGATAGATCCAGGATTTTTTATGATATTTACAATACATTTTCGGTATGTTAAAGAAAAACTTTCTGTATAAATATTTTTGAGCCTTCTTCTAATGTAAAACATAGGATTTCCCAAAGATAGCATCTTAACATTGTCATTAAATGATTACTGACTAGATATTATAATATTTGAAGTCAAACAATAAATTGTACAGTTCCTTAAGTTAATATGGAGATTATTTTGTACAAATTAAATAAAAAAAATAAAAACAAACAATGATGGAATACTTGTGTAACTTATTATACTTGTGTTTCACCACAATTTAAGTGGACGTGACTTTTTCGCAAGCTTTCAAAAAAGTTTTGTTGACTTGGCCAATTTTACCAGTGTACCGATAAAAAAATGTATTACAGTTTTGCCGTAGTAATGGAAATAACTTTGAAAAGTTTCATTATTTATTAGTAGGGTTATCAACAAAATATTGATTTCATATTAGGTAGCTGTAGGTGGTTACATTCCATTACTGTAATGAGATAAGATGATTACTTATGGCACGTGGAATAATATAATATAATACTCGATTGAATTACTTGTTTTAGGTGCCGAGCCGCTGCCGAGTACTTACAAACTTTTACAAAGAAATACTGAAAAAAAACTCTATATGATATAAGGGTATTTATTAAGTCACCTACATATTGTTTATACGTTAAGTTTTTAACAACTTTTTAATTGATTTAAAAAAAAATGTACAGAAACATATCTAAATATATTTGGGAGAACATATGGGTTGTCCCACCACCCATCTTTGATTCAGATTTTTTAAAATAGATGAACAAAATACGTGTCCTTACACATAATTTTTTATTAAGTTGTATTAAAAATTGTATCAAAACAAAAGTAAAAAAAAAACAACATTCGCTTTATTTACACTGGTGTAAGATTAATGTTTTTTTAGTTCCCCAGTTGAACACAACACTTCGAAGAGGAAAAGCGCTGTTAGCAAACTTTTAAAACTCGATTGTCACAAAACGAAAATATTTGGCTAAGAGTTAAATTATTGTTTTTAGCCCAAAATACAATTTGTCTGATTTATATAACGCTTAAACTAGTAAACCTGACTAATTGTAAATTTTATGAAAAAGAGGATCGGATTATTTTTATCACATTGCACCCCATGTAAAACAAATTCAGTATGAGTTTTTTATTTACAAGTGCTTGTTTGAGTTTTAAAATACGGTCTATTTACTATTGTTGTAGTCATGGTCAGTGGCTTTGATTAAAAATTAAAAAAAATATTTATTTGCATTATACATATTTTACCATTAACATCAAAATTATTTAAATTAAAAACGACATTCAATTCAAAAATCATTAAAGCTATGCATTTCTTTCTTTGATTAAAACACTTTACTTCTTTTAATGTGAAACAAATTAGAAGAAGTAAAGCAGTTGCATACGTACTTCCTTCCCCGCGCCCCTTTTTCGCCAACTCGAATATATTCCATCGCAAACGGTACTGCTGTAATATTATATATTGGTACCGCGGTGAGTGATATTTTTTGGATGCATCAGTCATAATTATATTTTCAAATAATACATATACATACATAAACTTGTGTGTATTATATTTTTCCATTTTTGTCAATTTGCTTGGGGGTGCTGCAGTTCCACAGTGCGTATGGACGAGTCGCCACTGGTTATGGTTATCTTAAAATGAAATAAAAACTGAAATATTTTTTATCGAAGGTTTTTTGACATGTTATCTTTTATTAATTAATTATTCATACTAAGACACTATCTGAGTGTGATTCTTTAAATAGTGTATGTTGAATTTTATACAATTTTGTATACAAATTTATAATATGTATAATCAAGTAAAGATGCAAACAATATCATAGAAAGCTTAACTCTTACCACTCTGCGGGCCACAGAGTCTGGCCGGAAAGAATCTGTTAGGCAACTCCGTGGGCCAGACTCCCTGGCCCAGCGCAGGTATAATGACAGATTAATTAACATATACTTTAGTAGCTTAAAATTGATCACGTGCTTCATCCAACCCTATTGAAGACTATCACTCACTTAAGCAACAAATTTTTTCTTTTAATTGTACATTTTTTTTAAATCAGAGAAGTTTTGAGAAAATTGGGTCAGAGTGCAAAATGATTTATAAATGATGTCGATAAATTTAAAATTTATTTTTAGCTGCTAAAAAGTTTAAATGACATATTCCAATTGCAGAGGAATGTGACTTAGATTTATTTGTACGGTACCCTAGTCATGCGTTAAAAGTACGTCGGTCTCTGTGGCCAAGTGGCAAGAGTTTTGTCCTAGCGATCAGGTGGGTTTAGGTTCAAGTCCCGGCAAAGGTCAGCTTCAATTGAAAAAAAGAGCTTGGTCATGGGTGTATGTCATTTTTCGTTGAGTTATTCTCGACGGATTATTAAAATTTCTCATTGATGAAGTGACGCATTTGCATTAGCTGTAGTGCCAAATATGTTAACTAATAATAATTAATTTTACAAAAACTCAATAAAATAAAAGTTTCTAGTGTATCGGTTGACTGAGAATTCAATTAAGTTTTTTTTCAATTTTAATTTAAAGAGAAATTAAAAATACAAAACTTTTCAATGAATTTAAAATTGTATCGAATAATTTAAAGTTTTCCTCGGTTGAAATCTAGTTAGCGAGGTCTATTAATTATGCCAAAAATATTTCGTTCTTGAGTTGAAATCTTGATGTTTATACTATTATAAATTAATTATTTATAAGTGCTCGTAAAATTGTATACTATTAATGGTAAAACAATATAATTTAGATTGATTTAATTAAATAACTATACCGAAAACTAAATTTTACTGAAGATGATTGCTTTTAATTTTTGGTGAGAGGGCTTATATCAATTATTTAATGTAATTAAATTATCTTCAAACAAATTATTGATAAAATATTTGGTTTATTTAAAACAGGGATGCTCAACTAAAATCATTTCGAGGGCCGAATAAAATAATGCGTGTCGCTGATTGGCCATACGTAATTTGTTCCATAATAATAATGTTATAACTTTGGTATGAGATATATGTACTTACATATGTATACAAATAAAAATGTTTTTTTTTTCATTTTTGAACAATTATTTTTATCTTTTCTTTTTTTTTATGTCGTCTTGTAATTTGAACGTCACACATCGCAGTAGATTTGTAAAATTTTCATCCGTAAACCTTTTTCGATACTTCGCTTTAAAAATTAGTAAAACTTTGAGAAAAATGACTCGCATCGAGATGTGGTTCTTACTTTTCGTTTTTTTTGTGTATTCTACCAATAACCAAATGAAAGATGTATGGAAGGCTAAAAACTAAACCTTCAATTGGTTTAAGTTTAGGTACGTATGCTCATGACGAGTTTAAGATCACCCATGATACCAAACTAGAACCTAATAAGAATTTTCATATTCTCGGTATCAATGTGTAAATTGAAAGAAAAGCCGTTTACGGGATGGCAATCCTCAGTTTTTTTATTCATTGAGTTGACATTTACTTGGTAGGACTCCATTATAATACGGTGAAAAAAATGTATTTTAATTCTACAGAAATTATTTTATATATTTTTTGATACCTATTTTAGCTTACGACATTGTCAGAACTATGTTTTAATCACTCAATTTACTCATTCTTATATACTGTTGAAGACAGGGTACACAATACATATTTTTCTCTTATCCAGTTTTTTAAAATCAAATTCTTTTCAGTTATTTTCCTCAAAATATTTCAAGGATGCTTGGCTCAATACTAAATGACAACGATTACTTCATTATTTCACTGGCTTTGTCGTACAGGTGCTTGACCGTTTACCTATGCTGTGAGGTTAATATGCGTTTTGTTCGAAATGAAATTGTAGAAAATTTAGTATACATAATAAGTAAAATGAAAAGGGGTGTCGAAGTATTTTCATTGCCAATAAAATCCCGTACCAATATGAAATAATTTCTTTATGCGACATTTAGTCCAATGAAATATATTGTATTTCTTATCAAGATCTTTTCTTATACTTGAGCCCAACGACTCACTCACTCAAGGCCAAACACTTTTACATAATGTGAAGGTAATTGCCCTAATTTTAATACAGAATTGCCACCTACAGGCAAATGGCCTATTATTAAAAACTGAGACTGCAAGGCTTAGCAATGTACGCCCTTGCGTTATTATTATATACATACAATAATTATGCGGTAAATTTTTTATAATTTTAATAATTTTTTTTTTTTTTAAATATATTATTGGCAAGGTTAGATGACCTTACAAAATCACCGCAATACCCATGGTTACAATATTTGTATTGATCAAGCTTCGGTATATAATATTTTAGAAGATTTTATTTCATATACATAATTATTGAATAAAATAGTTTTATTCTTGTCTTCCTCCACCCACAACCAATGTTCCCTCTTAGCCGTGAGGTTGGCTGCGCGAAAAATTCAAATGCTGAGCAGGTCAATCCAATAAATACCTGGCTTGATGCTTCATAATTAAGCCATATTTTTCCCATTGGGAGCAGGCATGAATTAAAAAAAAAGTTATTTACCCTTTTTATTAATTCATGTATCTCTATTTTGTGGATCTTTGGGAGTATCTAATTTAAAGAAATATTTACTAATCAGGTCGATAAAGTCGATAAGTATTAGAATGCGCGCCAACTTGGGACCAGTGCGCGGAAGTTTTCAAACTACTGCGCAGCCGAAAATGCACGAAGCATAGAAGGAGCATTGCCTACCACTAATTTGATATTCTATTTTTTTTTAAACGGCAGTATCCAGTGGCGTAACAAACTTTAAGCGTATCTGTAGGATTTTCTTTAGTTGTGAGTGTCTTGGAATCCACTGCCAATGACTTGGTGGCGAGAAGTATAGTGAAGTAGATTTATAAATATTTGTATTTGCTAAAAGATTGGTTTGAAAAAATCTATCAGAACATTTAACCCGTTATATCTCAGTAGGTATAAGAAAAGTCGTGCACAGAGGGTCGCGATTTTCGTTCGAAAAAAAATAGCTACGGTTCTGGTAATACAAGGAAACTCTATTTAAACATCAATATTACATTGATACAATATATGTCAACTGTAATCATAAGACTGTGATTCTAAGAGATGTCACTATCTGTATAAGATGTATAAAATATAAAATCGTCGACCTTGTCCAGTATTAGTGGGTTTTTTTTTACCTTTACTATCCTGCTGAAACTGTATGTGGCGTCCGCTAGGCGGACTCATAGTTTCCTGGCTATTTTTCCTGCTAGGGTGGATACAGACTGTGTCTTTGTTTTCATTTTCCGCATGTAAGCTGGCTTAGTATTGACTTTCTAAAAGATTCTGTCAACTGAAGGCTTTGTGTGGGGAAAAGACGTAAGAAAAACCCATTACGAGAATGATTGTCTTGGAATCATTAAAAAGGTTCAATTATTACCAAGAATTGTTCGTAATGATAACGTTTACTTGAGTAGTTAAATTTTGTTATAACATACGTGCTTAGTCCCTAAATGAATCAATGAGCCTGGCTCGTAGAAGTATTAGTGGGTGTAAAGTGGACCGTATATATACGCTTATTTTCAATGACCGGCACTGCGCTCATGGAAATGTAGATGTTTCTGGCATACAACCGGTTAAAGGGTCATTTGCTACCGATGACCAAGAAATCTATAGCCAATTAAAAACGCGATAGTTTCTCCCCAAGTTTCTTGACCTTCCGATGTGTAAGGCTCGATCAATAAATGCGGTATATTATTTTTGTTGCACGATTCCGCTTATAATACGCCATCATGCAAATTACGCGACGTAATTTATACCAAATTATAACATAAAATTATACTTTTCTGTTTAAGTTAATCGTAGAGCTTTGAAAGCTCCGCTACGCACGACAGTCTCCATTGTACTGTATTTAGGAATTCAGGCCGCCTGAACGACATCATCACCATTTGATTTTATTAGCCAGCCGAAGGGAATGAAAGTTCTATTGGTTCTTCTTAAAAGCTATAATTTTTCATAGATTTTCTTTTCGTTGTATTGTGGTTGTTCCCTAATATAAGTATATACCCTATTAGTCACAAGCTTTGAATAATTAAAGTACAAATAATTAATGTTTTTTTTAACCATTTTTGCCCCCAATGTGGAGCATATGGGCTCGTAATAGAGTTTATCCCAACAGAAGTTTTTATACAAAGACAAGTTGTTACACAGTTGCCCACATCTCTTTTTTCCCGAAAAGAGAAGAGATAGAAAGGACAAGACTAGTGGCATGCATTTGTAAGTGTTCTCAACTATCTAAAAACAAATTTATTGATAACTCTTGATAAAAAAATTATAGAAAGTTAAAGTATGGTTACTTAATATAAAAATGAGAAAAATTATCGGTTGAATCTGAAGAAAATGAGCAATCAAAATTACAGACTAAATGGGAAAGAGGAAATCAGGACATATGGAAAAAAGACGCGCATCCGCCGTAGCCAATGTGTTAAAACGCCTTTAATTGGGATTGTTGAAGACTTTGCCAGATGGATGCAAGCGGCAGAGGAGACTAGGGTATAGAATTCAGTTGAAGCGCCCTCAACGAGAAGATTAACAAAAAGTCTGTCTTCTAATATTCATAAAATTGGTTTGCACAACTCTATAAGCATTATTAACGATTCAGCTTTGAGAGTGACGTGCATAGTAAAATATTTGATCACACAGGTAGGTACTGATTGAATGATCAAGAATTCCAAATTTCATTTGTAACCATTTATAATTCCACGGCATAGTACCAAACTGTTGTTTCCGGTGATCGATGTTTCTAGTGCATATTTAATACAATATTTTAATTGCACGCATTGAGGGTTACACGTTAATTCCAATGTTTGTTTAGTCACAACGGTAGAAAGAATTGAAATATTTAGTAATTTTATTTATATATTTTTAAAACAACTATTTTCTATTTAATATTTGTTATACCAAATCGAATGTTAAGTAATGATTATTGGTTCAGTAATTGAAAATGATATCTCATTTTAAAATTTGAATCGTTTGAATTTTGAACATTTCTTTAGAACAGACTTTTGTCGTTAACGACTCGGGTTTTGCCTTCCGGCGATCGTCAGACATTTCAAGTGCACGGATTTACTGTAAATGACGCGTAGTAAATAGTATGTATCACTTATATACAAAAATAAAAGAAGTTCAATAAATTTAATTGGTATTAACGTAGTTTCAATGAATTTTGTGAGTGTTATAATTATCGGGTATTTTGAATGTACGATCGCAAATACTGATGAACAGATAATATCTTAGAAATATCGAGGGTTTTACTCGACCTATTATTATTGAATTGATTGATTTCAAGTGTTTGCGTTTATTATTTATTTAAATAAAGAGTATTACAATGGTAAGTTTGGAAGCGTTAGTTAAATTGGAAAACTGTATTATATCTCATTTTAATTGAATATGTGTTTTAAGAAACCGTACCGAAGATCAAACAAACACAATGATGCTCAGTAACGTTGTCGTATTGAAAATATTTGTGATTTGACGTTTTTTTTTGTATTGGTATTACTGACACGTCGGCCATGTAGGATTATATGTACGTTAAATCTATTATTTACCTGAAAATTGAATAACTACACACATTATGCGCGCTTCCGGACTGACATAGCTTCGAAAAAAAAAGATAAATCTAAGAAACTGTTTATTACTAATGAATAAGAGTTGAGTAAATATAGTTAAGAAAAAACATTAAACATTCTGCAGTAGTGAATAAATACTCGGTGCTGTAATAATATGCAAGCCGTGTGAAGAATTATAATTGTTTCCTTATTCCAGGTAGCTTCACTAATTGATACCAGTGGTTGACGAATATAATAATAATTAATACTGTTAACAATTATTATTCCACTGCAGACACGTGTACAAGCGTTTGAGCAAAACCTGTATGTAACCTTTGTACAATATTTAAATAGGATACGTGACTTAGTTATAAGCTGAAACACGACGAAAATTGAATCATTCTTCAACCAGGAGATACAGTATAGAACATTTTGAATTTCAGCTGCGTCTTGTAAAATTTCTTTTTAAAATAAACTTCATTCATTCGCTTTCAGATTTTTTTCTCAAACACGTGTAAGATTTTAAAAAAAAAGCATCGTACTATTAAAACTCAGCTTTTCTAAACCATGTCCGCTCAAAAAATGGTAGCTTAAGTATTCTAAAGCAGCATTTCACTATTAGTTGTCTAAAAACTCAACTGGCTGTTAGCTAATTGCTCAATTTCCCCTTTCTGATATCATCAAGAAATTATGTCGTGTGATTTATTTATTATTTATTTGTTAGTAATGTACTCACTAGCTGAACGAATCTAAACTTTAAATTTATCACAATTACATTTATCTTATAACGATAAATATTTTTCAAATACAAAATTTTAATTTAAATCATTGTTATTCCACGTATTGTGTAACACGTCGGAAAAAATACGTGGAATAAGAGAATTATAAATTTTTCATGTGTCTTAAAAATGAACCACAAAGCTACCGACGACTTCACCGAAAATAAGTATATTTATATATCTGTAACGCAGCGCTATTTGCGTGTCTACAATTTGTTTACGTTTGCCGTATTGAACGATTATTGACAAGTGGCACTGCTATCTGCTAATTATTTGATGCTGAGGTATAATAAGTACATAAAATTAAATGTTTTTTGAAATAAATTTTATAGTTTATGTGAAAACATGATATAATTCTTATATAAGTCTTTTATTTATTGCCTGTTCATGTATGTATGATATTTTTGAAAGAAAAAAAAAATAGCTCTTTTTGCACACGTTTTTCAACCATAGGTTAGCGTTAAGAGTCGGAGTTTATCAAGTTTCGTCATGTTTGTCATACCACGAGATCGTAGCAGTGTAGCCAGGGATTGCAATACCGGTATTACTGCATCCGGGATCCCATTATTTTAGTTGTCCTTTATACCGGCTTAGAAAATGGAAAATT
Source organism: Himalopsyche kuldschensis (assembly GCA_028554975.1). NCBI lineage: Eukaryota > Metazoa > Arthropoda > Insecta > Trichoptera > Rhyacophilidae > Himalopsyche > Himalopsyche kuldschensis. The sequence goes on from JAHFWI010000005.1 coordinate 1,827,049, forward strand.
ACGATGTTTCGGCTAGGAATGTATTTTATGCTAATTTATTTATTTAAGAAATTTGAATCAGAAAAACCGATTTTTTTGAGTTTTAAGCATTCCAATATAATTGGTTAACTCAATTTTTTTTTTAAATTTGCTTCCAAATTTTTATGAAAATAAGGCATTTTTGTTTGATAAAGTGTACTTACTATTGGGGCGCTTTTCATAAAACCTTTGAAAAGGTTCACAAGGCAGTGGGCCATCGTTGTAGCTCAGCGATACCTTACCTGCATAATTATGACAAGAAAGCATTTCAGAATCGCTCAAGACCAGGATTTTTTTTTCTCGATGAGCCTTTGTAGTTAAAAAAGTAGACCTCTTGAACTGGCTTCACTATGAATTGCTCAACACTACAGTGATCGTGTCTTGTAAACAACGATGGGAAGGGAATGCAAAGACGAGATTAATTTTGACGCTATCGCGCCTTAGAACTTGATGTTCCATCAAATTGCAATCCAAAAAAATGATATTGCCAGTCCTGTTTTTGTGAAAATTTTTGAACTGTAGAATACCGGTATTTTCAAATGAAATACCGGTGATGGAATCCCTAGCAGTAGCGTGCTTGGAAGTCGCCGAGGCGGTTCAATATTCCGGGCATACAGCCCACCCTCATGTATATTTTACCCGTTTATAATGAAGCCTATCGCGATGTAAGGGACGTCCAAATAATTGATGAAATGTACCTACTATCATCGCATAATGTGACTCCCGCTGGGACAATGAGAACTTGATTTATCAAAGGCCCGCCCGTCCGCCTGACGGTTGGGAAATATTGCACGTGTATCGAATGTAAGATGTGTCGATGAAATAGGATCGCAAAGCTATTACGACAATCAACTGTCAAATGTAATATTCAATGGCGAATGATTTCTACGTGTTTAAATATCGAAAATAGAATTTAAAATCTCAACTGATGGTATATTTGCTAATGTATTGTATATAAAAGACCAGTTGAATATTTGAAAAGCAGTCTAATTTAACAAATGAAAAATCGTTCTGTTGTCTTTACTTAAACATTTCATGAATTTATGAGACATCTCTAGCTTAATAATTTTCAAAATAAGTTTATAAAATTAAAGACAATTAAAATTGTCCCATCTCAAATTTTCGTTATTAATTAATAAATAAATTATGGCATTTTATCAAGGTAAAAATTAAAGGTATTTTTTATAGATGCCACTGACTAAAAAACATAATTTAAAAACGTTTTAAGCTGACTATTTATTCAAGTTAATCGTGTATTTGAATGGTGAAACCTGGTCGTTGGTGATACAAACTCAAGCTCATGTTAAAGAAAAAATCAAACGATCCTTATTTGATATTGGAATTCCATCAAGCGACTTCAGTTGGAATCGTAAAGGATATAGGTAAATAATATTACTGAGATGATTTAAAAAATATAGCAAGTCTGAGTTGATCAATTGCAGAAATATTATATCATCACTGTCACATAAGCATAAGCTTATGTTACTACTTATATATTTTTTATTTACCTCCATAAGAATTATATGTGATGTTTGTGTGAGCTGATGGACTAGGAAAATGGTTTTAAAAAATTATTATCCCTCTCTGGAACTATTAATTTCTTTCTTATTTACTTTGCTGAGATGAATCAGGGCCGGATAAAATAGAACGGAGGGCCGGATCCGGCCCGCGGGCCGGTGTTTGCCTGTGTATGTCATACATATACCAATGAGTTGGTGTATATTTTTTTTATAATACTAGTAATTAATTACAAATTATTTATAAGATGTTTGCTGAGCAATATTTTTTCGCTATGTTTTTAACAATCAAACTTGAATCGTTTGAATTAAATACTTTTCCATGAGCGTTGTCGCTAACGACCCGAAATGTAAGCGATACAAAACTACGTTAGTCAATACAAATACAAACTTACGTCAATTTAATCCATCAAGCACCTTCAGTCAAAGTCCTCAATGAAATCGATATATCCCTAAAATAAGCATTGTGTTTTAATTCTTGGTATATGTATATATTTTAAATTAATGATTTATATTTAAAAAAAATACGGTATGATTTTTCGCTTCGAAAAATTATCATTGAAATTAAAAACTCAAATATAAACTGGTTGACAAAATCTATTTAAAATACACCAATGAAGATCTTCGAACGTCTAGATTGAAAAATATTAAAATATCTTTTAAATAATATAAACATGTGTTTTTTTGTGATAACGATATTAGAATAAAAGAAAACGAATTTCGATATGAAATCAAAAAGACACACCTCTACCTTTTTAAAGCTGTGCATAATGTATAGGGTGTCCATAATCCAACAATTTATCTTTTCATCTGCAGTGTGACCCAAACCAATAAGCCTCCGGTATGCGTTTGAAAAGAGCTTTTACCTTTGATCAGTAAATCGAATGTATTCGGTAAAATGCGTTATGAGTTTGAGTCCTACTTTGAATTATTTACGGCAAACGCAATGTTTGCGTGAGGCCGACGAAAGCGGTTTAAAATTTTATGGCTTCACGATTGCATATTAATGAAAATGGTTTTACGGCCATTCTGTTTTTTAAGTTGTTAAGTAATTCAAACGTTTATAGCTCAATCACAAGTACGATTTTAAGCCAAATACATACATACTATTTTACAAATGACCAACACATTAACACTTGCTTAGCCATGCTGTAAAGATAGTCAGCTGAAACATTTATTTATAAAAAAAAAAAATTGCGATGTATACTTATTATTTATAAGTATAGCAACATTAATAGGTAGGTTTTTACCATATGGGTAACACGCCATAATTAAATAATTCGTCGTCTAGCCTTAGTCTACCAGTCATGCCCAAACCTTGGTCCACGGGTCACATGTGGCCCAATTGACTGTTTTGTGTGGCGCTTTCGAAGTTTTCAACATTCTATACACTTAAAATTTGTTACTGGTAAAATAAACAATAAAATATATTATAAAATTTGTGACGACATTCCGCCATCAAACAAAATCGAAAACATATCCTTGAAGATAAATTACAGAATACATTTATAATAAGCAATGGGCATTTTTGCTGTATTTGGTACTACTCTGCGAGTCATTTTTCTCAATGTAAAAAATGCTGAGTTTACTGATGAAAATTTAACTAATTTACAGCGATTCTCGAGGTCTAAATTACCAGTCGACATTAAACAAATATGAAATACTGAAAATAAATGTTGAAACGATTTTAAAAGTTATTTCTTCATTATTAACGTAAATAAATCATATTATTAGGGCTGACAATATTTATGTGTGGCCCATCAGAGACATGCATTTTTTATTTGGCCTTTCAAGTGATTTAAGTTGGGCATCCCTGATTTAGTGTGCTTCAAATTTGTGCCAAGAATGCTTGAAAATACTTTATCAAGACTCGTTTTAAACGGATATAAGAATGCAAAATGTGCAGTAAATAATGTTAGTTCTTTTACTAGTTGAGATATACAGTGGAACCCCAATCCATCGTTCTCGCATTAATCGTAGGACCTTAATAGAGCGATGAATCGGGCTCCCACTGTACACGTTGTCTTCGGGACATATGTAGGTGTGATATTTTTAGATCGCCCTATTACTCTCCCTGTATTCAACCAAATCGGCGTGTCCAATTGGGTCGACCGATATTTTTTTATGAAGTACACAGTTACAAAAATTATAGCAAACGGACCACGTAGCTACAAATAATTTTAATAATTAAACAATAATAAGAGATTAAGTATACAGACAAATAAATACAACACAATTTTTGTCAACGTTGTTGGCTTGCGTGACGGGCCGCCGGGTTCGTTTCCCTGTACGAGCGGATTTTTTTCAGTCGAAATAAAATATCTGTTCAAAGGCATGGGTGTTTATGTTGTTGAAATTCCCAAAGAGCGACGCATAGTGACAGCGATAAGTTAATCACTAGTCTTGTCTTCGTATCCTTGCCATCCCTACTCTCTTCGAAAAAGAGTGGTTGAGCAACTGAGTAACAAGCAGTTCTCTTAGAAAAACATATGTATGTTGAGATTAACTCAGTGAGGAGTCCATATGCTCCAAGTTGGGAGCGGACATGGTTAAAAAAATATATTTAAATATAATGCTCTAAATGATTAATTTGAATCTAAATTTGAACGACCCGAATTTCGCCTCTTGGCATCTTCAGGCATTTCAAGTACACGAATGACCAATTTTGAGGCATTAGATAAATTTGCAACGTGATATGGAGAACGGGATACTCTTGATTCCTCTTCAGATTCAACGCGAAGTAGATAAACTCTACCGCCACATTCTCAACATGCGAATACACAGGATACTATCACTTTGCCAAAGTGTCTCAGTTTTCCACATTTTATTTTTTGCATGGTTAAAGATCAGTACCGTGCAGCTATGTCTCGGCCCAAGTAAGTGCGGAGTAAATTCGTTTCATTTCTTGACCGTTTAGCGTTATGGAAAGCGGCTTTGAAAAACGACTGCACACATATAACGGGAGGTGGTGGGACAACCAACTTGTTCATTTAAATATATATGTAGTTTTGACAACATGTTATGGATTATTTTAATTCCTTTATGCCTACTAAAATCAAAACATTCCATGCCTCAAAACGGTTTTTGTTGGATTAACCATGTCAAACGTCTTTGACGAAATGAAATTTCCAGGAATTGTCTGACGTTCAAATCTATTCGTCGATATAAGGTCTAAGCAATTTTGCTTGAAAAGCTCTTTGTTTACGAATTCTAAAGCCTTTATCCGACCCTGCTTCGTCAAGTTGGCTTGCTTCATCTTTGTAATGTGAACAAACTCATATTGTTCTTTGAGACATCGGCATGTATTCAATTCTTAAGCGAAAACGTATTGAAATAGATTCTCTTAAAGATATAGAAATAGAAAAAAGTGTCGTCATTGGTCGTTAGTATCAAAAGTTGACCTATGCACTTTTAGACTTTTCTTCGAGAAAACGAAAAAGGTTTTCTTGGTTTTTTGAGTTTGATTTATATTTTTCAATTTCAAAAACAGCCCATAAAAACCTGAAACTTAAAATTTGTTGAAAAAAACTTTGGAACAAAACTTAGGACAACTCTGTGATTGTCGAAAAGTATGATGGACCAAACCATTATACTTTTATTGATTGAATTGGCATTTACTTGGTAGACCTCCATTATAATACGGTGAAAAAGTAAAGTATTTATTTACAATTAAAATAAATTGTTATTTTTGTCACCTCATTATATTTTTATTTTTAAAGTCGTGAAACGTTCTGATTTTTGATATCAACCAAAACTTTCTTTTACGTTTTTATACCACATGTAGATGGTTTTTGTACAAATGTTTTATTGCTAGTCATACACTATGACTAGAAGAATAATGTGACAGCATTAGTTCAGCTAAAAAATAAATATGGGTAGTTCTACTTTTGATACTATACGACTCAAATAATCATAAAAAAATACATTTAATGAAGACATGACCAAAATTAAGAGGATTTAAAATTTCTGGATTCCACAAGAAATATCTAAAATACAAAAAACGATAACTTTATATTTACTTTCAAGTATTCTTAGTCCAAATTCTTGATTGTTATTTGAATCAGAATACCATACAAAAATATTTTAACGCTCGTTTGCTATTTCCTTAAAATAATTAGGTACGAACTGCCTTGTCAACAAAAAGTGACAGTTTTTTAAATGTTTAAAACATTAAATATACATATATTGGTAATCCCGGAATTAATGTCGTTTCTTTTTAATATGCAACTTTGACTCAGTGTGTTTGGGTCTGTTGCCCAGTAAAGACGTGTGTTATTGTTTTTCTCTTCTCTGTGATTTTTTACCTGTCTTTTAAACAAAAAAACAATTCTACCCAATCTACAAAAAAGGCAGAGAGGTGTCCTTCGGAAACACATTTAGAAGAAGCTGTATGCTGTTTTTGTTCCATTAAAAAAGCTGCAACGGAATCCATTTGTGAGATTTACGGTGATATACTGGACATAAGGAAGTGCCAACGATGGTTCAGAAAATTTCGCTAGGGCATTCTCGATTTGAAAGATGAGCCTCGAAGTGGACGGCGCAGTCAAGTGGATGGAGCAGCCCTGAAGGCGGAAATTGAAGCAGATCCGACGATGACCATCGATCAATTATCCAAGAAGGTCGGGACATTACGATCGAATACTCATCGCTATCTAGAGGAACCGGGGAAAGTTCAAAAAGAAGGCATTTGGGTTCCTCACGCGCTAAGCAAAAGCGCTCAGAAAGCCCTATTGTGTGTGTGGTGGGATTTGAAAAGCGTGATTTATTATGAAGTGTTAAAACAAGGACAAACTGTTACTGCAGCTCTCTATTGTGATCAGATGGACAAGTTAAACACAAAGTTAGAAGAAATTAGACCCGCTCTTATGAATAGAAGGAATATTATTCTTCAACATGACAATGCCCATCCGCACGTTGCCGATATTACACGAAAAAAAATCCAGGACCTTGGCTGGGATGTTTTATTGCATACGCCTTATTTACCGGACTTGGCATCAAGTGACTATCACTTGTTTCGTTCTTTAGAAACGCAATTAAGGAACAAAAAATTCAACAATATTGAAGCACTAAAATCAGGTCTCTCGGAGTTCTTTGAATCTAAGCCAAAGACCTTTTATGAGAAAGGAATTTTACATCTTGAAAATAGATGGCAAAGAGTCATAGACAACACTGGTAATTACTTTGTTTAAAAAAAATATTAAATAATTAAAAAAATCAAATTTGAGTTTTACTGTAAAAAACGACATTAATTCCGGGATAGCCTAAGTATATATACATACATACATAAGTTGGTAAAGATTCTCTGTATAAATTAAGCTTCGTTTGTATGGTGTAATTTGCTATGAAAGTTGGTTTGGCCTAAAACACATCATTAGTTTGTGCTTCATTATTTCATAAAGAGCGTCCACTAAGATAAACATGATCAAATTCCGGCGCTTGTCAATGAAATCTCGCTCATAAAAGGGCGTTTACCGCAAACCGCAATATGGCGTGCCGTTTTTTTAAACTTCCACAATTGTTACGTGAAGAACACAAGGGTAACATATAATATATAATAAATGTAGACATAGGGCTTCACGAGAAAAGAGATGCTCAAGATGTAGACAGATATGAAGAAAAATAAGGTAATTTCGAATATTTATTAGTTATTCCACATTGAATCTATTGAGATTAGGACCGGTTTCGGAACTAAAGTTCATCAGCTGATAATGCTCGCGATGACCGAAACCGCTACTGATTTCAATAAATTTAATGTGGCACAAATACTAAAAATTTGCTATTATTTTTTATTAAAATGCCATTCCACAAGTATTGACAGTGAACGCCTTAAAAGAAGTATGGTGCTCTACATGGCAAAATTCAAGGCAGTTATACAGATAAATATATACATATATTATAGCTTTATTTTATTTTAATAGATATTTCGATAAATTAATTTAATAGAATTATGCTAAAAACCCTTAATGTCGAGCAACTGAAGTCTTGACGGAGTTTACTTAAAAGAAAATATTCTATGAGAATTGTGTTGTTTAAACGTTCAACTTATCATTTTTTTGTAGAATTAAAGATACAAAAGTAGAGCCTGAAGAGATTCAGTAGCTAGAAAATTATTTTACAATTACAATTAAATTAGCAGGTACGTTTTTAAGTTGGATTAGTATTATTTAAGAGAATAAGACATCATTTAAGCATACAAATTTTGGAAAAAAAATAATTTCGACATTGATCAAGCCTGCGGATAATATAGCCGTAAAAAATGACGATGACCACTCGACTAGAGGTCCGGCGTAGCCATCATACTAATGTTATTTTTAAATTAGTATCTTGGCATATTTTCGGAGTCTTTTATGTTTTGTAATGAAAATTTCACTGTGAAGCCACTGGAGAATTTGATATATCATCCGTGGCCTTTCCGAGAAAAAGTGACACCTAATATGATACTTTTGGACCCTCCCCATAACACATGCCACTGCATCAGTGTTATGATACTGTTTACAAAGTGGATCATTAAGTGGACCAGTGTTATCGGGGGGAGGCTACTCATTAAAATGAACAGAATAGCAAAATAGTCGAACGGTCGAGTCCCAATTTGTCAAAGGGTTTTGTGGACTTAGAGCGCAGGGCAGGGAACACCGACAGGGGGTCGGCGAATTGCACGTGTCAACTTTTTAATTATTCACAAAACTCAATGATAATGGTGACCTTTGTTTGACCTTTCGAGTGAAATGTCGGAGGTGTTGTATTACAATGGATTAATTAGGTCGCAAAGTTTAAGGTCCCTAAATAATCGATTGAGACTTGTCGATTTGGCACCGGAAATAATTAAATATGCATTTGCGTATCGAATACAACAGTTAACAATTAATTGGGACAAAAGCTTTGCCATGAGTATTTTTAACCATGCCCAATAAGGTAAAAAAAAGTATTTTTTTTCGAAATTTAAATACTTATTGACAATGAAAACATTCTTTATCGTCACGAGAATTACTTTTGTATTGATTTTTGAAGCTGGTTGTTTGTGTTAATATTTATTTTTAAAAAAATAAATCACATCCAATACGCTGTATATTTTGGATGAGTAGATCTTTTTTATGATTTTGGTACTGGAAATCAACTAGATGGACAGAAAAATCTATCTTTAGAAATGTTGATATACATAAAGATATTAGATATTCTATATCATTGAACTTACTATAAACTCAACCTGGAGCCTAATGGTCGCCAACTTATGACTACACAGCAAGGATCAAATTAACTTTAATAAAACTCGAATACTGGTTACTGCCTGTTTTTTAGTAAGTCGAAAAAATCTTCAACTACACAATTAAATTTTATAGTAGTTTCTGTAAAACAATTCAAGCAACACTACCCAGTTCACATAGAGTAATTGAGTAGCATAATAATAAAAGAAACAAAAGACAAACAAAGCAATTGCTATTTGGTAATTGGCACTCAAACTCCAAAAGTTAAGTGCCCCTTATTAAAGTGTTTTGTCGTAGATGTTTAATCTTTGTGCTTATACCCTTAATGTACATTCAGATAAAACTAAGTAGTTTCTGTGTATATATATATATATATTGGGATTATCAAAGATGCTTTATATTATAAATATACATTTGAGTATTGGCTCTAGTATTTCGTGGCATGAACATAGCTTACGCGATCGAAATTATTTACCATTCAGGATTTCAATGCTGTATTTCAAAATCTAGCATTAGATTTATGTATATGTATATTGAATAATTGTAGATATGTTATCAATATTAATTTATGTTTCTCAATTAGACATTTTCACATTATTTCGAAATTGATTTAACAATACGTATATTTTAGAATAATATGCCACCTTTCATACGATTGCAGTATGGTTGGTAAATTTATACAACCTTTTCAATCCCGTATTGGTTTAATTCATGTATCAAAAAATTGTGTGATTTTGATTCATGTATCTAGTATTCCACTTATTGGTCTGTTTTGTATAATGTCAACTGTATGTTAAGTAGTTTGCTCTTTATGAAAATTCATGAAACGAAATTTTACGTCTGTTTTAGAGTTATATCAAATTTTTTTGGTTTTGAAAATGCTAACAATTTTTTTATACCATTGTATTCCAAACGTTAAAACATTTCAAAAAATACAGATCCAAATTTACTTATTACTCGGCATTGTACTTTTTGAAATTAAAATATTTAAGCCAAGTTTTTAAATCACAATGGTTATTATTTCGCTTTTATCACGATATTAAAATTTTATAGGTTAATTTTGCGAGGAGAGTTTCACGTGTGGGAGGTCTTCAAAATAGCAATTGTTAAAAAAATATGAATCATAAAAACAGTAGAATTTCGACTGAAGGTGCTTGACGGAAATTCAATATCAAATTTGGATTGTTCAATTTTATACATTTCCTTTCACCTTTTGGCATCCTCACGCATTTCAAGAAATAACAACTCAACTTAGTTAATTTGTTTTTGCATTTTTGCATTCCTGTTGAGTTATATTTAGTATTTTCTACTTCAAGCAATAACAATAAAAAAATTTGAACTCAGTGATCTAATTTTATTTTTGTATGTAAACGATAAGAATATTCATGCACTTGAAATGTCTGAAGATGCCGAAAGGCGAAACCCGGATCAATGGTTTTATCACTACAGAAAAGTACGACAAAAACAATGTTCCGATAAAAAATAACACTTATTTCTAGAATCAATTCTAGTGGTAATTTTATAAATATTTCAACCCTTTAGAAACTAAGAAACCTAACTCATTTTACTCTACTTTTCAAGAGAGAGAAAAAACAGTTTATTTGTTAAATCTAAAATCGTAATTTATTCTGTGTTGTTTTAAAAATTAGTAGAGCTTTGAACAAGAAAGTGATTTTAATACGCTTTGAAATATATTCGTACCTATGTACTTCATCTATTAATATGTAACAACTTTACATATTATTTTGTATTTAATGGCATTCTCAACTCAATACCGGCAAAAATCGAAATGCGTTTATTTTACCCTTCTGGGCCGATTGGTTAAAGAAGTATTATATTTAAAAAAATATTGAGAGATATGATGGAGGGTTAAAATAAATTTTGATTGATATAATTTTAGTACGGCTCACGTGTCGATATAGCCAATTGATTTTGACTTGATAGCAAAAAGTGAATTTAAAAGACCCCTTGGCTCAATTCCAAGCCCAACGCCTGTCTACCCTTGACAGATGAAAAATCGAACTATTTTTTCTAATCAATTGCTGGTCTCTAGGGAGAACGTTGCTCTCAGAGAAGGTTCTGGGAAACCTTCGGTATGAGATGAAAACATTTCAAATATTTGTTCTAAATTAATTTAATGAATGTAGTTAGAGTTTTAAATAAAGGATGGCCAGCTTTAAGACCACTGTACAATGGTCACCCGCGGAGCCATTTACCATCGACCCCTACCAGAATTATCAACATCAATATTTCATTAAATAAAATACATAAAATAAAAATAGTAACACATTTTTAGTACATTTTCCACATAAAAGTTATTGGATCAGGACCGGTTTCACTCATGGCAATCATTATCAACTGATAAGAAATACAACGAAACAGTGATATTTATTCAAAAGTAAATCAAGAATTACAAGGCATGACAAACAATTGGTATTACAACTAAGCAAATAAATTGAAGCAAAATACAATCAAAATAAACTATAGTTAAAATGTTGAAAGCTTCTTAGCAATGCAAGGCTATATTATCAAAAATAAATTAAATTTAAATGATCATTAACAAAGTATAAACCAAAATAAGTGCATTTAATAAAATAAATAAATTTATAATCTTTAAATTCTTCTAAAGTCATACTAAAATTAAAGACGGTTAATTCTCTATTATTTTTGAAATACATAACAATATGTTTTATCAATTGAAATAAATGTACCAATGAAACTCAATAAACTTATTTATTTATTTTTCATCTAATTATACACAAACATTTAAATTTATAATATACATTTTAGTATATCTGAAACTACTCGAGTATAATCGATTACTCATTTTTTTTACAAATTTACTACTCGATACTCTTGTAGTTGATATATCGAGTAATTGGAGTCTCTTGAACGGATGGTGTGCATGAATGTTCTTCTATAATCCACGCTAAAATTTAATTAACAAAGTTTTTTTCAAATAGAATATTTACTGTAGAGATAAATATACAGTCAATAAAATAACGATTGTGTTTTACAAAAACTTACGCAATGTAGAATGTAGACAATAAACAATAAGTCCTGTCCCGGTCGGTCTGCCTATCCACTTAAGAAAATGTGTAGAACGAAAACGAAACGGGAAGGTTCGCTTTTGTTTTAATTAAATTGCGAAGCTAAAATATTTTGATATTCTTCATAAAACGCAAGGAAATTATTGTATCAAAATTAAAATGACAAAAACCTTATTTGCTGAGAAATTTACATACTTTACGTTTAAAATATGTTAAAACGCTTTGCGTGCGTTCACGACTAGCTTAGCTTTAAGCTCAACGATGGTGGGATAAGCTTACGAGTGCATTTATATGCAAAAGATTGCATTTTTCGCCTATCTGCACAAACACGTGTTGTTTTAAATAGGTTTATTATAATTTCCTCATAAGCATATAATGCAGTTAATTGCAAAAGTCATATTCAGTGAATTTAGAACCAATTCTCCGGTTCATCAGAACCTTTCATGTTTTTTCACCTGAAACATATAAAATGATATAAAATTTAAAATAACTTTGATTATTCCACGTATTGTGTAACTAACTGTGGCACGTGTTTCGCCTCTTTCAGAGGCATCTTCAGACTTACTATCGCAAAGTTTGCTTAAGTAATGAAGCAAGATAAATTCTAACATTCTAACATTTTAAATTATGAAATTACAAAATGGATTACGGGTTTTTTTCCTTCTAAAGGAAAGAAGGAAGGGGGTGATAGAATCAAAACAATGCAATAACACAATGATACTAATAAGGTGTAATCACTCAATCAATTAGATGGGGAATTTTCATCTTTAAACCTTTTTTTAAAGATGAATAGTCTAGGAATTTTAGAAATAAATAAAACTCTTAATAAAAAGATATATTATTAAATAATATTGCACCCAACCTAACTGATTGATTGCAGCTCATTAGTTTATAGTTTATTAGTTTGTAATGTTTAACGTCATTAGAAATATATCCCTTAAAAGGAAAAATCCCAATCTAATTGATGATTACACCTTATTAGTATCATTATGTTATTGCATTGCGTTTTGATTCTATCACCCCTTCCTTGTTTCCTTTAGAAGGAAAAAACCCGTAATCCATTTTGTAATTTCATAATTTAAAATGTTAGAATGTTAGAATTTATCTTGCTTCATTACTTAAACTTTGCGATAGTAAGTCTGAAGATGTGGAATAATCAAAGTTATTTTAAATTTTATATTAAAATGAACTTCCACAAAGTTACCGCCGAAATCATCGAAAATATATAAAATGATCACTTTTAAAGTGTTGACTGTCAATACTGAGATGGGATGGCATTTTTATAAAAAAACACATTCTATGTACACATTGGATTTAATAAGATCAGGAGAGGTTTTGCTCATCGCTAGCATTATCAACTGAGATAAAACAAGATATAAGTACAGTATGTCATTGTTTCTAAACAAAAAACTAGTATACATACATTCAAATCATAATATGCTTTTGCTCGTATATCTAAATAAAATCTTTTATTGCTTGGAATAAATAAAAGAAATGTTTCTTGATAACTAAAAAAAGCAATTTGTCTTTATTACACCATGTGATTTAGAAATTTACCTAGAATAAGGTCTTCAAATAATTAAAATTTGTCAAATAACTGCATTTTTACTTGAAGGGGCAGCATATCAAAAAAGGTTAAAATGAGAAACTGGATTAATGTCTCGAACGAAACACTTTATTTAATTCAAACTAGAGCAAAAAAAATAATATTTTTGGAGCTATTGGGGGTAATCATTGAAGATAAAACAATCTTAATTTCGGACGAAGAATTATTTTTGGTTAAATATATAATTGAAACTGGTGATCTTCGAAAATTCCGGAATATTGTAAAAAATATTTTAAATGTTGAAACAAAAACTGATATATTTTGTTATTCCACTGGTTGCGTTGCTGTTCAGTCTGAAGATGTTTCTCAAAGAGAAGAAACTCGTGCAACACCTAGTGACACAACCGGTGAGATAAAAAATGATCAATTTCAATGATATATTGTAAATATTTCACCTAATGTAGGGTTGTTTTTCGAAAACATGATGTTTCAAAAAATCTATGCGATGTCTGATATTTTGTTTTCTGGCATCAGCAATATTACCAAATTTCAATAATAATAATCATTCATAATCAACGTATGATGATAAAGAGAATTATATGTGATTAGGTTGAAGAATTTTTTTGGCTTCAGTATTATTACAAATACAACGTTATCCTAACTTCTATATAACTGAGAACATGGCTCATCTCTTGAAGCGAACAGAGAACAAGCTGTGGTCTAAAATAAAACTGACACAACTTTCGAAATTAAAATAAAAATACAACTTTTTCTTCGTATAAGAGTTTTTGCTTAAAAATACTTTTCTCAAAATTAAAAGCATCAAGCTTAAAAAAGATTTTGTTTTTGTTTTTGAATAAATTTCATATTAAATGAACTTTCTGCCGAAAAAACAAACTTTTGGATAATACAATATTATTCAGCCACGTGAACCAACAGCAATCGTCTAAAGACTGCATAAAAATATAAAAAATGCGACATTCAAGACGATTTTTTAAAAAAAATATTCTTATACCATAATATGGTCGGATCTGTGGTGCAGTGGTCAACGTCGATGGCCCTCGTGACGGACTTCGATTTCGGTATGAGTAGAATTTCTTTCATTTGATTTATCGATTCTTCTCGAAGGCATGGGCGTTGGTATAGTTTAAAACTTCCTCCCGCATAAAACAAGCGGAGAATAGTAAGAGCGACTAGCTTACTATTAGTCCTAGCCGTATTCTTTCTATCTCTTGTCTCATCAAAATGAAGAGAGATTGAGCGATTGATTCATAAGCAGTTCTCGAAGAAAAAAGTATGTTGAGATACCTCCACGAAGACATTAATAATGCTCGCCATGAGCGAAACCGGTCCTGAGCCAATAAACTTTATGTGGAATAAGTACTAAAAATGTTTTATTATTTTTATTATAATTCCATTCGAGCAAGTATTGACCCTGAATACATTAAAAGTGATGAAAAGAAGTCACTTGTTTTCCTGTCCTGAAAAGTAGTGATTTGTCACTTACTCCCTTTTAGCTTGGAAGGGGCGGTATAAATAATATATATATATTAAATTTTTTTAAATATTTTTCGATGAATGAGAAAAACATTTTCTAAGTAAACTTCCACTAAGAATTAACAGCTAACATTTTTTTTTTTCTACAAGAACTGTTCGTTACTCAGTTGCTCAACCTCTCTTTTTTCGAAGAGAGTAGGGATGGAAAAGGATACGAGGACTAGGACAAGTCTAGTGATTAGTTAATCGCTGTCACTATGCGTCGCTCTTTGGGATCGGTAAGGTGGGAAAGGATTTTCAACAACACAAACACCCATGCCTTTGAACAGATTTTTCGACTGAAAAAATCCGCTCGTACCGGGAATCGATTTTTTAATAAAATATAAACTGTTACTTATGTTTGTGTATAAAAAAACATACTCGTGCAATTCTACTGTGGGTGAAAAATGACGCGGGGAGAATAGATTTTTTACTACCTTTGGTGTTAAATAATGGCGACGTATAATCAGCGACTGCATGTTATGATGAGATAAATAACGTATACTCTATATTAAAAATTATATTCGTTGTTTGCTATGATAATTAAATTTACTTGCCATAAAAATAGTTTTATTAGTATACTGTATACCTATACCATAAATATTATTATTTATTCATCTATTCAATTATTTTTTTAAATAAAAGACACGAATACTATTCAAAATGCACTTATGATTTCCATAAAATATGAAACCAATTAAAGAACAAACCAAATAGAAAATGTCGCTAGTAAACTTTCCGAACAAAAAGTAAATATTATGATTGTTGTAAAGGTATTTCAATAGGGACACTCAAAATATGTTACTTTGTCCTGCTGAGTAGATTATTCATTGTTTAGTGGCCAAATTTGAGTCAACCAGTTTGGTAAATAATCGGCCAACACCTACCTGTACGTCATCAAAATACAACATCTGGTGAAAACATTGCTGCTGAGTGTGAAAGTGTACAGGAAAACCCAAGGCAGCTTATTTCTCGTTGTTTACAAGAACTTGGCTTTTCTGCGACTTCAATTTGGCGAATTTTGAATCGGGCCTTATGTCTGCACCCGTATAAAATCCAACTTACCAAGGAACTTCAGGTAAACGACTACAGACAACGCCTGATTGGGTTCTGGAGCAGTTGGAAGTTTACCCAAATTTGTCAAAAAAGTCAACTTTAGCGACATGGCCCATTTTATAATGAATGGATATTGGCAGACATTTGATGCTATATTCCATATTTAATGCCGTAAAATATACTTACAAATGAAATTAAAATTTAGTCGAAATCTCACAAACAACTTGTTTTATTTACATTTCAAAACTAAGCGTCATTATAAAAAGACCCTATATATTGCTTTGTATTAACTAAGTAGGGTTTTAATCAGTTGGATTTTGTACCTTCCTATGGTGTTGGTAGGCACCCGGGTTTCGACTTTCGGCGTCTTCAGGGATTTTAAGTGAACGAATGTACTTGAATTGATGCGTAGTAAACAGATTGCATCGTTTATATGCAAACATAAAAGAAGATTACTTAGTTTCATCGTTATTTATGTAATCTATAAGAATTAGCGAACATTTTGATGTAAATGAGTTTCAATGAAGTATGTTGTTAAATTATAATTATCGAGTATTTTCAATGCGGTATCGGAAATACTAATAATATTGAAATGCTGACGAATATATTGACGGGTGTCATCTGATCTTTTATTAAAGAATTGATTTATTTTGAGTGTTTAATTTATAATTGATGATATTTATTATAACGATATAGAAGCGGTATAACACTGGGCTTGGAATATTGAGTTGCTCATTTAAAATTTGAAAACTAAAAGTTAAAGGTCGTTAGCGACAAAACTCATGGAAACGTACACAATTTGAAAGATGAAAATTTGATATCGAAATTCTTAAGTTGTATCATTGTCGAAACATGAATATATATATCAGGGCTGTGGGGTCGTTAAAATTACGACTCCCACTCCAGCATTTACCAAAACACGACTCCGACTAAAAAAAGTTTAATTTCGTCACGATTTTTTCCAACCTTTCCTAATTATGTGTATTCAATTATATATCAACATACCAATTCGGCCGATAGCCAAATTTGACATATAACATATTTTCAAAAATAAAAAGTTTGAACTTTTCAAAATTTCCGACTCCGACTCTACAGACCTGATATATATAAAAGTAATGCACAAGACAATAATTTTGTTTATTTTATTCAAAAAATTCATCACGACCACGAAGAATGTTCAAACAGTGAATATAAAAGCACGAAGACAATGAATACAAATAAGAAGAGTAAGCCAAAGGAAGTTCATCAATTTCTATGCCTTACAACCGTTGAAATTTTCAGCGTCGATATGTTTTATTGATCACTTTTTGAAATAGTCTCTCTCCAAATGTATTCCAGCAATGCGGGGCTTTGTGTAAGCGCGCTGTGTCGCAGTAAAAAGCGAAATGGCGGTGTTATATCTCGTTGAAATGGAAATGGGCATTTCGAGGAAGGTCCGTTGAACGGAAGCCGTTTTTGTATCTCTTTACATATAGTTAATTCAGCTGTCAGTGCGGTAGACGAAATATTTGCACAGCGTTCTGGTACCTATTTGAATCAAATGTACAAGTGTTAACCCCGCCACTGCTTTTCAAAATGCATCATTGCGTAATTACTAAAGTCTTTATTTATTTTTCTTTTTATTACTTCTTTGGCGAGTTGATATCGTTCTATTTTTTACAATTCATGCATTACACTTTTGTTTACTGTGAACTGCACGACTATATACCTTCATACCTGCGCCACATAATTCAAATATGAATCGATTGAAACGTGTTTCTATGGTCCTACTACACATTCATGACAATATTTTTCAAATATTCACTATCGTTATTAAGACACAGACAATTTTGTTCGATGTCTCTATTCACATTGAATCGGGGTGAATAGAGACGAGAAAGGGTGAATGGATACTTGGCAGGTGAATAGAGACAAAACAACAGATTGTAATGATTGGAGTATATTAACCACTATTCTATATGAGTCTCTGTTCACTCCGTTCTAAGGTTAGGGTAAGTCTTTATTTTTTTTAATTAATGTGTCTTTTATGCCATTCTTAGTTGAATGGTTTTTTTGTTTTGTTATATGTATGTTATGTACTGTCTTTATTATATGTATCGGTATCTGTAGTCTAGTGGCAAGAGCTTTTTCCTAGCGATCAGGTGAGCCCGAGTGAGATTCCCGGCATTTTGTGCACAACTGATTCATTTTTTATCATCGAGTTATTCTCGTATGATTTTCACAATTAAAAATATTTGGCGTATTGCCATTGCCATTAACTGTAATACCAAACATAATTTATTCTTTACTTATATATAAAAAAAACATTGCGCATTGGTGTCAGCTGTAATGGCATGTATTGTATTTTCCCACAATAATCAATGTCTCCGAACATAAATCAAATATTCGATTTAATTCTTTCTTTTTATTGCCCCCTTGGCAAGTTGCGCTCTACTTCTCCTTAACAATTTTCAAATTACACTTATGTTAACTGTGCAAAAAAAATCTGTTTTTTCTTAATCGTTCTCCTCATTTGGAGCTTTCAACAGAAAAATCTTTAATAATACAGTACTTGGCTACAATACACAATGCAATACAGGAAAAACGGCCCCATTTTTTAGGTTCCACATAATTTCAGTCGGTTCTTAAATATAATATAATGACAATTCAAGAAGACAACTGACATCCATCAAAGACATTCTGGTATAGAAAATTCTTGAATTAAATATTTTTTCTCAACTCGCCTATTGTGTTAAGCATGTGGATTTTTCAAAGAGAATTTTGAAACAACTATTCAGCTGATATATTTTCCTGTTCGGGTAAAAATAAAACAGTGAAACTAGAATCACTGGTCGCTATATACTGGTGGTATACGGTAGAGTATACTGGTGGTTACTTTTGTGTTTTTAATTGTTTTATTATTATACTATGTGAGATATGAGGAAATCGTCATTAGCTGGACCAACCCTACGCCACTACACTCTTCCGATATTTCAATGATTGTTGGAATTAGATCTACCATAATTTGGGTTATCAAGATACTATAACTGCAGGATGTTTTGAAATTCGGGTCAGTGTCATCATCTTTGGCTCGACTTCCATTTTAGGCAGTTTATTATTCAATGGAATTATTGATGTCCGGAAACATCGTTGTTTATTGTTGATTTTTGGAAAAAATACAATACATGCCATAACAGTTGACGCCAATGTGCCATGAATTCGACAAATAAAATAAAAACAACACATAGCATATAACAAAACACAACATCCATTCAACAGAAAATGGCACAAAAGAAACAATGTAAAAATTAAAAAAGAAAAAACAAAATAAAAAGTGCACAACTAAAATTTTTATTCAATCAATAGGTAGGGCACTGAACAGCCAACCAATCCTTGTGACTGGTGACTCAAATGGGCTTCGCGACAAACAAGCTCTTAAACAAATGGCTTTGGTACGACTACGTAGGTGAGCAATGGAGCATGAATGTTTATAGTCTTAAGTATGTCAGAGTTATCAACTCGGCTCCTTAGAAGAAGAAAAAAATGTTTTAATATTGAAAAAAAATCTGTGAGGAATAAATCCCGCCAACACCAATCTGAAGCTTAAATTGAAAGGACCGAAAGCGATTAACTCACCACTATTCCTATCTAATCTACTATTTGGCGTCAATGTATTGCTTCATTTAGAAATACAATTCCAAAGATTCTATTATTTTTCGAGCATTATAGTGTTAAACCAATGCTTTTACAGATCTGAACATATTATGCAAACAGGGTGAGGATCGTCCAATCCCGTATGCATAAGGGTTAGGCCAGGTTTGAGAAGCAAAGCTCTTCGAGTGTTGTGGACAGGAGAACAATAATAATAGTTTGACATTCCCATTGCGAGGTGGGTGGAAGGGGGACAGGTAGCGCAGGGTGGGACTTAGATGCGCGCCTCTATCGCTCGGCGCCCTCTCCTACTCCGCATCTGATGCTTTATTCATGAAACCGGAGGCGGAATGGTGGCGGGCGGCGGGGCCGGAGGGGGACAGGTAGGGACCCCAGGTCGTAATTTTACATTATTTTATCAATGATGATAATCATACGAAAATGATGCAGTGTTTTTTTAGGACAGTAAAATGATACGTATAAAATTGTTTCATTACTTTAATATATGTAGAGTGAGTATGTTAAGGTGTATTAATGGTTTTTGTTCCAGCCAGTATTATGTAATATATCGAAATAATAATATAGGAAAAAGCGTTGATATTAAATGAAAAAGTATCAAAACCACTTTTGTTTCATTATAAATGATTATCGCTTCGTTACCTTACTTTGAAAAGGTTTTAATTGAGATTTTTGCCTAAAATGATCATTTTGGTCGGAAAGCTTGTATTTACCGCATTCTAACATATATATGAATTTCAGAAATATCTATCGTTAAATAACGGAGTTAGCAGAATTTTGGAGTTTCACTGCTTTCGCACACTCTTTTTACTAAATTTATTTGGCAAAGTTCTAAGATTGTAATAATTATTTCCATCATTGGGTCTTTCAGATCATTATTTCTCAGCAAGAGTTGTCATAAAATATGCTTAGCATAAGTATGTAATTTGAAACATCTTTACTTGCTCACTGTATCAAGTGGATTTTAATCAATTAAAACTTCAAACGCTCATATCTCAAAACTGTGAAAAGAGCAGTTGGAACCTCTTCAAAGTAAGGTGTCGACTTGTTATGTTGATGATTAGCAAATTATTGCTCAAATCTTATCTAACATATGTTTGACTTCGAAAATACTTTTTTAAAGACAGTATTTTTTCTGTAAACTGTTTTTCCAGACAGTAAAGTTTGAAAAGAAACGAATGTTTATATTTGAACAGTTATTATATGGCACTTCTATTTGAATATGCGATCCGATACACATATTATATTTCATCGTTTTTATCCCCTACCTTATAATATAATTAATATCCTTTTTAGTGTATTTAGGAAAACAATCACCGCTTATACACTTTAGCACGGTCCAAAAAATACAATTCTACATCTTTGTTTTTCAGATTAATTTTTATTTTATAAAACGTTTTTTTATTATTCTGTGAATTACGATATAATTAATTGTAAATATTAATATATTTTAATCAAGTAAGCACAAAAATATTGATAAATGAATGACCTAAACTAATTAACTAATTTATATAAGTGTATTCTATCTGTGATGATATCATATTTGACATTTGAGAAATTACATTTTCGTCACGTATTTTCAGGAGTATTTTTATTTTCAAGGTTACTCAACATTGCACCCACCACCACCCGCTACGGCTTCAAACTAGTCTGCTTTAATTTATTTTGCAGCGCAACAACGTTGTACGCTTTTATGAAATGAGAATTGTTCGCTCTTCATGTGACGCCGTTTATGAACCTTCGAATGAATTTTAATTTAATCTAGATTAAAGATTCCTTGGACAACATCGTTTTCCCTGTCTGGAAACTTCCAAAGGATGAGCTTAGCATTATTGCCGCAATATGCCGCTGATGTTGGACTATCTACCAAGCAGCCAAGATGAGACAGTTCGGGAGCCAAGAGATCATGCACGTGTTTATGATTTGACTGCTCCAAAAATCAGAAGTCGAATTTCGACTTTTAAAAACAGGAGATCCCATAAATTTTCCGTCCACGGAAAGATTAAGAAGCACTGCAATAGTATCTGGGCATTCAAACTAGTACCCATGATTCCCGAATCGCAACAGAAAACAAAAATTTATGCATCGCAATAAAATTTTTAGAACCATAAAAATATTCAAATATATATCACAGGGTACATACAACAATATCGTAAAATTCCTCATTTTACAAACAAACAAACGTTGAATACATAAGATAGAAAAGGTAAGTTTGCTTAGACTGTGAAGGATTTTGAACCCTTTGGGACGAATAGCAAATACTAAGTGTAGACATTTTATACCTTTTGTACATTTATTATTTAAGTGGATTTCGGTATGTACATTTCTGTAGAATATAGATGTATGTGGCACCGTGGATCACAGCGCTCTGAATTTAAGTATGCGCAGACCAAAAATGGATATATACTTAAACTAATGGCAACCTGATATGATTGCATATTTTAAGATAACAACCATACGTCTATGGGCACGTTTCAATAGGAAAAATTCTGAGATAAATACATTACATTTTCCGGTTGACGCGGTGGATTTGACCAACTTCGATTAATTTTCACGCAGAGAAGGCGGAGTTTGAAAGAAGCTTCTGATTTTATTGTGAGGTGGACTGAATTTTGTTTCAGTTCTAAAGCATATTTTTGAATGTAACTTTTGTGATTGTCGAATGTAGTTTTTTAAATCAACTCTTAATTAATTTTATAATTTAGAACAGTTGATAAAAAGAATTTTAATTTACCATTCTGTGAATATTATATTTTTAATGTGCTGTTAATTTAACTGTTAATTCTTGATGGAAAAACATTCTTTATTACATTAAAATAAATTAAGCATAATTTTTGAACTAGATACTGATGAGCGAAGACGTCCCCGATCATCGTAAAAAATGTGTGATTTTAACATAAAGTGGTACAAATGGAGTAGGTATTTTATTAATTTAAATAATGGTTACATCATAATTGGAACTCATTCAACTTGGTTAATTTTGTGTTCATTTAACGATACAACATGACACAAATAATGTTAAAATAAACTCAATTTGTCTTTCGATAGCATAAAAATTGACTTTTTCAGAATTCAAATTTCCTAAATTGCATAGATTTTGATAACAATTGATTATAACGTGCGTTGATAACTTGTCTTATTTTCTTTATAACTTCATTGTAATCAAACAAATCTCAAAAGGAAAAAATATATGATATCTATCTCTAATGCAGAAAACGTCAAAAACTGGATGAGGGTTGTTTTTTCGATAATTTGAAAAGATCGGATTACTTTTGTGAATTGAAATTTATTATTTTTTGCAAAAAACAAACAAATTAATAATTTTGCATTGACATTTTTCAAATCAACCTTTCACATCTTGTAAAAGAATAAAGACATACAAAAAAGAATCTTAATATTAAATTTACCATTTGACTATTCAAAAATCAACCCTTTTCCTCGAGTTGATTTCGTGCGTGATTGTTAAGAGTTTTTAAAAATCTCCAGTTTTTATTTAAAAAAGTCTAGAGCGTTGTTGACATGATTGAAATTAAATACATAAAAATATTTTATCTATCCGACCTCTCTTTACAGATAGTTCTAAGACATTGTCAAAATTACATGAAAGAAAATGGAGGCTATGCAGTCTCAATTTCAAATGTCTCTTATTTTGTGGAAAGTTTGTTGCTGACCTTCATGTCATAAGATAATACAAAACTTTATAAAAATCATTTAAGTGCTAATTTTTTTTAATGCGCCTTATTTCGATATCACATCGATCTTATTGTGTAGTTTGTACAAAAGATACAATAACATTTTACGTAAGTGAATCGAAGAGAAAATCTAAAATAGCATTATAAAAGATAAGAAGATTCAATGCTTCATCGATTCTGTTTCATAGAAATATGCAGAAAAAAACGCCATACTATTATAAATCAGTCGAGAAGCACTCAACGAAAAATGACACTCATGCCCTAGATCTCTTTTTTAATTGATACAATCTGACCGTGCCAGGACTTAAGCTTAGAGCCACTTGATCACTAGGGCGAAGCTCTTCCCACTTGACCTCTTTGACTGAAATTTATTGCTTATTATTAAATATTCATTAACCCTTTTCAAATTATGAGAGGAGTTCATAGTTGTAGTATTAATTAGCTCACCTATGCGATAAAAGAAATATACCCTTTGTTTTCCCTTGATAGTTATTGTTACTGAATGGCGTCATTTCTAACTTTGTTTAAAAAAGGTGCCATATAAGTATTTTACCAGTTAAATAATTATTAAAGGAAATTTTTCTGCTGTACAGTTTTAATTATGATATTTCAAAAGGTGAATTATCATATTAATATTTTACTGTCTGCATCATTATATTATTACAAAAGTTGAATAGAATGTTACAAAATAGTCGATTGCGTTCCATAAAATACCAATTGAGTCCTAAATTCGAGTTGTCAAGATTGTCTAAAGTGGCGGCCATTAGAATAATCTATATCCGTTTATTTTATTGGTTATATAATAAAAAAAATACATTCGATTGAATGTGCAAACAAAGGAAAAGCATTAGCATAAAAGTTTGTAATATTATTGCTCCGTTGTAAATATCATTTTTTTTAAATTGTTTTATGGCTCTGTTGGGTAAATCAAAGCACAGAGAGTTTATATATTTATGAGAGAATGTAGCATACGAAAAAATAAGTGATTGTGGATTCATGACAGCTGAAAGTAACGACATGTCATCAAAAACAGAAGAGGAGATAGCGCAACTAAGATACCCGGATTAAACATAACGACAGTATCGATTATCAATAAAGGGAAACGAAATCTGTGCCCCCGGGCCGTGATTATGGAATAAATGTTTAAATGTCCGCAAAGATTGTAGGCCAGACCTACAAAATACTAAAGAAGATATGGCGATCTATAAAATTTACGGCCGGCCGAGGGTTATACTGTTTTATATCACAATTTTATTACGCCGGTCCAGGTTCGCCCAATAATTCGAACCGTTTAACGAGAGTGCAGCCGGCCATGTACGCAATACGGACAACCTGTTGCGAAAAGACCACTCCATTCGTACACCGAAATAGTGGTCAGGTTGGCCAAAGTGTTTGGAACTGTAAAATATTCTCACATTTACTTGATACGAGATTGAAATTATGATTCTGTTAGTTAAAAATATGTTGGCTCTTCTTGTACCCCTGCCAATGTAAATCATTGAAACTTCTAGCATTTCAACAGAACAGAATGAATCACCAACTGTATACCCCAGGATTCAAGATTTCAGTAAAGTTAAAAAAAATTGAATTCATTGGTAAAAATATGTTAAACAAGCATATCGATGGCTTAAAGAGAAAATTTGCTATCTCCGTTTTTGTCAATTGTGCAGATGAGGGTAAAAACTGACTATTTTGAGAATGTAAAATGTTGTGTTATAAACAAAAAAAAACCCTTTTCAAATGATTTATTTGTACCATTGCTGAAAAACAACGAATAAATGACAGGTGACAATACAAAATGGTGGAGTTGGATAATTAGCAGTGTAGAGTTTAGAACGACAATGGAGATATCAAATTTTTTTAAAACATTTTTCCGATGCACTTAAATAAGTTTTGGTAAAAAAAAAATTACGGGACATGCACATTGCATGATACAACAAAATGGCATCATTAAGTAATTTTCAGCCAAAAGTGGAGTTAACAACATTACTCTATTAGCCAGATGTACATCAATTAAAACCGGTCAAAATACTTCTTCCTTTCCAATTTCACGGAAATAAATGCAATAAATATGCTTGTCACAACACCATTCCTTGTCAAAAGTTCACGATGTGACTATAGTCATTTTTTTTTTAAAATAATTTCTAACATCTAAGTTTGTTTCGGAAAGAGATACCTTAATCATCTTAACATCAAATACTTTTTCATCTAATCCGAATTTATTTATTGTTTGAGTATTATTTACAAACTTTCTGTTACTTATCGAAAATGAAAATAATAACACAAGTGAGAATTTTTGTTCATTACTTAAAAGCTGCCTTGCAACTTACAGCAACACCTTATAAACAAACTTTTTAATCCATTAACTTTTACACCACTTTGCTAAATTGCTTTCAATACAGTTTTATATTTCTGAATAGAAATTTTCATTATCTTACTTTTAAAATTTTACCCTTTTCCAAATTTATTAAAAAAAAAACAAGATTCTTACCACTTGAAACAAAGCACGAGTAAAATAAATACTTTGTTTTTTTTAAAGTGATACAGTGTTATTTTAACAGTTGTAAAGTGTTCACTGGCACAACTTGGTGGAATGGCATTATAATAAAAAAATAATAACACATTTTTAGACATTCAATTATATGCATACTTGTATTACAAATGTTTGTCATACGTCTTGCTTAGCTATATTATAAATAGCACTGTATTTTTGTATTTCTTATCAGTTGATATGCTTGCGATAAACGAAACGGGTCCTGATCTTAATAACTCCAATGTGGAATAAGTACTAAAAATGTGTTATTATTTTTATTGAAAAATCGTATAATATCATTATGTTAAAAATAATAAAACATTTTTAGTACTTATTCTACATACAATTTATTGGATCAGGACCGGTTTCGATCATGGCGAGCATTGTCAACTGATCATCAACTTCATCAACGTCAACTTCATCAGTTGACAATGCTCGCCATGAGCGAAGCCGGTTCTGATCCAATACATTTTATGTGGAAAAAGTACTAAAAATGTTTTATTATTATTATTATAATGCCATTCCACCAAGTATTGATAGCGAACACCTTAAAAGTGATATCATTATGTTTCAAAACCAAGAGTCTACATTTTAAAAGAAACAGTTTTTTGGCAGCGTAAAAAAGTATTTTTAATTGCTGCAAATTTTTATCACTTTTTATTTACTTCCAATATGTCTTTTCTTTCTTCCAATCAAGTTTTTTTCCCGACTGACTAATAATATACTCACTAACACTGAAGAATAATGAAAGTCAATTTATTAAAATTATGTAAGAGTTTTCCATTTAAGCCAATGAAATTGATTGAAACTGTTTAATTTAACACTTCAAATGATACTAATAATAAAACAGACGTTATTGTTCAATTTCAGTAGAAAACTTTTTAAATCGTTGTTATTAAGAAAATATAATCTGTTTTTTGTAGTTTTCAAAAGTTCTGTAAATTATTTCACGATAAAAGGAAGACCGAGAGAATTTTGATATTATTTTGTGATTCTGCAAAACAATAAATAATCCTTCCCTTTTCTAAATAACCTAATTTAAGTTACAGTTACAGAATTATACGAGTAAAAACACTAAAACAAACCAATCGTCTGCAAGATTAAGCCATTTCAAAAGAGGCTTAGCGCATAGGCTTATGATGTCAAGAAATGGAGAGAAATTTTCTTTGCTCTGTTATTTCTGAAAGCTGTTTGGAAGCTTTTTGGAAATCTACACGGTACCAGTGAATTGATTATCAACACATTTAAAACAAATTATAAATAAGGGATATTAGGTACTGATAAATAATTATGTTTTCAATATGAGGCAAGTAAATGATATCTTATATATATATAAATCAATATTTGTTTGTTTGTTTGATTGTTCGTACGTTAGTTTCTTGCGCTCCCAATCGGTCATAAACCGTCCGATTGCAATAAAGCTTTGGTGAATTGTTGTGTGGACGCCCAAAAAAGTTTTAAATTACCTATGTTTATACATATGTATAATTAGAATGAATGTTCTTTGTCCTGTATGCGATCCTATACCGTTCATATGATTGCGATAAAATTTTGGTGATTTGTTGTGTGGACGCCAACTAAGGCTTCCTTATTATCTATCTATCTACATATACATTTAACAATGAATGTTTTTTTGTCCCCTATGCGACCGATTGCATTAAATAATATGAAAAAATATTGTGTATCCAAAAGCACTTCAATAAACACAATTTAAACACAAACACTTTTTTTCATTGAGTGGAATTGCAACGCTTGCCGGAAACCAGCTAGTTTATAATAAATTTAAGTGAATTGACATTACAAAAACGATCTTTCGCAATGTTACCTATCAAATCTATCGAAAGGATTAATACGAATCAAAAAAAGTTTTGTTTTTGTTTGTGGCATTTTCAGGCGTTCAACTGACATCTGTTTAAGTTCATTTTCGTACTTGAAATACCTGAAGATGCCGAATGGCGAAGTCCGGGTAGATTAGCGACAAAACTTATAGAAAAGGACAAAATTCAAACGATTCTAATATGATATTGAAGTTCCACCAAGCACCTACAGTCAAGATCCTAAATTATTTAAATAGTTTAAATATTAGATGGTTTTATATTTAAAATACGATTGAACCTGGGGACTTTGGACCTTGGGGATTTAAAAAGAAATATATATGTACACATGTATAATTTTATCCAAATTATAGTTGTGATGGATAGAACACGTTGGGAACGAAGAGCCAAGGATTGATTTGTGTCATAGACAAAAAAAAAGATCTGTAGAGACCAGGGCTGTAGAGTCGGTGAGAAAAAGTCCGACATTGACCAAAAACACGACTCCGACAAAAAAAAGGTTAATATCGTCACTTTTTTCCCTAATTTTCCTATTTATGTGTATTCAATTGAATATTAACCCTATCAATGCGGCCAAAAGCCAAATTTGACATATTAAATACAATAATAAAAAGTTCAAAATTTTCAAAATTTCCGACTCCGAGTACGACTACGGCCAAAACGCCGCGCCGACTCCGACTCCGACTCCACAGCCCTGGTAGAGACTCACTGAATTAGCCTAAATTGACGTAGTGATGTATTGCGAACACGTTGAAAAAGAAAGGATTGATACCGGTACAGTTTTAAATAAAACGGGTAAGACAGTATTCTTTTTATTGAGAGAGAGTTTCTTCGTAAACACCCGGTGTTATCGTCCCTTGAGAAAACCTTTATTGCTAGTTAGTAGCAAACTTTACGGTTTAGTCAAACAAGTGCCAAGAAAAAACACTACCAATTTTGTATTAGGACTGATAATATTTTCCGAACTTGAATTGTTTTATATTCCAACGCACTCTATTGTTACTGAATATTCAAATATTGCTAATATAACGAGTTTCATAGTTTAGTTTATACGGTATAATGAATGGGTGTTATCATAAGAGATATTCTAAGCAAAATTTGCTTTTCCACAGCTTAACATAAATAATATTTAATGTAATAAAAACAATGTTTCAAAGATGTGAGAGAATATAGCAAATAATTTTATTTATATATTATTATATGTCGTGAATTGTGTCGCTTACACCAAGATGCTCATTATTTCAGGCACCTTTGTTGTATTGAATACACGTATTCATAAGAATATAAACATGTTTTATAGAAAATTTAAATTTGAATTTAATAACTAGATTAACACATTTTTTTGTACTTATTCCACAACCATCGCGAAAATTTTCAATCTAGTATTTTTAACAGTTGAAAATGCTCGAGACGATAGAAACCGGCCCTGATATTAGTGAAATAATTGGGAAAAAAATTAAAAAATCTTTTTATTTTTTTACATAATGCCTTTCACAAGCAATGCGAAGACTAGGACAGGCTAGTGGTTAGCTAATCGCTGTCACTATGCGTCGCTCTTTGGGATCGGAAATGTGGGAAGGGATTGTTAATAACACAAACATTCATTGCCGCTGTGCAGAATCGATTTATCGACTGAAAAAAACTGTTTGTAATGCGAATAAATAACTCAAACACGGGCGGTCCGACAGGGTAGCCCGTTGCGACGTTGCCCACTGCACTACAGACCGGGGTATACTATACCGGTTTTAAAGTACTCAATCGTACATATTTTTCTAAATTATCCAAATCTAACAATGGTATACTTTTTTATATTCAGCTCGACTTGAATCGTTGCATTTTATATGTCCATAACAAGATTTAATTTTATTGAGTCCCTTTTCCTTGGAATAAAATTAAAAAGATTCACATAAAGTGATAGCACTCGTCTTGTCAAATACTTGGCCATTAAAATGGCAATGATTAAAAATTGTGCGGCACTTTACCTAAGTCGTTCCGAACTGCTAAATTAAAATATTAAATCTCATAAAAATGTTAAAACCCATTTTTAGCGTTTGCTTTATTTCAGTGGCGGCGCGGTAAAAGCCAGTCCGCAGTCGTAAAATAACAAAGGGTGAAAATGGAACGTTTAATGTTTTCGCGTCATATAAAATTGTCTTTTTTCGCACGCTCAATACTCCAGTTAATCGCGGACGATTCATATTAAAATTTCAAAAGTGTTCAATGTTTATGTGTTTGATTCGTATACGAATATTCATGTGGTGATACAAAGGTTGTTTCATCGGAAACCTTATCGCGTCGGCAATTTTCTCCAAAATCTCCAAAATTAGTATAATCAAAGACAGTTTATCTTTAGATAATATTGTTACTTATATTTTCATGGTAAGCATTTAATGCCATTTATTAAAATAGTATTAAATAGGTAAAGATCGACTGACTTTTATCGAAAATAGTTCTCTTCGCTTATGCTTTCTGATTAGTTCAAGGACTTGATCAATTTAGACTTTGTTTTGACTTCGAGTACAATTGTTTTAGGGAAAAAATTAAATGGTCTGAATTTATATATTCTGAACAATAACTATTGATCAGAATAAAAATATAAGCAGTCTCAATTGATGTTTAGGTTAGGTTATCACCAAAAAAAACAGACTAAGTGTCAAAACAAATCTGACTTAATAATATTTAATGTAGCCTTCACTGTAACTTATCAATTTTTGCCTTCAGAATTATGACAAGAAGGCATCAGGGAATCGATATAGACCGAAAGCCATTCTTCTCGATGACCCTCAATAGGTAGAGACGAAAAAGTAAGCTGACTTCTTGAACTGTAGCTATCGCAGCTTCCTATCAGCAGCGATGGGAAGGGAATTCAAAAAAATCACCAAACTTAGAGACGAAAGATACTGGAAGAATTTAGAACTTGAAGCTCCGTCAAATATACATAAAAAAGGACCAATTTCTATTCAACTATGACCATAAATTACTTATCATATAGGTCAAGCTAAAAAGACGGAACTAAATAACATGTTTGCTCAATTCCTTCGCGATACCGTTCTAAGATAAATAATTGAGATAATTAGAGCTGGAAACATCACATGCGGTCGTACATTTGGAAACAATTTTGCAATGAATTGTGATAATTGTCTTATTTAGTTTAATTATGAAAATATATTTTCATTGCGACATTTAAGTATTTTTTCGGAAGCCACTGATTCACTTAGAATCTGAGATCTTAGATGACACTGTTACGTTAATGACAAGAAAAAGATATTCGAGCGGCGGTAAAAAATTTACAAAATTATCCATTAAAACAATTTTAGTTTTTTTAATAAAACGATAATTCTACTTATAAATTTTCTTTCATGGCGAACGTAAGTATTTCAAAATGAAACCATGGAATAAAATGTTTATTAAAATATTTGGACATCATTTTTTATAGTGATTTTGATATTTTTAATTTTTAATAAAAAATGATTAATATTTGAAAGACTCATCGCGTTATACCTATTCACTCTCTAATTATTTATTTGAGTTATTCGGAATATTTTTTAACTAAATTTACAATAGTAGCTTCTTAAAGATCGTCTTATGTGTTATGTGTTAGCTCCGAAATATGACAGTCCAGGGCTGTGGAGTCAGAGTCGTGTAGTCGCGGTGTTTTGCCTGGAGTTGGAGTTGTGAAAAACTTTTGAAAAGCTTGAACTTTTTATTTAAGCATATAGCATATAAAATATGAAAAAATTGTTTATTGGCCGGATCAGTTGGTTGATCTTTAATTTAATACACATAAATAGGACACCTGACTAGAGCTCTTTATGCCACACAACAGTGGAATTACAAAGAAATCAGTACTCTTTTCGTATGAAAAATGAATTATAACGGAGCTTCTGTCGAATCCAAATAAAATGTTAGAAAAAATAGCCATGCATGAAAGATAAAGATAAAGTTAGTCAGTAAAGATAATTAGTGGCACAACTTATAGAATAACAAAAGTTATCATTTTTTATTTTAATCAAAAAATTAATTCATCGAATGTATTAAAATACTTTATAGTAAAATCGTATTGATAAGATTCTTTATAGTTTTGATTAACTTTCGGTTACCAGATTATTATGGCCTACATCCTTTTCATAAATTGAATGAACCCTTTCCTAACCGCTTCGTCCTTTCTCCTGCTCCTCTAATGGACAAATAAAGTTACTACTGGAGCGGTTTCATTATCAAAGGATTTCCCGAGATATGAAACTGATAGAGAAATCGCGCATGAAGCATTTTCCCATGCAATCAATGCGGACCCGTAAGCATTTAATATTTTCCATTTGCAGTAAATTATTTCAATTTATCGAAAATGGACGCTGTAAGTTCTCCACAACATAAATTTCTAGTAAATAAGAGGAGATGAGTGTTTTAAACGGAAAAATTAATCCGACGGCTGGAAGTATGAGGTTTATTTTCCAGAGCTGTGGAGTCGGAGTCAGAGTCGTCACGGCGTTTTGGTCGGAGTTGTACTCGCAGTCGGAATTGTTAAAAAGTTTGAAATTTTATTTTTGCATATAATATGAGATATTTGGCTATTGGGTGGATTGGTTCGTTGATATAAAATTGAATAGATATAAATATGAAAGGTAGAAAAGAAACGCGACGAAATTAAACTGTTTAAAGTCCGACTCGGAGTCGTGTTTTTGGTTAATGTTGAAGTAGGAGCCGGAGTCGTAATTTTTTTTAACGACTACACAGCCCTGATTTTTTCGCAATCTACTCATTTTTTAGACAGCGTACAGACGAAATCTTAAAATTTTTTCTACAGCTGATTTACTTATTTTTCCCCATTGTCATCAATGGTGCAATAATTCGGGGTGGGCCTTGGCTGTCTCTGACAACTATCTATACCTTTCTGCATTTAAGTCAAATGCCCTCCTGCAAAGCTGTCCAAGAAAACTCAATTATTCCCCCTTCTGCACTCAATGCTCAATATTGTACATACGATTTTTTTAGATTATTTTTTGTACGTCATATGTGGCCAACCTTTTCAGCAGAAAGGTCAGTTTTTGAAAATGAGATTTCTTACCGAGACACAACCTTCACAATCATTTTATTACTATGCAAAGTAAACAAAAATGTATCATTCGTCAAATTTACAAAAAACGTTCAGTAGAAAGTTCACTGCATTGAATTAGAAATTTCAGCAGATAGAAATTATTGTTCTGTATTGTCTGGAAAAATAATTTCTTGATCGTTTTTTAACACTTACATAATATAGAAGACATTTTCATTTAAGCAATATAAAAGAAACTTTCATGAAAAACTTTTATTGTTTATTGAAGAAAATACAAAACATGGCACTACAGCTGACGTCAAAGCGCCGCGCCATGCATTTGAGAAATATATATAAGTACATTTATTTACATATATTATAAACATACATAAAAAATCACAAATTATTTTAGTTTATTGCTTTTTCAATGTAAAAAAAAGATGAAAACATTGTAGTCATCAGGAAGGACAGAGGGAATGATAATTTTGATATGCATGAAATTTACCCAAAAAGTAAAAAAAAAAAAGTCGTTTTAATTTTTTACTTTTCCATTAGTTTTGTGTACGATCAAGTGTACGAATGAACTTTATGTGACAAAATTCAAATGATTCAAATTTGATATCGAAATTCCACTAAACTTCCAAAAAGTTTGTTCAGCTCCGCAGGCAGCCCATCGAGGGACAAACGTGGCTCGCGGGCTACGCGTTGGAAATCTATGGTCTACGTGATTTAGCCATTGCGACTTGCCAATCCCTGATGAATAGATTGTGCAGCAATCTTTGCAAACACAGTATAGTGGAACATTTTATTCTCGTCACTGATTAAACTTCTGCTATACATTAAAGTAAGAAAAGCAAAAGAAAATGAGAAGGCAATGCACTTTTTATGAGACATATACACTTATACTGTAATATTTCAGAGGTTCAATTTCTCCGTATAAAACTGTTCTTCAACAACATATATTAACAAACAAACGTTAGATGATCGATACATGTTTACAATACGGCAAAGAAAGCTTTAAAGTTATGGTCATTATAAAATATTATTGCTCTATTCGTAATGTTTTGTTTGTACGTATTTGAAAGCGTAATCTATTACGCATCTAAATTATTGTCCATTATCGCTGTAAATACATTCATTTGGAATCATTTGCATAATTTCCTCATTATTTTAAGGCTGTTTATGTAAATATAATGTGGATATCGTAATATGCTTTACGGCCGGGCCATACTTCATGGATTACACATAGTTTGCTAGATTTTATAACGAATAGAAAAAGCCAACATCGATAAATCGCGTGATTAAAGAACGTTGAACCTATACCAGGTAAAAGTGGAACGTTTATTTTAAAGGTTTACTATCATAGAGAGTCATGAAAAGTGTATTTGCATTTTATATTCTGCCTTATTGAGCTCAAAGCGTATTATTAGTTTTAAGCAACTACAGGAAAGCCATGGCACATTACAAAAGCGCAGGGTGGCCGTATACTGTACTTCGAAAACAGATGCTTGCAGCGAATATTAGGAGCGGTGGTTTGAATTTGTCAGCAACACGTAGGTAAGAGGGCGGAAAAATCGGCCTCTTATTAAGTCCTAAATAAAAAAGGGACGATGGCCTGGCTTGGACATGTGCTGCGAATACCATGAGGAAGCTTGAATCCTGCCTGTCTCTTCTATAACGATATATAGCGAAAAGCTAACCACTTCCCCTGTCCTATCCTTTCAATCCACAATCTCTTCGAAAAGTAGAGGTTGAGCAACTGTGTAACAAGCAGTTCTCGTATAAAAAAACATGTTGAAATATGCTCCGTGAGGAGAAAATATGCTCCATGCAAGGCGGATATGGCTAATAAATACAGGATCTTTCAATATGGATGCTCGAAATTTCTTTGTTATAAGCAGCCATGTTGTTAAAGTGACATCTGTCAAATTTGTTGTCAATTGTTTAGTAGCGTAGGTCAAATCACCATGGAAGCTTACAACATGTGCAAATTATCAAATTGTATTATCAAAGTCACTGCTCCGTTCCAGAAACGTTTATGTGGTTCCAACAGGAGTACGTGCCACACAGCACATGCCACGATAGAAATTCTACGCGAGTGAGTGTCCTTTTTGAAATACATATGTATATATACGAAGGTTGCGGAAAATAATATGGCTTAGCCGACTGTGAATGAATTAAAATTAATCGTTTGTAAGAATTGATATGGTATTGTTTTAAATTCTTTTCACAGAATATTTTACGTTGGACTGAGCATTCTTCCCGGACTTTCCACGAATCATTATGGAATACAGACATTAAAATTTATCTATTAAATGCACTTATTTTAGTTTTTACTTTGTTAATGATCATTCATACTTAGTTGATTTTTGTTGTAATAGCTTGTATTGCTAAGAAGTCTTCAACATTTGAATTATATGTAGTCTATTTTACTTGTAATTTGCTTCAGTTTATTTGCTTAGTTGTAATACCAATTGTTTGTCATACATTGTAATTCTTGTTAACTTTAGGTTTTAAAACATAATGATATCACTTTTAAGATGTTCACTGTCAATACTTGGTGGAATGGCATTATAATAATAATAATAAAACATTTTTAGTACTTTTTCCACATAAAATGTATTGGATCAGAACCGGTTTCGCTTATGGCGAGCATTTTCAACTAATGAAGTTGACGTTGATGAAGTTGATGATCAGTTGACAATGCTCACCATGAGTGAAATCGGTCCTGATCCAATAAATTTTTAATCTTATGTGGAATAAGTACTAATAATGTTTTATTATTTTTATTATGACTAGAAAATGTGAATTGTAGTATATAAAAAGGGGACTTATTGCAGTAGTTGCCTTATCTTAACGCTTTGAAATATTCACCTAATTACTTATAATAAGCCTGATGGAATGAAAGTGTTCGATTTTGTTTTCTACATGGCAATGATTTTAAAAGAAAAATCCTTCAGCCGACGATACAGGTCGCAGCAATTTAACTTCGATTTATCACTGTCGGAACTCGGAGATTTATAAATCTTCATTTCACTTGCAAGCTTTTCCAGCTTGCGAAAATAAGGCAATACAGTGAAACCCGGATTCTACGTTTTTCATGGGACCGGATAAAACAAACGTTAAATGCGGGAAACGATGAATGCGGGAAAGTTTTATATATGAATTAAATGCCGGGACTATAGAAAATGAACGCACCACGCGGGAAAACGTATAATGCGAGAACGTAAGATCGGGGTTCCACTGTATAGTAAAATATGCTGATCACACCAAGTGACGATTTCTGTTAAACACTTGACTGGCTTTTCAGTCATGTCATTCAATGACAGTCACTAGGGGTATTAAAACCAATGTAATGTAAATAAAAATGATTGATTTTTGGATATCTAATTGGGTGGAGCTCCTTCATCTGTTAGTTAAGTTTTTAAAATAAAAATAATAAAACATTTTTAGTACATACTTATTCCAAATATTTTTTTGGATCAGGACCGGTTTCGTTCAAGGCGAGCATTGTCAACCAATGCCGTCATAATTTTGAAAAATAGCGGACTGTGAATGGGCTAAGAAGAATAGTGGGTATACAGCGAATTATGCACCTACCATAAGGCATCACGATTTTCATGTTCCTACGCAACATTATTTACCTCTCAATAATTTTGCATGACTTCATGCTTATTTTACGCAAATCAAAGCATGAGAGAGTGAGAAACGACCAATATTATATCTGTTCGACGAGGCTGTTTTAGATGTGATTTACCTAATAACACTGAATTAGCTAAACTATTAACGAAAAACTCAAATAAAATAAAAAGAATTTTGACAGTTTGTATGTCATTTAAATATGAAGACTAAAAAAAGTTCAGTGAATCTTCTGCTTGAAAATAATTAAATCCAATTTTGCGCTGACACGTCTCCACTAGAGCTCTGCGACGTTGTTGTTTTTGAGTTTATAAATCTCTAATTTTTCATTGATATCAAGAGACGTCTTTGATTATTTAAAATATCAATCATATTAACATAAATTAAATTTTACAAAAATATTTTAATTCATCTTTTTCATCAATCAATTAATTGGTCGTTTTGTTCACATCTACCACCCGACTTCTAAAACAATCCTTTTTTCAACAAGATCGACTGATGACAGAAGAACCATTTTTTTATAGTGACAGTGTATATGTCACTAGCTATGAAAAAAAAAATTACATAAGAATTCTTACAAGAAGATTTTTTACATATTTTGCAATATTTGCGACTATATTCGCGTCGTCCGTACGTGGCAGCCACCAATGGTCTTTTGGTACTGAAGTGGTTATCACGGTGAATATTTCTGGTGAACTCTTTTCATTTAATTAAAAATATTTTTTTGTTTGTCATCTTCAATATAATAACTTTTTAGACATTCATTACAACGACGAACGGCGACGAACAACGAACAAGTTAAAAAAAATGCATCTTATATGTGAAGAGTGTATAAAACAGTCGAAAGATGCCAAAAGGCGAAACACGTGTCACAATACGTGGAATAATCAAAGTTATTTAAAATTTTATCTATCTAATATATAAAAATCAATGTTTGTTCTTTTTTATGTGTCGCCATATCGTTTATCCAATTGCGATAAAACTTTGTCAACTTATTGCTTGCACTTGCGCTAAGGTATAGTACAATTACCTTACAGCAGGTGGCGCGTGTATCGTACCATAGGCAATCGGCAAAAGACACAGCAAACGGCACATGTCATTCGAAATTATATTGTACATTATTATTATCGATGACGATCAATGTGAGTAAAATTAAATCGAAATTATTGGTGCACATGGACGATCGCTATAAGTGTGTAGACTGAATTTCAAAATCCATGCTTTTCACATATACAACTGTATGTTGCCTGCTCACACCTTGGAAAACCTTCTGAAATAGTTGCATATATGTACAAACACAAGACAGAAAAAATAAATTTGCATCTGAAAGCACTTCAATAAACACAATTAAAATATAAACAGTTTCTTTCCTTGAGTGGCACTGCAACTCTTGCCGAATACTAGCTGGAATGTGATAAAAACTTCTCTTGTCATTATTGATTATTTAAACTGACAGGCTTTGCCGTTTTGTTTCAGTGCGCCTCGTACATACTGTTACAACCTCTTATTTTCAAAGAATTTATTTACGATGAGAACGTGTATGATCTTACTTTCAGAAGGCTGCGTTGACTTGAGATGTCGAGTCCAAAAAGTTTCTAATTTTAAGTAGAATGAGGCTATCCAGAGGTTAGTCCAGGTTTATAGGTAAACGTCAGGTATTTGTCTATGATATTGGAAGGAAACGGACGGTTAGACACTTAAACAATAATATTACTGTATCTTGATATATGATGACGTTTGGTTTTATTTTGTATATTCAGTTTACAATAATGGCAATAATAACAACTTGCAAACGGTTTGAAGAAGAATAACCTAGAATCATAGTTTGTGTGGGTTATTATAGTCAATTAGTAAAAAGTATTGATAATAACACTGGCATCCTTTGTCAAAGAGCCAAATCTCTCTATTAATTTAATACAAGTTTATTATAATTGTATTCCTTCATTAGTTATGGGTACACTAAATAAAACTCAATATTATACCTAATAAATTATATTTATAAAAAAATAATATGAAAGAAAGGTATCCTTAAATTTAAATTATACATATTAATTACTGACAAACACTAAATGCGAACAATGTCCTTGCATTTTTATTATTATTTTATTATTTATGTCTGAGCCGCACTTTGCCGACCACGGGTCTAAGGGGAATAAGAATTTTGATGAAGTGGAGATTATGGCTTTTGTTATTTTTTAATAAAATAAATCAATTTATTTCCTTAACAAAGAAAGCTTTGAAGTTGTGTAACAGAACGATGAAATTTTGGTTTGTCGTAACTTTGATGCCTTGCAGAGGCCTAAGCTTTACGGTTGTCCAGCGCGACTTTCCGCGTAAATCTGCGATGCCCGTCATGACGCGAACGTAATGCCCCGCGCTACGTTGTCCGGACTAAGCAAACAGTCCAGCCGATAACGGTTCATGTAACACGTACTTTTTGTATGTATCTTTTGTTCCAAACGCAGTTAAAGCACACAGTATGAATGATATGAGTAACAGCCTTTTTAGGTTGGATTTGAATAATTAAGGCGAAGCCGGAATTTCAAAGCGCGCGAGCACGTGGCGTGGTGGCGTGGGGTTAGCTACATTATAAAGTAACGGGCTCGTCAAATATAACGGAATTATGAAATTTTGACAAGAGTATAAGTTATTACTTTACTTTATTAAATGTCGTATATCCAGCCACGTGTACTGACATTACTAAAGGTATTATATTTGGAAGGAGAAATTCCCTGTTTACGATTATATTAAAAACAAACAGTTATTTTAAATACATCAATAGATGGCTAGGATTAGCGGTGGATAACGATTAAGACCTTATAAAACCAGGGCTGTGGAGTCGGAGTCGTACTCGGAGTCGGAAATTTTGAAAAGTTTGAACTTTTTATTTTTACATTTAATATGTCAAATTTGGCTTTTGGCCGCATTGATAGGGTTGATATAAAATTGAATTCACATAAATAAGATATTTAGGAGAAAAAAGTGACGAAGTTTTGAGTCGGAGTCGTGTTTTTGGTCAATGTCGGAGTCGGAGTCTTGGTTTTGGTAAATGCTGGAGTCGGAGTCGGATTTTTTTTCACCGACTCCACAGCCCTGCATAAAACACTTAATTCAAAATTTTGTATCTCGCAGACCATTTACATGTTTTTTTAAGCACTCAAAATATATTGATTGAATTGGCATTTACTTGGTAGAACTTCATTATAATACGGTGAAAAAAATAAAAATGTATTTTAATTCTACAGAAATTATTTTATATATTTGTTGAGACAACTTTACAGAACTACTTAAAATATAATATAATAATTAACATATTTTTCACCATGGACTGAACTGATTGTTACTCAGTTGCTCAACCGTTCTTTAAAGAATAGAATAAGGATTGCATCAGGATATGATTGTTGCTTGGCTTATCGTTCTCGCTACATCCTGTTTAAGGATACGATGGCAGTGAGTCAGCATATACATTTTGTTCTCTGATCAAAAATGATTGATACATTATAAAATCACCGTGAGGCTTAAAGCCCGCGAGCTCTGCAGCCGAAGCAATGTCGTTGAACTCGACCACGGACCCGACTCAATATATACAAATGCTTATAAAATCACAGTTGTTTTATTATGCAATGTCAATTAAACGTTCTAAATTTGAAAAAAAAGAAAAATTCGATAGTTTTCGCTGCGTATTTGAATGAAGAATATATACATGAAGTTTATGGAATAATTCTACAAAAATTTTCTACCTGACCAATAATGGTACGCGGAATACCCGTTGGCAGCCACCAGTCTAAAGCACTGTTTTGTTAACTGCTACACCACAGTCGTTTAATATTTAATATGTGCAAGATATAAAATGTTAATTACAAACAAGAAAACCACATAATCTTATATATAAAACCGAAACGGCGTATGTATGTCTGTGGGTCTGTAATTCCCTTTTGCATTGTTGGTCATTAAGTTGCCATAAAAACGAATATGAAAGAAAATATGTTTGCATTTTTATCGGCGAAGACATTTAGTCAAAATGTAATAAATTAGTCTTCTACTGAACTTTTCCCGGCTTTTATTATTAATAATAATGTTTATTATTTACGTGAAGGTATTATTTGACATTTCTTTGACAGCAAATTAGATTTTTTCCTTGAATTTGGACATTTTAATGGGCGAGAATGGGGCGCTGTCATCAAATTAAATAAAGTTTGTGATTTTATTTTAACTCTATTTTGGATGTTAGATTTTGTGATATAATTATGTCGAATGATATAACATTAAATAATTATTGGTCGCTTAGTCCGAGCGACGCCGGGTAGCAATACTAGTGAATGAATAAAACAACTACATACCTAGGTACCAAGCATGCTTAAAAAATTAAAACGTTACAAATGTATTGTAATTTTCATTGGCTTACGATATAACCATGATAAGAAACAGGCAATTAGAGAAAAATGACAATGGATCTTATGTAAAGTCCTTTCATTGCTCAGACATGCTTATAACCGCCTGCTGTCTTTTTGGTTCCGATAGATTGCTAAAGTGGCAAAGTATTATGGAAAATATGTAAATATAGCAACATTTTGATGATTCTTCAAGTCAAAACTTCAAAATAACTGCATATTATCGATTATCAAAGTGTCCCATTTGGCAGTAGATTTAGTGAGCTATTTTCGTGTTTCTTGGCCATGGATTTAGGTCCCCAAACAAATACTTGCATTCGTTGGTATTCAAATCTCTAATCAATATTTGTATTTGTGTTCAAAGTCATAAATGTTTGTTATGTACAAATTGCGTTTAACTGTTCTCCTACCTAATCTTATAAAGATTGATGAGGTTATAACTACTCATGTTCTTACCCCATTATTTCGCGAAGAAAGATTGGAGCGGCAAAATGGTTACGAGTTTTCGCTAAACATTTTCTTTTGTTATAACTTACTTGAAGTTTTTAACATATGGTGTATGCCACACCAGTATGGGAATTTGCTCAACAAAATCATGTGAAGACTTTCCAGTTTTTCAGAAGAAGTTATTGCAACACATATGTGATGCTCCATGGTTTGTGTCTGGATCGCTGTTTCACAGTAATTTTTATAGTATAATATTGAATAAGTCTCTAAAATTTTTCATAAGGTAGTGGGCCTTCACTGTAGCCCAACGATATCTTGCTTGCATAATTATGACAAGGATGCATCAAACAATCGATATAGACCGAGAGGCATTCTTCTTGATGACACTCCATAGGTAGAGACGAAAAAGTCAACGAACTTCTCAAACTGTAGCGATCACGCCCTCCTGGAAGTAGTGAATGCATACAAAAACTCTAAACTTAGAGACGAAGATGACTTGAAGAACTTTGACGCCAACGAGCCTTAGAACTTGAAGATCCGTTAAATAGATATTAAAAAAAATGCCAAGAAATGTAATACATTTTGTATGGTAAGTAACGTTGCAATATTTGCAGATGAAATGCTTGTGATACACGATGAATTAATTGTATGCAAATACAAAGTGTTATTTTCTTCTTTTATACTGACACACAAGATTTTCCGAAATGTCCTTTTATAATGGGACTCTCATAGAAGCAATGACTGACGAAAATATGCCATGGCTTGTAAGTAGTTGGGAGTTTCTAGTGAAAGTTTCTGAATATTTAATTCGAATGCATATTTTCTTCTAACGAAATTTACGACTTACCAAAATTCTCAGTGAATTCTCACTAGGCGCTATGACGTCACGTCATTTGTTTAACGCGATGTAGGTTTACCAGAGGGTTGAAGAGTGATTACATGGCTGGAGTACACTTGGAGTCAAGTTGAGCGGCATTAAAAATGACATACACACATCTAATGTATGTGTCATGAAAGCTCCGAGAGATTTTTAAAATTATTTTTGGTCATATAATTAGACAAAAGAGCGGTGCAACGCTAGGGTTTATTAAGCTTTAGATTTCTTTGATTGTATACGTTGAATCATTATTGATTCCACGTATACAATCAAAGAATATCCATGATTTTTTTGAAAATTGGTTCTTCTATAATCTATTATATAAAATGCCAATAATTTTTAATGAACTCATTTTTAGCTACAGGTATAAAAATATATATAAATGTAAGACTGGTAAATAAAACATGATACATGCATGAAGGAGTGTTGATGAATAAAACAAAAAAGATGAATTAGGTGACTTGATTAAAAAAATTATAACACTTATGATAAAAACGAAAAATGGAAACTTTGCAGGAGATATGTACAACTGATAGGTAAAGTAAAATATTCTGTTCATGCTGGCAAAAAATCAGTTCATCACTTAATAAGAAAAAAATAAATCGTTTGAATTTTGTCTTCCGTAATCTTCAAAAAAATAAAATTTGATATCAAAATTCCACCAAGCATCTCCAGTAGAAATCTTCAGTCTGAAAATATTTCGCAATTACGCCATTTCTAGAACTACACTGAAAGCATAGCTCTGACGGTGCCGAAAAAGCAACGGAATTGAAATGTTACTCATAAATATTATATTGATTCGATAGAAATTGGGAAAGTAAATTCAACTGTATTATCCGTATTGTCATAATAATTATCAGTTGATAATGCTTGCGATGAGCTGTACCTGTCCTGATTCTAATCGATTTAATTTGAAATAAGTACAAAAATTGGTTATTTGTTTCCATTTCCATTCCACCAAGTATTGACTGTGAACACCTTTAACCAGCTATCAATAATAATATATAATTCATGTATAACAAAATAATAAGCTACGTTTTACTTTGTTAAAATGTAATTCTACTAAGTAAGTAATATTTCAATCAATATGGCACGAAAAAGATTTACAGGTTTCAGAGGTTCACATAAAAGAATTCAGCCGCTGTGTACAAAAATCTCATCAAATC
This sequence comes from Himalopsyche kuldschensis, assembly GCA_028554975.1. Taxonomy (NCBI): domain Eukaryota; kingdom Metazoa; phylum Arthropoda; class Insecta; order Trichoptera; family Rhyacophilidae; genus Himalopsyche; species Himalopsyche kuldschensis. Next base: position 1,870,234 of record JAHFWI010000005.1, read on the forward strand.
ACTCCGGAAAAGAGAGGGAAAGCAAAGAATATTAAATCCATTATAAATAATTTAATTTCGATCAGTACAGCTTTGCAAATAGAAGCTTTCAAGTATCTTTATCTGTGCCAATGAGCTTTTGGCGAAGGCGGTGGAGATGTTGTGTAAAGGATGGGGGTCGGAAATACGGACACCTGAGCTTTTAGCTTGCACACTCGAAAAAACATTAAACCTTTATTGCCCATGTCGAAACAAAGTGTTTCTCTTTAGTTGCAGAGGTGACGCCTCCCTGAGCCTCGGATGGAATTAATTAAAACGATAGTTGGGGCGGATTATGACAGTAATCCGAGTAAAACTAATAAAACTAATAACTAATCAGATTAAGGTATGTAAATAAATGAGAATTAACAGCATCTAATTTATATGAGCGGTTGTAAAACTAAGCTGTTTTGGACTATGTAATAATCAACTGGATTATTGGGTTATTTGGATTATTGGCATACATAATAACCTTACTACTATATTAAACAATTTCAAATAAAGAACTCTTTAGATTTTGATTATTAACGTTCGCTTTGTTGAGATTGTATCTGTTTGTTATTTAAATTTCATTAAGTGATTTAAAATCGTTTTACATGAATAAAAAATAATATTTCATTCCAATAATCGCTCCAAAATGGTACCTCGTACACTGTGTTATCATATGGTAAATAACTTAGGCACACATATAGATTTTTTTGCTGTAAAATGAAATATGTAGTCAAGAGATAAATTTTTTTTTATATGAATTTCGCATTTAACCTTGATTCTTATACAATCCTGGTATATCAGGATTGCCTGATTGCCAGGACTGAAAGGTGTTGTATGTACATCTGAACGATGGTATGGTGATGGGCTGTAATCCCATAAGGAGAATTTTGAGGTAGCTTTGATAGGTATTGATTCAAACAATGGCTTAGTTCCGATACAAATATCAATATCTTCATATTTTAAACGTATATACGTTTCCATGTGTAGAATACAAACATCACAAAGTGTATGTTTATCGCTTTTGCAATGTGAAAAAAATTTATAAATTGTGTGAAAAATATTTGGTTTACAGAAAGACGAGGGATAAATACACTGGAAATTGGCAAAGAATTCAACCGAGTGAGTTCCGATAAAATCAACAACAATAATACAGAAACAATAGTACTCGTCTGAACTCACTCACGTCCATGTGAAATATGTAGACATCGGAAGAAATACAATTTTAAATCGTTAAAGCTCTTCTTATTGGCATCCCCATTAGCAGGCCAGTTCTACTTCTTGAGAGCGAGAACATACAACTCATATTCACGATTCCTCAAAAATATCAGGAACAATCAATATAATATTTTTAAGACTAATGGAATACTCATTTTGGTCTCGGATAAGCCTCAAGAAAAACACATGTGATGTATTGTAAATATAATATAAAGACATAAATTGATTAAAAAGTGAAATTTTGTAAATTTTCTTCTCTGAATTGATATTAGGTAGGTGATTTATTTAAATCAACGCCGAATAATATCATATTATATGGAAATGAAGAAAAACGTCTTTTATGCCTTGCCTTTTATAAATTTTCTTACAAGTATTGGTAGCAGTATAATTTAATTCGTTCAATCTCTCACACTTTGAAAAGAATTCAATTTGCGTTGGTATTTTATCAGATAAGAAATTGAAATAGTAAAGAATTCTTTAATTCCACTTTTCTTTAATTGTTAGCGGGCGAATTTAAGTCAAGGTCTGAATATACACGCGAATGATTATATCAGTGAATTAAAACCAGGGACGAAACAATTAAGTTGGCTCTTCATACCTCCGAAATGTATTAACCCAGTCATTGTGGCAATGTGATTAATTATCGCTGATAATTCTCTATGTAGAGTACACCCGCGGCTTAATTTTCCTATTCATTTTCATCAATAACCAGCTGTTGTGTTGCGGCGAAGCATTATTTCAAATAATCATCTCATATATCAATCAAAATCAATTTCAGCAAAAACCGCGATGGACCGCTGATGGAAAATACACGATTGAAAATGCCGGATATTTTAACGAAAACGTCATAAACTAACGTCTCTCGTCAAAAATATCGATTCAAATTAAGTAACGCGGAAAAATGAATAAAAAGCGTCCCTATTGAAAGACGTAAATATATAAACTTTGTAATATGTAACTGAATTAAAGTCATCTTTAGCGACAATCGTTTCTCGAACGGGAGCGGTGACTTTGATAATAAAATTTGATGATTTGCCATACATAAATTCCAATAGAAATTTTTGCCTAAAATTACCTTTTGGTCGGAAAAGTTTGTAGTTACCGCTTTCTATCATATTTATTTATTTCAGAATTATCTATGGTTGAATAACTAAGTAAGCAGAATCTGCAAACATTTTTACTAAATTTATTTGACAAAGTTCTAAGATTGTCATCATTATTTCCACCATCAGATCTTTAAGATCATTATTCATCAGCAAGATTTGTGATAAATTATGCCTAAAAAAAGTAATTAGAAACATTTTTACTTGCTTATTGTTACAAGTGAATTTTCATCTATCGAAACTTCAAACGGTCATATCTCAAAACCGTGTCAAGAGCAGTTAGAACCTGTTCAAAATAACGTGTCTAATTGACAGATGTCATGGTTGCTATAAACTAAAAAAATCGAGAATTCCTTGACAGACCTTTACTTTACTCCATATTTAGCATTTCATACTTGATATAACGAAGGCGGTTTGGTTTAACTTTTTTACACAGATAAATAAAATTAAAGTAAACACGAACCGAGATTCAAATGAGATAGATGAAGAGATTGTTCTCATGGCTACATATTGCAAATTTTATTTGGTGACAGATAATAATTCACAGCACGAACAATATTCATAACATTCACACAAACTACATGGTTTTGCAAATATAACCCACTACTTCACACGCAAACATCATTACTAAGGGGTGCAAACTGTTAAGAAGACTCCCTCATTCAGGGCTGTATTCATCATCTAAGTACAGCACTTTACTGTCATCGATGTTCGATTTGTAAAAGAAATTTAAAAGATTAGGGAAAAAAAAGATTCATCCAGTCTTAAATCACAAAACGAACAATTTACTATCAGAACTGAACACTCACAATCAGTATTTGTACGGAGATTTTATTTACCACCCCATTGAAAGCATTTAACTGACGTAATCTTAAGAATTTACTAACTGAACTCCTATGTCAAGTCTATGTGGAAAAATATTTATTATTAATTTTATGTTATCCTTATTTCATAAACCGTTCATATTAGATAGTGTGCCTTATTTTGTAGCATGTCATAATTGGGTAGATTTTGGTATTTCGTTTTATCATGCTAATTTTTTTTTATATCATTTTTAAAAAAAAAAAAAAAAATTGCCATTACAGCTTACGCCAATGCGCCAAATATTCTGAGTTGTGAAAGTCATACGAGATTAACTCGATGGTAAATAATGTATCAGTTGTGCACTAAATCAACGATAAATAACATACACCCAGCCCAAGATCTCTTTTTTTTCAATTGAAAAAATCTGACCTTGCCGGGGATTGAGCCCGGGCCCCCCGATCGCTAGGACAAAGCTCTTGCCACTAGACCACAGGGACCGACCTTGTAACTCATACGCAAACCTTGTAACTCCTAATCTATTGAGGAGTTGCTGGAAGGATTTATTTTTATTTTTGAGGAGTGCAAATGATAAAAGCACTAGTACATGCAATAAAACAGACATAAAAACTTATTCTGTAATCACCCTAGTAATAAAAATAGTCAAAAAACTTCGATTGCGTTTTGTTGGCTGAACGTAGTTTCTTTAACCATATTCGCTCAAAATATGCAGCATTTCTCCTAATGGCTAGAAATAATTAATTTGATTGTATAATAAAACTAGGATTTGCACCTGTGAGTTCCGCAACTTAATCCAACGACGCTAACACTCAACCACGGATACGATAGTTTTAGTTGGAGAAAAGTTATTAATCGGAACACCTCATCGTTATCGATATTTTGATAGTTTTGGTGAAGATGAAAAAATACCTTCTTTATGATATTATCACTTAATAGCATTTAAAATCCTTTCATGAGCAATTGTTCATTTCACATTTTATTGTTATCATTAAGAATGAGACTATCAACAGTTGATTACCACCATTCATAACAGGATGACTTCTCGAAACAGTATAATCGAGACAACAAACAATAAGCATGAAATGATATAGAACTAATGAAATAATTCAGTTTAAACGTATCTATGATACGAGAAGCTTTAAATTTGTTTCCTTTGTGTCTAATACATCCCTGTCTTCTTCCGTCTGGCATTTAAAGACACGCGAATACTATTCAAATCAAACTGGTAGGGTTAATTAAGCACGCTTGCCAACTTTGCAAACTCTCTCAACTAGGTATCAAATCGACAAATATTATCTCACATATAACAAAAGGAATTCTAAATTGCAAATTAGCTAAAAAAAAAAACACAGAATGATAATAACCTATTGCATTTGATTACAATTATTTTGTTAACGCGTTTCTTCGGTGTTAAATGTTTTCTCTGGTAATTATACTATGCTCCATTATTCATTTCTTGAAATAAGACTTATGGTTTACAATTGTTCTGTCATGGTTTAATGAAATTTCATTTTGGCATCTGCCACTTTTATATTTGTTGCATTTATGGTTGATTTGGCTGTCCATTTTTAGTTTTTTGTCATCTCTTTAAATAACCCTAGCCAAATATCTTCATCATGTACCACTTTTTAGGCGTTCCAAGATTATTTCTTTTACAATTTTCACAGTAAAGTTTTTTTATATATATGATATCTATTTCAAGGAGCTTTAAATTTTAACGCACGTTAGCGTCAAAGTTTTGCCAGTATCCTTTGCCTCTGAACTTAGATGTTCATTTTTAATTTGCATTCCCTTCCCATCGCTGCTGACGTGATTGCTATCGTGGTGAGCAATTCATAGTAAAGACATTTCAAGAGTTCAGCTTATTTTATCTTTTTTACCTATGGAGGGTCATCGAGAAGAATTTGTACGATGTTTAAAGCGATTCTCAGATAATTTCTCGTCATAATCATGCAATAAAGAGAACGTTGGGTTACAATGATAGCTCACTCACTGCCTTGCAAAATATTTTTGAGGCTTACAAAAAAATCAGCGAATTACGCACGTGCCATGGAGCAACACATATTTGCCGTGATGACTTATTCCGAAATAATCTGAAGTGTCTTCAGATGTTTTTGGTGAGCAAACGCCCATGATATTGCTGTATATATATATATATGTCTCCCTATATGGAGAAGCTTACTTTTAAGGGTGAGTTTGCTCACAGCATTAAGCATAAATAACAATTTCTCTTCTGTAGCATTTGATTCGCGGTGCTATCATCAATATAATAATGGTAAAAATATAACTTGAATACTTGAATAATCGATATACACATTCATTCATGGATAGTTACGTAAATACTTAGGTAGGAGAACGACAATACGCGATCATTCCATATATCAAATAGTCACACATGATACGTATATGACCAAACCGGAGACTAGAATTGAATCATCGCCATTTTTAATACGGCAAAAAATAGTAACGAATCCGATAAATGCTTGGTAGCTATAACATTTTTTTTTGTCTTAGAGACAATAACGTGCGATTTGCTAGTTACGAGGAAATTAAGAATAACCCCCAGTGAACCGGTGTCCTGAGTTACCTGCGCTATAACCATCCGTGCTTTAGTGCCAAAGTTTAATCGGTATATTTCAGTAATAGCCCATTAATACCTGTGATACAGAATTTATGGCGCCGCGGTGTGCGGGTTTACGTTCGCAGTCATCTTTTTTAGTGGTATTTCTCGCAGAAACAAAAGACTGTGGAGCTGCGCAATGAACTAAGCCGAATTATGTTCTCAGGAACGTACTACAAGAAGGGTACATGTAATGTTTCTCTTCTTCTTCGGGGCCGTGCTGATATCCCTAAAATCTTTAACTCATAGAAATCCGATATTCATTCAATCTCGACATCGTATCGGTAACGCGCAACTCCTATATTGTCAAGTCCTGCTCGAGTTGTAACCTTTCATGGAACGACGACTGAGAATTACTGAATGTAATTCAACATAATCTTGCTTTATTTATTAAGAAAACTTTGCGATAGTAAGTCCGAAGATGTATATAAAGATGCGAAACACATGTTACAATTAGTTACTTAATACGTTGAATGAACAAAGTTGTTTTTAATTTTATATTGAATTTAATTCGATTGGAAAGAACGTCCATATTCCTTTAATTAAAAAATAATATATTTTAAAATTTTAAGTATCCTCATTTCAAAAACTGTATGTATTGGATTATGTGTGCCTTCGATAAAGTTTTTAATATTTTATTATGTGGTATATTTGTATTTAGTTTTTTTATCTCATTGTTTAAGGACCATTTACGATATCAATCAAATTCTCAAATCTATTGAAGAGTTGCTGGAAGAAAAAAAATATATATTGAGAAGTGCAAAAGGAACTACATATACATATACTTCCATGCTCCCTGTTTTTACCTACGTGGTCGTAACTATAGCAAAACCATTTTTTTGTCCGAACCTGTTTGCCGCGTCGGTCATTTGAGTCGCTAGTCACAATACCTGTTCGGCTGATCAATGCACTGCTTATTGCACTGACCTTAGTGCTTTATTTGTATTCTTCTGGTTTTTATCTATTTATCCGATTGTATGCCAGAAACGTATACATACGGTCTACAATTCTGTGAGTGCAAGACCGGTCATAGATAATGAGCGTAAATATACGTATATGTCAAAATTTCTTATGCTAATAAAAAGCTTAACTAGCAGGGCTGTGGAGTCGGAGTCGGAGTCGTGGAGTCGGGAGCTTTGTGGCCGGAGTCGGTGCGGCTTTGTGGCCGGGGTCGTACTCGGAGTCGGAAATTTTGAAAAGTTTGAACTTTTTATTTTTGCATTTTAAATGTCAAATTTGGCTTTTGGCCGCATTAATAGGGTTGATATTTAATTGAATACACATAAGTATGAAAATTAGGGGAATAAAGTGACGATATTAACCTATTTTTAGACGGAGTCGGAGTCGTGTTTTTGGTCAATTTCGGAGTCGGAGTCGTAGTTTTGGTAAATGCTGGAGTCGGAGTCGGACTTTTTTTTACCGACTCCACAGCCATGTTAACTAGTCTTATTTCAGAATAATTTGATACAAACATTTTCTCTCTGGATGATTTTATCATTTCAGAAATTGAAATATTTCTTTAGATATTTACAAAGTAAATAGTATATAAAAATAATTCATCTCAGAAAAAACAAACTTCCAGCTTACTTAACCTTTTAACCGCCGTTATAATGTTCCACGCGTTTGTTATTCCGTGGGAGTTTCACGAGATCATCAACCATTTAACTACGGTAGATTTATTTTCCGTATTATCTGCGTATTTTAGTATTGGCTAAGTCAGTGTTTTATTGAATTTGACGGGTTTATATTTACCGCTCTGTAAATTGATTGATAGCGATCGTCAAATAGCATTTACGTTTGATAGATAATAATTGATTGGCTGTTTTATTATGATGCTTTGTGTGTTTTCGTGGCGTCGACGAATGATTTAACCATTTAGTTTACTATCAGACGCTTACGGAATAAGGACGAGGCTGTGAACTAACCAATACCAAGGGGGTGCCATTACAAAGGCTTCGACTGATCCTGGAAAATCTTCCGCGGGGTTCCACGTTATTTGGGAATCACGGAAATTTAGGAACTCTTAAATTACATTTCGTATTTATCATTTGAGCATCTAGAGGTGGTCAAAAAGTCATTAATCAGTCACAAAACATCATTCGGTAAACTTAGTAGATTTTACATTACTATTGATTATAGAATTACAAAGGATTATACAGAATAAAAGCAAGAAGTATGTTCACTTTTATGTGAGGCCCTTGAGTTAGATGCAGTATCATATTATTCATGTCTTAAAGTAGCCTACAGGTGAAGTGAGATTATTTAAAACACATTAATTTAGTATTTTTTTCTATAGAACAAAAGTATGCACGTAAAAAGTAGTATATTAACATTTTAATATTGCGTGGAAGCTTACTGCATAAATAAATAGAAAAAAGCATTTCAGGGGAATAATGATTGAGATAGTGTTATAAATGGGGTGAGCTTAGTTCACCGCAAATAAATCATTAAAGCCCGTGAGAAGTGAAGTGAGCCAAGAAGAAAAATAATAAAACTTATTAATAAGTTCAGAGCATACTTTTATAAAATGAAAAAAAAACACTATTTGAATAATAATTTTTTTAATAATCTCACTTGAGATACACACTTTACTTGGTAGAAGACTTGAAGAATATGATAATGCATCTAAATCACTTTTACAAAAAATGCCACTTGGGTCACTTCAATTTTTAGGGGCTAATATGTAACTTAGTACTATAACATCATTAACTAGTATTTGTTCGCTTTAAGTATACTTGTGCTACTTTACGGTCTGACACGATTTTTTAAAAAATGACTTGTTACGTGCTTAATTCAAACAGTCGAATTTTTTTTTAAATAGTAAAAAATTTCACCAAGTTATCACTTAAAATGTGTTCACTGTCAATTCTTGGTGGAATGGCATTACAATAAAATAATAAAACATTTTTAGTACTTATTCCACATAAAATCTATTGGATTAGGACTGGTTTCGCTAAAAGCGAGCATTATCAACAAATAAGACATACAATGAAACAGTGATATTTATACAAATGTCAGACATTAAGATTTATTTATTAAATGCACTTATTTTGGTTTTTACTTAATGATCATTCATACTCATTTGATTTTTGATATAATATTAATATCACCGTGTCTTTGTATTTCTTATCAATTGATAATGCTCGCCATGATCGAAACCGGTCCTGATCCAATAAATTTGATGTGGAATAAGTACTTAAAAATGTTTTATTATTTTTATCAATATATGTTGAAATTTCTTCGTAATACAATTTCAACATAATGTAATTAAATTGTAAGCAAGTAGTTTGCAACATTGCCGGTTACACGTATCCTCTTTATCACATTTATTGCGTTGTCGATAGCATAGCTAATCGCTAAATCGTGTTTAGTTTCCAACTAAGTAGGTAAACATTGTACACGAAACAGCATGTCTCTATACATCTGAAACTTTGTTCATCCGCTTTAAACTGTTTGCTAATTTCAAGAAATTTGTAATATCCCCAGGCATTTTGCAGTTGTCTACCCTGAATCCGGCATGCCTACTCTGCAATATACAACCTTTCACATACTTGATAATAAGCTGTCACTGCACGTTATAATAATAATTACATCGGGTGATATTCTATGCCTCATGATATCTAGTGGTAAAAAATAAAAAAAAATATAATTCTTGATATTATACTTCACTTTTGAGGTGTTAACTGTCAATGCTTGTTGCAAAAGCAAATATAAGTACATAAAAACAAGGTTTTTTATATCATGTTGAGCAAAACAACATAATATCTTAAGAAGTTACAGATGATTATATATAAATGGAATCATGTTATCAATTAAAATTGACGATAATGACGAGAATCATTGAATTTTCCTATATGAAAAATATATTATAATATAAAAATAATGTGATAATTTCATTTTTCTATAGAACTGAGAACAACTTTATTATGCCTTGTAATATCTTTCTCAATTTGACATATGTAAATAGCAACTTTTATATTGATATATATGTATATAAGTAGCTGTAATTGCTATGACTTGCGATGACCGAAACTGGTCCTTATCTTTACATAATATATGTGGTAGTAAAAATAGTGTTTTATATATTACAAAAAAAATCATACTTTATAAATATGCGAAAATATGAAAAACGATAATTATTTTCATATAACTATGTAGGCTTTGGGCACCTCTCTCTTAGTTTCTTGTTACCGCGGGTATAGACTAGTGATTGCATTGCCATATGAAACTTGCTGAGTAAACACAATACATAGTGTTTTTATTTTGAAAACGGTATAGTTTTTTAATTGTAAAAAATATAAAACAGCTGACGCCAATTCTCCATGCATTTGATAAATATAATAAATACATAACAAAAGATGGTAAAATTATTATACAGAGAATGATATAAAACACAGCACATTCTATAAAACTATTATAGTAAAAAGAAATTTAAAAATAAAACACTATGCTCACTGCTGCAAATGTCCTCTTAATTCGGCTAATCAATGCACTTCCTGCATTGATCAGCCGAACAGACCTTGTGACTGGCGACTCAAATGACCTACTCGACAAACAAATTCTGATAAAAAAATATGTTTGGCTTTGGTTACGACCACGCAGGTAAAAACTATTAGGTTTTATAATATTGAACTATTCACATTAATTGTAGCACATTCATATCTCTTGCTAAAAGTAATACAGAATCAATTTATGAATACGTGCTCCATACGACTCATGCAATAATGTTCTCAAACGTCGCGCCTCACCCGCTTCAGAGATCACCACCAAAGGGTGGGACGCGAAATGATATTTCGCAAAAGATTTATGCCTCGCATACGACCCACTAAAAACAAAAGTTTCCCAGGGGCGGCGGCAGGTGGCGGCAATTCCCGCCCGAGTTTTCTTGCGCCTCGCGATATTTTCGCTTAGCCTGTTGCCTTTTGTAAACAAATCAGCGAATTTATTGCCTTCGCCTTTTTCGTTATGATTTCGATTCTTGCACCACGTATGTATGTATTTAGTTATTTGATTCGAAATTTCACGCTTATGTCGCAGGTAAACTTTAAAAACTGTCTTAATTTAGGTTTTTATTTGAAAACAATATAAACATATGAATTCTCGCGCGTTCTTCCTTTAACGAAATTAAATGCTGTTTTACCCATTAAATGCCCTTGACGTAAGACATAATTGCTGTCATTTTGAAATGACTTATTCTCTCAATTTAATTCTCTTTGGATACTGAAATACATCGTCGATTGTCGAATATATCGCTGGAATAAAGGAGTTTCCACTCAGGCAAAATCAGGTTTCCCGCATTTCATTCAAACTTTTCACATCCACATTCATTAGTTCGCGACGCGTTAACAGACACAACGCATATCAGTTATTTGATCATTATTTTATAAGCATCATAAATAAGGGTTGTTTTATGTTAATATATATTTTTTTGACAATGGTGTTGTGAGTAAGTTTTACAATCCCGGGATCATTAAAAAAATATTCCAAATCCCGGAACCAATCGGGATCGATTTCTGCACATTTTCGAGATTGTAGAGGAAGTATTTTGACTAGTTTTCTGTGTATTTTGCCCATATATATTCGCTAGATAACATCACGTGTTAGAACTTACATGTATTTAAAAAGTCTAAAAAGGTTATTTAATGTTCTAAACATTTAAAAACTTTCAGTTCACCAAAAAGCCGTTTCGCCAAAATCTCCATTGAGCCTTGATTTTATTTCCAAATGGAGTAAGATCTTTAAGCTTACCAAATACGATTTAAATTCTCATCTAGAGCTCTATGAGACTTTCATATTGCTTTGTAATGATTTTAGATGTTCCCAGTCCACCAAAAATTTGTGACAAAAGACGTCTAGAAAATTTTTAATTATCTAAATTTGCTATTATTTAACTATCTTATTAACTATTAACCTTGAAACTGTTCTTGAAGATCCCTGCCAAATTGTAAGCGTATGCCATGCCCTTAGGTTTCCGTTTGTGATATTTCTCTTTGTCACAATAACATATTTAACAATTAACAATATGCAAGTGTTTAGTTGCGTACACATTTTTGCAGTGATAAAATCAACAAATTAATGTGTTTCGAAAATTAAGAAAAGTGTGAAAAACATGCTTTGATTGAATTAATAAACTTTGAAATTTTTAAAATAAAAAAAGGCTTCGATAATTCCCTGCGGTCTTTCAAATTAAAGACATTTGGCATCTTCAGGCTTTTCAGGTTCACAAATGAACTTAGCTGACCTTATTCTGGTACTTAAAATGTCTGAAGATGCCGAAAAGAAAAATATTGATTTATGTCCAGAAGATATGTTAGTCTTAATGTGCTGAATGTTACAACGTCTACAAAATACCATAAAAGATTTCGACTATTATCACTTTTAATAACGCTAATTTGTCAAGTTCAAGAATTTTTTATTGTACAAGTTATTATACACACTATAATGTGTTCATTATTAGTGGCCTATAAAGTAAAAATATAAATATCATACCTCGAAATCAATCGCGAAAAAAGAACACTGCCACATAAGTATTTCTAGCATAATGTTACATTAATTTATATGTTTCTTATTAATAAGCAACGGAGCTTGCCTGAATTGGTCATTTGTAATCATCGATAGATGTGGAACGGTTGAAATAATAATTATTGTAAAACATTTTTCTGACTAAAGAATATGCTCGTTTTTTTGTGAAATGTTACATCATGCTGTTAATTAAAAGGGACACTAAAATCTGTTTTAATTAAAAAAAGCTTTTGACTTATTTGAAATTTTACGTAGGCTTTTTTTGTTTTAACAATCGTTATTTGTGATATTTTGAAAAGAGAAATTTAATGACTCGAGAAGTATTTTTATTAAAGTAATTAATTCTTTGAACAGTTTTAATATCTATTGTTTGTGTTTTTTTTAATGAAATATTACATTAAAATACGAAAAAAAATCAAAAGAAAAGCTTTACATGTTAATTTTAATTCACTATCGCTTTATCAAATTTTATATTAATTTACATTTACTGTCACTTCTTGCTGAATAGAATTATTAAATTATGAAAATTATCTGCTGAAAATGCTCGCGATGAGACAAACCAACTTATATGCGGAAGTAGTAAAAAAAAAATGAATATAATATAGAAATCTTTTAGGATTTAGACTGAAAGTGTTCGTGAATCGTTTCAGTTTTTTAAATTTCCATGCGTTTTGAAAAACGAATCCTGTGTTGTTGAGACAGTTTGAATTTTGTGCATATATACATACAACATTAAAACGATTTATAATATATTTGATCTATATTTATTAAGCCATTGCTTTTTAAATAACTTATCAGTTTTGTAATGAATCGATTTGTAATATTTGGCATTACAGCTAACGCCAATGCGCCAAATATTCTTAATTGTGAGTCATACGAGATTAACTCGATGATAAATTATGAATCAGTTGTGCACAAAATCAACGATAAATAACATACACCCAGCCCAAGATCTCTTTTTTTCTATTGAAAAAATCTGACCTTGCCAGAAAATTGAACCCGGGTCCCCTGATCGCTAGGAAAAAGCTCTTGCCACTAGACCACAGGGACCGACAAAATATTTATCAATACAACCTACTTTAATTCAATGGCGATTAACAGACTAGACTAGTTGAACGTGTAAATTCAAACGTAAATTAAATCGAGATTTATGATGAGAAAATATTTCACATTTATTCTGAGACGCTTTGACTGTTGCCTTAAGCTTTTAAGCTAGTTTAATTAATATATTCAGTGAACAAAAATATAAAAAGGAACTAAATATTGTTTTTGAAGCATTTTCTTTTCCATAATGTTGTGGTACTTATGAGCCCAACTGAGTTAATCTTCCGTATTTGAATTGACTGTATTGGTTTAATCTTGGTATCACAACCCACTTACATTCCCATCATGTTGTTTTTAAAATTTGCAATTTAAAATGTAATAAATACTGTCGTTGTTTTTATGTATAGCTTTACAGATTGTCAATACTTGTAATCTCAGAAAATGTTTATTTATTTCGAGCACTTTCTTAGCCTATACGGAGATATTATTCCGATGATTCTTGGAAAAATTTCACGTAGATATGTAGTTCATAAACGTATGACTGTAGTACAAAAGCACCTTTTCTGATGTACTTGTAAATAATTGCAAATATAAAACTGCATAAAAGCGAATAACGAGAAGGGAAGAAAGAAAAGCCACTTTCCACACGCCCGCACCCTGCACGTCTTGCGGAGTTATTGCTTTTCTTTTATTCATTCGAAAACACCCTTTTAAGCACCTTAAACCACTTCGACAACTACATGATGTTAGGTTTATTTCTATCAGACTTGACATCAAGCTTATTATAACCAATACAAAATCACCTGTCTGCAAATATGTTTCAGAATCAATCCTTTAAGTATGAAAGAAATTCCAGCTGATTTAAATCTCTTGAAAAATGATAATAATTAAAAGTCTCATATAGAGAATCTCCTTAAGAGAATGTGAAACTTTATTTGCCTATTAACATAAAGAAACTTCTTTGTTTATTCTCCAAAGGAGAGCATCCTGTTTTTCTGAATTTGGCCCCAGTCGGATATGTTTTAGCCCTCTTTTTATCACACGTTTATTTGACTGGCGTCACGTACTTAAATCAATAATTTTTGACGACTTTTCCGATTCATAAAAAACTTTTTTTAAATAATTTTCTCACACATTCATAATTGATGAATAAAGCTTTATCGTGATAATTTTTGTATCATAAGTCATTTTATAAAATAACTATGTTATGTTATTTTTATTTATACGACTCAATAAATCTTTCAATTATAATACAATTATAAAGATATGAAAATAATTGTTGACATATTTAATGGTAGATTCTACACATGTCTTTCGGTAGTTTTTGTTGATCAATTTTCCGAAACATTTTTTAGGTCAACAAAAGAACATGTAAATATAAGAAAAAAGTATTTTTAGTGATACGATATTGAGCGTCACATTCTATTTCTGTTTTACTGTTGTTCTGGAATCGAACGTCAATAGAACTACATGATGCAAAATTTTATAAATACAGGTCAATCCTGAATTGGATATTATTTCATCACTATAAACTATAAGCCAATAAAGGTAGTGATTCGATTGTTTTATTTGTCACATCAAAGAACTTTGAAATTAAGGAAATTATCCAATTGCATTGAAGAGTAAATATGAAAAATCCCTAATTGACTTGTAAAAAAGTCCCTTTGCGCCATTCTTTTTTGAAGAGTTTAAAGAATAATATTAAAACTATGATACCAATAAAGGACTTATATATACAGAACAGTACATCGATTGAGCCCGATTAATTGACTGAAATATACGAAATCTTATATATAAAACAGAAACGGCGTATGTATGTATGTGGGTCTGTAATTCCCTTTTGCATTGTTGGTCATTAAGTTGCCATAAAAACGAATATGAAAGAAAATATGTTCGAATTTTTATCGGCGAAGACATTTAGTCAAAATGTAATAAATTAGTCTTCTACTGAACTTTTCCCAGCTTTTATTAATATAATAATGTTTATTATTTACGCGAAGGTATTATTTGACATTTCTTTGACAGAAAATTAGATTTTTTCCTTGAATTTGGACATTTTAATGGGCGAGAATGGGGGCTGTCATCAAATTAAATAAAGTTTGTGATTTTATTTTAACTCTATTTTGGATGTTAGATTTTGTGATATAATTATGTCGAATGATAAAACATTAAATAATTATTGGTCGCTTAGTCCGAGCGACGCCGGGTAGCAATACTAGTAATCCGTAAGGGTTTTGAAGTCCGTGGGCATAGCAACCGAATAGAATATCTTTAATAATATTTTATGAATCTAATAACGTAAATAAATATTTTTTCAACGCGAAATTAATCAAAAAATAAAATTGTAGCGGGCCTGTGTAATATGTAAGAATATGTTTTATAATAGTATAGTACAAGTAAGTTTGTGGAAATTTTGTTACTAAAAGTTTTATAAATTAAATCGTCGCTGATGTGTCAACGTAAAAAGGCAAAATAAACAACCTGTATCTTTTTTATAAACGCTGTCAGGAATCCGAATAATAATACATTCTTTTATTCACCCAAAGATGCGGTGCGGAAATATTGCGCGACGTGGATATCTGAATGGCTGAATTTTACCTTACCTTTATCTCGCCGTTCGCATTATCTGTAGGTACTTCAATATTTAATTGAATATTTTTTGTACATATTGCAATGATTCATAGATTTAAATATGTTTTAATTCATGTCCGCTCCCAACACGAAGTATATGGATTAAAATTGTGAGTAAATAAAAGCTTATTTATAATTTATGATTTCGACTGCAGGTGCTTTATGAAATTTAAATATCAAATTTGAATCGTTTGAATTTAGTACTTTTTCATGTTTGCATGAGCTCGTCAGCTTAAGTCCATTCGAGCAATACCGGAAGATGCCAAAAGGTGACACCCTGGTCATTAAAACTCATAGAAAAGTACAAAATTCAATCGATTCATGTATACATTTATTTATATTTAACAAACTATATTTAAATAAATGTTATTATTTTTATTATAATGGCATTCCACCAAGTATTAACAGTGACCAGTTTAAAAGTTAACTATTTTTATTTGAAAAATAATGTAAAATTAGCCTAAATGGGCCACCAAAAAATTGCTTGTGACCACCGTGTTCGATATGCCTGTTTCACATAAAACAAACTATATTTAAATAAATGTTATTATTTTTATTCTTTGATTATTCCACGTATTGTAACAGTGGAATAATCAAAGTTACTATTTTTTAAATTTTATATTAAAATGAACTTCCACAAAGTTACCGCCGAAACCATCGAAAATATTAAAACTTGTCATATTTATGTTTTTTAATTTTAAAGTTGTTCTAAGTTTACCTGTCTGTGTAAGCATAGTCACTATAGCATAACTTCAAATTATTTTGTTTGTGTTGTATCAAAATAAAAATGTTTTTTTACTCTTTCGGAATATGTCAACCCATTCACCGCAAACCGTGTTCGAATGTTTGTTCACACACCGTTGGAGCACGAAGTGGGCTGTTTGCCTTACAGGCTTGTTATTGTGAAAATGTGTAATAGAATACCGCGTCCTTTTCAGCTATCCCTTCCTTCATATAAATATTTTGGTTTCTTTACTATCAAACCTAAGGCAAACAGCATGTTGATTTTTTTCACATAACACAACTAGTCAAAATATATTCTTCCGTTTGTGAAAATATACAAACAAGATGAAAAAAAAACAGTATTTTTTCTAAACTTCCATTTATTCCAGATCTACAAGCCCTGTATCTAATCGTTACCTTTATTTGAAAAGGTTCTAACTGTCAGAAAAGTTTGTATTAACACTTTGTTTAAGGACCTTTTTAATTATTATGGTAATTACGCACACTGTACAAAATGGGTTAACCGTATTCTAGAATGTTTATTATTACGGAATTAGCAGAATTCTAGAGTTCATCTGCACACTAAACTTCTTTTACTAAATTTATTTGATAAAGCTCTAATATAACCATTATTATTTCCATCATAAGATCATGAAGATTACTATTTCTCACTAGAATGATTTGAGCTGTGAAAAAAATATGCTTAAAATAATTAATTTAAAACATTTTTAGTTGCCCAATGTTACATGTGAATTGAATCTTTTTAATTAAATGGTCTGTTCAATCCAAACTTTAAATGCTCATATCTTAAAACAGGGTCAAGAGCAGCTAGAATTTTTTAAAAGTAAGGTGTCGTAATGACAAAATAACTAATTTTTAATCGCATTATTTTAAATAACCTTATACATTATGCGTTATAAAACTTTACATGTTATTGTTCTTGAAAAAAGCACATTTTTTGTACGTTTTCCACATTGGATTTATAAGAATTGCAAAAAGTGTGCCTTATTTATAGTAGTTACTCCAGCAAGTTTTAAATAAGAAAATTAATAGTTTTTTTTATCACAGCTGGTATTTGCTGTAAGATTACCAGTTTCTGATATTTAACTACCTACCCTTTTTTATGTCGTATCAAAATTAAAAAGAACGGCAAAATGAGGTTTACACAAAATTACATTCACGTTTCAAAATAAGAGCGATAAGAGTTCAGAAAAGTTAAGGCTGTCTGTGTTATAATTACTGTATAGTTAGTACACTAACTGTGTAGATAATAATGTAACAAGCTTGCAGTGAAATTCTAAGAATATTTTACTACTCAAAAAGCTTACGAGATTAAATGAAATTTCAGTTTTGCAACCGAAATGCACAGCCGAGTTGATGCGCTTTCAAAAATGACGTGCGCTTTTAATTTATTTATTTCTTGCACGGGAAATGCATTATTTATACTGGCTGCATTTGAAGAGTAATGCTTTTTTGGTATAATATGTGCAGTTCATTCTTGCATTCGAAATATATGATTCAATTTTATTTATTTTTTGCTCGAAAGTTAGCTTTTAATATTCGTGAGTGACTGAATGTTTTATGGAAAAAAGTTTTAAGTGCCTTTCAAATTAAACTAACTCAATTTATTCGGATTAAATATATTTTCATATTTGAACTAAATCCCTATTTGATGTTTACTGTCATTTATTGGTAGAGCAGCATTAATTTTAATAAATAAAACAGATTTCATAGTACTTCTTCCACATATAATTTGAAAAAGATTAGGACCGGTTTCGCTCATCACGAGCATTATCAACTGATGAAGTATACGAGTTGATTTTTTCCACCTCCACCTGTTGTGTATATGCAGCCAATATTTCATAGTCGCCTTTCACAACGCTTTATACATAGAAAAATGAATTTACCGCTCACATTCATGGCCCGAGCAGATCTGCACGGGACTGATTTTGAGCCATGCACTAGTATGCTTGAAAATAGAAAATAATAATAAAATAAATTGGAGTGACTAGATCAGCCACTGACATCAGTTTGATACAAAGTATCCTGTGTATAATCCGTATACTGAGCGCCCATCGTGTTGAGTGACGAGTATATTGACTCTAGTGAAGAATCGAAATTATGTCAATCCCCGAATAAATTTGCAAATTTTTCAAATGCATTGAAGTTAGCCCTAGTTTCAACTAAGCCAGAGTGGCTTGATGAAGTATACAATAAAACAAAGCTATTTATATATAAATGAGTGGGTGTTCGCAGGTACATCGGGAAGAAAGCAATTCCGTATTTTCAATATTTAAGGCTACAAAAAATACACTGCAAATAACGTCTTCATCGAAGGCAAAGCTAATATTTTTTACTTTACTTTTACAAAGTAACTTGAAAGGTACCGACTACCAATGTTTTCCATGAACCTTTTTTATTTGTATTGAAATAAAATCGCAGTAAAAAAATGTTCAGACAAAAACATCTGGGTTAACCTTTTTAATCTTTTAAAAATATCCAGCAGTGATGTGTGTACAGTGGTATCATTCGTAAGAAGTATCAACTATTCATCGACGCTCTCTGAGTGGAATAGAAACGTCATTGTAGATCTGGGGCGTCGGTCGGCGCCGCGACGCCCAGAAGTCGAGTGGTGCATAGACGTTCGGAATACACTCACTTCTCGCGAATAATTCAGGTGTCTGAGAAGAAAACAGTGGCGTCTACTCAGGGAAAAAATGTTGAGCGACGTTATCAATGCCTGTCACAGTTCAATGCTTATTCAATTGATGTAATTTGAATTCAATCTTTTATTTTTAACTTCTACTTCGGTGACAGTTAGTACATAACTTTATGACTAATCTATAACTGCAATTTGGTTGTTAACGTCGTTGGCTACCATGTCGGACCACCCGAGTTCGATTCCCGGTACGAACAGATTTTGTCCGTCGATAAATCGATTCTGCTCAGAGGGCAATTGATGTTTGTGTTGTTAAAAATCCTAAAAATCCCTTCCCCCCTTCCGATTCCAAAGAGCGCATATTGACAGCAATTAGCTAACTTACTAGCCCCGTCCTAGTCCTCGTATCCTTTCCATCCCTACTCTCTTCGAAAAAGAGAAGTTAATCAACTGATAAACGAGCAGTTCACGTAGAAAAAAAACACATGTTGAGATAAACTCCGTGAGGAGTCCATATGCTCCAAGTTGGAAGCGGATATGGATAAAAAATAAAGGAAATAAAAACCGTGCTACAATAGAGTTCTACCGAATGCCAATTAAATTCAATCAATAATGGGCTTAGAGTTTTACTAAAAAAAAAATTCAAAATATAATTTGTATTTTTCCATGAGTTTTGTCACTAACGTCCCGGGTTTTTCCTTCCAGCATCTTTTCTTCCAGCAGGTATTTCAAGTGCAAGAATTAACTTTATCTGAGGGTTCATTCGTGCACTGGAAATATCTGAAGATGCCGAAATGCGAAATTCAGGTCGTTAGCAAAAAGACTCATGAAACAGTACAAAATTCAAACGATTCAAATATGATATTGAAATTCCATCAAACACCTTCAGTTGAATTCTTTATGAAATGAAAATTATATTTTTAAATGCTGTTTGTTTAATAGACCGTTATTTATTGTCACATAATAATTAAAATATATTTTTGATACTTTTTTCAGCAATCATAGAGGGACATATATTTAACTGTGATGACACGTTTTTATTTTTACATAATTTAAATTTACCGATGCATATTTAATGTTGGAATATAAAAATGCTTTTGGTAAAAACAAAATCCTGCCCGCCAGTGGTGAGTATTCACCGACGGTCGGAGGTGCAGTGCGCCATGGGAGAAGGCTGTTTGATCTTGCGAGCTTTGTATGCATGGTGCATAAGGATGTCTCGCGGTTGAGATAAAGCTCGTCGCATGTAATATTGAGAGCTTTTTAAGTTCATTATTTACGATGAAGTCAGCTTATTGTTGCAACAAGGTAACGTCATTATAATACCGACGGTAACGACATTTTTACAAAAGAACACAGAAAATTCAAACTTTATATTTAATTAATTCACCATTAATGTTTTTATATGATTAGTGGATATATAAAGAGACAAAACTTATGTGACTGAGCGTCAAGAACGTTGGCTTTGAGAAAGAGAGGATGACCAACCGAGTCACAAAACCTTGGCACTTAAGGGCTTTGTTGAGATAAACGTTATAATGAGTCCATATGCTTTACATTTGGAACGGACATGGTTAAAAACTTGATAACTACACAAAATATGCCTTGTGTGATGCCATTTTTTTTGGATTTCTATTTGACGGAGCTTCAAGTTTTAAGGCTGGCGTCAAAGATCTTCCAGTCCTTCGTCTCTAAGTTTAGTGCTTTTTTGCATTCTCTTACCGTCGCTGCTGATAAGAGGGCACGATCGCTATCGTTCAAGAAGTCAGTTTATTTATTCATCTCTCTACATGTGGAGAGTCATCGAGAAGAATGGCTCTCGTTATTTATCGATTCTCTAATGCCTCGTCATAATTCTTCTGACGAGTGATCGTTGGGTTACAGTGAAGTCCCACTGCCTTATTTTGACTCTCCAGATTGCTCAGAGTAAGACATTGCAATATAAGGCATATTCTACGATTCATTGGTTCGTGCGTGGATCGCTGTTACACACGGAATTAAGTGTCATTCCATATTTAATTCATATGCTGTACATGAAGGAGAAATGTTTACCACCATTCTTTGTAGAACAGCCAGTTAACTCCCTTTTAGAATATACTAGAATTGAATTGTTAGCGATTATAAAACATATGTAATCCAGGTCTTTGAACATAAATTCCTATATACATCCATTCCGGGACCATCAAAATTACAGCCAAACAAGACAAAAGTCCGAGAGCGTTCACTGCAAAGATACGGTAATAACACTAATACTTACCGATTTCAATTCAATTATGAAATAACATCTAAATTACTTTTAACTGTTCAGTTGAACGTCCCTTTTTATTAAGAAATACCGTACACGAAGATAAAATGTGAAGTAAGTATGATATAGAAAGAGTTATTTTATTTTTGAATATTATACCACATCGAACCACATCGAACCATGTAAAACAAGAGCTTACTGACATATTAAGATTAGCGGCTTTATTTTTAATATAGTAGTGTTCAGTTTTCATCGACCACTATTAATTGTATTGCATGAAATTGGCTTAACATCGTGTGTATTAAATCATAACTAACATATTTTTTCAAGCTAAAGATCGTACTTAAGAATTAATCTGAAGATACAAATAAAAAGACGCAAAATAAAGAGCTCTGCTAGCTACACAATGAGTTGAATGTAATTTTGTTTAAATTAAACCATGAAATTCATCAAAAATTTTAATTGACTGACATTTCATTAACAATAAACAACCTGGCCATTTTCTGTTTACAATTAATAAGTAATATTTTTAAAAGATCTATAGTAATACAGTTTGAATCCAAATAAAGTGTAATGTTATCAAATAGAACCGATCGTTTTAAAACGAAATTCACTGGATAAAAATCTAGATAGTTGCCAATAGTTGAGCGCAAAATTTAATAGGTAAAACATTCCACGTTATCCACGGTCGCGATAAATAATTCGGTCATAACTTACTTATTCGGCGATGCATTTTTCCGCTGGCCCGTATTCCTCGTCGCAAGTTTATGGCAAGCAATATGAGAGTAGGCGATGCGAAAGCTTCTCCCACTCCTTCACTAGCACCTGGCTGCAGCTTTTAAGGCCAGGGGAATGCAGCCCATCAATTTCGCCTTAAAGCTACGATTCTCTTATAAGGGCCTTTCGGATGATACATTTAACATTTTGGTTTATTTCTGTATTACTGGCTTAACACATACAGTGACACAATAAAAAGTCACTGGTGAGTTATATTAGTCCACAGTTGTAAATTGTCATTAAAATCTATTTGGGACAATAACAAGATGTAGGAAAGAGTATTTCTTTGTTTAGAAACATAACATGGTTTACTTTCGGTTGATTAGATTAGATTGAGTGGAAGTTCATTTTAATATAAAATAATTTTAATTATTCCACGTATTGTGTTACTAGCATCTTCGGACTTACTATCGCAAAGTTTGCTCAAGTAATAAAGCAAGATTGATTCTAATATTTTAAGATGATAAAATTCCAAATGGAGCTTAGGATTTTTTCTTTTTACGGGAAGCAAGAATGGGAGGGGGGTTATAAAATCAAAGCAAAGCAAACAGATAATTATACTGAAACAAAGTAATTATATGGTATCAGGTAATTAAAATATAGCATAGTGAAATATAATTAACAACCATGAAATGTTTGAGCATTGAATCATGAAATCATATTCAAATAAACGATACTTTAACACACTATTATATAATATACTAGTATTGCTACCCGGCGTCGCTCGGACTAAGCGACCAATAATCATTTAATGTTATATCATTCGACATAATTATATCACAAAATCTAACATCCAAAATAGAGTTAAAATAAAATCACAAACTTTATTTAATTTGATTTTTGACAGCCCCATTCTCGCCCATTAAAATGTCCAAATTCAAGGAAAAAATCTAATTTGCTGTCAAAGAAATGTCAAATAATACCTTCGCGTAAATAAAAACATTATTATATTAATAAAAGCCGGGAAAAGTTCTGTAGAAGACTAATTTATTACATTTTGACTAAATGTCTTCGCCGATAAAAATTCAAATATATTTTCTTTCATATTCGATTTTTATGGCAACTTAATGACCAACAATGCAAAAGGGAATTACAGACCCACAGACATACATTCGCCGTTTCGGTTTTATATATAATATTATGACCGGTTAAGTAGTTTTGACAAATCAGTTGATAACAATCGATTCATTTATTGGAACTTCTATTGAATAATGTGAATGTGTGAATAACTGAATACTTCAAACCTGTATATATGTACTGTATATATTTAAGCATATATGAATTGACTAATGCAACAAGTTTTCCTATGTAATTATTTCAACAGCGTGTGATCTACACATATTATTTCATCTTATGATCATTTTTTTAAATATGCAAAATATTTATTGTCGATAGAATAATAAATGAACCATTGTATGCTATAGATATCTTTGACAGAAAATACTTTCAAGCTAAAATTAAGCTAAAAGTTATTTCAATTTCTTAGTTTTAATGATAAAGCTGTTTATTAAGATTAAGTGAGGCGAAGAGTTGATACAAATATTGTATTAAAAACAGTATAAAATAGGTGCATATATCTAACATTTTAATTTGGGCCGGTAAAGATTATATAATTACAATTGAAAGAATAATCTCCGAGAAAAACTGCTCCTATATTAAATAATAATACGTGAACTGTTTTGGATTTATTTCATCGCTTTAATTTAAACATAATGTTTTGACTCTTTTCTTTATTATTATTATTTTACAAATAGCGTGATATTTAAAGCGTATAGGGAGTTCGATAGCGACCGACTTAGACGTTCTCGTTCTACAAAATATAACTTTAAGCCATCCCTTCCAAAACACTCTCTTGACCCCGAAAGCCTCGACACGTTCAACGCCGGAAATGAGTTTATGTGCGTTAATCAACTCCATCAACCTGACTTACTGACTTACTTGCGCCCAGTTCCGGAAACGTTCTGGAAATGCTGCTCAAAAAAGTTGTGAAAGTAAGAAACTTGAGTTCATTTCGACTATGCTAAATCTCTGTCTTAAGAATAGAGATATTTTTAAATAAGGAACAAAAAAAGGAACATATTTTGTATATTAGAAAGTGTACGAGATATTTTTTAATCATTTAAAATACAGCCGACTCATAAAAAAATTCTTCTTTCTTTCTCTTTTTAAGAGTCTTTTTCTTTCGGTATAGTTTTTTCTCGGATACTAGTGTTTTACGAAGATTTTTTAAACCTTTCTGTTTAACATTGTAGCAAAGTCAAAAAGAAACTTTCTACGTATGTATAAGCACAACTGTTGGTTGGCAGTTTTTGTTTCATTATGAAATGATTCGTTTTTACGATTCTAGAAAGTATTCAAGCATTGTTTACATATTTTATTGTGCCTGGGTTGATGATTTTTTTAAAGTCCACTTTAAAAATTTTGCGTTAGGTTCTTTGGAATTTGCACGATATTGATTTATATAACTATTTGAAATACGTTTCTTCATTTACTTGCTTTTATAAATGTTTTATGTACTATTTAATATATTTACGAAATAAAATTTCGAGTTGTATAGAAAACGACGCTCTAGGAAAAAGGGACTGCCGGACATGCAATAGAAGAGAGTGACTGACAAACAACAATGTTTTTGTTTAAACAATTTAGTAAATATATAAAGCATTACAACGAATGCCAATGCGCCAAATTTCTTAAATATAATAATAATACGAGATACACTCGATGAAAAATTGTATGAATCAGTCGAGGATAACTTTATTAAAAAATCCAACCATGTCCAAGTGTCCATGTCCTATTTAAATAGAAAAAATCTGAGCGTGCCGAGACTTGAACCCAGACCCACTTAATCGCTAGAGAAAAGCTCTTGCCACTAGACCAATGGTTCTCATGTGCGGCCACCAGAGGATTTTGCTGCGGCCACCAGAAGCTTCATAGCTAATATTGGTATTTAATAAAAATGGGTTTTTCCACGTTTTACACTCAAAGACACTGAAAATTAAATATTTTGTATGCATTGCATTGTGTGTCGAGAATTGCTAATTAGAAATAACTCAGTACATACATGTTTAGGTCTTTTTGGCAAAAAAAGACTCATCACAAAAATTTGGTGCGGCCACCAGCCATTTCCGTAGTACCGCTGATGTTCCTAATGCGGCCACAGCCAAGTTTTACGTGAGAACCACTGCACTAGACTACATATTCTGAACAACTTATTGTTTGCACTCAACCACGAGTCCAAGTGCTTTACATGGATTGAACGAGTCTTTGACTAAATCAAATTGCGAATAACTATTCTAAAATACCAAGTGAACAGCCTTTAATATGATGAAACTCGAAAAAGTACGAGAATTTCATTTCGATGTCATTCAACCTTTTAAAAGCCACTTGAATGTGTTAAAATAAATCCCCTAACTGGGGTCGTGAGACTAGAAAATGTTTATAGACACGTAAATCTCGAGACGAAAGTCTAGAATTGGGCACTTAGTGAGTAGTGGATTTTATATGACTCGGATCGTTTACGAGTTGAGCTTCTAGTTTATGTTACTCCACTTTAAGATATTAGTATTGTTGGGGGTATACGACACAATATTCATCACTCTTACGATAGCAGTTGTTGTAGTTGTATTGAATAACTTTAGTACATAATAGTTACAAAATTATATTGCTGACAAAGATTTTGTAAAATAACTCTATTTTTATGGTCAGCTTTCATCAAAGCCTTGTAACTTACCTACGTCCAATCAAATGCATTCAAATCTTTTCATTCATTACAATCTGTCTTATTCGTTTTTTATGGTGCTAAAAATCAGAGATCGGAGTATTGTTTTGAGTTGCTCCGCTCCGTGCTCCGAATAGTTTTAATAAGAGGCATATTATTTATTAATAGCATCAAATAATAATACCACAGTAAAAAAACCATCAAATATTGAATGTATCATAAATTAATAATACATATATTGAACTTTTCATAATTAAAAATATATTTTAAAAAACGTTTAATTTTTAAATTTCGAATAAAACTAAAATATATATTTATCGGAGCAGTGGAGCACAACAAATAAACATATTCTGATTGAAAAAAAATATCTTTGGTCACCACTACACTACGTAGATAAAAACTGGGATCATGAAGTGTTTTCACCATGTCCACCCCCAAAGTGGACATAGTTACAGTTTTTCTAAGATAACTGATTGTTGAATAGTATATGCTTAGAAAAAATAAAACTGGAACAGGACAAATAGTCAGCTTATCGTTTTCGCTACACCTTTTAAAGGATTGACTGGGTATGAGAGGAAATTTTATACAACTAAACTTCCTTGGGTAAAATTCAAATCTATGAGCTCCACGATTGAAGCCAATAACATCGCCAGTCGATCACGGACGTAAAAAGGCTACATTTATAATGTAATCTCTAAGAAGCAGGCTACGACTATATTTGGAGCTTTTTTGTGTGAATGCAATGACGCTTACGATATTTACGCTTTTGTAATGTTGGTTTATCATTTGTGACGTTAATGTTCTTCGTTACTATGCGATTTCAAAATCTTTTATGTTGCATTGACGATATCCCAGAAATCACGTTAAGTAGTTTCTGAGAATTGCAGGAACTACCATCTATGCGTCTTTTCCGAACCAGTGTACAATCCATAGAATGTACTCAGTGCAACTGAAGAATGGTGGAATTTCATGCAATGGAGCAAAGCATCATATGAATTAGCCTCCAGTCATATTGTATTTAACAGTGTTCTGCACGCCCAGTTCCAAAGAAAAAACATTCAAGTATGACTATGCTAGCAATAATATATGAACGGCTGCGCGAGATGATTTTGACGAAAAGAACCAAACAGAAAGTTCTTATTACGTCTTCTTCAAATATTTAAATAAATGATCAGTTACAGCAAACCAATACATAACTAAAGAAGGCTGTTTCGCTGCCAAGCTTTTCCGGTTGATTGGCGTACAACCCATGGGAATGACCATAAATGAACAATGAAAGGAAAACCAGCTGAAGATGGTCCAACCAATGATTGGAAAATCAAATAATATTCGATTAAATCAAGATAGATATTATGGACAACAATATGAATGTTGAATAAAAAATATGCTTATCTGGTGCAGTCGTTTGTGAAATTAATGGTGTTTTTATTGAATTTAAACATCGTCGTATTTAATCAGAATCAGTTTTGTAACGAGTTTATATCGCAGTATTACAGTATATGTAAGTGTAGTCATCGACATACGACCGAGGTATGTTTCTGAAATTTGGCCATATGTCGAATAAGTCGAATTTCATACAACATATATGTAGATTATGTATAAGTATGTTTATCATTAAATTTTTAATTACATATTTACTACCACAAGAAATTATATTTAAGTCTTAATTCCGGCAATAGCTCCCTGGTTTATGATTTTCACACTAGAATGTAAATTTACTTTGTGGTTTGGATGTTCTGATGCATTGTCGAGTATAAAAAGAATATTAAATGGAATTATTTTCTGATTAAAATATTGTTTTACTTCTCGAATAAACAAATTTAAAAACCGGTCTTCAAAAATCAATTGCGTCATTCACTCTTTTTTGTTTGAGCGGTTATATAGTGTTTACATCATTTGAAAGTTCTCTTTTTTTTTAAAGAGATAAATCATTAATGGCTTCAATTTTTATGTAGTAATATTGCCACATAATAAAAGAGTGATACAATCTTTAAATGCTCGACTCCTGGCATACTTTTTTTGTTGTTGTTATTATTGTAGATTTTATAGATGTTGTTTGTTAAACATCTTCGCTGACTCTTACTTAATTCTTCAAAATTGTAATAATGTGATAATTATAGTTCGCGAGCTTTGTCCTTAACTTTTTTATTATTCCCCATATTTTTTAACCTTCAATTCTACTGTTTGATATCTTAAGTCTTATTTCTTAGTCTATTTCACTTTTCCTTTTTTATCACATCTATTTCATTTACCAGAAATTATGGCCACGAGTATTTATTTCAAAAAATAAATGTGTATATTACGCCTTAATATAATATATGCATAAATAAATGACCAAGATTAAAGATGTAAATAAAATTCAAAAATATTTTTTTTCTTTTCATTCATAAGTACGAACTTTTAAGTCAAGGACAACCTTTACATTAATATTTTTCATATCAACACAATAAGTTTATTTATTAAAATATTTTAAGAGCTGCACCACAGCACCAAAATTACAAAATATAAAATACTTATTCTTTTGTATTCGAATCTAAAACGCCATCCATCTTGCCGTACGGAATAAAATAATCGACCTGCCGTAAAAACAATATTTATTCAAAGGAAAGAAAAGAAGGAACGAGAGCGCAAAGAAAGAAAAACATCCCAGTATTGACCTTAATTTTGATAAAAGTCCTCTTAAAATAATCAAGGCTTCTCGGGAGCGGGGCGGTGAATTTTCTTTTATATTATTTATGGCAACTCCATTATTGCTTGATGTCATAAAGTTAAATGTTTCATTTGCATCGTAACAAAACTTAAATTGCACGGCGTAACTTTTAATGAGATGAGTTGGAACACAAATGAACCGTTTTGCACTCCGACAGTCACTATTAAGTATTTAAATTAATTTGAAACTGTTATTTTCTTCACGACAATTTTTAAAAATCTTATAATAAACTCATTAAATGTTTAAAATGACACTCAAGCAACGTTTCCCTATTCTACTTGGACTTTTTCTTCATTAAAACATAAAGAAATTATTCCACAATAGTCGATCGCATTTAAATATGATATACAAAATAACTGCCTTTCTATTCACAGAGAGGTTGAGTTATTGCCAACTACCAGTTATGGTTAAAAAATACAATTATTATTTATTATTTATTTATTTATTTATTTAAGAAAAAGCAAATCATGGCATTACAGCTGATGCCAATGCGCCATGTATTTGACAAATATAAATACGTGTATTTATATATATACATACATGTAAATACATAATATTAATCACTAATTAATTAAAAACAAGATGAAAACATTGTAGTCATAAAAACAGAGAGAAAAAAAATTATAAAATCATATTAGAAATTTTCAAAGATGTCAACCGAGTGAGTTCTGACAAAATCAACTTTTATTCATGAAATATAGTATTCGTCTGAACTCACTCACGTCAATATGAAATATGTCGACATCCGAAGCAATGCCGTTTAAAATTGTTAAATCTCTTCCCAGAGGCATTCCCATTGGCAGACTGGTTCTAGCCCGTGGAAGAACAAACAACTCATGCTCACGATTCCTCAAAAAATTATCAGGAACATTCAATTTAACATTTTCAAGAATGGTGGAATTCTCATTTTGGCCTCGGATAAGCCGAAAGAAATATAATGCCAAGTACATTTCTCTTCGAGCATTCAAACTATTGAAAGTGAGCATCCCTAAGAGAAAGTCTGTTGGATAAAGCCATGGGTAGTACCCATATGTCCTCAAATAGAGAATACTTAAAAATGTCTTCTGAACCCTCTCCACCATAAGAACACATTTCGCACCCCTCTGTGCCTAAACAATTGATCCACTCTCAAGTCGGCTTCGAACCAAAGAATTATACATTAGTATCAAAATTTTTTCTCCTGGAAAGACCCTGGTAGTGCGGAGGATAAAGCCCAACATTTGCAAAGCTTTGTTGCAAGTAATCTTAATGTGATTGTTGAATGTTAGTTTGCTTTCAAATTATACGCCAAGATCTTTTACTGATGAAATTCGTGAGAAAATTCGACCATTCATTGAATATTGAAAGAATAACACTCGTGAGCTCCTCGTAAACGATAAAACATTGCATTTATTAATATTAAAATCAAGTTTGTTACATCTTCCCCATTCTATTATATTATCTATATCGGACTGGAGACGGTGACAATCATCCAAGGTGACAACCCTCAAAAACAGTTTCAAATCATCAGCAAATAATAGGAACTTAGAATTTTTAATGACTTTTACAATATCATTTATAAATATAGTGAACAGCATTGGCCCCAAGTTCGACCCTGTGGTACACCAGAATACGTGTAGAACGGTAGCGATCCAAAAAGCCCATACGTTACGTATTGTTTTCTGTTCCGAAAATAGCTCGCAAAAAGCCTAACGAAGCCGTCAGACAAACCGATTAGTTGTAGTTTTTCCAAAAGGATGTCATGATCGACCCTGTCAAATGCCTTCGCGAAATCATTGTAGGAACAGTCTAAAGATAATAAAAAAAATGTATAAAGATGCTACAATAGTATGCAATATGCTGCCCAATGGGGGAAGATTATTTGAATATATGATATTGTTTTAAAAATATTAAGTGGAAAGACTGTATAAAGTAATAAAAAAATTGTATTACTTTTGATATTGACTAAACAAATTAATATTTGTTGTAATTATGTCCATATTGTAAAAGTGTATTACAAAAATCACTTATTGTATATTTATTGCTTTTTAAAGTGAAAAAAGATTAAAAACTTTGTGAGAAAAAAATGAGTTTAACATAAAGAAAGAGAAAAAAAATACACTGGAAATTGGTAATGAAGTTAACCGAATTAGTTCCGACAAAATAACTTGATAAAAAATATTGTCTGAACTCACTCACGTCTATGAGAAATATGTCAAGATTCGAAGTAATATCGCTTAAAAATTTTAAAACTCTTCATAGTGGCACCCTCATTGGCAGGTTAGTTCTACTACTTGGAAGAACAAAAAAACTCATGTTCACGATTCCTCAAAACATTATCAAGAACATTCAATATAACATTCGCAAGAATGGTGTTTTTTGTATGTAAATAAAAGAAATAATAAGCTAACGCAATTGACCACATTCAAAATGATAAAAAATGGCAATCGAAATACATGCGGCTGGACGTGGCTTAACGCACGACAAATCATTGGCCGGCGCGCGGTAGAACTGCTGTCCGCTGATCATGCGCATTGAATTATAGAAAGTGCTGTTTTTTAATAATCTTCAAATGCGACAGTAAATCTGTTCGTTGTATCAATGCTTCGCTGTGGTAGTAATAATTCCAGTACATCATCGGTAGTATATAAAGTGTATTTGAGTATCTCGCTAGGAGGTATTTATTCCAACTGTGACTGTTCATGCCTGTGTGGTATGGTATGCTTTGTAAATTTAAACTATGCGTCGTGTAATACGATACAATGACTGTAGTCCTGTGATCACAAATTCGTCGACGTTGTATTTCAGGAAAACCCCCGCCGCCGCCCGCGAGCGAAGGCTGGACGGATCGGTTGGATTTGCCGCGACAAATTTGAATATATAGTGCAATAGGCGAATCGCTCCGCTCCTTAACAAAGGGGCCCTCGTTAGCGGGATGAGGCGGAAAATGCAACGTTTATACTGGACGGACATTTTGCGAAGCGGGGGGATGGCCGACGCGGTGACCTGTCGGAATCGAAAGAGCCTCCGATTCCGGCAGAAACTTTCAACTGAGATATTAAATGATGTAATAATGAATATTTGGTAAATCTTAAGATGGCTCTAAAATGCTAGCAATGATCAAAACGTTATGATATTAACAACCATTATGTGAAAAAAGTATGAAATAAAATGTGTTTCTCATTTATTAAAACATACTTTAAATAAATCTAATAATTGAAAATATAATTAGCTGTTAACTCTTCGTGGAAGTTTACTTTATTAAAATTAATAAAACACACTTCTTTGTACGACTTCCACACATATTTGGTAAAGCTCAGGGACGGTCTAAAATGCTAGTGATGAGCAAAACCGGTTGTGATTTTTACAAAATATACCAGAAAGACGTAGAATAGAAAATGTTTTTAAAAAAATCTAATAATTTAATAAATAAATATTGTTTATATCGCCCTTTTCCAAGCCGAAAGAGCGTTAGTGACAAATCGCTACTTTTCAGAAGTGAAAAACAATGAGAAAAAAAAAATGTGTCAATTAAAACAACTTCTTTTCTTTAGCACTTCTTTGCACCATTTTTAAGGTGTTCACTGTCAATACTTGCTTGAATGGCAAAAATAATAACACATTTTTAGTACGTATTTTAAATAAAATGTAAAGTATCAGGACCAGTTTCGCTCATGGCGAGTATTATCAACTAATAAGAAATACAACGAAACAGTAATATTTATACAAAAGTTAATCAAGAATTAGAAGGTATGACAAACAATTGGTATTACAATTAAGCAAATAATTTGAGCAAAATACAAGCAAAAAAGACTCTAATTAAAATGTTGAAGACCTCTCAGCAATTCAAGCTATTATATCATCAATTAATTAAGTATAAATGATCATTAGCAATGTAAAAACCAAAATAAGTACATTTCATAAATAAAACTTAATGTCTCTAATCCATAATGAGTCGTGGAAAGTCCGGGAAGAATGATCAGTCCCACGTAAAATATTCTGTGAAACAATTTAACGAGACACTACCAATTTTTACAAACAACGGAAACACAAAAAACATTAAAAGAAGTAAACGTACACAAGTAAAGAAATATAATAAGATAGAACTGGTCCTGATCCAAAAACAATTATGTTGAATAAGTACTAAACATTTGTTATTGTTTTTATTTTAATGCCATTGCACCAAGTATTGACAGTGTTCACCATAAAAGCTTGTGTTTATTTTTAAGAACCAAATATAACATTCTTCAAAGTATTATCGTGTAACGGTGGCAGCCATGTATTACGGAAACTTATGCTGATCGTGGGAAAGAAAAAAATTAATAAAAGCGAAATATTATTTATGATGCTGCATTTTTATTTCAAACATCAAACAAACGTCACATTATACCAGCCATACTCAACCTGCGGCTCAATCAGCTCTTATGTGCGGCCCAAAATATTTTTAGTCACCAAAAGTATTTGTATTATGTTTTCAATATTGGGTTGCAATCAGTCAGAGCTCAAAAACGATACAAATCTGGAAGTTATTTTTAAGAAAAGAGGCAGTAAGGGGAGAATGAAGAATTGTGGAAATTTGTACCCGAAAAATACCAATATGTGCCCAGCTTCGGGTTACTATCGGATATACTAAGAATCGATTTACTGAATCTCACCTTGATGATGTATTAAGAGAAGTCTGTAGTATACAATTTAAAATAACTTTGAAGATTGTGTATATAAGAATCGACTTACTGAATCTCACCTTGATGATCTTTAAAAAGAAGTCTGTAGTAATCAGGAACCTGATTTGACGAAGATAGTTAAATGTTTAACTCAATTCACATTGTTTTTTAAGTAAGCGATATAAGATTTGGGATAAATTGGTATTTTTTAGATGATGTTCATTGTTATTTTTTACTTTGAAAAATACATGCATACATAAATGTATACATATGTATACAATTACATAAAATAAAAAAGCTTAATTTTGACATCATATTACATACATATGTATGCAATATGTTATATTTACAGTTCACTATAAATATGTTGCGGCCCACGTAGAGAAGCAAAAATCGGAATGCGGCCCGGAGGAAAAAAAGGTTGAGTATGACTGCATTAGACTAATGAGGGGAAGGTATGAGTTTAATATTAATAACCTATTAAGTGTACGGTAGCATGTTTTTAGGTTGTAAAAACATGGATTGACACATATGAAATATGGGTTGCAAGGAGTATTTACATCTTTTTAAAATAATCAATAAATTCGTAAGTACTCATGAATGCGCCATGGTACTAAAATGTAACGTTTTTTTTCGAATATCTGTATCGAAAGTTGACATATTCGGTGCACTAAACTGAATAGAATAAATTTATATCAGGACAACAAGAGAAAATTCTACAATGTATTTAACCAAATTTGTTAAGATTCTTGTAACATAAGATGGCACAAAAATGGCTTTAAAATTATCTTCCATCATTTATATACCTATCACATAACTCTTCAACATATATTCTAAGAATTAACACAATGTATAAAAAATTCTCCTTTAAATAACGGCATAATAAAAACTCTTCTTTTTTATTGGGTCGTTTTTGTTCTCGTCAAAAAAGTTTGTGACTGGAAAGTGGTGTCATACATTTATTTAATCTTTCGAGAGATACTTGGAGATATAATTTATCAGTTTTTTATATCTACAGTCAGGTGAAATAATCATTAAAGTGATGTAGAACTTTTGGACGAGGTTGGTCAGTAAAAATCAATACATAGTCTCTATTAAGTTAAAATTTTATAGGGATGGAACTTAGTAATACGGTAAGAAAAATTAGAATGTATTTTATTTCTACATAAATTATTTTTATATTTGTTGATTGCTGTTTCGGCTTACGCCTTCGTCAGAACTGTCAGAACAGAAATAGTTCTGACGAAGGCGTAAGCCGAAATAGCTATCAACAATATAAAAATAATTTATGTAGAACTAAAATACATTATAATTTTTCTTACCGTATTATAATGGAGTTCTACCAAGTAAATGCCTACTCAATCAATAAATGGAACTTAATTCTGAAACAGAAATTATTCTGGTCTCAATCAAATCTTGACTATATTAGAATTATCAAAAAAAATATTTCATAATAGTTTTATACAAATAAAAATAATAAAACATTTTTAGTACTTTTCCCACATAAAATTTATTGGATCAGGACCGGTTTCGCTCATGGCGAGCATTGTCAACTGATAAGAAATACAACAAAACAGTGATATTTATACAAAGTTTAAGTAATCATTACAAGGTATGACAAAAAAATGGTATTATAACTAAGCAAATAAATTGAAGCAAATTGTAAGAAAAATAGATTATAATTAAAATGTTGAAGACCACTTAGCAATGCAAGCTATTACATCAGTATCAGAGTAAAGTTTTTTAAATGGTGTTGATTGTAGTTGCGTTATGGAAGGCGGCTGTGAAGCACCGACTGCTTAAACAGTTGAGTCCAGCCAACTTATATTGCACGGCTTTCTAATGCTTGTCAAAAAAACGTCATAAAATTAGTTATCCTAGTATGAATAAATATTCTTCCAAAATGTATTGATATATCAACCTGTTGAGAAATAAATACGTAATAATTTGAAAGAAAAAGTGATAAATAATGATGCCATTACCGAAATAGAGCCACAATGAGGCAATTCGAAAGCCACACGCATTCGGTTTTCGATTTCAAATAAAAGGGACCCCTTTGGAGAAGCAGACCGGTGATTGATTACTTGCGCACTTGCAGATATCGGCCATTCCATAACAGTTTGACTGTATTATAGGGCAGTTCATGTAAATATGTTTTTTTAACAGCAATTTTAGCAAATTAACATTTCGATTTCACGGCTTAGTACCCAAATGCTTTAAGCGAAAAGAAAATACTGCGGGAAATCCAATAAACTGAGGTTATTGTGGAATTGATTTTTTTATTATGTGTTTTATGTTTCAACCGATTCAAATTTGAAATTCCATCAAGAACCTTTAGTCAAAATTCTTAATTAATATTAACTTATCGGATATTTTTTTCATTTTCAGTTTATGATATATATAGTAATTGTAATACGGAAAGAAAAATAGCAATATATTTTAATTCTACATAATTTATTTTATATATTTGTTGATAGCTATTTCGGCTAACGCCTTCGTCAGAACTACTATACTATACTACTAATAGTTCTGACGAAGGCGTAAGCCGAAATAGCTATCAACAAATATATAAAATAATTTATGTAGTATTAAAATACATTGTTATTTTTCTTTCCGTATTATAATGGAGTTCTACCAAGTAAATGCCTACTCAATCAATAAAGTAATTGTATTTATATACATTGATTGTAAAAGCATATAATATAAAAAAAACAAATGCCGTTAACACGTGTTAAAGAACCGGGGCCTCTGGGATTCTTCGCATGTCTTCGCGGAGCCGATAGATCAGCATCGTGGCATTAAAAGGGTTTGTCTAAACCTAGTTGCACAAAAATATCAATTTTATAGAATAAAAATACATCAATTGATTGAACGTATAAAAATCAACCGTTTCATAATTCCGTTGTAAGTGAACCTCATGTGTTGAATCTCCCTGTTTGTCGATACACGAAACCTTTGTATTGAGTACGGGAAATGTCTGTACGGTCAAATTGCTCCGCGGTTTTGAATAATGCGTTGACTGTAGGTATCGAGGCACCTACGGGTCGCGCCTCCGTTTGTGTTTGGGATGTCAGGCTTTATTTATGGGCGAATTGAGCGGACAGTTTTCCTGTAAAGACAGGTGCACAAGCGGAGCTTTCGGGCTTTTTCAAACAAACAGTCATCGCTGGAACAAAATACAACTTGCTTTGCAGCTTTCAAAGCTCGCATAGTTATGCAAATTTGTTTGCGTAATTTTGAAGGCTTATGGATGATTGGTGGATTACTTACGTAAATATATCCTACTCTTAAGAAAGCTTAATTAAATTGAGAAATAAAAACCCAAGTGTTTTGTTCCAAAAAGTATGTTAGAGTTCTACTTGGGTAAATAATCATAATAAATATTAAATCATTCAAATCTTTGAGCATTGCACATTTTGATTTATTACTTATTACATTTTAATGAAGATAAATTTTATTGTTATCAGGAATTTACAGACTGCGTTTTTGTAATATTTATATTGTTGTGTTATTTGTTTTTTTTTGTGGAATTTTAGACAACGGGATATAATTAGTTTACATGTACCTAATCTAAATGGAATGGGTGTTAGTGTTGTTGAAAATCCCTTCCCACCTTTCCTATCCCAAAAAGCGATGCACAGCGAGAGCGGTAAGCTAATCATTATTCCTGTCCGAGTCATCGTATCCTTTCCATCCCTTACTCTCTTCGAAAAATAGATGTTGAGATAAATTCCGTGAGGAGTCCATATGCTCCAAGTTGGGAGCGGAGATGGTTAAAAAAAATCTGAGTGTGTGTTTTTTATAAATCAAAAGATTTATTAAGCTTTGCTGTAAAAAAGGAAAAGTTTTGAATTGAAAATTCGTTCGTAAATATAATTCAAAGACAAAGTCATATTTCATTTTATATTTAACTTTTGGGCCGTCCTGTACATCTGTTCTAAATTTGAAACCTACCTACGTAATGTCAATGAACGTGATTGTTCAATTTGTAAAGAAATTCTCATAAAATGCAACGCTTAGCAGATTCATGCGGTCAATAGAGCACCTGCCTAGCAATCAAAAAGCACACAATGGTATTGTGGCCGTTACCACCAAATCCCCCAAAATGTCCCGTTTCCCCACCAACTGCAAATCACTCGGAATGGTGCTTACTCTGCCGAACTAACCGATACAATGCCTTGCAATTTTATTACATTTCACAGCACTATGCACCGGTTCAAGATGTCCCGTTGACTTTAAACGTCCCGTTTCGTCTTGGCGAGCTTTCGGGGACTTTGGGACAAAGTTACGGCAAAACTTTGCGAGTAAAGCTCGTTAGTTGGAGGGATTTGTAAACTAGCAGCACCCATCTTACTCAATGATTCAAATGATGTCTGAAGGAAATGCATTATTATTTCACTGTGATTTACGGAAACTTTACCCCTTTTACTTTTCGATTTTCCACGCCCGCTTCCAGAGTAAATCATTTCATTTATTACTCGCAGGAACCTAGCATGCGTTGCAATGCCACTCAAATAAAATAAAGTGTTTGTGTTTAGTGTTAAGTGTTACTGTGACACGTGTTTTGCCTCTTTCAGGCATCTTCGGACTTATTATCGCAAAGTTTACTTAAGTAATGAAGGAAAATTGATTTTAATATTTTAAAATGATAAAATTACAAAATGCAGTTTGGGATTTTTTCCTTTTACGGGAAGGAAGGAGGGGACTTATAGAATCGAAACAATTAATTATTCTACTAATGACGTTAGCATAACAAAATATTAACTAATGAGATGCAATCAATCAGATAGGTTTGGGTTTACCCTATTAATTGGAAATAATGTAAGCAGTGGCGAGCAACCTGTCCTTTTAAGAATATTATTTAAAAATACTTCTTTTTTGTTCAGAGTTTTATTTATTTCTAATTTTCAATACGTGGAATAATCAAAGTTATTTTAAATTTTATATTAAAATGAACTTCCACATAGTTACCGCCGAAACCATAGAAAATTTCGATTTAATTTCACCAAAATTGATAGGTATCCATGACATTTGCCGTTTGACGTTTGCTGTTTGTCTTTTGCCGATTGTCTATGGTTCGACACACGCGCCATCTACTGAAATTTAATTTGACTATGCCTATAACCTTTGCGCAAGTGCAACAATAAACTGTCAAAATGAACGGTATGGCAAATAATGGGCGAATTAGAGTCTCTACATCTCACTATGCCTATCTCAATTCCGAAAACCATACCCAGCTTTAACGTTTTATGACCGTAGTATAAATAAACCTAACAACTCGTACAAGTCACTAATCGTTCTAGCGTTAAACTAAAATAGTATAAAATATATTACTTGCTAAGCGATCATAATACATTCTCATTTATAGAAACCCAGCTTGAAACATGTTATTTTGGGCATATCAAATCTATACCAGCCAACTATGACTGCATGGCCTGAGGGAATCCACCAGAACCTGTTTGTTGCCCATCTATGTTTTCCTACATCGTGTAAAATAACAATAGCAAAACGTTTTCAAACAGTTTCCCGAGACGTCGGGGAATCCTTTACTTCAGATAGTGGAAAACTGAACGGCGAAATTTTTAGTTGGATAATTTCACTTAACGTAACTTGTTCAATTCTGTTTCACGACTATTGAGCATTTACATATATACCATTTTATCAATTGGAAGTGAGAGTCATATTCTTCACTTTTGCTTCGCTACATTCTGTTTAAATTTGTAAAAGAATAAAACATTTTTAGTACTTATTGGATCAGGACTGGTTTCGCTTATGGCAAGCATTATTAACTGATTATCATAAGGCGAGAATTATCAACTGACATTATTTTTATTATAATGCCATTCAAGTAATCACCATAAAAAGACTTTATTTTATTTCTTCTGTTTGATTAAATCTTTCCCTACCTATGAAAAGTATAAAATTACAGATTTTAATTTCCGGAAAGAGGTTTGACATTTTTCACAAAATAAAATATTTCATAGTCTGGGATTCTTGTATGGAATGTTATAGATATTGATTTTTCCATAAATTTACAGATTACTGTTTAAATATATGGATTTATGTGATGGGAAACTTTTCCCACCCATCCGATTACAAAACGATGTGTTGAGAGAATGATTATCTTAAGTCTACTAGTCTTGTCCTAGCCTCATTTTTATACATCTATTTTCTTCATAAAATAACAGACAGTTATCGTAGTAAAGCTACTGTTGAGATAATCTAATTCTGTAGAACTGATATGGCTTGAAAAATATAGTAATAAGTATAATTTATCCATTATATTTTCAATGGGTCAATGTTCAATGTGGGTCACAGTCACAAAAATAACTTGAGTGCATCAATCCGTTTATCTAGTTGAAGCTGTTAATAAGTCTCTTGAAGCTTCATTTAATAATAGTTTGGTTGGAGAATATGAGTCCAACTTTGCCACAGGAAATTAAAAGCTATCAACCAATTTAAAATTTGTCTTCGAAATTCATTATTATAAGCTTTGAATTATTTTTATTTGTTCCCTCGCATATTTCCAACCGTATTATGAGAATTTCAATTATCAGTTTGACATTAGCTTATGTGGCAATTGGTTGGTAATTAAAAATGTAAAACTGTAAACGGTTTTATATTTTTGGATATTGAATGAAATTAATATATGTAATGTTGTTCTTTTTTTAAATATTTGAATGCTTAAAATTAATTATTTTTGTAATCTTAAGTTAGTATCTGGTTCAACATTTTTGAGCGGGCGAAAATGATTATATTTTTTCATAAATTTCTCTCCTGACATACATATTTGAGGAGCGTGGGTGAATGTTCGAAATAAGCAAGAAAAAGAATTTAGCCATATTATTTATTAAAATGTGAAAAAGTCTCAGAAAAAAATTATGAATTATTTATATTAATTTTAAGGTGCTCACTTGTCACATCACGGTGGATAGTTATTACTCGCGATACGCGAAACCGGTCCAGTTATTTATCGGAATTCACATGGAAGTCGTTCTAAAATATATTTTTTATTTATTCAAAATTATTTAGATGCTTAAATAAGAGTTCAACATTTATAAGTCTCGGCCATTGTGCCAAGGCTCCATATAAGTGGAAGGTTTTCGGAGTACCCAAACATATATGGTTAACCAATGGTCTTTTGAGAGTTAGTGCAACTGATGGGCTTAGTTCTAATGAGGGTATTTAAAGCGGATATGTAACAAACCCCAACAACGCTCCGCAGGCCCTCGTACTACCTATCTATAGAATGGCCAAAAAATATGTAAATTACCCCTTTACATAATTTAAGGGTTGAAATTTGCTACATTATTTTAATATTTCTTTTTTAGATATTAACTTATTTCGTCATTATGAGCGCCTTAATCATGGGTAGTCTTGTTTCCGAGTGGTAAACGACTAGTGATAGTTATCTGAAAGTCCATAAGCAGTGGAACTGCGGTTCGTCATTTTTAAGGGGTCCAAAAAAAACGAGTACAGATTATGGATGTTGTTTCGTTAAAGATGTAAAAAATAATTGATAGATTGATAGAGCTAGGTTTATGGACGTAGTTTTGCTTAAACAGTAGAATGAATTAAATTCAATATAAAATTAAAAATAACTTCGATTATTCCACGTATGTATTGTGTTCACAAATTGTGAAATGTGTTTAGCATCTTTAGGGCATCTTCGGACTTACTATCGCAAAATTGTAATCTTATATATAAAACCGAAACGGGGGATGTATGTCTGTAATTCCCTTTTGCATTGTTGTTGCAAGTTCAAACAAACGAATTGATTTCGCTCGCGAAAATTTCGACGGTAAATTTGTTTCGTTATCAATGTGTGTGTAGAGACTCCAATTACTCGAGTATCGAGTAGTACATATATAAAACCGAAACGGCGTATGTATGTCTGTGGGTCTGTAATTCCCTTTTGCATTGTTGGTCATTAAGTTGCCATAAAAACGAATATGAAAGAAAATATGTTTGATTTTTTTATCGGCGAAGACATTTAGTCAAAATGTAATAAATTAGTCTTCCAGTGAACTTTTCCGGCTTTTATTAATATAATAATGTTTTTTTATTTACGTGAAGGTATTATTTGACATTTCTTTGACAGCAAATTAGATTTTTTCCTTGAATTTGGACATTTTAATGGGCGAGAATGGGGCTGTCAATATATGAAAGGGGCTGTGAAATGTCAATGCCAGTCTGAAATGTTCATTCAAATTCCATTTTAATTGACCTAGACTTTTGAATTTTGAAAAAAGTTTTTCAACTTGGCCCGTCTGAATTTACGCGCCGAGCTGAACATAACCCCAAACTGGTCCGAGCGAGGCCGGGTTCGAATACTAGTTAGTTATGAAGCAAGATTATGTTGAATTACATTCAGTAATATTATTAATTTTTCCTTCGCGTCCCTTATTTGACCTTGAAAGTGTTTTGCAGATAAAGGGTTAAGCTTACCACAAATGCTTTCATATACATGGCTTTTGATAGATACCTTTACTGAAAAACAACATCGGTAGAAGGATTGACTCACAACCTGTTCTTGACTGTTTTTCTCGCTCAAACAATTATATTGATAGAATTTAATTTGACAGTATTTGCTCGAATATATGCAAGAAAGTGACACATAATTTTTCAGTAAGAACAATTATTATAAGTAGCAAACAAATCCAAACGATCGATTATTCGTATTGAACGAGAGAGACGATCTACACATTATATAAAAATATTTATAATCGGCTGGAAATTCGCAGTCACTCTGTATACAGAAATCTGCGAATGGGTAAATTTGGTCAGACGAATATCCTAAGTGGTGTAATTAAGATTGAAAACTTCAGCTATTAGGTTGAGAATTAAACGTATCTTTTTAGAGCTGTCGTGAGGTCTTAATTGATTTTGTAAAACTGCAGATTTTCAGCACATTGTATCGTAATTAGAACACTAATTGACATCCACTTTAATTAATGAATAATGGGTTGCACATTTTGAACGTTATTCGTATTGGAATTTCAAGATAGAACTTTATGATCGAACTACTCATCAATTGATTTAATTGGTTTTTTCTCTTATTACAGATATTCCAGCGATGGCTTAGTCAAGTGGTAATGTTTAAAGTTATTTCTATGTTTAACTATGGAATGAAGAAAAAATTAAAGCTTACTATAACAGTCACCCTACAGCGGGGGTTACCAACCCCCATGCCCACAGGCCGATTTGTGTGCGCCCATTCGACCGCGACAACAATTTTTCATTTCAATTTTCATATATTTTATTATATTTGAATAAGTTTCGAAAATAATTAAATAAAATATTTTCAAAAATAATTAAATAATAACGTAATTCGAACTCATCTGTCTGCATAAATCCATATAGATCACTGCTCGAGTAACCCAGTAGTAGAGTAGAGCAGCCAACCCCTGCCGGGGGAGCAAGACAGCAATTATACTCATTACTCGCATTGCTTAATTTCTTCGTTTGGCATTGTTTGACAGTTGTCG
Organism: Himalopsyche kuldschensis; assembly: GCA_028554975.1. Classification (NCBI taxonomy): domain Eukaryota; kingdom Metazoa; phylum Arthropoda; class Insecta; order Trichoptera; family Rhyacophilidae; genus Himalopsyche; species Himalopsyche kuldschensis. Next base: position 1,913,163 of record JAHFWI010000005.1, read on the forward strand.
CGCCGATCAAGTGAATCGGAAACGCAATTTATTCCGCAAGAATTTTTCTACATTGTTTTATTCCCATCACTATCCAAACTTTGCTTTGAAAAAATATGTGGTGCCCGCCGCCCTACCGATATTTCAAAATGTGCTCTAATGTGCAAAAAGGTTGGTAACCCCTGCCCTACAGCTATCTGTAAGGTGACTGCCATAGTAAGTTGGGCAGCTATAGTTGTTATTAGACACTTCAAATTCTAAGAATACGAAATATAAATTGCTTAGATTTCTCACTGGAGGCAAATGTATTTATTGTTTCAAAATTCAATTGTAATTAAGATTTTTTTTAGGTCTAGGCCAGAGGTCATGGAAACAGGATTACAAAGATGCCAGAGAGCCACATATATGTAATACACATATGTATAGGGTATGGATTTAAGGAAATAAAAAGCCTTTAAAAGCTTTACTATATCTGGAAAAAAAAATTCCACCCGTTATTCTGGCACTAATTTTTTTTTTATTTGGTCCAAAGTTGAGAATGTTTGTTAGCATATTTGTATATGTAGAGACAAAGATTGCGAGAATACCAAATTCTATTTTTCTGCTAGCTTGCGAGCCGCAAACGTCTATGCAAAGAGCTGCATAGACGCGAGCCGCTGCTGCCGACCCCTGGTCTAGGCTGGTTAATTTTTGTTAAAAGAAGACAATTGCACTGTTCAATATATTAGTTTCTGTTTTGTTTGTTACCCCACGAAACTGTAAAAGGTTTGCTGATTTATGACCTGTGTCTTACTCGAATTTCATTGGACATCCCGATATCACAATCTTTAAAAATGAATTGGAATTTACTGGAAAGTCAAAATTTCTAACGGTCCTAAATAACCATACATAATATATTCTATTCAATGCAGAATACGTTTATACGTCATATAACTAATACCAGTCTAAATTCAAATCAATTATTCTGAAATGCATTCAGGTCGGAATTTTGTATTTCAAACGTCAGGTGCAGCAGTTTGCCCCAATCCACCCGTTTCTATTTCGCGCCAAATCTGACACCTAGATGATATATTTAAATTCGAAAATGGAAAGTTCTATTATTTGAATAATTCCAGGATATTCGTTTTGAAAAGATTTTAAAGGAAATTAATTAATTTTCATGCAAGGGCTTGGAACTTAAAATTACATTACATTTTCAATTAAATCAAAATATAATACACTTAATAAGCAGTTGATTAATATTTTAAACATGTTAAAATTCTTTCAATTAATATGAATATAAGAACGGTCGTTTAATATTGTTAAATCAGTGTGGTGTTTAAATAGAACATGCATGACAACCATAGTAGAAGAAAAACTTTAGATAGACGTAGCTTAAACAATATAGGAGAATTAAAGGACGATGAAAAATATCATTAGTATTATGTGTTCGAAATATCCGTTTTAAATTAAAATCAAGTCCGTTCATTCGATTTTCCACGATTAGAACTCGTCCCATAATTTCTTTCCTGCAATCCTGCATTCCCAGTTTTGTCTCTGAGCAAATCTAGGGATTACTTCGAGTGGAAGACCCTCCTCGAATGATAAAAAAGCGTCGGAAAATATAAAAGAATAAAGACTAATCACAAATATTTTGTTATTACAGTTGATTTCATTATGTATCGTTTCTCCAAATTTTCATTTGAACAATGTATGGTATTCCCTGCAGTTCACTAGAAACAAATCAGAACAATTACCTAGCTCATCTGCGCACCTTCCTTTAAGATTTATAGCCCATCGGTCAATCAGGATAAATACCACTGAAAATGAATTTAAAGATTATTTTTCTGTTTTCAAAACATATTATGTGGGTTTTGTACAAGTCATTGTTGATGTATTCAAAATCGGAGAAAATTGGAGGCCCCAAGCGCGTGCCTCTTGCCCTTATGGTGTAATCCACCACTGTTCAAAAGAGGAAACATATGATAATGATGGTGAAAAATCTGGAGCATGAATAAGCTGAACAAGGTAATGTTATATTGACTGCAGAAAACGTTGATGATGAAGTAATAATATGACCTCGTTAATTCTTTTACTAAACGAAGAAATTGTAACTGTTTTAACGCGAAATGAAACAGTTGTTAATTTAGACTTTCGCATGAAACAAAGAGCCGTAAATTTTTCAACTAATTATTGCTGCCGACCGAAAATTGTTTTATTCATTGAAAAAGCTTTTAAAAGTCGCTTTTAAATAACGGCGGATTTTGAAAAGAAAATGAGAATAACTCGCATTTAAGTCACTTCAATTGAACAAAAAGACTTTTAAATTACAAACTTCCTCACGGCGCGTGGCCTTCTAATTAACAGGGCCCTAGCTATGGCTCAACTCGCAGCACCAGAATGCCTAAACTGATGTTTTGACACTTTATGAAGACTGACAAAAAGATTTGTTTTACATAATATAACTTATACACAACTATTTTTCAGCTTACAGAATATTTGGCTGAAATAAGTCGTGGTCGTGGCATAAGAACCGTAAAATAAGAAAGGTACACGAAAATTTCTTCATGTAAAGATTCTGACGAAAGATTCACCGCTGACACTCAGCAAAAATACGATACAGGATAGGTTCCAATCGTTCGACTCTCTCTCCATCAATTAACGCAACCGGTCCTGATCTTCATTTAGCAATGTGGAGTATGTACACATATATGTGTTAAATTTTTCAAATATGATCAACCCCTGATGTGAAGCCCTTTTTTATGTGTAAGTAATATAGTATTGAAAATGGGTTTAATCTTAGGCATCATACGTTATTTTTAATGTCCCAAATAAACTCAACGAATAGCCGCTCGCGATTAGCTCAAGCAGAAAAAGGAGGCCAATAAGAAGACACCACTAACCAATGAACCTTGCGATTTTTAAATGGTTGTTAAAACTTCGACTGTACATATTAGGCAATTTGGAGAAATTTACTTATTACTTAAGCCGTGACGTGGAGTACAATATAAGAGACAATAAGTTTAAAGCTCTATTTTTTATGTTCATATTTTATAGTGCTGAAAATGTTTTTTATGTTATTTAAAAGCTCTTTAATTTTTGCAGCGTGAACATATGAATATGCTCGACTGTAAATAAACCATTATGACAGGATAACATGAGCCGTTTAGTAAATTTACCGCAAAACGTCTCAGATTAATTTATTTTGCGTGGCACCGTGTGATGAAATCTCAACGCGCATGTCATAAGACCGGAGAATTAAGACAAATGTGCGAAACAGGTAGACTGCAAAGGGGAACTCGCGATTTTCTTATTCACTACCTGCCTATTTGTTTTCGTACTCACTTACTCCGAATGTGGTTGCTTTCTGAAATATACATATTTAATTTATAATTTGAATATGCGTCTTAATTCGAAATTCAAAATGTTGCCGACTAAATTTCATTGTTTAATTTGGAACTCGCGGCTGAATAAAATAATTGCTTCACAGCCGACCTTGAGTGAAAAGCTCGAAACTTCCGGTTGATCTAAATTACTGGAATTTCATTACTGCATTGGTGATTTTATTTTTTAAATGTTTAACTTTTCTATCTTTTTGTGTTCTTCTTCGCTTAAAATGTTTCGGATATATACTCTTTATAGAGCGTATATTAACAAAAGGTGTTCTTCTTGAAATGCTTCTTACTAATTTGCTCAAATTCTCTTTTTAAGTAAGAAAAAAAATGAGTCTTAGATAGGACTAATCTTTCAAGTCAAGTTTTGACTTGAATCAAGGATAATTTAAGCAGCAGAGAAGTCTTTGTATTTAAGGACTCGTCCATTAATCGATTGAAAAATCAATTTATAAAATTGGCGCATTAAATCTCGATAACTTGATTGAATTATAATTAATATAAAAATAGTACTAGTAATATTTAAAAATAATATTTTTTTTTTTACTTATTCCACATTGGATTTATTAAGATCAGGACCGTTTTTGCTCATCGCGAGCATTATCAACTGATAAAAATAATAACAAATTTTAAGTACTTTTTCCACATGAGATTTATTTCATCAGGACCGGTTTCGCTCATGGCGAGCATTATCAACTGATAAGGAATACAATAAAACAGTGGTATTTATGCAAAAGTTAAGTATGAAAACAAGGTATGACAAACAATTGGTAAAACAACTAAGCAAATAAATTAAAGCAAATTACAAGAAAAATAGACTAAAAATAAAATGTTGAAGACCTCTTAGCAATGCAAACTAACACATCAAAAATCAATTAAGTATGAATTAACATTAACAAAGTAAAAGCCCAAAATTAAGTGCATTTAATAAAAGTAAACAAATCTACGCATAAATACCACTGGTTTATTGTATTCCTTATCAGTTGATAATGCTCGCCATGAGCAAAACCGGTCCTGATGAAATAAATCTCATGTGGAAAAAGTACAAAAAATGTGTTATTATTTTTATTATAATGCCTTTCCACCACGTATTGACAGTGAACACCTTAAAAGTGATTATCAACTGATAAGAAATATTCATTCATGCCATTGGCTCACCTGACTTTCGTCACTGCGCGGCACAAGTATCTTTCAATATTCAAATTGAATGTGAATTGATTTGAATTTGCAAGAATCTAGACTCTAGACTACCTTTTATTGCAAAGAAAATAAATACAGATGTTCAATAAGCTAGTGCCTTACGTGAACAAAGCAAAATTGTCAAATGTTCAACAAAAAAACGTATATACCTTCTTAATACATCCGTTATCGTTTACAATGCTTTCAATAGGAAGATTTGGATGTATGTATGTACACTGAAACGGAATGGATCAAATATCATTACTGGGCATGGGTTATAAGTAATAAGAGAACCTTAATAATTATCATACAATTATCTTATTTTCCATCGATTCTAGTGGATGTACCTATTCAAATGTTCAAAATTACCCTGCTGAAAAAAATCAACTTCTTTTTTTATAGTTGTGTTCACGCATAAAAATTGATTGTTCAATGTCGACTGAAAGTGCTCGGTGAAATTTCAATAGGAAATTGAAATCGTTTTAATTTTTGGCTTTTCAATGAGTCCCGAAGTCCCATCAGTTCAAGTTCACTCGTGTATTTTAAATGTCTGAAGAAAACCCGGGTGTTAAGCGACAAAACTCATAGCAAAGTGGAAAACTTGAACGAGTTAAATTGGTTAATTTAAATAGATACATAAATATGTATGTATATGTAAAGAAAATATTTAATGATACAATTTTAAATAGTATCAGAAGCATCTCCAAACTATCTTACTATCGCAAAGATTGCTTACGTAATTGAATCTCAGTAGTATATTTCCTATAACTAGTAACGCTAAATGTGTTGAAAATGCATATTATTTGATAAACAGTAGTTACCATAAATAAAATCAATTATATTAAGAGAGAAAGAAAAAAAAGCAACGATAAAACGTTATCTTCGTAAAGATACTAAATGAATTATTATTTGGTTTCCCATGCAGAGTGTTTACGTGAAAGCTTTACTGAGGCCACCGCGGAGATTGGAGCTTCGGGCTTTCATATTTCAGTCACGTACTTTGCGAGCGCCGCCAGATAAAGCAAGCCTTTATCTTACATACTTCATACGTCAGGTTATGAGGTATTTTAAATATAGCCACTCGCTCATTTGCGATATAACATACTACTGGATATCACATACCACACTGAAACCTTAGGCTAAAATAGCGTATTTCAAGGCTACTCTCAGGCCTGGGTAGTTTCAGTCTTGTTTGGATTTACATAGATGTTACCAACCCTCTTATACCTACAAACCGTATATCGCAGTGCATTACAATTTTCCAATATAAATTCATATTTAATAACGTAAGGCATTAAATTTTAGCACGATTTCTGTAAGAGATTCGTTGAATAAACTATTTGAATATATAAGCCAGAATAATTGTATGTATTGCTTAGCGAGAGCTGTATTTTCGTTATATCGATGACTTAACTTTAATAATTTTTTAATTTTTCTCCACTTTTGGCTGAAAATTACTCAATAATGCCATCTTGTTGCATTATGCAATGTGCATGTCCCGTAAAATTTTAATAACAAAAATTATTTGAGTGCACTGTGAAAAAGTTTTAGGAAAATTTGATAACTCCATTGTCGATCTATAGCCTACTCTGCTAATTATCCAACTCCATCATTTTCTAATGTCACCGGTCTTTCATTCATTGTTTTTCAGCGGTAGTAGAAAAAATATCTTTTGAAAGTCCTATTTGAAATTTTCCCGATCGGCTTGAAAATATTTTAATTGACAAAAAAGGAGATAGCAAATTTACTCTATAACCCATCGATATGTTTGTTATATTAGATTGATAACAGAGCATCTCAAGACAACTCGTTTTTACCGGAATTGGATGTTATTCTGTTGTAGAGACTCCAATTACTCGACATCTCAACTACTCGAGTATCGATTATAAAATTTGAAAATACTCGAGTACTCGAGTAATACATTGATTTCACAGAATATAGAATTCCAACCCAACTACGCGTAGCTTACCAGCGCTGCTTCTTTATCTTTTCATTGTTTTATACAGCTGTGTGAACTCTGAACATATGAATGTTTAATACAACTGTATTTTATTGCCAGATAAATCCCAACTCATTTCAAATCAAATATATATTAATCACATACTTACGATAAAAAAATGGGAGCGACGTGTCACAATGTATGCAATACATTATCAGTTGTTTTAAGCTTTCTGTGATCAAAAGGTAAGACGGGTGACTTTTAGAAATAATGTTTCACTTATAATAGTCGGTATTTCATAAAATGCATTAAATATATTTTTTATTATCAAATAGTTATTTATTGTTGAATTCATATGGAATAACTAGACAATTTTCTTCATTGTGCCTGAAATAAATCAAAGTTTTGATAATAATCTCACCAAGAACTACTTCTTCCATTATCTTAAGATGAACGAATTAATAGACAGCTGTGAGAACTACCAATACCGTAATAAAGGAAAAGGTAATCTATAAATAATAATCTAACGCAGGTTATAGAGAGTTCAAGCATCTACCCAACACAAAATAACCCGTTGTTAATTTATACTTACTGAGAACAGACTGTGATGTAATATTTACGATCTCAAATTACTTCTTGATAGAGTTCAGAATCTCTGAAAGAAACGTTAATTGATACACCCATTTCTAAGCTGATAGAAACTTCATTTTCTCGGAATATTTTAAGTTCCGTTAAACTTTCGCCTGTAATAATTTTCTAGGAATGTGCTCTATTTTACTTTGGTAAAATATTGTTTAGAATTTGACTTTCTACTTAGATATTGTAATTTAAAATCAATCTAAGGCTTATACTCTAGGGTTTTTTGATGATTGTATTTATAATAACCGTGACCGGTCCCAATGTGAAGATTATTGACTCCTAATGCAGCATATTTCAACAAGTTTTTCTACAAGAATTTCTTGTTAGTGAGCCTTGCCTTTTCTAACGTAATAGGGGTTCATAGTATAAAGATTGAACCAGGAAGGTGGTAAGCCTTTCAAATTTGCTATGCCATGTTTGTAGAAATAGACTGCCTCATGATTTTAAACAAAAATCCATATATCTATTTATGAATGACCATACTATAAATCTGGTAATATTAAATACACGAAAAAGTGTGTATCAAAGTGGTAACGCTTCAATTGTACGTGTAAACGCGGTAAAGGATTTATGTCATGAACACTTTATTATATTAGTTTGTCTATCAATTTACTGATTCATATCAAAAAGAAACGATGATGGCTGTGATTTTTTCACCCTTTCCTACCAACGTGATTATATCCAAGCTTAATTGATAAAGTGATTAGTTAACCACCTATCCTATTTTGATATTATATTGTTATCCTCACTCTTCCTAAGTCTAGAAATAGGGTGAAAAACTTGGTTATATCACCGATACTGATCTTTACAGTGACACAATCATGCATCCAATCCAGTCACTAATAATTTTGATTCACATATACAATATTTTCTCATATTATGTAAGATAAGACGATCTTCTGATTCTATTAATTTGATTCTTTAAGGCAGCACTTCTATATAAAATATTACGGACGGCATGTTTTCATTCAAGCTTTACTACTATTTTTAGAGAGATTATAGATGGAAGGTTGATATTAGAACCTAATTATACGCTTCTTTTATGATTCGATCAAGAAGCAAAATTCCAAGTTTTGATTTGCTAAATAATAATATTAAATAATAAGCAACATTCAATTGAATACTTCATACTATAATGAAATTTATGACAATAACAGAGAGCTTCTTTGCCAAAATAAATGTCTTTTTAAAGAATCTTTTGTGAATACAAATAAACCAAAACACCGTGTGAAGCTATGAACACGAATTTTTTGAAATCTAACTGACTGTTGAACGCACGGGAAATGGCATTAGCAAGTTCATCACGCGGCAATTTTTTGTTCGCGAAAACAAAGGACGGCGCGACGAAGGCTTTCGGGCGTCGTCTGCGAAAGCCTCCGCCGCCGCTGCCGACTAAGTGAAGAACTTTTTAATGAATAGAAACGCCATAAGGAGCTTTCGCCTCTCTCTCATTAAGCGGGTGCAGTCACAAAAGGACTGTGTCGTTATTTTTTAATAGGGTAGGATTTTCCAAATTTCCCTAAAAATGACGGGGAAACTTTTGGGCGGGAACAATAAGATCGCGGACGAGGTGGATGGAGCTTTGATAGTGAAAACAATTCGCAGAGTGTTTACAGGGGTTGAAATGTACCAACAAACCCTTTACAGCAAAATGTGTCACATAAAAATTTCAATTTTTTCAATTTAATATATGCCTTGTCATAGCTCTGAATCTGGTGTCTCTTATCTTTATCAACATAATTATCGTTTTTCCTGTCTGTATGAAGAATATTGCAGCGATTGCTATTTGTTAAGTATTGCCACTTTCATTTTAATACCCAAAATATCATTCGTAATGTGTTCACTTGGCAGAACTTTAGTATACAATGATCTAAGAATATTCTCAAATCATTTATGGTAGATAATGTCGTGCATAACGTTACTATCGGAACATAAATTAAAGGATATTAAACAATTGAATACCATTAAGAAGAATAGTGATATGAGCCATAAATCACAAGTGTGGGAAATAAAGAAAAACACTTTTATTCGTCAACAACATGTATTAATTTTTGACAGTAAAATTACAAAGCTACTTCCATGTAAAGCATCATAAGTTACAATCACAAGCATCATAAGTATCAATATGATAATAATAGGAATGAAAATAAAAAGTAGTAATAAAAATTAAAAAAAACTAACTAAGCCGTATATTTAAAGGTACAGCTGTCTGTTGATCGACTATAAAAAATATATATTATACTTCTGGAGGAATAGACCCTTCCCTACGCATGATTGTAGTTGGTATCCATTCAACAGTATTCAATTGTACATCTGAAAATGCTTGCAATGAGCTAAACCGGGCATGGTCATCGTATGAAATTGTAGCATCAGTGCAAAAAGTTATTTATACACCCTTTCAACAGGTATCGAAAGTTATTTATTAAAATGATAGATACGACCAACGATTACTTTGACTAAAGTATTTTTAGCCCGTGGCGGACGAACGTCACAGATGTTGTGTCGGGAAAAGACAAGGCCCGTACGCGACTGTCACGACTTGTGTGACGGGAACTTTCAACTGATGATTAAACGATAAATCTCTTGCACACAGGGGTGATTATTGTTTTAAAATATTGCCTTATTTATCTTGCTACCACAAACTCCTTGAGATTGTCAGAAATAATAGATTTAAATATAAAAACATCGATTTTTCGAACAGCTGTCAGTGCGCTTATTCGTTTGAAAGTTCGCGCGAACTCGCGCCTGCGCGCAGTTCTCATATAATTTCATTCGCGGCTTTTTGACAGGCACTGCGCGGTATTATATTTATTTTTCGTGCGATCTTTATTTAATGTTTTTATACTTCGTATTGTATTTAAAAAACTATCGTGTATTTATTCTAATTGTGTCGACTATTGTGTTTACTAAAAAAATTATTGGGTGTATTCAATATTTAAAAACATTTAGTTCTGATTTGTGATTTGCACAATGCTCAAATGTAATTCAAAGAAAATAAAAAAACTTTAAAAAGTTTCATGTGCAAAAGATTGTGATGTATTTGTCGTTATCTTTTCTACAAAATTTATAACTCTTAAAAAGATTTAAAAAAAAACATAAATTATTATCTCTCCCTAGGTGTATGTAAATGTCTCGATATTAAATTATTTTAAGCGAGTAATATATGTATGTTTCGAAGTGACAACGACCATCGAATGAGTTCGTCGCAGGGCTCTTAATTTGACACGTTCGTAATTAAAGATAACAAATACGTCATGTCGACAAGCATTACTTTTGTTTAATGAATTGTGGCTTCATGTGGTATTTCTTTCGGGTTTTTAGTGTTCCCACATATTCTTAATGTGTTTGTCTGCAATCAATATCAATCCAATTATTTTTAATCCCTCTATTTATTACGATATAACGAAAAATAACATCCTTTCATAATTCGAAGAAAGGTGACGCGCACGGTTTTGAATTGAGTGAATATTTAAACGCGTGTGCCGGGTTAGGAAAATAATACACTTTTTTCAGATAATGAACATTATCAACCTAATCTTATCAAAAATTTAAGACGATATTTAACACGAATCTACGAAGTAGGCATGAATTTTAGTGCAAGACTAATATTCTAAAAAGGAATTTCAAGTTTTCTATAAGTTTTAGCCAAGCCGTATATTATCTTTTCTATTGAAAAACTCACTTGTTGTTATTTGATATCAGTATTTTACAAGCTATGCATTTATTTCTGATTGCTAAATAAAACTCTGTATTTTTATTATGTTTAAATCATTGTATTTATTCACTGATAATGAATTTTCGAGGAACCAATCCAACAATTTACTAGTGGATTATATGCATTGACTATTAATAACAAATGTATTTGTCGATCAAGTATTCATTGAAAATCTACCCGATCATTATTACAAAGTAGTAAAATTATTATTGTAATCTCGGCAGTGAATAAATCACGCGATTTCGGTTAGACATAGTAATCGAGTTTAGTTTCTGAGTGCCAAATAACGATGATCCACTCCCCCATAATACCTGTATAGCACAACTCCATTTGACCTGGCCCACAATAATCCTTTGATAATTTCAAATTTAGCCACTTTATTATCGCTCGGGCCGCACAAAAGCCTGTGCAATCTATGCCAGGAAACGAACAGTTAGCTCGTTTGTCCGAAATAGTAAATTATTGAACGCGAATTATTTTGCATAAAAAATAATAATTTCATTTAATGTCCACAGCACTACCATAGGCCTGCGTTTATTGAGCTACAAAATCATATTAATGTAGATTCTAGATTACAAATCATTTAAAGTTTCTTATTTTTATCTATTTAAATTGTACCACTCACATTCCGCTAACGGTTAATGGGAAGTGCAGGACTGAAACTTCTCTGGAGAATCACAACGATATACATGAAAATTTTCCCGGTCTGTGGTACAGGGGTTAATCTCGCTGGCTTCCGTGACAGACCAAGCAGATTTTTTAGTCGATAAATCGATTCTGTTCGAAGGCAATGGGTGTAAGTGTTAAAAAACCTTTCCTATCCCAAAAAGCGACGCGTAGCGAGAACGATTAACTAACCACTAGTCCAATCCTAGTCTTCGTATCCTATCAATCCATCCTCTCTTTGTTAAAGAATAGTTTAGCAACTGAGTGTCAATCAGTTCTTGTCGTAAAAAAAACATGTTGAGATAAACTCCATATGCTCCAAGCTGAAAGCGGACATTTAAAAAAAATACATGAGCATATTTTTTCGCTCCGTGGTGTAGTGGTCAACGCCGTTGGCTTCCGTGACTTCAAGTGCTTGAGCAGCATTTTGTCAATCGATTGATCAATTCCGTTCGAAGTCATATATGTTTTTATTGTCCGAAAATTCCTTCCCACCCTTCCGATCCATTGAGTGGGGTGAAGCGAGCACGATTAGCTAACTACTAGTCCTGTCCCGGTCCTTATTATTCCATCCATAATATCGAAAAATTAAAAAAAGGTTGAGCTATCAAATAACAAGCAGTTCTTATCTGAAACAAAAAACATATTGAGGTGCCTTCATCAGAGGGTTATATGCTTCCCATTTAGAGCGGACGCGGATGAATTTTTTATAAAAACAATTGGACTAAATCCGTCAAGATTGATCATTTGAAGTAGTACTTGCAACGTGGCTTCAATCGCTGAAAGAACCCGGCAGCGATCTTAAGCAAGCTTTATTGCACAATCGTTTTACAGTATGTGTATTGGATTTGTGCCCTTGATCATCTACTGCGTACTTAAAGCCTTAGCTGGATGTATCCGAAAGCACAGAAGCTTTGAGTGATTTAAAATTATCGTGTTAGTAGTGTTTAAAACTACCGTTTGATATTCACTTGCATGTGCGTATATACCCAATGAGAGTAAGCAGTTCGATGCGCCCTAAATATCGCATCAAAATTATTTCATGTAATTCTGATAAATTCGAGTGCAATTTTGGAATCAACACCGGAAAACGTCCTTTTATATTTCTGACACCGGATTTATATAAGCTTATTGTAATATAAAATAATACTTATGTTATTATATATTTGGGTGAACAAGTTGGTTCTCCCACCACCCTTCCGTTATGTGTGTGCAGCCGTTTTTCAAAGCCGCCTTCCATAACGCTATACGATCAAGAAAAGAAACGAATTTACTCCTCACTTACTTGGCCCGAAACAGAGCTGCACGGGACTGATCTTTTAACCATGCACTGAGGTGCTTAAAGATGTTATTGGATATAAAAATCTCAGAAAGAAAATTAATTAATTTGTTTCTGATTAAGCACATTTTTTATAAATAAAAAATATTTGCCATTCCAGCTGATGCCAACGATCCAAATATTTTAAAATATGAAAGTCATACAAGATAAGCTTGATGAGAAATGTTATGAATCATTCGTAAACAACTCGGCGAAACATAACATACATCCATGTCCACGATCTTCCCGGGACTTGAACCTAGACCCTCAAGATAGCTAGGGAAATGCTCTTACTACTATACCACATAGACCGAAATAAATTTTATACGGATCAGGACCGGTTTCACTCTGCGAGAAAAATTTTTATCTGGTGATATTGAAACTTTTAAAGTGATAATTTTTTCATGCATATAAGCGCCCTAATAAAAAAATCTTATATCATATTAAATTCAAATAGACAAATATATAAACCTGCGTGATAATTTGGCCATATAACACAAAAAACACTAAAAGTAGCCGAATCTTTTCCCTTTCGGAAAAGCACATTCGATACGACCCTTTCATTGGATATGTAACTTCTTTTATTACGAAAAATCTTGAAATGTATACATTGGCGGGAAATTTTCGCCTCGCGTCGGTCGAGTGATTGGAATTGATTGACTTATAGAACCAATTCAAAGCTCTCTGCGAATTACCCAAATTGAATTAGTGACTGATTCAATACTGATACTGGCAAATAACATTATAAGTTCCTTAGTGTCTTACATCGAGCGAAATACTATTTATTTCGAATATAAGTGAAAACGATTTCTTTGTTATATTTCGTTTATTGGTACTCAGCTTTTAAAAATACGCTTTTAGTTATTTATAAACAATATAATTCCGCTGAAAGTTATTTTAGTTAGTAAATATCAAATTAAAATAGCTTTTAAATTATATCTATCTTAACAAAAGCGAAAGCGGAGTGAAACAATATATTTTTAGGAGACCCAAAATTATTTTTATTTATTTATTTATTTATTTATTTAAGAAAAAAGCAAATCATGGCATTACAGCTAATGCCAATGCGCCATGTATTTGACAAATATAAATACGTGTATGTATTTATATATATACATACATGTAAATACATAATTTTAATCATTAATTAATTAAAAACAAGATGAAAACATTGTAATCATAAAAACAGAGAGAAAAAAAAATTTATAAAATCACATTAGAAATTTTCAAAGATGTCAACCGAGTGAGTTCTGACAAAATCAACTTTTATTCATAAAATATAGTATTCGCCTGAACTCACTCACTTCAATATGAAATATGTCGACATCCGAAGCAATGCCGTTTAAAATTGTTAAAGCTCTTCCCAGAGGCATTCCCATTGGCAGACTGGTTCTACCCCTTGGAAGAACAAACAACTCATGCTCACGATTCCTCAAAAAATTATCAGGAACATTCAATTTAACATTTTCAAGAATGGTGGAATTCTCATTTTGGCCTCGGATAAGCCGAAAGAAATATAATGCCAAATACATTTCTCTTCGAGCATTCAAACTATTGAAAGTGAGCATCCCTAAGAGAAAGTCTGTTGGATAAAGCCATGGGTAGTACCCATATGTCCTCAAATAGAGAAATAGAAATAGAGGCTCATCAACTGATTTAAAAGTATTTATCGGGGAAAATGTGTTGAGATAAAATCCTTTAAGAGTCCACATGCTCCACATTCGGAGCGGAATGGTGAAAAATTCGTTCTGACGAAGGCGTGAAGCTTATTATTTCTATAGCTAATCTGCTATTTGAATGTTTCTTGAGGAATTAAACTAATACTGTGATACGGTTTACTTTGTTTGAATAGAGTTCTACTAATATATATCAATTTAATCAATATGAGTATTTAATTTAAATTAATGTTGCCTTGATATCTGAATCACCCGCCTGAATGGTGGATATGTCTATCTACTTGTTCCTCCTACCTCTCACTTGCTTTTCCAAGGCCTGGCCGATCTCTGTTTGACGCAGCGAATTTTCCGGTCCATTGGAAAGCGGAAAATTAAAGTCGGAAGGCCACCAGAAATAATATCTTTTTTTTAAAGCGCCTCTGAATCCCACAGTATCGGTAATATCTTTCACGGCAAGCCTTCAGAGTTTTTATGAATGAGGGGATTGGACTTTTATTGGAAAATGAGCACTGCCGTGTTTGATGTTTTAATTAAAAATCCATCTTGTAGTATAAGGCGGTGATTGGCAGCGATTTATTTAACAGTCTTAGGAAATTTATAATTTCGGTTTAGTCATTAAAGTACCCACTGAAAAGCATTTAGAAGAAGATTTTTGATTCAGTAATGAAGTACACGTAATAAATTTATTTTTTTACTTTCATTCTCACCTTATGTTCATTTTCCCTTGGCGATTTTATTTTGTTCTTTGGTAAGATGGTTGTCCACTTGGAGCATATGGATGTTTGATGGTATAGCTTATATTGCTAAGACGTCTTCAACATAATAATTATAAATAATGTACAATGATTATGAAGTTATTTACTTAAGCAAACTTGGCGATAGTAAGTCCGAAGATGCATCTGAAAGAGACGAAACACATGTCACAATTAGTATCACAATACGTGTAATAATCTCAAGTTATTTTATGATAAAATAGGCTTTCAAGAGTTAACGCCGAATCCATCAAACGAACTTAATATGTAAGTACTTAAGCAACCATTGCAATATACAGTTTGAAGATAGATGTCACGAATAGTAACACAGTACGTGTAATAAACTGAGTTATTTTACATCTATATATATAAAAATTAATGTATGTGTGTATGTCCGCTATGGACTACTAAACCGCTCGACCGATCGATGTGAAAATTTACAAATTTATTGAGTACACTCCCGCAATGGTTTCTGGCTTACCAACCCCTCCCCACAACCACCCCCCAACCTCCACTCCCCAATTTTTTTTTTAAACTTCATGAATTTTTCGAATTCACACCTTCGAAGGTTTTTGGCATACCCGCCCCATACGCTCCCCAAACCCCACCCCGCCAAACAACCCCCCTCCACCCCAAAAATTGATATCGAATTTTTACAAATTTCTACTACACTTCCGCGAAACTTTCTGGCGTACCCCCCTACAATTGCTGGCGTAGCAACGCGCGCAGGGTACAGCTAGTTTTATAATAAAAAAACTTTCACAAAGCAACTACCGAATCCAATGAAATTATAACCTCGTAGAACTTCATTTTTCGATTAGGTGAGCTTATATATTTATATTAATTTGCAAGTCAGTGATTTTTTATGTTTTCTTTGGGAATTTTCGCAATTTGAAATTTCGAAACTGTAATATTGTATTCAAGTGCTCAACTGTTTTCATAAATACATGCATAAAGGTTGTGGCAATTCAAAACGTAGTTAGTTTTTGACTGTACCGTATCTTTCTAAAATAGAATTCAAGTTTCAATCTTATCAAATTAAATTTCATTTGTCAATATTTATTACATTTATTCTGATCAAATCTTTTTGCCGGAAGAGAAATTCGACTAAGAATAAGGTCAAGGATTCATCTCGAATATGCTTCGGGGTTTTTAATCTCATTTTTTTAATCCCCAAAAACAACCTGCACAAACCCTAAAAACGAATTTCGAATAACTTCCTGAATTGTAAATGTTTTTTTGTGTCCCTTCGACGAGGGAAAGTTGTAATCAAATATTATTTCTCAGCACGTTGACTTTGATTAAAATTCTGTAAGGAGTATTTTTGAACAAGACAAAACAAAATATTATAATTCAGAAATGATTTTGAAAATGTCAATTCATTTTGAATGAAAGTATTCTTAGATCAAAAACAAAGCTCTTTTTCCTTTCATGGTATCGTTGGATACTTTTCCGTAATTAATTATGTGTAACAGTCAACGTTTTTGAGCATTATTTGCGGTGGTAATAGACTCGACCACCATCAACCATTGATTTTTCAATAAAAAAGCAGAGCTAATGTCTGTGATGGTTTTATTTCCTCCCTCCCGTTTGATTGTATAAACGAGGCCTAAGAGTGTAATTAACTAACAGCTTGCTATTCTCAACCTTTTAGCGTATTTAATTCTTTCTTTAGAAATTAATCATCCCAGTTGAGATGATTTATTTATGGAGATAGTTGGAAAATATCTTATATGATTAACAAAATCTACCTATTCCAGATAATATACCGATCCTGATATTGAGTTCAAATATGTGCATAATGAATGTATTGAGAACTTTTAAATTGCAACATATTTTCAGTAGAGATTGATTTTACATGATCGATACACTGCGATATTAAGTTCAATTGTAAAAACTTAAAATCATATTTTTGTGATCAATTATATTTTATGCATTCTGTCCAGTCTGTTTATCTATTACTGTCCTCAATACATCAAGTCATCGTATAGTGAATGAACAAAAAAATATTATAATGGTGATAATTAAATACCGTTTCAACTCACTGTGAAAAGGTTTTTATTGCAATTCTGTCTGAATTTTTATCATTATTTTACATTTATTGTTTATTTATTATTTATTTATTTATTGACAAAAACTATTAAAAATACATCGTATAGCGCCAATGCATGCAAAAAAATTAATAAAGATTACATAAAATATTACACAAAAATAAGAAACAGAACAGAAACATATTATTTACATAAGAAAACATAATTAATATATATGGTGAAATATATAAATTAATATATTATATTAGTTAATATATAAATTAATATATTAATATATATATTTATATATAAACACATATAGTGGGCATGGTTGAAAAACATTAATATGTATGTTTGTCTTATAAAATCATTGAGTTTTCAGTGTCTGAAACATAATTTTCAGCAAGAACGTGCTCCAAAGTAGAAGTGAAAGCAACAAGTGTCTGGAAACTTAGAGAGGAAAATTAAGAAAATCGTAAGGGAAAATTAGTTGAAAATCTCTCCAATATAATGGAAAAGAATGCATCTTGTGAATATTAACACACGAGACTTTACGCTGTATGAAAAATGACCGTCTCCTCATAGAAGAAATTGTGAAAAACGTTAAACACCATTTCTTATTTTTTGAAAAATCTAACGTAGCAGCTGCATCTGAACCTGAAATTTGTCATTCTGTTTTATCGACATAAAATGATGTAGATGGCGCATCTCAAACTGTCATAAAATGATCATTTGTCAGATAATATCAAACCCGACGCAATGCATCATAGATCACCTAATACCTATCACTTTTTGATATTCATAATATGCATATTTTAATCCAATATGACTTTAAGACCTGTCCGGGAAACGGCCCCATTGTCGTCCATTAAAATGTCAAAATTCAAGGTAAAAATCAAATTTTCTGTCAAAGAAATGTCAAATAATACCTTCACGTAAATTTTAAACATTATTATTAATAATAAAAGCCGGGAAAAGTTCAGTAGAAGACTAATTTATTACATTTTGACTAAATGTCTTCGCCGATAAAAATTCAAATATATTTTCTTTCATATTCGTTTTTATGGCAACTTAATGACCAACAATGCAAAAGGGAATTACAGACCCACAGACATACATACGCCGTTTCGGTTTAATATATAAGATTATTAGATCTTGTTAAAAATTAAAAATCATCAGATCCATCTAAAGACATATCTTTATTCCGTTTTCTGTTGTAAAAAAACCGGCATTTAACTAATCAAACTGCGAACATCCCATCTTATCTGAGCTTATCTTTATGCATATGTTTACATATCGATCAGAGTACAACTTATGTACATATATATAGTAAAATATGTAGTTCAAAACATATTTAGATAGTTTTGTGTTGGTGGCATGTGCTAGTCAGTTGATAAAATTAAGTTTGATGATTTTCTTATTTTTTATATCAATTTATTATCAATTAATAAAGAATACTTTTTAACAATGCCTATTATATTATAAAATAGTTAACCAAGAGTAGTCACATGTTAGTTCCGAAGAAAGTGCTATGAAAATATACAGTATAATAAAAAAATAAGCAAAAAAAATAAAAATGCAAAAACGGAACATAATTACTTCTGCAAAAATAAACTTCAAATACAATTTTACTCAGTCGAAAAAAAGCTTTATTTTGAAAAGATTCGTGCTGTATTTACTGGCTAAATTCTTGCATACTAAATTTTGCATGAATAATGATAAATAGAACGAGATCTGTCTTATCATTTACTATGTAAATTAGTAGAAGCCACGCTGAAAGCTTCGAGTGCCCTTTTTCCGCCCGCCCAAAGAATAAAACGAAAGTTATCTAAGCCTGAAAGATCGACGTCATATATCAGAAATGAAGTGTAAAAAAAAAAGAGCTTTCCGCGACAGATTAAGATTTGCACAATTTTAAATGAAATCATCATTTTCTTGACTCCTGAGCGAATCCTATTAAAAGTTTTAATTTTATGAAGGCTCAGCATATTTTATAGAACATCCTTTCTTACTTATCTTTGTTTGAAATACTGCTAATTCTTACTCTGTGCTTTTGCATTGGCATCGCTCTCACTTATTTGATTTTGTATGAGTTTCATTAAACTGACTTTAAGGAGTTTTCATTATCCCTAATTACATCACTTATTTTAATTTCAATGAGTCTGTTAGTCAGCCATTTACGTATTTCAAGTTACACCTTACAACAGTCCAAGATTTCAATAAGTTAAAAATAATAGAAATAGTTGATTAAAATATGAAAAAAGCACTTACATATAAAAGGCATCAATTCAAGCCGGTCAAATTCTTCAGCCTATCCAATTCTGCAAAAATTATCGAAAATCAATGCAAAGATTAGGGTTTTCACAACACCATAAATTGTAAAAAAGTTAGCCACAGTATATATCCTAGGCGAAATTGATGCTTATCTTCACAAATGAACAGTTTTGTGTGGTTTTTTTTATATCTTATATATAAAACCGAAACGGCGTATGTATGTATGTGTGTCTGTAATTCCCTTTTGCATTGTTGGTCATTAAGTTGCCATAAAAACGAATATGAAAGAAAATATATTTGAATTTTTATCGGCGAAGACATTTAGTCAAAATGTAATAAATTAGTCTTCTACAGAACTTTTCCCGGCTTTTATTAATATAATAATGTTCATTATTTACGCGAAGGTATTATTTGACATTTCTTTGACAGCAAATTAGATTTTTTCCTTGAATTTGGACATTTTAATGGGCGAGAATGGGGCTGTCATCAAATTAAATAAAGTTTGTGATTTTATTTTAACTCTATTTTGGATGTTAGATTTTGTGATATAATTATGTCGAATGATAAAACATTAATAATTATTGGTCGCTTAGTCCGAGTGACGCCGGGTAGCAATACTAGTATAGTATAAAATGATCTTCTACCAAGAATTGATGGTCAATAATTCTTTGGAAGTGAAGTTTTTTTTTTCATTTTTTTTTATTATAATTTCAAATCATCATTTCAATCACCCCAAAAAGAGTAAGAATAATAATAAAACAAAGCAATCCCATCCCTCATGTTAAAGATATTGCCTTGTTGGTTTCCTTTATACAAAAAACGCTATTATTTGATCAATAGCCTAAAAAGAGCTTTCCTTTAAATCGCTCTGTTAATTCGACAGACGATGAATGAAGCCTTTTTTGCTATCTCATCCTTCAGCAGTTTGTTTTAAGTGCCAGTACCATTAAAAGAGCTGATTAGAAAAAGTACCCCACCTCACGTTGGAATAAAAGCTGTGGAAGAAATCGAATTTCGAAAATTACACTTTCAGATTAATCGCCCATTTGACTTGTGGGAAATCACTGTGTAATGATTTTTATTTCCAATCCATGCACTTCTTTTCAAATAGTTATCACTTTATTATTATTTGCCAAGAAACGGCGTAAAATTCAATGTATTCAGTAAAACAATAAACCTGAATGTAAATTGATTTTAATAATATGATATTATCATACATTTCAAGATATATAGTCAATCATCTTGTCTAAGAAAACTTAAAACTAATAAAAAGTAATAAAACATTTATTTCAAATATTTAAGCTCTTCTCTCTTCAGTAGAAAATGCTTGCGATGAGCGAAGCCGGTACTGATCTAAATAAGTTAATAGTGTAATAAATGGTAAAGCATATTATGCCTCAAGGCAAAACTCGGAATAGAAAATTTCTCGCACCCTATTGCTTAAAAATATATGCTTATAATTTAAAATATTTTCATCAATGATTTCAATAATTCTTTTAGGCTATTTAGTATTTTTTGATAATGTTCTAACAAAAAATTACGAAAAAGTGCACTATAGCAAATTGGACTGAAGCACTGAAACTAGTGACAAAACAAGAACATGTATTAGTTAGTAAAAATAACATTTAATTAATATTTAATAAGAATTATCAATAATTTAGAAGACATCTTATATACACTTTGCCTAGAAAAACTGTAGAATTCAATGCATTATAAATTCTGCTACTGAAAAATTCATCACCCACCAAAAGTTTCTATCGTTAGACACGAATGAGGTTTAGTGAATAGTAGAAAATACAGTTCCAGCAAATAACTAGCCAAGGTACTTGGTTTGTACGCAAACACAAAAAAAAAACCAATGAAATCGGCAAACAAGTGGCGAACCTAGTAAAAATACTGAGGGCGTTTAAGTTTAAAGTGAATTATCATACCATGCATTTAATGATAAAACTTTTTAAATGCTAATAATTGAAATAAAATTATTTTGATATGACACTTCCGATGTTGGGAGTAACTTGTGAAAATGACACGTGTTTCTCCTCGGCATTTATTATTATTTATAGCATATATTACAAAATAAATTTGTGGTTTGTTTACTAGACAAAAAACAGGCAAAAAAAGCATTCACCTGAGGAAACTGCAATGAATATATAATTATTGTATTCTTCTACTTATGTATGTTGTCAATAACGACCGGGTTTTACCATATTGCACCTTCAGGGTAATACAGTCAGTTAATCCGATTACCTGAATGCTTGAAGATATCGAAAAGATCGAGACTTTTTACACTTAAGCGTTCTGTCGGGTTCATGGTCGAGTATAAACGTCGTTGGCTTCGGTTGCGGATGGCATGGGCTTGAATCCCAGTCCGGGCAGTTTCATTTTTCAATCGAATTATCGAATTCTGTTCAGAGAAACCACTACCTGTGTTGTCTTAAGTTACCAATTACACTTTTCAGAGAGATAAGCTAATTACTAGTACTGTTCTAGACATTTTTTTTTATTCTTTCTCTTCTCGAAGAATATTTATTTATTTATTTATTTATTTATTTAAGAAAAAAGCAAATCATGGCATTACAGCTAATGCCAATGCGCCATGTATTTGACAAATATAAATACGTGTATGTATTTATATATATACATACATGTAAATACATAATTTTAATCATTAATTAATTAAAAACAAGATGAAAACATTGTAATCATAAAAACAGAGAGAAAAAAAAATTTATAAAATCACATTAGAAATTTTCAAAGATGTCAACCGAGTGAGTTCTGACAAAATCAACTTTTATTCATAAAATATAGTATTCGCCTGAACTCACTCACTTCAATATGAAATATGTCGACATCCGAAGCAATGCCGTTTAAAATTGTTAAAGCTCTTCCCAGAGGCATTCCCATTGGCAGACTGGTTCTACCCCTTGGAAGAACAAACAACTCATGCTCACGATTCCTCAAAAAATTATCAGGAACATTCAATTTAACATTTTCAAGAATGGTGGAATTCTCATTTTGGCCTCGGATAAGCCGAAAGAAATATAATGCCAAATACATTTCTCTTCGAGCATTCAAACTATTGAAAGTGAGCATCCCTAAGAGAAAGTCTGTTGGATAAAGCCATGGGTAGTACCCATATGTCCTCAAATAGAGAAATAGAAATAGAGGCTCATCAACTGATTTAAAAGTATTTATCGGGGAAAATGTGTTGAGATAAAATCCTTTAAGAGTCCACATGCTCCACATTCGGAGCGGAATGGTGAAAAATTCGTTCTGACGAAGGCGTGAAGCTTATTATTTCTATAGCTAATCTGCTATTTGAATGTTTCTTGAGGAATTAAACTAATACTGTGATACGGTTTACTTTGTTTGAATAGAGTTCTACTAATATATATCAATTTAATCAATATGAGTATTTAATTTAAATTAATGTTGCCTTGATATCTGAATCACCCGCCTGAATGGTGGATATGTCTATCTACTTGTTCCTCCTACCTCTCACTTGCTTTTCCAAGGCCTGGCCGATCTCTGTTTGACGCAGCGAATTTTCCGGTCCATTGGAAAGCGGAAAATTAAAGTCGGAAGGCCACCAGAAATAATATCTTTTTTTTAAAGCGCCTCTGAATCCCACAGTATCGGTAATATCTTTCACGGCAAGCCTTCAGAGTTTTTATGAATGAGGGGATTGGACTTTTATTGGAAAATGAGCACTGCCGTGTTTGATGTTTTAATTAAAAATCCATCTTGTAGTATAAGGCGGTGATTGGCAGCGATTTATTTAACAGTCTTAGGAAATTTATAATTTCGGTTTAGTCATTAAAGTACCCACTGAAAAGCATTTAGAAGAAGATTTTTGATTCAGTAATGAAGTACACGTAATAAATTTATTTTTTTACTTTCATTCTCACCTTATGTTCATTTTCCCTTGGCGATTTTATTTTGTTCTTTGGTAAGATGGTTGTCCACTTGGAGCATATGGATGTTTGATGGTATAGCTTATATTGCTAAGACGTCTTCAACATAATACGGTGAAAAAAATAACAACGAATTTTAATTCTACAGAAATTATTTTATAAATGTATTGATAGATATTTCGGCTTACGCCATCGTCAGAACTTTAAGGTAAGGTCTTCAACATTTTAATTATAGTCTATTTTGTTTATATTTTGCGTCAATTTATTTTTAAAACCAATTGTTTTTTTGTTGAAATGTTCGATGTGTTTGGAATTAGTTTTGCAGATTTTCATTTTCATTATGCAAACTTCACCACTAAAATAACTAAATTAAGAAATTACACGTGTTAAACTTATCTTTAAAAAAATTAATAAGTAAAATGCAATATATATTTTATCTTCGGTATGATTTCATTATTTTTTCAATAATTAATAATTTAAGAGGCCATGCAATGTATCGTAAAAAATCTCAAAAATATGCCAATTTTGATAATGACTATTCAAGAATCTCTTGGCTTTCAAAATAAACTAAAAAATAATAAGACATTTCTTGTAGGTACTTATCCCATACTGAATTTATTTAGATCAGGACCAGCTTCGCTCTTAGCTAGCATTTTAAGCTGATTCATTTGTCTGTGTCTTTCCACCAAGTACTTACTGTACAGTGAACACCTATAAAGTGTTCAAAATCAACTTTTCTTTATTTATATAATTAAAGAATTTCGACTCAGGGTGCTTGATGGAATTTCAATCAATTTTGAATTGCTTAAATTTTGTTTGTTACTGAAATAATTTGGATCCTGCGGAATCTAAGTTTCCTGACTATTTTCATTTCTGGGCTTGGCAGAAACTTAGCCTTTATTTTCTTTTCTCGTGCGATTAGTGCTGTAATTATACAGATTTTTTACCTTTTTACCCCCTTACGAATACTGATTATGGATGACCAGTTAATAAAGAGGATTATTTTTTATCAAAATTTAATATGAGTACAAAAAGTTAACTTTGATTTCTTCAGTTCCTTACTGACTTTTATAGTGGTTCAAAAGCGACCGCATGTTTTTTTTCCACGGAAAAAGATAAAAACGTGAAATGCACCAGACCTAAGCACAGTTAATAAGGAATGCAGCAAAGATAGCTCAGATATAGAATGTTGACGCAAAATATTATTCGGTGTTCCAGGTGTAGTGACATGAAGCGATTGAATCAACTCGATTTGATTTAGCCAAGTTACTTCAGATGGCAATCAGGGCGTATCTTTATACCGCTGATCACAAGAAGAGATCTACACATCATATATAATATAGGTGTTAACTGAAAAATATAAAATTAAGAAATTTTCTCTGTTTCTACGTCCAAGATCCGGAAAATTTAGATTCTTTCACATTAAGATTACAGAATTAATTTAGCACGGTGAAAAAAATATCAATGTATTTTATTAGTACAAAAATAATATAGTAAATAGTTGATAGCTATTTCGGCTTACGCTCTCGTCATAACTAGGCTTAAAAATACATTAACTTATCTATTATATGAATGGCTTAGCACATCTACTCATCTGAAATAATATATGTAGTATTAAATGTGACAAATTGATTTAATATTTTTTTGAATTGAAAACTAATCTGGTTTTTTACTAAGATCTTTTTTCATCGTTATATAATGAAGTTCTACCAATTCAATCAATAAATTAGAAATTTTGTGATGAATTTTCTCCTCGTGTTGGTCTCGAGCTACAATGTTAATCCCATGAGATTTTAATTTTCTAATCATCCAATGAAGATCAGGGCATTATCAACTGACGAACCTTTATAAAATTTGGAACTTTAGGTGCTATAAAAACAACTTCAAAGTAATAAATTGATTTTTTGTAAGGTTATGAAATTTTGTTCAAATATATTTGTGCATTTATATCTTTAGATTCTATAAACGAAGCAAAGTTAGAGTGATTTTGAATATTTTTCCAGCATTGCACTTCCTTTATTTACATAAAATTAGTAATCATAAAAAAAACTTATTGTAGAACATATTTCATCTTTAGGCTACGTTCAGATGGGACGATTCGATATGATTTTGTAACGCTTACGATGCCCGTGTTCACACGACGCTGTCCAATTGATAATTCTCGTATCCTGTATTCGATGTATTTTGACCAGCCGTCAGTGAATAGTTATCATGGATTCACGTATTGCGGTACTTTTATTTATTTACCATTTGCTTAATTTTGTAGTTAACACATGGTTAATGAAACATAAACGGCGTTGCAGAAGATTCTGGGCTAATCCTCAAAAACGAGACCAAGAAATAAGATTTTAAAACTAAAATCTGATTGATGACGAACGGAAATTTTGACAGTAAGCTTTGATTTGTCATTTGTTAGATTGAATGATTCGACGCTTTCCAGTCTAAGCAAAAACATTAGAGCATAAAAAATAAATATATATTTTACTTATGATATAAAAAAATCAGTCGAGATCAACAATTTAGCTTCAAATACATCGCTGCAATGAGCACCCCCATATTAGAAGCAATGCCACTGCGTGACGCATTCGATACAATCGTTTCGATTTCAGTAACAAGTTCGCTATGTATGCGACAAGAAATATTTCTCGCATACGAGAATTTACCATATAAGGTAAATGTACCAGTAGCTGATCGCTTAAGAGAAAATTTCAACAAATATAACGAATAAGGTTTAGCATTGTACCGAATGAAGGCAAAGCAAGTATACTCATATTGGATCATATTTCTTAATTAATATTCTGTAACAAAAATTACGAAAGGACCTGTTGAAAAAAAGTTGTGTTAAATAATTTGAAGTCATGTTTTTGTTTCAGTAGTTTACCATCTCACAAATTGAAAAATCTATTAGTTGACCATGTCTAAACAGGGGGCTTTATAGTGAACTTTCTGTCAGAGTAGCCTCAGGGCTTTCTGTCACACCACTCTTGGTTGAATGAAGTAGTAATGGGTGGTTCAGCAACAAGGTACACACCGTTTCTAGATTAATCACTTTAGAAATTTGAAATAATACACTTTCCTCACTAGGTGTTGTTTAAAATGGCCACCCTGGCACTCCATTGGCTATATGGTGATGTTTTAGTGGCTCATTCCGACCACGGATGCTTTAAATTGTCTTAACTTTACAATTTACAGCAATACCGCATCTGCATTTCTTATTTTCGGCCATTTTATTCTCAAAAGGTCAACTACTGGTACATGGTCAACGACTGGTACATTTACCTTAGTGAGTGTGTGGACAGCTTTGTGTAACACCCATTGCCACTGATGTGTCCGGTAACCGTATTTGTGAATATATCGCATCGAATGGTCCCATGTGAACGTAGCCTCACTGTATTATTTTTACCCTGATACTGCTCGTTGGTTTTTCTTTTAATTAATTGATTAAATTTGACTACGCCTTCTCGTTCTTTTAAACAGACACACGACATAACTAGTTGCACCAATGCGCGGTGCATGCTAAGATATTGCTTTTTTTAAATTTAAAAATAGCTTATCGGGATGGAAAAAAAACGAATAGAAATATAATATATTAGTATTTTATGCCAAGCGATCAAGTTTCACGGAGTGAATCGCATTTCAAAATACCTACAATAATAGCATCTAACTAACCGAAAACTGTATCAGAATGATGTGATCAAAGTTCAAGAAGACAATATGTTTTCTTGAACCACACAATACCTTGAACTATAGAGTAAATAAACAAACATATGTATATAATGCAAACTATATTTCATTGCACATAGTAAACTATAATATAACATCGTTTCTAAAATGCTATAACATTTCACTATCGCCTGAAAGTTGCCCGTAAGTTGTTTAACATTTATAAAAGAAGGCTTGCATTAAAAAACACTTAAATTTTATTTATATTCGATATTATTTTATATTTAAACCCAATTTAGTCAGCAGATTAAACAGTTAATAATATTTCAGGAAAGGTTTCTTTAAGTTATTTTATAAATTGTCTATAAAAAAGCCATATTCTATATCACAATTTAAATTTGAGTGAATTACAAAAAGGGACATCTTAATATGGTGACGCCACAAATTTCAGTGAATATTTAGATTAGGTATACGACCCAACGCTTTGATCGTAAACTTTCAAGGCACTGTGTAATTTGGAATGCTTGAAATTCTTAGTACTTTCATACATAATAATGTATTGACACAGCATACTGGGCCTGAAAAATTCTTCAGATGTCGTCCTTCAAGGAGAAAAAAGTATGAATGAAGTCTTTTCCTGTGGGTGCTTAGGGAAGCGTTTATTATTCAAACGATCGTTGGGATGCGCGCTCCTTTATTGAAAGTCTCCGAATGGGAAGTTGCATGCAAATACTGCTGAGCAGTAGACCAAGGGGCTCTCAATATTTATGACGCACTTAACGGCTTCTTATCATAGAAGCATTTCACAATACTTCACCGTAATTTCTACAAATGTAGACTTGCACACTTTTGAAGGAAAATGAATAATTATATTTAATTTAAGTCTTTGACTAAAGGTGCTTGCTGGAATTTCAATATTAACCTTTTTAATCGCACGGGGCTGATCTACCGGTCGGCGAATATATGCGAAGAATCGGCTATCTATCGGCCCACTTTTTTCTTCATTTGAATGCTTTTACAACGTGCTTAAAAAATGCTTATTAAATTATACAACATAAAATTACGTAAAAAAAAAACATTAAAAAAAAAATTTGCCGATATAAATAATAGAATAAAGATTTTCATTTTTTTCGCTGGCACTATGAGTTTTGTCACTTACTCATTTCAATCGCAGGAATGTTCTTTACTGCAGTGACGTATTAATTAGTAATTATTTATAGAATCGCGCAAGTTATTATATGTAGAATTTATGTTTTAAGAATCGGGGTAAGAGAATAAGAGAAAATATAAATGGCCCAAAAATCATGCCCGGTCCGTGGTGCATTGATCAGCGTCGTTGGCTACCGTGTTGGACCGTCCGGGTTCGATTCTCGGTTCGAGCAGTTTTTTTCAGATGCAATGAGTGTTTTCAGATGAAAAATCCCTTCCCACCTTTCCGATCCTAACGCATAGTGAGAGCGATTAACTAACCACTTGTTCTGTTCATGTCATTTATTTATTTAAGAAAAAGAAAATCATGGCATTACAGCTGACGCCAATGCGCCATGCATTTGACAAATATTAATAAATGTATTTATATAAATACATACATACATGTAAATACATAATAAAATCACAAGTTAATTAAAAACAAGATGAAAACATTGTTGTCATAAAAACAGAGAGAAAAAATTTATAAAATCATAAATTAGAAATTTTCAAAGATGTCAACCATATCCTTTCCATCCCTACTCTCTTAGATAAATAAAGGTTGAGCAACCGAGTAACAAGCAGCTCTCGTAGAAAACATATGTTGAGATAAATGCTCCAGGTGGGAGCAAAGATGGTTTGAAAAAAAGATACAAATTTACCGCAAATATTTAACATTATAGTTATTTCCGAACAAAAAAATATTATTACGAAAGCTTGATATTTTCACCAACACTCGGATATTCTCTTAGTTCAGTCGAGCTGTCAAAATATGGCAATACTTTTTGCATTTAACGTTGCATTCCATTCGTCAAAATAGACTTGTATTTTGTTGGTAACCCAAATGTTTATCTTCGTCTCGAAACCTAACCCATTCGTTTACCCAAAACAGTTATCCCTACAAACGGAAATTGTAACACTTACTAGATATATTCTATAAAACGAATGAACTGAATCGATTGAATGTCCCTGGAATGGTCATGGGGAAAAAAATGTGTTCCTTTTTATCCAGAGCTAGCATAAGCATACAGAAAACCCTCAGTAATAACTTGAAATGTTGCAAAATGCAAAATGAATGATTGATGGCGACCCTTTACATATAGTTTATTTTTGAATAGGATCAATTAATAAATTAAATTTAAGACTAGTGTACTTTAGTCAATAAAGTAAAAATTTAATTTCATTTATTTTTCGTCTCACCTTTGTCCATCTAGGACATCTGATCTGACAGATGATCTAAGACAAAAAATGTAGCGTTTAGAGTCTTTAGACATTTTTTCATTTCATTGTTAATATGTACACACAAAATATTGCTAGTACATTTAGAAGTAATTATAATGAATTCAAGTTTTCTGTAGAAGAATACTTCTATGAGAAAACAGTTTGATGAATGTGGAGCGCCTTTTAGCAAGTAAATCCACACCTGTTTCTGTAGCGATATATAATATAGTATAATTCGTCGAGATTACGTAAACACTTAAATTTTTTGCTATATCTTCATAAAATATCACAAGTAAATAATTAAGCTTGGCAATATAAAACTAAAATCAATTTAGATTATTCCACGTGTTGTGCTTCTATTCGTGACACGTGTTGCGTCTCTTTCAGATGCATCTTCAGAAAATATTTATATCGCAAAACTTGGTCAAGTAATTATTTTATAAATAATTAGTAAGTTATTTTAAATTTTATGTAAAAATGAACTTTCACAAAGCTACCGCCGAATCCATCGATAGTAAGCTTGGCAATTTTCATATACCTAATATCAATTCGACAAAAGTTCAAACAGCTGTGCATTTGTGAAAACACGGTCTACTTGTTGCAGTCAATCCTGCTAGTAAGAGAAAAGATAGTTTGAATATTATTCAGGTTGCTTATTCATTAAGCTGACAATTAGTGTAATAAAGACTCTACTTGTATTGAGAAAACCATTGTGAGTTATTTAAGGTGTGCATATAATAACCAAATGCGGTCCTGGTATAAGGTCTTTCAATGTTTAAGGGGTAAATGCGCATAAAAGTCGTTTGAAGAAAAGTTTTCTTCTATAATATGTATATACTAAGTAAGAATAAATAACTATAAAACTCAATTTATTTTTAAGCTCCCACGAAAAGTCTCCCTTTAGTACAAACATATCAGGTAAAATAGCAGATTTTGAAGAAAAACAATTATTTAAATCGGATATGTACATAGACAAAATAAAGATGAATTTCAAATTGATGTTAAATATTTTTGCACCAAGCATACATTAGATTCATTTTTTTCGGTTAGATTTATTAAGGTCAAAAAATCAACTCTATGATAGTAAAAAAATATAATATTGCGTTAGAAAATACTTAAATTAGTTAATAAAAAATACACGGTCCGTGGCGCAGTGGCAACGGCGTTGGCTTGCGTGCCGGATCGCCCGGGTTCGATTCCCGGTACGAGCGGATTTCTTCAGTCGATAAATCTGTTCAAAGGCATGGGTGTTTGTGTTGTTGACAAATCCCTTCCCACCTTTCCGATCCCAAAGAGCGACGCATAGTGACAGCGATTATTTAATCACTATTCCTGTCCTAGTCCTCGTATCCTTTACATCCCTACTCTCTTCGAAAAAAGAGGGGTTGAGCAACTGAGTAACAAGCAGTTCCTCGTAGAAAAATATATGTTGAGATAAACTCCGCGAGGAGTCCATATGCTCCAAGTTGGGAGCGGACATGGTTAAAAAATACGTTTCAAAAGCTTTCTTAAACATAATAAGGTGTAAGAAAACGTAAATTTATAAAAATATTATATTAAGTTTTATACGTATCCCAGTCATCAAATTGCTGTTTTACTTAAAATATATGATGAAATAACTGTATGGCCTCGAAGAAACTTTTTAATATTCTCTGTAGCATATATGAAATTATTAAAGTAAAATGTAAAATTTTTGAATTTATACACGCAGCTTTCGAAAAACGTTGGGTAGAAAAACGATAAAGGTAGGAAAAAGAAAAAAGCGTTCATTCTAATGATATATATGGCCTGTTCAGAAAAGTAATGCTTTCTGAAGATAACTTGGTAGCGTTTATTATTGATAATTAAAACAAGCTCAAATTAATTATTTTATTTTTATTTTAAGCTAAAAATTGTTTCTCTATCTTTATAAAATGGGGTCTGATAAGAATTAAAATGCTACGACTAAACAAGCGAAGCTGCTTTGGTTGCTTTAATAAGATAATTAAGTATTAATAATTATACAATATACCGCCATTCCTCTAAAGGTTTAAAATATTTAATAAAGGTTCAGTGAACAAGAAGTCCTGTTAGTTTATCCAAATAAAAAGATTCATATTTTGAAGCTGGTTTAAATTTGTAATCAAACGGTTCGATGCTTTTTTGTTTTCATTTTTTTCCAGCCACTTCATAAAAGATACAAAAAAACTGATGTAAATATAACAATGAACGAACAGCTAGTCCACAACTAGCTTCTTCTAACCCGATCAATTTCAAGATCAAAGTGTCTGGTTGTTGAACAAAAACTTTTATTGAGCTGCTCATTTAAAATTCCACTTATGCTACATACTGTGTATGGATTAATTTGTACCATTTTGAGTCACAATGTTATAAATGTGGACTTTAAATAAGACAACAGTTGCTTTACACAAAATTCCCTTTTTGGATTAAGCAAAGTTGAAATCTTAGGTGAAAGCTAATTGTTCTCTTTTTAACTAGATATAAGAATTGGAAAAAAACTTGACGGTAGGAATGCAACATTAAAACCATGCTTTTGTAAAAGTCCAGTAAATTGTCAAAAAAAATAAATTTACCTATAGTTTACAATCGTTTATAATAAAAGTGCATCACTCTCTCGAGTAAATGTAAGCCAAAGCGCGATGTAAACACGGTTACAAGCCTATCCACTCAGAGCAGTGTGGCAAAACAATGGTTTTGCTACATTGTTTTATTTACAAATAGTGTGGCCCTTATTATTTATGACCGTTTGTCCAACTCGACGGGAAAACGTTGAGCTTTTTAAAAGCTCGCGCCCTCTGCAAATTTACTGTCGCGACTTTTATCTTTTGTAACTGTTTTTACAGCATTAAAGTCAGGCACTTTGGGGTGTGTATAGCACTCAGTGCATTTACAGTGACGTAAATAAGCCTATGAAATATTATATTTGTAGTTTTTATTAAGAGTCATGCGAAGGGAGAGTGAGTTAAATGATGCTCCTTAAATTAAATACAAGTAATGGTCATTATTTATTTGTAGATGTTTGTTTGGATAATGGTACAATTAAATTTATTTAAACGTATTCATGACATATTATTCTTGATTTTCAACTATCTTGAAACGAATTTAATAAAACTTTTGTATACAACGAAACAAGCAAGTCAAATAACGTATATATAAAAAAGAGAAAAAGATACGGTAGCAATTTTATATAATGTGAAAACAAAATTACAGACTTTAGTTTACTTGATTAGCGACATAAGGGGGTCCCCGCCATGTGAGGGTCAGTTTATTTAGCTTTTTTTGGGATTTATTTTGACGAACTTTATTAACGTAGAAGTTTGAAAATTTTATCATATGTTTATTGACATTTTAACAGTTAAATAGTGAAAATATTTTCAGACTAAAATCTAAATCACAATGTGTGGTGCACCACTCCAAACCCACCCATGTCGAAAAAAAGGTTGTAAACGGCCTCCATCTGACTGGCTGATTGGCTTATCGGAAATCTAAAAATCTAACGGCGTTTTAATTTATAAAACTGTGAAAATCGTTTGAACTGAGGATCTTTCGAAAATGTGGAAAATTGAACAATTGACAAGTTTTAGAAAAAAAAAGTTCAAATTTCATGATTTTTTCGACTATTTGGTTATGTAAAAACAAAACGGCTGAGAATTTTTTCATTATCCTACCTCAAACGATGAAAAAACTTTTTGTCTAATCTACCATTAAAATTTCAAAGCAATCAGTTAACCCGTTCTTGAGATATCGTGGAGGCCAGTTTGGAAAACACAGTTTTGAGAAAGTTCAAATACGATTTAAACCATACATGGGCATCCACCGGCCCGCGGGCCGGATCCGGCCCGCCAAACTTTTTTGTCCGGCCCTGATTCACAAATTAACAATTTAACAACACTGCTTTGACGGATTTTGTTAAATTATATTTGGTGGAAGAAAAGTATACAAATTTACGCGCGTTTGCAAGAAAAATCTTTTGTCTTTTTGGCAGCAACACACTAAATTCGAGGATGAAACACACTAAATCAAAAATTCGAATGAGGATAACAGATGAAAATCTCTAGATTTCTATGCGATTATCCCTTAACAATATCATCGCCAATATTGATAGTCTCGTAATTCAAGTACAAGGCTATTCTTCACACAAAATTTTGTAATCAGTTTATAATATTAATATTATGCCGTTCATTAATTAGATAAATAATATATATATATGAAGTAGCAACGAGTTTTATTGAATTAAATTTTACTTTTTTATGTTTAATAATTTAGTCCGGCCCTTGACACAGAGACAGAATGATAATTTGGCCCCAGACCTAGGAAAGGTTGCCCATGCCTGATTTAAACTATGAAATCTTTACTCCTCATTAATCTGCTGTGCCTGGTCCATAGATAATTCTTTCTTCTTCCTGTTTTAAGTCTTTTGAAGCTGCATGATTAACTCTTGCTAAAATTGGTTTGTTTCATGAATTGAAATTACATGTGTATTGAAAGTTCTCATGTAACAAGCCGAAGCGTCAAAATGTGACGGATGTCCCCCGCCTTGACACAACTGTAGTCTAACTGCAATAACTTTCCAACGACTTCAAATATTGTAAAATCACCTTACCAACATATTCTACACGTGTATAAGAATCATTATATGCAACAAAAAAAAAAGATTGTTTCAAAATATCACATGGGGGAACCCCCTTAAGTGTTTTTTTTTTTAATAAATTAGTAAAATTAGTAGCTGAATTGACGCATGCACCAGATCATGTAAATAAATTTTATAAATACATCATAAATGTGAAAGATTTTTTAAGCCATAACTGTTTCCAATATACAGCATATGGGTTTATAATGGGGTTAATCTCATCGAAAGATTTTCCACGAGAACTGATTGCTACTAAATGGATATGCCTCGTTTTTACGAAGAGATAAGAGATAGATAAGATAGGATTAGAAGAAGACTATTAGTTGGCTAATCGCTCACGCTACGCCCTATTTGAGTTTTGCGGAATCAGTACAGAATAAATATATTATTATAATACCTTTATCCTAAGTATTGACAGTGCACACATAAAAGTGACTATTGGTAATATTTAACTGTGACCGTCGGGTAAAAAATTTTCAACACAAATAATGTCAGGGAAATGAACTGAATAATAGAATAAGTACAATATATCTTTGTGGTTGGTTTACAAAAAGGGGTTCATAACCCTATGCCCGCGGGAAAAATGGCGCCCGTGGAGCTATTTATCATGCGCACGCTACGAAGTATCAAGTTACGAAAAAACCCAAATTGTATGAGAATTATATTTATTGAAAATGTTAAGTTTATATTTAAATATCATTGTATGGTTTTTTTTTAATAATTTTTGTTAAGTTCAGTTAAAAAATGGTACGTGGATGTTACACATTTACATATTTATTGGCAAAATATATTATAAAATACATGGCATTACAGCAAGCGCCAATGCGCCATGCATTTGACAATTTAAATAAAAAATTAATAACATATTACACAAAAATTTTAAAAATAAGAAGCAACAGAAACATATTATTTATATAAGAAGAAAAACAATTTAAACAAAGCATCAAGTTCACTGCCGAAGATGTTCACATCAACAGGCAGCGCATTTATCAGCCGAACAGCCCTTGCAACTATATATGTAATGCTTTCCAGGAAACAATTAGAATTTGTACTGTTTTATATTTGTTTTTAAAAAATCCAACCTGTACCCGGCACTATTCTCCTCAGTAAAAAATGCACCCGGTATCGCAATAAGCTTAAGGACCCTTGGTTTACAATTTACATAGCAAATTTAGAGAAACTAAAACAATTCCTTAGATGCTTAGATAACTGCGTGTTTTATGTTTAATGAAAGGGGATTCGAACGCGCATCAGCAAACAGACCATTCTGTTGCTTGGTCCCTTTCTTTCAGCTCTCTGCAAAGTCACAATTTAATATTTTTGCTGAACTTAGTTTGCTTTCAAAATGGCCCAGGACGAATTGTTTGCTCACAAATAAAACAATTGTCTGCGCGCGGCCTTTTCTGTAAAATTTGTAAAATGACCCCAATTTGAAATACCACCTGAAATATTAGGGTGATGTACCAATATATCATGCGAAATAATGCGCGTTGTTCCATTGAATCCGTTATTTACCTAATTTATTTGAAATTATTCTCTTGTTTGAAAAATCACGTCGGTGGCTTAAATCGTACAATGACCCTATTCTTTAAATCATGCATTATCCTATTGAAATAATTAGAGATAACCAGTATTTTAACGAAACATAAAAAAAACATTGTTTTCACTCCAA
This sequence comes from Himalopsyche kuldschensis, assembly GCA_028554975.1. Classification (NCBI taxonomy): domain Eukaryota; kingdom Metazoa; phylum Arthropoda; class Insecta; order Trichoptera; family Rhyacophilidae; genus Himalopsyche; species Himalopsyche kuldschensis. Next base: position 1,948,989 of record JAHFWI010000005.1, read on the forward strand.
CACTGTTTTTCAATTGAATATATTTTTGTATAATTTGAAATGGAATGGAATCACTTAAATATTTTAACTACAATTGTGTGCCTCGATCAAAGAATATATTTATACGATACCAAACAGGAATCAACGTTATTTTGTTTGATTTGAAGTTCTGTCACATTGAAAAGATGACTACAACTCAAATATAATAAATACAAAATCAATTAAATCGATAAAAACCAGCGGCATTAACCTGTTGTTTGTGAGACGACCTGACTCTCATCTTCCTTGGGTATTGGGAGACAGCATCGACGTTCTGTGAAGGATCTTAGGATAGGAGGGAGAGAAGGGTAGCTCTTGATGTGAAAGATTTCAATAGTTTAAGAGTGCCGTTGCTCTGTTCGAGAGTCGGCAAGTTTAGTATCAAAATTATGACGTTAACACGGTTACAAACACGTACAGACTTAAAACACTATTAATATAATACAATTATAAAACACGTAGACTTTAAAAAAATAGGAATTTAACTCAAAATGATTAGGTACGATGCGACCGATATCCGATATACAAGCGATTTCTAGTGAATCTAGATTCACTAGAAACCGCTTCGGGCTTCGTTTTGGGATGACTCAACCAACAACGAAGACATACTTGCAGACAAGATCACTCTAAAATTTAAAAAATGCGAGGTTAATATACCCAAGATTTGACAAAGCGAGATGCGCTAAAAGATCTTATATTCAAAAAAATTATGCACACAGCGAGATCTCATAGAATCACAGTTCTATACTTAAAGTCGACATATTTTGTATTATAATCAATGTAATATCGATGTTAAAGAGAGCTTCATTGTATAACCGAAATCCGCCGCTATTTTTCAGAAAAAATCGAGGCCCTCGGAGCACGACCGTTATTATAACTACCGGTATACAACGGGTTAAACTACCACGTGTAATGTGCAATTCATTCATTGGCAGATAAGGGTATTTCAACTTTATTTAAAGAACATATTATCAGGCCATTCAATAATTAAAAACCCCGAAGCTTTATTTAAAAAACATCATAAATTGTGTTCACGAAATATAAATTCTAAAACAACACTTGTGTGCGTTCTTTTTTGTAACAATGGAACGTGATAAAATACCCTGGGGCCAGGGGTAATAATATTGTAGATACGAGAATTACCTGCGTGTTGAACAAACCAATATCAATGCACCACTGTTATCAAACCAATATAAAAGGTCTACAATTACACAAATTATTTTATGAGTAGAAAATAATAAAATATATTACAATTGTTTATTAAGGCAATATAACATCACAATAAATATGTACCTATCTTTTTGAATCAATACAACACTATTTTCTGGTACGAATTCCGCATATTGCTACAGCAATTATGACATTCAGATAATCTTGCTTTTGAGAAAATGGCCGTTTGCAAATCGAAGTTTTGTTCTTAAAATTCCCGCAGTAGGAAAAGCTCTCTCTATTGCTGTGGACGTCAGCTTTATAGCATACAATGAATGACATTATATATTTTAAATAAGACAATAAAATATGAAAATAAATTTTCATTTATATTTTTTTTTAAATACTCTACGAGTACTTGAAAAATAGATGAGTATTCTCTGGTGTCGGATTGGAGTCTACTCCACAGCCCTGGCTTTTATCATTTCCGTCCCGGTGGGTAAGACAGTTTACCACCACTGCCACTCTATATTAATATTAGTGATACAATGTGTAAACTTGGTATTCTTAAATCATTTTTTTTTAAACCTTTTGCAGTAAAAACATATGATCTTTACCGACTAGTTTCGTCGCAACTACATAAAAAGAAAAAGAAGTCGGATTATTACTGGCCGAAATCCATCAATTGCCAGGATTCAAACTTCACTGCCCATACGCGATAAGATAACGTTATCTTATTTCAAACGGGCCTCGATCAAACGTATGTGTCAAATCAAATGGATGCTTTTTACATAAAAAGACGTAGATAAGCGGTCACGTAAAATTTTTGATAACACCAGTCTGTCATGAACATCAATACGATCTGCTTGTCCGTTCATGCACGACATTAAATATGAATAATTATGGGAAAACTATCTATATTTATATGTTTTTTTTAAATAAGAACGATGTACCTATAAAGATATGTTAAAGCATAATATAACATTTTTTTAATGCAATCTATGCCAATAAAGCCATAACACTGGAGTGTTTTTCAGGGCTGTGGAGTCGGAGTCGTCGCGGCGATTTGGCCGGAGTCGTACTCGGAGTCGAAAATTTTGAAAAGTTTGAACTTTTTATTTTAACATATAATATGTCAAATTTGGCTTTTGGCCGGATTGATAGGGTTGATGTGGTTGATATTTAATTGAATACACATCAATAGGTAAATTAGGCAAAAAAAAGTGACGATATTCAACTTTTTTAGTCGAAGTCGGAGTCGTGGTTTTTTTACCGACTCCAGCCCTGGTATTTTTAGCACAACCCCTCCCCCCTTCGGATCACACGTTATTTTTCAGGGACTGTCTTTCGGAGTTAATAATACTTAAATAATAAAATATTTTGCCAAAACATATTTAAACATACATATTTCTAACGTAGTTGTGATAGCTGGTATGGTTTTAATAATTTTTGGTTTTTTTGTGAAAATCTCATCTGCGTATGCCAGTGAGCCAGATTACTTAGTAAAGTGCGCAAAAGAAAAACATCCATTGTCTCATAAGAAGCATAATAATGAAGGAGACGTTTTATTGTCACAATGTAATATCCTTCTCCGTAGAGTGGCTCTCCTTTATTGTTTCATTTGTGAACACATTTAAATGGATACACTCAATTTCGCCTCTATAACAGTAAAAAAATAATGTTTCGGATGTCACTAATGAGGAATGAATTATGGATGAGCAATGGAACTGGGTTTTCATGTCTTTTTGGAAATTATTTTCAGTGCAAAGAGAGGATAGTAAAGCGAAATTTTTCAAAATTGAATTTATTTTACGACCGGGCAATAAAGTTAACAGGACTGCAATGCATAATAATCAGCGAAGCAAAATAAAACGGGAACGTATATTTTGAAATAAGTTGAGTTTGATTATTTTTCTTGTTTTATTATTTCTAACGTATGTATGTATATAAAAAATCTCAAATATACGCATACATTTTAACACTCAACTATCATTTTAAAATATTTGTATACCTAACATCTATTATTAAATCTTAGAAAACAATAACCCATATATTTGTATTTATTCCACATTAGACAGAGATTTCTTTCTACATTAATCTTATTTTTTTAATATTATGACTTTCCATCAAGTTCTTTTTCAGTTTTTAAAAGTGGTCGATTAAATTATTTTTTTAATTTTACGAGCAAAATTATTTTATTGCTATTGTATCGTTCAAACTAAAAATAGATCATTTTTATTCGTTTTGATTACAATACCAAAACTGATGTACATATTGTCGCTACTAATGTTAAGCATTATTTGGACTATTTGTATATCTATATATATAAAAATGAATGTTTGTCTGTCTGTATTTCCGCTATGGACTACTAAACCGCTCGACCGATCGATGTAAACTTTACAAATTTATTGAGTACACTTATTCGAAGGTTTCTGGCCTACCCTCCCATACGCCCCCAAACCCCGCCCCGCCAAACAACCCCCCTCCCCCCCAAAAATTGATATCGAATTTTCACAAATTTCTTGAGTATTGAATACATGCAAATTGAATTGAATATTTGTGTAATGTCTTTCCTTCAAATTTATTTTAGTTGCTGGCGTAGCAACGCGCGCAGGGTACAGCTAGTTAAATATATTTTTTTAAACTATGCTAGGTATCACGATGATATTTTTAACAAAAGATGTTGCATGGTAGTGATTTAGATAGGGGAGGTCTAAATTTGAGCTATTCTTAAGAGTTGAATATGGTACTTGGAAGCGGAAGAAAGAATTCCATATAACCAGACCAATAAAGAATAGGCAGCTGGCATGGGCTTGACTATTATGGGTCCTGATAAACACCTTCTCATACCTCTTTATTTCTAATGCTAATATATACATATTCATATATTTTAATATGATACTCCCTAATAATTTAGAAATTTTCAACGTTGTCAATATCCGCATACCCTGAAGCTTATTCTAATAAGCTTGCACTCTTTCTTATGACGCTGTTGTATAACGGATAAATAAATCAATGTACCAATGCATAGAAAACTACAAGAGCAATTTACTTTAATATGGCAACATTCAAAACACTGTGTAAATTACTTTTTTTATATTAATGTTTGGGATTCAGTAAAAAGACTATGGTTGAGGGTTCAGAAGACCGCTAATTATCCAATTAACTTTTAAAGCGTTCATTCTAGGATCAGATTACTAGACTTACAACATACTAAAATAGCAAGGAACAGCGTGTAACCATTCCACTGCAGGTCCAAAAAATTCAAAAAATTTGGTTTGAACTAAAATAAAAATGTTATATTTCTACTGCGGATGTTGTGCTGGCTTTGGCCAATTGATGTAGAGAAAAATTCAATTTCTCGAGGCAAATATTTCGCTTGTTTCTATTTTTCAAAAATGATTTCCTATGCACCCTATGAAATTTTACCTGCCAAGCAAACTGCACATAAGAGACTTGCAATAAAAAGAGCTATGTCAGAATAAAATAATAAAAGTCATGGAACAAACACCCTAGGGTGCGCTTACGTGGTGCAGTTTCAAAACACTTTGATATGCTCTTAAGTTGACGCATACGATCTTTAATATTCCGTATACTTACACGAAGAATCTCTTCTGAGATATAATAAACATGAGAAACAGTAAAATTTTAATATTCCGTACTTGTATATTATAATGAGTTACATATTTATTTACTAAGTGAAGTACATATATTGAAGTAAAAACAAATATGCAATATTTTTGTATTTTAGACACAAAAGAAAATACAATCGGCAACACTACTATTTCCCAGAAAAATTCTAGATTATTTTTGTAATAGTCCTTGACTTACGTGATTTCGGACTTATTTAATTAGGACCGCGATTAATTTAATTTAACACACATTGGGTAATGGGCCATCACTGTAACTCAACAATTCTTTGCTTGCAGAATTATAACGAGAAGGCACCAGAGCCATTCTTCTCGATGACCCTCCATAGGTAGAGGCGAAAAAATAAGCTGACTTCTTGAACTGTAACAATCGCGCCCTCTTGTCAGCAACGGTAGGAAGGGAATGCAACTTGAAAAAAAAACATTACGCTTAGAGACGAAGGAGACTGGAAGAAATTTGACACAAACTTCATATAAAAAAATAAATATTCTTTCCTTCAAATATAAACTTAATTATTCAACGACGTATCAAGGTGTAATACATACATTTAATTGTGTTAGTTTAAAATGCTCGCGATTAGCAAAACGGGTTTTGATGTGGAATACATACCTATCAGTAATATCTTTTTATTTTTTTTTGTTATAATTAATCATAAAATTGGTTCAAAAATAACGTTAAAAAAAATCTTTCGCAGACTTGAGCCCATGAAAGCCCGAAGCGTTTTATATTTAATTATGGTCAGCTTAAAAATATACTTAGATAGTTGAATTTACGGTCTTAACGTATTTTTTCCGTTTCTCGCCGTAAATTGTCGTAAATATAACGGGGTCGAATAAAGGTTCTTCGCGATATATTTTTTTTGTAATTCTATACGCCCAATTCGTATTATCTATCTGGCATGGGTTTCTGCTCTGTTCAGCAAAGGGGCTTTCCTACATCGGTCGAAAACATTTGGGAACAAAGAAGCTTCGTACTTATTCAACAATAAACCCTTATATCAATCTGAAACTACTCGAGTATTTTAAAATGTTACTACTTGATACTCGAGTAGTTGAGATGTCGTGTAATTGGAGTTTATAGTCGATAGGGAGTTTTAGACATCACAGATATTCACAATTCGATTGAATTTCTAAATGAAGCTGTCTGTAATCGAGCTCGAACGCATTTGCAATTTGACTTACACCATTACGACAAAAACACTTCCTTAGCCATGCAGGAGCCATAGTGAGAAATTAATGACTAATTAACTAAGCAGAATTTTACCAATCAATTACAAATACTAATTATGTCACTAAAGTAATAATAATAATATGAAATAACGAGAATTTAAAGTGGTTGACTAAGATTACTGCACGGCTTGATATGATATATTTAAGGATAGCGTTTTGCGGATTAAATGACTTAAATATAGTTGATAATGTTTGCAATGAGCGAAACTTTTCCTGATCTCTATAATATCAAATGTAGAAGGAATGCGTAAAATTTTGGTTCATTATTTTAAAAAAAAGTTCCACAAAGAAGTGATAGTTAACACCTTAAATGTGAATTTCTATAGACTAAAGCTTTTCGCTCACCAAGTATTGGACAGCTACATAGATAGAATATAATGTGGGCATTTTCTCACCAACAGCATCTGAAAGCTCTCCAGATTGTTCAGAATAAGTCATTAAGGCAAGTTTGTGATGCTCCATGGTTCTTGCGTGGATCGCTTTTACACAAAGATTTTAGTGTATCCACTATTCGCGAGTACGTTCGTGAAACCTCTAAATAGTTTCATAAGGCTGTGGGCCTTCACTGTAACCCAACAATCTCTGCCTGCAGAATTATGACGAGAAGGCATCAGAGAATTGATATAGACCGAGAGCTATTCTTCTCGATTACCCTTCCTAGGTATAGACGAAATAGTTAGCAGAGTTCAACTGTAGCGATCGCACCCTCCTGTAAACAGCGATGGGAAGGGAATGCAAACAGATAAAATTTTAAAGTTAAAAACATTTAGAGACCAAGGAGACTGGAAGAACTTTGGCGCTTACACGCCTTAGAACTTGATGCTCCTGTCAAATTGATATCCAAATATATAAAAATAAAGACAATTGCCGTGATGGTTACCGACCCCTTCGATATACATGTTTACAAGGTTTCAGGGGTAGCGGCACTTTTCGAAATCCAAGTGTTAAAAAAACAAAGAAGAGCGAGTTTAATTTATGTTTGGATTCCGTGCCAACCGAGAAAATGGGATAAACTATTTCAAAATTCAATGCTTTACCAGAGAGGGTGTAAGGATTTTCAAAACGAAACTTATTACTATTCATGAAGAAGGAAAATAACAATAAGAGAAGTGAAAATAGCCGAATTGTTAACTATATTCTGTAAACTATTGCTTTTACACCCGTGAATATATTTTTTTAAACATTCTGAAAACATGATTCGTACAATTAGAAGTGTTTAATTAATTAGTTTTACTAGAAAATCAATATGCTGGCAACATTCTTTCTTTCTTTGAAATACTGTTCTCATCCCCGTTGGGATGATTTTGGGAAAAAGTAAATTAGAAGAACTTTTACAAATTATCTTTCAATTTGAATCATTTGAATTTTGTACCTATCCATGAGCTGAACTGATAGTTCAGTTTCATTCGTGCACTTCATCAAGCAACTTCAGTCGAAATTACTAATTATATTTTTCAACTATTAACAGACGTAAAGTGTATATATTTACAAAAAATACAACACGAATTATAGAAAAACAATTAAATGAATGCTGAAAGGTTCCTGTTGAATGCAGTCCGTCCTGATACGGGCCCTCTAGGCGACGCTGAGCTCGACCAAGGCCATCTTTGAGGCTTTCGATACATTTTGCAACATCATAATATGGGGAACGGGATACTCTTGATTCCTCCTTAGATTCAACGCGGAGTAGAGTAAACTTTACCTCTACGGTGGATTCTTAGTATACGAATATACAGTATAAACATTTTGTTCCTCTTTGGATTAATTTGGTAATTATAAATTTTATGCTTTGTTTCCCTTTTATTTTCCCTTTCTTTAAGCATTATTATTAATTATATATTATAAAAAATCAGTCTTGTGTAGCTCTGTATTGGGCCAAATATGAGGAGTAAGTGCTTTTATTACTTTCCAACTTCTATGTAAAAAGCGAAACATTCCTTATAGTTTGAATACATTGTTGAATGCGTGTTTGTATAACGTTACAAAAGAGTTTTTTATCACAATTTTACTTGAATATAAAACATTGTAGAGAACACTGCAGGCAGTGGCCTAAGTAATTCAGGAATCCTGCTGCAGCGGTTCTCATACCTTCATCACCCCCTTCATCCGCCCCTGTGAATCCGTGTGGCCGGTATAATGATCCATTGTATAGGAAATGAAATTTGTTCGGTAAGCTATTGCCGACCGCTCATGCGAGGGATCATTATTTATGGTTCTAGGAGAATCCAGAGGCCTCTCATAGTAAAGTGAATGCACATTTTGATGGCAATAAAAAATAGACAGCTTATAATGCATTACATTGTTTCAACATTGTGGATTGTATGTATTGGATGCAATTTCCATAGTGTATGTATATGAGTGCTTTTCAATAATTATCAAAAATTCAAATATTTGGCATTAAAGCTTATTAGCCGTCGCATTGTTATTTTGTAACCACTTATGACCAATTTGAGTCGAAAGAAAATCACAAACATCCATGCCCAAAATTTCAAATGATACATTGAAGCTTTTTTAATTTAACATTGAGCTCGAACGGTTTTAGTCATTAGGCCCGAAGTCACAGTAATAATTATTAGACCAAATATGCTGACACTCCAAATCACGGTCGAGGGTTTGAATACTCAAATCGACCGTGATCCCATGAAATAGCATGGATGCTAATGTATCACATTAATTTATTCCTGTACATACATAAAGTCAATTTGGCCGAATTTCGAGTTATTGCTCCTCAAGGACTATTGATATATGACATATTTATTGGTCATCATTAAAATATTAAATCTATTTCTCTAACCCTTGTAAAAGACCTTATGATAATTAATGACTTTTTGACGAGAAATAATCTTCTCTATCTTTGACCCAATACAATACTAAAGTATAAAATTCATGACGTGGCCGTGAAGAAACACAAGTTTACAGAGGAAAATTGAAAACAAAACTCATCATAGTTGCAAGAAAATGATGTACAATCATGTTGTAATTGTTGAAAACTTATTCATTTTTTTTTATAACTAAACTGGGAAAACTATCAGCTGACTCCTGTTGCTGCGTTTGTAAACTTTAGAGTTAAATAATTAAATAATAATTGATCTATATTAAAAACTACCATTTTTTGCATCTCATATTATTATTTGAGTATTCCAATTGGCAAAGCCTATTAAATAGTAATCTAAATGCTAGTAATCTAACTTGGTCACATTTGTTCAAGTCAGGTTATCACAGACCTAATTGAAATTTATAAAATTAAAGCTGTGAGAGATAAGACAGTTATATTCAAGTAGCGAGCGAGTCTGGAAGAATCGTCGCTCCTTAACTAAACGATGGAAACTTTTTTACTTCTGATAAACTGGAGCGTGCCACGTCATTTTGCACAAACTTTACCGTTGCACCGCAGAAACTCACCGATGAATATATGGGTTGGAACTGCAGCTTAAAAACTCGTAAATATTCACCAAAAACTGTAACAACTTCTCTCTATGACGTGCTTATATATTTTACATCACAATTTATGCATTGAAAATACGGCTTGGGCGTTATTATGCATCTATATGTATGTAAACGTTTGAATAAAGAATGATTCGATTTATTTTGTTGGATTTTTGGCTTTTTGTCATGAAGTAAATAGTTGGCTTATCGCCAGACCATGCAAAGCGTTGAGGAAAAGCCAGAGAAAGAACTTTTAATCACAATAAACAATTTCAAACACATGTTTATTACTTATTCCACATACAATTTATTGGATTAGGACCGGTTTCGCTCATGGCAAGCATTATCAACTGATAAGAAATACAACAAAACAGTAATAGTTATTCAAAAGTTAAGCAAGAATTACAAGGTATGACAAACAATTGGTATTACAACTAAGCACATAAATTGAACCAAAATACAAGCAAAGAGGACTATAATTAAAATGTTGAAAACCTCTTAGCAATGCAAGCTTTTACATCAAATTTATATCTAAGCGCTGTTACATCAAAAAATTTGAATGAACTAAATGTATTCGCATAAAAATGTATGAGTGAAATTATATATTAACTTAGTACAAAACAAAAAAGATTTCGGCCACTCCGCTCGTTCTTCCGCCTTTTCTTATAAGTAACACCCAGAACTAGTAGATCTTGTCGACAACATATCCAATCGGCCTCATCACAGTCTTTGTCGTTTTTGAATCTCTAGACATTTCAAGTGCACGGATATATTTGAGCTGAACTCCCGTGTCATAAGTGATAAAAATCATGAATAAAGTTCAAACCATTAAAATCCGTGAAACACGTCCAGTCAAAATCTTAAATTATAATATGTCAGGTTTTCCTTGGTTAAGGGTTTATGTCCTCACGAATATGCCGACGCTGCCAACCACCATCCTCGTAGACGTAGCTCATAATCTTCTAAAAGTAATTGGAGCTCGCCATAAATGACTTTGACCCAAACGCTAGAAATTATCTTATGAGGGTTGCTTTTAATCGAACCTTCGTGTTTTAAGCTAATTTTAATTAATAAAAAAATATGTATTTTTTAAATCATGTGCATATCGATGGTTTATCGCAGATGGAACTGAAGTGTTGAAGCTAGTTACAAAATAAAAACATAACGATGGCTGAAAGAGTAAATTTGCTATATTCGTTTTTGTCTATTTGTGCAGGAAAAGGTAAAAACTGATTATTTTGAGAAAGTAAAAGTTTGTGTTTTTAGCAAAAAAAACCCTTTTCGATAAACGATTTATTTGTACCACCGCTGAAAAACAACGAATAACTGACAGGTGACAATACAAAATGGCGAGGTTGGATAATTAGCAGTGTAGATTTTAGAACAACAATGGAGGTGTCAAATTTTCTTAAAACGTTTTTCCGATGCACTTAAATAAGTTTTGGTTATGAAATTTTTTCGAGACATGACACAACAAAATGGAATTCTTGAGTTATTTTCCGCCAAAAGTGGAGTTAACGACATTACTCTCTAAGCCATAGATATATTTTAAAACGTGTCCCTATCTCATCTTCGTGCTTATAAATATCATACGTGGAGTTTTCCGTTCCTGAAGCTTGGGTGTTTATACGAAATTGAAAATGCGATCGATATCAAATATGATCACTGAGTTTACTGCACCTAACTGCTTGTGTAGCGATGATGCACACAATGCTGTTAAGGTAACATTGTTGGGTATTATTTAATGTGCGAGAAGTGGATTGTAAAGAAAAGTGAAATATTATCATGCTACCTACGAACATGCTTTCTTCGGGCTCATTAATCTTATATTCTGGTAGAATATATCATAAGATCATTGTTATTCATTTGTGTTTGAAACTCTTTCACAAAACAGATGATATAAACTATAATTAAAATCCAACGATGAAATTACATGAATGTTTCGTGACCAGCATAATAATTGGGTATATTTTCTATCTTCAGCAGTTTACACTGCCATTATTATGGAATCAACCTTATTCGGATAGATACATCTCGCAATGAGTCGAACTGTGCTATAAGTTAAGCTTTAATCATCTAAGAAGTTTTCAAAATTATAGCTAGCTTCAAAAGAATGTTTGGTAAAAAAAAAGAATCTGTTCATTCAACCTTAAGTTTCAAAAGCCTACAAACTAAGTATTTTTTATACACACATAGTATTATAATTATCTTGATAGAAAATCAATTAAAATAAACATATATTTTTATAAAATTAAGCCCCTTATAGTACTATAAAATTCGTTCGTATCGTAGTTATCATAGTTAGACTGTATCCAAATCATAAATATTTTTGAATAATTGTTTCTTAAAAATAATAAAACATTTTTACTACTAACCAGCCCTGATCCAATAAATTTTATGTGGAATAAGTACTAAAAATGTGCTATTATTTTTATTTATACTGTAATTCACCAAGTATTGACAGTGACACCTTAAAAGTGAAAGTTGTTTCTTAATTGAATAAAGCAATTGTATTCTGTTTTACTACATACTTCAACTTATTATACAAGTTATCTAAGCATTTTTGATTACTCATCATTTGGAAACGAAGAGCGAAACCTAAGCGAAAAAATAGTGTTTTATTTATTTAAAAAAATCCCAATCAGCAAGAAGACAGTTGAAATCTAAAAAGTGGTTGTCATCTCTTATAAAAGTATTGATATCGGAACATAAAATTAATCTTAAGCAGCATCTTTGATGATAGCAGCAAAAGATTAATTAAATTACACATTTCCATAAATACCCCCTTTATCCAGCGTGGAATAATAGTAATTATTATTGCTATTGAATAGGGCATTAACAATCGCTGCATTGTACTTTCGAATACGATTCCACCATTGTTTCAGACCCTTCCTTTTTATAACAATGTAAATGTCATGAAACTTCCTTTACAAGTTTTCAAAACAATGGCGCCCGACTTCATAATAATGTGAAGTTGTTTTATTGCCGACGGAATAGACGTCTTTGCTTTCTTGTCAAAGAAAAAATCAGAAATCATTACTCATAATATTATAATGTCAAACCTTTTGATATAATGGTCATGGACAGAGTAGTGGAGTTATAAAAAACAATCTAACCCACTTGCACATTCAACAATTCGTTTTGCCGTAAATAAGAATCCGATATAAAAAGTCGGCTTTCGATATGGATTAATTAGCTTTCGTTAAAAGATTTGATTGAACCTGTAATTCTTTGACAAAAATAGTCTTGTATTAAATTCAAAGTGGCCCGGTCCGTGGTGCAGGGATTAACGTCGTTGGCTACCGTGTTGGACCACCCGGGTTCGATTCCTGGTATGAGCGGTTTTTTTCAGTCATTAAATCGATTCTGCTCAGAGGCAATGGGTGTTTGTGTTGTTATCAGGGCTGTGGAGTCGATCTAAAAAATCCCGACTCCGACTCCGACTAAAAAAAAAGGTTAATATCACCACTTTCTATCCCTAATTTCCCTATTTATGTGTATTCAATTAAATATCAACTTTATTAATGCGGCCAAAAGTCAAATTATACAAATTAAATGCAAAAATAAAAATTCAAACTTTTAAAAATTTTCGGCTCCGAGTACGACTCCAGCCAAAACGCCGCGACAACTCCGACTCCACAGCCCTGGTTGTTATACATCCCTTCCACCTTTCCGATCCCAAAGAGTGACGCATAGTATATACAGCTATTAGCTAACCACTAGTCCTTTTCTAGTACTAGTATCCTTAACATACCAACCTCTTCGAAAAAGAGAGTTTGAGCAACTCAGTAACGAGCAGTTCTCGTAGAAAAAAAATGTTGGGATAAACTTTGTGAGGAGTCCATATGCTCCAAGTTGGGAGCGGACATGTTAAAAAAAATATATCAAAAGTAGGTAGTAAACTAATCTCCATTCATCATAATACCCTTGAAACAGGGTGCCGAAAGACAGTTATTTAACCTATAATCATGTAAAATCTTCAAACTGTCCCTACTTTTTTTCAAATAAAAGGTTACGTGACCAAATATCACGCAAATAAAAGTAACTCACGCAAAAAGTATGTTTATTAACCTGCATTGTAAGTATGTACACATCTTTTCATGGCAGGAGTAATAAGAAGTCAGTTAAATACTTCAGAAACAGAGATACCTAATTCATTTTTCAGGAGAGCAAAAAAACAGGTTTTACCAGTAATCAATTTGACCTATTTTTAACAGATACAAATTGTTTGTTCATTGCCTTTAAGTTCGATGCTTTGAATTTTTAATTAATTTGTTAAATAATGTATTGTTTTACGGTTTATTAGAGTTATACACACGAAAGTGATTTTTATAAGAATTGAAATATCTTCGTATCCCCTATTTTTATGACTCTTTGACATAACACAACATACTATTTTGTATCTAATGGCATTTATTACTTGACATCGGAAAAAACCAAAATACATTTCATTTATCCTCGATAGCCCAATTGCAATTGCTAGATTTGTGCAAATAACCATTGAAAGACGGATCTTTAAGCAAACATAAATTTTTCAAGCGTTCGTCTATGACTGACTTGTGAAAATTTGTGTTAAGATTTTTTACTATGTGTCTAAAAGATGTGTGGCATTTCCTAATGATAACATATTTCATTCGGTATTCGAACCATCAAAATACAGCTGAAGATCAAGAGCGTAGAGGTAAGCAAAATGATTTTAAAATAGGCTAAAAATATTTAATTTTAGAGTTTTAAAGTAATTTAGTAAAAGTAAATCGCAAGCAGAGATGTTTACAATTAGAAAAACTTGGAGTCGGCGTTCTATAAACCGACATAAATACCTAAACTAATAATAAAAAAGATGATTGACACGGCACAAACACACAGTGGATAAACACAAAAGTTGGAATATGTAAATGTCCCGACACATTATTAGGCTGCACACTCTGACCGACAGCACTGCACATGCACAGATTCAATAGTGAAAATTATATTTTTTCTTTTGGTTCACAGTGTTGTTGATTATTTAGCAACTCGCATCCATCAAAACAGAGCAGCACGAATTCGCCAAACATAACACGATCAAAAGAAACAACTTGAAAATTTTCAGCTAAGTGTTATTTATTCTATGCGTTTTTATTCATTCAATCTACCTTTCCCGAGTTCGCAGTCACGAAAACAAAAGGGACAAACAAGGTATAACTTGGTGTCGCCTCTTTTATTCGACCAGCCATCTTTCGAAGAAGAATTACTTCTTTCAAAGTAATGTTTGGAATAGGGCTCGGTTTTACCGGTGAATGTTTTTGAAATTTAAGTCAAATATTTTATAACTAACAAGTTGGTACCCGGCAAACGTTGCAATGCCACTCACGAATGAAAGTCTTTGTGTTTATTGAAGTGCTTTCGGATGCACAATATTTTAGATAAATATCGGTATCGGTATCGATGACATTTGCCGTTTGACGTTTGTTGTTTGTCTTTTGACGATTGTCTATGGTAAAACACACGCACCACCTACTGAAAGTTAATTGAACCATGCCATTAATCTTTGCGCAAGTGCAACAATTAGTTGTCAAAATGAACGGTATGTCAGCGCATAAAATATGAAAAAAAACATTGATTTTTATATACATATAAGACCTAATGTAAAATGACTTTACTATGCCTTTAACTTTTGCGCAAGTGCAAGCAATAAGTTGACAAAGTTTTATCGCAATTGAATGAATGGTATAGCAACGCATAAAATACGGACAAACAAACAAACATTGATTTTTACATATTAGAATTAAACCCTACTTTTAACTACAATAAATTTCTTATGCACCACTCTTTTCATGTCTTTGAAAAAATATTATCATAATATGTATTTTACAATATGAAAGCAAGAACCGATCAGTCCACATTTTTTAAAATAGAACAATAAATAGGTATATTTAATAATATCGTTCATTATATGTATATTTCACACTAACTGCGACATGATTATCTATATAAAATTTCGTAGAGAACATCATTGTCATAAAATATAGCTAAATTTATAAATAATGTAAACTCTTTAAGCTTTATCATGCACTACAAACAATTTCTAGCAAGAATTTGAATACTTAATTAACCCAAACCCATTTTCAGTATTCGCAAGGGGGTTTTATTTTATATTTTCCCTATTTAAATTGAGCAGCCAATAGAATCTTCATGCTGCGGAAAAGAGACTTGGCTATATACAAATAAAAAAGCCTGAAAACATACTGCTGAAAGTATCTGTATGATTTAAGAAGGTTACTACCAATAATTCTGTGATATCTTCACAATTTAGCATCGATTGAAATAAAATCAAGTATAACCATACCTTAAGGCGCCTTTCAGCGAATTTCAGTATAACTGTGAGTAATTATTTTTGTTTCTTTTAAACCTTTTCAAAAACTTCGCAATAAGGGAGGTGATTAATGGACGCGTATTTCTTCACAACAGCTTCTGAAAAAGCAACGTTTTAGATCGCAACTCCTTCAAAAAAGAAACTTTAGTTTTTCCCCAACTGGGGAACTCAGCTCCGACTGCAAGAATCATCATTGGACAAATTTTACCATTCAGTGACGTCCAAAGACACTTAGCATATTAAAAAGATGAATTACATTTTTGAGTAGCCAAAAATATTTCTCATTGTTAAAAGCAGGGATGTGGAGTCGATGGCAAAAATTTTACTTTCGTCACGTTGTTTTCCTACCTTTCCTATTTATGTGTGTTTATTTATATATCAACCAACCAATCCGGCCAACAGCCAAATTCGACATACTATTTTCAAAAATAAAAAGTTCAAACATAAAAAAAATAAATGACTCCAGGTACGACTCCGGCCAAAATCCCACGACGAATCCAACTCCACAGCCCTAGTAAAAAGGCAATATGTCTGAAGCCGATGCTATTTTGGGAATAAATCGTGTGATTGTTTGTTATTTATTGAGTTGGTTATTTAATTTTAAGAGATCTGAAATCAGGCTTCAAATCATTAGGGGATTACCACCACACGAAACATCCTTTTTAACTTATGATTAATATTCCGAATAAAAACCAGGATACTTATAACAAAGATAAGATGGTCCCTGTGGTCTAATGGCAAGAGCTTGGTCCTAGCGATCAGGTGGGCCTGGGTTCAATTTCCAGCGAGGTCAACTTTTTCTATTGGAAAAGAGATCTTGGGCTGGGTGGGTGCATGTAATTTATCGTTGAGTTTTTAACGACTGATTCATAATTTATCATCGAGCTAATCTCGTACGACTTTCACAATTAAAAATATTTGGCGCATTTGCATTACAGCTGTTATGAAAAAATAATATTATTTAATTACATTCGAGAAAAATTGGTTTCAATCAATGATAGCAGAATTTGAAGAACATAGGTCAGATGAAGATCAATAATTGATTAAGGATGACTCTTAAACCTTCCGCTTAAAATAAGTTCAAATTTATGGTTAATTAAACTTACTACAATATGATATCTTCTAATATAAAAAAATCAATATTTATTTGTTTTAATATAAAATTTAAAATAACTTTGATTATTCCACGTATTGTGTAACTAATTGTGACACGTGTTTCGCCTCTTTCAGAGGCATCTTCAGACTTACTATCGCAAAGTTTGCTTAAGTAATGAAGCAAGATAAATTCTAACATTTTAACATTTTAAATTATGAAATTACAAAATGGATTACGGGTTTTTTTCCTTCTAAAGGAAACAAGGAAGGGGTGATAGAATCAAAAAATGCATTAACATAATGATACTAATAAGGTGCAATCACTCAATCAATTAGATTGGGATTTTTCCTTTTTAAGGGACGCAAGAGAGGGTTATAGAATCGAAACAAAGCAAACAAATATATTTCTAATGACGTTAAACATTACAAACTAATAAACTATAAACTAATGAGCTGCAATCAATCAGTTAGGTTGGGTGATCACTCTTTTGAATTGGGAATAATGTCAGCAGAGGTGAGCAACCTGTCCTGTTAAGAATATTATTTAATAATATATCTTTTTTATTAAAGTTATTATTAAAGTTATTTTAAATTTTATATTAAAATGAACTTCCACAAAGTTACCGCCGAAACCATCGAAAATATTTATTTGTTTGTTTGTTTGCACCCTATGCCCTGCCATACCGTTCATCCGATCGCAATGAAACTTTGACAAACTTTTTGCTTGCACTTGCGCGGAAGTTTTTGGCATAGTAAAATTAACTTACAGTACCTAGGTCTTTTATATAAACATCAATGTTTTTTCATATTTTATGCACTGCCATACCGTTCATTTTGAAGTCATAGTAAAATTAAATTTCAGTATGTGGCGTTGTTTTTGCATGCAGTGCATGTGTTCGTTCATTCTTTGAACAATGAATGCTAATTCAAAGCAGTCAAAAAAGTTGAGTTTACTATGCTGGTGATCTCAAAAGAAATGAAATAATATCAAAAATCTTTATACGACTGCTGCGAATAGATTGTTCATCTCGTATAACTTTCGGAAGAACAAGCTTGTAAGAATAGTGTCAAAATGTCATCAAACATAATAAAACGGCAATTTCTACACAATTCTTCAATGATTGGAGTAAAAGGACACTAGATTTCTAAAAGCATACTCGAGGGAGTTTGCACCGTAAATGAGAGGAAATTAGGAAGGCAGGTGATGGCTTGTCATTAGTACGCCACTGAACGCACATCCATCATAATTGTACGATTTCAGTGGCGGCAAACAGCTGTGGGTGCAAAAACAGCTCCATTTAAATAAATATACTATGATAATGAAGTTTGCCTCATATTGCATATTGTTTTTAGAATAAGGTTTGAATGAAAAAATGTTTTTCGTTACTTTCTTTGAAAGCTTTTTTAAATCATTATATTATATATCTGCCGGGTTTGTGGTGCAGTGGTAAAAGACTCCGACTCCAGCATTTACGGAAAACACGACTCCGACACCAACTCCGACTAAAAAATGTTTAATATCGTCACTTTTTTTCCTAATTTCCCTAATTATGTGTATTCAATTAAATATCAACCCTACCAATCCGGCCAATAGCCAAATTTGACATATGATATGCAAAAATAACAAAAGTTTAAACTTTTAAAATTTCCGACTCCGAGTACGACTCCGGTCGAAGCCCCGCGACGACTCCGACTCCGACTCCACAGCCCTGGTCAGACCACCCGGGTTCAGATTTTTTAGTCGATAAATCGATTCTGCTCAGAGGCAATGGGTTGCTTGGATTGTTAAAAATCCCTTTTCACTTTTCCGATCCCAAAGAGCGACGCATAGTGACAGCGATTAGCTAACCACTAGTCTTGTCCTAGTTCGTGAATGCTTTCTATCCCTACTCTCTTCGAAACAGAGAGGTTGAGCAACTGAGTAACAGCAGTTCTCGTAGAACAACATATGTTGAGATAAGCCAGGTGAGGACTCCATATGTTCCAAGCTTCATGCTCAGAAAAATAATATTATGTTTCATAACGTTTAAATGTATCATTATAATTTTGGTATCTTAATTTTTTTTTATTATGATTCCCAATTATTGTCAATTAACTTAAAAATTGGCGATTGTATTTTATGTATCCATAATGTTTCGTTCTGTAAATGCTTGTCGTATTTTTCACACAAATTATTCATTATACCTTGTTATTAATTAGTCTTACTCAATTCTATATGATTAACCCAGTGTGTAACTATAAACAAATGTATAACTGTATAACTATATTCAAATGTCCATTATAAGTTTACAATGCTTAAACATAGCAATAGAAATTGTGAAGAAAATATTTATTTTCGTACGCCACTGGCAGCCATTGACAGTAGCAGTGTGAGCGATGGCAGAAAGAAGAAGTATCTAAATATTACGTGCGCTCTAATTCACGCAACTTTTTTTATCAACTTAGTAATTATCTATTTAATGATATTATAAGAAACCGGAAGTATCCTTACGATAACTTTTTTCCGTTATACGGCAAATACGTGAGAGTATTTCTTTTTCAGAATATATAAATAAATACACCGGAAATGATTCTGGAAAATTCAAGGAAAAATAAACCCTATAGCGTTTTATTGTTTTAAATATTTAACGCTTGGATTTCTATGACATCATCATAGCTATCTTAGATAGAGATCCTTATGGCTTTAATTTTTTTGTCAGAAGTTATTTGTCGCGTAGGTCTTTTGAGTCACCAGTCGCAAGAGCTGTTCGGCTGAATGATGCACTGCCTATTGAGGTGAACATTTTCAGCAGTGATCTTGATACTTAGCTTTTAAATTCATTTTTATGATATTAATAAGTTTTTGTTTTATCAATTTCTTAATGTTGCGTTATATGTTATTTCACATTTTTAATATACTGGTCAAATGCATGGCGCATTGGCGTCAGCTGTAATGCCATGTATTGTATTTTATTTTTTCAATAATTAAATGAACAAATAAGGTACCTTATAGTTTCAGCGTATAGTTTCAAAAGTGTAACTATCCCATATTTTTTGAAACTGAACTAATGCTGTCACATTATTCTTCACTTCGAAAAGTGGATAGTTCTACTTTTGATACTGTACGACTCAAATATATTGTCAACCTGCAACACACCACCCTTAAAAATATTTATCTCAGTCGTCATATTTAAATTGTCAAACATATATGGTAATTTGAATTTTTTGAATTTTGTACTTTTCCATGAGTTTTGTCGCTAACGACCCGGGTTTCGCCTTTCGGCATCTTCAGGCATTCCAAGTGCACGGATGTACTTGAACTGACGCGTAGTAAACAGTTTGTATCGTTTATATACAAAAATATAAGTAGATCACTAAGTTGAAAGGTTATTAAAATGTAAATTAGCGAAATTTGAATGAATACAAGTTTCAATGATTTAAGTGGGTTTGTTGTAATTACGGGGATTTTTGAAAATATTAATGACCAGATGATAACATAAGAATATTTAAAATAAATCTAGGGTCCTATCCGACCTCTCGTTAATGAGTTGATTGATTTCAAGCCTTTATTATTATATTACATTAATGATAGTAAGTGAATTGATATTTAATAATAGCAAGTGCTTGAATTGTAAATAAATGACAATTATTAATAAATGACAATAAATTAAAAATAACAATTATTTAAAAGGGGTACAACAATGGCGAACTAGGCAAATAAAGTTGCTCGTTCAAAATTGGCAGACCGTTGAGCTGAGCTCGATTAATCTCTAAGATTTCTTGATAAAATAGTTTAAACTCACCCCACAAAATTCAATAAATTCAAATTTGATATTGAAATTCCACCAAGCACCCTCAGTCGAAATACTTAATTAAATATATGGTAATGCTGGTATTATTTTGCACTTTATTGGAATAATTGAAATGGTTCAACTCACTATAGCTACAGCATAGCTAAACAATTCTTAATAATGGATCAAATGTAAGAATGACTTATGAATGACAATACAATTCATGAAAGTGTCGAATTCGAAACTATTGGAAACAGCAACAAAATAAAATGAATACCAAAACGACGAGTTCGATAACAGAATACGATTCTTATAGCAAACTTAAATATGTAATTTATTTTTAGTTTTAAAAGACGACAGTAATAAGCATTCATAGTAAAAATGCGATATTTTATTTCTATTTTCCCAACACGAAATAACTTTGCTTGCGATTCTAAGAGAAAATTGATGGGAGTTTAAGAAAAATCCAGCTTTAAGCTGCGAGGTGAAAGCACTGTTACGCTATTGAAAACACTTTCCAGAAATGGATTCAATTAACTTTACAGAGATAGAAGTTTAATTAAGTTAATGATTTCAATATTGGCATATTCAAAACATTTCTGTTTGCTCAATTTGCCAATGTGCCGTGAATACTTGTTTCATGGTTTAATATAATTATGTTTTTAAATATTTATATAACTGTCCAAAAGACAGTGTTTTCTTATTTAAAATTTTCTCTTTCAGTTTTTAAATTAAAATTGTATTAATAAATAAAAACTGGATAGATATAAAAAGGCTAATGTTCTGTATTTTTTAAATATTCCCTAGAGTAGTGATGCACAAACTTTTTGGGAGAAAGGCCAGATAATCAAATAGTTTGAGGGCCGCATGAGTAAAAAGTAATTAATTAAATTTTACATTGTCCTTTCACAGTCCGTAAAAAGTTCTGAAAAAAAAAGATGATTGATATTTATTTTATTGGGCCGCACGAAATGTCATTACGGGTCGCAGGTTGTGCATTACTACCCTTGAGCCTAGGGAAGTCAACTTTTTGAGACACCACGTCCTTACTTAGAACTCCAGTAAGCTGGGTCATGAAACATATCAACTAGAGACTCCAATTACTCGACATATCAACTACTCGAGTATCGAGTAGTAAAATTCTAAAATACTCGAGTAGTTTCAGATGTACCAAAAAATATATTTTTAATTCGCTTATATTATTTATTTGGTTCAAAGATTTGTTTTTTTACTCCCGCAGTAGAAAAAACTCTCTCTGTTGCTGTGGACGTCGGCTTAAAATTTAGCGAAAATGCCATCTAGTTTTTCTGTACACTATTTAAAAATAATAAAATTCGGAAATAAATCTTCATTTATACATTACGAGTATTCCTTAGAAAATGGACGAGTATACTCGAATATCGAGTACTCGATAATCGAATTGGAGTCTCTAATATCAACGTTATTTGTGCTTAAAATTTTATGATGTGAAAAGAATTAATAACATGCATTATAGTATTGAGTTTTATTATGTATCTCAAAACATGTTTTTATTTTTCAATTCATATTTCAACAGCTTATAATTTAATCACCCAAACTCTCTTGCTTATTCCTGATAGAAAAATATATAGTTTGATATATGAAATCTATCAAGCACCTTCAGTCAAAACCATAAGCCTATAAAAGTAATATTATTTTAGAAAGACACCGTTTTAAGATTTCGTTACAGATAAGCGACAACAGATTCTTTAGAGTTTAAGAAATGACAAAACCTTTACGCACCGTCTTATGTGGACGTTTTATGACGAAACGGCACGTTCCGGTCATGGCGCCATATGTAACACTTACAAAAAATTGTTGTAAGTGGCCTCGAACTGGTTGAGTCATGGCCGTAGTTATGTTTTTATTGCGGCTGGCTAGACGTCGACATAAAACCTTTAGTTCGCGATGATTTAAATTAATTGTTATTTGGTTGCGGTGTAACCGCAAATATTCGCCTACGTAAGCGCCCTGTTATTGTGTTTTGTGAATAATTCTCGATGGAAATGCTTTAGTCTTAAATTAAGACATTTCCATTTTTGTTAGAATCCAACAATTGTATCAAATGATCAATAAGCGATGTGACATTATCAGCAGGCGAGTAAAACCGGTCCTAATCATTTGATAAAAATATTTTTTATTTTTATAAATATTCCTATACATAATTTGAAATAAATTAACTGATGGGTTCTATCATTTTTGTATTGAAATGCCCCATGTTATCCATAAAGAGATATATTTCTCGGTGGGAAATAAAATCTAAAAATAATTTCTTTCGCGTGCCTGAAGTTACGTAAAAAATACAAAAATGTTTTCGGCTTTTTATCCGCGCGTATCAACAACACATATCCCCAATAGGCGCGTGTGGTGACACGTGAAAAACATTTGTCACGGTGAATAGCCGTGTGCTATGTCGATAGCTTCTCCTATGTAATGCTGCAAAAGTGTTATTCATTTATTGACATTTGGGAATCTATGTGAAAATTTTATCTGTCATTTGACCAATAGCCGAGATAAAAATAATAATAGGCTGGCAGCACTGTAACAAAATTTAAAAAGTTTTAGAATTCCATTCGATTCCAATTTTGAACTATGATTTTAGTATTCACACCATTTTATGAAATACATTTTTATAGGTTACTAGCCAGTTCCCGACAAGCGTTGCAATGTCACTTAAAAGAAAGAAAGTGTTTGTGTTTATTAAAGTGTTTTATGTACAATATTTTAATTTCGATTTAATTTCACTAAAATTGATCGATATCGATGACATTTGCCGGTTGACGTTTGCTTTTTGTCTTTTGCCGATTGTCTATGGGTCGACACACGCGCCACCTACTGTAAGTTAATTGTGCCATGCCTATAGTGAGAAAAAAACTGGTTACAGAAATATAAAACCGTTAGCTCACGTTTATTTTAACAAAGTTATTAAATATCAATCCGTTTGGAGTTTGAAATTGAAGACTATTTGCATTATTTTAACATGATGGATTTATTTACATATTTATTTATTAATAAGTCGTCATTAAAAACACGTTTAAATAAATATCATTCATACTACACGGTAACAAAACTTGACCTGTGATTTGTGATTTTTTAAATATGGATTAAAAATTAAGAGAAACAAAGCACCGTTGAAAGAGTTCGTTACTATTATACCTAGTGGTGGTGTAAAAAAGAACCACACATAAGAATTGGAATATCCATATATTATAAATTATTTGTGTGAGTATACCAAAGAGACAAATGGGTAATATTTTTGTAAAAATAGCCAGCAATATTCACAAAAATAATGTAAAAAAACTCATTCGTATTTAAATCTACATTTTTTTGAAATAATATTGTATGATTTATAATATTCAGAGCGTTCTTTATGCAAATCAAAACGTGATTTGTTTCGATAAAAAACGATTTATTTTTAATGATTTAACACCGGAAAATTGTGAGGAACTGTTTAAATATACATTTTATGGTAATTGGCAATAAAAATGGAAAAGCGAATTCCGTGATACTGCCGAATCATTTTGACAGTTGACAATTTTATTTTATTTGAAATTATTCATTATGAATCAATATTGGCGCTCAATATTATTCCAAATTTGAACCATAAAATATTATTTCGATACACCGTGAGAATTCTATTAACCAGGAGTCAGATATCCATTCTTGGTAAACGCATTGTTTTGTACTAATTTCACATACTTTAAGGATTTTAACCGGCTTTGATCATCGCAAGTATTATTATTACAAGTAATGCTACTCGTGACGAAAACGTATAAAATGACGACATATATTCTTTTAGTCAACCATTGCAATTTTTCACATGAGCCACAACTTTTGACAATCTAATGTTGTATTCAAGACGGTCACTTTCTCCTAATACGTCGTTAATACTTTCCACTTAGCTCTTAATAATAATTAAACATGCATCTATAACACCGGCGCCGCGCCGTTAGCAGTGTCGGAAATTATAAGTATAGGTTTACATGTCGGTGATCCGTGAGCTCTGCGACAATACATACTGTATTGACTCTAGCAATGTACAAAATTAAGGCATAACTACCCTGCATTCAAATTAAAATCTTAAAGTCACATCAATTGAGAATTTTTCAAAATTCTTGTTACTTGACGCACTTTGTGAAAAATCATTTCCCAATCATTCAATGTGTTATTGTTTCAGAATCAGTAGCTTTTACTCGCTCCTAACTAATAAATACAGCGAAAGAAAATTGGCCATTGTAAAAATAAAATTTTCCCGGAAATGCCGTCATGGCGGAAACGAAAAAATCTGATAATTAAAATGTATTTCCTACTCTATATATTCACTGACCGGAGACAAAGGGTTATTAATATGCAGCCTTGACCGCCTACCAAAGGGTTATTATTGTAAAGCTATGCAAAACACATTACAGGATGTTTGTGATATTTGGAATATATTTAAAAAAAATAATTTAGCTCGTTGTTAACGATTGGTACAGTTTTGACATAGCTGGAATTGTCTCGTAGCAGAGCTGTTACATACTTTGTTTTTGAATAATCGCTGCATTTGGAATCCAAGGTTTTGATTTATGTGATATTTCTATCCATTCAAAGAACTTTTGATTGTATTAAAAATAAGAATTATTAGTTTAACTGCAAAGAAAGAGCAAAAATCAGCAGATGAGAAAATTTGTCAAAAAAAATTTCATGACAAACACAAAAATATTTGAAATTTTAGTGTTACCATAATACACTCAAAACTCATTTCGTGCGATTTATAAGTGATGTGGTTTTTTTAATGGATTTTTTTAAATATATTTTGGATACTTTATAAACGAACAGTGCCTTGTTCACATAATGTCACTGAAATATCGCATTATTTATGGGCATCGATTATAATTTAAATTGCTATAAACAAATTGGCATGAAAATATATTTTAAATATCAAAGAGTGCCAGCCCCAAGTTATAGATGTACATATTAGCCGACGATAAAGAGGTAAATAGGGTCATTATTTAAATGTCATATGCATAATATATAGCATCGGTCGAATTTTAGATATTTCAATATGAAAACGTCAAAGGTATGACAATTAGTGAACACACTGCACCCGGCTTAAAAAAGTTTCACGCGGGAAAAAATAATAAATTATTCTGTTCGTGCGGTTGGTGCGCGTGATTGTGTTCCTTTTTTCAAACATGGAACAACGAAATGCGAGGTCACGATTGGCGCCACCGCGTAATTAAAAAATATCGCGCCATAATTGGCAGACACGTCAAATTAAGGCGCACCGTTGCTGAATCAACAATGGCGTCATCCTTTTACAGAAGTAGTACAAAATTTGTTGTCCAGCAGCGAAGGTTTGTAGTTCAGAGAGTCCGTTCTTTAAAAAAAACGTTTTACAACAGGCAATAGATTCACTATTATCTAACCATTACTTATCTTTTGACCCTTACTACCTTGTAACATTGAGTTAATAAACACGTTGCATTATAACCAGGGCTGTGGAGTCGGAGTCGGAGTCGTCGCGGCGTTTTGGCCGGAGTCGTACTCGGAGTCGGAAATTTTTAAAAGTTTGAACTTTTTATTTTTGCATATAATGTATCAAATTTGGCTAATGGCCGGATTGGTAGGGTTGATATTTAATTGAATACACATAATTTAGGGAAAAAAGTGACGATATTTTTTAGTCGGAGTCGAAGTCGTGGTTTCGGTAAATGCTGGAGTCGAAGTCGAACTTTTTTTTACCGACTCCGCAGCCCTGATTATAACATGCGTTTGGACAGATTCTTGAATCTCAGTTTTCTCAAAGCAACCGGATCGGCAATTACCTAAAGCAGATAACCATCAAATTTAATTAGTCATCCAAATTCTGAATTGAATTTTTGTGTTTTAAAAAAAATATTTGGAATAACAGCTAATGCCAATGCGCCAGTATTCGTCCAACGAAGTAGTAAAATGTCGAGCAGTAAGATTCAAAATAGGAGTTAAGCTTAATATAACTATTAAATACTTATTTTGGTCTCTAGAAAACTGCCTCGCACCTGTACACTTGGTTAGAAAAAGTGCAACCAAGGAAACTCGCTTACACTGACTTAACCTTCGTAGGACTATCATTGAAAAATGATTCTCAGGCCGAAGGGGGGTAAAAAAAGACCCCAGTGTTTTGGCTTTATTGGCATAGACTGCAATAAAAAAATGAATGATTATGCTTTGACGTATATTTATACATCTTTCTGAAAAAAAAATCATATAAAAATCCCTATTTTTCCTATAATTATTCATATTTACGACGACGTTTCCATTCCAACGGCTATGGCGGACTAACAAGCCAATAACCGTTCACGAAGTCACATTACCTTATCTCTTATCTTATCGCTTATCGCTTTTTATTGTTTCCAGATATGAAACACTCCGTCCATGTTATCTACGACTCACTGTTGTCACGTTCTCTTATCGCTTATTAGACTGAAAAATTCCGACTTCTTCTCTTTTTTAATTGATTACGGCGCAACTAGCCAATAAAATCATATTTTTTTTCCGCAAAAGGTTTTAAAAACTATGATTTAAGAATATCAAAAGTTTAGACATCGTATCACTAGTATTAAGATAGATATTTAAGGTAAAGTAGCTGTTGGAACAAAATCTATAGTGTTCGGGATGGCTAGGTTAACCTGTGATACACAACCTATGGCCCACGGCCGAATGCGGCCCGCAACGACAAATACCAATCTCCTTTTTTCTTCAGATTGTTTTTCCGGACGATGGAAGAATAATGTAAAAGAATAAATAAATTAATTAAATATACACTAAAACTATCTATAATTTAATCAGTTCTCCCAATGTGGCCCTCAAACTATCTGGGAATTGATTATCTGGCCCTTCTCGCAAAAAGGTTGTGCTTCACAGGCCTAAACTAACCAAATAAATGTTAATGTAGGTAAACTTTTCTGTTTGTTTAAAATCTCTATAATTTAATATATATGTACATATGTATCTTTTTGCTGTTTTTTGTGACA
This sequence comes from Himalopsyche kuldschensis, assembly GCA_028554975.1. NCBI lineage: Eukaryota > Metazoa > Arthropoda > Insecta > Trichoptera > Rhyacophilidae > Himalopsyche > Himalopsyche kuldschensis. Next base: position 1,976,692 of record JAHFWI010000005.1, read on the forward strand.
GATTGAAGGACTGTATTAGGAAAAACAACATTTAAAAAGTAAATTATACTTGTAAACATTGCGAAGGGACAACTACTTAATACCTAACATTCTTTCTTGCTATTTTCATCAAAGACATTTTGTAAATTTCTCCGGCGCACAAAAACACAAAGAAGATATTTTCTACATTTCTCAAATAAGATATAGTTCAGAATTTGCGAATTTATTCTACATATAATAGAAATTGTAAAAACATTTTTTTTCTTTGTGTGCTTAGAAACTAGAACGGCGAGTGGATGCAAAATAGCAAACACAAAGTATTAATGAAATGTTTGTTATTTAGTTAAAGTTAAATTTATGACTGCGTAATACTTAGTGATAATTTGTTTTGGTTTATATACGGTGACACTAGCAAACGGTTACAGTAAACATAAAGCTGATTGTTTCCTTCTTCTCGGAGATTATAACAGTGTCTTTGTGAAACTGGAAACTTTTACCATCTATATTTTTTTAAATATCTTTATAAGATCTTCAACAAAATAATAACTTACTTTATCATTTATTAAATATTCTTAACGTTGATTATCCACACACATGGCAATCATTTTAAAGCATATTTATTGAAGAAAATTGGCATACAAATTAACCTTACCAATATTTTCAATTTAGTTGAATAAAATAATGTTCATTTATTAAAAATATGATAATAAGCACTTACATATAATGGCCATCAATCAAAGGCGGTCTAAATACATCTTCCTGTCCATTTTCTCAGTTTACTGCACATTTAAATGTAACCACTAATTTCAATGTATTTTATATTATACTAGCCGGTACCCGGCAAGGGTTGCAATGCCACTCAAATAAAGAAGGTGTCCTTGTTTATTGAAGTGCTTTTGGATGCACAATATTTTAGATAAATAATTTCGATTTCAATAACATCATGATCGGTATCGATGACATGTCCCGTTTGACGCTTGTAGTTTGTCTTTTGCCGAATGTCTATGGTACGGCACACAAGCCACCTACTGTTAGTTAATTGTACTATGTCTATAAACTTTGCGAAAGTGTAACAATAAGTTGTCAAAATGTACGGTACGGCATAAAATATTTAAAAAAAAATGGTTTTTGTATAAAAGACCGACTGTAAGTTAATTTAATTATGCCTTTAACCTATGCTTAAATGAAAGCATACAGTTGGCAAAGTTTTATCGCAATCGGACCAACGGTATGGCAACAAACATTAATTTTTACATATTAGATTTATGTTTTAAAATATAGTGATATAATCAATTGATATCTCTCGATGAAAATTTTCGTAATTTTCAATCCAAAGACGATAGATTAGTAATAAAAAGTCATTCAATAAGTTGTGACTATAAAATACTTATTTTCATACTAGAAAATATTTATTCATACTGCAACTATCATCATAACAATTCGTTCATAATTTTATCTGTATTATTTTATAGCATGTGTGGGATCGTTACTCGAGTCCTATCCAAACAACCCACTCTGTAATTTTGTGATAAGAACAACTTGTAATTATCTCCTCCAAACACTAACGGGCACACCTGACAAAGTAATAATTTTACTTTAAACCAAAAAGGAAAAAAATAACGAAACGCCGGAGCTTTTACTGGATATTTTTTTTAAAAAAAGAACACAAGTTAACGTCGCAAAATCCGTTAAGGTGACCAGATTACTAAAACTCGCCGTGAAAATAAATTTTAAGTGCTAAGTGCAAGACTATGAAAATACACCTGATTCTGCTTTTGCACGGATTTTTATGATGGAACATGACGTTAAAAGCGACGCAATTGTTTTCCTTTAAAACGGTTGTAATGAAATATGAAATATAATGAATGTCTTGTTTTTGATGGAACGCTAGACACTAGAATAAATGTACAGAAATATTTATTTTGAATCGTTTGAATTTCGTACTTCTTCGTGAGTTAATTCGCTAACGACCCACAGTTTGCCTTTCAGCATCTTCAGGCTATGCATTTGCACGAATGAACTTTAACTGACGCGAATTAAATAGTTTACTTACATAAAAAAATAAAAGTAGCAACGTTCACTTTCAGCTTAACAAACGAGCGGCATAATTGTTATCATCAAGCAAATGCTGTTGAAATGCTTCATTAGGAGACCACATGCTCCACATTGGGAGCGGACTCGTGATAACTAATTTATGCTTCTATATTTTGTGGATCCTTAAGATATTTGAATCTATATTAATTAATTAGGACGTTAAATTAAATTAAACTATTTGAGTGCACGCCAACCTAGGATGAGTGCGCGGGGGTTTTAAAACTGCTGCGCGGAACCTAAGAGGGAACATTGATTGCTAGTTATTTAAAATGTGTCAAATAAAAACTGTTAATAGTCTATCATAGTAAATTTCTAACAAAAAAATACCCTAGTAGCGTTTTAACATTTCCAGTATTTAATTAAACAAGATGATTTCCGGCTTAGATAATATGAACTCATACAGATATTTAATTAGACCCTATGTTCAGTCGTTTGACCTCACGTTTTAGAAAAGGTCAGTATTTAGATACGACTAGTTGTTGTTCCGGGTTCAGATGGCGACATTTGCTTGTAATCTAGTGCATTTCATTTTTTTCATAAATTCGTAAATAATAAAGTATGGTCACATTGATGTTATAATTAAAATGTATGTAAATATTAGTGAGATTTGCTAAGTAACAATGGGTTAAGGTAAATTATGCTGTAATGAAGCATGCGTAAAGGCTATTTTTCATAGTTTATTTTTTCATGACATAATTACCCTAAGCTCGCATTATACGTGTGGATGTAATTTAAAGTGATCATTATTCCAGTTAAGTGGGACATGTTTTTCTCTTAAAAAGAAAAAGTTTTTTATATTTATATAATACCTCATAACATTAAAGTATTTAGGTTACCTCGTTCTGGCGAAAATAAACTTAAGAAATAATCTTTTTTTTTTCAAACTGGACCGTCAGTGTCACTGTTAACATTAATTCATCAAGTACACGACACATAGATGTCATAATATCATTAGAATTGAATTTTAATCACGCGCATTTTAACTGAATTATTGTATAAAGTAGTTAGTTGAAGTTAAAATTAAGCGTGTAAATTACGAAACCGAATGGTAGCACTTAAAGGGTTTCATGAACATTGTACATAGATTATTTATTTAATCACGTTTTCTACATTCGAAACCATTGGCTACTTTTATATTTTCATTCATTTTCAACCACCTTATTATTCTTGGGCAAGTTAAGCTGCCTACTGCACTACCTAAAATATTTGAATTATATTTAAAAAAAATAATGTAAAAAAAACCGAATGTTTCGATGTTTCATTAGGATTCTATGGTACACATATTTGGCGCAATATTAATGAAATAATTTCATGACAAGTTTGTTTGGTTCTTTGTCGATATACAATTGATATATTTTTTTATAATTAGTATTTTGCCAATACGGACCATAGAGAATATTCATTACTCCCATTACAGGAACGCTTCGTTATTTTAATACACCCGATTCTCTTTTTGAACGGTTTCGAAAAAAGAATAATTTAGAACATGTCCTCCGTCCAAAATGAGGATCGAGTGTTTTTCTTTCTCCCAGTGAGTGCACCTGATTGTTCAGATCGCTGGAATTCCACTGGATGTAAAAAAAAATCAAGTAAGGGTTGAACAATTCTGGTACATCTGAAAAACATGCTACAGTCAGATTAAACGTCTCTCTTTGGCCAAATGCTGCTTATTCTGCTCTATTATTCACAAAAATTAGAAAACAGAATTCAAAAACAATCGAAAAGAACGATGCATTTACGTACCCGCTTTATTTATAATCACTCCGCTTTTCGTCGATTTTCTTCGGTGAAACAAATTCCCTCTCTTGACAGTTGAAAATTGGAAATGGCGGACGGGAATAATCCAAAAGTGTGTATCGTTTTTGCATGTTGAATGCAATTCTCCGAACGTGCAACGTGGCTCTATTTAAATGCAAATATTTAATGGGTGAAATTACGAAACATCGACCCGCGCTGACCGTTGAATTTTTCCACATTGTTAGCTTGCTTAAAAAACTATTTGGTTTCAATTCTGCCAAAAGGTTAAAAAACAGTATTTTTTTTAAAAAAAGATTCAATATACGTCTACTTTTATATATTATATATTCATACGAGATCTCAACACATCATTCTGATGATGAGGCTCCGAAACGATTATGGATGAAAATATATTGTAAGATAATTTTACTACATCCTTTTTAAAATTCCTATAGATGTATCATTATAACTTGACCTGTTAGTGAGGATGTTGCAATACTCAACCAAAACTTACTTTCTTACTGAAACATTTTAATATGCAAGATATGAATGAAAAAATATCTTTATATACATATCGATGGATAAAGAGTAAATTTGCTATCTCCGTTTTTGACAATTGTGCAGGAGAGGGAAAAAACTAATTATTTTGGTATTTTCAAAACGATCGGAAAAATTTCAAATAGAACTTTCAAACGATTTGTTTGCACCACCGCTGAAAAACAACGAATGCATGACAGGTGAAAATATACATGACATTGATGATGACAACAATTCATTTTCGGCCAAAAGTGGAGTTAGCAAAATTACTCTTTAAGGGGGTCTCCCCCATGTGATAATTTGAAACAATCTTTTTTTATTTTACATACATATAATAATTCTTAAACACGTAGAATATGCTGGTAAGGTGATTTTTATATATTTGAAGTCGTTGGAAAGTTACTGCAGTTAGACGACACTTCCGTTCGTTTGAAGATATATTGTATTTATTCTATTTTTCAGTTCATTTCCCTGACATTATTTGTGTTGAATATTTTTACCCGACGGTCACTGTTAAATATTACCAATAGTCACTTTTATGTGTGCACTGTCAATACTTAGGATAAAGGTATTATAATAATATATTTATTGTACTGATTCCGCAAGACTCAAATAGGGCGTAGCGTGAGCGATTAGCCAACTAATAGTCTTCTTCTAATCCTATCTTATCTATCTCTTATCTCTTCGGAAAAACGAGGCATATCCATTTAGTAGCAATCAGTTCTCGTGGAAAATCTTTCGATGGGATTAACTCCATTATAAACCCATATGCTGTATATTGGCAACAGTTATGGCTTAAAAAATCTTTCACATTTATGATATAAAATTTATTTACATGATCTGGTGCATGAGTCAATTCAGTATTTTTAATAACTACTAATTTTACTAATTTATTAAAAAAAAAACACTTAAGGGTTCCCCCATGTGATATTTTGAAACAATCTTTTTTTTTGTTGCATATAATGATTCTTAAACACGTGTAGAATATGCTGGTAAAGTGATTTTACAATATTTGAAGTCGTTGGAAAGTTATTGCACTTAGACTACACTTGTTTCAAGGCGGGGGACATCGGTCACATTTTGACGCTTCGGCTTGTTACATCAGAACTTTCAATACACATGTAATTTCAATTCAAAATTTAATCAAGAGTAAAGCAAGCAGCTTTAAAATACTTAAAACAGGAAGAAGTAAGAATTATCTATGGACGAGGCAATTCTCAGCCGTTTTGTTTTTAATTAGCAAAATAGTCTAAACAAATCATGAAATTTGAATGAATGAATTTTTTTCACTTGTCAATTGTTCAATTTTCAACATTTTCAAAATGTCTTAGTTCAGATGATTTTTACAGCTTCATAAATTAAAATTCCAATAGATTTTTTGATTTCGAATAAGCCGGCCGGATGGAGACCGCTTACCACCTTTTTTTCGACATGGGTGCATTTCGAGTGGTGCACCACACATTCTGATGAAGATTTTAATCTAATAATATTTTGACTTACTGTTAAAATGTCAATAAACATATGCTCAAAATTTCAAACTTCTACGTTATTAATGTTCGTCAAAGAAAAATCCCAAATAAAGCTAAAAAAACCGGCTGTCACATGGGGGACCCCCTTAAGCCATCGATATATATTTTATTAAGACAATACAATTTAAATGACAATTGAAAATTTTAGTTCCGAATACGATAGTGGTCAAGTAATGATGCTACATCAATAGGACCAAAAAATAGGATATGTATTTATTAATAGTGTTCTTTATCCTCGTTAAATCTATATATCAGTTGATCAACATTTAAAACAAACATATTTAGATCTTAAAGATATAAAGATACAAGTCGAAACTCACTGTCGAAATAAAAATAGCCAGGAAACTGAGAGCCAGCTTCAAGGGTACACATATTACAGCTTTAGTTGGTAAATATGGTTAGAAAAAAATTTTAATAGTGAAATAAAATGTTTACCTAGTATTTTTTTTTGTTTTTACTTTCATACGTCATGAAAAGTTTCAATGATAACTTCTGAAAGAGCAGCCTTCAAATAGACCTTTTTTATACGGCCGAAATAGCGCTACAGAAACCCGCCCTTAAGGAGACTAGGCACTCGTACGAAATTAGGGGTTAGTTATTTTTAGAGCATTTTGTAAATTGTACGACTTTAATGTACATATGTATATATTTAACAATACATATTCCCAGTCTTGTACATACGTACATACTTTAAATGGCTAACTTTATTTTTATTTTTGTATATCCAAACGTGCTATTTTGTGTATGTTTTATGCAGGGCTGTGGAGTCAGAGTCGGAGTCGTGGAGTCGTGGAGTCGGAGCTTTTTGGCCGGAGTCGGAGCCGGAGTCGTCGCGGTGATTTGGCCGGAGTCGGAAATTTTGAAAAGTTTGAAATTTTTTATTTTTGCATTTTATATGTCAAATTTGAGTTTTGGTCGCATTGATAGGGTTGATATTTAGTTGAATACACATAAATATGAAAATTAGGGGAAAAAAGTGACGATATTGAACTTTTTTTGGTCGGAGTCGGAGTCGGAGTCGTGTTTTTGGTCAATGTTGGAGTCGGAGTCGGAGTCGTGATTTTGGAAAATGCTGGAGTCGGAGTCGGACTTTTTTTCACCGACTCGACAGCGCTGGTTTTATGTATTACATTAAATATCTTTTTTGACTTTGTACTGCTCTACAGTAGGTAAGGCTACATGAGGTTGGACTATGACAACCAGTTGTATACCAAAAACGTATATATACGGTGGGGATTCTAACCACGTGCCCGCGGGCGCAAATATGCCTGCGTAGTCATTTTAGTGCGCGCGGCAAAGAATTAAAAAATATTTTTGAAATTGCAAAAATATAAGCTAATCTATGTTATTTTGAGAGGTGATGATATTTTTAATGTCTTTTAAAACCACGTATAAAAATAAAAAGTATCAGCAATAATTACTGATAATGCTTCAGTCAGTGCTTTCCTTTGAACATGTCATGAATGTCGTTTTGAAAATAATCAACAAAATTTAAACAAATCCTTTATCTCACAGAATATTCAAAGCCCGTGTAGAAAAACTGCTAAACCTAACATGGTTTTGTCAATATAAAATGCTCTTTGTGAAATACAATGTCAAAGATTACACGAAATGTGCATTTTTATTTCTAGGATTTTTTGTAATTGTAAATAAATGCATAATCTTCCGATTAAAAATAAAACAATTTAGTTACACAATATATTGAATGTAGGACATGTAAAGCTGTTAAGGGAACAATAATAAAATTAATGCATACATACATAAATATGTACAACTTATATCTTGTTTTATAAAAATCCGGCCTGCGCCCGTGACTCATCTCCAAAATCTCAAATGCGCCCGTCACCGCAATAAGGTTAAGAACCTCTTATATACGGTATACAATTCCGTGAGTGCAGTACCGGACATAGAAAATGAGCGTATATATACGGCCACTTTACACCCACTAATACGACGATTTTATGATTAAAATATTTTATACGTATAGCGTCATATCTTAGATTTATAGTCGTATACTTGCAGTTGACATATTTTGTATTATGGTCAATGGATATCAATTTTAAAGAAAGCTTCTTTATATCACCGAAATTCACTATTTTTTTAAAGAAAATCACGGCCCTCGGTGCACGGCCTTTCTTATACCTCCCAACATATAACGGGTTAATTGAAGCAAAAAAATGGAAATCGTTAATATAAAATATCGGTGCAGCGACCGAAGCGCGCCGACATAAGCGCGCAATTTATTATTTTTATTAATACATATATTGATTTATTACATTTATAAATTATATTTCATTATTATAAAAACTGTTAAAAAGATTGAATAAAAACACAAAATATACAGAAGTACAAATAACAAAAAATTATAATTTATTATCATTCACACATACAATATATACAATAATACAAATAACATACATAATTATAAAAAAAAACATACATATTTACATTTACATATTTATATTGTTAGGTTAGGTTAGAAACTAGCAGTCAAGTAACATATAAATACAACAGATTTGTTTTTTTTATTTAACATACGGGAATTTCCCATTTTTACAAGAATAATATATTTGGCGCGCTAATGTCGGCGCGCTTCAGTCCCGCGCGCTAATGTCGGGGTTGTATTGCGCGCGCGCTTGTGTCGGCGTGCCTAAAATATCATATAATGACAATCTATCAAAGACGATTATTTATATATGGGTTTATTGTTGAATTATTACGAAGTTTCTTTGTTTCCAAATATTTTCGACCGCTGTAGGAAAGTCTTTCAAAGAAAATCGTAGCCCTTGGTGTACGACCGTTCTTTTATACCTCCCGGCATATAATGGGTATCAAGAACCACTGTTTGTATTTTCGACCATCTACAATGAAATGTGGCGCTTTAGTCGAATTTTACTTGTATTATATTTGGAAGCGTAAAATCGAAATCCATTATACGTGTGTAGAGACTCCAATTCGAGTATAGAGTACTCGATACTCGAGTATACTCGTCCAGTTTTCATAAACTACGAGTATTTTGAAAAATACTCGAGTAATACTCGTAGTTTATAAACATATCATTCCAAATTTATTTACTTATTAATTTACTTAAATATATACAATGTTTCAAAAACGCATGAATTTTACGATTTAGCTATAGAATAATATATACATATATATATCCCGGGTTTGATTTCCGGTACGAGAAGATTCGCTCAGTCGATAAATCGATTCTGCAGAGGCAATGGGTGTTTGTGTTGCTTAAAACCCCTTCCCACCTTTCCGATCCCAAATAGCGACGCATAGTGACAGCGATTAGCTAACGACTTGGCATGTTCTAGTGTTCATATCCTTTCCATCTCTTCTCTCTTCGAAAAGGAGAAGTTGAGCAACTGAGTAACAATCAGTTCTAATGTTTTAAGATAAATTCCGTGAGGATTCCATATGCTAAAAATTTGGTACATCTGAAACTACTAGAGTATTTTTAAATTTTACTACTCGATACTCGAGTAGTTGAGATGTCGATTAATTGGAGTAGCTCTATACGTGTGTAATAAATAACAGGAAAAGCGAAATATTTTCCCCGGGCAAAAAAGCTCTCCCGGTGCACCGCGCATTGCAAACGTCTTGTTGCAAGCGATGACCGGAAATAAAATGGTTTACCGGTATTTGATCAGATCTTCGAAGCGAGCACTTGAACGTGATTTGAATATTTATGTATTCTTTGAGCGTTCGGGAATATTCGTGGCGTGATTGCCGGTAACCCTGCCACGTTTAAAAAGATTTTTTGGCGTAGATAGTATAAATTATTCACAGGAAATAATTAATAAGCCTTACGAGACAGGTCATTGTGGTCAGGTATTTCATAGCTTATTTCACCACCAATGCCTGTTATAATTAAAGTAGTGCATTGTTTTTTGTTCATTATCGTCAAAATATAATGGATATATAATATTTGGTGTCTAAGCCGATATGTCCACTTTGCATTAGTAGTAGTAAACGTAATTTATTTATATGGTTGTATTTTTTCTACTGAAGAACCATGTACCTATTTTTATAAACTACTAATTGCAACTTATAATAGCTCATAAAAATCTTACACATCGATATTGAATTGAGTATTTTTCGTATTTATTTATTTATAGGGTTTCATTAAAAAAAATGTTAAAATGAAAATTATGTTTTAATGTACATATTTTTAATAAATTATGACGATGATGGCTCTAGGTTCAGATTTTTATAGTCGAGTCAAAATTACTTTATACCGTCAGTAAAAATGAATTTTTCCCTTTTTAACGAATCCATTTTCTACAAATAAATGATACAATCAGATCCATTAACCATTCAATTTTTATTTGTTTATTAAAACACCCATATCCATCATCTATATAAAAGCTTCTCAAACTCGGGACAGCACAAAACATGTTTTTGGTTCGGCGGGGATTTTTTTTTCAGATTTAAGAGGTCGTTGCTTGAAAAAGTTAGCGAAGTACTAAACACACATCTATATTCTACAATTTATACCAAAGGCTAGTGGTGAGCTAATCCCTCTCAGTCGGTGTCGTTTTTAGGATCGGATAAGTGTAGGTGGACACAAAACTATGTCTTCGAATAGAAATCAATGATTCGATTGAAAAATGAAATTTTGAGCTTCACAACAAAAATTAACAACATTTAAACTCGTCAAAGGATCCGATTGTATTTTAGAAGAACCTAAAACATTTTCTTATTTGACACTGTCAAATTTATTTCATCGTTTGTATTAAGTCACTTTAAACGGAAAACACGACGCTTAATTATTATTACAGGATATCAAGACTCGTAAAACTAGACCAGAAATCAAATAGCAGAAACATTACGTTACATTACCTTAAGACTACTGATTGCATGCTATGTTCACAGTGAATAAATTGAAAATGGTAAATTTACTCCAAAATATGTCACATCAATACGATTTTCGATAAATAATAATAGTGCTATATTCTCGTTGAATATCTCCATTGAAAAATAATGTGTCATATACAGAGTCAATCAGCTTTTTTCAACCAAGGGTACGTTAGCTATTTCTAGTAAAAATTGAAATGATTTTTTTTTATTTGACATTGTTTTACTATAAAAGCTCTGTTGTCAAAGTGTTAAAATACGGACAACGTACTTAATTAACTTTGTTTTTATCCATGGATGATTTTCAATTATGTTTGCAGCTTTCAATTACCCACAGTAAACGATATGTTCGTGCGCTCATTTTTTTGTTTTATAAAATTTCTGACTATAAAAAGTGATATTTTTACATCCTCTCTTTTTCTCATCACTCCATTCTAAGACCAATTGCTTGGCCTCACTCACATAGGATAATATTTGGTGGTTAAAAGTCATCAACAGACAATTTTATACGCTAAATACTTGTTCAGTCTCTAACGGAGAGAGAAGAATAGAATAACGGGACTAGGACAAAACCATTTGTTAGCCAATCACTATCGCTATCCACGTTTTTAGGACCGGTTGATCGAGAGAGAATCTTTCAAACCATTACTTCTACTTTTAGGGGCTATATTCCAGTGTCGTAATTATATGTGGGGTCTAATGGTAGAAGTCCCTATGTCAAATACATCAATTGTTCAGTATAGTTTGTTATTCAAAATATTTTGGCACTATAACTGTACAAATGAACATATAAACTTCTTACCTTTATAAATCTAATCATCTTTGTGAACGTAGACATCTCTTGCTGCAAAGTTTGCTGCAACATTATTTTGAAATACAAATTAACTATCAATTAGTCCGGTCCGTGGTGCAGTGGTAACGTCGTTGGATATCGTGTCAGACCACCCGGGTTCGATTTCCAGTACGAGCAGATTGTTTCAGTCGATAAATCGGTTCTGCTCAGAGGCAATGGGTGTGTAGCTAAAAATCCCTTCCACTTTTCCGATCCTAAAGAGCGACGAACAGTGACAGCGATCAGCTAACGACCTGTCCTAGTCTTCGTATCCTTTCTATCCCTACTCTCTTCGAAAAAAAGAGAGGTTAAGCAACTGAGTAACAAGCAGCTCTCGTATAAAAAAACATATGTTGAGATAAACTCCGTGAGGAGTCTACATGCTCCAAGATGGGAGCGGACACACGTATTTATAATTTAAAAAAGAGAATTTTTATTAATTAAACATGTCCAAATGGCCAAAATCTGACATGTGCAGTTTTAGCACTGTAGTCCAGTAGTAAAATTATACCGTGCCTTGGAATGATGGCATCGATTATATTAGAATGTGCATAAACAAAAAAGGTTGAATTACGCTGGACTAGACTAATATAATTGATGGCCAGTGTCATTTGCCCGCTGCTTCTTCTTCTTTTTTTTTACATCCATTACCGAATTTTTTATCCATTATCCAGACAGGCGCGCCTGACAAGAAACGCCTATCAATTATCACTTCGCAAGACTCTGTGTATTACCTTTGTGAACACTATCCCCTGAGGTTGCCATTACGAATCAAATATTTATAACAAATGGCTACTTTGTTTTTCAAAATGGTACTTAAAATTACGTTCAAGCTTTAGCTATCGTTCATGCATTCGTAGTTTTACCCAGGGCATTAGTCATTTAACAAAATTACGACTCCAGCATTTACCAAAAGTACGACTCAAACTCCGACTCCAATATTGACCAAAAACACGACTCCGACTAAAAAAAGTTTAATTTCGTCACGATTTTTTATTACCTTCTATTTATGTGTATTCAATTATATAATATATTTCAACCAACCAATGCAGCTAATAATCAAATCGTCAGTCGCTGTGGTCTATTGGCAAGAGCTTTGTCCTAGCAATCGGGGGTGCCGGGTTCAATACGCGGCAAGGTCAGATTTTTTCAATTTGAAAAAAGAGATCTTAGGCTGGGTGTATGTTATTTATCGTTGATTTTTTGCACAACTGATACATTATTTACCATCGAGTTAATCTCGTATGACTTTCAAAACTAAGAATATTTGACACGTTGGCGTAAGCTGTAATTCCAAATATTAAAAAAAAAAAAATCTTAAAATTTAGGAACTACTTAGAAAATACTAGTTTAAAGATTAAGTAGCAGCTCTCTAAGTGTTCTTAGACCAGCTTTCTATTGTAAGAATTCATTGGATAAATTATTAATCAGTACCTAATAAAGATATCATAAAATATTAAAACAAATCTGACATTTATAGATTGCAGTGTAGTGACAGCCCTATGTTTTACATTGGTAAAACATCTAGAACTTAAAAAATAAGAGTGGCTGAGCGTCTAGCACCTTTTCACTTAAAAAAAGGATATAACAAACCCACCTCATTCATTTAAACTTATTTACATAAAATTTTCGCTTATCAACATTTTAATAGCAATTTAACATAGTGATCTACTACTATTTTTGTATATAAACGATACAAACTGTTAACTGCGCGTCAGTTCAAGTAAATCCGTGCACTTGAAATGCATGAAGTTGCTGAAAGGCAAAACACGGGTCGATAGCGACAAAACTAATGGAAAAGTACAAAATTCAAACAATTCAATTTTAATGTTTAGGAAGTTAGAACAACATATTTCATTTTCGTGAAAATATACACACCCGAACTTTTACTTCCGAGGTACAAATTCATTGTGTCGTAATTAATATCATAAGAATCGTTATATCTCACATAAACACAGATGGGTACATTGATATTAATTCGTACAGTATGTTTTCGCTATTATGGTACAGCGTGGAAAGTAGGCTGGGCTAGAGGCAAGGCTGGGTTCGAGTGCCGCACGCTATTTAAACACGTCGGCATGAACAAACAGAAAGTCACTATAGAAAACACGTGTAAGGCGATATTATCATGCGAGAATAAACTCAAATTTTATATAATTAAATAACACCACGTGCACCAAAGGGGAGGTACAATTTGTCTACTTTCAAAAATAATAATTTTACGATTGAGTATTTACTGACGACTCTTTCTGGAAAAGATATGACTATCATTAAGATTTGTCAGGACGATGTTCTTCATCAGTGATGCACAACCTTTTTGGGAGAAAGGCCAGAAAATCAATTCTTAGATAGTTCAAGGGCCACATGGGTAAAACTGATTAAATTATCGATATTTTTAGTGAATATAGAATTGAGAATTTTTTTGTTTTATACTGTTCTACAAAAAAACCGTTTCTGTCCGTAAAAAGTTCTAAATAAAAAAGGGGATTTATATTTCTCATTGCAGGCTGCATGAAATTTCATTAAGGGTTACAGATTCTGCATCACTGCTCTACATCCTCTTCTCTTTAGCAATTTCTCAATAGCGGAGGCAAGCTTGGAAGAGGACACCAACCAACCTTGCCAGCTTCGCTCTAAAGACCCTATGAGATATATCTTACGAGCCAAGCTTGTCTATTCAATTTGGGAATGGATATACATATCTAATATAAGAATAGTAAACTTTTCAGGTTTCAGTTCCTGATAAAAATTGAACTCCTTTTTTATTCTAATGATTCGAAAACAATCATTATCGTCAGTGGTTTTCTTAGGTGTTTTTCCCACATAAAGTCTTCAGCTGACAGAATATTTGAGATAGTTAATAAATAACTAGCTTATGTAAGCATGTGCCGGAAAGGCAAATACAGAATAAGTCTGTACCCACCCTAGCAAGAAACAAAGCCAGGAAAAAAGGAGCCCGCTTTGTGGACTCTACATATTGTTTCAGTGGGAAAGAAGAGGTGAGGTGAGGAGAGAAAAAAAACAGTGATAAACTCATTTTTTACATTGTCTAGCCCCACTGTTCTGAACCACAAAAACTTTGAATCTTAGTGGATGTAATTTAACGACATTTGGTTCTCATTCAGTTGCTCAACTTTTCTTTTTGTAGAGGGTAAAAAGAGACTAAATTCGAAGAGTAAGAATTAAAATAATCACTCCCTCTAGTCCCAGTATTTTTTCATTTAAATAGATCTGGGTTTATCGAACAATTCTTCTTTAATTTATTGAAAAATCAAGACAATTATGTCCACCACATTGCAGCTAAATATACAAGCGTCAACTACACGGATGTGCAATTAAATAAATTGAAGTAAGGAATTTCACCAAAAGTGCTAGGAGGAATTTTAATTTCAAGTTTGAATTGTGTTCGTTTCCATGCGCTTAACCTCCAACGACCTGAGTTTTGCATTTCGGCATCTACAGGCGTCTGTTCAAGTTAGCATGTGTACTAGATTGTTTGAAGATTCCGAAAGGTTAAACGCGGGTTGTCAGTGGTAAAATGTATGGAAATGTACAACATGTATTTAAAATTACGTAATACGTAATAACAACTAAATAAAGAAAACTATTTTTTATGAATTGAGCAGAGCGGGTTATAATAAATATGCTACAACAACACTGAAATACAAAGGCGTTTTAATTCAAAAGTATACAACACGAAAGCGTGTGCATATTCTGAGTTATAACTTTTTGATAAATATCACACACTTCAAATACTTTCAGTTACCAGTGACGTTCTGTTCAATATTAAAAGCTCGTTTCTTCTTATACAATTATTTCTAATCTTTTCCAAAGTTATACTATTCCAAACCGATTTTCTGTGGGACCATAGCGTTGTACGACGTTTAATAAAAGGTTTAGGAAGATCAACAATATTTCTTAATATAAAATGACTTATTATTCCACGTATTGTGTTACTAATTGTGACACGTGTTTCGCCTCTTTTAGAGGCATCTTCGGACTTACTATCGCAAAGTTTTCTCAAGTGATAAAGCAAGATAATTCAAATATTTTAAAGTGATAAAATTACAACATGTAGTTTGGGATTTTTCCTCTTTACGGGAAGCAAGGAGAGGATTATAGAAACAATGTAAAGCAAAAAAATAAGTATACTACTAATGACGTTAGCAATAACAAAATATTAACTAGTGAGAGAAATTCCACGCAGATAAAACATTAAAAATGTTTAAACGGTTCTTACAATTGTTTGCACCCTCTGCTATGGGCGCTACTGAACGACTTGCAAGAGCTACTGATGTGTGTGATTCCGGCCTTAGGGTCTAATTGGGCAGTCCAATAATTTTGCACGCTAGGTTCTTGGCTGTATGCCATTATACGAGTCAAGTCAGCCATGTGATTGAAGATGCAACCAATTAATGCACCATGAATTGCGTTAGAGAAACAGGGATGTCAATTTTAGTCTATCAATATATATCCAAGACAGTCGTTCAGGATAACAAGAAGGATCTCAACATAAATACCAACATCACTCTTAAAGTGTTCACTGTCAATACTTAGTCGAAAGATATTATGTATATTACGAAATTAAATAATTAAATATATACTTATTCCACAATTGGTTTATAAAGATCGCTCACCGCGAATCATCCTAATCTTAATATTTTATTTGTGGAAGAAATCCAAAAACTGTTAAATATTTTTTTAATAAATACTAATATCTTATTTGGTCTTCTGTACATAAAAGATAGTTCAAATACTCGGATTTTTATCTGTCAACTTAAGCTTGCAAACTAAAAACAACAAGTTCTGGAGTTTCATTTTTCTAATTAATTTAGATGAGAATAATTATTTCCAGAGATAGAAAAACAATACAGTAAGAAAAATAAGGATGTATTTTAATTCTACATAAATTTGTATTATTAAAATACATTGTTATTTTTCTTACCGTATTATAATGGAGTTCTACCAAGTAAATGCTTACTCATCAATAGAAAACAAGATAGAAAATTCTGGATGACGACAGGTGATATTATTGCTTGTATGTATTTATATATACATATGTATATAAAAAATAATTATATTTGTCTTTATAATATGTATATTATTATATGCGATATTATGAATATTCAAACAGTGACAGTTACAGTCGGCTTAAAATGTTCAATTGTTAATCAAAAGTAGTTGTATCATTTGTCTTAAGGTGTGTTTAAAAATCGACTTATGATTATGAAAAGAATTTAATAAATGTTTATGCAATGAATTGATAAAAAGCACAGCACCCCAAATTTTGATAATTTAAAACACTGTTAGAATTGAATAATAGTTTCTTTCATCAATCACTTTTAAGGAGTTCACTGTTAATACTTGGTGGAATTGCATTATAATAAAAATTATAGCACATGCTTAGTACTTATTCCATATTGGATTTATTTTGACTTGGGTCATCGCCAGAATTATCAATTGATGTTACTGAGCGAAAATCGTCGTAATACAACAAATTGTGCTTCATTGGTATATTTGTCGGTCCCTGTGGTCTAGTCTAGTGGCAAGAGCTTTGTCTTATCGATCAGGTGGGCCAGAGCTCAATTTCCGGCACGGTCAGATTTGTTTTATTGAAAAAGAGATCTTGGGTTGGGTGTATGTAATTTATCGTTGAGTTGTTCACGACTGATTCATTATCTATCATCGAGTTATCTCGTATGACTTTCCCAATTAAAAATATTTGGCGCATTGGCATTAGCTGTATTGCCAAATATATTTTCTTATTTTAAAAATTAAATTTTAAATAAAATATTTGTATTGTGTCTTAAACCATAAAAACGATTTTTATTTTATTTGAATTAAATTTTCACGCTTTGGATATAATTTGTGTTTGGCAACCATGATATAGGATCAGCTTGTCCGCCTTCGATAAATTAGGCGGCTTATCAACATAGATTTTCGCGCTTGATTACAGACATGGATTTGTTAATCCGGCTATTAGCACAAATCCAAGACTATTATTTGTTGGACTATCTTAATGATCATCTTAATATACACAATTAATAATTCCATTTATATTTATAAACTCCATAGTCCATATTTATCATAAACGTTCTGGCAAAAAAAACGTAATACGGTAAAACCCCCATTTACACTAATGTCGGGTCCGTGTAATTGGGGGAGTGAATGTCATACTAAATTAGGGATTTGTTTTTTTTCCGCGAAAAATGAAAAACCCAGACTTCCCTTAGTATTTAAAAAAAATTGAAATATTTAGTTACTAATTGCCTTGTAAATGCTACCGTTCAATTGGGGAATTAAAAATTCTCCGTAATTCGGAGTAGTGTAATTGGGGGTTCCTCTGTACTGAGAAAGTATCTTATGAATTTCACTGGGTACTTTTATTCTTAAGATTTATGAAGAAGTACAAACGACTTTACTTGATAGCTATCTTGACACAAAGTCATCGTCAATACTTTGTTTTTACTGATTTCGGTTCATCTAAATTAAAATATTGAAAATATCACTCAAACATTTTGCTTTCATTGCCAACTAAAGCAGTGCTTCCCAAGCAGGGGGCCACACAAAACATGCTTTTTGTTTATGGAGAGCCGTTGCATTGAAAGTTTTTTTAGTTCAGTGCTTCCGAAAATTTTTAATGCAAGGGCTCCCCCTAAGCAAAACATGTTTTTGCTGCCCCCAATTTGGGAAGCACCGAACTTAAACATGGCGTAATTAAGCGATATTTAAAATGTTTAAAAAAATGCGTGTTTGCTTATTGCCATTGGCATCGTTAAACTAGTTGTGAGCTTCAAATTTTCACAAAAAAAAAATGCGTTGTGAAGTGTTCATGTTCTAGTATGCAGGTCTTAGTTTATAAAGTGTATCACTTTCAAGGTGTTGACTGACAAAAGTGAGTGATGAGTGAACCCGGTCCTGATCTCAACAAAATATATCTTAATAACAAATTATTTTTTATTTATTTAAAGAAGTTAATTTGAAAAAAGTAATTATAGTCGATTCATAACAAGATGTTTCAAGTGAAGTATTTATTAATATGCGTTTTATAATCATTCGCTTTGGTATTCGGAGCCTTCAAAGCGTCGGCCATAATAATAATTAAAGGGCTCCGAAATTCCATTAATTTGAAAGCATCAATAAAGCGGTATGGTTAATTTGTCCACACCATTGTTGCGACCATTACGAACAACCTGTGGCTTTTAACGTCACTCAAGGGTGATGAAGGGTTAAAAACTTTGAGAATATCCGAAGCTTAATGGAATTTTACATGAGTTTTAATTACGCTCAGCCGCAATTATTAGGGGGCATTAAATAAAACCGCTTGATTAATAATAATATGGTGAATATGCAATCTGTTTGCTTTATGTTTCGGCGCCTTTGGAATGTTAACGTGCAATCAAAATAAATTATTTTCGAGTTAAATAACGGATACACTTGTTTAATATGTACAAGATTCATCTAAAGTTACTAGATTTACAGTTTTCTCCTAGATTGCTATGTCAGATTTAGTGTTTAACAGTTAAACGTTATCATCAGGGAATATGAACCATTGGTTATTTTGCATGAAGTCAAAAGGCAAGCAGGACAAAACTGACTATAATTTAAAATGTATAAAAATAATAACACATTTTTATTACTTATTCCCAGGGCTGTGGAGTCGTTAAAAAAATAACGTCTCCGACTCCAGCATTGACCAAAAACACGACTCTGATTCCGAGTAAAAAGGTTTAATTTCTCAAAAACTCCGGGTACGACTCGGGCCAAAACGCCGCGACGACTCCGACTGCGACTATACAGCCCTGCTTATTCCATATACAATTTATTGGATCAGGACCGATTTCCCTCACGGCGAGAATTATCAATCACCATATATCAATCACCAGTTGATAATGCTTGCCATGAGCGAAGCCGGTCCTGATCCAATAAATTATGCGTGGAATAAGTACTTAAAATGTGTTTTTATTATAAAACCATTTTACCAAGTATTGACAGTGAACACCTTAAAAGCATAACATCATACTAAGAAATTTTTCTACAGCTTCTCAACTCTCGCTGACATAGCCTTGTCTGGCGTTTTTGGGTAAATACCACCCAATCAAACTTCTTGTTGGTTAGATTTTATCATTTTTTTGCACTGAATTTCTTGCTTGTATAATATTTTTTTTCTCGCAGTCCTATTTATTATACATATATCGGTCAAGAACAATGTTTTTTCCTCGATTGAAAACCTCCGCGTGCACACAATAGTTGATGAAACAATGCACACAAAATACTGTTTAAATTTTTCTTAAAGGCACAAAATAGAGAAACAAAAATTACTAAAAAATATATTTTACTGTCCACGTATTCTCTCAAGTTGAAGCATTACTAATGTGACCATTTATTTTTGTCTTGAAAACGGGACATCTATCATCTAATATTTTTCTGATGAACAAATTTTCTTAAGTATAGCTGGGTTTGGTTTTAAATAAAAATGACTACAATAACACACACGCCAATAAAATAAATCAATCTCCAAAAAAGACGCGCCAGCTGTCAACGTGTAGTGGTGTACCCACAAACGAGCAAACTGCCGAATTGTAACAAACAAATATGAATGTATGGGTGTGACGATTGCGCACGCACATGACTCACCAGCCACCCGCTGTAGCCATATGCACCGAAATCAAGCTAGTATTTTTTCCGCAAAGTTATACGAAACGGCTATACTATGCACCATCGTCGATTTTTTGCAATTTTTTTTAAATTGTTGCCCTGTGTTGCCCTCTTTTTGAAAACGGAACATTTCGACATCCCGAAGCTGTACCCAGGGACAACGGGACAGGCTACTTAAAAACGGGACGTATGGTCACTTTAAGCATAACGCCTCTTACTAAAGCATTTGAACAGAAGTTGCACGATGATTGAAATTGTTGGATTGGCCTGCTTAGTATACAATTGTACGCTATCCTCATAGATGCGATGAAAATTAGTCTCGATACATTCGAGGTGTTCAGTTATATTCAGGTTAGAACGGTATTCATTTATAGGTACATAGATCATTCTGCATCTTTCGAAGAGAATAGAGATAGAAAAAACGGATTTTTTCATATCATCACGTTATGAATGACTCTGTTCTTATTCATTTTTAATCATCAGCAAATATTCACGATGAGCGAAACCGTCCTGGTCATTACAATAACTTTAAGAACTTTTAAGGAGTTCACTGTCAATTCTTGGTGGAATGGCATTATAGTAAAAATAATAGCACAATTTTAGTAATTATTCCATATTTATTTTTTTGGATCATGACCGGTTTTGCTCATGGCGAGCATTGTGAACTAATAATGCTTGTTTATTTCGGTTGATAA
The DNA here is from genome assembly GCA_028554975.1 of Himalopsyche kuldschensis. Taxonomy (NCBI): domain Eukaryota; kingdom Metazoa; phylum Arthropoda; class Insecta; order Trichoptera; family Rhyacophilidae; genus Himalopsyche; species Himalopsyche kuldschensis. The sequence continues at coordinate 1,997,616 of JAHFWI010000005.1, forward strand.
TGCTCCGCTTAAGTGACACCGATCCTGAACCAATAAATTAAATGTGGAATAAATACTAAAAATATGTTATTATTCACTTTAAGGTTAGTGCAAAATTAGCGTAACCATTCTGCATAAAATAGCACTGATTTAATACAAAATATAACAAAGCAATACCGGCACAATTTGAAATTTTCTCCAATGCAATACCACAAAGGTAAGTTCGGAAACAATTTTCCAATTTTTTAGCTAAATTGTTTTTTGACGTTTTGCGTAACATTGAGAGAACACTTTTAGCGTAAATCAAGTTTGCAAAAGCTCCCGAAAGTTTGCCGTATATCTGATTCATTTGAGCAAAGCGAATGAACACTTTGTTCCAACTGGTTCGTTAATAATTTCCATCGCAACTACGCGATTTCAATGCCTCTCCAAGCTGTTAAGCCCACCTGGAACAAAACTATTGAAAAAAAATATTCTAATTTTGAATTTAGAAAAAAGTATATTTCGTATTTTAAGTGAATTATTATTCTGTGTCTTATTAAAACTATAGTATTTAGATAAAAAAAATTGCAAGTATTATCATAACAATATATAATAAAAATAATAAAACATTTTTAGTACTTATTCCACATAAAATTTATTGGATTAAGACAGGTTTCGCTCATAGCGAGCATTATCAACTGATATAAAAAAAATGTGGAATAAGTACTTAAAATATTTTATTATTTTTACTAAAATGCCATTCCACCGGGTGAACAGTGAACACATAAAACGTGATTACAATTTATTACATATATGTCCGCTCCGAACATAAAGCATATGGACACGAAATGGAGATAATATCAACATGTTTTTTTCTACGAGAACTTCCATTTCAATATTAAATACAGGTAAACATTATTATTATTAATAAGTAAGTTGATGAGTATTCTCTAGAACAGTGGTTCTCATGTGCAGCCACCAACAGCTTCATAGATTATTTGATATTCAATAAAAATGTGTTTTGACAAGTTAATTTGTCAACAAAATACTGATTAAAATTAAATGTTTCGTATGCATTGCATTGTGCATCATGAATTGTTAGTCAGAAAAAACTGAAACATATGTTTAGGTCTTTTTGACCAAAAAGACTCAACACAAAAATGTTGTGCAGCCACCAGACATTTCCGTAGGACCGCTGATGTTCCTATAATGCTAATGCGGCCACAGCCAAATTTTACGTGAGATCCACTGTTCTAGAAGCAAATAATAATTTTTACAATAAAGAGACATACATTTCAAAAATGACAACAACTCAACACTTGACAGCAGATTGAATAAACCATTGATGACCTATTCAATAAAGAATGGTTGTAGAACGTGTGACGAGATCATTAAATGTGTTTATATCATGCAAAGAAATGTATAAACCGATAAGAGTGGTGGTTAAGACGGAAGTGAACATGTATAATTATACATTTTATGATTGAGTATGGTTGTATAGCACGAAAGCGTGTTACGATATTCGTTAAATACGGCACAAAAATTTGAATAGTATCCCATGCCGTCGGTTAGCGGCGTAGATAATCTGGCTTTCGTCAAGTAACTTGAACGGATTAATGGCAAAATAAAAACGCCACTTTGTCAGAAAAGGGCTACTTTGTTAATGCTGTTTCTGATAGAAAGAGGGCAGAACAAACGGGCGGAAGTTGCCGCCACCTGCCTTGAACTTCCGGCGTCCGTCGGTTTCCGGTGGAACTACGCTAGGGGAACTTTCACGTGGGAAAAATATCATCCTGGAATTACAGACAGCACACAATACGTGGACGCAAAAGGAATATTCAACTATTTTTCCGTACTACGGAAGAGAAGCAATTGGTATTGCGAACATCTGAATAGAAAGTCCATGCAATAAAAGTGTTTTAAAATCCAATTAATAGGAAAGAACTCTTGCAAAAATGGTTGAATCTTCCTTTGCACCCCCCAACACCCCGTCACCAGCCGCCACTGGTGGACGCAGAAACAAAGCATGGACGGCCGATAGTTTGTGATGATTTTACACATCAGGAAATCATGTTTTGAATAATAGCAACCAGTATTGGAGATTTAATAAATAATGTTTTATCAACAAGAGGAATGAATCAATCTGCGTTTTTTAGACATTGACTATTGCAATTTCAACTGCAATTAAGTTAGAGGAAATATCTATTTATCAGCTCTAAATACTATACGTTTGTCACTACATATGACAGATTCTACGTGTTTAAAAATTTTGCGCCAAGAGATTTTCATTGAACATGCCATGGTCGGTTAGAAACTAGCAAGTTCAATGGGATGGTGCTAGTGATTTAAGTGAAAGCCTCCAAGATACCTGTGGGAAAAATTGATACGTTAGACGGTCCTTGAAAGATTAAATCCATCTGGTCTGCCATGCATTGACGACAATTGAAAGCACTAGCTTGCCAACGAATGAGCGGTAAGTGTGACTTTAACAGCTATCTAGATGCCTTCTATATGAGTGTTGATGACTTAAATTAAAAGAGTAATCGCTCCACGCAACTTTATGTGTAAATCTAGTATCAAATAACCGAACAATAAAAAAGAGCTGTATATATTGGAATATTCAATTAAAATCCCTAATCATTAGCGTATATTATTATAAGGCTGATAAATATGAATTTATTATTTCTTTGAATTGTCATATTGATCTTGATTGCATATTCTTGCAAACCAGCTCAGTAGTAGCTATTAGCTGTGCATCCGAAGTGCTGAAGTCATATTTACCTCTGCTATTTATTTTTCGAACATATTTAATACTTAAAAATAACCGAAATCTAAAATAGCCTCACCCACATTACATGTTTTTGGCAGGTCATCAATTGGGGATTAAATATTGTAATTAAAAGTACCAATATTTCAATTATAAATTATATAAAAGAAAAACTAAACGTTAAGCCCAATCGTGGTTGAATTTTGACCCTTGTTATTAAACAAAAATTTTACATGGGCTCGCTATGAAAGGGGCTGATTATTTTGTGAAACAATAAAGAGGCTATTAGTTAGTTTTAAGCACTTGTCGTTTATTCACCTAAACTCTATACAATAGCATATTGTTGTTAATAACTAGTTATTTCTAATTTATTCAAAGTTACTTTATCAGTTAAGTGATAACAGATTGTTTCTGAAATCAAACGATCGTATAGATATGAATATAAATACAAAATTAAATTATCCACTGTGCTTGCTTTGATAATTAGTTAAGAGCTATTACAGCAATTGCTTCGGAACAATATGGCACTTGCTAAAGTAAAACTCGTTTCTTGTAAAATTATACTACAAAATTAATACATATTACCAAAGCTTTATTAAAAAAAATCAGAAACTACATATTTTACGCAAGAAACCGACTGAAAACAATATAATTTTCTTTAATATAAATCAATATTGACAAAATTAACGGATAAGAAGTTAGATTACAAAAAAATGCAGTATTAAATTACACTGTTTATTTTAAAATCACTTAAATTTTAACCCTTCACTATCTTTGTTGAGCTGTAATACACTGCAATATTGGTTAATTAATAAGGGCAGTGCATTGAAATACGTAATTTGGTTTCTATCTTCAGAAATATTAATATATTTATTTATATATAATAAATTAAGTGCTCTAATAACCCGTAATAATATATGAAATTTATCTTAATGGTAAGCTTTAAATAAATAAATAAAATCTTCCCAGAAAGAATTATTGATCCTATAAATATAAGGTTGATTCTATAGGAATATCAGCGATGATGATTGATTATTTGTACTCTCGTTATATTGGGGACCGAAGGTGGTAAACTCTCATTTCCTTTTCGTCTCTTGGGGTTGCGTTTCGCTTGTTTTAAAAAAGATGATGATGGTGGTGAATGGTGATGATGTGTTGATCTATTGATGGTGGCGACACTGATTCGTGATACAATAACCTCAAAGGATTTTGTTTAAAATCATATAATATCAGCGTGTCATTTCTTCTTTCTTTGTCTAAATAAATTCAATGTGCAATAAGTACTAAACAGGTTTAATAATTTTTATTTTACAACAAAATATCATTACTATAATTGCACCGAGTACCTTACCAAGGAGATATATCTATTTTAATCGATATTTATTCATCATAAATATAGCAGTGATCTTCAACTGTTTAATTCAACCCTTAATGACTTGCTTATGACTTAGAACTGTATCTTTATTTCATACTAGCTGACCCGGCGAACTTCGTACCGCCGGAGAATCAATAGACGCTGTGTTAACTTATAAGCTGAATTAAATTGAGTTTTAAATTAGGTTAAAATGAATACTCAAAATTAATTTAGTTCAATAAATGTGCAAAAATCAAAATTATATTTAGTGTTATTCTGCTATTCGAGACGCTGGCAAAGCCAGAAAATCAAAAATCATCAAAATCGGTCCAGCCGTTCTCGACTTATATGTAGTGTTACAAACACGACTTTATTTTATATATATACATATATGATTGCACTCATTCAGTTGTGAGTGACGATATCATCAATTGGTCACTATATTTGACGAACACAGTGATACATATTGACTGGCAAGAGAGAGAATAGCAACAACCCTTAACGCATTAACAATTGATAATGTAGAATAAAAATAATAACACATTTTTAGTACTTTTTCCACATGAGATTTATTTCATCAGGACCGGTTTAGCTCATGGCGAGCACTATCAACTGATTACTGCAAAGTTAGTTTTGCATTGCTAAGAGGTCTTGAACATTTTATTTTTAGTCTATTTTTCTTGTAATTTGCTTTAATTTATTTGCTTAGTTGATTTACCAATTGTTTGTCATACCTTGTTTTCATATTTAACTTTTGCATAAACACCACTGTTTTATTGTATTCCTTATCAGTTGATAATGCTCGCCATGAGCGAAACCGGTCCTGATGAAATAAATCTCATGTGGAAAAAGTACTAAAAATGTGTTATTATTTTTATTATAATGCCTTTCCACCAAGTATTGACAGTGAACACCTTAAAAGTGATATGTAGAAGTTACATATACGAATAATAATGTATTGAACATTATTTAAAATGCCTAATGCTTTAGGCATCGCTTATTGAATTTTTCATTAAATGGACCCAAAATGGTAGCATATAATTTCTTACGTTTTGTAAATATTATTATTATAATGTGCTTACGAATAAAAAGCAAATGTAATAACGCTGAAACTCCCCCGACGCGTTAATAAAGGCTTTACCTTGCAAAGAAATGTCTTTGTCGAAGGCAATATTATGAGTGCCAATAAAAATAATTTCCCTAGATAAAAGGAAACTCTCTCCACGAATTTAAAGTAAAACGTTTTATTATATTATCGAATTTTATTCACATTGAAGAATATTTGTTAATTTTATTCCATTTCGTGGCTGAAATGAAAGCTCCTCTTGTCTCTATAGAAAATGCTAATCAATTATTTCTTGAGTAATGTAATGAGTAAAAATATAATCATATATATAAAACCGAAACGGCGTATGTATGTATGTGTGTCTGTAATTCCCTTTTGCATTGTTGTTGCAAGTTGCCATAAAAACGAATATGAAAGAAAATATGTTTGAAATTTTATCGGCGAAGACATTTAGTCAAAATGTAATAAATTAGTCTTCTACCAACTTTTTCCCGGCTTTTATTAATATATTAATCTTTATTATTTACGTGAAGGTATTATTTGACATTTCTTTGACAGCAAATTAGATTTTTTCCTTGAATTTGGACATTTTAATGGGCGAGAATGTCATCAAATAAAATAAAGTTTGTGATTTTATTTTAACTCTATTTTGGATGTTAGATTTTGTGATATAATTATGTCAAATGATATAACATTAAATAATTATTTGTCGCTTAGTCCGAGCGACGCCGGGTAGCAATACTAGTGATTTAATAAATTTTATTCGTAAAATATTTTTAAAGAAAATTAGACTTGAATGACTGATCAAGAAAAAATCAATCTTTTTTCCTACGTGTCTTTATGTTGTTTATTTATAATGTGTAAAGAAAATGAGTCAACATATCTGTTCATTTAATCATTTAAGATATAAATTTATAAAAACAACCTTACAAATACTGCTCGTGATATCATAAACATATAAATTATGCATGAAGATTTTGCAGTTTTATTGATTGTCCGGTCCGTTGTCAACGTTGTTGATTTGCGTGCCGGACCGCCCGGGTTCGATTTCCGGTACGAGCAAGTTTTTTCAGTTGATTAATATGCTCAAAGTGATGGGCGTTTGTGTTGTTGAATATCCCTTCCCACATGTCCTATCCCAAAGAGCGACGCATAGCGAGAGCGATAATCAAGCCATTAGTTCTATCCGAGTCCTCGTATCCTTTCCACCCCCTACTCTCTTCGAAAAAGATAGTTTGAGCAACAAGCAGTTCTCGTGAAAAAATATATGTTGAGATAAACTCCATGAGAAGTCCATATGCTCCAAGTTGAGAGCGGACATGGTTAAAAAAATAAAATATTGAAAGAATATTTTTTAAGATATTACAAGCTTACATATGTACCTACATACATACGTTAAAGAATCGATAAAAACTTGATTATGAGAGAATTTCAATTTATTACTAAAAATGCTTAGATCTTATATTTACAAAAAATATCACTCCCATCCGGCAGTAAGAAATATATTTTCAAAATAAAAATGACAAGCTAATTTATTACAAAAACTAAAATTAAATAATTGTGGACAGCTTCAAGATTTATACTTTTTCACACGACAAACAAACGTTTGACCTTCAGTGATGAAAAAGGTTTGGCGAAAAATTATTCGTAAAATATTTCAATGTTAAAAATTCGAAAGACTAAGCAAGGTAAATAACTAAAAAAATGGGAAACGAAATCGGATTTCCTCCAAGGAAAATAGCCGCCTCGTTTATTTATTTTTGTATTTGTGTAAATTGCTCCGGTTGACGGGACAGAGTTTTTCTGTTCTATTACTTACGATATCTCTATCCCTTGAATAAATAGCAATATTTTTTTGACACTGGGTGCCTGGGGAGGTTTTCAATGTTGTCGCTTTCAAGCTTTGATAAACACAAACAAATCAAGATACTGCGTGGTAATAATGCTTTTTATATATTCAATTGTTTTACTTATAATTGTAGCAAATGAAAAATTACATATCTTTCTTCTTTCTAATATTCAAAAATCAATATTTGTTTATTTGTTTGTGTGCTATGCGCTGCCATACCGTCAATCTGATCGCAATGAAACGTTGACAAACGTTTTGCTTGCACTTGCGCGAAGTTTAAAGGCATTGTGAAATTAACTTACAGTAGGTCTTTTATATAAAAATCAATGTTTTTTCATATTTAATGGGCTGCCATACTGTTCATTTTGACAATTTATTGTTTGCACTTGCGCAAAGGTTATAGACATAGAACAATTAACTTTCAGTAGGTGGCGCGTTGTCGTACCATAGACAATCGGCAAGAGACAAACAGCAAACGTCAAACGGCAAATGTCATCGATACCGATCAATGTTAGTCAAATTAAATCGAAATTATTTATCTATAATATTGTGCATCCGAAAGCACTTCAATAAACACAAACACATTCTTTCTTTGAGTGGCATTGCATCGCTTGACGGGAACCGGCTGGTTATATATAATATCAACCAATTAGAGACAGGGAAACTTAATTAATTTTTATCTGCTTTTCAGAAGACCTAAAAACAAGTCTCATCAGTAACCAATTTAACCTTCTTATTTTATAACAAATACAACTTTTTTTCATTATTTTTAAAAGCGTTGACTTTTTGATTTATTTGTTAAATATTTGAAATATAATTGAAATATTTGCGTATCCACTTTACTTATGGATTGTCTTTTGGACTCTTAACGTTACATATTATTATGTATGTAGTGGCATTCATAACGTGAAACCGGCAAAGATCGAGCTACGTTTTATATATCCCAAGGGGTCGATATGAAGATAGTAAAATGGAAATCTTTACGCAGAGATTTATTTTGAAGTTGAATTAAATCGTGATAAATAAAGCTGGAGTTATTAAAACAAATGTTCATATTATGTGCGATATCGCTAGATCATAACAACAGCAAAGCAGTCACGTAGTCTAAAATTTGAGATAATAATCTTTTATTGTTTTACATGACATTTTACTTACAGTTTTATAAGAGTACTATTTAATTTTCACTGGTTTTCTCATAAATATTTGGTGCTGCACCGTTTCAACCGTAATTCAGTGGTCGACGTCATTGGCTTCCGTGACATACCTAAATAAGTTCAAGCTCCAGTCCAAACAGTTTCATTTTTCAATCGAATTATTGATTTCTGTTTCTGATATGGATGTTTGTGCTGTCAACAAGTCTCTTCCTCACCCTTTTGTTATTAACCTTCGAAAGACTGTCCTTGAAAAATAACTCGTGGGCCAAAGGGGGGGGGGGTCTAAAAAAGACCCCAGTGGTATGGCCTTATTGGCATAGACGGCAATAAAAAAATGATACATCGTTCTATAAAAAATATATATGAAAATCGATAACCTGGTCATGTTCTTGTTTATTCAAGACTGGCGATTCGAACTTACACCTTTTAATGTAAAAAGCATCCATTTGATTTGAAATGTTGATTGAAAGGAGCGCGTTTGAGATAAGATAACGCGCTTCTTATCGCGTATGGGCAGTGAAGTTATAATCCTGGCAATTGGTAGCGACAATATAAATGGTTTTCGGCCAATAATAATCTGACGTATTTTCTTTTTTATTTAATTGCGACGAAACTGGTCGATCATGATCAAATTTTAGTACTGCAAAAGATGTAAAAACAATGATTTAAGAATAACAAAAGTTTACGCATTGTATCACTCATATTAAGATAGATATTTAACACTTTTAAGGTGTTCACTGTCAATGTTTGGTGGAAAGGCATTATAATAAAAATAATAACACATTTTTAGTACTTTTTCCATATTAGATTTATTTCATCAGGACCGGTTTCGCTCATGGCGAGCATTATCAACTGATAAGGAATACAATAAAACAGTGGTATGTATGCAAAAGTTAAGTATGAAAACAGGGTATGACAAACAATTGGTAAAACAACTAAGCAAATTATAAGAAAAATAGACTAAAAATAAAATGTTCAAGACCTCTTAGCAATGCAACAGGTCCTGATGAAATAAATCTCATGTGGAAAAAGTATTAAAAATGTGTTATTATTTTTATTATAGATATTTAAGACAAAGTAGCAGTGGTGGTCGACTGTTTCACCCTCAGCCTGGCAAAAGTTAAAAACGAAGTGTAGCGAAAGCGATACGCTAACAACTAGTCCTGTCTTAGTTCTATCTTTTCAATTCACACTCTCTTCAATGAAGAGAAATTGAGTTACTAAGTAACCAGTAACTGACATGTCAAGCTTATATTGAGATAAACCCTGTTAAGAGTTCATGTTCCGCAAATTGTGAGCTGATAGGGTGAAAAAGAAATCAATTTAACACCATGTATAACATGATAAAAAATTTTAGTACTTATTCCAAATAAAATTTATTGGATCAGGACCGGTTTCGCTCATGGCGTGCATTTTCAACTGATAAGAAATACAGCGAAACAGTGATATTTATACAAAGTTTAAGTAAGAATTACAAGGTATGACAAACAATTGGTATTACAACTATGCAAATAATTTGGAGTAAAATGCAAGAAAAATAGATTATAATTCCAATGTTGAAGACCTCAGCAATGCAAGCTATTACATCGAAAATCAATAAAGAATAAATAATCATCAGCATAGTCATCTAAACCGGTCCTGATCCAATAAATTTTACGTGCAATTAGTACTAAAAACGTTTTATTATTATTATTATAATGCCATTCCACCAGGTATTGACAGTGAACAACTTAAAAGGTATTTATAATATGTTTTGTGATTTGTTCTCTTTTTCGTTGCTTAAAAAAGCACTAACACCAACACTATCTATAAGTAAGCTTTTAGATAATGGGTGAAAACTTAGAAAAGCTTCATATATATGTATATAGTTGGCGTATTTATTTCATTAGGAATTGAAAACATTTTGCAAAGCTTAAAAAAGCTTTTAGGGCGGATGTAGAGTAGGTTTGCGCGTGTCTTCAAAGGCTTTTGTGAATAGTTGATATCGCCGAGCAGTTTCGCGTCAAAAATTAATTCGGTTTAACAAACGGCTCGCTCGGGGAAAATCTCTACGACAGTCACGTTTACAATTTGGCACATTAGTGATGAAAAAAGCGTTGCAATGTAAAGATTTCTTTTCAGAAGTTCAAATGAAGTAATGTTTAAGTCAAGGACCTTATATTATGCGCAGAGCTATAACGTTAATTCATTGCTAAGTTTGCCTTTTGACAAACTTTTCTCTCGCATTATATAGTATAACACAATTGAGAGTTTTTATTCTATACAATTTAAATTGTTCGTATTTTTTTCAAATAATCAAGAGCGAAAATATATTATTGAAATTTAATAGACGAGAGTATCAGTCTCGTTTGAATGCGACCTGAAACTATTTGAAATAAAAAAATATGTTTGTTATGCATAACATAAAGATTTAAGAAAAGCAATTTAAAATTATTATAATTGATTAATTATAATTGGTAAAATGAGGACACATTAATGGAAATATATAACGATGATTTCATAACGCATGACAAATCTATTACTATGTAGGATGTAAGGGTCATATTTAGAATTGTAGCTATTCACGCTCCAGTTTTGTTATTTTGCGTCATCTAAATTCATTTCAAAACAATATGTTATATTCGATACTGTCATTAATGCGAAGCGCTAATTTTTTTTTTTACGAGCATCCGGTGTTCCAAAGATAACACATACAAGTACACGAATTTTTAAAATTATAAATTGTTTATGCTTGATAAATAAATCAATTCTTTAAATTTTGGGATCATGTTTTCTAATCCCGGGATTTATCAGGTACTGAAAAACTCCAGGATTCCGGGATTATAATCTCTGATGGCAACTTTAAATAATTAATATGCTTTTAAGTCAAAACCTTAAAAACACAATGATATACTTAATTCAATTCGCTGTTCAGCTTTGCATATATTTCATTAAATAACTGTAAGCTTTTGGGGTCGCGATTAGATCTTACCTTAGACCTTTGAGCAATCTATATAGAATCAAGCCTCCGAAAGCTCATTTGAAATGCGGAAATGGACGGATGGAAAAGTTTCGCGAAGGCTATTTCCGGTCGTGGAAGTTACTTTGCTTAAAGGTACTAATTTTAAAATCAGTGTAAATTTATTTGAAAGTGGAAAAACTCGGCATTATAAATATTTCACTCCTCCCCGAGGGTGCTTTTTTTTGTTGCATAAATTAGAATTTTAATTGAACGCTTCCTGCATTTAAAAGATTTTCCCGTAAAAATTGGCTGCTTAAAAAAGATAACTAGGTATATTGATTAAGTAGTTATTATAGATGTCTTCTAGATCAAAATTTTAAATATATAATCGATTAACAGGCATGATTATTTGCTTCGTTTGTAATTAATTTTCATCACTTAATGTACAAAGCTGGATCTGGCCACTTGATAAGGTTTTGAAATTATTACATAAAAAAGAGCTTAGTAATCTACGATATCATAGCAAACAACAAAGCGCCACTAGCTGAAAAATTATTCAGAATATATTGTGCGTTTTGAAAAGAGTAATACTAACACATAAAAGATGGTAAAAAAATAACAAATTTTTAGTACTTCATCAGTTGATAATACTCGCGGTGAGAAAAGCCGGTCCTGATTTAAATAAATTCAATGTGGAATAAGTCATATATTTTTGTATTATTTACTTTCATTTTAACTTGTAAGTACTAGACAATAAATAAAATCCTCTATGTCACCGTGGAATAAATTGTCATTGAAGACTAGCATAGAAGCCAAAAAATACACTACATGGTATTATTTTTACTTTATTTTATTAATAAATAAAAAGCTCAACTGATACTCGTGACTTATGCTGAGAATATAAATACTTCAATCAACAGATCCAGCTTTTCAGTACGGACCAATGAAACAAAACAAAACATTAGATAATTAGATGTTAAACAATTATTTGTATGTCAAATGGTCAAATGGTTGAAAACCATTTTCAATACAAAAATTACGTAATCTGTAAAAGCTTCTTGAGTTAAGAAGAGGTGTGAGGCGTTTCACATTAAGTAGTACACTGTAGCATCAATAAAACAATAATTTTACATTGAAGAATATTGAAGGATTTCGACTGAGGCTGCTTGATGAAATTTCAATATCAAATTTGAACTGTTTGGATTGTGTACTCTTTCATGAGTTTAAATTATAATCATTTATTAATAATTCAAACACTTATTATTATTTCAAACACTTGAAATCAATCAACTCAGTAATAATAGGTCGGATAAAACCCTACATTTATTTTAGATATCTCTATGATATTAAACACTTGAAATCAATCAACTCAGTAATAATATATTGATTGAGTAGGCATTTACTTGGTAGAACTCCATTATAATACGGAAAGAAAAATAACAATGTATTTCAGTTCTACATAAATTATTTCATATATTTGTTGATAGCTATTTCGGCTTACGCCTTCGTCAGAACTATTCTTAGTTCTGACGAAGGCGTAAGCCGAAATAGCTATCAAAAATATATATGAAATAATTTATGTAGAACTAAAATACATTGTTAATTTTCTTTCCGTATATGTAATAATAGGTCGGATAAAACCCTACATTTATTTTAGATATCTCTATGTTATTATCTGGTCATTAGTATTTTCGATACACAATTCAAAAATACCGATAATTATAACAAACCCACGTATTTCATTGAAACTCGTTTAGATAAAATTATAGCTAATTTACATTTTAATAGCAATTTAACTTAGTGGTCTACTTTTATTTTTGTATATAAACGATACAAACTGTTTACTGCGCGTCAGTTCAAGTACATCATTGGACTTGAAATGCATGAAGATGCCGAAAGTCAAAAACCGGGTCGTAAGCGACAAAACTCATGGTAATAACATAGCAATTGAAATTAGAAGAATATTGTTTATTAGGTTTGATATCAGCTTTAAAATTGATTAAAGATTGGATTAAAAAAAAAATCCAACGTCGTTAATGTGTATTGTCGAATTAATTTATCTGTAAGCGGTTAAGCATGGCAGTAAATTTCCGATAGATCACTATCCCTCAAAAACAATGGGCTCGAATGAACCTCCGAATCGTTTGGAGCTAATAAATCGACGCGGTTTTCTTTTCAGGTCTCTCACGCGCGTTTCTAGGCCAAACCACACTATGCTCGCAGTGCACGCAATAAACCAAAATAGGTACTAACTACGCGGCCGGTGAAACAATACTATTCAGGGGAAGAACAATGCAAGTGCAAAACAATGAGCCTGCTGAATGACGGTCGATGAGTTATGGGTTTTAATTATTTCGGTATAATTATAATCTCCCCAATACAGCCAACAAATGCATTTCAAACACAGTAAAGTAAAATGTTACTACGCTTTCGAATCTATACGATGCGTTATGAGTAAAAATATTTCAAGAAAATTTGTGGTTTCTCCGCTGTATATATGTTACAGTGAAAATTTATTCTTCTCCAAGCTGTCATTGAAATTAAATTTGGCCACCCTATCTCAAGCCCAAAGTTTGTCTGTGTTTTTCTTTGGTTCTATTTATATGATTTTTTTTGAATTTTTATTCTGATTTAGTTTCATTGGAGCAAACCAAAATGTTAGGCCGGCAAATCATCGACTTGGGCCAATAATTTCAAGGATCGTGACCCGTGAAATCATTTTGTCATACAAATCTATTACTTGATACATTTTCACTGAGAATACAGTTTCACTGTAACATATATACAGTTTGTTGAAAAATCATAAGACATTTTTTGTATATATTCCGGATTGAATTGATTTGGATCAGGACCGATTTGGCTCATCGCGATCATTTGTAAGTGATTAAGTTAACTCATGATGAGCGAAACCGGTCCTGAACTAAATAAAGTTAATGTGTACAATAATGATTTTACTATCAAAAGCAGCCAAGTCAACGGGCCTCTTATCATCAAATAAAATATAAATTTTATATAATATGTACAACCAAATAGTGGTTGTGTTATTTCCAGCGTATTTTAATTCATTGACTAAACGATTTTTGACAACCATGAAATGTATTTATGAATTACTGGTGAAACTTGATTTTTGGCTCTCCTAAAAAGTTGAAAAAAATCAGATAGTTTTCCAAGGGGCCAAAGTATACCTCTAATATGTTTTTAATTATTAGCTTTTATTTTTCTCTTCAAAATTTGATTTAAAAAGTGCTCGACGAGGTGTGTCCACGCACAAAAATCAAATTTTAGCAATAATATTCAAAATTGAAAAGAAGGTAATCAATTTTTTTTTTTATATAAAATTTTTAGTATAATTTATTTTATTTTAAAATGAATTTCCAATCCGAATCCATCGAAAATATTAAAAGAATAAACTTTTAAAAATATATTTTTCTTTATTTCTTAAGCACTGTGCCTTCATAAATTTTAATACTTTGTTCATGTGTGTAAATGAAGGATCTGATGTGTGTGAATAAACATGAATTTTCCTTTTTTTCCCTATTGTCTTCAGTTGTTACTGCCCCAAGGGTAAAAACACAATGGGGAGAATTTTAAGCGGGCAAGATGTACAGCCTTCGTCGGCCGGAACATCCGTTTCCGATTTGTTAATTAAATTTCGCTGGCGGGAATCGGAAGTGGAGTGTTTCGTGTTAAGTGTTCATCGTTATTTTTATTCCAGGCAGTGGTTTTACGTTCAATCTACCCCGATGGACATCGCCGCCTGACGGCTGAAGGCTTCGTAGGAAAACGGTGGGCAGGTTTTATGGCCCACTTATTTACGCGTTTGCGGGAAGCGCTTTCAATGTCTGAGCTTTCGAAACCGTCAGCCATGTAATATGAATAAATGTTTACTGCATTCTATATTGAAAATTAAAAATCTATTATCTCCCATGTGCCGTATAAATCACTTATACCAGCCCCATAAATAAATTAGATACATGGCTTTATCAGAGTGACATACGAAGATATACCTGGCTACTAATGCTAGATGAGCTACTTTAAACCTAGTCAAAACAGCCATTAGTAATTACAGGTACCGTTGGTTTAAATACATTTATAGACGATTGTATAATAGTGGGGAATATTGGACGCATATCACTTATTTCTAATAGTGACATAAAAACTACTGTTATTTCATACTGATTTTCAAACATTTTGAAAACTATTTTATACAATAATCCTGCAAATCTTTTGGCACACATCCAACAATGTAATTTTTATTAAAAATTTGAAGATATTTGGTTTTCATTAATAACCGAAAATAAATTAATGTTTTTATTCACACTTACGTGTGCAAATAAAAAATCCGTTGCTTCACATTTCTGTTTCGAGACATACATCTACTTGTTTAAGGTTTTACCAAAAATAATTCTTGCCAAATAAATTCTAATGCATATGATACGTAAGGTTAAACGTATTTAATTTCTTCGGTGCCTGTCAAAAAGCAGTGCAGTGTAGAACAGGCAAAAAGAAAAAGATTTTTAACCAAACATAAACATATCACCCCTTCCAAGCTTAAAGGGCGGCGTTAGTGACAAATCGCTACTTTTCAGGAGAAAAATTTCGATTATTTACCACTTCTTTTTATGTATTAGAGTTATTATTTGAAGAACATCTTTTTAACCGTCTGTGCATATTTCTGAGAACCTAACCTCATATTTAACTTCCCAAGAATCACCAAAATATAACTGACGCTCTTTTGGCTTGGTAGAGAGTGGAATGCTTAGATTCAAGATCACCGCTTGTTCACAGTTTTAACGAGAGCTACCTATTGATTTGACTACCTACCTACACATCAATGTATCACTTTTTTTTAAATCACACTAAATTTTAAATCTGTTTTCAGGTGATTAATCCAAATTTATTTCGTCGTTTGTTGTCATACTTAATACGAAAATTTGTTTAAAAATCTCACGTATTAAATAACATACTTGTATTAAATGATGTTGAGTTATAATAAAAATAATAACACATTTTTAGTACCTTTTCCACATGAGATTTATTTCATCAGGACCGGTTTCGCTCATGGCATGCATTATCAACTAATAAGGAATACAATAAAACAGTGGTGTTTATGCAAAAGTTAAGTATGAAAACAAGGTATGACAAACAATTGGTAAATCAACTAAGCAAATAAATTAAAGCAAATTACAAGAAAAATAGACTAAAAATAAAATGTTCAAGACCTCTTAGCAATGCAAAACTAAGTTTACTTTAATTTATTTGCTTAGTTGATTTACCAATTGATTGTCATACCTTGTTTTCATACTTAACTTTTGCATAAATACCACTGTTTTATTGTATTCCTTATCAGTTGATAATGCTCGCCATGAGCGAAACCGGTAAGATGAAATAAATCTCATGTGGAAAAAGTACTAAAAATGTGTTATTATTTTTATTATAATGCCTTTCCACCAAGTATTGACAGTGAACACCTTAAAAGTGATTTTGAGTTGTCTAGAAGCTTTTTGATTCTAAAATAACATATAAGATATAGCTTTGACTAATATTACAGTGTTTTTTAGTAATTTCCCTGTTTCAATGAAAAGAATAACTGACAGATAATCCCAAAATAGTAATTAAAAAAAGCATGAATAAAAACAAAAAATAAATAAATTTTCAAGTGCCTTGGTGCAGCAGGTTAAGATAACACCCAACCTCTCTTAAAATACCATACTTTACGACTCTGATTCTACAGCCCGGGTTGAGTTGCAGTAAAACGCTTGCAAAACATTTAATAATAGCTTCATTATGTGTTTCGTGTTAAATTCCGCTAAAATATCAAAGCGTCATTAAATTATTTTGCCACCATATTTTAAAACCTCTTTTAAGAACATGTATTTCATAATTTAATTTATGCAGATTATTGTAAGCGATAAGTTTGAAAAACACGAATGTGATCCATTCATACGTCTAAGTTAATTGGTTTCACAAATTTTAAGTTATGAAATTTATTGATTATTTTTTTATATAAGATTGATGAATTTATTAAGCATGAATTACTGTATAAAACGATTTCAGTGATAAGCAGCGTGATTATTGTCTTGATATATTGCTCAGTAGCACATTAAAATCATGTTGATGAGAAAAATCTCTTGTAAAAAGAGAGAAAACCATTTTATTAAAAAAGCAATGCTCGCATGCATTTGTAATTGTTAATAAGAGTTTGTGTGTACAATCTTGTGGCTGACTTCTTTCTCAAAGATGAAGTAGGGAATAAGTAAGTAAAATAAGCTCCAAGCTTAAAACCTCTTAGAAAGAACACTTTTGTAAAAAACCTTAATTCGTGAGTGATCTAAAGAAAATGAATTACGAACTCAAAGCATAAATCAGTATAATAATGGTGAGATTCTTAAAATAGATAGAGAAAAAAGGACTCGCTATGCAGGATTCAGATAGTTTTAGTAGGTAAATAAAGCTGTTACAAAACATTTAGGAATATTTAGCGATGTAACCTGTTTTCCAGATAATTTTAATCTTTTGTTCGTTTTTCCGCGACATGTAAAGAGTAAAATTACATTTAAAAAACGTAACACACACGTTTTGGCCACGAATTTTTAATAAACAAACCATGTTCATAAAAATGTTTGCTCATAACAGTAAAAAGGCAGATAAGCAAAAAATAAAATGGGAAACTTTATTTTATTTCACGAACTTAAATATTGCAGCTTAGTCGCTATATGCAGACTTTTCTCTCGTATTATTTTCGACCGAATTCGCTTCGGACGACGGTGATGATGTTGGCATTTGATGAATTGTCCAACCATGAATTATCTCATATTTCTAAAAATTCTCTTTTTACAAGAATATAATCTACCCTTGAATGGTAAGATGAGGAACTTGATACCTCTAATGGTTACGGTTCGTGTGGCCAAAGATGGTTTTCACTTATTTGGTTATTTGTTTGGCAATCGGATCTATCCACCTGACACGTCAAATAATAGAAATGTTTTATTTTTTGATTAGGTTAAATATTTTATATGGGAAAGAGTACTCAAAAAAAATCTAATATTGAACACACACGGAACACCCGTGTTGGTTCTTAGCAGTTGTTCACGGTTAAGGTTCACGGCAGTTGGATGCTTTCAGAGTATCAATAATCAATAATAAGCGCAATCAGTAAAAATTCGTATGTTTCACATTTGAAATGGTCAAAAAATTATTATAAAAAATCAAATTAAAAAAAAAAAAAAAAAATATTAAAAATCAGCAAAATTAATATTATCGCATTAAAAATAATGTTGAAATTCTGTTCTTCAGAATGCTAAACACCAAGCTTGATCGTTACAAGACGTATGGGCTTATGTAAGCATTTTGTATTTATTATACAGTTCGACAAAATGAAAAAAATATTTTATTTGTCAATGGGAAAGAAAATCAAAATATTCGTAAAGCAACAAAATTAAATCTGCACCATTCCATGGCAGTAAAGTTTATACAAAAGCAGATGGCACTTTTAAAATTACCAGTTTAATTTCCTAGTTCCTTTTATTTTGTGCAAATTATAATTCCCGCAAAGAAACAGAGAAATAAAACTCATTCTTATGTAGATCTTTTTCTTAATCTGCAATTTGAATTTAAATCGTTTTCAATCAAAAGTTTCTTAGGCTGCCAAAATTTTTGTATTGTCGAAAACTCGTTTTATTCAGATAAAGATTTTTCTAATATTACGCCATTTGTGTCAAAGCTTGCTTCATTAAAATTATTTTATTAGAAAGCGAGATTATTTAAGAATAATTGGCGTGTAACTTTGCCACCTTAATTATGTAAAAGCTTAACGAATTTATGAAAAAAGTTCATCTTATTAATATACTAGTATTGCTACCCGGCTTCGCTCGGACTAAGCAACCAATAATTATTTAATGTTATATCATTCGACATAATTATATCACAAAATCTAACATCCAAAATATAGTTAAAATAAAATCACAAACTTTATTTAATTTGATGACAGCCCCGACCCAATTCTCGCCCGTTAAAATGTCCAAATTCAAGGAAAAAATCTAATTTACTGTCAAATAAATGTCAAATAATACCTTCACGTAAATAATAAACATTATTATTAATAATAAAAGCCGGGAAAAGTTCAGTAAAAGACTAATTTATTACATTTTGACTAAATTGTCTTCGCCAGTATAAATTCAAACATATTTTCTTTTATATTCGTTTTTATGGCAACTTGCAACAATAATGCAAAAGGGAATTACAGACCCACATACATACATACGTCGTTTCGGTTTTATATATAAGATTACATTTAAACATAATGAATTTTCAATGGTAGAAGCTTCATATGTACATAATTTTTTGTAATATTTATTTGTCATTATAGTTGAGTTGCTTTATGATGCAAACTATCAGCTCTACACTTTAGCAATAAAAAAAGAGTAATTGTCTTAGGATATCTCTTCGGAAAATCATCAAGAACATTTTAAAAATAGTTAAAACCTTTTTCAGGTGTCATGTGTTTAAGCCTAAGAAAATGTTGTGGCCGAGAGCATGTCCTCTTTGAACGTTCGAATACACGTTAAAGAGAAGTTTTGTCAAATTTATAAACGGATGTATTATTTAAAATCGGAAGCCACACAATATTGGCATTTCGTTACCCAGAAAGTCAAGTCAAAAATTAAATAATAAAGCAAAAACTGCATATAATAATAGATATTTAAACTTCATTTAATATCAAATTTTTCATATATAGAAGCATATTTAGGATTATTCGAACACCCTGACGTGTCCAGCATTCATAGCATTCGTAAAAAAATCAAATAGGTACTTTTTTTTGCTAAAAAAAACCGTGTGACCTGGTTTAAATCTACGAATTTTTTCATATTCTTTATACTATTCACAAAAAACTCAAAAATAATCTATGTTCGTAAAATTACGGTTGGTTCGTAAAATAATTATTGTCCCAAAATTGAATTTGTTGTAAATTTATTTCAATTTTTTCACGTCAATAACCCTTCCTGTTCTTTATTTGAAATACATATTTATTTGTGTAGATGATCTTAAAATAAATCTGTGTATAATTAAGTGTTTTGTTTCTATTAACTTTTAAGCTACATTTGATATTTCAAAAATCAACACAACAAATAATATATAATTGAGGTGAATCTAATCCAATCCTACCAATTATACTTCTACATAACATTAGAAACTTAAATAACTAATTATAAAACTTTGTAATAAGGATTAATTGAAAAGTTCAGATAGTCAATATTGTTTTGTTCATATAATTATGTAATAATTGAATGTTTCCTATGCAAATATTTTACGCTTTAGCAATATTAAGAGACAATTTTTTTTTATTGAATATTAGTATTGCTTCCCGTCGTCGCTCGGACTAAGCGACCAATAATTATTTAATGTTATATCATTCGACATAATAATATCACAAAATCTAACATCCAAAATAGAGCTAAAATAAAATCACAAACATTATTTAATTTGATGACAGGCCCCATTCTCGCCCATTAAAATGTCCAAATTCAAGGAAAAAATTTAATTTGCTGTCAAAGAAATGTACCTTCACGTAAATAATAAACATTATTATATTGCAACTTGCAACAATAATGCAAAAGAGAATTACAGACCCACATACATACGCCGTTTCGGTTTTATATATAAGATTTGTCAAAAATAATTTCGCTAAATGATAACGATGAAAATTATCACTTACATTATAATTTTAGATAAGCATATCTGACTTCATTCCAAAGATTTGTCCAGTCCGTGGTGCAGCGGTTAAAGTCGTCCGTTTCCGTGACGGACCTCTTTTGAACCTCTGTATGATTAGATTTATCGGTCCCGTTCGAAGACAGTGGGTGTTTGTGCTGTTAAAAATCGCTTCACACCCTTCCGATACCAAAAAGTGGCGGGTATCTATAGCGATTAGCTAACCACTTGCCCTTTCCTAGTCCTCGTATTCTTTCAATTCCTACTCTCTAAGACTCTCTAAAAGAGAGGTAAAGCAACTGAGTAACAAGCAGTTCTGGTAGAAAAAACATTTTTAAATAAACTCTAAATAACATATAATAGGTGTGGTGCTTGTTTGATGTAAATGAAAAGTGACTCAACTGCATTATGCTTGGAAAAAACAACCTCAAAAGCCTCTCAGGATCAAGAATGTGGTTGTGAAAACCGCAGTGTGTTAGTTTAAAAAAGTCAAAATCACAGACTCGTGTTGCTTACCGGTATCATCAATCACAATGCCTCCACAGATTAACATGCGTCGCACAGTTTTTATTTCCTTGAAAAAAAAAGATGAGGCGATAAATCTACGACAATTGGATAAATTAAAATGTTTACAGACAAAATGATAACGTGACAAAATGTTTACGCGACGAATGGTCTCGACACAAAGCGCCTACCGATAAAAAGTTCACTATATAATAAATGCGACGATTCCAACAGAAAAATAAATACTAATTTATTAATTGCGCAACAGATTGAAATCATTCTGCATAAAAACAATTCACCAATTATAAATAGGGTTGCCATTACAACCTAACTGAATATTTTAGAGGTATTTGTCTTAGCTCCATTTATGTATACTGCTTTTGAATTTTTACAGATTGAATCTTGTTTTATTTCCAAGTAAATATTTTGACCGTAAACATTTCGTCTGTAGACCATTTTTCACGTTTTTCACATTTGTCACGTTATTATTAAATTATTTAAAATGGAGGAGTTCTTTATTTTGGTAAAAAATACGTTCGCTTGATTAAATTTTGAATATAAAATTCGATCTTTGGCTAGAAGAATAATTGATTATTTTATTAGGTTTTGAAAAAGATTTTTTAAAGTCTGTTCTTGTAGGTATATAACTTAAAATAAATGTTACATTTACTGTGGTGTGTATTTAAAATTAATATTTTACAAACGTTGTACTATTTTTTCAAAAATATTTGTGACTTATTACAAAAATCTTCCTTCAATATCAAATACCGATCAAATATGATGTAATTTAGCATTTTGTGGTGAGAGTAGATTTTGCTAATTTGAGAATCGCTGGAATACATAAAAGCGGCACTGAAATCCTTTTAGCTGGCAGATGAGAAGTATTATGATATTATTTAATAACTTAAAAAGCTTTCTTTCAAAACTTTACAGGAACAAAACATTAAAACGAAAGTTCTATTCTTTAGGGATCCGAACAAAAAGTATCGTATTTCGAGAAATCGCACAATCCTTTCGTGTAATTCAATTGAAATTAATCAAATTTAATCAAAGATGCGAAACATTTTGTTGTTTCGAAAATGTCTGTAAGCCAATCACCTGAAGTTGCAAACTACGAAACAGACTCGCATTGTTATTAAAAGATAATGAAATTTGTTTGACATTAAATCATTAGGGAAATCTGTAAATTTATAACATAGCCAGTGATTGTGTATGTATAATATTAATTTGTATCTGCGGCAGGACTTGATAGTCCTAGGTACCGACGTAGGTGCTATTTTTGAGTGATGGGCCGCATTTAAAAATTTTAATGAATAATGGGCCGCCAAAAAAATTTCAAACATGAAAAATGTGCGTATATTTTATGTTTGTGACTGACGCTAATTGCACAACATTTTCAACCAAGCATCTGCCCTTTTCTTAACTAGGGGTTAAAAAAAAATGGTCCGCAGCGCAAACTAATGATTTTCACTTTTAAGGTGTTCTCCGTCAATGCTTGGTGGAATGGTAGTATAATAAAACATTTTTGGCCACACAAAATTTATGAGATCAGGACCAGTTTCGCTCAAAGCGAACATTATCAAATTATCTGCTGAAAACTCGAATTATGAGGGAATTATAAAAATGAATCGTCTATTAACTGAACCTTAGCCTCACACGGATAAAAAACCAGTTATCAATAAATAACTGCTGTTACGATGCTTCATTATGGGTCCATATACTGCATATCGGGAGTGTTACGCTCACCGTGTTTTCGAAATTGAAGCAATACATGTATACTTGTAAATGTCCAAGGTTCTTGTTTTACTGAATCAACAAAAAAACTTTTCTAATAATGCAATGTGGATAGAACGAAAAGGCCAAATATACGCATAAAATGATTAAAATTAAACATTGTTCGAAACTTATTGCGCCCGACCTCCCGGATCTTCAGTCAAAGATAATAATGTACATATTTGCTAGCATTTAAAAACACAATTTGAGGGGTCTTCACTTTTCATGAATATTAAAAATACGTTCGGAATAAAATTGCATTCTTCAAAAAATTTATATATCTTACCGTGCTTAAAGTTTATAGACAACAAACGATTACAAGTTATACTTCCATTTGACAAAATAAAAATTACGAAAAAATATTATCCATAAAATCAACGAATAATGCTTATTTAATTTTGATCAGTAATATCAACTTATTGTGACGGTGATTTCATTAGGATCAGAAAGATATTGCTAAGAAATGGGTCAAAATCTTAAAAAAACGGTACATCGAAATTTTATACCGAGAGATTACCAGATAAAGATACCTAGACATTTTGATGATCAAATTATTGGACAGTTAAATATTTTATAATAAAATGGAATCTTACCATACGATAAAGAAACAGCCAGTCTTCGACAATAAATTATTTTTAATAATGTTTGTATTACACTTTGATCTATTGGTTGAATAATAAAGGTTGTGTTTGCTAGAAGTAATATTATTTTTATATTTTCATAGTGCGTAGGTTACAGTCAATGTATGGCAAACAGCACAATTTTTTTTAAATTTCGATCTTCCAAAATCGCGAGGACTTACTGTATTAAGTTAATAATTGTTTATAAGTTTGTATTGATACCGCCCTAAATGGTAGGTCATCAGAACTCTCTCGAACGATCTATTTTCCACCTCAGTCTATGAGTTTAAGTCGATATCAGAAAATAAATTCATTTCTTATAATACTCTATATTGAAATCTATAGCGATTCAATATAGAGTAATTTTAAGGGAGCCGAATCAAAGTCTTCTCAGTATGTAATGTCATACATATGTTTTTGCGCAAGTAAGTTGCCTGTTTTAATAAATTTAAATGTAAATCAATAAGTAACACTTCAACATCCTTTTTGTCGATGTGAGTTTGACGCGTTCGAAAAAATGAAAAGAGACTTTTTATCACCGACAACCAATAACAACATTAGGTGAGAAAACGAAAGGTTTACCTTATCAGTCGAATCAAATTCATCAAATTTGACACTAACAAACAAAGTGAAGGGAAGAATCATTTCAATATGAGATGAAACACGGCAGTAGAAACCGATGCTTGTAATTTATTTTACAATATAAACCATTGCGGTCTGTAGCGCCTGACACGTGACAAGCCGAATGTTGTATGACAGACAGCCATGTTGAACAGGATGAAAGCTCAACCAGAGTTGTCGCGCTCTCGAATACCATATTACACGAAACTTTTAAAGAAAGTTCACTTTTCTAATCTTAACATTATTCCATCTTCCCAATTTATCTGTTTTGTTAACATGGTGACATCGACTGCTACAAATAAATGAATCCGAATTCATAATCACTATACTGCCAATCAAACAAAGAAGGCAGTAACTCGCAAAATTTCTAAAATTGAGCTATGAATACTATTTGCTAAATATTTTTAAAGCTTTACATAGTACTCACTTTTTTTACAGTATAATAATTAGAGCACTGTAAAATTTCTTCGTGGAAACGGCAACGTTTTCTAGTTTTCTCAGCGAAGAGGCAGTCAACGCAACTTCTTTCTGCTTGTTTAAAATTAAATAAGTTTATTTGAGCATCAAACGCTTTCCAAGCTTTCACAGTTGTATTTCAAAAAAAATGATACGTGATCAATACTTATTCACTGGACAAAAACTGTTAGTATGTAATATTTGAACACATTCACTGCCGAATAATCTAGGTGTAAATTGGCGATACTCCAAAGTGCACACAAATACCGAATAAGATAGTGAATAATTTTCTAAAGAAGGCTGCAGACAAATGAAATCGATGCTCAACTTAATAGTGGAATAGAAATTGTAAAGGATGAAATAACACGCCTAGTACAATATATTCACGCTGTCAATATTGCAGTAGCGTACGCGCCATGTGCATATTATGCTGGACTGAATGAATTGACTCTGTAAAAATGTAACTAAAGATTTTGCTTAATTTGTATTTATTCAAAGAATTAACAGCTTAAAATAATCAGTACCATGTAAAGTACGTTTTTAAAAGTAGTAGAACATATTTCTATCATGAACCTTTTAAGATTCTCGTATGTAGTAATCTTATCATAATTATTGATTAATATTTGTTGGGCTGAAACGAGGGTCGCGTCATCCCGTGTGAGATAGTCGTTGAGAAAAGACGCAAAGGGCCTCTCCGTAAATGACGCATAATTTGGGCTTGCTAACTCGGATTATGAATAGCCATTTAGTTGCAAATGAGCGATTGTCAGAAGTGGCGCCATCAAGCCGCGACACCTCACGTACAACGGCGAAAGCTTCGCAGAACAAAATATGACCGGTCGGAAATGTAAAGCTGTAATTTATGAAATGCATTATATTGGCAGAAAAGTTAAAGTCAATCAAATGTAAAAGCTTCATGATTATTTTTTTTACCAATAATAAGTCTCTACTAAGCTAAACGGCCGAAAAATGTTATGGTGTGTAACTTTTTAATCGATTCCAATCCCGGGATCCCGACGATTTTCAATACCTGATGAATCCCGGGATTATAAAACATAATCCCAAATTTTCGTGATTGACCTAGTCATAAATCCTATCAAGCATAAAGGATTTATTATGAAAAAGATCTTAAAATTATATATACGTCTCATCTTTGAAACACCGGATACTCGAGAAAAATAAATTATTTGCGCTTTGCATTAATGACAGCATCGAATATAAAATATATTTTAATTACGTTATATATATCTATTAATATGTCCTCATTTTAACAATATGAAATTTTAAAAAAGTTGCTCCTTTTTAATCTATGTGAATAACTATACATATTTTTAATTTCAATGAGCTTTTTGATCGCATTTGAACGAGGCCGGTACTCTTGTACATTTTAAATATAATATTCTAAAAAAGATAGTTACATCACTTATTCGTAACTGTTTTTAATGATACATTGACATGGCTAATATTTAATGAGTACAAAAATTATCGACGATTAAAAAAATATTCTGAATCCCGGGAACAGTACCGGGATCGACTTATTGCGATCCTTAACTCCCGGGATCATAATTTTCCAGGATTGGAAACCCTTGCAGTGTACTCTTGCGTGCAGTAATTTTTTTTTCAGGTTTTATATTCTTCATTTGGCAACACTAGGATCTCTGTTGGTTTTAAAAACTTTGATATTTCTATATGGCATGTCCAGCCTTAATCAAAATAGAGTTATTATACAAAAAACGATCATGGGCATCATTAATTTCTGCTGCTATTTTTAATATCATATATCCGAATAAAGCACTTGGATAAAGATACTGTCTCATTCAAACAGATATTGTTTCCGTTCCACCGAAAGTTAATCATGTATAAAGAATAAATGAGGGGTGTAAAAGCATAACCGCCTCTATCCATATATTATCATTTTTGAGATAATGATTGATTAATGATCCGGTTCTTACGTTATATGCCCTGCAATCGTCAAACCAACGAAAAATTACCTCTTAGCCATTTAAAATCGAATTCGAAAATGACGATTAAATGCATAACCGCCTCTCTCCACCATATGTGAAGTTCAAAACCGCCACAATCTAAATGCACAAATCACGAGCCAGAGAACACTGACCTATCGCCCTATCACCATACAAACATGTTGTGTTCCCTTTGCAAATTATTCTAATATTATACTTGAAGATTAAAATCGTTTTTTTCGATTGCTGGACAATTTGACTTTGTGGAGAGAGGCGGTTATGCATTTAAAACCCTCAATTATTCCACTATTAAAAAATCTCACTCCTAATAACAAGGAAGATAATTGCTTATTTTCCTAAAGCAAAAAACTCAAAACGCTTTAAATTCGATATTATTATTGCCCTGAACTATTAGTCTATGTAAGTATGCTATAATTTTAAAAAATCCATCCTTAATTGTCTCGAAGTTTTTCATCTCAAATTCGTATCCCAACACCACTCGTTGTGCATATGCAGTAAACGTTTGATAGCCGCCATTCACGACGATATTGCCAGTAAACAATTTACCTAATTAATGATTTCGACTGAGGGCGCTTGATGGAATTTCATTATCAAATTTGAATCAGTTCAAGTAGATCCGTGCACTGTAAATGTCTGAAGATGCCGAAAGGCGAAACCCGGTTCGTTAGCGACAAACTTCATCGAAAAGTACAAAATTTCATGAAATTACTATTTTTCGCATTATAAACCTGCGCTTGCCTTTTTAGGACTGATTACAAGGGACTTCTTCCAATTGGCTCTTTTGAGAGACATTTTAACTGTCGTATTGAGTAGTAATATTTTAAAACATAAAATTCACACAGCTCTTTTGAAACAAAGTTGCATTTCGACATTTTTTGAAATAGAATGTTAAACACTACCACTTGAACAACCAACGCGATAGTGATTTTATTATTATATTTAATATTTTAATTATATGCGCGATATAATTGTTATTAAACCAACAAACATTTTCAAAGTACATACTCAACCTTTCAAAATAAGTTATATTAAACATGGATAGCTTAACCTTTTGGTGGCCCTAATTTTCAAACACCTGCATACGCTCGCTCACCTGTGACCCAGCGACCGCATAATGCGTCCTACTCCGAAAATGATGAAAATTTTATGAAATACCTATGTTTTCCAGAGACAATTCAAAAACTCAATATTTATAAAGGAACAGAAAGCAATTTTGAAGTTTGAAAAGTTATTTTAATCAGGTAAAACATTTTGGCCCCCGATTGTTTGCCGAATAAATTATTCGGGGCTTTTTTGTTTGCTGTATTTATTAGGAATTCGTAATACAACTGAGCTAGTGGGCTACAAAGGGATTTTCATTTTAATATATCTAAGAGCACTCGTGATTGGACAATAGCTAAGAATTTAATAATAGAAAAATATGAAATTTCTTTTATAAATGAATTTTATACACAGATAAATTTAGGAATTAAAATACTTTTCGGTTAAGTTTATACCGGTTATTAATATGTCATAATAAACACAAGATATCGTTACCTTACTTTGAAAGGTTCATATTGTCATGTTTGCCTAAAATGACTTTTTGGTCGGAATAGCTTGTATTTACCGCATTCTATCATATAAATGAATTTCAGAATTATCTTTGGTTGAATAACAAAGTTAACAGAAATCTGGAGTTGCACTGCAACTGCACACTTTTGTTACTAAATTTATTTGACAAAGTTCTAAGACTGACATCATTATTTCTATCATTAGATCTTTAAGATCATTATTTCTCAGCAACAGTTGTGAAAAAATATGCTTAAAATAAGTAATTTGAAACATGTTTACTTGCTCAAGAGCAGTTAGATCTTTCACGGTTTAAGCATATTTTTTTCTCAACTCTTACTTAGAAATAATGGCAATCTTAGAACCTTGCAAATGCAGTGCAACTCTGGAATTCTGCCGACTCCGTTATTCAACCATAGATATTTCTGAAATTCATATAACATATGAAAGAATGCGATAAGTACAAGCTTTTGCGACCAAAAGGTCATTTTGGGCAAACATATCAATGAGAAGCTTTTCAAAGTAAATTAACGACATAGTGATCTACTTTTATTTTTGTAAATGGACGATACAAACTATACAAACGATTCAAATGTAATATAAAACAGTTACATCACCACATCAATAATGAAACGCTTTGACTGACATCAAATAATACACAAAAACAGACTCCGTCTGATTAAAAGTGAAATAATATAAGTCGAGTCATCCCTGGTATACCTAAAACAACGTTTAATGACATGACAGTTTCTTTACTTCCCTTTGTTTCTTATTTTGACGCAGGTTATGAAAATGTTGGAAGAGTATTTCATTCACTTCCCCAGTCAAATTTTGACGGCAAGTGTTTATTTCAAACACTTACATCTCAGATAAGTTAGACTCCAGTCATGATGCTGACAGCTGATATTCTCCATGATGGATTATACTGGCATTGAAAAATAATATCTTTATATTGAATAGTTTTTTTAGCCTTCTCAGTTTTTGAGCGCCTAAACAGTTTTTTTTCATTCGTGAGAAGTGTTGTATCCTACTAATGAAACAAGGCTTATTTCATGAATCATTTTCTTTTTGAATGAACCCCCTGCAGTGTTAGATTGATTTACAATACAACCATGTTTCATTTTTTATTTGTCAGTACTCGATTGTTCCCTTTTGAGGGAAATAATCAAAGTTCTACTAAAAATATCGAATAAACCTGTTATCACTACTACTGAAGAAATGAAGTGGATATGAAGATCTTCTAATCAGTAATCGAAGCCCCAATTTATTATTTATATTATGAATGGCTAACATTGTTATTTGTCTTACAATAAATATTATATCATAATTGATTTATACCAAGTGTCAACGTCATTGTCTTTGTTTGTAGTGATTTTTATTCAAAAGAGTGGCTGTATACGATATCTCACTACAAAGCTTACTTTTGATTGTGTGCACTGGTGCCCTGATCCTCCATTTATATTCGAGGAATAAGCAATATCAAAATAAATATACTCATTTAATTATTTTTAAATATTATATACAAATATCGAAGGAAGCGATAATACACACATGTTGAGTGGGTGGCGCCAAGATTGTAATAATAATACGTTTTTCATTAGGCATCATGTGCCTCAGCTGAAATATTATGCAGAAAAAAGTTTGTGTGTCGTCACTCCAGTATTTACCACGCCACGCTCAAAATTTGTACAGAGGAGTTTTGTTAGAGCGGTGCAAAAACCTTCATGGAAAATATTGCCGAATTATGACGAGCGTTGGCGAATTCATATACATATAAACTTGCACTATCTTATCGCATATAAATTGTTACGTAAAGTCAAGATTTAGTATACTATATTATATATGGGCTAATTCTTTCCTATTGCAGCTCTCAAGCAGATAGGGGATGGATGCACTCCCTAATAGTCTTCTCTCTAGACACCGTTTGCCGCTGCCCATCTAAACGTTTCTAAAACCAAAGCGCAGTGAGGGTGACTATTATACAGCTAGTTCTATCCTAGTCCCATATTTGTATCTGTGTTCTCTTCTAAAAAGATAGTGTTCGATTTCTTTCGTAAAATAATACTGGTTGAGTTTCGGTGACGTACTGGTGTTGGCCGATTATTAACCGAACCAGTTGACTCGAATTTAGCCTCCGAACGTCGAATAGTCGAATCGATAGGACGGTTGTGGCGACGATAAAAATTACGTATTGCACGGAACGTTTCTTGAACAGAGCAGTGTCTATGATTATAAATTTGATGATTTGCATAAGTTGTTCAATGCTACAACCTTCCATGGTGATTTGCCGTATGAAATTGACAACCAATTTTAAAGATGTCGCTTTAACAGCATGGCTGCTATAACCTTTAAAAAAATGAGCGTCTCTATTGAACACTTTTTATTAGAAATACACTTGCTTCAAATGGATATCAACCCATGTGCTAGACGGCAGGTGTGTCTATAATGTCTTCGAAATTATTTTCTAACCAAAACCACGACTGTAAGATAAATTATATGTCTTATTTAGTATAGAGAATATCGTAGAACCATTACTAATTTCACCAAACTAAGTGTTCTTATTTATGTACTTTCGTTCGGTACACTCTTACACTAAATGTATTTTTTCCAACAACAAACTATAAATCCTTAGACCAATATAAAAATAAAGTACCAAATATATCAACATTGTGCTCCCTCAGAGAGATCTCTAGAGAGCTATTGTTTTCAATTGAATGCCCACTAGCTGCTTCAAGTGAGCGCTTCAAATGTAGAAACGTCTAAATTTATTGTACTCTGTTTTTATTAGAAGCAACGTCAAACGTTTTCACCATTATGAGTAGTTATAAATAGGCAGTAAACTTACTGTTTCTATGGTTACTGATGGAGTTTATCATTTACATTTAAACCACGAAAACGATGCTGATTTGTTTGTAACATTTGACAGTGTTTAAAATAAACAAATATTATTCAACAGTCGTTTTTACAGATTGTTGCACTGTTATCCATGACTGTAATAAATTACTTTGCATTATTACTTAAAATATGACGTATTATGTGGAATGAGACTTATAAAAAGAAGTCAACGCCACAAAAGCACATGAAAAGATGTTCCAATAAAGAAAACCAACGAGATTTTCACGAGTCTCACGACTGACAACTAGGCTTTCCAATCCCAAGCCAAAATTTTGATCCCGGAATTGCAATAAGTCAATCCCAGGATCCCGGGACTGGTTCCAGCATATGGAATATCTTTTTAATGGTCAATAATTTTAATTTTTATCAAAAATAGGACATGTTTATTTATTATTAAAAATAGTTCAAAATAAATGATATCACTATTTTTTTTATGAATAATATATTGAGGTTGTTGATGTATCGTTATGTTATAACGGCATTATGTGTTGATAATTTGATGAACCAATCATCCATACAGTATAAAAAAATACCGTGTAAAAAGGAGTTATTCTAGAGGAAGTAATTATTTAAAATAATCTTACAATTATCAATGATACAGCTAAATATAAATCTCGAAGGTATTTTATTAAGTTGGACACGAGTAATTTCAGTATAACAATATTCGTAGAAGACAGCGTATTTTGCTAGGAGAAGCCCGGCAGTCTCATTGTTCAATCGAATTATTGATTTCTGTTTGGAGACACGGATGTCTGTGTTGTCTAAAAGTTCCTCCTACTGCCATCCCATCCTCAAAACGGGACGTAACGAGAGTGATTAACTTACCAATATTCATATCCTTTTAATATATACTCCCTAAGGGAAACTTAGTAACAAACAGTTGGATTCAATAAGTAGTTCATATGCTGCAAATTGGAAACATCTACGGTTGAAGAAATATATCTAACTAAACAACTTCGACAAAAATTTGTTTATCAAAAGCCTACTAGACAATATAACGAAAGCGGTTTCATTGAATGTGCTTAGGGAATATCCAAAGCAAACGAAAGAAGTAAGAATAGTTTAGCGAATATACCGTAGGTATGTAGTACCTATAAACAAAGAACATTTTTTCTCTCATTTTCATAATGTGCCGCCCGGAAACCTGATCGATCACTCACTATTCCTTATAAAATATTCAATGTAAATTATTTCTGTAATCACCTCTGACCAGACCACGAAACATATGTCCAGTTCTCTGTGTATGTAATTTTAGGAATTTGTTCCGCAACGGGGTGGCATGATACAGCATCGACAAAATAAACGATTCATTGGCATCGAATATATTATAGTCTGAGATTACAAGATATTATTTTGTTCTTCGCATATCAAATTTCAAATAAGCAAAATGAATGTGGTGCCAGTTGTTGGTGGATACTAAATATTGAATACCATAGAGCAGTGTTCTTCAACCTTTTTTCGTCCGCGAACCGGTGAAAATAATAAAAAGATTTCGCGGACCGGCGTCAACCAGTTACACATATTTACATACAGTCAGTTCTCGACTTATGGTCTGAAAACGGAGTATAAATAAGTAATATATTTTTGAAAGAACAACAGTTATTTTTTTTGAAAAATAGTTCAACTTTATGTTTATTACTATTTTTGATACGTGATCCCCAAGAAACACACTTTTGGAAGATTTTTGAGTTTTTTGAGTAATTTATTACTCACTCGAGTAGATTTGAGTACATTTCTCTTGGTAGCTTTTCAAAGCTCAAGACGTTTTGCATGGAGGCTTTTTATTAAAAAAAATAGCTACTCGCTGTACATACATACTAACTCGTGAATATGATCTACATATTTCATGATTATGTGGTTTTAAAGAAGAAACAATGGAAACTATGGTAGGTATTGAATGCATAATAAATACGTGGATACCGAAGGTATTTGTTGTAAGTTTGTAACAAGGTGAAAAGATTTATTTCAAATCAAATACATATAATAATATATATGTTTTATCTTCGTGGTCGAAACCAATTGTTTTTTATCAGGACTTGTTTGTCGCGTAGATTATTTCAGTCATCAGTCACAAGGTCTGTTCGGCTTCTGCTAATGCACTGTCTATTGAGTGGGACGTAATCAGCAGTGATCTAAGGTGTTTTATTTTTAAATTTATTCGTCACTCTCATAATTTTTATGCCATTTTTTTATGTCGGCGCGGAAGCGTTCCACGCGTAAATGTCGGCGCGGTAATGTAGGAGCGCAAATATCAGGGTGCCGTCTCATTAAACATATAATTCAAATTACATACTGCTGCTAAAATACGAATTGTCACAATGTGTCTCGTTTCATAAAATAAACATGTTTAAGTCATGTTATATAACTCTTAAAAATATGTTTAACGGTTATAATTCTGCCATAGTTGTCGTGTTCTTGATGCAATCTCTTAAACAAGACGGAAGTTGGAGTTGTGATATCTTGTCTGATGGGAAAAAATGTGAGTGATGTTGATAAGGAAGCAGACAAGATGAGAAGGGTGAGATTAGGTAAATCAGTAAGGTTATAAGTCATAATATCATGGTTTTTACCACCTAGAATAGAATGAAAATAAGCTTTCACCAAACTTTTTGGCTACATTTGGACCATTTCAAACTGAATGTGTTTTGAAAAACATTTAACGGAAAGAAAATGGTACGTTTGCACTTTGAGAAAATGATTACTACTATATGTTACACCACGGGTCGTCAACCTTTTATTCCTACCACCCACTTTTGCTTATTTTAAATTGAAAAAATTCCTAATCGCCCACCATCATAGTTATAATTCAATCAAGTACATTTCTAGAAGGTATTGAGGATATTTGAAAAAAAATATTTTTAAAACTAACATTTTATTGCAACAAAAAAAGAGTGCATATATACATATGTACATACATATATTGAAAAAAAAACAATTATTCACAAGAGCCTGATTCTAAATATTGTATGTCTGGTTCAATTGTGAATTGTCGAACAAACGAAGGTATCTTCTTTCAGTGATTTTCAGTAAACTTCTTTGTTTTTTCAGGATTGTGAAAGATTTTGAGGTAAATGCAAAAATCGCCCACCGCCCACCACGGAAGCCTTTACCGCCCACTAGTGGGCAATATGGACCAGGTTGACGACCCGTACACACATACAAATATTATATATTGAATATGAAAAATATATTTTTAAATATTTTAAATAATTATTCATATCTTATAATTAAGCTGAATACAGATTTCTTTCGGCTTAAGCAAGCCCAAAATGAGAAATTTAAACTGAATTATTCCTGATCATTCTTTAAGGAATATCGTGGTCATGAAAATTTGTATTTTCTTCCAAAATGTAGAGCCGGCACTGACGACGGAGTTGCCACTAGGAAGAGCTTTATCAAAATTGATTTGCATTGTTTCGGATGTAGATAAGTAAATATATACCACGTGTTCGTGAGTGAGTTAAAATATTTTTTTACTTTTTTTCTATGTAATGAAAGATATTTTAATTGTCCGACAAACGTACTAATTTTCAAAGATTCATTAAATGTTTCTTACAATTTCTGTAAGAAACACAGAAACAGAAAAGACACAAACATAGTTTGCTTTTTTGATAATTTACAAAAAATAGTAATCTTTCATATTTCACTCTGCGACTAAATATTTTGAGCTTAGAAAAGCCAAAGCTGAGACTTAAAAGCGTTGATTAAGTATTTAAATTATGCCTTGTAAAATAGTCACATTAAATACCCACAGAAAATAAAATAAAAATATTTCATAAAATTTCGCAATGTTTTCCCGTAAGAAAATATTATTCAAAGCATTAAAATTTTTACTATCCTACCTCAAAAAGCTCCCAAGCTTTGGCACAAGCCTTAACTCTAATCCTTGCGTTGCAGAGCTTTCAAGCTTTGGGGTGTATTTTCAAAAGCACGTGTGACGTCACATAATGAGCAGGTTTTTATCGCTGTGGGCGCCGCCCTCAGGAAAACCACCCGAGTGGGCGGGAAATGCAAGACAAGGGTCTCTGGCTGTCTCTTTGAAACATTCTTGTTACTTCACTGAGTTTTAAAAAGCGAAAATGCAAAGGAAACAAACAGCGGGGAAGCGGCTGGGAGTACAGTTTTTAATTATAAATCTTTTTAAGATTTTTTTCATCATAGCAGAATCTTCTTTTAGAAAAAACAACGAATATACAATTTTATTTAAGCTTAGCTTTTGTACTTTCTTACATAAAACTTTGCGATTCATTAAAATATGAATCTGCAATAAAATGTTATTGGTTACATTCGATTCTATATTAGACGTCCGGTCCGTGGCGCAGTGTCAATGTTGTTAGCTTGCGTGTCGGACCACCCGGGTTCGATTACCGGTACGAGTGGATTTTTTAGGGTGTATGTGTTGTTGGAAATCCCTTCCCACCTTTCCGATCCCAAACAGCGACGCATAATGACAGAGATTATAGTTCTGACGAAGGCGTAAGCCGAAATAGCTATCAACAAATATATAAAATAATTTATGTAGAATTAAAATACATTGTTATTTTTCTTTCCGTATTATAATGGAGTTCTACCAAGTAAATGCCTACTCAATCAATCAATAAATTAGCTCGTATTCCTTCCACCCCTACTATCTTTGAAAAAGAGAGGCTTAGCAACTGAGTAACAAGCAGTTCTCGTAGAAAAATATATGTTGAGATAAACTTCGTGAGGACTCCATATGCTCCAAATTGGGAGCGGGCATGGTTAGAAAAAATAAATTAGATAGATTCATCGAATTAAATCATTGTGTATAACTGAAAGTGATTTTAACAACTCAAATATGGTGCGGGAATCGTTTACTTTTGAACCACAGCAACGAATACTTATTCCGTTTAACAGATGAGTATTTTAAAATAATTCAAAATAAATTCAAACAAATTAAGGTGCCCATACACCCGATTCCTATCGGAAACGGACTTAAGCCAAAAACTTCAGCGAAAGAATTGAAGCCTAGACCAAGATGAACTAGAAAGAACTGTTGTGTTTTAGAATCACATACGTATACTTCTTATATGATACAGATGAAACACTAGTAAGGCTTAAAGCCGTTTCAGCTTTGTGAAGCACAACAGAAAAAATATACTCCGGAAGCTTTTACCCTGTATGCTCTCCCTTGAGGACTTCTGTACGTAGGAACTGAAATGTCTGACGAATGCATCATTCCCAATTTTTCAGGATTAAATTTAATAACCGGTATTAAAAAAATATGTATAAGATAATGAGTTACAATCATTGCAATAAATAAATCCAATCGAAATCACAATTCTGATGGAATATATAATATAATACAATTATTTTTTTAATATAAAATGAATCATTCACCCATTTCCATAAATGAAAAGTCTCAATATTTTAAATGCAACCTTGCATTATTAGATGATAGGTGCAATTTTTGCAAGAACCTACGCGTGACTAAACAAAATAATTAAAAAAATGCTTCCTTAGCTTTTAATATTAAATAAAAATAAAAATTTATGTTTACGTTTCGATTGTTCTCATTTTTACCACCAAAATACACCACGTATCTTTAGCTATTTTGTTTACGATTATACTAGTATGGAAATCTATATCAAAGTGAAATGATAACGTCATCTATTATATAAAGAACCCTAAACGTAATATGATTTTATCATTTTTTTCGACAGCAACATAATACTGACATTCAAATCAATCATTATTCTTCCTTCTGTGGTTAACGAAACATCATTAGTGGATAATCATGATGAATAATTGATTTTTGGAAACCATTTTTACCATCAATCTACTGTCAAACTATTTTTTTTTTGTTTTCCAATGATTATTGCCACAGAATCATGATACTAGATTCAAGTCATTACACTCCTTGGTTACATATTTGACAGTTGTAATGCAAGTGGTAAACGGATCTGTGTCAAAAAGATACGATCATCTTTATAATTTGCAACGTAAAAATAGAATATCTTCGAAAAAAACCCTAACCCTACTTAAAAACAGTGTTCTAAATATTTTTTATGTTCAGAATAATTTGAGTGAATAAATTTCAGAGGGATTTATTTTTTGATTGAATTGGTATTTACTTAGTAGAACTCCATTATAACACGGTGAAAAAAATAGCAATGTATTATTGATATATTATATATGAACGTTCATTGCCACTCAATAAAACCACAGATTAGTTTCACTTAATTTTACACATTTAATACTTTAGTATTACAACAAACAAATGATGTTAGAACAAAAGAGAAGATATATTGTGTACCTTTTCTACACCAGTATATATAGATAAGTAAATGTATGTTTAAATATAGTTCTGACAAGGGCGTAAGCTGAAATAGCTATCGACTTTATCATATGTTTTATTTATATAAAATAATGCCTTTTTACTGAGAAGTGACAGTAGTTAACCCCTTAAAATAAATACAAATATTTTTTTATAGAATAATTCTTTTTTAGTCAGTAACTGAACGTCACGCATCAAAAATGATAAGAATAGTGGAATTGTATTGAATCAATCATTGAATAAAGTATGAACACAAAAGCTTGATCGATTGGATGGAACCCTAATATTGCTCAAAGCTTGGCTACGAACGCGGCTGAATGTTGTATTTACAAAGCTTTTAACTAGAGCTAATGTTCAAGGTGTTTAAGTTCGAACATCCGCTATTTTTACACCACGCTACCTTATCGGCATTATTTAAATGTATTGAACACATTTCCCACCATGTCGTTATGAATGAGTTTGTATCAAAGCAGTTGGAAATTTTTTGATGTCGAGTAAACATGTATGTTTTTTTACTTATTGATATTTAAAAAAATATGCAATCAGCATAAATACCAATAGCCATTCCAGCAAAATCTGATCGTAAGATTTGTGGTTTTTGACTTATTATACTCCTGAAAATAATGTGAACTCTAAAACTTTCAAAAAAATAAAAAAAAAATATGAGCAATTTTTTTAGCTCATTTGTAGATTATTTGGTTTATTAATCAGTTTAATTGAGTTGACTGTCAATTCTTGGTGAAAAAGTAATGGATTCAAATATATAAAATACAGTCTTTCAGTAATACTTTCACATATTTTAGGATTTCAACTGAAAGTGCTTGATGGAATTTCAATATCAACTTTACCACGAGCTTGGTCGCTAGCGGCCCGGGTTTTACCTTTCGGCATCTTCGTCAGCTCAAATTAATTCATGCTCTTGAAATCCTCGAAGATACCGAAAGGCAAAACCCAGGTCGTAAGCGCAAAACTCATAGAAGAGTACAAAATTCAAACGACTCAAATTTTCCTTTCACATATATAGCGTACGAATCATGACTGTGTTTGCTTATCGCCAGCGTTTTTAGCTGCATCAAAAACGGTAGTTCACCGATCAGTAACAAAAGATATTCATAAAAATTATTCTGACATTGTTGTGAAAAATGAATCATGAACATTGTATAATACTTTTTGTAAAAATTGTGTTTTTCTAAGTCAAGACAGAAAAAAAATACAAAAAAATAATTTCGCTTTTTTTGAATTGCGTATTTCTTTAACCCGGATTAACCCTGTATCCAAATTCTCGTAAGCCGTCCAAGATTTCGAATCCAAAAACAAGCTAGAAAAAAGCATACACGTGATTTGGCTACCGTCACGTCGGAACACGTGTCCGAATGTTTGCGTTCGTTTTTTTCCTGATAAGAAGATTCAAAATCCTAGAACCTGTGACCCTCGTCAAGCGGCTGACAGGATCTGGTTGGATTGTTTAATTTGTATCAGGACATGGGCCCAACAATCGGAGCATAGCCACCGAGATTTCGTCAACACAGGAAACCCCGCGTATTTGCATCACCACGTTGTGAATAAATTGTTTTTTTTATCTGTTCGGTAAAAAAAAAGCTAGGTAAAAACCAAGTTATCTTAAATATTGCTGTACACGATAAATAAACAAGTCTTTTGGAAAGCATTAATTATAATTTGACATTGTGGCATCTAAATTATTCATACATATCCATCATTTCTTCACTTTCTGAATTTTTCTTTTCAATTTGATCCAGATTAGGGATTCCAAATCGGATATTTGAATATTCGATATCCGGTTATATTCAGCCCTTTTTAAACTATTCGATATTTGTAGATTTGAGGAAGTATCCAAATATATCCGGATAGTTTCGGGGTTTTCTTTTAACTATGTCCGCTCCCAACTTGGAGCATATGGACTCTTCACGAAGTTTATCTCAACATATATTTTGCTACGAGAACTGCTTGTTATCCAGTAGTTCAACTTCTCTTTTTCGAAGAGAATAGGGATGGAAAGGATACGAGGACTAATGGTTTGCAAATCGATGTCACTATGCTTCGCTCTTTTGGGATCGGCATGGTGGGAAGGGATTTTTAACAACCCAATGCCTCTGACCAGAATCGATTTGTCGTTTTACTATTCGATATTCGAATAGTTGGAATTTTCTAATCCCGATAGATATGATTATTTTAAGGAATTCACTTCATGTTTCTGTCTTGTTTTATTTGTAATATTAAATTCAGCATTTCATATATAATTTACAATCATTAAATCTCATATTTTCTTTAATTTTGAATTGATTTGATTTGATTTTAAATTGGTTTAAATTAGGTAAAACCTTGTGAAAACAATATATGTTTTATTCGATTCGCCATAGCATTTTAAAATTATATTTTAACTTAAAATTAACATATTATATTGTATATAAACAAATACATAAATTAATTTAACAGCTAAGCTACAAAGGTTGATTAATTAGCGGTGCCAATAGTTGATAGATTTACTCAAAGCCTCTAAATTAAGGCTATGGCATACTATCATAAATATATCTAAATAGTTTATTTGCATCCGTTTGAGTGTCGAAAATGGTGGTGTGTTATGCATACACAGTCATCAACAAATAGAATGATCGATTGCTTAATATGAGTAGATGAAATCGTATTCCTTTAGATACAATACCAAAATAAATACGATTTAGCATAAATGATATATTATTCGGAAAATATATTTAAATATACTTATATGTTTGACGCATTGACACTTTTCTAAGGCTCTTATTGTTCTTGGCACTGTTGAGATTTGAGTGTTTGAAGTTTCGATTGATTAAAATTCACTTGTAACAAACAATGAGCAAGTAAAAATGTTTCAAATTATTTATTTCAAGCATATTTGTTCACAACTCTTGCTGAAAAATAATGATCCTAATGATCTAATGATGACAATATTAGGACTTTTTCAAATAAATTTAGTTAACCTAGCCATCCCGAACAATATAGATTTTTTCCCAACAGCTACTTTACCTTAAATATCTATCTTAATACTAGTGAAACGATGTCTAAACTTTTGGTATTCTTAAATCATAACTTTTTACACCTTTTGCAGAAACAAAATATGATATTTATTGGCTAGTTGCGCCGTAATCTATTAAAAAGAGAATAAGTCTGAATTTTTCAGTCTAATAAGCGACAAGAGAACGTGACCATAATGAGTCATAGATAACATGGACGGAGTGTTTCATATCTGTCAACAATAAAAGACGATAAGCGATAAGATAAGAGATAAGGTAATATGAATCCGTGCACGTCTATTGGCTTGTTAGTCCGCCATAGCCGTTGGATTCGTTTTCATGCTCGACTTAAATATGAATAATTATATGAAAAATATGGATTTTTTATGATTTTTTTTTTCAGAAAGTATAAATATACGTCAAAGCATAATCAATCATTTTTTTATTGCAGTCTATGCCAATAAGGCCAAAACACTGGGGACTTTTTTTAACCCCCTTCGGCCTGAGAGTCATTTTTGAAGTCCTACGAAGGTTAAAAAAGTGTGCAGATGCAGCGCCACTCTAGAATTCTGCTAACTCCGTTATTATAGTTCTATTGCTTTGAAAATTTCTAATGAGATTTTATTAACTTTTCCTCTATGTTTCTATAAATACAATGTTTTTATCTTGTTTTTAATTAATTTGTGTTTTTTATATATTTACAGATATCAATGTACATAGATATATATATAAATATATGTATTTATATTTGTCAAATGCATGGCGAGTTGGCGTCAGCTGTATGATTTGTATTTTCTTAAATAAATAAATAAATAAATAATACATAAATTCAACCAAAGCTAGTTCTGAAATTCATATACATGATAGAATGCGGTAAATACAAACTTTTTAGACCAAGAGGTCATTTTAAGCAAAAATGTGAATTATAACCATTTCAAAGTAAGATAACGACTTATTTAATCCGATAAAATAACAGGAAGTAAAATGTTATAATATATAGAGACTGAAACTAGAGGAATAGGATGCGCTATTGGACAGACGTTCTACGATACTTACGATTAATTTCCCTAAGGTTGATAAACCATTACCATGAGTGTCATATATCTTCAATGAACAATATTATAATTTAGCTTCGTTTGTCCAATATCTCACAGAACTATATTACAGAATATGAAAGATTTTGACGTAGGATCTCTAGTGGACATTCATATAATAAAAATAATAAAACATTTTTAGTATGTACTTATTCCACATAAACTTTATTGGATCAGGACCGGTTTCGCTCATGGCGAGCATTGTCAAATGATAAGAATTAAAACGAAACAGTGATATTTTTACAAAGGTTAAGTAAGAAATACAAGGTATGACAAACATTTGGTATTACAACTAAGCAAATAAATAGAAGCAAAATTCAAGAAAAATAGACTTTAATTAAAATGTCGAAGATTAGACTCTTAGCAATGCAAGCTATTAAATCAAAAATCAATTAAGTATGAATAATCATTAACAAATTAAAAGCGCAAAATAACTGCATTTAATAAATAAATCTTAATGTCTGTAAACCAAATTACCTAAATTAGATGTGTTTATAATACCTAAATTAACCAATAAACCAATAAACCTAAATAAGATGTGTTTTTTTTTCTTATAATGCCTTAAAATTGAGACATTCATATGATTAAAACTATAAAGCGGGGCTTTTAGTAAATAACACAGTGGCATATACAGGGGTTATATAATTTTCGGGGGAATTAACCGGTTATAGAAATAAAAGTTATCAGGTAATGAAATGTTTGCCGATATCAACAACATGATCATTCCCAAAACAATGTCATCAAATATGATCCATTTGCTAGTTTTCCTAGAGGAGTAAAGGCCATTGACTTGGCTAATATGATCTCCTTGGAGTGGAATGCCCTGCGGTGCTATTTTTGTATTATTTGTTTGTTTATTAACATACATAATATACATATTTCTGCATTTTACTATTTCATATCATTTATCTCGGTCTATATTAATATCATATCTTTATGTTTGTAAAAATATGAACGTAATCAAATATTATGTATCTATAACATTTTATAGCTTTTCTGATTAAACTTATATTATTACTTTTCTAGCAACGTCAATATTCTGAAATACTTAATTATAACATTAAATAACTAAGGACCATTATAATGTTATCAGTTATATTGCAGTCAAAATTAGTAACACAATACATGGAATAATCAAAGTTATTTTTATCTTTGTATATTAAAATAAACTTCGACAACGTTACCGCCGAAGTCAACGAAATTGTTAAATTTATTATTGAAATTAAAAATAATTAGACATTTTTTGTATTTATTTCCCATAACATTCATTAGGCTCAGGACCGATTTTGCTCATCGCGAGCATTTTCAAGCATTTTCATTCGTGGAATCGTCGAATAATCAAAGTTATTTTAAATTGTATATTATGAAGTTAACATAGTTTTTAATAATGCTTTTCATTTGTTAATATTTAAGCGGAGTGTTCGAATAACCTTACATCGAAGACGCTAATTGTCGTACCAATCTGAATGTATGAAGCTCGGTAGGCTCAGTCGCAGCAAAGGCGTCCTTTGAGAATAAATGTCACGGCTAGACGCCCGCCGAACCGACGCCGCAGTAAAAGCTCTCCAGCAGAAACAAGCTCGCATCAAGGCCTAAGGGGTATGCGCCAAAGTGCAAAGTTATATATTGTGGTCTATTTCTGAAATCTCGTGTGTTTATTTTATAGCGTTACGCTGTGGAAAACAATTATTTGTTACATTATTCTTGGCGAAACATTTACGGATGTAAATTTCGAAAATTTTAACAAAAGCATCGGTTTCTAAGCTTTATGTTAGTACACAGAATATTTATAAAACAATCTTGGAGTCTATAGTAAACGATTTAGTGCCAGTCTCACTTGAATGCCGCTGGACTAAAGGACTAATAATCAACTAAAGATCTGTGAGCGAGTGTCAACTTTGTTGGCGTTCAAAACTCATTTCAGGTATTTTCACTTTTAGAAAGAGTTTTCGATTTATCTTTGGAAAAATGGATGTTGTTTAATATTTTTTCCGACAACCGTCTGATTCTAAACTTGAGACACAGCAAGAACAATCCTTACTCGTTTCTAAAAAGAGAGGTTGGGCAACTGATTAATAAGCAGTGATCGCAGAAAATTTCTGTTAAAATAATGACCATTCAGAAGTATATAATATATTTTTTATTCATCTGTATGTATTTATTAAATTAGCATCACAACACTGCGTGCATGTGCAATGCACGGTGTGTCGATTGCGCACAGTGTGTATGTGTTTGTGCTCGTATGGATCGAATGCATGCATAATAATCATCTAATTTTTGATAATAATATCAAAGAAATAACACTATTAAATTATAAGCGGAATGATAATATCGATGTACCTACTTAATCGAAAGTTGGATTTTCAAGGAACGAAAAATCAAAATTTCGAGATGAGGCTATATCGCCATATAAAGAAGATTTCCTGGACTGGGTGGGTCAACAATTTTGATCAATTGTCAAATGGATAATGTAACAAATTAGAATTTTTTGAATTTTGTACTTTTCCATGAGTTTTGTCGCTAACGACCCGGGTTTCGCCTTTCGGCATCTTCAGGCATTCCAAGTGCACGGATGTACTTGAACTGACAGTCAAGTCCAGTGTGTGAACTGTCAGTTCAAGTACATCCGTGCACTTGGAATGCCTGAAGATGCCGAAAGGC
Source organism: Himalopsyche kuldschensis (assembly GCA_028554975.1). NCBI lineage: Eukaryota > Metazoa > Arthropoda > Insecta > Trichoptera > Rhyacophilidae > Himalopsyche > Himalopsyche kuldschensis. Next base: position 2,041,879 of record JAHFWI010000005.1, read on the forward strand.
GAAACCCGGGTCGTTAGCGACAAAACTCATGGAAAAGTACAAAATTCAAAATATTCTAATTTGATATTGAAATTCCATCAAGCACCCTCAGTCGAAATACTTAATTGGATAATGTAACGTTATTTAATGATTATCATTATCAACAGATTATACATGGCGGTCCCTAAGCCGAATCCCCAACGTCATTTTGTACAATCCCAGTGGTCACGGGAATCAGTTTAGATTTTTTTTTTTAATGAAATAGAAATATTTGGCATTACAGCTTACGCCAATGCGCCAAATATTCTTAATTGTGAAAGTCATACGAGATTAACTCGATGATAAGTAATGAATCAGTTGTGCACAAAATCAACGATAAATAACATACACCCAGCCCAAGATCTCTTTTTTCAATTGAAAAAATCTGACCTTGCCGGGAATTGAACCCGGGTCTCCAGATCGCTAGGACAAAGCTCTTGCCACTAGACCACAGGGACCGACCGTTTAGTTAAACAGTACAATGGTTTTAATCGTTATATGGATTTGTGATCAAATTCATGGATTAATGTGGTGCTAGTTTGTCCTGACTTCCCACTATTCATTATATCACTTATTCCACATTTAGTGTATAAGATCTAGAGGGGTTCACTCATGGCGAACATTATCAATCGCCATGAGTGAATCCGGCCCTGATCTAATCTAATGTGGAATACGTAGTAAAAATGTTGTTTTATTTTTATTATAATGCTGTTTTACCAAGTATTGACAGTGAACACCTTAAAAGTGACCATTCATTATTTTTATAAGTTCTCCGAGAATGAAAGTTTGAACGATTGAATAGCAAGCAACTCTCGTCGAAAAACTTCTAATGGGATATACTCCATTAGGAGTACGCATGCTTCGAAACGGTCTTAAAAAAACTGTTGAGCCATAGAACTAATTTGAATTAAAAGCGATAATTATATCACAAGCTAATATATGAGTATAGCAGCATAATTTAAATGGCTAAATGTTGGTTAAAAAAGTGTCGCTCGGGGCTGATTTCCGTTATTTATAATGAATTTCTCCATCAGAATCTCTTATCCGGGGCGTCCAAAAGTCGGCATGGACATTGATTGATGGACAGTGAGCGCTATCTGTAATTTGAGAGTATAAAAGAAGACTATCGAAAAACGTGTTTATCCTCATTAGAGATATAAGTTTTTAGATTTCCAAAGCGTCAATTCATCACAACTTTGATTGTGAGCATCAAGTATACAACAAAGAAATTAATCAATAAGCAGTTGAAGTCCGAATATACGCAGTGTAAATTATTAATATGGAAAAGATCTTTTTTCATGAAGATTTTTTATAATAATGAAAAAAAGGTTTCTTTTGTTTGCAATAACTGATATGGTCTCGTTAATTTACTTTCAGATTTCCCTAATGATTTTGGACTGGAATAGTATTGTTTCCCCACTTTGTTAACTCATTACAAATTATGGACATCAAGATAAAAATATTTCTTGTTTATTAAATGCACTTACCTGTTGGTTTTTACATTGCTAATGATCATTTTTACTCGATTGTTTTGTATTGCAAACAGGTCTTCAACATTTATTTGCTTAGTTGTAATATCAACTGTTTGTCATACTTATGTATAAATATCGTTGTATTTTTGTATGTCTAATCAGTTGATAATACTCGCGATGAGCGAAACCGGTCCTGATTAAAATAAATTTAATTTGTAATAGGAACAAACAAATTCTTTTTATTGTTTAATATTATGATTTTCTTCATTGTATTGACAGTGAACAGCTCAAAGTCATATTACGTAGATTTTTTTAAATTATAAACATCACAGTATTTGTATGCAGCTACAGGATGTTGAAAAATCAACGACTGAATATTTTCGATTTGAGCTGCCATTGCAAGAAGGAGACACTTTTTCTTCGATTCACAAATCTCGTACATAATGCGGGAATATAATATGAGTGTGTTGACTTAGAAAGCAACCTCTTGCGTGATTGCTTCGATTTCGATTGGAAAAACGACATTCTAGGCTCACTTTCTGAGTGAAATTACTGGCATGTCAGCCTGCCGTTTGTCTGGGTCTCCTGAACCAAGGCGAGCAGTGCATTTACCTGTGTGGGTGACTAGCTTCGTACTCAATCGTTGCAGCCATTAACACTTCAATGGGCAGATGAAATAAAAGAAAATTAAAATGTGTGAGCAGTAATCAGTTGTTTTGAACAAGATTACAGAATAGAAACGAAGAATTTTCTCGGCGTATATAATATGTATATGAGGTGAAGTGAACTGAGTCTTAAAATGGCGCAACTTTTCGATGAGACTTTTAAGCTCAATCAAATAAAGTTTTACTTCGTTTTTTTTTGTAGAACTATCTTATTTTAGCATTTCGTGGAAGCTTACTATAAAAATGAACGAAAATCATTTTTATTTACGTTTATTATCTAAAGGTTATTGATATTGAAATAATTGTAAAACTTCCATTGAGTAAACACATTAAATTTATTGGATCAGGACCGGTTTCGCGTCGTGCATTATCAAGTGAAGTTGATCAGTAGATAATAATGCTCACAATGAGCTAAGCTGGTCCAATAAATTTAATGTAGAATAAGTACTTAAAATGTTTTTTTATTTTAATTATAATGCCATTTCCCCAAGTATTGACAGTGAACACCTTAAAAGTGACTATCAATGGTGACAAATCCAGTACCAAAAAAACGTTTATTTTTGAAAGTGAATTGTGGACAAGTACTTATTTTATTGTTAACTACTGTGATAATATATATACATTTTTAAAGAGTATTTTAAGATATCTAAACATATAAATATATATCCGTAATCTCTTTGAAACCATAATCATTTTTGAGAGATTTTTTCTTATTAAATAATGAATAAAATTCCGTTTTATCTTTAAGTCAAAAGATAAATTGTTTGATTAAAAATGCACAAAAAAGGAGTTTGACAATAGTAGTATTTATTTGTGCGAATTGGTTGCTATACGACTCAAAAAAGTAGTTTATTTAATACGGAAAGAAAAATAACAATGTATTTTAGTTCTGCATAAATTATTTTATATATTTGTTGATAGCTATTTCGGCTTACGCCTTCGTCAGAACTATAAGAACGTAAGCTGAAATAGCTATCAACAAACATATAAAATAATTTATGTAGAACTAAAATACATTGTTATTTTTCTTTCCGTATTATAATGGAGTTCTACCAAGTAAATGCCTACTCAATCAATAGTTGATTAAACACAACTGCCTCGTAGTTTTCTTTAAACTAAGCAGACCTTTTGACTTAATCTTTATTTTATTCTATTAGTGTTTATGTCAAAAGAAGGAGAGAATTTTCATATGAAAAAAGGTTTTTAAGCACTGATCCAGGCTGCTAATATTAAATTAAAAGAGTTCGGTCAATACTTGCGTAATATTAATACTTAAGTTAAGGCATGTACGTGTTAAAGTTGTCTTAAACCCACTCTGCATGGATAAACGGGCATCAAACACGTAAAAAGTATTGAGCGCTCACAGTATAAATACTTATCCTCAGACTTTTTCATGTCAAAGCACTTGATTTGTATCCAATGCTCTATTTGCCCAGTGCCTTGCGCCTTCGTGCAATACTTTTGAGTAGACGAGTACAAAAAAATAAAGCTCAAACGCCTTCAAACAGTCAATTGAATGCTTTATTATAAAAGCGACCAGCAGAGCTTTTTCGCATCGAAAATACTAAATCAACAAAAGAGTACCAAAAAACTTCATTTCAAATAAATCCATATGTTTGTATGTGACCGAGTAGGCAACGTCGTCCTCTACATTTTTTAACCACACAATGTTCGATCACAACGTGGATCATATCCATTCCTAATGGAATTTATTTCAAGAGATGTTTTCTACGAGAACTGCTATTTAGTTGCTCAACCTCTTCTCCCAGGGATAGAAAGGATATTAAAAGTGGTAAGTAATCATTCTTGATTCGCAATTTTTGATACCACAGTATTAGAACAACGTGAGGAAAAGCATTCATAGTGAGAACAAATTACACATGCTCAGAGACAGATGAAGATTTTTTACCATGTCAGCATTTTTTTTCTAAGGAAACAACTTGTTACTTAGTTGCTCAACCTATCTATTTCCAAATATAGTAAGGATTGAAAGAATACGATGACTGGGACAGGACAAGTGGTTAGATAATCGGTCTCGCTACGCGCCGCATTTAGGATCGGATGTGTGGGCTGAGATTTTTAGCAAACCCACATTGACTGAAAAAACTGCGTGCACAGGGACTTGAACCCAGAAGGTCCGTCACTGAAGACCAAGGAACCGACAAAAGTAGAAATATAGTAGCTGAACCAATAGTAAGTATGCAAATTGAATACTGATGAATGCAAAATATAATTATAAATGATACGAAAGCCATCGATGGATTTCCTTTTAAAGTCTCATTCGGTCTTAACCAGTTTCTTAATACCTTCTGGTATTTTCTATGAACCGTAAATATTGACAAATTCTGAAAAAAGATCTGGGAAAATTCTTCTATTCGCAACAATAGTCGACATAGTGTAGTCTGGGGGCTTAGACTACCTCCTCTCAATGCAACAAAATATATAAGGACATTGTATATAATATGTTTTACAGAGCGAAACGATGTCGGTCCCAGAGTAACACTGAACAATATTTACCGATAATTAAACCATAAAACTGTTTTTTTTAGTTTCTACCCCCCCCCCTCTTGTTTTCCCGTTAAAAGGAAAAATCCCAACCTGCATTTTTTGTAATTTATCATTTTATATTATTAGAATCAATCTAACTTTAGCAACCTTAGCGATTTTAAGTCCAAAGATGCTCCTGAAAGAGACGAAGCACAAATAACATTTTAGCATGTCCACTCACAGCTTGGAGCATATGGAGTCCACACGGAGCTTATCTCAACATGTTTTTTTCTACGAGAACTGTTTGTTACTCAGTTGTTCAACCTCCCTTTAACAGATAGAGTAGGGATTGAAAGGATACGACGACTAAAACAGGACTAGTTGTTAGATAATCGCTCTCGCTAACGCGCCCCATTTTGGGATAAGAAAGTTAAGAAGGGATTTTTAACGGAAAAAATCTGTTCGAATCGGAAAACATACCCGGGTGGTCCGTCATTCAAGCCAGCGACGTTGACCAATGCACCACGGACCAGTCACAATAAGTAACACAATACGTGTAATAAACAAAGTTATTTTATATTAAAATTTGCTTTCACAAAGTTAAAGCCGAATCCTTCGAATCCAAAAAACACTGTAGTGGTTATTTAAAAAAAAGCATCATATTGACTGAGGTTACTTGAACGGCAATGAAAAAAGTTAAATCGTAAAATTCAATCCAAGAAAGTTGATTTTTCCTTATCTGTTCATATTGATAAATTTATCGAACGTTTGTTTGTATCTAATTGAATTCTACGATGGAAGGTATTTGAATGATGTATCGACTGTAGTTTATGGGGCATTACGTAAAAAAAATAATAAAGACTGCCGTATTTCATCTTGACCCGTCCGCCCTCGAAAACTGACAGCCACACCAGCCCATGAATTTAATATCATTTTCTCTTTCGATACATAATCGAAAAATCCAACCACTCTATTTATTTACGCTCTGTCATATTTTCGCGAAGTATATATTGTTTTTCGGTATACTGTCTAAAGAAAAAAACAAAACAATAAGGCTTGCTTCTTTTGATGTTGTCTCTCAGCTGAAACGTTTTAGGTCTTAAATAAAAACCTAATCTTTTTTTTCCAAGAATCTTTGAAAATATTTCACGGCACGTAAATATACGATTATCAGTTTAAAGCGATGGCTATTTTTGTTATTCTTTCGTAGAAATAATGAAAAATTTATTGTTTATCTAACGACCTTAGTCGTATATGTACATTCTAAAAAAAAAAAAAAATATTTAAAAGATATTTTAAATAAAGTCACGCATGAAAACGGTTAATTCTTATCCTTTAAAAATCAAACTGATAACGAGCAAAGTAACAATTTTTTTGCTTCGATAAAACTTATTTACCTCAAAATTGATAGTTTTTTTTTATAATTCTGACAGTTGTGTGATGTTGACTTTATTGATCTATTACGCTTAATTATTTTTTTATTTTATTCAGAACCAATTCGTTAAAATTACTGCATTAGAATTTAAATGAATCACGTACCTAAATTTGCTTCAAATAAATAATATGATCCGTAAATTTATTGCTAAATTAACGTTTATAAAATTTTCATTACAAATCTTTGATAGAAGAAAACATCAAGAGACTTGCAAAAGCAGCCACTATTTTATCAGCTTATATTTATACGACGAACGATCGGTTACTTAAGATAAGACAGTAGAATTATTCAAGGTTTAATTAATTTCATCTAAAAAAAGAATCGAGTGTATGTTATGGTTATGGTGCAAGGAATATTTTATTTTTAAGTTCATCCAGAGATGGCATCGATGGTAATTAAATTGAAGGAATTTATATTTCATTTAAGGAATTGCACTAAATAATATTCGTACAACTAAAATAAAAAAAATTCACCGCGTTAATCTTTTTTAAGCTGTCATTTAATTTTAAGCGCTTGGAAAAAATTTATCACATTGGTATGATAAGAAAAATAAAATATCTAATAACACGAATGTTGCTGCAGATAATTAAATTATTTGAGAAGTAAAGAACAAAACAAAAGATTTGTTTATCAATAAAAAAAACATTCGTGGCTTTTTAGCGATGTATCCAATAAATATTAATGTCCCTGGCCGTGTGACGTCCCCTCTGTTTGTCAAACCTTCATCACATCACTTCATCGCTTTGTTTTGTTTACATGGAAGTGTTTTAAGCGGATAATAAAGCTTTTCAAATTGGCCCTCGCAAGTGGACAACACAACGCCGTGTCCCAAATCACACAAAACAGCAGAATTACGACCGGGTCAACATGTATAAACCTATATTTAAACTTCTTACATACTTAACAGTTTCCTAATTAATGTTTTCTTTAATTCCACATCAATCAACTTATTGAGATAACAGCAGTACAATAGAAAGAAACAAGTTACTATTTTTGTTCATACAGCAGTAGAGACTCCAATTCGATATCGAATACTCGATACTTGAGAATACTCGCCTATTCTTCAGGAGCTCGATACTAGAGTATTTTTCAAAATACTCGGGTATTACTCGTACTTTATTTGCGTTATAAATAAAGAGTTTTTTCTTCTGCGGGAATTATAAAAATAAAACTTCGAACCAATTTAAAATTTGAGGCGTTTAATTTTTTTTTAATTTAATTTTTGAAATACATATATGTGTTATTTATTAAAATAAATGGATGAATGAAATTAAACTCGAGAAGTTGAGATGTCGAGTGAAACTCGCGACTATTTTATTCAAATAACGTAGTCATTTAAGAAAGTGTTTATAAAGGGTATTTCAATTGGGACGCTCAAAATATGTTACTTTGTCCTGCTGAGTAGATTATTCATTGTTTAGTGGCCAAATTTGAGTCAACCAGTTTGGTAAATAATCGGCCAACACCTACCTGTACGTCATCAAAATACAATATCTGGTGAAAACATTGCTGCTGTGTGTGAAAGTGTACAGGATTACCCAAGGCAGCTTATTTCTCGTTGTTCACAAGAACTTGGCTTTTCTGCGACTTCAACTTGGCGAATTTTGAATCGGGCCTTATGTCTGCACCCGTATAAAATCCAACTAACCAAGGAACTTCAGGTAAACGACCACAGACAACGCCTGGTTGGGTTCTGGAGCAGTTGGAAGTTTACCCAAATTTGTCAAAAAAGTCAACCTTAGCGACATGGCCCAATGAATTGATATTGGTAGACATTTGATGCTATATTCCATATTTAATGCCGTAAAATATACTTACAAATGAAATTAAAATTTAGTCGAAATCTCACAAACAACTTGTTTTATTTACATTTCAAAACTAAGCGTCCTTATAAAAAGACCCTATATTTATTGAAGTGCTTTCGAATGCAAAATATAAGTTATTTTTACTTTGCCTATAACCTTTGCGCAATTGCAACAATAAGTTGTCAAAATGAACGGTATGTCAGCGCATAAAATATGAAAAAACATTGGTAATTACATATATAAAAGACCGACTGTAAGCTAATTTTGAGAAAGTTTTATCGCAATCGGATGAACAGTATGGCAACGCATAAAGTACGAACAAACAAACAAACAAACATTGATTTTTATATATAAGATATAATATGCTTGACATGACAGGGCATATTCACCTCTTAAATTATTTTGAAATTGATATAAAAATGACAAAGAAGGTAGTTCAAAGGTCGGTTTTAATTCATCCTCTAGAATTATTCTCATGCTACAAGAAGGTAATTTTTGTTCAAAACAATTATTTTTCACTTTACATTTATCTTAAAAGTAAAAACAAAGCTTTATCACGCTGCTAATAATCAAAATCTTGTTTAGTTGTGAATAGGTTACGAAAAGACCTGATTCAGGGTAACATTGGGCTTATTCAGTGGCGGATCCGGTCCTGATATTAGTTCAAATATGGAAGCACATAATCAAATATGTTTTTTTATATATTTTTGCTAATTTGGTCAACGACGTTGACTTCTGTGACGAACCGCACAGGTACGAATTGATTTTTTCAACCGATTTCTTGTTTGAAGGCATAGGTGTTATGTATTGTTTAAAATCCCTTCCCACCCTCCCAATCGCAAAAACGGTGCGTAGCGACAGCGATTAGCTAACCACTAGTTGTCGTATCCTTTCAATCCCTTTATTCGAAAAAGGGTTTAGCAACTGAGTGACAAGCAGTTATTGAAGAAAAAAAATGTTGAGATAAATTTCACATGAGTAAGAGTTGGGGGCGGACATGGCTAAAAAAAGAGCAAATTGCTTTGTATTCCTCACACATATTTTTTTATTTAGGACCAGGACCGGTTTCCATCAACAAACATGTAACGACTAAGGAAGACACATCGCAGCTTAAACCCTCTTTTCTGCTGCATATGCATCCAGATAATATTGAGAGGTGGAAATGCCTCTTAGTAATTTATAAAACTGCTTCCGAAAGTTTTTCAATATCATTTGATTCAAAATAACCATTGTATCGTACCTTGATTTTACATTCCAAGTTACTTCACATGTTTTAATGAGATAGAATCAGAAACAGCAACAAAGAGGAGAACTCATTAGCGAAAGAAAAACATGGAAGCAGGCCACACCTGTCCTGTTAATTGCTACGTATGTAGTCCACGACTACAAAAACAGAACGCTACCTCTGTTATTGTATGAACTGTGAATGACATGCATATTAGGTTTCCCTGTGTAGCCATTACAGATAGGATATCATGTACTGCATTACATATTAAATAGGCAACTGCAAACATTAACTCTACCACACCTACTTCTTTTTTTTGATTAGTTTTTTACGTGAAAATTGTCAGCCTGCTCGTTTTACTTTTAAAAAAAACTTATTCAGGCATTTCGAATGCAATAATGAACTATAACTGACTAACTTTGAAACCCGTTAAAATTTGATATTGAAATTCAGTCAAGCACTTTCTGTCTCAATATTTATTTACGCTAACTTTTTCTTGTCAGAGAGCTAAACAATGAAAATCGATGTTTTTGTTTATATTTGACTGACACTTATATGTCACTTACATTTTTACCCGATGAAATTTACGTTTCGTTGCTTCGAATTGATCTTTTTTATCTTCACTATTTTTGCGTTGTGTTGCTGAAACACGTTAACTAAATAAAAGCATAATCGCACGGTGTAATTAATCATAGCGATGTATTTAGTTGTCCAAAAAAAATCTCGATAATTGTTCACCGTTTTATATTAAAGTTTTCACCAATTCAATCAATGAAAAAATTATCTCATTTATTTGAGTAGCTGCATATTTGAACAACTGACAAATAAAATAAAGGTATTTATGTAGATATCGATATCTTTTTACCATATAACAATTGCGCCCCTTCAAGTAAATACAAATCTAATCAAATTTTGAAATAGAACTTTCAATCGAATGTATCAAAGAAGCGAATTCAGTTTTTATCAAAATTTTATGCCCACAATGTATCGAGAGAATCCAGAAAAAAACTAAACAAAAAAATCTTGCTAGGTTGTTAATACTCAGTGTTGTAGCCCAACGGTTAAAGCTCGTATGCGTTTCTCTAATTTGGTGGCTGTGGCTACTCTCAAAAAATAGGAAACAACACTGCTTGAGATTGTAAGTATTAAGTTTATCTATAAAACAATGATCCAGGCCCTGTTAGAGCCATATGTGTTTAATACTATAAGGAAGTTGTGTTTCTGTATTGCAGTACATAAAAATAACAATAGACAATGGAAAACATGCAAACAAGAAACATACATATGTTACAAAATTCAGCATTAAATTATCAGAAAGCCGGAACTTAATTCAATTAGGCTTCCTTAGGAAGTTTTTGTGGTCCAAGCGGCTAACCATAAACAGAGCATTTCGTCTCACTGGTCGACGAGGACAGAAATTTCACTTAAGTATTTAAATTACTTACATTGAAGTACATAAAATAGGACAATAAATGTAACATGCAAATGTCGCTCTCCCAAGAGAGCAGTCACATGTAAAATGATTCGACAAACTATTTTGGTGCTTAACCCTTCGCTAACTACACCAAAACTTTACGAAAACACCGATTGCTACCAAAAAATTATTACGTTTAAGAAATATTTCGGCATGGCAGACAATTTTAACTGAAACAGACCTTTTAATCTTAACCTTTTTGAAGGCAAGGTGCACCAAAATCAAACGGTTAGAAAACGAAGAACAGTTAAGGATAATATATATTCATATGTGAAAAATAGTAACTTAAATTACCCTTGACAAAATGGAATTTATTTGATCAATCAAAATGAAATCATTTAATGTGAGACCTGACCAAGGTCAGATTTTGCATATTTTGTAGCTACCCTCAAATCTTTGTCTGACTTTGTAAGTTTATCTTGTTTTTTAGTTTTTATTTAAATTATTGTTGAAATACCTAGCTGCCACAAATTTGATGTTGTGAGGCTGTGTAAGATTTTCAGCATCCTAATGTAGAGAGCTGGATAGTCACCATTTTGATTATATTTCTGTTTTTATCATTTTTCACGCGGTGCACCGGCTAAGAACCATTGCTCTAAAACTCTGCGCAAATTGTGAAAAAACTAAGAAAACACGTACAGAATGGAAAGTCTTGCATTTGCTTTTGGATCGAAACATCTAATATCTAATTGATATACAGTCAAGTCATAAAGTAAATCATTGTACAAAGAAAAGCTCAGTTAGGAATGTTTGGTTTGCCTTTCTGCATCCTTTTGCGGGATCTCTGCTAACAAGTAAAAACCCATTTAATCATCGTTTTATTTTATATTCTCACGTAATAAATAATAATTCAGGCTTAAGTTTATCCGCAATAAGCCTCGATTGCACTCGTTGCTTGGTGATTGCAGTGTTAACCGTTGTCGGCTGTTATGTTATGGCACTCTGGTATATGTGCCAACATCTGTTATGGCGTAATGTGTAAACGCGAACCAACAACACGAATTGTCCTTTAGATTAGTCGTGACATTCCCCGGGGGTAACTTTGACACTCGGATCATGGAAACTGTGCAAAGTAGTTTGGTTTATGCCGGCAGTTTGGCGCGAGTTTTGGGGGCCGCTTGCGTTCTCGCAGACCCGCACGTTTAATTGGAGGTAAGCAAGCGGCGGTTGTGTTATCAATTAAACCACTGAAAACTGTTTCGGCGGATTCGCGAACCGGCTCGGAAAATTTTAAGCTTACGAAACGGGGCAGTGGCGCGCGAATCCTTTCCGTCAATTGATTTCGATGCACAAACAATGCTTCACAGTCGCATAAATAGCAACTTCCTTAAAACTGAGTAGATCGCAGACCCATAGAAACTTTCAATAATCAAACTTTTTGTTTATTTAAGCACTCCGTGCCTGGTGGTATGAAGAAAGAGATCTTAATATTCTCCACTATCCTTGCATACAAACAAGCCTATAGAACCACATTCAATGTTGTTACTGATAATTTTTCCCCCGTTTTTTACAGAGTAGAATACAGGCCTTGCGATGAGCGAAACCAATTGTGATATTTACAAAATTTGTACAGAAGTAGGCAGAAATCTTGGCAGTAGTTTAAATATATTAATGTTGAAAACATTATTATTCCACTGATTGTCTAAAAAACCCAGTGGTATTGCCAGCAAAAATTTCAATCACTCGCGTTGATGCGCTGCGATATGCGTAATTTATAAATAGTGTGTTACTGTGTAGAGTGGTATTGGGTAGAAAATCAGTATTGCTGCATTAGCACTGAAGTAGCTATAAGGTAAGAAAAAACAGCGTATTTAGAAACTCAATACTTAACTATCGAAAAAGTATGTAAGATTTTCAATGTAGTACACTGCATTTTACCTGATGATATAGATAGCACAATCAAGCAGGGCGGTGGAGCCATTAAATAAATACGACTCCGACACCAACATTGATCAAAAACACGTCTCCGACAAAAAAAAGTTCAATTTCATCACGTTTTTACCCTAACTTTCCTATTTATGTGTATTCAATTAAATACCAACCAACCAATCCAGCCAATAGCCAAATTTAATATATTATATGTAAAAATAGAATGTTTAAACTTTTCAAAATTTCCGACTCCAGCCAAAACGCCATAACGACTCCGATTCCGGCCAAAAAACTCCGACTTCACGACTTTGACTCCGACTCTTCAGCCCTGCAGTATCAAGTTAATAGCAATCTCATCAACAGTACTATATTATTTGAACAGGGACTTCTTGCAACACAGTTTTGATTCTTGGCACTTCACTGACAATAATAAACAAGTATATTTCGAGAGAATGATGAGGGTAAGAGAGAATGATTAATTACTCAACTACATGTTAACATACTTTGCATGTGGGCCAGGATTTTGATGTAACAATGAACACAACAGATACAACAGCTCAATTTCATACCCTTAAAACCTTTGTAATATCTTTGATTGTGCGATATCTATAACCATTTAAACAATTTCGTATCATATCATTTGTAATATTTTGAAGATTCCTCTGTGAGGTAGATTTTTTAAAAAATTCTCTTAGCATAAAATAATTTGTCCGGTCCGTGGTGCAGTGGTCAACGTCATTGGCTACCGTGTCCAGTACCAGCAGATTTTTCAGTCGATGAATCGATTCTGCTAAGAAAGAATTTGTGTTGTGAAAAATCCCTTCCCACCTTTCAGATCCCAAAGAGAGAGTGATTAGCTCACCACTAGTCCTGCTGTTGTAACTCACATCCCTAACGTCCCTACTCTCTTCGAAAAAGAATGGTCGAGCAACTGAATAACGAGCAGCTCTCGTCGTAAACAAACATATGTTCAGATAAACTCCGTGAGGAATCTATATGCTCCAAGTTTAGAGTGGACATGATTTAAAAAAATCGTCATATTTTGAGTCGGTGCACATCTCAAGCAGGTATTGATGATAATGTACATATTTATATATATATGTATATACCGAGTGAGTTCTGGCAAAATCAACTATAATACATGAAAAATAAAACTCGTCTGAACTCAATGACTCAGAATATATCGACATCCGAAACCGGTGTTGAGTTTACGTAATAAATTTGGAAGGAGAACTAAAAAAAAGGTTTTATTGATTAAAAAATCGATAACTCATGATCGTAAAGCGGTGGTCGTTTCATAAAGCTAAAAATATTGACCATCAAATTTGAAATGTTTGAATTTTGTAGTTTGAAATTCCATCAAGCACCCTCAGTCAAAATTCTTAATTTATAATACTGACCATAATGATATAGTGTTATTGAAAAAGTAAATCAGTATGTCAGCATTCTTCAGCTGTCTATTACGCTTCTTCTTCTAGTTATTGTCCTTCAGTTGCTATTATAGTTAGTAATCCCTATGATTGTATTGATTGAGTAGGCATTTACTTGGTAGAACTCCATTATAATACGGGTATTATTTCTCCCTATGATACTTGAAAGTTTTTCAGGTATTTGCGATTCTTTCAATTTCTACCCCTAGAGGTTTCAGCTTCGTGGCTTACACGGGTGGCAGTGTGTAATAAAATACTTTCACATTAAAAAACAAGTCCATTGCAGTAACTAAACATACTTTATAATGGCTGCATGTCTACAGGTTTGCATCTAAAAATGTATTAACATGTATCGCGTGGCAAAACGTTTCGGGCGGAATATCTAGTATGCAGTTCTCTGGTGACAGCCTCTTGCATAATGCATTACCCGTGTTGCAGTATGCAAAACGGGTTACCTTAACACATTACTGTCCGAAAAATAATAAATAATCAAGTTGAGATCAAAAGGCACCGCATGTTTTCCGTTTGCTGAATACATATTAACTGGTGGCTATTTTTTACTGTCAGAGAAAATTTTGTCATAATTTTGTTTTTATAAAGCTTAGCCAAAGAAAGCCAAAACAAATAAATATTTCATCTTTAAATGATAAATTTGCTAAGATTTATAAAATTTGAAATTGCAGTAAATTTTGATGATTTATGTTTTCAGCTTATCACGATGTAATAATAATGTAAACACTTTTTAATTGGAGCCGTTTTACATTTTTAACATTTGGGGGGTGCTACTGAGATCAATGGCGATTTCATATTGCAATGATGTAATCATCCATGTCAATCTTTTTTTTTGATTGCGTTATTGTATCCGAGTTCTTATGCATTAAATCAGTTGACTACAAGTAAGCCCTAACTCCAACAAATCAACAAGAACAAAGAATAGTGTAAGTTCAAAGTTTCATTCTTTTTTTCGATGGAGGTTCGTTCTTAAGGCCTGCAAATTTTAATTTCATAACTTTTTACTGTATTCATTGTCTTGATGGATGTCGTTAGAAATCTCTCTAGGGCCAAGGATTCATGCGTTTACAGTTATGGTCGATTTTAGTTGAATGATTATACATCAGAATAAAATATTTATTTCTTGGATTTATAAACGTTGATTTTAATTTACATAAATTTCACACAGTTTAATGAGTCAACTGCGAACGAAATTTTGAATTTCTGCTCAAAGTTTCGATATTTATTCTAACAGCCTAGTTGGCTTATGTATAACATAATCTACATATGATTATTTTTTTTCACATATAATTTTAATAAAAAGACGTGTAATAATATTTGAATACCTTCAAAATATTAATGCTTCTTTTCAATAAGAGATTGATCGAGAAATTAATTTTTATAGAAGACTATTAAAATGAATTGCTATCCTACCCGTATCTCGGACTAAAGCGACCAATAATTATTTAATGTTATATCATTCGACATAATTATATCACCAAATCTAACATCCAAAATAGAGTTAAAATAAAATCACAAACTTTATTTAATTTGATGACAGCCCCATTCTCGCACATTAAAATATCCAAATTCAAGGAAAAAATCTAATTTGCTGTCAAATAAATGTCAAATAATACCTTCACGTAAATAATAAACATTATTATTAATAATAAAAGCCGGGAAAAGTCCAGTAGAAGACTAATTTATTACATTTTGACTAAATGTCTTCGCCGATAAAAATTCAAACATATTTACTTTCATATTCGTTTTTATGGCAACTTAATGACCAACAATGCAAAAGGGAATTACAGACCCACATACATACATACGCAGCTTCGGTTTTATATATAATATTAATATATTATTGACCCCCCTCTTCATATGACTCATTCACGAAACTTATTTGATGAATAATGTAATTAACAGGTATTATATTTATGCTAGTAAAATCATTAAACGAACTGTTTTTGATAAAAATTTACAAATTATATTAATTTATCTGTAAGCCAAATACGCACAAACATAAATGTTTGATAAGCTTCAATTTTGTTTATCAACTGATGATTTAAATATTGTTAAATCCGACAGAGAAGCCATTAGTTGATTGGTGATGGTTATCAATGTGTTGAGGGATATTTCAACTGTAATGTTTTGGGGCTTTGCATTTATGCTGAAATTACTTTAAAGATCACGGAAACTTTCTAAATACATTTGTGAAACACAAAATTCACATGAATATAATATAATATGTGAAGCGGCCTTAGTTTAATTTGCTGAAAGCAATAGTTTTAGCAAAGTGACATTCTAAATTAATTATCACTTGTATTTACTAAAGCGGTCAGACTTGTGACGTTAATTAAGAAAACGAGATAACAATCAAGAGGTCCGGAAAAGTTGTGAAGTTTTAATGAATTTCAAAATTCTATTAATCTATCTTCATTGCAGCTTAATTTTAAGACAGGCTTCAAATTCTTGATACTGATCTCGTTGCATTATTTATTTCGCATTATTACTAAAGTTTAATTAACTTATATATAATAATAAAAATAAAACAGGACTGTTTTCTGATTGTCAGCTCACTTCATAGTCAAAATTGTGATTCAAGTGTTTTTTTACGAACATGTAACTATACAAACTTGAAACTGTAATAGTAATATTTTCAGTATATTGCCAACTGATTGTAAATAGATTCTGTTTAAAATTCGTGCAATGAGAAAAACCGGTCATAATCATCCGATTAAGTTATGCAATTAGTACAAAAAATATCATTGTATAATAGTAAAAATATCGTTAATTTTGAATACAGGTGTCAAAATAAAACAATGTGGTACGAAAAAGAAAAACTGCAAAATATGTATGTTGAGTTTTATAAAATAAAATCAATATTAATTTGATACCATATCAGCCGTAGAAGAGTGGATAGAAAAGAAGATTTTGTGAGGACTCAAGTACTTTTGAAGTATTTTAAGTAGACACTTGCCAGCAAAATATCTAAGAGTTTCAACAATATCTTTAGTGTTTTTTATATAGATTGAGGCAAATGGTGAATTGTTTGAATATCAAACATTGTCACTGTCTTCTGTTTGACTAAAACAAGCGATGAGTGCATTGGTCATTGATGACTTGTGAGAGTACATGAAGTCAACTATATTTTGATAATAGAAAATGCATTTTTGATCTGCGAAGCATATTGTCATCTTATTTTCTTAGGTGCGAATGATTAAAAATATACGTATAATAAGTTCAAATGAATTGTTATAAATATTTTTCGATTAAAAATATTATGGTCTTTGGTTATAAGGAAAAAATATGTATTATATTTTGCCCCTAGGTCTTGAAAACTGTTTTTTGAAGAAGCTTTAGCAATTCTATTCCCTCTTAGATAAAGTTTCATGTCTTGAATGACGATGCATCTAACACGACGGCCGTACAAAGCTATTCCAGCAGGTCAGAGGTTTTTTTATTTTTTCAGCAAAATCGAATTATTTCACAGCAACTATTTGGGACAATTTTCTTTTGTAGTACGCGAAAGATATGCTAAGCCAAAGTTCCATCAATATTTGCGCACTTCCTTACATTTTATTTGTGAAAAGCGACCCAGGAACGCTATACAGCTTTAAAGGCTTAGATAATAATTACCAAGTTTCCCGGCTAGGGCTTTGAACGAGATGAAAGAAAGCTGCCAGAATTAACTCTATGAAGAAAATTTTAATTAACACGATAAGACATTGACGCCCCTTTTCGATTGGGCATCATCCCCTTAATTACTTTCAACCCATTTATTTTTAGATTCCAGCCCCTTACCATAATCACTTTTTCAAAAAATATTGCTATGATTTTTTTTAAAATTTTCCAATGAATTAAAATTAAAATAATTGCGGTAGATTAATATGACAATTAATTAATGAAAGCTTTTCTCATGGTACCTGTCCTATACCTCTAAAATCATCTCTATGATAAGAAAGATTTAAAATATGACACTTAAAACTATTTTGATTGCTAAGCCGTTAATAGTGGAATTTCGTTCGACTCTTTTTCTTGCCATTATACTTAATTAAATAATATTTATGATTCTTGATTTACTTTGATAGCACCAAGTGTGGGATTAATTGAAAAACGCAGTTTTTTAAGGTAACGACGTTATAGAGATTCAATTCTTAAGACGTGTTAGCTTGAAACCCCTTTCATGTCCAATTTTAGTGTTTTGCTACATTTCCTTCTTAGGATGCTGACAGGAAGTCATGAGCAATCCACATTAAAATAAGTTCACATGGTCATCCCACGCATTTCTATGCGTTTATACCTTTTGTTTATTAACTTATTTAATTAAAAAAATGATAAAAGTTACCACACTATGAAATTTAGTGCTTAAATTTCGAAAACGTTGTAAACGTAAAAATTTCAATTCAATTTCAAAAAGATTTTTTATAAACATTTTTTTTATCAAGATTCAGAAACAAGTATACGATAAATGGCTACGGATAGTTTGCAGTTTTAATTGTATACGTATAGTTTGGCTTATCATACGTCCCGGCTTGGCTGGGATTGTCCCAGCTTGAGACACTGGTCCCGGCCGGCTTAGTATTTTGACCCAGTTTTTTAGGTCTAATTATTCAATAATATGTAGAAGCAAAGTTTGGCTAAAATTATCAAATATATTGTATATCTGCCAGAAACATCTGCAAAGAAATTTGCTAACCCACCTTGTCTTAATTTAATGTAATGTCTTAGTTTAACTTAAAATCTGGTCAGCGTGTGTAACATTTATTTTGTGAACTTTTAACACTTCTGGCCGGTGGGTAAGACAGTTTACCACCACTGCCACTTTATCTTAAATATCTATCTTAATATTAGTGATACAATTTGTAAACTTTTGGTATTCTTAAAATCACTTTTTACGCCTTTTGCAGTAAAAAATATGATTTTTATCCACTGGTTTCGTCGCAATTAAATAAAAAATAAAATGAGTCTGATTGTTATTGGCCGAAAACCATTTATATCATCGCTTCAAATTGCCAGGATTCAAAATTCACTGCCCATATGCGATAAGATAATGTTATCTTATCTCAAACGCGCCTCGATCAAGCGTACGTTTCAAAACAAATTGATGCTTTTTACGTTAAAAGGCAATTTTGCTAACGCCAGTCTGTCATGACCACCAATACGATCTGCTTTCTAACGATGTATAAAGATACGTTAAAGCATAATATAACATTTTTTTAATGCAGTTCCGCCAATAAAGCCAAAACGCTGTGTTTTTTTAAGCCCCCCTTCGGATCACACGTTACTTTTCATGGACCATATTTCGAGGGCTAAAGATGACGTGAACAGCAAAATAGTACATCAGCACGTATTATATCGCGCTAGATATGTTTAGAAAATGCGACGCTAAAATTCAACCATTTAATTAAACTGATAGTTAGTATTGGAAAACTATAAATTAATCTTGAAATAGCTCATAGGTAAACTATAACTTATATTACAAAAGTAAAGTTTCTTTGAGCACCTTACTGTAACGCTCAATACTCATTAAAGTTACTTAAGACTTTTTCAAAGTCGAACTTCCAAAGTAAACTAGCAACTTCTAGCCTTGTGAGACTTGTCATCAATTATTTAATTCGAACTAATTATTGTCAAGATTATGTTTCACATATTTGTTCGTGCCTGAAATTTTATACAATTTATTAGTTTCGAACGATACGCGTAATATTCATCTTAATTTATACGATTGTCTCTTGTAATATTATAAATTATTTTATATTTATAATATGTAAATATTTAAGTATAAGTATTCAAAAAATGGTCACAATTTCTGTCTAGCCAGTCTTGTCTACCTGGCGAGTTATTCATTTAAGGGTGAACAGGCAAGAAACAAATATACCAGGTTAATGATTGTCAAACTGTAAGGTCATAGAATTGACAAAAAAGTGTATGGACGGTGACCTCTGTTATGTATATACATTATTATAATACTATTTTCTAAAACTTCCTCCCCAACTTACCGAGCCTATTGAAGGTGATTAGGTAACCACTTGTCCTACCCTAGCCTTATCCTTTATACTCCTACTCTCATCGAACTAAAGAGAGGTTGAGAAACTTAGCAACAAGCAGTTCTCGTATAAAGAAGTATGTTTAGATACCTCTATAGGGGGCCATATGCTTCACATTGGGAGCGGACAAGAATATTTAAAAAAATTGGATAATGACTTAGTCGTTATGGTTACAGCTTAGTTGTCACGAATTCCATGATCTTTTCAGCCAAATGATTGCTTTTTATGTGGAAAACTTAAAAAAAAAAACCCTTTACGAATACTGACTGTGCGAGTTTAATACGTTTACTATTTTATTTTAGAGTGACAGAATTTTATTTTCCTTATCATATATTCCGCTATAATAAAAAACTTTAGACTAAGCAAACTTGTAGAAAAGGATAATTCTTTAAGCAAACAGAAAGATGATAGAAGATTTAAAAAATAATTGATTTTGAGAGTCACTGATTTTGACTGGAGAGCTAAACGACTGTGATATAAAATGACATTTAAATGTTGAAATGTCAGACTGGCGAACATCGAATGGGTGGATACTACTACAGCGGCGACAAACTAACACCACCAGTTTGATGAACGATTCAGACGCAGAGTTTCAACTGAAGATTTATACTTATACTGTAATATACAAGTACTTAGTTCGAAAAACCAAATAAGCCCATATCAAGCCAAATAAATATTCACACCAAACTTTTCTCAATTGCTAATATTTATCAGTATTAACATATTATCCATCATACAGAGTTAAAGACCATGGCTCCACAGACACTCTCTCTCTCTCTCTATGCATGCGTTCTAACATACGCACCCCCAGAGTAAGTGCGTTTTTCTAAGTTACTGTCAGACAGATAATTTAAGAGACACTTAGACTTCGTATAACGCTTTCATATACATAGATCCAGAAAAACGTCGTGTAATACAGATCCGTGTTATACAAGGTTTTAATTTCATACATACATAGTGTTTCCGTTCCAAAAAAATATTGAAGTTTGTTCAAATAACCTTTACCTTTTTATTTAACAATCGACAAAATATATGCGTATTTAATGAAAATATTGAATATATTTACGTATTTATTGAAAAAAACTGTAAGAACATAAAAATATTATATAATAGATCTTTATGTCTGATGATCGATCAATGTTCTATCTTCCATTATTTCTTTAATATCTTATATATCTAAATTATTATATCATTCTCCACCAATAGCACGTTAAATATTAATCGTGTTTTGGTATTCATTTGTCTGAAACCATGTTATGTAAAACGTGCTCGTATAAAACAGTGATAAACAAGACCTTAGTGTATCTATATCAATTGTTATACACATCAAAAGAAAATAAATAATAGCACTTTAAAATTACAAGCACAGCATTTCGTGCAAGTAACAATGTAAATGAAAATCATCTCTGCATTTCTCAAATATAACACAATCGTCTCATACTAAAATGGTATAAGTATTCTCAATGAATATTCATACGAGTGTATACGTTTACCGGTATTGTGTGGTAAACTCCATTTGTTGGTTCTAAGATATTGTAATAATTTTACCTTTCAATTCAATGCAACAAAGGAGAATTTACAGATGTAAAAGGAATTACTCATACATATATCTCGAGGCGTATTTGTTGCATCACATTAAATTTATGTATAATACATACGTCATTTAGGAACGATCGTTATAAGTGAAGCTTAAACTCGATTTTATTGATTCAATAATAAATAATGAAAATTTACAATAAATTTAAAATAAGTGAGATACTATCAGCAGGCACTTCGAGGATATATTATATTAAAACTAGTGACATATGCTTAAGCTCATTAAAACAATCGTTTGAAATCAAATAACTGAATTTATCGACATTGAGAGTTTTTTTTAATTATAATCACGTTTCATTTATTTGTACTCAAAGAAACATGGAAATCACTTTGAATAAATTGTCGACTTCTCTTGAAAGTTTGAATGAAATTGATATTCTTATTTTTGGCATTGACCTTTTTTGATTATTTTTTTTACCGTAAAACAAAAAGAGTGTTTTGAATTTTAGTTTAGAATATGTATTGATAATGCCTTGCCTAGATTGATTTTTCAGATTAAAAGTGTGGTAAATTGAACCAAAAAGTAAATAGTGAAGCAATTAATAATTTTTCGCGATGACATATAGACATTTGAGCATAAGAATAAATACGCAATAATATCAGAAACCTTCATTGAAGCATACTCATTTATGAATTGAAATTAGTGAGTAAGGCATGTATCTATATATTAATTTATTTTACAGTGGCTGTGGTTTTAAATTTAAGATATATTATTATTACACATTGCTCGGCACGCTGTCCTTGAAAGCCTTAATAACTAAACTTTAATACATCAATAATATCAATATCAAAGATTATATCAACCGCCTTTTTTAATAATGAAATATTTTGGAAGGGTTGTCAGTTTGAGTATTCAAAGAATTATTTTAAATTGCTCGAATCGGGTAAATTCCAGTAGACTTTTATTATTTTAAAAATAAAAATATATCAACTTAAAATATTATTTTGTAACGGAATAAAAGATAACATTTTATACATAATAGCTGCATATTGACTTTGTTAGCTACATATTTTGTAAAACTAGCATTGCATGCAAGAACATTGCATATTTTAATTTCATGTAATGGGTGCTACTAAATAAAAGCAGTCTTTGAGTTTTCCTCTTCTTCTATTTTCCCAAAACAATGATGATTTAAATCTACCAGCACCAAAGTCAACGTTTTATAGAACTTTTAATGATTTTTTCAGAGTACTATTTTTTCACGCAGAAGTAGGTTTTACCTCCACCACCCGTTGTGTATATGCGGCCAATGTTTCATGACCGCCTTTCACATCGACTGCCATCGACATTAAAAAAATAATTTACATCTCATATCGAGCAGGAACATTATCGGGCTGGTGTTGAACCATGCAGTGTACTTGGAAAAATGAAAATGACTAGCTGAGCCACTGATATTAATTTGATATTAATACGTATACTAAGAGCCCACCGTGTTAGAAGAGTTTATTCATTCAAGCAGAGAAACGAGGTTAAGTTAATACCCAAGAGTTATCAAATTTTTCAAATGCAGTAAAGTTAAATTCAGTTGCAATGAAGTTAGCGTGGCTTATTGGACTCGTTTCACGGACCACATCAAACAGTTCGGCATGTCCTGAATTCATCTAAGAACAGTCCAATGGGACAGTGTGAGTGGTTTGAAATACTTTCTGTAAACAAGTTTGAAGAAAAGAACAAGCCGTCTTTAGATTGTCTGTGTCTTATTATTGCCGGTAACAAAAACTGACCGGAAATTAAATTGTCTTTGAAATGTGTACGACATCCATATACTTTGTGTGACTAAAAAAACGGCGGAAATATCAAAAATGCTATCGTATATTTTTCAGAATGGATTTTGGCATTCGGCCCTTTGCAGAAAAAGAAACCTAGCTTATATTTCTCTACTATTCAGGAAAGCTAAAAATCAGGTTTCATCAGTAATCGATTATTTTTCATTATCTTTAAAGGCGAGGCTTCGGCTTTTTGATTGTTTTATCAAATCTTATATATAAAAACCATTCTTTGTTTGTTTGCATTTTATGCGTTGCCATACTGTACATCCGAGTGCGATAAAACTTTGTCAACTTATTGCTTGGACTGGCGCAAAGGTTATAGGCATAGTAAAATTAACTTTCAGTAGGTGGCGCGTGTGTCGTAACATAGCCAATCGGCAAAAGACAAACAGCAAACGTCAAACGGCAAATTTCATCGATACCGATCAATGTTAGTGAAATTAAATCGAAATTATTGTGTATGCTAAAGCACTTCAATAAACGCTTTCTTTCTTTCATTGAGTGGCATTGCAACGATTGCCGGGTACCGGCTAGTATATAATATAAAGTGGTTTATTCTAATGTGTTTTTTTACGCTTAAGTGCATTGAAATCATTAAATACGCATTGAAATATCTCCGTATTCTTCTATTGACATGTATCTTTGATACAAAGCTTTACATATTAATTTTTATCTAGAGCCATTAATAAGGTAACATTTTTTTTACCCTAAGGGGCTACATTGCCATATTAAAACGAGAGGTGGTGGCCCTGATATCCTTCATAAAGAGTCTAGTGTCATGCGCAACGAAGAAAGTGTAGTCGGAAAGTGGTGACCGCCGACGGCTGTTCCGAGGGTCCTTGATACCCCTCGACTGGCGCCTTCAAAACTTTGGCCTAACGAACGCAGAGGTCGCAGGTTATTTTGAGAGGCAGCAGCCCTTTGATACTAAATTACACGCGTGAATAACATCTCGGGTATGTCTGTATTACTTGTATTAAATAATTTTAACTGAAAACATCAAATACTTTGACATTGCCAGTAGGTCTTATTATCGTCAGTTGATGAAGTTCTCAATGAATGAAAACTGTCATGACCTTAGATATCAAAGCTCAACTTTAATACCGACTTACTCAAATTCTTCAATAATATTTTTCATAAATTTCAAAAAGTCATGAAAAATATTTATATTTATTTGTTTGTATACATGTATGTATATTTGTAAATTACAAAAGTTTATTGCGCTTCATTTTGAAAAAAGATTTAAACGTTAAAGCTCTTCCTAGCTGCATCCCCATTGGCAGGATGGTTCTTCTCCTTGCATACTACATATACACCATAAATTTCAAAAACCTTCAGAAATCCATTACCAAATTATAAAAACAATTTCCTTTGCTGAACCAAATATATATTTTACATATTATGCACTTCAAGCACTTGGCCCCGCCCCGCATTCATATACAATGATTAGATTATCATTTAAATTCATATTGGTTTTGGTATATGTTGACATTGTTGACATTAAGCAACACTTCCTCGCTTCTTCCCAAGTCATCCCGGCGTCCCGTAGCTCCCCTGAGTACATCGTGTGGCTAGTCATCATAGGCCTTCCGGGACGTCGAGATTCGTCTGGTTGATAGAAGATACAGGTAGGATTTAGGCTCCCCTGGGGCATCCGCAGCACATGTCTAAGTCTGGCCTTTTTATTTTGGACGTAATTAAGAGCTATTTTGTCCGTTCTTTTACCTTCGTGTTCCTGACAAAGTCAAACCACTGTACTCCTAATATTCACCGCAAGCATCTGTTTCACAGTATACGGTTACCCTGTGCCATGACTCGCAACTGTAAAGCATGACAGTTAGTATGCATTAAATATGCGTTGAATAAGTGGCACTTTGTTCTGACCAAGTACAACCGTTTTTTGAGTATGTAATATAATCATAATAAATATAATAAGTGAAAAACCTGTCACTTGTAAATTAATTGAAATCACAGTGGCATACCGTCTGAATGACTTAAATTCAACGGCCCTTTACGAAAATTATCTCATATTTATAAAACAAAATTTTAATATTCAGCCATCGGTGTATACAAAATAATATTTTTTACCTGTATAATATTTATTATAATTTCAGAAAGAAAATTGTTTTGGGAGCTTTTTTATTTAATACAATTATTATTATACAAGGTCGTGAGTTAAAAATTTCATACGTAAAATCTGTACATGATATAAGTCGGTAAAGGATTGGATTTTTTTTGCGATTTGTATTATGCATGAGTTAGTAAATATTACATGTTCTCTCGTTCGTCTTTTCCTGGAGGTATGAAACAAATTGCTTTATGTGAAGTAATACATTATTTAAAGCTTTTTTGTTGTTGTAATCGCGTTGTTTTTGTTGATAAAAGCATACACGATCAAAAAGAAAGAAAAAAACACTTTACAAAAATTTCACTCGTTCAAGAAAATAAAAGAAAAGATGATGCAAGTGAACTTTGAGACGTTGCACAGCGCTACAAAAATTTACGGAATGTAGTCTTATATTTGGAATATTTGATTGAAATTCTAAATGAAATACTTGTATAATATATCGCTTCAAAGTATTTTAGACTCTATTTTTCATGCATATCAACAGCTTAATTCCAACATCGTCTAAGTCAGTTTATCCCTAGTGTTCAGGTGATAGGTAAAACTAAATATTTTTACTTACAGAAAAAATTCTACTAGAATCTCCTCCAATCTACTACAAAAAATCTAGAGTGAAGGTGCACAAAAAATGCACTTTGGACGATTGAAGACGAGTCGTCCAGTCTGATGATTTCAAATTTAACTTATGAAGACAACACGGTATTCAGCAAGGGCGTCTTATAGTCGGGGAAAGTTTTTCAGCCAAATTACATTCTTTGTTTTGGAAGGCTCAAAAGTAAAATACAACCAGCACATATCAATGCAATGAACGAAAGAAACAGCTGAAATTCAAAAAATATTTAAAATCTTCAATGTTTTTTAAAATGTATACTCTCAATGGACAGAAAAAGAACTTATAGTAAAACGTCTTTCAGTAGTTGTTTTAGAAGAACTGCTTCAGTGGCGACAGTAGGGTTTTATAATGATGGAGCTAGGACAACACTAGTAGTAAGCTAATCGTTATCTAAGGTAATTTTTAGCTTAAAACATCACATGCAATCGATAGATTTACAAGCAATTCATGCAAGTGTTATTACAAGGATTAGAACCTCCAAGATGAGACAATGACGTTGCTGATTAGGCTACAGCCATAAAACTTTTTTTATATGTTGAATCGAATAAAAAATTAAGATAATTTATTGATCAGTTTTTACTCTGCTTATTGGATATTGTTAAGTTCTTCGGTTAACGAAAGTATCCATATTAAGATAAGCTGAAGCTTCAAAAAATAATAAGAACAATACAAATGGTGAAAGATGTAAATAAAACAGTTTATATTTTTGAATCACTTTTTCATATATATATCTAAATGCATGTTGATTGTCAGCTAACTAATGCCCAACATGGTTTTAGATCAAAGCGCTCTACTTTAACCAATCTTATGGTGTATAGTGAGTATATTTCGCAATCTTTTGATTCTCATTGTCAAGTTGACGCCATTTATATGGATATTTCCAAAGCATTTGACCGGGTTGATCATGTTATTCTTAAAAGCAATAGGAAGCTCGAACAAGGAAATCAATTTTTTTTCATTCGTATTTGTCAAATAGACGCCTATATGTTGAATATGCTGGGTGCGTATCAAAAAATTTTCCAACATATTCTGAAGTGCCACAGGGATCAAACCTTGGTCCTATTTTATTTCTCATTTTTATTAATGATATTGTGCTTAGTATGAGTGGAATAAATTATCTGCTCTTTGCTGATGATTTAAAACTGTTTTCAACCATCAAGAATGAGTCGGATTGTGCAGCATAATATAAACTCTATTGTAAATTGGTCCATAATAAACAAGCTTGACTTCAACATTTCGAAATGTTTCTGCATTTTATTCCCTCGTTCAAAATTTCCGATCAAATATAAATATGAGATATCGAATATGACTTTACAGCGTTTGTCTGAAGTTGCTGATCTCGGTATAGCATTTGACTCTTCTTTCACATTTCATTCCCACATTTCTTCAATTACCCTGCAGGCTAGTAAGCTTCTTGGATTCATAGTTCGGCAAAGTAAGCCATTTTAAAACCCTGTGTTTCGTACTCTTTATGTTTCCTTATTTAAAATATGGATCTATTATCTAGGGTCCATATGAATATAAATATAAGTCGCAACTGGAGCGAGTTCATAAAAAATTTCAGCGTTATTATTAATTCAAAAAATTCAACTATTTTCCATATGACAATTCATTAATGGAATATTATCCAACCAAGTTTCTTTTAGGAATGCTTTCATTTCACTCTCTTGAAGCTCGAAAATTAATTTCAATATTGAAACATTTTTCTCTTCTTCTTCGGGGCCAAGTTAATAACCCTGACATCCTTGAAAATTTAAGTTTGCATGCTCTCAGATTTTACCTACGTGGTCGTAACCAAGACAAATCAATTTTCTTTGTCAAAACTTGTTTGTCAGGTAGGTCTTTTGAATCTCCAATGGCTATTCGACTGATAAATGCGCTGCCTGTTGATGTGGACATCTTCGGCAGTGAACTTGATGCTTGTTAAAAATGTGTGTCTTGTGTAAATAATATGTTTATTTTTTTTAAATTTTTGTGTATGTATTTAATGTACATGTTATATCATTTTTATTAATTTGTCAAATGCATGGCGCATTGGCGCTTGCTGATAAATAAATATTTAGAATATTACTTCATAGGTGTCCTGTTAAATATATTTAATGTACATTAGTGTTCCGAATTTTCTATTTATGTATTTAAAAAAAACATTGTTGCAAGACGAATTTTCCATCCACATTTTCGAGTCGAAGAAATTCCAACATAAGTAAATAACATATTAGTTCCTCTCGCATTTGTGTTTTGACTGCTTGTAAAATGAACAGATTTTTTCGAAGGAAATCTCGTTTGGCAGTCGGCTCTTTCGTAGATTATTCCCTTAATCAAAAAATCGTTTGAAGTGTTATATCGAATTACACACGCATTTAAACTTTGGCTGATAAAGCACATGCATGTTTTGCTTCTATATTAGTAAATAAACTTTAGCAAGAAATTCTTACAGGAAATGCGTGTGTTTAGAGAAATATTAAAATATTATATAATATTCTATACACTTCTATATGACATTTTTGGATTCAGCACACTCAAATCATTTTTAAAACCGTATAACCTTTTACAGATAATGAGACATAGTGCACTATACAAATATTAGTATACCGCAGCTTTGCGCCAGGCCGACAACGATGGGGGAGTTTATCTTATCTTATATATAAAAATCAATGTTTGTTTGTTTGTTCGTATTTTATGCGTTGCCATACCCTTCATCCGATTGAGATAAAACTATCACAACTTTTTGCTGGCACTAGCGCAAAGGT
The DNA here is from genome assembly GCA_028554975.1 of Himalopsyche kuldschensis. Classification (NCBI taxonomy): domain Eukaryota; kingdom Metazoa; phylum Arthropoda; class Insecta; order Trichoptera; family Rhyacophilidae; genus Himalopsyche; species Himalopsyche kuldschensis. The sequence continues at coordinate 2,070,654 of JAHFWI010000005.1, forward strand.
TAATAAAATTAACTTACGGTCGGTCGTTTATATAAAAAACAATATTTTTTCATATTTTATGCACTGACATACCGTTCTTTTTGACAACTTATTGTTTCACTTGCGCAACGTTTATAAGTATAGTAAAATTAAATTTCAGTAGGTGGTGCGTGTGTCGTACCATATACAATCGGCAAAAGACAAACAAAGAATTTTTTTATCTAAAATATTGTGCTCAGAAGCACTACAATAAACACAAACACTTTCTTTTGCGAGTGGCATTGAAACGCTTGCCGGGTACCGGCTAGTTCATTATATTATATTAAGTGCCCGCAAGCAGTCGTGAACTACAGCGCTTACCAACACACGAATAGTGATTATAAGACGTTAAATCTTATGTAGCATAATGAACGGAAAAATAATTGTTGAGCTGAATATTTGATAGAACGTTTTCCTAGTTGAAAAGAAAATCCTGTTAATTGGGCTATGCATCAATATATACCTGCTAAAGGGTGTTTACAGAATTTGATATGGGAATTAAGCCTCAGCTCCTGATGATGAACCGTCATTTGAGTGCTTTTACCACATTGCCTAATCCCTTCTCACAACATTGACCCAAAATAAAGCTCTCGCATTAAGTATACATGAGGTATCTTTGGCCTTCTGTTGATCTATTGAAAGGTTGGCACAATACGTGACGTACGGGCCGAGATGATTCATCGATAGAGGTAAAACTATAAAATGGCTGAGGCGATCGGGACTGGTTGCAATTGGGATAATTTGCAGCAGTGCATTCGTCATTTTATAAAATGACTTATTATTGGGAATTTTTTTGAATATTTAATCATTTAAATTTACACGAAATAGTCTTGCAATAAAACGTCGTCTTATTCATTCAAATAACAATCCACCACTTGGAGTTTCTTCATAAAAATCTGGTTACCTGGTTAAGTGATTATTGACTGTAATCACTCTTAAGGTGTTCACTGTCAATACTTACTTGGTGGAAAGGCATTATAATAAAAATATTAAAACACTTCTAGTACATCTTTCACAATTAATTAATGAGATCAAGAACGGTTAAATTAAGAGCATTATCAACCAATATTTTTCCAACTGAAATAAACTGCCATTATTATATCGATTCAGTATTAAAATAAATTCAGTACAACCTCAATAAAGCATAGTTCATAATATGTTTGTGGTTATGAAAATACTACTCAATTCTTTTTTTTATAATAATGAGCAATATAGAGTGCTTACAAACTGTCAGTTGGAGCTCAAAAGGTGAAGCCTGGGTAAAAAATAAGTGTAAAAACCAGGGCTAAAAAAAGTCCGACTCCGACACTGACCAAAAACACGACTCCGACTAAAAAAAGGTTAATATCGTCACTTGTTTCCCCTAATTTTCCTATTTATGTGTATTCAATTAAATATCAACCCTATTAATGCGGCCAAAAGCCAAATTTGACATATTAAATGCAAAAATAAAACTCCGAGTACGACTCCGGCCAAAAAGCCGCGCCGACTCCGACTCCAGAGCCCTGGTAAAAACATCAAAATGTGTATTGTAATTTCATCAAGCACCCTCAGTCGATGTCTGATTTTCGAAATAATATTAATATTCGTACATGTTCTTGCTATTTATGAATTTCCAGTTTCGGTACTGCATCATATTACTATCCACGTTAGTACCTTAGCAGAAATATTACCATTGGAAAACATTGAATATATAGTTAACACTGTTTTTCAACAGTGTTTGCTTCCAATGTGAAGCATATGGACTCCTAATGTATCTCATCAAAGTTTTTTTTTGAGATCTGATTGTTTCTCAGTTTCACAGCTCCTCTTTTTCGAAGAGATTATAGATAGAATGGCTAGAGGAAGGAAAGAACTAATAGCATGCCTATCGCTTTCTCTTATTTATTTAACTCGCGAATTTCGAGTCGGTTCCGTGGTAGAGTGTCAACGTCGTTGGTATCGGTTGCGGAGGTAGCGGTTTTGATCCCAGTCCGAGAAGTTTCATTTTTTTATCGGATTATTTTATTTTGTTCGAAAAACAATATGTTTACAGTTAAAAGATTATTACTTGCAATCAAAAAATAGTCCCAACACAGATCTTTTGAAATCGAGTGTGAATTAAATTAATATTGTGGACTACCGAAATTATGCGCCGGTTAACAGTAGTAACGCTTATTAATGTTATCGAGTAGGAAATGCGATACTTCTATAATGGCTTAATATCAACTGTTATTATATACTGCTGGTATTGCTTAGTGTCAGCAACTGCTAAATAAGCTGCCGTTATGTCATGTGGTTTTGCGTGGGGGTAATGCTTGTCAAAATACTAAACATAACTAATTTAAGCTATTGTTTGTGTGATGCATAGTAAAATATCAATATTTATTTAAAACTAGCTGTACCCTGCGCGCGTTACTACGCCAGCAGCTTTCCATCAAAAATAAATTTGAAGGAAAGACATTACACAAATATTCAATTCAATTTGAGTCAATTTGAGTGTACGCCAGAAAGATTCGCGGAAGTGTACTCGAGAAATTTGTAAAAAATCGATATCAATTTTTGGGGGGAGGGGGGTTGTTTGGGGGGGTGGGGTTTGGGGGGCGTGTGGGGGGGTAGGCCAGAAACCTTCGAAGGAGTGAACTCAAAAAATTTGTAAAGTTTAAAAAAAAAAATGGGTGGTGGAGGTTAGGGGGATGGTTGAGGGGAGAGGTTGGTAGGCCATAAATCATTGCGGGGAGTGTACTCAATAAATTTGTAAAGTTTCACATCGATCGGTCGAGCGGTTTAGTAGTCCACAGCGGAAATACAGACAGACAAACATTCATTTTTATATATATAGATATAGGAGAATATTGATTGAGTAGCCATTTACTTGGTAGAACTCCATTATACTACAGTGAAAAAAATAACTATGTATTTGAAATCTACAGAAATTATTTAATATATTTGTTTTTACGCCCTCGTCAGTACTATATATGTATAGTTCTGACGAGGGCGTAAGCCGAAATAACTATCAACTATTTTTTCGATGGTTTCGGCGGTAACTTTGTGGAAGTTCATTTTAATATAAAATTTAAAATAACTTTGATTATTCCACGTATTGTGTAACTAAGTAGGATTACCTATGGGTGGTCCTATTTCACCTTTGCTCGCGGATATTTTTATGGATCATTTTGAAAATGACCTCTTTAAGTCAAATCACGCGTTACTTAAAAATGTTAAAACTTGGTATCGTTATGTAGACGATATCTTTTGTATTTGGACAGGGACAGATAGACAGTTAGATTCCTTTTTACGTCACATAAATTCATTGCATTCAAATATTAAATTCACATTAGAGATTGAGCAACTAAAAACCTTAAATTTTCTTGACTTAACAATAAAGATTAATAATAACAACAGATTAGAATTTGCCATTTATAGAAAACCTACATATACAGATGTAGTCATTCACCATCAATCGATTCACCCGTGGTCACAAAAGCTCTCATCATTCCATGCAATGATTAATAGATTAGTTAACATCCCTCTCACTAAAGTCAACTTTGAATTAGAGTTAAACATTATTAAACAGATAGCTGTAAATAATGGTTATAACACAGATATAGTCGTTAACTTACTTAAACGTAAGCAAGTTAAGCAACTCATAGTTAATAATATTTTTCAGGAGAGAAGAAAGCAAACGAAAATATTAAAACACTGGCGTAGAATCATTTATTTAGGAGACATTTCGTCAAAGATAGTTAAGTTTTTGCCAGACAATATAGAACCCGCGTTTTACACAGTAAATAATTTAGGAAATTTTTTTTTTTTTTTTTTTTTTTTATTGAACAGTAAAGATCGCGTAGATTCATCGTCACAGAGTGGTATCTATCGACTCTTGTGGAGACTGTCCAGCGTCTTATGTTGGACAGACAGGTAGAAACTTTAATATTAGAATTAAAGAACATATAAGATGTCTAAAGAGTAATAATTTTTCTGAGTTTGCCAATCATTTAATAGAAAATGACCATAATTTCAATCAGACTAGTAATGTAGAAATACTCCACCGAGTAAATAAAAAGGTTTAAAGATGAATAGTCTAGAATTTTTTTAGAAATAAATAAAACTCTTAATAAAAAAGATATATTATTAAATAATATTCTTAACAGGACAGGTTGCTCACCTCTGCTGACATTATTCCCAATTCAAAAGAGTGATCACCCAACCTAACTGATTGATTGCAGCTCATTAGTTTATAGTTTATTAGTTTGTAATGTTTAACGTCATTAGAAATATATTTGTTTGCTTTGTTTCGATTCTATAACCCTCTCTTGCGTCCCTTAAAAAGGAAAAATCCCAATCTAATTGATTGAGTGATTGGACCTTATTAGTATCATTATGTTAATGCATTTTTTTGATTCTATCACCCCCTTCCTTGTTTCCTTTAGAAGGAAAAAAAACCCGTAATCCATTTTGTAATTTCATAATTTAAAATGTTAAAATGTAGAATTTATCTAAAAAAAATTTTTTGGGAAAAAAAAAAAAAATTTTCCAAATTTGGTTTTTTTTAAAAAAATTAAAAAATTTTTTAAAAAAAATTTAAATTTTTTTTCAGTAAAAAAGGAAATTTTTTTTAAAAAAAATCCCTTTTTTTGTTTAAAACCCATTTTTGGGGGGGCCCTTTTTTTTAAAAAAAAAATTTTAAAAAATTAAAACAAAAATTTTTTTTTTTTAAAAAAAACCTTTTTTAAAATTTTTTAAAAAAAACCCAAAAAAAAAATTTAAAAAATTTCAGAAATTTTTTTTTTAAAAAAGAAAAAAGAATTTTTTTTAAAAAAAAAAATTTTAAAAAAAAAAATTTTTAAAAAAAATTTTAAAAAATTTCCCCCCTGAAATTTTTTTTAAAAAATTTTTTAAAAAAATTTTTTTTTTTAAAAAAATTTTTTTTTTTTTTTGGTTTTTTTCCCCCCCTTTTTTTTTTTGGGTTTTTTAATTTTAAATTTTTGGTTTTAAAAAAAAATTTTAAAATTTTTGATTTACCCCAAAATTTTTTTTAAAAAAAAAAACCCCTTTTTTTTTCCTTTTAAAAAAAAAATTTTTTTTTTTTTTTAAAAAAAAAAAAAAAAAAATTTTTTTTTTTTTTTAAAAAAAACCCCCCGGGTTCCCGGGGGGGGCAAATTTTTTAAAAATTTTAAAAAAATGGGAAAAAAATTTTTAAAAAAAAAAAAAAAAACCAAAACCCCGTTTTTTTAAAAAAATTTTTAAAAAAATTTTTTTTTTTTTTTTTTTAAAACTTAAAAAGGGGAAAAAATTTTTTTTTTTTAAATTTTTAAAAAAAAAAGGTTTCCAAAACAAAATTTTAAAATTTTAAAAAAAAGGTTTGGGGGGGGGGGGTTTTTTTTTTTAAAAAAATTTTAAAAATAATTTTTAAAATTTTTTTGGGAAAATTAAATTTTTTTCAATTTTTAAATTTTTTTAAATTGGGGTTTTTAACCAAAATTTTTTAATTTTTAAAAAAAAAAAAATTGCCCCAAAAAAACAAAAAAAAAAACCAAGGGAAAAAGAATTTTTTTAAAAAAAAATTTTTTTTTAAAAAAAAAAATTTTTTCCCAAAATTTTTTTTTTTTAAAATTTTTAAATTTTTTTTCCCAAAAAGAAAATTTTTAAAATTAAACCTTTAAAATTTTTTTCCCAAAAAAATTTCCCTTTTTTTAAAAAAAAAAATAAAATTTTTTCCAAAAAACCTTTTTTGGGGGGGCCAAAAAAAAAAATTTTTTCCAAAAAAAATTTTCCCAAAAGGGGGGAAAAAAAAAAATTTTTTTTTAAAAAATTTTAAAAAAAAAAAAAAAAAATTTTTTTAAAAAAAAAACCAAAAAGGGGGTTTTAAAAAAAAACTTTTTAAAAAAAAATTTTTTTTTTTTTTAAATTTTGGGAAAAATTTTTTTGGCCAATTTTTCCCCAAAAAATTTAAAATTTTAAAAACCCCCCTTTTTTTTTTTTTTCCCAAAAAAACCCCAAAAATTTTTTTTTTTTTTTTTTAAAAATTGGGGAATTTAAAAAAAAATTTTAAAATTTAAAAATTTTAAAGGAAATTTAAATTTTTTTGAAAAAAAAAAACCCCCCCAAAAAAAAAGGAAAAAATTTTTTTTTAAAAAAAATTTTAAAAACCCAAAAAAAAAATTTTTTAAAAAAAAAAAAATTTTTTTTTTTTGGTTTTTTAAAAAATTTTTTTTTAAATTTTGGGGTTTTTTTTTTTTTAAAAAAATTTTTTTAAAAAAAAAAAAAAAAAACCCCTTTTCCCCCAAAAAAAATTTTTTTTTTTTTAAAATTTTTTTTTTCAAAAGGAATTAAAATTTTTTTTTTTAATTTTTTTTGGTTTTTTTTTTTGGGGGAAAAGAATTAAAACCTTTTTTTAAAAAAAAATTTTTTTAAAAAATTAAAATTTTAAAAAAAACAAAAATTAAATTTTTTTTAAAAAAAAAAAAAAAATTAAATTTTCTTTTTTTTTAAAAAAAACCCTTTAAAAACAACCTTTAAAAAAATTTTTTTTTAAAAATTTTTAAAAAGGAAAAAAATTTTGTTTAAAAATTCCCCAAAAAAATTTAAAAAATTAAAATTTTTTAAAAATTTTTGGGGGGGAAAAAAAAAAAAAAAACCCCAAAAAATTTAAATTTAAAAATTTTAAAAAAATTTTTTTGGGGAAAAAAAAACCCCCCAAAAAAAAAAATTTTTGAAATTTTTTTTAAAAAAATCCAAAAATTAATTTTTTTGGGTTTCAAAAAACCCTTTTGGGGTTGGGAAAAAGGGGGAAATTTTTTTTAAAAAAAAAAAAAAAAAAAAAAAAATTTTTTTTTTTTAATTTTTTAAAAAAAAAAAAAACCTTTTTTTTTAAAAAAAAAAATTTTAAAAAAAAAGGTTTTAAAAATTTTTTTTTTTTAAAAAAAAAAAAAAAATTTTAAAATTTTTTCCCCAAAAAAAAATTTAAAAAAATTTTAAAAAAAAAAAAAAATTTTTTAAAAAAATTATTTAAAAAATTTTTTTGGAAGGTTTTAAAAAATTTTTTTTTCCCTTTTTAAATTTTCCCCCCCCTTTTTAAAAAAAAAAAATTTAAATTTTTTTTTAATTTTTTTTAAAAAAAAAAAATTTTTTTTTTTTTCCCCCCCCTTTTTCCTTTAAAAAAAAAAAAATTTTTTAATTTTAATTTTTTTGTTAAAAAATTTTAAAAAATTTTTTTTTTTTCCCCCCCTTTTTTTTAAAAAAAATTAAAGGGGAAAAAATTTTTTTAAAAAAGGGGGTTTTTTTTTTTATTTTAAAAAATTTAAAAAAACCCAAAATTCCCCAAAAAAAAATTTAAAAAATTTTAAAAAAAATTTTAAATTTTTAAATTTTTTTTTAAAAAAAAAATTTTTAAAAAACCCAAAAAAATTTTAAAATAAAGGGGAAAAAAAATTTTAAATTTAAAAAAGGGAAATTTTCCCTTTTTTTTTTTTAAAAAAGGGGGGGGGGGTTTTAAAAAAATTTTTTTAAAAAATTAAATAAAGGTTTTCCCCCCGGGTTTTGGGGTTTTAAAAAAGGGGGGGGTTTTTGAAAATTTTTTGGGGGGGGAAAAAAATTTTAAAAGAAATTTTTTTTAAAAATTTTTTTTTAACCCAAAAAAAATTTTTTTAAAAAAAAATTTTTTTTAAAAAAAAATTTTTTTTTTAAAAAAAAAAAATTTTTTTTTAAAATTTTTAAAAAAAACTTTTTCCCCAAAAACTAAAAATTTTTTTTTAAAAATTTTTTGTTTGGGAAAAAAAAAATAATTTTTTTTAAAAAAAAAACCCCCCGGGTTTTTTTTTAAAAAATTTAAAAAAAAAGAAAATTTTTTTTAAAAAAAGGGGGCCCAAAAAAAAAATTTTTTTTTTTTTTCCCAAAAAAACCAAAAAAGACCCTTTAAAAAAAAATTTTTAAAAAAAAAAAAAGAATTTTTTAAAGGAAAATTTTTTACAAAAAGGGGAAAAAAAAAAAAAAAAATTTTAAAAAAAACCCCCTTTTTAAAAAAAATTTTTTTAAAAAACCCCCCAAATTTTTAAAAAAAAAAAAAATTTTTTTTTTTTTAAAATTTTTTTGGTTTTAAATTTTTTTTCCCCCCCGGGAATTTTTTTAACCCAAAAAACAAAAAAGTTTCCCCCCCCAAAAAAAAAAAAAAAATTTTTTTAAAAAATTTTTTCCTTAAAAAAAATTTTAAAAAAAAAAGGGGAAAATTTTTTTTAAAAAAAATTTGGAAAAAAAAAGGGGGAAAAAAGTTGGGAAAAAATTTTTTTAAAAAACCAAAGGGTTTAAAAAAAAAAATTTAAAAAAAAAATTAAAAAAAATTTTCCCTTTTTAAAATTTTTTTAAAAAAAATTTTTTTTAATAAAAAAAACCCAAAAAAAAATTTTTTTTTTTTTTTTGGGGGGAAAAAAAAAAACCCTTTTTTTTAAAAAAAAAAATTTAAAAAAAAAATTGAAATTTTTTTTTTTAAAAAAAAAAAATTTAATAGCTTTGATTTCACGGAAAAAATCAAAGACATACAATTAACTAGTAAGTGTAAATTAGTATCGTTCGACGTGACAAATTTATTTACTAACGTACCAACGGAAGAGTGCAAAAATATAGTCAGTGAAATTTTAACCTTTTCGGATATTAATAGCAACGTCGTTAAAGAAATGCTTAGGCTTTTTTAATATTTGTATTGAACAAAACTATTTTTTGTTTAATAAAAAAATTTACAAACAATCAGTAGGATTACCTATGGGTGGTCCTATTTCACCTTTGCTCGCGGATATTTTTATGGATCATTTTGAAAATGACCTCTTTAAGTCAAATCACGCGTTACTTAAAAATGTTAAAACTTGGTATCGTTATGTAGACGATATCTTTTGTATTTGGACAGGGACAGATAGACAGTTAGATTCCTTTTTACGTCACATAAATTCATTGCATTCAAATATTAAATTCACATTAGAGATTGAGCAACTAAAAACCTTAAATTTTCTTGACTTAACAATAAAGATTAATAATAACAACAGATTAGAATTTGCCATTTATAGAAAACCTACATATACAGATGTAGTCATTCACCATCAATCGATTCACCCGTGGTCACAAAAGCTCTCATCATTCCATGCAATGATTAATAGATTAGTTAACATCCCTCTCACTAAAGTCAACTTTGAATTAGAGTTAAACATTATTAAACAGATAGCTGTAAATAATGGTTATAACACAGATATAGTCGTTAACTTACTTAAACGTAAGCAAGTTAAGCAACTCATAGTTAATAATATTTTTCAGGAGAGAAGAAAGCAAACGAAAATATTAAACACTGGCGTAGAATCATTTATTTAGGAGACATTTCGTCAAAGATAGTTAAGTTTTTGCCAGACAATATAGAACCCGCGTTTTACACAGTAAATAATTTAGGAAATTTTTTATTGAACAGTAAAGATCGCGTAGATTCATCGTCACAGAGTGGTATCTATCGACTCTCTTGTGGAGACTGTCCAGCGTCTTATGTTGGACAGACAGGTAGAAACTTTAATATTAGAATTAAAGAACATATAAGATGTCTAAAGAGTAATAATTTTTCTGAGTTTGCCAATCATTTAATAGAAAATGACCATAATTTCAATCAGACTAGTAATGTAGAAATACTCCACCGAGTAAATAAAAAGGTTTAAAGATGAATAGTCTAGAATTTTTAGAAATAAATAAAACTCTTAATAAAAAGATATATTATTAAATAATATTCTTAACAGGACAGGTTGCTCACCTCTGCTGACATTATTCCCAATTCAAAAAGAGTGATCACCCAACCTAACTGATTGATTGCAGCTCATTAGTTTATAGTTTATTAGTTTGTAATGTTTAACGTCATTAGAAATATATTTGTTTGCTTTGTTTCGATTCTATAACCCCTCTTGCGTCCCTTAAAAAGGAAAAATCCCAATCTAATTGATTGAGTGATTGGACCTTATTAGTATCATTATGTTAATGCATTTTTTTGATTCTATCACCCCCTTCCTTGTTTCCTTTAGAAGGAAAAAAACCCGTAATCCATTTTGTAATTTCATAATTTAAAATGTTAAAATGTTAGAATTTATCTTGCTTCATTACTTAAGCAAACTTTGCGATAGTAAGTCTGAAGATGCCTCTGAAAGAGGCGAAACACGTGTCACAATTAGTTACACAATACGTGGAATAATCAAAGTTATTTTAAATTTTATATTAACTATCAACTAATATATAAACAATTTCTGTAGAGTTAAAATATATTGTTATTTTTCTCATCGTATAATAAGAGAATTGTTGCATAATTGCTTTCATAACAGCTTTCTGTTTATAACTTTTTACAAAAACGGAGTTGGTGTAAAAACAGTGTGTGCATGTTTTTACCGAAACGTTGGCGAATAATTTTGCAAGTGAAGCTGAAGTGAATATTTCTGCAATCATAGTTAACTAAATTACAAATAAAATAAATTAAAACAGTTTAATAAGACTCTAATGATGCTCACATTTAAAACATCTTATCATACAATGTTTTGCATGTGAAGAAAAAGAAGCCATACAAAATAAGGAGTAACCAAGGAGGCAATGTTTTCAAATTGCATGATTAGGTAAACCAAAATACTCTCATTATGAATGTTCAAAACTGGAAATCTGCCCATACAGGATAGTAGAACTCGAAAACAATTTTGGAAAGATGAAGAGAATAATAATCAAATCGGTTTGTTTTTTTTGTTGATATTATGTGAAGCCTGCCGTGCGGTCTTCATATAAAATCATGACTTTATTCATCTAGAATGAATACAGTTTTTATATCTATCCTACATGTTTTCAAAATGAACAGGTACTACATTGATAAATATTCAGCCGAGGACATTGCATGGAGACAAAAACAAAGAAAGACGGCTTACAAATATTTATTTTTGGTGTAAAGATAACAAGAGCGGCTCGTGCTGTCATATTAATCATGAAAAGTTTACTTTAACTTAACCTTAAATGCTTTCTAAAAGGCGGTCATTTGGGCCCTAAAGAGGTCGCGAAAATTTAGCTTTGTAATATTCTATAATGTAAGATTCTTATTCCAGACGCAAAATATAATTTAAATATGAAATTAAAATAACGTATTGAAAGTGAACTAATGAAATTAACTGTGTTTTGCAAATCAATTTTTCAGGTATAATTTTTTTGAATTGATGCTGTACATTCTGCGTCTACATATAGTAATTTAGCAATATAGGGACAATTGAAATATATTTAAAAAATCAGCTGCATTGGAATCTGTACGATTCTATAACACAAGATAACACTTTTTAATGTATTTTTTTTTATATTTGGAGAGTTTGTGATTTTGCTTTTTCAGTACCCAAAACTTCAAAGAACTACAATTAACTGATTGAATAGGCAGTTCCTTGGAAGAACTTCATTATTAAACCGTTAAAAAAATACCAATGTATTTAAGTTCTTCGCCATCGTCAGAACTATGCTTAAACATGCATTCACTTATCAATGTATACCGTTGTAGACATGGTACGAAATAAATCTTCTTTGCTGTTCTAATATTCTAATTTATATGCTAATAATAAGTTAATTTAACTGCAAGTTTGTTCGTCTTTCAATTTAGCGAGAATTTACTTTCGAATTTTTTTTATCTTACATTTCCACATACCTACTAAAATTGATAAGCGAAGACAAAAGATTAAACATCTTATGTCTAAAAAGTAACATTTATTCCGAGTTTGCCAATCATTTAATAGAAAACTATCATAATTTGAATAAGGTTAGTAATGTAGAAATACTCCACCGAGTAAATAAAAAGGGTTTAAAATTAAATAAATTAGAATTTTTACAAATAAATAAAAGCATTAACAAAAATGAAGTATTATCGAACAATATCGTAAATAGGACTGGTTGCTAGCCATTGTTCACATTATTTCCAATCGAAGGGTTTAACCCTACCTGATTGATCGCATGTTATTATTTAATATTTTGTAATGCTAACGTCATAAGAAGTATAATTGTTTTTTTGCTTTGTTTTGATTCTATTCTTCCTTGCTTCCCGTAAACGGGAAAAATTACAATCTCAGTCTAATAATAGTCTCAATCTAAGATGCATCTAAAAGAGGCGAAACACGTGTCGTAATTAGTAACACAATACGTGGTATAATCAAAGTTATTTTAAATTAGTTGTTGTCGAAAAATTTGAAGTAACCGTAAAATTTGATCACCCAATATAATATTATTATTCCTGCTTTTCTTCATAATGTATTCAAATATTTTGCGATTCGTTTGGTTTTAAAGACACTAAGCCCGGCGGGTATGGGCTTTACAAATTGCATACAAGATTGTCTTCTGGAGGACTACATAAGCCTCCGCCAAGTAGACTTTCTCGTTTTGCAGCGTCGACGTAAACGGGTTTACGTATTTCATTTTTATTTTATTGAGATTAAGCTAGCGGACCTTAAGGAGATATTTTCGCATAATCATGCCTTCCGTCAGATTTTAAATAACAACCTCAAACGTACGCTTGAAGAATTTAAAAAAATGTTTAGTAATCTAAAATATAAAAATCAATATTTGCTTGTTTAATTAAGGATTACGACTGAGGGAGGTTGATGGAATTTCAATATCAAATTTGAATTGTTTGAGTTTTGTACTTTTTCACGAGCTTTGTCGCTAACGTTTACTGCGCGTCAGTTCAAGTACATCCGTGCACTTAAAATGCCTGAAGATGCCGATAGGCGAAACCCGGGTCGTTAGCGACAAAACTCATGGTAAACTACAAAAATCAGCAATTCAAATTGTTTTGTTTGTTTGTTCGCACCTTATGGCCTGCAATTCCGTTCATCCGATCGCAATGAAACTTTGACAAACTTTTTGCTTTCACTTGCGCGTAGTAAAATAGCTTACAGTAGGTAGGTCTTTTATATCAAAATCGATGTTTTTTCATATTTTATGCTCTGCATTTTGACAATTTATTGTTACACTTGCGCAAAGGTTATAGACTTTACAATTACAATTCAATTTCAGTAGGTGGCTCGAGTGTCGTACCATAGACAATTGTCAATAAACAAACAGCAAAAGTCAAACGGCAAATGTCATCGATACCGATCAATGTTAGTGAAATTAAATCTTTATTTTTATAAAAACAAACACTTTATTTCTTTAAGTGGCATTGCAACACTTGCCGGGATAGTTGTTTATAAATTAAGAACCAAGGCGGGGACTCCTTGGCTGGAAAGTCGCATGCGTCATTATATGTATATAAAACTAAGTAAAACAATCTAAATCAAATTTTGTGGTCGCGGCCCAATTAGATTATGAAAAATGAATGCGACCCCCACACACAGTAAGGCTAACCAACCACTCAATAATATATCATTTAATCGTTTATTTTTTAGTAATGTAAAATTCATTAAATGTTTTAATTATGAAGATAACTAATGGTAAAATTAACTTGTATCTAATCTTCGATGCTTATATTGAAATACTTTGTTGCAAAATGAAATTTATGTATGATTTTCAGTAAAAAATAACCATTTAAGTTTGTGAGTTCACGTTCACACAGAGGGTGGTAACAGTAAGCTACAGAGCTAAAAATGAAATATACAAACAATTTCAATTTCATTGTTAGAAAATTGGGAGCTGGTGTACTTAAAAAAACATATTGCCAATAATACTTACTTACGTAACGATGTGTCTTTGTTAGAGGAACAGGAACTGTAAATCTAACGAGATAGGAAAGTTTCCGCGCAGAATCTCTGCATAAAAGGCTAGTTATTTGCATTTATACCACGTAAAAACGTGTGAAAAAGCAAATTTCCCGCAGTTACCGGTAATTACATCCGGCCGCGGTTACACTCGAGCCGCCTTTCGAGGCAAAAAGTGAAAAGAGACCAGAACAAGGGAGTGTCGGAGGGAAAAAAGAACGAATAACGACACGAAGGAATGAGAGCCAGACGGAATGATTCGACCGAAAATTAAATGTAACAATCGCGTACCGGGGAACCAACCCGCCAGATGTTAGCGGTCACAAAGGCTGGGTATTGTGTTAGTTATGGATCTTGTCATTAACATCACCAACGTTTGCCGATCCGCTACAGGGTAAGTAAGACCTCCCCATTTTATCTGGTATATTATTATTCCTTTTTCAACAGTGCGCCACTACGTATTTTGCTTCTTCATTGTTTTCGACTCTTGTGCGTTTTGTTTGGTCACTCGTTGCATATGTGCAAACTCTTATTAAAAAAAACTCTTATTAAAGTCGTAGCGGTTTTCCTTTCCGTAGGTATCGGCATAAATCATCAAGACCTACGCCAGTCGATCTACTACGATCAGAAGATTTTGTAATCGAGTCGTAGCGAAGGAAATATGTATGGTTAAAAAAACTGTCATTTATGACTTTATGTCATCGATTTGTCTTCGTTCACCGGTGATGGTGATTTATTGCATATTTCATATATACTACCCTTTCATATAGACCCCCTTCCTCGATTTAATTCCACTGTCAGTAAAAAGTGTTTTTTTTTAATTTAATTACCTTTTGGTATAATGATTTTATTTTTATCTGTTTTTATGCTGAAACGTTAAGCCTTTTCATTTAAATATGAAACATTGAAACAGCTATATATGTGTTTAAATAAAAATAGTGGTATCGCTTGGTAAACCATTTATATATTTATTATTAAATTCTGACTTATTGTCATTGCGGACAGTCTGATTTGAGCTAAGCACTTAAATATTTTGTGTTTTTATTTATTTTGTCCAGTATTGAATAATTGAATATTCAAAACGAAAGTGACTCGTATCATGTAATTACAAAGATGATTATATTAACTTATCGCGAAAAATGTATCGTTTACATAATCACTTATAATAAAAATAATAAAGCCACTAAAGAAATGAATTATAATTAAATTGAATCCATTGAAAGTGTCGTAAACTATAAAATGAAATGAAAACGATTATACACTTCTGCCCCAGACCAATTGGCGAAGGAAACTAAAGCGAGAAGATTAAAACAACCAGAACAAAAGAAATGAGAAAACTTCCTTTCGTTTTATATAGCTGGGGGGGGGGTGAGGGTGGGTACATCAGCTGCAACGATATCTGAGGTCAAACACAATCGATACCGACACAACATTCTTTTTTATTAGTTACCGAAGCACCTGCCTCTGCAAAAGAACTTCCTGACTCCGTTACTGTATGTTTGGAGAATTTCATAGAGAACTCATTCAAATTGGACTATATTGAATGAGTCATACATAGGTATTTGTAAAAGTAGATTATAGGAATTCTTTATTTCTTTTAGGTTTTATGAAACCATCTAAGTTTAAAACGATCGCAAAATTGTATGAATAAACTCATTTCAAGCGTGTCAATTAATTGCTTATTTTTAAAATAAAAGGATTTTTGAAAGGATCAAAGCAATTTTCTATGGACGCATTACATGAATCTTAAAAGAAGGATAATATCACGCCAAAGGTCAATATTATTAAAGCAGCCAATGTAGCCATTCTTGTTTTTGAGTATCAACATTTTTTATTAATCGATTTAATATCTTCTTTTTAGAAGTTCACATAATGCTTTGAAAGTTAATAATAAACAAATCTAAAGGTATAAGCTAAGTCACTTTTAAACTGTCAATAATTATTCTTTTTATGATATTTAAATAAATAAAGCACATTATTTTGGTGCTACTTCCACGTACGTATGCTTCGAAAAGACCAGTACTGATTTCGCACATTGCAAGCATTTTCAACAAATGATATATTTAAATACGGTGAGAAAAATAACAATGTGTTTTAATTCTACTTTAATTTTTCTCATCGTAGTATAATGGAGTTCTTCCAAGTAATTGCCAACTCAATCGATATATTTAAAAATAATAAATATAAAGCTTGTCAAAACTGACATAGATTTGTGATAATAAAGGTTGTCTTTCATTTTTAGTAGTAAGCATATTATTTTTGCTTTTCTGAAATGCGCTTTCCTCTGAAAGTTCCCTTATTCGCTGCAAAAGCTTTTCATTTTCCATTGCAAGAAAATTGCAATTAATTGGAAGACTTAGTTTTCCATTGCGGTGGAAAATGAGTCTTCTAGATTTTCCGTATTACTGGGAAATGGTTTTTCAGCTTTTCTCCAAGCAAATTGGTTTGAATGTTGTAAAAAGTTTTCTGATACTTTTTATGGTTTTTATTTAATCTTTTGTTTTAAAAATACAAAAGTACTGGAGCTTTATTTATAATGTGTTTATCTCATTTGAGTATAATTTTTTTAAATATGTGGAGGCAAACTATCAGTGAACTATTTATAATATTCCATTCCTTGTATTGTCATTTTTCTTGTCGAAATATTTAAATGAATGTACCAACATAATTTTATATTTGATTAAAATGCTAGGAATGATTCTCGAAATCTTTCAATTTGATTATCAAGGCAATAAATTTTGACAAAAGTAATTGCAGAAAATGACAATAGACCAAAAAGAGCGGAAAGTGCCTCTTATCTTGGATGGATTCAAGAAATCTTCAGAAAAGGAATAGGTGTTTGATTAATATTAAATATAAGCTAAACTATCCAGATTTTAGAAAAGCTTTGTAAATCTAGTTCAATATATAACTAAAAATTGAGGAGAAGATTTATTCAACTGAAAAAAGTCACTTTCATCCATATATTTAAGCAAAAAATACTAGTGATTTTGCATTAAAATACTTTCACAGCATATATTTTTATGAAGATCTGGTCCACCTTCACGCATAACATACATTTTTAGAAATAGTATAACAAAAGTGTTTTCTTTATTCAATAGAATTCTTTCAAATTCATAACGTCTGTTTTCATCGTGGTTTTAGAATGACGGACATAATTATTATAGACATTTTAATTTTACATTTAATATAAATTACTAGTATTGCTACCCGGCGTCGCTCGGACTAAGCGACCAATAATTATTTAATGTTATATCATTCGACATAATTTTATCACAAAATTCTAACATCATAAACTTTATTTAATTTGATGACAGCCCCATTCTCGCCCATTAAAATGTCCGAATTCAAGGAAAAAATCTAATTTTCTGTCAAAGAAATGTCAAATAATACCTTCACGTAAATAATAAACATTATTATATTAATAAAAGCCAGGAAAAGTTCAGTAGAAGACTAATTTATTACATTTTGGCTAAATGTCTTCACCGATAAAAAAATCAAACATATTTTCTTTCATATTCGTTTTTATGGCAATTTAATGACCAACAATGCAAAAATAAATTACAGACCCACAGACATACATACGCCGTTTCGTTTTTATATATGTACTACTCGATACTTGAGTAATTGGAGTCTCTACACACACATTGATAACGAAACAAATTTACCGTCGAAACTTTCGCGAGCGAAATCAATTCGTTTGTTTGAACTTGCAACAACAATGCAAAAGGGAATTACAGACATACATCCCCCGTTTCGGTTTTATATATAAGATTATGAACTTTAATAATATAACATTTTTTTTTATGTTGTGTTATTGTTATTCTATCAGATAGAGTTTTCGGGGTTATGTTATATCTGGAAATACGTTTTCTGAGAATGCGAAATCTTTCTCATGGCATTCTTATCATTTTAAAGATAAGCAAAAGCTTCACATCTCACAATAACATTACCGATAAAACGGCAAAAGCTTTGTTTGTTTCGTTTAATCTTGTATGTCATACGGGAAAGTAAGTGCTTTTAAACATTATTCAAATGGGTAACGTTTGGAACAGAGATAAACTCATTGTAAGCAGTCTTAGATTTTGTCTACAAACAAGACATAACTGTTGTTTCCCATGACTAACAATTTAATGGAGTTCTATTATATTACTCTCTTTTTATAAGACTTTCAAAAACATTATAAGCGGTAGATAACTGAAAAATATTGTTCGGTATTTACATGAAAGGTAATATTAAAATATATATGTTTCTAACAAGACACTACTATATACATAAGTAGATTTACCAACCATGCTCGCATACTCTGTAGAATATTTGTACTTCTTATGCAGCATATAAACAGGAGTTGCTTTACTTGAACTGGATTTTTATTCAACAGCTATCTTTTTCAGAGTGAGTAAAAATCGAAGGATGAAACTAGAAAGAAACCGTTTTTAAGATCAGATGAATAGAAGGATTGTTATATAACTGAAATATATGTATGTAAGTGTTATAAACAACACGACATTAATTTAATTTAGTTTATCCTAGATATTTCGATCTTAAATCTTAAATCATTTGGTTAATTATTTGAGAAGTATTTCTTCCTGCGATTGATTGCATCGATCAATTTTTGAATGAAGTGGACCATGGTGAATATAACCCTTCACATAGAAAGGATAATATTTATGTATGTTGCAAAAAGAACAAGGTTGTGTTTAGGCTGTAAGAAGTTTTGAAAGATATATCATAAGTATGATTTCACTGGTATTATTTTCAAATATTTAGATAACGACATATGTAAATATAGCAGTCAATAGTTTAAATTTTCTTTCCCGTCTGATTAGATAGAGAATACTACTGCATTTTTATCTTCAATATCTATCTTAATATCAGTGGTACAATATGTTCACTTCTGGCATCTTTAGATCATTGCTTTTTACACATTTTGCAGAAAAAAACTATGATTTTTATCGACTAACTTTGACGCAATAAAACAAACGTAATATTAAAATTTATACAAAGTATAAAATTTAAAATAACTTTGATTATTCCACGTATTGTGTAACTAACTGTGACACGTGTTTCGCCTCTTTCAGAGGCAATGATGCCATCGAAGATGCCTCTGAAAGAGGCGAAACACGTGTCACAGTTAGTTACACAATACGTGGAATAATCAAAGTATTTAAATTTATATTAAAATGAACTTCCACAAAGTTACCGCCGAAACCATCGAAAATATTTATACAAAGTATTTAACAATATTTATCGACTAAATGAGTGTTAATTCTCTAAGTATAATTCCAAAATTTAAAAGCAATATTTCATGTCTTTCAAGTTGATTTTCTTGTACATATGTTTATAAACAATATTTTGTCAATTTAAAAAAAAAATCGATTTTTTGAATCCACGAAACCCATGTAACCCCTTAAGACAACGTATGAGAAGTAGGCCAGTGCCTTAAGCGGAACGTTTATGGAAAGGAGAGCACTAAAAAGCAATGTTTAGTACGATTCACTAGGCCAACTTTAAATGCGTCCGTATTGTAAAACGGGACTAACTCGTTTCGAGAGTAATCTTTCGAATTCCATACTATTTCTCTTTCTTGATTGAAACATTTGAGGGCTTTTAAGTTCGCCATTTGAGTGAAATAGTTTAATCTAAAAGTGCATAATCATTAAATGAAACTATGCATCGTGAAAAGGTGGTCGTTTCGACTTTATTATCATTTGAAACTGGTATTACATACAAGCGTGAAGTCTATTTTCTTACATTATTTTTTTTAGATTAACTTAGATACGTGTTGATTAACATTTAAATATGACGGACTTGTGATATGTATTGGTAAATAAAATACATATTTTACCAAACCAACATTAAATTTTAAACTTTATGTGAATAAATTTAAATGATTAATCATTTCTTTATGATGGTTTTTTTAACCTTTCATTTGCGGTACCAAAAGAAGCACTTTTTTGTACCGTAAAAGAAAGGTTAAGCATAACACACTAAAATTAAAACATACGGTTGTGTTGATAAATTTTCAACGTTTTACGAAGCTTTTCAAAATTCTTTGCCAGTAGTACCAATTACCATTTGATATTTTAATCAGTACAACCACCCCTCCATTCTTACCAGATCTTTAAAAAAATAAACATCGCGAAAACGATTAGTGAAAGACAAATATTTCTATAACATCATCTTTATATAATATACATATCCTTGTTTTATGAGAGACTTGATCACATGCAGCTATCGTAAAAAAAACTTATCTTGAAAGATGATACATAAGGAACCAATATTGATTTTTTTACAACGAGCATGATTGAAAATATAAACATTCCCTGATAAAAAATAAACAGATTTTGACATCGATTTACCAAAAACTGTTAATATTTTAGATATCCTAAATTCTTTATTATCAAATATTTAAGCTTTTCACAAGCTATTTTTGACTGAGCGTGAGGTCGTTGACATTCATACTAATTGTAATATAATATATATGCTATCTTTTTTTAGACAGCATATGAAATGTATCAGTATGCTGATTATGCGAAGAAAGCTCAGAAGGTTCTAAACACAATTCAATTTCAATTTATTTTTAAAAAATAACAGTTTTTAACCAGTACTGGCGATAAGTTAAAAATATTCCAAACATTCGATAGAATTATGGAATAATAAATACACAAAATATTGCGTTTTATTTTTATAAAAATAATGAAGGATTGACTGTTGACACCATTCGTTATCGTTAAGTTCAAACACATTCAATATAACGTCATTTAAACCTTTTTTATCGAAGTACCTATATTTTCCATATTTGTATATCCAATAATATAATATGACTTTTTTAGGTTATAGAAAAAATACATTACAACATTTACTCACACAATCAAATTCTAAAATGGTTTTTGAAATAGCACACAGTGCCAGCAAATACCTCGCCGATTTCCGATAGCGACAATATTTCGTGAGGGTTTATGGAAGCACCGCAAACTCGTATTATAAATTCTGCTTCACCACTTCAAACACGTTGTCTTCCTTGCCAAGGTAGAAAAAATCGCGGATTCGAAGCCACGGGGGAGTGAATTTAATTTCCGGATTGTGTGGTCATACATTTTTATTCGAGCTTTCATTTTCATATAAGAGCGTTTTCCGAACAAACCATTCACGTCACAGATTATTCGGCGAGAAGTGACCGAAATAATAATAAAACGACAAAAAGCTGCAGCCGTTTTAAGGCAATGGCTGAAAAAACATGCCCATAAAAATGAACGAGCTTTTACGTGATAAAGAACATTGTATTTAATCGAATATATAGTTTTTTGTTCCTTTATGAAATTCGTTTATTAAACTCTTACGTTTAAGTGGTTGTAAAAGAGTTTTACTATTATAATTGTGCTGTGAAGAAACTGATATTTATTTTGGTGTATCAATGATTTAGGGCTGTGCTTCCCAACCTTGTTCATACCACGGATCCCTAAATCGGAAAAAAAATAGTCTGCGGACCCCCAAACAAAGTATATTTTAATTGTAATATTTTTTATTTCACATGTTTATTATTTATCACAAATAATAGTAACTAACTTACAAACAGTTTTTAAAAATAAATATAGAAAAACTATACATAGCATGAAGCTCGCCAAAAAATTTGATGAGATGGTTGTAGTTGCATGTTTTTACAGAAATGCTACCTCGCAAGGAATCTTCCAAAGTCTCTGTGGAAAGGCATGATCTGTGCTAATTTTTTATCAGGAGAAATTACGAAAATGCTGTTTCACATAGGTGTGTAGTCGCAATAGAAATTATATTGTAAAAAGATTACCAAGGTTTCTTTTACAATAGATGGATAAAACTGTCACCTAATCAAAAATTCTGAAATACTTTTTTCATTATTTCTACTTCAAGCAATCTCTTCTCGAGAAAATTTGAGCGGCCCCCCGTGAAAAAGTTCCGCACCCAAAAGATTCGTTGAAACCCAGGCTGGGAAGCACTGATTTAAGAGACAACATATTATTTTACTGCGCTCACAAAAATTCTTGAATGGGGAGAACTGAACAAGCTTACATTTGCACATGCCAAGACAGAATCCCTTCTTTTGAAGGGAGCATCTAAGCTTGACACTTCAAAAAGATCCACAAATATTCGCATGGGTCATTTCACTGTTCGTGTTTCTCAACAAGTTAAATACCTCGGCGTCATCCTCGATGACAAATTGTCATTTCAACATCTTGCAAAGCGAATTGTAGAGAACGCCAACATGGCGTACCTCCGTGTATCTAGAATGACTGGCAAAAACGGGGGACTTAAAGCTCGCGCGCGTAAAATAGCATACGGTGCTATTTTTATGGGGATCGCAGGATACGCATCAAGCGTTTGGAACTCAAGAGCGAAAGTTGGATTCGTCAGGAGGACTTAACTGAGTGGACAGCGCATTGCGCTGATCTCACTCACTAAGGAATAGGAATATTTCAACGGACGCTTTGCCGGTTTTGGCTGGCGTACTACCGTTGGACCTGCACATACAGGTATGCGGTGCAATTAATCTTCTACTGAAAGGCATCAATACGGATATTAAAGGCGTCCTTCTGACGCCACCCTTGTCGCAAAATATACCTGAACATCATACTCTCCGTTCATTCGTATATGAGCTGGCGTACAAAACGGCTCTAACAGCTTGGCAAACTAGGTGGTCTGCATCCACCAAAAGGCGTAAACATATCTTTTCTTCCCAGACGTGACCTGGAGGCTCAAGGTGAAGAGTCTAGCGCCTGGACACTGGACTTGCCAGTTTATAACTAGGCATGGCAAGTTCAACGGCAAACTATTTGGGTTGGGCAAGTTGGTCGGAAGGCCGGATTGCACTTGTGGACACGACTACCAGGACGCTAATCACGTACTGTGGGACTGCTCCGAAATGAACGCCGAACGAGCTGAGCTGTTTGCTGCGGTCCGTCCTCATACGGGCCCAATATGCCACGCTGACTTGATGAATGAATGAATGAATGAATGAATGAATGAATGAATGATTACATAAAAAAATATTTGGCATTACAGCTTACGCCAATGCGCCAAATATTCTATAAGTTGTGAAAGTCATACGAGATTAACTCGATGGTAAATAATGTATCAGTTGTGCACAAAATCAACGATAAATAACATACACCCAGCCCAAGGTGTTTTTTCAATTGAAAAAATCTGACCTTGCCGGGGATCGAACCCGGGCCCCCCGATTGCTAGGACAAAGCTCTTGCCACTAGACCACAGGGACCGACGATCTCGACCAAGGCCAATTTTGAGGCATTCGATAAATTTGCAACATCATATGGGGAACGGGATAATCTTGATTCCTCTTCAGATTCAACGCGAAGTAGATTAAACTCCACGGATTCTCAGTATACGGATACATAGGATACTTAATATCACTCTAACAAAGTGGCTGAGCAAGTCTCATTTTCTTTCTATTTTTCTTCTCTTTAAGCACTAAGGTGCATGGTTAAAAGATCAGTCCTGTCTAGTTCTGTCTCGGGCCAAGTAAGTGAGGAGTAAATTCGTTTCTTTTCTTGACCGTATAGCGTTATGGAAGGCGGCTGTGAAAAACGGCTGCACACACATAACGGAAGGGTAGTGGGAGAACCAATTTGTTCACCAAAATATATATAGTTGTATTAAAAAACAAACATGTGTGTGTTTTCATATACTAACGTTCTAAAACCACAATGCAAAAGCAGCAATTTTTAACCATGCTCGCTCTATGAGTGGATTATTTGGATTTCTAAATTTGTTTGGAAATAATTTTAGATAAAAATGTATTATTCACAAAAGCAAACTATTATCCGGGGTATTATAGAGCTTATTTTCAGTCTACTTTGCTTATTTCTTAAGAGAGCTTATTTCTTAAACTTGTGAATCGTTTGATATATAAAATGCCGGTATGGCATTAGAGACTTTATAATGTGATATCACATTTTCCCGCCTATTAAATCTGTTTTTTTGCGAGAAGATTTTGTATGTGCGACATTTCATGATGAAATATTGCTAAATTGTATGTTACAAATTACCCTAAATTATTATGAATAACGGCAGCGTGTCGTTTCACGAAAGATTTCAAGCTCATGAAAAGTAGATATAAAAATGTATATGCTTGCTTTCCACTTTTATTTACTTACCGTCAGTTTGAAATCATTCGTGTACTTATAATCCTGGTAATCACAATAGGCAAAACATGTGGTTAAAAATTTGAAAGAAGAATTTGTAACATTACGTTTTCCACAAGTCAATCTCATAGAAATTACAAATCAACATAAAAGAAATATACGTCATTACTTAACTTGTCAAAATTGAAAGCTATTGCCATTTCCAAATTCAATTTAAAATAAAAACTCGCGTTGGAAGAAAAAAAACACGTCAATATCGTGTAAAATATTGTAGGTCTAATATTAACCGAAAATATTCTGCGTACAATTTCATTGTACCGGGAATAAAGGGGCGATTTAATTATATAGTGGTTTAGGTGTTGCTCATAATTATGTCACCACAAGATTACTCAATTTGTTTACTTATAAGAAAGACATCTTAATTATTATTGAAACGAGCCTGTCGGCTTAACAATTTTGAGCGATATGATATTTCAATTAGAAGGCCACACTGTGTTATATTTGATGAGTTGGCGCCAAGGGCGTCCGACAAAACCAATACAGTTACAAATTTATACATTTTTATCAAAACGAAACACAAGATTATTAAATATATCACGATTTTCAGTTTGATTTCAGTTGATCAGTTGAAATGATCTTTTAATCAGCGAGAACTATTTAAGCATTTTTTGCGTCTCGAGTTCAAGATTTATTTATTTATTTATTTATTTATTTATTTATTTATTTAAGAAAAAAGCAAATCATGGCATTACAGCTAATGCCAATGCGCCATGTATTTGACAAATATAAATACGTGTTTATGTATTTATATATATACATACATGTAAATACATAATTTTAATCATTAATTAATTAAAAACAAGATGAAAACATTGTAATCATAAAAACAGAGAGAAATAAATTTATAAAATCACATTAGAAATTTTCAAAGATGTCAACCGAGTGAGTTCTGACAAAATCAACTTTTATTCATAAAATATAGTATTCGCCTGAACTCACTCACGTCAATATGAAATATGTCGACATCCGAAGCAATGCCGTTTAAAATTGTTAAAGCTCTTCCCAGAGGCATTCCCATTGGCAGACTGGTTCTACCCCTTGGAAGAACAAACAAGTCATGCTCACGATTCCTCAAAAATTATCAGGAACATTCAATTTAACATTTTCAAGAATGGTGGAATTCTCATTTTGGCCTCGGATAAGCCGAAAGAAATATAATGCCAAATACATTTCTCTTCGAGCATTCAAACTATTGAAAGTGAGCATCCCTAAGAGAAAGTCTGTTGGATAAAGCCATGGGTAGTACCCATATGTCCTCAAATAGAGAATTCTCAAAATTTCTTCTGAACCCTCTCCACCATAAGAACACATTTCGCACTCCTCGGTGCCCAAACAATCGATCCACTCTCAAGTCGGCTTCGAACCAAAGAATTATACATTAGTATCAAAATTTTTACTCCTGGAAAGACCCTGGTAGTGCGGAGGATAAAGCCCAACATTTGCAAAGCTTTGTTGCAAGTAATCTTAATGTGATTGTTGAATGTTAGTTTGCTTTCAAATTGTACGCCAAGATCTTTTACTGATGAAATTCGTGAGAGAATTCGACCATTCATTGAATATTGAAAGAATAATACTCGTGAGCTCCTCGTAAACGATAAAAGATTGCATTTATCAATATTAAATTCAAGTTTGTTACATCTTCCCCACTCTATTATATTATCTATATCGGACTGGAGACGGTGACAATCATCCAAGGTGACAACCCTCAAAAACAGTTTCAAATCATCAGCAAATAATAAGAACTTAGAATTTTTAATGACTTTTACAATATCATTTATAAATATAGTGAACAGCATTGGCCCCAAGTTCGAGCCCTGTGGTACACCAGAATACGTGTAGAACGGTAGCGATTCAAAAGACCATACGTTACGTATTGTTTTCTGTTCCGAAAATAGCTCGCAAAAAAGCCTAACGAAGCCGTCAGACAAACCGATTAGTTGTAGTTTTTCCAAAGGATGTCATGATCGACCCTGTCAAATGCCTTCGCGAAATCATTGTAGGAACAGTCAACTTGCAGGCCTTTATCTAATGCCGTCGACACGTAATCTGTAAACACCATCAAGTTAGTATCGGTTGATCTGCCTGCCCTAAATCCATGCTGTTCACCGATTATAAATGGATCAATTCTTTCATTATCATGTGATGCATGATCATCTCTAAAACCTTTGCTGGTGTTGAGAGAACAGCCACTGGTCTATAATTTTCAACTGATGATTCTGCACCATTTTTAAAAATTGGAGTAATCTTAGATATTTTCCATTTTTCTGGGAAAATTCCTGATTTCATTACAAGATTAAAAATATAACACAATGGACTCTTGATGAGGTCAATACATCCTTTTAAAAAAACACGTTGGTACTTTGTCGGGACCAAGTGAGCGAGTGTTTTAAGTTTTTTAGTAAAATATATAACATCCGCTTCATCAATCTGCATTGTATCAATGCATTGGGCACCATCAGTCCGATTTTTCAGAACAGATTCAACATTCAGGTGTGGTATATCATTCGAGTACACAGATCTGAAATGGCCAGCAAACGCTTCTGCCACTCCAAGACCCATCACCGCATGACCCTTCCAATTCATTGATTCAGAAAATCCACCATCGTTTCTAATAGACTTTATATAGTTCCAAAACAAATTAGGATTTCCGCGAATGCAATCTTCCATCGTTGCCAAATATGCTCGGTAGGCAAATTGAACATTTTGTTTGAGCTTAGATCGACACAAACTAAATATTTCATAATCCCGAGGACTATTACTAGTCTTCCAGGTCTTATGAAACGTGTGCTTCATTTTTATATCCCTGATAATTTCTCCAGAAAACCACTTCGGATATCGTCTTCCACCACGACCTGGCAGCTTCCTTTTGAAACATAAATCAAATACATTGTAAACACAAGTATAAAAATGATCAACCGCCTCGTTCACATTGCGATGCTCATAGATCTCACTCCAGTCTATTTCACTTATTAAAGAGTATAATTTACTGAAGTTACCACTCTCAAAATGCCACCCCCTCCACAAATAAGCATTGTGTGGCGGTAATTTAGTGTGAGATTTTCGAGTCTTATGAACATCAAACAGGAAAACTAAAGAAGGGTGATATACATCCTCTCGCACAAGCGGGGACACACACCGTGAAATTGACAAATAATTATTACAAAAAATCATATCTAGTAGTTCATTACTGCAGTTGAAGATATCATTGTACTGAGAAAATCCAAAAGCTGCACACAGAAATTCTAAGTCACTTCTGACACTATTACCACTGCGCGCAGATCTTAGATTAAAATCACCCATCACGATGACTCTTCTTTCACTGAGTAAACTAAAATTTGACAAAACCGTATCAAAATATAATTTATGTACATTGTCACCAATAAAGTGGCGAACCAAAAACATTAGTTCACCCAAAGTTTTATATTAGTCAAAGAATACAATGAAAGCTTTTGAGAGACTGTAAAATAGAGAGATGAAATGAGTTATGAATAAAGGCATAGGAGATATATTATATCTATAAGTCGCAACTGAAGAGAGTTCATAAAAAAATTCTGCGTTATTATTATTTCAAAAATTTAACTATTTTCCATATGACAATTCTTCAATGGAGTATTAACTAACCAAGATTTTTTAGGAATGCCGTCGTTTCAATCTCTTGAAGCTCGAAGATCGATCACAATATTGAAACATTTTTCTCTTCTTCTTCGATAACCCTGAAATCATCAAGACTTTAAGCTTGCATGCTCCCAGTGTCTACCTACGTGGTCGTAACCAAGGCCAATCAATTTTCTTTGTCAGAACTTGTTCGTCACGTAGGTTTTTAAGTACCCAGTCGCAAGGGCTGTTCAGCTGATGAATGCACTGCCTGTTGATGTGGACATCTTCCGAAGTGAACTTGGTTCTGTGTTTGTATTTTTATTCTTTTTATATAACTAATATGCTTCTGTTCTGTTTCATATATTTTTTTAAAATTTGTCAAAAGCATGGCGCATTGGCGTCAGCTGTACTGTCATGTATTATATTTTATTTTTCCCAATAAAAAGTAAAGGACATTTTGGGTCAGGTTTGCTTTTTAACGTTTTTTTCTGTGTCAGAAAAAGTACAACAATGCAGCATCATTTCATCCACTTTCAAAACGATGATAATTTAACGAAACATATTATGACTGTCCCACGTTCAAAATTGATACGGCTTAAATGTAGTCTTCAAGTGTGTCGTTTAGTGTATTTTAAATAGGTACTGTTAAGTAAAACATCAAGTTTTGATCGATAATACAGAATACTGCTATAATTTTTTTTATGGGGAAAGTTTAACGAGGATAATTTTATGTTTACTATCAAATGGCGAGCTTAACAGCAGTAGGTACTGCGTCCTTAAATTTGTCTCATGCTTATAAATAAACGTGAGCTTTATTGAGTGATTTTATTTAAAAAGATACTTATCTTTAAAGCAAAATATGAGAAAGCTTGTGCTAGCTGCCGTTATTCGTTTGTTGATTTCATATGTGATCTCACTGTCTTAGTTTAAGTATCGAATTTTTACTATGTATACTATACAATGGCAAATAATTTTACTTTTTCTTGGAGTATAAACACAACGACATACAAATATTCTCTTATTTATTTTGTAGTATCGTGTATTTATTTGATGATATTTTGTAAAAATTACTTTTTTATAAACATTGTCCGATCCCAACTTGTTACCTAGTTGCTCAACCTCTCTTTTTCAAAGAGAGTACTCGGACAGGACTATTGCTTAGCTAATCGCTCTCGCTATGCGTCGCATTTTGAGATAGGAAAGGAGGAAAGGGATTTCTGAAAACACAAACATCCAAGCCTTTGAAAAGATTTATCGACTGAAAAAAACTGCTCGTACCGGGAATCGAGCCCCGGCGGTCCGTCACGCAAACCAGCAACGTTGACTACTACGCCACGGACCGGACTTTCACATACTTATACATTTATCTTTCATAATATAAGAATATTTCATAGGTAAGGTTGAAATGAAAATCCTTTCAAAAATAATTTTCATTTATAATTGAATAACCTCTCTTAGCGATAATTTGGAACTCCACTGACTAGTGGTGGCTTTTAAGTTGATTAAGCTTGTTGATTACGTTTTAGATGAAATACAATGACTGAACATGACTGACATTCCTGCATAAAATGTTTGAGTAATATTCTATTTTAATATAATATGTTAATACTTAATTCAATAAACATAATAATATGCACAAATTTTATATAAAGACACGGTTCACGAATCATACTTTATCAAAAAATATTTAGAAACTATCGACGAGTTAATAAATTACTACAGAGTAAAAAAAAAGATAGCATTTGATATCATGTACACTGTAAAGTTTCTCAGGAATAATTATTATAAGATATTTTTACTTACAATAGTCGATTCTGTGTGCTTAATTCCATCGTACCATAATAGTAAAACTCTGTCGATGACATGAAGCCAACATACATAGCTCAACTAAGTACATATGTATATCTTATAATTCTTGTAGAACTAAAAAAAGTTATATTTTTATTTAAATGTAATGAGTTTTACCGGCCAATTGAATCAATACAACGATGTCATGATAATTAGTGATTCCACTATTTAACATCTATATATATAAAAATGAATGTTTGTCTGTCTGTATTTCCGCTATGGACTACTAAACTGCTCGACCGATCGATGTGAAACTTTACAAATTTATTGAGTACACTCCCGCAATGGTTTCTGGCCTACCAACCCCTCCCACCAACCACCCCCCAACCTCCATCCCCCAATTTTATTTTTTAAACTTTACGAATTATTCGAGTTCACTCCTTCTAAGGTTTCTGGCATACCCTCCCCATACGCCCTCCAAACCCCACCCCGCCAAACAACCCCCCTCCCTCCCAAAAATTGATATCGAATTTTTACAAATTTCTCGAGTATTGAATACATGCAAATTGAATTGAATATTTGTGTAATGTCTTTCCTTCAAATTTATTTTAGTTGCTGGCGTAGCAACGCGCGCAGGGTACAGCTAGTGTTGTATAAAACTTAAATTACAGAACCAATGAAACATTACATTTTTATATGTTTTTTAGCTTTACTTTCCAGCTTTTCTTGGAATTTAGGTGTAATACTTCAATTCAAGAAAAGACGGATGTAGTAAATTAAAAATAGTACAATTCACCTGGGTAAGTGAAGCATATAAGGCATTGATATTTTGTTACCTTAGACACACTCAAATTATCTTTTTATATAAATAATATACTATTATATATGACAACATGAAAATGTGTTTCCGTTTGAATAATTCATTTATTTTATAAGATGACCGCCCATCGTAAGTAATAGTTCTACTTAGTTCTAACGATGGCGTAAGCCGATATAGCCAACAACAAATATATAAAATAATTTCTGTAGAATTAAAATACGTTGTAATTTTTTTCACCGTATTAATTGGAGTATGAAGTAAATGCCAATTTATCATTAATAAATAATACATAAAAATTCTTGCTTCACTTTATATTTGTTATTTGACAAATGCTGCGTTAATATATTTAATAATAACGATAAAAGAGCTTTTCAATATTATTTTTAACACCTCGAAAATTATATAAATAATTTTCATTTTCTTTGAATTTATGGCCTCATTCAAATCAATCATAAGGCCTAAATAATTCTATTACCTAATCAAAAATCAGCGCAAAAATTTCAGACTGTGTTTAAAGGAATTTTACAAAGAGCTTTATTTTTAAACTTCTCTAAGCTTTTTGAACTTAATATGAAACAATTATAGCTTAATTAAAAACAGCTCGTTAATTTTCCTTTGAAATATGATTAATTAACCTGTCCCTGTTAGGTTGGCAGGATTTTTTTAAAAATTCAAAAATGTCGCCTGGCAGTCTTAAATTTTCTGTTTGTACATAAAATTAAGGATTTACTAAAAAGTTTGACGCAATCAGCCTTGATGAAGAGCCTTTAAGTATTTTTTCAGCGTTTCTTAAAAAAAGTCTTGAAAAGTTTCGAGTTACTAAAATGTTAAATTAGATATTTTCAAGTACCCTTCTCAAATAAAGTCGCTTACGAAATACGATTTGACATCATTTTATGAGGCCTTCAGAATTGATAAAAACAAAGAAATAGTTTAGCTTAATTGTATTTGTCACACCAGATAGTGTTAAGTGAAAACGCTTCGTGTGTTATTTAAATAAATTATCTCGAATTCAATTCTATGAAAAGTGAATTTGTTTTCTTAAATTAAACAAGTTAGTTTTTGCAATTGAAGTCAATTTTCCTTTCTTAATGGATTTAAAAAAAGAGCAGCTGTATTTGTTTCACTGTCTCACTGAAAAATTAAATCTGCAATATAAATGTGGCTCTCAATTGAATCTTAAACCTCCTAAAAAATAAATGCTGATATAAAGATAACATACAAAGTCATTGTGAGCCATGACGGGAACGTAAATGATTGAAAAATAATAATTCTAATAGGGAGACGGCTATAATTTAGATACTTGTAAACAAGATAACAAATGTATATTGTGCTTCACAACGAGGTATTTATAAGTAAATCTTATTTTGAAAAACTCCAATAACTATGTTTAGCAGTCACCTCACCTTGTATTCGTTAACGATGTAAATGAATTCATTTTATTAACAGTAATTTTAGTTTTAAGGTACAATCTTATGTGGGTTATTTGAAACTATTTTTATTTTGTTTGGAATATATGTAACTATGTGACAGTCATTGAAACAAAATGTGTGAGTATTGCAATTTGTTATACTACTTTCAATCGATATGTTGCAAACAATTTGACACTTTTTCCAGCCACTTTTTCTTACTGTTGAATAAAATCATAAAGCCTTCCATGCACTTCACTATACCATTTGCCCAACCTCTATAAGACAAATAGGATTGAAAACGGTCGTCTTGCCAGCTATTTATATCAAATAAACCGGGTTATAACAATCTGCCTAACAAACAAGGAATACATTATATAGCTGGAACTCTTTTTAAAATGCATGAGAAAACACGTTTTTTGTTTGAATAGTAGACTCCAAGTTCCTCTAAAGATATTTGTGTTATTCAATGTCACAAATATTTTTTAAAGTTCTCATAGATTGAAGCCTAAAAAATCAATATAATTTTAATAATATTTTTAACTTACCGATTTGTTTAAGAATGATGACAATAATACACACCAAAAGAAGACGGCAACGTACGGCAACAGAGCGGACCTATTCGTATAGTCCCTACGCTTCGCGATCGGAAACTAGAGTCATTTCACTGTTTTGCATTTTCAATATTTTAAACTTAAATGATAGAGACAGTCAGCACACTTAAGTGCAAGCCTCCAAGTACTTGAGCTTCTGCTCTCGGACAATTCCTGCGATCAAAACTGAACAGATACGCTTCACGTTGTTACGCCACGGGACACGTCTGCTGAAACCAGAACGTACGGCCGTGGCGGGTGGTGGTTGGGAACAACGCAGTTGTTTTTACTTTTTGAAAATATAGTATGTAGGTAGGTAAAAAACCAGTATAAGATTGAAGCTTGCTGTATTATCTGTAGCATTTATTTATTTTTTATTGAACTAAAAAAAGACGAGTATCATATACATAACTTGTTAATATTTTACATAATTTGCTCCCTGTTTTTGATAGTTGAAGTTGTTCAAACTGAGTAGTCATCGTTGTCTCTCATTTCATTTCAAATAATTAAATAAATAATTAATTTGATTGGCCGTTGGTTGGAATATTGCACAAAGCCTTTCTCGGAATAATTACACGATTCGAAAATTTGCACTTCAGAAATTAGGGTACTAAATGAAAACATTGGTTTGTTTCAGAATCCATTTTCAGGCCACGACTGATAAACATCCGTGCTTATTTTACCGCTATTCAGTTGCGGTCAATTTAATATATGCATTTTCCAAAAGTCTTTTGAGAACAGCTGTACTATTGTGTATATTATATTAGTGCTTTTACTATGACTTTTACCACAACGTGCAACTTTTTTTGAAATTTTTGGCGGCGATTGACTCACAAAATAAATTGAATTTATTATCATTTAAATAAAAGAGGAATCAGATATGTGGTCATCAGTACACCAGACAAGCGGGTGACTTAGAATAACTACGTGATCTTATACTAACACATGGTAATCAGAAATTTAAAAAACGGCTTCATATGTACTTATGTCAAAATTATATTGCTGAAATTTTAAATATTGGTAATTTTCTAAAGTACGCAACGTACGTAACTGACAGTTATTACATGACATGTCATTACATCTTACGCCAATAAGATTAAGCAAACACATTTTTTTAAATATAATATAAAAAATATCCTATTTATTAGCATAATATAAAATACTATTTACATATATTATAATTATCATTTTTTACCATGTCCGCTCCCAGCATGGGACATATGGACTCCTCACGGAGTTTATCTCATCATGTTTTTTTTCTACGAGAACTGCTTGTAATTCAATTGCTCAACCTTTCTGTTTCGAAGAAAGTAGGTAGGGAATGAAAAGATATGAGGACTAGGAAAGAACTAATGGTTAGCTAATCGCTCTCGCTGTCCGTCGCTTTTAGGAATCGGAAAGGAGAGAAAGGGACTAAGCAACACAAACACCCATTGCCTTTAAGCGGAATCGATTTATCAACTGCAACAATCTACTCGTACCGGGGTTCGAACTCGAGCGGTCAGGCACGGAAGCCAACGACGTTTACTACTGCACTACGGACCAGATATTTATTAATATAGCTATATTTATTTTACCTTAAATAAAATATCTAAAATAAGCATCATAGATGGTGCCAATACGCCATGCAATTTTAATTTTAACAGTATCAAAAGCATAATCAAAAGAATTGAATTGGAAAAATGATGCGATGAGTGAAACAGGTCTTGAATTTGCATATTATAATTTATGTGGAAGTAGTACAAAAAAGTATTCTTTATTTATTCAAAACAAAATATTTTTATTTTTTGTCAACTATTTTCAAAAATTTCATCAAAACATTCTTTATCTTTCTAAGTCGCATATGTTCGGAAAATTCTAAAACTTTATGAAATGAAGAAAACAAAAGGATTTATTAGATTTTGTTTTTAGGAAACAATTTAATATTTGTTATATTATAGACACCAACAAATGTTAAGCAAATGTAAGCGTATGGTAGTTATTAAATATCTTTTTTTAAATTCCGTAAATACTTGAGGCCAAAATAATAAAAATTGTATCGAAAATTCAAAATAGTTTTTAAAAAAAAAATGGTTATTTTATTTTTCTTATTAAAAATGTTTAATTTACCTGAACATTCAAACAATCATAAAATACTTTCTATGTATTCTTTAAATATTTTCTGTGGCATATTAGTTTTTGTGAAACAAAAGCAAATAGTTTGTTGTATAACGATTTAAGATATTTAAAATGAAACTACATATATTCAAATATGTGTGGAGAGGTTTCATTTTGATTTTCAAAAAAATAATTATACAAAATAAATGTAATGGAGATGTACATGTGTATCTTGTCTTAATTGCGTTATTTAACGATTGAACATACGTATCAATGGTGATACGAAATATATGACACAATATATTGTATTTTAAAGCGGGTTTTTGTCAAAGTGATTCTCTTCAACTTGAGTTCATCTCATCAGTTAATGATGCTCGCGATGAGCGAAACCGGATGATTATTTGTGTTATTCACTGATACTGAGATTCGGATTCATTCAAAAATATATTAAAACATTAACCCGTACAGAGAGAAAAGTCTTTATTTCACCTTTGAGTAACATTAGTCCACCGCTATTGTCATTGAAGCTAATTTCTAAATATAAAAATATAGTAAATAGTGTTGCTTTGCTTATCAACATTTTTATTTAATTATTTTTGACGTTATCGTTAATGTACGGCTTCTTGATAATGAATGAAATAAAATACTGTTTTAAATAACTATTGTTTGTGCTGATCGATATTCCGATGAATTTCATTTAAAAAGATAAAAGAAATCAATAGCTCAACTCTCTTAAAAAAACCGCCTAATGTTTCATACGGTCGCACGCGATTTGCCCATTGGTTGAGATAAAACTAAATTACGCCGAGTAGCCAATGATAACGATCAACCGATACGTACAAACATTATTGAAAATATAAACAACATTCTTTATAAAACCACAATATAAACTTAATCGGTCTAGGCTTATTAATTGACTCATGTATTCAGGATGTTTGATCATAATTCACTTTCCGATCAATCGTGATCAAAGTTGTTGAACGTTCATAGTATTTGTTTGCGGTTCACAGGTTGATCTTACGTTCAAAGACATGGCCTAAGTTTACATATCCATCTTACGCATTAATTTAAACAGTATATATTAAATCTATACCTACCAAGAAAATAAACATCATTTGATTGATTATTGATTCAGAATAAATTTGTATTTGCATTGTTGTTTGTCGGTGTATTAGATAGAATTCAGTTATTTATGCTTAACCCTGTGCAGTTTTCAATATACATACTATCATTTTCCTCGATAGGTTTGAGAAATTGATTTATATCGTTATTACCTAACCTTTAAAAAATGAAGTGTAAAAAACTACATAATTACTAAATATACCACATTATGAAATGTTACATAATATATCTAAGGCACGGCACACATTATCCAATTTATACGGTTTTTTAAATAAATATAATTTAAAATTAGTACAAAATATTTCATGGAATTACGGGGACTCGATCTGTGGATATTTAAACGGAATAAAACTAATTCTGAAGACTGGGGATAGGTAACTGTTTATAAGGAACCTTCAACGGTTTCGAACCATTGTTCGGTAGCTGCAACCAACATACGACTTTTTAAAATTCAAGACATAATATGTTTCGAAAATTTTTGATGAATTCAATAATATAATATGCTAAAACTAAAGACTCCAATTCGAGTATCGGGTATTCGAGAATACTCGTCCATTTCAACTACTCGATACTCAAGTGATTTGAAAAAAACTCGAGTAATACATAAATGAATATTTATTTCCAAATTCTATTTATTTATTCAAAAAAATATAAATACAATGTTTATCCGTTGCGTCTTACGCGTGTTTTCCAAATCAAAATTTTGGACCAATTTAAAATTTGAGACGTTTAACCCTCTACTATTTTTAAAACTTCTGATTTAAAAATTGAAATTAATGCACAATAATGAAATAAAAAAGCCTTTTTATTAATCTATAGCAGTATTTATTTCAACAAATTTCAATTAATAATACATAATTTGGTACATCTGTAACAACTCTAGTATTTTAAAATTTTACTACTCGATACTCGAGTATTTGGAGTCCCTAGAACCATAAAATCAATGCAAAGTTTCAGATCACTGCACTACTTTATTATTTACGATTCACGTCTTGACAAATTTACCAGTCATAAAGCGCTACGCGTTGGAAAAGTCTCCATTGAAGTGTCCTCAGCCATACTCCACCCATTTTTTGTGTCTTCGCTGTGAGGCTCTTTCCTTCCTCGCTGGGAGACGGTTCAAGGGCTCTCGTCTTTCCACTCGAAGGGTGAACACCAAACAACAGCCTTTGCTTCATTGGAATCGTAAACAATGAAATGCGAGAGAAGGGAAACAGAATAATATCGTCTCAGACACTACATAGGTAAGAAGAATGAATGATGCAATGCAGATGTAACTGTCAATGGTATTAGCCCATATAAGTATTTTTTTAATATTTACCAGTCCCGTTATCATGTAGTAATTTCTCTTGGTATTTGTAAAATCTCAGTCGCGTTGTTGAGTATTTGAATTTATATGAATTTATCAGGTCTAAAAAAGTCCGACTCCGACTCCGACTCCAGCATTAACCAAAACCGTGACTCCGACTCCGACAATGTCCAAAAATACGACTCCGACTCGCACTAAAAAAAGGTTAATATCGTCACTTTTTCCCTAATTTTCCTATTTATGTGTATTCAATTAAATATCAACCCTGTCAATGCGGCCAAAAGTCAAATTTGACATATTAAATGCAAAAATAAAAAGTTCAAGCTTTCCAAAATTTCCGACTCCGAGTACGACTCCTGCCAAAACGCCGCGTCGACTCTGACTCCGGCCAAAAAGCTCCGACTCCACGACTCCGACTCCACAGCCCTGGAATTTATGTATTGTTATACCCAACTGTATTGTAATTTTAGTGACGTCACTTATTACTCCTAGACCATTTAACCCTTTATAGGGCAAATTAAATATGATGAAAATCGAATTTAGATGATATTTTAAAATATTTACTAACTATATAAAAAAAAAATGTATTTTTGTGTCAGAAAAATTAATATTTTCATTGGTTAATACATTGACTAATTTATAATTATTTCAAGTCAAATGTGCGACATTGAAGTTAGAGATTTATCCATTAAAACGTGACGATAAAATGTTGAAGACAACAACAGACTGATAATTTTTGGGGTTTTTTTTATAAATGTATGTTTATTTGTATATGAAATGATTATAAAAATAGTTTTCTCTAAAATCGCAAAACAGTCTTCATAATTCAGGTCCAAATGCAATACGGTGCTCCAAATCTGTTAGTTGCACGCACAAACGGCCAATTGTTAATTTAAAGACTCGTGGATAAAGACATTTTTTGTCATTGTTTTATTTTTTCACAGTTTTTGGGAAACAAACTTTCCGCAATTTGATAAATCAAATGACGAAATAATAGTATTGACGATGCATTTAGATACTAATATTGACTTTGCTATGGGTGATATTGGATATTTTTACCTTAATGCAAGTGGTTAATATATTAACCAAATTCGGCCCTTGTCCTATAAAGGGTTAAAGCAGCCATTCCCAAAGTGGTCTATATCAACCGTGGGGTCGATTCTGACCTGTAAGGGATCCACGTAT
This sequence comes from Himalopsyche kuldschensis, assembly GCA_028554975.1. NCBI lineage: Eukaryota > Metazoa > Arthropoda > Insecta > Trichoptera > Rhyacophilidae > Himalopsyche > Himalopsyche kuldschensis. The sequence continues at coordinate 2,108,488 of JAHFWI010000005.1, forward strand.
GAAAAAATTAATAGAGAATCTATGAGATGTAAATGGGAGTCAATGATAAATTAAGCCTAAATAAATGCAAGCCAAATCATTCATTTTGCTATCAAAGCGTCAGGTTCACCACTTCCATTAAAAGCACTGTTTTTTGTGTATTTACTTGTATAAAAATGTTACTAGATTTCCATTTTCTGCTGTTTTAATAAATAAATATAGACATATTTTTTATTTTAAAACATTCTACATTTCGGTTAACCCTATCAAAGTGAGTATTCCTGTGTTAGATTCAAAAACACATTAAAAGTTGATGAATTTTTAAAAACAGAAATATTCGGGGTCTGCCGAAAACTAAAAAAATCAACTCGGGGTCTAAACAAACCGTAAATATCAAAAACTTTTAACACAACATTCTTTCCAAACTAATCGAAGAAAAATCTATTTGTTGCTCATAAAATTGACGTTCTATTTCAATTATCTTTCAAATTTTCAGTTGACAATGCTCAAAATGGGCCAAACCAGCCTTGATATTTACATAATAAATGTGGATGTTAAACAAAATAATATGTTTTCTTTATTTAAATATAACGAATTTATGAATTATTAATTCAACCTGATATAAAAAAAAAATAAAGCGTGAATTACAATCAAATAAACATAAAACAATGTTATAGTGTTATATGGGGTTTTTCGAAGTTTCTCCTTATTTTGTATATTTAACCGCCAGACTCGTATAAGTATAACACAGAACTATTTCATACTCTAGTAGGTATATGCGAGAAATTGTTATAAAGACATCCCAACGCTATGAATAAAAAGCTAGGAAACAGACATCACATAGTTATAGTTTATAGTAAATAAAAGTTTTTCAATTTTTCATGTCACACAATTTGCCTGCAACGTATAAAAGTCATGTTTGCCAAAAATATTTGTTCGTGCTGTTGTTTCAAGGTGCTCCACGTCAATATGTATGAAATGTTAATAATGTATGTATATTGAAGAGATTCGTACGATCGCAAGCAATATTCATACGTATGTTTATTTTGGGTAAAATATTGACTATGTATTCATTTTAAATAGGGCATGAAGATATATCAGATTGAATTTAAATTTTCATAAAACGCAAGTCGTTAACAAAGCTTGAAAATAATTACACCAAGCCCCATGGGAAATTCAGAAAATTCACAGAGAAAATTTTTGATCGATTTTTTTGATGTTTTTGCAATATTTTAACCGTCAATTAAGTTTAGCCCTTCATTTAAGTAAGTATATTTGTTTATTTTTATTATGATGGTAGTCAACACGATTTCAAAAGTTTTTTTGTAGACGAGGTAAATTTATCATTTAAAAATATTACCATTAATATTTTTTTCTTTTAAGCTAGTTACATATAAGAACAGATGGCAGCGAGCTCTACATTCACGCTCACACATACACACACCCTGTCTGCGCACCGTGCATTAGCATTGTGCTGTGCGTAGCAAATAGGCATACTGGTCAATAACAATGCAAAATTAAGATGACCTTTTTAACTGGCTTCACTTTGGATTTTTCACCACTACTACAGCGATCGAAATCTTTCTTTCAGCAACGATGGGATGGAAATGCAACTAGACTAAAAGATGCAAGAGATGGGAAGAACTTTGCGAAAATGCGCCTAAGAAGTTGAAGCTCCATCAAATAGATGTAAACATAATATATATATAGAATTATATTGATATTATATAATTATAATTATATAAAATGGTTGCCATGATGCAGTCGTGACATTTAACGCTATAGCTGAGTTAGTATTTGTTACTATTGATATCGTTGTTTTGTGTCACATTGCGGAAGTTTACCGTGAAACAGCGGCTGCACACATATGGCAGGCGGAGGGGCTTGGGGGGTCTCACTTGTTGCTCAGTTATTATTACTTAAAAAATATTTTATAAATAATATTTTCCTCGTTATGGCCTTTTTAAAACGTTTAATCTTTAGCATTATGTGATCGATCGTTTTGATTAAATTCAATGTTATAAATCCACTGTGTACATTGAACAGAAAACAATTCCAGGCAGGTCAAAATTTCCTATTTAGAGATGAATAATTTCCTGGTCAGTAGTGCAGTGGTCAAAGTCGTTGGCTTCTGTGACGGACCACCCAGGTTTGAGTCACCGCACGAACAGACTCTGTTCAAAGCCGATGGGTGTTTGTGTTTTTCAAAATCTCATTCCCACTCTTCCGATCCAAAAAAAACGCGGCGCTCAGCGAGACCGACTAACTAACCACTAGTCCAGTCCTATTCCCCGTATCCTTTCATTTCATACTCCCTTCGAAAAAGAGAGGTTAAGCATCAAGCAGTTCTTGTAGAAAAAAACGTGTTGAGACAAAATAATACTCAATTTATATAAAATATTCAATTATAACAAAAATAATAAAACATTTTAAGTACTTATTCCAATTTTTTTGGATCAGAACTGGTTTCGCTCATGGCGAGCATTAGCAACTGATAAGAAATATAACGTAACAGCGATATGTATACATGATGTATACATATCGATGTTTCGCCATGAGCGAAACTGGTCCTGAACCAATAAATTTTATGTGGAATAAGTACTTAAAATGTGTTATTATTTGTACTATAAAGCCATTCCACCTAGTTTTGACAGTGAACACCTTAAAAGTGACATTTAATTATCATTTTAAAAAACATTTTGACGCAACATTAAAAGCTCTTTCATAAAACGATGACAAGCTTCAAGATGTCAAAGTTCACAAGGATAATTCTCGCAAAATGAATACAACAGAGTTGTGTTTCTGAAGCCTCTTTGATAGTTTTATGAAGCAGACAAAAAAAGCGAAAGAAATTATTTTTTCACATCAATACAGTTTTCTATGGCAAGACTGTTCCGCATCCCCAGTACTCGACCCGGCCGGAAATCGCATGAGGATTGTTCAAATCTGTCATCTGCAGTGACTGCCGAGCAAAACGATATTTTTATTCTCCGTAAAGGGAAAAAGTTATCTCATCAAAAACCTGTCTAAACTTTTCGATATACGGAGCTTTTTCGCGGAGATTTAATATGATTTCAGATGTATACGTATCTCATGCCGTATGAATATTTAAATGTTGCTTAATAATTCAGAATTAAGTTACAGATTCAATGGAAAAGTTTATGTAGCAGGCGATTCAATCCAGAAAATCGCATGTGTATTGTTATTTTTTTTTCGTATTTATTCAATATAAAGAAAAAAGAAACAGAATATATCATATTTTCGTATCTTCTATCTATCTATATAAATATATATAAATGAATGTCTGTATGTATGTCCGCTATGGACTACTAAACCGCTCGACCGATCGATGTGAAACTTTACAAATTTATTGAGTACACTCCCGCAATGGTTTCTGGCCTACCAACCCTTTCCCCCAACCACCTCCCAACCTCCACCCACCAATTTTTTTTTTAAACTTTATGAATTTTTCGAGTTCACTCCTTCGAAGGTTTCTTGCATACCCCTTCCATACGCCCCCCAAACCCCACCCCGCCAAACAACACGACTCCCTCCCAAAAATTGATATCGAATTTTTACAAATTTCTCGAGTACACTTCCGCGAAACTTTCTGGCGTACACCTATTGTTGGTCATTAAGTTGCCATAAAAACGAATATGAAAGAAAATATGTTCTGGGTAACGAAATGCCAATATTGTGTGGCTTCCGATTTTAAATAATACATCCGTTTATAAATTTGACAAAACTTCTCTTTAACGTGTATTCGAACGTTCAAAGAGGACATGCTCTCGGCCACAACATTTTCTTAGGCTTAAACACATGACACCTGAAAAAGGGTTTTACTATTTTTAAAAATGTTCTTGATGATTTTCCGAAGAGATATCCTAAGACAATTACTCTTTTTTTATTGCTAAAGTGTAGAGCTGATAGTTTGCATCATATAACAACTCAACTATAATGAAAAATAAATATTACAAAAAATTATGTACATATGAAGCTTCTACCATTGAAAATTCATTATGTTTAAATGTAATCTTATATATAAAACCGAAACGGCGTATGTATGTATGTGGGTCTGTAATTCCCTTTTGCATTATTGTTGCAAGTTGCCATAAAAACGAATATAAAAGAAAATATGTTTGAATTTTTATCGGCGAAGACATTTAGTCAAAATGTATTAAATTAGTTTTCTACTGAACTTTTCCCGGCTTTTATTATTAATAATAATGTTTATTATTAACGTGAAGGTATTATTTGACATTTCTTTGACAGCAAATTAGATTTTTTCCTTGAATTTGGACATTTTAATGGGCGAGAATGGGGCTGTCATCAAATTAAATAAAGTTTGTGATTTTATTTTAACTCTATTTTGTATGTTAGATTTTGTGATATAACTATGTCGAATGATATAACATTAAATAATTATTGGTCGCTTAGTTCGAGCGACGCCGGGTAGCAATACTAGTATTTTATAAATTAAAAAAAAAAATCTTCCACAAATTATGATCGGGATTGGCGACGAAGATAGAGAATCTTTTTTGTGTACGATTCTCTACTACTATTGCAGAAACTAAAGCTATACATCTTTCTTAAAATTTCTTTTCAAAAAAAAACAAAGCCGCTCGACGATATTTACAGCAGCAGAATTCCAGTGAATTTTTCCGTCAGTCAAAACTTCCAGAAAATACTCTAACCACAATTAAAACCATCACAACCAGCGATATTATAAAGAAAGTTTTAATTACTCTGTATTAGCTTGCCTTAAAGCGCTGTGCTTTTGATATAATATTTCAAAACATATTTAGAAGCCACCTGACATTTTCTTACTGACCGTTACGAATGGATAAATATATTTTTTTTAATAATTTTCGCTCTCAATATGTAAAATATGTTCCCTTCATAGAAAATCGAAGCATCGAAGCAAATCTTATCTTATGAGACGAAAGAAATCAGTCGTTTTGATTGAAAAAGCTAGGAAAAGACTATGAATAAGCATATTTTAAGTTACTATATCACTCTCATTTATGAATGTTCATTACGATATTAATGTATCATTCAAGAATTTTCAACCGCTCAATCTACCAAAACTGTTTTAAAATAAAATAACGGGTATCTAAAAATAATTCTAATTAACGTTATAAAAATGAGTCCAATCGAGGATCTAATTATTCCGATTATTTCGGTTAGTTCTAAAATATTTTTGTGTTTCGCATGTCTTAATAGTCCGCTTAAAAAATTTGGAGTAAGATTGAAAGTAAATTGTAGAACTAATTTGTATTCTCATCATGTATTCATCTTGGTTAACGTTATTTTTTGTCTTTCATTTCCAGCTAAACATATATACATAACTCACTAAAACCACCTAGAGGCTGATGCAATTTCGTTCAACTCCACCTCCATCTAGATCAGCCGATCTCAACCTTTTTTCTTTTAACTCGGACACAATACAGTAAGATTAAAATCAAGTACTATATGATACTATTGTCACCTCATATTACAATAACTTAATAAAGAAAGACTACAGTCAATTCGGGTAACTTTGGATTTCAATATAACATTGGACAAAACTTGAGCAAGTACCGCTTATTTTTTTTTTCTGCTGACTAGTAATCGTGATAATTCTTGTGATTAATGAATATAACAAATCGATCTTTTGTCTGATACGTGGTCATCAAAAAGATCCACATTCACCTCTAAATAATAAACCAAAAAACTATGAAAATATACGACTTTTTTATTTTTTCGAAACAGGTGGCTTAGATTAAGCCAGGTGTAACGGATAGGGAATAGGCAAAAAAAAATATTTTTTTTCAATATTTTCTATTGACAGACTACTCTCCTTTATAAAAGATCAATTCAATGTCACAAAGCTGGATGATTCAGCTAAAATTTGCTCATCGAAAGTGGTGGTGTCCCATGTTACTCAATTATAAATTTAGCATGGGACCGCCCGTAAAAGCAGTTTTAAGATCATTTTTCTTGTATTTACATAATATTTGAATTCAAAATTATATAAAGTAAGTGGTAAGAACACAAAATAGTCTAAAAAATGCGACTAAATCTGAAAATAAAAATATCACAAAAAAACACCTGAAAAGTGTCCAAAGTTACCCGAATTGACTGTACTTTATACATCGTATTAAAAACTCTCTTGGTAGAGCTTAATTCAGAGATTCTTAGTATCGCAAATATTGTTGATTTCTTTATTTGTATATGTGAATCTTTATGCTAAAAGTGCCTATGATAAATATATCAATTGTCCATCATAGGCAATCGTTTGTGAAATGTATAGTATCTATCTATCTATGAATCGAGTAATGTGGTAAATTTTCGCACTATACCTGCCAAAGTAAAAATGAACACTTCGGATGATTTATGTGAACGTAGGCATTTCTTTATGAATACTATGCTGCAATATTATTTAAACATTCAAATAAGCTGTCTTTTTTTTATTCATTTTAAATCGTATGATATAAGGATTTCTAGCATGAAAGAAAGAATTTTCTGATTTTTTATGTCCAAATGGCCAAAATCTGACATAAACAATTTTACATTTAAGACCCAGTGTAGTATTAAACACTTTTGCGACAAACCAAACAAGACTTCGGAACCGTATTTTTATGACGTATATTAATTGCGTTCGCATTTTTGAGATACTTCTATCATTTTATGTCGAAAAATAAAAGTTTGAAAGCTGTCACAAGTTTAATGTACCCGCTTCTTGTAAATATATAACAGCTAAAATTAACAGATTAGTTCTATTGCCCATCGACAACCTAACGTCTATAAACCAAGCAATCTCTTCAAAAATACAATCCCTGATAAAAAGTGAGAAGACCATAAATTTCGCGGTTTACAAAACTATCATAACCTCATATGAAAATCGGGCTACAAACAAACGATTTTTGTGTCGAAGGTTGAGTATGCATGATCCAGCCAGAGCAAACACATCCATTAACTTATTAGAAACACGTTCGCCTGTGTTGTGTCACTTTCATTTAAGTCCACCTTCAATTCTGTGAGGAGACACTTTTACAGTGCAAACATTTACATGGGGATATGGGGGCAACGTAATGCAGTTCGTTTGTACCGTTCTTTTTTGTTTCTTTGTGTATTTTTTTCTTCCTTTCTTTTATCTTTGATGAAGAATACTCACCTACTTACTCTCTGTTTTGATCATGTTTATATTTGACGACTTTAATCATCAGACCAACAAAAAAGCAATTAGCACCCTCACTCGAAATCCTTAATTATATCAACATTGCTAGTACGGCAAGATTGACTGAACTCTACAGTAAATTAGTGTTGAAGTTTCGTGTTGTTGGTCAAAATTTATGGTTTAATAATTTACATATATAAACGAAACAAACAGTTTACTACGCGTCAGTTCAATTACATCCGTGCACTTGAAATGCCTGAAGATGCCGAAAGGCGAAACCCAGGTCGTTAGTGACAAAACTCATGGAAAAGTACAAAATTCAAACAATTCAAATTTGATATTGAAATTCCATCAAGCACCCTCAAAATCATACTGTTTTGCTATTCATATTTGAGCTCCTGAACACCGTTATTTTTGAGATGATAAGTGTAATACTCTAACATATGAAAAATTCACTTATTTTCATTTCATTCAACATCAGGTTATGTCCAAACACCACCGATATGTAACTTGATTTACCGTTGAATACTATGTAAGTTCACTTTTTCAAGGTTAGAGTTTTTATTTAAAATAGAATTAACTATGTAGATTACACAAGTTAATATCGTATCAAAAATATGTCATGTTTTGTTTTCATAATGCCTACTATAAATAATGCAAATATTAGAGTTTGTAACTAGAATACTAATAAAGCAAGAAACTTCACAACAAAAATTATCTTTTTATGTCATCAAAATAGCAATTCCTTTTGAATAATTGTTTAATAATACTTTGTGTAAATCGTAAGGATAGAACCGTACCCAGTTAACTATTAATAGACTAACAAGGCTTGAGGATATCAATTTTATTGTATACGCTTACGTTCGCGTTACAACCATCCGGTTGGTTTGGTCTCTGTGGGGGAGATTGGGGTGCCGGACGCCAAAAGCTAAACGTAATTGTATTAAAACCATTGCGTTGTTATCGTAAGATTCGTACGTGATCTTGCCGCACTTACCCCGTCGTACTCTAAATTTAATGGAAAACTAGCTCCACCAATAAAATTAATGTATAAGTTACCAGATATAAAAGGTTACGGGAGTGAATTTTCGATCCAGTAATACACTTTACAATGGTTCAAATATTTACTGTATTGTAGATGTCAACGATAAACTAAAATATACAAAACTTTTATTAAAACTAACTAACATTTGTTATAGAATAAGGGAATTTCATAAATTTCGGTTCAAGGCATTATTGATTGTTCCGTTAAATCATCCAGGCCTTGGAATGATATATTGTACTATACGATTTCAATAAACCGTGACTCTCCAATTTTCTTCATGAAAATATGACAAGTATCAAAAATAAGACACCACATACCATATAATACTGCAACTGGGTGTATCCCGTAGTGCAAAAGGATGTATTTAAATTGTCATTGGATAATTACTCATAATTGGTTGTGTGTTGAAATAAAAAGTCCATAACAATAACTACATGCAACCAAATAAGTATGGTTGCCGCAATCGCACGTTGGAGTGACGTCAATTAATCTTTTTTAAAACCATAATATAATGTTCTTCTACGAAAGTCTTTTGTAAGTAACGTAAGGAAAGTACTTTGTTTACGTGCCCCTTTTATAACTTTGGTAATTAGCATTTTATTTCGATTTTCATGTCCAATTAGCAAACGCACAATTTTTTGCACTCCGTAAACATTGTGAATCTTTTACGAGATTTGCTTGTGAAGCCATTGCTCAGTCTCTCTTTCGCGGCGAAAGTAGGGATAGGAAAGATAAGATTAGAGCAGTACCAGTGGTTATCTCACTGCTTTCGCTTCATCCTGTTTTAGGATTGGTTGTGTGTGTGGGAGTGAATTTTCGATGACACTGACAGCCGTGTTTGCAAACAAATATCAATAATTCGATTTAAAAATGAAGCTTCCTTGGCTTAGATTCGCGCCTGTGATCTCCGTACACTAAGCCAACGACGTTGACTCTTCGTTACCTTACTTTGAAAAGGTACTTATTTACATTTTTTACTCAAATGACTATTTGGTCGGAAAAGTTTTTATTTACCGCTTTCTATCATATATATGAATTTCAGAATTATCTATGGTTGAACAACGGAGTTAGCAGAACTCCGGAGTTGCACTGCATCTGCACACCTTTTTTTACTAAATTTATTTGATACAGTTCTAAGATTGTCATCATTATTACCATCATTAGATCTTTAAGACCATTATTTTTCAGCGATAATTGTGAAAATATATGCTTAAAATAAGTAATTTGAAACATTTTTAATTGCTCAGTGTTACAAGTGAATTTTAATCAATCGAAATTAAAGGCTCATATCTCAAAACAGTGTCAAGAGCAGTTAAAACCTTGGTGTCGTCTTGACATTGGATTAAATATTAATAAATTTCTTATATCTTTCAATAAACACGTACCTTTGGTATCCTTTCACGTTTAAACAACGGAGTAAAAAAATACACTGAAAGTTATCTAACACATCCTTCACGGCTACATAACAAATCGACAAAAACCGCAGGTCAATCTTATGCCAGCCATTATTTGCGACTTGAAGAGGCGATATTCGTTTCTGCGAAGCTCTCAAGGAAGCCACCGGAAATGATAACCCTGCCATGACACTGTGTAAACACCGTCAACAGGCCAATCCACTTAGAGGCCAGTTTGCGTTGTCGGCACTATTTGCTCCGCCGTTTCCGTTTTTTACCAAAGCTCCGAAAAAAGCTCTACACACCGCATCCTGGAGCTTTCAGCGTTTGAACAAATTGTCTAGCGTGAAGCGAACGGGCCGTGACTTGCCATTTCGGTTTCATTCCGAATGAATTCATTAAACTATAATAATTGAATTGAAGGGGGGCTCGTTTATTCGAATGTTTTCAATGAATCGCAAATAGTAATAATAAAAATAAAATACTCATAATTGATTGTATTAATTTCTTTCTAGAAATTCATTGAATTAAACTATACAGTATATTTTGATATGGTGACTTCATCAATTATGCTTAAATGGTACCAATTATATCAACCATATGTTCATACTTTTAACCATTATAATATTTATCTACGGTCGTTAGTGGAAAATTACAAAATTCAAACGTTTCAAATTTCATCAAGCACCTTCACAATTCCATCAAGCACCTTTAGTTGAAATCCTCTAGGGCTGTGGAGTCGGAGTCAGAGTCGGAAACGTAGAGTCGGAGCTTTTTGGTCGGAGTCGGAGTCGTCGCGGCGTTTTGGCCGGAGTCGTACTCGGAGTCGGAAATTTTGAACTTTTTATTTTTGTATTTTATATGTCAAATTTGGCTTTTGGCCGCATTGATAGGGTTGATGTTTAATTGAATACACCAGGGCTGTGGAGTCGGTAAAATAAAGTTCGACTCCGACTCCAGCATTTACCAAAACCACGACTCCTACTCCGACTCCGACTAAAAAAGTTGAATATGTCACTTTTTTTTGCCTTATTTTCCTTTTGATGTGTATTCAATTAAATGTCAACTCTACCAATCCGGCCAATAGCCAAATTTGACATATTATATTATATGCAAAAATAAAAAGTTCAAACTTTTAAAATTTTCCGACTCCGAGTACGACTCCGGCCAAATCGCCGCGACGACTCCGACTCCACAGCCCTGGAATACACATAAATAGGAAAATTAGGGGAAAAAAGTGACGATATTGAACTTTTTTAGTCGGAGTCGTGTTTTTGGTCAATGTTGGAGTCGGAGTCGTAGTTTTGGTAAATGCTGGAGTCGGAGTCGGACTTTTTTTCACCGACTCCACAGCCCTGAAATTCTCAATTATTACCTTCGTTGTCATCTTATTTAAATGTTAAAAACTTATCACTAGGACTTGATAGTAAATTTGATCACTTTTCTAAATTAATAAGACCATATGAGATAGAAATATGCATATTTTCTTTCATAATTAAAATATGATGGATTTCACAAATTTAAAAATACTGTTATTGTTTTTTTCAAAATAATTATAAACAACATGAAGTTTGTAGTTTAGCAAATTAATATTAATTATCTATAAGAAAAAGAAAACAATACTTGGCATTACAATTGATGCCATTGCGCTAAAAAAAGAACACTGTCTGTTTAACCAGGATCTATAGATTGATAGTATAAATTTAATCTTTCAAATACAAAATTATTTTCCTCGTTCATGAAGACAAAATCCAGCAAGAACGAGCTTTGTTCTTAAATAATTTAAATGATTTAAGAAAAAGCTAAGAAAATTAAAGCCAATAAAAAAACTAGAAAAAATAAAGAATGGATTTTGAAATACAATACGTCATAACAATTATTCCACACAGCATACTTGATAGATAACCACAACTAGGTGCACTCGACTTGACCAGCATGAAGACTTTTAAGGTGTGGTTATATCTGCGTAGAATAAATACTGCCGACTAAATGACGACACCAATGAAGGAGTCTTAAGAAGAGTTTTTAGCGACTGTTAAATGCAGAAAAGCTACACCAAAAATACGATTGAATCCAACTTATTGTTATTAAATTGTATTGACTACGAAGATGACATCAAAATTAAGTTTTTTTATTACAATTTCGTTTGCTTACTACTTGTTAGTTAATGTTAATTATCAACTACTGATTAATATGGCGTCAAGGGATCGGTTTTCTTTAAAAGAAAATGTATATGGAAATTATTTATATTGATATACATTTTATATTTCAGTTTTAAAAATAGTAATCAAATTATCTTAACTTCAGATTTGAGAGTATTTGTAAACTTAGTTTGCCTTGCTCTGAAATACACGAAGCTCTAATTATTCCTTCCTAATTTCACTGATGCATTTAATTATAGGATTCTATCGTGATACAGATTGTACTATAATCATGAATATAAGCTTGCTGTAACATGATTTTGCTTTAAAGAAAGTGGGTTTTTTTACTATTATCTAAAGATCTAAACTGTTCTCCAACATCTGCTCCAGAAGAGCTTTTTTAAAGCAGATAAAAGTCCGTCGCCTTCAATTAGCTTCGATGTCTCTTAAAGGCTAACTTAGATCTGTTCTATATTTAAAAACACTGTAGGTACCCATCATGACACATGATACATTTTAAAATACTCTGTTTCTATTTAGCTTAATGAATATGAGTTTTATTAGTATAAGAAACTCATCCATCACAGTAACATTACCGGGCCTTATGTTAATATCTGTGGGGTGTACGGGAAAGGATTAATTATCACAGACATCCATTGTTTTGATGGAAATCCATAGTTTGATTAAATATCCAAAATCTACAAGTGTTTTAATAAAAATAGTAAAACATTTTTAGTACTTTTTCTATATAAAATTTATTGGATCAGGACCGGTTTCGCTCATGGCGAGCATTGTCAACTGATCGTTGAACTGCATTGTTGACAATGCTCGCCATGTGCGAAACCGGTTCAGATCCAATAAATTTTATGTGGAAAAAGTACTAAAAATGTTTTATTATTTTTTTATAATGCCATTCTACCAAGTATTGACAGTGAACAACTTAAAACTTCAAGTTTTTAATCAATGATTCAACTACGGCACAATCGAATATCATTGAAGCAAAATAATAAATCCACTCTTAACGCTACTGTACCTTAAACATAGTTATTTTTCAAAACTTGTTTACTTTTCCCCATTCATTTTGATGGCTCATCTTCAGGGGTGGCTCAGTAAATGTATAGATATGAAAATGTTTACTTACTCGCCACAGTGGCATCTCAATCAGCGCATCTCGTCATGGACTGTAGTTTGAAATTTTCTTCTCCATACTAACCCAGAGCTTTGAAAGTTGAGTGGAACTTTTGAGTGATGTGTCCCAGGCGGCTCGAAACCGCTCGCTCCGAGATCCCCGCTACAAGATATACGCTAACTTTAAAACTCCGGATATCCTGTACAACTTGTCGGTGGAGATCCATGCCGACATGAGGTTTTGCTTAATGGCCTCTCTTATGCCGGATATAGGTAAACGAAGTACTGTACTTTCACAGATTTTATAGATATAAACTTTTAAAATACACAGTCTTCACAAAAATATTTCACATTAACGCTATTATGTACATTGAGATCAGCACAAACAAGCAAGTTGAATTGCAGCTAGATAATTGATATTATTCTGACTCTTTACAGGAAAGTGGTTCTTCTTATCCTCTTACACACTATTCAAAAGATAACATGCCAAGCCGTTGAGTAACTTAAGTCAAGCGCTCTGAATTTTCATACATTATTATTTACAATGTCTTAACTAACTACAAATTGGTGACTGCATGGCTAAAGAAGTGCAAAAGCAAAATTTAAAAGCAAATCTCTTCAAAAACTGAAAGATACAATAAAAACAGATTTGCAGACATGATGAATGCTATTCCATCTGAAGTGATTCCGTTCAAGTTATTTCCACCAGTGAAATGAATCCTTCAAAATGGACCAAAAAAATGCCCGCAATATAGTTTGTCACTGTTTAATTTACCTCCCGCCAGGAAACTATTTTGAGATAGAGGAGTATATAAATACCCTCAATGACAAATTTCAATAAAGATTTCTTCTTTATAGCATTGTAAATAATCTTCCATTGAATAATAGTCCTTGATTTCATTCACATTCATTGATGAATTTGAAAATGCAAGCACTAGTGACCTCTTTATATGTTTATTTATTGATTGAATATTGGCACCGACTTGGTAGAATTCCATTATAATACGGTCAAATAATGAAAATGAATTTTTATTCTATAGAAATGATTTTATATAATTGTTGATGGCTATTTCGGCTTACGCCATCGATAGTTCTGACAAACTTTTCGAACTCTACTGTCTTCCCTGTTTTGAGCACGCATTATGTCACGTTTAATAACTGTTTATTACACATTTATTTTTAATTAATTCACTTCAAATAATGAATACCGAAACGCTTTGCATTTAGCTAATTCCATACTACTCAGAGATCTTTATTAAGATAAATAAAGAATGACCTTCGTGTTTGATAAAAGCGTTTTAATTCACTGTTTATATGAATTATGCTAATTCTATTCAATCGTCAAATAAATTATTGTCAATACTCACTGCAGGAACTGAAGAAAATAAAAAAAGGCACAAAGCATACATATGTACATAATTAATACTGAGTTTAAACATACATGCGCCGTGTTACGTTAATTCAACGGTTAATCTGTGTTGGCAGTAATCGTTTTCCATGGTAATGGGTAAAATTTATCCACTTCGCGTGGTGTTCGCGCTAGCTGGTGTACACTCGCTAGGGAAAATATATGGCATCGAATATTATCAAACACCTCGCATGGCAACTATTTTGCACTCGACTCTGTATATAATTAATATAAATGGAGTATTAGCGATCGTAACTACTATAAATTGTAGGCACAAACATAACTTTGCATTTTTAATAGAATAAAGCGTTCTCACAATTCCCGGGCACGTCACAAAAATTATTTCCGTGAATCGTTACAAAAAATATATTACTGCAGTTAGGTTAAAATTTGTAATTTAATAATTTAAAAGAATCGCTGAACGTGGTTCTGCTTAACGCTATGTTTAAGTGTGCCAATTTTTGTTCGAATTTAATCTTTTTGATTCAAAGTACACCCGATCCTTTTTTTGCACGAGGGATACGCTCCATTGACTACCGTGTATAAAAAGATAAGGTGCCAGTACAAAAATTGAAGATCGGTTCCATTACTTAAAATCAACTCTAAATCGAATATGTTTTATTTATTTATTATTTGTACATAAAATAATTTCAAAGTTTAACAAGTAATAAATTCATACTGTTTTCAATTTAAAAAATTTTAGCATAAAGAAATACATTAATTCAGTATCCCTACCTGATAATATACGTGCTCGCTTACTGCTTTTTTTTCAGCAGTTATCTAAGATAAAAAATCAGTGTAACATAATAGAAATAAATTATTTCGTAATTTTTTTATAGACTTGTTATTTCGAATCCATGCGAAAAAAGATCGGGTGTGTCATAACTTTTAATAAATCCCATTCACAAATTTCTTCCATTACATGATAAATCTACGAAGATTGTTAAGAAATAAGGTTTTGAATGCCTTTTTCTAAGACCAAAACCGCTCCCTATGTAGATAATATGGCCACCACGAGTATACCACCAATATACTGTCACCCATCAACCGCTTTGTTCCCTCTCATGACATGGTCATTAACTTTTATTTTTCGATGACTACACGCTATGGGTATAAATCCAAGTCTTTGGAGTCGCGATTTTTTAGCCGGATTCGGAGTGGTCCGGGTTTTTTGGCTGGAGTCAGAGTCATGAAAAACTTTTGAAAGTTTAAACTTTTTACTTATGCATATAACATGTAAAAATTGGCTATTAGGCGGATTGGTTGGTTGATATTTAATTCAAAACACATAAATAGGAAAGGTAGAAAAAAACTGGCAATTTTTTTTTTAATTTGAGTGGCAAGTCGTGTTTTTGGTCATTGCTGGAGTCGGAGTCATCTCTTTGTACGACTCCACAGCCCTGTATAAATCGACTCTCATCCTAGAAGTAACGATTTTACTGAATGGAAGAAGAAGCAAGCATGATTGAATCTACTTAAAATAGTAGTAATAGCTTTGTGTAGTTGTTTTCTTAAATAGTCAAATGAGTAGAGGCATATCAAAAAATCTACATTGGTACACAACCTTTTCTATTTGGGGAATGAAGTCACCCGGACGTTTACAACTTTTCAAGTTGAATGCTGTATGTGCGAAGATTTCATTTTAGTATTTATCTCGACAATCATGTCGGAGGCCATAAAAATACTCATGCAGGATAGTCAAAGGCTTGCGTAAGGTACTTCAAAAAGCTGTTTTACGGGGAGATCCCCATAGACCCATCGTACCCAGGACCTTAGTATTATTCACGGAGATCCTGCATATAAATGAAAACACCTTGTTTTTTCTCTCACCGTTGGTACTTGCCACATCGCGTACAGCGTGACTTAAAAAACATATTGCAATGATTGTCTGAAACAAATAAAAATAAAAACAGTTTCAAGGTTATGATTATTATCTCGAATACTTATTCTGGATATTTCTCCTATTTTATTGTTAAAATAGTTTAGATATAAGTCTTAAATACAAATGAGAAAAAAAATATGAACTTTAAACTAATGAACACATTAGGTCTAATTTATCTCAATGAAATATGTATATTACTTTATTGAATAATCGATACTAAATTCTCACTTTTTATGTGTCCATTGTCAATACTTGATGAAAAGGCATTGTATTAAAAAATAATAAAACATTTTTACGTACATACTTCGCAATCAGTTGAAAATGCTCGAGATTAGCGAAACCTGTTCTGATCAAAATAATTTCCTAAACCCTTATATTTTGATATTAAAAACATATCTAGATTTAAGGAATATATCGAATTGGATAAATACTGAAACACATTTTTTATCAAATAAAGCTGGCGACATAATTTCATTTTTTTTTGATTCACTGTACACTAAAATTTATACGCAAACTGAAACAATTCACTTCACTCGAGTAAAGTGTGTGTACAAATCAAATATTGTGCCAGAGCAAGCGTAATTTTCGCACAGTTTTTTTAATAGTGGTTAGAGAAAATGGCAGCAAAAACTATACACCATGTAGCCACCGAGATAGGTATAATCGAAAGTAGGTCTTACATGAAATTTCGCATTCTGTCGATGCGTCGGTCTCCTCTCAAGGAATCGCCTCGGCTCATACCTTGTACAACAGCGTCCGAACGAATCTCCATCAGAAAAAGGTGAGAATGTTTCTGTCAAATCAGCAATTCGTTTCTCGCACTTAAAACGAAAAGTATGCTGTATATAATTTGACACCAGCAATGATAAGACCGAAGAAGAAAATCATACTTGAATACACAAAACTCTAACTTGGATGTTTAAAAGAATAGTAGTTTACCCGAGATGATTATATCTATTAATATTTAATAGTCGATTTGTTTAAAACATGATTATTCCTAGTGTAGAGCATGTGTATGGGTACAAGGTTTCTACTAGAACTGCTTCTTATTCAGTTGCTTAACCTTTATTTTTCACAAAGATTAGAGACATAAAGGAAATGCTAAGATGGGACTTACATATGGTTAACTAATTGCTTTCGGGATATTATGGGTGGGAGGCAATTAAAATGGCAGGCAAACATTAATAATGACATAGAACTAGGACTCGAGCCCGTATGTTCAGCATAAAGCCAACTTGTTGACATTCGACTACCAGCGGCATACGAAAGTTATAGGTCATGTCAACTTCTTTTTAAATAATATTTATTTTAGAGTATGTGGGAGGAACCTCTCTTCCACGTCATCCTTTCCGAAAAACGGGACGTAGTCAGTACGATCAGCTAACCACTATTCATGTCCTTGTCCAACATTATCCCTACTCTCTTCAAAAAGAGAATTTGAGCAACTGCGGTTCAATTTTTTCTCGTTTAAAATCTTCCAAACTCAATTAGGATTTTATATGCTCATGGAGCAATTGATGGGGAAATGATTAAAAAAAATGCACGCACGTGCCTTTTTCTAAATTTATTTCATCTTGATTCCTAAAAAAAGAATTACCAGGAATAACTTTGTTACGCTGCGAATAAATATCATGTTATACAAATGTGAGAACTTCGTTGAAAGAGTTTTGAAGAAAAAACCTTGACCATTAATGAGTTTATTTACTGAATATACAATCTAGTTTCCCACATTCGACCCGGGTGAGTTTATTTGATCAGTTAATATTGATGTTTTGCTTACTTACTCCCGGGTACGAATTGTTTGTCGCTTTCTTTATAGCACCCGCTGGATATGAATAATTCAGGAGTGTCTGCTGGGAACCGACGAGAGCGGTAGCCTGTTGAATCCTGAAGACATCTCTCGTAAAGGAGGCATCTCAGCCCCCTGACGAAATCCATCCTGGCATAGAGAGAGCTGATGAAATATACATTGATACAATATATTACAACATATGTACATTAATGCACTGTTATCAAATCTTAATATTTGAATTCGAAGCTATACCAATATGGATATCCTCTACCACTGAACGGTTTTTACTGTCAATTGAAACTTAATTATTGAATGTATTGATTAAGTTTATTGTGTTGAAAAAACTGATATTTAATTGGAACATCTATAATGCAACATGAAAAAAATGCTTGTGAGCTGAGGTTCGTAAATTAGATTCATAAAACAATAAATTATGAAACAAATCGGTGGTGTTTGGTTATAATCTGATAACCTGAATATTCAAAAAAATATAAAACTAAGTGAAAAAAATTTTAACAGGGTTTTCACGAGTTCAAACATTCGTAGTTAAGTTGTATCTTAAATTTTGTATAATCAGGTTATGCCTTAACACCGCCGATATAATTTTATCGTCTATATTTAACTATATCTAACATCTTAATATAATATTGATAATTTTTTCATGACAGAAACATTTCAAAGTAAAAAAGGAGTTTTTTTTTGTTAATTTTTATATCATATTTATAATAATGCCATTAATTTCTGCTGCCTTATAATAAACTTTAAAAGAAATAGAGGATACGGAGTATCTAATGTTTTCCAATTTTCCCGTGTGTATGTATAAATGTTCTAGTTACACATGAGTAAGTAAAGCCTTCCAAGAAACATACTTCACTGGGAGACTGGATTAAAACACTGTTTTTGTTTTCATTCGATAGTAGCAGTGGGTTGTTACAGCGAATGTCAATATTGGATCTAGCCAAAAATTTTCTATGTGAACATATTATTTTTAATACCTATAGCAATGCTTGAATATGCTGACATAATTTTATATTGGAAGAAATAAGAATGTTCAAGAAACAGTGTTGGGGCTTAAGCAACAAAATAATTCGGATGCAATCTGTGAGGAACAATTTAATTTTCTAATTTTCAATATATGGCAAAGTTTATCATTGCACAAAATTTTGATTAATTAAATGCTGTTTTACTCACTTGTCAAGAATACTTATTATGTTGTGATGTTCCATCCATCTTTGATGTACATATTCACATAGCTTTAGTTTTTGCTTTTCGCGATGAAATTTTCAAAATAAACAGACGTTTTATACCTAATTTGACAGATCTTATTTTCGTTTATTTTTTAAAAAAGGAAAGATCATAAGATAAACAACTTCATTTCGATAGTGGCAACTTTTTAATTTGAAAAGACAAAGAGTATTATAAATTAATTTTTCAAAATAAGTATCATTTTTTAATACTAATGCACGGGACTGATTTTTAACCAGGCACTAGTGTGCCAGAAAATAGAAAATAAAATAAAATGGTACATCTATAGAAGTATGTAGAATATTCATTTTTATTTCTGGTTTTAATAAAACTTTTTATTTACAAATGAACGATAGTGGCTGATGGTTGATTTTGTAGAAATGATTCAATAATATTCGGATCAATTTCATGTAAACTTGGCAATTTAAGTTTGTTATTGAAACACCCGTAAAACAAAGTTAATTTATGACAGCATCGAGAGTTCAAAATTCAAAAACAAAAGCTCTCACACTTTGGCAAGCGCCCGGCAGCGGGTTGTTTCGTGGCCAACCCTTGTCGCTCGTAATGGCCGCCCCTAATAACGCACTAAATGGGCGATTTACTAGGGTCACGTTTGTAAAAGTTGCTTCATTTTTTGTTGTTTATGTCAATTTGACACGTCACATTGCTAATCCAGAGCCTGCGAAGGGAAACCCCGAAATTTAAGCGAAACGCTGAGCGGATGTTGCCATATTTTCCACGCAATTTGCGGCTATCATATTGTTCGCATGTTATTCGCAATCTCGTCTTAGTTTTTTTATTCTTCTTATTAGTAAATATCCGTAACATCAGCATTGAATATTTTTTAGAGCAAACAGAATCTTTTCCAAAATAATGGTAAATGGAAAGATAAACAAAGGGTTTCAGAAAATTGGTACGATAAGATATCTACGAACATAAAGATATATGATATCACATTATTTTTTTGACCATTGTTTCACATGATTTGAAAACTATATTGACTTGCAGTGGGTAGATTCAATGTGGGTAGATTGATAGTCTTCTCCAATTCAGAAACCTATGAACAACAAAAGGCAGAACTAGTAAAATCTTTACTATTAGAACGGATAATTGACCGTTTATAAATACTTTGGGATGGAATTAAATTTTAGCTCGGAGAACAACAGAGCAAAGAAGAATAGAGCTAGTAAAAGTATAGCATGAGCCGATATCTATACACCTCGTTATCAGGATCAGATAGGCTCGCGTAAGATGTTTAAGCATCACAGAATCCTTAGTCGATTGAATACAAAATTAACGAAGAATGAATGTTTTTTACATACCAGGACTACTGGAGACGAGCAATCTAATAATAAAAAGCCGAAGATGGTTGACAACCGCCGAACCTACAAAAATGTTAAAATTATATAATCAAATCGATTTATAAGAATAAATATATTTTAAATTTGAATCGTTAAAGTTTTTTATAATACATTTTCATGAGTTTTGTCGCTAACGAGCCGCGTTTTATCATTCAGCATCATCGGGCATTTTGAGTACACGAATAAACTTGAACTGACAGTCAATTCAAGTACTAAATTCAAAAGATTGATATTTGATTTTGAAATTCAGTAAAAATCCTTAAATGTATTTCTTGTTGCTGTTGCCGGGCTTTAATCCCAATAGTTAGTGGATTCGTTAACGGTGCACACGGGCTTGAATCTCATTAAAAACACATTTGAAATTGATTTTTTAATATATGGATTTATCTTCGGCGGAATAGATTTATTTGAATCACTAGTCCTGCTTGGACTTGTCATAACTTCTCTCTGTCATAACTCTTCACTTCTGTCATAATTTTTCTCTTCTCCCATTAGTAGCATAGATTGGTCAACCGAGAAACAAGAATTTCACATTAAAAACCTCTATGTTGAAATAATTTGCATTAGGAGTTTACAGTAATAATTATGATCCACATTCAGTGCGGGCCCGGTAAAAAAACATTTTACGCTAGTTCACTGTACACCATGGGCATTTGTGCAGTCGAGCTTTACCATTACACAGGCTGCGGCGACCAGCTCAGTTCGGTTTTGCATCTAGGTAAATCTCTGAATAATAAATATGGCCAGTGAGTCTATCCAAACCGTGCTATATTTTATAAAAACGACCGTAATTTGTTTTTATTCCTGGCTGAGAGTGTTTTCCATACGTTTTTCCAGGGTTTAACATTCCTGTGGAAACTCCAGTCCGTACAATACTGGAATTAGTAATGACTAGGGATTCCAATCCCGGGCCAAAATTTTGATCCCGGGATTTCGGGATTGCAATAAGTTGGTCCCGGGATCCCGGGATCAGTCCCAGGATCTGGGATATTTTTCTTATTTATTTAATATTAGCTATGCTATTTTATCGATAAAAATAGCTTAAAATGAATAATATGTACAATTTATTTTGACATTTGTTTATTGTTCAATGTATAATGTACGTATAATTTTAGACTTAAATAGGGGTTAAACTTTAGGGTTAAAATGGAAAATAATATAAATAAAAAAGTGACAAAATTAATTGAAAAAAAATATTTTGAAAAAAACGCACGTAGTAATAACAAAGCATCAAGCGTTTCATCATTTAGCCTAGATCTAATTTTTTTTCCCAAACAGCCTACTGCTGAAAAAGCACGTTCAGCCTCTACACTTGTTGGGGGTATAGTCATCAAATATTGATATGCCAGTTCGAGGTGATGACCACGTGAGCCTCCATTATCAAATAACATCATCTCTTGGTTTATAACGGACATAAGCCTTGTGCAATTTTGAATTTTTGGTTCGCATGTCATCAAGCTTATTGCGATTTCATCCTGTAACTGGTGTTTCATTGTTTCTTGTTCAATTGGGTGGGATGACTGCATTGAAGTAATTTCGATTGATGACTTTTCTAGTGGCTCTGATATTTCGATCATATCTTGATCTTCTTCTTCATTTAATCTTTCAATAAGTTTTTGAATAGTTTCTTTTATAGTTTTACGAGTTGTTTTGTTGTCATTGAATGATGAAGGATTAAATAAATATTTTAGTGTATCAGTTAAATCTGTTCGGCTTCGTTTTTCAACATGTTTTTGTAGAGAAATTAATAAATCTTTGCGAAACGCGATTACAGACATCTGGTCCTAGAGGTGGGACTGGTGGGAGTAATCTGATGCAACATACGCGTTTGTGTGACACGTTCCACAAAATATGTTTAAATAATTCGATCGTGCTTGATAAATCAGTTAATCCCGAAATTTCGGGATTGTGTTTTCTAATCCCGGGACTCATCAGGTACTTAAAAACAGCGGGATCCCGGGATTTCGGGATCCGGGATCCCGGGATTGGAATCCCTAGTAATGACATACACTTAAAAGTTGTATGCTTCCAGCATTTAAGTTTCTTGGAAATATTGAATATCGGAATAAAAATATCCAGACCTGCCTGAGAGCTTTCTAAAAATACATTCCGATTTAAATTAATATTATATTTTAGGAAGATAAAAAGACCTGAATGTAAAATACTTGAATGATCAATATATCTATAAACTTTCAATCCTTGGAAAAGCATTATGTACACAAACCTCTTTTGCGCATTTTTTATATTTTTTAATATATTTTTGAGACTATATAAACGTACATATGTAATAACATAGTTAACAGCGCGTTGTTCACATACTAACGTGCAAAATCTAGTTTTTCACCTATTTATTACAATGTGACTTTGACACATGCGTCTTTGTACATGCTATATTCCCATATTAAGTCATAGCTTATTTGATGCGATTCTGTTTACGTCTGTTTTCTGCGGAACACATCTACCGCACAAAACAAGGCTTAGGTGTAATTATTAAATAAAAAAAAATGTTTAATAAATTGATTGAGTTCGTATTCCAGTGCTAGAGAACATAGTTTTATATTACAAAATTACAAAGTGTTTTATTTAAAATCCAGGCCCACTCATAGTGTCGAGCATATTACATACTAATGGAGTATTTCAATATATTTTTTTCTACGATAACTGCTTGTTAATTCATCGTTAAACCTCTCTTTAGTTCAATGAGAGTATTGATAGAAAAAATTAGGCTGGGGCGCAGAACTAGTGTTTTGCTAGTTGTCCTCGCTACGCCCCGCCTACAGGATCGGATATTTGAGAAGGAGTTTTTAACAACACAAACACCCATGCCTCAAATACATCGACATAAAAATACAGGTTCTAGGACTCAACTCCTTAGTGTCCGTCACGTAAGCCAATGACGTTGACCACTGCACCACGGACTTGATAAAATATTTAGTTCAATTATATGTTATGGTAAATACTAACGCACCATCGTCAAATACAAATATAGTTAAAGGTAAACTATTATGTTTTACTGACTTAATTTAAGCTATTATTTCCGCAAATATTGGTAATGTTGGTAGCTTTTTAGAAATTAAAGTTTGGTGAAAAAGTAAGTTAAGAAAAACAGTTAATCTATAGCTCTGAAAATAAATCGGTGAAATATAGTATTTGACTTTACTATTTTTTACTTATGCAATTATACGCATTTCCATATATTTATATTGGTTTATTTATAATAGTGATACTTTTACATACTGTTTATTATATTGCGTCGATGATATATTTTGTTCCATTCTATTTGTTCTCACTTAGTAGATCACAAAGGATTTCAAATGCAGTGCGTGTAAAATATTATATATATTTAAACCAATATCCAGCACAATTTAAATCGATGTTTACTACATGTCTTTTTTAATTTACCCAATACCATTATGCACACATATTCCGAGTATAATAATATATCGTATTTCATCAAAAAACCAAAACCAAACAATTTTGGTACCACATTTACAACGGAATTGTATTTTTAATAAATGCATTATATAAAACCAACATTCCTTGCTATTTTTTTGTAATTGCAATGGCGTATAAATCAGTGGTACCCAACCTATTCTCTTGAGGCACTCATTCTTCATTATAAGGATCCCGCCTCCGCCCCTATTACGAAATGGATATAAAATGCGTTTTTAAATTAAGTAAATGCAGCTAAATATGATGAAGTGTTAAATGGGGAGTTTTCGTACCTTTTATTAAATCATCTATTTTTTGTTTAGATTATGATTTTTTTGAAATTTTGTACGCAATTAATGCTCTTTGTTTCAATAAAGATATTTCTTTTTCCACCAATTTTACATAGATATATTACTTAGAATGAGATATTGCTGGTATTACATTTTAAATGTTATTTTATTGGAGCTTTCAATCTGTCACTCATCAAACAGTGCCTAACAAATTTAATTTTCATATTGATTAACTTCATTTTAAGTTGAGGCCCAACGACTTTTTTAAATTTATTTTTTAGTTGAATTTCGAATAAACTCTTTTCTTTCTTTCTAATCTTTACATACATATATGATTAATGCATGACGACAGGATTTTTTTTAAATGATTTATTCGTGATCAAGATTACGTTATCCCACATTGAGGATGAAAAAGAAATTTTATTGAAGCATACAAATAATTTTAAATATTACTCAGCATCTTTAAAGCGTCGACATAATTGTCTCCACTTAAAAAAAGGCTTAACTATTTAAAACAAGTTCACAAAGCTGCATTGAAACCAGTTCAAAGATTTAAGCTCGAAAGCGCAAAGCTAGAGTTGTCGACCTAAATGTTAAAGGAAATGTTAAGGACTACAATTTCTCTGCAAAAATCCTTTTGAATCAGTAAAATATGATTCTATTTAAATGAACGCTATAATATAAAAAAATCAATGACATTATTATTATGAGCTGAAATAATAATTGAAAAGATACGAAAGTAAAACAGCGATCATTTAAGGCTTCAAAAATCAAAAACTGAATACATTCATTCTCACTTTTAAGTAGTTCACCGTCAATACTTGGTGGAAAGGCATTATAATAAAAATAATAAAACATTTTTAGTACTTTTTCCACATGAGATTTATTTCATCAGGACCGGTTTCGCTCATGGCGAGCATTATCAACTGATAAGGAATACAATAAAACAGTGGTATTTATGCAAAAGTTAAGTATGAAAACAAGGTATGACAAATAATTGGTAAATCAACTAAGCAAATAAATTAAAGCAAATTACAAGAAAAATAGACTGAAAATAAAATGTTTAAGACCTCTTAGCAATGCAAAACTAACATTAAGAGGTCTTGAACATTTTGTCATACCTTGTTTTCATACTTAACTTTTGCATAAATACCACTGTTTTATTGTATTCCTTATCAGTTGATAATGCTTGCCATGAGCGAAACCGGTCCTGATGAAATAAATCTCATGTGGAAAAAGTACTAAAAATGTTTTATTACATTCATTCTCGTAAGGGGTTCTTCTTTGTGTTTTCCCCACACAAAGTCCTCAACTAACAGAATCTCTTAGAAAGTCAATACTTAGCTAGCTTACATGCGGAAAAGGAAAAAAACTTAGTCTGTATCCACCCTTGCAAGAAAAATAGTCAGGAAACTAAGAGCGCGCTTCGCGGATAGTTTCAGTAGGAAAGTAAAGGAAGGAAAAAGAAAATTCCACATTGAAATGTCAGTAGTAAACGTTGTTTTTCGGGCAAATCTTCAATTAAAAGCTGTATGATATTTTAAATTTACACGTTTTTTTACTGACCAGTCAACCGATTATTGCAATAAACAGAAGCAAAAAGACACATCAACATTGAATTTGTCGATTTCTGTGTGCAATAAAGTAGTAAAGATAATTGTACGTACCTTATATTTAGTTTAGATTTAAACAATGTATCTTTCTTGCTTTTAGACGCCGCGTATTCAAAATAACTGATGGCAAAGATACTTTTGGCCGTATCTGTTTGTGGTTTTATGTGTGTGGCTTAAATGAATAGTCCAGACCAAAACAGGAGTGAAGAAGCGAATAGTTGCGGCCTTTTGACTAAATTAAAATATTCCATGTAAGTACATTTAAGAACAATACGTTAAATTTATTCATATTGAAGCAATAAATTAAATAATAATGTATGGTGTAGAGAAAAATATTAAATTTCGAGGCATTTTAAATGCCAAAAAGGACAAACTTCCTTCAAACCTCCAACAACAGTGACTTCTATACTGACATGAAATTTTTCCGATATATTCATTTGATAAGAGCGTTTCCTTCATTATATGATACTTTTGGTTTTGGTACGTTCATTTCTACAACCGGGATGAAATTTTATAAAAACCATGAGTATAATAGATGATACTTGTGGCCCGAAGAGGTAAAGTACATTTATTAATATGTTTAATCAATTGGAGTTAATTGTATGCATTTATCGAATACAGAAAAACTGAATCAACAATGAAGAGTTATAAATCTCTCAAACCAACGAGCGAATTCATTTTCATAGAAATATCTTTTATTCTGTTTGTATTGATATTTTTAGAATTATTACACCGTTAATTTTCAAACCATTTCTGAAGTTAAGCTATTGATTTCGTGGTAATAAACTATGTTACCTTCCAAATATTATATGACTGCTGTCAAAATTTTCGTACTCTAAGTATAATATTAAGCACAAAACCAAGCCACTTTTAAGCCACAATTACGATCACAAAAGACGTATCAGTCACCTAAACTGAAATATTATATTCTGAGAAAAATTTTCGATTTCACTTGAAAACATGCTCCTGCCACACAGAATAATAATATAATATTTAAGGAGGTGTAGCACAGAGCATTAATAAAATATAAATCAGTGCAGACTGTGACACCTAGCGTTAAGGTTGCCAACTATAATTTCTTAAAATAAAGGATGCCCCACACTTTCTTTTTAAGTGGGTGCATGATTTAAATACACTTATAGTAATTAAACAAAGTAAATGAATATAATATGAAAATAAGCTAATTTAGAATTTCGACAGAAGGTGCTTAATCGATTTCGTGATGAAATTCGAATCGTTTGAATTTTGTAATTTTCCATGAGTTTGGTCGAATTATTTAACCTAAATTATCGTATATTTTACTATGTGATTTATATGCTTTATTCAAAATTGTGGCTTTCTCATTAGAAGCATAAAGAGCTTGGGTACCTCTGGTTGATGAAGGAAAATGCTTGGATACGATGGATTCGGCGGTAAATTTGTGGAAGTTTATTATAGTATAAAATTTAAGATAAATTACACGTATTGTGTTAGTTATTGTAACATAATACTTATAATAAATATTGTTTAATAATATCCTAAATATGACAGGTTGCTCGCCACTGCTTACATTATTTCCATTGACACAGGTTTAACCCATTCCTGATTGATTGCATCTCATTAGTTGATATTTTGTCATTGCTAACTTCATTAGTAGTATAATAATTTGTATGCTTTGGTTTGATCATATAACCTTCTCCTTCCTTCCCGTAAAAAGGAAAAATCCCAAACTCCATTTTGTTATTTACAAATATTAGCATCAACTTTCTTTATTACTTAAGCAAACTTTGCGATAGTAAGTTCGAAGATGCCTCTGAAAGAGGCGAAGCACGTGTCACAATGAGTAACAGAATACGTGGAACAATCAAAGTTATTTAAAATTTCATATGTGAATCTTGATGTTTTTCTTTAAATAAAAAAAGCGATTGTCAGCCCTGCCTAGCAGGAGTATCTTGCTGTAGAGACGGGAAACGTGTCGACGTGTCAAAGGATGGCGTATCTTAAAATGCCAATATTACATCAAAGGCTGTTGATCTTCTGGCGATACAAAAGGTGATAGCGATATCCATCGCTGACTGACTGAAAGAAAGGGTTATATGGTACACTTGGGCTGGAGATCAGCTACAAACGAAATCCGCCACACTCATGGGGTGCTTGGTATGCCCATATCATCGTATAAAGACTATAAAGAATGTCCGCTCTAGAGACTTCAATTCGAATATCGAACACTCGAGTATGTAAAAAAATATTCGAGTACTACCTGTAATTTTTTTAATGAAAATTTATTAAGTAATTTAAACTGTACGTCAGTAAGTCTGTACGTCAGTAAGTAAGTCTGAAGATGCCTCTGAAAGAGGCGAAACACGTGTCACAGTTAGTAGCACAATACGTGGGATAATTAAAGTTATTTTAAATTTAATATTAAAATGAAATTCCACAAAGTTACCGCCGAAACCATCGAAACCATCGAAAGTATGAAAATTTATTTGTTTATTTAAAAAATATATAAATATTATTTAACCGCTGCGCTTAACTGTGTCTTACGTGTGGATTTCACTGTCAAGAAATATATTTTGTTGAAATTTTCAAATTGTCAGCTTTTCCTTTAGGTTCTACTGACAAGTTTATGATGATGAGAGTCTGTGATGACATGAGACAAAATAAAATATTGAAAAATGATTCTAATAATATACACAAATTTGAATTTTCATATATCTTTGTGCGTCTGAAACTACTCGAGTATTTTAAAATTATGCTACTCGATACTCGAGTTGTTGAGATGTCGAGTAGTTGGAGTCTCTAGTCCGCTTCCAGTACGTATGGTGTACCACTTTTATTATACGACAGAATAAAAGCTTTCCACTATTCAACTTTAAGTATCCAAAACAGATGGATAAAATATATTTGTTTTGATTTATCTATCTTTCTATCTGTAACAAACATATTTGAATTTTTCTTATCACTTTACAATTCAAGTTCACTTGTACTGTTAAAGTTCCTGAAGATGCCAAAAGGCGAAACCCGAGTCATTCTCAAACTAAAAAAAAGGTTCCAATATTAAAACAATATGAAGGCGAGTATATGGATTCATAATATATAGTTTATTAATTAATATATAGTTTATATTGTCGGTCCCTGTGGTCTAGTGGCAAGAACTCCTAGCGATCAGGGGACCCGTGTTCAATTCTCGGCAAGGTTGGATTTTTTCAATTGAAAAAAGAGATCTTGGGCTGGGTATTATTCTCTCAAAGAAGTATGTTATTTATCGTTGATTTTGTGCACAACTGATTTATTATTTATCATCGAGTTAATCTCGTATGACTTTCACAATTAAGAATATTTGGTGCATTGGCGTAAGCTGTAATGCCAAATATTATATTATAAAAAATTAATATAAGCTTTTCTAAAATATTTTCTTATTACTCAGTTGGTCAACCTGTTTGAAACTATATCGATTAATTAGTTGAATAATTTTATATATCGTTACAAAGAAGAAAAATCTCCCCAAGCATCTAAGAACAATATTAATATTACAACCGTTCACCTTTTCAACTGATACCGTCTCTAAGAAAGTGCGACACATCAATCAACCAGTGGTGTGGATCAATCATAAATAAACTGTCTGCGGCATTAATAACGCCGCTTGCCAGTTTCCGGCGAGACAGCGAACTCGGTTAGTAATATATACGATTCAGCTAGTAACGCAAACGGGCTGTCATTCAAATGACAACATACATATCCGACATTTAAATAAAGCTCGTTGCGCCATTTTGAATTCGATTTTTTTTTATTTCAGGATTGGTGTCATTGGGTGTACTACAAAATGTCGTCAAACAATTATTTTCACTCGATACTCGAAATGGCGATATAATCATTCGACAAAGTATCAGTGAAATCGCGCTGGTCACAAGTACAATCTTCATTAACTGTCATAGTCATGAGCCAGTATTATACACCCAAACCTCTTGTCGTGCGCCTTTTTTTGTACGATTTAAAAGTTATGAGGTTTTTTTTAATGCATTTTTTTCAAATATTTTTTAAAAAATATTTGGCATTACAGCTTACGCCAATGCGCCAAATATTCTTAATTGTGAAAGTCATACGAGATTAACTCGATGATAAGTAATAAATCAGCTGTGCACAAAATCAACGATAAATAACATACACCCAGCCCAAGATTTCGTTTTCTTTTCAATTGAAAAAATCCGGGAATTGAACCCGGGTCTCCAGATTGCTAGAAAATAGCTCTTGTCGCTAGACCACAGGGACCGACCAGGGAGGGATTTTTGCAACTATTTCAACGTACAGATGAAATAACGAAATAAACAACGCGTTGTTTACATATTGTACATGCAAAATCCAGTGTTTCACCTGTTTATTACAATGTGACCTTGAAACGTTTTTTTCCCTGTACATGTTATGTTCCCATCTTAAGTCATAGCTTTATTTATGCGATTTTGTTTTCTGCTGTAGATGTGTTCCGCGGAAAAAGGTTTAGGTGTATACATATACTATTTTGATAACTAACCAAGACCTTAAAGGTTAATTTAAATTTGACATTAATTTCTGTTGCTCAAAATATAATTTTATTTACTTCACATTTTTGAGCAAAAAAACTAGTTTAAAAACAGTCATGCTTACATCAAAATTTCATGAGAGTCCGTTCTTACTTTGAAAAAAATATATAAGCTTCTTCACATTTATTAAAAATATTCGGTTATATGCATAAGGACTGTATTCCACACTACATTCAGCAATCAATAAAAAATTCCCTCATCAGACCAATGCAAAGCTGCACGTGCTACAGATGAACAAAATTGGATTACGTTTTTCCGATATGTCTCATCAAAAGCTCGAACCGCTCGCCGAAATGTATTTTGCAAGCAATATGTATGATTTACACCTTGATTCATTGGTTGGATAATAAAGGTTGTATTTGGAGAGAAAAATACTTTTTAATATTTTAATTATAGTCCGCTCAATTAAATCAAGTTAATCGTTTAAGTGGAGGACTTACTTTGCATATATCCATAGAACGAAGTTATGAAATAGCTTGTAATTTTTATGTTTCTAAGAGCTGTGACGACAATTAATTATACAAAACTAGCAATATCTAAATCTTTGAAAGATTTTTTTTAAGGAATACTTGTGCGTGTTTTAACTGTAGTTGCTTGAATGGAATAGTATATGGTCATGGAATATATAAAATTTTAACAAAGAAGCAAATACGCATACCATATCAAATCAAAAACTTGAGGCTGTGAAAACAATAAATCCTACTTCATTGAGCTCTTTATTACCGAAGGTTTTCATACCACTGCAAAAGGATACAAAAGAATCTACGATAATATATCAGTACCCTTCAAAACTACGCAAAAATTGAAAGAAAATTTGAATATTCCTGTTTTATTTGGAACCCAAAGAAAAGCTGTTTTTTGTATACAGTTTCTTTGTTTATGGAACTTATGTAAAACACCTCATTTTATGCTAAATGCTCTAATACCGATGTTGGGAGGGTGGCACTAAAAGTTTATGCCCAACATCATCACGTGTCTAATACACTTACCTACTTGGTAGGGGTGGGCGGTGAAAGCAGCCAGCCAGGGTAGCGCAGCCCAGCTCTGCAGGGCTCACCAAACTTGGTCTGTCTGGAGGGATGATGTCACATATTACGCAACTTTCCAGCTACTCTCAATCCGAATATGGAATCATCAGGTGTATGGAAATTTTCTCATAAGCATAGTGAAATATGCTGGTGAAGTGGCAGTTAGGAAGGGTGACAATATTTTGAGATTTTTTTTTAATTTAAGATTTAAAATATACTTTTAATACGAAAACTTTAAAAAAAATAACGTAAATTAAAATATTATTTAAATGAATAAATTTTATATTCCACTTAGTTGTGCCACTATAAGTAACAGGTGTTTTTCCTCTTTGATCGCTGAATACCGCGAAAATATTTACCTTGTCTGTATTTAAAAAAAAGTATGAAAAACGCCGCGAAAATATGCTTATAATGAATTCTGCTTTTTGAAATAATATAGTATGTTCTATTATTTAAATCAATAAAACACCCTTTGTTAAAATTTCTCCTCCAGGCAAGAAGGCAGTAAGTGACAAACTTTTCATAAAAATGACAAAATGTGTTTTATAATTCACAAAAAGCGGTTGATGCAAAAATCAACTAATTTCCTAGTAAGCAAGCAGTAATTAGTTAGATTGACTGCATCTTTGCTACGAAAACTAGAGTTTCTGCCTTTTTGCAAAGAAATGTTTATACTTTTAGGAGATGTCCATTTTTCACAAAGTTTTTTGCTTACTACACACCTATAGCTTTCAAAAATATTTATCAAATGGCATTCATAATTCAATTTTATATTTTTTGTCAGTTACTGCTTTCTTCTTTGGAAGGGCAGTATACTTCTTCCACTTTATTAATTAGAAGAGATATTTTTTAATAGTAAAAACAAATTATGTTTTATTTATTTGAAAATAATGCCGTTCCAACAAAAATTGTCAATTAACACCTTAAGTGATAATCAGGATTATTTCAAAAAAAACAATTGTATGGTCGCACGCAAGTTGCTTTGGGGCGACGCGCCGGGGCAAACTATGGGTCTTCTCTTGAACAGGAAATGTTTACGAAATTGCACACGCCTCGTAAAAAAGGATGCCTTCAAAACACCCGGCAATATAGCCTTCGAGTCTGCCTACCTTCCCACCAGCTTGCACAGTCGGGGTTGTCAAACCCGTATTGCAGATATTGTATGTAGTTGATAAAACGAAAATATGCATGACGCTATTATGAGATATTTTGAAACAGAATTGTTGAGTCGCTTTAAAGACTTTTAAAAGCCATCATGTTTGAATCAAAAACTGCAGCTGAGTTTTAATCGCCTTTGGTCGCGGTGTTTGTGGATTCAAATCCTACAACGGACAGTTTCATTAATTATTAGTCTGTCAGCTCCATGTTCGAGTTTCAACGTCGTTACCTTCAATTGTGGAGCATACGAGCTCAGAAGTCCAAGTAATTTTATTCTGCAATCAAACTAATTTGTTTTCTGTTAAAGAACATGGTTATCGATGTTGTCTAAAACTCTCTCCAGCACTCATCCGATCTTAATAATGCGACGCAGCTAACCACTAGTCATGCTCTAGTCGTAAACATTCCTTTCCTTCTGTCTTCAAAAATTGAGCAGCTGAGAAGCAAAAAATTCTCATAGAAAGCTTCTGTTGAGATAATTTTACTAGAAGTCCATACGCCCCCCAAACTGAGAGCACACATGTTTTTTTAAAGCTATTATGTGGCTGTTATATCTCAATAACCTCCACTTGCAAAACCTGTACCTTAGCAGTCAACGTTGTGATGTTCTCACATCCAAATCCCAGAGCAGTCTCGTAAAGTATTTTTTCAATCGATTTACGGATTTGTTTGCGTAGAATATATTTGTTTACATTCATCCAATTCTAAAAACGAAGTGTTAAAAGAGCGATTAGCTGACTACTGAATCTGCCACGATTAATCTCGGTCAGAACCAATTGTAGTTCAGAACTAGTTCAACGCATGCTTGCAGACTATGTAGCTTTACGGTTGCAAGACATGGAACCTTACAAAATGGTTACCGTATTCAGTGCTTGGGAAATTGATGCTTGCGGCGAATATTATGAGTGCGATGCCTTGACTTTTTCAGGAACACGGAGGATACAAGAAGACAAATCAACCCCGTATTACGTACAAAATAATATGATGACAGTGGACCTTGATTAGACATGTGCTGCAGATGCTCCAGGAAAGCCTGAATCCTGCCTGTCTATTCTATCAAACGTGTGGATACTGTTGCCGTGGAATACTGCTTAATACCATCCATAGTATATACTCAACGGAACAACAAGACGACCAGGACAACCAGGGAGGAAGGAAGTAGGTTGGTGGCTGACAGATGATCTTGGAAGCACCGTGTAGAGCCCATATGATCTGAATATACCTCGAAAGACGGTCCCTGGGAAATAACGTGTGTCCAACGGGGGGACTAAAAATACCCCAGTGTTTTTGCTTTATTAGCATAGATTGCATTAAAAAATATTATATTATGGCTTAACGTATCTTTATACAACGTTCAAAAAATTTTATAAATATATAAAAATCGATAATTTTCTTAAAATTATTCATATTTTGAGTCGCGAATGAATGAGACAACCTGATCGCGCTCATGTTTATGCCAGACTGGCGATATCAAAACTGTGAATGCGACCGCTTATTTACACCTTTTAATGTTAAAATCATATATTTAATTTGAAGCGTACGCTGAAAGAGGCGCGTTTGAGATAAGATTATCGTTATCTTATCGCGTATGGGCAGTGAATTTTGAAGTTACATGCAAAATGTTGGAAGGTATGATTAGTTGAATTGAACCCCTGAGCCTCGCGATTCAACAGTTGTAGGGTGGCTTCCATTAGTGAAAGGTGCGCGCTTTTGGCAAATCCCACTCGATTATGACACACAGCCAATATGTCACCATGTTGATTGATACTCGAAGCTTTTTGGAAATCCCCCATCTTCACATATTGCACACAGTAAGCATGATTGGTACAGCTAAATATTACGCGCTACATAAAAGTAAATCGATATTGCTCGAATGTAATATTATATCAAATTGCTTTTCGAACACCCTTTGCCATTTGAAGAGATCATTTCTGCTACGAAATCGTCCCATTTATTACAGGTTTCCTTAAAAAATATAAGATTTTCTTTTTCAACTATTCTTACTCTCTGTATAGTGGATGCCTCACTTTGAAAAGGTTCTAACTGGCCTTGAACTTGTTTTCAGATATGAAAATTTGGAAGTTGAGATTTATCATATTGTGTGTACTTCAAAAAATAAAATTCACTTCTAACAACGAGCAAGTAAATATGTTTACATATAACTTATTTTAAGCATATTAATTTAGATCTCAAACCTTTCTGTATATGTGATATGCAGCAAAGCTTGCCAAGTCCGTAGTCGGGTAAGTCTCAATTCGGGCAGTTTTTTTAATGATTTTTTAATAATAATTTAATATCTGTTCAAAGGCATGGATGTACGTGATGCCTGAAATCCCCCCCCCCCCAACCCCTAGGTACTTTCCTAGTGCCAGCTTTCTATCCTTGATATAAGGGCCAAATTACATCGAACTTATTTTACTGTTGATAAACTCGGCTACACTGACGCAAAGTCAAGGTTGAAGTGCATCAAAGCATAATATATACAATCGCTTACACTTATCTCAACAGCGCCTGACTAAAGCCTTTAAAACACACCCGTTAAGAAACACTGATAAAAATCATTGCCACAAGGCCACAGAAAATTCCTTTATTATTCTAATACGATCTCATAAGATCACAGGCGGCTTTTTAACAAGTGTATCTTATTTCAGTAATTTAATAGTTATGTTTACATAACTTAAACTCATTAATGCTATTTCGATAAAGCCCTGGTAAATAACTATGACATCAAACAATCTCATAATAGTTTTCAAAGAACTTGATAATGTATATCAAAAACATCTCAATTTCAAATAATTGATAATAGCAGTTTATATAATGTAAATTTTTCATTTCTAAATATTTTGCGATCGTTAAAGTACGCAAAATGGAATATACGAAAAATCATTAAAAAAGTATTATTTATAACCAACTTAAAAACGCAAAAGCAGGAGCAACTGTTTTTACAACTAATAATTAAAAGATAGCAATTGAATTAGGATTTATTTTAAGGTAAAATATAATATAAACTACCAGATGATAATGCTACTTGTTAAAATTAGCTAAAAAGGTTTTTTATATATTTATATCTGATGGAGCTTAAAGTTCTGAGGTGCGTTAGCGACAAAGTTTTTTCTGTCTCCTTCGACTCTTCGTAAGTTTAGTTTTCATATTCAAGTTGCACTTTCTTCCCATTGTTGTCGATAGGAGGGCTCGACCGCTGTAGTGGTGTGCAATCCCTAGTGAAGCCAGCTTACGATATCAACTTTATCTTTATATCTATGGAGTGATATGGAGAAAAATGGTTATTGGGCTAAAGCGATTCTCAGATGCCTTCTCGTCATAACTATCATTATTCTGTGTGCATGTCTGTTTGTCAGTTAAGCCTTAAAAAATCATTCATTTTCCGAGGCAAAGAAAATAAATCAATTATTAGGACTTTCAAAGATTGAAAAATAACTCAAAACTACATGTAAGAATATAAAAGCTTTTTATTTTATTTTTTATGTAGTAGATGGTCCCGACTTTTTTACAGTATCAATAAATCATATATATCTACATATTTCACTGAATTCGGTATCCGACCTCATTAAATTATCATAATTTTGATTTCCTCATTCACATATTGGCAAGTCTAAACTACTACCCCCGGGTTAAAATGATATTAATATTTTACCATCCCGTCGGTATATTGCATGTGCAGTGACCCTTAATGGGGTGGGAAAACTAATCCCGGGGATTCCCGTTTTAGACTGTATGAAAGGTTACGAACATATTAAACATTTGTCATTATTTATGACCATTAAATTGATGAAGTGTGTCGCATTCATCTGTGCAAGGTAGAAGATGCTCACAACCCCGTGAAAAGGGATATGGTTTCCGCCAACCATGATTTCGCAATGATTCAAACTTGGTTTGGTTTACTTGCGAACAAAATTGTAATCAGCTAATGGAATGTGTCTAACCGTCTTATATAAAATAATAGAAAAATATTTTGTAAAATTAAATATCAATTTAACGTTTTTATTTATTTTATAGAAGGTAGAAATAATAGTTACACCGTGAAAAAAAACATTGTTTTTTATTACCTCACGAAATGACGAAATGAACATTAATCCATCACCATTGGTACTCAGTTCATTACAGAAACCTAATGCAATTATGCCTAAATCACCTTAATTGAAACTATTTTATTTGAAGCTGTCAACAAACCATAGGTCCCCAACCCGTGGGAACCCGTGCAAGAAATAAGAATTTATGTATTTAAGATTTAGTATTAAGGATTTGTAGCGAGCTAACCACTATTTCTACGCCTTTAGATTCGGCTGTTTGGCAGGTTATTTAAAATACTACAGACATCCATACAATCACAAACAATTTCATATATCGATTTAAAATCCATTTTACAAAAATATGAGAGAGAGGGGCAGTGAGACAGGCCATAAATATATGTATTTAGATGTCACAATCAATGAAACAAAAACTTTATCCGACCCTTAATCACACAACAGTCCAAGATTTCAATAGAGTTCAAAAATAGAATTCATTAGTAAAAATATATCAAACAAGCACTAATTAACAGCATAAATTGTAAAAAATAAATCCCATAATATAATACGAATCAATCAAAGCCGGTAAAAATACTTACTCAAAAAATAGATATTCACTACCTATTTACAGACTTAAACTCAATAACAATAAATTAAAATTTTTGTTTATAATACAACTAAATGTACAAGCATCTGATATCCATTATGCCAGCTTACGCGTCGTGAACTAACGAACGTAGATGTGAGACATTTCAAGAGTGGGAGCCATGATTTCACCTCGAGAGAAATACCTTTATTCCAGGGATACAAACGATCATTAGTGTATTTGATTCTTGAAGCTTATACAGCGATGGCATTACTAGTATTAAATTCGAGATAATAAATATTATAATGCAGCGCGTATATCGTACGGCAAGGTCATCTAAAGTCAAAAGGATCCGTGGTATAAAAAGCCTTTTTCCTAATCATACAAGCAAATAGAAATATCTGGAAAACGTTTTACATCTTTCTTCCACGATTCCGTACATCCAATATCGTTTCGCGTATTTTTATCGACTCTTACTATTTGAAAGTGTTGCGATGTATAAAATAATTTGAAAGTATGAGATAAGAGGGGGTTGGGTAGGGGCAGTAGAGCGCGGCGGTCTTATCTTGCTGACTCCAGCTAGACTGTTCGGCTCCCGTCCGCTCTTTCTATAATAAATCAAAGGGTAATCCCAATGAAAATTTCGGCTTATGACTTTATACACAGATAGACGAATTCGCTGCGGCGTTATATTGAGAGCCATCTATTCACGATGGATGAACTATAACTTAAAATTGAGCAGTGACCACGAGATCGCTAAAAAATGGTAAAGTAAAAAGTAAAATAGAACACTGATTTACAGTCCTTGTTTGTTTTGTTATAAGCCCCGTCCAAACACGTACAAAACAGCACTCATTAATCTTGCATTTATCGTTCTATTATCTATCATTTTTCTCGATCCATCGTTTAAATATTGCTGTCCCGTCATCAAAAAAATTATCTCGAATGATCGATCTGTTTGTCATCGCGCTTAAAAGCATGTCCGCTCCTATCTGGTCGCAATAGCGTAGAATGTGCATACATAGGTACATATGCATGTTTTTTTTAGTCCTGCTTTTTTATGCTTGCGTGCCTTACTCACAAAGGTGGTCGAATAATTATTTGTATCATGAATTAGTTTGCCTTGCAACTAAATGGCTCCTTATAAATAAAGCTTAGAATCTAGCCATCTACTATAGTTAAGTCATCAGAATTAAATCAACGAGAAAATCATGTTGCCATAGCAACACTAATTGTTTACAAGAAAAAAAAGATTTAACATATATACTGTAATAATACAAGGACGAAAAGTTTCGATAAGCAAGCAGTCTTGTTTCAACCAGTTTGAACAAATTCCTATTACATAGTACCAGCGAGCCGCTGCCAATAAACCCGCCGGTGAATCCAGATTTTAGCTGAATATATTTTGGCCAATAATTTAAATAATTTACCCTTATGACATGCCAATAACTTATCAAGACAAATTCTATCGAGAAAACTGTTGGAAATTTAATTAAAAAGTAGTCTTAGA
The DNA here is from genome assembly GCA_028554975.1 of Himalopsyche kuldschensis. NCBI lineage: Eukaryota > Metazoa > Arthropoda > Insecta > Trichoptera > Rhyacophilidae > Himalopsyche > Himalopsyche kuldschensis. The sequence continues at coordinate 2,147,223 of JAHFWI010000005.1, forward strand.
ATCCTATCGGTCAATATAAGAATATTTTTTTTTATTTCTTTATGATGAAACTTCAAGGTCTAATGCTTTCTAATGCAAGTTCGTCTCTAAGTTTATTATTTATATTCAAGTTGCATTCTATTCCCATCGCTGCTAACAGGAGGGCGAATCGCTGCAGTTCAAGAGGTCAGTTTACTTTTTCTTTTCACCCATGGAGGGCCATCGAGAAGAATGGCTCTCGGTTTATAACGATTCTATGACACCTTACCGTCATAAATCTGCTGAGAAGACATCGCTGGGTTACAGTGATGGCACTGATGACCCGCTGACAGTACATCTTCTAACCGGTATGTCTATGATCGCTGACGTAACATGGATTCACCAACAAGTGTACATTCTTTGAAACATTTATTTTAAATTTGGAATGTTAATTATTCCGTGCGATCACTTACTTACGACGCAGTGAACCATAATGAATGGTTTGAGCTGAAAGTCAAAATCTCCGATTGTTGCGTCGTGCAATTCGTAATGCTCGCTGCTAAAGTTGAGCTCGACTCATAAATCAGCCGTAATTATTCCGAAAGAGATAACTTTTTGCAGTGAAAAAGGCACTTTTTGAACATCTGAGTGGCAATAATCGAATGAATAGAATCATAGGCTGGCTTACAAACGATCCACACTCCTATATTATTGTACAAATTATTCTTGATCAAACATTAATTTGACACACTTTGTCTTCTTTGTCAAATCTGTTCCATTCGTAATAGTGACACGAAATTTTTGTAGCAGAATTCATTCTTACGAGTTGTTCTTTATAAATAAAATTGCTAGGTACCAATTGCCAAAACCACACACCTGCAAAAGCCAATGTTAAAGCAATGCATTATTTGAATCGATACAAATAATGGAAGATGTTTATTTGTATTGATACATTGACAATTAATTGAAAATATATTCAAAATTTGAATGTTTGATTCAAGACTTTTTTCTACCAATTTTTTCATCCTTTTTCACATTGCAAAAGCAATAAACTTTTAGTCTGCAATTTTGGTGATGTACATATATAAATAAATAAGACCATTTTAATCAAAATCAATTGAGATTATTATTGTCCGGTCCGGTATTATAGTGTCGACGTTGCTGACTTGCGTGCAGGACCGCCCGGGCTCGAGTCCCGGTACGAACGGTTTTTTCCACTCGATAAATCTGTTCAAAGGCATGATTGTTTGTGTTGTTGAAAATCCCTTCCCAACTTTCCTATCCCAAAAGAGCGACACAAAAGTGAGTCCCACTATAACCACTAGTTCTGTCCAAGTCCTCGTATTCCTTCTTCTTCTCTCTTCGAAAAAGAGAGGTTGAGCAACTGAATAACAAGCAGTTTTCGTAGAAAAAATAAATGTAGAGATAAACTCCGTGAGAAGTCCATATGCTCCAAGTTGGGAGTGGACATGTTTTAAAAAAAAATAAAAATTGTTATTTTGGCGCCGTCCGCTTAACACAGTGATGCCAAACCTTTTTGGCAGAAGAGCCAGATTATCAATATTCCTTGAATTCAATTGGAGGATCAATGCACCATTTCACCATTACAAGAACCGTCCCTGGTTCCAAGGAACGTGAAATGGAGCTTTACATTTAGGAAGCATCTACTTCTAATGCCCGCTACCAATGTGAAGCATCAGTACTCGTTTAAAGCATCCCGTAAAACAAGGGTCAATTTTCCTTGTAAGCAGAAGGTACTATTTTTTTGGGAAATACACGTCCTTACGGACAATTATTATTTTAGGATGAGATAGCTATGTCGATACTTAAACATTACCAACACATACACGTTTTTTTAAATATCAGATCCCATGTAAATCACAGGTAAATTTAATAAGCGCTCGTGAGCATTACCCACTCAGCTACTGGACCAGTAGAAAAGCTATCATTAAAGTTATATATTATATACATAAAAAAAGTCTTTCAAGATCTTAAGGGCTTCGAAAACTCTCTTTATATTAATGAAAATGCTACGAGATTTCTCTCATATTACCAACGTTGTTTGCAGTAGTACTTGAAACAAATTTTGTTTGACCTTTTTTGTTTTTGTTTTTTACTTCCTGGTGTATATTAAATTTGCTGTAATCGTTTAAGCTTTAGATGGATCGATACAAAAATACTGTTGTGTTACGCTATTTTTAAAATAACAAATTCAAACATGCATGCAATAATAATTATAATACGAAATTTATGTAAGAACGTAACCCAAATTTTATATGATTTATTAAGGCATATAACTTTCACGGCAAGTCGGTTTCTTTCTTTAATCCGAAATCATTAATTCTCGAAGGCAGCGCACGGCAAACGTCCTATTAACCTTTTATTTAACACAATATTACTATTTTCCACAACTTCACAATTGAGACGGAGTTTTTTTACAATGTCCACTCCTAAAATGAATATGAACTTCTAATGGATCTTATTACAACACCTTTTCTAAAAGTTGTTTGCAACTCACATTCTCACGAGTAGAGACTCCAATTACTCGACATCTCAACTACTCGAGAATCGAGTAGTCAAGTTTCAAAATACTCGAGTATACTCGAGTAGTTTCAGATGTACCAAAATATATATTTTTAATTCGAATTTGTGTGACAAATAATTAAAGAAACTTATTGAATATTACTAATACATTTATTTCCAATTATCCAACATATATTTCAACAATAATAGTAAATTAAACGACTCAAATTTTAAATTGGTTTGCTGTTTTTTTTAATAATTCTCGCAGTAGAAAAAACTTTCGACGATTATTATTAAAACGAGTATTACTCGAGTATTTTTCAAAATACTCGAGTATCGAGTACTTGGAAAATGAACGAGTATACTCGAGTATCGAGTACTCGACACTCGAATTGGAGTCTCTACTCAGGAGTAAATTGAACTATTAATAAAATTAAATATTTCTATATGATTTAATTTTTTTTTTTTAATTTTTTTTTTAATTTAAAAAAATATTTGGCATTACAGCTTGCGCCAATGCGCCAAATATTCTGAGTTGTGAAAGTCACACGAGATTAACTCGATGGAAAATAATGTATCAGTTGTGCACAAAATCAACGATAAATAACATAACACCCAGCCCAAGATCTTTTTTTTCAATTGAAAAAATCTAACCTTGCCGGGGATTGAACCCGGGCCCCCCGATTGCTAGGACAAAGCTCTTGCCACTAGACCACAGGGACCGACATGATACTTATTCCATATTAAATTTATTAGATCAGGACCGGTTTCGCTCATCCCGAGCATTATCAACTGATAATAAATACAAAGGTACAGCGATATCTATACAAGACTTAAAAGGTATGACAAACAATACAATTGGTATTACATTTATGCAAATGCTACAAAAACTATTCAACGCATTGCGTAACCACTCGTGACACGTGTTTACTTTAGCAATCTTTGCGATATTAAGTCTGAAAGAGGCAAAGCACGTGTCACGAATAGTTCCACAATATGTGGAATAATCAAGTAATTTAAAATTTAAATGAACTTCCATACAGCTACTGCCGAACCCATAAAAAATATTCCCTTATTATTTTATTCACTACCATGTAGTCAATGATCATTTTTTTTTCTGGACATCTATACGAATTGATTTGTTATTTTATCTACATATGTTATGACATGTGTCGAGTTTCATTTAGCAGGAAGTATATAAAATTTGAATTGTCGTACATAGGAAAATCTTTCTGAAATGGTTCGTGCTGTAGAAGAGGTATGTATGTTAATTTATATTAATGTTTTCTAATAGAATTTCTTTACACTGTTGACTAGGTGTCATAACAAAAACATTGTCAATGGTTATGAAAGGTCAACTTAATGTTATCAACAATCACTCTGTGAAATATTATCTCATTTTTTACACTTTCATACAATTTATCCTACTATGGTTTTCGCATATCACACATTGCCTTTGGGTTGCCGCAACCACTTGGCAGAGGCTTTGGTACAGAAGAGTTTTACTGCAAAATTGCATGTGCTGAATTAATCCCAGTTTCAGTTACGACATATTCATATTAAACATATTATTTACTAACGACAAAAAGTGCAGTATCTCGCACATGAAATCTTATAGAAGATTTGTTTAGTTCTACGTCTAGACATTGTATCTGAAAATGGAAATATTTAATTAGAAACACATGATTTAAAGATAATCATACATGCTTTGCCATAGTGGTCAGGTGGGACCAGATTTAAGTCTCGCCAAGGACAAATATTTTTTCAATTGAAAAACAAATCTTGAAAATCAGTACATTTAATTTTTTGTTGAGCTGTTCTTGACTGATTCATAAAATTTCTAATCGAGCTAAACTCATTTAACCTTTTTATTTAAAAATATTTGGTGCATTGGCATAGGCTATAATGCCCATTTTTATATAATAAATTAAAAAATATACTTAAACTGTCAATTGTAAAAATATTGATAAGTTCTCATAAATTTAAGCTTGTTAAATTTTTTAAACTTATTGTTTTTTTGCTGTTTATTAAACACTTGACCGCTCTGAACGTGTAGCATATGGATTTGGAGATTAGAAGTTGACTAGTGGTCAGCTTAACACTCTCGCTAGGCGTCGCATTTAGAGTCCGAAGGGTAATAAAGGATTTTTTAATAACACAAACACCCATTGCCTTCGAACAAAAGCAAAGAAAAATAATAATTCGATAAAGCAACTGAAAAAAAATCTGCTCGTGCAGGAACTCAGGTGGTCCGTAACGAAGCAAACGACGTTGCCAACTGCACCACGAACCAGGCTATTGTTGTTGCCTATAAGTCGTCTTATATTACTCAATTTGATATAAATGACCTTGTTCTACTGTATATCAGTTGACAATGCTCGCGATGAGTGAAACCGGTTCCTATCTTCATCTGAATATACGTACAAAATAATGTGTTTTATTTCATTTAAAAAATAGATTTAGTGCTTTTCAAAACATACTGACGCTCACGACTAAAGCAAAATCATTCCACTCGCTCCATCTATGAAACTAATTCTAAGGCAATGCTTATTTAATAGAGACTATTAAGAAGTATTTGGGGTCAACAATTCCTAGCACTGTAAGACTTCATAAATTTGATAGAAATAATGAGCTATAAAAACGAGACATTTCTAGTTAAGTATCAAAAAATAAGGATTGGCTTTTTACGTATATTGTTTTATTGTCATCGATCAGCGGCTTTATGATAATGGGCGAATTATTTTCACGTGGCTTTTCGGAATGGTATATTTTTGTGGGCTTTATGAAAACCCTTTCTTGTGTCGGTACATACAGTGACTCTGGGTTAATATTCGCAATTTTCTTCTGGCGTCACGCACATAGCACCTGGTACCTGCGACATGCGGCGCCACGTCGAGCTGCAAAGCCTCCCACAACACCCCATCGATTCATTCGGCTAAATAATTTTCCGACAATTCGGGAAAATTCAAGAAATGACATTCCTTAAAATTGTACGTGAACATTTATCGTTAGTTTCTCATTGCTTTTTAACTATGTCAGCTTTCAATAGAGTTTATGTCAACATAAACTTCTCTATAAAAAATTCTTGTTACTCAGTTGCTCAACATTAATATTTTGAAGGGATATAAAGGATATGACAAGTTGTTAGTTAAGCGTTTTCACTGTGTGCCGTTTTATAGATCGGGTGGGTAACTTGGTCAATGCAAACATCTACCTGACCCATCCACTACCCACCGTGGCCATACGTCTGGTTTTAGCAGAAATTTCCCGTGGCGTAATAACGTGAGGCGTTAAAAAAAATTATCTTTGGAATTGTCCTCTATGTATTCAACCCGAAATCAATAATTTGACTAAAAAATAAAATTGATCGAACTGGGACTCGAGCTCGTCAGCTCCACGATTTAGGCCAGAGACGTTGACTCTCGACCACGGGCAACGGAAAAATCGTTTTTATTGAGGGTTATCAATAACGATCCTCTGCATGTAAATAATACATAAATGGCACAAAATACTGTGATACAATTTAACCTTTTTATATGTAATACTCTACCAATTTTCATGTTCTTAAAATTACTCACACGCTACGTGGAATTGGTTTGTTTTCAAATAAACTATATTTAATTTTTACCATATTCAGTATTAATTTGTTTCGGTGCATGTTATTATGTTTTCCACAAAAGGTCAAAAATTACAAAAATATTCAATTTGATTTTTTAACAATCAATGATACTCTTTGATGATTAAATTTTTTTTAGATGAATTATTACTATTGAATTATTCTTTGCTGAAAACCATCAAGGATTTTAACACTCAAATAAAATTGTATAAATAAATGAAAACAGAAAAGATCGTGATATTTAAAAATATCTAGAGAGCGTTATCATCTGGCTTTCTTAAATGCAATTATTTTGACAGATAATATGTTCCCACAACAATCTATTTATTGTTAAATAAATCAAATATTTGAAAAATGTATTTGAAACTTGAAAACAATACTAAGTTTACAGTCCCCCTTCCAAGCAATTCATCTAGTTGCATTTTTTTCAGTTAAAGCACAATGAATGAATGACAGCTACGAATTGTTATGATACAAAAAAAGTTTTTCTGAAACCACCTCTCAGTAGCGTGCCGCGTAGAAAATGTGTAAGGGGTGTGTCAAATAGCCGGGTCATTAAAAATCTGAGAAAATTGTGTTAAGAAGTATAATTGAGACCAATTGGCTCCGACTTTAAATTGAGTAAAAAAATTGTTCCAACGCCTTGCTTAGGGCTAATTTATTCAGGTGTGAAATCTGATCAAAGCTTTGCGCGAAATAAATTACAAAAAAAATCAAAATAATTTGAAGGCTCTTTTCGAAACACACATAAATACACCTTTACATTTTTTTATTCATTATAATTTTAAATATATTATTTTCTTTAATCATGATAAAACAGTATGGGCATTCATTAAAAACGGAGGAATAAATCAGAAGTGATGTAAACGAAATTCTGACCTCAAATAATAAAAAGGATTTTAACCCTTCCTTCTCGACGGCTGAAACAGACGACCCCTACTGCAACTTTACCTTAAATATCTATCTTAATATCATTGATACAATGTGTAAACTTTTGGTATTCTTAAATCATTGTTTTAAACACCTTTTGCAGACAAAAAAATACGATATTTACTGACTTATTTCAATTAAAGACTTCGCAATTAAATGAAAAAAGAAACGCGCGAAGATGCGGATAGCTTTTGGCTGAAAACCCTTTATAACTTTGCTAAAAATTGCTAGAATTCAAACTTTACTGCCCTTACGCAATAAAATAACGTTATCTTTTCTCTAACATGCCTCAATCAAACGTGCGTCTCAAATCAAATTGCGTAGATAAGCGATGGTGCTCATAGTTTTTATTACGTCAGTCTGTCATGAATATCAAAGCAAACACGTCATCTCTTTAATGAATCATCTTTTATCTATCTATGCCAATAAAGCCATACCACTGGAGTATTTTTAGACCCCCTTTCGGCAGACGCGTTTTTTGTAATAATAATAGGTAGAAGTGCAACATATTTCAATTAATCAATAAATACTGTAAAAACTAAAGATTTCCAGTTACAGCTAATCTTCTTATATATAAAACCGAAACGGCGTATGCATGTCTGTAGGTCTGTAATTCCTTTTTGCATTGTTGGTCATTAAGTTGCCAGTTGTTTCAACTTGGCCCGTCTGAATTTACGCGCCGAGGTGAACATAACCCCAAACTGGTCCGAGCGAAGCCGGGTTCGAATACTAGTTGTATATAAATTAACAACTGAACTTTGAAAATGGCCGGCGAAGTACAATAATTTAATTAACGGATTTGGAATTGTAGTTTTTCAATATTTTCTACATTAGTATTTAATTTTACAGTTAGATACACTTACAATATGTGCTTTTTATGAGCTTTATAATTAATTATGATTAATGAGAGTATATAATTAAAAGATAAAGGGTAGGAATTAAATTATAAGCGCTCAAAATAGAATACAAATGGAATTAATTTATTATATTTCGTTGAAAGAGAATTAAATAATTTAGCATTAAAGATAAGAAAACTCAAGGTTTCGACATTTTTTAATCACTTGAGATTCACTTCATCGCACAACCTACGGCTAGCAATGGCATTTCAAGCGGCCCAATATGACAAATATTAATCACCTATTTTTCTCCAGAACATTTTACGGACGATGTAAAAACAAAAACAAAATTTTCAATTTTATATACACTAAAAATATCGATAATTTTATCTTATTATGTAAAAATTTGGAACACCAATATCGTTGCTATACAAAACAACCCTTGTAAAAATGGTGTGAAGCTGTTGCGGATTGTGGTGGGGACATCGTTGATAGTAAATACGTTTAAAATTATCGATCTTCTTTGTGATTTTTAATGTAGTAATGTTAATAACAATATTTCACCATATATTGATCCTATAATTCCGTGCTCTGTAAAATCATTGACACTACTAGACTACTAAGAGTGTTATTTATTGCTAAAATTAGGTATGTTCATAACAATAATATATATTTGCAAATTGTAGCCAGTAATTTATTGATATACTTGGCCAGTATATTATGTACCGGTAAGTCAATGATTTTTAAACCGATACATTCGTTTCTTGGCTAATATCAATTTGCCAAAACGATTAGAATCAATTAATTGTTATCGCTGGCAATTTATTACCCTCTGAAAATGTAATTTAGGGGAAATTTTAACCTATCTGAAATCGCTGATTTATGTGGCGCTGAGGAAAACAAACAAATGTTCACAATTACCTGTGTTAACGCTTTGAACTACATTTAGTCATACCTGAGCAAAATTAACATTAAATTACTCATGTTAAGTCAATTGAAAATACTCAGTTTGAGTATTTTTAAAAATTTATCCCTTTTGAACTTTTTTTAATAAACCTAAAAAAATGCCGTGATCAACGTAGTCGGCTACCGTGTCGAACCGCCCGGGCTCGATTCCCGGTACGAGCAAATTTTCTCAGTCGATAAATCGTTTCTGCTTCTGAGCAATGGGTGTTTGTGTTGTTATAAATCCCTTCTCACCTTTCCAATCCCAATGAGCCCTACTCTCTTTTTGCGGTTGAGCAACTGAGTAACAAGCAGTTTTCGTAGATAAACATATGTTCAGATGACCGCGAGGAGTCCATATGCTCTATGTTGGTTCCGCTACCATGGTAAAAAAAATAGCTTTCAGGGCGCTTAGCCGGATGGTTTACGCTCATGCGTGTTCATCCTCTACGACTGCACTAGATTGTAGCCTTTTTCATTCATAATTTTATGGTGTAAAATGAAGTACAATTTTGTCTTTTTTATAAAGTGGTGGAACTGGCCAAAAAAGGATCTAATGTTTCCATTAATTTATGGACATTTATTTTTGAGCTTCACCATTAAAAAAAAATCAGCGTCCTAACAACTTAATCTTTTGAGTCAACAATATTCTGACTCTGCCCTTCACGTGACTTTAACCTTTTAGTTGATTAAATTGTATCTCTTAATCACGACCAAAGCATTTTATTAATTTATAACGAACGAATACGGGCTTACAAATAGTAGCACAGGTACATAGTCAAATTATTGTAATGAATAAAACTATCAATAAAAAAATTGCCTACTCGAGAAATAGTTTATATTTCATGAAAAATCTAAGTGAAAATTCTTTAAGGTCTATCCCCAAAGTTAATAAACATATATCACTCACGAAAAGCTCGCTAACACTTTCTTCATAAAGAAACTAAATGTGAAGTACCTACACTTGGAAAAAACTAGTAGCATTTTGGTTTTATGACCCTCTGAAAAATATGGCCATTTGAAAATCATACGAGACGAAGTGGAAATACCTACATTGAAACTCAGGTAGCCTTTTGCAGTCCCCGAAGAGCAATTCTTCAATACTTACCAGTTTCTATTTCACTCATAATTCTCGGCGAGTAGTCTGGCAGGTCAGGGCTGATTTTTCACCCTTGCCTATTTTGATTATGCTGAAGATTTGAATATATAAAAATAAATTTCTCTGGGGGCATAAGACAGGCAGAAAATATGTATGCGTGATTTGCTGAAAGGGTTTCGGATAAACAAATACGCTTTTCATTAGTGTTTTCTCAAAATTAAGTTATTCGCGTACCTTGAAGTAGTATTATCACACCTTTTCAGACATTGTTAAACCTTTATACAATGAAAATAACAAGTTTTCATCGAGAATTTTCAGTGAATACTTTTTGCTGAAAATATTTTACCATAAACAATAGAATATAATATCTTTATTTTGTCATTGTTTTATAATAGTATATGTTAAATAGATTATAATTAATGCTGTAGTTTAAATCAAATATGAATGGCTAACAGAAGAAGCAAGATGTTTTTATAAAAACCTAAGCGTATAATAAATAACATTATAGGAATCTATCAGTTGATTTATCCATCGCCAATATTTTAAGCTGATTCAAAATGCTCGCGATGAACGAAGCCTGTCCTGATCTTTTTATAATATATTATATGGAAGACATACAAAATAAATCTGTAATAAATACTTAGTTTTGAGGGAGAATATATATTGATATTAAAACTCGCGTGCGTTTTTAGAGAATTGTGTTAAGATGTTTTTTTACTCTTTTCTTATAAATATATAAAAATCAATATTTGTTCAAATTTTTACATTTTATACCGTTGATCCGATAGCGATAAAACTTTCTCAAATTTTTGCTTGCACTGGCGCAAAGGTTATATGCACAAATTTTTAGATTTTTTTAAAAAATATTACGTGTCTTTTCACTTCACTGGTTATTATTTATTCAAACAGTTTTCTCACGCGTCAACACACTCATTATATAGATAATATCTCTCCATCAATACTTTTCGCTCATTAAAAATTTACGGGCTTTAAATTAATACAGGCAACATAGAAAAAAATACGGTATTTTAAAAGAACTCATAAAAGCAAAACACATATCTTTTGGTGGCGCGACGAATAGAATACTTCCAATTTTATTTCAATATTTTTGTAAAAGGAACGTTCTTGACGCTTTGGAATATTGTATAAAGCTTTTCTCTGGTTTTAAAAAAGCTTATCTATTCCCGACAAGAACAGAGTCCAAATACAGGGCTCGTACGTTGTTTGTCCTGGACTTAGGACTCAAAACATTCCTAGAACTTGTTTTTTTATTCAATCCACTTCCCGAGACATTGGTCTTGCTATTCTGTTTGCTCGGAGTAAATTTTGATAAAATAAATACACGGACTCTTCTATGGCATGTTTATCATACTTTAAAATTGAAAATATTTTTTGATTTTTACATTTTGTATTCTTGACAACACTCTAAGTAAACTCCGACATAAGTCTGCAGTAGAAAATAGTTTAAATAAATATTTGTGGATTTTACTCCATTACTGTTGTGTTTACATTATAAAAAAAACATTTTTACAACTCCCATCCCATTGCGGCAATATTTTTGTAATCGTTTTATGACTATCATATAAAATTGAATAGACTTTACTACTGGTAAAATACGTTTGAGAATGTATGGCAAAGTCATAGAATCGATTATATTTGTAAATTATTTTATTTGACGTCTGAAAACTTTTAATTCTGAATCAAATAAAAAAAATATTCAGTTGATTGGATCGGATATTGTCAATGTTGCTGTGTTATATTTACCTTTTACACTTTTACATTAAACTTTGATGGCTTCGGTATTTTTGAATTTGAATATAATACATGTAATGCAATTAATGACAGTGACAATAAACAGCTCAATAAACAGCAATTTAAATCTCGAAATTGATTACAAGATTCCATTACGAGTCCTTAATAATAATACTGGGAGTGGAAATTAAGCATTTTTTTTATCCTGCAGATGGTTTTATTAAAATAAGCTTCCGAGTGCAATATTTAACTTTAATATTGTATGTTTATATGTAATTGAAAATACTACAATTTGAAAAAAATGTCAGTCAAATTAAATGTTAAACCATAAACATTACAGTCCATCCTAATATAGCGCTGAGATAGAGACTGCGCTATAAAAACACGTATTATAGGAAACTTTGCACCCATACAACAATATGGGTTATGTTTTTTTTTTACTTTATTTTGTATATTTCAAGAAATCAATAAATTTAGATAAATATCTATGTATGTACACATTTTTTTTTAATTTTTACAATTATAAAATCTGACTAGATAACCAGCTTCTTTCTATTGTGATATTTGTTTATAATATTAGAAATTTACAAAACATATGATTGGTCTTAATGAAATTTCTCATTCTGTAAAAAAAAAATGCACTCTAAGGGGGACCGCTATAGGAAATCGCACTATATCAGGGATTGCTATACGAGGTTTTACTGTGATAAACTAAACATTCGAAATTTAAACTGTTAATAACATTGTTCAAACACTCAACTAACGCATTCAAAACAGGTAATTTGGATCTAAATAGATAAATATTTCGTTGAAATGACGGCATAAACACACGTATACAAAAATAATATGACTGGTAGATTGCAGGCCGCACAAATGCAAACATTATCTGTGACTGACAGGTAATTACTGTACATTGATATATATTATTTTATCAAAAACAGCCCCGATGAAATCATGCAAAGCCTCCAATCCACCCTCAGCCCCTCTGCTTCTATGTATTCGTAATGGCTTTTCGGATTTATCGAACAAACATGTTATTCTCATATCAGTCTCGTTGCTTTTCCCATTGCATGCCGTGTGCTCAAAGGGAAACCACAGATATATGCTTACAAATAATACAATACTTGATATTGCACGACAAACATAGTTTTATCTTTACCTATGGTATTTACAATTTAAATGTAAATAAAAAAAATCCACAATGATTGACTTCTATTCAATGCATAGAATACATACCTTTAACCATTAAACGTTATTAAAAGTCCAAGTATGTAGTCGTATAATCAACGTCGTTGGCTCAAGCATAAGCTCAGGATGGATATCTTCATAAATAAATCTAACAACAAAATTGCTAGTAACGATGATTAAACCATGCCTGATCATCACAAAATTAAACGTATTGTAGCTATTCAAAATAATTCCTTTCCACAAAGAAGTGACAGTTAACGCCCAAATAGTGATAACGGTGTTATTTTACATATTGTGTTACTAGCAGTGACATGTGTTTCGTTTTTTTAAGAAGCGTCTTCATAATTTCACTACTTGTACACAATACATAAAGTACAAAGGTTATCAATTTGTTTCCATTTTAAATAAGTTTACACAAAGTAACCGCTGATTCCACCAAAAAATCATGGGCTAATTTTTCGATCGATTTATGGATTCGAACCACAAGTCTTGTCCTATCACCATCCTACTGAGTAACAAGTTATCTAACTAGAAAAACTTTTGTCAATGGAAGCTTTATAGCGAATCCATATGCCATGCGTTGGTATAAGGATTGAGTCACACCTGTTCATTTCCCAACCCATTTTTTTTACTGTATCCTAGTTTACCCTGACCATTGCTTTGTTTCATTTTAAACATATTTGAAAACGATATTTCATATAGTTATCATTTCACTATTTTTATAAGTACAGTAGAATGGTCAGATATATGATAACAAAGGCAACATGTCAGTTTGGTAGGGGAAATTTATTTCCGATTTTCACTTGTTCGGTACACCGCTGACGGTACTGTGATTGTATCATATCGAAAATCAAGTACTACCCTCCCATACAATGTTTATCATTTTGTGGTAATAAATCATTCTGCAAGCTTGAGAGCTGTCTAGTTTCAACTAGACATCAGTATCGTGCTACGTGTTTAGTTTCGAGTACGCGCCGCCAAACAGGAGCGATGAACAAAACTATTTTATTTATCTCAGATTATCACTAACCAACATTTTCGTAAAATTGAAATTTACATGGAACTACTCTCATCATGATGGAACTAATCATGCTTTTATCCAACTAATTTTCTCTTAAGCATGCTCACGTTCAATAGTTAGAATGTTCGAAGAGAAATGTATGTTTCTTTAGCCTTATCCGAAGCCAAAATGAGAAATCCAGCTATTCTTGATAATTTTAAATTGAATGTTCATGATCATGAGCTGATTTTTCATGCAAGGAGTAGAACCAGCCTGCCAATGAGAACGCCACTAGGAAGAGCTTTAACGATTTTAAGCGGCATTGCTTCGGATGTCAACATATTCCACGTGGACTCAAATGAGGACAGACCACTACTATTTTTGGTGTAATAGTTGATTTTTCGGATCTCACTCGGCAGATTTTGCCAATTTCTATTTATTATTCTCATGTTTTATTATTATTCAATGCTTTTTTAGCAAAGACATTTTTAAATAGAACAAGCAAGCAACGTCTTATTGATATAAAATAAATAATTTTTGGATCGAGTATAATAATATTAATTGTTTATTTTCAAAAATATCTCAAAAAAACAAGAAAACTTAATAAATTATTATGGCACGACATGATCTCTTGCGCATTTCCAATTTTACTGATTTCACTGACGGGAAAAAGGATTCAGTTCGATATTAACTTCAATAATTAAATATTTTATTAATGCTTTCAATAATAATTATTTTTCATTTCTGTCGCTAATCACCTTTGATGAATTACTGTCGATGATGTGTCAGACAGGGCTTAAAGATCGCGCGTCGAAAAGCTTAGCTGTAAAGTCGGCGATATGAATGTAAATTCATAGCAAGGTGATTTGGGAAGCTTTGATTTTTTAGCGATTGCTGGTTACATTTTGAGAAATACTGATACGTAAACGGGATTCAATTTGCAAAACGTAATAATGTATTATGTGATCGTGCAAGACAACAGTCGAATGTAACCACTTTACTTACGTCAATACGATTCTTTATTACGACTTCACGATTCCCTTCAAAAGATGTTGCCTTTTTTGCAACTGTGTCCGCTTCCGTTGTGTATCATTTGAACTATTTTACCTCAAAATAAGTTGTTTTTCCATAAACTGGGTGTTATTCTGTTTCTTAAATTACATTTTTTTGGGAGATTTAAAATAAAAGTTTGATTTAAAATAAAAGTTTGATTTAATAAAAAGTCTCCCCACTTTCAGAACTGGAAAGAGGTAGACATCACAAACTTGCATGTTTTTGAACACCGTTCCATAAACTGATAGAAACTATTTCCGAATAGAGATTCAAACACACGAGATAGATTTCGACGTATCAATTTACGTATATTCGCAAATAATTAAACTATGAAAATTATCGCTGATTCGAGCCAAAATGGAATTGATTTTTGACAGTGGTTGACGATATTTAAAAGCAATCTCAAATTTTCTCTGATACAAAAACCAATAAAGTAATACAAAGTTTTTTTTTTGTTACTGTGCTATTTTATTTATTTTAAAAATCTTTAAGATATACATACACGTTAGATGAATATATGAAATGGCAAACAAGATTATACCAACATACTTAAAATATTGAAAATGGTGATGTCATGATCACGTTAATTGGAAAGGGAATAATTGCTGGGATAAAATCCTTGTACAACAGTATTAACAACTAACGTAAAAACTTGACTGATTGACCAAATGGTTAAATGTAGTGAAAGGAGTTTTAAAGAAAATTTATCCATAAAAACTGATCGCTGACAATTGATTGCAAAACAATTTTCTGTGAAGATTATGCATAACGATTTCAATCAAATTGAATTTTTGTATCCAATGGCATTCATTTCTGCGATACTAGATTTTTTTTAAGTACCTCATCCTTTTGAAAGTTTAGAGAGAAACATTATCAATGAAAAAATTTATGATTTTTATTATATGGAATTTACAACAAATTGATCTAAATATAGCTTAGCCACACAAGCTTACAAAATAACAAAGATGTCAGTTTTTATTAGATATTAAGCCAAGCCGGCCTGATTGCTTTGGATTTTAACATATTTCCCGTGAACGTGAGTGAGTTGATTTTTTACAACTATTTTTTTACGTATAAATTATATATTTTTAATTTTTGTATAAAATAAATAAATAACGTGTCGAAAAAAGTTTAATCAAGGAACAATAAAAGCAAGCTAAACAATTATCCTAAAGAGTGACGCATAGTGACAGTGATTAGCTAATCACTAGTCCTGTCCTAGTCCTCGTATCCTTTCCATCCCTACTCTCTTCAAAAAAATAAGTAGAGCTACTGAGTAACAAGCAGTTCTCGTAGAAAAAGCATATGTTCAGATAAACTCTGTGAGGAGTCCATATGCTCTATGTTGGGAGCGGACATGTAAAAATACACTTATTAAGTGCATTTTCCAGGCCGAAATTATTTTCCTCGCTGTATTTTTAACATATGAACTAATTTATTAAATAGATAAACTAATACAGAACTATAATTATCTATATGTTTGAAATCAGGCTCATACTATCCCAAAATAATCCCTTCCGTGTAACCAATATGCTGTGTAAATGGTACATAAATTACAGCAAACGTGTATCCTATCCAATAATTTTGTGTCAATAAGCTATCGTGGCTGGTTGTTAGAGACGTGCTGAAGGTGTTTCTACTCATGTCACGTGTCAACGAGCCCGACCAATCAAAATCAAGCTTCATTGACATCAACCTATTTCGACAGACATCAGAACATAAACCTATTCGTTCGACATGCGGATATGTACACGGTGACACAGAAATACCATCACCAAAATAATAAAATGCTTAATTATTTTTATTAACACTCCTTAACCGTGAAGTAGGCACAGTTATTCAAGCCATTGCAATTTACAAGATAAAAGTGTTAATGATACTGTAAATACCATATTTATGCTACCTAGCATTTAATTTTACCTATTGTTTGTTACACTTTTATACCTAAGTCTTGTCGGTTGTAAATTTTCGCGATGAGCGAAACCCGTCATCGCGAAAATGATCTAAATAAATTTAATGTGGAATAAGTACAAAAATATTACCAAGTATAATGCCTTTCCATCAAGATTGATAATCAACACCTCCAAATTTTCCGAGAATAGTATAACTATATTATTTTAATATAACTGCTTGTTACTCAGTTACTCAACCTCTCTATTTCGAAGATAGGAGGGATGGAAAGGATACGAGGACTAAGACAGGATTGGTGATTAGCTAATCGCTGTCACTATGCGTCGCTCTTTAGGATCGGAAAGTTGGGAAGAGATTTTCAACAACACAAACACCCATGCCTTTGAACAGATTTATCGACTGAAAAAATCCGCTCGTACCCGGGAATCGAACCTGGGCGGTCCGGCACGCAAACCAACGCCGTTGACACTGCGCCACGGACCGGACTGGCATATATTATAACGGAAATTATTTTAGCCAATAATATATTTTTTTTACCAAATCCAATAGATGGCATTGATAATATATATAATCAGTACGATTTTGAAACCTAAAACATTAGCGGTTATATGAGGCTCAAAACTCCACGCAACGCCCAGGACCGCTATACACGTCGTACGCGCTGATGGCATGTCAGCTACGACGTGCATAGCGGTCGTACGCGGGGAACCGGTTAAAAGCATCAAGAATGATAAATTTTGTTTGTTAAAATCGATAAACGCGCTGGACTAATTGTAAAAATAAGTATAATATAGTCTTTTTAAAAGCTGCGTTAGACTAAAACCGCGCGAAAATAGTATCATTAATCGAGGGATGGATGGTGTTCACAATATACACAATAGAAATTAAATCTAGCTTAAATTTTAAGTCAGTATCAAATATATTTAAATATTTTAAAATTTTCAAAATTAAGTATAAGCTTTAATTAGTTTTTTTAGCACAAGTATTTTTGGTTCAATCTGTCACACCACATATCAGAATCGAAATCAAAATTACATTGACATTTTATTTGCAAATCGGTAATGAAGAATGAACGGCACTCACTCGGATAAATTATGAATAATTATATTTAATATCATTTATAATTTAGGATTTCGACTGCAAATGCGTGATGAAATTTTAATATCAAGTTTGAGCCGTGTGTTTGTTATATTTTGAGTTTTTACATTGATGAATTGAATATCAAGTCAGTCCATCAGTTCAAGTTCATCCGTGAAGAACTTGTTGATAAGTTGAAGAACTTGTTGTCAAAAAAAAAAAATTTAACCCTTAAATTGCCATCATAAATAATCCATAATGCCATGGTGGAGTAGCATTAGTCTACAATTATGTGATGCCATTAAAAACTATTTGAAAAACAAAAAAACATATTTTGTACGCTTTGAAACACGTACACTATCCCTTCTACTCTCGCTGACACTAACTACTAAGCGGCCAAAAAAGTGTAAGGAAATCTCATCTGTTGTTGCTTCAAGCTTATTTAAACCATTGCTTTCTTTACTATTGAATCTCCAAAATAGTTTATTTATGCATCCTCCCAATTGAAAAACCACATTTTAAATATCGATGGCTCAAAGAGAAAATTTGCTCTCTCCGTTTTTGCCTATTGTGCAGGAGAGGGTAAAAACTGATTATTTTGAGAATGTAAAATTTTGTGTTATAAACAAAAAAAAACCCCTTTCAAACAATTTATTTGTAGCGCCGCTGAACAACAACGAATAAATGACAAGTGACAATACAAATTGGCGGAGTTGGATATTTAGCAGTATAGGTTTTAGAAAGACAATGGAGTTATCAAATATTCTTAAAACGTTTTTCCGATGCACTTAAATAAGTTTTGTTATTAACGGGACATGCACATTGCATGATATAACAAGGTGACATTATTAAGTCATTTTCGGCCAAAGGTGAAGTTGACAACATTACTCACTAAGCCATCGATATACTGTACAGCAGAAGAATCTAACAAGTGGGGCCTCGGAAAAAAGAACGTACCGCTCACAAATTTAGGAGGCTTCAAAACTTTTGTCATTTTACAATCGAATATCCATGAAGTCAAGTGTCAGTGTTTATTTTTCCAAAAAAAATAATATACAATATTTCGTCTCATTTACAGTGTACAAAAATGAAGCTTCAATATTTGCTCCAGTATTGATGAGATTTAAAATTGAATTGCTTGAATGAATGCAGAGAATTTCTCTTGCATGCTTGGATATCATTTATCTCCCCGGACAAGAAATGATTTTATTTCGTGTGGAATGTAATAAAATGTTGCCAAAGACAATTTTCCGCAGTTCATTTATTCAAAATAATAGGGTGCACTCAAATGGAATTCGCCTGAAATTACTTGGGAGGACGCAACAAATACTGCAACTGACAACAATTTGAATAATTCACGATGGGTGATGATAAAATCTGAACAAATAACTTTTACGACATATTTTATACTTCCAATGAAAAATATACATCATTCATTTAATTTTAGAGACAAAAATGTACTCCCGAAATACAAATATAAAAGCGGGGATAAACGTAAATTTAGTAAAAACCCAGATTAGTTTTCACATCGAGAAATACATCAAATCAATGTGTGACATTTAATAGCTTACTATTACCATACAAAACTAGGATGGTGGAACAGAGAAGAAGATGTTTTGTGTACCCTGTCTACAGTGGTGTAGAATGTAGATAGATAAGTAAATTAATGTTTAAACGTAGTTCTGACTATGGCCTAAGCTGAAATAGCTATCTACAAATATATAATATAATTTATGTAGAATTAAAATACATTGTTATTTTTTTCACCGTATTACATTTAAGGTACTCATAATACATTTCACAAATGCTTCTTCATCTTTGGTTTTATTTCAGACTTATATCAAAACTTTCATGGAAAGCTTTAACTGTTTTAGAATATTTGTTATTTCAAAAATTGTTCTTGATTTACTACAAAAACTCGCTTCGGTTATACGCTGTGTTTTAGGTATTAATAGCAAATGTAGTTTCAAAACAGATTTCAACCACTGGTCCATTAGCAGAAACAAATTAATACCGTGCCTAATTCCGTGAAACTACTCATACGTACTCAGTTTGCAGTATCTATTTACCAAATGCATATTGAATCGCTGAAACTGCAAATGAGTTATTTAGATATAAAATTAACGTTTTAAAATGTAATCAAGTTCGTTAATTTGTTATGATGTTGCTATTTCAAAGATTTATTCAATTTAGAAAATTTACAATATGTTTCAGAATCAAAACCTTGTTGTTCTCAATGCAGAGCGAATTTTCTCGAATAGAGCATTTTAAAATAACCTATTTGACAAGTACCATCTGGTTTTACATCTTTAGTACAATAATTCTTAGTTTAAGATTTTAAATTAGTTTAGTCAGGAAATAACTAGCAGCCACTGCTATGACACATATGTATGTTACATTATACCGGAATGGTAATAGCTGTATTACCAAAACCGGGATCCCGTATATAAGCCGATTTTCAAAAACGAAATCACCGATTTATTAAAATAGGTAATTACAATATATAACGCGGCAATATTTTATGACTATCTATCTTTTCATTGAATCTGAGAGCACCTTTGCTACAGTTACGGCATTATTTACCCGAAAATCTGATCATGTATAAAGATATTTTTCTTTTTAATGGCACATTTTATTTACTTTATGAGCATTAGTCACCAAGAGTTCTATTTTTTAACCGCTTAAAATAATCCATACATACCTCTTGCACACTTATAAGATATTTCCCTCCGTATCCGATAATACTATTTTATATTCCGACACAAAATTATACAAGATGCTATTATCAAAACTCCGGTTTCTGATTCCCCTGAAAATTTCCAATCTCTTTTCACTTTTCGAGAAAAGATTTCAATTTGCCGACAAAAAGTCTAGCCGTCTGCACAATGCACTGCACCCGGTGAAAACGCATTGGAGCTTTTCATCCAAGTCATTCAAAAAAGCTTCCAGTAGATGGGAAAATTTTCAAAGCGGGAGAATTCTTTTTAATGCGGAAGCAAGTCTAAGCTGACTTACTGAAAGATTATAAATGACTCTTCTGATAATTCATTTTAATACAAGCTGATAAATGAATTATTTTCAATGACTCTTAACCAGGGCTGTGGAGTCGGTGAAAAAAAGTCCGAGTCCGACTCCGACTCCAGCATTTACCAAAACCACGACTTCGACATTGACCAAAAACACGACTCCGACCAAAAAAAGGTTCAATATCGTCACTTTTTTACCCTAATTTTCGTATTTATGTGTATTCAATTAAATATCAACCCTATCAATGCGGCCAAAAGCCAAATTTGACATATAAAATACAAAAATAAAAAGTTCAAACTTTTCAAAGTTTCCGACTACGAGTACGACTCCGGCCAAATCGCCGCGCCGACTCCGACTCCACAGCCCTGCTCTTAACGAAAGCTCGTTGAAAGAATCTGGGCGTAGGAGTTATTAAGTACTAGCCGGTACCCGGCAAGCTTTGCAATGCCACTCAAAGAAATAAAATGTTTGTGCTTATTGAAGTGCTTTCGTATGCACAATATTTTAGATAAATAATTTCGATCTAATTTCACTAACATTGATCGGTATCGATGACATATACCGTTTGAAGGTTGCTGTTTGTCTTTTGCCGATTGTCTACACGCGCCACCTACTGAAAATTAATTGTGCTACGCCTTTAAACTTTGCGCAAGTGCAACAATAATTTGTAAAAATGAACGGTATGTCAGCGCATAAAATATGAAAAAATATTGACTTTTAAATTAAAAAAAAACTACTGTACGTTGATTTTAATGCCTATAACATTTGCACAAGTGCAAGTAATAAGTTGACAATGTTTTATTACAATTGGATGAACGGTATGGCAACGCATTAAATACGAACAAACAAACATTGATTTTTATACATTAGATTTCAGTGGTTTATTTGGTTAGTTTTCTTGATGCATCTAAAAAAGGCATATTAAAACTTAAAGAGCTACTTAATTCTGTAGTAATAAAATACCCAACTGACATTAAAATAAATATATTTTGATTCGTGACATTATGAATAGTCAATTTAATAAATATCTTTGGAGTTATCACTTCTAATTGTAGTGCTTAATTATTATTTATGAAAAAGCCAAATCAAAAATGTTCAAATCTGTTTATAAATAACAGAATATGTCCCTGTTACGTCTTAGGCTAACTTTGACAAATGTATTATTATCATTTTAATTTTAGCATTTATCAATTATCGCTTCCTTCAATATTTTTATGGGAACACGCCAAAAATATTAAATGAGTACATTTATTTTGATATTGCTTATCGCTTGAATATAAATGGAAGATCAGTGCACCAATGCTCATAAACAATAGCCGCTCTTGTTTATGTTTCGTTTATTCTAATTCAAACTTCTTTTTTATCTAATTCAGTTAACGTCACTGGAATCTGTTTGAAGTGGGGAAAAATAGCATGAAATAAAGAGGATACTTATAAATACGACTAGTAAACGATTGACTTGTAAATAAAGATCATTCAATTCTTCCATAAATGCAGTTACTGCAATTTTTTAAGCGTTAGTTTATATTTCATATATATAGGAAGGTAAGTTGAAAATGATAACCCATGTGCATGGCAAAAGTTTATGACGGCGGTGGACACTTATCTTGCTGAGTAATAAATCACGCTCACTTTTAATATATGCCTGCACGTCAGATAATCTTTTCCCAGATAAAAGAAATATTGAAAAAAAATACATTTCTATATCATTCTAACTATGCAGACTTGATATAAAAACATTCATTGTATAAATTTATACCACTAATGACACATCTCCTGCTATAGCCGTATTTCATATTTATCTTGCCATAACATTGGAATGGATCTGATATATAAACTTACACCACCAAACTACAAAGGTCGACATTCATACAAGCTGACAAATCGCTACTTCAACACAACAGCAGGACAATCCGAAAATCTTAGTTTCGAAACAATGGCTGTTTAGTACTTTGCATAATCTTATACATTTTGTATCGTAGATATACAGTTTAAGAAGAGTACCATAATCTAACCATATAACATTGGATTCATCACGTTATCTTAACAGTTGTTTCCTTAAGATGTGTAGTGAATACTCATTGCTTCTAATAATTGAAATATCTTTATAAATGTAGTAAATTCTAGGCTAAGATGTTTAGTATTTCTTACTTATAAATTACAAATAGAATAAAATCATAGCGTGAAGATTTTCACGAAATTCCGGGATAAATTAACACTTATACAATCAAACGCGTGCGTGTGTTATCTTATACGAATGTCAACGTGGTAGAAAGAAAAGCTCTTTCGCGTGTCGCGTCGCGACAATGACAAGTACACACTCACTAGATGAAGTGTTAGTCAAAAACTCACGGGCTTTCGTTTGAGTTGGATTGTTCAATCAAAGGCTGATGTTTTCATGTTTTCATGAAACTAGACTGCAGTTATACTATATTTCAACTTCAATTTGAATTGGTTAAAACCACCCCTATGAGTATTTATAATTTTCGCTTAATATATGTATATAGTTATATACTTAAATCACTTTAAAAAACACCATCTTTTTTTAAACTGTGTCCACCCCAAACTTGGAGCATATAGACTCTTCACGGAGATTATCTCAACATATGTTTTTTTCTACGAAAACTGCTTGTTACTCAATTGCTCAAGTTATCTTTTTTTAGGACTAGTGGTAAGCAAATCGCTGTTACTATGCGTCGCTCTTTGGGATCGGGAAGGTGAAAAGGGATTTTTTACAACACAAACACCCATTGCGTCTGACCAAAATCGATTTATTAACTGGAAAAATCTGCTCGTACCGGGAGTTGACCACTGCACCACGGACCATCTTTAAATGATGTATAATCACAAGACATCACTGGAGCAGATGTATTTTTCGGTACCGTAAGCGAAAGGTTAAAATGGCATTCATACATCAAAACACGTTTTTTTTAGATGTTTCTAAGGTTGTGATCATGTAGCGATATATCTTTTATATTATATATAACATTATTTCTGTTTGTGCTGGTTTTTTCTCATATATTAATAATATTATTTGAAAATACATTATTATTCAAAACACAGTGCAGAAATATGGGGAAGGGAAAGTGTACTTTATCGTGGGCTAGGCGTTTATTAGCGGTCGGACTGGAATCACGTCTCCTTTATCCGACAATGGAACACAAAACTTGCTTTCCAAAAGCTGACTGCTTTGTCGTATTATAAAAATATATAATTTAAAAATCTCTCGCAATTGGTTCTTCAATGAAGCAATAAGATCTCTGTCAATCGATCAAAATTTTACCCGATGCGAATCTTGGCGGGATAAGTTTAATTTTTAATGGTTTAATATAAAAAAATCATTACACTATGGAGTGTGTCTCAATAAAACGAATTTTCAGAGACCTTTTTTAACCCATAAACATCCATCACAAAAAAAAACAGGCAGTCATTTTAACCATAATATAAGTATTTGTGAACATTGAACGTTTTATAAATAAAGAGTTGTCTCAATTTATTAATCAAACTTTGTTGATCTGTAACCGAACAAACTTATCAATGTTTTTATAATGCGGTGAAAAAAATAGCAATATATTTTAGTTCTAAAGAAATTATTTGATGTACAGTGAAACTCCGATTCCACGTTTTTAAAGGGATCGTATAAAACAATCGTTAAATGCGGGAAACGATGAATGCGGGAAAGTTTTATATATGAACTAAATCCAGGGTTTATAGAAAATAAACGCACAACGCGGGAAAACGTATAATGCGAGAACGTAAGATCGGGGTTCCACTGTATTTGTTGATAGCTTTCGGCTTACGCCAACGTCAGAACTAGTTCGTAAGCCGAAATAGCTATCAACAAATATTTAAAATAATTTCAGTTCAACTAAAATACATTTTTTCACCGTGTTAGTTTTTTTATTGATTTATTTAATTGTAGATGGCATTTGATTCTTATAAAATACTTCTTCAATGAATACAGTTCAGTTTAGTTATTCAAGAATAAGAAGAATACAGTTTGTATTGTATCTAATGTGCTTAGCAATTGAATTAATATATTACCCAACGAACCATTAGGAATAAATAAACAATTACGTTGTACGGACGTATCAAGTAAAAAGCTTTTATCGTCAAGTAAAATTATGTGTATAATAGATGTTTTGTAAACGGAACTACACTAAGAAGTCGACAATAATAGTAATACTGGCGGAGTTTCAAAGGAAAATGTTGGAAACAACTAAGGCCGGCCGTGCCAGCATTTACTTGCCCTAACTTAATAATATTAAGATAGTTCGTAATGGTCAGATTATGGAATAGTCCTATCATCTCGCATATCTTTTATCTCCAGAGCCTCACACAGTGTTAGCAGTAACAGAGGGAAGACATTTTCGATGTATATATATTTTGTTTTCAAGGGAATCTACTTACAAGTCTGAAAAATCGAATACAAATGTAATTTTGCCAGGTTTTTTTTATACTTTCCTTGTTTTGTTTTGTGTGCTTTTTCGTTATGATTTGCTCGCGTGTTCTTTTGTGAGCACTTCAATATTATAAAAAAACATTTTTTAATGGTTTGTGACACCAAACATAAGCAAAGTTAATTTAAAAGTATTTCATTCGGCTTGATCTATCTTTCGAATGATAAAAAGTCCACCAATCGTTGTAAATAATATTCATTTATTGTGCTTAAATTTCTTTATGAATTAAATATTTGGTTATATTGATAAGAATAAATATTATTATTCTTGATAAATACATTTTGAGGGGGAGGCTTATTTACAATTTGCAATTATTTTATCTATATCTATTTGGTGTTGCTTCAAGATGTCAGGCGCATTGGCGTCACAGTTCTTCCTGGCTCTTTCATCTCATAGATTAGTTTTTATTTTAAAATTACATTCCCTTCCCATCGTTGCTGACAGGAGGGCACCCCGACAAAGCGCGCCGACGTTACCGCGCCGACACTAGCGCGCAATATAAGACTATTTTGGACTGCTCATTTAAATAAATTTACTTACCTAAGATAACTTTTCTACTAAAACTGCATATTATTTAAAATAATTGATACTTTGAATTATTTGGATAAATATGTTATCTTTGACAAATATTTATAACATCCAGAGTGCAGTAAGAGGAAAATTTATGACTAAATTTCTTTTATGTTTGTTTCGTGTAATATTCCAGATGTTTTTTTTTATTTTTTTATAATATGTGTTTTATTTAATTATATAATTATTTAAATAAATGCATTGTTTTTGTTTTTTTTCGTATTAAAATGTTAAAAATATATATATTGCGCGCAAACGTCGATGCGGTAATATCGCTACTACCACAATAGCCATAGATTGGTGAATTCTCATCTAAAATAACAATAATCAAGAAATACGAGCTTACATATTAGATTCAAATTAGTTTATACCAAGGATACGAATTTTTGTCACGTCTTATTGTGCTCACGTGTCGAATTGTCAAATATAAATTATAATGTAATTCGTAATAGTTTAAAAAAAAATCTAACAACAGCGTACGGTACACAAGATACATTTCGATAATTAAAAGCATATATTTACCCTATAAAGACGAGCCTGAATTTGTGATTTTTTAAACTTGTCAAACAACAGCATAAAAAAATAATGTGGTCATGTAAACATTGTAAACTTTGATTTGATTGCCCGTTTTTTGGTTTGAATACAAAGGAGGTTGATTAATGTAATATGGCTTACACAAACGATCCTTTTTTTCATTATCTGTGCTTTGAGGCCGAGGTCTAGTTATCAGTAACTAGAAAGTGGACTGATTAGAAACTGTCTGCCACGAATTTACGAGAGACTTTAATTTTGTAGGTGGACCTAATTTCAAAGGGGAGTAGGGTTCAATAACACATTTGTTTTACCGAAAACATTACAGATGTGCGTTCTGCTGCACAGTTATAATGATAGAGTTTTATGTTGTATAGATAAAATAATGCGCTTTTCTAACTGAAAAAAGTTTCATCATCCACTTTTGTTTTGATTCATTTTGAAATAAACTGATGTTGTTTCACAAAAGAATCAATTTAAATACATACCAGCTGATGAGACGGAACACTTTATTAGAATAACAACTTTTCGTACTTCGACTCTTCTTAGTCTGAAAATAATTATTAAATGCTTGAATCCAACATATTTTACATTTTTTACTGAAACTACAAATCAGTTTTTCAGTCAATTTGTCATCAGTCAAGTCTGATTTGTTACTCAGTTGCTCCATCTCTCTTTTTTAAAGAGAGTCGAAATGGAAAGGATACGAGGACGAAGACAGGATTAGTGGTTAGCTAATCGCTGTCACTGTGCGTCGCTCTTTAGGATCGTAAAGATGGTAAGGGATTTCTCAAAAAAACAACCATTGCCTCTGAACAGAATCAATTTGCTCGTACCGGGAATCGAACCTGGGTGGTCCGACACAGTAGCCAACAACGTTGACCACTGCACCACGGATCTTTGTATTACTACTTTATAATTCTTCACCCACCAAGAGCGATTCCGACCCTTCATGTAAAACTTGTATATTGTATATTTTCGCAGTCGTTTTTGCATAGAAATTGAACCTTTGGAAAATAAGTTTTTCTTGTAGTTATTTTACCCTTGGATATGAAACGTTCAATATTTAAGCGTCACGTGTTTATAACCAATAATATCATGGTGACTCTACTTAAATAATAATTTCATAAATACCACGAACCCACAAAGTATTCTAAATTATATAAAGCGTACGTGCTTATTTTGGTCTCAATTCTGGGCGGCTTCCTCTTGGTACGGTGAAGTCGCATTACCTTTGACAGTGGGTAAATTTTTGATTACCTCACCTTGTGGGGAAAATTTTCATCAGTGGCTTTACAGTTGGGAGTCGTGGTACTCGGCTTGCTTCAATACTTTGGATTATTTGAGAAATCTTGTTTGACATCTAACCGCCGACAGAAGTTTTGGTTTATACAATATTAACGTTTCATTAGGTACATACTTCAAAAGATATTTCTCACAATATGCTTAATATTATTAAATAAATAAAAAAGGTTATACCAATTTATACATGGATAAAAATTTCAAAAGTTCGCTCCTAACCAATTGCTCGAACAATTTAATGAAATGATTTTCTTCGTGTATTTAAAATATTTGTAATCTTGGCTTATTGATATTTTGCCAAAGAGAAAAGATACCTTAAATATCCGGGCCAGTGACCTAGAAATTAACATAAAACATCCTTAAGAGTTGCCTGGACTGATTAAGTCGTAGTCGAATTTGTGATTTTATATATTACCCGGCAAGCGTTGTAATGCCACTCAAAGAAAGAAAGTGTTTCTGTTTGCTAGTTGATGCACAATATTTTAGATACATAATTTCACTAACATTGATCGGTATCGATGACATTTGCCGTTTGACGTTTGTTGTTTGTCTTTTGTCGACTGTCTATGGTAAGACACACGCGACACTTACTGAAAGCTAATTGTACTATGCCTATAACATTTGCGCAATCGCAACAATAAGTTGACAAAATGAACGGTATGGCAGCGCATAAAATATGAAAAATACATTGATGTGTATATAAAAGACCTTTGCGCAAGTGCAAGCATTAAGTTGACAGAGCTTTATCGCAATCGGATGAACAGTATGGCAACGCATAAAATACGAACAATCAGACAAATAAACATTGATTTTTATATATTGGATAATTATGCCGATTCATATGAGAAGTTCGTTGAACATGTTCACTTCTCTATACAATGACGAAAGACCGCATTCGATATCTGTAATCGAATGAGTACAACTTCAATCATTTTAAATGAATTTAAACTATTTTGTCAATTAATGAAAACAATTAACTGAAGCAAATGTGTAAAACCTGTCAAACGGCTGTACACGATGACCTAAAAGGCCGTAGGCTAACTACTTCTGGTATAAATAGATTTACCACCAAGTGGCTTTTTATCACACACTATGAATACCGGTAAAACGGGGTGAATAGAGACTGGCAGGTGAA
Source organism: Himalopsyche kuldschensis (assembly GCA_028554975.1). NCBI lineage: Eukaryota > Metazoa > Arthropoda > Insecta > Trichoptera > Rhyacophilidae > Himalopsyche > Himalopsyche kuldschensis. The sequence continues at coordinate 2,176,136 of JAHFWI010000005.1, forward strand.
TAGAGACAAAAACAAGGATTGAATTTTAGCACAACTTTACTTAAGTATCCAATGTATTTTTTACTATTTATATATAATTCTTTACAATGACTATTATACTATCTCCCGAATGAGAAAACCAACCCAATTAAATGATTGGACAAAATTTTAACAAACGTGTTTAAATTCGATGCCTGTGCATTCTTACAATTTTACCGCTTAAAAACTTCTCTTTTATTGGATGAAAATTAAAATCGATCATGTTTTTTTTGGTTATTAAGTACGGTAAAACAGAATGAAATATTCCAATCATTACAATCTGTATTGTTGTCTCTATTCACCTGCCAAGTCTTGATTTACCCTCTCTCGTCTCTATTCACCCTGATTAAATGTGAAAAAAGTTATTTAACAAAATTGACTTAATAACGATAGTGAATATTTGAAAAATATTGTCATGAATGTGTAGTAGGACCATAGAAACAAATTCCAAGTTATTCATATATGAATTATGTGGCGCAGGTATGAAGATACATAGTCGTGAAGGGTAAAAAGTGTCTCTATTGACCCCGTTTTACGGTACGTTTAAGCGAACATAAATTGTGTGTTGAATTAAATAACACTTAATTAATTCAGAGTTAATAGAATATAATCGTTCAATTTATTCGAAAGCTAATTTAAGAAAGTGTCGCGGCCAATTTTATTCAAATAAGAATAATTTCCCTATAAACGTGAAAGCTTCTTACTTCAGCCCGTGCAATGTAGTTAGAAAACTTACTTAGAAGCTTATCTCTCCGTGCGGTAGGGCAAAGCATACAGACCTTTCGCTATAACAACTTTTAAACCCCGACAAACCCGGTCAGAGATTTCCCGAGACAACATAATAATATGACATGAACAAAATACCGCTTACGTACTTGTGATATATTTTAAATTGCTTGTCAAAGCTTAGTTAGGGGATGAAATATAACAGAGACAATATTAGCAGCTATTTTATATTAAGTCTTGTATGGTTTAGTGAACGGCCGTTTTCTGCTACACGATTAAGTGTTCAAATTTAACAGAGAATACGATGGAGAAGTTTTAAAGACTTCTTAATTACGAAGTGTAAAAATATTAAACGCCTTTTTATTTTTTATATACATATTTACCCATATGACTTGTCTTTGGGCATGATTCCGTTCATATTTTGAACGCACGTAGAAAAACGTACCAGGTGGCATATTTCTTTTGATAACTTTTAAGGTGTTAATCAGGTGGATATCAATTTGACGGAGCATCAAGTTCTAAGGCGCGTTAGCGCCAAAGTTCTTCCAGACTCCTTCGTCTCTAAATGTTTTAACTCTTAAATTTTATTTGTTGAAATTCCCTTCCCATCGCTGTTGATAGGAGGGCGCGATCGCTACAGTTGAGAAGTCAGTTTAATATTGCGTCTCTACCTAGGGAGGATCAGCGAGAGTGTTAGCTTATCAGGTACTTGGTGGAATATCATTATAATAAAAATAATAACACAATTTTAGTACATATTCCAAATAAAATTTATTGAATCAGGACCGATTTCGGTCATGACTAGCATTAGTGAAATAATATATTAAAAGTCATGAGCCATGAGTGAAACCGGTCTTGATCCAATAAATTTAATTTATTATAAGTACCTACTGAAAATGTGTTTTTATAAACTTCGCTGCGTCATACGGACAGTGAAATAATATATTAAAAGCAGTACCGTTTACCATGGAATATATTCGAGTTGCGAAGGAGGGGTGAGGGGGGGGGTTTGAAGATATAAGCTTGCTTTGGTACTGTCTTTCTAGTGGCTTTATTTATTCTATTTCTCATGAGAAAGTGTTTTACTCAAGCAAAGAAAAGCTTAACTTTAATGATTGATGAAATGTATATCGTTTTTAATTTAAATATTTTTTATTTTAATAGTAAAATATAATGCAAATTAATATTTTTTTATAATTTGTAATCAACCGCAGCACTCCCAGATATCTTATTCACGAGCCGCCACTTGACATTATTATACAAAAATTATACTTGATGCACTAAAATTTTGTTCGGGAAAATTTATTAGCACTGGTCAGTGATAAATGGTGAACTTTAAGTAGAATCTATAGTCAACGATTACATTAACAAATGAAATAATTTAATGAGGGGATTAAACTTTTTAACTGTGACATGAATAAAAAAGGCAGTATTTGACCAGATGTTAGGGTGTTAAATAGCGCACTATGCATCAAAACTTGTAGTGGCCGGCAAAGGTGAAATCGCCAAATAAGTAAGTCCCCCAGGTATATTGCAAAAGGAAAGCGTATACCATAATTACTCCTCTCAACTGCGCCATAACTTTCTCGCCAACTTTGACAACTAATGCGGCAAAATTTCCTGATACGTTATTATTTACTCGCTGGCAACATTTGCGCGAACAGTAATTATTCATCATGCACAGTAATATGTATTTGAAAATTTTCGTAACTCAATTAAGATCTTGATGAAAATTCAATTTCATGTGTACAATTGAAACCCAGCACTTCACCCGCTTGAGATCACCGGTTTGAATTGTATACAATACATTCACGTGCATTGCTTCTGTGCAAGAGTGACACATTTTGAATTGGTAATAATGGTAGATTACTACGTGTCTTGTTGCTCTAATAAAAGATTTGTATTTATGAATCTAACGAAATTCAATCCCAAACATCTTTAGTCTTAACACTTTAAAAACACAAAACTATTTTAATTTTAAAAGTAGTTAAATGCATAGCGTCATTCATAAGGGACGCTCACTCGTGGCATGTTCTGTGTGATACGTAACACCGACCTGTTAGAACCACGTATTATCGGTAATCGTATCATCCGGCTTATAACACAAGAAGTTGCTGATCATTGATCTGTAGCTCTCGTCATTGACGTTTATGGAAATACCAGTTTCGTTTTGAAAGAAGTACGGACCAATGAGACCAAAATCCGCAACAAACAGTGCCTTGAATCAAAATGGTTAATATTGAATGACTACTAATTATTTGGTCAGTTTCTAATTCGATAAATGGTCAGTTATAAATACTTAAAACGGTCAGTAATAAATACTTAAAACGGTCAGTTAAAAATAATAAATGGTCAGTTAAAATAAAAAGAACAAAACATAAATTTGCCTATTGCGACCATATTTGATAAAATTCACAAGCTGTCAAACTAAAACTTATCAATTTTAAAAAATAGCTGACTATTTCAATTAAATACTAACCATTTTTAATAAATAACTAACCATTAAAATATATTACTGACCGTTTTTTTTAATAACTGACCAAATTCACACTGATACAATGACAACTGACCGTTTATAATATTTACTGACCATTTTGATTTTTAATTGACCATTTATTTATTTAACTAACCAAAACTTGAATTAGTTACTGACCCATTAAATACATGCCATATTGAATTACCCTTCTATTACGATTACATATACTAGAAAGTCAAGTGCCTAACCTGATTTTGAATAACATTAATAATGAAATAATGACAAATATTTGACATGGCAATAGGCACCTGGGGTGGGGTATTATTTGTCTTTCCTGTTTATTCGACAAATAATAATTTGCCATTCCATTAGTGTTTATTTCGTTTTTCATAAATTATGAATCAACTGAAATAAAATTTTCCCGCCGTCATGTATATCTAATCTATTATGAATTTATTTTTAGCAGATATTTGGCTCACTTTGACAAATATAAAACACTTGCTGTCGCTGATTATTTCAAGACATTGTAGATGATACAATAATCATAGTTTGCTCTATCGAGCATAAAAAAGTGTCATTGGAGGCACAGTTTTACATTCTTTTAAATAATTTATCAACCAAACCTCAGCTGGAATATTAAAAATCAATGCCACCTTTTCTTTGTGGCTATAAATTTTAATACATTTTGTAAACAGCAAATCACCTATTCGCAACAACTTCATATAGGCATATAGGCAACTTCATACCAGGACGCTAATCACGGTACTGTGGGACTGCCCCGAGATGAATGCCGAACGAGCTGAGCTGTTTGCTGCGGTCCGTCCTCATACGGGCCCAATATGCCACGCTGACTTGATCTCAACCAAGGCCAATTTTGAGGCATTCGATAAATTTGCAACATCATATGGGGAACGGGATAATCTTGATTCCTCTTCAGATTCAACGCGAAGTAGATTAAACTCCGCGGATTCTCAGTATACAGATACATAAGATACTTAATATCACTCTAACAAAGTGGCTGAGCAAGTCACATTTTCTTTTTTATTCTCTTTCTATTTTTCTTCTCTTTAAGCACCTTAGTGCATGGTTAAAAGATCAGTCCCGTGCAGCTCTGTCTCGGGCCAAGTAAGTGAGGAGTAAATTCGTTTCTTTTCTTGATCGTATAGCGTTATGGAAGGCGGCTGTGAAAAATGCTGCACACACATAACGGATGGGTGGTGGGACAACCAACTTGTTCACCCAAATATATAACTTCATATAGGTTTAAACATCTGAAACTATTGTTGATAAAAGACATTTCTTTCTATCATTTCAACAGATCCAAATTAATACATTGCATTAAAACATATGCCAATTCGCTGCGAATTGGATGCAACATAAATTCAATAAAAATATAAATAATAAAAAATTGACACTCTTGATCAATTCAAGGAGTTAGTCTTTGACAATAACACAGAGCCTCATGGCGTGTGCGCCACAAACAGGCGTTGGCACCTAAGCGCTTTTTCCAGATAAGGCGCTCTGCGTAAAAAAAAATTACCATCTATTTTTCAGTGTTGGAAGTAGAGACTCCAATTCGAGTATCGAGTACTCGATACTCGAGTATACTCGTCCATTTTTCAAGTTCTCGATACTCGAGTAATTTGAAAAATACTCGTAATTTATAAATGAAGGTTTATTTCCAAATTGTATTTGTTTTAAGCAGCTGACAGAAAAACTAGATAAGCCCTATTTGATTGATTGTAAACTTTTAAACCGATGTCCAAAGCAGAGTATTTTACTGAAAAACTTCGAACCTAATTAAAATTTGAGACGTTTAATTATCTATTATTTTTGAAACATATGTAGGTTTCATAAATTGAAATAAATGTATTAATGAAATAAAATAAGCTTGTTCATTTGAATATCATCTATTGATATAAACAAATTTGAACAAAGAATATATCCTTTGGTATATCTGAAGCTACTCGAGTATTTTAAAATTGTACTACTCGATACTCGAGTAGTTGAGATGTCGAGTAATTGGAGTCCCTAGTTGGAAGGCGCCAAAACTTCGAGCCGTCCCTGCATACACACATGTGCAAAATCTAAATTTGATATTTAATTTTCTGAAAATTGACCACAGATCCACATTATTGCTGTGACAAACTTCCTATTACTAGAATACAGAATACCATCTTTTGACAATGGATACAAATGAGTAATGATGCGACCCTAGAAACGCTTTTATTAATTCAAACAAACAATACTTGCTTAAATGGCACAGAATTTTTTAAAAACATTTTTGAAAATGATCTCATCAGTTGATAATGCTCGCGGTGTGCAAAACCCATCCTGATTTCAATAAATTTAATGTGGAATACTTAAGTACAAAAAATGTTTTACTATTTTATAAGCATTAATAAATTTTGCTTTATTTTTATATTAATATAAGAAAAGATACAGCAAAATGCTGCGTTATATTAATGTGATATTGGTTTATATGAACATACGATATAAATATAATAAACATTCCACTTTAACCTTAAGTAAGGTGAAACACCGTGTCGTGGTTTGTGAAAAGGACGTTCTGCAGCCGCTTAAAATAACATTTTAAATATATCATTCTTTATTAAGGTATTCTTCAAGTCGTTTTTTTCATTTTCAAGTCCCTGTCAGCAGTATTGTGTCTACGACAGAATAGATACGATCAAAAATTTGGCATAGTGAAATATGTAAACCTGAGATCTTTTTCAAACGAAATATGATAATAAATTTTATCATGTAAAAGCTGAATGGCATAGAAATATTATCATGTGATAAAGCTCTAATTGACATTCACTTGAGATGGCCAAATTTCATTTTATGATAGAATTTTTGACGTGTATTATCAAAACATGTTTACACAAGCATTAAAATATTCAAAATTCTTTATTTCAAACTTGAAACAGGGGAATAAAATCAATGACCTTGTCTGCCTTCTGAATTTTCTAATTTTTGGACTAAATCCGTCTGCTATAATAGGTAGTCATAATTTCATAACAGGCTTGCGTATTTATTTTGTTTTAATCATTCATTTTTACCTGGTCTAATACATGAAGCTCACTTTATTTTTCATCATTAAAAGAAATTGTACAGACAGTGAAGTGCAGTAAAATTACGAATTTAAAATAAGTAATAGACTCACGTCGTCAATCATACGAATACTTGAAATTTTATTTATATATTTTTTTAACCGAGCAAATAAACTTAATTTGAACCAGAGGCAAAATTATACCAATACTCAAGGCAGTGGGCCGTATCTGTTACCCAACGATCTGTAGAATTATAACGAGAAGGCATCAGAAGATTGCTATAGACCAAGGGTAAAAAAACGGACTCTGAACTGTAGCGATCGTGCCTTCTTGTAAGCAGTGAAGGGACTGGGACTTCATATATAAAAACATAACTTAAAGACGAAGGAGACGGGAAGAACTTTAAGGCCAGCGCTTATTAGAATCTGAAACTTCAAACATCCACAAAAAAGTATACAAAAATGGATGGAATGGATGGAAACATTGGATGAGAACCTTAAAGATTGAAAGAATCTTAAAACAATTTAAATAATTGATGACGCAAAACAACGAAGGTTTTAGCACGATACCATTATGGCCAATGAGAGTTGCAGGAATACAAGAAATATCAGTAAAAGATAAACTGTATAGCTGTGTTTCAGCCATTCTACTTTCCGCGTCACAGGAAGAGTGAGTAGATATTTACAATATACTCATTCCACTACACATGTTTTAAGTATTCCTGCAAAGATTTGAAAGCGTTTGACCTTGCTTTGTTATAAGGTAATTGACTGGTGGCGGGTAGGGCGAATAACATAAACAAGAAAGTATTAAAAAAGTTAGTTTTCAATTGTTAGTCTTTTTAAAATATATGTACGCCATTGGAGTCTTCAAAAGATACTTCAAACCTTAAATAAGCAAAAATATTCACCAAAGAAATGTGGGTGGTTTGTTAAAACAATAACATTATTCAACAGAAACATTTAAAAATACAAGTGATCAAAATTGAAAATAAAATCAGAACAAGCCGCAGGTTAAGAAACACAAAGACTTTTCACTTTAAATATAGAATTGTAAAATATTTTTTTATTTGCCTACCATCTATTTACGCGATGAAAAAAGATTTCTCAGAAAAGAATATTCGTTTTTTTCTCTTTGCCAAATCAATATTTAAATATTCCGAGATTGGCACTTTGATACTATATTGTGGAATGAATGGAAAATATTTTCTAGTTGACCGCAGCGGTTTTTTACATTTCAATTCAGTTGAATGTTTTTTATTTTAAATTACTACCCACGAGTAACATCATCAGCAAAATTCGTATCATTTGTTTCTTTCTGTCAGTTTCATGGTCAAGTGCCCAACGTCATTGGTTTCAGTTTTGGATGGCACGGACTCAAATTTCAGTCCAAGCAGTTTCATTTTTCGATCGAATTAATGACTTCTGTAGGAAGACGTTAACATTTTTTTTGTCTTAAAATCCCTCCCACACCCATGTGAACCTAAAAAAGAATGAAGTGAGAGCGATCAACTAAACACTTGTCATATCCTTTAAATCCCAACTAAATATATACTTCCATGGAATATAATATTAGCTGACGTCGTTTTGATATCGTAGAGTTCTTAAATGTAAGAAAGCATACTAAACTGGTTGCTAGTGTTATTTTGGTAATAAGATTATTTTATTTGCTTGAATTTATAAATATTTTATGATACTTATTTCTTTCACGTATAGAACACGTATAGAATAAAACAATGGTGGATCAAGAAAACTACGTTTTCGCTTAAAATGTGTGAAACCCAGGATATTTGTGACAAAACTCATAGAAGAGTACAAAATTCAAACTTAGACAATCTTCTTCTAAGCGTCATTAGTGAACGTCAAAGCATGTAATATTAAAAATAATCGCTCACTCACAATCAAATTAATGTATTGACTAATAACTTCATTAAGCCATATGAATGCATTTTATAATAAAATTTTCGAATTTTATAACAGATCTGCCCCATTTTCTAATTAGTTCTGACAAAATTATGATGATACACGATTTCATATAAAAATACGTACAATAATATTTGGGATATTTCATTCTCACTCGGCTTGTCAAACGAAATTAAAAATGCTTCAGCGCTCAAATCCTCCCTTCTCCAACACCTCTTTGGTGACCGAGTGACTTAGCGAAATTTGTCGCCAGCAACTATGTAATATAACGTATTTAGCTACGGAAACCACTTGCTTCTATGCATAGATTGCGACTCCAATAATTCATCAAAAATATATTTATTTAAAATTAAAAGCAACGGTAACAATAAAACCTCTCGAAAATGATTTCTAGCGTTTGCTAATAAGAATTATTTATGAAAGTGTATTCGCATGCATGTGTATGGATGATTATATGGGTACGGCTTAAGCCAGTGAGGCACAGCCTTATTGGCAGAATGGCCAGTTTATCAATTTTCAGGTTGTTTGAGGGCCGCATGGGTAAAAATGATATTGTTATTGAGATTCTTAGTAAATATTAAATTGCACATTTAATATTCACTAAGAATCGTATATGAAAAGTTTTGAAGGAACAAGGTGATTGATATTTTTCATATTGGATGCGGCCCAATATGCGGTCCTGAATGACAATTCATGCTGCCCAATATGACAAATCTCAATCACCTTTTTTCTTTACAATATCTTAAAACTCTTTCAAGTCAACTATTTTCAAATTAATATACATTAAAAACAACCATTGTCTAATCACTTTTACCCATGCAGCCCTCGAACAATCTGAAAATTGATAAGTTGGCCTTTCTGCCGAAAAGGTTTTGCATCACTTTTCTAAATATTTTGCTATCATATTCGCCATTTTATTAGTAAGCTTGGTTTCCTACTTAAATGTTACTGCTCCATTGAAACAAAACTTTTATATCAGAGGTCGTCAACCTTATTATGCCAACTGCCCACTTTTGCTTATTTTCATGGTAAAATTTCCTTATCGCCCACCAACATCGATATATTGAAATCTAGTAGGTAAATGAGTGAAAATACTCGGGGCAAAAAGCAAAATAGCACACCGCCCTCCACGTACGCCTTGACCGCCCACTAGTGGGCGTTAGGGACCAGTTTAACAACCTATGCTTTAGACCAGTGGTTCTCATGTGCGGTCACCAGAGGACTTGGCTGCGGCCACTGACAGCTTCTTAGAAAATATTTATATTGAAATAAATGTAGTTTTACAAGTTTATTTGTCAAAAAGACTCTGCAAATTCAATATTTCGGACGCAATTAATACCAATAGGAAATTGACAAACATGATGAGGTCCATTTGACATACCTCACACACAACTCAAAACAAAAATTTGGTGCGGCAACCAGACATTTCCCTATGACTATTTATGTCGACGATGCGGCCACAGTGAAATTTTCCGTGAGAACCACTGTTTTAGACTTTCAAAAATAGTCTGTTTAAAGTAACATTAAAATATCGGACGACGAATTGTCAGCGGTAACATCTCACCCTTAAAGTATGAATGTGGCCAGCGGAGCGATGAAGTATGAAGGCCATCCATCATCGAGCAGGTGTCAAGTTATTGTTACCTCCCGCACAGTGTAGCATTATGGGGCACCATCATAGATGAGCGCCCACTACCCACCGCCGTCGCGTCATATTACAGATGAGCCAATTGCGTGACAGCGCAAGTGTTACCAACCTTAGCTAGATTAATTAGTATTTTTACATTCGCATTTTTTTATTTTGCAACTTGTCCAATTAAAAAGCGAGCGATTGTATCTTAATCGATGTTCATAATTCCGTTGCTCCTTTGTAGTTCAGATGGTCTACGGTGAATTTCTTGCTTAATCGATTCCACTATATTGATTTTCCCTGACACCAAACAATGTTTATAGCAATAGGCTTTTAAAGAACACGTTAGAACTATTATTTAGCTTAATATTTCTCACCCGTGCTTTTGATCCGAACTTTTCCATCAAGCATTGACAGTGAACACCTTAATAATAGTATAATTCTATTTTAAATATCACTTTTAAGGTGCTCACTGTCAATACTTGGTGGAATGGCATTATTATGGCAGTTGAAAATGCACCGAAATTGGCAAACTAGTGGTCAATTCATATTTTGTTTCTAGACATCGTATGTGTAACGCACATCTTTTTTGTCTAGTCCCACTCTTGCTCGACATTTTACAACTAAGTTGGAAATATAGTTTTTACTAATTTAAAATTATCCATCGTAAATAGATATTGGATTGTTTGCTTTAGATAAGGTTTGTAACATGTCATAATGTGGCATATTTTACGGTATTTCGTTTTACCACGCTCATAAATACGCAAACCATGCGATATCAATCAATTTCTCAAATTTATTGAGGAGTTGCTGGAAGGAAGAAAAATAATTTATTGAAGAGTGCAAAAGGTTAATATTTATTTCAAACTTCTACGTAACTCTTCAACTGGCCCTCAATCTAAAACGAGATATATAATTAAAATAAGCAATACCTTCATAGACAAAAATAATATTGATAAATATAAGGTATCCGATTAAATCATTGAACGCAAATTACATTTAAACGAATATAAATAACTTGTAAGCAGTATAATATCATTAATAAATTAATACTATTTGGAAAAATAATTAACCTTGTTAGGGAAATGTCTTGACACAAAAACTAATACCTGTGCAAGAAATAAGGTAGAAACAAGGATAGCAGTAATTGAATTAAGGATATTATTTAACCAGTTTATCCGGTAATTGAATATTTTTGGGTTAATCGGATATGTGTAGGGAAGGTAAACCTTTTCTCTGAAAGTAGGATTTAACTTTTATCTATGTTTAATTATCAACCATTAATTATCGTGACCGCAAAATGTTAATTGGGAGAAAATGATGGAATGTGGCAAGATAAGGCAGAATAACATGTAGAATATGAATTGTTAAGTGAACAGTTTTGTTTTATTTACTGTTTTTACAATCCTCCCGTAATAATTTATTTTTAAAGCATGCCATGTTTAAATTTGAAACTATAAGGAATACGAATCATCCGAGAAGCTAAAAATAAAAGATTAGGCTGGAAAGCACTAACAGTTAATGAATTAAGAATCAGATAGAGGTGGTTTTAAAGCTTTAATTTTTCTTAGCTTGTGCTTTGGACATTATTTTTTAAGAATATTGAAAAAAATGTATTTATAAGAAATTCGAACCACGCAAACGACACAAGAGCGTAAGCGACAAAGAAGTGACCAAATAACATGTTTTAATTCTTGTTTTCATTTAGCTTATTTTTGTTCTAACAATACATATATTAGTGACGTTTTCAATAGTTCATATGTGACTTTTATTTTTACAAAAATAAATCATTTTAATTTATTACAATTATAAGCACCAAATATAAAATAAAACTTTATTCAATGAAGCTGTTTTTATATATGTACAATTCTCGTACATATATTTTGGTGTTATTCATTTCTTCCAGTCTTGCCTAATCATTATAAAACAGAGGTTTTAGAGTGATTATCTTATGATTATAGTTTACAAATAGTATTTAAGAAAGAACGCTTTCATTCTCTAGTAGGATTCCATATTACATAAGGGGTGAACAAAATTTATTGAAAAAAAAACTAATAAATTTCAAACATCGATTTGAAACAGACATTCTAAAAATATACTTTAATCTCTAAATTTATTTATTTAAATATTTATAAATGTACGTTACAAAACTTACAAATTATAAGTTTATTGCTTTCGCAATGTGAAAAAGAATTAAATATTGTCTTCATCAGAAGAAAGAGAAAAAAATACATTGGAAATTGGCAAAGAGATTAACCGAGTGAGTATAAAAATATTGTAGTACTCATCTGAACTCATTGACGTCAGTGTAAAATATTTTGACATCCGAACCAATACCGCTTGAAATTGTTAAAGTTTTTGATAGTGGCATCATTATTGGCAGACTGGTTCAATATATTTGAAGAACAAACAAGTCACGTTCACGATTCCTCGAGAAATTTTCAGGAACATTTTCAAGAATAGTGTAATTCTCACTTTTGACTTCGGATAAGCCGAAAGAAATATGTGGCCAAGTACATTTCTCTTCGATCGATTAAATCAAAAATTACATATTATATTGAACTTTGACAATTAATGAAAATGTTTCATGTTTTTTTTAGATGAATCATTATTAAATAAATTAAATTTAACTCTAGATCGATTAGAAAAACATTAATGTTCCTGGATAAAATCAGCTACCTCAAAAATCTAACCCAACTCACAGCTAGGAGCTGATTTAACCCTAAGATAAAATAAATCGTTTTACAAACTAATCCAAGTTTTTACTTTTACGTGATATCCTGCGGTCACATCTACCTATGCACGATCAAAAACGAAATCTCAATTATTACCCGTGAATTTAGGACGACCAAACAATACTGACGAGTTGGGACAACTCTTTTAATGATCCCGCAACGTCTTACAAACTAGGTGAATAGATTAGGCTAATGTGTCGAGATGTTTTTTGATACAAATAGCTTTAAATTAAAAGATATTATTTCACATGAATAACTTTTAACTAATAGAATCATTTTTTTGTAATGATTCACTGTATTATGTATGATCAATTTTAATACAGATAATGCCAATAAGCAAATCAAATTCATTTTTATTGTTTTAAGTGTCACTCTTCGTGAAAAAGTATGATTTGAAATATATAAAACACATTTTTTTCTAACTACGTTGTGATGAGCAAAACCACTTATTATATTTATGAAACTTTATTTGGAAGCGGTACAAAATTCAAAACATCCATCCGGCCATGGATTAAAAGTAGTATGAAAAATCAATATGTATATTGTAATCACATTATTTAACGCACACTGTTTGCGTGAACATTTATCCTGTTAAAATAAATATAGCATTGATTGAATGAAGCGAAAAATAGCAAATTTGTTCATATAACTTCGGCTTGAATACTTATTGAATGATATTTCAATTCATAAAAAATATATAACTATCGTTTGTTGACATCATATCATCCTGAAAGTAGTCATCTCCGCCCAACTTTTGAAAAGGTTCAAATAAAATTATTCCAGTCAAAACTTATTTATATCAAGATGTTTTTTTGTTCGATAAAACATTTAAAAACTCTGTCGTAGTGTTTTGTAGATTAGCTTCTACAATGTTTGATCTGAAGTGAATGTAAAAATACAATGTGAATTATAATGATTTCTTTTTTTTGTTACAGTTTATTTCATGTAGTATTTTAGAGTAATACATTGTTGAAGAATGGGAGTCCCTCAATTTGGATAGTGTATGGTTACCCTTACAAAAATAAATTTTCTAACCGTTCAGTGATGTTAGATAGCTACCGATTGGCATTAATGCCCGTAACTTTTACTCAGTGGAGAATTGGGAAATATATTTTTAGAAAAGGTCAAAACACTAACTAATAAAAGGAATAATTACAAATTTTGAATAGATTTTCCAAATTAACACAAATTTATTTTCTATTTCAATATTAAGGATATTTTTGTTATGAAAGCAAAATGTCCAAATGACAAATATATTAGATTTTTAATAAATTGATGAAAGAATAAGTCGTCCAAGAAACCGCAAAAACCCACGTCCTAGATTTCAATTGTTATAAACGAAAATCAACAGAAATCAAAATGGTGACGTCAAAAAAAGAATTGAGTTACTTCTTCAAACATGAATACACAAGTAATTTAAAGTAATTTAGAAAGAGATCAATTAGCCTGATTGAAAGCTTGAACTGATAGTTCAGGTTTACTTGTCAGCTCATTTGTGCATTTGAAATGCTTAAAGATGCCGAATGGCGATACCCGGGAAAAGTAAAAAATTCAAAAGACCCAAATTTGATTTATAAATCTCATTCAGCACCTTCAGTCGTAATCCTCAATTAATAATAATATAATGACGATCATTATATTTGTATAATATTGTTGAAATGCAAGTAACGTGCTTGGACGAATGATGCGGTCAAAATGGTGTAAAACTGGTACAAAAAAAGGGTTCGTACGAGCTCTAAACCAGCCTATACCATTATATCTGTTTACCGTACTTTTACCATGTTCCCAAAAAGATACCTTTAATGATGACAGTCAGTTGTGCCTGCGATACGCCGACGGAACAATGCCCACACGTATTATCAACAGAAAAATCGTCCAGCCCTGTTTGGTATTCACCGTCCCCCGCGGCAGGACACTCGACAGGGCCGCCGCGGGAAAGCTAAGGGATTATTTCGCCCGAGTGTCCCGTCAAATTTCCGCCGAGTCATGCGTCCTCAATTTCACAGTGCCACGGACGCGGTCGGCGGGTATCGCTTAGTGTCCGCCCGGTCACGGTGTGACGTCACGTCGCGCTTCCACGACGTTCGGGGTGTCCGCTTTTTGAACGGCCGCCAAATAATATGCACGGAGGCTTTGCGGCCGACAGAGCGGCGGTGATCTTCACCACCCCCTTTACGTTTCCAGCTTATTCAAAACATACATGTATTATAAATTTTACGAGTCGACAATATTTACCAAAAGCAAAATTATTCACATCGTGTTAAACAGGGCTGTGGAGTCGGAGTCGGAGATTTTCGGCCGGAGTCGGAGTCATCGCGGGGTTTTGGCCGGAATCGTTCTCGGAGTGGAGAGAATTATTAAAAGTCTTAACTTTTTATTTTTGCATATAATATATCAAATTTGGCTATTGACTGGATTGTTTGGTTGATATATAATTGAATAACCATATATAGTAAAGGTAGGAAAAAACGTGACGAAATAAAACTTTTTTTAGTCGGAGTCGGAGTCGTGTTTTCGGCAAATGCTGGAGTCGGAGTCGTATTTTTTTCCAACGACTCCACAGCCCTAGTGGTAAATTACAATTATCACACATATTTTATTTGTTTTATCTTTTTTAAGTTTTATCGTTTATTTCGCTGTAGATCAACTAAACTGTTTTTTTTTAATATAGATTTGATGAAGTTTCAAGTCATTATGCAGGTGGGCATCAAAATTCTTCCCATCTCGTTTGTCCCTGAATTTGATTTTATTGATAATTTATATTCCCCTGCCATGGTTTCTGACAGAAGGGCGTGATCACTGTAGTGGTGAGCAATTCATAGTGAATACAGTTCAAGAGGTTAACTTATGTATTTATATGAACTTATATAAGAATATTTCCTTGATGTCTTTGCATTTCATTTTGAAGAACAACCGAGATTTGAAAGCTTCAACAGTACTGAGTCAGACCTAGTGGCGTAAGCATCTGACGAAATTATGGAAAACCGCAAGAAAACGTAATAGCTAGATTTGGAAATATTCGCAAATGAATGGAATTGTGATGGGTACGCGATTTGTTTTTTCGTCACTGCATATTACTTGTTAACAATTTTATACTTTAATAAACACTTGTGTTAAGCAAAGAGACGCTTTAATAAATAAAATATTCAAAGTATAAGAAGAAGATGGATGAATAATACAAGATAGTCAAAAATTGGCTTCCTATGATTGTAGTTCTTTCTCGTCGACAATTCAAATTATGATAGGTCGATCTTTATAATTCAGCTGAAAATATTCCTTGACTAAAAACGTTGTTGAAAACCTATATCGGTGTATCAGTTTTCTCTGTCTTCCTGCTTTTATTTGGCGAGTTCACGAGTTCGAGTCCCCAAATTCAAACATTATTAAATACATTGGTTCCGTTTTAAAAAAAATGTGCCTGAAATTATCAACACACCAACACTCACTGGCTTACCTGTATTATTAATTTATTATAGAATATTATGGAACTCGCTGGAAACTACTTTGAATATAACACAATGACAAGGCGATAAATAACCGAAAGCTAAATCAATCATTATCTATTGTTTTGTGTGGAAGCTTCTGAAATAGCAACGTTTAACAAAGCACCGGTGAAATTTTCATTTGTCTACTTTCATCATTACAAAGTTTACATATTTTATCTTTATAGTATTATAAACTTTTTGACCATATTCACTTCAAGGGTCTTTCAAATATCGCAGTGGATCAATAAAAAGCCGCTGAGCACTAATTTTCTGTCATTTACTTATGAGACTCCTTGTTGGCTAATCAGCTCTCCATTAAGAAAGATAACCAATCAGACGCATACAAACTCAGATATAATTTTTTAAAAAAAACAAAGTATTTCATCATCTAGAAACCATAAATTTCAATATACGAATTATCGTGTCTTCAGTGGAGCAACTGGCCAGGATTGTTTTACGAAAATAGTCTATCACTTAGTTGTTGTTATAAATCTTAAAATGACTTATATTATTCCACGTATTGTGTAGCTATCCGTGACACGTGTTTCGCCTCTTTCAGATGCATCTCCAGTTGCTTAAGTAATAAATTAGGAGTAATTCTAAAATTCTAACATGACAAATTACAAAAATTTTACGGGTGCGGGATACTTAGAAACAAACAAAATATAATTAAACTACTAATGACGTTAACATTGCAATTTACTTTATTACTTAAGCAACTTTTGCGATAGTAAGCCTGAAGATGAAGTTATTTAAAAAAAAATATGTATGTTTACCACTCGTCAGTCGACACTCAGTTAACAACCACAGTTTCCATTCTTAAATTGCTAAGTAATTTATAAAAGTAACTGACTCAAACATACAGCCTATTTGAATGTATTACGTATAACGTTGTTATCAAATAAATAAAGACATTATTGAAATTCCAGGAATATGTTAAAAAATCAAATAAAGTGAAGCAATCAATTCAGGGTACGGTCGGTCCATAAATGAAATCAAATTTAAAATAGTGCAAAAATAAATAACCTTTCCCGTCAGATCCGATGTTTTCATCTCGAATGCATATTTATAACCAATATAAACTTTTCAAGTGGTGTCATTAACAGAATTTCGCTTGCAAACGACCCCGGACTTTTTGCATCCATTGCAATCGAGCCAGAGTTCATAGTAAATATGATAAAGGCTTGTGAAATATGCACATAAAAAACGATCATCAGTGCCGTGCGTATTTAACATAAAAGGGGTGAATAACATAATCGTATTCTATTTGACTTAATTTTATTCAACAATTTGCAAAAGCCGGATTATGTGGAACAGGGTGTCTTTGTTTCTTCTTTGAATTTAACAATGAAAACTCAACTAATTGACTTTTTTATCCTTATTTGTTTACCTATGTATAATAACATAAAAATACCACGAAAATTTCAAGAAAGGTATGCAGATAAAAAGCTGTCGTGGACAACGTCATTGGCTTCCATGAAGGACCTCATGGGCTCGATTCTCTGTATGAGCAGTTCTTTTTCAGTCGATTTATCGATCCTGCTCTAATGCATGTGTTGTGAAAACTTCTTTCCACCCTCCCAATTCCAAAAAACGGCGCGTAGCGAGAGTGGTTAGCTTATCACTGTCCTCATATCTATTCAATCCCTTCTCTCTTCGAAAAATGAAATTTTGAGTAGCTAAATATTAAGCAGTTTACTTAAAAATACTCTTTGAGATAAACTCCGCGAGGAGTCCATATGATCCACGTTGTGGACGGTCACAGTTAACAAAATCCACATAACATTTAATAAAATAAAAACCTATTAGTGACCACTTAACACTGTAAATTGTATATCTTACATGGAGCACTGGGTCGTTATGTTAGATTTATACAAATCTTTCACAGGCAATGATACAAGATAACATGTCAACCAATACCATTTGAAAATTTGGCTTTCTACAAAGTACCTTATATGCAGGTCCAATATCCATATTTATGTTAAAAATGTTTTCTCAGAATTTTAAAAAAGGCACACATATATGTTTTATATTATACATATATATGTGTGTAAAATGTAAGATGACGTGGCGATGAGCTTTCCACAATTTAAATCAAGTGCAATATACATTTTCAACCACTTCACTGGTATTTTGCTGCATATTTCGAATATCAGATGCAGTTCATTTTTAATCCAATTTTATCATTAACGTGGAAATTTCAGAAAATTCTGTTAATTTTTTTATGTTTATATAGCCTGATTTAAGCGCCAATAAAGAAAAAGGTTTTTCCAACCAGTTTACGCGTACAGGGAATTTGCAGGTTTCCATACTATAAAAAAACGTTATGCACGTCATGAATTTCAAAAGCGTTGTAAATCAATCAAACTTTTTTTCTGTGTGCGAATGATAACGGCCATGTTTTAATTTCACGTCTGCACAATTAGTATAGATCACATATGGGACTTCTTTCATTATTTTGCTGTAAAAAAATATCCTCACCCAGCTGTATTGTTTGCCTCTTGAATGGGTCATAGTGAAGATCATTCACCTCTATCTGTACACAGGTCAACGATCATCATCATCGATTTCATTTTCTAATTTCACGATTTAATGATATCAACAATTGCATCCACGCAGTCTTCTGTATTATCTTAACATGATGAATTTGTATTTATTTATTGGAAAAAGAAAAACACAATACATGGCATTGCAACCAACGTCAGTGCGCCAGACTTGTGACATGTTCTAATTTTATATAATTGAGGATTTTGACTGAAGTTTCTTAAAGGAACTTCAATTTCAAATTCGAATCGCTTAATTTTTTTACTGCTCCGTGAGTTTTGTCGCGAACGACCCGGGTTAATGCAAGTTTATTCGTGCAATTGAAATACATGAAAATGCCGAAAGGCGAAGCCCGAATCTTTAGCGACAAAACTCATGGCAAATTACAAAATTTAAACGATTCAATATTTTTACTTTTCCATGAGTTTTGTCGTTAACAATCCAGGTCACCAACCAGTCAGTTCGAAATTACTTGAAATGCCTGACGATACTGCAATCAAAATCTGCGTCCTACAAAGCACACAGAAAAATGGAAAATTGTGTAAGTTTAACGTTCTAAAATTAAGCGTTGTATATTTCTGTTTTTTCTTGATTTTTTATCTATTCCTTGAAACATTTGCCCAAGCTAATCAGTGACCCAATAAAAATAAATCATCTGTACTGGTTTCGGAAAAAATAAGTCATTCGATACTTATTTATTTTCCATATCCGCTCCTTATTCGGAGCATATGGCCACCACACGGTGCTTCCAAGATTCTCTATCTCCCGCCAACTTCCTCGCATCTTCCCAGGTCATCCCGGCGTCCCGTAGCTTCCCTGAGTACATCCTATGGATGGTCATCGAAGGCAATCGATATACCTTCGTCTTATTTTGAAATATGATTATACTTCATATGGGCAAAGTATATTCATGATAAAGTAAATATTACTCCGAGTAAATATTTATAGTTGTACGGATTGGGTCCCGATGAAGATATTATTGCATATGCCTACTTATATTTTATTACAGATAACCCATTCTTTGCAAAGAATTTATCTCCAGATATGCCTAATAACCATTATTGTCCAAAAGGGTTTTATAGAAATAAAATGTCTTAGTTATCTATTATAAAAGAGAACAAAAAACTTACTAGGGAAGTCTTGTTAGATTAGAAATCAGAACGGTGGGGTATAGAAAATGAGAAAGTGTAGACCAATTTAAGAAAGGTGATTAACGCTAAATAGGCACCATAACTTCACATAATTAATAAATCATGAAAAAGTAAACTATTTCATTTTGTTCCTATTCAAACCTTATTTTTATCCGATCATATATAAATAATCTAGAAAAAGCACGTTAATTTTAAGTACATATTTGTAAAATACACTTTCACCTGTTTTTGTGCTGTAGATGCATGCGTTGCGCGGAAAATCGCACAAAAAAATCCAAGATTGAATATATTAGGAACATACATACAATGTCGCACATTTCAAGGTGACATTGTAATAAACAGCTGAAACACTGAATTTTGCACGTACAGTTCGTGAACAACGCGCTATTAATTACGTTATATCATATATACGTTTATATAGTCCCGAAAATATATTTAAAAAATAAAAAAAACGCATTTTGCAACAAAAATGCAACCGCATAACTTTGAAATCGCACAAAAAAGTTGTTTGAGTGTTCTTTCAAACCGAAATCATCAAAACATTCTGAAAAATTCTGAAATTCTGATAAAAATGACTTACACGATTTTAGAATTAAGCCGACGATTTTTTATGAAATTATATTTTGAAATAGATTGATTGTTCAGTATTTATTACAGGGTTTGCGTATTTATAAGCATGGTGAAACGAAATACCGGAAAAAAAACACATTAAGACATGTTACAAACTTTAACTGAGGCACACAATTCGGTATGTACGGTTTGTTGAAATAAGGATAATTTTAAATTAATAAATTAAATATTTCCGAAACTCAGCGTTCATAGTGAAGGGCTACATTCCATGTACGGGTATTCGATCCAAATACGAGATATGAATCGTATAAATTATAATTCGGTCACGTAGGATTTTTATGGCAGGGAAAATCTGAAAGCTACCTGTATGTAGGAATAACGCTCGCTTATCTCCGGCTACAAGACGAAATTACTATTATTTTCATACGAAACTTTTACTGTCCAGTTTTATATTATGTTCTATTATAAATCGTATACTCTCTGGCATTCTTTTGTTTTTTTTATTGACGTTTCTATTTTCGTTTAACTCTGGATAAAGTAAATATATATTATGGTCGTAATATTTATTCCAAATTTATCGATGTTTGATTTCAGATCGAATAACGTTATATCTTTTGAGTTAACTTTAATCACAGAAAGCTTCATGCTACTATCGTTTTCCGAAGAACAACATTTACACTCAAACTTCTTTTTTTATTTTTTTTAAATATATTTTTAGGGTTTATATAAACGATCATTTGATTTAATGTAATTTACGACAGTAAGAGTCGTTCGCCTACTGTACATGCAAAATCCAGTGTTTCACCTGTTTAGTATAACGTACACGTGCACTTTTTGGACATGTTATGTTCCCATATTAAGTCAAATCTTTTCTTGTGTGACTTTATTTTGATTGTGTTTTCAGCAGAACGCATATGCCGCACAAAATGAAGGTTTTGGGTGAAAGTGAATACGATGAACTAAACTTTTATAAAAAAAATCTCTCAAAATTGTTGTCATTGTATCCGCGTGGACATTACTTTGGGTCTTCTAACTAAGACAGTATTGAGGCTCGGTGTTTGGATTACGGAAAATATTTTTTTATAACTCACTCACTCTGCTTCTCTTACCCTTTCAAAAGAGAGATAAAAATAATAATTTGAGGACTGCAAAGAGTAAAATAAATCATTTGTTAATATGTTAAGAATGCACTGTGCGTGTAAAATATAAAATTATTCAAAACAGTCAAACATGGCTAACTGTCTTAGACATTGAGTGTTGAGGACTACCGTGCACGGGATTATGATTATAAAATAAAGCGTATGACATAGACACGGTTAAAGGAATCTGCGGGGCTATAATAAAGTTGAGTATCGTTCGGATTTTTCAGGAAATTTTTCCGATCTCATCAAAGAGAAATTCTTGTAAATTGGATGACTCCCTCGCTTCGTATCGAAAATCCGTCAAAAGATGTAATTCGCGTCTTTACGTGAAACCTGAACTACTTCGCAGGCTTTATGTGGCTGCGTTCAAAAGCGACAGAAGATTTTAATTCAGCGTACAGTGAATTATACAAAAGGTTCCACTGCCGGTGGTAACAGAAATGAATGAAATGGAAAACTATTTGGCATTAGTAGAGTATTTTATTCATTATTTTCTCTCCCATTATGTATCATTTTTCTTTCATATCTGAATAAAATTTCAAATTTTTAATGTTTAAAGTTTAATAGCCTGGGCACTTTTTGTGAAATATAGACGCGCGACCCATAGCTGTGAATGATTATATTTTTAAAGCAAGTCAGCTTACTTGGTAAATATAAGCGTTAGCAAAATAAAAGACTGTCTATAATTTACGAACAAAGACCATCACCGTAACTTTTAAGCTTTCTAATTCTCTAGGTTAACAAATAAATGAATCCATTGTAGTTACAGATATCTTGAAAAAAGAATCGGTCAGCCCCAAGGATAAATTTCTAGGTATGGAAAAAATCTGTACCAGCATTGAAATATATTGTACTAGTATTGCTACCCGGCGTCGCTCGGACTAAGTGACCAATAATTATTTAATGTTATATCATTCGACATAATTATATCACAATCTAACATCCAAAATAGAGTTAAAATAAAATCACAAACTTTATTTAATTTGATGACAGCCCCATTCTCGCCCGTTAAAATGTCAAAATTCAAGGAAAAAATCTAATTTGCTGTCAAAGAAATGTCAAATAATACCTTCACGTAAATAATAAACATTATTATATTAATAAAAGCCGGGGAAAAGTTGGTAGAAGACTAATTTATTACATTTTGACTAAATGTCTTCGCCGATAAAAATTCAAACATATTTTCTTTCATATTCGTTTTTATGGCAACTTAATGACCAACAATGCAAATGTGAATTACAGACCCACATACATACATACGCCGTTTCGGCTTTATATATATTGTATTGAACAAATAAAGCTGATTTATCACGGTCCTCCGGATATAGTTATATTTTTATCTGGTCATTAGTATTTTCACAAATCCCGATAGTTCTAACAAACCCACTTAAATCATGGAAAATAATTTACATAAAATTTTCGCTAATTTACATTTTAATAGCAATCAAACTTAGTGATCTGCTTCTATTTTTGTATATAAACGATACAAACTGTTTACTACGCGTCAGTTCAAGTACCTCCGCGCACTTGATATGCCTGAAAATGTCGAGAGGCGAAAACCAGGGGGTTAGAGATAAAACTCATGGAAAAGTACAAAATTCAAAATTCAAATTTTATATTGAAATTTCATCAAGCACCCTCAGTCAAAATCCTCAATTTTATTTATACAAATTTAATGCCTTTCCACCGATAATTGACAATCAACACATTTAAAAGGATATGCTACCTATGCCACGTCACATTTACTGTCTTTAGACGCAAATGCATAACTTTTAGAAAGACTCATTCGGTAATTCAGAGCTTTTAGTCGCGGTATCGAGGTTAAAGAAATTCTAAAAGCTCTGAACACAGTAGGATGTCCTGAAAATTATAAAGTCAAATGTTTTTTGATAAACTATTTCAGGTGAACTAATGTTTTCTTTAAGAAAAATCAAAACTATTCAACTTCGTAGAAGAAATTTGCATGTACAATGCTCGTTTCCAAAACGTTCGGATTAAAATAGGAAGCTAAGTGAGTTCAAGTTGTATGTTTTACTGAGCGCTTACCTCCGCTTTACGCCACCATTCAAAGCAGGAACACCTCGTAAGTGCCAAATGCAAAGTGAAATATAAACTAGCAAAACGAGTTTCATTGTACACCGTTGTAAACAAACAACTTCACGTTTTTAAACTAAAATAATCGAGTGGATAGTCGTTTTTTATTGTATTATTTCAACACTCTAGTCTTTTTTAATTTTACTTTATTATGGTATATTTTTCAGCTTGGTATACGAGATATTGCACGGTGTATTACAAATCTGCTACGTGGATTATTCTCTTATATGCAAAACATTGGTTTCTCCTGTAAGCTCGTGTATAACGACTATGATACAAACATGCAAAGTATGCGATTGGCTGTTATGACGTGAGCTTCGATGCTGAATATTTTGTTTGATTAATATTTTGCTCGATGATATAAAAAAAATATTTAGTTTCATACTTTTTAAATAAAATTTATATATTCAATCAATAATTTCAATAAATAGAAAAAAATTGATTTTGATTTAATGTTCAACTTTATAATCAATACTATTCTTTTTACGAAGAATTAACACATATTTTGTATGAATGTCGCCGCCTCATAGAAAACCACTTGTTTTTAAAAGATTTCATCGCCTATAAAAATGTATAAATTGTTCGGGAGGTCTAAGTTAAGAGGATTATACTTTCACATTTTCTTGGAAAGCTTTATTTGAATAACTTTAAAATATTGATTGCTCTGACGATGGGTTGAATCTGTGAAAGTTATTAATTCAATCCTTTAATTCCCTCACAACTAAATATTTAGATATTTTTACAATGATTTAATTAATTTCCTTTAAAGCATCAAGATTAAAGTAATGTAAGCAAAAACATAGCATAACATCGACCAGGAAATGTCGAGAAGCATCACAAAAAGTTACTATTTTATATATTTGAATTACAGTTTTATATTGACTATATCGTCTTAAATTGATTACTTTAAACGTTGTAATTTTTCAAGAATTTTGTCAATGAGGACCTTAGTTTCACTTGTAAGGAACCTCGGGCATTAATTGCACGGATGAACGCCCAGTAGATAGTGCTCTACTACTGCGTCAAGATCAATTGCATTCGTGCATCTAGATGCATGAAGAATCTTTTGGTAAATAACAAAACTCAAATGATTAAAATTTGATACTGAAATTCTATCAAATTAACAAAACAATATTAAATGGCACTATTTATTCTACTTATTTAGGGTTCCAATGGTTGTTTCTTTTTCCAAGGGGTAGAACCAGTCTGCCAATGGGAATGTCACTGGGAAGAGCTTAAACAATTTTAAACGGCATTGCTTCGGATATCGACATATTTCATATTGACGTGAGTGAGTTCAGACGAATACTATATTTTATGAATAAAAGTTGATTTTGTCAGAACTCACTCGGTTGACTGTTTTGAAAATTTCTAATGTGATATTAATAATAATGTTTGCCTTCTGTTTTTTTATGACTATTGTAATTTTTATCTTATTTTTAATTTTAATTAATTTGTGATTTTTATTATATATTTACATGTATGTATGTATATACATATAAATGCATGTATTTATATTTGTCAAATCCATGGCGCATTGGGTCAGCTGTAATGCCATGATTTGCTTTTTCTTAAATAAATAAATAAATAAAACCTAGAAGCTGAAAAAATTGGTAGTTTAAGATATATTGAATCCCAGAAACAGCCATGCGCAGAAATGTCTCAGTTTTATAGGCATTATTCAATTACTTTGTCAGAAGATAAACTATATGTACGTAAAATTATTTTTAAAACTTATTGATATTGATTTAATGTGCACATACAAAATCATTTCTGAAACTGGTAAGATTGTGCCTAATTATCGTAAAGTAATTTGCAATGTTATAACTTGACTTGAAAATTCGGATATCAAGCAAGTTTTCCTCGTTATTATGGATTCATTATAAAAAATATAATCCAAATCATCGTTTCTTGGTATAAAGATTATTAAAATTTCCCCATCTCTTTGTGAAGTTTTCATCAGATACGTTCTATATAATATTACAGGTTTAACTCGGATAACCGTTGCATAACCTATTTAACCCAATGACGGTAAGGTAAAATGAATTTATGTGATTTAATTAGAGCAGTGCTTAAAAAAGCCCTGGCAATTCGAAAAACCATTCTGCACATCCCTACAAGAGAAAGTTCTTCAACAATTCGTACATTCATTTTAACAATAATAATGTTACATAGAGTAAAAACCACTTTCCTTAAAAAATTATTGAACTTCTTTACCACAAAAAAAAATATTCAAATAATTATCAAATTTCAAAATTATACTATTTCAGCTCTTCGGTATAAAAAAAACATAGCTTAATTTTTTCCGGTATCGAGTTATGAATGCCACTAGATACAAAATAATATGTTATGTGTAAAATTTACAAATAATGAGGAAAAGTGGATATAAAGACAGTTCAATATATTTATATTAAAATCACTTTCCTGTTTAAAGCATCAGTAAACCATAAAACAGCACATTGCAATAAATTAGTATTTTATATCTAAAAAATAAATCAAAAATCCAAAGCACTGCATTCAAAAATAATTAAAAGATAATATTTGTATTTGTCAAAAAATAGGTTACAGTATGAATCGGCTCTCCTGAATAATAGAGAAAGGTGAGTTAAATTTTTCTGTCTCTAAAAGATCAATATGTAATATGCCATCGATTTCTTAAAATCAAGATTAATTGAATTAAATTGATTTCAACGCAACCAAAAACGCTGGATATATAGGGTATATATAGATGCACCTGTATCTCAAGGGTAAGCATAGACGATTGGTATAGGTACTGAAGAGATTTGACAGTCAATAATATCTTCTTCATTTCATTATTGCAATGAATAGTTTAAAACTCTGTATTGAAAATTCATTGAAGATTGGTGAATTGAAGACCGCACTGTTTATTATATTTTTTAAATCAAAAGTTGAGTACAGTAGAAACAAATCTAACACATTTTTTGCATGTACTGCTTCCATATTATAAAATATTAAAGATCATGCCTAGCTTCATATATCGCAAGTATTGTCAACTGAATACTCTTGATTCTATATGAGCTAAACCGGTCCTGATATTAAAAATTTGGAAGCAGTAAAAAATATGTGTTTTATGTAATTAAAATTGTCAATTACAGATAAAACCTTAAAGATGATTGATTAATTTATTTATTTAAGAAAATACAAATCATGGCGTTACAGCTGACACCAATGCGCCATGCATTTAACAAATTTAAATACATTTATTTATATGTATACATATGAACATACATGTAAATACATAATAAAACTCACAAATTAATAGATAGCCTTCTGTCAAGATCAGGTATTGATAAATAAGACCTGGATTACCAAAGGCACAATTTCATGGCTTCAATAAGTATTTTCGAACTGTGGGTAGCAACAGTTTGTGAAGGATAGTAACTTTATTTAGACTTCAAATAAGAATGTGTTTTTCATTTATGTTTTGTTTATGATATGAATTCTGTCCGATGAACTGTTTGTGAATGTAAACTATACACCGCCTACTTATAACCGTTATAATACTCGTTAAAACTCGTCGGGCGGGGTCATGCAAACCCCGAGCGTTAAACAAGCGTCCAAAACTGCTATTCAAATCATTAGGCGGGGGCGTGGGGGCTGCCAACCCCATGCGGGTGGGATAATCCACGAATAACCCGTTAATGGGCCGACCACACGCCAACACCCCCGCGAACCACCTTTGGGCAACCGCAGAGATCTTCAACCCTAAACAAGGCTCTGTTTCAATTTAGTTGCGGCAATACAGGCTAATTCGTTTTTTTTCTCACTCCCATGTTGATGGGGCGTAACGAGATTATCATAGAAATGATAAAAAGATTTACCAAGAGTAATAAACTAATTTTATCTTCTTTTAAAGAATACCACCTCTCAAACTGATTGATGGTGACAATTCGTAGTTGCGTTTATTTTACATTCAAAGTCACTTGTGTGGTGCTTACTGTATTTTTTTGGTGTGAAGGTATACGTAACCGGTCCTGCTCTTACACAATATAAGTGATATAAGAGCAAAATATATGTGTTTTATTCATTTATATTTACAGTCATCATTCGTTAATGGGTTATAGAATTTTCAATTTTTTTACGAACATAATTTAAAAATATATATTTGTCATTACAGTGAATGCAAATGCGACAAATATTTGTAAATATGAAAGTTATACGAGATAAACTCGATGAGAAATTGTATGAATCAGTCGAGAACAACTCCACGAAAAATGACATACATCCATTTCCAAGATCTCTTTTTCAAGATGACAATCAATATGCCCCCCCATAAGTTTTAGGAAAAAATGCATAAAAATACATTTAAATTTGTTTTTACTCTTTTTTTAATTTCTATATAAATAAAATGCTATGCTAAATTTGAAAACGTTTAAATTTTGTACTTTTCCATGAATTTTTTCGCTAATCAGTTCAAGTGCAACGCTCATCCGGTGTTTATTTTAAGTTCATTGTGCTGCTTGAAATGCCCGAAGATGCCAATAGGCAAAACCCGGGTGGTTAGCAAAACTCATGAAAAAGTACACAATTCAAACGATTCAAATTTGATACTTCCATAAAGATTCCGTAAAGCACCTTTAGTCGAAATCTTAAAAAAAGTATATGTTTTGTTATATTTTATTTACTATCTTGAAAATATTGGTCAAATGCATGGCGGATTGGCGTCAGCATCTAATATATTTTTACCAATAAAAAATAAATAATAATAAATATAAATAGTTGTGTTCATTTAAAAAATATATATTCATTTTTAAACAATATATTCATTTTAAAACATTATATTCATTTCTAAACAGTATATTCATTTCAAAATATTTTAAATTAAAATGTGCTACCCTTAGTACTGTTATGATACAAGAGATTTTTTTTGATAGTGCAATTTTATGCATTTTTACAGTTTGTGTACTTCTTAAACGTAAACGAGCCGTCACTTATCTCACCTTGAGTAACACAATTTTCTAGATCGAGCTTTAAAAAGGTCACAGGTAATTCACAGTGACTCCCGACGGTGGTGTTACATGCCCGCGTGCCCCATATGAAAAACACTGAAATCAGCAATCGTAGAAAGTTTGGCCGATTTAGATGGCGATGTTGTAAAATGGTTTGTTGTAAGTTGGGAAGGGTGGAGGCGCAAATGGCGTGTGCTTATTTTTATTACTATTGTGTGTAATCGATTAGTTTTGTTTGCATGGCAAAGTTACAATACGTTTACGTTTATTTTTGCCGTAACCTTGGTACTCTAAAAGGGTTGATCAGGGACAATTCTAAGAAATAGTTGTATATTTTCAACTAACATATCAACTTCTAACTTATTATGTGATTTGTGCTAAATCACGGCCATTCAAAAGTAAGTGGAAAGAATGGTCCACTGTTTCTTTGTGATTTAAAAATAATATACATATATGATGGAAAAAATAACTAACCAAACAGACAATAATATTTAAAATCTATAAAAAGATGGTCAAAAAGATTAATTAAAATATTTACTATTTGCTCATTCCGCTTTCATAAAATTACCATTCGCTTATGAGAGTAATGCACAACCTTTTTGGTAAAAGGGCCAGATATTCAATTCTCAGATAGTTCGACGGCCGCATGGGTATAACTGATTAAATTATCAATATTTTTAGTGTATATAAAATTTTATTGTTTTATAATATTCTTTCATCGTCAGTAAAAAGTTTTGAAAAAAATGTGATTTATATTTGTGATTGCAGGCCGCATGCATCGCGCGGGCCGCAGGTTGTGCATCATTGCCTTATGACAACAAAAATTTTCTGAACTTTTCGTTTAACAATTATGAATGGCTGTAACTCCTTGAATCAAGAAAAAACTAGCTAATT
Source organism: Himalopsyche kuldschensis (assembly GCA_028554975.1). Classification (NCBI taxonomy): domain Eukaryota; kingdom Metazoa; phylum Arthropoda; class Insecta; order Trichoptera; family Rhyacophilidae; genus Himalopsyche; species Himalopsyche kuldschensis. Next base: position 2,205,546 of record JAHFWI010000005.1, read on the forward strand.
GTTGATATTTTTATCATAATTGCTAACAATGTGGAGCATATAGACTAGTGGTAGAGTACATATATATCAACAAAAGTTGTTATGCGGGTTTTGCGTGTTTTTCAGGTATAGGTCAGTACAAGTGTTTAGCTTATCGCATATGCCAAGCCCTTCTTTTAGAATCGGATGCATGGGTGAATATTGTATCATAAATAATCAATTGATATATAAATTTATCAAATTGTCCGCACTCAGATTCGAACCAATGGAAACAGCAACTTAACCTAATCCAACGATTCAACAACAACATCCAACGACACGATCCAACGACACGATCCAACGACAACAATCACTCGATTCAAGGTAATATATAAAGAAAAGAATGAGAAATAAAAGTATATGCATATATAGTTCTGACGAAGGCGTAAGCCGAAATAGCTATCAACAAATATATAAAATAATTTATGTAGAACTAAAATACATTGTATTTTTCTTACCGTATTATAATGGAGTTCTACCAAGTAAATGCCTACTCAATCAATAAATAAAAGCATCATATGCATAAATGGCGTTACATGCATATCCTGAAATCAATTAAGAAGTTTTCCACTTTCAAGATTAACTATTAATTCTTGGTGGAAAGACACTATTTTAAATAAATCAAAAACAATTTCTTTGTACTACTTCCAAATACACTTGACAAAGATCAAGACCAGCATCGCTCATATCAATCATTTTCAAATGATCTGTTCAGCTCAAAAAGGCTACCAATACAACTTTGTAATTCTACAATTTTTATCAACGTTGTCATTAAAAACAGCTACGAGCATACATTTTTATTTTTTTACTATTTTTAATAGGATATAATTATTCATTAACTACGTATTTATCTAACTAATTGCAGTAATTCAAATAAATCATGGTGTGACGCCTATCGGGAGGTTTTCATTACACATTGTATTTTCGATATTAACTGTTAATACATAATAATGTAATATGTTAATAAATTTTGTGTTAATACAATGCTGACGATGAACGTGACCGGTCCAGATCTAAATTAATTTCTTGCGGTACGTACAAGAAATTTTTTACTATTTTTTAATGTTAATACATATGTAATTAATTATTACGAAAAAAGCTTCTATAAATGTCCACCTTGTCATACATATGACACTTCTTTAACACTAATTGAACAAATATTTTTAAATATTTAAACCACTCACATTGGTGATCAAATTGACGATTATTTTCAAAGGTCAACTCGGAAAACCAAAATATCAATGACTAGATTGAAAAAAAACTAATTCAATACAATGTTTCCCATAATTGTAACCCTGAGCGTTTCGAGACATCTTTCATTAAAACGTGGATTTAAAACAAAACGATGGATTAATAAAATCACAATTTGTTTGAACGTTGTATCCTATGATCAAGGCGGGTTGCACTAGTGTGCTTTAAAATAGAAAATAAAATAATACAATAAATTTGATTGACTAGATCAGCCACTGAAATCAGTTTGACACAAATTATTCTGTGTATAATCCGTATACTGTGACCCCGTCGTGTTAGAGAGCTTATTGACCCTAGTGGAGAATTTAAATTATGTCGATCCCCGAATAAATTTGTCAAATGCAATGAGTAAGCCTTAGTTGCACTCAAGTCAACGAGGCCCATTTGGTCCTTGTGAGGACGGACCACAGCAAACAGTTCTGCTCGTTTGGAAGAATAAAGTTATCCGAACCAGTTTCGCTCATCGCATCAGTTGATGGTGCTTGTGAAACTGATCCTGATACCGCTATATCTAATTTTTAAATGATAATGCAATGTTTTTTTTTCAATTTATAAGGTTCTTTGCTATTTTATAATTAGTATATATATTAGCCATAATTACTAGCGCAATTTTTATAACATGAAAATGGAACGACAGCGCTACAAAATACGTTTGGAATAATATTCTAACTATATTTACCCACGGATTGGAAACCTGCGTCCTGTATACTAAAAAAGGATTTAACCGAATAACAATGAGATTTAACCGTATAAACAAATAATTGAAGCTCGTGATGCAAGGGAAAATAGTTTCCAGATGAAATATTATACGCATGGTGAAATCAGATATAATTATTTGTTTGATATTGTCCGTTGTTTATGCAAAGTTTTTTTTTATATTTTCCTTGAAAATGTGGCAATTAAAATTTTTCTACACAACAACGTCGTTACCAGAAAGCTTTTAAATGTTTAAATAAATTTAATACGACAAGAGCAAATATTTACTCATTGCAGTCCGACGCATGTTTGAATTTGTAATACTGAAGTATAAACAGATGCTTTTATTACACTTCTGTTTCCTTTACATCTTGATAAAGTGTTAAAAATCAAGCACAAAATTTCTTGGTGTATAATTAGGTAGTTTGATGGTAAAAATACGTTTTGTGCCATAATAAGGTGTCTCTAGTAAATGATTTACTTTCTGCTGTTCTCTAAGGCTCGTGCGGCCTTTAATGGGGTATTCTGGTGTAGAGGCTCAAGTTTTAGGTGTTTTTGCAAGTGTAAAAAAAAAGGAATAATAATTTTACCGTTCATTTTTACCAGATATTTTAAGAATATAAAAAAAATATTACAATCTAAAAAGTAATAGGCTGGTAAATTGGGGATTCTCAAAAATGGCGCGCCCTGGTTGGCATGATCCCAACTCTTCTTGACACATAAAATAAAAAAAATATATTTATTCCCAATCAATATATACTAGAATGAAGCCAAAAAATCCGAATTTATTTTTCGAGAAAAACTTGTTTAAAGTTTCAGGCAAATATGAAAACCACCCAGATCAGTTTGATTCTTTGTCACTCAAGTAGCTATATCTCTAACAATAATTGGAATTTAGAAGAAAACCTCGTAAGGACATATTATATTTAAAGGCTTGAACTTTGAAAATATGCATTAAAAAATGGCCTTTTCAGAATAATAGACCAGAATACGCCCTTAATTGTTTTGCTTAAATGTGTAAATACAAAAAAAAATATTTATCTAATTTAGTTTTAATTGAGTTTCCTAGTGGGTGATTACAGATGACTGAATGCGATCTTCTAACGGGAAAAGGGTGTGTATTAATTTAAATACAGTGAAACCTCGATTCTACGTTTTTCAAGGTACCGTATAAAACAAACGATTAATGCGGGAAACGATGAATGCGGGAAAGTTTTAAATATGAACTAAGTGCAGGGACTATATAAAATGAGCGCACCACGCGGGAAAACATATAATGCGAGAATGTAAGATCGGGGTTCTACTGTAATCTATTTAACTTTAATCAAAACTTATAAACTTTTAATCAAGCTCATAGGCATGCCATGTTAAACGTACAACACTTTATCCGATATCGACAATTTTATCTGCGTTGTTGGCCAGCTTTATAGAATATCTTCTGTTTCAAACATCTTGAAATTCAACCGACCATTTTTGTCGCCGTACCTACGAAAGCAAAAATACTTTACAAACGTTCATCCTTGACTGTTAGGAATATGAGCAAAGTTTGCAAAAGCTTTGGGACCTTATTGAGCCCCGAGGCTAAAGCTTTGCTAGAGGAAAGTAGAAGTTCCGGTCCCGAAGGATCACTTCTGATACGGAAAACATAATGCGTCGTAAGGAGACGTCGGGAGGCGTCGGCGCTGACAGCCCTGGTGTCTGTCCGCCTTGCCTGAATTCATTACTCTGTGTTACGATATCAAAAAAAAAAACACTTCAAGTAATCGGAATTTTAAATAGGGTAAAAATAAATTAATACGGTGAAAAAAACAAGAATGTATTTTATATATTTGTGCATAGCTATTTCGGCTTACGCCATCGTCAGAACTACGGAAATTAAGACGAGATTGAGCAAATAGTTCTGACGATGGCGTAGGCCGAAATAGCTTTCGACAAATATATACAATAATTGCTGTAGAATTAAAATACCTTGTTATTTTTTATCACCGTATAATAATGGAGTTCTTCCAAGTAAATGCCAACTCAATCAATAAAAATAGAGTTTTACTAAAAAGTCTTTCCAAATCGAACGCAGACTTGTCCAGACTGCAGACCAAGAGACAAATTCAATAATATTTATTTGACATGAGGTGACCTATGTGTTCATATAAGATTTCAAATTAACTGATTTCTTAGAAAAACTAAAAAAAAATGAAATTTTAGTAATATTCTTTTACTGACCGAAAAAAAATCAAATTTCTTATTACCTGTCCATTTTGAGAGTGAATCATCTGTTATCATTTTCTCTCTATTGTACTTTTTAAACTATTTTCAATCCAAATCTAGAGCATATTGTTTCTTAATGCAGTAATTTGACACAATTTATCTACGGTAGTCACTTTCAACGACATAGATTGACAAATAGATATAAACTTAAAAGATACATTTATTTTTAGAATATCATATTTTTTTCAAATTGGATATGGACTGTAAATTTTTTTGATAGCAAAACGGATAATCACAGAAAACACACTTAATAATCAATTACAGTGATTCAACAAAATTCTTCGAATTCAATCATGCTTTATTTTGGATATATTTATAAGAGTTTTGACAATCTTTATCTCTTATTGACCCGGTGATCGAAAAAGCTTTTTTTTTTTTAAATATTGCTAAAGCACAGCAGAGCAATTTTTTGTGACCTGTTTCTTATTCCGTTGAAAACTCATCATTTTTGATAGAAAATTTGGTTAAGGCAGGATAAATGAATAATTATTATTATTTAATTAATTAATTACTTATTTATTGAAGAAAATACAAATCATGGCACAACAGCTGACGCCAATACGCCATGCATTTGACAAATAAATAAACATTTATTTATATATATATATATGTTACTATTCTCAGTGAAAATGTATCAAGTAATAGATTTGTATGACAACATGATTCACTGGTCACGATCATTGAAATTATTGGCCCAAGTCGATCATTTGCCGGCCTTAAAATTTTGGTTTACTTCAATGAAACAAAATCAGCAAGAAGTCCCTTTCATAAAAAGAGGACCTTGGAAAACACAGACACACCATTCGGCTGAAAATAGGGCGGTCAAATTTAATTTCAATGACAGCTTGGAGAAGAATACATTTTCACTGAGAATACAGTTTCACTGTAACATATACATATATACATATACCTGAATATATGCATACGTTTGACAAAAATCACAAATTATTAAAGTATAATATATTGCTTTTGCAATTTAAAGAAAAGATGAAAACATTGTAGTCATCAGAACAGAGAGAAATGTTCTAACAATACCTTGTTATTAGGATAGGATTGGTGTAGTGTAGTGTATTATCATTCAAACCTGTAAATACTGTAGACGAAGAGCACAACATTGACTACTTGATCAATGTTCAAAAAAAGACATACTAGAACGATATCTGTTCACAAAGAATATTAGAGTTTTTATTGCATAAAAAAACAACAGATGGCAATTATTATAGGCGAACAGCCTGAGTACTGAGTAAAAAAGTAGCGAAACAAAATGTCTTCGAATCGTATGACCGCCATTCCAGTGCCGTCGGATTTTATTGTCCCAGTTAAGAACGCGCAATCGTCTTTAACGATTGTCGTAGCTCCGTTGCAAAAAGCTTACAAATGTTGGATGCTGGAGGGAAATATACAGACAGCGAGAAAACCGACTGCAATTGTGTCTCTATCTAAACAACTGTACGATGTATTGGGGTCGTTACATGCAGGGTAGTATTTCTGGGTGGCAAAAATGCATTGGGATAATATCGAGGCTGTTAAGTGAAATGCCGTAGGGGTAAATTAATGTGAAAGTGTGCTGCAATAAAAGGGTTCTTCGGTAAAAATATCTTCTGTTTCAAAAAGTTTAACGTTGGTTTCTGTGGTCTTATTGTAAGAACGGTACCTTAGTGATCAGGTGGGCCTGGGTACAAGTCAAAGCAAGTTCAGTGCACAATTTTAATCTTAGGCAGGGGGTATGTAATGTTTCTTCTCTTTGATTAGTTTGGTTAAATATTTATTACATTAACTGTTATGTCAAATATTTGTTTTTTTCAATTTTTTTAGTATTTTTAGGTGCTTAACGTGAACTTGTTTGTATTCAGTGGCTCGATCCATTTTTTATAAAAACATATTTATAAAGCTTGAATAATCAATTAACTAATATTGATCTAATATAATAAATTATTAATAACGCATAAGTTTAATTATATAAAAAATCATATGAAGCATAAAATTGTTTTATAATAATGTTCTCATTCGTAGCTTTAGCCAGAATCATGTGACTCAAAGAGAATTTTTGCTTGCCCATCACTGACCGTTTATTCCGGCTTTTATTTGTGAAGGACATTATTTTGTGTATTTTTGAGATTAGGGGCATTATAAAAACGTAATCTTTTTTGGTTAATTCCTTCCATAAAGATAATTCAATGTTTTTTTAAGAGCTTTAATGAACATTTATCTGCGGCGATTAAATATAAATAACTTAAGTGCCCGTCCGCTCGTTAAAAACATGCGGAGTTGTGGAAAAGGGATGGAAGGGACACTTTTGTTAAATCGATCTGTCAAAAATTCCGTACGCCGAGAAAAGATTACATTATTTAATCAGTTCGTTAACAAAGGTTAAAGTAATACCGCGTTGAATTGACAATTTCGTTCAATATGAAAAAAAAAAACAGATTTCATACATAATGTTCCGCCATTCTAAGCATAAAGGCAGAAAGTGATTTTAGTACTAAGGAATGCGTAAATAAAAAGTGTTGATATTTTTTGTGAGTAGGATATAAAATACAATGAAACTTATAAGAAAATGGAAATAAACACTCTCTTTCACATCTGCTAAAAGTATAGGAATTTCTTAGCAAAAAAGCAGCAACTCTAGTTTTCTTAGCAAAGAAGCAGTCAATGCAACAAATTGAAAACAGGCATTATAGCTGCCGCCAATATGCCATGCATTTGACAAATATATATATTGATGTATATAAGTATATGTGCATATAAGTTTCTTTAACCATGCACTGTGGTGTTTATAGAAAAAAAATAACGTTCACAAACACAATTTGGTTGCCCCGCCGCCTCCCGTTATGTATACGTAGTCGCTGTTTCACGACCGCCTTCCATAACGATATACGATCAAGAAAAGAAGAGAATTTACTACTCATTTACTTGGCTCGATACAGGGCTGCACGGGACTGACATTATTACCATTAAATGTAAAGTTCTAATACAAAGGTTCTTTCAAACCAAATTAAGACTTTGGTACAAAACTTACTATTACTGGAACGAGCTATTTTTCAACCGAGGAAAATTCCAAAAAAGAATCTATTTAATGCGCTCCAAGGAAAAGTTCAACTAGTTTCGAATTTCGGGCGGATTTATGCGATACCCATGACAAAGGACGGTAACGCGAAAATTAAAAACTAAAAATACAAGTCGCGAACCAAGTTATTAAAATCACAAATACGTTTTCGCGGAGCGGGATAAATATTCGCGTGTATTTCGGGGAGGCGAATACACAGTAATCGAAAAACAAAGAGGCAATAACGTTTCGCGGGAAAACGGGACAAAAAACAGTGTTTACCGCAAAAGCGAATTTAATTGAAAAGAATGGAACGCTTCTGCCCTGTAAGTAAGCGCCTATTTTGTATTTGCTCAAAACAACGAGAAAAAAAGAAACTCCTCGATCCGCCACTGAGCAATTACGCAAAATAAACAATTGCTCTTTGTCTGCGCGATGTACGCATAATAATTTGACATTTTTTTTTTTGCATACATACTTTATCTTTACGCTACAGAATCTTGACGCATCGAAGAGAATTTCCTTAAAAAAATTTGTATTTATAAATAAATAAAAACAATTCTTTTTAGCACCATTTATTTTTCTAAACAAGATCAGTGTCGGCTTAGCTCATCAACAACTTTGATGATAATCTCAACAACTGATGTCCGCGATACGCGAAACCGGTCCTGGTCTTTTAAAACTATACGTGGAATAAGTGACAGTTAACACATTGGAATCGATTGGATTTTGTACTTTTTCATGAGTTTTTTTCATACCCGGGTTTCGCCTTTCGGAATCTTCAAGCATTTCATGTTCACGAAGTTACTTGAACTGACGCGTAGTTAACAGTTTGTATCGTTTATATACAAAAATAAATGTACATCTAGGCGTTATTGCTATTAACTTAGTCTACGTATATGAATTAGCGAACATTATTAAAAATGGTAAACTATCTGTTGTTGTGCTATTTTTTTTTCAGTGTAAAAATTTCAGTTACATTGTAAATTTTCCAACACTTACATACATCGGCGTAAAGGATTTTTAGAATTAGTTTTGATACCACCTGATATTGTAGGTCATCAGGACTCTCTCGAACGATCTTATTATCACATCAATCAATGATAATAAGACCTAAACGATTAATATAACGCGAATAAATTCACAAAATATTATAAAATCTTGTAACCGACTTCTAGAAACGACGTCTCTCGTTCAGTTCATTCGCGACCACTTTGCGTCGATTGGTTGAGCTCTTTTTCACACTAGAATCGTAGGGTATAAATATGCCTATTCTAAAGCCATTTGCAGTCAAGTCTTTATCGTTCATCCAAAGCCGACAGTCCTGCCGTTGGACGGTAGGAAGTCGCAATATAATCATTTTGGTCTTCTTACGCTATAAAATGTAGTTTTCACTGCAATTATGTCTGTGTTTTATAAACAATGTAATCTAATTTTGTGTAGAATAAACTAGCCAACTCTGGGATAGAGTTTCGGGCAAGAGAATACCGATTGAAATCTTTACAAGAGATACCTTTCTTCCCATCCTATCCCTAAGTTCCGTCAACGAACACCTTGGAAGGATGCTGTCTGTTACAGTCAGATTGAGGAAGAAGCCCTGGTCGTCTCAGTTTAAACTCACATTTTAGTATTTTTTGCTAGCTTATCATATTTTTAGTGAGGAATTGATTTATGATTCCGAATAAATCGATTCTTTTGTGGATAGTCATAACCGTTTTAACTTTTTCCTGGCGGGCCTATTAATTTCTTTGATAATTAGCCTTTTATTTCTAACCAAATATTTTAATCGTGCCTTATCCAATTGTATGTATGACGGACAAAACATTTTAAGTTAAAAATTATTATTTCAAATATCATTTGTGATGTTAAAACTACATACAATTATTATTCCGGCGTGTGATAAATGTGGTCATCATGTATTAATCACCCTGTAGTAAAAGCCGTTTTAATTGAGCCAGAGTGTCACAGTTATTTGTTTAAACAAAATATGTTTGTTTGATGCAAATGTTTCCTTTTGGAAAAACGAAAATTTATGTATATTTGTGCGCGCATGAAATGGAATTTCAAAAACCCACAAATCCTTTGAATACGTCTGTATGATTTTAATTTTTATAATTTCAATGCATAATGCATACATTTATGTATCAACATGTCGACGGGCTCGAGAAATGACAGATTAATTCAGTTATATCAGCTTTTCAGGTGAGGCTAGGGAAAATTCTTTAGCATAAAAGTTACATCATTTCAAAAGATGATACTAAACAATAAAAAGTATTAATTCACCACTCAGTTTAACGTACTGCATAACTGGTGGAACATAAGCAAACATTAATGTTAATATTTTGAAAGTTTAACTATATAATCAGAAATGAGCGTTTTCAATAAATCTTCTCAACTTTTTGGTCATTTCTGCTTTTCATTTGCTGCATATGTCCACTATACGGCGCGGCGCCTCTTATGTTGTAAAACTTTTTTTACACCAGCGCTTTAGCGTTCTTCCAATTCAACCATCTGGAAGGTATTCCAGGATAGTGAAATCTATCAATAAAAATAATAAAACATTTTTAGTACTTATTCCACATAAAATTTATTGGATCAGGACCAGTTTCGATCATGGTGAGCATTGTCAACTGATCAGTTGACAATGCTCGCCATGACTGAAAATGGTCCTGATCCAATAAATTTTATGTGGAATAAGTACTAAACTTATTTTATTATTTTTACTATAATGCCATTCCACCAAGTATTGACAGTGAACATCTTAAAAGTTAAATCTATCAAGGTTAAATATTAGGTAAGACGGAAACAGTATAGAACTTGAACAAGCCGGGTGTATTACAAATTTTTAATTTTTGCTTTTATTGTGATTTTATATTGTAGATCATATCATTCATTTAAGTATCATTTATACTAAGGAAAATAATACGCCTCGGTTCAGTAGTTCAGTATTAACATCGTCTTAACATTTGTTTTATCATTATATAATTAGTATTGATGAATGACGTTGGCTAAATTAAAGATATTTCAAAAAGAAAATGTTTAAATACAATCCACGTTTTACGTTGAACTATACATAAGTAATGAAGTCATTCAAATGAAAACGTTGGATAATATTGACATGAATATTTATACAAATATATACTAAATAAATGCCTGACATTTATTTCGCAAACTTGTTGTCGTGTAAACTCATTCTGGACAATAAATTTTACGACTTTTGTGTTGTCTAAAACGCGACTTTCATTTGAATGTCAAAAAGATTTATTTTCCGTACAATAAAATAAAGAAAAAGCTTTATTAAATAATTTACTTTGCTACTGTTTCCACCTTTTGTCGGGGCGGTCAGTACAATTCGTTAAAATGTCACCGAAAACATTTTATTTTGTTGCAAACTGCTCACTAGAAAACCTCAGCATAAAAAGTTTAGCCATTTTTTTTATCTAACCACATATATCATTTATTTTTCACGCTCTCCTTTTAATTATACTTAATGTAAACTCGTAAATAAGTCATTTCACGGCAAACGAATAAAATTACTTGCCCGTATTAAAATGTGAAATCTTCAAACAAATTTAATATTTGTGAGACTATTCCAAATATTAACTTTCACGATACGAAGATTTATTTAAATTTATTTGATATAACTTCATTTGAATAAGTTAAAAAAGCAATGTGAGTAAGTAGTTTTATGAAAATTGTCGAATTTCTTTTGATATTCTGTAATCTCTCTTGAGATTAACTTTTTTTTGCTGTAACTTATACAATTATGTCACCTCAAACGTATTTTCTTTCAAAACTATTTTTGCTATACGCTCACCAATATATTAATCATTGGTTTTCTCGATTAACTAGCGATTTTAAAATGAGGTAAAATTCAAATCAATCCTAAAACCAATCGTGTTTTTTTAAGTGTAAGTTTATAGCTCTAAAAAATATAAAATGAAGAGATGTTCTTGCGTAGCGTATTTGGACTAACAAAAAAACACTCCTGTCCTAGACATGGCTTATTATTCGGTCACTTACAGCGAAATCATTTTTATATATGTAGAGATTATTTGTTAAATAGGGTCTTAAAGCTATAAGAGACAATATGAGATCAATTGCTCATCCGCATAAAACAATACTTCTGTACTTCTGCGTTTGCGTTTTATCTTATTTAGCATTAATTTGAAAATGATTGGCAAAGCATTAGTAATTTTTTATCTTCTGTGTAAGGTCACACAGCTTTGACAGCAATTTCCTTTTCAGATCGCTAAGTAAAAGCTGTCGCGGTGTGAAAGGGCATAATACTTCTGAAAGTCACTGTAGGTAGTGTGGCAAGCTTCAGGGTGTGGCTATGTGACCATCCGTGACGTGTCAAATAAAAAGCGCAAACGCAATTAGACTTGGTTCGTTTACTGGCAAGGCGAAAGCTCGTCGTCAGTCACTTCCAACATGTGACACGTCAAATATTTTTTAATTCATTTTGTTGAATTGGTCAAAGCGTTTCGTTCAACTAAAATAATCGCTATTTCATCACTTCAAAGGTTTACTTGGTTGGTAAAATCGTTATCAATAAATGAAACATATTTTTTGTACTACTTCCACAAAATTTAATAATAAATTGGACCAGTTTAGACAGCTGAAAATTCTCCATCAATTTAGAATGATTTTTTTTAAATATTTATATTGGTTCGTTAAAAGAATGCGTTAATCCGAATGCTAGTTTCGCGTCGCGAGCTAACGATCGTAGATGTATGATATTATAATGAAATGCGGAATCCACTATTTTTCATGAAGGGATGTATTGTAATTATTATTGAAGCTTATCTACGAATGGCATTTCTCACCAATCATTTCAACTTAAATGGAAAAATTAATATTTCATTCAGAGAATCGCTTCAACATGGCAGCGGATATATCGAACGTAATGGGCGTCTGAAGGTTGAATTTCAATAGCACGGTTGCGTTGTTTTTTCTTCATGAAAGCTTACTCGGAAACATCTTTTTGCTTCATCCAAATTTCCAATGAGGTGCTCCATTATATTATATCAACATGTAAAACTTTGAAAGCAGACATAATGAAAAAAAGACAGAAATGCACTTAATTGAAAAGCTCTGTTCTAAATCAACTAAACTCATACACACACGGTGGAAAAAGCTCACTTATAATATTTCTAGTATGCGTAAAATTTTCATTGGCATTTTGCGCTGTGAAATACCATGTCGTATAAAGGTTGTAGAACCTTCACCTTTATACCCTCCTCAATGAACTTTACAATTTGATACGGCAGGTATCAGTAAGGTAGATCATATTATCACATGGCCATCATCTATGTAAATACCGTCACTGATATATATTGTATTGCCAAACGAGTCAAGTTTCGGTTTTGCAAAGGACTGTCGTTGTTTTATCAAAGAATAAATTAACAGCATATATTATATATTCTATTTTAATCATCGATTTTCAAAAAAGAATACAGAAACAGGCAATTAGTAGCTCATTAATTCAACTTAATCGAAATAACAATTTCTTCAATACGAGTATTTGGTTTAACAATACAACGAATGTATCGGAGATGAAAATCAAATGCAATGTCTTTCTATGATTAATTACCTTTTGTTTTAACTAAATCGCTTATCCCAACAAAAATTGTTCAACAATAAATGCTTTTAATTACAACGTTCTTTTTGTCTTTTTTGTAGAGATTAGGAATTTAAGACTTAGACTAGGATAGAAAAAGTATTAATTAAGATAATTACTCTTGCTAAGTTAATTTTTTTTTTAATAATATGGGTGGAAGAGAATAAGAGACATACATATATTTTTTTTGATATCTATTTGATGGAGCTTCAAGTTCTGATGAGCGCTAACGTCGAATTTCTTCCCATCCCGGTCGTCTCGAAGTTTAGTTTTTGTATTCAAGTAGCATTCCTTTCCCATCGCTGCTGACAGGAGGTCACGATCGCCGTAGTGGTGAGCGATCCCTAGTGAAGCCAGTTCAAGAAGTCAGCTTAATTTTTCTTCTCGCTTATGGAAGGTCATGGAAAAAAAATGGATCTTGGTCTTTAATGATTCCCAAATGCTTTCTCGTCATAATTCTGCATGTGAGAGATCGTTAGGCTACAGCTATAACCCACTGTCTTGTGAAACGTTTTAGAGGTTTCATGAACAAACTCGCAAATAGTGGGTACATCTCTGTGTAACAGCGATACATGCACGAAATATTTCGCATCACATATTTGCCGCGATGACTTATTCTGAATTCTGAAGTATTTTGATGTATTTTTTCACTGGAAGTTAATTAAACTATTGATGTCTTCTATTTAAAAAAAACAATTCTTCAAATCCGTATTTTAATTTTGAAAATATCACAAATATGGATGCAGGCCTTGTCATTTTGTGACGCCTTCAAACATTTAATTATTGTGGATTATCTTCTGAGCTATCCCTTCGTCTATTTCCACAGTGATAAGGACTGATTTGGTGTATATTTATATACCACTACACTACTGAATATTAGTTTTATCAAATATATCACCGCAAGGAATAGAACGAATGCGTCAGTCACTCGGCTACATAAATAACAAAAAAGTTCTTATGCTAAAATCATAGTTCATGGTATAATTATTTGCCACTAACTGCCTTTTTTGTTTACTAATGGCTGCAGTACATGGCTTTTTTTAGGTTATGTTTATTAAGTTTATTACAAATAAAGCTTTCGAAACGTTTTTGAATCGCTTACTACGTAGGTATTATTTTTAATACAATGAGTCACGTAATAGAAGAGCGAATTTTTTAAACGTGTAAATTGCGAAATAGTGCTGCTTATGTTTTATTATCAGATCAACATTTCCATACCGAATGCCACTCTACAACAAACATTAATCATTTTCCTTTAATTTTTGATTCTAGGTATTACCCGGGAAAATGATTTATTGTAATAGCAATAATTTTATTCTCCCTATTAAAAGTCATATTTTATTTCAAATACGCAGTGGCTATGTGGGCCAGGTCAAGCCAGGCACCTACAAATGAGCCAGGGCGCCACCCTACCACATTTTGACTTATAACTTAATTTTCAAGTCCATACATACATTTAAGATATAAAAATTTATCTACCCGACGGATTTTACAAAAATAAATGTACCCATGTAACATAAAGAAATCAATCTCAAACTTGGAAGACATTTAATCGAATATTTATGGGATTTTTTTAATTGATTGAATTCTTAAAACCTGTGGTTTTCTACCTTCTGACGGATATAAAAAAAAAACAGGGAAAAAATTGATGACCGACCTGATACCTATTTATTTACCTTTACACTACTGCATATAGATTTTTTTCTATTAAAAAAGAACATTACATATTTCAATACAAAGTCTACTAATTCGAATAAATAGACTTTGTATTGAAAATATTTTTAATACAAAACATACATATTTATTGAATTATTTGTATAGAAGGTTTTACAAAAAAAAATCTTTGAGTAGGTCTAACATTTTTTTATCACTATGATTAATATTAGAAAAAATATTTCAGCAAAAATTAAAACAAGATAAATAAATAATACTGAAAATATCAACTGTATTCGTTTTGTTTTTATTTTCCAAATAAGCTTCGGAATATAGTGTGTATTCAAACATCTCAAAGGAATATAGATAGTATTTGATTACGCACCAATAAATATATTCCATGAAGGAAAAAATCGATTGCCTAAGATATTTCTATATTGGAATATTCGGTTGCATAGATACTTATTTCACAGGGGTATTAAAGAACAATATATTCAAATATTTATTGAAAAAACTAGTTGCCGGTTTTGTTTCTTGTGCGATATGAAATGGAACACTATTTTTAAATAAATTAACGGCTATTTTTTGTTTTACCCATTTGTCAATCTCGAATTAATTTATTTTCGGTGGCGCATCAATCGATTGGAACATACCTAATATTTGAACGTTCGATATTCGTTTGTTTATTTTTTTATCAGAAATATTTAATGATGAAACGCAAAAAATCGATGTAATATAAAATTTTACATATAAGCATGTAAGTGTCTCATTCCATATATTATGTTTTATTAGTATGTACACAAATTAATAATTTTATTCAAAGACCTGTTACAAAAATGGATAGAATAAGGTTTTATGACGTGTTTAAACTGATGCTGTCAAAATGTTCATTTTATGTTTTCAATATGTGAATTATTTACTTAAAACCAATATATCTATTTTCAGGAAGTGATTCGATAAAATAAACGTGTGATTCAGAAAACTTATTCAAGATAAAATCTTTATAAGTAAGTATTTAATTTTGGGTGAACAGGTTGGTTCTCCCACCACCCTTCCGTTATGTGTGTGCAGCCGTTTTTCACAGCCGCCTTCCATAACGCTATACGATCAAGAAAAGAAACGAATTTACTCCTCACTTACTTGGCCCGAAACAGAGCTGCACGGGACTGATCTTTTAACCATGTACTAAGGTGCTTAAAGAGAAAAAAATAGAAATAAGTAAGTATTTGCTTTTATAAGTAATATTTAATTTAATTTAATTAGCAATTCATTTTATGATATTTTATTTCTTATACTAAGGTAAATGTACCAGTAGCTGACCTTTTAAGAGAAAAATTCAGCAAAAATAACGATTAAGGTTTAGCATTGTACCGAATGATGGCAAAGCAAGTATACTCATATTGGATTATATGACTTAATTAATAGTATATAACAAAAAATACGAAAGGGCCTGCTTAAAAAAAGTTTTGTTAAATTATTTAAAGCCATGTTCCTGTTTCAGTATTTGACCATCTCACATATTGAAAAATCCAGTAGTTGACTATGTCTAATCAGGAGGCTTTATAGTGAACTTTCTGTCAGAGCTGCCTCAGGGTTTTTGTCACACCACTCTTGGTTGAATCAAGTAGCAATGGGTGGTTCAGGAACAAGGTACACACCGTTTCTAGATTGATCACTTAATAAATTTGGAATAATACATTTTCCTCACTAGGTTTTGTTTTAAAATGTCCACCCTGGCACTCCATTAGCTATATGGCTATGTGTTAGTGGCTTATTCCGACCACATATGCCTTAACTAGTCTGAACTTTACAATTTAGAGCAATCCCGCATCTGCATTTATTATTTTGGGCCATTTTATTCTCAACTGGTCAACTAATGGTACATGGTCAACTACTAGTTACCTTATATGTAGCTAGGTGGCCAACGCTATTAGGGCTTCGTCCACTCGCTTGTTTTTTTATCTATTTATATAAAAATGAATGTATGTCTGTCTGTATTTCCACTATGGACTACTAAACCGCTCGACCGATCGATGTGAAACTTTACAAATTTATTGAGTACACTCCCGCAAAGGTTTCTGGCATACCCTTCCATACGCTCCCCAAACCTCACCCCGCCAAACAACCCCCCTTCCCTCCAAAAATTGATATCGATTTTTTACAAATTTCTCGAGTACACTTCCGCGAAACTTTCTGGCGTACACCCCCTCCTCCCCCCCAATCCCCCTACAATTGCTGGCGTAGCAACACGCGCAGGGTACACATAATGCTATATAAAATTGGTATGAAAAATAGATACAAAAATGAAAAACAGCTTTCATTCCAATTATACATGAGGGTAGCAGTTTTTACCACCCGTTTAAAGGCTTCAATTATCTCTTGTTCATTTGTAGCATAACATCTGTGGTTAAAATTCAAAAAGAAAAGTGTGAATCTAGGGGTTTGTAATTTTCCCAAAATCTCAAAAACGGGGCATAGTTAAAGCGATAAAAGTCTTGTCATTTTTCTATCCCTAATCTCTTCGAAAACCAAAAGTTCATCAACTGGCTAGCAAACTTTTCTCGTATAAAACCTGTGTTTGAATAAACTCCATCGGAAAAAAAATTAACCACCAAAACGATAATATTTTCAAAAGACAATGGTGTGTTTAGAGTTTCTGGCATATTCGCAGAATAACTATTTCATTAGTTTTCCCTAAAACTATCTCTAGGTGGGTCCTCCACTCGATTCTAGACAGACGGGACCACTCGTATGTGGACATATTAGTAGAAATTGAAAATTTGGACGTGTGATAGACTCTGCTTATCATATTAGTTGTAACCGGGCCAACAAATTATCTAGTGTCGAGTATTGTTATTCAGACTGCCAAGTGATATTTAATATAAATAGTTTTAGTATGCCAGACCAATAAATTATGCACAGACAACCTTCATATAACACGATGCTTATAAAACATTGTTTTGATCTAAAATTACTAAATTAACTTGGGAAAAGCATGACACAGCTTTTTGCAACGAAGTAGAGTTTGGCTGTTCACAAAAAAGTCACACTTCTAAACATCGGCATTGATAATGGAAATAGTTTGAATGTTTGATTTAAAAAAAACCATCATCTATTTAAGAACTTCGTCTGAAGGTATTCGATGGAATTTCAATATCAAATTTGAATCGTTTGAGTCTTGTACTCTTGTAGGCTCATTCACGTGTCGCGTTGTGACAATAACACGTGCACACTCACTCGATGACACGTGATATACTTAGTCAAAAACTTTCAGGCCTTCGTTTGAGTTGGACTATTTGGATATTTGCTGACGTTTTTTATGTTTTTAGGAAATAAAACTGCAGCTATAATTTCATTTGGAATTTGGTTTTCGCCACGTATATGAGTACTATTTATAATATCCGTTATAAATATGGCATTTCAAATATATGGTAAAGATGGTCTCTTAAATATCTATTAAAACGCAAGCTTTACATGATGAATAATGACTTTTGTACCGTAAGGAGGTGGTTAAAAGCGATAAATATAAGTTAATAATGCTATTATTTTTAGAACAATTTATATGGTAAAAAATCGATTAATTGCAATGGCTCGAATAAATATGACTAAGCAAGTGTCAAGCACTTTTTCCCATAACGATTATCATTGAATTGTTCATTTTCAAAATAGGAAAATAGTCATTTATTATGCTAGAAATTATTAATAATCTCTTTTTACCGTTTGCATATAGATTTTAATTTATTGTGCTCGCGGTTAACAGCTTTTCTCCGTATCCCACAATAAGTAAACGGGGGCACGCACATGAATTAAAACTCACGAACTATAAACTGTATGCGATGCACGAAATCTATTATTACACGGTGTTATAACCTCATGTTTAATACCTGAAATAACAAACCGCATACGGCACTGCAGCATGGTGTATGGATGAATAAATTATTAAAGCTTTTCTATCTAAAGACCTACATGCTACTGATCCGCTTCTGCTTTGGGTAAGCCATTGCTCCACTTCTGAGAATTCGGCTGCAAAGAATAAGACAAATTCAAAAAGTAGAAGATATTTAAATAAATAAAGCATAACTTTTTATACCACTTCCACAAAATACATTTTTAAAGATTAACGTTTTTGCTCATCGCAACTATTTGCAACGCAATCGCGAGCATGTAAATAAAAACAAAGCTATTACATGTATCGATTTTTACGAAGTTTATTTTACTCCAAAAGAATCATACAAATATACATAACAGCTGTTTGAGCATCACGACATGATTTCGAGTCAACTGTCTAAATTTTATTTTCATTTACACGTGTCATTAAAAAAATCTTCTTAATAAACTGTCTTTTTATTTGATGTGTTTTGCCGTGCGTTATAATCGTACAGGTACATCTAGACCAGGGTTCGTCAACCTCTAGTAGATTTGAAAAGAGATTTTTATAACCAACATAGTATTACAAACATAAAAAACATAAAAAACATAAAAACAACAAAAAAAAACATAAAAATCTAAAAATCTCACTTATTAATTTACGAGAGCTTTAATCTTGATACTGTTTGACTAAATATTTTATGTCTGGTTCAATGTTTGTTAAAATCAAACGACGGTCTCCACTTTCATGATTTTGAAATATTTTTGGGTATAGGCATAAATAACCCACCGCCCACCACGGAAACCTTAACCGCCCTCTAGTGGCCGATGCGAACCAGGTTGACGACCCGTGATCAAGACAAATACAATATTATAGCAATTTAATAACGAATTCTTTGACATATTCATTTCGTTCGCATGGATTACTTTTATATGATATTTAAATACAGCCATTGACTTTTATTTTAAAAGTGACCAAATATAGACCCAATACAATAAATAAAAAGCTTTTTAAATCCTTTTTGTCATATTAGGTCAATGGAGCGAATCATCTAACCTTTTTTATTCGCTTCCAGTCTCTCAAGAGTCCAATAGATATGTTTCTATATAGACACAGTGGTTCTTCATCTTTAAATATATGTTAGATTTTTCCTATTATATTTATAATATTTATTGATAACGACAGAACGTAAATATGAGTAGTTTTACATGATACTGTTTAGCAGTTTCCTGAAATATGTTTCGTTTCTTCAAGCATATTTTATGATTATGTTATTAAAAAATGACATATTTTTTTTTTATTATATGAGGTTTCTTGATTCTTTTTGTATTTCTAAATAGAGTGTATATCAACATTAAGTCATCTGTCGTCATTAATGGTCTAATGGTAAAAGCTTTACTTTAGCAAATAAATAAATCTGTGCTCAAGTCCCAACAAGATGAGATATTCGGTTATGATGTATGTCGTGTATTTTCTCCTTGCCTTGATCTCGGCTGATTTAAAATATATAAAAAACAATTGCCTTGGCTATTATTATTTATAATGGCTTATATATTTTGTATTTTTTTTAACCATGTCCACTCCCAGCATGGAGCAAATGGATTCCTCACGGAGTTTATCTCAACATATGTTTCTCGACGAGAACTGCTTGCTACTCAGTTGTTCAACCCCTCTTCTACGAAGAGAGTAGGAATAAAAAGGATACGAAGACTAGAACAGGGCTAGTAGTTAGCTAATCACTGTCACTGTGCGTCGTTCTTTGGGGTCGGAATGGTGTGAAGGGATTTTTAACAACGCAAACACCCATTGCCTCTGAACAGAATCGATTATATGTCTGAACAAATCTGCTCGTACCGGGAGTCGAACCAAGGCGGCTCGACACGGTAGCCAACGACGTTGACCACGGACCGGGACATTTTATACCATATATTGTAGGGTAAAAAAATCTTTGTATAGTTATTCAGAAACACTGGTTGATACTAAACATATATAGCCACTCATTTCTTTTTAGTATGTCAGTGAGGGAGAACTCGATATAAAGGGCATGTCAAATATGATTCGACCCTCTCAAATGGCAACTCGTAAATAATACTCCCACTATTCCATTTTTTCCTACTTTAAAAAATACTTGTGAATATGAAATCGATATTACCCTGACTGGATTTGGAGTATTCATTTCACCATCCCTTATGTGAAAAATAAACGTATATTGTCAAAAGAATGAAAATAAATTTACTCTTTGGAAACAAGCAATAATATTTACCAAACAGAATGTTGAATCGCTCAAGACAGTTGTTAAAAAAAATGTTAAATTGTAATCTTTTGTGGAAAGACTAAATTTTGCATGAGTACCTACTTCTTTTTTATTTAATAAAAAAGTTTTCCTCTACATGTGAGCATCAATATTTTATTTATTATACGTTCAACTAGTTGATTGATTCGTTTAAACATCATATTCAATTTAGATAACTTGTATTATTTAATATAAATCTTTTGTAGAAAGGCATTATTCCATATTGTATATTAAAAAACTAAATTTGTTGTTTATTTCTCTATTATTCAATTGAAATAATACCGATTTCACTTAACTATTATTTTCATTTAATACAAATTGAATAAGACAATTATATTAAAGCTGATAGCAATAAACAATCATTAAGAACACTTGAAGATTATAACTGAAGGTGCTTGATGGTTAAAATCGATTTAATTTTGTATTTTTCCATGATTTTTGTCACTCAGGCCCAGATTTAGCTTTTTCTGGTATTTGATTTGAATTACATGAATAAACTCATTAAGTATTGATTGTTGATAAAAAACAGTTCAATAATAGATTAACACTTAACTTCCCATAGTACACTAATTAAAATTTTGCAATCTCCTATATTATTGTTTGGTTCTTATTAATATTATATGATTCTTTAAGTTTTCTAAGACATTTCAATAAACCGATCATGCATAAAATTTGGCAGTTAAATTTACTGAAAAAACTTTATTCACTCACAGAATATTTTCATCAACTGAAAACACATTCTATATTGACACATTTTTTATGGTTAAATTGTAATCTCTAGTACAAAGTAATGGAATCACTTGGAATAATTACAAAATATACATTATAGTAAAATGTTAAATTTATTCCTGCACTTTTCTAAATAAATACAATAGAGTAATACGCACAACCCAGTTATGAATGCCAATAAAAAGGTGTCACTTAAAGATGAATTTTATTCGAATCAGGCCAATTCAACTGACGTTTTCGTGTATGCAGTGTTGTTGTTTTTGTCACTCTGATTAACAAAAAAAATACTAACAGTCAACAATTTACATGCAAACGTTGGAAAAGTTATCAAAGAAAAGTCGCGGAAAATGCACGCAAAGGAAGACTGCAAGGCAGCGACATCTGCAAGACGCGACGCAAACTTTTCCAATCAAAATGACGAATAAACAGGGGCGGGAAGGCACATAAAGGAAATGCAATAGAATAGCATTCCGGAGCATCGGGACATGCATGCAACTGCTACAAACCTATAATGCTACCCTAAAAGTGCAGTGGCACGTGTTTTTGGGAGATTTTCGATTGTAAGCGAGCTTAATCGTTATTTTAAACATTTTCAATGGTTATTTAAATACTCAGTAGCGTGCAAATACTTTTTCGTTTGAACTAATTGTGCATCATAAAGTTGGCAATTGGTAAATTTCGATGGTGGGGTTTCAATGGCGGTACCAATTTATGAACAAATCATTGAAACGTTCACCCGGTAAAGTCGCGAGCCCAAATTCCTGTACAACCAACATATATATATTGATTTTTAAAAAGTTTTACACTGCATAGAATCAATTAGTGTAAAATTAGAGGGCGTAAATATATCGATTACTATTATACTATGTGTCTCTCTTCTTTTTTACTTTATTGCCCGTCTCACTAAAAGAGTAGTCGAGCGTATGAATAACAGGCAGCTATAGTTAAACAAATATACAGGCTGAAAATTGGAAGAGAACATGTAGGTAGTCTATCGATAGTTAAATAATTTGTTTATTTTTGCTATGCCCATATTCACTAAATATTTTAGTTCGGTTTGATTTCTTTTCTTGTATGGTAATCACTAATCTTTTTTTCAGAACTTAAATTCAATCTCACTTGAAACTTTATCTCAATCTACACCAATTCAAAACGTTGATATCAAAGTGACATATGTATTTATGAACATTGATATTAATTTATAGATTGTATTATATTGGATTAAAATTCAAATATTCCTTCAGTTATAGTAAATAAGTTTACGTTTCAAAATAGAATTACCAAAATTTACATAAAATATTGTGAACAAAATGACTTCTCGCCAAATATCTTTCAAAAACTTGATATATCAAAGGTCTGCTTATGTTTATTTTTATATACATATATATGTGCATTAAAAAACATTACAAAAAATAAGTTTGTTGTGCTGTTTCATTTTAAAGATTTAAAAAATATAAGAAAAGAAACATGATTAACAAAAAGAAAGATGACATTGGAAATTGGCAAAGAAGTCAACCGAGTGGGTTCTGACAAAATCAAATACATAAAAAAAATACTCGTCTGAACTCACTTACGTCCATGTGAAATATTACGACATCCGAACGAATAACGTTTAAAATCGTTAAACTGTAGATTTATATTCATATAAATTTTAAGCTTTTCAAATTTAAATTGTTGTAAGACTTCTGTTTTTATTTGCAATATCGCTAGTGAAATATTCGTCTGAATGTGTTTTATTATTATTATTCTTTATAGCATATACATAAATGCCTAATGGAAAATTGATTCGTATAAGAATTGATTGTTATACAGTATTTCAACTATATAGCGAACAGCAAATCATTCTCCTTACGTCTCTCTTGTTCTGTTAAGAAATTAAGAAAATAATAAAGACATCACATACATAAAATAGTTTAAGGACAAGTCCATGGCCATCGCATTCTAATAAAACAAACGCCCAAAGCGTTGTCCACGAGGCTACAGGAACGCCGTATACGTATGAATAGATTGTGTTAAACTTACATAATCTATCAAATTTACCAACGTCCAACTAGTATCCCCCCGGGGAGATAATCTATATATGCCACTGTCATGTAACATCCAAGGGAATTGCATTTTCATCAAATAAGCGAGGCCTGAACACCTGGTGTTGGGCCCCAGGTGATTTTCCGGAGTAGCTTTTCTCAACTAGAACCTATTTCCTGCGTCGAAAGTTACCTCTGATGCAATAAAAGAGTCCATGTGTACCAATTAATCTGTCCAGCGACAAACTGTACATCTTCCTTCTTGCTACTGGATGTGTAAAAAACATCGAATGAATTCTTATACAAATCTTATACAACGTTTTGGAAAAAAAACATAAATGTCTTACGTCGAATCATACTCGTTTTGACTTAGAATTCGGCCTCTTAGGATAAACGAAATGTATCTCGATTATGGCTGGTTTTGGGTGTCACTAAATGAATGCCACTAAATACAAAATAATATGTCACGCTATGTTTCAAAGAGTCATATCAATAAGATAAGTGAATACGAAGAAAGTTCAATGCATATTTAAATTACTGCTCCACCTAACCTTAAAACATCACATAAGAATAAATAACTATTTGAAATTTAAAAAATATATTAAAAAATGAAAGCATCGCATTTTGAAAAAAAAATGTATCTTTTTAAAAATAGGTGGCAATATATAACTGTTGAAACCAGTTTTGTGGCTCTCCTGAAAAGTAAAATAAAATGAGTTACGTTTCTCTGCTTATAATGGGGTAATTATTATTTTACACTTATTGCTGATGATACGTGTCAAGGTCTCATATCTAATTTTTATATTTACTTTGCTGTGGATTGGATCTAGACTCGTTTGATCGCTAGAGTAAATCTATTACCACTATACTACAGATGCTGACCGAAGAGTGCTACGGCGGAAATCACGATACTGTAACCGTATCTACAATTTCAGTGCAAGTTACCAATCATAGCGTGTTTCTGCAAGTCATAGTTAATGTTTTATCATCTTAACGCAGTAGCAGTCATAGAAAGAAAATAAGAACTACGTATTCACTTCTGAAATGAAATTGCAATAATTACTTCTGTTATTAAATTATCATAGCAAATAAATAAATAATACAATATTTTCCAATAAACTTAGTGGCTCGAAATAAACGAGATATCATAGCTTGAAGCACACATTCATTAATTAATAATGATGAGATTTCCGAACTGGGATTCGAGTTCGGAACACCGCAACCAAAGCCAAATAATTACATAACAGTTTATATTATAATAATAGCTGACAATTCAAATTGATTTATGTTATACTCATTTTGTTTACTCATCAATTTATTGAGTAAAGTACTGATCAAATCAAAGTAAGCAAACTTTTAAAAACGTCTTAATATGAATAGGAAAATCAAATCTATGTAGACAAATATGCATAACTGGTTACTCGAAACCGAGGCTTCGATACATAAAAACAACAACCAAAATAAGGTATCCTTGACGTGGCGCCCGGGCCATTCACCGACATTTTACCAAAATATAAAACACAATATTTGCCTAGTATTAAACCTATTCAAATTCATATTTAGTTTCGTGAACGAAATGTGCAAGGAAATGAAGTTAGAATACGTAATAAAAAAAGGTTCAATTTTCTATTAAATATTCCGAGCTTGTTTTTTGTTTCCCCATTTTTTCGGCAAACCTTAAATGATATTCAGTTTTAAAGGGTTCGGATCTGTTGTTTCTTTACTGAAAATGATAATACTTTATTTATGGCTATGTGTTGTGATACCGCTATCTTAATGCATCGCTCTATACACTGAGGCATGCTGTGTTTTAAATCAACTCTTATCAAAACATAAAAGTTGTTTATTTGTGTAATAATTATTCAGAAACAGTAATCGTATCTTACTGTATCTTGCGTGTCTGTTTTTGCTTGCGGTTATAGAAGGAGGATGGACTGGCATAAAACAATATGTAATATTTTATAAAAAAGGGAAATTTGCTGTTTGAAATTGTATCAAAAATAAATAAATTGACAATTAAGCTTGTGGTCACAAAAATTATGGATATTATTGTAAAAGTAATTGAAAATTTCATATTAAAAAAATGATAATAATTTGGCGATCAACTGTCCTGCAATTGAATTCCAACAATGAGTATTTGAACCAACTCTGTCACTAATAAATATAAGAACTCAAGATCATTTATATAATCACTAGTATTCGAACCCGGCTTCGCTCGGACCAGTTTGGGGTTATGTTCACCTCGGCGCGTAAATTCAGACGGGCCAAGTTGAAACAACTGGCAACTTAATGACCAACAATGCAAAAGGGAATTACAGACCCACAGACATACATACGTCGTTTCGGTTCTATATATAATATATTTTGGTTCATATGAAACTACTCGAGTATTTTGTAAAATGTACTACTCGATACTCGAGTAATTGGAGTCTCTACACACACATTGATAACGAAACAAATTTACCGTCGAAACTTTTGCGAGCGAAATCAATTCGTTTGTTTGAACTTGCAACAACAATGCAAAAGGGAATTACAGACCCACATAGATACATACGCCGTTTCGGTTTTATATATAAGATATAATCATAAGGTTACAGCACTTATTTAAATATATAAAATGTCATTTACCATGATTGTAAATAATGTATTTTTATTTTGAAGAAATGAAAAATAAAATTGATTTCCTACTTAGCGTTATTCTTTTCTCCTTAGTATCGACTTATGGTTACCTTATTTTGAAAAGGTTCTAACTAAAATTTTGGCAAAAAATGACATGTTGTATGACCTTATTCTAGCATATATGATAACTTCAGAATCATATATTATTGAATTACGGAGTTCATCTGAAAACTTTTTTTTTTTAAATTATTTGTTAAAGTTCAAGGATTGACATCATTATTTCCGTCATTAGATCGTTAAGATCATTTTAAAGTGTGAAAAAATATGCTTAAAATAAGAAATTTGAAACATTTTTAGTTGCTCATTGTTACAAGTGAATTTTATCTTTTGATTGAAAAAGTATATAATAATTGAATTAAATAGTATTTTATAAAACGCTTATATCTCTAAGCAGGGTCAATAGCAGTTACAACCTTTTCAAAGTAAGGTCTCGTTCTGTCAATGGCTAACGATCGATAATATAATTAGCAAAGTATTCAATTCAGAATCACCTTTATTTTTTTATTATAGCTGTTAAATATGATTCATTACATCATAATTCGTCTTAACTCAAACCAGCTGCCAGTTTTTTTTACCTTGGCTTAAGATTTGTACGAGAACTTAATTTTGATTTTGTCTTTTTTGTCATTTTCACTCTAATCACCCTACCTCCGCTAGCCTTCAATAAATTGTGTTTCATTGGCTACATTGAAGGAAGCGGGTTCTCTCAAGACAGGCAATAAAAATTTATATCGTCTTAACGCTTTAAGACTATATACAACTGTGTACAGAAGTTAACTAAAAATATTTGAAGTAGGAAATCTCAGTTTACTATACATCAAAAAACAGGTTGAAAATGTATATTTAGTATTTTATTAAGGCTAAGAGATTTAGGACCACTAGACTTTTTTTTATATAATCTAGTAGCTTCCACTTATAAATAATATATTACAAGTATCTTTACTGAGTGGTGAAGCTTTAATCTTTTTCGATCACAGCTGTGACTATTTTGCGTTAGTTTTACAATATATTAAATTATATTTTCATCGCTTCTTCACAATTCGTTCCATACTTTGAATGTAATAAGCGAACCACTTTATATATGTACATGCAGTTCCCGTTTAAAAACAATTGTCGGAACGCTACATAAGTACCAGTAAAATGAAGTATGAAAAAAATTTTGTCAGCTCACTATTCTTTAAATTAATTAACACATAATTAATGTACACAACTGTTTTAAAATAAATGTTAATTTTTATCAACAAAAATGGTTTTGTTCACTTTTAAGGTGTTACCTGTCAATACATAGTGGAATGACATTACAATAAAAATAATACCACATTTTTAAATAAAGAATTTCGACTGAAGGTGCTTGATGGAATTTCAATATCAAATTTGAATCGTTTTAATTTTGTGCTTTTTATGAGTTTTGTCGCTAGCGATCTGGGTTCGCCATTAAGCATCGTCAGTTCAAGTACATCTGTGCACTTGCAATGCCTGAAGATGCCGAAAGGCGAAACCCGGGTCGTTGTGACAACCCGCATTATCAACTGATCAACTGAATCCGGTCAGATCTCAATAAATTTTATGTGCAATAAGTACTAAAAATTTGTTATTATTTTTAATTGATTTTGTATCAGGACAGGATAAAAACTACACATTTATAAAAATTATAAAACTTTTCGGAGTAGTTATTTTTCATGCTTCGTCAAAAAGTCCAGCTGTTCTGGTCGTAAACGGACGCGATGAAAGAAATACAAAATTTATAAAAAATATATACCCTTTGAGTATACATTTTTAAAGTATTTGTGAAAACATGGCACCGTTTACCTGACTGTGAAATTAGGCGCAGAAAAATAATGACCTTTTCAAACTCTTCAGCCAGTACACGCACTATTGCGTGACGACTCTTAAGCAGTCAAAATCGCGCTATAGCCTTTTCAAGGAGAGTTGATCTTTAACTACATTATAAAACCCGGGTAAAACTCGTTTACATCAAATTTACACTAATTCATAATTTAATTGCAATTTAACTTATTAGTCTTCTTTTATTTGTGTATATAAACGATACAAACTGTTACTGCGCGTCATTTCGAGTACATCCGTGCATTTTAAATGCCTGAAGATGCCGAAAGGCGAAACCCGGGTTGTTAGCGACAAAACTCATGGAAAAGTACAAAATTCAAACGATTCAAATTTGATATTTAAATTCCATCAAGCACCCTCAGTCGGAATTTCTTAATCTTATATATAAAACCGAAACGGCGTATGTATGTATGTATGTCTGTAATTATCTTTTGCATTGTTGTTGCAAGTTGCCATAAAAACGAATATGGAAGAAAATATGTTTGAATTTTTATCGGCGAAGACATTTAGTCAAAATGTAATAAATTAGTCTTCTACCAACTTTTTCCCGGCTTTTATTAATATAATAATGTTTATTATGTACGTGAAGGTATTATTTGACATTTCTTTGACATAAAATTAGATTTTTTCCTTGAATTTGGACATTTTAATGGGTGAGAATGGGGCTGTCATCAAATTAAATAAAGTTTGTGATTTTATTTTAACTCTATTTTGGATGTTAGATTTTGTGATATAATTATGTCGAATGATATAACATTAAATAATTATTGGTCGCTTAGTCCGAGCGACGCCGGGTAGCAATACTAGTTACATTATAAATATTTCAGCAATAGTTTTAATTTTGTCGCAGTTTGTTTGAGTAAAGCTAATGTGCTCTGCAGCAGTGTATGTCCATACCGTTACTACTCTCTGGCGAGCGAAGGGAAAGAAATCGATAGTCGATGGTTTCAGGTACATATCTGGGGGTCTCTTCTACCAACTGGATGGAGTACGTCACTTTAAAAGGTTGATAATGATTGTTCATGGTTTGTACTCAGTGGAGGTACAATATGCTAGAATGACATGGGAGAAAGCATGGAGGTTGGCGTATGGCATAAAATCTTGATGCATCGTATGGTGGTCGTTGCTCCAAATATGGAGCGAACTTGCAAAAATAGAAAATTAACGCCAGCATTATTGACATAAATACATTCTAACTCCGAACTAACAATTCTTGATAAAATTGCTCGAACAGAAAGCATTAGGAAGCTGATGCAATACTTTCAGACCTTTTTGCTGTTTCAAAGTTATGCGGTTTTTTTAATGCAATGTGAAATTTTATCAAATTTATTTTTGGCTCTGCATAAACAACAACATGTTTTCACGTAATTAGCTACGCGTTGTTCATATACTGCACGTGCAAATCCCATATTAAGTCAAAGCTTTTTTGTTTTTCATTTTCCACGGAACGCATCTATCACACAAAAAAGGTTTAGGTGTACGGTAAAACATATGAATTTTGTTGAAGAATAAAAAAAATCCGTCAGAGATAAACTTTCATGGATATAGTTTAATAGCCTAATATAGGGTAGGGCCAAAGGTAAGTTCGCTAAGCGTGGCCTGTGAAATGACCCTATTTTTCATACAAATAATGTACCTTCGTTGTGACCGTTTACATCTTGATTTTAGATTATCCAAGGGTGAGCATTAGATCAATAATATTATACAATTATTTTGAAATTGATTGTGTAACCTTCATGCTTCAAACATTTGATTAAAAGTATCACATTATTGATAAAAAAATATTTTAAAAAACTTAAAATAAAAGATTTTTGGTTTATTTATTTAGTTATAAAAGTAATGTTTATTTATCTAGCGATAATACTTGAAACAAAAAATGTTCTAAAGTATTTCAGTTCTGATAATTATTGCTGTAGTTGGCATCATATAAAGTAGAGTTCTTCAATCTGAGGTCTGCGGACTGGCACCGGTTTGCAAAACTTATTTGCCAGTCCGATGAGTTATAAAATATCAAACCAGTTGTAAAATTGAACGTACCAAAACCACAAATATCATATAATGAAGGAAACGGTCTTACCAACTGAATATATCCGAAAAATTTCATGACAGTATAGAACCTACTGTTGTTGAAGGAAGTTGGTCTTTTTAAGCATTTTAAATGCTTCGATACTTACAATACAAGTACAACAATATTTTTCTCTACGTCACACGTTATTATTTAATTTATTGCTTCAATAAGAATGACTTTAAAATATTGTTTATAATAAATACAGCTTGAATTAAATGTTTTGTTACATTTAATTCAACAGCCTGGCTAATCTAATATATAAAAATCAATATTTGTTTGTTTATTCGTAATATATACCGATCTTCCGATTGCAATGAAACTTTGACAAACGTTTTGCTTGCACTTTTGCAATTTTTTTTGGCATAGTAAAATTAGCTTACAGTAGGTCTTTTATATAAAAGTCAATGGTTTCTCATATTTTATGCGCTGCCATACCGTTCAGTTTGACAACTTATTGTTGCAATTGTGCAAATGCTATAGGCATAGTACAGTTAACATTCAGTAGGCGGCGCGTGTTTCGTACCATAGACAATCGGCAAAAGACAAACAAGCAAACGTCAAACGGTAAATGTCATCGATACCGATGAATGTTAGTGAAATTACTTTCGAAATTATTTATCTAAAATATTGTGCATCCTCTTCAGCACTTCATTAAACACAAACACTTTCTTTCTTTGAGTGACAGTGCAACGTTTGCCATGAGTATCATGGGTGATACCCGAGGTGAGACCACGCGATAATTGGTGAGTCAATTTTATTATTTTAATTTTTATTAGAATTGTCTAAAAAAAATCCGATTGTTTTCGGGCAAGGTTGAAAAATGTCGGGCTCGGGTCGGGTTCGGGTAAGATTTTTGGAAATGAGCCTCGGGCTCGGGCCAGGCTGGGTTGGAGGTTTTTGGCCCGTGTAGACCTATAATACACATAAATAGGAAAGGTAGGAAAAAAACGTGACAATTTTTTTTTAGTTTGTGTCGTGTTTTTGGTCAACGTTGGAGCGTAGTCGTATTGTTTTTTAAAGATTCCACAGCCCTGATATTTACAAAACAATTAATATCAATGGATCTGACATTTATTTTTATAACGATGATTTCGGCTCAATACTGTACAAAGGTATTTCTTTTATATGTGCATTATTTAGCGGTGAATCCGTTGATAGCAATTGGCATAAACACGCTTCCCTCTTCGACCGGCTGAATTTAATATGGAAAATATTTTCACGTACGTACAAAGACTGCGTTGCCAACATGGCAACGACCAAAAATTATTGCCAAAACGTGTCGCTGTGTCTATTTGAATGATAATAATATTGTCCGGAACTGTTTTAAACACAGAATATACGATACTGCTGTACACTTCAAAGGAATAAAAGTGTACTTCCATATCGAATTATTATATCGTCGCCCTAGTTTGCAAAGCTGGTACCTCCCAACAGTCCCAACATACCGAAAATAAAATGCATATTTATGAACTGAATTGAATATTTGAAGTTCTTCAAAATACAACACATAAATAAATATTTTATCAAAAAGACATTTAAGTTTATCATAATTAAGCCCTTGAAAGGTGGAATGAGTCATGTCTAAAAATGGTGAATCGTTTCTATTAGACTTTTAAGTTCAATGATGTTTTAACTTCGTTTTTTTGTGGAATTATCTTAACATTTTAGCATCACGTGAAAGTTTACTACAAAAATGATCAAAAAAAAGTATTTCAGAGAAATAATTAATGAAATAGTGTTATAAAATGGTGAGATTAGTTCACCGCTAACATATCGTTTAACCAATTAGCAAAATGATGAAACTTTTAAATTAGCTCAGAGCATATGTTTATTTTATATAAAAAAACACTATTTTAATGTTTTTAATAATCTCACTTCACTTGTAGGATACTTCAAGTCTTGAAGAATATGATACAGTATCTAACTATTTTTTTCCAAAAATGTAATTTGGCTCATTTCACATCTCAGTTGTTCAAATGTTATATACGGTAAATGGTACATGCCTTTGGGTATTCGACCTTTTCCATTGCCGTGAATCATATACATATTTTAGATTTATGGATTAACATTCAAATGCATGGATATATATTTATAAATATTTACACCCTCTTCCACCAATTCAATCCTTATAACGAAACTTTGGACGGTAGGACGTGGTTGATTTTTTTTATTCGTATAGCAGAAAATCCGCATTCAAAGTGAACTCAGTTGCAAAACCAAATGCCATTTATCCGACGCTTGTATTCTGTCACAGTGGCTTTACGATGGTAAATGATGGCCAAGTACCGATCAGAGATTTCGAAAAACTATTTTAATGTGGTTCAGGTGCTTAACTTGGAGCTGTAAGAAAATGCAGAACGGAATAGCCAGCTTCCTGTTACGGAAGTGGTCATGAAAAAACGTTGAAACTAGCGGATACAAATTTCAGTGACAAGTTCGTTTTGTATGTCTGAAGAAATATTGACGGTTTGTGAACAATAACATACATTTCCACTGTTGTGTTCGGTAAAATCTTGAATACGTTATACGGGTAAAAACACGCCTTGTGAACGTAGCCTTACTCACCTCGATTATTTAATATTCTAGCGATCTGCTTAGACTAGCAGTTTTTTTGTCAATATCAAGAACTTGTAATTAGTTTTTCTCCGAGAGCCATTAGCGCCTCTGTCAATAGGTACTTAAGCGTATCAATCTTCCTATATTATTTTAATAGCGTGTGCTAACTTTTATCAATGAATTTCAACGTTATACCCAGCGTTAAAATTTAAAATTGAAGATTAAACTTTTACAGCCTGTTGTTCAAAAATAACTATGCAAATTTTACCTTCAACACACGTTTAAAAATGTCGCACCGGCACGTATAAGTGTCATATTAAAAAGGTCATAAAAACAGAATTTAATCATGTAACTTTTTTCTCGCCTGTAAACGGGTTAATGTGTATAAAATTTTAGCGAATTCAGCGCAAAAGTTGTGCTTAACATAGCGTGCGAGTAAAATTTGGTTTCCGCGGAGCTTTTGCTTCAATTCCTTTCAAAGCTCTCCTCGCAATCTACACACAGCTAGCACCTTAATTGCGTTTAAACTAAGCATGTTCGGTACAGACACGATATGCGGATAGGCGAAAAATATATACATTATACGTTGTACATGCTTGAAAAACACCTGGTCCAACAGCTTTCTTGAATTAAGGGTACAGTTTACACTCCAAGTGAAATTTTTCCTAATCTGTTCTGCATGTCTTATTTGTATTCAAACATTTAATACAAGCATTAGTATTTTAATTTACATTTTTATATATACATCACTTTGTGTTTAAATTATGCCAGAATTCTTCACTTCCACTTCATATATTGCATATTTTATGCAAAAATTACAATTTTATAATCGGTATACATGGTTAATAAATGTGTCAATGAGAAACTTAATGGTCAAACAATTATCTATTTAAGCCACGTCATTATTTTATATACCAATAGAAACATTGGTGATCGATATAATTTAAATTGATCATCCTTCATTATTAATTCAAGAAAGAAAACTTCGTGATTTATTGTTTTCATAATATAAATCTATCTATCTATCTATATATATAAAAATGAATGTCTGTGTGTATGTCCGCTATGGACTACTAAACCGCTCGACCGATCGATGTGAAACTTTACAAATTTATTGAGTACACTTCCGAAATGGTTTCTGGCCTACCAACCCCTCCCCCCAACCACCCCCCAACCTCCACCCCGATTTTTTTTTTTAAACTTTACGAATTTTTCGAGTTCACTCCTTTGAAGGTTTCAGGCATACCCCCCTCCCATACGCCCCCCAAACTCCACCCCGCCAAACAACCCCCTTCCCCCCAAAAAATGATATCGATTTTTTACAAATTTCTCGAGTACAATTCCGCGAAACTTTCTGGCGTACACCCCCTCCCCCACCCCACCCCTCAATCCCCCCTACAATTGCTGGCGTAGCAACGCACGCAGGGTACAGCTAGTAATAAATAAATTTAAATAAAATAGTATGGTGTATATTTCTTCTAAGTATAATAAGTATGTATATGATTTGATGAAATGAAATCTGTTTGAGCATAGCTTTGGCATGTAATAGGTTCTGTTCTTAATTCTAGTTATGATATACAATATTTTCTTATTACTGAATTTTCGCATATCTTACGACAGAGGTATATCAAAAGAGAAACTTACTTAAATCAATATTTGTGTTTTTCTTTTTCAAATGAAAGAGTTTTATTAGTAGCTCAATACAAGCGTTTCCACTTTTCCACTTTGTACAGAACGGATGCAAATTATTTATTTAAATTAAATCGAATTAAATTCTGTTTTAAATCAAGAAAATATGAATATTCATTAGAAAATAATCAATCGCGTGGATTACTGAAGTATCGTTTTCAAATCGGTACTACGATGTAAAAGAACATGTATACTTCTTACTTCAGTTTTTTATCAACACATCGCAAACCTTTTTTTTATAAACATCAATGCAAATCATTTAAGAATTCCAAACACATTAAATGCATTTCAAATATAGTTTTATAATATTTTAAAACCGAAGCGCATTTATGTTTTTATTAAAAAAAAAAAAAAACATCTTCCAATATAGGCGTGTTTTATGCATATATTGTCACTCTATTAAGCAATTTCATGCATTAAAGTACACGTCCCCAGCTAATGGACGTTCTGACAGTTTGATAGCAAAAAAGGCTGCAATTTTTAATATTATAACGTCAATCTGTATGCCATTACGTTATCTATTTATATTTTAGATAATGAGTTTGTATTAAAGTGCTGAAACGACTTTGTAATTGAACTTACGTTGAATATTTTATCAACGCTGAGACTTTCGATGGTTTTAAAAAATGAAAGTTTTATATTAATTTAGTCAAGAAGTAACACTTTATATGTAGGTAGGTCTTGATCAAGAAGTGTCTATGTCAGATTTAGTCCGTTTGCATTTAAGCATTATAAAATACTCTTTCTTTTTATGATACAATTCCCTGTCATTCGATTTAAATTGAAATAAATATAATGACAGCTTATTTATATATCAAAGTTATGCTGCAGCATACCTTTGCCAAGTCTTTGTTCCCATAGATGATCAGATAGTGTAAAAATCACCATTGTACCATACAACTAAACCATTAATTTCAATAAACTTTCAGAAACACAACATATTTCCTTAACAAACAATTACCTATACTGGACAATTGATGTTTTTGACATTAGCACTTTAAGCATGCGGCCCCACATATTATATAGTCAATATAAAATAGTAAAAAGTTTTTCATGTAAATGCTACAATGTTAAGAAGTTTCTGACG
Source organism: Himalopsyche kuldschensis (assembly GCA_028554975.1). NCBI lineage: Eukaryota > Metazoa > Arthropoda > Insecta > Trichoptera > Rhyacophilidae > Himalopsyche > Himalopsyche kuldschensis. Next base: position 2,240,936 of record JAHFWI010000005.1, read on the forward strand.
TAAAAATAAAAATATGGATCGTGGAATAGCAGTTTAATATGCTTAAAGTTTTAATTTCTTTTATGATCTCTTTACATTTTCCATATAACAAACGGCGCCTTTACTAGACAACTTCATATTTTTACCTCTGGAACAAAATATTTTCTAACGCTATATTAAAACATTTCCTCGCGTACATTGTTTATCGATAATACCTCAAAGCTCGGTTGATATCCGATCTAAACATGCAGCGCACACACAATCGCGCATTATCTCGAAGCCTGATTGAAAGCTCTGCTCTATGGTCTATGGGGACGATAAATAAAAACCATTACCCCGTAAAATGGTTAGGACAGTGAACACAATCAATACATCACTAATGCTGTGGAGCTGGTAGCGTCCCATAAATAAAAATAAACCCCACAGGACAAGAGATGGAATGTTTTGTTTCCTTTTATCCCTGCAGGGGTGTAAACTTTTCGGAAAAACTAAGTGATTTATTTAATTTCCCGATTACGTTAACCAACATTATCAATAAACTTGGAAAATTTTGTGCATTTCCTCTTTTAAATAAAACAAATCTTTGATAAAACATGATCAAATTTAACGTACAAACTTTGGAGTTATTTGTGATTCATTCCATAAGAAATATAAATTATATTCAGTGCAATTAATACATCGTGTTTATTAGTAGAAATCCAACTAGATGACCACGTAAGCATACAACTAGAGAAAGCTCAATGATTGGCAGTCGATGACTTGTGTCCATATATACCTTATCATTAATTTGAATCGAACACTTTTTTCAAACCAATCTTATGAAACTTCACAATCCTACTTATATTTTAAAAATTCAGTGTATATTTTTACTTTATTGATTGAGTAGGCATTTACTTGGTAGAACTTCATTATAATACGGAAAGAAAAATAACAATCTATTTTAGTTTTTCATAAATTATTTCTGACGAAGGCGGAAGCCGAAATAGCTATCAACAAATATATAAAATAATTTATGTAGAACTAAAATACATTGTTATTTTTCTTTCCGTATTATATTTTTACTTGTTAATAACTGGCTTTTAGTTTCATCAAACCACCGCCTTGGCAGTAGAAACGCATTATAACGAAGGTAACTGAATATAAATGGTTTTTTTTTTTTTAAATGAATTAAGATTCTATACTGTGAATAATCATTTATTTTATATTATCATATGTATAATTATATTTTTTGCGGTATCGTAGATAGAGAATGGCATCAACAGATTACAATAAAAACCCACATTGAATATCTATACTTTGTACTGTCAATGTTGATTCATTCAACTCAACTGAATGTAATAAGTCATTTAACTTTTTCATTTTGAAAAGAGTCATGATACAATATATCATAACAACAGGGTTAGTGGATAGCCAAACGCATTTGTAGATCCCTGTTTTTAAGATTAGGTAGGTGGAAAGGAATTTTGATATCACAGAAATACATGTCTTTGACACGAAGCCATAAATTGGTTAACAAATATTTATTATGATATTTTCCATTCCGGGATCATAGCACGTGAACACCGCAAGATGACGGCGTTCTTAATAATAATATGACATTTTTCAATGAAGAGATATGGATTTGTAATAATTGGTTTTAATCTATAGCATATTTAATTTAACAAAAGCATCTTCCTGGCAATAGAATAATAATGAAACGTTTTCTATTAATACTTCACTGTTTAAAACTAGAGTTTTGATCAAATGAATTAGGTATGTGTTATTTTCTCCTCTATTTTTCCATACAATCATATTGTAAGGATCAAGTTGACCTCCCCGTCTCAGCCTTATCTCATTTCTTCTCGTAAAAGAAGTCTTAAATCAGTAATATAAAGCGATACTGTATATTTGAAGCAGCATTGAGTTTTGATTCAATTTTCTCGATTCTTTCCATCTAGGTAAAATTGCAAATTTGGACCCATTTGTAATAAAGCGCTTTTCAAAATCCTCTTATTTACTTGGTAGTACGAAAGAAAATCCAATAACTTAGTTTCACAAAAATTTAAAAAAATATATTATAGGTATGTTGGCATCACACCATCGTCAGAAATACAATTTTCCGGCGTTACTATAATACAACAACACGGTCGAAAGAATTACTTGCAGTTTAGTTCACCTCAAGTCTACTGCTTTCGTAGCAGAGTTGTTAACATGATTTTATATTCAATGCTTGGTTGCGTGTTCAAGGGCTCGAATACCCGAAAAGACAATTTTGTATTCAATTAAGATAATGTCTTAATCCCATCGCATTCACTATAAACTTCTTATCCTACATAATTATTGCCGTATATTTAACATATAGGTGGAGGGAGTGGTTGATAACTTATGCTTGTTAAAATATTATAATTTTTTTTCTAGTAACTAATAAGTTCCTTATTTTATATAACTCATTTTAATTGCTCTTTTGCATTCATATTATCATGTACGTAAACTGAAACCCCAATTTATCGTCTTTAGGGTCTCATCAAAAAACGATGAAAATGCCTCCAAGATTATAATAACAATAAATCCAGCAATAATGGTTCGGAGTTTTGCTGTATTATATGGCCATACAATTTTAGCTAGTTATTCCAGAAAAAAAAAATTGCATTATTTTAATTAAACGTGTAAAGCGATAAATTTTATAATTGATTCAAAAATATAAAATGGTCAATTTAATTACTGTGAGTGGATAAAGTATTTGAAATAAATTGATAATCCTTTTTGTTTCGTATTTTTTGGAATATTGCCCGGGGAAATTCATTACAAAAAGACTGTATACGAACAAACAATTTTTGCTGATTTTTTCGTTACCCTGTGTTGAAATGTTTTGCAGCTCTCAAAAAAATACCTGCATTCGTTGAACATGCAAAAATGAAAAGCACGGTGACCAGACATTTAATTAGACTTTTATTTAATAGAGCCAAAATAAACGATTGAAGTTAAAAGTGTAGTTCATGACCTTGTTCAGTCCTTGGATCTTATAAAGTATTGATTTGTTGCATGATACTCCACAAAGCTAGATAGATATAATTTATAAAAAATGGTAATATTAATATACCAACATAACTTGGCCGACGATTGATGGCGAAACTTAACTAATCTAAGGCTTGAAATTGTCCATCGTATGTTTTTTAGAGTGTCTTTTTGTAACGATCTGGAAATATAGTTCTAAAAAGATGGAAAATCTCAAAAGAGAATTAATACTTCCAATCAATTGTACAGATTGGGTGGACATGAAAATAAAATGGCAAAATGTTGACATTGAACGTTTTCCCAATGATCCTGAATGTAGAACTCCATTATTTAAAAGAATACGTAAGAATACTGGCACTAGATGCAGTTACGGTGCCACCTGGATCTAATGCCAGTTCATAGAAACAATTTCATTAATTAGTTCATATTTAATTAAATATATTCACATTCGAGGTTATTCAAAGTCAACCAAAATAAACACACTTAGTAAAATGAATATTTTTTTATATCATTTTACTTGTTGGACTATTGCGTCGCAATTAAGGGTGACTTAATGCAAATGATAGTTTAATTAATATGCGTGACATAAAAACGTTACCAGAAAGCGCACGAAAAAACAATAAAACGATGTTTGAAATAAACATATTATAATTTTAAAGCTGCGCTGGGAAAAATATTTTTGGTTTTTTTTGTACTAAAATAACCTGCATTTTAATCAATGAAGTATTTTTATCATTCAAAATAATGTGAACAAACGTAATATTTTACAATTTCTATCAAAACAATAAATTGAAATTGTGAAAAAGTGATCGTGCTTTAAGGGAACATTGCCAATGAGTAAGTCAATTTTTAGTCTCTGGAGCTCAATAAATGAAATTTCGAGCCACAAGTGTCACAGAGCCCGTTTCCCTCTAAGCATTGACTGTTTCATCGTAGTGCTTCAACACGTGTGATAATCATGTATCGCAAAATGGTAAATTCGCGAATTTCGAATATCGAATCAGGCTTGAAAATTTTAAATTAACTGAACTTTGCCGAAAACCCGCGAAATATTTCAAGCGACGGTTAGTAACCCTATCGCATTTTCACCGGCAGACCGCAAGTTTGCGGAAATAATTTGTTTTTCGAGTTTGCTACGTCAGCCGCTCGCCCAACAGAACCCAATTATTTCACAATACAATTATTATTATATCATGCATGCACTCTTTTATCTGTTTCATTCTATAGTTGCACATTTTTGGCGGGAAAATGTTTGTGCTTTTGAAAGCTTCCGGCGCAGTGCTGCTGCGGTATTTGCCGCTACCGATTTCCGAATTAACAAAACCGCGACCGGTATAGTTTTGAAATAATAATTGGAGTTTTTTTGTAAATTCTATCAGCCTCTGCTTAGCATGGCATATCAGTATTTTTTAATTAATCCACCGACATTTTTGAGAAATCGTTTACCTTGATTTTAAATTGGATTGATCATTTTATGAAATAAATAGATTTATTTTATATTCCAGCTAATTTTGCCACTTTGAAAACAGTCAAATAAATTATTTGGTTATATCAATGAGATTTCAATTTGATCTTGAATATCCACCAAATGCCTTCAGTCTATCCACACCAGTGGTTCTCACGCAAAATTTTACGGTGTGCGCATTGTTTACATCAGGACCGTACGGAAATACTGAAGTCTGTTGTTTTGCATTTAATCTTTTATCGCTGTTAATTCCACATCTTTCATGCAATTCAAAACAGCTTTGCTAGATAATACTGCTTGATGCACACAAAATATTTCATTTGAGTCTTTATTGATAAAAAATTAAATTTAAATACACTTTGTTCTAAATATAAATATTTACTATGAAGCTGTTGGTGGCCGCATATGGGAACCATTAGTATATACCTTAAAATCTACCTTAAGTCAATTGAGTGTTGAGAGTATTTTTAAGAAAATCAATATGGTGTTCCAATAATTAGTTTAACCATTTTCAGTATGCATGTCATTGTATAATCAAAAAGTAAATTAACAGTTACTTTCATAACTCACCTAAAAGAGGGGAAAATAAGTATATTAAAATTAAGCTAACGACAGTAGAAGCGGCTGGCTCTGTGCCATACTTGTGTCGTTCTCAAAGCCTATATGCTAAATGAGAAGCAATCCCGTAGGAGAACTAACTGCCTACTTACCTAAGTAACTCTTTTATGAGACAAGACTATATATGTAAGAGCTTTATACTCACAGTTTCAACTGAGCTCGATTGATCAAGTCAAATTGTTATGGCATAAGAAACGTTTTCACTGCAGCTATTTAAGTGTTCAACATTACACAGTCATTTACAAACAGTTATTTTATGTCTTTCATAAAATATTACAATCTATTCAAACAACAGAATCAAACGTTTGACTTTTTCAATTATCAATAAATTTATTACATACAGCATAAATTATTCTTTGGCATTATACATATCAACAGCCTGTATCTGAACAACCATTTCTCACATATGTATATTCCAGCTATATCGTTATAAATATATATAAAGATTCTGTCTGCTTTGTTTAAGGAAATCAATGAAAAATATTCCTTAACGAATAATGTCTGAAAACTTAAAGGTATGCCATCTGTGTCTTTTTCTTATTCAGATTTCAAAGTACAGAAAGACTTTTGCATTCATCAATATTTGAGAGACCCCTAAAAGTTGCGCTTTCTGAAAAATCTGTATTTTAAAAAGCCATCGCAAATTAATTTTAAAAATAAATTAGCCATTTGTAACAATTACATTTTATCTTTATCAGCATCATATTGATAATCTAGTTTCAAAGTGCAACAAGTCTGAATCTTGCAGTATTGAGTCGAGTATCAAGTTTTTCAGAATACATACACATATTCACTAGTTCCAAAAATCGTCAAGAAGTAATTTTGCTGCATTGAGCTATAAGTTCCAAAAAATACCTTTTTGGAAACTATTTACAGATTTTAGATTAATGAGAGCCAATTTGGTAAAATTTAATTAACTTATTGGCAGGGAACGTGTTTTGATTTTCCTCGTAACCAATATGTTAAATATAATGTTTTACGGTTACATTTTTACTAATTTACATGATTTCAAGGGAATCTATCAAAAAATTTAATAGACGTGATTGAATGAAGTGAGATGTGAAACTTTCAACAAAATCTGAAAAGTCAAATATCTCGAAACAGTTATTACCCGGTTCGAAAGAGGGTATCAAAATATTTATTTTGTATTTTTGATAACTCATAACTAATCAAAAACCAATTATTGTATCCGTATCTAACAGAAATTTAAGTTTAAGAATAGTTTTCTTAAATTAAATTAAATTAAAAGTACATCATCAACGACATGAGAAGACTTTCATCATAATTCAGAGTCATGTTAAAGTATATTGTAAAAAAAATAAACTTTCAACGCGCCTTAGTTCACACCGTTAGCCTTAAAGTATATAAGCACATCACTGCATAACAGGCTGCAACCCCTAATAGGAGCTGGCGAGGCGAGATGCTATCTCTCTACCATGTGATTTATTACCCTGTTTAGGGGGTAGGCTTTAACGCAATGATACTATGTTGACTTTGACTTTCCTTGAAAATTTTTAAGAAAAAATATTACCTAAGTAATTTACATACAAGTATGCCCCTTCTCAACTTTCGAAAGACTGTTCTTGAAAAATAACTCGTAGGCCGTAAGGGGGTCTAAATAAAACCCAAGTGGTATGGCCTTATTGGCATAGACTGCAATAAAAAAATGATTGATTATGCTTCGATATGTCTTTATACATCGTTTTATAAAAAAAATATATGGAAATCGATAATTTTCTTATAATTATTCATATTTTAAGTCGCGCACGAATGAGACAACCTGACCGTGTTCTTGTTTATTCTAGACTGGCGATATCAAAACTATGAATGCGACTTCTTACCTACACCTTTTAATGTAAAAAGCATCCATTTGATTTGGAATGTTTGTTGAAAGAGGCGCGTTTGAGATAAGATAATGTTATCTTATCGCGTATGGGCTGTGAAGTTTTAATCCTGGAAATTGGTAGCGACAGTATAAATTGTATTTGGCCAATAATAATCCGACTTATTTTCTTTTTTATTTATTTGCGACGAAACTAGTCGATAAAAATCATATTGTTTTTCTGGAAAAGATGTAAAAATCAATGGTTTAAGAATACCAAAAGTGTACACATTGTATCACTAATATTAAGATAGATATTTAAGATAAGGTAGCAGTGGTGGTCGACTGTTTCACCCTCAATCAGGCAAAAGTCAATGACACAAAAAAATCATGCTACACACGATTCTCAGTATATTGTGATATCACTATAAAAATATTCTCTGTGATAGGTCTGTAATCGATCTTTTCGTTATGGACAATACTCGATTATCTGAGTCTCTCGAATCCATGGATACTTGCAATATGTAAATTTATTTAATTGCATCCTTACAAAGTCAGATGTTCTTTTATATTCCTATAATATTTTCATTTAACACATCTTTTGATTTACATCAATAAACTGTTCCAATTCCTAAAAAAAAAATTTATATATCACTTTTAAGGTGTTCACTACCAATACTCGGTGGAAAATCAATATATAAAAAATATCATTTTTTACTCATTCCACTATAAAAGTATATATCAATTAGAACCAGTTTCGCGTATCGTGATAATTTTTCACTTACGTTACATACAAGTTACGAAACGAAAAATTCTTAAATTAACAGATGGCAGTGCACATTTTTAACATTATCTATATCCGCTTGATACGCACGACGCGCGCACAAGATAAAGAGAGAGAATTAACTGCAAATATGTACGATTCACACGTTTTTCTTTCTGATTTTTTTATCCCTAAACTTTATGAAAACATTAAGCTGCCGGGTCCACGGTGCACTGGCCAATGTCGATGGCATCCGTTACGGTCCTCTCGGGTTCGAGTCCCTGTATTTTTCAGTCGATTTATCGATCCTTTCCAAAGGCATGGGTGCTTGTGTAGTTTAAATTCTCCTCACCCTTCTGATCCCAAAAAGCGATAAGCTTACCACTAGTCCTGTCCTTGTCCTCGCATCCTTAAATACCTACTCTTTAAAAAATGAGGTTAAACAACTGAATAACAAGAGAAGCAGTTCTCGTAGAAAATATGCTAAGATATGGGATTCCATGTGCTCCGCGTTGTAAGCGGCCATGATTAATAAAGCTTTAGTCAAAATTCTCTTCACGCAACATTAAGATTTCAACTGTCAATAATTCTGAGTGGAATCTTATATATAAAACCGAAACGCGGGATGTATGTCTGTGGTTCTCTTTTGCATTGTTGTTGCAAGTTCAAACAAACGAATTGATTTCGCTCGCGAAAGTTTCGACGGTAAATTTGTTTCGTTATCAATGTGTGTGTAGAGACTCCAATTACTCGAGTATCGAGTAGTACATATATAAAACCGAAACGGCGTATGTATGTCTGTGGGTCTGTAATTCCCTTTTGCATTGTTGGTCATTAAGTTGCCATAAAAACGAATATGAAAGAAAATATGTTTAATTTTTTTTATCGGCGAAGACATTTAGTCAAAATGTAATAAATTAGTCTTCTACTGAACTTTTCCCGGCTTTTATTAATATAATAATGTTTTTATTTACGTGAAGGTATTATTTGACATTTCTTTGACAGCAAATTAGATTTTTTCCTTGAATTTGGACATTTTAATGGGCGAGAATGGGGCTGTCAATATATGAAAGGGGCTGTGAAATGTCAATGCCAGTCTGAAATGTTCATTTTAATTCCATTTTAATTGACCTGGACTTTTGAATTTTGAAAAAAGTTGTTTCAACTTGGCCCGTCTGAATTTACGCGCCGAGGTGAACATAACCCCAAACTGGTCCGAGCGAAGCCGGGTTCGAACACTAGTATCATTATATTCCAATAAATACAATCCATTTTTTTGTTCCAATCTAACACACAATTGAAGACCGGCTATGCTAATCATGAGTATTGTCAACCGACTAGTTTGCATCAGTTGATATAATTTGAAAAATCTGGCGATAGGCGTCACCATTTTATTTAAACTTTAGTTATATTTATTTATATCACATTGAAAGAATTTTTTTAAAAAATAATGTGACTATCGACAATGTTATTCGTTTTGCAATTTTGAACATGGGACTTATTGTATCAGGCCGAAGTAATATAAAAACGGGGATATAGCATCAAAAACCGATTTAGTAGCCGGCGCTAAATCAAATAACAATAAAATCACTCAATATAATTGAAATGGACCATTTTTATCCTCAGCAATTTCTCAATTCAGCTTAGCCGATATTTTTTATTGCTGAAGATTTACCGAGACGGAAACTTTACCGATTTTGCTAAGCGTAGTTTACCAATAGAATTAGTTGCTTTCCCATCATTTCCACTTCGTGGCTAATAATAGTTTAATTTGAGTGTTATGAACTGATTGTCTTTTTTATTGAACTATAAAATCATTATCTATACACATTCACTTCCATTATTCAGAGTTAGGCAAAGATTGAACTGCACCCAGTAGTTTTTTTGAATCGTTTTATTAATTACTAAAAAGTCTTTAGAACATTCAAGTGCACGGATGAGCTCAATATGTCAATAAATACATTTTTTTTGACTTTTTACATCCCTCTTCTTTTGCACACATTTTTAGGAATAAATATGTCCGCCTGTATTTCTCATTTTTGCTGTGAAAAAATTAACACATTAAAAAAATATACTTATATATACATATGAACTTATATAAAATAAGTTTCTTTAAATTTTTTACAACTTAAAATTATTTTCAATGCAAAACCAGCATAAGTCGCAATATATGTTTATAGGAAATTAAAAACACACATTTTTTTCCCTATTTCAAGTAAAAATATTGCATACTGCAGTTAAAGATTTTTTAATAAATATTCCAAAAATAGTAGGTAGTTGAAACTTCAAACTTGTTTTTCTCCCAACAAAAAATGTGCACTTCCATGATCGATATGTAAAAACAATAATCATAAAACAGTTTTGAATAAATATCAAGCTGTTTTTTTTTGGGTTATAAAATTGTGATTCAAAATTCTAATTTAAATAATGCTTTTGTTTTAGCAAATTTTATTAGATTAAATTTTGTACTTTTCCATGATTGAAACTCACGCACCTTCAGTCGAAATCCTAAATTTAGTGAAACAGATTAATTTTGTTTTTCTACTTGTTTTTAGATATATTAAATTGTGAATTTTTATGATAAAACCAGAGCCATCCATATTCTCAAAAAACTTGTGGTTAGCTATAAAAGAATATTCAAAAGTTCCAACATTAGCTTTTACTTTTCTCATAATTATTCAATAAATAATAAACATATAAACAGTTCCTTAACGATGTCTTGTATTTTCAACATTTACCTAAGTAATAAATTTCCTCAATAGTCAAGAAATAGTTATGTCGAGGCAAAACGATTAACTTTCTTTCGATTTCGCAAAAGAAAAAAAGCTACAAAACTTATTGGGTTTATTTGGTAAAATTTACGCAAAAACTTACAGTTTGTTTCAAAGCAATTTGTCTACATTTAGTTTTGGTAGACTGACTACTGCTTGGCATATAAATCTTAAAGATTGGTCTCTGATTTGGTCCTGCTCTCTTAGATACTTTGAATGACCTTGTCTGGACCTGTTAAGCGATGGAATTAAACTATCACAAAAAAATAATCCTTTCTTCAATTTTAAGCTGTTCATTGTCACAGCAATCGAATACCTTTTCACCATTTTTTTGGCATGTATTTAATGGGTCAGTAACTAATTCAAGCTTTGATCAGTTAAATAAATAAATGGTCAGAAAAAATCAAAATGGTCAGTTAATATTATAAACGGTCAGTTGTCATTGTATCAGGGTGAATGTGGTCAGTTATTAAATAAAACGGTCAGTAATATATTTTAATGGTTAGTTGTTTATTAAAAACGGTTAGTATTTAATTTAAATGGTCAGTTATTTAAAAAAAAATGATAAGTTTTAGTTTGACAGCTTGAGAATTTTATGAAAAAAGGTATAGAGGCAAATTTATTACATGGTCTTTGAAAAATAAGCGCATATAATGAAATAATTTCTTAAGTTCAGGTATTTGAAAGCAGATAATATTATTTTAATAAGTGTAAAGTTTACGATATTATTTTAAATGTTTTGTTTTTAATTGTTAGAATAATTTTAATAGAAGATCCCAAAGAATACTTTGTGACATTAAGTATGAAATCGAGTTGTTTTAATTTAGAGGAGCAAAAATGCAATCATAACATATCAACTAATAATATTTCCAGATAGAGGCAGTCACATAATTTAATTACTTGCTTAAAATAAAAAGAATAATTTTAGTATAGGCTTATATTTATTTAGAAACAAATTTTACAGCCATAAACAATATTCTTTAGCGTAAAAAATCATTTCAGTTCATTTCAGAGGATCACATATCCACAGATGAATGTATTTAAGATTTAGGTTCGAATTTGAAGTGTCACAGCTTTTTGATAATTATTTGAAAGATTTTTTATTTTTTTTATATATATATATCACCTTACTTATGCGTTTAAAAATTCAGAAATAAATTCAGTACTCATAAAATAATCAGTAATATTCTTTTCAGATTTAAAAATATTGATTTCACATTTTATAATAATCCACAAGAGCTCAAAGACTAAAGTCAAAACAAAAAATTATAAGCCAGAATGTATAAATTTTTGTTTTTTCAACATATTGACAGCTTACGTTCCCTCTGTCTCCATAATATTATATTTTTGTATTTTATGGTTGCGCTTTTGCTATTAAACATGTAAGCTATCTAAGTATATATAGCTGAATATTAGACTGTGAATGAGCGAAAACTAAAATCAAAACCTAAAACGCTACATACATATATAAATATGCAAACAAATATAAAATTGTCTGTGGTAACATTTTCAAAATTTTGTCTCCTTTGTTTATGGTTCATTCTGACATATCAATTTTAAGATTGCCCAGCTGATATGAAGCTGAAATTATATGACATATTATGACCTATGTCTGATGATGAAATAATATTATGACTTTATTTTTGACGTTTGACGTTATATGTTATAATATAATTTATATCCCTCGTTTAAATATGTCTACTGACCCTTTTACAGAAAATTATTGACCATTTTACAGTAAAAAACTGACCATTTATAATTTTTAGCTGTCCATTTATTATTTTTAACTGACCATTTAAAGTATTTATTACTGACCGTTTTAAGTATTTATAACTGACCATTTATCGAATTAGAAACTGACCAAATAATTAGTAGTCCTTTTTTTTCATTTTATTTGTTTTATTTTTGTTTGAAATTCTGTCATATTTATTTTAAACACGTTTTTCGTTGCTTTAAAAAACAAAAAAATCCCGATACATACATGGTAGTGACATCTAACAAAGATAAAACTAAGTTTTTAAATAAATATGCAAGCTATTTATAAAATCCAGGATGATATAATGTTGGATACCTCTCAGCTTATCAAGAAAAAACTTATTTAATGATTCAATCTGCCATCCACTTTATATAGAAAGTACAAGGCTACCGCTGCCTTTTTATGAACTTTCTGCATTTTATTATATCTTTTCATTTTCATAAACCATGGCAAACAACAAAAAAACATAGAATAAAATTTCCCTGTCAAATTGGAAGTCAAGACCTCTATAAAATATGGTTGTTTTCTGCAGGTAATTCATAATAAATTAAATATTCTTATATTTCAATGCAATGTCAAGTTTCAAGTCAAGTTGGTCTTGAGACACAATTCAAACGTCGTACCTACATGATATTTAAATTATTTGAAAATAACCATGTACCCTTCTTTCCTTCCTCCTTTTAGCGGTTTGTTTTTTTGTTCATGCCATCAACAATAATACGTATTATCTGTGGTTTTACACAAATCCTTGCCAGTTTACCTTGCAAGACGGAAGAAATAGCTGTTAATGTTTTCTTATAATTTGATTTCAGCAGGAGTACGAAAAATGTATACATTTAAAAACAGTTTCTCATTTCAATTTTTCACATTAATAGTTAATACTAAAAAAAGTCATTCCTATTTCTACATGAATGAAATCGTAAAGTAAAGTAATCTGTTTTTTACAAATTTGTCAAAGCAAAAAGTCTCGAGTAAAAGAATTCTCCGTAAAAATCTGCCTTTTCCCGCATCTGTCTTCATATAAAGCAATGAAATTCCAATTTTATCTCGTGATGTTTGCAAAAATGGTGTAATCTTTTCCTAACATCGTAATTGCGAATCAAGAAATCTGTTGAAATGGTTTTACGATTTCTACTATATAGTCATCCGAATGATTCTTTTTACTGCAAACGTACTCGGAATGTATTACCGTTTCCCGCAATAGGCACAAAAATATGTCGTTGCGACTAGATTTTTGAACAGTGAATATGTTCATATTCTATACTGTCGTCACTTGCAATAATTTACACCAAAGGAGACAATTTTATAATCTTGTTGTAAATATACGCTTTCATATGAAGAATAAACAAATCGATCAATTCGATAAAATAGCGGATGGCTAATATTGAAAACAAACATGTCCTTACTCTATCACCATCTTTAACTGAGCGACATCTTACAGTTGATAGATTTTCAGGCTTTACCTTTTGTGACATACCTGAAACCTCTCACGGCACACCAGTGTGCTACGGCACTGAAGATAATATTTACCGATCTACATAGCTGGTTTATTTTATACGAATTTCATATAATTTTTTGTAAATTGGATTGATAGTATTTCTTTATTATTTTCGACAACATTATGGAGTTTGCTTTAATGAGATGTATTTTTTTAATAAATTAATAAATAAAAGCAATAACGTATTAAGGCTCTCTTGAAAGTAAAAGTAAGTTTTACTTTTTTTTTTAAGCCATGTCCGCTCCCAACTTGGAGCATATGACTCCTCACGGAGTTTATCTCAACATACGTTTTTCTACGAGAACTGCTTTCGAAGAGAGTATGGATGGAGAGGATACGAGTACTAAGACAGGACTAGTGATTAGCTAATCGCTTTCACTCTGCATCGCTCTTTGGGATAGGGAAGGTGGGAAGGGATTAACATCATAAATACCCATACCTTCGAACAGATTTATCGACTGAAAAAATCCGCTCGTACTGGGAATCGAACTCCGGGCGGTCAGGCACGCAAGCCAACGACGTTGACACTGCGCCACGGACCGGACATGACGATTTACCTACATTTAAACTAGAATCGTTTCTAACGACCTGTGTTTCGCCTTTTGACTTCTTCGAGCATTTTGAGTGCACGGATGAACTAAGGTCCTTGATTGAGCGATAAAAGTAAGTACTAAATTCAATCTTTTCAAATTAGATATTACAATCTTCAGTCAAAATCCTCATTTAAATGTACAATTAACCTTGTTTAAATATGATGTCAATATCAATTACCGTGGCATATTACATCTCACCTATAGTGGCAAGAGCTTTGTCCTAGCAATCGGGGGGCCCGGGTTCAATCCCCGGCAAGGTTAGATTTTTTCAATTGAAAAAAAAAAAGATCTTGGGCTGGGTGTTATGTTATTTATCGTTGATTTTGTGCACAACTGATACATTATTTACCATCGAGTTAATCTCGTGTGACTTTCACAACCCAGAATATTTGGCGCATTGGCGCAAGCTGTAATGCCAAATATTAAAAAAAAAAAAAAAAAAAAAAAAAAAAAAACAATTAAATGGTGACCTGATTAATTATTATATTACTACAAACATGACATTTAACATTTATTTTAACACTAAATCAAGCGAGTACACTATTTAGTTGGAAAGACTTCGAAGGACGACAAAGCAATAAAATTATTAAGGCACAATCTGAAAAGATAGTTTTGCGTGCTTTGTTTAGTGCCAATTGATATCTATTATCAAAATGTGTAATAGTTCAGACCAGTGGCGTGTATCAAATAACAGATAACTATCCAACCAAGTCTTCCCAGCCCATTATTTGACGTCAACTAACGAACTTACTTGCTCTATCAAAACTACTTAACGGCACACAGTGGCGTCTAGACACCGATATAATAAGATAATTGTAATTAATCTAAAAAAAAAACATTGCGCCAGAGCAGTGGTCGGCAAAGTGCGGCTCTGTGGTCATTTGAGTGCGGCTCAGACCTCAAGAAATAGACTTGGAAAAGGAAGACATAATAATTTTCAACGCCTGAAATAGTATTCCTGACTCTTATGATCAGCTAAAAAAACTCGCGTTTGCTGTTCTCGGTGTACGTATTCATGTGAACAATCTTTTTCAAACATGAATTTTATCAAGAGTAAGCTCAGAAGTCGTCTTATTGATGAGAACCTGGAATCGTGCCTATAATTAAAACCAACAACCTACAAACATGACTTACTCAAACTTTCCAAGGAGATGCAAGGACATTGTTCGCATTAAGTGTTTCTTAGTAATTATTATATGTAATTTAAATTTAAGGATACCTTTCTTATTATTTTTTTATTAATATAAAATATTTATTATGTATAAAATCAAGTTTTATTCAGTGTACCCATAACTAATGAAGGTCTTAAATTATAATAAATGTGCATTTAATTAATAGACAGATTTGGCTCCCAATTTTTTTTTTAACCGTTGCAATGTTTATATTTGTCTCTTTGGCGAATAATTTTGCCGACCACTGCGCCAGAGGGATAGGAGTATTTTATTTAAACAAAAAATATTTAAATAATTAAGAATTTTGACTGAAGGTGCTTAATGGAATTTCAATATCAAATTTGAATCGTTTAACTTTTCTGTGAATTTTAACGCTAACATCCCGGGTTTCACCTTTTGGCAACTTCAGGTGTTTCAAGTGCACGAATGTACTTGAACTGATGCGCAGTAAGTAACAGTTTGTATCGTTCATACAAAAATAAATGTGGATCACTAATTTTAATTGTTATTAAAGTAATCTATATTAATACGCGAATATTTGATGTAAATGAGTTTCAATGATTTGTACGGGAAGTTATAACTATCGGGATTTTTTAATATCATCTCGCAAATACTAACTATCGGATAATAACAGAAACATCGATAAATAAATACGAGGATTTTATCCGACCTATTATTATTGGAAATACTTTTTTAATAAACCCACTTTCTCAATCACTTTCAAGGTGTTCACTGTCAATACTTGATGGAATGGCATTATAATAAAAATAATAAAACACTTTTGGTTCTAATTTCATATTAAAATTATTAGATCATGCCGGTTTCGCTCATTGCGATCATTATCAACTGATCCTTCTCAAAATCAAATAATTTATAATAATTGCTAAGCTAAGCGTATCGTGTAAATAGCTCATGGAATTTATGACACGATAAATCAAATATTCTTTTCATTCGTAATTGTTTGTATGATAACATTTTTAAATCTATATTTTTGTTCAAATAATAAGTTTTCATAATCGACGCCACTGTATTCGTGCCACCATCGTAACTCACTCGTGTAAACAGCCCAGTATCAAAAGAAAACTTCAAACTTTTATATTTATTCTTTGCCCTCAGTTTGGTCTCGCGCACACTACAAAACAGGGCACGATAAAATAAATGGGATAACATTTTCAACCCCGTAAAATAAATAGCAGTTTATTTATACATTTATTATTGTTAACTGGTAATAACTGGAAACTTTTTCGTTAAATAAATAAAAAAACACCATTTTCTTTACTACTTCCGCATATATTTGGAAAAGATCGGGACCGGTTTCACTCATCGCGATCATTTTCGACTCCTATTCACAAAATAGTGTGGATGTAGTAAAAATGTGTTTCAATTATTTAAATGAAATATTTTTTCCTACAAAGAATTGACATTTTACACCTTTAAATAAGTTTACTGTGTTTAAATATTATCAAGCTTTTCTGTTATAGACAACAACAGCAATAATCACCATTGCTTTCGTTTGTCGCAATTTTTTTTTTAACTTTTGCATAGTCATTTAATTATATTTTTATTTAGCAAAAAAAATGCGTTTCATTTTTTATATATAATTATTAGCATGTCTTTAATTTACACCAAGAATTAGTAGTAAAGACTACAAAATTAGTTCAATAATATTGTAAAAATAACTAATTAGAATTGATAGTGGGTAATGCAATTGTCAAGTCCGTTGTCGAGTGGCCAATGTTGTTGGCTTCGGTTGCGGTGCTCATTAATTCGATTACCACTTTAAAATTGCTTTATAATCGACATAAATATATATGTATAACAGTGACCGTATTACAGTACACTCGCCTAAACATTAAATTACTACATAATAAACCACAAACAATGAAAAAACATGAAATCTTTTTTTTAAGCATTGCACCAAATAACTATATTCCTCGACTCTAAAAAAATGCATATACCACCATAAAACATACGAGAATGTTAAATTTATTATGAAAAACCTCTGACAATTTTAATATTTATAATTTTTGTAAACAATTTGTCCTTAATACTGCATTATTTTATCCTCTTTTAAAATCGGAGGGAGTGACCAGATAAATATTTCATTAATATCCTTTTTAAAATGGGAAATATCTTATATTGATTTTAGGAAGCTTGAAAGACCTGATGTTCTGACAAATTTACTATATGCTTTACTATTTTTGGAATAAAAATAATTATACATTTTTAAGTACTTATTCCACATTAATTTTTTTGGATCTAGACCGGTTTCGCTCATGGAAAGTATTATAAACTGATGTTCAACTCATCTGTGAATAATGCTCTGCGAAACCGGTCCTGATCCAATCAATTTAATGTGAAATAAGTAGCAAAAATATGCTATTATTTGTATTATAATGCCATTCCACCAAGTATTGAATACCTTTAAATTGAACTATTTTTGGATTAAATTAACCCACTTACACCCGGTACATCTGCGTTCGGTAGACAACAAAACTCCGCCGAATAAAAAATCGAAAGTTGTGCTGAAAAAAATACAGCGATCGCGCCCGCATAGGGGTGGGCAGTTTGGTAAACTGCGATACTATCGACATTAAATAATGGTCGAAGAGAAAACTCCACGTAAACTTTTGGCTGAGACCACTACTCTGAACTGAAACAAAAAACTCCTACCTCCTGCCAGACGCAGGATAATGAATTGCATTTATCTACTAAGTATATTTTCCTACTTTACAAATGGCCAACATCATGACGCTGTTATAAGTAACTTTCTCAAGTTAACAAAAAAAAAATCGTTTTTCATTGACTGCCCAGCTGAAAACCGTTGAAGGGGTTGATTTTAATTTTTAAACCATTTTTTACCATGTCAATTTGTTTCATATGGTTTCGTTTTCCTGCATATACTTCGACTGTTCTCATATTATTATTTTTTTTTTAAGTAAGATTATTAATTCAAATATTAGTGAAGTAATCATTTTTTATCCGGTTCCAATGTAGAGCATATAGACTCCTAATGAAGTTTATCTCGACAGAAATTTTCTATGAGAACTTTTTCTTACTCAATTTACCGACGTCTCTTTTTTGAAGAGAGTGTATAGAAAGGATAAAACTAGGACAGAACCAGTTGTAAGTTTATCACTATGGCCGCGTCTCGTTTTTTATAAGTAAAGGAAATAATTTTAGACAACACAGATATCCATGTCGCTGAACGAAAGTATATACAACTGCTGTGACTGGCACTCGAACCCGTGCGCTGTGCAACCGATGCCAATGACGTTACGCTCGACTACGGGTCCATATTCTTTACCCTGTTTTTTGTATTATAGGAATCATTTTAACAACTTTTTTTCGGAAATGGTGATAAAATAATCATCATCCATCACTGGAAATGACAAAGTGACTAATTTATTAACTGCGGTAAATATTATATCTTTTGAGTATTTATGCTGTTGTAAATACATTAAATAATATTGTATACTTGTAACTTTAAAAAAGTTAAAAAAAAACACAAGGAAATCGTTTTATGTAAGTGAGAAATAGATTGTGCACGCAACGTTTCAACATAAGGATTCGTCGGACGTGTCGAACGTGAAAACAGACCTTTGTTGCTTGTTAAAAAGTCTTTTTAATTATTGAATATTTATTTAACTGAAAATCATTGTTAAATTTATATTTTGAAATATTGTTCGATATTTTCTTCGTATGTAATTATAGTGCTAAGAAGAGGTTAAGTAAATGAATAAATTTTTTTCACAATAAATGTTTTCGTAGCTTTATTAAGGTTTTTATAAAATTTCATACTATAAACAAGTGTAAATAATATAAAAAACAAAATGGTTAAAGAAAAGTTACGTTAATATACGAAAGGTTAACGTGATAGCGTACTTGTTTGTATTTTTTAAGAATAAAAAAGTTAATTATTATATTGTATCGCGTAGCTGTAAATCTTACTGAGATAAAAAAAAAGCTTGTCCAAGTAACCCTGTGAGCGTATGCTAGCGAAGAATTAAATACGCTAGGAGGCTTTTCTTTTTTATTTCTATTTGTACCCAGTGTGAAGCTCTGATGATTCGGTCGCTAAACTTTCGTCTTCAAATAACAATTATTAGTTTCTTCAAGTATATATCCGAAGGTATATTCCAAATTTGGTTAAATCCATTTAATGACAAACTGAGAAAGTGAGATATTTTCATTACCTCATAATATTGTTTTTACTAGCAGTATTTTAAAAATTAGTTTTAAATTAAAGAATTACAGATATTGTGTAAAAATGCAAACTTTTCCATGTTAATAAAAAAGGTCTCAAAAGTTTAATCTAATATTGGCAGTTAAAAAAAAATAATTAGGAATTGACCAGTTGTTAAAATTACCTCCTGATATATAGATTACCAGACACAAAGGTAACAAATCAACAATTGCTTAAAATGTTGTATAGTTTGATAAATAAATATCATAAAATTGCAAATAAATTTAATTTTTAAATGATTCATAATCATTTAACATAAACTAAAAAAGAATCACTCGGACCACAGTGCAGTGGGCAACGTCGTTGGCATCCGTGACGGACCAAACGGATTCGAGTCCCGATACGAGTAGATTTTTTCAGTCAATTAATCGATTCTACTTGAAAGCAATGGGTATTTGTGTTGCTTAAAATCCCACCCAATTCCCACCATTCCGATCCCAAAAAGCGTGATTAGCTAATCACTTGTTCTGTCCGAGTCTTCGTATCATTTCAAAACTTACTCTTTTCAAAAATGAGAGGTTGAGCAACTGATAAAACGTGCAGTTCTCGTAGTATAAAACATATTTTTTAATATAAAATATTGAAAATTATGAGATTTACCCAGAAAAATCATCTGTCAATAATATTTTAAATTTGATTCATTGCTTTGCGGATTTAAAAAAACGACTCTTAACTGTTCGGCACCTTATTTTGAAAAGGTTCTAACTGCTCTTGACACTGTTTTCAGATATGAGCCTTTTAAGTTTCTATTGATAAAATTCACTTGTAACAATGAGCAAGTAAAAATGTTTCAAATTACTTATTTTAAGGATATGTTTTTCACAACTCTTGCGGAGAAATAATGATCTTTATGATCAAATGGTGGAAATAATGATGATAATCTTAAAACTTTGTCATATAAATTAAGTAAAAAAAGTGTGCAGATGCAGTGCAACTTCTGAATTCTGCTAACTCCGATATTCAACCATAGAAAATTCTTTTATATGATAGAATGCGGTAAATACAAGCTTTTCCGAACAAAATGTCATTTTAGGAAAAAATAACAATTATAACTTTTTCAAAGTAAGGTAACGATTTGATCTAGTCTGGAATTTTTATTTTAAGCTCAACAACGCACACAAACTTGTGTTCGGCTAAAAAATATAACTGTGAAAAAGCCTTCAATTATTTTTTATTATTGCGAAGCACATACCCCTAAACCAGGGCTGTGGAGTCGGAGTCGGCGCGGCGTTTTGGCCGGAGTCGTACTCGGAGTCGGAAATTTTGAAAAGTTTTAACTTTTTATTTTTGCATTTAATATATCAAATTTGACTTTTGGCCGCATTTATAAGGTTGATATTTAATTGAATACGCATAAATAGGAAAATTAGGGAAAAAAAGTGACGATATTAACCTTTTTTTAGTCGGAGTCGTATGTTTGGTCAATGTCGGAGTCGGAGACAGAGTCGTGGTTTTGGGAAATGCTGGAGTCTGAGTCGGAGTCGGAATTTTTTAGACCGACTCCACAGCCCTGCCCTAAACACATAAACATATACACATAAATATGCTTTATTTATATGAATTTTATTAATATGCTTATCAATTTTGAACATGTATTATGTTCGAAGTAAAATAATATAATAATTATTCTAGAACACGTTATTATATAAGCCAAGAACTTTTATGTAAGCTCTAGGTGACATTCTCAAGCCGTCGGTCGACAAATAATTACATATTTCAATGACTTTGACGCTGTATCCCGGCGGAAAATTGCTGTCGTGCCACACATTATACGCGTTTAGAACCACGAAATGGGCAAGGTCTCTGAAAGTTTGTCACGTGAGCAGGTGGAGTTGGTCTCAGGTAGGGAGAAAAGTTTTTTTTGTTTATGTCTAGGTTGCGTATTAATCAATCGAGAGCAGGAATGTCACAAATAGAGATGCTCGCACAGAAAAGTAACGATAAGAACAATATGTGTATTGGAATATTTGGAAATATTTTTATCTTGCAAGTTGGTGCAAAGAAAAAAACTTTCTGATAGATTTATCGATCGCGCCGATTCAAATGTTTACAACAGGGTGGTTGATATTTATCTTATGTATATTGCAGTAAAATAAAAACGAAATCTTTCGATGACCCACATTCATCTTCCTGGTCACCATAAGACCATTATAACAAATTATATGTCAGAATTGCACATTTAAAATTGAGAGTTGTAAAAAAATGTCGTTTATTAATTTAATCGTTCATAAATTGTATAGAGCAATAAATTCAGTATGAATTCAAATATTTAAAAATGACAAAAAGCTATGACTATTTCTTTTCTTGGCAATATACAAAAAGCTTTCTCAATCAGTAGATTTATATAAAAAACCGTTTATTAATGTTCAAAACTTTTTAGTAAATCATATTCATTGGATCATTTGATTGGAAAATATGAATAATCAAGAAATACTTCATTTTTGATACGATTTTGAATGTTTTAATATAAAAGCGGTAAATCTATCAAATACAATTAGTATCGCATTTTACTGTATATCAAACCATGTGAACAAGCAAGTTTGCGTAGCAAGTTTACACGAAGCAAATAGCTGACCGATAATCTCAACTAGAATATACTTACAAGAATGATCTAACTGTTTCGATTGAAAGTCACAAGAATATGAAACGCATTCAAGAAACAAAAGAATATATCAGTTTAGTACTCTACCAATCACAAAAATAATCGAATATTCAACGGTATCGACATGACTTTTGGCTGTGTTTCAAATGAAACATTCTTATTCTCAACTAGCGTGATGTCGAATCTAGGATGAAAAAACTGTGAAAAACATTTTTGCAAAACGATAGCCACGCCACGCTCGGCTAAGGTCTGTGAAGGTTAAACATATTGTTTGTACAGCAACAGACCATAAAATAGTCATTAAATAATAATGGTTGTGTGTTTATTTATACTTTATAAAATCAACAAGTAAAAATCATGAAAGATTACAACCAGAGATGACTTTTGCAACGGTATACTGATCTCCCATTTATGTATATGTAAGCATTAAAAAATTCAATTTAAATATACCCATTTTTGACATCAGCTTTTACCACGCCACAAGCAAATAAATGCTAATACAAATTTTGTTCCATCGATTCAAAGATCACCGTAAAAAGGATTTCTCAAATTATGATGAACTTTGCCGAATGGAACTCACTTATCTAACTTGCAATAGCTTGTTGCGTATATATTGTTGTGTTCAATCTTATACAGATGCACGATGGATTTTTGGCACTCCCTAACATTCTTGTCACCAGTCACCTAAAGTATTAAAATTTTAATTTTCGATGAAGGAAGATTTTTATATTTTATTTTTTCGTTCAGAAGAAAAGTTTCTTTTAGTTGTAGCCCAAGTGTAGGGATCTAACGGTTTTCAAGCTCTTTGACTGAGTTTTTTAAATCTAAAATCCTTAAATGTTGATTATATTTTTTTCCATTTCCATAGTTTACTGGTGGCACGTCAACCACGTACAGAAGAGATGGGGATTTTTTTTCTGTAGGGAAACTAACAACATCAACAATATTTAGGTACAAAAGCTTTCTCACCACAGATATTTCAAAATAATATCTACATATATTAAATGCTCACTGTAATAGTATGAATTGTCAATTCTTTAACGGAAGGAAACTTTGAGTTTAGTAATAATGAATCATCTATTGTATTTATTGCACATATCGATGTCTTCGTTCGATGTTGTTTGATCGATGGTAAAAACTGTTTATTTTGAGAATGTAAAATTTTGTTTTTTAAACAAAAGAAAACCCTTTCAAACGATTTATTAGTACCACCGCTGAAAAACAACGAATAAATGACAGGTGACAATACAAAGTGGTGGAGTTGGATAATTATCAGTGTAGGTTTAAGAACGACAATGGAGATATCAAATGTTCTTAAAACGTTTTTTCCGATGCACATACGTATGGTTTGGTTATAAAAAATTTACGAGACTTGCACATTGCATGATACAACAAGATGCACTATTAAGTCATTTTCAACTAAAAGTGGAGTTAACAACATTACTCTTTAAGCTGTTGATATATGTTTTCAGATCACGTCTTGGTTTACAAAAGAAGTGAAAGCAATAAGTAATAATTATAAAAAATGAAAGCAGTGTGAATTTAAATAACGATTAACCACTTTATTTGTTTTCCGTCACGCAGAATAAAAAATAAATGAGTTTTATTCCTGAAATTCCAAGGGTACACCTACAAATGTTTTTTTTTAATTGAAATTTGTCCCAGGTGATGTTACAAAATAAGCTCTTTCCTTTATCCGTCTCCCAAAATACCTAGAATTTGTTCAGCCTCCTCTTCCATTAAATCCCTACGGGTCACTCTTTAAGCCTTGCGAACTTGTAAATAAACATTTATCAAGTGTTTATTTATTTAAGGAACCTACTTTAAACCAACCCCCAGCATTTCCCGAGTGAATTTTACAATATTTGCGAAAATTTTCATTTCACGAAAATCGTTTCACCGTAATTTTTGAATTATTTTTTACACTTTTTAAGAAAACAATATTACTTTAATGATATATTCTTGAAATCTAGCGGCCATATAATATATTTAAAAGCAATGATTTAATGTAAAATGAAACATAGAAAAAACTGTTCCCGACAATCACTTTCAAATGGTGAGCCTTGGTGATATGATTGTTTCATAATAATAATATATTATACTTTTTCGCCATCAGCTTGACTTGCCAATCTTTTTCACTGCTGAAATACGCCAAAATTTTCCATGCATTTTTAAATCCGAACGATGAAGAAAGACACATTTCAATAATCCTAACCTGTGTTTTGAGTTGAGGCAGATACAATCACAATTTTAGTTCTGAACGTTATCAAGTAGCCTGTAAATTGTATTTTTAAAAAAAAAACAACAGACGCCTGTATAATTTTAAACCTTATTATCAGGATTATTTTCGGTGTATAAAATAATCCAGGTTTCCTAAGATAATTCACGGCTTGTAAATTTTAAATAAAACAGAAAAATACAGCTTCGGAAGTTTTGATTTTTGAATTAACAAAAAAAATATCTTTATCTTGCCATCTCAAAAGTACCTTTCTGTTTTTGTAATGTTTTCAAAACACTTTAAGCCCTCAGCCAACGCAAATAACGAAGACTATAATTGTTATTACTTGCGCGTATAAAAAGGGTTTTTTTTTAGTATCAAAGTTGATCAAAGGCATACATTTTCGTTGTATCTCTTTCGTATGTACTACAATTATACTTTAAGCACCGCCGCAAGCTTTCCAGGTTAAAAAACGTGATATTTCTCTGAAAGCTAGCATCCACATCTATTTCAAAAGCTTAAAAACGCGTGCTTGAATGTTGCTAACTTTCAATGCGAGTCTCAAAACACATTACAGCTTAAATTATTTAATTTAGTAGTGTATACTATTAAAGATCTATTGTTAGGCTGTTTGCTTAGTCATTTCATGAATTACGAACGTCGGATACAGATATTCTACCAGATCTCTAGACCTTTGTAAAGAGCATGGTGATAACTTTCATGGTTTTGTGCCTGAGATCATTCAGATGAATCTTTAACCGCTCTTTGCGTGATAACTAAATCAGATATAGTCGATTCAGAAGCATTTATTGATGATTGAATGTAATGCAATAATAATCATAAAAAGCCTTTCATTGTACCTCAATTTCAATTTTTCTTTCTGTTGAGATAAACTCTAATGTTAAATAATAAAAAATGTTAAATGTGTAGAAAATACCACGTGATGGATTAAAAGAATATTTAAATATTGATCACTTTTAAGGTACTCACTGTCAATACTTGGTGGAATGACAGTATAGTAAAAATAATAACACATTTTTCGTACTTAAAAAGCCACATTTTCATAGTGTAAATATAAACTACTTCAAATGTATCAACCCAAACTCTTGGTACAAAGGCGTTCAAAAAAAATAAACACATCTTTATTGTACACATTACATGCTTTTTTGTTTGTTGAATTAACAGGACCGGTTTCACTTCAATTGATATCTTAACATTAGCAATCGCCTCTACCAAAACTGTCTATTTATACAGGCTTTGTTTTCGGAGGCTGTAATTACACGAGCACTTAGCCCACTGTATGTATCCCGCAACGCGACGCTATAAAAAGGTTTTTCCCCCATTATCGTCATTTTTACAGGAAACTCTGTGATTCCAGACCCGCATTAGGGTGGTCGGGCTCTATCAGCAACAAAGGACCGGGCGCTTCGAAATTTCTTTGATAATTAATTTCGTTTTTTCAAAAAGCCACGTGTCATGTATGTGGACGCGAAAACAACGATAATTTTCATAAAAATAATAATCAAAGGGTTTTTTTTGCGTACGCGTATAAAACTCGTGTATTTTTAACTGGACAGCGCTTTTTAGTACGCAGTCGTGTTTTAATAATAAAATTAGTTTTATAACATGAACTGTTGAGATTAATGTAATATTTAAATTTTTTTTAAATACAAAATAGTATCTTTTGTGCCTGTAATAATAATGAAACATTTTGACGTAATTATATGCTTAAAAATATTACATATATGATAGTGAAGTTATAAATTGTAGTACCAGCTTCAAATGGCTATCCCACTGTACATTGAAATAGTCCGTGTGGACGTGAGTGAGTTGAGAAACTTTCTATTTTCAATGTTTGTGACGAAGCTGACTCAGTAGTAGACTCCAATTCGAGTATCAAGTACTCGATACTCAAAATACTCGTCCATTTTTCAAGAACTTGATACTCGTTATTTATAAACGAAAATTTATGTCCAAATTTTCTTTACTTATCTAAAAAATATAAATATGCTGTTTAACCGTTGCGTTTGATTATAAAAATCATGGAAAAGTATAAAATTCAAACGATTCATATTTGATATCGAAATTCCATCAAGCATCTTTAGTCGAAATTCAAAATCAATGACCGGTTTTTTCTCAGCACGAGTATTGTTAGCTGATATATACAGTATACCGAGTTTTTATTGTTTTCTATGCATTACCAGCTATAACACTTCATAATATACGAATTAGATAAATTAGACGAATACTATTTTTTATGAATGAAAGTTTTTTTTGTCGGAAATGAAAATTTATAATGTGATTTTATTAATTTTTTCTCTCTGTTCTTATGACTGCAATGTTTTTTTGTTAATAAATTGTGATTTTTGTTACATTTTGACACCGCCTTATGTGGTGGGTCATCAGAACTCTCTCGAAAGATCTATTTTTCACCTCAGTCTATGAGTTTAAGTCGATATCAGGAAATAAATTCATTCTTATAATAATCTATATTGAAATCTATAGCGATGCAATGTAGAGTTATTTCAATTTCTCTTATCTCTTGACGCCCGACAATGCATGTGCTTCATAAAAAGTTCGTAATGCGATAAATAATCCCTTATCGGCGGGCGCACGTGTTAACGATTTTTGAAACGGCCATTGTTTTTTCTTTCTAAAGTAACCGTTTGTTTTCATACAGCAGTGAGAGATTGGACTGCATTGAGAACGCACGCGCCTAATCCTCTCCCTAAGAATTAAATTCGAGTCAAATTCCTGATATCTTCTTCGCTATCGTAATATTTGTGTGTTGTATAACGTCTGTGTAAATCCTAAACAATTAAATAATGGATGCTAACCGCCGCACCCACATAACGCTTTGAGATCGTCTTTTCTTTATAAGAGTACCATGTTTCTCCTACTCCGTCCCCAAAATCCCTCTTCCTGAGTGTAGGATAGGAGGCTCCTTCTCGATTTACGAGGGAGCCGGAATAAAGGTCTTCTCAATATATACAGTTATGTACACATATTAATAAATGTTTTTCAATTTATCAAATGCATGGCGCATTGGCGTCAGCTGTAATGCCACGATTTGTATTTTCTTGAATAAATAAATAAGTAAATATGTTTGAACAGGATTAAAGAGACACTTGAGTTGACAATATTGATATCAAGAGATTCAACTCAGAATTTTGGATCTGCTGGATTTTTTTGCAGGGCTTAACCTTCTACGAAGGTACAATGTTTGTCTGAATATAATTTAATATAAAAAGGTAAAATTAATACGATAAATCACATAGCCCATTTTGTCCCGATGTCCATACAAGCTTGTCGGCAGGGAGTTGGTTGGTGAAGGGAGTGGGAGTGGGAACCGCCGCTAATTGCGTTTGTCTTTCATGTTTACTTACTCACCACACCAGGGACGGCTTCAAGCTCGTACCACAGATGGCCAATCCTCATTTTCTAATATCAACATCTCACCAACCCTTTTACGTAACGCATTATGTCAATGGATAAACATTTTTTCAACATTTCATTGTTAGTAAGAAGGATTTTTTCGGGCTTGTAGCCAAGAGGTCTACATAACAGGCACAAAACAAAATATTGATTGACTTTAGTCATTGTTCACTTTTAAGGTCTTCACTGTCAATACTTGGTGGAATAGCATTATAATAAAACTGATGATCAGTTGAAAATGCAAGCCATGAGCGAAACCAATCTTGATCCAATAAATTTTATGTGGAATAAGTACTAAAAGTGTTTTATTATAAGTCATTGTGGTAAATATTAAAACGTAGAATATAAATTTGTGTGGTCTAGTGGCAAGATCTTTGCTCTAGCGATCAGGTGGGGGGTTCAATTCCCGCAAAAATAACATTTTTTCAATTGAAAAAGAGATCATTTAATGGGTGTATAAAATTTTTCTTTTATTTTTTTACGACTCGAGGCTTATTATCGAGTTTATCTCGTATGACTTTCACAATTAAAATTATTTGGCGCATTGGCATTAGCCGTAATGCAAAATATTTACTTTTATCTTAAAAAATATCTTATATGTAAATATGAATAGCTATTTTTCCACACCGCTTTAAATAAATAAAATGGGAAACTATGATGGTACCTAGAATTTTCCGTAAATATGTATGTTTGTTCTAAAAAATTCCAATACAAGTAATGTACAAAAAAAGGGTTTCGAAAACATTTAAATTTTCTTGCGGCGGATAGATATATATCTCATTGCAGAGTTTGTATTCAATCATAAAACTATTATAAATTCTGAACCCTTTTTCAATCATAGAACGTTGACCTTTTAGTAAATCGAATCAGTTTCCGTGGTATTGCCTTAGGATCCCCTATTTATCATTGGCGTACGTACAAACAACTTTTTTGACCACTTCTACTTCCTATGTGGTTGTTGTTTTTTACTTTGAGCAACCATCGGCTAACCGCGCGTAAGCCAATTGGGTGATCTTTGGCTATCAACAACTCAAAAAATACGACAATTTCAATTTTATACCAAAACCATACAACTTTAATCCATATATTTAACACTGTCAAAATTCTCTCAATACTATCAAAAATATGTGTGTGTGATCTTTAGTAAATATATCGAAATCACAATACCACATAATGATTTCAATTTTTTTATTGAATTAAATAAACATGCATTATTGATTGGCCAAGACGTACTCAAAATCCTTAAGGCAGTATTCCAGTCTAGGGACTGAAATTTTAGGTGTTTTAGCAAGTGCTATAGAAAAAAAAGTAATAACTATTTATCGTCCATTTTTTTACCAGATATTTATTAATATTTTTAAAATATACAAAAAAATATTCAAACCAAAAAACAAATAACCTAAAAAGTTACAGGCTGGTAAAGTAGGGGGTCTCAAAACAATGACGCTCCATAGTTGCCACGATTCCAACTTTTCTAGTCACCTAAAATATAATTAAAAAATATACCCTTAATTGGTAAAGATGTAATTTTCGCGCGCATATCGCAAAAAGAGGTTTGAAAAAAAAAATGAATTTTTTTTAAAAATATTTATTTTTCGCAACTGAAAATGGCAGAGGTTTGAAAATCGGTTTTTTAAAACATGAGATTTCGTGATAAACGTGTTTAAAGTTTTTTTCCTGTTTTCTAGCAATTTTTGACTTTCTTCAAAATAAGCATTTTCAGATGTTCTTTCTATGTTCATCTTAAATAAATATTAAGAATATAAGGGAAAGGTTTTTTTACGCGGTTTTTGAAAATGCGGAATTTCGAAACCGCATATTCTTAAAGGTTTTAAATTTGAAAATATACAAAAAATAAAAATGATTTCTCCTAAATCCTAGACCGGAATACTGCCTTAAGCAGCCTAGCTAGTTGTAGCTGTGTGAGAAAAAAGACATTAGGGGTATTTATTTCACGGTCCGTTTTCGTTCACGAGTCAATCAAACATACTTACAAAGAAGATACTTGTAATAATGATAAAAAGTACTCTAAAATTTTAAAAAAAATGAAAACAACGTATGTATATGTTTTATCGACACAAAATTGGTGTTGAAAAAGATCAATCACAATTTTATATTCAGTAAATATAAAGTGATCACTATGGCACACAACGCGTTATCCTTTTACCGTATTTTTTCTCGGGTCATTAACACAACATTGTTATTTAACACGGCACTGTTTCCTCATTGAAGCATTTTTTGCGTCGAATAAAGAGTAAAAAATAGAAAAAGCCATTTGACGCGGGATTTAAAGAGGATACGCAATCTCGATCCTCATGATAGGCTGATGGCGCTATATATTGTGTGATATGTTTACCGAACATAGGAAATAAAAAGTGTCAATCAGTCAAGCTTGTTAGGTAGGGGAAATAAACGAGAAAAACCAATCGTCTCCACCTGAAATGTAAATTATATATACTTATCATCTAAAACATTCAGTTACCGAAAAACTCTTGTCGGAAGAAACTATGGAACAAATGCGCTAGGAGCTATCTTACTTGAAGCTAGTTAATCAATCTTGCTGTGCTCCGTTTTTATAACTGGCTAGTTAATAGGCAATATTTACACAACTACTATTTAACTCCAATTAGGTGTAGAAAAACCTGTTTCATGACTGCCATCTTTGCATCGGCAAGCCATGTTATTCAGTATCAGAAACTACACAACATCGAATTTCTGAAAGAATGAATGCAACACGCTACATTTGTTCGAGATGAAAAAACATAGTTCAAATCAAAGATATGCATACATATCTTGAATTTAATATTCAAAATAGTTAATATAAAATAACTTTGATTATTCCACGTATTGTGCTACAAACTGTGACGTGTTTCGCCTCTTTCAGAGGCATCTTCGGACTTACTATCAGAAAGTTTGCTTAAGTAATGAAGCAAGATTGATTCTAACATTTTAAAATGATAAAATTACAAAATGGAGTTTGGGATTTTTCCCTTTTACGGGAAGCAAGGAGGGGGTTATAGAATCGAAACAAAGTAAACAATTAATTATACTACTAATGGCGTTAGCATTACAAAATATTAACTAATGAGCAGCAATCAATCAGATAGGTTTGGGTTTACCCTATTAATTGGAAATAATGTAAGCAGTGGCGTAATTAAGTAATTTAGAAATACTCCACCGAGTAAATAAAAAGGGTTTAAAGATGAACAGTTTTTAGATATAAATAAAACTAAGTATTATTAAATAATATTCTTAATATGATAGGATTTATTACAGTTACAAAAAGTTGTTTATATAATATAACTTACACATATATTTTGTAAATTTCATTTGAAAATGATTGCGAATAACAAAACTTCATTGTGAACGTACCTATTCATAATTAAATTGAACAGAAATTATTTTACACCAGTAATTTTTTTGTCAGTCTTCGATAAACAAAAATGGCGTCAATAAATGAATATGTACATAACTGCATAACATATTTATTAAAAAATATATAAAAGATAGAAATCGTACAGAAACCAATTTAAGGTCTTACCTAAAAGGCCTGTGTCTTAAAATGCAGCTTTTAAAAACCGTTTCCAGCTGTAGTAACCATAGTGGTCAAAAATGAGATATGTAATTTTTAGTAAACACAAAATGATGAACATTCTCGAATACAAAGCGAAGTCTCTTTAGTGCTTAGAATAAATCTTGTATAAAGATCGTATAAAGATATCTTAAAGAAGTTTTAAGCGAAAGATAGTGGTCGTCTGGTACCTGCCTGTGAGGAAAAACACATTTACTCAGATTTATAATAAAAAAAAGAAAAGGGATACAAATATCAATTTGAGTTAAACGCGTCAATTTCAAAGATTTATTTGCCAAAAAATCACTCACAGTAATGCACAACTTTAAATAACTCAGATTTGTGTAACTATTTTCAGACATAGTATCGCAATATATGCTTAAGTAATATATTAAGCGTGATTCAAATATTCTAACATGATAAAATTACAAAATGGAGATTGGGATTTTTCTTTGTCACGGAAAGCAGGGAAGGGCGGATAGAAACAAAGAAAAAATAATCTCTGTCCCTGTGGTCTAGTGGCAAGAACTTTGCCCGAGCTATCAGGTGGGCCCGGGTTCAATTCTCGACAAGTCCAGATTTTTTTTAATTCAAAAAGAGACCTTGGATATGGGTGTATGTAATTTTTCGTTAAAATTTTCTCGATTGTTTCATTATTTATCATCTAGTTTATCTCGCATGACTTTCACAATTCAAAATATTTGGCGCATTGGCATTAGCTGTAATGACAAATATTTTTGACGTGACAACGTCTTATAAATCGATGAACGCCCGCTGTACGCACGAAAAAACATGACTCATTGTCCCGTTTGTCGCGTTACGCCGAAGGCAAGCGTGCGAGCGAGAGCGCGGATAAGCGATATAGAGGCACGATCGGCCTACCGTTCGGATTGTGCCGCATCTATCTCTCTTCCACTCGATTGGTCGATGCGTCTGAGTAGAAAAGAGACAGCGGCAGCACACAACTTATACACCTACAGTACCTACACGTGATCTGTTTACAACTGTTTATAAAGTGAAGTGAAATGTTAATGTGGTTTTCATTGTTTATATTACAACAGCAATTGCGGCAATAAAGGTAATTAATTCTTGCATATTAAAAATCTGATTAACGTATAACAAATATACTTTAAATAAACAATAAATTATTTAGATTTCATTTCACTCCTTCT
Source organism: Himalopsyche kuldschensis (assembly GCA_028554975.1). NCBI lineage: Eukaryota > Metazoa > Arthropoda > Insecta > Trichoptera > Rhyacophilidae > Himalopsyche > Himalopsyche kuldschensis. The sequence continues at coordinate 2,273,611 of JAHFWI010000005.1, forward strand.
TCGAATCCATACAAAATAATGATAATTCAATAAAAATGATTCCATTTTATTCATAAAAGTATGCAATCATTTCATCAATGTTTTCTTATGACGTTGTCACGTTAAACTATCGTCCGTAAACCGACTTTACAGACAACCATTTTTTTACTTAAAATCAAATAATTATACTACTTATGACGTTGAAATTATTAATCATTAACTAATGATGTGCATTAATTTGTAAAGGCTAAACCTATACGTAATAGATTAAGCAGTGGCGATCAAATTTGATATTAAAATGGACTTCTACAAAATTACGCCGAATCCATCGAAAACAGACATCGAAATTTGAAATTTTCACAACGCCAATAAGCCGCCAGTCTATCATCCATATTTTTTCAATACTGTTTTATAACTGTAAAATAGACTCCACTATTATATTTCCACTGATAAAATATATAGGGTCTCCACTTGATTTGACAATAAATTATCAATTTATACGCCCACATCTCTTGTACTGTATACATTATGTGAAAATAGCTTGATTAATATATAAATTATTATTCTTAGTCATAGTTACCAGGACGAATTCCCAAATTTGGCTTAGAACAAATTTTTTGAATCAGAACTTTTGCTTTTCAGTATTTTCACCTTTACGTCGAAAATTTTCAGTTAAAGGTTTTTTGTACTTTTTAAATATTTTTCACACAGTATTAAATTTTCATAACATAACAACCATTAATTTTTTTTCATTGACCAATATCATAATCTATTTGGTTCTGATATTTATAATCCAGACAAAAACAAAACCCGCGAGTATGTTTATCTTTAAGCTATCGGGTATAGAACGATGAGTGATTATATTCGCCTTTAAAAAGAAAATCAAAATCGGATTACTAAAAATAAAGTAGCTCTTATTTAGGGAGACAAAATTCATTTTAAAGAATTGTTTCGATGAAAATGCATTTCATTTAATACAGTAGGTATCAATCAATGAAATAATTTTTCACTGAAACGTAAACGCTCAACTTATAAAGTTGCAAACATGGGCTGCTTTTTTTTCTTGCAATGTATCCTAAAACAAAATGGCATAACGTCTTTTTTAACGCAATCCATACAGAGCGCACAAAATTTTAAACATGTAAATTAACAGAGCGCTTTTTATTCCGTTTATTTTATTAGCTATTGTTATACGTGGTTCACCTATAAAGAAAGTCACTGTGGAAAAGTGAATTAGAAAATATCAATTTTTATTTGGCTTGTATTTAAATTTGGAGTTTTTATAAATATACCGGTGAATCTAAAATTCGTATTCCATTAGTAAATTTTTCACTTCACCCATAATAATAATGCATTTGTCTTTTTGAGAATTTCACAAAAATTCACAGCAACCATGGTGTTGTATATTTCAAATTACACAAAAGAAGATTAACTAACAACATTCGCAAAACATTATCATGTATTTCACAAAAACGGCTTGTTTATTTTCGAATTTGTACAATTTTTTTTCTTTTAAGAAGATATATTACAATAAACCACAATGGAGTAAAAGCATTCTGCTTGTGCGGCCAGAGAAAGGCGTATTTTATCGCTATTCTTTATATACTGTAAGACATTTTTGCGGATGAAAGCAGCCATGTTAAATATGTATATTGTGGCACTCCCCTGAGCGAGCACTTAGCCAACCTGAGAATATTCAAAGGATGACTTATTATCCGTCATGTTTAGCGCCCCGAAGCGGTCTGAAGCGCACCCCGACGCGGGAAATTCAAATTCAAATTTAAAAAAGGAACAAGAAAGAACAACACGGCGAAGCAGCGGAGTTTAAAGTGACACTGTAAACGAAATCGATATGGTGGGCTAAGTTTATTGAAAATTAATTTGATAACAACGTGCTCGGAGATAATATGCCAGATGTTTATTCAGCCACCACCCGTTACATTCATACGGATTACACAACCATGCCTCATTACGCAATCAACATCAAGAAGTGACCTTGATCTTGTCCTACTGTAGAACTGCACGAAAATATTTTTACATCCATTTCTTTTATAATCGTAGTGGTTGAAATATAGGTTTTGTGCGGTTATGCATTGGGCCAAGATGGTGAGAAAAAAACAATCATTTGGTATGGAAGGCGTTCGTGAATATCATCAGCTGATTAATATTCATATCAGTGACAGCCTACTTGGTCGTTTCACCTCACGATTGTCAATTATTTCAGTAAAATATATCCGAATATATCCGGATAGCTTAAGTTTTACTATTCGGTATCCGAATAGTTTATTTTGACGAATAGTTGGAATCCCTAGCCCAGACCGATCTTATAACTAGGATGAAGCTTTTACCACAAGATCACTGTAGCCAAATAAAAGATCTGTAAATAGAATTGCCATTTTTCACGTGTGTGTGTCTGTGTATAATTATAATGGATCGTATTATGAAACCGTTTTATTCTTGTGTATAGTTCAAAGTCAATACTGTGCAGTTCTGCTTGCGCTATGATAGTCATCGATAGGCTTCTTTTGGCCGTGTTACTGAAACCGGCTGTTAATAAATAACTTGAAACTTGAAAATTCTTAATATATTTTCCGGATTAGGCGAGAGCATTTGAAAAATTTCTTACACGGACTATATGAATATTATATGAGCAGGGTGTTGCGAGGTTAAATAAGCTTTTTATAGCGAGCTTTTGGCTTCTAAGCCGGCTTAAGTCTCAATAAATTTTAGGCGTCATTTTTAAGGCGTAGACTAACACAAATAAAAAAAACTACTGTAGCTAACTTTTTCTTTGTTTTATTATACCTAATGTTCAATATTTGATAATGATTAAGTGATTCCGAGGATATATTTAAAAAATTCTTCTTTTAGGCAGGGGTAGCCAAACTATTAGCCACTACTGGCGATCTACTTTTGAAATTACTGTTGGCAGTCTACTAACATTAAAATTAGTAAAACTTTCGATGGATTCGGCGGTGACTTGTGGAATTTCATTTAAATATAAAATTTTAAATATCTTTGATTATTCCACGTATTACGTTACTCATTGTGACACGTGTTTCGCGTCTTTAAGAGGCATCTTCTAAATGATTGCATCTCATTAGTGAATATTTTGTAATGCTATCGTCATTAGTTGTATAATTATTTTTTTGCTTTGCTTTGATTCCCCTTCCTTGCTTCCCGTAAAAATGAAAAATCCCAATCTTTGCGATAGTAAGTCCGAAGAGGCGAAACACGTGTCACAATTAGTAACACAATACGTGGAATAATCAAAAAAAATATATTTTAAATTTCAAATTAGAAATTAATTGTAAGCCTAAATTGAAAGTAAACATAGATAATATCAATACCAATTCTATGTCAAGTAATTTTAATAAAAACAATTAATGATGGCTTCACACAAATATTAAAAAAAGTATGTAAATAAAAAAAGATTATCTTTTATTTTACTTTTACTATCGCAAGCAAGCAAACAGTCGGGTGACTAGGAATAGCTACGCGGTCGACACTTTGGACACCCTTGCCATAGGGAATAAAACAATATGTTAAATCCCTTTAATTGATTCTTCGCTCTGTATGTTCTCTTATTATTTTACTGCGAATATAAAAACTTTCGTGATATTTACACATATTTAAAATTACTCTTTTTTCATGACCAATTTCTACCTGAAGAACGAGGGAACCTTCTGAGATTTGAAATAAACAATATAATACTGATAATTTCACTTCACAAATAAATTCAGAGCTTTTATATGTTGCTAATGGTGAAAAAAGTGATGAGATCAATATAATATACATTAAACAGCGTGGTTGGCTGTTTGTACTTTGTTTAACAATTTACCTCGAAGAAGAATTGGAATTGAAGTTAAACAGTTAACGTTATATGTGCAACAGCCTTGCTTTAAGTGTAACGAACAGCGGCACGGCCTTAAGGTAAATTATTTTGCATAAAAAAGCTCTCAACTGCGTACTTACATTTTTTGTTTGTTTCTCTAGTGTCAACGATTAAGTTTACGTTCAACAGAGTATAAGACAGATACTTTATAATGAATCCCATAGCACAGCAAGAAAGTTTTTATTTGGGCTACGATTAGATTTAAGTACTATTTCCATACTTATAATAGCATTCTATGATATGCTTTATCGGATGATCAAGCATAAAATATCACTGTGCTTGTTGTGTCAAGTTGTGTCGAGCCGTGGATTGACCTTAGTCGACCAATTTTATTTGACATTATTTAAGCATACTTTAGAGGCAAAAACGTTTACAATTAACCCCTAGAAAGAATAGCAACATGGAGTAAAATTGTTCCTTAGAAATATGTTTTCATAAATACATATTTTAGAAGCTTAAAAATAACATCACATAATGTTACTTTGCTAAGAAGCATAAGCATCGTATCATTTTAATCTTTATTTTCTTCTTCACTTTTAAGGTGTCAACTGTCAATTCTAGATGAAAATGCATTTTATTTAATAAAATATTAAAGCGCAACCCATGTGTTATACTAATATTTTTATATCATGACTGGTTACGATCGTCGCAAAAATTTTCAACCTGTATTAATATTGGTGTTACAAACGCATCGTGTTTTACGGTAAAAAAAATAGCAATGTTATTCATTTCTACAAAATATATTGCAATAAATATAATAAAACATTTTTAGTACTTATTCCACATTTTTTATTTGGATCAGGACCTTTTTCGCTCATGGCAAGCATTGTCAACTGTTCAGTTCAACAAATCAGTTGAAAATGCTCGCGATGAGCGAAACCGGTCCTGATCGAATGAATTATATGTGGAATAAGTATTAAAAATGTTTTATTATGCCATTCCACCAAGTATTGACAGTAAAAACCTTAAAAGTGAAAATATATTGCCGTTTTTTCTCCATACTATAAATAAATTACAATTTAATCAATAGATTGTGTTTTATTTATTGGAAAAAATGATATTTGTTTATCAGTTTAATACCGCCACTAAATGGCTAATGAAGGGTATTGTGATAAATTGTAATTTTCAGCATTCTCCGAGGGCACAAAAGCATGCAAAAATGTCCAAGGTATTCGATTTACACGTACAATAAAACAGGTAAATTGTTGTAGGTGACAAAATAGCCAACGGCGACCCTTTTTTGTTTTACTTGGCAATCTTGACCATCAACGGGTGATCTCTGGACCTTTAGGTCGAGCGATTGATGACAAATTGGGATAAATTAGTCCCCTCACGTCCACAAAACTTTGTCCTAAGCAAGCCCTCCCATAACAATCGATTCGGGTCACGTAATTTGGAAACATATCATGATTGTTGACGAAGGGCAATCTAGAATGCATCAAAGTTATTATTTATTTATTGGATAACTTATCACCGAAGTGATAATTCAATAATTGAATAAACGAGTTATTCGTCGGTTTTATGAGTAGGGTTGTCCATCGCAAACACTCTTTGCACCATTTCAGCTACCAATATACAGCATATTATTCCAGTGGTTCTCATGTGCGGTCACCAGAGGTCTTGGCTGCGGCCACTGACAGCTTCTTAGAAAATATTAATATTGAAAAAAAAAAGTTATTTGTCAACAAAGACTCAGAAAATTGATAAGAAAAGACGCAATTAATACCAATAGTAAATTGACATTCAAGGTTTGTACCATTTGACATACCTCTCATACAACAAACTCAAAACAAAAATTTGATGCGGCCACCAGACATTTCCTTATGATCATTAATGTTGACGATTCGGCCACAGTGCATTTTTTGTTAGAGCCACTGTTATAGACTCAGACAGTGGATTTTATCACAACAGAAAATCTCTATGAAAATTGAATATACTTAGTTACTCAATATATTTTTTCAAAACATAGAGCAGGGGTAGAACGATAAGACAAGAACCGGATTAGTAGTAAGTCGATCGCTTTCACTGCGTCCCGTTTTAAAATCAGATGGGTTTATGAGAGATTTTTTAAAACAACACATCAAACAGAAATGTTTAGTCGATTGAAAAATTCATCTATGGACACAGGAAATCAAGCCCGTGAGCTCCGCAATCGAAGCCAACACCGCTGGCATTTAACCACGGACCTGGATAGTAAGTACTTGTCATGCAAACGAAAGACGTGTGAGACATCTAAGTTAACAATACTTTTGATTCCGTTTGTTTCCCGTGTGCAAAAAATATTATGCTTTTCCGCCATGAATTGACCGATAACGCTTTAAAAATATTAGTATGAATTTCCACAAAATAACCACCCAATCTATTGAAAATATCAAAGCGTTATAGCTGCTCTTTGAAAAATGAAGCTGCTTGTATTGAAATTCAAGCCCGCAGGCCACCGAATAACGGCCACAGATCTAGACCCATTGCAAACCTTCTACATGTATCATTCGAATTCAATTCGAGCTCAAATTTACTATCAGTACACAGGCAGAAGTTACATATTGACAGCCTCAATATATAATGCTACACAGATGTTTTCAATATCAAAATAAACATAGATGGACGTATGCCAATCTGACAGGATTAAAACACCGTGACAATTTCCTGCATATAATAATTGTAAATCAATATTTCTAAATATTTTTAAATTATAATATTTCACTTAAATTTTGGTAAAACGGTTGAATAACTATTTTTATTCTCCTACACAGTTTGTCGATTTTGAAGGAGAATGGTTGCGTTATTGGATATCAATTTTCAAACTTATTTGGCCTATCAATATCGTATAAGAAAAGAATCTCTCAGTACCCCTTATGGAATCAAAATTCTTTGTAAAAAATGGAGAGAAATTTGTGTGCCACGAACGAAACTTCTTCAGATTTTTTAGAGTTTCTTTAAACGTTTGTCAATTTTAAGGTGTTCACTGTCAATACTTGGTGGAATGGCATTGTAATAAAAATACTAACACATTTTTCATACTCATCCCACATTAAATTTTGTATTTATTCCAAAGTTAATTTGTTTTTTCATAATAGATACATACTATTACATACTTGTTTTAAAAAATATACATGTCAAGGTTCTTGGCCAAGATTCCATACTAAAAGGTTCCTTAACCATACATGCGAAATAATAAATATTAAAATACTTTATGATTCAAAAACTATATACAATTCATTTTACACTAAATTCTATCAACAACTAACAATACTGTACAAGTAGATTTTTAAATGAATACTTTCATCAATAGTACCTTCTACTAGGGTATAGTACCTTCATCGACGTCAATCCCATTAAAAAGAATTTCAAACATCATATCAGCACGCTTACTTTGAAATAAAATAATAAATAGCTAAACAAAGTGGAAGCATTTGTTTAAACTTACTTAAAGAACAACATAAAAACAACGGGAGTCTGGTTTTTCACATAACCACATTGTAAATGTCATACCTAACCTTTTCTTTGAAAAGAACAAAAATATACACGATATCCTGTTTAGTACTTTATCAAATGCAAATGGCCGGTTTTCTTGTGCTTTGTTAGCACAGTGGTGTTTTTGTTACCTTGTATTTTAAACTGGTTTCGGTTTTTTGAAAACGGTATCGATTATACATTCATAAAAATAGTATCGACGTATACACAATAGTTATTTTTGAACGATAAAACGTAGATAATAAATGTCATTAGTGATTTTCGAAATTAAGCTAGGGCTGAAAAAACCCATAGTGACGGGTTCCGATAGATAAATGTTAAAGAATAAACTTACTATCAATTAATCTTTAATTAAGGGTTTTCACATTTTACTGAAGTTTTAACGTATGATTAGCGTGTTTTATGTGTGAATTTTAGCCGCTCGTTATTCATTTGCTTAAAATGTCCACATATTTAAACAGAATACTATAATTCAAAAATAAGTAATTTTTGGAATAGTTTTGTTTCTGCAGATGTCATTTTAGATTCGTTTGTGTAACTCTATCTGACCTTGCCGGGGATTGAACCCGGGCCCCCTGATTGCTAGGCCAAAGCTCTTGCCACTAGACCACAAGGGCCGACTTATTTTATTTATAATTGATTCAAAGAATCTTTTAAGCAATCAGCTCGTTTTCATAAATAAATGTAGAGGTAAAAAAATCACTAATTTTGGCATACTCTTTCAACACACGGATGAATTAGAATCGGATAAGCAATAAGAGATGGAAATAAGTATCACTTATACATACATTAACTGCAATAAAAACAGGAGAGAAAACGTAAACAAATGACTTTTTTTTAACCATGTCCGCTCCCAACTTGGAGCTTATGGACTTCTCACGGAGTTCTCTCAACATATGTTTCTCTACGAGAACTGCTTGCTACTGAGGTGCTCAACCTCTCTTTTTTGAAGAGAGTAGGGATAGAAAGGGTACAAGGACTAGAGACAGGACTTGTGGTTAGCTAATCGCTGTCATGCGTCGCTCTTTAAGATATTTATTATTCTCTATTTCGCTTTTTAAAGTATATTTTAATACATACATATGTAATGAAGACATACGCCGAAATAGCTATCAACAAATATATAAAATAATTTCTGTAGAATTAAAATATATTGTTTTTTTACCGTATTATAATGGGTTCTACCAAGTAAATGCCGATTCAATCAATAAATTTAAATTTTGAAAAAAATATGAATTTTATCAAATTAACCGCCGAATCCATTGAAAAAAAAATTGGTGCGTTTTATTTGTAGGACATCACTGTGCGCGTGGCAACAAAGACCGTATTTTATTTTTATCTATGGCAACCTCTTACGAGAGAAAGCGAAAGGGGAAACCCTTACGGCATATTCTAATAAAACGAATTGAAAGAAACACCTGGAAAAAAATAGATAAATCTTGTTTCAGCGCCAAGCATATCTATGTGTTTGCTCTTAATACAATACCTGTGCGCTCTCCGTACACGATACTGATTTACAGCCTTTTAGTATAAAGAGAAATTATGCCAGAATTTTTTTTATACAGTCCGTATATTTATTTGCCCGCCTTCAGCCCGTAGTATTTCCGGATGAAGTTTCGAAATATTTGGAAACAAAAATAAACGACAATCCACGTGAAATTTTTCTTTCCGCATTAGAAATAAATAATTTTTATAGATACAAAATTCACTGGGCTGAGAAGAGGTCAGTATCCTACATCTAGATCAGGCATGGAAAAATCTTGGCTCGCGGACTACACGTGGTCCAATTGAAGGTTTTGTGTGGTCGTTTCCAGGTTTTCAACTTTTGACTAAAAATGTATAACTCAATTTATAACGACTTTTTGAAATTTTTCAAGGAACCGATATGCGTCATGCGCAGCTGACGCGTCGCGAACTAACGAACGAGGATATGATATATTTTAATGAAATACGGGTAGCCTGATTTTGCTTTAAGAGAAATCCTTTTATTCCAGTGATATATTTGATACTCGGTGTATGTTATTGTTGAAGCTTATTCAGAAATGGCATTCTTAGAATTTAAATTTTAAAAAATATTTCATTCTGAAAATCGTTCCAAAATGGCAGCGCGTATATCGTACGTGACGTGAAGCGCGATCACGGGCAGATTGAAATCGATATTACCAACTAGTTGTCGTATATTTTAGATGATCTGTAACAAAGGATTACAGTTTATTAAAAATATATTTTACTTATATATTCATAAAATATTGAATTTTTGACAACTTTATTGATATAATTTATTTTAGTGAAAAGATCGCATCGTGTTGTGGACAATTTTACAGTCAATGCTATATTTATTTACTTAATTATAATAATAATATGCTCCACATTGGGTGCGTACTTGATAAAATAAAAAACATCATTCGAAATCATTTCGTTTTTTCACCAACTGCTTTGCTAAAAAAAAATCTCGATAAAAAGAATACAGTCAGCACCTTAGCATATATGACAAGTCTTAGTGTGCAAAAGAAACCGACGAAATTCCATCGAATTCGGCTAAAATCTTTGTCATTGTGGGAAACAAACACGCGAAAAAGACATAAAAAACACTCCACGGTGTACACAATCAAAGCGACTTGTAAATCGAAAACCTCTTTGATATTCTCACCTTGCTTCCTCACACTATTGGCGTGCATTGTTTTCTTGCCAGAGAGATAAAAAAACTTCATTTGTAGTGTTTTTTTTTTGACAAAAGCAGTGTTTACACAAGTGTCTAGCAAAATTCGCAATGCAGTTCAATGTAACGAGGAAAGACTTAATTCGAAGAAAACATTTCAGATTTGCATACAATTTGTAAGTTTACATTTTTGAATTCTCTTGCGAATTATATTTGTATTGACAGGAATGACTTACATATACTCCATAGCTTGACATTGTCTTTTTTGAGAATTACTGAGCTGAAAACTCAAAATGGAGCATCTCAATACCTGTTATTGATCAAGAACATTAAAGTGCATACCAAACTTATTATTTTGTATTATTGTAGTAAGTATAGGTATTAGAATGATTTAAATATAGACAAGTAATCATTAAAACATCACCACTTCTCAAACCTCTACAAACAACAAGCTAAAAACAAATTAAAATAGATTCACTCGAGACATTGCGGATTTTCAGTTGTTTCACACGATAAAAATAACCCAAAAATACCCATATTAACGATCTCAAGATTACGACAGATCAATAACTTATTTAAATTTTTCCATATGTCGCTGGGATGGTTGAGCAGAGAGGGAATGTATAGGGTACTCTGTCTAGCCTAGGTACATAAACTATCTCTTTTACACGTATAGTTCTGACGAAGGCGTAAGTCGAAATAGCTATCAACAAATATATAAAATAATTGATGTAGAACTAAAATACATTGTTATTTTCCTACCGTATGACAAGCAATCAGTTCACCTATCTTCTTATTTAGTATTTCAACCTGATGGAATTTCAATATAAAATTTTGTGTAAGTGCATATATGAACTCCAACTCTCAGTTTTTTTAACGAATAAGCAAACTTTCCTACTTTGAATCACAAATTGATTTATAAAAATTTATATGAAACAGTCTCTTTAACTCAGATCTCTCAATTCTATTCCGCAATTTAATTCAATATTGCACCCAACCGTTGGCATTGTAGTCCAACATGCTTCCTTGAAGATCTCAAAAGTTTCCAATTATTAAAAACCTGGTATATGAGACAACAATAATAATAAGCCACTATCCTAGTCGAAAAGTTAGGGTAGTAATAGGGTCCGTCACAGATCACGAATGAGCCAAAAATTTCGGAAATGAAAGAAACTATTCATTGATAAAATTGTAACTTTTTTAAAGTGTTGACAATATAATAAATGTAATGTTATGACAATATAATAAAAATAATAAGATATTTTGAGTTTATATTATACATCAAATTTATTGGATCAGGACCGGTATCGCTCATAGCGAGCATTATTAACTGATAATAAATACAACGAAACAGTAATATTTATACAAAAGTTAAACAAGAATTACAAGGCATGACAAACAATTGGTATTAGAACAAAGCAAATAAATTGAAGCAAAATACAAGCAAAATAGACTATAGTTAAATTGTTTTTCACACTTTGTAATTCTTGCTTTACTTTTGTATAAATATCACTGTTTCGTTGTATTTCTTATCACTTGATAATGCTTGCCGTGAGTGAAACCGGTCCTGATCAAATAAATTTTATGAGGAATCAGTACTGAAATGTGCTATTATTTTTATGACAAAATTGACACATTGTAGATCGACGTTTTAATAAATCAAAAAAAAAATAGTATTAAGTTCCACAATAATTAAAGGATCCTTGCAGTTAATATTTCGTGTGATTTACCCCACTCCAAGCGCCGCCACTGCATCTTGGGCAGCTGTACCAGTATCAAAAATAGTGAGTGTGTTTCTATGTGAGCTTTTTCGTGCTTGTGTTAGTGCTTTTTTCACCCGTGCTTTACTATATCAATGGCGTTTTATTGATATCATGTTCTGAAGGCTTGAACAAAAGGGTGAAGGGACTGCTACTTGACGATGTCATAAAAGCAGTGCCTCTCATTTGAACTTAATTACAAATTATTTATCTTTTAAAATTCAAACGTATTTATTTTTTTCTTTGAAAAGACACCTTCCCTTTTTGGTGGAAATGATCAGAATTCTGCTTCTCCGAAATTCTCCATCCTCTGTCGACCTCTTTCCTTCCACGTAATTACTCCCAAGTCATATCAGGACCTCATTTATTTCATTTTTTAGTATTTCTTTAATATAAGTATCGATTTCGATTCAACGGATTCCAAATAATTTAAGTGTAATTTGATGCATGCAGAAATAAAAATTGATATAGACTACGTCCACTTCTTGGTTAATGAAGTAGACTGTATTTTTGAAATCATTCAGAGAACAGCTTTGAACACAAATCTGTCAGTATTGGGATTCAATCGCGGGGACACCATGACGAAGAAAACGGTGTTGACCACTCGGTCACATAATATAAATACCAAACAACACATTACAATATTTTTTTGATTTAATCAATATATTAAAAGGCCAAAGCTTCGCCTTTTAAAGATAATAAAAAAAAATGGTATTTTTAAAAAAAAGGATAAATTAATTATATAAAACTGGTGAAACCTGTTTTTTGGCTCTCCTTAAAAGTAGAGTGAGTTAGGTTTCTCTGCTTCAAAGTGACCGAACACATATTCATTAAACGATTGTAAAATTGAGTGTTCATTGACAAATTCAAACTTTTGAATTAATTGACATCAAAAAATGAGTAATGAAGAACGAACGAGTATTTAAATAAAACATTTTGTTTGCTTCAGGGATTTCGAATCAATTATTTATGAAGGATAATTTGATATAATAATTGCACAATCTTTATTCAAGTCTGTATAATTCATTATGGTACCGGATTTGCAAGGTTTTTACACAAATTCAAGTTAAAATCTCAACTCAAAGTTTAAACCTCTAGCGCTTTGCAAGGAGTTGCAAACTCTCGCAGTCTTTACTCTTTACAGGCAAAAGACGAGAGAAACTTTTTCATGTGACATACTATTGCAAACTTTAGCCTTCGGTGGGTACACACTCTCGGTGTATCTTTGAAACTTTTACAGAAAGATAACGTACACTCGGTGAACCCTGTAGCTGTGTTATAAAACTAATCTGATTGATGGGACACGATACATCCATTTCTCGGTTTACATGACTTCACATGTGAAATACAACAGGTGTTTAAAAAATACAGAAAATCAAACGATTTAAATTCATTGTTTATTACGATTGGAACCAATACATTGCATTACAGCCGACGCCAATGTGGTGCCATGCATTTGACAAATATAATACATACAACATAGTACATAAAATTTAAACAAAACATGATATTTATTATTCATCAGAGAATGGCATAAACAGCACAATATATTATTTTTACAAAAATTATAGGAGTAAAAACATAATACACAACTTTATTGCTGAAAATTTACGTCCCATTGGGCAGTGAATTGATCAGCCAAACAGCCTTTGTGACTGTTGACTCAATTGACCTACGCGATAAACAAGTTCTGAGAAAAAAAAAATTTTGGCTTTGGTAACGGCCACGTAAGTAAAAATTGGGAGCATGCAAGCTTATATCATATGATGAGCATATGGGGAGTGAGATGAGGCAGCTACTAGTTGAATTGTTTCTTAAAAAAATATCAATTGCTATTCGTTATTTATTTGGGATTTAGTGCCCACAAAACATTTCGTCCTCTGGAACTCGCACATTCTTTAGATTGGATTAGATTGTAGTTCATAATATTTTTTTTATATCTGTATTTTAAGAGGTATTTTTTGAACGACATCTATAGAGATATAGCGGATGTGAAAAATTGACATCGCTAGTGACAACGCTGTGACACATCCTGCTATATACTTCTCAATCACAAGTGAGTGAGTCTCTAACCTAAGCCGCAAAATGTCAAGAACCCTCTTGCTCAATATTATTATTATCCAAGTAGTCTTCCGGGGAAGCACTCCATAAATGGCGGTGTGGCACAAAGCATCCGATGGCACAATGCATTGCATCGCTCAAGATTGGCGGGGAAAAGAAAAGACGGCTGTGGAGAGAGCGCCATCTCTTAGCCGGGCTATTGTTACGACGTCATCCATTTGAGCGCGCTTAAGTCTCTAAGATGTTCTTTTTTCGAATTCAATCCTCTGTATATGAAGATCAAGTCCGCATCACAAGTGGATACCATTTTATAGTCTATGGCTGATGTCACACCTCAAGAGTAAATCTTTTGGAGCGAAATAAAGTTTAAAGAAGTAGGCAATACAAAATGAATTACGGCAGCCAAATACTGTCATTTATTTATGATTAGTATTTTTTTATTCAGGTTATTATTTTAACAATTCGGAAGACAAAATAAAATAGCAGATACCCCTTGCAGATTTTTTCATATTGATATTTAAAAAATATTTTTTCTGATTTCCACATCGTGCTAAATTGTGTTTTTCTTTATTTTTTTCATATTATGTATAATAATAACATTTTAGACAGTTTGACATTAAATATTATAACCAAATATGTCTAGAGTCTAAAATCATCTAAAATAGTGCAGTTTTTTACATTTCGATTTCTTCATTTATTGATTGTTGTGTATTGGGGGAAAAAATTACATTGCATTACAGTTGACGCTAATGCGCCATGCATTTAACAAAAATAATGAATATATAACAAAACTTTGAAAAAAAACACAACATATGTATTTATTACATAAAAATCAAGAGTAAAAATAAAACACTGTTGACAATGTCCATCTCAATAGGCTGTGCATTGATCAGCCGATTCAAATTAAAACATTTCCTGTTCATTTCCTCAATTAGTGTTTATTCATTATTACATGAATGTCAATGATATAATTTTCTTTTTTTTATTTAAATTTGTGAATTTCAACGTAACGTATTTTTTGTCGTTATTCATCCATACAAATACATTAAGAATACACATGATTCTACGTTAATTTTAGCAAGGCGATTGTTTTTTTCATCTCGATTTTCTAAGATTACAATTTCATATTTAACAATTTATACTAATTCGTAGTCGAAAAAAACTTTTGAACAATATGGAACCAGATGTTACACAAATCTTAAACACTTGACAAAGCATTTATATCTAGAATCATAATAGTCACTTTAAAGGCCAATATTTGGTAGAAAGGCGTTGTATTAAAAAATAAATAGCACAGTTTTTGTGCTTATTCCAAATACCATTTATAAGAATCGGTTTCGCGCATAGCGAGCATTATCAAACGTTACCATCATGCAGCTGATGATTACACGACCATATTCCATTACGGAATTAGCATCAAGATTTTACCATTTTACGATCTTGACCCAACCGATCCATCAGTTGAAAATGCTCGCGTTGAGCGTAACTGGCCCTGATCCCAATAAATTTAATTATTAAAAAAGCTGTGCTATTTTTTTATATTATGCAATGTCACTTTATTTTGACGAGGCATTGTTTTTTTTCATCAACGTGTAGCCATCTTTCTTCAGTATCACAAAGTCTATACAGGCTACCCTTAAATGAGCTTATTCATCAAGAGGTAATATTTTTCGGTCGTCCTCTCCCTCAGAAAATATTTAATCATATTACTATTGTCGCGATACGAGACGTCTTTGTAAAGTCAGTAGGAAGAAGAGCGCAAAACAACGGTACGGCAATTTCTGACTTTAAAAACAATGGCGCGAAGAAAAACGATGCCATTTTAAATATCCCTTTTTGTGACGAAAAAAATATGAAAAATAAAAAAAAAAACAGTGATAACAACGTCACTTTTCCTTTTTGTCATACCGTCGGCTATTTTTACATGAAATGAAAATTCGCAGAGAAATTAACACTACAAAATATATACACACAATTGTCGATTTCAGTAGTTGAACGAAGAAGTATTTTCCGCGGACTAACAAATTGGAAACACTAATTTTTGACTGATTGAGTAACTTCAAAAGGGCTACAAAAATAAGGATCATAATTTTGATTCGGTCATAAATGTAAAATTAGATAGATATACATATACTTTTTTTCATGATGTTATATCATTCCTAGCGGGTGAGGAAAGAAAGGATGGCGTCGATGTTACTTTAGTTGCTAATTGCTCTCTCTACGTTTCGGTTTTATTATCTGTTATGTGGGAGAGAAAATTTAAATATCATATACATTAATACTTTTAAACGTGAATCCTTAAATCAATTCATGAAAGTGACAATGTGAATGCTGAACGCTTGGCAACATGGCTGGTAATTAGAGACTCCAATTCGAGTATCGAGCACTCGATACTCGAGTATACTCGTCCATTTTTCCAGTACTCGATACTCGAGTAATTTGGAAATTACTCGAGTGATACTCGTAATATATAAATGAAGATTTAATTCCAAATTTTATTTTGTTTTTAACAGCGGACAGAAAAACTAGATAGCACAGTTTAATTGATTTTTAGCTTTTAAACCGAAGTCCACAGCAATAGAGAGAGTTTTTTCTACTGTTGGAATAAAAAAACAAAACTTCGAACCAAATTTAAATCTGAGATGATTAATTCTCAACTATTTTTGAAATATATGTTTCATAAATTGAAATAAATGTAATAATGAAATAAAATAAGCATATTTATTTATGTATCATCTATTTTCATATACAAATTTTAATTATTAATATATATTTTGGTACATCTGAAACTACTCGAGTATTTTAAAATTTTACTACTCGATACTCGAGTAGTTGAGACGTCGAGTAATTGGAGTCCCTACTGGTAATCACATTTAATAATCACAAACTCGTAAAAATCGTTATGACGAGTTCTGCTCGACATTGTACAACTGTGATGGAATGTTTTTTTTTTAAATTAAATTATCCCTATTTCAAAAACCATACTTTTGGATTATATTTGCCGTAGACGAAGTTTGTAATATGTCAATAATAGGGTATATTTTTCGGTATTTCGTTTTACCAAACGAACACGCTACCTTTACGTTATATTTTCCAATTACTCAATTAAAGAGGTTTCTGGAAGGAAATAAATGATATATTAAACAGTGCAAAGGGTTAATCGTAAAGGAATATTATGTCATTTACTTCAATAGACAAGAACGGCGTCAGTAAATATACAATTTGTATTGTCACATGTCCAAGCTTGTTGATTTTTCATCTATAATAGACTGGCAAAATTTTGTCTTGACTGAAAGGCAATGATAAAGTGAAACAATAAAACTGATTTGTATGCAACAATATATATATACATTTGAAGAATAGGTGCCATTATCAGTAAAGAAAGATCTTTTAGATTCGAAATACAATTCCACTTTCAGATTATCCATTACCAAACGAAATACAAACGATAGTTGGTTCTGATAACAAAACATAACAAATGTTTTCTCACGCACACTGATCCAAACATATACTTGAACAGAGTAGATGAAAACGAACGGAAATAAAAAAAAACTCATTTACACTTTGAAAACTGTTGGCAATTCAGGAAATAAAATGAAATAAACCACTTTAGTTACTTGCAAAAACATAAGTTCCTAATGATTGCTTTATTTTACATAAACACGTGGCAAAAGAAGTATGTTTATGGGGATATTACGTGATTACAGTTTTATGTCACATCTGACAACAATTCGACATCTTACTTTGAAAAGGTTCTTACTACTCTTGACACTGATTTGAGATATGGGCGTATAAAGTTTCAATTGATTAAAATTCACTTGTAACAATGAGCAAGTAAAAATGTTTCAAATTACTTATTTTAAGCATATTTTTTCACAACTCTTGCTGAGAAATAATGGTTTTAAAGATCTAGCGATGTAAATAATGATGACAATCTTAAAACTTTGTCAAATAAATTAAGCAAAAAAAGTGTGCAGATGCAGCGAAACTCCGTTATTCAACCATAGATAATTCTGAAATTCATATATGTATACATATGATAAAATGCGGTAAATACAAGCTTTTCCGACAAAAAGATCGTTTTAGACAAAAATGTCAATTTGTAATTTTTTCAACGTAAGGTAAAGAATTGTGAACGAGCTAATTTGAAAAAAATCTCAAGACAACAAAATATTGTATAAAAATACGTCAGAGCTTCCGTTGCGTCATAATTTTTGGCATTTGTTTGAAGATGAAAGAACACAACGAAAAAAATATGTTATAATGTATTTTTCGATAAGCGACAAATAGACAAAGGAAAGATTGAAAAAAATAGCATGGTTTTGACATGGAGTAAGCAATTACGAAATATGCTGGAGAGTACACAACTTTATCATAATAGTTCATTGATAACAAGTAGCCTGCATTCTACTGAGGTATCGGAGAAATCTTTAATGAAGATTATTTTAAATAACTACATAATATGCATAGTAAAGTCATTTTATATCGTCCCTACCGAGCCAAAAGGGCGTTAGTAAGATTTGGGGATTCTGAGTTTAATATTACGTTCACAAAAAAGAAAACTACTTTACATGAGAAGAAACTAAGTAGCTCAAATTGACACAATATTTTTTCACTGTTTTTGCTCTTCTGATAAATATCGATTTGTCACAAACGCCTTTTTGGGGCGATATTGTTTTGCCTGGAATTACAAATTATCTTATTCCTTATTTCATCGTAATATGCATTTTTTATGTAATTTATTGCAAACATTGGAAAAGTATTTACATTTTTAAATCATTTCCGTTCCCAACATGAAACATATGGCCTTCTAGTGGAGGTTTCTCAACACATTCTTTGTTACTCAGTTGCTCAATCTCACTTTAGTTCGATTAAAATAGGCATAAGAAGTATAAGGCTAGGAAAGAACTGCGGTTTTAGCTGGTCGCTCTCGCTTACAGAATTAGATAGGTGGGAAGGAATTTGTATACAAAACAAATACCCTTGCCTTCTAACAGTATCGATTGAAAAAATGGTACTCGTAGTGGGAAGTCCGTCGTCGAAACCAACGATGTTGACCACTGCACATAGAACCCGACATCATATTCATTGACGTTTGTTATTTTCATAGTTACGGATTTAAGCGTCGTCAAGGATTTATGGCAATTATTTTGTTTAAATAATAATAATCGATATATGTAGCTGTCAGATGCGCGATATCTTAGTTTTATTTATTGATTGAGTAGGCATTTGCTTGGTAGAAGTCCATTATAATACGGTAGGAAAATAACAATGTTAGTAGGAATAGTTCTGACGAAGGCCTAAGCCGAAATAGCTATCAACAAAGATATAAAATGTATGTAGAACTAAAATACATTGTTATTTTTCTTACCGTATTATAATGGAGTTCTACCATGTAAATGCCTACTCAATCAATAAATAACAATGTATTTTAGTTCTACATAATTTATTTTATATATTTGTTGATAACTGTTTCGGCTTACGCCTTCGTCAGAACAGTTCTGTTATTTTCCTATCGTATCTTAGTTTTATTTTCTGCAAAAATTTAAATACAATAATAATAATTCTGGAGCTATGTGGTTTTTACCGTAAAATTATTTGTAAAAAAATACCACAACGGCACGAGACACAAGGCGAACGGTAAAAAAATAAAGAAGCAAATAATCAACCTTCATTTGTTTAGCTTTTATGCATTACTGTTTAATTTTTTACAAAGTTCTGACATAAAAGAGTGGCATATTCATTTATATCCAACGGTTCATTGAGTAAAATAAAAGTCGGCGATTTACCATCCTTGGGAACATGGTGCGAATGCCCCAAGATAGCCTGTATCTAGGATGTTTCTACTTCGACAAAATGGATTCCGTCGAACTTTTAGAGCATTTTTTATGACCATCAACAAGTTATTCCCGGTCAAATTGCAAGGCAAAATTGACGTGATCTGTAAAGAAGCAAAAGGATTGACTGTGTACAGAAAATCTTGCAGTTACTTTGAATACCAAATAAGAGGTGGACATGGCTGGAAAGGGAAAAGTTTACCAAAGCTCATAATGGTATCTTTGATATATGTTTTACGTATATGTCGTTGGCTTAGTAGAAGGATTTTCGTAAATGTTCCATATAAGCACAGTGAAGTACTAAGTATATTTTCCGGAGCGCCTAAAAGTTAAAGGCAGATTCAGTATGAGGTATGACGGATGCGTCCCTGGTGACTCGTTCCATGAACCTCTGAGTCCCCTCCAAACACCTCTCTTTCTTTTTACCTCTTTATGCCTTCTTACACTTTCTTTTGAAGTTCAATTTATATAATGTGTGCTATACACTATTTTCTATTAAATAATTTCAGCACTTTTGATGGATTAGGCGGTAATTTTTTGGAAGCTCATTTTACTAAAAAAATAAAAAACTTTCTTCTTCCTATTGTGCCACTAATAGTGACACGTGTTTCGCCTCCTTCAGAAGCATCATCAGACCAACTTTATCACTCGGTTGCTTCTGTAATAAAAGCTTAAAAGAAATAACTCATATCATATACAATTCTAAAAATTTCGAAATTATCTGAATAGTGGATCGTTAATTTTATACTATTCTTAATATATTTACAGTAGATAGCTCATCATTCTTTGATAGAGCCACAAATCCAAATGTTATGTCTTTATTCCTAAAAGCAGATGGTAGAACATCTAGCCATGATTTTTATTGAATTCGTGAATCTACAAGTTACAGATGAGTTCATTCATGATGTAGTTTTTTCGTATACTTAACATTATATTCAGATATATAAATATTTAAGAATATTTTAGAAAAAATATAATTAACAGTTCAAAATTTAAATAAATTCTATTACATCTGCAGTAAACATCGCAAACGGTACTGCATAATATTATTTGATGCATCGGTGCGCGGGTTAGCTAACATAATGACACACTTAAATAATATACATAAATTTATGTTTATTATAATTTTTTTCAATTTGCTTGGGAGTGCTGCAGTTTCGCAGTGCGTATGTACGAGCCGCTACTGCTTACTAGTATTCAAGCCCGTGGGTAACGCAACCGTAGAGTGCGAATATTACCACTAGAGACTCAACTACTGCTGCGGCCACCAACAGATTCATAGTTAATATTGATATTTAATAAAAAATGGATTTTTTTTAAGTAAATCTGTCAACAAAGACACTGAAAATAAAATATTTTAAATTGTGCATCAGAATTGCTTGTTACCAAAAAACTCAACACATACATTTTTAGGTATTTTTGGCAAAGGACTCGACACAAAAATTTGGTGCGGCCACCAGACATATCCGTAGAACCTGCGGCCACAGCCAAATTTCACGTGAGAACCACTGCATCAGTAGTAAAATTTCAAAATACTCGAGTACTCGAGTATACTCGAGTAGTTTCAGATGTACCAAAATATTTTTTTATAGTTAGAATTTGTGTATATAAATAAATAGATGATAAATAAATAATATAAGCTTATTTTATTTAGTTAAAACATTTATTTATATTTATGAAAGAATTATTTCAAAAATGATAGAGAATTAAGCGTCTCAAATTTTAATTTGGTTTCAAAGTTTTGTTTTTTTATTCCCGCAGTATAAAAAACTCTCTCTGTTGCTGTGGACGTCGGCTTAAAAGTTATCAATGAATTAAATACATAGTGCTATCTAGTTTTTCTGTCCACTGCTTAAAAATAATAAAATTCGGAAATAAATCTTCATTTATATATTACGAGTATTACTCGAGTATTTTTCTAATTACTCGAGTATCGAGTACTTGGAAAATGGACGAGTATACTCGAGTATCGAGTACTCGATACTCAATTGGAGTCTCTAATTACCACTCAGCTTCCTAAAACATTTTTGGTCTAAGTTCTTTCTGTCTCCGTCATCTCTGGGTAAGGTCAATTTAAGCGATCGCTGTAGTGGTGAGCAATCCATAATGAAGCCAGTTCAAGAGGTTATTTCATGCATCTATATCAGTGGTTCTCATGTGCGGCCACTAGAATATTTGGCTGCGGTCACCAACAGCTTCATAGTATAATATATACTGATATTAACAAAATGTGATTTTACAAGTTAATTTGCCAAGAAAAACTTTGAAAATAAACTATTTCGGATTTAATTAATAGCAATAGTCAGTTTTCGAACATGTTTAGGTCCATTTGACAAAACTCAAACACAGCAGACTCGAAACAAAGATTTGGCGCGCCCATCAGCCATTTCTGTACGACTGCTTGAGTTTACGATGCGGCCACAGTACAATTTTAGGTGTGAGTCACTGATCTATATGTTTAATATATATTATGCATTTCGCTATCCCTTATACCATACCCATGCAAGCACAAATGTATATATACATATATATATATCTATGTATATATGTTACAGTGAAATTGTATTCTCAGTGAAAATATATTCTTCTCCAAGCTGTCTTTGAAATAAAATTTGACCGCCCTATCTTCAGCCATATGTTTTTCTTTGGTTCTCTTTTTATGAAAGGCACTACTTACTGATATTGTTTCATTGAAGCAAACCAAAATCTTAGTCCGGCAAATCATCGATTTGGGCCAATAATTTCAATGATCGTGAGCAGTGAAATCATGTTGTCATACAAATCTATTACTTGATACATTATCACTGAGAATACAGTTTCACTGTAACATATACATACACACACATGCACGCGTCTATACAGCATACTAATAAGTAAATATCTCATTATATTGATGAATAAATGTTTGTATTTACTTGCGGTACAATCATTTGAATTTAGACTATTTTTATCTCAAAGAAGATTCACGAAAACCCAAGCAATAATAATACCATGTACATACATTTTTATAGCGGTATGTTTTTTCTTTCGCTTAACTTTTCCGACTGCCTTTTCTCGCGGCGAAAAAAGCCTGCATTCAGCAGATGTTTAATTTCGGTTCCTGAATAAACAAAAGATATTTAATTGATCCCCAGTAGAATTCTTTTGTTAAGGACAAAAAGGAAACATTTTTATCTTCCCGGTCGCTCCGCGTTTTTTTGTGTATGGCTACCTACTTACTTGCGACATTTTCCCTGATGTAGATAGCATTAATTTGGTTTTTTTCGTTGGCAGTCTTGAAAAATGTAGGACTCTTTTCGCGTGAATGCATTCATTAAAAATACCATTTAAGTCTGAGTACATGATTAAGTTTCCATGAAATTACTATACAATTTTACATGTTTTTCTTTGGTTGACATATAGTACGGCTCGTTACTGATTCTGTTTCGCCGATTACGAGTATAATATTATTGCTAATCCATTACGTCCGGTGTCGGTGCCCGGTCCGTGATGCAGTGGTCAAAGTCGTTGGCTGCCGTGTCGGACAACCCGGGTTCGATTCCCGGTGCCAGCAGATTTTTTCAGTCGGTAAATTGATTCTGCTCAGAGGCAATGGATGTTTATATGGTTAAAAATTCGTTTCCATCTTTCATATCCCAAATAGTGACAGCGATTAGCTAATGACTAGTCCTGTACTAGTCCTCGTATCCTTTCCATGCCTACTCTCTTTGTAAACAGAGGTTGAGCAACTGAGTAAGAAACAGTTCACGTAGAAAAAACAGTTGTTGAGATAAACTTCGTGAGGAATCCATATGCTCCACGTTGGGAGCGGTTCACATTCTTGGTTTGCTCGTAGCATGTGTGTTTGTTTAGTTGGTAAACATATTTAAATATATTTTATAGTTTAAGTGTTTGATTTATATGAAATACTTAGTAAGACATTGATTAAGAATAGCCCAATTATATGACAGAATTTTCAAACTCAAGTATGTATTCTTAATAAGTTTTCTGGATACTTTTTCGGGACAATGTTTCCTCTTGGCGTGGAGCATATGTGCTATTAACAATGTTTTTTCAGCAGCAAATAAATATATAAGAACTGCTCAACTACCCTTTTCAGAAAGCATCAGTAGAGAAGAATAATGCTAGTGCAGGATAACTGAACCTTATTACTCGCTATGCCTTGTTTTTAGGATAAGATAGGTGAGAGAGAATTTGGACTTTCATATGTTCGAAGACAAAAATATAAATCTATTTATGAAATTGAAAGTTGCAAGGATTCGAGCCCGTGATCACCACAACCAAATACAACAATGTTGTCAAATGGCCACACTTATAAATCTGAGTTAAATATTTATTCCTTCACATGCATCCTATCATTTACGTTAAATAAAGTTTAAGCAATAAGACTACATGTAATGTATTTAATTTAATATCGTTACCTCATTCATAGACTGGTTTGCAATCAGCTCTCGTTAAATAAAAGATTTTGAAAATGCTGAATTCACAGTACAAATATTGTGAGTTGAATGTGGACATCGGTCCAAAATATGCTTATAAAATAATAAATCCCTGAAATTTACTGACAAAGAAAAAAGTTATGAGATTTTCATCAACGGAAATCTCTTATGCGCTTATATGAAAACTGTCATTTCGAAAAATTGCCAAGGTAAAAAATCTTAGGTGAAGCAGAGATGTTCAACGTTTTCACGTATACATATATATTTTTTTTTATATGAAATCAAACGATATTTCAATAATACCAGTCATTCAAACTCTTTCTTTTACTCATGAATCTATTACATAATTAGATATAGGAATTATGTATCTAATGTTTAAAAAATTTACATTTTTAACGATTTTTCTGTGGTGTACAAACGTTATAACGTTTAAACTTTTGTACTTATTTTGGTTTTTACTTTGTTAATGATCATGCATACTTAAATGATTTTTAATGTAATAGCTTGCATTGCTAAGGGGTCTTCAACATTTCAACTATAGTCAATTTTCCTTCAATTTATTTACTTAGTTGTAATACCAATCGTTTGTCATACCTTGTAATTCTTGCTTAACTTTTGTAGAAATATCACTGTTTCGTTTTATTTCTTATCAGTTGATAATGCTTGCGATGAGCGAAACCGGTCCTGATCCAATAAATTTTATGTTGAATAAGTACTAAAAATGTTTTTTATTTTATTGTAATGCCATTCCACCAAGAATTGACAGTGAACACATTTAAAGTGATATCTTGGTGAGATTGACTCAGTTTGAATTACCTAATAAAACCATCATTACAAAATGTATTTTAAATGATATCTGTCGATTTTGTTAAGCACGTAACAAGTCATCTTAAAAAAATTCAAAACATCGAGTTAATTTCATTCACATCCCTTGACAATTGTCAACTTAAACATTTCAGCTTTTAACGATGACCGCATATTAAGTAAATGCTAACTTGAAGGATGCTGACACGCCATGGGAGGAGCGAAAGCCATTGGCGGGGGTGACAGGTAGCTCGGTAAGCGCCGGTTGGTGGTACATATGCTCCACATAAGTATATGGTCCTACAAAAAGAAATATAATATAAATTTTCATTGCTCGTGAACTATAAATCATTTATTATCTTATTTCTATAAAGATAGAATAGTTTACAAAACCGTCGAAAATTTCAGCACTGTGAACGTATGAGGCAAAATTTATGTTTAAAACATTTAAAGAAGTTTTGAACAAGAGTGGCAGTTTTAAACCATTTATTTTTAAAAAATTCAAAAAGTTTTCAAAGTTAATCTATAAAACACATTATATAGTACTTCTTCCACGTATATGTATGTCGGTTTCTTTCAGTTGACAAAGCTCGCGATTAGCGAACTAGTCCTGATCTCTATCAGAACATATGTGAAATTAGTTCTATATAATGTATTTAAAATTATAATTTTGCACCGAGAAGTGATAGACTGAATTTCAATTTCAAATTTTAATCGGTTCTCGCTTGTACATTTCCAAGCGTTTTTTTTATAAACGACCCGGGTTTCGGCTTTCGGCATCTTCAGGCATTGAAGTGGACGGATGGACTTACTAGATCATCAAGTCTGATTTAAAGACACTATTTACCCTTCACCGGAGACCATGAGTATAATAACACCTAAGACGTTTACGAAATTATAACTAGCTAACTACACTAACATGTGTCCAAAAATCGTTTTTTATAATTCTTTTCATCAGTAGATTTCACTTTAACATTGCCGTCTGTTTTCCTTGCTGTGTGGATGAAAAATATTGTCATTTTTGCATTTGAGTATCTCTGTAGCTTGAAATAAATCGTCTGAAGTTTAAGAGAGGGGGCGATGGGAGGAGAGTTTAGATTTCCTTCTGAAAATAGTATGAAACTTGTCGCAGTGCGTTTGACAGCTCTGTGAGTGCAAAATCCTTCTTTTTTTAATGCGTTCTCGATAGGAAATGTGTTTTTTTCATTGGACACACTCTGTTCAAACATTTCAAAAGCTACTGCAATACTTTCGTTGCCCATATTCACCAATCACATGTTCGGCTTCATATAAATTTAACAATGATTATTTAGTTTATGGTTAAGTCGACATTTTGATTTACACAAACTCAATGTATTCTACAAAGTATAAAGTATATTACATTCATACATAAATACTAGTCTTGTTAAATATTTTTTCAGCTGAAAGCTTTGATTAGGGAAAACAGTTTACAAAAACCTCAACGAAAACTAACTATAAGTGCTCAGTCAACAATTGTCCTCAATTCTTATTAGACATTGGTATGTTTATTTGCAACCGTGCCTGGTCTCAATTCGGAGCATTTGACTCTCAACACATTAGCTACGAGGATACAGGAAGGATTCGTTTTTTTTGCTCAAACCCCAAATGACACCCGTGATGGGATTCAGTCAATCTGTCACGGTGACGATTTCAATCTGTTCTTTTGTAAAATTTTGACATGGCACATAAGGTAAACCAATAAAAACTGTACTATAATAAATACTATTACAAATTAACTTTCATATCTTTTTTCAGATTTTATATGCCATCGCGCCATAAATTTCCGTATTGGAAAACTCATACAACAGTTGCGTTACAAGTCGACTCACAGAGAAATGAAATCACATACGTTATTGAATCTGTCGGGACTTGAACCCAGACGCACTAAATCGTTAAGTCAAAGCTTGTACCACTAGACCACAGAGCCTTTTAATTTATACATAATCTACGATAGTTTGTACTTACTTCATAGGTGTTTAACAATATAATACAGATTCTATCAAAGCTTTACCGCTAAAGCCAACTTTGTCTTCTTGTTTTATAAATTATTCGCCAAAGCTGTTCATTATGTGCGTACTTTGCATAAAGTATCGTCTGCTTTTGTGAAAATCCCTTACACTTACCTACGCATTTCGCCGTATTCCAAAATGCAAACACTCTTAACTCATCTATGCGAACTTGGGAGATTTATACAATCTACCTGTTCTAATTTTAATGGTAGATATTTTGTCAGTAGAAAACACTTTGAAAGATATTAGTGTCAGAATCAGAGATTTAATATTTTTTATGTAATTTTTTCATCGTTGAGCGACGCATATTGTTTTTTTGTTCTTCTTACTTTGTTGGTTTTTCGAACTCTACATAAAAGACAAAGTCAACGAATCATCAAATCGCATCTGTCCACCAGAGAAAAAAATTAAGCTAAAACATAATTTTATCAATTATTTCGAGGTCTCAGTTACTTAATAAATGATGTGTGACAAATCTGTATGTTGACACCGAGAAAATTATATTCAAAAGAAAGCTAACCACATCAAATTAAGTTTTGTCCATCGAAGTGATTGCATACTTACAAAAGTATGCAAGTTTAACTACACACTTTTTATAATTATAATTAAGTACATGATAAGCGCCTTTGTTCTTTGTCGTTCTCATATTATGCCAATGAAACAGCTTATTGTTAGTAAATATACATTTTTATAATTAAGTATTTCGACTGAGGGTGCTTGATGGAATTTTAATATCAAATTTGATTTTTTTGAATTTTGTACTTTCCATGAGTTTTGTCGCTAACGATCCGGGTTTCGCCTTTCGGCATCTTCAGGCATTCCAAGTGCACGGATGAACTAACGCGTAGTAAACAGTTTGTATCGTTTATATACAAAAATATAAGTAGATCACTAAGTTAAAAGGTTATTAAAATGTAAATTAGCGAAATTTGAATGAATACTAGTTTCAATGATTTAAGTGGGTTTGTTATAATTACGGGGATTTTTGAAAATATTAATGACCAGATGATAACATAAGAATATTTTAAATAAATCTAGGGTCCTATCCGACCTCTCGTTAATGAGTTGATTGATTTCGAGCCTTTATTATTATATTACATTAATGATACTAAGTGATCTTTTTAAGTGGTTTCATCAAAATGTAGTTTTTTCACGTCATAGCATCAAGCTTTTTCCAAAATATTTTTTAAAATAAAAGTAAAATTCGTTGCATTCTTTCATTTTATTCTATTTGATTTTGGGTATCGTGGAGCTATACACGTTTTTAACAGTACATTTATTAAAAGACAATCATTTTTTAACTTTTTTGAAAAATACGTTCATATTTACAAAACATTATTATTTATTTATTTATTTATTTATTTATTTATTTATTTAAGAAAAAGCAAATCATGGCATTACAGCTAATGCCAATGTATTTGACAAATATAAATACGTGTATGTATTTATATATATACATGTAAATACATAATTTTAATCATTAATTAATTAAAAACAAGATGAAAACATTGTAATCATAAAAACAGAGAGAAAAAAATTTATAAAATCACATTAGAAATTTTCAAAGATGTCAACCGAGTGAGTTCTGACAAAATCAACTTTTATTCATAAAATATAGTATTCGCCTGAACTCACTCACGTCAATATGAAATATGTCGACATCCGAAGCAATGCCGTTTAAAATTGTTAAAGCTCTTCCCAGAGGCATTCCCATTGGCAGACTGGTTCTACCCCTTGGAAGAACAAACAACTCATGCTCACGATTCCTCAAAAAATTATCAGGAACATTCAATTTAACATTTTCAAGAATGGTGGAATTCTCATTTTGGCCTCGGATAAGCCGAAAGAAATATAATGCCAAATACATTTCTCTTCGAGCATTCAAACTATTGATTATTATTGGAATAGTTGCTCATCAATTCATATCTGATACACAACTAATTTTTTTTAAATTTTGTTCTTCTCTAAGTAATCAACTCGTATTTTAAATAGTGCTTATAAATCGTCTAAGACGACTTATTTTTACTTAAAGAATTATGAGATACTTAAATAAACAACTGTGTCTTTATTGAAATAAGTAATCTTTCATTTTCTTATAAACTTTATTTCCGCACTCTATCACTATGCTACAAATAAAACTGAATATAAACTATTTGATACGATTTTATAAAGCACAGAAACCTGGCGGCATGGAATAAGTTTGGTACGTTTAACAATTTTAAGCGGATATTAACGGATATTTGAAAAAAAACAATTGACATGCTATGTAAATTATTGACTGATAACTAAACAAGATGATTGATTGAATACAAAAAATATATTTTTAACTACTAGGTCATTATGATGTTTAAAGACAAAAAAAATATTTTTCAAAAAGCACAAAAATCAACTGGCAGTGGAATATTAAAGCTTATAATTCAATGGAAACAAATATTTCTTCATTTAAAAACCAAGAATTAGTATAGAATAGAATCGTTTATATGAATTTTTTTAACCATGTCCGCTCCCAACTTATTCATATGGACTCCTCAGAGCTCCAGAGAGCTGCTTGTTACTATGTTGCTCAACCTCTCTTTTTCGAAGAGAGAAGGGATGAAAAATATATGAGGACTAGTACAGGAGTAGTGTTTAGCTAATCGCTGTCACTAAGCGTCGCTCTATGGAATCGGAAAGGTGGGAAGGGAACACAAACACCAATGCCTTCCAACAGATTTATCGACTGAAAAAAATCCGCTCTTACCGGGAATCGAACCCGTTTGGTCCAGCACGCAAGCCAACACCGTTGACACTGCGCCACGGACCAGACTATATATAAAGATGCTTAAAGACAAACATTGTTTTTTTAAAAAAGCGCATAACACACAAAAATACTATTTATATGATCAACTGGCAGTGGAATATTAAAGCTGATAATTTAATGGAAACAACTTTTTCTTCGCTTAAAACCGAGACGTAGTATGAATAGTTTAAACGGTGTATTTTATTTACGAAATAATTAATCTTATATAATTAAATACCAGAACTATTTCTCTCTCTCTATTAAAGTCCCAAAACAATTCGCTCCAGGCAGTTTTGTGTAAAATATTGACTTAGGATCGTTTTTATGAATTTCATTCAAAAAATAACTATGAAATTACAAAATAAGATATCAAAAAAAAGAACTTAAATGAGATAGGTGACTTTGTAGCCTGGCTGATACATTATACCATATTGCAAATTGCGATCGCTTAAGTCACACTCGAGATTAATTTCGTTGGGGTAACAGGTGTGCAAATATTTCTTCGGGCAAGAACTTACCTTTGGTTTAATTTAGCGGGGCACAACAAACACAAGTTTGCACACATAGTAAACACAAAAACAGTATTCAATTTGGTTTTTTTACCGCTTTATTCGTGGAGTGTAAAATTTTTTCGTTAATATCATTAAAAATTATTTTGCTGTGATTCTGTCTTAACCCCTTACCCGAGCAAAATATCGTGACTTTGATTTAAAATACGATTTGTAATGTATTCGAATCCGACTGGGTTTGATATTCGTTATTCGAATATTAATTTATTTCCAACGAATATTTGTAATGATTCGTGCTTGGGATACCCCACCCCAAGTGACCCTGAATCATGTCCCCTTATTCTTCAAGGACTCTGCCTTCCTTATTCAAATGGACTCTGCTTACCTGGATTTTTTCAGGAATACAAAATAATGTACATTCAACTATTTTTACACGTATTTTTAAGCATTAGTTTGAAATAACACGCTCCAGTAAATAGAGCGAATACTATATTTTTACCAGAATTATTTGTTCTAGTATGATTTACAGAAACAAAAATGTCAAAGAACCAACGTTTTCATGACACAGCCACAATCGGTTTGCCGCAATACCGTATGAGTGATACTTGCTTGAAGTGACCAGACGGGAATAGCAATATTGTGGGAGTTCACAATATTTCTTTATATTCCCGTTCCTCTTCCAATTACCAATGTTACAAATGTTAACTACAGTTTGTCAATAGCTATAGAGCAAGCGCAGTCCCCGTGTTTAATCAAGTAGCGATGAAGTATTCTTTTTTCAAAATTAAAGTACATATTGTAAATAGCATTCAATGTTATTACTTTTTATAAAGGTACGAAAATATTGTTCTTTTTTCAAAAAATATGTATTCTGAAACTCAGGAAATAAATTTGTGGGAAGTGTCTAACCGTATAAAAAAATATATGTGTATATATGATATAAATTGGCGATATTCTTCAAAATTCGAAGTACCTTCATTGACCAATATGCTTACAGAAGCCAATTTCACGATGTTACCTGTCGCAAAAAAACACATTATATTGACCAAAGAAAATAAACATTTATGCTGTTAAAATATATGAGATAATTTCTTGCTGCATCTGCCATATTCATCTATAACATTGCGCATTATTTTAACATTTCGTTTGCTCTGAAAATTCAACCGCTAAACAAACTGAAATCCAACACCTGGTACAGTTCTCTCTGGATCCGTGGTATGGGAGCAAAACAGGTATAACGAATGGTAACTTTTGTTATAATAAAACACAAAAAGGACTTTGTATTCTGCAGCGTACGTCATGTCGGTGCATCAATCAGGGATTCAACAAGGAAAAATAGTATTTCTCTTACAATAAAAAGAGATTTTATGAATATACCAAATATAAAATTACATTCCAATAAAATATACTCTCTTGTACATATGAAATATGTTGCCAAATCCGCTCTCCTAACCGGGATCTACTGATTTCAGTACCGGACACTATTTGATTTAAAACGAGGAAGATAACTTTATCTTATAAAATATGGACAGTGAAATTTGAATCCTGGCAATTTGTAGCATCGTTATAATGAGTTTTCGGCCGATAATAATCCAACTTATTTTCTTTTTTATTTAATTGCGACGAAACAGGTAAATAAAAAGCATAGTCTTTTTCTGCAAAATGTGAAAAAAAACAATGATCCAAGAATACCAGAAGTTTACACATTTTATCACTGATATTAAGATAGATATTTAAGATAAAGTGGCAGTAGGGTTCTTCTATCTAACTCGACTCGGAACGAAAGTTAAAAAATATATAGCGTTAACAGTGCTAAAACTTATTCAAATTGATTTGCATTATTTGTCAGATAACTAATCTCCATGAATGTATTTAATACGAACCCTGATAATTATTTTTTTTAAATCATAGCTGTCAGCAGGGGAGAGTTTATGCAGTTGTTATTACGATTCCTATGACTTTTTATTAAAAAATAAAATAAACCTTCAAGTTTTGCTTAATTTTCAATACCGAAATATATGTATTTCAGATTTTCAAAACAGTTTTTTTGGTATTGAAAAAGAGCTTACTTGAACAGAAAATCGGC
The DNA here is from genome assembly GCA_028554975.1 of Himalopsyche kuldschensis. Taxonomy (NCBI): domain Eukaryota; kingdom Metazoa; phylum Arthropoda; class Insecta; order Trichoptera; family Rhyacophilidae; genus Himalopsyche; species Himalopsyche kuldschensis. The sequence goes on from JAHFWI010000005.1 coordinate 2,305,923, forward strand.
TTATTACTCAGTGGAATAATTTACCAAGCGACGCAACATGACCTCAGGATCAAATCAATTATTATATTCTTAGCTAAATCGCCTAAAAGGCGAAAGCTTTAGCAGTACTTTGCAAGAAAGATGGTAATAATAAAATAATATTCCGTGCCACGGCAGGTATCCATAATAGGTGTTACAATAGCGTCTATTCTCCCAGTGTGCTACCGAAATCCTAAAGAATATTTACCAGAATGTAAAATTCATGCGTCTGGCGATTTTCCTTTTTCCCAACGCGGCATTGAAATATTACCACGCTAAGAGAAATTATGTGACAGTGTTCCGGAGAACGTATTTCACAAGTTTTAGTTCTGCAACAAGGTAGTTATTTCGATGGAACTGGAATCGCGTCATGACCAAGTAGCTACGTAGTCTACAAAATTTCCCGTTCTTGTTTTTGATTCTTTTTTAGTCATTCATACAAGGTATTTAAATCAGCGGTCTTCAAGTGAAAATCTTATGCGTAATACTATTCCCTATCGACAACTTTGGATAAAAGAAACATAGCGGTTTGTTTTCTTTTTGAAATGTTTGAATTTTGTAATTTTCCATGTGTTTTGTCGCTAACGACTCGGGTTTCACCTTTCGGCATCTTCAGGCATTTCAAGTGCACGGTTTTACTTGAACTGACGTGCAGTAAACAGTTTGGATCGTTAATATTTAATAATACCCCTACCATTACTCTACATTTATTTAAGATATTCCTATGTTATTATCATTAGTATTTGGGATACTACATTCAAAAATCCTGATAATTATAACAAACCCATTTAATTCATTGAAACTCGTTTCAATCGAATTTTTGTTTATATACAAAAATAGGAGTAGATCACTAAGCTAAAATGCTATTAAAATGTAAATGAGCGAAAATTTTACGTAAACGAGTTTCAATGAATTAAGTGAGTTTGTTATAATCGAGATTTTTTAATGTAAAATAATACTAATGGCAATAATGTAAATATAGGGCTTTATCCGACCTATTATTAATGAGTTGATTTATTTCAAGTCTTTGAATTAGAGAGGAGAACAGCTTCAGTTATGAATGGTACTGAATAATACGTGGGTGTAGAAACATACGGGCGTAACTACAAAAATGGATGTTTTGAGTTAAATATGGCATTGTCATGCTCAAATGCAGTTCTATAAGATATAAAAATATGACACTTGTATGATGAGCGGTTTACCAGATATTGCTCGGTTTTTCTGCAAATCCGTAAGCACACAGTTCAAAATTGGAAACTGTTTTTCCATTTATCTCAGTTCGTTGTTTTTGTAGTTTCGCCCGTATGTTCCTACACCCACGAATATTTACAAATATACGTTGCGTTGTGTGACAACGTTAAAAAAATCATTTCATATTTTGATTATTTATTAACAGTAGATATGAATATCCATATAATCGGATTAAAATGATCACAGGATAAACATTTCTTGTGAATAATACTCAAATTAAATGATAAATTTAATTATTCAAATAATTGTTTAACAGAGTTTTAACATAAATCATTGCCGCATTTTCATTGTAGATATAAATGCATAATATTGTTTCATTAGTAATTGTTCCCAATCTGGCACCCAAATTATATTTCAATCAGCAATCAGAGCACCAAATAGATTAACGCATCCAAAGAGATTATCGGATTTGAATATATGCGGTGCACTGCGCTACAAACTGTCCGCATTTGTTCAAATAATTGTTAATCCAATTTTGGGATTGATTTCAAATTTAATTTGTAAAAGTTCTTCAAATGCTCGATTCGATATTATTTTGATAATAGTAATTAGCAGGAATTTGGAGCGGAGCGCGGAGCAGGAGCGCGGAGTAGTGGAGCATCAAGTTTTTGGCCGGAGCATGAAAATTTGTTGTGCCCCACTGCTCCGATATATTTTTTTTATTCCATATTTAAAAATAAACCCTTTTTTAAATTTATTTTCAATCTATATATATTTATATACAAAAGTCGTGTTAATTACACCACGTATAAGTCGAGAACGGCTGGACCGATATTAATTTTCTGGCTTTGTCACCGGCCTGAATAGCAGAATAAGTTTAAATATCTCTTTCGATGGTTTCGAAGGTAGCTTTGTGTAAGTTCATTTTAATATAAAATTTAAAATAACTTTGATTATTCCGCGTATTGTGCTACTAACTGTGACACGTGCTTCGCCTCTTTCAGTGGCATCTTCGGACTTACTATCGCAAAGTTTGCTTAAGTAATGAAGCAAGATTGATTCTAACATTTTAAAATGATGAAATTAAAAAATGGAGTTTGGGATTCTTCCCTTTTACAGAAAGCAGGGAGGGGGTTATATTATAGAATCGAAACAAAGCAAACAAATAATCATACTTCAGGCATTTCAACTGCACGAATGAACTTGAACTGGTGCGTATTAAATAGTTCGTATCGCTTACATAAGAATAAAAGTAGGTCACTACGTTTAATTTTTACCATCGCAATCTGGATGAATAAGCGAATGTGTCGATGTCAATAAGTTTCATTCAATTGAGTTTTAATTTAGTGGGTAAATTACAAAAACCAACAAATATTTTAAATATGAAATATCAAGCACCTTTTGTTTAAATTCTCCATTTATTTAATTAATCGTAATGACGCAACTATCTTTGGCCACTGCGTGGCTAATACGTTTAATATATACGTTAAAATTCTTAGAAAATAGTTAGTCTAAAGATGCTTTTTACAGAATCGAAACACGTGTCTCAGACAGAAACACATAAAATGGAAGTTATAAATTTAAATTGTACACAAAAGTTTAAATTGCGCAAACGTAGTGTAATGTAAAACATCACAAATTTTATTAATTTAACGAAACCGTAATTATAATTAATATTTTTGCATATTTTGAGCAGCGCTGCTTCTTGATAATATTACCACAGTTTGACTGTAGGATGTATTACATTTTTAAGCAATTATCGTATGCGATTTACTACCCATTTAAATATTTCAAACTGTTGTTTGCTATTTGCTGAAAAGAGCAAAAAACCTATTTATTTAACGATTAAAACAAACGCCATTTGCATTCATCAAATAAACATTATCTGATATCAAAACACAGCCTAAAATGACATTAATAAATGAATGTAGATTTTTGAGCTTTGATAAATGTGTGTTGTTATTAAATATCAATAATAAGTTGCAAGTTTTTGCTTTGCATTACACGTCATATTTTCGTTAATACGCAAGAATGATTGATAGATTGTTGAACGTTTTTATATCGCTTATAACCTTATAAGATTAATTCTAAAAATATAGTTTTGAGCTTTGTATAATCTGTTCCTTTATTGAATCCATAAGTTTTCTAAGAATGATAAATATCTACAGACACAAAATATTATAAATTTTTTTAGCAAGAAAAATTTTAATGTTTTTCTTAAGATTTAAAAAAATATTTGGCTTTTCAGCTAATGCCAATGCACTAATTATTTTTAATTTTGAAAGTCATACAAGATAAACTCGATGATAAATAATAAATCAGTCAAGAATAACTCGACGAAAAATTACGTACACCCATGTCTAAGATCTATTTTTCAATTGAAAAAATCTGACCTTGCCGGGACTTGAACCGCTACGGCATGGCTCTAGCCCAGTGGTTCTCATGTGCGGCCACGGTGGCCGCATGCGGCCACCAGAGAGTTTTGCTGCGGCCACCAACAGCTTCATAGTTAATATTGGTATTTAATTAAAATGTGTTTTTACAAGCTAATTTGTCAACAAAGACATTGAAAATTAAATATTTCGTATGTATTATATTATGTATCAAGAATTGTTAGTTAGCAAAAACTCAAACGCATACATTTTTATGTCTTTTTGACAAAGAAGACTCAACACAAAAATTTGGTGCGGCCACCAGACATTTTCGTATGACCGCTGATGTTCCTAATGCGGCCACAGCCAAATTTTACGTGAGAACCACTGCTCTAGCCAGTAGATCACAGGGACCGACATCTATCTCTCTACTGTGGACAATCTTCTTCGAGAGAGAATAGCGGCGTGGAAAATTCAATGACTGGACAGGCCAATCCAACAAATTTGTCACATAATTTATATCATCGAGAAACTTCAGTTGAAATGCATAATTAGATGGCGATATGCTCAACATTGGGAATATCGGATATGTATTAAAAATATATATTAATAACATGTCTTGTGTATGTATGCTTTTCTATTTTGTGCGTCTTAAAGATATTTGAAGCAATATGTATAAATCAGTTCGTAAAATTCACTGCCTATTAAAGTGCGCACCAATCTGTGACGAGTGCGTGGAGGATGAGAAACTGCTGCGTGGAGCTAAACGGGATCATTGATTGAAGGGTCAGTTGTCAGAGGTTTTGAATAGGAAGTAAAATAACGAAAAGTCCCTTGCGAGTACTGAGTGTATTTGTTCATTTCTCGTAGTAGTAGGTATTTTTTTTGAAATAACATATCCTAATTGGTATATTTTTTTCAAAAAATAAACAATTTTCAAGGAAATTTAAATGCAGCTGGTGGTGGAATTATGACGGTCAGACATAATTGTCAATTTTTGATTCGGCTTGGGTCAAACGTGAATCTGTATCGAATATCAATTCGAGATAATTGCGAATGCCGATTTAACAAGCATTCGCCTGTGGACATATTCCGAATGAAACAGTGCCAGTATTGGACGAACTGAAATAATTTTTCACGCTGCAGAAAGCACACTGTTTGATTGCAATAACATTCTCAAGCTTTAGTTCACTATTACATGTATACAATACGTGTAAATCATTTAGAAAAAATCTCTCTTTTACAATTAATCAAAATTTACATTTTGTATAGTAGGGTAGCTGGAGTTCAACTTGTCGTAATAAGTCTCGGATTTCCGAAGTTGTCATGCACTGTCTATTGATATGGAAATTTTAAGCAGTGATCTTTGTGCTATATTTTCAAATTTATTTCTACTCTTATGATTTTTATACAATAGATATGTTGTGTTTTTATACCATATTTTGTTAAATATTTGTCAAATGCATGGCGCATTGGCGTCAGCTCAAATGCTATGTATAATATTTTTTCCCAATGAACAATAATTGAATACAGTATTATATGTTTTTGGATATCGTTTTGATGGAGCTTCAAGTTCTAAGCTGCGTCAGCGTCTAAGTTCATCCAGTCTTCTTCGACTCTCTTGCATTCCCTTCCCATCGCTGCTGACAGGAAGGCGGGATCGTTGCAGTTCAAGAGGTCAGATTACTTTTTCGTCATATTGATTGATAGTGATATTCTACGTTGACAAATCGTTGCATAAGCACTAGGGCTGTGGAGTCGGAGTCGGACTCATCGCGGTGTTTTGGCCGGAGTCTTAGTCGGAGTCGGAGACATAAAAACTTTTGAAAAGTTTTAACTTTTTATTTATGCATATAACATGTAAAATTTGGCTATTGGCCGAATTAGATTCTTAGTATACGAATACATAGGATACTTAATATCACTTTTACAAAGTAGCTGAGCAAGTCATATTCCATGTTTTTTTCTTTAAGCACTTCATGATTCAGTGCATGGTTGAAAGATCAGTCCCGTGCAGCTCTGTCTCGGGTCAAGTAAGTGAGGAGTAACTTCGTTTTTTTTCTTGGTCGGAAGGTGGATGTGAAAAACGACTGCGCACACATAGCGGGAGGTGGTGGAACAACCAACTTTTATATCCCGAATTGGTTGGTCGATATTTAATTGAATACACATAATTAGTTAAGTATAAATAGGGGCAAAATTAAACTTTTTTTAGTAGGAGTCGTAGGAGTCGGAGTCATCTTTTTTACAGCCCTATTTACTATGCCCTAAAAATGTGAATGTAAAAAAACACCTTTAAAATGGTCCTGCATTTATCAAATGCCATTCTATAGAATCGGCAATGTTTCCCAAAATTTTCATAAGGCAAACAAAAATGGCTCAAATTTTACGGTCGGATTGCGTGTTCAGTTGGAGAGCCATAAATACAGCTTTTTCTTTTCGCTGAAGCCCGAAACTCGTTACGCTCAATGAGAGAGCCTCGCCGTACACATGCACGAGTATTACCTTCCAGGGCTGCACTAAGGATGCCACTAAGCCCAAACATTATTAACATAAGTCGGCCAACGTCGCTTATATCATAAACACCATAAAAATATCACTGTGCTTCTACAATACTATTTAAATTTAGTACATTGATACCCAATTTTACGCGTCTGTTTAATAGCGCTACAGCGTCCCATTAAAATAATTGAAGTCAATGAATAATGGACCCGTGTGACCTCGGACTCGATTTCCAAAGCTGAGAGCTTTATATATTTATTTTCAATCGATTTACAGGTTTTTGCTCGAAGGTATGGAGGGCCTGTAATGCCTAAATTCTCTCACACACATCTCATCGTCCAAACAGCATGATACTGAAAAGCGATCACATTTTCAACTTGCTAAAAAGTCATTATATTATAAAAGAATAAAAAAGATCGATGAAAATTCTCGCCACGAGAAAAACTGGTTCGAATATTAATAATATATAAAGAACAATCATTTATATATTTGGGTGAACAAGTTGGTTCTCCCACCACTCTTCCGTTATGTGTATGCAGCCGTTTTTCACAGCCACCTTCCATAACGCTATACGATCAAGAAAAGAAACGAATTTACTCCTCACTTACTTGGCCCGAGACAGAGCTGCACGGGACTGATCTTTTAACCATGCACTAAGATGCTTATAGAGAAGAAAAATAGAAAGGAAATAAAAAAGAAAATGTGACTTGCTCAGCCACTTTGTTAGAGTGATATTAAGTATCCTATGTATCTGTATACTGAGAATCCGTGGAGCTTAATCTACTTCGCGTTGAATCTGAAGAGGAATCAAGGTTATCCCGTTCCCCATATGATGTTGCAAATTTATCGAATGCCTTATGAAAATTGGCCTTGGTTGAGATCAAGGCAGCGTGGCATATTGGGCCCGTATGAGGACGGACCGCAGCAAACAGCTCAGCTCGTTCGGCATTCATCTCGGGGCAGTCCCACAGTACGTGATTAGCGTCCTGGTAGTCGTGTCCACAAGTGCAATCCGGCCTTTCGACCAACTTGCCCAACCCAAATAGTTTGCCGTTGAACTTTCCATGTCCAGTTATAAACTGGCAAGTCCAGTGTCCAGGCGCTAGACTCTTCTCCTGGAGCCTCCAGGTCACGTCTGGGAAGAAAAGATATGTTTGACGCCCTTTGGTGGATGCAGTGAATCATTTATTGTTTTTAATACAATATATACTTTTTTCGATGAATTTGTTGGATCCGTCATGCAGTGGTCAATATCCTTGGCTTCCGTGACGGATGAGTACGAGCAGAATATTTTCAGTCGATTTAACGATTCTGTTCGAAGGCTGGTTAGTTTATGTTGTCTAAAAATTCTCTCTCACCCATCCAATTCTATAAGCGCCGCGTAGCGAGAGCAACAATCTAACCACTAGTTGTTTCCAAGCCTCATCTTTTCATTCCCTACTCTCATCGAAATAAAATGCTGAGACTGAGCGACTGCGTAACAAGCAATTCTCGTGGAAAAAAAATGTATAGATTTCTACATTAGGAGGCCATATGATCTACATTGAGAAGAAGAAAATGTAGGGTTAATTTTCAGTACCAGCGTATTTAACAATTTAAAAAAATGTATTTCCTTTGGCCTTTATAATTTTACTATATTTATGGGATTTGATCTGTTTTGTATGTAATTATTACTATCATCGCTTAAAATTACATCTTCTTCAATAGTATGTTATTATCTTAAAAATAAATCTGCGTCAATAGCACAAGTGTCCCAACCTTAGTTCGTTTCTGAAATCTCACACTCCGAAATACTTTTATTTTTGCTAACTGAATTACTTCGCCTCCGTATTGGATGGAGCAATTTCGTTGATTGAAAAGAAATCTTTAAAATCCGCTAACACCGCCTCCCAAGAAACAATATTATCCTTTTCGCATTATTGTTTCACTTTTACGCCAACATTAAACTTTTTCAAAACTGATTATCCTTAGTTTTGATCTAGGTTTGAGTCTAGGTTTTTGTTTGATAAAATTATTATTAAATATTCTAGACTTATTCAAAATATTGTATTTCTCGAAAAACAAAATCAAAGTTGAGTTTCGGAAATTTGACTTGCTCCAGAGTGGTGATTTTATAATGAGAAAATCTTAGATTATATATAAACTTAGATATTATTATCTGTTCGTTTATGGTTTATATATGGCAAACATCAAAGCCAAACTTTAACTGTTTGCAACCAAAAGTTTTTTACCCTATTCCTCCCCATTTACCTATTCTTCATATTAAGTCGTAGGAAAGTTACATTATTTTTAAAAATAAATTTGAAAAGTTTGAAAAAACTGGCTAATCAATACAGTGGCTTGCAATATATATTAAACGTGTCCAATTTATACGTGTAAATATGGATTACCTATAAAGCTTCTCTAATAAAGAAAAAATCTTTGACACCTAGTCGGATAGTATACAAATATCCAGGAAAGATGGATAGTGCCAGAATAGAACGTCCGGAGACTAAGAAATCTTTAGAAACGGAGAACGCTCCGTTTCTAAGGATTGGGTTGATGCGAGGGAATTGTTAATACATACTTTCATTCGAGTACAAATCCATTATACAGCTTAAAAATCAACGTGTTAAATTGTCTGTACAGGGATTCTAGACCGTGAACATCGCCATGAACAGAAACTAACAACGCCGACAACTCTTCTGAAGTCATGGCAAAATATGTAATTAATAATGTTTATAAGGTTGTAACATCACTACATTCTTTTTTTTAATTTGGACGAAAATAAACATGTTTAGAATTTCAGCTGGTTAACATTGACACAATATTTCTGCCACTGTAGAAAATGGTATTTTTTTTAATTTAAAATCAGTGCTTCTCAAACTTATGTGTAGCGCTCTTTTTAAGAGCCGCAATGCTTCTAAGCTTGAGGCCTTTAGTGTAGTTTTTTTAATTGACTTCATAAACAATTCGAATGATTTCTTGTAAGTGAGTTGTCATGTATAACATTCAATTAGATATTGATTTTTTATATTCAAACATGATTACCACAACACTCTTTTTCAATTATTTTTTTCTTTAAACTTCTTGTATGAATATTCTGTATTTATTATAAAGAGGGTACAATAAGTATTGAGAAACTCTGCTTTAGATAAAAAAATATCTTTTATTTACCATTATGTATGTATGAAAATTTTCGTAAAAAATTTAGCCTATAGCTCCAATATTTTCTTAGCCAATACTAACAGTGGATCAATAACCAAATAAGCTTTTAACGTAAACTAAATAAAATCTTAAGCATTTTCGATAGCGGAAACGTTCCGCACGATTTTTAGATAAATGCGTACATATAATTGGTTGCCTATAATTCATTTTGTGGAAAAATGTTCAGAAGTCCAAGGCCACCCATTTAAAGATAAATGGCCTTTTAAGCAGACATAAAAACATTTATTCATGTCATTTGTAGTCGGTAATTTATGTTGGAAAAAATAAATCAAAAATTGGGGAAAAGCTTTCTTTGTTCAGTCGATTTTTTAGCTAGAATTCTTCTATTTACTTCGTGGAATCATTCTTATTTTTTTGTAAAAACTGTGCGATTTCATTTAGCCTACAGTAATAATTATATTCGCCTGTAGGGTCTTCGAAGCATTCTATCACGTCGAAGGAACCATTTCGTGGCGTATTTGGTAATTAATTAACCACCAACCACACTTTAACGTTGCATTAATTGTATTTTATCAATTAAATAAATTGATCAATCAGTCCTGCAGCCGGGCGTTGTTCAATTTGAAGTGTGTCACAGTTTCGTATCTTGGAATGTGCAACTTTGGAAGGTGAACTCATTTACAATCTTTCAATGGATTTGTCTCCAAAGACATAAAATTTTATGATATTAAAACTTTTAGTTAAAAATGTTTTTTTATTTATCTACCATTCAGATTAGAAGCAAAATAGTTGTTTGTTTAACCATGTCCGCTCGGAACATGGAGCATATGGACTCCTCACTGAGTTTATCTCAACACATATTTTTCTGCGAGAAATGCTTGTTACTCAGCTGCTCAAAACCTTTCTTTTTTTCGAAGAGAGTACGGGACGGAAAGAATACGAGGAGTCGGATAGGACTAGTGGTTAGCTAATCGCTCTCGCTATGCGTCGTTCGTTTGGATAGGAAAGGTGGGAAGGGATTTTTAGCAACACAACACCCATGCATTTGAACAAATTTATCGACTGAAAAAAACTGCTCGTACCAGGAATCGAGCCCGGGTGGTCCGGCACCCAAGCCAACAACGTTAACCACTGCGCCACGGACCGGACTACAACATATGTAGTTTAAAAAAATTAATTAAACCCCTCAAATTACTTATTGTATGTTTTATATATGTATTTAAGTGTCCAAAGAAGACCTTTATAGCACAATGTTTTATTACCAATGAAATAAAATATTTGTAATATTAATGTTGTTTTATGTTTCAAGCACGTTTTATTTCAATTCACTTATCTAGGATTTATCTTTTACCTGCTAGCAGTAAATCAATTATAAAACTGCTGTTGTATAATTTATCTAGATAAAAGTCAGCTCAGAATGTTGACTCAATATACATATATTATATAAATAAATTATCTTGGTTTAATGCTTTTATCACATTTTATTAAAAAAAAACTAGCAATTTGGCAAGCATTGCAATGCTACTAAAAGAAAGAGTTTGTGTTTTGATGTGATTATTTAAGTGCTTTCGGATGCAAACTATTTTTTTTTGTCTCTGTGTGAAGGTTTTCCAACGCGTCGCAGGCTACATAAAGCTGTCTATGTGAAAAGTATGGTTATTTTCCAAATTTAGTCGACACACTTGTAGCAAGTTTCCCGTGCTTTATTGATGGCCATTGCAAATGCGAGTTTCACCATAAACTGCAAACGTTTTAATTCGAATGGCATATCTGTCGAATCATAAGGATGCGTGGCAACAGTACATCTTCTCCTTTGAATTTATGTATTGAATTATTCGTCAGAATTGAATAGTGCTATTTCGAACGTTTCCAGTCTTGCTTCCCGTTGCTCGTCTGTTTCAGATGATGGTTCGAAATTTTCTAAAATTTGCTTGCGATAAATAAATTTCGATTTAATTTCACTCAGGCGTGGATGTCAGGCTATAGGCGTGGATGATAATAATAAAAGATAAAATTGCGAATGACACGTGCCGTTTGACGTTTGCTGTTTGTCTTTTGCCGATTGTTTCTGGTACGACACACGCGCCACCTACTGCAAGCTAATTGTTCTATACCTATAACCTTCACGCAAGTGCAAGCAATAAGTTGACAATATTTTAACGCAATCGGATGAACGGTATGGCAACTCATAAAATACCAACAAACAAACATTCCTTTCTACAGACTTTATACATAATAATAACTTAAGTATATTATCATTATTAATTTAATAATAATAAATATCATTCGCAAATCTTAAATTAATGTTTTTGTAAAACAGATAAAGAAAATAACGTTTTGTATACTGACCCAATTTTTCCCGCACAACTCTTTGAATTAGAATTTTTAACTTTAAAATCACCACATTAGTTCGCGGTAAATTTTCAACAAACGAAAACATTCATCAAAATAAGTATCCGAACAAAGAATAAATGGTGGTCTATATTTGTCTAAAATTTGCAAACTTTTTTGATAAATTCAAGCAGATAATACAGACTGTTCATACGCGTCTTATTTCAATAAAGTGTTGAACAACTCGTCTTAAAATTTTAAAAAAAAGCAAAGATATTTTTTATCCTTGAAAGGAATTAGTTGTTACACAAACATTAATTGAATACAATTGATCCGAGTTCGAAGTCGAGATTCCAAATGGTTCATATTAAGAGTGAACATTCTTAGCTTAAAAATAAATTATAATATTAATTTAAACTGTTTTAATTTTATACTTTTCAATGAGTTTTGTCGCTAACGAGCCAGACTACTCTCAGTTCAAGTACATTCGTGCACTTGAAATTCCTGTAGACCCCAAAAGGCAAAACGCGGGTCGTTAGCGATAAAACTCATGGAAAAGCACAATATTCAAACGATTCAAAGTTGATATTAAAATTCCATCAATTGAAATTCCTAATAATTTTAATGTATGTATAATACATATGTACATACATATATTCAAATTTAGTCCCTAAAATTTATTCAAAACTAAAGCGTATTTTTTTAGACGGCTCACATTATTTGAACAATTTATTTTAATTGAGGTGAAGTAACAAGCAATTTTGTCGGGTCTGAAGTGCAGTGGTCGGTGGTTCGAGTCTCAGTATATTAGTATTTGCGTTGTCTTAAAACAACCCATTCGATCCTATAAAAAGGACGTTACGACAGCAACTAGCTAATCACAAGTCCTTTCCTAAACCATATCCATACTCGTACGTACAAAACTAAGAAGGTTGAACGATGGAGCAACACACAGTTCTCGAATGTATAAAATCTAGATATCTAAGTCCATTATGAGGCCGTATGTGTCACATTGGGAGCGAATATAGAATTAAATCGAGCAGTTCTTTTAGAACAAAATATCTCCGATTATGAGTCCATATGCTTTTCATAAGGAACGGACATGGTTTTTTTAAAAACAGCATTACCCAGTATTGGGAGGTAGTCCTACATTTTATATCGCTAACAGTTGTGTTCGAAAACAGTAAATTAGTAAAAACAAATAGTTGGGATTTAATTTGAAACAAAAATTCACTTTTAGTATTGAAAAAGGTGATCTGTATACGAGGTTGAAAAAAACTCCCTAGACAAATTTTCAAGCGTAATTAAAACTGCTAGGAATTTGTATAAAAAATATATTTACTTTAAGCATATACCATATTTGGAACTCTTGAATTTTTATTTTTACTGCATAATATGTAGTTCCGTATATTAATCACGCCTTAAGGCTTTTATTTAAAGCTCTATTTTATGGAAGCACAATTTTTGAGCTCCAGGATGAAAATCTGACAATTCGAATCCATCTTTTATATTATGAATAATAATACAATGTTGCTTGTGTGCTTGTGTGATTTATAAATATACATTCCGATGACGAATACTTTCCGAAGCTTTTCACGTATCATACATTTTGACAGGCAAGTTGTTTCTGAATAATAAAAGCTCGAAAAGCTCTTTGAGGCTTCTGCCATTCCTCGCAAAGCAGCCTACGTTATTTAGTGTTGTTTTTAAATTCGGACAGCAGAAGGTGGAGACCATAGGTCGATTGTTCATCGCAGGTCGTAAGTTATCCCCATGAAGGTAAGAAACACATTGTAAATGCGTCCCTAGCGACCGATCCTACCCTGGCCATGCCTCCCCCTCTGAACGGGGCGGTTCAGATCCGAAAAATTACCCTGGAATGCCTCACGTAACTGGGTTTGTTTTCGTGCAGGTTTTTCTAACAGACAGATTGTACATTTTGCCACCATGTTAAAGATCTCCTACGTCCGTTTTTTTAACAAACTACCTTATTTTTTGTTTAAGTAAAATAAAATGAAAGAAAATATTAGTTTATCATGTGATTTATTTTGAAAAACTTAATTATTCAATGTATAAGATGTGTTATAACATTATGATAACATTTATTTAATTTGATCATTTAGCAGGTCTGTGCAGCCGGTATTAAAAACGTTTTAGTTTTGCATGTAACATGTTAAATATGAAAAATTTGGCTATTGGCCGGATCGGTTGGTTGATATTACATATATAAAACACATAAATAGGAAAGGTAGAAAAAACGACTCCACAGCCTTTCAGCTAAAGTGTTTGATGGAATTTCAATATTAAATTTAAACTGTTTGAGTTTTGTTGCCAGTGAAATTCTTCAAGATGCATAAAAGTAATACCCAGATAGTCAGCGACAAATCTCATGGGAAAGTACAAAAATAACGACTTAAATTTAAATATATGTTTATTGAAAAATATAAAAAAATCAATCAATCAATTAATAATCTTCATCAATCACATCCAATTCAAATAGTAAAAAAACACCTTCGTCACAGATTTACATTACCAAAAATAAAATCATAATTCAATTTTCCAATAATTGATTGAATTGCCATCAACTTAGTATAACTTTATTGTTATAAAAATAAATAATCCGATTTATCTCTGAACTACTCTCTACTACTTATTTCTTTGAAAGATTTGCCATTTTCGAGTTCAATACAACGGAATTGTAATAGTATTTAAAAAAACAAATTAAGAGTCACCATTAATATTTAAATGGCCGTGAAGAAAAGCTCTGTGATAATTTTCTGAATACATCGTGCTATGATTTGTAGTAATCAAAATGCATTTCTAAATTATTGCAGGCTCATTTTCAATGATGGTAGTTAAGCAAGTCAGTCATACTATTTTTCGATTGCTTGATTGTACCTAACCAGTTATAACAGATATGGATTGCAGACCAATATAGAATTAAAAATGATCTTCTCGCGAAAACGGATAGATGCTGTCAAACAAATGCATTATGGGATAAAGAGAAACACAATAATCATACTTACATGTAGTCAAAAAATAAGCGTTGTTTCGCAAATAAAATTACTTTTAAAATCGTGTATTTATCGAAATAATTTACCGATGCAAGATTTTCTATCTGCGAATCTTTTACCCGATGTAGCGGTAAAAATAATTCGTTCTTCGCTGTCAATTCCGAACTTTTGTTATAAATAGCTTTAATTTAAATATCCTTCGTTTCATAACAGAAATAAATTCGTAAATTTAATATCGGTTAATTTTAAACCTTGATAGAAAGATGGTATGCGGTATGATAATAATAGAAAAATAGTGCATCATACATATTCCACGTTTTGTAATTTAGAAGCAGGATCGGTTTACATATTTTTGCCGTTCTTCTTCTTTGAACGTATTTGACGTTACGGCTAATATGCCAACGCGCCAAATATTTTGAAATCTGAAAATCATTCGAGATAAACTCGATGAGAAATTTTATGAACCAGTCGAGAACAACTCAATAAAAAATTACACACACCGATGTTCAAGATCCCATTTAAATTGAAATCTGACGTTGCCGGGACTTGAGCTCAGACCCACCTGACCGCTAGGGCACAGCTCTTGCCAATAGACCTCAGAGACAAACCGACATGTTAGATCGTTAAGTCCCACCCTTGAAATAAGCCTTAATGGCAGCTGTCAAAGTTAATTGAATAAGTCTCACTGTCATAAATTTAGATTTGGCAATGGCGTGACGCCAAATTAGCTATCAATTAAATCCTTTAATTTTTTTCGAATTATTGTAAATAATTTTATATAACAACCTTATTATGTAGTAGTCAAATTGATCTTGAATCACTATTTTATAGATGAATAGTGCCTAAAATGCATCCATAGTACAATAATATATTATACTTTTTATTTACGGGGGAAAGAATGTTAAGTATTTAATGTATGTCGTTTAAAACTTATCGGGTAAAAATTAACGTGAATAATGTTTTAAAATTAACGTGCGTATCTTTGTTTATGTTTAAAAAAATCGTATTTTTTGTTCAATGTTTCACAGGTGACTTTGCCGCAAATGCGTAATTAGCACAGTGGAAACCAATTTAAATTCCTTTCAGCTCACGGGCTTTTGAAAAATACAGTCCTTAAGTTACATTGTTTTCAGCTTTAACAGCTAAAAACAATACATCTTTTTTATTCCGCAAATTAATTAACCGGAAATCATTTACTGCGCTAAACAGCCGATTATTAATTTAGGATTAACCCCAAATAACCAGAAGATTATCAGATTATAAAGTTTCTTTTTAAATATCGCCGTTGAGACTACAAAAGATCGTACATCAAAAATAATAAAAAAATAAGTGTAAAAGAAGTCGCAATACATACAGCAAGTGGTGTTTACACAACAAATTTATACGCGATCGTAAAATTTATGTGAATAGAAATACACTACGATGTTTTTATTACTTTTGGGATTTTTATACATTCGACGTATTGCATTATCAACGACACAATATATCTTATTTTGATCGTTTTGAAAAAGCGATATTTTCGGTCAACTGATATATTGTACTTTAAATCCCACCCATCTCACAGGATTTAGAGCACACCTTACAAAACACTTATAAAGCCTAAACTCACATGTGCATCGCAGACCTAAGTATCCCTCATTCATTTTTGAACGGAACTTTCTCCCCTTTTGTATATAGATACAGCGGAACCTTTTCAGCGATGGTAACAGATAGAAGAGAAGCTATAATACTGCTCTGCAATCTGTTCAATAGAAATTATGATGCAAATATTGTACTATAACGACAATGAGGCAACGAAAAAAGTGATTTTAAGCAGTTTAATATGATGCAGAAACAGAGACAGGCTGAGGATTCGCTGAATGAACAGAGCTGTGAATGACTGTCGTTTGTAAAGAGAACCAAGCTGGAAGATGGCCACTTTGGATATAGAGAGTCTTTGAAGGCAGTCAGAAACCACGCATGATTAGTTATCGTAAAAGTATGATTTTACTTTACTTTGACAGTAAATTGACGATTCAAATTATGTTTCTTGGTAGCTCGATATCGAATACTTGTGTGTCGACCACAAGAATTGAAATTTAAATTTGATTTTTTATACCGTGTAAATATATGTACATCTGTAGTTTTTTTAACTGCATATTTATTCCATAAGATTCTACCAATGAAATGTAGCTCAACATTTTTGAGATGTAAACGCATAATATTTACAAAAAATACCTTTGTTTTACTATTTCCATAATTTGTATATCATAACTAAATTTGTTCACTGCCAGTTTTATCAACGGATGAAACTTAAATCAAAACGAGGTATTTATTTCCATTAAATTGAGTAAAATTAACTACAAACAATTGCTAAAAAATATTTGAAAATAATAGACAAATTATGAATAAATGAAATCAAATTGTCTCTAATAAAAAATCCATTTAACTTGAATATATTCTGATCTACTTAAAGCAAAAATACTTTTTGAGTTTTACTATTTCCATAATTTGTCTTTATCATAAAACTAAAAAATTGTTCACTGCTGGAGTTACGTTATCAATTTTAAAAGCCCGCGTCGTAAGCGATAAAACTCATGGAAATGTACAAAATTTAAACATTTCCAATTTTTAAAAGATCTCATATAATACGACCGATAACTGTAGGGTTAAAGCCAGACAATTTGTCAGGTAGTTAAAATGTACGCACAAAAAGCTGAAGTTTACAATTAAACGCTTGCTAGTGTGCGTGTATATGTGTGTGTATTTTTTAATTGTAATGATGAATCACAGTTCCGGTCTGGATGAGTTAATCACGTGATCGTTTTGGGAGTAACCTGTTCGTGACAGGGCCGTAATGAGGCGGAAAAAGAAAATTAATCAGTCCTCCCCGGGGAACAGTTAGATGCGATGTGATTTGGCCGTTCCCCGAAATAAAAGACAAATAATAAAGAACCGGATGGAGAGCGATCGTGGCTTAGCAAGCGCGATTTTTTCTCGTCTAAATGGATCCGTTTATGAGGATTTTTTTCTGTCTGAATATTTATGCGGGGTAACTGTTTTCAAAGCAAGGATGCGTGAAATAAAATCAGTGAATAGGGCTTTGTTTTAAAAGTTTTTCAATTTCAACTGATTACAGCAGCGGTCGGCAACTTTTTTTTACTTGAACGGCAGAGCTACATAGTTCACTTATGATATACACCCGATCAATTTTGCTTGGGGGTTTGTTCCAAAGACTACCGGGAAAAAAACCGTGTAAAAGTACGTGAAAAAGTCCGTGAAGAAGGATTATAAGTAATCGAACCTACTAAATAGATTCGATTACTTATAATCAAATTAGAATTATTTTTTTTTTATATACATTCATTCGTGTTTACTAAGATTATTTTTTTTTAAAAAAATAGTACTGAAAAATATATTCATTCAATGTCGCTACTTGATAATAATAAAGACCGTTCCCTTTTATTTTTCAGTGTAAAAATTTTTTAGAATAAAAAAATAATCAGTACTTTTTTAAAAACCGTATTATTTCGAAACCGTGCAAAAATATTTTTGGTTGTATATGTAAAATGAGTGAAATTAAACACAAATTTATTTTTGATCGAAACACATTCAAATTCAGTGGCAGTACACCCATACACTGCCATCGGTGACCAGTGAGTTCATTAGTCTCTCTATTCAAGCAGGTCTATGATACAGCTTGAATGGCGAGAAAATGATCAGCAACATCATCGTCTTCTACGGTCTTTATAGATACATTATGTAAACTGTTATCTGAATTTTTGTAACAATGCTGCAGTCTTTA
The DNA here is from genome assembly GCA_028554975.1 of Himalopsyche kuldschensis. Lineage (NCBI taxonomy): Eukaryota > Metazoa > Arthropoda > Insecta > Trichoptera > Rhyacophilidae > Himalopsyche > Himalopsyche kuldschensis. Next base: position 2,324,282 of record JAHFWI010000005.1, read on the forward strand.
AATAAAATATAATATTTGTGGCAGGCAAATTACACAATAATCCCTGGCTTAAACTTGGGAAACAAATTATTATATAGAAAATAAATCATGTGCTTTTTTTCTTTTTGGCAGACCTGTCCCATCCTGAATACAGTACTTTGGGAGACTATTTCATCCAACACCTTCAAAAGGTATTTTTTAAAACAGCACATTGTAAAATAAAGATGCTTTCAAGTGGACATAGTGCTTAGAAAAAACTGAAGAATACAATTAAGATAATGATTGAAGTTAATGATATATTATAATAATAGAGCCAATAGAAAAAAATACAATACAAACATACGTTTAAATGTATTTGCTATTCCTAATTTAAATATTTGTTTTAACACTTTTTTTAATATACTGGAAAAATTTCTTGCCACTGCATTACCATAATTAATATTATCAGATTATTTTGAGTGACTTATTGGCTTTGTTATGTTTGAAGAGTGTTCAAATCAGCCATTATGCTTGTTCCTTCTATCAACCGGATAGATTCCATTACGCTGGAAGTTTGCTGATAACCATCCATAAGATGTACCTAGTGAAGCTACAGGACTCCGGGTGGCATGAGAAGAAGCAAGGAGGCACTAGTGTGCTGACCATATCCTTCTAATAGGGAGCGGATAAGGTCAGTTTGTGTAGCATAACCAGTGGATAAACAACGCTGTCGGTATTAATTTAAAACATCGCTGCTTAAAATAAATTCAAATGTAAATTATTAGTATCGTGCAAGAATTTATCGAAATGACTTGCATGTGCGATCGGGGGCTACAGAAAATAGGGGTTGTTTTATTGCTTTCAGATTTTCTTTGCATTCGTGATTCAGCGCTCACTAATAATCAAAAACAATAATGCTCTTGTGTGTACTAGAACACCTGCTCACCTCATTATAATAAACTTGCAGTTTACCAGTACATTACATTACTTTAAAAAGGTTCTAAATGACATGTTGGCTTTAAATGATCTTTTTGGTCGGAAAAGCTTATATTTACCGCATTCTATCATATATCAGGAGCTTATTTTCAAAAGTGGACAATTCCAAAACACATTTTTTCAACTGCCAGTTTTAGATTAAACTTTTGAGACCTTTTTTATTCACACGGAAAAGTTTGAATTGGTGCACATTATCCGTAATTTCTTAATTTAAAAACATAGATTAAAAATATTGATAATAAGTAAACAGGAAATTATGAGGAAAAATTAATGAAAATATCTCACATTTTCAGTTTTTCAACAAATGGATTTGTCCACGTTTGAAAACTACCTCCTGATATATAAATTTCAGATTTATCTATAGTTGAATAACGGAGTAAGCAGAATTCCAGAGCTCCACTGCATCTGCACACTTTTTTACTAAATTTATTTGACAAAGCTCTAAGATTGTTATCAATATTTCCATCATAAGATCTTTAAGATCATTATTTTTCAGCAAGAGTTGTGAAAAAAGATGCTTAAAATAAGTAATTTGAAACATTTTTACTTGCTCATTGTTACAAGTGAATTTTATTCAATCGAAACTTCAAACGCTCACATCTCAAAACAGTGTCAAGAGGACTTAGAACCTTTTCAAAGTAAGTTGTCAAGTAGTCAAACGGGGAAGTTTGCTGTGTAGGGAACACGCAACTACATTTTTGTAACTTCCATAATAATTTACAGTCAAATGTTTTGAAATATTTCAAATTTTGCGACTTAATTATTTAATTACAATAACATTTATGAATACAGTAAGAATTTTAAAAATTTAAGCACTGCATTAAGAATACATTTACAAATTCCGGTGGCACAGGTAGAGACTGAATTCATTTTAAGGCAGTCGGTTCGGAACGATGGAAGGTCAACCTAAACTCTTCTAGGTCTAGGATCTAGGCAAAGCAAGAATGCAGGACCTCGTATTATGATATTATGATATATAAGTGATATCTCTTTACGTTGCCTTTTATGATCCATGTTTCCATGTATCTTGACATGTACGATATGGTTTTCATATATGATCGAAACTGTTCATTAACTCAAACTATATATCTAATATGAGTTTCTTCCACCGGCTAGCGTGAAGTTGACTGTAAACCTTGTCTGTGTATAATTCTATATTTGTAAGTATGTAATAATGACTAAAGAAATATTTTTCAATGTAACTATTTTTTGGAATGCGAAAATATGTCACAATTCAATAACCGTGTTATATAATACTTACCTCTAGTTTTTTTTAAATACAACATTTACACTATAACAACTCGGCCTCTTTGAGATAGGAAAACACTAATTCTCTTCTTTTCTCTACTTTTGAGATGAGCAAATTCGATTTTACCTTTTTTTTACAGGTACAAATTGTTTTTTCATGATCTTTAAAGGCGATTATTTGGCTTTCTGATTTATGTGTTAAAGATTAAATAGTAATATTCATTCTAAAATGCTGTTTTAAGTTTTAGACGAACTATGAACAAGAAAATGATTGTATTGCGTATTGAATCGATATGTATTATATCGACACGTAACCCAACAAATTATTTTGTATCTAGTGACATTCATAACTTGAAACCCGGCAAAAATCAATCATTTTGTAATTCTGGCGAATCTTTATTTCTTATAACTGTTTTTTGCCTTAACTCTTTGCACCTAATATATATTTGTTTTCCAGAAACTCCTCAACAGATTTGCAAAATTGATTCACAACACACGGTTTGCGTATTTATTAGCATGCAAAAACAAAATACCAAAAATATACAACGTTATGACATGTTACAAACATTAACTAAGGCACACAGTCCAATAAATACGGTATTTGAAATAAGGATAATTTAAAATTAATAAAAAATAATTTTCCAACCGTGTTTAAAGCAGGACTCTACGATGTCGAGCTATACTCAACATTGGAGTTCTGGTAGTTAATATAATAACAACTCCATCAATATATTTAAATTAATCATACGATTGCTATTAAATAAATTGTGATGTTTTGAATCGTCACTCTTCAGCGAATTATTCGTGTAAACATATCGTGCAACTTAATACTTGAAAGCCACAGCTCTATTACTTATGTAGTATATTTACATTATACACTCTTTTATAATGCGACGTAACTCATAGTTTAATCCCTTTATTCATAGAAATGAATAGGGTCTAATAATTCAGTTGTAGACCAGTCACCATGCAAGTCCCTTGTTTGAATAACATCACTGTAAAATTAATGCGTCCCATTGTAACACGAGAATGCACTCATCCGCGAATCCTGTCGTCTATGTATATTAGTCGCCAGTTCGTAAATCTTTCTTAAAACTTTGGCAGGAAGGATATCACGACAGTGTAATAAATGTCCGACGGCATTATTACCGTTTGCAATTAACGAGATCTTTAAGACGTTTTATTTATCTATTTGTTTGTATGTGAATGTTTGTTTTTGTTTTTATCCGATATGCGTTCCTTTACCGTTCTTCCGATTGCGATAAAACTTTATGTTTTACAACAAAATTGAAAAAATCTTGCATTCACTTGATTTGTCGGGCATGCAACCGCGCTTCTTAATATTTAGAAATTGGCATACCTATAATTCTTCTCCGAAATATGATCAATGTTGAACAGAATTAATTCTTAATATGCTTAATCTGGTTATTGTAATAAAACGTCGATCTTTCTACTGGAACCAATCATTAAATTAACTCGAGGTGAGATATGGATGAGAAGAAACAATAAATGTTGGTGATGAAATTTATGACATTCTTTATACTTTAAAAACAGGCAGCCTGTGGTCTTACAAATTTTTTTTACGAACTAGGAAATGAACCCCAAAAGGTACACAAAAAATTCCTAAATTCCGGATACAAAAGAATATTTCTTGATTACTCTTAATAAACATATAAATTCCAGAAATTTTTCAATTAAACCCCTTAATTTTTCCCTTTTGAGGGCTATATATATCTTTTACAGATGAAGTCAGGAATGGATAAAAAAATTGAATAATCACTTCTTTACGCCTCATTTTAAGTATCGTAAATCTTCTCTCAAGATTAAACACTTTAAAAAATATTTTTCATATTTCTTTTTTATATATCTGGTTAACAAGGGAATTCAATTTATGAAATTTGGTTGTTCTGTTCGATAAAATCTATATTTAAATACACTTACGTTTTACTTTTTATTTACCAACTTATTAATAAATATTTTTTAATGTCACAGCGAATCTCAAATAATATATTTATAATAAATCATTCCGCATAAACCTTTTGAGTTTTCGTAAGCTTTCTGACTATAAAGTCACATAAAAAGTCATAATACTATCAATATAGGTTTCAATTTTATTTCTAAATTCCCTTTCAACGAAAACTCTCTGCAAATTCTAATAAATTTTAAACTCTCTATAAACGCCTGGTCAAAGTATTCTTCATTCTGCAATGAAAGATAATAAACTACGTAGGTATTTCATAAGATTCATGTTCTTCCATAGGTTTTCAAAGAGTGATATTATATAAAAGCCAAAAACTTTAACAACCAATATTCTTTTACCAGCCTGGGAGACGTATACAAAAAACATTTAATCGATATTTGATAAAGTATAACAAAAAAAATAAACTAGTTACTATTTAAGAACATTATTTTTGAACGGTGCTTTTTCATCTTGCAATCCTTGTAAGATGGGCACATTATTTTATAGCGTAAGTTTATCCTTGACACTCTGCATTAAAATCAGTTTTATATACGTTATCAGGTAAACAGAAGAAGATTACGGCCGATGACAATTTAAAATTACTAACCTGACGACATGTAATATTTATTTTCACGAAGTCAGATTCTTCTGAATCTGTAATAAACCATAATTTAATTACCTAATTAATAACAAATCTTAGTAACAATTTTAAATAAGTGGAAATTGGTTGCTCCATCACAAATAATTTTGTACTCATCGCATGCATTATCTACTGAACATATTTTATCATCTTAACAAATCAGTTGATAATGCTCGTGATAGGTGAAACCTACTCTGACCTAAACACACACTTTCAAAAAAACCTCTTTTCACGACTCCGACTCCACAGCCCTGATAATATCACATGTTGTGGTCGTACAAAAAGATGTGTTCTATTTATAAAGCAAAACAAAAAAAAATATGTTATATTAATTAATGTTTGCAAAAAGGTAAATAAATTATGCCACGCATTCGTTGAATTGGACTGCTCAGCGTTTTAATTTTCCGTGCAGCTGACGTCTCGGCTTCAGTTGAATATTGGCAAAAAAAAATTAATAGATGAATTTCGATTTGTATTAAAAAAAAAAATATAATTCAAGTAAAATCGAATTCTCGGAAAAAAAGTCATGCCAAAAGCATGGAATTTCCGAAAAATTTATTTCTCGGTTGTCTGGACACAGCATTTTTAATTTACTGCCAGCATATCCGTTGGTTCTAACGATTATGATAAATACTGCAAACTATTATAATAACGCAATGTTGATAATATTTATATTCCACTGCACTCGCTTCCAGGCAGTTATTATCAATTAGAGCCTGGAGGAACGGATGAGAAGGCAAACTTTTCTTGTACCACTTGAGAGCCATAAAAACATCTATTCATAATAATAATTCATACCAGCTATCCTTGCTCTATCCTCTATACGCTCTACTCGAGCAGAGACTTTTTAATACAACTTTATTAAATGAAGTAATAAATCTTCTCAAATAAAAAAAAACAATCTTATGAAATGTTAACATTTTATGTGGAGTTTCGGAAAGTGTCTCCCTAAACCCTCTTACGGTGTTTTAAATTGAAAAATACTATAAATCGTCATTACTTTAACTCTGAAAAAAACTGAAAGCCGTAACACGCTATTTTAATAAATATCGTGTCAAGCCGTGGAGTAACCTTAGTCAACCACTTTAAATTGTCATTATTGAAACTTTTTGTAAGGTATCATGGGCTGTTGAGGCTTTCATCAGTAATAACAGCACATTGGTTATTCCTTGCTCTCTAATTATGTATCATACTGTATAACTCATTAATATTAGTACCGGTTTCGGTCATTGCGAGATAATTTTTTTTAACCATGTCCGCTCCCAACTTCGAGCATATAGACTCCTCACGTAGTTTATCTCAACATATGTTTTTCTACAAGAACTGCTTGTTACTCAGTTGCTTAACTTCTCTTTTTTCGAAAAGAGCAGGGATTGAAAGGATACGAGGACTAAGACAGGACTAGTGATTAGTTAATCGCTGTCACTATGCGTCGCTCTTTGGGATCGGAAGGTGGGAAAGGAGTTTCAACAACACAAACAACCATGCCTTTGAACAGATTTATCGACTGAAAAAATCCGCTCGTACTGGGAATCGAACCCGGGCGATCCGGCACGCAAGCCAACGCCGTTGACACTACGCCACGGACCGGAGAAATCGCGAGAATTACCAACTTATATCAGTTGCAATAAATCTAATGTGGATTAAGTACTAAAATGTGCTTTTATTCATTGATTGTAATTGTTTGGTACTATTTGTAATATGTTTTAATTTAATATTCTATAATTGAAGAATTACCTCAGTTATGAATTTATATCTTGTATGGTTATAATTATCAAGGCTTATATTTTAATCATAAAAATAGTTAAATTAGAATTTTTTGAATTTTGAATTTTGAGTTCAAGTACATCCGTGCACTTGGAATGCCTGAAGATGCCGAAAGGCGAAACCCGGGTCGTTAGCGACAAAACTCATGGAAAAGTACAAAATTCAAAAAATTCTAATTTGATATTGAAATTCCATCAAGCACCCTCAGTCGAAATACTTAATTATAAAAATAGTTGTTGAATGTTTAACTAAATATAATATCGTATCCGTATTCTATATAATATTATCCTTTTACTGTTTTCTTTGCATAAAAAAAGTATTTATTGCTGTCACTGTAAGTCTTGACCAATCGTAATTTTAATACTTGTTATTGAATTGTTCGATACTTTAGTTTTCATTTTTCTCAACTGAAAACAAGTTTTACCGTAAAACCGTTGATCTTAATTACCTAAAATCGTTGATTTTATTACACAACTGCTTCATTCACTCATATATATTCTAAATTCAAATAATATTTCAACTGTTTTCCTTCGAGTCGCCGGAGCGCTTATATTGCCATCTATAATATTCCAGTTTCCACTAAAAAAATAACTTCTTTCTTCTGACAACATTTCTCAAGCAGACCGCAGCACAACTTTTTTGATATACTATTTTTTCAGTGATGAAAACTGAATTGCATAACGAATTTTAATTTCGGTTATTCTCCTCGTCCAAATCGAATATTTCCACCATTTTAAGTTGGACTTATTGGATTGCACGTAATCATCTGTGCAACTTTGAAAGGCAGGCGAGCGAGAAAACTACCTCGCCGTAAGTTTTCTTATGAATTTTCCGAGCGGCGTTGCGGTTTGGCCCCTCATCTAACGAATAGTGTGACTAATAGTTCATTTATTTTTTCCTGTAACTAGGAGAAACTATAAGGCATTCAAAGAGCTTACGGCAACTTAAAACGCAAATAAAACTCATTTCATAAAACCCTTTTTACTACCTCAACACAGCTTTTGAATAATTTCTTCTTGGACTTTTTACACTATGTAAGAAATACCTATTTTAAAAATCTGATACATGTATGTAATCTTAAGAGTAATTTCCTATAGGTGTTGATAATTTCGATTATTTTTGACGTGACAACGTCTTATAAATCGATGAACGCCCGCTGCACGCACGAAAAAACATGACTCATTGTCCCGTTTGTCGCGTTACGCCGAAGGCAAGCGTGTGAGTGAGAGCGCGGATAAGCGATAGAGAGGCACGATCGGCCTACCGTTCGGATTGTGCCGCATCTATCTCTCTTCCACTCGATTGGTCGATGCGTCTGAGTAGAAAAGAGACAGCAGCAGCACACAACTTATACACCTACAGTACCTACACGTGATCTGTTTACAACTGTTTATAAAGTGAAGTGAAATGTTAATGTGGTTTTCATTGTTTATATTACAACAACAATTGCGGCAATAAAGGTAATTAATCCTTGAATTAATGAGTGCGAATAAAATATATCAATAAAAAATTGTAGATTTCATTTCACTCCTTCTTCGTATCCATACAAAATAATGATAATTCAATAAAAATGATTCCATTTTATTCATAAAAGTATGCAATCATTTCATCAATGTTTTCTTATGACGTTGTCACGTTAAACTATCGTCCGTAAACCGACTTTACAGACAACCATTTTTTTATTTATATTTAATATATTATTTAAGTTTCAAATTTTATATCCGAAATTTTCACTGAAAAAATACTTTTATTTTTCTGTGTTTGCTTTATTTTGAAAGTTGTTAAATGCGTTATTTAAAAATATTATATGTCAATATAAGTTAATAAACTCTTCTCTACTGAACCTTTTGACCAATATTCCAACAGCTAAGATTTCAAAAATGAAGCTATCAGTGTTTGTGTTAAAAAAGTCTCATGGAGGTTATCAGACCAAATTATTTCATCCGTAAGTGAAATACATATTTAAAGAGATAAAATCCCATACTTGTTTTGACACTGTTAACTATGTTTATTATTCATTAATAATCTTTGAGAAGCTAGCAGTCAATGGGCTATAATACTAATAATGCTTATCGACTGATAAAATCACGGCTGATCATAATTGTTATTTTATATCACTATTTATTGTAATATCGCACTCATTTGCGGATACAGTTAAAAATTGTAAATTAACTGTCGGAGTCTTATTAATAAAACTGCGCAAGTTTAATGTAAAATTTGTATACAAACATTGTTTATTTGATGGAAATAACCTTAATCATAAATAAATCTCTTCATTTTTACTTATTGACTGGTCACCTTATATTTCCAAAGCATCGGTTCCGTATAGAAGTTTACAAAAGTATTTCTTCATACTTTTAGCTGTTTTTATTTTTCCCAATTGACCACTAGCATTTCCATTGATTGGTTGCTTTTCGGTGTACAGTCTCGTGTTTTTAAAATAAAACTTTATTAAGACTGGTTTCATTAATTAGTTTATTTGTATTGAAGAAGGAAACACAAATAAAATTATCATTGTGCTCTCAAATTGAGTAGTTAGTTATGCAATTAAGTATGCTCTAGATTTTTTAAATTATATTTGAGACATTTATACGTTTTTTTAAATAATAAAAAAATAAAGATCATTTTTGTATTCTATTTCACAAAAACTATCGGTATAAACTTGTTCTGACGTTGGCGCAATGCTGAAATAGATATCAAATCTATTTCACGATTCTTGTAAAACTGAAAACATTACTTTTTACCATGGAGTAAACATAATGGAGTTCATACAAAAAAATGCGGTTCTGATCAGCGTATAATTTTAATAAAAAAAACTCAAAGTTAACGATTGCGAATAGTGATGCTAACAGTGTGAAAATTCATTTGAATATATTTATAATTAAAATTCATAACTTAGCTGTTATTCAAAGTACTGTGTAAGAAAGAAGAGCCATGGATTTCGTCTCTATATGGACATCAAGTTAGTCCGAAGATGCTTATCACAGAAGCGAAATACGTGTTACTACTTATAACACAATACGTGAAATAACAAAGTGATCAATTTGAAATTGATAATGTTTATATCCAAAGCTTTTGTATTCAAAATAATCATTTATTTTTCAATATACCTTTATTTTTTTAAATTCAATATCTTTTACCAAAGGTTAACAGGATTCTTTTGGTAGAAAAGTATTATAACACGGATTATTTCACCGTGTTTTAGTGGAGCTTTAACAAGTAAATGACACTTTTAAAGTGTTCACTGTCAATACTTGGTGGAAAGGCATTATAATAAAAATAATAATAAATAATTATAAAATAAAATAATAATAAAAATAAAAATTATTATTATTTACAAGAAAATGACAATTCAATCAATCAAGAAAATGATTATATTTATAATAAGTATATACATATGTGTTACAAATATTATAAAAATTCTTAAGGATGAAATTATTTATACAGTTTCCACGGGTTCCCAACCCATGGGTCGCAACAAGTTTTCGCTGGGGTCACCAACTTATACAGTCAACCAAAAAAAAATCACTTTAATGCATTTTCGTTGCTTTTTTTTTTAATTACCTTATGAAAAATGCCTTTTTCAATTGCCTTGGGGGGTTGCGGGTCAAATGGCTTTTATAAAAAGGGGTCGCCACCCAAATGTTAGGAACATATGGTGTAAGTTGTAATTTGAGATGATTGTATAGATTTTTTACATAAAAAATAAAGAAGAATTGATACGCGCATAGATATAATCAATTTAGAGAAATATTGTCAAAAAAAAATCATTTTAAATGGTATACAAAATATAGTAATAATGATAATGCAGTCCAGCACAACTTTATTTTCTAAAAATTTACAATTTACCGCATGACAAATTGATAAGCATTCTTTCCATATAAACTTACTCTTGAGTTACTTCATATCGAGTTAAATATGTCAAAAAATTCAATCGCATATTACATGTCAAGGATTATAACCGAACCTTGGGTTACTTTGGAATTTATAAAAGAATATTTGTTTAGGAATATCTCGGGAGAGCGAATACTAGATTACATTATAATACTAAATAAATATACATAATTCAATAGTATAAGGATACTATTTACTGTGTTGGCATTTGAAGGCACTCGGCGTGGCACGTGTAAAAAATCGTCTTATCTTTTTTCATACGAATATCTTCCGTGTCTCAGCGGAGTTCACAACAAAAACTTTGCAATCTTGTTGGCAAACTGTGTGAAAACATATGCTCATTCACAGCGTGTATATTTTTCAAACGGTTATCGGATAAAAACTCAATGAAACTCTTAGATGGTTTAAAAAGACTTCGATAGCTTATCAAATCAATTACTATGCTTAGTTAATGCAATTTTCCAATCACTTTTTATGTGTTCACTGTCAATACTTGGTGGAATGGCATTATAATAAAAATAATAAAACATTTTTAGTACTTATTCCACATAAAATTTATTGGATCAGGACCGGTTTCGCTCATGGCGAGCATTTTTAATTGACAATTCAGTTTTTCACATTTTTATTGCCATTTCTAATGTTCAATTAAGAACACTAAAGGAAATTAAGGAATCGACTGATTTTCAATCAAATTCAAATTGCTTTAATATTGCACATTTCTATGTCAGTTTATTTTAACTACGACCTGGATTTCGGCTTGTGGCATCTTTAGGCATTTCCCGCGCATGGATGAACCTAAACTGACGCTTGTTAACATCTTTTTATCTTTTTCATATAATAATCACTTTTAATATCATTAAATTACTTTGAAAAGATTCAAATTGCCATTTTTGCCTAAAATGACTTTATGGTCAGAAAATTTTGTAGTTACCGCATTCTATCATATACATATATGAATTTCAGTATTATCTATGGTTGAATAACGAAGCTAGCGGAATTCCGGAGTTGCACTGCATCTGCACACTTGTTTTACTAAATGTATTTGACAAAGTTCTAAGATTGTCATCATTAGTTCCATCATTAGATCTTTAATATCATTATTTCTCAGCAAGAGTTGTAAAAAAATATGCTTAAAATAAGCTTCAAACGCTCATGTCCCAAAACAGTGTCAAGAGCAGTTAGTACCTTTTCAAAGTAAGCTGTCGATATATTAACTGTCACTTCTGAATGAAAAGGCATTATTTTAAATAAATAAAACATACTTTAATACTACTTCGAAATGTAATTTTATACATATCAGAACCGGTTTCGCTCATTGCGATAATTATCAGTGATGGGTGGAGCCGGTCGTGATCTTTATCAGAACCCGTGAGAAATCTATATCCGCAACCGAAACTAGCAACTTTAACACTCGACTACGAACAGATAAGTATGTATATCCACTAATTTTCTGATGCAGACCTATGATTGAATAGAATTACTACATATGTCCAATAAATGAGTTGACATTTAAATGTCAAACACCCTATGAATACAAAACATGAATGATAAAAAAGAAAATAAACATGTAGGTGATATTTATTTTAGCGTCGGCATGTGACGCGGCAAAATCAGAATCGTATTGACAAGTTAGATATGAAAGCTCGATATAAACTTTCATGCTAAACTTTAGCTCGACGCTCAAAGGAAATCAGACCTCATTGGTCCGTTACAATTTTGTTCAGTTGAACACCAGTCGCGTGCCGTGAATTAACAACGTATCAGAATAATTCATGATTATTCTCGATCCTACAAAAAAACCTTACACAATTGGCACAAAACGTAATTAAGTATTTAAACAATTGTGACAAATTTGAGTATTGATAATTTTTTATTTTACTACCCGGTATCCGGCAAGCGTTGCAATGCCACTCAAAGAAGGAAATTGTTTGTGTTTATTGAAGTGCTTTCGGATGCACAATATTTTAGATAAATAATTTCGATTTAATTTCACTAACATTGATCGGTATCGATGACATTTGCCGTTTGAAATTTGCTGTTTGTCTTTTGCCGAATATCTTTGGTACGACACACGCGCCACCTACTGAAAGTTAATTGTACTATGCCTATAGCCTTCGGGTAAGTGCAACAATAAGTTGTCAAAATTAGTGGTATGTCAAAGCATAAAATATGAAAATACATTGATTTTTATATAAAAGACCTACTGTTAGTTAATTTTACTATGCCAAAAACATCTGCGAAAGTGCAAGCAAAACTCTTTCATGAATTTATTGTTTTTTTTTTCATGACCTTTCCAACGATATACTATAAATACATACTTATAGCCATTATATACTTTTTTAATAATAAAAAATAAATTATACCCTAGAAACACATGTATCTAAAATCATATAACCTATTCATGGCACTAAAAACAAGATTGCGTGAATAAATAACTGCTGCAGACAGAATTCTAATTTTATAAAAATCTTTTCCAACTTCGTGCTTCTATTCATTTTTTTCATTGTAAATAAATATTTCAAACCATTTCTACGGTCACTATTATACTTTCAATTATTTTTACAACTTACTTACACTGGTTACTAACTACACCTCTGTTTATCACCGCCTACCTTCACCAGAGGCGGACTGAATGCGAAAAGTTTTATTTAGATAAATAGTATTTTGTTATATTTTTTGCTGCGAACGCAAACAGTTCGCAATTTGCAGGACGAAGCTTTTAAGTTTTTGCGGTGTGGGCGACGCTCAAAATAAATATTGTCAATTTATTTTTGTGTTTTATTTTTTTATCATAATTGAAAGGCGTACGTGAAATAACAAAATGGAAGTTTTGACTTGATTAAATTATTTTTTATAAAACTCGTCTGGCGATAAACCTCAAACGGTTTGAATAATTTTAATAAACAATGTTTCTTTGACATGATGAATAACTTCATACTCTCGATGGTTTCGGCGGTAACTTTGTGCGAGATCATTTATTATAAAATTAAAAATAACTTTTATTATTCCACGTATTGTTCTACTTACTGTGACACGTGTTTCGCCTCTTTCAGAGATCTTCGGACTTAATATCGCAAAGTTTGTTTAAGTAATGAAGCAAGATTGATTCTAACATTTTAAAATGATGAAATTAAAAAATGGAGTTTGGGATTCTTCCCTTTTACAGAAAGCAGGGAGGGGGTTATATTATAGAATCGAAACAAAGCAAACAAATAATCATACTTCAGGCATTTCAACAAAATGATAAAATTACAAAATGTAGTTTGGTATTTTTGCTTTTTACGAGAAACAAGGAGGGGGCTATAGAATCGAAACAAAGCAATTAAATAATAATACTACTAATAATGTTAACATTACAAACTATTAAACTAATGAGCTGCAATCAACCAGATAGGTTAGTGATTACCCTATTAATTGGAAACAATGTAAGCAGTGGCGAGCAACCTGTCCTATTAAGAATATTATTTAAAAATACTTCTTTTTTGTTAAGAGTTTTATTTATTTCTAAAAATTCTTAAGCAAAATTTGCGATAGTAAGTCCGAAGATGCTTCTGAAAGAGGCGAAACACGTGTCACAGCTAGGAGCACAATACGTGGAATAATCAAAGTTATTTTAAATGAATAACTTCAGTAAAATTCTAAGCTACCTATAAATAACATAATTCAGCATTTTAACATAAAAGGCGTGGTTGCTTATGGTATATTTATTTCAACCTTTCCTTTCCAATCCTGGCCTCAGAGAAAATTAACTCCTTATTCTTTCATCACTTCACTAAAGGGGAGATTGAGTAATTATTAAATTACGACCACTCGAAACGACGCTTTGAAACTTTTTGGGAGTTTATAATATGATTCATTTTTGAAACGTTATGGTATTTTTTTATAATTTCTGTATAACTTTTTTACTATAAATCTTTTACTTGCTTTTATTATAAAAAAATTCACAGGTAAAAGCGAAAAATTCAACACGTATGAACTTATTCCAAGTTAATTTTCTCTGAGCTCAGGACTGACAAGAGAAAGTTAGAATAAATATATCACAAACAACCTTACTTTTGATGTTTTGATAAATGTTATGAAAACATGATTATCACAAAGTGCGTCCAAAATTGCTTGGCCCCAGTCAGTGTCTTTGCTTCCTCTCAAAACATCTCAGTGGCCTGCAACTCAGCAAAATATATATTTTGGGTTGTTTAACAAAGAAAATCCATGGCATTGACCATTTTCGTTCCAGTTTTATATCGTTTACAAAATTAAATATTTTGCTGTACTCAGGGCTGTGAACAGTTAAAAAAATACGACTCTGACTCCAGCATTAACCAAAAATACGACTCAAACTCCAACATTGACCGAAAACACGACAACCACAATAGCCAAATTTGACATATTATATGCAAAAATAAAAAGTTCAAACATTTCCAAATTTCCGACTTCGAGTACGACTCCGGCAAAAGAGCTGTGACGACTCAAACTCCGACTTTACAGCCCTGATTTTTCTTGAAGAAAAATAATTGTTAACTTCACTGGGACGCCATTAGCGCCAGTGGAATAATAATTTAATGGTACCTCAGTGGACTGAGATGTCGCTTATATTTTGGCTGACATATTTGAAAAATAACACTATTCTTTTTTTAAATCACTCAACATTTTTTTTGTCTATTGATGTTACTGTCTTAGAATCTAAAGTTTCTCAATTACTTTCAATTTTTTTATGAAAATAATATGCTTTCGTAAACATTTACATGTGGCAAATTTCTTTTTTTTAAATTCAATTAATATTTACAAAAGAACGTAATATTGTTTTTTAGCATACCCCGCGGCATGAATATGATATTTTTCCTTCGGGGTTTTTTTTGTCTCGCATGATAAATCTGTATGGTCACGTAAACGAGAGGTGATATATTATTTTGACAGGATGGGATACCTTTGGCCCCGGTGCTAATGATGCTCGTGCCGTCCCTCTCGCTCC
The DNA here is from genome assembly GCA_028554975.1 of Himalopsyche kuldschensis. Taxonomy (NCBI): domain Eukaryota; kingdom Metazoa; phylum Arthropoda; class Insecta; order Trichoptera; family Rhyacophilidae; genus Himalopsyche; species Himalopsyche kuldschensis. The sequence goes on from JAHFWI010000005.1 coordinate 2,339,714, forward strand.
CATCCATCATCTCATGTGTCCGGTCCGTTTTTGTTTCTTTTTTATTTTTGAAAAAAAACTGAAAATACATTGAGGTCGACTACAGAACAAAATACCAATTGCAAAGAAGAGATTGAGAAATAAAATTGGTTATTTACCGCCATGGTGCAATATTTTCTGATCAAATCTTTCGTGCGCTTATTTTTAACTATTTCGTGTATTTTTTTTATAAAATTATTGCTTTCACAATAGACTAAGCTATCATCTATATTTCATCACATGAGGTTGAATATCTGGAAAGGTTTCTAATCGTCGGAATGTCTATCAAAATTCGTTAAGCAAATTTTTTATTCAAAAGTTTTCAACGGTTATTTTTCATACTTATTGTAGTATTTTGAAAAAATAATAACACATTTTTTGCACTTATTTTACATTAAATTTATTAGGATCAAGACCGTTTCGCTCATTTTCCTGATCCTAGACCTGATCGAAAAAAAATGTGCTGCTATTTTGATTATCTTCTTCTTCACTACTTGAGGCCTTATATAAATACTAGTATTGCTACCCGGCTTGGCTCGGACTAAGCGACCAATAATTATTTAATGTTATATCATTCTCAAAGAATTACAGACCCACAGACATACATACATACGCCGTTTCGGTATTTTTAGTATTGCTACCCGGCTTCGCTCGGACTAGTAGCATAAATGTTCGTAATCTTTAATATTTCAACACTTCAATCGCATATACGATTAAGCACAGAGACCCTTGTACTGTGATTAGCATACTCACTGGAGCGATGATATATTTTTCTCTTTGGTCCCATACACCGTGTTCATTCTTTTCATAAACATATTCGATTTCCTAAAAATATTTCTTCACGAAAGCTTAGGAGGTGGTTATTGGAATTCTATTTTAATATTTACATGACAAAACATTAACAAACTTATTTAAAAAAAACATGTAAGCGGTTGAATCAAAGCTGTATGACATCAACAATTTAACAAACATTCTCCAGTTTCGTTTTTAATTACAATTTTTTTTAGTATAACTTATTTATACTACAATTAAGAATTCAGATACCCGGAAAAAATGCATACTTAAGTACATTTGATAGGCATCAATTTTAACAATTTATTTTATAATGCTTTACTTTCCCGTCCATCCTCGTTTAAGCTTACTAGTTTATGCCGAAAACTTTTTTTTTCCGAATAACTTAAAAAGAGGGAATGCTGCATTGTGTTTCTAGAAATTTTAGATTTAATATGTCACTTCAACTTTTGTTTGAAAAATAATCACATAAAATTCATCGTGTTTATTGCTTTCGAGCGTCTGTCGTAGACGTCGTGAAAAAGCACCAGCGGTGGCGAGTCACGCGCGGCATCCATCATTGAGCGAACGTCCCCTAATAAGCAAGAGCTTTAAGCGAATGCTTCTCTTCTCTGCTTACAATATGTCTCCACAAAAGCTCTGTTTTTTCAGGATACACAAGCTTCCAACCTGCTGAAATTTGTTTTCAGTTGTAATATTTTCGTTGTGTCTTATTTTTCAACGTGACAAAAATTTTCAAACTCGACAAAAGTTCTTTGCTTTATTTGACACAGTTCGATTTTTTGTATCAATACATGATGGATCGCATTTCAAAAGCACAATAAAAAACGGAACTATAAATGTATGTCACATAAAACCAACGTAAAATATTTTTACAGGTTCTTTTATTTAAAAAAAAACCTAAACGTTACATTCCTTAGAAATACTGCGTTATGGAAAATTTATGTGAATACGTGCGTAATATTGTCAGCTTTGCTTTCAAAATACGAAGCTAATTTTTTTCTCAATTTAAAAAGAGAAACGTTAATCCATTAAGGCTTACTCGTGTCAAATTAACGAGGGTGCTTTTAATGCTTCATTCTTATCAATAAATTGTGAAAAATAACGTCAAAGGTGACAATTTTTTTGGAGATTGGTGGGTAATCGATAAAATGTTGAATTGAATTAGAGCCCAATTAAGCTTTTATTCACTACATTAATTTTATGAATTCAAATACATCACTGCCTATGTTTTTACTCTCAATTATGGTTACTGTATGATAAATATAATCTTTTCTGTTGTAAATTAGAAAATGATTTGAAAATAAGTCCTTAGTAAAAATAATAATGCTTTTGTTTTTTAAAAACATTACCATGTCACCGTCAAAAATCGGTAATTAATTTGAATTGATTATTATTAGTTGAATAATTTCATTTTCTGATGATCTAAAATGCGTTTTTTCATTTATCGCAGTTCTATTCTAACTTTTAACTGGGTGCATTAGTAATAGTTTGTAAAATGTCGTGGTATATTTTTCGGTATTTCATTTTATGCTAATAAATATCCAAACCCTCATTAATTTCTGAAATCTATTGAGTAACTCCTGAGTCTGGAAGTAAAATAATAATGTATTGAGGATTTAAGATAAAATAACAAGTTATCTGTAATATTATTTATAAGCTTTTTTGAAATTACATGATTCAAAAACTTTGAAGATTTCGCGGATAGTTACGTATCAATCTCTCTATAGAACAGCTAGAAACCTATGAACAGAAACTATTACAACATACTTCAATGTTATGTTATAAAATCATTAAAATGTATTTATTACGAATGTTATAACTAGATACATTTAAAAAAAACGCCTTTATTTGCAGCAGTCACAAAAAAATGCAAACTTTTCATGCTCGTGGACCGCAGCCAAGCTTTAAAGCATGCAAGCTTATATCGGGAGGTGGTGCAAGGATCGCACCGGAAGTTGCTATCCGGCGTCGTCCGGCGACTCTTGTTATTAATCATTGCGATGCCGGCGTCGCGACGCATGTACTACTCCCGTTTTTGTTTACTTTTTGTCTCGTTATCGACGAAACTCTAGTGCTAAGCAGGAAATTTGTATTAGCATCGTCAATAGTGTACAAAGATTTATCGTCTTTTAATCTGCAGCTCGAAAATGTTTCATCTTGTTATTCAATATTGTATTTTTGTCGTCGGAGTCAGAGTTTCAGCTCTATGGTTTTTTGGAAAATCTGGAGTTGGAATCGTAAAAATGAAAGAATAAAGTGGTTGTTGTAGTATTTTTTTTTAGATAGAGATTCATAACAGTAAAACAAATTGCACTGTATTTTATTTCAATGCATGGACTTATAAATATATAATTTAACAAAAATCAATCAAAATAATTCATCACTTTTAAAGGTGTTCACTGTCGAAACTTGGTTGAATGGCATTATAATAAAAATAATGAAACATTTTTAGTACTTGCGCCACGGACTGGTAAATAAGTACTGAAAATGTTTTATTATTGTTATTTCATATAAACAAACGCATTATCTTTGAATTGAATTTGATTTGTCATAACGTTAAGAGATATTCTAAGCATGCCAGCGCGGGATACGTTTACCGGATATCACGTAGGCAATTATGAATACCTGAGTCCCTAACAACGAAATTTGCCACTATTGCATTACCATCACTTACTCCTATGCCAAACTTAGATCTACGAAGCACACATTCCGAACAATATAAGTGGATACATTTACAATAGAAACAGGATACAGTTATGATGCAACAAATATTGTTTGACCTAAGTGAAAAAATCTTCGATTTTACGCGAGGTTTAAAAACGCAGAAGTATGAAATGGGCGTGGCGTTTTTTAATTAACATATATGAAAAATGTGTTTAATTTAACCCCAGTGAAAAACTTAGCAAATCGTTAATGTTCAGTCATTTCAAGTACACGAATGAACGAGAACTGACTCACAGTACATGTCAATTGATCAGTTCAAGTTCATTCTTGCACTTGAAATGAATGAAGATACGCATCAAGTAGTTTTGTCGCTGTTGATCCGGGTTTTGTTTTCCGGCATTTTTGTGCATTTTAAGTGCACGAATCAACATTTGACTTAAAGCTGACAGTTCAACGGACTGACTTAGTTCATTCGTGTACTTGAAGTTTCTGAAAATACCGAAAGACTAATCTTGGGTTGATATTATAATCACACGGGATTCATGGTCCTGTGTAAACAGTTAGTATGTAAATATGTTTAATGTGTAGCATAACAATTATAATCATTTGACTGATTTTCGAATCGTTTGGCCAACTTCGTACATCGATTAGGGTATTTTATGAATTATTTTGAGTCACTGAAATAGATTGTTTGGCCATCTTGCATACAAACATTGACATCAAATATGAAAAACACGCAATCGTTTTACATTTGAATCGTTTGATTTTTTTTCCATGTTTTCCGGGTTTTTCCTTTCGGTATCTTATATCTATCATTCACATGAAAAAGTACAAAATTGAAACAATTCAAATTTCATACTGAAATTCCATCCAGCATTTTCAGTCGAAATACTCAATTACACTAGTAAAAATGTGTTGATGAAAGTGTATGTTTGTAAATTCAAGCCCATGGCCGTGGCAGTCGAATAAGACAAGCAACTAATAGCGGCTTCGGTAAAGCATTATCAATGGATCATTTGCGGCCGATTGTGTCGGCCACAATACGCGTATAGCGGTATCTCGTCTTCATAACAAGGTAATCTAAGTAGGGAATACGGCAAGCACGTGGGCCTTGGTCGCCGCCATACGTGCGAGCGAGAGTGCACCCGTGCTAGCAGCGCCTAATCCACGTGTCTTGAATTGTTGCTCCACTCCGTTGTGCAAACATTGCTTCAGTCGTCAGTATGCAGTGGGGAACTTTATTGCGGATTGCGGTAGCTTGTTCAATACAAATTCTTATATTTGAAAATGTCAAAACTCACTTTAGAATGTATACGTACTATGTGATGGATAGAAAAGTAAAAATATATGTTTGTAAGAGGAAAAACGACGTTGATACTTCTATGATAGCAACGTTATAAAATATATTACGTAGGTATATATATGAGAAAAAATTTCAAATATTTTTTTATATGTGCGCTTTAGTAAAAACGTCCTTAACCTTATCTGTGCCGCATATTTGAAACAAGTTTTCACGTCAGGCTGCGTTCAAATTGAAAATAGTAATACATTTCTTACGTCACTAATCATTTTCACTTGATTATGAAAAAATCAAACGCTTACAGTTTACTTACGTATGTTTAAATCCAAAATATTTAGTTTTTGATGTTCTACGGTGCATTAAAAGGTTTTACTGAACTGCAAGATAAATATCGGTGTTGCTTGGGCATAATCTGATAACTGTTAAATATGAAATTTACAGAAAGAGTTTTCAAACACATAAAACTGTAAAAAAAATAAGAAATAATTTCACTAAGTAATCATTTAAATAATAACAATTTTCAAGTGTTCAAATATTAATATTAAAATTATATCTTACAGTACCTATCACTACATTTTTTTCAACAGTCAGTTTATGCCCAAACAACATCAATAAACGATAGTACCAAAATATGTTCCGGTGTAGGATAATTTAAAAAAATATTAGAGTTATTAAAATGATGTAGTGTTTATCTCTTCTAAGACAGTTAAAACATTGGATTAATTAAACGCCGTTTTAACATAGTTCTAAATAAATCACAAAACCGAAGAGCTTTTAAACAAAGTTAATAATTTTCAACAGTAATTTGAATGCTTGGATCTAGTATTACTATCGTATTGCATTATTTGTTGATTAATTATTTACTAAGTAATTCCGAAAATTACAATGTGTAGTTATTCGTGCTCTCGGAAGAAAATTTTCATGGATGAAGCAGCGAAATTGCACCTCCCATTAATTGAGCAAAATATCTCTCAATCATGTAATAAACAATGATACAAATTCGGCTTAACATATCTTTGTTTCCTGCACACTATGTCCTATGTGCCGTATCTGGCTAAAATGAGTTATTTACCACAATGGATTCGGATTTTTTTTTCTCCACGTTACACAATATTTTTTGTGAGAATATTTTATTGCGTTTCCTAAATATACTGATTTTCAATAAATTTTATGTGCTGACATTCATAAATGCGGAGCACAAAATATCATATGTGACAATAAACGACCTCGGATATTATTTTCATGCACGGTAGCTTTATTCATCAAGCACAATAAATCCTCTGTGCAATATTCAAGTAAAAATGGTCAGTTTTAATGTTAATAAAAATTTATTCCACTTTTATTCAACGAATAATGTGTTTAATGTAACTCTACAATTAATAAAAAAATAAAAACTTACGTCTTTAATAGTTTTATTTATTATATAAATGTTTTTATGCACATTTGAGATATTGTGCGGGAAACGACGAATATACCAAAAATCGTAGACTATCAATGTATCAAAACATTTTTCAGTTGATATTTCGCAGTCATTAACCACTTCAGTACCGTAAGTCCACTAGTGGCCGCCGCGTATGTAAGTCGCGTACGGACGTCGCGAATAAAGTCGAAAATATTGCAAAAGATATAAAAAAAATCTTCCTGTAGGAACTATTATGATATCTTATCATAGATAGTGACATCTTTGTATAACTGTCGTTAAAAAAAATCGTTCTTCTGTCATCTTGAAGTCGGACGGTAGATGTGATCAATGCGACAATTTTTCTTAGTACTGAAGCGGTCAATAAGTTATCCATAATTTGAATACTAAACACACAAATTACGCAATTTATTTAATTGGTTTATTTATTAATTTACATTGTCCTTGCAGAACTATAAATCCACGTTCTACTCAGGGCAATGTGGAACCTAGCATAAGTTTAACACGTAGTTTGACAGAACGTGCGGCCGACACCTGTCCTGCCCTGTTCCTACCGTTTCGGCACAGTTCACTTCTGTCTGCCGATGCATTTGGCTTCCTGGGAATAAACGCAAAGGGCTAAACTATGTGCATGTCTTGTTAGAGAAGGGTAGGCAGCTTCAAATCCCAAACGGGTAGATTTAGTAACTAGATAAGGTAGATATCTGCTTGACGTTTAGAATAGCTGTACTATATTATGTATTTCCTTAATATCATTATAACGCCAATGTATTGTTGCACAAAAGCAGCTCAGCAACAAAAAGTAATTGTGTATAATCCAACATTCTTTTATTACATTTAAATTCTAGAAATTGAATTTTCTTACCGATGGCTTAAAGAGTAATGTTGTTAACTCCACTTATGGCTGAAAATTACTTAATAATGCCATCTTCCTGTATCATGCAATGTGCAATGTGCATTACTTATTTAAGTGTATCGAAAAAACGTTTTAAGAAAGTTTGATATCTTCATTGTCGTTCTAAAACCTACACTGCTAATTATCCAACTCGGCCATTTTGAAATGTCACCTGTCATTTATTCCTTGTTTTTTAGCGGTGGTGCAAAAAAATCGTTTGAGAGGGGCTTTTTTTTTTGTTTATAACACAACATTTTACATTCTCAAAGCAATCAGTTGTTATACTGTCCTGCACAATAGACAAAAACGGAGATAGCAAATTTTGTCTTTAAGCCATTGATACCTTATTTAAGGTGGTACTCAACACTTTTCTAAAAACTAAGTTCTCGGCCCGCTACAAGGAAGTGAAACACCATCAAAAGCAATGCGTTTATCACACTTCCAATTAAATAGAGTCATTGCAGAAGAAAACTATTCTGATATTTATATAATGTCGTGTTTTTCTATTTTTCTCATTATCATTAAGAGATAAAATAAATTTCAGAATATTTAAAATAATGAGAATTAATAACATAGGACACACCAGTTTAAAGATAAAGAAGCAGCTATCAGAAAGTGTTAGACCGGCTTTCTATTGTAAGAATCTTTAGGTAAAATATTGATAAATAATAAAGATGTTATAGATTATAAAAACAAATCTGGGATTTATAGATTGCAGTGTAGTGAGTGTCCCAGATTTTATATTGTTAAAACTGCTAGAACCTTAAATATAAGAGTGGCTGAGCATTTAGCCGCTTTTCGCTTAAAAAAAGATACCTCCTCCACCTTCGCCAACCATTTAATTCTTGAAAACCAAACGTTTAATTTTGACTCAGGCATTGATTTGTTACATACTAACAGGGGTGAGTTTAAACTATTTTATCAAGAAATCTTAGAGATTAATCGAGCTCAGCTCAACGGTCTGCCAATTTTGAACGAGCGACTTTATTTGCCTAGTTCGCCATTGTTGTACCCTTTGAAATAATTGTTAATTTTAATTTATTGTCATTTATTAATAATTGTCATTTATTTACAATTCAAGCACTTGCTATTATTAAATATCAATTCACTGAATATCATTAATGTAATATAATAATAAAGGCTTGAAATCAATCAACTCATTTACGAGAGGTCGGATAGGACCCTAGATTTATTTTAAATATTCTTATGTTATCATTTGGTCATTAATATTTTCAAAAATCCACCGTAATTATAACAAACCCACTTAAATCATTGAAACTTGTATTCATTCAAATTTTGCTAATTTACATTTTAATAACCTTTTAACTTAGTGACCTACTTATATTTTTGTATATAAACGATACAAACTGTTTACTACGCGTCAGTTCAAGTACATCCGTGCACTTGGAATGCCTGAAGATGCCGAAAGGCGAAACTCGGGTCGTTAGCGACAAAACTCATGGAAAAGTACAAAATTAAAAAAATTCTAATTTGCTTTAAAAAGAGTTCAACTTCCTTGAAGCAGGCAGAGAGCTGATTTACAAAATTCAAAAAATTCTAATTTAATATTGAAATTCCATCAAGCACCCTCAGTCGAAATACTTAATCTTTTTAAAGCAATGCATATTTTGCACTTCCAATAAAATAGAGTATTTCAACGCTTCATATATTATATGTTTGGATTCTTATTGAAAATGCTTTTTTTTATATGTTTTTGGTTTTATTTGAATACAAAATCGTCACACTATTTAGCGGTTGAATAGTAAAGCGAAATATAATGATATTCTTAAGCAGGCTTAGCTTTTTTTATCGTATTTGTAAACTTAATTTAAAATTAAAACTAGGCTTGTTTTTAATATATTTGAATCGTTTTTTGAATAGAATTTTGTACATATCCATTAATTTTGTGGCTAACTACCCAGGATTCGCCTTTCAAGTGCCAGCTAGAGTGCACGAATGAACTTGGACTAAAGTGTAGTAAATAAATTGTATTGGTAATATTATATTGTACAAAATAATAAAAGTAGGTCACTTAGTTTAATTGTTATTGTTGCAATGTATGAATTAGCAAATGTGTTTATGAGTTTCATTGAATGGAATATTAATCGTGGGAGTAGATTACAATTATCAGGTATTTCAAATGTAGTATCATATTCAATTTATAGCTTCAAAGCTCATGGAAAAGTAAAAAATTCAAACGATTTAAATTTTATATTGAAATTCTATCAAGCCATTTTAGTCAAAATTATCAATTATGAATTTTGCCACAGGCCACCATTTTCTACCATAGTTTTTTCCATGAAAATGCCACGTTACTTAGCCATAAAAAAGAAATATACCCGCATTATTTTTGGTTTTCAAAGAAATGTGAAAAAAAAATATAAAAATTGTAAAATTAAAAAAATGTTTCCAGGGATATTAACGATAATATGGTGCAAGCCCTAATGACATCTGTTGGCTTAACCTCAAATAAAATAAAAAAACGGCTATACAAATCGATATTTTAACAATCAGCCTTGGAAAGATGTGTCTGCATTAGGTTTCATTTAAAAATACGATATTTATTCATAAATAAACTCGTAGTGACGTATGCGTGCCTGCACGACGTGCCGTATGAACGGTAAATATATTTTTGAATACTTGATAAAAAAAAAGTATTCCACTGAAATTGTCTCAGTGTATTAGAATGCTTTCTAGTGGTTGAATAGCAAAGCCAAAAACATTGATATTTTTTAGCAGATAGAGCTTTTCTATTATGTCACCAAACATAAGACAAAAAGTATGCTTTATGCACATTACGAGTGGAAAATTGAAGTAGGCAAAATTCACTAGTATATATGTAGTTCAACGTTTTTTTATATACCTACATACCTTTCGGGATTTAATATTTCACACCTTTTTTCTTTTTATAAAAATCTGGATTTTCGTATTTCGAATCTAATTTTTCCCGCGATGTATCTCGCGAATGAAATGTTTATCTTCGTAATGTCGGTAATGTCTATTACGTACAGAAAGAAAATTCTCCCGTGCATAACATGAGAATACTTTTAGTCGGTAGACGCTTTCATGCGCTTTTTCCCTTCGGAATAATTAGCTTGAATACAAATACAAGTTTCCAGAATATTCTGTGCAACAAGAAACATCTGTAGTTAGCAGAACCGCCGTAAGGCGCTTACATACGTGTGCTGCGCGGGAATAAAAGATGTCATGGGAATTTAAAAATCATTTGGTTTGGCTTGATTTTATGAAAAAAATTTGGTATACAAAACAGTTTGACAGCTTACTTTAAAAAGGAAACCGGAAACTGCTCTTAACACAATTTTGAAATATGAGCGTTTGAAATTGCGATCGATTAAAATTCACTTGTAACAATTAGCAAGTAAAGATGTTTCAAATTACTTATTTTAAGCATATTTTTTCACAACTCGTGCCGAGAAATAATGATCTTAAAGATCTAATGATGGAGATAGTGATAACAATCCTAGAACTTTTTCAAGTAAATTTAATAAAAAAACGTGTGCAGATGCAGTGCAACTCCGAATTGGAATTCTGAAATTCATATATACATATGATATAAAATTGGTAAATACAAGCTTCTCCGACCAAATGGTCATTTTAGGAAAAAATGTCAATTAGAAACTTTTCAAAGTAAGGTAACGAATTGTTGATTATGAATATGTTATTATCATTCTTATCCACATTCAGTTATTTCTGTGTCCAATCGGTAAAGTGTAACACATTAACCTTGAAAGTAGGGACTTTTTTATTTGAGTACGTCCAAAAATATTTTAACGTGTGAAACACACCAGGTGTTGAGTATAAAATATATTAATTTTGAACGATTTATCTCAAATGTATAAAATAAGTTATATTCCTCCAATAAAATGCTGTTGGTCGTTTAGCTCTCGTGATGAAATGTTTTATGGCCACTGACCTCTTTTCTGTATTACGATATTGGCTAGATTTGTGTTATCCAATAAACAAGTATAGAACAAATACAAAAATCATTATTCATTCATTTCGGCGGTAAGGTGTTGAGCCAACCTAGCCGAACACTAAAAAATCTGAGAACAGACACTAGTAAATTAGACTAGACAATGCTTATTAACTATTTGCTCTTGCTTTGTATAGTTATAATGTAAATAGTAAACCCCTTACGAATACTGACTGAAAAAACATTTTTTCAACGTTTATATTGTGACCTTTTGAGTGATTCTACTTTTTTGATTTAGTCTTTTCATTTATTTACATAAAAAAATGTACATTGATTTTTCAGTATATCTTATTATTTTCATTTAATGTTTTATTTGTGGCATCACATAAACACATCTTGTGCAGCATACGCGCTTGCTGCTAACTAGAGACTCTAATTCCAGTATCGAGTACTCGATACTCGAAAGTTCTCGTTCATTTTTCAACTACTCGAGTATTTTTTTAAATACTCGAGTAATAATCGTCGAGAGTTTTTCTACTACGGGAATTCTAAAAACAAAATTTATCCAATTTAAAATTAAAAATGTTTAATTATATATTGTTGTTGAAATATATGTTGTATAATTGAAATAAATGTATTAATGAAATCAAATAAGATTCTTTATTTATTTATCTTTTATTAATATACACAATTTCAAATTAATAACATATATTTTGGTACATCTGAAATTACTCGAGTATTTTCAAATTTTACTACTTGATACTCGAGTAGCTGAAATGTCGAGTAATTGGAGTCTCTACTGCTAACGCTACTAGGATGTCCACAGCGTGAATAAATCGCGCTAGGCGTGTTATTTCATCTTTTGAAATTTCTGTTTCATTTAATAGTTGAGCATTGATTCCTTGAATCTTAAGCCCTCTTCACATAATTATTTACCATCTCGGTCGGCATCTATTTGCACTTTGAAGCAACATCAATTTACACCTAGACTATTTTCCATTGAACGTGTTAAAACGTTCGACGTGCATCTCTCACTATTTGTCTTAATTACTCAATATTGCTAACCCAATTCAGGAGATCATTTCGTGGGTGTAGGGACATACGGGTGAAACTACAAAAACAACGAACTGAGATAAATGGCAAAACAGTTTTCAATGCTAAACTTTCTTCTTACGGATTTGCAGGAAAGCCGAACAATATCTGGTAAACCGCTCTTCGTACAAGTCTCATATTTGTATATCTTATAGAACTGCATTTGAGCATGACAATGCCATATTTAACCTAAAACAGCCATTTTTTTAGTTTCGCCCGTATTTCACCACACATATGATTTGACTTGTATATTAATTTACTGTGTCATTCATTTTCTGAATAAAAAATAATTCGGAAAACTTTCATTATCATGTAAGGGAAGTACCGCCCGCTTTTGGCTGTTATATAAATATAAATATAGGTTTTCCTGTAGTATAAAATAATTAAAATCCGACCTTAGCATAGAGCCGGTTCTGGTTTAGAGTCATTTCAAAAGAACACGAAGCCATCTGTTGGTCGGTAAACAAAAAAATATACTAAAGAAATAAGCCAGAAAAACTATTCGCGCAAGTCTGGGTCTTTTTATCTCGCTTGACGGGAAAAACTTTCTCCCGCTGGCGCCTGAAAAATTTGAATTGAAAATGGAACGCGTTTTAAATGTTCGAACAAATTACCTCAAAGCTACGCTGTTTGTTCTGTAACACTCACAAACCCGGACATGTGTATTTCGAGTTTCTACTTCTAGCGAACAGCGGATGGTTTTTATTTCACTAAAAGGTGCTTTTTAGTAATCCTTGATTTTCTCCATCGCCGTGAACAAAGACTGTAGCAAATAATATACATAATATAAGGCATTATAACAGTAAGACATTGGTGTCACCCGTTTCATCTTCGTAATGATTACTATTCCATTTGAAAAAGCACGCAGATGATGCAGCTATATTGCAAAATCATTTTTTTTTATATATATCTAAGAATTTATGTGTTTTAATTTCTGATGTCTTGTTTATTTGGATAGATTAGATATAAATTCTAACCGAACTCAAATTTATTCAATGAGCAGTTTTTTTTCTTCTTCGCCTTTGTTTTAACCGTTGCATTGACTTTTATCTAGTTTGATTATATATATAATCAATTACATATATTTTTTTTTAATTTTGTTTCCTTTGTTTGTAAGAATATGGTTTTGTTAAATTTTTTTCAGAATTTATTTTTCACTAATTTTGTGCACGATCAATCATCTGCCAACACGCGTTAAATCTTCTATTGCTGTGCTAATTACGCGATAAGCATGCGTAGAAAATAGCGACTACACTCAATGTGTGTGACATTAAAAAATGTTTTCAGCTGAAAATAAAATGAATTATTTAACTCCGTCCATATTTGTCAAACATTACTTGTTTATTCTAGTTGTTTCCAAGCCGGGAAGTGCCAAAAAATTAAGTTTTATTATTAAAAATAACAAAAATTATGAAATAAAATTTGGAGTGGCGCGAAAATAAAATTAAGGGAGGCTTAGGAGCATAAAGTTTGGAAACCACTGGTGTATACAATATCGTTACCAATGATTCAACATGCTTTAAAATGCCTTAATTATTTCTGTATACTTCTGAAAATCATTTAAATATATTAGAAGCATTATTTTCTGGGTACCAATGAGTTTCACATTAAATTTGGCAAGAAAACATTAAGTGAAACTAGTTTGGGAAGTTAGTCACCAGTTACTAGCCGTGCATGTATTATGTAAGTGACTTCCTTGCAAAGTTTGAGATTCACGGAAGTACGTATTTATTCTAGCAACTCAAAACAAACATTAACAAACAACTTTTGTTTAGGACAAATAATTCCCGCTCACATTTCTTGAAAATCTGCATATGACTACTAATTTATTATTTAGAAGTGGTGATGTGCGAACATTTATCAATGACACTTAATATGTATTTATGGTTACCAAAGTGTTAAACACTCGTTACAATAATGTTAAACAAAACGGGTTTTATGTGGGTAAATTTGTAATATTTTTTCAACTAATCTCATTCATTTGTCTGTTAGTTTTATTTAAATAATGACTTTTTCATTTATCATCAAAAAGACTCCGTAGATAAAAGTGTAATAAATATTCAAACAATTAAAACATGTTTTTAGTGCATATTTTTTTTTGAAAATATTAGAACCGGTTTCGCTCAAAGCGAGCATTTTCAACTGAACATATATGAAAGAAATAATATTTGTAATTCCCTTCTCGTCGTTAAGGCATTATTTGAAATCAATAAAGTACTATTTTTGTGTACATATTGTTCATGCCAAGCCGAAAAGGCGTTAGTAACATTTGGTGATTATGAATTAAATATGAAGTTAGGTTCACAAAAAAAAATGACAAACAGCCAAAAGGATGTTTTTCAAAAAAAATACAATGTATACAAAGAAGTGGTAAAGCAGCGAAGTTTTTCTGATTGACACAATATTATTTCACTCTTTTTGCTCACCTGAAAAATAGTGATTTGTCACTAATGCTTTTTTGACTTACATAGAATGGGTGATATAAATATAATATGTGGAAGCGAAATATTTTTATTTATAATGTGTTTAATTCAGTATAATGAACAATGAATCAAATTACTTTAAAAGCATGAAAAAACTTTCTTAATTCTATGTTTTCAAGTAATCTATAGAAAAAAAAACAATCAATAAGCAGCTGGATCATTCTAGGACGCTATGGGGTATGTATCGAGTAACACACAAACATAACCGCACAACCAAAATGCTTTAAATTATTATTGACAAATACTTTGAGATTTTTTTCCCATTATGTCTATGATATTTTGTGTGATTGTGGATAAAACATCTAATACAATTAAACCTAATTGCTTTAACTCCATTTAACAAAGATTGTGTTTATAAACACGCATATAGAATGCTCAGTTGCATTTGTATCTTAGTTTAATACTAAGTAAGTGAAACCTGATAGTTAGGAACATCACGAACTGAATAAAGCTCGTCTTACTACTACAACGGAAACGGAACGATAAACCTTTTCGATAGAGTTCCATTTATTCGCGGGCAACATTGTTTGAAAAGTAATTTCAAAGAAATTGAAATATGTATTAAATAAATAAAACACATTTTTTTACTTCTTCTACGTATATTTTTTAATTTTCAGGATCGGTTTTTCAGTTGAAAATTCTCAAGATGAGCGCAACCGGTCCTGCTTTTGAAAAAATCTGCGCAAATACAAAAAAAGTGGATGGACTCCTCGAGGAGTTTATCTGGACGTTTTTTTTCTGTGAGTACTGTTCGTTTCTCAGTTGCTCAGTCTCCCTTTTTCGGAAAGAGTAGGGATTGAAAGGATACGAGGCGAGGACAGGGCTAGCGGTTAGCTAGTAACTCTCGCTACGCGTAAATGAAATTATAAGAAGAATCGTACTTTTTACCAATACAATTTTACCCTTAAATAATTGGTCGCAATGAAAAACAATAATTATAACTGGGATATTTGTCACCCCTGGGTCTGTAGCTATGATGCAGGCATTGGCTTATCTCCCAGCAAAGTTGGCAAACTTTTTAAACAAAAATTTAATGAAACTCGTATGAGGCTTCGTATAACGAGTTGGCTTACGTAAAATGCATGCGACACCGTTTTCTCGCTACTACCTACTTAAAAGACTAAAACTAAACTCAGATTTTTATTCCATTACTACTCGGCCCTTCATATCTTAAAACTTTGTTATGAACTGAACAGCTATAAAGTCTCTTTTACAATGTATTTTAACGAGAGTTTTTGTTTTCATTTTCTTAGACTATACTTTCCGGAAAATTGATCAACAACAAGTTATCTACCACAAACTTTAGATTTGTTTCAGCATGTTCGTTCTTAGTGTGGATTAGAGACTCCAATTCGAGTATCGAGTACTCGATAGTACTCGAGTAATTTGAAAAATACCCGAGTAATACTCGTAATATATAAATGAAGATTTAATTCAAATTTTACTTTGTTTTAAACAGCGGACAGAAAAACTAGATAAAACAATTAAATTGATTGTTAACTTTTAAGCCGAAGTCCACAGCCACAGAGAGAGTTTTTTCTACTGCTGGAATAAAAAAACAAATCTTCGAACCAAATTAAAATTTGAGACGCTTAATTCTCTATTATTTTTGAAATATATATTTCATAAATTGAAATAAATGTAATAATAAAATAAAATATGCTTATTTATTTATGTATCATCTATTTATAGACACAAATTTGAATTAATAAAATATATTTCGGTACATCTGAAACTGAGTATACTCGAGTACTCGAGTATTTTGAAATTTTACTACTCGATACTCGAGTAGTTGAGATGTCGAGTAATTGGAGTCCCTAGTGTGGATCATGTGGAAGTTTTCTTTACGATTGAATAAAAGATTGTCAGTTACTTTTACAAAGAGAGAAAGATCAACGTGTGATTTTCGAATAGTTCTTTCTGTATCGCATGATATATGTAGATGAAAAATACCAAGAAATAATATCAATGAATCAATTACAGTATGTAAATAAATATTCGTGGATTTAAACCATCAGCTAAATGACAGACTAAATGAAAATATAAAAAGACGTAAACGAAGACTTCTTAATAGACTCTCGATCGCTACGCTTCGTTGAACAAAGTTAAATGTCAAGAATTGAAGATAAATTTAATGAGACGTCAGTTCTAAGGGTTTTTACACTGATCAATGCATTGCCTAGAAATGTGGACATATGCTGCAATGAAATGTGTGTTTTCATAGTTTTCATTTTGCCACTCCCAATTTACGTTATTTGTTAAGCCATGTATTTTCATTTACTTTTTACAGTCAATAAATTTAAATCAAAATTATTCCCTTTGAATATGTCAACTGTCACTTCTGCTTAGAAGGGTATTTTTCTGAAGATATAACCATATATTTATAGTTCTACTTCTACATATATTCTGATAAATATAAGGTCTGGTTCCGCTCATCGCGAGCATTGTCGCCATCAGTATTCAGACTATTTGAAATAAAGCCGTAGGCTCTGTTAATTTTTTCATTTACATACTTACGAGCTTTTTCATCGTGCCAAAGATGCATCAAGATAGCCCAATAACGTCGCATATAAACTTACCCTTAAAGTTATGACTTTCTGTCTCGAGGAATATCATACGTTAACTAAAGCGCAGCTGTAAAGTTTACATATTATTTTACTTGTATTACTTAGTTCTTGTAGCTAACGATTGTTAGAGTGCTTTGTGAGGTTTTAGAAGCGTAGGCATAAATTATGACTCTATAATCTTTCAGGAGCTTTGTTGCCTGACTTCAATTAAAAATATAAAGGACACATGTTGTGCGTTATTGTGAGGCAAAATTGTTTTCTTTGATGTGGGGTGTATAGAGTTGTAAATAATCGAAAAGTTCTGAAAACTCCGATAATAGTTTATTACACTTGCTTAATTTATTCTTAGGAATTATTATTATTAGGTTTGTACTGTTGACGTTTTTTTCACAGCTCTATTGTACGTTGGTCTCTGAGAAGACATGATTTTTGTCGTACTTTTAAGAACAAGAAGAGGGCCCTTTTATTCTTAATAATTCAGAATTCAGACTGAACTTGCACGATGACGTCCTTAGCGACAAAGTAATGGAAAAGTACAAAATTCAAAAGATTTAAATATGTTAAAATAAGTCTGTTATAATTTTAAATTAATTTTACAAACATGATCAAATAAGCTTGACCTGCCTAAGATTTTGGCTTTACTAATACAACCGCTAGAAAGCGGGTTTCGCCTTTCGGCATTTAAGTACAGTCCGTTCAAGTACATTCGTATACTTGTAATTATTAATATGCCTGAAGATGCCAAAAGGCGAATCCCGGATAGGTAGCGATAAAACTCATGGAAAAGTACAAAATTCAAGCGATTTAAATTTGACTACAAACTAAATATATTCGAAAAATTTCATGTCAGTATAGAAGTTACTTTTGTTAAAGAAATTTGGTCCCTTTTTAGCATTTAAAATGCTTCGACACTTACTATACAAAAACAACAATATTTTTCTCTACATACATTATTATTTAATTTACTGCTTCAATAAGACTTTACTTAAACAAATTATTTATTATGCAGCATGAAAAAAAATGTTTTGAATGTCAATTCAACAACCGGGCTGATCTATCTATCTATCTATGTATATATAAAAATGAATGTCTGTATGTATGTCCGCTATGGACTACTAAACCGCTCGACCGATCGATGTGAAACTTTACAAATTTATTGAGTACACTCCCGCAATGGTTTCTGGCTTACCAACCTCTCCCCCCCCACCACCCCCCAACCACCACCTCCCAATTTTTTTTTTTAAACTTTATGATTTTTCGATTTCACACCTTCGAAGGTTTTTACCCTTTTGAATAAGACCCTTTGGCCAAACCCCTTTCCCTAAAAAAAATATCGACTTTTTTTACAAATTTCTCCACAACATTTCTGTGAAAAAAAAAATTATTACGAAAGTCGATTTTTTTGCTGGCGTTCAACGTGTGTTGCCCTGGGGTACAGCGGGTATTAAATAAAAACCATGAGTATCATGGGACATAGGTAATGTGACCATTTATTTTTGTCCTCAAAACGGGACATCTACCAATTTTTACGTAATAGTATGTATATTCAAGAAAACACGTATTTTTCATAGTTTTTATGTATTAATAAAACGAAAAGGAATGTTGATAAAGAAAATAACAGGAATAAATAGTATAAATATGAAAAAAATTGTGTTGTTTTATATTTTTCTGATGAACAAATTTTCTTAACTATAACTGGGTTTACTTTTAAATAAGAATGGAATTCTTGGCAGGATTTTTTTAAATTTATTTTAACTAACAACGTCGCTTTAAGTACTCCGACTTGTAATTGTGTTTTTTCTGTCGTCCACAACTTATTCATCTGTGAAAAGACTCTTTCTATGGGTGCATTTGTTCCGGGAAAACGGTTCAAATTATTATTACGAAAGTCGATTTTTTGCACTTTTTTTTAAATTGTTACCGTATGATGCCCTGAAGCTGTACTTGGGGACAACGGGACAGGCTTCCTAATATGGGACGGTCCCGTTCAAAACGGGACGTATGGTCACTTTAGACATAGGTGATAACCGGGGCCTGAAGAGACTATATTTAATTTTCAAGAATAAAGTCATTGATTTACATAGCACGAAAACAGTCGTCATTTTGGAATTACGGAGAATGCTTTAATTGATGTTTGTAATCCGTAGAATGAATAATTGCTTTGTCAAACAGTCAAATCAAATGTCAGTTGATTTATTGAAGTGGGCAAGAGACACTGCGTCTTTTGTCAGAATTCAATTTGCAATTTAATTAGAACTATTGTTTGTGAAATGCTGACGCTCAATACTCATGTTGTCAATTAGCGCGTCAGGCAACCTGATAATCTTTTGTCACAGTTTGTCTCCGAAATTTATTTATAGTTATCAATTAAAATAGAATGAAACGGTACAGACCATTTAATTGTCGCAAGAAACAATTTTACTTATTGATGCTTTTCACTGGGATTATAAAGAGTGGCGGCTCGTTGATAACATATCTGGGGGTGCTGAAAATAAAAATGTTTATTTGGATTATATTTTACTGTTAACATCAAAATTACTGAAATCATTAAAGCTATGCATTTCTTTCCTTCAGTATAACACTATTAAAACACTCTAATTAGAATCAAATTACAAGAAATGAAACTCGCTCCTGTATGGACGTCACACTGCTGGGGTGACAGTACCAAAGAGAACTTGTATCTGTGAACTCCCCTCCAAGCAACTCGAACATTTCCATCTTGAAATCGGTACTGCCGAAAAAAACCAATATAACGTAGAGAGTAGTTATTGAAAGGATGCGAGGACTATTAAAGGTTCTTCTACTTATTACTTATTCTAATTATTTGCCGAATCTACTGTGACATGTATTATATCAAAGGTATCAATAGCTAGTTTATCAAATTTTTCTACACTCCTATTCAACGGTAGCAATCCGTTTTTCGAATTTTACGAAGTCTATTTGTGAGTAAATCATTTTTGTTAATAATATAGGAGGTTTAGTAGGATTGGTTGCTCAGTTAGTAAATATGATGATTAGAAATATATCACCACACCCATATCCTTCGATACAAATTTATTTATAAAATTAATTTTGTAAATGGTTTTCAGTAATTTTTATATTCACTACGCTGTTAATTTTTGAATTGATAAACTATTTCTACATTACTTAAATTAGTATCGTATTATATATTTGTATCAATGGGTAGAATAAAATTGCTTTTAAATATATATATATTACGTATTGCTTATTATATTATTATAAATACGCTTTTTTACTATTAATCATTTTGAATAGTTCAGTGTTACTATGGTTTTCAATAAAAAAAAATCCATTTTACTCCCATAAATGAATTCATTATTAAATAGGAGATTTCTATGACCAGATATTTTCACAGAAGTATGCCTTGATTTAATAATGGTAAACAATAAGATCCTTTGATAGAATCTACACTGAATATCATCAACGAACCGTTGTCAAACGAAAATTTTCCAAATACCAAATGGCTCCGTTATGCTTAAACCACTATAACAATTCGTGCGAACTGGATTTATTTTATAATCACGCAATTTTTATGTTCGCAAATATACTAAAATGTAGTCGAGATTCTAAAATATTTTCTTCATTTGAATGCGATCTATCGTCGATTTGTAGAATTTATGGCGACTTTCTTAAGTCCATGTTAATCGCTTAATGAATTCCAAATAACTGAAATTGAATCTGAATTCTCGAGAAAGATAAATGAAATTTTCAATATTGTCGTTCACCGTAACAGTGGGCCTATCTCAAGGTTTAAAAGATTTCTTTTTACTTGGTTGCGTACTATATGAAAGTAAGATGGTGAAATCGTTACAAAAAGTACATTAATAATAACAAAACATGCTATCGACTCGACAATTTATGCCATAAAAGACACAACAAAACATTTATTTAGAAATTATAAGAGTAATTAAAGAGTCCTTGTTGCTGGTGTCTCAAATAACATACGCGATAAAACAAGTTCTGCATTGACGTTACATTCGCATTGACGTCAGCTGTAATTGCATGCTTAAGTTTCATGCTCAATAAATAATACGCTACGCTAGGGTTAAGGGGATCCCGGTTATTTTAGCTTTTTTGTGATTTTTGTTTGACGAACATTAGTTTTGAAATTTTTACTCAATGTTTATTGACGTTTTAACAGTAAGTCAAAATATTTTCAGATTAAAATTTTCATCACAATATGTGGTGCACCATTCCAAAGGCACTCATGCCGAAAAAAAAGGCGGTAAACGGTCTCCATGATTCCAGCTAATTGGCTTATTGAAAAACAAAAAAAAATAAGGAATATTAATTAATAAAACTGTGTGAAAATCGTTTGAACTAGAATCTTTTGAAAATATTTAAAATTGAACAATTAACATACAAAATGTGTATTAGCTTATTAAAAATAAACCTTTGAAGAGGATACAATACATGTTTAGATAATTAAATTTATATTTTAATAACATGAAAAAAAGGCACAATATCGTCGCTTTCGTAAATAACTTTCAATTGTGCATGTTCATCGAATAAGAAACAGTTGCCGCTAACACGGGCAGGCAATATAATTCCCGGGACGTTTCGAGCGTCAAAATTGACGCGTTTCAATGCGGGAGCGTGGACCGGATGTTGAGGGAAATCGCAAAACTCGTCGCGACGCCAGATTCAATCCAATAAGGCGTCGAGAGGGAAACGCTCTCCTGCGAATATGCGAGGTGTTTTTTGCCCGCGCGAGGGACATGCGAGAGTGTTTCGGCCCGTTATTTTATAAGGGAGCCTTATTGAGAATATCAATATCAAAAAGGAATAAAGACGGAGGTGTAACTATTTTGTCGAATATTATCGCAAAAATATAGCTTATTTTTCAATTTCATTCGACACGGTAATATTGTCAGATTTTCAAAAAAAATAAAAAGTGTATTTTGATAAAAAACATATTTTACATTAAAAATAACTCAGAGATATATATTTATTTTTAAATACATGCTATAATAAGTGTCATAAACGATCCCAAAAAGTGGTATGTGGAATCCTTTCAAATCATTTTAAGAAACATAATTTCAGGAAAACAACATATAAAAAATTAAATTTTAAATAAATGAGTTTATTCCACGTATTGTGTGATTAATAGTGACACGTCACATGTTTGTCAACCGCGGCAATAGTGCGATAGAAGGTCTGATCTCATCTGATGCTTCTGAAAGAGGCGAAACACGTGTCACTATTAGTCACAAAATACGTGGAATAAACTTAGTTATTTATATAATTGTATATTTGAATGCATTTCCACAAAGTTTAAGCCGAATCCATCGAAAGTGGTATAAGTAGTTACGAATGTACCTTTTCTACCATGTTTTAGTATCTCAGCATAAATTATTATTTACTAATTTAGGTTAATAGCAACATTATATTAATTACATACCAACTTACTAACCATGCGTTCGGTAATTGATCCTAAAACACTCTTGGCAATCATTTTAAATGCTTGACTTTGCTTCATTATGTTATACGTTGATAACAACAGGCTCTAAATGTATATCAGGAAATGTTGTGTAAAGCGTTGAGCCTACCCGCTGAGCAATTACTTCAGTGTTACTATCTTAAATTAATTTTCCCCAAAAATTTGTTGGGCACTGCTTATTAAATATTCGAAACTATTTAAAAAATAATCAGTTTGAATCGGCGTTCTGCTTGTTGAATTAAAAAACACTGATTTTTTTAAGAATTAATTATTATAATATTTTTCGATGAGAAAATAATATATAATAATATTAACTGGCGATTGTTGGAATGATTGACAACATATTGTCATTTCTTTCACACTTTATATTCTATATGTATAAGAAAGCATTGCGAAATAATCAAAAAAACTGTTTAAAAAGTTTTCATTTCTATTAATTATTGTAGGTTTAGTTAGTGACACCTTACTTATAAAAGAATAGTGGAATTAATATAAAATTTCCACAAAATTTTTGCGTCCTGTTTACTGTCAGAGTTAGATAAAGCCGATACCGTGTGTTGTCACATAAGATATTTTGTGATGCACAATTATAATTTTCGACACATACATAGTATTTATTTGAAATCAGTATGTTTAGGTAACGAAATAAAATATTGTGTGACATGGATCAAGAAATCTGAATCCAATGGTGTAAATAACTAATCTTGGCAAAAACTGTCACATTGGATATAGTATGCGTGAATCGACGATATATTGAAATAATCGTGTTATATTGAGTGTTTTATAAATCAGTTTTACGAAATGTTAAAATATAAATAAGCTCCTCAAAAGAACTGCCCGGTTACCCCGCGTCGTCCACGCATTTAGCATTATTGCCTGTTGGCTTTGTCTGCCAAACATAAAGCCAAAAGCTGCATTTTCCCAAGTGTAAATTTTTACCATAGTAGACAATCGGGCTAAAATCAATCGACTGTGAGTGATACACCGTCGACAAATGCCGAGCATTGAATTATGACATTTTAAGCGAACAATATTTTACTGTATTGGTGTACTTATTTGAAATATACTATGAAAATGAATAAACTATTGGCATTGACGTTAGCACTTTTTGTACGATTGTTTTCTAATTAACAATTATAATTTTGCCAAAAGAAACACTCGTAATTTTCACGTTTCTCTTCACAATTTGCTAATCGTTTTGTCACTTTCAAAGTGCTCAATATCAATGCTTAATAGAAAAATACTATTTTTAGGTGTTCACTGTCAATACTTCGTGAAAAGGTATTATATTAAACATAATACAACATTTTCGCAGATAATATATTAAGATCAAGACCGGTCTCGCTCATGGCAATCATTTTTAACTGGCGCGAATGCTTTAAAGTACAAAATAAATATTATATTTTAGTGAAAAGTGTCATATTTATAAAAATAGAACACAATTTCGTACGAATTCCAAAACTTAATAAAATTTCAGATCATTTTTATAATTGCTTAAATCAGGTTATGCTATGTTAGTTTGATAATTAGTCAAAAATTCTTCTGTATCCCTATCTTTATATCGTTAAGCTTTTCAAAAAAGAGAGAGGTTGAAAAAACTAAGTAACAAGAGGTTCTCGTAAAAAAACTTCTGTTTATATAAGTTCTATTGGGAGTCCATATTATCCATATTACGAACAACCATGGCTTAAAAATGTTTGGCTAAGTAACTCGTGTCTTTTTAGAGAAATTTGATTGTATTATTTAAATCACCCCCTCAAAAAGTTCAATATTTTAAGAATGATAATATCAAATATGAATGCTCGTCCAATGATTTTAAATATATTTTTTTAGAATGTATGTATGTAAATGTACAATTTTATTCGGGGGTTTTGTGGTAGTTTATATTCAGGCTTGCCAGTCCAAAGTTAATTTCTCTTGGTTCAAGATCAAGCTTTGCTATTATGAAGTTTTCTTGTAAGAATAATAGATAGTAATGCTTGATTTGATTCATTCTTTCAGACACTTTTAGAAATTTCTTTCAGAACGGTCAACGGCCCTAGTCTCTCTAGTCTACACCTCTGATAGAGCTTGAGGCTACGTATGGTATTTATTTGCATTTTAAATTCATGTTAGTATCAGCCACAAATAAAATCTTCTTCAATTTTTCATGATATTTTACAGTTAACGTTTTTTTATATATTTTTGCCAATTTTAATTTCCACATTCACTGATTAAACGAAGAAACATTTTGCTTTAAAAACTCGTTCAAATTTGACAAAGTGTACATGTTACTTTTCATTGGTATAAGCCAAACCCATTCAATGAACCCAATGCCGTTTATAAAAATAATATACATTCTTATAAAAACTAGAATTCCATTAATAAATCAGTGTTTTTATGGTGTTGTTTCATTGTTGTTTTAGATAATAGATGGGACTTAAGTTTCCGTTTCTGATATACCGATAATTTTCAATACCTGATGAATCCCGGGATTAAAAAACATAATCCCGAAATTTTCAGGATTGATTTTTCATCAATAAAAGCGTTATTTATTTCCATTAATTTGTCATCATTTTAGCAGTGTGAAATTTTAAAAAAATGTGCATAGTTTTACACAGTGTACACATTTTTAATTTCATTTAATCAGATCGCATTCGAACGGGACCGATACTCTCGTACATTACATTTCAATCAAATATTTTCGCTCTGCATTAATGGATAAACAACCGAAATATAATTTTATTCATAAAAAGATCGTGACATCAATTATTCTTAACTATTTTAATGAAACTGCTAATATGAGATGGCTTATATTTAATAAATATGAAAATTATGAACCACTAAAAAAATATTCCAAATACCGGGATCGGCTTATTGCAATCAAAAATCCCCGGATCAAAATTTTAGCCCGGGATTGGAAACCCTAGATGGGACACTACAAGCATAGTTTAAGCATAGACAACCGAAGGGACTTCATCTTACCGCCGACTATGCCGAAGAGACAAAATATCAAATTTGACAACATTATTTAGAAACATTTTCGTCTTGCCTCGCTTAAAATAATCATACAGATAATAAAAAACATATGTTTATTCTATTTTTGGTTTCTATGTTTATTTTAAGCGAGTAAAACAACAATTAACAAACGATTGTCAGTCTCTTGTCAATCGTCTTTTCACTTCGATTAGTGAGTGATCAATCACAATTAATATTCTATTAGACAAGTGAATTGAACCGCTCCAAATAGAAAGGTTGCTTGTTTTAATGATGACGTCTGTTTCAATTTGCAAAAACGACAATTAAAATAGTTGAAACTTTCCAACATTAGCACTACGTTAACACTTTCTATATAATATCATTTACGGTCTAATTGTTTTATAATTAGTACAATTTACAATCATCTTTATTCCAGCAAAAAAAACAACTCAAAACGGCAAGCTATGGAGGTATTTTCAAGGAAAATTCTCGTTTTATTGATCATATTGGATTTTAATAAAAATAATAATACATTTTTAGTACTTTTTCCACATAAAATTTATTTGATCAGGACCGGTTTCGCTCATGGCGAGCATTGTCAATCAGTTGAGAATGCTCGCCATGAGTGAAACCGGTCCTGATCAAATAAATTGTATGTGGAAAAAGTACTAAAAATGTATTATTATTTTTATTATAATGCCTTTCCACCAAGTATTGACAGTGAACACCTTAAAAGTGATATTGGATTTTACTTAAGATTTGCTAATCTATGCAGTAATAACCAGGACTGTGGAGTCGTTAAAAAAATACGACTCAAACTCCGGCTCCAGCATTGACCAAAAACACAACTCTGTCTCCGACTCCGACTAAAAAAAAGGTTACTTTCGTCTTGTTTTTTTTCTTACTTTTCTTATGTATATTCAATTAAATATCAACCAACTAATCCAACCAATAGCCAAATTTTAAATATTATATGAAAAGTTATTTTTTTTAAATTTCCAACTCCTACTCTGACTCCAACTCCGTCCAAAAAACTGCGACTTCACAACTCCAACTCCAAATCCGACCGAAAAAAACCTTCTTTCATAAAATTTAATAAATTTGTTCCAATTTTGTTTTAAATGTAAAATTTAATTTCTTTATTGATTATAAAAATACAGACACATATGTCCACATGCATAATTCTATTTACTTATAGAAGTCATTCGCTGTTGTCACTGCCGGTTTGCAAATGTAATCGTTTGCGATTTTTTGAACGTACTAATTGAATTTTGCTTGAATCTTAATTTTACTCAGACTGATTTAATAAAATGCTGTTTAGATAAGAGTGTAAAAAAATGCATTGCAACAAGTAAATCACGTAAAATAAGTAACGATGCCGTCCAAAAAAACGCGTAAAAAGAGAACTGTGTGTAAAACAAAGTTTTCATAGCGTCCGAACAACGTTTGGTATTCAAAAAAGCTTTGACATTTCAATGAATAAAAACAGCTCACAAATCAACTGTACATGTCGTTATCGAATCATTGTTTAATATTTTTCGCTTTCAAAATTGAATCTGTATTGCATTGCCGTACGTAAATAATATTGGCAATTCAAATAATAGAACGTCATGGGTGACTACGTTCAATAGGCTACCGCCCATTTATTATTGAAGCGAAAACCGCTGGCGTCGGTCGAAAAGGTTGAAAAACGTCCGTAAGCCGCTCGTTCATACGGCGGAAACTGAATGCAAATGTTTAACGATATTACAAATAATAGCGTGGCGCGGTGTCCGTCGTAAATTCGTCCGCTTAGTTAATTGTCAAACCCCCGAGCGAATCTGCGAGGGCCGACATTTTAGTCTGGGCAATGATTGCATTTGCGAAACTTCGGTGGAACAGTTACGACTGCCAGACAGTGAGGGAAGTCTATAATATGATAGCCATAACACTAATAGGGACTTAAACATATTTACACTATTCTCGGATATGTTGCACATTGCTAGGTTTCTATAATATATTGCAGAACAGATAGTAACAGCTGATATAATTTATTATAATATATTAGCTGTATAGAAACAAAAACGGCACTACCCTTCAAAGACTTGGTAAACTTGCATGTAGAAGACGATGACTTCGCATTTAAACTAGGGCTGTGGAGGTGGAGTGGAAGTCGCGATGTTTTGGTCGGAGTCGTGAAAAACTTTTAAAAGGTTTGAACTTTTTATTTATGCATATAACATGATTAATAAGAAAAAAATGGATATTGGCTGATATGTTGCTTGATCTTTCATTTAATACACATAAGTCGATAAGAAAGATAGCTAAGGAAGGAAAAATATACCTGACAAAATTAAACCTTTCTTTCAGTCGGAGTCGGAGTCGGATCGTGTTTTGTGTTTGTTTCGTGTTTTTTTTTAACGACTGCACAGCCGAGATGTAAGATTGATAATTATTTTACGGTTTAGTGATTAGTATTGGTTTTTTTACTAAATCCGTAAAACGAGAATATGGAAATTAATGTTCACGTAAATTTCAATTTAATTGTTATCGACAATGTTGCTTTGCTACTTGGGTTTAAAATATTTCTTTATTTTTCCATCACGTTATATTCTCAATTAAAGACGATATGCATATTTTGAAAATGTGTTAATTTCAATAAATAAGAAAAATAAAATTGGACATGTTTTGGCGGAAAAGTTGTTATTTTTTTTTGTAATATGTCTTCATGATAACATATTATCTTCAAGCCAATTATATACAATTTATACAATTATTATATCGCTAGTATTAGTATTATTTTCATAAACAGTTTTTATTGATCGCTTATAGGCTAAATTATAATTATTTTTACTGTGAAAACATCAAATGGAAAACGCATATTTTATCATGCACAGTTTTAAATCCTAGTTGAGAATTGCGGTTAAATCTCGCCGACCATTTGTTATTAAATCTGTGAAATAAATTACCATGGATACACTATTATAACAGCCAGCATAGTTTAGTATACACATACAATAAAATTAACAAACAATACATTTCAAGCATGGGATTATTCAGTTTTTCCATACTAGCCTAGCCGGACGTAAAATTTGCGACCGCGGAGTTAAATAAACAGGCGATTTATTTTATGGCTCGCCAAATTGGCTAAGCGCTGTTCGATTCAATCAGGGGTGCACTGATATTTATTATCGCCCAACCACTAATGATTTGAAATAGCAATTAAAGCTTTTTTACGTTGAAAATATAATATTTCTAGCCATTGTTTCTCTGAAACTCTATAAAGATTCAAAAATTGATAACAGTTTGATCGGGACCACATTCTTCTTAAATGGGATAATAAACTACATAATTTCAATAATGAATCAGTAAAATGAAGACATTTTCCGAGATCTTATTGTACGTTATCAATAATTTTCGATAGTAAATAACATTTTCCTTTGCCCAAGATGGATAGAGACTACAAGTTTGTTTTCCCCCCACCACCCATATGCAGACAATGCTTCATGGTCGCCTTTCACAACGCTATCGACAGATGAAAGGGAGTCTACTCCTCATATTCATGGCTTGATCAGATCTGCACGGAAGTAATTTTAAGCTATGATTTTGATATTGAATGTTTTTAACGAATTGGATAATATAGTAAAACATCGATAAATGGTAGGTAACTCTTTCATTCTGTGAAGCCGCATTTATTTATCGATAAGTTTGTCAGAACACAGCAAAGTTTCTTGGATTGAAATACATTAGTACTAACAGTAGATGTATACTATTTTGTATTTAGTGAAAAGAACGCTTTTGAGGATGTATGATGCCAGATGTTCCACATCTCTGACATAGACACATGCAAGATAATAATGTTCAAATAATTGTTCCTAATGAATCATCTAATGTTTGATTACGACGGATTATAATCAAAGTCTTCGAAATGCCATGCTTTTTTAACAGAAGCCAAAAACTGTCGCTCAAGCTTTTTTTTCCGAAGACAGCAATGAGAGTGATTTTTGACTAGAATAGGACTATTTACCCTTTATGCAACGGCCCGTTCTGGCATTCGAGACCATTAGTCCCATCACAGCAGACTATCACTTTGACACTCGACAATAGACCCGGGTGATTACCACCAATCAAATCACGGCGTCTACCTAAAATAATATTTGTATAAATTAATACTTTGTTTACTCAGTTTTAAGTTGTACAATTTTCTCATATAATGATTCCGTTTATTTTATACTCTTTTTATTATATATTTTAAATAAATAGTTTCTTATCAATTTTTGTGGTAATATGAAGTAACTATGAAATGATACATTACACCGAGTATGTGCAATTCCAGATAGCACATCAAAGAAGGAACGAACTCATACCACCTCGACATCATGAAGCGCTCTGAAAATACATCAAGTTTACCAGTTATTCTCAAAAATAAATACTTTCATATTATTCCAAAAAGGAAACACTTTTTCAAGTATATCCGATACCAATGAAGGATATTAAATCTTTTCATGATTTTTTTTACGGTCAACTTTTAAGAGCCTGCTGGCTATTTCAAACGGTTACATTTTTTCATTGCCGAATTGAATTATACGATACTTATATGTAAATATGATGTGTTTCAATAATTTTTAACACAAGAAGGATGTGGCATCAAATCATCAGCCATCACGCATGAAAACTAGTGCAGCTGTGTGATCAATTACTAAGCATGCACAGTGCATTATTATTAAGATGTGATGTTTTCACTACGTACGTATAAAATTAGCGAGGTGTATAAAATGTCACATTTAGCCTATGATATTTGAAGTGAGTTATATTTAGTTGTAAATACCTACTGTGTATAACGGAAGTTTATATACAACAGCATATGATATAGCAATGCATTTTCGTTATATTGAATATGTTGGATTCCTTATTCTCGGTGGAATCAACAAATTGTACGTAAAATTATGCATGGTTAATAATTTACGATAAAGTTTCCGTAACACCAAATCAAGAATTTTCGAGAATTAAAAAGCTATGATGCGAAAGATATAAAAATTACTTTTTATAAATTCATAAATTAATGCAACGTAAATATTCTTGACCCACCGTTTGAGCGCTGCAGGAGTGATGCGCTATCAACCGTGTCTTAAGATCATAAACCTCAACTGGCTGAGTAATAAACCAGGTACCATTTCTGTGAGATAACTTATTCTATACTTAACTTAAGGTTACCAACTTTCAAACAAAAGTAAGCGAAGGAAAGTCTTAGCCCTGAAAGAAGCATAACCACTGCCTAGCCAAATTAGGTTTGAAACAGAATCTGAGAGAATTAAATACTGGTAATTTTAAACTTTTGTATTTGCATTATCAGTGCCGCAAATCCATCAAAAATTATTTTGCTACATCATAGCAAATGTTTGTTTTTTTCCGTCACATGGTGCATCCAAGATTCTCACCCACCAACCTCCTCGCTTCCTCGCAGGTCATCCCTGCATCAGGTTGATAAAGAGACAGGCAGGATTCATGCTCCTCTGGGTCACCCGCTACACATTTTCAAGTCATATCTATCGTCACCTTTTTATTTTGGATATAAATAATGGGCTGGTTTGTCCGCTCTTTTACATCCGTGTTCCTTACAAAGTTAAACCACCGGACTTCGGGTAGTATTCACCGCAAACATCTGTTTTCGAAACACAATATACAGTTACCCTGTGTTTTTGTAATGTGCCATGACTCGCAGCCGCAAAACAGTACAGTCAGTATGCATGCGTTAAAAAGTGGCATCTGGTTCTGACCGAGTACAACCGTGAGTCCCAGACAAACCACATTGAATTGAAGGTTGCTCCAGCTATCCCTAATCAGATCGCGAGCTCTTTTCGCGAGTTGCTATCTCCCGTGATTTATACCTCCAGGTACTTGAAACTGTTTTCCATTATTCCTTATGTTTTTTTTTGTCAAAATTGATGAATTAATGTTTGATTTTGAAGCTAGAAAGAATCGTACGTTTTTTATACTATAAATTTTGCCTAACATTTAAGGCCACACGAGATTCACACAGTGATAGCCAGTGACAATAATTTTAGGGAATGCAAAAAAAATATTCATGCACAAAATCTATCTTGCGTATATATCTAGCTGCATCGGGAAGGACTCAGCCCTTACTAAACAAAACAATATATACACGACAGGCTAGTGCAAACTCATACACGCATTTGGCACCGCTCGTTGGGTTAAAACTTCTCGGTACAAATTATGCGTGTGGCGTGATAAACGCTGCCGTGATGTCACAAAAAAATCTGTCTTTATAAAATTTAAACCGAATATTACAGAAAATGCACATCCGCGCGTCATCGTCTGACTTCGAAAAACGTATTATTATAAT
This sequence comes from Himalopsyche kuldschensis, assembly GCA_028554975.1. NCBI lineage: Eukaryota > Metazoa > Arthropoda > Insecta > Trichoptera > Rhyacophilidae > Himalopsyche > Himalopsyche kuldschensis. The sequence continues at coordinate 2,371,644 of JAHFWI010000005.1, forward strand.
TTTTGTACGTTCTGCTAAACATGTCTCGAATCATCATGTTCTGCAATATGTGTATGGGAAGACGTAAATTGGTATATTTTTTTTAATTTTTTCTGACTGTTTGAATATAAATGGAGACTCAGTGTACCGTCACACCATTACACACCACCATTCCGAAAAGAAAAGACATATTGACGTTAATTTAATCTGGAACCATCTGATCGCTATAAGAAAGCAGATGAGTAATCCTAAAGAAAAACTCTTCCGTATGTAAAAGAAAATGTATTATTGATATAATTTACATATTATAGTGAGAATAATTCTTCTTTATTGGAAGACAATATCTGATTTTTTACTTCAACATGAAGTTTTATGATAAATATTTGATAATTATTTCTGCATCACGATATTATCACATTTTTATTTGTACTAGACGGACCTCTAAAGAAAATTCTACCTGCAGAAAATGTGTCGAGTATTTTAGGTTATTATTGTACCTACAAATAAAAATTCTGTCAAAAATGAATAAGATAAAATACTTACGAATACTGACTGTGTGTGTTCAGTTAAAAAAACACAAGAATATATTTTTCAGCTTGTTTTTTTCTCTCTTGCAAAATGACCTAAAGCGAAATGATTTATACGTTGAAGACTTCGATACATATCTCACAAATATTTACCTGTTTTCCCTCGTACATTTAAAAACATTGTATAAAACTGCACTCGTTAAATATATTTTCAATAAAACTTAAAGAAAGTATCAGAATCGATAAATAAGTAAAATTAAACAAATCTTTACTACAGTCAAATATTTTTCTCAGTCTTTCACCAGACCGAATAGCAACCGCACTTTGCTTGAAAACTTCCGATTACAATCAGTAAATATGGATTTTTAAAAGTTGGTACAAATAATTTTAAAATTTTCCCAGACTTCAGTAACGTGTGCTCATAAACATATATTGTTAAAGGACTTCACCCGCTGCACTCGTTCCTTTGGCATATCTATGGTGGTTTTGGGAGACACTGTACCAACGGTTCACAGCGACTGAACGCTGCTTTATTCGTTTTTATATTTTCAAATACACTTTATCAATATTACACGTAATCATGTTTTACATTGAATTTCTCAGAAACAACAGAACTAATAACTTATCAAAACTTTACGTATTTTGACTTGCATGCATCAATTATTTTATAGGTTTATTTAGATCGAGGCAGATCGAAGCAGACAGTGCTCATTTTTTTACAGTCACGCTGTATCGCTGTTGGTCACTCATGACCCATAGTGGTATATTCGGTCGGTCCCTGTGGTCTAGTGGCAAGAGCTTTGTCCCAATCGGGGGCCCGGGTTCAATCCCCGGCAAGGTTAGATTTTTCAATTGAAAAAAAAAAAAGATCTTGGGCTGGGTGTTATAAATCACGAAATTTACCATCGAGTTAATCTCGTGTGACTTTCAACTCAGAATATTTGGCGCATTGGCGCAAAATACCAAATATTTTTTTTTTTAAAAAAAATAAAAAAAAAAAAAAAATATATATTGGTGTATAAAACACGAAATTCCACTATCATCTAGTACCTTAAAAGCAGGGCTGTGGAGTCGGAATCGTCGCGGCGTTTTGGCCGGAGTCGTACTCGGAGTCAGAAATTTTTAAAAGTTTGAACTTTTTTATTTTTGCATATAATATGTCAAATTTGGCTTTTGGTTGGATTGGCAGGGTTGATATTTCATTGAATGCACATAATAGGAAAATTATGCCTTGCTTTATTAACGAGATGCTTTTCACTTTATGGTAATCTCTAGCGTACATGTTTGAGTTACATAAAATATGTTCTCGTAATTAATACTTACAACGACCAGCTATCATAGTCTGAAAAATCTCTTCGTGTACAGCGGTTTCCAAAAGCAATACACTTATTTACTCGCTCTACCTTTTCCTTTACGTACGAGGAGTTAGAATGTTGCGGCGCAAACCACGTCAAAGAAAAGTTATTTTTGCTTCAAACCAAATCTTTATACAACGTATTTTAAGGTCTTAAAACTCCAAAGTCAGCATGTACCTGTCAAATTCGACAAAGATCAAATAACATTCAATATTATTCCGTAGTCAAAAAACATTGGTGATACTTTTTTTCAACCATCTTCGCTCATGTAAATCTGTGTTCTTTTACATACGGGAACTGACGTTAAAAATATACACGTATTTACAGCCAGTTCTCTATTGACATATGACGGAGTATAAATTAAAAAAAATCAAGAGTTTGTCTTCAACAATTATTTCTTAGCTAGCATTTCAAAAAAATTAGATTAAAGTAAATTGATTGCTATGCAGTACATCAATCTCTTTTCCGTATCGGTTACAATACGAGTGGAGGTGAAAACTCTGTTAGGGGATAGATAAAGTCATCACACACTTTTTTGTATTAAGGTTTTTAGTATATCGATTTAAAAATCAATGAATGAAACTATTACCTCATAACCTAGTACATGACCATTCGGCAGTGAGACCGACAGTGATATATTTATATAACTGTATGTGGCATTGTAATATGATCTTCATTTTAATTAATAGATTATTTATATAACTCTGCAAATAATTGTTAGATTATTCAAATCTTTCATGACTACTCAATGAATAAAATAATATGAGAATGGTCAACCCGAGCTGTTTTCATTGTTAAACCTTGAGCCAGATATACAAAAAGTGTTGAATATTTTAGAGAAAAACAACAAAGAAATTTCCCGTTCGTATTCCGAACGCGTTTTTCAATTATTATTTCTTTTTTTCACTGTAATGCGATTCAAATTTATTCCACCGCTACTACATAGTTGTTTTTGATGTCGTTTTTAATTCAATACAAAGTTACAGCCGTAATTGTTCAATTATTGTCGACCATATTAAATATGCAAGTAATGTGAATCTAGCGTGCCACAAGTTTCTCCCTTATCAGAAACAGTGCGTTCTGGTACCGTTTATTCAAAAACTATTGCACCCACTTTTTAAAATACCTTATACAAATAGTGAATGACATCAAAATAATACAGCTTAATGTTTTACATTTGAAAGGGAAAAAACAATAAGAAACGAATATTTCAGGAGAAAAAAACTGTGTAACAGGCAAAAAAATAATCCTACCAAAAGTACAGGATTATGTAACAATAAAAATATATGTAGCACTAACACCGAGATTTTGTGTTGTAAGGGTGGGATCTGGAGACTCCAATTACTCGACATCTCAACTACTCGAGTATCGAATAGTATTTTTTTTAAATACTCGAGTAGCTTCAGATGTACCAAAATGTATATTAATTATTGAAATGTGTGTATATAAATGGATGATAAATCAATATGCCTATTTTATTTAATTGATACATTAATTCAATTTATGAAACATATATTTCAAAAATAATAGAGAATTAAACGTCTCAAATTTTAATTTGGTTCGAAGTTTTATTTTTTAATTCCCCGCAGTAGAAAAAACTCTTTCTGTTGCTGTGGACGTCAGCTTAAAAGTTAGCAATGAAAGAATAAAATTCTGAAATAAATCTTAATTAATAAATTACGATAATTACTCGAGTATTTTTCAAACTACTCGAATGTCGAGTACTTCAAAAATAGACGGTCATACTCTCTAGTGGGAGCATACTTAAACATCACAGACTTTTATGCTTTAGAATACATTTAGTCCATTTAAAAAAACGTACAAAAAGCGGATTTTCTGTACTGAGAAAGATGAAAGATAAAGATTATTTAACACCACATTCTGACAAAAATGTTATAAAGAAAAACATTTGAAAATATTGTTAATATATATTAAAACAGAACGAACTATCACCAATAAGAGGCGCGTGTTATGATAAAAACACATTTCATTTTGGCAATTTCGAAATCATCCGTGCCGAGCAGTGTGTTCTTTTTTTATCACAACATACGATCAGAATTTTAAAATATAAAAAAACGAATGAATTGCGCACTTGGGAACGAAAATTTTATATTTCAACCATGGCAACAGCACGGCACACGATATAAAAGTGTTTTTTATATATATTAATTCGATATGAACTATGTATTTATATTTTATACATAGTTTCACGTGGAATGTAGGTATGATGGGTTTTTGTTTTGATCAGCATTCTGATATCGTTGCACGGTATACGTTTCATGTAGTTAAGCGGATCATAATATTTATGGCAAACTGGCATGTAATTACTGTCAATGCGTCAAACATTAACACAATAAAATTGCCCGTTTGCTTATTTACCATCAAATGCGAAATAACATACTAATTACCAAAGTAATTATAATGTGTCATTAGCAAATTGTTCACAAAGAAATTATGTGAATTTTGATACCACTCAATCAATTCTATGATAATAGCTCGGATTAATCTCTCGATTTATTTATCGATATTTCTATGTTATTGCGTGGTTATTATTATTTGCGATACTACATTCAAAATACCCGAAAATTATAACTTACCCACATAATTCATTGAAACTCATTTACATAAAATTTTCACTAATTCATATAACGTAGATTACGTTTATAACAATTAAATTAACTTAATGATCTAATTTATTTTTGTATATAAACGATACAAACTGTACGCGTCAGTTCAAGTACATATGTGAACTTGAAATGCCTAAAGATGCTGAAAAGCGAAACCAGGGTCGTTAGCGGTAAAACTCATGGATAAGTACAAAATTCAAACGATGTTAATTTGATTTTGAAATTCCAAAGCACCTTCAGTCAAAATTCTTTATTAAAAATCTGCAAACACCTGTGTCAAAGATTTCAAATGATATTTTTTAAATGAGATGAAAGTAAGTATTTAACTTAGTATTGTTTATTGTAAAATAAATGTAAACTTCATAACATGACATTACAGCTGAAGCCAGTGCGGCCATCAGTTGATAAATATAATGAATTATACTGATAGATATTTAGGCGCCAGGCCGTCCATAATCAGAACAATCTTATATATAAAACCGAAACGGCGTATGTATGTATGTCTGTAATTCTCTTTTGCATTGTTGTTGCAAGTTGCCATAAAAACGAATATGAAAGAAAAGATGTTTGAATTTTTATCGGCGAAGACATTTAGTCAAAATGTAATAAATTAGTCTTCTACTGAACTTTTACCGGCTTTTATTAATATAATAATGTTTATTATTTACGTGAAGGTATTATTTGACATTTCTTCCACAGCAAATTTGTTTTTTTCCTTAAATTTGGACATTTTAATGGGCGAGAATGGGGCTGTCATCAAATTAAATAAAGTTTGTGATTTTATTTGAACTCTATTTTAGATGTTAGATTTTGTGATATAATTATGTCGAATGATATAACATTAAATAATTATTGGTCGCTTAGTCCGAGCGACGCCGGGTAGCAATACTAGTCTTATATATAAAACCGAAACGGCGTATGAATGTATGTCTGTAATTCCCTTTTGCATTGTTGTTGCAAGTTGCCATAAAAACGAATATGAAAGAAAATATGTTTGAATTTTTATCGGCGAAGACATTTAGTCAAAATGTAATAAATTAGTCTTCTACAGAACTTTTCCCGGCTTTTATTATTAATAATAATGCAATACTAGTATATATATAAATATATGTTTAACGATGCCGTATTTCCGAAAGAGCTATCAATTATACTTTAATTGCACAATTCTTGTGAAACTGAATACTGCTTTTTTTTACTTTATACATACCGACTTTGGTAGACCTCAACTAAACTCCAATCAAATCATATTTAAAAATAAATACTACATATATATATATATTCTGCCAGGACCAAATGTAAAACTACATAGAATGAACATAATTTGTATCGTAAAAATCAATGTGTCAAATTACATTCTTACATTGTAATGAATATGAGAGTGTAATTACATTTTGACTAGTAGTCTAGACTCAAATCCCTGCGGGAGCTAGAGTTCTGTATATTCTAAAAATAGTACAGCTGATACTAGTGCTCCAAATATTTTATAATAGGAAGCTCGTTGTGATAAAAAATTTTAAGTCACTCGAGAAGAACTCAATCAAAAATGATATGATTACATACACCAAATTTCTTAGCCCTATGCGCGCGGGCACATATGCGGCCGCTGAGCTATTTTCGTGCGCCCACTTTTATCTGAATTGTTTTTTATTTCTTGAAATCGCAAATTTTTTCACCACTTATGTCATTTTACGAAGAAGTTTTTAATTCCAAAGTTATTATTTTTTCCAATTGTATGGTACTTTTTTATATTTTTTTTGCATAGGTTAATCAAAAAAAATATCTGTAACGTTATCTAGGAAACAATAATACAATGAATGTACGACTTAAGATTTGTTTTGGTGTTTTAATCCGACTTGCGCCCGTCACTATCCTCCAAAATCTCAAATGTGCCCGGAGTCGCAATAAGGTTGACAGAAAGCCTGCCATACACAATGTCTTAGATTTTGAATTACAAAATCTGACCTTGCCGGGACTGAAGCCCAGACTCGCTTGCTCGATGGGACACAGCTCTTTACCACTAGGCCGCAGAGACTGAAATTAATATTGTTTTAGAATAGGTATTTCATCCGGGTGAATAATATTTATTTCCTTCTTTCAACAGCCCTCTCTTTCCTCTTACTAGGAAATTAAGACTGACTGACTCAATAATAGTATAGTCTTTATCTCGTTGACTCGTCTCTATGTTGGGTATATCTTAATCACATTCTTTATTCTAAAATATGCCAGCGGTATTCCATTATTAATTACTTAGGGTCGGCAATCTTTTTTCGTAGCATTTTGTACTCACTTCTCAAAAACTGACCTTAGCCTTCGTCATAAATAGAAGTGCCTGTCCTAACATAAGGTTCTTTAAGTCAGTTGACTTAAACTAATCAAAGCAGTGGCTTACTTAAACGACAAAACTGTGTTGTAGGTAAAAGTTAATCTGTTTATTTAGCCCTCTGCGCCAACTTTCATTAACTTTTCATAGCGGAAATGAACTCTTTAAATATCCCTTTGTACGTAGGAAAGCCAACCGGGAAATTACCGCGAAACAGTGGCGTACTGAAGGACTAGGATCAAAATACCTTTTTGACACTTTGTTTAAGACATCGTATTTTAACTAATGGTTGAAATATTTGTTGCCAAGTAAGGACTCCATCGTGTCATAAACCTATAAACATTTCAATCAAGAAATCTAAGGATTTGATTGTTGAAATGATTTACTGAGCACTAGTTCTTAACATCTGTTTTTTTAAATGACCTTAATTTTGAACATTTACCATAATCTACAAGATATCCTTAAAAATAGTTTTGTCGGTGTATTATGAGACACAAATTAAATGGTCTAAATTGAAATCAATTTTCGGTCAGAATTTAAATACACAATTGGTCAAAATAATATTCAATTTTAGTTCAGATTAAAAATATTAACGGTTAAATAACATAAATGATGTTTAGGTTAAGTTAGTACCAAAAAAAATCGTTCGGCTTCAAGATTGACTTCATTTCATTTCTGTTCGGTTATCTTTTACTCACTTAACTTGGTACTCTACACAGTCTACAACAAGGGGTAAATATTGTTACTATGTATAAAAAAAAAGTATCAATAAACTTTCTTAGAGTAATTGTGGTAGATAGTTCAAAGGCTTTGTGGTGTACCAACTCTTCTCTTTAGAAGCTGAGAAACTTTACTCATTTTTTTCTACTTTTCAGGAAAGTTAAAAAACAGGTTTCATCAGTTATCAATTTAATCTGTTTTAAACACATACATTTTTTTCATTACCTTTAAAAAGGCTCTCTGATTTATTTACTAAACATAAAATAGTAATTTATTCTAATGTTTTATTTTATACTTATGTGGAGTTAACGTATTGAAATATGTCTCTTTCACACATAACGAAACATATTATTTTGTATCTAGTAACATTCAGGACTTTAAACCTGGGCAAAAAGTCGAGATACGCTTCTTTTATCCTAACTGCAAAAATACCAAAAGTAAAAAATCGCATTTTGTAATTCCGGTGTATCATTTCTTTTTACTGTTTTTAACCTAAACCTTTGCACTCCTCAAGATATATTTTAGTATTTGAGAAATTCATTGATAACACTGGGTTTGCGTATTTATTACCATGCATGGTAATACCCAAAGATATACCACGTTTTGACGTGCTTCATACTGTAACTAGTGTTTTTTTAATGTTTAGTGGAGCTATGATTTAGAAAGTGTCTCTGATACATAACGCGACATATTATTTTTTATCTAGTAGAATTCATAACTCAAAACTGTCAAAAAATCACGATACGTTTCTTTTATCTTAAAGGGCCGAACTGTAAGTGTCTTTCTAAGTAAATAACATTATTTAGTCGCACTCATATTAAAAAATATATATATATATTATGTACGCCACTGATGTGGGCAAACGAATGCACAGTTTGTTTGCATCACTAATCCTGTTATAATGAGGTGAGCTTAATGTTGTCACGGCTTTGGTTTACTTCTTCCCAACTTCCACGAGCATACTCGTATCCTCAAAATACTACTACAATACCTTCAACAAAATCTCAGAAATAATTTAATTTTTTATTCTTCTGCAACTTTTGTGAAAACCTGTCCCCATTATTCCACTGTGATTTTTTTTGACACCTTACATACAACATAACGTGCATCATCTTCCACTAGGAAGAGCTTTTACGATTTTAAGCGATATTGATTCGGATTTCGACATATTTCACATTGACTTGAGTAACTTCATACGAGAACTATTTTTTATGGATTTATGGTTCATTTTGTCGGAACTCACTCGATTGACTTCACTTTTGCCAATTTTCTGGTAGACAACAATGTTTTAACTTTTTTTGACATTGCAATGGCAAAAACTTATAATTTGTGATTTTTTTAATGTACATTCATTTTTATATGATGATTTTTTTATGTTAGTTTAAAATTCAAAATATACTATACGTTGGAATGTCAAATATTCTAGAGCAGTTATTTCCTACATGCGGCCAGCAAAACGTATGCGGCCCAGTTAGAAAAAATGTATCTCTCTCAAATTTTATAGCTTTCTTTATATTTATTTTGCATTATGTTATTCATAAAATGACAAATAAAACAGAACAGTGTTATGTCAATCCCAATGTGGATTATATGGACTCAATGAAACTTATCTCATCTTGATGTTTTTTTAAGAGAACTGCTTGTAACTCAGTTGCTCGAATTTTCGTTTTTGGAAGAAATTACGGATAGAGGGTATAGGACTTGGACATGGCTATTTTGTAGCTAATCGTTCTCGCCATTTATCATTTGGTAAATGGGAAGGGAGTGGGAGGGGATTTCAAACAACCCACCTGACGACAGAAATCAATGTTTTACCAAAATGAGGGTAAGAACCTGTGAGCTTTGCAAACGAAGCCAATGACGTTGACACTCGACCACAGACCCACAAATCATAACTATAAATTTTACATATTGTATGCATTTTTGCATCAAATTTTACTGGCTCGTTCACAATTAATCTAAGCCAGTTGTCATAGCAACGCAAACTCTTATAACAATGATGTCATTAATAACCAATACGATATCGAAATTAAAAGAAAAGCATTTTTTCGTGAGTATCGCATTAAATTAAAATGTACCTTAAGTCGAGTGGTAAAATAAAAATCATATAATTTGAACAAAGATCGGCACAGCCAAACATACGTGATGTTTATAAATATATACATTATATAATATAGCAAGGAATATTCTTAAAATATTAATACATTTTTTTCGAAGACTTGCTATGTAAAAACGACAGTGATATAAAAAAGCTTCGAACAACCATTTTAAAAACAGAGCCCAAAAGTCTTAAACTACTTTATTCAACTTGAACTGTGTTATGTCTTACAGAAGAGGGTCTACATTTTTAAAACTGCCTATTTATAATTTATTATTTATTTAATGGTTTATAGAAATTGTTGTTGAAAACGGTATACCATCATTACCATCGATAATGACAACAAAACCAGTTAAGCGATATGCATTAGTGATAGCTTAATTACAGTTACAGTTACATAGAATACGGAAATGTGATCTATTTTTTTCGATTCTCATCTTTTGATCAAAGAAAGTTCGAATATTGCCAACGTATTCAATGGTATTTTGGACATATGCTATTCTAATAAACGATGCATGCCAATAAGGATAGCATTGGTAAGACTAAGGCTAGAGAACCATTTTATAATTGGTTGCCCTAGTAATTTTATCTAAATAATATGCTAAACAGTTTTTAAACTAATTAAAACAACGAAATTAAAAATGTGGTTTAGTTCAAAAGGCCCGAGAAGGCCAATGTCAAAGACTACTTTTGTCTGTGGCTTATAATAATTTACATACCATCTCTAATATGAGATGCTCAGTGAATGACCTACATATGTTATAAAAAGATAATATTGACAATATTACGAATACTCAAATATTATATTGTGTAGTTAGAAAATTACTGGTTTAAGAATGTGACGTAACTAATAAAAAAATGAGTTTCTATTTTGTGACGAAATATGATAATGACAATGATATGATAATGATATTTTTAACTATCCTTTAGTTTATAGAAAGAAATTCATCAAGTAAATTTTCTGTGATACGAATCATGTATTTTTTTCTTCTATACACAAACAAGTAAGCCACGTTGCTGATTACGGAATTAGATGTAAAATAAGATTATTTTCAATATCTTCAACTTGGAAATATTCTTTACAAAAAAAAAATGTATTGGTTTTAATATGTTTGGGGTTAGGGGCCAATCCAGTTTCAAAATCGAATGACTGAAATAAAATATGGACGCTTTGTCGAGTACGCTGATATATCGTGTTCCGTGTTTTGCCATTTTATAAAATTTATTCGTGTTCCAAAACAATCTAAAAGTTTTCCTCTTTTTTGAAAGTAGGCTGCTTGTATTGAAATTTGAAAGCGTTTTTTTGCTTATCGTCCTTAGAATGTTTGTATCAATATTGTTTTTATTCCTTTAAGAAATCTGCAACGCCAGAAATTTGTTAACGAGTCTTATTTGTATAATATTACAAAACCGATCTTACATTTTGTAATCATTAGCTAAGAACCTAAACGAGTATAGAGGAGATATATGAAGCCCAAATATAATTCTTATAATCAAAATATACCTTGCTTTATTTAATAAAAAAAATATAAGATAATTAAAGTACATACAGATAATAGAAAATTGTTTTACAGCTTTCAGTGTTTCGTGCACTCGGTTGACTTGAAGATACTGAATTAAAAAACTCAGATTGTTAGCGACAATCTAATATATTATAACAATCAATGTTTGTTTGTGTTTTCGTCGTTTATGCGTTGCCATAACGTTGATCCGATTGCGATAAAACTTTGTCAACTTACTGCTTGCACTTGGGCATAGTAAAATCAACTTCTATTAAGTCTTTTATATTTATATTTTATGCGCTGCCGTACCGTTCATTTTGACAACTTATTGTTGCAATTGCGCAAAGATTATAGGCATAGTAAAATGTTCGGTAAGTGGCGCGTGTGCCGACCCATAGACAATTGGCACAAGACAAACAGCAAACGTCAAACGGAAAATGTCATCGATATCGATCAATATTATTGGAATTATTTATCTAAAATATTGTACATCCGAAAGCAGTTCAATAAACACAAACACTTTCTTTATTTTGAGTGGTATTCTAATAAATTCATGTTTTCATAATAAAGCCTTGGTTAATCACTCAGGAGATAAATACTTGAGCCTGCGAAATAATATTGATTTTCAAGAGCATTTTTTTCAATAGGTTTTCGTAGAATGGAAACTTGAATGGTCGGTAATTTTTCGGTGAATTTTCGCAACAACTCCGTGGGCAATGTTTTTGGATAAACGTTACAATATTTATTGTGTGGAACATCTTGTTACCGGTAAAATTACCGTCACAGAGATTATCACTGGAGGAAGAGATTTAATAGGGGATGACGAAAATATCGGTGCTTTGCAGTCGTTCCGGAAAATTTCTTATAATAAATGCCTATTTAAAATGAATTAAATGTATCAATGAAATTAAATAAGCTTATTTATTTATTTATCACCTATTTATTTTAAAAAAATGTGAATTAATAGTATATATTTTGCTAAATCTGAAACTACTCGAGTATGCTCGAGTACTCGAGTATTTTTAAATTTTAATATTGGAGTCCCTAAGTACCATGCTTTCAGTGAAAAGGATAATGAATAATTCAATCGAAGCTACAATTTAACTGATAAATTTAAAGTAGAAGATGATACTGTTGCTACGCATCGCAATGATTTTGACAGATATAACATTCGAATTAAAACGTTTGCAGTTTCCGGTGCGACTCAAAATTCCAATGACCATCAAAAAAATCACAGGAACAATCGCTACAAATGTGTGGACTCAATTTGGAAAATCCATCCTTCTCACGTAGAATGCTGGATGTGGCCTGCACACGCGATGAAAAACTTTCTGATTTATTCGCATATTCTCAAGACAGAAAAACAAAACATATTGTGTAATCAAAATCACTTCAATAAACAAAATTAAAACACACTTTCTTTCTTTGAATGGCATTGCATCGCATGCCAGGTACTCGTCCGTATTATATGATATTAAACGTTAGCTTGCTTATTTGAATGTTTTATTCTTCTCTACCAGTTAATAAATTATCACATATATAGACTTCTTTAATATACCATTAATAAAACTCTATGGTCGAAAGCATCATTTATTTTTTTTTATTCTATGGTTTTTTAGTCTCAAAATGATCACAATATATAACCGGAATAGGCTTGCGGGAATAGTAAATAGGCATCAATACGCTGCTATCAATTGGCAAAGAATTTGTGAATAAAATATTGGCAAAACTTATCTGTGAACGTATGTAGCGTTTCAGTAAATTATAAACATATATCACCTGAGAAAAAGTCAGATTCAATGTTTGAATATTAAGCAGCTTCTTGCGAAACGTAAACTCGCTTAGGTTTATCTCACATACTAAAACGATTCCATACACCTTTATAATTTAAGCATTTTGAATACGTTTATCGCAATGCTTCTTAAAATGTGCAACACATACATATTATACAACATATCGATGGCTTAAAAGATAAAATTTGCCATCTCCGTTTTTGTCTATTGTGCAGGAGAGGGTAAAAACTGATTATTTTGTGAATTTAAAATGATGTGTTACAAACAACAAAAAAAAAATCTTTCAGACGATTAATTGTTCCACCGCTGAAAAACAACGAATAAATTACAGGTGACAATACAAAATGGCGAAGTTGGCTAATTAGCAGTGTAGATCTTAGAACGACAATGGAGGTATCAAATCTTCTTAAAACGTTTTTCCGATTCAATTAAATAAATTTTGGTTATAAAAATTTTTCGAGACATGCACATTGCATGATTCAACAAGATGGCATTGTTAAGTCATTTTCAGCCAAAAGTGGAGTAGACAACATCTTTAAGCCAACTATTTAAGCCATCGATATGTCTCTTTTCTCCAAAATACTGAAATGAACAATGTATCTATAATCATAATGTATTTATTTTATCGCTGAACCGCTTCTGTACCGAAAAAGGGGTGGCCCAAGCTACTTACATCTACATCCTTTTTTCAATAAGACTGATGACAGAAGGACCATTTTTGTTCCAGGGACAGTGTAAGTCACTAGTTATATCATTAGAATTCATACTAGAAGATTTTGTATGTATTTTTCGATATTTGTGACGTCCGTGTGTATTCGCGACGTCCGTACGCGGTGGCCACCAGTGGTCTTACGGTAATGAAGCGGTGTTTGTGTGTAACATTTGAAAATATTTTTATAAAAAGCACTTTCGTATTATAGGCATGGTAAGTTGTACATCATAAATTGTTGAAAAAATATGTACTCGCTCTTTACAGATTGAAATTCAATAAAAATTAATGAAAAATCTATTTTTTCTTGAAAATAAATGATCAAGTAACTGATACGCGTTATGCCAGCTAACGCGTCGCGAACTAACGAATTTTGATATGAGATGTAATAATAAAAAGTGGGAAACCTGTTTTCCTTAAGAGAGATCACTTTATTCCAACAAATATTTAATTCATTTTTTCATACTGGGAGTGGAACATGTGTTGGTGCTTGTTTAACATAGTTTTCCTGATGATTCTATTTTTTAACGTTATTGATGGACCTTGGGCTATTTTGAGGTAAATAAACGGTTTTTTAGGTGCCTTGATTCGCTACCGTAAAGCAACACTGTCAATGGTTTTTACCCTATACAGCTTCGAGTGTCCAGTGTGTTTCCATTTTTGTGTCTATGGTTGTCGGTATATAAAGCCAACAATCAATATACAAGTTCCTGCACTCTTATCCGAACAGATTCATGGCTGGGTTGTTATTTTTATTTTAATCTCTGTGATGCCGCGGCCGTGTTTTCACGCTAATCAATTCCGTACTCGTAGGGACGGCCATACAAAATGCGCGTGTTAGCACGCAGTACTTGGGTGTGGTTTAAAGGCCACGAGCAACGTTTATAATAATTTTAAAATATCGAGCATATAGTGATTCTTCCAAAAAGTATATATTTATTAGTTTTATTTTTTGAAAGAAAATTACGGCCCTCCAAACACGGCCATACTTATCCTACCCGGCACCTAACAGGTTAACTGTAAAAAGATATTTTTTTAAATAAATAAAGCCTCCGTTTTCATGTTAGCTCAGGGGCGCCATGTGTTAGCATAGGTATTAGCATTATGTTATCGATATAATCATACCCGAGCTTTTGTTTGTGCGGATAATATATAATACAATGCCGAACTTTAAGCTGCTGTACAAATTTCGCGAAACTTCCAGTTGACCTTAAAATTGTTAAATAATCAAGTCGAAGGGTATATTGGTGTGCTAAAATTGAGTAACACTGCTATATACATTTACGTAACACGTGAGTTTTCCAAATTTATGGGAGAAGTTTTACGGTAAAGTGAAAGCCGGTGCTGCGCCTATGACGTTAATGAAATAAGAAAACTCGGAAAATAATATCGAGAACGTTAACTTGCCGCGTAGCAAACTCGTCACATTAATATTAATATATTATTGTTACATATACCATCTTGCGAGCACTTTATTTTTATTTAGTATCATCATCGTAAACTTATACTAACCCATAACACGCCATCTCAAAAAACATCGTGTCTAGGAGAAAACTTAGTCGACCATTTTTAATTGTCAGTATTTAAGCCTTGTTCAGAACCGAAAAAATAATTTTATCATATTCAAAAATGATAACATATTTATTGTTTTTATTCTACATTCGATTTATTAAGATCAGGACCGGTTTCACTCATCGCGAGCATTGTCAGCTGATAAGAAATACAAAAAAAAAGCGTTATTTGGACAAAAGCGAGGCAAGACTCATGATACAAATATGCAGATAATTAAAAATAAAATAAGACAAAATAAACATAATTAGTATCAAAGAGAACACTCTCTTTTTCGAAGAGAGTTTACAAAGACTACGTCAATACCAGTGATTGTCTTATCGCTCTCGCTGCGCCTTGCTTTTGAAATCTGATTTTCATCAACACAAACATCCATGCCTTCGAACAGAATCGATAAATCTACTCGTATAGGGACTCGAACCCGTGGGGTCCGTCACGAAAGCCAACGATGAAAACTGCACCATGGACACCTGTTTATATAATTTAATATATTATACATACTTATGTCAATCTTACTATTAACAAAAACCGCAATGGCTTTACAACGATTCTTAAATAATAGCACTTCCGTTGTAGCTACATATTTGCAATCACAACTCATTATCAAAAAGCTCTCGCAATAAGAGGTTCAGTCCTTCCAAATTCCACGGTCAGCGGTTGGAAGTCGCGAATGAACTCAAGTATGTACATATATATAATTAAGGATTTTGACTGAGGGTGCTTGATGGAATTTCAATATCAAATTTGAATTGTTGGAATTTTGTACAGGCATTAATTTATTACATATTCACAGGGGCGAATTTAAATTATTTTATCAAGAAATTTTGGAAATTAATAGAGCTCAGCTTAACGATTTGCCAATTTTAAACGAGCAACTTCAGTTACCAAGTTCACCATAGTTGTACCCTTTTAAATAATTGTCATTTATAAATAATTCAAGCATTTAATATCATTAAGTATTTATTCAAAAACTTGAAATCAATCAACTCGTTAGTAATAAGTCGGATAAAACCCTAGATTTATTTTAGATATTCCTATGTTATTATCTGGTCATTAGTATTTTCAAAAATCCCAATAATTATAACAAACCCACTTAATTCATTGAAACTTTTTTACATTCAATTTTCGCTAATTTACATTTTAATAGCAATGTTACATAGTGATCTACTTCTTTTTTTGTATATAAACGATACAAATTGTTTACTACGCGTCAGTTCAAGTACATCCGTGCACTTGAAATGCCTGAAGATGCCGAAAGGTGAAACCCGGGTCTTTAACGACAAAACTCATGGAAAAGTAGCCATCAACAAATATATAAAATAATTTATGTAGAACTAAAATACATTGTTATTTTTCTTACCGTATTATAGTGGAGTTCTACCAAGTAAGTGCCTACTCAATCAATAAGTATATATATGTATAGACAAACTTGGCAATCGATTTATATCGAGATGTATGCACCTCTGTGATGTTTTTATCTCATTGGAGAAACGTTTTTCCGAAACCCTATGAGATTCTGAAAAGAGGGGAGATGCTCGAACGATTGATTTACCATTTCTCGATAAACATTATACTCGGTTAAAACAAAATAAATAGCTTTTTCTGAAAACATCTTCAATTCTATTTAACTCTTGTTGCTATACAGTTTGTAAAGTTAATTTAACATCTTTAAATAATTTAGGTTTATTGAGCTTTAAAGTTTTTAAACTTCAGCTTTACCATCCCAACAGCAAATATTGCGAGACATATTTAAGTAGACCCCTTATTAATAAACGCTTCATGTTGAAGATTTATGAATAAGTTTGGTTACAATAAAGATATATTATAAATACCATTAGTTAAGTAATATTATGTAACTTTCAAATTCGTATAAAATACATGTTCACGATAGTATATCTAAACTTACTTTACAAGGTCATGATCAGCTTACTAGTATTTGAAAACATCAGTAGCGTAACTTTTAATGACAATAAAACACACATTCTGCAACGCATGTGATGTTATTCCTGTAAGAAGATTATTGTTTCAAATAATTTACTATGTTTTGTTTTTCTAGGGCAGGGTTTCCTAAACATTTACTACGACAGAAAACTTGTGTTGTAAATTGTAATTAAGATAAATTAGTGGTGACGAAATATATAATGGTTTTGATTTTAAATATATGAGTATTAAACAATTTTTCAAAAGATTCTATTTTATAAAATTCATGACTCATATGTTTGGGTACTTTTTTCACGTTTTCACTTCACACTTAATACGATTGCTCCGTTGAACATAGTTTAAGAATCACGTTACTAACGATGGTCACTCATAGTGCAGTCCATTTCCGAGACCGTGAGTTATGGGGATGTTGTCGACTGTCAACGTCGTTGGTTTCGATTGTGTAGCTCACTGGCTCGAGTCCCATTGCGGTCAGTTTTATAAATTGATTTTTCAAACAATTTTTTCATTCCTATTCGAAGAAGGCAAGACTGTATGCGATATAAGTATACTGTATGCGATATTAGTGTATAAGTTCCCTTAAATTTGTCCAATTAAAAAAAGCTGCGTAAGTATGATTGCGCCACTGATTTAAAATACCATTTGGAGGGGCTTTTTGAAAGTTCCACTAGCATCAAGTGGATTTCGATTAACAGCTTCCGCCATAATGCTAGAACCACAATATCCCGGCGATAAATCTTTGAAAATTATTGCAAATTATCTTTCAGTGCGTTCGTTATTTATTAACACATGCCGAGAGGTTTGTGTTTTGGTTATAGATAACCCCGCAAATGGTGAGCTATTTGATTTTTTAAAAAAAAACAAAACAATATTAAAAGTCCACGTTTGAAATGGTGCATTCATATAAGTTCACGATTTTAAAACACTTACTTACTCGACATATCTACATATTACATTTATAAAAAAATAAGAATGCTTAAAGTAACATCCATAAGTTATATTACAAACTATTGATTGAATTTGCATTTACTTGGTAGAACTCCATTATAATACGGTGAAAAAAAATTGATTAAATTATGAAAATATTACTATTTTTCTATCGCATTATAAATTATATTCTTCATAAATCTAAGGAAATCGGGAATACTACAAAAATTATGGGACTGTTTTTAAACGTATTATGTTAACAAACCTTATTTAGAAGAGCGCTTGTGTTATAAGACTTTCTGAATGATCCATCAGAACGAAACACGCTGCCCGTACTAGCCGCAAAGGTTTGAAAAACAAAAAGAAAAAAAGGTACATTCTTGATTTTCAACCAATTGACTCAAACTGATCTTTTTTGAAATTGTAAGAACTTTGTATTCGATGTAAATGTCTTCATTTTACTATCGTTACTTTCATACAGGTTGATTGGTGTATAGGTATTGTTTCTGTCTATATGTATATGTAGATCTTTTCTTTCAATCAAGTGCTCAGTAGTTTTAAAAATTTTAAGGATCAAGCTGTTGAATGACGATAAATACATTTATTTTTAGATTAACAAAACACATGTTTTTTCTTTCTATACCTACCAGTCTTGATCTTTAGACAATTATTTGTGGAAGAAGAACAAACAAATGTTAATTATCTACAAATTTAAAATAACAATTTAAAAGTGATATATTTTTCAGTTAATTAATGAACAGATACAAATCAAAACGAAAATTATACTCGAATTATATCTTCTGCTTGTTCACGATGATGATTAAGAGTACACAACTAAGTCACTATAAAAATCTTAGCCAATTGGGTTAAGTATTTCACAGTTCACTCAAACTTCTTTTCCCGTGACTTTTTTTAGTGCAGTTTTTTTCAGTGCAATTTTTTAATTTTTTAAATACATTTTTGCGACTATTTAACGCACATTTGTAAAAACGTATTTAACAGCGCGTTTTGTTCACATACTTAACGTGCAAAATCGAGAGATTCATCTGTTTATTACAATGTGACTTAACACGAGCGTCATTGTGCATAGGGGATTCTTAACCGCGTGCCCGCGGGCGCAAATGTACCCGTGGAGTCATTTCCATGCGCCCGGCAAAAAAAATAAAAAAAACATTCTTTTGAAATTGCAAAAATATAAGTTTATCTATGTTATTTTGAGAGGTTATGATATTTTTAATGTCTTTAAAAATTACGCAAAAGAAATCAGCAATAATTACAAATAATGCTCCAGCAATGGTTGGCTGCAATAATGGATTAAATTCCCATTGCAAGAGAGATGAATCCTTCACGTACTTTATGAATTAGCTTTGTTTTATTCCCCAAGAAGCATAATATGCTAAAATATTTTCCTTTGAACATGTCATGAATGTCGTTCTGAAAATAATCAACAATATTTATACAAATCCTTTATCTTACAGAATATTAAAAGCTCTTGTAGAAAAATGATATACCAAACATTGTTTTGTCAATGTAAAATGCTCTTCGTGAAATGCAATGTCAAAGATTACACAAAATGTGCTTTTTAATTGTAAATAAATGCATAATTTTCCGATTAAAAATAAATAATTAAGTCACACAATATAATGAATATTAAACATGTAAATCTGTCAATGGAACAATAATAAGATTAATACATACATAAATAACTACTAATTATTTATTTTTTTTAATCAGGCCTGCGCCCGTGACTCATCTCCAAAATCTCAAATTCGCCCGTCACCGCAATAAGGTTAAGAGCCCCTGTTGTAAATGTTATGTTCCCATATTGAGTCATAGCTTTTTTGTTTGATTTTCCGGGAACGCATCTACCGCACAAATAAGGGTTAGGTGTATCCCACAATCGCTCACGTTTCCTAAATCGTCATATAAAGACCCAATCTTCGAAGCGTACGGTTAAAGTGGTGACCTTCCGCCATAAGGGTTAAGACTAATAAGCATGTAAGCTTAGTGTGTACATTCATTTCTGAATACTTTATTCTTAATACATCCAACAAACCATTAATGTACCCACAGTATTATAATACAAAGGCTTCGGATTTAAGTTAAGCTTAACTAGGAACATAATTAAATATATATTATCTGATATTATCGTTCTGGTAAGGGGTATTGAACACATTGAGTTACCATTTATAAGGTGTTCACTGTCAATGCTTGGTGGAATGGCATTATAATAACAATAATAACACATTTTTAGTTCTTAAACCACATTGAATTTATAGAAATCAGGACCGGTTTCGGCTATCGCGAGCATTATCAACAGATTATCTGATAATCAAGGAATTCACAACTGCCTTTTTGAAATAAAATCCATTGAGAATCATCGGCCGTGAAAATATACCCATTGACAATCCGACGCTAGCGCGCAGTACAACCCCGCCATAAGCATAAGCGCGTGGCATATTAAAGCGCACTATTCGATTATTTTGTATTGTTGACTGCTTAATGAAAGAAATTAACTTATCTTTCCTAACCTATCCAAGAAAATTTTATAAATTCGAAAAAAAATATACATAATAAGGACATTCTAAAACGTGATTTCTTTTCTTTGAAAGATAAGTCTTTAAAAAATCTGTGCAGGGGGTGAGTTATTCCTATGAATTTAGTGGTAAATTTGTTATTTTTAAATTTTTAAGTTTGGTTCCATTGGAATAACAAACTTATTCATTTTAATTTGATATTTAGTAAAGAACCTTACCTATTTATAATTTTAAAAAGTCTACTTATTGTTTCCGCGCATAAACTGTGCAAATAAAGTTAGCCTAAATTTTGACTTAGAATCACTGGACGAACTAACTCATTACTGGACACGGTGGGTTTACTGGCAACATCTTTGAACTCAACTCAACATTTGGAGGGATTGATTTCTGAACTTTTAAGAACTTTACTTTTCCTTTGCCGCTTGAAATTGCCTTGTAATATTAAAAGCATTATGGTGGGTAGAGAAGAGTAAATAAGCGCCTACTAAATAATCTCCAATGTGAATTTCACTTTCATGATCTACATGGGAATATCCCGTAATTGTATCGAAAATCTTATGATTAAATCATGATTTCAAAAGACAATATTACGCAAAAACTGGCTATTTACCATTCGGCTTCATTTATAAACTATATCAGAATTTCTATAAGTAGTAGTCTTGGAGATGTCTAGTTTTGAGCTATCGCTTTATCTATTTGTGGTTGTTTCAAAAGAGTTGGAAAACTTAAAGTTATCATAGACACTATGTAATAATCGCAAGAATTAGCACCGTCAAAATATGTCATAAAAAGCAAGTAACGCTTTAAAGTTGTTAAACAAATGAAAAAGCAGAGTTTCCATTCTTTTATTTTATAATTGATGATTTCTTCCTTTTACAAAGTTTCAGTGTAAACTAGTGCGCCTTTCTATCGATCGTGTGAAAATTTTAATAATCTTTTACTGCCTGGCAAGTGTGAGCACACCTTTATTCAAATCGTCTTATATCCTTGGGGTAACAGGGAACATGCAATACCTGATCTCGCCTACTTCATAGATATAATGTGTGCGTATAGGCAATAACCCACCGTCCTCTTCTTGTGAGATTTATTGCCAATTTATAGAATGTAAATAGACTATGCTTGATTGTATATTCATCCCCCTTTACATTCCGAATCGTGTATTTAACACATTTTTACATTTCCTTACACGATGATTATAAATTGGAAAAATTGTAATCCATTAATTATGTATGTGTTTTTATTCTTAATGTGCAGATAGGATATCAATTAAAAGATAAAAAGCTTTGCACAAAAAGCGGTAAGCATGACTTAATACCAGGGCTATGGAGTCGTTGAAAAAAAATTCGACTCCGACTCCAGCATCTACTAAAAACACGACTCCGACTCCAACATTAACCAAAAACACGACTTCGACTCCAACTCCGACTAAAAAAAACATTTAATCTCGTCACGTTTTTTTCTACCTTCCCTATTTATGTTTATTCAATTATATATCAACCAACC
Organism: Himalopsyche kuldschensis; assembly: GCA_028554975.1. Lineage (NCBI taxonomy): Eukaryota > Metazoa > Arthropoda > Insecta > Trichoptera > Rhyacophilidae > Himalopsyche > Himalopsyche kuldschensis. Next base: position 2,393,751 of record JAHFWI010000005.1, read on the forward strand.
AATCTTGCCAAAGTCAAATTTTACATATTATATGCAATAATAAGAAGTTCAAACTTTTCGAAATTTCTGGCTCCAAGTACGACTCCGGCCAAAACGCCACGGCGACTCCGACTCCGGCCAAAAAACTCCGACTCCATGATTCCGAATCCGACTCCGAGCCATGCCTAATAGTCTATTGAAGTTTCATTTTTTTTTACTTTTTCTACCTGATTGGATTAATTTTATAATCTTTCATTCTCTCAATACAATAAATTCAAATATACGTGTTCTTTGCTTCAGTTAAATGAGACATCAATTGCAAGTGAGTCTTCCAGATAATCAATTCTTTGCCTATATGGATGATATCTTATTTCTACAAATCTACATTAAAACTGTCAAATTCATGGGACATTGGCGTTAATTGTAAGGACATGTGTAACCCTTTTCTTTTAATATCTAAATACATATACATACAGTGGAATCCCGATTTTGGGCTTGGTAACGAGGAACGACAAAAAATGTCCCGTTTTTAATCACACAAATTAATTAATTTATATGTTTACATACAGTTTTGAGTTTCATATACACATATACATACATAACTAATCTAATAATATAAATTGTTTAAATTTTCTTCTAATACAACGTCAAAATTGATGAAATATCGTTTTGTGCTTCAGTGTACTTGATTTTTTATATCAATGTTTAAACTAAAAATCAGTTGACAGTTGGTCAGTTGAGGTGTAATTCTTATCAGTTGACAATGCTCGCTATGAGCGAAACCGGTCCTGATCAAATAAATTTTATGTGGAATAAGTACTAAAAATGTTTTATTATTTTTATTATAATGCCATTCCACGAAGTATGTATTGACAGTGAACACCTTAAAAGTAATCAATGTTAAACATAAAAAGTCTTTGTATATTAAGTCGGGATATTACTGTTTTCTGAGGTATTCAAACTCTGTACCATAGTTATACCATATGAAAGCTGGTATGTGGGTGACATAAGCCAGTACACGAAGTATACACAATATAGACCCGCAGAACATTCAAATATTCCAAACATTTTTACGACGTAGACACAAAATGAATGTCCTTTGTTTTAGTGGTAATCGATAAAACACAGCTAAACATTTCGAATTCAGAACACAGAGAAATCCTATTTTTTATATGAAAAACCCTCGCATAGAAAAAAGACGCAAAATTAAAGCACCACCTTATATCACTTCGATGATGAATAAATCATTATAACATATTTATTTTATGAAAATCTAGAAAAAACTTTTACTCTAGTATGTGCAATCCCGTTAAATAATATCTTCACGAAATCCAAAATTATACTTTAGAATGGAATATTTTGTATATTTAAAACACGTGTGAGAAAAATGTCAAAACATTTGTAGCTCGTGACTCTTCTTCTTAATATTCAAATTTTAATAATTTATTTTGAGCTATAATTCATTGCTTTCAGGCATAAATTTTTGCATTGTTTTAGTTGTGTGTTTATTCATTAATTATGTTTTAATAACATCTAATAATTTATTATAGTTGATAGCTAAGTGTTTCGGCTTACAACCTCGTCAGAACAATTTTTAAACTTACATTTACCTATAAAATTTGAATAACTTTGATTATTCCACGTATTGTGTAACTAACTGTGACACGTGTTTCGCCTCTTTCAGAGGCATCTTCAGACTTACTATCGCAAAGTTTGCTTAAGTAATGAAGCAAGATAAATTCTAACATTTTAACATTTTAAATTATGAAATTACAAAATGGATTACGGGTTTTTTTTCCTTCTAAAGGAAACAAGGAAGGGGTGATAGAATCAAAACAATGTAATAACATAATGATACTAATAAGATGCAATCAATCAATCAATTGGATTGGGATTTTTTCCTTTTAAGGGACGCAAGAGAGGGTTATAGAATCGAAACAGAGCAAACAAATATATTTCTAATGACGTTAAACATTACAAACTAATAAACTATAAACTAACGAGCTGCAATCAATCAGTTAGGTTGGGTGATTACTCTATTGATGGGGAATAATGTTAATAAAGGCGAGCATCCTGTCCTGTTAAGAATATTATTTAATAATATATCGTTTTTAATAAGAGTTTTATTTATTTCTAAAAATTCTAGACTATTCATCTTTAAACCTTTTTTATTTACTCGGTGGAGTATTTTCTAAAAAATTTATATTAAAATGAACTTCCACAAAGTTACCGCCGAAACCATCGAAAATATTACATTTACTTACTGGAATATATACTGGTTTAGAAAAGATACACAATACATTTTCTCATCTATTCTAACATCTTAATTTTATTTTGACAATTATTCTATTAATTTTAACACATTTTGCTTCCTTGGGTGGTATTCAAAGTAAATTAGTTTAAATTTAATTATATTAGTTGATTTGGGTATAATTGTATTAAACTCCTGCAATAGTGAGAGTAACGGTGATGGATTAATATTGTGATATGCATTCGATCGCCAAGTAATGATTATAAGATAACAGTGATAACCAATTTCTAACGTATACGACAACGTATTTACCCAGCTGTAATCCAATATGACCGCTTATTTAAAACAGTTTACAGCCGAGGGAAAATTAATGAAAATTTTTATTTAATTTAAATACAGATTATTATAAAAAATAAGTTTCATATCTAAGCAGATGATTTTCTCGCCAAAAAATAGTTTAGTCAATTAATTTTTTACATATTATGTTCAGTTCTTCGACATTATTTTAGCATGAAATTACTCTTGGAATTTTCCACGCTTAACCCTTTGAATGCTAAGCAACGATATATCTTTTTTTTTATAAAAACAGCGAGAATTGCTAATGACGATCGTTGTTGAATCATTGATGATGATGGTAATGTATAATCACCGTTGAAAATAAATCATAAACAGTGCATCTCAATCGCACGCTTGCACTTACAGCCACGTGAAGGAGAAACAGAGAGCTACCAAACACTGCATCGGACAAAACACAAGACAAAAAAAACTGTACCCAATGTATCACTCACACGCGCTCTCACGTAAAAGCAAGAGAAATAGCGTAAGCGCTAGCAAACACCTGTGTGTAATACGATGCAAATAAGTATGGCACGCTCACAAATGAAGTATGTTAATGAAAATAAAGAAAATACAAATTTTGCGATAGGATTATGATAACTACAATAGCAGCCAACAGATTAACATTTACCAATATATTTGAAAAAACGGACCCGCTTTGGTGTGTAAAATATTTATTATCACTAAAACTCTCTCACTGTCATTAGTAAAACTACATTTTACAAAGTGTACCCGTTTGTTTCACATTTTCCCTAATGATCTTTTCCAATTACTAAGATTTCAAAAATTAATTCATCAGTTTTTATGAAATACACTCATGGAGGTTAACACATCAGATAATGCAAACAAATTTGAACAAAAAAATCTTGTCCGAGAAAATTAACGCATATTTTTTTTGTAATATCAATTTACAACACATCGCATCCAAGCGTCTCAACGTATGAGACGTTAGCAGTCATCAGGTTAAATATTTATCAGTAAATCTCTCACTTTTAGCAGTGAATGTTATTTGCTTAATTATCTCGAATTTGTATTTATTCACCAATACCAATAGCGTGACATAATAATGCATTCCGTATTTATTAAACGTCTCTCTTTAGTTATCCATATAATACGCAGGAAATCAAACTAACTACCGCAAGTCACTTGCAGTTGTCGTGTCAACAGACTCCCACATCTACACCGGATTTCAACCAAGATGGAACTTTCGAAAGCTCTAGGTAAACTTTAACCTACTTAGCCTGAGATCGTTTGCGATTTGTGTTTACCATTCACGAGGCGCGGAGCTTTCGTTTTAATATGACGGCTAATTTCCAAAGCTATTTATTTGCTCATTTTGTGGAATTCCACAAATTGATATCCGTCAGCTCCGTTTTATCTCGAGGCTTCATGTTTTTCAAATACTATTATACCATGAACAACCTAGTGAAAAGGCTTTTGTTTTTCTTTTTCTACGCTGTCTTGAATATTTATCGCAGAATGCACACTTTCATAAATTGATACTTAATTTAATGAAAGACTTTTTTCCAATGTTATGAATATCTGTAATAATTTAATTTCTTCGTCTTGATTAATTATTTATATTTCAAGTAAAGAAGCAGTATGAACGCTTTGAAATTCATAAAATATTAATTCAAATAATAAAAATTAACACAACTACTATAGTTAAGAGATGCATGACAGGGGTTAGGTATTTATTACGGAAACACTTAAGAGTGAAATTCTCCGTTTGCTTCTGTTGGCGTTATAATAAAGTCACAGCCAATCGGAGAGACCACTGAGTCAGATTCATGGAGTGCTTGAAGCAGGGTCTCCACCTTGATCAAACTCCTCACGCTGCGAAAATCGTAAAGATTAAAAACCAACTGAAGGAACCCAAGAGCTTCGTCAGGACGATGACATACGCCCTATAATCCATACCCTTTTCTCTTACCGTATTTTTTTCTAAATATATCGGATGCAATCGTGGAAGAGGCCACCATCCTTGCCAGCTTCCATGCAAACGCCCTAACTAAGAGATAAATCTTAAATTAAGATTCAGGCTCTTCTATTCTGCTAGGAACTGGGCATGTCTATTATAATAATTGTAAACTCTTACAAGCTTACGACAATACGGCTAACAATTAAAAAAAATAACCTTTTGTCAATGATTCCACGACAATCAATCTCGCAAGGGGTTTCTCTTATATAAGTGTGTTTCTTACACAGAGCTTTCAACTGATGGAATATTGGAGATAGTCAATGGTTAGCTGGCTTACATACGGCAAAGGGAAAAAACACTTCACCCTCTATCCACCCTACAAAGAAAAGTTTGCAGGAAAACAGGAGCCCGCTTCGCGGACTACGCGTTAAATTTCAGTAAATATTAAAGGTAGGAAAAATAAAAACTTTTGCTTGTATTGAAACTTGATTAGTGACTTCATTTTGGTCGCTCACAGTCGATGAGAATCTGAAAATCCTCTGTCACTAAGCTTTATGATCGATTTTATTAATGTACACTTTTTATTGAAAGTTATTTTTTCTCTTTCGTGTTCTGTGACTTCACTACTAGTTTTCCGTTAAATACATGTGATGTTTATTTCTTTCTTGAACTTTTTCGAAAAATTTCTTTAATAACTTTATAGTTTTTAGGTATCTACTTAAGATGCACATTTATAATCTGTATCAAAAAACTTTCGCCAGTCTACCAATTAAAAGTTATAATTAAATGAGTTTTACGTAAACAGACAATTTGTGAATATTTGCATCAAAACCATACTAACTCATTTTTTTCATGAAATGAAAGCATGCTTTTTAATATGTCATCATAATCTAACTATATCCTTCTTATTTCAATTTAACCAACGAGAAAATATAAGTGACTGACTAACAACCAGTTCTCGTTAAAAATATTTCACTGATTTCATTATGATTCTTTCTGCTCCAAATTGGCAGCAAATATGGTGTTTATCCAACAACCATTCGACCATAACTAAATCGCGGACATTGTGATTACCACACATTTAATAGGAATAGATCAGTGTGATTGCTATAGTTATTGGACACTCCAAACATCTAAAAAAAAGAATTGCTTATAATTTATTCTCGGAAGGAGACAAATGATAATTCTAAGAATTTATTTTTACGTCGGATGGTTAATGTTGTTTCCAATAACTACTGCAGTGACCCTACTCATTTAAAAAAAATGATTTACATGTTTTTCATACGTTAATCAAAATAATTGAAACCTTTCACCGCAAAAATATGTTTTGAATAAACTCATTAAACTTTCCGTTTGACTTTAAGAGAAGCTTTGCGTTGCGTTGGATTATGTGAGATCAATTTAATTTTTATTTATCGCGTACATTACTTTTCCTCTGCGTCCGAAAGAAAAATGTATTTTTAATGACATTGTGCGCCAAGTATTTCATCGGCTTTCATTACGATGGTGAATAACGAACTTTTTAATTGCTAATTAACAGTGGGTTCGTTTCTAGCCACCGCGCAACACCGCTCCCGTAACAAAATAATAGCATCATTCGACACAAAAAGATAAACTCACTCACATATCATAATATGCGATAGTTTAAAATTTTACCCACGTAAACAAAAACACGGGTCGCTTCACAATTAGGCAACTCTAGTAGTTTTTATTGAACGTAGGCTATGGCCTTTTTTAAACGTCAACTTCAATTCGGGTACTTTTAAAATGGTGTATTAGTTTCTTACATCCTTACATCTTATCATTATGTATAATTATTATTATTTCTTACATCTGGCAAAAGCGCTGGGATGCTTCCCTGAAGGGGCGGCAGGTTTATAAATTCGTTTCTACTATTAAATGGCGCATGGAAATCACCAGCGGTCTGGTTGTGAATCATTGGACCAGCCAGTTTGTTTCTGGCCATGGTGGTTTTGCCGCCAAGTTATTCAGGCTTGGCCGAATGGTAGATGGGCTGACATGTATATGCGGCGATATAATGGATGCTGATCACATTCTATGGATTTGTCCTTTTATGTCCTCTGAGCGGGAAGATTTACTCAGGTTGGTCCGACCAGCTGTCGGGCCCAGTAGGCCACGCCGACTTGGTAGCCAATAAAAATAATTATTTGGCATTCAGCAAATTTGCGGCGTCATACGGTGCAAGGACGGACCTATTCGTATAGGTCCGTAACCGGCTTTTGTCGATTGCATTAATGACTGCATTAAATAGCATTTCTAGAATCAGTAACGTATAGGGTTTGCTAATTATTTAGAGTCAGTAATGCACACTTGAGTGCCTTGGCCTCCAAGTCCTGGGCAAATGCTCCCGAGACAACTCCATACTCGCAAACAGAACAGATACGCATAACGTTTTTACGCCACGGGACACGATCGCTGATACCGAATGTAAGGCCGTGGCAGGTGGTGGTTGGGAGTAGTTTAGTTTAGTTTCTTACATCCGCGATAAACAATTGTACTTCATGCTCAATGCTAGGACCAACCTTACCCTCAAAAGCTAATTGCTCTTCTGTACAGCTATAACTCGTCCAATTATGGAGTACGCTACCTCAGTAAGGTAAATGTACCAGTAGCTGACCGCTTAAAAGAAAATTTCACTAAAATAACGATGAAGGTTTAGCATTGTACCGAATGAAGGCAAAGCAAGTATACTCATATTGGGTCTTTTATATACAAAAATTACGGAAAGGCCTGTTGAAAAAAAAGTGTGTTAAATTATTTGAAGTCATGTTTTTGTTTCAGTAGTTGACCATCTCACATATTGAAAAATCTCGCGTCAGGGCTTTCTGTCACTCCACTCTTGGTTGAATCAATTAGCAATGGGTGGTACAGGAACAAGGTACACAATGTTTCTAGATTGATCACTTAAGAGATTTGAAATAATACACTTTCCTCACTAGTAGTTGTTTTCAAATGGCCACCCTGGCACTCCATTGACTATATGGTGATGTGTTAGTGGCTCATTCCGACCATAGATGCCTTAACTTGACTGAACTTTAGAATTTTAGAGCAATCCCGCATCTGCATTTTTTATTTTGGGCCATTTTATACTCAAAGGGTCAACTACTGGTACATTTACCTTATGTGTTTTATCTAGTTTTACGTTTGCCAAAAACCAAAAATTACGCATGTCAATGTTTCTCATCTAAAAAGTTTTCAAATATTGAGAGAGTGCATATTGTTAATAAACTCAGGTGACTTGTTACGTGATATCATTTGAATACCAAAGAAGTTCGTCGTATTTCACTTGACCACATATCACGTGGCAACATCACTGTTACTTTACAACCGTACAAGTCTGATGATGCTTCTGAAAAATGCGGAACACCAGTCACTAATAGTAACACAATACGTGTAATAATCTTATACTGTCAATGGATTCGGTGGTAACTTTGTGGAAGTTCATTTCAATATAAATTTTTAAAATTTGATACTATGAGCCTCTTTCAGAGATATATTCAGACTATCTAACGATCACAAAGGTTGTTTAATGTTTAATAAATTAATTAAACAACCTTTGTGATAGTAAGATAGTCGGAAGATGACTCTGGCAGAATAGAAACACGTGTCACGAATAGTATCACAATACATGGAATAATTAAAGTTATTTTATAATCGGAATAATGTAAGTTATTTTAAAAATCATATTTTAACTATCGTCGTTTCTATTGAAAAACAATATATTTTCAAAATCTATTTTTTTCAGTGAAGTATAAAACCGTTTTGAAAATAACTTAATAATAATGAAACCAATTGAGTTAAAAATGAAGTCACTCAACTGTTAGTAAGTCTTCGTTCTAGGTCAGAGGTATGCTGAAAAAACAATTATAATTATTATTCGAATAAGATTAAATATCAAGGGTTCATTTGAAACACAGAAATATCATAATAACACTTGCATGCATTCATAATATTTTTGATTATCCACAGATGTTGTGCAGTATACTATAATGTATTAGATATTCATTATTTTTTAATCTGATTATGTCGGGTCCATGGGGCAGTGTTAAACGTTGTCAGTTTCCATGACCCCAGTGACCAGTGACCCATCCAGTGACCTTACGGGTTCAAGTCCCAGCACGAGCAGCATTTTTTCTATCTATTGTGTTCGAAAGTATTAGTGTTGTCTAAACATTCTTTCCCACTAATTCGATCCTGTGAGCGGGGTGTAACGAGAGCGACTGGCTAACCACTAGTCCTGTCCCAGCCTTATCCTTTCTATTACCAATCACATCAAACTTACGAAATTGAGCGACTAATTTTAAAGCAGCTCTCGTAGGAAAAATAAATATTCTTCATGTTGTGAACGTACATACATTGAATTAATAAAACAAATATTACAAAGCAATCGCTTATATTTTTAGTTCCTCAATCTTGGTAGATAATCTGATCTCATATTAGTGCATTTTGATACAATTATACATAAATAAAAAACCCGTGATAGTGAATCAAAAAAATTACTTCATTTTAATGATCTAATTAATCCAATACTGAAACGTAATTCGAATTTTCATTGTATCATATTTACTTCTTTTATTATGAATATTTTTTCAATTCTTCTTCAAAAACAAATGACATTCATTGTGTCAACAAGCGACGTATTCTGTAACTAATAAATAATTAGGCTGTTGGCTAGTCTTGTTTGCCAATCAATATTGACAGGAATACAAATTGCTCGTTTTTAAGTTCATGCCTTCATTGTTCCATTATCAAATAAGTCTCGACATTTGTGACAGCGGCGCGATGCTTATTATTGTCGCTGGGCAGTCATACCAATCTAACAATATTTATGTTGTTAGGGAGGTATTATTTTTTGTTGTAAATACATTTTGTTGTCGGGAGCACATAAATAAAACGCGACAGTGACCACGACAATTGCCACCAAAGAAAGATAAATGTCATGCCTTTGTTTCGTGAGATGGGAATTGTATATGGATTTCATTAATCTTTCTAGTGCATTTTCTTTTCTTTTTCAACATGTCCACATTTTCACCAGCAGTTGTTCGCAACCAGTTATTTTACCTAATTTTTTAAAAATTCACATTAGCACTTTATTAACACGAAAAAAAACATATGTTTAAACTTCCTGCAATGACGATACAAAAAGATATTTCAGTTCGTTTTGTTTTAATATGAGAAGGATATATTTATTATCATATTTTGTTATTAATTTTTTCAAAATTACCTAACTATCAAAAAACAAACAGTAAAAATAGTTTTTTGAAACATAATTTAAAGCACTCATAGTCTCATAAGAAATTTTTACAAATTGATTGTCAACACATTGGCTATGAAAAAATCTGGACTTATCGAAAAACGACGCGAATTCCACGTCCCCGTAGCCAATGTGTTAAAATCAGCAGATAGAAAGAAAAATTAGAATCAAAACTTCCGTCGAGTAAATTAAGAACTAGCATATATTTATGTAATTACAACCACTTAAAACTCATTCATTGTAAAATTGTATGTAAACATTCGAGACTTGATTATTTATATTCATTCTCCACATTCAATATTTTATTTGCGACCCAAAACAATAACTTCTCCGTCAATGTGGCCTGAGAGAGTCAAAACGTTGGTCAAAAAGTCACCCATGCTCCAAGGAGTAATAAAATTAGCGAGGACATGGTTACTGACGCTTCTGCGTACACTGGCATTACCTTAGCCAGGCCGATTTAAAAAAAACTGTCCTTCGCCCTCCCGTTATGCTGCCCTTGTTAATTTTTTCGTGAGCTTTATGATGCTCTATGGTAATATATTATTTTCCTATTCAATTTTACTGAATTGTGTTGCTTTGATAATAAAATATTTTGAATTACAGCGAATTAATTATGTGAAATACAACTAATGTTTCAAACACTCATTACGTTCCCATCCCACACACAGACCATGTGAGACCTCGGCTGGCGTTATTCCTGAAACCTCCTTGATCCCCCCCCCTAACAGGCCTGGATCAACAGAAGAAAGAAGAAGATGACATCTCGACGCCAAGAAGACAGAGCTTCCAGACCCCGAACACTGAAGTGTCACCGCCATCAAGGTCCACCAATCTACATACACACATAGGAAAAGGATATGAAACGCCTGCTTCTCATCCTCGTCATTGATGAATACATTAATTGATCAATCAATTAAACACTCATTCATATCTGAGAACTCGAATGTTAAATTAAAAAGTATTAACGTTTTATATTGACACCCAAAATTTATTTTTGCTTAATAAAGGAAATCAATTACTTCAATAAAAAGAAGAATAATTTTGAAGTCATGATTTCATTTAAGTTATCGACTAATGGCGCTAGAAAGAAATCAAAAGATCTCTCACTCGTACATCCCATATACATAGTCCATAAGAATAAAGTATGCATTAAAATATCCAAAAAATGTTTCCCATAACCATGACATCGAGTTTCCAATGGGAGTACCTTGAAAATGTCACCGAATTGCTCCACTAATGGCGTACGTTTCCCTTCTCTCTCCCTCTTGGGGGTATCGCCGACATAGCCGTGCATCTTGCATCCCTGTCCAGTTTCTGCGGCATGAGTCCAACGTTATAATAATACGACACATTCATCATTACGGTTGGAGAACCTTTTGATGCACGAATGTACAATACGATAGTTTGCCAGTTCGTTATCCTACATGTTTTTTTCAACACACATGCCGTTTTAAATATGTAAAACACGTTTTATAGTATCTCTTCTACATATATTGTGATAAAAACCAGGATCGATTTTGATAAAATATACAGTGAAACAAAGTTAATTATTGTGTATCAAATAAAGAACTTAAGACAATGAACAAACACGCAATGTTTATAAATGTGCGTCACTCTTTTGCACTTAGAAAAATGTTTGACCACTCGATCAATTTATGCATATTTATGTAAGTAATATATAAACTCTGAAAAACTTTCTTCTACACATATTATAATCTAAGTAGCATTAAATCAATGAACTCTCAGTTGCAAAAACTGCATTTAAAATTTTAAGACTTTGTTGAGTGTTAGTCTGATTTTAAAGATAATTGATATAGAAGATTTCATGCTTGCTTTAGTGCAATTTTAAGTGTATTAATTTTTCTAAAATATTTTACACTTGAGTCTTGTTTTATGATTCAACTAAGAAGAGGACTTGAACGTTCCATAATTTGTTCGAATTGATAGAGCATAAAAAAAAATATAAGCTTACTTTATAGGATGGACACACATTACGTGTTAAACATATATAAAATATAACATAATTATAAAATGAAAATAAAGTCAATACGAGGTTAAATATTTCTCAGTGCTAATCCTAAGTATATAATACGTTGCCTTTTATGTATATATAAAATTGTATGACAAGAATTCGAATATTATATTTTTTTATATACTGCAAATACATATATCTAAAAGAAATCACTTGAAAGTGTCCAACATTGACTGATAAGGGTATAAATCTTGTTTTCTTATTTAGATAAAATGTCAAAAAATAACCTCCCAATTTATTGAAATGTTTTCTGAAGAAATAAACATCTTGCGTAGAAAAAAATATTATTTTACTCGGTCGTGCAAATATTCAGATCCAATTATCTTGCATAGGTTTCGTAATCCTTGATTTATTGGTAGACACTCTTTAGAGGTCAGAGATCCTTAATATTAAAAAAAATAGATTTTGTATTATTGCAGCTAATAATAGCCCAGGTGACGTGACTGATCGTTTTTAACTTTTAAATCTACTCGATGATGAATTCTAAAATTTAATCACTTGGGATTTATCAAGGAAAAAAGACACAAAAAACGCTCATATTAAAAATATAATATTAGATTGAAAAATATATATTTTTGATACCTTTTTATTTCAACTTAGATCCATATGAATTGTAACTTTTCCTCAAAGAATTCCACGATTCAAGAATAAATAAATTTTTATATTTTTCAATATTTTTTTTAAATTGTAATTCATAGAAATATAATTTCTGCTTGGCCCGTTTTTGAATTATGAACAGCTAATAACAATCAGAATTGTCTATGGCAGCGATAGCCAAACTATTTTACCGTGACCTGGCTATTTTTATGCATCTTCATCGAGACCCACTAAAAATTTAATACAAATCTTCACATAATTATACAGCTAAAAAATAAGAATTTCCTTTCAATAAAAATGCATTTGATCGAACAAATTGTTGAAAATAAAAAATATAATAATATAATAATTGTTTAATAAACATTTTGAAGCATTTTCAATTGATTTTCAACTGGGAGCCTTTATAGGTGACCCGACATTTAGCACCGACGGCCCGATGCCAGGTTGTAACCCACCGTTCGGGAAACGCTCGTCTTTAGATTCTATTTCAAGGAATTGCATCTATAACGCTTCAAACTAACGTTTCCGACAAAGCGATTGCCATTTTTCAAATAAATTTTTGATTGCAACACGAAATGGCTGGCTTGTCAATTGTGACAGTAATATTTTATCGGGAAGGGATGATCCAACTCGAACTTTAATGATAGAAAATATCCTACCACATAATAGGATTTCACATTCTTACAAAATAACACTTTTCAATAATGTTACTTTTGTGACAGCAGTAAATTTTCCAACGGATAGTTCATTCCGATTTGATATATGCCTGTTGATGAAATGACAATGACATATGAAACAGTCTATTCTACATAATATTACTTTTAACCGTGCCTACTTACAAAGCGATGCATATGAAATCTTAATGGAGCTCATCTTACTAATTATTATTTTTTGACATAACTGGAGACTCATCCTCATAGTTCGAGCTGAGCCTCAATTTTAGAAAAGGATGCTATTAAAACTAACTTTCATAAATATATTGAAAGGTCAACTTGCGAAAATGTCCGTACAGGGACTCAGACCCGCGAGCATCGCAATATAAGTCAATGATGTTGACCACTCAACAACAGCCCGGCTTATATTTTACTTTAAAAATATCGTTTTTACTGGTAAATATGTATATACACTAGCATTCTATATTTTGACGTATTTTTTCTTCGCGTTCTAATAAAACCGTAACTTTATCACAACGGCTTTGTAAAATTTAATAATATTTAATAAATCTTTTATCAGAGAACTAAGCACTGAAATAATGTATTTGTTTATGATAGTATAATTAGTATAGTTAATTTGATATTGAATGCCATCATTAAAATGTGAAATTTTGTGTTGTTGTAAATTGTAATTTAGTTGTGCAAAGTAGTGGAACCTTCCTCTATTCTTCTACGCAATTTTTTTGCGCGATTTTCTCGGAACAATTAAACTATTATATTTATTTGACAAAGATATCGTGGTCCAGATACTAAAATTTCAAAATTTGTCCTCGATCAAAAAATATGTCGATATCTATCGACGTCGCTTTTTTGCTTTACCATAGTGTCTGATAGTGTTTTTTTCCCAGGATTTTTAAAGTATTCTAATTTCACCTCCGTATACAATTTATTTTAATTTCCGGTCCGTGACGCAGTGTCAACGTTGTTGGCTTGCGTGCCGGACCACCCGGATTCGATTCTCGCGGATTTTTTCAGTTGATAAATCTGTTCAAAGACATGGGTGCTTGTGTTGTTGAGTGTTGACGGATAATGAGAGCGATTAGCTAGCCACTAGTCCTGCCCGAGTCCTCGTATCCTTTCCATCTCCTACTCTCTTCGGAAAAAAGAAGGTTGATCAACTGAGTAACAAGCGGTTCGAAAAAATATATGTTGAGATAAACTCCGTGAGGAGTCCATATGCTCCAAGTTAGGACCAGACATGGTGTAAAAAAATCAATTTAAAGCTACGAGATAACAGTTGCTTTGAAAATAACTTACGATTCATCGTCACTTAGTTGAGAGAGACATATTTGAATATTTAAAAAGAAATCCATTATAGTTGCATAAGTTTCTAAATATCTCTGATATAATTTTACTTCTTGGCCCTGTGCCTAGTGGAAAGCGTGTCTGAAGTTTTCTTTCCACACTCAAAGGCACACTTTTTTATTCATAGTCTCAGACCCGAAAGCTCCAGCCTTAAGGTACGGCCTACCGACTGGCGCTATGAGCGCTTAGGCGTTTGACTGAGGCTCAAAGGTACCGCTGTCTTTTTAACGATGTCTAACGATGTCTGATAACGCGGCGTAAATACCGACGTCAAATCAGTTTGATATTTAGCAGCGCTTGCTTAGGCGTAAAATTTGTTTAAGTTATGTCGCTCGAAGAAATTATTACTGGAATACAATCTGTGTTTGAAATATGGGTTTTTCTCACCCTCTTTACAAAATGCATTTGATCTCCGAGGCTCATGAAAGTGAAACGAAAGCATTCCTAATGAAATTTGATCAATATATTCGTCCGGTAATGCAATCCAATCACCAAACTATTATGTCACATTTTTATATTTTTTCAGACCATTTTTTGATAGTTTTTAATTTTTTTAACAATCCCTGGGGCCGAAAAAATATATCGCACATAATATTTGTTGACACATGTATTTTTTAAAGAACATTATGATGTCACGCCGAAATAATATTGAGAGAACAATAGGTGATATAAAATAAAGTCATGGCGTAAGTGTAGACAGTACCGATTATGCACCCGATAAAGGGACCTTTATTATTAATTTTACGTCTTGGCTAAACATTACGCGCGTTAAGCTCCACTATACGCTCTCATACAGGCTTCACGTTTAGTCTGCAAACTGCGTCGCTTCTGACGTTTGGAAAATGTAGCGACAGTTTCCCTCGCCGGCCGCGGGGCTGGAAAAACTTTTTCATCGCCCGCCATATGCCGTTGCAATTTTAATTGAAAACGCAATTTATAATTTCACATTTCATGTAATTACGCGGAATACTCAAGCGCAATAAATTATAACTCGAAGCTAAAAAAAACACGAAAAAATATTACATTCTTCCTGAAATTTAAACAACCGAAATCATTTAAATTTATTTGAAATTTTGACATCAATTATTTCTGAGTGCAAGATATAAATTAGTAATAACTTGTACAAAACTTTTATTTAAAGTGCACTGTTAAAAGTTGGCGAATATTAAAGTTCTTTTGGGTAAGTTTTCGGTTAAAAGTTTATTTTAATTAAATCTTGGAAAACTCGCTGTTCAAGAGCTTAATGCTTGTACTCTTTTGTTTTATTTAACTAAATTATGTTATCTTTAGGGGTGTTAAATTTTCACTCTGATATTATTAAATTTCATTCATTAAGCGAATATTAGATTAGACGTACCTATAAAATGAATGTAAAAATTAACACTTTAATTCGACTCGCTTATAACTTGAAACAATTGTTACGATAAAATAAAATACATTCAAAAACTGTCGTCACTGTCATAAAGAATGCCATTAAACAAAGTTAATAAAACGGTTTTAGTTTAAATATTTGTATGTCTGCTTAAAAAAATCTCTTAAACTTTTATTAATACAATTTCAGACATTTCGTGGAAACTATCATATAAAAAAATTTACATATTGTTGTTTCCCTCACAATATCTCTCATGTGAATAAGAGCACATTAGGAGATAATCAAAAAATCCAGATTGGCTCCGAAATTTGGAGACTCCAAGTGTGCGTCTCTTTTGCTTATGTAGTAATCCGCCACTGGTTGGAAATCCGACGTCCTAATTTATTTTATTTTATGTCGTCGTATCCCGCACAAAAATTCCTATGTGGATATACACCCAAGTAGATGATCAATAAAAATTGTTCAAAAAAAATTCAAGATAAACGTTTTTATTATTTTTATTAATTGTAGAGTTACATTCAACACCTTATTCATAAAAGTGGAACCAATATACAATTTTATTTATAGTCGTGTGTTGTCACATAGGATATTTTGTGTTCCACAATTATGAATGTCGGCACATGGGATTTATTGGAAATCAGTATATTTAGGAACCGGAATAGAATATTCTCATAAAAAATATTGTGTCGCATGGAGAAAAAAAAATTCGAACCCAATGTTGTAAATAACTCATTTTGGCCGTCACATAGGAGGTAGTGTGTGGGAAACGACGAATCAAGTATGTTAAATTGTGTTACAAATGCCTAATCACCTTATTTCTATGTAAGGAGAATTAAGTGTCAATATACAATATTTGATATCGAGCATCAAATTAAGCTCGACCCAAAATTATTATTATTTTGTAATCTATTAAAAAATAATATGATTTTTTTTTTACTTCTTCCACAGTAAATTTATTTAGATCAGGACCGCGGACCGGGTTCGCTGAGTGCGTAGAATTTTTACATGGACAGCTTGAGTCTAAAATGCTCGTGATGAACGAAACCGGTCCTGTCCTGAAAATATGTATTATTACTTTTTAATTTGTTAATTTCTGTTCGAAGACATATGTAGATTGTATGTGTTGTTGAAAATCCACTCTCACGCACATTGAATTGATGATTCGTTCTTTTGTCGACAACCGGCCAATACGTTCAGCATTCGAGTTATCAAGGGAACGAAACTTAAAAAATGCATCAATTCCAAATAAATTTAATGTGGAATAAATACAAAAATTGCTTATTATATTTTATTGGAATAATTTCAATAGGCACCGTTTCTTACCGAAAATAGCTAAATGAATTAAAGTATTCCTAGCCCACGTGAAAAAATAAACGGGCGAACACCTAGATAGGTATTAGATAAGGGGTTTTTCTGCACCACTGGCTTAGCAACGTGGTCAGCCAGGTGTGCCTGCGGCGTGATTGATGGAGGGTGACGGAATAGACATAAACCCTCCTGACCGATCCCACCACGTCACTGGATAACATTCCAAGCGTTTCTACACTTTTACGGAGACCTTTTTTTAACATTTCATCTTCTTTAAAAATGTATATTGTCACTTAATTAGTATTCAACTCTTCTTTGGGGATATCATGATACAGCAATTGGATACCAAACCGTGAAGGATTAAAAGAGTTTTTATATTAAATGCTTCGATGGTTGTACATATCTTAAGACCCACAATTTAGATCTTAAATCTAGAAATCGAAAATCTTTTACTAATACTAAGACAAATTTCACACATGAGAAGCATTCGTGACCATTAAACAATATTAGTTCCAGGTAAAATTAACTATTGTGATAGTGTTCAGTGTCAATACTAGGTGGAATGGCATTATTGAAACATGCAAATAATTCAAATCTATTACCAATTGTTTGTCTCGCTTTGTTTTTTGTATATGTAAATAACGCTGTATTTTTGTATTTCTTATCAGTTGAAATGCTCGTGTACCCTGCCATAATCTTTATTAATTTAATGTGGAATAATTAAAAAAGTATTTTATGTACAGTAATTGAAGTTACTTGGACGCATAATCGTGGCATTTGCAACTTCTATTGGTAAAATGTCAAGTCACAAAACAAACTTGGTCACCACCAGTTACGCGGTTTTTTTAACGTAATTTATTATTTTTTTAAATATATTTTCGTTACTATTTCAACGTACGTATGTATATATGTAATACGGCAATGAGCACCGCGTTGTTGACAATCCAAGGTGCACAATCCAGTGTTTCACCTGTTTATTACAAGGACACGTGCGTCTTTATTACTTCATAGATTATTTTGTGGGATTTTCCGCGGGACGCATCTACCGCACAAAAAAGGTTTAGGTGTATTATGCAAAATACACAATATATATTCCTGCTTATTATTGAAAGCATAAAAAATATAAAGATATTTATAGCTTCATAGCATAAAGAGCTTCGCTAAGTACTCGTTAGTAATTAGTTTGGATTCGTATAACCGAAGCGCTTTGAGTAACTAGCTACCTTTTTGCTCAAAGCCCAAAACGGCTAAAGCTCTGTACATGTCTATGCTAATAATCTTTTTGTGCACTAGCTTCCCAACAAGTCCTGAAAAACAACAACACCAGTTGCTGCGTCTACGCCGCTTACCAGTTAAAAGCTAAACGAGTTGGGAAGTACACAGCGATAATGAAGAAAATACGTACTGCATAAATTGGATGCAACGTCGTTAACTTTGTAATATTATCGTCTCTTTGGTAAAATTATTGTGTCTGAAATGTTAGTTTTTATTTCATTTATTTTGCGTGCAAATTAATGATAGTTAAAAATGTATTTAAGTTAGCAAAATTACGCGATGTAAATGTATCGATCGATAGCTGTTTTGTCATCGCGCCAAACTATATAATATGTCAGATGTGGCCACAATAGTTTTTCAAGGAACGACTAGTTGATATAATTATTGATGGCGAGCAACTGTTATAGCTTTTAATTACATATACCATGAGGAAAAAACTCATTGTTTATAATTCAAATTTTTATGTTGAATTATTTAGAAAACAGGTGCTGTGTTCATATTAAAAATAATCAGATCAGAGACTAGATTTACTGATCTCAATAAATTCAATGTGGAATAAGTTCTAAAACTGTGTCATTATTTTTATAATAATGCCATTCCACCAAGTATTGACAGTGAACACCATAAAAGTGATTAAGAAAATTGATAGATTCAAAAATCGATTTACTGGTAATAATACTTGGATGAAATTGAAAATAGCTTTATTATTCAGCAACTATATGATATGAGTACTATTTACGTACTGTCGCAAGATTACTTTATTAATAACTTTAAGATCTTAATTAGTTATTAATTAGTTAGCGTCCCTGTGGTCTAGTGGCAAGAGCTTTGTCCTAGCAATCGGGGGGCCCAGGCTCAATCCCCGGCGAGGTCAGATTTTTTCAATTGAAAAAACGAGATCTTGGGCTGGGTGTATGTTATTTATCGTTGATTTTGTGCACAACCGATACATTATTTACCATCGAGTAAATCTCGTATGACTTTCACAACTAAGATTATTTGGCGCAATGGCGTTAGCTGTAATGCTAAATATATAAAAAAAAAAGATTGATTTAATTTTATTACATTATAAATAATTACAAAACGGAGTTGAAGTTTTTCCTATTTACCCTCTCTGCAAAGGAAAAATTAATTATAAATGTCATTTAAATAATATCTTTAGAACAATTCAATGTGTGTCTAATTTAATAAAATGTTATATTAGAATTTTTTGAATTTTGTACTTTTCCATGAGTTTTGTCGCTAACGACCCGGGTTTCGCCTTTCGGCATCTTCAGGCATTCCAAGTGCACGGATGTACTTGAACTGACGCGTAGTACTTTGACTTGACTTTTGTAATGGCAACTTTAACGGGGACTTGGGCGTTAGCCTAATCCCTTTCATCTGTCATGGTTTTAGTGTTGAGGGAAGTCGGTTTCTTGAGGGTGGTCGCCCAGAGCGGTGATGCAATAACCTCGAGTGGAAATTTTTTGTTTTATAGTTTTTAGTTTTTTTGGGGCTATGTTATTTATTATATTTTTTATAAATATTCATGTCAGCTGTGTTATGCAGCTGACATCTATTTTCTTTTTTGCCCTCTTTTTTTTGTTATTTAGACTCGAGAGGAAGTCAAACGCTCTGGGTGCCATGTGATCTGGAAGTTCTCTCTTCTTCTCCGGGAGTCGAGATGTCATCTGCTTCTTGCTGGTCCGGGTCACGCGACGTCGGCCAATTTTGGTCGGATGCTGGATGGGAGGGTAAGGGTAAGGCTAGCTAGGGCGGGTCTTGACGTAGGACGTCGAGAGGCCTAGGGTGATGTATGTGTGCGAATTTAACGTAATATCGTGAGAGTGCTTTTATCGTGGGATTCTGGTGGTTTTTAATGTCTGTGGCAAATTTTTGCGCGAGTTTTTGAGTGTGCTCTTCGAGAGAATCTATCTTTAAATCGCGTTCTAGTGTGGTGGTGCGCACATACCACGGGGCGTTTGTTATTTTCCGAAGTGATCTGCTCTGAATCACGTGAAGCTTAGCGACGTGCTTGGGGTTGGAATGTCCCCAAACTTGGTAGCCGTACGTCATAATCGGGCGTGTAATGGCAGTGTACAAGAGCAGCTTGCTTTTTAGGCCTAGCTTGCTCTGTCTGCCGATCATAGGGTTTAATCTTCCCGAGACCTGGTTTGCCTGGCGGCGCTTGAGTTCAACGTGCGCGGTGAATTCAAGTCGAGCGTAAGGCCTAGATATTTTACCGTGTCGGAAAACGGGATTTTCTTGCCGTTTATGCAGATGGGTTTGATTCTAGCTGTATGTCTGTTGGTGCGACGGGAAAACGTAATTGCCGTGCTTTTTTTCAGTTTGTATCGTTTATATACAAAAACATAAGTAGGTCACTAAGTTAAAAGGTTATTAAAATGTAAATTAGCGAAATTTGAATGAATACAAGTTTCAATGATTTAAGTGGGTTTGTTATAATTACGGGGATTTTTGAAAATATTAATGACCAGATGATAACGTAAGAATATTTAAAATAAATCTAGGGTCTTATCCGACCTCTCGTTAATGAGTTGATTGATTTCAAGCCTTTATTATTATATTACATTAATGATAGTAAGTGAATCGATATTTAATAATAGCAAGTGCTTGAATTGTAAATAAATGACAATTATTAATAAATGACAATAAATTAAAATTAACAATTATTTAAAAGGGTACAACAATGGCGAACTAGGCAAATAAAGTTGCTCGTTCAAAATTGGCAGACCGTTGAGCTGAGCTCGATTAATCTCTAAGATTTCTTGATAAAATAGTTTAAACTCACCCCTGTTAGTATGTAACAAATTAATGCCTGAGTCAAAATTAAACGTGTGGTTTTAATAAAATGTTATATTTCAATTATTAGTATAATTATTATTGACTCTAATGTCTGGTGTCTAGTCTGATCCTATCTTAAAATAAAAATTAAGTGACTGACATATCAATCGTGTCACAATTTTATCAAAACATTGTCTTTCAATGCATAGATTGGAAAATTGGTGTTTGTATGGCATTAATTTAGCAACTACTCATTACTTAATTTAAGAGTATATATAGTGAAAAATGTCAAATTATAATTGTGTCAATTTTCAATTTGAAGCAGGACTTAAGATTTTTCCGAAATTTACTTTTCTTTATCCTACAAAACCTCATTAAAAGTATTGTATTCACTTTGCCTCAGGGTTAAAAAAACAAAACATTGAATTTAAAAAATCACGGCGAGTTTCTTTCATTTGTTGAATTGTCATTTATTATTTGCTGTCACATTTCTTCCTTTATTTTTCAATGGATTCTGTAGTTATTTTTTGATAATTATTTGTCAACAGTGTTTTCTCGTACCTCAAACTGTTTTACCAGGTTCGCTCATGATGCGAACACTGCTCAACATCTGTATTCAACGACGATGGAAATAATGACATTTTGAGATCGGGTAATTGGTAGGAAAAAAATTAAGCCATGACATTTCGACGCAATTCCATAAATCGATTGACGTTAACCTTAAAACAGCCCAAGATTTCAAATTAAAAAAAAAAGAAGTCATCGCTAAAAATATGTTAAACAAGTACATGTATTTAATCTGCATTGACATCAACGGAATTTTGTCAAAAAAAATTATCACAATATATGTATATTCAATTTTAAACAGATTAAAATTCAATAATAATAAATGAAAAATCTGCAACTGCTGTGCAGTATGCCAGCTTACGGCGTCGAGAACTAGCAAACTTGGATGTGAGATATTATAATTAAATGCGGTAGCTCTTAGAGTCCCTTTATTCTAGTGATATATTCGATAATCGATGGATTTTATTCTTGAAGCTTATCCAGAGATTGCATTGCTAGTACTCAAATTGAAAAAATAAATATTTCATTCGAGAATCGCTCCAAAGTGGCAGCGCGTATATCGCCCCGTTACATCACGGGCATCAAACGGGTTAAGTGACAAAACTATATGTCACATATATATTTTTACCACGAAACTTAGTGGAAGACCATTGGCTATTGGCCTGTTGAAAAACATTTTTTATATGTATCACTACAGTAACATTTATTTGAAATAATTGGACGATATATAAATAGTATTTATAAATGAATGTATTGTAGACGGCAAGTAGTAACGCCTTCCTGCTGGCGTACACCGTGCGCCTCGTTTTTGCTGCAGTCTAACTTGACAGATACAAATTCGCCAGTCCACAATGACTAATGTACCAACCGCCCTCTTATCTTTCCTCTTGCACCTCAAAAACCCGCTCGAATTCTCTGTTTTAATGGAACCCGCCTTTCCTTATTTTATTCTTTCCGCTTATTCGGCGCGGGAAAATTGAAAGCATCAGACGCGACCTTGAAAATCTCCTGTTCGTGAAAGCTTTCTTGTGAACGGCGGAATCTGTTTTGTGCGTCTCTTTTATGAACAATCGTAAAGGAATAAAAAGGAACCCGATGTGCGGCTGTGTACCGTATTTATCTTTAAAGTGGTTTGTATTACACTTGTTTTTTTACGAAAGCTGGATTATTTTTTATTTATATTGCTGTAATAGCGGAAGTTTATTTTGCGTATCGTGTATCATTATTTTCAAATGGATTAGCATTTATCATAGAAGTATTTGCGGGAAGAATTTAGAACATTTATTTTGATTGTCCATTTACCCATTGAGCACGGGTGACGTGTTACGCATTTTTGTTATTGTTTTTTAGGGTAAAGCTTGATTTTATTTGTTCTATATTTGAATATTGCTTCTTCAGATTCTCATTGTTTTTTAATAAGCTAATATGTCTGTTAATCGTTAGTTTTACATAATTTGTTTCGCAATATTACCCGATCCATATGCCTTGTCAAAATATTTCGTACTTGAGAGATCTAGACTATGCGAGTATATCATCCATCACTGATTGAATCATAAAATTTCTATTTTTAATTTTAAACCAGTTTCACCTCTTATATATTTTGTTTTTAAATGTGTGACCGTGTGAAAAAAAAAGTTAAATCTCAATGGTAGGCGGTAATTTTTATAGAAATCATAGATCTTAATATTGATATTATTTATGTTGGTTTTTCTAACCACGTCCGATGACCAATGTGTGTTCCTAGTTTACGAAAATTCGAAAAAATCGATAGTATATTTTGTTTTAGATATTTTCTTTTCCTTTGTTTATTCTAGGACTTACAGGCTAGACCAGTCATACTCAACATTTTTTTCCTCCGGGCCGCATTTCGATTTTTGCTTATCTAAGTGGGCCGCAACATATTTATAATAAACTTAACATATTATACTGCATACATATGTATGTATTATGATGTCAAAATACAACTATTTTATTTTATTTAAATATATATGTATGTACATGTCATGTATTTTTCAAATTAAAAAGTAACAATCAACAACCAATAAAAATACGTAAAAAGTGCACAAAAATACCAATGTATCCAAAATCTTAAATCGTTTACTTAAAAATTAATGTGAATTTTGATATTGAGTCAAACTCTTAACTATCTTCGTCAAATCAGGTTCCTGATTACTAAAGGCTACTCTTAATACATCATCATGGTGAGAATCAGTAAGCCAACTTCTATATACGCTCTTCGCATATTTAATTCTAGAATATGACGATTAAGAGATACGTAGATGAGAATAATGTAAGCAGAAGCTGGGCACATTTTTGTAAAGTTTTTGTACCGACCGATTGCAACCCAATATTGAAAACATGTTAAAAACAAGACCAAAAAAGAATTTGGTGACTATAATTATTTTGGGCCGCACATAAGAGCTGATTGGGCCGCAGGTTGAGTATGGCTGGGCTAGACACTACAGCTGAATATCGATGGCTTGAAGAGTAAAGTCCACTCCACTTTTTGCTGAAAATTACTTAGTAATGCCATCTTGTTGTAACATGCAATGTGCATGTCTCTTGTTGAGTGCATCGTAAAAACGTTTTAGGAAAATTTGACAACTCTATCGTTGCTCTAAAACTTACTCTACATATTATCCACAATTTTCTGTTGTCACCTGTCATTCATTCGTTGTTTTTCAGCGGTGGTACAAATAAATCGTTTGAAAGTCCTATTTGAAATTTTCCCGCTTGGTTTGAAAATACCAAAATAATCAGTTTTCACCCTCGCCTGCACAATTGACAAAAACGGAGAAAGCAAATTTACTCTTTAAACCATCGATATATGATATATTTACATACGTTGATCCCACAGGCGTTGACCACCACTGAAACGGCTATAGGTATATAAATATATTCACCAAGATGAAATTTCATTTTAATCCATAAAATACTAGTCTGGTTGTTGGAAATTGACCACGCAATAAAGATATTTCGCAGTTTAAAAAATCTGTCGCGTACCAGAATATACTGACGTTCATTTTGTTGAAGAACTAACTGGCACTCGGCTGTAGGGACTCCAATTACTCGACATCTCAACTACTCGAGTATCGAGTAGTAAAATTTCAAAATACTCGAGTACTCGAGTATACTCGAATAGTTTCAGATGTACCGAAATATATTTTATTAATTCAAATTTGTGTCTATAAATAGATGATACATAAATAAATAAGCATATTTTATTTTATTATTACATTTATTTCAATTTATGAAATATATATTTCAAAAATAATAGAGAATTAAGCGTCTCAAATTTTAATTTGGTTCGAAGATTTGTTTTTTTATTCCAGCAGTAGAAAAAACTCTCTCTGTGGCTGTGGACTTCGGCTTAAAAGTTAACAATCAATTTAATTGTGTTATCTAGTTTTTCTGTCCGCTGTTTAAAACAAAGTAAAATTTGGAATTAAATCTTCATTTATATATTACGAGTATTACTCGGGTATTTTTCAAATTACTCGAGTATCGAGTACTTGAAAAATGGACGAGTATACTCGAGTATCGAGTACTCGATACTCGAATTGGAGTCTCTACTCGGCTGCCATTCGATGACAGTTTAATTAGTGAGTATTGTAACCGTATTTTCAATGGCATTTAGGCGCGAGCGAATTTGGCAAAGCTGCGGCTTAGCAAAAAAACAAAGCGACGAAAAAATATACATGAAAGCAATTTTGTATTAATCGGCAAAATTTACACTTCGCCAATTTAGTTTATTCGAAACTGTTAGAGCGTGAAATGGAAGCTCTCTCTCGTTGAAACGCTGCAATGCAACGCGACTGGGAACCGGTATGTTTATTGATATAAAATTTGACCAAACGCCTGGAGCATTTCGAGCTTTTAAAATAAGACAATATTGCTTTTTAACGCCATCTATTTTTTGAATAATGGAAGCGTGTTCTATTGTTCGCTATTTTTCTTTGTAAAGATAAAAATTAAATTCTCCTCTGAATGCTTTTTGAATTATTTCGCAGTGGATTTTATCTCGCGGAGAAAATTATTCAATGTCTTAGCAAATAAAAAAGAAATATTATAATGTCACTCTCAAACGGCAACATTTATTTTGTTATTCATTTCAATTAAGAATACGGCAAATGGAAAAGGGTGAATGATGACATAAATACAAATACATTGAGACTAAAAATGAGCTTTATTGTACCTATTCAGAGATCCATAGTAAATTTTAAGATACAAATAAAGAAAAATAATTGCTCATTGTTAGTACTTATTCCACGTTGGATGTATTAAGAGCATGACCGGTTTCACTTATCGCAAGCATTATTTATTATTTCTATTGATCACTTTTAAGGTATTAATCACTGTTAATGGAATGGCATTATAATAAAACTAGTAACACACTTTTAATACTTATTCCACATTAAATTTATCGGTCAGGACTGGTTTCACTCACGGTGAGTTAGTGAGATCATTATCATCAGTTTGATACGTTATCATCAGTTGATAATGCTCGCCGTGAGCGAAACCGGCCCTGATCTAATAAATGTAATGTGGAATGAGTACTTTAAATCTGTTAGCATTATAATTATTAAGTTAAATCTATCAAGTATTTCGATGGCATGTACATATGTATGTTCGTTTAAATCAGCGTTGTCCAACACGCGGCCCACGGGCCGCATGCGGCCCAATTTAATATTTTCTGCAAATTTACAAATGGAGTTAATAGACCACCAATCAAACATCGAGTTAAAATGCATGTTTGAAGGAAATAAACATGAGTTTTATTAGATATATATCCTTAGAAAAATTTCCAAAATTAAAAAAGCTGGCAATGTATGTACATTACAGCTGCATTTGGAACCACATATCGCTGCGAGACGTTCTTTTCAAAATTGAAAATAGTAAAAACGAAATGTCGCAAAAGGCTTTCCGATGAAAACTTGATCAATCAACTGCAATGTGCATCGAATAAATTACCAGTCGATATAAAAAAACAAGTGTCCCATTAATTATTAAGTAAATAAAATGTTTTGAAAAGTTTTTTGGTTCTTTTTAAATAAAAAGGTGTCACTGTAATTATTAATTAACAAATTGTTTTTATAACGTTTGTTTTGTTTTTTTATGCGTCTCACCATTTACCGGTAATATTTTATTTGGCCCACCAAACGATTTCTGTTGGACAACGCTGGTTTAAATCTATTTTCAATACTTTTTCAAATTATTAAATCACAATCACAATCAAAGAAAATTAAGTGTTCATACTCTCTCTAGCATTAATGAAATAGAGCATTAACTACACTGTGTTACTTTAATATCGCTCGCTGTTGGTAGGATAACTTATATCTAGATAGTCAGATAATTTAACTGGATAGAGAATCTTCTCTCGCGTTCAATAAATTAGTATAACTGCATGGATACATTGCATCGTTCGCTTGAACTAACTAATAGTCGAGTCATTATTTCTAGTTGCAATTCTGCACAAACGCTACAATTTGCCAGTAAAACAGTACCAGTTGACAGCTTGCTATTCTTCATACATTATAAACTATGATGCCATCTTTCTTTGTCGCTTTGACTAAAGAATCTTCATTCAGCTATATCGTTATTCAGAGAGCTGTTACAAAATATTTTCGTGTCAATTAAGAATCGCAATGCAGAACGAATCTAGATATATAAAAATGAATGTTTGTCTGTATTTCCGCTATGGACTACTAAACCGCTCGACCGATCGATGTGAAACTTTACAAATTTATTGAGTACACTCCCCCAATGGTTTCTGGCCTACCAACCCCTCCCCCCAACCACGCCCAACCACCACCCCCCAAATTTTTTTTTAAACTTTACAAATTTTTCGATTTCACTCCTTCGAAGGTTTCTGGCATACCTCTCCATACGCCCCCCAAACCCCACCCTGCCAAACAACCCAGTAACAATTTTAGTTGCTGGCGTAGCAACGCGCGCAGGGTACAGCTAGTATATCTATATTTATAAAAATGAATGTTTGTTTGTCCCATATACGTTCCTATACCGTTCATCCGATTGCGATATAACTTTGGTGAGTTGTTGTGCGGATACACGCGAATGTTTCTTCTCGAAATCTTTTCCACTTTTTTCCATATTTTGGTGTTTTTTTTGTTGAAGAAAATCTTTTTGGCAGTTTGTGCATATTTTTTTGGAACTAACCTCACCAAAATTTTACTGACGCCTTTTTGTCATGGTAGGGATGATATATTAGGAAAAGCGAAAAGAAATGACCGCTTCTTGGGTGTCAGTTTTCTTTTTTCTTGATCGCACTTATACATATTGTATTGCAGTTGTTTCAATTTATTCAACTCATTCGATTTTTACCAAACGATAAATCAGAAATAAAAGATTTACTCACGTGTTTCTTAGCTTTATTGAATGCCCAAAAAGTAACATCTTAATTAAATAATGACGATCATGGACTGTAAAAACCAGGGCTGTGGAGTCTCTGGAATTTTGAAAATTTTATTTTTGCATTTAATATGTCAAACTTGGCTATTGGCCGGATTATTTGGTTGAAATATAATTGAATACATACATATAAATAGGAAAGGTAGGGAAAAAACGTGACGAAATTAATCTTTTTTTATTCGGAGTCGGAGTCGTGTTTTTGGTCAATTTTATAGTCGGAGTCGGAGTTGGAGTCGTGCTTTTGGAAAATGCTGAAGTCGGAGTCGGAGTCTTAATTTTTTTTAACGACTCCACAGCCCTGCTAAAAACAAAACGTAAGTAGGTATAACAACGCTCTGCATTTAAAAACTTTCATAATTGAAAATGATACCAAACCGTGTTCATAAACTTTATATTATTTGGACATGTAGTGCTCACAGTGAATTCTCTTGTGACTTTGAATGTTGTTTTGACAAACAACGTTAAAGCTACATAATAATACATTATAAAATAATCTACAAATGGACCCCTACGGGCTACGAAGCGCTAGCTGCATCTGCTACGATGTGTCGTAGCTTCTGCGTCGCCGTATACTCTTCACCTCGACGTAGGCAAACTGCTTAGTTCGCATATTAGTATTTCAGTGAAATTCGATTTTCAAAAATGTTATTTTATAATTGTACTACCTTGGGTATAATAGTAAGATGTTGATCGAATAGCTTCATCCATTTTTAGGAAACTTTTCTGTATCTCATATACTTACTATCATATAACTTATTTATTATACAAAATAACATATTTGAATATATACTTAAGTGTTATAAAATAAATATCGATGTTTAAGTGTTAATATATGGTAGTTCCAGTTGTTATTTCAATTGAGCCATAAATGCAAAATAGATGATAAAATTCGAAATAGATGCGAAATTGGTAAAATATGTTACAATGTCAAACAAATGCTCAATGAACTACATATTTCCTCGCCGGATGAGCATCGGTGTTTGTGTTGTTAAAAAACCCTTCCCATTATCTCAAACCAAAAAAAAGCGGCGCGTACTTGTCTTATCTTCCTAGTCCCTGTATCCTTTCAATCCACTACTCTCTTTTAAAAAAAGATGTTGAGCAACTGAGTTACAAGTGTTGCCTGCATCATACCTGTTTTACTCTTCAAAAGTTTAAAAGGATATGCTTGAATCTAGAAGATATGTTTTCTTCTTGACCAATATTTCTCACACAAACGTTCGAATTTTTTAAATGTATAAATGTCTTTCGCGTAAGCGTAAGCGATTACCTGAAACAAAACCATCTTTACAATATATGTATGTATATTACATACATAACTGTACTAAAATATCTATTACATAAATAAGCACAAAGCCGTCAGTTTGGTCTTGACCAAATGTTTTAATTTATTCATTGAACAAATAATTCCCGCTGTTCATTTAAATTTGTTCCGAATAACTTTGCTGAGTTATCTAAATATAATAATACCTAAATAAATGTAAATGAAATAAATATTGTTTTATTCAAATTTTCAAGTAAATATTAACAAGTTCGTCAAAAACGCCTCGACTGATCGTGATGTTTGTATATTTACCTATCAATGTTCATTTTGTAGACCTGTGAGAGATTTGTAACAGTTGAACGCTATTAATTTATAATAAATTGTTGTATTTTATCAATCTATGTTTTACAATTTACTCTGAAATATATAGTTTCGAGGTGTTTTGAATATGTTGCGTTCATTTCCTAATTTTATCAGTGTTGTCAGCAAACGGTAAGTTTTTAGGGATTTTTTGTCGATTTATGTTTTTTCGAAATATAATAATCGTCCCTTACTAAGTCAAAAGGGCGCTAGTAATATATTGGTGATTCTGAGTTAAATGAGAACTAGGTTCACAAAAACATATGCACAGACTGCCAGAAGGATACGGAAAGAAAAATAACAATGTATTTTAATTCTACATAAATTATTTTATATATTTGTTGATAGCTATTTCGGCTTACGCCTTCGTCAGAACTATGTTCCAGAAGGATGTTCAAAAAAGAAGTGGTAAAGAAACGAAGTTGTTCTAATTGTTAAAATATTTGTTCTCTTGGAAAGTAGCGATTTATCACTAACGCCTTATTGACTTGGAAAGGGCTATATGATACGTTGTAGTAATGTCAGTAAGGACATATCACGGGGATAAATTTTAGTTTTTTCACATATTATCAAAAGTCACTCTTTAAAATTCTTCTGTGAATTTTGTCCCAATGTGAAAAGTCATTCGATTTGTTTAGCATGTAGTAGGTGCCACTGGTATCAAAGAGGAAAAATTGCAATGATGCAATCAGTCATGTCCATCAGTTCTTGCAAATCGGGCACATTCATTTCATTGCATCTGCGTATCCGAGTGCTTCTTCATTAAAATCAGTTTTATGAAATTGGCTTCCATTTCACGAAAACATAGACAATAAATAAATGACTTCGAAGAGCTAAATAAATTAATACTACTCTAAAGCATAAAAGAACATTTATGATATCTTCATCTATTATTATATTAAACCACCCGTTTATTAGATGCAAATCGCCCGAGTGCCCGAGGCTGCGTTTCCTTTGCTGAGAATGAAAAATACATCGTGAGAGGATAATTTGGATGGAATTGAAAGAGCATGTTTACCAAAACTCACCGCCGATAGAATATAAATCAAAATTTATTGGAATCCTCCTCAAAAAACCTTTACCAAATGGACGAAGCTGACTCATCTTAAATAAAGCTTATAAGAAATTACCATATTCAAATAGATATCTTTGAAAAACTATGACAAACAAGTAATACAAAATGTTTTTATATAAAACAGAATATTATTTTTAGATTAGTTTGGAATTCAATGGTAGTAACAATTTTTTCCGACTATTTTGCGACGATTATAAAGATGTGAGCAACTTCCAAAAACCGAAATTGTCTAGTGAGCTACTTTAACATATTTTTTGCTTTATATGTATACTAGTATTGCTACCCGGCGTCTCGGACTAAGCGACCAATAATTATTTAATGTTATATCATTCGACATAATTATATCACAAAATCTAAATAGAGTTAAAATAAAATCACAAACTTTATTTAATTTGATGACAGCCCCATTCTCGCCCATTAAGATGTCCAAATTCAAGGAAAAAATCTAATTTGCTGTCAAAGAAATGTCAAATAATACCTTCACGTAAATAATAAACATTATTATATTGCAACTTGCAACAACAATGCAAAAGGGAATTACAGACCCACATACATACATACGCCGTTTCGGTTTTATATATAAGATACATAATAAGGTAAATGTACTAGTAGTTGACCATGTACCAGTAGTTGACCTTTTGAGAATAAAATAGCCCAAAATAAGAAATGCAGATGCGGGATTGCTCTAAATTGTAAAGTTCAGACAAGTTAAGGCATCTGTGGTCGGAATGAGCCACTAACACATTACCATATAGCCAATACCAGAGTGCCAGGGTGGTCATTTGAAAACAACACCTTGTGAGGAAAGTGTATTATTTCAAAATTCTTAAGTGATCAATCTAGAAACGGTGTGTACCTTGTTCCTGAACCACCCATTGCTACTTGATTCAACCAAGAGTGGTGTGACAGAAAGCCCTGAGGCAACTCTGGCAGAAAGTTCACTATGAAGCCCCCTGATTAGACATGGTCAACTACTGGATATTTCAATATGTGAGATGGTCAACTACTGAAACAGGTACGTGGCTTTAAATAATTTAACATAACTTTTTTTAAACAGGCCCTTTCGTAATTTTTGTTACATAATATTAATTAAGACATATGATCCAATATGAGTTTACTTGCTTTGCCATCATTCGGTACAATGTTAAACCTTAATCGTTATTTTTGTTGAAATTTTCTCTTTAACGGTCAGCTACTGGTACATTTACCTTAATTTATCGTATGTACCACACATATTATTCACTTTTAATGAATGGCATTATATTAAAAAACGTCTCATCATTTTTTTAATACATAATATTATTACATCATCGTTTCCTGGACACCATATTCATCAGATTCTGAATTTTTACCATGTGACAGAATATTTTATTCTGTTTCCTACGTATATTTACTGATTTCCAATAAATCCTGTGTGCCAACATTCTTAATTATTGTGCAACACAAAATATACCATGTGACAACACATGACTTGAGATTTATTTTACGACTTCATTATTGGCTTTATTTATCTAGTACAGGAATGCCCAACTAAAATCACTTGGTGGGCCAAATAAAATAATTTATGTCTCTGATGGGCCACAGATAAATATTTTAAGCTTTCATAATGAAATGATATTTGTTCTTTTTTTAAATCCATTCATATATTTTATACTGTCGATCCGTAATTTGGATGTTGAGCATGCATCGCAGTAGATTAGTTAAATTTTCATCATTCAACCCATTTCGACATTTCGATTTTGGGATTTTTACCATTGAGAAAAATTACCCACATCGATGTGTCCTTGCTTGCGTCATTGTAATTCGTCACAAATTGACTTTTTTATGTATTCTACCAACATCAAAATGTATATAAAGAAATCCTCGAAAGGGCCACACGAAACCTTCAATTGGGCCATATGTGGCCCGTGGGCCACAGTAGATAGATAGAGCACAATAAATCCCATTAACAAAATTCCAGGAAAAATAGTAACGGAAATTTTGAAAAAAAAAAAAACGTGTGGAATGTAACTCTAAATTAATAAAAAATAACAACTTACGTCTCGAATTTTTTAAACAATTTTTATTGATTATCTCTTGTACTTTTGTTCACACAGGAGATGACGTGGGGAAACAATATAACTTAAAATAAATTAGGACGTTGAACTTCCTATCAGTGGTAGATTACACCATAAGCGTAAGAGACGCGCATTTGGGGTCTCCAAATCCTAAGGACCTATTTGGAGAATTACCAACTATCTCTAATATAGTGTTGGCTAATTATAACACATTGGCTAGGGTGGGAAAATTTAGACAGACAGAGATGAAAAAACGACGTGAAAAATTCTCAAATAATTTTTGTGACCGTTTTGTTTTCAAGGTAAGACGTAAGAGGACCAATAAAATAATATTGCTCGTAGGGCCTCCCTCGCAAAGTGCATAATACGCCACTGGGGTCTAATAATAGAATTTGAGTGAAAAATTTATACTTTAAAAAAATCCTACGCAAGCTATCGGATTGACCACCGTGAGCTACTGTCAGCTCACGGTGGTCAATCCGATGGCTTACAGTATAATAATTACGCTGGCGTACAGTATACTAAGCGGCCACTATTGCCAATAATACAAATATTAATTTGTATGTGTTACCTTGCGAAATCTATGGAGCAACAAATACAAAATAAAAAATTATACATTTCCAATAAATACCTAAGGAGTTGAAATCAGAACTTGTTTATAAATTGACGATCAGATGGTTCAAAGGTCAAAGCATGTGGCAAAACACGATCTCGGTTTTCAACATCATATTCTAATCTGTATTACCTTTGGAGGTCTTCACAGGTTATTTCATATTGCATGTAAAGTCAATTCTTCTTACTTTTACTTTGCTAATGATTATTCATACTTAATTGATTTTAGATGTAATAGCTTGCATTGCTAAGGTCTTCAACATTTTAATTATAATCTATTTTTTCATTTTGTTTCAATTTATTTGCTTAGTTGTATTACCAATTGTTTGTCATACCTTGTAATTCTTACTAAAACTTTGTATAAAAATCACTGTTTTGTTGTATTTCTTATTAGTTGAAAATGCTCGCCATGAGCGAAATCGGTCCTGATCCAATAAATTTTATGTGGAATAAGTACTAAAAATATTTTATTATTTTTATGTTAAAATTTAGTTGGGCTGTTGACCAAGGAAATAAAACACAGTTTCATTGAAAACAAAAAATGATATTCATCTGTATTGTGTTACAAAGACATTATGTATTATTATATATACAAGAATTATTAATAAACAACTGCCAATACTACAAGCAGCTGGGGAAACAGAAAAAAAATAATCACTGAGGCGTCCAAAATGAGCTTTATTACAATTATAACATTTTTTCTAAAAATCACTCTGCCACTTTCGAATACTCGATAGATCTTCAATTTAACATATCAATTAAAATAAATTAATTTAGCCGATCAATGCTTATGATAATTATGTTTTTTTACTACCATCATCTCTCTATTTCCACTTTAAAAAAAACTGAAAATTTTCAATGAATTCAAAAACAACCTTTGCGCCATTTTCCATTTCCGGGCCAAAGCTCAATATCTATACAATAAAAAAGACTTATAACAAAATATTACTTATTAGTTTTCTTCGTAACGATGCTTTTTTTATAATGCTGTCCATGCTTAATCAATATAAAAATTAATATTATTATTAGCAAAGATAATTAAATCACATAATTCATTGACATAAAATAAAACATGTTTGATATTTTTAGGCGACGACGGCAACATTCTCACAATAAAAGAAGTCTTCTTCCGTGACAACACGGGCATCGACATCGCAGATTGAGCCGATGAAAAATTCAGCAGTATTGTAAATTTTGAAGATAATTTAATAACTCGTTGATTTTTCCGATATTAAAATTTTGTTGACGAATTTAACTGAAAACGACTGCTTTTAACAGAATGACCACAGTGCAAGAAGATTTAAATTATTTTCTAATATTTCAAATATACAACAATATGCTGGCATTTTATACAACAGATGTTAATTAAAAATAATATAAGGAAAAATCGGCATACAAATGGGAAACATAATTTTTCTGAGTATATCTTGTTTAAAATTAATAAAAATAAAAAAAAACAATCATGTCAACACTTCAAAGGGCACTTTATTATTAAATATTACATAGTTCATGTTTATTTATATGAATAACTACATTGCCGATTATTTTATAGAGAATAGAATATTTAAAATACATAACTTTGTTCAGAAACTGTATTCTGAAATAGTTTTTATTCCTGATTCTACGTAGCCCATATAACATTCAGTAATTGATTAGATTTTACCTTATATTATTCCGCACATCCGCATTTTGATCTTCTTCAATAAACTATTTATGTTATTAGATTTTTTTAATAGTGCACAAAACAAAAAATTTAAGACCACTAATTTATTACGAAAGCTTGACAAAGTGTTATTTCAAAGAACCGACAGTTCTACGAGGGCTATATGATTTTGAACAAATTTAGTGTCGACGTTTCTATAAAAATAGTTCACTTTGAAATACAATTCAAGTACACGCGCGAATGAAAATAGTTAGTTTATTAAATGCAGTCCACATCATTCAAATAAATAAGTTAGTATACAGAATGCGCAAACATTTTAATCTATTCCACTGCGATCGCTCCCCGAGATTAAAAAAGGAGCGTTCCACTAAAATCATTTAACAGTTCAAATAAAATGCCGGAACTCAATTCCATTAAAATCACTCCAATACCTAAAGGGGCAAGATATTTATGTTGCGGTACCTGAGCGCTCCGGCTCATCGCTAGCTCCGTCCTCTTCCCGTCAATAAAAACAAGTCGTCGTAGCTGCAGGGAAATGCGGCATATGACGCCGACGTGTCCAGTTTGGGAAACCCTACCCTAGATGCTCTCTTACAATATTACAGCCCTAAGCGAAAGAATAAATTACACCTAACAATGGATAATGGTTTTTAAAGAAATCATGAAAGACTCAAAACGACAGAACGAGTCCCTTATCAAACCGTTCATAGTAAAAATCCGGCAGTCTCGAATAAGAAAAAAAGGCAGCCCGCTACCAACTTGTCTTCAGATATTTCACTCCCGCGCCTATAAGGTAAAACTAAACAATCTACGGTAAGAATAATCTCGCAGACTGGGGTGTAATGTATTGGGAAGGACCGAAAAATATGTCTATAAGCGTCTTATTAAAACAATACAACGAGGAGCGTGAAAAGCGAGGCGCACGGCATTCAAAGGGTTGACTTATAATAATACAAATAAAAAAATTAAATATTCACTTTGCACTAAAAATATTTCAATTATTACAATACGCAATCGTGTCGATTCTAAACTTTCATCCGGCAGACAAACAAGGGGTCTCGGGAGAAACGCTCTGGTTTAAATGTCAAAAAAAATACAAAATCCACACAAGTGTATGTGAAAAATAAATTATATCGTCTCATTATTATCGTGAGAGCTAATCCACTTCTATAGAATGATACAAATGACACCGAATATGTACAAAGAAGAAGAGAGGGAACGCACCGGTGTAAGCATTGCTCCTGCTTGATTTTCTTAAATTATATTGCTGTAGAATATGTTATCTGAAGTTGCGTGGTCGTTTCGCTACAAATCATATAATTGAAAGCGGTCAGTTGGGAGGACACGGAGGCTAACGAAAAGAAGACGGTTGAGGAAAATCTACACGGTGTGTCAGTCTTGAGCAAGCTTTGTTTCGAATAATAAATATATATTTATATTTATAAGTCAACCGGTCGCGATGAGGCGTCGTCCGGCATCTCAATTGTAAATCTTGATAGCCTTTTCGAGGTAGTTGATGCGGGACCGCTTTGGTGTTTTGTTGATGTGCTCCAAACCGATCCAGGGTCTGGGGGTGGAAAGATCTGAAACCGCAATAACATCACACGTTACAGTAACTAGCATAACACTCTTCGACAACGAAGTGTTAAGATTTGTGATAATCAAACGACATTTTGAATCATTTAAAAATCCAACATCGGTTTGCTGCAAACCACCAAAGTATTCAAAGGAAACCAGCCATCTCTGCTTTTAAGTTTTATCATCCAATATACCTTCTAGTGTAAAAAGAGATTCCCAATCATTTTTCACCCTAGATTTTAATATAGCTTTTAATTTTTAATTTGCAATTTATGAAAACAGGTTCTAAAACTTGTTCAATGTCAAGAATGAGACAAATAATGATAACCACTTCTTTTCGTCCATTTATTTTACGTGAATTTTCAACACTCAATAACTGAACAAAAGAAAATTTAATAAAACACAAAAAAAAAACATAGTTACCGTTTGCTTTAAAATCACTTATGTTAATAGTTTGATCTTCTGCCACGATATAATTTGGTCGTCCATTAGTTACGATTGCAAACTTGAACTGAAAAAAAAAAATGTATAGTTAGTATAATTATTAAACTATGACACTCAAAACATCACATGGAGTAAAGACAATAATGTTGAATAATTATGAATCTACCTTTTCCCATTCTTTATCGGGTATATCCAGTTTCTTTTGAAGTCTGTCTTTGACATTAGTAAAGAGTTCGCCGTGCTTGACCTTCACGTAGAAGGGAATTCCAAAAGTTGCATAAACTTGCTTGTGGAAATGCGCACACGCCACAAGAGCCTCATCCTCCTGCAAACATAAGATACAAATACATCAAAATTTATAGATTAAAACAGTTTTAATATCTACCCACATTGAATTAATTATGTGTTTCATTCAGCTCACTCAAAGTTCAATATCAATTGCAATACTGCTCATAATAATGAATAAAATGGAGACATGTTAAAATTTTCGTATAATCCAATAAGATGTATGATAGTTTAGAGTAAAATAAACAGCTAGATTCACCAATATACAATAGGCAACAAAATAAATGGTCAGAATTAAAATGCTGTTTCGGTCAGAATAAAAATGGTTTCCTTGGTCAGAATACAATTCAATATAAGGTCATAAAAGAAATAGTAACGGTCTGAATAAAATTAATGATTGTCAGAATAAAATTATTAAACGGTCGGAATAAAATTATTTAGCGGTCTGAATAAAATTATAAAATGATCAGAATTTGTAACAATTTTGGTCTGAAATGGTAAATAAAAACAAAACGTTAGAATAAAATTCGGTAAAGGTTTAGGTTCATATATTTATAATCTCTTAATTGCGTGTGTTCTCACCAGAGCACACAGCCATTCCCCTTGGATAGAACTGTATCCATATCCGTGGTTCCAAGAACAATAACGGGCATCCCTTCCCATACTAATTTATATATTGAGAAATATGAACATTATTTCTGATTTTTGCATTTTTGAGAAGCCGATTTGTTGAAATTAAAATTCTGAATTATCGGTGACTTTCATCATCAAAATTCTCCTCATTTTGATATTTAATTTTTAATATTTAGAGAAAATATCTGTTGACAGCTGTCAAATTAACGTAAATACTAGTGATTTATTCAATGGCCGCGGCGCTAGTAGTATCTACCGCCCATTGGACCATTTCTCGTATGACATCACTTTGCACCAATAGAAACGCTATTCGATCTCCAAAAAAAATTCTGACAGATGTCAAAATAAATATGTCCAAATACTATTAAATATTACCAATTTCGATTAAATTCTGCCCAATGATATTTAAATTCTGATCAATTTGTTTAAATACTGACCATTCATAATTTATTCTGCCCTCTGTATTCTAACCAATACATTATGACCATTTAATATAAATTCAGACCACTGTAATAAAGATTCTGACCATCTTATTATAAATTCAGACCACAACTGTATTACTATTATGACCGTTAAAATACGAGCCTATACAATATATACAGTAGTACATTTTGTGATTTTTCATCAGATGTTAAGCTACTAGTAATCAAAACGGTTTGGACCAGTGGTTCTCATGTGCGGCCACCAGAGGATTTGGCTGCGACCACCCTTCATAGAAAATAATGATATTTATCACTTTTAAGGTGTTCACTGTCAATACTTGGTGGAAAGGCATTATAATAAAAATAATAACACATTTTTAATACTTTTTCCACATGAGATTAATTTCATCAGGACCGGTTTCGCTCATGACGAGCATTATCAACTGAAATTCAATATCGATGTGTTTGGACTCAACACATGCAATTTTCTGTCTGTGAGGAGTAAGTGATTAAGCTCAAGCAAAAAATAGAAGAGTCCACTTCCAATGTTGAGCATATGAACTCGTACATAGAATCATTATCTCAACAGAAATTTTCTACAAGAACTGCTTATTGCTCAATTGCCCAACCTCTCTTTTTCAAAAAGAGTAAGGATTATTTTCTTGAAATGCATTGATTTTCAAATTT
Organism: Himalopsyche kuldschensis; assembly: GCA_028554975.1. NCBI lineage: Eukaryota > Metazoa > Arthropoda > Insecta > Trichoptera > Rhyacophilidae > Himalopsyche > Himalopsyche kuldschensis. The sequence goes on from JAHFWI010000005.1 coordinate 2,432,981, forward strand.
TTCAAAAAATCCACAATCCAAAAATTCATATCATTTTTTGGAAAACAGGTTGAACCTTTTAGTTAAAATAGTCACTCTTAACATTTTACTGTGTACACATCAATTCCAATAAAAGATATAAATGAGACTGAAACATTTACAGAAAAAATCTTTGCACTGTTGATAAACCTCATTTACCTGTATGTGCAATTCATCCAGCGGAATTTCTTCGATGCGATAGACTTTGGGTGCACCCGTGCTGAGTTGATCTAAAAGAGTATCGGTATCGGGACCTAGCTGAACTTTGTGGCAGGCCACTTCTACGATACGAAGCTGTTTGCTGCCCTCGGGAGACATCTCCACTACTTTAGCTGCCTCTTCTAAAACGTTTGCGACTCGACCCCCTTTGTTGGGATACAGGATCAAGTCTTTGTCTTCTTTGTAATTGGGACCCACCTAAAAGAATCGTTATTAAATCAAGTCTGCCTTCAAATAATATAATCATTTTGTTATAACTAATGTTATTACGGCTGGCGTGAAAAAAATGAGACTTACCCATGTACATTTAAATTGTTTCTTATTATCCAATTCATTAATTTTTATTGTTAGTAATTGATAAAACAGCTTTTTGGGACTTTTCGGTTTACAATATGTGAGCAGTTCTTTGAGATTGCCTTCATAGGAGTATTTTAATGACTGTCCGGGGCTATCTTTGTAACTGTAAAAAAATTATAATTAGTTATACGTGAGAGAAGTGGTGAACGAGTATATAAAACACAGTATTATATAATATCCAAGGATTTATTGAATTTAGCATCATTATATTGATGAGTAATTAAAAATTGACAACTCACTTTTGACACCTGAAGAATTGTATTAAATAAGGGTCTACGTTGAGTTTCTCTCCTACCGCAACGGCCATTTGGTCATACTTCATTTGCATCGACAACTCCATAGTGAAACTGAAATAATTAACATAATAAAATCAAGAAAATGATTATTTACTAAGCAGTTAATCTAATTGATGACACTGAAAACAAATGATTACTAACAATGAGATTATCATCAATAAAAAATAGATAAAGTTTTTTACAGTCTATTACTTGTGTTAGGTGGAGCATTATACACAAGACATTGTGAATCTCCTAGCCTCACAAAATTCTTTAATCATTAAATTCCTGAACTGTAGTAAAATACCTGATAGATCTATTGGTATCTAAGATATATTTTCAGAAAAGACTTCTTTTCTTCTTTTGATGGTAGGTTAATTAAGATTATTAAGAATGGAGTAATCACCCTGGATCATTGGGTATTGTCTTATCCACAAATTGCACTTCGACCTTGAAGTAGATGTACTTGAAGTAGTCGAGGCAAGTGGGCAGCTCCAGCTCGTCGTTCCTCTCGTCCTTCTCAAACACGATAATGTCTCCGTCCATCAACTCATCCAGCACCTGTCAAGTCAATTCAATGTATTTTATTTTGAATATTACAAGGTTCAAAGCACTCAAAATCGGATGGTAAAAATAATTTCATTGAACACGTTAGCGAACTTAGCAGTCTAAATTCTTAACAGTTATGTAAATGTTCATGAAAATCATTGATATCATTCAACATAAAAATATGTATAATAGGCGCTTGCAGTGATTTTTTCTCTTCTCACTTGATCACACGTTAAGTGAAGGGTAGGGCAAGATGTGAGGTCATGCAGGCGATTGCTCTTTTATCCTATTTGCGTATACCCAAGTGAGACTTGCGAGATGGAGATAGAGAAAAATCCAGTGTGCAGCGATTATATATACAGACATATGATTTACCACTTAACAATCAAGAGAAGAAAAACATTAATATTATTTCAAGCAAATATACCAGATTATCTTTTTGCACTTTAATTTTAAAGGGATCAATTATTTTTTTACAATGATATTATTTTAGATCTATTTCTTGTACACAATCAAAGGTTATTATTTTTTTATATTACATTTGTTTATAAAATCGAGTGTACTTTTATTAAGCTACATCACATTTACATATAAAAACCATTGGCAAGTTGTTTGAATATCATTTTTTTTATTTTTTTTATTTACAAAACAGTCATAATTTTCAAGACTGATTTCTTAATCTCTGCTATTGTGGAAACTTAGTATGGTAAAAATGCAGTATACCATCGCATACATCGTCAAAGTCAAAGGAAGGTCAGGTGTGCCAAGTAGCAACAAATGACTATCGCAGTGGTAGTATTCAATATAGTCGACAGAAAAATTAAAAAAATAAATCTTGGCGGTGCTCTATTTTAACAAGACAGGTTAAGTTGCAGTTAGGTTACCCAACAATTTATTACTAAATTTCAGGAAATTTATCTTATTATTTTAAGCGAGGATACACTCATTTAGATACTAAAGAAAAACATTTCCTATACCTCATGTGTTCTTTAATTCTTCCATTTTAAAATGCATTATTAAATTTGGTAGTGTTCATTACTGTCTCCGATGTGGAAAATAATGGTTTACGGACGTTTTAGAATATTCTTTCAGTGACCATGGTATACTGCAGCTTTACCTTTATTATTCAAGCCTTATAATATAGACACCTTTTAATATGAATTCTTACCTTTTCATTAGCCTGGTGTATTCCCATGCAGAAAACCATAAATTGACAATAGTTAAAAATATTTTTAACATTGATATCCGAGAGACAAGTATTACAAAATTATCTATATCAGTACCTTTTCTAGAGGATCGTTGAAGTTCCTTATTTTCTCCACAAAGTCCGGCTTTATTTCTTCGTAAAGATGGAGATACGTACCAGGGGGGAAACCTAAGAATATAAATGAAGATAAAAATGAAATGCAAATGATTTTCATGAAATATTTGTAAAAGCAACAATAAAACATTCTTATGGTGTCAATTTATCATGCATAAATTGTGGCACAATTCATATAGTCAAATAAATACACAATCAAATGTGATGCTATTATTGCTATTTTTCAATTATGAAATAGTGTGACAGGGAAAGATATGTATGACCCAATAAAAAGGACAAAAGGATCTCCTCTAGTTGTGCTACAATGAAATTTTCAAAACATATTCTAAAATGGATAGCATGGTATTCTACTTATCGTGGAACTGGGTGTGATTTTTTTCAGAAGCATCATCATTATGAGCTATGAAACCAGTATTGTATTTGAAAACACCACAAAAATGTTTTAGTTGAATTAAATAATGATTATTCTCAATCGGTGCAGTGATCAACGGTTTTTTCACTGATCATTTCAATCAAAAACAAATTCACAAGAGAATTCTGTACCTGCTCTTTTATTCAATATGGGTACCAGATCGGTAAGTTTGCTGGATATGGGCAGATAGTGATGTCCGCAGTAGTGAATTTTCTTATTGTGAGGATCGTACATCTTGAAGAAGAGGACTACGTCCTTGTCTTTGTCGAAGGGGGGCAGCGAAGTTAGGCCGGAGTCAGGAGGCAGAAGTTCTAGGAATATATTCCACATGGGCGTGTTCTCTGTGAGATCTAAGATCGACTTGTTCAGGTCGTTGACGATATCCAGGCAAGTCGGTCGACAAGTCTAGAAAATAAGTGACTATTGTATCTTTCCATTCAAATAAATAAATTCGTGGTATACGTAGTACATTGGGTGAGCAAAACTTAATAATTCAATATTTTCACGGTTAAAAATAACATACATGGTTGGAGCGTGCGCTGAAAGGCCACGGCCTCAGCTGTTTGATGGGATATTTGAAGTTTTCCGCGAGCATTTCGAGGAACTCTTGCACATTGGCATGCTTTCGCACTTTGAATACCCTGTAGTTGGCCTTTTCTGGATCGTACAGATCGTTTCCTTGATGTCCGGTGAATGCGTCTTCCAGCAAAATATTTACAGTTATGTAAAGGTGAGCATCATTTCTTTCTTTACGCCTGAACTGTAAACAAATAAATCGCAAAATTGATAGGCCTGTACATGTTGCCGTACTCTTTCAAATTTCATTTGATAAAACCAATATTTTAAATCTAGTAACACAGGAAAAATATAAACAAACAAAGCATAAAAGATTTAAGCTGTTTGAAAAATGATTTCAATATACCAAAATAATTACAATGCATTTTTGTATAAAGGAAAATACATGACATTTTGCATCGCAAGTCTCATAATTACAAATCTTGGGATATTTGGAAAAGATACGTGGCTTTTAGGAAGAAAACAGTTGTCAAATATTTCATTACACAATACTTACAGACTGCACAGATTTGTGCTTTCGCTAATTGGCCTACAAATGCGAAATAACATGTTAATTATTAAAGTAATTTAAAGGGCCCTGTTAAAACCAAGTGCTAATAATATAAAGTTGATGTCTTCAAACATTTTACATCTAGGGTGAAAATATATATTTCAAAAATGTGACCAGCACACAGTGACATTTTTAGTACATACCGTTTCTATCCGTTTTTCTTCAGCTAGCCTGTCACCCAATTCACTGGGGATGTCTGCCTGAGTACATTCTTGAAGTACTGTTTTTAATTGTGAATCCCTTGAAGCAAAATAAAAACAATAATAAGAGATGCAAAATGATTTTTTAGCACTCAATATAATTGAAAAACTTCTAGCAAAATAACAGCAAGAAGATGAAGAAATCCGAAAAGACCTCACCTAATGTACACCAACATGTAAGCGTTGGTGCAGTGACGAACGGTCAGCATGATGTCTTCGTCATGACCTCCAAAATTATGTTCGATGGCCTCTTGTTTGGTACAACGAGATACTACATCATCGTCAAACTTGCACCACTAAATTGGAAAACAAAAAAAAACATCTCTTTACTTAACAAACTGACAATTTATAAAAGAGAAAGGATTGTCCCTTCAAGGCGACAACAAAATGGCAATATGACACAATAATACATGGAGATAAGTAAAACTAGCTTCCTGTGGAATAATTTATATTTTATGATATTAGTGAAAAAAATATATATTGAAATAGAAAACAAGCTGGTACCCATATTAAATATGTAGTATGACGGTATATAGTATAATAGCTCCATTAATTGGATGTGTCAATCTATTATGAATCTTAATTTACATTTTCCTACTCTTACTGTGCATTGACGCATATAACATATTACAAACAATTTAAGACCCCGTGAACAATAATTCAACAAGACAAAAACAGATTTTACTAATTACCTGATGCATGGCCTTTTTCGGTTTTTTTCTAACTTGGATAAATTAATAAAGAATATGAAAAAATTAAATGAAAATTATCAGCATCAGACTATTGATACAATTCAATTAAAAAATGAACACACAATAATGAATAAGACAAACCTTTCCATCACCCTTGGGATTAATGAAAACAACATAATGTCCTCCGTGATTGTCTCCGGAATGCACCAGAACCGCATGAAGAGTGTAATCAGCGGGAACCGATGACTTTTCTTGAAGGTATGCATCAAGATTTATATGCTCATAAAATTCAAACCTAAGATAGAAAACAATAGATCAGCTACAGCTCCATTTTTCCTATATTCCACTGTAGCAGTTTTTAATAAAAATAATTTGAATGCATACACAAAGTCATTCAGCACTCACCTATCATTAAATTTAACAGAACAGTCAGTGACAGGGTCATACTGGAACCTCATTAGGTGTAAATGTAAAACTGGCGGAAAAGAGGCAAAGATGACTCCCTTATCAGCTTCTTGCAATCCGTGTTCGCCGGCATCATATTTATTATCTCCCTCCAAAGTCTCCGTTGACACGTAATCCTTGAAGGATTCATCGACTGAAATTTTTTTGAATGTTGAGATTGAATAAAACTTAACAATGGTTGACAATTTAAACAAAGCTGTGGTGGTGGGTATGATCGGTTTCGTTAATCGCAAGCGGTCGTAACCATAATAAAATATAATTTAAATATGTCTTTTTCATCAAGAAGAGACAGTTAGGCCCGTAAAATTGATTACCTCTTCATGCTGGATAGTTTGGATATTTATTTAACACTAAGACTAGCAGTCCACATGCTCCACATTGAGAGCAGAAATGGTTAACCCTTTTTGCCTCCTTTAGTGTTATGTAAAAGGCAATGCAAGAAATCATTGTGAAACAAAATAGGCCACCAGATTGCCATTTAAATAAACCCATTTGCAAAATAAAATACCATTCAATCAAATATATCAGCTTGATCGTAATTATGTGAAGGTACTCACTATTCTTTTTCCCCTTAATGTTTAGCTGTATATCATAAAAAGTTTCAAGCCTCGTGCTAGAGCAGGTGACATTTTTACACTTGATGTACGATGTCATCTTGCCTTCAAACAGCTTGGGTACCGTTCCCTCAACACAGGTGCCTTTCATTTTACTCTCCAGTTTGTCTAGCAACACCTAAGAACGCAGACAAAAACAAAATAATTACTTAAAATTATAACGTGAGGGGCCATGTTCGAGTAGTGGAACAGCTCTAAATTTAAAAAAAAAAATGATTGATTACAGAGACTTGCATTTAGTATGAGAAGAATATATTCAAACTGTAAATGAAGCTTTCTGATAAACTGAAACCTGTTTCCACTTCTCACAAATTTGTCCACAATAGTGAAACTGGTGTATTTCAAGCAGTGTGCAATTTTTCACATATGTCATCAAATTATGTTACTGAAAATCGTTGATGATTGTACGGTTGTAGTTTTGTATTCTAGATTTTACTCATATATTCTGTAAGCTGAAAACGTTTAGTACTTGATTCTTACCCTAAGAAATTCTTGGACATCGTGCTGCATGAAAGAGTCGAGTGTCTCCCAACCGAAGCTTTTGGTTAGTTTTTTGGTTCCGACAGGTTTATCGGAAAACTGTAATTCATGGAAAACCCTCTGCAAGGCGAGAGCTACTGATCTAGTGCTGTCGTCAGATTCTGTTGGCATTTTGTAGACCGCCTTTCGCAGTTGATTGGTGAAGTATAATGTTTGCAACAGTGAATTCATGTAACAAGTCGCCCCTTGATTCTTCAAACCTGCAAATAAATTCAGTCAGTACTGCAGTCCAAGTTATTTCTCGGCATAAACCATAAACAACAATTCATTACACCAACAATGATATAGACTAACCGACAAAGCCAGTGTGTTTCTTCGAATCCCATGATACTCCATGAGGAGCCTCAGCTGAGACGTGGACTTCTAATGTGATGGTGTCATCTTTTACATATCCTTTCTCTGGATCTAATACGTCACTCCAACCCATGAAGTGTGAGAAGCCCCAATCGTTCTCTTTACTGTAAAATTATTATTTTTTTAAATAAAATTAAAATTGACTCATTGCTTAGATAGTTATCATTCATGGTATGATGTATTATGAATATCCATTTCGTGGACTAAAATGGAAACAGTATAAATGCGCCTCATTCATATTTTTATAGTCATTGTATGAAATACATCCTTACATAATAAACTAATTACTAGGTATGTATGGTAAGTTAAACAGCATGTGCTAATCAAATTAAATCTGTTATCTAGATATGATATTTTGTTAGTATTGTCAACATGTTTAATAATAATAATTCTTTAAATTAGATAACTAATTCGATAATCTCAATGGATATTTTGAGAAATATGACACCATGTAGTAACCAAAGGCCGTATTATCATTTCCATTATTTAGTCATATATGGGAAAACGGCTTAGCCAAAAATATCAGAATCTATTTTGACACATCATGAAATGCAAAATACAAGATATCGAAATCATCTACTTTCTCAGACAAATATAGCTCAAAACAAAATGAGCTGCATTTTGTGCATAGCTGCCAGCGGTACAAATGGAAAAAGAAAAAATGTCCAGAATTCAATTTTGAGAATGGCTTAACAAAATAGTTATGGAATTATTATCATTCAAATAAAGTTTTATTTGAATGTATAAAATTATGCGAAATAGATTTCCTGATATTAATTTCTTATTGACACAATGATCCGTCTGCACTATTGCAGAAAAATGATTTCTGGATAGTTCTTTATGATACTACATGATTCATAGAAAGATTCATGCGAAATTCAGAAATACAATTTACCTGAAAAAGAGATGCTGAATCTTTCGGGTGAAGGGTTCAGGCTTAGCTTTATGAGAGTGAAGTTTGAGTTCGGCGATGGCATAACAGGACCAGCTAGATGACTCGCTTTCTCCATTGCACTGCAGGAAGAAACCGAGTGACTTTTGCTGCTTTTCTTGCAGAGGACTGTGGCGAGGCATAATCATGATCTTCCAAGGGAGATTCCGCACGTAGCAAGGTGGCGACAGGACGGAATCTTTGATTCGACTGAAGTTTTGGACCGTAAAGGTGAAAGTGGCTTCCGAGCGAGCTTCGTCGTCCACCATCTCAGCATCCTAAAATTGTCACATGTTAGAAATATCTTAAGTAATTTATTTTGGCGACCTGCTAAAAAAATATCGAGTAATTGATTGAGCTAAAGAAATATTTTCACTGCTAATGACCTCACAGCGCATTGTATAATATTAACCTGAATAGCTGCACCGGCAACATCCTGGTTCTGTGGACCGATCATCACCTCTCCGTTGGCACCGCGCTCTGTGATTTCACCACCTCCGGTGTCGGTTAGAGTTTCAACTGTTTCCACTATAAGAAACAATTGACAATTTAGAACTCAGGTACAGATATGAAAAAAGCTATTCATTCAATTTAGAAACCTTCATATCAACTCTACTATAAATATTTTAAGATGAAATAAACAAAAAATATCTTATAAAATAAATTTAGAGCTGCCAGTAAAAAGGAAAAGGATAATTATAAACCTTTATACTTCTTTAATTAACATTATCTAATTCAGTAGGTGCTTAGATGTATGTATATCACGGTTGTGACACACTAAACGCCTAATATTAAGTGTTGGCAGCATGTTTTAATAATATCTTTAACAGTATCCAGGAGCTGTATTAGGTCAGTTGGTCAACCCCTCTTTTCAGACTGAGAATAAATAGGAATCCATTGGTAACAGCCAATTGTTGGCAAATAATTTTCCCTCTTTCCCATTAATTTTGTGAAATACTATGAAGGAAGGAAATACTATGAACAGACATCTAGGATAAGATATCTTAAAATGAGCGATTTTATAAATGCTAGATGATAAAAATAAATATGGGTTGTTCATCAACTTGGCCCATAATTTTATCAGCATTTTTTTATTATTTACAAACCAGAATGGCAATTTGATTTTATACTATGAGGGACTCTAATTTCCGCATGCCTTACAAACGGACACACAACTCTGCTTAAATTGAATGCAAAATGCCCTGCGTTGTATGCAAAATGTTCTTTCAATAGAATAATGTGAATGTGTAAATTTCAATTCAGATAATCAACCACTCTGTTTCGAAACTGTAGTAACTTAAAAAAAAAAAGTATTTATGAAACATAAAAAGCATGCTTTTAAAAAATGAATTAATAACAATAGAAACATTCAGCCGGTCAATGATATTGTATGAGTAACATTTCAAAATATTGTTTGCCGTTCACTAAATTTGAGTGTTTCAATCAAACAGTAAGTCCTCACACTTAGGCATTTGAGGATTAAACATGAGAAAACTACAAAATTCAACATCAGATATAGCATAAGCTATAAACAGAAATGTGTTCGGAATTTTTTTTAAAAATTAAAATTGGAAGACACATCTGGTTTATCAATTGTTTATAATTGATTTGGATAAAATATGTGCCAAGTAAATTAAGAATGCTATATGTCATGTCGAATGCGTAGCAAATATCATAAAACGTTGTTTATAAATAATTTATCAAATTGAATGCACTGAACAAAGGATTTCAAAGTCACTACTAGTAGTATAGGTACAGAAATTGCAACTCACCATCTTGTGTTTCCATTTCTTCAACCTGGCTGACATTATTATCTGGTTGCCTGTCAGCAGCAGGCGAATGGTTCATGTTAGCCGGGCGCGCCACCGGGAGACCTCGCCCCGTACAATCAGTAACGTCCTAAACAAATCAACGATTAATCCACATTGAAAAAGGCACACAAATCTAAAACGGCGCCGAAATTCAGCGTGATCGATATCATTTCAATGAAACATTTCGCACTCACTATTCCGTTGTATTTTTATGAGCAAATATAATACAATCAATGTCAATAATAGGATCACATTATTAATTGATTACCTTTAGCGCCAGAGGGTTTGGCCCTTTGGACTTTTTTGACACTCGGTTAGAATGATTTTGCGGATTTTGAGAGTTTTGGGTCGAGAAATGGGAATTCTGCGAGTTATTTTTGTTCGCGGATGAGTTGGTCACTTTGACAAAGTGTTTGCTTGCGGTGCGCCCAATGTCTGCAAATTTTCCAGCCCTCTTTTTGAGAGTATCTGGCGATTGCCACTTGAAACGGGATGATAATATTCGATTTAATGTTCGGTAAACCGCATGAGGGCATTAAACGACAATAATAAACGGTTTTCACTAAAATTTACAGCGGCGGGACACTTCTTTTCATGTGAAAATAAACAAAATGGCTGGATAATTCAATTTCCAGCTTGTGCCTGTCGGCAAATATTTTCTATGGATTAGCCTGTTCGAATATTTACATTCGATTGCCAGGTATTGTTGAATTTATAGTCTATGTCACCCCACTGAACAAAATAAACGTTAGATCGCTATATTTCAAGTGTATTTTTAGAACTCACTAACACAAATTTTGGTGATTCATCATTCAAATATAATTTTTAGCCGAAAAAAAGTCTTTAATTGACTTTCTTTTGTTTTTATATAAATAATTGTCATTTAAAATTATTTGTAAGTACCTAGCATAGTTTGATAAAAAATATGAGTTGTTTTTTATTTATGATCAAATCAAAACAAAATAAGTTCATCAAATCACCAATCATTATCCATGCTGTTTTAATTATCTTTTTGAATAGTGGACACCACATATTAATAATGTTTAATTCTTAGATTTTGTAGAATCGTTAAATCAAATAAATATATATTAAAACATTATTAAAGCGCTGTTTGTATTGCAATATTTATTTTCATTTGTGAGTTTTCGGGACAATTTTGAATGATGATTTGCATACACAAACTTAAATACGTTAGTACGTGTCCACTTTCTTTTGGAAATTTCATAAATTTTACTGCTCTGAAAATCTTTTTGCTTTCTAAAATTTGACATCGATGAGCATACATATTATTAAAGCATTAGTATTGACCTTATGATATTATCCTACTAAAAAGATAGTATCGAGTACAAAATATAGTATTCCGTTACCCAATGCCGTCCACGCAGACCATAAACCATAGAGATTATTACTTGACAGTCATTAGTATTTAGTCATAGACAAGATACTGTATTTTGTAAATTAGTCTATGACAGTCATCAAAGTCGCTTGTTCATCCTTACCCGGCTGAAGTTTAATATTTTCTAGATTCGGCCCCTGATCTTTCATTTCACTAAACAAATTTTCAATTTTAAAGGTATAGATTACACAAACACATATTCATTATTATTATGTTTTTAAATTATTCAGTCAAAAGTGTTCAAAGCACGAAGATCTAGATATCTCATAAATTGTTCTACTTATTCAATCATTTATTTCGGTTATCACAGCTTAATAATGGCAGCAGTAAGCGGAGATATGAGTGAACTCGACAACAGTGGTAAAATAATAAAAATGGAAGTTAGTATTTTCATTCTAACCTTAATTCAATTGGCAATCATTCTAGTCTTGTGACAGAATTTTCACTGGTAATTACATGTTTTAGGTAGATTACAGTTCTATCTGTGCTGAAAAGATTCCCTTGTGTAAAGAGTGGGCAGCCAAAGGCAAAGTTCACGATGCCCTCGATCAACTTCTTGCCCTGGAAAAGCAGACGAGAACGGTATGTGATCTATTAATTTATATTCGGTTGAACCCTTGTTACAATCTAAATTTACCATGTGCAATTTGATAAAATTTACAAATAGGAAAAATGTTTTTTATTTTATTTCACCAGTTGATAACACTTGCGATAAGAGAACGAGTCCTCATCATAATACAATAAATGTGGGAGCAGTAAATACATATTTGTTTTATTTACATTTATAATACAGAGAATTAAATATGTTTTGGTGTCCATACTAATAATTGATTGGCTTTATTTCGCAGGGCGCTGATATGGGCTCCACTTCTAAAGTTTTAGTCGCCATTGTACAAATCTGCTATGATGCCAAGGACTGGGTCGCTTTAAATGATCACATCGCCCTTCTTGCAAAGCGCAGGTAACTTCTTTGGTCGATCAATCTTACACAGCCATGTTCATCCATAGATTATGATAGCAACTAGCATTTATAGTTTGGCTACTAGCACACCTTTTGAACCACAATGTGCATATCTGTGTCTTTTGCAAGTGTGCGAAATATCAACTATTTTTTGCTTGCTGCAACAGTCAAGTTGTAAGGCTACTTAGTTGTGTGGTTGTGGGTTCAAATCTCTCAGTGGACACTGATATGTCGATTTTTATTCAAACTCTCGAATGCCTTTGTCCTTCTCACCCACAATGTGCGCAATTTTTTAGTAAAATATAATTTACCTGACTTTTTCTGAACGATATAAGTATTTGATACAGAAAGTGTTGCCCTACTATAGATGTACCATCATAACTTAACCGCTGTTCAAATTCAGAACTAAAATTGTCCCCATATAGTAGATACATTTAAAAGCCTTCGAAGTTATAGTGTTTTTTTCCTTCCATATCCGCTCCCTATTCGGAGCATATGGCCGCTACACGGTGCCTCCAAGATTCTCTGTCTCCCGCCAACCTCCTCGCATCTTCCCAGGTCATCCCGGCGTCCCTTAGCTCCCCTGAGTACATCCTATGGATGGTCATCAGAGGCCTTCAGCGGCGTCGGGATCCATGAGGTTGATAGAAGAGGCAGGCAGGATTCAGGAGAGATGATGGCGATTATCTTGGGTGGGATCCCATAAAGCTTTAAAATGGCCCATAGGGAAGGCCTATGCGGACTATCAAAGGCTTTCTCGTAGTCGACAAAGCAACACGCAAGCGAGCTATTGAATTCATTGCTTTGCTGGAGAAGGCATCTGAGGTTGTGGATTTGGTCCGCACAGGATCGGCCAGGTAGGAACCCGGCCTGATTTTCCCTGAGGATACGCATTATTGGGATCCTTATATTTATATAGTGGGTCACCTTTTTTGTGGATGGTGACTATCTCACCGTTGACCCAGTCCCTTGGGCAGCGCTCCTGATCCCACACCTTACTAATAAGTTGGTATAAGGGGTGCAGAAGCGCCTCCAGGCCGTACTTGAGAAACTCTGGGTGTATACCATCTACACCGGGCGCCTTCCCATTCTTCAAACGCTGCACGGCTGAGGTGATCTCAGCACGCGTTGGCGATATGGTCGGGTATATTCGACGCTCGGGGAATATCTACAAGTAAGGCTTCATTGGGTATATCAAATGGGTTCAAGGGAGGAGGGCGATTTAACAAGCCACAGAATTGATCTCTCCAGTGTTTTAGTAAAAATATATTTACATTAAGATTTTGTTTCATTTATAGCTTGCATATAAAAATGTGTTAGTAAATAAACAAATTTGATTGAGTAATTTTGCATATATATGCATGTATTTATATTTGGTGGCGCCCTGTAAGCGGTCAAGTTAAATAAATAAATAAATCTATAATTATTATATTTTGTTCAGGTCGCAATTGAAACATGCAGTCGTAAAAATGGTCCAAGAGTGCTGCATCTATGTTGATAAAACACCAGATAAAGACACTCAAGTCAAACTGATAGAGACGTTGAGGAGCGTGACCGAGGGAAAGATCTACGTGGAAGTTGAACGGGCAAGACTCACCCACAAGTTGGCCAAGATAAGAGAAGGCGAGGACAATGTGGCGGAGGCGGCTAAGATCATTCAAGAACTCCAGGTGGAGACGTACGGATCTATGGAGAAACGGGAGAAAGTTGAACTCATTCTAGAGCAGATGAGGCTCTGCTCAGAGATCAAAGATTTTGTCAGGACACAAATCATTTCGAAAAAGATTAACAGGAAGTTCTTTGAGGATGAAAAGACATTGGTTTGTATTCATTATGTTTATTTTATCAGTCATTTAAATATACTCTATAAACAGGGCTTTTTCACTCTTGTGAGTCCCAACAGCTTCAAAGTTGCACATATTATATAAAAACATGTGCAATAAACCTTCATATTCACATACCTGCAATCATAATGCATTCTCCATTATCACCTTTCGACACTCAAGTTATCCCACTGTCCCCATGTTATTTATTTGTGGTTTTTTTAGAGTTTGATTGTAACCGGGTTTCCAGCTTGTGTTTAAAAATGAAAAAAATATTTACCTCTACACCTCCGTGCGCCAAAGGCATAGCTTGCCGCCCAAGCATTTTTTTCACCTAATTTTTGCACGACCATGAGCTAAAATCTAGTATATCTAAAAAACTAGTAAAATTATTTGGGTTAAATAAAAATTGTCAATTAAATGTATTGTTTCAAATTTACAATAACTTCATTTAAAATATATATGCATTTTTTCATATCTTTTATATGCATATCACAAACAGAGCAAATTCGCGGCTTCGTACAAAACTGCTGAGTGTATTGAGGTTAACAGCTCACTTCTCAATATTTTATATTCCTTTAAATACACTGATGCACCATTAAACTTGGAAATTATTTGTAATAATCATGACATATTTCTTTTAGGAGTTGAAAGAAAAGTTCTACCGATTGATGATAGCAGTAGACCAGCAGAGTGCTTCTTATTTATCCGTATGCCGTCATTACCGCGCTCTTGGAGATTTAGGTGGACCAGACTCGTTGATCGGCGCAGTGTTGTATCTCCTATTGGCTCCATATGATAATGAACAGGCAGATCTCACGCACCGTCTTGTGGCCGAAAAACAATTAGAGCAACTACCCGTTTACAAGTAATTTAAATATCTTGATTTAAACAATTAAATTAGATGTTCATCATTAATAGTGACAATTGCCTTATCCCATATTATTCAAACCATTCTGACAGTATGAACATGCATATATTATGTCAACACAAACTTGGCATGAAGGATTAGGTCTTTTTTTAAATTTTGCTATACATATACCTTTTGAAACATACAAATTATCTAAAAATCATATTATTTAACCTTTTCTAATGTCAAACAGCATTCTCAAATTATTGCTGTTACATAAAGTTGACCATTATACAGTGGCCTAATTTAACAAAAGCGTACAATAATATTACCGAGCATTCTACAAAATGGTAAGTAATATTCAAAATTCGGTATTATTTGCCTGTAATTGTGGATGAATTAATTTATCGCATTTTCAATGATAAAACAATACTAAAGTTTAAATGCTGGTTGAACTTTAAAAAAATAACCACAGAAATCTCTGTGTATTTGATAAAAACCAAGCTGGAATTCAACCCCCTTTTTATTTAGTTAATTTGTGATAATTCATTATTCACATAGTGTAAATTTCGCTTTTTGTTGATATTATAAATTAATATATTTGAATTTCACAGAGAGCTCCTCAGACTGTTTATAAATCCAGAGCTTATCCGGTGGGACGGTTTGTGCACACTTTATGAACAAACATTGAGAGCCACTGCTGTTTTCAACCCAACCAGTGAAAATGGGGAAACGAGATGGACAGATTTGAGAAACAGAGTCGTAGAACATGTATGTAATATTTTTTTTCTCTTTTCCACCTGAAGGGAAATCTATGTTTGTCCGTGTAACTTTGAAAAGAGTCACTAAAAATTAGTCGAATTTTTTCCTAGATACCAATTAATTAATACCGATAACCAATCAACCAATCCTTAGATATAATAACCATGGAAGACATTATGTTAAGCTTATCTCTGCTTACTAGAATACTTTTTATGTATACTGTATCTCAAACGAGTAAATTTTCTAAACAATGTTCAATTGTCCTGTCAGCACTGATGGGAAGGGAATGTCCAATATTTGGGGCACTTCAAGTCTTTATGAAAAATATCAAAAGCAGGGTCCACTGAATTGAGAGGGTGGACAGTTACTCAAATTCCAATTTCAAATAATGTAGGAAAAAAATTGGCATAAATTGAGGTTGCTCTATAGTGCACATACAAAGACACCGAATTAATTGGTCTATATTTTTAAGAGTGCTGAAGACACGAAAAGAAATTTCAATAGATGCGATAACACATCTAGCGTAATGTATTCAAGATGTGACTATTTTGGTAGCGTATGCGCCAGGCACGTACTCCGCAGTTAACGAGTTAACTTAACAAACCAAACCTAGCCTTACCCAAACCTGACAAAAAATAAAATTATAAATAGCTTATTAATTAAATATTTAATTTGATTATTCCACACATCAGCAAATAATTAATAGGGAACACTGTCGGCAGCCATCTTGAATTATATGTCAAATAAAAAACAAAATGATTAAACCTCTTATAAGCTTATTATTTACTGAATAATGGAAATTGTATGTTGATTACTTTCACAGAATATCCGTATTATGTCCATGTACTACACCCGTATCTCACTTGTTCGAATGAGTGAGCTCTTGGGCTTGGGTCACGCTGAAGCGGAAGAATTCCTCTCTAAGCTTGTCGTTGGTGGAACCGTCAAAGCTAAAACAGACCGTCCTGCAGGAATCGTTCATTTCAGGTAATTCTAATTTATTTTTGAAACAACTCATTAAATTGTTTCTATGTAGTATTCTCATTAATAAATAAAAACTCTATTGTAATCAAATGTTTGCTTAAAAATGAGTCATCTCACAGTTTGAAATATATCTTGACCTAGCTACGTTGATATGTCAGTCACTGTTAAGTGCACTAGAAGTAGTAATTTTTTTTATCAGCCACCTGTATATTTTATCACTAATCTCATAGTATGTTATCGTTTTTCATATTTCAGTAATTTATTTGCTTAACATGTTTAGAAACAGCTTCAACAAAAGCTATTTTCAATTTTACTGTCATATCACTGACTACTTTTGTTTCTAGCTGGTAACAGTCAAATTTCTTTCAAACTTAATATATGTGATTATATATTCATTTTTAATTAAGTATTTCGACTGAAGGTGCTTGATGGAATTTCAATATCAAATTAGAATTTTTTGAATTTTGTACTTTTTCATGAGTTTTGTAGCTAACGACCCGGGTTTCGCCTTTCTTTATCTTCAGGCATTCCAAGTGCACGGATGCACCTGAACCGAGTCGGTTCAGGTGCATCCGTGCACTTGGAATGCCTGAAGATAAAGAAAGGCGAAACCCGGGTCGTTAGCTACAAAACTCATGGAAAAGTACAAAATTCAAAAAATTCTAATTTGATATTCATTTTTATTCGCTCTTTATTTTCAATTAAATAACATAATGGCGGATATTTCTTGTGTATATTGTAATTTGTCTGTGATATTGCAACATAAAAAATTGGACTTTTATTTCTACAGTCAAAACCCAGACGTCTCCGACCGTCTCAACTCATGGTCCAACAATCTCAACGAGCTGATGCAGCTCGTTAACAAGACAACACATCTCATCAACAAAGAAGAATGTATTCATAAGCCACTGCGAAATGCCGAAGAGGCTAAAGTTGCCGCTGCAGAATAATGTGCTTGTTTTAAAAATATAATTTCTGATTTTCCGTTGTATACTTAATATAAATATTTTTAATTATAATAAAATGAAAGCGTTTCTTATACACTGCGTTTTATAATTTCTACCTTATACACTTTCCAATTGGTAAACTTTTATGTTCACATTCTTATCAATCCCTTTTTTATTTTTCAACCACACACACATAAGTTTTTAGTATTAGTACATAGCATATATGCAATCAAACACTATAAAAACACCATCTTTGCATGAAGAGTAGTGACTACATGTCACCGGATTGGATGTGTTATAATGGGACCGTAAAAGAATGGTTAAGGACCGAGTCCTAAAAGTTTTTTTGGTCACTACAAATCATACCGATCTGGAATGTGTTAAGTAAATTAATATATTTACTGAACTTTGGTATGTACCAGATACCTTTTTTATGATAAGATAGAAAAGAGTCGTAAACTTATCTCAGCTATATTTGACATAGTTATACAAACTGTATTAATTTTACTCAATTTGCTCCAGCAAAATGTGGTTTGTAATATCAGTGATTGTTGTTATTTTCCTTGCAAAATTGCTTACCAATGAAAATAAACCACGAATACTAGGTGTTTATGAACAAGGAAATTTCTGGTTTCCTCTCAAAAGATTGTTCATGTTTTTTATTCTATCGCTAAGACAGGTATGGATTTAAAAGGTGATATTTATTTTATGCTCATTATAAAGATTTTTTTTTTTGATGATGGGCAATATCAATTTGGAATGAATGTTCAATAGTGCTCTTTTGACTTGCACTAATCAGCCACATCAAGAAACAATAATTGTAATTTGTTGCTCAATTTATGTGTATTTTAGATTTCACACAAAAGAAGACTGAAATTGAAACCAAATGTAAATGAAAAATTTGGTTTGTATGCAACAGAAGAAGATTGCTTAATAGATTGCCCACAACCTCTCCAAGAAAATGAAAAGGTGAATATGGTGTGAATAATTAATTCAAAACAAATAAATCAACACATGTTTTTGATTGTACATGTCCTTGATAAAATAAAGTTTAATAATAAAAATAATAAAACATTTACTACAATAATGTCATTCCACCAAGTATTGACAGTGAACACCTTCAAAGTGATAAATTTTAATGTTACCTATTGATCAGCTGTAGTGCAGCAACCATTTTGAAACCTTTCCATATTTTTATCTTTCAATTTATCTTAATTTTTAACATTGAGGTGTCAAAAAAGAATAGAAATCACAGTGTCAATAATTATGATTATTTTATTAATGAATGTGTATTATTATAGGCAATTGATGCTGTTTATTTTAATGGTTCATCTAAAAATGGTGCTGCATTAGTTTGTGGTCTTGCAAGACGACCAAAAGGAGTATGCAATTCATTTCTATATTTGAAGGTGAGTTTTTTGTAAAATTAAATAGAAAAATCATTTGAATAACAAAAAATAATAATGAAAAATTTTCGTTATCCATTTTTAATTAAAAAATATTTTTTATTTCAGGTTGAAGGAGAAGATTTAATGCTTTCCCCAGAGCTTCCTTTTACCACTTTATTACAGACGAAGGAACAAGAGGGAAAATTCGAAGTTTGTGGACTCCAGCTATACCCAATAGAAAGAATGAAGTCATGGACAATAAAATATGATGGTCCCATGAAGTAATGTTTTATTTAAACTGAAGTGATGAAACCCATCTTCCCATGTTTCAGTCATATTGTCAATCTTTGCGGTGCTAGGATATCTTGAACACTTATATGAATAAAAAAATTATATATAA
The DNA here is from genome assembly GCA_028554975.1 of Himalopsyche kuldschensis. Taxonomy (NCBI): domain Eukaryota; kingdom Metazoa; phylum Arthropoda; class Insecta; order Trichoptera; family Rhyacophilidae; genus Himalopsyche; species Himalopsyche kuldschensis. Next base: position 2,452,376 of record JAHFWI010000005.1, read on the forward strand.
TTAGTTTAGTTTCGTCAATCATGTAACTTTTAATTGACATTATTATCTCATTTTTAGACAGTTTGCAGATTAAGAAGTCATTTGTATTTGAAGCTATTGATAAATAGGAAATTTTTAAGACAAAATTATGGGGAAAGAGTGAACCTTGCTTGGAAAACTAAATATTGAATGTTTTTATTTGTTTATATAGATTAAAAGGTGACCCTTCGAAATCTGTAAATGTTACACTGAATGTAACTTGGACTGCTGTGTGGAATCATTTCAACTATGACTCTGATATGTCCCCATTGAGTATGTCAAGAGACATGGCTCGTGAGTTTTGGAATAAAGAGTACTTTACTGTCTTGAAAGAGTGAGTGATACTTTAATAGTTCATAATCTTGTACTTTATCTGAGAGGAAATAAAACATTTGCCGGGTTTTAATCTATGGATATAGCTAATTACCAGGGCTGTGTAGTCAGTAAAAAAAAGTCCGACTCTAACTCCAGCATTTACCAAAACTATGACTCCAACTCCGACATTGACCAAAAACACGACTCCGACTAAAACGGTTGAATATCGTCCCTTTTTTTGCCTAATTTTCTAAATATCAACCCTACCAATCCGGCCAATAGCCAAATTTTATACATTATATGCAAAAATAAAAAGTTCAAAATTTCCGACTCCGAGTACGACTCCGGCCAAATCGCCACGACAACTCCGACTCCGGCCAAAAAGCCCCGACTCCGACTCCACAGCCCTCCTAATTACACTTTCAAACTTTTATGGTGTTTACTTTCAATTTATAGTGGATAAAAATAAAACAATTTTTATAATGATCAGAACTTGTTTCACTCATTGCGATTATATTCAAATAAAGTTTTTAGAAATACTACTACTTACACTGATTTTTTTTGAATATTTTACAAAAAGAAAATGTTATCGTTCATAAATAAAACAAATACAAATAAAATGCATCTGTAATAGTGACTGTTTTTGTATTAATCAATTCAAATCTAATTTTCAGTGTGCATCAAACCCATTATGAACAGCATGGTGATATTACTGGAACTGTTAAAATTAATGACAAAATATTTCAACTGAATGTGGAATGTGTCCGCGATCACAGCTTTGGTTTGTATATTACTTGACCCAATATAATATCCCAATCACATACTTAGCGCAATTATTCAACACTAGGTTATAAAATATTTTCGCTGGACGTAACTTTGTGAAAATTCATTTTAAATAAACCTTATCACAAGCTAAAAACAAAAATATTATGATAAAGCTTGTCTGGAGATGCTTCTCAAAGAGGCCAAACACATGTCACATGTAGTTACACAATTTAAGTAAGTGATTTAAAACAATATAGTGAAATAATCTATTTGCAATTTAATATTATTTTGAGACTCTTAATACCACCATTAAAATCATGTCGGGTTGAACCGTTGCAATGTATTTTGTAGAGCTACCTCTGACTATTTTGGGTTCTTTAAATGTCCGCTTCTATCGTAGCCAAAAGTTTCTGTGAATACAAAACGTTATTCTAATATTTTGACATAGCAAAATAAACTGCAACATTATTTTTATGTATTTTACTTCCATAGGCTGGAAACGAGAATGGAAACTGTTTCATCGGTATGCCCTTCATTACATAGCTCTAGAAAATGGCGATCGAATAAGTGTTGGAAATGTTTGTATGCCAGCATGTTTTTCAAGGTAATTAAATATATTGAGTCATCTATTATCAAACACGGCCTAGTAATGTTTCCTTTCAATATTAACTTTTGAATTTTTTCCTGTAGGGAAATCTCAATACCTGCATTTCAATATCAAAATTTGGCATATAAGTTTATTTATCGAGTCTTTGTCTATCAAAAGTGGCCATCACACATCATACACATCTTGTAATCATGACTACCAAGTCTGAGAGCCAATCAGATTGTAGTATTTGAATCAGCTGATTGATCATTGCGCAAAGTTAATTGCACTCGTATTATTTTATTATATACCATAATATTTAAAACTGTAAGATAGAAAAAAATATTAAATTTTTAATAAAGCAGTCAAAAAACCATTCACCTCTACTAGAAAAAAAGTGAAGACCCCTCAAATAAAATATACATATTATATTGATAATATGTATATTTATATAGATATAACATGATCAGCTCATAGCTTTGTGGAATGATTTCATCACTTTTAAGGTGTTCACTGTCAATACTTGGTGGAAAGGCATTATAATAAAAATAATAACACATTTTTTAGTACTTTTTCCACATCTGATTTATTTTATCAGGACTGGTTTCGCTCATGGCGAGCATTATCAACTGATGATCAGTTGATAATGCTCGCCATGAGCGAAACCGGTCCTGATAAAATAAATCAGATGTTGAAAAAGTACTAAAGAATGATTTCATGTTAAATCAATGTTAAATAGCCGGTTAGGTTTTGTGAATTGAAAATGTGTGTCCACTAAACAATAAAATAAACCGTATATACTTATGTCCATAAATACTTTGTTCTATGGAATCCATCTCTAAATAATTTCAATATTTTTGCTATTGTCAGCATTTGCCTGCTTATGGATATTCTTTCTTCCTCCTGTTTTCTTCACTATTGGTATTTCAGTAAGCATGGTTTAGCCACTTGCCTTGATATACATATCACAAAAAGAAAGAGCATTCTTTGATATAAATCTTTCTGTTAGTTTGACAATAGGATTTATTTGCCGTAAAGAAGACCAAAAGATTTACCCGATTGACTCCTGCGATCTTATGTTGTACCAGCATGGAGAAAACCTTACACCTCCTTTGGATTATGCATTTCAGTTTAAAGCAGGTACTTGATAGGCTATAAATTTTAGCAAATCTTCTTATTTAATAATTATGTAATAAAATAAATTAACCTTTCTGTGCCAGATATGAGATATCCCATACTATTTATTCATTAGGCCTTATATAAAATAAGCCTGATATTATGCTGAAATGAGATGGTGAATTCTATTTTACAATGTAGAACAAATACCAAAGTTCATAGAAACCTTCTTATAATATTTACATCCATACCATTTATTTTGTTTTCTAACAAACTACTTTCTGTTCACTTTTAGCGTGTCACTTCTTGGTGGTAAAGTATAATTTTAAATAAATAAAACACTATTTATTGTAATACATATAAATTTAACATATATTTGACATACAGTAGAACCTCGATTATCCGGACTAATTGGGGATGAAGATAGTCCGGATTAGGACAAATCCGGATAATCGAAAAAATCAGGAAAACAAAAGTATATTCAGTATAAATCATTTTCATTTCTTAAGATTAATACATATGTAGCTTTAATATTAAAAAAAAAATTATTGAAAAAACCAATTATCGATTTCTGCTTAAAGCTAGCTTTTTTTTCGATGTTGCCAAATCACGAATATTTTTAAGACACAAGTTGTCTTGAATACCACCTTTCTTGACTCTCTAGTCCCTGAGGTTGATATTTCTTTAATTATTTCGTCATCAATCAAAATTTGGAATCCAGGATCGTTTGCAATTTAACCACTCGGTTATATCTTCTTTGTCGCATTCAGCACATATTGAAAGTTGTGTTATTGCTTCCTTAATGTCTCCTCTATAATTTTCTACTTCATTACTGGAACTTACTAATGGTCTTTTCAAAATTTTGTTCCATGATTTTTTCAAAGATGGACACATCCAAAGAATTCCAACTTTCTGCTGCCATGTAGCAACAATCTTTTAAATTTATTTTCTTGTGGAAGCTGATAACTGTTTCTTCATTATTTTTATCTGCTAGCAATAATCGTCGAAGCATATCTTTTCTATATAATGTTTATTTTGACCAATCCGGATAATCGAGGTCCGTTTAATCGAGGTTCTACTGTATAAATTTTGAGCATTGACAGTTTCCACTGATGCACTGAGAGAAGAAATGCTTCGATTCAATCAAGCATTTTTTTACATTTGACTGTATCTAATTGCAATAATAATATTAATACCAAAGCATAACAGAAAGTACCATCTGATATAGCAGTGTAGTTTACCTTTTGACAATTCTTTTTTCGAATATATTTTTTTTTACTGTCTATGGCTGGTAGAATTACAGTTTTTTGATTGTTTTACACAATTATATTTGTGTAACGAAAATGTTCAAATTTACAATGATTTTATTGTTGCAAGTTATGCGCCGATGTGTTCTTTTGTATCAAATATTTGTGGCCCAGATAAGGTTAAATAAAGAGAGTAATGTAATATATACTTTTTGATTTTTCAGGAGACAAGACATACACAGTTCAAGTGGATGTGATTGATTCCCCGGCATTCTATATCGGTCATCAAAATGAAAGCAGAGTTGTAGAAAGACTTGTATCATACAGAGTGAATGGAGTCATCGGTTGGGGAGCCGCAGAATGGCAGTATACAAATGTGGATTCTAAGCCATTAGAAGCATGTAAATAGTCAATCCAAAAATGGATTTTGTGTGTTGGCGCCATGAGTTAATAATTTTCTAAAGTCTTAAAGTTGTCTATCACCACTCAATTCTGTGCAAATCATGCCTATGGCAAGTTAATAAATGAAATCAAATAACTCCTGAAGCTATTTGGCATTTGCAAAAAATATAAAATAATAGATCAATAAATTATACAACAGTTTAATCCAGGACTTTTTTTGTGGATCTAGTCTGATCTGCCTAATATAGCTGGCTGTATTGATATTTCACTATTTAATGAAGATGATATCAAAATTTCTCAGCAAGATAACAATTTAGGTGTATTTCAATTAATAGTGAGTTGATTATTTTAGGCAAATTGATATTTAAACAGCATGATTGTCATTAAGGAAGCAATATCATTGTTGAACATTCATATGTCTTATTATGTTAAATGTAAGGTTATCATTATTATGAAATATTGCTTTTTGGTTTCCGTTAAAAAGTAAAACAAATTTACTGCCAAATCTTATATTTATATAAAACCGAAACGGGGGATATATGTCTGTAATTCCCTTTTGCATTGTTATTGCAAGTTCAAACAAACGAATCGATTTCGCTCGCGAAAGTTTCGACGGTAAATTTGTTTCGTTATCAATGTGTGTGTAGAGACTCCAATTACTCGAGTATCGAGTAGTACATATATAAAACCGAAACGGCGTATGTATGTCTGTGGGTCTGTAATTCTCTTTTGCATTGTTGGTCATTGAGTTGCCATAAAAACGAATATGAAAGAAAATATGTTTGATTTTTTTATCGGCGAAGACATTTAGTCAAAATGTAATAAATTAGTCTTCTACTGACTTTTTCCCGGCTTTTATTAATATAATAATGTTTTTATTTACGTGAAGGTATTATTTGACATTTCTTTGACAGCAAATTAGATTTTTTCCTTGAACTTGGACATTTTAATGGGCGAGAATGGGGTTGTCAATATATGAAAGGGGCTGTGAAATGTCAATGCCAGTCTGAAATGTTCATTTTAATTCCATTTTAATTGACCTAGACTTTTGAATTTTGAAAAAAGTTGTTTCAGCTTGGCCCGTCTGAATTTACGCGCCGAGCTGAACATAACCCCAAACTGGTCTGAGCGAAGCCGGGTTCGAATACTAGTTATAAGATAAAATTCTTATTCATTTTCAAGGTGTGTACTGTCAATTAGTGGAAAGGCATTATATTAAAATAAGTAAAACACATATTTTACTACTAAGGTAAATGTACCAGTAGCTGACCGCTTAAGAGAAAATTTCAACAAAAATAACGATGATGTTCAGCATTGTACCGAATGATGGCAAAGCAAGTATACTCATATTGGATCATGTCTTTATTAATACTACGTAAAAAAAATTGCCTAAGGGCCTGTTTAAAAAAAGTTGTGTTAAATTATTTAAAGCCATGTTCCTGTTTCAGTAGTTGACCATCTCACATATTGAAAAATCCAATAGTTCACCATGTCTAATCAGGGGGCTTTATAGTGAACTTTCTGTCAGAGTTGTCTCAGGGCTTTCTGTCACACCACTCTTGGTTGAATCAAGTAGCAATGGGTGTTTCAGGAAAAAGGTACACACCGTTTCTAGCTTGATCACTTAAGAGATTTGAAATAATACACTTTCCTCACTAGGAGTTGTTTTCAAATGGCCACCCTGGCACTCCATTGACTATATGGTGATGTGTTAGTGGCTCATTCCGACCATAGATGCCTTAACTTGTCTGAACTTTAGAATTTAGAGCAATCTCGCATCTGCATTTTTTACTTTGGGCCATTTTATTCTCAAAAGGTCAACTACTGGTACATGGTCAGCTACTAGTACATTTACGTTAATTTCATACAGCATTGTCATACAGTGACAATAGTTCTAATTGAAATGTTATTCGGGTTTCGTTTTTTAAGCTGAATGAAGCAAAGAGAGGGCAGCGCTGGATCATGATTCGAAGATAAGAAAGAAACAATTTTTTTTACAGAAGATATATTTTATTAATTTGACTCACATAACAATGTTTTATAAAAGGTCGGATGTGAAAAATATGTTGACAACACATAATGGAATTATCTTAATGTATCACAAACAAGATGTCTTCAATGGTTCCTTACATAACTAACAGGCGGTTGTAACTTGGAATAAAATATTGAAGCATAAAAAATTGACTTGATTGAAATGGACTAGGTAAGATCCAAATTTTTTTTAGAAGCCTAATATTAAGGACTGAAATTAGAGAAAGTATTTTGATGACACCTACCATTTTGATTTACAGTTATAATGTATGATATTTGCTTGCCAAGACAGCGACAGAGACTGCTTTTGACACGAATCAGGTGTTGCTGTTATACATTTTATTATAAGATTTATTTATTGATTTAAAAAAAGAAGAGTTTCAGAAGCATCTTAGTTATAAAAAAAACTGATGTGAGTTATTCGCTTGTGATTGACTGTTGTCAGATTCGTCTTTGATTGGCTGTGAAAAAACAAAGGAATGTAATTTACATAAGAGATTAATTTGGAATGTCATTTCTAATTGGTTTTCAAAGAGCTGTGATTATATTACAAACACCGAGTGAAGCCAGGTGGAACTGCTCGTAATATATATAAACTTTTAGTGAGATTCATTTAACTGTATAGGTACTATATCTTTTTTTGGGGGTAATTTCTTGTTAGCGATATAAAATATCAAAATTACAAATGAAATGTAATACACAGAATCCCACATGCAGGGTTTAAAATACAGGCAATAGTATTTTAGAGATTAAAAATTTATCAACATTGGTCTACTTCAAACAATAGAAATAGTTCCCTAAAACTAGGACAAAAATATTATATATGATTAAGTAGAAACTTTTAGGTCATTTTTTATTAACAATCCTTCTCAACAATGACTAGATTCAATATCAAATGCAAAATAATTGTCTAGGAATGAACACAAAATATAATAAAAACATAATAAACCTTATAAATAATTAATGTGAATAAAAAATAAAACCACAACTTAACATTTAACTATATGTATGTGCCATATTACATAAATAATGATTTAAGTAAAATCAGTCAAGAGAGGCTTCACAAAAATAATCAAAACTTAGATTTATACAAAATGTGCAACTTTTCATTAGCTCATCTAAATTACATTAATTTAAAATACTCAAACATTTTGTTGTGCGTGCGTTTAATTTTTCTATACTCTCTTATCAAAACGAATTAATTATTAATTGATGTCATTATTCATTCATGCGGGGTCGAGTATGATTTGAGGGAAGCAGTACATCTGTTTGGACTGGATCACAAATAGACTTCTAGCTTCTCTCTTGTTGAGACCATTGGGCTTGGTATAATCGCCACATTGTACTTGTGGTGGTTCTGTTTGATGGGTAACACCGTCATCAGTAATGGCTTGGAGCTTGGCAAAATGGTATTTGTTAAGCTAAAGAATAGATGGATGGATGCAGAGTTATACTGCAACAGAAGGCAATGAGGAAAATATAATATTCCCTTTTGACTAATTTTCAATTGGATCAAAATATACGACAGTCCTATCACCAAACTTATTAGACTGAACCGAGATTCTAGCTGAATAAAAGGAACTATAAAGGTTTAAAAAAATATCCATTCGATTCTACCGTATAATCAAGATAATAAATATTACTGTATAATCAAGAAGGAAAATTTCATTGATTAAAAGGATTTAAATGCACAGAGTAAGCGATAAAATGAAAGGTAAAGATATAAAGGTTCACCTTATTTGTTCCCTGAAACTTCAAGACCACTTTATTCACTCTCCTGTTTAAAACACTGCTGCCAAAATGTGAAGGCGTACATAAAAATTATATAGCAAGAATCGAGAATGATTTTTAACAAAATGTAGTTATGTAAAAGCTTTGAGGGTTAACTGCAGAAATGTAGATTAATGCAGACCTGCTCATAAAAATATAAAGGTTGCTTAAATATTTTATACGGCTGTAACTTTTTTGTATCTTTTCACTAAATTAATGTGACTTTTGAATAAGATTCAACAAGATTTACGCCTAATCTAACCTAACCCACTAGAGAGTATTTTCTATGGGTGCATTTCCCTGTGCGCTTCAATCCGATCACCCTTTCCTGAAATGAACACGTCATTTTGAAACATTCCTAATGAAATAAACCAGATTTAGTACAGACACAAAAAAGATCACAGATTTTATATCTAACCAATTATTGCACACATCAAAGTGATTGCTTGACTAGAATTCTAAAAAACTACGGTCTGTAAGGCTCAATATTCTTGTTCAATTCAACACAAAAATTAATTATACTCTTAGACAAACATAGAATTCAGCTACAAGTCGCTTAGAAAGCATAGCTATTAAGGTAAGTATCTGTTTTAAGTCTACATACAAATATATATATATATGACTAGAGCATTACATGCAAATTTAATAGACCTTTAAAAATAATTAGTAGCTCATTTTATTACAACTAGTGTGAATTTTTTTTACACAATGTCAATTAGTTTAAATGATTTATATAGCTAGTGAAGAATTTTATGAAGAGGAAGTTATTTAGATAATACATTACAGTAGTTTTTTTACTGAAACAATAATACAGTATATTTATTGCTTTATTTTTTTGTTTGACACAAAAAAAATGAATAGTAAATTCTGCCAAAAAGCCAATATCTATTTAAGTTCTGGCAAAATTTCAGTGTCTCAAAACAAGAGTAAATGGACATTAAACACGCAAAGTTAAATACTGTATCATAAAAATAGTGACTGTCAAGTGATGAATATATTGCTTAAAAATCAGCTTTATTTGCATTTCTCAATGTTTTGATACAAGCATATTCAAGGACGATTTTAATTTGTCAAGATTTGGAAAGATTTTTCAAAAAAAGAACAGTTTAGTATAATTTATTCAAATCATGAGATTTTCAGTGCTTTTTGCCAGATCAGGGACACCTTATTTTTTCTCTGCTAAAAAAGATCTTACTATGCGGCAACTGGATCTGCTTTTTAACTAATCACACATTAAATACATAACCACTTAATATCACGGTCTAAGTTTATTGGCAATTACGCCCTCCTGCTCAACCTCCGCAACCATTTAATTAAAGCTTTCAAATAATATGCTTTTGTCCAATTATTTTTTTGATATTCAACTAAGAAGCTACAGTTTGGTTTTCTAATATTATTTTAAAGTGTTCTAGTAATCATATTAGGTAAAATTTGTACGAAGAGATTGTCAGGTCTCAATAAACTGAGATGTCAGGTCAAAATCATTTACACACACATCAAGAATTCATACATAAATGTATGACAAACACAAGGAAATAAATTATTTATCTAGAGTTAATGACTAGTAATTTAATATAAAATGAACTTCCACAAAGTTACCGTCGAAACCATCGAAAGGACTAGTAATTTGTTCAGTTTTTATTTGAATTGTAATCCAATAGTAAAACATTAAGAAACATTATTTTTTTTAACTTATCCTGGAATCTTACCAATTCCATGTTTTAAAAATACACCATACTATGAAGTATGCAAAACAATGTAATACTGACAGATACAAAGAATATTGCTTTCTTTCAAAAAATTGTAATACTAGGTATTATTTATCATATTATAAAGCATAAGTATTCAAATATTAGAATCTACCTAAAGTTTTTGACATTATTGGTGTATAATGAAAAGATATTCTCAAATTGTATAGCTATATAAAGAATAAAGAATACTTTTCATGGCTGATTAAGATATCATTTTAAATCCAAAAGTTAGCAGAAATTAAGATTTAGCCTCAGATGGGAATTGAAATCCATCATTCTTTAAATGATTGCTGACCTAATTTAATAACATATCTAAAACACATACTTCACAAATGCTTAAATTGCATTTGGAACGTATTTTTCCCATCAACTTTTTTGAATGACATCAATGAAGCGTCAACAACACTTGGTAGATTTGGGCTAAATTTCTTTCCATTGTTATTAATTATCTCAGTTTTTATTACCTTAGGTAGATTTTAGTATAAGTGGATTAATTATTCTTTTTTTGTTGTTTTATGTTGTAAATAATAAAATCAAATATTCTAATTATACTAACAGAATGTAAAATACATAAATAAAAATGACTAGATTTACAGGTACATGAAAAAAATAATGTAATAATACTACTGATATCAAAATACTCTGGCAAAGTTTGACATTTTTTAGATGCAGAATCAAAACCAAACTTCCTTTCTTTTTTCCAAACAATCCAAATGTTAAATCATTCAATATTAACAACATTCTATTTCTAAAAAAATCATTACAATTATTGCCACTATGCAAAAATTAGACACGGTACATAGCAACAATAAAAATTATTGTGAAGTTTATTGTTCATCATTTGAAGGGCCCATGCTATAATAGCTCAAAAGAAAGAGTACAATTATTTTGCATATGTCAAATATATAAATTTTAACTTTATATCCATACAATAATAACTCTTATATTTTGTTCGACTCTTAGAAGACAAATGTATTTAAATATACTTTTAATAAATATCTGCATCAGGATTAGACAGTCAGAAAAATGTTGCCATAACTGAATTTTAACCAGCGTAGAATGTTTTGTTTCTTAATATTTGAACAACATCTATTCTTTGATATAAATATAGGTAAGCTATCAATTTGAAAGTAGTCTAATTAGTTAAATATTATTCAAATAAGCTCTTAACTAATTCAAAATGGAAGAATCTTGTATGCATAATTATTATCAGATACAAAATAAACTTTCATTAAATTCATTCTAATAATTGATGCGAGTGGTTTTTTGTATTGACAGCAAATATAACTACTTTTATTTTTAAGATATGAATTTTGAATAAAGGGGTTATTATATAAAACAATATCACTATATCTTCTTTCGGTAAGTGAAAAATAATATAAAGAAGTACTGATATTAAGTACCATATGAATTTATCAAACCTAGGTTTTACCATGTCACAAGTGCAGTGCGATTTCTTAGCCATGAAAATACAAATATAAATTTCAAAACATAAAGTTATATTTCTATACATACAAGAATAATTCAGTACTGTAAAATTTAAATAACTCAATTCAACGTACAGAACTTTAAAAGTACTGAATCAAAAATTCTCAAAGACAGAACTACAATGACAAATTGTATAAAAGCAATAACTGAATGATTCCGTATTAGTATTTTAAAAAATTCATAAATTACAGATTTTTTTTTCTCAAAATCAGAAGAGATCGTATAATGCTTTAAATAATTGTACAGTCTTAAAAATGTAATGACTAAATTCACTATAGAACTAAATAAATCGTGACTGTAATGAACACTGTCAATATGTGTATTATTGAACATAGTAGGGCTTTGGGTATTATTCTATTTGTGGTGTTGTTTTCCAGAACTAACTATTACAAAGTATGTGCATACATTTCAATGCCAGAAATCAATTGATATACATATAAGTCTTTATTTTATTTCAAAACTGGCCAAAAATATATACTTTTCAATAAAATATTTATTACTGTTCTAATTGACATGGTCGCAAGTGAACATTTATAACTGATGGAAAATATAGTTGAAATATTATGAATTCATGAATGAGGGATATTTTTTTATGTAATCCAAAATATGAATTTCTTAACGGGGACAGAATCTTACTTGTTTGTACCCACCTGAAAGAGGGGATATGCAGAACTTTAATTTGTAAGTAATTGTACAGCCACATCTCTACCACTTAACATTGTATGCCTTTTTCTTGGTAAGAAGTACAGACAGCCCATCTGTGTATAATATGAGAAATCGATTTAAACAATTTGATACATTTAATGTTTCAAATTTTTTAACAGATTAAAATATCATTTATGACAATTAAGAATAGTTGAATGATAGATATTTATATCATCGGCGTAAAACAAAACAATCGAGGCACGAATTTCATCACATATTCTAGGACGCCATTCCAGCAATACTAATAAGTGACATGATAAGGCGAAAGACTTAATTTCTAATATAATTGAAAGCAAAACACATCCAAGAAACAAAACAACTACGGGAGAGTAGATTTCATGGAGAAATACGCCAATTATTTCCATCAATTCTGGAATGTTAGAAAAAAATTGCACAACATAAATTATACACCATTAATTGATTGAGTAGGCATTTACTTGGTAGAACTCCATTATAATACGGAAAGAAAAATAACAATGTATTTTAATTCTACATAAATTATTTTATATAGCCTTCGTCAGAACTATAGTTTGACGAAGGCGTCAGAAATAGCTATCAACAAATATATAAAATAATTTATGTAGAATTAAAATACATTGTTATTTTTCTTTCCGTATTACACCATTAATGTTACACATACAACTGTTTACTGATATGGAAAAATAAATTCACTAGTAAAATAAATAGCGAAATATTTAAAATTAGATATAAATATTTAGGATACAGGGTGGTGCTGAAATAGCTTATGATTTGATTATTATATGTAATATGACTAAAATAAAAATCAATAGAGTAAAAGCTATTCCAAGCATTAAAATTATTTGGTTGATGACTTTCTCCACATGGCGAATGATTATATGCAAAGTTTTGGCAAAGACATATGTCTATATACCATGAATTGAATTATGGTGTTATGAAAACAACTATATTCCACAATTTATATTTATATTGAATCATTAAAATTGGTTCTGTTGTTTTATCGACCCAATCAATTTTGCCGTACGGCAAGCAACTTTTTGTGGTGGCAAATGTATAAGATTCACATAACGCGGTCATAATATTTTCAGCTTACATATCTTGTATACATAATCTTGATTAGGGCAAAAAAGTGTCTGGCACTGCTTATAATATGTAAATAAAATGTATTTCTGCACCTTGTGCATTATTTTTGAGACTTTCTATCAGCGAGAAACAAAATAGCATCTTAAAAAAATCCTAAAACCTACTGAGAGATCCAATGAAATAAAAATTGTGGAAGGCATTCAAAAATGAATGATTTGTAGCAAAGGGCAAATAGCTACGTATGCTTATGCATATATTGAAATGTACTCTCTGAGATCTTGAAAGTTAATCGAAGTCAACATAATAATTGGTTGTTACAAATCGGGGGGGCTTCAAAAACAAAAAACAAATCATGCCCGACAGCAAACTTTTAACACTTTCCTCTTTTGCATCCTCTAAATCTTCATCACAACACCAATGTAATAATAACAGCTATCGCCAACAATATTGTACAAATATTTTAAGAGAAATGGAATCAGTTCTCATTTTAGTCACACCGTTCTTTGAAAATCGATGAGATGGATTTTTTTATCTTGGATAGTATAAAAGTAATAATTCTTTAAAGATCGGCATTTGAGTAAAATTTATATGACATATGTATAGAAAAATATAACAAATCACGTTTGTAGATTTGGAATGTACACTATAAATTGATAAATGAACTAAGTCAAAAATCATCGTAGAAAAGAACTTCTCCAAAGGAATGATGGTCTGTTTTAATTTGTTTTCTTCATTGTAAAATTTGTAATATTATACATAATCTGCCGAGCAGGTCCGGGTATTGGTCTTACAGTCATCGGATTTATTGTTAAATTGCTAAAGAAAATTGGCGTCTACAATAAATGAGTCACTGGATACAAGTAGACCCACTGCTACTCCCACCTCTTGTAAATCTCGGCACGCTTCATCTCATCGTTATTTTAAGTGCGACCGGACTATTCTACTATCATATAAGCATTCAAATATTTATAAGAATTCGAGGACAAAAATATCAACAGTAGAATTTATACCAATGAGAGGTGACTTAAAAACTAGATATGAATTTGATATTACAATGAATTTGGATCACAATTTGTAAAATATTATCAATATAAAATTTATTGTATACTACACACAGCAGATGTGCCGGGCGGATGATCCAGCATGGCTGCGCGCCTTTTGATTCCTTCTAAATACACTTCGCGGTTGAACAGGCCGGCCGCCAGGGGTACGATGTCGGTGCCCGGTCTCAAGGAGGCGGTGAAGAGGGCCCAGACGGGTTTATGATCGCTCGAACAGATTGACGGGACAGAATCGTAAGCCAAACATTTGACCGTGGACGCGTTTTCTGATACAGGTAGACTGCTAGTTCTGCGGAGTCCTGAAAATAAAATATTTGGCACTCATTAACCCGTGGCGGACGAACGTCACATATGTTGTGCCGGGAAAAGACAAGGCCCGTACGCGACTGTCACGACTTGTGTGACGGCAACTTTCAACTGATGATTAAACAATAAATCTCTTGCACACAGGGGTGATTATTGTTTTAAAATATTGCCTTATCTATCTTGCTACCACAAACTCTTTGAGATTGTCAGAAATAATAGATTTAAATATAAAAACATCGATTTCTCGAACAGCTACAATTTTTCGATTTTACCAGTCAGTGCGCTTATTCGTTTGAAAGTTCGCGCGAACTCTCGCGCCAGCGCAGTTCTCATATAATTTCATTCGCGGCTGCGCATATGACGGAACTATTTTACGTGACAGGCACTGCGCGGTATTATATTTATTTTTCGTGCGATCTTTATTTAATGTTTTTATACTTCGTATTGTATTGAGGGACACATTTAAATAAAAAACTATCGTGTATTTATTCTAATTGTGTCGACTATTGTGTTTACTAAAAAAATTATTGGGTGTATTCAATATTTAAAAACATTTAGTTCTGATTTGTGATTTGCACAATGCTCAAATGTAATTCAAAGAAAAATAAAAAAAAAACTTTAACAAGTTTCATGTGCAAAGATTGTGATGTCTTTGTCGTTATCTTTTCTACAAAATTTATAACTCTTAAAAAGATTTTAAAAAAATCATAAATTATTATCTCTCCTTAGGGGTGTATGTGTGTTGAACATTTGGTGATAAATGTCTCGATATTAAATTATTTATGTGTTTCCCCGTAATTAAGCGAGTAATATATGTATGTTTCGAAGTGACAACGACCATCGAATGAGTTCGTCGCAGGGCTCTTAATAATTATAGATAACAAATACGTCATGGCGACAAGCATTGCTTTTTTTGTTAGAGATTTGTTTGTTTAATGAATTGTGGCTTCATGTGGTATTTCTTTCGGGTTTTTAGTGTTATGACATACTCTTAATGTGTCTGCCTGCAATCAATATCAATCCAATTATTTTTAATCCCTCTATTTATTACGATAACACGAAAAATAACATAATAACATAACTCGAAGAAAGGTAACGCGCACGCCTGTTATTTGAGTGAACATGTTAAAGCGTGTGACGGGTTAAGCAACTATTATCGGTGCATGATATATTTATACCATTAAAAGAATGTTTATATCGTTTTTCATACCTGGTAAGGATGTGGAGGTAGCTTGTGTTTTGGTTTTAAAGAGAATGCGATCCGTGTAGGCTGGTGCACGCTGTTTGCTAGATGTATCAAATCTTTGAGTCCCAGGATCGTACTACAAAAATAAACATGTGTGAAATAAACTATACAACGATGCGAATGATACACTCATGCCCGGTTCGAAAGATAGACTAAACTAATTTTTGGCAGGTCTTCTTGCACCGTGAATAATTATATGCTTCTACAAAACACTAGAACTCCTTAAGATGACTTTAGAATTCAACTTAGCGTAGCCAGTAAAAGTTGTTGGCTCTTATCTGATTTTAAGACTGCTGAGAAGAAAACATGTTATCACAATATTCCATAAAATACATGACAAGGCGTTGTACCTTGTAGGTGGGAGCAAATTGTATAGGAGCTTCACGGAAACCTCGTAGAATCGTACCGGCCGCAAGTACAGCGCCCAATTGATCAGCACGAAGAAGCGAAGGAGACGCCATCGGCAGGTTAACCTGGGAGTTGGCACTACCTAGACTCTTTCTAGCCGAATCGGCTAAACCGCGTAGTACAGAAGCACGGTCTTCAGTGAGGCGAAAGTTCAAATCACCACACCAATATACAACATCAAAGTTGCAAGTGACATCTGTAAAAAAATTATTGTACTATTTTTTACACAGCTTCAAGGCATTCACTGCGGCATAAAAATACTATGAGCCAGATAATAAGACTGATTTCCATCTTATTACAAAATATAGTTGAAGAATAGGAGCCCGGCACTGCCCTGTATGGGGTCAGAGAACATAGCCTCGTACATATTGCTTACCCTGGTCACACTGTGAACTCACATGAAATCGCAGTCACAGATAACTGGAGGCTGATTCATATAAAGAAAGCTACACGGGCATCTGTATTTGAAGTACGCTAGTGCCCATGCACTAGTCGCTTAATGTAATGGTACCATAACAGCGCAAACGTTGGTTATTGACACAGACAACTAAAATAAATGTAAATGTCGGAAAAATAGCACGCGAGATAAATAAGACACACAAAATATAAATTTAAAGATGGAGGATTAGATTTAAAATATCCAAAAATGGACACAAACTCAAAAAGGAATCTCAATAAATATGCGTGATAGGTAGGTAGCAAAACAGTTTTTTTCATGCTGTATTACAAACAATATGTTAAAGCAGGCACGGGCAAACTGCGGCCCGCCGAGTGTTTTCTGCGTCCTGCCATCATAAATTCTAATTCTAAGTAAGAATATTTTTTTTATATTTTTTTAAAAAAATTATTGAAAATCAAATAAAAATTCTTCAAGATATTGAGGGAGTATACAGATATTCCTTTTCACAGTCAAATTCGATGGCTTTGCTTGGAAAAAGTGCTACATAGAGTTTGGGATTTAAAAAATATTATAATTTTATTTTTGGAAATGAAGAATGTTACGGACTTTCCCGATACTGATGATTAGGGATTTGTGAATTTGCATTTACTTTGGACATCGTGCCACACTTAAATACTATTAACTCCTCGATCCATTTTCAATAGATATTGAGACTGTATTGAAAGAGCTACAACTTGAAATTATCGATCTGCAATGTTACACTGATTTAAGAGAATTACACCATCGTGACAAAATCTGCAATTTTACAATGATCTTAATTCAGACAAATTCAACCAAAAAAGATTTTGCATGAAAAATGTGAACAGACATTTTGGATCATGAACCTCAGCTTAATTCTGATTCCATCTTCTTCTATGACCATTCACAAACAATTTCAAAAATATCAACTACAAATGAACACTGGAATTTAAAAAAAATGTTCAAAGATTTCAATCTTTGAAACAGCTCCTTTCTCTCATATTTATTTTGAAAAAAATATATTTCGTGATAATAAATAGAGTACACCCGAGCTTCTTTTTTTCAGTTTCCAAAACGATTTTTTTCAGTGATTTCGATTTTACGTGATTTTTTGGACGGCACCGTGATTTATTCGTAGGTACGCGATTTTTATTTTTATAGCAGACAAAATGGTGCGCAAACTCATGCGATATTATTGGTGACTCTGCTATGAAACTTTTTTAAGCTCAATGCATTTATAAAATTCGTTGAATAGCACGTTTCCCGGTCGTAAATTGTATCACAGAGAGTTATTATGTCAAATAAATGCACTTCAGACGTCCAAATATTTTAAATGCACAATAATTAATACAAACTGAATATAGAAATATTATTGTTGAATGAAAATGGGAATGTTTTAAATATTTTTATAATTTTTTTTAGTTCGAATTAGAAAAGCAATTTTTGTTTTTTTTGTATTTTGGATACTTTTTTTCACGATTTTTTTAGGAGCGCCATTTTTTGAAACCAACATATCACGTAAAAAACGATAGGGTGTATATCTAAAAATGGTATTTTACTTGCAGCCCGCTGCTCATTTTGAATTCTTGGAATTGGCCCTACATCCGAAAAGTTTGCCCTCCCCTGTGTTAAAGTAATTCTTATTGAAGCAATAAATTAAATAATAATGTATGATGTAGAGAAAAATATTGTTGTATTTGTATTGTAAGTGTTGAAGCATTTTAAATGCTAAAAAGGACCAACTTCTTTCAACAACAATGACTTCTATACTGACATGAAATTTTTCAGATATATTCAGTTGGTAAGACCGTTTCCTTTATTATATGATACTTTTGGTTTTGGTACGTTCAATTCTACAACCGGGCATATATTTTATAAAAACCATGAGTATCATAGGTGATAACCGGGGCCCGAAGAGGATAAAATGAAATGCCCCTAACAATTTTAGTACAAGTGATGTTTAATACCTTTGTTTTTATGTTTCAATGGCAGATTTTTAGGCAGATCTAACGCCCGTATAATTCTCTTAATGTCATGCACTCTTTCCTTTACTTTCTCCTGATGGGCTGTGAGATGAGCAGTCACAAAGAGAAAAGTCGTTCCGAACAATGCAAACGAAATAGCCACGGCTCCTTTCGTTCGGAAAGCCGTTCCGGGTCTCACAGATATGCTGGCCTCTTCAGGTAGTGAACAGAACCATATTAAATCCCTTCTTATAAATATGGATAGGTGCAGAGTTCCTACAACAAAACAAACAAAAATTAAAGATATATATTGAATCAAGACTTCTACCATCTCAGAATACGAAATATTAGATTAAATACGATAATTTTATTTTGGATTTTATAAATTATGTATGCCTAAATTTGTGGTGTCGAGTTTTATTGCCGAACCTTAATAAATCAGTTTTTTTCACCCGTATGTATATTGGACAATGGGGATACCGATTCATTTCATCTTTTAGGTAAGAATATATGTATTGGTAATTTTCAAATGTCAAAATTAATTTTGGAAAAAACTACTAGTCAGTTAACTACTCCTAATGCCCTAAGGATGCAGGCAGATAAAGGTTAAGCCAATAATTTAGAATATCTATGCAAGTGAATGTACTTTGGACAGTGAATAAGTGAGAAATCTTTTCAAGAAATGAAAAAAAATTGGTTTCTTATGATGCATTTTTTTAGGGGTCTCCGAAAAAGATGCATTGAAAATCAACTCTACGCGGAAGGTACATAAAAAGCAGCATTCGTTCATACCTAGGGTTGCAGAATGAAACAGCAAATGGGATGGGCCCAACGCTTCCTGTATACAAATCTCCCATTCGGTTCGTTCTGATATTGATTCCTGTGTTCCTATAGCTAATATGTCCGGGACATGTTTGATTGCGTTTGGAAACAGGAAATCATTCAGTTCACTGTAAAAGAAGAACAAACATAAAAATTTCCCTCAAAGGTGTCATCAACTGTCATTTTTCAGTAGAGATACATTGCATTTGAGAAAGCTGCGAGTGGGACAACCAAATGCTTAAAATTTAAGACCTAAAATAATGTACTTTTTTTTTATAATATAGGATCTGAAGGTGCTGGATGGAATTTCAATATCAAATTTTGATGTTTACCTTGGAGGCATGTGTCCGTTCATATTCCAAGTACCAACAAATATTTCTACTTCTCTATTAGGAAAGACTGCTTCGAGTTCAGCAACGCCAAGAAGCGAGTTTGATGCTAATCTTCCATGAAGAAAGTTTCTGAAAACAAAACAAAAAAAATCAGCCTTGGACAAGCTTGCAAAGAGGGGGAAGCAGAAGAAGTAGCTGCCAAGGGATGACATCCCATTTGAAACATTTTACAACAGTGGTCTCATGTGCGTCCACCAACAATTTTGTAGTACAAAATATTGATATTGAAAAAAACATTTGTTTATTGAATAGGTTGACAATGACCGGACTTAATGGTTAATTTTCAATTTTACCTTCTCTTAGTGATTGTTTACATAGTTTACAAACTTAACATCAAAGTTAAAGTTACAATGGAATGCCTAAAATCTTTTACCTTGATAAATGGATTGAAAAATTGTTTTTTTTTGTGAAATTGTTTCCATGGGTTGATGTTTTTGTAAACTTAAAGAATTGTTTTTATTTTACCCATATTAGATGATAAATAAAAATTTAAAAAAAAAACACTACAAAATATAATATCATCATTCGCATTATTAAATTTTAATTTAATATGTAGGTACATTATTAAATATATATCATTAGTAAAATCCTGTTCATTTTTCCATATTTAATTTCAGTTTTATTTCTCACTCAACCAAAATATCAAATGTTGCACATTATTGTGTCACCTTTCTTTTGCTTTCTGTGTTGGTATCAATCGTAAAACTTGAGCAGCAAAAAGTGAATTTCTTGCTAGGCTGTCCATGCTCCCAGACCCTTGATCATTATTTGAGGCTTTCGTCTCTCTTGATTTTATCCTAAAACAAAAATGTAAGTTTTATTGTCATAAATTTATTTTTACTATTATCTTTTATTACAACATTGCGGATCTATTAATAAGTAAATATGTTTCAATTATCTTACTATCCTGTTACCAAAAAAAATATATGAATTATATTAAGTATATTATATAATTAATAATGTGTAAACATTCTACAATGTACAACAAGCAAAGGGAAAAAAATGGAATACAGATTACTGCTTTTTAGTGTCACTATGTAAATATATGAATTGATTCAAATCACTTACTCTTCGCTGTTTCTTGAGGATAAGTTTCGGTCACTTTCATTGGAAGATTGGGGAGCATCAATAAATTCATAGTCGGACATTGCTGGGTCATCAGATGAATTTTGCATTTCACATAAGCTTGAAGAGATTCTACCTTTCTGAATACCGTTTATCACATTATCGCCGGCTCCGAAAGCCCTACTGCAAGGTGACGATTCTTTGCTATTGTAAGGACTGGCATCGCAGTTCGGGTCACTCTGCGTTTTTAATATACTCGAGGGTCTTCTCAAAATATCAATAGGTCTATTGATTGGTGAAGTCCTGCGATTTTCTATCGATTTATTAAGGTATTTTTCACTGCAAGAAGAACCCGGACTCATTACGATCGTGTGGTTTTCGATCATACTTTTTGGACGCGACGATTTGTTGTTTACGCACTGGGAAGAAGCTAAAAAGGCCGAGTTACTGCTGGACATTTTCAATGAACTCGACATATTTGAGACACAGTTCGCTTCTGAATCTGATAAACAGGACCTCTCTCCATTTTCAAGAAGTCGCTTAGGAGTGAAAAGATTTTTAGGGGTTTTTAAAATATCATTTTCTGTGGCAGCCTTTTCAGGTGAATCAGGCGCTATTGAACATCCTACTTTAGTCGACTTCTTGATGAGTAACCTTTTTCGTAATGACAGCTTCTCTTTGGTGGCGCTTGTGGACGGTGTATTTTCATTGAAATCCATTTTTCTTTGGATTCAAATACTCCACATTAGCATCGTCCCCTGTAGGACAAAACATTTACATATTTTGTGAATTTATTGTGACAACAGAAGTCACCAGTGGGTGGTAACTTGTGTCATAGACAATTTAATAAATAACATCAGTACCACAAAATAAATAATACAGAAATCATAAAAATACGCATACTACAACAATACTGAAAATTGCTGGTATGTTTGAAAAAAAATATTAAATCAGGTTTTTTCATTTGTGGAAATAAGGCATTTGCACCAAAAACGGTACCGATACATTGCTAAAAAAAAGAGCGCGCTTTTCAAATCTTATGGTTGAGTTATCATACATCATTCATAATACTATCGTAAGCTGGCCAACACAAGCTATGTTTTTGAAAAATAAAACACAGGACTAAACTTTGTGAACACCAATTGATAATTTGTGATACGAGCGGATTGAATGACATAATGGTGGACGTCTGTTGTCTTAACAATAAAAAAAATTCGCAGAATTGAGTGCCACAAGTGGAACAAAATATTTTTTCTGAAAATCAGCGACAGAAGTCCATTTTGTTTCAAAGGAGGGCAAAAGCGGCCAGCATTTTTTTATTATTTCATCTAGATCTAGGTGAATAGAGACAAAAATACAGATTGTAATGATTGGAATATATGAAACTGTATTCTATATTCACCGCGTTTTACGGTACTTTTTTTTTTCAAATGGCAAAGTCTTCCACTGGATCAGGTTGTTTTTCCTACACCTATTACATTCATTAATCCGTTCATTTAGTTTTCGGGAGGTACATTTAAACCTGGCCAAATGTTAATATTTGATGGTCATTCAAAAAAAAATACATAAGAATTCGTCGTAATTTAGCTCCTAGGCAATCATACCCCCAGGTTCACAGTAATTTTCTTAAATTTTTACTTTTCAGGGTTGTGGGTAAATAATAAAAAAATAAAACGATAATTTTATTTTTATTGTATATTTTTTTACAGTCGTAGTCAAACTCTTAACTTCATTGAGGATGGTGTTTTGAGAATTTTTGTATGTTTCTCTGCTAGATAAGAGCTCATTTTTTTCATTTCTTCGACGACCGTTACGGCTTCTTGTGAGGTATTTTTCTCATAATTTTCTATGCCTTTGATCCTAAGTGCAGTTTATATTTGTAAGTCATTTCCATGAGACGCGTGGAAAGTCATAACAACATTTCTTAAGAAATATATAAATATTTTTATTTAACAGATGCAAATAGTTATTTTCATTTTTTTTAAGAAATGTCGTTAGATAGAAATATAAAAAGTGTAAAATTATTCTTTATTAATATAATTTCTTGAAACTACTTTATTTTTGATAACCCTAGAGCAGGCAGACTCAGCCCAAAACAATATTCAATTTCATGAGCTACATTGCTTGACGACTTATCTACTATAAAAATCTACCAAATGAACTAACTCAATGCTTAATCTATTCCCAAGATTTTAATTAAAAGTTTGATGGAGTATTAGAAGCGTATTTAATACAATTTTTTAGATACAACGAAAAGTTTTGAGAAATCACTCTCCGGTCTGAAATTTCCAAGTTCACTAAATTGTCTCAAAACTGAAATAAAGATTCATTAGAAACAGTTTGTTATATTTAGTTCTCCTACTACAAGTCCCTTTATCACTCCACATATAAAATATAGGTATATTACTTTCAAATAATTACACTGTGAGCAGTTTTATAAAAAAAATATGGATTAGGCAAAGTTACCCGTTGGAAGGCACGGTATGTAAACTAAAAACAGTTATTTAAAAATTAAAGCTAATTAAAAATACCACAAGAATAAACTCAAGCGCTCTTTTGTAGCATACTATTAGTAAAGAAGAACCAATATTTTCATTCCAAATTGTATCAATATTTTCATTTATGTTTATAACCATGTATGCTTGCGTTTTCAAGCAATAACAAATAGCTGTGGGAAATTTGCATTCTTCATTCACCATTCTTCTGTTCTCTAGCCTCTGTTACAAGAACTGCTATCTAGCCTTCGATACAAATTGTAAATTTTGGTCCATAATAAGTTACATTTTTCTTGAACATAAGTACCTAGATCAAATAAAGCAATTTCAGCTTGCAACACCACCTATCAGCTGTCATCCATCGACAATAGAATAATGTTCCCAAAGTACAAATAATCCTGCTACTTGACGTTTGACGCATCATTGTTGATAAATTAATTAGAATATTATTGTCGTTAGTGATTCAATAAAATGAGTGATTTGTAAGTATGCGAGACAATTGCCAAAATGGAAGACTTAAATTCCGAAAACTGCGACAGTTTGCACCCTGAAGAGGAGCCCAAGTTGAAATATGATCGATTACTCAATGATGTTAAAAATATATTGATGATCGATGCAGTCAGCTGCATATCTGTTCATCCAAAATTCATTTGCTTAGGTTCACAGTGGGGCAAAGTGCACTTATTGGATCACGATGGAAACACTGTCTCCATAGCTTCTTCGAATGAAACAAAAGAAAAGGAAAAGGTGAAAGAGTTATACTCCCATACAATCGCTGTCAACCATATATCGGTGGATT
Organism: Himalopsyche kuldschensis; assembly: GCA_028554975.1. NCBI lineage: Eukaryota > Metazoa > Arthropoda > Insecta > Trichoptera > Rhyacophilidae > Himalopsyche > Himalopsyche kuldschensis. The sequence goes on from JAHFWI010000005.1 coordinate 2,476,608, forward strand.
CAAACGGTGATTATGTCGCTTCGTGCTCAGACGATGGGAAAATCATTATACACGGACTCTACTCGAGTGACAATAACCATGTCCTATCTTTAGGCAGAGTGATAAAATCGATAGCACTCGACCCTAATTACCACAAGCCTGGATCGGGCCGAAGGTTCTTGATCGGCGATAACAAATTAACTCTATACGAACAAAGTTTCCTTAACCGGATGAAGAGCAGCGTACTATGCGAGTGCGAGGGCTCCGTTCAGGCGATAGCTTGGCAGGACAGATTTGTGGCTTGGGCCAGCGACGTAGGTGTGAGAGTCTACGATCTGGTAGCCAGGTGCTCTCTCGGTCTCATCAAATGGGAGCTCAACAAGACCGTACCCATTGAAGAGTACCGATGCAATTTGGTGTGGTCTGCGGACAAAACTCTTATGATAGGCTGGGTCGACACCGTACGAATCTGTGTGATCCGAAAGAGAAGTTCTTTAGAATTGCAAACGAGAGTCTCGCCGGAGTATTTAGTAGATCCCATATGTACATTTCCTACGGAATATTATATCTGCGGGTTAGCTCCGCTGGACAGTCAAATAGTTATTCTCGGATTTCCCAAAGAACTCGATCAAGAAACGGGACAGTCCCAAAGACCGTCATTGTATATTGTAGATTATAAAGAATCTGAGATGACAGAAGTTTCCTCTGACTGTCTGAGCATTCGAGGATACGAATTATACACTTGCAATGAATATCATCTGTCATCCGTGATAGAAGAATCTCGCTTCTACATAGTTTCCCCTAAAGATATAGTGATCGCTTGTAAGTACGACATTGACGACAGGGTTCAGTGGCTCATGGATCATGATTTTTACGAGAGGGCCATGAGCGTCCTGAAAAAAGCGGGTGGAAAAACTTCTGAACACTCAGTCTCATCTGTTGGAATTCTTTATATGGATCATTTGCTTGAAAATAAGGACTATGATGAAGCGGCAAAGCTGTGCTCCAAAGTGTGCTCCTCAGATAGATCTCTCTGGGAGGAACAGATATATAAATTTTCAAATAAAAATCAACTAAGATCAATCAGCCGTTGCATACCGAAAACTCTCGAAAGGAAACTGGGCTCACACATTTACGAGATGGTTCTCTATGAATATTTGAAATTCGACCCTCCTGGATTTCTTCTTTTAGTGAAAGAATGGATCCCTGGCTTATACAACATAAAGTCTGTCATCGAAGCTGTACTCGGGCAACTGCTTTTAACTAATGTTGATAAAAATTGTTACATGGAGTCTTTAGCTGTTTTGTATTGTCACCAAAAGAAGTATGATAAAGCGTTGTCTATGTATCTTAAATTGCAACATCCTGATGTTTTCATGTTGATTGAAAAACACGAACTGTACAATTTCATTCACAACAAAATTTTAGCACTCATGAAATTGGATAGTAAAAGAGCCATTCCTATTCTGATAAATAAAAGTAAAGTCCCCGTTGAAGTAGTGGAAGAACAATTGAAAGATGAAAATTTACATTTACTAAGTTACCTCGATGAAATGAGCAAAGTGGACATGAGCGGAAAATATCATGGGAAATTAGTCAAATTGTATGCCGACTATTCTAGAGAGAAACTTTTGCCATTTTTGAGATGCAGTGATAACTATCCAATTCAAGAAGTGTTAGATATTTGCAAAACGAAAAACTACTATCCGGAAACAGTGTATTTGTTAGGAAGAATAGGCAGTACAAAAGAAGCTTTGAATATCATCATTCATAACCTCAAAGACATAAACCAAGCGATTAATTTTTGTCAAGAGCACAATGACAAAGATTTATGGCTGGATCTGATAAACCATTCACTGGATAAACCGGACTTCATCACGCTTCTTATGAAAAGGATAGGTAATTATGTAGATCCGAGAGTTCTCATCCGAGGAATCAAGCCTGGCTGCGAAATAGTCAATCTCAAAGATTCGCTCGGTAAAATGATGAGCGATTATAATCTTCAGCTTTCTGTTCAGGAAGCCTGCAAGGCTATCACCCTGGGAAACTATTTTGATCTGCATGAAAAACTCATCAAAAGTCACCAGAGAGGTGTACGTATATCTGATGGATATTGGTGTAGTAAGTGTCGTGAGAAGATTAACATGAAAGATGTATCGCACGCGAGAGACATGATTGTTTTTAATTGCAGACATACTTATCATTTAGAGTGCGCTTCAGTAGATCCGGATCAAGCTATGTGTGCTATATGTAATCCAATTAAGCCTTAATTGAAAATTTATGAATCATTTGTGTATAATATTTTGCCCTCGTAATATATGTTAAGTTCTAATAAAACCTTTAACGATTTTGACATTAATCTTGCTTAATGCTTATATTCATTTTTCAGTTGAAGTCGAGTAATAATCAAATAGTCATTGATATCATATATGAGGTGTAGATACCATAAACAGTTTCTGGCAATTTTATGGAACCGCAAAAAGTTGCCTGCAGATTAAGTGTTTAAATTAAAAAGAAGAAAAACAATCCATGTCTTGTTATAATATAATTTGTTGATGATAAAGTTTAATATCAGCTTCTATTCCTTGATAATATGTAAATTACAATATAAAAAATACCACAATTCAAAAGATTAAATTAATTTGTTCAAGAATCTGTTTTGGGTAACAGGTTCTCACATATTCATGTGAGAACCGGTTAAGGGTGCATTAAACTTTTGCTAAAAACTGTGGTTATGCTAGAGCACCATATTACAAAATGGTGGAAAGAGCGAATGGAAAGAAAAATTGTTTTAAAATTTGCTTGTGATAATTTGTTGATGTTTAAGTTTGTTATCTGTAATTATTATTATACCAGCTTTATGTTATTAAAATATATGTTTGTATAAAATAAGTAACATCAAACCAAATTACTTTTCATTAAATATATAAAGTGTCAATAAATCAATTTATTGTGGTATGCTTATCAAGTTTTATTCTCCAGGATAGGTTGATAGCTCATTTTTGCACTTTAAAATCATATACTTAATGTTGGAACATGCACGGAGTTCTCCATTCTGTGTTTGCAGATGTTTCAAAAGCTTATGATATTCTGTAATTTTCATATTGTTTACTGTCAACTGTACCACAGATATTTGATACAAATGTACACATCAGGTGTCATACAATTTGCAAAAATTAAGTCATTATTAATTTGTACATTTTCAAAAAGATGGTGTAACAATTCGTGCACTAGTCATGGCAAGGTCAGTATTAAATGTAGATTTTTATCATTTGAGATCTTGGACATGAGTGTTTTTTTTCTAATTCATTGATTTTCGCCAATGATTTATTTATTGGAAAACATCTGGTGCATTGGAAAAATATTGTTATAAATTTTTTGTATATTCTTCAATTTATAATTAGTTTGTGTCTGAGCTGTGCTCCAAAATAACTTTTATTTCATGTATATATGATATACCTTTTTGTGTTTTACACTAATTTTTATAGTAACCACACAATTGATAAATGTTTAGTTATTGCCCTTGTTCTAATATTCTGGAAAAATACAGAAAATTCTTCATACTATTATTACCTTACTATGTTTTTGAGAAATCTTAAACATGTTTTGAGAAATCTTATCTGAAATTCCAGAAAGGAATAAAGCAGAGTAAAAACAAAGTGTAAACTAATTTATCTTGTTATTGTAATATTCATAGCTGGTATCAAGATTGATTTTGAAATGGCAATATACCTTTTAAAATAAAGGAATTTGAATTGTTACCTCTAGGTTAAATGCGGCCTGTACAATGCAGTTTGTTGAACATAAAAAATTTTCCCTTTTAATTCAATTTCAAGGTAAACAGTAAATTTTTGTTGGAATCTAAAAAACTTGCCATTCTAAAATTCTACTCATTCAACAATTTATACAGTAATCAGGACCATTTTCCTTCATCGAAAGTATTTGAAACTGACTTCAGTGTTGCAATTTTTTATATTTATAAATCATGTCTGCTCCCAATATGGACTCCTAAATAACCAAAATTATCGCAGGACCCGGTGTATGAATTTTAAGCTTTGTTAATAAGTGATGAAAGTGTTGCTAACAATAAAATATTGTGTTAACTGTGTATAAAGTTATCATTTTCACATCTGTTGAATATGCTCACATCTGACACTATAATAATTATAAGCCGAGTCTAGATATACATAGCATTATTTTTAATTAAATAAATACAAAACAGTTACTCCAGCCCCTATCTTCTCTGCAGTATGTGCATATTTGGAACATCATTACTTTACCAACAGTGAAGTTTGCTAGCTACTCCATTGTAAAGGTCATTATTTTAATCACACTTGGGACTAGTGTACCTATAGCTTGGACATTGATATAAATTGACTGCTTTGATAGTTTATTCATGATAATAATTAAAATTATAAGTGCCATCGTTATCAACATGTGGTGTTATTTAAAAACTCAATCTTGTATAAATTAATATTTTTATAGTAAGTAACAAATATGTAATTTTATATGAATTTTAAATACAATTTATAATGTCGAGAGAATAATAGCTGCACAGTCTGATACAGTTCTAATAAACTGTAGAAAATCTCTCAATGTAATATAAATTGCTTTATTAATAAGTTTAATAATAAACCAGCTTGGTCTATTCCTTTTACTCTCGTATACATAATATATCATTTTATATTGCGTAGACATACTTTTCATTTCAAATGAAAAATAAATAAACTTTTACAAATTTAAATCCTTCTTTTATTGAAAGCTTCCAAGACAATTAAATTATTCTTGTCATGTTAAGAAGACTTCAAGCATTCCACTAGACTAGATTGGTCACGTTAAAGAGTACTAAGCTGGTGCCACAGTCGACGATACATATTAATCCTCTAATTTAAAGCATGCATATACGTTGAGTAAATAAATATTAAAACAAGCAGAAATTGGCTAACATTTCAGAGCTACCTTCTTTCCTTGAAGCGTATTTAATCCTTGGAAACCATAATATGGCTACAATATAATAGGATTCTATATTTATCAATTACCTTATTGATCTTTCAGTTTATACCCGCCATTCTGTCAAATAACCTAGTTTATTATAGATTAACTAGACTAGCAAGACTGCACAATGCCGGGACTCAGGATGTATGAAAAGGAAATATTTTAGATTTAACAGTTTTGTAGCATTTACAACACGTGTCGAAGCCAAATAATTTCCAGCCTTTTAGTTTCACTCCTGGAAATAGCTGTCTGGAAATATTTTTTTATATTATACTTACTTATTATATTTGTTTATAGGGAATGTTGATTCAATCCAAATTGTTGGCTCACTGAAAATTTATTCAACATTACTGTTTAAAAACTAATAGAAAAAGCATTTTTCATTTTGATTGCTTGATTTCCTTTTCAAAAAATCTTTTGAACAAGATCACACACCATTTCCAGTTTTTTTTAGATTTTTACAAGTGGAAACTATATGACTAAGAAAATGATATAGTTATGCACCAATTGCTTGGAAAATATTAGTAAATCATATTTTTTTTTTCCGTTGATTTCATTTTCTCATTTATAATTTATTACAATATTAAGGATTCTTTCTTTGAATTTCCCATTTTGTTGTCACAGACCAGTAAATGTACATACATACTTATAAGGATAGTTGTCTATGTCACAGACAATCATATAATATTTTGATTGTGGCAGCTCTGCAAATCGCAAGTTTTCCAAAATGGTCGAAGAGTGACACTTCTCGCAATAGTGCAACGGTATTTCCGTCAGAAATGAACAATAACATTTTGAATATTTGTAATAATCGGCATGCCAATGATTATGTCGCAAGATAATAATACGTCATTCATGAAATCTTGTTCAGAAGGGGAATTGATTAATGACAGTGACAAAATGAATGTGAAACAAACTCAAATCGAGGGCTCCCGGTTAAAGAGGACATTTACGTTGCCTCGGAATCCGTTTGGCACCAATAGAACTTCAAAACATAAGCCGAAGCAAAAAGACGGAGACACAAAGTCCATAATTAATGTGGCGATCGAACAGAACTGCGTAGAGAACGAGAAATGCGGGAAGAAAGTTTTCAGAAGACCGTCATGGAAGAAGTTTATTACAAAAATTGCACATCATATGAACTCTGTGGGCGTAACAGCGGTATTTATATTAGATTTCAACATATTATGTACTTATAACGTAAAACCATGAAATGTTATTTGCTAAAAAGTATCTTAAATGGTTCAATAAGACTCAAGGCCTTTTTAATATTCACTTCCGAATTTTGTACCTATGTCGCGTGCTGTATTTCAAGGGCTCGCTTCTAAATACGTCAAATTCATTTGCATTTATGAATTGAATCGTCCGGGGCCCGTTAATTTTTTGCTAACGTTATGACATTCAGCCGTATATTCGTGTTTTTTTGTTTATTGATAAGCGACATATTATCTGCTGTCAATGTCACACCTACTTACCTAACTAATCATGCAAATGTCAGATGCATCCATAGCTAATTTCATCAATGTAGGAGTAATTGCGAGTGATTCGCTGTATTTAATATCCCACCTTCGATTAATGTAATTATTTGTCAATTAATTAAAAATCTAATTAAATTAGACTCATCTGAAATAGTATGAAGGGTTGTCAACAATGGTATTTTTCTACATTGTACGCTCCATATATGGAGAATATCGACTCACAATCGAGCATATCTATACAAAATTGTGATGCTCGAAACGAGGACTGTTTGTAAGCCCTGAATTTGCGAAATACTAATAAATAAAATAAATATTTGCATTTTGATTAAGCAATTCTCAGGGAAAGTGTTATACCAAATAACTATTTTTACACGCTAAGAGCTTACATTAATTTTTATTTGTATACTACTATCTGAATTTCTTTAACACTTGCAGTAACCAAAGTTAGTTTGGTAAAATCCTAAGAGTTTACGCGACTCTTTGGCCGAATTTATGTTTAGGAATTCGTAAATAACCATCAATAATAATTGATAAATCCATAAATGTATATGAAGTTTATCTAATTTAATAATTTTGGTTCATGTGATTCATCATTACATATGGAACTAGAGTCCCATACAATGCCCGTGAGCAACACAAAACTGGCCTAGCATGCTGACATTTTTCTTTTTATTTACTAGAAAAACACAAATAAATCCATACTTAATATAGTGAATAAAATTTGGCATTTTCCCAAAAATTAATGAGATTTACATGTCTACGATTTGTGTGGCCGTTGAAATTTAATCTTTATTACTTGATTGTCTCATTTACAGGGCAAGCAACAGTTACGAGACGGCACAATCAACTACGGGGAGAGAGTCCCCCCTCTTGGCGGATACGCATGGCCTACAGATTGCACGCCTGGCGCGACCGGGCTGCGCAACCACGGCAATACCTGTTTCATGAATGCCGTCCTGCAGTGCCTGTCTCACACCGATATAATAGCGGAGTATTTTGTCCTGGACCAATACAAAGTGGACCTCTCTCGGAGGAACAAGTTGAACTCTAAAAAGTTTGGAACCAGAGGGGAAGTAACCGAACAATTGGCGCTCATTTTGAAAGCTCTCTGGGCGTGCCAATATTACCCAGAACTCAGCACTGGTTTTAAGGTATTTCATTTTATTGTCTTGCATTTTTTATTGACTGCAGTAAAGTGCTATAATTTATTGGTTTAATCTCTTCGATGCTGGGGCCGTGTATACACGCCAAACAATTCCGTGCTTGTAGGGCCGACCATATAAAATGCGCATATTAATACGCAGTACTTGAGACGTGGTTTAAAGGCCACAAGCAATGTTTATAATAATTTTAAAATATCGTGCATATAGTGACATCTCTTGGGATCGTGATGTAAATACTTGAAGTTTAAAGATATTGTATAGTAATCTATAATATATTGATTTTAAAAAGATCTGTTTTGTTGTGTTGTAATGTATCGCTAGCAGGGTATGCGTAGAACCTTGTTTTGAGGCATAACACTCAGTGGAAGACTATTAATTTCCTTTATGAATTTTGAACGTATTCTTTATATACATTTAAGATTAAATTTATTATGAATCAGTTCCGATATAAAATCACGTTCGCGTATTTTCTGTGTGAGTGTTGTGACTACCCTGAAGTTTTGTGAAACGTTTGTTAGTTTGGTTTTTGAATAAATGATGGCGTAAATGACACATTGTGTATTTATATGGTAAGTATTTGTGATGTACTATTAATATACATATGTCCAAAAATTATGTATTTATTAGGTTTTATTTTTTGAAAGAAAATCATGGCCATACTAATCCTACCCGGCACCTACCAGGTTAACATGTTCAGTGTTGAAAATGCACCTGGCATATTATCTACAACATTGTGTGTACACAGCCTACAGTGCAGATGTTGCACAATGTGTGCTATCTTGCCTATTGCAATAACTTGCACGGAGCCCTCAGCATAAAACTATTTTCATCAATATACGTATAGCTTAATTAGTCGTGAGTGTATTATTAATGTAATGTAAGCCCGATATACCAAACACCAAACTTTATGATACCAAGACTTAGTAGGTTATATATATTAAATACGTTTAATGCTTATTTTATAAGGATTTCATAATTCTTTTAATTGTGGAAGTGCTTTGCATGAAGCGAGTGAAATAAAATCCATTTTACATTACACCAGGTGCGTGTAAGCTATGGCTTTTTTGTGCGGCCCACGCGTCTCATTAAATTGTTGGTAATTCGAGAATAGCCTATTTTTCTTAGGTATATTTTTCATATATGAGTTCATATCATCGAGTATTTTAATTGTTCTAATTCTTTTTCATTTTTAATTCCAATTTACGTATAGCCCTGATTTTTGTTTGTGCCAAACTTCATTAATCAACATGTTGTCGGTGAGATTATGTAATATGCTAATCAAAATTTTTATGATTTATTCATTTTTATAGTTATTGTCACACTATAATATGTAGCCAATAAGAATTGCACGTTGCGACTCTTATTTGCATAATAATATTTTAATGTCCAAATGGATATTTTTAGTTTGATTTCACTATCAGCATTTTATATTGCATAGTCAAATTGATTTCACACACTTTTGCGGAAGTCAGTCGCAATATATTATCAAAGCCTTTTTTATTTTGTATTCTCTCACGTGTCTCAGATAAAATGATGTGTTCATTCAAATTTCACAGAGAGCTATTTCCTCAAATTATTGAATTGAAAATAGATCCATATCTATAAAGCCAATAGAGCTGAAAATATATGAAGAAAAAACAATTGAAATCTGATTTCCGGATCCATTACAAAAATCTAGGAAGAGAACAAGGATATCAAAAGATCAAATTTTTGATTCTTATGAATGAAACAATGCAGGCTTTTTAATTAATATTTAACATATCCGCTCCAAATGTGAAGCATGCCATCAGATGTTCTACGACAAGTCATCGTTGTAATTCAGTTGCTGAACCTATCCTTGGAGTACAGAAAAAAATTGCTTTCATGCAACCTGTTTTAGGTTTAAATATGGAGGTAAATAGAAAGGAAAGTAAATATCCCAGTCATATATGGTGTTGTACACAAAATTTTAAAACAATTGAATAAGCAATGCTCCTCAGTTTAGGGAACTGAATAAAATGAATGGTCACGATTTCATTGTTATTATCAAATAACAAGCATTAAGTGCTTTGTAAAACATTCTTTATTATTTGTTGTACCTATAGCAACTGAGACATTGCCAACATTCTATTGAGGGACATTCATCAATACCGCACAATCCGCCTACATTCATAACTCTTTTCAGTTATTTTAGCATTCTACACTTCTCTCACTCAAGTTGAATCATCAAGGATTAGAACACGTTTAAATGTGCGTGATACTTGTATCATTTACTGTGCAATTAATCATGTCAAAGATGACGCAATAAATTATAAATCTTGTGAATAGTTTTTGTAAATAACTTTTCTATCGATGTTTTGTCACAACAATGTGATGTTAGTCTATGATTCACAGATACTGTTATTTTTATCACAACAGGAAATTCAATGAATAATATGACATAAAATTTGAGACAAAACCACTAATGTAAATTGATAATGATGTATTCATTCATTCATATCATTTTGATTAGTCTAATGAAAGTTTTATGAATATATTGTCAGTATAATAATGCTAGATAATTTTACTATTACTAATTAATTTTTAACAGTTGCTATAGCATAAGTTTAGAAATCGCTCTTATTACGATTTTAAACCCTTTAAACGCCAAGCCAATTCCATTTGGATTTTTGCCACAGGCCACCATTTTCAACCATCGATTTTTCCATGAAAATGCCACGTAACATACCTGGAAAATCATTTTTTACCTGACATATTTTTGGTTTTCAATTGAAAAAAAAATATCTAAAGTGTAAGATTTAAAAAATGTTTCTAGGAATATTTACTAGAGCCCTAGTGACGTCTGTTAGCTTAACCTCAAATAAAATAAAAATGGCTAAGCATATCGATATTTCAACAATCACATTGCCTTGAGAAGATGTGCTGCATTAGGTTTCATTTAAAAATACGATATGTATTCATAAATAAACTCTTAAGTGGCGTTTGCGTGCCTGCAGGCCGTGGCTCTGGTGGTTAGACCGATTTTTTGCACTTGCCTTCACGCCGTGGCGTATAAACGGTTAAAGTATCTGACATTTACAACCTGTCTCATTTAAGAATATAGTTATAAGGTTAGACCGAAGAGTCAAAGAATGGAATATCTATTATATATAATATGTTGTATTATTTTTGCCAATGCTCCTACATGCCATCGTCACAGACAGAACTGAAAAGTTATATTTATCTGGAAAAAACATGGCTAGCAAAACCACTTCCTTTTATGTTTGTTACATATTTTTTAGAATATTAATGTACTAATTTATGTTTTTTGTTACACAGGCGGTTGTGGAACGACATGGATCTCAGTACAGAGGAAGCAGTCAGCACGATGCTCAAGAATTTCTCCTCTGGCTTTTGGATAAGGTGCACGAAGACCTCAACACTGCTACGAAAAAGAAATATAAAACTATCAAGGTAATTGAATTGTCATTGTTTCTTCTAAGCTTGGTGCACAACATTGGTGGCTGGTGACAAGAATATTATGGAGGACAAAAAAAACTTATTTATGCAAGAAATTCATCTTCCATCTGCTTAAGAGCTGCGTTAAGAAGTTCTAAACTCTAAATAAACAATATATATGCAACAAGCAAGCAAAGTTGATACCTGAATTTGGCAACACTCTTCATAATTCTGTAATCTTTTCTAGGGATATCTCAACACCAATGAACAAAACTTTTGTACATATTTTGCGTGTGGCGTGACGTCACAAAATATTTTTTTCTGCCTACTGTTTCAACTCTGTTTGACACATTACAGAATATGTGAACCTCAAACAAATGTATTGTTATTATTATAATTGGTGAACCATTGCTTCTTTCAATATATGAATGGGGTATCAGTCCACCATTGCACCATTATAAGAGCCGTCCCTGACGCACACACAATTATTTTCCACTTACACACATTAATTTGGAAATAAATTGCCACCGAATTGTCATAATATACTTGCGAGATTTATACCCATGGCTAATTGTTATTGCAATGTTACAGAACAGCGTCGGTCGACCTGACGAAGTGGTGGCTGCGGAGACACTCGCCAATCACGTACGCTGTAATAGTTCATTCGTGCAAGCCGTGTTCCAAGCGCAGTTCCGATCGTCCCTCGCCTGTCCACGATGCCACCGACAGAGTAACACTTTCGATCCCTTCCACTGCATCAGCGTACAATTACCGCATCTCGCCGACCATCCTTTGCTTGTTACCGTAAGAATCTATTTTAACATTTTTTCGATCAGTCAAATTTATCCATACAATTACTTATCCAATTCACTGAACCTCAACAATATCAAAACATTCACTTAATAGTACAAATAGTGATGTATTATCAGGCAAAATATATTCTCACAAGTTATAATATATTTTCACTGATCTGGCGAGTGAAATAATAACAAAAATAAATTGTATGACAATGTGATTTTACTAGTCACGATCAGGGAAAGTATAATATATTGGACAAATACAAACAGCAAACATAGAAACAGAGAAAGACGAAGATAGACTCTCCCAGAGTTTTGCACTTTCACTGAAATGCCAGTGATAATATATTTTCCCTGATGATACACTTTCGCTGTAACATATACATAAGCGATACAAACTAAAACCATTCAAATTTCGTATTAGTGTATTGTTCAACTACTGTGTTTATCCAAATAGCATCACACGTTTTTAAATGAGAATTAAATACCCTACAGTTATGTTGAATATATTTGTTTTCAGGTTGTATATGTAAATCAGCAGCCCCGGTGTGTCCGCTTGGGAGTACGGGTGTCCGCGAGTTCTGCCGTCAGAGAGTTGAGAGCCCTTCTGACAAACGACACGGGAATACCGACCGAGGATATAATCCTCGTGGAAGTCACGGACACGGGATTTGCTCGCACACTGAGCGACTGCCAGTCCGTGTGGAGCGGCAGCGAAGGAGACAATCCCAACTCTTCCGCGCTGTATTGTGTGGAAGCTCCCCGTCTGGCGCCAGCCCTCCCGACTGAACCTCCGGCGCCCTACATTCTTCTGCTCTGGCTCAATGTTCTGGTTGAAGAAGACAATGTGACCAGATTTGGTAAATAAACTTTTAGTCATGTATGTTGAGAGGTGTCTGTAATTTTCACATATTCTGTTGGATCCATGGTCATGCGGTCAACGTTGTTGGCTTCGGTTACAGTGGTCACGGGTTCAACTTGCAACACAGTTTCCTAAATTGATTTATTGATTTGTGCTCCAAGGGATATGTAATGTCCTAACAATTCCTTTGCACTGATCTGATCCTCAAATGGGTATAGCTAGAGCATTAAGTTAACCGCTAGTCGTGTCCTATCCCTATTCTTACTCTTCTGAAAAGAAACGTTGAGTAACAAGCAGTTCTTATAGGAAAATTTCTTTTATGATAAACTTCATTAGGAGTCCGCAAGCTCCATAATGGGACCAATTATTCCACACGGAATGATTTCAATAATCTTTGCATTGCTTTCTGTTTTTAAACATGATGGCTGCAGAATCTAGGTGTAGATTGAGCACTAAAAGCACAATTTTTAACCATTCCATGAAGCAGCAATTGCAATTATTGTGATAACACGCTTTGAATAAATAATATATTTACTGTAATTTAAACATAAAAAAGTATCATATTTGTCCTTCTTGTTGCTAGGTTCACCTTACGTGATGCAAGTATCCAGGGAGACAGACTACGCCGACCTCCAGAAGCTGATGCTGAAGGAAATGTCAGTGATGGTCGGCGCTGGTGTTTTGTCAACCCGGCAAGAACCCGGTGAAGTCCGATTAAGAATTCTAGACCCCGCAGCCGATGTCGCTGATCCCCACCACTATCTTCAACCTGAGGTATTGAGATTATTTTAGATTGCTATGAGATTCTATAAATTCCCAAAATACTGAAAAATAGACTGCCGCTAATTTTTTCTTTCGTATTCTGTAAACAATATTCATTTATTAAGTAGTTATTCATACCAAAGATCACAAAAACAAATCATTTGAATATTGATATTAAAGAGTATTCTGCAATTATGCTAAACAAAACAATATAACCATTATTAGTAGCTGACCATGGCACTGCTATTGGGTTTTTCGCGAGTGTTAGAGTACCCAAATGAGCAATTTCATATTTAAGATTTTTTAATCATCCTTATCCAATCCTGTAAACGGAGGGAACCCCACCTACTAGTCCATCCCTTACCCCATCCTTGTATCCTTACACTCAAGAGGTTTTGTGCCTCATTTAAAACCGGATCTTGTTTTGGAATGCAGCATAAAGAATCTATTTGTATTCTGCACTGGATTCTGATCTATTATTTAAAAAAAGGATACTACACAATTATTCTTGCATATATTATGTTCAGTGCATATTAATATAGTAACTTTTATATCAGTCCTATAAATGTTAATAATTTATATTTAGCTGGAACATCCACTGTTTACGGAAGCCGTGGAGCAGGCATTGGCTCTGTGCGGCGAAAATGCAGGACCAGCTCATCTCAAGATTTTACTGGAATGGGAGCGGACATCCAGAGACAAGTGCGTATCAATAGCGTTATACATATTAATATTACGTCTACATCTGTAAAAGATTTAAAAGGATTAAATATATGCAAGTTTGCTAATTGTTCATTGGTTGATTCAGAAAAAGAATTAATTTGACTTTTGAACATTGTGTAATACTTTCGACTTTGTGGAGGTTCATTTTAACCATTACAGTGCCTAGTTTGTAAATATTTGCCTACAGGCCGCCTGTTTTTAAAGTACAAAAAATGACATAAATCATACCACAAACATACGTTTATTGTTTTAACTCATTGATATCTCACCTCGGGCTAATTTTACAATCTGTTCCAGCCAAGAAATTAACATTATTATTTTAATCCCCAGGGTTGTCAACACGTGCTAAGAATTATTTTTATTGAATATTGTGTTTGTAACTAACATATCACATGTTTCCTTAAATATATTTGTATAAACCCCTTTTTGCTTGTAATTGTCAACTATTTATTTATATGCTAATTTTCCTGTTCAAATATTATGTTTTTGTAAAATGAGAGTTGTCTCTATTCCAATATTATTTTTGACAGCCCTTGACACGCTCATTGGATACATCTACAGAAAACTATTATTCTAATTCATCCTAATATAATTCTGTGAAGCATAGATGTGACTAAATGTTCTTAAACCAATGTTAGTTAAAAATATTACGTGTAGCGCCATTTATAACCTCACATGCTCACATGCCCGTGTGTGTGAAGCACTAGACTGGTCAATATTATATTGGTAACATTGTGGTGTAATAATACGCTTAGAAAAATTGTCTATGCTTAACCCTTTGAGTGGTGAGTTGTTTTGGATAAGATTAGGTTTTTTTCTATAAATTTAATAAAATATTAATTGCAAACAAAAAAAAATTACAACTTATTTTGTTTTGTTTTCCGTAAATATAAGAAGCATATTATTACTTATTGGAGGAATTGATATTTCTTATTCAATTTTAAAACGCAAATTCTAAAAAAATATTCAAATAATTATCTAGAAGCTTATGCATCCAGTTTGGGTCTGGATCTTTATTGCATTCATCTGTCAACATGTGTTTCTCTATTGACGGTGATTTTAGGAAGCGTATCGAACTGAAATGCATTTATACACTCAATAACATATGGCCACAGATTTCTTACCAAATATTAAACTTTTTATAAAACTCTTTTGCTTATTTCAAACATATAATAAAAATAATGTGACTCACAAAAATCACTGATTGACACATCTAGTTTCAATATATGAAAAAATAATAACATTTCAATAAACAATAAGAGAATGGCAATGGATAATAGATGACAACATACTACCGCCGTACCTGCACGGCGATACTAATCAAAGGGTTAACCATTTAGCTTTGGGGATATTTGATCATTGCGTATTCCCTATGACAACTATACCAGTATGAATACTGAGGGCACTTCATTCACTGGTCCCTTGCAAACCACAACATGATGATTGTGATTTTTTTTGTAGGCTTTTGGTGGACTGGAATGAAAATTGTGAACAGCACAGTAGTGTTGCTGAAGTGATGCAAAACAATGGCACAGCTGCTCGCCTGTCCTTGGCCGACTGCCTCGCGCATTATACCAGAGCTGAGACTCTCGCCATGGAAGACGCTTGGAGGTAACTACACTAACTGATAGTCTGCCCACGTATCCGACCGATCATAATGTTGAATATAATTAAAATCAAAAGTTATAACTTTGCTTTTACAATGGTTGTGCAGATATATTAATTTTATACAATTTAACAGTTTTTGAATCCTTTATTTTAATGTTTCAGGTGTCCCCAGTGCCAGCAATATTTACCTGTTGTGAAAACCCTTGGATTGTGGTCACTCCCAGATATTCTCGTCATACACCTCAAGCGTTTTAGACAGTAAGCTCATTTATAACCTGTCCCTTTTTATGCCACTTTGGTATTTTGACTCATCAATGTGCTTATGGTATGACAAAGAAAGAAGAATAGTATTTATGTATCAATATATGCTTAGTCCCAAATACCCCATTGACCAAATTATAAGCTTACTTTAGTCAGTGAAACTTGCAAGTGTATATTATTATTTTGAAAAATATTTTAACTTTTAACTGATTAGGGTAGTCAAATCTGTTAAATATTGATCATTACTTATTATCATTTCTAGACAACAGATGAAAGGACGGAACAGTACCAAACTGACAACCATGGTAGACTTCCCCCTCTCCGGTCTTGACATGAGCCCACATCTGGCCATCAAAGAATCACAGCAGGGCGTTCCCTTGAGTCCCATCCTACTCGGAGGAGCCGCTTGGTCGCCGTGGAAAAGACCGCGAAAGATTTCCAGCACCTTCAATGACAACTCATGCGACCTGTACGCCGTCTGCTATCATCACGGAAACGATCTAGAGACCGGCCACTACACGGCCGCCTGTAAAAATCCCTACGATCAACGCTGGTACAGATTTGACGACACCCGAGTCACGCAGATTCCCGCCGATCTGGTGACGACAGAGCTGATAAACGACAGCGCGTACATTCTCTTCTATCAGAGGCGACACGGCAGCTTCGTCGGCTGCAGCTCTAATTCCAGTTCGGCTGCGAGTACCAGCTCCGTAGGCTCGAATTGCGATCACTGGGCGGCCAGGATGCCAAAGTTCACTTATCAACCCAAGAAGGATGCTACAGAAAAGAGCACAGTCATGATTAAGACCGCAGAAGTGGCGAAATCGTCTGATAAGATTGATACGGAGAGCATAAAAGATGAGACGGAAATAAACAATGTCGCCGAACCCATCAATCTTCGCAATAGTTCTTCCAGTCTGCAAGATAGTCATTCGAACTGTAAAGAACAATTGTGCGCTTCTCCGACCGATGAAAAGAATCTCAGAAATTCTATTTCTTTATCGGACAACTTGAGAATAAGCATGTCGGATGTTGCTCCGCCTGTCGCTTCTCAAGCAAGACTGGACCTTTTAGAAACGGATAAATTGATCAATAAGAACAGTCTCTATACAATGGGAGAGAGTCGAAGGAACACTTTGAGCGAATATAAAAATATTAATGACGAGTTCGGAAGTGAGAACGAAGCCGTGCACAGAAATTCAATCAGCCTGACAGTTAATCCTTACCTGCATCATAAAGACATCCACGTGAATCCAAAAATGAATTTCTTCAAAGATATGGACGACAGTAAAGGCGACGAGAGCCGAAATAAGAGTAACGTTGAATCCGTCGATGAGAATCAGATGGCGCGGATCTGCCTGACGGGGGGAAAGGGCAGGAGGGAAAGCGATTGCGAATGGATCGGAACCGAGAGAGGATATTCCACTCTGAGAGTGAGGAACTGTCTCGTCGATCTGAATTCACAAAAAGATCATCATTCCGATGATGAAGCGCCTCCGGCTAGACACGATTGGGTGAGTTTTCAAATTTCTTTACACATTTCATCCACGCATGAAGACTATTTTTAATTCTTCCATCATTTTTCAAAACATCGGATGGCGGATGCACATTTTTTTCACATTCATATCATGGCATAATTTTTACCAGGGCTGTGGAGTCGTTAAAAAAATTACGACTGGCATTTACCTAAAACGTGACTCATGACATGAAATTTTGTCATATCAGTTGACAATGCCGGTCCTGATCCAATAAAATTTATGTGGAATATGTACTAAAAATGTTCTATTATTTTTATTATAATGCCATTCCACCATGTTTTGACAGTGAACACCTTAAAAGGGATATTTATGTGTATTCAATCATATATCAACCAACCAATCCGGCCAATAGAAAAATTGTACATACTATGTACAGTGGAACCCCAATGATTGAATTTAAAATGTTCCGACTCTGACCAAAACACCGAGACGCCTCCGACACCGGCCAAAAAACCAAGACTCCACGGCCCTGGTTTTTACAGTGTGTACTGTATTGGTTTTATTTCGATAAGAAATAATATCGCTATTGACTTTTGACAATAGATGGAATTTTCAGAATTAAAACGCATTCGTATCGAATTTGGAAAACTTTCGTGAATATTCGAGTAACTGGAACTTTATTACTATAACAATTGATATTCCACGGAGTTGTCAATTTAATTTAATCTTTCTTTAACTTTGCTTTCCAGGTATCTCCGCCGTCTCTTCGACGCCCCGTAGTCTTCACTTCAGCCAACGAGTGAAGAGCCGATCACTCCCGATGAAGTTATATAATATTCAAACGTGTTAGCGCTGCAGACTGATTTATGAAAAAATGTATGAACAAAGCACGAGTACCGACATTATGCGCGTTCTTCATATTTTTCATTCCTACTATTACATTTTCTTTTGTATAATATTACCAAAGCCCTACGTTTTATACGCAATCAAAGCTAAAGTCGAGAGTAATATATTTTATTATGTGTACGATATTTATTTAGAAAACGTTATTATTTTCATCAATTATATTTATTTATATAATGAACCTCAAACACACGGCACCGAATCTAATGCATTACTTTACCTGATATTGTTGTCGTGCTGCAAATAGGCAGTGACAAAAACAATCCATTTATAATACTTATAACCAGGGCTGTGGAGTCGGTAAAAAAGATACCGACTCCGACTCAGGCATTTACCAAAACCACGACTCCGACTCCGACATTGACCAAAAACACGACTCAAAAAAGGTTAATACCGTCATTTTTTCCCCCTAATTATATTATTTATGTGTATTCAATTAAATATCAACCCTATCAACGTGGCCAAATTTGACATATTAAATGCAAAAATAAAAAGTTCAAACTTTTCAAAATTTCCTACTCCGAGTACGACTCCGGTCAAAATGCCACGGCGACACCAACACCGGCCAAAAAGTCCCGACTCCACGACTCCAACTCCGACTCCACAGCCCTGCTTATAACTACTCAAAAAGATGATGAAAAATATCAGAAAAATTGTTTTTACTGAAAAATCTCTTTACCAAAAGCAATTGATTAATGTCTGTTATTTTCAATTTTCATAATACAAGTTGGCTTTATTTTACCGATTACGCAAACGTTTTTAAAAAATCATTCTACAATTTTTTTAAGTTTTCAGTTACTATACAATATACTAACATTTAAACCTTATTCAGTTGAACTGATTTCAGTCCCCCGCGATTGTGTGATCATTGTTTTCATCAAACCCCAGTTATCCAAAATATTGAATTTTTCATAAAAAATGTATTATTTTTTAAAATACGATTTGTTTATTTGGATTGAAAAAACTTTACTTTTTGCCAACAGTGTAAAAAAAAATGAATGTCTCGGTTTCTTTCACCGGGTATCTTTTGGATGTGTATTATAAGATTAACTCTGACTAAGTCTTAGCACTAACAATGAGAGGAAATGGCATTTATATTTTTGAGGTTCAGATAATGTTACGGAGTCGGTAGATATTGAATATATTATAATCATCACATATTTAAATGTGTGATTAATTGATAGTCGTTATTTTGAAAATGAATAACCTGTTGCCAAGTGGTGTGCATTTTCTATAAGTTTATAATTGGCATCTCGTAGGTATAAGTCATTTTATTATACCTAGCAATTTTATACAAATCTTTTTTACCGTGTTTAACAATTTTTTTCAATCAATAATAACATGTCTCCAAATTAGTCGATCTTAAATTCTTTAGTTGGTATGAGATGTACTATTTCAATAAAATGTGTTAAATTCATCTTAGGCGGGTATTATATAATCAGATATATAAATAATTGATAAATTGGTTAAATATATTAAAGCAATACTTTATATATGCCGTAGATAATTATTATTGACTGAGTGAATTTTTTCAATCCAGAGTGATAAATAAAAAGAATAAAAAGAGTCGGATTTGAAATTGAAAGACTTAAATTTTATGAGAAAGCTACAGCTTGTTTTTTTTATCACATTAAGATTCTTTAAAACGATTACCATTAAGTTGAATACTTTGATATTAACATTATTGTCATTCCTCAATTCGTATCAAAGATTCATTATTGTGTACAAAGTAATGTCAAATACTTTCACTCCCAATTCACTATCATATTTATCATTCGTGAGAGATATGACATACATGTGAATGTGTAATACCCCGCTAATAGTTAATTTAGAAAAATCACACATATGAAACTGCCTCTTATAATGGGTTGTACGAGAGAACCTCTTCCATACTTGTGGCAAAATTAGGTTACAATACAATGTTGTCTTTTTGATTTTCAATATTGTTTCATTTCTCTGTTTTGATGTATTATTAAAGTTTTTCTATTGGAAGATTAAATACAATATTACGTGTATTAATAAATAAATATGTGGGTAAAATCTCTATTGAGTGAAAAATGACAAGTTTATATAGAAATCAATGTAGTTGTTTTGTCATTAGATTTGCATTATTTTTTTTTGCGTAATTAATTTACATAGACAATTTTACATACCTGAATTGATAACACACCGACAAGGTTTTTGGTATGGCTGGTATAATTTCAACAGCTTACTGTAGATTAAGATGACGTGCCATAGACAAATATGTTCTCAATCACCATAGTAAATCAATTCAATTCTAAATGTGGAAAAAACAGGCACTAACTGTTGGGTTTCAAGATGCAACTTATCGATTAATGACTAGATGAAAAAAATGAAAAGATTTTTTTTTCACAAACCGTCAACAAAATATTAAATATATAGCAACCTAGATTGATAATTTATTATATTGACATCAATTTGGTATAGACAAGTTATATTTTGAACTGATTAGTCACAAGCTACACAATGAATTAAATTGCTTCTATGTTATTCAATGTCGTTCAAATCATCTGCTGAAAATAAACAGACATTTAGATCAAAGGTATGAGTAGATGAACACTAAAATAAATTCAAAGCTGTCAATCTAGCGCACAAAAAATGCAAAATTATCATTGTTCTTTACTATTATTAAATCTGGGGTCTTTTTCAAATGTTCAAACCAATTACACACAGGGTCGAACATAAATATTCAATAATTTCGAAAAGGTTACAGCAACTCACCTGAAAACATGAGAAATGAACTAGCTAATTTCATTAAATAAAATTCATTTGGGTATCTATGTAAGTCTTTTATTTTCAGATATTGTTCTTGTCTTAACTGTAAACTGAAATGATTCTACCAAAACAAAAACCCTGAGCCTTAAAAACTAAATTGGCCATGACATTTTTCGCATATGTATGGATGGCCGATCAAGCAGATTGTGGCATTAAAAAGATTAAATCCTAGAGAGCTATTGCACCATTGCTTACAGTTCCAAATCTTTGTGAGACAAGTCAGTTCATTTCCGTACATCTGTATATCTGAATTCTTCTGCATTAAAAAAATCTGCATAAAATTAACTGGCCCTTATTATACAAAATCCATTCTATGGAATATAATATAGAAACGTTAAAAATAGTATTGCAGTTGAAAAACTGCATTAAGTGAACATATTTGTCTACAATGGATCATGGAAATTATTGTTATTCTCCACCCGACTAATCTTTGAATCAGTTGATGACCATCTTGAATGTATGCTTGTCCGTCGTGATCGGTATGGTGAGTAATGTGTAATTTGATGTATCTGTGGCTTTTTTGCACCTTATCCTCTAAGAATTGTGCCTTAAAAAGAATCTATACGTTGACGTAAATGTAAATCAGTTTTAGAATTTCATGTCAATTATTATTGAACACAGTTTTTTAATATACATTTTGAATTATTACAATTTAAAATTTTTGGTGTTGTGATCAACGTTTTGATCGTTTTTTGATTTCTTTCATAGAAAGCGGATTGTTCTGTTATCATAATGTAAAGTGAACTGTAGTTGTGTGCACCTTATCGTAAGACTTATTATTTCTACAATTAAAATGTATTACGTATGAAATTAAGTGATAATTTTTAGATATAAAAGATATACTGTCACTTTCAAGTGATAAATAAATAAAGTAATCAAGTAATGTATCAGAAAACGATTAGTTCTTCAGACGTATTGGATTAATTATGGTTCCAGTTGGAAATGAAGATCACAGATACTAATATATCTTTCATAGGTATAAGTAAAATATCAGCATATTTGAAAACGTAAATTAATCGATGCATAAAAACTAGATTTAGACAAACGTTGCCTTTTAGGATTAACATTCCGACTATTTGAATCAGAAAACAAAACATTGTGATAAGAGGCATAAATAATATCTTTTAAAATGTAAGATTTCTATTCATAGAAGACATTAATAATAATTGTTTCAGGATAGAGTAAATAATTATATTGTAATGAAAAAGAAAACAATTTGAAGTAATAATGTTAGCAATTAATGTGTAAATTTCCTATTTGACCTATACCTTCCTTTTCATGATTAATGTTATAAATCATGAAAATATAAGGGTAAATGTCCCCTTTTAGTAACCAACGTAATTTATATTCTTTAATATCACCTTTTCTGATAAGAGACATATATTAAAAAAAAATGATCATTTAATTCTTAAAAATTTGGTCAATTAACACAACAAAAATGAAAGTTTTGTTACATAACAAAAGGTATATGCTGCCAGAAAATTCATAGACAAGAATTACGGTCCCGAGTGTACATTAATACCATTGTAACTTTATTATTTTATAGATTTATATATTTATAAAAATTTATATCTGCACATTGTAATGAAAATAATGTATATATTTATTATTTATATACGAAATTAGGTGCCTAAAATAGAAGATTTATTTTTTAAACGCAAACCGATTTAAAATAATTTAATCATGATCAACTTGACGCTATGGTAATCATACAATTTTGAAATCGAATAGATTTAATGAAAATATTAAATATTTTTTATTCGAGTATCCTAAAACAATTGAATGGTAAAAGGAAAAACATTTTTGAATTGTGATAATAACTGTCTAACTGAAAAAATAGAATTTTTTCATCGTGGAGAAATGGCTTAGTAAAATAAAAATAATTAGTCATAAAATCATTTATCGCATATTAAAGTTATAAATACATAAATTTCCAGCAGGTCTATTAATACATATAATAAGCTATCCCATTGTAGATGAACAGTTTGTTGTACTGTATCAAATGCAAAATAACTTAACGGCATAGACTGCAAGCGATCCTTTACTCAGTTTTTTCATTTAATGATGAAACTATTTCCAAATATTACCTGGTCCACTTCGCTATCCCAATATTTAAAGCGCTCCACTCATTCTCCCTTGAAAACCTCAGGATTGTCACTTATTCTAGAAAAGTGCAAAACTTTCGATTAAGTGTCTTTAAAGTGAACCTCTTTCATATTTAAATTAGTTAGACAAAAAGCAATATTTACTATCTCGAGGGTTTTCCCCTAAACTAATATATAGTAGAATGTAACTGACACATCTATGGGCATGGAGAGAAAATGGACAAACATCATTTTAAGATTTCGTTAGTGAACAATCAAGCTCGTTATATGTATGATTCCTGTCATTCAGAAATTATTGCCCTTTACATGACCCATATGATAATTTAGCGATAAGTTTTGCTCCATTATAGAATTATGCACCCCTGTTACACGACCGGGTATAGTCAAATTCAACGATAAACACACTTTACAAAACTTGATACTTTTGTTCAAAATATGCTATTTTCACAGTTCCAATGTTTTTCTTCATTATTCAATTGATTTCATCCTACAATTATTATCTGTCAGTTGACAAATCTGTAAAATATGTTTTACATCTCTCACCATTTGATTATGTTGGACTAACAGAGTTTATGGTTATTTTGTACGGCTGCTTGTTATCTGATGTTTTACTCTTTGCGTACACGCGTTTTTGAATCCCTCATTCACAATTATTTGTAAGTGTTTTTATGTGAATTTTGTATAAGTTGAAATTTATTTATTTTGAAGTTAATAATGATAATAATATATTATAATCATGCCATTTTCATGGAATTTTGTATATTCAAACGCCACCTTAGGCTATTTATAGTATAATTTGTTATCCCCCGATGCTCTTCACATAAATAAAATTATTGAAGTAATAAATAAGTGTTTTAATTTATTCCAACCTGGCAACCCTATAGCAGTGTGGAAAACTCGTGTACTTTTGCAACACTGCATCAAAATATATATTATCTTGCTGAGTGAAACTAATCATCTTATGTCTACTATATAAAGTTATGGGGTCTGTATTTTACAAAAGATGTGCTTGAAAAATCCTTTAGAATGTGACATGGTGACTTTTTCAGTATGCTTACAAACTGAAAATGAGATGCTTATATACCTGCAAAGATATTAGTTAACATTTGATTGCCAAGAGTATTGCTATGGATAAGATTTTTGTTTTTTTAATACCGAGGTGAGACCAGTTAACCTAAACAGCAGACTGGAAGGTGCGCGTGCCTACCATCGCTGGATAAAAGCCCAGAGATAGGCCTTGTATGGCAGCCACCGTTAACCCTCACTAGTTAAACTAACTTTACTGTATTGATCTTAATTCTACTCGAAGGAATTACAGTTTGTGTAAAGCTTGTCATACATTTGTGGAATAAACTAAGAATTCAATTCCTATAAACACGATAATGTCACCTGAATAATTGATACCTGACAACCTTTTCTAGGTCTAAGCAGTGGCGGATTAAGCACTTAAATATAATATAATTTTGGAAGGCCCCCTTTTACAAATGATTAAAAAAGTTGCAAAAAGGACCAGCTAGTCCGTGTCAGGGACGTAATTCATATTTTAAATTTTTTTAATGTTTGAATATCCATGTTTTGCTACTGAAATACAACTTTTTTATAATCCTTTTTACCTAACCCAAACAAAATTAATTTTGCAAAAAGCTACTTAGGCAGTGAACTCATATTTTAAATTTTTTTAATGTTTGAATATCCATGTTTTGCTACTGAAATACAACTTTTTTATAATCCTTTTTACCTACCCAAATCAAAATTAATTTTGCGAAAAGCTACTTAGGCAGTGAACTACTCCTAATGTACAAACTGCGCGGGCGAATAAAGGTTCATTTGTAAATAAAACACACATTTTTAATAAACAATTTATTTTTGTATAAGAAATAAAAGTAAAATATAGTTTCAACTTTGAATTATCATTTATTTTTCAGGATGCATATAACTTGTACTGTATCTCTCGGCTAGTCTTCCTATATTATTAAATCCCTCGACAAATTCCAACGACTGGGGTCATTTTCAAAATGTAGCGTCCACCGAAACAATACTAACTAGATTCAATAATAAGAGATGCTTGAATCTGTGAGTTTACAAAATAAAGAATAGATATTTCATGCTCGTATTGCTAATACTAATATGCTGTCAGGCCACAGGAAAAATCACAAACTTTCTCAGATAAATCGAGTGGGTATTTCAATCACTAATTGAATCTGCTAGTATTAGATGATTTCTATTCAAAATTTTAATTATTTTACAAGTTACATTGTAATTTTTACTACAGATTTTGTTTAATTTTTTATTCATCTTTCAGACTTCTTAATTCGAAAATAATGAATTATTATATCAAATACATAATCACTTAGTATTATTTGTTTTACATAATTCTAGACAGGCCGATAATAATCAGATAAATCCCACTTATGAACAAATCAATTCCATATTTAGTTATTTTCGTTTATGAAAGAAATTAAGAGTTTATGAATAGAGTCGAATTTTCTGATTATTATTCTCCTCGATTACAATTATTGAGGAGTAATTTTTCAAAAGGGCCCATTTCCATTTTTCACCTTGAAAGACATGACGAAGCAAAAAATCCCCGTGGCAAACATTGAAAAATAAGAGGTACATAGAAACCACAGTTGTTTATTATTGATTTTTTTTAAATATGGAAATGGGCTCTTAAAAAATTACTACTCAATTGTATTTTTTTTTTTTATTTTATGTTACGGACAAAACAATGGCAAAACAACAACTATGATTGTCTCAGCCATGATAATAAAAATAGTTTCTGATTCGAAAGATTAACATATCATGGATAATTGGTACATTGGACATAATTATATTACAATAATTTATGAAATCATCGACAAAAAAAGGCAAAATGTATATGACATTGTGAAGAAGGTTTACATTTTTTTATATTTATACTAAGGAGAGAGCGTCGAGAAAATTAAATATTTATTTTTTACAAAGCATTCTGAAATGATTTAATTATGTATATTTTATGTCGGATAAATAGTAAAAATATTAAGATGTGATAATTTATAATTCTTATCAATTTTCCATTTATATTAAATAATGAAATAATCTATCACATATTCTAATATACAAAAGTATATGATAATCTATACATGTTTTTTACAGTGTAATTTTCAGCTGAATTTTCGTTCATCTCGGTTCGAGTGGGTGTCAGATAAAGAATGACGAAAAACTCCAACACCAAATTAAACTACTGAGACTAAACGTAAGCTACCAAACTCACACAATATTGACAATGACTCGAATGAAAAAATAGCTGAAATTCACACTACACAAGTTATGCGAAATTTCATTGAAAAGTGTTTTTAAATATCTGCTTACCAGAAACTTTTACCAATGAAACGTTAAATGTTGTCTCCGTTCTATATAAGTATCTACAAAACAGCCAGTGATTGAATTGAGTCAGTGAAATCAAGTAAAGTAACAAAGTCAGTGAAATTCATCAATTTAATTCAAAACTAACAGAATGTAGGTGTATCAGTTTCAAAATGGTTTTACTGTGATTTACAGAAAATTATTAGGTTTCTTAGCTACAAAATAAGTAATAATATTGTAAGATGTTATCAATTCATAAAACAGTATGTTGGAAAATGATAAATTATCGATTTATATATCCTTCAAATTCTGGCATCTAGTTTCATATCCATTTATGATAAATAGAGCTGAATATTGTTTGGTAAGCAGAAACTTTTATTGAAGGTAATCATAAAAAAATATTGTCAGTAAACTTATACAGAATATAATGACGCTGATAAAGTGGTTGATATAAATCCTTCCAAATATTTATCGTCTTCTATTCTAATACAAGCAGTACTTAATAATTTCTCTACGTTTATTTACCTTTTCATGCAACAAAGATTTTTAAACACACATACCAATACCATTTTTATAATATGAACATTTGAAAACATAAAAAATATACGCAGACCAATTATCTTAACCCATTGTTTACGGTGTGCACAAATTTGTGCATAATTACCGTAGTAATTAAAAACCCGTAAACAAAGTGTTAAGTAGTTTTATCGATATTAAGTTTTAATTATGTCTGTGTCGGTATGTGTATTAAAAACCATAGATCAATTTCATACATTACACTTTGTCAGCCTTGTCTATTATATATTATCACCGAAATTACACTCTGATAAAATATCCTGTCACTCCGACAGCTATGTATTTAAGATAATTTTTTAAATCTAAATTGGGCTACGTTACATTATATTAAAAATACTTTACAATCGAGATTGATAAATCTACACCGTAAAAATCTATCCGCAGCTTCTCACAAATTTCAACAATTTCCTACAACAAGCTCTGCATCCAACTCTTAAGTCATGAAAACTGGAAGTATTTGTACTCTATTATTATTTATTTTTTTATGCTACACAAGTTTCATTCCAACAATCTAAAAACAAGTCGATCGCCCAAAAGCATGATGTTAAACCATTTTTAAATTATGTATGTAAAATTATTTTAAAATTAAAATTAAGAATTCCAAATTAATACATAAAAAATAGTAATATGTGATTGTTCAATAGAAAAAATATTGCTGTTAATTTGGTCTAATTTTCTAATCCAAGTCACACTACAGTCAATTGTTGTAAAAATTGCAATGCATTTGTTAGTGAAATTACAGAATTGTATTTGAAATTTATAAATGAAAGAAATTATGAATTATTAAAAATATTCAAGAGGTAATACCAACTGTCAACATTCACTGAATGTGCTTGATATGCAGACAGAGAGAGTTAGTGTGTGTATGTGCTGTATTTTCCAGACAAATATATGTACTGTTATATTACTTGGTAATCAACCTATGCCATATAATGAAAATAAAGTATATTTTTCTCCCTACTGAATGCGATGATGAGTGATGCTCAAAGGTGGACTACCAAAGTCGAAGTGTGAATTATAATTGAAATCAATACTTGTATTATATTTTTTCAGCCAGCTACATGGCAATTAAGTCTCAAGTGATTGCTCACAAGACACTTCTGGGATGTGTTTGAAATCGCTTATCGCTGCTGTGGCAGAGAGTATAATGTGCTGAAAATCCACAGCAGGTGGTGGATGGTACACCATTGAGGACCGTTGGAGAGATGGAGATTTCAGTTTTTTTGACACTTTGAGTCAAGGAGAAGTGTATTTTTGAAGGCTGGCAGTGACATCTGTCAGAGGTTTTATTTACTTGTTCAATTTTTGCTAATAAAAACTAACTTACACACAACTTGCAAAAAAACCCACTAACAAATGAAATACAAAAATGAATACTTAAGTTTTGTTTGACATTTTTAACATTAATAATATGTCTATGAAATGTAAGTAATGTGCGGTAAACCCCTAAGAGTTTTATTAAAAATTCTATTGCTAGTAACTTTTTTAATTCAGTATTTGAATTAGAAAGTTCTTATAGGCACTTATATACAAAAGTGTGGTAAATTCTGCAGCTAAAATTAGTTGCTAACAAAGACAATCTCCGGATAAGTTATCCAAGTGATAATTATATTTTGTGAAACCCAATGTATTTAGTAACCAGTACATCAAATTAACCATTATCTAAACAAAATATTATCTATTTTTGAGTTGCATGAAGTACTCTTAATGTATCACTTGTCATGAAACAAAGGGTATCCTTAAAATAGTAAAAAATCTTTTAACAAAGACAATATTCTTGAGATTTTAATTATAGATATCTTTTGGTTTATTTATAGTTATACGGTTGGTACATATCCGGTGGTAAGATTGCGATATGAGTAACTGTCAAAAAAAAAAAAAAAGTTTATATTATTTCATGTGAAGATTGTTGCATTGATCGATTCATTGTTGCCATGTGTAAGGTATTGGTATAATTATTTAATTACTATATTGTTAAATTACCATGTGGCAGTATGACTGGTCAACATAAACTCAATGCATAGACAGAGTGTTTGTTTGTGTTGTGATGTAGGTATGTTACAAATAAATCAATGCCAATATATATTGTAATTATCATATATTACTTTTCTGTACATTTTGCATCAATATCTGGTATTGAAAGTCTGTAATCTGTAAAGAATGTCAATTTTGGAAAATAAAATAATATTCAAAAATATCTTCCAATACAGAAAAAACATTTCATGTTAATTCTTAATGTTTGTGTCAAAACCATTGACAACATTATTTTATGTAACTTCTTTGAGATTTTTAAATGTTATCTCTAGTGCACAAATGGGCAATCTTACCACTTATGAATGATTGTTTGCAAATGAAATCTTAAAATGGCGGTTGCCCGTTTTCTCTCATGTGCTTAAATGTGTATTATTCAATAAAACATGAGACAGCTATATCAAAGTGTTTATATTGATATCATATTTGTCGTAAAGATGTCACTGTATCATAAAATGGGACTTTCACACACATCTGCTCTAGTATCTTTTTAAACAATGGCAATACCATTTTATTCAGTTAATATACCAACCTAGGCCTTGAAAGTATAATTTTACAAGTGCGCGTATACCTGCTATTTTCAGTTACACATAGCTTACCCCCTTCTAATAGATAATCTTCACCACTAGTATGTACTATTATAGAATAAATGCATTTCATAGAATTCTATTATAATTGCATTTGGTGGGTAGGTAACAGTTACCATTCTTGTATATTTGTTTATATCAAAGAGTTACTGGTAACATTTTAAGTGTCACTTTTCATAGTGAACAAAATAGAAATTTGACTAGTCGAAATATAAAAAAGTAGGAAATCAATGTACACACGTGCGATACATCTAAAACTAAATGTAAAAATACTTTAATATAATAAAGATTATAACCATATAAATTATATGTGCGAAGAGACAAATTAACTAACTGTAAATACACGAATGTCCGCTGAATGTGCTAAGTAATATAACTTTCATAGGAAACTGGGTGTCAATTTAAATAAAAATATAGGTACAGTGAAACCTCGATTCTACGTTTTTCAAGGGACCGTACAAAACAAACGTTAAATGCGAGAAACGATGAATGCGGGAAAGTTTTATATATGAACTAAATGCCGGGACTATAGAAAATGAACGCACCACGCGGGAAAACGTATAATGCGAGAACGTAAGATCGGGGTTCCACTGTATTTTAAAATTTCAACATATTTAAAAATTCCGTGACAATTTAAAACTAGAAATACTTACTATTATACCTGCTTCAGATTGCTTTGTTTAGTCAAAATATCAATTCCTTTTATTTGCCACCAGTTTCCTATAAAATTAAAAATATTTTGCATGAGGAAATAATTGATTGGCGATGATGGAATAAAGTGAAAGTGCCAAATTTTCATCCTTTCTTATGGGTTTTAATATGTTAATATTATAGAAACTTCAAATGTTCCGTGTGGTATATTTAAAGTGTGTATTAACATTTCGGCACTTTCATCACAATTGTTTTCACACAAAATTATAATTGTAGTAAACAAAGTAAGACAATATTTAAGAATCTTAAATTAATACTGAATTCATAAGTACAATATACAAACAAATATAAACATAATTTTTAGCCAAGAAAAGTAACATTCAACAATGAATTGAATTATTAAATAAAAAATCAATACACTATGTTAGTATAGTAAATAATTTTTCTGTTGTTGATAAAAACGCTTTATAGACATCTTTTGTCGTACAAAATTCTATTTTCAAAAATTAATTTTATGGCTGTTGCAATTAAAACAAAATTTATTCATGTCTTTCATCACACAGAGGTTTTTAATTTGAATAACACACTAAAAATAGTGAACTATTTTTGGTTAAAGAAACTATATATATATTATATAAATATGTTTTTGTAAGCTAAAGAAATCTTAAAAATGATTTCAATGCATCAATACACATAATGAGCAAAGAGGTGGACTGAATTAATTTTCAGCCAATAAGTTGCCTGTGTTTTATATCAATAATGTATAATAATAAACCGTCTACTTCTTTATTTTTTTATTTTCGAACTATCTAATCAATTCCGATTTACATGACAAAATAGAAGATAACAGCAATTAACACAATAATTGTAATGTCATCATAATCAATTTATTGCCAATTTTCTGCAATATTATTTCAAATTTTAAAATCATATTTCATAATTTCAATGCTTATCTAAGAAAGTCACCCAAAATCAACTCGGGGAGAAAAGACATTGCAATATCTATATGAATGCCTGGGATCAATATTTTATATTTAATTATGTAAGGTATAGAATAACCCGGAACTTGCCATCAATAATTGAGTTTTCACCAATATTTTGTCCATATTGTGATATTTACCTTATATTACCAGATAGACGACAAAATGTATTGAATGATAAATTATTGAAATCACTTCTTAATTCTGGCAAAGTTTTCCAAACCAAACATCAAATAAACAACTAATTGGTAGTTTTAATTTCTTATACAAATGTAAATTATCATGGTTCCCTAATCTAATTTATATAATTCCATAATAATTGACACTTGTCACTTGATTTACTAGAAATAAATAATATGATTTATCTTGTATCGTTAAATTCTATGTACAATTGTCCTATGCTGGTGGAAAGAAATCACATCTTTAAGTATAACTAGAAAATACAATAATAGAGGATTTTATATTAATTATAAATTAAAGTATTTTGTTCAATAAAGAAATAGTTGTTCCATAGGCTTTTGATCATATCACGGTAACGTAAATTAGTGTAAAATAAAAATATCAACAGATTGATGGTAACATTGGTAAGGTGGGTATTACATCAGTTCATGTCATACTTTTATCATTGATAAAAAAAATATACTATTTATATAGTTTGTCAAATATATATGAGCGGCATTATATTGTTGCAAATTTTCATCATGTGAGAATGTCAAAAAAATTTATAACATGGGAAGAGATTTGTCAAACATGTAGTGTGAATTTTGTTGTGTGATATTTAATAATAAATCATTTATCTTGCTTCATATTAAGCATAATTTTAAATATATAAACTATTCACAAATAGTTATTTTATTACACAATCATATTTATTTAGAACGCTTCGAAGATATAAATGTTGCCGTAAGTATATGCATGACCATGTAATACCCCGTCAATAGGTGATTAATCGGTATAAATGGTAAAAATCATGTAAAAATATTACAAAAATATGATTTAATAGATCACAGAGAAATCATTTAAAATATAAATAATTACATTAAGTTGACCAAAGCTTTGTATAATAAATAATAAAAAATCAACACAACATAAATGTTCTATCAATATAAGTATATTTCATTTTAAATACAACTATTTATAAATAAAATCTGCATAAGTAAAAAAAACCAAGAAAGTATTAACTACTATGTTTGATATCACTCTCTTTTTAAGTTTATTCAATATGTAAGAATTTTACCAACCAATCATGACAGCAGCTAACAAATTTCAAAATGGCTGCCTTCATAAATGACATGTGGACAGCTGATAATTAAATATGTATTTTTTTTAATTTGACAATGGCAATGAACACAACGCACAACTTGAAATTTAATGTTTTGAAGAATATTTTTACATAAAATATATGTATGATTTATGATACTATTCTAAATTCAATCTAATAAAAACTTTGTCATGAAAAGTTGGCGCATCTGTATTATTGGTAAAATTGCAACTAAAATAAACGTAATACACATATAGCTAAATGTATAAAAAAAAAAAAACAGTTGTGTGCAATAAAACCAAAAACTATTTATACAGTTAGAAGCAAATTAATAGAAACTTGTATACATACTAAATATATTTAGTAGTTACCATGATTAATCACAGGTCGTGAAATCATGTAACTCAAAGGGCCTACTAATTATGGCATACCAATCATACTAGTCGTTCAAAATTGAATAACCTATGTATTTCAATTTGAGGTGTTAGTAATAAAGAGTTGAATTACAGTTGTCATTACTGTTTATTCATCGGAATATCAAATATAAATAAGGTTACGTATGGAACTTTGGGACAAATCTTTACCATTAAAAATAATAAATAACATTCTGAGGTAATATCAAAACCTTCATCGGTAACTAAACGGATCTTAAAACTACCTGCGTTACTATTTTCAAAGCAATCGATAACTATATTAAATTTACTTGTCACTGGGATGCTATTCAATTAATGAGGTAAACAATTTAAAAATAAGGAAGGTCAAGTTTTTAAACATTAAGGTTTCTATTAATGAACGGAAATATCAGCCATTTTTGCAATCAGCAATGGCGTGCGGTCTGTCTTCACCTACTTGTGGCAATAGTTTGAGCCATACAATCGTAATTCATTCCAAACTTACAATTAAAAGGATCCAATTTTTAAGATATCACTGAATTAATCAAATTGATTCTACCGTATGTACAAATTTTTTGAGCAAGCATTTTTAGATTCTTAACCAATATTAATTTAAGTCTTCAAGGGAAATATGTATATTTACTATTCCCATGCACGCCATTGATATTCCAAGCTATATTTATTAGGATCTTTAACAGAAATTATTGATTAAGTAACAATAAAATACTGGAATGAATTTTAAACCATGTTTTTGAATAATAATTGATGTTACCAAAAACAAGATGGATGTCAAATAACAAATAAGGATCTCAAAAATAAAACAATTCATCGATGGTAGCTTTTGTAAAACACCAAACTAAAAAAATACAGAAAATAGTACACAATATGAATTTTAAAAGAAAGGTATCTTCGTTATGGATTTGCCGAGTCAAAACAATACTACCAATATTACTTAACAATATAACATTAATTGGGATTGTGAACCAGTCCAAATTGTGTCATTAAGTAAGTAAGTAAGCTCCGATAATCACCAATAATTACTCTTCGCCTCTGAATTGTCATTTCAAAAATTGTATCTACAAAAATTCACATTCAACACAATAATTCTGGGGCTCGAAACGTTCTAATAATGATAATTTGATCTATAGATCTACGAGCAGACCCCGTCTGGATCTGATGTTTCGACAAATGGCTATTTCAATTACGCTAGTGTTATCCATCTTTATGCTCGACTTGATCTTTAGTGAACTGCAGGAATATCTGCTCGAGACTCGTCTGCCCGATGGAGTAGTCTTCGATGTTTAACTGATTCTTGGCGGCTTCCATGACGCCGAATATTTTTGACCACATAATGGTCGTGTCGGGTAAATAATAAGTTACAAGGCCTTGATATGATTCTCTGAAAGAAACAAGCAAATATTAATGGTAGCTTATCAAATGCATCTAAATAGTCATAGGCATGTATGATACAGAAATATTATTAATCCATTTCATAATTTGTGTTGCCACATAGTAAAATCAATATATAAATGTACAGGGAACAAAGAGTGTTAACAGTTAACCACCAATTGGATAAAAGTGAGAAGAAGATCTCTACGATTAGAACTAGACTCACTTCAGTTCGACTCCTTGGAATTTCTCATTGAGGAACTGATGAACGGAATTGGTATCGAACATCGTGTGAGCAGTGGAGAAGCTGCTTCTGGTTCTGTAGTGTCCCACGCCGTTGGTTCCATTGACGAAAGACCCCGGCCGGGAGCTCAGCGGATTGTTCAGAATGTCTGGCCGCACGCTTCCGTCTGTGGCGGTCGGCATCAGTGCAAATCTCTTCAGTTTCACAATCAGCGTGTAGCCTATTCAACAACAGATTTAATCATATTCAATTCAATACAATTATTAATTTAGGATTTTGATAGCAGGTGCTCGATAGAACTTCAATGTCAAATTTGAATCATTAGAATTTTGTACCTTTCCATGAGTTTTGTCACTAACGAACTTGAAACGACAATAATTATGATGTATCAGAATAATGCTCATTTACAATAATTGCACATACCTTGAGAGAATTTATTCTTCAAATGCTGAGTGGATCCCAGGCATCTCGGTCTACCGTTCACCATGATGGCGATGCGAGAACAGAGTGCCTCGCACTCCTCCATGCTGTGGGACGTGAGCACGACACAGCCGCGGCCCGACACGGCACGCCACACCTGACGTTTCGCCATCGGGTCCATGCCCGAAGTGGGCTCATCTAGATAGACGACTTGCGGATCGCCGAGCAACGCCAAAGCCGTACTCAGCTTTCTCTTGTTTCCACCACTGTATTCCTGAACCTATGTAAAATAAAAAACATTTATGTAAGTCAGTCAATCAGTAGAATTCTTTGCAGAATCCTTCTTCATTGTATAGTGCAGTGGTTCTCACGTAAAATTTGGCAGTGGCCGCATTATGAACATCGGCGTACTACGGAAATGTCTGGTGGCCGCACCAAATTTTTGTGATGAGTCTTTTTTGCCAAAAATACCTAAAAATGTATGTGTTGAGTTATTTCTAACTAGCAATTCTTGATGCACAATGCAATGCGTACAAAATATTTAATTTTCAGTGACTTTATTGACAAATTAACTTGAAAAAACCCATTTTTATTAAAAATCAATATTAACTATGAAGCTTCTGGTGGCCGCAGCAAAATGCTCTGGTGGCCACATGCGGCCACCGTGGCCGCACATGAGAACCACTGGTATAGTGTGTGCAATTTAGTTTAAAATATATAACAAAACAATACCTTCTTATCGAGATGCTTCACAAACCCGAGTCTGCGACTGAGATCCCAGACGTATCGATCCATTCTAGATGGAGGGATTCCTCGGAGACGGGAGAACATGTGCAGAGTCTCTCGGCCCGTCATCTCATCCAATAGAGCGTCAAACTGAGGGCAGTATCCTGAAACAGAGAATTAAAATTGAATTAAAATTGATAGCATTGTTATTGCACAGGCCTTGTTTTTCACCACATTGAGAAGCATCTTCAACACCAGTAAAGCGTCACATGAATTTGAATATGTTTAAGAAACAATTTTGGTAGTACATGGTACAGAAAAAAATTATTTACATATAAGTAAATTCCAATAAAAATGAATGCCCAATATTTGAAATCAATGTGATTCTTTTGACAGCATGCTGCAGAATTAAAAATGCAGATGTTTATATGTTTAATTACCTATACTTTTGTAGACTGTTTTCATATCGGTGTTGACAGAGCATCCGGAGACCCAGGCACCTCCATAAGAGATGTTCAAGTCGCCAGTTAACATTTTGAAAGTCGTCGTCTTGCCAGCACCATTTATTCCCAACAAGCCAAAGCATTCCGACTCCTTGATGCCTGTAAAAAAATAATAAAAACCCATGAATCACATAAAATTGATTTATGGAGTTACAAGTCAAAGGCATGCATGTCTGTGAAGTCTAAATTCCATGACCACTCATCCAATCATACGGTATATGGCTAGAGTGATTAGTTGACTACTAGTTGTATCCTAGAACTATTCTTCTTTCCTTACTCTCTTCAAAAAAAAGAGGTTAACCTATCAACAGCCTAGCGTTGTGCAGTGCAATTTCTGCACGATTATGAGCTGTTGTAAAAATATTTATTCATAAAAAACTTATTATATTTACTTAAATAAAAAGCATGGTCAAATATTTTTTATTTCAAATTTTCAATAACTTTTCAAAAAATATTTATTTATCTTTTCACAAATTTCAATATTATAAAAGAAAATGCAATGGCTATAATAACCAAAGAGTCATTGTAAAAAGTACAAATTTATAGGGATGAAAAATTAACTTTCTAATAGTAACATGCCCAGTAGTTAACTTTGAAACCTAAATGTCTAACAAAACTGAAAATTAAATAATAATACGGTATCTTAAAGTCATAAGCAATGTAATATTCATATTTTCAATATCATGTATTATAAAAAATCATTGTAATCCAGCCGCGTGTCATGTGACCGAGTAGCAAGCAGTTCCTGTAGAACACCTTCTGATCTTTACAAGGATAGTAGTGTGCAGACATGGTAAGAAAACAAAAAAAATAATCTTACCGATGGATAGTTGATTTACTGCAAGAAGCTTTCCATAATACTTGCTCATGTCTTTGCATAGCAGGTTGTACTGATTATACTGATCTCTCTCGAGGGCGGCAATGTGAGCTCTCTCTGATGCCACGTCTGAATCTTCTTCAGCCGGTGTCAGAGGTTCGGGAGGGGCACTCCAAGGTCTCCAAATCTGATACAAATAATGACAATTAATAAAAAATTGCATTTTATGTCTTTTTCTTACCTCATCTATACAGAAAAGAGAGGTAAACAAATTACATTATTTTCTGATTTGACACAAATACAATGAAAAGGGGTATATTTTTTAAGTTACTTGGGATCATGGTATGGTCTATATATATAGTGGTTGATTTGTTTATTTCAAAATGCTTGCATACCAAATGGATGATTTTGTATTCGTTGATTAACAGCACCAAAAACAGAACAAAGCCAACGATTAGACTGTATGTTATGTTGGCACCTATTCCGGGCGTGTCCCATTCAAAATATGGATGGTCGGATACTGGAAAAAACAAAAAAAAATCATGTTAACGGTTTTGGCAGGGAAGAAACTGGTAATTCATGGTAACAGTGCGTGCCGTTTTTCAAACAATTTATTTCATGCAAATATCAAATGAGTTTTTCTTTGCGTTTATCATGCCGAAATATTTTCGTCTTGAATCATTTGGATTTTTACTAGACTCAAATTTCTCCAAACAACATTATTATTCACAGAAGACAACTAATGATAAGTGGTATTAGATATTTTTTCTAATCTGTGCGCGTAGCCACGCAACAGTTTGAAAACCCCCGCGTACTCTAATAGTTAATTAATTTAACGACATGATTAATAAATACTGCTTAAAATATCTAAATACCACAAAATAGAGAAGCATAAATTAATAAAACATTTATCATATAATCCATGTCCGCTCACACTGCGGTGCATTTGGCCTCCTAATGAAGTATCTCAACAGAAGTTGCTCGGTAATTGAAATTATGCAGCGCATTTGTTGGATTGGTATGCTCAGGAATTTGAATTTTTTGCGCAGCTAACCTCTCGGGTGAGAAGGAACATAGGTGGAAAACTTAACGTTTCAAAAGCATTGCATTAGAGAAAACTTTTTACAACAGAATTGTTAAATATTCTATTGATTCTAAATAAATCAATTTTTTAATGGATTATCTAGTTTATTTTAGACCACTTGAGTTTACACAGTTTGTACCAGTCACTCCAACAATCGTCCTTAAATGTGTGCACTAATTCTTGATGGAGGATAAAAATGCTGATGTCTCTGTTCACTTCTTCATCCAATGTTGGAATCGGACTCATTGAAATTTATCAAATGCTATATTAAAATAAGGTTTAATCAGAATTCACTGACATACCCTTTGAGATAAAAGTTTTATTATAATTCTGCAGTATATCAATGGGTAAGAAAAACAGTTTGAATAGTCTATTTTTACAAAATGGATACTCACTGCAGCAAAATGAAAGTGCTGGAAAATTCTTGCAGAGGGTCAGCTGAGTGCAATTCGGCTGTTGAAGTACTTCACAGAGAGAGTTGCAACTGGTCAGTGTTACGGATGCTGTGTGCAGATTCCTGAGTGAAAAAAGGGAGAGTATAAGCAAGGATCATCATACAAAATGTGCAACGGGTATCAGTGGGGTACTATGTAATTTATCTTTATCACATTTGCGCAACATCACTTGAATGTGGGATAGTCTTAATGAATCACTTTTTACTCTTCTTCTTTCGACATGTACGCTTCCTATCCCTGTGTCTCAGATTTTGTCCTCGTCAATCTATATAGTTGGCATGTGCTCGTAATATGAAGCATGTTACAGACTTCTAATGGAAAACTTAAAAAAATGATTACCTGAGCGACCTGCAAAGTCCATAGTTGGGGAACAACAAAAACACCCAATGGAGTATGTTACCGATATGTTCCAGCCCCAAACCGGGGGCATTCAAAACTTCTACGACCAAAAATGTTGCCACACCTGAAAATGAAATGATAATACAATGGTTGTTTTCAAACATTTCGGAAAAGTAACAGGGATGACATAATTTTCTCGTGAGATTCTTTAGTTTTTGATGTACCTGTGAAAATATTGAAAAGGCACATTCTTGAGAATCCTGTAGATGGCGTTCGGAAGAACGATGCTGCGATAAAGTGAAGAGGTAACATTCCAAACGCGAATACCATCAGCACTATGAAAACACGACCTAGAACAAAAACATTTCAAAAATGGGATTAGAAAAGGTTTACTAAAACGTTGATACAAAATATGAAAGTTGATAATTGTTAAAATATTTACCTATCTCTGCAGGTGTTGAGAACGCCGTTTGACTGAAAGCAGCGAGGGTGATACAGAGTGCACACGCGATGACAATGAAAGAGATCATGTCCCAGATGAATGCCGCCGACCACAAGATGGACGGTGATGCGCCCGATGCCAATTGGAGAAGCTTGGAGCGGCATACATTTTCCTAGAAGAATTCATTAGCCAAATATATAATGCGAGCTTGACATATGCAGATTTTTCTTCTTCTTTTCTTGTACAATGCAACCACCACAGTGGCCATCAATGAACCGATGCAAATATATATTTACCTTTATGTAGAACAGAACGAAGAACGCAGCGACAAAGGCCATGCTGAACCCGACATTGAACGCAATCTGGAATCCAGCACTGTTGCCGTACGACAGTAGTTCAAACTGAAAATCAATATGCGAACAAAATAAATCAATGAACAATACACACATTCTTAATATTAATGGGAACTGGACTATGCATAAATTTTTCCATTAATTTCAGTAATAATTGTTAGCAAACTTTTTATTCTCAGAAGATTATAGAAGAAGAGAAGAAGACATTATATTCTTATATTATCAGCTAGAAGAATTCCCCACTTTTTGCCCTGTATGTTACGATTTAACCGTAATTAATACCGTAAAACTACATATGTTATTTAAGGGCTTAGATGTCTTTGATCCCTTATGAAAGCAATCCCATGTTAATTACCATACCACATGGCTTTTAGAGTCTATTTACGAATCCTCGATTAAGGTTATCACACGCAGTTTATAATATTATGTAAATTTTGCACCCCGATTGGTTATCATAAAATGAATTTTTGTTGAATTTTTCTAATGATATTATGAATAATTTGTATATACATGTAAATTAATATTTACGTTAATATTGTAAATCTGATGACCTCTATACACTTTTTGTTGAATATATCTTAAGAAAACTATTAAAATGAAAACTTTATATTCATTTTGATAGCCTTAAGAGATCTCCGATATATATTCGATGTGATAATTTGAGAAATATTATTTATTGACGCCTTAAAAGTAGTTGCCCACCGGTGAGTTCTTAGCTGTCAGAGCTTTTTCTTATGCGACACACCGGTGTGTGGTTAGCTTTAGAAAGGTTAAATAACTCTGCTAGCTACATTTATTAATTTTTTAAATTTTATGATAAAAAAAATATGTATGTCATACTTGATGCAGAGGTTTGTTAGAATGATATATGACTTACTTTAGACTGCAAAGTGAAGGGCAATGGGTGGTTGACGAGCGTGAAGGAGGAATTAGGCGACACCGACTTGAGAATGGCGTTGTGGGCCAGCATAAACGAAGACGGCAGATCGTGATAGGCAAAGTTTGAGAACCAAACTATAACGGTTCTATTAGTTATGGTTGCCGCGGCCAAATATTTATTCCTCATTGTTGGCATGTTAACTGCGGCCTGTAACAGACAAATGAAGGTGGTGAATTGAGTGCATTTTTCAGTTGGTTGCTTTATCAGTGTTTGAATGGTGTCTCATCCATTCATCCCTATGAAATTTTTCTACGAACGATGTATAAATATACGTAGAATGATTATGAATCATTTTTTTTATTGCAATCCAGGCCAATAAACCCATACTACTGGGTTATTTTTTAGATCCCCCTTCGGCTGACGCGTTCTTTTTTGAACAAAGTCTTTCAAAGGTTAAATAAGTTTACTAGTTTCTGAGAAATAGTTATTTTGATGGCAGTTCATGATTGTGCAAAAATTACGCGAAAAATGCTCAGATAGTAGGCTACACTAACAATGTTCTATTAAATGGAATATATTTAAAATTCATATTGAAGTCAAAGATCAAAAGGAATAATGTTCCATGTTATAGAAATAAATATTAATACACACTGGAGAAGATATAGCATAGAGCAAAGTTTTGATCATCCAGGAAAAAAGTTTTATTGCAATGGTAAAGAAATTGAATCACCTTTTTCAAATAATGTTCTTCAATACTCTCATCACCGACATCAATTAATTTCATAGTACGTATATCAACATCTTCAAAGTAATTCGAGTAAGTATTCTTGATATTCGCGGCCTTGTCGGAGAGGACTCCTTGTTTATTAATCAAGGTTACGCTGTTTTCGTAACCGTCGGCCAGAGCCAGGGTCTTGGCGGGCAGGTCGGAGGAGTTCTGCCACATGCGAGAAACCATGATAGCGATCAGAAGAAACAGCACAGGTATGAAGAGTTGCAGGAACGTCAGGAGCCACGTGCGAATTGTAACGAGTAGCTTCTTATAAAGCATCGCTCGCCATTGGTCC
Organism: Himalopsyche kuldschensis; assembly: GCA_028554975.1. Taxonomy (NCBI): domain Eukaryota; kingdom Metazoa; phylum Arthropoda; class Insecta; order Trichoptera; family Rhyacophilidae; genus Himalopsyche; species Himalopsyche kuldschensis. The sequence goes on from JAHFWI010000005.1 coordinate 2,518,477, forward strand.
ACCATGAGTTTGAATCCGGTGTAGCGGACTGTGGAACAATCGGGGATATTTGCTGGAAATAAAATAGAAAATAATATTTATTTGGATAGTAAATGGAGGTTAAGCGGCTGAGTAACCCACACAGTAGTCCACACAGATCACCATCATAATTAAGGTAATCTCCATAAGGTGCAACATGGTCTAAATTGGTAGCAGACATGTAAAAAAACCTTTTCTGTAATTAAGATTTGAAGTAAATAAGCTAGCATTTATTTCTTTAAAACAATACGGATAAATCAAAACAATCGAATGATCAAAGTGTGTAATTTTTTTCTGATTGGCTCTCGCTGGATTCCTCTCTGATTGGCTGAGGTGAAATACGATAATTTATTAAAAAAAACAAACGAATGTAGTCTACGTACAGCACAACGGAATTATTTTGAATCTATGATTGGTTATTTTTGAATTTGTTTTCATGGAACTGTGATAATGTTATTATGTACATGATAAAAATATCGAGTGAAGCCGGGTGTAAGTACTAGTCATAAATAACATTGTAAAAGTTATTTCTAATACTGTTAGATATCTATGAAATATTAATGTCAAACAATGAAAACGCTTAAATTCAATCAATGTTTTGATTTATAAAGCCATAGTTTCATCCATTATTTGCAATGATTAATTACTATATCTATAATAAACAAATATTTTATGCGCATTAGTGACGTACATTTTTCCAAGAAGTCTGTGTTTATGCCATTCTCCATCATGATGTGTCCGTTCGCGTCAGACTCCTTATAGCTGATCTGGTCTTGATCATCACACACCTCCACAGCATCTGCGCCCACCCTTAACAGAAACAATGCATGTTAAATAAATATGGCAATCAGGATACAGTGTGATCACAGACATTAGTTAATTTAGCCCATTTTCTAGATTATACGTTTGATTATTTACTGTCAAATGATGTGGACAATAGATTGTAGTGTTCTCAGGAGCAAATGTTGATTCATTTTTCCTGATACATCCATCAGAGTGTACAAGAGGAGGATATTGTTTTATTTGAGAAATATTTCACACACTATATTTTGAGTTGTCTAATTGCATATATCAAGTGAATTGTGTAATATTATGTTTTATAGTAATCAAGACCTTTAAAAACAGTAGAGAAGAACAATGCTTCACCTTCCTAAGATGACCGTACTTGTATTTGACAAGAAAAAGTTATGAAATACCCCTAAACGGGATGCCAATCATAAGGAAACTTCTAGAATCAAAGATAATGAGCAGAATATTAAACTTACTTCATGAAAACTTCTTCGAGAGTCGTTGCTGATATGCCAAAACCGATGAGGCCGAGTTCTTCTTGGTTGGTTTCTAACTCTTTAAGCATGGGTTCGAATTTATGAGACAGATCTTCAGGGAGAAGATATGATAGCTCAGAACCTAGAAATGTAAAGCATGCTTACTCTGGTGGAAAGTATTCAGAATGTTTAAGTCAGTTAGTTATCAAGACTGAGTAGCAAAGACTCAAATTGTTTGTAGAATTTAACACTCAGCTAACCGGTCCGGAATCGTGGAATTTGGCAAACACCCGGAACTTAATGTAATTCTTTGAGTCCTAAATTTATATATGATATATAAATATTTTTTATTTGTGGGCTGCTAAGATTTTGGTAAAACTTTGATTTGGTATGAGAGAATAAATGTTGCAGAGCACTGCTATAAATTATTTCCATCAATCGTTACCTATGTCAGAGTAGAGTTTTGTTTGAGGTATATGGGTTCGCAGCAAAGCTGTGACGGGGGCAGCAGGCGCCCCAATAGCGTAAGACCTCCGGGCGGCGGTGAGTCGATAGCCGGCACCGAATTTCCTCTTAAGATAGAAAGGTGAACCGCACGCTTTCAGCCGACCGCCGGCCATAACAGCCACTCTCTCTCCAAGGATCTCTGCCTCATCCATGAAATGGGTTGTCAAGATGATAACGCGACCTGAAATAAATATTTATGACACATTTATTTGATTTATAGCGATTAGATACAATCATGTGAGTGCCCATTAAACTTGCTACTAATTTATAGGAACAGATTATTTCTGGGAATCTTCAAAACAACTTGAACTATAGTTTCATTTATCAATTAAATTAATTACGTTTAATTTTTATTACATGTGATAGAATAAGCAAAAAACCATTCATATTTTATAATCTATTAAAATTACAAGTGAACATATATCTGTTAATTATATTGTGTATCTGCTGTAAGGTGACATAACACCAAGAGTATTTGATTATCAACTGAAAAATGAATCAAACATATACATTTTTTATGTTAACCATTTTAAAGTACAGTTCTACCAAGAAATTGACCATTTTACGATTTCAATTGGTAGACATATTTATAATCATCTGTATTCAGGTATTTGACTATGGAATTTTGAGTTCCATTGCTGAATATTAATGCAAACCTTTTTTCTCCATGTGCAGAAGATCCCACAGATGACGCCGAGCAGCCGGATCCATACCAGACGACGGTTCATCCAGCAGAACAGCTTTCGATCCACCACACAAAGCTGCCCCCACACTTAATCTTCGTTGCATTCCACCCGATAGGGAACTCGATAAAACATCGCGCTGGAAGAATTTAACAAAACGTTTAAATATTTTTACACTGTTTCAAAATTGCAACACAATCCATTGCAAATGAACCTATCATTTATCTTTGTTCACTATAACATACAAAGTTGATTAATTGAAACCACGTGTTCATCCAGGGAATGAAAGATAAGAAAAAAAGAGAAAGTTTGGCATAATTTAAAACCATTCGATGGTTATTTCACTGTAAAAGAAATATCAATAAATTTTCAATACTTTCTTCCATATAGAATTGTTATAAAATGACTAGTGTGTTGGATTTATTTTTCATAAATCAATTTATGAATTTGTATTCAAAGCATGGATATCAGTGATGTCTATATTCCCTCCCACCCATATGATCCACAAAACGGGGTACAATAAGGGTGATCAGTTTGTTACTAGTCCTGACTAGGGTTTCCAAATCCGGAGCAAAATTTTGACCCCGGGATTTTGGGATTGCAATAAGTCGATCCCGAGATTATGAACACTTTTTTAATGGTAGATAATTTTCACATATATTAAATATTAGCCATGTTAATGTATCATGAAAAATATTCAGGAATAATCAATGTCACTATTTTATTTATATTATATTTTGGTTGTTTATCCATTACTGAAGAGCGAAAATTATTGATTGAAATATAATGTACGAGAGTATCGATCTCGTTCAAATGCAATCTAATAACTAATGAATTTTTTTAAATGTCTGGCTATGCACATTTTCAAAAAAATTCACATTGTTAAAATGAGGACATATTAATGGAAATAATAACACTTTTATTGATGACTAATCAATCCCAAAAATTTCGGGATTATGTTTTCTATTCCCGGGATTTATCAGGTATTGAAAATCCTCGGAATCTCGGGATTGAAAACCCTAGTCCTGACATATTCTCATCTTTCTATGATTGAATAACGAGCAGTTTTCTTAGAAAATCTCCACGATTGAAAAACATAATTTAAGCCTAGCGTCCTAATAGTAAACAATCACAAAGATTCACAATGACATACCTTGTCTTCCAACCCGAGGAGGCTGACATACTTGTCGACTTCTTCCTTTAAGGCCTGTCCGCTGAGCCCCTTAAGCCTGGAGTAAAAATAGATATGTTCGGCGACAGTGAGATCGGAAAAGAGAACATTGTGCTGCGGGCAGAGTCCTAAAGACGCCCTAACCCCTGCGACGTCTTGTCTGATGTCATGACCTGCCACTACTGCCGTGCCTGATGTCGGTGGAAACATACCTGTAATGAAAAACGGGTTTGATTTGTTAACCTTTCAACCTGTCTAACAATCGGCGCAGCCCTCTGTGGGTACACAAATGGTACAGTAAGGATATTTATGAATGTATGCGTATACAGGTCTGTTGTCAAGTGTCCCCTCCCCGTATTCTAACACAACACAATCAATTTCCAATTAATGTGTGTAAACTGTTTACTACGCGTCAGTTCAAGTACATCCGTGCGCTTGTAATGTCTGAAGATGCTGAAGGCGGGTTAGCAATAAAACTCAATGAAAAGTACAAAATTCCAACGATAAATTTTTTTTAAATTTAACTTAACTTTTAATTTAACCCATTTTATCATCACTTGTAAAAATATCTCTTCATCTAGTTTCTCTTATATATGTATGTACAGTTTCAATGACTATATGAATTTATGCCGTTATATGTTTCCAACAGCTAATTCTACAATCACAACTTTCTATAATGTAAAGGGGAAGACGGAAGCAGAAAGCTGATCGCTCTCTCAAAGAACATTTAAGTATTCGAGATTGAATATTCCAGGTGGAAAGGGATAAAATTTCTTACTGTGGATATTAATCTATTAGTCGATTAAAATGAAAGTGTCCATTCATGTATTTGAATTGTCTGCACATTGCAGAGGAAAAAGCCCGACTTGGATGAAACAATTCAACGATGGGGTAGTACTGATAAATGAAATTTCAACCAACCAGTAAGCATCGACATTGTGGTGGTTTTTCCAGCGCCATTGTGACCGAGAAGCACGGTTATCTGGTCTTCATAAATTTTCAGATTCAACTTATCCACTGCAGTCTTTTTATTGAATACTTTTGTCAAATTCTGAAATAAATAAAAATTGCATCAAATTAAAATATTACTAGTGTCATCTGTGTTTACATTTAGTAAATAATACTTTCACATTTAATTCATAAACAACACAACTAGTTTCGCTCATCGCAACTATTTTCAACTGATATAAATAGAAGCAAATATAAATAACCCTGTTTCAATTTATAGTTCATTAGTTGAAAATGCTGCCGATGAGCGAAACTGGTCCTGATTTTTACAGAATATAAATAATGTTTTATTTGTTTTACTATAGTGCCTTTTCACCAAGAATTGACAGTTTACACTTTTTTGTAACGTAATTTGCTTACTGCTTCATAAAATATTACCTGAACTACCAATGGTGCTAGGTTAGGTCAGATACCTCATCTTGAATGATTCATGCACTTGGGAAAATTCTACTTTAGACACAGATAAATACACTCGCAAAAACTAATCTATCAACATCTGCGACACGTCACTTCTGTGGCTCGGATGTCATAAAAGTACCATAAAAAAATTAGTATTTCTTACAACAATATCGATGCCTAGTTTCAGTCCTTTGGGTTCAGGCTCGATTCCGTCAATCGAATGAGTTTGGTCATTATTGGGTATATCTCCGACAACTGGAATTAAAAGAATGTTGCAATGAGACAAAATAGTTAATAATTTTCGATGGAAAATCTTATGAAAAAATATGTCATTTTACATTAATAGGTTGTGAGGGTAATAGTCCACAAGAACTCCAAGAGTAAAGTCAAAAGATAAAATTAGTTTAGTTAAAAATGTTTTTTGTCTATGAATAAACTAACTTCAGGTGAAACAGCTGATCAACTGTCAAAAATTACGAGAATATGAATTTTTACGTTTTCTATCCTTCATTATAGGGCTTAAGGGCTTAGTTTTTTCAATAAGAGTGCCATGATATCTCATCTCCTAAACATTTACCTGGAGACCACATCAAATCGTACAATAATAGATATTACATTTTGTTTAAACGTCACAATGATGTTTGACAATTGACGAAAACAGATTTATCTTTTGAACAGAATTATTTATGGCGGTTGAAATGCAATAGTGGTACCCCTGAGAGTAGTGTGGCCTAGCTCGAGAAGGGGATGGGCTTCATCCCATGAAGCTATATCCATATTTTACCATAAGTATTACAAGTGGATCATAAAAAATTGTAATGACTCACCGGCCGTCGACCTGAATATGGACTGCCAATATATCTTGCTGACTGGGAAGTACCACGGCTGCGGCACACCATACGAGCCGGGGAAAATTTGCTCCACGTACAGCGCTATCGCCAGATAAAGGAACGCGTCAACAATCAGCATAATCAGAATGTGACCCATCACGAAAGGGTCATCGGCAGTTGTCGGCGTGAATAACTTGGACCATTGCAAACCTGAAAATTAAAAATTGTGGGTTATTATTTCATACCACATACGGGAAATGCCGCCATCGACAAAACAGAAATGATATCATGGGATTGGTTGCTTACAAACGAAATAAATACAAATATAAATATATGAATAGAAAAAATCATTTTTGCACGTAACTGTTTTAGATTAAAACAGTAGAGAATTTTTAAGATATGGCATAGATCTAACACAATTCAATGAATATCTCTTACCTTCGGCTGTGGCTTCGTTATCGAGAAATATTTCAAATCCAAACGCCATGGCGGTGTTAGAGGCGAGGCAGGACGCCAGCCTTGTCCCCATGGACGGCAAGACCCATTCGTTAGAAAGAAACATGTATGGCGAATAAGACAGGAACCACATCATGCCTGCGACGGTGGCTGCTGTGTTGGCTGAAACCGATGGAGAAAAAAAAATTGGATGGTTATAATTTAATGTGAGAGGGCATAAACTTTTGAAAATTAATATCAGTTGTAATGGAAATTGATTGATGATTGATCTTATTTCTCATCACATATTAAAAATTATTTTACCATCTACTAGTGACAGATAAATGATTTATAATTGTGACAATTTTGCATTAAATAAATTAACCCTTCTATCAGTCAAGTTTACCTCGTGTGCAAGAAATTTTTTAAATATTTGATGCATTCCGTATTGTCAAATGTTTACATTTACTAAATCTATATAAAAAAAAAATACAAATTACCTTTTGAGAAGAAGACACTTATCATGAAGCAATAGCATATAGATGTAGCCATGTATATCATCATGAAAACTAAAATAAGATGCCATGGAGTGTATGTAAATACAGAATACCCTGATAATCCATCTTTTGTGTTGTACCACTCAACCTACGGCAAATAAGAAAAACAAGTTTATTAGATTGCAGAAAAATCATTACTTGGTTGCAAGCATTTTTAAATGGTGTATTCATTTTGTCAGCTCTGTAGTTAAGAAGTTAAAGAGTTTAATAATTATCATCTTACCTTAAGAAGTATAACAATCATTACGACAGTAATCATAATATAGCTAAAAGTTTTTATAAACCACGCTGTCCAATGCAGCCAATTGGATAGGCCCATTATTTTCATCACTTCCTGAAAATAAAAAAAAATAAAAAATTATTGAAATACTTTTAGGATTCCACTATTTCTATTAAGTGTCATTTTCAAAACCATTGGAGATTTCATTTTTTCAAGGTTTTTCTGCGACTGGCTTTTTTTGGCATTTAAATAAATTTATATTTACTTATTTGCAACCCTAATTTTGTCTTTTGGTCTTCAATAGCATAGACAACTTTAATATAACAGCAACTTCAATAATACAAATTTCCTCTATGACATTTTGAATACACAACCTTACGATGATAATTTTTTTATCCATTTCTATATTTATGTTCTTATGTCGATAAAACAAATGTAGCATATGGATATTTAACATATCGCACAACAGCAGTCACATGTTACAGTGACTCTGGCGGGGTGGGGTGGCTATCCACTCCAAGACATAAAATATTTATTTTTTCAATTTAAATACTAGCACTGCCATCTCTGAAATATATCGCAAGAATAAAGGTATATCCCTTGAGGCAAAATCAGGGAACCCTGATTGCATTTCATTATAATATCTCACATTCACGTTCGTTAGTTCGGGACGCGTAAGCTGGCATAATGCCATATACATTTCGCTAAACATATTTTTAGTAATGAATTCTATTTTTATAACTTTATTGAAATCTTGGGCTGTTGTTGAATCATATTGATAAGTAGGACAGTGAGATGGAGATAGTACCTTGAGTTGCTTCTCTTTTTCCGCGGCAATCACTTTGACAGTGTTGATGCACGTGTAATTAAAGCTCAGCATTATGATGATGGAGATGAAGCCCTGCAATGCAGGCAGCAAGTCGTCGCGAAGATATCCCGGATGCGGTAGTCTCTGTATGTATACATTTGGTGTGTGCGAAGGCTTTATTTTATTAGTTATCGTCCTAAATATTGCATGAGCCAACGGCAGAAACCCTTCTCGAACATAACCTAAAATATAAATAATTGCAATATTCACCTTTTTAGCACACAAATTATATTTCAGATAATTCAACCGGGAACCGGTGTGAAGAGTACATCATTTAATTAATGAATTAAAACATACTTGGCCATCCCCCAGTTTCATCCCCTGGTGTTCTCGGTCCCGGAGTTTGAAAAAGCGGAAATAGAAAATTGGTTTTCCAGTCAAAGTATGGGGCTTGAGGGACCATCATACGCAATTGCGCCGGGAACCGCAGTGTTAAAATTGTGTCATCGGGCCAGGTTGTCATATCTGTAAAAATATTAGGTGTGCTTTTGATAAAAGTTTTTCTGCGGTTAGCCCTTAATTTGTTGTGTAAAAAAGGGTTGATTATACACAGACATTGAATATTTGATTGGTATCCCAAAATTGAAAAAAGGTGAAAGAAAGTGGAAAGGAAAACGGAATATCTATTTTATCTCGCCAATTTATTAAGAACAACAAAAAATGCATCCGAAACTGGCAGTAGAAGAATAAAGTGATTAATAAAGAGTGTCCATGCCTATTTCAGTAAATAATATTTTCTACTAACTGTGCAATTTGTCCTCAAACTGGATTCCACAGATGCTGGTGTCATTGGCGACAGGGTCACTGAGGTGTCTCAGCATTTCAGACGAGTTTGAGTATCCTGTAATATTTATCTTGCTGATACAGTCTGCAAAAATACACACTGGGCTCTGCTCGATCAGTAGATATTGTAAGGCTTTCTTTATTACTGATCCAGTCATCTCCGACTCTGGGGAATATGATAAGCTTATGATCGGCGTGTCAAAACTCTGGGTAATTGTTGAATTTGACATGTTCTTTCTGAAAATTAAAGAAAACGTAAAACCACGACTGTTACTTAAGCAAAGTCTCAACTCTCGGAGCGATGTCGTAGCACAGTTGTAATGGACTGTTGCATCGTCTGTCATTTTACACAGTTTTTTTCACCCTCTATAGGGCAAATTAAATATTTCGGATTTATTGAGACGATATTTAAAAAAAATTATCCATACAAAGAAAATTTTATAAAAAAAATATTCATTTTGCCAGAAACATCAATATTTTTATTGGTTTTTTAAAGCATTGCGACATTAATTGGAAATTTTACCATTAAAACGTGACGGTAAAATGTTGCATAGACTACACCAAACTGATAATTTTTGCGATTTTTTTATAAATGTATATAAAATGATTGGTGACCAGAAAAATCAACACAAGACAATATACACGGCAAATCAACACATGTCAAGTCGACAAATGACAAATGGACACACCGCTCCTTTTTTTATTCGATCTCCCTCAAAATACTGCACGAATGGGGTGTTTGATGGAAGAAACACCTTCTGGCACACTAGGGGAAGTGAATGCCAACATCAACAATATATTATATTATTTTTGTAGGTCTCAAATACATTTTTTCACCGTATTACAAAAAAGGAAATTTTATTTGTGCCCAGTTGTCTGTGTGCTCAATTGTACATGTGTTGGCTGGCCACATGCTAGGTTGTCTTGTGTTGAGTTATCACGGAACCGAAATGATTATAAAAATACTTTTTCTCAAAAAATCGCAAAACAGCCATCATAAATCAGGTCCAAATGCAATACTGTGCTCCAAAGATGTAAGTAGCGTTAGTTTTTAAATAAATAGGACAACCTGAAAACCTGGAGTCAATTACATTAAGAGTTATGAATTAGATGAAGCGAAAAATCATCGCGTGTTCGTTTTTGCACAATGATTTTTCACTGTGCGGTCTTATAAGGGAAAATTTACAGAAAAATAAATTTAATAATGCAAGAAAATTCAAATCATTACGGCATGAAGAATTTGGCAGCGCTGAATGGTTTAAATTTGAGTTCCGCTGCACACTCCGGTTCAATGAGGCTCCTCACGAGCACCATGAGCGTTGCGAATATGACGGGGGCGAAAATCTCCACCGCCGTCTGCATCTTGTGCCTCTTCTGTAGGACGACATTCTTCCATATCAGCAGCCTAAATTTGTCCCAGTTTCCAGTCATTTCGGTAGGTTGGGTGTCTGGCGTTACAATTCTGCGGGGTGCCCCAGCTGTAAATTTAAAAAGTGCTTAAATTAGAAATTTTAAAAAACAAAGTTGCTGTAGCGCTTTTAGCAGTACTGCTCTAAAATTGGCGTCATCGAAGAAGAAATTAATAGATACAACTTTATTGAATGAACAAATATTTTTTTCTTCATTGTCATCATGAACTTTATCTGTTTAATTAATCTGTGCATATTTTTCTATACATCAATTACAGGTTACTAATTTTTATTGGTTTTGTAAAAACATCAGATATCTACCGCCATTCCAGCTTTTTGGTAATTACGTGGTTCTCATGAATATTTCAGGAGGTAATTTTCAAAAGTGGTCAAATTCATTTGTTGAAAAACTGAAAATGTGAGATATTTTCATTACTTTTTCCTCATAAATTTGTGTTTAATATCAATATTTTAAAAATATGTTTTAAATTAAAGAATTACAGATAATGTGTAACAATTCAAACTTTTCCATGTGAATAAAAAGTTTAGGCTAAAAATGGCAGTTGAAAAAAAATATTTTGAATTTGACCACTTTTGAAAATTATCTCCTGATTAAAGCTTTCAGAGTAAATTTTATTTTTAAGATCGTAACATTTCAATTAAAGACAATTTGGTTTCATTTATTCAGAATTAGTATGGGATGAAAATTCTTATGTTATTTCTTGTATCAATTTTTTGATATACATACCTTGTACATTAGTGATGTACTCAGTTTTATATAAATAACTTCATCACTTTTACGGTGGTCACTGTCATACTTGGTGGAATGGCATTATAAAAAAAATAATAACACATTGACTAGTAATTATTTGGTCAGTTTCTAATTCGATAAATGGTCAGTTATAAATACTTAAAACGGTCAATTAAAAATAATAAATGGTCAGTTAAAATAATAAATGGTCAGTTAAAAAATAGTAAATGGTCAGTTAAAAATTATAAATGGTCAGTTAATAATTAATTTTGGGTCAGTTTTTTACAGTAAAATGGTCAATAATTATCGGATAAATGGGTCAGTAGATATCATTAAACGAGGGATATAAGTTATATTATAATATATAACATTAAAAATATATGGTGTTCATATCCTCGCTGGCAATCTTAAAATTGAAACGTCAAAAATAAAGTCATAATATCATTTCATCATCAGACATACATAGGTGTCAGAATGAACCATAAACAAAGGAGACAAATGTTCGAAAATGTTACCACAGACAATTTTACATTTGTTTGCATATTTATATATGTAGCGTTTTAGGTTTAGATTTTAGTTTTCGCTCATTCACAGGCTAAAATTCAGCTATATATAGATAGCTTAAATTTTTAATAGCAAAAGCGCACCAATAAAATACAAAAATATAATATTATGGAGACAGATGGAATAAAAGCTATCAATATGTTGAAAAAACAAAATATACATTCTGGCTTATAATTTTTTGTTTTGTCTTAAACCTTTGAGCTCTTGTGGATTATTATAAAATGTGAAATCAATATGATTAAATCTGAAAAGAATATTACTGATTATTTTATGAGTACTGAATTTATTTCGGAATTTTTAAACACATAGTAAGTTGGTATAATAATTAATTAATAATCAAAAAGCTGTGACACTTCAAATTCTAACCTAAATCTTAAATGCATTCATCTGTGGATATGTGATCCTCTGAAATGAACTGAAATGATTTTTTACGCTGAAAAATATTGTTTATGGCTGTAGAATTTGTTTCTAAATAATAACCTATAATAAAATTATTCTTTTTATTTTAAGCAAATAATTAAATTATGTGACTGCTGGAAATATTATTAGTTGGTATTTTGTGGTCGCATTTTTTTAAACTCGATTTCATACTAATGTCACAAAGTATTCTTTGGGATCTTCTATTATAATTATTCTAACAATTAAAAACAAAACATTTTATATACTATCGTAAACTTGACACTTATTAAAATAATATTATATGCTTCCAAATACCTGAACATTCAAAATTAGTTCATTTCATGCGCTAATTTTTCATAGAACATGTCATAAATTTGTTTCTATGGTCGTAATATTTGAAAAAATTCACAAGCTGTCAAACTAAAACTTATCATTTCTTTTAAATAACTGACCATTTAAATTAAATACTAACCGTTTTTAATAAATAACTAACCATTAAAATATATTACTGACCGTTTTATTAAATAACTGACCACATTCACACTGATACAATGACAACTGACGACCGTTTATAATATTAACTGACCATTTTGATTTTTAACTGACCATTCATTTATTTAGCTGACCAAAACTTGAATTAGTTACTGACCCATTAAATACATGCCTAACACATTTTTGGCTCTTATTCCACAAAAAAAATCAGTTGATAATGCTCGCCATGAGCGAAACTGGTCTTGAATCCAATACATTTTATGTGGAATAAATACTAAAAATGTGTTATTATTTTTATTAAGTAATATTGTTGTATGTGGCAATAGTACAAAAAAAATGTTGCTTTGTTATTATGAGTACAGTGTTATGTCATCAAAATGTGAAGTAGCCATTCATGGTATTATTATATTTGTTTTTGATCTATCTTATATTTATCTTTGGATAACAAAGCACTAATAAATTATCCTGCCATAATAAAAATGATAAATCACTTAACATAGCTTACTTAGGTGACAAACAAATAACTCAATTATGTAAGATAATAATATCTGAAGAAAAATATTACATTATCATGTAGCATATATTTTGAAAACGCCCGTCATCTTTTATGAACAATGTTCTGTACAGTTAGTATAGGATTACACAGTTTTGGCAGTTTTAGCGTGTGCAGGTCGATGATTCGATACGTGCTAAATGATATCCCATCTACATGGATTCCTAATCCTTTTATTTTCAACACTTAATATATATATTATATAATGCATTGATGGAAACATTGTTTTTTTTATATGTATTGTTTAATTTTATTTTTAAATATGTCTAAGCCCAATGATTAGCATGTAATGGAGTTTACCTCAACAGAAGGTTACAGCAACTGCTTGTTAGTCAACTTCTCTTTTTCAAAGGGAGGTTGAACATATTACGGGCTGCCATTTTGGAGCGATTCACTGAATGTAATATTGATTTTTTAAATAATTCAAGCAATGCCATCTCTGGATAAGCTTCGTCGTTTATATCTGTGGAATAAAGAGATTTTCCTTGAGGCAAAATTAGGGTTCCTATATATCTATAATAGCTCGTAAGTCTGCAACGCGTAAGCTCGCGTTACGCATGACAGTTATTTGATCATTTATTTGCAATATAAATGGGATTTTTCATTTATTGTTAACGAATTTTATTCTGTAAAGAGTGATATATACTTTTTGACAATGTATAGTTTTGTTACAACCCTAACTTTTGCATAAATTTTTGCAAAATTGAATAGGAAGAAGTATTTTGACCGGCTTCGATTGATGTCTGTGGTATATGTAAGGTTTTGTTCAACCCTTTAAACGCCAAGCCAATTCCATGGATTTTTGCCACAGGCCACCATTTTCAACCATCGATTTTGTCCATGAAAATGCCACGTAACAAGCCCGGAAAATCATTTTATACCAGACTTATTTTTGATTTGTAAGAAAAGTGAAAAAAAAATATCAAAAGTGTAAGATTTAAAAAAAAAATCCTGGGATGTTTACGATAATAAGGTGCAAGCCCTAGTGGCGTCTGTAAGCTTAACCTCAAATAAAATAAAAACGGCTAAACATATCGATATTTTAACAATCACATTGCTTTAAAAGATGCGTTTACATTAGGTTTCATTTAAAAATACGATATTTATTCATAAATAAGCTCGTAGTGGTGTTTGCGTGCCTGCACGCCGTGGCCCTGGTGATTAGACCGATTTTACATGCCTGCAACCAGTGGCATATGAACGGTTAAAATATTTTTAATAATGAATTCTATTTATTAAAATCTTGGGCCCTGGACTGTATAACTGGTGTTTCAGTCTGGGCTGTTGAAAGGTTAGTAATCAAAGTGTTCACAAAATGACTGCATCCAGCCAGTGCACAAGAATGTCAATCACAAGACGTTTTCGTTCGGTAAACAGTTTAGTCACTGAATAAAATTACATTAGGATGTGACATTCACTTGATTCGATTCAATGACAACGAACATTGCCCGTTGCAAAAAAAATATTTCATGGCGTTCGTATCATTTATCACAAAAAAAAATTTTGTACTACGAAAACGCAGATCAGGGGTAACAAAGAAATACAAAATAGTTGTTACTAAGAAAATTGAGCAAACTGGTTTGGCACATATTTTTCGGTTGTTTACATAAAGCTCTTTTGATGCTATAAATCAGTGGGAAAGCGCACATAGTAAAAATAGCAATTTATTACTGACTCACTTCTGAATGTGTACGGATGATTAAGAAAAGCTAATTGCCCAGTCCGTGGTGCAGTGGTCAATGTCATTGGCTTCTGTGTGGCCGCTAGGGTTACTGAGTCCTGGTACGAGCATATTTTTTCAGTCGATATATCGATTCTGTGAGAAGACAATGGGTGTTTGTGTTGTTAAAAATTCTTTCCCACCTTTTGATGACAGTAAACGGCGCATAGTGAGGGCGATTAACTTACCACTAGTCTTGTCCTAGTCTTCGTATCCTTTTAATCTATACTCTCTTCAAAAGGGAGAGGTTGAGGAACTGAGTAACAAGCAGTTTTTGTAGAAAAAAATATGTTGAGATAAATCTCGTGTCCAAATACTCTAAGTTGGGAGGGGATATTAAGGGGAAAAATTAGTCATTTCAGCTGTCAATGTGAAGTATATGAACTGTCAATTGAGAATTTCAATAGAAATTTTTCTACGAGAACTGGTTGTCATTCAGTTGCTCAGCCTCTATTTTTTTAAGAAAGGGAGAGATACAGGAGTATTGACTATGACTAACCGCTATTGTTTTACACTGTCTTTTCAGGACTCTGTGGGTTTGAGGGAATGTAGACATTATAGACGTCCATGCTTTTGAGTACAAATTTGTAAATTAATTGAAAAAAAATCACAAGTGAACAGGATAAAGTTGACTACTTGGCGTCAGATCCCGCATACTTATTTATACTTGTTTATGGATCAGTCAGGGTACTAAGAGTCGTTGTAAATCAAACACACTTGAATCAATATATCCAAATGTCCTGCAATTGGAATTCAAATCTTGAATAGAACAGCATAAACGCAAAACATCATGTACCATTGGGCTACGGCAATTCAAAGCAGGTGAAAGTAATTCACCATTGTTAACATACTTTTGTTACAAGAAGCAGTGATACACTTAACTTAACAAGTACCTCATCCAGTACGTAATTATTTTTTGTGAATTCATTAATTTTAACGATCTATTATCATAGACAAAATGTTTTTTTTTTTTACTAAAAGACTTTGCTGGCCTACTAATTAAAAGTAATGTAAAAACCATAATTTTAATAAAAACATCCAATTAAGTATTTTATCAATTGATAAAACTTTTGGTGACTTATTAAATATGTATATACGAATTTATTAAGCAATCGCTGCTCCAAATATGTCGAATATGAAATCATAATGCAATACTTCAGTAGTTATTTAATTTAATTATTGAAAACTGATTGTAAGTTATTTACCACACTTTATATATTGTATTTATTATGATACTTTTATGAAGCGTGTATTATTGTTATCAATAGATATATAACAGTGATGGCCAAACTTTTACCACTACTTAATAATCATCATTGAAATAAAAGAGGAATCAGGGATGTGTACATCAGTACACCAGACTGGCAGACGACTTGGAATAGCTATGCAATTGGCGCTTTGGCCACTCCTGATATAAATGATAGATTTATTTCAGTGGCAAGCTAAGGGTCCAGTACTCCATTTTATAATTTTATCATTTTAAAATACTAGAATTTATCTTGCTTTATTACTTAAACAAACTTTGCTATAGTAAGTTCGAAGATACCCCTGAAAGAGGCGAAACACGTGTCATAATTAGTAACACAATACATGGAATAAACAAAGTTATTTTAAATTTTATATTAAAATGAACTTCCACAAAGTTACCGTCGAATCCATCAAAAGGGTCCAGTACTTTGAATTACCTGTTGTGCGAGACACCATTGCTTTTGAGTTGCCAACTGCTGTTATAAACAACACAGATGTCCTTGTCTCCAAACAGAAATCAATAATTCGATTGAAAAATAAAGCTGCTACTAACCAGGAATTGAAAAACAGTATAAACAACAATATATGTAGAGTGAATGTTTTATTTTCACATCGACCTTGATTTTTCCAAAGATTATCCATATTGTGTATATTTACACTGGCAAAAAAATTAATTAAACCTTGTCGTTCGCTCCTAGTGTGAAGCATATGGATTTCTAATTGAGCATCACAACAAGTTGTCGTGAAAAGCTCTCGCTATGCTCCCTTTTAGGATTAGATTAGTGGGCAGAGACATCATAAAGGCATGATCCTTACTGGAATTCGATCCAGTGGACACCGCAAACAAAAACGACATCATTGACCACTCAGCTATAATCAGCAGTGTCAGCACAAATAGATATATTCCCGGGGAAAACCAAAATAAAGACTAAATTTATATTAATGAATTACCTAATCATACGCCAATATGGTAGTTATATAATTGATTAATTAAGTAGGTAAATCTATATTCTTTTATAAACAAAACATTTAAATAAAAATGTTAATTCTATTGCAGTATGAATATATTTACTTTTTGTTTGTATAACAAGAAATATTATATAATATCAGCTCAAGTCAATGTGAATTGAATTTCGAGAAAAATATTTTTCTTTAACTATGCAAAATTAGCAACATTTAGTGGCTAGACCAGTCATGAGAAACATTTGTATAATGCAACCGGCCAAAACAGTTCAATAATCTATACGGGTCACATCTGTGATGAGAAAATGGAAGTTGGTGTAAATTTGGCAGACCAAACGTTTTTGAATATTTGTTACATTAATTTGATGTAAATCTTAAAATAAACACTTTTCATATGTAAAAATAGATAGGTACATATGACTGCTACCTACATACATATAAGCAATTTTCAAAGTTAGTGTTGCACTGTTAATTGATTGCTTCAATTTTAAATTCAAAATTCTTTAAGTTGAAGGGCGATGAAAAGATATCGAAACCGGTTTTATTTCTTTTGGTATACTTTAGATTTCCTTTAGTTAAAATAGGATAATTTCTTATCAATTTAAGGTATAAGTTTGTGCGTCACATTTAGAGAGCCTGCAGGCCACGTGTTGCTCATCGCTGGGCTAGATAATTGGTAATATATTATCCGTAAATAATTCCAAAATGAGTGGTGATGTTATCTCAACAACTACTGCGCACATCTTTTTAAAAGATAATAAAAGGTAATCATCGAACCAACTGGTTGAAAAAAAAAAAAAAATTTTATGTCCCGCCAATTTCTTTGCTTCATTCCAAATCATGTCAACATCTAAGTACATCATCAGGGTTTCTATGATTACACTTATGTATTTCCTTAGGAAGCTTCCATGAAACTTCAATGTTTTTCTGAATAACATTCGATACAGACGTAATGGGTAAAATATCAATAGTCTCAATATTAAAAATTTTAAAGGAAGCTAATGGATAGATCCTACAGATGGCTTTGAAACCTTGTCTATCACTATCATATGTTTTTTTATAGTCTTGGCTGTAAATTATCCGACGACTCATAGAGTAAATAAATCAGGAGGTAATTCAAAACTGGTCAAATCAGAAACTATTTTTCAACTGTCAATTTTAGATTAAAATTTTGAGACCTTTTTTATTCACATGGAAAAGTTTGCATTTTTACATTCTTATTACATTATCTGTAATTCTTGAATATAAACATGTTTTAAAAATATTGCTAGTAAACACAAACGTATGAGGAAAAAGAGATGAAAATATCTCACTTTCTCAGTTTGTCAACAAATGGATTTGACCAAATTTGAAAACTACCTCCTGTTCTCAATTGCATTCAAAATATTTTTTCGACTGCATAATTATTTTTTTAAATCACTCAATATTGTGACTTCCGATTACCATAAAGTAGTTTAGCTAAATTAGTTCCAGTCTGCTAGCCGTAACAAATGATTCCTATTAACCATATTTTAACCGGTGGAATATGAATATCAAAAGGATTAATAATTCAATCAATTTACCCCATGGTATTAACATTAGAATTATATTGCCAGTATTAGGTAGGTTCCTTTATCTTTTTTGCTAACCTTATCTGCTTCTAATATGGAGCATATAGACATCTATCTATTGAGCTTATTTCAAGAGATTTTTTCCCCAAGACATGTTTGTAACTCAGTTGTTCAACATTTCTTATTAGCTATTTTATTGATAAGGGTACCTTTTCGAATCCAGATATTTGAATGTAATATGGAATTAAAATGCGGGTTAAAGCTTTCTTCATGCACGGCCAAACACGACTCATAACAATGGAAAAATCTACGGGTACATCCTATATGATAGTAGGCTAACAGGCCAACCACAATATTTATACAAAAATCCTGTTAAAGTCATCAATTATAGGAATCATGGTTCAACAATAATTTCGATGAATATTAATGGATGATTAATCTAAATATTTCACAAATTGATAAATATTTTCATAAAAAATATTACATGTGTTGTAATGTGTTGACAACCCTGATGATTAAAATAAAAAGGTTGATTTTTTGACTGGTACCAATTGTTAAATTAACTCGAAGTGAGATATGGGTTAGTAGAAACCATAAATGTGTATTTTTCATGAGATTTATGACATTTAAAAACAGGTGGCTTGTGGTCATAGAAGAATATTTACAAAATAGACACTGAAGCGGTTAAGAAAGACCCTATTGTCTATTGTCATTTGAGTCCTTTATCTGAACTATTTTATTTATCAATAATCAGTTTCATGAAAACATTTAATCACCTTCAAAAATCTATCAGAGACATCACAGGAAGGTGACATAGCATAAAAAAACTAATCTACATTGCCAGACGGATAATAAAATATTATCAATTCAATCAGTCATGAAATATTTTCAAATAACGTTACCCAATCAATTACCATCTACTTATTCGCAAGATTCAGACATTGTTATATATTATATTCATTGCATTATATGATAACCTTATATGTTTTTAAGTGTGTCGTAGAATATAGTGCTATACCAAATTTGGATTTGATGTGTGTGATATGTACGTGATATGAATAGTAAAGAACAATGCAATATACTCAGTCTGACTTGCTATATTCCATTGTAATATATGTTGTACACATTTTTTGATACAGACAATTATACTACCCAAGTCTATTATTTGATAATTAACGAGTCAAATGATCTAACTGCCGAAACATAAGTATATGAACTGTTCTATCTATAGACCAGGTACCACCTGTTATGGAAACTTTTTCAGGAGAAAAAACTTTACAATATACCTTTAAGGTGTCAACCATCAATTCTTGGTGGGAAATAAAACACATTTTTTTGTACTACATATTGTATAAAGATCAGGACTGGTTTCATTCTCACAAGCACAATCAATTTAGGGCTTAGTCAGGGCTGTGGAGTTGGAGTCGTCGCGGCATTTTATTAGTCAGTCGTGTTTTAGGCCAATGTTGAAGTCGGATTGGGAATTGTGTTTTTGGTAAATACTGGAGTCGGAGTTGTGTTTTTTTGAATGACTCCACAGCCATGATAATTTTTTAAATAACAATTTAGTATTTTTCCCTGGAGATCATATTTATCACCATTATATTTTAACAGCCATTTTCGATGGATTCAGAAGTAAAATTATGTAAATCCATTTTTTATTCAATTCTTATTCTAATGGTTGTGTACCTGTGTATGACACGCGTCATGTCTCAACTGTATTGTAAGATTTTCACTATAGTGTTGATATTAAGTTTCACTCTTTATTAACATTACATATAATGGGTAAACTTGTGTTGCTGGGGGAAATCCGAATGGAAATAAATTTAATAGATATTATTTGTAACAATTTTTTTACAAACACAATAATGCTTATAATTAATAATTATGCTTATGGAACGATTTTCCACTGCTACTGGTATTTTACTTTACCTTCAGTTAATGTTTTGAATATGTTTGTTTTATGTGCAGATTTTCCATAACTTTTTATTTAAAGTAATCACTTTTATAAAAGGTTGAATTATATATGGTGTATGACACAAAATGTTTTCATAACATGCTATGATTCAATTTAGTGAACAATTCGATGTAAAAGATATGTTTATATTGATAAGAAACACATTGACAAGCATTTTAATACAGTGAAGTGATCGCTATTGTTGCATGTTAATGTTCTGCCTTGAAATTTTATCAACACTTCTATTGCGGAATTTAATGAGCTAATAATTGTTCAAACATTTTTGTATGTAATTAATTAATCATATCCACTTACCAGGATCTGCATTATAAGTCATTTTCTTTTACACTTATGATACTCTCTATATCACTGTTATTATAACATAAGTTTTAAAAATAGTTCTGTACTGTATTTACAATTTGTACTTACATATTTATTAATGACGTAAAAATTTTTATATTCATGAAAGAATGATGTCTGTTTCAGGTGATATGCATGTATGAGCTTTCTAAAAATAGTCATGCCAAACTGCAAAGGGGCAACTTAGAACTTTCAAATAATAAAATTGATAAAAAAACACACAAGTGCAGTATAAACTATGGAAAATGTGAAAAAAATTTGTAATTATAAGAAAGAGTACCAGAGCAATCTGTGAACTATAGATATACCAATATAATTTTACCGTTAGTGAGGGCGCCACCGTCGCGTGAGTGGTGTTGGAAAACTCAACCAAAATTGTTTATTTACTGACACATTTTTATATCTAAAATATAAATGAAAAACAATCTTCATGAAAATATACTTCTATCAAAACAATATTATTTAAATGGCTATTGAAGATATCCAATCTATGGGAACAATCTTAGTTCTGAAATTTGGCAGAGATCAAGTTATGATCTATACCACATAAATTGTGGTATATTTTTAATCTACCATTTCTCATAGAATAACTGACAATACAATCTCAGTGACAATACGATCCACATTGGGAACGGACACGGTTGGAAAAGAAAAACGAACATCTTGATAATCATATTAAATAACGTTATATTTATAAATTTTGAAACTGACAAGACATATCATAATCTAAAAATAAACACAAAATTTATATTTAATTTGTATTTATATAATTAAAAAAAACAAATATTCATATTAATGATGATTATCAAAACAAATCTAAATATATCGTGCAATCTATGATACTGTTTATATTGAATTCAATGGTGACTGATGACAATCTTTTTCAGCAAAATGGCCAATTACATTCGGCTCCTAATTATGCCGTGGATGTCATTTTTGGATCAATAAACAGCTGGCTAATCACAGACAGATGTTTTGTACGGTAAAGTGGACTAAATAGCTATTTGATATCTTATTAACATAAATATCTGCTGTTATGGAAATGGGTGTATGGAAAAATATTGTACAAGAGCCGGTATTTATTCAGTTATTTATCTCTTCAGTCAAGAGGGTATGGATAAAAGGGTGGAATGAGGATCGGACTTGTATTAAGCCGAACACTCATGAAATTGACTAAACTGAAATTTGAATTTGAATGAGACAAATGCCCATGAATTGACCCCTCAGCTACGGGACTAGTTAAAGACAGAATTTTTTTTCACTTTATAAAACTAAATTTGGAATTAAAAATTCTCAAACAAAGGCACATTCAGAATACGTATAAAATCAGTTTTGTCAAATTGTTTGATATCTTTATATTCTACATAATTACCATAGACAAAGCATTTTTTTTTTAATTACTTTGTTGTTGATAAGAACTAAGTATATCCTAGTTTTGATAAAAGTAATCAATAAGACAAGTACTCTTCTAGTCCGATATATAATATACGTAGGAAGCCATGATAAAAATCATAATTCTTTTTTAGCATACCTTGAATGCAAAGATAACACAGTTATGTGTTGGGAACACCTGTGAAATGTAAAAAATATACATAAGCAAAAAATATTATCGAGTGCTTGTGCACTTAATATCAGCAATAATTCAAATACTCGATTAGTATACCGAAGGGTATTTAAAATATCATTAAAAAATGTTTTTTTGGGTTGGGCTGGAGTCATGCACAGTTAAACATTATAGTATTATAACAGATACACAAGTACACTCATACTATCATGTTATGTTGTGTTGCTCTGCTAAGGAGAAGAGATCAACTGTCAAATGGAACTTGTTCAAATTTGAATATTAAAAAAGTTCCCATCTCCAGATTCCGTGTCTAAATCATGACAAATCCGTAAAATGTGCACATTTGGCAACACTAAAACAAGCAGATGTCTAGATTCATTTATATCTTGTTTTTATAACATGTTTTTAGGGCAAGGTCTTATGATAATAAAACAGATATTGCTATTATATAACTAAAGATTTTCTACAACCGGGATGTGATACTGTATTAATAAGTAGAAATAAGATTTGGAAAATTAGGCAGAGAATTTTTCATTGAAAGAGAAGGAGCTATTTGTGCTGGTCCCATCTCACATTGGACCGGTTGGGTATGAACTTATTTATCTACGGAACATTAAATTTCGATAATTTTTGACTTATTATAGATATATTTACAACATTTTAATAGATTTTAAAACCTTGCCCATTTTTAGTATGCACATTCAACTGTCTGAAAAATGTTTTTTTTGTTAATTTTAAAAACTTTTTCAATGATAATTGCTTTATTAATAAAAAAAACAGTTATTAGATTGCTCATTAGACCAGTGTTTCTAAGTGGAGGATTAAAATTTCCTTGTGGATATAAAAATAATATCGGGAGGGACAGTTTTATTTCAAAAACTCCAGTAAATGGCAAAAGGTGGCTTCAATAACGTTATTATGAATCAAACTTTTTTTCACCCAGATTGGAGACGAAAAATTGAAAGTCTTCCTTTAACCATTTACGATTTTTTTTATTAGTCAAAATAACCATGTGGTGGTTTTACCGGTTTTTATGTTTTGCAATTATTGTATTTGTATTTTTTTTCCTAATATTTATTACAAAATGCCTCCATCATTATGTAACAAATTTTAGTTTAATTAACATGTAATAAATGTAAAGTTAACTTCATCACTATGTTTATTCTTTTTTAAATCACGAGAACATCCTGAAAACTGGGGGTCGATTACATGGAGCATTATCAGACTAAGGGAAGAATGCGACTGCACAATAATTTTTCACTCCGCAGTTGTAAATATAAGGGTTAAGAAATTTATTACAAAACCACCTCTATTGGTATGACTTTTTCCATAGATTTGAATTTCAAATCTCAGCCGAGACAATAAATTAATGAATTTAGTATCAGTTTAGGCCGACGTTACTTAAAGCACATTGACCTTCGGTTTGGCCTTCCCCTTAGGTCAAGCAGCTCAATTGGTAAGAATCTAGCTGGACCCGACGATCTCAGAGATTTAAATATTTCCTGCAATAAGTATTTTGCGACTAAATGTTCATGAATTTCATTCATATATAAAATAAAATATTCTAGATATAATCATTATGATTGAGAAAAAATTATAATTTGATACACCTAAATGCCAGGGTAATGTGAATACTCATTTAAAAACACGGTAAAAAGCTATAATTATAGGTAAGCTAATGGATTTGTTTCCGCAGCAAATTCTCATCAATGGGCTTAAAATTAAAAATAAAAAATAAATTCAATCACAAGGCTGTAAGTAGTCTACTGGGCAAAAAAGATGACATATATACCAATAACACACCATTTCAGTACATCTGTTTTTTTTAATAAAATAATGCCTTTCCACCAAGAATTGATATGAAGCGTCTTCAAGTTCTTGATGTTTTTTTTGCTGGTTTTATTGCCAAATTTATCTCATCTCTGTTAACACCTTAGCTGGAATAGGGTATTAATATCCATACCATACTATTAATAGAGTAATCAACTGTCCAGGCAATAGAGTTATTTTAGAGCAGTGATGCACAACCTGTAGCCCGAAATGGCATTTCATGTGGCCCAATATGACAAACATCAATCACCTTTTTTTCTTCTGAACTTTCCACGGACGATGAAAGAACAATATAAAATAAAAAAAATTTCAATTTATTATATTCTCTAAAATTAGCGATAATTTAAACATTTTCATTAATTTATCCTCGAACAATCTGAAAATTGATAAGCTGGCCCTTCTGCAAAAAAGGTTATGCATCACTGTTTAATAGAGATATAGTAGCAATGTCTTACGCGTCTATAGTCAAATTTGAGATACATTTTCTATAAAGCAAATATTAGATATAATCAAATTTTAATTTCTACTGTGGCTGGACAATTAAGATTAACCCTGGCATAGGATTGGAAATTTTAACAAGAAAGTGATGTTATGGTAAGTAAAATTAAACAAAATATGATTTGTAAGCATACACGCGCTATTCGAAAGGAATGTATACCATATGATAAACAAACCACAATTGTTATTTTTGGAACACTGTGTTATGAATTGTGTTTATCATAAGAACAATGGTGCGAACAACTTTAAGGGTTATATTGCCAATGTTAAGTATTTAAAGCAGTTATGCACAACCTTTTTAGGAGAAGGGCCAGATAATAAATTCTCAGATTGTTTGAGAGCCGCATGGGTAAAATTGATTAAATTATCGATATTTTTCGATGATATAAAATTAAAAATGTTATTGTTTTATATTGTTCTTGCATCGTCCGTAAAACGTTCTGAAGAAAAAAGTGATTGATATTTGTGAATCACTGATTTATGTGCAATATTCAAGGCCCAAAGCTTTTTGAGTCTAGAGCAGTGGCTCTCACGTAAAATTTGGCTGTGGCCGCATTATAACATCCGCTGTCGAACGGAAATGTCTGGTGGCCGAACCAAATTTTTGTGTCGAGTATTTTTTGTCAAAAAGACCTAAACATGTATGTGTTTGAGTTTTCACGAACTAATTATTCTTGATGCACAATACAATGCATACGAAATATTCAATTTTCAGTGTCATTGTTGACATATTAACTTGTTAAAACACATTTTTATTAAATATCAATATTAACTGTTGGTGGCCACAGCAAAATCCTCTGGTGGCCGCACATTAGAGCCACTGGTCTAGAGGCCTTCATGTTTGACAAGCCATATATATATATATATTATAAAAGATGGATGAATATTGAAGTTTAGTCTTTATAGGAAAAAATGACAGAAGAATATATTTTTTAGTTTTCATGTAAAATAATAGTAATTGTAATGAAAAAAAAACGAATATTACAATGTGCAACCATAATGACGTCAATATACGAAATTCATGTTTACATAACGTCAACTGTTTAAAATATGAACAGACGACAAAAACAACATAAAAAAGACAATTCAATATTAAACACCACCTTGGAAAACTTTTTTCGTAGTGAATTATTGAAAAAGAATGTTAGTTCAACATTACTACTATATACGTAAGACCTCAGACATATAGTTCCCAAGTGTAATAAATAATTAACACATTACTACTACCACTGCTGGGGCAAAAATATTGATTTCCGTTTCAAAACTCAACAAGTATTGTGACTTCACGAGAAATGAATTTGGTCGGCGTCAATTTGATTGATTGTGAATTTCTGATGGGTATCTTTCCGTAGGTCAAACACCTTCTAAACACCCTCGGACTTAATAGTCAATAAAATTACGAAGTTTAACAAGATATTTTAATTGCATGTTATTATGAAAGATATCAGGGTTCCAACTAAAACATATATTTTTTAACCATGTCTGCTCACGGTTTGAAGCGAATGAACAGATGGTACACTGAAAGTTACAAGACATCTAATAAACCTCTCATCATCATCAGCATAAGATAGGGAAAGGTTAAAACATCTATCCTTTTTGATAAAAATTATGATTGAAAATTAATATATGAAGGTTTGTTTGAGCCCTTGTCCGAGTAGGAAAAAAGCTCAAGAACATGTACCACTAGGCTACAGTTCCGAGATACCGGTAACTATCTAGCTCATACGACTTCCTTGCAACTTTGAACAATAAAAGTCTGATATTATTTCAAACATTAAAAAATTTCAAAAGCTTGTTAGCTATGGGATTTACAACGAAAGATGCGCAAATGTAGAAAATAACCGTCATTTTGTTCAGTTCAGTGTGCACATTTTTTGTTTAAGCTTTCAAGAGATGAAAACTCCCACACTATTAGGTGTTCTTCTAAATAATACTATTTTGTGATTATCAGCATGGATGATCAATATTTTCATATGTAAAATGTGTTCCCAGTTATATTAACAAATTTAATATGTCAACCAATTTACAACCGAATATCTGAGGTACTCGGTAGTTGTGCGGTCAATTGTTTGAATCTCAAATGCAAAACATTCTTAGATTGATTTACAAATCCATTTAATAATTGAAATCAAAGGCATGGATGTCAGTAATATTTTCATTCTTCTCCACTGACTGTATTATATCCTGAAAACAAGGTGTAAAGAAAGTAATTGAGTAATTTTTAAATTATTCGAAGAGGAGTCAAGTGACTGACTAATAAACTTCTTCTCAATATATATAAGTTTGACTAACTATTTCCATCCTGGTTCGCTTAGTTCCAGCTTATTATTCACCAAAAAGGGGACAATTGGAAAATGCTGAGCTATGGATTTCCATGGGTTAAAATAATTCAAAAAAACAAAAATCTTCAAAAACTGGCATGTGAGATATAAATAATTCAGTCGAAGATGTTGGCACGTAGACATTGCACGATAAAAGTGGTGAAGGAAAGAGATCCATTTTAATTTGATACTGAAGCATTGCTGATAAAAACAACTGAATGATAATGCACAAATGCATGAATAAAGAATTTGTGTGAATTGTAAATTAGCACCGCTTGGTACATTATGACCACTTATTAGAAAGTGTTAGAAAGTTTTTTCAAGTGGGAGCTCAAAATTGCTTGTCATGTATACTTTGCAGTCAGAAATGATCATTATGATATATATATATGTGTTTACCGTCTCCATAACATAAGAATATTTTCAGATTGGAACAAGAGCATTATAATGTCATGGATAGAATTTAAAAAAAACATAGCGACTACATTCAAAATAATATTTTATGGCCATCTAATATAATCAATAAAAACTATCACTTTCAAGGTGTTCACTGTCAATACTTGGTGGAAAGGCATTATAATAAAAATAATAATACATTTTTAGTACTTTTTCCACATAAAATTTATTTGATCAGGACCTCAGTTGACAATGCTCGCCATGAGCGAAACCAGTCCTGATCAAATAAATTTTATGTGGAAAAAGTACTAAAAATGTATTATTTTTATTTATTTTTTATAATAAAAACTATGTTTAAAATTATTGTCTTTGGTAGGTATGTACCACTTAATTGCATAATATTATCCAAAACTATTTTTTAATTGAGAGTCAAATTGAAAAGGTTGCCAAATTAGCATTGATTTCAATCACTCTATGTGATATTAGATTAATTACTATTGGCATTATTTTAGTGGCTTTTTACTTTAGAATTTTCCCATAATATAAAATATTATAATTCTATTTTCATCTATAAATTTTTGATCTACTTCTTGTACCAATAGTTTTATATACTTTGTCATTAGTGTATTTTAATCGCCTTGTTTGAATTTATTCCCATAAGTTAACCAGCGAAACCTACCTTGATCTTAATAAAAATGTGGAATCATCAAAAGATATTTTTTTGACTGTTTAACACATTAAAAGTGACATAATATATCAACATACATATGTCAGTATTTTAATGTTATCAAAAGAGAATGAAATGTTGAAATGGACATTTTCCGGATGGATGAAGCGTAAGTGCCCATTAGCAAAAAGCCAGATTTCCTTGATAAACAATATAATTGGCCGTAAGATAAAAATAATATCAATAGCGTAGATAACGATAGATAATATGTATACATTAAAAATAATGTAATTTTTAGGCTTTTATATGTTTGGCATTTGCTTCATAACTCAGTAAGTAAGTATATATGTAAATAATAAAGTATATATCTATTTTACCACGCTATTTTACTATTTAACTTAAAAGAAATATACACTTGCACATGTACAGAACAACTCAAATCGAACAATCATGTTGAAAACTTATTTTGAAATAAAATTTAGGCTGTAAGAGTAATAAAGTGGCTATTTAAGTTTATATAAAATAAATTAACAAAAATCCGTTTTCATATATTTAAATTGTGATGTTTATTGTGAAAGTTTGTGCAACTTCTGGTCTGGTGTGATATACATTTTTAAAGACTTCATGTTTCTCATTTTTAAGGGTTAATTGAATTATGTAGAATACTTTTTTGTAGATGTTTGTATCATTAATAATAAAAACAGACATTTTTTTAAGAATACATAATTTAGAAAAACACACTCAAAGAAACGGGGAGGAGGGGAGGGGAGTTGATCGCCAAATAAAAATGAGCGAAGAATGTAGTAGAATGTAGAATGAAGTAGCCACATTACGACTTCTAACACATATTTTTTAATTAAAAATCACTTCGATGAAGTCTAGTCTATCAACGTCATGTATTTGGAAAAAAGTGTTATATCTGAAATGTCAACATCGCGAATTTCGAATTCACGGACAACGGAAATAAGTCACAATTCAAGACCGTAAATAACATAACATAGTTATTCGTTGATATTAATCAATAAATCAAATAAAAAAATCTGTTTACATAATGAAAGTCACGGTATTATTTAAGAAAATAATCCTCAGTATTTAAAATGTGTCTATAACGTATGAATATATTTATTTGAATATATAAAATAATTACGCACGTGATTAATACCTAACATAATTATAAAAATCCAAAAAATGGATACAATGTATCGAATAAATTTCAATCACTCAATGAAAACGTTTCTGGCATGCCAGCTGAGTAAGAGGATCGAAACAGTTCTTATATTTAAAGTCAAAAAGCTAATAAAATTATATAAGCGCCAATAAATAACGATTTTATAATACTATGCATATTCCGGTTGGTAATGAAACAACTACACATAGCCGGAAAATGAAACTGAAAATTTCAAGGATGCAGAAAGAAAAAAATTACAGATGAAATCTGTTTAAAGCAATCGATGATTTCCGTTGAAATTAAAAATAAAGCTTACCTGTGATGTAAACTAAACAAAATCACTTAACATTTTCACAGCACATTGCGATTATTTCACCCAAACTAGACAGATAACTAAAGAAACAACTAACACAGTACAAGCGACAACTCGGCACATCTGCGACTGATTTTGACAGATGAAAAATGTTTGCATGTGTGCATGCGTACAGTATAATAATAGGTGATCATCAGAGATGGCTGAGTTCTTTTTTTATATGTTTGGCGCTAATTTTCTATTTTTCAAATACAGTCGGAGGTTTACAAAATATTATATAACCAAGAATTTTGTATGTATGACTGGAAGGGAATCAAATTAAATTGATAAAATATATTTATATGAACACATGTTACGTAAAAAAATGATGTGGTACGAATTCTGATTTCTACGTGTGTATTGTAACAATAAAGTAAAAGTGTCGCGGCATTACGCGGGGAAATCCTGTGCAATATGGGCCGAGATGTAAAATTCGAAGGAGAAAATAGTGCAATAAATTTTATTCAATCGGAGAAAATATGAATACAAGCTAAATAAACCGCAAAAGAATATTGTTAGTAAAATAAAATAAACGAGTACGTTTTCAACATATTTAATTTTTTTTTATCCAATAAATCATTTCTTTTATTGCTATAACCTTTAACGCTTTCGATAGATTCAGCGGCAGCATTGTGGAAATTCATTGAAATATGAAATTTAAAATAGTTAAGATTATTCCTCGTATGGTGCTACTATTAGTGACACGTGCTTCGCATCTTTTCGAAGCATCATCCGACTGGAAGTCTTGGAGAGACGAAACACGTGTCACCAATAGTCACACAATCCGTGAAATAATCTGTTATTTTACCTGTTTTTACCTTTTAGCTATTTTTTGCCTATGGCATTAAATTTACCCGATTTCAGGCTTTAAGTCCATATATTTTAGTGATTCGTCCCATCTTTACCACCGAATAATTATTGTTTTTTTATATTTTTAAAGAAAACATACACTTAATTAATATAATACATAAATCTATAATCAATAAAAGATGGCAATTAAAAGTTTTTGTTTTCATTCAACACAATATCATCTTAATACGGTTCTGGATAACACGGAATAAAATAATTATCACATGTACGGCCATACGTCATTCATATGACGGAATGTATTTAATTTGTATTGACAATACCGTTACTTAGTAATGCCGCCAGATTTTGGCTAAGGTTTGAAATTTTGCTATCGCTCGTGTTACTTCAATATTAAGTTTAAAGCACAATTTATTGATACAGAGGTTTCGCTAGAAAATTCCCAAATTCACACAGAACATATTTTTGTTTGTAAAATCATTTCGTATACGCCGAAATGTATTTTTTAATAGGTGTCTTGAGAAATTGAAATAATTAAGGAACTATAGCTATTTTTATTCGCTACCGCTGTTCGGACATAAAACGATCTATTAGAAGTGTATAATGTTTTGTGGACAATGAGTTGCTTCTTCCTAGGAGTAGAACAAGCCTGCCAATGGGGATGCCACTCGGAAGAGCTTTAACAATTTTAAGCGATATTTCTTCGAATGTCGACATATTGTTTTTGACGTGGACGTGAGTGAGTTCAGACGACTACTATTGTTTATGTATTATAGTTGATTTTTTCGGAACTCACTCGGTTGACTTTACCAATTTCCGATATAATTTATTTTCTTCTTTCTGTCAACCAATAGTAAAATGCAGAATTAGAGATATTTAATAGATAACATTAATATGACCAGATATTAATTTGATGTATTTTGTTTATATACTAACGGATGAAAACTTTGTGATTGCAAAGTTCGTAAGTTGCACTGACATACCACATGTTATTAATATTTCCTCGGCCCGAGGGTATTCAACAATGTCCCCTCCACCACCCGCTCATAACATACGTAACAACGTAATTCATGTTGCATTTTTTGCCAGGAATATCCGAGAATGAATTCATCGAGGCTTGCATGCACTGTGGCCTATACACTGTGGAGTGCAATAGGTTAAATATATAAAAAAATATTTATGGCTTTCAATTTATGATCCGTGATTTCGTGGCCGGTAATCCGACTGATATTTGATTTGAGTCATTTTTTCCCATTCGTTTTTCATATTTGGAAATTCCCATAGAAATGGAATAGCGTTCTGAATCATATTGTCACTTTTACATGTTAGGTACATGACTATACTAATTATTATCTGGCAGAGCTCGGTAGCGAGGTGACCATAGCCAGTTGCCTTACAAACATAATAAATATTATATTATTGACATACCTATTGATTATCCAACGTTTTTTTTCCATCTCCATTTTATTGTATGTTATGAACATATTTCTATCAGTACCTACCGTTTCTTCTTTAAGAACTTTTTTATTATGGGTGTTCGGGGTGTTCCTATGTATACAAACAGGGTTTTTTCCATTAAACGCGGTGGAACGGCGTTCCGGCACCTTTTTTCACGGTATTTTTTTTTCTAAATTTCAAAATCAATTAGACGAAACAATGTTTGCGCCTAACGTAATTACAATCTATATTTATATAATTCGTCAAAGTGATAAAACATGGTATTTTAATGAGCCGGATGAGATGTGTTATTTTATTTAGTAAAATTCTTGACATGAAGTGAGTTCCGGAACCTTTTTCTTAAAAAAAAAGGCCTGTATATGTATAAAAACAGGGCTCGTTGAAAAAAATACGACTCCAACTACAAAAAGTTTAATTTTATCACGTTTTTTTTCTACCTTTCCTATTTATGCGTATTCAATTATATATCAAGCAACCAATCCGGCCAATGGCCAAATTTTACATATTATATGCAAAACTAAAAATACAAGCTTTTCAAAATTTCCGACTCCGAGTACGACTCCAGCCAAATAACCCCGACTCCACGACTCTGACTCCGACTCCACAGACCTGCATACAACTCAAAGATCAGTATACGATCGACTGATTTTTTTTCTAATTTAAGAATATTTCCTCATTTTTGTAAATGATAGATACTACGTTCAAAGGACATTCATAATTCAATGTAATTATTAATGTTGTCATAGCTTTATGAATCATCTAATTTATGGAACAAAGACCGATGTCTGCAATTCGTTTTAGATAAGCTGTTATCGGATTCTAAAATGACTCAAATTAGAATCGTGTGGATTTTGTAATTAAGCTTTGTCCCTAAAGACCAAGTTTTCAGCTTTCGGTATCTTTGGGCAATTCTAGTGTTCGAATGGACTTGATTGAACTGACATAATATATCTAGGTCATTAAGATATTTATACTTTCACTTTTATTATTTCTATGGTGATGGCAATATTTTTACATTTGTAACCTGCATAGATTATTAGCAGTATGTATTCCAGGAGATTTTGTTGACTGTATATCTGGTTTGACATTAGCTGTCAGTTTTTTTCTACGAATTAAGACAATTTGTAAAAAAAATAAGCTGGTATCAAACATTGTTATCTTATAAAATCAAGAAGAAAAAACCAATCGCTTCGTCAAAAAAAATGCGGAAGTCTTAAAAAATGTTGTGTTAAATTCACAAATTGAAATAAAAGCGCAAACATAGCTACATAAAGATATCGTTATTGTAGATACGTAAGATTATACGGAAGAGTATACGTAATATATAATGTAAAATTGAGATAGATTGTTAAATATTAACGTGAAGTATTTTTAATTGACTAATCAATGAAGCAAACCAAAAATTTCGTAATGTAATTACAATAATCAGAAAATCACTAACATCTGAAAACACGGTAACACGGTTTAACACAAGCACGGGCAAACTGCGGCCCGCCGAGTGTCTTCTGCGGCCCGCCATCATAAATCCTAATTCTAAGTAAAAATATATTTTTTTTTTAAATATTTGAAAATCAAATAAAAACTCTTCAAGATATTGAGTGAGTATACAGATATTCATTTTCACAGTCAAATTCGATGGCTTTGCTTGTAAAAAGTGCTTGGAAGAGTTCGGAATGAAATGAAGAATGTTACGGACTTTCTCGATACTGATGATTAAGAATTTGTGATTTTGCATTTACTCTGGACATCGTGCCACACTTAAATACTATAAACTCCGTGCTATGAACGCTCTGAATGACGATTTTTCACAAATATTTGGTGTCTTCCGAAAAATTAAGACAAGTTTGGTGGTAGTAAGCGATTCATTTTCAATAGATATTAAAACTGTAATGAAAGAGAGCTACAACTTGAGATTATTGATCTGCAATGTAACACTGATTTAAGAGAATTAGACCGTCGTGACGAAATCTGCAAATTTTACAATGATCTTAATTCAGACAAATTCGAGCCTATTTTAAAAAATTTTGCACGAAAAACAGACATTTTTGATCATGAACCTCAGCTTAATTCTGATTCCATCTTCCTCTATGACCGTTCACAAGCAGTTTTAAAAATATCAACTACAAAAAGACACCTGAATTTTAAAAAATCTTTGAAACAGGTTCATTTTTTTTTGAAAAAATATTTTTGTGATAATAAATAGAGTACACCCGGTCCTCTTTTTCAACGATTTTTCCAGTAATTTCGATTTTACGTGATTTTTTGGACGGCACCGTGATTTATTCGTAAGTACGCGATTTTTCTTTTTACAGACAAAATGGTGCGCAAACTCATGCGATATCATTGGTAACTCTGCTGTGAAACTTATTTAAGCACAATGAATTTATAAAATTCGTTGAAGAACACGTTTCCCGGTCGTAAATTTTATCACAAAGAGTTACTATGTTAAATAAATGCACTTCAGACGTCTTAATATTTTAAATTCACAATGATTAATACGAACTGAATATATAATTATTATGTTTGAATGAAAATGGGAATGTTTTAGGTATATTTTTACGCAAAAAAATTTTTTAGGTTTTTAAGAATTTCAAAACCAAATTTAGTTTTTTCTTATATTTTGGATATTTTTAAGTGCGCCACTTTTTGAAACCAATGTATCGCGTAAAAAACGATCGGGTGTATATCTAAAAATGTTATTTTACTTGAGGCCCGCGGCTCATTTTGAATTCTTGGAATTGGCCCGCCATCCGAAAAGTTTGACCCCCTCTGCTTTAACACAATATGGAAACCTGAAGGTATATTTATTAAAAATTACATCTGGAAGGGATTACCTATTTTAACATTTTATTTTGTCTTCGGCGTTGCAAAAAGAATCATCTATAAAATAATTAAAAACAAATGGCAGTATTCCTGGAGTTTTGTCAACGTAGTATCTGGCGTATGACCTGTAAGATTTTTATTTCTACAGAATTTACGCAAATCGATAGTAACATTTCATAAATATCTATATGTTCTGAATTAAAGATATAAACATGAATGCTTCAGATCCATTTAAAACAGTGTTTTTTTCTCGTTATTAATTCAGATAAAGATATTTAGAAGACACATAAAATATTTCCATGCTATTTTAACCGTTTGGTTTTTTTTCTCGATTTTCTAATGTTAAGTTGCTTGTTCCAAGCTCATTTTAACAAATCTTTCTGAATTCAAAGAAAAAAACTCATGAGTAGTATGTAACGAGCCCGATAGAAGAACAAAATCTGTGGCGGTAATTATTTTTACAACGTCGGAGAAAAACATTAAGTCCAAGTATCCCTTGCAGACATTTTGAAAAAATATATTTTTCCCAGTGTAAAGAAAGGCACCCTTTCGAAATTCAAATTTTGTTTTTATTTCAACAATAATTCATCTGACCTCTCTAAATATATTCTGTATGTCAATGCATGTCAATGGTAGATTGAATCTCATTGCATAAAATCAACTCATTATACAAATTTGAATTTTGTATTTGAATTGTCAAAATACAAAATTTAATTAATATTTATACATGAAAATCTATTTTTTTTATTCAAACGTGTAATAATTTTACGTAGTTTTCGATTTAAATTAAATTATGCATGATTATAAACGGGGCCGTTAACAGCGATTTCTCGCTGGCAAAAAAAAACCGTCTCATCGAAATATTGGAAATATTTTATAAGACGACAGTCATCTTTGGGAGTATATTGAATTCTTTTAACATCTTTTGTTTGTATTCTTTTCCATTTTTTTGATAAGCATTTACAAGCTTTTTGAAGCCATGTTGAAGCAAAAAATTACGGTAAATAAATGATAAAAAATATTCGAATCCTTTTTTTAAGCCGTACAAAAGAAAGAGAAAATAGTCGGGTGCATATTTAGATATGGCGAATTAGTCAACAAAGAATCAAGTCCTGCTTGTTTGTTGTAGATATTCGCGGGTGAAATTCTTCAAGTAGTGCAATTTTGAGCAATGAGTTAGTTCAATTTGGTCGGTTTTTATAGTGACCAAGCAATGCAGTTCGTGAAATTGACTAATGTTTTGGGATGACTTTGCCTGTTTTGAAGTTGTCAAAGAGGTAATTAGTTCGATTTCTGAATCTTTAATTAAGTATAATTGTAAGTTCTGGTATTTACTAAAAATTGAAAATAACTTTTTCCAGCTATTAGGCTAATAGAATTTTCATTGATAATATTTATCTATTCACAGTTGATTTTCCTTCAGCAAATAATGCTGTTATTTTTAAGTGCTACTCTCCAGAAAAAAATGAGCTCTCGTCTTGCAGAGAAATATAAAAACATTCTCGAAGAATAATCTTCAATGAAGTCAAAAGTTAGTTTGCGACTAAAAAAAAATATGCAAATAAAATAAATTTATACATATTTGAAATTATCATTTTTTTTTATTGACCCACAACCCTTAAAAGTTTGATTATATGAAATTAACCGTGAACCTGCGAGTATGATTGCTTATAAGCCAATAACTATTCACGACGACATCTGAGGTATTTTTTTTAAATGACCAACAAATATTAACATTTGGCCTGATTTAATGAAACGACCGATTATTATGTTGAATGTAATTTGTTATGGCAAAGAAACCTCACCTGGAAGGTATCTTTGGCTAATCTATTCATCATGATTTAAAATTTTTAAGCCATACATATATTCTTAATCCGAAAAATTGAATCAAGTAATAATAAAAATAACAATACATTTTAGTACTTTTTACCCACATACAATTTATTTGATCAGGACCGGTTTCGCTCATGGCGAGCATTGTCAACTGATGAGCTCGCCATGAGCGAAACCGTTCCTGATCAAATAAATTTTATGTGGAAAAAGTACTAAAAATGTATTATTATTTTTATTATAATGCTTTTCCACCAAGTATTGACAGTGAACACCTTAAAAGTGATCAAGTAATAATAATTCAATTTGAGTTTTCTTACAAAAAATCAACAAATTTTAAAAAACAAAAAATATGCGAAATTCAGCAGTCACCCCATTTAACGATATCTATTTTAACTTTTATTGTTTTCTAAATCGTTTTCAAAATTAGTTTTTGCAAAAGCATAATATGAGTCTGTTCAGCATTGATTGAAAAGAGCAAAAGTTTTGTAGTGGTACATTAATTGATTAAGGACGGATTCAATATAAATATTCAAGTACTTTTTAAAAAGGGTGAAAGTAGCATCACAACTACATAATCAATCGAATAGTAAAGTCATAAGTAGATAAGTTAAAACATACAATTGGTGGAAAAGTATTTGTTTTTAAAGAAATACTTTTTTGAAATAATACCACAATGATAAGAATCATTGCAATAATTTTCACAATAATAATGTCGTTTCCTTTATATTTTAATAAATCAATTATCTTAGTTTGCAAATATATAAAGGAGTTTATCACTTATTATATTATTTTTATGATAATGCCAATAAAAAAATATTTGTATTTAATAATAAGGTAGAAACAATAGAAAATTATTAAGATCAATAATATTAAAGAAAAGCGGACGATTTCTATTTCAGTGTCATGAATTAGATTATCGTCAATGTGATTGTTATATAAGTTACAATCTAGTAAATTGTGTAAGGAATAACCATTTTTGAGCTTGCACAAGTAACCCTTGTAATTTGGCAATTCAAAGTCGATTGGCCATTATTACATGGCATATTCTTCATATAAGTATTTTTGTCTATGAATATAATAATACCTGTCATTTCGATGGTTTCAAAGCTTTGTCACTGTTTACTGTAGTATATGAAAAGTTCTTGTATTCTCTGAAAATATAAAAATATTTCATCATGGTGCTGGAAAGTACAATGATTTGTGTGGATAATAGCGATTACATGCGGAACGGTGATTTTCTGCCTACTCGCCTTCAGGCACAGCAGGACGCCGTAAATGTGGTTTGTTTGTCAAAGACCCGATCTAATCCTGAAAATAATGTCGGACTCCTGACTCTGGCGAACGTTGAGGTTCTCGCCACCCTAACCAGCGACGTCGGCCGCATACTTTCCAAGCTCCACCGCGTCCAGCCGAATGGGAATATCAACATCCTTACAGGGATCCGGATCGCACATCTCGCACTCAAACATCGTCAAGGAAAAAATCACAAAATGCGCATCATTGCTTTTGTTGGATCCCCTGTGGAGACAGATGAGAAAGAACTAATTAAACTGGCCAAGAGGCTGAAGAAAGAAAAAGTTAACGTAGACATAGTGTCGTTCGGTGAAGACACCGATAATAATTCTCGCCTTACCGCTTTTGTGAACGCTCTGAACGGAAAGGACGGAGGCGCTGGAGGAAGCCGCCTGGTTGCGGTCCCGGCCGGTGGCTGCGTAGTCCTTTCTGAGGCGCTTATCTCTAGTCCAATCGTCGGCGGTGAGGGTGCTCCGTCAGGATCCGGAATGTCGCAATTCGAATTCGGCGTCGATCCGAATGAAGATCCAGAACTCGCTCTGGCCCTGAGGGTATCTATGGAGGAGCAGCGCCAGCGTCAAGAGGAAGAGTCAAGGCGGCAGCAGGTTTCCGAGCGAGATCCGGACGCTCCCGGTGCTTCCGATCAAGAGAGCGGCAGCGCAGGCAGGGCCCTGGCTATGTCACTCGGAAGAGAGGCCATGGATCTTTCGGAAGACGAACAGATCGCTCTGGCCATGCAGATGAGCATGCAACAAGAGTCTGCCGCAGACGAAAGCATGGATGTGACTGAAGAGTATCCGGAGGTCATTGACGACCCTGCTTTTCTTCAGAGCATTTTAGAAAGTCTGCCCGGAGTTGATCCACAGAGCGAGGCGATCCGGCAAGCGGTAACAACCCTCAAGAACAAAGATCCTCCCAAAGACGACAAAGACACAAAAGATAAAGACAAAGAACCGACAGCATAGGTTCACTTCAAATAATTTTGAGTGAACATGAGAATTATTTCTTTATCCTTTAATCACAATATGATGTTAATAATATGCGATTTTTTTGTCCTACAGTTATAAAATTATTATGGGTCTTGTTTTTTAATAAATGCAATCTCTACTGAAACATTTCACATTTTTTTTTACCAAGCTTACTGTTTGATGAAATATAACTACTCATCATCCATTACTTCCATAGTTGAAAAAAGACAATTTTCTGTACAAATTTAACAGTTTTGTGAAATAATTGATCATGACCTGGTTTGCTCCTCATGAGCATTTTCAACCAATACTGGTCTTGGTCATTAGATAAAATTTATAAAAACAAAAATGGTGTTTTATTTTAACATTAGTTAATTTTGAAAACAACACTGGTTATTTTGCCCCTTAAAGACAGAAACCCCACTCATTTTTCTCTACTTTTCAGGAAAGCCAAAAAACAGGTTTCACCAGTAATCAATATTACATATTTTTTACAAATTGTCTTTAACCGCTTCACCGCGGATGGCTGCTATAGCCCTAGCTGTCATGGCTCATACGCGGACGGCTGCTATGGCAGCCGTGAGCCTGCACGGAGTTTTGAGCCTTGTATCTCAGCTATTATAAGTGTTTTAGAGCTCAAATCACTTGAATATGCTACTAAATATTGTACACTATCAATGACATCTGTTGGATTTACAAGAAAAAATAACCAAACAGCTAAAATATTATTTCCATGAACACCCACGAAATTACGTCAACAAAATGGCGGCGCTAGTCGACGTAGTTTTGTTCGTGCGCCGCTGCAACACACAATATTTATATGTATATTGCGTTCTCAGAAATATTATTTTACGTGCGGTGTTGAGGCAGTGTTCCTTTTCCCGTAATCAAAGGCGGAGTAATGGCGGCGATTTGATCCAATTGTATGAAGAATGATTTTTTGAACATTATACCGAAAGTATGAGAAATATTATATTTTTCATGATTGAATAAAATACTATAGATGTGAATTAACATATCTGGATACCTATAAAAATATTACAACCCATATTTATGATCGTAAATCGTGTTAACAAATTCGCCAAAAAGGTGCCGCGTATGGACATTGTTCTCTATATTCTTAGCCGCGGTGAAGAAGTTAAATATATTGTTTAGGATTTTTGATTTATTTGTTATATGTAAAATAGTAATTAATTCTCATTTGTTGTTTTAAGGTTGAGTGGAGTATGAACAATGTTGTTTTAATATGTATTGTACTGTAACTTCGTTTCCACTTCTATTGAACTTAGCATTTTGTTAACGGTTAGTTTATATAATACCACTCAAAGAAAGGAAGCAATTCTGTTTATTGAAGTGCTTTTGGATACACAATATTTTTTGTTTTTCTGTCTGGTGCGTATAAGAATCGGAAGGTTTTCCAACACGTGAGCAGGCTACATACATCGGCTTGCCTAGCAAATCAAGTGAATTTAAGAAGAAACCTTTGCGGGCGGGTGTCCGCACAAAACCAGCCAAAGTTTTATCGCAATTGTATTAATAGTATAGGAATTCATTTTTCTATTTATAGAGATATGTATTTAATTAATATGGGCGTAACAGAAAGGAGCATGTAAGCTTTGCGATGCATGGTAAACAAGTGTGTAAGATAGATAGTTAGCTAAGATCTGAGAAGCAAAATATATACATATATTGCTCATCTGTATGCTCTACATATGCTTTTGACTGTCACCTTTTAATTCATTGATCACTAGCTGAGTGGTCAATGTTGGGATTGGGACTGAATGGAAACATTCTTATATACCAAGGAGGAATTGAAGGAAAACAGAAAAAGAAGAATAACTGTAATGTTTTTAATAAAAATAAATATTTATTATCTATGCAACATTACAATGCATAGATAAAATAAAAGCATCAAAGAAAATCTCTTCTTCGAAATAAGGTCAGCCATTACAAAATTTTATCATTGATACTTGTAAGCTTAATTCAAAACATATTTCCAAAGCAAATTAACAAGTCAGTTCAGTCATATAAAAACAAGGATTTTTTATCGCAGGATGACAATAATAATATATACAAAAGATCTTCGCTAATTGGATTTAAGTAGTCTCTTCTTCCATGGCATCATTTTCATTCTGATTATTCAGTGGCTCAGTTGGTGACGCAATAGTCGAGAAGGCTTTTGAACTTCCCGCTACTTTTGTTGGTGGACTGAGACCTCTGAGTCTCCTCATCGCACGCTTGACGGCCTGTAAAGTAATTTTGATAATTTAGTGGCCATCAGTTCCATGGAACACAGTATTTTGATGCAATTATGACAGAGGAAACAGGTATAAACCTAAATCTAAGAAATAAGTAGCATCATTCGAACATTGATAACAAATTCACAATTCTCAGTATTGCAACTTAAAGTGATGGTAATCCACATGGCTTAATATTACAAACACAATGCTTACGCAGCGCACAAATTTGTGTGTTTGATAATTGGCCATAATATGGGAAATAACATGCAAAAAAAACGAAATACCAATGTAATATAAAGGCCCCATAAACTAAATGTTATTGTCAATTCTAAAATTACCTTGAACTCCAATCCTTCGCAATGTTCGGAGAACATTATTTTCAGAGGCTTGAAGAAGTGTGGCAACTTCCATAACTCATCCAGTGTAACCTAAAAAAATATAGTTGATTTTTATTGTGGATGATAGAGAATGCAATTTTCAAGGGCCACTTAAAAACAAACGATGAATGCAGGAAAACCTCAAAAGCCATCTACATACATACTTAAAAAAAGTTTGTATCCGAATTTATTATATCTATCTCGGCCAGAAAAATCGAGATGGGTTCCACTGAGGTTAGCACGGGCCGAAATTTAAAAATTCTACCCGGCCTGAACCGAGCCTGAGGCTCAATCCCGAACCCGACAGTTTTATCAACTTTTCAACAAAATTTTAATCAATATTTCAAATAATTTAATATCAAATTATAAAATGTATGTAATTTATATATACAATAATGGTGTATATATCCGGAATAATCAGATTTATTTTTTATTTTTTGTTTACCCTGGTCTGAGCCTGAATCCAAACGTTCGTTACCCGGCCCATGCAGACCACTAGTTCCACTGTATTAGTGGAATCATGTCTAAATTTTTTTAAATAATTCAAGTTTGCAAGTTTGCTGCACTGTGACAATATTTTCAGTATTGGAATTTTTTGGTTATTTTATTTTTTACCTGCATGAAATCGAAAGCCACTCCGACGGTCGGGGCATTTTTCTCAAGGTGTGGAGATAATCTGGGAATGCGAGCATACCGCTGACTGAAATGAGTGAGCAGTGTGAATTTGGCGTTCATCCTCTTCCCCACCAACACTGCCTGCCCTGCTGTCGAATGCATCTTGCGACGGGCTTCGTTAATAAGATCATCTTCCATTGTCGCTTCGTGAATTAGGAGATCGGAATTATTACCTACAGACAACAGAGTGTAAATGTATAGAATGTTTCGGCAAATCGGATGAACTGGACATAAATTGCTTTTATCGCTAGAAATAATGTCTGTTCCTGTCGCTCTCAACACTCAGACGGTATTGAGGCAAACCGTGGTCAGTGAGAACTGAACTACCCTACACACGTGCAGATGTGACATGAGAATGTTGGGTCATTAGCGGTTTTTGTTCCTGGGAACCGTGTGAGAACAACGCGCGAGGCATGTTATCTAATCCATTGCAATTTTTGTTTGATTTAATAGTTGAACATTGATTCATTGTCTTCACTTCTCTTCAAAAAAATATTCGCCATCTTTGTTGGTATCTTTGTGCACTCCGGAGCTACGTTAATTTATACCAAAATAGAATAGATAAAAATTTTAGAATAATATGAATTACAAAATAATAAATAAAGATTCCTTAATATCCATTTTTTCACAAAAGAGTTTTAGAATGTTTTCGATGTTATTCTGCCATAAAAGTGAGCAAAATATGTATGTAGATTTCATAAATATTTATATAACAGATAGCATTCATAACTCAATTTAAAAAGCTTTGCGATTTCTTCCTTGGAAGGGCAGTATGCTCCACCATGACAGTGAAGTGGTTGAGCTAACTCATATAGATCTCTCTGTCATTGAATTGAAATATTTTACCAATGTCCACTAGGCAGTCGCTCGGCATTGTGTCTCCGGAGTATGTAATTTTCTTTGATTGCTTTGTTGTCACCGTTACGCCAAATGAGTTTGGACAATGTCTTACTGGACAAGTCTCAAAATTTGTTACACCTAAGTATTCTAAAATTGAATCACTAATCAGAGGTAAATTTGAGTCAGGCCCTTTGACCTAAGAAAAGAAAAGAGAAAGTAATCAATTAAAGCACAGCATAATATAATAAT
Source organism: Himalopsyche kuldschensis (assembly GCA_028554975.1). Taxonomy (NCBI): domain Eukaryota; kingdom Metazoa; phylum Arthropoda; class Insecta; order Trichoptera; family Rhyacophilidae; genus Himalopsyche; species Himalopsyche kuldschensis. The sequence goes on from JAHFWI010000005.1 coordinate 2,561,546, forward strand.
TATTTTTTTGCAAGTCTGAATGGAGTTTATCTCAATAGAAGTTGTTCTAGGAGAATTGTTTCTCAATCGCTCAACCAATATTTTTACAAAGTAAAAATATAAGGGCTAGGACAGGACTAATGGTAACCTTGCTACAACCCGTTTTTAGGATTGGATAGATGGGATGGAATTTACACATCACAAATTGCCCTGCATTAGTACGAAACTGTCCACTAAGCTACAATCCTGGAAAATGCCATCTGTAATGCACGTATTTTAATATTACCAAAATTTTTCCATTCACAAATAATGTTTTCCCCACCAAAAGGTAAAAATACACACAACCTAGAAATTTACAAACAATGTACTGTTATTAACATCACTGAAATTTGTACATAAATTAAGATTGACTCTCTATGGTAATGGCAGAAAAAAGCAAAGACTTTTAACCATAGATTATCAGAGATAAGTTATCTTAGCCATTTGTTCTTTTCTTTTTAAGACATGTTCTGCCCTAATGTTTTTTCAACCAACGGAATAATGCTATCTTTTTGACATGTTATAAAATGAATTGGATGAGTTTAAATATAAAGGGAGAATCAAATACTTACTAAAGATTGATTGGAAACCAATTGAAACTCTTGTAGGATCCTTTCAAACCGTTGGTCGTAGAGCACTAGCCAACTCATAATTTGTTTTGGTGCCATGACGTAGAGTTTATTGTTGATTTTTGCTTTGCTTTCATTATGATCATTTATTTTTGATTTCAGTTCATTCAAAGCCTTCCGTCTCGCTTGCAGTACGCCAATTAATCCTACAGTAAATAGACAAGCTTATTTTATGACTACAATCAATTAGCAGCATCATAAATAAGTTTGCACATTTGTGAATTGTATCAACGCTATAAAACCAAGACATTTTTCGAAGGTGAGTGTAAAAGAGAGAAATGAAGTAATTAGAGTGATATAATGTAGTCTGGCTTGTATTTTTCTTACCTAAATGATGATCTGCGTGCAGATGAGACAAATAAATGGCTTTTAAGTTACACAGTACTTCCCCTACTTGTTCCCGTCCGTAAAACCTACACATTTGGCTGTATGTGCCTTCTCCACAATCCATCAGTATCGATTGATTTTGACTGAAACAATAAAAATGACAGTAAATAAGGCTGGTAGATCATAGATTGATCCCCCAATAAGAAATACTTTAGTGAGAATAACAAAAAAAAAATATTCTAGTCCCAGCAAAATGATAAATTATTTCATGCACAGAATTAAATCTAAGTCTAATATATGTCTTTAACTCAAGGTTGCAGGGGATAATACAAACTTAGAACAGTCTTAGTTTTAGATCAAATGCTGTATTTTCTTAACTATACAAAATTCAGTATATAAAAGAGAGATCATAACTATTATTGCAATAGATAATAAATGTTGCCTCATTATAACTCACTCTGTGTGTACCATGATTCCACTAGTATTTCTGGTCTTATTAGGAATACATGATCCAGTTCCGAAGAATACTATCTTAGGGAACTCTTCTATTGGCTTTTGGGTAGCATCAACAACTTTGTGAAGTTCTTCCAGTGATTCAGGAAAACCTTCCGAGTTCATTGTTTCCGTTATGTATTCGTTGATATCTAATTTCAGTTCCAAAGACCTGTAAGATTGAATCGGAGACCATGGTTAGTAAAATATTAATAAATTACAATTGACTATTTCATAGTCAATAAGCCTCATAATTCGAGCAGCAATGATCAAAAATTGTGTACAGTTTAGTATTGTTTTTACCTATCCAATCCTTTTTTCGGCCTCAAATGGAATGTCGTAAAGGTTTTTGCGTTGATGCATCCACCGACACTTTCAGGTACGGAAGATGATGTGGCCGCAAGATCAATTTTTACAATGCCTCTGGGAATCGATCTAGCCTGAAAATTTCAATCATATATCCATGCAATGGATAACAACACTCTCGGTCTCAAAGGTGAACTCACTACCAAAACTGATAACAGTGGTCTACAATCAAAGTTGATACACAGAAAAGAAAATATCCACACACAATGTTCTCTCTAAGCTGAGGTGACGCAGCAGTTTGAAAACTCCCGCGCACTGGTCGAGCTTGGCTCTAATAGTTGATGAATTAAACCACCTGATTAATAAATATTGCTTCAAATATTTAAAAGATCCATAAAATAGTGAATCATAAATTAATAAAAGAGGTATAAACATTGATAACATTTATTTTGTATTCCATTTCCGCTCCAGTGTAACCTCCTAATGAAGCATTACGACCAAAGTTCTCAATGATTGAAATTGAGCCGCGCATTTGTTGGATTGGCCTGCTCAGCCTTTCAATTTTCCGAGCAGCAAAATTCTCAATATATAGCATAGGTAGGCAGAATTATTTTTAATTACTGGACATCTATTGGGTACTTTATGAAACAATAGTTGATGAGCTATCGTTTTGTTTATTATATTCTACAAAATATTCATTAGTTGTTTTACTACACATAAAAATAGACCATGGTATTAAAACAATAAGGTATAGTATATATTACATAACACTGTCATGAAAAATACTATGATGATCTGAGTTTTTTACCTTATGCTTCTTTTCGATTGATGCAATAAAGTTAATTTTACTTTGGCCGACTTGTAACTGCATTTTATTTTCAATTGGAATGCCAGTGTCTTTGATAATGGGGAATATATTCTTGTCGAGGATGTGCAACTTGTGCTGTGTTCTGTGGACCGCCACGGATCCTGAGCACGAATTCTCATCATTCACGATTAAGTGATATGTGCTTGGCGAGAAAGTCTTCATGAACTCTTGGTACCTACAAGAAATTCAAAATGTAATCGTTCCCTTCCTCAACTCTGTAAACAACAGCATGCACATGATAAATATTCTTAACATCTCCTCTTGCCCGATCTGACTCTTTAGGAGCTATATTCTGCCAATTAAATTGAAAATGAAAAATCAAATTGTTTTTGTCACATAGGTTATTTGAGTCACCAGTCACAAGGGCTGTTCGGCTGATCAATGCACTGCCTATTGAGGAGGCCAGAGGTTGCCATTCTCTATTGAATGATGGCTTTATTTAGTTATGTGATATGGGCTGTCTATATTATATTTCAAAGTCTAATGAAGTGACCGTTTATTTTTTTAATAAATCATAAATTGTTGCCTTAATCTCGGAGTTATATAATTTTGATCTGTTGCTCCTAATATATCACGCTTTGTATGTTAAACGGATTGATCTGAACCACTCATGAAGTCGAAGAGCATTTAATGCAGACAGAATTTACTAAAATTATTTTGGTTGCCGATTTTAATTCAAAAACAAACAGGATATTCCAAAAGTGATAATTTTTTTTATATGATTTCAAATCAACCTTAGTTTCTTACTTTTCATGCTTTAAAACCTCACTCGGTGTAAAATGTACGATGATGGCAGGCCGATTATCAGGATGGGTGTCAACGTTTTCTTGGTGCATTTTAAAATCATCAGCAGCAGCCAGGCAGTCCAAAAACTCTAAATCAGGCACTCCCAAAACTAAAAGATGGGAAAAATGTAATTTCTATGATAGGTTTGATGCAAATATCTGGATATAGAATGATCTCTTAGTCAATGAATTATAATGATTCGAAGAATGTATGAAATTAAAATAGCTATCAACCTATATCTATGGTATTCATTTTTTACATTCTCAGCCCCATGAAAAAAATGCTTAATAATTCCACATTCAAAAATACATAATGAAATCATTCAACGCACCGATAAAGACTGGACCAGGGTCGTCGGGGGTTCTCACATCCTTGGCATAAATAGTTGAACCATCATCTAGCTTTACATCTTGACCATTTTTCAGTAAACCGAGAATTGGCCCAGGTTTGACACCCTTATTCACACACTTTTGCAAGTCAAGAATTCCCGGGCATGCCTGGAGAAAGTAAAATGAATATGAAACATTTGATTTAGAGCATTGCAGCAAAAATATTGAAATGGAAAAATCAACATTATAATAAAAACTAAGTAGGTACCTTTAGTCTGCAAATATAGGCCATCGAACACGCATGTTCTTTCCTCGGTGCTTTTAGTAAATTTTCAATGTCATTATCAATCAACAGTCTTTTGCCTGAATCTGAAAATGCAATATGCATTAGATTAGAGCTCCTAGAGAGTTGAGAGAATTAATTTTAAATATTAACATAATTTTTAACACAAACGTAAGTAAAAATAATACAGTTTCCAAGATATAAGTATAAAGAAAGAAAATATATCTGTAACAATGGGGGCGGTGACTTTTTAACAAGGGGATGCTGTACAAGAAAACGGTTATTTCACTTTTTTCCAAATGTAATTTGCTAAACATTTCCTATTAGCAAGTGGAGTGTCATTTACTGAATTGATAACTAGTTTTGATATTTAGTCTTGATGAAATTATGATGAAATCGGGGTGTTTTATTTTATTTTAAAACAATTCTTAATTAGTGATGATTTCCTTGAAAATTTCATTCGGAAATATTGCATATTATAAATAACGATTCAGCAAAATATATATAACATGGCAACATTGCTGTAAAGAAAAATATTTGTACAGAGGTTATTTTATTAATGCCAGACAGGTGTTTGACTCTCCTGAAAAGTTTACGTCTCTGAGTGATTTTATTTTATTTGAAATGAGATAATTCGATCATAAGCAAATAGACACGGATAAAACTTTTAATGTTTTATACTACACATTGCTTAGCTTACATTCGTGTGCGTAATAGTCTGTGTTGTCAGCTTCTATCTGGACGCTATCAGTAGGGTCGTCATTACTGTCAGATAAAAGCTCGGAATATTCTGAATGATCATTATTTTGTATCACATTTGTAACATCACTCCTGGAAAATGTAAAAAGATTATTTACAAATATATTCGGTTTATTAATTTGTGATGTGATAGGTTGTTTCAGTATAAAATTATACATACTGAATTGATATTAAAAATTTATGGATTGATTCTAATCATGTCAATAGTAACAGAAAATTTCTCAGGATTTCAGATGGTAAAACCATCCGGAATGTCTTATGGGAAAATAATGTATTAAAAAAAATTCAGAGCCTCAATCAGGACAATGTGGCTCCTTAAGATAAAAGAAACGTATCTCGATTTTTGCCAGTTTAAGCATGACAATAGATACAAAATAATATGTTACGTTATGTGTCTTAACCGTTCAGACGCCACGGCGTGCAAGCACGCGAAATCAGTGCTACCACCAGCGCCACGGCGTGCAGGCACGCAAACGCAATTACGATCTTATTAATGAATAAATTAAATATTTTTAAATGCAATATTATGCAAAGCCACCTTTTGGAGGCAATGTGATTGTTAGAATAACCATATGTTGAACCGTTTTCTTTTTATTTAATGTTGGGCTAACAGATGTCACTAGGGCTGGCACCTTATTATCGCAATAATCGCTCGATTGATAGAGCGCATCAGAGTGAGAAGAGAATATCTAAATATCAGTAAGTGCGAGTAGCAACAACACATAGCATTTTGTGCTATTAATAAAATATAGTTTATTTTAAAAAAAATTACTTTCCAGTCAAAACACAGTACAAAATAATTCTAATTTGTTCATAAATTACATTATTTTTTGTGGCAGCCCTAGATGCAATTTGTGCTACCTATATAATTTGTTTTATTATAGAAAAAAGATATATATATATTTCATATTTTTATTTATAATATTTATTGTTTTTGGCAACCCTAGAGACGTTTTTTAAATCTTGTACTTTTGATATATTTTTTTCACTTTTCTATGAAAATCAATAATAACTTAAGTATAAAATTATTTTCCGGGTATGTTACGTGGCATTTTCATGGAAAAATCGATGATTGAAAATGGTGGCGTACAGCAAAAATCCATGGAATTGGCTTGGCGTTTAAAGGGTTAAAGACGTAACACATAAGAGAACTGAAGATATTTCACTACATATTAAAATCAATTGTTTATTCACAGTTTCACTAAACCTTAAGAAAACACATACACAATAAATTATAATTTTATATTTAGCAAATTTGTCAGAAAGGTAAGGCATCATCTATATAGAAAATGAAAAAAAAAATGTATCTGTTGTAAAATAGATAAAATTAATTGCAAGTGATAACTGTTATTTGGCTCTCCTGAAAAGTAAAGTAAAATGAGTTAAGTTACTCTGTATTTAAGGGGCCGGGTTGAAATTAACAATTAAGTAGTATTAAAGAAAAACATCACAAGACTGAAATCGGAAAAATATGTAGATTTAGATTTGCAGTAAATGAACCAAGTATAAAAATCTTACCGCACTAGAGGTACATATTTTACAGTCATTACAGAATCTTCAAAATCAGCACTGCGATCACATCGTGCCATTTCAACTTTCATATCCTTCAGTAATACAAATCTACCAGTCGCTGTGAACAACTCGTCCTGGAAACAATATTTAATTGTTAGTCAGAATTTAAATGCTGCATTCTGAAAAAATGTGCAAATGAAATAAGTATAGTCTATAGTTTTTTAGTCTACGGTAGCAAAAATAATTTTTTTTAAAATCGATTTGAGCGAAAAATTGTTGCGAGTGAAACATTGATTTATATTTATTTGACGATCAACTATTCCCCACATCATATTTTGAAGCATTTGTCACCGTCATTTGTTTTAGTATTTTTCGCGGAGGAAAAGAGGCCCATGAAAAATTGATAAGTTTATCACCATGTCTGCTTTTAACAAGCAGCACACAGACACCTGATGGAGTTCCAACTTCAATAGAAGTTATCTGATGAAAAGAGGTTGTAAATAATATTACTTTTTAGACTTCCATGTTTTGCATTGATAAAATTATTCTAAATTCGAAACTCTCATAGAATTCATTCCCAAGAGTATTTTTGGCAGCTAAGCTTGGTAGAATTTATATATGATATGAAATCATATAAAAACTAATAAGTTTTTTATTCTACTGGTTGTGTCACATGAGATGAAATGGTTTATTCGCACCGTTTATAATTCCACTATAACCCACTGTATAAGTCAAGCAACATTTATGATTGTGTTGTGGCGGCCTAGTGATATCTGTTCACTTGATTGAGATGAATGAGATGGTTCAATACTTATATTATATTAGTTTCACTACACTTGTGATACTGTGATGTAATACTTTTCGTGCCATTTTAGAGCTCGACATAAAATTAAAATAAATATTTTTTTATAGCAAACTAGTACATTATACTTTCGATTGATTTGACGGTAACTTTGTGGAAGACTATTTTCAAGTAAAAATAAAAATAACCTTGTTTATTCCACATATTGTGTAACGAAAAGTGACACGTGTTTCGCCTCTTAAAGAAGCATCTTTAGACATACTATCACAAGGTTGCTTAAGTAAGTCTGAAGATGCTTCTTAAAAGAGATAAAACACATGTCAATACTTCCTACAAAATATGAGGAATAAACAAGGTTATTTTTCGTTTTATATTGAGATGGTTCAACATTTCAGAAATATGTAATCCATTCGATAGCAGACTGAGATGCATATACTAATATCCTCTCTGTGTGTAATTTGTTTGAGTTATACAAATTACAAATACACTGAAAAAAACAGAACAAAATAAATATTAATGGAGTATTAATATTTTTTTATCAATGAAATATATACCAGCCCTGGAGGTCCATGTAATGTTATCATAGGGACTCCAACATCTTGCAAAGTGAGTGAAATTCCAGGAAGCCCTCCCATGGCATCCCAATTAGCAGTTGTGAGGAAAACATGTTCTAGGCGAGCAAGTTTCATTTTATGCTCATGAGATAGCCTCTGTGTCCCCTCCCCGCAGTTGAATAAATACCTTTCAACGAAACATAATAATTATATAAGCCGACTGAAGAGATGGAAATAGTACAGACGAGTAAAAGCTTTTTAAATCATGTCTCAGTTGCTTCAGAATTAGGCATATTGGTAGAAAAATGAAATTGTAATTTTCGTACCAAATTTTAGGAATAACCTCTTTGGGCCCCGGGTATCACCTATGATACTCATGGTTTTTATTAAATATCAGCTCGGCTGTTGAATTGAACGTACCAAAACAATTGTTTCATGCTGTATTTTAACCAATATGTTAAAGTAATTCATATTGAAGCAATAAATTTAATAATAATGTAGAAAGATATTGTTGTATTTGAATTGTAATTGTTGAAGACTTTTAAATGCTAAAAAGAACCAACTTCCTTCAACAACAGTGACTTCTATACTGACATGAAATTTTTCGGATGGATTCAGTTGGTAAGACCGTTTCCTTCATTATCTGATACTTTTGGTATTGGTACATTCAATTCTACAAACGGGATGATATTTTATAAAATCATGAGTATCATATGTGATACCCGGGGCCCCAAGAGGTTATATAAAACCGAAAGTTTACATAAAAGAAACTAGCTGTGACTCATTGATTTTAATGGATAATTATTTGGCCTACTCGTTCATAAACATTGAGTTCATTTGCATAAATATGGTTTGCAACATGCTACTAGTTATCCATCGGGAAATTAAATTATGAATAAGAAAATTCAAAATTATCACGCATGGGAATCATGGGTATTTAGTAATTTGCAATTTATCGATTTCCTTGATTCCACTCTTGGGTTTTTTGATATTTTCTTAAGACCATATAAATTTCTTAGTGAATCACGTTGTTTTTGTTAAATTGGTAAATTTGCGCAAAGAAAAAGAGTAGCATCTAGAAAAGTATATTTACCTTAACTTTAAAGAATGGTATACTTTAAAGAATGGTATACTTTTAATGCATACTTTTGAACGGATTCTAGTGAAAAACGCAGTTTAAATAAAGACAATTGTATCGTGAAGGTCAGTGTGGACCATCATAATACTACAGGAATTACGTGTGAATTCTTGTTGCTATTTTTACGTCAACGTCATCAAAAATTAAGTGTAGATACAAGATTAATTATACTAAATAATCAATTAATAGTATAAAAAAGTACCTCGATTGGTCGGTGAAAAGATACACTGATTTAGGGGATCCTTTGGATCCTGAACCCAAAACCTGAAGGTGTACTGTCCCCGGAACATATTTTAAGCCTCTTTCTTTGACTAATTTTCGCTGCTTTTGAGCCTCGCTTATGTGTTTGTCGAGCGGCCTCGGCATTGCGGTTAATAAATCTAAAAGGTTCGAATTGTCGGAAACAGAAAAGTGACGACAAAGAATTTGCAATGGAAAATGCTTTAAAGAACTTGTAATTTTTTTTGAATTCAAAATCAAATTAATAAACATGAGTGAAAATTTTAACCAAATTCGTCTGTAAATACTTCAAATTTGACAGCGATATAACCTCAAATAAAACATTCTGATATCACCATAGATAAGGAATCACAGACAAGCTGACCTAGTATACTTTACTTTAACATTTCAATGAAAATATTTATTTTTTGTGTGTTGTACATTAAGGCTACCAGACAAGCATATCTAAAGAGGCGAGATATGAACTGCTTTATTGTTATTTTAAAAATGTTTATTATGAATTTTCTGATTTATTATCGTGTAAAATTAACTACCAATTATTTTGTTGGAAAATGAAATCTTTTGCTTTCATTTTTATGGAAAAAAAATCTTGAATGGAAGTGAAACACAGGTTACCATTATACTTGGCATACACGTTCAATTTAATCTCACTGTCTCAAACTAATTTATTTCCTGAATTTTATCAAATATTTAAAATGAACCATGAAAATTGCTTTAATCGCTTTAATTGCTTTAATCGCTAGTTTAATTGCTTTACGTGATACTTGAAATAAAAAAACAACTATCACTTTCGTGATTCGATGATTTGCCGTATACACATGTATGATTATACTGGACCTGTTTCAGTAGATCCAAGCCCAATGTAAGGCCCCGCGAGGCCCCATTATTCGATGATTCTCATGTATAGTTCTTTATTGATTGAGTTGGCATTTAATTGGTAGAACTCCATTATTATACGGTAAGAAAAATAACAATGTATTTTAATTTTACAGAAATTATTTTATATTATATTTGTTGATAGCTATTTCGCCTTACGCCTTCGTCAGAACTATGTTTTTAACCTCTAATTTTAAATAATTTAACTCAGTAAAACCCCAGATTAGCTTTCACTTCAAAAATACATCAAATCAATTTGTCACATTTAAAAACTTTTTATAACCATATAAAACTAAGATGGTGGAACAGAGAATAAGATGTTTTGTGTACCCTATCTACAATTGTATATAAATATGATTTAATGCAGGTTTAAAACTGCGAAAAATTCCACATCCGAAGCCGCAGTGAAATTAGCAGAGGCCGTCCTCGATTTTCCCATGTTTGTTTCTTAACTCCTTCCTGACTAACAAAAAAAAGAAAGAAAATCCCTTGAGGTTATTGTATCACAAATCAGTATCACCACCATTAAGAGATCTCCACATCATCACCATTCACCACCATCATCATCCTTTTTTTATGTTATTATTAAAAAACGCGAAACGCAACCCCGAAGAGACGAATGGGAAATGAGGGTTTACCACCTTTGGTCCCCCACATAGTGAATGACAAATCATCGGCTTAAAACTTTGTTCTGTCGAGGGCGTAAGCCAAAATAGCTATCAACAAACATATAAAATAAATTTTGTTTAATTACTATTTTTCTCACCGTACTCTATGGTTCTCATTGTTGAGGAATCTGTTGTAGGTACAAAGCTACAGCAAAATTTTATTTCATATTATGTACTACTATTGCAATATATATGAAAATAATACGGTAAGAAAAATAACAATGTATTTTAATTCTACATAAATTATTTTATATATTTGTTGATAGCTATTTCGGCTTACGCCCTCGTCAGAACTAGTAGTTCTGACGAGGGCGTAAGCCGAAATAGCTATCAACAAATATATAAAATAATTTATGTAGAACTAAAATACATTGTTATTTTTCTTTCCGTATTATAATGGAGTTGTACCAAGTAAATACCTACTCAATCAATATATGAAAAAACATTCGCTAATAAAGAAATGATATTTGAATGTAGAATGACACTCTTTTCTTTACGTTGAGAAAAATATAATGTTAATTTAAAACAAATAAAATTGATTATTGATAGATTATTATGTATACCATAACCCTAGTATCCCTCATAGTAAAAATATTTATTGCCATGATTTCGAATACGCCATGACGACTATATTATGACGTCTCTTTATTTACAAATGGCGATGCGGATTCTTTTTGTTTAGACTTCTAATAATGGCCGGAATCGACGAAATTACCCAATTACCAGAGCAATATAGTCAATTTATCGAAGAACTCAAGAGTGATGTCAAATCCGAGAGGAAGTTAGCGTTACAAAGCATTAAAAAGGCAATATTTGACGCTGACGACGGCGATGGACTAGATTTTCCGACAATTTTCAATTCCATAAATTCGTACATTTTACGATGCTTTTCAGACAGTGCAGAAATTTGCAGGGAATTATCCATCGATATTATTTCATGTTTTATTGATAACCTTCCTGCCAGCGACTATTATTTGACGTACATAATACCGGCAATTGTGAAGCGCGTGGGACAGCAAGAAATTGTCGAGCAGTCGGAAGAAGTGCGCCTTTCTTTAGTGCAGTTGGTGCATAAAATAATCGATAAATATCAAGAAACTTCATATCTTCTGCCATTTTTCAACGATTTTACTAATATACTAGTCAAAACTGTAACGGATGTGTATCCGAAAGTGAAGAAGCAATCTTGTTATACCATCATATTGTTGTCTGTCGCTATTAAAAGAGATTTTCATATGCAATCTGAAAGCTTTGTACGACCAGTGATATCGAACTTCTTTCATCAGCATTTTTCGTTGAGAACTTCGGCAGTTCAATGCATAGGTAGTACATGTTTCTTTCTTATACTTCCATTCTCGTTTGGAGATGTGCATGTCTTGCAGTTCAATTGCTTTATTTTAAAATCTATGCCTATGTGTTCGCCTGCTTCCTTTTCCGTTCCATTTTAAGTGTTCATTATAATAACATGAAATGATGTAAAGAGTTAATGAAAATGCTGCATAGTATGTGCATAACAGAACTGTTTATCACTGTTCAATCAATAATAATCAAGTGGTATTAGCAAAAAATGCTTTGCGGTTTTCCGCACATTTTGATACTTTTACTAAAATATTAAATAAAATATATATTTTAGAGTTTCTTATATTTTCTTTTTTGAGCGTCATGTTACAGGAATGAAAACAAACACAATATTCATAAGTGAAGAAACAAAGAAACAAATAAAAAAAAATCAACACAAGGATAACAGAATGTTTTAGAACTATTTTATAACCATACTATTATAATATTTCACCATAGTGAACACATCCTTAAACGTTTTATATAAGATGATTTTAGGAAATAATGACATTAGCATGGAACATCGCTACATGTATCTGGAACAAGATTGTGTCATAATTGTAACTCATACACCTCAATTAAAAACATACACTAATAATAATCATAATTTAACCATTCTCATCATGAGCTGCTGTATCTCATGTTTATTCTGTATCCTAAAATTCTTGTTTTGTATTTTTAGGTGCAATCGTTATCAATGGCAATGCAAAATGCTTCGAGATGTCAGTCACACCGATGGCGGAGAAAATATTTGATGATTGCGCTCCCGCACGGCTTCAAGTGACAAAAGAAGTCGGTAATTGGATGCTTAACTACCGCGATCGCTATTCATACTGGCACCGGATGATTCCCCTTTTATTGAGCGGGTAGGGTTACTGTTGGATGACACATAATACATTATTATTTGCTCTACACTGATATAGATTTATTTCACAGATGATGGTTAACCAATGCAGTCTTTTTCACAACAATCAAACGTGTGGGTTCTGAATACAATCATTTGTGGTCGTCGGTCAATATTTTTCATGCAGTCAGTTATAAAATTTTGATTGCCACTGCTTGGCAACATTAACTTAAATCCAGTTTATACAATGTCTTCAAATTTTTCTGAATTTTTATTCATTTTAAATCATTCATGTGCATCAAATATGCAACACCGTAGCCAGGCGAGTGTTAACTATCAATTAGGGAATCTAGAGATGTATGAGCGAGTGAAGTTTTCATATAATATCTTGGTGACTACATGCTATAATTTTTTTCAGTTTATGTGATGTGATTGAAGATAACCGCTTTGAAGCAGAAGAGTTATGGGCTAAAGTTGGTAAACAATTCATGGCTGAAAACGAAGATGAGCTCAAGCCGCAGACTGATTTTATAGAAGAGCCAAAAAATTATCCGCTAGGTATTATTTATGTGTTGTCAGCCTCAAGTGATAGCTTGTATTTCCACAAACTGCATCTTTAGAAATGCAAATATTTCTGTGATATAATGCAATTGTTAATGTTTGACTCATAAATAGGGATTATTATTTCATTTCTAAAGGAATCTAGATCGTTTTAAAATTGTTAGTTAGTTAGTGTGAGTTAATTTCTTGTTTTTAAATTCCAATCTTATTATAGACATTTTGAAAGTTACTAGCTTTTAAATTGTGATTGACATATAGTTTGAGTATCAACTGTACATATACTGAATTATATGTTCTCTTTGTAGATCCTCGGCCGAATCTCGGATGCCGGACACTTGCAGCAAGAAATTTTGGAAAAATCTTACCAGCTATTTTGCACGGTAATAATTGTTTGTTATTTATAATTCTGTTATCGGTAATGCATATAAAGTCACTTTGTTGCATTTATAAATTTATATAAATCCTCTATTATAAATTTATGGGCGTGTTCATTGCAGCAATGTATTTGGAGCTAAATTGTTGATCTCGACCGAATTTTTTTCATCATTAGTTGAATAATAAAATTTTTTCAAGCCCTCATGTTTGTATTTATACCGCAAAGCGTTGAATCATTCCATCTAACAAATGAAAAATCAAAGCTAGCTGTCAAAATTTCCATTCGTCATCTGTCAGTGTTGGCTTTAAAATTTTGTTTCTCTGTCTCATTTTTGAGGATTAACACATTGTTGTCGGGACACGGCATTTACCGTATTTTTCGGACTGTCGGTTGAATGCGGGACACGGCAAATGCCGTATTTGAACAGGTCAGCACAGAATTGTTTGCCGACGTTTCATTTCACGCCACAACTAATTACAATTAGTTCTACTTCTTTGCCAGATTATAAGGGTTGAAGTTTGAGCGAATAAACAAAAAAATTAAACAGTGTAAAGATTTATTTTGCGATTCCCGTTGCTTGTTCAGTTTGAGCCCTGACACATGTTGGAATATTTTTCATTCCGCTCGCGTTTCTTTGTTCACCGTTTTGTATTTTGTTATTTGAATTTATATAAACATTGCATAAGAAGTTATTCTTTCAAAAATGTCTTCAGAAAATAATAATAGTGACGATGAAGTGTATGCCGATAATTTATCAGACTTCATGGAATAATGATTTGGAAGAGTTCGGATTGGGAATCGGAATCGGCTCAGAAATATATTGCAATTATGATGTAAAAAGCGTGTTTTTGTTTTATTTTCAATGATTAAATATCATTTATGATTTCTTTGAAAATTTCTATCGAAAATATCGTTTCGTTTAGAAGTTGTGTTGATTTTAAGAAAGTAACATATTTTTGCGCTTATCGCTAAAAAACGCCCGCTACAGGCTTGAGTCTATTGTTTGAGGTGCCCGACAACATAGTGCTAACCCAGAATCTTCTACGACGCCATTTATGTGTCATTTGTAAATGGATAAAAGTGCCGCAATATGTGAATCCATGATAACTATTCACTGACAGCTGGTCGAAATACATATAATACGGAATACAAGAATTTTCGACTGGGCAGCCTCGTGTGAACAGATGCGCCGTATTCGGCAAAAACCGTATACGTTCAAATAATGCATCGAACGGTCTCATGTGAACGTAGCCTTAAGGTGTTAACTGACAATTCTTCGTGGAAAGGCATCAAATAAACAAAAGACAAATAAATCACTCCGAATAAATAAAACACATTTTTTAAACTACATCTACATATACTAATATAGAAATCAGGACCGGTTCCGTTCAAAAAAATGTGTTTTATCTAATTTAAATAATGCCTTTCCACCTAGAAGTGACTGTTGACATGTTGAAAGTGATATATCACTTCATTCATGAAAACTTCCTTAATGTTTTAGAATTACAAGGTTGGCAATTAGGCCCTCGTATTCGTTCAGCTCAGCTTTTGTACATTATGGTGATAACATCTGAAACGGAAATATTGCATCATGCGGCATCTCTTGCCCGATGCCTTATGAAAGGAGCCAAAAATGATGATCCTATAGTAATAATGGAGGTTGGAGTACACTTTATTTACTACTTTTACAATTCACTTTTGAAGTAAATTCTTGATGGAGAGGCGTTATATGTCTGACAATATTTTATCGAAAATAATATTTGTTGAACTAAAATACTTCACTATTTTTGTTTACCGTGTTATAATAGAGCTCTACCAAGTAAATTTCAATTCAATTGATTATATTTATATTTTCAGTTTTGGCACATTTGCAACGGGGGAATTCAAAACACATAAAGAAACTATGTGTATTCCACATTCCCTGTAGCTTAAGTGTTAATATTGGGCGATGGTGCTATTGTCACAATCTTTTCAGAGATACATTGTTCTCAAGCAAAATTCTTAACTGCATGTGATTCTAGAAAAGTGCATAATTATTTTTATCCATGTTTCTCAATTAATTGTCTATTGTTAAAGGATCCCTATGTTTTTGTAGATTTTGTGGTATTTTATTTGCTGAAACTAAGTGTGATTTTTTTTAATGACAGATTCATCGGACCGCTCAGTATTTTGGCTTCTTTGTGGGCCCAGAGGTTTGGTGGAAACTCCTGAAATGCGAAATAGACTCTTGGTCTTGCCTCACTGTCTTGGCAGACATTCTGATTTTATCCCAGGCTGATCAAATCAATCCCAAATATCTTAGGAAGATTACCAAAGCTCTCGTTAAACTTGTAAGCGGCAGATCACATAAGGTACTTATTTTTACCTTGCATCTAGTATTGACTACTTTTTCTTTTTAATTGTGAAACTATTTTTTTTAAATACCCAATGAAACAGGCAAACTGGAAGGAAAAAATGAGGGAAACCGATTCAAGTTAACCCATTCATATGATGTGAGAGACATTAATAATAAACTGTTTTTACAAGTTAACCTGCCTTTCCCAATCGGTTAGATAAAGGACCCCTGTGCCACTTTTATCTTAAATATCTATCTTAATTTCAGTGATACAATGTGTAAACTTTTGGTATTCTTAAATCATTGTTTTTTTACACCTTTTTCAGAAAAAAATATGATTTTTATTGACTATTTTCATCGCAATTAAATAAAAAAGAAAGTAAGCCGAAAATCCTACAACCCATACTCGATAAGATAACGTTATCTCAACTCGAACACTTCTCAAACGTGCGTCTCAAATCAAATGAATGCTTTTTACATCAAAATCATAGATAATCGCTCGCGCTCATAATTTTGATTACGTCAGTCAGGCATGAATGTCAAAGCGAACACGTTTGTCTTTTTCATGCGCGACTTAAAATATTAATAATTATAGGAAAACTACCGATTATTATATATTTTTTTTTAGAAAAATGTATAAAGGTATGTTAAAGCATAAAATGTATAACATTTTTTTTAACACAGGTCTAGCATTGAATGTGATAATGCAATCTATGCCAATAAAACCATACCACTGGGGTATTTTTTAAACCTCCGTTCGGTAGACGCGTTTTTTTTTACCGCTTTTGAAGGCTAACACAGTTCATTTCAATATTAGCTGAGATACTATATATAAAAATTATTCTTTTACATTGGCTAATTTGTCTTACAGAAGCAACAGGTGAGCATACTCAATGTGTCAGAATCACTGATGAGGCTCTGCGGGTACAGTTGTCAGAATGTTAGCGGAGACTTGTTTAAAGTACTCTTCACCATCTACTCCACCTCTGAGACTGATGTAGAACTGCAAGCTCTATGTAAGAATTTTTCTCTATTTATATAAACAGTCATTTTATAATTGAATCACACTAGTGCGATTAGTTATTTGCAATAAAATATTAATAATTTTCCATTATAATCGTCATCTGCCTAGTTTTTAGATTTATGTTTTGAAAGAGACATGATTTATTCAGAGGTCCTTGTGTCCAGAGTTTATTTAAGAGGCACAGAAACAAACTCACTCACAATCAAAATTACTTTCACTTTAATATTATCTATGAACAGAAACTACGGTTTCTATCTACCTTTTATTTCATCGCTATAAATATGCCATTTATTATCAGCTTAGTATTCATTGAGACACATTCAGGTAACCTTTAAATCAGGCAAACCTCTTTCAAGTATAAAAAGTTATATTTTTTTTTTTTTTTTTTTTTATATATATTTTTTTTAATAAAGAAAATATTTGGCATTACAGCTTACGCCAATGCGCCAAATATTATTAATTGTGAAAGTCATACGAGATTAACTCGATGATAAGTAATCAATCAGTTGTGCACAAAATCAACGATAAATAACATACACCCAGCCCAAGATCTCTTTTTTTTCAATTGAAAAAAATCTGACCTTGCCGGGAATTGAACCCGGGTCTCCAGATCGCTAGGACAAAGCTCTTGCCACTAGACCACAGGGACCGAAGTTGTAATCATTTCCAACATAAATTATGTACCAGTAATGATATCGGTTTGGTAATTCTTATAGGTTTATTAGACAAATTACGAATAACCATTGAGTGCGGTTCAGATATCAACGATCTATTCTGCAAATTTGTAACGCCGGTTTTGGCAAACATCACGTCAGACGCTTGCACATGGACACTATTCACAGCAGACCGGTGCATTTTTGAAACAATTTTAATACACACAGGTAATCAAAGTATATTTATTATGAAAGTGTTTGATTGTGTCAAAATTTTGACAGATTCGAAAGGTGTTGCATATTGGAATCAAATATCAAGCACCCATCATATAGTTAACTCTCCATAGACTGCTTTTTAACATCAAATATATGATTGGGATATGAATTTCTTTTTTATTTCCAGGCCCTTCGCTAGGTCTCAACCTTCATCTACTCTCACCGCTTCTGATTGAAGCTCTCATATCAGAAGAAATAGATGCAGAAGTCAAATTGAAACTATTCACAAGCCTGTCTTCTGTTTTATTGAATAGAGATGAAAATTTGAAGCTTGCTAAGCCCGAGCATTTGGAAGCCTTCCTCAATGTGATGCTGGAAAGTGAGATGATGTTCCACACTAAAGTAGATTTTACGTTTGATACATTTTTCCTTTTAACCGCTGCCATTACCTCTAAGATAACAACGATAACAGGGCTTAAGAGAAGAAAGATAGGATTTTTAAAAATTTGATTGTCACTCTTGTTATCTTCGGTATTCAAGATTGGATATGGTGTACTAGAAAAATAGAAAACATCAAAGACATCCATGCCTTTGATTACAAATTGATTGAAAATTGATGGGCCTATTTGATTATTCTAACTCTCAATGTTGAATGAGCAGAGCGAAAGCGGTAGGGCTGTTCTTACTCCCTGACAACCCATCTTTTACGTATGAGTACTTCATTGACTATATTTTGTTTCATTTGTTAAGTTTAGGCATTGTCTTTTATGTGGTTTACGAGACTTCAAGTACTTATTTTTTCAGATTATGCTGATCAAATCGGTGTTGAATTGAAACTTTCAAACAATCTTTTTTGTAAGTGAGAAGCACCACATTTGTTCTATAATATGTTATATTTTTAGATGCAATTGAACCTAATCTGGTGTGGGCGGCCGGCCGCACAGCCGAAGCGCTTAGAACAGCCGCGGTGTGTTGTCTGTGTGCCGTACTTCAAGACAATGAAACAGCCTATCAACCTGATAGCGATGTGGATTTCGGAAAGTGTGTTAAGGTATGAAATAATTCAAATGCTGTCAGATGGACATTGATTCTGTGTTTGTATATAAGTACTTTACCAGGGTAGGCCAAAATGTTGACAGCCGACTGAGCTATGTTGAAAATATAAATGTATGTAACAACATAATATCAATTTTAGCTTCCCTGTAAGCCTAAAAGTGGAAATTAATCTCGTATTTTTCTGTGCAATTTGTAATGATGAGTAGAGCCCTTCAAATAAAAAAACGCTCGTTGACCGAGTCAGTGACTTCACTGCACGAAGTGTGTTGCCCTCAGAGCGACTCGCAAGTTTCAATAGCCTGGTGCGATTGAATTAATGTTAGATGATTGGGCGAAACAGTGTTTTGTTTATTTTTAATAGTGTGGGTGAATGGGTTAACGCTTCCAGACCTGAAATACTCCTGTTAATGAATACTGAGATAGGTTAACTGTAATGAAGATGGTTAACATATTGTAATTTTACTGTTTTTCTCTTTATTTCAGGCTGTAGATCTCTTTCCCACGAAAGAAAGCTTATTACCGCATGTTGACAAGCTCTTCTCATTGCTCGTCGGACTGGTTGATGATAATTCGAGAAGCACTCGGCAGTATGCCCTGAGGGCTCTGTGCTGTGTCACCAAACTGGCTAAAAAAAGAGACTGCTTCAGCTTAGATCATTTACATAAAACTTATCCAGGTGAGTAAATTACCAGAAACATGCAATTGCATGTTACATATTTTTGATGATTACAATTTGAAATGATTTGGTTTTTATTTGGTGTTCATAAAATTACTTAGGTTCTTTTATTATTTTGATTTTAGTTGTATTAAAACGCTTAGATGACACGATGGATAAGGTGCGGTCCGCTGCCGTTTACACCCTGTGTGTTTTGTTTCTGTCGAGACCCATTCCCTACGATATTACCACGTTCTCTGCTCATTTGGACGCTTTGTACAGTTCGATGCTTATACACTTGGATGCACCCGAGGAGAGCTATCAGAAAGAAATTCTCGGTAAGTATCTTATATCTTATTCAATACCAAATAATTAAGCTTTAAATGGTATCAAATCTCAACTTTATTGATTAGTTTTTTGTTACATAATATTGCATGAAATCTTTTGAGTTGTCAACATTGGGGGGGCTCAATAAATGTGAAATCTCATGCAATCCACTTCATGTATGGTTGGTTGAACAAAAAGTGACTTATGAGTGCAAAAATAATAATTTCATTAAATTTTACCTGAATTCTATTAGTAATCGAATGTTTTCTTTTTAGATGCTTTAATAAAAGTAGGTGAAGCTCATCCGAGCCTCTTGAAGAAAAAAGTCACCGCTAGTATGCAACTATACAAAAATAAAAAGGGCTTGGAACATCTCAATGAGCACCTCGAGACATTGACTATTTAACCCTGCCAATACGCACGATTGCCTTGTTGAAGATTCTTAGCTTTTATCAATAGTGCATAGTACAAAATCTATTGTACCATTCCAGCATGTTTTATTGATTCCTTTGCGAGTAGGAAAAAACAAGATCAATGAAGTCACTCAATCTCTTGCATTCATGTTAAATTCATATGAAATCTGGATATAAATTGGTGCTACTGTATACAGTATTGAATTTTCAGCCATGACCTTAATCAGCACTAATGTTCTTAGTTCTAAATATATATCACGAGTAGTTACAACTGTCACAATTCATTTTTTATTACATTTTTATTTAATGAATTAAACGAAAAAAATAAGTAATAAGCTAAAGCAGTTACCAATAAAAATAAAGATTGTATAAAAAGTGTTAATTAATTTTGCTTGATTATTATTTTAAAACATTAATAAATTGATTAACAGAAACAGTCGACTGAAGTGTTTATTTTAGAACAACTGTTAACTTATTGTCATCCCGAGATAGTTTTTCAATTTTTTTGTACGTAGCATGTGGCAGTCATCCTTATCGTTTTTGCCATACGTTTGTAAAAAAAGCATCCGTCCTGGTGCTGTTCAGTCACTACACATAATGCAAAGATGGTGTTTTTATAGTGATTTATAGAATATATGTAACTGAAAAATAAGAATATTCATAGAAGGCGCCTTAATCAACTTCAAGTTGAAGTCGAAATGTAGTAACAGTTGAAGATTTATTCCCTGAAAACATACATCAATGAATGACTGAATAATCCAACTCAAATCAAAGCCCGAGAATTGCTGGACTGTTTCCATCACACTTCATTAAGTGAGTGATAATTACCAGGGATTAAAAATTTTATATTTTAACATTAAATAAATGGATAATATGTTCACACAAGTAATTAAAACATGTTTTCACAATATTTTAACTTATTCTAGAAATAAATGCAATTACCTTTAATAATTATAAACACTCATCTGGCGCAGCGTGGAGATTTTATCGAATTCCGGCATAAATTCACCAATACATTCAAACATGTGCAAGAGTGCTACGTATTCATTCTGTTCCGTACTGCAGGGACTACTGTACATTTTTCAGGAAGAACACTACAACAGTATTTATTATATCTACATAGATACTTAAATTATTAAAAGCTTTGCGTATGCATTAAACATCGTAGGTAAGGACTGTTAAAATCATTTAACGTTAGAATTCCTGGCAGCCTCCCCCACACTTTCCCATAATCCTGCAAATTACACATGACCCAATCAACCAAATCTGCCAAATTTCATACTGTAGTGACAGTTTTTTCAATTCAATCTTCATTTATTGTTTAACAATTTGTAAGACTTCATCAGCATAATTCCAAAATACAGTTTTTATTCTTAACCCATTGTTTATAGTGTGCACAAATTTGTGCTTAGTTACCATAGTAATAAAGTGGCACGTTAAGAAAGTATTAAATAAATAAAAGCACAGGTTAAATGTATTCAGTGCTTTGAGCGAATATTAGCAACTCGAAGGTAAGAAAATGGACAAACCATCCCCTTACATCCAAAATAAAAAGTAGTGATGGACCTGGCTTTTGGACATGTTCTGAGGGCACTAAAGGAGATCCTGAATCCTGCTTGTCTCTTTTACAAGCCAGATAGATTCCGACACCCTTGAAGGTCGCTGATGGACACCCATAGGTTGTACTTAGCAGAGCTACGAGACGCCAGGATGACGTGGGAGGAAGCAAAGCGGTTGCCGGGAAACAGAATCTTCGAAACACCTTGAGGTGGCCATATACTAAATAAAGTATTTAAAAAATTGTGGTCTCTTATATTGTATCAGTCAAAGATAGGAATGTTTTTTTAGCGTTACTTTATCCAAGGATTGTTTGCAGTCTTCTATATTTCAGGCATGTTGCTAACCCACCAATAACAACCAATGAAGTTGTTATTTTTTAAATTAAAATTCCTCTTGACATGACTTCAATAAAAAAATTAGACAATATCTTGGCAATGGCAGAAAATTATGTAAGTTTCAATGAGCAATGACAAAAAAAAATCATCTGTAGCTCAGGTGTTGTATTGAGAAGAAAAAATAACCAAAATAGTTGTAATACCCGTGCTACAGAGACAAGATAAGGGCAAACAATAAAATTCTTTTTATTTTTAGAGGTCTAAAAAATGTATTTTCATTAGAGGTCTAAAAAATGCCTTTTCTCTGTTTTTGTAAATTGGGATCGAAAGAGATTGGGGTTCCTTCGTTAAAATGTTACGACCCAAAGGTGAAAGTCTATAGACTCGATTCCATTGGTTATTTTTTTCGACGGTAGTGGTCGGCCCGCGGGTCTTACCCAAGTTCGCGCAGACCTTAAATGGACGGTCTATAAACGTAAAGAATAGTTTTGTAAAAAAATATGTAAAGCAGCCCTAATTACATGGTATTTTTTGTAAATTACGCATAGAAAGACAAAAGTTTATCTATTCAATTATTATTATCATAGTTTAGTCAAATCGCAAGGTAAAGTCAAAGTTATCTATGGTCAAGCCAATATTTTACCTATCTAAGCCAAATTGATGGAACAGGAGCTAAATATGGCCATAGACAATATATATGTTACAGTGAAACTGTATTCTCAATGAAAATGTATTCTTCTCCAAGCTGTCATTGAAATTAAATTTGACCACCCTATCTTCAGCCCAATGTTTGTCTGTGTTTTTCTTTAGATCTCTTTTTATGAAAGGGACTACTTGCTGATTTTGTTTCATTGAAGAAAACCAAAATTTTAGGCCGGCAAATCATCGACTTGGGCCAATAATTTCAATTGATCGTGACCTGTGAAATAATGTTGTCATACAAATCTATTACTTGATACATTTTCACTGAGAATACAGTTTCACTGTAACATAAACATAAAGTAGTAACTCAATACTTGTAACGATATATTGATAACGAACACAAAATTGCGAAGTACCATTACTGTTTACCATCTGTATTGCCGTCCATAGATAAGATACCAAATTGCCGTCATTGTTTACCATAGACAACATATTGTTTATTCTACAGCTGACGATGACACATGGTGTCAAAGGCTACAAAATGCAATAGATACATACTTGATATTTATTATTTTGTGTTTATTTGTACAATAATATCAAACCATTGTGTACGCTAAATAATCAGCACTATTATGATTAGTTTTGGACACATTACAGTGCAGTAAAATGGACAGAGTGGATCATCAGGAGACAGAAAATCGCTACTCATTATGGGTAAAATTCTATTCATTTAAGTAGGTACACGAATATCTTTTTTTGAGTTTAATAGTCCTATATATCGTTTATTTTTAGGTTGGTCTAGTATTTATCTTCAACATTATTGTGGGCACTGGTGCGCTAACCTTACCGGCGGCGTTTGCTAAAGCTGGGTGGGCTTTGGGTACGATTTCTATTCTCTTCCTTGCATTTGTGAGCTTTATTACTGCTACATTCATTATAGAATGTATGTCATGTGCTAATGCAGTGATGAAATGGAGAAATATCGATGATGCTTCACGAAATCAGGTAGACATATACTAGATTTATCCTATTTTTTAATTATATGTATTTGTATAATACAAATAATAAACATTGACAGTTTATTGTCTCCGGTTTATGGTTTTATTTTTTGTCTGTTTTTAGGCTGTATACCAAATAGTAAGCGAATGCAATATTCTTTTACATCAATAAACCAATGATAGTACCAACCAATAAAAAATAACTTAGACAAAACAATAGAGGAAAGTTCCACTGAATACAATAATAATTTAAGAAGCATGCACATTATTATTTTTTTTTACTTGACACACAACTGAATTATCTTATGTCATAGAATAAACCCGAGGAGTCATATAGGACGAACCCGATTTCTCTTACATTGCAAACACCCATGCCCATGACCTCAAATCTTAAATTAATTGAAAAATCTAAATTTGATATTTCTTTGCCGTATTGAACCAAAAATTGATTATTTTTAATTCCCTAAAAAAATTATCTACAGACTATTCAACAAGAAGGGGAAACCGAAGAGAGCTCTGATGAGAGGACTCCCATGCACAGAACAGATAATGACGAGATCACGGAGAGACTCGCTCCCTATGTTATGTCTTCTGGCTATTATAGTCTCAATGTCCGCGTCGAGCTGGGTGAGATGGCCACAATGTTCTTTACGCGCCTGGGTAGGATGGCATTCTATGCAATCATGATAGTCTATTTGTTTGGAGATTTGAGCATCTATTCGGCAGGCGTGGCCAAGTCTCTGATGGATGTCGTTTGGTAAGCAAGTTGTAAAACGTAATATAGATTTTTAGGTACCATATTAGCCACAGTAAAAGATTTAAATTTGTTCTCAGCCATCTTGTTAGTTTTGTTTCCTAACAACAGGGTGAACGGTGTGATGGTTTTTAACCCGATACATTCTACCGTCTTCAGGTATGAGATGGCAACATTTAACTGACGATATAACAGGAAATCTTGTGTGTACAGAAGTTTTAAAATATGGCCTGATTTGTTTTGCCACTAACAAGTCAAAAATATTAAATACATCGTTTTCTCAAACCCCAACAATTTATCGCCTCCGCTGCTAGAATATCTATCGGTCTGTAATAACGCGGCAATCTATGGCGATTGCGCAGTTCACTCATAATTACCGCTCAGGACAGACTGTGGTCGGTATCATATTTATCTCAAAATATTTTGAAATTTTATTCATTGGTGATAAATGTCTAGATATTTTCTTCTTTATCCGTTTGCCTTTAGTAAGAACCTCACCATTTATTTAAAAGTGCTCTATCTGTTACCATACATGGAAAGAAAAAAAAACCAATAATGGTGCCACGGATTTTTTTTGTATGATGAATTGATGCCTGGAACAGGTCAATATGCGAAAATAAAATAATGTAATTCTGACTAGCTAATTTTAATTTTTAAGAAACACAAAAACATGTGGCTTGTAATATGATACATGGATTTGAAATGATTGGCAGAAACACTGATGAATATTCTGCTTTTAAGATAACAGAAACAAATTTTTAGTTACATGTGCAATTTAATGAAATAGAATACACTGTTTACACATTCCAGAATATAATTTTACACTCCTCCCTATTATCTGTCTATTCGACTCCGAGATATTGATTTGGTATGAACTGACTGATTGAATTTATATCCAAGAAATGGTACAAGACCAGACTTTCTTACAAACTGTTTTTCTTTTTTTATTTCAGTACGTACATACCTGATAACTTTACAGAATCAGGTCTCACCAACGATATGGCCTGTTTGAATGAGACAGGCGATGGGAGCGCATACACAAGACTCCAATGCTATCGAACGGCTCTTTTGACTTTTATGTTCGCTCTTGGGCCGTTTGTATTTTTCAATGTACAAAAGACAAAGTACCTTCAAATTTTCACAACACTTATGCGATGGTTAGGTGAGTAATATTGCTTTATATTATAATACAGTAACTGAAATGTGATAACTCTTTAAACAGCAGCTGTTTGATGGTGACAACATTAGTGATAGAAATTATTACCTATGCCATTTTTTACACGAGTTATTTGCCTAAAGGTGCACTTTTTCTGCATGGGACTCCTCATATATGTATAATACGAGTTTCAGATATTACTATATCTATAACTATAAAATACTTTTTTAGTCCTATTAATACAATGATATAGATTCATTTCATAAGAACTTCAGGTTGATACACTTATTAACGGTAGTCGATAATGTACAGCTATGAATATCTTCTAGTAATGAGAAAGAGATTTATATAAAAACAAACAGATTTTTTTGTTCTTATCATAGTGGCAACACTGACAGTAGGGATACCTGGTAGTTTGTTCAATATTGACCTTCTGCACTATTTTTTTCAGCTTTAACCACGATGATAACATTAGCAGTGCGCATACTAGCGATAAATGGACCTAGAGGAAACCCACCCGCATTCGACATGCGCGGCATTCCGGCGCTCTTCGGGTCGTGTGTTTATTCATTCATGTGCCACCATTCTCTTCCCGGCATGGTTACGCCTATCAAATCTAAGAAGGGCCTCGCTTCTTTCATGTCTTTAGATTTCATCGTGATAAGTTTATTTTACTTGCTGCT
Organism: Himalopsyche kuldschensis; assembly: GCA_028554975.1. NCBI lineage: Eukaryota > Metazoa > Arthropoda > Insecta > Trichoptera > Rhyacophilidae > Himalopsyche > Himalopsyche kuldschensis. Next base: position 2,588,059 of record JAHFWI010000005.1, read on the forward strand.
GGCTCTGACGGGCATTTTCGCCTTTGCCGATTTAGAAGATTTGTACACGTTGAATTTTATACCGACCGCTGACGATGATCAAAGTATCTTTTTGAAAATCGTCGAATACTTCCTTGGCTTATTTCCAGTGTTGACGTTATCCGCAAGCTTCCCAGTTATAGCCATCACTCTCAGAAATAATATTCAGTGCATGTTTTTAGACATGGCGCAGCTGAATTCTTACAATTTGGTTTTGAGGCGTTTACTATTTCCTGTCGTCACAGTCTTACCTCCAATTCTTCTCACTCTGTTTTTGCAAGACATAACCGCGCTCGTTAGTTATACAGGATCGTATGCGGGCGCCGGCGTCCAATATTTGATCCCCACCTTCCTTGTTCTTGCTGCAAGAAAGCAGTGCAGTAGCATGTTTGGCTCGACGGTGAGAAATCCATATGAAAGTCCATTTCGACACACTTTCTGGGCAATATTTGTAATTATCTGGTCGTTTGTATGTGTCATATTAGTTTCACTACACTTCCTTGAAAAAATGTGATACTTTTCGTACTATTTTAGAGCTTGACATAAAATAAAAATAAATATATTTTTACTCTCGGTTACTTAAAAACCATTATTTAAAAAAATAAAAGAGTATTTTTTATAGCAAACTAGTATATTATACTTTTGATGGATTGGGCAATAACTTTTTGGAAGCCCATTTCAATACAAAATTAAAAATAACTTTGTCTATTCCATGTATTGTGTTACAAATAGTGATACATGTTTCGCCTTTTTAAGAACAAAGGGAAACGAGTTATTTTTGATTTTATATCAGTATATTATAGTTAAGAATACCTTGCTAACAATACTAAATGTATTTTTGTTGACTGTCACCAATTTTGGACCTGAACAGCCACAGTCTTGTGCACGTATGATCACAATATACTAATTTCTACTCGACAAATGTGGTTTTGACTTGCAGAAAGCTTGCAGCTTTTTTGTCTCAGCCGACAAAACCGACAGTGGAAAAAATTATTAAAAAAAGTGCATTCAAAAATACCAGTGTTTATAACAGTAGAACTTCGACTATCTGGATTAATCTAATAGGGTCTGCATGATTGAAAAACGGTAGAATAAAAATTTGCAATCTTTTTCTAGATTTGTGCTGTGTTTTTTCTTGTCTATATTTGAATATTTGTGAATATCATGATAAATATATCCCCCTGCCGATTTCCGATTTTTGAAAAATATTACTCATTCAGATGTAATTTTCCCTTTTAAAAATGCGTATTTTTTATGAATATTTAAATATGAAATGTAATGTATCAAACGTCAATAATTATTATACTTTTGTTATAAATTACAACTAGGCAATTTGAATGACTTAAATATAATCATGTGTTAACTTTATGCCGCGGATAACAATGTAGTTTATCAATGTTTTGTTTTTAGGTGATGTAAACCTTTATGATTATAAAGATGTAGAAGTGATCAATATTTCCACGACTTATATTAATATAAATAAACGTCACTGAGCAGTTAGCTACTACATAAAAATTTCCGACCGCATACTTTTGCAGAGGTGTATATGTTCAAGACTGCCAATTTAATACGATTCTAGAAAACCAGTTTCCCTGATAGCCGGGGTTCTACTGTATTTTTTTTTTCTGTGCTTGCAATATTTTACCTGAGATATTTTAAGTGGTAAAGTTTTTTATAATTGACAATATTTTTAAATTAACAATAAGATTATTTTAAATAAAATTCTTTTTTTGTTTTTAGATTTAATCAATATATATTTAAAAATGTGAGGCAAATATGCCTGATTTTAATTTCTGTTAGTGGAGCAACAGCAGGTTTTTATCAAAATATGTATGAATTTATCGATGCATTAACAAATAGCTTAACACATTGGATGCTGAGAACAAAGTATATTGTAATAATATTTTTATATCAAAACTATCCATTTATGCGGATGAGAAACAGTCTTTATTGCCAGTGATTTGAATATTATATTCTTTATTTAAATTACAACATCAATGATTACTGATGGCAAATTTATCAGGATACCACCGCACAAAATTTGTTTGACGCATAAATTGTGTTGCTGCTGATAATTTATTCATAATTCTAATGCGCAAATTACTTATACTTGAATGTCAATGCCCTCAAAAATTAATTGTAATATTATTTAGGTATGAGATTAAAAATATTTTTATAATAGGTTTACAATATGATAAGACCGCATTGTTTATTACCGTCTGCCAAATATAAATGGAACAAATGAGTAAATTTAATAAATCATCTGTGTTCATATGAGAAAAAATATTAAAGCACCTATAAAATATTCATTGTGACTTTACATGGCAATTTCATTTTTTATAAAAGCAGATGACTATTTTGATCTGTCAATAAAGCTTTACTTATGATGATCTAACTTTGTTGTTCTTAATTCCTTCGGATGGGTAATTTTATGAATCTCAAGGTGGTCATTAAGTATTGCTGAAAATACTATGCCAAATATAATATTTAAGGTTTGTTAAATAAAATTTTGCCATGATTTCATGCAGTCTTTTGACAGCCATGTCGCATCTTTCAATTTGTTACACAAATAAGTGTTATGTGAAATGTCTCACAATCCAATAAATACAAGGTTGAATAAACATCAAACGGAAAAAACGGACAATTTGATAAAAATTTACTATTGCCAATAAGTAATATTAAAAAAAAAAGTCCACTGCAAAATAACTAGTGTTGGGAAACATATGAGACCAACATTTGGCAGGTTGCTCAAAGAGATTGGTTTTCAATTTGTAGTGTAAAATATTAAATGAAAATCTCAATTACAAACGCACATATTCTACTCATGTCTTTACTAAACTACTAGTGTGTACTGTTTATGCTATGGAAAAAAATCATTTCTTTTAAAGATACGACTATACCCACGTATGTGAAATCGGTGCAACAAGTTGGAGATAATGGCTAGTTCTTCTGGTAGCCATTTATTATTGGATATTTATTATTTTTAGAGGAAAAAAACAATATTTTATTTTAAATAGTAACCGACCAGCTGTTATACTATAACTTTACTGTACCCAGTGTTACGCAAATATAAATTGTCCTTGAATTAAATTGAAAAGATGTCCTTGAAAATATTGAAGATTTTTCACTGGCAAGAATATGAATTATATTATTTATTATATTTCTGCTATATTATAAAAATATTCAACCTACAATTTGAAAATACTGATTGCATGAGATTGCAAAATGATGATTGCATGACATGTTATAAATAAAGACCTGAAACTAAAAATATGCTTTCTTACCAATGTTGGTTGTAATGCTTCTTTCAACGTCAAGTAAATTTGATTTTGCTTTACTACAAACAAAAAAATTTTAAATAACAGAAAACTTAGTTGGCAAAAGTCATCTGATTTTTTTTTGGAATTGTAGTCTTAGTAAAACATTTAACCTTGGCACTCCAATTATTTGCAATATTGTGTAATGAAACAACTACTTCCATATCTAAGACGCACATGTCTGTCGAAGTTTTTTATTTTCACAAAGACTGATTGATGTTATGTGTTGATTGTAACTTTTCGCCAGAGATACTTCTATAAAATAATGGTCAATTATTTTAATATTGCCAAATCTTTATAATTGAAAAATATGTGCTCAATTTATGATGTGTTGTGATTGTTGTCTATGGTTATTATGAAATAAAACACGGAAATCTTGATGCTGCTTATTATTACATATTACCTGATATATTTTTTTGTATTACAATCTCTTGCATAACAATATAACTTTACGTAATCTATTATACGAGACAACATCGTCGACATTGATAAAGTTTATCCAATAGTATTCTCGATATGTCATGAGAATGAACAGGTTTAATTATAAAACATTTGTGATAATACTTTTTGAGTCAATACTTAAATCTCTTTAGTTCGTATCTTTTTTACATACACAAAAGATGCAAATAAATTTAACTTTTATATTAAACGTTTTATCATAAGATTCCCGTGATAAAAATCCTTCAAGAAAGTTAGATAGGATTTTGAAGACTGAGGAAAAGGTGCAAAATATAAAGATAAAAAAAGCTATCTTTGATTTCTTAAATTCTATATACCATAATCATCTAAATTTAAGTTGTTTTTTTACTTCGGCAATCGGACTCGGGGAAAAAGATTCTTCACACTTTAGTCGCCTATAAAGGAAAATCGCATTGGAACATGGATAATGAAGTGTTGGAGATTCACATCTAGCTTTCAAAAATTGCCAAAGGGGGAGGAAAATTATTTAGCACCACACATAAAAGATCCCTCTTATTGTGTTTTGGTGTTAGAAATCTCATAAATTCGTTACAGTTAGTACAAAATTAAATAACACAACTTTGAATGATCACCATGAAAAAAAACAATATTTCAATCCTATCAAATATATCACATTTTTAAAACAGATTCAGGTTATCTAAGGATTGTATTCAAGTATGTGTGACTATTTTCATAGCTGAGTTTCAAAACATTGATGTGTTGTTAATCAATTTTATTTATAAGGTATTTCTACCGTTTTTTATATGGTTGTATCTTACCGCATGTGAAGAATGCAACATTAGGTGACTTCGACTTTCTCAGTTTTACAACTGCTCACATTCAAATGATCATGGTATATTTAGTCATATTTCTAACAAAACTAGCATAAGCAAATGCTTTTCGGTAAAACTAATTGCCCCAAGTTGTATGGTTTATAATATGTACCTAAAGTCAAACTCTCACCTTCAAATAAATGAAGCTCACCATTTCACTCGGGCAAACGACCATGCATAATACTTTTGCATATTCTCCTGATTATACAAATATATATTTTTAAAAGGCAAAGTGTTAGAAATAGTTTTTTTTTTGTCATTGTATAATACACTATTTTTCTTTTCTATTTGTGTATACACATGAAAAATATACAGACGTTCACATTATAGACTATTAGAATAAAATTTTACAAATTCAGCTTAAAATTATTCTGTTTTGCTAAGCACATTAAGAGTATCTGTACAGTAGGCAATTCCATAGATAACCTATGGCAATTCAGAGAAAACAACCACAGTATTTTTAGCTTCATTTTTTGAGTTATACATATTATGTGTTGAATATTCTATAATAATAATTATTATTTTTTCTTTTAAATTAAATAATTTTTTTTATCAACCAAGTGTTTTAATTACAAGGTATAATAAAAAATAAATATATTACACAACCTTGACTGTTTTAAATAGTAAAGTAATATCATAGGCACAAGGCAGTTTGAGGTTTGTTTCATAGGCTTTAATATGAAAGTCAAAAACTCCAAATACGAATATGTTTCAGATACAATATCTGTGCTTAACAGGACAGTATTATTGTACATTACCTACAAATTTAAATAATGCCATACAATATTAAATTTATGTATTTCAAAATAGTCATATTAATAGCACTGCATTTTGTTTATCTCAAAAATAATAACAAAGTAAATATGTTGACTAGAAGAAGTAGTCAGTAGAGAATTGTAAAATTCTACAACAAAACTACTTATTACCTAACTGCAGCAATGATGAAAAGCAATAGATTAAAATAATGTTTTCTATCACACCCAGAATATCTATACTTTCACATTATTTCTCATTAAATGTATGCACTTCACATTTCTGAGGTTAAAAATAAAAAATGCTGCAGAAAAAATTTGCATGCTTCTTATAAATTTTCATAGAATCAAAATAACTGATAATTTTAAACAAATTACAGAAAATTTACCATTAAAAAAAACAAATACTTATATGGTTAGAAATTATACAATTTTATGTGGTCAACTGTTAAAAAAGCAGTGTATAGTCAATAATCGCTCATACCTCCATTAAATAAAATAGTAATAAGTATAAGTCTATGAGAAAAAAACCTTTATTTACTAGAATTTTTTTTCTCAAATTCATAAGAATGGTGTAAATTACTGTAAATGATTCTAAATTCTAGTCTCTGATCATTGTTCTATCTCTAGAATTTCGTTATATGCCACTGAAGATTATGAGCCAACTACTATAATGCTGCATATTTGAAATTATAAATATTTTAGGTTATACGGTAAGAAAAATAACAATGTATTATATTTTAATTCTACAGAAATTATTTTATAGATTTGTTGAACTATAGTTCTGATGAGGGCTTGAGCCGAAATAGCTATCAACAAATCTATAAAATAATTTCTGTAGAATTAAAATACATGGTTATTTTTCTTACCGTATTATAATGGAGTTCTACCAAGTAAATGCCTACTCAATCAATATAATTTAGGTTAGTTATGTAAAAATATAATAAGAAGATTTCAAAGATTTTTTTTGAATTTCTAATAATATATATGATTCAGTAACTTTAGCAGCTGTCAATGATTCAAGGAAAAATATAGTATTTATAAAAATAAAATACAATTATTAAGTAGCGCTTAAAAATGTTGAAAAAAACCAGGTCTGATAATGTTGTCAATTATTACTTCAAGATTGTGGAATTTTACTTAAAAATGTAAGTTTATTTGTTTAAATGAATTATAAGTTAAACTTTCATCAATCAATTAAGTAAACAGCATTATTAAATATCAATAATAATAAAGCAAACCTGTACTGGAAATTTTAAATTGCACTACTTATCACAACTGGCTATAATTAATCTCAAGATTAGGCCACTTCATTTAAATTACTTAAATATTTCACTTAGTGTAATTAGAAAATTTTGTTACATTTTCCTAACTACTTAAATAATAGAGGTATACATGAAATATTGAAATTTACAACACGGTTAGCAAATATTTATTAGCAGAGAAGTTGTGAGTTTGTAATATATTTTAAATTGAATTAATGACAACACAATTCAAATTATTCACACATATTTATAATATTTAAGATTCTGGCTATAGAAAGAATGATGATTACAGTATAGTCTAACAACTGAATAAAGCCTACACAAGTTTTATTGCCCGGTGTACTCGCAGTGGATTCCTTCCATGTGACCAGTGCACTCTATGCATGGGTGATGTGTCGAATCCCATATTCCTGGCCCACATCTTTGGCATAGATTTGCGAGAGAGCACGGAATTTTCACTAATTGACGAAATTGGTGAAGGAGACCTCTCGCTTTTCGAAGAATAAGCTGCCCATCCATATACATAGCTAAAATATAAAATAAAAAACAATATTAGATTTAACGTTTTAACAGTAGTTTATAGTTTATTATATGTGAATTTTTCTTGCATAAATATTATGTTCATCATTTCTCCCACGAATGTATCAATTGATGTTATATCAATTGATATTCTTCTAAAGCCATATAACCACATTGATCACATTTGTACGTTTATTTGTATGTATATTTTCCAGGGCTGTGAAGTTGGAGTCGGTGTCGTGGAGTTTATTTTATATGGCTGGAGTCAGAGTTTTTTTTTTTGAAAAGTTTAAACATTTTATTTATGCATATATACATGTCAAATTTGGCTATTGGCCGGATTGCTTGGTTGATGCTGAATTTAATACACATAAATAGGAAGGTAGGAAAAAAATGTCACTAAATTAAACTTTTTTTTAGTCACAGACGGAGTTGTATTGTTTTTAACGCCTCCACATGGATTTAAGACATAAACATGCTTAACTCACCTAAAGAGCTAAAATACAGTAACATTTCATCGGTTCGCAAGTCTTGAGCGATGACATCGTCGGTATAGACAGCGATAATGGCCAAACACAGGAAAAGATGGAAGTAGTCGGTCAGGTAATTTGCCCAGCATGCTTCCCACATGCGAAGAGCTACAGCCTCGGTGAATTCACGTTTGAAACATCTGAAATTAAAATTACCTTTTCATTAGAATTTTAATTTATAAATAACAACATTGTCAGAATCATTGACAACATTGTCAAAATGTCGGTGTCACCCGACAAATACTGATTCTTCGACGAACAAATTGAAGCAGCAAGGGGAGGTATCACGCAGAAGTGAAACAAGAAAATTGTTCAAAATCATGCGCGAAATCTGCGCAGGGCAAGTAATTGAGAGAGTCGACAATTTCAGGTACATATGTACCTGAAATACACATACCGTGAGATGGGAACCCGTGTTAAGAGCTCGTAGTCCGATTAGGAATAGCTAGAGCAACCATCAATTCAATGCGGAAAGTCTGGGACTCACGGTTGTACTCGGTCAGAACCAAGTGGCACTTGTTTAACGTATGCATACTGACTGTGCTACTTTACGGTTACGAGTCGTGGCATCTTACAAAATCGCAGGGTAAGTGTATACGCTGCTTCGAAAAAAGATTGTTTGTGGCGAATATTAGGAGTACGATGGATTAACTTTGTCAGGAACTCGGAGGTAAAAGAGCGGGCAAACCAGTCCCTCGTAATGTCCAAAATAAATAGGCAACGGTGAACCTGGCTTGGATACGTGCTGCAGATTGACACAAACTTTGTGACAGGAAATTTATGAATCATTTCACAATAAGGCCAGAAGGTATAAAAAATCGTCCAGACTCTCATTAACCATTATTTATTGTAAAATATTATGAATTATAGGCAGTTAAGCTTATTTTTTCCAATATTAAATATAAAATACTCACAATAAAATCCATCTGTGGCAGAAGAGCAATTCCAAGGCGTCAGTATGTTTTTTTAAATGATTATAAAAATGAGGTACCATGATACGGATAAGTTCTCGAAGATAACTCTGCAATTAAAACATCAACAATATTTAGTGTAATCAAATTTATGACTCAAATAAATAGTAATAATTATCACCATGAATGAGTAAATCGGAGTCAGAAAACATGTAAAATAAAAAAAATACATTCTACTATATCTGGTTTTGTTGCGCATTAATTTTCTATCCACCATAGATTAACAGGAATACAAAACATAGTAATATACAAGAAATAAGTAATTAGCTCATTTACCAAATTAATATCCATATCATTGTCAGTTGGAGTACAAACAAATATGGTCCTCTGCATAAGTCCAACGAAACACCAGAACGTGTCGGATTCATCTTTTATTTCACAGAGAACAGGTGCCAGTAGATCACTCATTCCTTGTGTGTAACTGCAATATGAATAAAAATTAATATGAAACTAAGAAGCTAAATTTTTTTTCAAGGTTACGTCAATGTTTCTTCTTCCAGTGCTTAGCTTTAGCATCTCAATGAATGACTTTAGAAAGGGCATTAAAATGTTCAAAAAGATAACTTTGAATAAAAGTTTCTGAAAATATATTTGCATTATTATTATTTTCATTCTTGGCAAATAATATGAATAAATTAATGTTTATGGTTTTACTTTATCACAAAGTTTTGTCTGTCTCAGTGTGTCAGCAGAGTACTCAAAAGTTTGTAAATATTGTAATGTTTGGAAATAAGCTCTATTCATGATTTAACATTAAATATTCAATGAACTTTAAGCAGATATAACATTAACAGTGGCGGCTCGTCCATACGCACTGCGGAACAGCAGCACCCCCAAGCAAATTGAGAAAAATGTTAAATTATAATATACACATGTATTTAAATTTTTGTAAATTATTTGAAAATATTAATATTATTTAAGCGTGTATTAACCTCGGCTGCGCACCGATGCATTCAACAATTATCACACACCGCGGTACAAATATATTATGCAGTACCGTTTGCGACGGAATATATTCGAGGAGGCGAAGTAGGGGTGCGGGGAGGTGAGTTATCAAATACAAGCTTGCTTTGGTACTGTCTTTCTCGCAGTGTTGTGTCCGGCTACGAGCTTATTTTCTTCTAATTTGTGTATGTGTAATTCCATAGTGTTTTTTAATTTTTCTTTTATTACGATAAAGTTATTTTTTAGACTGTTTTTTTACTTCCATGAAAATTTTTGATCTTGCAGATTTACAATTTTGCAATGGAAACAAGGATGTGGTATATTTGTCAAATATTATTAATAACAAAATACTTTGATGGTATACTTAAAATTCAATTAAGCCCTATATTATTGAGACTAATGTTGCCAATTTTTAAATGAAGCGTATGAGTAGTTATTATTGGTAAACACAATTTCCAAAAAAAGAACTCACCCTAATCGTGAATTGTACATTGCATAGTTTAGCAAAATATTCTTCATCACATCAATATTGGGATTGTTTTCACCAGAATAGTAAGGATTTCCTCTATCTGTCCTGACAACATCTTTTTCTACGACACACTGCACGGCTTTCCAGAAATTCGCCTGCTCCTCTGGTGACATGCGAAAAGTTCGTTTCTTGTTGTATTCTAAGTATTCTTTTCTGCGGATGTCAGCAAATACTTCTCGTTCCCTGAAGAAAAATGAAAAGAGTTTTACCATCAAAATTAAAAAGTCTAGTAACATACGGTGCTGAAACGATTTTACATCATTTATATAGGACAGTGTCAGGGTGAAATTACCTAGAGAAAATTACAACAAAGAAACTACCGGTAAACGTGGTGAAATGGGTGAATAGAGACTGACAGGTGAATAGAGACAAAAACAAGGATTGAACTTTAGCACAACTTTACTAAGTATCCAATGTATTTTTTACTATTGAAATATAATTCTTTACAATGGCTATAATATCTCTCATATGACAAAACCAAACGAACTAAATGATTGGCCAAAATTGAAACAAACGTGTTTAAGTTCGATGTCTATGCATCCTTACTTTTTGACCCTTATAAACTTCTCTTTTATTGCACGAAAATTAAAATTAATAATGTTTTTTTGGTTAATAAGTACCGTATAACGGAATGAATAGAGACTCGTAGAGAATAGATGTTCATATATTCCTATATCATTACAATCTTTATTTTTTTCTCCATTCACCTGCCAAGTCTCGATTTACCCTCTCTCGTCTCTATTCACCCCGATTCAATGTGAATAGAGACATCGAACAAAATCGACTGTGTCTTAATAACGATAGTAAATATTTTTAAAATATTGTCATGAATGTGTAGTAGGACCATAAAAACAAGTTTGAAGCCATTCATATTTGAATTATGTGGCGCAGGTATGAAGATATAATACATAGTAGTGAATGGTAAAAAGTGTCTCTATTCACCCCGTTTTAAGGTACGTTTGGAAAAAATTATACAAGTAAAATTTACAACCGCAATAAATATCACACGGTAACTATTTCACATTCTACTATGACACATATAACATAATAAAAACGCGACCATGGTGATAGATAGAATATATTCTACAATATTTCATGTTAAACATAGTAGCTTACATTAGCATGGCTATGTAATGATTCGAAAAACTTTTACTTAAAAAGAAAGAAAAAAACGATATTGATTTGTTCAGTTAATATAATGGGTTATTTCTTCCTTGTATAATTCTTTCCATTTGTGAACTAAGTGTTCTTGTTGTGTTACCACCCAGTACCTATAATTGAAAGTAATTCTATTCAGAAAATATACATCATGATCATTTTCTTAATTAGTAAATATTATGTTGAGAAAGACTAAAAAAAATTTCGACTACGATTTTTTGTCTTTCTATATTCCTTATTTATTGATTTTAAATATAAGTAAAATAAACATACCTGTAGGTTGAGTTATTCGGAAAGCAGTGCAATAGGAATGGCCAAACAAAAGACCTGAGATCTTTTTCTAATCCTCCAAAGAACACCCCTTTTCTTAAGGTAAGATCATCCTCGAGCTGACCATCTGTATTGAGAAGTGTATTGAAAAACATGTCCGCTGTTATTTTTACCACTTGTCCTTCTTCCGGATGGAGCTCAGACTTTTGAACTTCGGGTCTGCACACCATAAAGTGTCTGTAAGGGAGGTTTGGTTCTTCAGATCCTGTAAAACAATTATGAAAAAGATAGTTGAAACCAGGGCTGTGGAGTCGGGAGTTTTTTGGCCGGAGTCGGTGTCGGATTCGTCGCGGGGTTTTGGTTGGAGTCGTACTCGGAGTAGGAAATTTTTAAAAGTTTATATATACTTTCTATGTTTGCATATAATATGTAAAATTTGGTTATTGGCCGGATTGGTTGGTTGATATATACATAATTGAATAGGTACACATAAATAGGAACGGTAGGGAAAATGTGACGAAATTAACCTTTTTTAGTCGGAGTCGTGTTTTTGGTCAATGTTGGACTCCACAGCTCTGGTTATATAACACAGCATTATGTTTGCAACAAAGTAATAATTTTTCTGCCATTTTTCATGGAGTGTTTATGCGACTCGGAAAAGGAGATGAGTTTAAACTAGTCAGGGTTGAGGGCTGGAGTTCTGAAATACGCCGAAGGTAGCGCGGCATCTCTTAAAAACAATTTTTTCGCTTAAAATTATTCATTCTAAGTACCAAGGCATTGTTAATAGTATATGTTTTAAATTCAACATGATGATAAATCAGTGAAATTGTAAGTGTGATTCACAGAGTATTACTAATGATGGTATTCATCAAACGTGACAAAGATATTAAGTAGATGAATGATAAAAAGATAAATGTGATATTGAAATCATTTTTATGAATAAATATGGCGTGAGTAATTGTAGGTATTATTTAGATTATACAAATCAACGTCCTACACAATACAAAATCAATGTGAATTACATATATCGATCGGAACTATGCATGTAGAAGTGCGTTGATATAACTGTGACGGAATCACGGTATAAAAGAACAAAGCATTTCGAAAAAAAAGATATCATAACAAAAAATACAATAAACAAATTCATTCAAATTCATTTTGCAATAAACAAAGTGATGCAAATACACAAATAGTATAGATAAACAGCAAAATTAATATGAAATACTTAAAAGATAATTTCGTTGTAGATAAAAAGATTTGATGACGCAATTTCAGGTTAGGGGCTTCTCTTTGAACTTTACAGCGAACCCATACTTTGAAAACATACATATATTATATCATATCAGAATCGTATTTTTGTATGTGTTTTAAATTAAAATAAATAGTATTATAAAGACTTCATTGAAATAATATAAGCCATGCGAGTACTTCGAACTAGTTAACTCGCGAGAAAATGGTAAAGCACAAGAGAGTTTTAAACACCTCACGCGTCGCAAACTATCGAACGTGGATGTGAGGTAAATGAAATGCGGGAACCTTAATTTTTCATCAAGGGAGATCCTTGTATTCCATCTATATATTCGAAAATCGATGTATTTTTTAATTGAAGCTATTCCAGAGATGGCTTTGCTAATATTTAAATTGAAAAAATAAGTATTTCGTTCAGAGAATCGCTCCAAAATGGTGGCGCGTATGTCGTACGCTATGGGAGTCTGAAGGGTTAAATAGACAGAAGGAGGCTTACCAGGAGTGAGTCTAATGTTGTGCAGGAGTGAGTGCCATTGGTGCAAGACCTGCGCCAAATGGTCAAGTCCCCCGTGATGGAAATGCAGGATCTTATATTGCGACTCTCGGGATGCGACGACCAGCTGGCCGCAAGTGCAACTTTCGTCATTGAAAAATAAACGCAACGACCTCATCTGACTTAGGTCGACGCAAAACCTGGAAACATTACAAGTCAAAGTAGGATATTTCAAAATATAGGAAAATGCACGCAAACAATAAACATTGGCAATTCAGCTGTGACACTATGGGACATAAAAGACTTGAACATAAATAAATAAAAATAGTCATGCCACCTGCAAACATTAGCTAAATACGGCTGATCTAAAAAATGTGCAGACAGAGAGTGTGTGTGTGTGTATTTGTTTATCTGTGTGATGTGTGTTCAAAATGCACTCCACCAAAAGATCTTCGTATTTTCTCTCTCAATTATATTCTCTTTTATTTACGACTTGTGTAAAAGTTTAATTATATAAATTGTATTGATATTTGTGTATTTGATACTTTGTCATAATGGTGAGGCTCTTTATAATGGAAATTTTGAATACGGCTTTCATTGACCTATTGCGTGCACAGCCCTTGCGTTAGTGTCACTATTTGTTACACAATACGTGGAATAGACAAAGTTATCATTTTTTTTTATTACTAAATTGAACTTCTGTCTTTAAGCATTTATAAACTGTGTCATATTATTATATTAATTCTAAAACATAAAAAGCCGTGGTCATTATGCAATCAATGAGCACCATTGGAAAAGTATCTTAAGCGCTATGCCGAAAACTATTAGTAGGTATATAAAAGGTACTACACCACACCTGGAAATAAGCATGTGATACTACAATTATTAAAAGTTTCTTAGACACTTAAAATATGTATACTTTTGCAAGTATAAATGTGTGTTGGACGATTTATTTCACCGGGATCTGATCTGATTCAGCATTTCGCTAAATAATAAGCGACGGCTCTAACATGGTCAATCCATGCGTAGGTATAAAACAAAATTGAACTCAATGAACTCAACTTAGTCTAATTGATTTTTATATTGAACCATTAAATCTGTATTTGAATTCTAGTTGTGACCTTCACCTTTCGATAAGTAATGACGCAGCCCTTAGTGACGTATTATTTATGCCATGTATACGTAATATCTCATCGTAATGAATAAAAGTTGTTTTTTAAATAGAATTTACGAGGATAGCTAAAATATTTACGAGTTGAATGAGTACACAAGCGTGAATAAACACAACAAATAGAATCGATTGCTGTAGACCTGGTTCAATTATTTTATTGGAAGGTATGCCACAAGGGATTAAAAGTATTCCATATTCAAATAAAATGATAAATGTCATTATTTCAATGCTTTAAATCTCGTCTAAAACTAGCTTATTATTAGGTATGTATTCGAAGCAGTTTAATACATATTTAATAAGCGTTAGTGTGATATTTTCTATCCCGTGCCCGTAAAGAAGCCTCAATTGATTTCTGTATGATTTCGAGGGGGCGCCATTGTTGGGCTGTGCTTTGGCAACAGCTAGCCTTAATATGGCCCTGGCTTATTATCGAATGATTCAAGTTTTGCCAAACCTTGACATACATTAAATTGCAGCTACTATATGTAATTACATTAGATAAATTTATATTACTATTTTATCTATTCATTTACCATATATTTTTAAAACTTTTTTTGAAACACATTTTTGTACTAATTCCATTTTTTCTAATAATCATGACTGATTACGCTCATTACGAGCATTATCAAGTGATATACTAAAATACCTAGCTTTCAATTCTTGATACCGAATATTACATGAGAATGAGAATTTATTTTAGGAACTGCGTATTTTAAATATAAGTATTGATTAATTTTTTGTAAAATATGTCCGCCATTCGGGTGATTTAACTGTCTGTGAATTGGCTTCTTTTACATCAGAGCTTAATATTGTTCAGATATTGTGCGAAAACTAAGTAGAAAAATGTAGTGTACGTATTGCAGAAGAAATAGTTCAAATTTAATATTAATAGAATTTTCATTCAACTTAGGCAAATATGTATCACACGAGTTTGACGTTTTTCATCTCTTTGATAAGCATCTTTAGACTACATTTAATGAAAGTTTTTTTATCTTTATCGTTGGCTTAGAATACAATCTATGAATTATTGTCAGAACTATAAGTTAGTTGAATCTGCAAGAAATGAATGATTTTAAGTCAAATGATTCTTTAATAAGTATTAACATTACGCGCTATTTTTATAACATGCGTGCGTGGGAGATTCATGAGAAAAATATTTTCAATTAGTGACACCACATAAAGAAAAATCGCAGCTACTCCACTTGTGTTAGGTTAGATGAAAAAAAGGTGCCGGAACTCAAATTTATGTAAAAGTAAGTAAATAAAATGTTCCGCACATTGTCAATCACAAACGTCGGACGTTACTGACCGTTATCAGTCCTTGAGCACGAGTGACCAATGGGAACGTGGACAAGTCCCCTTTTCCCTCGTCACCATAGAAGAGCCAATTTTGAATCCGGTTCCTTACAATACCATATTTTATCGTTTTGACGAATTATATAAATATTGATAGTTATTACGTAAGCACAAACATTATTTCGTCTAAATCAGGGGGGGCAAACTTTTCGGATGGAGGGCCAGTTCCAAGAATTCAAAATGAGTAGCGGGCCGCAAATAAAATACCATTTTTAGATATACACCCGATCGTTTTTACGTGATACATAGGTTTCAAAAAGTGGCGCACCTAAAAAAATCGCGAAAAAAAGTATCCAAAATATAAGAAAAACAAAAATTGACAATTTCAAATTCGACCTAAAAAAAATTTTTTTGCACAAAAATATTCCTAAAACATTCCCATTTTCATTCAAAAATAATATTGCTATATTTAGTATTTATTATTGTACTTTTAAAATATGTGGACGTCTGAAGTGCATTTATTTGACATAGTAACTCTCTGTGATAAAATTTACGACCGGGAAACGTGCTATTCAACGAATTTTATAAATGCATTGTGCTTAAATAAGTTTCAGAGAAGAGTCACCAATAATATCGCATGAGTTTGGGCACCATTTTTTCAGCTGTAAAAAGAAAAATCGCGTACCTACGAATAAATCACGGTGCCGTCCAAAAAATCACGTAAAATCGAAATCACTGAAAAAATCGTTTAAAAAGAGGACCGGGTGTGCTCTATTTATTATCACGAAAAATATGAAAAGAATTAAGCTGTTTCAAAGATTGAAATTTTTCAACATTTTTTAAAAATTCAGGTGCTCATTTTGTAGTTGATATTTTTAAAACTGCTTGTGAATGGTCATGGAAGAAGGTGGAATCAGAATTAAATTGAGGTTCATGATCGAAAATGTCTGTTCACATTTTTCGTGCAAAATCTTTAAGGTGGTCGAATTTGTCTGAATTAAGATCATTGTAATATTTGCAGATTTCGTCACGACGGTGTAATTCTCTTAAATCAGTGTAATATTGCAGATCAATAATCTCAAGTTGTAGCTCTTTCAATACAGTTTTAATATCTATTGAAAATTGATCGCTTACTAGCGCTAAACTTGTCTCAATTTTTCGGAAGTCATCAAATCTTTGTGAAAAATCGTCATTCAGAGCGTTCATAACACGGAGTTAATAGTATTTAAGTGTGGCACGATTTCCAGAGTAAATTCAAAATCACAAATCCCTAATCATCAGTATCGGGAAAGTCCGTAACATTCTTCATTTCCAAAAATAAAATTATATATTTTATACTCCGAACTGTTCGAAGCATTTTTTCCAAGCAAAGCCATCGAATTTGACTGAGAAAAGGAATATTTGTATACTCACTCAATATCTTGAAGAATTTTTATTTGATATTCAATATTTTTTAAAAAAAAATATTAAAAAAATATTTTTACTTAGAATTAGGATTTATGATGGCGGGCCGCAGAAAACACTCAGCGGGCCGCAGTTTGCCCATGCCTGGTCTAAATGATTTTGAAAATTTGAACAAAAAAACGTGAAAAAAGGTACCGGAACGCCGTTCCACCGCGTTAAATGGAATAAACCCTGGATGTACATATTATATGACGACGAAAATATCGACAAAAAACTACATTAAATTATTACTTGTTTTGGAGTGACATAATTGTATGCGTTATCTTTGGGTTTCAGTTCAATGACACATTTAAAAAAAAAAGTAGTTAATTTCTCATGGACAGCAACTTCATTATCGTTTCAACGTATGAAATAGTGAGCGATTATTACTATCTATCGTCCTCCAAAGCCCAAAGAAAGCGACTCCGCTTGACATTTAGCATTTACGACGTTCAACATACCATCGCTATACTTCGCATCGGGGGATTTCAATCGAAATTCTTAATAAAATTCCAACGTCGAATATGAAGAATCCTAGCTACCCTTTTATGATAAGTCGACTCATTCCCTTCAAATTTCTCCTTTCATAAAAGTTAAAAATTCGGAAGATTTTAGTTCTTTGAATAGTTTTTCTCATACATATTATAATGAATTGAAGTATTTTTTGTAACCTTTAAAAATATAATCGATAAACGTCATCATGTCAATAACCAAATGCCTAACTATAACTTGAATGAGTGTCAGTACTCAGTATGTTGTTGGATATAATTTAATTTATAATTGGTGATTTTTGTAATGTACATACTTATATACAAATAAATAAATAAATATGCTGAAGTTCCAGCAAGCAAATACCAATTCAATCAATATTGTAATAGACAAATGGTATTATTGCTATCGAAACTAATTAACAAATTGGATATAAGCAGTGCTGCAGTGGTAAGATTCGAGGTTATACTGCAACGCACTCTGTGTGCGATATTGTTTACAATATAACATATTATCGTTGTATAATTTATTTTATTGCAGATAAGAAGAAAGAAAATTTGATATTTTATTAGTATTTTGCGTTTGGTCTGATTGTGGAATATTCCAATCAACCATAGGCATGCGCCATTTATAAAATTATTATCTATTAAGGGAAACGGCGTATACCTCCGTATAAGCTCAACTGCGGCACTGGATACCAGATAATACATTGGGAAACATGTTTATTTTACATCTCTTAAATATTCTATAACGCTACAATTATTATTGTTTTCAGTGACGTAAATCAAAATACTTTTAAGGTGTGAACTGTTTTCTTGGGTGGAAAGGTATTAAATTTATTTCATTAAATAAACATTTGTTTTGTAGTACTTCCACATATATTTTGTAAAGATCATGACCGGTTTCGCTCACCGTGAAAATTTTAATCTGAACGAACTCAGTTTTGATTTTTAGAAAATATGTTTGAAATGTGCAACAAATGTATTTTATTGATTTAATAGCTATTAATTGCACGATTCCCACTGGAAACCCGTCGACACTTTTACTTTTTTGTTTATACGAAGTAGCTTTTGCTTGCGCCAAATTGACACTGTCATACATTAAATTTTCGAATTTGTATCCAAAGGCACAGATTCCTTGTGCTTTAATTCCTCTCCACCCCTAAATCCACCTCCTAAAATAGAATTCAGTGATACAAGTTGACTCCTTATTCTTTCCTCGACACATCCTTCTCCGAAAAAGAGAGGCTGAGCTATTGACTCTCTGAGTATTGACTATTAACCAGTTTTCATTAGGATGCTCTGCAGTAAGAGTGTACTTAAAAACATGCCTAAAAATATATAGTATCCTATTAAAAATATATAGTAGGTATCGTTCGAAACATTTTTTTATTTTCTGCAAAATTTATTGTTTTTTATTTGAGAAAAAAATACCGATCTTAGCCATAAAAAAAATAGGCATCATTTCTGCTTAGATTTTTGTAGGAATTGGAGGAACTTGACGAAAATAAATTCATTTTTGGTCAATCAAGTTGTTATGTTTTTTTTTCTTAAATATTAATGAAATGATCAGATGTTGGCTTACCTTCGACATTTCGGTGCTGATTTTCTGTGCACCACAGGCGATGCAGTGACACTTTCTGGAAATGTTAAATTATGCTTCAGCGCCAGGAATTCTGGTGTGGACATCCAATTGGGATTATTGTCATCACATGAGCTAAGAGAAAGAGATCTTGCAAAACGATCTGACATTTGACCGTCTGGAGTTAAGTCAACGTTTTCAATCATAGGATTTGCGATTGTTATGTTTACAGATGTCATTGACAGGGATCGTATGCATTTATCAGTTGCTTCCGTCTTGATCTCGTTTTGTAGTAACGGTCGAATCTCTGAATCCAAATCGTTAACTTCCCTCGTTTCTCTGTAAGTTTTCTGAGGATCATCACACAGGCGATTGATATCGGAGCAGTATCCATCTTCTAACGCGGGACTCGTGACATGTCCGGGCATTCCATCGTTGACTTTCAGATCTGCTGAATTGACGCTGAACTTATCCGAATTCGAGCTCAAACTCACCGATTCGGATGTATCAGAAAAAGCGTTCACGGAAGGATCGTTTAGGAAATTCTTTTTATTGATGTTTGTTTGATCGGAACTATTTTGGTTTTTGTACGTGTCAGAATAAGAAAATTTACTGTCTGCGAATCGGTCATCCGAGTTTATAACGGTCCCCGTAAAATGTTTCGCTTCCGATGTACATTTTTCCACCGTTGACGGACATCTCTTCAACGTTGTGTTCGGTATCCAATTTAAAAACAGCGTAGGTCGCCTCACATTATTATGTTGGTCCGTGAATATTTTTGTGTTCACGGTCAAATATCCTGGATGATGGATTATGTCGAACTCTTGCCTCACGAAAGTCGGTGGGTGCACGCAAACATTGTTTTTACAGAACAATATCTCATTGTCTGCATAATCATCGAAATGTTTACCGTCTGTTTCGGACCCAAGTATGTAATTTGAAGCACGGCGAAAAATATTGCTGATAGGCATTATTTCACATTTCTTATTTCTAATTTTTCACGATTCACAGCTATACCGATACAGCTTTTATAAAATTATTATGAGCACTATAATAAAAGTAAGTCAACCACTAGGGCAATGTGTAGTAACAATACAGGTTGAAGACTTTTCTTGATAAGAAGAATATTGATCCTGTTTACTATGATATAGTCTGTCTCGCTTTATCGCGTGTTTTGAATGCATAAACTTTTCCGTGTTTCATTAATGCTTATAATGTCAATAATATTGAAGAAAACACATTGTAATATGTACAAATACGTGTAGGTATGTAAAAAATAATATATTTGTTACATTAAATACTGGAAGGTATATTTATTTGTAATTTTGCTGACGTTCTTTTATATTTTAAAGTTTATATGAAATTTTCAGATGTCGGCGCTTTTCCTAGTTTGTCCGTTTGCTTGTAGATGGCTGCAGGGTAAACTTTGCGCATGCGTAATTTAGTTTGATCAGCTGTCACAGAAGACACGCAAAAAACAAGTGAATTTGCTTCAACAAGACTTCAACTATTCCCGTCAAACATGGCGGGACAAAATCCCAATTCACCCACAGAATTTCAATATTTTTTCGAAGATGAAGTTTTCAAAATTAACAGCAGAGGTCAAGTCGTCTTCGGCTTAGTTTTAGAGAATTTCGAAGCCAATTCCAGTGACCAAGACAGCGATATTGATGTGCCGATTCAGAAGGGCGAAATTCGCGTAGTATGGCATCCCTCAGGAATAGAACGGGTGATGTCGGAAAAATCTGTGAGTATAACGATAAGAAAAGTATTGTTTACCTTTAGTCGTCTCCGAATTAATATAACCTCGCACAATTTAAGCAGCGGCAGAGTTATACATTCGCGAGTAAGGTAGGTTAGGGTGACTAATTGTTATTTTTATTGAGCCGTCAGACGCGGTTAAACCTTTTTCTAATGTTTACAGGTGGGATTGGCAGATAGATCCCTAATGCCCGGCGATGTAGTGCGGCGAATGATCAAGGGAAAAGACACCCAAAGGGGTTACTGCCGAGACATAATCGTTTCTGCTGCAGTGCAGGTGGTTGGAACCAATTTGGTATTGCCTTCGGTGATAAGTCAACGACTGCAGCCGATTGAAGAGTTCACAGCAGACCTGGCTGTCTGCCTCGACTCCTGGGTTGGAACAACTAAAGTAAGCGATAATTGCTCTGGAATATCCTGAAAAAGTGCCGAAAAATAAGCTGTCAAAATTTTATCAAGTCCATTCTTTCTCAACAAAATTTTAGCATCTATGTATTAAAAAAATAGCTTGTTTTAGTTGTACAGTGTTATCTATTTGCATAGTAATATTATATTGAATATTGAAGTGTTTTAAAACATAAAAGAATAAGTGGTGAGATGCTTTGATAAATAATATCAATTTAATTATAATAGTGTGAATATAATTTTATTGTTACATACAAAACTACCTTCATTAAAAATATGAAATTCGAATTTAGTGGAATGTAAATACCACTTACTGTTGTACATTTTTTTTAAAATCTAGCACCAAGCTGTTATAATTAACTTCTTATTATTATTGTTGTTATATTGCGAGCATATTCAATTGATGTGATATTTTGCATAAATACAATATATTTGTAACTATATTGTATAATTGTTAATATTTTCCTATTTTTACCTTATAATAAATTTCCACCAAGAATTGACAGATGGCATCCAATTAATTAACTATCAGTTTTTACCCTCATTAGTAGGAAAACTACACTTGAACAGTGTTAATTTAATAGGCTTATATATTTTTCTATCAATTATTTTTGTATTGCTGATTGCCTTCGATTCATAATCTGCTTCAGTTTTCATGCTATTAGCTATGAGTACTGAAGTCACAACTTTTTCCTTTTCCATATGCAAAAGTGTCATGAAAATAAATCAATATTTTTGAAACGTTGAACTTTAAGATAAGTTATTATTTCAGTAAAATGTTAACTTAATTCCCAGTTTATTAATTGCTTACACCAATATTCTAAAACAATGTCAGAGGTAGTTGTCAATTTTCATCAACAATAATCAACAAATTATTGATATTCATACTAGCGCATTCCAAAACTGATAAACCTTATCTGAAAGTACAAAATCACTTAAGTACGTCCCCAACTTGTTCATTGTTTGAGCTTAAATTACTAACTCTACCCGTTTCATATTTTATCATGGCGACCATTGCAAGGTGCATAAAACCACCGTGTATTTACATGCAACTTTTTAATGAACGGTTGGTATTTTCAGATTGTACATAGCAAAATGCGTCTAGCGTCTGCTGACGGATCTCGCTTGGAATACCCAGATGTGAGCACTTGCCCCCTGGAAGACTGCTTGACTCGAAGAAGGCGCGGAGGCCGCGGGCTGAGCGGACACGCTGTCGCTCCGGAATATTTTCCAGGGCAGTACGTCGCCGGCCCGCTGGGCGCGTTGGATCATGCCAATTGGCTCAACACTACGAAGGATATGAAAGCTGCACGAAAACATAAAATGCGAGAACATAAGGTAGCTTTATATTTTGTATTATGTTTATAATGCCCCAAATATACTCACTTCCCAAAATTTTGGTTAGCAATTCATGGAATAACTTGAAAACCATAGAAATCATTTTGCTGTATAGCTATTGCATGTATTAGGGGAAGAGGCCATTCTCATTTCTTTTATATTGATATATCATTACTGCACTGGCAGAACTGGTAAGTAACAAAATTGGCAGAAATGAGTGCTCAATCTCTTCTTGGATATGCTTTGTCTGGAATAACTCTGTAGCTACATTAATTCATTATATCCTTTTGGCAAAAACAATTGTAATTATATGAATGCAGATTTTAAGGGATTCAATTATCAGTGCCTCTTAATCCTTTAATCGTTTATTTGTGTCGGATCGGCATATGTATATTCATCCTTTTTTTGATTATATATCCATGCAACGTAAAATATTGAGGCTTCATCCTAAAACATATTGTTTTAGTTTTACTTCCACATATAATAATATTAAGATCAAGACTAGTTTCGCTCATTGCAATTTTCAACCGATCGGTTGAAACTAGTCCTGATATTTATAATATTATTATTAGTGGAAGTAGTACAAAAAAATGTTTATTTATGTATAATTATGCTTTTCCACTGTTAAAGCCTCTATTTGAAAATCTTATTCTGATTTTTAGACCATGTTGTTTTGAATCTCGGTAAAAAAAAACTGCAAAAAGAGGATCAGGCGTAATTATTTTTCTATACCTATTATTTTCGATTTGACCTGTGTTTTCAATGACCGCCAATGTCTACAGAGTAAAAATGTTTGACAGAACTAGGAATTAAATATAAATACCTACTAACTTCTGCCAGTATGGTGACGATATATTCTTGCGCTTGGAATTTTTCATGTTATCGTTTGTATCTTCGGTATTTTGTGACAGTTCACAGTGGAGGCTGTGGAGACAGAAAGCGTCGGCGTGCAGTGGCAGTGCCGAGCTTTGGGTGAATCGTCCGACAGCGGTCCCCCTCAACAACCTCGCTTTCTCGTCGAAGGGGAGGACTTGAAGCGACTCAGGCTGTTAAATCTGTTTGAACCGTGCACAATTCAAGTGGGGGCTAGAAATTTTCTCAATCTCACCCCTGAAGATAATTTCTGCACCAAATCGCAGTGGAAAAAGAATCAAGGTTGGTAATTAAATTCTCAACCCTTTTAGTGATTTACCGAAATAATCAGATATTTTTGTTGATAACTTGTTTATAATGTGCATTATTTAAAAATTTTAACACGCACATAATGTATTTCGCTTGATTTTTTTTGAACTTTCTTTTAATGCCTAACAATCGATTAAAACTCTATTCTTTTCTATAAGCTGTCTATTTTATTATGATGATTTACATTAGACCTTCCTAAAATTTAACGCAATTTCATCGGGTCACTCAATCAATCAACTCAATATCAAATGAGTGAGTGAGAATGGTGAATTTAAAAAGAAAACTTCTATAAAACCGCAGTACTAGAGTTTATAATATAGCCGGTATGGAAATGATTTATTCTATTGGTATGATTTTCTTTTACAGGAAAATCATACAGAGCACTGCGTCGCTTAACGAGACCTCCTAGAAATAAAGACACCAAAGAAATAAACTCAAAAGATCCCAGCGGCAACAATGCTCAATCGCAAGACGTGAACGCTACGGGGAAACACACTTACCGCCTCGCCGCCAAGTCAAAGAAAAGGCTCTCTATTCATTCCAGAGATTGTAAAATTGTCTGCGCTCACAATGCGCAACCGCTGCCCTCTCTCGAAACCAAACAGCACATCTGCAAAGACGCAACGGGTGATGATAAAATTTGCCCGTCAAAAATGGACATAGATATTGTCATTGTCGACAGTGAATCAATCGCCAAAGAGGGTCTAAATAAATTTGATTCCGCTGAATCTAACACTTCTAAAGCAGATTGCAAAGCGAACAAGAATCATCCTGAAAAATGTAATGAAGCTTCCGGAAGCCCGCAGAAGACCGCTGAAAGTGGCCCGCGACTCGCCGTGCCGGATTCCGCTTGGAACGGAAAAAGTAGTCCATCTGATCCTTCTTGTTCTCCGGAATACACAGACCCGTCTGAAAAACATAAAAAGCTACGCAAATCTAGACTGTGAGTATCATTAATGGTGTTGTAAAATAGTGCAGCTACATCATTGAAACTAAATACTGATAATATCCTCATGTTAGAATGTCTCGTTTGACTGATCTGTTGAGGGAATTCAAGAGACAAAAATTGACAGTATAGTATTAAATCTGAATATAACCAATGAGCTTTGCGACAGCCCCTGCCTTGACACAGTTCTGTACTCTTATGAGGCACTGATCTTGAAGGGACTCTGTAGTGTATGTGCACTCTGAATATGGAGCGGAGATGTTAATTGTGTAAATAAAAATTGATAACGATTGCTCGCTTTTAGGTGTAATTCAATCCATTCCGGAAATGACAACCTCGCTCTGATGAACGGCGATCATAAGTCCGCTGATGAGCATCACGCTGAGTTAGATGACTCTGATAATTGGGATAACACCAGTACGGATGACGTAACCGATACTGACAGGTGACGCCTAGATTTATTACTTGTCTGTTCAATTAGTAAAAATCATTTTATTCCATTCGTTTGTTTACTTTAATTATTTTTGCAGCTGCGCGACGTGGTCCTCTCACTGCTCGTCCAGTAATAACTCCCTGGCGTCAGGGCGTGGTAAGAAGTCCCCGCAGCTAGTTACAAAATTTCTCAAAGGCAAAAGGCTCAAGAGGAGTGCCAAAAAAGATCCCGCCGTACCTCATCCCAAACCCGGTGATAAATTGGTCGTGGAGATTCTTTGCACTACCAGTAAAGCCAATGTCGTTTGGCAGGTATGTTTATTCGTATCCATACCTATGCATGATGATAATAATATAAATAAAATTAATTAATAAGATATCTATCGATAAAGACGATGATGTTTGTTCTTAGGATGGAACCATAGAATTGGGAATTCCTTCCACGGACCTGTTCCCTATTCACCACTTGGATGGGCAGGAATGTTTTCCGGGCGACTTTGTCGTCGGAGGCTCCGGCATAGGAGAGCTGGCTCCTTCTCATCGAGATTACGGAGTGGTACAGAGGGTTGATCATCACGGAAGAACTGCTGTTGTTAAGTGGTTTAGAACATACACCAGCTGCCAAGAACCTGTGTTAGTATTTATATCATTGCATTAGACCAGTGCTTCTTAACCGGGAGCGCCAGCCTTGTGGGCGTTTTAATGGTCTGGGGGGCGTTTTTCAATTTTTAGCATTTGGGGGGCGCTGCACGAGTTCAAGTGGGCGTTGCGTTTTATCATACATCGCGTAGAAAGTGTCAGTGAAAATTTAAAAAAAGCAGTTTATTGAGCTACAAAATGACTGAAGCTAAAATAGTATTCAAATAATGTGATTATTTTTTTGGGTCCATTTTCGCCATCAATACCCTATTCTGTGGAAAGAGGTTAAATTACCCATCGTAGCATTTCCTTCATCATATTTAGTAGAAAAGGGTTGTAGCTCAGTAACGCATATATTAAAAAAATCCCGAAATCGATTACAGATAAGCCATAAGAGGAGATTTGAGACTGTATTTAACTAAACTTGAACCTAATATTACGAAAATAGCAGTCACATGTGGCTGAATGATCTCATTTTTTTTTTAAATGAGATCCTTGATGTTTATAAAAATAATCATGTTATTTATTTGTTTTTCAATTTTTTGGGGGGGGGGGGCGCTGGATAATTTTACTATGGTAAAGGGGGCGATTCTTTCAATATGGTTAAGAATCACTGCATTAGACTGATATGCTGTTGAGATACTAAGATTTATATTTTTATGCCCATAGTATTGGGAAGCAAATTCAGCTGTTGACTTTTTTTTTTTTATAGTCCGAAAATGATAACCGAAAGTGAAGTGAGCGTGTACGACTTAAAAGACCATCCTGATTTCCAATACAGACCGGGAACTGTTGTGATCAGAGTTGCCAACTTTACGGGAACGGAGGCGAGCTGTACTGCAGGACAGGTAATATTATATACTCTGCCAACAGTTGTTTGCCGTACTAAAATGAGATTAAAAAAAAATTTAAAACACTTCTGTCAAAAAAATCTGTGTCTAATTTGTGGTTTGAGTGTAGCAGACTACTACAATGACAAAATGAAATGGAAAACAACAGGCTTCATTTTATCGTGTTGTGCTATCATTGACAGACTTCACAGTGCATAATTTGATCGCCAATCTTCAACAAAAGATGGCACTTAAGCATAAAAATTATGTGGAAATTGATTCAATCGCTTTCATTACTGAACAACCACTACTTTAACAAAATTTAAACAATGATTGGTTAAAAAATATTCA
The DNA here is from genome assembly GCA_028554975.1 of Himalopsyche kuldschensis. Classification (NCBI taxonomy): domain Eukaryota; kingdom Metazoa; phylum Arthropoda; class Insecta; order Trichoptera; family Rhyacophilidae; genus Himalopsyche; species Himalopsyche kuldschensis. The sequence goes on from JAHFWI010000005.1 coordinate 2,615,233, forward strand.
AATATTCCATTTAAATTGAAATATTTAATTTGTTTTCACCCTCCAGGTTATTGATAATTTTCCTTCTGGAAGAGTCCACGTTTGGTGGGTGGACGGTCACAGCAGCATGTGTTGGCCTCAAGATCTTTTTAAGGTATTCTTCCACTAAACTTATTTATCAATTATTTAATGTATATTTAACGCTTTCAATGCTGAACCTGTTTTTAAGTCTGAAAATGGACACGCTAGGCGTGTTCTCAGCATCCAATGTGTTAAGCTCAGTTATTTTAATTTGATGTTTGTCAAACCTCTTGAGAAAACTGCCATACTTTGTCTTACATTATGTTGACAGCAAAACTCAACCTATTGAGTAATTTTGTTGTTATTATAGGTGGGGGAGTACGATTCAGACGAAGGTGATTTTTGGGCAGATGATGGGACGGCTTCAGACGATTCTTGGGAGACTCAATCTTCTGGAGGATCGGGCGTAGACAAAACTGAACGAATCATCTCTTATTCTACACGAAATATTGAGATATTTGGATCGCTGGAAGGCAACTTTGACTTGTTAGTCGATGGAGCCCTTCCATCTTTGGACACCGCTCCCGCTAACCCTCCGGCAGGTATATATCTTATTAATATTTAACATGATTATTTTAATGCAAACTCGCATCGTATTAAATTTCATCTTATATAATTCGTTAGGTTAGGTTAGTTCGGTTAACTGGTTAGGTTAGTAATAAAGCGAAAGCTGATTGTGAATGATTAATAATTAAATATGTATACTCCTAGCTGTAATCGTTTGTGCAAGGCAATCAATTACCGTTGATGATGATTTATTTCACCATTTTAGGAGTTGGAGAGTTTCCAAAAGTTCCTCGAAGTCTTGAACCTAGAGCGGCCGCCCACATTGAGAGAGGCCGTGCGGCAATGGCGAAACTAGAAGAGATGTTTTCCCAGAACCCTGCTTTACAAAATCAAGAGGTATATATTGATTTTAAGCAAGGTTTATTTATTAAATTTTAAGTCGACAAACACTATTGAAAATTTTCTGTTACTACTATGGTACAATAATACAACAATAGTGCTTAAAGTGCAGTTGAATAACATATTATTATTACAAATGCCTTGCAATACGTTGATATTCAACTAGAAATTATTACCAGATGTAAGTGCCACCTGCCAACTTTCGTTCGATGCACTGACAGTGATGGTGTCTGTTTATGTCTGTAGGTGCTGTGTTCTTCCGTGTATTACAGACAAATATTTTAATATGCAATAGTTATAATTATTCTGCCATTTCTTTTTATGACCGGTTCTTGTTCTATGAGACACCTCTGACACGGGAAATGTAGAAAATATATTTTATTTAATTAATCTTTAACTTACATGCTTTTTCTTATTTTCATTTCAGATCATGAGAAAATTATTGAATCTCTACAAAGACTGTAGATTTCTTGATAAACTTATGGGGACATCTTTTTTCCATGAAGACCACTTTCAGGTTTGCATTTCAATTATTAGTGTATGGATTGATTCATTTTTACATTGGGAAATGAAAGAAAATGGTAATGGTTTTCTTCCTCGTCCATGTCAGATAGCGTTGTAAAACGTACATTCATTGGATGCAGCTATGTAATCTTCTTATAAAATTGGTTCAGACTAGTGATGAAATGTGTCATTGCAGGGTTTGCTTGAGAGAGTGCGAGAACGTGGCGGAAGCAGTAGAGAGAGCGGTGTTGCAGTGGGATCGGGAACTCGTAAAGTTCAAAACCAAGTCATGAGACTGTTTTCCCGAGATGATGGAGCTATCGATCTTTCCAAAACAATGCTGACGAATATAAAAGGTGATTTTTCCTCCCACCCACTTGAGTATTTGACATTGTTTTTATGGCATATTCTCACCATCTATTTTTTTTCAATCCGTATTGCACATATGGCCTCCTAATGGCATTATCTCAACATATTTTTTTCAATGAAAACTGCTCGTTACTCAGTCGCTCGATGTGAGTAGCAATAGAAAGTATAAATCTAGGACCAGACTGGCGGTTGGCTAGTCGCTCTCATTACACCTATTGCAATCACTTATCATAAACTCCATCAGCTGTACCACAGAATGATTTCAACCATGTAACACAATCCAAAAATGTATATTTTTTTCACAGATACTGAAGCTGCAAGAGATTTGAATCCAACCAACACTTTGAATGGACAAAAAGAGAGTTCCCCGAAATTCGAAATCACAAAAAAGAGTGATTTGGATGTTTCGCCTATACCTCAAGTAGAAATTAGTAACTTAAGCCTGATCGGTGATCAGTTTTCTAACGTTTTGTACTCAATAGAAGGAGTCAAGTGTGAAACCAAAGACGATTCGATGGATGCCTCGTTAATATGCAACAGTTACCCTCCTAATCACAACTCTAGCATGGTCGATACAAAATCTCCCAATAGGCATTTGAGTATGGAGATTGACAGTGAAAAACTCAGTAACGTTTCAATCACGAGCCCTTCCCATTTGAAAGAGCCGACCGTAGATGTCTTGCGCCCGCTGTCGTCGTCCGGCGACGGCTCCATTAGCAAATACGCCACCCCGGCGGGTAGCTTAGGAGACTTAGCCTTGCAACTTTCGCATGAGGAAAAGAGCCCCTCTAATATCGGAAAAATCATCGGGAACGAAGACTCCGGAATGGAAAGTCAATCGGTGTCCATATCGCAGTCTGTCAATAATACAGTTTCATCCAATGGAGAATACGAGTGCAGTTTTCAAAGCACAGAATTTCCACCCCAAGATTGTGCCGCCCCTCCTGGTGCCCTCAAAGGTATCCCTTTTTTTATTTCAATATCGCAGTTTCATTTATCAGATTCATGTTATTCTTACCAATGACCCATCAAGCTTTAAAGTGTTTTAATCATTAATTACTTCTGATAAAAAAAAGCTGACCAAAAATACATATGAAAAAATAATTCTGCATCTGGCTGAAATAATGCCAGTCTTCATGTGTGTAGATATAATGCGTAAATAATTGTTTATTTTCAGCTCCGCGGACTGCGCATATGAGTTCATCTCCCGATACTCAACTGTCCACTAGAAATGTGTGCCTAAAACTGTGTTCCCTTATCAACATACAAATGATGAAAGCCTGCGCAGAAGTCAGCAGGTGAGTCGATCGCAAATTTGCATCGGTCCAATGTTGCCCCTATTGGTGTCATAATCATTATGAATACTATAGAGAAGCTCTCTGTCAAATCGTATTCATTTTATTCTTTAAGCATAATCCTAAACTCAATTTCTGCTTCACTTTTATATTCCACTATATATTTTTCAGAATATATCTGTTCCATTTTAAAAATATTTTTCTACGTGTGAATGTAAAGTGATAAAGTGAAAATATGATTATACCAACCATTGTATTCTTTTTGTGCTATGAAGACATTCTATTAAATCAAACCAGATGTTTTCGCTTCACAAGGATTATACAGGTTTGTCTAATTATAACAGAATAAAAAACTGAAAAACTATACATTTTCATTTCATTAAAATTATGATGATAATTAATATAATATAATTTTTTTTATCAACATAGTTAAAAAACAGTTCTTTATTTTAGTACGGTACATTACACATTTACCATATATTATGAAAGGGAGCTTCTCAATTCTTCATGGCAATTTTGTAGTTTGTGAAGCATTTTGTTTGTATTTCAATAAGTTTACTTTTGTTCTTGACTTTTGACTTTGTTTCACATGTGTCACTCGCAGCTGCTAATTTATTATTTTATTTTTTCATCAAAGACTTCATTGGTGATTTTTAATTTGATTTGATAATGATTTCACCGCAGTAAAAGAAAACAATCTAATGTTTGGTAATATTTATTCTTACATTGCGGTCACAGAATGTGGCCTCTCTGTAACTTGAAAATTATTGTTACACTTAATATGATGTTTTCTAAAATTGTTATATAATTATTTGTGTAATGTTGCACCCTATAAAAATTCAAGGGGAAAACTAAAAATTAACAATTCGCAATGTTCTTGACAAATTACTGAACTCAATCCTTCTAACATCAAAAATTATCATCATTGTCTAACATTGAATTATAAACCTTTTTTAATTATTCTTTAGTTTATCTCGAGTGGTTTGAAATTATAACATATCTGACATTATATATTTAAAAATAAAATTCATGTGTGTATAAACTAAGCTACATGTCGATATTGTGATGCCATCATACTCAAACTGACAACTGACACAAAAATATGTATGTTTATGAATATATGGTGAGCTGCTATATTTTTTTTTTACTTAAATATATTTGGCATTACAGAAAATATTTTTAATTGTGAAAGTCATACGAGATTAACTCGATGATAAATAATGAATCAGTCGTGAACAACTCTATGATAAATTACATACACCCAACCCAAGATCTCTATTTCAATTGAAAAAATCTGACCTTGGTCAATTAAGGCGGGCCCACCTCATTGCTAGAACAAAGCTCTTGCCACTAGACAACAGGGACCGACTATATAAATGATCTAGTGGTTCCACCCGGCTTCGCTTGGTATATGTAATTATATATGTATTAATATAATCAAATAAAATCATTTAAAACGAGAGCTTGATTTTTCGAAATTTTGTCATTATTAGTTATTTGTTTTTTTATTAAATTTATTTGAATCATACGAAAAAGAATATTTTACCACAGTCAATCGGAGACAAATTCGATGGCAGCCAATCAGAAACGAATTACACACATCGGTCATTGTTTTATAAATATAATCACTTTTTAGGTGTTAATGGTCAATTCTTGGTGGAAAGGCATTATATTTAAATAAACAAAACATTTTTTTTTACTACTGATAAAATATCATACGCAGAAGTAGTACAAAACAATTGTGTTTTATTTATTTGTATTTGAATGATCGAGAGCAATAATAATAGATTTTTTTTTCATCATAACTTACATTGCCAATCATTTTTTGTACTAGTAATGTTTTACTATTATTTTTTCTAAACTTACTATTCACTTATTATAAAATAATGCATTTATAATCTTGCATCGTGATTCCCGTCATTTTATTATTTGATTGAAACATTTTAGCGCAATTTTACTCTACGCACGATCTCACACACACATAGGTAGTTTGTTTGAACATCGCATGTAGAACCGCTTTTTGTTTTACTTTTCAGGAGGAGATGCTTAGTGTTAGCCGATTTCCTTAACAAAGTAATGAGCGTTGAAAACACTTCAGGGACTCCATTGCCTTACCGCTTTTCTGTGTGAGCCTCCCGTCTTTATTTTTCTTTTGTACTTTTATCTTTTGCCGTCATCACTGTCGCAGTCACTGTCAGGGCTCGAATTGTCTCATTGTTTTATTGATTTCTGTCTTATAAATTTGTGTACATATTTTTTATCATGTCAATTTTTATTATAGCCCTGACATTTGGAACTGTATTAAATCACTACATTTTCCATTCTTTTTTTTGCACATGGTTATAGTGATGTCATGCTGACAGATCCGAATTTATTATAAATATTTTGATGTATTTTTAGCAACTTTGCGATCGGTAAGATGCATGACATTCATTTTTATTTCATTAATAGAATATTTTTATCCCTTATCATTATTTACCCTATAAAACATTATTAAAGAGCAGTGTTTCATACACCAAAAATAAAGTAGTCCTTTACTCATATTAACTTACTTATGCAAAGAGAATTTTTATAATATAAATAAACGCTTGTTACATTTGAAGCCTTCGACATATCGTCATTCTTGATGTATTAATTTCAGGCAATATGATGCTCTGGTAGTTAACATGACCGACAGCAAAAATGAACCCGGTAAAGAAAACGTTGAAGAAAATAAAATGGAAACATCGGAGACGGCACCGGAGATAGTGGAAGCGGTCGTCAATAATGAAAAAACTATAGATGTAGGAATACTTCAATCGGAAGAAACCAAAGGTAGCGGCTTTCAAACATTGCATGTATATGTTGCAGCGCAAGTGTATTTCAGTGAAAGCATATTCTACTACATTTTCACTAGCGAAAATATATTATCAGTCTCAGAATATATTCTCACTGGCACTTGTTAGTAAAATCATATTGAAATAAATTTGACGGTTGTCAAATTCATTGTGAAGGGCAGCATAGGGACTTTTCTTGGAAAACGGCTAAAAAGCCTCACGCTGGGAACTCCCTCGTGTGCCAAACTCACTATGCTCTCGTCTGGGATGTTTACTGAGTATTATTTAAAGTAGACCCATTCTAGCAAAACTGATGGATATATCCAATGCTTTTTCAGAATGTGATTCTCATTCTGGTACGCCCGGTCCATCAAAGAATGTTACCGAGGTGGGTGAAGGTTTCATTGTGATGGAGAGCGCTCCGAGTTGTCACCGTTTCCGCTTGTCGTTGCTTCAGCCCAGCGAGCCAAGAATATTTCACCAAGCCGTTCGCAGAGAGATTAAACTTCTGAATTCGGATCTACCACCAGGGGTAAATTGTGAAGATTGCTTATCTTTTATATTTACATATGGTATTGTACTAAATGTGGAAAAGATTTGAAGTAATTTTTATACAACACAAAGGTATCATAACATTTTTCCTAGACAGTTGCTATTCTGAAACAACGTTATAATGTTTCAGTGTTTGTAAAAAATAGCTACGAAAATTAAGAGAAGTCAAGATATCAAATTTATTCCGTTTTCAATTTCAATTTTGAAAATAATGTGCACATTGAAAAATGAATTTTAGGTCTGGGTTCGAGGTTATGAAGATCGTATGGATCTGCTGTCTATAATGATCGGTGGACCTGCCAAAACTCCATACGAAGACGGTCTATTTCTATTCGATGTTCAGCTCGGCGGCGAATATCCGCGAGCCCCTCCACTCTGCTATTACATCTCCTATTGCTCTGATCGCCTGAATCCAAATCTATACGAAGACGGAAAGGTATGTGATCTGCTGAGCTGAACCTAATAATCACCCCAGTGTTTGATTTCCACGTATAATATTTATTTATGAACTCGCAATGAAATGTTTAAGGTGTGCGTGTCACTTTTGGGAACATGGTCAGGACACGGAGTGGAGCTGTGGGGACGAGACAGTTCCCTGTTGCAAGTTATTGTTTCACTTCAAGGACTCATCCTGTGTGCTGAACCGTACTTTAACGAAGCTGGTTATGATAAGCAAAAAGGTAAACCTGTAAATATTTCAACATGTCTAGTTTTCGCTTTCGACTATGATAGCACACCGTCATTTTTTTAATATATAGAAATAAAAACCTTTTCTTATATATTGGTCTACACGGGTCAAAATTTAAAAATCCTGCCCAGCCCGAGCCCGAAAATCTCCAACCCAGCCCGACCCGAGCCCCAGGCTCATTCCTAAACATCTTTCCCGAGCCCGACAGTTTTTTCAACTTTTAAAAAAAATTTTAATCAACATTTAAAATAATTTAATATCAACTCATCTAATTGTAATATGTATGTTATTTAGATATACATCCGGATTAATCGGATTTATGTTTTTTTTGTGTACCCAGGCCAGAGCCCGGCTCGGGCCCGAAACTAAACCTTAGTTGCCCGGCCCGCAGGCTTACCCGAGCCCATGCAGCCCTCTAATATATATGTATAAAGTATATGGGCTTTATGTTGAAGTTTGACTAATCTCATATTAATTTTTTACAGGATCTCAGCAGGGTAATGAAAATTCCCGCATGTACAATGAGATGGTGCTTTTGAAACTGGTCCAATCTCTTACTAAATTGATTGGAAATCCTCCAGAAGTGTTTTGCAAGGAGATCCTCTCCCATCAGAAGAACCATGCGGCCGGATTGTGCGACAGGCTTGAGCGCTGGATGCTCATGTCCGAAGAGCACAATCGCACCCATCCGGAGAGTCCTCTGACCCCAGATTCCTTCCGGGGCATCTCCGAAGAGAGCGACATCCGACCGCCGGAGTATCCACTCATACCCGCCAGCCGAGGCTTCTGCCTCACTCTGCGCTCCTCCCTAGAATCTTATCGCAACGCTTTGAAGCGTGCCAATATCGCTTTCGAGAAAGAGTTATAGTCGCGGTCCCGCCTCGAATAGATTTCGACAACGGACTGATATTCAATTACCACCCTCCAGGAAAATTTTCGTATTCAGATTATGAAATAGAAATTGATAAGTTTGCTTTCATTAGCGTCGGTGACGAGTGAATAGCCATGGATTATGCGAATTCCTCAGATTGTAGCTTATTTCGTTCTTACTTTTAAAAATCCAATCGCTTATTTAATACTTGAACATTCATCAATTAAATATGCCAGATAGGTTATGTTAGCACTCTCCAATTCACCGTGCTGTTAAAACTATACCAGTAATTAATTCACACAATCGTATCTATGAAAATAAATGTTAATACAGTAGACTCCAGCCGCGTTTAAAAAAATAGTTATCGAATAGCATTATCTCAAAAAAAAGGTGTTTATCTGAATATATTTGTAGCGTTAAAATACAATTCTTGATAAAGAAAGGTACATAATAGAAACCATCTTTATTTTTGTACTCCTTCTATTCAAATGGTATTTCTTTTTTCCAATTCTCTCCAATACAGCAGGAGTCTACTGTATTTCATTTGAATTACATTAGTTGAATCCTTAGGATGAGCAGTAATTCAGTCATGAACAAAGCATCTTTGGAATGAATCTTGCACCAAACCAATAAAATGGCCTCGATGAATCTCTGGATGATGAATTTCTCTTTCTGTTCTTATTAACTTAAAAATATATTCAACAATTTTATTTAGTATATCATCAAAGTGTCTACTCGGTGATGCATTTTATTATTATTATCTGGCATTTTGATCCTGATTAGTAAAATCAATATTATTGCAAGGTCTAATGGTGGATAATGGAATATTCACAGGTTTATGAGTCTTGGGACGTTGTTGTTTTTTGTTATCAATTTGCTTTATTATTAATCCACCCGCATATATATCTGCCATTTAAAAGCTTCTCTGAAATTATATAATCAGCTATACTTATATACATAATAACTGAACAATATCACACAACCGTAATGAATTCATTCAAATTTCATTCTTCCCAAAAGTTAAGAAATTTATTATTAAATAACAGTATCTAATAACAGGTTATTAGTTTTTCAAAGAATACCTGAAGTGGTTTCTTTCAAATCTTTACAAACTGAATTTCGCAATGTGATCGAATCGGGGCTTTCGAATTCTGTTTCCCTCTTAGATGTAGTTTTATTTCTTAAAAATATTTATGTACCTTTTTGTGTATAGAAAAGATAGTGAGAGATATAGCATTTTATAATATGCTTACGATTAATTATATTCAGGTAAAACGGGTATGATGAAATGTACTCGACTGTGAAATAATTATTTTTTGTGATGTTTGGAATTAAGTAGCCGCGTATCGATGGGTGGGTTTTATTTAATAATTATCGCAATATTACATTATCGATGTAAATTTTTTACCTTACTCAAAAATATTTATAATGTTGTCTCGTCAAATTTGTACTCTCAATTTATCATCGGTCAATAATTAATATACACGATAATATTAGGGCTCGAAAGCAATATATCCGGTAGTGGTCGCGGCATCACTCGTATTGCGCCTAACTCTGCCATCAAACGTACTTATGACATTGCATTGAAGTTTTTGCATTATTGAATGCGTATCAATAAATAAGCTAAAAGAATTAGAATATATCGTTCCCTCCAGGAAAATAAATATATAATCCGTTATAAAATATGTCGTACTGTACCTAAATTTATTTGTGGATTTATTCTATGCCACATTGCTCGGCGTATCTATACGTGACTAATGCCCATCGATGAGTCGCTGTCGATCTGTGTCGGGCTGCGAGCGCTGATGTGTTCTCGTTTCTTTTCTGAACACGCGCTTGTATCCTCGACGTAATGAGATTATTGTTCGCATTTCAGAACATCAAAGTATATTTTCAAAGAGAAATTATGTATTTTCAAACTTAAATTTCTGACGTTAAGATAGTCAATTCTGTACTTTGTATAATATAATTATTATTGTCAGTTTTTTATAGCGATTAAAAAGTATTCTTAGCGTTCTATATATCGAATTTAAATTATTTAGTATTTATTTGAGTGAATTACAATAATGAAGCTATTTAGGTATCATTAATATTTATAATATAGCTGCTAACATTACACGCAGATAATCACTTCACGTGTTTTATTTAAGTAGGTATGTGATTTTAGAGATTATGGGACTGATCTAATTATCTTTATGCAGGCGGTAAAAGTATTTTTTTACTCTTTTTACTGTTTGTATAGACTTTGCTAAGTTGCGGAGGCTATAAATTTCCTATCTTAAAGGTATTGGAGGTGTAAGCCTGGTTGGGGCCTTACGACCGGATCTGAAGCGTTTGTCATTATCGAGGATGTTATCTAACTCAAAATATCACATAACACTCACACACCTGGCAGTGTACACAATGAATCTTTCAATCAATGCACACCGCAATCGATGCCGCCCACCGAGCACAGATAATCCATTAATCTTTTCCTAACAAAAACTTCTGAATTGTATCGCATGTTGAAATTCATCAGATTGGCTCCAAGAAAATGTAGATACATATACAGGATCTCTTTACGGTGAAATGCCCGTGCTCCGTTTCCGATTAGTTAATAGGATAGATATTATAGAAAAAATTTAAATAAAGTTTTTTTAAATTATAATAATAACAGTATATGATTTTGAATTTTCAACACAAAACTTTAATAGCTTATCAGTAAAGAGAGAAATTGTATGAAATGAAGCATTACATTAAGCAGGCTTACTTTCACACCCCGTGGGAGCATATTAACCTTTTTAATCTCAAAGATTTTACAAAATAGAAAAAGTTTAGTTATTTATATTGGATACACCGTAGTTTGAAGTAAGTCAAATATATAACTGCAGTATTTCAATTTGATTTTTGCAGTGCATCCACACGCGATTAGCATTTTGATCGACTTTATGCCATCCGTTGTGTTTATAATAAATTGTTTTGAATTTCCTGTGTCAGTGTTATGAGATATTTTGTTTTACCAATATAATCAAAATGTCAATTGCAGGATTTTTTTTTCTTATTTATTTTGTTATCTTTTTTTCAATTCCACTCATCATTGTATTGTAATAATTATCGATAATTCGCAAAATTGTGATCCTTTTCGCATTGGTGCAGAATTGCTTGTGTCAAAATATATTATTGATATATTACTACTACATATATCGCTTATAGTGCAAAAAAAAAAAAATACTATTGGAATTCTGTGGTTCTAATTATATATTTAATATGAAGATTTCAATGCAAAATTGTAACTAATAATAATTATATGAATATCTTAAAATTGTAAAATTACTGGTATTCATGTTGTTGTAATTTTAAGTAATATGCACAAATTATAAAAAAAAATAAACTGTTATTAAAAAAGTCTCTCTTTTCTTTACTGAACAAATTTTATTGATTTTTCAAACAGTGAAATGCCTGAAGATGATCTGGGTCGTTAGTGACAAAACTCATGGAAAAATACAAAATCCCAATGATTTAACAGTATTGACTGAAAACATGATTCAAATTCAAATAATAAATGCTATATAATACAAATAATAATAAATAAATGTTTCAATAACAAAAAAAGTACAATTGGAAAAGATACCTACATATGTGTACATATTTAAAAAAAAAACTCGTTTTATATCTTTATTTAGCAATAGGCATATTTGGATCGAATTCGACACCAGCAAACGGTGAGCCAGGTTCGTTCCATGCCTTTTTTAACATCTCTCTGTTTCTTACATCGTCTGATGTCGGTTTGCCGGCCATCTTAAGCATTTGATTATGTTGCAGCTCTCGAACTTTTTCAATATGCTCTTCGGGCAATTCATGTAGAGGGCGAGAGCAATTCAACGTTGATGTGTCAATCGCTGGCTCGCTTTGAAACAAAGCTTGCCACCACCTTTCCTTTTGTTTTTCTGAAATAATAAGTAAACTTTTATTTAAAAATCTGAAACAAATAAAATGCCAATATTTTTGTTGTACAACAAATAAAATACTGATTATCATTACATTGCAGATATAAATATCAATTAAGGTTGTAATGACAATTCTTTGTGGAAAGGCATGATTTTTACATCAAAAAAATCGGCTTCATGAGTTTACTGCTAAGCCTGAATAATATGCCACCATGAAAACATTGCTGCAAATAAGCTAAACTCTTCAAAAGGAATGCTTATTATTCTTTTCCCCAATCCTGTATTTTTATTGATACCTTGAAAAATAAAAAATTGCAAACCTTTTTTTATCTACCAAAGTAACCAAACATAATAAATATCAGAAGCTAATACACAAACAACTTAAAAATTTATGAATGGAACAATTCTAACTTTTGTTACATGCAAAACAAAGCATAAGTAAGAAACGAACATTGACAAGACAGTTTAGTACCTAAATGTATTCTAATGTAACCTTCGCTCATAAGCCAAACTGTTTCCGCCTGTTTTATATTAAAACAAAAGATATCTTTCAAAAGTGTATTCCAATCTTGTAGCATTGAGTACTGTACTGACATTCCATTTGCAGTAATGTTTATTTTCAATTGTTTGGAATTTTTGACACCATCGGGTAATTTTATTGTGACATCTGAAAAAGAAAATATGACAGCTATTTTCACATAAAATATTGGTATATGGGATTATAAATTCTGACTGCAGTCACAGAAGTGTTAATATTTATAATAAACTGTAGATATAATTGATGCAATATTTGAAGCCTAGAAAAACGATTTCATTGAGGTTTCAGACCATCGAGTGGCAGGGGAGGAATATTGCATTGTTTGAGGATTATCTTACTGAAACCTTAAAATTGGGAGTTACATGTTGGTTGATCAATGATCATGCATCCAAATCTTTCTTGACATTTTTGTTAAAAAAACATTCAGAGAGATGTCATTTCCTATTTTCAATCCCAGGTATTTTAGGATAAGAAAAGCTTGTTGGATCCTGGGATTGTAATTCATAGTCAGCCCATAAAAATATAATAAAATATTGATCATACCTATTTCGCACATTGTTTGAGACCAACAATAGTTGTCTGTGATAGCTCCGTTGTATGCTTCGCTTGCTTTATATTTGGAGCCACTCTTTTTATCACATATTTTCTTTTCAATAGAAGGTAGCCCACTGGGAGAAGCTGAATCTCTAGGAGTTACTTCACAGTGACTGCCAATTGATGGAATCATTTGCGAATTATCTAATTGTGTCTTTGGCGATTCACCGTCAATATTTAAAGACTGCATTCTTAGTTCGGAAGATATACTATCACTTATGTTTTCATTGGTATTATTTTCATTTGTGGTGCAGACAATTTCTTCGACAGTTGAATATTCAACATTGAATTCGTTAAGAGACATATCTTTGTTCGAGTGTTCATCTTCTGTTGTTGTAACTTCAACTTCTTGGGCAATTAGCGTTGGCAGGAAAGTGTTATGATTTATATTGTTATCCAATAAACGATTGCTTTCGACACTGGAGACATTCGGATTACATTTTCTTAACATTTTCACAACTAATTCTTCAGCGACACCAGGTGGAAGTCCCATATTTTCTCCATGTTCCGTGGTAACATAATAGAAATCAGTCCTGAAAGAAACATTATGTATGAGAAAAATGAGCTTTTAGTCTCTATAACCTTTATGATATTCATAATCTCTGATGAGGGTTTAAAATAAATGGGATAGACGTGATTGATTAAATTTCCCCATTCTGTATACATAATACAAACTGTTTCCAAAATACAATATCAAATTGGCTTCACAATATTAGTATGGGTTGATCAAGATGATCAGAACTTAAAAAACAATACTGTCATAAAAATATTACTTTCTCGCCAGAAATCCAAAAATTGAATGAAAAAATCCAATCAAGGTTTTGTTTTCAACCAAAAGGTCCATCAATACATCGTCGCCAGTCCGTTTATCGTTGGCAGCCATTTTTAAACAAAAGTCATAATAAACATTCGTCTGTTAACTATTGTTGCCAGACTCCATGATATGCTCAACTTTCACATTGTGGCACTATTAAGATTTTTCGTTAAATAATTTCTCCTACATAATACTGTAATTCGATTTTTAAAATTATCATACAAAACGTTTTATACCTACTAAGTAACAATAATATAGGTATTCAATTTTATCGTTTATTTAATATTATTCGCTATACAGCCTGATATAAAAGAAAAATATTTTTGTCTATTGGAATAACCAATAAATGACACATGCGGTATTTTGGCATTTACCATGTCGTATAGCCAGTCTCCGGTGTAGTATTATTTTTGTTGTAAAATATTAAATATTAATACGTCATAATGGTGCGACATAATAATCAACTACCTGACAATTTACCTCAGTTACAAAATCTAATTAAGAGGGATCCCGACTCCTATCGCGAGGAATTCGTTCAACAATATCGTCATTATGAAAGTACGTTGGATATATTTCGCTTATCGCCAGCCCAGCACTCGAAAATGTTGGATGAACAAGTCATGTTCTTGGCGCAGGTCGCTCAGTGTTACGCAGAAGAATTAAAACTGTTTCCTCAGCAGTTAGTGGACGTATTGAAGACCCATAATACTATTCTGGACAACAACATGAGGATGACATTCTGCAAAGCTCTCATTTTGCTAAGAAACAAGAACCTTTTGCCACCGTATGATCTTCTGGAAGTTTTCTTTCAACTTCTCAAGTGCCAAGATAAGGCTTTAAGAGAATTTCTCGAGACTCACATCATTACAGATATAAAGAACATAAATTCGAAACACAAGGATGCCAAATTGAATTCGACACTGCAAAATTTCATGTATTCCATGTTAAAAGATTCCAATCCGAAAGCGGCAAAAATGTCAGTCGATATTATGATAGAGCTGTACAATAAAAACGTCTGGAATGATTCTAAAACTGTTAACGTCATCGCAAGTACCGGGTGCTTTTCAAAAATAACTAAAGTGATGGTAGCTTCCCTCAAATTCTTCCTCGGTAAAGATCCTGAAGAAAAAAATTCCGACTCCGAGAGCGAAGACGAACCTAGCGCTCGAGATTCAATGTTATCAAATAAATTTAACAAAAAAACTCGGAAAAGAGAAAAGCAATTGGAAAAGGTGAAGAAGCTAGTGACCAAGTCGAAAAAGAAAAAGTCGAATGCTCCATCTTTCAATTTTTCAGCTCTCCACCTCGTAAATAATGCACAAGGATTCGCTGAGAGACTCTTCAAACAATTGGAATCATCTAATGAGAGGTTTGAAGTTAAGTTGATGACCCTTGATGTCATTTCGAGACTGATCGGCCTGCACGATTTATTCCTGTTCAACTACTATCCTTTTATTTCCCGACTTATTCAACCCCACCAACGGGAAGTAACGAGAATTCTACAATTTGCTGCTCAAGCTTCTCACGAATTAGTACCGCCTGATGTAATAGAACCCGTCATAAAAGGTCTCGTCAATAATTTTGTGACAGAACGAAATTCATCAGACGTCATGGCGATCGGACTCAATGCGGTCCGCGAAATATGCGCCAGGTGTCCTCTAGCGATGACTGAAGATTTGCTAAGGGATTTAGCACAGTATAAAAATTACAAGGACCGCTCCGTGATGATGGCTTCAAAATCGTTGATTGTCCTCTTTCGTAGTTCCATGCCAGAACTCTTGCATAAGAAAGATAGAGGCCGTCCTTCCGAGGCGACAGTGGAAATCAAAAATAAAAAGTATGGTGAAGTGGACGTGCGAGACTACATCCCGGGCTCAGAAGTCCTACTCCAGAAATCTAACAAAGAGATTACACCTGGGTCATCCAAAGACGCAGATGACAGTGACGATGATAGTTGGGTCGATGTTGACCAGTCAGGATCAGACTTGGAAATTGATACTGACTCATCTGATTCAGAAACTGAAGGAACAAAAACTAAATCAAACGCCAAAGGTAATACAAAAAGAAAGATCCTCAAAGCTAAAAGGAAAGCTGCTGCCGAGGACGCTGTAGAAAAACCACCTACTGAAGAAGACATAGTGTCTAAAATTGAAAACGCACAAAAGGTTTCACTGGATCGTATTTTTACTGATGAAGATTTCAAAAGAATCGATAAGGAGAATTTGAAGAAACATATGAGAGTAGCAAAGGCCATGAAGAGAAAATACGAAGAGGTTGACGATCAGAAGACTTCCGAACTGGTATCTCTCGGAGATATTGAAAATATATACAAGAAGAAGAAGCATGATAAAAAAGCTCGCATGGAAAGCATCAAAGCCGGCAGGGCGGGTCGGGATAAATTTGGTTATAAAGATGGCAGACAAAATGTAAATTGTTCGAAGACAAACAGGGAAAAGAAGAAGACAAAAAATTACCAAATGATCATCCACAAGGCTAAGGGAAAAGTCAAACGGTCATTCAAAGATAAACAAACTGCTTTCAAAAATTATTTAATCAAACAGAAGAAAATGCGATAGTATATTTTAATAATTTCTGAATAAAAAAGAAAAATCATTTTTACTTTAATTTTGACAGAAAAATCAGTTATATTCCATTTAATGTGTACTGATATTATCTTACATACAGAATTTGAAATGTTATTACCAAATGCACACATCTGTAAAATAAAATAAGTAAAACTATCTGTTTTTTTTTATTTCATTCAAATATAATTACATTTTGCTTTGTATTAAATTATGTTAACCTATATTATCAACTGTCATATTTTTACAGTTATGCCTTAAGCTCCTGTGTGAGATCTTTCACAAATAAGGTGTCTGAAGTGCCCTCTTTTAAAAGCTCTGATTGAAATTCTTCAAGTCGTTTTCTGTTGGCTGGTCTGGTATGTGTGAAGTAATAATAGGCTCGTTCAGCTATGACTACTGAACTTGCCAGGGTGACTCCAATACACACCCATACTGTTCCTCGATGCAACTTATCGAGGAGATTACTTCTAGCCGCTTTTCGCATCATATCTGAATCAACGGAAGAGAAGATTTGTTTTATTATAAAGCCCTTGATAATGATAATGGAGTTCTACCAAGTAAACTATCAATCAATAAACCCTTGATAATGAATACTTACAAGTATGGAATTATACTAGGTATTAGCTTACTAACATAAAAACTTCTTAAAAAAAGACTTCATTAGAATTTATTTTCTACATTTCAAACAATTTTAGAAATTCGTAGCATGACACCACTTCTTACTTTGGTAAATTAGCTGAAGGGAACGTGGCATACTCATCATTTCTGCATATTTCCCCCAAACCAATATGTTGTAGCCATGAGGAATAAGGACACAGAAACTTGCTTTGACAATATATTCCGATTTGATAGTTAATTTGCCACTACACACTAAAGTTGTCATCTCTTGGGATAGATGTAAATTAGTAAGTCATTAATATTTCAAAGAAATGGGTTTTGCTCAGTCCCTCAAAATCTCTTATTCATTTATTTTAATACTCAAAGGTTGGATTAACCAAGTTATTAATATGAGCAATCAATAAAAAAGACAGATACAGAAGGCAAACTATGTAACGCACTCTTTGTGCAATATCCTATACCATATATTTTCTGATAGAATATAACGCTAAAGATACAACTGATAGACCGATGGTGAAGTATTATCATTCAGAGGTTATACGCTATTTCTACAAATATAACAGGATACATGGTGTATTCCTTCCACAGCAAAATTATGCGTTACTACTTAAGTACGTAGAAATTTACAAGAATCTAGAAAATAGAAGTAAGGAATGTAAAGATATTTAATATTGTATAGCAAAGAATGAAACCTCAGCTTCTAATTAATATTGTATTCATATAATTAAAACTATGAGCAATAGGAATCCAAAGACCAATAATTGTTATTAAGAACAGTAAACCATACTAAAAATGTCATAATAAATAATGTAATATAATAAGTCAATATTTTTTTCGTTTACATCATTACTCACAACAATTTAACTATAACATGAAATTGATTTTGACTATCTAATAGCCTATTTGATACATGGATACTATGACAATGTAATTTATGTACCTACTTTTTCGAGTTATAAATCGGTATTAGCCTGGAAGTTCAATGGTTAAATCAGGTTAAATGTTAACCTACAAACGGCGAAAATTGGTTTGACAGACAAATTTAGGGTTGTCTGATCAAAAAATATTACCAAATTTTGAGAATCTTATTCGATGAATAAAATATTTTAATTTGACTAAAAAAATAATTACGCACGTGAAATATAATCTTTTGAATTCAAAAATTCTTTCATTTAACTTTCCATCTATGTCAAATAATAATTCTTGAAATTGTGACCACTCCTATACTGGATTGAATCGAAACGAAGAAATCTGCATTTCTGCATGATTTTACAACATTTAATATGTATATAGTTATTAGATGTCGCTGTCAGATTGATTTTAGCGATATTTTTATTTACAGTAAAATCTAGATTCAATTATCATAATAATATACCGATTATGCATTCTTGTATTTAATCAAATTATAAAAAAAATATTAAAAAACACATGAATAGCAACAATAATATAAATATACCTATATAAGACTGTCAGTTCGAATACATCCGTGCACTTGAATTATGTTGTCTATGACTTGAATGCATGAAGATTTCCAAAGGAGATACTCAGGTTCTTTGACTGAAGAGCTAAGCTTAGTACTAGGACTATAATAAGGAACAAAATATATTTTATAATGATTTAAAACACAATACGGTCGATTCTTACATTTTTATACAATCATTTTGTTTTTTTTATAAATAGCAATTAACAAGTAAAACAAGAAATTAGGGCTCATAGTCTACACTTCATTATACATATCTATTAACCAGTGGCAGAAGCGAGAACCAGGCGCAGTATAACTTTAGAGCCCCCCCCCACCTATTTACGAATGATAAAAAACCTTCCCACCTCTCCGATCCCAAAAAGCGACGGCAAAGCGAGGGCGATTAACCTTCTCCACTGGTCCTGACCTAGTCTTCGTATCCTTTCAATCCCTACTCTCTTCGACAAATAAAGGATGAGCAACTGACTAACAAGCAGTTCTAGTAGAAAAACATATGTTGAGATAAACTTCGTGAGTCCATATGCTCCAAGTTGGAAGCGGACATGGTTAAAAAAATGTTTCTATTTTCAAAAGCTCTTTCTTTGAACTAAAATCTGAAATTTTATATGCTAACAATATCACAGGAATCAACGACTCATTATAGTTTTCTGAAGAGCAATGTTAAATACATATGTACTATAAAACGTTTTTGAAAAATAGCATTCCCACTTTTATAATATATTTCAGATTCGTAAATCCGTTTCCGAGAATTCGTTCTGATGCTCTCGGCAAATAGCATTCTTTTGTTGTGTAACCAGAGAAAATAGATTTATTGTATTTTAAAAGCAAATTGCAAATGGTGGATACACATTGAATTCCGACGACGTAGAATAGTAGATATGGAAAAATAAAATAAAAACACCCGGATACTGATGTCAAGAGAGTATGATAATATGATAATAACTAAAAATGAATGTTATAGTTGCTTACAATTTTGACGGTAATCTATAAATAAATTTATTATTTAAATTTACCAAACTGAGTCATTTAAAATCGGTCAACTTTGACTCAGTTTTCCCATAAACTTTGAGAAACTAAATTGACAATAGGAATAATTTTTGGTGTTCAAATTAAAATTATGTACCATAAAACGGGGTGGATCGACACTTTTTACCAGGTCTGTGGAGTTGGAGTCGGAGTCGTCGCGGCGTTTTGGCCGGAGTCAGAAATTTTGAAAAGTTTGAATTTTTTATTTTTGCAAATAATAATTCAAATTTGGCTATTGGCCGGATTGTAAGGGTTGATATTCAATTGAATGCACATAAATAGGAAAATTAGGGGAAAAAGGTGACGATATTAACTTTTTTTAGTCGGAGTCGTGTTTTTGGTCAATGCTGGAGTCGGAGTCGTAGTCGAATTTTTTTAACCGACTCCACAGCCCTGCTTATTACCCTTCATGACTATATAATTTAATAATTTTTTAAAATAAACAAAAAATATTTGGCATTACAGCTTACGCCAATACGCCAAATATTCTTAATTGTGAAAGTCATACGAGATTAACTCGATGATAAGTAATAAATCAGTTGTGCACAAAATCAACGATAAATAACATACACCCAGCCCAAGATCTCTTTTTTTCAATTGAAAAAATCTGACCTTGCCGGGAATTGAACCCGGGTCTCCAGATCGCTAGGACAAAGCTCTTGCCACTAGACCAGAGGGACCGAGATATTATATCTTCATACCTGCGCCACATAATTCAAATATGAATGGCTTGAAACTTGTTTCTAGGGTCCTACTACACATTTATGACAATATTTTTCAAATATTTATTATCGTTATTAAGACACAGTCAATTTTGTTCGATGTCTCTATTCATATTGAATCGGGGTGAATAGTGACGAGAGGGGTAAATCGAGACTTAGCAGGTGAATAGAGACAAAAATACAGATTGTAATGATTGGAATATATGAAGCTCTATTCTATACAAGTCTCTATTCATTCCGTTTTACGGTACTAAAAATTTGGTATTAACCAAAAAAAAATATCGATTTTAATTTTCGTGCAATAAAAGAGAAAGTTTTTAATGGGTCAAAAAGTAAGGATGCACAGGCATCGAACTTAAAACACGTTTGTTTCAATTTTGGCCAGTTATTTAGTTGGTTTGGTTTTGTCAAGCGAGAGATAGTAAGTATGGTCATTGTAAAAAATTATATATAAATAGTAAAACATACATTGGATACTTAGTAAAGATGTGCTAAAGTTCAATCCTTATTTTTGTCTCTATTCACCCGCCAGTCTATATTCACCCCGTTTTACCGGTATCTCTTAATTGTAAGCGGTGTATTTTTTCAAAAAAATCGCGTGTTATACAATTGATTTTATATGGTATTAATTCCTTTTCTATATACATAGTTTTCATTTGTATTTTTAATAAGCAAATCATTTTTTTTTGAAAAATTTATAAAAAAAAACAATCGGGTCCCAAGTCTTTTCCATTTCCTCCCTAAAACACAAGCTATAAGTCGTGCTTAACGTTAATGTATAAACGAGCATCTAAAAGTGATTTGTACTCGTTGAGCTGAACGACCCCTGCCAATATTATGTACAAAATAGTATAAGTAAATGAGTTATTTATTAATTAAATATAATTGATCTCATTCCTTACAGTCCTTAAACCACAAAATAAAATAATGACAATACGAATGTATTTTTTCATATTTGTAATTTCCATAAATATTCACAATAATTTGAGAATTTATTGAGCTTTTGTTTGTATGCTAATGAAAATCGTACGCACTGGCCATGTCATGAAACATAACCTAATTAAAACTGCCAGCCGTTAGTAAATTTGACGGGCATTTTGCCAATTTCCATAGACACAAAATCGTTCGCGTCATAATAACAGGCTTAAAAGTGGCGCTAAATATTTGACAACGTCATTTCTCTGTCTGAGCTTTCTTCCGTCTGCAATATTTTTAGGATTTTTGGCAAATAATAATTTTCGGGAGAGGTGCCAATTATTATTTCTGGTCTTCGGGGGAAAATTCGCGAAAAGCGTTGAATATTATCGTTAATTATGTGTCCGCCTGTTTAAATTGTTTGTTTAGTCTGCGAGGAACGGTTACAAATAAATGTCAACAAATAAACTGGCACAATTTTATGAATACAAAATACACTTAATATATACCTACCTAGTTTTAAAATATATTTTTTAAGCAAGTATGACATAAAGAAACAATTATAAATAGCTGCTTTTATAAATCATTACAGAAACGCGTATCAAAGTCAGTCCTAAAATAAAATTTCTACAAAGATAATAGATAGATAGACCACCAGAAAATCATTTTTTTTATCTATCGCTAATATTCTCTTATGTAGGAATATCCGCTGTTTGGCTTAGAAGCGGCTCAATAATATGGAATGTTAAACGTATACAGATATTAGTCGATGACATATAATTATTATCATAGCATCCGATAATTCCACAGAAGAACATCACCAAAGAAATCGGGCAAAAGCAATCTTTGCATTAGGAAGTCAAAGACTAGCAAAATAAGATCTTGTTAATCCGGTTTTGAGAAAATCGATTTTTAAGATTTCAGATTCCGGGATAATTCAGTTGTTTCGGTTCAAGGAAATTTATCAGTATTGACAGTACATCAAAAATGTATTGCCCCCTAGAACTAAAAATATACTAGTACCTGAAATGAATTAAAATTTGATTATTGAGCTGATTGGACGTAAAATAAACTTAAATAAAGCGCACAATAAATATTCATGAAACAGTCGTTACACACATGTTATCTCAATTTCGCCAAAAACAAATCATACAATATCTTTGTTAAAACCAGGAATAGACTGTATTATTATACAATTTAATTTTTAGTTAGAAATTTACAATTTATAATGAAAAATAATTTCTAAATTAAAGTGAGTTCATTTATAGGATTTCGACGTGGAAAGCAATAAAAACATAGTTGAAGCATACGGTTAAAATGTATTTAAACTTTTATTCACCGCTACCAAGAATTTAGTAACAGCATTGGGGTAAATTGATGAAATTATCACGTTAAAAAGCAGTCGAAGGGCGTTTCAATTACTACCTCCTCCTCCACTACCCACCCTTATGAGCGTCAAGAAAATTCGAGGAACAGTCAACACGTTTCTCATTGAAACCCACGTGTCACTTTGACATATTTTCTACTATTTCCGTCTCAGTCGGGTGGGATCAATGGCGTCCAAAATTATTCAAAAAAAACTAAAATGAATTTACAAACAGTTATCAATGTGAAATATTAGATAAAAAGATTGTATAATAATAAACAGATTTTATGGTTTAATATTTTAATGACAAAGCAGTACCTATGCATTATTTACATTTATTGTATCAGTAGTTAACCCTGTTTTTTAAAAAAATAGTTTAAATTGATCACGACGATCGAAACCGGTCAGATCTTTACAAAATATACGTGGAATAAGTACAAAAAATGCGTTTTATTTTTATTCAAATTGATAGTTAAAACCTTAAAAGTGGTTAAATTGATCATTAGATATCTAGAATAAAGTCAAGAATTGTAGGTAGTAAGGACGCGTGACCAACTACAGATAGGCCCGAGGGGGGCAGAGCTACTGAATAACAAGCAGTTCTCGTAGAAAATCTTCTTTTAAAATAAACGCAATTATAATTGAATTGCAATCGCTTAAATTTTGTACATTTCCATGAGCTTTGTCGCTAACAACCCGTGTTTCGCCTTCCGACATTTTCAGGCATTTCAAGTGCACAAGTGAACTTGAATTGACGCGTAGTAAACGGTTTGTAACGTTTACATACAAAACATAAATGAAGATCACTAAGTTAAATTGCTATTAAAGTAGTCTATGTGAATTAACGAAAATTTGATGTATTATAAATGAATTTCAATGAATTAAGTGGGTTTGTTTATAATTATCGGGATTTTTGAATGTAGTATTACAAAAATACTGATTATCAGACAATAATTATAATTCCTTGTTTTCCGCATTGGCAGGGGACATGTACGAAAAAAAAACAAATTCAATTCATCCTAATCAAAAGTTCAAGCTAGTGCCAGAGATCTGGCGCTCGAAAAAAGAAATAGCATCTTTACTTTTTGATCATACGCATAGCAATTATGTTCAGTGAACGGAAGCGAATCTTGGCCACTAGCTATGGCAGAATTGGTAGATAGTTTCAAAAGAAAAACAATTTGCTTACACAATTCTAGAGTAACTGAATGCATCCATATTTCCAGCATGAATGTTCATGAACTTTTAAATATGAGTTGACCTTAACGTCTCTATATTATTTCGTTTATGAAATAGCATTTTATTTCCCCATTTACATAAACCAGACGCCACTGACGCCGATTGTATATCTCACAATACGTCTTAATGACTTGTAGCCATGAAAATAGTTGCGTGTTTGACGTATAAAAGCAGGGGGGGGTATTTACGTTGATTTATTTTCATATAAGCCTATGTTGGCTGCCAATAATAGAAAAGCCGACACTTTTCCGCGGAAACTCGGTAATAAAAGATATTTTTGAATTACTTGGCATTTTTAGTCACTTCCGGTCCTTACGTGTGCCATAATAAATCGCGGGGCTAATAATTGGGTAGCAAATTTTCCATCTATTCCTAGGTAGTTAGTCATCGGAACAAATTCATTGGAATTTGCATATTATACAAAATGCACCTCCACGTTGTTGAAAGAAATATTTGTGACGAATTTATTTAACCTGTTAAAAGCTTTCCTAAAAAATATCGTTTCATCAAAGAGTTAATCATACAAAACCTAAGCCAGACTTATAATAGTGTAACGCACAATTGGTTGTAGCGAAACCGGTCCTGATCCAAATTAATTTACTGTGGTTTTAGTATGAAAAATGTCTTATTATTTTTTAGTGTTTAGTTCTATAAAAAATATCGGACAGCTTGACACCTATTTTGGCTTCACGCCATCGTTTGTACTTTCATATTTTGACCTTATTTATTTATGCAATTTCACATACAGTGACATGAACAGTTGCATGTCAATACCTAATAATTATTAAAAAAATATTTGTGTAGTCATTTTTAATCCAAATATGTATTCACAAAACTTTCCACCTATTTAAATATTTCTCCAGTACCAACGTATAGTACTATTCCTAGAATATTTTCATTCTTAGAATGCGATTCACAAAAGAATACAATTATAATATCAACCCCGTCGGTTTTGATGAAAGTTGAAAATGTATATTCGAGTGTTGTAGGTACCCAGTACCCACATAAAACCGTTTCGACAAAATAATTTCCTTATCACGCGATCGTTTTATTTCTTTTTGGAAATGTTTAAAAACAGCGCTAAACGACGAAGCAAACTGAAATATATTTTTTCTCAGAAATCAGTCCCGCTCCTTTAATTTGTACTTTCATTGTTTCTTTAAACATGTGCTCAATATATATTTTGTGTAACATTTGTTTTATGTAAATGTGTTTTGATAAATGGTCATTATGTCATAAAACGTTTATTCTGCGTTTGGATGTAACCGATTTTGAATATTGTTATTTTATATACCATTTTAATTGCGTATGGTTTATATACATATATCAATATTATCAAGTTTTATTTTCTGCTTGTTGGATTTTATTGACATCTGTGTTTTTAAATATAAATTTTGAGTTTAAAAATGGAACATTTAGGCAATGATGATTTTTTCGGCATTTGTTTTTGCTGTAACGGGCACAGAATATTTAATATATAATTTCGGGTCCGTGGTCGAGTGTCAACGATGTTATCTTCAGTTGCAAAGCGGTTGGGTTCGAATCCCAGTCCGCGCAGTGTCGTTTTTTCAATCGAATTATTGATTTCTCTTCAGAGAAATGGATGCCTGTGCTGTCAGATGATTCCACCTCCCATCCAAATTTAAATACGAAACGCTGCAACAGCGATTAGCTAACCACTTGTCCTATCCTAGTCTTAAAATTTCTATCCCTCCTCTCTTTGGAAAAAGATAGGTTTAACAACTGAATGACAAACAGCTTTTGTAGAAAACTTACGTTAAGATAAACTCAGGAATCCATTTGCTTCACATTGGGAGCGGACATGGCCAAAAAATATATAATACGTCTTCCACAGATCTTAGTCCGACTATTAGTCCAGGGCTTCGCTAGAACATTTTGTATATTATGATTTATATAATTATTTTTACCGTCTGAAATTGTAAAGCAATGGGAATAAAAAGACTGTAAAAGCCTTATTCCAATACATCAATTTGTAAAATGGTACAA
Source organism: Himalopsyche kuldschensis (assembly GCA_028554975.1). Lineage (NCBI taxonomy): Eukaryota > Metazoa > Arthropoda > Insecta > Trichoptera > Rhyacophilidae > Himalopsyche > Himalopsyche kuldschensis. The sequence continues at coordinate 2,641,127 of JAHFWI010000005.1, forward strand.
GAAGAATGGTCTGTAAAATTTACACGCTTAATAAATATTTATTTTCGTGTATGTAATGACTTTATGAGAAGTGGCACTTCGACATCCAAATATTTTTTATCGATCACGCATTAGAAACAGAAGAGTTTTGAAACGTAATACCAAGTCACAAAAAAATTTACGTCATGGGTAAAAAAATAATTATATACTTATACATATCGTGGGTGTAGGGACATATCTACATACATACATACGGGCGAAACTACAAAAATGGCTGTCTTGAGTTAAATATGGCATTTTCATGCTCAAATGCAGTTCTATAAGATATAAAAATATGAAACCTGTACGTAGAGGGGCTTACCAGATATTGTTCGGCTTTCCTGCAAATCCGTAAGAACAAAGTTTAACATTAAAAATTGTTTTGGCATTTATCTCAGTTCGTTGTTTTTGTAGTATCGCCCGTATGTCCTGTATGCCCTACACCAGCGGTCACCAGACTTTTTGAGAAACGGGTCGGATTGAAATTTTTAAAAACATGATGGGCCGGTCGACAAATAAATTCGTGTTGGAATCCAGTTAGAATATTAATTTATATGATTATATAATCATTATGCTTACTTTATGCTTATCCCAATTGATAAATTGAACACATGTCATATTGTAAAGTCACAATAAAATCTTAAATTTCTTTGTAAATTAATATTTTCCGTAGTTCGGTGACCGCTGCCCTACACCCACGATATTATATACACGTATTATTATATACACGTATATATTATATAAACGTACTTTTATAAATATACATACATAGGTGCGTCAGGTTTCGGGCTATATTTTCTATCGTCGAATTTTCTTGTGCTCCACGTTAACTTATGTACATATATGCGTGTAGAAAGGAAAAGGCAAAGGGGTCACAAAAAAGGTTTATGGAGAGTTGAAACCCAAAAGAGAACGAAAAAAACTCCAATTTCAAGTTATAAAAAAAACCTTTGACATTGTAGACATGTCTTACTTTCTTTCCTTTATAAGTAGTGATGTAGTGGTAAATATATACATACATAGGTCGGTAATTGATTTCTTCCCTATTTTTTGTGTTTTTTTTTATATCCGCCTGAAGTTCAAAAACCACTAGTTTAATCAATAAAAGACTGTACTTAATCCTTGTACAATGCATTTGATATATAACCGGTAGATCAATGTAGTAAAATCAATTTTGATATAATGCTTTTATATGTTATGAAAAAGTATTTTGAATATACTTATGTATGGACTTAAAAAATAAGTAACAAGTCAAAAAGGTGGCATGGCGGCGCCCTGGCTCATCCTCAAGTGCCAGATCGCAGACCTGGTCCCACTAAACCACTGTGTATAAGCCATGTATGTGTGAATATAAATAAACTTTGAAACACTGCTTAGATGAGATCAACAATTATCCCGTTTTCCACAATATTTTTACTAAAGTAACTCTATAACTCAATATATTGACTGCATAAATGTAACGGATTCCATGGCCACCGTCTTGCTGTCAAGAGAGACCGACGCCTTTATTTGTTTTTATTTAAGATGAGCATTCATTGGGCGTCTCAACTCGACGTTTGGTTCATCCCACATCCCCAAATTGGCTCACCTGGCACTCCCACCCGAGCTCCGACATCATCTTGATCATCTTCGAGCAATACAGAAGGAAGTCATGGCCATGGAAGACGGGATCCGCATACAACTCCTTTTAAACAAAAAAATATCGATTTTCTTATTAGATAGGAGAATGTATTTGAAAAAAGAATCATTTGAATTTAATGTTAGTCTACCTACCGTGACAAATAAATAGAGTTGGATTAAAATTGCGGTTGCTCATATTTCGATTGAAGGAATTTGAAAACAATTCTGAATAATTACAAGACAAACAAACCAAAAATTCTTAGACCTATTTGCCCGTAAAGTAATGGAAAATTTAATAATTTCTTGGTATTTTCTTTGTAACGCAATTTAACTACGAACAACGACAGTCCTTTAATCATTTAACATAAAAGAAATGCTTATTTTATACCTTTTCTAAATTAAGCGGACCGACAGTGTTCACGAATATTATTTTTAGTATAATTGTGTACCTATGACGTGCGATTTTCAGAATAGTAAATACAATTTTCTCTTTATAAATAAAGTGTGCGTGACTGTGTCATATATTTCTGTTACACGTTAAATGAATCAGCTATTGATTGTTTATGGTTTAGGGGGAATTTGTTTGGTGTACTCAATGAATACTATGAACAGAGCTTTAATTACGTTTTTAGCTGGAAAATATCTTGTTGTTTATGCGAGTATTTCACAACACAATTTATCCTTCATCATTATCATCACAGGCTCAGCAAACGTCTTCTTATTTCAATAAAAAAATGTTCGCATAATTTTTCAGTTTAAATGTGTTAAAATATTGTCTTGTCAGAGCCATAATCCTGACCTAATTCCATCCTTCTATCCTCTATCCCTACGAAGGAAGAGACCAAAACAAACAGCAGTTGAGCAGCTTATTAAAAAAGGAGTCTCGTAAAATAATTGTCCGTTGAGATCAGCTCCATTCGACTATACTACATATGTACCACATTGGGAGCAGACATCAAAAAAGCAAAAATGCGGAAAGCAAAAATGTAATATATCTGATGAAAGCGAAGGATCACATGACAGAATAAAATTAAGAAACATAAATTATTAAGTCCATATGTGTTGGGAGAGAATTGAGAAACTGCGATGCTCTTGCTCTCGATGGAAAAAGTGACGATAGAGAAAAAAGGGGGATCTTCCACGAGGATGGTTCATAGGGGACGAAGAGTTGAATATACCTAAGGAATCCTTAGGATACCAAGATTGTATTGGAGATCACAAAGAAATGTTAAAAAAAATACAGGCACTAAAAGAGAATAAATATTCATGGCGATAATGCGTAATATTAATAGTTATTTACTTTTATACTAACTTATATAATTGTGGAATTGTATACTTTCATATAGCAAATGAAAATTTAGTCTACTTTTTCTATCGTTGAAATATAAAGTAATTCTCATTATTGAAATAATTTATTTAGGTCATGCTTTTTTCAGTGTATTTTGTTTTTAAAACAAAGCTGAAAGTTATTATATGATGCGAACAAAACACTACGCGTTTATTCTAAGAAATATTATGTTTAAAATATGGGGAATTAAAATCAAGCTCATTACGTAGGTTGTGTTTAGTTTGAAAATGAGCTGGAGGGATTTTGTTTGTATTTCATCGGAGCACCACAAGTAATTATTTTAAAATTGTTTACTTACAAATTACAAACGATATAACATTATAGTCATTAAAAATGTGTATTCATAAAATGGTTTCTTCAATTTTCGCTGTACCGAAGATATTTTTAGAAATTAATATGTCGTGTTTAAAACCAATTTCGGGTAGCCGTTATCGTCAAGAAAATAACTGGAAAACACATTCTTTGTTTCTTTGAAACGTTTTATTTGCCGTTAGAGAAATAGGTGTGCCTATGCCATGGTTTTAGATAAGGGTTATACTAAAACAATATTAATCATTTTTAAACGTAGCAGTTAAATCAATATTTAGCGTGCTCGTTCATTGTTCTACATTTTGAAATTGGAAAAAACATTAATTCAAGGAGAAATGTCATCACACATTTGTCATCGTATAAAATCTCAATATGATATTGGCGGGGCTTGAAACTTTTAACATTAGACGATGAAGGACGACCGATATCTGTCTCGCATATCAATTGAATCCTATAAAACACATCCTTAAAACCTCTTTTCAAAGAAAAGGCCTGAACGAGGTAGAAGGATTGGGTTTAGAAAGGGCTCGTAGTTACATACATAGATGATTATTATGCCGTTTACAATCGGATAGTGTGGGTGAAAGGTATGAAAATATCACACCCGCACGTTTGCATATAAATCGATCGATTATCAATGTTTTGGGATTCGAACTCCTGCCAGATTAATCTAGTACTAGCTACCTAATAACTTTGCCACTTTGCTACAGTAGACTTTCAAGTACATACATATGTAATTGAAATAATATCACATGTTTGGTACTTATTCCACATATTAGATTTATTGAGATCAGGACTGATTTCGCTAATCGCGAGTGAAGCCATTCCACCAAGTATTGACAGTGAATTCCTTAAAAGTGACGTATCGATGGCTTAAAGAGAAAATTTCTATCTTCGTTGTTGTCTATTGTGCAGGATAGGGTAAAAACTGATTTTCTTGAGAATGTCAAAATTTAACGTTTTATTTGTACCACCGCTGAAAAACAACGAATCAATGACAGGTGACAATAAAAAATGGCGGAATTGGATAATTATCAGAGTAGGTTTTAGAACGACAATGGAGATATCAAATTTTCTTAAATCGTTTTTCTGATGCACTTACATAAGTTTTGGTTATTAAAATTTTACGGGACATGCACATTGCATGATAGAACAAGATGGCATTATTAAGTCATTTTCAGCCAAAAGTGGAGTTTGCAAAATTACTCTTTAAGCCATTGATATATGTATCATAATGTGCTTTATCTTTAAATAAATAAAGCACATTTTTTCTAATACTCCCACATATACATATGTTGTTACGACCAGGACAGGTTACGCTCGTCTTGAGCATTTTCAATATATATTTATTACTTTAATATTCATTGCAATACAATGCCTTTCCACCAAGCACTGGCATTTAACAGCTTATAAGTTATTAAACCCTTTGATAATTAAAAAAAACCAGTCGCTCCACATAGTGACACATTTATTTTTTAATCTTGCTTCCACCAGTGACAGTTTATTTAAACTTATCATGAAAATCAATGTGTTATTAATAACACGAGGAATTTTATAATCCATCTACAGAATTGTCGAAAATAAAACAATGATACCAACGTTACCAGAAAAAGTTATTGATGCGATACGTAGAATTAATAGATACCATTATAAACTTGCATAGATTTCCCAACGTCTTGGATTTCACTTAGGTCCGTTTCTCCGAATAAACACCGTAAACTTACACAGTTTGACATGTGTCAAGTTGACGCCATTTCGTGAATTCTGATACGGACCTATCAGCATCATGAATCTCTGCCCACAAAGTTCCGAGAAAATGAACCAACGATCACATCGCTCAAAATCTGTTTCCGCTGCTACTTTGTTTGTGGACCGACTACACCCTTGCCATTAATGTCTATCACGCAAAATATTGTAGGTTTTGCCGTAGGATGCTGATAATACGATGTGCAAAGATTATACTAGATCACGGGTCGTCAACCTGGTCCGTACCGCCCACTAATTGGTGGTAAAAGCTTCCATAGTGGGCGATTTTTGCTTTTACCTCAAAATTTTTCAAAATCATGACAAAAAAAATGCATGAAGACACTGAAAGGGAGACCTTCATTTGTTTTTAACAAAAATTAACCAGAAGTATAATGTTTAGTCTCGCAGAATCAGACTCAAAGTTCTCATGAATGATTGAACTTGATTTTTTTTCAATGTTTATATTTGCGCTCTTTTTTTTGTTGCAATACAATGTTGGTTATAAAAAACTACGTACCCGTATAGGGTTGAAATAAAGCGATTTTGGTGGGTGCTAGGGAAATAGTACCATAAAAAATAAGTAAAAGTGAGCGGTAGGTATAAAAGGGTTGACGACCCCGACTAGATCATGGTTGATGTTGGGGCTAACGTCCAAGGCACGGTCGCGTTATGCGATACGTTTACATACAAAACCACTTTGATTTATTACAAAATAAACATTCACATAAAGAAAAAATAGTATGATCATAAAGAACATTGATGGCCATTGTCAATATTTGGTGGAAAGGCAATAAAAAAAAAGCATTTTCAACTGTAAAGATATACATCGATAAAGAGTTATTGATTCATAATTCAAACGATCCAAATTTAATGTAATAGTCATTAAAATTGATTTCAAGATAATAGCAACACTAAAATGTGCACGACCAAAAACGTTGTTAGAATCATATCAATTATAGAGTCAAATTTCGTTTCTAACATTGCTTAAAATCTTGATAGCGATCGACCGATTAAACGATCTCGACGAATTCTTCTCCATATAAAGATACAAAACATTATCAGTGTGTCAAAACATTGTCAAAATTATGTTGGGAAGAACAGCGGTTGGAAACCAGTGGTCCGTAAAGTTATTGCAGTTAAGGCAGTATTCTGGTCTAGGATTCTGAAAAAGCCGTTTTTTTTTAATTGCTTATTTCCAATTTTAAAACTTTTTAAAATATTTCCTTACGTAAGATTTTTGTTTAAATTCTAAGTATTGTTAGAGATATAGCTACTTTAGCGACGTAGAATCTAACCAATCTGGGCGGTTTTAACAAGTTTTTCTCGGATTTTTTTTCGGATTTTTTACAAAATAGTTGCCATGATATCTCAGGTTTTACATAACCGATTTCAATGAAATTCGATGTGAACCATTTTATACATTCTTTTATGATACATACTAGGATTACAAAAAAATGACAACTTTTACTATTTTTAAAAAAATCTTAAACAGGGGGGAAAAAAAAATTCAAACCTCCGCCATTTTGCGAAAAAATAATTTTTTTGACTTGGTTCTAGTATATACTAGAATTGAATCTTTACTGATTACGAATATATTTTTTTAAATTATTTCATGTGACTAGAAAAGTTAGACTGGCATATTTTTAATTCATTGAGCCAACCATTTTTAGGTTTATAGTTTTTTTGTTTGAATATTTTTTTGTTTATTCTTAAAATATAAATAAATATCTGGTAAGAAAATGGACTCTTTTGTTATTCCTTTTTTTCTATAGCACTTGCAAAAACACCTAAAATTTCAGCCTTTAGACTGGCCGCGGTGTTCAATTCATTGGAGCCAACCATTTTTTGGTGAGTTTAGTATAAATGAGGTTTGAAAGGTTGACGACCACTGGGATAGACGTTCATATCGCTAGTTAAAAAGACAACTTGAGGCATGGGGCAATAAACTTGAGACTCGTATAACACAGTTTTATAAAACATGGATGCATAAATTGTGACATATTTTTATAAAACACGCTTTATATAACACAGTTTGAGAAAAAAAAATACAATAAACATTTGTTGTGGTATTGGTGGAGAAGGTTTTTTGACATGGATATTCATGACATCCAAGAGATATTGGAGGATCGTACGTTGAACGAAGAAGAATTAGTCGAAGTTTGAGTTGTTTCACATTAAAAACAATAAATGACGGCCTGGAATTGGCTATTAAATTAGATTTTTTTTATTTAAAATGATCCTATAATGGAAAGGAGCTCAAAAATGAATTAAGTACAAAATATTTTGGAACCTTATAAGGAAATACGTAATTCGATATATTTTTTGGAACGCAAACCCTAATTTTGTATGAACTTGAAGCCTTGTATAACACGACGTTTTTGAGGAACCATATAACCGTGTTATACGAGGCCCAAGTGTATTGCTTAATATTGCTGAAGTGCGTCGGCTTTAAAAATATATCATGTTTGTTTTTTGAAAGACGCGAACTTTACGCAGAAAGATAATCCTTTGACGTAAGCTGCAAGCCACGGGAGTATTACTCATGCAAGATGCAAGATAAATGAAAACAAAATATCAGCTTTGAACCACAATCGACATGAGGCAATTCTCTGAAAGAAGCGGTTACGATTATTTGGAACTGTATCAAAGACTCTTTTTTAATAAATTAATTTATATTCCTTGGAATTATTAATTCGGTCCGGAAACCTCACTGCCCACATTGTAATTCTTGAGATACATACGTATCATGAATTGACAATGAAGCATTCATCTAGCAGAAAGATGTATGGTTTGAATTATATTGTTTATTATATCAAAAAGGGAAAACTATTATTCATATTAAGCTATATATGAATCGCTCTTGGTCCTTGGATGGATTTTAGTTATCGTCGTCTATATCCGTCGTCTATCCTTGGGGTAGAAGCTCCGACAAGCGAGCTCATTACCTTAGGACAGGGAGCACTTTTTGAGCCGGACGAAATATTTAAAAAATTGGCGGGCCGGATGACAAATATATAAATTCATGTTGGAATCCAATTGGAAAAATAATTTATATGTTCTAATATAATGTTAACAAATATATATTTTTTATTGTAATTTGTAACAGAAAATATTTTATGGGTTCATACGTCGTCTTATCTTATATTTAGGTACCAATTGACGAATTGAAATAATTAGTGTTGAATTCACAACAAAATTTAAAAAAAAAATTGAATAATTTATTTTCAAAGATCGAGAATTTTTGAAATTCTTCATCTTTGAAATTGGTGTTATGATGCATCAATACCTCATGCCTTTGTTGAATTACCAATTAAAACCATCATGCATCATAAAACCAGCATTTGATAAATTATCCTCGTTGCTTTAATTCTAAATAATAATCATATCAAATTAATAAATTATACATTTAAATACAGATTTATTAACATGTTAGGTTGGGATAGATTTCGCCGAACGAAGATTTTTAACCGATTGTCTATTATATATATTGACAATAATCTCGAATAATTACTCAAGCTATAAGTTTGAGTGTTCAATGTTTTAATGTGGTAAAAAATAGTTAAAGCAGAATAGCAATGGAATACCAATTATATATATAGAGTACTTAGATTAAGGAATTGATGTGGATTTAACCCTTGCCGAGCCGAGCTTTCGACCTTTTGACCGCTCTACCCCGATCAAGAGATAAGTATTCAATAAATAACACACCCTTGTAGGCCCTTATATCCAATTCAGCTTTTTGTAAAAAATAAAGCCTCAAGTGAATGGAAAACGAATTATCTTCGCTAGCAATATTATTTTTTATTCATTACGATTACGATTTTGATCATTATTCGAAAATAAAAAATTTCTAATGCTTTATAGTATGCTATATTTTTTTATCGCCTCCTTTCTATCCTCTTAAAAAATACGACATTTTTAAACCGTTACTGTTTTTAACTATACCCCCTTACAATTCAGAACATTTTGACTCCTCGGGGAGCAGCCTCGCAGAAGTTGTTTAACGCGAAGGTAAATAAAGAAGGATGCATTTAACAATTCACACTATTTGTTAAATATAAGCTCTCTTAATTAACACATTTCAGGATCCAATTGAGAGAAATGAACAAATCCATTGCTTTCTACAAAATTTCATCTTTATTCTTTCTTCTTAGCGTTGTTCCGTCACAGATAAACACAAGGCTTTGGACCGGAACTGAGTTTCAAAAGGCTTATATATATTTCTTTTATCGAAACTGATTCATTTTATTATTTTTCGCTACTTTTTATAAACTCTGTTTTAAGTATGGCAGTGCTTCTTAGCGGGGATGTTTTTTTATGAGGGGGCGCTGTTGAAGTTCAAGTGGGTGAGTATATCTTTAGTCATCTGTGTAAATCAACACTAGACGGGTGCATTTATTTTATTGGTCATTGTATCCGAGTTTTTCTGCATGAAAACTATTATGGTATATATCAGACCCTGTTTAAAAAAAAGTTAAATTTGAACTATGTTCAGTAACGGGGATCTCTGTATAATTAATTTTGGTAAAGATCGCTACAATATGGTGTGTAATCACTGGTATATGATTTCTGACTGGCCTTCAAAGACGGCCATGTTATTTTGCTGTCAATCCTTTTTATATATCGATACTCGTGAGACCTCCTCCCCCATTTGATTTCATTCACTTCAGTTCAAAAAATAAAACAAGGTTTTTACCCTCACACAGTCGCTGAATAATCATATTACCTGTAAAATAAACCAATGAATGATGACTCAAAAAAGAACACTTTTATTCTGTCATGGGGTACGTATTTTTGTAATTCTACGAATAACATTTTTGCTTGTCATCAGTCAAACTGCTAAGCTACCAAACTGTCATAAAAAATACTTACTTGGAAATCATTGTGAACACCTGGTGGTTTATTTTGGTGGCATGTGGTGAATGAACGATAATTTAGACATTTTAGGGAAGTTCGCTTTTTGGAGACTATTCATAAAAAAATAAAGATAATTATGTAGACATAATTATGTAGGCTTACCATAATATTGAAGGACTAAACCGGGACATATATTTTAACTTATATTAACTATTGTAGCAGTCGTACTTTTCGCTGATTGTTTTTCAAAACATAGATTTTTTTTTTAAATCATAAAATTACTTACATGTTATGCGAAAGTTTAATTTACAGAACAGTAAAGCTCGTTCGACTCTAGCATGCGGCTTCGGTCATCCGACCAAATATGTTTCATTCTGGAGAAAATACGCATCAAAGGTGCGGATATTCCCAACAGACCAGATATAAATATATTCGATCATTTTTGAATAATTGGACCCAAACAAAAACCGGAACCAAATACCAAATCGGTCGGAACCAGCGTCGCAAACTGGGACAATCCCGGTCTAATCGGGACGTGTGGTAAGCCTAATTATGTGCCATATGTCATTTTGACTATGAAATGACTTCCACATATATATTTCGTATTTTTCCGCTATTTTGTAACTACTGACACATACAAAATGTGCAGTTACAGAATATTGATTGTATTTAAAAAAAAAACTGTAATCATTTCCCAGAATTTTAATTGACAATCATTTATTCATGTGCTGGACGGTGCGGAAGAGCTAGGTTCCATATTTATTCTACGAACGTTCGATGTAAAATTATCATTGCAACGATAAATATTTTGTTTTATCTCATTTTGTATCCTATCTAGTAATAGCTTCTAGGAATATTGCTTCGATAAGCGTATACAGAGGAAAATAGTTTATTTTTAGTTGGCTTACTATACCTTATATGATAATATTCGGTATAAGATCATTACTACAAATAGAGTTTAATTGCCATAGTTTTTATCCCTGAACTTTTTTGGCTTTCAACTTCATAATTATGTATCTTGGACATAACAGAACTTAAATCAGAAAAAAACAGAATATAATTATTTATTAAAGGTTCTTATAATGTAAAGACCGTGTAAGATTTACGTGGTCACAGAGTTCTATACTTTATGCGCAGTCAAGTACTGGAATTTTTTAATAGACAGTTTCATGTAATATTGGTTTGCGGATTTTCACATGTATGATATGTTTTCAATATATCCAATACGGAAAATGAGGTCCAAGGAAAGAGACTATTTAGACGGCCCTCTATCTTTTCAATGTTGTGGAAACGAAACACGGCCATTAGTAATTCCATTTTTTCTAAAAATTCTATTTCTTAATCATACAGAAATCGTTCAACAGTAATCACAACTCTCATCGACCCACTCGCGAAGTAAGTTCATTGTAAATTTTATTTGACGCATCATTCACACTTCATTATAATTTCTTAGTTTTTCCCGATGTTATTATAAATAAAAAAACAAATGACAAACGATTGAAATTAAATTAAATGCAATCAAACTATTTCGAAACGATGACAGCTGCGCTCCAAGAGGAGTAGAAATAAATGAAATATTTAATGCATCACACGTTTTCTAGGGAATGTAAAATTGACTAATACATTTTTAGGAGGGCTGTTTTGTGAAAACCGCATTCGAGGCATTAAGTATCCAATAATAGCCGTCACCCGATGATCTTAAATATTAATTTTATATTCAAGCCAATAATAGCATGTATTCAATGAATTTGCGTGAGCTTTGTAGATCTCTATTATGTTATAGTAAAAAGTTCCACAAGAATAATGTAATACACTTGGGCTACGTAAAACACGGTTATATGGTTCCACAAAAATGTCGTGTTAGAAGGTTTGAAGTTCATACAAAATTAGGGTTTGCGTTCCAAAAAAATAAACAAATATACATTTACATATTTATTGAAAGAAACTTTAATAACATAATATAAGATTCATTCATTATCGCTATCACTTAGAATTCTATATGTTCGAGATCGGTTGTGAGTTTTCATCATCGGAGGACTCTGAATTTTTTGGACCTTCAAAAATTCGGTTATAAGCAACTGTCTACTTTTAGCGTATAAATCTTTACGTGTTTCCTTATAAGGTTCCAAAATATTTTGTAATTGCATCTTGAATTTCGAACTTCTTTCCATTATAGGATCATTTTCAATAAAAAAAAATCCAATTTAATTTTCCAAGCCGTCATTTATTGTTTTTAATGTGAAACATGTAACTTCTACGCTGCAACTGCTTTCTGAGTCATTAATTGTGGTATGTTCATCCAACATTTCGACTAATTCTTCTTCGTTCAACGTACGATCCTCCAATATTTCTTGGATGTCATGAATATCCATGTCATAAAAACCTTCTCCACCAAATCAAACATGTTAACAATTTTTGTTTTCCTTAAACCGTGTTGTATAAAAATATGTCACAATTTATACATCCGTGTTGTACAAAACCGTGTTGTATAAAACCGTGCTATACGAGGCCCAAATGTATAGTATATATTAGATATGGAAGTCACTGCCGAATATATTACAAAGCTGCTATATTTGACCTTCTATAATTGAAACGATTATTGCTCTAAGGGCGGTCGCATGAGTAATAAAGTTTACTGTGGTTGGTACTCTTTTATACGCCGTAACCTTTTGGCCTTTCGTCATACTCAATACTCCGATCAAGATTCTGAATTTCAGTGTTTTTAATCGATATAAAGAATCGTGACGAAAGATGATGTTTGATCCCTTCATCCCTTATTTGGCTTTGCGCGCATTTTTTCAGAATATGTGCACTAGTTTTATATTTCAAGGAACTTGGAAGCCAGAGAAAAGAAGACACAGCTTCCACTTATGTAATCGGTCAGATAAAGATGCTGGAGCTGCTATGATGGGACACATGGTGCGGATATTTCCAGACAGTCTCTTCTTCCAAATAATAGGGTTCCTGTGTCTCGGGAAACCGTCAAACACTATCCATATATTTCTAGAGCTTAGACTAGTGGTTCTCAAGTAAAATTGTACTGTGGCCGCATTGTAAACATCAGCGGTCCTACAGAAATTTCTGGTAGCCGCATCACATTTTTGTTTTGAGATTTGTCAAATAGACAATTTACTACAGGTATTTGTTCTCATTGTTAATACCACATCTTCCATGCATTTAGTAACATTTTTGCTAACTAACACATCTTGATGTACAAAAGTCAAAAAGGTGGCAGGAAGTTGGGCAAGGTGTCACCGACCTGGCCCAACTTCACCACTGCATGTATGAATGTACACAAATGTGATTTCTTTAATGTTAATCAATAAACTGGAAGATTTATAAGGTTCTTAATTCCGAAATAATGATATCTATCCATTAAAAAAATATATAATATACTGACCATTTCATTTCTTAGAATAGTTCACTTTATTTTTTTACAAGACGTTTTCCATTTGTCATTTATATGGCAAAATCTATTTAAGGTGACAACTGACACATCTTCTCATACCCTCGCGTTTGATTAAGAATGACATTGATGTATCTCACTATGAACCCATTTTAAAATATGATATATCATTGAAACATTTTTAGCACTCTTTATTTTAAGATATCGTGTTTCTTTCTTTGATCTGACAGTGCTGACGTCATGTTATTCAGCACCAAAAAATATAATATTCAGTTTGTCGCTTAAAAGGAATGTACCTCATTTTTATCACGTACCGAAAATGTAAATACAATCAATATAAAATAACCATCTACAATCAGGCTGGGTGGCCATTTACATTGGTAAAAGACATCTGCCGGCAAGAATTGTAAATAGATATTTCATAGCGATTGTTTTATATGAATCGTAAACATAAATTCTTCACCGCAGTTCATGGGTTAACATCAAATTTTCAACGTTATTTTAACATCTTTTTGATTGGACTGTTAACAAAAGTAACCATTTACAATGTTTAGAAACAGGTTTATAAATTTCATTGATAACCATACAAAATTATGATTTCAAAAATACAAAATTTCTACATATTTTAAATTAGAACTCCAAGTAAATATATAATGATAATTAATTATAATGCTTTTTTCAATTTTTGAAACGTTTCGTTCATGTAACAATTGTAAGCGATTTTTAATGAATACACGTAAATTCAAATCATTGATAATATATATATTTGCATTATTTCTCAGAACTTATATAATATATATTATATTCTAAAAAACAGTATAGTGGACATGAATGACTCCTGGCTTCATATAATTAGCCTAGATTTATTTCATAATATATAAATGATAAATGTCACCGGTTTCAATAATGATAAATTGGAGCGACTTGTAGACTTGTCCTTTATTAGATTCGCCATTTGTAAAATAGTAATCCTGATTCAATAATAAATATTACAACTGACAGCCAAGTTTGAATATCGAATGTCGTATTTCAAAGAAAAACTGTAGTGTTGCCATCTTAATTTTTTTTTACATATTTTCATTTCAATCGAATTGAGCCCTTTCGGGAAATTTTATTTAGTGTGGCCTACCGAGAAATATTTATTCGCTTGTCGAATACAAAGAGTGACATGGTTTGGCTCCGGTGAGGCATTGTGAAATTGCTTTTCGTTGGAAAATGTACAAGGGGCACCGAAACGAACGAACTCTAATGAGAAATAAAAGTGGAATTATTTCCGATTGCTATCATAGTGTGCAGTCTACAAAGGGGAAAAAGGCCATACCTTCTGGCATGTCTTTTTCTATCTGTATTCAAACTACATTTAACTTATGTATAATTCTATGAAAATTCTAGATATCTTTTGACCCAAACATCCAAGTATTGGGAAACAAATAAAATACTGGGTTATATTCCCATCTGCGCAAATGTTTTTTTTTTGCAAAATGTTCATTTTCAAATCGCTTTCGTCTGGCCAAACACAGAATTCAAAAAATGAAAATTCTTTACTGTCTCTTTGACACCATGTTTATATATCAGATATCAGATGGTCAATACTAACTTAGAAGAAAGTCATTATATACATGTGGATAAAAAATACTCACAGGATTAAAAGTGGAAAGATTTTATATATCTTAATTATTGAAATAAGTAAAACGCAATTTTGAATACTAATCCTAAATATTTATAAACACATTTATTAGGTGAGGTTAATAAACATTGCACTACTTCTTGATATGTCTGACAAATTGCATAATGATATAACTACATCAAAGTAAACACAGCCCGCTTAAATAAAAAAATGACTTCACATTTTATAGAACTTTGTAGACCGTTAAGTTTGCTTTGTTTATTGTTAGCTTAACTGTCGATCCATGGCGTAATTGGGTATTTAAATTTCAATCTTTTACCACTCAGCAGGGGTAGCTGCGGAAAATAAAGATAACCTCAAGTCTAATTTAAGAAAATATATACCAACTGCGTAAGATTGGGAAAATTTTATGAGACAATCGAAATGATATGTTCTTAATCCGCTTATTCTAAATTTGAAAATTGTTTTCATTTATTATTGGTGAAAATTACATTGAAAAAAGCAAATACAAAATATTCTAATACATAATACAATTATATAATTTCAGAGTCAAATAAATTTTCCACAGCATCCGATATTAAATTATAATAAAGACATAATTAAAATTTTCAGTAACGTAAACAAACCATTATATTCCGATAAGCGATTTTCTCGGAATAATGTTAGATGTATATCAAAGTAATTGATTTGTATTTATCACGCAGACAAATAAATTTAGAAATCACATTCTTAGTATTGGCGATAAAAGAATAATATTTTTAAATAGCTTCATTTCGATTGATTGTTTTAATATATTTGAAACGATTTATACTGAAACAGTGCTTCTTAACCTTTCAAGATTGAATATAAATCGAATTACGGATCTCTGCCCGCAATACATATAGAATTTTGTTTTCTAATTACCACATATAACTCCCAAAAAAATATTGGTATACAAGAATTAATTGCATATGGCTTAAATGCTTACGAATTGTCTTTAAATCAAAATCTTCATTTGTAATTGAGGAATGAGAAAAGTTAATAGACGAATAGGTTTTAACTGAGTCACCGGTTGTATGCCAGAAACGTAAATATACGGTCTACAATTCCGTGAGCGCAGTGCCGGCCATAGAAAATGAACGTATATATACTGTCCACTTTATACCCACTTATACTGAACTAGGGTCAAGGATTTTACAATTCAAATATTTCATACACATAGAATCATTTATTAGAATCCTATGCTTACAGTTGACATATTTTGTATTATAATCAATGTAATATCGATTTTAAAAAGATCTTCCATATATGTATTACCGAAATCGATCGTTATTTTTTTCAAAGAAAATCGCGGCCCTCTGTGCAGGACCGTTCTTATACCTACCGGCATTTAACGGGTTAATTGTAGGAAAATATTTAAAAGAACATATGAGCTTTTATTTATGTGCATACTACAAATGAATTGCTCTCATCCAAACGTGTAGCCGACCAATCATGATGCGGCTGGGGAAAACTTTAAAGTTATTCAATCATATTGCTTCGTAAATCAACATGTTTTATCAAACATACTGTCTTATATCACTTGAGTGTTAACTGTCAATCCTCGGTGGAATGATTTTATATTTAAACATAGAAGTATCGCTTGGTAATTCTTGCGAAGTTTAAGGAGGTCGCGAATACCGTCGCAAATATTGCAAAATATATTTTAAAAATCTTCCTGTAAGAATTATTACGATGTTTTTCTTTCCATTGCTAGTGACATCTATATTGTGTCTCTAGAAAACGATAGTTCTTCTGTCATCAGTCAATTTTGTTTAAAATAGGATTTAATAGAAGCCGTAGATGTGGTCGATGCGACCATTTCGGAGCAGTTAAATAAATTAACAGTTGATCTCTCAACTGACATTCATTATATTACACATATTTATATATGTCTATTATGATGGCTCAAATTTAAAATTGTGAATGAGTATTATTAACAATAATAAAATAATCGAGGAAATGGGTTGAGTTACAAAAAACATAATAAAAAGGTGCATAAGATGAAAAGATTGATATGTCAAATAACACGGTTACATGGTGAAACGTTTATAATTAATACCTAAAACTTTACTATGATATAAAACACAAACTGACTATTGCATAGATTCCATTAAATATGAGTTCACTGACTGAAAAGTGTTTGTTAATGAGTTTTTTGGCTTTTACGGCTTGTATTTTAAAATGTATTTTTCTGTTAAAAAGCTTGGTTAGCAACATCATAGGATGACTTTTATTAACTATTGTAAAATTCATTCTCAATAATTTTCATCTAACAACGAGACAACGATTAAATGTGATGGATGACTATGATGCTATCATTTCTTCCCGTTTACTTCAAATTCGATCCTAAAAATTTGGCGTAAGTATATTGAATATTATTTGATTCATATCCACTCCCTATTCGGAGAATATGGCCGCCACACGGTGCCTTCAAGATTCACTGTCACCCGCCAACCTCCTTGCTTCCTCTCATGTCATCCCGGCGTCCCGTAGCTCCGCTGAGTACATCCGATGGATGGTCATCAGTGGCCTTCCGGGGCGACGGAATCCACCAAATTGATAGAAGAAACAGGCAAGATTCTGGCTACCCTGGGGCATCCGCAGCACATTTCCAAGCTAGGTCCATCGTCGCCTTTTTATTTTGAACGTTATGTTATAAGGGGCTGGTTTATCCATTCTCTTACCACCGTGTTTCTGACAAAGTCAAACCACCGCACTCCTATACCATGAGTAGTTTTTTTTTAACTATGCCCGCTCCCAACTTGGGGCATATGAACTCCTCACGGAGTTTATCTGAACAAATGTGTTTCTACGAGAACTGCTTGTTATTCAGTCACTCAAACTCTCTTTTTGGAAGAGAGTAGAGATGGAATGGATACGAGGACATGGACAGGACTAGTGATTAGCTAATCACTGTCACTATTCGTCACTCTTTGTCATCGGAAAGGTGGGAAGGGATTTTTAATAACACAACCACCCATTGCCTCTGAGCGGAATCGAAAATATCTGCTCGTACCGGGAATCGAACCCGGGCGGTCCGACACGGTAGCCAACGACGTTGACCACTACACCAGGGAATGAGTAGTATACTATTAGTAAATAATTAATTCATTTTAACAAAGTAATGAATAATTGTAAGATGTTTTTAAATAAACTACAGATGAAAAGATTTTTATCAATTGATCTAGGACAGTGGTCTCCAAGCTCAATGAGGATGCGAGCTACTTTCAGACTTTGAAATAGTCTGGCGAGCTACTTTTATATGTACATATATTGTTTTATCGTTGTCTTTCATTGTACCATACATACATATTATTATTGTATTACTTAAATAAAATCGGACTTCCAATAAAACATGAAATGCGTACTTTAATTACGTATTAATAAACAAAACTAACGAGTACCCGGCATGCGATACAATGCCACTCAAAAGACGAAAATGTTTATGTTTTAAGTCTGTTTATTGAGGTGCTTTTTGATTAAAAATATTTTTTTTCTGTCTGGTACGTACACGAATAAATCAGAAGGTTTTCAAACGCGTGAAAATGCAGCTGTTCATGTAAGAAGCATGGATTTTCCAAATTTATCCTTCGCGAGCTATCGGTAGCTCGCGAGCGACCGATTGGCGAACACTGATCTAGGAGATATGACATGGAGCATTTTAAATTCACTGACTAGAGTGTTCAGACTACAGAAATTTCAATATATTTTTATATGAATTTCTCGAGTGGCAATAAAAGTTTTCTCCAGATAAAGGTAGCATAAAAGATTGCGAATTGTTTCGAATTTCGAACAGCCCGAGAGAGGAACTTTAAAATTGCGGAGATGCGTTCTCGGCGATTCCGAGAAGTGAAAGAGAAAAATAGCTCGCACAAAAGAGGAAATAATAATGTTTGCATAAGCCGGGATCTAGACTCTACTCAACTAGAACTTACTTTCGCAAATTTATGGTTTGCAAAACGAAAAGAAATACTATTAAAACCGCTTTTAGATGGTTCATAGTCGTAACGACTCCATGGTGAGAATTTAAAACTTTTCTTTTTAATTCAATGAGAAGCCCAGTGAATAAAATTGCTTTCACCATTTACCCACCTTACAAGAAAAAACATTGGATTCTCGGCGTCGATACTTTCTTCGCTTAGTTTCATATTCGTGACACTAATTTGTATGATATTACTTTTCAGGAGTTCACTGTCAATACTTGGTGGAATGACATTATAATAAAAATAATAACAGATTTATTAAGATCAGGACCAGTTGCGCTCATCGCGAGCATTATCAACTGATATTACATATAGAAATACAGTGTTATTAAAACAAAAGGCTAAACAAGACTTATAAAGGCATGACAAACAATTGGTAATACAAATGTGCCAATAGTTCAAAGTAAGCATAATATAAATAAAATAGACCAGAAATGCCCAACTGAAATCACTTGGTGGGCCAAATAAAATACTGCGTTTCTCTTAACTTGACTTAATTGATTTGAGATGTAATAGCTTTTATTGCTAAGAGGTCTTAAACATTTTAATTAAAGTCTATTTTTGCTTCAATTTATTTGCTTAGTTTTAATACTAACTCTTTGTCATACCTTGTAATTCTTGGTTAACTTTTGTAGAAATATCATTCTTTCGTTGTATTTCTTATCAGTTGATAATGCTCACTATGAGCGAAACCGGTTCTGATCTAATAAATTTTATGTGGAATAAGTACTAAAAATGTGTATATAATTATTTTTACTCACCATGTTAAATTAACAAATTTATTTATTGGCAAAAAAATATATAAAATACATGGCATTACAGCAAGCGCCAATGCGCCATGCATTTGAGAAATTAATAAAGATTACATAAAATAT
Organism: Himalopsyche kuldschensis; assembly: GCA_028554975.1. Lineage (NCBI taxonomy): Eukaryota > Metazoa > Arthropoda > Insecta > Trichoptera > Rhyacophilidae > Himalopsyche > Himalopsyche kuldschensis. Next base: position 2,660,937 of record JAHFWI010000005.1, read on the forward strand.
TACACAAAAATAAGAAACAGAACAGAAACATATTATTATTAAACAAATAGAAAGCGGTGGCAGGTGAATGACAACAAGTAAGTTTTCAAATGTGTTGAGGATGCTATCATGTCGGTGAATGATAAGAAATCATAATTATCGATGGCTTAAAGAGTAAATTTGCTATCTCCGTTTTTGTCAATTGTGCATGAGTGGGTAAAAACTGATTATTTTGGTATGTTCAAACCGATCGGGAAAATTTCAAATAGGACTTTTAAACGATTTTTTTGCACCGCTGAAAAATAACGAATGAATGGCAGGTAACAATAGAAAATGGTGGAGTTGGATAATTAGCAGAGTTGGTTTTAGAACAACAATGGAGTTGCGATGCATTCAAATAAGTTTTGGTTATAATTTTTTTAGATGATGGTGGCATTAGTGGTGTTGTTAGCTTGAGTGGTGAGTTGTTTTGGATAAAATTAGGTTTTTTTCTATAAATTTAATAAATTGTTGATAGCAGACAAAAAAAATATAAAAAAATATTTGTTTTGTTATCCGTAAATCTAAGAAGAATATTATTACTTATTGAAGGAATTGATATTTCTTCCGCAATTTTAAAACGCAAATTATAAAAAAATATTCAAATAATTAAATATTACTTTCAAATAATTATCTAGATGCTTTTACATCCAATTTGGATCTGGATCTTTATTGCATTCATCTGTCAACATGTGGTTCTCTATTGAAGGTGATTTCAGGAAGCGTATCGAACTGAAATGGATTTTTACACTCAATAATATATGGCCACAGATTTCTTACCAAATATTAACCTTTTTATAAAACTCTTTTGCTAATTTCAAACATATAATAAAAATAAGTTGACTACCAAAAATCACTGATTGACACCTCTAGTTTCAATATATGAAAAAATAGTAACATTTCAATAAACAATAAGAGAATGGCAATGGATAATAGATGACAACATACTACCGCCGTACCGGTACGGCGATACTAATCAAAGGGTTAAGTCATTTTCAGCCAAAAGTGGAGTTAACAAAATTACTCACTAAGCCATCGTTATGTGAGACACTGTAACCGTGGATAGTTCTACTTTTGAAACTATACGACTGTTATATCTTTTAAGTTTCGAGCTCCACGGCGACAGTGATAATGATGTAAAAAGATAAAACAAAATCGTAGCAGTGCCAGTGGCAGCGGGAAGAGAAGGGGGGGGGGGCACAATGAGAGCCGTGACACGCGAAATTGACAATAATAACAAATTCTCGGAAGCGCTTGCGTCGCTTTTCTACGAAATCCGCTTTGTTAAGTGTGCCATCATGTGAATTGTGGATGAATATTTTGTGTGAATATGTATGATTATTATACATAGATAAACACGCGATGCTGTTATCTCACTGTATTGTAGTTAGCGGGTCAAACTAAAGGGTAACGAAGCTGTTCTGCGGATTTGCATATTAAACATAAATAGGATAGGATACAGTAAGAAAAATAACAATGTATTTTAGTTCAGCATAAATCATTTTATATATTTGTTGATAGCTATTTCGGCTTACGCCTTCGTCAGAACTATTCTATGTATAATAGTTCTGACGAAGGCGTAAGCCGAAATAGCTATCAAAGAATATATAAAATAACTAGTATTGCTACCCGGCGTTGTTCGGACTAAGCGACCAATAATTATTTAATGTTATATCATTCGACATAATTATATCACAAAATCTAACATCCAAAATAGAGTTAAAATAAAATCACAAACTTTATTTAATTTGATGATATTATTCTCGCACATTAAAATGTCCAAATTCAGTAAAAAACTAATTTTCTGTCAAAGAAATGTCAAATAATGTCGTCATGTAAATAATAAACATTATTATTAATAATGAAAGCCGGGAAAAGTTCAGTAGAAGACTAATTTATTACATTTTGACTAAATGTCTTCGCCGATAAAAAATCAAACATATTTTCTTTCATATTCGTTTTTATGGCAACTTAATGACCAACAATGAAAAAGGGAATTACATACATACATACATACGCCGTTTCGGTTTTATATATAAGATTTATGCAGAACTAAAATACATTGTTATTTTTCTTACCGTATTATAATAGAGTTTTACCAAGTAAATGCCTACTCAATCATTAAATCATAGGCTTCACATATTCGTACCTTCAGTCGGGAAACTTAACCCTTCAGTGCCTGCCTGTTTTTAAAATACATACTATGACATGGATCTTGTCACAGACCCACGATTTCTTATCATCCATATCTCACATCGAGCTAATTTAACGATTTTTTCCAGTCGAAAAAAAGACCTATTTATTTTAATCATATGTATGGAAATAATTATTTTTGTTGAACATCGAGACCAACATGTAACCAACATCTAACGTATTTTCCCCTTGAATATGCTTTTATAACCCCCCTTCTGCTTCTACTTTAATTATATACGCCATACATTTCCATTTAAAATATGTATGTATTTATTTTGTAAAATTATATCTCCATATAATTAATAATTTCGACTGAAAGTGCTTCAATGTCAAATTTTAATAGTTAATTCAAAAGAAAGAAATTAGAAAATTCAATCGATTCAAATATGACAAAATAGAGAAAGACAAGAAATTGTCTCATAAACAATGTTTGTATGAAAAAGTAAAGAAAAAGACGAAGTTCCATACCTAACCCTCAAAATTATGTTTAAATTAATTTATTCCAATTCGTTATATTTTAGCATTTAAGTAGCCCACAAAAAAATACTTTTTCAATGTTAAATAATTCATACGAAATAGTATTCATTTCGAGCTTCAATGTTAACAACATTTTCAACTATGTATATATGTTGTTTTTTCAGACTTCCTCGAACATCAAGCATAATATATGTATTTGGATTCTTGTGAAGAAGGAGGCCAATGCCCCTATTGCCTCAGAGCCTTAGATCGGTGATAATATACCGAAGATATAACATACGATGAAAGAGAGGCCATTAGACCAATCTCTCATGAGAGAAGAGAATAAAATTATAAATTTTACATACATATTATTAAAAAAAAGTTCAAAATTCTTGCGATGATAATAAAAATAATCTTTTGAATTTTTGTACTTTTTTATGAGTTTTTCACAGTTAACCTTGGTTTCACCATTTGACATCGTCATGCATTTCATGTCAAGAGATGACCATTAACTGACCATCGGTCCTAATCAAAAGTACAACATTCAATTGATTCAAATTTGGTATTGAAATTACATCTGACACCTTTATGAAATTCTAAATTATAAAATATTATACCTTCTAAAACATCTTTTATATCTTACAATCATAGAGTCTGTTTTAAGTAATTCAAACATTCTACTTAAACCATGTTTTTTAACAATGCCCCTGAAAAGACGAAATCGTCAAAATCGTCAAAAGTAGAATCAAAGTTATTTTAAATTCTAACATCCATAAAGTTACCGCTGAATCCATCGAAAGTATATTTTACTAGCCTAACCTAAGGAAAACGGTTGACGATATCTGGATTTTTCATAAATTTTATATGGAAAGTTACATGGTATTTCCTATTGAGTTATTTTTTAACCATTCGGAATTACAGTGGAAGCCTTTATCTCCATTCTCTGTTATAATAATTATTCCTCTCAACAGGTGTGACACAACTTCAATGAATCCACTTAAAGTGATTCGTGGAACAACTAATACACTTTTCGTGCAATTGCATTTCATGATTATATTTACTATGTAATAAGATGTAATGAAACGGACATAATTATATTACGTAGGCTGGCCATACTTCCTTCGGATACAAACGGGATGTTGCTTGTCACGGGACTGATTACACAAGATACACATATTATATGAAAATTTACATCATTAATTTGATGTTTTGATTAAAAATCTGTAACGATGGGCTATAATTTAATAATTCAGCTTCTTAACAGTCAGTTAAAGTTAATTCGTGCACTTGAAATGTCCGAAGAATCCGAAAGGCGAAACCCGGGTCGCTACTTATGGAAAAATACAAAATTTTACATATTATTAAAAAAAGTTCAAAATTCTTGCGATGATAATAAAAATAATCTTTTGAATTTTGTACTTTTCCATGAGTTTTTCACAGTTAACGTTGGTTTCACCATTTGACATCATCATGCATTCCATGTCAAGGGATGACCATTAACTGACCATCGGTCCTAATCAAAAGTACAACATTCAATTGATTCAAATTTGGTATTGAAATTCTATCAAGCACATGAAATTCTAAATTATAAAATATTATACCTTCTAAAACTAATTTTATCCATCCTCATTTCGCTTGTGTCTTCAAACATTCTACCCATGTTATTTATTAATGGTTTGAAATCGCTCGTCATCGTCAATAGTAGAAGTGGTTTGTTTAATTACACAATTAGTGGAAATAGCTGTGTTATCGTGGGTAGTATTTTTTTAATCCATGATCATCCATGAATATTGTTGCTATTTTTCGTATATATACTGGTGTTGGCCGATTATTTACCGAACCGGTTCCCTCGAATTTGGCCACCAAACGTCGAATAGTTGACTCAGCAGGACGGCTGTGGCGAGGATAAAAATTACGTATAGCGCGCCACGTTTCTCGAATGGAACAGTGACTTTGATAATAAAATGTGATAAATTGCACAAGTTGTTCAACGTTATAATCTCCCATTGTGATTTCCCGTACACTACTAAACAATGGACAACGAATTTGACAGATGTCACTTTAAAAACATGGCTGCTATAAACTAACAAATTTCCAGCGTCCCTATTGAAAGACTTTCTTTAAAATACACGTTCCATATTTGAATCAATTTTAGCACAATTTTGTCATGCTTACTATTCATTTAAATCGACCACGCAAATCAAGGGGTAAGTTTCATTGCTTTAAAAAGTTGCCTAAATTACCGAGAACAGAGAACTCATATTGTAAAGTAATATTCAAAAGTCTAACGTTCACAGTTCAGTGGAAAATTAGCAAGAAATATAAAATTTTACGTCGAGTTAACATAATCAAATCAATGACCACTGTTTTATTGAGAAAAATATGTTCGCGGCTATTGACATTGTCCTGTCCGACTTCTGGGAAGGAGAATCATTCGATACGTCTTACTTTGTACTAAATAATTTATGTATTTGTCATTATTTTAAAGAAACAGCACCATGTTGTCTAGCTACTTCAAAATGGACGATGAATAATGATTGGATTAATTCGTATTAGACAGCATGACTATAACTGCGACTGACTCAATATGCAGATGTAATAAATTATATTATTTTGTGCGCGAATAATAAGACTAAATAATAAAACAAAACATAGCCGTGTTATGATTTCAATAATTAATTATACGTTTCAAGCAGAAACTAATAGTTCTTAAGGCAGTATTCCGGTCTAGAGGCTGAAATTTTAAGTGTTTTTGCAAGTGCTATAGACCTATTTACCTGATATTTATTAATATTTTAAGAATATACAAAAAAATATTCAAACCAAAAAACTTAAAACCTAAAAAGTTACAGGCTGGTAAAGTAGGGGGTCTCAAAAAAATGACGCTCCATAGTTGCCATAATCTCAACTTTTCTAGTCACATGAAATAAAAAAAAGAAAGTTATAGCCGTAATCAGTTAAGATGCAATTATAGTATATTACACTAGAAACCAGTCAAAAATATATTTTTTCGTTTTTTTTGATTTTCCGAATGTTTAAAAAATAGAAAAAGTTGAAAAAATTGAAACACCGAAAAATAATTCCGAGAAAAACGTGTTTAAAGTTTCGGGCAAAATTAAAAACCGCCCAGATTGGTTAGATTCTACGCCACCAAAGTAGCTATATCTCTAGCAATAATTACAATTTAAACAAAAATCTTGTAAGGACTTGTAAGATTTTAACAGACTAGACAGAATACTGCCTTAAGATATATTCGGCGGTAACTTTATGGAAGTTCATTTTAATATTAAATCAAAAGATACTTTTGCTTACTCCACGACCCACGTATTATGTAACAATTATTGTCACGAGCTTCGTCTGTTTAAGTAGTATTTTCATAGTTAGTATCGCAAGGTTACTTTAGTAATATGGTTGAGATTGATTCTAATATTCTTATGACATACAAAATGGATTATGAATTTAAAAGTTGCACTGGGAAGAAATAGGATGAGCCACCTATCCTATTAAAAAAAAGATAATGATTCATTGCATTGATGTCCATTTTAAAAAATCTATATTGAAGAATCAATCACAACGCTAATAATAATTTAGCATAAGAGGCTAAACACGTGTCACTATTTGTTACACAATACGTGGACTAAACAAAGTTGACTATTAATTTCTACAAATTAATATTAGTATTCTATATTTTTGACAGGTTCCATTACTGAGATCTTAAAATATATTAAATGAACATTATAATTTTCAAACATTATAATTTTATATTCATAAGAATCTAACTTTATCAGCAATATGTTATTTTTAAATCTATGAAATTCCGACGATTTATTTAAAATTTCTCATGAGTATGACGGAATAAATACGGAAACTTTCTTCGTAGAAAATTCGCAGAACTATTTTCGGAAATGGAAAATTATTCGATTCACGAAGTTTTCTATTCAAAAACGTATTCCAAATATAAATGTGAGTTTTACAAATTTGGAAGTCGAAACAAAAATAAAAAAGCACTTGTTCCAAATTTGAATAAAAAATTATAAGTTAGAAATTTTCTATTTAATGCTACCCGTTTTCTCTCTGTCTATTCAATAATGATTAATGAAGATTAATAAACTTCAGAGGACCTATCCAAATAATTGCCACACTTAGTAACACAAGATGTTTGAGTAATGACAATGTTATCATTGATTGAGTAGGCATTTACTTGGTAGAACTCCATTATAATACGGTAAGAAAAATAACAATGTATATTAATTCTACATAAATTATTTTATATATTTGTTGATAGCTATTTTGGCTTACGCTCTAGTCCTGACGAGGGCGTAAGCCGAAATAGCTATCAACAAATATATAAAATAATTTCTGTGGAATTTAAATACATTGTTATTTTTCTTACCGTATTACAAAGTTATCAACTTAAATGTTTTATTTCACAATGACTTCTTTTCGTTAATTTTATAGTGATACAGCAATATAATTTAAGTATTTCCAGTTATTTTATTATTATGGTCGTTTCGCGGTAATTCGCACAGTGCAGATAACTTATCAAGATAATGTGGTTGCTACGAAAGACAATGATAGCCGAGAATGTCCGAGAAACTCACAAGAATTATCGTTTACAAAGAATTTGCACCGAGAGGCTGGTTATACAAGGGCTTTAATTGCAGCCTCGGAGCGTGGTGTAATGCTCATTGCATCTACAGTGAAGTAGGTGCAATACTTGACAATGTGAACATACATCAAATAGCACAAAAATATGCAAACAGTTTGGATTTTTGGATTGTTTGGAATCCAATACCCGTCAAAAAACTACTGCCGAGACAGGCTTCATTAAAAATCCACATTGTCCACATGGTAGCGGGCATGGGTATGGCTGAAAATACCTTTTATGGGATTCCGAGTTCAAATTGCTCTTGACACTGTTTTGAGATATAAGCGTTTTAAGTTTCGATGGATTAAAATTCACTTGTAACAGTGAGTAAGTAAAAATGATTCAAATTACTTATTTAAAGCAATTTTTTTTACAACTCTTCAAATAATGATGACAATCTTAGAACTTTGTGAAATAAATTTAGTAAAAAAGTGTGCAGATGCATTGCAACTCTGTCATTTTGCTAACTCCGTTATTCAACCAAAGATAATTCTGAAATTCATATACATATATATGATAGAATGCGGTGAATGCGATAAAAGGTCATTTCTGGCAAAAATGTCAATTAGAACCTTTTCAAACTGTAGGTGAAATTCAAATCAATAAAAAATTTGAATTTTTTACTTTTCCATTAGCTTTGTCGTTAACGGGTTTCGCCTTTCGTCATTTATACTTTTATTCCTACAAATTTATAAGCGTTACAAACCATTTACAGCACGTCAGTTCAAATTCATTCGCGCACTTGAAATTCATGAAGATGCTGAAAGGCGAAGCCTGGTCGGAAGCCACAAAACTTGATGTCTTTTTTTTCACCTGGTTTTTAAGTCTGGGCTGATGAAAAGTTCAGTATTGTATCAATTTAAAAAAAAAAAAAATCGCTCGCTACATTATGTTTCTACAATCAATTCTCTACCCCTCTTTAGTGAGCCACTGCGTATGTGTAAGCCGATTATGCGACATTGCGTGTTGGCACGCGGGCGGCTTCACGCTCACCGCTCAACTCTCCATTGGTTCACATCCCGGCGCGGACTTTTCGTGTTAACATATTATTATTACATTTTATAACATTATAACAAACATGGAGGAGTGGTTAGTGAGAATAGCACATTTTCCGCACGCCACTGAGTGAGGAAACTGCGCGGTCCCAGGGATGTAAAAGTGTACACTGACTTGATAAATAGTTGTAAAATCATTTTTTTTAAATTATCCATTTCCGCTCCCAACTTGGAGCATATGGACCCCTCACGGAGTTTTTCTCAACATATGTTTTTCTACGAGAGCTGCTTGTTACTCAGTTTCTCAACCTCTCTTTTTTCGAAGAGAGTAGGGATGGAAAGGATACGTGGACTAGGACAGGACTAGTGATTAGCTAGTCGCTTTCACTATGCGTCGCTCTTTGGGATAGGAAAGGTGGGAAGGGATTTTCAACAGCAAAAACACCCATGCCATTGAACAGATTTATCGACTGAAAAAATCCGCTCGTACCGGGAATCGTATCCGGGTGGTCCGGCACGCAAGCCAACAACGTTGCCACCTCGCCACGGACCGGACAAAATCAATATTGGTAAAAATTTACTTTGCTTTGTACTTATTCCACAATTAAATTCATATTAAGATCAGAAACGGTTTCGCTCATCGCGAGAATTTTTAGCTGATAGGAATGTACATCAACACAGTTATTTAAGAATTTCGACTGAAGGTGCTTGATGGAATTTCAATATCAAATTTGAATCATTTGAATTTTGTTATTTTTCCATGAGTTTTGTCGCTAACGGATTTCGGTTTTGGGCATCTTCATGCATTTCAAGTAAACGGATGTACATGAACGGTTATAATTCAAACGATTGAAATGTGACATACATAGTTATTTATACAAAACTAAGCAAGACTAATAAGGGTGTAACAAACAATTGGTAACGGAAACATGGCCTGCTGATCAATGATTTATGTTACCTGGGATTGTGTTTTTTACACTCTTCCAAAAAAGACACTACAGCCCTGATCTATCTATATATATATATATATAAAAATGAATGTCTGTATGTATGTCCGCTATGGACTACTAAACCGCTCAACCGATCGATGTGAAACTGTACAAATTTATTGAGTACACTCTCGCAATGGCTTCTGGCCTACCAACCCCTCGCCCCAACCACCCCCCAACCTCCCCCCCCGATTTTTTTTTTTTAACTTTACGAATTTTTCGAGTTCACTTCTTCGAAGGTTTCTGGCATACCCCCCCATACTCCCCCCAAACCCCACCCCGCCAAACAACCCCCCTCCCCCCAAACAATAATTTGAATAATTGTGTAATGTCTTTCCTTCAATTTTATTTTAGTTGCTGGCGTAGCAACGCGCGCAGGGTATATGCATAATACAGCCAGATTTTATGCTTGTTTATGATAAAGCTACAAACGTCATAAAAGATTTCAAATATTTACCAGATCTCGTGATGTTTCGCATATCAATTTGCATAGAATCTTATTTCTGAAAATACTACCATAAATATTTATGACTTTATTTGGCTACGATAGTCAAATGAGTTAACTACAGTGTGTATAAAAAAGTTCTGTTTATTATGGGAAAGGGAATTTTAAAAAACACACATCCATGTATCCGAACCGACATCAATAATTCGATTGAAAAATGAAGCTGCCCGGACTGGGGCTCGAGTCCGTGAGTTCCGCAAGCGAAAGCAACGGCGTTGGCACTCGGCCACAGACCCGAAAAATATAATTACTACATAGTCATTGAAGAAACTTTAATAATCTTTAAAAACTTTTTTAATAAAGCTCTTAATAAAAAATAAGTATTTTTAAATAATATTCTTAATAGGACACGTTGCTGGCCACTGCTTACATTATTTCCAAATAAAAGGTTTTACCCAAACCTATCTGATTGATTACAGCACATTAGTTAATATTTTGTAATGCTAACGTCATTGGTAGTATAATTATTTGTTTGCTTTGTTTTGATCCTAGCTTCCCTGAAAAAGGGAAAAATCCCAAACTGCATTTTGTGATTTTATCATTTTAAAATACATTAGAATTAATCTTGCTTCATTGCTGAAGCAAACTTTGCGATAGTAAGTCTGAAGATGCATCTGAAAGAGGCGAAACACGTGTCACAGTTAGTAGCGCAATACGTGGAATAATCAAAGTTATTTTAAATTTTATATTGAAGTGTTTTGATATTTGAACTAGAACTGTTTTTTTTTTCTAATAAAACTGAGATCCAGTATTTTCGTGATATGGAGTTAACGCCGTTTTAGAATCGCTGCACTATAAGATAATAAAATTAAAACGTTTCGTGGCGAAATAAATAACCGCGTCAAATTTTATATTACTCGGCACATTTTACTATAAACATCCATAACTATTTAAGCATTTTATTGCTTTCAAATCAATTTCAACGAGTTTCTAGGAATCGTTACAATTAAACATCATTTCTATAGTATTTAAATGGAAGCAAAGTCATACGACTGCAATCGTTAAATTCAATATTTAATTAAAACTATTATTCTCGGAAAATAATACAAGGCTGGATTTTTTACTACTTAGGAAATTTTTATGTTTATTATTATTTCATTGCGTTTTAAATGTGTTTTCAGCTGGCTGCGGGTTAAAATAGGAGTACAATAAAAACCGCAATATGATTGACTAATGCGGGTGAAGATGTTGGGTAATAAACTGGATTTTTACTATTCATTTTATTATGTATTCGGAAAATAAACGATACAGACAATGTCAGTGAACTTTACATAAATTGATTAAAAATCTTTTAAAAATGTGAGTTATTATGTTTATCGTAATCGGTGACGGCTCGGTAGCTCCACTCCTAAGACAACCTCGGCAATCATTTGAAAGCAATTAATGCTGCTATGCTATAAGATTCAATAGAAAAATCTTCTCCATTTTGTGATCAAAAAATACTTACTCTAACTATTTCCGCTTCCAATTGTCCACATGTGAAACATGTAGATCTCATGCTACTCTATTTTTGAAGAGAGTATGCATAGAAGAATCGAGTTAATACAAGAGTATTTGTTAGATAATAACATTCTCAACGAACCGTTTTATGTATCGGATGGATGTACAGTGGAACCTAGATCTTACATTCTCGCATTATACGTTTTCCCGCGTGGTGCGTTCATTTTCTATAGCCCCGGCATTTAGTTCATATATAAAACTTTCCCGCATTCATCGTTTCCCGCATTAATTGTTTGTCTTATACGGTCCCTTGAAAAACGTAAAATCGGGGTTTCACTGTAATGGATTGTAGGAATCACAGACATTAAAAGACAGCAGAAAATCCATAAATTGGTCGAAATCGAAGCCAACAACCTTAGCAACTGGCCGAAAAATCAAGAATAATAAAAACAATCCTTTTTCACTTACAAATCCTTCAATATCAAGTTTGAAACGATTAAATATTGATTGATTCTACATACTTTATGACGACCGATCCGCTTGATGACCGATCCGCTTTTCATTTTTCGACATCTTAAGACTTTCTGTGACACATTTGTCACAGTGGCTAGACGTTTAAAATGACTGGGATACATACTGCGAATGCCTCCGAAGACCATAGTTTGTATCGTTTGTATATATCCACTAGTGGGCGATAAAGGCTTCTGCGGTGAGCGGCGGGCGATTTTTGCCAAAATGACAAAACATAGATGTCTGAAAATCGCTGAAAGTGGAGACCTTCGTTTGTTTATAACGAAAATTGAACCAGACATAAAATATTTAATCTCACAGCATCAGACTAAAGGTTCTCATGAATTATTGTATTTGATTTTTCTAATGCAATGAAATGTTGGTTATAAAAGCTTGTTTTATCGAATTTTAAAAATCCTTCTAGAAAGGTTTTCACCCATATACTGGATTGCAGTATAACGATATTGGTGGGCGATAAGGAAATTAAGCCATTCACAAAAAGCAAAAGTGGGCGGTAGGCATAAAAAGGTTGACGACCCCTGGTATATAAGATTAAAAGTAATATCCCAAAGTTTAATGGTTAATATTAGAAAACAGGATTAATTAGCTAATGCTTTGATATTAATGACGTTCAGTCAACTGGATAAGTACCTTATTGCATAGATAAGTCTTTTAAATTTAAAATTGTTAGAAAGAGATTAGGACTCTTATACTAATTACAAATTATGGGTTTTCCGACGACGTGTTATTTTAAGAATAGGATTATTTTGATTACTTGAATTTAATAGATTCTTAATGATATATATAACCATATAAAAAGGGTGAACCAAGAAGATTTCGTTACTCTTGTTTCTTGCAATGTGCAATAATTGCCATGCAATTCAATTTGGTGATGTTAAATTCTTAGAAGTCCGTTGGAATAAAAACTTAATACATTATTTCCAGCTAAAAGCAAATGAACTCTACAATATCAGATGCATTATACAAAGTCAAAGGTATAAAACAGCAATAAAATTTGTTTACATACATCCAATGCCTTACATCAAGTTTCTAAATCAAATCTTGCTTTTGCAAGTTTTATTTTGTTATGTTAAACAAATTATAAACTATTGATTCTATATAAATTATATCCAAATGGTATTTATTTATTTATTCATGAAAATACAAATCATGGCATTACAGCTGACGCCAATGCGACATGCATTTGACAAATGTTTATATATTTATTTATATATGTATATGTTACAGTGAAACTGTATTCTCAGTGAAAATATATTCTTCTCCAAGCTGTCATTGAAATTTAATTTGACCACCCTATCTTCAGCCCAATGTTTGTCTGTGTTCTTCTTTGGTTCTGTTTTTATGATGGCACTACTTGTTGATTTTGTTTCATTGAAGCAAACCAAAATTTTGCCGGCAAATCATCGACTTGGGCCAATAATTTCAATGATCGTGACCAGAGAAATCATGTTGTCATAGAAATGTATTACTTAATACATTTTCACTGAGAATACAGGTTCACTGTAACATATATACATGCCTTTATATATATCACATTTTTTTTTAAATATGAAAACATTGTAGTCAGAACACAGAAAACATTAATAAAAGCTCATTAGAAATTTTCAAAAGAAGTCAAACGAGTGAGTTCCGACAAAATCAACTTTAATTCATACAAAAAAGTATTCAGTATGAGGATAAAGGATCGAAAATATTTTTTAAATTCAGTCATGAACGAGAAAATTTATTGAATTATTATCTGATGAATTTTCTTAGTAATTTAATGACAGTTAGTCATTAATTAACTATTGATTGATAGACTCTTAAAGAAGTTTACCCCCAGCAGAATCTTTTCTACGAGAACTGCTTTTTCTTCAGTTGCTAATCCTCTTTGTTTAGAAGTGAAGGATATGCCTAGTGGTTAGCTAGTAGCTCTCGCCACGTTCCATTTTTACGATCGGATAAGTGTGGAAGGGAATTTGCGGACAACACAGACATCCATGTCTCCCAACAGAAATAAATATTTTGATTGAATATAGACCAACCAACCAAAATACTGATCAAATACATACAACCCTTATAGAAAAGTCATATCCACAAAGATACTCCCTTGTAATATAATAGATGGATGGAGGAGAGGGATAATTTTTTTTTGTTCCTCTCCACGTTCCACCTTTATTTTTCGATTGAAGGCCGTAATCAACAAGTGGTGTTGGGACAACAGAATCCAATTCCAATTTTTTTTTATGAATGTGTACATCATAACATTGCAAAAGCAATATTAAATTTGTATTTTTTTGTATCCTTTTCATACGCCTAATATGAATGACAAACAAATGACGAAAGCAAAATACTAAATTCAGAAGCTAACAATATCCATTGTTCGCCGTTTATTAACTTGGTGGCCTACTCAGAAGCGAGGTCGAAAAAGAAGCAAAATTATTATAATATCGCTGGAAATATTACCATAATTATCGTCGTTTTAAAAATACCGTCATTATTTGCTTAACGACTGTTGAAGGTATTTATAAAGTTGTGTTAATGATCGGTGCTTATGTATTTAATTGATTTTGAGGGGTTTTAAAGTTTGGAGTTACAAGCGTTTAAATTTAAATTTTCTATTTTAGGTCGGGGAAATGGGTTGAAAATACTTTATTCAAATCATACAAGATGTGCGAAAAGTAGATGGGTTTTCTGCCTGAAAACTATCCTTTATTAAAACTACTGAAATTCTTATTACATTGAATGAAATAAAAAATTTGGAAACACCTTATGGATACTGTCTATGTGCAAATGAAATATTAATGAGCAAAAGTATTAAATTTGTGTTAGGAAATTTTTGATGATGACTATTAGCTTGAGAAAAATTAAGTGTATATGTTACAGTGAAACTGTATTCTCAGTGAAAATATATTCTTCTCCAAGCTGTCATTGAAATAAAATTTGACCGCTCTATCTTCAGCCCAATTTTTGTCTGTGTTTTTCTTTGGCTCTCTTTTTATCAAAGGGACTAACTACTTGCTAATTCATCGACTTGGGCCAATAATTTCAATGATCGTGTCCAGTGAAAACATGTTGTCATACAAATCTATTACTTGATACATTTTCACTGAGAATACAGTTCCACTGTAACATATACATCAAAACATATTGAGGCATTTCGTTAATCAAGTTGAAAGCTGACAGTGATAAGTTAAGCTTTCTCTTTTCGGGGTATCTATTAACTTATGGCTCGTATTTTAACGGTCAGAATAGTAATACAGTTCTGGTCTGAATTTATATTAATATGGTCAGAATTGTATTTTCAGTGGTCTGAATTTATAATGAATGGTCATAATGTGTTGGTTAGAATACAGAGGGTAGAATAAATTATGAATGGTCAGAATTTAAACAAATTGATCAGAATTTAAATAACATTGTGCAGAATTTAAATGAAATTGGTAATATTTAATATTATTTGGACATATTTATTTTGACATCTGTCAGAATTTCTTTTGGAGATCGTATATCGTTTCTATTGGTGCAAATTGATGTCATACGACAAATGGTACAATGGGCGAGAGATACTACTAGCGCCGCGGCCATTGAATAAATCACTAGTATTTACGTTAATTTGACAGCTCTCAACATAGATATTTTCTCAACCTTCGACACTTGCCGACGGGCCTTCGAAAACATTGAAGACGATGGAGACGATTCATATGTTGCTTCATATGAAATTAAATATCATAATGAGGAGAATTTTGATGATGAAAGTCACCGAGAATTCATAATTTTAATTTCAACAAATCCGTTTCTCAAAAATGCGAAAATCAGAAATAATGTTATATATTGCGCAACATATAAATTAGTATGGGAAGGGATGCCCGTTATTGTTCTTGGAACCACGGATATGGATAGACAGTTCTATCCAAGGGGAATGGCTATGTGCTCTGGTGAGAACACACGCAATTATGAGATTATAAATATATGAACCCAAACCTTTACCGAATTTTATTCTGACGTTTTGTTTTTATTTACCATTTCATACCAAAATTGTTACAAATTCTGATCATTTTATAATTTTATTCAGACCGCTAAATAATGTTATTCCGACCGTTTAATAATTTTATTCTGACAATCATTAATTTTATTCAGACCGTTACTATTTCTTTTCTGACCTTATATTGAATTGTATTCTGACCAAGGAAACCATTTTTATTCTGACCGAAACATCATTTGAATTCTGACCATTTATTTTGTTGCCTTAACTTATCGATGAATAAGACAGCATCCGCTGTGAAAGGAGTTTGAGGCGCATAAGAGGGCGTACAAAGAATAACCTTTTGCCCCCTGCAGCAAGATACAACCGAAGCTGCATTACAGATAGACGCCACGAAAAGGCCAGCCGATGGACTCACTGGGCTTGCCATTTCCTTTATTTGAGCAATCTTTGCGATGGTAAGTCTAAAGATGTCTCTGGACGAGAATAGTAAGACAAAACGCAGAATAGTCTAAAATATTTCATATTGACATTTCCCGTTGGAATTGATGTGTTCATATACTATTCACAAAGCAATAGTATTTTGAAATTTATTCAATTTGAGTTGGCTTCGGATTCGACCTAAAAGTGACTGAACATCCCTAAAAACGGCTTAAACACGTTTACATATACGTTTGTATTTATTATAATTAATATCTGCCTGTCTTTCTGCAAATATATGTATAATATCGTGATATATGAATATATTTTCATTAAAATATTGTAGTTATACTTTCAATGGATTGAGAGGAAACTTTGCCAACCAATTTTGTAGCAACATTTGAAAACCAATCCTCAAGAAATCAATTGTTATTCAATATTATTGTAGAAAGTAACTTTTAGTTATGTAGTTACCTTTTTATAGTTTTATATTTCCGACTGTAAAATTGTGAGCCAGTGAAAACACAAACTTTAAACTAGATGACAGAAGAGTAAATATGTATATTATGCATTTAATATAAAAAATTTCAAATACATTTTGATATTAATTAAAACAGACTAAATGTTATTTGAATCAAAATAATTTATGCTGAAAAGTTAAGCCAAATCCAAAAAGTATGACAGGTATTTATTCCTAGCCATAATTATATATTTTATTGTATTTAACGCAACGTTATTATATTCACACATTGCACTTCCCTGTTATATTTCTTACGTACCTCGTATGACACCATGCCGACTGATATGAAGTACCTCTATAATAGGGCTCAGTAATGGTTTCTGAGTAGTAAATAATTTTCGCAGAAGTTTCGTGTGTTGTTGTTTTTTCTCTTTACATACCTACTTACAACATACCACATAGTCGCGTTACTATCATAAAGCTGGAAATAATTCCGAACGTAATAACCTTAGCTGTCTCATACTCGACATGCATTATTAAGGCGATGTCATTATGTAGTAAAACCTTGTTTTACAAGAGACACGATGTGCCTAGAAATACGAACATTCTTTTGGCAATAACTGTTTTCGGGATTCTATATTTTTCAGTGTGGTAACATTATGAAATTTATTCAATTTATCGTGAAAAATTGAAAATAGAATATAGGTGGTTTGAATGTCGATTCGTATAGTATTCGTATATTGAAAGTTATTGGCGAATTATGTCAGTATATTATGTACATTTAAGCAACAATTCGTAGTACTCCTTGCATTCTTGTAGGAAAACAGTCGTAAGGGCGACCTCTGTTTTCCCCACATTATATATTAAAGAGGTATATCTATACGCAATACATCGGCACGTGAAGTTATATAATATCTACAAGATACACTTTCTTTTTCACTTAAAGACTTTATTGTAATTAAAAAATAAGATCCACAATATTGTGTTTGTGTTTGAATAAATTAATGTCTTTTTTGTCGACGCTTTCCTCCCACAAGCCTCAAACTCGTTCAATTCTTAATTCATGCCCACACCCTGTGCGTCCACTCTAGAGTCTCCAATTACTCGAAATCCCATCTACTCGAGTAACGAGTGGTATTTTTATAAATACTCGAGAAGTAGTAGACGCATCAAAATATACATTATTAATTCAAATTTCTGTATATTTCTTTAATTTAGATTATTTTTCAATATTTCATTTTGTCTATGGCGACAGATTCTCGTCATTGATAAGAAAAGTCAGCAGGACCGAAAGTAAAAGTAACATTAGAAATTATCGCATAGCATAGTCAATGGCAAAAATATTCTTCCAAGAGTAAAATCCACGTATTAGACTCAGTTAAGCGCAACGGTTAAACATTATTGATATATTTTTTAAATAAGAAAATAAAGCTTGGAAATTAATCTTTATTTATAAATTACGAGTATTTGAAATATGGACGAATATTCTCTAGTATCAAGTAGTCGATACTCGAATTGGAGTCTCTTATCCACCCTCTCCAAAAAAAGAGGCCAAGCGTTTTAAAAAAACAATCAGTTAACCCATAAAATCACTCTTATTCAGATGCCTGCATTGGGTGCTAAAAAAATATATAATCATATTTACAATAAAAATTTTCTTCTGCCAAAAACAGTTGTAAACAGTTATTCTCATGACTTGAATTACAGTTTTTCCAATAGCCATATAATTTTGTATTATATTATAATTTTATATGGGAGATGACAGTTGGCATGGTAACGGTATTTTAATTCGTAACTGCAGTCTGCTGTTTGAAGTATCATAACATGCCAGTCAATTATAATCCCATTGCAAGAAAACTTAGATAGAACGCAGGAAACTGTATCATAGTTATTCAAAGAGATGACAAAACTTTGTTTTTACGTTATCGTCAGAGCACTGACATAATGATAATTTAATAAGTGTGCGGGACAGATTGATAATACAGTGAAACCCCGATTCTACGTTTTTCAAGGGACCGTAAAAAACATACGATTAATGCGGGAAACGATGAATATACTTTTTTAACAGATTCATCTATATCCTTAAAGTAGATATATATTTTTATTTTTTCAAAGGTCAACAACGCTGCTGTTAATGTCATTCCATGGTAAATTATTGTGTTTTCCCTATCTTCTTCTACAGAAGATACAGATGCTCAGTAATTACCGGAAACATTGTGACAATGAATCGAAAAAAAGTGCCCACGTGCTGTCTCAGTTTTTTTCTACGAATCGATTGGAAGGGTTCGAATGTTTTTTTAAGAAATATTCAACAAAAACGGTCAATCGGGATAATATTTGTGACGGGACCATAATTTTTGAACGTAAAATCGAGGAACGGTTAATGCGGGAATTTATAACATCGCTCTTATGGGTGTTTCGCCAGGACTATAGAAAATGAACGGACAACACGGGAAAACGTAAGATCGGGGTTCCACTATAGTTGTTCAAACTGTATAACTGTGTATGAGAACAGAATTCACACAATAGTTGCTCTGTATATTTTCCTTATATGGCCATAAAAGTATTGATTGATTTTTTAGAACAGTTATCCCCAAGCCTGTGCCCGCGAGCGTCATGGCGCCCGCGGATTGATTTCTGTGCGTTTACCAACATTAGTTCGAAACAATTTCGACAGGTGAATTATCTCTGCATTTCAGATATGAAAGAATTGATAGGTAAAAGTAAATTAAGCGTGGAATTATTTGCACACATATTCAAGTGCTTCAAAAACAGTTTGGAGAGAGATTTCTGCAGTTTACTACTATTGAGACAATGGCCTCCTTTATTGTAAATCTGTTTACTTGCCAATCTGACGTCACGCCAGTATTTTCACGCCACACGCAAATTTAAGTTTTGTTCCACGAGTGCAGAGATCTCCCTGGAAAAGATTGCCTATTTATGACGAGCATTGCCGAATGCATGTATCAACTTACTAACGTATCAACAGCACTAGCTTATCAAATATATGTACACTTGGGCGGCTTGGGCCTCGTATAACACGGTTATATGGTTCCACAAAAACGTCGTGTTATAAAAATCCGTGTTATGCAAGGTTTGAAGTTCATACAAAATTAGGGTTTGCGTTCCAAAAAAAAATATATCGAAGATTTTTATTTTAATTTATGTTTTTAAATAAACAAATGAACATTAACATAATTATTTAAAAAAACTTTAATTACATAAAATACCATTCATTAATCACAATATACATACCATTCATAAATCAAGTGGGTTGTTTTATTTCTTTAGCAGATACAATATTTAGTGTTAAATTTTCATCTTGATCGATATCTTTTAATATGTTTTCAAATGTTCGACGAATATAATATGCTTTAAATGTAGAATGTTATACCTTGGTCTAAGGGCTGGATTATAGACGTGGTGTTTGGTGGTAAAAATAATATTTCAACCTTAGGATATTTTAAATCGAGAATTTTTTCCCGTGTTATATAAAGAGTGTTGTATAAAAATCTGTCACAATTTATACATCCGTTTTGTATAAAGCCGTGCTATACGAGGCCCACGTCACTTTCACCAAGCAAAATTCTTTATATGGTTAATGTGTCTCAGTTATACATATTGTTTGCGTATCATAGTAAATTATATGAAATTCATAGCACATAAATAGTTATATGGGCTATATAAAACTGATAATTAAAATATATATTGTATTTAAAAAAGGGATTGTAGTCATAAAATTGGTCATCGGAAACAACTTATTCCACAACACTATGCAGGTGTAAATTTTCATATAATTTTACTGCTTCAGGAAAATAAATAATCATTTTCTGGGATCGGCAGATGTTCCTCCTGACATGTGGGTTCGTGGAAACACAACAATTAAGCAAGATATTTCATCAAAGCAACCATTTCTTCATATTTCATATCACGAAGAGTTTCCTAGTATGAACAGCGATGCCTTTGTAATTCGAAGAAACGCCTTCGAAGCTTTTTTCCTAGAATAATTTATAAGTTAAAACAGATTGGAATCACATATAATAAATAATTTTCATTAGCAGTTGGATAGGTACATTATTGAAGTTGTTTTAGTTTAGGGCCATTTTTTTCAATCGGACTTTTAAGTAGCATGCTAGAATTTCGCTATTTGGCTTATTTCGACCAATGTTTTCTTAAGATGATTTTAAAAATTAAACGCAGGATGTTTCAATAAGGAAAATGGTGCTGTATAATTTCCATCATGGTATGTAATATGTGGCACGATGGGCTGTCCTGTTGGAACCACATGTTATCGGTATTAATATCATCCAGCTTAGGGCACAATAAGTTGCTTATCATCGATCTGTGGCGCTTGCCGTTGATGGTTATAGCAATGTCAGTTTCATTTTGGAAGAAGTACGGACTGATGATTCCGCCAGACCAAAGTCCGCACCAAAAATGACTTTATCGGGATGCGTTTGATGCAAGTGTATCTCATATGGATTGGAATCACCCAGAATCCGTCAATTTTGCTTGTTCACATATCCATTCATCAAAAAATGGGCCTCGTTGCTAAAAATGACGTTCTAACAACGAACGCTTCTCGAACGGAGCAGTGACGTTGACTCATTATAGCTTCCCTATTGAAAGATCCTGTATAAAGCAAGGAAATTACAAAAAATTCCTAAAAACGAAACTCGTGTCGTTAAGACAAAAGTCATAGAAAAGAACCAAAATCAAACGATTACCAATGTAATATTCTAAATCTTTCTGAAATACAGTGGACATCATTCAAGTTTGGGAAGCACTGGCACACCGCTATTGCATGAAAACACTAATGAATGCGATAAGATCTATGGTATCAAAAATGTGCAGGCTCATAGTTTTTTTTTTATTTTTAAAGTGACATTTCCACGAAATAGTGCAACCGTCAGCTGTCAATGTCCCCCAAATAATCATGATATGTAATATTTATGTCCGTTACATGGGAAAAAAACATTTTATTGGTTTTGTGTAGTATTTCAACTTACATTATCATCCCCTTACATCTAACGAAAATAGGCTCACCATAATACTCAATATTTTTATTATATTATATTTATATGGGTATCTCTTTGTTAAAATAGTGAGGGACTATTACAATAAGCAGTAGTTGTGCAGCTGTTAATGGAGAAATTACGTATCGCTGATAATATATATCCGACATTTAAAAACGGTATAAAGCGAAGGTCCCTAAATTCCCCTTAGTAGAAGTAGTTGAGTAGACCCCTAGCCGATTTGTTTTCGGTAGACCCCCTAACATAATATATCTATATTTACAAATTCACTAACTTAAAATATGTTTGAATCTGAAAACAGAGCGACTAACTTTGATAGGGCTTACTGTACAGTAGAATGTTTTAAAATAAAAGAATATTTCAAGTTTTATAGTTACATTTATTCATTAAAACGACACAAACTGAAAATCTAGTGAAATTTTTACATAAAATGAATACACACAAAACAGTGCTTTTAATGGAAGGGATGAGCCTGATGCTTTGATAGCAATTTCAATAGTTGGTTTCAATATAGTCAGGCTTAACCTTTAGTGTATCGTGGACCTCCAATTATTTTTTTCAATTACGTAGATCCCCTCCTGCAGGTCGGAATTGGAATTACTAACACAAAAACACAATTGTTTTGGAAATAAGCAACACGACCGCTAGTTGCATGAACCATAACCTCAAATGAAGACTGGACGAGCTCAATAATCAAGAACAAACGTTCACAAAAATACTATCAGTGCAACAAAATGCATTTCGGACCAAGTATCTTATATGAGAAACTTTTATTCAGCATACAGCTATTGATACGGTTCGAATAGTCATATGCAAAGCATTTGCCACAGAGTCCGCTTGCTGATGATTAGTTGGATTAAGACTCAATGATATATCTGAAGATCTTTGCAATCAATTAGTTTCTCTTTCGATGGATTCGGCGGTAACTTTGTGGAAGTTAATTTTAAAATAACTTTGATTATTTTACGTATTGTGTTAATATGTGTCACACGTATTTCGCTTTAATATGATGGTTGTTCTTTTAACTGGGAAATTTGTTGCTGAAACCGTATAGATGTGGGAATTTTGCAGTCGATGAAACTATATCTTTAGAATCGTTTGTAATTAATATTGAATTCGTCCACCCTTTTTTCCGTTTTAAAAATCATGGCGCCCCTTTACAAAAGTTCTGATGCACTATTTTTATAATACACTATCGCATACACGGGAACTGTCCATGACTAACCATATAAATAACATTCGAGGAAAAACTTCTCATAAATTAACTTAATACATAATAGTAGAAGACAATTGCTTTTTAATTTCTATTGTCTGCAATTCATACGAAGCAAATTATTTCGTTCCTCTTGGGGTGACATGCAACTCGAAAGTACCGACCGCTACTAACTGGCTGGATTCGAAGAATTCCACTTTTATGCAGGTCATTACAATTGACTTGTTACTTCGAAGCCTAGGCAATAGTTACGAACCGTGAAGATAATAGTTATACTTGATAACAATGCAGAATTACTAAACCCTTAAACACTTAAATATAAATCATTTACTAAACTATCATATAATATATATTGTGTAAGTTCAATTTCTTACATAATTTAAGCATGATATATAAAGTGGATATACACAATGTGGGTTATTTTTTTTTATTATTAACCTACATTGTCGATTCCCTTTCGAGTCGATATAATATAATAACTAGGCCTTTATCACCTTTAAGGTGTTCCTTGTCAATACTCTAATGTTTATGTTATTATTTAATGACAGTTAATGTTAAGAATCAGTTAATTTATTAAGATCAGGATCGTTTTCACTTATCGCGAGCATTTTCAACTGATAATACATATTCATCAATACTGAGTTATTAATACAAAAATAACCATTATTAATAATGGTATAACAAACAATTATTGGTCACAGAAATATGCAAATAATTTACTACGTTACTTTCAAATATTGTAAGACATATTTTCACAGAGAAAAATATCTTACCGCCTACAATAATTTTTTTTTTTTAAAAATGTGAAATTCATAAAAATTAGTAAAAATATTACAATCGTGGAAAACGACAAAACCAAGAAGTCAAAAATATTTGTGTAATTATTCAAAACATTTATTTACTTACCATTTATTTCCCACACTGTCCGCACCTAATGTGGAGCATTTGGACTCCTAATGGAGTTTATCTCAACAGAAGCTTTCTACAAAGACTTCTTGCTACTCAATTGCTCAACCATTCATTTTCGAGGGAGAGAGTAGTGATAGAAATGATCGGACTTGAACAGGGCTAGTTGTTAATAGATGTCTCCGAAACAATAATTCGATTGAAAAATCGAAGTGCCCGGACTGGGACTCGAACACAAGCGATTCGAAAACCGAAGTCAACGACGTTGCCACTAGAGACTCCAATTACTCGAAATCTCAACTACCCGAGTATCGAGTAAATACATTTATTTCAATTTATAAAACAATAATAAAGAAGAAGAATTTTGATTTTATAATTCCCGTAGTAAAAAAACTCTCTCTGTTGCTGTGGAAGTCGGTTTTATAGTTAAAAATGAATGACATTATATGTATTTTTTTTAAATAAGTAAATAAAATTTTGAAATAAATCTTCATTTATAATTTACGAGAGAATTATCGAGTACTTGACAAATGTACGAGTATTGGAGTCTCTAGTTACCACTCGTCAGTAGGACCTAACATGAATTCATAATTCGATTGAAATATTAATTTATGAAGCAGTCCATACGGGAATTCAAACCAATATACGTCGAAACTGAATAGCATTGACCACTCGACTAAATGACCCAGGCATATAGTTATGTTGACATATCCCAAAAATTAACTCGCCTACATCGATGCAGTAATAATAGTGTAATCCACAATGATTATTACGGTATTATTACATAAGCCATAGGCTCATGATATATTGATTCCCAATTCCCACAATCTACATTCTACGCAGGAATTTGATATTCCAATGGACCACTGTGGTCACCAGGGGAGATGAAGGAGGCTGTCGGGACGGGAGGCCAACTACTAGGGATTGCTTATCCATAATGGCGGCTTTTCCGGGAACTCCTCGATGAGAAGCCCTACACTTGATTAAGAGAATTGCGTACTGAATCGTTGGAACATAACTTGACTTAAATACAACCAGTATTTGAACTGCGGAGAGTATTATAAATATAATATATTGTAATTTTAAACCATTACACCCCCAATGGGGAGGATATGTACTTATATGTTCGTATTGCAACTGAAAGACTGCCATATTTAAAAACAATGTGACGGTAATCTCCTACACTAGTCCTTCTTATTATTTTGATGTCGTGTAATCCAAAAATGCCGTCGTGTCAGTGCTGCCAGTACAAAAAGAAAACGCAGAAGTAACTCGAAAATTTGATATTGAAATAAAGATCATACTAACCTAACCTAAACTAAACCAGCCCAGCCACTGTATACAATGATCGAAGCTCTATATCAGTGGTGGCCAAAGCGTCGATCGCGAATGACCGGTCAGTCGCCTATCTGATCTGTACAAATCACTGGTGCCCGTCCCAAGAAGCGTGCGAGACAAGTCGTGTGACAGGGACAGCACGCTAATATCTCGAAATTAGCTGACTTTCGACGAAAATCTCTTTCTTATACCCGGGTCAAACAAGGGTTGGCAATAAGATTAATAAAGGTTTTAAATTACTACTTTTAATGTTGGTCGATCGCCGCCAATAATTTCAGACGAAAGTCGATCACGGGCAAAAAAGTCTGGCTACCCCTGCCTCTATATAGATACAATGTTCGTTTCCTGGCAACACTGACACGACGGCCATGTTGGAATATACGTCAATATAATAAAGAGGACTGGTGTAGGAGATTACCAATTTGACTATTGATAGAATGGATATAACCTGTAATCACTGATTTAAAACATACTTTCAAACGCGGTGTATGTATTATTTATTGTAAAAAGGAGAGAAGGACACATGGCATTATAGCTGACGCCATGCATTTGACCAATTCAATATTAATAATGTATTGGTCCGTGAGCGGCTGTCAACGTCGTTGGCTTCGGTCGCGGTACTCAGGGGCTCGATTCCCAAGACGGTAGTTTCATTCTTCAAATCGGTAAATTGATTTCAGCTCTAAGCATGGATGGCTGTGTTGTATAAACCAGTGTTCTCCAATTGTTTCACACCTGCGGACCGTTAAAAAAAGGAAAAAATTCTCTCGGACCACTAATACTGAAATAAAAATGGTTTTTGCACAATTTTTTTTTTTAAATTAACAATTTCGACTGAAGATGCTTAGAGGAATTTCAATATCAAATTTGAATCGTTTGGATTTTGTACTTTTCCATGAGTTTTGTCGCTAACGACCCGGGTTTCGCCTTTCGACATCTTTATTTATTTATTTATTTATTTATTTAAGAAAAAGCAAATCATGGCATTACAGCTAATGCCAATGCGCCATGTATTTGACAAATATAAATACGTGTATGTATTTATATATATACATACATACATGTAAATACATAATTTTAATCATTAATTAATTAAAAACAAGATGAAAACATTGTAATGATAAAAACAGAGAGAAAAAAATTTATAAAATCACATTAGAAATTTTCAAAGATGTCAACCGAGTGAGTTCTGACAAAATCAACTTTTATTCATAAAATATAGTATTCGCCTGAACTCACTCACGTCAATATGAAATATGTCGACATCCGAAGCAATGCCGTTTAAAATTGTTAAAGCTCTTCCCAGAGGCATTCCCATTGGTAGACTGGTTCTACCCCTTGGAAGAACAAACAACTCATGCTCACGATTCCTCAAAAAATTATCAGGAACATTCAATTTAACATTTTCAAGAATGGTGGAATTCTCATTTTGGCCTCGGATAAGCCGAAAGAAATATAATGCCAAATACATTTCTCTTCGAGCATTCAAACTATTGAAAGTTTTATGCATTCCAAGTCCACGAATGTACTTGAACTGTCAGTTTGTATCGTTTATATCCACAAAATAAAAGTAGATCACTTAGTTAAATTGCTATTTAAATATGAATTAGCGAAAATTTGAGTTTCAATTAATAAAGTGGGTTTGTTTATAACTATCGGGATTTTTGAATGTAGTATCGCAAATAATAATTACAAGATAATAACATAGGAATATCCAGAATAAATGTAGGGCTTTATCCGAACAATTATTATTGAATTAGTTGATTTCAAGTGTTTGAATTAATAATTAATGATAATAAGTGTCTGAATTATTAGTAAATGATCATTATTTAAAGGGGGCCAAGCTATCCGTTTGAAAACACCAACTTTAATAATGTATGTGTATTTGAAATTTTTCTCAGGATAATAAATAAACCATTTATTTTGTATATATTAACCTGTGTTTAACAGATACTCAATTTTCAAGGAATTCAAACTGCATGAAATTCGCAACACAACTGAGAATTTTAACATTTATTGTCTGAAACAATATAACCGAGTTGCTGAAATCTATTATTGTTGTACAATTGTATATTGTTCAAGCGAACATTCTTCAGTTTACTTCTTTACATTGCATTATTTCGAAAACTGTAACATAAGACAATATTCGAGAATCCAGTTGAACAATGCAGCTTTTGTTCTCATGCAATTTTATTCAGTCCAAAGCACGGGTCGTCAACTTGGTCCGTGCCGCTCACTATTTGGCGATAAAGGCCTCCGTGGTGGGCAATTTTTGCTTTTCCCCCAAAATCTTTGAATTTGTGTGAAAATCACTGAAAAAGGAGTCATTTGTCTTTAACATAACTTGAACCAGACATAAAATATTTAGTCTCACAGCATCAGACTGAAAGTTGTCATGAATGATATGCACTCTTTTTTTGTTGCCATAAAATGTAGGTTGTTAAACATTTTTTTTTAAATCTACTAAATTCCAGATTTTTTCACTTACACTACTTATACTACTACTTGATTGAAATATAGCGATATTGGTGGGCGCTAAGGAAATTGTACCCTGAATAATAAGCAAAAGTGGGGGGTAAACATAAAAACGTTGACGACTCCTGGTCTAAAGTTATTATTACAGACACTATGCCGACAAAAATCTTTCAATCATTTTTGTGATTAAAAAATATTTTTTTCAACCAATTAATCGATTAGCGCTGGAAAAATATACATGAGTATGTCGACAGCCTGCAATGGGTTAAAACTGTTAAAAGGTTTGATATTCGTTGAATTGATATGTGCATTTACGACTGCTTATAAGAATAAAGTTTAGTCAAAAAATATTCGAGTCAAAGAGGTTTTTTAAAGAGACAACAGAGCTTTTTTGCTTTCGGAACATTCACAGAAAATTTGGTCTACTATATATGTAAATACTTGAAGTAGCGAGATAAATAAATATTCGCTATTTTCTTTTTCTAAGTTTATTCACAAACCATTATCATTTCTAAAACACAAGAGTAGTAATATATTTTTCAATTAATTTAGGTAAAAATAAATCATTGTTACTTCTACTTCTTTACGCTATCATAATGTATGATTTATCAAAAACAGTCGCGGGTTTCGCCTTTGGTATCTTTCGTCTTTGGTTAAGACACCTCGAGAATAAAGTTGATGTAAATGTCTGGCAGTATGATTTCAGCAATTTCTAATTTAAACATCCGCTCCCAATGTGGAGCATATGTACTTCTTATGTAGTTTATTTCAGCAGAAGTTTTTCTATGAGTTCAGATTATTCAGCCGCTCAACATGTCCTGTTTGGAGAGAATTAGGATATAAGAGTGAGGTTAGGATAAGATAATGACTATTCCATCACTCCCGTTAGTAGTTTTTTTAAGAATCGGGCAGGTGAGAGGGAGTTGAAGAAATCACAAACATTCATGCTTTCATATGTGATTCCGACTTTCTCTTTGGCATTCTCACTTTCAATAGTTTGAATGCTCGAAGAGTTATGTACTTGGCAATATATTTCTTTCGGCCTATCCAAGGCCAAAATGAGAATTACACCATTCTTGAGAATGTTAAGTTGAATGTTCCTGATAATTTTTTGAAGAATCTGGAACATGAGTTGTTTGTTCTTCCAAGGGGTAGAACCAGTCTGCCAATGGGGATGCCACTGGGAAGAGCCTTAACAATTTTGAGCGGCATTGCTTCGGATGTCAACATATTTCATATTGACGTGACTAAGGTCAGACGATACTATTTTTTAGGAATAAAAGTTGATTTTATCGGAACTCACTCGGTTGACTTCTTTGAAAATTTCTAATATGTTTTTATTATTTTTTTCTCTGTTTTTATGATTAAAATTTGTGATTTTTATTATATATATACAGGTATGTATGAATATATAAATAAATGAATTTAAATTTGTCAAATGCATGGCGTATAGGTGACAGCTATAATGCCATGATTTGTATTTTTTTTTTTGAATAAATAAATCGATTGAAAAGTAATTTTATGAAACTATCTGTATAAGATTCGGGCTCTTTTTCCCCAACGGTAATAATTATTTCAAAAATAGTAAAAGGTGTGATAATATACAAATAAACACGCTATGTCATGTGACAACATAAATCAATTATTTAACATCTGTATACGTTTTGACTACCCTTGCTGTTGTTGAAAATATGCAACAAAGAAAATACAATATTATAAGGTTTAGTGGAGTGGTTGGTGATTATTATTGGGGTGCACCTGGTGCCGTGCTCGAAACTCGAAGACCACATGTCGTCTGACTGCAGCTGCGCTTCTTGGATCTGCCCAACGCTGTCACCGACAACTTTCTTGCTGCACTCCACATTATATCGATGCAAGTCAGGGGTACAGAATCAGCTATTTTTCAGATTTCATCGATCACAATCGAATTGCACAGGCCCGCGTAGGTTTTTTGTAACGAAACAACTGGATACAATATAATAAATAAAACAGCATACAATACGATTTCCTTTCAAAATTATTTATTTTAAACAATAAAATATTTTTTCCATATTTATTTTGATAATGTTTGCGATGATTTGAACCGGTCCTGATCAAAATGTGTTTTTTTGTTAATTTAAATAAGTGACAACGTAAAAGTGATTAGTTATTTATTGCTTGATGATATTTCAATATCATATTAACCCTTTCAATCCCACGCTTCACAATTATATACTAAGAATCCCTGGCGGCTCCAGTTTTTTAACACATTTTCGCCGCATTTGTTTGTTGATAATTTGTATGCTCTAACAACATAAACGTCATAAAATGATATAAAAAAATTGACGTTGATAAGTTAATAATAGCTGAAATAAAATAAAGTCTCGCGATTCAATTTTTAAAATAGAACGCATTTCAAACTACCACGGACAATATCTCAAATATAAGATTGAAAAAAACAAATATGGAAGGTGTATTGTATCGATATGGTACGGCATACCACATATGCCGACGTGTTTTGCCTCTGATGGCTATGACTTCAATTTGAATCTCACGATATTAATTACATGGATTAACCTGGGCTTCTCATTTCTCATTATAAGAAGCAAGTTGTTTGGCAAAAGAGAAATAGTGAATCGATATTGCGAATATTGTCAATGTTTATTCAATGGTAATTGGTGCAAACTGACGTAAAATAGCGTAAAAATAAAAGGTGTAAATTTACTACTGTTGATCATTCAAACTATGTAGTCTCTTTAAAACATTAATAGTCTAACCTCTCACTATTGTTATGCTTAAAGGAAAACCTAGCTTATCTACTTATATAATGTTTTCTTTATTCTTTACAAGACAAACCAAGGATAAAAAGATTATGAAATGACTCAGCCAATCACTCTCTGCATCCCGTTTTCAAGATAGTTTGGAAGACTGAGAAGAAATGAACAAACTTATACACAAATATGACTGTTAAAAAATCCTTTGGTCGATCTGGCTTGATGAAAATGAGCACAACATCATTCATAAAATGGATAACAGAAGTGGTTTATTTCCCTTTTGCGAGATAACTTGCGAATGTAATTAATCAATAAAACAAATTAATCAAGGAATTATTTCTGTCCAAAAACTTTAAAAGTATTGAACGTATTTTTAATTAAATTTCTACGAAATTATTACAAAACTTTTACACTTCACTCTTCTCCAGTTTTTATGATTTCTTCGTGCGCCCAGGAATCTGCTTCGCTAGCAATTTTCGCTCAGATCATTTTATAATAATCTATTTGAAATTTTTGAGGATATTGTCGAAAAATATTTATAATTAACCAACTCGTTAAAAATAATGTTTTGTTTCTTTTTGGGTAATACCTAAAACTCATATCCAAACTATCCTATACCATAGGTTGATTTTTGAGCAACGCATCGTAAATCGAGATGTTTTTTTGTTAAATAAACGATCGGCTCAAAAAAAAAACAATTGAAAGTTCATTCATTTTACAGTGTTTAATTCACCATACATAAATTCATACATAACTGTATGAATCAAAATATGTAAGCAACTATTAAAGTACTTTTTAGCATTCCATTTACCGATCAGATGGCCAACGGTTAAATTCCAAACACGATCAAATACTCATCAAGTGTTTATCCTAAATCAAGTGTTGAAGTTAAGATTTAAATTGAGCCCTAGTTTCGATAATTCTATATTTGAAATAGTTAAATTCAAAATTTGGATTTAAACGAAAGACTCCGATATAAGATATATGCCTTATATTATAGAATGCGCAATAAAAATAACCGTCTTTATTATTGAGTCGAATCTAGTGAATAAAACATGTTACAGATATTTTTTCTGGGAATCATTTTAAAAATAGTGAATAGTATAAATATGAAGTGTGGAAATGAATTAAGTTCAAAATAATAACCCTTTAATTAAGCCCAATCGTCTTTAAAGGCCATTAATTTATCGCTAGCGAAGAAAATAGCCGCAAAACCTTACATATATGTACGTATATATAGCTGAACTTCCTATTTCCAAACGTTAACATTCCCTAACCGGACATTCCGAATGAATGGGGTCAGAATTTTGCTGTATTCACTTGCAAATTCCGTTCTATTGTCAGACCTTGACTAACTTTGCCGCATTATTACCGTACTGGTAAATGCTGCAAAGTGACGTAACAATTGTATCAAATATAATCATATATTGCAAGATTGAAATATACTAATACATACTGTAATATCAGTACAAAACATAAAATCGTCGCCATGTTAAAAATCGTTACAAAGATTGAGGAAATCTTTGTTGATTATGTATTGTGTCAATCTCATAAAACAATAGGGTAACGCACTATTTTTATAACCTAAAACTACCATAATATTTATATTGTATATCATGTAAAGTTATAAAGAAAGGCAAATGGACTAACTTGAATTTAAATCACTTTCATGGTGTTACTGGCAATACTAGGTAGAATGGCATTTTATTAAAAACTAGCTGACCCGGCGAACTACGTACCGTCTCAGAATCAATAGATGCTGTGTTAACTTATAAGCTGAATAAAATTACGTTGTATATTAAGTTAAAATAAATACTCGAAATTAAGTTCAATAAATGTGCAAAAATCAAAATGAGATGTTTTAATACTTATTCTGCTATTCGGGGCGGTGCAAAGCCAGAAAATCAAAGATCATCAAAATCGGTCCAGCCGTTCTCGACTTATAAGTGGTGTAACCAACACGAATTTGTTTTTTATATAGAAAATAACACATTTTTTTGTACATATTCCACATAAGATTTATCAGAACCGGTTTCTATATCAAATTGAACTTTACAAAAAGTTACTGACGAATTAACTTGAATTTATTAATTTAATGAGCTTTATAAATATCAACCAGATAATATTTATTAAAGATGTTATTTCTGTGTACATAGGAAATGGTATCGATATATTATATAGTATATTAATTTTATAGATCTATTTATAAACACATTCTTGTTAGATAGAACTGATTTAGCGGACACTGTAGTTACAACCAGGGCTGTGGAGTCGGAGTCGTCGCGGCGATTTGGCCGGAGTCGTACTCGGAGTCGGAAATTTTGAAAAGTTTGAACTTTTTATTTTATGTCAAATTTGGCTCTTGGCCGGATTGGTAGGAATTGATATTTAATTGAATACACATAAATAGGAAAATTAGGCAAAAAAAAGTTACGGTATTAAACGTTTTTAGTCGGAGTCGTGTTTTTGGTTAATGTTGGAGTCGGAGTCGTGGTTTTGGTAAATGTTGGAGTCGCAGTCGGAGTCGTTTAGTCGTTCGGAAACTTTTTTTTACCGACTCCACAGCTCTGGTTACAACTTATTCTATATTAATTAATTTACTATTGGCATCATCTGTGCACGTGCTGAAGAAACGCCAGGTATTATTAGGTATTCCAAATTTAGTACCTAAACCTTTTCGCTATAAATAGACCGGTTGGTGACCCCCTCACTCGGTGTCCTTCCAGGAATATACAGTCCCGCTTGCAACAAGGGGTCGCTCGACATCCAATAACTCATTTTTCATTCTCTGCCTCTTGTGTTATGTGCCATATTATTTATTTTGATAAATGATGATGGTTGTAATTTATTCAAATAATTTTACATAGAATTCTTGGTAATAATAAGCCAGCTGATGATTTCTAGCCATTCCAGGAATTTTAAAGAGCTCCTTTTATTTATTATAAATATGAAAAACGGGTCTGGTAGACAGTTGAGTGATCTATAAGCTCTTTTTGTGTTTTATTTTTGCTTGGTACACATCTTCCATTGATTGAAGACTATTCAATAACGAAAAGCTCACTTTTTTCAATTCATAGCTTTTCTTGTTGATAGCTCTACTGGACCTTAAAGCAAAACTTTATAATAATTTACTATTTTATAGGCCCGGTCGGTAGTGCAGTGGTCTCCGGTATCTTTCCTCCTTTACAATCCCAAAGAGCGACATATAGTTACAGCGATTAGCTAACCACTAGTTCTGTCCTAGTCCTCGTATCCTTTCAATCCATTCTCTCTTCGAAAAATGAGTAACACGCAGTTCTCGTAGTTAAACATATGTTGAGATAAACTTCGTGAGGAGTCCATATTCTCCAAGTTAGGAGAGGAAATGGAAAAAAATAAATTAGAAAGCTAAAGCATCACCTTTAATATAATGAAAAATGTGAACTGTAAATAATAGGTTAAATTGATAACCGTTGAAATCTGTGTTTCGGCTCTCCTGAGAAGCCGAGAAAAATGAGTTAGGATTCAGGTCAAATTGTAGCACATGCTACTGTGGGCATCTTTCTTGCCATGTTAACTATCTTATATGGTAAATGATAAGCAATCGGTGTCTTACCGTTGACTTAAAATAGTGTTCAGACAACCGAAAGTAGTAAGTCGGGTCGGGTCTTTGGTAGGGTATCGAATTATTGAGTTTTGATAAAAACGTAAAGATGTGTTGTTTAAAATCCTACATCGCGCCGTCTCCTTGAAAAAAAAGAGGCTTAGAAACTAAGCTACAAGTAATTCTCATTGAAAACGTCTGTTGGGAATGTTGGGATAAACTACAATATGAGTTCTACAATAGGAGCAGGCATGGTTATTGGTCAATAATAGATAAAACCAAAAATATTTGTTACATAAACAATTATAATAATAATAAAAAAGTAGACCCCAAGTTCATTGCTGAATATTTCCTCCTCTCCATGCAAAACATTGATCCACCGAACAACCTTCGCAACTCGCGACTATTACCAACGCGAAAAATATTTTTTCAGTTAAAAATGTTAGCTTATAGTTTTGGCAATATTTGAAGAAAACTTTTGTTGAGATAAACTCGACTGAGAGTAAGTTAGCTCCGTATCAGGATCGGATAGGACAATAAATATTTGTAAATTCATATATGTTTTGAATAGCAATGAATGCGTCTCAATCAATATTATTATCGTGAAAACAAATCTCCTACTGTGAAAACGATCCCCTTCCAAAAGTTTACCGTCGAATTTAACGAAGAATTTCGACCCCTCATTACATTATTTATGATTTAAGAAGATTTATGTTTCGAAGAGAGAATGGATGGAAGGATAAGGGATACTACAGCAATAGTAGCTATATCTAATCGGGCTCGCTACGCTCCGTTTTCAGGATTGTGTGGATGGGAAAGAATTTTAGACACTGAAGACCAGTGGGTCTCACGTAAATTTTCATGTGGCCGCATCGTACATATAAGTGGTCCTACGGAAATGTCTGGAGGCCGCACCAATTTTTTGTAATGAATCTGTTGTGTTTGATCTTTGTCAAATGGACCTAATTAATTTCACACGAAATATTTCATTTTCAGAGTATTTGTTGACAAATTTACTTGTAAAACCACAGATTTTAACTTTCAATATGTACTATGAAGTTGTTGGTGGCCGCACATGAGAACCACTGCTATAGACATCCACGATTTACAGAAATCTATAAATCGCTTGAAAGATCAATTCATGAGCTAAGCAACCAAAACGAAAGACGATGACATACGAATTCGGCAAAGACTTCAAGTTTTAAGCTTGATGTATATAAATAATATTTAGCACATTAAATAAGTAATGATTTATTTTAGAGTACTATTATTCCCTACGATTTATCGACTGTAAATAACTTATATAACTTTGTTCGGTTAATGTTTATTTTATTAACTGAATAAGTTTAATCATCGACTAATCTCCTATACATGGATCGAGTACCAAGTAATTTCATAATAGAACAACTAAACAAACAGATACTCTTCTCGGAACCATTGCATAGAAATCTTTTACTTTACAACCGTTAATAAAATTTCGTGTGATAATAAAACATTATTTGCGATACCTCCAGACAATGGCGGTTCCTAGAATCGTAGCTTTCGTTGGAAAAGTTGAATGCACAAAGTATTCGCTGGCTACAAAGGCGTGTGTCACAGCTGATCTGATCACAAAAGATAGTTCTAAAAAATATCCAAGTGCAATAATGAACAATGCAAAGGTAAAAGCTTTGCTACTTGAGTTGTAGCAATTGTTTCCCGTGAACAATATCACGAACTGCTTCCGTTTATGGCAAGTTTTGTGGGAATAAGTCACGGTGTGAAAATAATTGGAAAGTGATCGTTACCTTACAGAAACACTAAAACAATAAATAACTGACACAAAGCAGTTAAGTGCTAAATTTGAGATATCATAAAAACTGCCACGTTAAATTTGTGCATTGTTACTCAACATAAATCATTTTTCTATCGGCTTCTATTGTATAATGCTCACTTAGTACAGCGTTATTTATTTTCATGATTTATTGGACTTAAAATGAAACTGGTATATAAATCCGTAAGATGTACGGAAAAAATGGACAGTTGTTTTTGTTGGTATATCCTCTTTTCATTGTTTTCCCGTTAAGAATTAACAGTAAACAATGATAATTTTATAAACTGTAATGATATGGCTTAGGATTTCGAAAGACGATCGACGTTGACCACTGCACTGCGGATCCGACATTCATAATATACAATATAAATTGGTCTGAGGATGCTTCTTATTCTTCAGGTAGATTATATTGATTATAAATTTATATTGAACCGTTGCAAAATTGATAAAATATACTTATCTATCATCCACTCATATAATATGTAGAAATAAGTAAATAACAATATCAAATTGCAAAGATTAAAATAAATAATACCGTATTTAGTAGCGACATAAAACCATGTATACAACAAACAGCTATAAATTATCATACTAAGATATCTGACATAAGTGACAATACTTCGTAATTAGACACGATTCAACAGAAAATAATTAAAAGGTATATTAATAAAGACGATATAACTCCTTCTGAACGTGATATCTTTATGATGAATACATTCAGTTAGCCCTCGATCAAAATTATCTGAATATAATTCGCAGCAAACTAGTCGGTCATATACATTATACACCACACAAAAAAATTGATACCCATTTGAGCTTTGTTTCCGTTTCAATTCGAATATTTTAATAGTTGCTGTGGTGGAATGTATCATATTGTTTTATTATCTTGAAAATACACGTCATATGAAATATACAGTAGTCCCCTGCAGTATTATTCAATAAAAGTATTTATGATTTTTAACCTCCGTCACAGTAAAAGTGAACAAAAGTTGTATCTGATAAGACAACTGGACGGCCTTTTAAAGAGCATTATATAAATTTTGTGAAAAAAAAGCGAAGAAATCCACAAAGTTTTACATAGAACGTGGATAACAATTACCGTTCATTAATTCTCGTCGAAAATTATGTGAAAACTTGGTTATAATATAAATTAGGTAATAAACAAATATATTAATAAGCAATATACGTTTTGACTCATATTTCAAAGTGACTTAAATGAAATAATAACTCCGTATATTATTAATTCGTTGTTAAACTATGTTTTTACGTGAATCTCCAAAAAGATCATTTCTGTTTAATGGGTATAATTTATCTGTTGCATTTCATTCTATTATGAAATACATACAGCCGTCTATGATTGACGTAGCTTTGTTAGATATAAGGGAAAATTACACGGAGCCTCATTTGAAAACGTTTACAACAAAATAATGATGAAGTGACATAGGTATTCACAAAATGTGTACAGTTCACGAACACGTCAGTACAAACACATTGTGCTACAATTCTACAGAAATAATCCATCAACAATGCGACCAGGCTTGTTGCCGGAGCCCAGACAATAGATTTCAATTCTACAGAAAGATTTGAATGGTTTTATTATTATGAAAATATTTTCGTAGGAGATCTTTATCCCATATAAAGTTTTGTTTGCTCACAATATGATCTGGAAATAGTTTATTTCGTTTTCTACATATATGTATGCTGTCTATCTCAAAGAGATAGCAGCATTAGAGAAAGCATTCTAAGATATCATATTCTAGAATTTATAAATCAAATTTAAGTCAATATGTTTTTGTGTTTACTGTTTAAGCATTGGGTTAGTAAATATTCTATCTGACTTTAAGTACATAACATAAATATAAACTATATTAACATGAGAAATAGCTTCATTTGCATTAGCTTATTGCTGTTTTGGATTAACGAATAAGTTTCGTTTTCATCCTTTAAATGAATTGTTCTGTCTGTTGAGACGTATGTTTGACAACCTTTATCGATAATTCTTGGTGCAATATCTCAATATAAATTATTTAAGAAGAACTAATTTTATTTATGTAGCAGTTTAGCTCAACCTCTCATTTCTGAGAGGGTGAGAAAAGAACGACGTGTTATGAAAGGCTTCGTTATTAGTTACTTAGATATTTCTTTCTGTATGTCTATCTTTTAGAATCGGATGGGACTGATGGGCATAGATGAAAACCTTTAAATAAATTCATATATCAGTTGAAAAGTCATTGTATGAATGTTTCTATCCGGGGATTCAATTATTTTCACCCGCCATCGAGTAAGAAAAAAATGCAATTGGAACTAAAGAATGGACCAGTCGGCTTCGAGACAATTTTTTGTATAATTAATCGTTTTTAATATACAAATAAGAATCGTAATGATTCACATCGTTTCGTAAGCATATTTTTAACACGAATAAAGTAATGAACGATTAACAATTAAAAAAGCTCACTTGCTAGTGAAGTAGTGATATTTGTGGCGTTGCAGGGTTACCTAATTAATATATGTAAACCTTGTATGATATAAAAAGAATTAATATAAATGAATACACAAATTAAATTTGATGTTTAAATAATATGTATATAATTACAAACGACTAAAGTTAACAGTTGAGTATACAAAA
Source organism: Himalopsyche kuldschensis (assembly GCA_028554975.1). NCBI lineage: Eukaryota > Metazoa > Arthropoda > Insecta > Trichoptera > Rhyacophilidae > Himalopsyche > Himalopsyche kuldschensis. The sequence goes on from JAHFWI010000005.1 coordinate 2,699,299, forward strand.
CTGTTATCACCAGTGTTTAAAAATGTATTCCTTTTGAAAATACAACGAGTATTATTTGCATTCCAAATTTTAAAAAAAAACCTTTGTAGTCAGAGTAGATCAGATTATAAAAAAAGATTTTTATTTAGCGATATTAATGTATAATTATTCTAAAACACTTTCTGAAACTGTCGATACGACCCCGGTTTTTTCGTAATTTCTCGATTATGCGTGGTTTTTCATTATATTGGCCTTGGCGGTGTACAATACATTATAAATTATTCACCCACTGATAGCATCTGAATTATATAAAAGTTTCGAAATGCCGTATAAAATACGCAGCTTTTAAAGTGTGGTGAAAGAAAACAAATCATAAAAAGAGTGTTTTTTTATAGACTTGCAAATGAGTTTCAACAAAGTGCCTTTGAGAACAAAGCACGAGGAGATTAATTATAAGATGTGCTTTGAGCTGCATTTTGCAAGAAGTATATGGAAAGCATTTAAAACATCTCAGAAACAGAGAACAGAGCCTTATGCTGAAACATTGAATACTTTACTAGGTACTTGTACATCTGTTCTTCTTCGAAAAATGTTGCGTAGCAATTGATAGGTACCAAAAATTAGCTTGGAAAATCTTGGAACCTTTCGGAAAGCATGAAGCAACGACTTAATTCAAAATTTTGAATCCAGCTGTCCACCTGCATGATTTTTTTACAATAAATAAAGCGTTTTAAAAAAGTGTATTTTCCTAAGATCAGGACCGGCTTCACCCGGTAGCGAGCGTTTTGGTCTGAATAAACATTAATAATTTCGATGGATTCGGCGGTAGCCTTGTGTAAACTCATTTCAATATAAAATAACACGGCAATAAATGGCAAATTCTAATTTGCGTGAATTTAATATTTGTATGTAATGAGTTGATGTGTCGTAAGGAGGTATCTTACAGATAGACAATATAATTATTGTTTGGTTTGTTTCTAACCTCTCCTCCTTGCTTCCCGTAAAAAGGAAAAATCCCAAACTCCATTTTGGTATTTTATCGTTTTAGAATCAATCTTGCTTTATTACATGAGCAACGTTTGCGATAGTAATTCTGAAGATGTATCTGTAGGAGGCGAAACACGTGTTACAATGAGTAACATAATACGTGGAATAATCAAAGTTATTTTTAATTTTATATCATGAATAAACATTAGTTGAATCATCAAGAAGTAGTACGGACAATTATGTTTTATTCATTCATATATATGTATGTGTATTTTTAATGTTATATGTACCTTCCTGCCAAATAATTGACATACAATAATGAAATCTTAGTCAAATAATTACTGCAAATACAGGTGTGGAGATACGTACATTATTATGTTCGTGTGAGAACCTACATAATAAAGAATAATGTAAGTGCCGATATGCCCACAATATGGATCCATTGTACCAAGAATTTGGTCGTTTTCGATTTAGCCCTCCATTACTTGGTCATTATGTATAATTTTAGGAAAAGTCGCTGGCTCAAAATAAACTCTAAGCTTTTACGTGGAATTGGCACCTGCCTTTTCGAACCGCCTGAACACACAACAGAGGCCGATGAAAACTATGAATAGTTCTGTGTTTATGATCAATAATCACTTAATAATTCCAGGGACATACTGTTGCCACACATAGCCAATTAATATAATTATAGAATCGTTAATATTTAACGGTGTTGAGGGATTTATTGATTTTATATGACATAAATGTTGAACAGTTTGAATGGTTTCAGTTACGATTGACAATTTTTCGTGGAATGGAAATCGATAAAAACATACATACTTCATTCTTTCAATATAAAATTTTTGATAATCCGGGAACAATTCGTTTCGTTTTTTGACCTGTACGATGATATTTTTCGATAATGATATGCAAGGTTTTTTGTAACCATGTCCGTTCCCAACGTGGAGCATATGTACTCTTCACTGAGTTTATCTCCAGATATGTTATTTCTACGAGAACTGCTTGTTACTCTGTTGCTCAACATTTTTTCGAAGAGAGTAGGGATTGAAAGGATACGAAGACAAGCACAGGACCGAGGAGTCGGGAAAGACTTTTAAACTACACAAACACCCATGCCTTCGAGACGGGACCGATAAATCGACTGAAAAATCTGCTCGTACAGAGAATCTAATTTGAGGTCCGTCACGGAAGACACTGACGTTGACCACTGCACCACTTACCCGGCAAATATGCGTGTAAAAATAAAAATAAAGAACTGTGTATTGCTTGTTAGCTAAACCACTAACCAAAAACTCTCGGATTCATTTAATAAGTGGAAGGTACTCAATGCGAACAAAGGCTGTCTGATGTGTGAAGGATTGATCAAACGAGTTGCGCAACGCGTGACTGTGAAGCTGTGAACTGATAAACTACAATAGTGAGATTTGTTTACAAAGCAAATTTGTCTGGCAAATAGTTATTCGAATTTTGAATGACATATTTATTTTACATTATCAAGAATGACAGATTTCGTAAGATATTTGTGAAATGATTACTTTCTTGTGTTTGTTGAAATTATTTTATGTATATACATATTTGTTGATAGCTATTTCGGCTTACGCCATCATCAGAACTATGGTTTAATCCTGCATTTACTCGTCCTTATATACAGTTATAGACAGGGTACACAATACATCTTCTTCTGTGTTCCACCATCCTAGTTTTATATGGCAACTAGCTGTACCCTGCGCGCGTTGCTACGCCAGCAACTAAAATAAATTTGAAGCAAAGACATTACACAAATATTCATTTCAATTTGAGTCAATTTATTGATTTCGTTCATTTTGAAAAAATTGTGACATTGCAGCTTTTCGTTTCAATTCGATATCAATTTTTGGGGGGTTTGGGGTTGTTTGGCAGAATGGGGTTTGGGGGGCGTATGGGGGGGTATGCCAGAAAACTTCGAAGGAGTGAACTCGAAAAATTCGTAAAGTTAAAAAAAGAAATTGGGGGGTGGAGGTTGGGGGGTGGTTGGGGGGGGTTGGGGGGAGGGGTTGGTAGGCCAGAAACCATTGCCGGAGTGTACTCAATAAATTTGTAAAGTTTCACACCGATCGGTCGAGCGGTTTAGTAGTCTATAGCGGAAATACAGACAGACAAACATTCATTTTTATATATATACATAGATAATAAGTTATTAAATGTGACAAATTGATTTGATGTATTTCTCGAAGTGAAAGCTAATCTGGGCTTAGTGGGATAAATGTAAAATTAGTATTGTATCAAGCTGATTTATTTAAAATTGCATTAACGCTTATTAATAAATTATTATATTTAAATCGATCAAATACTTAGGGAGTATTAGCGAAAAAATTCACCGTGAGATTAAAGATTCCGTAAACGTTGCATTTAAAGTCAATAATAATTTAGGCTAAATAATCTTATTTAAAAAAACAATGACCGAAATGTATTATTCGTTTCTGATTGGCTGTGGTTATATATTCGTTTTTCATATGATTCAAAAAAAAAAAACACGCTGTATTTAAGGAAAATTTACGTTAAAATATTTTGGAATTCGTTGTTAATTATTTTTTAAGTTCTGTTCGTAGAACTACATTATTTCCAATAAAGCACGCTAATTAACACATATTGCAGTCTCAGCGAAGCCAGGCGGAACCAACAGTACAATTTAAAAGACAATTAACAGATACATATTATATATTTCCGACAATTAACGATAATGAACAGCATTTTATTGAGTACAGGTTAGACATAATTACTGTCGAGAAACGTCATCCCTAAAGTCTCCAGTACGGAACTGAATTGGTCGTTTATTTGTCAATTGGGTTATGCACTTATGTATGTAAATAATTCTATCCAATATTTTATCCCACATCTTTATTTCGATGCTTGCTTGTATTCGGCATAATATCAGAGTGTTTGTAAATAATGTTCGATATTTTTTCTTCGAACTCCGCAGAGCGATAAAGATTTCGAGTCAAGCGTTAACTCTTAGTTTAGTTCTTAGAATGGGATTAACTCGAAATACAAAAACCTAGCGACTTACATAAAGAACATGATAATCGATTAAGTAACTAACAAGTTTTACTTCAATTCAATATTACTTATAGTAATTAAAACTTAATTATAAAATCTCTTCGCTATTAAAATTTGAGGATAGATAATCGATTTAATTATTTATTTAATCTGCCCACATAATTAATTCGTTTAGTAATGAACAATATTAATATATTTTTTATTAAAAATTGATTGGATTAGCATAAATTCGGTAGAACTCCATTATAACACGGAGAAAAAAAATGTATTTTAGTTCTACAGAAATTATATTATATATGGTTGGTAATTATTCGACTTACGCTATATCAGAACTGATGTTTAAACATACGTTTAATTATATATACATACTGGTGTAGAAAAGGTACACATCACCTTTTCTCTTCTGTTCCAACATCATAATTTAATATTGTAATAAAAACCATTAAAAATATTAAATGTGACAAATTGGCTATATGTATTTCTCGGAGTGAAAGCTAATCTGGGTTTTTTAATGAGTGGAATTAAACGTAAATTAGTGTATTGTGTTGATTTTTTTAAAATTGCATTAACCTTCCGTAATGGCAAAGGCAAAAAGTAATATCATTGACAATACAATGGAATACATAGCAAGAAAAACACAAATATCATAGGTGTCCATTGCTTACAAGGTGAATTTGTGACAGGAAAACTCATTTTTCTCTACTTTTCAGGAACGCCGAAAAACGGGTTTCACCAGTGATCAACGTTGCCTATTTTTTAACAGAAACAAATTGTCATTTCATTATCTTTAAATACGAAGCTTTGACTCGGTTTTATTTGTTTGATATAGAATATAATTGAGGATTTCAACTGATAAGTTTGATGGAATTTCAATATCAAAATGGAAATGCCTACTAATTTAGTATGCAACGTACTATTGAAGAATTAATGTATTTGATTTTGTTATGATTATTAATGATATCTACTGACCAGTCTAGCCATCATCAAGGCCTGACTTTTCCACCATATCTATCTACACAGCAATGCCACCACTCACGGAGATGAACTGGATAAAAGGTAAAGCCATGTCACCATTTCAAGGTGCATAAACGAAATGTAATGCGGGAGTTTATGTTTTTAATCAGAAGTGTGTTATTAGAAGAACAATCGGGCTCTTGGAATTGCAATCCTTCGATGATGGGAGGCTTTCATGCCTGCTTTTGTTCTTCTAATCGAAGCCTGCGTCTTTTTTCATTGAAAGCTGGGGGGTGCAAACAATGAATGCAAGTATATTATGTAGATAAGCATTAAAATAATATTACCGACAAAGCATTTCCTTATTCTCTTTGTTGGGAATAATGCAACACTCAATTCCTGGAGAGAAACAAAAACCGATCACATTTATAATCTTCATACTACTTAGATATGCCTTTTCAAAAACGAAAAACTGTATTAAATTTCTAAGAATGTATTCATAAGAAGATAATGCGCGGATATCAGAGGCGTGCTTCCAGTTAAGACGGGATTTACAATTTGAACAATATTTTGAGTGGTGCCATGACAACATGTTGTGAGGACGAGAAGGTACAGAATGATATATTTTTGAGATCCATTTTTTGTTTTACTATGTCTGCTCCCAACATGGAGCATATGGAATCCTCACGGAATTCATCCCATCATGCTTTTTTTCTACGAAAATTGCTTGTTACTCAGTTACTCAACCTTTCTTTTTGGAAGAGAGTAGGAATTGAAAGGATACGAGAACTAGGACAAGACTAGTGGTTAGCTAGTCACACTCGGTACGCGCCGCTTTTTAGGATCGGAAATGTGGGAAGGGATTTTTAATAACACAAACACCCGCTGCCTTCGAACGGAATCGATTTATCAACAGAACAGTAGACGGGGCCGGTTATTTAAAAAAATATTTTAGTTAATATGTTACTAATGATTCATTTTTAAGTATTGTTTTCGTCCTTTAGCCGAGTAATAATGCTCCAGGCAAGCTGTCATTAATATTAGAATATTTACAATTGAAAATTAATAAGAGATACATAACTTATTATAACAGATCTACGCGGGTTGAACTGGCATCGTTAAAAATATAATGCATTACTGAAAAAAAGGAATTAAAATTGTATTGCTCATTGCCAATAGAATATTTATTCATGTAAATTATGTTAAAAATAGTTTTTTTAATAGCAACACAGAACTGAAATAAACAAAGTTATCGATTGATGTTACACATCGTTAATAAAAGCAGATGAATAAGCACATACCCAAAGATAGACAATAATCAAACAATTATCGTTACATATGGAAATCTTGCCCTTCATAATAATCCTGTGAGCCACTGACGATAAATAATAATCCCATACGTTGGTCGTCAATCGACGGGGCTTTTGTATTTTTCCCAGAAAAGCCCCAGGACGCTTGCATTCTACCGAGGGCGACCCATACCATCCCACGCGACGTTTCTTCAAATACAAAAAATATAAACAAAAAAAAAACTTCAAACCTCCTGCAAAGGTTAGTGTGCAGTGCTGGAACAAGAAAATGCCCTAATATAATTGCCTGCTCATATTTATCGGAAACATTGTCGTCGAATATCAAAAGTAGAAGAATTGCCCAGGGCTGTGGAGTTGGAGTCGGAGTTTTTTTTATTTGTTCATATGATTTGTCAAATTTGGCTATTGGCCTGATTGATCGGTTGATATTTAATTGATTACAGATAAATAGGAAATGTAGGAAAAAAAATGACGAGTTAAACCTTTTTAAGTCGGAATCGGTGTCAGAGTCGGAGTCGTAATTTTTCTTAACGATTCCACAGCCCTGGAATTATTTCACGAACAATTTTTCGTGGGGACAATATTTCTTTTTTTACTGCGATGCGATGCATTTATTATGCTTCGGGCCATATGTCTCGGAATTATTTCGGAAAAACTTGTCAGGACTATTGGAGTGCGGAGGCTTGGACTCTTCTGTCTGTTGTTTTGATGTCGATGGTGACGTAGGATGCAATAATGGAAATATTAAAATATTAGAATCAATCTAGCTTTGATACTTGAGCAAACTTTACTAGTAAAAGTAAGTCCGACGATGATTCTGAAAGAGGCGAAATACGTGTCATAATTAGTAATATAATACGTGGAATAATCAAAGTCATTTTAAATATTATAATAAACTGACCAACAGATGTACCATCGATTACTTGACTGGCGTCGAATCCTGAACTAAAATTGTCCCCATAGAGTAGATATCTTTAAAAGCCATTTACATGAGTTGGATTGTTAGACTGAAAACAAATGTACATAAAGATATTTAATCATTTATAGCTTGCATGTTAACATGTTGAAGTCACGCGATGGTGGCGTCCTCGCTAACGGTCAAGTCATAATAGTACATCTATAGAATTTATTACGCAAAATTGTCGAATTTGGGGTGATTCTAATCCATACGATATACACCAGCACCAAATGCATCGTGAGAAAGTCACTGTTTGGTGCGGATTTGTCTGACGGAATCATCGGTCCGTACTTCTTACGAAACGAAACTGGCATTGCCATGACTGTTAACGGCGAGCTACGATGATAAGCAATTTCAAACTGGATGATTTTAATACCAATAACATGTGGTTCCAATAGGACTGTTCTACGTGCCACGATGGACATTCTACACGAGCGAGCGTCGTCATTGAGCGTTTACTTTTTAAATCTATGTATTATTCACCCTTCTATATTGATAATATGTTTTATTATTTATTGTTCAAGATAAATGATTCGGCCCTGCTTAGCAATAGGGACTCGTGGTTTTTCAGAATAAGGAGGCGGGTCATAATAAAATTATTGTTTATCTTTATTTTGATTGAATTTTCTCCCATATTTAGTAAGAAACTTTTGTTTATTGAACTAATAAAAGAAAAAGGAGGCAATCTGCAACAGCTAGTAATATGATATTAATGCTGTTTTATTGAAACAATGTTCGTTTGTTTATAATTCCAATATAGAGTACGGTGGTTTAAAATGTTCAAGAATTCGAAAGACATAGATTTTCTTTATATCTTTATGGCCCACTTACGACCAAGATGAAAGGTGTGTAATGTTCGTCAAATCAGCCTATCAAATACATGCAACTTTAAAAAGAATTAATTAGTCACTTTTAATGTGCCAGCTGTTACTTCTTGGTGGAAAGGCATTGCTTAAATAAATAAAAAACTATTTTCAAATATATCAGGATCCAACATTGCCAACTAATTAGTTGAGAATGCTCGCGATGAGCAAAACTGGTTCTAGTATTTATCAGAATATATATGAAATTAGTTCTATATACTGTGCTTTATCTATGTTTTTATTTTTAATTTACTGGTTATATAAATATATCTTTCAATGGAGTTATTTTAAAGTTGATTCTTAATTAAACGGAATAATCGTTGACAATGCTCGGGGTGAGCAAAACCGGTCATGGTCTTAATAACAATACATATGGAAAAACTACAATATAATGTTCACTTTTAATTTGCTCACAGTCAATACTCGGTGGAATGGCATAATATTAATAAATAGTAACGCATATTTTATATTTCTGCCACATTAAATTTAGTGGGATCAGGAATATGCTCGAGATGAGCGAAATGGGTTCTGATCCTAATAAATTTAATGTGGAATAAGTACAAAAAATGTTTCATTATATTACTCACTGATGATGATGATAATATTTTTCACATACAGTTGTGTAAGTCTTCTATCTGTAAAATCTACAATTATTATCACCCGTCATATCTGTTTATACTATATTATGTCAATTTGATATGAAGTGCATTCATATGATTTTTGGGCGAGCTATTTTTATCGATTATGAATAACGTTTCTAATCACAATCTCAATCTTGACATGTTAGTCATTTCTAAAAATACAGGTGCAAAACAAAAAAAAGCCTTTGGCCTCCCCATGAGTAGCAGTGACACATCCTTATTTCACTATGAGGTCACCAACCGGTCTACCTGAGGATTGGAAAAGTCTTATTGACAGGGACGTGCAGAAAGAGGATCTATTTTAATAAAGTAATGTTTTCAATTCAATTTCACTTATGTTTACCAAATCCGCTCCCGATGTGTATGATGTGTACCTACTTCCCCTACTACCCCTCCTGGCAACGGAGCATATGAGGGGTATAAAAGCAAAACCGCCTCTATTCACAATGGAAGTTCAGTAATTGAAAAAAACGAATTTAATTTTCCTAGTTTTGATTGATAATACTCAAGATTAATTTATTTTAATTTGCTAAATGTGTCAGTCATCAAGCCATGTAGTCAACGGTGTGTTATTCGGTTGCAGTGCTTCTCCTCGATTACAATTTTTTCCTAGCAATTTTTATCGATTTATTGATTTATTTGGTAGAACTCCATTATAACCCGATGAAAAAATAGCAAATTATTTTAGTTCCAGTGAAATTTTATATTATATGGTTGATAGCTATTTCGGCTACGCCATCGCTAGAACTTCTAAAAATAATAACAGTTCTGACGATGGCGTGAGCCGAAACAGCCATCATTTGACATCAACCATATGTTATATATAAATGCGATGACTGAAATTGTCCCCCTTTCACCTGCCCCTTATAACCGCAAAGCGATAACGATGAACTAACTTATAGCCCTGTTCAATCCACATCCTTTTATCATTTCTCTCTTCAAGATAAATAAAAAGAAAGTTAAACGTACGCCACTGAAATAAGACTTATACTGTCATCTTGATAAATACTTAATCTTTTCAATGTAAATGCACGTATCTATAATGAAGCCGCTTGAGAGAAATCGCAAGCTCAAATTGTTGCAAACGTGACACTTTAAGAAAAACGAAAGTGTGCTTTAGTTCCTTATGCTGACAATGACAGAATTGACAGTCGATAATACTGACATTCCAAACACTTCGTCAACTTAATAATTACCCACAAGTCCAGCCTGGTTAACTGGAATATACGTAATTCCTAAATTCGCAGAGAAAACATTTCAATTAAGTCTGAAACCAAAGGTAGAAATTAATAACATATTCTGCGGTCGGATTGTTAAATAGTGGGAAATTAATTTTTGATAAAATTCAACGGAACAAAAAATGACAAACGAAATGCGAGACGGCCTTTTTGGAATAGGTTATTCACGAAACAGCTGGCGAGGATCTCTTTGTAATGTTTCACATCAGTGACTGTGAACTTTTCTTTATAAGGGTCCTTGAAAAAGTCTATGAGACTACGCAATGCTGAAATATTTGTTGGTCGTTGTTATATTTGGTGACCATACATACACGCACGGTTCCATGACAAAACAGAACATGACAAAACAGAACGTGACAAAACAGAACATGACAAAAGCCTCACCTAACCTAACCTAACCTAACCTAACCTCTAATGTTCTGTTTTGTCCGGTTACCACACGCACAGTGTTAATTGAGGTCAAAATTGTTTAAAATATGTATTTTATTTGTTTATCCATGTCCGCTCCCAATGTGAAGAATATGGTATTTTAAATTCTTGTTTCTTAGACGCTCAACCACTCTTAATATGAGAATAGGAATAGATAGGATAAGGCTAGAACATGAGTAGCTTTTAGCGCGTCGCACTCACTACGTCCCGCTTAAAGGATCGGATAGTTTGGCAGGACTGTTTAAACAACACAATCACCCATCCTACGAACAGAATCGATACATCGACTGGAAAAGTGCTGCTCGTACTGGGGATCGAGCCCGTGAGGTCTGTCACGTACGCCAACGGCGTTAACCACTCCACCACGGACCCGACAATAAAGATCGATACATATTTACAAAATAATATTATTTTAATAGTTTAGGACTAGGTTGCTTAGTGGAATTTCTATATTGATTTTTAAGCGTTTTAATTTAATGCATTTCCATAATATCTGTCTCTAAAGATAAGGGTTTTTCCTATTGGTATCTTGGAGCATTTAAAGTGCACGTCAGCTCAAATTCATCCGTACACTTGAGAATGTTTTTCTTTCTAAATAGTCCTCCCCCCGAACCCTCCGATCCTTAAAACATAGTGTGATTAGCTATCTACTAGTCATGCCCCAGCATTATCTTTACTCTCTCCGAAAATAAGATAAGTCAAGTGACTGAGAAGCAAACAATTCTCGAAGAATAATGTATGTTAGGATTAGCTCCGCACGCTCCACATTATGAGCGAACATGGTTACAAAATAAATAATTTGGGAAAAATAAGCTTATTACCAGAAGTAAGTTAGTCGTTCTCACTTCTTTCCGATTCCTGTTGTATAATATCATTAGGTACGAGTGATGACAAAAAAAAAATGACCAATATTTGACATTTCAGATAATTTAAATACATAATTGTAAACGCGCAAGATAATTTTAGTGTCAGCTCGAGGAGGAAAAAATCACACCCATATCCTAAATCAAGATTTAAATTTAGCAAACAGAAGATAAAATCTTTTTATTTTACGACCTATTGACGGAATAAGCCAATATAACCGAAAGCAATCGCTACCATACTGCAATTTATTTCGATTACCGCAATTCTGGGTATAAAATGAATTTATAATTATTATTAAGAATTGATGCCAATTAAGGAAAGATTTTCATTAATTTCTGGAACTTTAATCAAAATATCTAATTAATTAAACACATTTAAATTTATTATAAACACTTATTGATAATTTCTGTGGAAAAAATGCATTTGAATAATTAATACAAAAACTGAATCTTAAATCATAGATTTGATTCAAGATTTAGAATATGTGAGAATTAATAATGTGAAAATATGTTGTAAAAATATCGTAAAAATAATAATCGATAAATAAATGCAATAAACCCACGTGGTTCCAATTTAAATATGAACATTAAAAACATTTTAAATTTGTTATTTTTTTTAAATAAATAAAACACTGGCAACACTCTTGTACAATCTGAGTTAATAGGTTTCGTCATATGCATCATATCTACATTAAATTTATATGATTGCAACACGGGTAGATAATAGCAACAGCCACAAGATGGCATTCAAAATAGTTTGAGTGACGTATTTGATGGATTTGTATGTTTTTGACAATGGAGTTTTTAAAATCGTTTTTTAATAATGAATTTGTTTCTGACAAACAATAAAATAATATTTATGCATTCATAAATAATTCTTCAAGATAAAAAATAACCTTATTTTGACAGAAAGGGCGCGATGCATTATCTGTTCTATTTATTACTAGTCGGACAAATTAAACAAATGAAAACAAAATAATTTGAATTTAGAATTTATGGGTTGACGACTGATGGTGCGAAGTCTTTCAACTTTTTGACAAGCAGTCAATGGCTTTGCCTTTGCATCAGATTACTTGCTACCTGAGATCCGTTGCTAGGGGCTTTCGTTTTATTTGCGTTTCATTTTTTGTCTGTTACCTTTGCAAACACAAAGCACACCTATCATCTTTCTTCGAAATGACAAATCGCGTGTTACTATTTTGTTTCACACAAAACTCTTCTACATTTTACCCATGTCAGCCATTTTATATGGTATTTTTAAGCTTGATATAAATGTGACAAACAGAATAATTAGCTATTAATTAACTTAGTTGCTTAAATATATAAATATCGAGCAGGTATTATTTCAATATAAACATGCGTAATTGATTCAACTTTTGAATATTATATTAATTAACCAAGATGTTATTTCAAATTATCTTGGACTTATTTTTACACTGCTTGGTCATTTGTTTTAAGAAGTGAATGCAGAAGAAAGACACCCCACCCCGTCACTACTGTGTACACAATTAATAAATTAATAAAAGTTAAAAGATTTTTTAATTTTAAGCTATTTAAATTTATAAGTATGTATTACGCGTCAGTTCAAGCTCATTCGTGCAATTGAATTAATTAAATATGCGAATAATGCGAAACCTTGTTCATAACTGACAAAACTCAAGGAAATGTACGACTTTTTAACGATTTAAATTTAAAAGTTATTATCATATTACTCATTTCAATTTACGTAAAACAGAACTGGGTTGCTTTCCGCAGAACTTTCTTTTACGCGGCCGAGTTTACAACCATGAAGTTCTAAGAAAGTAATGTATGTCCTAGTAGCTTTTCTTTCGCATGAAGGTAAAGTGACATACATAGATATATAAATTTAAAAAAAAGATAAATAACAAAAAACAATAAAAAGCGTGGATGTTTTCATTCAAATATTCAAGCTTTGTTTAATTTTTAATATACTACACAATTTTTACTAGTTAATGTTTGTATTCCATATTAATCAGAACTGGTAATATAAGTGCGAGGTTATTAATGCTTGTATATTCAGGTCAGTATGTCACGGGCATCAATGGAAAACTTTATTGATCTAAATATCCACTTTCGTGCTGGAAAAGCTCTTTTTCATTATTTTTCTTGAAAATGAAAGTCTCGTTTATGTTAATCAGGCGAATGGAAGTAATAATTTGGCTGTAAAAATAGCCTATTTTAAGGTCGCAGTGACCTCATAACTTGTGTTAAGGGGGTCCCCCCATGTGACGGCCGGTTTTTTTAGCTTTTTTTGGGATTTTGTTATGACGAACCTTATTAACGTAGAAGTTTGAAAATTTTACCATATGTTTATTGATATTGTAACAGTAAGTCTAAATATTTTCAGACTAAAATCTTCATCACAATGTGTGGTGCACCACTCCAGACGCACCCATGTCGAAAAAAAGGTGGTAAACGGCCTCCATCCGACCGGCTGATTGGCTTAATTTTCCATATTTTCAAAAGATCCTAGTTCAAACGATTTTTACAGTTTTATAGATTAAAACGCCATTAGATTTTTTGATTTCCGATAAGCTAATCAGACTTCTACGTTAATAAGGTTCGTCAAAAAAAAATCCCAAAAAAGCTAAAAAAAACCGGCCGTCACATGGGGGGACCCCTTAAAGAAAAATTATTTTCTCTAAGGCCGCTGCGGTTGATATCGGAGAAAAATGTTGTATGGCATTTTTTTAAAGCTTCAATGAAAGCTTTCGGACTTTTTTATAATCTTAAGTGTTTGAAGTGTAACTATGCAGGCACAGGAAATGTTTTCACCGAAGGGCAGCACTTAGAACAGACATGGGCAACCTTTCCTAGATCTGGGGCCAAATTATCATTCTGTCTCCGAGTCAAGGGACCAAATTACTAAACATAAGTTATATTTAATTCAATAAAACACGTTGCTTCTTCTTATTTATTTTTTATTTATATAATGAACGACATAATATTAATATAACTGATTACAAAATTTAGTGTGGCTGAGTGTGGGAGTAATATTGGCCTTGTACTTGAATTACGAGACTATCAATATTGACGTTGATATTGCGTTGCCTAGGAAAATAGTTTAAAAAATAATCCCTCTCTGAAACTATTAATTTCTTTCTCTATTACTTTGCCCAGATGAATCGGGGTGGGACATAATAGGGGGCTGGTGGTTGCCCATGTAAGATTTAGAACATTAAACGAAAATAAATAAAAGAATTATTACATTTTCAATACTGTTGTGGTATTTCACATATACGCTTTGTAGCCAAGGATATTTAAGCATAAATTAACGCTATTTCCCTGTGCTTAATGTGTGTTTTGTTATTATTAAAAGAGGACATTACAGCTGACACATAACATAACGCCAAACATTCGACTTATATGCAAACAATGATAGAACACAAATAAAAGATAAAAGAGTTATTTTACAGAGTTAAGTAACACAGAATGTGAATTGTATTCACACAAACCACTTTTGAACCTGTGCACTCCTAAATATTTATGTACATATGTATATTATTTTTATCCTTCCGGAAACTCCTCAATAGATTTAATAAATTGATTAATATCACAGGGTTTGCGTATTTATTAGCGTGGTAAAACGAAATACCGAAAAAGATAACACATTATGACATGTTACAAACTTTAACTAAGGCATAGAATTCAATAAATACGGTTTTAGAAAAAAGGCTAAATAAAAATTAATGGAACATAATTTTACAACCAAGTTGTACAATTCGAGAAGGACTCGACATAGGAATTGCGCTTTAGCTAGAGATTCCGGTAAGGATGTTAGTAAAAAAATATTTAATAAATAACTTGTATGTAAATTGTGTTGTTTTTATTTAAAACAATGCATTTCCACGAAGAATTAGTAGTTGACATAATATGTTATACGTATTTATATAAACAGCAAGTTGTTGTAAAAAAAACGATGACGTTCATTGCATAGCATTTGATAGCGAATGAAATAGATAATAACTTTTTTTATATGCATGGCGCCATGTTTTATCATCGACACGAAATGTCGAAAGATTGCGATAATTTTCGGTGGTATCTGTCAAAATTATGAATAAAATATATAGCACGCGGCTGTCAACATAGCAAATGTATTTAATTTAGTCTTATCACGGCGATTATTACTGAGAAAACAGAGAAATTCCTGTGAAAAGATATTATAACTAAATACACACCTATTTATTTATCAGCAGTGATTTATTCACATTACTTTTTTTATTATCTCAAAAAGTTTATTCGAAGGTTTTTTTAAAATAAATCTTTTATTTGCTTCAGTTTTGGAGGTCTCATCTCTAATATAATGTTCTGTAGCAGGGGTCATCAACCTTTTTATGACTGCCGCCCACATTTGCTTATTTTTCAGAGTAAATTTTTTTACCGCCCACCAATATCGCTGTATTTCAATCCAGTATTTTGGTGAAACAATTTCGAATAAGGGAAGAACAGCAAATTCCTATTCCTTTATACAAAAGTATTGGCTAAACGAAGAGGACAACAAATATTACCTTACTTACCACTTTTCGCAAAGGTAAACTAAGAGGTACCTGATGGATCCTGACGCCCCGGAAGGCCTTTGATGACCATCCATAGGATTTACTCAGGGGAGCTAGGAATTTGGCGGGAGATAAAGGATTTGGAGGCATCGTGTGGCGGCCATATGCTCCGAACAGGGAGCAATTATTTCAGCCTGCGTTCCAGGATTAAATTCTTTACTTAAATTAAAATTGTCGATCCGTGCTCTATATGCTCTCATTTATGGTGCTGTCTAAATATTTTAGAACAAGTAGCCACATTTTATTTACTCATTCTCTTTTTCTCCATTTTTCAGAAGAAAATATAATTAAATAAGAATCTAGCAATAATTCACCCCCTGGAACAGTAAAACCCTTTGCTCTTGCCCTGTCCAAGCCTTCTTATATCCTTATCCTCTTCGAAAAGAGAGATTAAGCGAGTGAATCACAGTCTGCCAACGTATAACAACGTCTGTTCGAAAACCTTGATTAGTCCTTGGGCTTCACATTTGCTCAACGGAAATCAAAAAATTTCAACATGCCAAAAAATAGGTTGAAAATCTACTACGTTACTGTCGAATTCATCGATGGTATTACATTTCTATAAGTTTGAAAAGATATATCGTTGAATTTATTTCATGAATGTGTTTTTTTTTAGTTTGATTCATTTATCATATAAAATTTAAATTGATCATCGTTTCCATTGATATTTTACAGGTTCTGCTATTAAATTTAACTAATGTTTCGTGTCTTTCTTTTGATTCTTTGTCAGAAATCTATATATAGATATTACTGCTCTTCCAATCAAGAAGGCAGTAAGTGACTCTGACAAACGTTTGAGAATGACATAATGTGTTTATTGAAGTTTTAGTGTTTGGAATTTATACAGAACGGTTGATGCGAAAATGAACTAATTTCATTTTTAACAAGCAGCAAGTAATAACATTGACAGACTCTTTGCTAAGATTAAGATTATTCGTATACTTTTAGCAGATATCATTTTTTTTCAGAAAAAAGTATTTTAGTTTTTATACTGTTTAAGTACTTAAGTAAAATTAAGCACCATATTATTTTGGTTTTAACAATATTTAGCAAATGGCATTCATAACTCAATTTAAGATATTTTGCGAGTTTCTTATTCCTTGCATGGGCAGAAAGTTTTGTGTTATTTTACTAAAAAAAGCTAGTAAAATCACTTATTGACTTAATACTCCGAGCTATTTAGCTCACAATTGCGTACGCCAGTATACCTCCACTTGAATTAATAATATTTAGTCCGCATTTCCGCAATGTAATTATGACGTAGGCAACATGAAAAATAAATATTTACGTCACAGGTCTGGCCCGTAGATACAAACCGTGCACCTAGTGACGTAATCAGATGTAAAAAATGCCAGGATTCAAAAATGTTACATTATCAAATAAATGACATGCCCGCAGGCCAGTCGTTACCTAGAAATTCCGTTTCAGATCGAACGTGTGTGGCTCTATAATTATGTTTGTCATGCGACCGGTTTTCGAATTTAATGTAATTGTCATAAACGAAATATGGCGTCGGAGGGTTTCCCGGAATTGATTCTAATAATAAATGTTCGATATCTCCGTCAGGTGATGCGATTATGTTGTTTCGATGACGGAATCGCCTCGCCGACATTACCAAACGTGATATGTTACCGTGCTTCTTAATTAATTGATTTGTGGTGCAAGATATCTCTGTAATTCCCACGTCAAATTTGATCAAATATTTATTACATACACGCAAAGATTACATTTTTCAAAATTTCTTCAAAGTATTGATACATTTATTGTTTTCAAAAATATTTGGAATCACAGCTAATGCGAACGCGCTAAATATTTTATAAATTGACTAGTATTGCTACCCGGCTTCGCTCGGACCAGTTTGGGGTTATGTTCAGCTCGGCGCGTAAATTCAGACGGGCCAAGTTGAAACAACTTTTTTCAAAATTCAAAAGTCTAAGTCAATTAACATGGAATTAAAATGAACATTTCAGACTGGCATTGACATTTCACAGCCCCTTTCATATATTGACAGCCCCATTCTCGCCCATTAAAATGTCCAAATTCAAGGAAAAAATCTAATTTGCTGTCAAAGAAATGTCAAATAATACCTTCACGTAAATAAAAACATTATTATTTTAATAAAAGCCGGGAAAAGTTCAGTAGAAGACTAATTTATTACATTTTGACTAAATGTCTTCACCGATAAAAAAATCAAACATATTTTCTTTCATATTCGTTTTTATGGCAACTTAATGACCAACAATGCAAAAGGGAATTACAGACCCACAGACATACATACGCCGTTTCGGTTTTATATATAAGATTCTGAAATTGAAATTGAGAACAACTCAACGAATAATGACATACACCAATGTCCAAGATCTCTTTTCAATTGAAAAAAACTTACCTAGCCGGGGCTTAAGCCCAGACCCATCCATTTTGACGCCCTTGCCACCAGATCACAAAGACTGCCTAATAATTCTTCAAAAAATATTTTTGAAGGCATGTTTTCTCTCAATGTCTAATTGGATTTCAGCAACGTTATCGACACTAGTCCTGATCGAAATAAATCCACTGTGGAATTACTGTTTTTAATACTTGTCACTCACTATTGTACGTAAAAGAATAAATAATAAGTGGAATAAGTTGTTTATTTTTACGTTTATATTAAAAATAACTTTTCAAATTTCAATCTTTTTACTTTTCCATCCCAGGTTTGGCCTTTCGGCATTTCAAGTGCACAAGTGAACTTTAACAAATTCATGGAAACTCATGGAAAAGTACAAAACGATTCAATATAATATTGAAATCCTCAATTATACATGACCATGTTAAGGCGATAGTCCATTAATTTATCACAGACACTAGAAAAGGTTGTTGGGCAAATTATTAATGATCCCGCTGTATTGATAATCTAGAAATCGTTATTTTTGATCACGCATAAAAACTGTGCCTGTATGCATAATATGTAATTCAAAATGGCGATTTGAATCGGAAACAAAATATGCAAATTAAGAAGTTGTTTCTAGATACATTTCGTTAATCACGCCGCTCAAGGAAGTGCATTCTTTGTTGATATAATAATAATAATAACAATAAAAAGTTGTGACGTAATGACATAATCCCTCCATTACCATTTTGGGCTCGCTGCCAGTTCAAAATCGCAGCTTTAAGTGTATCTCTCTGTGTATCCAAAATTTCGCAATAACGGCATTGGAAGATAATTCTTAGAACTCGAGACACGGAATAATGGTTATTTGAATATACAGATGCACTTTTATGTCTTATTTTATGTCAAGGATATCGGATATACTATTTGAAAGAGATCAAGCTGTGATAACTCATAGAAATGAAAACAAAATTGTGTTTCTTTGAGTGAAGAAAATACAACGATATATTAAATAAGGAATAGCTGTGCGGCTTCGCTTCGTATGAAAGCATTCTTTTAAAATAACGTGAAATATTGTATTTATTGGTATTGAACAATTTAATTTTAATTGGCTTTCTATGATTAATATGTTTATTTATCTCTAATAAACTCGCATTGCATAAATAAAACGCACTTTTTGTAGTGCTTCCACATGTTAATAGTACACATAAACCTTTTTTTATGCGGTAGATGCGTTCCGCGGAAAATCGCACATAAGAAGCTAAAACTTAATATGGGAACATAACATGTACAAGAACGCACGTGTCAAGGTCACATCGTAATAAACAGGTGAAACACTGAATTTTTCACTTACAGTATGTGAACAAAGCGCTGTTAATTACGTTATTTCACATATACATATGTAGGTTAAAAAAGTCCCAATTTTTTTTTAAATACGCATAACTTTGCAATCGCACAAAAAGAGGTTTGGGTGAATAAAGTTCAGGGCTAGCTTTAAAGATCACGAGCATTTTTAGCTGATGAAATATACTTTGAGTTATTTACATCGACATGAGAAATACCAGTAAGGGTACAATAAACGATGGACTTAAGAAAAATATAATGAATTTAAACATCATCATATTTCCCATTTAGTCACAAATAACCCTGTTTAAATGTAGATATTCAATTTTATCAATTGAACATGCTCTCGATGAGCGAAACCGGTTCTGATCTTGATGTGGTTCATTGATTTATTAAAATTAAAGATTTTCCACCAAGAAGATGAAGTAAACACACGAAAAGTGAATCTACGTATGTGAAAAAACCAGGGCTGTGGAGTCGGTAAAAATAAGTCCGACTCCGACTCCGACTCCAGCATTTACCAAAACCACGACTCCGGCTCTAAACATTGACCAAAAATACGACTCCGACTCCGACTCCGACTAAACAAAGGTTATATTGTCATTTTTTCCCCTAATCTTCCTATTTATGTGTATTCAATTAAATATCAACCCTATCAATGCGGCCAAAAGCCAAATTTAACATATTAAATGCAAAAATAAAAAGTTCAAACTTTTGAAAATTTCCGACTCCGAGTACGACTGCGGCCACAACACCGCGCCGACTCCGACTCCGACTCCGGCCAAAAAGCACCGACTCCACGACTCCAACTTCGGCTCCGACTCCACAGCCCTGGAAAAAACACCTTTTCCAAACACAGTTTTACTCTACGGACGACTTTTAGTGAAATTTTTGGGGGCGACCGACAAAATAAATTGAATTTATTATCATTGGAAAAAAAGTGGAATCAGATATGTGTACATCAGAACATCAGACAGGCGGGCGAATTGGAATAGCTCCGCGATCGACGCTTTGGCCACTACTGCACTGCGACGATGAATAGTGACGTCACAGAAATGGTAAAAAACCATTAAAAAATAATAAAACTCGCCGAAATCATTGAAATTTGACGTGGACTAATCATAATAAAAGATGGCGGATCGTCTGAATAGGAAATTATGTAATTGTATCGCATATCCACGATCACTTGTTTTTAGCACCTTTCTATGTCATCAATGAATTGCATTACAGTGCTTTGGCTCAAAGTTATCCGACTTTACGCCCGCCCTTTAATCAACCCTTCTTTTCCCAATTAACTTCTACTTTTTAATAGTATGCATTGCTTATTAGTGTTTCAGTTTAATAACAAGGCAATCAAAATGGTAAATGCTGTAGCAAACACTAAAAAGCATTGATAATTAACAGAAGTGCTTCAGCATATTATTTTATCATAGTAAAGCGAAAAGCAATGATGTGGTTTGTGTGGTGGCAACACCATTTCATGTAAATAGTAGGAAATCTTTTCAAATATTAGTGTTACTAATACTTATAAAACCAGCTACATAGATGGATCAAAAAGTGTCAGTTAATTCTGTTATATACATATCTATACGATTCTTTTTTTAAACAGTGATACCTTTCTTAGACCACCGTGCATCAAAACTTTATAAAAATGCGTACCTTAAGTTACGGGTCGTCAAGCTGGTCAATACTGCCCACTAGTGGGCGATTAATGTTTCCGTGGTAGACGGCGGGCGATTTTTGCTTTTATCTGAAAATCACTGAAAAAGGAGTCCTTCGTTTGTTTTTTTTAACAAAAATTTGACCAGACATAATATTTAGTTTCACAGCATCATACATTTTTATTAAATTAAATACATATAATATGTATTCGCACTCTTTTTTGTTGCAATAAAATGTTGGTAATAAAACTCCTAAACTCCTTCTAAAGTTTTTTCACGCATTTACTGAATTGAAATATAGTGATGTTGGTAGACGCTAAGAAATTGCACCATACATAATAAACAAAAGTGGGCGGTACGCATAAAAAGGTTGACGACCCCTGCTTTGAACTACCCAAAAAAAAAAATGAGAAATGGATCCTTTTACTTAAGAATCTAAAAAAAAATATATTTATGTATAATAATACTTACAAAATAATATAGATTTAAATTAATTTAATATTTCTAAGTATTATTAATACGGGATTGCACCACGATTAGCGCTTGGAGCCTCCGTATCTTCAAAGGCATACAAATAGCTTATAGATGATTACATTCTATTTTACATGGAATATTAATGTTGTAGAAGTATTTTTTTGTTGTTGAACAAATAACTAATACAATGCTTTTCAATTAGATGATCTGATTGGAGCGCCTTCTGCATTAATAATTACATAATTTGAGATAAGAAATGATTATTTTTAGATATGAATTTGCGAACGCTTTTTTGCTATCTGAAAAATAGGTCCACCAAATTATATTGCGCCTGGCGCATTCCAAGTGTTTTCTTTATCCGCCACTACACGAAGAGAAATGTACTGGCCATATTTATTTCTGCTTATCCGAGGCTAAAATGAGAATTCCACGATTCTTGAGAATGTTTCTGATATTTTTTTTTGAAGAATCGTGAACATGGATTGTTTGTTCGTCCAAGGAGTAAAACCAGTCTGCCAATAGTGATGCTACTTGGAAGAGTTTTTAAGCGGTATTCTTTCGGATGTCGACATATACCACGTGGATGTGAGTGAGTTCAGACGAGTACAATTTTAATGTATTATAGTAGATTTTGTCGGAACATACTTTGTCGACTATTTTGCCAATTTCCAATGAAAAAAATTATCTCCTTCTGCATTTTTTTTCTGACAATGTTTAAATCTTTTTTCACATTGCAAAAGCATTACATCCACATAAATAACTGAGTATAATATATAATATTATACATGTACATACGTAATTGAAAAATTTCAAATGTTACCAACATGAAAAAGGTTTTATTTTAAATACCTATAATTGGAAAGAAGACAAATGAACGAAAAACGAAACCAAACCATTTATTAGTTCGTACATTATTTTTTGGATTCTAGTTAATGGCATTATAAAATTGTTTAAGATATGTATGTAATTTTCAACAAAATTGTGCATATTGTGTTTTGGTTAAAGAAACATTTATACTTGATGAAGAAATTATTTAATTAAGTTTATTTTTTCTAATAATTTATGTGGCTCTTTGAACGCGATGAACCTAACCTATACCACAAAAACATGCAAGTGAAACCTTCCACGAAACTGCACAGCCGTACTTTCCCGAGAAACGTCAGTCTGTCTGTGTTCAAGCCGCATGCTGGAACAGAAACTAGTTTCGATCAAATTCCAGGAATCTTTTTATACAATTTATTTCATTTTGTTCGTAGCTCAAGCCCCGCCATCATTTTTCTCTCTCGTCGGGAATAATTCCATTTTCAAATCGATCGTTTACAATTAATAAAAGTTTGCCATAATACATTCAACTTACTGTTCAAATATTCATATTCACACATACCTACTTCAATATCACGTGTGTACTTATATTTAACATTTATTGTGTACTATTTTTTTGTAGTATTAGTACCTATCTGGGTTGATTAATTTATTGTAAGTTCTTTCACTGGGCATTCCAATCCAATATTCGATATTTGAATATATTTTGATTTTCGAATCTTATTCATTCGTAATATAAATTTTATATTACATACAACACTAGGTTAAGAAAAAATTCATTCAACTTTGTATTATAATATATGTTATAAGCTAAAATGTAATTTGTTGATTTAAACTGACAGTACCTACTCACACAAAATACCTGCTAGCAACTATAATAGTTTATGTTCACAATTTGTATGTGTCGTCAGAAATATGGAAAAACAATCGATATTCATAAAACACAAAACCGTACGGTTTTGAAATTCGAATCCTTAGCTAAAACTCATGCTCGAAGTGTTACTTATCTTAGGAAATTGAGCGCACGAAGTCAATAAGCGTGGAAGATTCATCGCCAAATTATTATAAACGTATATAATGGAAAAGTATGCATTTATATATAATTTAATAAAAAAATCAGTATACATTGCCAGCGCGCCATTTTCTGTAATAAGCCACGAACCGCTGTATATGTATTTGAAACAAATAAATAAATTGGAAGACCTATTCTACTGCGAATATATTGGAAGGTCCACGGTAGAATGGTCAACATCTTTGGCTTCGGTTATAGGCTCGGACTCCATGGAGAAATTTTTATTCAGCTACAGGACATTTGGTAGTCCTGGATGCCTGGAGACGACAGTGCCGCCCTTATAAGTTTCATATTCTTGTGAGGATGCTTCCATCTATTTATTTTCAATCAATTAATGTATTTATCATCCTTTTCCTGTCCTATCCATATTATCTATTCTTACTATATCAAAAAAGTTGTGTAGCAAATGAACAACAAGCATTTCTCGTAGGAAAACTTATATTAAGATAAGCTCCGTTAAAACATCATATGCTCTACATTGGGAACTGTGATGGTTTGCAAAATATCGATACTAAATTATTTTAAATAAATAAAACACATTTTCACAACTACATACTTCCAAATAAAATTTAATATTATAAATTGATACAAATAACCCTCTGCCTCATTAAAGATGCCTCTGAAAGAGGCGAAACATGTGTCACAGTTAGTAGCACAATACGTAAAATAATTAAAGTTTTTTTTTAATTTTATATTAAATAACCCTGTTTCAAAGTATCATCAGTTGATAATGAAACCGGTCATGATCTTTATAATATCGGTGTTGCTTGGGAAAAACCTGATAACTAATTTTTGAACATTGTAGTGGATAGTTAGTTTAAGACATAATTTTACCATTCATATTTCTACTTCTGAAAACCGTTATTATTTCCAAATTCTGTAATATTTTTTTTTCGTCATTTGATATTCCTTTGAATATTCTTTCTGTAACTTCAATATTTTGCAGTTATCAGGCTATACCCAAACACAACCGATATTAGTGTATGTGGATGTAGTATACAAAAAATGTGTTTTATTTATTTAATAAAATACTATTACATCAAGAAGTGACAGTTAACACATTAAAATTAAATCCACGTTTATGAAAATACAGTTGTCGAAAAAATAAATTATCTATAACAGAAATTATAAATAAATAGTAAATACCATAAAAAAAACTCCAGCCACTTGCCCATTCAGTCTATTTAAGAGTGAAATGTTTGCGTTATAACATTTGTGTTCCATTTAAATTTATGATTGATGAAATTTTTTACGAGGTTCAACAAATTATTTTTCAAATGCCCTCATGCTCTCCGTGGCAAATTTTAAGCTTTCCCAGTCATATAAGAAAACAATTTTGAAATTGGAATGCGGTCCAACACGACGTGTATAAAAATCTAAAACGATATTTTTCTGAACTCACTCACGTCCACGCGGAGCATATCATATGAGAAATAACAAATAATACCCTATGTCTTGATATACAATTTTTTTTCTTCAAATGTGTAAATAAAAATGGCAGTCTCTACTTCGTGGGGGCGTGGCCTATTTGAACACGTGCCGATACGTATACGTTTTTATGTGTAAGTGGTAAATGAAGTTTTCACGGTACATGTCGGTAGATTCGGATCCTCTTTTCAAGTGTACTCAGTACCGTCAAATGTTCAATTTAAAAAAATATTCTGTTTACCAACCAATCGGCTACACCAATAATTATTTCTCGTACTTATTTTATTCACGCCATTTTTTAAATGCAAAAAACACACGAGAAAACATTTTTGTATTGGACATTATTAATCATCGGGTTAAAAGGTGCGTATTTAATTGACATTTACATTGTAGAGTTCCGATGGACTTAAAATACTTATTGTTTTTTTAAACTTGATATTTTCAATTTTCCACTGGTATCTTCAATAAAAGTGTACCGATACTTAATAGTCCGATAGTTTCTAAAATTACAGTCGAGTGAAAGAAAAAATTCATGTAATATTTCATAAATTTATTTAGTGTAAGTATCTCAAAGGATGGAGATGGCGGATTTTGACGCAAGAACTTAAATTTTCTGAGCTCCTCTATTGCATTATCTCTTTCCATCTCGTTCTAATACGGCCGTTCTGTTGGCATTTGTCTCTCGCCAGTGTTGCCAGTCGAAATATGGCAGTTTCCCCAATGCCATTGTCGATTTCGGGCGACCAGCTGAAATGAGTTGATGTATAAAATGTTGTCAATTGACTTTGTTTATTAATCAATTAAACGACTCATGAGATTCGCTATGATTCTGTTAAGATATTGCTGCCTGCGATGTGTGACATTTGAGTGGTGTAAAACTAATTAAATGAATCCCTGCTTGTTTTTCTTTGACAGCAGATATAGACGACCAAAGTGCTTTTCGAAAACAAAGTGCAAATAAGAATGAATGTAATACTTAAAGCAGTTAAGGATTATTTATAGGATACAGTATTCAAAAGGTAAGCATCCTCAGATAATACACGTTTATTAATGTCTAAATATAGTGTTTTCCACGATCAACAAGGTTGCTTTCCATTCATGTCATTTTGATCCCGCTAAAAGATCGTCAGTATCACAAGAATTTTACGAAACAAAATGCAGTGTAAGATATTTAAAACATTCGAATTGAATATTTCTTGAAAAAGAAACGCTATTATTTCCAAATGTAACATACTAATTTTCATATATTTATTAACGCACACTGTTTCAGTTTTATTAACTTAGTTGACCAGTATGTTTCACGGTCACGATGTTTTGGCGGTAATTTATTGATTGTTTATTATGTGTAAGCAAGGAATCTGACGTTTGTGAAATTCTCATTCAAGCGTACAAACCTAGCATTGGTAGAAACAAACATTCAAATCTTCTCCTGTATTGTCTCATGAACATATTCTAAATTATGAAAACTAGAAGACTACTAAAATGTAATTTAATATTAAAACGTAGGTACATTAACAATATGAAAGTTAAAGCCAGCACTTCGAACAGAAATACTTCAGAGCTGTACGCAGGGATTATAACTTTTCAATTATAATTGATGTTTATAATTTATAACAGTGGTTCTCATGTGCGGCTACCAAAAGCTTGAGATAAAAAAATGAGTTTATAAATGTTAATTTGACAACAAATAAATATTTCGTATGCATTGTATTGTGCAACAAGAAGTGTCCATTAAACTGTTATTAAATCTATGGAAGATGTAGAATTAACAGTGAGAAAAGTATTCAGTGCAGTAGCAATGCCAGTAGTAAATTGTCAAACAAAAATTTGGTGCGGCCACTAGATATGTCCGTAGGACCGCTTATATTACCACAGCACAATTTTACGTGAGAACCACTGATCTATAATCAATTATCTGCCAACGACATATGAAAACTTTGATCCAAACTGTGGCACATACTCACATACTTTTTTTATAAAAATACAACACTATTGGTACTAAATAGGTACATGTACATATTACGATAATTTTCGTCGCCGTTTGTCCAACTTCTTATTATCTACAAGACTTGTATCAACAAATCCCATATATACTAGTTGTACTCTAATAAAACTATTTATGGTAAATATTTCATTTACGTTTGTTTACAAAAACATTATTTTGATTAGATTGATTAAAAGTTTCAAGTAATAACTGGTGCAAAAATTGAATTGCTACACCGTGTACGAGAGAAATCAAGAAGACATACAAGCAAATAAGCAATGAAGATGAGCTTACTGTGATTGATCAGAGTTCAACTTACTTACTCATCCACAATATGTTCAATAACGACGACCTTACCGGAACTCATACATGACCGATCTGATCGCTGGTGTAAATCTATGTTGACTATAAATGCTGATAATCAATGAATAACTTTAAAAGGAACGTGTTTCATGAAACTGACTATTAATTTGCTTAAATCAAATAAATCAAAATTTTCAGCATTTTTTTTTAATATAAATTTTGAATAAAAAAAAATCCTCCCTAATTCTACAAAAAGATCCTGGCTTATTTTTGAAAAATACTTTAATGAAAGGAAATACAAATTTAAGATATCTTTTCAGCTCGAATTATGTGTATGGAACCTTTACCTGAATGTCACGGTCAGTATAAATCAATTACTGTATTTATTTACAAATTATTATCTGCCTACTTTTGAATATTATAATGATACGGGACTGTACATTCACTGCTACCTCCTGTAAATTAATATAACGAAACGGTAAAGACATCCTTTCCGTGGCGCCTTTCACTTGCATCAGTTTTAACTGCTCTCAAATGAGATAAACATACTTCGGTTATCTCTCCGCACTGTTTAAATCAAACTGCTGAGAGAGACGGCCTTCCAAGAAATTGGTCTCGATAAAATTTCGCGGAACAAAATTTAAATTGCAGCCTGGAATATAAAAGGATTGTTTTATGGTATTTTTTTGCCAAGTTGTCTTACCTGTTGGCAGAGCTCCCGCCGACTCGAAGTCGGATACATTGTAATAATTTATTGTATTCTTGTTTTTTGGTGTATTAAAAATTATTACGTCAATTATTTTAATAAGAACATTTCGTTGAAAATTCAACCGCTATAATTTTGCTTGTTCCAAATTATTATCTTTAATTAAATATAATTGATGCAATTGAGTACAGGTTGCTGTTCTATCCACATTATCGACAGTGTCGACAACAGAACAATAGTTTTGGTTATTTAAAAAATATACATTTAGATCTCTGCACATTTTTTGAACGTGTATATAAAATTAAAATTGATAAATGAAGTAACTTATTCAAATTTTATATTACAAATCAAGTTGTACTCTTCATTATGATAAATGGTACAATTATATATTAATACGACGACGTGTTCTTCTCTTGCGTACGGAATAAATAATATATTATATTACATATAAGTCAGTAGCAAGAAACCGTTAATAATTTGATTGCAACATATACCGCGAATGCATTAAAAATAATTGTAGGAGAATTAAAATTATCATCGGATAGCAATGCGAATGGTATTACGTGCATCAAATACTCAGTGAAGACCTACCATGTATATGCATAAAACTAGGGAAACTATAATAGCACATTGACAAACAGCTTTATATTCATACTTAATTAACATCAACAGGGTCCAACAAATCTTATTTATAAAAGAATTTCTGATTGGCTGCCGCCAGATTCGTATCTGATTAGTTTTCTTGAAATATTCTTTTTTTGAATTTAAAACAAACGAATTCTAACTACCTGCATATGGACAGAATAGTTTTAAATTAACTGTTAATTATTTTGTTATTACATATAACAAATACCGAGCGAAGCCGAGTGGACCAGTGGCGGATTACCACGTTAAAGCAAGAGGCGCGCGTTTGGGGCCTCAAAATCTCAGGGGCATCAAATATAACCTACATAATATGAGCCACTTAGAAGTGAAGTGAGCCAAGTGGCATTTTTGAAAAAAAAAAAATAGTAAGATACAGTAAGTATCATATTATTCAGGTCTTAAAGTATCCTACAAGCGATGTGAGATGATTAAAATCACACTGAAATAGTGTTTTTTCCACAAAATGTATGCTATAAGCTAGTAAAAATAGTTTTATTTTGCTAATTGGCTCACTTTACTTCTCAAGGGCTCAAATGATATGTTTGCGATGAACTAATCCCACCCATTCTATAACATTATTTTATTAATATTTTATTCTATTTATTAATGTAGTAAGCTTCCACGTAGTGTTGAAATGTTAAGATAGTTCCAAAAAAAAAACGAAGGAAAAACGTTATTGAACTTAAAAGGACAATATATAAGTTTCATCATTTTTAGATAAATAGTATGTATGTATTGAAAACGGAAACATAATTTTGACACATGTATTTGGCTCAGGCTATTATTTGATGCCAAATGCCATTTACAATAGTGGTAATATTGAGTATCGTAACATAAAAAAATCGGGTTGTAGAGTTTAATTTAGAGTTACACCAGATTAAAAAATATTATGTAAGCCTGAATAGTGTGGCCATAGTTGAAAAATTCTCATTCATTCTTCATGTATCTACAGTTTTTCAAATGCATGCACAGCACTTCTGTCAAATTAAAAAGAAAAATGACAAGCATATTACATAGTATATGTTAATTCTGACAATTCTTTTTTTAATTACCGAACAAGGTGCAAAGTACTAGAAACTAAACAATCGAAACTTTTTTCCAAGAATGATAACAATATAATCTTATCTAATTAGGCGCAATGGGCTGGGAAGATAACTAAATATTTTGTTTTGATTTAGTAATATTTCTAGCTAAGTTATCAGTAAATAGTCAGTAATATAATCTTGGTAAGTTGTTTGTTTGAATTGGCCTGATTTTTAAATGCTTTTTTTTAGATTTTAAATCCTCATTATTTTAACAACTCTATCTCCCAAACAATGAGGTTGCACACTGCACAGTGAGTTTTTTTATAAATATATATTATGTACCGTAAAACGGGGTGAACAGAGACTGGCAGGTGAATACCGCCATTGTAACCATTGTAAAGCGTAAAAATCTCTTTAGAATTAGTGGATAAAATTAAAAAATTTTAAATCCCCGGTAACTCAAAACTCATCTCTTTTGATGTCGTCAGCTTATTCACTAATCTGCCGGTTAACAAATGTAAAAGGATCATCGAAGATACCTTAAATTTTAGTAGAGTCAATCCAGTTATCACTTCAGAATTACTCAATATTTTAGACGTTTGCGTGGACCAGAATTACTTTCAATTTAATATTAAGCTCTATAAACAGACTGACGGCCATGCAATGAGAAACTGTCTGTCACCTCTTTTAGCTGAATTCTATATGAACCATTTAGAGAAAATCATTTTTAGCCATAACATTGTAGTCAAACCAATAGTTTAATGGTTCCGATATATAGATGATATTATTTGTTTATTTAACGGAACTGATAGACAGATCACCAAATTCCATAACTTTATAAACTCATGAGACGATAATATTCAATTCACCCTGGAAGTCGGAGGAAAGAAAATAAACTTTCTTGACCTTACTATAGACATTCATAACGATACTTTCGATGGTTTCGGTGGTAACTTTGTGGAAGTTCATTTTAATATAAAATTTAAAATATCTTTGATTATTCCACGTATTGTGCTACTAACTGTGACTCGTGTTTCGTAACTTTGCGATAGTAAGTCTGAAGATGCCTCTGAAAGAAGCGAAACACGTGTCACAGTTAGTCGCACAATACGTGGAATAATCAAAATTATTTTTAATTTTATATTATTAATAACGATATTCACGATTTTACTATCTTTCGTAAACCGACTTTTTCAGATGCTTGTATTCATAAAAACACAGTACATCCAATATCGTACAAATTAGCTGCATTTCATTCGGAAATTCATAGACTTGTCAGTATTCCCTTGAATAAATTAAATTTTGATCTTGAATTAAGAATTATCAAACAAATCGCCATTAACAATGGTTATGATATGTCTCTTATAGACAATCTTTTATATAAAAAACGTATTAAGCTAGCACAAAAAATCTTATACAAGGGATTAAAAACTAAAGACTCAGGTGATATAAGGTTTTGGCGTAGAATTAATTACATAGCACACACTCGTTTAACGATAAAAAAGCAGCTCTCAGAAAGTGTTAGACCAGCTTTACAAGAACTCTTTAGTTAAATATTGATACATAATAAAGATGTAATAGAGTATAAAAACAAATCTAGGATTTATAGATTGCGGTGTAGTGACTGTCCCAGATTTTATATTCGTAAAACTGCTAGAACCTTAAATATAACAGTGGCTGAGCATTTAGCCGCTTTTCGCTTAAAAAAAGATACCTCCACCTTCGCTAACCATTTATTTCTTTAAAACCACACGTTTAATTTTGACTCAGGCATTGATTTGTTACACACTAACAGGGGCGAATTAAAATTATTTTTCCAAGAAATCTTGGAGATTAATCGAGCTCAGCTTAACAGTTTGCCAATTTTAAACGAGCAACTTTATTTACGTTCAACATTGTTGTACCCTTTTAAATAATTGTCATTAAGTAATAATGCAAGCACTTGTTATCATTAAATATTAATTAACTTAAAATCAATCAACTTATTAATAATAGATCGAATAAAACCCTAGATTTATTTTAGATATTCCTATGTTATTATCTGGTCATTAATATTTTCAAAAATCCATATAATTATAACAAACCCACTTAATTCATTGAAACTTGTATACATCCAATTTTCGCTAATTTACATTTTAATAGCCATTTAACTTATTGAACTACTTATATTTTTGTATATAAACGATACAAACTGTTTACTACCCGTCAGTTCAAGTACATCCGTGCACTTGAAATGTCCGAATTGCCGTAAGGCGAAACCCGGGTCGTTAGCGACAAAACTCATTAAAAAGTACAAAATTCAAACGATTCAAATTTCATTACAATCTATTGTTTTGTCTCTATTCACCTGCCAAGTCTCTATTTAGCCTCTCTCGTCTCTATTCACTCCGCTTCAATGTGAATAGAGACATCGGACAAAATTGACTGTGTCTTAATAACGATAGTGAATATTTGAAAAATATTGTCATGAATGTGTAGTAGGTACCGTAGAAGCAAGTTTCAAGCCATTCATATTTGAATTATGTTGTGCAGGTATGAAGATACATAGTCGTGAAGGGAAAAAAGTGTCTCTATTCACCCCGTTTTACGGTGTATCAAAGAATTTATCCAGGGCTTTTTTCCCATTTAACGCGGTGGAACGGCTTTCCGGCACCTTTTTTCACAGATATCAAATACAATTAGACAAAATTTTACTTAAATGATATTTGAATATAGTTTTATTTCGTAAAAAGCTTGACTTTGTTTTTTCAAAAAAAAGCCCTGAATTTATCTAATATTAAAAAACAATTATAAAATAAACTTTAATCATAAAATTTATTTAATATATAATAAAATTTTTATGAAATAATAAATTTTAAATTATATTATAAAATTTACACTTATATTTCAAACATATTTTCATTATATAACAATTTATTCGGATAAATTGAATATAATACTATCTATAATAAGAGCAAGTATCTAGATATTTCATGTTATATTGCATTTACAAAAATAACTTGCGAGCAATATTTCTGAGAAAAGATTATTTTGAACCGTAACGAGTTGATGCACATATGAACAGTGATTTTAAATCTATCGCATATATCAGGGCAGGCATAATGGTAGATCGCGGTCGGATAAAGCAAAAAAGTCTGTCACTTACCAGGGTGGGTTTTGTCCTACCGGTTTGTACGAATTAGGATTCTCATCCCACGAAGTTGACATTATTTTTTTTTTGTTGATATATTGTTATATTCTAGTACTATTTGATACTATGTATCAGTACTTTTTTCCTTTTTACCCACAATATATTCACCATTACCACCATATATGTACAGACAATTCTGGCCAGGCAAAAAACTTTCAAAAGGAATTTCCACAACTCATTATGGTTTACAGACATTAAATTTGCATTTTTTTAATGCACTTATTTTGGTTTTTATTTTGTTTATAATCATTCATACTTAATTGATTTTTGATATAATAGCTTGCATTGCTAAGATGTCTTCAATATTTTAATTATTGACTATTTTGCTTCAATTTATTTGCTTGGTTGTAATACCTTGTAATTGTTGCTTATCTTTTGTATAAATATAACTGTTTCGTTGTATTTCTTATCAGTTGACAATGCTCGCCATGAGCGAAACCGGTCCTGATTCAATAAATTTTATGTGGAATAAGTACTTTAAATGTTTTATTATAATGCCATTCTACCAAGTATTGACAGTGAAAAGCTTAAGAGTGATCTCTTGACATATCGATGAAGTATCGGAGGAATATCGGAGGAATGCCTACCGTCAACTTTTTGTCTATGTATTACTGCGCCCCTATTGATTATAACGCTGCTCTCTCGATATGGAATGTATGGAATATTTAAATTTGATGACGTCGATCGTAATACAAAACCCTTCCGAAACCCCTGAGATACTTGTATTATGAGATAATATCAAATCATTTGGTTGATACTTGCCGATCATGCGTTACGTTTGATAGTTAGGGTTGACACAGGAATATATATATATTATTTCACTTTTAAGGTGTTCACTGTCAATACTTGGTGGAATGGCATTATAGTAAAAATAATAAAACATTTTTAGTACTCTTTCCACATAAAATTTATTGGATCAGGACCGGGTTCGCTCATGGCGAGCATTGTCAACTGATTGAAACTATCAATTGTCAAATGAAACTTTTTTATTATATATTATTTGTTTTTTGCTGTACGTCCACTAAATATCGTCAGTTTCGTTGCAAATTTATATATCTCCAAAGTCACAGAAGTCAGCAATGCACAAAAACAGTTTACCAATAATTTTATCGCAATCTCAAATAAAAATAACACGTGAATGATATATTTTATTTCAACCATAACTTTTGACAGTTGTCTTATTTTGCAATATGCGAAGTGGAAAACGTATATTTAGCAGATCCACAATTTTGCAATGCAAACCACGTCATTTTTTGTAAAGAGGTCTGACATATTCAGCGATAAGATTTTTTAACAGCTTTTGAACATATCTTTTCTTATTTGGGTGTAGTTGTTTTATTATTTTTTCAATTCTACGTGATCGATTTTTTTATTTTTTGTCCATTGTCCTAACTTTAAATCGTATGGCGCATGTACCTATTTATCAATTATATTTACTATTAATTTATTGAAGAAAATACAAATCATGGCATTACAGCCGACGACAATGCGCCATTCATTTCACAAATATACAAACATAACAAAAATCACAAATAATTAAAAAAAAAAAAAACATTTTAATCGTCAGAAAAGAGAGAAAAAATAAAAATTGGCAGACTGATTCTACCCCTTGGAAGAACATACAACTCATGTTTACGATTCCTCAAAAAAATATTTATCTTTGTTCTTTATTATACTTTATCATGATTGCAACTTTTTGACAACCTTGTCAGGATGAACAATCTGTCCAATAGTAAACTGCGTTATCCGGCGACGGTAGTGAACTAACTAGCAATTATGTCTCGCGTTCTCGCATCAATGAAAGTGCACGCCAATTGCATTCACCTCGTCACTCTGTAGCTAACCAATCATCGATGGTTCTGGCTTTTAGTGTCATGATAATCGAGTATATCAATAATATAAAATTTAAAATAACTTTGATTATTCCACGTATTGTGTAACTAATTGTGACACGTGTTTCGCCTCTTTCAGAGGCATCTTCAGACTTACTATCGCAAAGTTTGCTTAAGTAATGAAGCAAGATAAATTCTAACATTTTAACATTTTAAATTATGAAATTACAAAATGGATTACGGGTTTTTTTTTTCCTTCTAAAGGAAGCAAGGAAGGGTGATAGAATCAAAACAATGCATTAACATAATGATACTAATAAGGTGCAATCACTCAATCAATTAGATTGGGATTTTTCCTTTTTAAGGGACGCAAGAGAGGGTTATAGAATCGAAACAAAGCAAACAAATATATTTCTAATGACGTTAAACATTACAAACTAATAAACTATAAACTAATGAGCTGCAATCAATCAGTTAGGTTGGGTGATCACTCTTTTGAATTGGAAATAATGTTAGCAGAGGTGAGCAACCTGTCCTGTTAAGAATATTATTTAATAATATATCTTTTTTATTAAGAGTTTTATTTATTTCTAAAAATTCTAGACTATTCATCTTTAAACCTTTTTTATTTACTCGGTGGAGTATTTCTACATTACTAGTCTGATTAAAATTATGGTCATTTTCTATTAAATGATTGGCAAACTCAGAAAAATTATTACTCTTTAGACATCTTATATGTTCTTTATATCTAATATTAAAGTTTCTACCTGTCTGTCCAACATAAGACGCTGGACAGTCTCCACAAGAGAGTCGATAGATACCACTCTGTGACGATGAATCTACGCGATCTTTACTGTTCAATAAAAATTTTCCTAAATTATTTACTGTGTAAAACGCGGGTTCTATATTGTCTGGCAAAAACTTAACTATCTTTGACGAAATGTCTCCTAAATAAATGATTCTACGCCAGTGTTTAATATTTTCGTTTGCTTTCTTCTCTCCTGAAAAAATATTATTAACTATGAGTTGTTTAACTTGCTTACGTTTAAGTAAGTTAACGACTATATCTGTGTTATAACCATTATTTACAGCTATCTGTTTAATAATGTTTAACTCTAATTCAAAGTTGACTTTAGTGAGAGGGATGTTAACTAATCTATTAATCATTGCATGGAATGATGAGAGCTTTTGTGACCACGGGTGAATCGATTGATGGTGAATGACTACATCTGTATATGTAGGTTTTCTATAAATGGCAAATTCTAATCTGTTGTTATTATTAATCTTTATTGTTACAAACAAGTTAATAATATTTTTTCAGGAGAGAAGAAAGCAAACGAAAATATTAAACACTGGCGTAGAATCATTTATTTAGGAGACATTTCGTCAAAGATAGTTAAGTTTTTGCCAGACAATATAGAACCCGCGTTTTACACAGTAAATAATTTAGGAAAAATTTTATTGAACAGTAAAGATCGCGTAGATTCATCGTCACAGAGTGGTATCTATCGACTCTCTTGTGGAGACTGTCCAGCGTCTTATGTTGGACAGACAGGTAGAAACTTTAATATTAGAATTAAAGAACATATAAGATGTCTAAAGAGTAATAATTTTTCTGAGTTTGCCAATCATTTAATAGAAAATGACCATAATTTTAATCAGACTAGTAATGTAGAAATACTCCACCGAGTAAATAAAAAAGGTTTAAAGATGAATAGTCTAGAATTTTTAGAAATAAATAAAATTCTTAATAAAAAAGATATA
Organism: Himalopsyche kuldschensis; assembly: GCA_028554975.1. Classification (NCBI taxonomy): domain Eukaryota; kingdom Metazoa; phylum Arthropoda; class Insecta; order Trichoptera; family Rhyacophilidae; genus Himalopsyche; species Himalopsyche kuldschensis. The sequence goes on from JAHFWI010000005.1 coordinate 2,735,755, forward strand.
TTATTAAATAATATTCTTAACAGCACCCTGCTAACATTATTTCCAATTCAAAAGAGTGATCACCCAACCTAACTGATTGATTGCAGCTCATTAGTTTATAGTTTATTAGTTTGTAATGTTTAACGTCATTAGAAATATATTTGTTTGCTTTGTTTCGATTCTATAACCCTCTCTTGCGTCCCTTAAAAGGAAAATCCCAATCTAATTGATTGAGTGATTGCACCTTATTAGTATCATTATGTTAATGCATTGTTTTGATTCTATCACCCCCTTCCTTGTTTCCTTTAGAAGGAAAAAAAAAACCCGTAATCCATTTTGTAATTTCATAATTGAAAATGTTAAAATGTTAGAATTTATCTTGCTTCATTACTTAAGCAAACTTTGCGATAGTAAGTCTGAAGATGCCTCTGAAAGAGGCGAAACACGTGTCACAATTAGTTACACAATACGTGGAATAATCAAAGTTATTTTAAATTTTATATTAAAATGAACTTCCACAAAGTTACCGCCGAAACCATCGAAAAGAGTATATCAATATTCAGTAGCGTCCCCCCCCCACCTTCCAATTCCTACCACTTGCCGAAGGCACCGAGGAAAACTCTTACATTATGCCAGTTGATATTCTGCCCTTCCACTGGAGAGGGCAGTAACTCGCAAAATGAAATTTATGAAACTGAGTTATGAATAAATGGTTCTCACTTTTATAGCAGTACAATAATGTATACCAGTGATGCACAACCTGCGGCCATCAATGACATTTCATGCGGCCCGCAATTACAAATGTTCAATCACCTTTTTCTTCGCAACGTTTTCCGGACGATGGATAAACAACGTAAGTTTCTATTTTATATGCGCCCCCCGAACTATCTGAGAATTGACTATCTCAAAAAGGTTGTGCATCACTGGCTTAAACACTCCAAAAATCTTTTGTGAAAAAATCGTCATTTACTCAATGTATAAACTGAATTAGATCGTTTGATTATTGTAATTTTTCAAGCGTTTTGTTGCTAACGACCGGGTTTTCCGCTTTCGGCAGCTTCGGGCATTTCAAGTGCACGAATGAACTTGAAATGAGGCGTAGTGAATATTTTTTATCGCTTATCTTTAAGAATTAATTTAGATCACTAAGTTGGTCTAAAACGCATTAAGATGTCGAAATGCGAAACCCGAGTCGTTCGCGACATTACTAATGGAAAAGTAAGCAATTCAAACGATTCAAATTTGATTTTGTAATCCCACCAAACATCAAGAGTAGAAATCCGCAACAACAAAAGTTTCAACATTTCTTAGCAAAAAGGCAGTAACTCTCATTTTCTTAGCAAAGAGGCAGTCAATGCAACCACATATTGCAGTTATTTGTAGAAGATGGGATGGCAAAGGGAAGTGCTTAAATTGTTGAATTCTTAGAAAAACAGCAGGAAGCAGTTACTACATTCTTACTAAGAAAAGTTTATTTATACCCGAAGGTTTCCAAAAAAAAGGTATTTATTGATTTTAAAAATTAAATATAGCGAGATAGTGTTTGTTTCAATATGTTTACTTGTTATGAGTTCCATGTAATTTAATATCTTACTCACAAAAAATATCATCAGTTTTTATAAATTCTCAGTATGTACTAAAATAAATTATGTCATTTTTCTTAAAAGTTTGTCAGAGTCACTTACTGCCTCCTTTCCTTGGAAGGGCAGTATTGCTGGCCACGTTTTTAAATCACGTCTGGTGATTTGCTGCCGTATCAAGCAAGAAGGCAGTAACTGCTTCTCACAAAGTTTTGAGAAAAATGACATTATGTGTGGTTTGAAGTTTTAGTATTTAGATTTTATTAAACGCGGTTGATGCGAAAATGTAACATAAATAGTTGCATTGACTACCTCTTTGCTAAGGCAACTAGGGTTGGTGCTTTTTTGCTAGGTTATTATTATACTTTAAGCAGAAGTTTATTTTTTTCTCAATTAGTATTTTAGTTATTATACTGCATAAAGTGAGTAGTTTTCAAAAATATGTTACAATTGGCATTCATAACTCAATATCATAAATTGTGCGAGAAAATTTTACATCCTAGGAACAGCAGTATAAAAGTCAATGATCAAGAGTCTTATTTTTTTTTAAGTTTCTGCTTTGGAGAATTTTTGCATTTATATCATTAATTTTGCAGTCCCGTAACGCTGGCAAGAACATTATCTGTATCAATGGTTTCATGGTAACACAGTATATGTTGGGAAACGTTTAAAAATGTAAAAGTTTAAAATACACTTTAGTAAACCCATCAACACACAATATAGTACTCCCTGCCATAAAGCAGTTTTCTATAGAGCGTCTAGCACTCCCTCCTTACTTGCGGTTTTCCTTAAACCGCAATAACTTTAACTTACAATTACCTATTTCGTATATAATAATATATTGAATTTTTACAATATCAATTGATTATCTCCGTGAATGTTGATTTAGTAAAAAAAAACGTCTTTATAATATAAAATGAAGATTGATTATTTTGTAATTCCACTGATAGTTCTCGATTCATTTAATAAATATGAATTTCTACCGAAAGTAATGGTGCCTTTCCATTAAGAATTTACGTTAAACCTATATATAGGTGATCTTATATTGTATACTATATAGTCTACTGATATTGTAATGTTCTTACTGCAAAACGTTGTGTTTGAAGACCCTGTTCGCTACATTCAGTATCGAATATCTGCTTTGTTCTCAACATCCTTTGAAGACACTATTGTTTGGTAGCTAAGGATGGTTGAATAGCGCATTATTCATTGAAGCTAATCGTCCAATGCTATTAAGGCATTACGACTGCGTTGTTTGTAAGCGAAATGTTTTGTTCATTAATTAAAATACTGTTTTAGTTTCAAAACCAAACTTTTCCAAAATCAAAGAAAACCGTTATATTATGAAAGTACTAGTATTGGAACCCGGCTTCGCTCGGACCAGTTTGGGGTTATGTTCAGCTCGGCGCGTAAATTCAGACGGGCCAAGTTGAAACAACTTTTTTCAAAATTCAAAAGTCTAGGTCAATTAAAATGGAATTAAAATGAACATTTCAGACTGGCATTGACATTTCACAGCCCCTTTCATATATTGACAGCCCCATTCTCGCCCATTAAAATGTCCAAATTCAAGGAAAAAATCTAATTTGACGTCAAAGAAATGTCAAATAATACCTTCACGTAAATAAAAACATTATTATATTAATAAAAGCCGGGAAAAGTTCAGTAGAAGACTAATTTATTACATTTTGACTAAATGTTTTCGCCGATAAAAAAATCAAACATATTTTCTTTCATATTCGTTTTTATGGCAACTTAATGACCAACAATGCAAAAGGGAATTACAGACCCACAGTCATACATACGCCGTTTCGGTTTTATATATGTACTAATGGATACTCGAGTAATTGGAGTCTCTACACACACATTGATAACGAAACAAATTTACCGTCGAAACTTTCGCGAGCTAAATCAATTCGTTTGTTTGAACTTGCAACAACAATGCAAAAGGGAATTACAGACATACATCCCCCGTTTCGGTTTTATATATAAGATTAAACGTCTTATTTTGGAACAGTGTTTTGAACCGGCAAGCCCAACTTATTAATATCAACCAAAAGAGGTACGTTTCTTGAATATTGAGGGGAATTACTTACTGGGGAACTGCAATTAATAAAATAAAAGCCAGTTATGTAAAAAAAATTGTCATACGGCATACGAATGTTACTGTCTTATTCACATATAACGGATTGAATATTGTATATATTTGAAAACTGTATAGTAGCAGTTCATATATTTATTTAATTCCAATTTAAGTACCTACTCTAAGATGATTTTATGAAATTTAATAATTACTAAGTCTAAATGAAGATGTTGTATTGCTATTGCACAACGATTAGAAACCGACTTGATTCCAAACATATTTGGATTTGATGTTTTCCATATATTTTTTTAAACACGTTCACTGCTTTCAAAATTCAAAATCTATTTTTGCGAGTGTGCAAAGATTATAGCTAGGATATGATTAGTGGCTTATTGATCGCGCGCGTTTTTCCTCCGTTTTAAAGGATCTAGGATGGAATAAAGACGTCAGACGTCAATACCGCTAGACACAAATGGGATTGCGATTGGATTGTCCCGGAAATAGTGTCGTAGTTCTGGTTGAAAAAAATACATCGTTTTAGCCCATATGACCCTGAAATCTTTCAGAAAAAGTTGGTAACCCTTGACACAAATCAATAAATTGTTAGACATGTCTTTTTTATTAATTGTTTTTATCAATTGTTAATAGTTTCTGCATTAATGATATATGCTCAACAACGAGAAAGTAAAACATCACGTCATCTGATGCTCATTAGGGAAGATACTAATTTTGATATTCCATAACAATAGTTTATTAGAAATGCCTATCCCATCGCCTTCCGAGTAAGTAATCTCATAGTCGAAATAATTAGTTCGTTTCTACCCATTAGGAGGATTTTCTGAGAAACGCGCTGCCTGTAATTAGCCAGCTCTTCGCATCATCGTGCATAATGACATGACAGAAGTTGCTCCAAGTATGTCCGCCTTCATTCAGCGGCTCTCTATGCCCGGTGACTCTCGTGCAGTTACGTGCAAACTCGAAAAAGACTTCGCATATTTATGAGCAAAAGAACGACCAAGTGTCAATAGATGTGCGCTTTTAGATTTTTTTGCTATCTCTAGTCCAGTGGTTCTCATGTGCGGCCGCGGTGCCTGCATACGGACACCAACAGCTTCATAGTAAATAGTCATATTTTAAAAAAAATCGTGGTTTTACAAGTTAATTTGTCAACAGATACTCTGAAAAATGAAAAAAAAAATTAAAACAAAAATTGGTGCGGCTACGGCCACCGTGTACGATTCATAGTAAACCATTGTCTATACCTGAATTTTAAAAAAAAACGTAAACGTTTTACAAACCTCGTTTTTCGTTGTATGATAGTTTGTGGTGGGCGCATGAAAATAGCTCAGCGGGATACTCTGAAAAGGAAAGAATTTCGTGGCTTCAATATCAATGTTTGTTCTTCCAAGGGGTAGAACCAGTCTGCCAATGGGAACAACAGATTTAAAACAAAAATTTGCTTGCGGATGTCGACATTTCCGTAGGACCACTTGAGTTCAGGCGAATGCGGCCATAGGACAATTTTGTCAGAACTCACTGCTCTAGTCTATACCTGAATTGATTTTATAAAAATGGCACTGTTTTTAAACGCGCAATGTACAAACCTTGTTTTTCGTAATTAATGATAGTTTATGTATGGGCGCATGATATAAAAGCTCAGTAGCTGTAATGCATAGGGTTAAGAATAAATGGCCTTCAATATCGTATGGATCCGGCTTGTAGAAGAGATAAGCAGGATTCTGGACCACCAGAGCCACTTAAGCATTCGTAGCCAAGCGAAGTCCAAGCATAAATTTGATTTTTAAAATTCACTTTTTTGGACTCCCCACTCACTCATTTGACATAAGAAATTATTTTATTTTTTCAACAATATACTATATCTTTGTAAATATTTTTTTTAATTTTACGACTATATTCAAGCCTAGCACGCGCGTTATAATAGAGTTATAAATCAAATAAAAGATCAAAAGTCCATCCACACAAACGACAATAAAAATCTAATTTATTCATAATGCACTTTTACTCGGAATCAATAACCAAGCTTCATGATTATTTATGATAATAAACACATAAACACAAAATCAATATACCGCAAATGTATAGGTTGAAGCTCCACTTTATTTATTCAAATGTGCAAAATCATTGCACTTCTACTGATAGACTTCTGGTAAAATATACAGTATTAATTTCCAATAACACGTTGTTTGGTTGCGCTGGTATTTTTTCGGAGAATCGTTAATTTTGCAGCGCAATACACTCAACTCGTTATTTTAAAATGATTTCGAGAACTTATACGATAAAAGTATTTTGTTTCATTGAAATTAATCAGTTCAAGTGACAATATTATATTGAAACTTGTATATAAATGAAATCATATTCTGAAAGTCATGTTCTGTTTTGTCCGGTTACCAATTTCTTCTTACTTAAAATATTAATTCTCGAGTAAATCACGATTGAATACTCATCATCATAATAATTATTGTTTTCCACGTGTTACACTTTAACTGATAAAGAATGAAATTTAATATAGAATTATAATTATTTAAAACATTTTTTGTTTTATTATGTAAAGCAATTTTAGCCATATGAAAATAGTGTCTGTAAATGAAGGACACTCAACTCTTTTTTACACGATTTTGAAACAACACGATCCACTTAAAAGGGACGAATACTATATTTTTACACAAACTATTTGCCCTAACACGATTCCCAGAAGCAAAAAATGTCAATGACCTCACGTTATCATGTCACAGCCACAATCGACCGCGCGTACGTGCGGTAGGTCAGTTTTCACTTACATTGGTGCGTCTCTATCTAGTGAGTGTCACGTGTTTGGAGCAAGACGGACGGATGAACATCGATGGATCCTAACACATTAGACGTGTCAGACATTTCTAACGATGACTTCGATTTATGTCCAGATCCTCACTTAAGTCCCCTGTATATAAAATTTATATTATAAATAATCAAAAGCGATGAATAGTATTATTTTTTTCTTAATTGAAAACATATTAACTATCTAAATGTAATTTACTTATTATCTTTAACACGATGTCTACATAGTTTTTTTATTTGTTAAACCTATCAATCACTTTACTTACACGTTTTTTTGTGGAGCGTATCGACAGTGAAAAAAAAGATATGTTTTATGTTGTGATATATTATGTAGTTAATTTGACACTACTTGACAACTATAAAGTATGTTATGCTTGCCATATAAAAGATCATTCCTATTAAATGTTTTCTGATTCAGCGACAGGAATAATAAATTTTGAAAGCTGAAAGTAGTGAGCTTTATCTGCTGCTTTTTGTAAATATTCTATAATCTTGATATATAAAAATCAATATTTGCTTGTTTGTTTGATTGTTCGCGCCATATGCGCTGCCATTCCGTTCATCCGATCGTAATGAAACTTTGACAAACGTTTTGCTTGCACTTTTGCTGCATGTTTTTGGCATAGTACAATTAACTTACAGTAGGTCTTTTATATAAAAATCAATATTTTTTCATATTTTATGCGCTGCCAAACCGTTCATTTTGACAACTTATTGATACACTTGTGCAAAGGCTATAGGCATAGTACAATTAACTTTCAGTAGGTGGCGCGCGTGTCGTACCATAGACAATCGGCAAAAGACAAACAGCAAACGTCAAACGGCAAATGTCATCGATACCGATCGATTTAATCGAAATTATTCATCTAAAATATTGTGCATCCGAAAGCACTTTCAAAAACATAAACACTTTCTTTGAGTGGCATATTTTATTTTATCGGCACGTGTCACCAATTAAAAATATGTATATCTGCCAACCCTGCTTCGGGCAATCTACGGTGCCTGATGGATTTGTTGCTCTACAAATAAAGATTATATAGACACATCTCTATATTTGTTTTGTTTCTAATGTTCGTTTTCTTTTTCTTGGAATAAGATAATGGACTCGTGGCGCAAAGTTGGTTGCTAAGCCTATATTTAATATTACGGAACTGTGAATTCATATCAGAGTTGGCAACAGCAATATAAAGCAATACAAATATCGCGTAGTAAAGGATACGGTAAACTTTGATAACCAACTTATTATATAAAAAACGATTAAAACTAGCTATAAAACATATTTACCCTAACTACAAGAAAACCGCTTCTTTAAATCAATTAACTACTTAGGGAATATTAGTGAAAAAATTCACCACGAGATTAAAGATTCAGTAAATGTGGCATTTAAAGTTAATAATTTAGGCACACACCTTTAAAATAGTAAAGATAGGATTAATAAACTTGATAGAAGCGGTATATATAAGATGACTTGCGGTACATGTGATTTAGTATATGTGGGGCAGACCGGAAAAAATATTTCGATCCGGGAAAATGAACATGTTAGATCCTTTAACAATAAAAAAACTGATTCACAATATGCAAACCATCTCATAGAAAAAACACATGATCCAAATTCGGTCCCGATTTGTTTACATTCCTGTAATAAAAGCCTTAAGCTAATTGCATTGGATCAGCTAGAAATTAATAGTTATAATCAATCCAATGACATTCTTAATGAACAGATTACGATTAACGCGTCACCTCTTCTAAATCCTTTAACAAACAGCAACCTAAAAACAATTTAAAAATAGATTCACTTGAGACATAGCAGATTTTGAGTGGTTTCACACGATAAAAATTCCCAGATTAAGTTCTCAGGATTACGCTAGACCAGTGGTCGGCAAAGTGCGGCTCCGGAGCCGCATGCGGCTCTTTGGCCCCGTAAGTGCGGCTCAGACATAAATAATAAAAAAATTAAAAACGGAAGATGAGAACCGTGAATTTAGAGTTGAGTGGACCGAGGCTTTCGCGTTTTTTTGAAACTTAAATGGCCATCCGACATGTCTTATATGTAAGGAACATTTCGCTAGAAAGAAATGTGAACTTAGTTTAAAACACAAGTGGTCTGCTTTAAAAGACCTGGAAAAGGAAGACATGGAAATTTTCAACGCCTGGAATAGTATTCCTGACTCTTATGATCAGCTGAAAAAATGCATTGATCGCGATTGCTGTTCTTTCCCTTTTTGGTTCTACGTATTCACGTGAATAATCTTTTTCAAGCATGAATTTTATCAAGAGTAAGCTCAGAAGTCGTCTTATTGATAAGAACCTGGAATCATGCCTAAAATTAAAAACAACAACCTACAAACCTGACTTACTCAAACGTTCCAAGGAGATGCAAGGACATTGTTCGCATTAAGTGTTTGTCAGTAATTATTATGTATAATTTAAATTTAAGGACACCTTTCTTTCATATTATTTTTTTTTAAATATAATATACAAATAAAGTATAAAATCGAGTTTTATTCTGTGTATCCATAACTAACGAAGGTCAAAAATTATAATAAACGTGTATTAAATTAATAAGAGAGATTTGGCTCCCAATTTTTTTTTAATCGTTGCAATGTTCATATTTGGATCTTTGGCGAATAAGTTTGCCGACCACTGCGTTAGACCAATAACTTAAACTTATTCAAATTTTTCCATGTGGCGTTGGTATGGTTGAGCAGAGAGGGGATGTATGGGGTACCCTGTCTAGCCTAGGGGTATATAAGCTATCTCTAATACACGGTTAAAACGGTAACCGGACAAATCAGAACATGACTTTTCAGAATATGACAATACAGAACATGACTTTTGAGAACACGACTTTTCAGAACATGACATTTCAGAACAAGACTTTTCAGAATATGACTTTTCAGAACATGACATTTCAGAACAATCGGCCTACCTACGGACACCGTCCGAGCGCGCTCGCTTTATAATATTGGGTTTTCACATACATATTTGTCTATAAACAAAATCAGATTTTTTTTTATGATACTTTTCTTCTATGTTGTTATTATTTATATATATACATATTTGTGCCAGCCCAACGAATGAATTTTAAAATGCACGCGAACTAACTACAATAGTTAGTTAACATTTATTTTAATTTCGGCGATCTCATAATTACATTTATTATCTTGTTGTGGCAGCCCTATTCATAATTGGTAAATTGTTTACACAAATATGTATGTGAAAACCCAATATTATAAAGCGAGCGCGCTCGGACTGTGTCCGTAGGTAGGCCGATTGTTCTGAAATGTCATGTTCTGAAAGTCATGTTCTGAAAAGTCATGTTCTGATTTGTCATGGAAGCGGTTAAAACATAGTTCTGACGAAGGCGTAAGCCGAAATAGCTATCAACAAATATATTAAATAATTTATGTAGAACTAAAATATGTACATCGTTATTTTTCTTACCGTGTTATAATGGAGTTCTACCAAGTAAATGCCTACTCAATCAATAATATAAGTTCACTAACGGATCTCTGAAACGTAAATAGTCGTACATTTCTAAGTTGATATTTGACGCAATATGTATTCATTTGAGGATTTTAATAGTATAATTTGGTACATTAATTAGTTTATTTTTTTTAACCATGCTGCTGCCGATGTGTAGAATATTGACCCCTAATGGAGCTTATGTTAACTGTAGCTTTCTAATAATAACTATAACACATTTTAGTACTTAGTTTCATTCATTGGTTCAAGACTGGAAGCATTATTTAACGCTCCGTTTCATACTAATTGTGACAATTGATTTTTATTTTTAAATATTTTTGGTCTCTAATCGACCATTTATCGAACATTAGTAAATTCTTATTTTAACGTTTTGACGGTAAATTATTGATGGAAAGGCATTATTATATATATATTTTTTAATAAAACATGCTTTGTATAAATTCCACATTTTTATGATGGAGGAAACCGGTCTTGATTACTATAGAAATGTGGAGTTAGCAGATAATATGTGTTTTAATGTTATTGATAGTTATCGAGTTGTTATAACGATACATTGAACTGGTCTAAAATTTTTTCCAAAAAACTCTTATTTTTGCCAGACTGTGTATTTATATCTTTTCATCAAAATGTTGCAATGATGCGTATATGTCATTCCGAGAACGGCTCTCGATGAAAAGTTATTGCGCAACTCGGTAACCATATTAATATTATATTTAGTACATGCTCATAAATGAAAGATGAATATCGGTGAGGATGGCGAACCACAGTGGTGCGTTATCGAACACGAAAAACTTATTTGTTTTTAATACAAATTTGAATTGATTGAATTTTGTACTTTTCCGTGCACTTGAAATGCCTGATGATACCAAAAGGCGAAACCCGAGTTTTTAGCGACAAAACTCATGGAAAAGTACACAATTCAAACAATTCAAATTTGATATTGAAATTCCATCAAACACCCTCAGTCGAAATCCTTAACTATTTGTTTTTACTTAGCTTTATTAAGAACCATTGGCGGTATCTACATAAGTAAAATTGTTAATCTTTTCTTTACTGAACCGATTTACGAATATTCCAACATCCAAAATTTCAAAAAATGAATTCATCAGTGTTGTGTTAAAAGCAAGACCAAATAATGCATATCAACCTATTTGAATTTTTTTAAATCCTGTCCTTGATAGTTTCAACACTGTTCTTTTTTTATATAATCTTCTGTTGATAATGCTTTCCATGAGCGAAACCGGTCTTGATCCAATAAATTTTTCGTGGAAAAAGTACTAAAAATGTTTTATTATTTTTTTTTTAATGCCATTCCACCAAGTATTGACAATTCACACCTTAAAAGTGATAAATTAAATTGATAACTTTGTTATTTCAATACGTGAAAAATAACAAGGTAATCCATTTCACCGAGGAATTAAAAATGCTCTACTTGTAAATCATTAATTTTTGTTTGAAGCATTCAATTGATTTTCAATGAAAAAACTCAAACGTGTTAATGCGATTATTTTTTAAAATTTCTGATAAAATATCGACGAAAGAAAATCACAGCTTTACGTGCGTGCTTTCAATTCCGAATGCACTACCAACAAATTTTTGACGGTTTTCGCAGACACTTTCGATCAACATATAGCAGTATCTAATGTGAATGAAAATGCTAATATAGGTTTTTATGGAGTGTCTTCTCGATTTGTTAATAAATTCATTCTACCCACTTCACTGAATAAGTCGATTCCAAAAATACTTAAAAGGAAAAGTTTCTGACTGTCAAAATCATAAAATGTGTAGCGTAGATATGTATGTTCGTGATATCAAGTAATACGTAGTTTTTAAAATAACGGAGTTGTCGCTGTCATCGGTTCCGAGAAGTCTGCCGCGGTATTCGCTCCTTTTTCGAACACAAATAACAAAAATGTTAAAATAACGAAGCAGGCGAATACGAAATTCGAAATGAAATTCGCGCGATCGATGCGAGCAAGTTTACCCTTATGAACATCTTCCGGAACGGGTAGTTTGTTTATTTTGCCCCGCGAGTCTTGCGCCTGTACATACGTATACTGAGAATTTTCACGGATGTTTTGTGATAGAAGGTAAGATATATAACCTTTGAATTTATGTATGTTGTTTTAAAATAGATTGGAAATTGTAATTCGATACAGACAACTCGCAGTCGTATGGGCAAAAAAGATTTCATTGGTACAGGTAAAACGGGGTGAATAGAGACTGGCAGGTGAATAGAGACCAAAACAAGGATTGAACTTTAGCACAACTTTACTAAGTATCCAATGTATTTTTTACAATTTATATATAATTCTTTAGAATGATTATAATACTATCTCTCGAATGACAAAACCAAACCAACTGACTGACCAAAATTGAAACAAACGTGTTTAAGTTCGATGCCAGAGCATCCTTACTTTTTGACCCCTTATTAACTTCTCTTTTATTGCACGAAAATTAAAATCAATCATGCTGTTTTTGGTTTATAAGTACCGTTAAACGGAATAATAGAGACTCGTATAGGATAGAGCTTCATATATTCCAATCATTACAATCTGTATTTTTGTCTCTATTCACCTGCCAAGTCTCCATTTACCCTCTCTCGTCTCTATTCACCCCGATTCAAGGTGAATAGAGACATCTAAGAAAATTTACTGTGTCTTAATAACGATAGTGAATAATAAAAATAATAACACATTTTTATTATAATGCCTTTCCACCAAGTATTGACAGTGAACACCTTAAAAGTGAACGATAGTGAATATTTGAAAAATATTGTCATGAATGTGTAGTAGGACCATATAAACAAGTTTCAAGCCATTCATATTTGAATTATGTGTTGTGAAGATACATAGTCGTGAAGGTTAAACGTGTCTCTATTCACTCCGTTTACGGTACATTATTCTTACTGAAGAATTGGTATCGAGGGCTATGCCCTACTGTCAATATTTTTTACTTCACCAGTCGAATAACATATTTTTAACAAAATTAATTTTATATGACGAAAAAAACCTCGCAGTTACCGGTTACCGAGAATTCACTTATACCTATTTGCGTCGTTGTATTGAATGAGTTCTAAATAAAAACATAATTTAAAATAAAATAAGAGAAAAAATCGAAGCCGAACACGCGAGGGCATTATTTGTTTGTCAAAGTATAACGCGGTTCATTTTTCTTGTAAGTTCACAATACAAATACACGGTAATGTAATGAATTTCCCGGAAAAATTGGTGTGCTTGTACAATAATACTCAAGTGGCTTTTTGTCGAACACCAAAGCCCCGATGCTTTTTTATGCTATGTATACAAAACTTAGCTTTATAAATATATGGATATACCAATGTATTTTTTTACCGTATGTGGAGCAGACTAACTCCATGTCCGATGCTCCGCAATAAAGAAAAATTGTTAAAACCTATCAACTTCTAATTTAGTTTCTCAAAAATTGTGTTCAAAAACTGTTAAATCTTCGTAGCCCTACGATCAAATGTCTTACAATTTTGTATTTCACTATTTTTAAAGGCGCATAGGCTTTCTGATTTATTTGTTAAATATGAAATAGTAATTTATTGTTGTGTTTTTTTAAGATTTAAGTGATTAACGCATTGAATTATCTTCGTATCCACTTGTTCTGTTGATATGTATGACTCTTCGACAAACAACGTTATCGCTTTGTCTATCGATTTAGTGGCATTCATTACTCAAAACGGGCAAAAATCTTCCAAGCTCTATTCTACTATCGATTGACTGACTGGCTATAGGTTATTATATGATTTTATTTTCTTTCACAAGTATCAAATAGCAATGATACAAAAAGCCACGTAGCGAACAATTTATTTCATCGCCGTTGTACCAAGCCAGTGTTAGCGAACCTAAGTAGGTTAAAAAATTTAATGGCATATGATTTACAAATGCATTTTGTTGCTGATAAATTTAAATTTACACACGGAAGTTTGTGCAATAAATTCAATGTATATGGAAATTTATTATTCACATATATCTTGCCGTTGGCAGTCGTATTCCAATAGGGTGAAATATAATGTAGAGAAATTACTTTATTGAACATTCAGAAACAAAAGGTGACTTTATTATCACTTTTCTCTTCCCCCCTCTTTTTAATCCCAACTGTTATTTATATATGTATCACCCCATCCAAGCCAAATTGGCGTTAGTGACAAATCGCAACTTTTCAGGAGAGCAAAAACAGTGAACAAATATTGTGTCAATAAGAACTTCGTTTTTTTACCATTTATTTCCATGTCTTGGCGATAATCTTTTTGGCAGTCTGTGCATATTTTATTTTGTGAGTACCTTAACCTCATATTTAACTCAGAATCACCAAAATGCTACTACTGGAAAGACTGCAATTCGAATATCGTATATTCGTCCATTTTTCAAGTACTCGATACTCGAGTATTTTAAAAAACACTCGAGTAATACTCGTAATTTATAAACGAAGGTTTATTTCCAAATTTTATATACGGTAAGAAAAATAACAATGTATTTATTTTAGTTCTACATAAATCCAAATTTTATTTACTGTACTACTTGATACTCGAGTAATTGTGATGTCTAGTAATTGGAGTGTCTACTTTGTAATGACGATTATTATTTGACTGTTTTATGATGAAATTAATACATTAAAACTGTATATAATATTTTTTATTCAGCACATCGGAATGTTAATAAATAATGTTTGGCGTTTTTTGGCACACACACTCATAAAGGTTCTTAAAAGCTTAACGTTTCAAGCCATACAAAAACAACTGCGATTAATTATTGTTTTCACGTGAATTTTCTTACGTTAGGTGACTTCAGCTCTTCGATGAAAAACAAAACAAATCACAATAGCAATATTATCTCAAGTGTTCCATTGTTTCTAGAAATTAATATGTAATATCGAGAAACGTCGACTAACGCGGATGTTATCTATGTATATTGAACACGTAGACAGATATCGAATAGTAATTTAGATATTGGCGAAATATAAGTTTTGTATTATACTAGCCGGTACCCGGCAAGCGTTGCAATGCCACTCAAAGAAAGAAAGATTTTGTGTTTATTGAAATGCTTTCGGATGCACAAATAATTTCGATTTAATTTCACCAACATTGATCAGTACCGATGACATTTACCGTTTGACGTTTGCTGTCTGTCTTTTGCCGATTGCATATGGTAAGACACACGCGCCTCCTACTGAAAATTATTTTAACTATGTATATAACCTTTGCGCAAGTGCAACAAAATGAGTTGTCAAAATGAACGGTATGTTAGCGCATAAAATATAATAAAACATTGATCTTTATATAAAAGACCTATTGTTAGTTAATTTTACTATGCCAAAAACATCCGCGAAAGTGCAAGCAATAAGTTGACAAAGTTTTATCGCAATCGGATGAACGGATGGCAACGCATACAATACGAACAAATATTGATTAGATTTAGATTTCCCTTGTTTGCTTAAGTGTTTAGTGTACGTGAAACTGCCCAAGTGAACAGTATTCCTTAAATATTGATGTTTTATTTGGATTAATAAGTCTACTGTGAGTGCAGCTTGTATAAATAAATACTTGCTTGGTTGCCAATACTTCCATTTGAAAGCTTACCTTTAGTTGATTGAATAATTTCCGGTACAAAGATTGATTATGCAGCTATACTGATTTTTCAACGTTCAGATTAACATCTTACAATAACATTGATCTGAAGATGTTTCCCAAAGAGGTGAGCATGTTTCCCACTTAAGTATGTATGTAGTTTCACACCAATAGAGCAACACGTCAACTTTTAATGTGTTTACTACCACTTATCGATGGAAAGGCATTATTTGGAATAAATAATTAATAAAGTATTTCAAACTTAGTATAAATAAAACACAATCCGTTGAAAATCCTCGCGATGAGCGAACCTGTTCCTTATATTTAAAAATGAATTTCCAAAAAATTATCCGTCAAATACAACGAAAAAAGAGCGTTTTTCCTACCCTCTTTAGTGATCCTCGTCTGTGTAAAATTCTCTAGTTGAAACTCTAGCAAAACTGGTACTGATTATTTTAAAAACGTGGAATTGGTACAATAAAATGTGTTATATTTTTTTAAACTGTATTTCTTGACCACCAAGAATTGATAGTAAAAAAATTATCAGTACTTTTTTTAAAAACCGTGCATAAAGATGACCGTGTGTACATTGAAAGTGAAAATATAGCGTAGCAGTTAATCTACGATACTTACGTTCTGTTTTATTTGACAATGTAAAATTAATTAAAATCGCTAGCTTTAAATGCCGAAATTGCATTCACGATTTACAGACAATGATCATGATGTCTGTAAATGAATGAATCAGACATGAGCCGTGATGATTTCCAAGTACGATTCCATTGTGTTTTATTTAGAAATCTTTTATTTTTACTCCGCAGCGAATGGGCAAATGTTAGCTACGGCCGTTTTTCGTCCAACCATAGGCGATTTCAGCATCCGGGATTCTTCGTAAAATCAAAGAGCATTTGTTATTTTGATTAATTACGCAATTTCCCAGCCATAGCTTACCAGATTACATTTTGTAAAGTTAGCGGAAGCAAATTTGTAATGGATTTAAAAACTGCTTTGTCTAACGATTACGTTATATCAGAATTATATTGAAAACAAAATAAACAATTCAATATTTTCGATGGTTTCGGCGGTAACTTTGTGGAAGTTAAATTTCATATTAAACAATTCAATGTTGGGAAATCCTTCAGTGTATAATAAAATTTCTTTTTGTATGTACATATAATATATTATTATTTATTCCACAATTTCCGTTCCCGATTAGCTCTTACTAGCAAAATCGAATTTATACTGTTTTTATAGATGCTCTCCCATGATGATCAATCAATCCTTTCTAACATAATTAGAGGACAGCTGACTTGAAGTTAACCTAAAGCAGTGGTGCCCAACAGCGTGCTTTTGTTTCTCCATTGTAAAAATCTCAAACAATTATACTGCCCCAGGGAGGGAGGCAGTAGCTTGCAAAAAAAAATCAAAGCTATATATGGTGCTCACTTTTATAGCAGTATAGTAACTAAAAAACCTTTGTGTAAAAATGGACATCTGCTAAAAGTATAATGTGTGAAATGTGATTTTAATCGTGGAAGTTTTTTAGTCGCTTTTATCTCTTCTTAGTTATTATAATATAAAGATAAATCTTAATCGATTTAAACATAATTCTCAGAAGACGTGAAGGCAAAATATCGATCAAATTTATCTGATGATTATCATAGAACAAAATATGTTGACATATTTATCTTATTTAATACACAAGTAAATAAACTATACGCGTATAATCCTTTTTACTTTTGTGTGTGTCGTATAATTTAATTCAATATGTAAATCCAGGAGGAATACGTAAACCATCATATAGTTATTAATAGTCTTATCATAATTATGAAATTTTAACCAGGACAAAAGCGGCAGCTAGGTAAAACAGAAACGGACACTACCAAAAATTGTTTACCCCATTAATACTTTCAGTTGGAGCAGAAGTTTTAATTATTGCTTCAGTCGTACTTCACGCATCAGTTAAATTATTCATTTTTATTTGAAATTTCATAGTCGTTGCTAGTTATGTTAAAGTTTCATTTACGGGACAGTATCACTCGTACGGTAGACTCCAGCATGCGGCTTCGGTCATCCGACCAAATATATGTCATTGTCCACAGCTGTTTGAAGAATATTGTGCACCAGTGCACCACATCCAATGCTGACAAAATTAATTTCATATTCTGGCTTGAGCCGATTTTAAACATTATTTTGTCTTCTTCTATGTACGACTCAAAAATTTATGTTTCAATTGTCACTACAAAATGCAGCTATCTTTCTGTCAATTTCATTACGACGCTATGTTAAAACTACAGCCGGGACAAAATACCAAACCGGTGAGGGGATGCCCGGACCCAAAGTCCAATTTCTTACCCTAGTTATTGTGTAATCGTTGCACACCAAAAACCAGATAAGTTAAAAAAAATCGTATAATCCCATTATGGCTAGTAACATAGGATGTTTCCCTACTAGGAACTAGTAACTCAGTACATGACCACTGTTGCAAAATTGATTTCGCACAACAGGCCCATTTAGAGCCATCGTCGAATTTAAAATTTCTTTATTGCTTTGACATGTTGACCAAATCAACGCGGGAATTGAATGGCATTTGCCAAAATAAATTGTCATCTATGTCACGCGCCACGTTTATGTGCCAGTCATTCTTATTTTGCTACACTAAAGCTTCCAAACACTTGACACTTCATTGCCAGGGCATATATTATATGGTGTCGTTAAAAAAACACGACTCCAACTAAAAAAAGTTTTATTTTTCAGGTTTTTTGCCTACCTTTCTTATTTATGTGTATTATATAAAAATCAACCAACCAATCAAGCAAATAGCTGAAGTTTAAACTTCAAAATTATTTGAATTTATTCTTTAATAAAGCATTGCTTCTATTAAATCTAGATTTACAGAAGCTCTAAAATCCAGGGCGGTGGAGTGGGAGTCGTGGAGTCAGAGCTTTTTGGTCGGAGTCGTACTCGGAGTCCGAAATTTTGAAAAGTTTGTACTTTTTATTATTGCATTTAAAATGTCAAATTTGGCTTTTGGCCGCATTGATAGGGTTGATATTCAATTAAATACACATAAATAGGAAAATTAGGGGAAAATGTGACGATATTAACCTTTTTTTAGTCGGAGTCGTGTTTTTGGTCAATATCGGAGTCGGAGTCGTGGTTTTGGTAAATGCTGGAGTCGGAGTCGGACTTTTTTTCACCGACTCCACAGTCCTGCTAAAATCAGAATTATAACAGCGGGAAATATCCGCTTTACAGATACTTGGGTTGAAGGCAATGCTAAATCTTTTATGATTTATGGATACCACTGTATTATCATACGGTAAGAAAAGTAACAATCTTACCGTATTATAATGGAGTTCTACCAAGTAAATGTCTACTCAATCAATACACTCTATTATCATTTTAATATTCAAATTATAAGCTAGTCAATTGTTTACACTGTTTTCAATGCATCTTAAAATTCATTTTAAAGTAGAATCTCCATCGTTTATACATATTGGAACTCTCTCGTTTTTCACGACTCCGACTCCGGCCAATACACTGCGACTCAACGACTCCGACTCCACAGCCCTGATTATAAACGTATTATACGTAGCTTCTACAGTACACATACCCATATATTTTTTTAAATTTTATTAATTGTAGATGTTGTCGGTTTGGGTGGTCAAGTGTCGTTGACTTCGTTTGCGTAACTTACGGGCTCGTATCCCAGTCCGGGCCGTTTCACTGTTCGATCAAATTATTGAATTCTGTTGGGAGACGTGGATTTTTCTCACTTTTAATGTGTTCATTGTCAATGCACGATGGAAAGGCAATATATTAAAAAAATTGTTAATTTATTTATTTCAGGACCGCTCATCGTGAGCATTTTCAATTGGCTTATGATGCTTGATGATTTATCTTGTCACTTTATGGGGGACCAAAGGCGTTGACGCCTTATTTCCCTTTCATCTTTTGGCTAATGTCGAATGATCCATATTTAAAACGAATTGAATGTGAAACAAGCTGAATTTGAATGTTTCGCATCATTTTGGATTAATTATTGTATATAATGAAACCAAATTCATTTAAATCATTTATCTGATTTTTGTGGAATGAGCCGTCTTTGCAATTAATACCCTTAATTATTATAATATCACCTTATATGACTAGGAATAAACGAAGAATCGATATCGGGACAAGAAGTTTTACATAATATTTGTTTTGAATCATCTGTGTATATTCTCTATCATATATCCATTTTCCTTAACATGTTTTTTACGTCAACACTTTTGGCGCAAAATAAATAGTTTACAGTAGTATATCAATGCTTACAATCAATACATATTTACTTTTGTAATCGACAATGCATGTCGGTTATTCAAATAAATACATCATTTATCACACATTGCTTTCTTCAAGTACCTAGATTTTATTATGTATGATAAAAAAATCTTTTATTTTTTCGACATCACGCCATCGTCAGAAATATGGCCAGTCGATGACGCGATGTCGAAATGGCTCGCCATCATAATTTAACCTTTAATACGTACTCAAAAATTGTGTTTTTGTTTGAGTAAAACTGTCGTTCTATCACGAATTGACAGAATTAGTACATATTGGTACAAAATATATACGAATATGCGACCAATAATCATCCCATTCATCACCCTCAATTGTAAGACTATAATTCTAGCAAAATATAAAATAAACGGTGTCGGTGTAATTGGCATTGATTCAGTAGAACTCTATTATTATTAGATTTAAAATATAAAAATGCCTTGTTCGTCGGCGTCGTGCTTTTGACAGTCTTGAAGATGGCGGGATGCCGAAATAACTATCTGTTTTTTTATTATTATTATTCTGAAGTAGAATTATTGAATTGAGGACTTCTTCCGTGGGTGCTTGGTGGAATTTCAATATAGAATTTGAATCGTTTAAATTCTGTACTCATTTCAATTCCATTAAGTGCCAACGATTGTTGAATAATTGTAAATTCAAACGATTGAAATTTACAATTATTCTCTCGCTCTCGAAACTCTTTTCGAAATCACTTTTAATGTGTTCACTGTCAATGCTTGGTGGAATGGCATCATAGTATAAATAATAACACATTTTACGGAGTATTTTCAACGAAAAAATATTCGCAATTATTTTTTGTTGGACTGGAGTATTCTTCTCGGACTTCCCATGACTCATTACGGATTACGGACAATAAGATTGATTATCTATTAATTAAATGCACTTATTTTGGTTTTTACATTGTTAATGATCATTCATACTTAATTGATTTTTGATGTAATATCTTGTATTGCTAAGACGTCTTCAACATTGTAATTAAAGTCTATTTTGCTTCAATTTATTTGCTTAGTTGTAATACCAATTGTTTGTCATACCTTGTAATTCTTGGTTAACTTTTGTATAAATATCACTGTTTCGTTGTATTTCTTTTCGAAATGTTTACTACGTTCTTATACATTGTTGTAGATTTAATATAACATTTGCTTAAAGATTATCACTGTTAGCAATGCTGTTATTGTTCAAGCCTTACTTTGTATTATTAAATATAAGCAAATATTCCTTGATTTTGTCATTTTGATAGTTCAATTTGGATAATTCGATTTGCAGTACTTTAAAACAACGTTTTCCTCATTTGTTGATAAGATAAAATGCCATTGAGGAAATTCAGTTATCACACGGTGACTGATTAACGTTAACGCATTCCGAAATATTTCCCGCAGCGATGCATAACATAACTGGAATTCGTGAAATATTTTTTAGACTAAAAGTGACCGCCGATGAGTGCGGTCGTCAATGGATTTAGCGTTTAAAAAGATATTCTGCAACAAAATAACTGCTGTTTCCTTGCAAATTTATCCTTATGATTCATAATATCTTCGTGAAAAGTTGGTCCCGTTTGATTTGGTGTGAATCATGCAAGACATGGGATTGATGTGGCTTGCAACCTCGATACCTCCTCGTATAGTGTGTGTCTAATTCTACATACACGGTTTCAAACTAATACGTAGTACCTACGTTTAAAAAATAAATGCTTTGCTTCGGAATAGCCGAAATATCTATCAACAAATATATAAAATAATGTCTGTAGAATTAAAATACATTGTTATTTTTTCACTATATTATAATGGAGTTCTACCAAGTTAATGCCAATTCAATCAATAAGTATGCCATATCAAATACATTATTTTGCTTTAGAAAGCTGGACGCTGAATATATGTATTTGTTTTATTCAATTAAATTTAAATAAAAAATATTACAAATATCTTTTAAATGTTCAGCTTCAAGCTTCAATTCGTAGTAATTATAGCGACCCTGTTTGAAGTAACACGGTGGTCCTTGTAACGTATCCACCGTGCAAACGTATTTTCTTCAAAGCCTTTTATAATATGACGAAAAAATACCTCTATCGCGATGAAGAATATTATCTTTTATTCAAAAAAAAATGACAGAGTTGCTTTAGTGGATTACTCATTTTTTTTTCTTTTTTCACCCGCTGAAAATACTTGCGATTAACGAAACCTGTTCTGATCATATCATGCGAACTGTGCCTATTTTTTAAAAAAATACAATACCTTTCCACCAATGATTATTGTTAATAGGTTAGCACCATAAAGGCGATTTAAATTGTATCGCCGCAGTTTTCATTGTCATTCTTGTGTCTTGTTTCATTAACAACTTTTTCTGAAACAATTCCTGTACACATGGGCTAAAACGATGTGAATTTTTTGAGCATAGGTCATATTGGTCGATAGCTTTCTCTGAAATTCTGGGACAGTTAGACATTTTTTGACATTCAACCAAGAGGACGACACTATTTCCGGAACAATACAGGCCAATCGGGGATGGTTGGAAACCCTAGTTTTAATCTTACCACATTCCAAAATAAACAATGTTATAATTTGTGATTTTTGTAATGTACGTAATATATAAATAACTATTAAAAAAACTGAATATTTGAATTTCTAAAATATTATAAAATTACTCTTTTATGGGAATAGTCATGGCGTCGACGAATCCATCCATGGCCCTTTTCAATCCCTCCATTCCGCACGGCATGGAGTATGTTAAAAATGTACACTGAAGATGGCGGTGGTATAAATAACTAACTGTTTAACTGTAACGTATTTAAATTATGTGCATACATTGTCCAAAAAAAGTGTTGCCGTATGCAAAAATCCGATTCAATGCCAGACTCTCGGTTTGTAGCTTACGCAATCCAGTGTGCACATTCTTTGAATATTAATGACGAATTGCGTGTCTAACTAACGACATCATCAGGCGAGGGAACATTGCCTTTGATTGATGCTTAAACGTTTCGTAAATACATGTATGCCTTGCGAATCAATATTTAATTTATAACACTTTGGTGTATAATATAGGCTGTGATACAATTTGCACCAACTTTTTTCTCTTATTAAGTGTTGTTTAAATATAGCGATACAGTCATATGTGATTTAGACAGTGACGGCTTGTGGATAAGATATCCGGGAGTGATGAAAATAAAAAATGTCTACATGGATATCTGTCTATATTTCATAAATCATTAAAGCTATGCATTCCCTTCCTTCAGTTAAACACTTTTTAATGAGAAACAAATTGGAAGAAATAAAACTCGCACCAGTACAGACGCTTCACTGCTGGATAGAGCAAGCAAGCAAGCTTGAATCTGCGAACTCCTCTCCTTCGACCACTCGAGCATATTCCATCGAAAACGGTACTGCACGCTAAAATCATATATATATAAGTACCGCGGTGCATGATAATTATTGGATTTATCAATGCGTGGGAAAGCTTCATTCACGCTAAAAAAATATTGATATTTTCATATTTATGTATATTTTAATATTTAATTTTTCTTAATTTCCTTCGTGATGCGTTAGTTCTGAAGTGCATATGACATAACATATCACTGGCTTTAGATCAGCGATGTCCATCAGAATTCGTTAAGCGGTACAAATAAAAAATCACTGCTATTTGGTGTCAGGTGTGATTTATAAGTCGTCAAATCATCAGACGGCACGCGTTAAAATTGCTATTGCGTTATGATCGTGTGCTAATCACGTCACGTCTTGTAAATACCTAAATATTGATATGTAGATAATATCAAGTGAGATTGACGTTCATAAATAGCAACTTTATAATAGTTTGACAAGTACTGATATTTAAACTTTGTATCTAGAGATCGCTCAGCGTGATGTGTTCCCTCTGCAAAAGTAGCATGTAAATTGGACGTGCCTACTATCTGTTGATTTCCGGCGGAGGCTGATCTATCGAACATATCGATTCACTTGCCCCCCTGGTGGTGACCATCGCGTACTCATACAACTCAAGAATTTACTGCACAGCCTTATTTCGCAAGATCGATTTGTCATTAACGGCGAAATTGTATAGTATAATAGTCTCAACCCACAAGTAGTCATACAGTGGAACCCTGATCTTACGTTCTCGCATTATACGTTTTTCCACGTGGTGCGTTCATTTTTTATATTCCCGGCATTTAGTTCATATTTAGAACTTTCCCCCATTCATCGTTTCCCGCAATAATCGTTTGTTTTATACGGTCCCTTGAAAAACGTAGAATAGGGGTTTCACTGTATTATATAATACCCTTTAGGCGCGTTTGGGTAATGTTAGGGCTCGCAGATTCCTTGTGATATTTTTTTCCATTGTTCCAAACCCCGACCCGGTCGCGAATGTTACGGTATGAATCTCCAATGATTATCGGGACAGGTGCTAAAAAATAAGCAATTAAGTATATGTTTTATCATAAACAATTTTAAATGCATGAGTGATGGTAGAAAAACCGCGAGAAATGGTTTTTTTAACTATGTCCGATCCCAGTGTAGATCATATGGACTCCTTGCGGGTCTTATCTCAACATATGTTTTTCTACCAGAACTCATTGATAATCGGTTGCTTAACCGCATCAACCGAAGAGATCAGAAATCGTTAGTATATAAGGACTATGACAGGGCGAGTGGTTCGCTTATCGTTATCGATAACCTCCGCTTTTGGGATTGGATGGGTGGGAAGTAATTTTTAAACAACACAAACATCTATGCCTTTGAATATGATCGATGAATCGACTGCTGAAACTGTCGTGAAATCCAACGACGTTAGCCACTGCACCGTGGACCCGGTGAAAATTAATATTTTAATTATACTATCAGCTTGGCCAATGTAAACGGCTTGACAATTTTTGCATGAAAATTTCGTAATGCTGTTCGAATATCTTATGTTATATAAGGTTCACAATGCTTTTCATATAAAATATTCATCTCATACATATTTTCGTTCAATATGTAAAGTATCTTTTTTAAATTTGAATTACTTTTTTAATACAGTAGTGCCATGTGTTTGTGTACTTGGATCTGTTGTACGCTGTACGCATACATCGGCGTATGGCTACTCCCACCCGGCTAAGGTCAATGTTCAGATAGGTGGTCCGGAAGTCGTTTTTTTACGGAAATTGTACACTCGTATTCAACGGTACATTGTCGTTGACTCCGAATCATTCAAAATTTGTCAACGTCCCATCCATCCGCACGGTTACTCTTTATCATTATGCGTCTACAATTGCCACTCAACTGCACAGATAATCACGGCTATAGTAACTGGCATGTTTAAACATTCAGGATATTCTAATCAATTAAAATTTCCTGCATTTAGGATGCAATGATAAGGATTTTACACTGTATATCAGCCGGATAAAAGTCATGGCAAGGTCGACATCCGGATTGAGATTATTTTAACTAACGTTAAAGATCTTGGACATCGGAATTTTTCTTCTTACAATAGCATCGATTTCACTCATCGTTAGCATATACAACTGATCCAGTTAAATGCATAAAAAAAATGAGCAACGAATTAACTAAAGTCGACAGCAGAAGATGAAAGAATGATATTGATATGTTTTGAATATTACTTATACATGTTACTGAAAGTGAAAATGAAGAGAGTGGTAGAGAGGATCAGAAGAAATTTTTGAGAACTCTCTATTTGAGGACATATAAATATGTACCTACTACCCAGCTTTAACCAACCGACTGAATAAAAGGTGATTTTATCGGAACTCACTCGGTTGACTTCTTTGAAAATTTCCAACGTGATTTTATTTATTTCCTCTTTCTACTAATGTATATAAATAAATTTATATATATTTGTCAATTGCAGGGTGTATTGGCTTCGGCTGTAATGCCATGATTTGTATCTTCTTGAATAAATTAGTGAATAATACTATATTTCTTATGATTTTTTATGCAATTGTTTTTATCTGTTTCAGGTAAGGAAATTCTGAATGTAGGAAAACAAGTAGTAGCTGAGAGAATTTCTGATTATCAGATATCACCAAGCTAGCAAACTGCAATAAAGAAAGCGTCATTGATTACCAGTATAAGGTAAACAATAAATATAAAAAACAAAACAGTTCGTTCATTAAAAAAAATCATACAAAAGGAATGAATAACTGTTATATTTGCATGTCTAAGTATCTGTTTTTAACAAGAAATTAACTATGTTCCTGGCGACGAGACCAAACCGTAAGTTTGAGCAAGGTAAACCGACAAGTTTCGAGTTTCAAGTTTCAATTGATTTTTGTAATTTTTTCTTGACCTATAACGGGTACCACGCAAATCAAAGATATGGATGAGGATGGGGTGGTATATGTTAATTAAAAGACACTACAATAAAAAGTATGCATTATTTTAATCACATCAATCACCGCTGAACGGCGATATTTTCACCAAGAAACAATAGTTTATCTCACTTTGTTCTCATTTTTTAAAGATACGACATCTATCGAGGAATGAAAATATCAATATACATACCTTCTATTTATTTCTTCAGTTTTCATCCAAACAATTTAACGAAAGACATACTCACTTCCAATGTGTTCACTGTCAACGGCATTATATAAACAAGTGATATTACATTTTTGTTTTACTTATTCCACATTAAATTTATTACGATTAGGACCCGTTTTCTCAGTCCCGGATCTAAATCATTTGATAATGCTCACGATGAGCGATGTTTTAATGAAAGACACGCTGATAAAAATACGTAAATAAGTTTGCATTGCGAAGCTATTGATAATTCCAACCATGATGTCTATTTTTTTGGGCGTAAACTGTTTTTGACTATCGGGGCATATTATATAATAAAACGTTAATAGTGTTAATACTAAATAAGACATCTTCAGGCAAAAACCATTACGTGCACATTTCAAATAATATGCGAGAAAATACAATTATAAAACATGCCAAAGTATACGAAAGTAATTTTGTATTTTTTTTCGAATGTCATAGAAATAACACGCGGAAGCCGATATATGTTCAATGTCATTTCACTTATATTTGTTGCAATTATCAGCTAAGTGGCTTATAACATGGTCATATTGTTCTTAATTGGTAGTACAATACAATGGAAAAAATAGACTTGATTATTTAAGTGAGAACCACAAAAACTCGTTCACTACGAATATTACGGACGTCGGTTTTTTTGCTTTTAAACACCTCAAAATTTATATTGAGGATTCGTTAAGCCACGTTTTATAGTTAGGGGAATAACGTGGTAATATTTTCGATCAGAACCATTGTCCATGTAGGTAAATCCATTAATTTCGTAACCTAAGAAAAGGTGTATACATACATATTATGACGAAGGCTAACTTTGAGGCATTCGATAAATTTACAGCAACATATGGGGAACGGGATACTCTTGATTCCTCCTTAGATTCAACGCGAAGTAGATTAAACTCTACTGCAGTGATGCACAACATTTTTAGGAGAAGGGCCAGATAATCAATTCTCAGATAGCTCGAGGGCCGCATGGGTGAAACTGATTAAATTATCGATAGTTTTAGTGTATATATAATTTTATTGTTTTATATTGTTGTTCCATCTTCCGTTAAAAGCCGAAGAGAAAATTTGACGGATATTTTTCATTGCGGCCCGCAGGTTGTGCATCACTGTACTACTGCCACGACGGAATCTCAGTATACGGATACATAGCTATAACGAAGTGGCTGGACAAGTCACATTTTCTTTTTTTTCGTATCTATTTTCCTTCTCTTCGAGCACCATAGTGCATGGTCAACAGTTCATGCCCGTGCAGCTCTGTATCTGGCCAAGTAAGTAAGGGGTAAATTAGTTTGTTTTCTTGATCGCATTGCGTTTTGGAAGGCGGCCGGGAACAACGACTGCATACACATAACGGGAGGTAGGGGAACATGCAACTTGTTCACCCAACTATATATTACTCATAGCTACTAAAAGGCCAAGAGGCTGTGTTCGTTGATATCAGACAAGGGGCGCCAATTTGTTGTACTGAAAACTCTTAACCCGTTGACTGCTAGCGTCGTAATCGTTGAGACAACCGATTGCGGTATATTGAAAATTGATATTCAAAAATAATAAAGGGTTTACAGTGCTAAAACTATCACAGACAATATTTGTTTTTTTAATTTGAATCGTTTGAACTTGATATTGAAATACCATCAAGCACCCTCAGTCGAAATTCCAGGAGTGTATTGCGCACAAACACTGATTGAATTAATTTTTGAAGTCTTACTCGTTGGAATTTTCGTAAATCGGTACAGCAGTGTAAAGGTTAAAATATTCATAGTCACTGAATTCTCTCCGAGGAAAATACATAATTATTGTAAGAACAATGGACTTCACATATTTTAACAGGACATTTCACAATTATACAAGTAAATTCCGTAATAATGCCGTTTATTTTAAGCAGAATTCAATGGTTGTATTTGTGTAAAACCGGAAGCCTTTATAATTGCTTGGCATAATGCACCACCTGCATTTCACGGAACGAATTAATCGGCATTTATTATTTATTATCTTGGAATTGTAAATGGTACCCTTCGAAGTGATCGCTGCAATTATTACGTAGGTACGCATCCGACTGGTGGTTTTTTGTTCGATCGTTCAAATTATTTTCTGACATGTAGCTAAATGCCATGCTATGCCATCGGATCTTATCTTTTAAAAACGATAATTACTAATTGCGTTATTTTTAAAGAAACAAGCTTTACACCGTTTTTTTTAACAAGAAGTGTTTATTTTTATTGATTGCTTTTACTTCATAGAACTGCAATAAACATCGGTATATACATGTATAACGTATTTTGAAATAACATTCATAAAATCAAATTACAATGCATTTGAATTCTGCAGAAATTATTTTATATATTTGATGATAGCTATATCGGCAAATATCAACAAGTATAAAAAATAATTATTGTAGAATTAAATTAAGTATATTGCTATTTTTTCACCGGATAATAATGGAGTTCTACCAAGAGTTGAATCAATAAATTAATAAAGTCATCACGAAAACATTTTGTTTGACAAAGTATAATTATGATTACACGATTTCAAAGCAATTATAGTATGTACGAATTGTCTTGCCATTATCCTAAAATTTTCAATATTTATCTAACAGAGAAATTATCGTCTTTTGCAGACGTTCTTCGAATTCAAAGGTAAAATCATACTATCACGGCTTCGGTCCGGTCCGTGGGGCAGTGGCAACGGCTTTTACTTGCGTGCCGGACCGCCCGGTACGAACGGATTTTTACAGTCGATAAATCTGTTCAAAGGCTGTGTTTGTGTTGTTGAAAATCCCTTGCCACATTTCCGATCCCAAAGAGAGACGCATAGCGACAGCGATTAGCTAGTCACTAGTCCTCGTATCCTTTCCACCCCTACTCTCTTCGAAAAAGAGAGCTTGAGCAACTGAGTAAAAAGCAGTTCCCGTAGAAAAACATATGTTGAGATAAACTCCGTGAGGAGCCCATATGCTCCAAGATGGGAGCGGACACGGTTAAAAAAAAATACGGCTTATCCTCCTACAGCGCTCTCTGCTATAAAACTATTTTGCGATTTTTATAGCGCATGAGGCATTACCTTCTGCAAACGTACATGCTAGTTTGTTTCGCTTATATATTTACTTATGTAAGTATATAAGTTAGCCCACTAAGTTTAAATATCACTATCGCAATCTGGATGAATTGGCGAATATTTTGATGTTATTAATGAGGTTCAGTGCATTGGATCAATTGTTGCATACATAAATTATATTATCAGGTACATTTCATATCGTTAAGATTTAATTACCAGCTTGTAGCATGGAAATGCATACGAATTTAAGCGGTGGGTTTAATCTGACGTATTATTGAAGAATTCATTTATTTCGATTGTTTGAATTTATAATGTATGTAATTTTGCGGCTTATTACTTTTTCGTCTATCACAAAATTGGTATAAATGTGTGAACACTGGATTATTTTATTGTTAATGACGTCATTACTATTTTCGCCAACCATTTCGTACTAACTTATAATTATGTGCACGTAAATCAAAATACTTTCTCATTATTCATGTAAAGTTATCGTTGTCCAATGCAAAATTTCTGCGAATTAATGTACAGTAATAAAAAGTACAGTAATGTAATTCCGTATATAAACTTCTCAACTTCAACCCCTGCCAAAGTTCGGAGTGGCTTTTCATTCGTGGCATGCAAATAAAATGCAGCTCTATTGCATGCATAGTACATTTGATCGTAGCTTCCGAATTGTATAAACCGAAATATTGCATTTTCAACTTTATACGTGTCGTTAAAATTTATAGTATATGTATTACAACTTCAGTTATTTTCTGCAGTAGCTGATTCGAAACCTTGTATACAAATGATATTCATAAAATATCTTAGTTTTTTCTTGATAATCCTTGATCGAACAAACATCAAAAAAAGATAAACAGACCTTCAGATTTCACTAAACTGCACCCGTTCCTCTTTTTGCACGGGGGGGGTGTTACGTTCCAAATACTACCGTGCAAATAAAAAACTGTTGAAAAAAACATAAGGTGCCCAATAAATGATACAAACATGGTAGATCGGTAAGCAGTAAATTTAAATTAAATTAAGGATAGAGAAATATAATATATTCTCTCAGTGTCGGTACTTGGCAGTAAAGTTCCCGTTACTGTCATTTTTCAGTTTTTTAAAGCATTTTATACCGATCGGGTATATTCATACTGTCATAGATACTACGCTATTGTTGGCAGTTGTTTAAAAATGCACAATTACATGAACGCAAACAACAATATCTGAGATTGTGGTATATTTGGTAAATAAAATAATAGAAATAATTCATTAATACTGTTAGTGACGTCTTGACATCAACAATGACATTACATTTCATATTTGGGACATAATTAAATTGCCATATTACTTTTGAGGCTAACTGCCACTTCCTGGTGGAATGGCATTATTTTAAATAAAGAATACACATGAGTATTCTTAACTGACGTCTGATCAAAAGTGAGCATAGAGAAATATTAGACGACACCATAGATACTAAAATAAACTACTCGCAAATCTACAAACTTTTGTCGTCGCGTTGATTGTAATCATTTTTTTGTTGAGACAAACTTTTTCACAGTTGTCCCATCATACTACGACGTAATAATTATTACATAGTCATGTTTCATCTAATTGGAAAATATTAGTGTTTTTACGTCTGAATAGCTTGAAACTCTGACAAAGCCATTATATAAATTCCATTGCATTTTGCAATCACTGCATTTTAATTTTTTGACGCAACTACTGCGTTACGCATTTGAATTCTCTTTAATTATATCAAATAATTAATTATGAAACATTTCGCATTGTTTTACGCTTGCATTGTTAAATAATCTATTTCTCTGAATTCGTACACTTTAAAAAACAGATTACAAACCATTCGTTGATGTATGAAATTAAAAACGCTAAATTATCGATTCCATGCTATGATTTTTAAAACTATGCTTTATAATTATACTCTCCTGAATAAGTCTTTTAAATAGGATGAAATAGCGGATTTTTGCCCGGAACACATTTAAAAAAACCCCTCACGAATATGAACTAGATAGATTAATAAACAAATGTTCAATTCAATTTGATGTAAGCAGCAGGTGTTCGTGTCAAACTTGACTTAATAAATCTTTTTATCCTACTTTGATGTTTTCATATTTTTTTTCCATACCCAATTCTAGAAAACTGGGTACAGTGGAACCCCGATCTTACGTTCTCGCATTATACGTTTTCCCGCGTGGTGCGTTCATTTTCTATAGTCCCGGCATTTAGTTCGCATATAAAACTTTCCCGCATTCATCGTTTGTTTTATACGGTCCCTTGAAAAACGTAGAATCGGGGTTTCACTGTATATGAAAAGAGTGGCAAACGTTTACGTCGTTTTTTATATTTTCTCTCTTTTCGAAAAGGTCGATAACCTTTTTCGATATTTGTACATATTATATTTGTCTTGAGTTTTGTCCCTGTCAGCTTGTAAAGCACATCACACACACACCCTCTCTCTCTGCGCATCATTTTTTTTTATTTTCTGCCTCTTCGAAAAAGGCGAAAACCTTATACACATTTTATATTTCTCTTGAATCAAGTCTGTCATACTTGTAAAGCACATCACACGCACACACTCTCTGCGCATGTTCTTTTATTTTCTGCCTCTTCGAAAAGCACGATTACCTGAAAACAATACACATTTTTTTTTTGTCTTGTGTTATGTCCCTGTCTGCTTATAACGCATAGCACCCACACAATCTATGTCTGCGCATCGTGTGCATCAAGTGTAATGAGTAAGTAAGTGACTGTAAGTGGCACTGCCATTTTAAAGTTAAGAATTTTGACACCCGTTGGGGGATCGTATTTCCAAATATGCTCATTTATAAATAATTAGTTGGTTGTTAATCCCTGCTCTACGCAATGTGTAAATTCAGCTTCGTTTCAATTTCTGCAAACGCACTCTTCCACGCATTCGGTTTTAATTAAAAAACTTTTTGCTCAGCTGTTTTAAAATAAATACTGCTATATTTTTACGACACCAAAATTCAACTTTCCCAAACATTTGAAGAGTCGCGATCGGTGACTTTGGTCCCCCCAGCCGACGCGTGACTTCCGCCGAATCTCGTTTCTCCTGATAGCCGAGCTGTATTTTGTGAGAATCGCTTTAGGAAGTGGATAAGAAGCAGGTGTTCTCCGTGATTTTGACTCCTCGAACACGTCCTGTTCGCCATTGTTCCGTTTCGGAAGATGTATGTATTATTATTTGTGACATTTTCATAACGTCCGGGTTGACGTTGGCACCGGTTTCTTTGCAATACATATTTGTATCAAATTTGAATTTTGTACTTTTTCAGCTTTGTCGCTTACGACCCGGGTTTCGCCTTTCGTCATCTACAGGCATTTCAAGTGAGTGAATTGAGTTAGTCTTCTCGATACTACACTCAAAAATAAACAAACCCACTTAATTCATTGAAACTCATTAACATAAAATTTTCGCTAATTCATATTGACTACGTTTATAGCAATTTAACTAAATGATCTACTATTATTTTTGTATATAAACGATACAAACTGTTGACTACACGTCAGCTCTAGTACATCTGTGCACTTGAAATGCCTGAAGATGCCGAAAGGCGAAACCCATATCTTTAGCGACAAAACTCATAAAAAAGTACAAAATTCAAACGATTCAATTTTAAGAGAACTTTAACTGACACGTTATATTTTTGTGTATATTTTGTATAAATATCGCCGTATTTTTGAATTTATTATCTGTTGATAATGCTCTCGATGAGTGAAACCGGTCCTGATCTCAATAAATGTAATTTGGAATAAGTACAAAAGTGTTATGTTAGTGATAGTTGCTGTCAATGCTTTCATTGCGATTGTCGAGTGATTCGCCATTTATTATTGGGTCTGCGCCGGTTTGCTTATAGGTGCTGAATATCTGGAGATTTAACCAAATAGGAAAGAGTCAATCGAGTCAGTTCAACCGACACTCAGACCGGTCAGCCATCATTGCTAGATTGCAACAGGAATGAATCATTTTACTATGGTCATATGGTTCTTCAATGATAGCTCCGTTTTCTTACTTGTCGGGTTTTCATATAGATGGGAACCGATGAATTGCGACCTCGTATTATTTGAAATATTAAATAAAATCAAACCCTATATTTGATGATAGTAGCATTACCAATTCATAATACTATAAAAAACCTATTTGTTAAATCTATTATAGATAAAGTATCGAAGTATGTTCGAAATCTTATTGAATATCATCATATAATATAAAATTTAATATTACTTTGATTATTCCACGTATTGTGCTACTAACTGTGACACGTGTTTCGCCTCTTTCGAGGCATCTTTGGACTTACTATCGATATAATTAATAAAATTAAAAATGGAGTTTGGGATTTTTCCTTTTTACGGGAAGCACGGAGGGGGTTATAGAATCGAAACAATGCAAACAATTAATTATACTACTAATGACGTTAGCATTACAAAATATTAACTTATGAGCTGCAATCAATCAGATAGGTTTGGGTTTACCCTAATAATTGGAAATAATGTAAGCAGTGACGAGCAACATATCCTATTAAGAATATTATTTAATAATAATAGTTTTATCTAATATTCTTGAATATTATCATGCGTGGAAAATATTCTAGGGCAATTTTACCTCTGCCTTTGATTTCATCCCGTATTTAATTTTATAGCTATGATTACGTAGCATTGATATACAGAAAATATATTCAGGTAAACTTGCGTAATGTAATTTAAAAGCACTTACATAAATCACTGCCTACATTAGCTTACATAATCTAATATAATGCCAAAAATAGTGCTTCCACGTTGTTAATGTTTCTATCAAGCTTTAAAGCCACCAAAGAGAGTTAGTGCTTTCATTCAATTACTGACTGTATCATGTCTTAAGCGGTAAGTTAATCGCAGTCCTCGCCAGACTAAATACCTGGCTTGCATATTTGCGAGAGATAAATGATTTTTATTGGTTATAAACTCGATGAGTTCATATACTATAAGTTGGGTGCGGACATGGCTTAAATGAAGGATAGATAGCAAAATATTGACCCAACAGCGATACTGGAATTTTTGAAAAAAAATAATACCATTCGAACTTGCTTTAGGAAATTACTAAATTATGATTTTTTTTTCAATATTTTACTCGAGCAGAAATTTGTATTTGCTGTAATCATCACATCGACAGACGATAAAGTGACTCCTGTCGGTGTGTTCGGTAATAAGTTCGATCCCTATAATGAATCAATCACGAATCAGCGCCAACGAAGACGCCCATACGAGTACCCCGGACCTCTGCGTTTTCCCAGCGATGACGCGCATACGAGTCCTCCGGACTGCAACGTGCTAATAAAACTAAATAACATGTATAAAGGCTTTCAAAAATTCAGATACAGTCTACAGCAGTGGTTCTCGTGTGCGGCCACCAGAGAATTTTTCTGCGGCCACCAATAGCTTCATTGTTAATATTAATATTTAATAAAAATGTGTTTTAACAAGTTAAATTGTCAACAATGACACTGAAAAAACAATATTTCGTATGCATTGTATTGTGTATCAAGAATTTTTAGTTCGAAAAAACTTAAACACACGTTGAGGTATTTTGACAAAAAAGACTCGACACAAAAATTTGATGCGGCCACCAGTTATTTCCGTTTGACAGCTGATGTTCCTAATGCTCCCACCACCAAACTTTACGTGAGAACCACTGGTCTACAGTTTGAGGCGCCATCGACAAAACTATGATATTTAGCTGATTTTACGGGATCTAAAAATACTGAGAAAAGACTTCATTAAATCTGTACATCTTCACCGTGAGCGAAACCTGTTGTACAAAAAATACTTCGTATTTATTAAAATACAAATGATATCTTTCCACGAAGAATTGACAGTCAACGCCTTAAAAGTGATTATACATATCCGTAAATAATTATCTATAAACAAGCAGGTTTGAAATAATTACGTATATTTAATCAGTTGGCCATTTAAGTGATAGTATTCTTAGAAATGGCCAGGAATTGAATAATACTTGATATTGATCAAAAAAATACCTCTATATCGAGGTCACAGATAGTGTGTTGGTAAATTTTGATAATGGAACTACCGTTGTTATGATATTTAAAGTGTAATTTTTAACATTTGTTTTTAATTTTGATATTAATATTGAAAAATTATCCATATTGATGTAAACATAGTTTCGGTCTGAATAGTTACATGTGTTTTTACTAAGGGATTTGAAACAACTTTTATATTGTCTATTCAACTGAATCACGGGTCGTCAACCTGGTCCGTACCGCTCACTAGTGGGCGATAAAGGCTTCAATGGTGGGCGGTGGGCGATTTTTGGTTTAACCCCAAAATCTTTTAAAATTTTTAAAAAAACCCATGGGTTGGGATTGTTGAGAATTCCTGAATTAGATCGACTTTTTATTATTCTATGACACTGTAAAATAATCAGAAACTTCAAGTGCTTGAAGCTTTTGAATCTTACCAAAAGTTTACGTATAGTTTTACTCCGTATATTGTAATACATATATTGTATTGCAGTGGTTCTTAAACTTATTGCGGTGACGGGTGCATTTGAGATTTAGGAAATAAGTGACGGGCATATGCCGGATTTAAAAAAAACAGATTTAAGGAGAACTTACTAAACTTTTTAATAAAAATCGGAAGATTATTGATTTATTTACAAACAAAATCATTACCAAACACATTTACTATGATACTTGACTTAACATTTCACTGAATAACTTTTCA
Source organism: Himalopsyche kuldschensis (assembly GCA_028554975.1). Classification (NCBI taxonomy): domain Eukaryota; kingdom Metazoa; phylum Arthropoda; class Insecta; order Trichoptera; family Rhyacophilidae; genus Himalopsyche; species Himalopsyche kuldschensis. Next base: position 2,771,962 of record JAHFWI010000005.1, read on the forward strand.
AAATGATGAGTATAGGATGATAAACCTAATTGTAAACAATTGCCAAGTCGAGATCTTGTTTTTTATTTTATTATTTTCATGGTAGAAAACAAAGATTTTCGAAAATATCCGTCCGTTCGATTTAAAGATTATATCATATTGACTATCTAAAAATAAGTTGGATATGGTAATATTTTTGTGATGTCAATAAACATTTTTTTTTATTATTCTTTCTATAATTCTTATCGGGCGCATGAAAATGACTTCGCGGGCACAAATGCTCCCGTGGGCAGCGGTTAAGAACCCCTGATGTATTGTATCGAAACAACAGTCGAAATTTTCGTATTTTAATGGTAAGCCTATCTCGCGTTTTTTTTAATTTAACGGCAGGAAGTGCTGTTTGTTTTTCAAACACAAGACAATAATTAAATTTCTCATCGCAATAATGAATCTTTGCATCTTATACTGTAAAATCGTAGAATCGTACACACCGAAAGATGAATACAGTCAGTACAAGTAGAGCTTCTTTGCCACTGGGAATCGCATACTAATGCTTGCAACATGTAAATTGTAAATCCTTGCTCTCTCTCTCTCTCTCTGATTCTCTCTTCCTTGTGTGTGGTGGTGTTGCGATTTGCAAATACTTTTTCGCCGATGCGGAAGTCAGCGTGGTTCGATTTCCCAGAATGAAATCTTGTCTCTACGTAAAAATATCGTATGCCGCAGTCTCACTCCAACATTGTCTCTGTAGCTGTATCCGCGAGAGGAGGCTAATTTCAGATTATTTTTAATCAAAAAAATACTCTCATAATTTGCTACAGCAGGAAACATATTTTTCACCCTTTATTCTACTGTTACTCTGTCCGCGTCCATTTAGTGATAATGTTCTAAATAATATTAGCCTATAGTTCTTTGAACCTTGATTGATCAGCATTTTAATCCCGGGTCTCGGTTTTCTGGGTGTTTTTTTATGCCATACTTTCTTTACCCATCTGCTTACCCTTCCTTGAAAACAGAGGTGTAGAATAATCCTTTTATCCTAATTTTAGACTCAGACAGGTAACTTTGAAAGAAAATCGAAAAAATATATTTAAATATTGTATGTGTATAAGACAGTGGCTTTCCCTATCAAATGCATTTATCATATAATCTCCATAGCTGAAAAGGCAGTATAAACAGGTATAATGTAGTTCTCCCTTGTCTCTTTTACCTTCTCAAAAAATGAATTTTATATTGACCTTGCCGAGACTTGAATCTAGACCAGTGGTTCTCATGTGGGGCCACCAAAAGCTTTTAATGCGATAATCAACAGCTTCAGAGAAAATATTGATATTTTTAAAAAAAATGTGTTATTAAAAGATATTTTGACAAAAAAGACTTCAATGCTATTAATACCAGTAGTAACTTGTCAAACAAAAATTTGGTGCGGCTACCAGACTTTTCCGTATGACCGTTTATATACAATGCGGCCACAGCACTATTTTACGTGAGAACCACTGATCTACACTCATGTAATCGCTAGGACAAAGCTCTTTCAACTAAGCTACATTCGTTAATGTTATCGTCGTATTTGTTGATTTAATATGGTGGATGTATGAAAATTAAGAAGATATCATCCACACTTTGTATCAATTAATATTATTGGAAAACAATCTACATAATATATGAGTCGTATATTATCAAAAGTAGAACTACCTACTTCCCATAAAAACCTGTAACTTGAAATTTGTATGAGCGGCGACATTGCAACATCACTTCGGATAACTCTGTGATTGGTCGAAAGTATAATTGACCATACCATTATTTCATGTTTCAAAAGTCTAGAACCGTTCTGATTTTGACACCAACTATCATTTCCTTTTACGTTTTTATACCACATGTACATAATTTGAATACAAATATTTAATTGCTAGCCATGCACTATGACCAGAGAAATAATATGACAATATGGGATAGTTCTACTTTTGATACTATACGATTCATATAAGCATAAGGCACAGCGCTCGCCTTTGTTGGGGCATACCTTTTTTACTGGCAGTGCAGTATCAATTTCTCAACGCTTTTTTTTTACGAAAAAAAAATAACATTAAAAAGCCTCGTGATGTATATCAATACTAAGAATTATTGGAAACCAAAAAACTACACCATCATGTTCTCATTGCTACCATCAGTATGCATATTTGTATAGCATACCGGAATAAACCAGATTTTGTTTTGTATGTGAATAATATTAAGTGTGCTGATTGATATTTATGAAAGGCGATTTCGAAAACAGTTACTCCGTTAGTCGAATTCACACGCATTCGAGAATTAAGTTCCTGGCTCAATTCTTATAGCTTTATTTATTGTATTCTGTAATCCACAAAATATTTAATTATGTCCAGAACTTCGAACTTTGAGTCAACAGAAATCGTTCGATAATTTATCAGTACTATTTTTTGTGATGTATTGTGCAATAACTATTTATTTTAAACAAGTTATAAAAAGTGGTATACTGGAGCCAGGTCGGTGACCTGGTTCCTGAAAATGAGCCGGGGCGCCGCTCTGCCACTTTTTTGACTTGTAACTTAATTTTCAAGTACATTATATTCGATGAGTATCTATTTTTTTTTTGTTACGCGTTTTTTTATGATTTAGTTGTTAAAACTTGTGGTTTTTTAATATCTGAAGGATGAAATAAATAAGGAAGAAATCAATGGTACAAACCGACCTGGTACCTATTTATTTACCACGACACCACTGGTTATAAATGAACACTAATAAAGAAAAACCACTACCGCTTAACGTGTGAATCTGGGAAAGGTTAATTGCGAACCATTCAAATTCGCGACAAACACGAGGGGATTTAAATAAAGTCATTATAAATTATCACGACGAGAAAATACATCACAAACGACCAAGATCCACTACCAGACAGATTTAATTGAAAAATCGATATTCATTGATGACTGAAAGGCAATATTTAATTTTTTTTTTGTATTAATTTCACATATACTTTTGAAAATATCGAGACCTCACGAGCATGAGGTGTTTATCTTTCAAAACTCAATTAAAATTGAACGCGAAAAATGTTTTAGTTTTTACAGTATTGATTATGATGTAGCGATATTTTGAATTATTTGCAAACGTGCCTGGATATCTCGAGGAAAATTTTTGTCGTTATCAATATACATAGTTGACATAAACGAACATGCCATTGACAAAACTAAGAAATCACAGCTCTTACCGAATGTTGCACACCAGAATAATTTGTAAATAATTCTACAATAATACGAGAGACCCTTGCCAACAGCATACTACTTTTTCACGTGGTTTCGTGATAAATGATAAAGTTCAGATTAGGATAACACTATTCTAAAAAAAACTTACCACAATTGCGATAAAAGATATGCAAATAAAAAAAATCTTGGTATTGTTGGTCGTTACTGCTATCAGCCCATTTGTCAATAGCGTCGCGATAGCAAAATTATTATGAATTAATCGCTTGCGTTAGAATACTGTGAAAATCCTAGAATTTTACTTGATTGATATGAAAAAATTGTTTATCACCATTCTTATCAAATCTATTGAATGTGACAACGGTGAAAAAATGGCATCTTTACCAAATTGGATGCGGAAGAACGATGTGTTTTTTTCGATACCTGAAATTTAAATGAACTTCAATTAACAATTATTTACTGTTTATTCCATCAGCTGTTTCACTTCGGCTTACTATCATCAAAATATATGCATTCATTCTTTTCTACTGGAATAGTCTACGAAACGTTAGACAGGTGGCTCTTAACTGGTGCACCACGAGCTTCAAGTGCACAACTGAACTAAAAAATGATAAATGCAGAAAAATCCGCGTAAATAGTAGTTATCAAGTCACCTTCACGAGGGCACTGAAAATCTTGACACAGTTTTCAACATCATATTTTTGTTGATAGGTTTATAACAGTGACTACTAACTAACATAACAACGAGAAAAACTATATTTAATAGTAGCTGCAAATCCGACATCAAATTAATTGATTTTCACATCGTTTTAACTCCATCGCCTTATTAGGATTATTTTTGTAACTGCTTTTTTTCCACATATGTATAGATCTTTAATTACCGAATTAACTTTAGTGTTATCTGCCTAATTTGTAATAAAAGTTATGTCCGTATATTCTTCTTTGTTTTCTGACCGTTCGATTTTGGTGCACTGCAATTTTTCTGATGAAAAAAAAGTGCACTTTGACTGCGACAAGGTTAAGAACCACTGTCCCAGACCCTTAAGAGACAGCGTGGGTTTAAGAAGATAAAAAACTCTGCCACGATTGATTGATCAAATTATTCAGTGGTGAGAATTAGACGTCACAGAGAATCAACTCCCTATCCCATAAATCAATTAAAATCAGTCTCTTTATCTACGTTTTCAATATTGAATAAGTGTTTTACGAGAACGTGTAAAAACATATTTGACCAATACACAAATCCATACTTCTATTAAAAAATCATTGAGCAAAAGTGTCCGGTGAAAATTCAACCTAAACCCCCCAAAAGCCAAAAGCATATTCATAAACCACATGACAACGGTGTCTGGTAATTTACCATAGTAAAAAATCTTTTATCATGGTCGAGAGTGTCGCAGAATCTTTTCATTACAGCGAGATCAGATTCTTTTTAGTTTCTCTCTCAATACGGCATTAATAATTGTATAGTTTGTATTTCTCCTCCATTGCTTGCAAAGGAAATACGTCGGTTACTGACGGGGTGTAGCCATTATCTACGTCTGAGTGGATTTAATTCCAGGAAAATGCAATTTGCATCGTGATGCATAACTCCCCTCAATATAACAACTCGACTTGGGAGAACTTTGCTCATTTTATTATTCCAAACTCTTCAGTTACATACAATTTTTTAAAACGCTTAAGTTATATTCAAATAACGGATGAAATATCACATTAATCAGGTACAAAAATGTCTTTTAACTAATATGTGTAGTTAATACGCATAGCTTCTAATAATTGAAATATCTCCAAAAATATAAGAATTTCTGGTCTCAGATGTTAGGTATTCCTCCCTCTTACATTCACATATTATAACATTAATTATGATAACCACTGATAGATATGTTAAAATTTCGAGATAAATTCAAACCAATACAATCAAACGTGTTTCAATTCTGTTATTTATTCATTCTACTCTATGCGGGACAAACCCGTACGTTTGAAACGCGGTAGAAAAAGAAGCTCATTTGCGTGTCGCGTCGTGACAATGACACACACACACTCACTCGATGACGTATAATATACGCACTCAGATACTCTCGAACCTTCGTTAAAGTTGAATTATTCGGTCATTCGCTGATGTCTTTAATGCTTTCAGGACATTAAAATGCAATTATACTACATTTCGCATTCAACTTGAACTGATTAAAGCCATTCTATGAGTATTTATAATTTCCCCTATAAATATGCTTTAAATCACTATAAAAACACCATCTTTACATGACTACACATCACCAGAGCAGACTTTTTTTGTTTCTGATTGGGAGAGGTTAAGTACAAGTCATTTACAAGGTGACAAAAAAGTACCGAAAATTTTCACGCCATTTTCATGTTTAAAATTGTCATCCAGAATGTTCTATCTGTCAAGTGTCTTTAAGTGCAAATCTTGTTTACGCTTATTTCTTAGAAATTTCGAAACATTATCTTATCGATATCAGGGATACTTATTCTATCACGTGACGCCAAGTGCGTTATCCTCAATCGAATATTTCGTGATTCATATTTGTTTGCTTCTATTGCTGAATTTCACAACATATATTATAGATATTATCACATTTTTGAATTTCAAAAAAATTACTTGTCATTTATCGATGACTAGCTTCCATAAATATTTATCGATAACGAAGGGATGTCATTATTCCGCAGAAAAATATTTGGTTTTCCAAGATAAACAATGGCCTTTTACCGATGTGATTGGATGACTAGTAATTGTATTTCCAACTGTCATTATCATTTAGTAATTTTGTGACGTCATTTTACACACCGGGATTTTATAGTCTCCAGAACTACACGAATCCAGCTTTTCGCGTTACAATAGCCGATTAATGGAATATAAAAAAAGAAAGTTACTCTTTTAAAATGAAACAATACTGTCAAAGATAGTTGATAGTATAAATTTAAAAATATCTTTGATAATGATTATTCCACGTACTGTGCTACTAGTGATTCGTGGCACGTATTTCGCCTCTTTCAGAGGCATCTTCAGACTTACTATCGCAAAGATTGCTTCAGTAGTAAAGAAAGAGTGATTCTAAAATTCTAACATGATAAATTACAAAATGGAGGCTTCAAATTTACCTGTTTACGGGAAGCAAGGAAGGCACGATAGAAACAAAACAAACAAAAATTATACTACTAATGACGTTAACATTACACAATTACTAACTAATAAAAATAATAATACATTTTTAGTACTTTTTCCACATAAAATTTATTTGATCAGGACCGGTTTCGCTCATGGCGAGCATTGTCAACTAATGTTGACAACTGTCAGTCGACAATGCTCGCCATGAGCGAAACCGGTCTGATCAAATAAATTTTATGTGGAAAAAGTACTAAAAATGTATTATTATTTTTATTATAATGCCTTTCCACCAAGTATTGACAGTGAACACCTTAAAAGTGATCAATTACCAACTAATTAGTTGCATCATCTCGGAAGGGTTTAACCCATTCGATTATCGGATATCGATTTAGCAGTGGCGAGCAACCTGTCACCTAAAAGATAATATTTGGAATAGTTGATAATTACTATACAATGATTTTTTTTTCAAATATTCAAACTTATACGTGACAATTGACGTATAATCAAATATGTACGTTCGTATTGCTTGCCTTATTAAAAATACGTTCTAACTAATAAATGCCAATCTATGGCCATATCAGAAATTGGGGTTCCTGCCGTGAGTTTAATATTTAGATTTAAATTTACAGCACGAACTAAAAAAACTTTACATTTAATTTCAAAGAAAGCTTTTGCTAGTAAAAATGTGATCACAAAGCACACTGAATAAAAATATAGTACATAGTTACCTCGGGCATCGTGTTTTCTCCGAAGGATTGTCAGAATAAAATTGGCGTATTATTATTTTTTACTATGCGACCAGGGTTGCCATGCGTCCCTCTTTGAGTTGGACTGCCCCGAGCTCAACAAAGTCTCGCACTGCCTATAAAAATCCCAACTGAAAAAGCGTATTATTTTTTAAAGATCATTCCGCTTGCAATAATTTGTATAAAACTGTGGACCACATATTCTCAATTCCACATTCCAATTCAATTTCCGAAAGAATATTTAGCTTAATGAATACAAGCCTGGAGAAAATAGAGGTACATAATCTTATATATAAAACCGAAACGGCGTATGTATGTATGCGGGTCTGTAATTCCCTTTTGCATTGTTGTTGCAAGTTGCCATAAAAACGAATATGAAAGAAAATATGCTTGAATTATCGGCGAAGACATTTAGTCAAAATGTAATAAATTAGTCTTCTACCAACTTTTTCCCGGCTTTTATTAATATAATAATGTTTATTATTTACGTGAAGGTATTATTTGACATTTCTTTGACAGCAAATTAGATTTTTTCCTTGAATTTGGACGTTTTAATGGGTAAGAATGGGGCTGTCATCAAATTAAATAAAGTTTGTGATTTTATTTTAACTCTATTTTGGATGTTAGATTTTGTGATATAATTATTTCGAATGATATAACATTAAATTATTATTGGTCGCTTAGTCCGAGCGACGCCGGGTAGCAATACTAGTATTATTATAAAACAATAGAAGCTGAATTACTGATCAAACAAAATTTTGATTACAATTGTAATGGCTATAATTTTTTTATCAAGTTAACAGGGCGAACATATTTTGAAACAAGCTAAAAGTCAGGAAAAATATTTTTAATAAAACAGATGCTGCTGTGTAAAAATGATTATATCAATTTTGGCACATAAATAAAATAGTAATTCCTGTTTGTATAATATAATCAATATATTTTAATAACCGTGATTCAAGAATATTATTAGATGGCATATATATATATATATTTATCAGAGGGTAATTTTCAAAAGTGAACAATTCCAAAATATTTTTTTACAACTGCCAGTTTTAGATTAAACTTTGGAGACCTTTTTTATTCACATGGAAAAGTTTTATTGTTTACACATTATCCGTAATTCTTTAGTTTAAAACATATTTTAAAAATATTGATAGTAAACACAAATTTATGAGAAAAAAGAATCTCTGAAAATATCTCACATTCTCAGTTTTTCAACAAATGCCACTTTTGAAAATTACCTCCTGATATGTTTGTTCTCTTCTGTATGTATATTATGTTTGAAATAATGAATATCCCGATGTGTGATTTTGGAAATCTGGTAACCCTGTATGTGACTCGCGACTCGCCTAGGTGCTTTTGTCAACGTCTCTGCAAAGAATAAGGATAATCCTCAAGATTATCCTCGTTCCTCATCTCATAATGAAATTTCTCCTTACACAACGAGGTAATGGTTGATTGAATGAATAAAATGAGTCGCGATTCACTAATATTAAATAAGATACTGTCATATTTGTGTATGCTATTTTCAACTGATGTATAATATCAATGATTGCATTCTTGTACCTCCCGTTTTATGAAATTTAAATATAAATAATAATTGCCAAAGTAACGGTTTGATATTAAAATATTTATTTTTGTATGATGAATTATCAACGATGGCAAATCAAAAAAAATATAAATATGCATTACGTTGGTTGGCGATTAAAAAGAGTTCTTGATATTATATTAAGTATGACCAATACATCGGAACGGCATTATGTATTATATATAATATCAACGGTAAGAGTTATTTATAAATATAATACTACGGTCCTATAGCCGAGTGATCAACGTCGTTGGCTTCGGTTGTCAGGAGTCCATGAGTTTGAATCCCACTATGTTAAGTTTTTAATTAAAATAGTTTTTTCGACCGGAAGTTTATATATACATGCGTTTGAATTCTATCAAAGGAAAAATTTGAGATAGACGTTTCCATGGGATCCTAAAAAAGGGTCACAGTACAAGTGATAAAATAACCGTTAGTCCCGTCCTATACTCTTTTTTATTACTTCTTCCACGTATAATGTTTAAAAGATCAGGACCAGTTTCGCTCATCGTGAGCATTATATACTGATGAAATCAACAGAAAGGATATGGTGAGACCAGTGGTTGGTTAATTGCTCTCGCTACGTCCTGTTTTTTAGGATCAGGTAAGTGTTTGATTTAATTTTAGCCAACACAGACGTCCATGTCTCCGAAAAGATCAATAATTCGACTGAAAAATGAAACTGACCGGACTGGAATTTGAACCCGAACGCAATAGAAGCAAACGACGTTTACACTCGCCTACACGGCCGTATGATTATACACCAGGTCATTTCAAAAACTCACTATCTCATTCTCACTGTTTTCATCGTGCGCAAGCGAAACAATCTATAAGTAGACAGTTTTAAAATGACAAGCATTCCCGAGTATAAAATATATACTCTAAATTGTAGGGTGCTGATGATGACACCAGATTAGCACTTGAAAATGGGTTAACGGATTCTTTACTTAATTATTGTTAGTAAGGGGCGCTTACGTAGCACGCTTTTCGAAGTCGTTGTTCTTTTGTGGCCAATCTGTATTAAATTTAACCTACTTTTCAAAATTAATGAATTACGTCTTCCCTCTATGGGCTGGCGATTTGTTTTTTGTTCTGAGAAAAACTTTATCAATGAAACGATAATTAACTCGCAAGTCCGTATTACACGATGCGCCGCGATCCTGGATATTGACATTTTATTTTGTATTTACATGAAATATTTATAAGCCAGTATGCCATGCATCTTCTTCCTACCCAAGTGACGAATAACTTGTCAATTGGAATTACACAGCCAGTGAAATAATAATGTTTCTAGCTTTGATTGCAAATTAAAAATTGATTTCCACAAAGTTTACAACAAATCTTGGTCGAATACATTGAAAATGCCAAGCCAGTCTTCTGTCATAAAATTAATGTAACAAACAATGGCACGTGTCACGCCTGCTTAAAAATCATTTTCAGACTAAATCTTAAGATTACTTTGGTGATAAAGCAAACTATCTTAAAGTTACTTTGGTAAATATTACTCAAGTAGTCCGAATAGAGTCCGAATATGCTCATTAAGAAGACGAAACAAGTGTCACTATTTGTTATACAATATGCAAAATAAGCAAAATATCAATTTGATTTTATACTAAATCAAAGTTATCGAATTGTTCGACACTTCTCCAAGGTTATAATTTTGTATTGTTTATTTTAGCATTATTTATTCGAAAGAAAAAAACTTAATAAAAGGATATCCTTTCTCTCGTTTTAGATTCTCAATTCACTATTTCCATAATATGATTTGAGTTATGTTTGAGTGTTGTGCCTTCCATTGAAATTTCAATCTCTCAATCGAATCCATGAATCAATGTCAATTATTTACATTGTACTTCACCTTATATCTGCATTCATATCAGTGATGCACAACCTTTTTGGGAAAAGGGCCAGATAATCAATTCTCATAGTTCGAGGGCCGGACGGGTAAAACTGAATTAACTATCGATAGTTTTAGTGCATATAAAATTAAAATTGTAATTGTTTTCTATTGCTCTTCCAGTTTCCGGGAAAAAATATACAATTTTTTTCCATATCCGCTCCCTATTCGGAGCATATGGCCATAACACGGTGTCTCCAAGATTCTCTATCTCCCGCCAACCTCCTCGCATCTTCCCAGGTCATCCCGGCGTCCCTGAGCTCCCCTGAGTCCATCATATGGATGGTCATCAGAGAACTTCCGCGGCGTCGGGATCCATCAGGTTGATAAAAGAGGCAGGCAGGATTCAGGCTCCCCTGAGGCATCTGCAGCACATGTCCAAGCCAGGTCCATCGTCGCCTTTTATTTTGGACGTAATAAGGGGCTGGTTTGTCCGCTCTCTAACCTCCGTGTTCCTGACAAAGTCAAACCACCATACTCCTAATATTCGCCGCAGGCATCTGTTTTTGAAGCACAGTATACGGTTACCCTGTGCTTTTGTGATGTGCCATGACTCGCAACCGTAAAGCAGCACAGTCAGTATGCATGCATTGAATAAGTGGCACTTGGTTCTGACCGAGTACAACCGTGAGTCAAAGACTTTCCGCATTGAATTAAATTTTGCTCCAGCTATCCCTAATCGGATCGCGAGCTCATTACGCGGGTTGCCATCTCCCGTGATGTGTACTCCCAAGTACCTAAAACCATCGACTCTCTCGATTTCTTGCCCCGCACTCATCAGAGAGTAGTCTGGATCTGGACAGGCGCTGTTGCAAAGCAGAGGGGAAAAATATGGGCAGCATTAAATTTCATTGATGGCCGCAGGTTGTGCATCACTGATTTGTGTTGATCACAATATGAATAATCAATTTGAAAATATAAATGAAACTCGATGTATTGCTACATGATTTATGATTTGTTAATCTTAATTATATTCGAGATTATTTTATCCATAGTACTAAAAAAAACATCAAAATCTTTTTTTCTCAGGACTAACATATCAGACACTTTTAGGGCATCACGATTTTTGCAATCGCGTCGGATAATCCCTTATCATACGGCATTCGGAGTATTCCACATTCTTTTTGAAATCATTTAATAAAGTTATTCGCCAATTCAATTCAATTTATAAAGTGTGGGCCAGACGAACGAATGAATGAATGACGTAATCTCGACAAATCCAACAATAAATAGCCTCGGTTGGGTGTTACATAATATTATCTTCGTTGTTTTTAGTTCAGCTTGAATAGAAAGAACAATGTATTTTAAATAATGTTCTCAAAGTAATGATAAAACTTGTTGCAGAAGTACTTATTGGTTTTCCACCGACGCGTATTATTATATGATTGCGATATTTTCTCTAACTTCTCACTTTTGATTACTTCTTAGTACTTACTACATATTCATAATTTTGTTTCGCTCGTGGAGAGTATATTCAACTGATACATAAATATAACAGTGACGGGTTTATTTATATCAAATCCAGAACTAATAGACAAGGAATAATTATATGAAGTCGAAAAATCTGTTCAAAGGCATGGGTGTTTGTGTTGCTGAAAATGCCTCCCCACCTTTCCGATCCCAAAGAACGACGCATAGTGACAGCGATTAGCTAATCACTAGTCCTGTCCTAGTCCTCGTATCCTTTCCATCCCTACTCTAATCGAGTCGAGGTGAAAAAAGAGGTTGAGCAACTGAGTAACAAGCAGTTCTCGTAAAAAAACATATGTTGAGATAAACTCCGTGAGGAGTCCATATGCATAATAAAATATGGTTTATCATTTTTCTTTATCCAATTGCTTTTCATACCTTGCCTTTCTCAATTCGATATAAATAACGATGTTTCCAACTGATTGAAATCAGTGAAAGGCGAAACCGGTCCTGATATTATCAAAATATATGCGGATTTTTCCGTATATTGTTCCATCCTATTATATATTGTGCCTTATGAATCATGTTCAAGTATAGACGTCAATAGACTCACCTGAGATGTTTTAGCGCAATACATAACACGGTACACCCACCGCAACACAATCCAATCTCTAATACATTACCGTCATCGCATTATACGGGTATTAGTCCGGTTCTATCCGGTTATGTACAACTATTAGCTTAACGTGTTTGTATTTGTCAGTTTTTGCACTAGTGTTATAGTTTCTCTGTCTGTATGAAGGCCAGTAGCGCGCTATTTTGACATGAATGAAAAAAAAACTCCTTCAATCATTTTTTTGGATCTCTTTTTAGAACCTCATCGATGAGTGACTTTGGAACGGATCCGGATGCGTGTTTCCTATAGCTAGGGGCCCTCACTGTCCTATCTATCTTTTCCAGTGCACATTATATTGGTGGTATTTGAGAACAACCTAATTTTTTTTTATGGAGTGGATAGATTCTTTAAGATATACATAATTGTACTATTCATATTTAAACCCCTGAAAACCGTCATTATTTCGATGATTAGTGGAATGGTTGAATTCTAACAATAATTAATTAATAACTAGCCGGTATCCGGCAAGCGTTGCAATGCTACCCAAAGAAAAAAAGTGTGTTTGTGTTTATTGAAGTGCTTTTGGATGCACAATATTTTAGATAAATAATTTCGATTTAATTTCACTAACATTGGTCGATGACATTTTCCGTTTGACGTTTGCTGTTTGTCTTTCGCCGATTGTCTATAGGTCGACACAAGCGCCACCTACTGAAAGTTAAATGTACTATGACTCTAACCTTTGCGCAAGTGCAACGATAAGTTGTCAAAATGAACCGTATGGCAGCGCATAAAATATGAAAAAACATTGATGTTTATATAAAAGACCTAATATAAGTCTATTTAACTATGCCTATAACATTCGCGCAAGTGTAAGCAATAAGTTGACAAAGTTTTGTCGCAATCGGATGAACGGTATGGCAACGCATAAAAAAAGAACAAACAAACATTGATTTTTATATATTTGATAATAATTTACCACATTATGACATGTTACAAGCTTTAACTAAGGCACACCAACGAATACATACGGTTTTTGAAATAACGATAATTAAAAATTAATAAAAAAATGATTTCCTACCAAGTTTTCCAATGTCTAGCAGAATTCAACGTAGGAGTTGTAGGAACTAAGCCAAAATTCGGATCGCTAGTGACCAAACTTTTGGACCCGTTCAAAATTAGACAGATTCAACTTTCATAACGATGAACTCTCAAAATATCATAAATTATTCATTTAATTAACCATAGACAAATTTCTGTAATTTACTACCATTGATATTCATATTTCGCCTTCGGTATAGTATACACCAGGGGCCAGGGCTGTGGAGTCGGTAAAAAAAAGTCCGACTCCGACTCCGACATTAGAAAAAAACACGACTCCGACTAAAAAAAGGTTAATATCGTCACTTTTTTCCCCTAATTTTCTTATTTATGTGTATTCAATTAAATATCAACCCTATCAATGCGGCCAAAAGCCAAATTTGACATATTAAATGCAAAAATAAAAAGTTCAAACTTTTCAAAACTTCCGGCTCCGGCCACAACGCCGCGCCGAATCCGACTCCGGCCAAAAAGCTCCGACTCCACAGCCCTGGTATACACCCAAACCTTTTTTTGTGCAGTAGATCCGTGCTGCGGAAAATCGCACAAAATAAGCTACGACTTAATATGGGAACATAACATGTACAAGGACGCACGTGTCAAGGTCACATTGCATTAAACAGGTGAAACAACGGATTTTTCACGTACAGTATAAAAACAACGCTCTGTTGATTACGTTATTCCATATGAACGTTTATAGTCTCAAAAATCCGCATAACTTTGAAATCGCCCAAAAAAAGTTTGAGTGTAATCCTTATACTACTTATATAGTTGAAGTCGTGGAACGCTACTGAATTGGCAGCACACATATTGAATTGTGTTGAGTACGGTAAACCCATTTTCAAGTTGATTCTGTTTAACTGTCGCATGTATGTATTCTAATTACCAGGAAACTCCGAGGATCTCGTCACGTATGATGAAATCATTGTTGATTTAACCAAATCTTCAAAGGATGGAAAAATCAACGAATCGTTTCTCAAAATTGCACTTTTTTTTATACATATTGATATATTTACCGATGACGCTTCTCCCAAAATCTTAACCTTACCTAATCATTCTTCTCAATTCGATGCGGCAAAGATTTTCACGACAGTGTGAAGTTTATTATTTTGTGCGCAAATATGATAATTAAATTCAAATGCTTTTCATTACTTAGAATAACAATATCCCAGTGAACTTAGAAACCATAATAGTATATTATAACTAGCTGAATATAACACATACATTAGTACACAACTATTAACTTCGTCTGTGAATATGTAATTGGTGGAGCTTCACAAGCTGATGAAATAGTATGTAACTTTTATTATTCTTGTATACATACCACTATAGCAGGCAGTGGCGGCTGGTGACAGAGTATTAGGGAGTACAAAAATAGATACAACTATTTTTGCAAGAGTTCTTTCCTATTCATTGGATTTTAAAACACTTCTATAACATGGACTTTCAATTCAGATGTTCGCAATACCAACGGAGTGCCAGTCTTATGAATTTTTGGCTGTCCGTAGTACGGAAAAATAGTTGAATCTTTTTTTGTACTCCCTAATACTCTGTCGCCAGCCGCCACTGATAGTAGAGGGGCCAATACGTCGATCGCGTAGCAATTCCAAAAAAAGTCGCCCGTAGTGGTAAAGGATTGGCCACCCTTGCATTATAGAAACTGTCTCGAGTTTGCTATAAGTACGGTAACCATACGTACATAAAAAAGAAAACAGTCTTTTATTTCAGAAATTTGTCCTTTGATTATTTTTTTTCAAATGGTCACTTATTTTGTGAATTGGAGTAGTAAATTGATAAAAGTCGCACGATAAATATCCTATAGAAACATATAATTATTTTGGTCATTTTACCAGCCATTCATAACGGCGCGGCGCCGGTGTTGTGTGTACAGTTGGGAAATAGTATAATAGGTATGTGCTTGACTGTGTGTGAAGTTTAAACGATGCAACAGGAGTAAACGGACATTTTGAAGCTGCAATATTATAATTATCTAGTCCGCAAAGATTGTATCAAAAACCTTTTTTTAGGTTCGAGTATAAGTTTATACAATTTTATAATCATTAAATTACAAAATTAATAAACTACCGGTACCTACATGTTCGCCTAATATAAATTATTATAATTTCACATTGTATTTTTTTATTTAAGATATGGCATTATATTTACTAATAGACACGTTTATTCGTGTGTATTGATACAATAATAACACTATTGCGACAACAGTTTCAAAAATTTCGATTTTGTTTCATCATTTCGAATATCTCCAGTCGGTGAGAATGAGTCGCTTTCTTTTGAGAGTATTTCCGAAGAATTTTGTCAAATTTACTTTCACCAGTCTCCGGGTTATTGAAAGATGGCGATGCACAATAATACAGTTATTTTATTTAACCAATTGGGCGATTAAGATTATTCAATGGCGTTGTGAGAGTCCACCAAACTTTACTTTTACGAAGTCAAAATGTTGATCCCGGGATGACAATAAGTCGATCCCGGCATCTCGGGACTGGTCCCAGGATTTGGAATATTTTTTTAATGTTCGTTAATTTCCATATTTATTACATACATATAAGCCATATGAATTTATTATTTAAAATAGAGGATTGATTGAATTGATCTCACTATCTTTTTATGTATACATATTATATTTCGTTTTTTATGCATTACTGAAGAGCGAAAATATTCGATTGAAATATTTATAATGTACGAGAGTATCGGTCTCGTTCGAATGCGATCTGATAAGTAATTGAAATAAAAAATATGTCTGATTTTACTAAATTTCATATTGTTAAAATGTGGACAAATGGAAATAAATAACGCTTTTATTAATGATAAATCAATCCCGAAAATTTCGGGACCATTTTTTCTAATCCCGGGATTCATCAAGTATTGAAAGTCTTCAGGATCCCGGGATTGGAAACCCTACTAACAACATTAAGGGTAAATGCAGAAATAATAATTGAAGTGCTTTACACATCATCTGAACTGGAAGAGCTACATATTCATTAATGATAATGTACATTAAATCTAAATTAGTTTTAAGACTGTTTTATCCCATGACGTAATTCAATTTCACAATCGTTAAATATCATGCAATAGATAATAGAGATACATAGTTCATCTGAGTATTAAATGATATCGTTTGATCGGAACCTAAGGCTTCCGTTACAACTGATAATGAAATTAAAAAACGATAATTATTCATTGATCAAGTATTCAATATATATATCAATTTCAAAATTTATCAAAAACATACCAAGTAAAATCAGTCGAAGTTAGGAAATGCAATTCCAATAACCCCCTTTGAAAACATGATCTCGTTTCATTCCCGATACGAATCGTATTGACAGAACGGAAAATACTACATAATTAAGGATTTCGACTGAGTATGCTTGATAGAATTTCAATATCAACTTTGAATTTTGTACTTTTCTATGAGTTTTTTCGATAACGAGCCGGGTTTCGCCTTTCGTATCTTCAGGCATTTCAAGTGCACGGATTTACTTGAACTGGCGCGCAGTAAACAGTTTGTATCGTTTATATACAAAAATAGAAGTAGATCACAGAGTTAAATTGCTTTTTAAAATGTAAATTAGTGAAAATTTTATGTAAACGAGTTTTAATGAATTAAGTGGGTTTTCAATAATTAACAGGATTTTTGAATGTAGTATCGCAAATACTAATGACCAGATAATAATATCTAAAATAAATGTAGGGTTTTATATGTAAATACTGGATGCCGAATGGCGAAACCCAGGTCGTTAGCGACAAAACTCATGGAAAAGTACAAAATTCAAGCAATTGAAATTTACTACACAATTGTTTGGTCGGTAAGAATTAAAAATTGCTTGACGACTGGCGTACAAAACACACAACTCCTGATTGATGTGAATGTAATGTATTGCAATTCCACAGATATCAAGTGAGACTGTTTTTTTATATCCTAAAAATAAGCTAGCTCCTAGGCATTTAGAAATGACTTTCTCTTTGAGAGGCAGCCAGTGAAATACAAACAATTTCGCTAAAATGGTCCGTAGGAAATCCATATCCTACAGCCGGGGTTTTTAACCGCGTGCCCGCGAAGCCATTTTCGTGCGCCCGGCAATGAAATAAAAAAAGAATAATAAAATGTTTATTGACCTGTCAAAAATACTAGCATATTCATCTTATTTTCTGGATAGGTTATTTTCCACTGTCAGCTAGTTAAAGGGAAATTTTAATTGAACAATCTGAATTCGTTTATGTTTAACAAATATAGCCGGTATTTGTGGTATAAATCTTGCATGATTAGTGCGGTAAATGAAGTGTCAATATTGTGCGCTTGTTTATGTGCGTATTTTTCTTGCTGGCAGCACCACCTCGCCACGCTCTGTCAAAATTGTAGTGTTGCGCTACATTACGTGCTGTCACTGCGGCTGATTTTTTATGGAAACATTTCACCCCAAAATTACTTCTACGAGTAAAAAACAACGATCGTATTACTTTAACAGCGATTGGGAAGGAGACTATTTTTTTAATTTTAGTGAAAGTTAGATTTTCAAAATGACATCATCTTAAAATCGAACGGACTGACTGAAAACGTTTGAAACTTAGCTGGCCATAAAAAGTACCTACCTACCCTCTTTTGAAAAAAGGAGCTAACAAAATAATGTTCTGTTTCGGTTCCACATATTTGTGTGAATCTTTGTTTTCTAGCATTAAAATAATAAAATTAAAAACAAGATCTCGACTTACCAATGCCAACCTTGATAATTGTTTACGATTGGGATTATCATCTTTAGCTCCTCATTTGTAAAGTTAGTTAATGAAATGCAATGTCAAATATTGCACTAAATGTGAATAGTAATGATTTTTTTGTAAATAAATACATAATCTTCTGATTTATAATAAATAGTTTAGTAATAATACATATAATGAATGTAACAAATGTAAAGCTGCCAAGGGAACAATACTTAAATAAATACATAAATATGTACTACCTAAATCTTGTTTTTTTTAAAAATCCGGCATGTGCCCGTCACTCATTTATTAAATCTCAAATGCGCCCGCCACCGCAATAAGGTTAAGAACCCCTGTCCTACAGGTAGACTTTGTTGTTCGCAGAGGATGCGTTCTGAACATGATCCCAATATTCGAAATATCGCAATCAGCGGAGGATGAAAAAATATTCAATATATGAAACAAAACACTGTATTATGAAAAGAACCATTATTTTAATCAAAATAAATAACATAAAAGTAGGTAATGTGAATTTTTGATTTATGAATTTGGTACAATCGATTGCACTGTATAATCAGACAATTTGAAAGCCCTTTATACGACTGTGAATTTACCATCATTTTAATATTTTTTTGTCATGACATTCTTCACATTGTTTTTTCGACCTTTAAAAAAATACGAATGGGCGTTAAATTGTATGTCAAGTAATAATGCGTGCGTCTAAAACCGCAGCTAAGATTACACTTCCACATAAGCGTCATTATGTGCGTGCTCTATGACGATTCCTGGAATAGGTCAAAGTTAAGAGAGTGTAGGAACAAAGCATAAAGCCAAATAACGAATCCACACTCGCAATGCGTTTCGACTTCTCAGACGGTGCCATCGTTACAGCCATTGCAGCAAACCTTTAATTATGAATCAAGTCACAAACGCTACGCCAAAATTTATGCTTGTCACTGTGGCCATGGCCTAAGTGTACGTCCACAGTAAGACGTGTGGCGCTGCTTCTGGCGTAGCGTACCGAATGTTTTAGTCGCACTCGGTACGCTACGCCAGAAGTAGCGCTTAGCGCCGCCACTGAGTTTTAACACTCACCCTATTACTCTATTCGGATGTGTGGTCTGATGTTTGTTGGTGATGATTAATAATTGAATTCGATATCGATCAATAATTATTCAATTTGTTTCGGCGTAGCGAAATGAAAATCGTCAATTCATACAATAAAAATAAACTGTTCAATTGTTTTGACGCCAGAGCTCCCTGTCTTGAGAGTTATATTATTATTTATTACGCGATATTTATTTTTCTGCCTCAGGAATGCGAGACCACTTAGCGACTGATTGAATACAATAAGCTATTTGAAGAAATTTATAATGATCGAATTATCGCCGATATCACCACATACTCCATCCGCCTAGATTTAAGGGGGTATTCTGGTTAGAGGCACAAATTTTAGTTACTTTTTCAAGTGTAATAAAAAAAAATTACCCATTTTTTTACCAGATATTTATTAATATTTCAAGAATATACAAAAAAATATTCTAACCAAAAACCTAAAAAGGTTGGTAAAGACTGCTGGAGTACGGTTGGTCTCACAAAAATTGCGCGCCTAAGTTGCCATAACCCGCACTTTTCTCGTAGGATGAAATAAAAATAAAAGTAATATTCGTAATAAGTATAAGTAGATGCCATAATGGTACAAATACTAGAATGAAGTCATAAAAAATCTTTCTCACTTAAAGGCGGAGGTTTGAAATTTTTTTTTTTTCTTACCTGTTTTTTTTTATTTTTCGATCTATTAAAATACAGTAAAAACTATTTTTTTATAAAATCCTATTATATACCATAAAAGAAAGTAGTACAAAGAAAGTACACACCAAATTTCATCTTAATCGGGTTTGTAGAACTTGAGATATCATGGCAACCATTTTTATAAAATAATAAAAAATTAGAAGAAATTATTTTTTTCGACAAAAACGTGTTTAAAGATTCGGGCAAAGTTAAAAACCCCCCAGATCGGTTAGATTCGACGTCACTTAATTAGCTAACAATAAATATAATTTAGAAAAAACCTTGTAAGGGTATATTCTTAAAGGCTTAAACTTTTTAGAATCCTTGACCAGAATACCACCTTAATATTCATTTTTACTTGATTAATCACATACATCCATCTGTAAATTGCTTGTTTGTTTACGTTATCAAAAATGTCAGCGCGTCTTTTTTATTTATCTTTTCTCGGTAAGTTGCATTTATGTAGTTCCTAAACCATGGGACCTTATCATTATTTCGTAGAGATTCCCTTATCGTTTCATTTTTATGTAAAAATGTTTATAAGATAAGCCTGTTCCTGGTATTCCATTGATACGAAATTCCGCAAAATGAGGCATTCATGTACCTCTCACGAAATAATATGTTTTGCAGAATGTATTTTATTTTTATTGTTTATTCAATTCATATCACTTTTCCAAGGATAAAAAACTATATATAAAGTAAAACCCTGTGGATGTGGTCAATGGGTCGACGTTCTTGCGCTTTAGTGTTACTCGGTTTACGGGTTAGAATACCAGACTTCAAACTCCCGTGCATTGATTTGTATCCAGCCATCCTTTTGCAATCCGCAATAACGCTGCATAGTGCATAGTGACAGCGATTAGCTTACTTCTAGTCCTTCATTTATTGGTAAAAGTTCACTATAATAAGGTTATATTATAATAAGGTATAATGTGCTCCGCAACAGCGCCTGTCCAGATCCAGACTACTCTCTGATGAGTGCGGGGCAAGAAATCGAAAAAGTCGATGGTTTTAAGTACTTGGGAGTACACATCACGGGAGATGGCAACCCGCGTAATGAGCTCGCGATCCGATTAGGGATAGCTGGAGCAACATTTAATTCATTGCGGAAAGTCTGGGACTGGCGGTTGTACTCGGTCAGAACTTACCAAGGCCACTTATTCAACGCATGCATACTGACTGTGCTGCTTTACGGTTGCGAGTCATGGCAACTCACAAAAGCACAGGGTAACCGTATACTGTGCTTCGAAAACAGATGCCTGCGGCGAATATTAGGAGTACGGTGGTTCGACTTTGTCAGGAACACGGAGGTAAGAGAGCGGACAAACCAGCCCCTTATTACGTCCAAAATTAAAAGGTGACGATGGACCTGACTTGGACATGTGCTGCGAATGCCCCAGGAGAGCCTGAATCCTGCCTGACTCTTCTATCAACCTGATGTATCCCGACGCCGCGGAAGGCCTCTGATGACCATCCATAGGATGTACTCAGGGGAGCTACGGGACGCAGGGATGACCTGGGAAGATGCGAGGAGGTTGGCGGGAGACAAAGAATCTTGGAGATGCCGTGTGGTGGCCATATGCTCCGAATAGGGAGCGGATATGGAAAAATAATAATAATAAGGTTAACATTGGCTTAGTATTTGGCTCCACAAGAATTGTCTAATCAAGTTCGTCATCGTTGACATAATTCATAATATTGTTATTCCACTAGTTGTGAGTGTTGTGACTCACAACTAGTGGAAATCCACTAGTTGTGAGTTACTCCACAGCCCTCAAAAAAATCACGATTTCGGCATAAAACCTGACCAACAACTCCGACAAAAAAAGTTTAATTTTGCCAGTTTTCTTCCTCTCTCTCCTATTTATGCGGATTAAATTAAAGATCAACCAACCAATCCGGCAAATAACCAATTTTTTCATATTACACATGTTATATGCATAAATAAAAATAAGGCAAGTTCAAGTTCGACTCAGGCTAAAACACCGCGACTCTACAACTCCGACTTCACAGCCCTGGTTGTGACACGTGCTTCGCCTATTCGTGTCACAACAAATAATACAACCGGTGGAATAATAGTGTAATCAATTTTAATTGTGTATTACAAATACTCGTCCAGTCTATTTCGGCATCACACCACTGTCATACTTGAATAACTTACAATAGATTAGACATGGTGCCAAAATACCTATAAACTTTGACATTCGTTTTTTTACCTTTTTACTAGTAAATTTGAATCGTTTGAATTTGATATTGAAATTTCATAAAGCACCTTGAGTCGAAACTCTTAATGTTTACTAGTACTTTTTTACTCACTTAGTAGAGTGACTGACTTACTACTAGATCTCGTTTAACATTTTTTTAACTGTAGCATCTCCGTTGTTTTCGGAATATATTTGCTCCACGACGGGATCGGATATGTTCAGAAAATATTAGTAAACTCAAAAGCGTTTGTTCCTATAATATAAAAATGTTTTGCTTTGAAAAATTGGCAGGGGTCGCTGGGTATTTGTTTGAAATTTATATACAAAAAGGTTGAGAATACGCACTCTGCCATAACTCTGCTCTTTAACCTTGTGGTCTATCCATTATATACGATAGTAACAGCTTATAAGAAACAGCAAGTGCTTCTTATATCAGCTTCCAAGCAAATGAAATTGTAATTGCATTGCCCACTCCATTGGGCTCTGTGCCGGCACATCGGACAATGATAATTAAAAAGGCTTCACACGGCCGATTCCGAGAAAAGCGTCGATTGTTTGAAGCGCCGAGATAAAAACAAAATGGCGCAGCGCTGAGGTACAGCCTTCATGCCCGCCGATAATAAGAAATAATAATATTAATTGTTCTGGGAATGTGTCAAGCGACGTTCTTTGGTTCATTAACCCGCCGCTATTGGATTGATATAATTTGAGTTTGATGCTCATGCATTTGACTTGATTTCGTGGACGCCATTTGCAATGTAATCTGTCACAACAATCAACATTTTAACATAGCTTATAGTTAGACTTCTGATTTATTTTGTTTCGAAATGGAACCAACGTTCAAAATTGCCTTACATTGTTACCCGGTGAGGGCGCCACTTTCTTTGTGATCTGTCAGAATTTAAATCATAAATAAACAAGTGACACTTTCAAAAATAAAAATAAGGCAAGTTCAAGTTGAACCTACAAATGGAAACTTAATAAAAAATAAATCGATGTCTTGTTTTACAAAGCTACTTCGATAATTAAACCTAAATACATATTTTATTATACATTGAATATTGATCGTCTTCTATAAAGAGTTATTTCACATCACTTATAATATTCTTTCTTTTTCTTACAGGTAACGACTTATTCATCTCGCAAGCTGCATATTTAATTCATTCAAACGTAGTGGAATTACCCTCAAGATGCTTCATGGCGAATGACATCAATCAACATTGACACAATGCAATGTATGAAAGGTAATTTTAATTATGCAGAATCATACATATTTCTCATACATATAAACCCGTTAAAACAGGTGATGGGGAACTTCAAATAGGTTGTAAAATTAAATTGTACTATTTCAGGATTTAATGTCTAAAAAATCAGATCTTTGGCAATAATAAAATACTTATTTTAAAAAATAAGTATTTTATTAAAAATGTTTATTATGAAAATATTCAATTATTTGGTCACCAACGGTCTGGGTTTTGCCTTTCAGCATTTAATCTTCCGAGAACACGTACTAAATTCGTTTATCATTCATAAAATAAAAATAAATAATTACGATACTTGGGTTTTATTCACGCAAATACCAATATCATATATTTATATCAATGACACAAAAATGTGGCAAATCGTTTGAAGGAGTATAATAACGATTCTAATGTGGTATCGAAGTTCCACCAATCACCCTCTACCTATAGCAGTAATGCACAACCTTTTTGGGAGAAGGGTCAGATAATCAATTCTCAGTTAGTTCGAGGGCCGTTTGCGTAAAAGCGATTAAATTATCGTTATTTTTAGTGTATGTAAAATTGAATGTTATAATGTTCTTCCATCGTCCGCAAAAAGTTCTGAATAAAAAAGGTGATATTAGGCCGCATGAAATGTCGTTGCGGGCCGCAGGTTGTGCATCCCTTGCTCATAGCATTACACAAAAAAATATGGTATTTTTCACTTGTATTCGACCAAGCAGTTAATATATTATGTCCGTTAATTGCTGCTATTACATGTAGTTTAAAAATGCCTCTTCTAAGAAACATTAATGATATTTGCATTAATGATTATCATGCTTTCATACTATTAACTAATTAATTTCAGTGTTTCCCTATAATAATGCCTAATTTAATTGGGTATATTGGTGTGTTCCTCTGATTCTATCCATCATCGATTAAACGTTTCCCTTGAAATGCATTGGTTCAGCTCAGTGGTTCTAAACTTCACTTTACATAATTTATTATAAATCACCAACTTTCTTCTATGTTATCGTTGACTCAAGTAAAACTGGAGATTTTTGATGGTTCTTCACGGGACTCTATCGAGAAAAAACTTAATAGTTTAACCATTCATTATATCTATTTGTGATTTTTTTATGATATCATTTCTTGTCAAGAACCATCCATACCGTTTTGTCGAACAATAATTGCCATGTTTTAACATATTTTTCAGACTTTGTCAAAGCTGTCCGTATTTTAAAATAAAACACTATATTTCGACGTATTGATGAAACGTGATAATAATAATTGAAGCAAATATATGTATGTAGGGCGTTCATCCTCGCCCTATCCTTAACCTATTTTCAATCGGAGGTTATGCCATTGATATACTAGAATTACTACTTAACCGTCACACTAGACCGGAGATGGTTTCCAAAACACTTGTGAACAACAAGTGAATTTTACATAATATATTTTGTTTGCTTCTTGGTAATACAGCTCTTCAACAATTTTTATAAATTAAACTCACTTGCGATGCTTAAATGTTTAGATCCACTATACATTCCTAAATAATATTAACCTGTTAGTATTTAATACGCTCCATAAAATATAGGTGTTAATAGTTTTGATCGAAACTTCCAACGGGCTAATGAACATTCTTGAATTATGCCGTATATTCACACCTTTCGCTGTTAACTACTAAACAATTGCCTAACTATGTAATTATGTGTCAGCGTTACTTTGAATTATAATACAAATATTATGAATACAGTAATCGGACTTGTAATTACTCAAATAAGCTATTTCTATTATTATATAGGGATTCCCTTCTTACACTCGTATACTTTAATTAATACGCCAGCGATAATGAAATCCAGAATAGTTTTCATTTAATGTAAATAAGAAAATCTTAAATAGATTGATATGTGTACCGTTATTTACACATCCCATATTTGAGTTACCACGATGACCATTTTAAGTGTATTAATAATTTTGTAGAAAATGATTTCTTTTGAGCCACGGAACATCGCAATTCAATGCAGTAATGGAAGAGAAAATTACCGTCTTACACCTCCTTATAGTATATAAATGAAAACTGTAGATTTCGATTTATGTTTTATTCGGTCGATTCGCCATCGGCAAAAAATCAACAATAAAATTCACATTCCAATTCATACCACGCACAAAACGAGTGAAACAGATAGTTTAAGATTTACAAAAAAAAACTTAATTACGTTTGATAAGGGTTGTGGTATAGGACGCAAATCATGTTATATGGCACTGCCCTCCGATGAATTCCGAACGAGCAGAACTGTTTGTTGGCTGCAGTTTTTCGTTGCACGGCGGACCCAACGCTTACTTATTGCAAACCAAGGCTAAATTCGCTGCATTTCAAAAATTTACTTTTTTATTTGGGGTTCGACATAACCTCGATTCTTCACTCTTGCGTCAATAAACTCATCGAACACGACGAGCTCTCATTACATATACGGATTATACTCACGATACTGAGCTTATGCTGTTGTTTTCTTCTTTTCAAGCAGACTAGTGCATGAATCAAAATCAGTCCCGTGCAAATTCACTTTTTCCATGAACGTGAGTTTTAGTAAGATTCCCATTTTCTGTCGATAGCGTTGTGAAACACGGCTGTGAAACATTGACTGTGAAAACCAACTTGTAATTACGTTTGCTTTTAGAAAATTTCATTGATTACAATGTCGCAAGTAACTATCGCACTGCATAACTAAGTAAGTCTTTATATGTACATCGATCGTTCAGATTCCGGCGTCACTTTAAAAGGCCGTCGAAATGTATTTTTTTTCTAATCTTTCCTGGCGTGTTTTATATTAATCGTGCAGTTTTAACTGCATATAATTAATTGATTCAAAAGAAAAATAAACTCCCACACGTTTTCCTGTCCGGATGACGCGTCCAAAGCTTCGCACCTGTTATCGTTCGCAAATAGTCGAGCCAGACTCTGTTACCTAACGCGCGGGTCTACAACCAAAACACTGCGAATCTCTAGCCAATCAATAATTTAAATAAATATATTTAATTATGAGACTTGTTTCGCTCGCTCGACTCGCAAAATTATTCAATTAGCATGCTGTGGAATAACGATTGGCATTCCGACATTTTTAAAAAAATCTTTCAGTAGCCGTGTCAGTGACGTTGGCATGGAACCGACATAATCCGTTTAGGATAACCAAAGGTACCGAGCAAATTCAAGTGAGACGTCAAGAAGACTAGAATAGCTGTGTAAAACCTCAACGTAGGTTTTATGAAACGCCAGCAGTTACTGGAACCTTGAGCCGCCCTCGGATGAGGTAGGCTAGCAAAACCGAGAGGTATTTCGAGAGGCTGAGTGTAAACTATCGAAGAAAGAAATTATGTGGACCTAAATGAGCCGTAGCGTCAGCCTAACGAAAATGTTGCGTATAATTGGAGCAGCCTGTTTACTATCAGAAGACCCATTTACCAAACACACGACGTCGACTCCAACATTGATCAAAAACACGACTACGACTAAAAAAAGTTTAATTTCGTCACTTTGTTTCCTTAATTTTCCTATTTATATGCTATCAATTAAATATCAACCAACCAATCAGGCTAATAGCCAAATTTGAAATATTATATGGAAAAATAAAAAGTTCAAAGTTTTCAAAATTTCCGACTCCAAGTACGACTCCAGCCAAAACACCGCGACGCCTCCGACTCCGACTCCGCAGCCCTCCTAAAAACGGATAAAATAATAATTTTTACGCGTAAATAATGAATCACAGACTAAATTATTTAACTATCCGCGGAAGATGTGGTGTTGTAAACGGTTCTCAGAATGGCGAAGAATACAACAATGGTTACAGATAGCACAAAGTAACGTACGAGAATACGCGCGAATCCTGTTCAATACTAATCGCTATTCCTCGAGTAGGGCAAGGTTGATGACTCCCATTTGTTTCGATGTTTGTCTTTTTAAATTGTCACCTTCTCTTGCGGCGAGACGAAACGAGCCTCTGACGCCCGCCCGATAAATAGACACCTGACGTCACCCTCTTCCGCCTGTCACTTCGGGCCGGGCTATTTCTGCATCGGATTTTTTTTAACACGCTCCACCCGCCGAGGCATTGCAGTAAAGTTTATCATCAACATGTGTCTTAGTCTTAGATAACAGAAGCCGGTCTTGTAAGGCACAATAGGCCATAAATAATGTCACCTGCACCTGCGTCAATTGTTAGCTGTAATTCCAAATATCTTTTTAGCTTTGATATATAAGGGTCTTAACTAGCTTTTGATCACGAGTAGGGTTTCCAATCCCTGACCAAAATTTTGTTCCTGGGATGTCGATTCTGTATGTAAATAAATTAAAAAGATCGCGACCGGTTTCGTTCATCTCGAGCATTGCCAACTGACCTTCAACGTTTTTATATGACAATGCTCGTGATGAGAGAAACCGGGCATGATCTTTCAAAATATATGTGGAAATATTACAAGATTGTGTTTTTGTTTATTTGAATAATGCTTTTCCAACAAGAAGTGGCAGTAAATTACAACTGACAGTATAAAAATTCTTTTTTTAATCATTTTACAAAATCCGCCATGAACTCTCGGGCGCACCTGCGCTCGCAGGTACAGCGTTGAGAAACCCTGATCTACACTTGTTCCTTGTCACCGTGAAGGCTTGTCATTATAATAACCGAGATGAAGTCAGATCGCCGTCAGTCGTGTAACGTGTTACTATTAGGTCTGTGCCATCTCGTATAATTAGAACATAGAGTTGATTTATCGTTATTTCATCGGCTTCCACAGACGAACATTCAAGTTTACTTTTATATTAATTTCAAATGCTGTTTTCAGCTAAGCTTCAATTTTTTTTTGCTTTGCAATTGTGCAAAGTTTTGGCATACAATTGAATTAAAAAGACTTCGGACCTTGTTGTGTTAGGGATATGTATGATGTTTTTCCACGAGGAAAGTGCGTATTTCTCTTGCACAGTTGAATTTGTCTATGAAGATTGTAGTGTGTGGTGTTTTCTCGAAATATATCATTAATGAACGTGAAGCATAAACCAAAAATTTGGCTACGTTTCGATATTATCTAGACACGTTCACAGAAGCGCGTCCTGTGACAGTGTGCAAATTGCATGCAATAATGAACGTCAGATTTTTTTTTTGTATAGATAAAAAAAATATATTTGGCATTACAGCTTACGCCAATGCGCCAAATATTCTTAATTGTGAAAGTCATACGAGATTAACTCGATGATAAGTAATAAATCAGTTGTGCACAAAATCAACGATAAATAACATACACCCAGCCCAAGTTCTCTTTTTTTCAATTGAAAAAATCTGACCTTGCCGGGAATTGAACCCGGGTCTCCAGATCGCTAGGACAAAGCTCTTGCCACTAGACCACAGGGACCGATTTTGACTATTCCATTTTTTAAATTATATATTGTGAAACCGTGGGAATACGAAATTCGACAAACTCGATCCCGGGATTTAAAAATATATATTATATTTCAAGATAAGTCGTAATTTTCAACTTAAGTGTACAAACACTTCTATTGTTACACAAACATTGTTTGTACTTATTCCACACACATAGTGGGCATTTTCAACTGATGAGTGAAACCGATCCTGATCTAAATAAATTTACTTTGGAATAAGTACAAAAAAATGTCGTTATTATTTTTTAGTATTGATAGTGAACGTCTTAAAGAAATACTAACTGTATTCAAAGATTATTTCATCGTTTTTTTTTAAGTATTTAGATTATTGTATTTCTACATATTTTCATTTAATGTGCATTTTTTATTATAATCATTTAATACAAATGTCTAGTAATGCAAGATAAACATGCATTCATTTATCACTTATTTCTTGGTAGAGTGACATTATATAAAAAAAATAGACACAATTTTTTGTAATACATACTTCTAAGTATGCTGTTTATAAATTTATCAGGCCCGGTTTCACTTGTCGCAAACATAATCGTCCTAATTTTTTGAATTTTGTACTATTCCATGAGTTTTGTCGCTAACGACCCGGGTTTCGCCTTTCGGCATCTTCAGGCATTCCAAGTGCACGGATGTACTTGAACTGACAGTTCTCAAAACTCATGGAAAAGTACAAAATTCAAATAATTCAAATTTGATATTGAAATTCCATCAAGCACCCTCAGTCGAAATACTTAATTATAATCGTCCTAGGTTATGTTAAGTTTCTTTATAAGATGTATGGAAAGGTTAATCCCTTGGCAGTAAAGGCCAATTTATTATAATTAATATTATGTACTGTATTGATGGATGGGCATGAGTTTTTAAGGCAAAACTATGTATTATATATATACCAGTAACTAAATAAGATGGAGTAGGCTTCAACTATCTTATAAGCATTGTAAAAATATCATAACTGCACCTTTCTTAAAATAGTATAAATCAAAAGGTGCAATCGAAACAATATGCATATTGCCGAAGTTCTCACATGTTGGAAGCCTCTGGTCTAAAGCTTTTATTGAACTTTTCCACGCGGTTTTTCTAACTATATTTTTTTCTCGAATTGTGAAGTTTGATTTGACTCCGTAAATAGGTCGTTAATTATTCATTCACGGATTTAAAAGTTTTGCTGGTTATCCAGTATTGCAATCCCTAAATAATAAAAAAACATTTTCAAGTTCACCAACATGACACGCGCAGCCAATTGGCAATTTTGAAAATAGAATATTATAACAAAGACATCTTGTCTCATTATAAATTCATTGCTTTCAATGATGTCGTCTATATATTTTCATCTCAATGCTAATTTACTCACTGCTTGAATATCATTTGCAAACATTAACTAATCGTGAATAATATATTATTAACATGTCAATGTTAAACAGTGAAACTTTATCAATCTTAAATCCGTAAATTTATTATATGGCTATAAATTCGCCGGAAGTAAGAAGATTTTTATGATTTCACTTATAATATTCCTAAACATTGAAATATTAATTAAATTATGTGATACGAAGTTGCACCGGTCGATCGTTATGATACGGTGAATATTTCATGATATAATATAGAAAATACAACTTCATATTCAGTGATGTTCCCCATCAAATACTAACTTGTTATTATTGGGGGAGAGTTTTATTTTCCGTTAAATAGATGCAGATTATAATCGAGCATATTTTTGACGAAAATAGATTTTAATGTGGATTTTCAACACTATCGACATTTCAACATTCGGTGAAATCGTAATATATTACCGACCTGTCAGTTTCTGATGCAAGACTGTTGATTTTTAGAAACGCTCTGATCTATTACCACTCGTCTACGCTAAAATTCGTATCCGCTCCCTATTCAGAGCATGTGGCCGCCACACGGTGCCTCCAAGATTCCATATCTCCCGCCAACTTCCTTGCATTTTCCCAGGTCATCCCGGTGTTCCGTAGCTTCCCTGAATACATCCTATGGATGGTCATCAAAGGCTATCCGCGGCGTCGATAAAAGAGGCAGGTAGTATTCAGGCTCCCCTGTGGCATCTGCAGCACATGTCCAAGCTAGGTCCATCGTCGCCTTTTTATTTTGGACGTAATAAGGGGCTGGTTCGTCCGCTCTCTTACCTCTGTGTTCCTGATAAAGTCAAACCACCGTACTCCTAATATTCGCCGCAGGCATCTGTTTTCGAAGCACAGTATACGGTTACCCTGTGCTTTTGTGATGTGCCATGACTCGCAACCGTAAATCAGCACAGTCAGTATGCATGCGTTGAATAAATGGCACTTGGTTCTGACTGAGTACAACCGTGATTCCCAGATATCCGCATTGATTTAAGGTTGCTCCAGCTATCCCTAATCGGATCGCGAGCTCATTACGCGGGTTTACATCTCCCGTGATGTGTACTCGCAAGTACCTAAAACCATCGACTCTCTCGATCTCTTGCCCCGCACACATCAGAGAGTAGTTTGAACAGGCGTTGTTGCAGAGCACATTGGTTTTACTCGCGTTGACTTTGAGGCCAACGCGATACGAGTTGCTCTGCCGTCTATCCATTGTTTCCTGAATACCCTCAACTGATTTTTCAAGAGAGAGACCGTCGTCGGCATACTTGAGGTCACATAGTTTCAAATTGGGAGCAACGTTTACTCCTCGATCAGGTGGAATTGACTTCCTCAGGATGAAATCGAAGATTATTATAAAGAGGAACGAAGCTAGACCACAGCCCTGTCTGACGCCGGCAGTGATGCCAAACCAATCCGTAGTTACGTCACCGATTCTTATACAGCATTCACTGCCCTCGTGCAAGCATTTGATGATGGCGATAATCTTGGTTGGGATTCCAAAAAGTTTTAAAATGCCCCATAGGGAAGGCCGATGCGGACTATTAAAAGCCTTCTCGTAGTCAACAAAGCAACACGCAAGCGAGCTATTGAATTCATTGCTTTGTTGGAGAAGGCATCTGAGGTTGTGGATTTGGTCGGCACAGGATCGGCCGAGGCCGATGCGGACTATCAAAAGCCTTCTCGTAGTCAACAAAGAAATTACCGATTTTTAAACCAAGTCCGCTTGTATTGTGTATCATATGGACTCTTAACGGAACCTCTCAACAGAATATATTCATATGAAGACTTTTGGGAAAGAGGATTGAGAATTTCGACTGAAGGTGCTAACTTTAATTTGAATCGTTTGTATTTTGGATTTGTAGGTAAGCAAACATATTTAATTCTTTAATAAAGTACTAGTACCTCACTCGTCCAGTGGCGGCTGGCGACAGAGTATTAGGGAGTACAAAAAAAGATGCAACTATTTTTCCGTACTACGGACAGCCAAAAATTCATAAGACTGGCACTCCGTTGGTATTGCGAACATCTAAATTGAAAGTCCATGTTATAGAAGTGTTTTAAAATCCAATGAATAGGAAAGAACTCTTGCAAAAATAGTTGAATCTTTTTTTGTACTCCCTAATACTCTGTCACCAGCCGCCACTACTCACTACGCCTTGCTTTTAGAATGGTTTTAGCATCAACAACCATTCCCGTGAATTCGTAAATCAGTTAAGAGTTCCCAACTGAGATTTTTACTCGCCGACAACTAAACCGAATATGACAGAATGTTGCCGATCGAATATGTCGAGAGTTGATTTCGCACTGACCCAAATAATGCGCTAGTGACTAGCGGCTAGTCTTTTGTTTTCTGAATTCAAAATAATTATTCTTTTAAATGTCCCCTTTACGGTGCAATTTCGAACACGGGTAGATTCTTACAAATTTCACAATTTATTCATTGTCATATTACTTGGTAGATGCTCGCTGCATTGTTACAAACGCCCATGACTGTTTTCCGATTCTGGGAAGCGATTATTATTGCCAAGCGCTTGTTTGAAATCCAAGAAAGTAGGAACTGTCATATCAGTTTCAACGGCCTTTGTACCATTACTATACATAAGCAGGTTCCATGACCTAGGGCAATTGTATTCTTAATCATCGAATCGTAAAACTGCAATCAATTTTAATGCTAACAGTCCAATCTGATATTGAGAACGTAATAAAATAATGTACGTAATAGGCAATTCGGAGGTGTTTAAGAATATTGTGATCCATTTCGACCTACGCGAAACTTCGTCTTCGTGTTTTTTTGTTTATTTTATCATTTTAGGCGTTCATGTATTACGTGTCTAAAAAGTTTATCTACAAAGGATTTTAACAATACCAATAGACGACGTATTTATAAATAGAAATCTTATATATAAAACCGAAACGGCGTATGTATGTCTGTGGGTCTGTAATTCCCTTTTGCATTGTTGGTCATTAAGTTGCCATAAAAACGAATATGAACGAAAATATGTTTGAATTTTTATGGGCGAAGACATTTAGTCAAAATGTAATAAATTAGTCTTCTACTGATCTTTTCCCGGCTTTTATTATTAATAATATTGTTTATTATTTACGTGAAGGTATTATTTGACATTTCTTTGACAGCAAATTAGATTTTTTCCTTGAATTTGGACATTTTAATGGGCGAAAATGGGGCTGTCATCAAATTAAATAAAGTTTGTGATTTTATTTTAACTCTATTTTGGATGTTAGATTGTGTGATATAATTATGTCGATTAACATAAAATAATTATTAGTCGCTTAGTCCGAGCGACGCCGGGTAGCAATACTAGTAGTAAATAAAGTAAATTAATCATTTATTTTTCAATGCACCGCGGCACGTAAATGAACTTTTTTTAAACTAGAAAACTTTTAAGATATTAATTGCCATTTATTCGTGGAAAAGAATTATTTTGAACAAATTATACACATTTTTATGTGACAAGTTCTCATTAGTTAGTATTCATTAATGTACCAAATTTCAATTAAAATGCTTGTTTTTTTTTTTTTTCATTTCATACACAATTTCCACTTTTTTGTCGTTAAATTTCTTACGAATACTAAAAATGATTTTTGTTTTTAATTATTCAATTGGGCCGATTGTCGTGGTCGGAACACTCGTGCGATTTCCGTCGAATACCGTTTCGCAATCAAGGGTTTGAATCACTGCA
Source organism: Himalopsyche kuldschensis (assembly GCA_028554975.1). Lineage (NCBI taxonomy): Eukaryota > Metazoa > Arthropoda > Insecta > Trichoptera > Rhyacophilidae > Himalopsyche > Himalopsyche kuldschensis. The sequence continues at coordinate 2,806,086 of JAHFWI010000005.1, forward strand.
TGGAAATTTATGTAGATACGTTGATTTTCCAATCAATTTCAATCATTGTTATTCGCATACAGCGTTTTGGCTTAGAGAGTAAGACTGTGTTATAAGTCGTAACTCAACTCTATATTCAAATTACTTAGAGATGTTGCAACTTACTATTTTGTTGAATGCCTACTCATAAACTATTCCTTTATAATAATACAACGAATACAATGTTTCTTTTCTGGCTTCGTAATACAGTCATTATGCAATAAAAAGATTTTAAAATTCGCTGCACTCACTGCTCGATTTATTTGCTTTTTAAATACACATGTTATCATTATGAAACCGATAAAGAAACACTGCATGTTTATGGACAGTCATAAAATGCGATCCACAAAACTTGTATCCGGGGAAACGGCATATTAAATACGGCAAACTGTACCTCATATCGTAAACAATTATTACTTATTGCTTTCTGAGGAAATTATCAGAAATGCATAATAAAGGTAGGTAAATAAATAGTTTGCGGTTACTCGGTAATAACACAATAGTTATTATCTTTTATTTGTGTGATAAATAATGTTTTTTTTTAGAATCGGAACTATTTTAGGAAATCGTAAACCGCAGCGTTAGGGTGAATTTGTTGCGGGTAACATGATGAATAATTGTAATGATTTTTTTTTATAATCACAACATGCGTAGGTCGCAAGTTTTATTACGCCTTTTAAAAAATATTTTACAATATCTTACGCTCACAATCACGGTATTTTAAAATTCGATAGCAAAGTATATTTCTTAGATGGTTTTGTATTCAATTTAATTTGAAAAAAAAAGGAATTCGATATTCAAATGTACATATAAATAGTTGAATAACGTTACAATCTAAAATTGGTCTGCGGAAGTGGTTCATTATCTATCTAAGGTTATCAAATGATTTCAATAATCAAAACGCAACCGTCTAATTACTACTGCATTTAAGATATAAGACATTCATATTATCATGCCCGGATTCTTAAAAAAATATAACATTTTTTATTGCCACACATCCTCGAACAATGTATATTTTTACAGGAAGAGCGCCACTGGGGGTTGGGCTATTGCGGATCCAATGCGACTCAATTTAATGATAACTTTTAGTAATTATGAGTATAATTTTGTTCGAAATTAAAGCATTAATGAATCATCATGGATAACTGCATTTATCTCATTTTTACCAGTTAATTGATTGCCTTCGATGTAATTATGAATTATTATCAAACTCAAATGATTTTACACGTTTATTTTTATCATTTTAGGAAACCATGATAAAAACAATTTATGTATGCGTTATTTGAAAAGTTCCAATTTTATTTAGGCATTTCATAGTGGATATTGAGTACCGATTGTAACTAAGCATGCTCAATCGACTAGAATTTTAGTACGTATCTCTGCGGACAATGTAGATACCCAATTTGGCACGCCGTCGGATTTATTACGGGTTCGTTTCGTCTGCTATGTGTTCGACACTTCCTCATTCAAATTTATTTATAGTACATTTGATACCTATCATAGTATGGCGTGAAAATATTGATCAATTTGGTGACCATTTGTTCACAATTTGACTTTGCGAACCTTTATTGACGTAGCATCGTATTACTATATAATATCAACTTGATGACTTTTATTAATAAACAATATTTAAAACCGTACCGCATAACCCAGTTGATGTGAGATAAAATGTTATGGGAAAATGTTATATGGAATATGAAATAATTTGATTTATGGTGCCGGTATGTCTTGAATACGTTTTATATAATAAATAGTTGGATTGTCCATTAAATGTCTGTAGCTTGTCTAGAAATTCTAAATTTGAAAAATATTCTAGCGGATGCGTTTTTTTTTAATTCGAAGTCACACCCCCACGCGACGCGATCCGATCGCCCCCATGCATCAACAGTACGTCAACATTCCGAAACATTAATTGCCGCGAATTGTCGCGATGCTGTTTTATTTTTAAGGTTAATCTAAATTTAGACAATTCGTTTCTCGGAACGGGCCGCCATCGTTATTTTATTATTATCGTATTTATATTTTTCGAAGCGACACCCGTATGCTCGACTCCCGGCTAGAAAGTTTTCGTTTCGTCGGGCGGCCTCGATGGAGTCTTCCGCGAATTTGGCCGTAAATTGGATCCCAACGAGCCGAGCGCTACGTATGAAGCACAGGCCGCATAATTTCGATTCATCGACCGTTTCTCCGGCCGACGTCACGTCAGTGTTCAACGAGCTCCCGAAGCGATAGGTTGTGTTTCTAGCGTTGAAGGTCTGTAGAAAGGCCGCGGAGTTCGATGTGAAAAAAGCAATCATTCTTGTATTTACGAGATAAATTGTGTTTTTTTTATAAAACTTTCACCGCTGTGAAACGTTATTAATCAAAGCAAACCCATTAGCGTGTGTATCTGTGAATTTATATTACTTTTTCAAACGTCAAATAACTAGACTTATGTGCTCAAAAGTAAAATTCCAAGAATGGATATTATTTTTGAATTGTGAAATACACTTAGATCGTTTACGATAAGTGGCGTGGTAAAAGAAATACGAAAGAGCATTAGTTATTCATTTCAACAGTGATAATATATTTTTTTTTCGTACTCAATACCAAGTTGTACTTTTTTGACGAACTGTCAGATTTGTACCACGAAACAATTATTATTAATATTTTAATAAACAAGTGGATTGACAGTTCAAGTGGAATAATTATCTTGTGAATGTGTATTTCGTTGTAAAATAAATATACAGTTATTAAATGTCTGGCGGAGGAATAAGTTTCGACGCAGGGAGCCACTGGTGGCGAGATTTTTTCCCAAACACCAAACTGGATTTCACAATGGACGCAAGAACCATGCTCATTTCTCCGAAGGCCTTCGGTAATTTGAAAATTTGCTGTTTCTTTATGTTGTTTTCTCGGTAGCGTATACCTCGCTATTCACCTCGCACACAATGCTGATCTTTTACATGTCCGTGTTGCCGATGCTATCTTTTGAAGTTCAAATAATTATTTATTTGAGCGCTTAAATATCGAATCTAATAACAAAAATTCGATACTCGAAAAAAACGCCACGGCCCTAACATAATTCTTAGTAAATGCACAAAGGTGTACAATAAACACGTTGTTAAAACAATACATTTACGAATTAAACATATTTGTATACAAATATAAATTGATTCAAATAAAAACAGAAACAACATCTTGTTAAAATTACGTATTGCGGAATGTGGACAAAAAAATGATGTCAGTAACTATTATTCTTATTTGGAAAACGTTGTTGTTTTAGGCAGTTTAAGAAACATTGATGTTTTTATAATAATCCCCGAATACCGCCAACACTAGATTATTGAGCTTACTATTTTTCTTTATGCTTAATTATAATATTATGTACATATTGCATAAATCTTACAACCGCGATGTTATTTTTAAATATGATGTCTATGAACATTTCATGCGGTCTAACTAACGTGTCTTCTTCTTTTTGAATGAATTAATTTCTTCATTGTAACGATATGTAATTCACTGGCCGCATTATAGTATGCGGCAAAATCATTTATATATAAATATAATACCTTTTAACCAATTAAATTATTCGTAATTAAATACATACATTGTAAAAACCTGACCTACCTTAAAACGTTATAATTATAGCCGACCCCGCGCACCACCGCTCGCCTGGGATTAATGGTGACCGTCTAGCCCCCCTCTGATAATTAAAATTGTTTTAATAGCTTTCATAACGATTCGACAACGGAAGCTGAGTCGCAGAGTGCCGTTCAGTTTTACCATAACGTCTCTGACTCTGATACACAATGGTTATATTATGCACATTGCTCATATTATTGATATCAAGATTCCTCTATATATGTATGTACTTAAATAAGCAACTAAAGCGACTTGAAAACCGATGATCCGCAATACGGCTAGGGTTGCCAAACGTCCCGGATTGTCCCGGAAATAGTGACGTACCCCTGGTTGAATTTTTTTATTTCCCGGAATTTTTGGCAATCCCTTAATACGGTACGAATTGTGTCGCTGATATATTGATTTAATTTTCCAAAATGATGATAATGAATCGATTTATCATTATTGATATGTAAAATTTCTAATTTATCGATCGCGACTATTGACAGTATTTAAAAAAAGAGTAATGCCTTTGTTTGACATTTATTATAGCCAATTGTTTTGTCATTTTTGTGTACACATATGATTGGACTACAGTGGCAATGATCGAGCTGACGATTTTGATCCTATTGTCCATCGTTTGTGCGATAACCGAAGATGGGGCAGTGCTTGATTGGCTGATTGGACAAGAGGAGAGAATTTAAAAAAATGCTAACCGTAGAGTTTCAGGAAACGAGCGGTCGCAGTTTATTGCAAATCGCCAATTCGGAGAATCTCACGCCGCTGCAACAACGCGAACGGCTTGCATCTAGCTATTATCGCTTTGACTAGTTCCGCGCGGTCGGCCGCTGCACATACGCCGCTATCCTCGGTTGCATCGACAACATTAGCATTATACCCATTTGAAAGAGTTAATTACGAACCGAGAGTTATTATCACTATCGATACTCTTTTGTTTGTGTGTATAATAAAAATCAAAGCTTCATGAAGCTAATAAGCAGCTGCTTATTAGCTTTCATTCAAAAGTGTAGGCCTTATAAAACTGACTGCAACACACGTGTCTGTTGTCAGGTTGGAAAAATAGATACCTTATTGTTTTTCATTTCGGTCGGTGACGAAATCGATTCGATCAAACTGTGATAATTATCTTTCTGTAAATTCCATCGTAATTTTATGTTCATTTTAATATCTTTACATTTTTTTATCGCGTATTATGTACGATTTATTTGATACGGCGATATTGTTAATGAATTGATTTCAAATAATCAAATTTTAATTGTTAGTAACTTATATTGCACATATTTTCAATTCATCTTAATTGCACATCGATTTGATTACAAGAAGATCGTTAATCTAAGCTTTCAGTGAACCAAAATCTGAAGACGATTTTTAAATATGTATTATCACTCGTTTAAACCATAAAGAGTTCTTAAATTTCCATATGGGGCCGATATTTTAATCGACGATATTACGTTGAAGTGTCGTTAACGAAAGGTTTCATACATTTCGTAGGATGATGGGTGAAGTATTAAATCTGTTTTATCGCCACCCTCCACCTAAATCGATCGTTAGATTCCACAGGTGTTGCGCATGCTGTGCGCATTATATTTATACACACTGATTGATTTAGTAGCGCGGAATGGCGATGCCTATTATTGGTTTGTTTTATAATAATTACTCGCGTGTGTATGGAAATAAACGCGAGCGGCTATGGCCCATATTCATTCACTAAATATTGCATGTCTCGGCGAATTAAACGTCCGCAACGTAATTCGGTCTAGTAGTGACATCATGGTGCTTTCGGTATTTTTTTTTCTCCGTTAACTAAGCAAATGGATGCGCGGATGGCTGGAATTATGGATATCGAAGAACGATGTTTCCCGTTATTTAATCGGACCGTTTCAACAAGTGCAATAATTCAACCCTTATCCGTTCGGGCAACTAAGATTACGTAATCTATAATATTTTCCGTAATTGTAGCCGAATTGTCTACGCTTTTTGTTGTTCGTCCTTTTCGGCTGCATTTTCCACAGCTTTGAATCTTATGGTAAATTCCGTAAATTGACCAAGCCCATCCAATTATAAAAACAGTTCGTTTCACTGCAAAGAAACTATTCTATTAGGTCCTATAAACAAACCTGAAAAAATTGTATAGGTAGGTTTATTCATTTTTTTTTTACTGCGATCTGTTTTGATTTTTTTGCAATGAAATCATCTGTAAGTTAGCCTTTTCACAGCTGTATAAAATACTACAATGTAGTATTACCCACTATCCATAAAGACTTATAGTAGAAACTATTCAATATGAAGCGTTAATACCTGTATTAAGTTTAATACTGATGAAAAATAGAATCTAGGAAGCTATTTTTTACTGCTTATTTACTCCATGCATTATTGTAGCTTTGGATATACATACATATTTGATCTGCTGTTCTCAAAATGTCAACCATTAAATAAACTGTTCTCTTAGAACTCGTATCGAGATACTGTATAACAAAAAACAATCCAGTAGCTACTACGAAAGCAAAATAAAACTGTTGATTCAATAAATAAATTCGGTAGTTGTTTGTCTGGTCCCTTGTGTATACAGCTTTTCAGAAAATGGGTGGGTCTTCCGATGAAAAGCATTTTGATACGCATCTGTGGAAAACAGATTGATCCCAGTACTGAGAATTTGTATCGAATCGCCGAAATAATAACAACGTGTTGTCAGTATGCGCACTTTAGTTACGCAGTTTCCACTGCAGCTGGCGATATTCTCAGATTGCGTTGGATTCGAAAAAAGAACGCGCAAAATTCCGCACATCGTTTATTGATCGTGTAACGTTGATTTTGAACTTTCGTTCCGAGATTTGAATGTATATTGTATGTTTATTTATGGCATGGCGAATTTCATTCTTTCCGTTCCCAGAAGTGTTTTTGTATATGCGTTGTTCGGGATTTCGGGAAGGAATTCACACTAACAGTACTAACCGGCAAAAGTCATTAAAATAGTTTGCAGATAACAGTTCATATGGGGGGCCTGTCTGAATTGCAAACCATTGTTGAATCACTTTGATCCATTTAATATTAAACTCATGCGAGTTAGACCCTTTATACAAGTATAAATTTTGTTCCAATATAAAATATTTTCTTGCTAAAATGGCAATCGACTATTTTATAATTCTTGTGTAACTAAATACATTACTAACATGGAGTTCTAAGATCAATTAATATTTTATGTTGCATTACAGTAAAAAAAAAATATCTAGTAATATTGTCAAACTTAACCGTTAATTCGACTCTGTAGACCTTCTTATAACGAAGTAAGGCGATTGATTTGCTTTTCATTTCGGTTGGAATGTTCAGGATATAGGTTTTCCGCTGCCTTCTCCAATTGCAATATTTTAACATTTTCTTTTAATGACCATCTTATCCAATGTTATATATCAGGAGTGACCCAAGCGTCAATCGCGTTACTATTCCAAGTCGCCCGCCTGTCTGGCGTACTGATCTTTTATTTCAATGACAATATATTTAATTTATTTTGTGAATCGATCGCCACCGAAAATTTCAAAAGTTTGGCCACCCCTGTTAAATATACTCGTTCTTCCACACTAGACAATATACATAAACAAAATACATTGGACGATTGTTCTTATTATATAGTTACTATTACGAGCATCTTCAACACCTATAAATATCTAGATATTGAATAGTATTTCTGACTTGCCACGTTAGTTGTTTGGTTTCATAATGGCTTAATTTGTCATTGTTTTTCTTTTCAATTTTCTTCACCTCTATCCATTTTGGGCTTGCGTAAATTAATTTGAAAAAAAATAACTCGAGCCCTTATTAAAACACAATACCAAGAATAAGCTCAGTTGAGTTGATTAATGAGCTATGATGTCCCGCAAGTCTCGTGCAAATAGAGGTGATACGATGCTGATGATGCGGTGCCGTCACTTATCGTGGCCCGGATTCTTCGGCGAGGCAGTCACTGGCCGGTTGATATTAAATATTGCGCTTCGAGCGGTGTGTTTCGCAGAATTACTCTGTGCGAATCTTAATTTATTTTCGGTCGACTTTTTATTGTTGGCTTTTCGCTGAACCGAACAACGGGAACGTGGCGGATCAACGGAATTCATTTGGATTATAAATTGAGACGAATGGCCAGTTCACCGCAGAAAACATTGTATCATACTAAGTTATTCGTGGTTTTATTTTGTCAGTAAGTTCTCACATTGTCTACTGAAATCGGTCAAATTATCATTATTACAATCGCGTAGTGTGAATCTCATATCTGTGTCATGGTAAAAAACTGTTTTTTTTTATCAACTTTACCGTCTGACAAAACACGCGCATATCAAAAAACATGAAATGCACTTTTTTTTCTTCGTATCAAAATACGTTCTAATAATATGCGATCGGACACACTAATATTCAACCTACGATATGATGTTACAAAACTGAATCTTTTATTTATACATAAGTGATTTTTATAAATATTAAAACTTGTATCTATTAAACATATTATTTAATCTACCAATTCCTATTTATTGGTGTCAATAAATTTTCATCAAGGTTACAACAATAGAAATAATCGATAGCGAGTGAATCGATATTAATTTACCAGTGACATTGCTCGGCGACGCTAAAATTCTTGGAATTGTTTATAGAATCTTATCTATGTCTTTGTGCTCGTCGAGCACTAACCGCGTCAGATCGACTGGCGCACAAAATGCTACATTCGCATTTGATATATTGAGTGTTTTTAAACTCATTCGAAAAACTATCAGCTGTCTAAAATGAATTTTAAAATCGAGATAGTTACGTACAGTCAGCAATAATACGTTTGTAAACACTTTTAGCAGCGAAATATGAATGTCGAAGGTTCATGCGTCGTGCTGGAGGTTTTCAATGAAGTCATCCGTGTTTAGGTACTACTGCTTCATGTAATAGCAACCGCAGAAAATGAGAGTCAACGTGCCGTTGTTAGCGAGCAGATGTCGATGAATATCGTCACCATTCCGGCGCGAAACGATTTTATATACATATAAACCAGAGACTGTATGGCGACCGTGTGGAGACGAACGAAAAAAAAACTTTGCCCCGGGTGATTCAGCTCATGCAATCATAACTCGGCTTAAAGAGCAATCTGAATTGCACTCCATATTTGCATACCTCGCCAACGCGCGATGGTAATTCAATGCCTCGTTTGCATTATTGTTATTCAATAGTTTTTTACCTGTGTGACGCGGGAGTGTTTCTTCTTACACGGCGGATTTTCTATTCCTAAAAAAACCATTGTATTATATTTTCAAAGATCGCATTAAAAGTTGTAGGGCTGCCAACCGTCCCGGATAGGCCGAGATTGTCGCAGAAATAGTGTCGTAGTCCTGGTTGATTGTTAAAAAACTGTCGGAATTTCAGTGAAAGCTATCGACCATTATCACAGGCATCCAAAAAAATACAATGTTTTAACCCATATGTCCCGGAATTGTTTCAAAAAAGTTGGCAACCCTAATAATAATCAACTACAAGTTCCGTATTCATTGTTGCACGAGCTACATATCTAATGTATAATCACCAAATTGAATTTATATAACAACTTTTGAAGCTATTATTCTAAAACATTTTATCCGATTGAATAAAGGTGTGATACAATAATATACCACCACTATCTTTTGTCAATCTCTTCTTGTGCAATTGTGTGGTACTTAAATACCTACCGGTAAAATGAAGTTGGTATGATATCGTACGACTCCGCAAATTCCTGGACATTATAAAGGATGCTGCAGGATAAAGATGAAATTCACCAGTCTTATCTTGCCAGTAAATAATATTACTGCTCGCTTCTGTACCAGACTTGGGAAAGTAAAATGCCTTTGTCTCGCGCTTTCTATCTCAATGATTTCAGAGGATGCTTCTCCCCAACTATCTTATTTTACCGGTAACGACAATTTAATACAGATATATTTTTTGATCGCGTGTGTTAGTGCGGTGCATTTTGGTCTTGCATTCCTACTTCACTACATTAAATAATCTAGCTGTTCGTGCAATTTTCAACCACTAATGAGATTCACGTGATAGCTCACATTAATAGCATCCTCACATCCAAGCCAAAGATTATTCGATAAAAGAATTGCATTTTTTTTATATTAAAAGCTTTCCAATACTACGTAATATTATCATAATTAAATGTAGACATTGCTCAATTACATATATGTATATCTCAATTCTATGGAAATAAACCAAATTTTGGCTGACTATTTGACCTCTCCTCCGGTTTGCGGTGATAATCAATTATAATTATTTCATTATCAGCTTACTCACATAATCGCTTATCAGGACGTTCAGTTGTGATGATGAGAAAAGGAAAGGTCAGGCACTATTTATACTCGTGACAAATCATTGTTGATTACGACTCATATTTCAATAAATATATGTTTTTTGTATATATTGGAAGATTATTCTGTTTATTTTGTATGCATTTCTAAAGCGTGCCGCAAAACTATTTATTTATATAAACGTGAAAGTGTTTCATTCTTAGCTCAGCATAACAAACAACAATTTGAATTTTAATTATTCTGTTGAGTACAAATTATACTGTTTTTCCACAATTGAGAAAACGTTACGAGAGGAAAATGAAACTCACTCTGTAGAAGCTAACTGCGCTGTATCTATAAATCGAAGAATTGTATAACTAGGGTGAAAATCATTTTTAAAACACAGATTCTTCTTCAGCCCGCCTCCGTCCACCGTAGCACGTAGCCCTCCTGTAACCATCCAACATCTCTGTACCTGTAACCAATACGCGCCGACATCTTAAGTGCTGCCAATCTTGCTGCGCTTCTCGTGTTTGCTCCATGTCTCCAATTCATATCTGCTTTGGCTAGCGTAAACCCAATGAAACCTGTACCCGAATACTGCAATTTTACTGGACCATTTAACGTTATAACCGTAAGTAATCGTTTCGTCTGGGTGGAGTTTATCTAATCTAGTTATAATGGAATACATTTTATAATCATTGAATTGTGTAATCAGCCCATACAGAAATACTCGCACAGTGTTAATTGTTAAAACCACAGCTGTGTAACGGCCTCCACAAAATTTTTACAAAACTTCACGCTCCGCGGTCATACAATTTATATAGTTTTAATTGTATCATGGAACCAAATACATTTCGGTACGTATTGCACAATAGATCATTAAATTACGTTTGGGGTTCCCACTTTATCTGGGCAGACTGATCTCCCGTTTCTTTATTGGGAATGATGCTACGTTTTCTGAGAATAATGCGTACGCTAAGAGGAATTATTATTGAAGAAGTCGTGGTCTATTCACGCTGTCGGCCGGGGCATCCGTACGCCATTATTGTAAGCCTCGAAAGTTGATCACGACTCGTATTTGTGCGTACGTCCCCATCGGATTTTGTGTTGATGCAGACGCTCTCATCATCACATCATTTGCACGTGTTAATGTAGGATAATATCCACATACCAATTCTGTGTAATTAACTGACCTAGTATTTATGATCGTCTTCAATTTACATATTTGGATTAAATTCCTATCACGATTCTCCGCTGCGTTCTGCGCAACGCGTGAATTTCGGTAGTTTCAAATATCGAACGCGTGCAGCGAGTAATGGAAATCTGCACTTATCTGCTATACATGAGTTACTTAACAGGATTACAATGTGATAGTTCAAGTGAAGCAAATTGTACAACGTAACTGAGCAAGTCGCTAATCCAGATACAACAGCCATTCTAGTTCCCCGTTTTGCCGCTCGGCAGTTAATGGGATCGCGCCTGCAGCTGAAACTAAAAGCATAATTAATTATGATCATTTTGGCAGTACTGTTCATCAAATTTTATTATTCATTTGCTTTATGGTAATTTATGACTTGTTATGTAAAGTATGTAGCACTTGAATCATAGACAATTGTCTTCCTAATTTGAATCTGGATTAATTTCTGCATTTTATCGTGCAATAGTTATTTACACAATATTTTTAAAACTGAAAACGCACAGTGCATTATTTTATGATATTAATTTTCTTCGCTTTCTTATGTTATATCGTCTTGTTTAGATTGGTTCCTTTGATCATCCTTATATTGCTTTTAGAAATCATTCGAAAAACTGTCACAATCTTTGATTTTTTGTACCGTTACCTTTTATTTTTAAAATAACTCGAACGCTACTTACTAGAAATAGGTCAGCGTTTGATTGTTATAGGAATGTTTGCCGTGTTTTTTGGATACACCCAAAAGCATTTAGTAAGGTGAATATTTCACGAAATGAAATTCAATAAACACCACCACAGTGCAGTTGCGAAGGCGCTCATTAGTCATTGATACTATTTCCGAGACACTCCGCTTCATAAGGCTTACTTAAGTTTTCCGCGTATTCCCGGCCTTATCGGAATTAACTCTGATGAATTTATTATTCTCGGTCACGGGCGGAATATTATATTACTCTGTCCTCAAACATTGGGTAAACGAAAAATTGTTTTTGCGGGTTTTTCGCGAAACTGCGGTATGTGTGTATTTCCTGTCGCCTTGCGCTCGGCGCATCTTCTGTGACGCTCTTCGATAGATTTTCTCGCGGTGTGCATTCCGTTCGACGAAATTAATCACCTCAATGCGACGGGTCGTATTTTTCTATGTGACATCACTTGTTAAAAGAACTATGACCGAATTTCATCGATACCGACAAGATCTAAATACAGCAGATAAATTCGTTGGAACTGTATACGGTAAAACGTATCGACATAATAATTATTTTGAATCTTTGATCGTTGTAATTTGTTAATTCATCTCCACGACTTATGGTGTAAAGAGAGTGGGATATATACCTTCTCTGCTATTTTGAGTAGGTCTACCGATCCTGGCTAAGCCTTACGTCCAAACAGACTTCATCTCATTGATTCGTAAATTGCTGCTAAATTCTCTGAGTGCCATTAGTCCGGCCACTTAGAAGCAGAGGCACGTAACTCATTGTCTCATTGCTCCTCATGAGAGCCAACGAACAGGTTTCATCAGTAATCAATTGTATATATTTATTAAAAGATACATTTTTGTTCATTATATCTAAAAGCGATGCTTTGGCTTTCTAATTTATTTGTTGAATACAAAATAGTACAAAACGTATTGAAATATCTCTCCCATTGATATGACTCTTTGACACACAACGTATCATATTATTTTCTATCTAGTGGCATTCAGAACTCAAAGCCGGGATACGTTTATTTTATCCTAAGGGGCTTCGTTATGAATTTTATTATATGTCCTACCTAATAGCCAAACACAATTGTTCTTATGCTTGCACGATATTTTCAATTCAAAGTCAATCGAGTTCATTCTCGATGTCAAAACGCTGAACGTAAACTACGTACATTTCAAGTATTTGAAAGTTTTTCCATTGATAATTATTCAATGTACGTGTATTAGTTTACACACATGTATTACTTACTATAAAACATTCCAAAAAGAAAATATAAGTTTCTTTTGTTTTATCTAGTAATTAAGATATACTCCGTCGCGCGTGTAATTGATAACCCCTGCACCGTGAATCGGCACCACCTTTCAATGGTCGGTGTTGGTGTTGCCATAACCAATCGAATGCTTCTTTTATATTAGAGTACCAAACGCCAAGGTACCGTATTTTACAATATTATATCCACCGTACGCCATATTCCCTCAGTCTAGTGAAAGGTGCGCTCGCAAGTACCGCCGCCATTCACAATTTCAAATATCGAATATCATTGCGGCAATCGCAGAAACGAGTTTACGAAATATCCACATGTTGTGTTTCAAGTTTTTTTTCTTTTTGATACATTTGGCCGCGATACTCGAATTCGTGCAGAAACCAGAGGGATATTTGAATTAGGAGTAATTATCCACTAATTTATTTTGTTTATTTTTATAAGTTTACGACGTAGACCACGCCCCCTTTGATTGATCCAGCAAATGAACTGATAGCAAAAATACGCATTCTCTTGATTAATTGTGTTTTGGTTTTAATTTTTATGAATGAAACTTTAGGGATTAGCGCAGTTTTTGTAATAATGTCAACATGTTTGTTTGTTTTTATCCTCCCCTAATTACTTCACGTTTTTTTTTTACTATGTATCATGTTAGAATATTAAAATCATTCGTACTTTATTACTTAAACAACCTTTGTGATAGTGTTTAGCTTCTTTCTTAGTCAATGTTACTATTAGAAACGTGGAATAATCAAAGTTATTTTTAATTTTACATTAATCAATGTTGTGTCGTAACCATTGAATATAAACTTTTTCCGGCTCAGTTTTCAGCGTTTATATCTTTTCATTTGAAATCAAGGTTTTTCCTTTATTTTTCATTTCTACATCTGTTTTACAATTTTAATTTCAACGTAAAACGGAAGTGCGTGGAAAAAACTGTATACAACGTAATATTATTATTCGATCGCATTTCGACACTACTATAACATGATATTCGCATTACTATAATAGTTTCTCACTATAAATTCTCAGTAAAAGACGTATCGCCTAAATATCATAGGCGAATTGACACGTAAACATAAATCACAACAATCGCTACGTGCGTAATTGTAATTCGCCGTGACGTTAAAATTTGATTTGTTATTTCGGTGTTGCCAACAAATAGAAGCAGTTGCGTCTCTATTAATAATTATTACGAACAATTCCAGATAAAAATTCCTTTGTAAACTTGGAAAGATAATTCGTTGTTTTCTTTCGAGAAAACTATTTCTGCGATGGCGAGATGTTTACGTAGCCTCTGTACGACACCAAATACCGAGAACTGCGATCCCTGCGACGACATAAATCATGAATGACGCTCGGCGCGTTTTATTTCGGATCCGCGCTTCATTCGTGTAGGAGTGGCCCGCGCTCCGAAAGTGGATAATGCAACGCCTGATGGGGGGCATCTAGATTTTCTTTTTAATTTTCGCGAGCCCGTCCACGATGGTATCAGCGGTCCATCGAGGTAAACGTGAAGTCGCAGAGATTCTGAAAGCGCCGGGAGCTTAATTCAAACGCCTCGCCGCCGAGCACGTGGCTTGAGTATAATGAAATTATAACGATGCTATCTGTAAGTCAACATATTGTTTACTTGCTCACAAGTGTCACAAGCTGAACTAGGCACGGTTCAAAAGCATCGAACGGTCGAGGGGTGTCTCATGTCACCCACGCGGTGAGCATATGGTTTCCTAATAGAGATGTCGTTTTTTTTTCTACGAGAACTTAGCTTTTTACTCAGTTATCTCTCATTAGTTTGACGAGGGCAGCGACAGAAAGGATAAGGCTAGGACAGGACTAGTGGTTAGCAAGTCGCTCTCGCTAAGCTTGCTTATACTATCTGATTCGGTGGGAAGGTATTTTTGGACAACACATGACAAAACGATGCTCGTACTGGGTTTAGACCCCGTTAAGTGCGGCACAGAAGCTGACCACGTTTACTACTGCACCACGGACCCGACTAACGATCATAGTAAACGTAACAATTGCTATGGTCGATTTATCGCTCTCGTGTAAAATATAAATACGATAGCCGTGCTCGACACGTTTTTACTATACCTAATATTATGACATCAATATTTTTCGCCATCAAATACGTTTTACTTTACGCATCATAGATGTCATTCCAAAATAATTATTTAAAAGTACACGCTTCTTTTGTTTTCTCTATCAATTTGTCAAGATGGATTTCCATCCTTTCAAGCCACCACGCTGACATTGAAAATTCCGTCGTCGTGAAAAAAAACCGGCTAGTCTGTTCGTGTGCGAACAACACGCTCGCTGGTATAACGCAGCAGCGCTCGTGGAAAATGTGAAAATAGAAAAGCGAGAAAGTCACGCGCGCCTCCGAAGCTTTTCAATTGTGTATTGCCAGACGAGAACGTTTTTCAACATATCACGATTGTTGAAAAAATATTATCATTTATCAACGGAAAATTCTCAATGCCAGCAATCGTGCGTGTAATGTATCGTTCGCTTACGTATTCATCGTTATTATGCTAATGCAAAAATATTTTATAGACGTACGTATGTCAACTGTTTGTCAACAGATTGTTTGCAATAATAAACAGCAAGTGTGTTTATCATTTTTAATCAACATTAACCGTTTGTGATGTATTGTAAAAGTTACGCTGCTTAGCTTTATTGATATAGTACAGAGGTGGCCAAAGCATCGATCGCGTAGCTCTTCCAAGTCGCCCGCCTGTCTGGTGTACTTTTATTTCAATGATAATAAATTTATCGAGTCGATCGCCGCCAAAAATTTCAAAAAAAGTCGCCCGTAGTAGTAAAAGTTTGGTCACCCCTGATATACCTAAAGCAAAATTATTTTCTCTTCAGAATATTAGTGATTATTATAATACACCTCTTACCGTAACAGTAAACCTAAGCCTTTCTTTGTTCGTTATATCATAATATGTAATATGTATACTAAATTAAAATAGTACGCCTTCACAAGTTTAGTGAATATAACTTTTGTGATGAAATTTCATCATCGCACAAGTACGTGAAGAAACATATTTTTTCTTTCATTTTTAGCATTGACTTTTTTTGAGCATTATTTGCTTGTATGTTTTTTTCATATTCGTTTGATTCCAACTAATGCCTGCAAAAAAAGCGAGCATGTTTACTTTGCGACGTCGGCGGAAAAACTGAACGAACTTTACTGGCTGGAAAAATAAAATCACGAAACCGCTCCTCGGTGTGCGCGAATTTCCCACTAGCGATTATTGTAATTCCTGGAAAATGTCAGGCGTACGGAGAACTGTTGCCGCGAATCAATTTTTACCGCGTAATTCCACTTCATTTTATTCCAGTTCTCTTATGCTCTTCGGTCATATTTTATGTATTTGTTATTCTTTTGTCTAATGCGTTCACATTTTCGCGGGAAATTGTCGCGATTTGTGTGTGTGTGTGTTGAGCTGCCTACGTGGCACTGCACACATACACACGAATCGACGAATCACGTCACAAATAATGTATTATGGAAAGATTCCTACAGCGTTTCTTTTACATATTTATTTTCTTAAGTACTTACTATAATCTTTAACAAAAACTCATTCACTACCGACGCAAAGTAACTATATAATGAGGGGTACAATCATCGTAGGAATATTAGTGTATGAAATGTTCGTCCGTGCTAAATAACAGGTCAAGTAAATAACTAAAAATCGAGGGATTAGTATGCGGTTTTATCATTCGCATATTTACAGCAAAAGATTAAGAAATACCTCTGAGGATAATGTGTGGGTCATACCCAAATTTTGTATGCACTTCGAACTATGGTACGAATTTGTATCTTGGACGACGTTTTTGTGGAACCGTATTAACGTGTTTTTAGAGGCTCAATTGTACATACTGAGACAGTCTTTAATTTTTTAATCCGTATATATTTCATGCGACAATTTCTGATTATCGGAATATATGGATATCTACTTCCATGTATTTGACAACGTGATCAATATCTCCGAATCATTATGAATCAATGGCTTCGAAATTGTTTTTATATTGTACCAGCACTTCTTTATTGCTAAAAATACATATATCCGTATGACACGTAATAATTCCAGTTAGTATAAGAAGTTGGAACATTCATAGATTTCTTTCGATTGAATTTGTAATGTTTTCCTTGATTCAGCAGGTCTCGGTAATCAACCAATTCAGTGAAATGTTATCTTCCAGCAACACATGACTAGCTTTTTTTCAGCTGAAGTAGTTTTCCTCTTTAATTGAATAGTATTATCGCTATTGGAAGAAGCATTTTCATCGTTGATTTCAGAACAGTTTTCTCTGCAGTTGTAATATTAGTTATTGTACGTTGTACATTGTGAAACATTTTTACTCGTATAAATTTCTTTGTTCATTTCGCTTTTTATTTGAGGCTTTGATGGTAACCGAATGGAAAATAAACCAGGAGTTATTTGATCTTCCGTGCCTCCAAATAGTGCAAATATTTTGAATCGTATTTTAAGTGATCGATCGATTGATGCGCGTTGAAAATAATTTTCAGCGTAGCTTTTAAGCGTCGGCTATTTCGGAAGTTCCGAGAACGCGAATTTCGTTTCGATAATTCGTCTGCTCTAATAAATTAACATTATTTGACGTCACGCCGGCGATGATTTTATTATTATTGCGGGTATAAGTTAAAGTAGCTTCCAAGTTGGCGGTGTGGCCCATTTGGATATCGGCCAGACGCTCTTCCCGGTAAAGCAATCAAATCAATTCTTTCATATTAATCTGATCGTTCCGGTGGCCCTTCTTAAGAGATGTCAATATTTTTTTAAACTCATTTCGAATAAAATACTGATGGTTGGTTATCTTTTCCAGGTTATGGCCCCGACATGATGCTGAGCTTCAAGGCGAGCTGTCCGAACTGCCGGCACGTGTTCCCGCTGTCGCCGTGCGGAGGGGCGGCGGCCGACGGCGGGACGGGCTGCAGGGAGAGAAACACCCTCTCTGGGGGTCGGCTCTTGACCGTCAAGCCCCAACCTCCTTGTCCGCTCGCGACGCCGCCCCCTCCCGACGGCGACCTCGTGCGCCTCAAGAGCGCCGTCGACCGCCTGCGCCGCTCCGGCTGGTACTACGAAGACCTCACTCTGCTCGCCAGCCAGGAGGCTCTCAAGGACTGCTCCCCGGGAACCTTTCTCGTCAGAGACTCCGGAGATCCCAATTTCCTGTATTCCCTCAGCGTCCAGACCGCCAAGGGGCCCACCTCGGTCAGGCTGCATTACGCGGGCGGCTTCTTCCGGCTGGACGCCGAAGCCGGCCTCGTCCAGCACATGCCGCGGTTCGACTGCGTGGTCAAGCTGGTGGAGCACTACGTGGAGGCCACCAAAGCGAGGAAGGGCGGACCCGGCCACGTCTGGGTCGACGCCACCGGCGGACAGCACTCCCCTGTGGAAGTGTGCCGACCTCTCACCCGCGCGCCTCCCCGCCTCGCGCACGCCGCCCGCCTCGCGGTCAACCGCGCTCTGAAATCCGCCGGGACGCCTGTCCTGCCGCTACTCCCGCCCTACCGCCAGCTGGGCTTGCCGCCTCCGCTGCAGACCTACCTGGCTGAGTACCCGTACACTTGCTGACCCCGGGGTGTGGCGCCCAAACGCAACGCGTCGATTCCTCCAGTCCTGCTGGACTCCCTCCTCCGTCTGCCCGAACGAAAAGCGTCGGCAACGACGGAGACGCTCGCGATCCGGCGTCGGTCGGCCCGCCGGGGCCGGCTTCGACTTCCGATCGCGCGTTGATAGTATTAAGAGTGACCGATCAGCGAAATCGACAGAATGAGGCGCAGTCTTTCCACCCGACTGCCAATTGAAGGACTCCCCTTCGGTGACAGTGACCCTCTGAAAAAGTGAAACTTAGAATGGACGATATTGCCGTCGGCAACGCCTCCGATTTGCCGCTTCTGTGAAGTGCTCTTCGAGGGTGCGCTTCGAATGTTTCAAATCATGTCGACTCGGCTCCGGTCGATTCCCTCGAATTAACAAAACGCCTGCAGAGATTGCGCGGTTGCCATTCTTATTTAATTCATTGTTTTATTGATTATCCAAATCGCAACAAAATAAAAAATATGTGATCTACTTTCTATAGAATATAATTTTTTTCGTAACTCGATCACGTTTCTGGGTAAAATAATGGTAAAAGATAAACAAACAGGTGTTTTTCATTCTTAACTGTAAATATTGTTAGCTTTATGTTACTTAGATCTGAAAATGTAAGTTTGCATCAAATTTTCATCAACACACGTATCATGTAGTTATTAGTGTCGATGCATAAAATTTATAATTCCCGTAACTTCAATTGAACTAAAAAAAATCTGTCAGTTTTCCATGTAAAAGTGAAGTGAATTCAAATCATATTTATTACACAACCAAACTGACTGTACATAACGTACTTAAGACGATAAAACACACGAGTGACCAGACTTATTAAAACAATTTTTTGTATAAGTGAACATAAATGATAAGGGGTACCTTTACATACCCGGATTAACAACTACGCTATTATATATTTTGCAGAAATATAACGATACCATAGGTTTAGACGCGAGAGGTAGAACGGATCGTGGTCCAATAGAGAAAGGTCAAAAGGAAACCGCTATAGTATTCATATATTGTTTTATGTTTTTAGTGGTGGACAAAGAAACTAAAAATTACTGTCTCAATACTCCACCACAGACAACTATCATTTTATATTAGGTAAAAGAACAACTGTAACTGTATTTGTCTGAATTTAGGACAGAGAAAGATTAAATAAATAAATATTATCTAAACTCCATTAAAAAAACATTTTGGCAGTCAAACTATGCTGCAAGAATCATTGAGTGAAGTGATTCCCAGTCTATTGTTGAGGTCATGTCGTGTTTGACCACACATGAAGTGTGCTACATTAGATTTTTACTAGTGGGTTGTACTGCAAATAACAGCTGTTCTAATCATCTCGAGGCGATATGATATGATTGATTACTTGCATAGTTGTAATTAAATAACTGTTAAATGAAACACAACCTATCAACTCAATAAGATATAATTCAAATCCAACATTTCATATGTCGGACAACAAAAATGCTAAAGTGATATTGGATTTTTGTCTGTCTACTATCATAGTTCATTCAAATTTAACAAAAAAGAAATTTCTTCACCTACTTTCAGATAAATACCATTCTTAAAATACTGGGAAATTCTCAGTGAAGTCAAATCATATTTATACTCATTGCCTTGGAAAACAAATCTTGCAGATTTATATTAAAAAATATGTATTTACTTTTTATTTCATCTGTCTTCAAGATTTTCATTTTCATTTGTCTCGAAAGTGTTTAATAATTTTTGTTCATTGATCACAATGTTGTTTGTCAAAAAATAAATAGATGCATCATAAGAAACAGCTCTATTTTATTTAGTATAATAATTATTATAAAATTGAGTCGAAAAAGACACTGAAATAAATTGTATGTATTTCTGGAAAAAAATCTGTCACAAAAAAATCTTAATCAATATCTGTAAATAGTTTAACATTTTATCTTTGCTATATGCAACGGTTTATCAGCCGAATGTTCCTTTATTTATAACCCCTACTTAAGTAGATACAAAAATTATTAGTTCTTAGCTAGGAAAATTGTTTTTTTTTTTGTTAGTTTAATTAAATAAAAATTAGTATCCACTCGATAGCTAAAATCAACTGCGGCAGATCTGCGAGTATTGTATATAAAAATCTAATCATCTTAAGGTAGGCCGATTTAAAATGTTTAAAAGTGTTTTAATAATTTTTAAAAGAATTGCCAAAACTTCCGTATATTTTAAAAGAAGACCTCTTGCAAACTTAACATAGTGTTTCTATCAAATGTTACCCTCTGATGTGATATAAAACTGTGTCGTTTGCTTCGTTTTCACTTGCATATCTGAAGACCACAAAATATAAATTGGGAAATTTCATATGAGGGAAAGCTGCACATCGGATTTTTGTTCTATGGGACACTCGGAGGATCAAAAAAACATAGGCAGAATAATTATTGCAAGCAATAAATATTAACATTATCATAAGATAAACTTTTATTTTATTAAATCTTGTCACTGAAATTACAAAAATATTAAAAATAAAAAAAAAGCGTAGGAAAAGATATTATATCGGATAATCTTTGACTAGTGCAATGAATTCTTGTGATTAAATGTCTATTCTTTCCACCTATACATTTTCAATGAGTGCCCTATGATAGTTAGTTGTACGTATTTGCAAATTCAATTCGCTTTATCGTTATGTTAGTAATGTTTCCTTGCAGATTTCCAAATGCCTTAAATAAACAGAATGTACTGAATTTTCTGCTGTATTTTTTTTTATGTTCAATGGCTGGTTTTACTGTTACGGGCTGGGATAATACAGAGCGTTTACCCATTTTACTGGGATTGTGAAATTTTATTAATAAATCCCGCAGACATCTGCATCAAATTGTGTACAAAGTTTTTATTATCATCAAATGATTCAATGAAAGTGTTCAAGGGAAATGCTCTCAAAATTTCTATTCTCAATTTATGATCTGTAACATTAAAAACAGCCATGCAAATAGATACATGTCTGACATCAAAGATATTGTATAATTTAAGTAAGTAAGTAAATGGATAATGAACAAAGACGACATTCGTTTTTGGTCACTGTGTATCCGAATAGTGTTATAAATTTGTAATGTGAAAATCCATAGGTAGCTTAGCATATATGCAATAAACTATTAAGATATTTTTTGTATGAATGTCCATAAGGTTACACTAATTATAGGAATAATTTATCACCGAAAGCATTAAATATTTATTATAAATTGTAACAATTGTTGTATCATTTAATTAACCCGCACTCCCCCTTCCTAACACTGAATTAAACTGACAAAACGCACATGGAACAAGAAAGTATTAGCTGTTGATTCATCTAATAATCTTTTAATGTCCTAAATACCTCGGTAAAGATTAACATGATCATCTCACATGCTACTTGACTTGAATAGATGTCACTTTTAAGGTGTTCACTGTCAATACTTGGTGGAATGGCATTAATATCAATTGTATAATAAAACATTTTTAGTACTTATTCCACATAAATTTTATTGGATCAGGACCGGTTTCGTTCATGGCGAGCATAAGATGCATATTCATAGCTGATAAGAAATACAACAAAACAGTGATTTTTATACAAAAGTTAGTAAGAATTGCAAGGTATGGACAACTAAGCAAAATACAAGACCAAGACTACAATTAAAATGTTTATTTATTTATTTATTCAATAAAATACAAATCATGGCATTAAATTATAATTAAAATGTTGAAGACCTCTTAGCAATGCAAGCTATTACATCAAAAATCAATGAAGAATGAATTATCATTAACAGCCAAGTAAAAGCCAAAAATAAGTGCATTTAATAAATAAATCATAATGTCTATAATCCATAATGAGACGTGAAAAGTCCAGGAAAGAGTTCTGTCCAACGAAAAGATTAAAGATATAAAAGTATACAAGAAAGAAATATCATAAGCTAGAATAAGGTTAGTGAAATGCCATATAACAAAGGTGATGACGCAAAAACGACTTGGTCATTTAATAAATTAGAGTTAGGTAAAGTCTATATATTAATTTCTAAAATCTCTTGTTTATCAAGTTTTAAAGATTTATTAGAGATTAAATGTATGCTTATTTAGGAACAAATGGTTCCCAAATGAAGATAATTCATTCCCTTTACGTGAACAGGCTAGGCTTGATATTTTTGGCTTTTACTTTGTTAATGATAATTCATACTTAATTGATTTTTAATGTGATAGCTTGCATTGCTAAGAGAACTTCAACATATTAATCAATATTAATTAGTCTATTTTGCTTAGTTGTAATACCAATTGTTTGTCATACCTTGTAATTCTTACTTAACTTTTGTATAAATATCACTGTTTCGTTGTATTTCTTATCAGGTGTCGCTATGAGCGAAACCGGTCCTGATCCATTCAAATTTATTTGGAATAAGTACTAAAAATGTTTTTAAGTTGTTTTAAGATTTTATATCTTGAATATAAAAATGTGTAAGTAAATAAAAAAAAAATGGTTGATTATCACTAACGCGATGGTGGCGCCGTCACTTACAGTCTAATGGTACATCTGTAATGGTACATCTGTAACTATAATGACAAGAATGCTAAACTCGAGAAATATTCCGAACCAGCGGATTTAGTGCAAGGACAATTTGGTAAGGAGGGGTTAAATAATAAAACATTTTTTTTTATAAATCATTTTAATTGTGGTATTGAAAAACGTATTACAAAATTCTTAGTTGAGTTTCATTATTTAGCAAATATTTTCATAGTACTCATAATTAAAATAAAATATTATTATATATAAAATCTATTGATTAACTTACTTGGCTACCCTCACACCCGATTTTTTAAATCATGAGAGAATAAGCATTTTCAAGTCGGTGTGATTTTGCCAAAATAAAAACAAAAATTTCGGAATTCTTTCCAGAATTTATTGGAAAGTTTATTTTTGAAAGGATTTCTGTTCCGAATCGGACAGGATAAGTACCTTATACGATTAACATGCGAAGTTTACTCCGTCATTATCGAATTGTTTTTTTTTAAGTAATGTTTTTATATTACCGCGGCTCTCTTGAAGAGAAGTATTAATAAAGAGAACATAATTATTTACATTTCAAACTCCAATCTTGAATAATACGTCGATCTAAAATTATTTAAGGATGTCTCCTAATCTTTCTTAAATATAATCGTATTTTGTGGCATTCAAAATATGCTCTAAAATCATTTTAATCAAAACAATAAGAATGTTAAAAAATTACCAACTAATTGATGTGTTTTATTTAGTATCCGTGTCGAAGGAATAAAAAAATATTTTTGTTACATTCTTAAAAAAACATTCTAGTTCACCATCAATGAAAAAGATCCTTGAAAATTTCCAAAAAAGTAATTAGTATGACAATATAAGATTGTCAACACAAAGGACAGGCGGAGGATCGACGAATAAATAACAAAATTATAG
The DNA here is from genome assembly GCA_028554975.1 of Himalopsyche kuldschensis. Classification (NCBI taxonomy): domain Eukaryota; kingdom Metazoa; phylum Arthropoda; class Insecta; order Trichoptera; family Rhyacophilidae; genus Himalopsyche; species Himalopsyche kuldschensis. The sequence continues at coordinate 2,830,224 of JAHFWI010000005.1, forward strand.
AAAACACCTCACACTTTTAATATAAGGCTGTCGAATAAAATACAATGAAAATTAAAACATTAAATTATGTAAAAAAAAAAATTAAAAAATTACAATGGCAGAGGGAATTTATAAATTATTTAATTAATTTAATAATTAATAGGTACCACAATTAATTAAAACAGCGAATTCACCAGTGAAATTTTTTTCAACATAAGTATTAGGCTCTAATTCATAACTAATAATAAAAGCACATATGGATTTATGATACAATAGCTTATATAAAAAAAAAACTTATCACTACTTTTATAATATATATATAAATGTTTTTTTTTGTTGTTTGAAATATTAACACAAATTATAATCCCGAGAAATAAAAATACTGGCAATTAATCTTTACAGGCTAGTATTTTTTTTTCTGTGTCTTAGAATATTTTGTATAACTATTTATTCCTTTTATTTACTATGGCAATACGAGATTGGAAAATGATTCTAGACAGAAGAGAGAGAATTCCAAAATTTAAAATAAGTTTACTTCAATAACAGGGTGTTCACTTCGAACACCGTGCGTGATAAAAATATATATGGACATTGGTAAATGTACAATTTTACATATAAATGTACTTAAATATTGTGTGCGATGATATAAAAAAAAAACAACACTATTTATAACGACAATAAAAAAGTATAAAAAAAACCTAGAGGGATTTTGGCAAAACGAAATCCGCGCCTATATATTAAATTTTATAAATTTAGAAGGAAAAGACTTTTTCGCCAGTTGATTTTTATTATTTTAAAAAACTTGAGCAAAATAAAATGGAAAGTTTCAACGTGTCACGAGCAACGTGACACGTATAGAAATACATAAGAAAAACTAATACTTCAGACTCCGAACGGTGCGTCCGGGCGTCGCCTCGCAATACAGATAGCCTATTAAACCTTATTTTACGTAAAATATAAGTAAAAAGCTAAGTCCGGCAGGGCAAGAATACTGTGTAGAGCCCGCCCGCATTATTGCGTATTACAGAACCGAATAAACGCAACCCGCCCCCCTCTCCCCGTCTCCATTTATAAATAACAATAAAATGAGACTACACTTAAGAAAACAAAAGTATAATAATATATTATTATGCCTTCAATATATTTAGAAAAATTTATAATATTAATAATGCATTCAGTTACATTTTGACATTCCTACAATAGTTATTATTGCTTCAGTACGATTGTTTCTATACAAATTCATTTCTAACACATCTCGCACCAATAGATTACATTGGATGAGAAGACGGGGATCGGGTCGGATCGGAGCACTCTAATCGGCAATGACGGTGATGTCGTTGGCCTCGTCCAGGGACTCGTCTCCGGAGCCGGCGCTTCCGGGAGCGAGGGAGGATCTCTTCCCGCCCGTCAGTCGAGATGTCAGTCCAATGCCGCCACCTCCACCGGTCCTTCTAACAGGAAGAGAAAAGTAGAAAATGAAAACAACACCGTCTCGGTATAAAGTTCAGCAAATATTTTCAGCCAAACAAACTCTCACCATCTTGCCAGTGTACGATTTTTATGTATATATTGATACCGCCTGATATTGTAGGTCATCAGGACTCTCTCGAACCATCTTATTATCACCTCAATCAATGATAATAGGACCTAAACGATTAATATAACGCGAATAAATTCAGTAAAATGTTATAAAATCATATAACCGACTTCTAGAAACGACGCGTCTCTCGTCCAAGTCATCCCGCTGACCACTTTGCCGTCGATTGGTCGAATTCAGTTTAGGCCCGAACGCTTTGCGTCGATTGGTCAAGCGCTTTTTCACACTAAAATCATAGGGCATAAATATGCGTGTCTTAAGCCATTTTTGCGCAGTCGTTATCTTTCTTTCAAACTCTACGGTCGTCTCCGCTCCTGCCTCGGCAGGCGGAGGCCAATTTATTCGTTTAGGCCTGTTGGTCCTTTTTAATTGTAATCGTACTTGCAATTGTATATCTGTGTTTTTTTTGTAACCGACAATCAATATTGTGAAAATAAACTCGCCAACTCTGGGATAGAGTTTGGCCAAGAGAAACCGATTGAAATCTTTGCGAGAGACACCTTTCTCCCCATCCTGTCCCTAAGTTCCGTCGACGTACGTCTTAGAATGACGCTGTCTGACGCAGTCAGAGTGGGAAGAAACCCTGGTCGTCTCAATATGCAGTAATACACAACTGACAGTATATGCTATTAAGATAACTCGGATGATAATTATTTTGTAAGTGTGGTCCATTGGTGAACGTTGTTGGCTCCAGTGACGGACCTCATGGGTAGTTCCAGCATTTTTTTAGTCAATTTATCGATTCAGTTCGAAGGCATGGGTGTTTGTGTCGTCTAAAAAAATTCCTCTTCACATACAGCTAATTGCTCTCGCATACAGCGAGAGCAATTAGCAAAACACTAGTCCTCTCCTAACATCATTCTTTCAATCACTACTCTCATCAAACTAAAGAGAGGTTGAGCGACAAAGTAACCATCAGTTATCATAGAAAAGGTATGTTTAGATACCTCAATTAGGAAGCCATATTCTCCACATTGGGAGCAGACATATGGCGTGAACCTTAAATAGCAATCAACATTATCTAAGGTAGGATCTTTTAATTCTTGTAGAACTAAATACTTAAATATTTTTTAGACTCAATAAAATAATATTATGAAGACTACACAAGTTACAATTGAGGACAATCAACCGACCTGAGCTTGTTGCGAAGATTGTTGCACTCTCTGGAGAGTGTCTCGTGGGATTCCATCAAGTCTTCCAATTCTCTTTGGACCTTTCGCTTGTTGGACTTCTCTACTGTCAGCTCTTCTTCCGTTTCGTACATTTGACGCTTCAGCACCTTGACACGCGTGTTCATCTGTAGATATAAAAAACAATTGTCAACTCGGTCTAAGGACAACCGGATGGCTGAATATATGCAAAAAATCTTAAAGGCCCCAGTTGTTTTAAAGGCATTCGTTTTTTCTCTCATTTATATGCTTTTACAATCTATATAAAACAATTACTGATTAAACTATGTATCATAAAATGACATTACATAAAAATTTACAATGACAAGTAAATATTAGCTGAAATAAGTAATAATGCTTTTTCGCTTGCACTTTACAAAATAATCTGGGCTCCAAAGAGTTAAATGCTTTTTCACATTTGAATAAAGAATCACAAATAATTGATGAGCGAAACCAGTAGTGATCATTATAAAATAAATGTGAAATCAGTACAAAAAAAATGTATTTTATTTATTTAAATAGAGTAAAGAATCACGAACGCAACCATTTAACTAAAAATACACAGCTTTAATTTACAGTGGCGATATACATTTTATGATGCTATATGGTTGCAGTGATCTTTTTTACAGGTAGAAAAGTAAAATTGACCTTCTCGATTTGATCCTTGTGCTGATCGGTGTGTCTTCTCTCGTCCTCGAGTTGCAGAATGAGTTCTTTAAGTTTCTTGTCCATCTTGCGGTTGACCTTTTGGTGAGCGAGCCTCTCGCGACTTTCAGTCTCCACTTGCTCTTCAAGATTGCTGATCTTTAGTTCAAGAGATGCAATAGCGCCCTGAAACATTTAAGCATCGTATTTATGAACAATGTCCAGTATAAAACGATAATGTTACTTGAATGATTTTTTTTTTATGAATTTGACAAAAAATTAGAAGCAAGGATGAAGATAAGAATGATGGGGTGAAGATTGTGGACCAGCAATAAACTAGTCACTCTCATAACACCAGTGAATATTAAAAAAATAGTGATTAATAAAATAATTTGTTCAATGAAAAAGTTGAAACTGCAATATGTTCAAATGTGTTAAATTAACTTGTATGTTCATCAACAAAAATTTGGTGTGGCCATAAAACATTTTCGAAAGAGACAATTGATTTTTCGTAATGCGGCCAGTTAAAATTTACATGAGATCACTGCTCTACACCATGAAATAGTGGACAAAATCACGGACTTTTATTTCTTCACATACAAATCAAGGAATACGTTTGGGCATTTCAACCCATGACCGCACAACCAAGCGAGTGATTAAACACTCTGCTTGGGTACAGGCAAAAAGTAAAATTTCATCTGATAAAGTTACTGAAAAAGAATTCCAACAAACTGAAGGCACGAATGCCGCATACCTTCGTCTTTGAGCGTTGAGCAGTTTCCAACTCTTGAAGCTTGGCTTTCAATTCCTTGTTTTGTCTTTCCAACACTAATTTGCTACTCTCCATTTTCTGCACACTCGCTCGCTCTGTGCCCAACTCAACGGTCAGTTGATCTATTTGATTCTGTTCATGACAAATAAAAAGAAAACCATGATTAAAGATGACACATTAATAGAACTAGATGACAAGTAAAGAGACTGAAACTTGTCCCTATTTAATTTAAATCGATGTAAGAAAAATGACAATTATTACCTGTCCCTTTCGAGATCTGTCTTGAAGGATTTCATTGTTTGACTGTTCTTCCTCGAGGTCTTCTTCTAAAGCGGCAATTCTGGCTTCCAGCCGTTTCTTTTCATCGGCCATGACTGAGCCCTGTTAACAAAAGCGGTTTCATTAAATTATAAAACAATTATGTACATAATATGAAAGAAATTAATTCAAAAAATAGTAAAATAAAGTGACATAATCACAGTCAGTATAAACCTAAATTCTACGATTAATGATCAAAAAAACTGTACTAATTATTGTAATCCCTTGCATCTATCTGATAAAATCAGTCAAACATTATCAGATTAAAAATCAAAGAACACATCAGTAGGAATTTAAAAACGAGGTTTGCTTTGCAAATATAGCAGTCATTGACTGCCATACAAATCATGAACACTGCAATGAAATTTGAGCATCCTATTACAGCTCTCATAAGAATGCTTACTTGAAGATATAGAATAAGATGTTCCAAGTGACTTTTTTGTTCCAGGCTTAGTGATTTATTTTAAGACAGTTAATATGGTTGAATATAATATATACGAACCTTACTACTGGAGTTCATCATCTCTTCCATAAGCTCGTCTCTTTCCGTTTCAGCAGCCCTTCTTGCTCTTTCGCTGCTCGCCAAGTCTTCAGCAAACTGAATACCTTCAGCTTCCAAAATTTTAACCTGCAATTTAATAAATATTATGTTTAACAAACAATTTGTAAAAAGCCAGCCAAAAGGCTCAGTAATCTAATATATAAAAATCAATATTTCTTTGTTCGCACCATATGCCCTGCGATATCGTTCATTCAATCGCAATGAAACTTAACAAACTTTTTGCTTGGACTTGTGCGGAGGTTTTTGGCATAGTATAATTTGCTTACAGTAGGACTGTTATATAAAAATCAATGTTTTTCATATTTTATGCGCTGCCATACCGTTCATTTTGACAACTTATTTTTACACTTGCGCAAAAGTTATAGACATAGTCAAATTATCTTTCAGTAGGTGGTGCATGTGTCGTACCACAGACAATCGGCAAAAGACAAACAGCAAACATCTAATGGCAAATGTCATCGATACCGATCAATGTTAGTGAAATTAAATCGAAATTATTTATCTAAAATACTGTGCATCCGAAAGCACTTCAATAAACACAAACACTTTCTTTCTTTGAGTGGTATTGCAACGCTTGCCGGGTATCGGCTAGTTAAGTATAAAAAAAACTCAATACTGTAAGAAAATGGTACTATAAGAAGGTCTTACCTTTCTTTCAGCATCCTTAGCGGCTTGAGTGAGTTCATCTCTGCCGAGACGAGCCTCTTCAGCATCACGAATTGCATCCTTCAACTGTGCTTGCAATTTCTTCAATTGTTTCAAGCTGTCTTCTTTAACCTGCGAATGAAAATCATGGGTACCGAATTATTTATTCATGTAAAAAAAACTCTAGTTATTTAAAAAATTATAGTATATCAATAAGTTTCCAATTGTCTTGCGATGATTGCCGCACAAACAACTGAATGTGAAATATGAATCATACCTTGTTGTGCATTTCAATGGTGGTCTCAAAGTCTTTAAGGTCCGCTTCCAATTTTTTACGAGCAGCGACTGCACTCGTTCTCTGTTTCCTTTCCTCTTCCAGTTCTGTTTCGATGTCTCTCAGGGACTTTACTAAGCCCCGGCGTTTCTCTTCAGATTGTTCTTCTTTTGCCTGAGAAACATAATACAATTTATTATAAAAGCTACTCCTCCGACCTAAAATGAGAATTATACGAATATAAGATAGGACTGATAATATTAAGATCAATCCATATGCCTTGCATGTCAATCCCGGTCATGAAAGAAATAGTAATAGGCCCTCATTGTCTGAGGGTAATTGGTATAGAAAAAATATCTCTTTAAGAGAAAACACTAAAAAACAGTAATCAAAAATATGAGATGTTTGAATGGAAAGTGAAGTGGCCCTTTTTATATAACGCTTATTGTATCAATGCAAGTTATGCTATTTAACAAAAATATAAAGAATCATATTTATACCTGAACATCTCTTTCAAACTGTGCCCTAAGAGCCTGCATATTGACATCCAACCTCAGCTTGGCGTCTTCCATCAACTGCAGTTCATCTTCTAACTCTTCATTCTGGGCGCGGGTCTCAGCCAATTGGGATTCCAAAGAGCGTTTCGCTTTCTCTAATTCGTGAACATTCTTATCGGCCGTGCCCTGAGTGTTGGCCAGGTCGTCTAATTCAGCTTGCAGATTGCGCTTGCCTCGCTCCAGCTCTTCAACCTTCTCGCTGGCTTCGTCCAATTCTCGGGTCAAACTCAAAACGCGAGTTTCCTTTTCTCGGGCCTCCCTCTCTGCCGCATCTCTCTCGGCCGCGTTTCTCTCTGCGACCGCTCGCTCCTCGGCTACTACTTTGTCGAAACTTTTCTGTTTCTTTTCTAATTCCATAACCTTGGCGCGCTGAGCTTCCAGTTCAATGTTGGTGTCTTCTAGCTCGGCTTGGATTTTCTTTTTGCTCTTGTCCAATTTATCGTTGGCCTGTTGCAACTCTTCGATTTGTCTCAAGAGAGCTTCCATATCTTTTGAAAGCCTCTTGCGTTGCTCTTCAAGGGATGCGGCAGATTCGGCTTCGTCTTCCGCTTTTTTCTTGGCCTCTCCAAGTTGAACATTGAGAGCCAAAACCTACAAATTAAAATGAAAAATATAGTACAAGAGTTTAATTCAATCATTTCTGTTATTATACAATTTCACAGCAGTTGCATTTTTCCAACAGGAAAAAACAACATTGTTTACATGTCCAGTTTTCCACACTCCTCACCTGTTTTTCAAGAGCACGTTTAGCTTCTTCCTCTTCCTCGAGTTGGTCATGAAGCGCATCTTTGTCACTTTCGAATGTCTTCAATTTCATTTGCAGCGCCAACTTTTGTTTTGTCTCTTCTTCTAACAATGTCTAAAAAATGAAAAAATAATTAGTATTTAGTAATTAATATTGAATACAAGTTTGTATTTGAATTAATTGTAAATATCCAAATAGAGTTACAGTAAACAATATTGAAAGAGTAAATTGACCTGAGCTTCAGACAGTTGAGCATCGGTTGTGCCGGCCTGTTTAATGGCCGAAGATGCTTTCAATTCCGCTTCTTCCAACTGCTGCAGCGCCAATTCACTTTCAGCTTGCAATCTCACAGACTTCTCTTGCAGTTCAGCCCTAGGAACAACATTAACCAGTTAGATTCATATATTCACTTTCATTGTAATGATCATATCATTGTCTTGCAAAAACCTGTAGTTGATATGGTACATCTATGCTTTTTTTAAGTAGTGTTGGTTAGGAATATTCTATTGTATACTATGCACATAGACAATTTTTATTTTGATAATCATTATATTATGGTATGAAATGACGCTGTTGATGTTGCAAAACACAGTCTGAGGACTCAGAGTGTGTGACTGTAAAATACACCGCATGAACTCTTTGATAGACTCACTTGACTCTTTCGATTTCTTGTAACCGAGCAGTGAGCTCTTGAAGTTGCTGTTCGGCTTGCTTTCTTCTTCTTTCTCCGTCAGCTCTGGCCGCAGCGACTCCTCGGAGTTCTTGAGCAAGATCTGCATTCTCCGCTTCAAGGGTCTGTTTTGATTTTTCCAAACCTACGAATTTGAGAGAAAAAGATTAACATAGGCAGTTATCAAATGCCAAATGTTTGCAAGTAGTTAGCTCATATTTTTAAGTCAATTTTGATATATCATTCTATCTCTCTTGAATAAACAATTCAATAATTTAATACACCTACATAATAAATAAAGATATTCTAGAATTCAATCCATTATGAGTATCGTAAGTATATTGAAAGTTTTCAAATAAAATATGAATATAAAAAAAACTTACCAGTTTTAACTTTGTTGATTTGCTCGATGCGTTCATTAGTAGCCTGGAGTTCTTGGGAGTGCTTGTGTCGCATTTCAGTAAGCGCAGCTTCATGAGAACCGGCTTCATCTTCGAAACTCTTTTTCAATGTTGCTACTTCTTGTTCTCGTTTCGATCTCAACTCTTGTTGTGCTGTGTAAAGAAAATAATGATAGTTGATAAAAAGGCCTTTAAAATTTTTAGAACTGATTTTATTTTTAATATGTAAATGAAAAATTTACCTGCGGTGGTATCGAGTGAATCCAAAAGCTCGCTCTTGAGGGCCTCCAGCTCCTCATTGAGGTCTCTCTTTTGCTTCTCAGCCTTTCCTCTGGCAGCCTTCTCCGCTTCCAAATCTTCTTGCAGGTCAGCAAGCTGCGATTCAATTTCTCTCAAATTCTTTTGCGCTGTGGCACGCACTGCACCTTCCTCATCCATCCTCGACATCGATTGAGTCAATTCCTCTTCGCGTTTTCCTGTTGATAATTTAAAAAAATCATTAGTCAATCATGTAATAAACAGTTACCATATTTTAATACCATCAACTGTACAAACTCAATAACGTTCTCAGTAAATCCACCATGTATGAACCACATATGAGATATCACAGATGTGTTTTATTTAAAATGTGTCTCAAAAAATTAATAGATTCAACACAAAAATAGCAAAATAATTGTGTGACTATAGATGTTGAAATAAATTTTTACCTAATTGCAGTTGCATTTCTTCAAGTTGGATTTTCCTCTCGTTGAGTTGTTCCTTGAGGTCTTGAACCTCAGATTCGATCTTCCTCTTTGATCTGTCCGATTCCTGTCTCTGCTGATGGTCTTTCAGCAATCTCTCTTCTAGTTCAGCTATGGACGCCTCTTGTTTGGACTTTAATTTACTCAAATGTTTTGCCTTTTCTTCTTCTTCCGCTAAGGCTTGGGAAAGGTCTGTGCTACGTTCTTCCAAGAGCTACAATCAAATAAAAAATATAGGGTTTTATTTCGGTAATCTAAAATTAATGACTCCTGGAATAGACATTTTGTAATCTTTTTATACAGGTGTAAACACTGATCAGTTTCTGTCTAATGATTGCGTACGCATAGTACAGCAGTACTATAATGACCATCATCTTTAAACGATACAAAAAAACTTTAAATCACGATGAGGGGATGGTAAAATGTCACCCAGTCAAGCTAGAGTTTAGTCAATTAAAAATATGCACCGTAAAATATACCAAACATTAGACTTTTTCAACTTATGTTAATGCAATGTGGACAATGCCATAACTCACAAGTTCACTATGTAATTATCATACAAATACAGAACATTGTATATATACAAGTGTATTTTTAAAATGTTTACTAGGCATATTTATGCATAGTTCTTCAATAAAAAAACACATTTACCTTCTTTTCCTTATGAAGTTTTTGATTGGTATCCTCACAGAGTGTCAAATCTTCCTCGAATTTTTTGATGCGCGACTCACATTGGACTTTCTCAAGCTGCAGTTTCTGTCGTGCACCTTCTTCTTCTTCCAGCTGTTCTTCCAAATCCTGCAAGAACAATATGTTAATAAATAACATTTTAAAAGGATCAGCACACTTCTGCCAGTTTAATTTAACGAGTTGTTCACCTGTATGTTAAGTTGCAGTTTCTTTTTCTCGCTGTTGAGAGCGTTTCCTCTTTCCTCTTCTTCTTCGATGCGGGCTTCCATGTCATGCAATAGTTCTTCCAGCTCTTGTTTACGAGCCGTCGATCTCACGCGACCTTCTTCAGCTTCGGCACATAATTCAATTTCCGCCTGAAAAATAAAAAAAATACAATTATTACACAGCTGGAGTAAATGGGTCAAAGAAGAAAATTAATAAACTAATGACTCTCTCTGCATAGTCAGATTTCCTCAAGGACCAAAACGATTGCTCGAGTAAGGATGAAAATGTGAGAGACATTGATAACTTTAAGATACAAATTCAATGCGACCATTCTGAGATTTGAATTGTTGACCGTGCAACTAGAACTGAGGCTCACTCAGCTACGACGAATGACAAATATTGTTGATCTTTGATAACATCTAAGCGCAAAATTATTACAAAATCAAATAAGTTTTCAAAAGAAAATTCCCACTATTTGATTATCGTTTCTTAGAAATAAAAAATACATAGCTTGTATGGGTAATATTATATTCATTAAGATAGTAAGATAAGACTACCTTTTACTAATGTATATATTAAATGTTCAATATAATATATTGCATAAACCAACCTGCAATTGTTCGGAGAGTTGTACTTTTTCTTCGCTGGTCTGTTGGTATTTGACTTCATATTCTTGACACCGTTTCAGTTGGGCATCCAATTTGTCTCTGATTTGCTTCAATTCGTCTTCCTTCTGCGTCAACTTCTCTTCTTGCTTCGTGACTTCCAATAAAGGTTTCACCTGTAATTAAGCAATACACGTTATAGAATATACTATGTTTACATACATATTTTGCATCCATAATAGTGGACATACTCGATAAATATGAGGGTTATTCGTGATTTCTATGAGTTTAGATAATCAAAAAAGAACTCACCTTAATATAAAGTCTCCACCATTGCCAGTTTCTCAATTTCAAGTACGCAGCACAATTCCTCTGAATGATTCTGATGGCATTGAGTTGTTGAAGTCTCTTCTGGTAATTCCTCCTTGCCAAATATCCTCGGCAGAACGATTGGAAATTGACAATCAGATCAGTAATCTTATAATCCCTCTCCTCTTCAAGATGAGCTAGCACTCCAGCCCGGAAGAAGATCTTAGACTGACCGACTCTAAACAGGTTCTGATCCAAGTCCAACGCTCGAATCATCTGTTCGCAAGCCTTCTTTCCGTCCATGAAGCCCTTGGCGATAACATTCGGAGTGAGTAACTCATATCTCTGTCTGAATTCTTGGAAAGGAATCCTATTAGGGAAACCTTGTCTGCAAATTCTGATACCTTCTAGCACACCATTGCATCTCAGCTGATCGAGAACCAGCGTCGCTTCAATTTTACCAGCGCGCTTTTCATGATTGGGAATAATACAACGGACGAAATTGGGATTGGTGTTTCTCAAAGTGGCCATAAGTTTTGTGAGCTGCTCCTTGTAAAGTTGGGAGACAGTTCTGAACATACCCTTTCGAGTTCTGGCACCGAATTGGGTGTCCGTCAAAGCCTGCTGGGCCATGCCGACAATTTCGGCGTCCTTCCAAATGTGGCATACGAAAGGATCTTGAGATGTTTGCAGCAAAGAGACGATGTTCTCGTTCAGAGGGTCCATGTTCTTCATCAACCATTTAGCGGCGGAGTAATCTACTTTACCAGCATAATGGATGATGGCAAAATCGGCAACGCCTCTGAAGTCGGTCTTCATGAATTTAGGGTGGACAGAATGAGCCCCGACCAACTTTTCAACGAATGTCTTATCCGTGGCTTTAGGGAACCAGCACTCCTCATCTAAGAGAGCCATGATTCCCATAGGCTTATCGATCAAGTCGATGGTGGGCTGGAGATCAAGACCGAAATCAATAAACTTCCACTCGATACCTTCCCTTTGGTACTCTTCCTGTTCAAGAATGAACATAGTGTGATTGAAGAGCTGTTGGAGTTTTTCATTGGTGTAATTGATGCACAGCTGTTCAAAAGAGTTCAATTCGAAAATTTCAAAACCGGCCATATCGAGGATACCAATGAATGATGCTCCCTGGCGTTTGGTTCTATCCAGTGATCGGTTGATTCTGTTGACGAGCCACCTGAACATCCTTTCGTAGCAAGCCTTGGCGATGGCCTCGACTGAGAACTCTACTTGCTCCTTAGTCTGCGCCTTGGTGACAAAATCACGGCCGACCTTGATGCGGGGTTTCAGGAATGCTTTCGTCATTTCAGTGACAGACAAACCTGGAATGTAAAAAAGGAAGATTAATAAAATAGATAAAGGGATACATTACGAGTGCTTACATCCAGGAAATGGTGATTACAATCATTAATATTCTAGTAGTAGAAAGTGGTAGACTGTTATCAACACTAACCTATAGATTAGAAACAATACATCAACCAGTAGATAAATTTTCACTACATTGTAACTTTAATATAAAGATAATCTGTCTTATCAAATAACACCATGAACGGAGTAAACTAAAATACTTATTTTACAGTATTTTACAATAGCAAACCAGAATGCCTTTTGAAGAAATACATCTGGTCGAATATACCACCGATATAGCTTTGAAATAATAGTTTTCAATGTTGGTAAACTAACCTAAGAGGTGTGCTACTTTCTGGGCCACAGTGTTATCAGGCAATGTGGCTTGATCGGAGTTCCTCTCCTGCTTGAACTGCATGTTGCCGAACAGCATCACAGCTGAAACAATCCTGAAAATGGAGCTGAAATCTTCTTGGGTCATCCCCATGATGTTCATGGACTTAATTGTCGCTTGGTACTCAGCCGCATCATCAATTCCAGGTACCGGTAACGATCCATAAGACAGGAACTGGTATCCTTTGGCGTCTTCGAGAATGAACTCGGCTCGGTGCTGGGCCGACGCTCCCGAGAGGAGCTGATAGAAGATGTGGAAAGTTCTCTCGTCTTTAGCTTGGCGGATGGCTCTGGATTTTTCCAAAAGGTAAGTCTCGATGTTTGCACCGGCGATGTAGCCGGAGGCATCAAAGTTGATTCGGATGAATTTACCCTGAAAAATAAAATATCAACATGAATATACCATTCACTATCATTTTTTTTAAACTATGTCTCCCCCCAGTGTCAAGCATATGGACTCCCTAAAGTAGCTATGCAAAAAAAAATCAAAACCTATCTATTTAGGAGGATAAGCAGAGAAGGATTAGTAGGTGACTAATAGCTCTCTCTATGTCTCCAGTTTCAGATGTCTGGGAAAGAGTGCGTAAAACACAAGGTTTTAAGTCACTAGATTGCTTAAGGACAAGACATAAAACACCAAATTCTGTAGAAAAAATCAACATTTGTTATTGAAGATACCAGGACTTGTTCCAGGCTTCATCTGATCGCTATGCCGATCTCTTCATATCGAGAAATAAAAAACGTAGTTATTAAGCTAGTTTTCAAATTCAATTATCAAACATGTACAAATCTAGAATACACTGCCAACCATGCACATATATACTGTTAATTAATTGAATATTTATGATGGAGATCTGTTCAAATAATCTGCTTATACGACTCAATTGAATCATGAATCATTTGATTAATCGATTCAGTAGGAGATATAACTTCTCCTAACTTCAGTATAAGATATATACTTCTCTGGCTTATAATTAACTGCGATACAACTCTCATGCAGGAAAATCCAATTTCTCAACATTCTGTATCTGTATATCTGATGATGAAATCATAGTTCATGGAGAGATCTCAACAGAGTGCTGTTCTATTCTACAAGAACTGATTTTTATTTAGTTAATTACCCTTTCATTGTATAAGTAAGGATTTAAGGATAGGGTTAAGACAAGAGTAGCAGTTTGCTAATCCCTCTCGTAACGTCCCATTTTTGGGATTGGATTAAAGGGAGAGATGTCTTGATCCATGTCTTCATGCACAAATCAATCTATAAAAGTGCTAGTTGTTGAATTCAAGCCCGTGGACACCATATCAGAAGAGCGTTACACTCCACTCAGCTACAGATCAGGTAAAGCAAAAGTGCTATGTCGATTGCCAAATATTGTACATTGTTTATTTGAAGTTATCTGACTATGTTGCAATTTTTTAGCCTTTTATGTTGTGTCAGTTGAAAATTTTAAATTCTTGCACCAACATTTTTCTGTATCAAATAAATATTATGCCGAGTAAGGGCATACAAAATTAGGCTTGAATAAATTCCTTTGCGTTTGCATGATTGCGAAATTGTATTTCGTAAAGAATTTATTGTGTTTTTACAAAATTAAATACTTACGAAACGCGATGAGTTGTCATTCTTGACAGTCTTGGCGTTACCAAACGCTTCGAGGATAGGATTGGCCTGAAGAAGTTGTTGCTCCAATTCACCCTGAATAATAAATAAAAACATAAGCATTAATATATTTCGTGATTCATCAATATTATTACATAACGGTGAAAAAACATTGCATTGCTTAGTTGGACAGCTGGATTAATAAAATGACAATTTTAAAATTAATTATTAATAATTACTTGATAACAAAAAGAAAATATTTATTGAGGATATTATGGATACCAATAAATAGTAGAATTATTAATGACTGATTTTTTGTATGTTGAAAGCTTTGCATATATCTTTTATATAAAAAATATCCATGCACTTTTAAAATTAACACACCGAAAGCATCTCATAATCAATGAATATGATGATAGAATCTACGATTCAATTTTGACATCATGCTTTTGAAACATTGATACAATTGACAAATAAAATGCATTCCAAGGGTTTTTTTTTAATCCAGTTTTAAAATATCTAAATAACGTCAATATTTTACAATTTATTTAGAATCCTTTCAAGATGCCTGAAGACCAAACCTGGGTCGTTAGTGATAAAATGCACGGAAATGTACTAATTAATGTGAAATTAATGTGAATCACAGACCATCATCACAAACTCAAAATGCTCATTTCAGCAGCTCATCAAATCTAACTCTACGATCCTAACTTAGAAAGGTGTCATTTGCCTCAGAATGTTAACTACTTCATCACATGCACGCAGTCTATGCTTCATACATTGTGATATGCATTTTTATCTCCTCCGTAGCAATTGCTGCTTACAAAACAGATGAGCATGCCATCAGGATAGAACAATTCTTAATCTTGATTGTTTTTTTTTTGTGCAACATCAATTTACTCTAAGTTCAATAAGCAGTGAATGTCTTAAATGTTTTAAACCTAAGAGACTTTAAATCTCGCAGCAGTAACTTCCTAGTAAAACTATTCTAAACCGCAACAACACTGAATAACAGCTAGAGAAAATTTATGGTCCATCTCATTACAAAAAGCAAAAGATATGGGATTTGTAATCATTTTATCGTTTGACTTTTTGAAGATCAAAAGCACAAAGAATAAAAAAATCACACCAATTTTTGCTTATTCTTAACAGAATAACATAAAATCACCGCCACCCTATAAACTACAGACAGTCACAAAAAGTACTATATCTAAAACATTTATGTTATAATTTAAAATTACGGCGACCTAAAAATATATCCACTAATTGCAACTAGATTTACCCAAACGGCTAAAACCACACAGTAACTGATAACTTTACCACACAGATAAGAAATACTTTGAAACGTCTGGCGTGATAAGGTGTAACTTTACCTCGAAGGTGGCTTGAGCTTCAGGGCACTACAGGTTCGCAATAAAAGCCGCATGTGGGAACACAATTTCGTTAAAAGGATTTAATATCAATTTTGTACAGGGACAACAGCAAATATAATCTAACCATTGTGAAGGAATGGGAATAATTTCATAAACTATTTCAACTAAATTCTATTATGAACAAAACCTGTCACTGATAAAAATTCTAGTTGATTCTGTTATATCACAAATCTGTGATATTTTTTCGACAAAATAAATGTAGTAAATATAGGCAGTCACTGGTTGAAGGCAAAACTTTAAACATCATGACGAGGAACCTTGCTATATGATTAAAATTGTACATACAATTATCTAAAATTAATTTGCAGTTTATGACTAAGTCTCTAATAACAGACACTCTCTTGATTGACTGACATAGCTGTTATCCATCGAAACAGATAATAAGCTCTATAATCACTTTGCACAATAGCTACAGAAGAGTCTAGCGGTATTAAAGTGGAATTATTATACATTTATACATCTTCAAACATAGGACCATAAGCTCAAATATACAAAGGGTCTCGGAAATAAGGGTAGAGATGATGAAATCCATACTTGTTGATGCTTTTGCATAACACCGTATTGCTTGAAATCATAAATAATACACAGATTTTAATATTTCAAACTTAACAGTAGTATATGTAATAAACAGTTTTTTATTCTGAACAACCAATTGAAAGAATAAAATCATTTTTTACGATGAGAAAAACTGGTCCAGGTCTTCATAAAAATTTGGAAGAATGCCATTCCAGCAAGAATTGATACCTGCACTTCCATGATAATTTTAAATCAATTCAAGTAGTGACTAATTACACCATTAACAATATAGTAACATAATGCCAAGTTAAGTGGCATCCTTCTTGCATCACAAGATACAACATTCTTGGAAGGTGGCTTTACCAGGACTCGAATACGAATCTTTGTTTTAATTAATCGATACGACTTCTTTCTCTCTCCAATTCAACGTTTTGGCAAAGAGATGAAATTATTAATATTGTAAGATTGACTTGATATGCTATTGATTTTTTTATAATATCAACAGAAAAATTGGCAATTCATTTTCACTATTTATCTCGATTAAGTGGAACTCTTCTTCTCTAATGATTTCAATGTTTTCATTAAATTTAAATAAAACTGTTTGGAAAAATTCCTATTTAAGGTTATGGATATTAATGCACAAATACGCAGCTTCAAATTGACAAGTTGAGTCTTGTTTATGTATGCATATTTATTTCAAATTAACATTTCGGAATGGAAAATTACATATTTTATTATTTACTTCCAAAATGTAACCGTTTCTCTTGGCAGTAGAAATAATGCAAAAAATATATAATCTGTGCCAAAAACGTGTAGGATTATTATCGTAAGCTTCAATGAGACTTGCGCATTGCTCATTCAATGCGTCGTAAAATACTATTTATATTACAATATCAAAAAAAAAAAAAAAAGTACTTACGACAATGAGCTGCGGTGTTGGCGCCTGTTTGTACAATCCATGTCATGATGCAGTGCGAGGATCCGACCAGCCAAGATACAGCAAGACATCCCCAAGAAGACAGAGGTGAGCAGTGGAAGGTCGGTGGACAGAATATGCACAAAGGAAGAAAAGTGTGACATTAGAAAGAGGACTAAAACACAATGCAAATAATAAACAGTGATAACTTATAAATTTAAAATTATAGACTTCCTCTATTTCTGGACCCCACTGGCAAATATACAGAACACATTTTAAATAGCAATCTAGGTATGGGAACCATGATTGAGTTGCTATCTCTGATACACAATGCAGCAATTAATAATACAAGGAATATACATATAAGTACATGTCATGCTAAATCAAAAAAATTTAAAATGCAAAAAAAAAAAAAAACAAAATCACATACTAATGATCTACTTCAAAATTAAGAAATATAAATATTTTCATCCCCTATTAAAAAAGGAAAATAATGGCCGTATTTTTCTAAGCACATATAATGTCAACTTTGGATCTGTGGTTCTCTAATTTTTCTCATAACAGCACAAAATGGGTCAAATCATTGATTTTAACAACCAAACTAGTATGATCTAATTTGCAATAACCAACTTTACTCATCAAAAGATGTCACTGTCACGTGAGCTTCGATATTATTATATATATTAAACTGAATGCTTAAAACTGACCATACTTGGGCAGCAGGGTAAAGATTTTATGAAGAAATGTGACAGTGCTAAGGGGTTAAAAATATTCATTGAAAAGTATACCAATCAAAAGCATAAATATAATAAAATTTGACGATTTAATAATCTAGATGGAAACAGTCCAAGAATTATTGAAACAATAATACCAATGTGAAGGTCGATAATGCAGAACCAGGGCTAGTGATTGATATCCGTAAATATTCAATTTCCAAAAACAGAATTAAAAAAAAATATTACTGTTTTGCATCGAGCATTTATCATATCAAGTAAAACAAATAAAATATCCCATATCAAGGTAAATCAAAAACCATTTGTCAACACTCAGACGGCAAAAAAAAAACAACCCTATTTTGGTATCGATGGCTGTTTAGTGTCTACATGCCTACATATCGAGATACCGATAATTTGTTTGGTAAAAAACTTCGTCCATAGCCAAACATGGTCAAAGATAAAATATCAACATCTGTCAGGTGAGTTTACATTAGTTCGAAGTTATGACTTGGAATAAAGATAGATTTGAAATTTTATTTTGAAAATATAGCAACGCTAACTTTGCTTCTCGGAACTTATACGGCGTGTGCCAAAAATAACAGCGTATATAATATTACAAATCGCTAGATAAGATATTGTAATCGTACGCCACAAATACGTCAAATAAAGGAACCTTTTGTGGTATATGTTGAAAAGTTTCATAAAAATCTTGCAGTACATTTAGTCTGAAGATATTTTCAAAGAGGCAAGTGTGTCAAAAAAGATAATCCTTGGTCGATGGGCACTAGATTTTTAAGCAGGACTATGAGACTAAGTGAAATAACATCTGATTTTTTAAATTGATTCTTGTGACATATTAACGATACATTTTTGTTTTCTTTATATTTGAAATATTTTTAGAATAAATTCTCGTATTCTGCCATTTTGAAAAAATATGTGTTCTGGTAAAATTACAATAGATAAGAAATGGAGGAATACTATACGTCCAGTAAAGACAAATTTTCAGAGGTATATTTTATCTAGACGAATAATAACCTTGTTTCAAGACCTAATTATGGTTCTATTCAGAATGTTCTCTTAATTTGGGTAAGCTGTTATGCAGACTAGACTAAGCCTTATATGATGATTGTCAACTGGAAATATTTTTGGAACGACGATATGCGAATAGAAACTGGCGTACTGATTTTGAAACTAACTATTCTATCCGAACTATTGAAATGTAAAAGGTGTAAAAATATACATTTCAAATTTTTAGCTATAAATTTGGCCATTTGGACAAAATGGAATAGGGCGTTCTGAAAGTACAAACAATTCAAGTTGTTCTTCATGTCACAGAAAATCGTTGGGAACAGGTATTTATACAATTATTTTACCAGGAAGACTATATCCTCCCGCTAGACCTTACCCAACGATAAAAATCTCCATTGAGTAAATGCTGCAGCATGCAAAATAAAAAATAAAAACAAAATCAACAAAAAAAAAAACGTAACGAAACGAAACAAAACAAAATTTACTTAAAACATGTACATAGTTCGTGGTGCGGCTGTACTAGAAGAAAGCAAACCTATTTTTAAATGACAAAAATATTTCTTCAGATGTAAAAATCTTAAAGACAGTGGATTCATATGCTTATGTGTATTATTCAAATTTAATTTTACGAGCTTCGCACTGTAGAATTACGATAAGTATGATATCCAAAATGGTAAACAATAATCATCAGAAATCTAGAAAATTCTTATCGTATATTTGCCGAATGATAAAACTGTGCCGTTTTAAATTTGATTAAAAAATCTTAAGGTTTAAAAAAATGACTCAGCTTCTAGAGTTTACCAACGTTTCAAACAACTCAAAGTGACACTTGAAAAGTTATAAAATAAATATGTGAAGTTTATCGCCACAGAGATAACAAATTTATTTACGTTAAATGAATACCTCGAAAAACATGTTTTAAGTTATAAAATTAACTACCTATGTACATCTAAGATTATATTTTATGAATACAGATTAATAGTACTGTATTATAGCGCGGTCGATATCCCCCCAGCCCATGACAAGCACAGTTATTGTATCTGACAATTTTAGGTATGTAAATATTGCAATTTAATAATGAATTCGATTTTTGAAAAAAGAGGCGTGATTCTTCATAAGGATTCAGTACTATCAGACCGCTAGAATATAAGACAGTCGAGGAGGCGTGTCAAATTGCAAGAATGTTCGTCGCAAATGCATATACGCTGAAGACATCATTAAAACAGTTGGCGTAGGATTGAGTGAAAAGAACAAGAGATGGAAGATCATAAATGCGAAAAAAATAATTTTCAACGAAACCTAGCAGCAACCAAAAAACGACCAGGATTGGATTTTTAATGTCTTCCTTTTGTGTATTGGTTTCTTAATTTATTGAACAAATATTTAGCGATTTTTTGCAGAGCCAAGTCGTCGTGTCATAAAAATGGCCTGTCAGATAGTGCAATTCAAATAGCAACGATTAATAATAAAAAAAAATGTACATTATCTTGCGAGATCGAAATCTAATACGAATAACAGTTGAATAGAGTTGCAACACCACACGGAATAAAGCGGCGGCGCTATCTAGTGAGAAATAACCGCACCAAATATGGACAAATGACCGACATCCGTAAATGGTCACGTCTATCACTCTCTAAGGCTGTCTCCAAATGGGGTGGCTAACTTGCTTCTCGATTTGGCTTAGAATCGCAGCCTGGCTAACATCTGTCGGTGGACCACAAAATCGTACAGGGCCTTCGCAAGGAGCGTGTGAAGCACGTACGATATCGTCACTGGCCTATGCTATGGACCTCTTCATAAATTCAAACTAGGCAATGGTACAAAAGCTAACAGACTTCATTTTTTTTACATGAGTTGTGTGGATGCAAAAAAACAAACAAGACATCCAATATGGATCTGAAATGCACAGTGTTGCATAAAATTCGCCGTTTAGGGATAGATCTAGATATACTAAGGAAGATAAATTCTAGATATCTGAAAGCAAAACAACGGTTCATCTTCTCTTGATCTTCCGTCTTTTGTCGAACTTTGACTACGAAATTGCAGTATGATCACCAATGCGACTAGCTAAAATGTGCAAATCATTATTATAGCATATCTATTTTTTTCGTTTGACGGTTCGTCATAGTATGAAATAGGCTTATAAGGTATTCAAACCTCCTCATTGTTACTAAGCGGAGCCAAAAAAATGTGTATTAATTGCTGCATAAAAATCGTGGTGACATATATATTTACATGCGGAGAAATTGTGGCCATCAAATAATCCAAATATGGCCAACATTCCAGAAAAAAACGATTTAGTTCAAATGATTTATCTTAATATCATCGTCTTATTGCTTTCGAAAGAAAATGGGTATTTCAATATAAACAAAAACAAAAAAATGTGTCCTACGTAGAATTTGTGGCAAGTATCCAAATTTCAATCGATCCAAACAAGGTCAAAACCTTCTCTTCAAAAAAAACGAATCATACACATTTCAGTGTGTGACACTATAAAAACAAATGTAAATGAATACGGTCAATTTTGATGAAAATGGATAATTTTATAATGACGCCATCCATCTTCATATTGTTGTCAAAAGAAAATGGGTTATTTCAAATACAAAGATTGTCTGAAACTACAGCGACTGAACACTGAATTTTATCTAGGTAAAAACGCAATGAAAATTGTTCCCTATACGCAATACGCGGTAGGAATATTAAATTTCATCTCATGTGCACAAGATGTCCTCCAAACGCCTGCAAGATGTCCACCAAGCACCGGGCGACGTTCTGCGTATCGTAAAAAGATGTTAAATAACATTATGCGGACCGTTTTTGATTACCCTGTCATAAGTAATAAAATAATTGAAATCGTAACACGGCTAGATGGAGACACGCCATTGCGCAACGCTCGATTTATAAAACACAGGCAGATGTTTATTGCGACCTAACCTAAAAGTACGAGTTGCGTTTTTTTTACGCGCGGATTGACGGCTGCGGCAGGCCATGTTTGTTCTATCCAATAATGCAACATTATTTTTTGGTAACGGTGGATCAAGCGTTTTTCAGCATTCATATATATTTTTTTGTTGATTCATTTTATTGATAAGATTTTCTACTGACGACACAATCGTGTCGATTCAGTATCATAATAAAGATTTCGCGTTTCAAGACTGAACGAATGTATTTTTGCCACACTAAATTTACTAATATAAAAATTTTGAGATAAACTCCGTGAGGGGTATGCATATGCTTCAAGTTGGGAGCAGAAATAGTAAAAATAATACTAAGATCAGGACCGGTTTCGCTTATCGCTAGCATTTTCAACTGGAAATTTCAGCGATGAGCGAAACCGGTCCTGATCTATAATATACATTAATTGTGAAATGAGTACAAAAAGGGTTTTTTACCTTTTCACCAAGTATTGACAGTGAACACCTCAAAAGTGATCACTGAACGAAATCTTGTATAGCACACAAATATGAAGTCAAATGTTTAAACAAATTTTGAATGCCTTACCGATTGATTGTAGATAGAAAGAAATCTAATTGTTCTAAAAAGCTGATCCTAGATGTAAAATAAGAAACACGCAATGTTTATTGAAATCAAAATTAGAATACGAGTTAACAGGCAATTGTTTTTTGCAGGGCTGTGGAGTCGGAGTAGGAAATTTTGAAAAGTTCGAACTTTTTATTTTTGCATTAAATATGTCAAATTTGGCTTTTGGCCGCATTGAAAGGGTTGATATTTATTTGAATACACATAAATAGGAAAATTAGGGCAACAAATTTACGATATTATACTTTTTTTAGTCGGAGTCGGAGTCGTGGTTTTGGAAAATGCTGGAGTCCACCGACTCCACAGCCCTGGTTTTTTGGCATTAAATTGGATAGCAAATGTTATTTTAGGCCCACCGTCGCACTAATACAGCCAGCTGCCATTTATGGCACGGAAACCAGATTCGTGGCCAGAACTGACTGTCGCGATGGAGACGAAGTTGATAGTAATTATTGCCAAGTCCATCAAACTGGAGCTTCTTAGGTAACTGGAAAATTGATGTATGATATAAACTGATATTCGAATAATCGGAAGGCAAACGAAGATTTAGTCGGCTTCGTACAAAATGAATAGTTATAGATGTACCATTATAACTTGACCGCTTGTGAGGGCGCCACCAACGCGTAAAAAGTGTGCAATACTCAATCAAATTTGTTTATTTACCGACACATTCTTATATGCAAGCTATACATGAAACAAAATCTTTATGTAAATATATTTTAATTAAAACAATTAACTTTTAAATTTATCTACTATATGGAGACAATTTTAGTGCCATTGGATCTGAACGCTTGGGATGTATATTGACAAAATGAGGTGTCTGCATATTCAAGAGGCTAAAGCCCATACTGGGTGTAGCACAGAGAAGATAATATGTAGTTCTGAAGAGGTTATTTTGTGTTGTATATTCACTTGTCTAGATCTCATAAATAAACCCGCAGGTATGTATTTAGCCCAGCTGTCAAAACTCTTGTATCGTGCCCGATTAATATTTATTTCTATTCATAACATTCACCGAGGCTTAAAATCGCGAACACCGTATTCAGAGATAAATTTATGAGTAATGCAATCATAGATCAGACTTGAAGTTTAAACTTTTAGCGGGAAAGTCAATCAATTTTCTGCCAGGACGGCGCGCAATTAAAACGGCCTCTGAATATGGTAAGAGACGACCAGCTGTATCGCCGCGCGCAATCTGTTGGCGTAATCATGCGTTTTCTAAGCATTCTAAATTCAAAAATCCTTTTGAGGCGGCAGTGCGAAAATCTAGGCTGCACATTTGTTTTTGCGTGTTTTCCCATAGGTCGATTTTCAAACGTACATGAGAACGCGGCCAGCGAAGGAGTGCACATATGAACACCAAAAATAAAAATGGCGACTTGGTGACATATGTTATAAATATCACATCTTACGTTTTTCTTTATTTAAGTGTGTTTAAAAAATTTGTCATAAATAGGGAAAAGACGAAAAAATAGAAAAGAAAAGAAGCATGCTCAGTAGTCAACTAAGCGAATGAAAATTTGCTTTAAACTTAAAGAAAAAAATTCAAATGAATATTTTTATTAAATATGGAAAATACTTGATACCCAAACATATTTAAATAAGCTACATTAACTAAAGAGCTAAGAAACTGAGACAACGCCTACACGCCAAGCGTAGATTGCCCATTAAATACAATATAAATGATTAATTTTGATAAAATTATACATTTTACACAGTATAATGCTGCATAGTAATCTACGGTTGAATTTAATTTAGAAAACAATATAAATATTTATACGCTTGACAAATAAATTTAATACATTATTATAAAGTTAAATGTATCGAATACAAATTGAAAAAAAAACGATGACATTGATATTCCACGTATTGCGTAACAAATAGTGACACCTGTTACGACAGTCAGTCTGAAAATGCTTCTTTGAGTGGTGAAACACGTGTCACTATGTATTACACAATACGTGGAATAACAAATTATTTTTTATTAAAATGAGCTTTCACAAATTTGCCGCCGAATTCATCAAAAGCATTTGAAGCGTAAATCGTATAAAAAAATCCAATAGATATTTTCTACCTATCATGTCGATAATGATCTCCGAATGTGGCGATAAACTGATAATTATATTTGCATACTTATATTTTAATTCCGATAAACAGAATGTTAATAATAATCGATGTAATCAGCACCGATGGATTTTTAAATCGGGTAAAGTCCGATGGTTAATTTTTAGTATCGCTGACCTTTCCCTTTTTAAATGCTTAAATGATAAAACGATTTTCTTTTATTTTGAAATAAAATGGTATTATTTAAAAAAAGAACACTTAAAATAAATTCGATTTAATGCGTAGCATTTATTTTTGCTGACTGTGACAATTTACAATTTTTAAAAAAAGAATGTCACAATACAAAATTCGAATTCTTTCATTGCTAGTTAATTTGTTACGACAATCGTCATAATGCATGTCGCATCCCAAGAGTTCAGAATTGAAAAAAATTCAGAGAATTGGAAAACATTTTTTTATTTGATAAGTACATAAGCTGTTCGCGCTGATTCATCTACGAATGATTTATGAATCATCGCCGTGTCATCAGGTGTAAATTAAATAATAATAAAAAAAAATGTTCACGGAATTTTTTCGATAAATTTTTTAAACCAACAGAGTGGTACTCAACGTATTTTTGATACAGGATAGTGGCCAATCAGTGAAATGCGATTTCATTAATGCTTTTCATTCACAAAATGATGAGTTGTGAGGAACCATTCTGCCAATATCTTTAGAGGAAATGGTACGATATAAACATATTTTTTAAAGTATAGATTGTTAACAATTTGATAATTGTTTCAAATTTTATATCATTTTTTTTATACAATGCGAAGTCGTATTTTCGGTAATATCAATCCAAATTCCTACTCATAAACAAGAGTATTGAAGTCGTGAAAGTTTTGACTTCACCGAGATTTCAAACGTGTCATATTTTTGACGAATTCGCATTTTTTCTATCAATTCACAAAAAGAAAACCATAGAATACTTTAAGAATGAGCTTTTAATTGAGAAGAATAAATCTTACTGAACATGTTAGTACATTTAAAGTTCCTCTCTATTGACAATATGAAATGACTTATTTGTTTTAGAAAATAACGCAAAAAGCATATTGTAATAAGACAAACATTCCAAACAATTCAAGCGACGGTTTATTCAGCAAAATTCAACAACCGGTTTCTTATCTTTGGCGAAATGTAAAGAAAAAAACTCAATTTAAAAAAACTTATTTGTATTTAGGTACCGATAAATTAAAACAGACTTCCAAAACCGGTTCCTGCACTTTGGCACGACTGAAATCGAAAAAAATTCAAATCGAACGTTCATTTCGATTCCTTATTCAAAAACCCGTTTCTCATCATCGATTCCGCTTACCTATTCTCAATTCAAATGATTCATTCATGCAAATATTAATAATTCACACACACACTCGCCGTTCGGATGAGATAATTAATATTATGAGCTCAACATTTTTTCGGTAGAGCCAATCACATATGGTTAAATTTGAAATGTCAACGTATCGAACAGTATGCGGCGTATTTAGTTTATTTTTGAATTTGGAACACAACAAGCTACCGATAGTACAAACAAAACACTATGCATAAATGGAAGAATTTCACTTTCAAAATAACAAATACATAACCAAAGTTTTTTATGATATTTATGGATTCAGTGGATTATAGTATTCGTCAGGGTATAGGAATACGTTTGTTGAATTCAAGAAACTTGGGGAATGTAATTCTCCGTGAATCGAGTATTTTCTCACTCCACCTGCTATTGACAAAGTAGTGTTAGAGTTGGAAAGTAAGTTAAAGGTGACGATTCTTATAAATTTACATAGAAACGAACGAGTACTATCTTTCATTTCATAGATTATTGCGTTTGGAATCGTTCGATCTGTTTATTGAACACCTAAAATTGTCAGGTATCATAACTATATAAGTGTATAAATAAATAAAATATAACGCCTAGTGATTAATGTTCCCCCTAAGCCGAGAGGTTGCCTACGCCAAAAAATCAAAGACTGAGCAGGCCAATCCAACAAATGTGCGGCATAATTTCAATCATCGAGTGACTTCCGTTGAAATTCCTCATTAAGAATCCATAAGCTCCACATTGCCGGCGGAAAAAAAATAATGGTACAAGCATGCTTTCTTTTTTGCGGACATTTGAGATATTTTAAGCAATATTTATTGACCAGGTCGTTAAATTCATCAAGAGATGTTAAAATGCTGGGTGGCCGCGCGCGCGCGCAGCTTAGGGGAAACATTGCTTGTGCTAATTATCATGCTTTTGTTTATCGCAATTATGGCAAAGAATGACTCTTACCGCTCCAGATCCTTTAGGTTTCGACGCAGCGACGTAGGCGAGATATTGGATGACCTTCTTAGTGTTCTCTGTTTTTCCCGCACCTGACTCGCCGGTACATAAGATTGACTGGTCCTCCCGATCTGTAAAATAAGTAAAATTTTAAAATACAAGCAATGGTTTGGAAGATTCAGAAGTCGTCCAACTCTCTCTTTGGGGAGGAAGAAATAAGGAAAGCACTAGTCGTGTTAGCTGTTCGCCCTCTCGACTCCCCGCTTTCATGGTAAGATCGGCTTGAGCTGGGAGATACATATGTAGATGGAATTGGAAACATCATAGATAGCCATGCATTTATTACACGGATACAGCAAACAACATCAAAGAGACGTGTTATTTGCGTGAATAAAATAGTCACTACGATACAAATACACTCGTGCCAAATATCTCTTTTATATTATAAAAAATACTAAGACATTTTTTGTACTTATTCCACGCTAAATTTATTTGGATCGTGCGACAAGCGAAGCCGGTCCATAGAATGCAATTCCGCTAAGTATTGACAGTGAACTCCTATAGAGTGATGAAAGAAAATTCACGGATATTTTACCCGAAATGACGAAATGTTAGATAAGAGTTTGCGTAATGGGATATTATAAGCGCAACATTCATTAATTTGTGTCACTTAATCGATCCCATCAGAGATTGTATAAAATCAGATGTGATGATTAGATGTCTTATTAATCGATTGAAAATCAATGGATTGAATCTCCCATTTTTTACTTCAAAGCAATTTCCGCGACGTTATTAGAATCGTAATCTTTCCAAGTACTCACCCAAAAGAAATGTGTGGAAAATGCAGAGTGAATTTCGCTATCAATTCATTGTTGCAGTCAAATTAATCAAAATAACAATGCACCTAATTTATCATCTGATAAAGTTGACGGAGAAACATAATAGATAAAATTATTAATAAGTAAACAATCGTCCACGTGAACACTTGATATTTCCTGAGATCGTATGGAGAATATCTTAAATAACTCGACAATGGTTTCAATTTTCTCGATTCAAATTGGTATAGTGACTAGTATATTATAGTACAAAGTCATAATGCAAAAATAACAACGTTATTAGTTCTGCAATAATAATCAAATATTGATGTATGCTTTCACGGTTTGTTTTTATCAACCATTTCTATAATAAACTTTTAAGCATAGCGATATTACTTTTATTCATATAAACATTATAAACGATGCAAACTACTTACTACGAGTCAGATCAAGTTCATCCGTGCTCTTTAAATGACGAAATGCGAAACCGGTGTCATTAGTGAGAAAACTCATGGAAAAGTACAAAATTCAAACGATTCAAATTCGTGTAAACGATTCAGAAGAAGATTGTCAAATCGCCGAATGGCCTATACATTGTAGCGTTTTGTAATAAAAAAAAAACTATATCGAAAAGGTAGTCAGTTGGCGTATTTCATTTGCATATGTAACAGTGAAACTGTATTTTCAGTGAAAATACATTCTTCTCCAAGCTGTCATTGAAATCAAATTTGACCGCCCCTATGTTTATCGGTGTTTTTCTTTGGTTCTCTTTTTATGAAAGGGACTACTTGCTGAATTTGTTTCATTGAAGCAAACCAAAATTTTAGGCCGGCAAATCATCGACTTGGGCCAATAATTTCAATGATCGTGACCAGTGAAATCATATGCTGTCATACAAATCTATTACTAGATACATTTTCATTGGGAATACAGTTTCACTGTAACATATACAAAATTGACATAAATAGGCAGCGAGTGCATGAGTTAATAACTGCATGCACTAGCAAGAATGTTTCGTTTATCTTTGTAAATGTCCGCTATATTATGTCGGTCGAAGGAGCAATCTGCGATAAGCAAACTCAATACATTACGCTCGCATTCCGATGCAAGTCTGGCTAATTCACCTCACACTACACATTAGCGACTGAATCGTTTCAATACAAATACAAGTAAAATCTATGAGAAGAGAATTTTTGTAACACTTCGTTGTAGCGGGTATATATTATTTTCCCGCGATTTACGTCGGACATTTTTTTGACTATCGTGGAAGAGAGTGATCTCAATAGAAAACGTATATCTCATGTTCATACATATATGGCGATTCAAAAAGGCACAGCATTTTATATGACTCTTAAGTATGAAATGAAAAAAGATGGTATTCAAATAACCCTTGACAAAGTTATATAAATAAAATATTCGATAAAAGACTCGATAAATATTTTAAATACAATCCTTGATGCTTTTTTTTTACATCCCTCTACTCTTGAACATTCAATATTCGCACACATTTTCAGGAACAAACTATGTGCGAAAGTCAAGGGAGACAGCTGTGTATTTAATCTTTCATTCACTTTTTGAATGACGATATTTTTCATATACGGATGTCAGACAATGTTATATTTAAGCCTACGATGTATCAATAAGAGTCCGAGAGCCTGTCTATTTCGTCATTCAGCGTTTAGGCTGGCGTAAATCATATCGATTTAAATTTATTTTTAGTCATTATTAGTTACGAAAAGCGATTAAATTAACAAACATTTCAATTATCTACTCCCTTAAATATACACATCTCTTCATTATTTTGGTCGGCCTTCTGAAATATTCATAGAAAATGTTTTCCTCACCTTGTAGCATAGACCTGTATGCTGTGTCTGTGATGGCGAATACGTGTGGTGGTACTTCGTGTCTTTTTATCCCCTTGTACCTTTCCATAATCTTCTCAGTGTAGATGGGCAGCCTCTTGTACGGGTTCACCACCACGCAGAAGAGGCCTGAGTAAGTCTGCAAAGAAAAGAAGAAGAACAAAATTAGTTAAGTCGTAAATAGAGATTTTTTCCGTCGCTTAACCTTTCAGACGCCCGTGATGCACGATATACCGTTTTCAAAGTTGGTCAAATCCATTTGTTGAAAAACTGAGAGAATGAGATATTTTCATTACTTTTTCCTCATAAGTTTGTTTTTACTACCAATATTTTTCAAATTCGTTTTAAATTAAAGAATTATAGATAATCTGTAAAAATGCAAACTTTTCAATGCGAATAAAAAGGGTTTCAAAAGTTTAATCTAAAATTGTCAGTTAAAAAAAAATTGGAATTGACCAGTATTGAAAATCCTCTACCTCCTGATTACCTTTTGAAACTATTCAATTTCAATACTAGCAATGCCATACCTGGATAAGGTTCAATAATAAAACACATCGATTATCGAATATATCACTGAATAAAGGTATTTCCCTTGAGGTAAAATCAGGGTTCCAGTATTTAATGAAAAAACCTCACGCCCACGTTCGCGACGCGTAAGTTTGCATGACGCATATCAGTAACTTGATAATTCATTTATTGATATTGAATTTTAATCCGTAAAGAGTGTATAATATTTTTTCATGACATATATTATAAATACACAATTTAAATACTTGGCCAACCGCAAATTGAAAACATTTTTTCAACGCATTCTATTGTATTTTTTTCATTCGTTATCGTATAAGCTGACCTATCCATTCGCTTATTTGTACTTTGGTTGGTGCGAAATTATGTTGGCGGATGATGAAAAGGTGGGTTTGCGTGAATCATGCGGTCGCCTTATCACGGTTGTCTACTTCGGTTGCCTACTAATAATCGCGTCCACCACCATTTCACTGATAAACTTTAATTCGCCGTTTTAATATATTTTAATTTATACAAACAAACGCCTATCGACACAATTGTAGACAGGGCAATTATGTACACGTCTAATACTATAAGCCGAAGCGCCAAATATGAGATAATGAGAAATTACCAGAATATGGCAGTACCACCTGTCTGTATGTATCCCTTGTGATTTAAACACTTCGCAAACGCCGAATTAGTTTATAATTAAGCCTTAAATTTTGAAAAAAGAATTTGCGGCGAGGAAAAATGACACACACTACAGCAGGGGTTCTTAACCTTATTGTGACTCCGAGCACATTTGAAATTTTGGAGAAAGTGACGGGTGAAGGCCGGGTTTTTGACAAACAAAACTTAGGTAGTGCATTTGTTTTTATTTTATCAATGTTTCCTGGGGAGCTTTACATGTGTGTGACATTCTTATACTATTTTTTAATTTATCGAAACAAAGATATTATAAAAAAATACCATATGTAAATAATTACTTTGGAATCAAAACATCTTCGTAAAATAACATAAATGGCTATAATTTTTACGTTTTTAATAAATAAAATACAATTCAGATAACATTTGGGCTTTTTCGTGAATGAATACTTACGAAAATAGCTCAGCGGGCGCATAGGTGCCCGCGGGCATAATGTTAAGAACCCCTACACTACAGCAATAACATAATTTGTTCGGTATTGGTTACGTCCCTTTTGCTTTTCTTCATTCGATATACATGTAAAAGATGTAATCACTATACATTTTATTATTATTAGGACACGTAAATGTATTTTCTCTCGGTCCTCGTACAGTACATTAAAAACACGGCTGATGGATGACTTCCTGAAACATGATGATCAATGCTTGTTAATTCGGTCCCAATGACTATGAAAAAATTACACCATACATAATATTCCACTACGTACGATTTCAATTTAATTTGGCAGTCCGGTCAAGTTGATAGAAATTCCTTAAGGATCAATATAGCCTTTTATCAATTCATACGTCGTTATAGGATTGCACACACTACATACGTAATATTAATATGCAAAAACGCCATAATGACACGTTTCAACGCGTGCCAGTCGTAGAATGAATATTAAAATATTAAGAAGCGCCACTGGAATTAAGTGACGAACATCTTGGGTATATACTTATTATCGTTCAGTTATATACATGTCAGGTTAAAGTGCGTAAGGATACCCTACACTTATTTTTCAAGGTGTGAAATGTAGTCTGCCAATTTTTAGTGGTCTAGATGTATAAAAAACAATTATTATTTATACGTTGATTCTATAACGAATAATAATACTGTTGAATCAATGCCTATGTTTGGTATAAGTAGATTACTATAAAAATTACAAAGTTATTAGTATAAATATCCACACTTTCTAAGTAGCTGTTGCAGAATTTAATATTGCGTCTAGGACAGGTTTTTTTTCGCGATGTACATTATCAGGAAGCCATTTCTGCCATGTATTAGGGTGACAGGTATCTTATTTATAAAACAAATAACGATGTGTAATTTGCTTTCGATTGACTGTCGTCAGATTCGTCTCTGGTTAGCTGTGACGTATAAATTTATTAAAAAAACAAACGAATTAAGTTTACGTACATCATGACAAAATAAATTTGGAATTCATTGTTATTCATTTTTGAATTTGTTTTCGTAGAACTGCGATTATATACATGTCACATATTACAAATACCGAGTGAAGCCGGGTGGAACTACTAGTAATAATAAAAAAAAATATTAACATGTTTAGTTGTACAAGAATTAATTATATGTGTAGTTCACGACGAGTATTTTAATAGTAACGTAGCAGATTAGTTATAACCATTTTGAGATACATGTCAAAAAATGCTAATGGGTCATGGTTCCGTGACCCGCTTCGTGGCATATTATTTAATGGTACTACGTTGGTATATGCCAGGCACCGATACACGAAAAAATATGACTTCACGTAAAGGTTGGCTGTCGCAACACCCTCAAAGCGCATGGGCGGGAGGCGTCACTTGACTATTTTGAAATAAAAACAAAGAATTCATTCCTTGCCGTCAGTTGCAAAAGATCACCCAAAGCATGTAAAACTTTAAAAAAATATTCGGGGAAGTGCATGACGAGAAGAGTGCAATGAAATTTCTACAATCACGTAATATTATTCCGCGGGACATTATGTGTAGTAACGGACATTTAATGACGCTTTCATTTGAGTGTTTTTTGCTGATGGTTGCTGAGTAGGTAGCGGTTCCTGGAGTGCATACTCGGAGATCAGTGCTCATTTATACACTTACTATAATTTTATAAACCCCGATACATTTGCAAACACCCAGCAAGTAGAGAGAATGTGGGGATCATCCAGAAGAGATTTATGTGGTAATTTATTGTTATCAGAAGGTATTGCTGAATTTTGGCAGTTTATCGAGATGATTGAGAAGCGCTGGCTGCTAGGGGAAGGCATAAGATTCAATAATCTGGAATACATTAAAAAATACACGTATACACACATACAAGTATTCGGCCATTAGTTTTATGATTTATGTGTCGTTTCATATGGATAGCGAAGGTTTTGTCAACCTTTTGGTGAAGTGACACTTTTTCGTGTATCGGTGCCTGGCATATACCAACGTAGTACCTATTTAATTTATCCAAAATTTACTCTAGCGGCCCGCGAATCCGCAAAATTCGAACGAATTTGCCGATATCATTAATACAAAATATCATGTTATGCAACCAATGTATATTTCTATAGATAAGGGGATCGATTGATAGTGTTCAAAGATACCTGCACGTTTGATATCGGAGTCCTGGACTCGAGGATTAATAAGAGGGTGCGTTAGCGCTGCTAATTAAATAGATAAACAAGGTGAAAATGATAAAAGGCGCGAAGGAGTGGCGATAGATTGTGTGATATTGAATATACAATGTGTGATTTTGTAAAGAATGCAATAAGTTTTGAATTATGGCTAAGATGGTATGAATTCCGAGACCTGCAATTACATGCGTATACAAACTAAATCTTTATCCGTATATTACGTAAAATATTAATTCACGATACGATTTTACTGTAGAGCAGGGGTTGTCAACCTTTTTATGCCTACCGCCCACTTTTGCTTATTTTTCATGGTAAAATATCCTTCTGAAAAAAAAACTGAACGGAATTTAGGAGATTTGAAAAAACAAGTTTTTATAACCAGCATTTCATGGCAACAAAAAAAGAGTGCATTGGAAGTATATTGAAAAAAAAATGATTTAAATGATTCACGATAATCTTGAGCCTGATGCTGTGAGACTAAATATTAGATGTCTGGTTCAATTTTCGTTAAAAACAAACGAAGGTAATTCGAGGGTAGTCTTCTAGTAATTTTCAAATAACTTCATTGTTTTGTCATGATTTTGGGGTAAAAGCGAAAATCGCCCACCACGAAAGCCTTTACCGCCCACCAGTGGGTACCACCAATACAATCTAGGTTGACGATCACAGATATATATTCCAATCCATAAACCATCCCAAATGTTGCAATATCAAAAAAAAAAAAAAGTGGAGACCAAATCTAATTCAGCGACCTTTATATTTAATCATTTTAATCGACCGCAAACATCCTCAAAAGTGAGACCATCGATTCGGACGATTTGACCGAACCAACAATTCTGGTAAACAGCGTTTCCTGTGGTCTCGCAGCAAATACAGATATGGAATCTCAGGAAATAGGCACAAATATCACACGATAATGTATTTGAAAAATATTTCAATACATTTTACGAAATTATTTATAGTTGTGTAGTTGAATATTGCCTTATTAGGAAATTACTTGAATGCATTCAGCACGTCATGACGTCGAAACATCTGTTTTCAATTTATGTCAATATATAACGATAAAAAATGAGTACACAGCAAATACGAGCGTTAAATAACTTCTATTTGCATCAATCGTTGAAGAGCGAGTGAGCAAGATCCATTCGCGCAATCACGACCTGGGAAGTCTACTGTTTCGGGTTCAGTGTCTAGTTATATGTATGTTTTCGTCATAGCAATATAGAGACTGTATAAATACTATCGATTCTTTCCTCAAAATTGAACCGTTTAAATTGTGTTCGCTTCCAATTTGGCTTACAAAATCATGGGTTTCGCCTTCCGGTATACGTAGGCCGTCAAATACACGTGGGGCCTAATGCTGGAAGTGCCTATGTCAAATACATCAATTGTTAAATAATATTTGATCCGGATTATCCGGAGTTGCACTGCATATGCAAAGTTTATTTGAAAAAGACTGTCATCATTATTTCCATCATTCGATCTTTAAGATCATTATTTCTCAGCAAGAGTTGTGAAAAAATATGCTTAAAATAAGTAATTTGAAACATTTTTACATGCTCATTGTTACTGTGAATTTTAATCAATCGAAACTTCAAACGCTCATATCGCAAAAAAAAGTGTTAAGAGCATTTAGAAACTTTTCAAAGTAAGGTGTCGATATGCTAATGCAGGGGTTCTCAACCTTACTGTGACTCCGGGCACATTTGAGATTGAGGAGGATAGTGACGGGCGCACGCCGGATTTTTTTAAAAACAAATCTCAAGTAGTACCTTCATATTTATCATTCATATTATCATTGTTTCCTAGGATGCTTTACATATGTGTCACATCCATGTACCATTTTTTAATTAAACTACAAAATATATTTAAAAAAAAAACCATACAGTAAGATTTAAATATAAATTTGGGTTATTTTGTAATTTTATACTTTGCAGCGGGCGCACGATAACAGCTCCGCGGACGCAATTGTGCCCGCGAGCACAGGGTGAAGAACCCCTGTGCTAATTAATGCAATCAATATGATTCTGTTTCAAATTTAATTAAATAAATATCAGTCCAATATGAATGAACAATATTGTAACAAGTCTTTTTAAAATCCTAGTCACGCAGAATTTGT
Source organism: Himalopsyche kuldschensis (assembly GCA_028554975.1). Lineage (NCBI taxonomy): Eukaryota > Metazoa > Arthropoda > Insecta > Trichoptera > Rhyacophilidae > Himalopsyche > Himalopsyche kuldschensis. The sequence continues at coordinate 2,865,591 of JAHFWI010000005.1, forward strand.
TCGTCGAATAATATAAAGCAAACAATATTTTCTGTGGTATAACTTTTTACATAAGCCCAGCCCGTGTGTCAAGCGAGAGTCAAGCTTATTGGTAATGGGGCAAGAATTATTTTACGGATCCGTTTTCAACGTTGTAGCAGAGAAACCGGTTCGGACGTGTGTCGTATTTAGCCATTGTTTGACCGCCGCAGACCATCGACGACGCCCAGACAAATAACATTATGTAGCATATTTTCTCTAAAAATATTTTAAGAAATTTATTCAAGTTATATTCTATATCGCCCCGCCTAGAGTGCAATGCTCTTAATGTAGGCAACCGTAATCACTGCGACAAGCAATGGGCATCAAAGGTAACTGATAATGTAATTTATACCAGCATAGTGGAAAGAAAATATACTAATATTCGATGACTTACTCAAAACATAGTTACTCGTATTATGAAAGGAATGGATGCCCGCCCGTAGAACAATTACTGTTGAGGTAAATACATTAGCAGACCAACGAGAGCGGACATAATATTTTCAGCAAAATGGTAGTGTAGTGTGCATTTTACGAATACACAACAAAAAGTTATTATGTGCAGCGATGGCGCAAAAGTTTATAGAATATATTTAGCAGTCTTGCTTTAGTCAGAGTCTCGCTACAGTGTTCAACATCTTATTTGTGTGAACTGGGTTTCTCAACAATTACTATCATAAAAACTAAAAAAACGATAAAACTTTTTTTTAAGATTTGACGGTTACTGCAAAATCCGGCAAGCTCAGGTGGTTTCACATAATTGATTTTTAGATCAAATAAATTTCATTTATGAAGAGTAATTTTAGTTACTGTTTTTCCATTTATGTATATATCTTTCATTTAAATGTTATGTTGCTTTCTAACCGTTTGATTTTGGCGCACCGCATTTTTTATGATTAAAGTGCACCGTGCCTTGTAAATGGTTAAGAACCACTGGTATATTCAAAGCTTCCGAGCATCTTCTAAAATCTATAACTCCATGATGAGATAATATGATTTAAGTACCTACGTCTATATTGTGTATATTTATCCAGAAACGCATAAGGGTTGGATTTACCAGTCATTAAGATAGAAATGCAATACAATCAACTATAAAATCATTGGCAGATCAAAATTTACAAACACACTTAAAGCAATAAAATAGTGTTATTGAATAAGACCATAAAGATCTGGAATGAAGACCACATCTGTAAACTCACAGCTGTGCCAACGTGTTGTGGTATTTATGTGGTATTTTTAATACTCAGAAACAGCATTTTATTCGTTATTTGTTCAATTATTTGCACTGTATTTGCACCTCTATTTCAGTATTTATACCGTATGTTGTAATACGCTAAATTAATGATATAATTACTCGGAGCATGCAAACAGTAGACTATTTCTCATTATAGAGGTCGAATGATAAATTAACTGAGTCGTATAGGCCAAAGGTAAAAATTAATTTGACCACGAATAAATTATAAACACAGACGACTTTATGGCATAACGTTTAAATGTTCAGTACCAACGTTACGCTTAGGCGCAGCAGGCGATGGCATGAAGCGATTTAAAACAATTTCCAGTCTTTAATATTATGCTGTATTTAATTAGGAGTTTTCCGCAATTTGCTATACTGCCCGTCATACATGGCATTGGCGTCAGCTATAAAGCCATGTATTATATTTGTTTCCAATAAAGAACCAATAGCTTTCAACGCAGCAAATTTTTTGAAGCCGAATTTCATTGGTCGTATCGATTATCAAAATAATCGCGATCAATAAAATAAAAAAAATATGGTTATTTTTTCAATCGTTTAAATTTTGTAATTTTCCGTGAGTTTTGTCGCCAACGTCCCGGGGTTCGCCTTTGAATATCAGTTCATGTTCAATCTAAATGCCTGTAGATGCCAAAAGACGAAACCCGGACAATTAGAGAAAAGTACAAAAGTCAAACGATTCAATTTTGATATTGAAATCCCTACAGTCGAAGTCCTCAATTATATAAATATGGTTATAATAAGCATATAAAAAAATATACCGTTCATTGAAATGATCGTAATATTGAATAAATGCAGGCTAATGGGTCACCTTAATTAATAATTATTATTTACATTCAAAATTAAACACTTAAATTAATTGGAATAAAGATGTCGGCGGCGAAGTCACAAAGAATATTTTACGAGCTTTAAATGTATTATCAATAATAATATAACACAGAGATAGATCGAATCATAGCATCGTAAAATTGGGTGACAAACAAGTTTACGATGTCGATAAGGGGAGATAAAGTTAATTTTCAATTAATGCAAGGTTTTAGCAGTGAAATGTGTCACCGTACATAAATCATTTATCAGTATAATTATATTGAGGTTTAAAAATAAACAATTGATAGTAAAATTAGATATCAAATATGACTACCAAATGAACGATTCGAACTATTCCGCAAAAGAAGTGTAAAAAATGTATTTTTTTCCACGTTAAATAATACACGACTCATGTACAGATAAAACATAGAAACTGACACATATTGTAGTTGTCACTGTTATAAAAAATACGACGGCCAAAACAACGTAAATAATTTTCAATTTGCAACGTTCCGCAAAAGCAAGAGAAAAATATAACCGCGATGATTTGTGGCGTGTTTTCACGGCACGAAGATAAGATAAGTCGGTAGTCACTACACATCAAACGGGGATAATTTGAAAAATGATATAGATAAGAGAATATTCGTACTTTGTCGGCAAAAAACAAAACTTATCCAAAATAAATGCATCAACGAAAGAGCACCCTCGGCGTGCAATTACGCCATTTCGGTGAGAGTGTGTTAGTATGCCAGTAACTTATGTGCAGCGGTTATGGTTGAATTTAGTTACACCAACCAATTTATACATAGAATTTATCATTGATCAGACCCAAAATTAATTCATCTATTAATTAACCATTAATTTGATGACGCTGTAATACGAGATACAAACGGAGAGATAAACGGCTTTCGTTGATTTCGGTTAAACTATTCACAAATCCAAATAGCAATATGGATAATTGAGGATTTCGACTGAAGGTGCTTGATGAAACTTCAATATCTAATTTGAATCGTTTGATTTTTTGTACTTTTCCATGAGTTTCGTCGCCGACGACCCGGGTTTCGCATGTCAGCATCTTCAGTCACTTCAAGTTCATTCGTGCGCTAGAAATGCCTGACGATGCCGAAAGGCGAAACCCGGATCGATAGCGACAAAACTCAAACGATTAAGTAAAACAATAGTAAACTTGGATAGTTTTATAGCTCAATTTTTTTTTAATCTCCAAATCAACAACTATAAATTCCCTCCCAAAAACGGGACGAAGTGGTAGTGGTGAGCTAACCAATACTCATGACGGGTACATAATACTGAGGTAAGCGATGGAATTAAAAGTCAACTAAACGTGATAGGCTACCGAGATAACATCAATAAGTAATGAGATAAAACCCAATTAAGAAAGCATAGATTAAACAAAATTGGCTCATTGTTGTATCGATAATAAATTATGAATTTATCTTCGGCGATAAATCACTCATTTCGCAATGCGTTGGGCGCGAAGGATGCGCGAGAAATCTCTCTAGGCGGAGTCGTAGGAAGAATGCTCGAAAACACCTGTGCAAATTCGTCTACTATTTATTACAAGGTAAGAATTTTCCAAGAAAAATGCTGGCATGTCTACAATTTCTGTGACTACACAATTCTCAATTGTGACTGAACAAACAGTCACTCACCACGTAGAACTTTCGATATATAATTTCTTCGACACCAGATATTTTCATATTAGTGAAGAAAAATAAGGTCAATATAAAGTTTCTAAGTTTATTTCACTTATTGCGTGACAAATAGTGACACGTGTTTCGCCTCTTCAGGAAGCATCATCAGATCTACTATCGCACGGATGCTTTAGTAATTAGGTTGAGATCTAATTTATAGTTAGTGTCATTATTATTATAGTTTGCTTGTATCTACCCCCTCCTATCGGCGTCCAATAAAAATGAAAAATCGATCTACAGTTTACTCAATTGAAAATAAATCTAAATGATTTACGTAGAAAATCACTGATGTGGAACAGCTTTCGAATCTCAGTAGCGACAGATATAAAAACTAATGTGCCTAAGTAAATACAATTGCGTAGAAGAGGGACCCATTTCGTATTTCTTCCGACTTACATAGCATCAAAGCATCAATTTTCCGTGTGTACGTATTTTTTGTTGTTGATTTGTTATTTATGGCCGACTATGTTTTCACAGTTGTCAAATATTTAAGACGATCGTGTGCATACTATACTACAATGCAATAAGCAAGCCGTGACCTTAGCTTCTAATAGGATGAGAGACACTAGCTGATTTTAGATAATCTTCTACAATGTATGAATCTAACGACTGTCAACCGAACATGATAAACTGTGTCATTTTAATTTACCGATCTTTAATTACGAATTTCCGATGAAATTAATCATCGTCAAGATATAACAGTTCGTTTGCATTTTGCCATCTTCAGTGTCATCGCGGTTTCCATCAACTCGGTGTCTCTTCTAGTGTCTGAGATTCTCATCTCAATGAACATACCGTTTGGCTACTAATGGTGAATGATGATCACTTTTGTTACAAAGCGAATTTCGCCACAGTAATTTATACGGTCAATATTGCATCAATCAAATCCGTGCAACGAGTTAAATAGGTACATATATGTAACACTGATTGTGCGTCTCCGACACTATGACCCGAGGCCCATTAGTTGTAATAAAAAGCGCGCAGTGTGCATTTTGCGGATGCTATTTTGACGTACAATAAACGTCGGCACGCGCCATAATTCCGTCCCTCTTACAAGGATGGTATTGAAATAATGAAAAGTTAAAAAATACTCTCATATTGTCACTATATTAACCGTTCAGGGGCCCGTGCGCTGCCATTTTGGAGCGTGTTACTTAGAATGAAATATTTACCTTTCAATTTAATGTACTAGCAATGCCATTTCTGTTTATGCTTCAATAAAAAGGTAAATTAATTATCAAATATATCGCTGGAAGGAATTCCCTAGAAGAGAAATCGGGGTTTTCGCATTTCATCATCTCTTATAGACGCTCGTTAGTTCGCGACGCGTAAGCTAGCGCAACGCATATTAGTTACTTGATCATTTCTTTGCATAAAAATAAGATCTTTCATTTATTGGTATGTCGTAAAATTGGACAGGGAGAAGTATTTTGACAAGGCTTCGATCGATGTCTGTGATATGGAAATTCTTGTTTACATACTTATATTTTTACCAATGAATTCCATTTTTTAACTTCATTGAAATCTTGGGTCCTGGCTTCTATACCTGGTGTTTCAGTCTGGGCTGCTGAAAGGTTAATTGGTAATTTGTCCATAATCATGATTATTTTTTCATCAATTATAAAGAATAAGAACTCGAATTGAAAACTGGGACGCTATAAAACGAGGATTGTTGTAGTAGAGAAGCATAGCCGATATAAATTATTTGTAAGATTGACATCGTACAACACGGTCAATATTTCTTTTTATTGCCACTAATGAAAATTAATGCATCGAATGTTTTCCAGCGACGGAACACGATTCCATTCATCAATACGTCATAAAAATGAATAATTCGACCGGCATTTGTGCCTTTCGGCCAGACACGCGGGCCAGCTCGTCAAGTACCCAGCAGTACATAGTGAGCGCAGTGTGTTCGTAATAGTAAACCGCCGAGATAACTATCGAAAAATGTGTGGCCTTACCGAACACAGTGAGCCTCCGAAGTGACACATAAACATTCCTGCGAGACAAATGGACACTTAAAAAAGCCGTTGAATTATCATAGTTAACGGACAAAATGTTAGCCAGTCATACTAAGTACTAAGTTTATTATCATTCATGAACAGGGTTGCCGACAATTGTTTCTCATGGATGAGGATACAATGCAAGAAGATTGTAATGGAATCGTTTGACTAAAGATAGATTAGAAAAATTGCAATGTTTATCATAGCCTGATTCAAAATAAAATAAATTTATGTATGAACAAAATATAAGAAGGATCATATCGAAGCATGCTGTATCGTGTTATATTGATAAAATGTTACAGTTATAACATGAAGTCTTAACGCATTGGCAACCCTAATCGTGAAGATTCGTAGGTAAAAACATAATAGTAGGTAAGTCAAATAATAGTAATGCATTCATTTCGACTAGAATTATCATTTAGCAATCTAGGTATTTCAGCACCGCATCATCGTCGAAACTATAAAATAAATATATAGCTCAATAATATTATGTTTGAAGATCCCCAGAGAAATGATTATGGTCACATAATTTAATTTTTTAAATAATACCGAAGAGCTGTGACTATTTTCAGCTACGTACGTTCTTTTTTTCACAGTTATGAGCTCTGTTAACAGTTGAGAACTCATCCGGATAGCTAATATTAGACAATATTATGTATGATTAACTTTGGGATAATTTTTATACGTTGGAACTTAAATGTCAAATTATAAAATTCGTCATTGACCGGTCTAGGACTCCAGATGCTACGCTATATTATATAAACATTCATTTTCGAATCATTCGACACTAATCATCGAGAGAGAAAAAAACGAACTATTAAATTGGCCGTGAAAGATATCGCATATTGAATGAAGCGGTCCATTACGCATGCGCAACACAATTCAAATCTATTCAAATAAAATACGTTAGTTTCGCCGTTAAAAATATATATATTTATCCACTTACGTCACTTTTCTTCAAACTGGCCCTGAATTGTGTATTCAAACAGCAAAACGTTTTTAAATAATATAAAAAAAACACAATGCAGAGGCGTATATGGTAGTGATATTGACAATGAAGAAGTATAGTGTCGTAACTCGATTATAACGATAACATTTTTTAAATCCTACCATTATATGCTGCAAATGTTTCAAGCAAGCATATGGATTTCCAGCGTTTACATGCATGAATAACTAGAACTGGATGAAAGGCAGTGATTCTTCATTTTGCGTTGGAGACCATTTATAATGAAATAGTATTTGATTGCTGTTTCGGCATCACGACATTGTCAAAAATCTGTGTCAATTCAAACAATATGTTGCTTCACGATAATTGAACAAACAACGAAGTCACTCGATATCATCTCGAGGAAAGAAAAAAAAACCACAAACCTTCAGGCCCTGGAGATCTCAAATTTAAAATGAAAGAATCTTATGCTAAAATTGAACCTACACCGATTTGATCGCTCGGGTAAAGTTCTTACTCCTTCAACACAGAGGCCGACTTGACTTTTGTTAATGAAATTCATCAGTGTAATTGTTACATTTTTATTTATGTAATGTATTAATTATATACTAACGTTTTGATCTGTCATCACATATATCCATAGTGTTATATTGCAGAAAATATGGCGGACTATACACTCTGTGGTTTGAAATACATGACATGAACACTGCCACAAAGCAAACTGTGGCTGTTGCATTGTAATTTTACTATGATAACCATATACTTTTTTAAAGCAACACGGACGTAAGTAAATATGGCTGTGTTGCATAATTTTAAGCGCATAAATAAGAAAACAATATATTTGATAAATATAGCCGTATTTAAACTATGACAGGGTTGTTACAAATATTTGAGAATGCAATACTTTCAGTATCAGTAGTCAGTCTTACATTATTATAAATTTATGCTAAAGTTTATTTGCCATTCGCAGCTAAAAACCGGTATATTTAAATGTGTTGCAGTGTTTTAAATATTTGGCATTACATCTAATACCAATGCGCCAAATATTTATAATTATATGTCATACAAAATAAACTCGATGATATTTTATTATGAATCAGTTGGGGTACAGCAATTCAACAAAAAATGATATAAACCCATATCCATGATCACTTATTCAATTGAAAAAATCCATCCTTGCCGGGCATGAACCCGGTCCCACCTGATCACGACGGCAAATCTCTTGCCACTAGACCACAGGGACCAACGACAGGTACAGTGATTGTTGCAATTGAAGAAAATAAAAATAAAAAATCATATTATTTTGATAAATATGAGTCAGATTGTGGGACAGTGCCAATGTTGACGAGAAGCTCGCATGTTTCTCGGCGGTTTTACAGCCATGTGATAAAGGCACTGTAAAAATATGGTTAAAAAGGATTTGGCGTGTATTCAAAAATAGATGTGCAGTGTGTACCATAAAAATTTAAACATTCGCTGCTAATGAACAGTTCAAACATCGACTGAAGGAAGAAGTCACATGTTGTATATACACACCCAAGGATTATCTCAATGTAGGTAATACCTAAATATTATAATATACACAAAATTCTGCGCACTCCACCGCAGGAAATCGCTGGCAGACATTGGCAAACGTCGGGCGTGGTGGCCCCACCGCTCAAGGACGACCCAAGTGACTAATGAAAATTTTATCCGACAATATTCAAAGATGAAAAACCACATTCCGTTTGTGAATATTAAACATCCTAGCGATAATAGAAATATATCTATTACATATTTTTTTTTGAAATTGGGCAGTGGGATTTAAATATTGCCAATATTCAGTGTGATACCATATTTATAATAATATTACGTGACTCATTTACATATTAGGCAGAAGAAAATAGACAAGAAATTAAAATTATTCGAATACACAAATGAGTACTAATGGGTTATATAATATCATATAATGAATATACTATTCAAACGTTAAATTCAATTTTGTACTGAATTGGAAAAAAGGCTGACTTTAGAGCAGCTTGGAACAGTTCAGATCGAGTCAGTAAATATTATATAAAGCAAGCGATTGAAATCATTCAAAACAATCTCGCAAAATTATAAGACATGATTTAAATACATATGACGCCTTTCAAAAAAATATAGGAATAATATTACTTGTCGGCTGTGTGACCTAGCAGTAAGAGTTAAGCGATCGGGTGGGTCTAATTCAGTGGTCGGCAAACTTATTCGCCAAAGAGCCAAATATGAACATTGCAACGTTTAAAAAAAAAATTGGGAGCCAAATCTCTCTATTAATTTGATACACATTTATTATACATAATAATTACTGACAAACACTTGATGCGAACAATGTCCTTGCATCTCCTTGGAAAGTTTGAGTAAGTCAGGTTTGTAGGTTGTTGTTTTAATTTTAGGCACGATTCCAGGTTTTCATCAATAAGACGACTTCTGAGCTTACTCTTGACAAAATTCATACTTGAAAAAGATTGTTCACATGAATACGTAGAATCGAAAAGGGAAAGAACAGCAAACGCAAGTTTCAGCTGATCATAAGAGTCAGGAATACTATTCCATGCGTCTTCCTTTTCCAGGTCTTTTTAAGCAGACCACTTTAAACTAAGTTCACATTTTTTTTCTCTAGTATTTCCAATTCAATACAGAACGATCAAATTTTGAGCTCCATATTTCCTTGTTTTTTAAAACCAGCAATTGATTTCAAATTTGTTATAGTAGCATTAAGAGGGTTTTTGACGAATGCTAAGGTGACTTTGCTGTTTTAAATTCTTGAAACCTTTATTTGAATTGGCGATGATTAAGAGCTTTTGCTAAATGTTGTTGATAATCTTAATTATCAATTCCAACTGTCGATACCCCCTCGGCAGGACATGCGCGTCCTAAGTGGATATTTGTATTTTTTTTTATTATCTATGTCTGAGCCGCACTTTGCCGACCACTGGTCTAGGTTCAAGTTTCGGCAAGGTCAACATCAAATGTAGATCGTTAAAATCATTTCCAATTTAAATTGGAGATTTTGGGCATGTGAGAGAGAGAAATGACATTTCTCCACGAATTAATATCGTGTTTTTTTTAAATATTTAACGCATATTCGCTGTCAATAAGAGCCTTTATGCCATATAGGTTTTTTTCAAATTACAAAAAAAAATACAATCAACATGCATTTGGAATAATATCGTTATATGACGAGGATTTATCCTCAGTACGAGGAAACCAAAAATTTTATGCATCACTATCGCATTCTTATAAACACGCCGAAAGCGACAAACTAATTTGGTGTGAACCGGTTTGAAGTTAAAAGCAAGAGTGATTTCATACGCTTTTCTAGCGGGAAGAATTTTGGTGGAATACCTTTTCAATTAGAAATTCTCCTGGTGATATGCTAGACTTTTTTTCACAGCCGTTAATAAAATATGTTCATCGTTGAAATCGATCCAATCCCACAGTGAAATGGTCGTGTCCTACGACAGCGACATAACAATGCGAGTTATTCTCATTGAGCATTCAGAACACCGCTTATTCGATAAACATGCATCGGTAAGAACGCGAAGAAAGAATACATTCGAGCATGAAACAATACATAAAATGCAAGGCGCACGAGCAATATTAACAATGGCATACATACAAAATCGACAGGTTTCATAGGAACGCGAGACAATCGAACCGCGCCCCTGTCGACCATGGTGCGAAATTCGGCCGAGGCCCAAAGTGCCTGTCAAGATGGATTACTGTTTTGAAATTCATTCCCAATTTGAGAAGATATATTATCATTTTTTTATTTTAACCATTGCGAAACAGCAAAACGAAATAGGGTATTTCATTACTACACTATATTTCGGTACAAATATTTGACGACTATTCGTAAAAAAAGAGTTGAAGTGCAGGGCTTTTTCTGCAGCCGGATTTAATTTCACGATGAGATACGATCGAGATTGACAGATTCCTGTACTGTTGACTTATCACCATTAATGTTAAATTTTAATTCATTGAATAATAATTACATATTATTACAGATATATTTTACATGACGACAAAAACAACATAAATTTTAGTAATGAAATACTAAGTAATGAGTATGATAATTTCTACATCAGACATAATCACGTAATACTTTTATTTTACGCACATATTATGTTGTATCTATCGTAATCTATTGCGATCAATAGCATAAGCCATATTATGGCCAAAAGATAAAAAAAGAACTGATCATAACTGGCATTGCAGATAAAAACCAGAAAGATATGATTAAATAATCACCGCACGCGGTTCTACCGCTGTAAGCATTTATATTTATAGCAATTTTGGCAATGTAGACAAGTTTCATATATTTATGGTCTATTATATATAAAAAAAAATGTTTTATTATTTTTATTATAATGCCTTTCCACCAAGTATTGACAGTGAAGACCTTAAAAGTTATATTATATATATATGGATTCGATTGCATAGAACTTGTTATAAAAATGGTATATTAAAACTAAGTACTTAGTACTCGCTAAAAATTATTGTACTTCTGGACGCAATTAATTACAATTCGCAGAACATAGGTACATAATAAAAGAATAAAAGATGATACTTTTTAACTAAAATATGTTTTCGTACTAAATATTCGAGTTATATCCAAAACGTCGAATAAATATTCATGTACTCTTGATCTTGTGTTAGATTCATAAAAATACCTGTTTGTCGCATTTGGGTAAAGTGACCGCCCGCAGATGCCACGTCGGCACATGAACATTAGTTGTCTTCGCGTTTGATTAAAAATAAACGAAAATTTGATAAAACTGTTTTATAATAATAATTATGTCTATCAATGCTTTTTTTATAGGTTGAGATATATTTGGGCTAAATGATATACACTTGGGCCTCGTATAACACGGTTGTATACAACAGAGTTTTACACAACACGGATGAATAAATTGTGACATATTTTTATACAACACGCTTTGTATAACACGGTTTAAGGGGGGAAAATACTTATTAGTGGAGAAAGTTTTTATGACATGGATATTCATAACATCCAAGAAATATTGGAGGATTACTGGAGGATTACTGGAGGACGAAGAAGAATTAGTCGAAATGTTGGTTGAACCTACCACAAATAAAGACTTAGAAAACAGTTCCAGCGAAGTAGCTACATGTTTCACATTAAAAACAATGAATGATAACTTGGAATTGGCTATTAAATTCGTTTTTTTTTTTATTGAAAATGATCCTACAATGGAAAAAGTTTGCAATTCAAGAGGGAATTACAAAATATTTTGGAACCATATAAGGAAATATGTACGTAAAGATGTAAAAGCTAAAAGCAAACAATCGCATATTACTGAATTTTCGATGATGAAAACTCACAACCTATCTCGAAAAAGAGTAAAACATATAGAATTATAAATGATAACGATGGTATATTATGTAATTAAAGTTTTTTTCAATAAATATGTAAATTTATGTTTGTTTATTTTAAAAAATAAAGTAAAATATGGCTTTTTGGAACGTATAACACGGATTTGTATAACACGACGTTTTTGAGGAACCATATAACCGTGTTATACGAGGCCCAAGTGTATAGAATTCGATAGCAAATAGAAAACACTGTTACTACGTGGAAATATTCCAGTTATTTTAGTTGGCACGTCTCGATTGATATCATCCTATCGTGCACTAAATTCTTCAGTGAGTAATTAAAGCAGCTATGTATTTGAATGCCCATACCAGCGAACTAGGGCGAAAAAAGTACATATTTCAATTAAGGGCGTGCCGTGGATGGAATGTTTAAAATTTCCTGGACATTAATTATTCAAATAAAAGACTGCACTAACTGAGGAGAAATTCCAAAACCAGTGATATCATAAAAAAAGATATAAAACGCCACTGGAAATTCCGGGTGAATCATGTTAATTGTTTTATTTACGCGTGATAACTCTTTGAACTTACTTATCATTATTTGCTTTGTTTCCGTTATTATATAAACAAAATACGTGGATCTTCATTGTAAATGTGACAGGATAAGTGTGACAACTGAACCAGTTTGTGCAAAATTTATTCCGAGTGACACACGGATTTAGTTATAAGTGAAAATGGAGGAAAACGCTCACAAAATATTGAAGCATGCCGATACCAAGCGGATGTTTATGACGAGACGATAAACACTGCGGTTTGGCTCAGTTTATTTAGTCTGCACCAGCAAAATTATGTCGTCAATTGGAATATCAGTATTAAAAAAACAAGTGTGAGAACTTTATGACGACAATTTTTATAAACATAAAATTCTCCACAAATGAATCATTCACTCAAATTTGTTCCGTGGAACCTTTTGTCCTAAGTTTACATCGCAAAAAAGGTTAAAACTGCAATCGAATAGATTTAGAACCTGTATGAGAAAAATGTTAGAGGGAGAAGAATACTGAATCAAATGCAATGGAATTATGCAAAATTCAATCAATCAATTGCACGTTGCTTTGTAGTTCCTCAATGACATCCCTTCGACTGAATCCAAATTCTTCATTTAATTTTTATTACAATGTAATGAACACAGATACACTGAATTCTTTTGGTGCACGGTAGATATGTTCCACGATAGAACAAAGTACCTCATGAATAATGACACAAAATACTATTGAGGGACAGGAACAGACAATATTGCTATAAATTCCCGCCACTTTCGCTCCAATCACGTGTCACTTGCACGCGCGGCCGGATTGTGGCTGTGTCATGAGAACGTGAATGAATTTTTGTTTTAAGGAATCATGTCCAATGATTCGTGTAAACATATCGTCGACTTTCTTTCTACTGGACCGTATTATTTCAAAACAGTGTAAACAAGAGTCTGGAGTGTATTTAAATGAAGTGTCTCCAACACGACATAAAAATAAATAAATGCATCCTATTTGAAAAGTTTCCCTACCACTGCGTTCGGCAGTAGTATCAATTTCACAATAAGACAACAAGAATATAAATTATTTTATGAGTTAACTGACGATAGTATGGCTACATGGAGAAATTCGAGATGTCCGCAATTGTATGGTCAAACTCTTGAATCACTTCACTTCAAGAGAAAATTCCTGGTTCAGTGATCCATCGACGCGACGGGCGTGACGTCATCGGCACGTGACCCGCGCGGTGGCTAGGTGACGCACGCCTGGGGAATCCTGATGCAGCCGTTAGCTGTCGTCATCCAGGTGCTTTTGAAACCATTATAAGGTGAAAGCACAACGGAAAACGAGGATTCAGATAAGTTGATTCATATGATAGTAGAGGACACAGACTTTGAGGACCAGTCGGACCAGAGGACAGATGGTGTTGACATGATTGAGATTCCATTATATACATATTCGTCAAGTTAAAGAAAATCATAACTTATTTTACAGTTCTACGTGGATTTATTGAAAATTATCAACGTCTCACAATAAACAAAACATTATGAATTGTACCTTTTAAGGTTTTCTCTGTCAAAACTTCGTAGAAACGCATTATATAGAAGAAAAATAAAAATATGTATTCCACAATTTATTTTGATAAAGGATTATTTTTCTTTTTCAACTGATAAATACAAGAAACAAAAGAGAGATATTAGTACGAAAAGTAAGCAAGACTAATAAAGGTGAGACGAAAATTGAAAATATAAATAATAACACAATCAATATTCTAGAATCCCGCTATATTTCTTTATATTATTCATGTGTTAAAGTTATTCTTTCTTACACTAGATACCGGAAAGTTAGAAGGCATTGGATTTCATTTTTATCGAACAACCGATAAATTATAACGTATTTGACCTCAAAGTTAACAGATAATAGAAAATGTGTATAAAAAGCTTAAGTAATTAGTATGTATTACGGCCACATCACGGAGCGGAAAACGTTAAGATAATAAACTTGTATGGGAAGAGACCGATTAGCTCACGACTTGTTTGTAAAAACAATAGCTTCCATAATTATTGCAGTCATTTAAATCAAGAGACGATCCGATCGAAACAATATAATCATTATTATCGATACACCCACAGCCCTTTGAACTATTCAAACGCCCACTGCCAATCTGGGGATCTTCCTAACAATGGAAGGTAGGCAATTAATCCACTATCGACTGCTCGCGAGGAGCGCTATGGAAGTTTACACGGTAATATTATTACTGAACGTAATTAAAAAAATCTAAACCATCATTTTACGACTGTAATGGCAAGACTGGTAATGTCCAAGCGAAAGACTTTACACAAGAGAAAAAAGAAGTATACATAGATAAAGAGTTAAAATTAAGTGAGCAAATGTTGACTATCATGTTCACGATATGAGTAGAAAACCAAGGAGAAGGTCGTGTTGTTGATATTCAGTAAACCAACCAGTACACCTAATGATATTACAACGTTTTCAGGACTAAATCGTTTGAAGAGGTGTGTCATTTTTGAGAGTTAGACTCGGGCATCCAATGTCGGACCCTTTTACAATCGGATTCACGATGTCATATTTAATAATTTTTAATTATTAAATATTGTGCGGAATTTTAATTATTCAATCAAGAAAGTCAACAATTGAATGGCAGTAGTTCCATGGCGGGGTTGTGCCGCTACAACTAAAAATAGAGTTGAATGTAATTGATTTGCGAACAAAACAATACAATTATCTCGTTCCAACCAAGGCCGCTACGAAATAAAAACGTTTTTTTAGTATATACATATAATAGGGAAGTATATGCAATATGAATTAATTGTAGCATTTCCAGGGATTGCTACAAAAACGATGGAAACCGAGAAACAAATAAAACCATTTTATAGAATTTCTTTCAGGTAGAATTGAATGTATCACCATTTTCCTACAGCAATTAAAATGTAATTTCGATTTGGAATTCAATAGTTTCTAGTATTATAAAATTATAGAGAGTCAATTTATTTATAATTTGGAAGTGAAGCGGTTTATCAGCAGGTAAAGCTAAACCCTATTCAACGATCATACAATTATGCGATGGTTGTACATAATAATTGTAGAATGAATTTCAGCGTCTCGTTCGACGGACGTCACGCGACCGTATTGCCTCATCCGGACGTAAATTTGATTGTCATTATAGGTCGTTAAAAAAATCGGGAATATGCACCGATTAATATGGACAATCAAATAGTTCCGTTAAAAAATCTTTACATTATAATTTAATCTCTTCACAGTCCACGCGATGTTTTTCCTGTATTATTTATTGCGTTAGAAAAAATATATCAGCATAGAAACTAAATGGTGTATAAAAGCGGTCGGCGATGACACCAAAAACGGCTCGATCCGGAGTTCCTCTGATGGGCAAAACGCCTCGGCGCAACACTGTTTTATTACACGTTTATTGCTGACTCAGTTTCTATCGTTTCCTAATTTCGACCAGCAGTCGTTCATACACATAAATCCCGTTAATAATCGTTTGACTATATTAAATACACTTGGGCCTCGTATAACACGGTTTTACACAACATATATAACACGGTTTAAGGGGGGAAAAATACTCATTGGTGGAGAAAGTTTTTATGACATGGATATTCATGAAATCCAAGAAATATTGTAGGATTATTGGAGGACGAAGAAGAATTAGTCGAAATGTTGGTTGAACCTACAACAAATAAAGTCTTAGAAAGCAGTTGCAGCGAAGTAGCTACATGTTTCACATTAAAAACAATGAATGACAACTTGGAATTGTCTATTCAATTCGTTTTTTTACATTGAAAATGATCCTATAATGGTATAATGGAAAAAAGTTTGAAATTCAAGACGGAATTACAAAATATTTTGGAATCATATAAGGAAATACGTAAAGATGTAAAAGCTAAAAGCTAACAATCGCTTATTACTGAATTTTCGATGATGAAAACTCATAACCTATCTCGAAAAAGAGTAAAACATATAGAATTCTAAGTGATAACGATGATGAATGATTGGTATATTATGTAATTAAAGTTTCTTTCAATAAATATGTAAATTTATATTTGTTTTATTTAAAAAAATAAAGTAAAATATGGCTTTTTGGAACGCAAACCCTAATTTTGTATGAACTCCAAACTTTGTATAACACGGATTTGTAAAACACGACGTTTTTGTGGAACCATATAACCGTGTTATACGAGGCCCAAGTGTATATCAATGGGGTTGATGCAAAATAGTTAATTAAGTTACACTAAAACCAAAGATATGTAAATAAAGCACGGTATTTGGTTAACGTTGCTGCCTTCCGTGACGGACCTCACGGGTTCGAGTACGGGCAGATTTTTTCAGTCGATTTATCGATCCTGTTCAAAGCCATGGGCGTTAAAAACATCTTACCGGCATTTCGATCTCAAAAGTGGCGCGCAACAAGATCGATTAGCTAACTACTTTTTCTGCTCTAGTCCTCTTATCTTTTCGATACCCTACTCTCTTCGAAATATAGAGGTTGATCAACTGAGTTACAAGCAGTTGTCGTAGAAAAAAATACGTTCAGATGAATTCAATGAGGGGCCCATATGCCGCACGTTGGGATCCGCTCCCAACGTGCGGCATATGGGCCCTGGTTCATGGTTTAAAAACATTAATAATGATAACCGAGTTATTGCACCTGTTACGCAACTTCATTGAGAAAACACCTTCAGGATAACTGAATATATTAATTATTTATTGAAAATACTAGAAACCAAGGGTGTGGTATTCGCCGTTCGCCTAGCGCGAGGGAGAGGTCACATTAGTAAAACTTTACAACGAATCGGGGAGGAAAGACAGAACAAAACGTATGTTGAAGATTTCAAATATTCACAATTTAGAGAATCTATCTGATCGAATTTCACCATATTACGGCCTGAACCTTCCGACGGAGTACTTGATTTTGTCTCCAAAAGGACAAACTTTTGGCCAAATTTTAACGTATCTTTTGTATCCGGATAAAGTTCAAATAAGAAGACGATAGATTTTATTGCACGGGATCGATGTTTGAATTTGAAAATACAATATAAAAACCAGTGTATGTACATATTAATTTTTCCATTCAAAAGAGAATTGAACTTAAACAATTTATATATTTTGAAAAATAAGTGACTGATTTTCCAAGAATAAATACGCAGTCATTTCCATGGCATTCTTTGTAAATTGTTACTAAGGCTACACGGTATAGAATGCATTCTACACAGGTATAGGGAGTGACGTCATCGGGAGTGCATCCGTCGCGGTGGACGGTCTGCGTAGCCGCGTGGAAAAAATGCAGGCAGAGGAGGGTCGACATTGAAAAACAGGAACGCGCGGAGAAGGTCGCGGCCTCCGCAGCACGCGATAACGCAGTAATCCAAAGGTGAAATTGTACAGACGGTAAAGAACACTCCAAGGAACTCTCTACCCTGGCCGTGCATCGGTATAGCAGTGTCGGCTGTCTCTGTTTAGTGTTATGTATAAACAAGCACACTTAAAAGAATGTGTTTCTCAACTCTGTTACTCAGATGTAAGCTAACACAAGTCAAATTTCAATTGCTCAATCTGGAAGCTCCGATTCCGCACTCATTTCAAAAATTTAAATAACATGTACTTTTGATAGATTCGGCGGTAAATCTTCTCCTCAAAGAGGCAAAACACGTGTCACTAATTGTTACACAATAATAAGTGAAAAAACAAAGTTATCAATTTCATATCAAGGAATTTAACAATTATAAAATACACTTCGTTATTTATATTACGGCCCCTTAGAGACAGAGAAGCCTACCTCATTTTTCTGTACTTGTCAGGAGAGCCAAAAAACAGGTATTACTAGTAATATAATTATCTTTAAATGCAATATGCTTTGGATTTCTGATTTATTTGTTAAATATTAAATAGTAATTTATTCTGATGTAAGGTTTAGTTGAGACATAAACAGTGATTTTGTTAAATTATCGTATTGAAATATCTTCGAATCGACTTGTCTTATTGATGTCTCTTTGAATCATAACGCAACATATTATTATGTATCTAGTGGCATTAATAAGTCAAAGCCAGCAAAAATTGAGACACAATTCATTTATTCTAAATGGACGATGAATAAGTATCCGTGTATTAAAATATCACGAATATGGATATCTGTGGTATTTTGATTACTCCTCATCCAAAGCCGCACACCCATCCCCATATAAATCCCTCAAAATGGAGAGTAGAGCGTAAAGAGAGCGACAAGATATTCCACTCTTTATCCATATTTCAGAAAAAAAATGTTTCAGCGATTGAGCTACAACTACTTCTCGTAAAAATTCAGAATCCATATATTATGTATTCCACATTGGTAGCATATTTTTCGCTTCTTATTTTCAGTGCGTTATCACGAATTAACGATTAAAGTGAAGATATCGATATGAAATTTAAGGATATGACAGATTTTTTGACATATAAGGAGCGGGCGTCACCCGCGTACGTGGTTTGGAATACATTTAGAAACACGATTCACGATCTCAAGTGCATATTTCACGGAAGGTAGTGCTACATTATCTACTAACATTACTCATTCTATCGTGCCACCGAATCTTGAATGACTCATACGTAATGGGGATAATGTTCAATATATTTTCTTAAGTAATGATTAATAATATTATATTTATACATTTACGTAATTATGGATGGACATTATTCAAAGAGTACGTGAAATGAATATAAACAAGTTAAAATTGAAAGCCATTTATTAGGAACGCTGTCAAAGTCTATAAAAAGCGAAGTATTTTAACATGTCAGGAAATTTAATGTATAAATATCAATTTGAATTCTGAATGATTCATGTACTTTACAAATAGATAATACAAATAATTTTCCTGTATTAAACTAAAATGTGAAAAATTGAGAAATATCTGGGTTCATAAACATTCATGTAATGACTGCCTAACTGAATACATGGGACAGCAAAAGGTTTTGCGAAAAGAGGTTTAAGAATAAGTTTTTTAGTGAATTTGTAGAAAATATTCTTTATGAAGGAGATTTTAATCATGTTGTTGAGTAAGTAGTAGAAGGGAAGGTACTTATTCCATGATTTAAAGGAGAAAATTGATATTATAAATATTTTTACATATGGTTAATAATAAATGATAGCAGTAAAATATTTGTATTCCTGGCAAGTTTTCACAAATACGAGTGTTTAAATACTTCAATTAAATTCGATTTAAGCTGTGAACGGGTTAATAAAAATTTCGGATATAAAAATTAGTTTTATCGTTATTTTTTATCGATGATCAAATCGAGCGTATTTGCACGTTAAATAAATATTTATTTCCCGTGCCACTTTAATAAAATACGTCATCGAATAGCACATATAGCTTACTTGGATTAACATCGTATTGAAAACATAGCGAGAAAAGCGATTAGAGAATAAATTGTACGTAACGACCGGGTGCGTTTTCCGAAAGCAGCCAAAAAAATACAGCCGTACGGAAATGCGGAAAAAAGATTAAGGCTTGACGACTACAATTGAGCTTTTTTAGAAATATGCGACATGATAACATTGATCGAAACTAAACTGCTGGCGATAGAAAAATATATATACAACTCAACTGGAATATTTGATACGACTTTCTTTTCAATTTCATAAATCCAATATATATTTACTGTACGTAACAGAGAATATTTAACTTTAAAATAGTAACGAATGTTCTTCCAATGAAATACTTTAATAGAAAGATGTTTCATTAGGTTTTACCGTTTAAATCAATACTAGATAAATATACTCAAAAAAGAAGCCTAGTCGCGATGTATTTTATTCGCCCCTAAATTGACCCAAGGTATAAATCACCATGGTACACGCTAAATGAAATGTAATATGAGCCTGCAAAAATATTGTCAGGATAAGGTTAATACCATCGCACTTGAGTGGCGTTCACTCTATAAATATTACAGACATCAATAAACCACGTTATAATTAATTTGTCAGACCAGAATAGAGGACAAATATCAAAAGCATGTTGATTAATTTATTTCGATACCGTGGTGCTAAATTGAAACAGTTTGAATTTGGAAAATGTTTATTCATTTCAAGAATCGTAATTTTTGCAACATTAATTATCTTGATTGATATTTGAGAAACGCTGGTATAAAAATACTGGATAAAAAATGATACGGTGTATTTTTGAAATGCGATACATCACTCCTCCAGTAATAGAATGAGTAGAAAAACTATACTTTGCATCACTTTCCGATGAGGAGAAAAAAATATGTTTGAATCACTAAATTATAAATACAAGCAAAAGTCACTAACATACAGTTTCAACTCAATGACATACGAATGTTCCAGTTTCTATAGCAGTGGTTCTCATGTGCGGCCACCAGAGGGTTTTGATGCGGCCACGAATAGCTTCATAGTTAATATTGATATTTAATAAAAATAGGTTTTTACTAGTTAATTTGTCAACCAGGACACTGAAAATTAAATATTTTGTATGCATTGCATTGTGCATCAAGAATCAAGAATTAGCAATAGCTCAAAACATACATGTTTAGGTCTTTTTTTTTCCAAAAATGACTCATCAAAAAATGTTTGTGCGGCACTAAATTATAAATACAAGCAAAAGTCACTAAATACGGCCACAACCAAATTTTACGAATGTTCCACTTTCTATAGGCACCATTTTTAAGTCCGAATCAGAACTCATCATTATATTATATGCATTTCGTTACTTACTATTACTTTTCATAGATTTTTGCTTATTTATTCACCGAGACTTAACGTTATGTTACGTCACGACACGCGTCTGATCACAGATTTACCTTAGCGGGTAATACTCCAATAACCATCGGAAGGAACCGAGTCTAAGTCATAACAAGATAACTAACATCTAGAGCTATTTTATTTATTTGAAATCTTAGTGACTGGTAATTTTTTGATAGACCTACAAAATCACGTCATGTCTTATAGATAGCTTATTAATTCAGATTGCTTTTGATCATTAACTTTTAAGCATAGTGATATTACTTGTGTTTTTATATATCAACGAAGCAAACGATTTACTACGCATCGGTTCAAGTTGATCTGTGCAATTGAAATTCTTGAAGATATCCGAAATTGGCAACCCGATTCGTTAGTGACAAAACTCATTGAAAAGTACACTATTCAAACAGTTATTAAATTCAAAACAGCTGTAGCATAGGCGATTTACTGTGTTACTTATTTTTTTAAGATTAAACATCTATCTGTTTATGCGTGTCCAAACACAACTGACGTCATAAAGGCATGCGATTTGTCATAGAAAATATTGGCTACAATCATTACTGCGATAAGATGCATACCTATCTATTGTAGATGTGTTCATTTCGACCATTGATGCTAAAAATGAATTATGTATGCATCTGGGAAGTAGGTGCTTCGTGTAATAACTTTCACCGTCTTTTTTCTCACTGCTCGCTCGCCTCGGATAGGAAGTGCACGTTTTCCCTTTTCAATCCTCAACTCTCATTGAACGCGAGATGTCATAATATGCACTTCATTTTGTTGCATAAGCAAATTATGGCGCATCGGAGAGATTCGCTACGAATATATGATCGCATTAACACTCTGGCAGAGTGTAGCCCCATCGTAATGAATTCATAATAGTACTCGGAAGTTAACGAAAGCGAAAATGGACTAATTACATAGCAAAAGTCTTGTTCCGAGAGGTGGGTACCGTTGGGGCGGACCGAGGGGAAAAGACGCCACTCTCTGCATGACGTGATGATCAGTGTTGAAGCAAGGAAGAAGAATTATGTTAAAATTCAAGCGTCGCCATATTATTATTTATTGAATTTCTACTAAGGATATGTTTATAAATGACACTAAGCCCACAGTAGAATAAGGGATTTAGTCGAAACCAAATCATGACGAAATGAATATGAAAGGCTAAAAAATCGACGTCATAAAACTAACATAAAATACGCTTTTCTTTTCTGAGAACATAAGTTTAAAATTCGTCCAGGGCTGTGGAGTCGGGGTCGCGGAGTCGGGGTTTTTTGGCCGGAGTCGTCGGGGCGTTCTGGTGGGAGTCGGATATTTTGTCAAGATTGAACTTTTATTTTTATATATATTGACACCGCCTTATGTGGTAGGTCATCAGAACTCTCTCGAACGATCTATTGTTCACCTCAGTCGATGAGTCAGTCGATATCAGGAAATAAATTCATTCTTATAATAATCTATATTGCAATCTATAGCGGTGCAATGTAGAGTTATTTCAATTTCTCTTATCTCTTGACGCCCGACAATGCATGTGCTTCATAAAAAGTTCATAAGGCGATAAATCATCCCTTATCAGCGGGCGCATGTGTTAACGATTTTTGAAACGGCCATTGTTTTTTCTTTCTAAAGTAACCGTTTGTTTTCATACAGCAGTGAGAGATTGGACTGCATTGAGAATGCACGCGCCTAATCCTCTCCATAAGAATTAAATTCGCGTCAAATTCCTGATATCTTCTTCGCTATCGTAATATTTGTGTGTTGTATAACGTCTGTGTAAACTATAAACAATTAAATAATTGATGCTTACCGCAACCATATAACGCTTTGAGATCGTCTTTTCTTTATAAGAGTGCCATGTTTCTCCTACTCCGTCCCCAAAATCCCTCTTCCTGAGTGTCGGATAGGAGGCTCCTTCTCGATTTACGAGGGAGCCGGAATAAAGGTCTTCTCAATATGTAATGCCAAATTTGGCTATAAGCAGGATAAGTTGGTTGATATATAATTAAATACAAATAAATATGACTCCACAGTCCTGGTTTAATCATAACCCAAAATGGTGTTACGTCAAATATGTAAATCACTTATCGTTATCTGTGACTAACTAAATATTACAAAAATGTGTTCTTCTTCGTCACCCTGTATATTTGAAAAAATTCTTTATAAACCTTATACGAATTAGACATTTTCGTTTCAGTTGAACGAAAAGATGACGATTTAAATAAATATATACCGAGACTTAGTGGAGTTTGGTGGAAACGGGTTTTTTCTTTATATTTTTCCATTGGATTGCCGCTGCTTCAAAATGATTAATTAGGCACACGAAACAATATAAGACCGTATGAAACGCACAGTAACTCGTTTTTGATAAAGACATGTACATTCAAGAAACAACTATCGAAATTATTATCGATTTGGATGAAAATCGTATAATCCACACAAAATACAGTGAAGTATGATATTTTACATACAAAGTACATTCTGACATCTTTAACAGTTCACTCGAGTTTGCGGCAGCCCGTTGATACTAAATAAATACTCTCCCCTCTGACATAAGAATCCACCTACCGCACTTAGCCCACGCGTTTGTCTATATCAAATTAGAGAATTTAAAATTTTCGAACTCTGGCAACCTTTTTTTTGTCGGCGTCATTCACGACATTCTCACAGCGCCACTCTTTCGAGTGCATAAGTAGCGTGGTCAGTCTGTATGTACTACACATTGTAATATTTTAATTATATCCACAGAATGTGGAGCATATGAAAAGATATAATAATGGGACTATGGAAGGCCGAGTAAGTCTCCATGCACCCTGTTTTATGAAGATCGGAAAGGGGTTGATGCGAGAGAATGTTAACATCACCGACAACCGTTCCTCTAGACACAAATCAATTATTCATAGAGAGGAAAATCAATGTAGGACATGTTACATTCGGGGATTGTAACCGATGAAAAATAGCGCCGATGACCGCTCGGTTTCAGAGTCGTCAACTGAAATCCTTAGCCGAGCCTTCACATGTTTTATTGGCAATTACTATGAAGGGCTTTACATTTCACTGAATGAGAGTAATAATTACATCGCGTAATAGGAATGCTGCGCCTATTTTCAGTGTTTATTGGCGCAATTACTAGATTGCTTATGCACTAACGAGACAATTCAATTAAGGCCGTTGAAACACATGGTGTTAAATTAACTACCACTGGCATTTTAATGTGTAAATCATTCGACTACGATTGCACTCGGAACAGCACGCACACACTGAAGGATGTCTCGAGTTACAAGGACTGCGGCTTTGGTTTGAGGTCGGTAGAAATCTTAAGTTTTTTTAAGACTGTGACATTTGAGGGGTTTAAATGCATAACCGCCTCTCTTCACAAAGTCAAATTGTTCAGCAATCGAAAAAAACGATTTTAATCTTCAAGTATAGTATTAGAGTAATTTGCAAAGGGAACACAAAACGTTTGTATGGTGAGAGGGCGATAGGTCAATGTTCCCTGGCTCGTGATTTGTACATTTAGATTGTGGCGGTTTTGAACTTCACATACATATGGTGGAGAGAGGCGGTTATGCATTTGATCGTCATTTTCGATGTCGATTTTAAATGGCTTAGAGGTAATTTTTCGTTGGTTTGAAGATTGCAGGGCATAGAACTTAAGAACCGGATCATTAATCAATTATTATCTCAAAAATGATAATATATGGATTGAGGCGGTTATGCTTTTACACCCCTCATTTATGAATAAGAAAAATAAGGTAAATGAATTTACTTTACTTGAAATGGATTAACGGTCAGATCGGGCTTATCCGTACACTTAAATGCAGAACGATTCCGAAAGCAAAAAATCTGGACCGTTAGTGACACAATTTATATTTAATTGAGGAAGGTTCTAGGTGGATTTTCACTCATATTTGAATCTTTTTAATTATGTATTTATCAGGGCTGTGGAGTTGGTAAAAAAAAGTCCGACTCCGACCCCAGCATTTACCAAAACCACGACTACGACTCTAACATTGACCAAAAACACGACTCCGACTAAAAAAGGTTTAATATCGTCACTTTTTTCCCCTAATTATCCTATTAATGTGTATTCAATTAAATATCAACCCTATCAATGCGGCCAAAGGCCAAATTTGACATATAAAATGCAAAAATAAAAAGTTCAAACTTTTCAAAATTTCCGACTCCGAGTACGACTCCGGCCAAAACGCCGCGTCGACTCCGACTCCGATTCCGGCCAAAAAGCCCCGACTCCACAGCCCTGGTACTTTATCCATGAGTTTTCTCGCTGACGATCTAGTATTCGCCTTTCATGCATTTCAAGATTCAAATTTGATTTAGATTTGATATTCAAATTCCATTAGGCAGCCACAGCTGATTTCTTAAAATTATTAAAAATCGACTCATTTATTTTCACATTATTCAATTAAATGTCTACTGTAACAATATGGATAGAGCCAAAGGTACAGTATGTTAGTGCAAATCAACTGAAACGCCATGCTTAACTTTGAAAACTACACCTAAACATGAAAAAGTCGCGATTAGTCTCATATTATATACATAGCACGCGTTATCAATGACAAACGTTGGACGTTGCGCTCCGACAAAAGATAGTAGACGAAATATTCGAACAAGTTTGAATAATAATAAAACATAACAAACACAAAAAGTATGCGTTATGGTTAGAGGGTGATTGCCCTCGAATGTCGTTTAAGCTATGATTGTACACATCGTTATCGCTTTTTCTAGGCGAAGAACCGTTTACCATAAGATACTAATATTACAGAAAAATATAAAGTATTTTATAGTACGGAACAATCGAGTTGGGCTAAATGTATTTATCGAGATACTAATTTTTTTTTCGCATAAACGAAGGTGGTATGAAGTCACAGGTTCCAATTTCTATACGAAACAATACAACGTAAATCATTGACAAATGCAATTCAATCGTTATTTGAGATAAACATTGCGGGTATTTGACAGCAAAAATTTTCCGAACCAAAATATTTTTAATATATGTCAAATCTATTGAAAAGTATGCAATGGTGTCGGCTTTCAACACTTTGTAATGCTAAAACAATCAACTAGCGCCTATCTATAGTACTAGAGCGGGATTTCTCAATCTCTTTCTGCGACACTTGCAAGCCCGGCAATTTTCCCGAAACACTAAGCTTATTTTTTTAGGTATGGTAATTCTTATATATTTTAGAAACTGTTTTGTTTCAGATTTAAGAACAATATTAACAAGCTCGGCTTACTATTCTAACAATCTTGGCAAGTGCCGTTAAACTGACAAGACTCCTCAAGGTGTGAGGAAAAATGTTCCTTCGCCTGTACCTAGATGGTTGACGTCATTAACATCGATGGAGATTGATCATCAATCTTTTGATGCGTTGCAGTTTATAAAGCCTTTCCAAAGTATCGCGGAAACCCTATTCAGGCTCAGGAGAACCAAATGTGTTCCGCGGAACACAGTTTGGGAAACCCTGCACTGGAGCACCAGGTAACTCGGTCGGTTGGCCATATAAGGTGTTATATTTACATGATAAGCAATATAGGTGTGCGTATAATAAGTGAATTATGGCCAACTCCATAGATAGGGCATGTAGCTATATGCTTGAAATGCAAGCAACGTTTACACAAGGCAGCGCTTGCCAACTGTCGGAATAAACAGTATACAAACAAGATTTAAGCACACGTTTGTGACAATAGGGATGCCAGTGCGAGACTTATATAATATTAAGCACTACACGCTATATAGAAGTTATCGGGTGAGTCAAAGATTCCTCAGTGAAAACTCAAGGTCATTATAAAATAATAGAACTTTTGTCGAATGAAAACAGTATTTAGTCCTCGTTCAGCCATTTGAAGCATGATGGAAAAATACGATTAACTACTGAATTGTATTGCCTATAAATGTCCATATAAATATCGATGGCGAAGAGTAATTTTGCTAACTCCACTTTTGGCTGAAAATTACTTAATAATGTCATCATGCAATCTCAATGTCCCGTAATTTTTTTATGATCAAAACTTATTTGATTGCATCGAAAAACCGTTTTAGGAAAAAATGATCAACTCCATTGTCGTTCTAAAACTTACTCTGCTAATTATGCAAATCCGCCATTTTCTATTCACACCTGTTATGGTAGAAAAAAAAATCGTTTGAAAGTCCTATTTGAAATTTTCCCGATCGATTTGAAAATACCAACATAATCAGTTTTTACCTAATCCGCACAATTGACAAAAACGAAGATAGCAAATTTACTCTTTAAGCCATCGATATGTATCCTAATTTCAGTAAGTAAATTGTTAGCCAATTCGAAAACTCATTCAAAAGAAAATATGATTCATAATGCATTTTTATCGAATATAAATTTATCGCCAGGAAGCTGTGGAATATGAAATCGTTACAAAATTCATAAAAAAAATGGAAGGTTTATTTTGACATTGTCACTTTATTTTCAAACGATACATAATAATCAGGAAATTTTTAGCAGGTGTGAAGTTTATCAACGCTACCAAAGGACCAATTAAAATGCGTACTAAGTAGCAGACAATGGGCAAGTTGCTAGCTAATCTAAATTCAATGGAATCGAATTGTGGCGATGAATTTCAAACAATTTTTCAACTCCAATCAACACGTTGCATAGATTTAATAGTTGAAAAAAAAGGTAATTAGATCCGAATAAAATTTCATATAAAGTGGGATATTTTACCAGTTAACGATCTCTGGTTTCTTTCAAAGCGCAAACAGCTCGAGCATTGATGTGAAGGTGTTGGGTTTCAGAGTTTTCTTGTAATTTTGTCGAATGACAGGACAATGTTTGCAATACGAAGTAACTGAGTACACATTTATTACGAATATATCTCACCTATTATGAAAGGAAAAAATGTGCCCTTATTTTAAATGAACTTACTTACCAGCCTTTGTATGCTCGCGATAATAGATCCGCATAGCGATAAGAAGGGATCGGGTTAATACCAGTGCAAGGTAAAAAGCGGTTTAGCATCGTTATAATATTACGTAAGATATTGAAGAGGCGCCAAAAAATAGATGACTAATCGACCATGATTAGCACATGTTCTTTGATGCAACAACCATCTTTCATTTGTATGGTTTGAATAATACCTTAATTTTATTTACAAATCTAATCACGTACTACGCATAACCTATTTAGAATACATTGTCGATACTAGAAAGGTGGTAAAGCCCACTGAATATCTAATATTCAAAGTATGTAAATGTACCTAGTAGGATTCTAAGAATTAATCATTTAATTTTTCAAAACAATCGTAATAATACGACTGACAGCCATTTCTTTTGACGCAAGCGAAAACATAATATATTTTTGTATTAAATTTGCATATTATGCAGTGAACGACAATGTTTGCAAAAGCACGCACACATGTCATAGATTGCCATAAGTTGAATAAAAATAATAGTTTAACCATGTAACGTTCACGAACAGCTGCATGTTGCTAATAATCTTTTTATTTTATTTCATCTATGAACATTACATTGCCAATGTAAAAATCAATATTTGCGTAAAAAGATATCAAATGAAAAATATGCACGAATCATCAACCAAAATGATATTAACTATAGCCTTAATTCAATCGTTGGAGGCATAACCAGTATATGCAATCGAATTGTATTGAAAGCATACATCAAGTGACGTTTCCCCTATGTATAATTGTATTTTGTTCTTCTTTTTAAATCCAAATTATTTTAACGAAATATAAGCAGTTGAAAACTGGATTAAGTTATGTGATAAATGTGACACTTAACGCAATTTCAATATTTATAATAATCACGGAAATTGGGCCTATAAATTCGAGTAACGAAATAAATTTATCACCTAAAACTGATTTTTTTACTATGATACATAAGTTTAACTGATTAGCATTGTAATACAACAATGAGATGACGACGTATTGAAATAACCAACATTTTTTACGTACCAGCGTATGACTTGCAAATCACGAGGCATAACCAGTATATGCAACGCGAACCGAATTGTATTGAAAGCATCCAGTCAATTTAAAACGTAGCGATCAAAGGTCTTATGTACATCGCTCGGCCAGACGCAATTAAATCCAAATTATTGGACCGTTTCATAAGCAGTTGAAAACGATTCGCGTGTGATAAATGTGCACTTGAGGCGATTTGCGATATATGCCGTAATCACGGACCGCTTCGCCTACGTATGACTTGCATGGGCGAGGACCGTTTGATATTTTAAAACTCTGCCGCTTTCAAAGAAGCGGTCCGGTCAGGACGGCATACATAAGTCGCCTGATGCGCACTCATGGCGCACGCGAATCGCTTGAAAATATGAAACGGTCCAAGCTCACCAAGCCGGTTCGCGTCGCTTACCTAAGACACGGGGTTAGAATACAACTCATTTGGCGCCATATTCCTAAAGATTGCCAACATGAATGTTAACAGGTGAAAATAATTATTGATTTCCGATGATTCATATTCGATTTTTAAAAATAAATGGATCTTAAGTATCCTTTATGAGACAGCAGGATATGCGTCAGATTTGGCTGTTTATGTTCATGAAATAAGAGAAAACGTGTGCGTCAAAAACTGTTGTGAATATAATCAAAAACGATTATGTTTGACAACCGTTTAGTTGCGAAAGACTTTCCACCAAAATATTATGTTTGTGCATCTGTTTTATAAATGAGCTTTACTTTCATATTACATAAAAAGTCCTTTTTAGAAGAACTCATATTTATTCTTTGTTAAAATAACCACCGTCGGAAAAATATATTCAGTATAAGGAAATAAAACGGCGATCCAGCAAAAAGATATGATATTCTACCGATGTTATATTATATAATAAATGTATTTCCTACAATCCTACACATATAATAAGTCACTTTTAAGGTGTTCACTGTCAATACTTGGTGGAAAGGCATTATAATAAAAATAATAACACATTTTTAGTACTTTTTCTACATGAGATTTATTTCATCAGGACCGGTTTCGCTCATGGCGAGCATTATCAACTGATAAGGAATACAATAAAATAGTGGTATTTATGCAAAAGTTAAATATGAAAACAAGGTATGACAAACAATTGGTAAAACAACTAGTGAGCGAAACCGGTCCTGATGAAGTATTCAAACAATGCTGTTTTATATCGTACATATTACTAACTCACATAAAGTATTTATATAGATCAAGTAAAGTGTAAGACTAGCAGAGATAACAGTCCTTAATGTGCCAATGCCAATAATGCAAACTAAATATATAATGGCAACAAAATAAATGGTCAGAATTCAAATGATGTTTCGGTCAGAATAAAAATGATTACCTTGGTCAGAATACAATTCAATATAAGGTCAGAAAAGAAATAGTAACGGTCTGAATAAAATTCATGATTGTCAGAATAAAATTATGAAACGGTCGGAATAAAATAATTTAGCGGTCTGAATAAAATTATAAAATGATCAGAATTTCTAATAATTTTGGTCTGAAATGGTAAATAAAAACAAAACGTCAGAATAAAATTCGGTAAAGGTTTGGGTTCATATATTTTTTTATATGTTCTTTAGGTCAATCATAGTCTCGTAGTGAAAGCTGCTTGCGGGGCTCCAGGGCCGTATTTACCCATAATATTTTTCAAAGATCGACATGACAGGTCCAATTTTACTAGGGGTTTCTGATATTCTCTTAGTGACATCTGTTGCATTTTCTTGAAAGCTATGGTACTCTCGGATAGCTAACCAATACTTCTGTTATGTACACATCTCTGATGCCTGTCAAGTGGAAGCAGTTTTCAAATCATGACAAGAGGAATGTGAATATGATCTCTGGGAACTACTATTTAACACTGAATTAAGGTGGCTAAGACGTACTGAGCTTAAAATATATTCTTGGATCTTTTTCAAAGAATTTTGCCCAGAATCACAATTTAGGAGGATTGAGTTTTGTCCTCTCCTGACCTGTTAATCAATCATATCCTCAATTGGAAAATAATAAGTGGGTGCGTCATCTTGCTTTTCTCTCTGACATTACTTGCATTCCCAGAATCACAATTGAGGAGAGGATTGAGTTTTGTCCTCTCCTAAAACATTCTCGAATGCATTTCTTATTGCATTTGATGCATCTGAAATCAAGTATTTTAAACTGATCTCTTCGTTATTTCTTTCAATCTCATTAATAGAGATTGGAAGACAAACTCATAATTGCGTGTGTTCACACCACAGCCAGTCCCCTTGGATATAACTGTCTATCCATATCCGTGGTTCCAAGAACAATGACGGGCATCCCTTCCCATACTAATTTATATGTTGCGCAATATGAACATTATTTCTGATTTTTGCTTTTTTGGGAAGCCGATTTGTTGAAATTAAAATTCTGAAGTCTCGGTGACTTTCATCATCAAAATTCTCTTCATTTTGATATTTAATTTCAAATGAAGCAACATATGAATCGTCTCCATCGTCTTCAGATGTTTTCGAGAAAATATCTATGTTGAGAGCTGTCAAATTATCGTAAATACTAGTGATTTAATCAATGGCCGCGGCGCTAGTAGTATCTCTCGCCCATTGGACCATTTGTCGCATGACATCACTTTGCACCAATAGAAACGCTATACGATATCCAAAAGAAATTCTGACAGATGTCAAAATAAATATTTCAAATAATATTAAATATTACCAATTTCATTTAAATTCTGCCCAATGCTATTTAAATTCTGATCAATTTGTTTAAATTCTGACTATTCATAATTTATTCTGCCCTCTGTATTCTAACCAACACATTATGACCATTCATTATAAATTCAGACCACTGAAAATACAATTCTGACCATATTAATATAAATTCAGACCAGAACTGTATTACTATTCTGACCGTTAAAATACGAGCCATATATAATTTGATATCATTAAAATTGTAAATGAAACGGTTGAAAGCAGACAATATTTCGGAAATCCAAAAAAAAAAAGCGACAAATTTGACAACCAAAACAGCCATGAAATTCGTCAAGCAATGTAAGAAATATAACAACATTACGATATAAAAATTTTCTATGAGGTTTCACAAACTGCAATACGGCCAGGACTGCAGCTACATTCACACCGGTCCGAGTCCTGTCACGAGACGATAAAAAATAGTACATACCTAGGTAGGTAGGTATGTACTTACTAAATAAAAACAAAACAAGAAGTTGTATGAAAAAAACGTTCAATGACCGCTAGGGACCTCCTTGTCTGATGGCTGGCTGACAAAAGGGGTCAGATGGTCGCCCCATCTCGCTCGCTCACGGGCAAAGCAGAATGCCGAGAGAAAGAGACGATGGAAATGCAACAAGACGAATGAGAAGACGGGCTTCAAACGAGGATGGAGGAATGGTTTTGGGAAAACGTAAACAAATTTGTTGAGGGTTTTTTATTACACGAGAGCACTTTTTAATATCATTTCATTTTTGGACCTAATAATAAATGATAAATATTTTCTATATTGCTCACCGCCAATATATTATATTGAATGATAAAGGTACAAATCGACAATGATAAACATATATACTATTTGTATAACGACACATACAATGACCGGTTTCAAACAGTCAAAGGAAATTCATAATCAATTAATTAAAATATGTATATACATTGTTTGTAATGTAATAGCTATTTTGTTATTCAATTATGTGTGTTCGGATTAGCACAAAAATAAGCGTTCATGGGAGGCGCAATTTCTATAAATCTTAACTTTCAATCAATAAGTGAAGTTACTTAACAATACAAATAAAAATGTAAATCGCTGTACGAGAAAATAAAAATTAAACATTTTCAATAAAACAAATAAAAACAAAGAACATAGTATTCCACCTGAGATAAGTATGTGTAGGTATAACCTAATAAAAGATCGAAACTCCAGCACATCATTAAAAAAAACAAAGGCTGCACTCGAGTGGTGATTCTCGTGACGTCACGATCGGGATCGGACGAGCTGAACACTGGGAACACTTGACTGGGAGGTCAAGAGTTCCACGTGACCCTGGCGATGCATATGTTTTAAAGGAATCACCTACCTCGGATATGAAGGACAATTTGACATGCACACTGTTACGTTAATTAATATACAGGTCTAATGGTGAGTTGGTTCAAGCAGGCATTTTAAGGATCAATAGTTTAAAAAAATATATGAGCATGTAGTTAATTGAGAACAAAACGACTAAATATTCGGTTCCGTGCTTGAAAGAAAACAATCACATACATTGCTTCCTATACTGCAATCGTATCCTATACTGGAATCAGTTCGTTCAGAATCGTGGAGACAGCCATTATTTAACTACCCTAGCCCTAATTTAACCACTTCAGTACCGTAAGGCCACTGGTGGCCGCCGCGTTGAGACGCACGAATATCGTCACAAATACTGCAAAATATATTGTTAAAATCTTCCTGTAAGAATTCTTATATTTTTCTTTTCATATCTAGTGAAATTTAAACACTGTCTCGAAAAATGGTTCTTCTGTCATCAGTCAATCTTGTTGAAAAGGGATTTTTTAGAAATCGGGCGGTAAATGTGATTAAGGCGTACACTTAATCACACGGTACTTAATCGCTCGGTACTGAAATGGTTAACCCCATCCTCCTGTATGTGGAGACGTAAAAGAATACTGGATTAAATCAGTTCTCGCTAACCCTTTCGTGCTAAGCCATATGACACCGTTTCCTACAGTTAAGTTTTCAAGAATTAATGGAGCAGTATTCAATATTGCAATAAACTTAAGAATATATGCTATGTTTTGATTATATACCCTCCTTGCTTCCCGTAAAAAGGAAAAAAAATCCCAAACTCCATTTTGCAATTTTATCATTTTAAAATATTATAATCATTATTTAAGCAAACTATGCGATGGTTAGTCCGAAGATGCCTCTGAAAGAGGCGAAACACGTGTCACAATTAGTAATACAATACGTGTAATAATCAGTTATTTTATATTAAGAATATAGATTGAAAAAAGTTTTTATTACTTCAAGGAGCTAGGAGTCCACATCATCACTATTGAAAGCGGACATGCTTTAAAAAAAAGACTCAATGCTAAAATATGTAGCGACTATAATTACAGTAACCATAAATCTAAAGAGCAAGCCGTTAACAATAAAAAATAATCATAATGTATGTGACTATTTCTTCATAAGTTCCATTTATCTCCCGGTTTGAGGCAATAAATTCGTATGACAGGCCGACTGACTGATCTACGTATGGCAACGTTACTATTTCTATTGCTATCGTGACCTGACTAAAAGCGTTTCTTTTTGTTCACAAATGACAAACACATAAATCTAACAAATGATTTTTACTTTAATGGTAAGAGCAGGTATGCTGCCCGATATGGCAGACGCCATCTTTCTACAGATTTATTTATATGGTGAAGTATTTTCGTTTTAGTCTGGTATCTAATATCATGAGATATCTCAATAGTAATAATGTTTCAGAGTTTGCCAATCATTCAGTCGAGAACAGTCACAATTTTAATAAAATGAATAACTTAAAAACACTACAAAAAGTAAAATATACAGCCCGAAGATGTGTTAAAATGCGTCACAACTAGTTACACAGCCAGTTGAATAACAAATATTGATAATTTCAACAGAAGGTGCTTGAATAACTCAGTCATAAAATATGCTACTATATCAAACAAACGTTAAATCATTCAAACGATTATAATTGTTATGCTACAAATCTACATACCAACTGTTTCCATAGGACCAAGTATCCTGTGTGATCAATATTAATTCATTGTCAAAAATTTACGTAGTATAAGTGAAATTAATAACTAATAAACTTTGACGCAAGCCAATTATTATGTTGCATTGCGATTTTCTTAAAATAAATAATTCGATCTCAAGTGTTTATGAAATGCAAATACATATTTATGGTTACAAGTGATAATTACGAAGTGCACAACACGTAATCCATCGAAACAAAAAAAGAATTTTACTATCTCACAGGCGGTGGCCATTAAGCCAAAATTATTGCATCGGACGACCTCGGTGCTCACACATGGCCGAGTTTCTTTCAGCTCGCCAGCTAGCCAGCCTGCCCGGCGGATGGATGCCCTTATACGGAGGAACTGGGACGCGGCCGAGAGAATGGATCGATCAGAAGAAAAAATTACAATTATAATATAGCAATTATCGCTGCCGAATCTAGTATATCGGTCATATGATTTGTTCTCTTACTAATACTTAAAAAAATAAAATAAAACGAATGGAATACGCACCTGTAACAATATGGAACCGTTCGCCCCAATTTAATTATGTTAGAATTACGAATATTCAAATATCGAATATGTTACGGTATTCGATAATATTCAAATAATGGAATTTAAAATTGTAAATTACAATATTCTGTTTGAATCCTTGAATCCTCGGAATGAGATGTGTATCGCAATTATCTTATAGTTACCGGAACTGTTATAAAATTAAATGAATTAAAAAAATATATTTACTCTATCTTCTTATTTATAAAACAATGATCAATGTGTGTTATTCGTATCTGATTGGCTGTGAGTAAAACATCATTTTTCGAATCTAAAACAAACGAATGTAGTTTACGTATATCACGATAGAATAATTTGTAATTCGATTTGAACTTGTTTTCGGAAGACTGTGATTGTATCAATACATATGTATTTCTTGAAATAACTTCAATTAAAGTCTATATGCTCTACAGTGGGATTGGGCATGATTAAAAAATATATACAAGCCATTACAAATACTAAAGAGTCTAATGAAGTTAGTTCTTAAGGGATATTAAAGAGATTTTTTGCCAAGCATAATGAATCACAATTTTGCTACTACACGTGTAGTTATATACTTATAATAAAATAAGAACAAAACGTAATAATCCGATATGGTTAATTATAACAGTATTAGCCGGTATTCTGCAATTCAAAAGTAGTTCAGAATGTTTTCTAATTCTAGCGACATGTTTCATAACCTGTATGAAATAATTATTATTATACATTAAATAAATGGCTAAGAATTATTGATTTATTAAACAGGAAGCCGTTACACGGAATACTGAAATGGTCATCCAATGACGACTGCCTTGAGGACCACTATTTCTTATGCAACCATTATAATACTAGTTTAATTTATAATCTATGAAGTTGGTGTCGACACCATGTTACAAATGCATACTTCGACACTAAATTTTCACCGAAGGCTATGATCTTTTTTTACTATCGGCGTTATAACAACTGTCCAAAAATTCTGCGATAAAAAATTGAACAGCTTTTTACGTGTAATTACTGCGTTGATAATATTCAAAGCGCCTAGCCCCTGGGCGAAAAAGCGGTGCCCATGTTTGGGGGGCACTGTAATTACGGCGATAAATCAGCGGCACTCCACCTGCGACACTCATAATTCACTGCGGCGATGCGATAATGAGGTAAACACGTACCGAGAATGCCGGTTTCGACAGCGTTTCTCAAAAATCACAACGAGAAAAGATCGAACGGTGACCTTATATGGAGTAAAACGTTCATATGCTTGTAATCGCTTCAAGTTGAGTCATAGCAATAGCGTGCATACAAATTATGGTACGTACTTAAACAGTCATGTACACGAAGAATATTCAAAACAATACATAAGCAGTGTAAATCACTGATAAGGAAAGCGTTGAAACATGTATAAAATATGAATCGTTCAAATTAGATATAGTACTTCCATCAAGCCCAATCAGTCGACATCTTAAATATGAAAGAGATAAAATTACACTGTTAAAGTAAACACCATTCAACTTCACCGTAAAAAAAAATACCCATCTATTATAGGCAAATAACTTTAAGTATTATATTTATTATGACACATTATTACCAACAAAAAAAGAATGTAATTTTTAAACCAAAGATTAGATGAAATAACTAGGCGTGTAGAATTCCTTGAAAATAAACACCAACGTTTTACACTGTTCTACTTTCGTACAATTCATGCAAATATTCGGGAATAAATTAAATAAGAAAGTCGAGGACCGCCTGTAAGTTTTTTCAGATCTGATGAAGGACCAAAAGTTGTTACGAAACACGGACGACAATAGAAAATGGTTGGAATTCAATACGCTTTAATAAAATTTAAATCCTTGCCTCCCTTTAGTTTCAAATCATTTAAGCCTATCTTTCATTAAAAATCTACGTGTTTGTGCATAAGATGATTCTTTTAAACTACGGCACTATTTATTGGAAGTAAGTAAAATGATCGCAAGGAGTGCAAAAGGGTTAAAAGAGGGATGCTAAAGGTTCACACACTGCACCCTAGATAAAAATAAGCTTAGTAATAGCGATCTTATCATTCTCTGGTATCTCGAACGACTCCCACTGCCAATGTTATCAATGTATCGATCAGCTGACAACAAAGCTTGCATTCCGAAAGATGACATATCATCGAGATGTTATCTAAAAGGTTATCCATGAGTAATAAATACGCAAATAAAATACCATGCACCAAGCGCAGTAAGCCGTTGCTTTGTATACAACCGCATGACAAAGCCTTTGTATATAAATTGAAAAATATTATGCTCGTGATAAAATAAACAAATTAAGGAATTTCAAGTCAAAACTTTGATTCACTGGAATTTTTACATTGTATTGAAAATAAAATGAAAACAAGATCGCCTCTTCCAAGCCAAAATGGCGTTAGTGACAAATCGCTACTTTTCAGGAGAGTAAAAAGAGTGAACAAACATTGATACTTAATTAAATGCACTCAAATAGGAGAAGAAGGGAAAAAATGTGACGAAATTAAACTTTTAGTTGGAGTCGTGTTTTTGGTCAATGCTGGAGTCGGAGTCGTATTTTTTAACGACTCCACAGCCCTGGCTTTCACTCATTGACTCGCAGTAGCGATTTATTGCATGATCCTAATCAAATGACGATGTCGAAATACTTGATGATTTACTACTTTTTTTACGTTATCTAAAAACAGGTGATTTTTTTTCAAATTGATTAAACATTTTTAAAAATTGATTCAGTTCAATAATAATTTAATAATCGCCATTTATCTTTACCGTTAATCTCAATTTTCGATATAATCTCGAACGCACTTAACTAAGCCAATAATTTATTCCTCGTTGCAAAACAGCTGATTAAAAAAATACAACGAAACCAATAAACTTCATGTGAATACCTAAGTGTGTATGCGGTTGCGAAATTTACTCTACATACGAAAGTAAGCAAGCAAAAGAATGAAAAATAAATAAGTATACTGTACACTTAGTACCAATAATTGCATGCATTTGGAGACTAGAATCCTATGAATGTATATTTTAATTCACCTGCAAATTGATTGTATGAAATTCCGGATTCTATTTCGGCATAAGGTAACCATAAATTCTGAGCAGGCTAGCTCTATTTTCCGCGTCCGTCCTCACACAAGCGCTCCAAAAATGTCAATTTTGAGACATCCATAGGTATTGAATAGTATGTGGGAAGGCGTTAAATTGAATTTACTATACATTCCACATGCGGGTTCGCCTTAATATTTCGTACTTAACGAGGGCCGAATATGGCTCATCATCTTCCAATACTGCCAACCTATTATACTGAACGAGTTCGGTAATACAGCAGCGTTAAATGCTTCCGAACATTCAAACCAATTCAAACATTCACTTCAGTGTGATAGGAAATATAACCATGGCCACCGACTCCGACTACATTTAGCAAATATTGATCTAAGGAAACGATTGGGGTAGGAATATCAGAAGTCACTATGTTCAAAAACAACCACAGAGAAACGAAGTCAAGAACCCTTTTCCAACAGCTGAATTTTCCAAACTAAAATAAAACCATTACTAAGCCTCAAGCATGTCGTCACTGTACTGGCAGAAGTTGGTAAGTACAAAACAATGGCAAATAAGAACCTTGAATGTCAATTCTTTGTCTGGAATAACACAGAAGGTGCATTTTGTATTCCAGCGTTTGGCAAAAAAACAAATTTATTTTTTGGAGGAGTACTTTTAATTTGTAAGTTGGCATTGTTTTTATCAATTAATCACTGGCTTTCTTTCGGTGAGATCAGCATAAATTCATCATAGTTATCTATGAAACATGAAATTTCTAGGCTACAGCTTCATCATAAAAGAATTGAAATTTGCTGTTTTTTCGGAGCTGTCAATGCTGTACCTACCAATTTCTACCAGTATGGCGACAATGTGTTCGTCGAACGAATATTTCGCGAAATTTTCCCTGCTTTTCCTTATACGCACAATGGGCCGTCAAGAAGTGACGTAGCGAATTTTATTATTCTTAGATCTGCAAGTGCACCGGTCTCGCTTATTCACGCGCTATTCCGGGTCCTGGCGGTTCGGGAGGAAGCGTTTCGCATCGGGACGCTTCGCTTTCGCGGCCGAGGGGAAAGGGGCGCAATGTGTACCAGACGCCGTCTAATTTCGAATGCACGGCGCCTGGCGTGGAGCGTCTGCCCGTCCCTCGGGGAACACTTTCCGAGATCGCTGATGAGGTGAGATTGCAAGTACATAATCGCCAAGGTGAAGATTGAAGAGCGATAAAATGATAATAATGTCTTCACAACATACGCCGATAGCGCATGGAGATCTATAGTCAACGAATGAATCGACTGATGAATCACTTTATTTCACATTTGAGTACTTAAACGATATAAGTTTTCAACGTGGAATTTCTCTCGATATACGTTATTCACCGACAACTGACTGGAAGTAAGTAAATATCAGAGAGTAAAGAAATGAAGAGGAAAATATTACAAGTAAATTAATGACTGGGGAAGGGTGGCACCCCGTTACGTCATCGGCATTGGATGGACGTTGGAGCTGTCTGATTCGGTAACCGGACAAATCAGAACATGACAATTCAGAACATGACGTTTCAGAACATGACAAATCAGAATATGACAATTCAGAACATGACAAATCAGAACACGACTTTTCAGAACATGACATTTCAGAACATGACATTTCAGAACAAGACTTTTCAGAACATGACATTTCAGAACATGACATTTCAGAACAAGACTTTTCAGAATATGACATTTCAGAACATGACATTTCAGAACAAGACATTTCAGAACAATCGGCCTATCTACGGACACCGTCCGAGCGCGCTCGCTTTATAATATTGGGTTTTCACATACATATTTGTCTATAAACAATTTACCAATTATGAATAGGGCTGCCACAACAAGAAAATAACTGTAATTATGAGATCGCCGAAATTAAAATAAATGTTCACTAAGTATTGTAGTTAGTTCGCGTGCATTTTAAAATTCATTCGTTGGGCTGGCACAAATATGTATATATAAATATATGTATGTGGGATCTGGCGGTGGAGTCGGGCAAAATAACGAAGGTTTTAGTTTTATAATACGTCTTTATTTATTAACAGTCTTAACACCGGCTTATTCTAGCGGAAAAAAATCATAACAAAAAAATCTGAAGATTAAAATTTACATTTATATAATATTTTTACATGCTTCTCAAATGTCGTATCGCGCTCGCTTTATAATATTGGGTTTTCACATACATATTTGTCTATAAACAATTTACCAATTATGAATAGGGCTGCCACAACAAGAAAATAACTGTAATTATGAGATCGCCGAAATTAAAATAAATGTTCACTAAGTATTGTAGTTAGTTCGCGTGCATTTTAAAATTCATTCGTTGGGCTGGCACAAATATGTATATATAAATATATGTATGTGGGATCTGGCGGTGGAGTCGGGCAAAATAACGAAGGTTTTAGTTTTTATAATACGTCTTTATTTATTAACAGTCTTAACACCGGCTTATTCTAGCGGAAAAAAATCATAACAAAAAAATCTGAAGATTAAAATTTACATTTATATAATATTTTTACATGCTTCTCAAATGTCGTATCGAGATCGACAATAAAAATTATTAATTATTAATAACAACATAAT
The DNA here is from genome assembly GCA_028554975.1 of Himalopsyche kuldschensis. Taxonomy (NCBI): domain Eukaryota; kingdom Metazoa; phylum Arthropoda; class Insecta; order Trichoptera; family Rhyacophilidae; genus Himalopsyche; species Himalopsyche kuldschensis. The sequence continues at coordinate 2,906,917 of JAHFWI010000005.1, forward strand.
TAATAATTTTTAATGTTATTATTATGTGTATAAAAATTCTGTGCAAGTCGATTTCGATACGACATTTGAGAAGCATGTAAAAATATTATATAAATGTTAATTTTAATCTTCAGATTTTTTTGTTATGATTTTTTTTCCGCTAGAATAAGCCGGTGCTACGACTGTTAATAAATAAAGACGTATTATAAAACTAAAACCTTCGTTATTTTGCCCGACTCCACCGCCAGATCCCACATACATATATATATATGTGGGATCGTCGGTCCCTGTGGTCTAGTGGCAAGAGCTTTGTCCTAGCAATCGGGGGGCCCGGGTTCAATCCCCGGCAAGGTTAGATTTTTTCAATTGAAAAAAAAGATCTTGGGCTGGGTGTTATGTTATTTATCGTTGATTTTGTGCACAACTGATACATTATTTACCATCGAGTTAATCTCGTGTGACTTTCACAACTCAGAATATTTGGCGCATTGGCGCAAGCTGTAATGCCAAATATTTTTTTTAAAAAAAAATTTAAAAATTTAAAAAATATATATATATACATATTTGTTCCAGCCCAACGAATGAATTTTAAAATGCACGCGAACTAACTACAATAGTTAGTGAACATTTATTTTAATTTCGGCGATCTCATAATTACAGTTATTTTCTTGTTGTGGCAGCCCTATTCATAATTGGTAATTTGTTTATAGACAAATATGTATGTGAAAACCCAATATTATAAAGCGAGCGCGCTCGGACGGTGTCCGTAGATAGGCCGATTGTTCTGAAATGTCTTGTTCTGAAATGTCATGTTCTGAAATGTCATATTCTGAAGTCTTGTTCTGAAATGTCATGTTCTGAAATGTCATGTTCTGAAAAGTCTTGTTCTGAAATGTCATGTTCTGAAATGTCATGTTCTGAAAAGTCGTGTTCTGATTTGTCATGTTCTGAATTGTCATATTCTGATTTGTCATGTTCTGAAACGTCATGTTCTGAATTGTCATGTTCTGATTTGTCATGGAACCGTCTGATTCACGTGCAGTGGATTTCCCCAGATTAGAAAATCTGCATGCCTCCCTTTTTGGCGACTTGTGAGATTCCGACGTCCTGAATGATCTTCGAGTAGGCACTAATTTGTACTTTGGACGATATCGTGCGATGAGGAATCGATGAAATAGAAGAAGAGTAACTGTATTCTTCTGGGTGAGTTATGAAAGCACAACGGCCATCAGCGTGTCAAAATACAAATAAAAAAAACGATTAAAATATCAACAAATGCAAATTCCATTCAAGGATTATAAACATTAACCTCGAAGCCGACTAGTAAGGAAGCCCAGGAACACTTTTCACCCGAATAAGGAACATACTTAAATGCTTTTATAAAAAGCAACGACCAGGAAAACACTTTATCGAGCTGGCAATTACTTCAAACAAAAATGTATTCATTTAGTTATACGTGAATATATTGTGTACGTTTCGTGTTATATTGTATAGATAGTTAGATTAAAGTAGCCAGTCCTCGCCGCGATTCAGCATACGGCGCGAAAGCCGAAATGTGGCGTAAATGTTGCTAATTTTCTCTTCTCTAAATAATCCAGAGCCGGCTCACGTCGCGGTGGTCACGCATTACGCAATCGGATATAAGTCGAAAGATTTAGCAGGAAAACATTCGCCCACACGCAAACTGACTCCATATTGGGGAATGACGCGAAATAATAAGCGACGGGTGACCGTCAACCATAGGAAAAAGAGCCGACGACCAAAAACTATATTTATTGATTCTATAGAGCTTGAATTACTTCAAAGTGTACAAAATGTAAACAGCACGACACCGTTGTTTAGATGTAATAACGAAGATACGAATACCAACATGTATTGTAAAGGAAGGCGACCGATTAATAAGCGGTATCATAAACTAATGGTAGTGAATCAAATGACTTGCTCAATTAAAATGCTAGTCCCAATCAATATATGTACTTTTATTGAATTTAATTGTGTTAGTTGATTGATATTTAAATTAAAACGTGTATTTTTCACGTCGAAAAGGCCAACAAAGATACGCATGCCAGAGATCTTAACCTTTTAAGGAGTGAGTAAATCTATACTGAATAGAATTCAACATAATCTTGCTTTATTACTAATTACACTTTGCTATAGTAAGTCCGAATATGCATCTGAAAGAGACTAAGCACATGTCACAATGAGTTAAAACAATACGTGGAATAATCAAAGTTACTTTTAATTTTATATTGAATTTAATTCATTCTACTTCTTCGTTCAAAGGTTAAATGCTTAGTTGAAATATCATTCACATTTTGTATTCAACTCCCGCGATTTAAATTGAAAACACTTCCATATAGAAAGAGTATAGACCAGTGGTTCTCACGTGAAAATGTATGGTGACCACACCAAATTTTTGTCCGAGTTTTTGTGTTTGAGTTTTGTCGAATAGGCCTAAACATATAAAATTTAAAATAACTTTGATTATTCCACGTATTGTGTAACTAACTGTGACACGTGTTTCGCCTCTTTCAGAGGCATCTTCAGACTTACTATCGCAAAGTTTGCTTAAGTGAAGGCCTAAACATGTTTGACGATTTACTATTGGTATTAATTCCATTCGAAATGCTTAATTTTCAGAGAGTATAGACTGACAACTCGCTTTGCACTTCCGAAACTTTTCATAGAATTAGTGTGTTTATCGCATTTGTCAAATAGGTCATAAGACAGTGTTGCTTTTTTTTTAGTTTTCAGTGCGTTATTTACGTAAGCTACGCCCGCATGCGATTGAAGTGCACCACAGAAATAGAAATGATAAAAACGACATCGTAACGAAAACGATTTTTAATTCACAACTGTCATATAAAAGGTGCGGGCGGTTGGTTGCCTTGTGGTATGGCGACAGAAAACTATGTTAAAAATCGACCCATTCCTTGACTATCAACGACATTGGTAACTATAATGGCATTACATGTATGGATGGTCCAAGAAATGGGTAAATGCTGTGCCTGAGTACAATCGAAATGATTCACTTTTTCGCGAATCGAATAACCTATCGCGTTATCCGATTCGTTCGTTCGAGTCGCATGAAAGCATAACGAAAATTTATGAATTTCAGTATAGTTTTGATTGGATTCTCTGCGTGTCAAAACAGTCCAATTCTTAATGGATAATTCTAGTAATTTGTTTTTCGCTCCTACTGCTATCGGCAAGACAGTGTTGTGGAAAGACAACAAATGATCGTTAAAATGTTATCAGCAAGTAGTAAGCATAATTGTTGGCAATAAAAACAAATTTCGAACGATGTAAATCCGACATCGTAAAACAGAATTAAAAACCATCAGATCCGAACATAGTGATAAGAGGCGCATATTTGACAACCATATCGCATAATGTCCTTGAAACGCAAGACAACCAAGTGGTAGCCAGATGGTTGCGCACACCCAATAAATTATGTATGCAAGACGGCGTTCTGCGAGTTTATACAATTGACAAGCGAGCGACAATCATTTTGTGAGTGGAAGAATTTAATAGACATCACGTTGAGACAATCTGCCATCTTACTTTGAGCTAAGCAAAAAAAAACCATAGACATTGAAGATGATATGGTATGATATATTCTATATTGAACTTAATCTACGGAATACAGTTTGAAACCTAACAAAACAAGTCTACAGATCTGATATAAATCGCAAGACTATTAAAAGTAGAAATCGTTGAGATTCAGATATTGAATTAGATTTTAATTTGTTCGCATCACCCGTATGTATTTATTTGTATCGATGATTCCTGAAAACCAAATGTTGCAATGAAGTTAGTAATTATTAATTTATCACTGTAATCAAACGGCAAACCCAACATTCTGAGCAATTAAATTTAAACTGAATCAAAGAAAAATGAATATTTGATTCATTATATTATGATATGATATTCTTCCACCAAGCATTAATGTGAGCTTTGCTTTGTAGAAAAACATTATAATAATGGTAAAAATAGCGAAGTGTTTAGTTCTCCACATTTAATGAGATACATATAGTTGCCATCGATGTTCTGACGGTGGCGATGTGATCAAATATTTCGAATTCGTATGTAACTTAATAGTTATTATCATAATACTATGGTGAAATTAATGTAACCTTAAAAAATATGATAACCAAAGCGAGCAACGAAATCTTGTCAAAAAGGACTAATGTTAAAAACACAGTTTACGTGTCATTGAAAAGAAATAATATATAGCGTATGCCGCATTTTTAAATATGACTGTAGTGACTGAAGAATAGTGATATACTATTATATGAGAAAATGTTTTGGTATGAAAAACTACTTCGTAATAACATTGTTGTTGTACCTAACCCCTTGTCACATCATTATGATAGCGAGTTTTGATGTGCAGTTTAGGTTGAACACGTTTTGAGGTTTTTTGTAAGATAGTCTACTGATGATATCAGTGAATCACGAGGATCATGTAAACGTGACTGCATTTTTTTCGAGGCCAATCGAAGTCTTATTTACGATAACAGGTTTTAAAGTGAAAAATCCGTCAATGCAGGCAATGGAGAATACGATTCCCAGTTTTAACCCTAAGTTTGCGGGGCGTGGATTTTTCGATCTTCGCTGTCGTGTGGAGCAATATTACATACTAAAGTAAATACTTATTTGAAAACAGATTGCATGTAGAATGTCAGCCGAAAACAGCCCTCATTAAAACTCAGTGTGAGATCAAATCGTTTTAGATTCAATTTATTAAAAACAAGTCACCGAAATTAACTCGATTAGTAATGAGAATACTGATAAACTTAAAAACGTCAAAATGCAGTCGGGGTTTTAAAATAGTATCTTCACTCACTTAATCCAATCAGACAGCTAGGCTGAGGTGTTTTAAAATATGCAAGTATTTAAAATACGAAATAAACGAGTGGCAGACAGACAGTCGGTGCATTGTGTGCAGTTAAAAAGCGGTCACTGGCGACGGCGGGCTGAGTGGGTTAGGTCAAGGGCCTGTTAGAACGAGCTGACAACCTGTTTGAGCGAGCCACCGGCGTCGGGATGCTCTTCTCTAGCGTCGCGGCGCTGCATCAGGCGACGTCGCATACTGAGACAACGCAGTCCGACTGTAATTTCATACGACCCCCTAGCCGCTCAACCCAAGATATTATCATCAAAATACTAGTATGACACACGTGTATACATTTCAGTTCAAACTAATAGAAATATCTTTCGTTGCCAATTACGTGGGGAATGTGGTCAAATATTCAAAAGCCAAAAAGTCTGTATACATTTTTGAGTACACGAGGAACAAAATACTTGGCGGTTTTCGGTTTACAAACATTTCGACGTATCGTATCGACCAGAATTATTAAGCACAGTCGTCGGCAACTCGGGCAAACCAAGTGCCCGCAAAGCATACTATCAAGATTCATGAAACAAACAGTAGTTTTTTAGTTATCAGAACCGCGTGAAGTATATAAAAAATTAAGAAATACTACAGCAAATTTAAATAGTTGGAATATTGCACTATCTACTACGTTTCTTTTACATTTCTGGCAAGGCAAGCAGTATCACTGACATGGTCGAGTAGAGTGCGCTCCCACTTGCTTCGATTGCATATTTCTGCTGTTTCACTAAATCTCAATCTTCCAAATCTCTCGCCCTGCAAAATTAAGATGTCGTTTCTCCCCGTCATAAGTAAACCGGAAGGTTGCGGACCACTGATTCGGTACATTATTACGTACCGAGTAAGGTGTTATAACGATTTCACAGAGAGAAAGAAACGAATCGGACAATAAATTTTCTAACGCCTGGGAATAACTTTTCATTGCCACAGTCAATCGTTAGCATAGTCAAGTTCAATACTCGAGATTACGCGAACGGTCCGAGGAAATAGAGGTGTCGAAACGGTCAATTTTATTGTGCTGTCGAGAGGCCGGAAAGAGTGTATTTTATATTTGATTTGAAATGCATTCAGCAATAACTATGTTATAACTGAACTTATATAGATAAAATAAATATTAACTGGACATCTTTATGAATAAGATTGTATACAATTAATAAAAATTGATAGTTTTCTTTTGATCGATTGATAAATCAAAAAGATTTTTTTACAGATAGGGGTGCGATAACTTTATTGCACTCCAAAGGAATCGATTCGTCCGGCGATAGGTGCGGCCTCCCGAGAAATGTGAATAAAATCTAGTGTAAAAGTTGTCGCTGTTAAACCCCGAAACACTTGTGAGTGCAACGCCCTACCCATCAGACCACGGTGCCGGTGGCTGAGTTCCAACGGTGCATACAAATTAGTTTACCATTATTTGCGTAAAGCAATTGTTTTCATCAAACAGGAGACGCTAAAATAAAATTGCTGGTCTTGAGCCTAGGTCCAAGCACCGCTTCCACAGATGTCGCCCAAAAATGTATTCGACAATTTAAAATTTTACTTCGTATATACAAAAGGAAAAAATGTTCAAAATTCTAAATCGTGATTCAATTTATATGCGACGTCGTATTACCAAATTTCAGTTATGGATTTGTGGTTAAATAGCACGAATATTTATTTGTGTTGTATAACAATTTACAATCCAGCAATCAAGGATGTATCGTGAGCGATTAGCTAACCGCTAGATCTGTTCCTAGTCCCATCCTTTTATCCTTACCCTATACGTATAAATATGTACCAATAATGCTCCGTATTTGCAATCGACATGAAAAACCTTCATATAAAGAGAAGTTGAACTAATCACTTTTGATTTATGTACTCGAAATGTGATGCACACATAGGATCCACATGATGAAACAAATATTTAAACACATGTCCAGAGGATCGATATTTTAACAATATTCAAAGCTTTAATTATTTCAGATTACTTATTAGAACATATTTTGAACAATTCTTCTTTTTTTATCGTACAACAAATTCCGAGATGTATGCGCTTACAGGTATTCACGCGGACATAATAAGTGGGGTCAGAGGTGTTCAAGTGGAGCCAACGACACTTTAATCGTATCGCGGTCGCGACGAGCCCTGGACTTATTCGCAGGAGACAGTAGCCGACGAAGGTGCAGCCGGGACGGTATAATTTGATGAGGAAAATGCTGCATTATGTATTACATAGTAATAGGATACATTCTTTAGAATAGATCTTTGTGAAAACATACATATATCGCTAGATAATCCGTAGCCGGTGAAGCTCATTGGGTTTTTATTCTATACGGTGACGGATTCGAGGGTTCGAATCCCCGAATATAAACCGTTTTTAAAATCCATAAAAAGTTATGGATTTACATCTAAAGGTTTGCTGGTATTTATATAAAATCAATGGTAGTAAGTACATCCAATTGATAATTACTTTTTGAATCACTTGAAATTTAAATCAACTCGAGGAGAAAAAATATCACAAACACCAACTCGTTTATAGATGTTGAAAAGCCATATCATACTGAGAATTGTTTATTCTAGAATATGGGTGTAATAAATCAACTCATAAAAATTGGAGGCGACGCGCGAAACCGGTCCTGATCTTTATAAAATTCTATGTGAAATTAGTACAAAAAAAATGTTTTGATTATTTAAAATAATGCATCTTAAAATAGATGGGTGTAATAATAATTGATGGCGGTAAATCGACAAGCACTTAATTAATTAGTGGAGATTTTCGTAATATCATAATTCATACGAACGTTCAAAGCTGTAGTCTATTCAGTAGTTCTTTGTATGCAGGGGTGGCCAAAGCGTCGATCGCCTATCTGATATGTATAAATCACTGGTGCCCGTCCCAAGAAGCATGCGAGACAAGTCGTGTGACAGGGACAGCACGCTAAAATCTGGAAGTCAGCCGATTATCGACGAAAATCTCTTTCTAAAACCCGGGTCAAACAAGGGTTGGCAATAGGATAAATATAGGCTTTAAATTACTACTTTGAATGTTGGTCGATCGCCGCCAATAATTTCAAACGAAAGTCAATCGCGGGCAAAAAAAGTCTGGCCACCCCTGTTTGTATGTATCGAATTTAATTATTAAATCTTTTGTTGATCAATAATTATTATTATTCTATAACAAGTAGTATAGACGTTCTTAATTCAAATTTACGTATGACGAGCGTCATTTGCGTCAATTATTCATCCCTACTTTCGAAAAAGATACAAGTTTCTAATTTCCATTTACGCGTTTCTGGAGCCTTAGTTTCCTTCTATATTACAATTTCGTTAAAAGCAGATGCCCATTGAGGTGTGATGACGTCAAATAAAACATAAAGTGCACCTCTGACCAAATGCGTCGAGGAATGCGAGTTAATCCCTGAACGGTGAACATAATACAGCAACTTTATTCAATGGACCAACGTTCTTAGCCATGCCATACCGCAAAGGATCTCCGATGAGTTTTGACCCTTCTGTATTGGTTCATCGAACTGGTATGACTTCAATAATACTGACGACTTTGTCGAAAAGACAAGAAAAATAATATTTTTTTCACATAAAATATGAAAAGGCGAAAAGAATGCGTAAAAAATATTAAGTATTCCTTGTACAGTTGAACAAACTTCATGAATTGAAATTGATATCGAAGAAACTTTAAATTGTAATTAAGGAGAATTGACAGAAGACACTCCACTCCTCCTTTTAGTTTTGAAAATAGAATATGCACGAAGTATTACAAACAATTTTAATATTTACATAAGTTACCATGGTTATAATAATAAACGTATCCAGTTTAGTATAATTCGACTGCGTAGAGATGATAAAACAAAAAAATACTGAAATGAATAACATAAGAAAATTAAACGCTGATTGACCAGTCAAATATAATCGAGAATATTATGAAAATTTTACAACAAGACAAGAATCAAACAGCAAAGAATTGTGTTATTATTACGACAGATTCTATGAAAAAATATTATATATCGATTCAGATCAGCTTTCTATCGTGTTATTGAAAGGAAATAAACGACACACAGTCGACGGAATTCATAAACGACCTTGTGTAACGAGAGCAATTCTCCAAATCTGTCAAGTATCCAAATAAATGTCTTATTATGACAGTTTTTTTTAACATTCCATCAGGTTATGTTTTTTTTTTAAATAATCACTGCCTTCTGTGTGAGACCGTAGATTGTTTAGTGTAATTTTACGTTTTATACAATATAGTATGTACAGCGTTAGTATACAAGTTGACGTATACTTTTTAGTATAGTCAACGAAGGAATGCAGCGGATTTTGTAAGTACACGTCAAATGGAAGTTTGAGGTTATAAATAAGGAAAGTTTTCATAGGGTAAATTAAAAAGACTCACGTAAATAAGGCCGGAGTAATAGCGATCCTTGATATTGTGCAAAACGGAAGCCTCGTTCAGGCAGGTAAGATCTGCCATATCCTCCACTTTGTTGAATTTGGGTGGATTCATTTTTTGGATGTCGTCGATTCCGACGACGATCCTCTTGCCGGTGTCGGTGATCTCGACTTCTACCTCGTCGCCATGTTCCACCTTGATCCCGGCCACCACGAATCCTTGCGCTTCGTGGGGCACCCAGACGAGCCTCTTCTGCGTCCATTCCGCCTGGGTCGCCGGATCGTTGAAATTGTTTCTGTCCACCGACAGATACCTCAACTCGGGATCATTTCTGTCAACCGCTTCTTCAGCCATATTGGCCTTTTACGATAAACACTCAGTTCTACCGCGGTAACTTCGAATAACCTACAGAAGACACAGTGTACGCTGACATCAAACGAGCGCGCACGCCGACCATGCAACAAAAATCACAAACAGACACGCCGCATTTAACTCAATAATGGTAATACACACAGCTCACTCTTTAAAATTAAAAGGGAATGATTAACGAATTTGATTTGAAGACTTGAAGGGAGTTTAACACTGGAAATTGTATAAAACGGTTTATTTTAACGGCCGCTTGAATGCGCAACGCGGCTCACACGAGAAATGATGACTGACAGCTCTCCCGCAGTCGAAACGGTTAAAACTCGAGTTGCCTATTGGTCGACGCCCGACTCTATCCGATGTTGCAATATAACGAAATGAAGTGGGTGTGACTAAAATGATACAGCTGACATGGCGGAATTTTGAATTTCTTCGTTTGTTACTTATTAATATAGCAGTCAATTAAATACTCAATATAATAAAAAATCATGCTTTATATCTTTCCTATATTATAAAGTGATAATACTTTGTAGTATTTGGATAACAGAAAATTTCTCTAAATCAGACGTCATATTTTTTAGCATTATGTTCTAATGTAAAGAAAGCGTATCAGAAAGTAAAATAATTTATGGATGTTTTTCACTGTACAAACGAAATAAAAACAACAGCAATCATGTTGTTTACACTTAAAATACTAATTTGACAATGGTTCAAACACAGACAAGTGTTTATTAGAATCAATACTTCATTTATTTTTATTTTCAATAAATTTTATTGCAAATCAAGTGAAATTATTTAGAATCCGGAAATAATTTGATTTTTTACAAGCATGTTTGATAATGAAATTAAATAACGTTTATACCTACAGTGATTCAATCAATAAAAAATAATTCCGACCACAATCAAATTAATAAAATAGTTTTTGCAAGTAAATTTCTTTATAACCATGACGCTAAATGATATTTTTGAAAAATTATAATCCAAAATATTTTTTTAATGTGTTCACACCGTTACCGTATTTGACGTTTGAGAATTGCCCGGTTGTCGCTCGGTGCATGTTTTATGTTAAACTGAGTATTAATTTCAATCTATACATTATTCGGATGCGGTGACGGATTTTTTCACACAGTTTTTTTTTTCAACGATCTCACTAAGATGGGTATTTTAGAGAAAATATCCGAAATCGAAAAAGAAATCGCTAGAACTCAGAAGAATAAAGGTAATAATTTCATTGACAGGTTATGTTATTTGCGTATTTTATGAAGTATTGACAACATTCGATACCTCCACTTAATTAAACCTTCAATCTAGTGACACAGATGTAGAGTTATTAATTATTTTTATTTTTTCAGCGACTGAGTATCATTTAGGTCTACTTAAAGCCAAATTAGCAAAGTACCGCTCTCAGCTGCTGGAACCATCGAAAAAAAGTGAAAAAGGAGAAGGCTTTGATGTGCTGAAATCTGGAGATGCGAGAGTCGCCCTAATTGGCTTTCCTTCCGTCGGAAAGGTTGTATTCATATATTCTTTTCCGAAGATGTTTCCGTGCAAGTTTGTGAATAAGAAACCGGCAAACTTTTTTTTTTGTTATAAGTAGGGTAAAATTGTGATCTGCTGGGAAAAATCATACTGTTGTGGCACTAGATTTTTGCCAGGAAAATTCATAAACCATCGTGAGAAGGCTGAATACTAGTAATTCAATGATTCAAACAAAGTATTTAAAATACAAATGTATAAAGATCTCAATCTGATTGTTTTCAATCATTAGAGGTACACCATAGCCGATAGTATACTTACGGAACTTGTAACATTGGAAAACCTTCCTATTTGGCCTCTTTTCAACATTTTCTTATGAATGGCATTGTCTTTATGCAACATTAGTAAAGACATGTATTTTGAAATAAAATTTAAAATTCAATCTAAATTTACATATATTCATTTTGTAGCTTGATAGCTTTTTTTAAATATGTGTTTATTCTTCCAGTCTACATTGCTATCAACTTTGACGCACACCGAGTCCGAAGCGGCTAGTTATGAATTCACAACATTGACCTGCATTCCTGGTGTCATTGAATACAAGGGTGCCAATATCCAACTCTTAGATTTGCCTGGTATCATTGAAGGTGCTTCTCAAGGAAAGGGTAGAGGTCGGCAGGTAATTAAACATTATTTGACTTTAATATAATTTCATTATTTACTGAGGAAATTAATCATATCTGCCATACCCTTGTTCACAATCAAGCATAATTTTATTTGAGCCGAAACAAATAAATGCACTAGTTTATGATTATGAAGCAATAAATGTAGTTAACTAAGCAATAAACATCTTCAATTTCTCTTTTAGGTAATAGCTGTCGCTCGCACGGCTGACTTGGTTCTGATGATGTTGGATGCCACGAAACCCTATGTGCACCGTCAACTCTTGGAACGGGAATTGGAGAGCGTTGGAATAAGATTAAATAAGCGCAAACCAAACATATATTTTAAGGTAAATATTTTGACTAATTATTGATGATAAGTTTTGACTACGATGCCAAGTAGAATCCCACCAAGAAGAGTTGTTTATTGTTTTTAAACTTGTATCAATATAGATTCTGTACCATGCTGCCAAGAAATGTTTCTCTATCTTATCAATACCAATGATATATTTATTAGTTCTGCTATTTGCATTATGATTAGGCATACCATACAGTGTGATATTTTGTCCCGCTTTTTTGTTTCGCGTGACGATGACACACGTATCAAAACTTCTGACTGTACTTCTAAATTGAACTCAAAATTCATTCAACCAAAATTTGGTTCGTGACGAGTTTACACTCGCAAAAACTTTTATTATGTCAATAAATGAAGATTGAAGTTCAATCAAAATGAGTGCTTTCTCAATAATGAAACACAGTGGGTCGGATGACTGAAGTATACTGGTACACCGTAAAAAGGTTTCTGTTCTGTAGATTTAACTTTTGCATACCATGCAGTGACTTTTATGACAAAGTTTACTCCAGCTTGTAATCATGCAATTGATGACTTTCATTAGTCAATTCACAAATATTTTCATTATTTTTTCAGGTTAAGAAAGGCGGCGGTCTCTCATTTAATTCTACTTGTCCTCTTACAAAGATTGACGAAAAATTGGTTCAGTTGATTCTCCATGAATACAAAATATTCAATGCAGAGGTAAATTATTACTACATTTTTTTTTTTAAATCAGTATATGTGTTTACTCCAGCTTGCTGAAAATAAATTCTTGTTGAATCCCGTGCTGTGGGTGGAAGATGTTCTGAAAAAATAAAAATATCCTAATGATGCTACTATTGTTGTTTGCTTCATTGTTCCGTTCCCGAGTTATAATTAGCGAAGATAAAAAACTGAATCTTATTTTTGGACAAAGCTAGCTACTTATGTTGTGTTTTGATTGATCCTTTCAAATCATTTGACGAGAAGCTAATCCAACCAAATTCTTTGTTCATATCAATCATTAAATGTGTTCCTAAGTATAATCTGATTATTTTTAAATTTAAATCATATATTTTCTGCTTAATTTAGGTTCTGTTCAGGGAAGACTGTACAGCTGATGAATTGATTGATGTCATATCGGCCAATCGGGTATATTTGCCTTGTATGTATGTGTACAACAAAATCGATCAAATCTCCATTGAAGAGGTAGACCGAATCGCCAGGCAAGAAAATAGTGTAGTTGTAAGGTAATGTTCTGTCATCTATATTCACATGAAGTAAAGCCTTTAATTCCAATTCTATTAACACAGATTATTTTCTTTGATGTTTGATAAATTTGTTGTTTTCAGTTGTAATATGAAGTTGAACCTTGACTTCCTGTTAGAAACGCTGTGGGAGTATTTGTCTCTCATTAGGGTATATACCAAGAAACCTGGTCAGCCACCTGATTTCGATGACGGTCTCATTTTGAGGAAGGTGATACATTTTACTCCTAATGCTGGAAATACTTATTTTACTTTTAGTTGGTATTTAATAATAGATTACCACGATTTCACTGATGCACTAATTGCTCCCAGAAACAAAATTTATGGCTGATCTTTGACAGAATATTTAGTTTTCTAAGACATAAAAAAACATTATTTTATTTTGAAAAAATTCAATTTAATTTAAAAAGATTTTTAGTTTTGACAGTGTTTTATCATAAAAACTGAAAAAAAATTCAAATCTATTTCATTCGCAATGGTTGGGCAATGTTCACAAAAATGATTTTATATTCTTACTGCCGTTCTCACTACAGCGTAATTACTTATTAGTTGGTTATTATTTTCTAGGGCGTTAGTGTGGACCATGTTTGCCATGGAATTCACCGAACCTTGGCAGATGCCTTCAAATATGCACTCGTATGGGGAACATCTACAAAGTATTCTCCTCAAAGAGTCGGAGCCGGTCACATCATGCAGGATGAGGACGTTATACAGATCATCAAAAAATAATTGAAAAGAAGTGTTAATTTGAGATTGAAAAAATGCATAACAATATATAACTTCGTTATGTACTTTTTATTGTGGATGATTGTTTGCTGAATAGTTTGAAATATAAGGATTGAATCTTAGTGAGACTTTTTTTATATTTCTCCCTTAACTGTGTAGCTGTGTATGATCCACGATGGTAAAGAGCTTACTTTGTTGCTTCCATAAATCTTAGATCACGGTTAGTTCCAACATAAATAAATAGATAATTTAATTAAAACTATATGTATGTAAAATGCTCTTGCCACTAGACCACAGGGATTGGCCTTAAAGTCAACGCGAGTAAAACCAATGTGCTCTGCAACAGTGCCTGTCCGCCAGATCCAGACTACTCTCTGATTAGTGCGGGGCAAGGAATTTAGAGAGTCGATGGTTTTAGGTACTTGAGAGTACACATCACGGGAGATGGCAACCCACGTAATGAGCTCGCGATCCGATTAGGGATAGCTGGAACAACATTTAATTCAATGCGAAAGGTCTGGGACTCACGGTTGTACTCGGTCAGAACCAAGTGCCACTTATTCAACGCATGCATACTGACTGTTCTGCTTTACGGTTGCGAGTCATGGCACATCACAAAAGCACAGGGTAACCATATACTGTGCTTCGAACAGAGAGGGCGAATATTAGAGATACGGTGGTTTGACTTTGTCAGGAACACGGAGGTAAGAGAGCGGACAAACCAGCCCCTTCTTACGCCCAAAATAAAGAGGCGACGATGGACCTGGCTTGGACATGTGCTGCGGATGCCCCAGGGGAGCCTGAATTCTGACTGCCTCCTTTATCAACCTGATGGATCCCGACGCTGCGGAAGGCCTCTGATGACCATCCATAGGATGTACTCAGGGGAGCTACGGGACGCCGGGATGACCTAAGAAAATGCGAGAAAGTTGGCGGGAGATAGAAAATCTTGGAGGCACCGTGTGAGCGCCAAATGCTCCGAATAGGGAGCAGATATGGAGAAAAAAAAAGGCTGTATTCATTTCCCATACGACTCAGTTAGTGAGTATAATCAATAAATAAGAGTGAAACTGCCTTGTTTTTATACATTTAAAAGAGTGGCTACATTCTTGATAAATTTTTCATGACAATCAATTGTATGATTGAGTCAGAAATTTTTAAAAGTATTTTTGCATATAATATGTCAAATTTGGCTATTGGCCGGATTGGTAGGGTTTGATATTTAATTGAATCACACTTCAAAAGGAAAATTAGGCAAAAAAAAGTGACGATATTCAACTTTTTTAGTCGGAGTCGGAGTTGTGGTTTTTGTAAAAGCTGGAGTCGGAGTCAAACTTCTTTTTACCGACTCCACAACCCTGGTTATAACTTTCAAATAATTATCGAGAAGCTTTTACTTTGAATTCAGCCCTGGATCTTTATTGCATTCATCTGTGGAGCGTAGTTACCCCAATTGATGTTAATTCCAGAGAGCGTATGGAACCAAAATGATTTTTTATGTTCAATAATATATGGCCACAGATTGGTTCCCAAATAGTAACCTATTTGTAAAATTCGTTTCTTTATTTGAAACATATAATAAAAATAAGTTGACAACCAAAAATTACTGATTGATATGTCTAGTTTATATATTTTAAAAAATAATAACATTTCAATAACCAATAAGTGAATGGCAATTGATAATAGATGACAACACACTTGCACGTTCCGATACGTTGATGCTCCTCAAAGGATTAAAAAGGAAAAGTTTATCCAAATTAGATCCTAACAGTAATTTAAAATAAATCTTGCTTTTATTCAATTAGTTTTGAAAATAAATTGATGAATATTATAAATAAAGAAAAGCAAAAATATTTCATTAATAAATTTATGTAGATTATTACGCATTGAATGAATGCTCTTCAGAGAAAAAATATTCGAAATATGTACAGTTATAAGCTGGTACCATAGAGTATGGCTGTCTATGACATTTATATATAATTTACCATTTGGCAACACCATTAAAAGCATAGACTTGAATAGTAAAGTTGTCTATGACTTGTATATAATCAAAAGTAGTGTTTTCTTGTTTCTTGCCTGGAAACATTATCATTTAGACAAGAATGTCTTCGTCGTCAGAAGATGATTACTGCAGTAATGCAATGAAAAAATTCCAATGTAACGTATATAAATCGTGAAATAATGTTTTTGTTTTCAGCAATTTAATTCTATTATAAAATTACCTTATTGTCTGAATTTTGTAATCCATTGAACTGTCAAGTCGAATTTTATCAAAAGCGCGCGCAAGTTGAAACTTCACCTTTGATTCAATTTAGTGACAGAAATATTAAATAATGCAATTAAATGTCTGAAGAAATGGGGTTTAAACGTTAAATATGAGTTTACTTGATATATTGTATTCGTGTTCCAATATCTGTCATCCAACATTTGTTTTATTGAGTGTTCCAAAAATGAATATATTTTTTGACACTAAATCAAGCGAACTTTGCAGGGTAAACACGAATATTCTTCATGTTTATCCTATCATTATTAGGAAGGAATATTCTTCATGTATTTTATTTCTTACTGAAGGTAGAATACTACGAATAGTATTGTTTCCGTTTTATTTAGTGACATAAATCTGTCCCTTGTCACTACATAAAATATCAAGTGCTTAAGTTTTCCTGGTTTCTATTATACTAATGTAGGTAAATTATGGATATATGGTCACGGGACAGAATCCCAATCCTCTCGATCTAAGCTCAAAAAATTTATACATACTGGCTCATAATTTTATGTTTTCACTTTACTCTTTGAGTTCCTATGGATTATTATAAAATGTGGAATCAAAATGATTAAATCTGAAGAATATTACTGATTATTGCATGAGTTCTGAAAGAAAAATTTGTTTTTTAATAATAGACTATAATAAAATTATTCTTTTATTTTAAACAAATAATAAACTTATGTGACTGTCTCTATCTGTATAATATTTTTATTTGTGTAGTTTGTGGTTGCATTTTTGCTCCTGTAAATTCAAACAACTCGATTTCATACATATTGCGAAGTATTCTTTAGGATCTTCTATTATAATAAATTTAAAAATTAAAGACGAAACATTTAAAAAAAAAATCGTAAGCCTTACATTCATTTCATTTAATGTGTTTATTTTTCATAAATCTTTAGAAAAAATCTGTCCCGTGACCATATATCCATAATTTACCCTAATGTAGATCAATGCTTTGACATTATTCAAACAATTCTGTTACGAAATAAGGTAAATGTACCAGTCGTTGACTGTTTAAGAGAAAATTTCAACAAAAATAACGATTAAGGTTTAGCATTGTACCAAATGAAGGCAAAGCAAGTATACTCATATTGGATCATATGTATTAATTAATATTATGTAACAAAAATTACGAAAGGGCCTGTTGAAAAAAAGTTGTGTTAAATTATTTGAAGTCATGTTTTTGTTTCAATAGTTGACCATCTCACAAATTGAAAAGTCTAGGTGTTGACCATGTCTACTCAGGGGGCTTTATAGTGAACTTTCTTTCAGGGTTGCCTCAAGGCTTTCTGTCACACCACTCTTGGTTGAATCAAGTAGCAATGGGTGGTTCAGGAACAAGGTACACACCGTTACTAGATTGATCAACTAAGAAATTTGAAAAATACACTTTCCTCACTAGGTGTTGTTTTCAAATGGCCACCCTGGCACTCTATTGGCTATATGGTGATGTCCTAGTGGCTCATTTCGACCACAGATCCTTGACTAGTCTGAACTTTACAATTAAGAGCAATCACGCATCTGAATTTCTTATTTTGGGCCACTTTATTCTCAAAAAGTCAACTACTGGTACATGGTCAACGACTGGTACATTTACCTTATATAATATTTGAAGGTGTGCAAGTAATTGAAAAATATATATATTCATGATATAAGTTGTCTTCAGTGTGACATGAGCCTCGCCAGACCATTTTCACTCATAATTTAGCTTTTTGGTGGGTGTTTTCTTATAATATTTTCAGGCATGAAGGACAAATGGGTGCCTGATGTAAAACCACCAAGTGATCCCGATATGGATTTGAGTTTTACTACAGTTGACCCTTGTAGTGGA
Source organism: Himalopsyche kuldschensis (assembly GCA_028554975.1). Taxonomy (NCBI): domain Eukaryota; kingdom Metazoa; phylum Arthropoda; class Insecta; order Trichoptera; family Rhyacophilidae; genus Himalopsyche; species Himalopsyche kuldschensis. The sequence continues at coordinate 2,925,085 of JAHFWI010000005.1, forward strand.
AATTGTTGTGCCAAAAATAAGAAAAAAGCAAGTAAAAAAGAAAGTATCGAAATCAACGCAGTCTATTCAAAAAGAAATTGAATCTTTGGATATTCCACTAGAAGTAGGTTAGTTATCATCCGATTAATAATATCTTTGAACTTTAATATTTATTCCTTTATGCCTCAGATCGCCAATTTTTACTTACATCATTTTTTTCATCAAAAAAAAAATCACAATGCTGAAGCTTATATTGACTGCAGAAAAGCAAAAGGGTGTAACCATCTAGTTAATCTATTATTTTCATATTTCCAGCATTTTACAAACAGTATTATTCTTCAAAAATGAACCAATGACTGAACAGAATAAAAATTCACTATTTATTTTGATTTGTCTTCTTAGTCAACATATGAAGCACATTTAACCTTCGTAGGACTATCTTTGAAAAATGACTCTCAGGCCGAAGGGGGGTTAAAAAGACCCCAGTGTTTTGGCTTTATTGGCATAGACTGCAATAAAAAAATGATTGATTATGCTTTGACGTATATTTATACATCTTTCTGAAAAAAAAATCATATAAAAATCCCTATTTTTCCTATAATTATTCATATTTATGCTGCGCATGAAAACGACGACGTTTCCACTCCAACGGCTATGGCAGACTAACACGGCAATAACTGTGCACAAAGTCACATTACCTTATCTCTTATCTTATCGCCTTTTATTGTTGCCAGATATGAAACACTCCGTCCATGTTATCTATGACTAACTATGATCACGTTCTCTTATCGCGTATGGGCGTGAAATTTAATGTTAGCGCTTTCTAGCAATTGCTAAAATTGACAATTAGATATTCCGACTTCTTCTCTTTTTTAATCGATTACGGCGCAACTAGCCAATAAATATCATATTTTTTTTCTGCAGAAGGTGTAAAAAACTATGATTTAAGAATACCAAAAGCTTAGACACCGTATCACTAGTATTAAGATAGATATTTAAGGTAAAGTAGCTGTTGGGACAAAATCTATTCTGTTCGGGATGGCTAGGTTAATAAAAATACAAGTATTTTTAAGCTTATTTGTTTTTTATAAAAATTAGGAACAGCAAAAGTAGATATGTAGATATAAATTTACAAATCGCTACTCAAATGGGAGGCTATTAAAAAAAACTAATGTCATTTTGCATATCATATATGTGTCAACATCCAAAGCTATAAGATTTAACGATGTTAAAGTTCTCACTGGTGGCACCACCTTCAAAGCAGACTAGTTCTACAGTTTATAAGTCAAAAACATTCATGTTTATGATTCCTAAACATTCACTCCCGATGTGCAGAACCATTTTATATTCAATTAACATTTAAATAACTTAACCCGGTTTTCGCCTTTCGGCATCTTCAGGTATTCACATGGGTGAATTAACTTGAACAGCCTTAAATTGTGTCAAACTTATTTCTAGATCACCAAGAAAATAGAGTTACACGTAGTAAATCCCTCTTGGAGAAAATTTCAGAATCACCAATTGTGACTCTGATTACGTCATATTTTTCACCTCCGAGTGCTGTGAAAGAGACAACGCCACATAAATCAAGAGGCGCCAGAAGAAGAGTGTCCAATTCAGTTAGGAGACGGACGCCAAATCGAGGGAGAAGATCACGGGGCCGCGGAGGCCAAAATATAAGCAATTATATTAATTTAGGTATGGTTCAAAAAGTATTTTCCATTACTTTATTTAGTTTTTGAATAAACAAATCCGGAGTGGCATGTGAAACTATTTTATATCTTTTCTCCTAATATGCAGTAGGGTAAACATGGACTCTGAAAAAAATATTTATACAAGATTTTTCAGTAATAACCCATGTTTCGCCTTTCTTGTGCGTAGATGAACTCGAATTAACTGCTTATAAAATTTTGCAATGAACAAAATTAATCCTGATCTTTACTTGAATATTAAGTATTTAAAAAAACTGTGTTTTATTAATTAAATGTAACAATGCCTGCCTTTCCACCAAGAATTTTCAGTAAACACCTTAAAAGTGATCATAATATTATCACATCATACGATTGTGCAGCTTTGTGTGTCTTAGTGTATGTGAGACAGTGGTATTAAAACATTTTCGTGAAACAACTTTATTGTATTTAAAAATATTAAATAGCTTTATCGTTGGCAAAGGATTAGATATCCTTGGTGTACTCCATTAGTAGTCCAAGTCCTCCAAGTTTGCAGTTGACTGTTTGATTCTGGATAGTTTATTCATGTAATATTACATTGTAATGGATTAGAGATTAGGTTCCCAACCCTTTTTGGGTGGCGACCACTTTGCAACGAAAATGCATTATATTGAATATTTTTTTAATTGACTATAAGTTGGCGACCCATGGGTCGGGAACCCGTGGATTAGAGATTAGTTGTTCATACATGTATTTACAAATCAAAAACATATTTCAGGGTGCGATTCTGGTGATGAAAGTGAGGGTCAACCAATCTTTTCGAATCAGACTCTGACCAAGCCTGCCGTGTTGAATGTAAGTATTTTAATTCATTTTATTATAGTAAAAAGTAAATCATATGCCGAAGGTTACTAATAATTTAAAATTGAATATTATTTATTTTTTGGTATGCCACACTTAAATCGTAAGTGAGGGAATTGTGATCTAGATAAAAATATCATTTGTTTTTTTATTCCAACTATGTTTGCTCTAAATGGAAAGTGTATGCGCTCCTAATGAAACACTTCAACAACTTATGCGAACTAGCTATTTTTCAGAAGCTCAACCTTTCTTTTTTGGAGAATATAATGATACAAAATTGGGGTTAAGTAAGAACTAATAGTTAAGCTAATTGCAAAGCTGTGAACACTGATAATATGATGAATGTGGAATTGTGTTGACTAATCATCTACAGGCCCTGCTTAGTAAAATTATTTTTCTTAAATTGTTCTTTCAAAATTTTGGCTTAAATTGTCTCGGGAACAACTATCCAAGATTTGACTGCAATGCCTTAAAATATGCCTGCATAAAATCTTTGAAACTACTACAAATTTAGAACAATTTTATTTCCATCTGATGCAGTGAAGAGTTGATTTAAATGCATGGTCTGTAACTGTAAAAAGAGAAAAAGCACATTTTGCATAATTTAACTTCCGGATTGATAACTGCTAATTATAATTGTTTTGATTTTTAGGATTCCATGGCGGATTTAGAAAATGGTGGCTCTTTTTCAGAGAATCTGAACGACTCCCTTGACATGGACAATGAGGAATTATCCGTCAAAGTGCATTGGCGGAGTAAAGACTATGTTACATTCAAGATTAGAAAGGTCATTTTAACATTCAAAAGTTAAAGAAATGAGTAATTTCCCTTAACCCATGAATTATGAACTTTTGTTGTAATATGATGTATCCTTGATTCTGTAGGCTGCTGTTAAATAACTGGCTACAATAAGGATCAAAATGAGTTTGATTCCTGGTAACGATTATACAATTTTGTCTATTGACCACCACCAATCATTATTAAAGTATAACTTTGTTATTCCACGGAATTCCACTGTGCGAAATACTATACAGTTATCAGTTTAATTGAATATTATTCAGTTTAATTGAATATAAATCAGTTTAATTGCATATTAATCAGTTTAATTGAATATTAATCAGTTTAATTGAATAAATATCAGTTTAATTGAATATTAATCAGTTTGATTTAATATTATTCAGTATCAGTATTCATCAAGTGTTTTTCTTATGCAGTTTTCTACCATTCAATGTCATTAACTGACAGTTTGTAAGGTATTATACTAACTAGAATACATACAGGAAAGGACTGAAACTTTATCCACCACTGAATTGATTAGATAGGAATTTAAGAGTTCATAATGCAGGCTGCATTTAGTTTAATAAGGCAAATATAGTAGGAGAAACTATATTATTCATAACCCACTTTGATTTGGGCTATGATTATTATAAATTTATATGTTTATTTATCCAAGGTTGAATCAGTATCTGTGAATTAAATGCGCTTATTATTTTATTAACAGCACCAAAAATTGACAACGTTGTTCGAACACTTTGCTAATCTGGAATCCGAGCCCAGTGATCACATTCTTCTCACCCTCGGGGACAGATTGCTGCGACCCCAAGACACCCCTGGACTGATAGGGTACAACATATGTCAGTTTATTGGTAAGATGTTGATATATTTAACACCCTTGAAATATTTATAATATTTATTTTTTTGTAATGATCATGACCGGGGTTTCTCATTGTGAAAATCCATGTTTAACAATTCTTTGCTTACGAAATCAGTGGTTACTCAAGGCATTATTTTTGTGATTTATGCAGAAGGAGGCATTGTGCCTCACAGCATCACGAATATTGCCCAGGAATCTGCAATGAAACATGGCGCTGCCGATTTATCAAGTCCCGTCAATAAGAATCAACTTAGTATTAAAATTCAGACAAATACTATGAAGTCACCTATCGAAATAAGAATTGGAAAAGATCAAGTATGTATATTTGTTATTAACTCTTTCTATTATTGGCGCTCTGCCATTAAAATTGAAGATCTCATGTTTTTAATTATGTTAGGTTAACCTGATTATCTGTGTGGTCCCAGCATTAATCGCACGGGAATTGACAACTGATTTAATATTACATCAAATGGCAACGCCACTATTGTCATAAAAATTCTCTGAGCACTAGCAAATATATACTGTAATTATTAAATTGTTGAATAAAAAAGTGGACTGATGATTTATAAATATATGTTATGGTAAGGTTAAAGACTAAAATTTCAGGAACTCTTTCTCGCTTTGTCTGCCAAGTCTTTTTGTCTCACAAAGTAAGTCGATTTGCGAAAAGGTAGGTATGTCAGTATTGTTAATGTGATTCAGAAATTATTTAAGTTTTTTTCACATTCAATATTATCAAATAGCTGCTAGCGCACCCAAATTTGAGTTGAATGTCCTAATATGAATACGGTTTTTCTTTTTATTTTCAGAAAATGTCATTTGCTATGATGAAGTTTGCAGAGGAGGTTGAAATACCTTTAGTCAAGTTAAAATTTTACTTTGACGGAGATCTGCTCGATGACAATTCCACCCCCCAAAGTCTGGATATGGAGGGAGGGGAATGTATAGATGTCAATGTACAAGATTAATACTTTAAAATGTGGCCATGTTTAAAAAATAAATTTTATGTGAGATATTACAGTCAATATTTCATTGCTCAAAATATGCGACATTTTATGAAATACTGTTTGCCTATTAAAATATTTATTCCATTCCTAAATTAAATAATAAGTTTTAGTAATACGTTTCATATTGTGTAATACGTTTGATCTGCCTGTATGGTTGCATGGGAGCATGCTCAGACCTTTTTAATCGTTTGACTTCCATACCTCTGCATACACTTTAAAGCAGGCATGGGCAACCTTTCCTTGGTCTGGGGCCAAATTATCCTTCTGTTTCCGAGTCAAGGGCCGGACCAAATTATTAAACATAAAGAAATATTTAATTCAATAAAACATGTTGCTACTTCTAATATATTTTATATATATATCGAACAACATTATATTATATACTGATTACATGATTTTGTGTGAAGATTGGTCTTGTACTTGAATTACGAGACTTATTTATACAATATTGGCGTTGATATTGCGGATAATCGCATAGAATTTTTGACATTTTCATCTATCATTCTCGTTTGAATTTTTGATTTAGTGTGTTTCATCCTCAAAAAAAACTTTTCACACGTATACATATGTGCTGCCAAAATGACAAATGATTTTTCTTGCAAATGCGCGTAAATTTGTAAATTTTTCTTCCACCAAATATAATTTATAAAAATCCGTCAAAGCAATGTTGTTAAATTATGATTTTAGTGTCCGTGTCATATCCATTTTTTTTTTTTTTTTTAACCATGTCCGCTCCCAACTTGGAGCATATGGACTCCTCACGGAGTTTATCTCAAAATATGTTTTACTACGAAAACTGCTTGTTACTCAGTTGCTCAACCTCTCTTTTTTGAAGAGAGTAGGGATGGAAAGGATACGAGGACTAGGACAGGACTAGTGATTAGCTAATCACTGTCACTATGCGTCGCTCTTTGGGATCTGAAAGGTAGGAAGGGATTTTCAACAACACAAACACCCATGCCTTTGAACTGATTTATCAACTGAAAAAATCCGCTCGTACCGGGAATCGAACCCGGGCGGCCCGGCACGCAAGTCAAAGCCGTTGCCACTGCGCCACGGACCGGATTGTCCATTATTTAATCCCTCCCTAATTATTAATTTCTTTTCTTTTACTTCGCCAAGATAAATTTAGGCCAGACAAAATAGCTCGGCGGGCCGGTGGTTGCCCATGTATGCTTTAAAGGGTGTCCAAGATATGCTTGAAGGAAAAAAAGAGTAAATACAATATCTCTGCAAGAAGTATGGTGTACCACTGCTTCAAGAAATCAAAGAAATGTTGCTTTAATTATTGAAATTCAAACAGAATATTTCATGTTTTTATGTTTAGTAAAAACCATGTGATTTAGATTTCATATTGAGTTATATTATCCTATAAAAAACGATCACTAAAATACTTTATAATGCAATATATAAAAGGCATTTGTATAATTTTTTCCATGTTTTACCACTCATTGTTGTTATATTTTTATGATTCTGTTATATCACATACACTTACTCATTCCACAGAAAAAATCTGTGAAATTTTTATATTCATGTTGTTAATTGTCACTTCTACATCTCAATTGATTCGCTGTGAACTAGTTTGAATGTGAACATCTTTGTTATAGTCTATGAACCATTCTCAAATTTCAGTTGCGTGCAGAAGAACTGTTAATACCAAATACTCATCTTGAATTGTTCTCATTGTACATAAATAATAATTAACTCTACAGTCTCAATTTGAATTAATCTATATTGTTTTATATTGTATCCATGGATCTGATATCATATTTAATAACTTAAATTTGTAGAATTTGTTTTTACGATTTATTAAAAAACTTTTTACCATAATCTGTGTTTGAATTCATTCTTTGCTAAGTTCAGTATTCCATGCATAAAAACGCATGTTATTCACCTTAAGTAATATCTATTTTGCTTTTGAGGCTGACACCCATAAAAAAAAATCGAATCCATATTGAATATACGTTTTGGGAGTGGAAAAGGATAAAAGAGTAGATAGGTTAGGTAGGTAGACTGCAAATAAAAGTGGTAACCAATTTGCAATGAAAAATTAAATAACTAAAGCCAAATGGTAGCCAGTGCCAGTCCTGAAACAGTGGTTCGATTCCTCAATTTTACTGTACATACATTTTTCTATTGATTCATGAATTCATTGCACATTTTCTGAGAAGTGTATTTGAGTAACATGTCAGTTCTTATGAGATCCATTCCTATTGAAATATTTTCATAAATAGTCCATGAGATCCATTTTAGGAATGGATGTGCCTTTACAATATTTCATTTATACATTTAGCACTAAATATGACAATTTAAGTCTCAAGTCTCACCATAGAGTCAAAATAAACTCTATGGTGATTGAATACATATTGTTTTTAATCAGAAAAAAATAAATGAAATAGATTTATAATATACCTACATACAACAAAATACTTTTATATTTAGTTGAGAATGTCATAGCATATCATTCAAGGTAAAATCCAATTGATATTTCATTTACTCACCTTGGTAACGTGAAAATGTTATTGTTACTATGGTTTTTTTAGAATGTTTACAAAACATAACCTTGAATAAAAACAGTTGTGGTTACGTTCAAATGGTAGCTATCGTCATGCTATCGTTTTCATTATGAAATCATACAATAAAATCAGCACAAGAAGGAATGGAGCGACTGCGGTTTCCCGCTTCCCAGAAACAGTCAAAAATGTCAGCGAATGCACAAAAGTTATCAACACCCTCAAAGACCAAGAAAGTGGTTTTCATCTCCCCCCATTGCTGAGAGTTAAAAATGTCAAGAGTGTACGGATTAAAGAAACCTTTGGTTCACCAGCAGCGTCTGACGGTATACATTTTTATTAAAATTCCCATTGAAATAGTGAATAGCTTATTTTGGTTATATTTTAATCAGTGTATGCATCCAGGCAGATGGCAGCACGAAGAAACAGCTTGATGTTTGATATTAAATTTAAAACAGTTTAGATAATTCCACATTTTGTGCAACTATTCGTGAAACGTATTTTGCCTCTTTCGGATGATTAAGTTATTTTAAATTACAATGAACTTCCACAAAGTTATTGGCGAATACATTACAATTACTTTGATGTTTTTTTAGGAATAGCTTAAGCCACATTATTCTCATGGTAGTCTATCTGGAACCTAGCATTTTATTTCTTGATACATCAAGGACTGACTCTTTTAATCACATGGGTCCGATCTATCCTCCCTGCGAAGATACGCGGAGAATCCCAGAGGCTGATCTATTGACCCCACTTATATAACACATTTTAACGGCATTTTTTTTCTCATTTCTATGCTTTAACAACTTATATAAATACAATTATCATAACACAGTGCATCATGAAATGACATGACGAAAAAATTACCATTGATAAGACAATATTAGCAGAGGTAAATAATAGAATAAAGATTATTTTTTTTCGAAAAAATGCCTTGGTATTTTTCGCTTTTTCCAAAATGGTATAGAATCGAAAGGGTTAATAGAAAAAAAAATATTTACTAATTAGGCAGAAGCTATTTCAGTGATATTAATATTTTATGACCCACCAAACCAACATGTATGTTATTTATTATTAAAGCTTGTTATGTGCAGTATTTTATTGGATTTTAATGCAGACAATTCTGAGCTACCAGAATCAAGGATGCTCCGACTGGCATACTTACCACCCAAGAGAAAAGCCAAAGAGAAGTTTTATGGACCTATCGACGAGAACGGGCAGTTACGATTTCCAAAGAAGAAGAGTCTTAAGGAAATTGAAAAGGAAAAAAATTTACAACTAGAGAAAGCAAAATCAGTTATGACAGGTAATTTGAGTTAAACCTGCGTAAAACCAGTTGAAATCTTGTAAGCTATTAATATTGTTAATTGAAGTGGCATATTTCAATTATATTTTTACCGATTTCAGGGTTTGTTCCACTAATAGACCTCCTGAATGGCGAGTACTACAGAAAAAAAGCTGAAGAAAGAGATTTGAAAGCCAAAAGAATAGCAAGGATGAAATTGCGTAAAATACAATTGAAGAAAATTGCCATGGAAAATGAAATTAAGTAATCAATAACTTTAACCATTTGTTCTCTAGATTTTTGATGGACTATCATACTACCAACCAGTTTTGATATTGTAATAAAGGATCTGCCAATATTTTTCTAATTGTTTAGCAGAACCCTATAGCTAAGTTCACATTATGAATGTCAAAAGTGCTTAAAACATACACACAATGCCTATTGGTTTTGGCGTGAAGCGCATTTGCCAAGAGGTATTCAGGCTTGGAATGCATGTTCAGTTGATACGCACGTTTCGTTTCACTTAATTCTGCAGGTGCCTGAGAATTTTAAGCAGTAACCAAAATGGATGAAGGCTCATTTAATACGGAACTGTATATTTACCAGATTGAAAAGAGAATTGCTGTTTTTGGCATAAATTCTATGGATTTATAAAATAACAAAAATAAGGGCAAGGGATGATGATTAAAAAAAGTCCTCTGTTCTAGGTTTCTAGCCAGCCTTCAGGCTGGGTTGCCGAGTATGCCCGAAGACCAGCTGGATATATTGTTAAAGCAAACTGTTTCCGAATGCACTGTGTCTGTCTCTTGCGAAGATGTCGAACGGATTCAGTATTATATAAAAACTGTGAGTTAACTGCAAATGATTCAATTCAAAGTAAGAAAAGAAGGTTCAACAACTAATATTTAGTACTTTTCACAGTTTCTTCAAACTTAATAAGAATAGCGTTATTTTATAGTAGTTGTTGTTATTTTAGCGTTATTAACTAATATCTGTTTAAAAAAAACTGCTGTTAAACCTCTTATAAATCTATAATAGTATCATAGAATTAGTACAATCTTTAAGAACTATTAATTTAAATCAGAGTTTCTTGTGATCATCTAAAAAAATCTGTAGGGTGTTTGTTTTTTTTTATATTTGGGGCGCTGCTGAAATCTGTGTGGGTAATAAATGTGTCATTGCTTGGTCATGATGCAGTTAGTCACATCTGTCAATCGTAATGAGACTGGCAAACTAACTTCTTCGCGTCAGTGTATCCTACTTCTTCCGTATCAAATATTCATAATGATAAAATTACTTGAATGATCATATTAAAGGCAATTGATACATTATATCTTTATTAATCTTGCAATTTATATTTTTTCAAATTTCTGCCTTGAAATGCATGAAATATAATGTGGTGCGGTATTTAATAATTTTATTGTAATTAATTGAGCGATGGGAGTTCTGCAAAATGAAAATAAACAAAATACGAAACCATGGTTTCTGTTTCTTCACGAGAATATGACATTTAACTTAATTTTTCTTTTTCTTAACAAATGTCATTACAGCTATTATAAAAGATTGGATAAATTGAAAATGGATTTACAATTTTCAGCCTTACACAGATAAGTTTACCTCGCCTTACCCGCCAACGTGGCTGTACAAAGCCAAAGGCAAACTGTCAGCAAAGGATAGCAGAAAATCCAAATCACCAAAAACTTCTGCACTCTTCGATACCCTGGCTTCCGAAGTGATGAAGTCTTACAAACTTGCAATGAAGGAGAGTATTCTGCGCTACATCCTTAGAGATCCAACTGAAAGAGAACGGTTGAACATATCTACTTATCCCCCGGCTTGGCCAACGTTGACGGTCCGCGCGCCCATGCCGTGGCATGCTCCAGCTGTTATCGCCAAGCAGAGGCTGTTTTACTCTTATTTTCAAGGAAACTCTATTCTATTAGAGCTTGAGACGGTTGTGGAATGAAAGGTATGGTTAAGTATGTTCTGTGTGGCAGAACCAGATATCGACACCCCTAATAAACAAAGCAGTAACATAACTTTTGATTATTTTGCAAGAGAAGAAAATTTTTATTTTTTAATTGATAATTTTTCATACTTGTATTTTGTTCTCTCGTTAAATGACCAAAAGTGAAGTTTTTTTGGTGTATCATTCATATTATATTATTCGAAAGTCAATACATCATACTGTACTTCATTCTGTACTTTGCTTATTTAAGTTACTCAATATCTCTAGTGAGTGAATTTTTAATACATAGTACGCACACGCATTCTCTCTCTCTGTTTGGGCATCGCTCCCATAAAGCGAATTGAAAAACTTTGATAGGTGGCACTGCCTCCTGGTAATCTAATAACAGTAAAAAATGACACTTAATACAATCCGGTCAACTCAAACCTCTCTAGGTGTCTACAGTATCATATTAAATTAAATTATACATTCTAATTGCATATAAATATTCCAAATGAATAATATTCCAGATATCAAGCCATGCTAATCTGCGATATGCAAAGGATGCAAGACGAATCACTGTTCCCCCTCTACTGCGACACATTTGAAGAGCGGCTGACTAAACTGTGTGAGGAATCCCATTCCATTCTCATCAATGAGTGGATCTGTGACGTCGCCGACACAATGGTAAAGCTCCGAGACGAATGGGGTTGCTATGCACCCATCGGCAAAGGAGATTCCACCTTTAGGATCGAAGGTTTCTTCAGAACTGTGAGTGGCCTCATGTCACGACAACTTCGAGGACTAGTAGTCAGGAGCTTGGAACACTTTGCTCAAGAGTTTTCAATGTATCAGGTAAAATAATGTTATGCTTATGAAACCTGATGTAATTTTTTGAGGAAGATTCTTTATCTTTATTCTTCTTTGGTGAGGCACTAATTTGTCTAGGATCAGTATTCAAATGGTTTGCCATGTCTTTCAAAATAAATACTATTTATTTCACATTTATATTAGGCTGGTTTTGCTTTGCGGTGAATTATGGCGCATCACAGAAATTTGCGGTACACTATTTACTGAAAGCAGTTCCCTGTTATGTCCAAGAATATCAAAGTGGCTCTAGTTTGGAGAACATCAAATATTATCCATATGTTGTATGCAGTGCTTCTCTTTTGACCTTTGATGTTGTAAAATGATTTTTTGAGAAGTTGTAAACCGACTTTAAATACTACTACTCATTATCTTACATTCGCAGAAAGGAAACGATTTTGGTGATGTCTACGAAGATTTTACGCTGAACCAGCGTCCTATCCTTTTGTTAAAGGTGATTCCAGCTGATACCAACGAACTGTTGTGCTTTTCGCCGTCTCTCGATGAACTCGGAAGTTACATACATAGATGGTTTACTAAGATTATCGAAGTCAACAACAATATTCCCCAAATAGAAAGTGTTCTGTTTCCAGGTACTAGGACGTTACGCATTATGATTTTTTTTATTATTACAAATATATTTTTTAAGTGGAAGACATGGTACAAGTATTACTGTGCCCGTAACCTGAGCATGTAAAATTGTTCCGTCTTGGGACAAATATCTGAATAATTCAATCATGGCTATTTCAATAATAATTGATTGGGATTAACTCAAATAGAGGAAGACAATATAGATATCAAATCTGTTTGAATCAAAATTGTTTTTTTTTTATATCTTGAATGCCAATGGGAAAATGTTATCAAAATTTGAGATTTCCAGCTGTTTTAGTCTACTCATACTCAACCTTTTATTTGGCCAATCGATTATTTGGTATGGTATAATGCAGTTTAGACTTCAGACTATAGTTCAATCAAATGATTATGGTTGTTTAGGTTCTTTTTTAAACTTAAGATTGTAGTACATACTGTTCAACCACTGCATTGTAGTTTGTAACTTAAATAATTCATATTTATAGAATTCGCAAATCAGGGTCTCTGCCTGTTTGCGGTTCAAGAAGAGGAGGAATACGTGACTCATTTGATTGATAAAACACTGAATCACTTCAAAGCGAACCGTATTGGACCTACAACTTACCTCAACCTCTATTCTCAGTACCAATTTGTTCTTGATGGCAGTGCCAGAGATGAGCTCATGAAGATGTATGAGGCCAATCCGTTTCCGCTGCTCAAGGTATTGTTTATTTAACCAATTCTCAAATCTAATGAGTAATGCAGTTAATATAATATATTTTTTTATACATTAAATAATAGCTCACTATGATTTGTAGGCATACAATTTCATCATTACAGTGTAGGGTTCTGAATATTTACACTTTAAAATGTAAATAAATTAAAGTACTTACGAAAATATTAAAACTGGTGGCTCCACCTGACTTTGCTCAGTAAGTATTGATGTAATCACAGTTCTACAAAAACAAAATCATAAATAATTGACAATGAATTCCAAAGTATTCTGATGTGATGTCAGTAAACAAAATTATTTTGTTTTTTTAATAAATTTATTTGAATTACACAAAAAAGAATGTCTAACGACAGCCAATCAGAGACGACTTCAAAGACAGTCGATCAGTAACGGATTACACTCATGAGTTTGTGTTACATTAAGAAATGCTCTGATGTAATTATTTTGGTTCACACGATTTAGGCCTCTGCAAGTAAACGCAAAGAGGGGCTCATATTCGCTGCATTATTTTTGTTTTGATAGGAGTTCACCAGAAAGATACACAGCTACGAGGTGATACGTGATGAGATTGCATTCCTGAGGCGCCACATTCCATTGAGCATGATAATGCTGGACTGTTGCATCGTGAACGATTATATGTGGAATACTGTCTCCAATATCAGGCAACATGTCGTGGATTACTTCACTACTATCAACAGGCAACACAACAGAGGGTTGGTTTGGTTTTGAGCCATTTGGCGTATATTTTTTTCTGTACATATCGAGGTTGTCTTGATGTCAATTAATTTGTAATATTGGTTACAGAATATGCGATGTGTATCAATCGATGTCCCAAAGGGCTTCAGAAATGCCCGAAACAACAGCCCAACTGGTTGAGCTGCTGAATTTCATATGCGATTGTCGGGATATAACCATGTTTGATTTGAAAGAAAAATCCAGAACAACGGCTGAAAATGTACTGTTTTTGATGGAGCATGCTGAATTAAATTGTAAATATTGGATGAGATTGAGTTATAGGTTTTGTGATGATTTTGGAAAGTATTCAGCCAGATTTCAGGGCTTAATCTATTCAACCCGTGGAGTGCTAGCGTCTCATATGCTGAGACGTCTGATTTCGGTGTGTTACATATTGGTATTAAAAAATAAATAGAGTTAACAGTGTTAAAACTATCATGTACAATTTTTTTTTTATACAAATATGTATGCATTATTTGATCTCATAGTCTCCATGGGTGTATTTAACACGGAAAATGAGTAATGATAGTGATAAGTTCGGGTAGCTGACATGCTAACCGTATTAGATTAAAAACTTGTTAAAACACTTATTTTATTTATTAATAATAAAACAATATTAATTGTTTTTAATAATTACTAAAATATAAATAGTAAGTTAGGCATCCTGTAGATAAGATTTACTGGACATACTTTCTTTACATCTATCATATAGATTTCTTTGTTTTCAGGTGAAGATATTGTGCTTAATAGCCGCGTCTTTGTGTGGCCTTTTGATATGGAGACTGTCATCGAATTATCACTGAAGACCTTGAACACCAAACGGAGTATGGCCGAAGAATCGCTAAAAGGTCGCCGCTTTATCTTTGATGAGAAACTGAAGAGGCATGAAAGGCTGTTGGACGCTTTCAGGAAATTGGATCCTCCTCTCATCAATATGGAGCTGATGAGAGACTATGTTACTAAAATCGATGAGATACATAGCAAATTAATGGTAGTTACATGATATTCAAAATATTTAGAGTGGCTTATGATTTGTTGTAATCCCACCAGTCGGAAGAAAAGAGTTAAGCAGGGGTCAAGCAAATGTGTCTGTAGTATACGACTTTTTTGCACAAAACCAATTTATATCAACCCCAAATTTTGGTCAGGTGTCATGATTTGCTACCAAGTAAACTATATTAACGCAAGAAACCATTGGGACAAGAAGAAGTTAAGAAAAACACACACACCTATTTTTTGATGATTATAATCAAAATAATTGAGACTTATGCTTTTTAGATCATTGTATCTAAAAATTTTCAATGATTTGTTATGATTTTTCAATTCACAGGAAGACAAACACGAAGCGGCAAATATAAACGAAGAAGAGAAGCTGTTAGACCAAGAGATTTCAATTTTCTTTATTCTCACTCAAATGCTTACCTCTGTGGATCCCTTTTATAAACTGTGGCATACGTCTCTAGATTTCCATGTTGGATACGACAAATGGTAAAGTACTCATCGACTTAGTCAAAGTTTAATAAAACTTGGATTTTTACCAATACTTAATGTTGTTATCATTACAACATTACAATATAATGAGTTTGAGTGTTGTGTTTCCTTCTACCTTGTAGATTTTAATATTGGAGATGTGTGAATTTGAATCTAACCTTGTCTGCAACCTAACATAAGTAATATAATTTATCTGACCTTTCTTTACAGGTATTACGGTCCATTTGCGCAACTAAATGCAGAAGAAATAAAAGATGAGGTGGAGGGGCAGTGGAAGCTTCTGTATAAGTTAAGCAAGCAGCTGTTTGATTATCCTGGTGCAAAACGTGTAGCTGATATGGTCCGGGCAAGAGTTGATAAATTCAAATTGATGATACCAGTGCTGCAAGCTATTTGCAATGAGGTGATAAACATATAAATACATATATATCTAAAGTTATCGTTTTAATTATAATATAATAAAAAGAAACTTTCACAAAAGTACTGCTGAATCCACCAAAAGTATCCTTATATTTCCGTCAATGTGTTTTCTAATTTGCCAGGGTCTACGTGAACGTCATTGGGAGAAAATTTCAGAACTTATCGGGATACCGATAGTACTCAAACCTGACTCCTCGCTATCAGACATGGTGGAGATTGGTATTCATTTGCACGCGGAGAAGCTGGACGAGATAAGTTCTGCCGCTTCGAAAGAGTACGCTCTGGAGAAAGCCCTCATGAAGATGAAGGAAGAGTGGCAGGGAGTTGAATTTGAGTGCATTTTATACAGGTCAATAAAAGAAATATTTTAACAGACTTTTTTGGACTATATTTTTTAATGCTATAACTCTCATTTTATCAAAAGTAAGATATCTTCTTGTGTCCAATTATGCAAGCATATATTAACAATATGGTACATCAAAGATTCCTTGTCACCCACTAATCATTTTACTTCTTTCCAGGCCACCTATTTTTATTATTTCCATAGTAAAAATCAATATTGATTATTTGAAAAAGGAGATAATGAAACACAGTATATTAAGGTTCCAATGTATTGGCAATACAACATGACTTTGTTGATCTTCTAAATTAATTGTTGATTTGTGTTTGTAGGGAGACCGGTGTAACTGTTCTTAAGTAGCGTTGATGATATTCAACTTATGTTGGATGATCACATCTTGAAGTCACAAACGATGAGAGGTTCACCTTATGTCAAAGCGTTTGAAGTAGAAATGCAGGCGTGGGAGGAAAAATTGATCTCAATGCAAGATATATTAGATCAATGGTTACAGGTTAGCTGCGTAATTATTGTATCATGAGATTTATTTAAAGAAATCATACATGTACTGCCTTCTCTTAGCTCGTCTAAACCGTAACAGTGATCTTATTTTATATTACAGTAAAGTGAAAAATCTTTACATGGTTCGTTTTTATAAAAGTTAAATAAGGTAAATGTACCAGTCGTTGACCATGTACCAGTAGTTGACCTTTTGAGAATAAAATGGCCCAAAATAAGAAATGCAGATGCGGTATTGCTCTAAATTGTAAAGTTAAGACAATTTAAGGCATATGTAGTCGGAATGAGCCACTAACACATCACCATATAGCCAATAGAGTGCCAGGGTGGACATTTGAAAACAACACCTAGTGAGGAAAGTTTATTTTTAAAATTTCTTAAGTGATCAATCTAGAAACGGTATGTACATTGTACCTGAACCACCCATTGCTACTTGATTCAACCAAGAGTGGTGTGACACAAAGCCCTGAGGCAACTCTGATAGAAAGTTCACTATGAAGCCCCCTGTTTAGACATGGTCAACTACTACATTTTTCAATTTGTGAGATGGTCAACTACTGAAACAAAAACATGACTTCAAATAATTTAACACAACTTTTTTTCAACAGGCCCTTTCGTAATTTTTGTCACATTATATTAATTAAGACATATGATCCAATATGAGTATACTTGCTTTGCCTTCATTCGGTACAATGCTAAACCTTAATCGTTATTTTTGTTGAAATTTTCTCTTAAACGGTCAGCTACTGGTACATTTACCTTAATTGTTTTTTGTTAGGTACAAAACGTTTGGATGTATTTGGAGCCGATCTTCTCATCTGACGACATAATGAGGCAGATGCCAACAGAGGCTCGTAACTTCAAAGAGGTCGATAAGCAATGGCGAGCAATTATGGCCGCCACATTGAGAAATCCTGAAGTTCTTGTGGCCACAGACTATCCCGGACTGCTCTCTTCACTCAAGTCGTCGAACAACTTTCTTTCGGATATACAGCGAGGGTTGAATGATTATTTGGAGAAAAAGAGATTGTTCTTTCCGAGGTTTGTTATTTGGAATTATTACAGTAATGGAACAAAAATGAAAGAAGGAAGGAAAAAAATATGACTAACAACATAGTTAAAGCTGAGATAAAATGAATTTTGATTGATGAAATGATTTCTTTTCAGGCTTTTATTAGATTTTAGTCAAAGTAATTTCTTAGAAATGCTTTTTAATATCTTATGTATTGTAGATTCTTTTTCCTGTCGAATGACGAGCTTCTGGAGATTCTGTCAGAGACAAAAGATCCAATGCGAGTGCAGCCCCATCTCAAAAAGTGCTTTGAAGGAATTTACACTCTTGAGTTTAATAATGATGACGAGATAACCGGATTGGTATCAGCAGAGGAGGAAATTGTCATTCTGGCCAATCCCATTATTCCAGAAGAAGCCAAGGTATGTCTATGAAGTTAAATTAATTTCTATACCTTGTTTATGGCACTATTATTAGTGTTTTTTTCATTAATTATTTCAGTGAGAGAGTTTTCAATGATTAACAGGTTTAAAGATAAAATTATCGATGATCAACCGTATAGCCATCCTAAAAAACCATTACTTAAACAACTTAAAAACAGCTTTTGTTGAGATACACCTTCAGAAATCAACATAAACCACATTTGAAGTGGACATAGTTTAGTGAGTTGATTGCATTGATACTTTCTAGCATTTATTGTTCCTTCATAAGATGCATTATTTAATATGGCGTCTTATAAATATTTAATTTTAATCACAGGGAATGGTTGAGAAATGGCTATCACAGCTTGAGGAACAGATGGCGCTCAGTCTGAGAGACATATGCCTCGAAGCAATTTCAGCATACTATACCACACTCAGATCCGAATGGGTCCTTCAGTGGCCAGGACAAATTGTACAAGTCGCAAACTGTATACATTTCACAACAGAGGTAATCGAAGAAAGCATTTTTTTTTAAATCATACACAATGTGTTTGATTTGACATTTGTATTGATTATATTTTGGAAACTATTCCTAATCGTAAATAGTTTATGGAGCAGAACAGAACCGTCACTGCTGTTGTCATAGATAAAATGTCAACTAACAGTGGACAAGATATGAGAAAAAACACAATTTTATCTGTAACTTTGGTTTTTGGTCAGAAACAAATTTTGTATTTTCAACCATAGTTAATGTTTTGTTGCCCAGAATATACATGTTGAAAATCATCCATTTCCTTATAATGGTTGATTATATACACAATTAATTTCTGCTGCATCTTTTAGTGTCGAAATTACAGCTTTACAAATATTAAGAACTAATAAATCAGATTTGCCATTATTATTTATAGGTAACAGAGGCGATAGAAAGTAATGCAATTGATAAGTATTATGAGAAATGCAACCGACAAATAGATGACATTGTTCATCTGGTTCAGGGTGACTTAGATGCCGGTAAAAGGATCACCATAGAAGCTCTCATCGTCATTGATGTTCATGGTAAGACTATTATAGAAACACATGGATAGTGAATGAATACTTCATGTTACTGACAGTTAGTGGATCAAGGGCTGAAAGTCTTACTTTTTCTTTCCAGTCATTAAATGGTGAATGGAGGTAACTGGAGTCTCTGTTCTAAATCACTGAAAAAGCTAATTCTTTACTGGATACATTGGTTTCGATTCCTCTTTTAGCTTGGCTGAGTAGTGGATAGGTGTAAGTCACCTAGTTACTCCTGAGACATTCCTAACTTAACACGTTTAATGTGTGTTATGCCATTAGATACTGCCATGTAAAGTTAGCAACTGGACAGATAGTGTGGTTAAAGAGGGCGAGTAAGTCTGTGGGCAATTTGCTATAGTCACTACATTCGTTTTGGTGCGGCTCAGTCTAATATCTCTTTCAGTGTGCCACTTCACAGCTTATAATGCTGTTAAATCAGTTCATGCACCAAATTTCAAACTGTCTCACACAATGTCAGAAAGTAACTATCAAAGTGGGAGATACTGTGATTAATGATAAGATTTCATTGAAATTTGATTGTTGAATATCTGAAGCATGTAGATCTTGTAACTCTACAAACCACAACTATAGGAGAGTGTGAAATTCATTTCAGAAATTAAGCAAAAGATTCAGTTTTTTCCTGTTTTACTATTAACAACATCGATCATGTTACAGGTCGTGATATTCTCCACCAACTGCGCGAGAAGAATGTGACGAGCATAACAGATTTCACGTGGATTTCTCAGCTGCGTTATTATTGGCGGGATAATGCTATCACCTGTTCAATGATAACAACAGATGTGGCGTACGGTTTTGAATATCTTGGAAATACTGGACGGTTGGTTGCCACTCCACTGACAGATCGATGCTTCAGGTAGTTATAGCCATTGAAAAACATTTCCTCAATATTACGAAAAGTTACGATTCTTATTATAATATATGACATTACAGTCAGTCACATTATATAAGCCCAATGATCACATTTACAAATATATTCTCGATTGTGTATCAGAACTCTGATGGGTGCTTTCAAGCTGAATCTTGGTGGTGCCCCTGAGGGTCCAGCTGGTACAGGTAAAACAGAGACATGCAAAGATCTTGCTAAAGCCGTCGCCAAAAAGTGTGTCGTCTTCAATTGCTCTGACGGTCTTGATTACAAGGCTCTAGGCAAATTTTTCAAGGTATGATTTGTCTTTTTCCTCCTCATATTATGTGTTGTAAAGATCAGGACCCACTAATGACTTTTAAAATTTCAGGGCTTAGCGCAATCTGGTGCTTGGGCGTGCTTTGATGAGTTCAATCGTATCGAACTGGAAGTTCTGTCAGTGGTGGCTCAGCAAATTTTGAGCATTCAGATGGCCGTAATGAAAAATGTTAAGCGTTTCATTTTTGAAGGCACTGAAATATCCCTGAATCCAACGTGCTGTGTCTTCATCACTATGAACCCGGGGTAAGTTTGTTTATTTATTTGCAATATGCAATTTGAAGTCCACCACTCCAAATTTGTACTGTCACATCTTGCGTATTTTATATGTTTTAATTTCATTTATTATTACTTATTCAGATATGCCGGTCGTCAGGAGCTACCTGACAATTTGAAGGTTTTATTTAGAACTGTGGCCATGATGGTACCCGACTATGCTATGATTGGCGAGATAACCTTGTATTCAAATGGATTTGTCAATGCAGGAATGTGAGTAATATCTTTTCGGGATCTAGGTCAGGACTTCTATGTGAAATTTTGTATTTGGTACTATCACTTTATTGACATCATATATTAATTTCTTGCTCACATGGCTTTGCATGCACTTAATAACCGATGAGTATGTTTGATTGGAAATCAATTCATGGTTCAATTGATTATTGTGTGATTTTACTATCTTCGGAGCATAGGGATTCTTATAAAAGATTTTCAAGAAAGGTGTTAGTAACAGTTGATTATGCTTTCTCTTCAGACAGAGAGAGACTCTTTGAATGAATCAATATTGAAAAATAATACGTAAAGTACTTATCCATCTAAGGATTTGAATCATTGACTGCCTAACTGACACATTTATACAGATGCTACGGCGATAGACATATTGCTTGGCACTTCTAACATTTGTTATTGACATGGCGGGATACTAGTTAAATAAAATAGAATCATATAACTCACTTCATTCAAACTCAAACATAAATAGAGCTTGAATTACTAGAATATACCATGTGTAAGTATTTATTCAATGTTTATAATTATTGTTGTTCGCGGATGATAAATATAAAAAAATATGCGATGGTTTTAATCTTGCAAGGCTGGCTGAAAAAATTGTTCAAACTTACAAACTGTGCTCGGAGCAGTTGTCATCTCAAAATCATTACGATTACGGCATGCGTGCTGTGAAATCTGTACTACTGGCCGCCGGGACGCTCAAGAAAAATTATCCAGACAGAGATGAGGCTCAACTCGTCCTGCGAGCTATTATAGATATAAACTTACCTAAGTTTTTATCCCAGGTAAAAAAATGTTAATTTCAACCCTTTAAATGCCCTTTTTAAACGATACGAATGCTTACATTATACTTATTGGTTTTCAAAGATGATTAAAATAAAAAAACATTTCTAGAGTTGCCGCACAAAAATCAAAGAAAACCTTTCAAAAAATGTTCAATTTTACCAATTAAATTTTCACTCTAATTTAATTTAAAGTCATTATTGATATCATAACATACATTAGATTCTTATTTTATTTATTATTAGCACACTGGCTTTGGGGAACGTGGAATACGCGTTGTTTCTCAATATGTTCATATTTCCCCCATAGCCGATGTGCTAAAATTTATTTCTTTCATTTGATTATTAGTACTTATAATGAGAACATTTTACAAATATAAATAATGTGTTTCATTATATAGATCATGGGTGGCCAACCTTTTCAGCAGCCGGGCCAAATTTTAGAAATGAGATTTCCTACCGGGCCACACAACAAAATATTTTTTTTTATTCATAGCAAACAGGAAATATATAGTTTTTTTAAGAAGATATTACAAAATGAGAATCAAACATATTTATTATATTAGAGTTACGCAATACAAAAAATAATAAAAAAAATAATCTAAATATAATAAATTTTAGTGAGTCGTCTGATTTTGTTTGTCATAACTAAGTTCATCAATGTTCATAACGATTGATGTTGTTGCTACACGCAATCAGTTTTCCAAATGCTCATTAGTGTTTCGTGTTCGCATTTGATATTTAATATGCTTCATTCGACTAAAAAGCTGTCCACACGTGTAAGTGTTTCCAAAAAGCGAAATCATCGATAGACCATGTTAATAAAATGCAGGATATTTCTCCTTGTCCAAACATGTTTTGTAAAACTCTTCCAAACCAACCTGATTGAATATCTCCTTTGCATGCATCACAACACATTTCACAATGTTCGATTTGTAAAATTCCTGGCTATAAATTCACGTCTACGGAGAATGGCGTAGCAAATGCAGCAAAAAGCACACGATGCTCTTTAAAATCTTGAAATCGGTTTCAAAATCCAGGCTTAAGTCGTATATCATCGAAACGTATTTATCTGCCGCTATTTGTGTGACGTCTGGCGGCAATAACGATGTAGGAAAGTGAGTGAAGATTTAGGTCCATAACTGTTGTTCCCAAAGCCCAAGTTTCATTTGGAATGCGGAAATAAGATCATACGTGTAATTGATTAGTTGATCTTTGCCTTGTAGACGAGTATTAACAACATTTAGGTGGCTAACTATATCAACCAGAAATGCAAAGTCGCTAACCCACCACTTGTCTTCAAATTCTGGGATACTACTCGACTTGCTTGCGAAGAATGATTGCATTTCTTGCTTCAAATCAAACACTATTTTCAACATTTTGGCACGCGTCGGCCATCTTACTTCTTATGTAACGTCATTATACTGTGAATCCAAAGATTTGAGAAACTCTTTGAACTGACGGTAATTCAACCCCTTCGAATTAATAAAGTTCACTGTTTTGATGATCACCTTCATGACATGATCGATTTTAAGAGACTTGGAACATAATTCTCCTGATGAAAAAATGCAATTAACATTTAGCATCAAAGTATTACCAACTTTGCAGGCCTCATTTTCAATCATTTTTACTAAACATTAGTGTTTCTCAGCCATTGCCGGAGCACCATCTGTTGTTAAGACCGATAGGTCATTGAGTTATAACGAAAAGCGATGCAATGTCGATGTAAAAGCTCCTAACAAATCCCGTGAACAGGTTGTGTCTTTAAGTGGATACAGTGCCGCTAATTCTTCTATTTTGTTCAGATAAACATCAACACCCCTGATAAAAATCGCCACTAGGGTGGTATCTGGTAGGTCTGTGCTTTCATCCAATGCTAGAGCATAAAATATGAACTTAGATATTCGATTTCTCCAATTCTCTTCAATATGGTTTCTAATGTCGTCGACACGCCTATTCATAGTTTGACGATACAGGCTTATTTTTGAGAAATTTACTTTTTTAGAAAATTGGTTTTATGTACACTAAAAGAAAAAAATGTGTGCTTATGCTCCGCGGGCCACAGCTAGACACCCGCGGGCTACACGTGGCCCGCGGGCCCCACGTTGGCCACCCTTGATATAGATGTATCTGCATCAAATTGAACTAAAAATGATTGTAGATTTGCATAATTAGCCTCATTGTAAAAATTTTGTGGCTTTGATTAACAGATTAATAATCTTAAGCTATTTACATTTATTGTTGCTGCTCAACAGGATGTTCCATTATTTATTGGTATATACAAAGATCTTTTCCCTGATGTTGATCTACCGACGCCCGACAGAAATGAATTGATGAAGTATATATGTGAAGAATTAGTTCGTAGAAATTTACAGCCGACACCTTGGTACACGGGGAAAATTGTCCAAGTGAGTGCTCATTTCGAGAACAATAACATCAGCAGAATAAAATGCTTACATATAAAAAATATATTTTTTTTATGATCCTGTTTTAGATCTACGAAATGATTCTGGTGAGGCATGGCTTGATGATTGTCGGTGACCCGATGGCAGGAAAGACGTCTGCTCATCAACTGTGTACATTTTCCCATCATTATTTGAGTTATTTTTAACAGTTGAAACATGAAATGGTTACAAGAAAATAGCGCTTGTTGGATGCCAAATGGCATGAGCTTAGTGTTGTACTCTTGTATATGGATTTATATTATAGGTATATTTACAAGTTTGTTTGTGTTACAGACATTGGCCGAAGCTCTGCGCTGTCTTAATCTTCAAAAACCAGCTCCCAGACACAAAGAGTTTGCCGTGATATACAAGATCATCAACCCGAAAGCTATAACAATGGCCCAGTTGTATGGATGCTTCGATGCTGCGTCCCATGAATGGTTTGTCACAATAATTCCACTTATGTCACTTAATTCCCAAAACCATTAAAAATTGCACACGGTTTTTTTGAGTTAGGCTAGGTTTGGTTAAGTTAGGTTAGGTTAAGTCTACTAATATGGCATTGCATTTCATTCTATAGGTCTGATGGTATTCTGGCAGTGACATTTAGGGAGTTTGCCTCGTCTCTGTCAAAAGAGCGCAAGTGGATAATGTTTGATGGACCTGTGGATGCTGTTTGGATCGAGAATATGAACACCGTTTTGGACGATAACAAAAAACTCTGTCTTATGTCCGGTGAAATAATACAGGTATAAAAATTTCAGATCATTTAGAATTAGGAATAAAGTCTGAAATAGTAACTAAAATTTTCTTCGATTTTATACTTTTTTCTTTCCATACCAACAGATGTCAAATCAGATGAATCTCATATTTGAACCGGCCGATTTGGATCAAGCATCGCCTGCGACTGTCTCCCGGTGTGGAATGATTTACTTAGAATCAAAAGAATTGGGTACTTTACTTTTCTTGTCACTTAATATTTTACTCTTAGAAACCATTTTATTTTGTAAGATTACCATACGGACACAAACGCATTCCATATTTTGTAAGCGATATTTTATTAATTACAGTCTTTGGGATATTAGTCATACTTACAACAATTGTAAAACTACCACTGCCATCTCTCGGCCTAAATTCATACATAGACAATATTTTAAATACAGATGTGTTACGCTTGTATCACAACAACAACATACCAATTGAAATTGTGGTTTCTTTTTCACTTTCATGGTTTTTGTTTTCAACAAGGTAAAAGACAAATTCGAACACAGGAAAAAAGTGCAAATTTTTTCCAGAACAATTTTCATCTTAATTTTTCTTTTAGGGTGGCGTCCATTGCTGGAATCCTATAAAAATATCCTGTCGAGTAGACTGCTGCCTGAGCAAATGGAGCTGCTGCAAGATTTGATTGATTGGTTTATGCCGGCGATGTTTGATTTCTTAACAAGCCAATGTAAAGTCTTCGTTCAGACCAGTGAACTTCACCTGTTCAATGTAAATAGAGCTAATATAAAATTTAAAATAACTTTGATTATTCCACGTATTGTGCTCCTAACTGTGACACGTGTTTCGCCTCTTTCAGATAACTAAAACTTTGCGATAGTTTCATAATTTAAAATGTTAGAATCAATCTTGCTTCATTACTTAAGCAAACTTTGCAATAGTAAGTCTGAAGATGCCTCTGAAAGAGGCGAAACACGTGTCACAGTTAGTAGCACAATACGTGGAATAATCAAAGTTATTTTAAATTTTATATTAAAATGAACTTCCACAAAGTTACCGTCGTAACCATCGAAAGTATTAAATAGATCTCTTTGAGATAGTCATAATATTTTTCTATCCTCGAAATTGAAATATAAATAGCTGAATCTCCAATCATGTAATTATTTTTTTCAAAACAACTATCATTTGTGTTCTTCTTTAATATTTGGTAAATATGATCTTTTCTTTAGTCATTTTCCAGGCTATTTACCACCATGCTCGAAGGAGAAAATCAAGTCAGTACACTATGGCTACTATGCACATTTTTGTTTTCTGCTTTATGGGGATTGTGCTCTTCTATTGATGGTATTTATAAATTCATCTTTTTATTTATTTAAATTTTACTAAGACTAGCATCCAGATGTGACAGATGCCTGCGTACAACTGGTGACCACTGCATGTAAGTATTGCATGCACAATCGGTCAAGTTGGTTGCGCATGCATTCAAGCAGAAACAAATAGATAATTATTTTTCTCGATTTATTATAACTGCAATTGTTACTTATTATTTGTGTTTGTTTTGATTCAAGGATCAAGTCGTAGATTAGTAGATGTATACTTCCGCAAACTAATTGACGGGAGCATTGAAGAGTTTCCCAAACCGAATACGGTGAAAATAACCAAGAGTCAAATGATACCTGAGAGAGGTTCGGTGTTTGATTTTGTCTACGATAAAAAAAACGGAGGCACTTGGATCAACTGGGTAGAGACTGAAAAAGAAATACATCTTTCTCCAGATGCCAAAGTAAGGCTTTAGATAGATGAAGCACCTATTAATTGTCATAGCCTCTGAATGATATGCTGCTTTTATGACCTTAATTACAAGAAGTGGACTAAGACGTGTAGAATACAACAAAAACGTGTCATTACATTCATAATATTATTTTGCATAAATTTCCAGGTAAATGAAATCCTTATTCAGACAAACGAAAATGCGTGCATGAGATTTTTCCTCCACCGTCTAATATCACAGAAGTTTCCAGCTCTTTTGGTTGGTCCTACCGGGACCGGAAAATCATGCGTGGTCCAGGGACACTTTATGGCTTTACCGCGGGATAAATACATCACGAATACAATTAATTTCTCTGCAAGAACTACAGCTAATCAGGTGAATGGGCAAGAAAGACGATTAAATTAAAAACTTCATTTATAAGATAAAGATTAGTTATAACAACAGATCTGTCAAAAAAATCCATTCATTGCTCAACGTATTAATATGATTTTAACAACATCAGATATAAGATAGTAAATTTACTTTTGGATTGTCCAAAAACAGGGGATGATCCCTACTGGTATGCAGGGAACCAGTATTTCGTATTAAATAATGGTATTGCAGATATCAATACACTACGGCAATAATAAATAAAAATAGGCAAAAAAAATTAAGCAATCCTTATTCTTAAATATATAATTTTTCAATATTAATTGATGATAACAATCCAAATTTATTATATTTACATACCAATATTTAGGAATAAAAGTTTACAAGAGTTCATTCAGTGTGACTGAAAGCGACTTGTTAGAAAACCAAAGTGTACATGTGATAAATGTTCAAATAAATACTGGATAAGCTTAATTGACATTTTCAGAGAGGGTAAAAGTAGATGAAGTTATAGCTTAGAATGGACAGCATTTTTTAGTCCCTTAATTGATAATGCTGGTGATATTTTTTTCAGACTCAAGATATTATAATGTCCAAGTTGGATAAACGGCGGAAAGGTGTATTTGGACCTGCAATGGGTAAACAGGTTTGTTTCCAGGCTTAAAATATGTTTTTATATCTTATTCATGAAGTATTGAAGAGATTAAGAGATTATTGGATGCATTTATTTATTTATTCATAAAAAATACAAATCATGGCATTACAGCTTACGCCAATACGCCATGCATTTGACAAATTTATATACATATACATACATACTTGTATACTAGAGGTCTGACCCGTGGGCTGGGTCGGGCCGGGTAACGAAGGCTTGGATTCGGGCCCGGGCCGGGCTCGGACGCAAGCATACAACAAAATATAACAAAAATCGGGCCATTTCCGAATGAGGTCACCATTATCGCACATCTAAATTGAATACTATAATAAACTTCACGTACTCGTATTAGTCATCTTTTCGACGTCTTGTTCGTTATTTAAAAACATTCTCTCATGAACACCCATTCGAAAGAATAAGATGATTGTTCTTAACTTTATGACTTTTGACGCAATTATTTTAGTATTTTTTAATTATGTCTGCTTCATCGGCGTTTGTACAATACGCATAATGAATTTCATAATATGATCCAGGGTATCAGTATGTCTTATATGGTGATTTCGATCAGTCGCAATTCGATTTGTTAGGTTGATTTTTTTTAAATTTACCGACAAGAAATGGGCTTCGAAAATATTAAGACAAAACTGAAGACTGGAGAATATATTTCTTCAGTTAAAACCCATGGGAAAAGTGAAGTATGGAAATCATTTAGTGAAATCATAGAGGTGGCTACAAACAAAAAAGTTGGATACGTTGAGTGTATAAAATGTAAATGCATTTTCAGCTTTTCTAGTTCAAAAACTTCTCACTTGAGTCGTCATTTCTGTAAAACAAACAAAAACTAATTCTAATTAGGAAGAAATGTATTTCGCACAACTGCACACACACGATAGTTTGTGATAATTTTTAATTTTTATTTGAAAAAAAAATCGGGTTTTTTTCGGGCAAGGTCGAAAAATATCAGGCTCGGGTCGGGTTCGGGTAAGATTTTTGCATATGAGCCTCGGGCCGGGCCGGGCCGGGTCGGAGGTCTTCGGGTTCGGGCCGGATGAAATTTTAAAATTTCGGCCTGTGCAGACTTCTATTGTATACACATAATAAAAATAACAAATTGTAGCCATAAGAACAGAGAGCATGAATGATATACGTAAATATAATAGCTGTCTTGTTATTGTAGTGCATACTTTTTGTGGACGATTTGAGTATGCCGCAAAAGGAAATTTACGGAGCACAGCCTCCTCTGGAACTGCTGCGTCAGTGGATCGATCACGGACACTGGTACGATTTTAAAGATTGCTCCAAGCAAGAATTGGTCGATGTGGTAAGCATGCAATATGATAATATTGTTTAGCTCCTTAATATTATCCACGTTTTATTACATATACCACATAATTTTTTCATTCAGCAATTCATTGGAGCTATGTTACCTCCGGCTGGGGGCTCAAACACTATAACCAGTCGACTCACTCGTCACATGCAAATAATCTCAATCGACTCTTTCGAGGATGCCACGCTCAATAAAATCTTCACATCCATCATTGACTGGCATTTTGAAAAAGGATTTCCAGACAACTTGACAAGGTTAAATAAGGTGGGTCGATTAACCTATTACCTAAACTATTTCATTGGCAATGACTTGGTAGTAATTGTTTTTTTTTTATTCTTTAACCATGTCTGTCCCTAGTGTAGACCACACGGAATCGTGATGGAGGCCTGTGAAAAGCTTAACAGTTTATCTTCAGTGAGACCATGGATAGAAGGATGGAGCCGACCAGCAAATAATGATAGAATGGAAAATATCAATTTGAAAACAAATTTGTTATTGCAAAAAATATGTTCAAATCTCATTATCTCACAATCTAAATGTCTCATAGTGAGTTTTACCTGTAAACCAGCAAAATATTGTCAAAAAAATGATAGGTAGTCCAAGTGAATTATATGTATTATTTTCAGTTACCAATTAATTGCTGGTTGTTTTGCTTTTAAATAACCAATATTAAATAGAACTGTTTTTTCATATCAGTTAATTAATGTAGTAAAAATCTATTGTGACTATTTTTAGGTGATTGTTGCAGCCACGATGGAAGTTTATAAGGCGACAATATCACTTTTCTTGCCGACTCCATCGAAATCTCATTACTTGTTCAATTCAAGAGATTTCTCTCGTGTCATAAGAGGAATTTTGCTTGTTCCATCTACCCATCTGAAAGATGTCAACAAACTTGTATTATTGTGGGTTCATGAAATATATCGGGTATTTTATGATCGGCTTGTCGATGACGTAGATAGGTAATTATTTATGATAATATATTCATTACTGTCGTTTAGTTATATCATTTTATTTTAATTATTGATTCTAGTCAACCCTTTCAGATCTTTTAATATCAGTCAATTTGAAGAAAATAATCTTTTCAACAGGCCATGTGTTTAATTTTGAGTCACGTGTCCTGTTATGATGAATTTAATTCTCTCTTGTGATTAACAATGCCTAATATTGATAGTAGCCATTTGGAGGTCACTTTATTGTCTGAAAAATACTGATTTGAGCGAATTTAATAGATTTTAAAATGGCTTTGCAATGAATTCAATATCATTCTGTGACTTAAGTACCGTAAAACGGGGTGAATAGAGACACTTTTTACCCTTCAAGTCTATGTATCTTCATACCTGCACCACATAATTCAAATATGAATGGCTTGAAACTTGTTTCTATGGTCCTACTACACATTCATGACAATATTTTTCAAATAATCACTATCGTTATTAAGACACAGTCAATTATGTTCGATGTCTCTATTCACATTGAATCGGGGTGAATAGAGACGAGAGAGGGTAAATCGAGACATGGCAGGTGAATAGAGACAAAAATACAGATTGTAATGATTGGAATATATGAACCTCTATTCTATACAAGTCTCTATTCATTCCATTTTACGGGTACTTATTAATAAAATAAAACATGATTGATTTTAATTTTCGTACAATAAAAGAGAAGTTTATAAGGGGTCAAAAAGTAAGGATGCACAGGCATCAAACTTAAACACGTTTGTTTCAATTTTGCCAATAATTTAGTTGGTTTAGTTTTGTCATTCGAGAGATAGTATTATAGTCATTGTAAAGAATTATATATAAATGGTAAGAAATACATTGGATACTTAGTAAAGTTGTGCTAAAGTTCAATCCTTGTTTTTTTATCTATTCACCCTGTTTACGGTATTTATTATTATGATGTATTTATGACATTTTTAGGCAGAAGCTTTTCGATATTGTGATGCCGGCAGTCCACAACAATTTCCATGTTCATTTAGAAACAGTTGCATTTGAATTTGTTGGTGATGGTGAAAAATTGAACTTCAAACACTTGACAAACCTCTTCTTTGGGAATTATATGGAACCCGATGCTGATCCTAAAATATACGATCAGGTAAAATAGTTTATATACACTTTTATAATAGATAATATCAGCTGTAGTCAAGTGGTCACGCCCTAGGGCTTATGTCCTTCTCAATTGTGAATTGAAGTGATCGGACTCCGATATGTACTCCATTAAGGCATCTGTTTCAAAAGACATATATGTCCGAGAAGTTTTTCTTTCTTCCCATCAAGTATTCACCCTTTCCTAACTCAATCTTTCTATAAGTGCCCACTCTCAGATTTATTAAAACATATTCTGTTTTGAAATGATCATTGGGAGCTCATGAGCTGGCCATTGAGAACTGGCATTGTTTATAAAAATACAATCATTATTGTGGTGAGAAATTTTCATTGCAGCGACTCAGAAAATTTTTGTGTCAATAACAGAATAATGGTAATTGATGTTCATTTTGTTTCTTCATTGCGTGGGACAACTTTACAGGTGACCGATCTTGACTTGATGGTTGAAAAGATGGAATACTATTTGGAAGAATATAACTTGATGTCGTCAGTCCCGATGCAGATGGTCATGTTCAAATAAGCTCTTGAGCATATATCTAGAGCCTGTCGTGTTCTATTACAAAACAATGGTTAGTGAAAATCATTTATTTTCCTTGCTAATATTCACCGATGTCTATGTCACAAAATCAACAACTAGATATAGCGACCGCGAGCAGACACGGTTTCTTGTTTCACTCTCATGCACAGACACTATCGTTGTCAGTAATGGATTCCTCTTTACGGTAGATCAGGCAATGATCGCCACATCTCAAAGTGGATCTTTCAGCGGAAAAATTGAATATCTCCACTTAAAATATTTAAAAAAAATCATGGTAGTTTCACAACTGTCACAGTGAAATTCCAGCGCTCTGGACACCCATCGGGTATTATAGATAGGGTGTACTCGGCTGAACTAAAGGCTGCTGACTTGGCAGGGAAGCAGCAAAGCAATTCGTCAGTGATTTGGCGATCTTGGAGGTGCCTGCGTGGTCATATACTCCATATACAAAGTTGTGATCTATAAATTGAATGCATTCCTTTTTTTTTAAATGATGTGTGTAATTTTCAGGTCATTTATTACTTGTGGGTGTTGGCGGGAGTGGTCGTGGTAGTGCTGTGAAGCTGGCAGCGAATATTTTGGAAATGAACTGTTTTCAGGTATGTATTATATTTAGTAAGATTCAAATAAGTATACTCCTATTCGCGCTAAGGGTTGTTAATTAAAAAATATTACACAAGTTACTACATTGGTTTGAAGTAGATTGTTTATATTAAATTCTCTAAAGCTCTTGCTTTATATCAATATAGTTATAAAACATTCCTTCAATGGTATATATTTTCATTAATTAAATAAAACACATTTCGTAGAATGATATCCGAGGGAGCATTTTTAACTGGGATAACGTATATAGATTAAATTTGGAAGAACTATAAATCTATGGTTTAAATTTCTAGATCCAAATATTTAAGTCGTACGGTCCGGCAGAATGGAGAGAAGACATAAAGCGCCTCCTTATGAAAGCAGGCATGTCTGCCAAACCAATCGTGTTCCTCATCACAGATAATCAAATCCAATACGAAGGCATGGTGGAGGACATCAACATGATTATGAATACTGGAGACATACCTAACCTATATCCACCCGAGGACAAAGTTGAAATTATTGATAAAATGCTCAACTCGGCTAGAGATTCCGTAAATAATTCAACTTTATTTATTTATATTTAATTGCATCCAGGGTTGATTCATCAATTTCTTACATATAATTTACTGACTGCAAATGTTTTTCATCACTTTGAGCTTTTTTTAAAAATAGTAAAACACAAACATGTGGGCCAGTAACCATGTGCTAGAACTATTTAAATCTAAATAAATTATTTTTGTGTTGTCTTGCTTTGCGTTTTGTTTCTTATTCTTCTATCTTTTGTTAAACTAACAATCAACCAATATTGCATTGGTTGGTTGATAACAGCAAGTTATCAACCAACCTTCAATTATATATCACAATAATTGAAGATATTATATATATTTCATCAATTGTAGGGTCAAACTGAAACAACACTGTTTGCACTTTTTGGACTGTTTGTTGAGAGAGTGAAGGCGAATCTGCATATCGCTTTTGCCATGTCGCCCATCGGAGACTCCTTCAGAAATAGACTGCGAATGTTTCCGTCTCTTATAAACTGCTGCACCATTGACTGGTATTATATTCTTGGTTATTTTCAACGTAACATGGACTGAGATCGTGCTATTTACCACTGTAAGGTTTTACCACAGTTTGATTTTGAGATGCTCATAATGTACTGATCCATTTCACAATGTAGAAGTTGATATCCCAACCAGACACAAGTTACAAAAGAATAATTTTGTTAAATACACATAATTTTGCATGATTGCTTGTTATCTTTCTTAGGTACACAGCCTGGCCAGAAGAGGCATTGGAAAAGGTGGCTTACATGTTCTTGAAACAAATGTCTAATGTCAAAGATGAAACAAGAGAAGCGTGTGTCAAGATATGTAAATTATTCCATACAAGTGTCACAAGCTACAGTACCAGGTAAAATACTACGATATGGTTGGAATCTATTCTTTTTTGGCTCTACCTCATGGCTGAAGATTTCACTTGTGGAATAATTCCTCCAGCTGCTCTAAACAAATCTCATTCATATGCTTTGATGCATTTCAGTATTGTTAAATGGATATTGTTTCATTGAGCATAATTTGTCTTTTTTTAGATTCTATGAAGAACAGAACCGTAAAATATATACAACGCCAACATCATACTTGGAGCTTCTCAAAGCGTTTCAAGAATTATACAAACTTAAAGTGGAACAGATTACTTTAGCAAGAAATAGGTGGGTATTTTGATTTATGTATTTCATGTATTTTTATTCATGTTTTTCATATATTTGATTTCTGAGATAGTATTTTTACAGTTTTGAGATTTGGCAACTGAATGTTTTAGATACATGTCAGGGCTGGAGCAGCTCGATTTTGCCGCCGGTCAAGTTGCAGTGATGCAGGAGCAATTGACAGCACTCCATCCTCAATTGGTCGAAACTTCAGATAAAACTGAAAAGCTTATGATCAAAATTGAACAAGACACAGTTGTTGTGGAGGCTCAAAAGGAGGTTAATCCAGACGGATATATTCTTCATTTTATATTCAGATAATTTATTTCAACAATGATATTATAAATACAAATAATTTATACGTATGAACATATTATGTTCACAGATTGTCGGTGCTGATGAAGCATTGGCTAACGAAGCAGCAGCAGCAGCCCAGGCCATCAAGGACGACTGTGAGAGCGACTTAGCTGAGGCCGTGCCGGCTCTCGAAGCGGCAGTTTCTGCTCTCAATACCTTAAAGCCTGCTGATATTACTCTCATCAAGTCCATGAAGAATCCTCCGTCTGGCGTGAAACTGGTCATGGAGGCAGTCTGCGTGATGAAAGGAGTTAAAAGTGACCGAAAGCCAAATGCATTAGGTGGAGTTTTTATAACACTATATTGTTTCTCAACGTGGTGATTAGTATTACATTGAATATGTTTTTGTCGTTCTGGCAATAATTATATTGAGTTGGGCCTGTAAGCGAGTGTTTTGAAAACATCGATCTATGGATTTTTGTTTGAAGGCATGGGTGACTGTATTGTCTAAATTCTTTCCCACCCATCATATTCTTAAAACAGGATGTAGCGAGTGGCTAATCATCAGCCTTGTACTAGCCCTAACATCCGATCCTTACCCCAAAGTGACTAAATAACAAGTAGTTTTTGTAGAAAAACTTCCGTTTATTTGAACAGAATTAAGAAAATATAAAGGACATGCATGAATAAAATTTTAATTATTATGCAACCTTTCTTACATCTTGATATAAAGAAAGAAGCGAGTTTTGATGCTGTATAACATTGTTCATTTTTTAGCATCACGAATTGAAATAATATATGCATTTATATGATTTCAGGAGTAATGACGGAAGACTTTTGGGGTCCATCACTGAAACTGTTGGGAGACATGAAGTTCTTGGAATCTTTGAAAACTTACGATAAAGACAGTATTAACCCAACAATAATGAAAAGAATTAGGGAGAGGTAAGATTCTATGGTGACTATTCTACAAAACTTATTTGGAACAAAATAAGTGTCAGCATTCTGTTCAACTCAGTTTCGTGATGATATCAAAAGATCAGTAACGCATTATACGGAATGCTACTAATCTACAATTGTGGAAAGCATCTGATATCCAAGCAATTTGTTGAAATATATAATTTTAATCATATCTGTCTGTTACTTTCCTATCTTGCTGGATAAAGATGTCATTTGCCTGAGTTGGAGGATGGCCACTTTGGATATGTGTCAACATTATAAAATTTTTACATACTGTGAAAGAACCTTTTTTTCTCAGGTATATTCCAGATCGAGATTTCATCCCTGCCGTCATCACAAAGGTTTCCACTGCTTGCGAGGGTCTGTGCAAGTGGGTCAGGGCAATGGAGGTGTACGACAGAGTTATAAAAGTCGTTGCGCCTAAAAAGTTTGCTCTCGCTGAGGCAGAGGGAGAATTGCAAGCGCAGATGTTTACCTTAAATCAAAAGAGGGCTCAACTCCAAGGGGTAAGATTTTATAAAAAATATTCACAACACAACAATCATGCATATCCATTCCTAAGCAACTTGGGAAACCCGGTGAGTGGCCGAAAGTTTACTGTTATATTTTCCTTCAGTAAACTTAGGCTCCACTTATTCTTCATGACTAGAAATAGTTAGTGACCGCAATATATGTGGTTCAGAATCACATTGTATATCCAGGGAAGGTTGTAGATGGCAGCTAATCCATGAAACATTTGTCTTATACTCAATGTATCACAGGTAACCAAATGGAAGAATTTGTGGAATAAAAATACTTCTGATATTTCAAAATATCAACATTTATTTATAATTATTATTCAGAATCACATGTCATTAAATATCTGTTAGACAGGCTAATTTTTTTGCCAGCATCTGTTACCACTGATTTCATTGGAAGAAATATCGAAAGATGCTTGTTTATCATTTCTTATAACAATCACAATAAAATTCGCCGACTTTCAGGTTTTGGACACACTACAAGCGCTCAATGATGAGTTCGCAGAGTACACTCGCAAGAAGAAAGGCCTGGAGGACGAAATCTGTGTGTGTACTCAGAAACTTGAACGGGCCGAGAAGCTCATCGGGGGATTGGGCGGGGAGAAGACGAGGTGGTCTGAGCTTGCGCAGATATTGCACGAGTCACTTTCAAACATAATCGGTGAGAAAATTTATACAACTATTCCAACTGTCTTAGTTAGTTTATGTTTCCAATATAATTATCCTGATAATTTTGTTTATCTTCATCACGCGGTCGTTTCTATGCACTTTATAAATGATCGAACAATATAAAGATGAGCTGTCTTTTTCTAGGTGATGTCCTTCTATCTGCTGGATTCATAGCATATCTAGGTGCTTTCACTGTCAATTACAGAAATCAACTTGTTGCACTATGGAATCAGAAATGTCAGGAATACGGTAAGGGCCTAGTATAGTAAGCGACATCTATTTTAAAAATATAAATTCGGTCAGAATAACCAATGGTTAATAGTCAGTTAAGTAATCGGCTTAAGTAAAATGAGGGGAACAAGCCACCACTTTGCTTCAATAGCTTAGCCGAATATATAATAAGTGCCTTTCTGATGAGCTCATAAACATGCATATAAGCAGAAACGTGTTCAGTGGAATAGCATGTGATTTTTTTTAGATGTGCCGTGCACAGGAGAGTTTTCACTGATTACAATCCTCGGAGAGCCTGTTCTGGTACGGGACTGGAACATTGCCGGACTTCCCGTTGATCACTTCTCAATTGAAAACGGAATAATTGTAAATAAATCTAGACGATGGCCGCTGATGATTGATCCTCAAGGTATATACAAATTATCAGTTAAACATTAAAGTGTTTTAATGTGCTGTCTTTACAATTTATTGACGGAATCTCATTTAAAAGAGAGTACAATACGGGGGAAGGGGAAGAAAAAACAGGTCCGTTTTACAGAATTACAAAACAAAACACTTCCCTTTTCGCTGAACAGAAACAAATAAACTCAATCATCAAAAACATCAAGATTACCATTCTCAAAAATGGCACACGCTTTTAATGTAGAAATAGAAATATTCCCATTCCCATTAATTTATAAATTAATTGTTATCTTAGAGCAAGCCAATAAGTGGATCAAAAATATGGAACGGAATAACAATCTCAAAGTCATAAAGCTCTCTGATCCAAATTATTTGCGAGTTCTTGAAAACGCGATCCGGGCCGGCTCGCCCGTCATCTTAGAAAATATCATGGAGACACTGGACGCAATTCTGGGGCCCATTTTAGAGATGAATATAATAAAGAGTGGAGGTATTGCATGCCTCTGTCTTGCCGACAACATGATTGAGTACAATAAAAATTTCCGACTCTACATCACCACCCGTTTGAGGAATCCGCACTACCTTCCGGAGATTGCTGTGAAAGTGAGTGACCGTTTGAATTGGTATCTATTCATATTCTAAATGTATATCCAAAAAACCCGCAATTTTTAATAATCAATTTATTTATTGTCACAGGTTACACTGCTCAATTTCATGATAACACCCCAAGGATTGCAGGATCAGCTGCTTGGTATTGTCGTGGCGAAGGATCGACCTGAGCTCGAGGAGAAAAAGAATGAACTTATAATCGAAGGTGCAAACAATAAGAGAACACTCAAAGAAATTGAAGACCAAATTTTGGAGGTATCATAATTCAAAACATTAAAAATTAGCCAGAAAAGGCTGCTTGTTTCAAGCAATATAAATTATTTTTAATTTTGTACTTTTCCATGAGTTTTGTCGCTAACGACCCGGGTTTCGAAAGGCGAAACCCGGGTCGTTAGCGACAAAACTCATGGAAAAGTACAAAATTCAAAAAATTCAAATTTGATATTGAAATTCCATCAAGCACCCTCAGTCGAAATACTTAAATATAAATTATACTTTCGATAATCTGTTCATTGTAACTTGTAACTTGTGCTACTTGCTTTATAAACACATGTTTAACCAGCTAAATGGATAATTAATTAATGTATGTATATACTTTACTCAGGTATTGTCATCAGAAGGAAACATACTCGAAGATGAATCCGCAAACAGAATCCTTTCCTCCAGCAAAGTTCTGTCAGAAGAAATACAGGAGAAGCAAAAGATTGCAGCCATAACAGAAATAGAAATAGACGAGGCTCGGGCGCAATATATTCCAGTCTCCAAGCACGGTTCTGTATTGTTCTTTTCAATATCCGATCTAGCGGCGATAGACCCCATGTATCAGTACTCTTTGGTGTGGTGAGTAGATGGAAGATATTCAATTCATTTGTGGCTGATAATCTATTGCAATGGTCTGGTTTTTTGAAATGTGAAAATGAATTGCATATATGTTTCATTTTTAATGGCTTATGATTTGTTGGTTGTTCCAGGTTCATTAATCTTTATAATCAGTCAATTGCCAACTCTCCCCCCACCGATGTATTGGAGATGCGGTTGACCAGTTTGAATGATGGTTTCACCAAAAGCATTTACAGAAATGTGTGTCGCAGTCTATTCGAAAAGGACAAATTGATTTTCTCATTCGTCTTGGCTTTGGGAATATTGAGATCACATGTAAGCAGCAATAGTAATTTTGTTAAAGGTATCATAGTTAGATGTTATTAAAAATGTGCCACCCTTTATAAGAGCTGCTTACAATAATTAAAAATGAACAGTTATATGAAATAAGGTTTCTTCTGTGATAGTTATTGCATTATTTATCCAATATCAGGAATACTTAGATGGTAGTTGTCGAGTACAAGGGTTAATATTTCATAATTTCTTAGTTCATTTTCTTTGATAGTTTTATAAAAAAATGAATTTAATGTTTCATTATTAAATTATACAATTTTTCTTGCATGAGACTCTGTTTGTTTACTTAAAATTATCGTGAATCAAATTGGTATATTCAATGTGCATTATGATGAGGTCATTGCTGATTCTACAAAATTACTTTAGGGCAAGGTTCAAGAAGATTTTCTGTCTTTCTTGCTTACCGGTGGAGTTGCTTTGGAAAATCCTCACCCCAATCCAGCTCCAGAGTGGCTGCAAGAAAAATCTTGGTCAGAGATTGTGAGAGCCTCATCGCTAACTGGGTATCAGCTAACTATATGTTTAAAATTGTTTTTTAGACTTTTCAATCAATGTTGTATTGTAATGCCCTAAAGAACTTAATACAAGAATCAGTGTGTTTGACAAATGTTATACATTTAATAATTAGTATAACCTTTTTATTTATTATAGCAATTTTTTCCATCGTATATGGATTGTTTTCCCTGATTGAATTATTATGAAAATAATTCAAAAACAGCATTAACTCAATGAATAATACAAAAGTTCTTAATATTTATAATAGAAGTTTAATTGCTTAAAAGCTCTGTTCTAGAACTTCAATAGAGCCAATATTCGTGAGTGCTTATTGACCCAAATTGATATCTAAGTGATTTGTTTAGATTGTTTTATTGCTAAATATTTAAATTCTAATAATCTTTTTCAGTCTTGAGAACTTTCTCGTAACATTTAAAGAAAATGTTAATGAATGGAAAGTTTTCTATGATGACTCTAATCCTCATACAATACCATTTCCTTCGCCGTACGAAAATGTTGTAGGCCTAACTAGACTCGTGTTACTCAGGTAAGTTAACATATATTCATATACATCATGACTATTTTATTTATTTGAGAAAAATAGATATTCTTCAATCACATATTGCAAATTCCTGTAATAAAGGCCTTAAGCTAAATGCATTGGAACAGCTAGAAATTAATAGGTATAATCAATCCAATGAAATTCTTAACAACCAGATTACTTGTAATACTTCTCCTCTTCTTAAACCTTTATTAATCCGGATTCGGTCCCGATTTGTTTACATTCCTGTAATAAAGGCCTTAAGCTAAATGCATTGGAACAGCTAGAAATTAATAGGTATAATCAATCCAATGAAATTCTTAACAACCAGATTACTTGTAATACTTCACCTCGTCTTAAACCTTTATTAAGCAATAAACTAAAAACAATTTAAAAATTAAAATAGAAGCACCTAAGACTTTGCAGATTTTAAGTGGTTTCACACGATAAAAATAACCCAAAAATACCCAGATTATAATTCGCACCATTACGTTAGACCAATAAATTAAACTTATTTTAATTCTTCCATGGGTGGTATGGTTTGAAAAGAAAGAGAGGATGTACGGGGCACCCTGTCTAGCATAGGTATATAAGCTATCTCTAATAAACGTTTCAAACATAGTTCTGACGAAGGCGTAAGCCCAAATAGCTATCAACAAATATAAAAAATAATTTATGTAGAACTAAAATACATTGTTATTTTTCTTACCGTATAACATATTGCAAAGTTGACAAACAGTGGAAACAATGAAATCAACTTTGCTGTGTATAAGAATACTTTCTTAATACAATGATTACATGTAACGCCTCATTTACAATATATTTCTTCATGACCAGATGTATACGTCCCGATAAGATTACTCCGATGGTGCAACATTACGTTGTGACGGAGCTGGGTCCGACATATACAGAACCGCCACCGTTCAATCTAGAGGAGTCCTACAACGACAGCAACTGCTGCACACCCCTTGTATTCATACTTTCGGCCGGGTCTGACCCAATGGCAGGGTTGGTCAAGTTTTCATCGGAGAAGCGAGTTGTCAGTCTGGAGACTATCTCTTTAGGACAAGGGCAGGTATTTACAAATTAAGTGTTATATTGTGCTAAAACTAATGAGCTGCTTAGTTTAATAGTTTGTAATGTTTAACGTCATTAGAAGTTTAATTATTTGTTTGCTTTGTTTCGATTCTATTACCCCCCACCTTGCTTCCCTTAAAAGGGAAAAATCCCAATCTGATTGATTGCAGCTCATTAGTATGATTATTAATTTGTTTGCTTTGTTTCAATTCTATCACCCCCTCCTTGGTTCCTTTAAAAGGGGAAAAAACCCAAAATCCATTTTGTAATTTCATAATTTAAAATGTTAGAATCAATCTTGCTTCATTACTTAAGCAAAATTTGAGATAGTAAGTCTGAAGATGCCTCTGACAGAAACATGTGTCACAGCTAGTAGCACAATACGTGGAATAATCAAAGTTATTAAAATTTTATATTAAGAATTATAATGGTAATTTTTTATCAGAGCTACACTTTAAACATGTTAAATAAATACTTTCGATGGTTTCGGCCGGCGGTAACTTTGTGGAAGTTCATTTTAATATAAAATTTAAAATAACTTTGATTATTCCACGTATTGTGCTACTAACTGTGACACGTTAAACATGACATGTTAAATAAATGTTTCTCAATTTACAGGGCCCCATAGCGACCACTATGATAAACAACGCCATTGAAACAGGAGGTTGGGTGGTGCTTCAAAATTGTCACCTCGTTGACAGTTGGATGGGAGAGCTGGACCGTCTCTGCTCTGAGGTTATTGTTCCCCAAACAACTCACGAGAACTTCAGGTGCTGGCTTACTAGCTATCCTTCCAAATCGTTTCCCGTATCTATTCTACAAAACGGTAAAATATTTTGACAATCGTATCTAATTTAATTTGACAAAAAGAAATCATACTCTTCTGCATTCTATTGACAAGAAAGGTATTTTGTCATGCTAAATGTGCTATTTTTTGAATATCTGGCGTCACTTTTTTTCAGGGTATAATTATTTTGACTTATCTCATTTTACTTCACAGGTATGTACTATCACAGGTATTTCCATATACGACTGATGGCAGTGAACTGTGTATGGGTTAAAAATTTATTGGCCCTTGGAGTATCTTGGGGCTTTATTTTAACATGGATGTCGATACTCTCTAATGGGTGTTTCGAATGATTTTCATTTTGTTTTTTTTGTTATTTGGTGGGGCTACATTAATTCGTATTATTTCTATAATACCAAAAATTTTATTGTGAATAAATAATGCATCATGTATTTCCCACTGTGTGTATAATGTATTTTGCAATTTTGTACATTTATTTTAATTTAATAACATAATGTTTATGTAAATCTATTATCCCAATACGTATAATGCTCTTGCATTATTTTTAATTTATTACTTTAACTAGGAAATCTATTTGGAAATTTATATTTTAATCACTGTAAATTTCATTATTTCATAATTTTTATGTATTTATTTGCTAGCAATTTAAAGAAAAAAGTAAGTTGATATGCTAAAAGAACAACTTTTGATGGATAACTATTTCTTGTGTTATCCCTTATATCCATTTCGTCTTTCGTAGGTGTGAAAATGACAAACGAAGCTCCAAAGGGGCTTAGAAGTAATCTGTACCGCTCGTATACATCTGACCCGATATCGGACAGCGAGTTTTACTCTAATTGCCCTCGTAGTGTCACATGGCATCGCATGCTTTACTCACTGTGCTTCTTTCACGCCCTCATACAAGAGAGACGGAAGTTTGGCCCTCTTGGATGGAACATTCCGTATGAATTCAACGAATCTGATCTAAGAATTAGTGTGATGCAATTGCAGGTAAGCTTTATGACGCATGCAATGTTTTTGAAACAGGTGTTTTTAACAAAAAGAATTTTAAACAGAGTGGACGAGAAAAGAATCGATCAGTGTTGAACAGATGACAATAGGATGGACAATCACAATGCAGAAAATTATACATTCCAATAATAAGAAATAACTGAAAATCAATACATAAAACTTATTTGAAAGAAGAGTGATTAACCTAATAACCCTCTAGTACCCTAGAGTTGATTCTGAACAATTTCAAAATAAATGAGTATACAAGATATCTGATTAAAATTACTGCTTAAAACCATTAAAAAAATGTGTGACCATATCAAAATATCCACCTTCCTTTTATTTAACAGCATTTTTATTTAAGCGGCAAGTAAAAAGATTTTGATATATCATATTTTCATTTCAGATGTTTTTAACCGACTACAAAGATACACAATTTGAAGCACTCACATATTTGGCTGGGGAATGCAATTATGGAGGACGGGTCACTGATGACAAAGATAGGAGACTGCTTCTCTCACTTCTCTCGATATTTTACACGGATGAAGTTGTCAACGACCCAGAGTAATTCAAAAGATTACTAAATGTTTACAATATACATAAGTTAATAAAGTGTTAAATATTTATTGTTTTAACGTATGAGTAGAGCCTAAATGATCTTAATTCTACCAGATATGGTGTTTTGATGATTGTGTGTTTCAAACTTATGGCACCGCAAATTCTTAGCTAATGCTAATTCTTGAATGAACCTCATATTTTAATGACTTTTTATTTTTTCCAGCTATCATTTCTCCCCGAGCGGTATTTACAAAATCCCTAAAGATTTGGATCAGGAATCGGTTATTGAGCACATCATGAGTCTACCCTCGATACAATTGCCTGAAGTTTACGGATTGCATGAGAATGCCGATATCACAAAAGATAATCATGAAACATCAGCCGTACGATTAATTTGTATTCAATATTTTACAACAATATTGCTTATCATAGTTTATTCTGAATTGAGTTGACAGCTTCAGATTAGTAAATATTGCTCAAAATATATAAAAGGTCCACAAAATAGAGAAAACATGCTATAAACATTATTTTTTTAATCCATCCTAATTAAGCATTTCAAGAGAAGTTGCTCAGTGTTTAAAATTACGCCAAGCATTTGTTGGATTGGTCTACTCAGTATTAGAATTTTCCGCGTAGTTATCCTCTCAACTGAGAGGGAACATTGGAAGCAACAAGGCTGGCAAAATACAGAGAATTTTTGAGGCCACATTCACCATACGAATAGCAGCTAACTTGCTTATTAGTAAGTTTAATAATTACTTCTGGTTAAATAATTACTAAGTTCTCGTTGCCAATTTTTTTCAGTTACTTTATGGAACTCTTCTCACTCAAGGTCATATAACTTCAGGAGCTGCGAGTAAAGATACCGATAAAGGAATCGTAGATATAGTAAAAGATATCATGGGGAGAATTCCAATGGAGTTTGATGTAGAGGCGGTATCAGAGAAATATCCTGTTATGTACATGAATAGTATGAATACTGTCCTCAGACAAGTAAGTACTGTTTTCATGCCAATCTATAATCTCTACGTGTCAATAATACTAATATTGCAGTTTTTGCTTGTTTTATTATACTTTTCAAAACATTCTCGAATTGAAGGTATCAGAGTTGTTAAGAAAAAGTCCTATGATATGGACTATAGACCAGTAATTGACATTTCAAGGTTTGAAGCACTAAAAATATTATATGCTCTATGCCAACTTTTAGCCAAATATGGGGCTGATGACAATATTATAATAAAAATCAGGACAAGACTTTAACCTTTACCCATGATTTTATATAGCTGGAATTTTATGTTTTTACTAGTGGTTCCACCTACTTGGTATTTGGTAAAATAATCACAGTTGAATGAAAACTAATTCAAAGCTAATATAAAATTTAAAATAACTTTGATTATTCCACGTATTGTG
Organism: Himalopsyche kuldschensis; assembly: GCA_028554975.1. Lineage (NCBI taxonomy): Eukaryota > Metazoa > Arthropoda > Insecta > Trichoptera > Rhyacophilidae > Himalopsyche > Himalopsyche kuldschensis. The sequence continues at coordinate 2,969,623 of JAHFWI010000005.1, forward strand.
TAACTAATTGTGACACGTGTTTCGCCTCTTTCAGAGGCATCTTCAGACTTACTATCGCAAAGTTTGCTTAAGGAATAATCAAAGTTATTTTAAATTTTATATTAAAATGAACTTCCACAAAGTTACCGCCGAAACCATCGAAAATAATTCAAAGCTATTTGCAAATTATTGTGTGGTGATGTATGTAGTTGACATTCTTTTTTTTAAATTTGAATCATAGGAAAAAAGAATATCTAACGACAGCCAATTAGAGACAAATCCATCGACAACCTATCAAAAAAACACACACATTAGTCTTTGTTTTATAAATGATAACAATAAATTTGTTTTAGGTACTATACAGGGCAAAAAAAAGTGTTTAGAGCTTTTATTGTTGATCAAAAGTTTACTAAATATCAACCAATTTTTATGACTTTAAAAAAGTATTAAAATTTTTGTATGATTTAATATTGAAGTTCTATTGTACATTTTAAGTATTGTCTATGTTACAGGAGTGTATACGGTATAACAGACTTGTTAATGTTGTGAAGAGAACATTGCATGGAGTCCATCTTGCCGCCCAGGGTCTTGCTATTATGAGCGCAGAATTGGAGAGCTGTTTTGACGCTATCGCTAAAAGCTTAATACCAGAAGCATGGGCTAGCAAATCATACCCTTCATTGAAACCGTTAGGATCTTACGTGGTAGATTTGTTAGCAAGGTATGCACTGTAAATTGTTTTTAAAATTATCAAAAGCGGAGCGTACAGAGTTGGTCTTTCTGATCGATAAATCTATTCTTTCTACTGTTCCAGATTAAAATTTTTGCAAGACTGGATCAACAACGGGCCTCCCAAGGTTTACTGGCTCTCAGGGTTTTATTTCACTCAGTCATTCCTAACCGGCGTGTTGCAGAACTATTCTAGGAAATACAAAGTTCCCATTGATCAATTGCATTTTGAATTTGTAATAACCAAGTTTGAATCTGATGCACCAATCGAACCTGAGTTTGGTGTCTACAGTAAGGTAATATCACAATGCAATTTGTATAGACATCAATAGTAGATTTAATTTTTTTTCTACTCTTTGCGAGGTACATATTTATTTATTGCGTTGTGGTAAAAGAGTACATGTAATCATACATTTTACAGAGGAATTAAATACTTTTATTGATTAAAATATTTAAAAATATACACGAGTAGTTTATACATTTTCAATACAATACGAGAAATATTAAATTTAAATGAAAATATCCATTAACATATCCGAATATTTGACAGTTTGGAAAATTAAGAGTAATAGTTCATTGTTTCCATTAATAAAAAGATATTTTGTCAGTATTGGTTAATAATTTTATATTCCGAATTATTTATTACATGCAGCAAATATGTGAAGCTTTCGATGAAAGCGTTTTTATTGAAGTAAGTACCATAATAATTTTTTACATACAAGAAATTCTAGTTTAAATTGAAAAAAATTGTTTTCAAGATCAAATTTTAGCCTCTGGATGAGTAACACTACTTATTACAAAAAATTGAGTAAACCAGACATGTGTCATTCTCCAACAACCTAATCTAAATCGGCTTGTTTTTTTTCTGCTCTTACTTCTTCCTCAAAAGCTGTCGGAATGAGAAAACAAATGATTGGTTATTTTTGAACTGCCTTTTTGAAGCAAACATTTGAACGAATTGCGGAGGTCAATAAACTTGATGTTTTCAAATCATGTTCTCTATTTCACAATTATAGTAATGTTGTTTTCACTGGTTTCATACCATTCAACTGATTTTTATATTGAAAAAATAATATAAGAAAAAGACTAAGGTTTATAAACAGTAATATACTATATTTGATTTGTGTATCAGGGACTCTTCCTGGAGGCTGCAAGATGGAACCGTGAGCGTCAATTCCTCGACGAATCTTTTCCTAAAATCCTATTCGATCCTGTTCCAATTATCTGGTTGAAACCAGCCAAGAAGAAGGAGTTCAATCCGCCGCCATCATATTTCTGTCCAATTTACAAAACGAGTGCGAGACGAGGAGTTTTGGCCACGACAGGACATTCAAGCAACTTTGTCACCATATTGACATTTAAATCTGATAAACCGGAGAGGCATTGGATTAACCGTGGTGTGGCGTGTTTGACGCAGCTTGATGATTGAACATTTTTAAATTGCTACCAGTTGGATTTACAATCTATCCTTTTTTATGTAGCCAAGTTATATAAACAATTCTTCTTATCTTGCTCATGTCATAAATTTTATAGAGAACGCAAAACATTGTATGTAAATTATTTGTTTCTCTCAGAGTTGACTCGAATGACTCAAAATTACAATTCAGAATATACAATATCCAATTCATTGGTATTAAGTTATACTTGATGCCAAATATTTAAAACAATGTACCTACCTATTTATTTTGTTTAGCTATCAAAGTTTGAATAATTACGCGAGAAATTAAGGTAAAGTAGATAGAATATGGTTCTGAAAATCTCTATCACTTAACCATTTTACTATTCCATTCCATGTTCACGTCTAGCCACTATCCAGTAAATCACATCTGATGTGAACTGTACCAAATGATGAAAAATATCAAGCAGGTTACAATGACACATTAGTTTTGCCTATACAAAATCCTGTACATTTCATTCCTTAATGTCGGTCCCTGTGGTCTAGTGGCAAGAGCTTTGTCCTAGCGATCAGGGGACCCGAGTTCAATTCTCTGCAAGGTTAGATTTTTTCAATTGAAAAAGAGATTCTTTATCATCGAGTTAATCTGTATGATTTATCGTTGATTTTGTGCATTGGCAGCTGATTCATTATTTTTTAAAAAATTTAAAAACAATTTAAAAATTAATAACATCATTCTTGACCGCATATCATATTACCATTAATAAACTGGTTTAAAATGCCAAATATTTTTTTTAAAATGCAAGATGACAACCATTCAAAAATAGGACAATTTCATTACATTAAAAATAATTTGTGTAAAGAGTACAAAACCGAGTATTTTTATAAGCCATGTGCTAATTTATCATATGGGTATTCTTAATTCAAATGAACCTATTATAGTAACTATTTCAGTTACAGTTGTTTTGTCATGGTATTGTAACATTTTTATATTGTACTTAAAATTAATTAAAATTGTGGCTATTTTTGGCAACATGCTTTGTTTTATTACCTGTTAATTAAAAAATATAAGAGAGGATTTGCTGATAGAAGAGTGGTACTTAGGTTTATAAAGAGTACTTGATGAAAAGCCTACATCTTTGTTTAGTTGTCAGCAAAAATGATTCGTAAATATCAAATAATAGTACTTAGCTTAGACTGAGATCTGGCTCAGTAATCGCAACTTTGTAACTAAAATATCTTGATGACATAAGATTTAGTTGCAGAGAAAAAACATACAGTTAAATACAAATTTTACTGATAAATAAAATCAGAGTTTGTACTTGATAGTTTTTTAATAAGGGTATAATGACTTTCTGTTTTGATCTACAATTGCAATTCTTTTACTGCAAACCGATTGCCTGAAACATGCAACTTAACTGACTGTTGGGAAAAATACATCTTTTAAATGAGTGCATTCGTCCATGCAGATAACACTCACATTGCTTCTAATACGTATTTAATTATTATTGCTAAGCGAGGCTGAAATATTCTTATATTAGTTTATGAAAGAATTATTCTATATCAAATCAATTATTAATTAAGTCTTATTGATATGCAGTGAAAGTGTTGAAAGCATAATAATATGGTAAAGTTTTACAATTGAATGGTAAATCAATGTCTTGATAGTGGTCATAACTCTGATAATATAAATACATTAGTACAGTAGAACCTCGATTATCCGGATTTTCGATTATCCGGATTGGTCAAAATAAACAAAAATATTACATATTTGTAGATATGCACGTGGCGAATTGCGTCCCCTGTTTACGTACGTGATGGAATGAAGTCTTAATATTTTTATCGTTGCATTTGTTCTAACAATAAGTTCTTTGTAAAATATAGGTCAGTCATCGTCCAAAATCTATACGCATTGAACGTTGACGATTTAAATATTTATTTTTAATATTACCGATATGTCAATGAAAAGAAAACGTGTCGTAGTTTCATGAAGATGGAAGCTCAGAGCGTAAATTTATGAAAACATCACGAAATGAAGAAGTTGAAGAGTGTATTTTTATGTGGTTCATACAAAGACGATCATCTGGACAGCCAATATCTGGACAGCCAACATCTGGTCCATTACCATGTGAAAAAGCAATATTTTTCAATACAAGATTAAATGGAGATCCCACCTTCAAAGCAAGCTCGGGCTGGCTTGAAAAATTCAAAGGACAATATGAAATCAGAGAACTTGAGATTCATGGGGAAAGGCTTTCTGCTGACATAAATCTTTGGCATCAAGACGTGAAAATCAAGAGTCAAGAAGAGTGCTATTCAAGACAACTTATGTGTCTTAAAAGTATTTGTGATTTGGCAGCATCGAAAAGAAAAGCTAGCTTTAAGCAGAAATCGATAATTGATTTTTTCAATAAAAGATAATTTATTATTAAAGCTATGTATTGATCTAAAGAAATAAAAATGATTTATAATGAATTTACTTTTTTTTCCTGTCAACAAAGATTTTTTCGATTATCCGGATTTGTCCTTATCCGGACTATCTTCATCCCCGATCAGTCCGGATAATCGAGGTTCTACTGTATACCAAATAGTAAATGCTCTTTTGTAACTTATTTTTAATTTCCCATATGAACATATAAAGTTTTCATTTCTCATATGAACATAGCATACATTGGAATTTAATTTCTTTATATCTGGGTCAAGTCACTGATTTTTATGTTTTCATTTCTTTCCATCCATTTACTATCTGATCCCAAAAACAGAGCACAGAAAAAACGATTTGGTAATTAACTTATATTCCTTTCCCAACCCTGCCATTACTCCGATTCCAAAAACTAAGTGAATAAATACGTAGTGCCACTTGAATGCCCTCAAAGAGCCAATATACTCCATAATATGGGAGTGGACATAATTGTAGATACATTATTTAGTGTGTTGATATTCATATTAATATATGACATGCCTACCTATAATACTTTCAGTCTATCATAACCAAACCATTTCTTGAAATTAGATCATGCAGATAAATAGCCTGTTTATCCTAATCTTTATGAAATTTAAATCTGTGATATTAGTTCAGATTTCTTAAAATGTCAGTAGCAGTATTTTCTATAAAAATCCACATGCTCTATTTAGGTCAAGCAGATGGTATACATCTATAAACAAATAATGTTTAAAATAAGCTGAAAATAGTCCCTTGTATTGAAAATCAAATGATGATTTTGATAACGAGAAACAAACCGCTGTGTTATGAAAGTTCCTTTGTGCTGTGTAATGATATCATAGAAACAATCTTGAAATGGGCTTATAATTTGTCGATTAATTTGGAACCTTTTCATTGATCATTATTTCCTCCAAACTATATTTTACGACATCAAATATCTTTTCTTTATTGATAATGGAATAAGTAAAAAGCCTTGTTATGGCAGCTAAGCTGTTTTGATAGTAGCTATGGAATCATAGGTTATCTATGCTATGGAATGAAAGCTGTTTCTAAATTATTGCGAGTCGGCTAAAGAAAAACGGCCAATCTCTAAATTTCAAACCGCCAATTCGATACACTTTTGACAGTTGGAATCTGTTATAAAATCCCGCCAAACCGTATGTATAATCTATGGTATAATTTTGGATATGATGTACGCCAATGAAAGTACGACTTATCCATCTAGCCCGCGTTCTCATTGGAGGTATTTCACTCCAATGGTGGGCATTCTTCTAACGCCCAATCAAATTCTTAGAACGTCACAACGTAGCACCAATCGACACTACCGAAAGTAGCGTCCATGATACATCTCCCCCCTATTCAGCGCCATCTTGAGCATATGATCAGTTTCGTTTCGCGCCTTGATATATTTGATTGAAGAAATAAAAGGTAAAATAGAAGTTTCAGTGAATAAATGTTATCGAAATAGCTGTATTATTACCAGCTTTCAACCAATATATAAAGTTTTCCGCGCAAATATTGTTATTATGTCAGTTATTCAATAGTTGTGAAAGTTCCCTCTACAACGGGCATTGTTTTGGTGATTTCGTCATGGCATTGTGATTGATGAAACCATGCGTAATACACGAGTAAACCAGCGATATCTTCATTTGTACCTATTTGTGTTTTAGTTGATTCGATATGGCCCGTACAAAGCAGACTGCCCGTAAATCTACCGGAGGCAAAGCGCCCCGTAAACAGCTCGCCACCAAAGCCGCGAGGAAGTCAGCCCCCAGCACGGGAGGAGTCAAGAAACCCCATCGTTACCGTCCCGGTACCGTCGCCCTTCGTGAGATCAGACGTTACCAGAAGTCCACTGAGTTGCTGATCCGTAAATTGCCGTTCCAACGTCTCGTGAGAGAAATCGCCCAGGACTTCAAGACTGATCTCCGTTTCCAGTCCGCAGCCATCGGTGCCCTCCAGGTTAGTTTCGTTAAACCTCATTGTACTTCACTAGGACGCTTCCATTACCTTCTTGTCAATTTAAGTTGTCAGTCTACCGATATTTAATGTTGTAATCAGTGAAGTAGTTCAAAGCATGGCAGGTCATGAAACTGATCTATTTTTAAACATTAGTTTTATTACAGTAATTCACGTTTTTCTCTTTTAGACAAAGCATTATTTCTTTCATAAGTGACTATTGCATGTTGCAATTATAAACAAATAATATTATTATGATGCATGATACAAACCACTGATTTTCATTGTCATTGGTTCTGCTTTCGGAAAACGCTTATTATCTAAGTCATCTTTCGGAAAATAATGCGTTTCACCTATTTATTATGTTGTCCTTTTCTCTGTTTTCACTATTTTCCTGCCTTTCTCATACCTTTCTGCTCATAGGACATCTATAAACTATGACGAGATTAAATATGAGCACATCAATTATTTCACACCACATCCATATAACTACACTATCCGTCTGTTCCGTATTCAAATATTGAGTGAAAACTGTTACTCATTCATATATCTGCAAGTTTTCATTGAATATAATGTGTTATGATTTAACGTGTGTAAACAGTCATCGGATTTCAATAAAATTATTTCCTTAATCAACCATCCATGAAGGTCGATTTTAAAGTACCCTCATTTTAAGTACCTTAGAAATTCACAAACTTTACGAACAATCTTATATATATATAAGATTAGAACGAATTACTTATGCATCTTGCCCCTGTTATCTTGATTTTCTTAGACAAAATTACATTACAAGTGTGTCTACTATACCAGTATTTTGAAATCTTAAAAATAATACTCATTTTTAAATTCTCATGAATGCTTTATTTTTTCCTTTTGATGCCACAAATCCTCGGTTCTCAGTACTTCTGGTTTTCTAATTTTAATCATTATTGAATGAACAGAGATAAATTTGGTCGCCAGTGGCAACATATAAATTTCATTAAATAATCAAATGGAAGAAAAACCACATTTAGCTGAATAATATATAAATTTATAAAAAGTTCTAAGCCTAGGGTCAATGCCCTGTGTGCTGGTAATATAAAAAAAATGCAAGTGAGACCCATTTTGTAACAGTAAGCCAGCCGCAGAGTTGTCAATTAGATTTTAATATTGTCAAAATGATATATTCTCAAACTCTTATTGCGATAAAATAAATTCTATCTAGTATTTTCACGAATGAGCTAATTCTGTTCTGAGTTGTAAAACCACGCTATTACAAGAGTGTTGTTACAAAGATGTTATAATTGGAACTTGAATATTGTTATTATATTCAGAAAAATCTTATCCTATTTAATAGTAACCGCATTTTGTGTCTCCAATTTCCTTCATGAAATATTTTTTAAAATCCTGAAAATTCCCAAAATTGGTTTTATAGAATAGTCGTTTGAATCTGGCTGTGTAATAATTTTATAAGTTTCTACATTGCTCAATAATCAATTAATGTTCTACCCTTAAAAACCACTAATCTGACAATTATTATTGTGTTAACACTTTGTTTATGGGCCTTTTTAATTACTATGGTAATTAAGTACAAATTGTGCACACCATAAACAATGAGTTAAGAAACTGTCTCAAATGATAATGATGTTTACAGCCTACAGAGAAATTTTTGCTAAATATAAATTCATTTTCACACTAATTAATAGCGACTAAAGACCTTGTCTAATCTTCTAAAATCATTATGGGCTAGAATTCTTATCTTATCAATAAAATTATTTCCTGTAAATATTTCATTAAGCTAATTGATTGGTTAATGTATGTTTATTACTTTCTAAAAGTTATCTGACTAGGGGTCAAAGTTCAAAATTTTCAGCTTAAAAAAATCTTTTGCAGATGAGTCATGAAATGAACATGTTCAATCTTGCTTCTTTCATTGTATTAGTCAATGGGGTATTATTAAATTATCGATCTGATGTCTGTTCATGAATTATTTTTTTTTATCTTTTGATTTCAGGAAGCCAGCGAGGCCTACTTGGTCGGTCTGTTTGAAGATACCAATTTGTGCGCCATCCACGCCAAGCGCGTCACCATCATGCCTAAAGACATCCAGCTCGCCCGGCGAATCGGCGGAGAGCGTGCTTAAGCTGCTTAATCCCGTAGTTCATAATTTGACGAGTTGCTTGATCGTAATGGCAGGTCACGCGGTAATTTTCAGGAATACGAAAGGCACCGCATCAAAATTTTGGCCAATAGACCGCGCCTGTGCGATTCTCAGCTGAGCGTATTCAATAAGACTCGATAAATTTTAGATTCGGCACACGTGAATACGATTGGTGCGTGTTTCGTGATTAAATTCCACATCCGACTCGTTCGGCCATCACAGTGGCCCGGCCATTCTCATGTACACTCTTCGTTTACTAAATTATTGTTAACATGACTTCAAATAAGTAAATGTATTCCATTGTATCACCTCAATGAACCGTGTCGTAGTTCTGGTCCGTATTTCGTAAGCGGGAACTGAAATTCTTGTATAATTTTTTTTTTTTAAATATGTTTTTAAGGTAATAGATATATTATGGTCGCCCCCGAGCGGTCCTCTCAATTCATCCCCCGCTCGTCGTCGGAGGAGGGTGTCAATTCGGAAAGACGGGACCGCAAGGGGGGCATACCTTTTAGGATAATTTAAGATAGCGTAATGTGGAAGCATTTTTACTCTAATTTAATTTTCGGTCGAGATGATAACAAATGTATGAATGTGAGTTGTTTTTTTTTCATATTCCACTCGGGTAGTTAACACGATAGATTCAGTGCACACAAGGGTTTGTTTTAAATTCTATTTGGTATGATTGTGAAGTAATCTTATTTGTCTCTGAGTAATGTTTACATGTATTCAATGCAACATTCTATTGTCTTTAATACTTGGTGTCAATAAAATAGATTATTGTAATAATACAGATTTTTATTGCTTCACCTTTTTCCCATATCCATATATCCCTTTCAATGCTGGCGATTTTGCTTCGGAAATTAAACAAAACGGCCTTCCATCCAAGGTTTATTGATTAAAACCATTTGTGGGAGTGTAAAGCAGAAACAATAATGGTAAAGTATTTTATGCTAGGATCTTTTGAATTACCACATTTGTTTTACTTGGAAATGTTTGTTTTGAGGCAATACCATAATAAATAGCATTTCTTATCAATGTGGTTAGTGGTAAACTTAAGATAAAATGTGATTCAAAAAAAAGTCTAGTGGCTGATGGATAATTAATACAAGAAGAAGTATGCTCGCAATATACCTTCTTCAAATACCTTCCTTCAACATTGTAACTCAGTTTTATTAATTGACTAATAACACTTAAAAAAGGCTGGAAACCAAAGAATTTTTAAAAGAGAGTAACCATGGTCATCTCATGTACATATAAAAATAATGTATGAAATTTATTATAAATATAATTTCTGCTGCGTTAAAAATTATTGATTTTATAGTTTCTGCACATTTAGATACTCATAAAAAATATTTTTTTCAAAAATGTAGGGGTCTTGATAATTTCTAGAAAGTCTTGTTGAGAGTTTGGTATTGAAAGGTGACATGAGGTAGGTATGCAGAATAAGTGGGTGGCTGTTTCTTGAATTGTTCTGTTACTTATTCAGTTTGGCTTAGGTCGTATGCCAGTGTCAATGCTGTTGAACACGGAGTGGTGAACTGGGTTTTGAGCGGCCGTCTACGCATGTCTGCTTGGCATATGCTATCATGCTCGCATCCACAATGTTGCAATATCATGTGTGATCCATTCTGAGGATACTGCTAGGTGGGGAGTTTGACTGGGACGGTACATCAGTTAACCCTCCAAGGACGAGCGTGGTCATACGGTCACAGTGATCCCTATTGTCTATTTGTCCCTATTTCCATTTTTTTCTACCTAAACATCGTATGTATCACTCAGTTTCGGTTAAAAACAGTTAAATAGACTCTTTTTAACCAAAATTCACGCTCATCTTTGGAGGGTTAAGGAATAATGTAAGTTAGCTCAGCTAGGTTGTAAATTTCGCTTCGGGCAAAAGTTCAAAAGCTGGTTAGATCTCTATGTACAGTACGCACAGCGAAGTGCTAAAGCACGGCCTATTGAGTATTTCATACAAAGAGTTTTAGGCGAGAGGTGCCAGAAAAGTTACCATAGGGATAACTAGCTGGTGGCGGCCAAGTGTTTATAGTGATGCTGGTTTTAAATCCTTAAAGTCAGGTCTCAGAATCTCTCGTCAAATGCTGGATTGTTCACCCATCAAAACGCAACATGAGTTGGGCTTATATTTTGATTTAAAAAAGTTGCACAATTTATTTATATTTCATGGCCCCAGGAATTTGAAAAAAGATAATGAACAGAAAAAAATCTGTTTCACCTAGAGAGATGATACATTTTCATTGAGTAAATCCCCCAAAACACCGCTAGCTAGGTCTTGACAGTGTCCCGATTTGTTTTTATAGAAAGACTTATTGACCTCATCAGGATAACCATGTATTATATGTATATTCAATCTCTTAATAAAGATAAAAACGTTTCCTGAAACTTGGAAAATATCTAAAATTACTCAGAATGGTACAGAATTATTTGTGGAATATTATTGACAATTGGATTCCTCTTAGCGCCAGCTAAGATCCTTATATATTTAAAATAATTGAGCCATTTATAATAAGTGAGGAGTATAGATTAAGATCCATAAGATAAATACATAGATACAAACATGATGGTGTTCACCGATTACTTGACAATGGTATTGGATACATGTTTACAAGTTAACCATGTGTAATAATTCCTCAAGACATGCTTTGAGACAAGCCTCAACTCATCGGTATGAAGGATTCCATTAAAAATGTATAATTTGGGAGGTAACTAATATTTAATAAATACAACAATATTAGGTAATTAAGAATTTCGACTGAGGGTGCTTGATGGAATTTCAATATCAAATTTGAATTGTTTGAATTTTGTACTTTTCCATGAGTTTTGTCGCTAACGACCCGGGTTTCGCCTTTCGGCATCGTCAGGCATTTCAAGTGCACGGATGTACTTGAACTGACGCGTAGTAAACAGTTTGTATCGTTTATATACAAAAATAGAATCAAAAGTAGATCACTAAGTTAAATTGCTATTAATATGTAAATTAGCGAAAATCTTTTGTACACAAGTTTCAATGAATTAAGTGGGTTTGTTATAACAATTAACGGGAATTTTGAATGATTTTGAATTTTTATAAAAACCCTAGATTTATTTTACATATTCCTATGTTATTATCTGGTCATTAGTATTCTTTTGAGGAAATTGTATTTATTTAAATTTATTGTGAAATCTTTTGGAATTTTGTATTTTTTTAATAGATTTATTTTATTTTTTATTCTGGCATCCTCGTATGTTTGTAAATTATAAGATGGCGATCCACGGTAATGTTAGAATTGAGGAGTGTTGACTAACATTCAGACTATTACAGAATGTCTAGTGTTCCATCGACCCGTAAATACGGGGCCCAAAAAATTAGAATAACAAGTGAGTTTTTATGTGATTCGTGATCGGTGTCCTTCGCTTACATTTAATTGTCAAAAATTCAAAAGTTTTTGGCATTCGTCATATGAAACCAATATGGCCTATGAATGTTCATTCGGGCTAAACTGTTAAATGTCACATCAATTAATTACAATTTATTTTTTCAGTACTCTGTGCGCGTAACTTGGCTCGGAAAGATTTATTCCGTAAGTATTTATTCTCACTTATCAACAGATTCATCTCGGTTTTCTGTAGTAAAAAGATTACGATTTCATCTTGCGATATTGTTTAATGTTTCATTATACCTACTTGTGCAAGTTCTTCATATCTCATCTGTCATCAATTAAGTGAAATTCTTGTATTGTCAATAGGATTGCCGGATCCTTTCGCCAAAATCTCCGTGGACGGCAGTGGGCAGGTTCACTCAACTGAAACTGTCAAAGCTTCCTTGGACCCAAAATGGAATTCACACTATGATTTATATTTAGGAAAGGGCGACGGTATACTAATAACGTAAGTCAATAATGATAAAATTACTTTTATATCGTCCATAAGCAGCGTTAAGTTCTTTAACCCCTCAGGTCTCTTTTACTTTACACAGTCGTTAGTTTTCTACTACAAGTGAAATCATTTTTTTTTAAACCGTGAAAGTATTACTTGATGAAATAATATTGTATATGTACTCGATTGTTTACACCAGCTGTAAAATAAAATTTTGCGTTCTGTCCTTATTCATATTATTTGAAAGCAAGAATATCTGTCATTTTAATTGTTGAATTGAAATTACAGACTGAAATGCTTAGCCATATAGCGACCTATGCTGCAAACTATTATTTATCAAAGAAAAATCAGTCATATTTCAGTTTGATTTCGCTGATAGATCAGCACTGTACCACATCTTTTGCACATCGATAGATTGGGCTCTTGCACAATATATGCTAAATATTCGTGTCTTATTCTCAAAATGTAGGTTTTCACAAATGCGCTTTTTTATTTATTGATAAAATGATCGCCAAAATACATAAATTTAGTGTTCTGAGATTTCAAATAAAAGTGTAGATTGGATGACGCTTAGTGTGTGACAAATAACTTGCAGGCACGAATTAAAACTGTCGTAGCTAATCACATGCTAATCATTCTTGAGCTTGACAAGATTTAGACATGAATACCTTTTACAGTCTGCTTTATTATTTTCCAAATTCGTCTGTTCTATTTAAAATTCGTGGATATAAAAATGGATTCTATTACAATGGACTGCATTTATTTCAATATAAATTTTTAAATAACTTGGGATTATTCCACGTATTGTGCTACTATTCTTGACACATGTTTCCCCTCAGAGGCATCTTCATAGTGACAGTCATCAGTAATGTAGTAGTTCCGCCTTTATATAAAATTTGATAATTTGTTATTACTGGTAACACCATAAAACCACATGTATTTATCATATCTATACACATTTAATATTATTTGATTATTGTGTGAGGATTATTTCCAGAATGATAATAACAAACCTCTATGATCATGAATGTAGAAAGATTATAACAAGTGATAGCAATGCTAGCTTTGGTTATTGTACCCATATAATTAATAAAACCAGAAACAATGTAACCTTCATGACTCCTTTTATATTTCGTAATTTTTATCTGGCTATAGATATTCTGTTTTATGCAATTGCATGTTATGATTGTTTCACCACTAATTTTTTGTTATATGATTTTCAGCATTTGGAATCATAGAAAAATCCATAAACGTCAAGGATCTGGATTTCTAGGATGTGTCCGTATTGGAGAATTGACAGTTCAACGGCTCAAAGACACCGGATGTAAGTTTTCCTCGTATTTTTTTGCATCTAGATTTACTTATCAAATGAATGAATGAATCAAAATTCATACCTTTATCAGTATACCATATCCTGTTGGATTTTTCATTTGAATTGTCCGAAATACGTGCTATTTTTTTAGAGCAGTTGCGCACTTATCTATCAGTGTTGTATTTCATTCAAACCCACGTCATTTTTTTTTCAATTGATACAATTTTTTTCCCCATGTGGCAAAATATTCCTCATTGTTTCACCAAGGCTTAATTTGAAAAACTTATTTTGAAAAATTATTGAATAATGAGCTTATGATTATCTTAAATTATTTTAATCTTTCCATTTTTCTTCTCTAGTTGCGATTTGAATAAAAAAAAAATGGTGGACTTCTATGCCTTGGTCAGACACATCCTGCAGTAATTTCTCCGCTTTAGCAATTCTATTTTTGTAATTCGTTAATTATCCATAATATATCTCTTATTCCAGATTACTCGATAATATAAGGCTAATATAACAGTGTGAACACTTTAGAACATTGGACTCAATTTCTCAAATAGAAGAAATAAATAAATTGGAAACCAAACATAGTTTGAAAAGATAACTGTGCTATTGATATTTCTAATAATAGCACAGTGACAACTTTGTAAGAAAGCAAAATCTACCTCTGTTTCTTAAAATCTCTCGGAGACTTCTAATATTGCTACAACATTAAATACAATTTTAATAACATGGCAATATCTAAATATATGTTATTGCGTATGTGAATTCATGAAGGATCAATTCTTAAACAAAAATGCATAAAGTAAAAAGATTATTACTATTGCTTAATTGTAATTGCTTAATTTTTGTAGATCAATGCCTGGATCTATGCAAGTGGATGGCCGGAGATGCAGAAGCAATCAGAGGGAAAATAATCGTGTCGCTTCTCTCGAGAGATGGAGGGGGGGCAGGAGGCAGATCTCCCTTGGCCGTAGTCGGTCCCGCCGGAGACCTGTCGTCGCCTCACCTCGCCGCTTCAACTGAGCCTCCTTCACGATTACCACGCGGCTGGGGGAGAAAGAACCACCGCCAATGGAAGGTCAGTCATGTGCATTAACATATTTTGCGTATGAAAGCTATGATGAAAGATTTGTGCTAGTGAAATTACTTTATTTTTATTTATTAGTTTGATTCGTGAAAATACCGTTGACTTTCTGTAGATGTTTGATTTAGCACTTCAGGAACCACATGCTGAATTCTATATTTGGTTAGTGACCAAGAATTAGTTTTTATATTTCAATAAGTTCATAGTAATCTAATATATAAAAATCAATATTTGTTTGTTCGCACCCTATGCCCTGCCATACCGTTCATCCGATCGCAATGAAACTTCAATGTTTTTTCATATTTTATGTGCTGCCATATCGTTCATTTTGACAATTTATTGTTACACTTGCGCAATGGTTATAGGGTACAATTAACTTTCAGTAGGTGACGCGTGTGTCGTACCATAGACAATCGGCAAAAGACAAACAGCAAACGTCAAACAGCAAATGTCATAGATTCCGATCAATGTTAGTGAAATTAAATCTAAAATATTGTTTACACAATACACTTTCTTTCTTTGAGTGGCATTGCAATGCCTGCCGATTACAGGCTAGTAAATTATAGAATGTAATATATAAATCACTTGTATACTCTTTCTGATCTGCGCATTGCATTAGTCTTATGAAAAAGATGAAAGAAAAGATGATTTTCATATAGGCTATTTTATGCATTGTAAGATTCAATTCTTATATTGTCAGGTGTACCTACATATTTGTGTGTGCGTATAGATGGAAAATTTAAAAATAGTTTCTCTTAAAATTATGAATACAAGATGGAAGAGATTTAATGTTTGTCTATTTGCTTTTCAGAAAGTATTATGTGAATCATTTAACTCGAACCTCACAATGGAACAGACCCACGAGAGCCGCCGAGGCCAGCGAGGGTAATGAAAACGACCCGTCTTCTCCTTCTTCGCCGTCTCACCAGTCCCAACCTCAGCCGCAGCACGCCAGAAGCAGCTCGCAGAGTGCTGCCTTGCAAGACATCAATGCGTTGCCCGCTCACGCCCACAGAAGAAGTCTCAGCAATGCCAACCCTTCTTGTGATAACAGTCTATCGTTGGTATCGTCAGCCAATCAAGCCGATCTCAATGTCTCTCTCCCCTCGGAGGTCGCCAGTAATGGTCCTAGAACGGAAAACGCTCAACCCTCAGCCGAAACTATCAACCTGTTGAATACAATTGCGAAACGACTAGACGAGATAAGTTCTAAAGATAGCAATCAGGAAAACAACAGGTCTCGTTCGGAGGCCACTCCCGCTGCCGTGGAAGTTATAAACTTAGTCAACTCTCGCCAAAAATCAGCAGAAAGATCTAATTTAGCTGCTGAGGCGAAACGGGATAAGATTAAGACCGATCCCAGTAACAGATTTTCAGTAGAAAACAATACCGACGAAACAGTGTCCTCGGCTGATGTTCAGAGTCCCTGCAGCTCGGCCACTGTCAGTCCGACCAGTCCCAAGAGCTCCATGCAATCCGAGATCAAAAACATCATCCCCAAGCCTGCGGTTTCTGCGAAATCTCCGCGGACGTCTCTCGTCGTTCCGAATTGTGATCCGGAACCAGCTTTAGCGACATCGGGGCCCTCTCCTGATCTACCCGGCGGTCCCTCTGAAGACGTATGGAAATTGAACAAAGTGAACAGTGGTCCCGTGCTGCTGCCCGTTCGGCAGAGGCCTGAAAGTATCGTGGAATCGCCCGTCGATGGCATAATTCAGTCTATGAGGTAAATTATAGTAGAATGTAGTGTGTAATTATAGTAGGTATAAAAATTAAAGTAGGAAGGATCAAATCATCACATACACCCTTTCATACTTCTTATTTATAAATTTGATCCTGCTGAGCATTCGAACTATAGATTACAGCATTGTGTAACTAAAATATTTTTTTCAGGGCGGTGCCAAATGTACTGCTGCCCGTTCGGCAGAGGCCCGAAAGTATTGTAGAATCGCCTGTCGATGGCATACTTCAGTCTATGAGGTAAATTATAGTAGAATGTAGTGTGTAATTATAGTAGGTATAAAAATTAAAGTAGGAAGGATCAAATCATCACATACACCCTTTCATACTTCTTATTTATAAATTTGATCCTGCTGAGCATTCGAACTTTAGATTACAGCATTGTGTAACCAAAATATTTTTTTCAGGGCGGTGCCAAATGTACTACTGCCCGTTCGGCAGAGGCCCGAAAGTATTGTAGAATCGCCTGTCGATGGCATACTTCAGTCTATGAGGTAAATTATAGTAGAATGTAGTGTGTAATTATAGTAAGTATAAAAATTAAAGTAGGAAGGATCAAATCATCACATACACCCTTTCATACTTCTTATTTATAAATTTGATCCTGCTGAGCATTCGAACTTTAGATTACAGCATTGTGTAACCAAAATATTTTTTTCAGGGCGGTGCCAAATGTACTGCTGCCCGTTCGGCAGAGGCCCGAAAGTATTGTAGAATCGCCTGTCGATGGCATAAATCAGTCTATGAGGTAAATTATAGTAGAATTATAGAAGACTCTTATTAAATTAGTTAAATTTACGATTTAGTGGTAGATATAATTAATATAAAATTTAAATAACTTTGATTATTCCACGTATTGTGTAACTAACTATGACACGTGTTTCGCCTCTTTCAGAGGCATCTTCAGACTTACTATCGCAAAGTTTGCTTAAGTAATGAAGCAAGATAAATTCTAACATTTTAACATTTTAAATTATGAAATTACAAAATGGATTACGGGTTTTTTTCCTTCTAAAGGAAACAAGGAAGGGGGTGATAGAATCAAAACAATGCAATAACATAATGATACTAATAAGGTGCAATCAATCAATTAGATTGGGATTTTTCCTTTTTAAGGGACGCAAGAGAGGGTTATAGAATCGAAACAAAGCAAACAAATATATTTCTAATGACGTTAAACATTACAAACTAATAAACTATAAACTAATGAGCTGCAATCAATCGGTTAGGTTGGGTGATAAATTTTTTTTTTAATATTAAAATGAACTTCCACAAAGTTACCGCCGAAACCATCGAAAATATGTAGATATAATTGTTTCTTCTCCAAACTAACAGAATATTTATTCGTTGCAATTTATGTTTCAAAAATTCTTACAGATATATAGCATTTGAATGGATTGATGATATTATTTATTGAAAAGTGCATTTTCATTTGACAAAAGAATTTCAACTTGCCTTATATCAATCCACTGTTGTCAATAGAGCGTGTAGGAAAGATCGAATCATCACATACAATTTTTTACGCTTTTTATTTATAAATTTATTCCTGTTGAGCGTCCAATCTTTAGATTACAGCACTGTGTTGCATAAATATTTTTTTCAGGGCGGTGCCAAACGTATCAAGGAGAAGATATGAATTATCAGCCTGCGGTCCTACTCCGTCTCGTTCTCATCACTTCCACCAGTCTTCGGCTACGCCAGAAGATCTGCCTCCTGGTTATGGTGAGTTTCTTATTTTTATAAAACATGCAAAAATGTTATAACATGCCCACTATGTGAGAACATTGAATAATTCAATGTTTTGATTTGTATATATTTTAAGCAAAATATTAATGTGATTTAAAAAGGGCGATATTTCATTGAATAGTTGATATGTGCGTGGTATTTCTGTATTCTTAATTTGCTTGTAATGATGATATTGCTTCAATGTGTAATTTTCTTCATATATCATTTAAAGAGAACGTTTCTGTGTCATATAACTAAATACTAAACATACATTACTTTATTCTGTAATAATTATATTAATTTATCAAAACTGACTTGAAAGTCAGGACACGGTTTACTCAGTATTTTCATAGATGGAAAAAAACAGCATTAGCAGAGGCATTTAAGAAAGCCGCACTTGATGCCCTCTGATGTCGCAGGCTCCCTATTCTTCTCAATGCATTTTTCGTTTTGGCTAATGTCTGATTTTCAATTTCAGAGGTACGAACGACTCAGCAAGGACAGGTCTACTTCTATCATATAAAGTCTGGTGTCTCGACTTGGCATGATCCTCGGATACCTCGAGATTTCAGCCCCACAGCGGCCGCCAATGATACTCTTGGTCCACTGCCTCCTGGCTGGGAAATGAGACAAACGGCTTCTGGGAGGGTATGCACGTTTTTCCTTATACACATAAATAATCAGAAGCATATCAGATAAATGAAATATCAAGAATTAATAAAATAAAATTTATTTTTATCCAAACCTACTTACTGTATAAAATAAAGTTATATATTTTTTAATTGTCTGGTGTTGGAACATTTATGAATATCAGTTTTGTTTAATCTCTTCGATACTGCGGCCGTGTTTACATGCCAAACAATTCCGTGCTCGTAGGGCCGGCCATACAAAATGCGCGTTTTTGAGACGTGGTCCTAGCGGGCACCTATCAGGCTAAAGAAAGCTTTGCTTTGAATTCATACAGCTACTGACAGCATACATTTTCTAGTGCTGAAACATTTGAGTTCTAAATTTTGACATATATATCAACATCTTTTTTTTTTGGAAAATTAATGACCATGTTAAAATACAATATGTCCCAAGTCAAACCAAGTAGAGTCGACAATAAAATGACTAACTAAATGTACTGTTTTTTATGATGCTTTTTTTCTATTTCAGGTATACTTCGTAGATCATAACAATCGCACGACACAATTTACCGACCCTCGCATCAACTCCCAAATTTTAAGTACGCTCATACACAACAACCGAACCAGAGACTCCTTACCGAATTCTTCCGCTGCTCCGGCTGCTGCAGTCGCATCTCCTGCGACTGCCTCGACCCCTAGCAGAACAACGGTGGCTCCGTCTTCCGCACCTGACAGTGATATCCCCAATAGCTCGTCATCTTCCTCTCGAACGAACCCCACACCCTCCGCTAGCAGTATGGCTCACTCGTCGAGTGCTTCTACGGCATTTCCGAGTGCGGGACCCGGCAGCAGTCGTGATAATAAACTGCTGTTTCCGGTCAGTCGGGGCAGTCGTCCGCCTGAAAATGCTAGCGGAGGTGAATCTTCCAGAACTCCCATCAGAGTGCAAGTTTGCAATGACAGTGCGGCGTCGTCTACACCTTCTCAGCAACCGGCCCCTTCCGCTAGTGTCAACGGCGCAAGTGCCACTCCTTCCGGTGGCAGAAGTCTTCCTAGTGATTTGGCGGATCTTCCTCCCAGTTTGCAAGAGTGCAGCGAGCTTCTGCCGCAGTACCGGAGAGACCTGGCCAGCAAGATCAAAGCTCTGAGAGCGGAATTGCTTCACATGCAGCCGCAGAGTGGGCACTGCCGATTAGAGGTAATTAAGTCACACAATTTTGTGAATACCATTTTCTCTGTACTTTTTGATTTACACATTAACAAGACATCATTGAAACATATTCTTTTATGCAACCGAAAACAGGAATGCTATGCACAACTTTATTAATTACTACCATCGTATTGTAACTGATAGGTGTCAAGAGAGGAGATATTTGAAGAATCCTACCGACTAGTCATGAAAATGCGCACAAAAGAACTGAGAAAACGACTGATGGTGAAGTTCCGCGGGGAGGAGGGCTTGGACTACGGCGGTGTCGCTAGAGAGTGGCTACATCTACTCTCAAGAGAAATGCTCAATCCACATTACGGACTGTTCCAATACAGCAGCGGAAGTCATTACACTTTGCAGATAAACGCCGATTCAGGTAACTGTTTTCATAACCGATGATTCTTAAGTATCATATCAGGTTTTCATTCACACTGTTTCTGTGGAGGACACTATATTTTAGTAGATACCACAGAGTTGACCCTTTGGTTCTTAATGCATGTACAATCTTGCTCGCTCTGTGACGTAATCACCAGGCAATAATTTACTACTAAGCATAACTTGCACACCACTACTTAACACATTAGTCATTGAATTCCTATTACGCATTCCTGGTGATATTTATGATATCACATCTATCCATTAATTATAATGAACTATACCAGCTTATGACAATGGACATACAAATGGTACAGTAAAAGTCCGTTAATTCGAAATTAAAGGGACCGGATTTCCCAAGAAAATTCGAATTACGAATTACGGGATCAGTATGAAAAATTGAATTTTCACGGCAATTGTCGACGGTTTGGAACATCGCGGCCATTTTTTCGATTTTATTTTGAATCAAAAAAATCGAATTACGATTTACGCGATCACTAAAAAAAAATGAATTTTCGCGGCAATTGTAGATGGCTTGGAACATCGCGGCATTTTTTTCGATTTTTTAGAACAAAACAATCGAAATACGAACTACGCGATCACTAAAAAAAAATGAATTTTCGCGGCCATTCTTTCGATTTTTTATGGACGGGCATTTCATATGAATAAAAAACACTTAACATAATTGATTTTCAGTCATTTATATTTAAGGTATTCGCGCTTAAAATAAAATGACGTTTAGTTGCATACTTATAAAAATGTACCATTGTAGTGAAGCTAGGTACATACCAATATATAGATGTCTCGCTTGCACTAACGTTATAAATGCTCGAATTCGATTTTGACATACGATACTTCACTTTATACTAATGGATTTACATAAGCTTTACTCTTCAAAAAAATGTGTCGACTAACTTTTAACCTAACAAACTCACGAAATTGTAAAAATTTCGAAAGTGTCCAAAATTTCGAATTACAAAAAATCGTATGTACATTATGACGAAAAACATTACGAATTAAGCGATATTTCGAATTAACGGTACATTTTACTATGAAAAATGAATATTGGGACGAGCAAATTATGAAAATTATCAATTACGAATTATCGTTGTTCGAATTAACGGACTTTTATAATGTATAACTTATTTTATGTGTACAAATATTTCAAAACAGCACCGGAATGTTTATGGACGCTGGTTTTATTATTCTACTTTTCATCCTGTACCATCATTTACCTTGTATGGATGTATTTTTACAAAAATATATATATGTATCTTTCAGGTGCATAATGTGTTGTGCAAATTTACTAATTACCATTTCAGTTATAAAACAAATACTAATAACTATGGTCAATTGAATAATTTGAACTTGGTTTTTTCAGGTGTCAACCCAGAACATCTGTCATATTTCCACTTTGCGGGACGCGTTTTGGGAATTGCGACGTTTCACGGGCACCATCTTGAAGGCGGTTTCACTACACCCTTCTATCGGCAACTCTTGGGTAAACCTGTCACACTCGGCGATATCGAAGGAGTGGATCCTGAACTTCATCGGAGTCTCACTTGGATGCTGTAAGATATTTTAATGACGATATTTTGTATTGGTCTGCATATTACTGAGTGGTCCTTCGGTTGTGTTGTTCTCGAATTTCATTATGGACAGTTTGAAAAACTGTTTTTTTTAATTGATTCATGGATTTGCATTTCAAGACACGGGTGTCAATAACATTGATGAAACAAACACACCTAGCAGCTATTATTATTTAGTTCATTTGTGCACTTGAAATGCCTGAAGATGCTGAAAGGCCTGTGTCGTTAGCGACAAAACTGAAAAAGTACAAAATTTAATACTTCATAATATTCAAGTATGCGCTCACAATAATGCTGAGAACCTTTGACCCACAGTTTGAACATCAATAAAAACGTTTTCTTTTATTTTATTCTTTCACATTATTGCATGTTTCAGTGAGAACAAAATAGCTGGAGTGATAGACACAACCTTTCAAGTGGAATTCAACAGTTTTGGGGTGCTAAAGGTTCACGAATTGAAGCCCGGGGGTGCGAATGTTGCCGTTACAGAAGAAAACAAAAAAGAATATGTTCGCCTGTATGTCAATTATCGTTTCATGAGGGGCATCGAACAACAGTTTCTGGCATTACAAAAAGGTATTTTAGTTTTTGTAAAACCGTTTACCCTTTCTCAAAAAGTTTTGCATTAACTTTCAATTTTGCCCTTTCATGATGTGTTATTCAATTGAATTTGTCTGTAGAAAAAACTTATTATTGACACACCAATTTTAATGCAGGTTTCTCAGAACTCATTCCACCAAATCTATTGAAGCACTTGGATGAGCGAGAATTAGAATTGATCATTGGCGGAATATCACCGATCGATGTTAACGATTGGAAACAACACACGAGGCTCAAGCACTGCACTCCGGAGACGCAGGTGGTACAGTGGTTCTGGCAGGTAAAATCTTTATAAATTACTTTTTTCTTTTTTACCCTTCCCAGCAGTTATATTTACTGAAAATCTTGTAATACATGATGTAAACCTCCTTGCCTATTAATTCACGAAGCAAAAACATAACCAATCTTAAACGCAACCAACTCTGTGTGCTGAATTCATGAATTATCAAAATGAATCTTTGATCAGTTTTCCTGTTTTAACAAACAAACATATTAGTCATATTTATATCTCTTACTTTAGTTATATATTCTAATGAATATTAATTCTATTAAATTTTACAGAACATAATTGATTGTTCATTGTCATCAGTGAAGTGTTTATAAACTATTAACCATTCTTTTCAGGCACTTGAAAGTTATTCGGGAGAAATGCGGTCTCGTCTGTTGCAATTTGTAACCGGTTCGAGTCGAGTCCCTCTGCAAGGGTTCAGCGCCCTTCAGGGCTCCACCGGAGCTGCCGGACCTCGACTTTTCACCATCCACTGTGTGGAAGTGCCACCCCACAACCTGCCCAAGGCTCACACCTGCTTCAACAGAATAGACATGCCACCGTATCCCACTTACAAAATTCTCTACGACAAGTTAACCCAAGCTGTGGAAGAGACGTGCGGTTTCGCTGTCGAGTGAATACGTGTTAAATTATATTTGGTTATTTTATGCTTGGCTAGTAAACAATGCAAACAAGTTTTAAACGCGGGGGATATCTTTCTTATCCCGTTGGCAACACTGACTGATTCCTGTCGAACGGTTTTGACACACCGTAGACTGCTAAATTTATTAGGTTACGGTAATACGGTTGGGTCATATATTATTTTATCTGTGGGATATTGTCAAGTTCCTCGCCTGTAAAAAAAAATTCTGGCACGTCTATTTTATAGTATGGCGGAATTTACTTCGGACACGTAACACCTCTGCGGCTGATTTACGTTTGTCGATTTGTTTAAAGGAACCAATTGATTTTAACCAGTTTTTCAAAAATTTTAATAATTCTAGTAAATTTTATCATTGATCAGTGTTTAGATATAAAA
The DNA here is from genome assembly GCA_028554975.1 of Himalopsyche kuldschensis. Classification (NCBI taxonomy): domain Eukaryota; kingdom Metazoa; phylum Arthropoda; class Insecta; order Trichoptera; family Rhyacophilidae; genus Himalopsyche; species Himalopsyche kuldschensis. Next base: position 2,993,719 of record JAHFWI010000005.1, read on the forward strand.
AATAAATAAATATCTATCTTGAATTTTCCGCCATACTATTGGATAAGCTATGGTTTTATATATTTATGTTGTTCATAGTAACTATTTAAAAATTACGCTAATTATGATTTTAAAGAAAGCGAATGATATTTTTGTACAGGTCTATTTTTTGTAAATGCTATATAGTTTTTGTTTACGCATCAATAATTTAATCACTGTACATATTGCACATTTCTTTTTATAAGCGTTTTGTTAGAATTATCATATTTAAATCTTAATTGTAGAAAACATGTTGTGTAAGGGGACCCTAATTGTGTGTTTCCTTTCCAAAACTTGCAGCAAAATTGATCTACAATTTACTGATGGAAATTAACTTATAATATTTTTACCAGGATGACTTGGTATAATAGTATAGCTCGGAAGCTATATATATTGCCTATTTCTTATTGGAGTCATTCCTACTAAACATTTGAAATGACTGTAAACTGCAGTTGTAGATGTTACCATCGGGGGTCGAACTGATTATTTCATGATACAAACACCGACTTTTTCTTTTTCTGCAGATATAAAATATCTTATTTAAAAATTATCTGTTTTGGAAAGAAACTGCACAATTATTATTTCAATCGTTTTATCTGGGTGATTCGACTTCGTCTCAAAGTGAGTGTTTCAGAATACTTTGAAATATAGCTACATTTTCAAAACCATGTCATTCCATTTTTAGTTTGTGACGCAGAACAATTAAGAAACTTGTGGAAAATGATATTTGATTATTTAAATGACGCAGCGCGCATATATTCGTTGGATATTAGACCACAATGTTAAATACATAAATGTTAGGTTTTCCTTATAAAATACATAAATTAGTGGACCAAATTATTTTATATAATCTAAGAATTGTATGTTCACTCTGGAATCATTGCGTCACAAACCAAGAATGGGTTTACCGATAATCAAATTAACAAGGACTGGTTACATTCGCTATGGAATTTTCAAAAAAAACGGGTTTAAGAAGGGGCTTTTTGTTTTCTAAGTCTGTAATATATTGTACAGTATCAAAATCGGAAGTTTTGTGTCAGACGGATGTATCTGCGATAGTACGGTCTTGAGTAAATTTAAAACAGCATTTATTTTTATGTAGCAATATAGAGGGTTTTCTTTATAATGATATATATATATCTATCTTGATTCAGTATTCTCGCAGTCACACTCTTCTGACTCCGGAATCGCCGATATAAGCTAGCTATTAGTTTGTGTATAATCGAAAAGAAACATCTGTAGGTGAAAATATAAATTTATAACATATCTGCTACCTGAAAAGGTGTAGGACGTGCCTGTTTTGACTTGGACCAAAATTTACATTTTGAAACAGCTTAAGAATGCAATTTGCTTTTTTTTTCAATGTTAGTTTGCATAAAGTAGACTCCTTAACAAGGGAAATGTTGGCAGAAAGACAGCTCTTGCAAGAGTATGCAGTATTCGAGACAATGAAACATAAACTGCAATTAATATATAGCATTTTTTCGCTTCACGCATTTTCGTAATTCCAGATTGTGTTTCATTATTCATTTTCTGTTTTTTTTCTTATGATGAACATAATTCATTTGAAATATTCATTGGTCATCAATTTCTTTTCATTCTCGCTGACTGAGGCATATAAAGATGTACCCTTACTACTTGATCATATTTTCAATACTTGGGCATAATAAGTGGTGTTTTATTTGTTTATTTATTAATTATTAGTCAGCCTAATCTATCAAGTTTTATTAATTTAATTAAAATTTACTTCAAGCACTTGATACAAAATGATGTCAAAGCAGTTGAGATATGGTGTCCTTTGCCTCAACGGTGCAGATATCAACTATCGATATAATAAGAATTGTATTAACCTAATTTGATAATTTTCCAAGCAATTGGTAAGGGTGATAATACATTTGCCTTGTAATGTAACGCGACTCAGCTGTTTGGATGTTGGTACGTATTTTTGTCGAAGCGTCGGTATTAGTGAATAGTTTTTATTAGTGAAGTGTTCTGTGGAATAAACTTATGAGAAATATATCATTTTATATAGGGAGAACTTTTATAGCCATTGAAGCTGTACTTTTGATGTTATCTACTTTATTGTTGCATGCTAGTGTGAATGTGTGAGAAGGACCGCGCAGAAGATGTCTAATTTAATAGTATAAAAGAAAATATATTGTCTACAGAAGCGGCTTGAAATTGCCCTGCCTACATATTTCTTTATGGTGCTACGTAAACCTAACATTTGTCTATACCCATTGATCCACCATCTTAGAAGAGATGCCTTCATTCTCTTGAACCAATAAACAATATGTAATTTCATTTCATTTCGAAATTTTAATGGATTGTCGAAATTTTTATTAAATTTCATGATTTCAGTAAAAAAAAACTCTTGAGCTAAGCTTTTTTTATATCACTAAACAAGCATGGTTTTCATGCTTTTTGACATTGAAGTTTTTAAAGAGAATTTAAACCTTTTATGGAGTATGGAGGTACTTTTGGTTCAACACAGTAGAAGAATGAATTAAATTTAATTAGCTCAATAAAGCACGATTATGTTGAATTACATTCAGTAATTCTCAGTAGTCACTCCTTGAAAGGTTAAATATAATTTGTGGCTTGCTTTGTATTGGAGACTCAAAAAAGAATCATTTTTACATTACAATATTATTTTTGCTAGCTTAAACTGAAAGCTTATTGCTCAATAAAGTATGCATAGGTTACCATATGTATTGGAATTATGATTACCTCTGATAAAGCGGTAGGTCTATGGGTATACTCAAGTTATATAGTTGAGAATAAATTCCTCATCAATCTTGTCACTTAACACACTGTTAACATCCATATCATATACTATTAGCACTCTTTTGGTGAACTATTTTGACTCACGTGGTACAGTGTACCAACAAAGTCATTTCATACAATAAATCAGTATATCCATTTCATAGATGTTGAATTTTATTTATTACATCGGAATATATTCCCAGGGCTGTGGAGATTCGATCTGTGTGTAAAATGAAAAGGCTGTAATTCTTAAAAATTTTAATATGAATTAAATACACCAAAATATTGCAATTAATTATGAAAAAAATATCGTAAATTTCACATTGAAATATCACATTTTTAGTTTTAGGCTTTTATGTTCGAATTTTAAACATAAATTTATTTTCCATCCACACATGGTTTTGATAAATATGAAATAAGAACTTTTCAAGGAAATGAACAAAAGATAAGATAAAGACTGAACACAGTCCCTAAACACACATTTATTTTAATTTATTCCAAGTAATTTAAAAAAAGGGTGTGCATTTGAATTCACTTGGTTTGTTATGACTCCGATTTCCAAAGACAACACGAGTTCTATTCCACAGCCCTGTTTATACTTGCAGAAATCATATTTTCAATGGTTTTTTTTAATCATGTGTCCGTGACAAGATTTAAAACACCTGACAGGTCAACCAACATTCAGAAGTCAAGATAATTGTTTTACCAATTAAATTAACAGATACTTTGCTCTACAAGACTTTGTGTTGAAAATATTGGTTCTAGCCTGCTTTCAATAATTCATAAGTATTACTATGACCAAATTGTATCATCAAATAATGATTTTGACCCAATTAAAATATACAATTCATTAATTTATAAACATAACCATACTAAAGATATTGTTAGAATGGGGATGATGTATTTTTTTCACAATAAAACGCCAGGAATCAAATAATCCATATAATATTTTGATAAAACAAACACAGGCGAATACTAGGGCTTTGTTGATAATTTTGATATAAGAGAGTTATATTAACCCTCCAAGGACGAGCGTGATCATATGGTCACAGTGAAACCTAATTCTATTTGTCCCTATTTCCATCTTTTTTCCATCTGAACATCGTATCTATCACTCAGTTTCGGTTAAAAGGGTTAAAAAGACTCTTTAATCGAAACTGAGTGATGTTCAGATAGAAAAAAGATGAAAATAGGGACAAATAGACAATTGTTTCACTGTGACCGTATGCTCACGCTCGTCCTTGGAGGGTTAACCTTCCAGCTCCCTGCACCATTTAAAGCTAAAAAGCAGTCGTGTATCTGGCTTGGAAATGTGATTTTATCTTATTTCAACCAAATAGTTTGTCGCCCTGGAATATTATTGACGACCGTTCATGGGATGCGTTCTTTCGAGCTATTGGATGCTAGAGTGATCTAAAGATATACTAGCAGGGCCCCCCCCTGAATAGGGAGGGGAAATATTTCAGTAATCTACTTCTTTTGTAAAGCAAAGTATTTGTTCAGTAACCGTGTGCGCAGTTCGCTTAAAAAATTCACAGATCAACCCGTTCATGCATCCCCTATTACGCTAAATTACACAAACTATAGATCTTTCCTAGTATTTTATAAATTTAAATAATTATTGCATTGTAATTATGGTAATTGCTTTCGCTCAAAGTACTGAAAGTTAGCAATTTGACATAATATAATTATTAGTAAGCTATATTGTAAGTAAATTATGAATAGTTGAAAGTTAAATAGGATGATTTTTTGGTCAATAACATAATCCAAATGTGCCTTTATTAAATAGTTCACCGAATGTTTTATAAAATACAGTCGTAATATGATAAGCTAACCAAGTGGAATCATTACTGCAATTGTTACTAGGTAAAATATAGAATTTACTGTTTGATGTTTTAAAATTCATATGCGCTTCACTTTAAATAATATGTAAACTTGAAATAATGTGAAAACTCGATCTTGCTTTGTAATTCTGAGAGTTATATCTCCGTTGAGCTGTTGAAACTTTCAGTATATCAATTTGAAGTAAATTGATTTGGGCTGCACAGTTTAGTTAGATATAACACGGCCATATTTGCGTGACATAGCTTTGACAAAGGATAAAGATGGCGGTGTAATAGTATAACTACAGCAAATTTTGTCTATGGTTAAAGATATACTATTCAATAACCATTGTGGAATTGGAATCAATGCCCACAGTATAATAAATTTTAACAATAATTTAATCTGAGGTCAATTTCTCTCTATCAGTTATGCACAACCTGCGGCCTAAAATGACATTTCTGCCCAATATGATGAATATCAATCACCCTTTTTCTCCAAAACTTTTCATGGTCCGTGGAAGACCAATTTAAAATAATTAAATTTTCAATTCAGTGTACACTAAAAATATCGATAATTTGATCACTTTACCCATGCGGCGACCCTCAAACATTCTTAAAATATTATTAGCTGGCCCTTCTACCAAAAAGGTTGTACATCACTGCTCTATATTATCAATTTTGAAACATAGTAAAAAAAGCCTTTAACCACTTGCCGGTCCAATTGATTTAACATATGCACACATTTGAAAATGCAAAATACACACACAAATTTGTGACATATTTTTTATCTGTTAGTCTGTGTCCAGCCCTTGCTTGGACTAGATCAAATTCGTAATTTTCGTATGAAGTTTGCCCGAGTTATCTCGGGCGTGCCCGGGAAGTGGTTAATGGATTGCTATAATGCAATAATTTCTTTTATTCTTTTTTATCTGTACAACAAAAAAAATTGTTATTTCGAAAGTGTTATAGCTCAACGGCGATGTGTATAATTCCAATAGAGAATTAATAAATACAATAGTTTTTTTTTAGATAAGAATAAATGCTTCTCTTGAATAGTGTAAAAATGTAATTAAAAACATTCGTTATAATCATATAGTTTTTAAAAAAAAATATCGCACAAAGGAATATTGTTCATGTTTCAAAATAATGAATGAGATTTTGTAAACTGTCAGTCGTCTGAAGTTAGCTTCTCAGAAATAAAACTGCACCAATCACGATTATGTTATACCATCGATATAATAGATTACTGTATTATCTTATCTGCTATAATTTGTCGTGTGTCACACAGATGGACCTGGCGTGCAAGTTCTTTTATTGTAAACCAAACTAGGTGCCTTGAGGCCAATTCAATTCTCTGTAGTAGATATAATTTTGATAAAATGGATGCTAAAATTCCGATATTTATGAATTTCTACCAAACACAGTTGAATTATGACCAGTGTTTTTGACTTATACCAGCAGAATTTTATGTTATTTGTATAATATTTATATTGTGGAAGCGTTTTATTATTCAAAATAAATTTATGCTAAAAGATTTTTAAATATTAGTGCCCAATTTTATTTTGAATATTATATTTTCACTACTGCTTCTATTATTATTGAATCTCTTAAAATTTTAGCTGAATTGAATTTAAAATTTTGAATTAATTTTAAGTAGATTCTGATTTTATTGTTTATTAATCATCAGTCCGATTCGTGATTGCGCGGGATTATGTATTAAACAAAATGTATTTAACAACCAACCACATATACGGGAAAAGAGTATTGTCAGTCGTCGTGAAATAGCGTGATCACAGAGGCTTGTTCTTGTGGTCACAATAACTAACTGTTGATACTTATACATTATTAGGCGTTAAATTAACGCCACCATTAGAATAATAGGCCTTCAGCTGAGATTTTAATTTCTTGTCAATAGTTCGATGTTTCCATGGAAACGTTTCGTTTGATTATACCAGTAAATATTGAGTGGCCGGGTTGTAACTGATTTGTACCTTTATTGTTTCAATTGCATTCCATACTTTTTTACAGATTGACTCTTATATAATTAATGACATACAGAAAATTTTAACACTAATGCGAGTCCCACTCAGATTTTGTCTGCAGTATGAAATTTGCTATAACAAATATCAACCGTAGCTATAATCTTCAGAGTTGAAGGTTTTACTATCCCATACGAAATCATGATCATGTAAAATTGTAAAGCAAGGTAATAAAATTATATATTTTGTTGTCAGTTTATTGAATCATGTCACCTTTATCAGTTTTATGTTATAGTTTTAATCAAACTTCATAATTGCAGGGACTGTAAATGACAACATAGATATTGACGCACCCTTGCACCTTCAAATACCTTTGCAATAGTATTATTTTGATAAAAAATATTTTTTAATTAACATTTGTATTAAAGACAGAAATTTTCATACTGGCAGCATTATCTGTTTGGGATGGTAACAAAGTACCTATTTATTTATTATTCAAAAGAGACATACTATATAAAGTACACCTATGTACAAATATACTTATTATTGTTTTGTTAGTGTCTCATATTTTTGTGACATATTTATGTTTAGTTTGAATTGTTCAAACCTCGGAAGAATTGAAATTTTGATCTAATTTAATATTAAAATTTGACAGGTCTAAACCAGTGGTCAGCAACCTAGGGCTTCTGGGTCTATTAAAATTACACAAATACCGTGCACTGCATTGCTCTCCTGCTCCAATAAAATGACCGATGAGTGCATCGGTCACTCATGACTCATGGCAGACTGGGTGCAGACTACTGGACTTAGATAACACGGCAGTCTTTGTCGTAATTGATAATTAATTACTCAATTAATTTAATTTTTACATTATTCGGAAATTTTGTTACTTTTGAAATTTATGCCAACGTATTCGTGCCAAAGGGCAGCTTCAATTAACAGTTAAATCCTGATTTTTTCTCTTAGATCTATTGAAATTGAAATAATCTAAATTATACTACTTTGTTAATATTCTCTTAGGGGTGTTTCATCGACCAAATTTTTAAGACTTGTGTAATCTTTCTGCTTAGTTTTGTCTTTGTTTTTTATTTTGTTTTTGAGAAGCGTGATGCTTCTAGAACCAATGCAATAAAGATTTGTCATATATATTGTTTTAAATTGCATAATATAGTTATATTTTTATATTATACATTAATTTGTGTACTCTTGGGGGTCATGTGAAGTGAAACCACCTCCTACTGACGATCAAGCCTAGTTTTATGATACCTATCGTAACTTTGACAAATCAATTTTCTCTATACCTGAAAGCAGCATGCATAGCGTAAAAATTTCATTTGATGTGATGCCAATATCGAAGCTTCTATAAAATTTGCAAGATCACACAGATTAATGTTTCCTCTTTAAATACAACAGTGCCTGATAAAAAAATCAGATATTTTTTATTCACTACATGTGTCAAATGACTTTACAAGTAGCTTCTTAACATGACATGTCAAAAAAAATATTTCTAGGTTATTTCCATCGAATATCATTCAAAATAAATACAAGAAAAGGTTAAAAATAGCAATTGCTTTGCTATTAACGTTATAACCCAAATTCTACGAAGTTTTATATTATATAAATATATATAAATTATTTCCATTGCAAAATTTCCTTTCTGCAAAATCAAAAATATTCATGGAACCTTAAAAACAATTGTCAATGTAGTCGGTATCGGTAAATTAGGATAATAGCATATTTCCTTTTTATTTTTTAAATAAACCTGGTTAAAACAATGTTTCAAGAATACTAGATAAAAAAATGTAGGTTTTCAATTGTCAGTAGGAGAGTTGTATATTTGTCACTGATTTGCTGACAGTGGTGAGTGATATTGAAATGAAATATGTCATGTCCCCGCTGCTGTCTTTGGACGCGTCTTCGGTACCCCCAAGCCACCAATGACATTAATTTTAAGGTTGTATCATTTTTTTTATGTGTAATCATTTGTGATTTTTGTATTTCCTTTTATATTTGTATAGAGCTATATTTGTGTATGTGTGATGTGATATATTATTATATTTTATGTAATGTTTAAAAGACATGAAATAGACTGTCTGACAAGGCAAAAATACTCGATTGCTTTTACAATTGTTCTGTAATTAATTACTTTATATAGTTACTGTTAACGGTATTATCAAATTATAGACATAAGTAAATTAAAATCAAATTATAATTTGTGCTGTGTATTATTTATCATAACAACATATCATCATCATTCTGAAGCAAAAAACATATTCAAAATGCTAGTTAAGGTAAATGTACCAGTGGTTGACCATGTACCAGTAGTTGACCTTTTGAGAATAAAATGGCCCAAAATAAGAAATGCAGATGCGTGATTGCTCTAAATTGTAAAGTTCAGACAAGTTAAGTCATCTGTGGTCAGAATGAGCCATTAACACATTTACCATATAGCCAATGGAGTGTCAGGGTGGCCATTTGAAAACAACACTTAGTGAGGAAAGTGTATTATTTCAAAGTGATCAATCTAGAAACGGTGTGTACTTTGTTCCTGAACCACCCATTGTTACTTGATTCAACCAAGAGTGGTGCGACAGAAAGCCTTGAGGCAACACTGACAGAAAGTTCACTTTAAAGCAGGGCTGTGGAGTCGGAGTCGGGAGTCGTGGAGTCGGAGCTTTTTGGCCGGAGTCGTACTCGGAGTCGGAAATTTTGAAAACTGAACTTTTTATTTTTGCATTTTACATGTCAAATTTGGCTTTTGGTCGCATTGATAGGGTTGATATTTAATTGAATACATATAAATAGGAAAATTAGGGGAAAAAAGTGACGATATTGAACTTTTTTTGGTAGGAGTCGGAGTCAGAGTTGTGTTTTTGGTCAATGTTCGAGTCGGAGTCGGAGTCGTGGTTTTGGTAAATGCTGGAGTTGGAGTCGGAGTCGGAATTTTTTTCACCGACTCCACAGTCCTGCTTGCCCCCTGATTAGACATGGTCCAGTACTGGATTTTTCAATATGTGAGATGGTCAACTACTGAAACAGGAAGATGGCTTTAAATAATTAAACACAACTTTTTTAAATAGGCTCTTTCGTAATTTTTGTTACATAATATTTATTAAGACGTGATCCAATATCAGTATATGTACTTGCTTTGCCATCATTCAGTACAATGCTAAACCATAATCGTTATTTTTGTTGAAATTTTCTCTTAAACGGTCAGCTACTGGTACATTTTCCTTATGTTCTTCCGCTCACTTCAAAGTTTGTGGACTGTTGCATGTTGTGAATGGTTGCTTTGTTTCTGTTGCTCTGTGACAAAAGAGTGTCAGACCACTCGAAAGGCATTTGAACCGACTTGACTTACAACATTAAACCGTTCACGCCAATTCACCATATCTCTAATTCAAATTAATAAATATTATGGAAATTTCCTTTAGCTTTATTTAATGATATTCAAAACATGATATTATTATTGTTTGAATCATAATAAAATTACAATAAACGGCGTTTCTACAGCCAAATAACTTAAAAATGTCGTAAATATTATTTGTACAAGCATATTAGGTTTTATTGTCATTCAGATTATATTGAAAATTTTACAGTTTTGTAAATAATTAATTCTCAAAAATGGTCAACGTTGTTGGCTTCCGTGTCGGACCTCAAGGGCTGGATTCCCAGTACAAACAGCATTTTTTCAGTAGAATTATTGTCTAAAAATGTATCCAATTAAATTCACCCATCCCTGATTCTATAGCAGCAGGGTGTGCTACTTGCTAACCACTAGTCCTGCCTTAGCCGTATCCTTTTTATCCCTACTCTCATCAGATTAAAGAGAACTTAAGCAACTGAGTAATCAGTGTTTCTCATACAAAAGAAATAAATATTAATACATTCACTGCGCATGGAATAGTCTAGATGTGAATTGATGTTACTCTTAGGTGCACAAAGATGCCGAACAAGATGGTGAGTAATTTTGTGAAGAGTACCGAAGACACGGGGAATTGATGCTCAATTATTAAATGAAATAGATGACATGATACGCCTAGTGCAGGAGTCGGCAACCCGCGGCTCGCGAGCCGCATGCGGCTCTTTCTATGTAAAGTTGCGGCTTTCCAGTTCCATATGAAAAAAAGAATATTTACCCTTATAAAAAAGAAAATATATTTTTATGTGCCTAATTTCTCAATAGCTTCAATTTTCATAATCGTTAATTACAAATCGCTACGCTTAACATGACCGTTGAACCAATTGCATTACATTTCTCTCCCAAACAGCCACCGTCGCCAGTAGGCCCGGGGAGTTCAGTTGTGGCTAAAAATCAATAACTTCTTTATTTTTAATGGTATCGAATTGAAATAAACGGTATATCATTCTTGACTATAAGTCATATTTTATTTAAATAATAAAAAAAAATGGGGTTCCAGGAATAAATCATAATACTGCTCTAAAGTATACTCGTCGTTATATTACATTTTTTAGTATTAAAAACGCTGGAAATTTATATATTTTGTCGTTTGATGAATAAAAATAAATAGAGATTGTCACATTAATTATCTTGTAATGTTTTAGCATTAGTTTTTCATAATTCATTTAAAATCTGAGGCAATATCGCGATGAGACCAATGCTATAATCGACGCGAATTACTTCAGCATAGCTTTAGAAAACATGAAGGATGGATTCGCGAAGAGATTCGAGCAATTTAAAACAAAAAAAAGTATTCTCGCGTTCATAGTTAATCCCCTCAACACAAATACAAATGAAATCAACATTGAGCCATTTGGAATTGATGCTGGATCTTTTCAGATGCAATTGCTAGATCTAAAATCTAAAGACTTGTGGAGTAGCAAGTTCACAGAACTCAAGAACAAGTTGGAAGAGTTGGAGGCCCAGAAATACATGCACATCGCGCAGAATAAGTGGACAGCTCTATAAGAAATTCCGCGAGTTGAGACCCTCATATTCGGCGCATGGAGTAGTCTTCCAGAATGCTATAGTGAGGTGAAGAAGTTGGCATATGGAGTACTGACAATCTTCGGGTCGACATATTCGTGCGAACAAGCTTTCTCTTGCATGAATATAATAAAAAGTAAAATTAGAAGTCGACTAACAAATAAAAATCTCGTCGTGCTTGAAACGTAAAACAACAAGTTATAAGCCAGATTTAATCGAACTTTCAAAAGACCTGCAAAACCAATGCTCCCATTGATGTAATTATGTATGTATCTATATTTGTGTTTTTAAATGAATAAATATTATTCCGTATTTTAAGGCGTTTATTTTAAATTAACATTCTACATTAAATGCACGATATTCAGCGAATACACGATACACAACACACGATATATATATAACTATATATGTAAATATGGGAATTTTTTTAAATTGTAACTTTGGCTCTTCCGATTGAAAAGGTTGCCGACCCCTGGCCTAGTGCGATGTATTCAAGCTGTGACTATTTTAGTAGCCATTGTGCCAGGCATAAGTGCCGCACTGGATATTTTAAGATCAACTTTTTATCATAAAAATACTAATAATGAATATATGTATATTCAAAATTTATTTCTAGAGTATAAAAAAAAATATGTTCATCAACCACCAAGCTCAAGTTCTGATCCATATAGCAAAAAGGTCAATTTTTTCTTGACTGGCTGGAAAATCAAACAGTGGAAACAGCGCAATTCTTTAACCTGCTTAAAAAAATCACGTTCTATACTTCGGCTGGTTTTTAGCTCAATGGAAGATAATATCACCATTTGCTATGATATAAACTTAATTTTTTCAGCAATCTTCAATTAATAACAGTTTTCTAAATTCTCTTAAAAACGCAAAGCAATATCATTTAAAATAAGCAGTTTTGAAACAGGACTAGCGACGCCCCAGGCCCAATAACTTTTAGTTAAATACCAAAAACGGAAATATACGAGTGAAAAACCATTCGCACCGGTGACGCATTTTGATGAGAAAAAATCGTAGGTCACCAAAATCACATAATTTTTGTTACGAACTTAACCGATAACAAATGTAAAAAAGATTTATGGGAAATAGGCAACTAAAAATACTTTGAAAATCAATTAATGTGAGCTTGTTGGATTTTTAAGATTTCAGAAATATTATGTGAATTATGTCGGATATGTGATATGGCTTACCCTCAATTATTCGTAATTTTTTTAAGTTTTCTTATTTTTTAGTTTTTATATTAGTTATTGTTGATAAGCCGAGCTCACACGAATATGATGCTAAAAACTGAAACAAGATTTTCAGTGCCCCCATGTAAAGGGCTTTTTCAAAATTTTTCGGATTTTTCTGCAATTAGCATTATTTTCGCGGTGAACTTACCGGCGCGTCGGTTGAAAACCACTGATATAGAGATAAACCTGGATACAAATGAGTTATTTCCAATAATTCTATTTACGTACGCGCAGATTCAAAGAAGTGTTTTGCGTAGACAAACTTATCCCGCTACTAAGAAATTTGTTAGGTAACAGTTTTTATTGGCAATCGTTTGGAAACATTGTTATTCCTTATGCGGAGGATCCATTGTTCTTCAGCCTTCAGCTTGATCGTGGTGCAGCACTCATAGCTAGCTACAAATAATGTTCATTATACAGATTGATCATAGTGTTATCGGATGAAACGGCATTTTAAAATTAGCGTTCGAAATTCGAATTTAACTAGGTCAGATGATAAAAGATTCACCCGACTACATTACATCAATAAAAAATTTCATTACACTATAATTTTCACATCCTCACCAATGATAACAAAATCATTTTTTTTTGTAAGCATGGACACTCAACCCTCTTTTTGCACGGCTTAGAAATAGCATAGTTTTAAATAGATTTTTGGTGACATTAAAATTTTTACAACCTGGCCGGCCTGTGATAAAAAAATCATAAAATTTTATGGAAACATTAACACCCGATCTTCTTTTTGCACGATTTTGAAATAGCACGGTTTTAAAAAAAACTATGCATTGAAAAATAGCAGAAAAACGGGCACGTGCATATGGATTGTAAAGAGAAAGATTAGATGAATTAAAGTCATTTCTTCACCCATTTATGTTATATTGCTGAATAAGAAGTCCAAGTGAGACATTCTGAGGACTGCTAAGAAGCTGACACCATTTAAAAAAGTTGAACGGTCGCGAATAGACAGGAATGCTGAAATAATATTTTTATTAAAATTTCATATTTTTAGAACTCCCAGTTATTTCGACAAGTATTTTACATATTACAGCAATGAATTGATTTGCGACACAGAGAATGAATGCATTTCATATCCATAATGATAGTACATACGGTGATTGATTGATTACCAAATAAGAAAAAAACTAAGACTACCGGCAGAACAAAACAACGGATGTTCCATGTAGGGACTCCAGTTACTCGACATCTTAACTACTCGAGTATCGAGTATTAAAATTATAAATACTCGAGTACTCGAGTATACTCAGTAGTTTCAGATGTACCAAAATATACATTATTAATTCAAATTTGTGCATATAAATAGATGATAAATAAATAAGATAATTTAATTGCATCATTACATTTATTTCAATTTATGAGACATATACATATTTCGAAAATAGTAGAGAATTAAACGTCTCAAATTTTATTTTGTTTCGAAGCTTTGTTTTTTTATTCGTGTAGTAGAAAAAACTCTATCTATACTGTGGACGTCGACTTGAAAGTTAACAATGGATTCAATAATTCTAACAAGATGCGTTGTCCTCTGCTTGGAAAAATCATTATTTATAACGAGTATTACTCGAGTATTTTTCAAATTACTCGAGTATCGAGTACCATAAAAATAGACGAGTATACTCGAGTATCGAGTACTCGATACTCGAATTGGAGTCTCTAGTTCCATGCCACTGAAATATATCAATCGATTCATTTAAATAAGTAATCGATAAAAAAATATAATAGTACAATATTTGCATGAACAGCAAAGCAATTATTGTATAGAGTTTCTAATTGTGGTGCAATAAGTGGCTAGAATAACGTATAATAAACACCGCATGTACGTGTTTCTGATCTGATGGTTTTTCATAAATATTGTCTATAGTCACTTTTCATTTTTGTTAATTCGTAAAATCTCAGATGTACTTAAAGTAGCGATATCTCTAGCAATAATTACAATTTATTCATTGAGTAGGCATTTACTTGGTAGAACTCCATTATAATACGGAAAGAAAAATAACAATGTATTTTTAGTTCTACATAAATTATTACAATTTACACCAAAATTGTGTAATGACATATTTTCAAAGATTTAAACATTGAAAATATGCAATAAAAAGAAAACTTTTTCAGAATCCTAGACCAGAATGCCTTAACCTACCTTTTTATTTATTTTTTATTTTCATCATAAACAAAAGAGAGACAATAATGTAAACAGGGATTTAAAAGTGTAGTGACATTTACATATTAGTGTAGGTTTTCTTTGTCATAAATCGATGCTGTAGCCTGTAGCCGAATGGCCAACGTTTTTGTCTGTCATTTTGGATTATGACAGTCAACTTAAATCCACTTCCAAAACAGATTGCAAAGAAAGCGACTACATTCTTACTGATGGTCAATGAGAGTGGGCACGGTATACAAAAAGAATCTGTTTGTCACTATTGACGTCACTGCAATTATTGTAAAAATCGTTTACGATAAAGTGGCTTTATTCAGAGGCAAAATATTTTTTCAACATGGTTTTAAAAACATAATTAACCTTGCTCTGGTGGCTGTATTGCGGTTGATTTTCGATAAGGCCTCCTTGTTTGTGTATTGAAATCGCAATGGTTTACCGTTATAGCTTATTATTACAAATATATTTAGAGTTTCGAGTGGGCTTTAAGATGGCGTATTATTCGAATGACCTTTAAGTGACCCTGTTACGATTATTAATGCTTACTTAAATGTCTGCTCCACCTTTTACAAAATCCTTTCTATTCAAACGAAACGAAAACATATTTACCCAACCCAAAACAAAACCACTCGATGGTCAATTACGTTTGAATTGAGAATCATTGTGAGTTCTGAGCAGTTTATGGAATTTGAATTTGCTTCATTGCAACCCATCATAATTACTAAATAAAACCATCGTGCCTTCCTTAATGCGTGGCGTCACAACACACAGGCGACCAATATGATGAAACTTAAACATATTTTAAACATCAACAAGGAGCGTTTCATAAATATAATTTAATGACACTGCACAATGTGTTTTTTCTTTTTAATCAGATAAAAAAACAAGCACACATAACGCGGCATTAAAAATATTTGGACGAGTAATATATTATTATCCTTATGTTATAATATAGTATTATTTATCATCAACTGTGTGACGTAAGAAGTTAAATCACAAAATAAATAATAACGTAATGAAAAATCAAGTATGTTTTTTTGTTCTTAGACGAGAAGATTTATTCATGTATTATCTGTTTCACTTTGAAATAAAGTAGATGCACAACATAAGATGACGTATTATTATGGCTAACGTGATAATATTTTTTAAACATTAACCAGGTTTTGAGAAAAACTGTTTTTACTTTATAACGATAGAACAATTTATCACATTTCCAAAATGGCGAACGTAAACAAATCCATACGACCTGATCACAAAGTCACGCTCTTTCACATCTATGGAAACGATAAAATATTATAATATAATTTAAGTGAATCATTCGTTTTCCCATTCTAACAGTGTTTTCTCAATAGCAGGAGTGAGAGATCAAATGATTCACGGAGAAAGAATAAAACTGTTACAACGATGATTTATTCTAAGTACTTGATTCTCACCTAGTAGTTCATTTATTCTGTTTAAAACTAATCACAGTGCAGGAGTAAACACTATTACCTATTACACTATTTACCCTTCAAATTCATTCATATAATTAAAAGAGTTTATATGTTTCTGTCTTCCAATAAAATACAATATTGCTTTATGAAAAGTGATTATGAAATCAAAGATCAGTGGGGTCCAATGATGAAAGTTTTCAACTAGTTACACAGAAATATATAAAAACACTAAAAATGGTCATTCGATAAATTATTTATTATTCTAATATAGCCAAGCAATTTGATTCCGTGAAAGTATGCATTCTCTTGAAGCTTGAAGATAAATGCACATCACCTACTTATTCGCTAAGTACCAGTGGTGTAGTGGGACAAGGTCCTGGCAGCTGAAAATGAGCCAGGGCGCCGCCCTGCCAACTTTTTGACTTATAACTTCATTTTCAAGCACATACATATGTACATATATTCAAAATAATTTCTCGTATTTTTTGATGATTTAATTGTTAAAACTTGTGTTTTTTTTTACTTTTGACAGATATAAAAAAAAACTTCGGGAAGAAATCGATGTCCGACCTGGTACCCATTTATTTACCACTACACTTACACAGCTTGAGAACAGCTGGCATAGATTGTAGGATCCGAAGTATTTCTTCAGAATTACTTTTGATAATGGTAATGCTTTTAAATTATCATTATAAATTATACAAAGACGCAAATTTAGGACACAGGTACACAACTGGCCGTGTCTCGTTGCCCATTGTCGCAATAATTACTGGCATTCACCAGTCAACCTGCAAGGAGTAATAGTAATGTCTTAACATTTAAAATAACAAAAGATAACATCGATCGTCCAAAGGTTGACGACCTGCGCCAAACGCCATGACAAGTCGTGACCGAGTGACGGCTTTGTTTAGCTTTGTTAAAAGTAAAAAATATTTGGAGGAAATCTTACCGTTTTGTATGAGCACCGTTTGATGTACCAAATTACTGTAGCTAAATAAATACACGTTTTTTTATTACTGTCACTGTGTGTACATACTACTAATCAGTGTCGTAATGTATGTAGGGATAACGGGTTTCATGCCCACAAAACAATGACATAATGCTACTCTCATTCTGGATGGAAAAATGTGAATAGAAGCGTTTATAATACGGTGAAAAAATGGCAATATATTTTAGTTCTAAAAATATATACACTCAAAGTTATGCGGTTTTTTTAAATGTAATTTTTTATTTTATTAAATATATTTTTTCATATGAAAAAATGAAAACGTACAAAGTTCAGTGTTTCACCTGTTTATTACAATGTGAGCTTGACACGTGCTTCCTTGTACATGTTATATTCCAAAATTGAGTCGTAACTTTTTTTGTGCGATTTTGTTTTGCGCGATTTTTCGCGGAACGCATCTATCGCACAAAAAATGGTTTAGGTGTAGTTGATAGCTACTTCGGCTCCATCTCCCTAGTCAGAACTATGTTTAAACATACATTATCTATGTATATATACTGGCGTAGAATAGAACAGAACACAGTAAAACATCTTCTATTCCCTTTATCGATTCTAACATCCTTGTATTTTTTTATTGAAATAAAAGTGAAAAATTAAATTTATATTTTTCTTGAAATGGAAGAAAATTCAGTGGTAAAGAACATAAATTAGTTTTAATGAAGTTGATTTCAACAAACATTAATCCAACTATGGTTATTACAGAAGGGTAATGAAATTTTATCTAAATAGCTGGACTAGGATAGTGGTTCCGGTCTTGTGATTAAGAGAGAATTATGACATCACAGCCTTCGAATACAGATCTATTAATAGATTAAAACATCAATTTATAAACCGAAAGTAAGTACTGGAATTCGAACCCATTAACACTACAACCAAAGCTAAAGAATTTAACCAATCGGCTGCAAACGTGAAAACAATCGATATATTAAAATAAAGACATAACAAATTTTATTAGATTGATGAATGCGAAAGTAAACATTTGTTAATTCTACAGTTAGAATTCCGATGGCAAAATATTCAATCTTTCCACTCTCTGATTTCAAACATCGACGAAAACGCTGTCCGCGTGCTGAAAACGAATATTTTAAAGAATCAATTACGTTTGTAAACAGCGTGAAAATATTTTTTATCGAAAATCACAAGAAAAAAGTAATAAAGTCGACTACCGTTTGTTTAAGCAGACTTAACATTCCAGATATAAAGATGTTTACGGCTGTTGTAAATCTTACGTTTAAATAAAACAATCGAATTCCATTTTTGAATCAGATACATAGGAATTTAGGGACTGAAAAAATGTAAAAAGATACCTTTTTGTATGTGAAAGGAAGCTAAGTGTGAAATCATTACTTTTAAGTGGTGCCGCCGCTCAAGATAAAGGTGAAGATTTATTGAATTTTCATGTTAGTGTAAAAGATCTTGTAAGGAATGAATGAGATATTAGGGACGTGGGTTTGTATAAACCGCAACTGCAATTTTAGCTACGATTATGATTTGCTATCTTATCGTAAGATTGCAATTGTGTAAATATCGCGACGTTTATGCATCAGTGTGACAATTTAACAAACTTATTTTCAATTCGATACGAGCTGTTTTATTTAAAAAAGTAGTCCTCGACTTGAGACGATTCGACTAACACCGATTTTTATTTATCCAATGTAGCATAGAAACAATTATAAAAAATCACCACTGGGGGGACAGATGTACCTTTGCTAAATTGCAGCGTTTTCAACGGTACGTTTGGGAAAACAATGAATTCCCTAAGATTTATACAAACGTCACTTGCGTCGTTATTTTTTCGGAGAATAGATACATAAAATTAAATAAAATACCCGTGTTTATTAATGATCTGCACTGGCACGTGTATTAAGCTCGGACAGGTGAAGACAATAAAATTAATATCCGGGTAAGGAATTCATTTTCCGGAAAAATATTTGGTTCGGTTCATGTGTCATATGTACTGCAATACTATTCACAGTAAAAAGTTTATGGCCAAAATGATTTATTCACATCGTTAGAAAAAATAATATCTATTGTTAAAAATACGTCGCCATCATAAAAAAAAATCGGGCAAATGAAGCTAAGAAACCCATAAAATTTTAATAGCTTATTGAGCCTCAATCTTATACTATGCAACGAACAATAGCTAAAAAAGTATTCGCTTGATAAATAAATAAAGTTTAAATATTATTCAGTGTCTCTTTTATTTTTAAATATCTATGTAAAACACATTGTTTTTATAATTACTTCCACATATTTATATTTTGAAACAAAACAGTGTTCTTCAACCAATGGTCCGCGGACCGGCACCGGTTCGAATGAGTTTATTGTAGTTCAAAATAACTTAAATTTTTCGAAAATGTTGTTTATAAAAAAGCATGTCGGACATACCAAAAGTTAATTAACTTTAATAAATAAAATTTATTAACAATTTAGCTTCATAAAGTTGATTGCCAATGTAGTTTATCGAAATAGCAAATGAATAATTTGATGAGAAAGTCACTCGATATCAACTCGAGTAGAAAATATGCTACGAGGGCTTTGTGCACAAGTTATTAAATGTCGATTGTTCGACGTAGGTTCTGTACCGATTACGAACCATCATTTAAGAAGCAATGCATTACAAGAAATTTAATATTTATACAATCGAACATACGTGATTCACGTTTAAATTGTTTTTGACTAAATACATAACATCTTGTTATTATTGAAAATTAGTATTTATCAGCGTGCTTCATGTTGATTAATTGAAAATCATCTTCTGCAATTTTAAATGCAAGACGTTATGACTTCATAATAAAATATTTATTAATAAAATAGAAGGTCTTAAAAAATACTATTTGACGACGTTTATGTGTACTGGCAATATGTAGCGAAATTTTCTTAATATTTAGTCAATAGTAAAGTCACTTCGCGTTATTTCGTTTTATGCCCAAAGCGTGAAACCAATTTTACTTTTTGATTATGTGACATGTATATGTATTACCTAATATAATGGAGGTAGAATTTGTAAAAACCCATAAAATCCATAATTTATTCAAATCACGGGTGCCAACTTTTATTAGTGATTATATCTGTACCTCGGAGGTAAGCTACACTGCACCTAAAAATTTTTTTGAGATAGATCCGTTTCGCGGAAAATCGCACAAAAAATCCATAACTTAATATGGGAACATAACGTGTACATTGTAAAAGGACGCACATGTCAAAGTCATATTGTAATAAACAGATGAAAAACTGGATTTTGCACGTACAGTATGTGAACAGCGCGCTGTTAATTACGTTTATGTAGTCCCAATAATAAATTTCAAAAAATAAAATAATCCATTAAAAAGCACCATATTACTTTAAAATCGCACAAAAAATGTATTGAGTGTAGTCAACTATGTTGTAATCGCATCATTACAAATAGTAGAAGAAAACCACTTGTATTTAACATACACTTCATAAACAGCCGAAGCGAAATAGGGTTATTTACAACAGGGTGTAGTTTACCTCCCAGGTACAGATATTCTTACACATTCTAATATGGTGACAATTAAAGCATATGCAATGGATTTTTCCAAGCCCAGTCTCCAAATACATACTTTAAGAGAGCAAATATTTTTTCTTTTGACAGTTTAAAAGATACATAGGTACTTTATAAAAAATCTAAGACAAGTATGAAAACAACTGTATCACAATCAATATAGGTATGATTTCAGTTAATATTATCGTAGAAAGCAACTCCCATGTAGGTCATGGCATTTTGTATAACACCCGGTTGGGAAAAACGTACTAATTAATCTTCATTACCCAAACAGCCTGATATTGATGCACGGGCTGTCATGCGGGCCGTATCGTCTTTTGGTAGTAAGCTGTCTCGACCATTTCACCTGCCTGTGCTTCTAGAAAATCATAGAACAAAAATATTAAGACTTTTTATTAGATTTTTTTATTTCGGTTGCTGCACTCGACTTTGAATTTTTATCGGTTTCAAAGGTGAAACACAAAGCAGTAAATTTTACGGAAGGTGGTGATCGAATAAAAAATTCTTTTGCGTATTATTTAATATCCGACAAGGCGTATTATGGATAGCACTTATAATCAATCTGTGGAGTCGTTAAAAAAAATTCAACTCCGACTCCGACTCCAGCATTTACTAAAAGCAAGACTCCGACTCCAGCTAAAAAAAGCTTAATATTGTCTCTTTTTTTCCCTAATTTTCTTATTTATGTGTATTCAATTAAATATTAACCCTACCAATCCAGCCAATAGCAAAATTTGACATATTACATCCAAAAATAAGTTCAAACTTTTCAAAATTTCCGACTCCGAGTACGACTCTGGCCAAAACGCGGCAACGACTCCGACTCCGGCCAAAAAGCTCCGACTCGACGACTCCGACTCCGACTTCACAGCCTGCTTACAATAACCAAAATATTTCATCACTTAATGAAAGAAAATATATATTATATAATAATATTTTCCCATATATTCAGACAACAATCAGGACTGGTTTTGCTCATCGCGAGCATGCGCAAAAACGGTCTTAATAATGAACAATTATAATCACTTTTTTTCGTCTTTTGATGCAATCACGCTTGCACGTATTTGTCACCATTACTATACTAGCAACTTAAAGAATTATTGGACTTTGAGTTAGAATCAATAATTGTCCTATATAATAAGTATATAATGAATTAAATTTGGGATCACTAACACACCGAAGTAGGACTATGTAAATGAAGCAAACCCGATTGAATAACTTTTCCAAGTAAAATCTTTTCAGTGTATCCAATCACATTAATAACGGCAATTTTAAAGCGTTGTGTAGTGGAGTAAAATGCTGTTTTGACCCCATTACATAAAAAAAATACACTGAAGGGTTGAAAACAGTTGCGATACTCAAACAAAGTTGCGCGGGATTGTATTTTTTTGTTGACATGATTATTGAGACAATACATTATCAGTTTCATAACAAATATTTACGATGGTGTAAAACTCGTCATCATAGATTTTAAATAAATAAAACACATTTTTTTAGTACTGCTTCCACACACAATTTGATAAAGATCAGGATCGCTTTCGTTTATCGCGGGAATCATCAACTGACGAGCTAGCGATGTGTTTTATTAATTTGAGCCGTGAAATCATATTTGACATTTTGAAAATCAGAGTCGGACTTTGGGAGAATGTCTCAATAAATTAAGAAGGTAAAACTCCACGTTCCAAATTTAAAAATTCTCTTTTGTTTGTTTCTTCTTTTTAACTACCATGTATATCTTCAAACCCTTTTCCTGATAAAATTCCTTGTAACTTATTCGTCGATTATATGGTCAACGTCGTTGGCTTCCGTGATGGGCTTCACGGGTTCGAGTCCCTGTTTGAGCAGTATTTAACCGTTTCTGATGGGTGCTTGTGTTGTCTAAAAATTCCGTTAACGAGAGCGTCTGTCACCACTAGTCCTGTCCTAGCCTTATCATTTTTTTTTATCCCTTTCTCATCAGAGAAGTTGAGCGACTGAGTAAAAAATATTTTGAGATACCTCCATTAGGGGACCATTGGGATTGGACATGGATAAAAAAAACTTATTTTGGCCGAAAAAAATAGTTTCCGCCATGTATTTCATACTGCAGATCTACAATAATTAAATTGCATGCTCCACACAATTTGTAATAAATGTTAACTGTTTTCATCTACATAACTCTTCTTATTTCGTTACCATAAAACTTAGATATCAAGCCTTTGTCGAACGGCTGAATTATACATTAAGTATTCGGCGGTAAAAATACACTGATATTTACATAAGGATCTTGTATATTTGAATGGCAAAGGGCGTCATTCCAAAGCGAACAAACTCTAAACTAAATGCTTAAGTTTATAGAATGAGGGAAATTTTATTAAACGCGTAAAAAAGATACTGCGTAACCCGTGTTTAAAGAGGCTCCATTTTAATGCTAATTAAGATTTCCCCATCATTCTAAGCCGTGGTAATAGCAAGTTTAAACGGGCGCCTCGAAAATAACTTTGACAGTCCGCCATGAACGAAGTGTGGAACTCGTCGGCGCCTTCTTGTAATAAAAATAATCCCTATCAAGCAGTCACTGGTATAACAAAATGAATTGCGTTGCCAGGCAACGTGCTTTATAACAAACTATTCGCAACACGAACTCCCGACCCGCGATATCGTGTAGATGTGAATTATTACGACCGCATAAAGAATACAAATCTACTTTTGTTCCAAACTGCAAACATTATAAATAGGAAACGATTCTAAAAACGAGACACGTCAAAATTTTATCTCCGAATTAGTGACACGAAAAAGCTATTTTCAAATATTGCAGTGTTATAATTTGTTAAGTTGTAGGATTGTTCCCATTTCCTGATATCCGTTTTGACTAAATTAGTTTCTTGATTCTATCATTTTATATTCTACATATATTCGTATATGCATCAACGAATTATCACCGCAAAGAAATGTAGACTTTTTAGTAAAAAAACATAGGTCATCTCTATAAAACGCAGATAAGCACGTTTTCTTCTGAGCTATATTTACCAGGGCTGTGGAGTCACAGTCGTGAATAATAAAAAAAAACATGCATGCTCCTAGTTTTCCCAGTCACCTACGTGGTCGTAACCAAAGCCAGGTCATTTCAGAGTCATCAGTCACAAGGGCTGTTCGACTGACCAATACACTGCCAATTGAGGAGGAAATTTTCAGCAGTAAGCTTGATGTTTTATTTATAAATTTCTTTTTACTCTTATAATTTTTATGCCGTTCTCTTCACAATATTTTTTTTGTATTTTGTTAAATATTATGTTATATCTTATATCATTATTATATTTGTCAAATGCATGGCGCATTGGCTTCAGCTGTAATGACATGTATTATATTTTTTCAAATAAACAAATGATAATTGCCTACATAAGTTTGAAAAATGAAGTCTGTATTTTATTTTTTATGGACTAATAAAAAAAAATTCTTGACTTGAATATCAATTAAAAAATCATTTTATCCGTGCATTTTTTATATCGGTAGTTTCTGATATTAAACACATTAAATTTATACCAAAAAATTGAACTCTTCAGCAAACACTATTATTAGGCAATATAAGTTTGCAAAAAAATAATTGTTTTATCAAAACGCGATTCGCCTGTCGACCGTTAATTATTTTGGCACAATTCCAATCACATTGGCATGTCTTTAAAGAAATTTGAAGTGAGATAGCGATTTCATTTCGAAGTCCAGAGGCGATAAATTTATAAATATCGATGGAATCTGACGAAAAATTTCATATTAAATTGCTGTGAAATAAAGTAAGCAAACTTGGTATGTATATATTATAAATCCAGAGAAGACAAATATTAGCAGAGAAAATTCATACATTGAACAGTATTAAGAAAACTCGGATATCTGAAACGTTTTCGTTAAGCGTAGTTGCGAGGAAAATGGGGACCTCTTTTATTTCTATAATTGGAGGTACCCCCAATTTATACGTGATTTAAACAAGACATCTAATTTCACGCATGACTCTAGGTTTTCCAATACATACACGTTTGCGATCAAAGACGATCGGCATGTGAACACTATAGCATAATTTTCAAAAGGATTTACACTTCCCTTTTCGTCGTATATGATTAATTATTATCTGTAATGAACAGAATCGCAATTCAGCGGTCGCCTGCGGAGAAAATAATGGTCGCACACAAAATATTACATATTTTTTAGTCAGTCAGAAATTATGAAAAACTTAAGTTTTTGTAAGGATTCATTAAGTAATTGTTTTTTATTTGAAATCTTCTGATTGTGATGTGCATTGTGATGCTTTCATACCTTAGATATAAATGACTCGAGCGCCTTATTATATTTATAATATAATATCCTTGATCCTGCATTAGTATCAATGATATTATAGAATCGAAGACATCAGTGAATGCAGGTGTAATGCACTCATAATCCATATACATGTATTTTAGAATACTTCTTGGTTTGTCATTTCGTAGATGAAGAGGCTATTTAACATTATTTAATGTTTGGAAATGGATGAAGGTGTTGGGTTGTTGAGTCTTCGCCCATGATAAATGAACAAATGACAAATATGAAGTTTCGTTTGTTTTTTCATTTTTGATTTCTCAGGTTCATGGTCGATGGTCAATGTCGTTGACTTTGGTTGCGGAGCTCACACACTCGAATCTCAATACAGACAGCTTATTTTTAAAATCGAACTATAGATTTCTATTCCTAAACATGGATGTCTAAAATTTTAAAGCGAGAGCGTTTAGCTAGCCACTACTCCAGTCCAATGTTCTCTTTGAACTAAGAGGTTAGTTGCGCGGAAAATTCAAAGGCTGAGCAGGCCAATCCAACAAATGGACGGCATACATTAAAATTAATTCTGTTGAAATTATTCATTCGGAGGTAATATTTATCCATATTGGGCGGATTGTAGATTAAAAAATAAATTATAGTATCATATTTTATTAACATTATACCTCTCTATTTTGTGAATCTTGAAGATTCTTTAAGCAATATTTATGAATCAGGTTGTTAAATTCATCAACTATTCAGTGTGTGTCAACCTGGGATGAATGCGCAGGGGTTGTCAAAATGCTGCTTTGCTCAGAGGAAACATCCCATCTCTCTTAAGAATAATAGAGATTAAGCGACCGAGTAGCAAACATTTTTCGTAGAAGAAAAACTTCTGTTGAGTTAAACTACACTAGCAGGCAGTATAAATATTCCACATTGGGAGCGGATAAGGTAAAAAAAACTTTCTGTTTTTTTAGTTACAACTTACATATACGACACTAGTTAAAATGATAACATCGACTGAAGTAATTACTCAGAAAAAGCTTTGAATTAAATTTTATCAGAGCTTTTACGTTGTTACATAACTTTATCCACAGGTGTCTCCATGTCTTGAATGATCTATGGATTGTTTTCATAGATACGGGCAGTAGTATCATAAACGGAAACCGAATCTACCACCTGTAGTGAATTAATGTATTCACTCACACTCATACGCCCGTATCGTAGACGCATGGTCGCACACCTCCTATTTACTCCCATGAACAACACAATACGATCAATAACACGTAAATTGTCTGCCTACTACATATATTTAGACTATTTAGAGCACGGAATAAATCACTTATTTGGATATATTCAACAGTTGTGTAAAGGAAACAACACCTGATATATTTAAATACGTTATTCTTTTTTCAAATCTGACATAACTCAAAAATTTTATTTGTTAGTGTTACCATAATAATATATGATATGTTAATATTATCTTACTGGTTACAATTTATGAACAACAGAATTCTATTTTCAAAAATTGAGTGTTTTAGCTAAGTTTATATATTTAAATGTCAGAGATGAAAATAATTAAACTACAACTAAAAAGTAAATTAATAAACTAACTGCACTATTTTTTGTAAACATTTCGTGAAGGAATTCAAGAAATAGTATGCAACGCTTCATTGATAAATATAAACCATTTACCGCTAGCTGTATTTTTTAATTATGATGTAGGTACTACTTTATTTTTTGGCAAAACTTCAGTTTGTCAACAAAGTTCTGTGTTCTCCTTCCAATGAATGTTAATTTCAAGTTATATCATTATACTGACCGTGTATAGACTATAGATAATTTTGTTTACATAAAATGCATCAAAACATAATACAAACCTGCTGTGATTGATTTTTGAATGATACAATTTGATTTGTTGTACAAATCGGTTGATACAGATGGATATTGATAACAAATATAATACTGTGTACTTGGTTTAAAAAAATATTATTTTTTTATTCCATTGAATAATTATTTATAATGTCAGTGTCGCAGTATTCCTCTTAAATTTTTGTGAATTCGAATATGCAACATACCTGGATAAAGTTTGGAATTCGCTTCGGCTCGTAAACGCTCTTAAGTTGTTTTACGTTCGTTTGTTTATTCTACGCAACGCCAAATGGGTTTGCATTCTTATTTTAAATTTAGAGGTCAGAGAGACAGACAGACTGCATAATGCATACTAACAAGACAATATTTTTTACTGTGTGTGGATAGTTGGATACTAACAAGGCCCTATTTGCACCCATCTTAGTTCAGTTCCTATTTATTTTTTGATTAATTCCTTCCTCATCGTGGTTATTAATTTACTATGTAACAGATTATTAATGCCACTTCTGCGTTATTGAAAATGGGTGTGAAATTAAAAATATTATACAAATTAAACACACAATCAGCGTCTCATCATGATAAAAATATTTCTAGTTGCAGATTTTTATGCTCGAATTGTCAATCTTCGAAGAAATCAACATCGATTATTAAAAGCAGGGCTGTGGAGTTGGGGTTTTTCAGCCGGAGTCGGAGTCGTCGCTGCGTTTTGGCAGGAGCCGTAAATTTTGAAAAGTTTGAACATTTATTTTTGCAAATAATATGTAAATTTTGGCTATTGGCCGGATTGGTAGGGTTGATATTTAATTGAATACACATAAATAGGAAAATTAGGAAAAAGAAGTGACGATATTAAACATTTTTTAGTCGGAGTCGGAGTCGTGTTCTTGGTCAATGTTGTAGTGGTTTTGGTAAATGCTGGAGTCGAAGTCGATTTTTTTACCGACTCCACAGCTCAGGTTTTTTGGCCTAAATCAGAGTCGTCGCGGCGTTTTGGCCGGAGTGGTACTCGGAGTCAGAAATTTTGAAAAATTTGAACTTTTTATTTTTGTATATAATATGTCAAATTAGGCTACTGGTCGGATGAGTTGGTTGATGTTTAATTGAATACACAGAAATAGGAAAATAAGGAAAAAAAATAACGAAATTAAACTTTTTTTAAGTCGGAGTCGGAGTCGTGCTTTTGGTAAATGCTGGCGTCCGTGTGGTAA
This sequence comes from Himalopsyche kuldschensis, assembly GCA_028554975.1. Taxonomy (NCBI): domain Eukaryota; kingdom Metazoa; phylum Arthropoda; class Insecta; order Trichoptera; family Rhyacophilidae; genus Himalopsyche; species Himalopsyche kuldschensis. The sequence continues at coordinate 3,021,969 of JAHFWI010000005.1, forward strand.
CGACTCCACAACCCTGAAGAAAAGTAATAATATATAACTATATATAGATATATCAAGAGTTTAATAAAGGATGTACCTCAGTCATTTTTGAAAAATAACGAATTTCGCCAAGAGACGTGTAATGAGTGCAAATCTCCCCTTCAGAAGGCTGAATATAAGACTCAATAATATGTTCATTTTATTATACATTTAACTTTGGGAAAACCGGTTGATAATATTTTTTTATCCTTATTGTTCCGTTATTATTTGGCAGTTACTTACGTGTTGTATTTGAAAGATCCTTTCATTAAAAATGCTTTTAAAGAATAACAAACATTGAAAGACGCCAACGGATTTTTGTTTGCTACCTAGCTAAAATATCGAGATAGACAGAATACATATGTATATGTACATATAAATGTTGCAAATTTATTTCAATGTTTGCGGTTCAAGGTCGGCGACAGTTGATGAATTGAATACATATATTGGGCGATAATGGAGACTAATACAGAATGAAACGATGTATATGATTCTATAAATAGGTTGGAAATGTTGACAGGAAAAATGATTCCGGTACTGGGGAATTTCGAGATTTATCTTGTATTAACCTCTTAAAGCCCTACGGTCCCGTATGGGACCAGTGCTTATGGTGCACTTCGCTATCGGATTACACTGATTTATGATAATAGTTTTCAACATATGAATATTAGCTTTCATAAATAATGTTTCTGAAATACTGATCCATAATTATTTTCGGTTTCGTTAAATATTTTTGCCATAATAACAAATATAAACATCTGCGTTACAAAGATGACTCTTGGGATATGCGCTGTGTTATGTACGGCGGACCGTAATACATCAGCTTTATTCACACCATACAATATATTTCAATGCGAATACAGAATTTTTCCATCCCTCGAAATTTATTCGATTCTTTTTTCAAGATAGCTGTGGCTAAAATTGATTCGTTTATTTGTTTACTCAGAAAATTAGAAAGCGTAAAAGTTGCGGAATAGGTCTTTATTCATAAATTATAAGCAATCTTTTATTTTGCTAAGGCTTTTTATCTAACCCACATAGGCTGACTTGTTTTAGAGATATAATTATTTTTATAAGAGCTACGGGTCGCGCGGATATTTCGCAAAAAATGCTCGAGCATTTAAAGGATAAGTATGTTTGTACACGCTGGTATTATAGTCATTAAGTTGCAAGCTCATTTTTGAGTCAACCTGTATTTGAAAAATATATATATTTACTTATTTAGCTTAGTATTTTGTACGTCATAAGAGATGTTGAAAATCAGAAACCGAAAAGTCCACTTTACAACATAAGAAGTAAACGAGGTTTTTTGTTTTTCACGCTTTAATTCTTAGTGGCATGGATGATGTATTGTATTTCCGGTTAAGAGCAATATTCATTTGTGCACAAGATATGAAATAATATGGGATATATCGGTATTGCATTTTTATCGTTATGATTTCCGCAAAAAAATTTTACACATTTGCCGGGTTCTGCAAGATATATAAATAAAAATTATGTGAAATAAATTCCAGTATATTGGCTTATTTTTGTAAGATTTTGAATTTGGATTTATAGATTTTGCTTCTAGATGCGTCATAGAATCGACAGTTACCGCCAATCAAACAAACTATTTTTTATATCAAATCATTACTTTCCTTAATTCAAATGAATAATATAAATGGATATAAAATGAATACAGTTTTATTCGTAAGTCTCAATGAAGCGCTTCTGCCGACTTGGTGTGTCAAGACTTTCGGTTCCTTTTCTGAAAGTCTCTCCTTTTAGAGGTAGTTTAAATCACGACCTCCCACTTATATATCTGGTTACTCAATATTCCATTTGATTGCTTTTTACTATTTGAAGAGAACGTTCTCTTATGTCATCTGCCCATATTTATAGATTTAAAATATATTTACTGTTCACTGTGGATTACGTTAAAGATGAATTCGTTTACTTAAATATGGACATTAACGGCGGAACGACTTTTGCTGATCCAGCCATATTTTGGTATCGCGAAAAAATATCACAAATGCAAAAGAGTCAAACTAAAAAAAATGCTTTTTCGCGTATGATTTTTTTCACAAAATTCCACTTCTAATGTGGAGCACATGGACTCACGTGGCGGAATTGATCTCAAACAGTTTTTCTAAGAGAATTGCTAGTTACTAGGCACTCCAATTACTCGACGTCTCAACTACTCGAGTATCGAGTAGTAAATTTTTAAAATACTCGAGTACTCGAGTATACTCGAGTAGTTTCAGATGTACCAAAATATATATTAATAATTCAAATTCGTATATGAAAATAGATGATACATAAATAAATATGCTTATTTTATTTCATTACTAGTATTGCTACCCGGCGTCGCTCGGACTAAGCGACCAATAATTATTTAATGTTATATTATTCGACATAATTATATCACAAAATCTAACGTCCAAAATAGAGTTAAAATAAAATCACAAACTTTATTTAATTTGATGACAGCCCCGCCCCATTCTCGCCCATTAAAATGTCCAAATTCAAGGAAACAAATCAAATTTGCTGTCAAAGAAATGTCAAATAATACCTTCACGTAAATAATAAATATTATTATTAATAAGAAAAGCCGGGAAAAGTTCAGTAGAAGTCTAATTTATTACATTTTGACTAAATGTCTTCGCCGATAAAAATTGAAACATATTTTCTTTTATATTCGTTTTTATGGCAACTTGCAACAATAATGCAAAAGGGAATTACAGATCCACATACATACATACGCCGTTTCGGTTTTTTTATTTCAATTAATGAAACATATATTTCAAAAATAATAGAGAATTAATCATCTCAGATTTAAATTTGGTTCGAAGTTTTGTTTTTTTATTCCAGCAGTAGAAAAAACTCTCTCTATTGCTGTGGACTTCGGTTTAAAAGCTAAAAATCAATTAAACTGTGCTATCTAGTTTTTCTGTCAGCTGCTAAAAACAAAATAAAATTTGGAATTAAATCTTCATTTATATATTACGAGTATCACTCGAGTAATTTCCAAATAACTCGAGTATCGAGTACTTGAAAAATGGACGAGTATACTCGAGTATCGAGTACTCGATACTCGAATTGGAGTCTCTACTTGTTACTCAGTTGCTCAACTTCTATTTTTTTAGAGAGAGTAGAGATGGAAAGTATAGGACTATAACAGGACTAGTGGCTAGCTAGTCGGTATTGTAACATCCTTCAGAATCGGACGGATGTGACAACACAGAAATATTTCTTTTCGAGCAGAAGTCAATATGTAAATACCAGGGCTGTGGAGTCGGAGTCGTCGCGGCGATTTGGCCGGAGTCGTAACCGGAGTCGGGAATTTTGAAAAGTTTGAACTTTTTATTTTTGCATATAATGGGTCTAATTTGGCTATTGGCCGGATTGGTAGGGTTGATATGTAATTGAATACATATAAATAGGAAAATTAGACAAAAAGAAGTGACGATATTAAACTTTTTTAGTCGGAGTCGTGTTTTTGGTCAATGTCGGAGTCGTGGCTTTGGTAAATGCTGGAGTCGGAGTCGAACTTTTCCACCGACTCTACAGCCCTGGTAAATACAAAAGAATTCTGATTTTTTTTTAAATGTTGCAATAATTAAAACACATTTTGGTACAATCTTTTCAGAAATTTTACAATGATCAGAGCCGGTTTCGCTCATCGCGAGAACTTTCAACTGAACTGATTTTCAACATAAGCTGAAAATGCTCGCTATGAGCGAAACCGGTCCTGATCTAAAAAAAAATATTTGGGGAAAAACTTACGAGTATTTATTTAAATTGATGTGTTTCCACAAAAAGATACAGTTAGCACATTGAAAGTGTTTTTTTGGCTTTGCGATTTATTAGAACAGTAGATTTAGCATCAATTCCAGTGTTGTTGAAAGCTATCAAATGAATTTGAGTACATTTTATCATAGTTTATTTTAAAATATGAAAGCATGATATAACATTACGTATCCAACCATATTCATAACAAACTGGTCAATTTCATATTAACGAAAAGAAAAAGATGTCGGGTTTCAAACAATGAAATATGGAGAAACACGTGAACACAAAAACCTTGAATTCTAATTTTATATACGCTTCAGCTAGTTACACACTCGGGGCGCCCTAAAAGCCCCTCTCTCATATAGATTCACTCTTTTCTAAGTATCTGCCAGTAAACGACCCTTTTAGATCTCAAACGGGTCCGTTTTATTGGCAGGAAGGGATGACGCAATAAGATTTTTACCCCGAGAGGCTCGGAGTATAGCTCGTCTAGACGCGCCTTGTCGACCCTCGCACCCTTTGAATTAAGTATGGCTCCCTGAAATTTCCGCTCGGGTATTTTCCGCACATATTCAGAAGATCCAAGGTCGCTAAAGACCCCACGCCGTAATAATTTAGAGAGGGTTCAAACGGTGTGAATATATACTGGTATAAACGATGTTTGCCGTTGAAGGTAAAACGAAGGCGGCATTGTTTAAGATATATCTGGCTATATATGTACATAAAGACAAGCGATATATTATCTATTATAATATGATGAAAGATGGAAATTATCAGAGACTGGATGCAAACAAAGTAATCTGTCTAAAAAAAGGACGTTTATTCCATTTGATAATATTCGTCAGAAACTTTTTTTTATTTTACATTGTCTGTAATTGATATCAAATTGGTAAATCAATCAATTATATACCAAAATGAAAATTCCACTATTCTTGAGAATTTTAATTTGTTTTTTTTAAGGAATCGTGAACATGAGTTGTTTGTTCTTCCAAGAAGTTGAACCAGCCTGCCAATGGAGATGCCACTGGGAAGAGCTTAACGGGTCGTCTTAGCTGGGCGAATCTGGGCGAGGCGATCCGGCGCAGCTTTGAAAGCGGCAGAGTTTTAAAATATCAAACGGTCCTCGCCCATGCAAGTGTCATATGTAGGCGAAGCGATCCGGTCAGGACGGCATATGTCGCAAGTCGCCTCAAGTGCGCACTCATGGCGCACGCGAATCGCTTGAAAATATGAAACGGTCCAAGCTCACCAGAGCGTTAAATGCGTCTGGCCGAGCGATGGCACATAAGACCTTTGATCAACTACGTTTTAAATTGACTGGATTCGCCTAAATTCTCTTGCCGGTTCGCGTCGCTTACCTAAGACACGGGGTTAGTGATTTTCAACGGAATTGCTTCGGATGTCGACATATTTCACATGGACATGAGTGTGTTTAGACGAGTTCTATTTGTTATGTGTTATGGTTGATTTTGTCGAAACTCACTCGGTTGACTTATTTGACAATTTTCCATGTATTTTTTTCACTCTTATATCTGTAAATTATGTAATGCTAATTCATCCAGATTGCAATAATACAGGGCTGTGTCTGACAGTCGTACTCGGAGTCAGAAAATTTTAAAATTTTGAACTTTTTATTTTTGCATTTAATATGTCAAATTTGTCTTTTGGCCGCTTTGATTGGTTGATTTTTAATTGAATACACATAAATAGGGAAATTAGGGAAAAAAGTGACGATATTAAGCCTTTTTTAGTCGGAGTCGGAGTCGTGTTTTTGGTCAATGTCGGAGTCGTGGTTTTGGTAAATGCTGGAGTCGGAGTCGTTTACCGACTCCACAGCACTGCAATAATAACAATAAAACTTAGTGACCGACTTGTATTCTTATATTAAAACGATACAAACTACTTACTACACGTCAGTTCAAGTTCACCTGTGCATTTGAAATGCGAAGCTCGATTAATTGGCAACACTCTCACGGGCAAGCTTAAATTCAAACTATAAAAGATTAAGAAGGTTCAATCTTTAAAGACGAATCTTTTAATACATTATATTAGTGTTTAAAGAAAAAATATGTAGGTGCACAATATTTGATTTTCTTTCCATCCAAAAGGTCATCAGCTGCAAGTTATTATAAAAAAATCTACCCTTAAAACTACCGCACACATGCACCTAATTCAATGGTTGCGATATCGGTGTGCGTAGCGGAAATTCAGCCGTCAAGGAAGATAAAGCGATAGGTAGATTTGTGAACACTTTTTGAGGGCTTACATAGTACGGCTAAATATTGACTTTTAGTCACGAGCTTTTTGACCATTTGAATTTAAATAATTCATAATTCACCCAAAAATCATCAGATCAAAAATAAACCATGAGTTTATAATCTCCCAATAATTTTCAACTATTTGTTTGACTATTTATGGAAATACATTCCTTGCGTGCAAATGAAAAATGAATACGAAAATTTGCAAAAAAAGATTTTTATGTTTGTCGAAATGTAATATGTACTTTGTTCGAAAAAAGAGTTTGCGTGATCTAATTAGCGAATTTATTAATTATAGTTACTAGGTGAATAAAACCAAAAAACTTGATGTGTAATTTATAAAACAAATTAACAATAGTAAAACGGGACCGGTGAAAATAAATTAAGTATAATAAAAGCAAGAATTTCTTTACTCTGACAAGTATTAGTTGTGTCACGGAAGGACAGAGTGGCAAAATATTAATACTATTCTGGTACACTCAATCTACGGCTTCGATTTAAAAAAAAATGGTGAACACTATTTGAATTTTTTCATTTGTGTAATCTTATTGCCAAGTTCATATAGTAGTAATTTAACCAACCATTTTTTTATTTTATATATTCTTGTCGATTCAAATATGAGTCAACGTGGTGATTTTTCAAGATCAGTGGCCTGCAACCTTTTACCCCCCACGGCACACCAAATTCCCCAGAATTATTCGGCACACCACAAGTAATAAATATATGTAAATTGTTTCTCACATACAGAAAGTAATTTCTATTTTGATTCTATGAATTTGGTACTTTTCTATGAGTTTTCGTGGTAGCACCCCAGGTTTCGCATTTCGACATCTTCAAGAACTTCAAGTGCCTGACGATACCCTTGAACTTCAACTGTCATCCGATCCATTTTGGCCACCAAAATTGCCTAAAATATTTTGAATTTGCAAATCATAATGACATCTACATAAGTCTAATTATTTAAATAATATTCAAGATGTCATTCAAAGCTTTAATTGGAGCTTATATTCACATATTTAAGTGATTTAACTTGAAAAGAGGAGTACCACATGAGCTTCGAATTGTTATATTCGTTTCTATCAGTCGAACAGTGGAGGATAAATCACTTGGGAGGCCCCAGGCTCAAAATAAATTTGGAGGCTCTTTTTTTCGTATGATTTCATTTTTAGTCGTATCTCCGAAACGTAAATTCCTTTTTTTATCGCGATCGAGAGTATGACTTGAACAAAGTACGGTATTCCCCGCAGTTCACTGGACACAGTTCAGAATGAGTATCTAGTACATCCGCACATCGTAATATATGATTTCTGACCAATCAGTTATTAAATCATACTACCATTAACAGCATTTTTTGACGTGGCATCATAATAAATTCTAAGCCAAATACATGTGTCAAAAATATTTTTCCGTTTTCAAACTATATTTAAAAGGCTCCCGAGACTTCGTGATCCCTCTTGCAGATTCATTTGTCTCATGACGACTGCGTTCACTGCTTAAAAGAATTTGAGCAACGGACTTTTAAATGACTAAGCCTGTTTTGTGCTACACGTATAGGTAAGCTATATGACACTGGTTTTTCTATCCGTCTTTACTTGGAATTAGGATTATTACTGTACCTGCCTCGACTTATAACTTGAGAAGGAGAAGAAAGGAAATAATATACAAATTCATCCGCTTTTGTAGAGCACAATAAATAGAAATGTCAAAACTCCAATGTTCGAAGTTTGAAAAAATTGTGCATGTGTTTTATTTTCGTAGTTCAAATAAACGAATTCGATTCTCTTTGAACTATGTATTTCCATAAACTAGCAACACTATGAAAGGATTTATCTAAAGTTTGCGTGTGTGCTTATTAATGGATTGATGTTGGTGATAATTATTAAACAATCTAGTGATAAATGTCGTGCTAAAGAGGTCTAACATGGTTTCAAATTTGTCATTGCATGATGGTTATCACATTATCTGCTTTTTCTTTTTTATTACTAATAATAAATTACCTTGTTTGTGTAAAATAATGATAATAGATAAAACTGACCCATGACCTTGTCAGCCAATCAAGTTTGTTATGCCTATCCTCAAAATATTATGTCACATTATTCAACTAAATACACACCTCAAAATAGCTTTTTACAAATTAATTAGATTAACGAATCAACTAAGCAATATCATGAGCCATTTTGTCTCTTTACATACATCGATATCTGGTCCCCTTAACCTTTCCTTAATCTCAACAGCCCAGACTGAAACACCAGGTATATATGGCCCAAGATTTTAATAAAGTTGAAAAAATAGAATAAAATGTTACAAAATATGTTACGCAAGCACATAGGATAGTTATCAATCAAAGCCGGTCAAAATACTTCTTCCTTTCCAATTTGGTGAAAATGTGCGAAAATCTATGCAAAAGTTAAAGTTGTCATAACACACCACACATTGTAAAAAATGTATACCACAATATTTATTCACATTTTACAGTTTAAAATTCTCTAAAAATAAAAGAATAATCTTATTTACGATACAAATAAATGATCAAGAAACTGGTATGTGTCACGACAGCTAACGCGTCGCGAGCTAACGAGCGAAGATAAAAGATATTATAATGAAAAATGAGAACCTTGATTCTTCCTCAGGGGATATTTCCCTATTCCAGCGATAAATATTCGATTATCAATGGATTTTATTATTGAGCATATCCAGAGTTGGCATCGCTAGTATTTAAATTGATAAAATAAATATGACATTCAGAAAAAACGCACCAAAATGGCAGCGATTATATCGTACGTTACGGGCCTACGATATGAAAGTGGAACGCCTAGAGCAGTGGTTCTCACGTGAAAATGTCTGGTGGCCGCACCAAATTTTTGTCCAAGTCAGTTGTGCTTGAGTTTTGTCAAATGGGCCTAAACATGTTTGACGATTTACTATTGGTATTAATTACATTCAAAATGCTTCATTTTCAGAGTATTTGTTGACAAATTATCTTGTAAAACCACTTATCAATATTAACTATGAAGCTGCTGGTGGCCGCACATGAGAACCACTGGCCTAGAGCGTAAGTGTCATTAAAAAAATAATTGATTCGTTTTCTGAAGTAGCACAAAAAGAGATTTAAGTTTAGTGTACTATTGTTATAGTTTTCATTACAATAATATTTGAGTGTCAATCATATACAAGTAAAAAAAAGACTGTCAGAAAAAATCTTAACAAATAAGGTAAATGTACTAGTAATTGACCATGTACCAGTAGTTGACCTTTTGAGAATAAAATGGCCCAAAATAAGAAATGCAGATGCGGGATTGCTCTAAATTGTAAAGTTCAGACTAGCTAAGGCATCTGTGGTCGGAATGAGCCACTAACACATCACCATATAGCCAATGGAGTCCCAGGGTGGCTCTTTCGTAATTTTTGTTACATAATATTAATTAAGACATATGATCCAATATGAGTATACTTGCTTTGCCATCATTCGGTACTAAACCTTAATCGTTATTTTTGTTGAAATTTTCTCTTAAACGGTCAGCTACTGGTACATTTACCTTCATAAGCGCAGATCATGTTTATCTGATCATATATTTCAATTTGAATTGCTTTTTTTTTTTTACTTAATATACACAATTTTGCACAGTGAAAATTAAAAAAAAGAACAATACATTTGTGTGTTAAAACATTCATCATTCACGACTTTTACTCAAGCAGATACAAAACTATCATATGTCTTCGAGCCACATGTTTCAAGTGCTCATGTTATCGTGGCCTCAATATGTTTAATGTTATTATTCATTTTAATTATCATATAATTATATTACATTATCTGGAAGCATTACCTGTTTTACGAAATAACTGTGACTTATTAAATTTAAAACAAACTACAATCAAATCAAAGGACTGTGCCATTTCTGTAGCATTGTAACATTATAATAACAACTGTGCTAACAATGTAAGCGCACACATGAATTCCAATTTACAATGATGATTTTTTTATTCATTCTATTTGTCATGTGTCCAAACGATGTCACTTAAATTGCGTTGAAAAATATTGTGTATATAAAAATAAACAACACGTATCATAGTTATTCAACGACAACTTCTATCATATATCTTTTATCACTGAGAGCATGGTTAAGGGATCAGAATATTCCAGGATCATGTCCTGGAAAGAAAAATGTTAAATAAAAACGTTAAGTATTGCTGTAGGTGACAGCTGAATATTATGCTTCCATAATAATTTATTTTTATATACACTTTCTTTGAAAGATAGATCAATTGAAATCCTTTTTGACGATGGCGTGAAGCCGAAATAGCCAATGTGGAACAAAGGCCTTTCTTATGGAGGTATCTAAACATTTGTCTTCGAGAGCTGCATGAAATCAAATCGACAGAATCGATAAAGCGGCTGAAAAACAATGCTCCTCGTTATGGGACTTTAACTCGTGAAGTCCGTCACGGAAGCCGACGACGTTGACCACTGCACCACGGACCCGGCAATCTAATAGCCATACCCTTATTGTAGAAATAACTATTTCACAGATATGCTCCCCTTTTTACAGCAGAGTTCCACCAAGTAAACGTCAGTTCAATCAATATACTGACTATTTTAACAACGCGATTTAAAGTTAAAAGTTTGAATTTTGTACTTTCCTATGAGTTTTGTCACCAATGGATTGAACTTGAACGGAAAGCTTGAACGTCAGTCAAAATCATAAACATATCTACATACATATCATATTTTTTATATTTACTTACACGATGTTACTTAAGTGTTGTCATTATAAAAATAAGTAAAGAAAGAACATCTAATTTTACAACTAACCGTAAAGTTTTTACGTTTCTTTGATATCATGAATTATATATTTTATTCCGCTTAGCCCACTGCTACGAATTCTACTCTTACTTAAACTGCGCCTGCGTAGAGCAACAGTGTAGATCCATGCTTGCTTAACTCCCTACAGTAATTAAGTTGAGTGCTTCGCAACGCATTAAAAATATTGATTCAGAAACTACCTTTACTTTTTTATGACGGTTGCCACTTTGCTCAATATGCGTGTTAATTGCTAAATATACGCCTGTTGCTGTCGTACCAAAGAAAACATATTGTTCAATTTATGATATTGACCGAGTGTTCTGAAACCAATGTCAGGCAGCACATTAATGTATCGTAAGGGGATTCTAGGTGTGCCGTATTATATTTTTTAACTGAAAAAAAAATCATACAGGTAATATGTCTCGTTGGTCAAATACTCTTTCCACTGACATTGCTTATATATTGCTATATATTGGCACATCCCTACGATATTTTTTTACTTATGGTAATCTGGGAAAATGGAAGTGTGCCGTGGAGAAAAAATGCTGACAAACAGTGCAATTTAAAACTTATAATATTCTACACTATACAAATAAAAGAGCAAGGCAAGCGGCGAAGTAACTAGTCAGCTTGTCGCCAGTCGAAAATTGGTCACTCATGACTCACGGCAAGGTTTACTACCAGGGCTGTGGAGTCGGAGTCATGGCGTCGGGGTTTATTGACCGTAGTTGGAGGCGGTGTCGTCGCAGCGTTTTGGCCGGAGTCGTACTCGGAGCCGGAAAATTTGAAAAGTTTGAACTTTTTATTTTTTCATATAATTTGTAAAATTTGGCTATTGGCCGAATTGGTTTGTTGGTATTGAATTGAATACATATAAATATGAAAATAAGAAAAAACGTGATGAAATTAAACTTTTTTTAGTCGCAGTCGGAGTATTTTTTTTTGTATCGACTCCACAGCCCTGGTTTCCACCACCTAATTTGAATCGTTTCGATCAAATTAATGTGTTTTGAATGAACCAAAATCTCACTTTTTAGGTGTTCATGTGATAATAGCAGGTGATAATGCTCGCGATGATCGAAACCGCTTTTGATCATAATTAATCTAACGTGGAACAAGTACAAAAATTGAGTCATCATTTTTCAATATAAACCAAAACCTATCAAGCCCAAACATCATCAAAAAAAAAAAAAAGTTAGTATCCTGTTCAATGAATATAATTTACATATGTTCTCTTATTTCTGAAAACAAATATTAAAAAAAATGAATACTTACGAAAAATAGTCTGTAAAAAACCAGCCAGGATTCTCTTTCAACTTCCACATCCAGCAATAAAGGGACTGCCAGATTTGTCATATTCAAGCGAATCCATGTGACTTCTTAGTAATAATATTGCCGACTGCTGGGAAACTATACACTTTTACGGCGAGAAAAATAAATGGATTTTTTATGACTGTGTTATTTATTTGTCATCGTCGTTGTGGACTTCTTAAATATGCACCTGCTATTTAATATTGCTGCACGATTAGCAATAATAAACGTGAAATATTACTTAAAATTAAGACGACATAGGTGTTATTATTTAAAATAAAACAAACAACCAACAATAAGTCGGTGAACACTTTTAATATCACAAACTCACTCACATAGTTTTATAGATTGAATAATAAAAGAATCCACGACGTCCAGTCGATGTATTATGATCGGATAACTATCTGATCTAGTGAAAACATCACAACTACAAAAAAAAATATTGTCACCTGTTTGGGTGCTTTCAATATAATGAAAAAAATATTTTAATTTCTCTATTTCTATTTGTGCCCGAACCTAAATTGAGTGACATTATTTCTTTACTACCCTAACAATAACGCTCATAACACTTCCCTAATTTTTTGTTTTTGTTTCTAAAGCTCTATCAGAATTCACCACGAATTCACAGTTACGTTCCTTTCATGTGCTTTCAATTTTACTCCGATCATATTAATTTAAGAAATTACATATTTGTAACCACAATAAGTTACCGTATAATTTATGCCATAGGTTCCCAACCGTTTTCGGGTGGCGACCCCTTATTATAAAAGCCATGTGACCCGCGACCCTGCAATTGAAAAAAGTATTTTTAATAAGGTAATTAAAGAAACAACGAAAATGCATTTTATATGTTTATGTTTTTTTAATTGACTGTATAAGTTGGCGACCCATCGGTTGGGAACCCGTGATTTATGCACTTTAAATAAAATGCGATACATTATAATATATAATGGAAAGCAGGCAAATTAAAAATATTAAGAAATATTATTTCTGTTTTTCAATTTAAAATTTATTCAATAATTTTTCTTTTATGAAAAACATTTCATCATTTTAGTACGTTTAAATAGAAAAACATATTTCGTTTGATATTTTGATTTTCTTCTACATACATGATTACATTATAAAAATAAAACAAATTCTTTGCGAACTACTTTCATCAGGAATAAAAAGATAATTGGTTTATCAAATCAGTAACATCTGCTCTGACTGTTTTGTTTACATTTCCAGAAAATTACTTTTATTATATTATTTCTCGCCGAAACACGCGCATCGTGCACATTTCAAGATTGTTCCAGAAAAGCCTTTCACCAAATTGGTTCCCTCCAAGACCACAGTTGAAAACTGAAAGATTACACAAATCCAAAGTGTATCAATTTTCAAAATAAAAATCAGAACAAATGCATATATAAAAATTTATAGTGAAACAAAAAAATCAAATGAAGCAATTATAACCATACATATCGAAAATAAATTTATTTATTTGAACTATTATAATAAAAATAATAACACATTTTAGTACTTCTTCTACATACAATTTATTGGATCAGGACCGCTTTCGCTCATGGCGAGCATTATGAATTGACCAGTTGATAATGCTCACTATGAGTGAAACCGGTCCTGATCCAATAAATTGTATGTGCAATAAGTACTCGAATTACTTTTTTATTATAATGCCATTCCACCAAGTATTGACAGTGACCTAACAAGTGATTGAATTGTTATGTAAAAAATACTGCGCTGTGTTTCGCGCCTCAATGCAGCATCGTCAGACTTACTATCGAAAGTTTACTCTAGTAATAAGAATAGAATATATAGATAAGTGGAATAGATTTTTTGCAAATTAATTAACAAATGTAATCTTAAAAGTGATACAACATCAATGACTAATGAAAATGCAACGTCCCATCTGCAACACTCCTTACGTCTTATGATTTTTCTATCGATTATTTGATTTGTATTCAAAGGATTAAATGTCTGTGATGTCTTACTCCTCTCACACCAGTCCGAATCTAAAAAAACTTAACGTAACTAGAACGATCAGCCAACCACTATTCATATCCTGGTTTTAATCCTAAGGCCTTTGAAAAAGAGAGGTTGAGCAACTGAGTAAGAAACAGTTCTAATTGAACACGAAAGATGGGTAAAGAGAGACAAGTCGGTATTTTTTCTTAAATACGTGGATCTTATGGATAGATCAATAAAATGAAGGGCTGTACTCTTAATCAGGCAATCGTAAATATACATTCGCCAACTTATTCCTTCACTAAATGAATTGTTTTGTTATAATCGATGACTATTAATTGTTAGTGATGATTTTATTGCAACGGCATCCATTTGCACGAGGTCTTAACAAATTTAATTATAGTCTATGTAATGTCAAACGTGCATATTTTCTTTCATTTTCCATAATCATTGGCATACTTCTCTTACAAATTTGCTGTTACACTCTAATAATAGGTCTTGCTGAATTTTGAATAAATAACCCAGTTTTGATGTATGTTCTTATCAGCTGAAAATGCTCGTGGTAAGCGAAACCGGTCCTGGGCTTACTAAATTTAATGCGAGATAAGTACTAAACACGTCTTATAATTTTTTAATAAAATGCCTTTCCACTAAGTATTGACAGTGAAAACCTTGTGTTAATCGAAGTATGTTTACATTTAATCTGAAAAACAATATCGTAGACGGTTTTGTTCAAACAAAACCTGTTGTACAAAAAAGTTGACTGGGCTACACAATGATTCCTCGATCCATTCAATAACAAGTTTCTGTAGTCAATGATGTACCACAATGAGTAGTTGTTAGTCATATATAACAAGTTCTTATTAAATTTAAAAAATTAAACAAAGTATTCATAGGCAGCTGAGGTTTATTTTTTTTACGAAAGCACCGTTTTTTATACATACAAAAAATACAGTATTGAAAGATAACAAATTGTTAGCATTTTTATAAAATCTGTTGAAAGCCTCTTGTGAAAAATTTAATAACATGTGATCCCCTCTTAAAACACCCAAGTATACAATACAAATGAATTATTACAATAATTGTAAATTTTATTCGAAAAAGATAATACAATATTGCGGCGCCATTAATTTATGAAATAGTTTAATAATTATTTAGGCCAGACGATTTATTTCCATTTAACAATAGTTAAAATGACTACAATACACCAAATATAGGGAAAACGCT
The DNA here is from genome assembly GCA_028554975.1 of Himalopsyche kuldschensis. NCBI lineage: Eukaryota > Metazoa > Arthropoda > Insecta > Trichoptera > Rhyacophilidae > Himalopsyche > Himalopsyche kuldschensis. The sequence continues at coordinate 3,037,317 of JAHFWI010000005.1, forward strand.
GATTCATGACTTAGTGACCATTGATGAAATTAGAAATTTACTCTGAGTACATTAGATAAAACATTTGAATTGTTTTAAATAAAAAAAATATTACAGAATTTAATATTATCATTAAGACCATTGATAAACTTAAGTTGTAAGTGCTGTGTCAACGATTGAATCTTGGTCTAATCTAATATATAAAAATCAATGTTTGTTTGTTCGTATTTTATGCGTTGCCATACCGTTCATCCGATTGTGATAAAACTTCTTCAACTTATTTCTTGCACTTGCGCGAAGGCTATAGGCATAGTAAAATTAACTTATAGTAGGTCTTTTATATAAAAATCAATGTTTTTTTTTTTATATTTCATGCGCTGACATACCGTTCATTTTGACAACTTATTGTTGCACTTGCGCAAAGGTTATAGGCATAGTACAATTAACTTTCAGTAGGTGGCACTTGTGTCGTACCATAGACAATCGGGAAAAGACAAACAGTAATCTGCAAATATCATCGATGCCGATCAATGTCGGTGAAATTAAATCGAAATTATTTATCTTAAATATTGCGCATCCGTAAGCACATTAATAAAAACAAACACTTTCTTTCTTTGAGAGGCATTGCAACACTTGCCGGGTACCGACTAGTTGTTTATAAAATTTTGGAATAATTATGCATTTTAATAATATACATATTTTGCGATAATAGCTGAATGCATAATTTGTAATTTAAATAGATTCCAAACAAAGTTGCATTGCATGCTTACAGATCTGTCCATCCATGATACATATATTTACGTTTATCATGTATACATTTATTCACTTTTACAGTAGTTTTCATTGTATAAACATAATCGTCACAATGTATTTCTGCTTAAATGATTATTATACTAGTAATTCAACACGATGCTATTTTGTTTTTTTTCGTTTGTATACAGAACACAAAAATAGTTGTCTGCTAAAACAAAAGAGTTTAAACGGCTGATGTTCTAATAGAATTTATAATTACTTTATAAGTAAATAAATAGGCAGTTTTTGATACATTCATAAGAAACGGGCAAAAAGATTAACTAGACATTTTATACATTTATTATAGTAGTTAAAAAATAGCTTATATGATTTAAGCAGAGGTAAGCAGCCAAAATGCCTCGAAGGGACTTTACTTATATCAAAAGGGAACTATAACTTTTCTTTACACTACAACTGCAATAATTATACAATACATATGATATGATATTATACAGTCAAAGGTCTCCATTAATGACGTCACACGATCTAAAGTGTTTTTTACTCCTTTTTAAAATTGATATCATAACGTATTTTGAAGAACTTGTGATATTGTATTACAAATACTAAAATTCAAGATGTGTTTTCGTGCGTTGTTTTGTGACGTCACATAAGCAGAAAGCTCCTAAAGCCCTTCGTCACAAATCAACACATTATATAAATAAACTGTCCTCCCCTCACAAAAGCGTGACGTCATATGTGGGAGCCCCTAGTAAAAGAGCGAATATTTCGAGAATGCCTCACAAGTTTATAAAATGAATTACATATAGTTTTTTTTGGCATAAGCGCAATAACTACCCCTGACACTTATTTGAATCTTAATTAATAATTATATGTTTTACGAAAAATGGCATGGACTTAATTTTATTTAAATATGGACATATATTTAATATTATTTACTGGTAAACAACTTGATAATGTAAAGTTAAAGATACATTCTGTATTCCACAGTTTTAATTGAAAAATAAGACCGGTTTCGCTCAGCAAACACATAAATGTTCTAACACTGAGTAAAACTGTTTAAAAATAAAATTGTAGAATAAAGAATATGTATTAAATATATATTTTCATTATATAGGTTGGTTGAAATGATTTATAATAAAATGGCTCTGTATTGATCCACATGTGGAGCGACAATTCAAATACAATTAGGTAAATATAATATTACAAATGCCATCATTTTTTTTATTAAGTCTCATTTAAGTCTATAGATTATAAATACACATCTAGTTGTGCATCAGGTGTTTTTTTATGACATATGAAGAATGTAGAATCGATAAATGAGAAAATATGAAAAATAAATAATTTATTCAACTGTTTTCTTTAAGCATTCGAAAAGAATGCTTGCAAATGTATATTATTATAAATTATGGAGTAGCTCGATAAACACGCATACATTTTTTAAAGCAATTCTTATCGTTTTGTTGGATTGGTATACTATATTATAAATAAACTGAGAAATTCATTATAAGAAAATGTCTTTCGATTTCAAAAGAATTAAGGTAAACCTTTCAATACTTCGTAATGTTTTTCTTGAAATATCTACGATTTTTCTTTATACTATTGATGAAAGTTTGAACTAAAGTTGTAATCAAATTCAGTTCCTGTATGTAGCTCTGACGAAATGTTTTCTCAAATGGATTTGGCGGCTACCTGTTAAATTCAATTTCATTATAAAGTTAAATTTGATAAATTTATTTATTCAACTAATAACTTTGTTAAATACGTGAAATAACAAAGTTATCAAATATCATTTGATATATTTCTTCTTATTGAGGTTTTTTTTTTATACAGCATTCGTTCTTTTTATAAAACAAGCGCCTACGATTTTACTGTGTCAAAAAATAAAAAAAATACAATCATATTTAATACCAACCAGCACGAGAAATATTATTTCGATTCACAGAGAGTAGTACATTTATTTATCTTTCCTAAGAATTTTCAAGAGCAATGTAGAAATGTTTTATTGTGTCCTCACGATAATGAACACAGTAAAAAGTTTTATTTATCACGAGTAAAATACATTTTTTTACATGAAAAATATATAACGATATTCTAGTGCAATTTTCTTTAAATATGACACATATTTTTCGTTGGATATAAAGGAAAACTTTCCAATTACAGCCTGTCAAAACGTATCAGTATAAAAAAACAAAGCATTTTCTTGATAATAATTAGAGCAGATTAGTGGGATAGTTTGTTAGTAAATAACTACTATATTTCCTTTTGAATTGAGCCAGGAATTATCTGTTTATTAAAGCAAATAGTTTTCGTGATTCATTTGGTATTTTAAAGAAAAACATTTTTATCTGAAATTTCTGAAGAAAATCAACAATACTTAACATTAATTAAAAAATAAACATATCTAAAATGTTGTTGTTATTTAATAACTTATACTTGAATGTTTTTTTTTAATTAAAGTTTTTGTTGAAAAAATTGAGGGCAATAAACGCGAAATTTTGTTTAAGTAATTAAACCAAAACAATTACCGTAGTTTAATTCGAAAAGAATAGCAAATGATCAATTATTTTGAGTATCAACAAAAAAATTAGTGTGGATAATATTTGTTTTCGATATCTACCACTAAGTGTTACAAACGCGTTTAATAATACAGGAGGAAGTTTTAAATTGAAATATAAAATTTGACATTTTCGTTTTCAGCAAAATGAAGAGCGCATAAGCAGACAGATTAACGACCCGCCCCTCGTGAAATCTACCAGACACTTATTTCAATCTTGAACATTGAAAGAACAAACGCCATCTTATATTTACCATGTAAATATTTTGTTATTATAATTATGTCGTTCATTTGCGTTCTTCAGCTGTTTCCAGTATCTTATATATAAAACCGAAACGGCGTATGTATGTATGTGGGTCTGTAATTCCCTTTTGCATTGTTGTTGCAAGTTGCAATATAATAATGTTTATTATTTACGTGAAGGTATTATTTGACATTTCTTTGACAGCAAATTAGATTATTTCCTTGAATTTGGACATTTTAATGGGCGAGAATGTCATCAAATTAAATAAAGTTTGTGATTTTATTTTAACTATATTTTGGATGTTAGATTTTGTGATATAATTATGTCGAATGATATAACATTAAATAATTATTGGTCGCTTAGTCCGAGCGACGCCGGGTAGCCATACTAGTAATAGATAATTAAGGAACATAGAATCGGTACCTTTTTAAACACTTTACAATACAGAATAGGTTTGAAGACAATACTTCCTAACATTCAAAATGAATTTTCACATGGCAACATTCTTAACCACAGAGAAAGGTATCATTGTTCCATTTTTTAATATCAATATTGTATTGGGAAAATATTGAATAATTTGCAATAATGCGCTAATATTTCGCCAATATTTTACAAATAAGATTACTTTTTATGACATGATAAAATTTTCTTTACACGCGCATCTATTACTAGAATTTAGTCTGCAAAATAGAAAAACTGCGATATAAGGTGTCAAGATTTATCTAAATGGAATTTGGAATTTGTATTACAGGAAACAGAGATACATATAACCGTAATTTTGCATAAGAAATAGATAACCAGAAAGACTGCAGTTTTGATCGTACATTATACATACAACACTGCCCAAACGAACAATAATGAGAAAAATGTTTTAGGGTACTTAAAAAATATAAAAAAACGCATAAAGTGTCGATGAATATATACTATTATAAATATCCAGATAAAATAAGCTCCATTTCATTTTGATTCACTTTTATCAGTTTGTCCGTATACTATTCTCACTGTATTTGTATAATGAAATTCAATATCTTATTTCTTAAACGTGGGAAGTCTACTTTGGCATGTTGTTATGAATTGAATAAAATATAACTATTAGTCGTTCTTCTGACTTGATATTTTAAATGTCAAATAAAACCATGTCAAAAAAGTTAATTTTTCATTTTCAATTATCGTTTCTCTGATTTTTCACATCGTTAGTGATCAAAATTGTTCGAAGTAACAAAATGTTTTTTATTGATTGAGTAGGCATTTACTTGGTAGAACTTCATTATAATACGGTAAGAAAAATAACAATGTATTTTAGTTCTACATAAATTATTTTATATATTTGTTGATAGCTATTTCTACTATATAGTTCTGACGAAGGCGTAAGCCGAAATAGCTATCAACAAATATATAAAATAATTTATGTAGAACTAAAATACATTGTTATTTTTCTTACCGTATTATAATGAAGTTCTACCAAGTAAATGCCTACTCAATCAATAAAAAACATATTGATAGCTATTTCGGCTTACGCCTTCGTCAGAACTATATAGTAGAAATAGCTATCAACAAATATATAAAATAGTTTATGTAGAACTAAAATACATTGTTATTTTTCTTACCGTATTAAAATGTTTTTTTTTCGGAATGAATCATTTCTACAGAAACAAACGATAATATTACATCGATATATTTAAAATTTCATCATACAATGAGATTTATTCGTTTTTAACGGGTTGATTGCAAAATTCTTTAATTTAATGTCAGTAGTAAAATTTATAACACCACACTGCCATATAGAAACATTACACTAAGTGATTTTGGTAGGTATAGATCATTGGTTCTCATGTGCGGCCACCAGAGCTTCATAAAAAAGATTGATATTAAAAAAAAATGTGGTTTTACAAGTTTATTTGTCAAGGAAGACTCTGAAAATGAAATATTTCGTATTCAATTAATACCAATAGTAAATTGACAAACATGTTTAGGTCTATTTAACATACCTCAAACACAACTGACTCAAAACAAAAATTTGGTGCGGCCACCAGACGTTTCCATAGAACCGCTTATGTTTAGGATGCGGCCACAGTGCAATTTTCCGTGAGAACCACTGGTATGGATCATAATTATAGATTTTAAAAAGAAACATTATAAAAATACTCGAACCAAAGCCGGAATCACAGCATAAAGTTGATTGACTTTAATATAAATTAAAGAACACACTGTCCATCAAAATTTTAAAAAAAGAAACATTGGAACAGTCAGAGGATTGTTAGTAAGTTTGTTGTTTATAAGTCTTATTACAAGTAAATTGGCGAGTGTAGATCAAGAATCTTTTACAACATGACCAAATGGAGATGCAAGCATTTTGTATGTAATAACAAAACTAACCATTTAAGTACACCAGAAACTCGTATATAATAGTAATAAATCGAGAAATATGCTAGTCAACCGGAATAAACTTTGTAGCTTGGAACTTAGTTCAATATATTCGGTATTGAAATTTGCTTGAGTATCAAAGATAAATGACGATCATTTACAATACTTATTCTTATATATCGTCGTGATTAGGGCAATACATTTAAAATATATATTTTTGAGTCAATCGGTTTTTGGTTTTGTGTAAAGTTTTCACACATAGTCAAACAATTCTTTTAATACATAATATTTATAAAGCAATGGAAGTAAATGAAATTATGGTTTAATTAAAAACTTGAATGAATTGTGTGTCTTGCACGTATCTCTTTGTATCAAAACATAACTTTGGTGTTTTGCAATTTTTGGATTTTTTTTACAAATTGTTAAATATTAGGCTTTGAATTCTCCCTGATAAAAAAATATGCAATGGGACCCGTCTCGCATCAAAATTAAGTGATACATACGGAATTTATTAATGTCAGATTTATAGGCATAGCATTTGAAAGGATAAGCCATATATTTGTTTGAATTGAACACACGTGAATCATGTTGATTTAATGATCACAACATATTTCGTTGCCTGGGCTACAAATTATCACAAGATTCGTAGATGATTTTGCTCTGCATCAAAAGAACAGCAGATTTTTTTTCTCAGACAAATCTAATCATACTTAACTCATTTTCAATCAACTACAGGAATTGAAAACAAAACATGGCAACACTCTCACTTTCAGGGATATGATAGTTTCACAAAACTAATAGAATATTAAGCACAATGAGAAAACATTCTGGTTTTGGTTTGTTTTATAATATGAAATGTTATCACTATTGTTTGATTAATATCTACCCATTAGTTAAAGAAACTAACTAAAAGTACAGCTGCTAAAATTGAAACCGAATTAGAGATGAGCTGGGAAGATAAACTTGTCGGTGGAGTTGGTGGTGGAGGCACATTGACCGTGTGCCTTTTCTTTTCTTCGTCTAGATATTCCTGTTGAGTTGGACTGTACTTGTAACTTCTATTTCCGACATTACTTTTCAGGATTCTGATATTAACATTTGTGGTATCGACCAAATCATTCTCAAAACTTTGACGCCTATTTACGACTACGTAAATATTTCCATTCAAGTCAAACGAGAAGCGATCGGGCCACTGAATGTAAGTCGGATCTTTGGCTACGATGTGTTGCTCGGTTGAAAAGGGCAAGACGCTATTCCATTGAGCAATTGAATAATTTCCGATAAGTCCATAATACAAAATGCCTCTTTCGTCCATTATCATACCGGCAGTTTGGGATGGCTTAACACCAAGAGTTTCGACGTCGAGTTCGTTTGTGTTATGTGGTTTCTGCAATTCTGATGCTTTTACGTAATAGGTTCGGTAACTGGAAAGAGGCGAGTAGTAAACGTTCCTGTTAATTCCAGCGAGAGTAAAGTATCTAGGTCCCAATGCGATACCGTCGATATTTCCTGATAAATTTAATCGAGTGCCATTTATCAAGAAATTCTGTGCGCTAATATCTGCTTTCATACTTGACAGATCTCTCACTTTCCATGCATCGTTTGCCCTTTTGCTGTACACAATTATTCCAGGGTCTGGTCCGCTGTCAGTGATATACGCGTATCCTTCATCAGTATCATCCAAAACAATGTCACTCAGATAGCTGTCATCGTTGACGACACTATCAGGAAAAATATAACGATCCAGCGGTTTGGTTTCGTCGACCAGATCGACAAGTGTCAACGATGGGGGACATCGCTGGCTTTGTGTATCCGATTTAACTGCTCGTCCGATATCTATCGCCCACATTGTTCCAGTGCGATCAATTTCAAAGCTGTTTACCGATTGAAAAGCGGTACAGTTTCCGAGAGCGTTCATTGCCAAGCTAGGGTATGGAGTAACCGGCGGACTGGTATCGTTCTGAAACGGCGTAAGAGGAATATATCCCAACGTTGCAGGGACGCCACTTTTCAATCTCGGCATAGATAAGAAAAGTCTATTTCCATGTTGCTTAATTCCTGTAATTATAACATTCTCTTCTTGGTAATTTCCTGAATCCACAGCTTTGGTGTGAGCATCTGAACTTGGCCACGTAAAATTGATGTAGTTCCATTCGTACAGGACATGAAACCGGTCGATCTTATGAGGAATCGGGGATTCCTGACACGTCACGATACCGGCGAGTGCACAGAATAACACGTATGTCACGGTAGCCATGCTGGTGGTGTGATGGGTTTGAGGTCTCCGCGTGAATGATCCCGGCCGATTCGCGCGAATTCGGTGTGACTGAGGTTGAAGCCGAACTGGGCGGCGCGTCTAGTACTCAACGTTTTTATGCCCCGCCGAAATTATTAGGTTCCCCTGCTTCACTGTTTCTCTCCCCTCGCGTGCTACGACGCCGGTCGGCAGAATGGTAAATGGTACACAAACTTTTGCGCGATTCCTCCAATAATACTTATATAGGTATTGTAATAACACATGCGGTTGTCAATCTTTTTTACGAAAATAAAATCATTGAATTTGTACATAGCCACTGACATACAAACTCAATGTTTCGCATTGAGAAAATGTTTCTCGAACAAGTGAGGAGTTCATGTTTATAATTATCTGAATAAACTATGATGGTAAACTCATGGATAAAACGTAGAACAACTATTCCTTGCAAATCAATAGTTTATAATTAATGATTTCGACTGAAGGTACTTGATAAAGCTTCAATACCAAATTTAAATCGATTGAAATTTGTAACTTTTCACGAGTTTCGTCACCAAAGACGCAAGTTTCGAATTTTGACACATTTGAGAATTAAAAGTGCATGGGTGAATTTGAATTGAAACGGGCGAAAAAATGACAGTTCATCCGAATGCATGAAGATGCCGAAACCCGGGCATAATAATTTAACTATTTTTTTGTTACATATCCAAAAAAGTGTTTTGTGTATTTTTTCATGTAATTACATTTTTGGCTTGAAATGAATCACTAAGATATTTCGATGAGGTTCAAAGTCGGCATTGGTGAGCGTTTCGCGTAGCCTCGTTTCGGAAAGTAGTAGAAGCAATGATGGCATGAGAAAAACCGATTGCTCACAAATCGGTAAGCTCGGTATTTTCAAGGCGTTACCAGCATCACGTAATTTGGTAATATTTCTGACGTTTTCTTGGAAATACTTGTGACTTAAAGACAGTGGAAAAGCTAAGAAATCTGTTGTTATAATATCAATAAACTAGTGACAGTGATTTTTAAAGCATTGTTATTTGTAGGCTTATTTTCGCTTTACTCTATTCAAAAATACACAAACTGAAAATGATTTCCTTGAGAACTCTAACTCATGGAGTGTTATTTTTTTAATTAAATATATATAAAACAAATTCCTGAAGAATAGTAGTTTGATTATTCTTCAGAATTGTGTTTCATCTAGGATTCCCAATATATAATATTAAAAGATTACCAATAAATAAGTTTATCCACACTCATTCTTAAATGCTTAAATGATTATCCAAATGTTTGAAATTTTTCTTGGCTTATATCTAAAAACAGATTGTGAAGTTATTCAAATACGATTTGAGCTTTTAACTTCCAATCTGTATTCACAAACTGAATCATGTGGAGTCTGCGAATAGAGTTCTCAGTATCCCGTTTTTTTATTTTTAATTTTGGGACAGACCGAGTCTTTCCGGCATGTTTTATCAATAAGTACATACTTAAATATTTTTGAATCGTTGAAATTTTATACTTTCCCATGAGTTTTGTCGCTAATGAACCGAGTTTCGTCTTTCAGCATCTTCAGGCATGTGCACGAATGAGCTTGAATGTTTGTATATAAAAATAGCGATATAAACTATTTACTGAGCGTCATTTCAAGTGCTTTCGTGCGCTTGGAATGCCTGAAGACGCCGAAAGGTGAAACTCAGGTCATCGAAGACGAAACTCGTTGAAAAGTGAAATGAAATTGAAATTCCATAAAGCACCTTCAGTCTAAATACTAAATTACTTATATCTTTGTATGAGGGAAGAATTAAGCAAAAAAACCTTAGCGAATTTTTTATTGCGAGACGTCAGCAAACAAAAGTACTCAATGATTTGAATCCAGAAACCGTTATGGGGAATAAAAATAATAAAACAGATGGGATAGCAATTCGCAGGACGAAGATATTTTGACAATCCCTGCTGTTGATGAGCGTAATACAGCACAATGCAAGAGGTGAGAATGTGGTGCATGATGCTTTTTACCGATGATGATTTGCCGAGCTATTTTAATTAACCTTGTAATGTTCTTGGGCAATATCATTTGAAGCAATATGGCTCATTCCTAAAAGGTGACGATGAATTCCGACGAGGAACAATAATAACGAGTAAGTCGCCATTGTTTGACAGTATTATAATAGGTGGGCACACATTTATTGAGAAACATAATGTCAAATAACGAAATACATGTCACTTTTCTGCACGCGAAAAAATACATTAAAAATATTTTGCAATGGATTTGATCGTCGTTGGTTTGGTCATTTTTTCTTTATTTTAATGAGTAGGTACTATAATATGCAAAATAAGTGTAAAAAAATAACAGACATATGCGCATAAGGCAGATGCAAATATAAATAATAATAACGTAAAAGGCAGATATGCAGAGTGACAAACGCGAAAAGAATTATTGAATTATTTGAATATTAAAAATAAAATTTGAAGTCCTTTCGTTAACGACCCGGGTGTCACCTTTCGTAAACTTCAGGCATTTCTCTCACATTCAGTTCAAGTTAATTCGTGCACTTGAAATGCATGAAGATGCCGAACGGGTCTTTGGCGATGAACTCATGGAAAAAAAAATTCAAATGGCTAAAATTTGATATTGAAATTCAATCAAGCACCGTCAGCCAAAATCCTAAATTATACATTTGATAAATATGATATAAGGTAGATGTACTAGTAGTTGACCTTTTGAGAATAAAATGGCCCAAAATAAGAAATGCAGATGCGGGATTGCTCTAAATTGTAAAGTTCAGACAAGTTAAAGCAAGTGGTCGGAATGAGCCACTAACACATCACCATATAGCCAATGGAGTGCCAGGGTGGCCATTTGAAAACAACACCTAGAGAGGAAAGTGTATTATTTCAAATTTATTAAGTGATCAATCTAGAAACGGTGTATACCTTGTTCCTGAAACACCCATTGCTACTTGATTCAACCAAGAGTGGTTTGACAGAAAGCCCTGAGACAACTCTGACAGAAAGATCACTATAAAGCCCCCTGTTTAGACATGGTCAACTACTGGATTTTTCAATATGTGAGATGGTCAACTACTGAAACAGGAACATGGCTTTAAATAATTTAACACAACTTTTTTTCAACAGGCCCTTTGGTAATTTTTGTAACATAATATTAATTAAGACATATGATCCAATATCAGTATACTTGCTTTGCCATCATTCGGTATTTTTGTTGAAATTTTCTCTTAAGCGGTCAGCTACTGGTACATTTACCTAAGTGTGTTTTATAGATTTTTCATGTTCAACAAGTTGTTTTACGAGAACTGTTTGTTATTCAGTAGCTTAGCCTCTTTTTTTCGGAGAGTGTTTTAAACATATCGATTGTAGTAAGAAATTTTTCTATTTAGCTCCACCTAAACCGTTTTTTGTGCGGTTGATGCGTTCCGCGGAAAATCGCACAAAAAAAGCTATGGCTAAATACGGGAACATAACATGTACAAGGACGCACGTGTCAAGGTCACATTGTAATAAACAGGTGAAACACTGAATTTTGCACATATAGTATGTGGACAACGCGTTATTAATTAATTACCTTTTAAATATGTATCTTTTTTAGTAACAAAAATATATTTAAATAAATTAAAAATCGTATTAAAAAACTGCATAACTTGTATGGTATGTATTTGTTTTTGCTTTGCCCCGTAGTAAGCTTTCAATGTATGTAATTTTCCCTTTGAGCATTCGTATTATTTTAATTAAGATTTGCATATAATATTTCGTGGAACCGTTGAACTATCAAAGAGTAGACATACCTATGGTCCTAACACTCTACTTTACAAAGAATATTCCCATAAATGTTATCATCCTGAAGAATTTTATCACACTGGGCCTAATGTATAAACATGCGAAATACTTGAGAATCTTTAGCTATCTATACACGAGGGGATAATTATTTAATATAAAACTAATTATTGTTAATTAATGGAAGGTATGTGAATACAATTATTTTTACATTTAGGTTATTAGGGCCGGACATAGACCACGCCTCGTTTCACCTACTACTACTGTCAAACGTGTTTATGGGTGATTTAATTCTTTGCGCCTATATTTAGGTTTGTTTGAGTGTGTTACCATGGAAATCAGTTTGGACCCCATTCAAAGAAAGAACGATAAAAGACGGTCCAACTGGCAACACTGGATAGCTGAGCTCTGAAATAACACAAGAGACCAGGCACGGGCAAACTGCGGCCCGCCGAGTGTTTTCTGCGGCCCGCCACCATAAATCCTAATTCTAAGTAAGTATATTTTTTTTATATATTTTTAAAAAAATATTGAAAATAAATAAAATCTCTTCAAGTGAGTATACAGATATTCCTTTTCACAGTCAAATTCGATGGCTTTGCTTGGAAGAAGTGTTTCGAAAAGTTAGGGATATAAAAAATATTATAATTTTATTTTTGGAAATGAAGAATGTTACGGACTTTCCCGATACTGATGATTAGGGATTTGTGATTTTGCATTTACTTTGGACATCGTGCCACACTTAAATACCATTAACTCTGAATGACGATTTTTCACAAAGATTTGGTGACTTCCGAAAAATTAAGATAAGTTTGGCGCTAGTTAGCGATCCACTTTAAACAGATATTAAAGCTGTATTGAAAGAGCTACAACTTGAGATTATTGATCTGCAATGTAACACTGATTTAAGAGAATTACACCGTAGTGACGAAATCTGTAAATTTTACAATGATCTTAATTCAGACAAATTTAAAAATTTTCGATCATGAACCTCAGCTTAATTCTGATTCCATCTTCTTCTATGACCATTCACAGGCAGTTTTACAAATATCAACTACAAAATGAGCACCTGAATTTAAAAAAAAATGGTGAAATATTTCAATCTTTGAAACAGCTTCATTCTTATATTTTTTTTGAAAAATATATTTTTCGTGATAATAAATAGAGTACATCCGGTCCTCGTTTTAAACGATTTTTTTCAGTGATTTCGAATCTGAAAAACAATTTTTTTTTTCTTGTATTTTGCATACTTTTTTCCGCGATTTTTTTAGGTGCGCCACTTTTTGAAATCAATTTATCACGTAAAAAACGATCGGGTGTATATCTAAAAATGGTATTTTACTTGCGGCCCGCTGCTCATTTTGGATTCTTGGAATTGGCCCTCCACCCGAAAAGTTTGCCCCCCCCTGCCATAGAGACTCACACAAGATAAAAGCGCGTAGTAATAATTTGACATTCGTATTTCAAAAACCAATGACTGTATTTATAGGTTTGATTTATTCTATATTTTAAAAAATATATGTTGAAAATCAAACAATTGAATTTAACCAGGTGAAACGAATAACTGAAAATGACTATAGAAATGGTCGGTCGTTATAAATATTTTACGTGTTGGCCAAAACCTTTGTTTTCCAATATTTATACAAAGTGTATTTTAAAAGTGGTGCATAAATACAGTCAACCCTCCTGCAGCTCCTTCTGCTACAAAGCGGGTTTTTATAGCATATGCTGCAGTTTTCATGCAAATTATATATTTCGTAAATATGTAATATTATATTGAAAGAATTGATTTTTACTTGGTATAACTCCATTATAACACGGTTAGCATATAATAGTTTTACAGTAGAACTAAAATATGTACAATGTAATTTTTTTTCACCGTGCTTGTAATGTTATACATACTTAAATATATGCATTCGAATAATTTTTATCAGTTGTGCGATCCTTTACTTTTGATAAAGTAAGTCATAAGAAAATATTTATCTCGGTGTTGTAGGAGGGTTGACTGTATTTAAATATCAAATAAATTATTCAATATATAATATAATGTATATTCAATGAAACGCTGTAACTATTTACTTTCTCGACATTCGACCTTTATCGCTGTCCTGATCGAGAAAGTGAATTGGTCACTCTTGATTCATGACAGTTTTTGGGTAAAATACCCCTTAATCCGACTATTTTTACATGTTTTTTTTTAAATAAACTTCATCCACAGCAAGATAATGTGCCCTATATCGCAAGCAAGCCAGTCACGTAGCGCACCTTAGTAAAACAGTTATAGAGCAATGGTATATAGGTCTTAGTCCGTATTATATCTAAATATTCATCAGTTCTTTAATCAATTTTATCATTTATGTAAAGTTACGACTGTTTGTAAATTTTACACTCTTTCCTACACTAAAATACAAGAATGAATTTCATCACCCATTCAGTGATGTGGCGACTTATTTTTTTTGGCATTCCCGTATTTCATTGTTATAAAACATCTATTTATCTTCACTTCACAACACATATCTTTCGTCACTTTTAATGTGTTGACTGTCACTTGGTGGAAAAGCATTATTTTTAACTAAATAAAACAAATGTTTTTATTTCTACTTCCATATATATGTAAACAAAAATCAGGATCAGATTCGCTAGTCACGATCATAGAAACAAGATTTGTTTTTATATCAAAACAATAATTATAAATTCTTATTATTAAAAAATAAAAACACTTTTTTAGTTATTATTCCACATTAGATAGAGGATCAGGGCCGGTTACACTCATCGCGAGCATTATCAACTGTTCCAGATGATAACGCTCGAGATGATCGAAACCGGTCTTGACCGTATTTAATCAAATGTGGAATAAGTACTATGTGTTATTATATAATGCTATTCCACCATTAATTGTTGACTGTGAACACTTTAAAATTCTTGTCACATTTCTTAAGCCAATTGTTTTTTTCTACCTTGCCGTATATTTATGATTTTGTTACAAACGACATAAATATGCCATAACTTGATATTGATCATGATGAGTGAAACTGGTCCTCTTCTTTATCAAGTTGCATGAAGAAATAGTTGTAAAAGTGCATTATATTTATTTAACATATCTTTCGGCTATGGCACATTATTTATTTGACATTGTCAGTCACATTATTTATTTCAGATCAATCCAATAATTTGTTATTTTTTTTGGAATAACGTAAATATTTGGAAACTATTCTGTCACCATACATTATTGAGCGTATTTGCTTCCATTCCTGGACTCAACACCAAGAGAAACGTCTCAATAAAGACTTAGACTTGAATAAGAAGCAACAACTTTAAGTCTAAATTTAAAAATATTCTAAATACAATTAAAAAATAACTAGATTCAAAAATAATAAACGTAGCAAATTACACACACACAATTCATTAAGCCATGAAAGCTTAAACTGTAGATAAGTCTTTTAAATATTTGGCATTCTATAATATATGAGAACAGGTAACAATATATAATATAATACATTTTGTTATATTAATTTAACAGAAGCTTTTTGTATGTTTATAATCCTTAATAACAATGTTGTTTGCATAAGAATACGCGGAAGTTATCTCATTATCGTATTGTTCACCCTCGTAGGCTATGGCGTAGACATTCATAGCCTCTACGTCGCCGCCGTAGAGGCGTAGACGCTTATTACGTCCTCGGTAATTGATTGTACGTCATTACTTTGAAAATGTCGGCGTACAATCTTCCCCCTCGTTTTCTTGTGAATTATTAATATCTCAACCGTGCGACAGAAAGAGATATAATATATGTTGTATAGAATTATAAAACAAATTGAATTATTGAAAATTCGATCGTTTCGCATATTGTAAGTTTTAGGTCATTCAAATACATTATTTATATTTTATATACACGTGGTCATGTCCCGTGATCCTAAAGAGGGCAGCACTGGTCAGCTAGTCATATATTGCGATACATTGTACATTTGTAAACATTTAATGTTGCACGCAATTGTTTTCTCAATGAGGTTGTACTCTTTTCCAATTTTTTAACCTCTGAATTTTAAAAATGTTCCTCGTCATATATTGTTTCAAGGCAAACAGTAATTTGTACAAGTTATAGCAGAGAAATTGACAAGCACGTAAAAGAAAAAAAAACAAATGAGCATCGAATTCAAAAATGTTCTATTCGATCGTTGCGCCATCACTTATTTTATGGGTACTTTTTAGATTGACAAACGGATTACGGATAAAAACAAAAAAATCTGCATTTAATATTAAAAAATACAAATCATGCTGTTCAATTTAAGTCAAATAAAATTGTAGTTAGTATGGTTGACGTTAAATTCTGAAATAATATGGACGCGACTTCATCCATAAGAAATAGACCACGTAGCTTATGTCGTTTGATGGGAGAAGGAGGGACTATCTGCCTCCCCTCGATTCTAAGAAATATATAGATATCCCTCTGCTTCACTGACCTGCGCAAGGGATAACTATAGATTTACGAAAACGAAAATAGCAAACTGACAACTGACAAAAGCTGGAGTAGACATCCCAGTGCAAAATGGTTTGTTTTGGTACTAAACAGGTAAGGGATAATTTATTATTTACTGGCCGTCCAGTATTCATGTTAAGAAATATGGGGTATCTTCACCGACGGTTTTTTGCGTGTGAATACATTGATAAATGCTTTGAACATGCGTGACTTTAGGCCCTTTTCATAATATACATTGAAAATACCAGTCAAACTGGGGACAACGGAATTTAGAACGTAACATTATTTCATTTGAATAAGGAATGTAACACATTAAAATCACAGATTATTTATTCATTTATTTATTTGTTTTATTTTAATAGATAAGCGCATTCATTTACTTTATGCCGTACCTCAAAAATGTACGATGGATTTTTATAACAGGATTTAAAAAAAAAATATAACCTCACTGAGAAAACTTCAAATAAAAATGTTACATAAAATAGTAACACATCTCTTAACAACATTGTCTATCACATATTCTTTTATGTATTGTTTTCGAACCCTTTTCACACTGTAAAATAATTATTTTTTATGTATCGAGTAAATACATAAATATATAGGCAGCACAACTTTTGAGAAAATATATTTAAAATAACCATTTTCGTATTCCTTCAGTAATTTTCAATTAAATTCATTACTTCAAACATCAAAGAAATCGGTATAATATTTTTAAAATGTTTAAAAGTATTACACGACAAGATTTTTAATAAATTTAATGTTGTTTATAAAATAAAAATAGAAGTCATTAAATTTCATGGAATAGAACATATTATATAACTGCCATTTTTACTTGAATCATCTTCTAATCGATCGATGATGTGACTATTATTTTGAATTAAAATTTGACTTTATTGAAATAAAGATACTTAGAATTGTGCAACATATTGTAAACTATTGCTGGTGACGGTAATTGATACAAAAAATCAGCTGTCACAGCTCTGAACATTTTGATGCAGAAACACTCGAAATATAAACTGTACAACACGCAAACTTATAATATAAACACACCACAATACTTTGAGCCGCAGTTAAATTCGCGTCAAGTCTTTGAAACCAAAATAGCATCAGTCAAACTACACTAACCACGTTACGTACTATATTCGTCTATCACAAATTTGGTTCACTTTCCGCCTACGCGATATCAAAGTGTAAGAAATCATACTCGAAAATCACAACACACAATAAATTATCAGCACCATAGCTAGCGGCACAAGACTGCTCACAACTCGTTTAGAATTGTTTATTCTTGAACTGTCGATTTTTTTCATGTCGGCCAATCTCTGTTTATTCAATTCGCAGACTTCGTCTTTTGTTGGTCCATACATATAACTACCGCTTCCAACGTTACTTGTCAAGATTCTTACGTTTATTTCGTTGAGTTTTGTTGTGTTAGTTTCAAAGTTTTGACGCCTGTTTACGATTACGTACAATTTACCTTCGTCATCGAATGCGAATCTATCAGGCCACTGAATGTATTCAGAGTCATTTGCGATGATCTGCTGTTGTGTAAAAAAAGGCAACAGACTGTTCCACTGTGCTATTGAATAGTTTCCGATGAGACCGTAGTATAAAAATCCCTCCTCGTCCATCATCATCCCGGCTGTCTGCGATGGCTTAACGCCAAGATTTTTCACAACTTTTGTGTAATGCAAGTTTTTAAATACTTCTGGATTCTTTCGTAACTCAGTCGCTTGTATATAATGCATCATATAACTTGAAAGAGCACAGAAATAAACGTTTCTATCTATAATTCCTTCAGTGTTCATGTATCTTGGTCCGATAGCGATACCGTCAACGTTGACACTTAAATCAAATCGTGTTCCGTTGACAAAGAAATGATCAGCACCGTAATCACTGATCATAGAGACTGCATCTCTTGCTTTCCACGAATGATTCTCTTTTTTACTGTATACAATTATTCCAGGATCACTCCCGCTGTCTGTTATATACGCATAGCCTCCAGCAGAATCATCCAAGACTATATCGCTGAAATAACTGTTTTCATTTGCAACAGAATCAGGAAATGTATATCTGTCAAAAGGTCGAGTTATATTGTCAATATCAAGACGAACCAGGCTGGGTGGACAGTAACTTTCTTGGACTTCATTTAAAACTGGCGTTCTTCCTGTATCTATAATCCACATTGTTCCTCCAAGATCAATTTCAAAGCTCTGAACCGACTGAAAACTGTCACAGTCGCCGATGGTGTTCATTTCTAGACTTGGGTATGGGGTCAACAGTGGGCTGGTGTTATTGTTACGCGGCTTTGAAGGGATGTATGCCAGTGTAACAGGGACGCCATCTTTTAACCGTGGCATCGCTAGGTACAGCTTGTTTTTGTAATGCTTAATGCCTGTGATGAGAATATTTTTACCATCGTAGCTGCTCGCGTTGGTGAACTCTTCGCTGATAGATTCATTCGGCCAGGCGAATTGGATTGTATTCCACTGGTATAGAACTCTAAATCGGTCCGGCTTGCGAAGCGTCAAACTTTGCTGGCCGACGGCGAAGGCGGTCAACGTGAAAATTGAGAGATAACATGACGCCGCCGCCATAATGTTTAGTGGTTATGATGTTATGTTACTGATCAAAACAACTTCACTAGAGAAGATGCTGATGATTTGCTATATCTGAAACGGACTAGGCCGCGTGCGCGCTGTCAAATGTTGCCAGACTCAAAACTGAGTTTTAATATATTCATATTTTTATTATAACCTAATAGCAATCATCTATCAGTGGCGTAACTAGAAGTTGTAAGCTATTTTATATGCCTATCTATTTTTCCTCTTTCCAATAAATGTATTGTCATCGCATGCACCAATCAAGAATTTAAATGCATTTATATTTCATTACGGCCGGGTGCATTTG
The DNA here is from genome assembly GCA_028554975.1 of Himalopsyche kuldschensis. Taxonomy (NCBI): domain Eukaryota; kingdom Metazoa; phylum Arthropoda; class Insecta; order Trichoptera; family Rhyacophilidae; genus Himalopsyche; species Himalopsyche kuldschensis. Next base: position 3,056,644 of record JAHFWI010000005.1, read on the forward strand.
CAGAAAATTGCAGTTACATGTAATATTTATAAATTTTTGGTAATGAAAGCAAACAATTTATACTTTATGTTTTCCATATATTGTCAGACAGTTCACACTTGATTACGTAGAAGGCCAAAAGTTCACCGACTGACCGACGTTTACTGACGAATGTCGAATGAAAACTTAGAAGCATGCAAATTATTTATTAATGTTTTGGCGTAATACCAAAATCATTTTCTTAAATTAAGCCACAACCTTGTGCTTAAAAATAAGAAAACATGCGTTGTTATCTAAAATTCTATTAATTAATTTGAAATGATTGGTATACGACAATTCAAAGTTAAAAAGTATGAACAAACAGATAAAAAAAAATATTTCATAATAAACAACAACACTTATAAATATATCGTAAATAAAAAAGGCTTAAAGATGAATAGTCTAGAATTTTTGGAAATCAATAAAACTCTTAATAAAAAAGATATATTATTAAATAATATTCTTAACAGGACAGGATGCTCGCCTTTATTAACATTATTCCCGATTAATAGAGTAATCATCCAACCTAACTGATTGATTGCAGCTCATTAGTTTGTAATGTTTAACGTCATTAGAAATATATTTATTTGTTTGCTTTATTTCGATTCTATAACCCTCTCTTGCGTCCCTTATAAAGGAAAAATCCCAATCTGATTGATTGCACCTTATTAGTATCATTATGTTATTGCATTGTTTTGATTCTATCACCCCCTTCCTTGTTTCTTTTAGAAGGAAAAAAACCCGTAATCCATTTTGTAATTTCATAATTTAAAATGTTAGAATTTATCTTGCTTCATTACTCAAGCAAACTTTGCGATAGTAAGTCTGAAGATGCCTCTGAAAGAGGCGAAACACGTGTCTGAGTTAGTTACACAATAAGTGGAATAATCAAAGTTATTTTAAATTTTATATTGTTTTAGAATCTCATTGAATCAACACAGATGCTCACTCTAGTCGTATTTTTGTTATATCTACTTAAATATAATCTTTGTAAAAAAAAAATCTTCAAAGGGTTAAATACGGTCGCTACCTTGTATTGTGGTTGTAACGTTTGAATCTTATTCTAAATCACACACAATTTTATTTTTTTGAAATTTTATCCATTCATACTTTTTTACACAAAAAGTTGGAATAAATCATGGCTTGGATGGAAACGATATTTGCATGATAATTTTGAAGTCATCAAATATTTGAAATTTTATATCATACAAGTTTGAGGATGTTTTTAATTTGAAACTTGTCGAATTACTTACATCTATAAAGTTTTAATTGTTTCCTCCAATTGGTAATTATTTATCTTTCGAATTATATAAGGATACAAATCAATGAGTTTTCTAGTAAATGAAATAAATAAATCTTGCTTCTCGGAAAAAATCTGCGAATTCAAAAAAATCACAAATTAATTACCCAATTATGTTACGCCGCTGATTAGAATCTACGAATTTGAAGCAACATAAATAAAATCAAAATGTTTTATTGGCTTAAACTAAGCGGATATATATTTGTAAACATTGATTGTGAATATAATATTTCAAAGTAAACAGCAAATCGGGCAACACCGGTAACTCTGGCGCCAAGTTTCTAAGCGAGTATATTTTTACGTCTGTTCGAAACTGAATTCCCCTGCCTCTGACTTCTCTCTTGTTCATTGGTTGGAAACGTCGGAAAAAAAATTCAAGAAAAGAACGCTTATATGAATCACTTACGTATAATTGCGCATTCTTTTTTTTATAAGAAAATTCAAATATCGATTCGATTTAAATGTCCACCACTTCTAGGCCTGGAAAATTTTACACATTATTTGGTGATTGAACTTATTATAATATTTTATAGTTAAAAAAAGGTTTCACATGACAGAAAGTCAGCAGCTATTTAAAAAAAATAATCAAATCATTTGACCTGACAGAGAATTTTAACTCTTACAAACATCAATGCCCTGGATCATAAGAGTATTTTCAATCGATGTTTATAAATTTGAGCTAACGCCGTCTGATCAATAATTGGAGTTACTGCTAAGCTGCAAAGGAAGTCATAAAATTAAACCATACATATCCTACTCTTAAAAGAAAATGAGGAACGGCTTCAAATACATATTTCTGAAGTTATTTGCACTTTCTCAAATCGATTCAGGGCGTACTAACAACTTCTTAGGTAAAATAGTGTTAATATTAAATTTAAAATAACTTTGATAAAGTGGAATAATCAAAGTTATTTAAAATCTTATATATAAAACCGAAACGGCGTATGTATGTATATCTGTAATTCCCTTTTGCATTGTTGGTCATTAAGTTGCCATAAAAACGAATATGAAATAAAATATGTTTGAATTTTTATCGGCGAAGACATTTAGTCGAAATGTAATAAATTAGTTTTCTACTGAAATTTTCCCGGCTTTTATTATTAATAATAATGTTTATTATTTACGTGAAGGTATTATTTGACATTTCTTTGACAGCAAATTAGATTATTTCCTTGAATTTGGACATTTTAATGGACGAGAATCAAATTAAATAAAGTTTTTGATTTTTTTTTACTCTATTTTGGATGTTAGATTTTGTGATATAATTATGTCGAATGATATAACATTAAATAATTAATGGTCGCTTAGTCCAAGCGACGCCGGGTAGCAATACTAGTTTTATATAAAAATGAATTTCCACAAAGTTACCGCCGAATCCATCGAAAGTAGTAAAATAGTGTTGTTACATATTACACAACTTATATACATATATGTTACAGTGAAACTGTATTCTCAGTGAAAATATATTCTTCTCCAAGCTGTCATTCAAATTAAATTTGACCACCCTATCTTCCGCCCAATGTTTGACTGTGTTTTTCTTTGGTTCTCTTTTTATGAAAGGGACTACTTGCTGATCTTGTTTCATTGGAGCAAACCAAAATTTAAGGCCTCCAAATCATCGACTTGGGCCAATAATTTCAATGATCGTGACCAGTGAAATCATGTTGTCATACAAATCTATTACTTGATACACTTTTACTGAGAATACAGATTCACTGTAACATATACATAACCATGGATATCACGTTACTGTGGAAAAAAACAATGATGCAAGTGATAATTGTATGATTATTCGGCAATTCATTGTTTTTCTAAACATACTGTTGAAAATGATAGAGTTAAATAATGATGTATCTGTCTCTCTTTTAAGAGAAAGATTTTATACAATTTTTCAATGTTGAAACGAATAAATCAAAGCTTGCACTTGCGTCATTGCAGTGTCGGGGATGACATGTATTCTATTTTTTTATTCAGTATTTCGCTTATTAAAAACGGGAGAAGAGATCATAATAAATAATTGTAATCGCAGACACCGCGGTAATTTATATTTATTTCAAGCTCAGCAGTAATTTTCAATAAAATAAATTTATTATTATATAATCTGTTTGTGTGTTAGTGACACGGTGTTTCGCTTCTTAGTAATTTGACTCAAATTTGTCTATTGACCTTTTTCTTCTTTATATATAAAATTCCATACAAAACTTGGGCGTAAAACAGTCTTAAAATTGACAACTATTATCGAAACAACATACGATTGGATTTACTATTTTTAATAAGCATTATTCAAGTGTCGCAAGTGAAGTAAACATTCGAAGCAGCTGTTTGGTTTTTTAGTTTATGGAAAATAGTCCCAACGACAACTCTCATCCACAAATATGTTTTTTTGTATACATTTATTCTGTTTATCATTTCAATTCAAGTTATTCAATTATTCTGTTTTCATTTCAAGCCCCACCAGTGGGCGTTCGCGATTTGATAAAATGCATCATTGCCCAAATCATCGCTTCACGATAATCATGCAACTTTAATGATTTAACGTAAAACTGTTATGGACAGGTAACTATAGATAGATGTACCATAATTCCTTGACCGCCGCCAAATTTGGAACTAAAATTATCCCCATGAAGTATATATCTTCAAAAACTATTTAAATTGTATGTTTTTTTATAAAAATATATGAAAATAAAGATTTTTTCATTTAGATCTTGCATATTAAAATATGAAAGTAATGAACAATTTTGGTTGAGTATTTATTGCACATAACTCACGCGATGGTGGCGCCCTAGCTAGTGGCCAAGTAAGAATGGTAAATTTATACAAAAGAGTAACATTCCGTGACTATCGTGTAATCATGAATGTTAAATAAAGTAATCAAAAAAACAACACTCTTTTGTAGATAACGATGTTTGATTTTAAACCCTCGTATTCGTAATAAAAATAGCCTATAAATGATAAAAATCACGATTCGAATAACAATTATGAACGATTTAGTTATACTTATTTATTTAGGTCTCCTGATAAGTTTCGAGCTGTGTCCTTTTTGTTTTTCAACCTCTATAAATTATATAACCGATTGCAAATTCCTTTTTGAGCTGACCGAAAGGTAAACACTCAATGTTCAGGAACTTTCTTGATACTAGATTTGAATATGAATGTTTATTTCATTACCATGACCACTTGGTCCAAAATGGAAACTTGTTGAAAGTCAATCGCTCAACCCATCTTAGAGCAGTTCAGAATACGTGAATCTTTCAGGAAGTGATTAAGGAAATATGAAATAAAAAAATGATAATTTTGTTGCAATGAGGTGGGAGAATATTTTTTTTAAACATTCGAGCACTCGAGTATACTCGAGTAGTTTCAGATGCACCAAAATATCTATAATCAATTCAAATTAGTGTACATTTATTATTTATTTCTATTTAGATTATTTTTCAATGTATTATCTTGTTTCTTGTCATCATAGACTCTTGTCATCACAAACTGGTCATTGATGAGAAAAGTCAGTAGAAACCAAAGCAAAAGTAAAAAAAGAAATTCTCTCATAGCATAGTCAACAGCAAAAACATTAGAAAAAAATATATTTCCTGACAGTACAATCCACGCGTAAGATTCAGTTCAACGCAGCAGTTAAACATTATTTACATATGTTAAAGTAAATAAAATTTGGAAAAAAATCTTAATCATTTATAAATTACGAGTACTTGAAAAATGGACGAGTATTCTCGAATTGGACTCTCTAGTCACAAGGCCCTAACAGTGGGATATCCAAACATTGTATTGTAGCCGAGTGGTCAGCGACATTGGCTTCGGTTGCGATTAGAGTTCAAGTAGGACAGCCAATTTATAAACTTGTGCTTGAAGGTATTTGTCTCCTATGTGTTGTCAAAATTCCCGTCATATCTTAAAAACATACCGATAGAGATTAACAAACCCCCGGTCTATCTGATAGTCTATGTTGCCTATGTACTCTATCTACTCTCTCTTAAATCTAAGATGAAAAAACTGCGACAGTTTTAACGACTGATATTTACGACATTATGGGCCCCTTTGTTTGCAAGATGACTCATCTACGCTGCTGATTGGAGGTTACGCGATGAGCTAATATAACGTGAGACAGTCTGGAAAGAAACATCACTTTGTGTTAAGAAAAGAAACATACATTTTAGTTATTTTTTTTACATAAATACAATTATGCAATATAAATATATTAATTAGCAAACTAAAGAAGATATCACGACTTTGATAGTGAATGACTACGGAATATATGAAATAAAAGAAAGAAATACCCAAAAATTTCGCCACATTATTATAGTCATACACAGAAGAAGTTTTCCTTGTAGAATTAATTAAATAATACATTAATAAAAATACTGATATATATATTTTGTTTATTAATGACTCTTTATTTATGAACTTGTAACAATTCGTAGTGGTACAATCAATGATTTAACAATAAATAACTGATATTTTCACATACGTTATTATTTATAGGCATAACTTAAACCACATTCGTGTTGCAATATTTAGTTATTAAGTGAATTATTTTTTCTAATTTTAAGTAAACCATATAATATAAACCTTTTAAAAGGGGTACGAAGACTTTTAACCGGGGCTGTAGTCATTAAAAAAAAACCACTTCAACTTCAGCTCCAGCATTGAGCAAAAACACGATTTGACCCGACTAAAAAAAGCTTAATTTTGTCACGTTTTTTTTCCTACCTTTCCTATTTATCTAATTAAATATCAACTGACCAATCCGGCCAAAAGCCAAATTGTACATATTATATGTAAAAATAAAAAATTTGATTTTTTCAAAATTTATGACTCCGAGTACGACGCCGGCCAAAACGTCGCGACGACTCTTGACTCCGACTCCGGCCCAAAAACCGCGACTTCACGTATCCGACTCTGACTGCACATCCCTGATTTTAACAGTTACGAGAGGTGCAAGATTTTTTAACCACAAAATTTGAAATTTTCATCGAAAACTATTTATGTACGTATAATAATTATATAATTTATGCAGTGAGAAACAAATCATTACTTGTCTCCGAACTGACATCTAACGTTAAAATATAAAAGCATAAATGCAAAAAAATATCATTTGATTTCATTGTAGATAAGATTGTCATATAAATGGTAAACAAAGCTGTTATAAAATGTAAATTCCAAATTAAAAAAAATATGTTTATACAGCGTGAATGGAGAAAAACCCAGCACGTGGTCATTTTTTACCGACTTTATCAATTCTAGAGCGAAACGCAAGTCTTTTTTTAAATAAAAAAAAATTACATTTACAATTTATAGTCTTTCTACATTTGTATTATAATCACCACAACCTGGACATTAATCACGTTCTATGGACCTGCCTGAAGATTAATGCCGAAAGAGCACAGCTGTTTGCTGCGGTCCGTTCTCATACGGGCCCAATAGGCCAAGCTGACATGATCTCGACCACGGCAAACTTTGAGGCATTCTATAAATTTGCCACATCATATGAGGAACTCTTGATTTCTGTTAATATTTAACGCTAAGTAGATTAAAATGTATCTTTATTTCTCACTAACACAGGATAATTAATTAATATCACTTCAACTAAGTGGTTGAGAAAGTAAGATGTTCTTATTTTTTTCCTTCAAGCAACATACTGCATTGATATAAGATCAGTCCCGTGCAGCTTCGTATTAGGCCAAGTTAGTGAGGAGTAACTTCGCTACTTTTATTAATCGCAGCGTTTAGGAAGGCGGCATTAAGCAACGGCTGCATACACATAACGGGATGCAGCGGGACAGTCAACTTGTACACCCAACTATATTTGTCTCATATTATCTAAGAGTAGGTAAACAATGTTTACCATTTACCAAATATGATTACCATTGAAAATCTTGCTGATTATTGACAACGCTCCGGGTCATCCTCCACACTACAAGCATTTTACAGCCGATGGATCAAAATTGCTAACCTTTTATGTCTATAATTTCATTATTTTCTTTTATAAAATTCGACTTGCGACTTCCATTTCGATTTACGTCCTAGGTGGTGCAACGGCACCTCGTCTAAGTCGAGATCTGACTGTACACTGAACATAATAATAAAACATTTATTATGCAAAGGAAATACAATCAAAATTACTTGCCTGCGATGGATTGTTCGCGATCAACTTAACTTGTTTCTACGACCAATCCTAATATATATGTTACAATGAAACTGTATTCTCAGTGAAAATGTATCAAGTAATAGATTTGTATGATAACATGATTTCACTGGTCACGATCATTGAAATTATTGGCCAAAGTCGATGATTTGGAGGCCTAAAATTTTGGTTTGCTTCAATGAAACAAAATCAGCAATAAGTCCCTTTCATAAAAAGAGAGCCAAAGAAAAATACAGATAAACATTGGGCTGAAGATAGAGCGGTCAAATTTTATTTCAACGGCAGCTTAGAGAAGAATATATTTTCACTGAGAATACAGTCTCATTGTAACATATACACACCATAAAAATGACATCTGTGCGCGTTCGTTGAGATTGGTGTTGAAATTAATACTACTGCTAGAATCTACGATAAAAAACCTTGACGAAATCTACAATACCGTCATTGAAGAAAATAATATCATTATGAATGATACTAAATAGTTAAATTAGTTTCAAATCGAAGTCAAGACCATGTCAATGAATCAGCTATTTAAATAGTTTACTAATTAGTCACAGTTTTGCATTAGTAAGGTAATTTTGTTTCAAGAATTTTTTGAAACTTCATATTTTTAAGACTGTGTCAAATATAAGAAAACATCAGAAAAATATACCGAACCACCAATTATCGCTTCTCAATAAATTATAAATTAGGGCGCCGGTGCTTCATTGTAGTCATATGTTGGCCAATCAACTGCTCAATAAAAGTCCTAAAAAATATTCGTCTTTTTTCTTTCAGGCAGACTGATTGAACACTTTTATTTGCTTCGGATGTATGTTACATTAAAGAAGAGCAAACGCCAGTATTTGAAATCATGCATAAAGGAATCCTTTTATAATATATATGTACATTTATTGATATCGAAGGAATCAAAAAAAGAAATTGGCGATAATGTTATCACATTATATAAAAATGAACACTTGTTTGTTTGTCCCGTATGCGTTCCTATACCGTTCATCCGATTGCGATACAACTTAGGTGACTTGTTGTGCGGACGCCCGCGAGGGTTTTCTTTTTATTTAATTTTTTTAATTTCTTAAATTCACTTGATTTGCCAGGCTTGCCGCCGCGCTTTTTATCATTAAAAATTGGCGTATATATCATTCTTCTCCGAAATATAAATCCATTACGACTTTGCAACGGTACCAGGCTTTCAGTGAAAAAGGTAATGAACAATATCTACGAAGCTACAATTAAAATACAAACATTTTCTTTCTTTGAGTGTCATTGCATTGCATGCCAGGTACTCGCTAGAAGATAGATAAAATAAAACAACTTACTAGCACGCGACTGCTTAATATAGCTGAAATTATTATAAAACTATTTTCGTGTAGCACCCATGCATGGACTTGCTCGCCTTTCTTTGAAAACCTCTAGTCTAAAACAATTCAGCAGATATGACACATTCAAAGCTGTTTTAGAGGTTTAATAGTGTTAATTTGCTTTTCCGTACTTCGCACATTTGTATGTTTTGAAAAAATTAAGCATATTCTATGAGCGAAATATATAATTCAAAGTTTGTTTTTGTATAGAAAGATATTACGACTTTGATAGTGAATGACTACGGAATATATGAAATAAAAGAAAGTAATACCCAAATATTTCGCCGAATTATTAGTCATACACAGAAGAAGTTTTCCTTGTAGAATTAATTAAATAATACATTAATAAAAATACTGATATATATATTTTGTTTATTAATGACTCTTTATTTATGAACTTGTAACAATTCGTAGTGGTACAATCAATGATTTAACAATAAATAACTGATATTTTCACATACGTTATTATTTATAGGTATAACTTAAACCACATTCGTGTTGCAATATTTAGTTATTAACATATATTATGAAGTATCAATTGCTGTGATATAAATTTTGGAAGAAGTTGTGAATAAGTAACAGAATAAAATCAATCTGAATAAGTACTTATTGGCAGTTTACTGAAAGCTAATTTTGAGATATGGCTGATTGAAACCAGACAGAGGACTTATGTATTTTTAGACAGTAAATGGATAGAAAAGGGATCAAAAAGATTATAGAAAAAAATGTTAATAAATCAATTCAATATGAGATACACATTTAGTGTTGTTTCAGTCAGAGATTAGAATTCAGTGAAAGTGTGTTGCCACAGTGCTTAAGCAATCATCTACGAATCAAAATAAACAAATATTAATTATATTTTAATTTAAAAGCATTGTACTTTCAGCAAATGAAATTGGTAACTATGAGAATAAAATATGCATATAAATTATTAATGATAATATAATAACAATTTGGTAATTAAAATCATACAATAAAAAGATATTAAAAAATAAATACATCTGTAACAATAGATCAAAAAAAAAATAACATATTGAAATAAAACCCAATGGGAATCGATTGTATATTTATTTGTGTGAAGATTTAACAGTTATTCATGGAATACTTTTATATATGTACAATCTGCCGCATTGAAATACAAATGTAATATTATTCCACTCGCAAGAAAATTTTAATTTCGACCCGTCTATTTGGGTATTAATATCGAAACTATATTTAATATTGAGCTTAGATTTTACAACCCACATATTAAAATAGACTGTGGAATGTATGGTCTTAGAGTAAAACTATTAAATTGAGTGAATTTTTAGCTTGTAGCAAAATCAGTCAACGGTCGGCGTTCTCACTATTTAATAAGTATTCATATATGAAAATAGCATTTTTTTAAGACTTGTAGCCATACAAAATTATGATTGGTTTCACCAATGTTATAAATCGTTTTATCAAAAAATGGTTTCACCATCTTCTTGAGCATTATTTACATTTTATGTTGGTCGAAAGAGTTCAGCGAGCTTTGGTAATAATTTATAAGTCTATATTATATTTAAACTACATCGCCGCCACAAACGGTTTGACAATATTACACTTATGCGTTATAAATACCGAAAAAATGTATCCACAATTTTTAATAACTCGGCAAGTTACCGGCTATTTATTAGGTGTGGATGCATTTAATGGCAAAAATAAATCTATTTTTGTATATTATAATACAAACTACATATATAAATAGCCGTTCAAATATAATATTTAATGATTGTTTAAAAATGATAAAAATTCGAGCATTAAACTGTACTATTAAGTGTTTCAATTCAAAAGCTAGAATTCAGTTTTATTTACGGTGACCATCCAGTAAATTCTCGAGCTTAAGATCTAAGATAGGATTTGCCTAATCGTTCGATTTTTTTGCAGAAATTGAATAAAAATCTGTGTTATAATCACTTGTAGAATAACAGACAGGTTAAAAAAAATGCGATCCAGTTAAAAATACAACGCTGTTGGCCATTTTTACACATGTCGGCCAATTTTGTCAAATAGTTGTTGTGCGACAGCGATAAAGTATATTTTATATTAATACTATAGCTGAAGCCAACATTGTGGGATAAAATATATCGATGGTCATATGGTAACAACACATGGTAACTAATATATATTATGTAATACAACATTCGCACACATCTTCGACAACATCAATAGTTTGTTTATTTGTAAGTTCAGTTGATAATAATTGTATCTATGTGTGTAGTGGTGCTATATTTTAACATTTTTTTTATCAATTTAAAATAATTATAACAAATTTACCAAGTGGAATTTTAAATCAATCAACAGCAATCAAAATTGAATTCTAATATCCGTAAATATTTTTGAATCATTTATTCCTTGATCGTTCTGAAGTTGTTTTAGTTCCAAATTTCAAGAGTTTAAAATTCAAATAATGTACGTAATGCCCAAAAAAAATTGTAGTCAAATTAATTATTCCAAACATATGATTACGTTGAATATATGTCATCACAGTTAAATACAGAAAATATGAAAACGTTTTTCTCGTTTTACGTTCATCGTCTCGGAGGCCATTGGGTGACTTACATAAAAGGTATTGCGAAGTAATATCGTGAAATCGGATTTTACATGGAATAACACTCCAAGACAATTTGGCTAAAAATCGACGGTTGTACAAGTTTGCATTGGCGACGAATTAGCATGGGCGTTGTTAGTGAATTATAACGGTTTTTTATTTACCGTTGTCTTAACATTTTAAAATAAAACAATCTAAAATCTGGCCAGGAACACATGCCGATATAAATTGCGCAGAAATGAATTTACACATGAGCAATAGATACAAACATTTTATATGTTGCCATATGATAAATTAATTCTTTATATATTTTACGGCAAAAAAACTCTTAATTATCTTATTTATCGGGTTTTATCCGATGGACCATCGATATTTATTTCAAATACCAAAGAGAAAAGCGCTTGTTAAACATCTTTGAAATCGTTTAATAGACATTCATTATTTTTTTGTATTAGGATTGTCAACTAAGTAGATTATTATATTACTAACACTTAAACGTACATATAATGTGTATGCACAGTATTTTATACTAACTCTTTTCCATTTAACTGCGTATTTGATAATCTCTCACCGAGATATTAATTCGTAATAGAATTGAACAAAAATCAGTAATATTGGTTCCTACATATATTGTCAATAATTTTAAATTGGTTTATCCCAGTTAAAAAAAGATTGAAAGCATACTGCTTTGTTAAACGTTTTTCTTTATAAAAAACGGTTTCATTTCAAAATTAGATCTATTTCCTCAATACGGATATGCGAAGAATCAGGCATACATAATATACGATATGTTAAACTATTTCTGGCTTTATATAATACCTCATTATAATTGGGAACTTTTTTTCAAATCTACAAGTATTATAATTAATATGCGAGTTAAGATGAAGTTGCACCAATTTATGAAAGAGTATCGAGCTCAATTTGTCAAATATATTTTTTAAATATTTCAACGTTAATGTTAATACAAAGCTGAACATATAAAAAAATTAACAAATGATACAAATATAAATATTGAGGCTGCAAAAACACAGTACGTATGTTTTACGGCATTCGAGATTTTTCCACCCGGGAAATTTATTATCACTGAGGTTGAATAAAATAAAATTCATGGACAAAGTGGCCACTGATTTATTCATCATAAATTAGGCCCGGAGGCGCTCGACTGCTCCCAGGTAAGTACCGAGCGATAGATTCTAGTTTATATTCTAAAAATAATAATAGTACACATATAGAAATCTTTTAAACAAATGACCAGAGTATCACAAGGTTAGCGAAGATCCCGGTGCATCACCGCGGCACAAATGCGACACAATCGTTCACACAAACCGGATTCACCTCGGGCATTTTATTTTATCTACAGTCACCGTGTGGCACAACAATTACCACGTGAACCGACTCGCCGAACATATTCTTGATATGAGAATAATGTTTCAAGCGCTAATTCTTGCAATTAACACTTGTCCCGTGGTCGCATCATTCCGCAGCACACGCGATAAATTTCGCCTGCAGCGCATCACTTGTGATAAACTGAAAAGCAAATAAAGGCTAGGAAGATCGGCATAAATTGTCCGACGAGCTGACAGGAGCTGCTAGCCGCCGCCGCCACTGCCGGTTGGGTTACTTTGTTGCTGACATGCACCTGCACTGGGTTGGGTTTCTGCGGAGGTGGAGCCTGGTTTATTTTGTAAATCTCGCGCACTTGCTCCTCAGTTGGCCCATACATGTAGCTCCTGACTCCGACGTTGGACTTTAAGATTCTGTAGTTTGTTTGGTTGACGTCAACTTTCCCGGCTACAAAGTTATGCAGTCTGTTGATGACGACGTAAAGGTTTCCAATGTTGTCGAAGGTGAACCTGTCAGTCCACTGGATGTAATTCATGTCCTTGGCGATGATCACTTGTTCTGTGGCGAAGTTTGTCATGCTGTTCCACTGAGCGATGGAGTAGTTTCCGATCAAACCATAGAACAGGTAACCGTCTTCGTCCATGATCATGCCGTCAGTCTGAGAAGGCTTCATACCGAGCTCTCTTATCAGTTGCATCGTCATCGATGCCGGGCTGGATACGATGCTTTCATTCTTGAGAACTGACGCTTGAACAGAATATAGTTTGAAGCTGGCCAGAGGCGAGAAGTAGACGTTGCGGTCGACCTTTCCGTCCATACCCATATATCTGGGTCCCAGTGCGATTCCGTCGACGTTAACCGGTGAATCGATTTCAGTTCCGTTTATATTGAAATGCACCGCTTCTATCGCCGCTCTCATAGAGTTGGCTTCTCTCAATTTCCAAGACCGGCTGTCTTTCCTGCTGAAGACGATTATACCGGGGTCCATTCCACTGTTGTCGGTGATGTAAGCATAACCGCCGTCTGAGTCATCGAGAACGATATCATTCAAATAGCTGGCGGCGGAAACAACACTTTCGGGAAAGGTGAACCTCGTCGACGCACCATTAATGTCTTTCAAGTCTACAAGCGTGAGAGACGGCCGGCAGGTGGGTATACTCGAGTTTGGACTCATGGTAGCTGTCCTCCCATTGTCGATAACCCACATCATACCGTTTCGATCAATTTCAATACTCTGCACGGACTGAAAAGCACTGCAGACACCGATTTCATTTTGAGACCAGTTCGGATACGGGGTGAACACTGGACTAGTGTCATTTTTAACTGGAGTGAGCGGCAAGGAAGCCAAAGTGGCGGGAACGCCAGCTTTCATGCGAGGCAGTGTCACAAATAATTTATCACCGTATTGCTTTATTCCAGAAACGAGGACATTTTCCTTGATGTAACTACCGGAGGCGATAGAACTCTCGCGGACCTCGGCGCTCGGCCAGGCGAAGTCGAGGGTTTTCCATTCGTAGAGCACTCGGAACTGGTCCCTTTTTCGTTGGGGAGAGAACGCCTCCTGCGAGGCCACTAGGCCAACGAAGGCGAACAACAACACTAGATGTGACGTTATCGCCATGTCGACTATTTTGGCAACACTGAGCACTATGGAAATAATTCTTGGCGTGAAATACGTTATCTTAGCGAACACTAGCGATGGAATGACGCCGGACTGAGCGGCGCGACGGACGGAACGCGGTTATATGCCTTCCCCCGTTCTATTGGCCGAGCGTCGGTGACGGCGCCCCCTTACCCGCCTCGTTCCGCACAGCATAATAAAAATGTTTTATAATTCAGATACGAAACGAAATTTTACATCCAGCAACCGATATTATTATTTACTATCTATCGATGACTCGCGTAGATTCCACGGCAGTTGTGAAATTAATTCATTCGGCGTACTATTCTCATCAAAACGAAAAACATAACCTCACTAGAATCTCCCTGACATATGACATTGAAAGCTTCAAACATGGCAGTGTTGTTATTGTTATTTCATTTATATTGAATTCTGGTCACATAATTTTCGAATTTGAATGCTACATAATTCAATTAGTTATTCAATTGTTTACTCTGAAAGCGCCGAACCAAAATGATTTAATTTCAATGACATTGTCAAACACGTAACATCGATTGCGTTTTACGAAGCAGACTATTTTAGGTTCGAGACATTTTAATATCGCTACGATTTTATCTTTAAGATATAATATAAGACATCGTTATCTCAAGTGTGACTGCATATAAAATGTGTTTAATTGTATTTGTATATTTTGATATATTACCTATTTAGCATGTTTTCTAGTTTGACAATTGCAGTCAATTTGAATGGAATACGTATTTTGTTTATTTGCAATGGACGGTCAGTGAAGTAAGATATTTGACAGTTTGGTGTGACCATTTAACAATATATTTTCCAAATTACTTACAGTGGCGTACTGTTTCTTTGTTCCTAAAATTATTTTTGGTTTAATGTAAAAAAAATATCAATAATAATGGCAGTGGCGTTCTCAAATATTTTGGGCCCTTGTGCAAACTCATACTACGCTCCGCGTTGTTATATAGAGATTAATAAATTGTGCATGGAATTTATTAATCCTGGCTAGTCTTACACGACTGGAATATGAAGTTTGATGTTTTGTTTAATTTACGATATGGCATGTTACTAAGCTACTGGGATTTGCTTTTTATAGAGCGTTAAAAAATATCACACGGTGAATTCTGATAACCATATCTAGATAACTCTCTCAAATATATATTTCATGAAATAACTTATTTTCAATTTCTTTTAAGATTATATATATAATAAAGCCCCAAAAAAGCAAGTAATGACCTAATTTTGTTTCAATCAAGCGTATCATTTAATTGAAGAATGTGTGTGAATCCGTCAGTTTACTAAATTACATCTAGTTTTTGACATGTCAAGTAACCATTGAAAAAATTTGGCTGCGTGATATTATATGTCTATATTCAGTGTTACGTGAATAGATAATGCAACTTCTTGGTATATCAGTGGACATAAAATAACGTTAGAACTGACTGGTATACGTGGTGTGGATACTTTTATTTCAAAAGTAAAACTTCTGGAGAATTTATTCAAGTATTATCCATTGGATTTAATATATATGTCTATTAAAATATGTACGACCTGGGTGGACGCTAAAAGACAAACGGGTACCACCACCCCCATAAAATGCGAAATGATGGCAATGCAATGAGACATGAGTATTTAATCGACTATCATTATGTTATGGAATGCGACAAATAGTTGAATTCGCACTTTTTTTAAATTTATTTTATTTTTAAAGCCGCCACTTCTTTTGACAAATAAAAATATCACCTTTATTGATATCAAAGATTAAAGAAAACAAGCATTGAAAAGAAAAACCGTCAAGTAAACAAATATGTGACTGTTCCGTTGTAATTTTAATGAATGCATGTATAGGTAATACATAAACATGTTCCATTGATTACGTTACGTCGTAACTAATGTTCAAGAAAGATATCCTAACACGATTGTTTGATGAAGAGTGTACTTATTGAGGTTTATATTATACTTACATTATATGAATAGATATTGATTGAAATAACACGTACGCCCATGAACCAATAAATGCAATGGTGCTTGTAGTTATGACGTCCTTCAATGATATATTTAATTGTATAAAATCTACATTATCTGATTCAGCGTAATTGTAGAAAAGAATATTACAACGGCACTGGAAAAGTTTCTAGTTTTAAGTGACACCAATTTAAATTTCACAAACGTTAGGACGCTAATTTAAAACGATACGTTTTTGGACGAAACAAATTGCTATTAGGCGGTCTTAGCGCAATAATTAAGTTTTTGGTGCTAATGTACTGACGTCAAAATCAAAGTTTGCTACTTTGATTTTTAAATAAGTAGGTATATTAATGATTTCACACGCCATTCTTATGACTGGTCAAATGTGGCCATATTGAATTTGTAAAATTTTATGTGAAATAATCTATAATATATATTTGAGCCGGTGGGCGCCACTTGTTTTTTCCCTACGTGTGAAAGATGGTTGCGCAGTTCGAAGGTATGTATTTATAAAACACCAGGACGACCCGTGCATCCAAGATACGTCACGATATTTCTATATTATTTTCACATGCTGTCTAACGCATTGCAATTTGTTCATATTGCATTTAATATATTATTTAGTCCTTACATTACAATGAATAAGGCAGCTTCTTTCAATTGTTTATTTTTAAGACTTGTTCAATGCATGAATTTGAAATAATATTCAAATGTGTGAAATTTTGCGTTTTCTAGAAAAGATGCCGTATTGGTGAATTCTTGTAACATCTTAAGTGAAACTGGATAATGATGCTGATGTATATCACCAGGAGTAGTCAATCAACATTTGTATCAAGAAGAAAGTTTAGCTACGTAATTTAAGACGAGGGATTGAAAAGTAAGTCGGTGGGAAAGAGGTTTAACATTATAGACATCAATACTTCAGGACCCAAATTGATAGATAGGAATTTTATGTTCGGTAAAATCATACCTTTTTTTGAGCGACTTTTTTTTGGTGCGATTTCAAAGTTATGCGGTTTTTTTGAAATACATTTTTTTATATATTTTTAGGACAGCGCGTTGTACACATACTGTACGTGCAAAATCCAGTGTTTGACTCGTGCGTCCTTGAACATGTTATGCTGCCATATGAAGTCATAGCTTTTTTTGTGCGATTTTCCGTGGAATGCATCTACCGCATAAAAAAAGGTTAAGGTGTATACAGGTAACTCTAATATTACTAAAATACACGGATCTGAAATACATCACAGGCTGCAAACTCATGTCCTGGGTCATTTCGATGTTCAATAGGGCCTTTGACAGATAATATGGCGGGTGAAAATTCGCTGGGCGGGAAACATTTTACCCGCCGTCGATTCGATTGAAGGTGTGTCAATTGACCGGCCAGCAAAACAAACTGTTGCTTGGTTTATTTTTAAACTCATTCAACAGTAACTAGGGGAAGGTCAGTTATAGACCAGCGAGGAATTTATGATAGGTATTGTTACCGTTAACCGTTTAAATTGAGTAATTTGACGATTCAGCAAAGACTGAAAATTATAGAGATTGAATGAATTCAAATTTAGAATTATAGGTGTGGGTTTATGGTTCGTTTTGCATAAACGCTTCTTTTGTTTGTGGTATATAACAATGGAATTCAGTAATTGGACGATTGTTTATGATTGCTGACGACAACGAACAGTGAGTAGGGGAAGTTTTATTTAGTTAAAGATAGCTAGTATTGTTGGTTTTTGAAAAACATATGAACATTAATTCAAAATGGCTGTTCGTAGAAACCAATTCATCGCTTAACGACTTGGTCTAGAAAAAATGGTATGAAAAATTAGCTATAGGTGGAATGATAAAAGTTAGTTATTGTTTATTTATTTTAAAAAAAGTTTATTAGAATAAAATTTATTAGAAAAAAAGAAAAAAAATACATCGGCAATTGGAAAATAAGTCAACCGAGTGAGTTCCGACAAAAATAACTTATCGATAAAAATAGTACTAGTATGAACTCACCCACTTCCATGTAAGGTATGTCGACAACCGAAGCAATTCCGCATATAATCGTTAAAGCTCTTCCAAGTAGCATCCCCATTGGCAGGCTGGTTCTACTCCTTTGGAAGAACAAACAACTCATTTATTTTAAACTAAAATACTCTTTGATACTAAAACACTATAAGACACTAACAACAAACAAACTCAGACACTCTTTGATACTAAAAACATGTTATTTAAATGATTAGTTTCGTGAGGTTAAAAATTGAGAATTTAGTTAGTGGTCCGTTGGGCTCTTAAAGTTTGGTGACCGATTCTTTGAACGATAAAATATATTCAAATATTAAGTACATTCATAAATAGATCAGTCAAAAACAAACGCAATACTTTCAATATAATAAACCTTTGGATTGCATACAAGTTAGTCAAAGAAATTAGCACATTGACATGGATGTTGCTAAAATTACATCGCAAAACACTTTTATGAAGTAATAAAATAAGTTATCATTCAATTACGATTCGTCGAGTTGATTCATCAACGAATGTCATATCTTTTCACGCCAGAATATCATTTTCACGTGATTGCTATACATATCAACATACATACCTATGCATACTTCTGTCCAGACGAGGACACATTTATTTATCAACTATGTAACATGTGTAATGATTTAGAAGTGAAATTTGTCAAACCATTAAAAATAATGAAATATAGGTTGTAACTAATCAATAATATTTTTTCGGTCCCTGTGGTCTAGTGGCAAGAGCTTTGCCCTAGCGATCAGGTGGGTCCGGGTTCAATTCCCGGCAAGGTCAGATTTTTTCAATTGAAAAAGAGATCTTGGGCTGGGTGTATGTAATTTTAAGTTGAGTTGTTCACGACTGATTCATTATTTATCATCGAGTTTATCTCGAGTATGATTTCATAACAAAAAATATTTGGCGCATTGGCTGTAATGCCAAATATTTTTTTCTTTAAAAAAAATTAATTAACTGATTCAAATTCAATATATTTTAGTGTGTATAAACATGCGTTAAAAATAGAAATGCCATCCATATTCATTATATTCCAATCATGTGGAGAAAATTTTTACATCACACACATTCTTACATTTTAAAATGAATTCACAATGGTGTGCATTTTGAGATGTTGCCCCGCGTCTATACGCAACCGAATAGAAAAAATACACTAAAGTGTGTTAACCACTCGGCAATAGGACCAACAACAAAGAAAGTATGTAATAAAATACTGGGAAAGGATTGTGATCGCGACCCTTGAAAGACACCAAAGTCATCCATAATTATATTTTTTATAGAAAATTCGATTGAGAAATCTATCTTATTACCTATGGAAGTTTCCATCCGAGAATTCGAGCACTTGGTTGAGTTACCGAGTAGGACGAAAAACCAAGAGCATTAACCATTCGGCTATGGGCCAGTTGGTTTGTGCTTTTTGATATACATACTTACTACTTTCGAGACTCAACGACAATTACATTTTTAATTTAAGCATATACATATAGTGCATCTTACGATGTACCCACGTCGTGGTTCATTTAATATTAATTGATAAAGACCTTGACATTCTGTATATATGTGACATAGAATAGAATTTAAATATTAATTGTAAAGCAACCTGTTCCGTTATATACGGTCAATTCATTTATAGTCAAATTAACAAATGCAACAGTTCCTAGCGGTTTCCTGCGTTGGCACCCTTTTTATCGAACACAATTTTTGTTGTCTATTGATATAATAAACAATTAAATTCTCGCTCGACGTGGTTTTGTTTTTTAACAGTGTTGCAGATTTAAATACAATATCGGGTAGCTTGATGTTCTTTTTCTATGTTTTAATGAAATAAGTGTTGTGTTCAAAAAAATAAATATAGATTTACTTCATCTCAGCAAGTTCGCAACAAAACCAAAACAAATGACTATCGTAATGAATGCGCAAAGGGGTTTTTCCAGGGCTGTGGAGTCGGTGAAAAAAAGTCCGACTCCGACTCCGACCAAAAACACGATCCGTCACTTTTTTCCCCTAATTTTCCTATTTATGCGTATTCAATTAAATATCAACCCTATCAATGCGGCCAAAAGCCAAATTTGACATGTTAAATGCAAAAATAAAAAATTTCAAACTTTTCAAAATTCCGACTCCGAGTACGACTCCGGCCAAAACGCCGCGCCGACTCCGACTCCACAGCCCTGGTTTTTTCATAATATATGCATTTTCACAGTAAAACCATTGCATTATAAAGTTTAGGAGCTGTGCCTTGTATGTAGTCAAATTTCTATTCAAACTTAATTAAACCTATCGCTTGCTGCTAATTCGCCATACATTATTTATGCGAGTTGGTATTGCCCGTATCACAAACTTGAGCATAATAAAGATGGTCACAATCTTGCTGGCTTATATGTATTTAGTTAAATTATTATAATGCGTAACGAAACATAAAAGGGATCGTTTAATAAATTTAAACATAAGCCGGAATAACGATATGCAATTCTGAGTGTTATTTTTATCGCTACTATTAATATCGAGCTCGCAAATAATCTGAATATGACACACACCAAATACCCGCCAAAACGGACTGTCATCTGTCAAAATTGTCAACGTCAGAGTAAGTGAAATGTCCGACGTTTGCTGAAATAATAATGAACTCGGATTATTAGAAATTAGCGGTGGTTGGTAAATAGCAATTGCAATTCTGAATACCAGGGTCAGTTTTTCATATCTCGAAATACTTGATTAAACACACGAAATTCTTGGATTAAATGTCTCGGTGTAAAATCATAGCGGGAAAATGAATTATTAGGTACTCGCATCATTTTGTTTTTTCAAGCTTAACATATTGGCTACGGAGAAGTAAAAAAACATTGAGAACGACGCGCATTCCGCGGCCCGTAGCCAATGTGTTTACACCGTGATTTCAGCTTTCGTATTAGGTCATATTTTTATATCTAAGAGAAAAGTTTCAGTCTTTGCGACAGTTTTTTAATAATACCTATTCTAACCTAACGAAGGTATCTCATTTTTTCCTACGAGAACTGCTTGTTACTCATTCGCTCAACCTCTCTTTAAATCGATGAGAATAAGGATAGCAACGATATAAGACTATGACAGCACAATTGCGTGGTTAGCTTGAAGCGTATAGTAGTGCTTCCCAATCGGGATGCCGCACAAAGCATGGGATTCGTTCGGAGGGGTCCGCGGTAATTTTTTTTTCAGATGTAGGGTTCCGTTGCATGACTTTTTTGGGAACACTGGCTTTTAGGATAGGATCGGAGTAAAGGACTTTTTAAACAACAGAGAACAGAATTGTTAAGTCGACTGAAAGAAATTCAGCTCGAGTGGACTCGAGCCCGCCAGGTCCGTCACAGAAGCCAAAGACGTTGACCACAAAACCACGGAATTGACAGACGACGATGAGCATTAATGGAAAAATAAAATAAATAATAGGTTTATTTTTATGCATACCACTGGCGTCTGACGTTTTCAAATCACTGCTACATTCCATCAATTACAGGAGTTATGTACCAATTGTTCTCCATAACAGGTGTCACTAACGAGACACGTTTTACTCGCCCTTAATTGATGGAAAACAACACTATTATAAATATCACAAATATGTGTCTCGCAATTTGTAACTTCGTCGAATTATATCACAGTATAACCCGCCATTAGGAGTCACTCACTTTGTAACGCTGACGTCACGTTTTGCAACATCCTTCTTTGTGTGACGCACTTTGTTCGCGTTTGCAATGCGCTCATCCCTCCCTTATATCGTTGCGTTAAATTGCTCGTTAGCAAAAGTGACTCATTATATAACTTGTAACATCATTTTATACAATGACACTAGACAACAAACTTTTAACATTTTTTGTTTACTTAAATATATACATAAATAAGTCATGTTTTCACCTTTTGTCTATTACACTACGAAAGCCATGAGCATCATGAACAGCTTCGTCAACGATATCTTCGAGAGGATCGCCACTGTAGCCTCCTGCCTGGCCCACATCAATAAGCGCTCCACCATCACAAGTAAGGAGATCAGACCGCCGTCAGGCTCCTCCTGCCCGGAGAGCTCGCCAAACGCACCAGCTCCAAGTAAAGAAGAAGAAGAACACTCAAGGCGACCCATGTCGTAAAAACTAAACGTAAACTAAACATCAATAAACATCCCTCTCAACAACAATTATTGCACCATAATCAGAAACAGAATGAGATGCTCTTATTTGCGCGCGCAATGACCTCAAAATTAAACAACATTAATAACATAATTGCGTTGTCACTATTTTGTTCGTGTATATTTTGGTAACACAAAATTACACTGTTTTATTGGTGATATGAAGGTATGAAATAATTATATCTTACTAAACAGTATGAGTAGTTAGAAACGAATTTCCGTTGTGATAAATCTAGAGAAGATTTCCTTTCAATAGTAGCGAAATCGCCTTTGTACGTTGATTTCCCAAAAACATTTTTAGTAATATGAACGCTGTGCTTTCTGGAATGATCTCCACCTACTATGAAAAACATTGGCGAATATTGCCGGATATAATCAGCTATTACTTTAACACGTTTCTTTTATTAGAATGCGAAATGATATACTTCTAATCAATATTCCTAGACATGCACCCAAAAGTTCATGGCATGCAACTTAAGCCGGTGATTCAATATTCAAGGCATTTTCTTTCTAAGGCCAGTAAAACAAACAACAATAGGTAAATAGTAAGTTCAACAGCCTTTGCGAATTTATTTCAAATTCTTAGTAACAGTCTAGCTACTTATTCAATAAGATGACTTCTTTTCGTGTTTCTTAAATTAACCTAACCCTAGTTCGTCACTTGTCATAATATATTGGCTCATCATGTAGGTCTACCTTTGGAATATCCTAATTGACATTTCAATCAGTTAAACGAACCAAGAACAGAAGATCAAATTTACAATGCTTATCCCTCTCCGTTTTAATTTTTGATATACACAATTTGACTGACCCTTTTATAAATGTTAATATGTGGTGAAATTTTCCTAGACAAATTGGTGGACCAGGGTTTCATGTATTAAAGAGAAAAACTACACAGTACATGGTTATCAAATTAGTATCATAAGGCAGATTTTTTGTGAATAAGTATTTTTTGAAGAAACCTCTATTTTGAATCCTTAAAATCAACCATAGTTATTGATTAAGGATTTCGACTGAGGGTGCTTGATGGAATTTCAATATCAAACTTTAATTTTGTACTTTTCCATGAGTTTTTTCGCTAACGACCCGGGTTTCGCCTTTCGGCATTTCAAGTGCACGGATGTACTTGAACCCGGGTCGTTAGCGACAAAACTAATGGAAAAGTACAAAATTCAAACAATTCAAATTTCATAGTTATTGAGTAAATTATATTTATCTGTTCCTAGAAATATTTCATAAATGACGATTTCTCGTCTTCGATGTTTTAAATAAACGATCAAACGTAATATACATAGATATGTAAATTCTTCGTTATATGAGACTGTGGAGAGGAATGTGAAGGGCTTAAAAAAATCGCCGAAATTACAAAATTTTACTAAAGCGGTAAGATTTAATCGAGTAGGTAATAAATAACGTTTTCCTTCACACACAAAATAATAATCGAGCAAATTGATGTTGTTTATTGTTCATAATATAGCCCAATCCAGTCATGCGTGCATATTCATTTAGGGAAGATTCTAATTTCAAAAGTTTTAGTGTCGTACAAATAACAGAAAACAGAACACGAAATTTCCATATCTTTTTACGAAATCTGGAAAGTTTCACTTTCTTAATAAATCTGTAGCATTCGTTGTTCAAGATATTAAAACATTAAACAAAGCTTAGTAATTATACGTGCAATTATTTAAATCGATGAGGTATTTAGAATTGATCAAGTAAGCGATTTTCTAATATGGACTGCATGCAATAGATACTTGCTATGGTTGTAAACAAAAAAACTGAGCATTTAAAACGCGAATAAATTATTAACCGTGCTATTTTTTACACTATAGTAATTTTATCTCTTTAATATCCACATAATTTTAACGGTATAGTAGTTTTTGTTTTATGTTTTTACTTTTCTCGACTAATTTAACCTTTTTATTATTATTGTTTTGAGATAATTCATATCTGTGTAACCTTGTAATACCAGATAAAGCGTAAAGTTCAGTTTTATAAAAATTGGCCGCTTATTGTGATTTTTTACTTACTAGTTCAATGATTTCATTGCACTGATTTATTATTATTTCATATTTAAGAGTTTGTGATATTGAATTGTTGTTTGATGTATGTCGTTAATAATTATTTGCAACATTTTACATGTTCGTTACTTTTTTTTTTGTCTACGCTAACTATTATTGGAAAATAAGTTTCTTGTTTCAATATATTTGTTAATTACTATTAGCATTATTTTTTCATATCTAAGATTGTTGTATTATTTATTCAAAATTTATATCCAGATGTAACATGCTTTTATGAAATCTAAATATAGAGAATCTGTCAAGGCCTTTTTTTAAAGATTCGTGGACTTTGTACGATAAACACTTTATAATTACATCATATAGTAATTTTCTACAAAGGGATATTAAGCAACATTACTTGTATCATACGTTTGAATTATTATACTGCTGTTTCATTTTAATATGTAAAAAGGTATTGTTCCTATCATACTATGTTGATATCACTTGATACCGCCTCACCGTTGGGATTATAGGTAGGGCTGCCGTATTTGCCAACCATAGATACGGGAAAATTAAGTGGTAAACAAAGAAAGCGTGGAAAAATTGGGTAGGTAATGGTTTATTTTACTCAGATAAAAATGAATAAACTTAAATCAAACCAATTAAATGAAAAAAGTGGTGCAAGGCTTATCTTCTTGGCCCAATCATATTCAAAAAATGATTTTAGTTTTTTTTCGCTTAAATATAAAATTTTTAAAAAGTCATTTAAAAATCGAATAAAAATTGACTCCTATGTTTTTTAGTTTAATTTCGTCACGTTTTTTACTTCCTTTCCTTTTTATGTGTATTCAATAATATGTATATCAATCCGGCCAATAGCTAAATTTTACATATTTTATGCAAAAATAAAAATTTCAAACTTTTCAAAATTTCCGAATACGACTCCGGCGAAAGCGCCGCGACGACTCTGAGTCCACAGCCCTGAACTTAATACATATTCCTGTTTCTTTCGTTCGACCATTGAGTTATCACAAAGGAAAATATTTATTCTACATTTGGTTTGTGGGCTGAAATGACAAATACGTATTCGCATAACTTTATTAGATCCATTGCCTCGCGCAGGACTTTAGGAAGTAAATGGGGAAAATATTAATACCGGACTTAGTAGTGAAATACGTAGACAGTCGTGTATTTACGGGACGTATGGCAACCCTAATTATAGGTGTTTGCTTTGTATGCAAGAAGCTGTGTTATAGAGAAGGTCAGGTAAATCCAAGGTGCGTCGCATAAAAACGAGGTCTCTGCATTACGTATCTTGTCAAAAATACAGCGGAAATCAATACTAACTCTTGTCCAGCCAAGGTGCAATATTGTCTTTGAGAGCCTTCTTTGAATACATATTTAGAGCTTATAGGTAATTGCATTTCAATATTGTCCTTCTGGTGCAGATGAAGCATGAATGATTAAAATGATGGCTTGGGTATGCATCGAATACCGGAATCTATGCGGCACGTATTGCAAAGATTGACATTCAAAGGTTTATAAACCCGAAACTCTTTTTGCACTGTTCGGTGAGCTGACCAAACAAATTCTAGGTTGAATTTAAAAAATGTTAGCCTTTTTTCAATATCAATTAATACACAATTTACACTAGTTTTTAACAGCGCTTTGTTCACATACTGTTAATGAAAAATCCAGTCTTTCACCTGTTAATTACAATGCGATCTTGAGCGTGCGTCCTTGTACATGTTATGTTCCCGTATTAAGTCATACCATTTTGTGAGCGATTTTCTGCTGAACGCATCTACCGCACAAAAAAGGTTTAGGTGTATATATATATTTATATATATTTAAATTCAACAAGTAAAACAAGGTCATTTATAAAATAGCTATAAATTTAAAATGATTGTATTTGTTCAACACTTGCTTTCCCATGCAGTATGTGGTCTTAATTTTAAGAGGTTTCAATCAATGAAATAAAAATGAAAATAATTGCTGTTTCTTGAGCAAAAATGAAAGATAATGACAATTTAAAAGAGGTCAACTAACAATGGTTACTCCGCGGATTAACACATTTTTTTTAAAAAGACGTGTTAGTTTATATGTAGTTATAGTTATCATTATGTTTCTTTTTATCCGTCCTGGTAAACTGTTGAATAAGTTAAGTTATATTGGCGAATATAGTTTTGACATTCCGCTGTCAGTTGTTTTCGAGAGAAGCATAATATGTATACATATTATTCAAACGCATTTGTTAATCGCAAGTGACTAAACTATCTGAAAATATAATATGCAAGAACTCGAAAGAAGTAAAAAACAAACTAGCATTCAACATTGTGTCACTGTGTCAGTATTATAATCTATAAAAATATTTTCAATGTCACAAATACTATAATATTTTTGTACTGAGCAAAACTGAGAAAGTTTTTTTTGCAGCTGGCTTAAAAAAATGAAGGCCATTGATTTCAATTAGTTCTAACCGGCTTTATTTAATTAGCGTTTAAACTAAATAAAACATGGACCGGTAGTCGCGTATACCAATTTTTTAGCAATCAATTTTGTCGTAAAAACTCTCATTTGCTAATTACATATATTTATGAATGAATTTTTTTCTCAGCTTTTTTTTTATGTTGTTTCATTTATGAATATAGAATATTAGCTACTATTTTTAAGAGTTTATCAATATTTTGATTACGTCAAGATATCATTTATTTAAAACTATCATTTTTATTGTAAAGTGGAAATTTTTGTCAAAATTATAGCACGCGTAGTTTTTTTTGTATAACAAATTTGTAATTAGATGATACATGCTTATTTTATTTCATATTTATATGAAAAAATTCAAAAATGATGTGTGGAAGTTTTGTTTTTTATTCCAATAGAAATTGTTAATAATTAGCTGTGGTTAAACTGCATTGTTTCGTACGATTAAAATATATTTATTGAAAAAATAAACGAATTTAATTTACGTACTGTGAGTGTGCAGAACTATGATTATATTCACAAATATTACAAATACCGAGTGAAGTGAAACCACTAGTATTATATACATAAACCGATTCGAATATTTTCTTATCGGTTAAAAATTATTGCGATAAATTAACCCGTTCCTTATTGCGAGGAAAATGTAGAATCAGTTCAAGCAATGTGTTTTATTTCTATAAATATAATGCCCTTCCACTAGGAGATGAACGTTGTTAACACATTAAAATATTGAAAAATAATAACAGATTTTTTTATAATTATTCAACATTCCATTTAATGAGATCAGGACCGGTTTCGCTCATCGCGAGCATTAGCAACCGAGTTCAGTTGATGCTCGCGATGAGATTAACCGGTCCTCATCTTATTGAATCATAATGTGGAATAAGTAAAATAATGCCATTCCACCAAGAATTGACAGTGAATACTAAAAATATTGCTCTATCTTGACAGTAGTTTTGTTACCATTCCATGGTTAATATATTTTTTCCACGAAAGAGAATTCGCTATAATGCTGGGTATTCGTTTTCATAAACATTATTTTTGGATACTAATTTAATTGTTTTTCATTCACCAATTGAAATATATCATGATTTGTCACCCTAATACACAATTTGTTTTTTGTTGTCAGGCTCCACATAAGACATGGTTAGGCATATTGGTCAAAGAAGAGCTATTACCTAATATTCAAAACTAATAAACATATAATATAACGTATCATGAATCATATAAAGAGTCGAAACATCTAATTTGATGAACTCACCATCACCGCTGTGCTGTGTGCATGATGAATTGATAAGAATTAAAACAGTATTTAAACGAAATTTCTTTGCAAATAGAGATGTTATTTGAATGACTTGTAGATATATTACAAAAAAGAGAAAAAGTAACACTTCAAAGTAAGCCAACTTTCTTGATTACTTTCGTATTCATTCGAACACACATGCATGACTCTTTCGTTATCGCACCAATGGCTTATTCAGAAATGGCGCATCGGATGCTCATCTTGCTACATTATTTGTGAAGTGTACAATGGTAGTTCCATTTTTAAAACCGTTAATTTTTATTGTTACAAGAATTCTATTTGACAAATATTGATACACTGTGACGTTAATTATGGACAATTATTGTTGTAAGATGGCTCTTATCTAAATAAAATAAGAAAGAAAAATTTATCCTACACCTTACGTATGAGTTCTCC
This sequence comes from Himalopsyche kuldschensis, assembly GCA_028554975.1. NCBI lineage: Eukaryota > Metazoa > Arthropoda > Insecta > Trichoptera > Rhyacophilidae > Himalopsyche > Himalopsyche kuldschensis. The sequence goes on from JAHFWI010000005.1 coordinate 3,085,355, forward strand.
GGGTAAAATCGCTGAAAGTGTGTGGACTTAATTTGGAAAATCTATTCTTCTCACATGAACAGCTGTATATGGCCTGCCCATGCGTTGGTAAACCTTTTGATTTATTCGTATACGCACCACACGGAAAAATAAAATTGTGTATCTAAAAATACTTCAATAAACACTTTCTTTCTTTCAGTGACATTTCAACGCATGCCTGGTACTCGCTATAGATTTACTATTATAACTTGACCGTTAGTGAGGGCGCCACCGTCGCAAACCCTTGTTGCAAAACTCAACCAAAATCGTTTATTTACTGACAAATTTTTATATCTAAAATATAAATGAAAATGAATATTCATGAAAATATATTTCTATCAAAACAATATAACTTAAATGGCTATTGACGATATCCACTCTATTTATATCGACAATTTTAGTTCCGAAACAGCGGTCAAGTTATGATGGTATATTTAAAGTTGTTTTATGAATAAAATCTGTGTCGTTCATTTTTGAATAATATTTTCCAAACTTTTTTTAGCTTATCTATGTAGGTTTTTTTAAAACAACATGCCTTAATCGATCTCCAGTGAATGGGATTAGCATTGGAAATATTTTTCAAAAGGTTTGCGATCGCTGAAATGATAGTCATGACTGCATACTTATTCAGAACGATATTTGAAGAAGAAACAAACAGCTGTATATTTTCCAAGAGAAATGCTAAATATTTGCTTTTTTTCTTAAAATAGTACAAAAACTGTCTTGAACGGGTATAATTATATTTTTTTTTAATAATTCGTATTAAACTCGAACTGATAACACAATTTGCTTAAATATAAGTGTATTTTTTGCAGAATAATAACTTTCGATGAAAAATCATCATTGTGAAATTTTTACCATGATGTACATATAAAAAACATGATACATCGTATGTATTATTTTACTTCTACTTCCACCCCGATGTGAAACTTTACAAATTTATTGAGTGCACCCCCGCGATGGTTTCTGGCCTACCAACCCCTCCCCCCAACCACCCCCCAACTTCCCCCCCCAATTTTATTTTTTAAACTTTAAGAATTTTTCGAGTTCACTTCTTCGAAGGTTTTTGGCATACCCCCCCATACGCTCCGCCAAACAACCCCCTCCCCCAAAAAATTGATATCGAATTTTACAAATTTCTCGAGTACAATTCCACGAAACTTTCTGGCGTACAACCCCTCCCCCAACCCACCCCCAATCCCCCCCACAATTGCTGACGTAGCAACGCGCGCAGGGTAAAACTTATATATAAAAATGAATGTTTGTCTGTCAGTATTTCCGCTATGGACTACTAAACCGCTCGACCGATCGATGTGAAACTTTACAAATTTATTGAGTACACTCCCGCAATGGTTTCTGGCCTGCCAACCTCGCTCCCCAACCCCGCCCCCAACCACCCCCAACCTCCACCCCCAATATATTTTTTTAAACTTTACGAATTTTTCGAGTTCACTCCTTCGAAGGTTTCTGGCATACCCCTCCATACGCCCCCAAAACCCCACCCCGCCAAAAAACCCCCCTCCTCCCCAAAAATTGATATCGAATTTTTACAAATTTCTCAGAGTATTGAATACATGCAAATTGAATTGAATATTTGTGTAATGTCTTTCCTTCAAATTTATTTTAGTTGCTTGCGTAGCAACGCGCGCAGGGTACAGCTAGTATCTATATAAATATGATAAAATTCACTGAAAAATACTTTTTAAGCATCATTATTCTTCATAAAGCATACCTTCATCTCCCTGTGTTTACAGATTGAAATAATGATTTTCCTTTCACGGTGTCTAGCCACAAAGGCGCCTGCCTATAGATTTAATACGCTTATATAACATTAGAGCGTGGGTCACTGTCAGGTCATGACAGGTTCTCAATCATAAGGTGACATAAAGTGACAAGTGGCAACAGTTTGAGTATCACAGTGATCCACTTGTAAAAGATATTAAAATAACAGCGTATACCTTTGTCAACCGTTTTGGACTGAGGAAACTGTCAACGAACTTATAATGGAAATGTAAACCAAAATTTAAATCAAAAACGTTATTTTTATGGTTCTATTAAATCTATTTTTCAAAACGGCGATTTGTAACGTTCGAAAATTTTTAATCCTTACCACCATATTACATTGCTCAATTGTGTATATTATGTGATATATTTTACTACTTTGATAAAGCTAAAGCGTATTAATAAATAATAAAACACATTTTTAGAACAGGACCAGTTCCGCTTACCGAAGGATTTTTTAGCTAATATGAAATACATAAATACAGAGTTTTTGTATAAATGACTCTGTATTGATGTAATATAAAATAACTTTGATTATTCCACGTATTGTGCTACTAGCTGTGACACGTGTTTCGCCGAGGCATCTTCGGACTCATTATCGCAAAGTTTGCTTAAGTATTGTACTATATTTTATATAACTGTATTGATGTATTTATCGTGAGGGGTAAATGATCGTGATGAGCGAAACCGGTCTTGATCTTAATAAATTTCGGTTGCGGATGGCACGTGCTTGAATTCCAGTCCAGACAGTTTCATTCATCGATCGGATTATTGATTTCTGTTCGGAGATATGGATATCTATGTTGGTTAAATATTTCTCCCATCACCCACACAATCCTAAAAACGGGACGTAACGAGAGCGACTATCTAACCACTCATCCAGGGATTCAAAAAGTGTGCCCCGCGAGCCTTATGCTAAATCTTTATTTTACTCGAAACTTGAGAATACTCGTCTATTTTCTCTAAGTTCTCGATACTAGTTATTAATAAATGAAAAGTTTTTTCTTCTGCTGGCATTATAAAAACAAATCTTCGAACCGATTTAAAACTTGAGACGTTTAATTATTTTTTAAATATATGTTTTGTAAATTGAAATAAATGGATGAATGAAATTAAATAAGTTTATTTATTTATTTATCATCTATTTATATAAACAAATTTGAATTAATAAAATATAGTTTGTACATCTCACAGCTGCTCGAGTATTTAAAAAATTTCACTACTCGATATTCGAGTAGTTGAGATGACGAGTAATTCTAGTTGTTATGTAGTACTAGTATTGATACCCGGCGTCGCTCGGACTAAGCGACCAATAATTATTTAATGTTATATCTTTTGACATAATTATATCACAAGATCTAATATCCAAAATATAGTTAATATAAAATCACAAACTTTATTTAATTTGATGACAGCCCCATTCTCGCCCATTAAAATGTCCAAATTCAAGGAAAAAATCTAATTTGCTGTCAAAGAAATGTCAAATAATACCTTCACGTAAATAAGAAACATTATTATATTGCAACTTGCAACAATAATGCAAAAGGGAATTACAGACCCACATACATACATACGCCGTTTCGGTTTTATATGTAAGATTGGCGAATTAACGTCAATAAATTATACGTGCTGAAAACTTTGACATTTCAAATATGTTGACGTGAGATCTTTGTTACCTAATTCTGATTATATTTTTTATCAAACTGTTATGACATAGAACAACAATCACGTAATATACGCCTTGGTTAGATGGCCGCGACACACAGCAATGATTTGAAACAACTAGTTGCACATTGGCAATCGATGATTTTTCTTTATGTAAAACATATGGCCATCGCACGGCGTTTCCATTGCTGAATGTCACCCGCAAGTGGATTTACTTAGTTTTATGGTTGACTTATCACAACTTAGGAAAGTTTAATAAGGAATTCGGAGGTTGGTGAACGAAACAAGAGTCTCATTACTAAAAATCAGGCGATGACAATGATCCTAATAAAGATTCTTGATTCAGATGAGCTACAATCTTATCTGTTTTTGGGGTTCCTTCCATATAAATATTACGTTACGCTCCATTGGGGAAGAGGGGGCGGCGAACAGCTCTCAGTGGAAAATATGAGACTCACAGAACCATCTTATTAATCATTTCAATCAGTGCTACTTTCGTCGTTTTCATGTTCTTACAAGGCAATAGAAATAAGAGATGAGTTAAAAATATTGAAGTTATTTGGACAGAATCTTTTGGTAATAATATGTCACATTTAATAATTTATTATTACCATATGTACAACACTTTTAATGTGTTCACTGTCAATACTTGGTGGAATGGCTTATAATAATACATTTTTTGTACATATTACAATTAAAATTTATTGTATCAGGACCGGTTTCGCTCATGGCGAGCATTGTCAACATCGATTAAATGCTAATGATTATTCATACTTAATCGATTTTTGATGTAATAGCTTGCATTGCTAAGAGGTCTTCAACATTTTATTTATAATATATTTTTCTTATACTTTGCTTAGTTATAATACCTTGTAATTATTACTTAAACTTTGTATAAATATCACTGTTTCGTTGTATTTCTTATGAGTTGACAATGCTCACCATGAGCGAAACCGGTCCTGATCCAATAAATTTTATGTGGAATAAGTACTAAAAATGTTATAAAATTTTTATTGTTACTATATAAATTTATGATGTTAGAAAAGAAGATGTTTGTATTGCGTACTTTTTCTACACCAGTATATCCTCTTCGGGCCCCGGGTGTAACCTATGATACTAATAGTTTTTATAAAATATTAGCCCGGTTGTAGAATTGAACGTGTCAAAACCAAAAGTATCATATAACGATGAAAACGGTACCAACTGAATATATCCGAAAAATTTCATATCAGTATAGAACAGTGGTTCTCACGTGAAATTTGGCTGTGGCCGCATAAAATTTTTGTGTTAAGTCCTTTATGCCAAAAGACCTAAACATGTATTTGTTGAGTTTTTGCTAACTAACAATTCTGATACACAATGTAATGCATACAAAATATTTTATTTTCAGTGTCTTTGTTGACAAATAAACTTGTAAAACCCCATTTTTATTTAATATCAATATTAACTTTGAAGTTGTTGGTGGCCGCACATGAGAACCACTGGTATAAAAGTCACTGTTGTTGAAGGAAGTTGGTACTTTTTAGCCTATAAAATATTTTTCTCTACATCATACATTATTATTCAATTAATTGCTTCAATAAGAATAACTTTAGCATATTGTTTATAAAACAGCGTGAAAGAAAATGTTTTGGTACGTTCAATTCAGCCGGGCTGATAATTGATAAAAACCATGAGTATCATAGGTGACACCCGGGGCCCGAAGAGGATATAAAGATATGTAAATATATGTTTAAACATTGTTCTGACGATGTTGTAAGCAGAAATAGATCAATCATATATTAAATAATTTCTGTATACTAAAATACATTGCTATTTTTCACAGTGTGAAAATACTTCAACCTACCATTAGATACCATTAGATACATTGCGAAATTAATAGTTTGATAGCGCTACTGCAGAAGTTTTACGACGAGGCCAATCGCTCGAGCTGGCGAGCTAAACACAGAGAAATTTATTGAAAATTAAGTTAAAAGAAACATCAAGTATCTAAATATTATTAGTGCTGTTAGCATACTTATGTTGTTTTTGTGGATGGGCGACAGTTTGCGAAACGAATTTGAACGATATGCGAAACGGTCCCAAAGTATTACGTTACAATAACACTCAGGGCCATCTCCATATCAAATCAATACCGAAACCACCTACCTACGTGTTCCAATATTTTGGTAAAGCGGCTAATATTTATTTATCTGCATTTATTCACGGTGGCTCTTTACATAATTGTATATAATATCCTGTGTCAGACAGTAGTCCATTGCTGGTGTTAGAAATAAAATAAGTAAAGTGCGCAAGTTTGTATATAAATTTTTGTTTGAATAGAATCTATACGTTATTCGAATTTTATTTTGGATACTATGTATTTTGAAGTGCGATAAGCTAACTACTAGTCCTCTCATAGCCATAACATTATTTGCCTAACTTAGTCCAAAAAGAGAGATTTAGCATTCGAATCCTTCAGCTGACAGAACAATAATATAGTCTTAACGAAGAATATTTTTTTTATTTCAAGGGATGTAATGTTTAAGCCAGGGCTGTGGAGTCGGAGTCATCGCGGTGTTTTAGCCGGAGTCGTGCTCGGAGAATATTAAATGTAAAATTAAGCTATTGGCCGGATTGGTTGGTTGATATATATTTCAATACACATACGTACATAGGAAAGGAAGGAAAAAAACGTGACGAAATAAAACATTTTTTAGTCGGAGTCGGAGTCGTGTTTTTGGTCAATGTTGGAGTCGGAGGCGGAGTGGTAATTTTTTTTGAACGACTCCACAGCCCTGGTTTTAACAGCCAAATGAAACACTGTCAGGAAACCGAGAGTCCGTTTAGCAGGCACCACATAGTTCATAATGTAAATATAATGTTTTTTTAGAGGCTTTTTCTATTAATAAACATCTTTTTGTATCCGCAGACGCCTGTGTATAGAATATGCGTAGTGCGTCATCTACGTATTGAGCAAGTGACGTAAAGATGAAACGTCTCGTTGGGTAAATAATGAGGTATTTATTGACATTTTGTAAATATGGCTGCCAAAGCGGCCATTTTGCAGATGTTTTAATTGAATCTTATCCATTTAAATCAGTGCAAACAGCTATTGGTTTTTGCAAGTTTATGAACAGTAAATTTAACTGGGGTAGAAGAATCATTTAAATACCAACCCATTTTTTCCATCAGATTTTGGAGCAGAGCGTGCTTTGTTTTTTATGGCTTTTTATAGCACAGGTAAATCTTGGATTACGAGCATAATTTGTTCAAGCAACGTGCTTGTAATCCAAACACTCGTTTATCAAACCTAACTGCCCACATGAAATAATAAAAACTTTAATGTTTCGGTCCACAACCAAAAAATAGATAACAAGAAACATCGCTTAATATTTTTACTATAAAGAAATCAATATTAATAAATAATGGATTTATTTCATTGTTACTAACGCAATCAATGATGTCTGTTGACTCACTAGTATCTTCTGGACAACCTTAAAGGTGGCTATTCGATGTCCGCGACAGTGGCACGCGACTGTTTACAGGTGTCACGGCGGCATAAGAACATCGAAAGACCACCCATTAGCAGAGGTACAGTTGTTGTGTCGCTGCGACACTTGCAACTGTCGCGGACTTCAGAAAACCGCCCTTCACGATGAAACTATCCATAGCCTTGCCTTTGTTGAATAAAGCGCACCATATTACAGTATTACAAGACTCATTTTTGAAGATAATAATTTTTGTGATATTTTAATTTGTTTATTTATGTTTTTTTTCTTTCTTTTTCACCTTATCCAATCGACAGACGGTGCACTGTAATATTAATTAGCATTAATTTATGATTAAGGCTGAAGGTGCTTGTTGGAAATTTAATACCTAATTTGAATTATGTTGGTTTTTGGTTTTTCCTACCACCACCCATTGTCTATATGCAGCCAATATTTTATTCAAATCTTAATCGTTTGAATTTTGTACTTTTCCATGAATTTTGTCGCGGACTTCATGCATTTGAAATGCTTGAAGACGCAAAAAGGCAAAATCCGGGCCGTTAGCGACAAAACTTAGCGTTAAGTACACATTTCAAATGATTCAAATTTAATTAGCTTTAAGGAAATAAAACACATTTTTTGCCCGACTTATATATGACATAATTATATTATACAAAAATCATGACCGGTTTCACTCAAATGAAACATTTTCAACTGATCAGTTAAATGTTAAACTAATTTCACTTAAATTCAGTGCCTTTCCACCAATACTTCAGAGTCAACATCTTAAAAGTGATTAGTGATTATTTTACTCCAAGTCGATCATTTTATCAATTACCCTCGTTGCTTCTATAAACGTTGGGCTGAAACGTGGACTGTTCCAAAATTGTGTTCAGTCAACCCTGCTATAGCAGACACTTCTATAGAGCGTTTTGTTATAGTGCATGCGGCGCCCCAAACCCCAAATTTTGTATGGGTGCCTAAGTTTATTTAGCGTTTATTTGTTATAGCGTTTTGCCTAAACAATTGGTAGTTTCGATACATTTTGTTGACATAACAGAATGGTCATCTTACTTCATTCTGCCAAGAGCCAAGAGTGATTCACCTGCGACTATTTATTTATATTTATATATGTCCCTATCTGTCATAGTTATGACGACGGCTATTTATTGTGTTTAACATACGGGTGTGTTTGTTAGTTGACCGTTTCACAATATGGATAAATGAGTCGATGCTTAATAGTTTAATTTAATCATATATGCATCATTGATCCATCCCAATAAATTATATATTATTAGATATGTGCTTGCAAATGGAACAATGAATAAATACAAACAAAGTAGGAAAACAATGAGTGCGGAAAAACCCATTAGATCAGGTTTTTTAAACCTGGAATTATGCTCTTACGAATTAAACTTGCTTTGTGTAGATGGGGTTAGTTGACGCAATGAAAATACTGGGGGAAAACTGAAATGAATGTTTAAATAAGAGTGTCAATAGTTGCTAATGTATGCATGAGGATATAACACAGAAAATGTGCAGGCTATAGTTTGGCATTGCATATTATTGAAGAGGCGAACACACGTATTCCAAGTGCGGTGATAGGACGCCCTTCGTAGTTCTCATATAATAAAATAATAAATAATGATTTTTCAAATTATGTCCAAGAGATACCTTGAGAGTGTTTCGCTTTAGCCGAGTGGTAAACAGTGGCAGATTAACCTTTTAACCGGGTATGACGAAATATTTCGTCATACCAAAAAAAAGCAACTGTAGCAAATATTACGAACTATGAAACGTTTCATCGAGTGTTTACTATGGGCGTGACGACATATTTCGTCACTGCTATTTTACTAGGGGCGTGACGAAATAGTCCGTAATCCTATAGATTTAATTACCCGTTGCACATTTTTTAACATACGCAAAACTAAATTACCCGGTTAAGAGGTTAAGCACTTGAGAACCCACAGGCGCGATATAATTTTGGAGGCCCTCTTTTTCCAATTATTAAAAAAGCGTCGCAAAATTTATTCAAGATTAGACAAATCAAATATATTTTGTTGCTAACGTTAAGTTGTTTCTCCAAATTTTAAACGGAACAATGTACAGTGTTCCCCGCAGTTCTCTAGAAATAATTTAGCTTGATAACCTAACTCACCCGAGCATCGTACTTCATGATTTATGACCCATCAGTCAATCGATCCGAATTTTTCTGTGTGCCATCATGAGATATTCAAATCCTAATATATTATATTTGGATGCCCGAGCGCACCCCTCTTGCACTTATGGAGTATTCCGCCGCTCTTGGTGGTCTACTATCTTGGGCGTTCGTCATATTCGGTTGTAGTTACCACGGGGTCGAGTCTTATCGATGTCTTAATCGATTGATTGATTATGGTTCAAAGGATTTGATCCTGAAAATGATGCGTAGCGAAATCGCCAAACTAACTTCTGTCTACGTCATCACTCTCTGCGAAAAGGAGAAATTGAGTGTCCTTACAATATTCCGTTCATATGATTCGCGTTGAAGAATTGAATGAATACAACAATTAATAGGAATAAGACAAATTATTCATTAAACCACCTGTATCGTGCGTGATAATTAACTTTTCTTTCCCGGTGGTTGAGACCGTCGACCCATACTGACACTTTATCTTAATATTAGTGATAAAATGTGTAAACTTTTGATATTCTTAAATCATTATTTTTCACACCTTCTGCAGAAATAAATATGATTTTTATCGACTAGTTTCGTCGCAATTAAGTAAAAAAGAAAATTAGTCGGATTATTCTTTCCCGAAAATCCTATATCGTCGCTATAAATTACCAGGATTCAAACTTCACTGCCCATACGCGATAAGAGATCTTATCTCAATTGCCTTTTTTTTTAGAAAGATGTATAAAGATACGTTTAAGCTACGTTAATGTAACATTTTTTAATGCAATCTATGCCAATTAAGCCATACCACTGGGGTATTTTAAGACCCTCGTTCGGATTGCGCGTTATTGTTCAGGGACCGTCTTTCAAAGGTTAATAATTATTAATGCTAATAGCTATGTGTCAATGCTTTATGACAAATTTCTGTTTGTACAGGTAAAATTTCGGCGACTAATTATCTATTCTTTGGAATATAAATTAGACGCAATGTAAATATGAAAGTTGTGCTAATAGCAGCGATTAAATCGGAAATAATGCGTCATTTTCCCGATGACGCGCTTTAAGAGGACCGAGTTATGTTGCGTTCCTGAAAATAGAGTTTAAACCACTGCTTCTCAATCTGTTTTCGCTAAGTTTCTGCTAAAATTATCATTCAGTAGTGACTTTTGTTCACATTGGTGTCTTGAAGATATAATAAATAAAACTCATCTTGTAGTAATTTAAAATTTAGACTTAGGGTGTTTGATGGGATTTCAATACCAATTTTGTTCTTTGAGTTCAAGTGCATCCGTGCACTTGGAATGTCTGAAGATGCCGAAATGCGAAACCCGAGTCGTCAGTGACAAAACAAAACAAATTCAAACGATTCAAATCTTCTTGTAGTATTTCCATACATATCACTTGAAAATATTAATAATAATTTATATATTAATAATAACGCTTTTCCACCAAGCCTTAAAAATAACCAAATTTAATACTTATCTAATTGTTTAAGAATTAGAAGAATGTCATTGTGAATGAAATCTGCCATAGCATAAAACCCTGAACACCAATTACCGGCAATATAATATTCAACTGATTGCTAGAAGTGTCTCAGGAGTAAATAAACATGAATTAGCCTTTTGGTCAATGCCGCTTAATTTGTAACGTCTTGTGTGTCCTGTAATAGAAAAGACGTCAAAAGAGTTTTCAATCATTTTTGTTGTCACTATCCAAAGCAACGAGTGTTTTGAATGTTTTCGTATATTCCAACGATCCGCTCTCTATTGGATCCAAGAAACAATCAAAAAGTAAAAAGTTTGGCCAACTACTAGGTCACTTACTTCATTCTTTCTTAACTCATCCTAAAGAGCGAGACTGAGCGAATAACTGACAACTATATGCTCCAAATTAGGAAAGGACATCGTCAAACATGTGATGACACACACGAGAACAATGAGTGCCTGGATAGCTATAAAAAATGCACAATAAGATATGTATCCATAATTGCTCGATTATTTTCCATCGTTGGAAAAACCTGTCGATATAAATTGTATTATTTATTACCTCTATCTGAGCGCAAAGTAAATAACTATCTATCTCAGTGCCAGCCAAACATTTTTATATCACTCCATATATTTTGTTTGCATCATACATAATAATGCCACTCAATAATTTATGTCATTTTGCCAAAGGTAAAATCTAATAATACTGTTAACATATAAATGATTACAATTCAACAAAAGCTGTAGATGATAATTTTATATCGATAAACAAACTCAAATATAATGAAAAATCTTTTTCTTCTTCTTCGGGGCTGACAATCTTGGCCTACTCAAGATTCAAGACAATAAACTTGCATGCTCTCAGTGTCACAAGGACTGTTCGACTGATCAATACACTGCATATCGAGGTGGATATTTTCTACAGTGAATTTGGTGTTTTTTTTGCAATTTTAATTTCTACATTGTATTTTTTATGTAATTCTATGTTGAATGATTTTTATGATTTAGGCTGTCTATCTGTTGAATTTCAAATGCAAGGCACATTGGCGTCAGCTTTATTGAAATAAGAGACTCCAATTACTCGTCATCTCAATTTTAAAATACTCGAGTAGTTTCAGATGTACCAAAATATATATATTTTTCCAAATTTGAAAGATACATATAAGTATGCAATATTACATTTTGACTCTTGTCCATCATAGACTCGTTATCATACACCATCAATTGATTAGATAAATCAGCTGGATCCAAAGTAAAAGTAACAAAAGAAAATCTCGTATAGCATAGTCAACATTTGTGGCACATATGGATCCACTCGCGGCACACAGGTTGGGTGCTGTTTTATCGGTATGTACATACGCCAGAGATCATGAATCACGAGTGTGTTATAAATTAAAATGAATTCCGATTGTAATGTATGTTTAAATAATGCAGACAGAAAAAAATGAATTGCACAAGAATCAGTGAGATCATAGAACTATTTTTTACAATACTATCATTGATGGCCGCAGAAAAATCCTCTGGTGGCCACACCTGAGAGCCACTGCTGAAAAAGTGATGGGTATTCGTATTCGGTACACTCACGACCGGGCCATGAAAATTCGCCTAAATCAAATGCTGTATTCATTTTTCACATTTATGTCAAAATATCGTATCAAATCCTTGAACTCACTATTTAATATTAATTTATACAAGGGTTCGTCAACCTTTTTATGCCTACCGCTCACTGTTGCTTATTTTTCATGGTACAATTTACTCACCGCCCATCAAAATCGCTATATTTAAATCCAGTAGGCATATGGGTAAAAAAAATTAAGAAAGAATTTAGGAAATTTTGAAAAAAATAATTTTATAGCCAACATTGTATTGAAAGAAAAAGAGAGTGCGTATATGTACATATGTTGAATAAAACCTTGTGTCTGATGCTGTGAGAATAAATATGTTATGTCTGGCAAAATTTTTGTTGTAAACAGATAAAGGTCTCCTCTTTCAGTGATTTTCAAACAACTTCTTTGCTTCATGATTTTAAAAAATTTTGGGCGGTACGGACTCGGTTGACGACCCGTGATTTAAGCCCTTTAGGATAGATTTTATAACTGTATAACTAACTGGGTGTGTATAGTTTTGATGTAATTGTATATTTTTTAATTACAAAAATTATACAGCTTGGGAAATAGCCCATTTATAATCATTATACTACTTATATTATTTGTTCACAATAGCACACACTATTTGAAAGCATCTTTGGACTGAATGTATTTAAATCATAATTACTGACCCAAAAACCATAATATAATGTAAATTTATGAGATGGCGTCGAGAGGGAAACCAGCATGCTTGCTATTTTTTATTATGTTGGAAACAGGTAATATAAATATTTAACTGTGTTTTTTTAGATGTATTTCAAAGTAGATATATAAACTATTCTTCACAAAATATAGGACGAGGCCGAGTTTGTGAAATATGCTTAGATTATTTGATATTATTATATTAATTTATGGTTTCGTAACTCATATTTTAAATCGTATATTGGGAGGTTTTTTTTTGTATCAACTATACATATTACTATATGACTATTAATTCTAGAATCTACAGGCCATCTCACTGCAGCATTTAAAAAACATTATTATTTATAATTACGAGGAAAATTGTGCTATTAATTTGTTGTTAAATTTATAATGTATTTCCCTTTAGTCATAACACTCATAACTAAGAAAAAAACTAACTTTGACAAAAAATATAGTGTGACCAATACTTTGACGTTCTTTGAAACAACATGATGTTTTTAAATGTAAGATCTTCTACAAGAAACTAAGTTGATGTTGCCTTAAGAATCAAAACACTATTTTATCGGAGATTCTGGGACATGCATGCTCAACATTGGTAATTAACGAAATTTGCAAAATAAAAAATTGTGCTCAAATAATCATCAAATACAATAAATCTGTCAATTTTAATTGTTAATTATACCTAATAGTGAGTCAAACGAATACAGTCTTATCAATTTCAAATGCTTCTTTTCGAGAAATGACCCAAGTGTTATCTTAAATGTTTACTAATAAGTTATTCAATTTTTTCACAATATGTAAAAACAGTTCGCTGTGTTATTTGAAGGCGCATTATGCATACGCGGTGTAAACAGATTCACCTAAACCTTTTTTTGTGCGGTAGACAAGTTCAGCGGAAAATCGCACAAAAAAAGCCTTGACTTAATATGGGAACATAAAATGTACAAGAACAAACGTGTCAAGGTTGTAATAAACAGGCGAAACACTGGATTTTTCACTTACAGTATGTGAGCAATGCACTGTTCATAACGTTGATACATATGTACGTACGTTCAAAAAGTCCCAAAAATATATATTTATAAAAATAAAAAGTTGCATTAAAAACACCGCATATCTTTGGAATCGCATAAAGAAAAGTCGCACAAAAAGAGGTTTGAGTGTAATAAACAAATCATGTTACACTATTAATAAAATCTCATTTACAATAATATCGTATAATAACGTGTAATTATACATTTTGGTGACCCTATCGTTCTCATGGGTCGGAAACAAATCTACATTTGTAAGTTCAACTAACTAAATATCTCAACTGTGATACTATTGTAAAAGCTTCGGTTCCGATGTACTTGAAATCATTGAATATCCATTTGAAAGCATGACTCATTTAATCAGCCACTTGATAGCTCATTACAACCGATCGCGATGATGCAATTTTGCATAATTTTTCACTATGGTTGATTCGCCGGCCTGTGTGTTGAGTAATCGTTATTTAAGAAATCAGAAATAAAAAGGTGTTTCTGTGAACATTTAGAATTGAGCTTCGTATACTATGGTCAAGTTCATGTCATGAATATATTTGATTACAATAGTGTAATTGTAAGAAATCATTTTGATAGTTTTTTTATAATGAGATATCACAATAACGATATTACAATTTGTCAAATAGATGGCAGTTGTGTTGATTCTATTAAAGTAATAGATTTCTTTAAAAGGACGGCAAGAATATAATACATATATGTATATTCTTCGCAGTGGAGGGTATCGCTATTAACTGAATGTAACTGACAATTGAATAGCACAAAGGAAATCGTTATTTTGTTATTGAGCGGTCTAAAACAAAAGGGGATAAGTATACATTTTGACCAAAAAACATATATGATATGTTTTGACATAATAACAAATGTTATTTAACTTTTTCTACAAATAAAAATGTCTCAAGCAGAAGTCGATGAAATAAATGCTTATGAGAAAAAATTGTATATCCCTTACATTCATTGTAATTAGTGTCTTGACTGGCTGATGAACAAATGTATTTTTAGTGTGGGTTTAATTATTGTCATGTCATTTGTAAGCAACAACATATTAATTGATGACAATTAAACTCCACTAATTTAATCTTTGAATTCTTGTCCATTATACCTCGTGGTCATGATTTTTTTTATGTGTACGTATTTACATACATATATAATCAGTTGATAATCCTCATGATGAGCGAAACTAGTCCTGATCATTTTCATGTTATAAGTGGATGTGGTTCAAAAAAGTGTGTTATATTTATTTGAAGCATAGCTATGTATAATGCAGAATTTGGTAATACAGTTCAATTGAAAAATAAGCAATTGTCAAGTTTAAATGCAAACGTTACACATGGAGATCGATTTTTGCTCTAAGACACCTCAATTTTTAGTAAATATCGATACGATAGAAGAGAAGCGTAAAATTCTTAACGTGCGCTGTGTGGCAACATTGTTTTAATATTTTTTTCCGATGCGGGGAAACTAAGTACCAGTTTAAAATTTAATACTATTTGGTGAATTCGCTTGGGAGAAGGGAAAGCAATCGTGAGATCCCACCTGTTTTACGTTTCTATTAAAATAGTTTATTTTTACCCTCTGAAGAATCATAAAACAGAAAGTATTCGTGGACTTAAATATTAAACATCGTAAATTTGGTTCAACGAACTCACTCTTAGCGTATTTAATAAATTAAAAATTAAAGCAAATTACAAGAAAAATATTTGCTTAGTTGTTTTACCAATTGTTTGTCATACCTTGTTTTCATACTTAACTTTTGCATAAATACCACTGTTTTATTGTATTCCTTATCAGTTGATAATGCTCGCCATGAGCGAAACCGGTCCTGATGAAATAAATCTCATGTGGAAAAAGTACTAAAAATGTGTTATTATTTTTATTACAATGCCTTTCCACCAAGTATTGACAGTGAACACCTTAAAAGTGATAAATACATCTATTTAAATTTGTCAAATGCATGGCGCATTGGCGTCAGCTGTAATGTCATGAATTGTATTTTTTTTGAATATATAAATAAATACATAAATAATCTTCTCTGAAACTAGTCTGACAACTTGAGTGTATCGAAGTGTGCGTTGTATTCTATCGCTACTGAGAACAGACCAACACAGCACACACATTTTATGCGCTGAATGATTTTGATTCCTGGCATTCATAGATTTGTCAATGTATAAAGTTAAATCATAACTAGTGACTATTAAGGAAATTCTGCTGTGTGAAAAAAAATGGCAACCGGTTTGAACCGGTCTCTCCACGTGTTTGGCCTTGTCTGGCATTCAAAGAAGACCAACTACTGCAGCGGATTTAGCAACGGCTCAATTTAACTGAAAACCGAAAATAATTTTGATGAAGTTCCTCTTCAAGGACTATTTTTCACTATTTTTATTTGTTTTGGTATAGTGAGGCGTGAATAGCGTCATTGACATTTTTAATTACGCACTATTTCAGATGAAAATTATAAATTATCAAGGCCATAAAACGAGCGGAATGTTTTATGTGGTTTTAAAAACGTACATACGTAGCTCACAAAAAAAACTGGGACACTGGGACACAGCTGTCATTTGAGGTTTATTTGTTTTCAGTATTCAACAGTTTGTATTCTTAATTTGTTTTTACCATTTTAAGTAGTCGATTAACAGAATGACACAACTTCATAGATTGTTAATCAAAACGAGTGTGATATACAATTTTCAAAAAAGGGCCAATAAATTATAGTTAGACCACTGGACGTAATGTTAGTGACCATCCGAATATCGTAGACATTATAATCAGTTTTATTTTATTTTAAAAATTAATATGTATTTTATATTATCACTGCCAATGAACCTGTAAAATGTTCAGAATAATAATTGTACAATTATTATTTTAGTATATTATAAAAAATGTTGTAAACAATACACGGCTATAAAAAAATATCATGTTATTTCTTTTGTAACCTTGACAAGGTTTGTTTGGTTTTGTTCTATTTTGATTGAGCATTTTTTAAATATTTAAATGGGAATAAGGGGTATTTTATTGTTTATACTCAAAATATGTTGCTTATAAATATAATGAAACATTATATGATTAAGAATATAAAAATCTACATTTAAAGTGTGAAAGTAATCAAGAAATTACCTTCGGGGTTAGTAATCAAATTTAAATAAACGTTTTATTTTTATTAATGTTTTAACTGCCATCTATTAAAAAAATTGTAAAGTTTATTATATTACCAAACCAATAGACCAAGCGTAACTATTGATAAGCTAGTGTCAAAAAATATTAGGAGATGCCACTATAAATAAATACGAGTGTATAGGTACATACATACATACATTATTTTATGATAATATTGTCCTATAATCAATTTATAGGTACTGATTATATGACCCTAAAATAATAAAGATAATTTAATTTCACACACTCAATTAGCTAATACGTATTATATAAAAAATGTAATGTATGCAATAATGATTATCACCATATTAAAAATAACAAGACTTCTATTACACTATCAGATGCTACTAAGGGGGCATACGAACAGTACACTGAGGGCTGAGGTTTATCTGCAGAATTTATCTTTACGAAGTTACAAGTATTTTTATAATTAAACTCAATTGACTATATAATCAGAAAGATAATGAGTAAAGTAACCAGTATGTCGTTGCACCTTACCAAGAAATAACAAGATAATGGCTCTAACTATCTAGTTATTTATAAATTTGCGACATTCTAAAGTCTTATAGTTACAAAGTGCCATTGCTTGGGAGTGCTCCGAAACCTTTTCTCTTCCACATCACACCAACGCCTTATCCATATTTCCGCGGCACACTCACCGCAAATAAAACACATATGTATTACGACGTAAGTGGCAGCGGCGAAACGGCGGAGGCGGGTTCGTCAATTACTTGAGCCAATGAGGCCTACTGTCATTTGTGCAGCACGTATTTGTCCGCTGCGCTGCGATTTGTAAGAAACGCTACCATTCAGGCCTCACACTGAGAAGCAAAGATACCGAATTTGTTTTTCTTTACCTTTCAGGAGTGACAAAAAGTAATATACATAACAGTAAACACATAGATAAAATTTAATTATTTTTCGTTAGTAAAATACAAGTTTTAAGATTTTTTAAGTCTGGCAGCGTATCAGAATGATTACTTTCTTATAAAGCAATTGGTTGCGGCACAGCGGTTGAGGAGCACTGGAATAGTAGGTGAGCGTGAAGGAATGGAAGCATCATAGACATCGCTTTATGAAATAATCTGTTTAGGGATTCAAGCCCGTGAGCCAACATCGAGTAATACGAATGATTATCCTGTCAGACCCAGGAGGCATCATTGAACGCCATCGTAGTGAAGAAGCAAACCAGACGCGTGCTTTAACATGACGTCTCGAGAGTGCCACAGATTTGATGGTTACCCGTATGTCGCTTTCGTGCTCATTCCTGATATCAGAAGTTGCTGCACGAAACAACGTTTTGTTTTGATTGCCGTATCCGTATGCTCTGCACTGGAAAATTCAAAGAATATTTGTGAGAAAATTGATATTCATATATCACTTTATACATCTCTATTTCGACGCCTAATGTGTGCTTTCTGGAATATATATACGTTATCAAAAACGTTGTCGAAACCTTTTATTACATTTTAAAGTTTTATAACCGAGCGACATCAAATATCCTCCCCTTGATGCGGCCGTAATTTAACCATCATTGCGATTATAGAGATGAAAAATGCAAAGGAATTACAGACATACATACATACATACATACGCCGTTTCGGTTTTATTATTTTATTACATTTAAGCCGTCCGCGAGCAGCGATATCAGAATGGAAACGTCATTGAGCAGCAATTATGTGAGGTGATTGGAACATAACCCGAGCCAATCAGATCGGTATACATTTAAGTCACGCGCCAGGATTGGCTGGCGACGCAATCCAACTGCACGCGCGTTCTATATTTTACCCTCTCTTCGATTTCGTATCGAGCGGTAGTTTTTTCTTTATCAACCGCTTTTCAAGAACGTTTTGTTACCATGCACAACGCAAGGTGTGCGTTACTCATATATTATATTTACAATGAATATACCAACATTACTAACGCAAACTTAGGTAGTATTGTACGAACAGAGTGAGTTTGAAAGTCGAGACTTCAGTCTGTTTATCGATGAAATCTTACAGTAATAATTTGACTTTTCAATATTTTATTTATATTAATTATTATTATAAAGTCTTTCAAAAAGTAAGTGCTTGTTACGTAAACACGTGACTAGTACAATAAAAACATATCAGTTTCAGGGTATCAATTGAATATCACATGATTTGACATTTGACACGTCTGTTTCCGCATTTGCACAACAAAAACATGACTGTGAAATTTTATTGATTAATTGCTACTATGGCAAATGGCAAACTATCTGTCGGTCCCTGTGGTCTAGCGATCAGCCTGGCAAGAGCTTTGTCTTACTCAGAAATTTTCCGAAACATTTATTATTATAGGTCGGTCCCTGACGGTAATCTTTGGGGAGATCTTTTGCTTACTCTCAGAAATTTTCCGAAAATTTTATTATATGTATACCATGACTTATAATGATTTAAAATTCGTTTAGATAAATTGAATTAAAATTCAAACCGATTAGCGCTTTTCATCGTGTCTGAACAATATAATCCGAAATGTATATTATTACAGCTTAAATTAAGTCGATTACCACATCTTACTCTTGCTTGACAATAATACTGTGACCTATGATAGTACCCAACTTTAAAAACCAGCTACCACTGACGGTATAATAAGTCCTCGATAACAAAAAATATCTTGAAAACTTACATCTTATAATAGTCCGATGATCTCTGGCTTCAGCATATTATTTAAACAGGGGTTTAGTGACATGTCCAACTATTTTTCTCTGTCAAGTGTTTGTGTCTCGATAGCAGAATAGCTTTTTCTTTAATTTGATGCAATATTTTCCATCTCATTTCTGATCTTGATTTCATAATTTTGATCCAGCATTCCTAAATAAGCTAGCGTCTGTTTTCAAAGTTTGGTTTTTTATTGATATACAGTATGCCGGAAAATGAATGTTGTTAGTGACAAAACGAAAGAAAATGGTTGTTATAACGAATCGACGCATTCTCATCTCGAATGATGGATGACTCACAATTGAATCGATCGAAGAGAAAAGCCTTTAGATTTCATTTAATTAAATGTATAAGTTAGTTAAATCTGTTAAAATGTTGTTCCTTCTTCTTTAGCAAAATCATTGTCATGGTCTAAAGGTGTGCTTTCGGCAAACAAAACCAAACATCAATGACAGATTTGATTATCTCCCAAAAACTCTTTACTTGCAAATAGATATGACTGGTGGAAATGTAGACATATACGACTTTGTCGTTTGTCATGGCCAAAATAAAAAGAAGTCCCTATTGTCACCGGGATCCATTACATGTAATTTCAAAACCTGTTCAACAGGTGGTTTTTGATATTGTGACATTTATAATATTGCTTATCGACCGCAAAATAACTGATACCATGATTTTTTAGCCTTGGTTACCAACAAACAGATTCAAAATAACAAGTTTTCCCGAAAACATAGTACATACTGCATAATACATCAGGTATTGGTAAGGGATCAAAACAGGTTCGTGCGTTTTTGAAACTCCAACTAAATTACAAAAATGTGAAATTGCACAAATTCTGTTAACCCATGGTAAAAAAGAGCAAGCTTTTAAGTCTCGAGATTTCTTTTTATTTAATCGCTATTCTCGAAAAAAATTAGAATCTTTGAGAGATGAGAATTATGAAATTTATTTAAACTACAATGAGTGGAAAAAAACGAAATGTTTTCATCACAGCTGATCCCGTCAAACGGTCGATCGTGAATGCAAAACATTTTAAAAATTCAAAATGTTCGATCGAATGAATAATGTAGGATGTTGTGGAATTCACAACACGAGAATAATTTGTCTTGGAGCTTATCAACATATAATATGTACTTATTATACTAAAATATTAAGGAATATTTTGCGTTATATTCTACCTGTTTTTCGTGCTACTTTTTTTGTTTATCTATTCACGGTTGGTATCTTATTCCATATTTTTATCTTGTTTATAGAAAATAAATATCGTCAGATTTTGAGCCACAAGAAATATGTTGATATTATAGAAAACAATGCCAACCAAAACTTCCTCTAAGTCGTAGAAAAATGCAATATGTTTAGAAAACCGTCAAATATTTAAAACAAATGAAAGCAACGCTTTTCAAATAGCATGTTTCATTCGGCTTAAATTTGTGACTGGTTTTAATAATAGACAATAAAAATTAAGCCAAAGAGCGTTCCATATCATGTTCTTTTTTTAATTTTTTAAAAATCCTGATCATTGAGAATAACTGTCGTAATCGAATTTTTTAAACAATTGACTATCGAACATCATATCTTAATTCAAAAAATATGTTATATTCGTTGCTAATTCCTGACAGATGAACGGCTAATATTATCTGTTCATAATATCTGATTGGGAAGCGAAACCGGGTATCTTGTATTTATTTCCTACCCGTTTTCAATAGTTGATTCCGTATTCTTCAAAAAAAGTTTATATTTCTATTTACAAAACGATGTCAACACTATTAAATATTTATTATAAGCATTTTGGTAAACGTTAAATTTAAAATAGAATGTCGAGTCATCTATCTCTCTGCATGAAATTTTTTTGTCGCTGGAGTATTTTATAGATTAATCATC
This sequence comes from Himalopsyche kuldschensis, assembly GCA_028554975.1. Lineage (NCBI taxonomy): Eukaryota > Metazoa > Arthropoda > Insecta > Trichoptera > Rhyacophilidae > Himalopsyche > Himalopsyche kuldschensis. Next base: position 3,106,972 of record JAHFWI010000005.1, read on the forward strand.
CATGGAATGACATATCATATATTTTGAACTCTAAAATGTTAGGTTTCGGCAAGCACCGCATATTATTTCGTAATTTCGCTTTTTGTTGTACAACTGAAACTTAATTATTATGTATTCACTTTCGTGCTTTAACAGTAATGAAACAATTATTGATACACCATTGGCTATTAGTTACAAAACCCATAAAAAGTCAAATTCAACAAAGTGAACTCTATTTTATTTAGCACAAACATTTGTTGCATTAATACATTAACAAATTCAAAGTTTTTTTTTAAAATTTAAAATATGGCATTTATTAAATAGGAAATTAAAAAGTTATCATTCTTTTTGTTACTTGAAATAATGAAGAGATGTTTTATTTATTTATTTTAATAAAAAAAAGTTTTAGTCAAGTAAAATGGGTAGATTGACAGATTACATGTGATAAACTAATAAACATATACACACGTTGGCTGTCCCACCACCACCAGTTATGTGTATGCAGCCGCCATCCATATCGCTACACGATAGAATTTTCTCGACATTTTCTTGTCCCAAGACAGATGCACGGTGCCGATCTTTTGACCATCCACTATGGCGCTTCAAGAAAAATAATATAATCTTTTAATAAGCCTAGGGAACATTAGAATTTGCACGTTAAGTATATGCGCAACGCCTTCTTTTCTCCTTCACCTCTTTTATTATTTTAATTTCATTGATAAAACCGTATAACTTCGAAATCGCATAAAAAGAGGATTTACTGTATTTGGGTACAGTCACGAACGTGTGACAAAGCACTGGCAACTCAACCGGAGTATGGCGTAAGCCCCCGAACATTTCCCGCCTGGCAACCTTGACCCGTAAAAATATTTAAAAAATTAGAACAAGCAAATAAATATAAAACTTCAACATCTCAACAATGTTGATTTTTCTCTCATCTACACATTCTCTAATATGTCAAAAAGTAATTTTGTCATTTATTAACTTTGAATAATTTGACTTACATATAGAATTTATTTAGAATAGAATTAGGATAAATTATAATTGAATGTTCCTGATATTTTTTTGAGGAATCGTGAACCTTATTTGTTTGTTCTTCCAAGGGGTAGAACCAGTCTGCTAATGGAGATGCCACTGGGAAGAGCTTTAGCAATTTTAAACGGAATTGCTTCGGATGTCGACATATTTCATATTGGCGTGAGTGAGCACAGACGAATACTATTTTTTATGAATAAATGTTGATTTTATCGGAACTCACTCGGTTGATTTGAAATTTCGAATGTGATTTTACTAATGTTTTATCGCTGCTCTTATGACTAAAATGTTTTCATCTTTTTTATAATTTGTGATTTCTATTGTATATATGTATATATGTTATAGTGAAACTGTATTCTCAGTGAAAATATAATATATTCTTCTCCAAGCTGTCATTGAAATTAAATTTGACCGCCCTATCTTCAGCCCAATGTTTATCTGTGGTTTTCTTTGGTTCTCTTTTTATGAAAAGGACCAATTGCTCATTTTGTTTCATTGAAGCAAACAAAAATTTTAAGCGGGCAAATCATTGACTTGGGCCAATAATTTCGATGTTCGTGACCAGTGAAATCATGTTGTCATACAAATCTATTCCTTGATACATTTTCACTGTGAATACAGTTTCACTGTAATATATACTCTATATACAGGTATGTATGTGTGTATATAAATATATGTATTTAAATTTGTCAAATGATGTAATGGTGTAATGCTATGATTAGTATAAATAATAAAATAATTATTCAATCACAAAAAGAGAAGGCACCTACATACATTAGAAATCGTCCATTGAAATATGTATGTGTTGAAGTTGTTTTTTACACGAACTGTATAAATTATAAAACATTCTACCAGGCCTACTTGCATAATCATATGCTGCAGTGTTACACTAACAATGTTATTAAAATTAGAAGGGTAGACCGCAAAGCTTGTATTTCACAGATTAGCAAAAATGATAACTAGATGCCATGAATAATTTTTTTTATTCCATTTCAATTGATAAATTTATTATCTTCTATCTAATTACGATGTCACGGTCTGTGAGCAAAAAAAGATATGAACCCATGAAAAGTGAAGTGAGCCGAGAAGAATTTTTTAAAAAATGAGTTAGATACAGTATCATATTCTTCGAATCTTAAAGTATCTTACAACTAAAGTGAAATTATTAAAAATACACTGAACAGGGGTTTTTTCCAATAAAATAAAAGTATGCTTTGAGAAGATTCAGAAGTTTCAACATTTTGCTACTTGGCTCACTTCTCTTTTCAAGGTCTCAAATGATATATTTGCGGTGAACTAATCCCTCCCCTTTTATAACACTGTTTCATTCATTATTTTCCCTGAAATATTTTTTTCTATTCATTTATGTAGTAAGCTTCCGAGTAGTGTTAAAATGTCATCATAGTTCCACAAAAAAGAAGTAAAAACGTGATTGATCTTAAAATAGCCAATAGAAAAGTTTCACCAATTTTAATTTGGCTCACTTCACCTCATATGGAGGGCATAGAAGAACGAGAACAATACATAAGTTCCATTAATTAGAACAACTTAATTTCAATTATTCATCTAAAGTGGGCGTAATTTTGGTGTACAGCTTTCCTAATTTATCAAGATAAAATAATTATTTTTATTACATTATGCTTTAAAAACGAATGCCAAACATTTAACCACTACGGGCGACCTGCTTTTGAAATTACTGGCGACAGTCTACTAACATTAAAAGTAGTAATTTAAAGCCAAAAATAATTCTAAATTAGAAATAGACATATAATATCAATATCAAATTATTTTAATCATAACAATTAAGGATGACTTCAGAGAAAATCCTGTTAAATCATCCACTGATCACCTTCCAATTGAGGATATGATTTATTAACAGTTGCCATAAATTCTTTTATTTCAGAAAAAAGATTCAGGAATCTTTTTAAAAGCTAAGCATGACTTAGCCACCTTACGTCAGTGTGTAATTGTAGTTTCGCGAGATTAGATTCACATTCCTCTAGTAATGCTCTGGAATCTGCGTCTTTGAAAACTGCTTCCACGAATAAAGTTGAAGATTTTGAATGCGAAATTCATCACATCATTTGAATTTCATATTTTCAGTGGTTGATAAAAATTGGAATATCATCATCAGACGGGCTACTAGGAATAGATAGTCAACGCTTTGGCCGCCCCTGCTTTGAAATAAGATGTTTTAAAAAATATTATTTCAAAACATTTTTTTAAAAATCAGCACAGAAATAGATAAATGCGTAATGGTATTATTTGAATTATGGCGATGAGCGAAACCGATCCTGAAATGTGTTTGATTTCTATAAAAATAATGCCTATCCGATAGAACTCCCATGGCCTGGTTGACATTGCAAACTTGGTTGAAAAAATATTTTTTATTAATTTCAAATTATCCTTTTTTCAAAAACCGTATATACTGGATTGTGTGCCGATTGGATGTTACGGTTTGTTACTTGTCATAATGTGGTATTTTTGTGGGTATTTGTTTTACCATTCTAGTAAATACGCAAGCCCTGTGATATAATGCGATTTCTCAAATCTATTGAGGAGTTGCTTGAAGAAAAAACAGTAAATAATATGTTGGTTTTTACGTGCCATTATTGAAAGTCTGATAATTTTGAATGTTTGTCGATTCACGTTTCAATAAAAGAGTTTCACTGAAAGAAAAACGAATGGCTCCTTTACCGTCTATTATACCCGCAACAAAATAAACCAAGTCGTCGCATCGGCCGACGACGCTAAAGAAAATTCAGAGTATTTTAGTTTCACTTCAGTATCACCGCGTCCTTTGAGTTGAGTGGAATGGCGCGTGTTTGCTCCGTAAAATGTAAATAACGCGAAACATCGCAAACGTAATAATAATGCAAAAAATCAACTACGATTTTTACTAAATAAACTCATTGAAAATGACAAAATGCGTAAATAAGTGATACACCGCTGTGCTTAAATTGTGTGAGTATATTACATTCCAAAGTTTATGTCATGATTTTTTTGACATTGTTCCAATAAAAAAATACATACCAGCGAAAAAAATGTAAATTAACTATTCGAGGAATATAAAACAACGCAAAAATTTGACGGTAATTGTTTGTATATTCACTTCACTAGAGAATTAAATAAAATTGTGTGTGTTATTCAATTTCACATTGATACTGAAACCATCTCTTGAATGCAACTAAATGTGTCAAGTATATATTCCAAAATTTTTATCTAAATTAAATGACCGGTTGGGCTATTGAATTTTCATCTGTTGAAATTGGTCATGTTATTTGAATGAAAATTTAGGCACACGCACAATGTATAGTCGTTATGATTATACCGGCGTCGTTCCGGCAAAAAACAATATGACGGAAATCTTTAAATTGTTTTTTTTGATAAATCGATGATGAATTTTTATACACCAATAGCATATCGCACAAAAAGCCTGTTGAACAATGAACGGGTTTTGATTTTGAACTAGATTCTAATTTTAAAAGTTTGATGTTATTTCAGCCAAGCGTTTAAAATTGTTAACTTTTGGTATACACAGTGAAAAGATTTTTAATACAGAAAAGTGATGATAATCTGTAATTGTGTGAAGGTATCATAAAATAAATTAGGTTACAGTTTTCGTATAAGATTTATTTTTTCAAAATATTTTACATTACATTAGTGTTTGTAAATAAACAATGTGACACATTTGTGTTTTTTTTTGATAACAATGAAATTAATTTAACATATTTATCGCGTCAGTGGGTCACGAGCGCTATAAATTTATTATCTGCGATGGAATTTATTATAAATAAATGTATATAAGTATGAGGACTTCCGTCAAAAATTGCACGTTGTAATAATCAACGTAAATTTGATAAAAATACCTTTCGCTGGGTAAAATCATCTGTTCATACTTGCATTTCAAAAGCTTTCTCATTTGCTTTGATGGTAGTAAACTTTCAATTCATAATGTGAATAACCGCCTTTGACACTTAAAAGACAAACGTTAAAAAGTCAGCTGGTGCCGTATCTAACAAGGGTTTTAAAATAATGTCCGAATTTCAAAAATGTTTTAATTATACTCCTGAATCCTGAAGAAGGGTCGCTATTAGTTTAGTCTTCTCAACCAACATTATTGGACGATTTGTAAAAGGGTTGGGACGCCTTATTTGATCTAATCTCGTAACTTCGATGAAGAGTTTAAATTTTCAAATATATCGATGAAAAATTAACTATTCATTTATCACCATATTGTGTAAAAAGTAAAGATTTTTAAAACAATCTGTAATTTTAGCATCTATGTAATTCTGATATACTACAGTATTATATTATATAGGTATTTATCGACTTCTTGATCAAATCAGTAGTGTAATGGCGTGTAATTATAATATATACATTAAATTAGGCTTGCTTTTCAGTATTCATCTGATCTCTTTGTTGTTTTTAGAGTTTTAATAATTGATAACAATAGGGAAGATCATCTTTGTGGCTATTAAAATAAATAAACAAACTTTTCATGAACATTTAAAAATTATATTGAAGTATTTTTAAATCAGTCTTTTAAGCAAGTTTATCTCGTATCAAGTTGTATGTAAATAACCCTTTGTAGAACTGCTGCTTTGTTATGCTGTCCTGATAAATTTAGCTATGATTCACAAAACTTATCTTTGTTCGGGATTGTGTGCAACGGTATTCCCAGTGCATCGATGTCCGATAAAAGGATGCATTGATTCATTGCCATATATCAGGTGAAAGGTACCGTATTAGAAACCTTTTTATATATTATAAACATTATCAAGTGAAATTCAAGGTGGCTGTGGGATTTACCCACGTCGAGAAACACGGAGAGACTAAGATTCTGTTTTAGTTTTCCATCATGGAAGAAAAGTTATTTTAGTAAATTTTACACAGTATAATTCAACTTAAACTTTTAACTGCGGTTTAATTATCAAGTCGAAACAAGCTGACAATTATTTCAAGCACAGTTTAACGCAAATCGAAGAGGTTTTTTGGTAAATATTTTCCCCGAAGACACCCCTTGGTAATATTTTTAAATCACTTAATGTGTTATATTGTGGTAACAATGTTGGAGAAGATGACCTAAAAAGTGAATCGTAGATACACAGAGAAGATAAAATTTAATACACTATAATTTCAACTGTACATTTACTTCGGTTTTAAAAGCACTTTCACTGCAGGAAATATAAACAAAATTTCAATCGGAATTGTGTTGTTATTTTTTCATATACTTCATGCATCGTTATACTAACATAAATTACATTGTTGTGTTTAATATACGTATTTTTGTACAGGGGTTGAAATCACATAAGCACGATCTATTAACAGGAGTAATAAATTAAATGAACTGAAAATTTTTACTACAGATCAAAATAGCATTTGAGGTTAACATATATTTTCTTGGTGTTATTAATTTCAACATTCGAAAAAACAACTCGATCTTAACGTGAAAGTAGGTATGTCGTTTTGTTATTACAAGATATTTTATTTCAATCCATGGCAATGTCTTCGAGCTTGGAGCATAGTAAAGAGCTCTAATGGAGAATCTCACGTAAGCTGTTTTTAAAGATAACTGGTTGTTAGTTAGCGGATCGCTTCATAATAGGATGTAAAAGATCCATGTTTTTTGGACACAAATCAACTAAAAAAAGCAATTTATATATGTGACAGAACGGATATTTGAACATTTGGACACCAAATATAAACACATCTTAATAAGTTTTTATTTCTGTCGTTGAATTAAATAAACATGTTGTAGCATTATGGAGGTAAAATCAATTTAAAAGAAATATTCGATAAATTTGTAGGTTACATTAATATTTATTTATTGGCAAAAACTATTAAAAATACATGGCATTACAGCAAGCGCCAATGCGCCATGCATTTGAGAAATTAATAAAGATTCATTATTCACAAAAATAAGAAACAGAACAGAAACATATTATTTACATAAGAAAACATAATTTTTAAACAAAGCATCAAGTTCACTGCCGAAGATGTCAACATCAACATATTTGACCATGTCTACTACCAAAGTCAATTTATGTCTTATCGGAAATATACAGATATAAAGATCACAGTTGTGCAATGACGGTCGGTTTTTATAAATTTAATAACTTCCAGATATGCGTCCCTTTAATAACATCCAGATGACTTCCAGATATGCGTCCCTCCTGCAAACTTTTCAAATTTGCAGCTTGCGCCAACTTGTATCGGAATTAATTTTGTTATCTACGTAGTTTACTATTCTAAAAATGCTGCCAACATAAAATATGAATAATGCCACTTCGTCGTCATTTTAAATATTATAAAATAACAATTGCTTGACTTCGGATAAATAGATTTAATCAGATGTTGAAATGAATAAAATCTTCTTTCATTTTAGGAAGTGGCGCTGGCAGTCGACGTCGTTGTATATATAAATATTTATTTTGTGATCGCAATGGTTGCTAGCTTATTTAGTATTCATATATAAAAAAAATATTGTATTTTATTTCTGTGATACATTATTTGAGTCATATATGTATAATGATATTATTCCCTAGCGACGTATGGAAAATAATTTATTCATTTTTAATAATATAATTAAAGTATAAAAATGCAGTTTATGTTTTACACATTCACATAATTATTGAAGTTACGTATACAACAGTGAATGAAATTGTCCTATGTTTATCGATATAAAATATCATAATTTGATAACATAATTTTGTGAAACGACATCATCTGTTTTCCCCAAAGGAATTTTCATGGTTACGTTTCGTAAACGTCAAGAGTTGCATGCAGCAAAAATGTTAAATACGATAAAACTTTTATAAGTTTTAAATTGTTCAATGCCAATACTTGGTGGAATGGCATTATAATGTAAATAAAAACACATTTTTAATACTACACATAAGATTTATAAGGATCAGGACCGGTTTTGCTCATCGCGAGTATTATCAACTGATAAGAAATCCAAAAATACAGCGCGATTTATACAAAAGCTAAGCGAGACTTATTAATATGAAGATGTGACAAACAATTGGCAATATGCAAATATTTCAAAGTAAAATAAAACAAAACATATTGAGAACTTTCCGCTATCAAATGATTACTACACATTGTGTAGTTAAGAAATATATCCTTGAAATATAAAGCCAAATCAAGAGTCCTTTTATATGCCAGTTCTTACACTCGATGAATTAAACCAATTCTGACCGATGACACATCATTGTAGGAATATGAAAGAGTTTTGAATCGTAAAAACAGGCGTTTGAAAATAGACAGGAAATAGTTTTTCATAGTCAAAAATTTACACTATACATCAAATTGATATCCTTGAATGAGATGACATTTTTGGATATTAAATATGATGATTTCTGTCACGTAGTCGTAGAATTACAAGATTTGTCTTAACAATATACTTCTTTTCATACCATAACTTCCGTACATACATTGCATTAAAACAAAATAAGCCCTATTATAAGGCAAACAGTAAAGAAAATAACTATAAAAGTCATTTTTTTAATATAACTACGTTTGATAGTCCGCTTCTGGAAATGTTTATCGAAAAGGTCAACCGCGGTGAATATGTAAATTACTGATAACGATTTATATGTGAAATACTTTTCATTCAATGCCACAACTGTGCTATTCTAATCATTGTTTGTTTAGTTCACGTATCTGACATTAAAAAACAGTCAGATATTAGACATATTGTTCTCATTTCAAATATAAAATTCCATAGGCCATAGACTAAAAGAAGATCAAAACCAAAAAGTTTAAATAAAGAATCGTACGAACAACTGCATTTAGATTGTTTGACAGGCTGGTGATGTGTTGATAGAATGAATAATTAAACTGGATAAAAATGATTTCGTTTCCGAAATGGTGTTCCTATAAATAGTGGGTATCGAATTAAATATCACGTAGGCCACTTTCTGAACATCCAAACTAGATGGAACGATTTAACCCAATTCTAAAAGTCAACATGATATTAAATTGATATATATTATTGTGCGTAGGAAGTTTTGATCGTATTTATTATCTTTTAGAAATATTTCCATGACCATCTAAGGTTTGTATGGCTTTTCCAAGGTGACGGTCAAATGTCATTTCTCAGATAAATTGTTTGATAATAAAATATGTATCTATGAGATAGTATAAAATACCGATTATTTCTTTATCCACTATAGAATATAGAGCAGTGGCTCTCATATACGTCACTTACAGTTGGTTGTTTAGAAAAAAGATTGAAATTTAAAAAAAAAATAGTGCTCGGCGTATAATATAAAATATGACATTTGTTTATTGAAGATGTTGAAAACAGAAAGTTTTTCATTTTCATCTTTTATTAACGATTTCCTTAATATGTTTTTTAAGAAAAGCTCCATGGGAAGGATTGCAGCACGCGCTATATTAAATCACTCCATAGCAGGGAGTGCTATAGGAGGGTTGACAAAACGCGTATTGTGCTTTTACTATTTTTATTTTTTTGGACGATCACAGTTGGTATTTCTTTTTCATGGTAATAAATAGTGTTTACTTATCTAAAATTCTAAAGCACTATTATACTTACTACCCAACTTTCATTTGAATACCGAATACTTTATAGTCCGAATATTTGAATACCGAAGACTCGATGGTAAAAAAGTTGATTGATATAATAATATATAATAAGGTAAATGTACCAGTCGTTGATCATGTACCAGTAGTTGACCTTTTGTGAATAAAATAACCCAAAATAAGAAATGCAGATGCGGGATTGCTCTAAATTGTAAAGTTCAGACAAGTTAAGGCATCTGTGGTCGGAATGAGCCACTAACACATAACCATATAGACAATGGACTGTCAGGGTGGCCATTTGAAAACAACACCTAGTGAGGAAAATGTTTTATATCAAATTTCTTAAGTGATCAATCTAGAAACGGTGTGTTCGTTGTTCCTGAACCACCCATCGTTACTTGATTCAACCAAGAATGGTGAGAGAAAGCCCTGAGGTAAACACTGACAGAAAATTCACTATAAAGTCTCCCTGTTTAGACATGGTCAACTACTAGATTTTTCAATTTGTGAGATGGTCAAATACTGAAACAAAACATGACTTCAAATAATTTAACACAACTTTTTTTAAGCAGGCCCTTTCGTAATTTTTGTTACATAATATTAATTAAGACATATGATCCGATATGAGTATACTTGCTTTGCCTTCATTCGGTACAATGATAAACCTTAATCGTTATTTTTGTTGAAATTTTCTCTTAAGCGGTCAGCTACTGGTACATTAACCTTATAAGGCATACTGAAAATTGCGTGTAATTTTCCGTGTGATTTATGATCAGCTTGGAGATTCTTCAAAATGGTTAAACTTAAGCGTAAGATTAAATTAAAAATATATGTTTTTCCATTTCCTTATGTCATTAACATTTAACTACCTAACCTCAATTATTAGTACCTCGTAAAAATATTACTCACGATAATAATTGTGCGCAGTTTTTGAATTGTTAACGGTTTACCTACAAATTGCTGATCTTTTACGATGCAGCCTCAGTTAATTTGCTTTGTTTATTAATCATTTTATGATGAAAAAAAACTATACAATAAATTTTTTAGTTTTAATAATTTTGGCGACCAGTTTTAGTTTATTCAGCTGATTTAGTTTACACACATACTTGATCAAAAACAAACATCATTTTTCATTGTTCGTATTATCTTGACAAATCTTTACCTCAGAGATAAACAACACTATGTCAATTTATGGTAAAATTTAGATACTGACATATTGTTCTAAGCCAGGGGTCGTCAAACTTATTATGTCTGCCGCCCACCATTGCTTATTTTGCATGGTAAAATTTCTTTACCGCCCACCAATATAGCTGTATTTCAATCCGGTCCGTGGCGTAGTGTCAATGTTGTTGGCTTGCGTGCCGGATCAACCCGGGATCGATTCCCGGTACGAGCGGAATTTTTCAGACGATAAATCTGTTCAAAGGCGTAGGTGTTTGTGTTGTTGAAAATCCCTTCCCATCTTTCCTATCCCAAAGAAAGACTAGTCCTGTCCAAGTTTCCGTATCCTTTCCATCCCCTACTCTCTTCGAAAAAGAGAGGATGATCAGCTGAGTAACAAGCAGTTCTCGTAGAAAAATATATGTTGAGATAAACTCCGTGAGGAGTCCATATGCTCCAAGTTGGGAGCGGTCATGGTTTTAAAAAATAAATATGGGTGAAAAAATGTCTGGAAGGATTTTAGTAGATTCGAAAAAACAAGTTTTAGGAGGATAATCAAAAAGATTATAAAAAATAATTTTCCAATCAAGTTTTATAAAATCGAGCAGGACTCAACAACAGAGTGGCGTGTTACCTGTACGATGTTAAGTTAGACTCGGAATAGGAGTTGTAGAGTTAAACGTTTAAATTAAATACGGTAAGAAAAATAACAATGTATTTTAGTTCTCATAAATTATTTTATATATTTGTGGATAGCTATTTCGGCTTACGCCTTCATCAGAATTATAATGGAGTTCTACCAAGTAAATGCCAACTCAATCAATAGTATAAATTAAAGTAATTTTATTTTCAAAAGTCTATCCACATAACGATATATTAAAAGTAAATAAAAATTTTAGTTATGGAATGTTATCAGTAAAACAAATATGTATTCTTTACTGAACGAAATTCGCCGTTGTTCTAATGAATAATTAATGCACAGTTACTAATTATTATTACACGTACGTTCATTTCTTACCTCTAAGGCAGTGTATTTAATTAGCAAAAACTAATAATGGATAGAAATTAATTCTGCACACGACATTATATTTAATCGGCTTAGAATAAAACTAGCGAGACACTTTTTATTGGCTTAGTGATATAATTATAATTACATACACCAGGGTTTCTCATACTGTGCTACCAATGTGAAAAATTTCACAATTTCCCAGTGAATATTATCTAATGTGCCAATAACTAGCGGTTGTGTCTATGAACAGGTTTTATCTACATGAATTAAATTTCATTTTGGCTAAAAAAAAGCTACAAATTTACAAAAAGGTCATTGCTTGTTAGTTGAAGCTTATTTCATCAAGTTCATTTGATACCCACTGCAAAGAAGCCATAAAAAGTTGGCTTCGAAGTCACTTCTGATCAATTTTGAATATCTGGCGATATAAAGTTAATCGCTGTCGTAATTCCTCATTTACCGCGCTGCAATGGGCACAAAACGTTTAATTCACTGTAAAAATATTTTAAATATCTACATATGTGAGATTACAATAAACGACTGGTTTTCTTGTGAATATCAAGTGTCCATATGATTTTTTCACTGTAAATCAATATTTTAAATAAGCAAATCGTTACTGCACAGCAAAAGATGAATTTATCAAAATATAACCATCAAATTGAAACAGATAACTATGGTAATCACAAAAATGTGAGATTATTAGTTGAAAAGGGTACTGAGATAGAAATAGATTTAGAAGCGTTGAAGTTGCCTTAGCGTAAGCAGGATTTCAAGTTACCTTTTTGCCGATCATTAAAACAAATATTTATTCAACACTTATAAATTTGTATTTTTACTTTCTAATAGATTAACTTAAGAGACAGTGTGAACAGATTATAATAAATATTATAAAAAAACAGTGCCAACAATGAATTTTTTCAAACATTTCATATTATGTGATACGTCAAGAGTAGTGAAAGATTTTAAATACATATCGCGAAAAAACTTTCTGAAATAAATATTCTTGACCGCTTAAAAATAAAAACGAGAGAAAATTGCCAATATCTGTGTAAAAAAACTTTTAAAATGTTAAAACTGTCACTAATTCCTTCAGAGTATACAGTGATGTTTGTTTATCTGACATTTGTGTAATTATTGAAAGAGAACTTAAAATATGTTAGAGCAAGACGATTTCACCATGGATTCCTCCAAGGAGCTCCCTGGTGGTGAGTGCCTTTCCCAGCCATGGGATAAACTGCTAGATGACACTCCTCCTGAACGGAACATCCCCAAGATAATGAGAACGCGCCCTTCATTCTGTGACCTTCCTGCGAACGATAATAATATTATCGCGTTGAATCCTGACCCTAATAGTTTGAGTCCCAACAGGCCTCCTCCACCGGGAATGGGGAGGCTTACGAGGACTCAAAGCTTGGGCGTGAGGAAAACTGGAAACGGGTTTCTTGGAAACTTTCACAGGCAGCTAAGGTTTTCACTCAGGAACGAGAGGGGCAGTGGAAAAGAAAGTACTGGAGGACCTTTTTTCAGGTAAGAAAAAATGAATCGATTATTTTTGTTATATCTAGATTGTAATAATTATAAAATATGGCCATCGACCAAAAGTCAAGAAATCAGTAACAAGCTTTTAAAAAAAAGATTTTCAATATTTAAATTCATAATCTAATAGCTCTTCGCGCTAGGCAAGTTGGATTTAAGGCCGGACTGTAATTGTGGACACGTCCATCAGGACTATTATCACATCCTATGGGACTGATCTCAAATGAATTCCGAACGAGCAGAACTGTTTGCTGTGGTCCGTCCTCACACGCGTACAATAGGCGATGCTGACTTGATTGCAACTAGGGCTAACTTCATTGCATTTGAAATATTTGCAAATTTATTCGGAGATCGACATAATATCGCTTCTTTACTCTACATAAACTCTAACACGATGGGCTCTCAGCATACGGATTATACACAGGATACTTTGTATCAAACTGATATCAGTGGCACTCGAATTTATTTTATTTTCTGATTTCAAGCACACTACTGCATGGTTCAAATCAGTCCCGCGCATATCTGCTCGGGCCATGGATGTGAGCGTTGTGAAACGCGGTCATGAAACATTGGTTGCATATACACAACGGGTGGTGGTGGGAAAAAACCAGTTGAACTAAAATTCTCATCACTTCACAATTTCGAATGCTGCAGAAATTTAAATATTTTTTAATTATCTATCTGAAAGATGTGAGCATCGTGTAATGCAATAAAGAAGAAAGTTATAATCTTTTTAGTTCAGCGAATATGTTATTTAAGAAGATTTTTTTATCATTTATAATAAAGTTAGGCGGCCGAGTGTCCACCGATTTTACTCTGATTGCTGTATGTAACTAATCATAAAGAATGTGACATATTAATTTATTGCTCGATTTTCCAACAATAATTAAATTCAGATCTGCAGAAAATATTACATTGTAATAGATTCTAGTTATGAAATTATGGTTTTTACATGCTTAGTTCAGTGGTTTCCAAATGTGTATGCTACTACGCCTCCCTAAAAAAATCGTGTAAGTTTTTTTATAATACAAACTTTTCTTTTTGCAACAATTATTTTGCCGCCTCCCGGCTTGGAAACTGCTGGCTTAAGTGTATAACTAATAATGATAAAGAATTATTATCAAGCTTTGATTTGCATGCGAGTTTATCAGGCGCGTGGAGTGGGACGTAATAGGCTTGCAAAAACATAGTAAAAAATAGTATGAATAATAACTTTATTGCTAACCAGTTGTGACAAAAGAATTAAAAATGAAGATAATAAAAGAATCACACATGCAGGTTTTTCAACAAAGAGATCCAAAGTTTTTAGTCATATCTGTATTTATTCAATGAAACAAGTTTCTTTTCAAAAAATAGATCGCAGCTGGTCCTTTTGAGCACTGGCAACAAAGAGATATGAATGCTCCAGATCTTACAAAGTTTTCTTATATCCATATCTATGCTCGCGTAGCATTTTTAAGCTTCCCTACCGCCATTTAAATTATTAATTTTTTTATTCAATAATACGTTTTTTGAATCAAATTTATATGTTTTACACTTGAATGATTAAAACAATAAATAGGATCAAAATTGCATCAAAAATAACGTGAAGCATTTAAAATTATTGCTACTAAAATTGAATCACAGAGGAAAAAGAATTTTAACGAACGTTTTTTTAGTATGAGAACAGGACAAATCAACCAATGTCAAACGTCACATTAATATTTTTTGAGTACCTATTAATGACTATAATTAAGTCATACAAAATAGTATTGAATGCTTTAAAAAAATCTTTATCTGTTTATAAATACATAATTATAATATTCATTTAATAATTTTAACATCTAAATGTGTATGAAGTCTATTTGCATTTTAAGATATTTTCGTGTTTTTTTAGTTGTTTGTTTCTATTTATGCATCTGTCGATAATATGATAAAGTTTTAATAATCTTTTTATATTTCAGAGATTAATATCAATGTAGTCAACAACATTGTAACTAAAACATAAATGAGAATAGAATAATGGTCTTATTATTTGGAAATGGTTCTGAAATATAAAACCAAATAGGTCGACGCATTGAAATAAAATTAATTGTGTACTCTTCTATTGAAGTATAATTTAAGATGTTTAAAATTGAGGGTTTGAGGACCAAATACGAAATGAAAAGAAAATGAGGGAACTCAATACAGAATTTTTTGGAAGGAGTTTTGAGCGAAACTCAAAAAAGTTTTGCGATCACTTAATTATATACAAAACAAATGCTACTATTTTTTAAGCAAATAGCATCGCCTCAATTATCTATTATAAACGTGTTAAAATTAATGATGTATTTGTTGAATATAAATTATAGAGCAATCTATTTCGATATGCAAATTCGTTAAAAGCATTCATAAGTTTCGAATCCATTTCTTAAACCATCGAAGCCATTTTAATAATATTAAATTTAAATATAAGCCATTAACATCTACCTACTCTTAGACAACCACATACGATCCTTTGGATAGAATGTATTTAAAAAAAATATAGGTACTAACTTCATAAAAATAATTAAAAATAGTTCAATACCAAGATTTTTTTACTTAACAACACTATATAATGTATAATAATTAGATCTACTGAGAGCAATATATATTAAAAATTTTAATAATGTATTCAAAAATGTTTTGCTTTTATGTTTGAATATGATAATAATGTTTTTCTTAATTTAATTATTAATCTGACCATTTCCAACTCAAAATATATATACACTCAAACATCTTTTGGAGAGATTTCAAAGTTATGCGGATTTATTTTTGATAAACGAAAATATTTTTTATTTAATTAAATATATTGTTGGGACTAGGTAAACGGACTTATTGTTTACATACTTTCCGAGCAAAATCCAGTGCTTCACCTGTTTATTACAATGTGCGTCCTTGTACATGTTATGTTCCTATATTAAATTATAGTTTTTTGTGTGATTTTCTGTGGAACGCATCTACCGTACAACAAAAGGTTCAGGTGTGCTTGTTTTTAGGCACAATTTTCTTACTTTGATAATAGAGGTAGTGTGTATAATAAAAAATGATCAAAGTGTACTAAAATTGATTTAAAAAAATGATAATTATATCAAATCAAAGATTCTTGACTTAACTAACGCCGTTTGCCACAATACCAACGAATATAATTGAAACTCTGCTGAACAACGAGGCATACTATTATTTTTTTCAGTTTATTTATTGCAAGTTGGTAACCCTTCATATGACCTTTTGCGAACCCCCTCTAGAGGTCGTTACCCACCAGTCGCGAGCCCGTAAATCACCACAACACAAAAGTGCTGCATTTATGGTCAATGATAGTCGCGGACACCCTTTCAAAATGCAGTTAAATGGTCATTCTTCTGATTGAATTCTCAATACACTCTACATCGGTGATTAATTTTCGACGTTTTACGCAAGCTTACAGAAATAGAACATCATTTATGTGCACTTATGCAGGGAATTACTTATTACTTCGTTTAGTTTCTAAACAAACTTCAAAAGATTGCAAATTTCTTTGAAAGTTATAAATAGCTGTGCGAATTAAATCTTTATATTTTATGCATCTGCCTGCTGATATCACAAGAGCTGACATTTATTAATTCAGTAATACTTGTTAAATTAATTAATAATAACATTTAATGCAAGATTAACAAAGTAAATATAACGCTAAATAATAAATTATATTTAAACAGCTTGAGCCATACATATTTGAGGCGTGCACGGGGTCATAACGACCAGCAATGGAATATTTTGTAGAAAAGTAATTTCGAGTATAATAATATATATTCCAAGATTGAGTCAAATATTTTCCAGGCTTGCAGGTAAATAAGATTTCTCTCTACTGAAAGTTATAAGTACATTCTACCACAAATGATATTCAAGATATTAACATACTCCACTAAGAATTATTCAAGATATATACTGGCGCAGAATACCAGATAATTGTTTATAAATATTAATTTCGTTTTCTGTTTTTACCCGGTTTAAGAATGTTTGGGTTTTAGAACGGTATCGGTTTATTCAAAGCAATTCCGTGCAGGACTCCTATAAACACATGGGCATCATTATTTTGTTCAGTTTTTTGCCGCAATTTAAAATACACACTAAGCAATGTCAAATACTTACAATATTAGTATGTTAAGAGTTTTAAATTTAAAAAAAAAGCTACTTGACCATTTGATATTTTTTTTGAATGATAATAAATACAGTTATCTTGATTATTAAATTTTCAACGGCACATATACTTTCAACAGAATTTAAAGGGAACGGGATATTCTTGAGTCATCTTCAGATCCAACACGAAGAAGAATAAACTTTAATTTAAGGATATTTAATGTCTCAATCACTTTATGTGTCTATTTTTCTTTCCTTTGAGCTATATGCTTAAAATATCAGTCCCATGCAACTCTGTATAGAGTCAATTACATTATGAGTTTCTTTTTTAGATATTAAAGCGTTATGGAAGGTGGCCGCGAAACGTGGGATCATCAACTTGCTTTGAGACCGTGAAAAACAGCAATGTATTTTATTTTCTAAAAAAAGCTATCAACTATATATTATATAATTTTTGTAGACCTAAAATACATTCCTATTTTTTCCTAACTATAATTCCTATAATGGAGTTATATCAAGTACATTCTAATTGAATCAATAACTTTTATTATAATTGAAAAACCATTAAAAAAACATCTCGTTTCTATGGTAACCTGGTTAATATACATGGTCGAAAATCAACGAGTATAATTATCTACAAATATTCTGAATAAAATAAAACGTGCCATTAGTTATTTTTTCACAAGCACTAACATCTTAAAGAAAAGAGAAAAGATATAAACCAACGTGTGGTGGAGGCGTCACAGAAAAATTGCTTACAAAATACATGGCATGTCATTTAATATAATATAATACAAAGAATGCCACCAAACGCACAGTTAAACAAACATGGCTATGGATAAATACTCGCCCACAATTCGTTTTCTGTCATCTTGAAAAATCGTCATACTAACTTCATTTAGTATTGCAAAAGTACGTTTTTATTTGAATGCTGTGTATAGGGTTTCCAATCAAAATTTTGATCCCGGGATTTGGGATATTTTTGGTCAATTTTGTTCATATTTATTAAATATTAGCCATGTCAATAAATCGTTGAAAATAAGTAATATCACTAACTCAAATTTGAATTTGTTTGAATTTTGCACTTTTCCATGACATTTGTCGCTAACGACCCGGGTTTCGCCTTTCGGTATCTTCACGCATTTCAAGTGCACGGATGTACTTGAACTGACGCGTAGTAAACAGTTTGTATCGTTTATAATGTTTATATAACCATAAATTTAGGCTAACAACACGAAACTTCAACACTAATTTACTGTAGAGTTTAGTCAATCTTGCCGTTCTAGCAATGTCGATATAATTAAGGATTTCGACTGAGGGTGCTTGATGGAATTTCAATATAAAATTTGAATTGTTTGAATTTTGTACTTTTCCATGAGTTTTGTCGCTAAAGACCCGGGTTTACTGTTTACTGTTTCCGTGTGTCAGTTCAAGTACATCCGTGCACTTAAAATGCCTGAAAATGCCGAAAGACAAAACCCGGGTCGTAAGCGACAAAACTCATGGAAAAGTACAAAATTCAAAAAATTCAAATTTGATATTGAAATTACATCAAGCACCCTCAGTCGAAATCCTTAGTAATATCATAAAATTTTTATGAATATTATTCTTTGGTTGTTTACCCATTATTGAATATCGAAAATATTTGATGTATTATATTTGGCACTCACTAAAACATTATTTATCATCTTACTTGAGCAAAACGATCTAATTTTGTTACTTGATATTTTTCGTCATCTAATTTCATTTTAATACAATTATTTAAATATGTTTGATGCTGTCATCAATGCATAGCAAAATAAGCAAAATATTTTCCACGAGCATCGGTGCTCCAAAGATGAAACCTGCAAGTACACGAAATATTTATAATTACGATTTTGTTGATAATAATTCGTTTGTGCTCGATAAGTAAATGGGCATTATATTTTCTAATCCCGGTACTCATCAAATATTGGAAATCTTCGGGATTCCGGGATTGGAAACCCTAGTTGTGTGACTGAATCGCACATCTCTAAATCTTTAGTGGGATTATTTAGTCGCGAGGAAGCACTTAATATTTTTATGCCGTGAATATAGTGCGGTAAAAATATGCTAATTAGTAAATGAATTACATTTATATACTTATATTAATTGATAATAGCATATGCATATGACGTTTATGGAAATCTCCAATCGTTAATTATGCGATTAGTATAGTAAAATTGTTATTTTAAAGGGGAGCGTAGGCATGAAAAAGACACATTTTATTTGTATGTATATTTTCTGTCAATGAAATGAATAGTGTTGAATATGGATTCATAATACAAAAGCACAATACTTGTTTTATTGTGTCAGAGGAGAAATTATAAAGATCGTTTTCTTGTTTCATCACTGAACGAAACCGGTCCAGATTATACATACTACAAACGATTGTATAATTCAATGGGAATTCATGTTTTTC
Organism: Himalopsyche kuldschensis; assembly: GCA_028554975.1. NCBI lineage: Eukaryota > Metazoa > Arthropoda > Insecta > Trichoptera > Rhyacophilidae > Himalopsyche > Himalopsyche kuldschensis. Next base: position 3,126,795 of record JAHFWI010000005.1, read on the forward strand.
TAAACATGAAAATAGTAGAATTGGACAATGAACGTGTCGGCCCCTCTAGTGGCAGAAAAATGTTTAGCAACTGTGTCAATATTGCATTGGATAAATTAACTCTTTCTAACTGATTCATGGTTAGTAAAAAAAACTTAGATTATTCCACGTATTTCATCTTCAGACTTACTATCGAAATGATTGCTCGCGTAATAAATTTATCAAAGCTGCAGCAACTTTTGGGATTGACAGCCTGAATATGACAAAAAGAGGTGAAACACGTGTAACAAGTATTTGCATATAGCGTGGAATAATCTTAGTTATTTTGTAATAAAATGAACTCCCAAAAAGTTGCCACCGAATTCATCGAAGGTATTAGTTAAAGTTAATTTAAAAACCCCAAAATTTGCACTTACGTCGTTGTTCTTCCAGAGAATCAATATATATGTATAATAGATCCATTTAAGTAAGGTTTTTTTAGTGGCTATATACCACTTATGCATGAGAGTCTGTAGCAGACTAGTCAACGTCGTTGGTTCGGGTTGCGGCTTTCACGGATTCGAATCCCAGTACGGGAAGTTTAGTTCGTGGTCGAAGGCATGGCTGTTTGTTATGTTTTGATTCCCTCCCATCCATCTGTTCATAAATGCTTCAGCGATAGAGTAACAAGTAAACATCTTCTGTAGAGATTCAATGAACTCCACAAGTAGTGCATATGCTTAAAACTGTTACAAAAATAGCATCATTAAAACTGGACTTTTAATTCCTGGTTTCCTCTTAGAAATGTATTATATTACATATAAAAATAATTTAGCTAAATGAATGAGTTATTGATTATATGCTGTCGATCTTTTTCATCACACCTTCGTGTATTTAAGATTATTGTCGGAGCTCTAAATCAGTTAATACTGGAAAATACGAACGACAACCGGAGAGAAGTAGTACATAATTATAATTTCATCGAATCCTGTATGTTTTTCCATCGTCGGAATCATTAAAAAACAACAAATTTATACTGATTATTAACACACACAGTCAAGTCTATAGAGTGGTGTCGCAATCTTTAGTATTTATATTTTAAAGAATCACTTTATGTGGTCGTTCGTTCTATTCGGTTGTGTGGTCACGCGGAGTCCCTGAACGGACACTGTCAAACAAAAGGGTTTGAATCGATGTATGATAATAACATTTTTTCCGATCTTATAAATAGGGCGAAGAGAGAGCGATGATTTTATTATTTTTCTTTCCCTTTCCATTGCGTTCTAACTGCACTCTCTTCAAAAAGAGATGTTGAGAAACTTAATGAATACGAGTTCACATGAAAATATTATGCTGAGATGAATCCAGAAAGAATATTTATCAGGGCTGTGTAGTCGGAGTTGGAGTAGGAGTCGTGGAGTCGAAGTTTTTTGGCTGAAGTTTTACTCGGAACTTTTTATTTTTGCATTTAATATGTCAATTTTGGCTATTGGCCGGATTGGTTGGTTGATATATAATTGAATACACATGAAGAAAAAAACGTGACGAAATTAAACTTTTTCGTGTTTTTGGTCAATGCTGGAGTCGGGATAGATGTTTACTTTTTTTTACGAGCCCTAGTCTTAGTATTTATGCATTATGATAAAAATGAAAACACCATAAGTAAATACATAGTTGAAATAAATATTACAATATTTGTTGATAAAATATCTAAAAAGAGTACAATTTTTAGACCTTTATAACATATTCATTTATAAATGTTTTACTTTTTAAGTACATCGTGCTTGTCACCCTGTAAGGGTTGTCACAACACCATACACTGTCAAAAAATATAAATTCACTCTTTATAGATTAAAATGCAAAATCTTATTTATAATGCAAATAAATGATCAAGTAACTGATTTGCGATCATGCCAGCTTGCGCGTCGCGAACTAAAGAACGTGGATGTGAGATAATATAATGACATTCGGGAACTCTGATTTTGCAACAAAAGAAATCCTTTTATTACAGAGATATATTCGATAGTCAATATATTTTAATATTGAAGCTTATCCAGAGAAGGCATTCAGAGAGTCGGTCTAAATTGACAGATCGTATATTGTACGCCACACGCATCTGAAGGGTTAAGAATTTTTGATATAAAATTAAGTAACAGATATTAAAAATAAATTTAGCACGAAATTAAATGACTCTCGGAAGTGGACCGATGCTGATAAAACAGCGTCCAATAAGATTTAGCTGTGTCGATACCTTACTTTGAAAAGGTTCTAACTGCTCTTGACACTGTTTAGAGATATGAGCGTTTGAAGATTCGATTGATTAAAATTCACTTGTTACAATGAGCAAGTAAAATTTTTTCAAATTACTTATTTTAAACATATTTTTCACAACTCTTGCTGAGAAATAATGATCTTAAAGATCCAATGATGGAAATAATGACGACAATCTTTAAACTTTGTCAAATAAATTTAGTAAAAAAGTGTGCAGATGCAGTGCAACACCGGAATACTGCTAACTCCGTCAATCAACCATAGATATTTCTGAAATTAATATATATGATAGAATGCGGTAAATACAAACATATCCGACCAAAAAGTCATTTTGGATAAAAATGTCAATTAAAACCTTTTCAAAGTAAGGTAACGATGTGTTAAGTCAAATAAAATATTGGATTAATATTTTAATTCGGCATTAGTATCCAAATATATACGCAGCGTGTTTTTTTCCGAGCGTCATCACTGACGCAAAAAAAGATACGTCAAAGCGTTTTAAAATATTTTAATTCGATACCAGAGTGGCGTTGAATCCGCACAAGTGTGAAATCACGTCTCCCGTGTTTAGGGTCAACGGTTGCAGCATCCGATGACATCATTTTCCGCCTGCAGCATATTGCAACTGAAATGATTATGATGCCATTACTGGTGCGAGTTGCTCGCGTTTGATGAAGTATTGCAACCAATTCACGTCGTTACAACTAGGGAGTGCAATACCGGACGAAAAATTGATACCGGTATTCCATATTTAGTACCGATATTTTAAATATGAATTAGAGTGTTGGATGACGGCTATGATGTCATACCGTTAACGGAAACACAGCTAATTAGTGTTTTCAGTCGTGAATATTTTGATAGTGAGTAAATTTTCTAATGTGATTTTATCAATTTTTCTCTCTGTTCTCATGACTACAATTTGTGATGTATATACAGGTATTTATTTATATAAATATATATAAAAAAAAGATTAATGCATGCCGTAATGGCGTCAGCTGTAATCCCATCCATGATTTGTATTTTTGTTTTGAATAAATAAATAAATAAAAATCAATCCCGATGGTTAAAAAATAGTTTATTAGTAAGTATTAATGCATTGAGATCTAATATTGATATTATTATGGGTGGTATTGGACATTGCGAGTGGTTAATATACTAACCAATTTCGGCCTTTGAACTAAATATAAAGGGTTAAAAATTTAAAAAAAGCAAAGTAACACACTTACAATTTTACTGTGTGAGATTACATTCATTTAATGATTTAAAATGCAATTCCGATACATTTATCGTTTTTAAAGTATCAAAATATGTCAAGTTTAGTTTTGAGTAAAGCGTCTACAAAATTTGTAAAAACCGAGGAATCACCTACCGCCCACCACGACAGTTTGAATCGCAGACTGGTGGGCAGCAGGGACCTGATTGAAGAAAATTCGTAAAAAAAAATGCTTTAAAATCGTATATTTTATGTTTGAGTGTGAAATAAATAGCCCAAATAGTCCCAGGGCGTCGTTAAGGGATATGACACAATAATCTTCACGCATTTCAGTTATTGCCTATCATATAATATATCAAATTTTAAGCTGGAAGCTCAGCGATACAAAGCTTTTATTACAGCCTCTTTGTTCTAAGAATAGAATGTTTAAAAAATATTACAACGTCGGCGATTTATTAAAAAACAATTAAGAATTCAAACAATATAAACTTAACCTTGGAAAGACTGTCCTTGAAAAATAACTCGTAGACCGAAGGGGGGTCTAAAAAAGACCCCAGTGGTATGGCCTTATTGGCATAGACTGCAATAAAAAATGATTGATTATGCTTTGACGTATCTTTATAAATCGTTCTAAAAAAATATATATGAAAATCGATAATTTTCCTATAATTATTCATATTTTAAGTCGCGCATGAATGAGACAACCTAATCGTGTTCTTGTTGTGAATAACTTTTGGATAAGACTTCTTATCTACACATTTTAATGTAAAAATCATCTATTTGATTTGGAATGTTCGTTGAAAGAGGCGCGTTTGAGATAAGATAACGTTATCTTATCGCGTATGGGAAGTGAAGTTTTAATCCTGGCAATTGGTAGCGACAGTATAAATGGTTTCCAATAATAATCCGACTTATTTTCTTTTTTATTTAATTGCGTATTTACATACTGTATCACTAATATTAAGATAGATATTTAAGATAAAGAAGCAGTGGTGGTCGACTGTTTCACCCTCAGCCTGGCAAAAGTTAATTTACATTTGTTTTATGCGGGATTTAGTACTTTGTTCTATAAGGTTATTAATATTTTTATCTGCGCTGAAGTATTGATAAAGGTAATGATACTGTATCAGATTTTGTTAATGTTTTTGATTAGTATTAAAACGTATACGGTTTACACATCGTGATGTAATATTAATTATGAGGATAGCGCGAAATGAAAGAAGTCATTTAAAACAGTCAGGAAATCCGGTAGTATTACACACATTGTTATCGAGCATAATATCTAAATCAATTTACTTTATATGCAGCACTTGAGCGTTGGCATTGGCCTGCTTTGTGATGAATAAATTAGAAATTTTATTGCTTCTGTAATATATAATATTCATGGTTATAATACGAAGAAGAATTCCTGATGAAATTACAAAGATAAATGTTCTTTGCTTCATAGTCGCTGTCACTACGCCCTCTTCTTCAGGATGAGATAGGGGATGGTTAAAGAGGTGCGAAAACTTCACAGCTCTCAAAGCTTCCGAAATAAATATATAAACTGAATGAAAGTGTCTATCCGAGAATCTCAGCGCTCGATAAAGATGACTATCGAATCGTGAACCGACTAAGATAAGCTAAGCTCCGAGGCTAATGTACATTCCAGGATACCTACGGTTCGCTCGTTGAGAAATAATAATTGGTCTAAAAAATTACGTAAATGCGCGAAACACGAATCTTTCATAGTTACAAAGTATTATCCAAATCCCGAGACGCGTTCGCGTCAAAGTTCTTACCGTCTCCTTCGTCTCTGAGTTTACGGATTGGGGGGGGGGTAGGGGAGGGTGTACGCCAGAAAGTTTTTAGTAGAAATTTTAAAAATTCGATATCAATTTTTGGAGGAAGGGTGTTGTTTGGCGGGGTGGGGTTTGGGGGCGTTTGCCAGAAACCTTCGAACTCGAAAAATTCGTAAAGTTTAAAAAAAAAATGGGTGGGAAGGTTGGGGGTGGTTGGGGGGAGGGGTTGGTAGGCCAAAAACCATTGCAATCCATAAATTTGTGGACATACATACAGACATTCATTTTTATATATATAGATTTCCGTTCTTTTCCAAACGTCGCTGACATAAGAGCGCAGTGGTGAGCAATCCATAGTGAAGCCAGTTCAAGAGATCAGCTAATGCATCTACTTATATGTACAGCACATATTATGCATATAACTTTCTCGTATACAATACCCATGGATATACAAATATATTTCTTTGCATTACACATTACAAATGTATGCGCCTATACAAAACACAGATTAGCACAACATAAAAGTAGTATCTATTAGCTGATGTCCTGTGGTTCGTGTATTTCAATATACATACATAGGACAGACTTGAATGAGTATATGAATTCGAGCTAAAAATACATAGTTCACAAAGTTATATTAAGGTAAAAAGACAGACTCTCAATTTGCAAACTACCCCATAAAAGAATCACATAGTAATCCATAGTGAAGCCAGTTCATGAGGTCAGCTTATGCAACTACAAATTGTATTATTCATATTACTTCACCGCATAATTAAAAATTAGGACCAATTGATACATTGTAAGTAGATTACTTCTAATATAGATATTTAGAATTTCACTCCACATTTAAGTATGAATTTCTTCTTGCATTTTTAATGTCATGTAAATCGCTATAGATAAGATGTAAAATACATAGTTAACAGCAATCAAAAGATTGGAGAAACCATCACGAGAATGATTCAAAGCGCAATTGAGATAGCATAATCGCTGCATTTTCGTGCAGTTCTTGAGCCAAGTAGCAATTTGTATTCCTATTTAAGTAAAATAACGAAGCAATCACAGCCGTCAAGGCCTTTTAGATTATGAGATGATTTGTGGATTATTATGAAATTGAAATACTTACGAAGACTATATCCTGCATTCTATAAAGATGTGAGAGATGGTAAAACGTCACAGTAAAACAATTATTTTTCGAGTTCTAACTATTTAAGTACAAAGTTTGATATTGTTTAATACAAACGAATAAATATTTGATTAAATGGATGACATTCATCGATGGATAGAAGAAGAGTAAACTCAATCCATCCAATTACTGCAAAACAAAATGGTCTCATGTTACATCAATGGCCCAAAGAGCTATCGTAATTGGATTTATGTCGAAATATTTTTTTTAATTTAAAGTATCAAATGAGCTTTTTTATAAACGTCTTAAAATTATTGTACAGAATCAATTTTCGTGATATTATAATAATTCAAACCGTTCAAAATCTCTCCAGTCATGTCTTTTCAAAAACGCTAAATCAACGTTTCACTGTGAACTTACTTTGGATATCTCAACCTTTTTTCAGATAGTGGCATTGTATCTTGAAATGTGAAAAAAATGATCAACGTAATTGATTTATTGATTATTATAATACTACATATTCCATAAACCATCTCGGCACTGAGTTATGTAAATATTGTAATATCCAGTAACCCATTTTTATCAAGTATTTAATTTTGTATTCCAAGTCCGCTCCGAACGTGGATCATATGGCCTTATAATGGAGGTATCTAAACATATTTTTTAAGAGAGCTGGTATGTTATTCAGTCGCTCAACGTCTCTTATGTTCAATGAGAGTCGACATATAAATGATAAGGCCAGGCTAAGATAGGTCTTATGGTTGGTTAGCTAGTCGCTATTGCTACGTCCTGCTTATAGGATCGGATGGATGGGATTGAATTTTTTAGACAACACAACCACACATGCTTTCGAACAGAATCCATATCCATCGACTGAATAAAAAGTGTGGCTCGTACTGGAACTCGAGCCCGAGAGGTCTCTCACGGAAGCCTATGACGTTGACAACTGCAACACGGACACGACAAAACAAATTAGTTCACCTTTCTTAAAATGTCCTGATACATTCTTGAAAAAAAAAAAAAATCGCTTTCATCGCGCATTCATTGCCAATGACGTTTCGAGACAGCAACTGTGGAGCTCAGTATAAGTTTAGATTATTCAACATTTTTTTGCCTTCACGCAAAATAAATCAGTGATACCATAATCTTAACTCTAAATGATATACTAAAGAAAACGTTTGACTGACACATTTCCACATTATGTAATAATTATTCATGCCTTTATTTTAATTGACGACGAAGATGAAAGAAATTCTGAAATATCGTAAACGTTAAACGAAATAGTACATCGTTAAAGACATTTGACACGAAATGAAGCAACTTCAGTTTCTACATCGAAATTGACAGATATATTGTCAGAATTAAGGAGCTATTTTTATGTGGCGTATCTAATTTGGGATTGAGTTAAAGTTTTCAAAATATCTTAATTATAATGCATATGGAGTGGTCGAGGAGTTGTGGCTTTTGTATGTTGTACAGGTTATAGTATGTAATACGTTGAATAGGTAATTGCGTACATTTTTATACATTCTAGCAATTTATTTTTACGAAAAATATAAAATTACTGTTGATATTATCCATTGTGCTCTTTACATGGAATTAACATTTGAAGGAGTACCTTTGGCTCAAAACGAATTAGAAGTAGAATGAATTAAATTCAATATACAATTTAAAATAACTTTGATTATACCACGTATCACGGTATCATCCCGGCGTCCCGTAGCTCCCCTGAGTACATCCTATGGATGGTTATCAAAGGCCTTCCGGGGCGTCGGGATCCATTGGGATCCATCGGGTTGATAAAAGAGGCAGGCAGGATTCATGCTCTCCTGGGGCATCTGCAGCACATATCCAAGCCAGGTCCATCGTCACCTTTTTATTTTGGTCGTAATAAGGGGCTGGTTTGTCCGCTCTCTTACCTCCGTGTTCCTTAAAATTCAAACCACCGTACTCCTAATATTCGCAGCAGGCATCCGTTTTCGAAGCACAGTATACGGTTACCTTATGCTTTTTTAATGTGCCATGACTCGCAACAAAAAGCAGCACAGTCAGTATGCATGCGTTGAAAAAGTGGCACTTGGTTCTGACCGAGTACAACCGTGAGTCCCAAACTTTCCGCATTGAATTAAAAGTTACTCCAGTTATCCCTAATCGGGTCGCGAGCTAATTACGTGGGTTGCGGATTATACAATACGCATGATAAATATCATAATATGATCCCGAATTCAGTTCCACGTATTTCGCTTCATTCAGATTCTGTAGATTCTGTAGATGACTATTTTACTAAAACAGTTTGTTTAAGTAATATATTTTTTTAATTTATTGAAATCGTCGGCTGTCGTTATGGTAACAAAATTATATGATATATATTTTGACCATGAATTTGGCGGATAATATTGTGCAGACAGGAATGAACAGTTATGGTTTCGTTTTTTCTCGCTGCGTGGCTAAGGCGCGTCGCTCGATACGTGCATGAATAAGCGACGTTACTTTATAGTCAGTTATAAGTTATAAATAATGTGCGTTGTCCTCTATTTTGAAGACACAGTGCACTCTCTTTGTGATCGAGAGGCGGCAAAGAAGATTTAATTCGGGAGTCGAGTTGGCAGGCGACGTAACATACTCCCGAGTAGGATCTCGAACTGTTGTATTTACACGTCGTTCATTAGGTTTTATCGTGGATTATAAATAAGCACATGTCAGTTTTGGACTTATGGAAGATAACGTCGACTAAACGGTGTAATAAAATACGGCTTGAAGTAAACAAACAAACAAATTTTACTATGCGTAGTAATTGATTGTTTTTTCAAAACCCGTTTTATTCAATTTAATGGAGCATTAAGTCCAAAGTTCTAAACGTCTCTAGATAGAATAGATATAATTCATTGGTAATATGTTGAACAAGCACTTAAATATAATAGGCGTCAAACAAAGCCGGTCAGAAGACGCGAAAATTTACAAGAATCTTTGCAAAAGTTAAGGTTTTCACAATACCATAATATTATGTTGACTCTTTATACATTGAATTAAAAATCTTATTTACATTGCAAATAAATTACCAAGAATCTAATAAAAACATTTTTGGTACTTTTTCCACAATACCATAATATTATGTTGACTCTTTATACATTGAATTAAAAATCTTATTTACATTGCAAATAAATTACCAAGTAACTGATATGTGTTACGTCAGCTGATACTGAGCGAACTAACTAACTTGGATGTAGGTTATTATGATGAAATGTGGAACCCTGATTTTTCTTTGAGAAAAATACCTTCATTCCAGCGATATGGTCGATAATCGATGCATTTTATAATTGAAGCTGATCCATAGATGGCATTGATAGAATTTAAATTGATTAGTAAAAATCATTCGGTGAATCGCTCCAAAATGGCAGTACGGCACGGGCATCGAGACGGTTAAATATGACAGTGATTGCGTGACTATAATACAGTTTGTCTATGCTCAAAATGGTCATAGCTACATTTAATGGCGTCGTCATATTTGGTTATAGTCTAAATCAGTGATCATCACCAAATTTTTTCCCTATGACCGCTTTATTAACATCACCGTTCTTATGGAAATGTCTCTGGACCGCATCAAAATTTTCCAAGGTGCTGTTGTACATATGTATTAACTAAAGAAAAACGGGAATCTTCATTCAATTCAAGAGGCTAAAAATCGATGCAAATGGAAATTGCTCGATATATTTTTCTTCGAAAGCAAGCTGCTTCAGCGATTTTAAGTTGTTGTCTTTCTGTCAGTTTTGAAGAGGTATTGTACAATATACAGTTCTAGAAAAAATGACAAAATCAATTTATTACTACTTGTTCTTTATATTGGCATGATTCCCCGATGTTATACCTAAAAAAGATCATATTTAACACGATATCGTCACCATTGTCTTTTTGTGACCGCCGCATGTCGTATGAACAACATTGTAATATTGACAAAAGTATATCGAAGTATTGAGCAAGCAAACGTATGTGCTTTGACAGACAAATAGATAATAAATTTCACACAGCACTATTATTCCTAATCGTTTTTTGTGTGGTTCACACACATATGTATTAGAGGTCTGCACGGGCCGAAATTTTAAAATTTCACCCGGCCCGAACCCGAAGTCCTCCACCCCGGCCCCAAGGTTCATTTCCAAAAGTCTTAACCGAATCCGACCCGAGCCCGACGTTTTGCAACCTTGCCCGAAAAAATCCAAATTTTATTTTCTAATAAAAATTTATTCAACAATTGTCGTGTGTGTGCAGTTGTGAGAAATAGATTTCTTCCTAATTAGAATTAGTTTTTGTTTGTTTTACAGGAATGACGAATCAAGTGAGTAGTTCCTGTTTTTAAACTAGAAAAGCTGAAAATGCATTTACATTTTATACACTCAACGTATCCAACTTTTTTGTTTGTAGCCACCTCTATGATTTCTCTCAATGATTTCCACACTTCACTTTTCCCTTTTACTGAAGACATATATTCTCCACTCTTCAGTTTTGTCGTAATATTTTCGAAGCACATTTCTTGCCGGTAAATTTAAAAAATTCAACCTAACAAATCGAATTGCGACCGATCGATTTAACCATATAAGAAATACTGAAGTCAGGATCATATTATGAAATTCATTATGCGTATTGTACAAACTCTTATGAAGCAGACATCATTAAAAAATACTAAAATAATGGCGTCATTAAAATAAGTCATTAAATTAAGAACTGTGCATCTTGTTCTTTCGTCTGGGTCGAAAAGATGACTAATTCGAGTATGTGAAGTTTATTATAATATTAAATTTAGATTTACGATAGCGATGAGCTCATTCGGCGCGATTCAATAGCCCGATTTTTGTTATATTGTGTTGTATGCTTGCGTCCGAGCCAGGCCCGGGCCCGAATCCAAACCTTCGTTACCCGGCCCGACCCAGCCCACGGGCCGGGCCAGGTAAGGCCCGTGCAGACCTCTAATATGTATATATAATATCACGCCACAGCTAGACGCGCATTACGAAATTTTATCTAAACATCTTAGAATTGATTTATTTCTAGTTGAAACTTGACCTAAAATCTTAGTGTAAAAGGATTCATAAATTATAGGGCTTAATATAAATTTTTAACATTGATTGGAATTTATATAAAATCAGTCCTTCCAGACAACATTTTATACAAAACACTAAATTTAGTAAAAATGGAATATGATGAATAAATATCTGTACTGGAAGAATATTTGTACGTAACCTTTTGTCATTAAAGATATGTTTTAATTGAGGATTTTGACTGAAGTTTATTAATGGAATTTAAAGTTCAAATTATAATCGTTAAGATTTTGTAATTTTCCTTAAGTTTCTTCGACAAGTTAGTTCAAGTACACTTGTTCAATTAAAAAAATTAGCGACAAAACTCACGGAAAAAGTACAAAATTCAAACGTTTCAAATTTTTACAAAAATGGAGTAATGTAATATCTATTTCGAGAAATTTTAAAATACACTTACGGGTCGTCTTAGCTGGGCGAATCTATTTTTTTAAAATATGAAACGAGTTTCAATAACGCGGTTCCTTTCTCGAAGCTATATGGATTTTGACTTTATATTCTACATTTCTATCGTTTTAATCAAACATTCAATTGTCATTACACTGTGAAAATTATTGACGGTAAAATGTGAACACTATGCAGTAGGTTTTATCGGAAATCGTAAAATACATGACTGTTTTTATTAATTAATAAACACTAATAAATAAAAGTATGAACGAAGAAAAATGGTAATATTGAAACTGAAGAATGCATAACATAAAACAATTTAAATGGTCTTAAAGCAACTTCTTGGATAGATCTTAAAATACTCCTGAATTTATCTAAGATAAATTTGTATTTCATTCGAAGATTGAACATGTGTAGGTTCTTTACATTCAAACTTCCAACCAAATACTTACACAGTATTTGTACAATACAAGAAACAATGAGCATTCATCGCAGATGGGCGAGGTGAATCAGTTAACGTGGATTCGAAGTGAAAGGACGATATAATGATGAGAACATCAATAATTCAAACAATCGTTCTGTGTTCCGATGAGAATAGAATTGGGGTTACCAGGAAAGTTTGAAATGGTGAAAATGTAAATAATTAAATTATATTGTAATAGAAATTCATTTTCTAGCAACGAGTAAATCTCAAATTTCAACCGCTTCAGTATCGTACGGACGTCGCGAATACCGTCACGAATATTGAAAAATTAAAAAAAATCCTGTAAGTATTCTAATAATATTTTTCTTTTTATAGCTAGTTTAATCTATAAACTGTATATATAAAACAAATTCCTACTGTTATCAGTAAATCTTGTTGAAAAAAGGATTGTTTTAGAAGTCGGGTGGTAGCTGTGATTAAGCGTACAGTAGCGAGCAAAGTGGTCGCCTTAATAACATCAACCGCCCAAAAAAGTAATTTTTTCAACAAGATTGACTGATTACACAAGAACCATTTTTTCTAGAGACAGTGTATAGATGTCACTAGCTTTGCAAAGAAGAATAACATTAGAATACTTACAGAAAGATTCTTTTAAATACCACTTATCTTTCCAGCATCAAATCGTCAATTCTTTAGTAATCATTCAAAAACGCAGATGTGGTTTTTAACCAAGTGCTCTCCCAATGTAGAGCATACGAACGCCCCGCGGAGTTTATCTCAACATATGGTTTTCTACAAAACGCGCTAGTTACTCAATTGCACAACCTCTCTTTTCCGAAGAGAGTGGTGATTGAAAGTGGTCATCAAGTCGCTGTCGTTACTCCCCGCTTATAGGATCAGATGGATGGGAGGGAATTTTGTAGACAAAACATACCCCTGCCCTTAAATAGAATCGATAAATCACAGCACCACGGACCCGATAAATATACAGTCAAGAGTCAAGTTGTCACCCGTCTAGATTTGAATTTCACTAAGCTCATTTTCTTTAAGAAGACACGTTTTTAGTTTTTTGTTTTAAACATACACAAAACAAATAAAATTAAATATTTAAAAGACTATTATCTGTTAATTTATCTCTCTATTTTACGTCTTCTGAATGAGTGTCTTTGACGAACATCAAAGAAACTTATCTAACAATCTTTTGGAACGGCTTATTTGAACCATCATATTTTTATAATAATCTGTCTCAATATCTCAAAATGAATTTGGCTCGATTAAGTATGTGTAATAAGCTCTTGTGACGTATGTAGAACATTTTATATACATAGTTAGATATTGTATAACGTGCCCTCCGTGCTATTGTATAACAATACCCCCCTCGCATATCTGTGATTTAAATATGAGATGCCAGAATTATAAAGTCAATCATCTTACCGGTTTTAAAATAATTCTGTCATTATTTAATGTTGAAGAAGAATGTTGTTTCAAATAAATTGATTACTTTTCTGACTTATACACAGGAAACTCGATAGAGCTTGTGTGACACAAGTAATTTTCTTATTTGTTTCCGGAATGATAATATTCCTTCAATTAGTGACACATGTATTTGGCTTAGAATATGTTTTGCTGTCATACCGAAAAATGAAATTTCAATGATTGTAATTTTGAATGACCGATGGGTCATAAATCACTGAGTATGGTGTGCAGGTGTGCCAGGCACTCGATCTGAACTGTTTCTAGTGAACTGCGGGGAATATCGCACATTGTAATAGCCATACTCTCAATCATGTGCGATAAAAATTGAGAGAAATCAACACTCCTTCATAAAATAGATAATACAACAAACACACATTACAAACTTGGTACGTTTTTTTGGGTAAAATAAAGAAAATAAGTCTTTATATCTGAGCGCAGCTTTGCGTGCGAAGAATCATTGAATAACATGCGTCAAAACTGCTACAGTTGTGTGATCTATTGCGCCACCAAGAAGTTCTTGGTGATTGACTATGAATCAGTTTTACTGAAATGCTGTACGTTATTTCGAGGTTTTAATACACTGTGTTTGATCCTTTTGAAAAAATTACTCACACCGAGATTGGCAAATATGTATTTTAATTGTATTGATTGTTATTAATTACTTTCAAAATAACGATGTGAAAAATTCTTGAAATATATGTTTTGTTAGCAAAGTATTACGCCAAAAACTAAAGTTATTGACTGCTTAAATATCCGTGATTATATAAATAAATTTGAACAACTATTTCTTAACTATTTATATACTACATACTTGTAAAAGAAGGTTCAAAAACTTCCAGTGCCATTTGATGCCATAAATCTATTCTTTCAATATTATATTTGTGTATGCTATATTTTTCTATTTTTCTTAATTCTATTACATTGATATTTTCTTTTATGTACTGGCTACGTGATACTTCTCAAAAACATGGTGCATTGGCGTCAGCGGTGCAATGACCTGTCCTCTTTTACATGAAATAAATAAATGATGAGATTTGACACTTAATATGAAAAAAAAAAACAAAAAAATGTTACGCTTCCAAATTCAAAATATGTCTATTCTAATAGTTTCCTTTTATACATTTTATTTAATTACGCTGTTCATTTTTCAACCGGCATACGAGTAGATATTTATCAAAGATGTCAAGATGCAAGTGCATTTTTGAAACGCGTATTAATCAATGATGTTGTGTGTGATAATAGCACTTCTGTGTCGTTAATGGAGCCAAAGCCGTGTTATAATCGGACGTGTGGATAGAAATAATCATTCTATCCCCGACGGTCTTAAAACATAATGCGCCTGAAATAGATCACTTCGTACCTGAAATAAAACTCAGCACGAACCAATTCGACTACTGTTCGATAAAAGCTTACAACAATAGATTGTGCGTTGGCTTCGCAACACACAATCTGTAGAAGAGAATATAATTATTAATAAAATATTTTTCCCCTGGATGGAAAGTTAATTCTTCCAAGCAATGTACAGTCATCCTTTTTATTAAACTAATGAAGCATCTTCAGACTTATTATCGCAAGGTAACATTAGTAATAAAAGTACGTCGAAAGATGATTCTCAAAGAAACAAAACACGTGTCACTATTTGCTTCACAATACTAGAATTAAATAAAGTTACTATTAATTTATATTAAAAGGCACATTCTGCCGCAAATTACGACAGAATCCTTCATCGATAGTATAAGGTTTTTTGATTTATTTACAATTACACAAAATCAAGAAAAAATAATGTTATTACACACTTGTTGCTATTGTTATATGAAATCATTTTCTCTTATATTCATCGCCATATAGATTCGTGTAATGGAAGTTTGCATCGTATCACGAATCTCATGCAATGGCTTCAGAGGCTTTTCAAACCGTCGCCATTGAATATTCTCGAATGATTTTTTTGCTGGCTATTTTTCCCATTGAACGCTTATTTGCAGAAGTGTAATTTCATAAATCGATTTATCAAATTGTGTAAAACTATAAGTATTAAAAAAGCTCCAAATAAAAGTTGCCATTTCGCCGATTTGGATTCCAATGATTTATTCGTTAATAATAGATATAAACTTCAACAGTAAATCATAAGAAAAATAACAATGTATTTTAATTCTACATAAATTATTTTATATATTTGTTGATAGCTATTTCGGCTTACGCCCTCGTCAGAACTAATGGAGTTCTACCGAGTAAATACCTACTCAATCAGTAAATATACCATTTTGGTGAAATATGAATTTCGTTTTTAAAAACAATTATGTCAAAACACCACTTCCGTTCATAGCAATCCAATAAAATACATAGATTAATGTAATATAATAGTATTACATATACACATTTGATTTTTCCATTCCAACCTCCTCCCACCGAATCTATTATAAAGGCAATGCCGATTTACAACTAGTCTTTTATTAGATTCATCTTACTAACAATAACTTGTCCGGGGAAGAGAATTCAAGTGATTGCAAAATAACCATTCATTGTTACTACATTATTAGTCGATATGCACCACAAAAAGCTCCCTATTTATAAACTTCTTTTCAAAAGGAATTGAAATTTAATAGTAAGTGATTTATCATGAGAAATGATGACGCAAAAGACGTTGAGTTCTTTGGCTCGAATATTTGCATAGATATCAAAACTAATTTAAATGACATTGATAATGGCACATTTACACATGCAATATTGTGCAACCGTATCGATTGAAGATTTACGAAACAGATAAGGTTAAAATAAGACATGCTGTTATGTAGCAAAAAAGTTATTTTTCTAACTTAAAGATACTCGTCATCAATAATATCTTTCATATATCTCCGGAATAATTTTGAGGGAATTGGCGAATGATTTCTTATAAATCGAATCCAGGTTCAACATCCAACATGCAAATCTGAACGTATACCGTAAATGCAAATAATTTTACAAAAACATTCAATCTTAAGATTATGTTTCCTACATAAATGAGTATGGAGAATCTTTAGATTCAAAATATTTTAGTTCAACTATATTATCAAAAGCAACGGTCCTAATTTTTAAAAAAATACATTCAATAAATTAAGTCACTCTTTGTAAATTAACATGAGCGATGTCACGTTCTAGAGTTTCTACCCACGAATATGTTCTAATAATGTTTCAATTCATTTAAGAATTTGTTTCGAGGGGTATCAAGGGTATTTAATCTGATACCATTCTCTTCTCTACATTTTATTTAAACAAACTGTTATTTTTTCATATCTTTAATTTATTATCAGTGAATATGATTCATTTTTTGGGAGTGTATTATTATTTGGGAATAATTATATAGAAAAGCAGTTGATAAATCAAATATTCATAAAAAAAACTGCACAATTACCATACAGATCGTTTTATGAAAAAATATTTTATTTTCAAAAACTTAAATTTCCAAAAAAATCTAGAAATCACAATCTTTTTGAAAAGCAAAGTACCAATTTGTTAATAAGTTGCTAGTTACATTAGTGTAATTATACCTTTATTTGAATACTGGCAATATTTCATTTTCTTTTGCGGATATATCAATATGATGGCAAATGCACGTTTAGATGATAAAGTCATTCGAAGATGCGCCAAAAACAATGCCATTGAAATCAAAATATCTCTTCCCTCTTTTATTATTCGCATTGTGACTTTGATACAGAGTTAATCTGATCGTTCTAATAATCAGTAAAGAAAATATTTACTTTACGTGATACAGTGATCGCATTCAAACCAAAATTATCTGTAATTTCGTTCTTTACGTGATGTAAACAAATTAAATTATGTTTATGTTTGCCATCAATAACGAAATAAGAATATTTAAAACACATTTGCTGTACTAATTTTACAATTTTGTATCATGATCAAGGCCGGATAAGGTTTTCGAATGGAATACCAACTTGATCATTATAATAAAGTGTAGTGTACAAAAAGTAAATATGCTGTGGAGTTTTTCTTCCAACAGCTGATTATAAATATTATTTGAAAAATCAATGAAACTTTGATATACAAATATTAAATAAGTATGTTTTATGAAAGTGAAAAAAGTGCTTATATAATATAAATTATTTTGAATTCGGAACAACTTAAACATTAATTCGTTTACTATTTATTA
Source organism: Himalopsyche kuldschensis (assembly GCA_028554975.1). Taxonomy (NCBI): domain Eukaryota; kingdom Metazoa; phylum Arthropoda; class Insecta; order Trichoptera; family Rhyacophilidae; genus Himalopsyche; species Himalopsyche kuldschensis. Next base: position 3,144,662 of record JAHFWI010000005.1, read on the forward strand.
CCTTCACGTTTTTTTATTAAATGTGCGGGGAGAGGGCGAAGATACAAATAATAAATACCAGTGACAATTTAATGATTGGTTGATGAGTGTGTTTGGGACGGGGATGAATACCATATTATTCACTAAACATAAGAACGATATTTAAATCAAAAAGATCTTGTATTGATTGAAAGATAACTTAATCGATTTTCACAGAATTAAAAAGATATCACTTTTAATGTGTTCTCTGTTACTTTTTGGCAGAAAAAACACATTTTTCGTACTACTTCCACGTATACAATATTTATGAAAAAGTAGAACTAAAAATGTTTTTTATTTATTTAAAATAAATCTGTATAATTTTGGTAAGTATCCGACATAGTTTGTCATAAATTGATACCTGGCGTCAAAATGAATGCACTTGTAAAGTTTTAAATATTATATATCTCTATCGATTTACAGTGGAAAGTAATGGGAAACAACCCCGCAATTCTAAAAAAATGTATATTTATGAACTATTTTTTTTAAAAGTTATACGGGAGCACTTAGTGAGCATATATGACAAGTTATAAAATAAATGTGTACAAATTATTGACAAAAACATGACTGACAGAAAATAGCGTGAAATTTTAAAATTCAAGCGGTGAAAAAAGTGCTTAATAACAATCATTTAAAGTTTTCCGTATAGTTTTGGTTGTACTCAAAACTCTCAATTTGTGAATATTGTAGTTATTTACAAAAATGGCGGAGCGCTTGAGCGGATTCAAAAGATGCATCAGCCAAGTTTCTCTGATGATTGCCAAGGCAACTTCTTCGGGAGAATCAGCGTGGAGGGAAGAATTTGCTAAGTAATGCTTACATTAACTTTAAGAAATTTTCACCATCATTGTAAACATCTAGTATCTTTATAGATAGTAATTATTTACAGGTGTCATTTTTAATAACATAGTGACGTTTATGAATCGATTGTTCAAGGCCATAAATCGTTCCAAATTCATCGTTCAATTCCCTGTTTTGCAAAGCACTGGTGGCAATATATTTTATCAAATCGAACCTTGATATATGATACTAATTCACATTTTGTTTTAATTTTATTATTGTAATACATAAAGTGACCAATTCCCTATTGTTTTTCCATTTCGTCATATATCTTAGTATTCTTTCGACTGATACAATCGTTATTACTGCACAAAATGTGTTGCCATTACGTTCATATTTTCAAAACAAACATTATTTCGTTAATGATTTTCCCATTCTGTTTAAAAGCATTTAAAAAGCATTGAAAACATGTTGTCGTTGACATTTATAACATCGAAAGCGAATAAAATTAGCGCAATTTTCTCTGTAGCCAGATTAATTAATTACCATTAGAGATTTGTGAGAACGTTCCGAGCTGTCACTTGAGTGGCGTTATTCTCGTAGACAGCTGTAAATCGGTGTGTGGTCATTCCAAACAAGTCTAGGCAAATTTCCAAGTGCGATTCTCAGAAAAGTGTACATACTTAAAACAAAAACAAAGCAGAGAAAAGTTATAATATATACTTGTTTCCTAAGATACATGTCACATTATTAAACATTAGGTAAAATTTCATAAATTACTGCATTATATTTAGGTAACTGCTTAGCAAACTGAGGTAAAACTTCCCAAGATCGCCACCGCATCTTTTTTATGGATATTTCATCTTTTAGTTAAAAACCATTCCAGCGGTCTTGCGAAATTTAACCATACCTTATCTATATATAAAACAAAGTCGTGCTAGTTACACCACTTGTAAGTCAAGAACGGCTGGACCCATTTTGATGATCTTTGATTTTCTGGCTTTGTCACAGTCCCGAATAGCAGAATAAGCATTAAATCATCTCATGGTGATTTTTGAACATTTATTGAACTAAATTCATTTTAACTTAATATAAAACTGAATTTAATTAAGCTTATAAATGAACACAATATCTTATTCTGAGGCGGTACGAAGTTTGCCGGGTCAGCTAGTTGTTAATAGACTAAATATTTTAAAAAAAAATCTACACAGCTTGTTATTAACTTCTGTAACTCATAACGCTAAGGAAAATAGAGTGCAGCAGTGGCATATGTAAATTGAAGAGAATCTCAAGGAGAGAAGGCTACAAAACCTACTTAACCTTTGAAAGAGTATGGACACAGTTTTGGTTCAAAACAGGAGAATGATTTAAATTTTTGTGTTACTAATTATGAAAAATGTTTTGCCTATTTCAGAGGCATCTTCGGACTTACTATCGCAAAGTTTGCTTTGTTAATAATGCAAGATTATATTGAATTACATTCAGTAATCCGCAGTACTCACTCCTTGAAAGTTTAAGTGGCTCAGCATCCAAGATGTAGTCAATCTAAAATGACTGGTTCAGTAGTCTTCAAAAGAAGTTGACACTTCTAAAAGACTAAAAAAAAGACTATTAATTTATCAATATATGCAACGGACTGAATGGATGAATTATGAATTGGACACTTTTGATTGCATAGCTCAATTCTTTGTGTATTGCTGCATGAACCAACGCTGAGTGGTAAATATGTCAGTAATACATGGCATCTGTTGTTTCTTTCATTGTTTTTTCTCAGGTATATGTATTGTGATGTATTCATTCCGCTTTACCTTATGATTATTACAATCTTGAAAACGCGGAGTAGTGAAAATATTAAACCATCGATCAATCGACTCCCAACCTCATTCATCTATCTGCTATCGTAATCACATCTAAAACAAAATATCACGCAACTAGCTTTTAACGAGACATCGTTAAATAAATTTTCCTTGGTTTTTCAAAATATTATTTTTTATTGAACAAAGAAACATTCACAGGTTTCGCAATAACTCTTTTAGTATTTAATTTCATTTCAAAACAATATTTATGAATTAAAATATATACGTGTTTCACTTGATGCTATTAGATTAGATAGTTATAAATCCATCATCACTAGAATATATCTAAGGACGTTGAACCAATGGACCAATTTCAAATAAATGTGCTCTGCCTGCTAAATGTGTACGGAAAGTTGCTAAATCTGTGTATTATTTATAACTTAGTTTCATATTTATTTATTTATAAGTCACAGCGATGTGGCATATATTATTGTGCTAACCTTAGATTCTTTTTTGTACAACTTCCACATATATTTTGCTTAGATTTATCATTCATTATCAAACCCTCATCAATGCAAAAAGTTACAATTTGTAAAGTGTGAACTGTTTATTCTTGGTCGAGAGGCATTATATTTAAATATTATATTTTTAAAGATCAAGGCCGGTTTCGCTCATTACGAGCAATTTCATGATCTTTACAATGTTGATATATATTACAAAAAAGAAGCGATTTTTTTATTTAAATATAATACCTTACCACCATGAATTTACAGGGGACGCCTTAAAAGTGATACAATTTTTTATACAGGTTTTACCAGGAATCTGTATTATGGGTGGTTGCGCGACTTTTTAAGAATCATTGTTGACTTTCAAAATGTTCTGTACACGCCGCGGATATGGTTAAAAAATGTTTTTTTATAACAAGAACTGAATTGGTATTTCAAAATATGTGACCTCCCATGTGGATTAAACTTCTTTACTTTCCATCGTAATATTGCGGTTCTTGAATTGTAAATATAATATATTTAGATATAAAAATTTGAACGGAAGATTACATTGACCAATATGTGAACAGCTGGTCGCAGCTGGGTATCAATATTATTTTAATTACTTATTTTACAGTTTTGATAGTTTCAGTAAAATAACAGCAAATATTATCAGTATTTTTTGAATACGAATATAATATAATAAAATATACTTAGTTAAATGTGTTAAATTAAGCAATTGCTAATTGATCTTAATATATATAGTGTTTTAATTGCGTCAATTGATACGTGTTTCATTTTTTTAAAGGTATTTCAATTCAAAACTGCAAAACTGCAAACCTGAATTTGTATTTTTTTTTAAATTAAAACGTTATTAAATTTTTATTCTTTATTCTATTCATGACTATCTGAGCTTGCTACTTGTGTACATATGACATTTTTAAGTTTTCTCTTCGACGAAAAGGTTTTTTTCCATGTTTTTTTAATACTCTCGATATATTAATTTTATAAGCATAGGCACATTATAATTCAATGCAATTATTGCATAGAATAACGAATCTAACACTCACTAAAAATAATCTAAACAAAACTTGTTGAGAATCTGTCAACTATTAAAATTAAAATTAAAATCGATTACATGATTGAAGTGTAAGTTCTAATCGATCGAAAACCGGCTAGCAAGTATTAAGTAATGCAAAAATCTTAATGATTCAGTAATGTATAGTTTGCATTATAGTTTAGCTGCGTTCAGCGATATCGATTACGTATTATCGTCGTTAATCTTTTATAAAAATTAATTACAGATATTTTTTAATTATGGAAACACTGACATTTTTTTTTAAATTGTTTGTGGCTTATTTTGTATTTTATCCGTTATATTCTTTTCAAATTTTAGTTATTTTTCTGTTTATCCCTACATATTGACGAAAAAGTGTATATTTAAATATTCATCAGTCGCAATGCTCGCCATGAGCGAAACCGGTCCTGATCAAATAAATTTTATGTGGAGAAAAAGTACTAAAAATGTATTATTATTTTTATAATAATGCCTTTCCACCAAGTATTATTGACAGTGAACACCTTTAAAAGTGATTTAAATATTCATAATATATAATTTAAAATTTGAATTGAATTTGTAAATTCCCAATTGACAACTTATTTATTCTGAAACTCAATACGAAGAATGCATTATTATGATTTTCAAACGAATGTATTTGATTTGTAATTATTTGGCATGCACAAACAGTAAACAATCCTTTTTCAAGGCGACACGAAGTCGTAGACCCCATTCAAATCCTCGTGAGTGGTGACGGACAAAAAATAGAATGATGAAATTTGAAACAAATCGTATGGCGAAAACAATCATAATATCTTTTATTGTGATTGTTTTCGAATGAACTCTTTCTTTTTTCAAAATTATTGAACAAAATCGATCCTTCGTTGTAACTTTTAGTAAACAGTATGAATATTGCTTAAAAATATGTCAGCATTCAATGAGAAGTATATTATTTGAACTGTTTATTTGATCACCTTTCAGGATTTAGCTGCCATCTCTTGGTGGAAACGCATTGTATCTCAATAAATAAAAACACATATTTTAAAATACTGGCACATTTATTGTGTAAAGATCAGGGATGGTTTAACTATCACGATCATTTTCAACTAAAGGTTTCAGGGATGATCATTTCAGTTAATGTAGTCATCCCTGATTCATGTCAATTAATTAAGCTATTTGGCTGTAATGCAGCACAAACACACTCTCTCCCCCCTATTCCCATTTTCGACAGCGCATCAACGTAGAGAAAATGTGTGAGCGTATGTTTTGATTTTTGACGTATAGCACACACGCAATAACACAACGACTTTATCTATTTCTCTCTCCCTCTCCCTGCGCATCGTTCACATCAAGCGTACTGAGCAAATGCTGGCAGTTTGGCACCTGACAATAATTTCTAGGGTAATATATTCCCGTAAAATAGTACTGACACTCAACACGTGTCAAAATGTTCGAAATTCGAACTGTTAATCAACGCATAAAGTGTCATTGTTGTCAAGAGCTTTGCCAGTTTCGTGTTTTTAAACAATGGAAAATTTAAACGAATAGCTTTTCAGTGTTTTTACACTCGGATCAGGTGATCTCTTGACTTTGACCACAGTTGGACAGCCGGTGAAGGTTCCGTCGCTAAAAATATGCATTTTGTAATCATAAATCGGCGACGTCGAGAATAGATGTGCGACCACAGAACGGCTTTCATGATGGCGTCCACGTGCCCCAGTCTATCATACACCAGCAATTATTGACGCAATATTATTTCCGGTCAGTTTACGACGGCTATTTAACATAATAAACAATTAATTTATGAATTTCATGCACATTTTGTTTTTATTACAATAATATAAAATTTATTTAAATATTGAATCACGTCAAATTAAAATGCAAACACCTTTGATAGTTCTGCCAAACAATAATACAAACATAATTAACACTGATCAAGATGATTCGAAGATCAACTTTAATCTTCATTCTAGCTATCAATGATTATGTATATATACATAGATATGGTACATGACACACCTATTTGGTAATAAAATTTCAACTGAGGATCAATAATTATTACCATGAATAAATCTGTAATATTTTTTTATATACATAATTATGGTACATCGCAATTATATCACATAATCAATGATGTATTATTGTTTGAAATTTTTCGTATTTGTCTCGCTATGATTGCATCTTTTTTACGGTGGGTGTCATTGCGCAAATAATAATTGTTTTCACTATCTTGGTTTTTATCTTATAAAGCAAATAAACCAAAATATTTCATCACTACTAGTATGGTGTCGAGAAATAGGGATAAATTATCAGGCATATGATAAAACAAAAGGAAAAATGCTCTTTCATTCAGTCAAAAATACATTATGACGAAGATTTTGAAATACACCTGATATCTCTCTGTGAGCCAGACCGCAATATTGTTCAGCAGTTTACAAAATAAACTTTATGAAATATTTTTTTAAAATATTAACATTTTCATAAGGTTTCGGATTTGATAAGATTTACAAGTTGTATAGAAGTATCAAATACTTTATCAGGTTTACAGAGTAATTGATAACACTGTTTTGACCTGAATTAACACTTAATAATAATATGTTTTTGTAATTTGCAGATATCGCCAAGCGCGCTACGCGTCCCGTCGGGTCCGCAAGCGCGTGGTTTTCAAGCACGGTGACTGCAACGTTGTCCAGGGGAACGTCGCAAAAAGACGGAAACGCTATCTCCAAGATCTCTTCACGACCCTCGTAGATGCGCAATGGAGGTGGACCCTCTTGGTGTTCGCCATGAGTTTCATATTGTCGTGGCTCGGGTTCGCGCTCGTCTGGTGGCTGATTGCGTACGCCCACGGAGACCTGGACGCCGGTGAGGACTGGATATCTTGCGTCAACAGTGTGAACAGCTTCACGTCCAGTTTTCTCTTCAGCGTGGAGACGCAGCATACTATTGGTTATGGTGGAAGGATGCCTACCGAAGAATGCCCTGAGGCCATCTTTGTGATGTGTCTTCAGAGTATAGTCGGGGTTTTTATTCAAGCATTTATGGTAAGAATAAATTATGACCATGTTTTATCATGCAAATTAAGCAAACGTCATTAAAAAAATAGCAGAGATTATGAGATATACATATATTGATTACAGAATATATTTAAAAAAAATACTGAATATTTGATCACATTAGTTGAAAATCTTTGATGCTCGTCAGTCGAAAATCGGGGTGTTGACGATAATTTCTAACCATTTATCCAAGATCGATTCATCGACCATAAACATGAAAAAGCAACATAATTTCGGCCACGTTTTGATCGTCTTTCAAAACATACGATGGATAAAAAATTGTTTAATTTCAATTTTGTATACATATATAATTTTTTCATGAATGAAAAAAGAAATATGAAATCATAATTTAACCAGATTCATGTGCATGTATAACTAGACATAAGATATTAATTTTGTTAATCATCTCTTGTGATTCTTATAGAAATTTTCAACAAAAGTATATTTGCTATAACGGAGTACATATAACCAACTCAATGGGTTTGCCTTAGGGAAGACCTTTTATAAAATATAGCATAGTTTTTTTATTCCGAGTAAAGTATCTTGTTTTTTGATGTTTTTTCATTTCTTTTAGAGATAAATTAAAATTAATTTTTATATATGCAATTAAATGACTACTAATTATTTGGTCAGTTTTTAATTCGATAAATGGTCAGTTATAAATAAGTAAAACGGTCAGTAATAAACACTTAAAACGGTCAGTTGAAAATAATAAATGGTCAGTTAAAATAATAAATGCTTAGTTAAAATAAAAAGAACCTGGGATAAATTTGCCTATTACGACCATATTTGATAAAATTCACAAGCTGTCAAACTAAAACTTATCATTTTTTAAAAAAAGCTGACTATTTAAATTTAATACTAACCATTTTTAATAAATAACTAACCATTAAAATATATTACTTACCGTTTTATTTAATAACTGGCCACATTCACACCGATACAATGACAACTGACCGTTTATAATATTAACTGACCATTTTGATTTTTAACTGACCATTTATTTATTTTACTGACCAAAACTTGAATTAGTTACTGACCCATAAAATACATGCCCAATTAAATTAGCTACATTAATTCCAATAATTCTTATTCAATAATTCAATTATTCTTTTACTTGATTTTTTCTATCGTTCGAATGGTCGAGTGTTTTGTTCTTTTAATGTTATTGATACGGGTAGCGACTGTGGTGTAGATTTTATTGATTTGAAGAATTAAAATAAAAAGAGTTCAATATAATATCAAATATCAAGAATAAATCAGGAATGCTGCGCGATGAAGCAGAACAACAATAAACAAAGACCGCCATCTGTTTTTTCGAATTGTAATTCTCTCTAGGTGGGCATTGTGTTCGCTAAAATGTCCAGACCGAAAAAGAGAGCGGGGACGCTGCTGTTTTCCACGAGCGCAGCCGTTTGCCAAAGGGATGGCGAGTTTGTTTTGATGTTTCGAGTGGGCGATATGCGCAGATCGCACATTATCGAGGCGCACGTGCGCGCACAGATCATACACAAAAAGGTAGACGCATAAAAATTGCGCGGGAAACGGACGGCGTCATCTTGGGGTAAACGACGTTTATGGAATAGACAACATTTATGCAATATTTTTTGTCTATGACACATTTTATTAATATTTTCGCACAACAATAATGGAATAGTTTAGAATAAGCAACATCGTTATATTTAATACTACTTTAAGACAAGGTTAACACTAAGTATACAAGATATCATATGTTGTATACCATACTTTTAATGTTTATTTAGCTGTCTTAAAAAATCACAATATAATGTAAAACAGAAATATTCAAGAATCATATAATTATTTGCAATAACCAACATTCTTAAAACAAAAACATTACTGTTGAAACGTTTTAAAATTGAAATGATAAGTTTAATACTCCATATCTTTGAGAAGCATCTTTAAAGTGCCTAAATAGAATACATAATATCGATTTGAATTTTATTTAACCGTATGATCCACCGAAACGAGTAAATTTTATTGACAGTAAATAAATGGAAACTAACGTGTCGTAAATGTCGTGGAGTGACGAGAATATTAGACAAGAAATATGACCGATTGAAACCAAGGTGTCCGCTTCCGGTTCCCGCCAAAGATATCCGTTTGAGGAGACTGAGAGCTTGTTGTTTCTGTCCATAGGTGGGTCTAATATTTGCGAAGTTGGCGCGCGCAAAAAAGCGAACGACAACGCTACTTTTCTCACGGACGGCCGTCGTTTGTTTGCGCGACGGAGAGTTCTGCCTTTTGTTCAGGGTTGGCGACATTCGAAAATCTCATATCCTTGAAGCGCACGTGCGCGCGCAGATCATTCGGAAAAAGGTACCTACTCAGTTTCAAACATTCCTAATTTGAATTTGACAGGCGACGATTTTCGCGTGAATTATATATTGCAGCGCCAATGACGTCTTTTCGGGTGAACTGCATAATAGCTTACAAATAACATTTTGTTGAGTGTATTTTGTTACAATTTGGCTTGCTAATTCCAAAAATCTTTTCTTATTGGCTTTTCCATGACACAAAGGTCTATATGAGTCACCGATGTCATGGATCCGTTACTAAATCTTCACATTTCAGATATGAGTTGAAAATACACCAAATATGTAAAATCGTTTTACTGTACATATTATTACAGGTAATTCGAAAAGAAGTTGTTTGCAGAAGAAATCGTCTATTTTCCTGTACAACTATAATTGTATAAAGAACAAAAGTTTTCATTGAACAAAGCATCGTAGAATATTAGACCCACTTGGTTCAAATATTTTTTTCTTAAATTGTATACGGCTAGATACAAAAGTCATGCTCAACTGGGATTTTAAAAATTCATCCATATATTACGTATATCTATTGTATATATATGTAAAAATAATTTTACTAACAAGCAAAATCAGAAAGCATGTATGATATACCTCCAAAAAAATAATTTTTGTTGAATTTATTCTCATGCGGGCAGGACTTCTGAATCGACTGTAATTTATACCGATTCGACTTGTTTATGGGAATATACCTTTTTCAAAAAAGCTTTCTTATTATAAGCAATGCAAATAATATATTTAGTAGAACAGAAATGTCCATACAATATTTGTTTGTATAAAGACTCATTTCTTAAGCCATAATCATGCAACAATCTGCACCTATCCGTTATCCTTCCATACAATGAAATACCAATAAACATGAATTGTCAGTAAGATTAAAGAAAAAAAAAATATTGAACACTTCTCATACTTTCGAACCCTACCATATAAGTACATTACCTTACACGTTTGGCCCGCTAGGGGTAAAATTATGGACCGAGAACTTGAAATTTTGTTTTTGGCTTTTACTGTATATTTTATACACATCAAAAGGTTCCCATAATGCAATCGCCAAACTATCTTTATATTACATGGTAAATACTGATATTAAAGAATATATCTGTATTCTAAGCGTAAAAAACATTTCGAAAAATACATTAAGGAAATTTATTATTTATTTGTGATATTTAAAATGCTACCTTATCGATATTAAATTATGTCAATCTTGATATGAGTTACGTGCAAATAAGTCTGCAGAAGACACCTTCTCAAATGCAGTACTCATTGGGGGAGGGGTATTTTCCACGAATATTTCCAGGCTCACAACATTCGTAATACCGAAATACAGGCATATCGGTATTGCAACCCATTTGAAAATTTTCACTCGGGTAAATTACAACCTATGTTTATTTTATAGCATATATGATTCTTACAAGATTGATTGATCTATAGGTGACACGTGAAGGAGAACTGCTGCCATTTTATCAACAAGAATTGAAAGTCGGTGCCGATGGCGAAGAAGACAGATTAATGTTTATATGGCCGACAACAATCGTTCATAAAATCAACGAAAATTCACCGCTGTATGGACTTTCAGCTTCGGACATGTTGAGAGAACGTTTTGAAATAGTCGTGATGTTGGGTAAGCTTTCATTTCACACGCTACAATTTATTGTTGTAACGTTTCCAATAAAGCTTGTTAATCAAGAATTTATTTGAAAACTCTCCCGGTTTATAAAACAGACTTTTAAGTTTTTTAATACTATAAACAAACTCTAGATGGTTTTTTTACAGACTATAATTTAAAAAATGTCTCAAAATTATCAACTGAAGGTGCTTGACAGATTTTCAATGTAAAAAATTGAATCGTCTAAAGCGTGTACATTTAAATTCGATTCAATTTATCAAGCACTAGTGCATACAAGAAATGAATATGTCTAAAGGCGAATCCCGTGGTCAAATATTTTACTTGTAATTTAGTGAAAAAAATATTTATGTAAAAAAATCAACCATTTTATTTTGCAGAAGGTGTGATTGAATCAACAGGGATGACAACTCAGGCCCGGAGCAGTTTTTTACCTTCTGAAATATTCTGGGGACATCGTTTTGAGACTATTGTCACATTCAAAAAAGAAACTGGAGAGTACGAAGTGAGAACAGTTTATTATTAGTAACACGTGCATATCTAACCTCGGCCTTATGGAATACTTCCTTGGATTGACATTTATTTAGAACAGCTTCATTGATAAAATATGAAATATAGCACAGTATTTACTTTCCAAAATTTGAATTAATTAATTACTATTTCAGTTAATCGTTACCACACATTTCAGACCGTATAGAAAGTTATACAAGCAAATTAATAAATATGTATATTATATCTTGATGACGAAAATGCTATATTTTAACCTTACCATATGTTTTTGTTTGAATTTTATGTAAACGAGAGAAAGATTTTAATAGCAATTTAAATTGGTGATAAAGTTTTATTTTTGTATATAAACGATACAAACTGTTTACTGCGCGTCATTTCAAGTACATCCATGCACTTGAAATTCCTAAAGATGCAAAAAGACGAAACCCGAGTCGTTTGCAACAAACCTCATGGAATAGTACAAAATTCAAACAATTCAAAGTCGAAATCCTTAATAATATATTTTTGTCTCGATTTCAGGACTTTAAATGGATTATTCAATAACTTATAACAAAATATAAATCGGTGATTCTTATAATCGGATACGATTTTCCAGAAAGAACGGACAATTTATTTTTTATGAATCGTTCGACGAATTTCACGCATCGGTCCAATTCGAGCCCCAGCTTTTTGTTATATTTAGCGATGACTTTGAAAAATAATAAATTATAATCTTATTATATCTACTGTTAGTGTGGCGCCACTCGTAATTCTTATGATTTACTTTTGTTTATTAAATGTAACTCCTACCAATTTCCTTTTGATAATATTCACTTACAAAACAAAGTGTTTTCGAAATTTTTTTATTCACATGTAATTGCCGTCAATTGGATTCGTGGAAAATGTACATTACCGAAGCTGAAATCGAGTTGAAATAAATTCTTTGGCAGGTCTAGGTGTGCTCTACTCACGTACGATATAGTTTTTTCTACAATAACATTCTACAACTTGGCACTTTCATTCTGATATTTATTCTATCGGTATTCCAAAAAGACATTAACTAGCTAATGATTCAACCGTGTAGACTGATTAACGGCAAACAGGTGGAAACAATATTTTTGTTGTAATATTTCCAATAAAGCTTTCGAATCGCATATTTCTTAGAAAGCTCTCGAATATATTAAAACTGACGTTTAATAATCATATTGTTTAACTATATGCTTTGGAATTCATGAAGTTGATGTCATTTCATGGAAATGATTGCTAATCTCTATAAAATAATAAAAATTAATATGCAAATTATATATACATAATATTGTCTATGGTACTACACACGCGCCACCCAATGAAAGTTAATTTTTCTATGCCTTTAACCTTTACGCAAGTGCAACAATAAGTTGTCAAATGTTGTATGGTAGCGCATATATTGATTTTTATATAAAAGACCTACTGTTAGCAGATTTTACCTTTAATGCCTATAACTTTTGTACAATTGCAAGCTATAAGTTGCCAAAGTTTTACCGTAATCGGATGAACAGTATGGCAACGCATAAAATATGAACAAACATTTATTTTTATATATTAGATAGTCGTTTTGGAAAAATATTCATTGTAATTAAAACTCTCTTTCGAATCACATATCAGGAGGTAGTTTTCAAACGTGTTCAAATCCATTTGTTAAAAAACTTAGAGTGTGAGATATTGTCATTTACTATAAATATTTTTAAATTAAAGAATTATGGATAATGTGTAAAAATTCAAACTTTTCTATGTGAATAAAAAAAGTCTCTAATCTAAAATAATCTTCAACTGGCAGTTGAAAAAAAATATTTTGGAATTGACCACTTTTGAAAATTACCTCCAGATATATCGTCATTTAGTATTTCGACTCACTGTCCTTTCTCGATGATAATTTGGAGGTGTTTCTATAAAACGAAAATGTTTCTGAGAGAATGAAATCAGGTTTATTATCAAGCCCCGACATGCCCTATATCAAATTTAGACACAGATTCTGTGCTCGAAATGTCATTTCTCTTCGAGTTATTAATTCTCTGAATTGAATTTTTAGTTCACACATAATGTGGAGTAATCCAAACCCTTTCCACAATCGATCCAATTCTAAAAATGAGACGTAATAAAAACGATTAGCTAAACTCTATGTCTATCTAGTTATATCAATACTGTCTCCGAAAAAAGGAGGTTTAAAAACTTAATAACAAGTAGTTAAGTTTCTTAAAACTCAACTTCCGCTCGGTTAACCTACATCTCATTGGGAGCGGACATGGTAAAAAAAGTGCTACGAAAGCATAATGTATATAAAATAAATTCCTCATCTGCCAGTTAGTATCAGTAAATAAGTGTCGAAAACAGAAAATCGTTGTTCACATTGTTTGAATTTCATATATTTTTTAAAATTTTACAGTGTTTACTTATATTCTTATTTTAGTTATAAAAGTGAATGGAATATGCAATTCAATTGTATAGTTGTACTATTATAACTTGACCGCTAGCGAGGTCGCCACCATCGCGTGAGTGATGTGCAATACTCAACCAAAATTTTTCACTTATTTATACATTTTTATCATATGCAAGCAATAACAATCAGGGCTGTGCAGTCGGAGTCAGAGTCGGCGTCGGAGTCGTGGAGTAAGGGTGTTTGGCCGGAGTTGGAGTCGTATTATTTTGCAAATAATATGTTAAATTTTGCTATTGTCCGGGTTGGTGGATTGATATTTAATTGAATACATATACATAGGAAAGGAAGAGAAAAAACGAGACGAGATAAGGCCTTTTTAGTCGGAGTCGTGTTTTGGTCAATGTTGGAGTCGGAATCGGAGTCGAAGTTGTGTTTTTGGTAAATGCTGTAGTCAGTCTTTTTTTTTACCGACTCCACAGCCCTGATTACAATACAACTTAAATGGCTTCTGAAGATATCTACTCTGTGGAGACTATTTTAGTTCCGAATTCAGCGGCGGTCAAGTAATGATGGTTCAAATTTTGCGGACTTTTTTTATTGAAGTACGATTGTTTGTAACAAACAGGTGGACTACACGCTGTTTAATAAAACTTACGAAGTGGACACCCCCCTGTGCAGCGCCCGACAGCTGGACGAATTGAGGGCATCGGTCAGCGCGCCAAATCGTCTAGGTGAGTGGACAAAACACACTAATTCTAATAATAAAAATTACTGTGTTTCTTTTGTTTATTATTACTGATTCCCACACATTTCGAAAGTTCACAAATGTAGTTGTGTGTGGAGATTGTAGGACACTACGATAAAAAACAACTGATTCATTTTTCTTGCTCATATCTTTTTATATTGCTTGCTATTTGGTCAGGATTATCGTTGGATGTTTCATTTACAGCATATGTGGGCAACCTTTTCAGCTGCCGGGCCATAATTTTTTATATTAATGGAAAGCAAACAAAAAGTTATCATTTCTATAATAAAAAACGGCGTTTTCAGAAATTTTAATGCTTTGAGTAAGTTGTGTCAGCAGATATAATTCTTTGTCCTCTATTGCATGGAAAATAATTTCTTGGTCGTTTCTTAACACGAATATAGAAGAAATTTTCATGATAACCGAAATACTTTCACAAATACTATCCAAGCATTATGGAAAACTTTTGAAACGCATAAAATATACACTAAAAGCTCAAATTTTCTTCAGGTCTACGTGCCGTTAATGAAACCCTCTAGACATATACCAAAACATATTTGCCCGCGGGTCACACGTTGGCCACCTATGATTAACATGGAATCGGCGATTACGTCTTAGCATAAAAATCTAAAATATGTGAGAATATATTATATGCATGCAGGGTGGCCAACATTTAGGGTTTTGAAATTGGTTTCAAATGAAAAAGCTGAAGTATTTTTTTCCAAAAATACGAACTCGACTTTGTTCTGCATCGTAATACATTACATCAAATTCATATGCATTACTCAAACGTTTTACTGTGTCGCTATTATGTATAATTGCCTGTCACACAATACGTTATTCAGTATGTAGCAAATGACCTTTGCAAGACTCTTAATTTATAATGAAGATTGATATTGATTTTCACTCTTTCGAAGCTTATCGAAAAATGATGACTTTCGCATATGTCAAGGTTATTTCTGGTCGATTGCAACATTTTTGCAAACTCCATGCTTTCAGTCAAAAAAGCGCCGATTTCCGTTAAAAAACAATACGTTTAAATGCATTTTTTAAACTGTGCTTTTGGGGAAAACTTTCTGAGAGTCATCACGTAGGTTAGTAAAAAAATATTCTGCTTTCCATTCTAAGATTAAGTATGAACTACGTCAAGCATATATGTATAATCTTAGTGGAATAAAACAGTTTTATTTTACTATAAAAAAATGAATTTACACAAATAGTCTTCCAAAATTATTCAAAATCCAACGAGGATCTTTCTGAGTCTGTATTTATTGAAACCAATACATGTGATTTAAATAAATGGTTAATTTGAACACTAAATATGTATGTTGGGAAGACTTTGGTATAATAATTCCAAAATATAAAATATATATTTTGATTTTTTTACAGATCATTTAGCAATCAGTACAACGATTCCAATAAGTCTTGGACCGTCTCCATCCAACGATACATTGGACTCCTGCTCCGTGGACTCAGTCTCATTGGAAGATCACATAGAGATAAAAATCCCAGACGCGAGGATTCAAGAAAACAGGCTTATGGTGGAGTCTCTGAATGAATTGCCGCCTCGGATTCAAAATGGTTTAATCAACCATCATAATTATCACCCACTTATGGAAAGACCTCCCTCGGAGCAAAATGGCATCGTGAACAATAATAGCGACAGCCGCTTGCATAACGGCCATCAACATCGCGGCCATCTTGGACACCATTTTGGAAGCCACCAAATTCTTAGTTCAAATTTGAATTCATCAGATAGCAGTTTTCCTTTTCTAAATGGAAATGGATACGTTCCGTATCAAACGAATTCACTAAGATTTAAAAGGCAAGTTTTTCTTAATATTTGACACACCAGTATAATGAAACGTTTTCGTTTTATGTAGACATGGAATATTTGATTTGACTGATTTCTAATTTTACTATTTTTTTTCTCCACCTTTAGGACTCCAAAAGGTTTGCTGGAAAAGCATCCTTTACCAGAACTTCCTTTAGACAGTTTCAGGATCCCGATATCAATCAAAGAACCCGATGAACTTCCTCCGCATGATCTTGTTTAGAGATGTGTGCTCAGAAAGAAATTAGACCGTAGAAAGTAAGTAATACAGTTTCCTCACTCACAAATGACAATATTAGTTCTAATGAAATATAAAAAAATAGCACGCCTTCATTTATTTGTAAATTAGTATGTATGTACATACATATATCAAATTGATCAATATGTAGCGAATATTATATTATGTTTTTCATCCAAATCACATATTTATACGACATCTATTGCCATTTTCACAAGGCTTTTGATTGATACTTGAATCCTTCATTATGCATAGGTAAGTCTTATCTGTATTCGGTATCGATAATAGACGCCTTTATAATAATATAAAAAAAGACATTGTTCATTTGAGAACGGTTATAATAAATTATTAAAGTACATTTTTATGAATAATGAGCGGTCAGCCATATTGTAGATTATGGCGTAAATTACTTCGCTAACCAAAAATTAACTTATTTTTTCAATACTTTATCACGTATACATTTTTTTATTTGACTAAGAAGAAAGGACCGTTACCTGTACTTACTTAGCTATCCATTTTGCATGGAATAGGAGGGTTTGTTTTTATAATACACGTATGTTATTTAAGAAATAAGTACCCACTGTTAACATTTAGTCTTGTATAACGTTTTATAATATTTTTTCAGACTTGCTCCTTTAATTACGGCATTGGCGTTAGCTTTTAGAATAAAGTAATTACACTCAATTTTGAATTTTTTGTTGCTTAACTATACTTTTTTGAATTAATGTATCATTGGATTCAAATATAATGAAATCCACAAATAAATTTATAGTGTTTATTCTATGAAATAGAGACGCCTGTGATATATTTTTCAAGTCAGTTTGTATTTTAGTTACAACTTTTCACGCAAGAGCGTAGGCGTGCTAAATTGTATCGTAGATAGACAGCGTTAAATTGTTTCAAGAATTCATCGTACATACTTTATAATACAAAAACATTTCAAATTCATTTACGTTTACGATTTTCTCTTTGAATGGGTATGTTGATTTACGAGATATGATTTACATAATGAAATAGTGGCAAACGTCAAAATTTCGTTGATTTTTACTTAATTTTTGTTTGTGCATTTAATATATTATTAAAGAAATCATGTATGTACATATTTGATAAGTTTCACACTTACTTTAGGACCAATATATATCTATGTACTGAATATACGCCCGACATGCAATATGACAGTAATCGAGTGCTTTTTGGAAAACTCCACTTTGAAACCGATGGTTTATTTGATGTGTGTGTGGTAAAGCGATTTGCATTTAAAACCCTTTACACCACGGGCTCCCAACCCATGGGTCGCGGTGGGTTTTCTGTGGGGTCGCCAATTTTTACAGTCAACAATCAAAATATTCACTTTCATGCATCTTTGTCTTTTTTTTATTACTTAATGAAAAATGCTATTTTTAATTGCGACGGGGTCGCGGTTCACATGGCTTTTATCAAAAGGGGTCGCCACCCGAAAAAAGTTGGTAACCTATGTTTTACAACCTAAACTCTGAAATCGTATATTTTTTCGATAACTTTATTTGTGATTTGAAGTGTAGATACATAGTAGGTAATAGTGGAACATCAAATACGGTATTCAAACATATCAAAAAATTATTTATTTGATTCTGCCACTCTGATAATATCGTATTCATAAGAACAATTGCATTTTTTCCAATTTTTTGTAAACTTCCATTTTTTATATTCGAGAATAGTAAACTTTAAAACATAAATAGGAATGCTAAGTAGAGATTACTCGACATCTCGAGTATCAAGTAGTAAAATTTTAAAATATTCGAGTATACTTGAGTAGTTTCAAATGTTCCAAAAATATATGATCAATTCGAAGTTGTGTAATAGATGATAAATAAATAAATTTATTTCAATCTACATAACATATATTTAAAAAAATAATACAGAATTAAACGTCTCCAATTTTAAATTGTTTCGAAGTTTTGTTTTTATAATTCCCGCAGTAGGAAAAAATCTTGACAACCATCATTAAAACGAGTATTTTTCAAAAACAATTGAGTGCCGAGTTCTTGAAAATGGAAGAATATTCTCGAGTATTCGATAATCAAATAGTCTCTGATGCCAAGTATCTAAATTTTTAAGATAAGAAAGCTAGTGAGCTATCTCAATATAGAATTAACATACACACTATGTCTTTTTTTTTTTTTTTTTTTTTTTCCCATACTATTCGGAGCATATGGCCGCCACACGGTGCCTCCAAGATTCTCTGTCTCCCGCCAACCTCCTCGCATCTTCCCAGGTCATCCCGGCGTCCCTTAACCTCTGAGTACATCCTATGGATGGTCATCAGAGGCCTTCCGCGGCGTCGGGATCCATCAGGTTGATAGAAGAGGCAGGCAGGATTCAGGCTCCCCTGGGGCATCCGCAGCACATCCGTAGCACTATGTCTACTATTGAATTAAAGATGGCGAACCTTGGTTCCGTAGCCGAGTAGGGCGAAAGCCTTCAAGTGCTTCGGACATTTGAAGTTAAAACCTTAAATAAATTATTTGCTCCATTTCTATAACCTGTACTTCGGTAAGTTGAATGTTAACCACACTCGAGACTTATAATGCGATATGGAAGGATGCAATTATGCATATTAGTAGTATGCAGGATGCCTAACTGCAATATTATCATCTAATGATTGCACAAATGGATAATGGTCGATGAGACGCCTTTGTCTATCAACACCTCGGCGGTGTGAAAATTATATGCTAACATAGAGTGACATGTAAGGCCAGTGTGTAAGTTACGAACGGTATGCAAACGAACTTATACAGATTAGAATAATTAGGGATGACAGTCCCGGGGTACGCTTTCGATTCCGGGATTTTTATATATGACTGTTTCTTGAGAAGTCAACATTGTTGGGTTTCCGTCTAGTCGGTTGCTGAGCCACGAGCTTGAATACCGGAAAACCGTTCGTCCATACACCGATTCCTTAACCGATTTGTGGATTTGTGAATGAATAAAAATACTAAATCTACCACTACCCGAAAAACGAAAAACTCTTGTTGACATATTCTATAAGGTGGCGTATGGATGCTATAGATCAGTGCTTCCTAGACTGTTTCATGCAACAGCCCCTTAAATCTGAAAAAAATAATCCACGGACCAGTTTGGGAAGCACTGCTTTAGATTATAAACGTACATATTTGATGATACAATAATTGAAAAAAGGAGTGGGTCGCATAAAATATTTGATGACGAACATGCTATTTTTTGCCAAGAATCAAAAGACTATGAATCGACATATCAATTTTTTTATGAAAATCCTATAAATTATTTTTACCTCTTTTAAAATCCATGTCCACATCTAATGTGAGCATACAGCGTCCTAATGGAGGATCTCAAAATTTTCTTTTCTACGAGAACTGCGTGCTTTTCAGTCGCTCAGCTTCTCTATTGTTTGACAAGAGTAGGGATAAATAGTATAAAGCTAGGATAGGACTAGTGGTTCTCGCTACGCCACGCTTAAATGATCGGATCGGTGAGAGGGAGTTTTTATACAACTTAAACTCCCATGCCTTTGAACGGAATCGATAGATCGGCTGAATGCTGCTTGTACTGGGACACGAGCCCGTGAGGTCCATCACGGAAGCCAACGATGTTGACCACTTTACCGCACATCCCGCAAATAACAATATGTTCACCATAATTTTCCCTTTATTATAGGTAAAAAATATCGTCATGAAAGGGTCTCTCTGACTAAAAATTTTTTTTTTATCATAATCAATTTTTGCACATTTTAAATTTCGAATGTTCTCCAGAATATTTGTGTAGGATTTTAAAGTATTTTGATATCTTCCATTCCGGAAATACATCAGGCAAGATTCCGGGATCCCGTTTTAGCATTATTATATGTGAGAAACTATTTTTTATAAGCGGATGTGTCCCATATATACAATCATTTATCAATTGAGTCACTATTATCTTAGGGTACACAGCCTTTAACTGTGTGTCAACTTGGTTTAATCTCCAAATCGGTATAAGAGAATATGAAACAAGCGATGGCCATTAATCTCTGTAAAATAAAATCCTATTTACTGTCTCTCAAACATTCACAATCTTATATAAGGAATATCTTCATTGGAAAAGCCGTATTCATACACATTTAAACGCAGAGACCGCATTTCCAAATGTATTAAGATATAATTAAAAATAAAAGTATGAAATATCCGAAAAATGTAAAAAAAACCCTGTAAAAAAAAGTGATTTAATTCATCTCAAAAAATTTAAGGAGGTTGGAATATCTTCATTTGACAAAAACAATGTGCAACTTTCACCAAAGATAGATCTTTCATAAAAATGAAATATCGATGTAAAAAAACCCTGTAAAACAATATGCCGTTCTGACAAAACAAGTGCAACTTTCAAGCAAAGCATCTTTCGCTCGACAAACAAAATAGTTATCTGCAATATATGATAGTTATTGTAAATCTAAATGAATTGTTATTGGTATTCAATTACATACTAAGTTTACATTTTGGCTTTAAGTGGTGAATGCACCGAGTATACGAAAGTAATTTTTAGATTGGGATCGCACCGATGCTCTGCATATAATTTTGAATAGGTTGATAAACCACTGGCCTTGGGCTTCAACGACGGATGGCGAAAATTATCGGATGACAATGATTTATTATTATTGCTTTCCGTTTCAAGTATGAAGTACTATATGTGTGAAGTGAGTAGAAAAACAGCGTAGTCGTTGCTAAAGCATTTCAAATTATTCTTAGTTCTATTCTGACCACTTTTCTCGAGTACGTTATATTATGCAAATTAATGATGTTTCATTACAATGCCCATAGATACTATCATAATGAATCGCTGATATCAATAGTAGTTAATTTTTTTTAAATACATAAAGCTAGTAATTGTATTTAGGATTACCATAAGATCGAAAGATTTGCTAGGACTAATAATAAATAATGCCAGAATCACGGTAAATTTATAATTTTCCCGGATATGTTAATAAAAAGTGTAGCTCCGGAAAATGACAATAAGGCAACCCGAAAACCCGACCTCATTGCTTTCCCAGCGTCGTGGGCTATATTTAGATGAAACGAAATAGTCATCCGAAACTAGTAGTTAACAATTATTATAATAATTTACAAAACAGATTATGCTTAACTAGTGAATATCTTCAACTGATGTGTAGTGAAATTACAACAAAGAATATGCCATGTCAGAAGAGTGTACGCATGAGATAAAAAATATATAATATATAAAGATATATAAGCGTATACTTATAAATAGCAATTAACGTAATCCTTAGAATATCATTAGATTTAAAGTATTAGAAAATGAATCTCAAAATCTCATGTTTTTTTAAGCGGCTGTGATTATTATAAAATATTATATGGAATGGCATTTAATAGCGATTACATTATGTAAATACTATTCAAACGTACATTAAATGGTTAAAACATTACAAAGAGTCTCATTCATAAAGTTATGTCATTTTAATCAACTGTCGACACGACCAATTAATTATTCTAATGAGATGATTTTACGTTTTGATTTATAACGATTCAACACGTTCTAGAATTAGGTAATTAAATTGAATATATAGAAAATATACACAATTCATTTATTACTAAAATACAGCTCACCTCTAACATCTACATCGAGCTTTTTTATAAAATGATTTTTTCCCTTCACAAATAGTTTTAACTTACATTAAGCACATTACGGTCGTTCATTTCGACAGTTTTTGGATAAATTTTATCTTGATTTAACTTTTATTCGAAAACTAAATAGCATGCATTCCAAAAACTTTGATGAAGATATAACAAAGGGGAGCATTGATTGTATAATTTTAGTTTCAATAATTTCCCCCATTAAATAGATGAAAAGTAAATATTATAAGAATAAAATGTCTGCATCCATGGTACACAGATAGATGTCTTTTTTCATATTTCAAATAATTTGAATTTACTTTTACTTTACATTTTTACAAACATTATTTGTATCCTACAATTAATGCGTAAATATGCAGAATATGTAAATGAACATAAACTACCTCGTGGCATTTTATTTTCAAAATTACAAGTCAATATGTCTCTTTTTTGTTCTTCTTGACGTATATTGGTGACCAAATTAGACCACACCTTCATATCTTTGGTTCTTAAGCCATTTCTGAAAAATTCGTAGCCGATATAATCGTTTTTAACTTTCCCCTCTGCCTCCATATCAAGCCTGTGCGTACCACATATTCTTTCTGAAACAGATTTTTGAAATATGTATACATCTAGGTTCTCAATACAGCATAATAAATCGCTTTGCTAACATAATGATGAATACATTAAGGGTTTATCGATAATTATAATTCTTTTACCTTGATTTCAGTCCGTTTCATTGTTTTAATTTATTATTCAACGTGTCTATAAAAAAACGTTCTTTATTTGAAATTGAAATGATGCGTTTTCCGTTTATGCAATGTGTACTTAAACAGGACGCAGCAAAGGTAACTAGGTAATACTGGATAGCGGTAGAAGTTATAGCCCGTGACGAGATTATCAGAACTAGGCATTTTTTTCATAGATAATCATCGTTGCGATGTTCATTTGCCCTATTGTGCGGGAAGGTTACCCTACTTCCTGCGATTTCAATGCTTTGCTACGAACCGCAAAAGTCGATCTACAAAAAAAGGTTTGATGAATTTATAACAAACTAAAATATTGCTATTTTCCCTACATTTTTTTAAAATGACCAAAATATATTTGGTCAGCAATTGAACACTTTCAGGTGAGGAAAAATTAAAATCGAAGAATGTTATTTACACAATAAAAAAAATAGAGAAGGGATTCCATGCAATTATTCTGAAACAAAATCGACTCGAACGCCTCTTGTCTTTCTAGTAAGAGCGGGAGTGGGAATCTTTTTACCTTGGAAGGTCGCAATAATTTATATATAATCAAATAAGGTCGGACTCAATATATTTGAGGAGATATACTTAAAAAATATCTACATAATTATGTCAGTAAATTTAAATGACGAATCGTAAAACAAATACGATGTTTGGGTTCAGTCAAAATTCTACGCTTGGGGTTACCAACTCTTGAGTTGTCGACTATCTAAC
The DNA here is from genome assembly GCA_028554975.1 of Himalopsyche kuldschensis. Taxonomy (NCBI): domain Eukaryota; kingdom Metazoa; phylum Arthropoda; class Insecta; order Trichoptera; family Rhyacophilidae; genus Himalopsyche; species Himalopsyche kuldschensis. Next base: position 3,168,608 of record JAHFWI010000005.1, read on the forward strand.
AAAAAGTACAGCTTAATTCTGAAAATAACTGATACTAGTAGCCTACCAGATAATTATTTATAACAGCAAAAATTAAAAACAAAAACGATGCTTTTATTGCGAGTCATTTTTTTTTAATTCTCACCTTTATATATTTTTGTATCTTCACCACTAAGAAATATATAACTCAATGTTCGTGGATCTAACTAAGATCTGGTCAATGATGTGTTTTAAAATCCACGCGTGTAGCTACAATCTATAAGAACAATAACATACATGTTTTTACATCTTGTTGTAAAATGCATTGTCCGATACTAAATATGACGCTATAATTTTAGAACGAAGAGAATAGTGTAATATAAAATTGTCATGTCATACGAGCGGGAGATGAAAATTTTAGATAGAAAATATAAGTGAAAATTATAATGGTTTAAATGGGACAGGCTAACTTGGACACAAATAATGGGACCGTCCGAAAAGTATAGAAAAAAATCGGACACAAACGCTGTTAATAAAAGTAATATCTACAAAAAAAATACGTATATATCTTAAATTCAATATTTTCTTGATATCTATCGTTTGGTTACATCATCCGTCTTGTTTCTGCTGATCGGTATTTCGTCTTTTGGAATAGTCATACATGGTGTCAGTGTTTCCCAACCGGTGATCCAAGGGCCGGTGCTGGTCCACCACAATGTTAATACAACACATTTCCCCCCGACTGCTTTTTTTACTTATAGAACACAACACGGATAAACTCAAACATTCACAATTTCAATGGTATGCAATTGGTTGAGTTGCACTATAAAAAAAAATCGTTTCTGTTAAAGACAAAGATGTATTTGATTGTAATATCATCAGTCAGTTATTGCTTAACAAAGTACAGACTTCATCACGAAAATACACAGAAAACTTCGTATTCGAATAATTTAAATACTAAGTATCGTAATTAGCTGAATCAGAGCATTATTATAAATCTAACCATTTTTCCTAGTTCAATTAATTTCATTTACCTCCATGTCCTTCCAAGTCTATCCAAATTTAAGCACGGGTCGTAGCGAGAGCAATTAGCCAACCACAAGTCCTGTCCTTGTCCTATCATGTCTATTTCTACGCTCTTCAAAAAAGATGTTGAACAACTCGCAGAAAAACTTTTGTTAAGATAAATTCCAATAAGAATCTATATGCTTCACAATGGGAGCGTACATGGTTACAAAAATGAATCTGACACTTTTTCACGTTTTTGCAAAAACTATCAGTAGTTATTATTGTGATCTCGTTTAATGTTTTTTTGTTATAATTTGGCGTGGGAAAGAGTCGCAGGGCAAGTTTCTTTAGTTTTTTCAAAGTAGGTTCTGTTTGCGTTAAGTTGAGAATCTGTGTCAAACATATTTGCTTTACCACACCACTCCAGTCAAATGTTCACTATATGTTTATTTTAATTTTACTTCGATCTTTTCTGCCGTCGCATGTGTTGCAAGACGAAATTAAAAAACAATTAACCTTCTTCGTAGCGTAAAAAAAACAAAACATTGCATTTTCACGTGATGTTTTGATTTTAATTACATGTCGACGTCACTCATCTTACATGAGAGTCATACAAATTATTTGAAATAAGAAATGTTTTTGTACTTTTATTTGTTCTTCAGGTCAAAAGTAGTGGCCGAATTCATAACTAAAAATAATATGATCGAAAATGAGATATTGTTTTTGGTTAACATTACATTTCTGTGCATGTAATTATAGCCACTTGAATATATTCTATTCATTATAAGCTAGTTTAAATGCAATGAGCCCGAGTTATTAACTTCGTGATGTTGAATTTGTGGTAGCTAAATGATACACAGCGATACATACCCACAAACACGTGGCTTTAACTTGAAGCAATACGTTTTCAAAAATATGTAGATCAATAATGGAATAGTACTTGATGGTAAAGACATAATGATAGGGATAATTCTAAATTATCTCTGTACAATATTGATTCTTAATCATATAAATGTATTAGGAAATCTTACCCGATATAACACAATAATTGATTAACAGGATGTGTATGCGTTGTATTAAAATCACTCTTGAAAGTCATTAAAGCACTGGACAAATTGAAGTTAAATGTTCGAAATCACATGACGAACAATCCTTGATAAGAATTCAAAAATTTCATTGATTTTTTACCCAGTTCAAAGCTGTCAGCTGGCAGAAACTTTACTAAGACAGTGTTTAGTATGATATTAAAAAATTACTAAGAATATTACGTATTGTGTTACTATCAGCGACACGTGCTTCGCCTCTTTCAGAACCATCTTCACACTACCATCTCAAAAGGCTGCATAAGTAAAGATAAGCAAGCTTTGCAATAATATGTCTGAAGAGCTCTGAAATAGACGAATCACGTGTCTTTTATAGTAACACAATACGCGGAATAATCTAAGTTATTTTTAATTAGATATTAAAATGAACTTCTACAATGCTACCAACGAATCCATCGAAAGTATTAAGACAGTGTTTAGCTTAAATACAAGTGGAAAATAAAAATTAAGATTGAGAAAGTTCTTACGCTAGGAAAAAATCATTAATCTGCAATACCGCTTCGTAGGCTAGTCATATTTAGTTCCAGTAGTTAAAGTAGGCGGAAAAAAACAAGTAAATATAAATTATTCATTTCGAGCATTAGTTAGAATGATTGAAAAATATGTCATCGTGTTACCAAGTAGCATGTATAGAAGATATTGCATTTTGGCAATAAGAACTTTTTACTTATACCACATATCTTTAAAAAATCTTCAATCCGATCGATTGTTAGCTTTGGCAAATAAATTCACATCAGAGGCATTGCAATGTCATAAGAACGAGTGTCCACTCGGCGGTTTATTAAAGGTGGCTGACTGTTGTACTATAATTATTTATTTGTTCCCTTGTCGTAATAATCAAAACGAGAGCAACTCTAAGCATTGTTTTCCGCCGAACAGTTTCTCTAGTCCTGACATTGTATAATTTTACTCCAGTGAGGTACCGTAGCTTTCTCGATAGTAATAATATAAAATACCAACAGAAAGCGGAACAAAGCTTGCAGAATACATGCTGACGAACTGACAGAATATTGAAAAATAATTGAATGCTATTTTGAAGAAAAAATATTTTTTTAATGAAAATTTTGAATCGTTTTAATTTTGTACTTTTCCATGAGCTTTTTCGCTGACGACCCGGGCTTCGTCTTAAGTTATCTTCATGCATTTCAAGTGCATATATGAACTTGAAATGACGCGTATTAAATAGTTTCTATCGCTTTTATTACAATTATATGAATAAAAGTGAGTCGCTAAGATTAATTGGTAAGAGCGCAATCTTGATGAATAAGCGAAAGTTTTGATGTCAATAAGTTTCTAGCGACGAAACTCTTGGTAAAGCACGAAATTCAAACGACTCCTTCAGTTGAAATCCTCAATTTATTTAATAACATATTACTGAGAATATTCAATACTGAAAAAAAAAGTACAAAAATACTTGATTTTCATCCGAAATACTGGCAAAAAATTTTGATTTTCCCATTCCATTCTAAAGTTTAAATTTTTTTAAACATGTCTACTCCCTGTGTGGAGTATATGGACTCATAATGAATGGTTAAATTGAATAATGAATTTTTCCTACAAAAATATTCTACGAGAGCTGGTTGCTAATCAACTTCTCGTTTTTGAAGAGAATATGGATAGAAAGAATAGAACTAGTGGTAAACTTATCGCTCTCACTACGCCCTGTTTTTAGAATTGGGTGTTGAAGGGGGGGTTTAGACATAGCATACATACATGAATTTAAGAAGTCGAAAAAAAATTTAACCTGTCCGCGCCGGGACTTAAATCCACTGTAACCGAAACCAACGACGAATGTCAATACAATTACTCGCTCTCGTCGTCCTGGATTACTTCCTTGCATGCCAACCGGCAATGAATAAAATTTGAATCAATTTTCATGATTAACAATATATCGCTAATAGGAAGAATGGCTACTTTTAGTTCGGCCTATAAATAGAAATCAATCAGACTTGTGAAAAAGTTATAGTATTTTGTATAAATATAACATTGTTTGAGATCGGCTGTCATTAAAACGTGAAAGGCAACAGATGTTTACCAATCTGTTTTTTTAGACAGTAAATATTCGGAAAATATTTAAAGAAAACAATATACGAAAGAGTTTATATTTAAAATATCATTTTTCTAATAGTTATTTTTTCCACTGTCATAAGATAAGAATTTTAAAGAACATAAAACGTTTAACAGCTTTAATTTTTACTGCCTTAATGGCATTGTTTTCATAATAAAAAATAATAAAGCATTTGCTGTACTAATTGCACAATACATTTATTTATATCAGGACCGGTTTTGCTCATCGCGAGAAACTAATTAATTGAAAATTCTAAGTGATGAGTGAATCCGTGTCTGATCATAATGAATTTATTGTGGAATAAGCAATATTTTTTTTTTGTTATTTTTTAATGCGTGTATTTAATGGGTCAGTAACTAATTCAAAATTTGGTCAGTTAAATAAATAAATGGTCAGCTAAAAATCAAAATGGTCAGTTAATATTATAAACGGTCAGTTGTCATTGTATCAGTGTGAATGTGGTCAGTTATTAAATAAAACGGTCAGTAATATATTTTAATGGTTAGTTATTTATTAAAAACGGTTATTTTGACCATTTTATAATAAAACACTGACCAAAATTTATTATGAACTGACCATTTATAATTTTAACTGACCATTTATTATTTTTAACTGACCGTTTTAAGTATTTGATAACTGACCATTTATCGAATTAGAAACTGACCAAATAATTAGTAGTCATTTTTAATAAATCCACTGAGTATTGACAGTGAACACTTTAAAAGTTTTTTTGTTCTAATATGAGATTGGCACAGAAAAATATTCAACATTGATTTGACAGAACGACAATGGTATCAATAGTACGTTATTATTGTCGGTCCCTGTGGTCTAGGGGCAAGAGCTTTGCTTAGCAATCAGGTTCAAGTCCCGGCCAAAAAGAGATTTTGCACATTGGTGTATGTCAAATTTTATGGAGCCGTTCTCGACGGATTTCGACAATGTCTCATCGAGTGCATCTCGAATGATTTTCATAATTGAATTTGAATTTTTTTTTATATTGAATAAAAAATACTGTTTTATCTTGATTATTATCTTAGTAAATATTGTAGATAACTTATAACTTATAAGTGACAAATAGATATTCGTATTCTTAACACTCCAGACGTAAGTTGTCAAGTGTACAGTCAACCCTGCTATAGTGGACACTTCTATAGAGCTTTTTGCCATAGCGTATGCGGCGGTTTTTCGTACAAGGCACGTGTCACTTGCTTACAAACTAAACACTTATAACTTTATTTAAAATTATAAAAATGTTTAATTTGCTTCAAATCACAAAATACAATTGAAAACCAAACCCCAAATTTTGTATGGGTGCCTAAGTTTATATAGCGTTAATTTGTTATAGCGTTCTCTCTATCCTCCCGCTATAGCAGGGCTGACGAAAATATCAATGAGTTTTTGCATGTAAAATTTGAAACATTCGAAATTCAAAATTGTATCGATACTCGAGTATAAGTAAGTCCAGCTTTGCCACGTCACTGCATTGGCTCGACTGCCCACCTCTGCCCAGCGACAGAAATTACCCCGGCCGTTAAAATGATCATCCAATTTCTGAATGGGACCTTGCGCGGATTAGTGAGGTCCTGTCCCGGCCACGGTTGTAGCCAATCGCCAACCGGGAAAGCGTCGTGTCATGATTGAGTTGATCACTAGAGAGTTTTTTTTACCACCGACCGGCTACAGTAGTCGACTGTGCCGTACGGGAGCGCGATGACAGTGGCGAGTCGCGTCTCGGCCGAGTTGAAAACACGCTTAAACCACGCCAGAATAGCAAAAAACTAGCCGAATTAAATAACGCGAAACATACATTAAATGAATTATGTGTTTTGGAAATATTAGTGATTTAAAATCATTCATAAGAGATTGCATTGTAAACTTGTGTCAATTATTGAGTGTGTGTTGTTTGTGAATGTATTTGTAATTTTGACGTAAGTGTATAAAATTTTGTTGATAATTAAGGGTGAAAATTATAACAGAAAAAATAAAGAAACTTGATTCCGTTTCTACTCTTCCTTCCAGGAATATAGCAAAATGACGCCAATATATCTAAGGCTAAAACATGTAATCACGTTTAATTAGTAACAACCCCTACAACTTATTTTGACTACGTGCCTGCTACCCCCTTATTATATTTTTGACAGCTCTATATCAGCCACTTGCCAATTCGCCACTGGTTATCAAGATGCTTGATTCCGATATAGTAATCAAAAATATTTTCAGAATTCATAACGATTTTTTTTCAAATTTAAGTTCTTATGAAAGAAACAGTTACGTTTTTTGAGTAATTTTCTACAGAAAATGAAATATTGTAAATTGAACGACGAATGTATTCTTACATTTATACCAGAACGGCGGTTATGAGCACCTTGGATTTAATGAAAAAAAAAAATTATTGGGTCTATAATATCACATAAATATCCGCCAGTTGAAAATACTTGCGCTGAGCGAAACCGGTCTTGATCTCTTCATAATATATCGGTACTGTGATGGCAAACGGTTTTAGTTTTCTTCCATAATATGTTCCAAATTGGACATCATTTGATGTGACAAAACAATATAACTGCAACTTTATTCGACAAAGTTATGTTAAAGATGTCATATATTAAACTTACTTGTCAGACTGATTACAAAACATTGCTTTTGCTCTTATGAATAATTGCTGTATGGCCGCTTGCCATCACAGTAATATCACAAAAAAATGCTTTATGTTTGATATTATAGATAAAATGAATAATTGGTTAATTAAATTGAAGTTACACTTTGTTATTTTATTTAATTTATTGAAATATAATTCTTCTGCCCCCAATAATTGACAGTTAACAACTTAAAAGTGATATATTATATCAATTGAAAGTTCGAGTGTCAAAATGAAATAGGCATACGAATACTTAATTCTTCAAATTAAGAATGCAGATTCTTTGTAAATATTGAATAATAATTGGCAAGAAGAAAGTGCAAACAATAATTTAAAGTATTTTATTTCAAGAGAGTCGTGGGCGATAAATAACTCGGGACTATAAACGTGCTCACCATTTTAATCCGTCTACTTTCGATGTTCATCTGAGACGATTATTGACTCCAAGAAACAAAGTCCTACTGACACTTAGTGTGGGTGACTGACTGGCAGAATACATCACATCAGCGACACTCAACATTTCCTACGTAGCCGTCACCCCTGTTGGTTTTGCTAATTGAAGATTTTTAAAAAAACGCTACGTTAATTTTAAATAAGCACAAATGTAAAATATTTACCATCCATAAAGTCTTTTAATGGAAAAACGATAGATTGTAAAGTGTTGTTTTTCTCAATAATTTGATCTTTTTTCAGAACTGTAGAATACTTTATATACTCGTTCTTGCTATACAAACACATTGTTTTAAAAACTCACTTTCAACAAAGTTTTCATTGGGTTTTCTACAGAAGCTTCATTTTTAGTAATTTTTTGGAAAATAAATTCTTTCTTCACTTTTTTAGAATGCAGAATTGTATACGAGTTTATAAGCAGTTCAGCTGAAAATGATAGCGTTGAAGGAAACTGGTCCTGGTCTTTAGTCGAATATATGTGAAAGAAGTACGCTGAAATGTATTTTATTTATTGAATATAATGCCTTTTTGACAAGAGTTACGGTTAACACATTAAAAGTGTGTTTATAAGCATTTGAATATTAAATTGTATATGCCTCTGTCAATCACTGGTTTATTCATCTTGTTGTAATAGAAATTTCAATAAATTAGTTCAAATGAGTGAAATATAAAATCAAAAATTTATTCGCGTGATACATTTTCAGAACCACTGAACTATATACTATAACCAATGCCACAATCTTTCATTCATTAACAATAGTCACGGCGTGTCAATATGTCTTTTCTAAGTGTTAAATTCTTGGTTTCATCTTTCGAAAAATCCCAAAACGTGTCAGAACTGTTACCTTTCGACTGGCCCTTATTTAATCACGATGAATCGTTTATTTGATTTATAAAAAAAAATGTGTGAATCGTTCGGTGCAATTCCAATAATTTTTCACTGTTTTGTTTTTTTAATGTTGTTGTGTTATTAAAATGTGACATGTGATAGCTAGTTCAACCTGTGATAAACCGATCGTTTTCAATGATCATATTTTAAGTAACAACTTAGCTACTTAATAAATAATGAACTAATAACACAATTTGACGAAAAAGATTGTTGGTAATTTTCATTTGTTATGCCTACCGTTAGAATAAATTGTTGGATCTTCATTAAACCAATCATTAGACAGAAATTCAATTTGTCGATTAACAATATGTTTTGGAAATACTTTTTATTTTGATAGTATAACAAAGTCAAATAAATTGTCGTATTTTTTATTCATTTATCTCTATATACACTTTGAATCAACACCATAAAATCTTGAACTTGATTGGCTCAATTGATGGTTTAATTAAATATTTTAAATGTGTACTGGTGGATTAATTAATTAATTAATCCTCAGCAATATTTCACTATATAGGATACGAATTCTGATACTTTATTTTTATTTCACATCTGAAAATGTGTTTAGTGAAGTCATTTCAGTTGAAAGCCAATCTGTTTAATAGTTGTCAGTGAATGTTCTGTTTTCAAACGTCATTTGTGTTCAATAGATGAAACGGTTGGAATCAATATTTTATATTCATTGCACACAAACAAATAACACTGTTGTTTTATTTCATACATATATTTCCCGTAAAGCAAATCCGTTAAAAGAATTAAAAGAGAGTGCTCATATCATGCAGTAGTCAGAGATGATTAGTTGACAATGCTCGCGATAAGCGAAACCAGTCCTGGTTTTTATCAAAATATATGTGGAATTAGAACTATAAAATATGTTTTATTTATTAACAAAAAACAGCTAAAATATATCGCATACTGTTTGTACATTTTATGGGATTTCATCTGTCGGTTAGATTATTATTTCCAAACAGTCTACAGTTATGCTGTTTGTAGGCATTCTTAGTCTGCGATGTTTGCCACGAAATTGACCCGACGTGGGTGGATATTATACTTACTTGCACTTAATGTGTGACTATTGTAGATGAGACAATAATTTTATAACCGAAAATTAACATGGAGCTAGAATTGCTTATCAAAACATTTTCCCCCTTCGCGGAAGAGTTGATGTTAATGCAATTAACCTCAATAATAATCATTGTGATGCAAGCCATTTTGGACATGCGTGCTTTGCCAGTTTGACTCACTGTCAAAAAAACAAATGAAAGTGGCGTTTTATAATTTGCACTTTAATTACGTACTTACCTGGTAAAAAGAACATCTTACATCTATCTTGACATTCGGCAAATACATTCCTTAATATAAGACCGATAACTATGTATATCGCTTTAACAAAATAAACATGGGCTTAAACTATACCAAGATTTGTTTCTTTTTTTTAAGAGAATAATTGATTAATATGATCAAAACATAGTTAAACATGGATTTTTGTCAAACGATCCATTCAGTGACAGCATTTCACATAGGCACATCAGTCTTCCGCCAGTATTAAAAATCTAAATAAAAAAATATATGCAACAAATCAGTGTTCATATATTAGAAATTAAAGCGATCGAATAAAATCTTGCCTATATCGACAAAACGTAAAGCACCGGACACTGTTTCTAATCATATGTATATCACGCCAGTAATCCTTACGTCAACCGAAAACAAATCTCTATTTATCAATACTAAAATTATCGAAAACACAACAGGCAAGTGCCATAATATATTGATTTATATGTAGCAAATGACTAGGATAAGATAGGGCCATGGCCAGATTACAATGTTGGTGAGTCACCAGCTGTGGTTGAATATCGTGAGATAACCTTGAACTTAAAATAAAAAAAAACATCATTATATTTTCAGATTGACTAACTCTTAAAATATTGCCATTAGTTATGTAATTTATCATAGGTATCATCACTGCAGCACACTCGCGAATTATACTATGATGTAATAACATCAAATCGCCTTCAATCTACATAGATTAGACAGTAAAAAATAACAGTGCTGTCCTCAGAATCATTTTTTTCAAGAAGGTTTGCGAAGTTATTAATATTATGTCATATAAACTTATTAGTACGTGTGGTTCTGATATTCAAAGGATGTTAGAAATATTTTTATGATTCTAAAACATTTCTTGAATCGTCTATTCAATTTTAGCAGAGTCGTTTAAGTAAAAACTACTTTCAAGCACTCGGTTTTATTTATGCAGACACAATGGTTTTACTGCCAATTGGGACCCCCTAAAAATTGATAATGTTCAATCCCGTTTTAAGTGTTTGGATAATAATCTGCATTTTCTACACACATTCTAAATTATAATTTTAGTATTTCGAAGCTCTTACTTTTTATGTGAAGCTCTTCTACTCGTGAATGTGTTTTTTTCAATATCCAGAAATAAACTGTTTTATAAGTCAATGATTTCGAACAAACAGGTCAATGATTGTATAGTGATTTTGTTTTAAAACAGTTATTTTCGGTAATGTATATTTGGTTTATTAAAAAATAAAATTGATGTACAGTTTTATACCAGAAAGTTACGTACTGCCGATTCAAATCTAATGAAAGTAGAAGTATTTTTTTGGAAGAAGTATACTTTCATTTGGTTGTTTTTTATGTCTGCACGCCATATGCCTAATTTTAACGAGGCCTTTACTTACATAATTCAGATATATTTATGAGATGGATAACGAACGCGGGTCACAGACCTTAGCCATTTTAAAAGTTGTACTATACACTGTTCTCATTAAATACACATGTGATACCACTGTAAATAGATACATAAATGGAAGATTATAAGGAAAAATTATGAAAATGTTTATGCATGGCTTACCGGAAAATTTCCTGAACTTATTTATACCAATAGCATCATTGCAGTGAGATTTTATTAAGAAAACTATTCGTAGCTACGTTATGCAATTTTTTATTGAAATGTCATTCACTTGGTAGAACTCCATTATAGCACGGTGAAAAAATAGCAATGTATTTTAGTTCTACCAAAAATATATAATATGTAAATAGTTGATAGCTATTTCGGCTTGCGTCCTAGTCATCTACTACATTAAACGTTATACACATTTAATAATAAATATTTGTGTTTTTAATATTTGCCTATCATCTGAAAGATTATGCTTGACATCACTCAAGTTATAACTTTTTTTCCTCCTCGAGTTTTTAACATGTGAATGCCTTTCGCGATCTCAAGACCTTGGCATTAAGGGGGTATGCGTTTCCTACTCAATAACCTAGCCCGGCAGCCGAGCGGTCAACGCTCTTACGTGATCATTTTTTGTAAAAAACAAGTTTTGTCGAGATGCTCAATCGGGGTTCCCGTATACTCTACATTAGGAACGATATGATTCAAAGAGAAGATCCTATGATGTGAGTTTATCAGATAATATAATATTATCCACATCACCATCTTATGATGATTTTTTAATAACCTACAATGCTACTTTATAGGCAAAGTTGTGCTGCCAGAAAGGTAATGAAACTATCGTTGTATTGCAGAAAAATAATTTCATAGCTTACCAATAATAAAATTCTTGGAACAATCAAGTAAAATAAATATTGGAAAACTCTGTAAATAAAAATACAATTTCCATTATTTGATAAGATTGTATATATATTTTCAATCAATCGTGTGATCTTGAAATATTTTTTTATAGAATTATTTGTATTGAAATGTATTTATTTAACATGAATAACAATGTGGAAATAGTAATAACCTTGTGTAAATCTCTCCACGTTGACAAACATGTAAGTTTGTTTTAGAACGATTTCACAACCATTGAGTGTAAAATAACCCTGAATTGCAATACGCTTAAAATCATATGATATATGTAGCTTAAAAGTAATGTACTTACTAAGTACAAGATAAGGTCAAATATATATATGTGTTCTGAAATTGAATCTACAGTTGTTTGATAACTTATTCATGTCAAATTAAAAATCAACGGCTATGGTTTAAATATGATTTACATTTAATGTTTTGAATAAATAAACCATGGGTACAGTAACATGGGTGCAAAATAAAATACTGTCGTTTGTTATAAATAGTAAGTATACGAATGGAAAAATATCATAATGTAAAAATAATTTAGTTTCTCACCAATGGCCATAATTAATTTTCATCACTTGGCAGTTCTAGTGAAATCGTCATTACTTTTTTAGTAATGAAAAATCAGCCACATTTGTAACAGTTTGACTTCTTTCGTGTCTCTCGAATAGCTGAAATGAAAAATAATAATGGATTTGGTTACAATTCATCATCCTCAAAGCTTTAATTACTTACATATAAATATGGGCGACAGCTCCTTATTTTACCCTATAATATGTATCACATTTTGTATAACTATGAGGGACACATTTTCTGACTGTAGATGATATTTAGATATTTTTTTTTAATCTTTAATGGAAGAAAACATTATAAATTTATATTGAAAAACGCTTCGAGCAATGTAGAGATTTGTTCTAAGAATGTATTTCGTATACTAAGTAATAATTGGAATCTTACGTTCAGAAATATTTCAGCAGTATTGTTTTGTATACTTTTTCTATGTAAGAAAATATTTGACAGATGACAAAAGAGTTACACAACAAAACAAAATGACATCTGCGAAAAGCAAACAGTTCTATATTTAAAATTAAAATAATCCAGTGAAATAGTTCAAAGTGAAATTAGCAACGAATCAAGTATTCCCAATGGCGTCATCGAAAGCGAAAACACCGCCATCTTCTGACGATGAGCAATCAAAAGTTTCCTCGCCACAACAGCAGAGACTTTTCTTTCGCCCCGGTACCATAGAAGAAGAGGCCAATTCCGGAGAAGGACTCGACTCTGCGAGCCCTGAGTCGCCGTTTCTTCCGCCCGGAGCCGGCCTGGGAATCGGATTGCGAGAATCTAGACTTAGGATGAGCGCGCATAGCTTGCATCGCAGTGCCACTGCTGGAAGCTCTGTTGGACATGGACTGGCGAGGCAGGATAGCTACAACAGGTGGAAAAATAATTTAATACTTCTTCTTCTTCCAAATGTTTATATTTTCGATAAGATATTTACAATCATTAAATCTCGCTGTAATGCACGGTCAACCTGGTCCGTACCGCCCACTAGTGGGTGATAAAAGTTTCCGTGTTGGGCGACGGGCGATTTTTGCTTTTACTCCAAAATCTTTCAAAATCATGAAAAAACAAAGAAGTGGTCTGAAAATCACTGAAAGAGGAGACCTTCGTTTTTTTCAACCAGACATAAAATATTTAGTCTCACTATGCACTTTTTTTTGTTGCAATTAAAGTTTGGTTATAAAAACTATTTTTTCAAATCTCCTAAATTTCTTCACGAAATTTTTCGGCCATAACTGGATTGAAAAATAGCGATTTTGGTGGGCGATAAGGAAATTTTACCATGAAAAATGTGAAACGGTGGGCGGTAGGCATGAAAAGGTTGACAAACCCTGCTGTAATGGCTTGAAACTAACTGCTTAAAAAACAGAATAATTAACTGTCATTACACTTTCAAACCGGGACATTAAGATTATAAAAATACTATATTAATATCAGGGCTGATAAAAATTAAGATGATAAAACATAGTAAAGAGTCACTTTTGAGGTGGTCATTGTGAGTACACTATGTATGTATATTAAAAAATTCCAAGACATTTTTTGTACTTATTCCACAATAGATTTATTAGGATCAGGACTGGTTTCGCTCATCGCGAGCATTCATCGGTTGATAGAAGTCGCGACGAGCGAAACCACAAAATAGCGTTTACAAAAATAGTCAATAAAACTTATCCTAAAACGAATTTGATTTCAGTTCATGCAGAAGTAAAATGCGTTCAAATATAGACTAGAATCATATCAATATGGAACTCTTCAAAATCTGTCAGATTCAGAAAACATTTTTATTGATCATATTCGAATTACGACTGTTATTCCTTGAATATTTTCAGTTAATTTTGATTGAAATAAATTCCATTGCAACACCAAAAACGCGCAAATGAAATCAGCTGTTTTAATACAAAATTCGTAAAAGTGCATCACGTGTGATGTAAAACTGATTCCGTTAGAACTAAATATCAAATTTATTTCAATTTTACACCATAATGATCCATGCGAATTATTTGACACACATGGTAAACTGTACGGGTTCACGATGTACGTGATAAAAATTCCAGTGATTTTTATAACGATTCGTGATAAGGGATCGCATTAGCAATACTCGAAATTATCAACATTTTTTAAGCCAGGATTAAAAACTTATTTAAATTCATTTTAGTTCCAAAATATGAGATAGTGAAAAGTATTGAAAGAATTTATGGTTACGCTTTAGTTAAGTTTCACAATATTACAGTAAGGTTTCTGATCCCAGAAAAGACAATGTCATGTGTTGGTTCATAGGATAATTTTAAATGGCCTGGTTTCAATTAAGTTTTCATTCATCTCCCCCTCTATCTATAAAACAGAGCGTAGAATTTTCCTATCCTCATTTGTTTATCATTATTATTTCTATAAAGCCCTAGCTGCACACATTATGTTGAAATAGTTCACTACACGAATAAAGATAGATTCAAAAAAAAATAATATTATGTAGTAAATAATTTATATATTTACATATATAGACGTCATATTTCTTATTGTTTGCACAACATTCGTCGTTTTTACTTATTATTTAGAAACTCTTATCAAAATTGTTTGAATAAAAGATAAGAGATAAGAAATAATTGGAAGGACATTTTTTACCTCAATAGTCAATTGGTAGTGAGTAATAATCGTCTGTATCCAATGTAGACTTTAAAAAAATCATTTAAAAAAGTAGTGGCGAGCTTGCTGCTTGATTTGACCACTCTTTTACAATTCCCCAAACAGGGATTTAATTCATAATAAATATATGAATTGCGAGCGAAGTCGGTCCTGATCTTCATCAATATACATGTAGAAGAACGATTATAAAATGAGATTTAAAAAAAATGCCTTCTCAACAAGAATATGAAAAAAGTACGGAGTAAATCAACGCACTTAGTGGTTTTATTATCGTTTAATTTTTCGATGTTTCTATAAGGGCGTTGGTTAATCCCTCCTGTATGTTTATTACTTGAAAAGCGTTTGTCATCAAGAGAAACTCTTGTGAAAAATACAGAATCACGTAGAAGTTTTTGAATATTGTCGTTACATATTATTGGCCTTGAACTTTTTAAGCAATAATATTCCGATAACAATTGACATTGCGCGTGCTCTTGTGCGAATATTATTATTTTCAGGGTGATACAGTATAGGCCACAAGGAAATAAATTCTAATTAACATTGAGCGCATTTCACACTTATTTACATCTGAAGATGTTTTAATTTATGGCATATGCGATGTTTATCAGCATTCCGTTTGCTTACTATTACAACCGTTCATACATAGGCAGACACCTGTCGAGACATTTCAAAATATTTCTTATCAATGCTGATATTTCTACTCCATCTTCAGTCAGTTTAAAACTTTCAGCTCGATTGCCGTTTTTTTTTTCGCTTCTCTCCGCGAGTGTACAGAATATTCGGCGAGCGTTAGAATGATCCGCAGTCTCGCGGTAATGGCGGTTATAAATGCAAACGACGCGACGCTGTGATTTGAGTCTCGCGGTGAATAATCAGTATTTATTTTCATAGCAACACCATGGCCGCTGTCACGACGCGTGACCGGGGGATCTTTCGGGAAAATATTTCACTGTTTGCGTAGCGTGTTAGTGCCGTTTATTATAATTTGTGATTGATTTCTTATGCCCACAAAAGGATCGTGTTGACATCGGAAAATGTCACGTGTTTTATGATTATTTATAGCGACATCTGACGGGAACGTAAGAGATGAGGCTGTGTTGTCTATCTATGATCATATCGGACGAATTGTAAACAATCCTTGTGAATGTGAATTATTAAGAGATTATAGTTTCATTCAATGCTTTTTTTAAGATAATTTTTTATCTACCAAAACAAATATAATTCTAAATCAGGAATAAAAAAGTTGACAATGATATAATATCGTGGTCTTTTTGTTAAGCGATGTTTTGTCTAAAATACTAATTTGCGTTAATCGGTGTTGAAAATTTGTGTGCTCTATCACA
Source organism: Himalopsyche kuldschensis (assembly GCA_028554975.1). NCBI lineage: Eukaryota > Metazoa > Arthropoda > Insecta > Trichoptera > Rhyacophilidae > Himalopsyche > Himalopsyche kuldschensis. Next base: position 3,184,864 of record JAHFWI010000005.1, read on the forward strand.
ATGTACTAACAATACTTGAACACATATTATAATACGAATCCAACTTCGAATTGTGTATGCATTTCTAAATTTGTCATGTTACGTATGTGAAATAGGTTTTTAAAAAGAATTTTAATAAATGTTAAACGCTTTTTTTATCAAATCCGACATAATAAAATCAGTTCATACGATTATGAGTACGTGTAGAATGATGTAAAACGGAGGAATACATCGTTGTCATTGTGACTATTTTTCTTGTTTTATAGACCATATCCGCCACCAAATGGAGTTTATGAATTTCTTATTGAGCTTGTCCCAACAGTAGTTGTGTTCTAAAATTGCTTGTAGAAAGGACAATTAGGACAGGTCATCTAATCTCTAATTCACCTTTGATATTGATTTTGACGAAACTTAAGCCCGGACCGATCTAATCGCTAGGGTAAGCTGTAATATACTGGTAAAACTTTACCACAGTAGACAACGTTTTATAGATAACTTTTTGATTTGCTAATAAACTTCACATTTTAATTCCTCCATCGAAATTGATTTTACGTTAGTCAAATTATCCGAAAATTATAATGCTTTATTTTTTTAATATAAGTTAAAAATCTAAAAAATCAATGTAAAAGAGTTTGCACTTGTCAACGAATTTTCAATTCAAACATATTTATATGTTTGAATTGAACGAATATAAACGACAATAAGTGCATAGTGTTCTTAGTTTGAATTTCTTATCTTTATTATCAATTTTCCAACATAAATTCCATGGATATCATTGAGTCAACAAAATGTTTGTGATAACTTATTTATATTTAACAATCAATATTGTAATTTTTTTTACACGCACCTACCTGATGATAATGATAAAAATTACAGTTTATTCACATCTATTGAATTTCATAAAATCAAGAAAGAAAATGGTATAAATTAGATTATTGCGATTGATCGATATGGATATGTTGTAATACTACAGATTTGTAAAATATTTATTTTCCTAAATTATTTAACCTCTTATTATGTATTATACGTAAAACTTGATTATCCGTTAGTCATAAAGTAGTTTAGCCACATTGTAAGCATTCATCAATTTAACAAAAATTTTGAGAACCTTAGACAAACAATTAGTTTCAACATCGTGAATTTGCTACGGCGTAGCTTCGGCTCTACGATATTCATAACTGACCTACCTACCATACATATGAATCATGGTCGATTTTATAATATAACTTAGTGGCATATTAAGCTTGAATTATGAGCACATAAAACTTTAATTGCAGTTTGAAAATTATCACATTGCGATGACACTTATTATATAATACCAAACGTTGTCTATAATTTTGAAAAAAAATCTTATCTTAATTCAATGAATGAAATATAATCGGTGATGCACGTTTGTAAAAAATGATATTTTTTCTTCGTGTTGTATTTGATTCATACGGAATCAAAACTATTTTCGACGAAATCAATTCTTAGCCGGTTTAATCCATTTTCCTTGATATTGCCGTTTATAGTTTTGCAATTATTGTGACGTGAAAGTTGCTCAATGAATGACGGCATATGTAGCAAAGGCAGATGATTCCATCACTCAAAAATAATACATGAGTTTCTCTCATTTGTTCTTCTCTTCGGGATCAACTTCTAGGATAGTGAGAATCGGGAATATTGATGTTTTCAATTATGAATATTCATGAACAGGGGCGGAAAATCTTTTAATTTTGCATGGTCGCATTTAATAAACTTTCATTAGATCTACCTTAAAATATTCGTGCACTATTTTGTAACTAAATAAAAAAAATGGAAACGGCCAGATAACCTAGAACGCCAAATGTTCCTTATCTCTTATATTTAGAGTATATAATGAATAGATGTTTGCAGAGTTACTTCTTCCCGTGCAGTGGCGGTCAAAAATATCTCTTACTATACTCACATAATTTGATTCGGTTTTCAATATTTATTTTAATTTACTCTTAATTTATTAATGAAAAAAGAACCACGTGTTATGAGATATTTTTGATTTGAAGAGATAACGAAGGTATTATTATATAATGCCATTCCACCAAGTGTTGACAGTGAACACCTTAAAAGTGATTAAGTAGATTGTTTAGATAGTGAGATTATCTGAAGATGCCTCTGAGAGATGTGAAACATGTGTCATGATTAGTAGCACAAATCGTGGAATTGAAGTTATTTAAAATTGTATATTTAACACATTCAATGCTGAACCTGTTTTTTAGTATGCAATTGAACACACTATGCGTGTTCTCAGCATCCAATTTAAAAAAACTTCCACAAAGTTACCTCCGAATCCATCGAAAGTTTTTTTTAATCTTTAATGGAAGAAAACATTATAAACTTATATTGAAAAACGCTTCGAGCAATGTTAAGATTTGTTCTAAGAATGTATTTCGTATACTAAGATTTAATTGGAATCTTACGTTCAAAAATATTTCAGCAGTATTGTTTTGTATACTTTTTCTATGTAAGAAAATATTTGACAGATGACAAAAGAGTTACACAACAAAACAAAATGACATCTGCGAAAGGCAAACAGTTCTATATTTAAAATTAAAATAATCCAGTGAAATAGTTCAAAGTGAAATTAGCAACGAATCAAGTATTCCCAATGGCGTCATCGAAAGCGAAAACACCGCCATCTTCTGACGATGAGCAATCAAAAGTTTCCTCGCCACACCAGCAGAGACTTTTCTTTCACCCCGGTACCATAGAAGAAGAGGCCAATTCCGGAGAAGGACTCGACTCTGCGAGCCCTGAGTCGCCGTTTCTTCCGCCCGGAGCCGGCCTGGGAATCGGATTGCGAATCTAGACTTAGGATGAGCGCGCATAGCTTGCATCGCAGTGCCACTGCTGGAAGCTCTGTTGGACATGGACTGGCGAGGCAGGATAGCTACAACAGGTGGAAAAAATAATTTAATACTTCTTCTTCTTCCAAATGTTTATATTTTCGATAAGATATTTACAATCATTAAATCTCGCTGTAATGCACGGTCAACCTGGTCCGTACCGCCCACTAGTGGGTGATAAAAGTTTCCGTGTTGGGCGACGGGTGATTTTTGCTTTTACTGCAAAATCTTTCAAAATCATGAAAAAACAAAGAAGTGGTCTGAAAATCACTGAAAGAGGAGACCTTCGTTTTTTTCAACCAGACATAAAATATTTAGTCTCACTATGCACTTTTTTTTGCTGCAATAAAAGTTTGGTTATAAAAACTATTTTTTCAAATCTCCTAAATTTCTTCACGAAATTTTTCGGCCATAACTGGATTGAAAAATAGCGATTTTGGTGGGCGATAAGGAAATTTTACCATGAAAAATGTGAAACGGTGGGCGGTAGGCATGAAAAGGTTGACAAACCCTGCTGTAATGGCTTGAAACTAACTGCTTAAAAAACAGAATAATTAACTGTCATTACACTTTCAAACCGGGACATTAAGATTATAAAAATACTATATTAATATCAGGGCTGATAAAAATTAAGATGATAAAACATAGTAAAGAGTCACTTTTGAGGTGGTCATTGTGAGTACACTATGTATGTATATTAAAAAAAAATTCAAGACATTTTTTGTACTTATTCCACAATAGATTTATTAGGATCAGGACTGGTTTCGCTCATCGCGAGCATTCATCGGTTGATAGAAGTCGCGACGAGCGAAACCACAAAATAGCGTTTACAAAAATAGTCAATAAAACTTATCCTAAAACGAATTTGATTTCAGTTCATGCAGAAGTAAAATGCGTTCAAATATAGACTAGAATCATATCAATATGGAACTCTTCAAAATCTGTCAGATTCAGAAAACATTTTTATTGATCATATTCGAATTACGACTGTTATTCCTTGAATATTTTCAGTTAATTTTGATTGAAATAAATTCCATTGCAACACCAAAAACGCGCAAATGAAATCAGCTGTTTTAATACAAAATTCGTAAAAGTGCATCACGTGTGATGTAAAACTGATTCCGTTAGAACTAAATATCAAATTTATTTCAATTTTACACCATAATGATCCATGCGAATTATTTGACACACATGGTAAACTGTACGGGTTCACGATGTACGTGATAAAATTCCAGTGATTTTTATAACGATTCGTGATAAGGGATCGCATTAGCAATACTCGAAATTATCAACATTTTTTAAGCCAGGATTAAAAACTTATTTAAATTCATTTTAGTTCCAAAATATGAGATATGAAAAGTATTGAAAGAATTTATGGTTACGCTTTAGTTAAGTTTCACAATATTACAGTAAGGTTTCTGATCCCAGAAAAGACAATGTCATGTGTTGGTTCATAGGATAATTTTAAATGGCCTGGTTTCAATTAAGTTTTCATTCATCTCCCCCTCTATCTATAAAACAGAGCGTAGAATTTTCCTATCCTCATTTGTTTATCATTATTATTTCTATAAAGCCCTAGCTGCACACATTATGTTGAAATAGTTCACTACACGAATAAAGATAGATTCAAAAAAAAATAATATTATGTAGTAAATAATTTATATATTTACATATATAGACGTCATATTTCTTATTGTTTGCACAACATTCGTCGTTTTTACTTATTATTTAGAAACTCTTATCAAAATTGTTTGCAAAATTGTATCACACCTACCTGATGATAATGATAAAAATTACAGTTTATTCACATCTATTGAATTTCATAAAATCAAGAAAGAAAATGGTATAAATTAGATTATTGCGATTGATCGTAATGGATATGTTGTAATACTACAGATTTGTAAAATATTTATTTTCCTAAATTATTTAACCTCTTATTATGTATTATACGTAAAACTTGATTATCCGTTAGTCATAAAGTAGTTTAGCCACATTGTAAGCATTCATCAATTTAACAAAAATTTTGAGAACCTTAGACAAACAATTAGTTTCAACATCGTGAATTTGCTACGGCGTAGCTTCGGCTCTACGATATTCATAACTGACCTACCTACCATACATATGAATCATGGTCGATTTTATAATATAACTTAGTGGCATATTAAGCTTGAATTATGAGCACATAAAACTTTAATGGCAGTTTGAAAATTATCACATTGCGATGACACTTATTATATAATACCAAACGTTGTCTATAATTTTGAAAAAAAATCTTATCTTAATTCAATGAATGAAATATAATCGGTGATGCACGTTTGTAAAAAATGATATTTTTTCTTCGTGTTGTATTTGATTCATACGGAATCAAAACTATTTTCGACGAAATCAATTCTTAGCCGGTTAAATCCATTTTCCTTGATATTGCCGTTTATAGTTTTGCAATTATTGTGACGTGAAAGTTGCTCAATGAATGACGGCATATGTAGCAAAGGCAGATGATTCCATCACTCAAAAATAATACATGAGTTTCTCTCATTTGTTCTTCTCTTCGGGATCAACTTCTAGGATAGTGAGAATCGGGAATATTGATGTTTTCAATTATGAATATTCATGAACAGGGGCGGAAATTCTTTTAATTTTGCATGGTCGCATTTAATAAACTTTCATTAGATCTACCTTAAAATATTCGTGCACTATTTTGTAAATAAAATAAAAAAATGGAAACGGCCAGATAACCTAGAACGCCAAATGTTCCTTATCTCTTATATTTAGAGTATATAATGAATAGATGTTTGCAGAGTTACTTCTTCCCGTGCAGTGGCGGTCAAAAATATCTCTTACTATACTCACATAATTTGATTCGGTTTTCAATATTTATTTTAATTTACTCTTAATTTATTAATGAAAAAAGAACCACGTGTTATGAGATATTTTTGATTTGAAGAGATAACGAAGGTATTATTATATAATGCCATTCCACCAAGTGTTGACAGTGAACACCTTAAAAGTGATTAAGTAGATTGTTTAGATAGTGAGATTATCTGAAGATGCCTCTGAGAGATGTGAAACATGTGTCATGAAAAAGAAAATGTGTTTTAAAGATTATTTATGACAATGTATAACTACATAAATCAAATCAGTCTCGAGTAAAAATTTCTGTTTATTCGCGATAGGAAAATAGTGTTAACAATTGGCTGAAATTTAAGAGCAATTCTTATTAACTCAACCCTGGATTTTTGCCGGATTTGAGTTATGAATGCCACTATATACAGAATAGTATATTACGTTATGTATCAAAGGGTCATGTCAATAGGAGAAGTGGATACGAAGATATTTCAAAGCGTATTAAAGTCACTTTCTTGTTCATAGCACATTATAATCGATTATTTTAAAACATTGGCTATCTGGAACATGCACTGTGTATAAAATAAATAAATAAAATAAATAAATGATTAGTAGCACAAATCGTGGAATTGAAGTTATTTAAAATTGTATATTTAACACATTCAATGCTGAACCTGTTTTTTAGTATGCAATTGAACACACTATGCGTGTTCTCAGCATCCAATTTAAAAAAAAACTTCCACAAAGTTACCGCCGAATCCATCGAAAGTTTTTTTTATTTATATCCGTAACATGAAATTATAATTTTTGCGACGTTTTTTTGGTATCTGAAACTTGAGCTGGGAGCTCTCAAGTGCTTAATCCGCCTCTGTCTTCAGACAAATCTTGACATTTCTCTTTTTGAAATATATCAATTGATAACAAATTTGCATTTAGTAAAATCATCATGCCGTATACCGTCTAATTTCTTTGAAATGATTATTGCAAATTATATCTTGACCGCTATATAACTTTCCTGCAACTTTTAGTACTTATGATCTTTTTTATGTTTATACATTTGATTAGATCCTGTGACGTGTAGGTAAATATTTTTCGCGAAAGCAGTTGCCAAAAAATGCGTGATAAATGATTTAAAAGTGTTTATCACATAATTAGCATAGTATTATGATTTAATTCTTCTTATTTCTCAAAAATAAAAACGGGCTGGATCGAGGAGGTTGTGAACAGAAAAAATACTGAATGCCACGTCAATTATCTAATGACTTTACTCCAGGGATCTCCGATAGATGTATTAATTATTTTTAATTAATACTAAATAATATTATTAGTTTTAAACTAATGTGTAATGAAATGAATCAAACAAGTTACTTACAATATTAGATTGCCATTATTCTTGAATAGCTGATTTATTATGAATGTCATATTTACATATGTACATATTGTCATATACAAGTATTAGTTAAAATGTAATTGCTGTTATATTTACATATATAGCGAATAAAGATACTCAAACTACTCGGCATCTCAACTACATTTTTTTATATTAATTTAAAATACTCGAGTAGTTTCAGATGTTCTAAGATATATACAATAAATTCAAATTTGTGTTTTTAATTAGATGATAAATAAATAAATAATCTTATTAAATAATTTTATTTCAATTTATAAAATATATATTTCAAAAATAATAGAGTATTAAACGTCGTAAATGACTTTAGTTGTGTTAAGTACAACTATTACTCGAGTATTTTCAAAGTATCGAGTACTAGATACTCGAATTGGAGTCCACTAAGCCTTGAATAAACTTTCCTAGCCTTGAATAGAAAAATAGAGAACTTTTTCAAATCAGTGATTCATGATAATTTTATAAAGACTGACTTTGTGAGAATAGTTCTATTAGAAAATCTTTAAATTTTGTAAGTAGTGAGTACAAGTGCCGACCCTGCAGCCGAGTTGCTAACTCGCAAAGTCGAGCGTCTTATATGGTTTTAATTAATTCCTGTATTGACTGTTTCGAAGAGGCTGATAATAAAAATAACAAGCAGCTCTCATAAAACAAATTTATATTGATATGATTAATGCCCATATGCTTTCTACTCTGTTATGACATGTGAATAAAATTTTTAGCTTATTGTAGGGTTTTTCCAATATGGGCGTTTTCCACATTTTTCACAATCGATATTTTCTTTAATAGCACTACATAAATAAGCGTTAAGTTTTATATGTCACATGAAAAATCATACAATTATATCATATAAATAAATTTTAAGTATCCTTACTTGGACCCGAATCTATGAGCACAGCAATCGAAGCCGACGACGTTGAAGAGTCAACAGGCCCTGCAAATACCACCTTGGCAAAAAATACCCTCAATTGTTTCTTTTTGCTTGTGATCCGGTCCTGATTGAAAATGGTGTATACCTGTTAATGAACATACTAATACATATCCAAGTATTTATGATTGCCATAAAAATTTGCGAAAAAGCTGTTTTTTGCCCATGTACAAAGTAACTATTTCATATTTCGATAACACAGCGCCACCTTTTAATGCCTTCTCTAATTGAAAAATTAAACAGAATCTAAAAATATTCACATAATTGCTATTCGCAGACTGTTGACAAGCTGTTTATAGTTCCATATTCAAATAACATACTTAACATATTTCTCAAGGAAACCATTGTTGACGAAAAAAGATTCAACTTGCATTATGAGTTATTATTTTTACTGTAGTAGTTAAAAAAAATTGTACATCCGCAGTGAAAAGAATTGTTTTTATTTTAAATATCAAAAAAAGAGAGTTTGCTGAAAATGTAGTTAATAAGTAATCATTTTTAAATATATTATAATAACATATTTTTTCTGTACTATATTTCTGTATTATTGATTAATCAATAATTATATAAATTTATTGACTATTAATTCATACTTGCATTGTAGTACGCTAAAAAATAAATATAAAACTATTCAAATTCAAAAAAATGTTTTTGAGCTTTTTAAAAAATAAAACATTGAAAATTTTATCCAACAAAACTCACAAGTGTTTGCTTAGTACTCGGTGATTAAATAAAAAGCATTCAACGTTATTTTTTTTAGCAGAAGTGATCATTTTGAAAACAGGAAGTTTTTTTAAATGTTGTAAACGGTCGAAACTTTTTAAATTTATGCTTTAGTATTGAAACGATTCTACCTTCATGCTTTAGTATTGAAAAGGTTCTCATATCACTGATACTGTTTTAAGATATGAACGTTTAAAGTTTCGATTGATTGAAATTCTCTTGTAACAATGAGCATTTAAAAATGTTTCAAACTAATTATTTTAAGCATATTTTGAACGTTAATTTAAAAAATTTAAATAATGACAATCTTAGTACTTTGTCAAATAAATTTATCAAAAAAAGTTTGCAGATACAGTATAACTCCGGAATACTGCTAACTCCGTCATTCAACTAGATAATTCTGAAATTCATATAATATATGATAGAATGCATAAATACAAACTTTTCCGACCAAAAGGTAATTTTATACAAAAATGACAATTAGAACCTTTTCAAAGTAAGGTTACGAAATATTTAGTGATGTTTATTTATGGGGTCACATTTTGAATCGCTGGGCTTAGTAAATTATTTGGCGGGAATATTCAATTGGACGTTGTTAGCATATTAAATTTTAACCGACAGATTTCTTGCAACTCATTGACATAACCGCATGTTTTATCTGTTAAGCTTTTAAGAGTTGTATGCTTAATTTAAATACCAATACACATAATACAACTTCAACATGCTGGATCCGTGGCCGAGTGTCAACGTCATTGGGTTTGGTTGCGAAACACATTGGCTTGAATCCCAATACATAAAGCTTTTTTGTATTGATTTATCAATTTTGTTCGATGGGATGAATTTCTGTAATGACTAAAATCCCCATTCCTCTTCTTCAACCAATCTGATCCTAAGAACAAGGCACATAAAGAGCGATAAGCTAATAACTGGCACTGTCTTAGCTTTATCTTTATATCCCTACTCTATTCGAGAAAGAGATGTTGAGCAACTGAGTAACAATCAGTTCTCGTGGAAAAAACATTCCTTTGAAATAAGATTGCTTAGGGATTCATATGCTCTAATCCATTTAGAGCGAACATGGTTAAAAAAATAGCTACAAAATAATTTATGCGTAGAGGCTCTACGCCAAACTGTTTTTATGTTGAAATCAAATATTCTTCTAAATGAACTTTCACAACCAACTTATCCAATACCTTCCTTCAAATTGTGTAACTTTTGCTTTATCTTCCATTTCTTTTCGCATTCAGAGTAATTAATTTACATTCGATAGTGCTACGAAAACCTAAATGCGTATATGTACGTGCGTAGACCTCTATGCTGGAAAGTATGAGAGGTTTTTACTGAGGAAGCATTTTTAATTAAATGTCACAAGTTGTAAAAAAATACTTGAATCTTTTTATTTTTGATATTTTTAATAAATAAATCCCTTTGAAATCGGTAAAATGTTTCCTTTTTACATCAATAAGATCTTCATTGATATCGATAAAAAAATGTATTTAAAACTAGAATACCTTCTGAAATCATTTTAAGTTCAAAGAAAAAAATATGTATTTAGCATGAGATCATTCATTCATCAATCTTGTATCAATCGCAACTGACTACTATTTTTCAGACTGCATGTGTACTTAAGTTGTACAAACTTATAATGCATACAATTTGCATTGGACACATAAAGGCGTAAACAATTATCATTACATTACGATGTAGTGACGTCAGAAGCGCGTGTGGGATCCACCACACAATGTTTTTCCATGCAGCGAAAATCAGTACATATTCTTATTTAATAGCGGCGATTTATTTAAGTGACGTTTTAATTATGTGATTGGTGTAAAATCAGTGATTATGCCTTATGAAAATGTTTGTCAACCTACATAAGTAGATCTGGCATAATATTTTTCAATTTATTTCAAAGAAATACGTACATATATAAAGATTGTATGCGTTTGTAACGTGGTACAAAACTTAACACACAATCCTAAAAAAAGTTTATAAAACATATGCTGTCAACACGAATGACAATGTCACTGAACAACGTAAAAACTTCACAAAGTTACGTTTCCATATTCAAACTGATTCTATACTTTGCGTTAAAAAAATCATTCATATTTTATTCTGTGAATTAAACTGCCTTTTCACTATGATATAATATATAAATCAATATTGTAAGTATACAAGGAGAAGCATATAGAGAAAAATATTTGTACAGATTCATAAATCATTTATTATAATTTAAGTTCACGCGTAAGGACTTAGTTATCGAAATCATATGCACTTCAAGGTTTGCGTATTCAAATTGTTATAGTAAAATATGCAAATGACACTTAATATGCATAGTAATTGTATTCTAAATTAGCGTATCACGTGTTTGATTGAACTGTCACTTTTCTTAATTATCAGCCGAACTGCATTATTAAGTTGTTCAAAAACAAATTAACGTTTTCATGAAATTTACTTAAAATTTCTTGATACGACTATTTTTGAAAAAAATTTTGAACTTGTGTTTGAAATTTTTGATACATTTCAATCAAGAAGACTGGATTTTCAAATTATTATTTCCTTTCCTACAAATATGTTTTGCTATCCATGAAAAATCATGAAAAAGATAATATTGCAATTGAGTGACAAGTACTCATTAATGAAAAGGCATTACTTAAATAAATAAATAATACAAAATATATACAACTACTTCCACATGTATTACGTCATTGCGAGCACTATTTTGAGAGAATAGTTGAGCGAAACCGGTTCTGATTTTTCTCAGAATACATATGGTAGTAGTACCTACTATATAATGTTCACTTTTGATGTGTTAACTGTCAATTCTTGCTTTTTAATTATACTTATTGCAACTTAGATTTGTTAGGATATGGACCGGTTTCGCTCATTACCAGCACTATCAACTGAACAGTTGCTTGCGGTGAGCTTAACTGGTCCTGATCCTAATAAATCTTATATTTCGTGTAAAAAGTACAAAAAAAATATGTTACTTTTTTTTTTACTATTATATATAGTGTTTTTTATTCGTTCAAATAAGTAATCATATCAAACACCGATTTGAAAAAACGTTAATTAAAAAGGCTTCAAAACAAAAAAATATATCTCTTCAACACAGTACAAGTAAACTGCCTTTGATTCTAGACGTCTTTACTGTGAATCCATACATCAATTGAAAAACCTTTGCACGCGTCATCGTAATTCAAATAGTGTCCTTAAAGTAATTCGATGAGAGAAGTAATTCAAATTTTATTGCGTGTAAGATATAGCACTGATTATTTTATGAGGATTGCAATGAAGGTGTAAACAATAGTCGTAAGCGAGTTAATATTCATTTTATGACTTCTACTCGCAATAAATCATAGTGCAGTCATAAATCTCACGAGAAGAATATGATCGTATTGATGTGATCTTTGTTAGAATCCGGTGCTTAATTTTGTGTAGGCAGAAATACGTGCTTATTATTTCATTCGATTTTATAGGAAACATCTTGTCGATTAAAACATTCAATTATATGTAGATACTCTAATGGTGTGGTTTTTTATCATTAAATGTATTTTTTGTATACACCGTTTTAATTTTTGAATGGAGGTAGATTTGATGGGATAAAAAATCAATACATCTGTTGGAAAATCAACGTACGACAATTTTCGAAAATCAATGTATGATTTTTTTTTGTAAGTTACCTTTTGACGACATCACTGTATATTGCATCGAGCAAAGAACTACCGCTCTGATGATAGGTGGATTACTAGTTTTTCTTAATTGTTTTTCCTTTTAATATTCTTTACAAAGGAAATGGTTGCGTGACTTACTAACATCAACTTTTCGTTCAATAAATTAAATCAAGATGCTCCATTATGAACCCGAATGCTTCACATAAGGGACCATACATATATATTATAAATCCTTATATTAATTATGGAATAAGTACACAAAATGTTTTATTATTTTTTAATAGTTATATATGTATACTTAAAGACTTTTTATACATACTTATAAATCATTTTAAATATGATTTTTCGAATGTCTTAGTTTTTGATCAAGTTGAAAGAAGGTTGGTTTATTAGCTAAAAATAAATAATGTTAATTTTTGTACTACGTCCACATAAATTTAAATAGTGAGGTTTCGCTAATAGCAAACATTTTGAATCGATGAAACACAAAAACAAAGATAGTTATTTATATCAAATTGAGTCAAACTATTGACAACATATTTTATTATAATGCCTTTCCACCAAGTATTGACGGTGAACACCTTAAAATTGATAAACATATTAGCTGACTAATATCATAGATGTAAGTTACAAACAGTACTTGACAATACTTACAGAAGTTATTAGATTTCAATATGTTACTTTATTCGTTAGAAATTTAATAGGCATTTCATTATAATGGATTGTTTGTTTGCACCAACAATTTAAGTAGTTTTTTTTACGGAAGTAGATATTTGAGAAAAACAGTAGATTCACAAGCGCTACACAATCAGTGCTCCACTAAATAGTTAATAAACATCAGCTGATATGTCTCCAATGGCTGCAGGCTTACAATACATTGCCCTGTGACAAATAATGATACTCTACAGAGGTGAATCTAGCATCGACGCATTTTTTTCTTCTCGGAACTGTCGAAAGCTGGTGTATGAATCGCAGTGTGGCTCTTAGTTAATGTGTATTTTGGTATATAATAAAATTCAGTTAATTACATTCTTTTGACCGTTTGCTGTGTATTTAACGATATTAATTGTCCTTTATATCCAATTACATACAAATAATTCACTGTGGTAGTAGAGTTAAATTCCGCGGAAAATCTAAACAGATAAAAGATACTTCGTCCCCGTATAATGATAACAAGCCGTTCAAAACTTGTATGTATTTTGAAAAATAAATATCTCGTATGTAACTTAAATAATGTAACTGCGTTCATCTCGCTAAGTAGCTTTTTTCCCTTTAACTATTGAATTTGAATAGGCCCTGAACGCGTAAAATAAGAGCGAAGCTGGGTAGTTTACAATGGTATCAATTAACGAGTTCATAGTTGGTAGTCATTTCATAGGAAGTAGCCGAATTCTCACAATATTTGTTTTGCTTTTTATAATTCTGGCGTAGAACTAGAATTGTGGTTGATTTCAATGATTATGCCTTGTTAAAACTAATAATTTGTCTACTTCTGACGATTCATTTGTTATGTTCACAGAACTTACCGTAATTTTTTTGGTTTGATTTCTGGGTTTTCTGCTACAAGTGAGAGTCAAATCATTTACTACGCATTGCAAGTATCTTTTAATTCGTTTATCGCAGAAAAACAGACAGTTAACCAAAATCAGAAAACAAGCAACTAAATAGCAAGAGACTAAAACCCGTCAGAAGTGAATGTTGCAATCATAGGCGTAAAAATTACCAACTCCGGATTTTCCTAATTTTCTCTGTGTAGGTTCAAATGTGTCAATAGATAATTAAATTACTATCGAAGAGTCGATTTTCCGAGCGTCGATAATGTGTTTATTTGATTTCGACGTTTTTTGTTAACTCGATTATTGGTATTTAACGATATCGGCAAACATGACTCGTCGGACGTCGGCGTCTCGCCAAATGTGGCAGCATATTCACGCAGATGCGATATGATAAAAGGAGACATTTCAGACGGTAGCCTTAGTACACATTTAGATCAAGTGGCAAATGGTTCCGCTTTTCAACAACCGATGACACCTTTCAGTCCGGTGGCCGCCATTGAACCGTTTATCCTCTTGACAGTTCGCGGGCACGGTGCTGCCATATTTTAAATTGGTATTCCTCATTTAAATTACCTAATCGAATAAAATGGAGTCGCCGGAATCTCCCGGGGCCAAGGACGAAACGCAGCTGATTCCTGGCGGCTGGAACACGCCGAAAATAGTGGCGAATGGAGCACTTATACCGGGAACTTATTATCCCAATGGAAAAAGGTAATTTTTCATAGAATACACTTGTTTATTAAACCTTTAGTAAAAATAATAAACGTGCGTAAAGTAAGCTAGTATAAACGTTGTTCCTTTTAACTTTGAACATGATGGAAAAAAAAACAGTGGTGTTGTCTGATAGATACATTAATAAGCGCCTTAATTTGAGGGTGAATGGTGGTAGTAGCTGAAACAATTGAAGACTATATGCTATATAAATATAAGTGTTGCGTTTTAGTTTTTTTTCAGTGAATGTAATTTATGTGAAAATTAAAAAAAAAATCGGTCAAATGAATGTGTCGTTTAGTTTACATATATTTCAATAGACAAAAAGTACCTACTGGAATCCTATCTTGTTTCGCAGCTATGATATATTTTTTTTATAATACTGTAAGAAAAATAACAATGTATTTTAGTTCTACATAAATTATTTCATATATTAACAAGAAGTAAGCCGAAATAGCTATCAACAAATATATGTATAAAATAATTTATGTAGAACTAAAATACGTTGTTATTTTTCTTACCGTATTATAATGGAGTTCTACCAAGTAAATGCCTACTCAATCAATATTTTTTTTATCTTAAAAAATCAGAGCGAAAAAGTTTTTGTTTGAAATATTTTTTTATTACGATATCATCGGTACAGAAGTCTTTAGATACAAAATTGATTAAAATTGAGTTGCATATTATGTATACTTATGATTGAGTTAATGAGTCATTTTTTACATATTTTATTGGAAAGATGCCCACGAATGCACCACAGATAAATAAACAATCTTGTGTTTGGTAGTTTTCTGAATTGCTTTTTGATTTTTATTTTCATCCGAAATTAAACCACACCAATACATTTACATTAAACTATTTAGCATATTTTATAATCTACTTAAAAGCAGCTGATATTCCAAACGTTTATTCTTTCATCTATTATACTTCTGTAAAAATTGAGCACGTGCAAAGCGAACATCGGTTGCTTTCAAAGCACACTATGCAGATTCATCATTGAATAGATAAACTTATCCGTACAAACACCATTCTTAGTCTCGGGGACGTCCTCAATTGAATGAAATAGCAAGCTCGATTGTAAAATTGTAGAAATGATTAGGCCGCGTATTACATAACTTTGTCTACCCACCTACATCAACAACTGTCTTAGGCCTAAAACGTGCATCAAACAATCTAACTATGTATATTACAATCCCTATATAAAACACAACGTAACGTTAGTTGTACTTTGAAGCAATCAACGTTGTATTTAATATAATTGCCATCAGTACGAGCATACATAGCCTTTAAACTGAGAATAAAATCCTAAATCCTGTGTACAAACATAAAGGGCGAAGATACAATTCAATTTGTGACCTGCAAGCTTTTCAGTGGACTTTTTCCGACCGGAAACAACATCACGATTGTATTGTATAATTTTAATTTAAAATGACAAAAATTGATATGGGCATGTACAAAAATACGCGTAAAGTCTATCTAATCTATAAATTTCAATTGAAAGTTAGTATAAAAGTGTACGATATCGATAGCCGGTGTCACGCTGTACTTTTACGCCGACTAGAATTTGGTAAAACAGAAATCTATAATTTGAACGCACTCCAAATCGCCACAGTTTTATGTTTTGAAAATTCAATATATAGTTTACAGTCCGAATCGTGTGCTTAAATTTAAAATCCTCAATCGTTTAGATATGTCCAATTATATTTTATTTTTTTAATAGATAGTATATTAAAGATAAAGTATATTATATTCTAATAATGTATTTAGCCTATTTTTTTTTGAAACTACTGAAAATTCTATAAAGCTTATCCTCCATACAAAATAAAAAAATTTGAATAGCAGTTGTCGTGGGCATTTATAGAATTTGAGGAATCCAAAAACTACATGTAGATTCGATAACTTAAAAAACCGGATATGATCGTGTTTATTATATTTATGACTATTTTCGATCCCTCATTTGAACCGTGATATTTTTAGATGTAGTTTAACTCTTTGTCATTATTTATTCACTATTATTTCAATATTTAATGTAAAGCTATGACCTCTATACTGTTCGATGTATACATTATCTTGCAATATCATCATTTTATTATAATAGATTCCAAGCTTTTTCGGCGTATTATTTATGCAAGAAAACTTCAGTGACAGTTTCCGTTATTTGAAAAACTAAAAATAGAGGGCAGCAGAAGCGTTGGTAAAAAGGGATTGGTGATCTAATGCTACGGGTCGATATATTTTTTTTAAATGTGGAAGACGGCACTTTATTTAAAATAATTATAATAATCGACCTCAAAGCGTGTCTTTTAAGTCACTCAAGCTGGTTTTTATTATTACGCCAGCAATATTGAAATGTTTGAAGTGAGAAACATGGATTAGAAAAAAAATACCGAGCTAATGAACGTAAAAAGTCTAATCAAATCGCAGAATGGTCGATAAACTCATTATTTACGATATTGATTTAATTTAATCATTTTGAAAAAATCGGCGGGTTGACATAATTTTAGCTGTGCCATGTGCGAAAAACGAAATAAAATGGTTGCTTAAATCACAAATAAAATGTAAATTACTATAACGCAATATCCGGATATAAAGTGAGTTTAGATATATACCATTCATACAAATATTAACATACTACTATTTATAAATATGTAAATGTATACAATATTATAATACATATACTGCTACATATAATATATAACAACTTTCATACATTATTTGTTTATATATCATTCTATCAATCAGTTTATTTTTAATAGTTGACCTTTAGTGATTACCAGTGTTTTATTTTGATATTCTACCATCATTAATTAACAATTTATTTTAATTATAAAAACAATATTTACAAATCAACGCATCCGTCAACTGTCTATCTATTTGGCTCAGTAAAATTTGTGTGCTACAAATTGATATAACTTGAATTGTGTACTTTTCCATAAGATTTGTAGCCAACTACCCGGGTTTATTCTTTTGACATCGACGCGTAGTAAACAGTTTGTAATGAAATGCATGAAGATGTCGAGACCCGGGTCATAGTGAAGTAAAAAGTTCAAACGATTCTAATTTGATATTGAAATTCCATCAAGTAATTTCAATCGAAATTGACATTTTATATGTTTTTTTATTAGTTCTAAATCGTGTGTATTTTAAAAATATTTAAACGATGTAGGTATTATAATGAATACCAGTATTAACGTGTCTGACTCTAATTATTATTTTGGACAGTGAGTATTACGCTGGTTAATGACAAAATAAAGCTGTCAACCTAACCTTCCCAAAATACTGAAAAATTTATGCTTATAATACTGTCTGACGCGAAAAAAACAATTACAATTGATATTGAAAACCACTCTTTTTTGTTTTCAGAACTCGAATCTACCGCTACGGAGGCACTCGCAAAGTGAGGCGACGAGCAGTCTTAAAAAACGGCGAATGCAACGTCCTCCAGTCCAAAATATCCCAAAGACGCCTCCGATTCTTGCAAGACATCTTCACTACCTTCGTAGACACCCAATGGCGGTGGACCCTCATAGTGTTCACTCTTAGCTTCATCCTCTCCTGGCTCTCGTTCGCGGTCATCTGGTGGCTCATCTCTTTCACCCACGGAGACCTGGAGCCTGCTCACTTGCCAGACAACCAAGAAGAGTCTAACTGGAAACCTTGCATCACCAATATCAACGCGTTCAGCTCGTGCTTTTTGTTTAGTATAGAAACCCAACACACCATCGGTTACGGCTCGCGTCTGACAACAGAAGAATGCCCAGAAGCCATATTTGTTATGTGTATTCAGAGTATTTTCGGCGTTTTAATTCAAGCATTTATGGTAGGGATTGTTTTTGCTAAAATGACCCGCCCAAAACACAGAACGCAGACTCTTCTCTTTTCAAAATATGCCGTTATTTGCCAGCGTGACGGAGAACTCTGTTTCATGTTCAGAGTCGGAGATATGAGGAAATCTCATATAATCGGCGCCAGCATACGAGCCCAGCTCATCAGAACAAAAATGACTAAAGAAGGAGAGAGTCTCTCGCAGTATCAAACAGAACTCGAAGTGAACGCAGACGGGTGTGATGCAGATCTATTCTTCATTTGGCCCTTGACGGTTGTACACAAAATCAACATTAACAGTCCCCTGTTCAATTATTCCGCCAGCGATATGCTACAGGATCGGTTCGAGATCGTCGTCATTCTCGAGGGCACGATCGAATCGACGGGGCAATCGACGCAGGCCAGGTCCAGCTTTATAGCGACGGAAATTTTATGGGGGCACCGATTCGACCCCCTCGTGTCATACAACAAAGATCGACAAGGATACGAGGTGGATTATTCAAAATTCGACGAAACGACTCAAGTTGACACTCCGCTCTGCTCCGGAAAGGAATTGTCAGAGTTTTATAAAATCCAAGAAGACTACAGAACCACTGGTCAGTACCTAAAACAGCCGCTTAAAAAATAATAACCCGATGTCACCTCAATTCATTTAATGCACATGTATTTAAAAATAATAAGATGAACTGCAACCAATTAAAATCACTTCTCAAAGAAAGCAAGCAATGCAGAAACTAAATAATCTACTATGCAAAATAGCTGGCTCTAAACTATTATTGTATTTTCAATTAAAATACGCATCTGTTTACTAAAATCACTAAAAATAATAAGCATCCATACTATTTTTACATTACGTAGTTTTTCATTAATATATAATATAAAACCCAGATCTTAACACATAAATTGGTTTCGTTAATTCAATTTGAGCGTAGGTAATACTCAGCGATACTGTGCATTTTGTGTGATTTAATAGATCATGAGAAACCATGTGTGTAAATGTGACTTCATAATCATAAATAATTGTAAAGACCACATTTTCGTGGTGACGACTTTTTCATGTTGTGGTAATTTTTGGGTGAATCCATTGTATCATCATTTTGAATGGCTCCCTGCATATAATATTCTTCTTATTAGCCTCCAGCGGAGAAATGCGCTGAAAAAAGTCCCTTATGCTCTGTTACGCAACCATCGAGTAGTTTTGTTATAATGTCACGTTTATAAGGATCAATTTAGAAGTACCGTCTACCTGTGTAAAATATCCATTAATTGTTTTCTGTTTTTGAATTTTTTCATTGGGGTAACGTGATAAGAGCTGAATCTATTTTTTTGAATCTCACTTAGTATGATTAACTTTGACAAAATTACTAAATGTTTTACTAAGCACGAAGAAAGTTATTCAATGAAAGTAAATTTTAAACTTATTTTCCATTTTACTTGACCCTTGTAAAACTGCGTGCCCAGCGACTAATGCCGTGTTAAACTTAGATTCTGTGATGATGTTATATTTGTATTTCCATCACCACCGTATCAATGGTCCATTGTCCGCGCTTATATGTGGTTTTGTTAGTGGTAATATCTTCCTAGTAATTACCTGTGTTCGTGTTGTGTGAATTTAGATCACGGGGATGTGGCGTCTCTAAAACGTGAGCCCACGTCAGAGATGCCTCCGCCGCCGCCTCTCGAAACGGCTATCGACATATGAAGCTATCGCCATGCTTTATTGCAATGGATGGAATAAGTTCGGTACTATTGCGAAGAGCTGAAAACATTCACAAAAGGTTGTCAGCAACTGCTACCAAGTCCAATAACTCGCTACAACTATTGACAGTCTTCGCTTTATCACAATCACCGCTTTTCATATTATGTTTTATATTTCACAGCCATTATCACCAAACACCATGGATTTATAAGCCATAAGAAAATATATTTCCACAATTGATCGTGTTTCTCGCCGTTCTATTATCATCGAATTCCTTTGTTTTATTTTAATTTTTTGCGTTGTTCCACTATTGAGAATTCGATTCTTAGTTGAGTTTGAAATATTATTTATCATTATTCCTCACTTCAGGTCGTTCTAATGTTTTAAATAATTTGAATAAGTCGTGGATTCCTTCTTGAACGATCGGGTCTAATACTGGAGAGAAATACGTTATATTTTCATGGTGTATATTAATATTTGCACGCTTACAGAATGAAATACCTCTCACTCAATTATAATTTAGTATTAAAAATAAGCATTTGAAATAATAATATGAATGTAAAATATGTCCGTTAGGTTTTCATGCGCCACGGTCGCCGGTGATCGGTGACGGGCGTAATGTTGTGACGGCCCGCGAAAACGAGCCGACGCAAAGACAACTGTACGAACGAAGAATAGAAAGGTTCGAGGACACGCACGAAACCCTCGCTCCGGATAGCAACGGCGACAAGAAAATTGATATGGACAAAAGTTACGTGAAAGTGGCGGCCGGAGACGATTCAGACTCAAGTGATTGATCGCCGCGGTATTAATCGTCATAAAAAACTAAGAGCATTAAACGAAAAGACTTCTTTAAAATTGAATGAACATTTATATCAATTTCTACCGTCTGAAAAAAAATACAGTTTTATTGAAGATAAATATATCATTAAAAACATAATATTCAATTGAAATACAAGGCATTGCTCATTAACTGTAAGTTATAATTATCACCATGTCTGAAGAATGTATTTTTTTTTTATTGTATCTGTTTGATAAACAATTATTCAAAATAGTATTGCCGACATATTGTTTTTTTTTTTTTTGGTTGAATGATAGCGATTTATTCTTGTAGCAAATGTATGGTATTTAAAATGGATAATAAAATGCTGTGAATATCTTACGCATGGTGGAATTATGCCTTTTAAGCTTGTTACTATTGAATATTAAAACATTTTAAATTAAATTCATAATCAATTTCAAAATGATGAAGTTTAGAAAACTTTTATGTTTGTAAATTATGTGTGATTGAATTATATAATTATGTATTTTATAAAAAAAGCTTTCAATATTTAATTCACCAGTATCAAAATAGTTTAACAGAGAATATTTTAATAGAACACCATTACAAAGTCATATCACTACAAATATCAAAAAGTAGATTTTTAATTAAAAGTAGAGTCAATTATTTACCATAATAAAAATGGGACCAATTGCTTTATAATATAATATAAGTAGAATTAATAGGACAATACTCTCAAAGATATCAATATTTTTAGATTTTTTGTGATTTAGTCTACCGATATTGTACTATTATTTATTAAAATTTGTTCTTTAAGCTAATTGAGATTTTCCTCATAATGCAATAACTATGCCATTATCCCTTGGTATTTTATAAGTGTGCCTTACCCTAATAGATATTGTGAAATATTAATAAATTTCTCTTTAAATAATATTTGATTTCCGAATTTAGATATCAAAATAAGTGCCATGTTTTATAATGTTTATGGCAACATTTTTACTAAATTAAAAAGTATTATTAAAATCAAATGAACAATTAATCAGTGATTAGAAATAAATTTAGTGGAATAAGATGTAAATACAGATAAATATATATATAATACATCAATATTATGTAAATATGTGAAATAGTGTTATAAGACGAGCGAAATAAAAATGTTAATGATACCTAGTGAGTGTGTTTTTCTTGTTTTTGTTTTAGGATACATACAAGTAGAGACTCCAATTCAAGTAGCGAATACTCGATACTCGAGAATACTCGTCCATTTTTCAATTACTCGATACACGAGTATTTTGATTTTTTTTATCCATGTCCGCTCACAACTTGGAGCATATGTACTCCTCACGGAGTTTATCTCAGCATATATTTTTTTCTACGAGAACTGCTTGTTACTCAGTTGCTCAACCGAAAGGATACGAGGACTCGGACAGGACTAGTGGTAACCTAATCGCTCTCCCTAAGCGTCGCTCTTTGGGATAGGTGGGAAGGGATTTTCAACAATTCAAACACCCATGACTTTGAACAGATTTATCGACTGAAAAAATCCGCTCCTACCGGGAATCGAACCCAGGCGGTCCGGCACGCAAGCCAACGACGTTGACACAGCGCCACGGGACGGATTTTTGAAAATACTCGATTTTAGTAATAATCGTCAAAAGTATTTTTCTGCTGCGGTAAATATAAAAACAAAACTTCGAAACAATTTAAAATTTGAAACGTTTAATTCTTTATTATTGTTGAAAGATATGTTGTATAAATTGAAATATTTTTTTTAATCAATTTAAATAAGCTTCTTTGTTTATTTATTATCTATTAATCTACACAAATTCGAATTAAAAGTATAGATATACTCGAATATTTTAAAATATTACTACTCGATACTCGAATAGCTGAAATTTCGAGTAATCGGCGTCTCTAGATATAAGCCATGCTTTCAGTGTGCAGCATCGTTCTCTTTTAAGGGAACTGTTTGGTATCCAGTCGCTCAATTACTTTCAGACAGTGTGAGGATAGGAAATAACTATCAGTTAGTTTTTGTATTCACTCTCATCGTGTCCTCTTTTTCGACTCCAGTGAAAATGAAATTCATGTTTTTGCGCTCGAATCCATAAATCGATTGAATAATCAATTTGTAGACGCGTTTAAGACTCGATCTTGTCGATACTGAATGCGAACATGACGAAGGCTCATTAGCAATGTAAAATGATTTACGAGAGAGAAGATTGGTAGAATATATACAATGAACCCTCGCTTTAACGTGTTTTGAAGGGAGTGAAAAAAAATGATCTGGGGTTCTAAGTACATATAGTCAAAACCATATATCGATCCCTGTTATAGGCGGCTTCCTAGATCACCGTTTTCAACAACACCCAAACTTTTCAAGGAATATTTCATATTTTATGAAAAAATAATTATCCAATATTATACATACAATATAGTACACAGGTGAACAAACTAAAAACAACGTTAGAAATTAAAAATGTCTATGAATGTACACAAATGGTAAACTATTATACATATTATATTGATATCGTTCAATTTACAAAATAAAATTTTGTATGGGTGCCTTGTCTTCTCCAGAGCGGATCCCTATTTCAGTGCTTTATGAGGATGGGCTGTAATTTATTAAAACTACTTTTATTTTATCAATAAAATCAAAAAAATCAGTTTGTTACATATTTTTTCGATAATGTTTCTATTTTTATGAACCGCGTATGTTTTTCTTTTGCTGAAACATTATGTGAACTGATGTAAACAAAAATAAAAAAGAACGGACAAATATAGAAAATAAAAATAAATTTACCTTCGAATACAATCGCCATACCGTCTGCCTGCAAGCAAACGATCGTTCACCAATCACGTTATGCAACCTTGACCATAGGGCTAGAATTATTTTTTTATGGGTGCCATTCTTGTCTTCTCCAGAGCGGATCCCTATTTCAGAGCTATAGGAGGGTGGGCTGTAATTTATTAAAAATACTTTTATTTTATAAATAAAATCTAACAAATCGGTTTGTTACATATTTTATGCCACATAGTACATTCGAATACAATCGCAAAATGACAACCATACTGTCTGCCTGAAAGCAAACAATCGTCCACCAATCACGTTGCGTAACCTTGACCATAAGGCTTGTGGTAAATTATAGTTCTCTATGGCGTATGCTCTTATGGCACAAGCACTGCAGACTGTATGCACACGTGTCAATAAATAAAGTATTTCGACGTAAATTGTGGGAACTAAAAACGTTAACTCTGGAACTATGTTGGTGTATTCGCAGATAGCGGGACTGCTGTTATTGTACGCAAATATCGAGAACATGTGAATTGTGGGCGAGTAAAAACAGGGTTTCCTCTAGTAAAATCAAGACAATTGATCCAAAATTGTGCGGGATTCCAAAGTCGTAGGGCTCTCTTACGTACACATTAAGGTAAATGTACCAGTAGCTGACCGTTTAAGAGAAAATTTCAACAAAAATAACGATGAAGGTTTAGCATTGTACCGAATGAAGGCAAAGCAAGTATACTCATATTGGATCATATGTCTTAGTTAATATTATGTAACAAAAATTACGAAAGGGCCTGTTGAAAAAAAGTTGTGTTAAATTATTAGAAGTCATGTTTTTGTTTCAGTAGTTGACCATCTCACAAATTGAAAAATCCAGTAGTTGACCATGTCTAAACAGGGGGCTTTATAATGAACTTTCTGTCAGAGTTGCCTCAGGGCTTTCTGTCACACCACTCTTGGTTGAATCAAGTAGCAATGGGTGGTTCAGGAACAAGGTACACACCGTTTCTAGATTGATCACTTAAGAAATTTGAAAAAATACACTTTCCTCACTAAGTGTTGTTTTCAAATGGCCACCCTGGCACTTCATTGGCTATATGGTGACGTGCTAGTGGCTCATTCCGACCACAGATGCCTTAAATTGTCTTAACTTTACAATTTAGATCAATCCCGCATCTGCATTTCTTATTTTGGGCCATTTTATTCTCAAAAGGTCAACTACTGGTACATTTACCTTATTGCAAATAAAATACCTAGAAAATATCTAGCATAAACCGTTAATCAAAACTAGTTAGTTTAAAATTAGTCAAAGTAAGTATAAGCTGAATGTGAATTATTTGACTTTACTTGTCTGAAGGTATGGGGTACTCGCAAAATTTTTAAATTGAAACAAAAAAAATGGGATTTCTTATTATTAGTTAATAAAAATAAAAGAAAATAACGTTTTTTTCAACATATGAACAATAAAAATTATAAATCAAAACTAGTAGTTTTAAAAGTTTCATGCACAATAAACTGTTATGTATAGTTTTAGAGATTTAATGCTTTGGATTATTAATTCAACCAATAATTTCAAATTCATAAAATGATTGCATTATCAACTACCTAGCCCAATAATTAATTGAACATTTTTAATGATTTGAATACGGTTGCGTCAACTGATATGTCAGTGCTGCCAGAAACTAAAAATCTTATATTTTGCCTGTCATTTCCATTTCATTTCATTTCCCGTCAAATCATTTCCCGTCAAAATTGTACAAAGCATAAAGTTGTAAAAAATATCTTTTAGGTGAAATCTAAATTACATACATTACTCAAATATAATAAAAAAATGTTTTGAGAACACTACATAAGTCACAAATAAATATTAAACATTGGTATTTGTTCATGTTTTTTTAATTAAATACATCTTTTATTCGACTTCATTATTAAAATGCGAGCGCTTTATATAAAGCTAAAAGTAAATTTTTTTTGACTGCCGTTTTGACAGCTAAATTACATTGATGTAGTAGAATAATTATCTATTATTGCCATTTATTATCAAATCAATAGAACTATCCAGATTGTCTTATCAATTTTATTCAAAAATAAACGTAGGTATTTAGAAAAATAGAGAAATCGAATAATATATTTTTAGTATCTAGCAATATTCTGTACCCTGTTGTTCGTCTTATTTCGACTGTCAGTTTTCCGTCAGACGAAATAATAATATAATGTTTCGGACATCAACAAACTTCGACAAGCTACTGGGTATGTTTACAAGCGAAATTCTTGACTATTCTGTGTTTCACTTTTATTAATTACAGAGAATATTTTATTTTCAACTATATTGTCATTGTCGTTTCATTTCCAGATAAGGCGACGAGCAATTTGCGACTCGATCCAGACTGGCCTGCTATTTTACAAATATCCGATTTAATTAGACAAAATGATTGCACGTAAGATTACATTAATTATTTTTTACCGCTTAAAATCACGAGTCATCGTTGAATTTCATGCTCTATTGCTCAATTATCGCAATGATGAATCATCCATGTCATACTTTTACGTACTGTTATCAGTTAAACAGAACTTACTGTTGGCCGTTGAACCTTGAAATCGATATTAATTATCAAATTTATGATTTTCTCAACATTTCCTACAGCAAATTAAGTCTTTAGTTTTACTTTCAATTTCATTTATACTTACTTATCTAATTTCTATAAATATATCTGGCTTTAATAGCCTGATTGATCTCTAAAGAAATATAAACACTTCTATACCTGGTATCCATGATTCAAATAAAGAAAACTTGTTTGATCCAATATTTTAACCCTTTCCCTTTGGATGACTGCTTTGCAAGTCATCATTGCATAGAAATTCATCCCTTGCATTGCATACGTTTTAAGAACACTTATTTGAATAAATAGCCAGAAAAACAGAAGTTTTAATTATTCCATATATCAATGGTGGCAATCAGGGACGGCTTTTGTAATGGTGCAATGATGCACTGATCCCTCATTTATATTCAAGCAATAAATTTCAGGACATGATTCACCTGATTGCTGTAGCAAAGCTCTTAGACTAATAAATATATCTTTCTACCATATCTATATTTGACACAGCGTTTCACAAAAAATAATAATAATTTTCCAATCATATTCATAATATCATCTAAAATAGGGATTGTTTCACATTAAATCATTTTTAACTTTTTTATTGCAGTCCAAAGTATGCTGTTATGGCAATCAAGAAAAAGCTCTTTTCTCCAAATCCCCACCAAGCGATGTTCGCACTTCTCGTTATGGAAAGCATTGTAAAAAACTGTGGTTGGTATATTAATTTCAAACAAATGTTTTGTAATACATATTTCATTTGAATTTGAACATATAAATTGAACTGGCTTTGCTCAAGACAGACAGAATTTAATAATTTCATAATATAGCCATATATGAGGAAAAAATCATTGATTTCAATGTTTCTTATTTTACCATGCCCAATCTCAATGTAGAGCAGATTGATTGTAATAGAAACATCTCAACGAATGTTCTACGAGTACTAGTCAGTCGCTCAACCTCCCTATTTAGAAAGAGTAAGGTTAGAAAGATGAGGCTGAAACAGAAACATTAGTAAGCTAATCACTCTTGCTACTCCATGTTTTTAGAAACGGGATGATGGGAGGGAATTTCAAACCTTCATGTCAATTTATGAAAATGTTCATTATGAGATTCATGACTGAAAACATTGTAATCAAAAAGCACGATGTTGTCCTCTAGGTTAACCGGCCAGGCAAAAAAACCTAAGAAAAGTTTAACAATTTCATACTGATATTAGGCAACCCTGTATGATTATAAATATATATTAGGTTGATGTACTGTATATATTAATATGTATTGGTCTTTCATGTTTGTATCTTGTATTTAAGGTTTCAACTTAAAATATGGTTGTCCTTTGTACATAATCGGTGAATAGGAAATTATTATATTAACGTGGAGAATCTGGTGTGCACAACACAAGCAAATAGACTTATAATAATAATAACAAAGACCATAATCCACTATGGCAATACAATAAATAAGTCTCGAGTTCTCAAATTCATTGTTTACTTTCAGATTGCTTACTATCTTACATAATACTACAAAATTGCATGTGATATGAATTTAAATTTTGTGTTAATTTCTTATCTACAGTGGGAACTCAAAATATTTCTTCTTGTATATTGAAAAGTTACCATTCATAAAATTACATTTTTTATTATGTTATACACATCATTAGTTCTTCAACAAATTCTACTTGACCTTTGATACATATAAGGATAATGCACAATCAATAATATATTACTGAATTTTGTTCATAATACCTTTGCTATAAGGGTGATTATTAGTTTGCTTTCATTTAAATCGTAACATGAGATGTATATAAACAATAAATGGCTGTCTATTGGAAAAAATGACATCGACAACATTGTGACTTTGCATGAAGAAATACACATAAGGTCTTTTTATGTAACTGTTTAATTAATTTTTAATCAATTCACATCCCACTATACTTATTCTCATGCTCAATGATCTGGCAACATTTTTTTGAATTGTCTTGTTTCATGGTAAAATATATGGTTTCAGACAAATAAAATAAATATTCAATTTGTGACATGTTCAGTTATAAAGAAAAAAATACATTTAGTCGTACTAACACAGAATTAGAGACATGTCTGAATGCTTAAAATAGTTAAGAAACACCCCTGTTTAAAAACACTTTATTCAGAAATGTATTACAAGATCAATCACAATTGTCATACACACAACCCGCTCCTCTGTGTGAATAAACTCTGGATGGATTCATAGATCCCTGAAATTTTCATCCATTTTCCAGGCTCTGTGATACATGATGAAATAACCTTAAAGGCCAACTGTGACATGTTTCGTGACCTTGTGAAGTCGTCTCAACATGAGAATGTGCGAACAAAAACCTTGGAATTGATTCAAGCGTGGGCGTTTGCTTTCAGGAACAGCCCCAAATATAGGGCCGTGCAGGTGAATATAATCATACAATAAAAAACTAATGAAATCACTTCCATAAATGTGTTTGCCTCACATATCTATTCTATACATACAAGTATAAGCTATTGATTTTTGCTTCTTAATTTAATTAGGTAATGCTTTGATACGGCGAACATTTCTTTTTTCTGCCCAGTGTATTTAATAATGCCATAGTAGTTAGGTTGTGTTATTATTATATTTTTCGATTCACTTTTCACAATGACTGGAACATTTATGAGGGTAATGCCTTTTATATATTTTCTTTTAATATTTGTACAGACAGTTCTCTTAAAGTTAATGGACTTTCATTTTTATTCCAGGATACTGTTAATATAATGAAAGCAGAAGGTTACAAGTTTCCCACATTGAAGGAATCTGACGCCATGTTTTCTGCTGACAGTGCACCAGAATGGTCGGACGGAGATGTCTGTCATAGGTGAATTAAATTTATTTTTTACATTGTAATAAAATAACAGTTTGAAGATGCTTCTTAAAGACAACACGTTTGACTTTTTGTAACACAATCAGTTGTATAACAGAGTTATCAAATCTAATTTTTTTATTTAAAATGGTTTTTACATTACCGCCGTATTTAATATGCAACTATTTGAATATTGCAAAATTGTTTTCTTCCTGGTCAGGTGCCGAGTGCCTTTCTCTATAATGTTACGCAAACATCATTGCCGTGCATGCGGACAGGTATTCTGTCAGCAGTGCAGCGCTAAGACAACTACATTACCGAAATTCGGCATTGAAAAAGAGGTAAATAATAATTTAGACTACACATACTGTCAAATTAAGTTTCCTTTCTTTTTCTTATACCGAACAACATTGCTTTCTCCAAGTACTAAAGCAGGTATCACCTCTTTTCTTCTTAGTAGACATATGTTATTAATGATTAATCAATCGGTTAACGAGAGTCGTTACTGATCATCTGCTTACCCACTCATAAACTGCATCATCAATAGCAGACAGAGTGAGAAAACAAATAAAAGCTAGTGCATCTACTTAAAATAAACCCTATGTCATTTTTTAAAAATGAATAATCCAATCATTAAAGTGATTCGATGACAGTCAATTGATTTACTACCCATGTCTTCTAATGATTCTTTTGATGATTAAAATTATTCCAGATTATTAAAAAAAGTATAGACTGACAAAATATTTAGAATTTTTTTGCAGTTAACTCTGTTGTTAATTAAAATTTTCTTCCACTGTCAGGTTAGGGTGTGTGATTCTTGCTTTGATCAAGGAGCAAGACCACCCGGTCCAGGGACACCTGCTAAAGCTGACGCTGCCGATTCTCCGTCAGACTATGCAGCCAACTCGACCCAACCAGCTCAGGTACTGTCACTCATTAATCTTTAAATGATAATTGGATTTTGCTTATCACTACATAAAGTAAACTAGGTAATGGAAGGTCGTTCCTACTGATTTCGACCTATCAAATTTCATTCACTATTATTCTGGTGTATATATCTTTCAATTCATATATTTTGTTCGGACGAATTAACAGATGCATTATTGACATTTTAAGCCGGCACGTAAGACTGCTGAAGAACTCCAAGAAGAAGAAGAGCTTCAATTGGCTTTAGCACTCAGCCAATCGGAAGCTGAGCAGAAGGAAAAGGAGAAAGATAAACATCGTTCAGCTCCACAATCTCATACCAACCCTGTTCCTGTGCAACATAATCAAACACCAGGTTAGTGTGACATGTGTATTTCATTACGCATTGCGTTTTACGTATTAGATCTAATGCTAAGGTAATAACTTGTCTGATCATTATTTTTTTATATTAACAGATTTTGCATTAGCGGGAAGTCCACCAGGATCCGCTCCTCCAGCGGAGCTCTCTCGT
Source organism: Himalopsyche kuldschensis (assembly GCA_028554975.1). Classification (NCBI taxonomy): domain Eukaryota; kingdom Metazoa; phylum Arthropoda; class Insecta; order Trichoptera; family Rhyacophilidae; genus Himalopsyche; species Himalopsyche kuldschensis. Next base: position 3,215,512 of record JAHFWI010000005.1, read on the forward strand.
TATCTCGATCGCGGCTATTGGGAGCAGCGTGTGCAGCCAACTGCTGGACAGTTGGAGCCACCATCTGCACCTACGCCATCGCCTAGCTTACAACCTTCCACTGTATTTATTTTTATTATTTTTTTGTAAAAATTTCTGCTCCCACTGTAGAACATGTAAACTAATGAAAATTATCAACATCTCTTCATTCAGAGAGAATATGTATTATGATAATATTTCCTGCTAGTAAGCAAAAGCATTACATGGATTATAATAGTGTATTATTATATTTCCAGGGAATACCTGATACTCTTGCTAGCAAAATTGCTGCGATCAAAATGGAAAATGGCGCATCTTCGGATCCTGAAATGGAAGAGTTTATAACAGCACTCAAGCTGCAAGTTGAAATATTTGTCAACAGAATGAAGAGCAATTCTTCTAGGTAATGGTCAGATTTCTTTAGAATATATGCTATTTTTTATTTTGCAATGTTTGTTCTCGTTTTTTAAATAGTTTATGTAATAATAGAGTAACTTGAAATAGAAATATACCAATTATTCAGTCAGATAAAACTTTTACATAGTGTCCTGTGTTGTCAAAAATAGGACCTAGATTTTCATCTTCTTTTTCTCGTACATGCAGATATCATTATTCATCATGCAACACATCAGTTTGTGGACTTATAATATCAATTATTGATACCAAAATACTCTGTTACAAAACTGAAGCACTGTCACAAAAGACACAAACTCAAACCATAAATGGCCACCTCCAAGATTTTCTGAAATTCATTGAAATTTAAATTCTCTATAAACACGCCCATGTCTGAAAACATGTAAGATAATATATTTTGAGTCAAATAAAAAATGCGTTTATTACTAGCCATTACAATATACTAAATATTCAACATCCATTCACTAAAACGTAGCAAATAATAAAGTTCTCTTTCTTTATTTCAGAGGTCGCTCTATAGCAAATGACAGTTCTGTGCAAACACTATTCATGAACATTACCACTATGCACTCTCGTCTACTGCGCTATATTCAACAGCAAGATGACAGCCGAGTTCACTATGAAGGCCTTCAAGTATGTCTGTTCAATGTTCAGTGAAATTATTGGCTGTATTATGAATATGCTTAGTAGAAATCATCAAGTTAACTGTCTTTACCATAAAACCTATATTCTCACATAAAAGACTTAACTCTCAAACTCTATAAATAATATGTTGCATTGGTGTAACCCGTTTCATTATTAATTTCACATTATTTTGCAGGATAAACTTACCCAAGTCAAAGATTCAAGGGCAGCGCTGGACGTGTTGCGAGAAGAACACGCTGACCGTCTACAAAGGGCTGCCGAACAAGCAGAGAGACAACGGCAACTCCAAATGGCTCACAAATTAGATATTATGCGTAAAAAGAAACAAGAGTACCTGCAATATCAGAGGCAGCTGGCATTACAACGCGTGCAGGTGATCTTTTCTTTATAATCTGATACATACTTTATTTAATAGACATCAACAATCAAACAATGCATATATTCTTCGTCTTTGACAATACAACCCAAGTCGAGCTTTCTCCTACTTTGTTACCTTCCTACAGCCATCCTAATCCTTCGAGAAGTTCTCCAGCAAAGCTCTTTATCCCCTTTGTTTTGTACCCTTACACAACGCTACGTCGTTATTGGTTGAGTGGTTAATATTTAATTGAAAAAAATTCTTTCTCAACAATTTGGTATTGTCGCATTATGCAGATATTAATGAACAAATTTTATAGCTTTGAATTTGTATTTTTTAGGAACAAGAGAGAGAGATGCAAATGAGACAGGAACAACAGAAACACCAATACATGCTAGGCGGGACTGGACAATATTATTTACAAGGTAGTCCTGTACATCAATACCACAACCCACAGCAGCCTTATCAACAGCCCGCTCCGTACGGACCAGGATATCCCAACATGATGCCAGGAATGCACCAGCAACATCAGCCTGGACAAATGGTGTCTGATGGCCAAGGAGGAATCATCCGGCAGCCTGTCCCGCAGGGTGTCCAGATGCAGCCGCAGAATATGGGCCAATCGATGGGCCACATGCCCCCTCTCGGCATGCCTCAAGGTCCCCAGCAGATGAACCAGCAGGGTCAGCCCATGGGCCAGTTGCCACCGGGCATGGGTCCCCCCGGAACCATGATGAGGCAGCCTGCACCCGGTATGGGACAAATTCCTCAAATGGGAATGCCCATGAACCAGGGTCAGCAGCTTCCGCAGATGAATCAGCAGGGCCCACAATTAGGAATGCCGGGCCAACAGCCAATGCAGCAAGGCCCTCATCCCGGTCAGCAGATGAATCAGCAAATGGGACCTATGCAGCACGGCCAGCAGATGCCCCAGGGACCCCAGATGAATCAGCAGGGGCAACAGATGGGTCAGCAAATGGGACAGCAAGGGCAGCCGATGGGACAGCAGATAGGGCCACAGGGTCAGCAGATAGGTCAACAGGGGCAACAGATGGGACAGCAAGGTCCGCCGATGTTGATGCAAGGACCGCACTTGAATCAGCAGGGCGTCCCAATGGGACCGCAGAATCCTCAAGTCAATCAAATGGGTCAACCGATCCCTCAACAGAGACAAAATATACCGCAGATGGTGCAGCAACCGCAACAGCAGCACATGGTGCACGTTCCCCCACAAATGAACAACCAAATGGGACCGACCAATCAACCTTTACCGCCTGGTCACTCTGCTCCGCAAAACATGCAGCAGGGCATTCCCAACCAAATTCCTGGACAGCAGCACATGGGTCAGATGACTGGAAATATGAACCAAGGCCCCCCGGGCCAAGCTGCTCCTCTTCCGGCTAATCCTCAACCCGGAACAGATATTCCTGTTACTGGAAACCACATGGGAAATTTATCCCCCACGTCGACGGCACCGGGCGTGCCTTTGCCGCCACCCCAAAATGCGCAGTCCTCACCTAAGCACCAGATACCGTCGGTCCCTGTTAATTCAACTGCCGAGTTGATAAGTTTTGATTAGTTGTTAATAACGAGTGAGGATGTTATAAATTGATACTCGTCTTATAATAATTTTACGTACTTCTGTAGATCGCTAGTAATCAATTACAACGTTTGTGTACATGTTTGTAATTTAAATTATTTATGAAAAAAATATTAATTGAATTTAAAAAATTTGTCATTGAACACACAAATTATAACCAATGTAGGAAATATATAATGCAATTTTAATAAACATTGTTCTTTCATTTTTTCTAACAATAACACTATGTAAAATGCAATAATTTTTAATATAATAAATAAAGTAAATTCTTTTAAACTTCTTGCAATTATTGAATCCTTGAAGATTGCTGAAAAAAGTTGTCACACAATTTGTCAAAAAATCAAAATATTTTTATTTTTTTGCTCATCAAAAAATTCCCATACACAGAACTGCTGCCAGTAATTGTAGTCTATGCATACCAGAACTATTCTTGAAATGTATTATATTATTGATTAACACATAGAGAAAACAAAACGCAAAATACACACATATTTTTTTTAACTATGTCCGCTCCTGACTTGGAGCATATGGAATCCTCACAAAGTTTATCTCAACATGATCTTTCTACGAGAACTGCTTGTTACTTAGTTGCTCAACCTCTCATTTTCGATGAGAGTCGGAATTGAAAGTATACAAGGACTAGGACAGATACCAGAACATTCAACCTCTTTTTTCAATTCAAAATTATTTTCCATTATGTTTAATTGTTTTGTAAAAATAGAATCAATACTTTCACTACTTAAACAAGCTTACACTGGTGGCAGGGATACACAATTCATGCTTGGCAAAATTTTTGATTACTTAATAAAATATTTTTTGAGGAATTTCCATCAAACTAATAAGGCAATAACTTTCAAGTTAAGAAGGCTTACATCAAAATTCATTTATTTTCCAATTTCGTCATTTTGATTTTCTTGCACATCCTTCTTGGAAATTAGTATATCATCAGTCAGTACATTAATATCAGAACGAGAAAGAGAAAATAAGGAATAAGAGATATAAGTAATTAGAAATTAGGAAATAAGAAATGGAATATGGGGAAAAAATATAAGAAATAGAAAAAAAGAAAGAGAAAATAGGATGTAAGAAACAAGAAATTGGTTGTAAAAAATAAAAAAAGTCATAGAAAATAAGAAATAGGGAAAAAGAAATAAAAGCTAGGAAAGGAGAAATGGGAAAAGGGAAAATGGATGATAGGAAATTAAGTATTAGTAATGGGGAATCCACCAGCTTTCCCAGCAGTTAAGACACCTGGGTGAAATGTGATGCGAATTCTCCCGTTTTAGCTCTCTCAGAGTAAGGTCGTCTGAAATCTCGCTTCGCAAGATTTCAGCAAATATCCTGTTTAGCTCGCCTCTTCGCTACGCGAAAAGGCTCGCATTGCTCTAGCAATCTCTGGAATTCACAACGGACACAGAGTAAGAAACATATTATATTTAGTATCTTATTATACCTATACATACTTTAACATTTTACCGTTTCACTTAATTACTACATGTAAAAGCGTCCCATCGACAACGCTCTGTTCCCTTCTTGGAAGCCCTGCGTTTATGACCGCGTGGGTCGTAAGTACGTCCGGCTGACAGAGCATACAGTCAGCCGAAAGTAAAGTACAGTCGGTCGAACGGAAAGCGCGAAAGCGCGAACAGCAATATTTTGAATTATTATTTATATAATTTGAAATATAATTAAAAATTCCACTCGCTCCGAGGAAGCTGCCCGGGTCCCCTAGCGGGTCCCCGCGGCCCCGATCACGTTTGCGCTCGGCAAAAGCTACCAGAGGGCACCGTTCCCCGACGCCCTCACCAGATACACTGAATCACAAGCCAATCGGCAGCATGCCAACTTCACTCCCGAGACCGGTGCAGCTTCCCGCTGACTATCGCGCTCATACTCAATCCCCTGTGCCACTTTTTAGAGTCAACTCCCACAGTCAACCAGTTTGACCAGTGGATCAGACCAAGGTGTGTCTGCTCCCAAACGGCATTTAGCCGCTCCGTCGCCAACTAAGACGACAAACAAATTTATTGGTCTAAATCCCGAAGTCACGCTCCCGTCTGTACCCTCAGCACCCCCTACCATTGGCCCCGCGAAGCCAAAAAAAACCTATCGTTCCCCCCGTCATAATTTCGGTTGACGACTCAGAGCCTCACGGCACAATCGTCAAAAGACTGAATAGGATACTGGGAGAAAATAAATTCCATACGAATTTCAAGAACGGCACATATGCCGTCCAAGTAAAAATCAGTGGAAGCCCACCGTTGCCTTACCGAAGGTCTTCGGAGTGGTAATGCGAAATTCCACTCATTCACTTTACAGGAGGATAGGACCTGTAAAGCAGTCATCGCTGGACTGCCCTCCTGCCTGTAGAAGAGGTCGCGTTCGCAGTTAGCGAATACGGCTTCAACCCCGCATCAGTATCGCTTCTAAAATCCAAGTCCCCGGCACCTCGTAATTACTTTTACCTAGTCGCCATGCCAGCAGGAACAGACATGTCATACATGTCTGCCCAGATCAAAATTCTTTGTCATGTGAGGGTGACGCTCCAAAAATTTAAAGGGAGTGCAAGCGCAAGTGGCACTCAGTGCTTCCGGTGCCAGCTCTTTGGGCACTCAGCCCGAAACTGCAACCATGACGCGCGTTGCGTAAAATGCCTGGAGCAACACGAGTCCCAAGCATGCACACGACCCAAGGGAGGCTCATCCCCAGGGGTCAAGTGCTGCAACTGTGGAGGCGACCACCCGCAAACTACAGGCAATGCCCAAAACGCATTGCCTACGTCAAATCAATTGAAGCTCGCCGAGCGGCCACCACCACTCCTAAGGCAAACCCCCACCGATCAGCTGCTCGCGCAGCCGCCCCAGATGTTCTCTCTTACAAGAGCGCGCTTACAGGGCCTCCCAATACTGAGCATGCCCCCACTCCAGCAGCGACAAAACAACCCATTCCTGCTACTTTAATCGACACCATCAACTCTTTCCTTGACGGTGAGGATGGTGTCACCAATGAAGACATCTCCACCATCATTGAGTATTCGCATGTCCCGCGCCATTCGCGCAAGCCCTACAATGTCTCTTAGTGATAGACTCGACAGAGCTCAGTCACTACTTGACAAATTCGGACTAGCTTCCCCGTAAAAGGCGCAGACCTGCTAGATAATGGACGGCCACTCAAGGTCTTAACGTGGAACGCCAACAGCGTCTCAGCCCACAAACGCCCCGAACTCCAAGAACTACTCATAGAGCTTGGTATAGATATCGTCCTGATCCAAGAGACATACCTTAAGCCTAAACACCGTTTCTCCGCTCACGGCTACGACTGCTACCGTGAGGACCGCCCTCTCCCCGAGAGGGGCGGTGGCGTCATGATATTAGTTCATCGCGATCTCAAGCACGCGCATCTCCCGACCTCTCCTCTAAACGGGTTTGAGTCTACTGCCATAGAAGTAGAAATCAATGGGAAGCCTCACGCTATCATATCGGTGTATGGTAAAGCCAAGGAAAAGTTCCTTGCTTCTGAACTTGATCAGCTGCTCAAGCTCAGAAACTCGGTCGTCTTAGCCGGTGACCTAAACGCCCACCACAGCGTGTGGAATTGCTTCAGAGCCAACTCCCGCGGCAACTCGCTCCTCAAACATTCCGAAAAATCGGACTTTACGATTCTCCATACGGACGAACCAACGCGCATACAAGGTAAAACTCGCCCATCTTTCATTGACTTGGTGATCGCTCAAAATTCTCCGACTGTCGGAAAGCCAAGGGTACTTAATGCGCTTCACTCGGACCATCTTCCTGTCTACTTTGAGATAGGAGGCGCGTATGAAAAGAAAGAAACCCCGCAGTTCGACTACGCAAAAGCAAAATGGCATCTATTTAAAAGGTACATCACGCAAAACATACACCTCACGCCCAAAACCCTGAAAACGGAAGCAGAAATAGACTCAGCAGCTGCCGAGCTAACCGAAACCATCCTCACGGCCCGCCGCCGATACGTTCCAAAAGTGAAACTCTCACACGCACGCGCTGAGCTCACGGACGAAAGCCGCGAACTCATTCTTAAACGTAACAAACTGCGCAAAGAATGGAACAAAACCAAACGCGAAGATCACTTTGTCAAACGCGAGATTAACTCTCTCACAACCAAAATCAAAGCCACGGTAAAAAGTCACAAAACTGCTCTTTGGGAAGACACTCTCTCTAGCTGCCGTATATACACCGACAACCCCAAAAATTCACTTTGGGCGCTCTCTAGACGCATAAAAACGTCTTCGTCTGCAATCAAGCCACTCAGGCCTGACCCATCAAGCAATAAATTTGTCTACTCCGATCTCGAAAAAGCTAACGCACTCGCCGATGCATTCGTCAAAAACTTTGAAATCCAGTCAGACACGGACACCGCTACAAAAGCGCTCGTGAAAAAGTCAATAGACTCCCTTGCTTCCCAAGTCATCATCCCGGAAGATGTTAAAATCGTTGAGCCGGTTGAGATTGAGAAACTTATCAAAACACTCGTCGTTAAAAAGCGCCCGGTAGAGATAACATCAACAACACTATCTTGAAACGCCTCCCGCAAAAAGGTATCATTTTCTTAGCAAAAATATATACTGCGTGTTTTCTACGTGGCTACTTTCCAGTAACGTGGAAAACGGCACACGTCGTCGCGATTCCAAAACCTAAAAAAGACCACTCATTAGCTGTCAACTACAGACCAATCAGTTTACTTGATTGCCTCAGCAAACTGCTCGAGAAAGTGATCCTAGAACGCTTTCTCCCCGTTCATAACCCTATTCTACCTGAATCTCAATACGGTTTCAGAAAAGGCCTCTCCACCACCCTTCAGCTATCCCGCATCACGGGTCAGATCACCGAAGACTTTTACAGGGGAAGAACCACCGGAATGGTACTGCTTGATCTGGAAAAGGCATTTGATACAGTTTGGCACGACGGACTTGTTCACAAGCTCGTTGAGACAAACACTCCCCCATACATTATTAAAATCATCCAAAATTATCTGAATGACCGATCCCTCTATGCAGCGGTTAAGAAGGAAAAATCTTCTCTCCGCTCAGCCTCCGCTGGGGTACCCCAGGGTAGTCTCCTGGGACCTAGGCTATTTAACCACTTCATTTACGACCTCCCAAATCCCAAAAACTGCTCTGTCGCTCTTTATGCGGACGACACGGCCATCACCTCCACGCACAGGGACCGGGACGTAGCTATACGTCGCCTTGAGTCTGGCACAGCCCAGCTGACTGACTATTTCAGTCGCTGGAGACTCAAAGTAAACGGCGCGAAAACAGAGGCGATCCTCTTCACGCGTAAACGTAATAACAAAAATTATAACGGGAAAATCACCGTCTGTGGTATCCCTTGCTGTTTCAGCCCAGCTGTCAAATACCTCGGGGTATTTCTGGATTGCTCCCTCACCTGGTCTACGCACATTGCAGAAGCCAGGCGGAAAGCTCACGTTGCAATTGGCGCGTTGTACCCAATATTCAATGCTAGAAGCTACCTCAGCATGGCTAATAAGAAGGCACTATACAACATGGTAATTAAGCCAACCATGCTGTACGCCTCTCCCATATGGTCTGTAGACATCCCCGACAGCAAACTTCTTCTCCTTCAGAGGGTCGAAAATAAATGCCTACGCATAATCACAGGCTTGAAGAAGAACGCCAGCACCCGATACCTCCGGGCGTGGTATAAAGGCCCTGACATTAAAGAGACCCTACGCCTCCACCGTGCCAGTTTCGTGGAAAGCTTGAAGCAGGGTCCCCACCTCGCTCCAACTCTCCGAGCTGTGAAAATATCCAACTTTAAAAACCAACTAAAGGCCTCTAAGAACCTCGTCAGGACGATGTCTCAAACCTTATGCTCCACCCACCTTTCTCCTACAGCAATTTCTTCAACAGTGGAGGCAAGCGTGGAAGAAGCCAGCAGCACTGCCAGCTTCTATACTAACGCCCTAAGAGATACATTTTAAGCTACGAGCTAGGCTCGTCGATTTAGTAACAGTTAGGGACTGGGCATGTCTACTATAAGAACAAGTAAACTCCTCAAGTTTACGTAAACATTACGAGCAATTCCTAGTAAGAATTGAAAATTTTTAATGATTCCAAGACAATCATTCTCGTAAGGGGTTTTTCTTAAGTGTTTTCCCCACACAAAGCCCTCAGCTGACAGAATCTTTTAGAAAGTCAATACTTAGCTAGCTTACATGCGGGAAAGGGAAACAAAGACTTAGTCTGTATCCACCCTAGCAACAAAAATAGCCAGGAAACTAGGAGCCCGCCTAGCGGACTCCACATATAGTTTCAGTAGGAAAGTAAAGGTAGGAAAAAAAAAAAAAAAAAAAAAGTGATGCGAATTGATTTTCAAAAATAAATAGAGCTCTTTCTTTAATTTAAACTTAAACATAACATTGTTACAAAACGCAATAGGTTATTTCCACAGCTAAATATTTTTATGTAATCGTATGATTAAGTATTACCAAAAAACAATAATCACGTTTGTGTTTAAAATAAAGTGTACTGGCAAACTCTAAGGTCCATATGTTATTGGCGGGACTAGAAGTTGAAAGAACTGTCACAACAAAGTATATATTATTGTAGAGTAAATCATTTCATATCGCGAGTAAATCGCTTTACGAGTTATGTAAAATATTCATTAGTTTACAATGGAAGTAGTCGAAAACGAAAATCAAGATGGACATCTTTCTATTTGGCATATTTTTAACTCTACAACGAATACATTGTTCAAAAATCTCGAACAGGCTTCCGATGGCTTGGAAAGTCTCTTGACTTCATTGCTCAACCACAAAAGGTACCAGTGTAACTTTTATAGTTTTCTGTATTTTTTTTGAAAGAGTTCATATACTTTTAAGTAACACTTGAATTTTATTAAGCCACTACATAACCTAAATAAATACCCAAATATCAATATAAGGATGAACTTATATTTTATCTCTTTTGTGTAAGACGCACATAGAGAAATGTTTGTAACTGACAAAGAAATTGGTTCATAGAAAATGTTTTACTCATATTTTATTATGTTTCAGAGAGTTTTCAGATGTTCTCATTCCTCGGTCGACTTTGCCGCAGAATTTGAAAAACAATTATGTCGCATTCAGCAAGTGGTTATTGGGAAGATTATTCTATTTATTATCAGTAAAAAAATTATCAAGGTAAATCGCCATATTATAAATATTCTTTAAATGGATGTGCAATCTCTTTCAATTTTTTTAGTAATTAATTCAGTCACTAATTGCAATAATATATAATGTTTCATGCTATTTCTTCTTGAACAAGGCTTACAAGATATTTATACTATGCATATAATTATGCGAATGTGGTTTAATGTTACTCGCTGAAAATGAAATATGAATTTCAACAATTAGGCATGGTAAATATAGCAAATTATCAAATATTTGATAATGCATTTTTCTTAAGTAGCTCCTGATATACACTCCCAGAAAAAAATGTACAATTTCTAAATCCTTAATCAGGGTGTGACAATGAAGGTTGAGAAAGACCAGTTCACCAATAATATTTTCATGTAAATAATTTTTTAGATTAATTTGACTAGTACAAATATGTTTTTCTTTCAGATTACACGAAAACACCATATCTGCACAGTTAAAGATACTGAGTCTTTTATACACAAATGGCGCCACATTTTTTACCGACATCGCAGAAGAATATCTGTCTAGTATGCATCAAATAATTGAATTTTACAATGGTAAAACTGGACAGAAAAAACTAATTCTTAGAAAGTTTGTGCCGGGAGAAATAGACATAGATCCTGACTATTTGGATCTTAGCGCAATCGATGTTGAAATCACCGAGACTGCAGTCTGCAAGAATTTAGTAACTTATTTATTGCAGATAGTATGCCAGATTGTTTTATCGACAAACGATTTCAACATTCCTCAGAAGAGTAACTGTGCCTTGGAAGACGCATTATATATCATGGAACACTTTGATATCGAATTGAAATGTTCAGCAATAGAGTTTTTTTCAATGATCATCAACCGTTTCGGTTTGATGTGTGATACAAAATATATTTATAAATTTTTATTGCTCCTTGAATCTTTAGTCAAAAATTTACGGACCATATTGGTGCTTCATAATAAAGAATCGGAAGATTTAAATTCACAACTGGCACAATTGTTTTCGTTGTTAGCCCTCTTGGGACCGTGCAAAAGCGTTAGTGTCAATGATACAATTTTAAACATATCTAAACAAATACTCGACATCGGCTACGATTTAGATGCCACTGCTGAAGTAAATGCTGTCGATATTTATGAAACCGGTATGAATGAACATACTGAAGAAAATTACACACCCGAATTGAAAGAAATATGTAAACGATTATTGAGTAAATTTTATATTAAAGAAGATATTAGCAAACTAAACTCTGCACAATTCAACCGTTGCATTGAATCAATTCCGACAGTGTTATATTCAAAGCTTATATTGGAAATTAAATCTCAAACCGTCAACGGTGGCGAGAGATCTCAAGAGAATGTTGTGCATCTTAATGAAATAAGCGTGACGTTTCATAAACTTTTATCGATATTTACATCAGCCATTGACGCTGCATCGTGTGATAACGCCAACTTTTCATCTATAAATGAACATTTGAAGAAAGTATACTCCATAATGGATGTATTATATAAAGTTAGTATGTATTTGTACAACTCTGATCAGAAGAAAGGGGAATTGTTTAAAAATAAATTTGAGCTATGCAATACTAATCAAATTTTGAATGATACTTTTTTGAATAATACTAGGTATGAATATTTTCCTGATTCATCTGCGTCAACTATAATATCAAGAATGGTGAAACTTTTAAAAGTTCAATTGCAATATAGTAGACGGCCGTTAGTGGAATTGGTTATAATGAATGATTTCTTTTCAAAGTTATTGAGCATAGAAAATAAGCTGAAATTTCACGACTTGGAAGCGATGTCGGTAATAAGTTGCTTGTCCATAACGAATAAAACTTCTGTTTTGGAACGCATTTTGAGTGCAACACAGCGAGATTTGTGCTCGGATTTGAACAAAGTGAACTCATTTAATACTATGTTGACGCATATGTTATTCTTGGAGGCGAAAGATGTTGCTGATAAATGGCGAAACGAAGTCATGAATCTGTTGAAGACTTCTTTAGATATGAAAAATGAAGAATTATTTGTCGGGGTTGGTATATTGAATACATAATAGTATCTTAAAGCACACCGCCCATGCTTTAATTCTATAGTTTATTTCAAAATCATTTTACAGATAGGACAAACAGATCATAAGACCTTGAAAATTACACTAATTGCTTCTCTTACATACATTTATTCCAATACACATTCATCATTTATCTGTCTATATGTAATGTTGTGCAAATGCATAGACTCCTTCCCTCTTACTCTCTATTGGGAAATCATGAATATCGACAGATGGCAACTGCCACCTTGTAATATATTATATTTAAGGTGATAGACCAACGTGTAAACATCTTAATTCAAATTAATTCATATCTAATTTATTATATCATTAGTAAAGTTAATTGATTTGTTCTCTCACTTTGATTATAATTTGATTTTTTTTTATATAGTTACATTGTCATATTCTTAGGTATTAAAATATTTGTTACTGTCTTTTTCAGATAATAAAAAACGCACCTTTGATTTTACTGAACAAAGTGTTGCCACCGAATGAATTGATTTCGACTTATCTCCATCCTGCTCTATTTTCAAAAAATGAAAATATTCTTAAAACACTTGTTACCACACTTCCCACGATAGTCTGTATTTTATCGGGTCACTTTGCTCTCGTGCGATCAGCTAAAGGGATCCGCGATGAAAACCTCGGATACACACTTATCAAAAGACCGGGGATGTTTGTTGACCTGATCTGTTTGCACTGTTACGGTTTCTTGACTGACAACGAGGCAATATTCGAGGCGCTTTTCTCCCGGAGCAATATAATGGTAATGGTGGGCAAGAGCAGCCTCACAAGATTCGAAAAGAATAATTTAGTTCCCAGATTTGCGAATATATTAAAAAAGTTTTTGAATATCGGAGCATATCGATGTGTGGATGAAAGCCGGGTAGCAAGTTTGATACACTCATTTGCCAAACATTCGATTCTTCAACCGGCTGCCATCGATGAAATACTGAAGGAAGAATCGTTGAAGAATATTTCTAAAATCATTAGGAACATTATAACTAGTATTTTGGTAAGCATAACATTTTTTCAAATTCATATCTAGTACTTGGATTAGTTCTTCTGCTACAATTTGAAACACATAATATTTTGATTGAGCATTTATTTTTATTTCTTTAAATCCCCTTCCATGCCTATCCATTTATAATTTCACTTTCTGAAAAGGCAGTTTGAGCAACAATTCTTCTTCTTTTCTACTAGAACCACATGCACAACTGTTTTAATTACTCCCATGATGAGCCGGCATCTTTCAGTTCTGCCAAGAACATCCTATAGATTGTCCAAGATGCCGGAATCCCACCAGTCGGGAGCTGCTCAATTTTAAAACCTAGTTACTGAAAATTATTAGATGTTTTGCAATTCTTAACTCAATGTTGTAATTTCTCAAACTGTGGCTGTTGGAATTTAGGACAATGTTTTTTGATCATCCTAAAGATTTCATGTTGAAAAAATTGCTAGGTTTGAATTACTGGTTCAGCCATAAACACCGGCAAACCCATCATTATCTTCCTTTTGAATTGCTAGATTTAAAAGAAAACTTTCCCATTTTCCAGGCTGATAAAAACTTTGACGACTGTCTCAAAAATAGCATCTTAGAATCGACAATAAATTTTTTGCTGAAATGCACTAAGAAAAGTTTGGAAACCAATGACAAACCGCAGCAAGAAGCTTGTCTGGAAGCCATACGTCAATTTGGTCTGGCACCGTCCCAAAGAGTTATCCTGCCCAGTGTCAAGATGTTGACTTATTACATCATGTGCGGGATTTGCCCTTACGGCTCCAAAGCCACTGTCTTCATCAGAGACATCTGCGAAGGTCACCAAAGTTCTCCCAATCAGATTTATCACAGGTATAAAAAGGATTTTTGCCGAGTCATGATGGAGATGGCATCACACAATTATCTGCTTGGTCAAGGATTCGCCCCAACTGTTATGAAGGTACTTTCTTTGATCAGTTTACACTACAAAAATAAAATACAGTAAAAGTCCGTTAATTCGAACAATGATAATTCGTAATTCGAAATTTTCATAATTTGCTCGTCCCAATATTGACTTTTCATAGTAAAATGTACTGTTAATTCGAAATATCGCTTAATTCGTAATGTTTTTCGTCAAAATGTACATACGATTTCTTGTAATTCGAAATTTAGACAGTTTCGACAATTTTGTGAGTTTGTTAGGTTAAAAGTTAGTCGACACATTGTTTTGAAGAGTAAAGCTAAAGTAAAGTAAAGATGTTCCAAGCAGTCGACAATTTCCGCGAAAATTCATTATTTTTTAGAGATTCCGTAATTCGTAATTCGATTTTTTTGATTTATAAAAAATCGAAAAAATGGCCGCAATGTTCAAAGCCGTCGACAATTACCGCGAATTTTTTTTTTTTTTAGTGTGCGTTATTTGAATTTTTTTGGTCCATAAAAAATCGAAAAAATGGACGCGATGTTCGATCCCGTAATTCGTAATTCGAATTATTTTGGGAAATCCGGTCCCTTGAATTTCGAATTAACGGACTTTTACTGTACCTGAAATATCTCATATAAAATAATATCATACTATTCCTTATCCAAAATTTACTCTATTTTTAGATTGGAAAAGCGTTCGGTTTCGTCGGATACAGAGACTTTGTTTCTAAAGATATTTACCATGCCTTACCATATCTCATTCCCATAATAGTGACAACGGAAAAACTCAAACCGATCATACCTGAGATAGCTTCTCTAATTTATTGTTCTCCAGAAAAATTCCTACGAGAAAGATTCGCTCATCTATATAGCCATATTTATATTTACGAAAACGAAATTATGGCAGAGAAATGTTTTATATATATATTTGACGTAATCGGCCTACCTAGAGACGTTTTGATCAAAGAGCACTTTCGAATTATCTTGACCGAACTGCTGCTGCAGTATTGCTGCGGTCCTGAAAAGGTTTTGAAAGCATGCCGTCAGCTTGCAACGAGAGATCCTGAATACATGCCAAAACCGTCCGGACAGCACTTGCCTCTGACGGCCGTTGCGGATTTCATTCAGCCAAGATTCTTAGGCGTGCTAGCTTACTTTGACAGCAAACTTGCCAACTCAAAAGTTGCCGTGTCCGTAAAAAGGAAAGCCCTACAGAGTTTTCCTGACATATTAAATTTAATGGGGCCTGTTCACATGACAACGTTGAGATTTAAAATACTTGCGACGTTGAGAACTGCCATGTCGATGATGAATGAATTTCCATTGCTCAATGCTAAGGCGTGGAACGCATTCGTGCACAATGTAGATACGGTAGCCCTTGGACCCATGCTTACGACAATATTTGTTTCGCTTCTGCCGCTTTTACCACATAATCCTAATGAAATAAACGAAATATTGGAATATCTAATCGTAAACAATGAAAACCTGCTCTGCAATCACATTCCTGATCTTTTCTTCGTAGAAGACGCAAATATAAGCATCAAAGTTAAAGCTATTGTCAAGAAACACGTTACGAGAATTCAACCGTCTTCATTTATTGAAAAGTTAAATTGGTATTTGAAGTCATTGAAGCAAGATACTTCCGAAATAAAAGTTCACACTTTAAAATTTTTAAGGAGGTTAATTAAAACTCACCAAAATGATATTGACAATGCTATTTTTGGAAGTAAAAATATTCATCATTCAATTGTTGAATTGTTTGACACATTAATTGCTGGTAAGTTTCTTTTGTTTATAACTAAATATTATCTCTTTGATTCAAATGTGAGAGAAATCTTTAAACTTTTTCATTGGTATCCTGTTAAGTTTATCCTGCTATCAACACCATTAAAAACTAGCCAGTCTTATTGAGCGTAGGACATATGATCAGTCTATGTCATCATCCAAATTTCAGTTTTATTTGCTTGTATAAATAGTCAGTACTACCTTGGGTTGCCTTTAACAACAACACAATTTCAAGTGTTTCATCATTTTAAAAATCAAGATAACATGCTATGGAGATATTAACTGTTTCATGGTAACTATTATACCTTAAAATATTTGGTACGTAATAATAATCATAAGTGGTTCCACTCGACTTCGCTTGTTATTTGATATATCAATATAATCACAGTTCTAGAAAACAAATTTAAACCAAACTCCAAACTGTTCTGTCAAAATTTTAATGTACGTAAACAACATTCTTTTGTTTTGTTTAGTAAATTTATTTGAATCATACTAAAAAGGAATATTTATCTACAGCCAATCAGAAACGAAGTACAGACATCGGTCATTGTTAATAAGATAAGCATTCATATTATCCTTGTATGAATATACAGGCTGTAGAGACAAAGACATCAGCCTTAGCGAATGGAGTGCAATATGCTTGGGCGATCTGGGAGCCTTGCAGCCGTCACTATTGCCACACCGTCCTGCCGCTTTCAAGGATGGCAGCTCATTCGCATTCAGCATCCGCGATACAAGCTTTATTAAGGCTGCCCTCAATGAACTATGCAGAGCTTCACTTAATGAAAAATACACCAAGGTAAGTGCTATTTTTAAAACACAATACAAAAAATTCTTTAGCTACCATGTTCTTGTGCGTGTCGGCGAAAAGTGAATGGGCACAGTTGTACATGTTGCGATTGAAGACAATGCTCATTGTTTTCCGACCAAAACATGATTGGGAAAATATTATAGTTGATCAAGAAAAAAACACTATTCGTGGTATGGTGATGGATTGATCCCGCATCAAAGCATTTTGTTACAGTACAACACTATTTCTGAGAAGCAGCCTTTAGCCAATAGACTCATCTCAAGCTTGAGTACTTTCCGTATTCACCAGATTTAATAACCTCAGGGTTATGGCTCTTTATAAAATAAGAAAACCTATTGTCATACAATTATTATTGAGGCTTGAATAAATAAATAAAGATAAACATCTCTATGGTTATAAAGTCTGTAGAGTAAAAAACTATTTTCATTGTACGTTTTCAAATTGATGATTGTTTCAATGTTTTCCTTGATTTTTCTTCAGAATATGGACTGTTATGCTCTGGCAATTCAAGAGATTTTGAAGGCATTCAATATATCTCCCAACGGCGACAAAAAATCTCTATGGGACAGTTTTCCGGAGAATGTGCAGCAAATAATGGCACCATTAGTTAATTCTAGGTAAGTGTCTTTCAAAATCACAAAATGCGTTGCCAATAGTGGTTGTCTATGCCATCTGTGGACCAACAGAATCATTTGTAAATCTAGTAAATTGCAGAATAACTTGCATATCATGCCTTGTCTTGTTTGTGCGTTTGTTGTTTCCATTTACACATAAAACAATAAATAAGATTATTATGGCTATTTTTAACTTATGCAACTTTTTACAGCTGTTTCAATTTATCCTTCCTAGGTATACTTTAGCATTCCCAACGAATCCCAAAAAAGTTCACCCTGTTTACGGATCAAACCTGGCAGCCACATTTAACGAATGGACATTCAAGTGAGTAGCATAGTTTTCTCTAAATTATCAATTTAACCATCCAAATAAATCATCTTCCTAGGGTTCTAAACATTACACTCCATATCTTTCTGAAGTTTCCTGTAACACAGCGGCATGAAGAACTTTCAAAGAAATGATTCCAGGAGGTATTGGGAGACAGGATACTACAATACACTTATACTTAGACAATTGGTCTGGCTAAGAATCTTGATGGGGATGCCCTAAGCGAGTATCAAGGCAAGAGACTAAGAAACTTAAAGGCAATTAAATGTTCAAGAAGAAGAAACTGACTCACAAATCAAAATCCTGTTATGATGCAATGTTAATAATTGATATTGAAAAACATCATAATATTTACATTCATTTTTAAATTGTACATTGTATTTTCTTACAGTTGGTCATATCAGCTCATCCCGCATATCGATATGGAGTCTATACAGGAGGTTCTGCGGATGGTACGGCCCAGCTTGAAACGGGATTTGCGGACATCGCTGCTATTTTTACCTTACATTGTTCTTCACGCCATCGTATCTAATGGAACTGATACTCTGACTATGATCAAAGAAGAAATCTTAACCGTTATCGGTAAATAGTTTTTCATTATATTAGATTCTGAAAAAAAAAACTAATGAATGGATCATCATAAGTTGTTTCTTAAGTCTCACTTGTATCTTAATAATTATCAATATCCTTTTATAATATACCCTCTTGGTTCATTTGAAATAAATAATAAAAATATTATGACTGTCAAAAAAAAAAGATGGATATGTGTATCTATATATTTCATAATGATTAAAAAATATGACGAATTGCAAAAGATTATAGACAACATGATATTTGGCCTACACTGTTACCGCTAAATTTTGTTCATTTTATTGTTACCACATTGCAAAATTTTTAAAACGTATCACCTTTAGTTAATAGAATATAATATGTATAAATCATGCAAATTTTTTGAGGGTTATGCTCAATCTACTGGGTTCCTAATAGCACATTGCTGTGGTCTTCTGCCGTCTCTTCAATAATTGTTTCTACTGTCTATAAACCTCAGCTCTTATTTACAGGTCTGGACTCTTTTGGAAGTGCAACTAAATCTAAAGTGGAAATACCAAAGTATAAAATACTAAGAAGTATGAATCTCACACCCATTATCACTCCAGTGGATCTTGAAGAGGGCACGCAGGTACTTAATATTTTATGCATCATTCTTTTACATACAGTTAAACTAAGGTTAATTCTGTACAGTATGTTTGTTCATAATAATTTCTTTCCTTTTTTAATTTAAGTGTGTTAAATAAATGAGTGTTTTCTTTTCAGGTAAAATGTAGCAAGATGGTGTACGTTATATTGGACTTCTTGAATCATTGGATTCTAGAGTGGCAAAATGTGAAAAAGAATTCTGCGCTGCAAGACAGGAACTATTTGTAAGTTGTACCACCAACCTAATAAATTATTATACAGAAATTTGACTGTCAAGTTTTTGAAGAGGTATTGGGTCTTTAATATTAAGTTATATGGTGCAATTTGAGCCTGCAAACCTCATACATTGCAAGTCCTGCACTTCTTTCAAACTCAGCGTATATAGAATCTTATCATCTTTATCACATCTCGATGCATTGTCTTCATCCATCTCGGCAAGACTTTGGTATTCATTTCAACTTCCCATGACATGATAATGTTTGAATCCATGTAAAAGTAATGGGTCAGCTAAAACAGATTTACTGTATTTGGATATGTAGATTTTGACCGTTTGCATACTATTTCATAAAATTATAATTTTCTTTGCATACTCCATCAATAAGAAATAAAGTATATTTTTTGCAATTCAAAATGCTGGAAAGGCATTATTAAATATGATTTTATGATACAGTGTCCTCTTACAGGTTAACTATTTGAAGCAATATCAGTCTGGTTAGCATCGCCAGATAGTTTTATTGAAATTCAACTAATGGCATTCTCGATTGACGGGCATTTTGACATTATTCTTTTAGGCGGATAAGTACATTCCTGGATGGATTCTGCAAACTGACAATAGCGCAGGGAAATTTTCTCTGTGGAGAATTAGAAAGGGCTCTCCAGTATTTGGAAAGATACATGAACGAGTCATCAGAGAGACTTCAGGAGCAGCTCGGTTTCCTTGCTGAGATATATTCTGTTTTAAATGAACCAGATGCTGTAGCGGGTAATATTTTATTTCAATTGGTCAATTTGTTTGTGTGGACCATGAGAGAAAATTTGGAAGTTTTGATTTAGCTAAGGCTGTAGAGAAATATTATTTAGTGAATACCTGAGGACGTTGTCAACGAGACCAATTTCTCTTTGCCTTTACAAATGTTTTCCATTGAGTTCTTGTTTTATTATATAATAGGCATAATGCGGATGAAGCAAAGTGAACCTTCTCTGTCAGAGCTGATACTGGCGCATGAAGTCACAGGGCAGTTGCAAGATGCAGCCACCTGCTATGAGAAATGCGCTCAACAGGGTGATATTGATGAAGACAGATTGCAGGTAAGCATACCTCTTCCAATTGCTACCAATAAGACTGTTAGCATTTCCTCTTTATTTCGCCAGCATTTCGCAGCTCTCCGCTATGTCCATTCTATGGATTATCATGAACAGTCTTCATAAACAACGCAATCCATCCGGTTGGAAAAAATAACATGTGAGCCTTTACGCTTCTATGAGATACTGTTCTGGGCCTGTATGACATTTTTATTAATTGATTTTTCTATTCCTCTTATTGAGATGCCTTTTATTGAGTGGACTAGTTATACATAAAGCGATACTTGCTCCAAGCATGCAGTCTGACAATGCTGATTATTTACTATTTCAAATTATGTCACTTTGAATACTATGTTCGCAACTGCCATGAATTTGACGATAAGAGAGCAGTATAATAAATGTTTTATTTCTTAGAATATAACATTGACAATGTTATACGGGCAGTATAGACCTTAATTGATGTAGTATCACAGTGCGCTATGTCTTTTGTTCTCACCAGGGCATGATGGATGTGTACTTGGGGCTCGACCAGCCATATACAGCTCTGCGTCTCCTGCAAGGAACCAGTGTCGAAGATGCAGAAGAAAAAGCTTTAGCCGCAGAACCGTTCTGGAGACTAGCCATGTTTGATGATCTTGAAAAACTTCTCGAAGAACCAAGCGTATGATATTTGATTTGATTCTTATCTTATTTTGGCACATACTGCCATAAAAGTTACCTGGGATTTTACTTACCCATAAATCTAACATTGTTTTGTTTATTTCATGAGCTTTCATACGCACAGTTCACTCTAGAAAGTGTGCCATTCAATTCACCCAATAATAATGCTTGTCCTCTTGTGTTAATTATATTTTTAGGTTTCGACCAACGACAGATGGGGTGTGAGTGTCGGCCACTGCCTTCTATCCCTTCGATCCGGTAACCGCAGTGACTTGCCTCTGAGGCTGAGCGACGCAAGAAGCTCTCTTATCAGAAGGTTGGCTGGCGCTGGTGGCGGCGGTGGGTCTTCGGAAAGTGTGTGGGACTACACGCATGCTTACAATTCAGTCTTGTGCTTACACATGTTGAGTGAGATCGAGAATGCCGAAGAATCTGTTTATAAGTATGTTTACTTTATTTCAAAATTCTAAAATATCTGACAAAAGATAAAATACTGCACCAATCAATCTTATTTATGTGTGTGTAATTTGTTTCTGATTGGCCGTAATCTGAATAAATTTTGTTGAAAATAAATCTTCAAACTGTATCATTGGATACTGTGGTTTTTTTTAAATGAAAACTTGATGCTCTGCTCTAATTCAAATTACGCTATCTTCTTTATTCCTGGGATGTTTAAAGTTGAAAAAATAGACCCATATTTGAAGTTACATTTGAAAATCTTCAGATTCACCTATGAAACATCACTCAATATAGGTAAATAAATGAATTGTGTTGCCTTTCAGAATCAAAGCTCTTGACGATGGTAATTCGGGATGTGTAGAAGTTATTGAGGATCTGATGCAAGAGTGGAGTCTACGGCTGCGTCTCGTCAAGTCTTCAGCACGTACTGTCGAGCCTGTTTTAAGGTTGCGAAGGATACTTCTTGAGCAGTCCAAGGTATGAATTTGTTCAATATATCATAAGAAATGTTAGAGATTAGCAAAATTAATATTAACTCACCTTTATAACACACTATTTTATCTAACTGTCCAGGAGTTGTTGAGCGAATCTCATCCTCAAACTGCAGCTCTCTTTGATGCCCATATTGGAAAGACATGGCTGCAGAGCTCCAAGTTTGCTAGGAAAGCTTCTATATTTCAACAGGTAAAAAATACAAAATATACGATAAGTTTCAATTGTTATAGAAGAAAACAAAACATGGTTCATTCGACTCCGCATCGAAACAAATGCCACAAACTGATTTTTTTCTTCCATTAATGTGTGATGGGGCTGTAGGATAGTCGTTAACATTCCCTCTTCCATTGCGATGTCTATCCAGTTTTAAATCCCTTGATATTTCAATTTATGTTTGAGGCATGAATGTCTATCCTAGCCCCTTACTTAGTTACTGATATGAAAAGAAAAAGGTTTTTTAAGTAATACCTCTGTTTTTTTCAGGCCTATATATACATATTGAACGGTGAGAAATGTAGTCCGAAAGAATTGTTTATTGAAAAGGCGAAACTGCATTGGATGAGGGGGCAGCAGGAATCTGCATTTTACACTCTGAAAAGAGGGTTAGAAGAACATTTTCCAGACTTGGCAGATCTTTCTCAGAGTGACAGGTGAGTGTTATAATTTATACGAATTCAGACAGGAAAAAAAAATGTTGTAACTATTTCTCATATAGCTAAAAATTTTAAATATTAGTTGTTTCAAAATTCGTGTCTTTTCCTCGTCTTTCATATATTATATGTATGAGACATCTTAAAGCTTCAGTTTAAGCTTTGTCATTTTACTTTTTACTTGGATATGAATGAAGGTATCATGGAATGTTAAAGCCATCTATTAATCATCACAGTGCAATTGTATTGTGCTCAACTGAAAAAAAAATTATGATAATTTATTCAAAACTTAACTCCTTCATTCTTAATACGGAAAGAAAAATAGCAATGTATTTTAATTCTACATAAATTATTTTATATATTTGTTGATAGCTATTTCGGCTTACGCCTTCCTTCATTCTTCTTTTTGTGCCTTCATTTATAAAGCCTAGAATAGGTTAATATTTAAATAATAAGTGGACGATTGGAAGTGTTCCCATCCGCTGACTTCATGATTGTTTGGTTTCAGAAAATTGTGTGCGAAAGCCAAACTTTTGACTGCCGTTTACAATGAAGAGACGGTGAACGTTGACATGGATGTTAATATTCTTCACTACAAAGAAGCCGGTGGAAGTGTATCGTCAGTGGGAAAAGAGCTTGGTGTGTTTTCAATAGATAATTCACTTTCTGATTCAGTAACAGCTCTAACTAAGCTCTGTTATCTTGTTACACGTTTCCTTGATTGCAGGTGTGTTTAGCATCATACTACGAAAAGGTTTACGCTGCTTTATCCTCGGATGACAAAAACGGCAGTTCGGGTGGAAACGCTCGAGGTCGAGCCGTGGATTGTTACGGCAGAGCGATGCAGTATGGACAGAAACTCCTCTATCAAAGCATGCCCAGGATGTTATCTATATGGTGAGTTATGAAACACTGTGCTGCTCAAATTGAATATACTTAACCCATTGTTTACAGTGTGCACAAATTTGTGTGTAAATAGTATGGTAATTGAAAAGTAAATAATCCGTGAACAAAGTTTTAAATTAATAAAAATAATAAAATATTTTTAGTACTTATTCCACATATTTTTTTTTGGATCAGGACTGGTTTCGCTCATGGCGAGCATTATCAACTGATAAGAAATACAACAAAACAGTGATATTTATACAAAAGTAAATTAATAATTACAAGGTATGACAAAAAATTGGTATTATAACTAAGCGAGTAAATTGAAGCAAAATAGACTATAATTAAAATGTTGAAGACCTCTTAGCAATGCAAGCTATAACATCAAAAATCAATTAAGTATGAATGATCATTAACAAAGTAAAAACCAAAATAAGTGCATTTGATAAATAAATCTCAATGTCTGTAATCCATAATGAGAAGTGGACAGTCCAGGGAAGAATGCTCAGTCCAACGAAAATATTCTGCCAAAAATTTAAAGAGACCATATCAATTCTTACCAATAAAGGCAAACAAAGGAAACATAAAATTTGAATTAAAATGTTTCGTTGTATTTCTTATCAGTTGATAATTCTCGCCATGAGCGAAACTGGTCCTAATCCAATAAATTTTATATGGAATAAGTATTAAAAATGTTTTATTATTTTTACTAAATGTCATTCCACCAAGTATTGACAGTTTTAAATTATTGCAGGAGCTCACGGTTCAAATCTAACTTCTGTCACTTTCTTTTTTAAATCGTCGAATTATTAATTTCTGTTTGAATTGAAATTTACTTCTACAGTCATATACTAATAACGAGACAAAGCGTCCAAAATAGAAGCAAAAGTCCTGTCTTATTCCTATCCTTTCTATCACCACTCTCTTCGAATAAAAGAATTGAGCGACTGAGTAACAAGCTGTTATGGTAGAAAACTTCTGTTGACATAAACTCCATTTGGAGTTTATGTGCTCCACGTTGGGAGCGAATATAAAAATATATAAAATATTTATTATGCGAATTTGATCAATTTTAATCAAATTCACAGATGCTTATAAGCTTTCTACAGTGCAGTCTTTGTTTATTTATTTTTTGTTATATTTCCAGGCTCGATTATGAGCTGCAGCCTGCAGACGCCAAGAGTTCTACGATGACCTCACTAGTTAACATCTGTTCAATAATCGACATGTACATTCAGAAACTTCCACTGTACTTTTTTTTGACTGCATTCTCGCAAATAGTTTCAAGAATTTGCCACCCCGTTAAAGAAGTGAGTAATGGTTTTACTTTGTCATTTTTGTTTTAATTGGTTACTTTTATTATATTGGCAGTATTTATACATTATTATATTGGCAGTATTATTGACTCACTGACGGCCGATTCAGTTTGACATGGCATTTAACCCGCATATTATAATAGGAAATAATTACTTAAGCTCGCATTTTTACCATTTGTCTTTTGATGTGACCAGCATTAATATTTTTAATTAAAGTTTTAGCAAATGTCCATTTAATTTCTTTCTTGTTTAAGGTCTACACTCAACTGAAATCCTTAATAATAAAGCTGATAGTAGCATTCCCGCAGCATTCCTTGTGGATGATGATGTCTGTCATCAAATCAAGCTACAGCCACCGAATAAAGCGATGCCGGGAGATAATGAACGATCCTCTTTTGAAGGAACCGGGCATGCTCCACTTGATACACGACTTCGATCAATTGGGAGAGAAACTCATTGAACTATGTAACAAATCTATACCGAAAAATGTACAGGTAATGTAACAAAAGTTTAACTATTATAAATATTTTATAATGACATGAACGAAGCTTTGGACACCACGCTGATAGAAAGTTGGCTTGGCAGGGTATTTGTGGAATCGCTGTGATGGATGTTGTATTGAACAAAATAAAACACAGCCATTTTGCAAATGATGAGTTTGCTTCTTTATTCATTTAAATGGCTTAGAAATAAGGATATTATTTGCAAATAAACTCTTGGCACAATTTTTTAAACTTTAGCTTGAACGTTATTTTGTTAATTTTTTTTAGTAATGAGTCATTTCTCTTTTGAAATATATTATAACTATGCTAAATTAACTATCATTTGGAAAATAACACAAATAAGTCGTTTATTAAACATTTAAATCAATTTTCCCGGGAATTATGGTTTTGGGAACGAGCTGCATTTGCAAATAATGCCCTCCAATACAGTTTGATATTTCCTTGATATTAGAGATAGTTAGTCATGATTTATCATCATTCGAAACTGGTTGACATTATTTTAGCAGAATACTCCAGGCTTTAATTCTGAATATTTTCTCTTTCTCGATGATTGAAAAATAAATCGATAAAGTGTCAGGTAACCGTTTTAAATTTATTTGAACCAATTAATGAAACACTTTCTCTACTTTTTCCAGACAACACATATTACATCTCTGGTTAGAACTTTACCAAGGCTTTTGACTTCAGAGAATTTTAGTCAAATAATGATTCCTTCTGAAGAGTTTGTGAAAATAATGCTTCCATACGATGCGGTCAAAAGGGTAAACTTTTCTATTTATCTATGAATTTATTTATCATGATCATAAATCGATTCCTTGATATTCTTGATGAGTTTTCATAAATAAATAGATTTTAAAAATATTCATTTTTAATTTTATTATACTTATCAGTCGAAAGTCCTCACTAACTGAGCGAATATTTTTCAGGACCAGGATTCAAATTTCAGCTCTATTCCAAATCTAGTTTATATAACAGGTATTGAGGATCAGGTCTCAATATTCCCCTCACAACAGAATCCCAGAAGAGTTACACTTAAAGGTAAATGACCGTACTACTTGCTATCATTAGTTTACTTATTATCACAATGAATGCTTGGATAAAGGCCATACATTTCATCGAATTGCGAGTTAAATCTGTCTCCTTAAAACCTTGAAAATATAAAATATTATTGATTACTTCAATAATGAGGGGAACATAGCATAGTTGTATATAAGTTCCACAAAAATGATAAGTTTTAATTGACAGCCATTGCAGCTTCATGCGATTGTCAGACATGTATAGTTCTTTATATTTCTAACAGTGGATCGAAACTGATGTAACTATCAATTTTATCTTCTAATAATTCTACAATGGCGTCAAACCGAAACAACCATTGTGTCTTATAATTCTTTTAAAATTAAATACTTATTTTTAACATATGAGTAAATATTATTTTTACTTTCTAGTTGAAGGTACATATGTATGTAGACTGATTGAAAGTTTTGAATTCATTAAAAACAAGGCTTTAACAGCCGTTAATTTTTTATATTAGTTAATTTGAAAAAGAACATATTAATCACCGCTCATTTCTTTGCAGGTTCCGATGGCAAAGGCTACATGATCATGCTGAAGCCGAAAGATGATCTTCGGAAAGATTTCAGACTGATGGAGTTCAATGCGGTCGTAAATCGCTATCTACAAGAGAGTCCGGAGGCCAGAGACCGCAGGCTTTACATTAGAACATACACCGTACTGCCCCTCAACGAAGAGTGCGGTCTCATTCAGTGGATTTCCAACCTCGTCGGACTGAGACCTATTTTGGTTCGCCTTTACAAACAAAACGGTAAGAAAGTAAAAAATCATTCTTTATTTGCGTGGTTCAGTAGCTGTCAATTCAATACTGTAAGATGTCAAGAGGTAAAATGTTAACTAATAATGCAATATGTTTTAGGATTGCACACTTCCCACGAACAATTGAAAACCATGATGTGCAACAGTAAAGATCCCTTGGCTAAGAAGCGCAAGATTTTCTTGGAACAGTTGGTGCCAAAACATCCACCTATTTTTGGGACCTGGTTTCGGCACACATTTTCCGACCCTCATGGATGGTAACCACTCAATATATTTTATTTCCACTCAGTTGAATCAGTCAAACTAGGTGAATTTTTTTTTCCAATCATTGATTTGTTATGATTGAATGTTTTTATTTCAGGTATCAAGCTCGATCAGCTTATATAAGAACAACTGCAGTGATGTCAATGGTTGGATACATACTTGGTAAGCATGATTTCTCAATCTATTGTTAACCCTTTGGTTACTAAGGGTTAACAATAGTTTGAATGGCCAATCACAAAGCTATATATTGCTGCGCCATAATCAAATGGCTAATTAATTCATTACCCACATATTGTGTTGAAAAATATTGACTTTTTTATAATAGTAAAAATTTTGTTTCTTGTCTATGTATGAATTTATAATAGTGATAACATGACTCAGCGGCCATATTGGAACAAACATCACTTGGCCCGCCAACGTCCTCTGCATAAATTATCGAATTTTGTATGCTGTTGCTTTAATGATTTTAATTGTTGAGTGTAATTAATTGTAATTAGGTCTTGGAGATCGTCATGGGGAAAATATATTGTTTGATTCAACTAACGGTGACACCGTTCACGTCGACTTCAACTGCCTCTTCAACAAAGGCGAGGGCTTCGAATGGCCCGAGAGAGTTCCATTCCGGCTCACGCACAATATGCTCTCTGCCATGGGACCACTCGGTTGCGAGGGAGTCTATAGGTTATAAATTTTTTAACGTGTTTTTCTTTGTTGATCTGACTTGTGGAAATATGAATTAAATTTGCGGTTATATGATTTATTTTGCTTCTAACAAAAAATATTGTAACAAATAATAATTGTTGCATTACAGAAAATGCTGCTAAATGTGATTCATTTTGCTTCTCACAAAAAATATTGTTACAAATAATAACTGTTGCATTACAGAAAATGCTGCTAAATGTGATTCATTTTGCTTCTCACAAAAAATATTGTAACAAATAATAATTGTTGCATTACAGAAAATGCTGCTAAATGTGATACATTTTGCTTCTCACAAAAAATATTGTTACAAATAATAATTGTTGCATTACAGAAAATGCTGCGAAATGTGATACATTTTGCTTCTCACAAAAAATATTGTTACAAATAATAATTGTTGCATTACAGAAAATGCTGCGAAATGTGATACATTTTGCTTCTCACAAAAAATATTGTTACAAATAATAATTGTTGCATTACAGAAAATGCTGCCAAATAACTCTAAGAGTTCTTCGATCGCAGACTCCAACATTGATGTCTGTAATTCGGCCGTTTGTCTATGATCCTCTGGTGGCATGGCAAAAGACTACCGGCAGAATGGTGGACGCGGCTTGTCCAGAGAGAACTAACCCGTCTGCTCAAGAGCATCTCAATTGCATTCAACAGAGATTGCAAGGAATGGTGAGATAATAATTCTGTGAGACTGTCTTGTGTACCCTCAACTTAATACAACAATAAAAATGTGCTGCTAGTCACAGTGATTTGGAGCCTCATGTAAAAATTTTTTTGCAGGTACGAACAAAAGATAAACATTATTCATTATCACTATCTCCAGAGGGCCAAGCAAATAATTTAATCCTTGAAGCAACCAGTATCGAGAACCTCTGTCAAATGTACATGGGATGGGGACCATTTCTGTGATTAGGCATATTGGATAAATTTAAATGTATTATTTTATATTTTTATATATATATATGTAAATAAATCTTTAGTTATTAAAATTTCAAATAAAAATATAGTTTTATTTTGAATACTTGAATATTTTTGTTGTAATTTTAACCCTTTGAATCCCATGTAGTCTCTACAGACCACAATGACACCACAATGACCACAATGACCAGCAAACCAGTCTGACGTGATTATAAATTTCAAAAATATATATATCACCATGCCTTTGCTAGCTGTAATGATAATTTTGTTTTTATTTGATTCATAAATATTATGGTTCATCTTTACAGATGATTTGTCATTCGAAAAAGAATGTCCCCAAAATTATATTTTACCTGGGCCCTTGCAAGGTTCACCACTTGAATTGCAAATCGGTATAGTCAAAAAGATCTTCATACTGGTTTCTATATTTGGAAAGATACGCTGCAAACGTGAAATTTAAATTGTATTCATCTT
The DNA here is from genome assembly GCA_028554975.1 of Himalopsyche kuldschensis. NCBI lineage: Eukaryota > Metazoa > Arthropoda > Insecta > Trichoptera > Rhyacophilidae > Himalopsyche > Himalopsyche kuldschensis. Next base: position 3,244,866 of record JAHFWI010000005.1, read on the forward strand.
AACTCCTAGGAATTGGTGATGTTTTTCTCTTTTATAAATGCAATATAATGAATCACTTCATTTTTAAAATATCTAATATATTTTAAAATAGAAATAGCTCAAGATCTTTTACTTTTAGAATTTAGCAAATCATTGATGGATATTAGCGCATCAAACATTACATGAATGTTTACAACAAAATTTTGTTTATTTCATTTTGAGTTGTTTCTCTAAATTGTTCATTTCTTTTTTTTGTTGTATGTGATTGACAGTATGGCTTGAAAAATGTACAGCATTCCCCGCAACTTACTTAGAAACGATTCAAAATGAGTACCTAGCTCATCCGCAACCCGTTGCTTAGTGATTGACCCATCCATCACTCTTATTGTAATATTACTACCATTGTAAATGCATTTTACAGTGTTTCATCATAATATTCACAATCAAAATCTTGATAAGTTTATCTTGACTCACCTGGTAGTGTAGTAAACACGTCTCAATATCTCTATTATATCTGTTTATTGAACATTTGTGTAAAATGAATATGTATTTAGAAACACACTTTCACGCTCTTTTTTTAATTGCTCTGCTTATTGCACATTAAAGATTCATACATATTTTCAGGAACCAATTAAGTACAGAATCGCGTGATAATGGAGTGTTACAGATAAACTAAAACAATTGATCAATGGTTTAAAGAAACAACAGTTGATAGAATTCTAGTATTTTTATTCAGTGTATTATTGTACACTGTACCATCGATTAATTAATAAATTTAGCATGGAATAATTAACTACTTATAAGTTAAGAATTTTTTTTCCCGATTTTTCTTCAAGTCCAAACGAAAAATTGTCGTATATTGTTACAAAAATGTAAAAAATTATAATGAAAAATAAATGATAAATGCACAATATCTGGGAATACAAGGAATTTATTAAAAACCCATTTATTGTGTAGAAAGAATGTTAAGTTTCCATTAAACATGATTTGATAACATTATCTTTGGCAAAACATTGGCTGAACAATACTTAGTGTAATTTCAGTAACCACGTATCTATCATTTTTTTCCACTATAGTTAACTTTAAAAGAAAAAAAACAATTATTTAACAATCACAATGGAATCATAGAAAAATGTCTTAAAATTTGAGCCAATCGGAAGATGACAAAGATAAGTCAACCCGTTAAAGTGTAACTGTCTAAAGTTTTTTTTTTAAATCTATTTTGACGCTGTGAATGTAGAAAAGAACATTTTATCTTACAGAGTACATATATAATTTACCTGGATATCCTAAACTAAAATAAAATAAACGTTTAACATTTTTAAATTACTTAAAGAGGTATGGCAGATGTGAAATGTTTACATGTAACATTATGAAGAAAACAACGACTACACTCAACAAAACATCATTTACTTTGCAATCCATAATATAGTTACTGTAATTAAATAAAACTTCATTTTCAAGCGAATGGCATTTCATAATAAATACTGACAAATCTACAAATTTGGTTATAACTTGAAATCAATATTATTTCATATACATTTCTTGTCTGATACCTAATGTAAGAAAGTGTACAATAATCGCAGTTCATTGGTGGGAATTTATTTTCAATATACAACTTAGATCAAAACATTGTTATTTCAATTATTTCTTTAAGAAACATCTTCAAACCCATATATTATGTATGTATATGGGTTTTATTTTACCAGTGACAATGTGGGTGTGGACTTTGCAGTATTTCATCTATAGTGTTTTATCAATATGATTTGTATATGTGTTTTGGAAAATATGTTAAATTTTATCTTATTATACATATTTGATGTTTTGAGAGTTAATAGCTTTTCTAGTCGAGGCTGTTGGTATGTTTTCTTTATGTTTATCGATTTTTCTTCATAATATTATATTTCAAACAATTCCAGGGTCTTTAGTGCCTAAAATCACTTTGTCAGCCTTATTCATATAAATTGTCTTATTAAAAATTGTTTCTTGAAAAAATTGTAATCAATAATGTTATTTGACAATTTTCATGAGTTAATATTGTGAAGTATTACTAATTAGAGGCAGTGATCGTACACTAAATTTAACTGCAGCCATATATATATAAAATATACACCATTACAAGATAATGGCAGCAGACAAATGCTTTATTACGGCACCAAAATAACTAAAGTAATTCAGCATTCCGGGCTGCGATTTCTTATAAATTATATAGTGAGTAAAGGATTGACTAGTTTGTACAATCATAAGATTCATATTCCACACACCGTACTTAACATACGATCTAAAAAAAACTCGCTTTCACAAATGAATGTTGCACAGAACTGTTAATGCTATTTAGGTCATTGTTCATTTTGATAAAAAATCAAAGCAATGAAATAATTATTGACATCAGAAACGGCATTGATTGGTACTGATTTTTTAAGTACCCGATCGATATCATAGATATTTAAATATATCAGTCATTCTGTTGATAAGTTACAATCTTTAAGTAAACCGATGTTGAACATTTTTGCGCCGTTTAATAACTTATAGTTCAAATAATGAGTTACAGATGTTAAAGCAAACAGTGGTATGTAAAGATTTAAGAAGCCGAGATCGGCTCAAATTTCAAAAGATTTATTTCTTGAAAAATATGCCAATTTAACATACTTCATTTGAAACAATAAAGAAAAAAAATCTTTGAAGGTCATAAAAAACTACAATGCCATGAATCATTTGAATGATGTAATATGATTATATTTCCATACACACATACATTCAGTGACCACATATGAAACTGTATCTGTCGACTATTTTACTTCATATACACTTTCAAACTTCACTCTCTTGTTTACGATTTCTGTATTCTAATGCCATCTATATTAAAGATGTAAAACTTGTAAATTCAATATTGCCAAAGGATTTTATTTTTGAATGTTTTATTCACAAGTCTACAATGGAGTATTTGCAGATTTTTTATTTGTAAATTAACAGCGGCATTTTTAGACACCCTTCTTGAAATACGATACGTATTACAATAAAACAAAAAATATATGAACCAAAAAATACAATAGAGTATGTTACATAATAATGCTTATAATAATAACTAAGCATAAACTAATTTAATATAAATAAATATAATATATTTATATATATATATGGCTTTATTCGATTTTAAACAAACATCTTACGATAACATTAAGTTATATTTATTATATTATATCAAATATCAATGCATACTTTAATATTCAATTTGTGGAGTGGTTGGATCCAATAATTGCCAACACCATGCTACTTAGGGGGTATGAAATTGTTTGAGCGTTTGCCTATTAAACTTTATTACAATTAACCATTACAATTTATGTATGTAGTGTTTATGAAGAATCTACAGCTTACGTTTAAAAGTCTCGCGGTGGAGAGAGCTATCTACATCAGTTTATAATTAACACAGATAATAAATACAGAATTATTTCACATTTTTATATTGTAACTATTTATTTGTTTATTAAATCGATGACTAAAGAAAGATGAGTAAATTAAAATTCTATACATGACATTTGGCAATTTAATGCAACATTGTAAATTGGTATACGTCACAAACCAATGAGAGTGTGATGACAATTGGATGTTTTGTAAAAGAACCCAATAACACAGCATCTTTTAAAAAACTTCCCTGTTTACAATTCAAAGCAAATAGACTGTCAGTGACATTAGTAACAGTTTCCTGTTTAATCACCAATACACCAGTGGTATACTAACGTTAATATTTGATCATTCAAGTAAGAACGTGGTACATATTATTAGAATTATGCAAGTCAGCGTAAATGGGAATTGAAAGCTACGCAATTTCGTAAACTTTCATTCGAGGTGAGGTCTGGTCATGTACAATAGATTTACCCTTTTATCCTACTTGAAGGAATGTATAAGACATAAAGAAATAAAAATCTACACTGCGGCTGGCATCAATTGACAGATCAATGTAGAATTTAAAAGAATCGTATGTAATCTTCTGAAGTCATCGGTTTAATAAGAATATGATAAGAATCAGTTGAAGAGCCATTCAAACAAAATATTAATCGACAAATAATTGAGACCATTAATTCAAAAGTAATAAATTTTTGGAATCAGTGTAACTGTTCAGGTTTTTAATAAATTTACATATCTGTCGGTCCACAGTAAAATCCTCCCATGTTAATCCACTAAATTTAAAAAAAAAACAGTTGCTCTTTTATATGCCATCCAAATGGACAATTACTAGTTTATTACAGTGACAAAATATCCCAGCCAAAAGAAAAAGAATGATACAAATAAAGTTTCAGTGGGATATGGGACCGAGGTGTAATTTGCACTTGTGTGAATTTAATGGTGAATTATTTGCCTTCAATCGAATCTCTCCTGTACATAAATATTACAAAATACAAACACGCACGATGATATCTTTACAATAGTATCTAAGTAGTCACAGTTAGATTTAGAACCTTAAATATAAATCATTTCTTTATACCGTATGTGTTATATCAATAACGATATCGCCTGAGTTCAATAAAAAAACACCGCCTCATTTCATCTGCGGGTTACAATTATTTCTATCAATAATTTTGGGTCGTATTTTTTATTTTCCGGCAAAAAAGTCACTCAAAACCCTCTTTAGACTTAAATATTAAATTGTGACGCATCTTATCGAATTTTTTTCACAATTTTTCGTTGTTTTTTTTAGCCAATACTACGTTTTTTCGTTATTGTATTAACATCGACGATTCGAGATGTGAAGTATTGCTAAAAATCCAAAATCATACGCGGAAGTTATCTTTAAATTGAACACCTACATAATATATACATACATTTTATGATGACAGCGGTCAGTTTAGCGATGAGATGAATAAGAAAATGTGTCACAAATCATATTATGTTACTTATAACAATGATGCTCTGAACAGATATATATTTTAAAGTACTCAAAGTACCCTATTATGGTTATTTACATTTTTGTGCTCGATTAGATTCAATATCGTTTCCATAGGGCGTATTAATGTTACCCACTTAACTTAAACAAAAAAAAAGAAGGAAGCGTCTTTCCGTATAAAAAGTGTAAATGCGGTAATTAAAAGGGGATAACGTCTCTCACTCTAGAAGTGAGGCTGAAAAAAATTGTTCCCGTTCATCGTTTTCAAAACATGTTTTTTTTTTTTTTTGAATAAGTTACATCTAATAAATCGTTACAGACATTATGAATTAATATTGAAATTTGGAGTCTCGGTTCCGGGTCAAGCACGGGATGCCGTCTGTCTCGGCAGAGTGACGCACTTCGTTTTCATTATCACTATTTTTTTTTCTAGACCGTACAATGAAATTATGCATCGATGTTTTGACGCACAAAAACAGTAGCTTAATGTGCTACCACTCACTCAATAACTGAATTGAATCCTCTCGATCGATCCATATAAATTTATGTACAGTTCAACGCCTTTCAAATCATTTCTCATCATTCTTTCCAAAGGAGCTCTCGCAGGTGAGCGATTTGGAGCGAGCGCGGCCGCGGCGGCCGGCATAATCGCACCTATACTGGATGAAGAATTTATCTTTGTCGGTGAGAAGAAGTGAAACTATGCAGCGGCCGCTGCGCGTTCCACTCGAAAGTTATCATTACAATTCGGTGACGGCGTACAGGTCCCGCCCTCCCTCTTCTGCAGCCTGCCGGCACTCCTGGGACTGCAGTAGCGGCGTGCGCGAGTTCGATTGGCGGCCTCGCCTATCCAGCGTCTGGCTTCCCGACCTCTGTCCTTGAGAGTTGTTCTGCTGCTGCTGGGAAGAGTGTGCGTGTCGACGATCGAGCGTGTGAGAGTGGGAAGCTCGAGAAGCCGAGGGCGCCGGCCGCGACGGCTGGCCGGGCTGCTGTCCGCTACTAGAGAAGAACCTCTCAGGCGTGCGGGCGGATCGGGCTTGGGAGCGATGATTCTGATTGGCCTGCGGGCAGCAGGGCGGAGCGGGCGGAGCAGGAGATCGGTACTGGGCGAAGTGAGCTGCGCTGAGTGGCTGCGGAGCGAGAGTAGGGGGTTCGGGAAGCGGCTGGCGGATGATAGCCGGGCCTTCGAGAGTCCTGTCGGCTTGGGAGCGCTGCCCTTCTTGGCTTCTCGCCGGCCTGGACGCCTGCCGCCTGTCGAGGGTTGCTGGTACGGGAGGCGGAAGTGCGGCGCTTTCCTCACGCTCCATCTGCCGGGCGTATTTGTGGCTCTTGTCGTACTTTCCTCCGGTGCGTATGGTTGCGTACTTGTCGGGTGGCGGTCGAGCAAAAGTGGAAAGAGGAGCGGGGGCGAGGCGCGGTGGAGCTTCGTCGATCCCGCCAAGTGGACGCACTCGGATGGGACCGGACGTGATCTTGGGGTGCTTGGGGCCGAAGGAGGCGTACTTGGGGTCGAATCGGTTGATCTGGTTGGTGGGCGTGACGTCTCGGGGATCGGGGGGTGGCGCCAGGCTTCGCGGGTCAAGGGGCTGCGGGCCGGCGCCGCCCGCGCGTCCTCAGTAGAAATCGGAGCTCTCCAGTGTTTTGCACTGCTTGCTCAGAGTCGCGTACTTGCCATTGTTCGGTCCGAGCATGGGGTGGTTGGCGTGCGAGGGCAGGCGGCCGAGCGTGTGGCAGGCGCCCCCCCCGCCGCCCCCCGCGACTCCGCCTCCCGCCCCCTGCCCAGCCGGATGACCGCCACGCCCTCCTCCCCCGATTCCCCCTCGCCCCGACCCATACTGACTGACGATACCCTCATTTCTGTAAACAAAAAAAAGCCAAGTTGCAAATACCTTCACTAAAATAAAAGATACTGAAGTGACAAAATAGCTACTCAATATTTTTAACACATTGAAGGGTTAAAAACATTTTACAAAACATTAAAATTGTGTAAGGCTTTAAAAAAGATCCATATTTGTTTAATTTCACATCAAACATATGCTATAGTTGAAGATTGACTAGAACAGCATAATCAGCCATAAAGTCCGAAAAGTTTGTTTTGATTTGGTAAGTAAATTTAGTAACCATTATTAAACAATATTATGAGATGATTGGATATGAAGGAGTTTGGAGACCCATTTATGAAATCAATTGATAAAGAACTAACAACATAAATAATCGATCAATTAGGTACCTCAATCAGAATTATCGATAACGTAAAATTAATAAGAACATACATTTTTCATGCTTTCAAAGAAAAAACTAAAAATTGATACTATGAATATCTTTGTCAATTTTATTGTAACATTGGAGATTTACATAAGTAACTAGATTTTTATACGTAATATGTAATATGAAATTCAAAGTAAAAACACCTATACATTACTGATGTTTACATATAATGGAAAGCAACATAAAGAAGTATAACTTACAATATGGCAACTAAATAATACAAAAACAATAGTGTGGAAAATTGTCATGTGATTGATTGATGAATTAACATAGAAAGATGATAGAGCATTCATTGATTGTCAACCTTACAAATTTTCTCTTATTTTATTATTATTTAGAAATCGATTCTTTTGGCACTAAGTACCGTTTTAGTTAAAAAAGATATACATTTGTAGAGCTTGGACAATATATTCGTTGTTGTGACTCAGCCTCGTATCTGTTTTGCCACACTTTGTGTGTCTCATTCATGCAAACTTTTAAATCAATATATAATTATGTTATAAGCGATATAACAAAGTTAAAATATGCATGAACTTTTATATTCCAAAAAGCAACTACGGAATACATTATTGGATATTTTTACTTGGATTTTGTTGATACGGGATTGAGTCAGAACAACGATGATATGATGAATGATAATTCAAAATAGTAAATGCAAATGAGACAGAATTAAAACTACATGAAATTTCCAACAGTAGATAGATAGACATGTGAAGTTATCAAACAAATAATTATTGTGGAGATGCAACTTTGTTACTGATAGAGAAATATTTTACATTCTCAACTAAAGCTTCATTTCACGTTATTGTGCTGCTTGCATATCGAATAAGAAAGAATTTTATCGCGTCGTCTTTTTACACAGATAACTGTATTTAAATTAAATATAATTGAGATAAAACTAAGTCAACCTACTGTGGGAAATAAAAGAACTATAAACAAAAATTCCATTCTATTACTTTGAAGCTGATAATTTTGACTGAAATATTGATATATCTATGCCAATTACTTCATATTTTATACTGGATACATTCAATTTTATTGCAAAAAAAAAAATCAAATTAATTACTGAATGAGGATAATATTCGTTTATAGTTGACTGATGATTAGCAGCTTCAAAGTATGGAGATGAGAAAAGACAATGTATAAACTAATGGTAGTACAATTCTGGTATAGAAACACTTTTAGTTGAAATAGTTTAGTGTTTAGTAGCTGTGCTGTCAACTAACTGACTACTACTTATACCTCAAACATCTGTGGCGTATATATGTATATGTGCCACCACTACTTTATACATTTATTATTTAAAGTACAATAAGAAAAATTAAAACGGCTAAAATGAAATAAATTATTGTAATCATCATATTGCACTTTGAAGAATCTGTCTTTGAATGATGGAAAAATAGAATAACCTGTAGTGATTGGCTTAAAAAAGTTCCCACATTTAAAAGAGAGATCAATTACTATCTCATTTATTGGTTCTGGCTTTGGTTATTACTCCTGAGACACTCCAAGCAATCGTTTGAAAGAAATTCGCACTGCATAGTTAAGGAATACGCTTAGTATTTGTAACGCCTGTCAATTTGTAACAGGTAAACCATTGAGTATCCAGAAAAGAAAGGTATTTTGGTAACTCGTTTATAATTTCAGCAACTTCTTTATAATATACACTATTCAGGCAATAGATCTTCAGATAAACTGCCTTAAATTTATGTAAGGAATTATAAAATATGTATGCTTTATTTCTAATTATTATTGACGAAAAACTTCATTTTATTATATAAAATGTTAACACATTAAATACATCATGATTTGAAAGTATTGATACTGTTATCAATACTGTTTTAATATGAATTTCGTTATAGAGCCAATCACCACAAGTTTAACTTAAAAAATAAAAAAGTAAAGTAAAAAAGAGGCTATGATTGAATAGACCCCTGCGCAGCATGCCTTTGCGTGGGGGCGAGTTGCGTCATGGCGATAGCTGAGCCGTAGGAAGGGGGCGGTGGCCGGGCAGGGGAAAGGGTGGAGGGGGGGTAGTACGACCCTTGGCCGCTTCGAGGCAGCGTGCGGAAGGCGGCGGGAGGCGCGCTAGCGGCCACACCGCTACTGTTGCCGTTGCCCGCTATTCCGCCCGAGCCTGCCGAAAGAGTGCCGCTTGCCCCTCCACTCGACGGTGGCAAGAATGGGGCGTGCTCATCACCTGCGTAGTCTCGTCTGCAAAGAAAAAAATATTATGAAAATTATAGTAAGTTTCATTTTAGGGTATAGATCTCCAAGAACCCAAATAATTAACTCTTGGCACTCTTCAACGATTATACTTTCCATTTTACCACTATTGGATATATTCATTAATTACTTTGATATTAACACTGAAAAATATTATGAATGTTGCAATGACTAAAATCACATTAGCATAGTATCTGAAAGAAAGAGAACATTAAATAATTTTTTATTTTTTAAAGCTGTTAAATTTATCAAAATAAAACGGGATTTTGTTAAAATACGACACCGATCGTTAGGACAGATACAAAAAATTGTTTGAATTAAATTTAGTATATGAGATTTACCTATCAGTACTGTTAGTACGATGAGTAAAAATTCTGGCCAATATTAAAAGACAACTTACTTCTTCCTAATGTAAATCCAAGTATGACTGTCAACCCAGACTAGAATGGTGAAGAGTAATCCAGCAAGAGCGGAAGCCAACAAAAGCAGAGCTAGGCCGAAGAGTCCTGCGTCACAGAGTGCTCTCACGCCAGTCAGATAATGAGCTCGGACAGCTCGACAGTCTACTAATGAAGTTAAGCTGATAAGGACGCGTTCTGCTGCCACGGTTTCAGCGGTCAGGGAGCCGAGGGTCGGTTGGAGACCTGGAAAAAGAATTAAATAATATACATTACAATAATAGAAAATTTTAAACATGTTAAATGATGCTCCAGAGCAGTGGTTCTCACGTAAAATTTGGATGTGGCCGCATTAGGAACATTAGCGGTCCTACAGATATGTCTGGTGGCCGCACCAAATTTTTGAGTCGAGTCTTTTTTCTCAAAAATACCTAAACATATAAATGTGTTTGAGTTTTTGCTGACTAAAAATTATTGATCCACAATAAAATGCATACAACCTATTAATTTTTATTGTCATTGTTGACAAATTAACTCGTATAAACACATTTTTATTAAATATCAAATAATCTATGAAGCTCTTGGTGGCCGCACATGAGAACCACTGCTCCAGAGGATTTGCATATTTGGACTAACTCCTCCATTAAAACTCGTTTCAAAAATTTATAGCACATTCTGCAGAAAATTATCGTGAATTATTTTCTATGATATTTAGTTTATTCAATATTTTTACTGTTATTAAAATAAATACAAAACATTACTTTTTGTTATATGTCAATCTGTGAAGAATAATGTTGTAAGTGTAATGTAATTGCAGAAGTCAAAAAAAATATTTCCGATTCCGGCCAAGAACTTTATTGAGTTCATTTGTTGGCATGTAATGCTAATGACATTGATTCCAGACAACCCCAAGAATGGAGTTATTTGCTCAAAGCTGAAATATTTTGAATATGAAAACATATAAACGGACAGTCTAATTCATACTTGGGTTGTTGAAAATAGTAGTTGCGATTCGGGCTAGAGAATTGAGTCCTTGTCTCACAGCCAGAACTGCACGCTGCGACTCCCGTAAGCGTTGTGTGAATGGATTGCCACGGCTCACCTCGCACACCAAGTAGTATCTGACCACCTGTGACAAATTAACAATTGAATAAGTAACAGTACTCAAATCAAGCACTTAAAAATGGTATGCATGCAATAAAATATGACTATTATTGATTGAATAATTATTATTGATTTTTCATTTATTATCAACTACTGGATTTCTGTTGGAAGATCCACACCATCCGACAGGCAGGGCACGATTATCCAACCACTAGTCCTATCTCAGCTCCATCTTTCTATGCCTATTCTCATCGGAAGTGAGAGGTCCAGCAACTCAATAACAAACAGTTTTTGTAGAAAAAATCCGTCGAGGTAAGCTCAATTTAGAAGTCACAAATTATTAAAATAAAATACAGAAACGGGGCCTTTTATTTTGTTCCCAAATTTTATTAAAATAAACGTATCAACAATAAGATCGTAAATTAATTCATCTCTTGCTTACATCTTTGGGCAGATCTGGAGGAGCCCTCTGGACAATGGCACTGGCGGGATCCTGGCAAACATCAGCCAGAGCTACAGCGGCGGCGAGAGTGGCACCCGCAGCTAGCCAGCAAGCCACCAGAGCGGCGAGGGCACACACGCTGAAGGCAATCAACGCCCTGCGAGAGTGACGCGCCACTCCCACGACGAGCACGGCGCATGCCACAACCAGTGCTGACCACGCACCCATGGCGCCCACCCACCGGACCCATTCCCAGCGACGGCAGCGCTGGAATCATTATATTGTGTTATTTCTTTCTATCCATTAAAAATTCTTTAATTGTTTCTTGGGTGTGAATTAATGTATCAATTTACAAAATAATATGATACGCTATGTGTCATAGACACATATCGATAGGAGAAGTGGATACAAAGATATTTCAATACATATTAAAATTACTTTCTTGTTCAAAGCTTCACTAAGCCATAAAGTAACACATTAGAATAAATTACTATTTTACATTTAACAAATAAATCAGAAAGCTAAAGCATCCATCGCCTTTACGAGATAATAAAAAAAAAATGTATTGTAATTGTATAGGTAAAATTGTTTACTGGTGAAACCAGTTTTTTGGCTCTCCTAAAAAGTAGAGAAAAATGATTTTGGGTTTTCTGTTTCTAAGGGTTTTCTGTTCTTGGACTACAAACCAATTTATAACCGTCTCACCTCTATTGTTTGGCCCATGTTGATTCCGGTGAGGGGCCGTTTGATATCGCCCACAGCGGTCATGGCCATTGTTTTATTATTCCTGACCGCCGAAAGCGTATTGAGCAGTAGACCCAGAGCAGTCTGGTTGGAAACGGGCAGGTCGAAGATGTCCGCCAAATCAGTCAGCTGGGGCTTCACTTTCTGGGTGAGGGCCAGCTCAATCGAGTTTGTCTAGAATCACAACATAATATTAATTATAAGAAAATCATATTTTTCACCAAATGACCTGTGTCAACCGTTAACCTGTTATCTAAAAAAGGCGCTTATGTGATACAAACGAAATATTAGTAATGAATTATTTAGTAAAAATGATTGCCAGCAGATGACCACAACAAACAGTTAAGATTTCTAAAATTGACGATCCATTGCTTGAAATATCAATAAAGTTATAAAATGAATGACGGTTAACACATTGACTGCGTAGGAATGTTGTATAACTAACAGAGAAGCAAACGATAATACTAAAAACTGGCGTAGAATTATTTATTTAGGAGACATTTCGTCAAAGATAGTTAAGTTTTTGCCAGACAATATAGAACCCGCGTTTTATACAGTGAGTAATTTAGGAAAATTTTTATTGAACAGTAAAGATCACGTAGATTCATCGTCACAGAGTGGTATCTATTGACTCTCTTGTGGAGACTGGCCAGCTTCTTATGTTGGACAGACAGGTAGAAACTTTAACCGAAAAAAACCATTTTTCAAAAAAATTCCAAACCATAAAGCTTTATTTAGTTTTAAAACATGAAATGCCAATTATATACCCCAGTAACTCCTGCGCCACAAGATCATCGTGGCACTAGAAATTTTGCATGGACACGTACTAAATCAAAAACACAAGAATAGACTTGGAGAGAGGTTTTTTTCTTCATTTTTATGACTAAGCAATAGAGGTTGCAAATACCTGGTTCCGGATGGATCCGACAATGTTGTCGATCGACTGAGCTGCATTGAGCACCTGAAGTAGGGCATTGTGAAGATCATCATTCCCATAGAGACCGACACCTATTGCTCCGCAGCACAGTACTGCTACGATGCAAAGTGTCACCTGGAATTTGAAGTATAGAATATAGATCATATTCATAAAATTTATGACAATTTTCAATCGCAGTATCTGCAATATCTGCAATATCTGTTAAATAATTAAGTTTTTGAAGAAAAATATGTATCAGAATTAGTACAAATTAAAAATAATATTGACAGTGTTGAGAGAATAATTTAAATTTGCAAAAATTTTACAGCATAGAAAAACATTGATGGACAATATGCACCCATAAACAGTATCCTATCTTACCTTCAAGGCTGATATACTTTTGGCAGGTCTTGGCTTCCTATCACAGCATCTCGTCAACAGGTAGATGAGAAGAACCAAGAGGGTTAAAATCAACCATGCCGCTGGAACCGATCCCAATATTCCAAGACTCTGTAAATGACAAGATGTTTAAAATATATTAAAAGAATTTTATGGTGAAAGCTTTGGTTACAGATTGAATTACGGATGAGATGGTTCTATCAATCTTATTGAAAAAATAAATAATATTTGAAAATGTTTTATAATACTATTTGAATACCTCAAGGTATAGATCGGAATGCGGCGCGAAGGTAGAATTCACGGTGTGAAGGGTGACGTTGAGATGCGGCAGCGCGTGAAGGAGGCGCGCCAGCATCGTGGGATGGTACTCATCAGCTTCTGGCGGGGGGGCCATGGCTGGGCCTAAGCCCCCTACTCCGCCTACCTAATAAATGAAACAAATTATAAAATTAGCAACTATATTATGACTTTTATAGTATAAGTAGTAAGGATTACAATAATTAGTGGATGAATTTATATTCAAGGATAACTATTTAATAATTAAATTATAAAAATTAGTATATGCGAATGTCAGATTTGATATAATTATTATAATTGTATGTTTTGTAGGAATAAAATTGAGCCAAACATTTTTAGTAATGTGAATTCTGAATATATATTTTATTTGGGGAAAAGCATGTATTTTTCATAAATATTTGAATAATGATCAGGATCGGTTTCGTTCGTAGCGATAATATCGGTTGATAATGCTTGAGTTGAGCTCATACATTCCTTCATTATAACAAATTATGGAATTAGTAACAGAAAAAAGTGTAATAACAAAAGTGTAAAAACAAATGGGACCATTTGTGATTAATTAATGTGTGAAATACCTGCGACTATATCGGTGTAAATTCTGCTCCGTTTTGTTCGGCTCTAAGCCTTTCTCGTCATATGAAGAGATCTGGTGAGCTGTCGTGGGGATTCGATAGTCCAATGTTCGAAGGAAGCAAGACAATCAGTTGTCTTCTCGGAGCATGGTGCAGGGATTTCAGGGGTGAAGTGTCTGAATCAGCTTGGCTGGAAATAAGGAAAGAAATACTATGATATTGTAATCCGGGTGAAAGACAGTCAAATGAAATTTTTCAATAGCGGCAAAAGATCAGCAAAAAATTCACTTCTCGGCGGTACAGATAAACCTTACTCATTTTTCTCTACTTTTCAGGAGAGCCAAAAGGCAGATCTCACCAACAAAAATTGACAAATTGTCTTTTCAGTATCTTTAATGGGGATGTTTTGACTTTCCGATTTATTTATTAAATACATATATCGATGGCTTTAAAGAGTAAATTTGATATCTCCGTTTTTGTCAATTGTGCAGGAGAGGGTAAAAACTGATTATTTTCGTATTTTCAAACCGATCGGGAAAATTTCAAATAGGACTTTCAAACGATTTATTTGTACCACCGCTGAAAAACAACGAATGAATGACTGGTGACAATGGAGTTATCAAATTTTCCTAAAACGTTTTTACGATGCACTAAAATAAGTTTTGGTAAAAAAAAAATACGGGACATGCACATTGCATGATACAACAAGATGGCATTATTAAATCATTTTCAGCCAAAAGCGGAGTTAGCAAAATTATTCTGTAAGCCATCGATATGTATGTCTTGTTTTAAAGTTCAGTGGAGTTGAAAAAGAAAGTGATTTTAATACGCATTGAAATATCTTCGTATCCATTTCTCTTATCGATATGTCTCTTTGACACAAAACGTAACATATTATTTTGCATTGTGCATTCATAAATCTAAACCGGGAAAAAATCAGATACGTTTCTTTTATTCTAAGGGGCCGAGATACGACACACGGAAATAAAGCAGCATATGACATAAATAATATTAAATCCCATACATCAATCAAAGTGCGAGACCAAAAATATATCAGACATAAACATTTCGAAACACAACAAAAATAAAAGCCGGTCAACGCACACGCAGTTTCCTCACAAATGCATAACGCATAACGCATATAAAAGATAACCATGCTCTTTTGCTGGGTATTTTGTTACGTCGTAAAATCAACATGCGCCGACGACGTCTGTGAAGAAAGTCGATGAAAGAATTTCAATAGATCAAAATCGATTATTGAAAAGTATTGACGGCGAAGTAGAATAAACCAACAGTCGACGAGTTTGATAATAAATTATTGACTTTATGGTATAATAAAAATGTTGCCGCTATTATTGTTTATTTAGTGATGATTTTATGGCTAGTAAACAAACAATTTAATAAAAAAAAAATAGACATGTCATGAATATTATAATAGGACAGATATTAAAATTGCGTGTGGCCATCGAAAAACCGACCAACACCGACTTTAACTGTTTGTATTCAGTATTTTCCATGCTCTAATCCTATACCATTTCCGCTCCCAACTTAGAGCATATGGACTCCTCGCAGAGTTCATCTCAGTATTTATTTTTTTCTACGAAAATTGCTTCTTACTCAGTTGCTCGACCTCTATTTTTCGAAGTAGTAAGTATTGAAAGGATACGTGGATTAGGAAAGGACTAGTGGTTAGCCAATAGCTCTTTCTATGTGCCCCGCGTTTTTGGGATCGGAAAGGAATTGTTAACAACAAAAACACCCATTGCCTTCGAACAGTATCGACTGAAAAAATCGGGAATCGGTCCGCCATAGAAACCAACGACGTTGACCACTGCACCACGGACCGAGAAAAAAATTTACTCGCCGTTTAATTGTTGTACTTGCACTATTTATCCTAGTTACCTTAATATCAGACAAAAATTTACGTCAGGGAAAAAACTGAAAACTTCTGGTCATTTTTTTTCCAAATAAAAAAAGCCCCAACGCAATCAATTTGATAATCAGTCAGTTAGAATGTTAGATCGTTATATATTCAATTTTACTGACGGAAGAGTTTCACGCTAACCGCAAGTTAAATTAATTATATGTTTAATATACCATCCGAAGAAAAACTTTTGAGTTAAAGTTAACGCTCAGCTATACTATTATAATTGAATTATGCCTTGTGACATAAGAAGCGAGTACTAAAATATCATTCTACAAAAAAAAAAAAAACCATGACACGAAATTAAAAACTATTTCATGGCAGCATCTGTTATTATGATTTTTACAATGAGAACAGCTGTTATAATCGAGATAAATGTACTCAAAAAGCGTAATGTTAGTACAGGAATAGACTACCATTCCGCGAATAGTTAGCAAGAAATATTGCTTGGCAAGAGATGCAGCAGTTGATAAATTTTAGTCTGAGCTAAGTGCACGAATTGCTTAGACTTGAAAATGCAGTGAATGAAAAGTACCTCCCTATTTCATCGTTTATAATTACATTGTATACACTACGGAAATACGACCATAATTTAGATGATTTAGAAAAAATACTAGCTTTGAAACATCTTGAGAGTTGAAAACTGAATCGGTATAAATTGAATGCACTTGAAATAAATGTTCCAAATTTAAAAAGTTTTCAATTGCAATGTGTTCTGAAAAACAAAAAAAGTTGTAGTCATGAAAAATGTAGAAATACTCAATCGAAGAGATAAGGGTTAAAATGAACAGTTTATAATTTATAGAAATTAATTAAAGCATTTACAGAAATGAATTTAAATTAGTAAATAGTAACTTATATAAAACAGGTTGCTCAGCGGTGTTATTTTGTTTCCTATGCGTTTTTACCCTCCCTAAGAAATAAGCTCTAATCTAGCCCCCTCCCCCTCGTTGCGTCCCAAAGAAATTAAAAAAAAATCCTACCTCCATTTTGTAATAATCATCAATGTTTACCTAATTAAAAAAATATCTTACGATAGTTAATCTGAAGATGCGAAACACGTGTCACTTTTTGTTACACGCGTAATAGCAAAGTTATCAAATTTAATTTAATATGAATTTTGACTAAGTATAATAAATAGTAAAATAACAGGCATATTATAACAATATATTTAGTAACGATACTTGAAAAGGGAATTATAATTAGATGAGATACTTCTATCGATTGAATCTGAGACTATTTTCGCATTTTTTGAATTAAGAATGTAGGTGTTTAGAATTATTACACCCATCCACCTGGTGTTCATTCGTGTAAACGGGACAAAAAGAAAGCGATTATCTTTTAACTGGGTATTCCTTCCGAAGTATAATTTGTCTCTCCTAACCATTTGAGATGAGAGCGGTGGAGTGACTGATTTACAAACTGTTATCGTTAAAAAGTCACACATGCAGCGATAAAACTGATAAATTAATATCAACATGTTTCTAAAGAAGAAAGAGCAGCTTTTATGTTAGATTATAATGGTTACGGTATAATATTTCGCGTGCCATAAAAATAAATCCAACAAAACTCAGTTCATTAAAAAAGCTACTCGGAAAAGTTAATGATATGAAATTCGGAGCTTTCTTGTTTCGAGATTTCTTTTTACGTTTTCACTTAATTTTGGCAAAAATTAAACGATTAAAGCGGGAAAATAAGAAAAATTAATGTACTCCGAGAGAAAATCGTAAACACAGATCTCTCCCCGCCGCGGACACTTTTTCTGCGACAATTTTCCAACGCTTTTAATTGAAAAAGTACGCTTCGAGTGGTTTAATTGTTTACCGCAGAATATCCAAGCACAATAAACAAGCGAAGCTCTTTTGAAATAATGTTTTCGATACACAAAAGATGCCATGAAACGACTATGGAAATATTGTTCGCATATTGAACATAGTGTTATATTGCACGACAGATAGTTTGTTATTAGTATGTTACAATATATTCCTGTTTGTATAGCAACATAATATATGAACTGCGAATGGAGTATTCCATCAGTTGTAATATTGTCGTGAAGTCAAACTCCTGATGTAAGTACAGTAAAACAGTAAAGTTATGTGAATTAAGTATAACGCTATGTACCTTGGTTATTTTTTCGGGGTGAGTTAAAAAACGAGTAAAATTCTTTTGCCTCATGGTAGTGTTTAATTATAAAATATCTTTTGCTTCACGACTTAGTGCAGAAGCTCAAATACACACTAATGTTTAAATATTCTTTAGACTTTGATTTGATTACATATTTTCATCAAATATTTTGAATGCATTGGTAGATCGTGTTGACTTTACTACACTCGAGGAGGTTAGGCTGGATCAGATGTCGAGGGTTAACTCAAGTTAATACTTCAAACAATTTGGGTGTGAATCCATTTTTTTTGCATTTGCCCATTCATTTCAGACATGTACACCTTGCGTATACATGTCTATTATATTTCATCTTTATAGTTGCCGAAGGAGCGAGCTTGAATGTTTTATACTAACATGCAGGGATTTTTTTTGGAAAAAAAGGTGCCGGAACTCACTTCATGTCAAGCTTTTTACTAAATAAAATAACACATCTAATCCGGTTCATTACAATACAATATTTTTTGCGGATTATATGAATATAGATTGTAATAACGTAAACGCAAGCATAAGTTTCGTCTAATTGATTTTGAAATTTAGAAAAAAAAATACCGTGAAACAAGGTGCCGGAACACCGTTCCACCGCGTTAAATGGAGAAAAGCCCTGCTAACATGTGTAATTATTCAAAATAGAATGCATTTGAACGGCGAATTAGCAGTTGGTACCATTAAAGTGAATTGTCTTATTGGTTTGGTATTCACAGAAAATAGTCGGCAACACAGCTTGAGAAGCACAGTTGTATAAAAAGCTTTTCGGTCCGCGTAAAGAGGAAACTGGCAAGAATTTAGTCTTGGAATTATGGAACGGGTGGTAATAAAATGGCAGGAAAGGGGTGGCGGAGAGGACCTGCGAATCCTTGGTGGCGAATAATGGAGAGGCGAGGAGGAAAGCAGGGCAATAAAAAACCGGCCCTGCGAGATAACAGCTTCAAGTTATTTATGGTAATGTAACTGCTATAAACACGGCGGGCATAAAAATACTGCGTAAAAAAAGTTATCTACTTAATTCCATGCTTATTACGGCTAATCCGAAGTATATTCGAGAAGTTTATACTGTCCAAATTTTATGTTATTGGAAGAAGAAAACAGTAATAAAACATCACGGTAACTCATTAACACTCATGTAGGGCCGTTAAAAATAAAAATCATCAGTATGGTAGTTTTATTCATTTGTTGTTTTCAATTGAACAGCTTTTGATCAAGACTATCTTGACTATTTTCAGATCAAAGCAGAAGTTATACATTTTTAAATATCTGACCCTTATTGCTAGAAGCGCCTATGTCAGATTTTGCCCATTCGTACTTCAGAATCAAAAATAATTATGCTATAAATCCCAATGTTATTCGATTACAAAATTAATGAAATATAACGACAAATAATATGTACGTCAAAACAATGTTGCATCATACTTTGCACCAAGAAATGTCTATGTTCACATCGACCATAGATGATCAGAAGTGCAGATTTATTAATGTAAGAAGTATCGATGTTCACTGAGGCAGTAATAGTGCGAAAAATCACCACAGTGGTAGACTACATAAATAGATAAAATTCAACAAACAATTGCATTTACTTAAAATTGATACATTTGACATAAACCCCACCTATATGTATTACGACGAGCTCCAAGAACTAAAGGTATAGGAGGCGTAGTTAAATAATTCGGTTAGTTAGTTAATAGTTAACGTTTACTACCTTTATTAGTATCTCGGGAAACTATTGAGGTAACCACGATTAACATTGCGAAAAGTCGTTTGTTTCAAAGCCTACATCCACGGTATTTTTAAATCTTTAGTTATCAACAATATTTAGAAATATTCGTAGCACTTAGTGCTTTGATAGTGTTTAACTTACACGAAGTAAATGCAAATTCAATTTGACGAACAAGAAAAATATGTAATAAAAGAAAGCGATTCTTGTAAAGTAAAAGATATGAATGCATTTAGTGCATAATATTATATTTCGAGGTATAGGTTAAAGAGTAAAATGTCAAGCGTTTTACGATTATTATCTATAAAACAAAACGAGTTCACAAAAGAAATTCACCGTACAATGTAGTATGCAGAAACCAGATATTTGTCGCCGGGTTCCCCGCATGTAAATACCGCAAATTATCATCGCATTACCAAAAATACATTCGAAACCATATAAATGTTCCAAGCCAGAATATAATATGCAAATGATAACAAGTTATACATGTAAATTTTGACAAAGTATTATAATAAACATAGGCATACATACAGAATTTATGTAATTAAGATACGTGTATTTTATTCATGATTACTGACATGTATATTATGCTGAATACTTTAATATGTAAACCAGCAAATACACAATTGTAAAACAAGTTTTTTTATTAATAATATTTACCATTTGAATACTAACATGAATAAAAAGACAGGAAGGCATACAAATACGCGCGAAATGATAACAAATATTGCATATTCTCGGCAATTTAAAAAAAGTTGTTCCGATAGTGCATTTTTGTCGATCGAGTTTTCAATAAAATAAAAAAAACTGGAATTATTTGAAGGATCTACGTTTTAAACGAATCGTCTTCAACAAACGGTAACATTATAAGGTTGTTCAATATGCTTTCATTTATTTAATAATATGGAGAATATATTTCGCTTTTAGGACTAGGTAAGACAGATGAGAAGTAATATAACTTCCGATTCATTCATGCTTTTGAACATGAATCCATAAATTGATTGAATAATCAATGTGTGTATATATCGAAGGATTCGAAGCATCAACCATTCAAAAGAGTAAGTCGACAACCAGTCTGCTACAGAACCAGCATTAGTGTGCAATTATGAATCATTTATTAACAATAACTATTCAATAATAAGCAAGGAGTTGAAATTGAATAGCGAGCTGGCCTTATATAAAAGCTCATGAATTGACATGCTCCACACTAGGAGTGGAAAAATTAAAAGAAATGTTGGATGGAAGAAAAACAATTAATTAAATAGCGGTCGGCCCCATTCTATTTAAAATAAAATTATATTTGCTAATAATTGATTTCTATGAATGGACTTATTTATAAAGATGCTTGAAGAAGCAAAATATAAGTCATACTTAGTAACACAATCAGTAGGATAACAAAGTTAGAATTTTATATTAAATATCCGCAAAGTTTCCGCTGAATCCGAAATCGAAAATATCTACAAATATAATCACAATTTGCTCTTTATTCAGAGCTCAATCTGTACCTGTGAAGGCTTCATCGGATGACGCCTTGATGAAAATTTCACAGTTAATCAGGTCACCGTTTGACATCAATTTTTAAAGCGCTGAATAATATTTTAATATTGTCTAGAACTCTAGAATAACGCGCAGATTACAACAACAGCACCGCCCGAGATGAAATTATCGGCGAAGTATTCTTGGAAAGTTTACAAAGGCTTCGTCTTCTTCATTAATCAAATTTTCTCATCTTACGGGACGAGAGAAGCACGTACTTAAAACCGGTAACGAAGGAGAATACTCAAAATATTCTCATCGCGGACTCGTCATCGAGGAAGGTTATTTATACATTAAATATCAAGTGTAAACATTCAGTAGCAACTGTATGCATAAAGCTTTCGTGTGAAAACTGCCAAGTCGAATACATTGGACACAGAGCTTTAAGTTGTAATCAAAATGTAAATATGCAAATAAGATATTTTAAAATTTGTAAATGCTGTAGAGCTTTAATAATTGCCGGCATTATAAATATCGTTTGAATAAGACGGATAACTGTTTTCTGTTATAATTGAGAATATTGACTGAAGGTGCTCGACGAAGTTTCAATATCAAATTTGGATCGTTTCAATTTTATACTTTTCCATGGGCGTCAGTTCATGTTCATTCGTGCACTACAAATATCTGAAGATGGCAAAAGGCGAAGCGCCAAAGCTCTTAGAAAAGTGCAAAATTCAAACGATTCAAATTTACTTTAAAAAAAAAATCAAACACATGTGAGATGTAGTCAACTAAAAAGTGGAAAGACAGAGCAATCAATTTTATTTGTATAGTACCTACATACGATTATTAAGGGCGGTAAAGAAGTAAAGGATAATGTGAATCCAGCAAATGTATAATAAATAATAATACTAGATTTTGTTTACGTATTGTCTGAAAATACTTCTTTAAATAACGAAAATAAGAGCTTATACGTAGAATTAATCCAATAATTGTATGGCAACATTGGAACAAACACTCGTCACGCTTTGAGCTCAATGAATGAAATCGACGACGAGCTGTTCGAGGGTGAATAGCCACTAGCTAACAGCTAAAGCATCGACGGAAGGAAGGTGAGTTAAAAATAAATGTCGACAGTTTTCAGTTTTAAGTTTCACCGGCGCTGTGCTACGATGTGCTACGACGTGCTACGCCGTAAGTCGAACGGTACGAGTGTTCTATATTACCGGATAAGGCTGCGCTGGTTTCATTCATTACTTTTCATTAGCCCCATTGTGGGTTTATGTTCAAGTCTGGCCTGGTGTGGATTGCTTTATTACCGACGTCACATTACTTAAAAACGGCTCACACAATAAATATAGTATACATTCAAATGACAAATGCACACCCGTTACACATAATTTAATAACTAATATTATTAGGGCTAGGTAAGTGGGTCGGTTGGCTAAGGTCTATTTTATGGTCTGATTTGTGGACCATTTGATATGCCCACGTTACTTTCTATGGCATAGTTCATGTTCAAGGTTTCTGACTGTTGGTGACCGCTGATAGTCGGACGAACAAAATGGTTGTTTTCAAGGTGACAAATAGCATGATTAATAGTAATAAAGTACGTTAACACCTAATGAAATTAATTTAATAATACTAAAATGAATGAATACCGTGGACTATATATCAGGGTTTCCCAAACTTTTACTGCAATGGAACACTTCGCTAACCCGGAAATTTAACGGAACACTAAGCGTATTTTTTAGGTTGGGTAATTCCTACAAGTTAAAATTTAAAAAAAAAATGTTATTAAACACAATATTTAATCAGTAAATGGAAAGGCATTATAATAAAAATAATAATACATTTTTAGTACTTTTTCCACATTCAATTTATTTGATCAGGACCGGTTTCGCTCATGGCGAGCATTGTCAACTGATAAGAAATACAATACAACAGTGATATTTATACAAATGTTAAGTAAGGTATGACAAACAATTGGTATAACAACTAAGCAAATAACAAGAAAAATAGACTATAAATAAAAGGTTGAAGACCTCTTAGCAATACATCATAAATCAATTAAATATGAATTATCATTAACAAAGTAAATGCTGGCCATGAGTGAAACCAGTCCTGATCAAATAAATTTTATGTGGAAAAAGTACTAAAAATGTATTATTATTTTTATTATAATGCCTTTCCACCAAGTATTGACAGTGATAAAAACACCTTAAAAGTGATAAAAATAATCTGTCAATCTTGGCAACTGTCGTTAAACTGACGAGACTTGTCAGCCTGTCAGGTAAAAACAATATACCTCATCTCTTTCATGCTCTTGGTGTGAGATAATATGGTCTTCCAACTGTACCTAGATACTTGCGTCATACACATCAGTGATCATCACTTGCCTTTCAATTATAAGTAGATGATCTTGTGTTGCAGTTTATAAATCCATTCCAAATGTTGCGGAACATTATTCAGGTTCAGCGGAACATAGTTTGGGAAACCCTGCTCTATACCAATGTATTTAATGGTACAAGAAGTATCAAATTGAAGTGTAACTATTCAGAATCATGACTAGGTGAGATATCTAGAATAAGGATGACAATAGAATATTCGAATATCTGATCTATCAGATATTTACAATAATTGAACATACACCAGTGATGCCGTACACGGTAGCTATTACGGAAGTGTACGAACGGTTTCACTGTATTATGGCGGTCGAAATATAATTACCTTCGTTTACTATTGATTCAACGCTTCACAATGTAGGTATAACAGTTTAAAGTGTCACAGATGTAAGAGTATTATAAGCAAAGGTGACACGTGGCTTACGAAATGTAGTGTGTTGTATTCTTTGGGATATCGCTGCGTAGGAATCGGTCCCTTCCCATTCATAACCAAATTAGACTCGGAACTGTTGATATTGTCGTACCCTTTTCAATTAGATATGCCCGTTTCTTTTGTATGCAATGCTTGGGACTACAATATCACTGCAAACATTGATCGACAGCACGGATAAAGCGGCGAATTTAAATAAAAATAGCCATGCGCCGTTCGCGAGCTACGCATTCAAAGGACGTATCCTTTGTAGTAAACGAAAGTTATTCGCCCGCTTCTATAGAAATATTATAATCTTTGTAAATCACGTAAATGTAAAGAAAAAAATACAAATAAATTAATTTAGATCTTCAATTGTATTTGTTCTTGCAAAACAGTTAAACACTGATAAAAACTTTATTATTTTGGCTAATTCCTTCAATAAAGTCTGATCGTAAAATGCTTAACATGTCTTTTTTGGTAGCAGACAAAGTGAGAAAATAATGACTCGTAGAAAATTGAATGAGAACTTCACAGCGAGTGATTTGTTTTTTTATTGCACAGCAGTATTGTTCGAATGAACGAATCGTTGAGAAGAACAGACTTGATAGATTCGCGCCCTTATAACTCATTTTCCACATCTAATAAGATTTGTATATCGCTGTTGTCCAATCTTTACGTCAGAAGTACTCTTTATAATTATGTCGATAAACTCTTCGATATGGAGTAGAATCGATCTCGCTATACGCCGTTTTTAGATATGGGAAGAAATTTTTAACATTCACGATCGATTGGAATATTCAATTATTGAAAATACCCCTCTGCCACCGTAGCCAACGACCTCGACCACGGACCCGAAAAAATGAATTTAGGTTAAGTGTATATATACACTTTATCAGAATGAATGCGAAAAATCAGATGGTTAAGTCATTGGCGGTTTAAGACAAAATAAATGTGCAACATCGATGAAATAAATTTTTATGATAATTTTATTTGGTAGATACCAACGAACAAGAGCTTTGGGGTTTGTTTTGAAAAGTGACATACACGGTCAGCGAGAAAAACTTTATCCTATGCAAGTGGAATATATTTTTTTCAAGTCGGCGTAAATCAAAAACAAAATGAGACAATATGGTCGATTTGCGACAAACCTTGCTATTTTACGACGCATGCAAAACTAAAAATGAATATCAACACTGGGTTCTTTGTGATTATGTTATTTGACCGGCATAGTACTGGGATGGGGATCCGTATTTTTCAATATGGATATACATTTGGGCCTCGTATAACACGGTTATATGGTTCCTCAAAAACGTCGTGTAATACAAATCCGTGTTATACAAGGTTTAAAGTTCATACAAAATAAGGGTTTACGTTCTGAAAAAAATATCGACATACGTACTGTACTTCCTTACAAGGTTGCAAAATATTTTGTAATTCCCTCATGAATTTCGAACTCCTCTTCGTTAATGGATTATTTCAATAAAAAATATCTAATTTAATAGGCAATTCCAGGCCGTCATTTATTGTTTTTAATGTGAAACATGTAGCTAATTCACTGCAACTCCTTTCTAAGTCATTAATTGTGGTAGGTTCATCCAACATTTTGACTAATTCTTCTTCGTTCAACGTACAATCCTCCAATATTTCTTGGATGTCATGAATATCCATGTCATAAAAACTTTCTCCACGAAAAATTCTTCTTGTAATTTTTTCCCTAAATCGTGTTATATAAAGCGTGTTGTATAAAAATATGTCACAATTTATACAAGGCCCAAGTGTACTTATAAAGAAAAAAGTTAAAAATCAAGAACAATTGATAACCTAGCCGGCGGTAGATTCGTCTGCCCCACCTCACGTAAAATATTCAGATTTTATCCGCAATTCCATACGGCGTGCTATTCTTCCGGTCCACCGTATACTACGACTGGATTATAGATACATTTTTCGCTTCAGCGGAGTCGATAAATTATAAAATACGTCACTTTCAGGAGCGGCGGGGCAGTGTGGGTAAGGGGTGCCGGGGGGTAATCTTATAATGGCGTTGGTTTTCCGCAAAAAAGATTTATGGGGCGTAACGCTGCCCCGAGACTTTCCGATATTGTAGTGTGCGCGGAGTGTGTACCGCATCGTGGATCGACGATTCCTCGGTCGTGTACTATATCGCGCACCCCCAACCGCCGCAGCAGGAAACAAAGCGGCGTATTCCATTCATGCCATGTTTATTTTGCGGATGAAAAAAAAACGACGGAAAAATGTTTACAATATCTGATGAAAAAATTAAACCAGCAGCGAAAATTCTTCTTCGCGAGAAAACCGTCATAATGGAATAACATAGGATATTGTTTAAAGCTATTTTAGTTTGACGACAGCGTGAGATCTACGACAGTATAGTTCTGGCGAAGGCCTAATAGCCGTAATGTAATTCATGTAAAATATAATACTTGAACATTGCCTATGGAGAACGCGGAATATGCGTCGTTTCTATATGTGTTTTGATTTCACCCGTAGCCAATGTGTTAATACCTTATTGCAATGGAGTTCTACCAAGAAAATGCCAACTTAATCTTTTTCGAAGAGTAGGGATGGAAAGGATACGAGGAATAGGACATCACTAGTGGTAAGCTAATCGCTGTCACTATGCGTCAATCTTTAGGATCGGAAAGAAGGGAATCGGAAGAAGGGAGTAGAATCTTCTGAAAAATCTGCTCGTACCGGAATCGAACCCGGGCCGTCCGACACGGTAGCCAATGACGTTGACCACTGCACCACGGACTGGGTATATCAATATAGCGTAGAATAATACATTGAATTTTTTTTACTTGAATAAGCGAAATAACTCGCTACTTTACAAGAACTATCAAATTCAACATTTGATTTTTAATGTATTATATAGGTTAGAATTTTTTGAATTTTGTACTTTTCCATGAGTTTTGTCGCTAACGACCCGGGTTTCGCCTTTCGGCATCTTCAGGCATTCCAAGTGCCAGTATTCCCGTTTGTCAGTATTCCCTTGAGTAAATTAAATTTTGATCTAGAATTAAAAATCATTAAACAAATCGCCATTAACAATGGTTATGATATGTCTCTTATAGACAATCTTTTATATAAAAAACGTATTAAGCTAGCACAACAAATCTTATACAAGGGATTAATAACGAAAGACTCCGGTGATATGAGGTTTTAGCGGAGAATTAATTACATAGGACACACCAGTTTAAAGATAAAGAAACAGCTCTCAGAAAGTGTTAGACCGGCTTTCTATTGTAAGAACTCGTTAGGTAAAATATTGATAAATAATAAAGATGATATTGATTATAAAAATAAATCTGGGATTTATAGATTGCAGTGTAGTGAGTGTCCCAGATTTTATATTGGTAAAACTGCTAGAACCTTAAATATAAGAGTGGCTGAGCATTTAGCCGCTTTTCGCTTAAAAAAAGATACCTCCCACCTTCGCCAAGCATTTAATTCTTGAAAACCACACGTTTAATTTTGACTCAGGCATTGATTTGTTACATACTAACAGGGGTGAGTTTAAACTATTTTATCAAGAAATCTCAGAGATTAATCGAGCTCTGCTCAACGGTCTGCCAATTTTGAACTTTATTTGCCTAGTTCGCCATTGTTGTACCCTTTTAAATAATTGTTAATTTTAATTTATTGTCATTTATTAATAATTGTCATTTATTTACAATTCAAGCACTTGCTATTATTAAATATCAATTCACTTACTATCATTAATGTAATATAATAATAAAGGCTTGAAATCAATCAACTCATTAACGAGAGGTCGGATTGGACCCTAGATTTATTTTAAATATTCTTATGTTATCATCTGGTCATTAATATTTTCAAAAATCCCCGTAATTATAACAAACCCACTTAAATCATTGAAACTTGTATTCATTCAAATTTCGCTAATTTACATTTTAATAACCTTTTAACTTCGTAACCTACTTATATTTTTGTATATAAACGATACAAACTGTTTACTACGCGTCAGTTCAAGTACATCCGTACACTTGGAATGCCTGAAGATGCCGAATGGCGAAACCCGGGTCGTTAGCGACAAAACTCATGGAAAAGTACAAAATTCAAAAAATTCTAATTTGATATTGAAATTCCATCAAGCACCCTCAGTCGAAATACTTAATTATTATATAGGTAATTTCGGAATTAATGTCGTCTTTTTATAGTAAAACTCAAATTTGATTTTTAAATTATTTGAAAAAAAAATTAACGCCCTTTATGTATAAGATTAAATTGGCCGGATTCGTCAAATTGTAATTTTTGCAACTAAACATTTTAATATTTTATTAATTTAACTACCCTCGCAGGAAGATAATATGCTTGATTGAAAATAAAATGAGCAACATATGAACAACGTGTACGTTTGAGACTATTTATTTTTTCTTAGCGGTAAATCACCCAACACTGGATATACCCTTATTTGCAAGTTGACAGTCGATACGATGTATTGAAAAGAAATTCATGACAGCTAGTAAAAAAAGCTTTGCCCTGCATTGGTTGGAAACTAGAAAATTATGCCCCAGTTCACTTCACCCCCTAATCCCGGGACTGAGTGCTTCCTCTTGACATAGTTTACTCCTGGCAGAGCAGTCTCGGATTATTTAAGATTATACTGTTTTTGAGATGATACCATCGCCATTTTGCTGTGACAGCTTTTTCACAAATAGCACGAAAAAATATCTGGGTAAAAGGAGAGCTTTTACGAACACACTGATTTCGCTCTCGGGATTTATCGCGGGTATTTCATTTTATTTACAAAATATTTGGGGATGGATCAAAAGTTTTTTGTTTTTCAGGATAAAAAGGTAGTTTCTTTTCCGCAGTTTTTTATGCAGGTTAAAACGGCAAACTATCTATTATTTCAATATGTTAACAATGAAAATCTATTCACAGTACATTTTACAAAAGCTAGAAAATGCACAGTACACGAGAGGCCGGTAATGTTTGAAATGAAATTTGTCATAAGTGTACGACACATAGATTTTTATTTTTTAACTCATTAATATACATAATAAAACATCATTAATATTATTATATAAAACCACATCAGTCATCAATGGCAACATATTTTTTATTACATAATACAATCTTGTATGGCTTTATAACTTCCTCAAATAAACTTTCAACTTCTTCAGGAAACCCATTTTTTCGAATACTTTAATGAAATTATTTCCAGTAGATAAGCGCGTATTTTGGAAAGGCGTACAAAAGTAAACATTAATTTACACTGACCCAAAGATCTTGATTATCTCAAATCGCTTATGTAACAGCCAATCGTGTAGCTTCATTAGTGAAGGGCAATTGGAAAGTTTTTTTTTCTTAATTTACTTTTCTAGTTAGCAGAGGCGTGACTGAATTTTGAGTAATTCTTAACCACCCTGGTAAACATTGTTAATGACTTTCATATATTTCAACGAATTGTTCATATCGCTTATCTTGACATAATTTCACTTTTCATTAGGCTTTCTACATACTATAATGTATTCATGTCATGAGAAAATTACTTCAGAAGTTTCAAGAAAAATTTTAAAATTATAAAAACATTATGACGATATGCAATACACCTTGAAATAAATATGTATAATTAAGAATTTCGAATAAAGATGCGTGATTCCGTTTCAAAATCAAATTTGAATCGTTTGAATTTTATACACCTTCATGCGTTTTGTCACTAACGAACCGGGTTTCGCCTTTTGACATCTTCAGGCATTAACCTAAGCGTCAGTTCAAGTTCATCCGAACACTAGAATGCTTGAAGATGCCGAAAGAGAAAACCTGTTCGTAAGTGACACAACGCATGGTTAACGCAAAAAATTCAAATGATTCCAATTGGTAAGAAATGTGTCAAGCCGTACAAGTGGTGATGTGTATGACTTTGAGTACCCCCTAAGGAAAACAAAAAAAATGTATTTTCATACACTGATGTAGAATTTATGTATTGTTTTTAGGAGTGAACATGTTTCTTCTTATCTACAACTGTCCAACGGGCACTCTCGTCTGATCTCATGTTTGAACCTGTTACCATACAAGGCACAGATTAACTGAATTAGGAAATAAATCATATTTAAGATCAGAGGATGCGAACGTACTTTGGACGGAGGAGAAATCTATCAGAGGTTAAGTCGATCAACTTGTCTGTGTAAGTTAGCCGGCTGCCGACACATGAGCGCTTCCTAATTGATTGTGCCGCCAACTTCGCCACTAATTTGGTAACTGAAATATATTATTGATCCCCCCGACCGACTGTATCAAATTGGTCCGTAGACATTTGTGGTGATAGCGAACACATGCCAAATCCAGAATAATACGGACATAATTACACCCGATTCTTTTTTGCGCAGTTTTTTTACACGGATTTTAAATAACACGGTCTATGAAACAGAATAGTTAATTTCAAATTGATTTATTTTTTAATTTTAAGGTATCAACTATAACTTCTCCGTGGAAAAAGCATTATATTAAACAAATAAAACGCATTTTTGAGTATTACTGCCATATTTTATTAAGATCAGTACCGGTTTCGCTCATTGCGAGCATTATCAACCGATGAAGTTGATCAGCTGATGCCGATCGCGATGAGCGAAACAGGTCCTCGTCTTCATAAAATTATGCGTGGAAGTAAAATAAAAAATGTATTTCATATTATATCATAAGTCACCATAAAACGAGCTTTTTTGGGACCGTAAAGGAAACGTTAAAAAAAACTGTAGAAATTGTTTTTGTCTTGATGACGAACAATGGATAATTCATATGTTTAAAATTCATTTAATTGAAAACCATGTCAATGTATGAAGTAGCTTATTAAAATTTTACTGAGGACAAATAAGTCATATGTCTGCAACACATCTAAATAATTATTTTTTTATATCTTATTTGCAATGTGACAGCCAATTGCCGATTTTTGAAATCAGGCGAGTTATCATTCCGTATTATCAAGGTGGTTCATGTAACGTATTTATAGTGAAAAAAGAACCGTATGTGCAATAATTAAATAAACAATAAATTTAAATTATTTTTAAATGACATCTTTCTTTTGACGCCTGGCCATTGAAATAAAATATCTATTCTGGGAGCGATGGAGCACACAAATAGCCGAAATAATCCTCCTAGAAAATATAAGCTTTTGAGAGCGATCCGTTAATGTTATAATGCATAATGTATGTATTTGAAGTCAATTGTGAAAATGTCACACCAGAACATTTCATAACGATGCCTGAAAAAAATAAAATTTGTTGAAATAGAATATGATCTCGTGAATCGTTCTTTTTTGTCTTTTTTCCTTGAGTTGATCAAATGTGATAATTTTGTTTTTAAATATCAAGTACGTCGGCAATTGCAATTTGTGATAAATATGCATTTTTTACTTTTACTTTGTATTTAACCTTTTATTTCTACGAACCCCGCAAATATAATATATGCAAAGAATCCCAGATTTATC
Source organism: Himalopsyche kuldschensis (assembly GCA_028554975.1). NCBI lineage: Eukaryota > Metazoa > Arthropoda > Insecta > Trichoptera > Rhyacophilidae > Himalopsyche > Himalopsyche kuldschensis. The sequence goes on from JAHFWI010000005.1 coordinate 3,276,649, forward strand.
GGCTCCAGTTTTTTAATACGCTTTCACGGCATTTGTTGTTTAAAAATACCAATTACATTATACATCATAAAATGACATTAAAACATAGTTAATATTACATACATAGATTGGATAAAGACTGCCGTTTTATCCCCTGGGATTTTTCGCGGACACTTTTCAAAATGGTGTGGGATACAAGGGGTTAGTATTTATAAGAAAGAACTGTCGGTAAATAGTTACCAACTATCTGTAGAATTACGCTTGGACAGATTTTTCTTTAATTTTGATATATGATATAAGAACTAAGACAAGCATCAATGTCGCTTCGGTTCAATACATCGACACTATCTTTTAAAAGTGGGATATGTGTTTTTTTTTATGTTACTGTGCAAAAGACTATCAAGCTTTTAAGGACTAAGGTATCGAAACTTGGAAATTCATTTCGTAGAGCACACAAAAACAAAATCGGCGACAAGTTAAACGAAATCTCTATTTGAATTTATGTTTATTATAGATTGTATATTATTCTTGGAAATGATTTAAGTAAAAGACATTGGATGAATATACTCGAGTTGGGTTAAGCCCGGTATCTATAATGACATGATCATATATTTACTTATGATAAGAGCACTATATATTAATCATATTTAAAAAAAATGTATGTGTATTTTGATACACATTAGTATCTTCAATTCCACTCACTGCAGTGCCATGAAGTCATCATATTTGTATTAATTGTTTATTGATCAATAAACTGATCAGGCGTAATGGAAAAAAATCTTAAATATTTTACAATTTATTCAAACTTGTATTATTTGTGGTCCACGTAATGTATTTTTAAATAATGTAGGATTTATATATAGTGTTATTTCATTCACAAGAAATCACCAACATTTTTCCTATTGACAAATTTGACTCTACTTATGTATGATAATTTTTGAATTCTTGGTACATTTCTTAAACCAATTGTTTGGTATACCTTGTCTTTTGTTAAAATAATCGTTTTTTTTATTGTACATTTCATCAATTTAAAATGCTCGCGATGATCGAAACCGGTTCTGATATATGTGGAAGCAGTATCATATAATGCGTCGACACTAGTGATTAATAGAATATGTGTATTGAAATAATTTGCTTATATATTATATGACAAATGTGGAAATTACAGGGGGTAACTAAATCTATATTTGTGTTTATGTCAAAACCATGGTGTGTAGACGATCTATTCTGTAAAATTTCCAATTGAATATGTAAGTTCGCGGTAATAACTATACCTAAAGTATCGTGAAGTTCTTCTTTACCATACTCGACCAAAATGACATCCAACTTGATAGTAAAAAAATGGAGTTTCTGTAAAATAGTATGTATAGTCACTAACCTGTGTGCAAAGCTCTTATTAACGCGACTTTAACGTAGTATAAATAAGATGTTGAGTGACCGCGCATATTAATAAACACACTGAAGTTCTAAAATTAAATCGTTGTGACCTATAAAACAATGAATCAAAACGATATACAGAGAAGCTATTATAATTAGAATATAAATAATAAATGAATTATATAAATCAACGTGGATTGAACGAACGACTGTTCTCACATAAGCACCGAATTAATTAAAAGAGTCTCTCTGTCTCCATTTTAAATATGACTGCTGCAGTTACGATTTAATTAACAATAACAAGATATCACTATGAAAATTATTTATTCATCTATTCATTAACTCATTTCAGATAAACACTAGGAGTGCATCGTGATCTGTAATGTATGATGTGAGAACACGATTTTTTATTTTTGATTAATTATTCAACGCTCACGAGCGGTATTTGTAAGGGGTTTAAAAAAATTCAACACAAAGAATTCAGTTTAAAAAATATTATGCATGAATTGGCAAGAAGAGACGTAATGACTATGGATGAACACCGTAGCAAAGAAACTACTATGTATATTCTTTCACATTTAAGCTTATAATGTTAAAAAATACAACTACAAGAATGAGAATAGATTTTTTATATGATGTAGTTCGTCACGTGTTTTTGTGTCGTAGAATTATTTTAGTTTATATAAAGCAATATGAAATCAAAATCAAAGTTTCTTTTTCATCCACGAAAACAGACGGCTTTCTATACAACAAACTAATAAATCTCAGATAGATAATGATATCATCAGAAATGTGTACAGGGCTGTACATCGAATGATAGTGGCAATCGGATAGAAAGCTCCGCTTGTTTCAGACAAGCAAAGCGATATCGTAGAGTGACGCGAAAGCACCGAAACCATTTTAGCCACACAATAGAATCGCGCGATATATTGTTGGCCTGAATATAAAATGTATCGCAGTGGAAAAAAAATGTTTTTCGAATAGTTTTCAGAATATTTATTTACTGCAAAAGAAAAATACAGATATGCAATCCATTACCAGTGGGCAAACCAAGAGAAAAAAATGATATTTAAAAATAAAAACTCAACCCTAATTATTCACGAAGAAAGCTCACCGTTGAATGTGTAAAAGCTTAAGACGCCAGCCACTAGGCCAATCGAGGTGTCACAAAAGGTTGAAAATAATCGTGATTTAAAACACAAAAAGATTATAACTAATCATAAAACTTCAATATCAATTTGGCCCTTCGGCATCTTCAAGCATTTCAAGGGTACAAATGAACTTGAGCTGACGCGTAGTAAATAGTTTGTATATATATATAAATGAAAGTAAGGCACGAAGTTCAATTGCTATCATCGCAATCTGAATGAATTAACAAACATAATTATACGAAACCCGGGTCGTTAAACAGAACTCAAAAGTACAACATTTAAATGATTCAAATTTTATATTTAAATTCCATCAGTCACTTTCAGTCGAAATTACTCACATATTGGTATAACAAAGAGTGCGATAAATACAATAATTGTAGCATTTAAAAAAACAGACACGGTTTAAGGGCTATACGTGCCTCACTAATACAAAAGTAGTCGATTAAAATGTAGCACTTTCATTAAAAAACGCAGGCCTTTTTCAAAATTCGTAACCGAAGATATCAAAGGATTAAGAGACCAATAGAAGCGAAGAAAACTCGAACTCGGTCATAATGTCAATGAGGAGAATAATAGAGCAAGTGACTGTGGCATTGTACGCGACCTCATAAAATCGATCAATCGTGCTCGGTTGCAGTGTCCCAGCTGTTCCGGTTCAGCGGATTAATAAGCAGGGACTAGGCAAGGGAGTATCGGGCAATCAGCATCCGCGTGTCTTCTTGACGGGTCCAGATTTCCCAGGCGCTACCGGTTCCAAGTGTGGACGCAAAACAGCAGTCGAATGTAGGCCACACAAACAGGAAAACGCTGATTACAACAAACTACTTCCACGACACAGTGACACATCTACGTAATATTATTGCAAAGCGGTATTGTAGCGTTCCAAGAGGACGAGAGTGGTACATGTTCACCATTGTTGTACCCTTTTAAATAATTGGGCATTGATTTGGCATTGATTTGATACATACTAACAGGGGCGAATTTAAATTATTTTACCAAGAAATTCTGGAAATTAATCGTGCTCAACTTAACACGGTCCCTGTGGTCTAGTGGCAAGAGCTTTGTCCTAGCGATCTGGAAACCCGGGTTCAATTCCCGGCAAGGTCACATTTTTTCAATTGAAAAAAAGAGATCTTGGGCTGGGTGTATGTTATTTATCGTTGATTTTGTGCACAACTGATTTATTACTTATCATCGAGTTAATCTCGTATGACTTTCACAATTAAGAATATTTGCCGCATTGGCGTAAGCTGTAATGCCAAATATTTTTTTAAATTTTAAAAATTAAAAAATAAATATTGAAAATAAAAATTTTAAATGTGCATCTTCACTTACCATTAGGTGAGTTGTTATTTTGACATGTGTTTCAAATATTTGAGAAGCTTCTCTTAAGTTATTATACCGTTAGATTTGTACTTACAATAAAATTAATTCAAATTCTTACAGACTAACAAATGACAAAAATGAAGGGTAGGAATTTTCCTTGCGAGTAGACGCGAGGAGAGGGTAGGGACATGAAGACTAAAAACTAATAATAAAACACGGAACAAATGTGTAAATATGAACGAGCAGAAGTTTCAATGTAACACGATTTCCAATTCAATGCTCAATCATCGAATAATAAATAATTCATACGGAGTAATTTAGCTTTCAAAACAATATTATGATGGGAAATTACGTCAAAACTTGAAATGTAATCAATGACGTGCTTTGATATGCTCGTCGTGTATGATTTCTAAGCTCCACTTATTATCAATACATATTATTCAACGACTATTGATCAAATGACGTCACATTTTCCACTCTCAATATAGATCGGTAAAATGAAAATTGTGTTATACTTGAAGTTGAGTAACAGTCAGCATTATACTTAACAATACATATATGTGAGCATAATACGGTTTGTTAGATGAAACGAATTCTATACAGTGACAATATATCGACGGCCCGATATGCAAAGCATGTAGCTCATAAGAGATAACTGTTGTAGGGAAAAATAAAAGCTCGAATAAGCTTTAACTACTTAGTTCATAGATAACACTGCCGGCTTACGTGTAAAATACCTATTTTGTTATTACCCACTGTCAATTGTGGTTGGAAATGCATTATATTTCAATAATTAAAACACATATTTTTTGAATCTCTTCCACATAATATTATTTGAAGATCAAGAGCGGTTTTGCTAATCGGGAGCATTTCATCAGTTGAAATTGATCGAAATCAGTCCTATGCGATAGCAATGTAGTGAATATATCTATTACATGGTTGGTAAGGCAAAAAAATAATACAAACAGTGTAGTGCCAGCCTAAAATATATTTATCTTTATACGAAGATTAAGAGCATTATTTATGCTTTCGAAGTTTCAATATTCGGGTGATTATATATTTAGGACAAGTTTAGTATAGATAAATTTGCAGTCGATTTTGTAGCATACATATGCAATGCGGCATTTCAAGTCAATAAAATAGAGTAGTGCCAACGTAGCTATCGATATATTTGATAATCCCTGTGGAACCAAAATCATGTAACCCCAGTTCATGGATTTCTACCAAGTAAAGGCGTTTTCACATTATAAGATGATTTAATCTGCAACTTAAATGAATATAATATACAGTCAATCCTCTTACAGCACCGTGACAGGGATTTTTTATGACTTACTTTATCAAAAGCAATGTCGAATGTATAATATTCCATATTTACGAAGCATATAATTTGCTTCAAGACAGCAGCACACTATAAAAAATAACCGCTTTATAGCAGAGGGTGCTGTAGGAAGGTTTACTGTATTTAAAAAAATGGGGATGATTCATTCACTTTTATCATCAAGAATAATTAAAAGCACTATTTTTTATTTTTCGAGCCATAAAAATGAGTGCCGTGTTTTGAAAATTCGAACTTGATTATCTCCAAACTATATTTTAGCCGGTATGGTTCTTTGGTGATGGGGTGATCGATATATCAAAGTAATGACACTATCTAGCCTTTAGTATTCAGCCTAAGTACGCTGTCATGCTGCCAGCACCAGTGCGTAAACTGAAATACCGAATACATCAACCGATTGTAGTGTTATATTTCGCGCGTATTTGATGTTACGGAGAGACAAACTGTGTGGGCGGGAGGATTCGCGGGTTTTTTTTCTGCCATCAAGGGGTCCATAAGAGATCTTCAGTTAGTATAATATACACATTACCTGCAGGTGAAACGAATCGTTGTCCACCCCCGGATCGCGTATATCGCAGAAACTGTAATGTGGATACAAGCGATTTTTTTTTACCAGACTCCACAGTTGAATAACAATCGGCTCTCGTAAATCAACTATGAAATTGAAATGCGGATCTTAACAATATATAGATCAGTGCAAACAGTAGCTTCGCAGAGAATTATTGTGTATAATGTTATTGAAAAAAAAATTGTTAATTAAAAAATAATTAAAAATTCTTTAAAACATATTTTGGAGTTTGCGATGTTTGATCTGCTCAATACGTAAATACAATTTTAATTAACTTCCAGCATATCTTAATTGAGTGGCGAAAATTAATTCTCCTTCACTTTACACGGAAAATAATCGGAATCCAAATTACATTTGAGCGGTAATTGCGTAATGAAATTTAATTCACCAGCAAATCAATTCGAAATCTGAATAAAACGGCATGATGAAAATTGAAAAACAATTTATCGGTATTACTCGCTATACATTAGGGTATCTACCACTAAGCATAATGATCAAATCTTTCATGATGGATGGTAAACTTATTACCGCGACAAAAATTTCAATCAATTTCCAACGAGAAACAACTCTATTGAGATACAGGTATTACATGGTTTGATTTTTTACGAGACTTTCAAAATGTGGTGTGATTAATGTAAGCAAACGCCTGCAATTTCTCAAATAATAATGAATGTATTTCTGATATGTTTTCAATCACGTCAACCACCTTATATCTATACAGACATGAAAACTCTAGCCAACTACTGTTTAATAAGGTACAAAATATCAAAGTTTATAGTTCTATAAGAATTATTAGATATAGTTGATACAAGGTATTTTAATACGCATTAAAATATCTTTGTATCCCCTTCTAATAATGATATAATTCTTTGACTCATAACGTAACATATTATTCTGTATCTTGTGGCATTCATAACTCAAAACCAGCAAAAATCAAGATACGCTTCTTTTATCCTCAGAGGCCGAATTATAAGATGGTTAGTTCATGTTTTCCTTCTTGGAGTATAAATAATTCATTGTGTTAAGCTCGCTTTATATGGCAGGATGAAATATAGTTACAAGATATTATCAATTTATTTCCTTACTACATTCTACTTTACACTAAATGAGGAGAATATTTTTGACAATTTGTGAACGAAATTAATGTTACAGTAGGTACTGCCTTTTTCAAACGGCCTATGTAACATGGTTTTTGGTTTAAAGCCTTGGTTTGGTCGTAACTCCCATCATTCAAGAAGCACCCACTTTCAGTAGGCGTGTGCGCGGTTCTCTCCCGGCGTAGTATTGATGGAGTCGGGATTTAACAACAGACGAGGTTATTGTGTAGTTATGTTATACAGTTGTCATTAAAATCTAATAGTTCACAGAAGGCAGTAATAAAACGTTTATACAGCCCTTGCTGCGCGGGTTGTCAAAACGAAAACATCCAATACATTGTAATATTACTACGAATAAAATTGACATTGATAATAATTACAGGATCGTTTTTTCCAACATCTTATGGTGTTTTTTTAACCCTTTTACGACCAAAATTTTTTGAAGGGATCAGCCACAATAACGAAGCAATTTTTACCGGGTTTTTTATGTTTTGCAAAAACGATCTTAATTATTTAAGAATAGTTGTAATTTATTTCCTAGCAGTGTTTTTTTTCTTATTTAAATAGCGAGAACAACATGAAAACTAAATACCTAACATCTATGCCCAGATTTTTTAGATTTATAGATATACAAATTATTAGAAGCTATGCGTATTAACTACACATCCTACTCAAGCAACTGTTGAGGATAAGGAAGGGAGATTGCATTCCCACAGCTGTAGTTGATGAACGTTGGCAACCCTATTTGTGACATGTGATTTATACGAATGCTTCAATTCGGTGGCAGCCATAAAACAAGAAGCAAAATGACAGTCAGCATTGTGTTACCAACATTACTGTCTGCGATGTCACAGGGCCGCCAGGGCATCATTTGTAAAGGGTTGCTCGCCTCATATGCCGAATATTTAATTTAAAAGATGTCGTAATCTCACCAGTGCGTGAACTACACGTACGAGCGTGACAGACGTTTCAATATAAAGTTGATTAAACAATATTCAGTTCAGAGTGACGAAAGTAAATTGAGAGATGCCGAACATGCGATGATGCGTCCCGGAGTTTGAAGAACACAATATCATTGTTTCCTTATGGGCGACTGGCTGTTTGATATATATGTACGTCGAGTTTGACTTTCAGGGCTAGTTTTGAATTAAATAAAATGACTCTTTATACATCCTCCAGCTCGTAAAAATTAGCTGGTATTAAATAAATAAAAACTAGTTTAATTCTTAGTCGTTCGTCATTAACGCGATTGTCGTCGATGTTTTATACATCTAAAAAACATACATAAGTTGATTGTTCCACCAAATCCCGTTAGGTTAGGTTAGCCTGCGTGTTACACGGCCGTCGTGCAGCGCTTAAAGGGATTTAATTTTTAAAGGATTTTTATTGTTCAGCCGCTTAGTTTAAGTCATGTTAAGTATCAAGGGAATGGGCATACTATGAGTTAAATCTACTCGCGTTGAACCTCAGAAGGGATCAAGAGTATTCCGATCCGCATTTGATTTTGCGAATTTCCGTAAATAAATCAAAATTGTTTTATACAGCATAGGAGATATCTCTACTACTTGATGATATTTGGTTGCAAGCTGTTTACGTTGTGATATTATTACATGGTTGCTAATAAAATATTATAAAAACAGACTTGAGCTGATTAATTATACTCAGCCAACATATAACTTAAGTGCCGCGTGTTGCTCATCACTGACCTTGAGGACCAAAGGTGACTTGACGGTTAAAGAATTCGATATATTGGAAACACTTTTATCGCTATTTAAACACTTGTTTTGTTACTGATAATACTTATCTTCATGTCTGTGCAGTGAAAGAAACAATTGTAATTTGTATAATTGACGTTAAATATACACCAAATTAAATAAGCGGAATATGTGGAGTAATTATTTGTGATACTTCTTACGATTGAAAATTTCGATAACACAGACTGGAAATACTATATATGTATATTAGTATTATAACATTGATTAAAATGTTAAATTGATTTTTCCTGATAATTTGTTGAGTCGTGAACATGAGTTGTTTGTTCTTCCAATGAGTAGAACCAGTTTGCCAATCGGGATATGCCACTAGGAAGAACTCCAAACGATTTGAACGGTTTCGGATGTCGACATATTTCACATGGACGCGAGTGAGTTCAGACGAATACTATTTTTTATGCAGGGCTGTCGGTGGTTTTGGAGTCGAAAAAAAAAATACGACTCCGACTCCAAAATTGACCAAATACTCGACTCCGACTAAAAAAGGTTAATTTCATCACGTTTTTTTTCTACCTATCATATTTATGTGTATACAATTATAAATCAACAATCCTGCCAATAGCCAAATTTGACATATTATATGTAAAAATAAAAAGTTCAATCTTTTCATAATTTCCGACTCCGACCAAAACGCCGCGACGACTCCGACTCCGACTCCACAGCCCTGGTTTTATATTTCATTGTTCATTTTGTCGCAACTCACACGGTTGACTTCTATACCAATTTCCAATCTTATAAAAATCGAAAAGCGATAAACTTAAAATTTGTGATTTTTATAATGTAGATATATATTATATATAAATAAATAAAAAGAAACCGGGTAACATTGAGTGTGGACTGTGGACGTGAAAAAAGCAAGATAAAATACAAAGAAAACACGCCTAAAACCATTCATCCGTTATTATGAAAGATTTCTTATTTTTTTCCATAAAGCTATGAATTAGAGTCTCGGCGAAAAATAATGATACTCCGACACGGTCTTACGCAGTTCAAATATAACAACCCTTCAGGGTGTACGCATTTCCCTAAACCAATATAAAATAATCCCACAGTACGGTCCTGAGAGATTCGTCGTTATTTCCGGTCGAACCGCTCCGAATGGGTTAAATGCTTCAGCTCGCTAAGAAGAAGGCCATTGATGTTTGAATGGGGCTTCTCCCAAATGGGCAACTCAAAAGCGATGCTATCAAACAGATTATAACATATAAATCTCATATAAAAATCTCGTTACACTGAAATAATGACTCGGATGGAAAGATTGAATTTACTTCGGTTGACTTATAAAAACAAGTGCTTTGGCTTGAAGCTTGTTTCTCAAAAAGGCGAAACACGTGGCACACTATACTATACAGTTAAATAATAAAGATTTCAGATTTACAATTTTTCACAGTGCTGCCAAATTCATAGACATGAAAATATTAGTTAAGCCAGTGCTTCCCATGCTGGGGCCGCACAAGATATGTTCTTTGTTCAGGAGGGGCTACGGACAACCTTTTTCGGGTGGCGACCCCTTTATATAAAGGCTATTTGTTTCGCAACCCCGATGCAATTGAAAAGGGCACTTTTAATACGGTAACGAAAAAAAAAACAAAGAAAATCCATGAAAATGGATATTTTTTTTATCGACTGTGTAAGATGGCGACCCTTCAAAAAAACTGCTGCCACCTCCTTTGGGGTCGCGACCCATGGGTTGGGTGCTCGTGATGTATTCATTTTAACAAGCACACATACCTTTATAGAAATCTTACTGGAGTCTTTCTGGAGCTAAACCTATTCCTGACATCAATTTATAAATTTATCACATACACTGCCATATTTGAAATAATGTAATGAGACTTACTTCTGAAGAACAGATAAGTCTCCGAAGATTGGTTCAGACTGGTTAAGTTGATTAGTGCAGTGGATTAGTAGCACAGGTTCGTAAGTGCATTAGTAACCGAAAAGTGCCCGGCCACAGTACATAAATGAGAGACGAACCGAGTACGACGAAACAAGGAAAAATAATGAAGTTAAAAATAAAATGATAAAAAATCGGATTAAGAATCAAGATAAAGATAATCGAAGAGTGCATCAGATACAGATAGATAGAACAGGTGGAGTGAGAGTTACAAATGTTAATTTTTAATAACCTGAGTGCAACCACAAAATACAAAATCATAATATTATAGAGCGTAGGTACGTTAACTGTGTCAGTCCCGACACTAGGTTTTTTAGATTGTCTTATTTTAACTCTTGCTAGTAGGTAGTTCTGAAATTAAAAAAGAAAGAAAGAGTTTTCTGATTAAGTTATCAATTAATTTTCATTTTAGATGAGCCGGTAGTATCTTCACTTCAACGAAACGTTAATTCTCGACTGCTAATGAAATGACACACGATTAAGCGTCCAGATTTATCTCGTGGCTTGTAAGTTAGTAATTTGGGTGAAAATACAAGTTGGTTCTCCCACCGCTTCCGTTATGTGTGTGCAGCCGTTTTTCACAGCCGCCTTCCATAACGCTATACGATCAAGAAAAGAAACGAATTTACTCCTCACTTACTTGGCACGAGACAGAGCTGCACGGGACTGATCTTTTAACCATGCACTAAGGTGCTTAAAGAGAAGAAAATAGAAAGGAAATAAAAAAGAAGATGTGACTTTCTCAGCAACTTTGTTAGAGTGATATTAAGTATCCTATGTATCTGTATACTGAGAATCCGTGGAGTTTAATCTACTTCGCGTTGAAATGAAGAGGAATCAAGATTATTTCGTTCCCCATATGATGTTGTAAATTTATCGAATGCCTCAAAATTGGCCATGGTTGAGATCAAGTCGGCGTGGCATATTGGGCCCGTATGAGGACGGACCGCAGCAAACAGCTCAGCTCGTTCGGCATTCATCTCGGGGCAGTCCCACAGTACGTGATTAGCGTCCTGGTAGTCGTGTCCACAAGTGCAATCCGGCCTTTCGGTGAAAATATACAAAAATGGATTGTGTCGACTAATCGATTATCCTACCGCTCCCGACTATCCAAGGTACTAATAAACTTGACGAATCTAAGCCAGCCATAAGAGAGATGTGAAAAGGCAGTCTTTTTATCCCGCATCGTAAGTTTCATATTATTTCAGAAAGAAAATGATATGTTCGTAACCCATTAAGACAATATTGCAAATGGTGCAATTCAAAGTTATGTAATCGACGAGATCTAGTTGTAAGTCTTTTGCTCGCTATGTATTTTCAGAGATAAATAAATCTTTTATTTACTGAATATAAAGTACGAAAGATACAATCATTAATAATTCGTCATTATCTGAGGAAAACCTTAAATTACAACCATATTTAAGTTTATTAATTATTCGCAGTAAAAAAAATATAAATGTCTCTTAAAATGTGCCAGTTACTACGAAATATGAATGCGCCTGCAATGGATTTGAAATTCGGGAAGTTAATTTACTACTTCGGTAAACATTATTGGGTTTTTAAAAATATGATGTCAATAAAGACCCTTTGAATCATTCTGTCATTTCTGTTTGCCGCATAAAAACAGTAATATAAGTTACAAGGGCAATTTTTGTATCCAATTTAGTGACCAATAAAAGAAGCCTCGAAAACACACTACTAAAAAAAATGTTTTCCGAAATCGCCGAACGCGTGAAATATTGGGCAGATTTTTTAACTGTCAACCCGTAGAACTTAATCTAAATTGCTGCCAGGGGCGCAGAACGGTATGGTTCAGAAGTTAACCAAACTCTACATCTTTTACGCTACACGCCGCCACTGAATGAATACGCACGTACACACTCAAACTCAGAGGCGTGACACGAATTTCTAGATGTATTAAATTTGGCGAGAATGTGGTGAAATGAAATAAGATATTTCGTCTAAAATAAACAGCAAACCCTTTCTGGTAATCCGTTTTATTTGTAATATAAAGACTACCGAATTCGCGTGTAATAGTTTATTTAATCAATCTTAACACAATGACATCGACGCTTAATAATAGCAATAAGTTTTTCACAACTTTACGCTTTTTCACTCCTTTCTATAGAAGTATAGAACATAACAATCTACCGCACAAATGCAAATGCCTGAACACAGCTGCACGAGTTTTATTTTAATATTGAGCAATCTCTTTGGCAAAATAATCTTCCTATTGAAATATACCTTTGCCATTTTCCCCGCGTGGGTCACCTTTCTATGGTATACCACCATTCCAAAGAAGGAGTCAGTAACACTTTTGAAAATGATTATAAATGGTGCTCATTTTTATATCAGTATAATATTCATTAATAAATATATACAAAAATATTCTAAAAATCCTTTATGCAATATGGACGGACATCTGATAAAAGTATGAGAATTTCTTATCAAAAAAGCAACAACTCTGGTTTTCTTAGCAAAGAAGCAGTCAATGCAATTACTTTCTGCTTGTTTACAAAGAAATTAGTTTTTTCTCGCATCAACCGCCTTTTATAAATACTAAAACTTAAAGAAAAAAGCATTATGCTATTTTTCTCAAAGTTTTTTAAAGTCACTAATTCTCTCTGGATGCCTCCGAAAGAGGCGAAACACGTGTCACAATTAGTAACACAATAGGTGGAATAATCAAAGTTATTTTAAATGTTATAATAACTTCCTTCTTGTTTGGAAGGGCAGTATATAGATAGCATTGAATTGTAGTGTTGATTGAAAAAAAATACGTTATCCCTTTTGCATTCGAGTAAGTGTGTGCCACTGTCAACATCGTAGAAACCCTCCCCCACCAAGGCACCAAAGTTATCAGTCGGCAAATCAATAACACTGTATGTTGTATTCCAGGCATCGAGTGCGAAATTATTTTCGGGGAATAGCATATTGGATTTCTAGTATGTTGGCGATCGTTTTTGATGGGATTGTATTTACGGATGAAAAGGGCGTGGGTATCCATACACAACTTGCGTAAATATAATGATCTATATTTGTTAATATTTCTTGGGTAATAAGCACATTATGATCCTGCTATAGAAAATTATAGCTGGCCATAAAAAGTTTAATCCAAAAAGCTTTCCGCTCCACGAGATGTTGAGGGAAATATAAGAAGGGTTCGGACTTTCGCCTACTCGTTAAGTTTAAGCCAAGCATTTGTCCATAAACGTAGCCGCTCATTAATGCGATACCGGTGATATAGCAAATCAATTGAAATTTGACTTCACAGCACTGAAAAGATTCCTTTGATTAAAATTCAATTCAAAACTGAAATACAAAACTTGGTAGTAATGTTTATATCTATGTTATTAGAGATTTCGACTGAAAGTGTTGGTGGAATTTCAATATAAATTATAATTCGTTTGAATTTTGTACATAGAAATGAGTTGAGGTTTTAATGAGCCGGGTTTTGTCTTTCGGAATCTTCAGCAATTTCCAAGTGCGCGGATGAACTAGAACGCTGTAAATAGTTTGTACCGATTATATATTGATAATAAAAGCAATATCATTAAGTTTCAAAGCTATTGATGGCAATCTGGATTAATTTAGAATTACACTTTTATTCTTATATATAACGATACAAACTATTTACTTAACATCAGTTCATTAATACACTTGAAATACCTGAGGATGCCGAAAGGCGACACATTGAGAGATTAGTGACAAAACTCATGAAAATGTACAATATTCAAACAATTCAAAGTTCATGACTATACTCAAGATTATAGTGGAAAGCTAGTTGCAACTATGTTGACGTTTTGCAGAAAGCTTTTTCTTGACATTAAATTGGATCGCAGAGTGCATGCATCTGGTGATTTCAAACAAAGTAAAAGCTCAGGTGACAAATAATATAGTTTCATCAAAAATGTATTTAAGTCATGTCAACTAGTTAAGCTATTGATAAAAAAAATCTAGAATTTTATTGATAATTATAATCATATGCATTCACTGCACTTTAGAGGTCTGCACGGACTCGGGTTTGGACCGCGGGCTTTACCCAGCCCGGCCCGCGGGCCGGGTCAGCCGGGTAACGAAGGTTTGGATTCGGGCCCGGGCCGGGCTCGGGCGCAAGCATACAACAAAATATAACAAAAATCGGGCTCCTCCGAATGAGCTCACCATTATCGTTAATCTTAATTTAATACCATAATAAACTTCACATACTCGTATTAGTCATTTTTCGACAACCATTCGAAAGAACAAGATGGATTTTTGTATTAATTTAATGACTCACGCCACTATTTTAGTATTTTTTAATGATGTCTGCTTTTGAGGATTTTGTACAATACGCATAATGAATTTCATAGTATGATTCTGACTTCAGTATTTCTTATATGTTTATTTCGATCGGTCGCAATTCGACTTGTTATCTTGCTCTTTTTAAAATTTATCGGCAAGAAATGGGCTTCGAAAATATTAAGACAAAACTGGAAAGTGTAGAATATATTTCTTCATTGAAAACTCATGGGAAAAGTGAAGTGTGGAAATCATTTAGTGAAATCATAGAGGACAAACAAAAAAGTTGGATACGAGTGTATAAAATGTAAATTCATTTTCAGCTTTTCAACTTCTCATTTGAATCGTCATTCCTGTAAAACAAACATAAACTAATTCTAATTAGGAAGAAGTGTATTTCGCACAACTGCACAAACACGATAATTTGTGAGTCAATTTTTAATTATTTTTAATTTTGATTAGAAAAAAAAAATTCGGATTTTTTTCGGGCATGGTTGAAAAATGTCGGGCTCGGGCCGGGTTCGGGTAAGATTTTTGAAATGGGCCTCGGGCCCGGGTCGGGTCGGAGGTCTTTGGGTTCGGGCCGGGTGAAATTTTAAAATTTCGGCCCGTGCAGACCTCTACTGCACATTTGTAATTTTTATGGCGTTCGGGTAACGCCTGGCTCAATTGGGCACAGAGATATTAGAACGGTATGCTAGTGTTTCTGACGTTATACATTCTTATTATGTCGTGTATCTTGTAATGTAGACTAATATAATAAACACATTTTACTTACCTTTTGATATGATTATTATGTTAATTTTGAATCTTTGCACTGGATCGGCGGGATTGTTATTATTCATAAATAATCGCTCACGAATTTTAATTACAGCGTGAATATTGTACATATATGATTATATCCAAATATTAAACACGCGGAGAGAATTAAATAAATACTGGAAAAGCATTAGATATTATCAATGAGGAAAGAATAGTCTCAAATGCACTGTCGGAGACTTCATTCAGTGAAGAAAAAACTTGGCACTGTGTCAAAACACTACAATCTGCTTCCTCAGTGGAGAGAGTAAAACATAAAAACCATAAGCGATGTCAATAAATCAATCTAATGGCTCCATTTTACGTGATTTCTGGTGTTTATAATTGTATATAGTTTATACTATACCAGCTAATTGGGCAAGCACGCTCAAAATATTGAACGGTATATCAAACAGGTTTAGTTGTTTATAGACACGGTCGCTAATAATATGGATACATATTGCAGGCGTATATGTTGTTCAAAAATAAAAACAATACTCGGGAGAAGACCGAAGCAATCTGTTTATTATGTTAATATATTATACAAATACTATAAACAATACAAATTAGAGGAATACAATTGAATCTTCATGTATTAATTATTATAAGACTGAACTTTTTTCGTGTTCATTATTAATCACCTATGTATGTTAGGATTCAAGGATAAGATATTTTCAATAAATACTAAGACCTGACCGTAATCCTTGGAATAGATGGGAATTATTAATTGAGTTAGCGATCTTATATCATGACGGCTTCTTCAGAAGACATAATATATCGAAAGGCTAAGGAAAGTATTCATAAAAGGAAAAATGAAAATACCAATGATACAGTACAGATGTATTTATTAAATTTTATAAATCAAATGATTCACTACTTTCGATGGGTTCAGCGGTAACTTTGTGGGAGTACACTGTACAGTTTAATGTAAAATTTAAAATAGCTTAGATTATTCCACATATTGTGTAACCATTCATGACACGTGTTTCGTAATATTGATTATACTATTCTAACATGATAGATTACAAAATGAAGGCTGGAATTTTTCCTTTTTACGGAGGAGGTGGGAGGCTGATACAATAATTTGACTAGTAACGGCGTTAGCATTGATGGAGTATTAATAAATCTCCTGATTCCCAATGAAGGTGTGGTGTCGAAAAAATATCAAACAAATGATACGTATTATTATTTGATGAACGAATATGATAGCAGTATACGTGCCATGAGACTAATTAATATTATATCTTATTTATTGATTTGGCATTTAGAATAAAGGAGAGTAAAATTCCGATTAAGACCTGACGATGGTGTGATGCCAAAATGGTTATACTTTCTGTTTCCGGTGAGCTTACAGTGCCTTACATAAACAGCCATAAAGCAACCGAAACACGCGTCCATTCATCTTCCAGCTTCGTCTAAGCCTGACAATCTTTCTCGTAATCTCTTTAATATGTTCTAAATGCACGTGACATTGACGCGTGTCCGGTGGAAATGAATTATTCCAATGCACCCAATGCAATATACCAACCAATCACACTTACGTACCGAATGGCGTAGGAGTTGCCTTTTAATACTGCCATAAAACTAACGGCATCTTTTGCTACACGTTAGCTTTTCTTCCTATGCAGCTTTTGAACGGTAAATGGACAAAGGTTAAATTGTACTAGAGGCGGTCAATCGCAGTTATATTCAACTATTTTTACGCAAGAACCTTCTTAACAAAAGAGGGAGTGTCATGTAAAAAGTGGCATGGGTAGTTTTATATCCAAAGCCTCTTGGGAATAAAGAGGCTGAGAAACTTAATAAAAAGTAACAACCACAGCTCTCGGAGAAAAACTTATGTTGCATTTCAAATTTCACGGGATATATTATAAAAACTAAACGAGGGTCAATATGGACGACGTGTTCTATTGGTCGCGCCGTTTGCCAATCCCAGCAAGAGACTTACTACGTGCCCGGCTGGTTTGCAACGCATTGGCCCAATCATAATTCAATATTTTGTTCAAATGTGCATTTTTAAATATAATCCAAATTTGAAATAAAATCGGACTAATCGAAACGTATTGTCAAATGAAATAAAAATATTGAACATCATGGCTAATCGCCAATGTATCAGATATATTAAAATATACAATCAATTTGAAATAAGCTCGAGAAAAATAAAACAATGTCACTCCAGGAGAAAACACACCAAAAATATACCCAATACTTAATATATACACTATAATGAATAAACTATATATAATACAATCGAAGACTTCGACTAAAGGTGTTTGATGGAATTTCAATATTAAATTTGAATTGTTTGAATTTTGTATTTTTCCATGAGTTTTTTCGCTAACAACCCGGGTTTCGCCTTAAGAAATCTTCGTGCATTTCAAGTGCACGAATGAACTTGAACTGACGCGTATTAAATATAATATTAGTTTGTAACGCTTTTCCTAGAATATTAATTTTACAAATACATGACTGGTTTCGCTGGTACTAAATATGTTCAACTGCAAAAAAAACGAATCGTTTAATTTGGTCTAATATGAATAAATTGACTTCTTCTTTGCATAACGATTATAATCAACGTGTCCTTTATATACTGTTTTAAAAATGGCTTGAAAATTTTACACGAAATCACATGGTAGTGTTTAAACTATTTTAGTGTGAAATAAAAATACTAAAAGGTAAAAATGTTATCGTTTTGTTATATTAGCCATTTTTTTAATAATTCTTAATTTCACGATGCGTGATTAAAGATTTAAGACATTTATAAATCGAACTTAGATACATTTTGTAAAGCATATGTTTGGCCGGCCATTGCATGGGGTCTTAACATGTTTGTACAATCGCCGGGAAAGCCATTGCAGTCACCCCAGTGTAATGGGGTTTAACAGTGACTCAGTCTTAATCAGCGGCGATGCGACACCAGGCGGAGGCTGTCAAACTTTCATACAGCGGGCGCGCTGTCGAATTAATTTTACCCCTCGTTCGGGAATTCAGCGAGATGGTCAAATTGAATTATTAACGGCCTAACAACGGCGGTCTAAAATATTTTATGCATTGCTCGGCAGCCTGGCGCACAGCCGAAGTTGATTCTTGCTCTAAATTCAGAATTAGCTATGCCATAACGACATGTTTATAATATTATGCAATCATATATAATACACCGTTAATTAATATTAAGTTTTTGCGAAATCTGTTCATTGGAAATGTAACGGTTGTCTATTTTGCATTCTAACTATTTCTTCCAACAGCTGTATTTGTCTCACGTCATCTATCCGCGAGTTTATTTTCTTAATTCAAGATAATATTATGCATAACATTGAATATCAGATTTCTTCCATGATGCTACAAAGGTCAATTAAATAATAACAATACATAATATATGGCACAATAATCAAGTTATCAAGTTGAAATTATGATACAAATATACATTATCTAATTATATGTTAGATGGTAGTGGAATTTGTTAGTTATTTTTGACACATTCAATCATCGATGGAGACTATTAAGAGTGAATGTTTTTTTTTATGTAAGCATTTTTGAATAATTTTAAAACTACAGGAGATATATTTTAAATATTGACAAGTAATAGAATACCAAACATTATAACAAACTAACCGACATGTATCAAATTATATAGATGAAGAGGAATAGAGAGTATTAGGGAGTACAAAAAAAGATTCAACTATTTTTGCAAGAGTTCTTTCCTATTCATTGGATTTTAAAACACTTCTATAACATGGACTTTCAATTCAGATGTTCGCAATACCAACGGAGTGCCAGTCTTATGAATTTTTGGCTATCCATAGTACGGAAAGATAATTGAATCTTTTTTTGTACTCCCTAATACTGTCGCCAGCCGCCACTGGTTGAATGTATATTATTATAATTCAAAATAAAAACACAACGAAAAGTCATACTTGACAAAAAAAAAACACAAACCTTTGAGTGAAAATCTGTGACAAGAAATTTTGCATCATTTGTAAAAAGCACTTGAAACAATCGGGATTTCAGTAAAACAAAAGGTAAGTAACACAAACAATGAATAGATAGAGATAATTTTACGAATATGCGTGTAAGTCATGAAGGAAACAAAGCGAAACTGTCAATTTGATTCGTATAATTATTTACGTCGCAAAAATGCTGTCTTATTGCGTGACCACATCCTCGCAAATGACAAGATTCTAGAAAACAATGACATAGCAATCAAGGAAATTACGGGTGGTCGGTGTGCTGATGTATTTCTTTAAGCCGTACATTAATTTACATTGCGTAATTTATTAAATTTATATTATAAGGAATAACCTGAACATTATGTGCGAGGTGGGAAAATTTTAATGATTTGGTGAACCAATGACGAATAAATTAATTCATCATAAACGCGTTGAATGCCACTTATTGGTGGGAAGGCATTAAATTTAAATAAATAAAACAATTTTTGTACTACTTTAACATGTGTGTTACGGAGCAGGAACGGTCATCACAAGATGATTTGGTGGATTGTTTTGATAAGAAACACAACTGATACTAAAATTTAATTTAAATAATTAGCGTGATTAACAATTGAAATGTGACAGCTATAAATTGCAAGTGTCTTTACGACTCTGAAAATGGCATTTGTTTCAAATACTAGCCGCTACTATTTTTCCGCACTTTAAAATTGTTCACACAGTTTTAGAAGAGCCGAGAATAGGGGCGTGCGATGATATTTCACATTGCGTCAGGAAGGAAATAGTGGAAGCCCGTCAGTATTGTATCGTATTTTAATTTGATAACACTCACCGTTCAGTTCATCCCTGGCCATCACATTCGCAATTAGTTTAGTTTCACTAATATATCAAATTCGATGTTATATCTTTCAAGACAACCGAAATTTCAACAGACTTAATTTATTCAATTAAAATTACCAAATACCACATTTTTTGTACTACTTCCGCATACAGTTATATTAATATTTACACAATTATGTGTTGGTAGTTGTAAAATCTGTAAAAATTATTTAAAATAATGCCTTTAAACCAAGAGTTGACAATTAACACATTGAAAGTGATTACCAATTATCACTATTTAAATATTTTGTAACTTACTAGAGAATCATATTAAAACTGACAGTATCACACTAACTATCAAATCATTTTAACTATGCATTTCCTAATATTAATATTTAATACAAGAACGTCAGGGTACAAAATATAGATTTAATGAAAACGAAGTAGTAATTGATAAAAAAAAAACAGTGTACACAGAAACGATTATTTCAACAATGTTATATTTTAAAATTAGAATTATTTTTACAAGCATCTCGATGCTATATATCAGGGGTGACCAGACTTTTTTGCCCGCGATCGACTATCGTTTGAAATTATTGGCGGCGATCGACCAACATTAAAAGTAGTAATTTAAAGCCTATATTAATTTAAGTGCCAACCCTTGTTTGACCCGAAAGAGATTTTCGTCGATAATAGGCTATCTTCAAGATTTTAGCGTGATGTCCCTGTCACACGACTTGTCTAGCACGCTTCTCGGGCGGGCACCAGAGATTTGTATTTATTTATTTATTTACTAGCAAAAAAACTATATAAAATACATGGCATTACAGCAAGCGCCAATGCGCCATACATTTGACAAATTAATAAAAATTACATAAAATATTACACAAAAAATAAGAAACAGAATAGAAACATATTATTTACATAAGACAATTTTTTTTAACAAAGCTTCAAGTTCACTGACGAAGATGTCCACATTAACAGTCAGCGCATTTATCAGCCGAATAGCCCTTGCAACAGAAGATTCAAAAACCTACGTGACAAAAAAGTTTTGACAAAGAAAATTGATTTGTCTTTGTTACAACCAAGTAGGTAAAAGCTGGGAGAATGCAAACTTAAATTTTCAAGTATAGGTTATTGTACAGATCAGATAGGCGATAGACTAGGAATCGCTACGCGATCGACACTTTGGCCACCCCTGCCATATATATATGTAAATTTTACGTATGGTTCAACCCGGCTTGGCTCGAATTGGAAATAATTCTGTCATGGTGTTTGTAAACTACTTTCGTTTGTTTTTTAACAATTTTATTGGAATCATACGAAGAAAGAATATTTAAACACAGCCAATCAGAGACGAATTCGAAGACAGCCAATCAAAAACGAATATACATATAACACACATCGGTTTTTGTTTTATAAATAAGATTATATACGTAACCGTAATTGCTTCATCTACGTTTTTTAAATGCTTATATTGTCTATTTATTGGCTTTAAATGTTGTTTGATGAAAGATTCCTGTAATTATTAGAAAGTGTACCAAATAGTTACTTACCACCCTGACAAATTTAAGACCAAGAAGGCTATGTATATATACATAAATAATATGTGCGTTGCGTATAATATAATAAATATTTTCTATTATAAATTCCATTACAAATTACATTTGTTTACATTAAGACATATGAATTAATTGGATTCCAACGCGAATTAATTTGTCATCCAGCCCGACAAGTTTAAAAAAAAAACAAGTAGGGCTTATTGATTGAGTAGGCATTTACTTGGTAGAACTCCATTATAATACGGAAAGAAAAATAACAATGTATTTTAGTTCTACATAAATTATTTTATATATTTGTTGATAGCTATTCCGGCTTACGCCTTCGTCAGAACTATGTTTAAAACGTGTATTAGAGATAGCTTATATACCTTTGCTAGACAGGGTGCTACCTACATCATCTCCTTCTGTTGAAACCATACCGACGTCACATGAAAGAATTTAAATAAGTTTGATTTATTGGTCTAAAGTAATGGTGGGAAACAATAATTTGGGTATTTTTGGGTTATTTTATCGTGTGAAACCACTTCAAATCTGCAATGTCTAAGTGCATCTATTTTAAATTGTTTTAAGTTTATTGTTTGTTAAAGGTTTTAAAAGCGGTGAACTGTTAATTGTAATCTGATCGTTAAGAATTTCATTGGACTGATTATACCTATTAATTTCCAGATGTTCCAATGCATTCAGCTTTAGGCCCTTATTACAGGAATGTAAACGAATCGGGACCGAATTCGGATTATGTGTTAATTCTATAAGGTGATTTGCATATTGTGAATCAGTTTTTCCATTGTTAAAGGATCTAACATGTTCGCTTGCGCAAATGGACAGACTGGGAGAAGCAATGCTTCTCCCAGTCTGTCCGTGGAAATTAATAGGTATAATCAGTCCAATGAAATTCTTAACGATCAGATTACAATTAACAGTTCACCGCTTTTAAAACCAACCAACAAACAATAAACTTAAAACAATTTAAAATAGATGCACTTAGACATTGCAGATTTTAAGTGGTTTCACACGATAAAATAACCCAAAAATACCCAAATTATTGTTTCCCACCATTACTTTAGACCAATAAATCAAACTTATTTAAATTCTTTCATGTGACGTCGGTATGGTTTCAACAGAAGGAGATGATGTAGGTAGCACCCTGTCTAGCAAAGGTATATAAGCTATCTCTAATACACGTTTTAAACATAGTTCTGACGAAGGCGTAAGCCGGAATAGCTATCAACAAATATATAAAATAATTTATGTAGAACTAAAATACATTGTTATTTTACTTTCCGTATTAAGTAGGGCTTAGTAAATATATGCATAATTAATATGTGCGTTGCCAGCTTATGTGCCATCTATACTCTGCAGAACATTATAGCTACTTATAAATAAAATGTAGCTACGTAATTAAACGTAATTTTATCTGTATGGATTTTACAGTGGCTCGACATAATTATCCATAATGGATAATTTCCTGTGGAATGCAAAAAAATAAACTGGTTCATAACGGTATTTACCTGGAATCAGTGTTTGATACTAGTCATGCGACATCGTTCCAGGCATCGTTCCGAATCAGCATTCTGAAAACATAATGTTGAAACACGATGAAAAAAATTTACTTTGAGTAAGCATTAACGTGGAGCACATAGCTGGTTTAGTAAAACAATGTATTTATGTCGACAAGAATTGTATAATTAAATACTTGTTGATATATAATTACTAACGCTAAAAACTACTTTGTAATAACTAAATATGAGCCCGCCACACAATGTTCTGGCGACTTTTTTGGTTCTAATTGATACCTTGAAGTGTAGTGAATTCTTAGTGGAATGGTATTATATTTTAAAAAAAAAATAACACATTTATTTTACTTATTTCACCGGACCGGTTTTGCTCATCGCGAGCATTTTCAACTGAATATTTAAATTACAGTCTATTTGATATCAATTATGCTTATTTGCAAATTATAATAGCTAATTTGTTGTCATACCTATATAAATCTTGCTTAGTTTTTTGTTGAATAACGCTGTATTTTTGTGTTTCGTAAATGCTCCCGATGAGCGAAACCGGTCCCGATCCCAATAAATTTAATGTGCAATTCACGCATTCGTGCACGCGAAGCATATACAGAAGAGAAGAGATAATAAGCAATGGATTAAAAATCGATATGCCTTCATCATACATACAAATCTTTCTTTATCCTCTTCGGGCTCCGGGTATCACCTATGATACAATTCAACAGCCGGGCTGATATTTAATAAAAAAAAACATGAGTATCATAGGTGACACCCGGGCCCGAAGAGGTTAAATTTATAACGAAAACGATTATCAAAGTGACGAAAAACAGTGGAATATCAAAGTAATCATTTTTAAATAAACTGCCAAATCTACCTTACGTAAACATATATGTATACAGTGGGATATGCTCACACTGTAAAAGCAAATAAAGACATCGTCTATCTAAAATGAATCCCCGACAAAAAAACGTCAATCTTTCATTATTACTGTCAAAAACAAATGGACCACACAACAAAGTCGCCCGGAAAGCAAAGACTAATTACATGAGCCCTAATATGTAAATTAAAACCTCTGTCCTTTGACGCAGCGCATGTCATCAATAAATTAAACGAAATGGCGTTACTGTTTCGGTCCTTTAATTTATCACAGGCAGGGATTGTGCGATCACGCTCGGTTGTATCGAAACCGAAATACTCGGGATTGAAAAAATATATCGCGGGATTTTCTGGATTCCAGTAGCATTTAATTACACCTAAAATTCACTCGAGGTCGATTCAAGAATAGACAAATATGTAATACTAATGACCCACGAACACGATCTCAAATGTAAAATTGAAAACATTTACATTTTATATGTACTGATATTCAGACAGTTTTTTTTTTTACCAAGATGATATAAAAAGTCCATCTAATAGCGGGAAAACATTGACGTTTGTCGTTATAATCTACTATACACGAAAGTGTAAAACACATTTTAGAATACAACTGTATTCAAAAAGTATATATAATGGAGTTACAATGGCCAAATAGCGAGTCAATCAAGACAATTACTCGTAAATGAAATACTTCATACAAATTGAAATCTGGTTTGAATTTATTTTATTACGATAATATACAGGGCAAAAAAAACAAAATCTTTGGTAATCTGTGTGCAATATTCAAAGCAACGCGCAACCGCACAGCAGTTTAAAAACCCCGCGCACTCGTTCCTGGCTGACGCGCACTCAGAAAGTTGATGAATTTATCGATCCGATTGATAAATATTTCTTAAAACTTCCACGAAATAGCGAAGCATAAATTAATAAAGTATGTCATCAACATTTATTTTTTAATCCGTGTCCCACCAACAATGTGGAGCATATGGCCTCTTCATAACGCATTTCAACAGAAGTTTCTCGATGATTAAAATTATACAGCTCATTTGTTGGATTGCCAAGCACAGTCATTGAATTTTCCTCTAGTGAATAATGTCTCAACAGAGAGGGAATATTGCTGCCCAGTGAATTCCTCGTATTCTCCGACAATTGAAAATGATCACACCATGTGCGCAACTGACCAAGATTATACATATACAAGATTTTTGACGTAATATGTTGCAAATTTACATCGTTGAAATTTTTTACTTTTCCATGAGTTTTGTTGCTAACGACCCGGGTTTCGCTTTTCGGCATCTTCAGGCATTTCAAATTGCACGGATGTAGTTGAACTGACAAAATTCATACGGTTCAAATTTGATATTCAAATTCCATCAAGCACCCTCAGTCGAAATTCTTAATTAGTTATATGTTGCATTTGATATTTACAATAGATGCGCTCGTTTCACTCAGCAAGAAAAGTAGAAAACTCAAAAGTAAATGTTTTATAAGGAATCCCGGTATAAAATTTCTAATCCAATCAAAATCGTCTCTTTAGCAGCGGAGGAAAAGTAACTAACGATGATTCCGTTCAGCAAATCCAGATGTCAACGTACGAGACTAGCAGATGTTTTTATTATCAACATTGATTCAATTAATCCACTGATTACGTTAATTCGCTTGCGTCCAGTTAAAATACAGCCGCTAATAAATTGATGTAAAAAGCATCATATTATGCAACTCGGCCAGTAGCGGTACATAACTGTTGTCTTGTCTACATAAATTATGAAGCCTGCTTCTAAAGTATGATGCATACATCCTACTCGAGTACTTTATGATAAGTTTTGTATCGCAGCGATAGTAAATCGGCGGCACGCCATTTTTTTGCAAAATCTACCAGAATAATATTCTTGTTTGTTTAGTGACACGCAATAACTGACGATTATTTGCGAAATATAAAACACTATTTATTTAAACAATTAATTTTTTCAATAGATCTATTGAAATATCTTTTTCCTCATATTTTTTCATCAATATAATACAGATAGCTTAGAATTATAATACGGAGATAGGTTTAGTGTAATAGAAATTTAGCGCTCGATACAAATTTAAGAAACCAAAATTTGTATTCAATACTAATTTTGTCTAAAAAAAAATTTCCGATTTCAAGATTTCAATTTCACAACATCAAAAATACCCTATTATCTTTAAAATATATACATATTATTACAATTTAAATCGATGTTACTTTAAATATAAATGAGATTGTGTATTAAAGCTGTTATTTTAATTGATTTAATAAAATGTAATAATTATTCTAATCGAGTGTTTAGTATTATTTTTATACTACAGAAACTATTAGAATAATTAGAGTTTTACTATTCGATATCCGAATCTATATCTATCTTCTATCTATCTATATAAAAATGAATGTCTGTATGTATGTCCGCTATGGACTACTAAACCGCTCGACCGATCGATGTGAAACTTTACAAATTTATTGAGTACACTACCGCAATAGTTTCTGGCTTACCAACCCCTCCCCCCAACCACCACCCCCCATTTTTTTTTTAAACTTTACGAATTTTTCGAGTTCACTCTCCTTCGAAGGTTTCTGGCAAACCCCTCCATACGCACCCCAAACCCCACCCCACCAAACAACCCCCCTCTCCCCCAAAAATTGATATCGATTTTTTACAAATTTCTCGAGTATTGAATACATGCAAATTGAATTGAATATTTGTGTAATGTCTTTCCTTCAAATTTATTTTAGTTGCTGGCGTAGCAACGCGCGCAGGGTACAGCTAGTATTTATATAAAAATGAATGTTTGTTTGTTTGTTTGTCCCTTATGCATTCCAATATCTTTAGTCAGATTGCAATGAAACTGTTGTGGTTTGTTGTGTGAACGCCCAGGAAGGTTTTTTAACTATCTCTATATTTGTATAGTCTATCCAAAACAGTTTCGATTAACAGAATCAAAACACAAACACTTTCTTTCTTTGAATAACATCGCAACGCCTGCCAGGTACTCGATAGTAGTTTATAATGACGAATAGTTGGGAACCCTCGGCTCAAACAATAATCGGAGGACAAAATGACGAAAATATCAGTATGTTCCAAACATGTAATAAACCAGCGTAAACGAGAGTTTAAACTCTCATGAACTGATAACGTAACGTGGCCTGACCTTTGTAAGTCCTAAGTTTTAAGCTGGTCAGTGTCCCAAAGCAGTGCTGCGTTGAGAATGAGTCAAATATATCAGAAATATTATGAAAATGGTCTACCAAAACTGAAGTTTAACTCAGCTGAGTAAATGTATGATAACTTGATGGGAAACCATCGCAAAAATGATATCAGCCCGCATAAATTGACAGCCACTGGTTGTAAATATAATATAAGCCGCGGTCTGCGGGCGTCCAATCAGGGGATATTTGAGCAATTGCACCAATTAGCGTGAGTACTTGGTGAAATGTAATTCGTTTAATTATCGCTTAAATTCGTTAACTCTCTTCAAATTGATCCGTTATAAGCGAAAGAGTTTTTTTTTTAAATCGCTCGTTGATTCACTTTGAAGAAAAATTCACGCGTATATCTGACTGACTCATATCTGACGAAAAAAAGATTTGATTGAACCAGGGCTGTGGAGTCGGAGTCGTGGAGTTGGGATTTTTTTATTTTTTCATATGTATAATATATATATATATATGCTATATGTAAAATTTGGCTAATGGACGGATTGGTTGATTGATATATTATTGAATACATACACATAAATATGAAAGGTAGGAAAAAACGTGTTGAAATCAAACTTTTTTTAGTCGGAGTCGTGTTTTTGGTCAATGTTGGAGTCAGAGTCGGAGTCGTAATTTTTTTAACGACTCGACAGTCCTGGTTTTAACAATCACATGGTAATGTATTCTCCATAAATCATGCTTCATTTTAACCCTTTCATATTTAAATATTGTAAAAAAACTTATCCACCGTCAATAGGAGCAATAGTTAAGCACATATTTTTCGCAACTAAACATGGTTTTTACAATTTTAACGCAAAATAAAAACATCGGAGCTATTTTCATTGTGTGTGGAAATTATTATAAGGCACATTCAATTTCATATTCCAACGAAACTTCTTCTTAGCGCAAAGTAGCTGTAATATTGTAAAGGGCAAATAACCAAATCCCACAATCTAGCCAACAAACCCTCACGCCCCTAACTTTGTTTCGCAAAACTTAAATTGTGTTAAAACTAGCTTAAATTGAAATCAAGTACGCAAGTAGATTCTTCAGCTTTAGTTAAGACTTAGGATGCGTTATATTTAAACTGTTTTATTCGCGTGTTGATACAGGCGGGTTACATTTTAAATCAAAAAGGACAATGTTTGTTCTTCTTACAAATTAATGATTTATTTATTTATTGTAAAAAATTAAACAGAATACATGGCATTACAGCTGACGCCAATGCGCCATGCATTTGACAATTAATAAAAATAACACAAAAAGTATTACACAAAATTGAAAAAAATAAAATAAATATAGAATTAACAAATGTATGGATCAGAACAGAAACATATTAATTACATAAAAAGAAAAAATATAAAAACAAAGAACCAAGCTCACTACCGAAGATGTCCACATCAACAGGCAGTGCATTCATCAGCCGAACAGCCCTTGTGACTGGCGACTCAAATGACCTACGTGACAAACAAGTTCTGACAAAGAACATTGATTGGCCTAGGCTACGACCACGTAGGTAGAAACTGGGAGCATGCAAGCTTAAAAGGATGACAGGGTTATCAACTCGGCCCCGAAGAAGAAGAGTAAAATGTTTCAACATTGAAATCGATCTGCGAGCTTCAAGAGAGTGAAACGAAAGCATTCCCAAAAGAAACTTGGTTGGATAATATTCCATTAAAGAATTATCAAAAGGAAATAGATTGAATTTTTTGAAATAATAATAACGCAGAAATTTTATGAACTCGCTCCCGAAATATATTTATTTTCATATGGACCCCAAATAATAGATCCATATTCAAGCTTGCTTAAAACTAAGGAAATATACAGAGTACGAAACACAGTAGGATTTTTAAATGGCTTACTTTTGCCGAACTATGAATCCAAGAAGTTTACTAGCATGCAGGGTAATTGAAGAAATATGGGAGTGAAACGAGAAAGAAGAGTCAAATGTTATACCAAGATCAACAACTTCAGACAAACGCTGCAAATTTATATTCGATATCTCATATTTATATTTGATCGGCAATTTTGAACGAGAAGGAAATACAGAAACATTTCGAAATGTTGAAGTCAAGTTTATTTACTGAAGACCAATTCAGAATCGAGTTTAAATTATGCTGTAGAATAGCACCGACTCATTCCTGATGGTTGAAAACAGTTTTAAATCATCAGCAAAGAGCAGATATTGTATTCCACTCATACTTAGCACAATGTCATTGATAAAAAATGAGAAATAAAATAGGACCAAGGTTCGATCCCTGGGGAACTCCAGAATATGTAGGAAAAATTTTGACACGCACCCAGCATATTCAACATATTGGCGTCTATTTGACAAATAAGAGAGAAAAAAATTGATAAGCTTGTTCGAGCATCCTACTGCTTTTAATTTATTTATGAGAATAACGTGATCAACCCGATCAAACGCTTTGGAAATATCCGTATAAATGGATGGAATGATAACAGCGTAATGATAGTAAGTAAATATTACAACAAGAAACAATCCTCAGCCTCTTAAATATAGAATAATCTCTCGCAAGTAGTTCAAAAGAATGTTTATTGACAAAGAAGTTGTTCGTATATTGACACAAGTCATGCTACAAATTTTACACCGCTGATCAGGGACACCTCGTGTAATGGTGCAATAGTGCACTGACATCCCATTTAGATTCAATCAATATCAAAATAGATCTAACAATTTACTCATTCATAATTCCTTGCGAGTTCCCATACAAATAAAAGCAATCGATGATTTACACATAGCGGACGGTGCAAAAATTATAATATCATAAATAATACGTTTTTCAAAGTCAGCCAATGACGAAGGAGGTGCAATCACGGAGGTGAGATGATCACGTCAGTATTAACCACGCCACACGCAACATTGGTTCAGAGAATTATTTTCAATCGGTGTCCGAGAAGTTTAAGAAAAGCATTTTTTGTAAAATAAAAATATAAGAAACTCTAAGTTGTAAAGTTGTGAAGTGTTTTCAAATGTTGCCTTGTTTTGCTGTGGGGCTTTGTTATCACGTCTTTTTATGTGCAATATGGCTTTGTGCGGCATCCAGGTGGAATGCATATATCGCATAAAAAGAAACCACAATTTGACACGTCCATGTTTAGGGAAAATTAATTTTTGGTAGTATCATTCATACTAGGCGAATGAAATCATTACTTTACCACATTTGTATTAATTATAAACATCTTAGATTGTAAAGACAAAGTTTTACACATTTGGCCAAGATTTGTACGAGTATTTTTTAACTATAAAAAGGTTCATGTCAAACTTAAATACTTCACGACTCGTAAGTATACTCTCCATTATTGTGTTGTAAATACATTTTGCTGATACCAAGCACGAGCTATAAACGAAAGTCAGCGGAATCGACGAGTACCATCGATGAGTGGCATTGTCTGGATAAGATTAGAAGGGCAATAGCGATTCAGATAAGCAGAGGTACTTGAGAAGTATTGGCATCCAATTGCCGACATCGAAAAGAGATTGAATTGAAAATATATATTAGATAAGTATGCGATTCATCCATCGTAAGCAAATATACAATACCAACAATTCGAATAAAAACAACTTTAAGATTTTATGAATCAAATAATATTTTTTCCCTCATATTATATGATTTGATTTGAAAAATAAAATATAATAGAACAAGCTTGGAGCTCATTTTTAATGTATCATTTCTGACATATGTTTGTACAAACAACAATATTTTTTAAATATTATACTGGAGCTTTACAAAAGTTTTTGCAAAGGACAGGAAAGGACAATGGCTGAGCATTGCCCAAGGATAGAAGGATGAGATCGGGATGAATTGTCATTAGTTCAACACTTGACGTTACTTTTTTACGCGAGGGTAACGGGTATAAGTAGTTGATAATATGCCCGAATATAATAAAATTCTTCAAATAAAATACAAACAAAATGTCGACTGCGATGCTACTAAGCTGCCTAATTGATGCTATGAATTAATTAGGTAGTGAACATATTAAAATAAAATACAATATTATTTTTATAAAAAAAAAAATCTGTGACAAAGATCGCTTGGCGTGCGGGGTCTCACTCGTAATCCCGTATATTTGCGACATGGGCAGCGAACAGGTTATAAATAAGCCGTCAATATTACGTCACATCGCCCTAATTACGCTTTTTACTTTCATGCATTTGTTTGTGTACGTATATTTTTGGAATACAAATAAAAAACAAGCGCTATATTCGGAATGGGTCTGATGATTTATTAACTGCATATTTTTTCCATATTTGTGAGGAACTTTGCCATGTTGTAAATTGGTTGTTGTCAGACGAACATTTATCGAGTGCATTGTTGATTGCCATACTACAATCAGAGGAAGTTTCACGATAGTTGACGAAAAAAAACTTTATCCTGTTACAATGCACATCTGATACGTCAGTGCACTGATAATGGTTCACATATTGTTATAACCCTTCGGGGACGAACGCACTGCTCGAAGTTTTTCTACAAGTGGTAATTTTTTTGGTATTTATCTCGGAAATATTTTATATTCTAATATATACATATATATATATATATATATTCAATTAACTGTTTTGTAACAAAAAGTGTTTA
Organism: Himalopsyche kuldschensis; assembly: GCA_028554975.1. NCBI lineage: Eukaryota > Metazoa > Arthropoda > Insecta > Trichoptera > Rhyacophilidae > Himalopsyche > Himalopsyche kuldschensis. The sequence continues at coordinate 3,308,752 of JAHFWI010000005.1, forward strand.
CATCAACTAGAAACAAACTCGATACTTTGCGCTAGCTATCACAATACACACGGCCATAAATTCAAAATTAAATTATAAAACAATTACGTCACTAAAAATACTTCTCTGAGCTCATACCGTTGAACATTATGAAAGCTTTAACCAGTGCCATCCCCATTGCCATCTTGTTCTACACGTTGGAAGAAAAAAGATTTCATGTCCGCGATTCCTCAACAAATGATTATGGACACACTGTTTGACATTTTCATTTTGACCTCGAATGAGCCGAAAGAATTGTGCTCATCGTGAGCATTATCAATTGATAATAATATACATCAATAGAGTAACGAGTTTTTTAGTTAGTTACAGTACGTTTTGTAAAAATAAATCTCGCAAATATTGATTACATATTCTTATCAGTTGAAAATACTCGCAATAAGCGAAACCGGTCAGGTAATTAATAAAATGATTGGGGAAAACATACAAAAAAAGTTTTATTATTTTGTAATACGTGAGATCACATGCATGAGAGAAATATACACCGAAAACTTTTTTTGTGCGGTAGATGCTTTGCATAAAAAAGCTATGACTTAATATGGGAGCATAACATGTACAAGGACGCACGTGTGTAGGTCACATTGTAATAAACAGGTGAAACACTGGATTTTGCATGTACAGTATGTGAAAAACGGGCTGTTAATTACGTTATCACATATTTATGAGTGTATATCGAATATTGAGTTACATCAGACAGACCGATATATTAAAGCAGATATCTATTATATTTTAATTCCTAGCTTTCTCAGATTTATTTACTAGTACATTTTTGTACTACTTTACAACAAATGAATTGAGCCTGCTGGGTTGAAACATGTGCAATGTGTATGAAAGTCAAATACAAAACGTATCGCTTTTCGCGATAAAACTAGCAAATAGAAACATTTCACTCTACTGATAAGACTATTTGTATAATAAATAGATAATAATACTAGCGTAGCTGTGTTAAATAAAGTAAACGCAAAATATTTTTTCAAGTACATGCACGCGTTCTGTTTTTCATATTTACTGTCGTATTTTGAAAATATTTGTTCACTGGATAATTTCCAAGAACTGAAAAAAAAATATAGGTTCTCTCAGAGCGAGTTTATCCGAGATCTTAACGTAATGATTTTAATTTGATATAAGTATTGCATTAGAGATGAGCTGTGAAAAGAGGGAAATAAATGATTTATTTGATGATCAGTTGATAATGCTCGCCATTAGCGAAAAAGTGGAATAGGTACGAAAATTGGGCTATTATTTTTACTAATGATTTCTTTAATACATATTGGGAAGAGAAGAGAAATTAAGGCGGATAACATGTAGTTACAGATATTTGTAAAATAATATAATTTGATTTTTTCACGGATTGTGTATCGATTAGTGACACTTTTTCGCCTCTTTGAGAAGCATTTTTAAAGATTCAGATTGATTATTATTCTTATATGAGATAAGAGACATGGAATTTTAACATTATCATTGAACTAACCTTACGATATAAATTCTGAAGATGCGTCAAAAAAAGATGAAACACGAGTCACTACTTGTTACTCAGTATTCGGAATAACTAAGAAATCAAGTCAATATTAAAATGGAATTCCACACTGTCACAGCCAAATCTATTGAAATTATTTGTAGATCATCTTGTTAATGTATCAAAACAATTGAATCTACTCAAAAGGTTGCACATGAGGGCCGAGGAAGCTGCAGGTTCCTAACACCTGTTCTAGAATTGATCACTGTACCTTTGTTATTTGCGAGGGGCATTTCTTAATTATAAAACGTATTAGACGGCATACGCAGTAGCACTCACAAACTATTATGCAAATGAATACCACGAAAATCGATCGAAAAAATCTTTAATAGATTTTTTGATGAATAACGGTCTAAGGCGGTACAGTAGTGTTTTGTTCCTCGCTCCGCGCGTTAAAATTTCACAGCTCTAAATTTAATCTCCCCCGGGTACATAATTGTACTATAAATTAACTTGTCGGTTGATACAGGGCAAAGTGGCATCTCCAACAATGCACAGACACCGTTCGGTGATAAATTTTTACAATATAAACAAGAGATAACACAGCGAAGTAGTCTGTCATATATATTCCAGATTCTTTAGGCGATTTTACAAATGTATTACGAAAATAATAACTTATCAAACAAACGAAAACGTGGAGATACTCCCAGCGGAGAGTAACAAGTTTTAATAATTAATGTCGGTAATTTCCAATGAAATTAGCTGTAATCAGAATCCATTATTAAAGCGTTACTTTTAATCATCCAGTGTTTCCTTTATATCTATCTTAAAACATCAAAAGCCCGAGATATTATAATATTAAAGAAAAGATGAATAGCACGATGAAAAAGTAGCAATGTATTTTAATTCTACAAGAATTATATAATATATGGTTGATAGCTATTTCGGCTCACGTCCTCGTCGGAACTATGTTTGAATATACATTAACATAATTATGTTTAGCGGCGTAGAAGAAGTGCACAATACATATTCTCATCTTTTCTAACATTGCCATTTCCATTTTTCACCGTGTCAAAATGGAGTTCTACCAAGTAAATGCTAATTCAGTCAACGAGATGAATGTTTGATTCTTACCCTTGACTAACTTTAAGTTAAGGATTTCGACTGAGGGTGCTTGGTGGAATTTCACTATTTTTGCAAAATTGTTGAAATTGGTGGACTATTTTTACAAAATCTTTATGATGCATGCAAAAACTGTTCGTATAGATTTACGATCAACATGAAAGGGTTTTTAAATCGTCAGTATTTACTGAAATTCAGCAATAGAAAGTATTCGAAACGCGAGCCAACAAAATGTGATTTGATACTTTGTCTCGTTCAATATAAGACACGAATAATTTATATTGCCGTCGGCAGAGTACCGCGACTTCCGGGGACAATTCAGTATCGGATAATAAATAAGAAGCGTGTAGGATGTCAAACCAGTATCAAAAGTTTCAACTGTGCTTTGTGTTAAATAAGTCTGAGATCAACAAATGTTTGACTCAATTGCCGCTTGAATGAAAAAGTGGTGTCAGAAAACATCAAACAGACTGTTAAGAGATGAAAAGGCGAATTAACGAATAAAAGAATTTCAACGGCACCAAATAAAAATTTTGGATGTTATTAGATAGACCAGGTGTTGGAAAACTTTTTAAGTAAAAAGCCAGATCGGAAAATTTCAGGTGGTATATGATCAGGAAGCAAATTCTAGGATTTTTATACCAATAATTCTACTAATATAATATAACAAAAAATTAGTTTCACCTTTTTAACAAAGCTGTTTTAATATTATAACCTATATCATTTTACCGACACATTTAAATATTTACATATTAACCACCTCAGTAACGCCTGTTTTTCTATAACAAAAAAAACATTAATTAATTATCACAAACATACATTTATTGTGTCTACCCACATCTCACCTCTAGTTAATCTAACGATTGGTTCCTGTCGAAAAATCGAACTTTTTATTTTAATCATCAGAGTTGTCAAAGTGTTACGAACTATTTTTGTTGAATATTGAGTTGCGCGAAAATACGCTTTTATATTCATGTAATATTTTTGTCAGATTATTGAATAAGTGTAATGACATAATTATAATGTATGATAATTAAAAGAATTTGATTGCTTTTTCCAATATAACAATTCATAAAACTGGGCTTCGAATTAAGTTATTCCTAATATCAATCAATTTTATCATCTGGGCAGATTGGAACAATACGCAAATAGGCAGGCGTGGTTTCCTACCCCTGAGATAGACGGTGAGAGTGGTGACGATGATGCCGTTATTAAAAAAGTTTGTTGTATATCTGTGATAAGTCAAACACAGGATTGTCTTCACGGTGGATGGTGAATTCTCTTGTTGCGTACAATTTGAAGTTAATGCGTTTGATTTAACTGTGAGGGAAGGGAATTGAAAAAAGATTTTTTACAACCAATTGTGCAATTGATATATTTTTGAAAATATATTCCGTATTCCATTATTCTATTCATTATCGACTGCATTAAACGGATATAGTTTTAATATAAAAATTTAAAATAACTTTGATTATTCCACGTATTGTGTAACTAATTGTGACACGTGTTTCGCCTCTTTCAGAGGCATCTTCAGACTTACTATCGCAAAGTTTGCTTAAGTAATGAAGCAAGATAAATTCTAACATTTTAACATTTAAAATTATGCTAATGACGTTATTAAAAAAGTTTGTTGATCACTCTTTTGAATTGGAAATAATCTGTGTCCTGTTGGGAATAATATATCTTTTTTATTAAAGTTTTATTTATTTCAAACACAGGATTGTCTATTAAATGATTGGCAAACTCAGAAAAAATTATTACTCTTTAGACATCTTATGTTCTTTAATTCTAATACAAAGTGGATAAGACGCTGGGTCTGAGTCGATAGATACCACTCTTGTTGCGTACAATTTGAATGTCTCCTAAATAAATGATTCTACGCGCCAGTGTTTAATCGTTTGCTTTCTTCTCCTGAAAAAATATTATTAACTATGAGTTGTTTAACACTTACGTTTAAATGGGGATTAACGACTATATCTATGTTTACAGCTATCTGTTTTAATAATGTTTAACTCTAATTAAAGTTGACTTTAATTGAGGAGGGATGTTAACTAATCTATTAAGCATTGAGGGAAGGGAATTGAAAATTTAAAAGTTACTCAATTTTTATATGCAATGAATTTATGTGACACTATCTGTCCCTGTCAAATGATATCGTCTAATTGATATAAAGGGTCATTTTTTGATCCATAAAAAATATATGGGACCACCCATAGGTAATCCTACTGATTGTTTGTATTCCATTATTTTTTACGTTGCTATTAATATCGAAAAGGTTAAAATTTCACTGACTATATTTTACTCTTCCGTTGGTACGTTAGTAAATAAATTTGTCACGTCGAACGATACTAATTTACAATTACTAGTTGAATTGTATATCCTTTTGATTTTTTTTTGAAACGGATATAAAAAGTCATTTTTCACGGGCGATTTTTGAACTACATCCATTTATATATTGTTTTTAAATGAGTTGAAAAAACTCTTGAAATTTGGATCCTTGTTTGAAAGTAGTGGGAAATGATCACCCTTTCGACAAATAAAAAATATGTCTAAGGTAAGGGATATTTTTTTAACTTTTTTTTTCTACGCATCGCAACTCTAAGGCAAGCGAGTTCTTTACAGAAATGCCCATGAAAGCCCTCGTTCGCATCAAAATAATCGGCGAAAATTTCGTTTCTTTGTTACCCCAAATAGGCTCATCCAAAAACCCAGGAATCCCTCTTGGAAAACACATCTTAATGTTGCTAACAATTTTTTAAAAATTTAACAATAGGGGATCCTCCCCAAGTTCGCATTTAAAACCACGGCGAAACATTAAGGAGGACATCACAATTAAAATTCTTGCCCGCTAAAAACATGCGGTCATTCACAAGTATTAGATGTAGGTAACGGGGCTTGGAAGAGCATGGGGTAGTTAATTTGGGGAAATTGCGGGAAGCATTGAACTTCAAGTGGGTGGTTTCAGAGGAAAATGGACAATGAATCGTCAAAGCGAAAATTGCGATAAATGCGTCGAAAGGGCCAGAATGCAAATATTATTAAAGAACGTGAGTTTTCGCAACATTAAAATTCCGCAAGAAATTGAACCCCGAATAAATTTTAAAGCACATCTTCATTCTGCTTTCGGGCATTCGGTATATGAGCTTTAATGGTTTACCGCCGAAACCATCGAAAATATTAAAAATAGCCAGTACGGCAAAAAGGCGCTTTTATATCGTAAATTGTTTATTAAATGCTCCCTAGTTTGTCAAAAAATCTTTTTAATCAGAATTGTCTGAAAATAAAGTGATTCCTAAATACATCAATTTAAATTTAAATTCAAAGTGCAAGAGTTTTGCGGCAAACAGTGCATTGGAGTTCGCGAAAGTGAAATGGTTGAAGGGTGAAGTGAAATCATTGTTTGTAGTGAGAGATAATATTAAGCTCAATTTGAAATTTTTACACTCCGAGTTAGTTCATGTTTTACATCCAATTGAATGGGATATATTTGATGATAGTGTGAGAGCACTAGCTAGCAAATTGTCCCATGCAAAGAGACTAGCATTAAATAAAAAACTAGATGTTTTAATTGAATCCCATAAAATCCAAACGTCTTCGGGTACACAGACGTCAGGAAATTTTAGTTCTCATAAATTTTTGATCGTGTTAAGAACCTTTCATCACATACATTTAGTGCCTCAGAAATGAAACTTTGTCAAAAGGCCTTAAATTTAACATTTCAACAGTAAATTAGACAAATGTGTTGAAAATCTAGCAGTAGATTTAGATGTTGCTCTATTCAAACAACCAGTTGCTTTTAAACATATATGTGCCCAACAAATCAAAGAATTAGACTTTAACTCATTAAAATCATCAATTCCGATATGCGGACGGCGAAAAATATCAAGATATTTTACGTAGAAAACCTTACTCTGACGAAAGCAGATAAAGGCAATTCCGTAGTAATTTTAAACTCATTAGATTATACATCGAAAGTGGAAGACTTCTTGTCGAAAGGAGATCATTTCCAATTACTAAACAAGGATCCTACATCCAAATTTCAAGATGAGGTAAAAACGGTTATCAAAAACTGTCCTATCATTTTCAACTCAAATAAATTTAAAGTTATTAATTTAAACCCGCAAGCTCCGAGATTATTTGGCTTACCCAAACTACACAAACCTTTGATACCGATTCGTCCCGTGGTATCTTTTTGTAGTTCTCCGTCTTACAAAATCGCCCGTGAATTAAATGACGTTTTTAATTCTTACAACGTGTTTAGACCGAAGTATACAGTTAAGAATAGCTTTGATTTCACGGAAAAATCAAAGACATACAATTAACTAGTAATTGTAAATTAGTATCGTTCGACGTGACAAATTTATTTACTAACGTACCAACGGAAGTGCAAAAATATAGTCAGTGAAATTTTAACCTTTTCGGATATTAATAGCAACGTCGTTAAAGAAATGCTTAGGCTTTTTAATATTTGTATTGAACAAAACTATTTTTTGTTTAATAAAAAAATTTACAAACAATCAGTAGGATTACCTATGGGTGGTCCTATTTCACCTTTGCTCGCGGATATTTTTTATGGATCATTTTGAAAATGACCTCTTTAAGTCAAATCACGCGTTACTTAAAATGTTAAAACTTGGTATCGTTATGTAGACGATATCTTTTGTATTTGGACAGGGACAGATAGACAGTTAGATTCCTTTTTACGTCACATAAATTCATTGCATACAAATATTAAATTCACATTAGAGATTGAGCAACTAAAAACCTTAAATTTTCTTGACTTAACAATAAAGATTAATAATAACAACAGATTAGAATTTGCCATTTATAGAAAACCTACATATACAGATGTAGTCATTCACCATCAATCGATTCACCCGTGGTCACAAAAGCTCTCATCATTCCATGCAATGCTTAATAGATTAGTTAACATCCCTCTCACTAAAGTCAACTTTGAATTAGAGTTAAACATTATTAAACAGATAGCTGTAAATAATGGTTATAACACAGATATAGTCGTTAACTTACTTAAACGTAAGCAAGTTAAACAACTCATAGTTAATAATATTTTTCAGGAGAGAAGAAAGCAAACGAAAATATTAAACACTGGCGTAGAATCATTTATTTAGGAGACATTTCGTCAAAGATAGTTAAGTTTTTGCCAGACAATATAGAACCCGCGTTTTACACAGTAAATAATTTAGGAAAAATTTTATTGAACAGTAAAGATCGCGTAGATTCATCGTCACAGAGTGGTATCTATCGACTCTCTTGTGGAGACTGTCCAGCGTCTTATGTTGGACAGACAGGTAGAAACTTTAATATTAGAATTAAAGAACATATAAGATGTCTAAAGAGTAATAATTTTTCTGAGTTTGCCAATCATTTAATAGAAAATGACCATAATTTTAATCAGACTAGTAATGTAGAAATACTCCACCGAGTAAATAAAAAGGTTTAAAGATGAATAGTCTAGAATTTTTAGAAATAAATAAAACTCTTAATAAAAAAGATATATTATTAAATAATATTCTTAACAGGACAGGTTGCTCACCTCTGCTAACATTATTTCCAATTCAAAAGAGTGATCACCCAACCTAACTGATTGATTGCAGCTCATTAGTTTATAGTTTATTAGTTTGTAATGTTTAACGTCATTAGAAATATATTTGTTTGCTTTGTTTCGATTCTATAACCCTCTCTTGCGTCCCTTAAAAAGGAAAAATCCCAATCTAATTGATTGAGTGATTGCACCTTAGTAGTATCATTATGTTAATGCATTGTTTTGATTCTATCACCCCCTTCCTTGTTTCCTTTAGAAGGAAAAACCCGTAATCCATTTTGTAATTTCATAATTTTAAATGTTAAAATGTTAGAATTTATCTTGCTTCATTACTTAAGCAAACTTTGCGATAGTAAGTCTGAAGATGCCTCTGAAAGAGGCGAAACACGTGTCACAATTAGTTACACAATACGTGGAATAATCAAAGTTATTTTTAAATTTTATATTAAAATGAACTTCCACAAAGTTACCGCCGAAACCATCGAAAATATGGATATAGTTTTAGTTGCATCCATTTATATATTGTTTTAATGTAAAACTCTATATTTACCATAAAAAATATGTCTAAGGGACATAACTTTTTTTTCTAGCAACTCTATCTAGCTAGATAATATAAATCGCACGGATAACAGTGAAATCACTGTCAAAGAAACTGAAGCACGCAGAATCAAATTTAAGCCAGTGGCGTTCGTTGTAAGAATAGATAAAACATTTTTTATTTTTTAATTGAAAACAACAATTTAGTTAAAAATTCACATTCATTTCTTCGGGCATTCGGTGTATGAGCTGGTTTAATAATTAAGTTATTCGAATCAAAACAACAATTGCAATTGTAATTTAAACAACAAAAAGATTAAATCAAGTGATATGTAGATCAATGATATTAGGGTGGAACAGTGGCTTCATTTAAAATGTTCCAAGTCAATATGAGATTAAGACAATTGCACTGGTGCATGCCATCGATTGCAAGCGAGGGATTATGAGAATGGGAAGACTCCTGATTTACCGTTCAATCTGAAGTATTTATTGCCTTTCTACGAATCCATCCTAGAGCGAACGAAGATGGTTTCAGATAATGGAAATTGGAGTGATTTATTCGAATGAGAATATTCCTTTGATTCGCAATTTGAAGGAATTAGTTGAAAAGTAAATATAACATGTATTGAAAGAAATGCAGTCTGTAATAATAAATTGATGTCGACTTTTTGATAACAGGTCAATGGAACCACCCAGACCATTTTACGCGCAACGTATAATTACAGTCAGTTCAGTCTTTGAAACATATCGAGTAGTTTAAGGGTTCTCATTTAAAGTTACAAATCGTATGGCAATCAAATTTAAGTACGACTGAAAAATGTTTGTCCACCGTTTACTTTTAACTAAATTAGATACTAAATCAACATTGTCAATTACAAAAAAAAAATATACACAATTACATTTAAAAAAGACACCAATAAGTAATGCAAAGGCGTGCCTATCCTCTGTTAATAAGAATTGATTTTTTTTCTTTGGAATCAATACTGTTTCTATATGATGTAATCTATCCATAGACAGATTTGATCACTTTAATCACCGTTTCAAATAGTATTGATGTTTCTACTTGGCCCAGCAAAGAAGAAAAAAATCGAAAGGAAAAACTTTCTTCGATCTTCAAGAGATGGTAATAATAACAAGCCCAAAGAAAAAATAGTTTGATTAATGAATATTCTCACATTATATATTATCAACGCGATAATATGTATTTCATTTAAACAAATATATTATATATTTGGGTGACAAAGTTGGTTGTCCCACCATCCTTCCGTTATGTGTGTGCAACCGTTTTTCACAGCCACATTCCAAAACGCTCTACGATCAAGAAAAATTTACTCCTCATTTACTTGGCCCGAGATAGAGCTGCACGGGAATGATCTTTTAACCATGCGCTAAAGTGCTTAAAGAAAAGAAAAATAGAAAGGAAAAAAAGTTAATAAATAAATGTATTTTCAAGTGCAGTGCTTCCCAAACTTGGGGCCGCACAATATATTTTTTGTTCATCGGTGCTGCGGATTATTTTTTTTTCAGATTTAGGGAGCCGTTGAATGAGAAATTTTAGGAAGCACTGCAACACAAACGAAGAGAAGAGAAGAGATTTCTGTAGAATTAAAATACAATGTTATTTTTCTTACCGTATTATAATGGAGTTCTACAAAGTAAATGTCTACTCAAACAACAAATGAAGAGCATTCAACTACATACTATCTATACATCCAATACACTATAGCAGTATGTATTTTGAAATAATTGACATGTATTCAATGTAGCAGCTACATTTATGTACATGAGAGTTAAAAGCAAATAAGACTTTGCACGTTATACATATAGGTATTATAGTTATATAGTATATACTTCCACATTGTTAAATTATATCAGCTCACGCGCAAATGTTCGTCAACTAAACATCACTCAGCCGAATGGGATTCACGGGGGTCGGGACATCGCGTGCCTCTCGCAACCCCGAGGTACGAAGAAACCCTCCCCACTAAAGGGCAAACAGTGAGGATTGAGTAAATCAGGGGCGGGTAAACATGCCCAATGTCAGGATCGATTAATGTATTGTAAATATTGAAAAAAAAAATAACATGGTCACTGACAATGGAAACATTATCAAATAAGGCAGATGTTATAATTTAATGGTATTTCCAGCTGATCAATTCAGACATAATAAAGCAAACTGCATCAATGGATTCAGTGGTTACTTTGGGGAAGTTAATTTTAATTTAAAACTTATAATAACTTTAATTATTCCACGTATTGTGTATTCGTGACACAAGTTTCGAGTCTTTCAGAAACTTACTGTCATAAAAGTTGCTTAAGTTTTTTACTTTATCATATTTAGGTCGATTAAATATTGTACGTTTCCATACGTTTTGTGTCTAAAGACCCGGATTTCGTCTATCGGCATCTTCGTGCATTTCAGGTACACGAATCAACTTGACGAACTGACGCGAAATAAAATGTTTGTAATGTTATATAAAAAAGTAACATTCATAGTTGAAATCAAGATTAAAAAACTGATGTTCTGATTTCAGATGCAAAATTCAAACGATTAAAATTCTATTTTGCAGCTTCAGTAAAATATCTAAATTATTTTACATATTTTTGTAAAATAATGTTGAAATGTATTCATAAATTTTATTTATTTTTATAAATGAATTGTAATGATTTCAGTTTTATCGAGAAGAAAACAAATGTGACAACTATCGAACAGCTAACTATCTTTCAACCCCAAGTTTATGTTGAAGTTGTGTTTTTTTCAGAGTTGTGGAGTCGGGGCTTTTTGGCCGGAGTCGGAGTCGTCACGGCGTTTTGGCCGGAGTCGTACTCGGAGTCGAAAATTTTGAAAACTTTTTATTTTTGCTTACAATATGTCAAATTTGTCTACTGGCCGGATTAGTTGGTTGATATATTTAATTGAATACACATCAAAAGGAAAATTAGGAAAAAAAGTAACGATATTAAGCTTATTTTAGTCGGAGTAGGAGTCGTCGTTTTAGTAAATGCTGGAGTCCAAGTCGGAGCCGACCTTATTGTTACCTACTACAAAGCCCTGGTTTTTTTTAAATATTTTTTAAGTTAGATGCCCCTGAAGAAATTTTAAGCACGCCACTGTCAGGGATGAGGCTGCGTAAATAATATTAGTATGCAAATTCGTCATGGCTTGTCGCAGAATCATCCAGGAGAGAATTTTGAGTTCGGGGCGCAGATGTCTCTCAGTTGGGCGAGCTCAATAATAACATGGCAGAAGTAATTCCCGCCAACGCAACGGGACTGCGGGAGCGTTATCATTTTATACCACGAGATGGCAGAGCCTGCGCCTCGATGCTCATCGCAATAAATTGAAAATTTAAAAATGTATACATCACGATAATATCATATTATGACGTGGTGTCATTGAGGTAATACTTACAGAGGCGAACAGATGTTATTACAATGTTATTACAGACACAAACTTGATAAATCTCTAAGCCAGTGATGCACAGCCTGCGGCCTTCAAAGACATTTCATGCGGATCGCCTTGACACATAGCACCTTTCACTTATCAAAATTTTCCGGACGATGAAAGAAAAATATAAAACAATAAAATTTTCCATTTTATATACACTAAATAATCGATTATTTAATGAGTTTTACCCATGCGGCCCTCGAGCTATCAGAGAATTGATTATCTGGCCTTTCTTCCAAAAAGGTTGTGCATCACTGCTCTAATCGGTGTGTTTCTAAAAATTATCGATTAAAGATTAAAACTTTTCCAAAACAAAGCCTATGAATTAGGTTTTTGATTCTAATCATAAAACTACTAAATATATTAGAAAAACAAAAATATTCGGTGTAGAGGATTATAACGGGAAACGTGAGGGAAACCAATTCACTGATAACATAAAAATATGAACAAAGTTATTTATACAAAATTGAGAAAGACAAGGCATGGTATAATAATCAATTATCTGATATTATAATCTTATCACTTTTCTGTCACCTCCATGTCTTCTTCAATTCGATATAAAAATAAACCATTTTATATTAATCAGTAGAAAATTTTCGCGGTGAACTGGTTCTGATCTTTACTAAATATATGTGTGACACGCACATAAAAGTGTATTATTTATTAATTCTATTATGCCTTTCCGATAAGAGTTGACAGCTGGCACCTTATGAAAAAAGAATAATATTTTTGTTTGTATATTATCTGTTGAAACTATCATTATGTTGACTGACAATTCGATTCTAAAAAAATAATTACGTGCGCAAATGTTACGATTGCGTTTATCTGCAATATAATATAAAAACAATTATCAACATTCTAAAGATGTAAGAATTCTTCAGCTTAATGTCTTGGTAGTAAGTATTTTAAAGTTTGGAAACGGTTGACTCTAACAACAATCAACGTATTGTATTTATAAATCAAAGTTAAATTCGTATGGCGATAAAACGTACCGACTCAGGTAAGATATTCATGAAAGATTTTTTTTTATTTACTAAAGAAATATTATAATATGAACTCAAGTCGCAGCTTTCTTAAGAAAAAAATATATTTGAAAACTTTCTTTATGTCTGGTTGTTTAAAAAAGACAATATCTTCAAAGTTCAGGACGTCTCTTTAAAAGCTTCAGGAACAATACAACTTCCTTTAAGCAACTCCACTTATTTCCATTCTGAAATTGGAAAATTTCTAAGCTTTTCTTTTATAACTCGGTGAATAAGGAATATTTTATTTAGTCTGTATATGATATTCTTTTTTCAGTTTACGAAATAAAAATCTATCGCTCCCATGTTATTTTCAGCTTGGAGCGAAAACAAAATGTCGCTGACTAATACTAGCAATCACTTTTAAGGGTTTCACTGTCAATACTTGGTGGAATGGCATTATATTTTTAAAAAATAACCCATTTTTAGTTTACTTATTCCACATTAGATTTCTTGGATCAGAACCAGTTTCGCTCATCGCGAACATTTTCAACTGAATATTTTTATGCGATGAGCGAAACCGGTGCTGATCCTAAGAAATATGTACTGTTTAATTTTCGTTTGGGTCCATTAAAAGACCAATGAAATAAAATGTATCTTATTAAAATTTTAGAAATTCGAAAAAAGGAGGTTGAGCAACTGAGTAGCAATCAGTTCTTGCAGAAAAAAACGCAAGAGATAAACTCCGCGAGTAGTCTTTATGCTCCAAGTTGAAAGCGGACATGGTAAACAAAGGAGTTTAAAGATTACGTGGAACGAAATTGTTGATAGTAAAACAACAAAAAAATGTGTTTTATTTGTTCAATTCTAATAATATGGTTTTTCATGTAAAACTATTTGCGATTTCTGAATGGGATGGACCAAAATGCTTGACCCTTTTCGAAGCTGCGTGTCAAGCGACCAATTTCGGGCAAACATACATGCCTACTATAAGTGTACATAACAAGGCACTTTCAAGCAAATGCTGAAATTTTATGATAATGTAAGTGATATAATATTGAGATGATAATATTATGTAAGTTGACGGCATGTCGCATGTTCCTTTATGAATACATAATGAAAACTGTTTTCATCGCATCAGATCGCAACGAAAGAGCGGTGAAGTCATATTGTAAAATTGCTACAGTGATACCTATAGGTATGATAACACAACTGGATGTCCTTATAAAATTTTCATTTCATATATGGAGACATGTTTCGAGCTGCAGATGGAAGCGAGGTTACCGAAGAAATGATTGCCAACGTACTTAAGTTCATGAATAAAAATTGCATTTACGCAAACATTTCGCAACTGGCAATTTCAAACAATGACGTAAAAAAAACAATAATCTCCCGTGTTTTATAAATAATATTTGTATAAACATACAGCGGATATGCGGCATTCGTGAACTAAGGAATCCAAACGACCTAATCTTTGCAGTGAACGAGTCACTCGTTTTTCTCTATGTATTATAAATATAATTTTACTATTACCTTCTTTTCGACACTGTGCAGTCAACAAAGTAAAATGATACGGAAAGAAAAATAACAATGTATTTTAGTAATACAAATACATAAATTTTATATATTTGTTGATAGCTATTCCGGCTTACGCCTTCGTCAGAAATAGTTCTGACGAAGGCGTAGCTAAATGGAAATAAATATATAAATAATGTATACATTTGAAACTTCGAGTATATAATGGAGTTCTACCAAGTAAATGCCTACTCAATCAATAAAAGTAAAATGGCTTAAGATTAAATTAATAAGACTTTAACCTTGATTACTATGCTTTCCTTTTTAGCACTACTTTGCCAATGGCAAGCAGTGAAAAAACAAACGAATGCAATAAGAATTGAAACCGGATTCATTTTGTTTCGAAAATCAGTATTACGAGTCGGTGAATCATTATTCAAATTTTGTTACCTGAAAAGTTGAGGGGAAAACACCCAGTCTCTCTTCTCTCTGAATAGCCAACATCGAACCCGATTTCGAATATTTGTAAAATTGTCTGTGATTATTTTGCGATAACAAGTAACTGAACTAATATTGACAGATAATGCAGATGGTAAAATAAAGATGTATTATATGTGCAAATCAATAAAAAAACACGATAATAAAAAATATGAATTCCATGGATTTTTGCTGTAATTTTTTCAATCATCGATTTTTCCATGAAAAGGCCACGTAACATACCCGGATAATAACTTTGTACTCAAGTTATCATTGATTTTCATAGAATAGTGAAAAAAATATATCAAAAGTACAAGATTTAAAAAACGTCTCTAGGGCTGCCAAAAACAATAAATATTATAAATAAAAATATCAAATATATATATTTATATTTTCTATGATAAAACTAATTATATATGTAGCACAAATTGCATCATATATTTTATAAATAGCTCAAAATGCTATGTGTTGTCTACTCGCACTTACTGATATTTAGTTATTCTCTTCTCACTCTGATGCGCTCTATCAATCGAGCGATCATTGAGATAATAAGGTGCCAGCCCTAGTGACGTCTGTTAGCCCAACTTCAAATAAAAAGAAAACGGTTCAACATATGGGTATTCTAACCATCACATTGCCTGCAAAAGGTGTCTCTGCATAATATTGCATTTCAAAAATATTTAATTTATTCATTAATAAGCTCGTAATCGCGTTTGCGTGCCTGCACGCCGTGGCGTCTGAACGATTAAAATAATATATCTTGAGCTGATGATGTTTTTTAAGAGGCCGCAATTTTCACATGCCTGCCATAAAATATATATATAATAGCCCTTATTAATAGGAAAACATGTGAGTAAATGTGTTAGTTCTTAATGTGTTTTGTGTTCTTCCACCCCAGAAAAAACAACATCGGGCGTGTATTTATTTATAGAGAAATCGATTGACAGTAAGATTAATGTCGGTGAATTATTATGTACGAACAACACAGCATTACGTCATGGGATTGACAACAATGAAACGAAATTCGTATCTCTGATTTATAACACCAGGGATGTTCAATTATTTATTATACAACACATATCCCTATATTTGCACTCTTTACAGATTCAGATAATTTTGATCATGTTTGGGTTTGCATGGTAAAGTTTTCGTTTAAGTATTTTTTATCAAGTAATGGCGATACAAAAGAGAAAATAGAATAGGAGATATGCTCCGGAGCAAACGAAGCTTTATCGCTTAAAACTGGTCCTACTGAGACTATAACCCGCGAACGAAAATGCGATTGGTTCATTGAGCATGTGAATTAAAAATAAAATATGCTACAAAGATATTGTGTAAATATTATGAAAGACGAAAATATTTGACAAAGCAAAAGCTTAAAAGTGTTGATCTTGTTTCGTGTTAATCAATGGAAGTTTAAAAATATATATCTCGCAAACCGACTGTTTGAAACCACTATTCGATTGTATCATAATACCATTCATAAAGGTCTGAAACTCTGTACACATTTCAATGCTTTCCTTACTCCCACACGATAACGAAATCTCATTGACCACAAGGAAGATGAAAGTACTACATAAATTCTAGTTACCGATATCTTCAACTTATGAAATGTGTTCAGTGGAAGTTAGGGACTGAAATCCCGGCCAGTTTCTCCGGTACCGGGATTATAAAATATATCTATTTGTAGGTAAGAAAAAATGGCTAAATAATATTAATTTATTTCATATCGAAAATTAGTTGCCGCTATGTAACCGCCCAATCTATCTTTCGGAGGTATTTTTATTTAAAAGAAATAAAACTGTTTTTATCTCACTAAAGTGAGGAAACACATGATTACCCTTAATATTTTCGATGGTTTTGGCGGTAACTTTGTGGAAGTTCATTTTAATATAAAATTTAAAATAACTTTGATTATTCCACGTATTGTGTAACTAACTGTGACACGTGTTTCGCCTCTTTCAGAGGCATCTTCAAACTTACTATCGCAAAGTTTGCTTGAGTAATGATTACCCATTTATCAAACATCCTTCGACGATTGACGTATTTAATACAACAAAAATTATAAAACATTTTTAGTACTTATTCCACAAAAAAAAATATTGGATCAGGACCGGTTTCGCTCATGGCGAGCATTGTCAACTGATAAGAAATATAACGAAATAGTGATATGATTTTTTTTTTTTTTATACAGCAATTTCACCAAGTATTGACAGTGAACACCTTAAAAGTGGTTATTTAATCCAGTTAAAAATAATAGTTCAGATGACACCAAACTCTTTTGCAATTATTTGTATTTGGATTCCTCCCTCTCAACACAAATAGCGAGAATTTTTTTTGATTTATCCTACCCCTATTCATATGCACAGTCAAAGTTGTGTAAAATAATGAATAAGGATTATAGTCAAAACAGCTAGAATTTTAAATGGGTTTGATACGGATCCCGAAGAAGCCCGAACAAGATACCCGGGATTCTAGCCCCTGATTATATTACACACACACAGCACTCACTGATTCTCGTTATGATAAAAGAATAAGTTACAAATGTGGCAGCGAACACAGCTCCACAGTAAAAAGTTTATCCCATATTGAAAGTTTTGTAAGAATCGAGAAACTTCACTGACAATATGTGAATTCAACGCGTTATGTGAACTGAACATTTTATAAAATCAAGAATGGCAGACTTTTAAAACGAATGCGACTAGCAGAAATAAAAGTTTCACTTTAAATGGACTTTTGCAATGCGCCATCATATGATAATCAAAGCCAGAATCTCTTATATTATTTCCGGCAAAAATTGAACTCGGGCAAATATATCAATATAACCAATCATCCGTGTGAAGAAAACTTCTTTGAGTCTTAACGAATTTCATTTTAAAAAATTCGTTTACATATTTTCATATACTCCACAATAAGAGAAACACCAACCCGTCGTCAGAAAGTGTTGGCATTTATTTTCTGTCAAGGAGAAAACTTCGCCAACCATTTAAGTATGTTACAAATTAACGAGATTTAAGATAAAATGATTATTCTAGAAACTTCTTGTAATTTCTGATAATAATAAATATTATTTAATACTTTTCAAATAAATGCAAGCAAGTCATAAATGAACACCTACCCCTTTAAGGAAGCATATGTGTAAGGCTACTTAATACATTTTGACATGCTTCCAATGTTTTTATAATTGTTTAAAAATCTTTGTCAGTTAAAAACCTTTCTTTAAGTTGAGTTTCATCAGTTTTAACAAGGAATAGAATCAATACATGCTTTGTTGTTATTTCACAATATATTTATTAAGATCAGGACCAGTTTTACACATCGCGAGCATTTCCACCAAGTATTTACAGTAAACACATTATAAATGAGGGATAGCAACTTTTTCATGATTTCAAGTTTTTCTGCTCTAGACTAAAACTAAGACTTAAAATATTAGACATTCAATCATTTATAATAGTAAGCCCGCACGAATAGATGCAATTACCACGCTGAGGAAAGAAACAAATGAAACTTAGTTTATTATTTATCTCTGAATTTTGAATCTAGAAGTTGTACCGGAATAAAAATATTTTATGGCGACAGTCTCTCACTAGGGTAAACATTTTTCCATGCGGAGAATTTATCGCCGTTTTGGGACGGTTTAATATATGTACCTACAAACAATTTTAAAATAATATTTTTCCTTCCTAAAATTCCTAAGAGAATAAGGCACACTTTGTGTCAAATGTATAAAAAAATGAGTCGCGATAATAAACAGTGGCCTAGAAAGAAAATTGTATACATCATGTGTTGTTTGGCTCGTTGCATTATTTGTAATTTTGTATGGCTGAAGAGTTCTACATGTTCTATATATATTTAAATATATAACGATTAAATTTGATCGTATCAATCACAAAACACATCCAGAATACTGCCAACGAAACAGACCAAAGTGGGTATATTATGTAACTGATAACAGAGGAACGCACAAATTTAAAATGAAAGCAATATTTATAATTTTAAAAGAGGATTTACATCAAAGCTGGTCGGTAGATGTTTTTGAATGTATTTCTCTTTGCCTTCGACCCAATTCGATGTTTCGTCTTACATAAAATTGAGAGTAAAAACTTTCATGTTTCGAAAATTCTGATCGCAAAAAGCAGTAGCGATCAAATAACGATGTCGCAATAGCCAAAAGTTAGCTTAAAAAAATCCTTGTAACATTGACTTGACGATTCAATAGTCTCTTTTGGAATTTATTCACCAAACATATATAGTAAGTTCACCACTTACAACGTTTTCCGTGCCGTCAACCTCGACGAAAGTCAGAAATTAAACTAAATTAAATATCACTTTTAAGGTGTTCACTGTCAATACTTGGTGGAAAGGCATTATAATAAAAATAATAATACATTTTTAGTACTTTTACCATATAAAATTTATTTGATCAGGACCGGTTTCGCTCGAAACCGGTCGTGATCAAATAAATTTCATGTGGAAAAAGTACTAAAAATGTATTATTATTTTTATTAAATTAAATATGTACGTGCACCTTTGACATTACACGGGTCATTCGCCGCCATATATTTTATTAGATAATTGACAGAAACTGGAGATTTATTTACTTATTTATTCTCCGTCGTAAGTCCAAACAGTCGTAAATCGAAAACTGACGATAAATGTGTGTATCTGGTTGACGCCGATCCGCAAAATATTCTTCAATTCTTACCGGTACGCGGATGTAAAAAGGTTGAAGAACACTGCTTTACATAATATATCTTTTTATGTGTTGAATGAAAATGTTTGGGGGAAATAAATATATTTTGTTCAATCCAAACTGAAATTTATTAGACAATACTTGCGGTGGGCGAAACTGGCCCTGATAAGATATTTAAAAAATTGGAGAAACTGCCAATGCCGATAAAAATGCTACCGATGCTTTTATTTCTTCATTGCTCAAAAACATTGCAGGCGAAGAATTTTTTCTCGCCAAATATTGTACAATGTCGACAAGACGGGTTTATTTTGGAGAAAAATATTCCGTAAAAGAAAGAATTCCACATGCGCAACTTGGGCAGGGTACTTCTTGCATAAGCCGTAAATCAATAATACACCCATGGGACACAGGGAAGTTATAGCTTTTAACAATCGGAGAGACAAGATACAAAAATAAAAATAAACAAACCGCATAATCTTTATATTTTTACGCATCAAATTTTAGTATAATCGATTAGGCAAACATTATTTTAGTAGCGATGGCTTGTATCTATTTTCTTTATGTTTCATGATTATTTCTTGTCATTGTATGACCGCCACACAGATATTTTTATACTATCTTTTAGCTTAAGGCTTACAGAAGGGAAAATAAGCTAGTAAATTTATTAAAAATATCATCGAGAGACTTGAACTAAAAAACTATTTAAAGTCATTTTTCAAGATGTTCACTGTCTATTCTTGGTGGAAAGGCATTATATATTTTAAAAAAAAAAGGGTAGTTGTTGAGTACGTTGAGGCACATGATGGCAAATCACAAATTGATATTAAAAAATAAATACAGATGGCGGTGTTAAAACCAGAGGCAGCCGTGGACTAGCTGGGGGCGGGGAGGTGTACTGACATTAATAAAAAATATTTACTCGCATTATATTTTACTATTAACATCAAATTTATTTAAAATAAAAACGACATGCATTTCATAATTCACTAAATCTATGCATTTCTTTCTTAAGTAGAACACTTTCTGGTGAGAAACAAATTAGAAGAAATAAAGCTCGCACACGTATGGACGAAATACTGCTAGAAAGACAGTACCAAAACAAGCTTGTATTTGCGAACTCACCTCCTCGCGCCCCTACTTCGCCAACTCGAATATATTCGATCGCAAACGGTACTGCTTATATATTAGTACCGCGGTTTGTGATAATTTTTGGATGCATCGGTGCGCGGGCGAGTTTAATACACGCTTAAATAATATTGATATTTTCCAATAATATACTTAAACTTATGTAGGTAAATTATAATTTTAATTTTTTCTCAATTTGCTTGCGGGTGCTGCAGTTCCACAGTGGGCATGGATAAGCCGTCACTAAATTTTTAAATTAAAACGGACAAGATTTTTTTATTCAAAAAGATATGCATTATTTGGTCTGATAACTTCCATGTTTGTATTTAGAACAAACACTGATGTTATATTTTTTTAAATCTAAGTAGTTGGAATATTCGTAAATCGGCTCAGCAGGAAAGAGGTTAATATTGGCAACACTGACATTTAATATCTAATACCGAAATCCTAGTCCTGGTGTTGCAATCCCTATCTTCAAAAGTAGATCTCAAGCTGTATTAAAAGAGTCACATTATTTATATTACAAACATTGCCCCTCGCCTTTACTTGAATAGTTTTGTGAACAGATATATGTTATCATTTATCTCAACGTTTTAAAAAAGATTCAATTAAGCAAGAATAACATAAATCAACGTAAAAAAGTGTACACTTCGGAATCAAGCTCATATTAAAAATTTGTACATAGTAAATAAATTGAAAATAAATTGGAATATCTACCTACATTTCAATACGTAAAGTGTTAGTAAAGTCGATCAATCAATCGTTAAAACAATAAATTGTTTATACACTGACAGATTTATTGTCTTTAATTACCCATTTTTAAATACAGATTAGTTTCTTTAATAACGCTTAAAATGTCATTAATGAAATAAATGGGAGTTGAAATTTGTGGAGAATGAACAGCGACTAATTAATTTTGAAAACGTACCTGGTGTGCAACGAACGTAACTTTACAAATTACAATTTCACAGAGCAACGTAAAAACGTTTCATTTAAAACAAATGACAACATTATTTGTGCATTAGTGTTAATAATTTGGTTGATTTAAAACTCTATTGTTTATTGGAGGAGATAATATCTTGATATTGTTTTTACAGTTTTGTTTGCATAGGTTTTAGAATTCGTAAAAAATAAGGTTTAATTATCATTGTTTGATGTTTTCGAATGACATTGAATTAGAGGTCTGCACGGGACGAAATTTTTAAATTTCTACCGGCCCGAACCCGAAGACCTCCTACCCGGCCCCGAGGCTCATATCCAAAAATCTTACCCGAACCCGACATTTTTCTAACCTTGCCCCGAAAAAAATCCGATTTTTTTTTTCCTAATAAAATTAACTCACCAATTCGCAGTTGTGCGAAAAACATTTCTTCCTAATAAGAATTAGTTTTTGTTTGTTTTACAGGAATGACGATTCAAGTGAGAAGTTCCTGTTTTTGAACTAGAAAAGCTGAAAATGCATTTACATTTTATACACTCAACGTATCCAACTTTTTTGTTTGTAGCCACCTCTATGATTTCACTGAATGATTTCCACACTTCACTTTTCCCATGGGTTTTTACTGAAGAAATATGTTCTCCACTCTTCAATTTTGTCTAAATATTTTCGAAGCCCATTTCTTACTGGTAAATTTTAAAAAAATCAACCTAACAAATCGAATTGCGACCATACCATATAAGAAATACTGAAGTCAGGATCATATTATGAAATTCATTATGACTATTGTACAAACTCCTCAAAAGCAGACATCATTAAAATATACTAAAATAATGGCGTCAGAAGTCATTAAATTAAGAACAATGCATCTTGTTCTTTCGAATGGGTGTTCATAAGAGAAGGGGTTTAAAAAACGATCAAGGCGTCGAAAAGATGACTAATACGAGTACCTGAAGTTTATTATAGTATTAAATTTAGATTTACGATAATAGTGAGCTCATTCGGAAATAACCCGATTTTCGTTATATTTTGTTGTATGCTTGCGTCCGAGCCCAGCCCGGGCCCGAATCTAAGCTTTCGTTACCCGGCCCGCGGGCAAAACCCGAGCCCATGCAGACCTCTGTACATTGAATGAATTAAATCTTGCTTTTGACAAAGACTGAATTAATGTCTTTGAAAAATTGTCATATAATAATTATTATCACCGACTTGTTTTTTATGCGTCGTTAAAAATGTTAAGTCATTTTACGTTTCACTAAAAATTCATAGACGACGAGCGTATTAATAAATGTATAGGTATATAGACACTAGCGCGACGAACAAAATGTATGGACAATTGATTTGTTTTACAGCTATTGTCAATTTCTATGTATACAAACTCTGTGCATTGAAAAACATTTTAAAAGTAAGATAATATTTCGCTTGTTAGCCATATCGATACTTGATTTTTTATACAATTCATCGATCACTGTTATAGAGCAATTAATTATTATAATGTGGTACCTATATTAAACACATACATATATGAAATGCTTACATGTCGAAACAACATTCACCAGCCCTGATTTTATAATTCCTTCTTTATAATTCAACATCTGTAAAACGTTACCATGGAATAAAAAAATATAATTACTATAACAGATGGCAGTTTATGAGTTCATTATTTAATACCGAAGGGGTTAAAATAGCTATTTGATTTGTTCAAGATTCTCATCGCAATGTGGATTAACAATATGTTTATAACTATTCAAATTCTATTACAAAAGTAAAACTAAGGAACTGGAATATTATTGCAATGTTATGGTAAGAAAGTTAGATTGAACACTTTTGTGGCGTAAACTGTAAATTTCTGGTGGAAAGGCATTCTCATTAAAGAAATAAAACACATTTTTCTTCCCTAATTCACATTAACTATGTAAATATAAGATCCGGGTTCGCGAGCATTTTCTATTGCATTAGTTTTTATTGTATAATTAAACCGTTCAAGTATGAAATTCGATAATTATCAATCTTACCGTTCATTATTCTGTCAGTCAAAAGAATCGTTCGCAGTCTGCCAATCATGTATGGCAATCCTGAAAAAATGGAAATAAAACAATCATGAATAATTTGAATGGACGTGATATTACTTGACACATTATGCGTATAAGGCTTTCAGAAAATCAAAAAGATGAAACAATTTAATGACTCAAGATAATGAATGCCTAGATAAAACGCAGAATCGCCATAAGTACTCAAATAAGAAAAATGAGTAATATATTAACAATAGGTATATTATTTGAGTGTTTAAAAAAAACAGTGTTGGGAAGGGCGAATCCTTTACAAGCAACCAGCCAGTGCAAGTTAATACATTCCTTCGACAACACTCGTCATAATTTTCTAGGGAGATTCTTAGCAACGATTGGACGAAATTTCCCTTCACAATTTTGCGAGTGGCGTGGTAAATACTGGCGTGACGTCACTATTTTTTTCTGCTCACAGTTTCAATTCTGGGTACATTGCAGAAAATGCACCTCCTACGTCATCGGGTGACTTTGACAAACGTAATGTTATTATTATAACTTTGGCACCGTCCGCATTTGAATCATTCAATGTTTATATGGGAACACGTGAGGTGTTCGAATGAGTAAATTGGTATATTTATTTTAATATTGTTTATTATTGAATATAAATGGGGGATCAGTGCACCATTGCACCACTACGAGAGCCGTCCCTGCTTGGTGGATATGTCTTATACATGTATATTTATTTTTTAAATGTGCTTATTTCAGAAATCTTAAAAAAAAATGAGTGTAGGTTGCGGTTCCGTGGCGAAATCCGTCTATGTACAACGAAGGTTCAGATTCAATTTCTTCATCGAGATAATTGAATTGGTGCGTCACGGCTGCTCCTCTGGATTCAGGAGGAGTGTGACGAAACTCAGAAGGTTAGGCCATCTGGCTGGGCGATTTCACCGAAAACTTATTTAAACTGAAACCTCGGGAAGTTTTCCATCGAATTTTCCCCTGTGTATTTTGCAATTTGTGAAAGCCGCGTGGCGAAACAAGATTATGCAACATTATCGAAGGACCAGATTTTACATGTTGCCTCGAAAGGAGCGACAAAATTAGATGATTCGCATTTCAGAGGCTTGCGCGCAAAGTGGAGAACGAAAACAGGAAACTGTAAAAAATATAATGTTTCATTCAATACCCAAGTAAAGGCACGTTTGGTTTACCTTTGCTTTCATACCAAGTGCAAAATAGACCGGGTTATGGAGGAATACTTTCCATTTACAACTGTAAAAAATATAATGTTTCATTCAATAAAGGCACGTTTGTGACCGGGTTGGGTGGAGGAATACATTAATAATTCCTTTACATTTATCCATGGGCTTATGCAAATATTTAATAAGGCAAAAAAGCAATCTCGATTTCAAATATTTCATTTTTAAGGTGTCAACCAGCTGTGGAGTCGGAGTCGTGGAGTCGGGGGGATTTGGCCGGAGTCGGAGTCGTCACGGCGTTTTGGCCGTTTCGTACTCGGAGTTTTGAAAAGTTTTTTTTATTTTTGCATATAATATGTAAAATTTGGCTATTTGCCGGATTGGTAGGGTTGATATTTAATTCAATACTTCTACTGAAATAGGCATAATATAAAATAAAAAAATACACCTTCTGTATTTCAATGACTTGATTTGACTTGGAGAACTAAATAGAATATACATATACGCTACCCTACTGTGATGGAGTTTTACTAAGTAAATGCCATTTAAAACAATAAGATAACATGGGTATATTCGGGTGTAGAGAATCTAAGCCGAACGCTTGAAAAATTGTTTCATAATCGGTGTATGGATTTAGGTCCAACAAGATGAATGTGCCGTTTTATTTCTTTCACAGACTAACCCCACGAGTCCCTATCCTATCCTATGACAGCGATTAGCTTCACACTAGCCAATTCTATATTCCATCTTTCTTGCCTTGCCCTCTCCAAAGATTAGTTTAATTAGTTATGTTTGGATTAGGGATTGCAATGCCTGACGAATAGATAAATACCGGTTAACCAAAAATATATAAAATCAGGAAAAATTATGAAGTCTGCGGGTAATAAATGGTTCAAAATAAAATGAAATCAACCCATAAATTATTACAAAATTTTAATTACATTTTTGGTCGCGAATTCGACAATAGGACGACTTTTTCAAGGCCCAACGCGTGACTGAATGTGTGTAATAACAAATACTGAGTTTCTTTCATTTGTTACATTTGATTAAATTCATAGAAATAAACATGATATTTATTCATAATTTCATTAATTTCAAAGAATCCGCCATTGGGCATTTTTAAAACCACGAAAAATCGAGTTAATTCAATTTACGGATTTTACTTTCCGCGATTGATGTTTTCCTTGATCTTAACAAAAGTAATTTATTATTATTGCTCCATTTTCCTGTAGAAAGTTGTTTTGATTATTAAGCATGAATAAATTTTATATTTATATATTAACCCTTAGGTCTCAAGTGCGTCAAGGCTAAGCTTAAACTTCCCACCGAGCTGAATTACCAATGCAATTTCTGATGTATGATAATATTAACTTATTGATTACTATAACTTATACAATTAATTGAATAAAATACTCATCGTTGATGATATATGTTTTTTTATTAACCCTCTTAACTCCCTTAGCAAATATAAATATTTTATTGAAAAAGTTACGATAACATTACGAACAAATAAAAACGGAATATTTTTCGTTATATTACATCATACTATTGTAAAGTATTTTTGGAACCTACAAAGCAAAACGTGCCCGAAAAATATATATATAACTGATAATAACGATCAACCCTTAGACATAAATAAAAGATTTTTTTATTTAATACGTTTACATATTTTACCAAGGGGTTGCTCCTGGGGCACCTTTCCGGGTGTTTCATGAATAAATATTCCCCGAAACAGTTTACCTACTTTTTTGAGCCGTACGAGTTTCGCGTATCCTCTAATACAGCGGTTACCAAGCTAAGCCCCGCGGGCCGGATCCAACCCGACAACGATTTTCAACCGGCCTACTAAATTTCTGATTTTTTGCGTTCATTTGGAAATATTAATTTAATACAATTTCATGTTTTTTTTGTGTATTCACGACGGTTGAATATTTCAATTCATCATTTGGGATAAGATTACATATATCAAGTAGTGGACACAAAATGAAAAATAAGTTCGGACCAGATGTTCGATTACAATTTCTTGAATATTCTCATTTATTGAAATTCGAATTATGTCGTTCACACATAAATTAATATTCTTCCTTGATTCCACACGAATTAAGTTTTCGTCCGGCCCCCAAAGTTTTAAAAATTTAATCTGGCCAGTTTCTCAGAAATTTTGGTGACCCCTGGTCTAATAAACAAAGTGTGCGCACGAAAAACGGCAAAGTACACAACAATTTCAACAAAGAATATGATAAACAGACGCTCTTTATTGTAGTTAAAAAAATATGTATGCACCATAAACAAGATAAAAATAAGCACGTTCATAATATCTCTCGATTTATTTGCGAAAAGAATTCTCGCTATTGTAAATAGAAAATATTATCTAAGACACTCTAACTCAACTGCCATACGGCATATAGTCCTCTCGAACTAACATCGTCTGGAAAGGTACAAAAATTCACAAAAGATAACTATTCGCACTTAAGACTTTAAGCTTTCATTATCCCAGTTTTTACCTACGCGATCGTAGCCAAGGACAAGCATTTTTTTTGTCAAAACATGTTTGCCGCGTAGGTCTTTTGAGTCCTCCAGTCGCAAGGGCCGTTCGGTTAATTAATGAAATGCCTGTTGAGGTGCACATCTTCAGCAGTGAACTTGGTGCTTTGTTTTTTAAAATTATTTTTATGTAATCAATATGTTTATATTTCATAGATTTGTTTTATGCTGTGTTATATATTTGATTGGAATTTGATAACTTTGTTATTCAAGGATGTTTCAAAGAAGCATATTCAGACCATGATTGTAAATGTTGTGAAGTAGAAAATGATACTCATAAATTATAACGGTTATCTAACAATGAGTTCTGCCCTAGTCCTATCAGTATATCTTTACTGACAGGGGAAAAAGATTTGAGCAACTGAATAACAGTTCTCGTAGAAAAACTTGTTTTAAGATAATCTCTTTAAAAAAAAATCATAGGCATTGGGAGTGGGCGTGGAAAAAAATACAAATACTTCTGTGTGCATGTGTTTATGTGTGCAACTGTGTACATCTAACTTGCAAGCAATTTTCTCTAATGAGTCTGGTTAGTATGATATAGAAATTTATCAAAATTGTAATGTTTAAGTAGATACCAGACAAACGAAAACCATAGAACTAAGAAATGATGAAAAGAATTGGAAAACGCTCGCCTTACTTGTTACAGAATAGCGAATGACTCCGCTGGAAAAATGTATGAATTTTTCAAAGAAAACCGTCAACGTGGTGGCCTACAGCCCGGCCGGGAAAGGGGTTGCAGTTTTGATCCACACAACGCCGTCGGAATACATAGCAAAGGCTTCGCGCTATGTTAGAATGCCGCCCAACTACACTGGTGAAAAGCGTTTGAAGTAACTATCTGTAGTAAGAAAAAGCCTACCCAAGTCACGAACATAAGAAAAGTTATCAGCTTAGTTTATTTCAAGCTTAACCTAGCTATCCCTAACAGTATAGATTTTGTCCCAACAACTACTTTACCTTAAATATCTATCTTAATACTAGTGATACGATGTCTAAACGTTGGTATTCTAAAATCATAGTTTTTTACACCTTCTGCAGAAATAAAATATGATATTTATTGGCTAGTTGCGCCGTAATCGATTAAAAAAGAGAAGAAGTCGGAATTTTTCGGTCTAATTGTCGATGTTAGCAATCGCTGGGAAACGCTAACATAAAATTTCACGCCCATAAGCGATAAAAGAACGTGATAATTATAGGAAAAATACGGATTTTTATGTTTTTTTTTCAGAAAGATGTATACGTCAAAGCATATTCAATCATTTTTTTATTGCAGTCTATGCCAATAAGGCCAAAACACTGGGGTCTTTTTTTAACCCCCTTCGGCCTGAGTCATTTTTCAAGGATAGTCCTACGAAGGTTTACATCAATCTCAAAAATATTTTCGATCAAAATTAGCCTGTTTTCATAAAATATGTAATTTTGTTTTTCCCACATAAACTAAGATTCTATCTTATGCACTATCATACATGTATATATTTTTTTAAACCATGTCCGCTCCCAACGTGGAGCACATGAACTCCTCACGGAATTTTGTTTTTCTTCTTACAAGTTCTTCTCCTTAACTCGGGTGCTCAACCCTTCTTTTTCGAAGAGAGTATGGATTGAAAGAATACAAGGACCAGTGGTCAGCTTATCCTATTTGCTACGCGCCGCTTTTTGGAATCGGGATGTTGAGAAGGGATTTCTAAGAGCACAAATACTCATCCCTTTGAATAGGATCGATAAATCGACTGACAGTATCTGCTCGTACTGGGACTCGAGCCCGTGAAATCCGTCACAGAAGCCAACGACGTTGACCACTGCACACGAATTTCTATCCGATGCATTAACATATATTTACAGATTTAAAATAAAAAGTTGAAGTGCTCTACTGTGAAATATCAAAAAAAGTAGATAGGTTCGTTCCGTTTTAGGGGGGATGTGTCAAAACAGGTGCTAAGTGCGACAATTGGACACAAAGTTTATTTCATACGAACAATCCTTACGCATGATTGTATAAAGAGTATAACGAGAGGGCAATTAATCGTTGAGTGTCAATTTATACATACTAAGTTTGCTGTTGGTGTATCTATATTATTTTTGTTATAAAAATAATTAATATTAATATATGGCTGGACATATTATGTATTTTGGAAACTTCTACAATTTATTACATGCTATCAATCAACTTATA
This sequence comes from Himalopsyche kuldschensis, assembly GCA_028554975.1. NCBI lineage: Eukaryota > Metazoa > Arthropoda > Insecta > Trichoptera > Rhyacophilidae > Himalopsyche > Himalopsyche kuldschensis. Next base: position 3,338,548 of record JAHFWI010000005.1, read on the forward strand.
GTGAACACACCTGTAAAACTTATTTATGGCTCTCTTAATAATTCCAGATTATTTTGCCACTGTCGACCATTTTGACGGCTCCTTACCTTTAGCATAATAGAAATTTATACGTCAGTAAATTCTTCGCAGTAAAGTTGTCCAAAAGCTGCGTGTCACACGTATTTTTGCATGTTATTACGAAGATTTAACTGCTATTAAATTGATATCAAAGAATAAGAACAACCACGATGGAGTGTTTATAATAAATTATTTTTAATGTTAAAAACTAATCATGCGCCGTGCAATATTTTGTAAGGACTATTCTGATAGGTACCGAATTGTATAAAAGTTCATCTTTATGAATATAAAACCATCTAAAACTATAACAGTCTCAAAGGAATTTCAAAATTTCACAGCTAAAATAAAACATTAAATAGAAAAGATGTCCTTAGGGGTTTATAATACTCCCCTAAAGATACATACATAGAATGTATCTATTCTATCTTACATATAGTGTGTGTGTGTATTACATACGTTCATCACAAGTAAAGTATTTTGGATTACCATGTATGTAGGGCACATATGCATTCATATAAACAAACATGTTTATTTTATGGGTTTCAATGTAATCGCGACACGATAACAAATCCATGGGCGATAATAATTGCACACTAAAGTTGAATTGGAATCGTTCGCAACGTACTTTTATAAACAAACCGTGTTTGTAGTAATTATGAAGACTTTGAGGTGTGTTCCATTCAAAACGTAAAAAACATTTTTGACGGTATAGTCTAAAAATAGTTATTAATAAAAATGTTACCTGCAATAGCATTTTTCGTCAGTTGAAGAAAGAGACACTTTTTATTCGAAACTGATTCTTACATGCCTTTGTAACTATGTCACAAAAATTGTGAAATATTATGTATGATGAAATTCATCAACAGAAAATGATTGTTTAACCCTTTTAATCCCACATGGACGATTGATCGGCCCCGCGAATATATGCTAAGAATCCCAGAGGCTGGTCTATCGGCCTCTTTTTTCACGGAAAATGTTTTTTCTTCATTTATGAGGTTTTACATCCAATATAAAACAATTATTTCTTATACCATATAACATAACAATAATAACAAAAATGAAGACTTAAAAGTGTATCTGAAGCATGAGATTCATACATTGAGCAGTGAAGGCAATGATTATAAAGCCGCGGTAGTAGAACACCACACACTTATTAACCCTTGGTTGGGGTCCATCATGAAAACATTGCCAATTAGCAAAATTGTACGCCCTGAAGACAAAAACAATTTTATTTTAAGGAAGAAAGTAAAATATTAAATACTTGAAGGAAATCGTTGTATTGCGTAAGTAGGCAATTTAAATTTAATTAGTTTTATTTAGAACAACTAATTAGGTATCTGCCTTTGTCATTTAGATTTTTTCCGGATTATAAAACAGAGGAATGTTTCATTGTAGAACGGCAACACTGATTCAATGTACCAAGTGGCATCCACAACAAAGGCCTTTGAATGCTTAACGAGGCTGTAAAGAAGAACGACGTAATTACTCTTGTTGGCCTCACGCGAAACAAACCGGAGATTTTCTCGCTGCTAGTGGAATACAACTTGAAAAATCTAATTGTAGTATAAAGGTCGAACCCAATCAGGGACAAAAAGAATTTCAAGAATTTTGATAACGCAGATTTTTTGTTAGTTTTTATGTTAGTGTACAAAAGGAAAATATACCGGAAAGGGTTAATTTACAATAATTTATCTGGCAAAACTAAGATGATGTTAATACCGCATCAAACATTTAAATGAGCACACATTGAACAAACGTATTAATTAATTAATTAGATCAACGGTCACCAAACTACGATCCACCAAAGATTTTCATCCGGCCTACCAAAAATTCCCGATTTTTGAAAATAAATTATTCAAATAAGATTTTTTTTTTTTTAATTTTGTGATTCACAACTATTTATTTCGATACGACAACGTATGAACGCACAAAATAGGATAAATATTTTCTATTATATATTCAGATAGAAATTACACTTGTTTACATTATATAATTATATTAGAACATATAAATTACTAATCTAATTGGATTCCAACACGAATTTATGTCATCCAGCCCACCAAGTTTTTTAAAAATTTCAATCCGGCACGTTTCTTAAAAAGTCTCGTGACCCCTGGTTAAAATGAACAGACAAATTAAAAAAGAGAACATTAAATTTGGTTTATTTTCCAAGCCTTCTTTAGGAAAATTCATTACATGGATTAACTTTATTAGTTTTAGTTTATGCGGTCTGGGAATAAATACTCTAGATTTATTTCTAGCACATTGTCTAATCCAGCCATACTCAACCTGCGGCCCGCGGGCCGCATGCGGCTCTAATTATCTTAAATGTGTGGCCCAAAATAATTATAGTCACCAAATACTTATCATTCTCGTCTACGTATCTCGGTGAATCGTCATATTCTAAAATGAAATATGCGAAGAGCGTAAATAGAAATCGGCTTACTGATTCCCCCTATGATGATGTATTAAGAATAGCATGTAGTAATCAGGAACCTGATTTGACGAAGATAGTTAAAATTTTACCTCAGTATCAAAATTCACATTAGTTTTTAAGTAAACGATTTGAGATTTTGCATACCGTGGTATTTTTGTGCACTTTTTACGTATTTTTATTTGTTATCACCGATATTTTTTTCTTTGAAAAATACATGAATAAATATGTTGCGGCCCACGTAGAGAAGCTAAAATCGAAATGCGGCCCGGGTGAAAAAAAGGTTGAGTATGACTGGTCTAATCTGTGTACACAAAATTACGTAGGGTTTGGCAAGTTTTATTTCGCCATCGCATACTGCAAGCTTTCTTCGATAAGAGGCAATCGTGTTACGGTTTTGTTGACAATGATCGCTTTGACGTGGCCGTATTTGTATGGGAACGAATTTACAGTACATGTACACATGCCATTTCTACGAAATGCGAACATCTGATGTAGCACTCTTTATAATTCTTGTCGTGGCTTTCGTATTTTATAAGGAAAGTAATAAAAATAACAAATCGTACAATTTTAAGTGTTAAAATACACAGCCAGACTGTGTAGGCCCAGTAGCGTAGTTACAAGCAAACAATGAGACTTTCACAGCTCAATTAATTACTTGAGCTTCAATTAGTTGATACCTTTATTAACCCTTTGAGTGGTGAGTTATTTTGGATAAAACAAGGATAAAAAAAAAATATGCTATTGATATTCGTAAATCTGGGATGAATATTATTAATTATTTGAGGTATTGATATTTCTTTCGGAATCTTAAAACGCAAATTTAAAATTATTCTTTTCGACTTCCAAATAATTATCGAGAAGCTATAACTTCAAATTTGGTGCTGGATGTTTATTCCAGACATAAAGTTCTCTATTGATGTCGATTCCAGGAATCGTATTGGACCCAAAAGAATTTGTAAGCTCAATAATATATGACCGCAGATTTGTTTCAAACTAATAACCTTTTTGTACAACTCTTTTCTTTATTTAAAACATAATAAAAATAATTTGAATACCCAAAATCACTGATTTATATTTCTCGTTTCAATACATGAAAAAATAATAACATTTCAATAAAAATATGAGAATTGCTTTTCATATATGAAAGATAGCAACATATTTGAACGTACATGTACGACCATTAAAGGGTTAATTGGTCACGATCGTGTTTCATTAAGGCAATGATGAATTTTCTGTTCGCGTTTGGGTATCGCAGCGATATTTTAGTTATAGTTTAAATTAGTTTGCACTAATGTTAAATTAAAGAAGGAAGTTAAATATTAATGGGTGTATATTTATAACTATGCATTAAGTGCTGTTAGAAAACTTGAATTAAAGTGTCAAAAAACTAAGAAGCGTAAAGTGTCACCGACGTTATATTTTAAAGTATTCGTCTCAAGTCGTACCATAAAAACATATTAGGTATATAATTCATTATGAAAAACTTCAGAAAATCTGTCGCTTAAAAATATGTTTTCGACCGGCAAAAAAAATCTGATTGACGGAATTGTGACCGCGGCTGGAGAGTTGAAATTAGTCTAGGTTATAGATTTCTACACCAAAGTTAACCTATTCACGCAATCACTCTAAATTGAACCAATAAGCTGTGAAACCACTAAATGCAGTAAAAGGATTGGCAATGGTCAGGTCCAAATTCATTCTATCGTTTACATTTACAACATACTGCTTGTGGTTCCATGATTTTGCATTAAAGCAGTGAGACATATATCAATCACCTTTTCATCTTCAGAACTTTTTACGAACGATGGAAGAACAATATAAGATAGTAAAATTTTCATTTTTATATGCACTAAAAATATCGATAATTTAATCACTTGTACGCAATGCGGCCCTCAAACTATCTGATAATTGATCATATTGCCCTTTTCCTAAAAAGGTTGTGCATAACTGTATTAAAGTATAATTAAACATTTCACTTATACACATGATCATATTGTATTGGAATTTGTAATTTGAGGTTTTGATCGGGAAATTGTTAGCAATTTAAAATTCTCGGTACAATTTCATCGTGTAGTTTTGAGATTCTTGTTTCGCTGACATTGCTGATGAAAATTTCGAGAAATTGAAAAAAAAAAAGCAGAGTGGCTAAGTGCACAAAGTTTGTGCGCTTGCAGGGCCGTTCCGTCCAAACCCATGCAGACTCGGGCTCCACGTCTTTGCTAATTATACGAGATGCCGCCATGTTTTTTTCTCACAAAAATTATTAACTTATCGACTTTATATTATTATGTATTTGCAGCCTGTATGTCTTAATGCATTTGGATGATGACATTTCACCACTTCGTTTTTTGATGTAACCACATTTGCGTGTCGCCTCTAATTGTACACCCATCCTCGCCTAACACGATACTCGCTTAGCACGGTTTCGCTTTAACACGGTTTCAGTTAAAGGCGAAAAAAAATGGATTTCGACATTTTTGGGTAATAATGATATTGAATCAAGATAACCTATAAACATGGAAATTATTAATATCGCTCGTGCAATAGGAGGTGAGGGATTGGACGATTTACCAATCGATGAATTTGATGAATTGCTTGAAGAGCAAGAGTTAAATGAAGAAGAATTAATTGATATGACTAAAAGCGTTCCTCCTGAAATCAGAAGCGATACCGAAAGCGACACCGAAAGTTCTGGTTTAATTTCAACGATTACTGCTCAAACAATAAAAGATGGGTTACAAATGGCAAAAAATAAAGAAATTCATTTCCTAAATAATGATCCTGATATGGATCGTGCTTTGAAATTTTAACGAGACATTAAACAATGCGTTGCCAGATATGAAGACATTTACAAGAATATCAAAATAGATGAACAATCACAAATTACCGTATTTTTTAAACGACGACGGAACATAACAGAAAATGTAATTGAAAGTTGTAGTGATGATGACATTCAGCCAATAAAAAGAAAGCAAATTCCTATAATAATATCTTCTAGTGATAGTTACATTGAATAATATATTTTATCCGTGTTAGTAATAAATATTTCAATAAATTTTCAAGTTCTACATATGTATCTATTTTTTCTTAATATTTCTAAAAAGAATCAATCCTCTCTTTTTCATACGTTTGTTAGTCTCGCTTAGCACGGTTTCGCTTAACACGGTCATCTAGCAGAACCTATCGTCCGTGTTAAGCGAGGGATGGGTGTATTTAATAATTTACACAATACTTGCATAGAAATAAAGCATTAAATAAAAATATATTACCCAATTCGGTTGATCATAAAATATTGACTAAAAAATGTTCAGCAGGCGGCCGGCCGAACAGCCATTAAAAAATAATTATCTAATTAATAATATTTTTACTTAAAATAAGTCGGATAGTATTACACCGGCCGTGAGCGTGACTACAAATAGGCAAGTCCTCATCAATCATCAAGCGGGAAAAACGAGGACTAAGCGAGCGATATTTAATTTGGCTAAAATGGTTCCTCCACCTTGTCACATGATAAAATGATAATATTGAGATGTTTACGAAGGGCGAGCGAAAAGGCGACTGAGGTCTGATGGATTATCGCCCCATTTTATCTCTCGCTCTTCCCCTAAGCCAAACTCAAATATTATGGAACGTTGTACAAAATGATTTTCGGAAAACCAATTGAAGGATTAATCAGTATTTATCGTGCTTTTGTTTTTTGCTTTCATAAATCGAATAGCGATACAATAATGAGAGGTGTATCAGAATATTGTTGGCTCAATACATATCCAATTTCTATCGGCAGTTATTATCATCTTCGAACCTTTTTCATTGCCTATTTTTTGACAACATGAAGCGATTAACGATATACATCCGATCCTCTTTTTGCAAGGTTTGAAAACAGCACAGATTAAAAAAAAGTATTTTTTCTACCAGAATTACTTGTTACTCAGTTGGTCAACCTCTCTTCTTGGAAAGAAGTATTTAAGAGGACAAGGACAAGACTAGTAGGTTAGCTAATTGCTCTCGCTATTCGCCGCTTTTAGTGATAGGAAGGGTGGGTAGGGATTTTAAGCAAAACAAACCTTCTGTTGCCTTCGAGCAGAATCGATAAATCGACTGAAAAAATCTACTCGTACAGGGACTAGAACCCGGGAGGTCAACGACATAAAATACTGCATCACGGACCGGACTATACGTTAAAAGTTTATTTTACGTGGAAGAACACAACAAAACAATTCATTTTTAATGATTAAATGAATTCACTATATTTCAAAGGATACAGAGAATTCATTTAACTGGTGATACAAATAGCGAAAGCTATATTTTAAGCGGAGAGTACACCCGTCTGTTCTGTTTGACCATAAAAGAACAAAAAAACAAACCAAATAAATGACTTCAGAAACACGGCCATAAAACGTTTTAATGTCTTTCGAGTTTGATCAGCGCTGCTAGCCAAACAGGAACAAAATATTTAATTCGAAGAAATAATGATGCTGAGGAGGCGTTGTTTGTTCACAAACCATCGCTCGTGAAAGATGTAGCTAATTTGTGTAAGCTTTGAAGCCAGATACTTATCGTAAGTAGATATCCGTCAAGTGCATGCGTGTAATTCTTTGTTTACACGAGCTTAGTTCTAAATTTGTTACCGCTTGCTACTCGCGTTGAGACCGTCACGTGTAAACAGGTCGTATTAGTAATAAGCGTTTGTAAAAAACGTGCGCTAGCGAATCTCATCCTATTTACTAAAGATCCCTCGTCATCACTCCAATCACACTCGCGGCAGCACTTGTCAGCAAAGTGTGAACATTGCAACCACTAGCGTTGTAAGTAAGAAGAATGGGTTTGATGTGGTAAGTAAAATAATTGAATGTAAAAACACAAATCGCAATGTGTTATTTTAGTTAAAGTTTAAAAAAAAATAGGAGTGGGTTGTTATAAAAAAATATCATGATTCAGAAAAATGTATTATTAATAATTCAATTTAAATTTAAAGAAATAAAGCGAATTGTATTTTCATGAATCCATCATGTGTTTTGTAACGATCAGGCCCGTTTTCTTTCTTCGTGATCATTTTCAACTGATATCAAATTGAAATACCCTGTCTTTTCTTTCTCGATTTTATATAAATAATTATGTTTCTATCAAATTCCATCATAAAAAACACTCGCGGTGATCGAAAACGGTCCAGATCTTTACAAAATATATGTGGTAGTACTACAAAAATATTCGTTTTATCTATTTGAAAATATAATAACTTTCCTCAAAGAATTGACAGCTAACACCTTAAAAATGATTAAAATTTAAATATCCATGAAAGGAACAAATGAACCAAAATTATACGTCTTTTCAATGATCGTGATCGTGAAGTATTCACTTATTTGTTTATTGTACCGACAAAGATATAATTATGAATTCTTGGTAAAAAAAAAAGTTTTTGTGCTGCCTAAAATCTCTCACCTTTGTATGTCTTTTAAAAGATAGGCTGTTATTAAAACGTTACAGAAACACTTCTCAAAAAATCAAGATCCATAAAATGAGGAATCAAATACAAAATGAATTGCATTAAAATTTTACCACGTAACCATTTATCAAATGTCCAAATAGCCCTTCTGCGTGTCGCGAGAAGTAAGCCGCAAAAAATCTTCGTAGCGGTGTAATTATTCCGGACTTAAATTAAATGACCTCTGCCTTATCCCAATAAATATATCCACCTACTTATTTTAATGATTTTCGTTAAATAAAATGGACTCTTGACATCTACTGATGCAGGTCGTAATTCGAGCATTTTATTAACACATCACTGGCGTGCGTACATCTTGCGTGTCGATCTGATCCCTTCGCCATGACTCGACAAGACTTACCTTCCTTCCAATTGTATAAATAAATACAGGAGAGAACCAAAAAAGGCACACATAAGAACAAAGTTAGAATATACAGCGTAAAATGATGCGTCAAGATTTCATTAATCATTTTGAATAAAAAAAAACGTTTTATCCGCTACTGGTTTGGCGGATATAAAATATCATACTGTTAGCCAGTTAGCCACTCGTTCAGTTTGCCTTTGCAGTATGACAAGTGAATATAAAGGAAAGCGCTGGTTGTAAGCCAAGCCAACCCTTTTCACGGAATATGAAAATCGGCTGCGTATTATAATGGAAACTCACTCATATGTGACATTTAAGTTTATTGATTTAATAGGTAGAACTCCATTATAACACGATTCAAATATATCAATATATTTTATTTCTATAAAAATTATATAACATATAGTTCATATAGAGCTGCTATTTCGGCTTACGCCCTCGTCAAAACTAAACATTTAAATTCATCATATTTTATCATCATGAAAATAAAGCTGTTTCATACATTGCATACATTTGGATTTATATGGAAGGAAAACGATAAAACTTAAACATCATAATCATTCCTTACAAAAACATCAGCTTAAATCGATAATTATTTATATATTAATTCAAGAAGGAAAGTAAGGCAAACTTAGCAAAGAGTCACATACTAGACCAATTGTGCAGCGAACAAATATTGTATACGGTATTTCAATTTGAAGTGGTGTGGTATGTATGTTTTCCGTAAATTATATATATTCGTAAAAAATGTATAAATTAAACTTAAACATTTTTCTCAAACTTGGATGCGTATTTCGCGAGTAGACTCGACGTTATTATCAAAACGGCGACCCCTATAAATTAAATCGCAGGCCGTCTTAACTTAGACAATTATCGTTAGGGGGTCTAGTGTTATTCTCTATTAGCAATTCCATTATGACAAAAACTTGAACCGAGAGTCCTTTTAACGATAAAAAAGACATTGCGTGCTATTTAAATGGTAATATTCCATTTCAATCATCACCGCATTTCAATAGTGCACATATCAATCCATACTGGATTTTGTAGTCTCGGAAATGAGTAGTTTGATTTTCAGAACTATTTTACAATTTCGATGAAGATAAATGTGCCCACCCTTATATTTACAAGTATTCAAGGGGCGACATTCTGTATGTTTTTCACACGTCTTAGGTTAAAATCGGTCTCAGGCTGTTACGCCGATCTCACCGATTGTCTTAACATCTTCCCTGCTCAGCCGATGAAAGAATATTCCAGCAACTGTGATTTCAAAAATTAATTCATCATGATTGTGTTGAATACGCTCAATGAAGTTATCAGACCAAATACTGCATTCATATTTGATCAGAACTTGTTTGTCGCGTAGGTCATTTAATCAACAGTCCCAAGGACTGTTCGGCTGACCAATGCACTGCCTATTGAAATTTACATTTTCAGCAGTGAACTTGGTGCTTTATTACCTTTTACTCTTATGATTTTTTATGAAATTAATATTATTATGCCATTCTCTGTTTAATATTTTCTTAATGTCTTTTTTATATCTTATATATTTATTATGTTTATCAAATGCATTGAATATTCTCAACTGCAATGCCATGTGTCATATTTTTTCCCAAATAAGCAACAATTTTTGAATATCATATTGCAACACGTCGCCTTCAGGCGTCTAAATATATGAGAAACGAGCAGTCAACGGGTTGAAGAAAAAAAAACTAAATACTATTATTTGACAAACATTTCAAACAATTGAGCCAATCGAGTAACGATGATTATCAGTTGATAATGCTGCGAAATTGGTCGAGATCATTTGTATTTACAATCATACAATTTACACTATAAAAGAAATCGATGAAAGTGTTTAATAAATGAAACAACTTTTAACGATTACTATATAAAAGTGAATCAAAAGTAACCGAAAAGTTGACGAAAAAAGTAAACATTCGTTTGGATCATTTTAAATCTCGTCATTAGGGGACAACAAAAGCAGACTGTATCCCGGCGATTTAAGTCCCTAATCCAGCCAGGCCTTTCACGAATCTAAATCACAGTGTTTCATGCCGTATCATCATTATCTCCCCACTTGTTATGTTATCAACAAGGTAGTCATAAAATTCCATCCCACCTTGAGTATGTCGGTATTTTAAAAATCGTGTAAGAGTATCATTACAGAAATGATCGTGTTTTAAGCGCGAGATAAAATAGAAAGGCCGCTTATCTCCTCCGGTACGTCTAATGTGTCGTGAACGGTGGGTCTTAATGGCTTAATTGCCACAGAACCGAGAAGTTTTTGTGCGGACCCTACTCTATTGGAGGGATTGCAATACTGGACGAGTATATCAGCACCTATATTGCAAACTCTAATACCTGTAAAATAAAATATTTAAATGATAATACATATCGTCATATTGAAATTGCAATACCGGCCGAATATATAAATACCGTACGAAAAGGCTTTTTGTATACATATCTTAAATTTATTGTTTAAAAAATATCAATAAACGAAACGTCAGAAAGAAGGGACGGCTTTTGTAATGGTGCAATGGTGCACTGATCCCCCGTTTATATTCAAGAAATAATTAATATTAAAATAAATAAAATTTTATTTAGTGAGCGATTCCATACAAATATTTAAAGAAACGACGATTCATACATGCTTAGCGTAAGGTGATAAAATTATAATAATATGTTTGTCGAAGTCAGGCGATGACGCTCGGAGGTGTATTTTCTGTAATGTTTCAAAAAGAATTGAAACGAGAGTATTAACCACGCCACACGCTTTAGCTAATTTAAATTATATGTATAAAAAAAAATACTAATTTAAATTATTATGACAAGCCTGCCGAATGTATTTATCAACTTGCACAAGCTCTTCGCGGATATATTTTTCATTTAGTAAAGGATAAACCCTTCCCAGCGAAGCTCTTAAACAGACGGAGGATGGATCTCTTGCATAAATAGGTTTATATGCACTCCCTACTATTCTTGTCACTGACCACCACCTTTATGAAAGTATACATAGTTTATCATATTAGACTGTATGAAAGTTCGCTTGGGTTCAAGTCATTAAATAATTATAATAATATTTCCTAAATGCAAAATATCGTTTTATTTTCATATTCAAAATTGGTTTTTCGACATTGTAAAACAACCGAAATACAGAAAATTTTGTTTTGTTATTACCGGTTTGGCAATCCCTACTTTAGCGTTTACGGTATGGGTGACGGCATACGTCACAACAGTACAATATATGTCCAACAACTACAGAGAAAAGCGTGCCATGCAACACTTTGTATGGATTAAAATCCATCTGTTATATGTAGATAGAAGTTACAAAAAGAACGACCAAATGTGTAAAGAAATGAATCAGCAAAACCACTTGACTCTTGTCAAAAGTCAAGTGCAAAAATTGCAATTTTTTCCAGAACGAACGTAAAAAAGTGAAATCGTTCCTAATCTTTTGAATTTTTATTATTCCCCATGAGCAAATGGACTTCTAATGTAACTTAGCAAAAACAGATAAATTTTCAGTTGCTCAACCTTTGATTTTCACGAGAGTTGCGCTGAAGGATAAGACTTAGGCAGGGCTCAAGATTAGGCAATGGCTCTTGCTACGCTCAGTTTTAAGGATTGGAAAGTTGGGAGGGAATTTTAGAAATACATCTATAAATGGATTGAAACATCAATTTATAAAGCATCGCAACCGAACAGTTTTACCATTCGAACACGGCCGAGCATATTTAAATACGACGACATATTTGTAGAAGTCATTCTTTTATAATTGCTATTTAATTATTCATATTGCAAGCTAAACATTTTTAGTTAATTTTATAAACAGTCAATTTCGTTACATCATTCTTTTCGTTCAAAGATTGTTGTCTATGGTAGCATTACACGTGGGAGCACTGTGATGTGTGGCATAGATAGATATTTAAATTATAAATAAAACGATACTTTACCTTTTACAAAATTGCGTTATCGGAATAAGCTTTTAAGTAAATAAATACATGATAGCACTTCAAAATTATTACCGTTGAAGCTCTTGATTCGGTTTGAATACTATTAAATATAACAAGTATGCAAATATGTGTTTAAGATCACTTCAACATAACAAATATAAATTTATTATTTATAACGAAACATGGCACGCGCGAATAAATTAACGAAAATGTATACACAGGCAATGTGTTAGTGTACATTATTATTAAGTACATTAATTCCTGAAATTTATGTTTATTCAGTAAAATTAGAGCAAATGCGCTCGAAGCGCGACGTCAGATTCACATTCAATTTATTTTCAACACTATTATAATTATAATAAAGCTTGAAATATTTCAACGAAACATACACATGGAAATATATGGACTTGTCTTAGTGAATCTGATGCAAACGATCTGGTAAAAGAATAAATTAATATACATCATACATTAATATATCGCTGCATCGATGACAATCGACAAGGAACGTCTTTTGAGTTGTGATTGACAGTAAATGTCACGGTAAGCTGAAATGTAATTTTTAAACACGACCTATACGGACAATTACCTGAAATTGTCACTCACTTAAAAATACTAGCATACTAATAATTTAACAGTATGTACAACACAAACACTGTTATGCTACTAAAATATTGTAGTTCATTTTAATATAAAATTTAAATTACTTAAGCAAACTTTTCGTTCTACAACTCATAGGATAAGATCAGGTCCAGTTTCTCTCATCACTAGCGTTATCAAAAAATGAAAGTTGATAATCCTCGATATGATCGAAACCGGTCCTGATCTTTATAATATCATACTTGGAACTAATACGAACCAAATCGTGTAAACCTATCTGTGTGTATAAAACAAAGTGGTTGTCACATTTTCATTTTTTCCTTTCTATTTTTCTTTAAGCACTTTAGTGCATGGTTAAAACATCGGTCCCGTGCAGCTCTGTCTCGAACCAAGTAAGTGAAGAGTAAATACGTATCTTTCCTTGATTGAAAAGCGTAATGGAAGGCGGCTGTGCAAAACGGCTGCACACACATAACGAAAGAGTGGTGGGACAACCAACTTGTTCACCTAAATATACATATGTATATACTACAGTACACTCTCGATTATCCGTGTATGGATTATCCGGTTTGCGGAATTTTCGTGCCAGAAAATAACTATTCTTTAATTCAAATTTAATTTGATTGTTTTTTTTTCTATTACGATTATAGGATGCATTAATGAATTTAGCGATGCATTTGTGTTTACGTAACTAACCCTAATTTTTTTTTAACCACTTGTATCTTTTGAATGTAACAATGTTAGCATATACCGCAATAAACATCATAATTTATGGGACTAGAATGTGTCAAGAATTGAAATCCTTTGTACTCCACATGTGATTCTATTTACAACTTCTGAAAACTCTTGTTGAGGAAGATGATATTCTGATCAATTTTTGGAAAAAAAATGACAGTATTGGATGTTATAAATGGGGTAGCACAATCTTGGTCATAAGAAACCACTCGTTCGATCATGAAGAAAGATTCTTCCTGACATAGAAACAGATTTAATGGATTCGGAAGAGAATAAAGAAAATTTCGTACTTGAAATGTGTGAATTATGGGAAGATTTAAATTTTTTTGAAGACGTGGATAAGGAAAATATAGACGAGTGGCTCAACCATGATTTAAATGATCCGGGCTTTGAACGCATGGACGATTCTGATATTGTTTCTCTTGTTACTCAAGATGAAGAAAATGACAGTAGTACAACAAGCGAAGAAGATACCAGTGGTTACGTTAGTCATGAAACGGCATTGAATTGTATTGAAACATTGCTAGATTACGCTGAACAAAGGGGAACTGAATATAATAATGTAAAAGCTTGAAGATTATTTCAAAGTGAAATAAGGAATTCGTTAAAAAAAATCTCGAAAACAGATGAAAATAACAGATTTATTAAATTTGTATACACATAAAACTATACTTTTTTTATATTTTTATGTTCTCATATATGATAAAATATTATATTTTTCCTTACTTGTTTGAGTTTTCTTGATAAATAATAAATATATAAATTTTGTGTTAAAAATTTGTATTGTGTGTATGATATTATATTCGAAAATATAATAAAAAATTGATGATTCTGATTATCCGTGCTTTTCAATTATCCGTGACCATCCTCACCAGCATTAGCCCGGATAATCGGGAGGTTACATATTATTTATTGCAATGAAAAACACGATTTATTTTGTATTTAAAGTAAAATTTTTAAATCTTCAAATGGAGCCTCTATTGTTGCAAAATGACAAATTCAGACATTATTTTACGTGGGTGCGATAAGATTAATTAGCATGTAATTCGTTCGATGTGGCGTTTTGTCCGAAATAAATTATGCGAGGTAGAAAAAAATACGCTTCGAATGTTACATCCATAAATCACAACAGGCCGAGAGCTGAATAGAAAATCCTAATGTGCTGTTTATCTTTAACTAGTATTCGAACCCGGCTTCGCTCGGACCAGTTTGGGGTTATGTTCACCTCGGCGCGTAAATTCAGACGGGCCAAGTTGAAACAACTTTTTTCAAAACTCAAAAGTCTAGGTCAATTAAAATGGAATTAAAATGAACATTTCAGACTGGCATTGACATTTCACAGCCCCTTTCATATATTGATAGCCCCATTCTCGCCCATTAAAATGTCCAAATTCAAGGAAAAAATCTAATTTGCTGTCAAAGAAATGTCAAATAATACCTTCACGTAAATAATAAATATTATTATTAACAATAAAAGCCGGGAAAAGTTCAGTAGAAGACTAATTTATTACATTTTGACTAAATGTCTTCGCCGATAAAAAAAATCAAACATATTTTCTTTCATATTCGTTTTTATGGCAACTTAATGACCAACAATGCAAAAGGGAATTACAGACCCACATACATACATACGCCGTTTCGGTTTTGTATATGTACTACTCGATACTCGAGTAATTGGAGTCTCTACACACACATTGATAACGAAACAAATTTTCCGTCGAAACTTTCGCGAGCGAAATCAATTCGTTTGTTTGAACTTGCAACAACAATGCAAAAGGGAATTACAGACATACATCCCCCGTTTCGGTTTTATATAAGATTATGAGCTATACATTTAGCTGTTTATTTACTCGGTAAATTAATTTCATAAAATTAAAGCCATTGAAAAAATACGGTCATAATACACGTGCAAAATTTAACTACGTAGAAATAAGTGCTAAATTGTAAAACAGAGAGACATTAACTTCACATCGCATGGGAACCAAATGGCCAAAGAAAACCTATAAACTCCACTGGGAACGAGGGAGAAATTTTTATATTTCGTTCAACATGAGATATGAGACTTCCGAATGGCAGAATTACCCTATTAAAATATCGTTCAGTATGGCACAATATAATATAAAATGTGTTATATGAATATAACTTAGAACGGTAATGCATATTTATTTTCGCCACCTGTAAGTATATGTAAATAAAAAAGAAGAAAGGTAAAATAATCAAAATAAATTTAATTTCATCGTATATATAAAAAAACGGTCGTAATAAAACCAGTTATTCTTGATAGCTTATTAAAAAAATACAACATAAAAAGAAAACACTGAAATTAAGTATAACAAAAAAATATTTGGTGACGAGCTTTTTCTTCAAAAGATATGTTTTTTTTTACTGTTCGGAAAGATATTAAAATTAAGGATCCATAGTGCAGAACAAATTGATTTTAACGACCAAACGTTTATTTATAGTAAAAATAATACTAAGGTTGAAAACAAATCGATATATTCTAAGAGACACGTATTGAAGTTCACTCCAATACCAAATGACTATACAATTTAGTAACCCTTTATATATTTTCACGAAAAGAAAATAATAAAAGCAAACCAAAATATCATTTCGTATTTCGAATTGATGGATTTCGTGCATTATGAAATTTGAATCGTTTGACAAAGCTCAAAGTCTTTTCCGTGAGTTTTATCGCTAACAACCCGGGTTTGGCCTTTCGGCATCTTCATGCATTTCAAATAAACGAATGAACTTGAACTGACTTTTAGAAATAGCTTGATTCGTGTATATATAACATTAAAAGTAATTCACCAAGTTTAATTGATATAATTGGATAAATTAGCGAATGTGTTGTTCATGTTAGAGAATTTCAATGAAATGATTATCAATTGTGTGGGTCAATTACAATTATCAGGTGCTTGCTTGTGTTATCGTAAAAAATAATTACCAGCTAATAGAATGATAATTTGATATTCGATTCGATTAATTTGATCTAGTACAGCGTTGTCCAACACGCGGCCCACGGGCCGCATGCGGCTCAATTAAAGACTTTCAGCGGCCTAATTTAATATTTTCTGCCGCTATATTGGAGTTTGCAGCCTTCTACGCAAATATTTTACATTTTGTTATTCATAAATCAAACAAAACAAAGCAGGGGCGTGAATTTATATCAGCATTTTGTGTATGACATGACATCCAATTGTTTTCATGACAGTATGCAAATGAAATCTCAAAGTTAATTAAAGCATTCAATGACAGATTCTCATATATGTAAAAGTATGAGGAAATTTTCACGATATTTTTAGCTCCATTTAACGAAGTGGTGCATTCCGCACCTGCAAATTTACAAATGGAGTTAATAGACCACCAATCAAACATCGAGTTAAAATGCATGTTTGAAGGAAATAAACAAGAGTTTTATCAGAAATATATCCTCGAAGCTAAAATTTCCAAAATTAAAAAAGCTGGCAATGTAAATTACAGCTGCATTTGGAACCACATACCGAGTCGTTCTTTTCAAAATTTAAAATAGAAAAAACGAAATGTCACAACAGGCTGGCCGATGAAACCTTAATCAATCAACTGCGATGTGCATCGAATAAATTACCAGTCGGTATAAAAAAAAAATATCAAGTATTTAGTATAAAACAACAAGTGTCACATTAATTATTGTTTTTATTACGTTTGTTTTGTTTTTTATGCGGCTCACTATTTACCGGTAATATTTTATTTGGCCCACCAAACGATTTCTGTTGGACAACGCTGATCTAGTAAATAATCTAGTTTCTTGCCAAAAATACGGTTACTTGATTGCATTAGAATTTACTTGGTTATTTGAATTGAGGATTGCGTCGTTGTTCTTATATACAAGCGATATATATAAGATATGTTTTTTATATAAAATCTATCGGTTACTGAGGGGTTAAAACTGATTTTGTTACCTAAGTTCAACGATGCATGTGAATCAGCACGGAGAAGGAAAAAATGCTTAAGTGTCGATGATTTCGAAGCAATTCACGAACGAGCGGAGCGGAATGGGTGCCTGCTTTAGCGATAAGCTTAGTCATTTTCCACGAATAAGGGCAAGAATACATTAATATCATTTTCTTTTCTTTCCTCACGATGCGTTCTTATTCTTTCGAAATTTAATGGTGGCCTGGGGATGAATCACCTGATGATTCATTTGCTGGAATTTAAAAATGTTTCTCTCGAATGGCTGGTCTCTCTTAGTATTTATGCCGCCCTTTAACCACGCCACACTTATTCTCAAATAAACCATAAAAATGCAGTTTACAATTTAATTGCACTATTCATCAGGTCTTATATTTAAGATATTTCGACTTCATCCGATTCTTTATTGCACGAAGCATTATTTTGCAATAAAACTACAATAGACATGCTTAACTTTTACGGTGTTCACTGTCAATAGTTGGTGGAAGAGTATTATAATAAAAATAATAATACATTTTTAGTACTTATTCCACATAAAATTTATTAGATCAGGACCGGTTTATGTCGGAAAATGCTCGCCATGAGTGAAACCGGTCCTGATCTAATAAATTTTATGAGGATAAAGTACTAAAAATGTATAATTAGAAATGCTTAAATAAATTTAAAAAAATATATATCTCAAGCATTTTCAACGGAACCAGTTGAAAATGGTGGCTAATAACGAAACCGGACTTGATCTTCATAAAATATATGAAGAACTAGTTAAAAATATATCTTTTATTTATTTATATATATTAGCTTTCCACCAAGAATTGACAATTAACACCAGTAAAGCGACACAAACATAGTTATGGTGTACAATATTATATTATTCTACTAACTACATTTATTTTTAGAAATTATAATAAGTATAATATTTATTGAGTAGGCATTTACTTGGTAGAACTCCATTATAATACGGTAAGAAAAATAACAATGTATTTTAGTTCTACATAAATTATTTTATATATTTGTTGATAGCTATTTCGGCTTACGCCTTCGTCAGAACTATAGCAATAAGAATAGTTCTGACGAAGGTGTAAGCCGAAATGGCTATCAACAAATATATAAAATAATTTATGTAGAACTAAAATACATTGTTATTTTTCTTATCGAATTATAATAAGGTTTAAACTATTGGCTTTCTTTCGTAGCTCTACTGCACGTTGGTCGGGACACTCGGGACGTGATAATTTTTCTCACACTCTTTCCAATAATATTTTGAATAACTTCTCGGTTGTATAGTAAAATCACATAATTATAAATCATTATAGATCCGCACGTGCGTGGGTAATATCGGGTCAGTATAATATTGAATTATGTATGCCTTAGATAAAGTTTGTAACATTGGATAACGTGGTATATTTTTCGGTATTTCGTTTTACCAAACTAAAAGATATGCTAGCCCTACGATATCAATCGAGTTCTCAAATCTATCTGGTTGAGTTGCTGGAAGGAAAAAATAATATATGGATGAGTGCAAATAGTTATGGATTAGTGGAGCTGTGAACAATATAGTGATTTTGAGTGATATTGACGTATTGAAATATCTCAGTCTCTTTGACACATAACGTAACATATTACTTTGTATCTAGTGGCATTCATATCTCCAAGACGACAAAATTCGAGATACATTACTTTTATCCAAAGGGGCCGATATTTTCTTTGTTCTGTGCTTAAAGAAAAGATATATAACAAAATAAATCGAAACATATCTTCAAGTATATCGCCGAATCCATCTTTTTATTTAATAAGAAATCATAAAGAGATCTCTTCCAAAATTTGAAATAGATAAACAAACCCAACCGGGAAACTGCATACGTATTATTGGCCTAAATTCAAACAGCAATAAATATGGCAAGTTTGCAAGGTCAATATACAAAAACGTTGGAACTAAACGGTACTAAAAGGTCCAATGGCCTCTCATGCAGGCGGCCAACTTTGGCGAAATGGCCAGCTGATTAATATCGCGTGCTTTTAGTATAACGCCCGCAAACGAACAAAAAGCTCACGCTGCACTTTTCACGCCCGAGCTTTTGCGCGTGCTATGTATGGCTTCTACCTCGGTGTGAATCGGCACTCGTAATGGCAACATACCGACTTAGCGACCTACCTTATTTTGTTTTTGCATACATTGCTATTTGTTTGGTGATATATGTAGAATGAAAATTATCCACAGCATGGACAGGTAATAGTTACTCAGGATTCCTTCCTCGTACCTCGCTTCTAGAGCCTCCAATTACTCGACATCTCAACTACTCATCGACTAACAAAATTTAAAAAAACTCGAGTAGTTTCAGATGCTTCAAATAATTAATTCAAATTTGTGTATATATTTTTTTTATTTAGATTATTTTTCAATATTTTATTTTGTCTCTCGTCTTCTCAGACTCTCGACATCATACATTTGTCAGTGATAAGAAATGTCAGCAGGACCCAAAGTAAAAATAACAAAAGAAATTCTCGCATTGCATAGTCAAAGGTAAACACATTTAAAAAATATATATATTTCCTGACAGTAAAATCCACCCGTAAGACTCAGCTAAACGCAACTTTTAAACATTAATTATATTTTTTTTTAAATAAGTAAATAAAATTTGTAAATAAATCTTCATTAATAAATTACGAGTATTACTCGAATATTTTTCAAAAAACTCGAGTATCGAGTACTTGAAAATTGGACGAGTATTCTCGAGTATGGAGTATTCGATACACGAATTGGAGTCCCTACTCGCCACGTTCGTTGCCTCCCCCATTGTACATTTCTTTCGACCTCTATTTTACGGATTGTATCTCGTTCGCAAATTATTTACCGTTTGGGTTCCATAGATTTTCAATGCAAAAAAGGTAGAATTCAACTGGTTGAAAATTTTCACTGCTGACCAAATGCTTACGGAGTGCACAAATGTGTGTGTTAGCTAATTGGCCATCAAATTTCAAAACATCATACTATTTACCAAAGTAATTAAAAGAGCCAGTAAACAAAGTGCATATATAATACATCAGGTGACTGAACCACCTTATCAAGATTTTCTCAATATCTATCCGTTTCTGTTTTTCATCGTGCAGTGCGTGATAGACAAAAATAAATCAAGATTAACAAATTGGTTTATTAATTATGAACTGAATGTAGAGATTAAGACAAAATAAGCTGCAGCGGTCAACGTCGTTGGCTTCCGTGACAGATCGGCCGAGTTCAAATCCCTGCGCGAGCAGATTTCAGTCGATTAATCGATTCTGTTCGAAGGCAATGTGTGTTGATAAAAATTTCTTTTCCACCGTTCTGATAGCAAAAAGTGGCGCATAGTTGGAGCGATAAACTAACCACTAGTCCTGTTCTAGTCCTTGTAGCCTTTCAATTACTACTCTCCTCGAAATAGAGAGGTTGAGCATCTGAGTAACAAGCAGTTTTCATAGACATAAAATGATTGGATAAACTCCGTGAGGAATTCATATGCTTCAAGTTGGGAGCGGACATGGCTTAAAAAATGTTGAGTCAAGCATGAATGAACGCTATTATAGAGTAACAAATAGAAGATTACTTTAGTTCTTCAAAGATTCTTTGATAACTTAAAACATTGTTATTTTTTACTCTAACACAGATGTGTTCTTTAATGTTGTCATTGTGAAAAAACTAAAATGATTTTATGTCAACCTCTTAGCGTCGAAAGTCAAAATAGATTTCATCACCTGGCAAAAAAAATGTGGCATTCGCCGTAAATATATACGATAGTAGCATGTCATAGTAATCTGAAGTAAGCACATGAAATGAGGCGGGATGCTGCGCGTACTACAGCGTGGACGACTCTTCTCCGGCGGGGGAATAAAGACGGACGTTTAGGGTTGCCCAGTGATAAAAATAAATCCCCACAAAACCGTATTTTTATTCCAACTATTAGTAATAATAAGCGATACGAGCGTTTTCAGTAACAAATTACGCAGTATCTATAAAAAATACTACGGTTCGTATTTATAAATTTTATAGAACGGTCATGACCGGTTTCCGCTTTATGGAGGAGTTCTTTCAATTGGTTATTGAAAAATGAATCAGATGACCAATCAATAGAAAGCACTCGAACTACAATTAAAATTAAGCTAAGATCAAACTTATGCACAAAACAAAATCTTAAAAAAAATAATAATGGCTAAATTATGTATATAACAATAAAAAATTCTTTAAAGTTAATTAAGATAAAGGATATTTTTTATTAGGCTTTTCTCTATTTTAGTTTTCAAGAGTTCAAATCGAAATATGAAAACTTGCATCCATATTTTTTTTTCAATGTATTAAATAAGTAACAATGTATTTTAATTCTACATCAATTATTTTATATATTTGTTGATAGCTATTTCGGCTTACGCCTTCATCAGAACTAGTTCTGATGAAGGCGTATGCCGAAATAGCTATCAACAAATATATAAAATAATTTATGTAGAATTAAAATACATTGTTATTTTTCTTTCCGTATTATAATGGAGTTCTACCAAGTAAATGCCTACTCAATCAATATATTAAATAAGTGATATATGCATCTATGGCATGCATTTAAATGTTATTTTCATCTAATGCCCACCCACTCGTCCAATCCAAGCTTTAAAATATGGTTTAAATAATACTATTAGCTAACTACTGGTCCTTTCCCGGTTTTATCTTTCTATTGTATCTTAATAGAGATTGTGTGACTGACTTGGAGCCTGTATTTTATAAATAGCTAATGATGAATTAATCAATTTCGAAGACATAAACTTCATATGGGAGATTACATGAAATATGAAGGTATATATTGGTTGGTTTGTACATAATTGTGACATATTTTTAATATCAATATATCATGAGTTTCGCCTTTAGGCCATCTTCAGGCATTTCAAGTGCACGAATGAACTTGAACTGAAACAAAGATCATGGAAAACTACAAAATTTAAACGATTCAAATCAAGCACCTTCAGTCAAAATCTTCAATTATATCAATAAGATTATTGTGTCCTTAAAAAAACAAAGTGTGGAACCGTCGCAAGCGCTCGAGCATAAACAAATATGGAGAAGTTTCGTCCCCCTGAACGGGAGAACGGCGGTCGACAACCCTAACAGGAACGCGGTGCTTTCTAAGGGGAAGCTCCGCAAAGCTGGATGGCCAGGGGCGAAGGCGGAGTGCGGGGGCTCTGGTATCGATCCCGCCACGCCCTGCCGTGCCCGGGGAATGGCATGCCGCCCCTTGCTGTCAGAGCGATACGTACAGCCGACGCCGGCCGCCTACCTCCAGCCCTGTGCAGCACGGATTTCAGGAAGAGCGAAATGAGCTGTTTTTCAAACCGAGGTTTTTTTTCTGCACACGAGGAAGGAACTGTTTCCATGTGCAACAAAACCTATTAAAAACTGTTACATATAACTAAAAATCAAGATTAAAAATAGCAACCGCGCTATCTAGGTTGAAAACTTCGCTGACATTTCGTGAGCTTACCATGGGCAAGTACTGTATTCAATTTATGTTTGGAATTAAGATTTGGGTTCTTTTACTCCCTGAACGCTGTTACGTATTTTAAGCTCATCTATTTTTACGAATAAAACTTTTGTATTTGTTAATTATAACACTCAACGATGTCAAATCTATTAATGATACAGCATATATCCCTAATACAACGTCTGCATTTGTAAACGAGTAATATTGAACGATGAAAGATATCATATTGTGAAGGAAGGTTTTTTGACCAAGTCCGGAACTCCCCTTAGATGAAGTCAAAGTGCAAAAATCATATAATACTAATTTATTCTTAGATAATTAAAATTAGTAAAGCTAGAGATATTGACCGCTTTAATATTATTATTATAATGCGATCGCGATTTCTTTCGCGTGATGTTATAATGTTGGCAGGGACCTGCTCTTAAAACTCACTGGTACTGGGCTTACTATATACTAAAAGATTTATAATCCGTCTTAAGTCGGAAAAACATTACGCAAAGTAAAAGCACTACTTACAATCTTAAACTTAAGTCCACGGAAACCGAGTTGTATTACGATTATCACAAGGACGATATTTAAATAAATTACCATGATTAATTTAATGTCAGCATAAGCGGTACTTTACAATAAATACTCGCAGTAAAAGGATTGCAATGCCACATGAAAATATCAATAAGGCTAGTTCATCAATACCGTAATTTGTTTCTGGATTTTTTGATCGAGTTTTCGTCCAAATAGCCCAAATATAAAAAAAATCCCTTTCAGATGCAATGCTTTTCGGACGAAATGTAATTTAATAACTTTACCACATGTTGTGTATGTATTTGTATTCCCGATATCGGTAATACCGTATTGCAATCTCGACTTGCGACATAATATATTTTTGGCTAAGTCACGCTAAACAAATGTATGTACTTTAAGATATGTTATGTCGAATTGTTTCGAACAACAACCACTATAAAAATATCGACATAATATTAAAACTTTTCTATACCAATAAAAAAAATACATAATACAAGTCAAATGTGAAAATTCTACCCCTGTAGAGTATGTATGATAAAAATAACAAAGTCAGTAAGATCAATGATATGACGAAACGAGCCGAATATTTCCAGTCGAATTTTAGCTTAATTAGTTCCGGTGTCGCGTGGGATGACAGTGAAGTACGAAGCCAAAGTGATAGATTATTAAAAATATATGTTCTCAATAATATATTTTCAAACTTTTAACAGTAAGTAATTGCAAATATGTTTTGAATAAATTAATCGAATATAGAAAATGAAAATCTTAAAACACTGTTACAGAATTTTGTAACTTTAGAAACAAGATAAGAAGAATATATTATATTAAAATACGAGTATAATAGGGAAAACGTTTAAGCTTCAGAATTTATTTCGTATTTAAAAATACATATTCTTATGAATGAAATTCTGCCGTCGAAAATATGTAGCAAACCAAAAAATTCGAATTATCGATTGGAATTCCTCGTGATATGGTTCAGATTTCGAGACAGTGAGAACTATTAACCACTTCCCGGGCACGCCCGAGTATACTCGGGTATTGAAAATCGTCAAAAACGGACATCACGAGATAACTCGGGCAAACTTCATACGAAAATTACGAATTTGATCCAGTCCAAGCAAGGTCTGGACACAGACAAACAGATAAAAAATATGTTATCACAAATTTGTGTGTGTATTTTGCATTTTCAAATGTGTGCATGTGTGCATATGTGCATATGTTAAATCAATTGGACCGGCAAGTGGTTAAAACAACATTAGGTTGATTTTATTTTTGCATATTACTGTAATTGATAATGAACAGCTAACTAGAATTTGAAAAAGTCTACGGTGAATGTGGCATTCCTTGTTTTACTATGTCAGCAATCGTTTACACTGTTTTCAGTAAAGGGAGGCGGAGGCCAATGGCGTGTTCGAAAAGTGAAAAAAAAATCTGTCAACTGAAACATAATATTTAACTTACTTTCACAACAAGCTCAAAAATAATGATAGCTCACCAATAAACAACGCAATGATGTCATATCATTCGATAATGAAACTAAGTCATTCGAGATGTTTCGCCCTGTATATGCCCACGAAATAGTCACCAACCTGAAAAGAAACAAAAGAAAAAAAAAATAAGTCACCATGTTTTATTGTTGCAATTATCTAAAAACAAATGATGACACATCGCTAAGCGTAGCTCGGGCACGTCCACAGAATGCCACTCGACGGTGCCACAAACTGTTTCTGTCTCTTATTTTTAACTCCATAGATTTTTGTAGCGTCTTTCATATTGACACTTATATGAGTAAATTTAAATCGACCATAGATAATCTATTCTTAAATACTTCGTACGATATTATACCACATATGTATATATCAGAGGAAACCGATGCCATTTCGATAAAATGTTACAATATGAAACACTTAAATAATAGCCCACAGAGTTTGAGAACCTGCGGACTTTCAGATCATTCGAAGTTTTTATTGTTTTATCTCGATTACATTATAATGTACAAATATTTTTAATTCATTTCTAATTGAAGTGTTTTGACTTCGGTCTTCCGAAGTGAACTATTATATAAATTATTATATGAAGAAAATATCTTCATAAACATAAACGAAAAACTTTTACCAGATAGCGGTGCCACATTCCTCTCTCTCTGTCAGCAATACAGCAGACAGATAGGCAGGGTATGAGTTGTGTTAAAGATAGACCAATAAAAAGAGAAATACAGTCAATTCTCATTTTAGGCGGCAGATACATTCCACGGGATATCGCATAAAAGTGTTGACTTTAAAAAAAAGGTTGAGTTGCGCTCCATTAAATTTTAAAATTCGCATAACTTTTAAGCACCCAGATTCGCATTTAAAAAGTTGAGGAAAATAATATGTCATTGAAATCACGTTCAAATCTTAAACTTTCTTTATAAAAAAAATATCATGTTTGGGCATTATTTGTGTATTGTTAACATAGTAGAACTATCGCCACTGCATGACAATGCTCGGTGCTATTTGCGATGTGGTAAAAAATCAGTTTGAACTTGACTGCAACACAAACAACATGAAACAAAAAACTGGCCACACGTGTCTATGTCGACTTTTAAGGCTAGGGAGCACTGGATTTGGAAAGTGTAAACTTACACTTAGTGCGGTTTTTTTATTTATTTAAATTAATTTTAAAACTACTTTATAAATGTACATGTCTAACGTAATAAACAGCGCGTTGCTCACATACTTTACGTGGAAAATCAGTGTTTCACCTGTTTATTACAATGTAACCTTGACACGTGCATCCTTGTACATATTATGTTCCCATATTAAGTCATAGCTTTTTTTGTGCGATTTTCCCCAGAACGCATCTACCGCACAAAAAAGGTTTAGGTGTATGTGGATATATGTACGACAGGAAGTCTCACTTTTTTTAAATTTGCATTTAAAAAAACGCATAACTTCGAAATCGCATAAAATAAAATCAAATAAAAAGAAGATAAACTGTTATTTTCTTACGAAAACAGAGTTCGGTCGAAGAAACATTCCACCAAACTTAGTTTTCCGGTTGATGTAATTCGCCGTTTGCAAATCTTCTCGTCGAGCAAATAAGCAGTGCGGCAAACGCGCAAACACGGGAGCTTTACTTAAAGAATTGCTCGAACACAATAAATATCCCAATTTGAATTCCCCACCAGATCAAAGACAAATTGAATGTACCAGATTTTAAGCAAATCGCCGAGAACAAAAGTCTTGCGAGAATTACGGACGGTTTATTGGGATCTCGATATATTATTCAAATGGGTAAGTACATACTTACGGATTGAAAATCAACTAGGCGAATTCAGAAGGATTCAATGAAAGCAAGCACCGTAGTAGAGCAAACTAAATGGTATTCGAGGAATCAACGATACGAAATATTTCAAGGGTGTCGGAATTCACTTCGTAGTAAATAATGATGGTTTGTTATCTGCTTCTATGAGAAGCATCCTCGAACTGACTATGTTCTCTATATCTTGAAATAAAGTTGTCAAGAGTTTAGAGATTTTTGTATTTACCCGAAAATTGTGTTCAACTATACCCCCCTCGTCGATTAAACAACTTTTTGTTTTGTACTTACTCTACAATTTATGAAACGACTCTTAAAATTAATAATATTAAGCTCATTGAGCCTTTCTTACTCCCGAGGGTACCAAATATTCTTACTACCTCGAGTTTACCTCGGTTCCCCAGCTCCTGGCATAGTTATTTTCTAAATTGGAGAATTTCCTTGATCAAGATAATCACCTTTTTCAAACGAATAATATTGTATAGACACGTTGCTATTACACCGGTTGTGTTATTATGTGTGAAACGTGTTTCGTCTCGTTGAGAAGAAAGCATATTCAGATTTTTTTCGATGGATACTGGTAACTTTGTGGAAATTATTTTTTTAAATATTTTCTTAAAAAAGTATCTTATGGTTTAAACTTTAAACCATAAGATACGTTTCAAAGAGAAGTCAGACCTGTTAAGACGATAAGTGGAATAGCAAAATCATTGATTTTAGATGTAAGTCTTCATTCTGAATGGGTTTTTTTTTACAGGACGCAGGAAAGGGGAAGATATAAACAATAATATTATTAATTACTTGCGCCTGTTAGACAACATTCAAAAATAAACAAATTAATTAAAGGGAGCCACACAATCTGATTCAATGGTACTCAGGTAATTATAATTGATTTAAATTAATCACTAAGATCCTTTTATCACTTTTAAGGTCTGGTTTTACTGTCAATACTAGGTGGAAAGGCATTATAATAAAAATAATACTACATTTTTAGTACTTTTTCCACATAAAATTTAATTGATCAGGACCGGTTTGTACAGTTTGACAGGATCAGTTGACAATGCTCGCCATGAGCGAAACCGGTCCTGTTCAAATAAATTTTATGTGGAAAAAGTACTAAAAATGGATTATTATTTTTATTAAGATCCTTTTGTTCAGAATCTATCTAATCTCTAAAAAGGGGCAATCAACCAAGAATCGTAACCGTATTTTACTGAAACTGATAAGATAAATTTTCAGCACAGCTTTAATCTAAAATATTCACTAATTAAATATTATACATTTTCTCATTTAGGATTCGTGTAGAAATATTAGTCTCCTAGATTTAGTCTCAAGTTCCATTTCAATTATTTTATAATTAACTATTATAGAGAATAGAAATTTATAATACAGTATAATTTCATTAATCTGGCTTTCTGTAACTCTGTAAAAGTGCTGGAATACTGGAATGTATTACATTTATGAAATATTGAAGAAAAAACGTGAAAATGTGTTTATCATAACATATATTTCCACGGTAATTTAATTTTCTCGGGCCTGTAGCCATGTGGTCAGGGTCAGGTGTCTACTTCCTAGCTTAGTCATTACATTAATCTTATATATAAAACCGAAACGGCGTATGTATGTCTGTGGATCTGTAATTCCCTTTTGCATTGTTGATCATTAAGTTGCCATAAAAACGAATATGAAAGAAAATATGTTTGAATTTTTATCGGCAAAGACATTTAGTCAAAATGTAATAAATTAGTCTTCTACTGAACTTTTCCCGGCTTTAATTAATATAATAATGTTTATTATTTACGTGAAGGTATTATTTGACATTTCTTTGACAGCAAATTAGATTTTTTCCTTGAATTTGGACATTTTAATGGGCGAGAATGGGGCTGTCATCAAATTAAATAAAGTTTGTGATTTTATTTAAACTCTATTTTGGATGTTAGATTTTGAGATATAATTATGTCGAATGATAATGAACATTAAATAATTATTGGTCGCTTAGTCCGAGCGACGCCGGGTAGCAATACTAGTATTCATATAAAACAGATAAGTTGGTCAACTGAATAACCGGCAGTTTTCGTAAGATTTTTGTCATTATTGGGAGTGGAAAACAGTAAAAAAAACTTTGAGTAGTGTAGTTTCTAAAATTCACATTTACATTATCCAGTTGAGATCTAAGATTGTTTTAAAATTTGATACCTTCGAAATTAGCCCGGAGTGCTTTCATTTACATAAGGTCAACGAGGTGTTTTAATTAAGAACATGAACAAAAACCTAATCGCCGCTGTCTATTTTGCAATATTTTAAAATTAATGAATAGCATGTATTATTTAAATACAATCTGTTGGGATGATCCATTGAGACTACATTTTCATTTTGTCGTAAGCGGCATGGTTGAAATAGCACATACTTACGCAACGATGTTTTTTTTGTTCAAAAAATCTATATCCAACTAGATGGGAAAAGTTTCACACAGAATCTCATATGGTTTAAAAAATCAAGCATTTTAATCATAAATATTGATACCACCATATATGGTAGGATATCAGAACTCTCTCGAACGATCTATTAATCACCTCAGTCTATAATTTTTAGTTGATATCAGGAAGTAAATTCAGTTTATTAATACTCTATATTGAGATCTATAGCGATTCAATATAGAGTAATTTCAAATCTTGTAAAAGAGACATTTAGGCGCGACGTCTCCAAGTCGGTATTGCGACCAACGTCTCGCTCTAAATGTATCTGACTCTTTCACGCCCTGAGTGCATGAGATACGTGGTATTTCACGCTGGCCCATAAAAAATGATTCATCGGGCGCATCTTTCACGGTTTTGATCCGTTAATATGACAATAAGTTGGGCAATACCCGCTAAACACGGGCGATAATGAGCTTATTAGCATCGATTTTTGAGTAAATTAGTCAGTGAGAAATTAAAAAGATCCGGATAAGACTTCGTGTTGGTCGAGTAACATCCCAAACGTAAGCCACGGAAAGAAGCTCTCAAGCTCCTAATCTTCCCTTCTGCTAACTGCTCGTAATCCTATCTTTGTAACTTACTTCAGTGTAATTAACTTAACGTGAAAAATCTGTGTGTAAATTCTCTGTGTCTAACATTTTAATTAAATTGTGTCTGCTAATCGCACTATATTAACGCTTTGAGATCGTGTTATACTAAAGGGCATCCTGTTTCTCTTACTCCGATCCCTAAATTCCTCTTCCCGAGTGTCCCTCTCATTAAACGAGAGCCGAGATCAAGATTGTCTCAATATTTACGATTAATTCAATTGGCGCTGTATCCAATTTTGTAATATGCAAATGGCGATGTGACCAACAATGCGCTGATAAATCAAGATGAGGCGGTTGTCAGTTCGCAGCAGCTTATGTAATATTATTTTGATCTCTAAAACCTAAAGCGGGCCTTCGTAACAATGTCGATCGTGCATTTTCATCGGCATCGTCATGACAGCGAAAAGTTCAACGGTACGGACTGAATGGAAGTCGTGACAAGACAAAATTGTATACATCGGGCGACAGTGCTGCCTTCGCTCAATACTATACAACCACCCATTTATGTGTACGGTCATCATATTTACTATAAGTTGGAAGACAGAAAAATATTATATACATAGTGGTAAATTGTTACTTAATCTTGAATAGTTTTACTAATTGGTTTGGTTTCATCATGAAATTAATCAACCAATGGCAAACTATCGGCTTAAGTTATCAAATATATTTCCCTCATAATCATTAAGGCATTGTTTGCAAAAGTCTCTGGATACAAACCATTTTATTTTTTTCAATTTTTCTATGTAAATTTTTGAAGAGATATAAATAACACAGTATATTGTTACTAAAAAAAACCAGCATATATAAAAATGCAAAATACATAAAAAAAACTATGCTTTGGTTATGAATTTCAGTTTACTTTGTTTTGCTTAGAATAACAATAGTTTTTGCGATAACTTAAAAAACTGTATGTCGATCTAAATACTTTCATATTATGATTAAGCATTAAAAATACGCTTCAGATTTTGACGGAAAATAAAAGATAATCAAATGAATGAATGTTGGAACATATGGCACGCCATCAACTAGGATGGTGTCAAAAATGAAATCATCAAAAGAGTGACGACTTCAGTGGCATAACTAGTCGCGTTGGAAATTTAATATCTACAAACACATAACCCCTACGGCAACTGGTGGTCACATGCGGTAAGGGTTATTTTTTATGTGTTTGTGGTGTGCTAGTTATTGTCGGATAAAGTATGAATACCAGCCATGTTTTGTTTCATATCTTGCCTCGTTTTCTGAAGATCAACTTGATATATTTTGACAAAAAAACATCTTCCGGAGATACAGGATGGTCGGAGAAATAGCTTTATTTTTATACACCGTTTTTACAAAAAAAAATTAGGGGACAATAGAAGAAGTCATCTACACCAATGGAAATTTAAGATACTTTTTCGATCATATATGTCCGTATGCTCGGAGGATACGGATAGGTGTCTCGACGATCTACGTATACCGCCAATCATGAAAGAGCTCTTCAACTTGATGATGATTATATCACCGGATCGAACCGCCGAGTGGGACAGTTCCGGTCGATCTCTAAACATTAAAAAATCGATTTTAAAACGTTTTGTGAGTCGTTAATAATCAACACAACGTTTGAAACCGACGTGGTAAATCTGCCCTGTGAGCTGTATATGATAATATTACATAATAAATAATATGTAGGAAAGCGATGTTAGTATTTTGTTTTTTTAAATAACCCCGTGTTTTACGAATCCAAAAAAATTCAAAGGTCTTATGTGCCATCGGGCCAGACGCAATTAACGCTCTGGTGAGCTTGGACATTCATAAATTCGCGTGCGCCATGAGTCCTTACGTATGATACTTGCATGGGCGAGGACCGTTTGATATTTAAAACTCTGCCGCTTTCAAAGCCGCGCCGGAACGCCTCGGCTTGAATTTAAAATAGTTGATTAAAGGTCTTATGTGCCACTTCTGGAGCATGGATCTACGATTTATCGCTGCTTGTTTTAGCTCCAATTCAATGTACCATACCCTTTTGACATCGATCAAACTATTGTTTTAATATGCACTAATACACGTTTATCTATGAAATTATAACATATATATTTTTATAAGTTGTTTATTTATATAGTTATATTTGTTTGAAAGTACCATATCTAATACCAATGCCTTTCGTGCTGTGCATTTTTCACGTTTTTTGTTGCAAATAAAAGTGATTTTAAATTCCACACGTATGTATATATCTAGATTATATTTGCATAGTTTATATTTTATGCTTATCAGGACCGGTTTCGCTCATGGCGAACATTATCGTCATCAACTGAATTATCAACTGTGAGCGAAACCGGTCCAGATGAAATAAATCAGATGTGAAAGACTAAAATGTGTTATTATTTTTATTATAATGCCTTTCCACCAAGTATTGACAGTGAACACCTTAATAGTTTATATCTAAAAAAAATATTCATATTGTTATTTTATATTGGATAAGATTGCATTTTCTTGTCAAAATTAAAATTTATGCAAAAAAAAATATGTATTTATTTTATCTTTACAATTTTTATTTTTTATATTGTTTTCTTTGATTCCTTTAAATATAAACTGTTTTTGATGTGTATTATTTTATTTCAATGACTTAATTTGAATAATGTAGAAAATATAATTGTTTTGGCAACCCATAAACCATTCCCTTTTTTTTTCGAAAATTCGGTCCGTAACCAAAGGGTTAACATTCATCATGTCGGGACGCAAACGCTTTTATTTGAAACTGATATCGTGAAAGAAGGTGTCGCGATTTCACGGCAAACGTTCATTAGAATAATATATCACACTAATCTTATATGTATATAAAACCGAAACGGCTATGTATGTATGTATGTTTGTGGGTCGGGAATTCCCTTTGCATTGTTATTGCTATAAAGTTGCCATAAAAAACGAATATGAAAGAAAATATGTTTGAATTTT
Source organism: Himalopsyche kuldschensis (assembly GCA_028554975.1). Taxonomy (NCBI): domain Eukaryota; kingdom Metazoa; phylum Arthropoda; class Insecta; order Trichoptera; family Rhyacophilidae; genus Himalopsyche; species Himalopsyche kuldschensis. Next base: position 3,371,445 of record JAHFWI010000005.1, read on the forward strand.
TATCGGCGAAGATATTTAGTCAAAATGTAATAAATTAGTCATCTACTGAACTTTTTCCGGCTTTTATTAATATGATAATGTTTATTATTTACGTGAAGGTATTATTTGACATTTCTTTGACAGCAAATTAGATTTTTCAATCAAATTAAATAAAGTTTGTGATTTTATTTTAACTCTATTTTGGATGTTAGATTTTGTGATGATGTGAAATAAAAATATGGTTGACACGGCACAAACACACAGTGGATAAACACAAAGTTGGAATATGTAAATGTGACGAGGACAAGTTGTCTCACAGTGTCAATAAATTGTGTGCTTCTTTGCGTGGTCAATTGAAACAATTCAAATTTGAATATTTTCGTTATTACTATTTTTCATAGTCAAACTAAAACAAGCACCACTTTGGTTTTTGATATTTGCGGGTGTTTAATTTTAAAATCCCCGTATACAACACGCAAACGTGTTCTAAATTAAATCAATTTAGTGGTCGGTCTGACAAGGTCGAAATAGCGATCAACTAATTATTATATATTGAATTTTTTCACCGTATTTTAATGGGTTCTACCCAAGTCAATGCCAATTTAATTAATATGCTCTTGAGAGTTGGAACTGTTTCACGTATCAATACAGGTTGAAGCCATTGCTTAAAATTAACTTATAATTTGTTGCAATGCACATATATATTAAATATACATTTTTCAATAAATAAACGATTATGATATCTTTTGTTTTTATTGTCCGACATTATTTGGCGTCCATTTGTATGTTAACTGAGTAAAATTTCTACATCTGTCATAATATGACGAGGCCCGCCGCGTCAAGATCGTTTCAAATATCAAACATATGCGGTAAGCGCGGCAACGCGCGGTAAATCGTCAACATAAGACGCTCATGAACTTGGACCGTTTGATATTTGCAAGCGATTTGCGCGCGCAACGAGTCAGGCACTTCGATGCGACTTACGACAATTTGTTGAGACGTACCGTCCTGACCGCATCGCTTCGTCTACATATGACACTTGCATGGGCCAGGACCGTTTGATATTTTAAAACTCTGCCGCTTTCAAAGCTGCGCCGGATCGCCTCGCGGAGATTCGCCCAGCTAAGACGACCCGTAAGTAAGGTCGTAAATGAGAAACCAAGGCAACGTACAAAGTTTTAATTGGATAAATATACTATAATAGTTATTTTTGATGGATTCTGCGGTAACTTTGTGGAAATTCATTTATTAAATTTGAAAAGTTTGTTTTACTGTTTATGCCACTAGATGTAACATATGGAGCTTTGGGGAGCATCTTCAGACCCCACAAGACGCTAAAATTGGTAGTATTAAATAGAATGTTGCCACACATATCCATAAGACAAGATGGATACTTTGAGCTTTTCATTTAAAGGTGGTATACTTCGAGCTTAATTTATGATCAAAAATAATCATTAGTGAAAATGTAAGAATCTAACGAGTGATACAAGATTCGTTTCTCAAAGAAAATATTTATTATTGACTAATTATCGAGTCCAATATCTTCTTCTTTTCGTTTTTATCCTATTCTTTTCAATAAAGCCCAGTAAAAAGTAATTCATGTATTTTTTTACGATCGACATTTCATGGTTAATTTGTAATGGCAGCCATGCATGTCATTCTGTTTTAAAAAAAACTAGCAGAAGAAAAACAAAGTAGCTGTTTTTAAAAAATCTGCTACTTTGGTAAATAGTTTTTGAGGCTTATTCCCAATAATTTTTGACAATAATTCTAATTGGTAAGAATGAAACACATTTCTTACTAATTGTATATTTGAAAAATCAATTGGTTCAACTTCTCTTGTTACTTAATTATAATTAGCGTTCTTATTGTTACACAAATTGTGCAATGCAAGCTTACGCTATTGAAGGAAAAGATTACCCTAGCAAAATACTAACGGCAAGCCTTTTTCCGGTTCGCCTCGACTCGGATGGGATAAAGTACTATTTGCTGAAAGCAAAATCGGCTATGCGACAAGAGCAAACAGTATGCCCTTGTTTGACAGCCTTGTCATAAATAAAAGGTTGCCAGAGATTTGTTGGTGTTTTTCCACGAGACGCTAGTTTTCGTACCAAGAAAAGAAAAGGAGAGGGTGAAATGTCGCCGGTCGGTTCGAGACAGCGAAAAACTGTGCGGGTTCCATATGCCTGTAAACGGAGGGGTTATTTTTTTTTTTTAGCTTGGGAGAGCCACCAACGAGCAAACATTATTACTTCGGCGTAATAGGAATGGGGGTGACTTTTTACATTAAAATAAAACCGAAAAAAACCAAATATATATCTAACGCATTGATAGATTCGGTATGTAGGGGGCATTTTTAGAAACAGTGAAACCCCAAAGAAAAGCATTCAAGTGTTCTTAATAATTTAAATATTAGAATTTTTTTTAAAAACTTTTCACAGACTTGGGATTGTATAATTGCATTTTTTAGAACATGTCTGAAAAATTATAAATCTTAGGAATAATAAATATAAGTCAAACTATTTTTATTTACAATAAATGTATTAACAAATGAACTCATATATAGTTAGAATGCAAAGTTGGCTCTCATTTACATACTAATTCATTACGGGGTATGTACCAAGTATTTTATCACATTCCCGTACTGTATTCATTAGGAATATGTCAGCCAATGTAAAGAATGTAAATGATTTTTTCACCACCTTACGAATACTGATTTTTGAAAGTATTTTTTACCAGCAAATATTTATTTTTTTAAGACTTACTTCGTCGCAGACTGAATTTTGAAAGTGATTCGAAGGTATTCGAAATAATTCTTGCTCAAATACCTAGCATTTGGTAAGATTTCTTTTGATTTTTCAATTACATAGTTTCTACTTAAAGGAGAATAGTAGGATTGATCTTTGTTTTTTTTCCAAATTTACTCATTAATATTATTAATGAATTCATAAACCTCTATTTTTATTAATGTCGCTTGCTTCTGTTTGTTAGTTTAACATTTGTTTTGCTGAAAAATGGTTCAAAAGAAGAGTCATATGAGGATATCAAACAATAAATTGATTGAATCAATTGGACCATCTGTCTCGAACGGAAGCGTGGTATAATATAATACAATAATGTATATTATATAATCACGTTTCCGTCCAGATGTTTTAATTGATTCAATAAACTTATGATAAAACACATAAATGTATACAGCAATAGACAAATGTATGAAAAAATAAACAAAAAAAACTAGCCCAACTAAAGTTATTTGACATTGTACTGATATCTCGTATTTACACGAATTGTTCATGACAGGTTTAGATAAGATAGGTTATTTTTGAGTAACATGTCATGTGCGTAATGGATTTAACTTAAATAAGATATATTATGTTTGTACTTAGTATCACAAAAACTTAAGATTAGGAAATATGAAATCATATTTTTGTAATAATGGGTTGCGTGATGAAATTACTGCTAACGCTGGAAAAGATTAGATAATATTAGAGGGGGGGGGTTGTTACGGGAGAAGGATCGAAGAGAAGAAGGACTTACTACTCGTTTTGATAATTACGTATCAGAGGAGGAAAATCATAACCGATGTAAATTATGTGGGGAAACACTCATTATATTTAAAGCATTATTAGCTTAGAACTGATTAACATCATAACCCTATTTATTTCCAAAATACGTGGATTAAATGAAGATATCAAATTTCTAATAAAATAATAAAACATTTTTTGTACTTATTCCGCAGTAAATTTATTTAGATCAGGACCGGTTTCGCTCAGAGCGAGAAAATTCAACTGATAAGCAATACAACGATACAAAGTTATGTATACAAAAACAAAGCACGACTAATAAAGGGGTTAGTTTTGATACCGCCCTATAGGGTAGGTCATCAGAACTCTCTCGAACGATCTATTTATTCACCTACGAGTTCAAGTTGATATCAGGAAGTAAATTCATTCTAATAATACTCTGTATTGAAATCTATAGCGATTCAATATAGAGTAATTTAAAATTTTGTAAAGTAGACATTTAGGCGCAACGTCTCCAAATCGGAGCTGGAGCTTACATCTCGCTCTAATTGTCTCTGATTCTTTCATGCCCCGAGTGCGTGAGAGACATGGTATTTCACACAGACTCTGCTGGACCAAAAAAAATGGTCCAGCGAGCGCATCTCTAGCTGTTATTTTGCTCCGTTCAGATGACGACAAGTTAGGCAATATCCGCTAAGCGCGGATGATAATGGGCATATAAGAACCGCTTTTATTGTAATTAGTCAGTTAGGGATTAGAGAGCATTGAGTGTGCATTTGAGAGCCAGATAAGTCTTACAACGTGGTTGAGAGAATTCTCCCAAGTGTAAGTTCTGGAAGAAGCCTTCAAGCTCCTAATCCTATCCCTAAAGATAAGTTCTTAAATCTAACTCCTGATATCGCCTTCGCCAATTTTAAACTATATTCAGTGTATTGAGAGAAATTCTCCCAACTATGTTTTAATCTCTTTCTGTTTAAATAAGTTTGATTGTCAAAGAATCATCTATTTTAAATTGTTTTGTAAAGATTTAAATTCTTATAATTTAAAATCTATAGGTATTTCCATATTGTGAATCAGTTTTCCATAACATGTTCGTTTGCGCGAATGATTATCTTGTTACCGGCCCGTCCGATGATTTAGTATATGTCGGACAGACCGGTAGGAAGATAATCACTGGAAAATTTGTCCTGATTCGTTTACATTCCTGCAATAAGGGCCTCAAACTGAATGCATTGGAACAGCTATTAGGTATAATCAGTCCAATGAAATTCTTAAAATCAGATCTCAATTAATAGCTCACCTCTGTTAAAAACCATTAACAAACAATAAACCTAAACAATTTAAAAAAAATACCTAAATTATTGTAAACTTATTTAAATTCTTTCATGTGACGTCGGTATGGTTTCAACAGAAAGAGTAAATAATTTTAAACTAGAATTAAAATACATTGCTATTTTTCTTTCCGTATTATATTCAGTGTATTGTAAACGTATCGTGTGTAATGTGTAATTCTTTTATAATTTAAAATCTGTGTATCTAAAAGTAAATAAATTTTGTATGTGCTAATGGCACTTGTTTAACGCTTTGAGATCGTGTTTACTTAAGAACATCCTGTTTCTCCTACTCCGATCCCTAAATTCCACTTCCCGAGTTTCGGATCGGAGGCTTCCTCTCATTTAACGAGAGAGCCGAGATTGAGGTCGTCTCAGCTTCATTTAACATAAAATTATGATACATAATACTTGACTAACATGTCGTAAAATTATTTTCAGAAGATTTTTAAAAACAAAAAGAAATGTGGATATATTTGTGATTTAAATCAGCTTTATCCGCTACCAATAAAACTTTTATTATTGAATACAGATAAAATAAAAAAGCAACATGGGTCACAAGAAAATGCCGACTCCTCGAAGCACTGTTTTAAAAAAGACATACGTATTTACAGTAAAGGGGTATGCTATGCCTTACTGAGGTTTGATTAAATTGCTGACATTTACACGAGGTCTTCTTTCAAGATTCTATGTAAGCCGGAGTTTGGTTTGTAAGCAGTAGCCGCGTGGTGTGAGTACCAGTAGTAATGTTCGGTGTTTTTTAAATGGGTCGCAAATTTTTCCTTTAATTTGGGTCTCAATACTGCTAATCAATGTCTTTGTAGCGAAAACCATTCAGTTATTAAAACAAATACTTTTGAGCTTCAGGGTGATATGTGGACTTCGAAGAAGAGAAGAAAAGAGAAAAAAGAACCAGCTGTGTGGTTAAAACGATTGTACCTTCAATATATAATAAATAACACTTCATAAATAAAACACTTTGATTTTTCCACGTATTAAATACGTGGAATAATTTTATTTTAAAATGAGCTTCCAGAAAGTTACCGCCGAATCCATCAAAAATAACATGTCAATTAGATTTTCCGCGAGTCATCTGTTCTCTCACTCTGCCTGCGATTAACTTTACAGTGTTAAAGTTGAATAACAAATGACTTTCAAATCAATTCTTATTTGATTTACCGTGTGTATTTCATTATAAATTTTCTACCTACTATGGACAAATCAGTGCAAATAAGTTGGTAATAAAAATTCTTATATTTTCATAACATTCATTAAGATTGTTTGGATTCTGTATTCGCGAAAGACTCGTGATTAATCTCTGGTACATAACAGAGCTTCTCAAACTGTAGCGATTTGTTTAAATATTTGATAAAATCGTGCATCCGGCGGGCCTGCAATTGATAGTACCCGCACTGACTTATTGCAGTACTCCAGTTTAGAGGGAAAAGGTTGTTGTTGTAAGACAATGTGGCGTGGTTTTCCATTGTTCAACTCTTTACAATATCATCTGTGTATCGCGAAGGGGTTTTTCCGAGGAAAAGTCCGCAGCATTCTGTTATTAATAACCTCGCCTGCCACGATGAAAATTGTAATTTAAAACGGATTTTGGATTACTGCATTACGCTATTACAGCGGACAAACTAGGGCACATACTTATGTTGACATTGTTTCAGTCAACTATGATAACGAAGGGATTAAGAGCAAAAAGACTATTTTTCAAAATTTTAATTTACAATCTTACACAAATTAAAAGACTGATAAAAATAGGTAAAGGTTTTCGACAGTTTTACGATATCTTAAGATTTTTGTTGAAAGAGCCTAAATCAATCAATGAAACTAGATTGGCTGACAAGTTTTGAATTTTATTTAGATGCTGTAGTTTGATTGGATAAAACGGAGAGAATAGAAGACATTGAAGAGTATAATTAGCATAGAGGCCGACATAATCTCGAGTGGTTTAAATATCGTATGGGTCGAAGATATGATGACTCGAAATAATTTTAATGGGGCAAGTGGGTTTTGCCCTGTTAGAATAAATGTATTAATTTTTATTGTGGCAGTTTAAAAAAATGTTATTTACATTGATAATTAAGCTGATAATACAGTCGAAAGATAAAATATAGTAATTACCGAGTTTACGCGAAGGTGTCGTGCTAAAATCGAAAAATGGATGTCAAATTTCCTGTAGGTACCCTCAATTACAAAAGCACATATATACTAAAAAAAATAATTCAATTCAATAAAGATACCTTGAAAGTGTTGGCTTCATGAATCAACGAAAATCATTGATTGAACACGTCACGCGTATACATTTTTTCGGATTTACCATTCGCAAATCAGAGTAAGAAACGATGAAGTAATTATTTGTCGTGCTACGATTTTTTCCAACATAATTTTTATTTTTTCCTCAGATATCACTCGGCACTAATGACTTCTCAACGACGTTCAGTCCTCAAAATGCTCATTTCGATTATTAAAACAAAAATTGTGGAATATATTATACAAGAGGCTACTTTTACCATCCTTCGAGATTCAAAAAGTAGAGACGGGCGAAAGTCGCATTAAAAAAATACCCAAGATAAATTATAATATATTATATTCATTACAAAGGTGCTATGTAATGAGCGCAATCAAATGGCGGACCCATGGTTTGGATACCCTGGTGTAACAGGTGAAGGTATTTTATGTTTTATATAAATTTTTATATGCAACAAAGGCATTTTGTTTTCCAGTGTTCAAGTATATACGCTTAAAATTGTATTTGTGTGTGCCTTATAAATACTAACGGTTGTTTTATTTTACTATTCGGAATAAATTCAACAAAAATATACAACGTAATTGGAGCCATAAATATCTGTATTGAACGAATAAGTACACCTCGGCAGCGAAAAGGCAGGACCGCTTCTGGCCAAAAAGACTGATTTAGTTTTAACTCTTGCAGTGCCAAATAACCTTGTTGAAGTAGCCACAATATCACGAGATAACATTCAACCATCTTTCCCGTAAATTAAAAAATAAAATCAATTACCAGTTATTTAATAGCATGGAAATGCCAACTAATTCAATAGGTGGGTTTTATCCGACGTTATTTAAAAAAATAGTTTGTTTTGATTATTTGAATTAATAAGTAATGATATTTATTCAAAAGGGATGAAGGGGGTACAAGGGTGAGTTAGGACGATTAAGTTGCTCATTTAAAATTGGCAAACTATTCAGCTTTGCCCTATTTATTTATAACACTCTAAAATAATTTATGATCAATCACCCGTGCTGTGTTGTATAATTTTTAACCATTCGTTCGCGTTGAACGAGTGATTTCAGATAACAAGGGTTGACAAAATATGAGGTGTCTTTATTAAATCCAAAAAACTAGATGTTTCGGCACTCTTATATTCAATGTGCGGGTGGTTCCCTCGCGTAGATTCCGGTAGGCGAACCCCTGGTCTTCTTCATGAGTTTTGACGCTAACGACCCGGGATTCGTTTACTGGAATCTTCACGGACACGAATGAACTTGAACTAAAAAAGCAGTAATTAATTTGTATCGCTTATATATACGAATAAAAATAGTATATCTGTATTGAAATTCCATCAAGCACGTTCGGACGAAGTCCTAAATTGCATCAATATTAAACGCTTGAATGAGCAGAAGTAGTGAACGGGTTAGATGAAAAAGTCGATGACTCCTGTGCACAGATTCTGTACACGTTCTGGCGCAGCCAATTGCACCTGACGCGATAAACAAAAGCAGCAAAATAAGCCTAGCGTACGGATTGCGCAACCAACGTCTGCACTCTCCAATACAAAAAGCGTTTGAATTCCGAATATGGTAAAAGCATACAAACTGCAATTGTTTCGTGTATGCTGGAAACAAATCAGTAAGGTATGAAATACAGTTCGAAGTAAAAGTGGTTCTTCAATATAGCAATGTTTTTCAGTATAGCTTTATTGTACACGTTGTTCCACAATAAAACACTGTTTCACGGCTATTTTCCGTAACGGTATACGATCACGAAAATAAATAAATTTACTCATCATGTTTTCGTTCCCGATGCGAAGCTGCATGGGACTATGCACTGTGGTGCTTCAATAAAATGAAAAAATGATTCGCTAAGCAACCTACTTTAAGTGATATGAAGTATATTTTTCTTTCGGACTATCCCGAGGCCAAAATGAGAACTCATCAGAATCATTCTTGAGAATGTCCCGGAGAAATTTTCTGAGGAATCTTGAATATGAGTTGTTTGCTCCTCTAAGGAGTAGAGAGCCTGCCAATGGTCACTAAGAGCTTTAACAATTTAAACGGTATTACTTCGGATGTCGACATATTTCACAGGGACATGAGTGAGTTCAATTGTACATTTTAATGTATTATATTTGATTTTGTCGGTTGACTCTTCTTTATGTAAAAAATATTTTTTTCTTGCTATGTTTAAACCTTCTTTCACATTGCAAACGAAAAAAACTTATAATTTGAGATTTTTGTAAGGTTTATAATCAAAAATGTCCCGTCACCGACATGATTTATTGAATTAATGCTTCTAAGTTGACCTTGGTCGAGATCAAGTCAGCGTGGCCCTTTGGGAACGTATGAGGACGGACTGCAGCGAACTGTTCTACCCACTGTTTATATCGCCTACTACAACATATAACTATAGAATACTTTAAAAAATATCAACGTACTAGGTACCACAATAATCGTATTAAACATTAATTTAGTTACCAAGCAAACCCAATCGAAGTCCATGTCAATAATTATTACACCTGATTAATTATATCATGTTTGCTCTTACTAATTCAAACATTAAATGCATAACTTTTTTTCATATAAAATGTGATAACTTTGTTATTTCACTGATTGGGTAAGGTTAATTTATTAATAACGTAAACAGTGATTAAAAATTATTTACTTTTAAATTAGTATTAATTACAATAACACTACAAGTCACAAATGAATTGTGTAAAGGTAAATCCAACAATAAATAATTTGAACAGTGGTGAAACGCCTGTTCTATTTAAAATATTATTCACGAATAAGTGGAATTACGAAGTTATAAATTTGATTTTATATAAAAAATTAATAAAACCCCAAGTATAGTAGATATGGCCGTTATAAAAAACGTTCATATAAACCAGTGCTTCCCAAAAGTTTTCATGCAAATGCCCTCTAAATCTGAAACAAAATAATTCGCGGCCACCCTGAACAAAAAACATGTTTTGTGCGGCCCCCAGTTTGAAAAGCACTGCCATTACCGAATTATATAAAACAATAAATGTCAATTTAACATGGGTTAAAAGTACGTCACTATTAAAAATATATTTCCAATATTACCTCGTTACATTCCAGATCAGTACTTCATAGGTTATTCTTCTTCGTTTACTGGTGATATGAATTTGATTTATCTTATTAAATTTATAATATGTCATCATGGAGGACACAAGCGGTGAGGTAATTGTATTACTTACTGTATTTTGCCCGTGACCCGTAAAGCGATAAGGTCAGACCGATGATTTGATTGGTTACACAGTTACATGGCATTCGATATGATGCACTTAAAAAAAGTAAGGCAATGACGTAAGGGCAATGATAAAATAGAAAGGATCGAGAACCGATGATGTATGAGACCATTTTAGAATACGGTATGTTGTGCAAAACGCGTAGACGAGTGTTGAATACTCTTTGCTGAGTCCGTGGTGCAGCTGTCAACGCCGTTGGCTTTCGTGACAGGCTTCGCGAGTTCGGGTCGAAATTCCCTCCCACCCATCCGATCTTACAAGTAGGGCGTAGCGAGAACAGCGAACTAACCACTAGTACTGTCCTAGCCATATCCTTTCTAACCCCTTCTCTCTTCGAAGTGAAGAGAGGTTAAGCGACCAAGTAACAAACAGTTTTTGTACCTTCTAGATACCTCCATTGTGAGGACATATGCACACATTGGGAGCAGGCATGACTTTAAAGGTTTCACGATCAACGGTTCGCATCTATCAATGAACACTTTCAAACAATTGGTTTTCACATTTATTATAGAATTCCTTACCACTTAACACTTATACTACCCTGAAAACAGGGCGAAGATAGATATTACACAATATTTATACGTTTTTAGCGATAGAAGTATTCTTGCTGTATAGCTTTCAGACATTTTTTTTGTAAAATGGCTACTCATGTTGGGGAATTCCCTTTCATAGTTTTAATGTATTTATATCATACTTTATGCATTTTAATTTACGTCATAATGACGTTTTGTTTACTTAACTATATTGCGCTATTTACTTCAAGCATCCACTCAACCGTAATTTTCCTACGTTATCTATTTATTTTCGAAAACGGCTATATCGTCTGCCTTTCTAGCCACTTGGCGTGTTCCGTTTGATTGAGTCCACCCTTTGATCAAAGAAGTCACCTAGCTGATTTCTACAAGACAAGGAGCAAACAGTAAAGGCAAAGGATCTACCTGCTGCCTGATTCTATCCTGTTTTCACTTTTAAAGATTCCAACACATCAAAAACATACTCCTACCTGGTAGCACTATAAACAACATTAAAACACTTTGCTTTCATCCTTATTTTATGGACGTTTCATATATGTTTGGTATTGGTTCATTATTTTGTTTTCATATATAAATATATCCGGCTTCTGTGGTTTTGTGGTTAACGGCATAAACCTAGCTATCAGGTGGACCTGGGCATAAGTCCTGGCAAAGTCTAAATCAAATTCAGATTTTGAATTTAACACCGCCCATATGAAATACTAGTATTCGAACCCGGCTTCGCTCGGACCAGTTTGGGGTTATGTTCACCTCGGCGCGTAAATTCAGACGGGCCAAGTTGAAACAACGTTTTTTCAAAATTCAAAAGTCTAGGTCAATTAAAATGGTATTAAAATGAACATTTCAGACTGGCATTGACATTTCACAGCCCCTTTCATATATTGACAGCCCTATTCTCGCCCATTAAAATGTCCAAATTCAAGGAAAAATTCTAATTTGCGGTCAAAGAAATGTCAAATAATACCTTCACGTAAATAATAAACATTATTATTAATAATAAAAGCCGGGAAAAGTTCAGTAGAAGACTAATTTATTACATTTTGACTAAATGTCTTCGCCGATAAAAATTCAAACATATTTTCTTTCATATTCTTTTTTATGGCAACTTAATGACCAACAATGCAAAAGGGAATTACAGACCCACAGACATACATACGCCGTTTCGGTTTTATATATAAGATTTTCGGACCCATGGTCGAGTCTTAACGTCGATGGCTTCATTTTACAGCTGACGTAATGATTTTCGTTAGGGGACATGGATGTCTGTGCTGTAGAAGAGAGGTTGAAAATGGTCCGTAAGATCTACATTGGGAGCGGACATGGTTAAAAAAATATGACCACATAACACCATCGTATGTCGTATCTTTGATAATAAATTATTGAATTAGAATGGATTGATTCTTGTAACGACCTGGTTTCACATTTCGGCATCTTCAGCATAAGGGATGAAAACTATAAACTCCCCGTCAGATCAAGTTCATTCGTGCACGGCGAAACTCGGGTCATTAGCGACAAAACTCATGGAAAATTCAATCAATTCAAATTTGATATTGAAATTCCATCAAGCACCTTGAGTCGGAATCCTCAAAATAAATTATTGAACTATGGTGGTTATTTTGTTTAATATTCTATGGATAAATAGCCCCCTACCAACGTAAAAAAATACAAATAACGAAGTATTAACAAACATTGGTTTGATCGGGATTCATTAAACAGGACTCCATTTTGTGACTGATAAAATAATATACATTGTTGCAAGCTATTTCGGCATCAAAAAATTACGCCTAGCTCTGACAATAGATCGATACATAGATAGCTAAATATGTACCTTGCTTAGCTTCACCTTCGTGATAAGAATATTTGGTTTCCCAATACCTAATTGAGAACAAACAAGAATGTGAAAAATATTATCACGAATAAAAAATCTCTAATTTCATAACATTTTTCTTTAAAGTAACGGTTATAATGTAATAAAAATGTATTTTTTTAATATTCAAAATGTGAATATGCACTTAAATATTATAATTATAATTGGCCATTAAAAAATATACCGAAGCTTCTGTAGGTGTCAATTATAAATAATTCCATAGACAAGATGGGTAAAAATTAATCAAATATGACCAGGGATTGAAATACCGAACGAATGTATTTAAATCGGTTTAAAAAAAACCATTGTAAAAAAATCTATACCACTAGCTTAATGGACTGGTTTATATAAATATCGTAGAAGTTTTTTTTTATTTTTAACTTACGATGTCATTTTAAAAGCGTGTTCATCAAAAATAGAATCTGTCAATCTTCTGAAAATAAGCACGGCTGCGAAAAATGCCCTCTGAGATTCAAAATCAATTGGATAAACGGACAATAAATATTTTCGATGGATTCGGCGAAAATATTGTAGTTCTTTTAATACATATTAAATTAAATTGACAACTTTGTTATTCCACGAATTGTGTTACAAGCCCCTACATACATCCTGCAAAAAGGAAAAGTCCGAACCACCATTTTGTTATTAGAATCAATGTTTACCTCATTAATAAATCAGTTATTCCGAAGATTTTTTTCAAATAAACGAAACAAGTCACTACTTTTCGCTGGCTCGCTTAACAAACAACGAACGACGACGACAAAAAACGACGCGTATTCCACGTCACCCGTAGCCAATATGTTAACAAAATACCTGGAATAACCAAGTTCTCAGTTAAATTTTATATGTATATTTAATAATTATAGTGTTACATATCGTAGCTCTAAAATACCAGTAATATGTTATTGCAATCCCGGTTTCGGTAATACCATTATTGGAATCCCTAACGCCAACTTTTGAAATGAGAAAGGTGTGTCGCTAATGATGCAATAAGGCAACACGCGATAGGCAATCCTCTCGCCGTAGTGAGGAACAGGCAAGTAAAATAATAAATCCGTGAGATAATATCGATGTTCAATAATATGTTAGTAAGCAGGTACCTACCTATATGCGGTCATATCTTGTGTCATTTGAAACAATCATGCATGACTTATTTGTGGTGAGATCATAGCAAACGTCTAGCGAACACACTAAAGTAACCATCGTAATAAGCATTATTTAAAATAGATTATAGCCCGCCCTTACATGTTGTTTCAATGTTACAATTAAATTAATGTCTTATGTATAATGCAATGAAAATTCAGCAATACAATTGATAACAGTAGCATGTTAAGTGTCCTAATTTAGTGTCATTTTTACTGTCAAAAAAACGGAGTTTTAGAGGTTTATTCGATCGACTCATTATTACTTTGTGGAATTTAAATTTCACAAAGAAAAAATGTTTTCTTGTTTTTCACAAATCTAATGGTTGTGTTTCATCATTAAAATTAGTAAGTTATCAATTGTAAATTGAAATAAGTTAATTTACCTTTTGTTGGTTTCGGCGGTAACTTTGCGGAGGTTCATTTAATATAAAATATCTTAGTTTATTCCACGGTTTCAATACATAAAATTAACTAAGCTAACATACTTTTTAAAGGTTCTAATAGTGCCTCGATTAAAAGCTAGGTATTTCAAATAAGTTTATTTTAATTGAATGCACTCAAATTTGAATACGAGCAATTTCTTTTGCATTTCATTAATAAGAATATGATATCTTGATTCCTCTCTCTGTCAGTATGTAGTGCAAATACAAATATCACACTCACTGTTGCTGTCTGCGCAACATGCGGTAACAAGCGCGTTGAACTCGTGCTGACAGGTGGCACAGTCAACTTGTAATTCCTATCTCTAATATATTTACTTATACTTCACTAAGTAATTTATATGGTTTTCAGGTGACACAAAACAAAACGCGGCCAATGAGTTAAGACAAATCTTTATTTTCATATTAATATAATAAGTATGTCATTACTGTTAAATCACTAAAAAATATTAAATTAGATATTTCTCATAGGTATTGAATAGGTATTTAAATTATCGTGTTCTACTCAGTTGTCGATGGTACAGCAGGTTGTCTGTGGCTTTTTGGAATTAACGGCGGCACGTCTTTTATTCCATATAAGCCTGATAAATTATTGCAGCTCAGTGATGCAACATACATGTACTAAATAAATTCGAACTCAGATGAGATTATCACTATACAGAAGTCAAGTTTATTACAGCAATGAATCAGATGAACACAGAGTCCCATTTATAGCCACTCTCTAATTCCTTTTACAGATATTAATTGATTGAATTAAATTGATGACTTTTTGGTTTAACATCAGCTTTGGTCTGATAGCATCGTGAATATTTAAAATAAATCTACCATTTATCGTTTAATTATTAAAAAAAAACGATTCCAGAAGTTACCAGATGCTAACAGATACATCAGTAATTCATCTGCGGCACTTCTAGGCAAGGCTTGTGTAATAAATTTGCTATGTTGACGATACTTGATTTTTTCGGTTCGATTGACTTATGTTCTTAAGTAGCGTTCGAGATTATTGAATATCGAACTATTGAGGTTTACTAAGCGTATGAATTGGTTCTCGCTTGAAACTTCAAACTGGTTCAAATCACATCAAATTGTCATTGCCAAAGTCACAAATAACGAGATTAATACTTTATAATTTATTCGTGTGCGGTATTGAGTTCACATTACCCCTTTTACGACCGCGGAAAATCACCGCGCGGTCGTTTTCGCAAAAGCACCGCGCGATGATTTTTCGCTTCGTCTGATAACGCTTCATGTAATCGACCCCTATTTTTCAGGTTGTTCTCGTTATTTAAAAAGGAAAAAATACTGATTGACTGTCTGACTGACGTGTACGGCATTATGTCAAAAATAAAATAAGTAAGATCTCTTATATTCGTTTATGCAAAATATTTAAAAACTGCTTGATTATTTTGGCAAATCCCTTCATAAAACTCTGTTCGTAAAAGGCAGGTCTGTAGAGTCGGAGTCGGCGCGGCGTTTTGGCCGGAGTTGTACTCGGTGTCGGAAATTTTGAAAAGTCTTAACTTTTAATCTTTGCATTTAATATGTCAAATTTGACTTTTGGCCGGATTGATAGGGTTGATATTTAATTGAATACACATAAATAGAAAAATTATGGAAAAAAAGTGACGATATTAACCTTTTTTTAGTCGGAGTCGTATTTTTGGTCAATGTCGGAGTCGTGGTTTTGGTAAATGCTGGATTCGGAGTCGGACTTTTTTTTATCGACTCCACAGCCCTGATAAAAGGGTTCAAAATAAGGCACGAAATTGGCGTTATTGGTTTTCTTGGTGATCGCGGAAACGTTAATTTTATACAACGCTATTCAGGGAACACTGAAGTTAAAGATTGTTTGCTTAGGAATAGCATACAAATAGTTATAATAGTGAATTGTCAAGTTGCTCCGTGTCACGGTGTCAACGACATTGGCCTTTTGTCGTTTCCGGTGAGTCGCTAAGCTCCCAAAGCCAAGTAAAATCTTCCGGAAACAGTCGCAGCATTGAATACTAATCTGTAATTTGGAGAAGTGCATTCGTCTACCACCGCAGCACGCTTGCATATCAATACACATTACACACCCCCGGCATTCAACGCTTTGATCGACATGCCTGCATGCATGGACAGTAAAATGTTTATTGTAATCATATTGAAAGCAAGACGCTGGGGCGCCAATAAAATATGACCGATCCGAACAGATTTGTTTAAATTTATTATGTATTCAAGGAGTACATATTATTGGCTTTCATGATACCATAATGCATAACATGTCGTCGGTTTTGGACTGGATTCCCGGATATCCGTTTAGACGGAATTTATATTCTGATGTAGTTAGTCTATTTTATTTTTCTAAGCACATTGACACAAACCGATATGAAAAATATTTCTTTGTAGGAAATTGATCCAAAATTTTGTTTATTTTATTTAAAGGTTGTACGTGATATTTTAGAATCTAAATAAGATCAAATTTGAATCGTTTGACATTTGTACTTTTCTATGAGTTTTGTCGCTAACGACCAGGGTTTCACCATTCGGAATCACCGGGCTCTTAAAATGAAGAATAGTAAATAGATTGTAACCCTTATATATAGGAATAGTAAGTATCAGGACAATTGCTATCATCGCAATATGGATGAATGAAACATATGCTTAGATGTTGACTTAATAATTTTATTATTAAATTAATTGAGTATCAATGAATTGTATTAACGATTCAAATTTGATATTGCAATTTCATAAAGCTCCTTCAGTCGAAATTCTCAATTCTATATAAGATTTTCAGCCGTTAAACGTATAATCACAAAAAAAGAAAACTCAAGACTAAGTTAAACAAGCTATCACCGTCCATCATTCTTTGATCGGTTAGAGTTGCTTTAAAAGCAACAAACATAATCGACAAAAGCCGAAAAAGTAAATACTTATATCTATCAAGCCCATGAGGCGATAGCGTAGTTCAGGGAAACGCGTGTAAAAGGTTAAGTACATCGATAAACAAACACGAGCAACGGACGGTAAGTAGAGTTGCCAGCCGCACGGTATAAATCAATTACCGTTCGTCCACAAATAAATAAACCCCGATCGCATTAACCCTTTCGATAAATACTTGATATAAGCGAACAAGTCGTATATAAATAAACGGTTTCGTTGATATACGGGTAGAGACTAGAGTCCACAATAGGCACACTCGAGGGCATCCTTAACTCCTACACTATTATAACGAAAAGATATAACATTGCGTAGGGCCACTATTTGATAGCTGTTCTTTGATTTTATTAGGTATATCTACAATTAAATAAGCTTTTTAACAGCCTTTAATAGCGCTTAGAAGCTTACCTACTACTGACTTCGATTGTTAGATAACACTTAGAACACGTATATTTCAACAGAGAACAAATATATTTCTTATACTGCTGCCGCGTTATTAATTATACACATGAAATTGTATCTTTTTATGAAACGCTGAGTGAAATATTACAATAAAAAAAACTATAGTTCAATATGTTGTTTTAAACGCGTCAGAGGTAGCTACGAACAATCACCTTATAATAATGGTGATTTCAACAGACGATTTTTCATCAAAATGAAATCTTGTCATTGAGTGAAAAAAATGGAAGATAATTTCGACTGATTTATCAAAAGTGTCGTTTAACATTTGAAGAAGTATGGACATACTTTTGTTTCAAACAGTAGAATGAATTCAATATACAATTTTAAATAGCTTCGATTATTCCACACGATTATTGACATGTGCTTCGCCTCTTTCAGATGCATCTTCGCACTTACTATCGCAAAGTTTAATTATTAATAAAGCAAGATTATGTTGAATTACATTCAGTATAGATTTACTCACATTTTAATAACGACATGCGGATTATAACAATGATTGAGACAGGGTTTCTAATGGAGTACATAAAAGGGTGATGTTGGTGTTTTTAGCAATTGGAGGCAACGCTACCGATTTGCATTTATTTGATATCGATTGTGCATATTAATTAAGAATTACTGAAATTCTTTTTACAAGACATGATTAATTACGTCGGTTACCCACGGACCATCTGATTTCAATGAGTCAATTGATGTACGTTTGTGTTTATTTTAGAATTGTTGATAAACAGACGTGTCAGACATACAAATATAATCTATTTCATTGATATCAATGCAGTTTATAAATGCTTATTTTAAATAACGTGAACGGCAATGGCAACATTTTATGTATTTTTTATTATTGCACAGATGGTAACCCTGTACCACTGGCACAGTCATCGCGACAACTCTTCGCATACTAATGCCATAATCAAAGAGAACAATGAAGCCGCCTACGCCCCTCGACCATCTTGGCTGCTCATCGTCATGTTCTCCGCATCGTGCCGCGAGAAAATATCGAATATAACTTCCTTGTGGAAATAATATATAACAATATGTAGGATATCGATCGGTAGTCATCAATAAATAAAATAAACTGTTTGTGAAACGATTAACCTGTTGGAAAACATTTTAAAACCAATATCCTCTACGAATGAATATAAAAACATTAGAATATACCCAAAATTCAAAGTACGAAACAACATGATTGATTCGCGTAAGGGTCTAATTTATTTGACAGTTAACATACTCATCAAATATATTCACCATCCAACGGCGAGAAAAAAAGCTTCAATTTATACGATTAATACATTATATTCCTTAAAACATTCAGCTAATTAATAAAATCTAGCCGACTGGTATTTCAGTCACTATCCCAATGGCCACACACTGAACAGTTTGGATGGGACCAGAGTGTCTATTTTGAAGTATCATAATAATTACATAAATAATTTGTACAGCATAGTAGAAGAAATGTTTCATAGACAATTGGTCACTTTCACTGTAGCTGAAACGTTTCTCTCGCCCTTATCAAATAAATTAAATAAACGGCTAAGCCACAGATTTTTCACTTGTATTAGATTGGCGATTTAATTTTGGTCATTTTTATGTGACTCAACCACATTTGTGATGATATTGCTTTCTCATCGGATGTATGTATCGCATTTCTCAATTTCGTGATTTTTAATTCTGGTCACTCATCGGAAACGAAATATTTATCTATACATACATGTAAATCGTATATTTAACGTGACCATATACTTGTTCAGTAGCCCAAGTGTCATTTCAGTATGATGACTTCAAACTAACCAAAAACATCTAACGTGTAAAATGTGTCAAACATGAAATTGGAATAATCTTCTTTGTTAACAAAAGAAGCCTGTGTATAATTCGTTTCTGAATGGCTGTCGTCAAATTCACCTCCGATTGGCTGCTGTTAATTTTTTTTGTTTTTTGTACGATTAATAAAAACGAAAGTAGTCTATGTATTATCAGGAGAGAAGACATTCATATTCGGTTTTTATCATCTATTTTCGAAGAACTGTGAAGCCAGATGGAGTCATTCGTATATTATAAGAACTTGTTATATTATAATAAAATTGCAGTGGCGTCTTTCAACATTCACTCAACACCCACTCTCTCGCTTACTAAGGGGTAGTGAATAAACGGGTAAATTTCGAAAAAAAACTACGGGTATTAGGAATCAAGCATACGATGATACGAGAATTCAAGCTCTTATCTCTCGGTTAAAAAATCGTTAAATTCTTCAACTGGTAAATCGGCGGGAAGTGATTAGATAGTTGTGTATGTGTGTATTATGAATGTCAGTGTATGCGGCATGGCGTCCAACAGCCATAATCGCAGTGATGTGCCGTGTGTGGTTTATGGGAATCACGTCTTTATGAGTCAGGCACACACTGCAACTTCAATGCAAATGGAATATAATAAAGATAACAATAGCAGTCGCGGGAAAGATATCATAATATTATTGTATTGCGGTTTGAAAATCTCTTCCTGATTAAAAACAGTAATGATGACAAATGTTATTTTTTGAAATGTGCCGTGAAACTGCCAGTTATTCTCCTTCCGTTCATAACATTACAATCGTATCTAATTCTTTTTTGGAAGGTTATCATTTGTTTTTTACTGTTGAACGTTTTTGAAATTAGAACAAAAATCCAATGATGACGGACTGCTGTATGAAATTTTCATATTCGAATATTCTAAAATCAAAATAGCCGACCATTTAAATATTCGATAGCAATACCCAGTGTTGATACTGATAACACACGAAAAAGAACATTCCAAATCGAATTAAGTTATTTCAGTGAGTTAGTGGAATGGTATCTACGCTGTTTAGCAGGGACACGTGAAATAGTCACCTAACATTGCATTAACGTCATACGTCAGTTATAAGTAAAGAGACGGCTGAAGACGAAATATGCGTTATAATTAAAGAAACATTCACTTTCATCTTAATGTAAAACATAAGTTTGAGTGACTGAAAAGCAAACAGTTGTCGTAAAATAGCTATTGTTTAGTCGCTTTACTATGAGTACATATTGTTGTAAATTGGGAGTGGAAATGGCAGTATTTCACCAGTATTATTTCTAAATAAGTGTAGGGCATGCTGGGCGGTATAAATGGCTAAAAAACAAAAAAGATGCATAAGAAAAACGTTTCTAATGCGAAATTGGTATATGTAATCTAATATATAAAAATCAATATTTGTTTGTTTGTTCGCACCCTATGCGCTGCCATGCCGTTCATCCGATTGAATTGAAACATTGACAAACTTTTTGTTTGCACTTTCGCGGATGTTTTTGGCTTAGCAAAATTAACTTACGTACAGTAGGTCTTTTATATAAAAATCTGTGTTTCCATGTTTTATGTGCTGACATTTCATGTTCATTTTGACAACTTATTGTTGCTCTTGCGCAAAGGTTATAGGCATGGTACAATAATTAACTTATAGTGGGTGGCGCGTGTGTCGTACCATAGACAATCGGCAAAAGACAAAAAGCAAACGGCAAATATCATCGATACCGATCAATGTTAGCGAAATTAAATCGAATTTATTTGTCTAAAAAATTGTGTATCCGAAAGCACTTTCTTTGTGGCATTGCAACGCTTGCCGGGTACCGGCAAGTAATTAATAACAATTTATAGTATACTCTCAACGGGTTCATGATCGGAATTGAAAACACAGCAGCGATCGACCACTAAAAGCAAGATCGCGTACGCCTTTTGTTCGATGACTCAGCTCAATATAATACCTATGACTATTTTTCTATTAGCCGTAATATACCGACTGTCTCCGGTCAAATCAATAATTATTTACTAATTGACTTTAAATTGGTGTTTAATTTAACACAATAACTCCATCAATAAAAATATTTCAATAACTGTAATATCATTCTCTACCTTGTTTACGTGGGAGACTGGCATAAAAGTAATTAAATAATATTACTAATAATGAACGTGACCAATAAATAATATGGATGTTTTATATTCCACTGTGATGTATCAAGTAACTGTATGTTAACAGCATGTATATACATTGTATATCTATCGAAAACCTTTAATCCAGATTTCAAATTAAAATCAATGTTTGGATAAATCCGATTTTCAGAATAGAAATATTCCACGACGGCATCCAATGGGTCAAAATAAAGACCTCAAACTGACGACAGCTATTGAAGTTAAATAATTTTCAATTTATTTACCTATTATTTCAATTGTAGCATGGATTGTCGAATTAAAGCTTTCAATAGTCAGAACCTGTAGAATTCGGAAATATTTTATAACAACTAATCCAACATGCCCAGTCCAAAAAGTACTATTGACAGAACTGACTACAGGCTTTCATATGTAATTTTGCTCAGGCATTCGAATCGTCATCAACACAGTTAAAAAATATTCTTACTTTATAGCCCCAATTTTACAAACAGATATCGTAAAACAATAATGATACTTATTTATCCAGTATCAAATTGCATGTCCTACTTACCGCCTTAACCACACATCAGTAGCCAAGATTTGAGACGTATATTTGCGGTAAAGAAGTTCGTAAAGAAAATAGAATAGTTGATAATGAGAGGATCGGCATACAATGGCTGATTTGACGGTAAAATATCTAACGCTTATATGACAAGCAACCTAAGCGATTTAACTTAATCGGTACTCCCCCGACATATATATCAGAATTTTCTTTCACATCGGATGTGGCCAACTAAAACATCGAGGGGCTAGTTGATGTTTCTGCAAATGCCCCTGGAGAAAGTTACAAATAGACCTTCTGGAAGAAAATCCTCGAACGCTATTGACTTGAATGTCAATGTCTAGTAAAGCCAAAGGAAACTGACCACGTTTCAAATTACGTTATACACTATTGATCGTAAGGTTTCATCTATTTCCACGTAAATCCCTACATCACTATTTGGAATGCACATTACATGTGCGAGTAGGAAACTTTAGGAAGAGAGGAATTGTATTCTGAACAATTAATTGTGAAAGGGACACAAATGTTAGGATCCCCTGCCCTAGATCTTCAGGCAGTTCTATACATAGATAGAATATTGGAAGACAAAATACATAGAACTGAGTGTCTGCCGCATAGCAGGGTATCGGAAAGGTCACACCTTACTCAACTTTACGGATAGAATCTACATCTTTTATTCGCATTTTGGATTGCAGATGAACGAATGATAATTGCCATTCACGAACAAGTTGAACATTTATTACTATAACCATAAGTTCAAAAAAAAATTATTGAGTTGCCCGTTAATTCAAAAATGTAACGGACGGAGTTGTTCCTTTTTTTTTAAATCATCTCGTTTCCAATATGGAGTATTGTTCAAATTTACACAAAGTAAATTGCTGTTGTCACAATCAACGATATCTTACATAATATAGTTATTGTGATATATTCACGTGGATCTTGGAGCTAAGACTTTTAAGGTATACATCACTTCCACTTATCCGATTCAAGACATTTTTCGACACCTATTTACTGAGAAGATCATTATCCGGTAATCCAAAAGAACCCAATTACATATACTGTAATTCATTTAAAAAAAAAACATTGTATTTAATACTTGTTTTCAATTTAAAACTTGTTATGTTTATCTTAGCATTATTTATTTGAAAATAAAGCACAATTTATTTTGGCCGTTCAACCTCACATTTTCGGATACAGTAAGCATAGAAAGATACGGCTTCTTTGAGATTAGTGGTAAGCTAATGACGAGAGTGAGCGAGAGCTACGTCACATTTTCAGGATCGGATAGCGAGAGGGAATTTAGGTATCACGGTATTCGTTGACAAATACAAAATTCTATTGAAATATTATTGTATGAAACTTTCTGCGCAATGTTCCCCACTCGGCCACAGGCCCGGCATTTCAGATGCATCGGTGTTGCCAAAGTGGTCGTACATTGGCAAGTCCGCCTCTCCCAACGTGGGAGACCGAATAAGTACACGGGAATAAAATTTATAGTCAAACGCGACATGTTGTTATGCGGCCCATATTACATGAAATAAAAAGAACCGGGCGCGACTCTTATCCTGTGGAATCGTAATAAGAAAAGCTTTTTACAACATGTGCTGTCGGCTAACTGCTATTCACGTTTTCAAATCTCAATGTCAAATAAAATAAACATTTCTCCATTCATTATGGGTCCGTGTGAAACATTTATTTTCAATAAGTTTACCACACCGTATACTCATATACAATCGTACAATGATTTATGATGCGACAGTGTAATGACTGATGAATATTATATACATAACTAGCTGTACCATGCGCGCGTTGCTACGCCAGCAATTGTGGGGGGATTGGGGGGGTGGGGTGGGGGAAGGGTGGGGAAGGGGTGGGGAAGGGTTGGGGGAAGGGGTGTACGCCATAAAGTTTCGCGGAAGTGTACTCGAGAAATTTGTAAAAAATCGATATCAATTTTTGGGGGGGGAGGGGGGTTGTTTGGCGGGGTGGAGTATGGGGGGCGTATGGGGGGGTATGTCAGAAATCTTCGAAGGAGGGAACTTTAAAAATTCATAAAGTTAAAAAAAAAAAAAAATGGGGGTGGAGGTTGGGGGGAGGGGTTGGTAGGCCAGAAACCATTGCGGGAGTGTACTCAATAAATTTGTAAAGTTTCACATCGATCGGTCGAGCGGTTTAGTAGTCCATAGCGGAAATACAGACAGACAAACATTCATTTTTATACATACACTAGCTGTACCCTGCACGCGTTGCTACGCTAGCAATCGTACAATGATTTATGATGCGACAGTGTAATGACTGATGAATATTATATACATAACTAGCTGTACCATGCGCGCGTTGCTACGCCAGCAATTGTAGGGGGGAAGGGGTGTACGCCTGAAAGTTTCGCGGAAGTGTACTCAAGAAATTTGTAAAAATTCGATATCAATTTTTGGGGGGGGAAGGGGGATGTTTGGCGGGGTGGGGTTTGGGGGCGTATGGGGCGGGTATGCCAAAAACCTTCGAAGGTGTGAACTCGAAAAATTCATGAAGTTTAAAAAAAAAAATGGGGGGTGGAGGTTGAGGGGTGGTTGGGGGGAGGGGTTGGTAGGCCAGAAACCATTGCGGGAGTGTACTCAATAAATTTGTAAAGTTTCACATCGATCGGTCGAGCGGTTTAGTAGTCCATAGCGGACATACATACAGACATTCATTTTTATATATATAGATATATAGATAGAGAGATATATATACATAGATTAAATAAATTGTAATTTCTGCCCTCACGGTAATGGAATTTGTCTACGTGAATAACAAGCCAATATGTATTTTATTGATTTAAATATAGTTGAATTGAAAAGGAAAAACACAGCGATGTATTAAGTTCGAAAAGGCCTGTCAAATATTGTTGTCCATTATCAGACATATTAATTTTTACAAAGCATTGTCAATAGCCACCTGTCAAAATTTTCTCTCCATATGTGTGTCGTATCTATCGCAGGCATAAAGAGTATGTCTTTTTGTGCTGTGATTCAGAGGGAATAACAGATAATGAAGACAATAAGTAGTGTAAGTTTTTTTTTTGTCAGTGGTATTCAAAAAAAAGTAATAGTAGTTTAAAAGTAGCCATCAATTTACTAGGTGGTGTGAAAATATTAATAAATTAGTACGATTACAAAAAATATGGAATTGATATTAATTTATTTATATTTTGACGCAAAAATTGAAAGTGATACACGATTTACTGGGAGTTATTATTGTTATATGACATAATTATTAATTAGTACACAGAATAAATTGAAATGCGATTTAGGTGTTGCAGTAATGATAATGAAGCTGTTTTTACTCACTGAGTAAATAATTGTGTCATGTTTGGTTCACTAACTATACAATTGCTAATGAAAATAGAGTTAAAATGTTCTGATGTCGAATCGTTAGTGATACGAAATAAAATAGAATAATTAGTAATCTTCGTGAAATTTCACCTTGATAATGTAATATTAAAAGTAAAATTTATGCAAAAAACCAGTTGTACGAGCCAACTGTTAGACTTCATTAAAGAAGAAGATACCAAATGCAGAGGCGCTATTTACATTTGACTCTCAATGAATTATTTTGGATATAATTATTTTAATTAATATACTTATTAGTTGTTTATTGAATCATTTGGCGGTTCGACCATCACATGTTAAAATAATTAATATTTATGTGTGTATAACGCACATATAAATACATTCTCGCTGGCCCTGAAAACAACATTTTTATCAACAAAATAGTTTGTACTGTGTCAATAAAAGATATATGTATGTAAGTACTAAAAATCTCGTCGACTATTCATTTTTTCTTAGCATCAAAGTACCTTTTATGGACGTCATTGTATTGTTTATTAAATTTTACGACACTATAAATAACAGTACATGCCATTATTTTTATCATATTTCATACCACCTCACTTAGTTGGATGTCTGTATATAAAAAAATTGTGAAAAACAACAGTCGGCTGCAATATAAAAGCAATGACGTCATGACCCAAATTCAGGATCATGTCTCTCACATGAGCCTATCAATGTTTTATTCACGGTGCTTGATATACTCTCCTTTTTATTATCATGATGCTAACGAGCTCATACATTGAAAAATATAACAAATAATTGTACTATTATGATATACCATAAATTGCTGCGTATAGAAAAATCTTGAGCTTCTAAAAAAGAAACCACCTGAAAACGAACTACATTTCAGCGTAGTTATGCGGGAAGAAGAATTCTATATTTTGGAGGAAAAAACTATTTGTCAGTTTAATCCTTTTGTCGATTACAGTGGGTTACAGCAATTTTACAATCGCCAATAATTATGCTAACTTCGATAAACAGAAAGTGGCAAAACTGCTTAAAAATCATTGATGTTTTAATGACACATTCTCCAAAAACAGCCACAGTACACAACACTGCTATTTATCCGTTGGCAATTTGTGTGTTGGATAGATATCTACCGCATTCAATCCGTCCCACTTATCCTGTTCTAGCCCTATCGTTAGTATCTTCGAAAACAAGAGTTAGGAGTCCATATGCTACATATTCAAGTTTTAAAAATAGTATAAAATACCAAAGAAATGCTTGATTGATAGACGCTTGCGTATTGTCATGACAACACATATCAGACGGGATTGAGTCATTTTTTTATGAAAAGATTTGAATGAACGTTTATCATGGTTTTTCACAATGCCCAACGCCAGCTGCGTTTATCAAGGTAAAATTGAGAACTGCACACAAAGCTATATTTTGCACTTAAATCCTACACGGTAATCCGACTATCACTCAATCACTATGATAATAATGGTTTTAAAACACATTTTGTTTGACAAAAACAATCGAAAAACAAGTGGATGAAAGAGTTATGTTACAAAAATTGAAGTATAAATTAAGTGTCTTGGTGTATTTCGGTTGAGAACAATTTAACTCGAAGTGAAGTGATGTTTATTAAAATAAAGATCGTGAAATTTAAAAAACTAATAACTTGTATGTTTATTAACCTAAAATCATTTATTTGTGGATATGAGGAGGACAAAAAACGGATTCAGATATTCTACAAACTGTTTTCGTAATAGTTTTGGTCATTAGTAGATGTATACTTATATTACGTTTCGAATACTTTATAGAATAAAGAGCAACAAATAAGACAACAAGAAAAAACTTTGTAAGTGGTTCTCCGTTTGCGTCAATGTGGAATAAGCAAAAGTTCGCGTCACAACATCCGCCACGGCGTGCTTGCGCGAATTCATTTTTTAGCTTCTCACTCCAACTTCTTGTTGAATACCTATGTAAAGATCTTACTAATTAATATATATGCAGAGAATGTAGATATAATCTGCGTGTAGCCAACTTCTATTTTATTTACGTCCAGTCTTGGAAATTCGAAAATGTTTTCGGTTTTATTCCCTCATAAATAATTGAGGTACAGGGTGTGGGCGAAAGCGTCTGAGGCTGTTGCGGGTTGATGGGTACCGAACCGGTGTACACCCACACGGCGTACCATCAACAATTCAACAATCACCCTGTGCACGTGTCACAAATACACTCGGTGTGTTTTGCTCGAATGAATAATGGCCACAAAGGTATGGCTTTCCAAATTGGCCGACTACATATCCAGGTATGAAAACGCAGGGGAGAATCGAAGGTCAATTCGTGTATGAAATAATAACATACATATAATATCTAATATTAGATGTTGAATGAGTCCGGTTTGAACTATTTGATACAGACAAATAGTAATTTGATCTCTATGATGTAACGGTTATTTGATTTTGTGTACTGTATTAACTTTCCCTTGTAATGAGTAAAAGTGAAATTTGATTGTAATTAGTTCTATTGATTTCTTCATATTCATTTACTATCATTTTCGTGTCATGTTGCTATTGTTACCGTTATATTAAATACTTTTCTGCATGTGTATTGTACACAAAAATACTGTGGACTAACCTAGGTCTGCAAGGGCTGAAATTTCAAAATTCTATAATATGTGTGTCAACTCAGATTGAGGATAATGGCGTAAACATCCGGAAATTACCTGATATTTGTTTGTTTTTTTGTAAGCCCAGACCCAAGCCCGTACCCAAACCTTCGTTACGCAGCCCGTGGGCCTTACCCGTGTAGTCCTCTACTGTGTTTGTATACAGTGTATCAGTCTCTGTCTTCATCTCGTGATTTGCAGATTTTATCTATGCTTATCAATAATTTCTGATTTGTCAATACATTATATATTTGAGTACGCAATAGATTTTAAAAGAGTAAAGAGTTCGTTGAATACCACCTTTTTCTGTTCTCGTTGTCCTTGAATGTTGTGTCTTTCTCAATCGCCATATATGTACATGAGATATACGTTCTCCACTGGGATCACATTATTCCATGATAGTCAAAACCCAAAACATTATCAAGATCCATGAAGGCTTCATTAATATTTTTGATTTTCGAAGTACATATTGACGATTTTATTATCTATGGAATCGAACAAACTTTACACTATCTAATTAGAACTAACGAAATTCAAAGTCCCCCTATACTTGGTATCCGAAAAATAAATTAGAAATTTATGGTCGAAATTCTCCTGCTAATACAAAGTACCGTAGACATTACGCCGCCATTGGGACTGTGAGATTCTCAAAGGTGCCTCGCAGTGCGCCCATTGTGCCAGCAGCGAAATAAATTTATAGTACGCGTAGGTATCACATCCCTCGTGGTTAAAAGACGGGTTGTTTTGCTGGCAAATTCTGCCGAGGTAATAAGCAGTTTGAAACATTCGTTCAAGAAAAGACACGAAACCATGACAGCAGTAGAATTCTGAACCTGTAATGTTAAAATCCAATCAGCAATTTGTCATATATTTAAAAATAATGATCACTAAAAATAATGCCTTTTGACAATATACATATATACTATTTTTTTGTCAGCTCCCAATGCGGAGCATATTGACTTTTAACGGAGTTTATATGTTTTCTACAAATTTTTGAAATGTCACTCGACATCAATTCGAAGAGGAAAGACACCCCAAAAACCAACGAAAATATTGAATTGAAAAAATCTAAATCAAATAGTGACTTCGCTGGAAATTGAGCCCATGCCCATCTGCTCGACAGGGCAAAGCTCTAACGATTGGACTAATGAAGCCGAGAGATATATAAAATAATAATATTTGTGAATTTGGCAGCAAAAAACATTTGTGTAATTCGTTGAAATATTTATAGGATTTTACGGAATGGTAAATATCGTCGATTCCCGCACACTATACACCTTTGTGAAATTTTTGGCCAAAATGAGCTATTTAGATAATTGGATTTTTTCCTAGCACGGTATTGGTTTTATCTATCTAGTAAACAGGACGCACAATAAACTCTATGTACGTACAAAATTCAAAGAAACATAGTCAGTTTTATTAATTACACGTTTATTTTATAAATAAGGTGTGGAATGTAAATCTATAGTTAACAAAAACCGAAAATAAAATAAAAACATACGTATCGATTTTTTATTGTTATCTTCAAATGTGCTTTAACCACATAAAAGATAATTTGCGGGAAACGGCGATACATCAAGTAATGTTAAAAAGATCCATCCATGTATCATTGTGTGATACAGAAATGTTTTCTATCGTTAGCCGATAGTGAACTGCATATTATTATGAGTGTACAAATTAATTTCAAATACAAGAGTTGAATGGTCATTAATTTAATTCATCAAGCCGATACAATCAAAAAATGCAAACAAAACGGGAACCTATGTAGTATCAGAATGATTTTTTTTTAATTATTCGTAAAACATTTTGCAACATTTACATTTATACAAGCCCTAAATAACTTCGACGTAGATGTCTTTACCATACTTCGAAATGGTTCTAACTGAAATTATGGCAAAAATTAACTTTTGGTCAGAAAAGTTTGTATTAACCGTATTCAAGCAGATATGATAATTTTAGAATTATGTATTATTGCTAGCAGAATTTCGGAGTTCATGTGCACGCTATTTTTACTGAATTTATTTGATTAAGCTCTAAGATTGTCATCATTATTTCCATAATTAAATCAGTTGTAAAAAAATATGGTCAAAATAAGTAATTTGAAATATTTTTACTTGCTTATTGTTACGAGTAAATTTTATCTTTTGAATGAATGTTAATTAAGACTTCAAACGGTCATAACTCAAAACAGGGTCAAGAGAAGTTGGAACCTTTTCAAAGTAAGGTGTCGACATATCAAAGGTAGGCTTTAATGACAAATGGAATGCAGAAGAACGATTTTGGTCTACAGCTATTCGAAATTTGACTTTTGTAAACTAGGCAACGGTGAATTTTAATTAATACTCATTTTAAAATAATTGAATGCAATGCGCTACACACAGATAAGTCAAAAAAATATTTTTAGATGCGTTGCCCACCCGTGAACAAGCGTAACGGCCTAGTCTATGCTAAACTTAGTCTCTCATTGAATTTTCAAAAAAGTTTGAATAGCATAGTTCATATCGATGGACACACTTGACGTCACTGACCGCGTAAAGACGTGTTTGAGAGATGTCTCGCTTACTTTTGCGGCATGTTTTTTGTTGCACAAAATAGTAAGTCAAGGTGGCTTTATTCAAAAAAAAAAAAATGAACCGCAACAATGAAACCAACGAAGACATAAAGAAATATCTATTTGAATGACAAATAAATTACTTACAGTTATTCATGTAGAACTGTGAAATATATTCATCAAAACAATACAGTACGTTAAAATAAATACAACACATTTTGTTCTCTCCATACACATGTATAATGTGAAGATCAGAACCGGTTTCGCTCATCGCGAGATTTTTCCTGATTCTTACATAATATACAAACGTGGAAGTAGCACAAAAAAATGTGCTTTATTTCTTCAAATATTTATAATCTCTGTCCACCAATAATTGCCAGTCAAGACCTGAAAAGTGAAGACATGGCAGTACCTATAATGTATTCGATACTTACGATAAAATTACTCAATATGTGTCCTTCGAGCTAAGCGATCATAGGGTATCAACTATAAAATCCACATATCTATCCCTGTAACCAAAACTTCACAAAAAAAAATGGATCATAGAAACAACAATTTTGTTTCCGCTTCCGGGTGAATGTGACTTTACAATTCATTTTGTCCTTACATGCTTACCGTGTGATGCGTTAATCAGCCTAACTATTAGAATCCAAATTCCGGGCGAAGACGGGTAGTAAAAAGGGATTCCAAATATTTAAATATCGAATATGAAAACTTCATTTAACAGTTTTCGAATACATTTGAATAATTTATCATATTTATATAAATTGCACCATCTATGTATATTAATTGTTTTTCATGCATCTGAGGAGACGTGGTGTTAACACATACAAGTTCCCAGCAGGTGTACAGTGTTCAAATAGACAACACAGATTATATCAAGATACAATGCGACACTGGATGATAGATAACTCAGTAGCTATCAAATATACGAATAAAAAAAGTCGAATATATATGAATATCGAATATTAGATTGGCAACACTCGTAGAAGAAGATAAAGAAACCTCAATTACAGTAGTACAATGATGAATAATTGTACGTCATCAAAATAATAATATTCCAATCGTTAAAATATTGCACGATGAAACCTCTTGGTAGTAAATGTATTTAACCATTAAATACATTCATCTGTGAAATCGTTTGGTAACTATGTATATCAGAGAAGCAACCTTTAATTTTCGGGGTGGATAAATTCACTATAACTCAACCATAAAGAATTATTCATTAGGAGTAACGCAATGGAAAATTAAACAACCTCGAACAACTGTAAAATACAATTATACTTTATTACATTAAAACATAACTGAGCAAGTGCTTAAGAAAAACAAAGATACAAATATCAAACAAAAGAATGATTGACGTAGGTATTATAAATCCGTGTATTAATTCTTAGAAGTCTACTATTCAATATTAAGACAAAAACTCGCTAATCGTTTATGAAAAACTATATTTTTCATTCGTTAGCCAATTTTGCTGATTCGATTAAGATTTTATTTGTGCGCTTTGCAAATGCGTTTCCTCTGACTGTACATAACAATTGAAAAATTACTGTATTCAATTTTATGGTGCATAAATGTCTTTGAAAACGGGTTATTAGTTCTTCAAATAAAAAAACGTATGTACTTACATGATAATGTTCGCCTTAAACATGGATTACAATCACGGGATCCAGTGTATATTTATTTTTAAATTTAATGTCGTTCTCACTGTTAATCCTTGGTGGGAAGACAAGCAATTATAATATTCCACCAATTTCATTTGAAAACAAGACCGGTTTTGAGATTTTTGGACCAGTTTCAGATTAATTAAAATTCCTTAAAATTTTTAAATAAGCATATATTCGTAGAAATCAAATAATACTTTAAATTATTATAAATTGTTCAATTGTGAGGTCATATGATTTAAACTTTATAGACAATTGCATACAATGACTTCTAACTTTTATGGTGTTCACTGTCACTACTTTAAAGAAAGTGATTTTAGTAAAAAATAATTGAAAGCCATTTTTAGTAATAAAAATATTGTTAATCACCGTTCTTAGTTAATCAATATTAAATGTGATCGTATTTTTTTATATAATTACCTCTCAGGTAATTTGAGTCAATATGGATTAAAATTTAATTATCTGAAATACAATATTCTTAAAATATCACATTTTAGTTAAAATTTTCAGAGTAACTAGCGTTACATAAAAAAATTCGAGTATGTAATTTACTTTCTCATTGGATTTTGACTGGGTGGTCAAACTGAACGCGTGATAAAGCGCCCACGTTTAATTACTAGTGGAACGTCCACACATTTACTAATTATTGTACAGTGTATTTCCCTCGATGTAACACGTAAGAAAGTGTTAGGTATAACGAAAATAACATTTCAAAGTTTCGTCGGGCTAATGAATTATGGATGAGAATGAAGCGACACGATTTAGTCATTAAGGTTAAACAAAAGAGAATATTTACGTTCATAATGATAATAAACACGACTCCTAATTGGCAAATTATCTCGTATCATACATTTTAATTCAGCACCACAGTGTTAACCTTTTGCGTCAAAAGGATTTAACTTAATGAATGAACAAGAAATAAACAAATATAATACACTCCCGGAAATAAACTTCTTTAAATCTTTCTTATACGACCGCGAAGCGAAAAATCATCGCGCGGTGGTTGTGCGAAAACGACTGCTGGGTGATTGTTCACTTCGTCTGATAACTCTTTATGTAATCGACTCCAGGTTTTCATGATATTCTTGTAATTTAAAACAGAAAAATACTGTTATGTGTAAGGCATAATGTAACAATTTGTCTTAGAAATAAAACAATTAAGATCTCTGGTCTGTATTCGTTTTCGGAAAACGTAAAAAAAACTGCTTAGTTATTTTGGCTAATCCATTTTACTTACACTATTATATATAATTAATACACATTCAATAAATCTGTTTTCTGCGTATTATTTCAGTTTGATATGGAAAAAAATACGTCTGAATAACTAAAGCTCTTATATTCACTCTTCATTACTTCCACCTCACACCCTCTTGTGTAAAATGTTTGATGAACGTATCTTCAAACACCGGGATAAAAGACTCACCAGACCAGGTAACAGTAATGTTGATTCAATAAAATTTGCATAGTGTCGAACAATGTAGTTTATTCACTAGAACAAACTTAGCGATGCTACCTTGTGAATAATGAATTCATGCATTTAATGATGTGCAAAGACCGCACGTATTTTGTGCCAAGGTAGGGAAAAAAATATAGACGTATCGTGCCTAGGTCCGTTCAAAGAGATACGCTAATTGATCATCATCAGTTTAATTCTGTACTTTTCCTCCTTACCATTTCCTTTTTTTTAAAACTTGTAATATTTGTACTAAATATAAAAACATTGGTACAATAAATGGAGGATAAATCTTAATTAATTTTTTCAAATTGATGAGATAAACGATTGATTTGAGGAATTCAACCACTGTTTGCATCGGAACATAGAATCAGTACGTGCATATTAGTTCGATAAAGATTTCACAATTGTCCTGTTCATCGTTTTGGATGGTGAAATAATGATTGTAAATAATCACTTTAAATCTGTTCGCTGTCGTACTGTGTGGAAAGGCACTATATTTAAAAAGTGATAAAACATTTTGTGTACTTATTCCACAATTAATTTATTGAGAAATAAAAAAGGTATAGCTCTATTGATGGCCAGAATCCAAGTTTGATAATTCTGATTTTTATGAATAACAGGTGTCACATTATTTTAACATCTGTTAATTAACATTTTTATAATAACTGAGTTGGTAAAAGAAATTAGGTAGGACGCTGAGAGTGAAATATGGCAAACAGATATACGCTTGTCAATGTAATTGAAGATAATCTTTACTATTAACATTTTTTTGGTACCTATTGGAATCGGCGGATAAGATTTGGGAGGGTTGTATCATAGACTGCTGACTAAAACAGACAGTTGATTCCGAAATAAATTGACCTCAGAGTGGATAATTGAAAAATCTTCTTTTATACGTGACTCTATGTTACATCACCGGAAAATTCGTCTTGATAGAGGTTATATTCGAAAACAAAAGAATCATATTTTAAAAAAAAGACTTCATAATGATTGGTTAGCTATGAATACCTTTAAATGATACAGTTCATTTCCGAAACAATCATTTTTTAATGATAATAGTGTACTAGACAACGGATAGAGTATTTAGTTTTTGCTGGATCCACTTTTTCTCCAATAACAATTATCGAAGAATTCAAACAAATCAAAAACCGTGTCAAAAGGGAGTGTTTTGTATCGTAGTTCATTTACTGAAATCAGTGAATCGATTATATCTCTTTTTTAACTTTTTTGTTTACAAGTGTGTAACGTGTGTTTCTTTAATTTGATAAAGATCTTTAGAATGTCTGGACCGCAAAAATTATCTAGTGTTTATTTTATGTACTCAACTCGGCAATTTCTTCAGCTTTATTGAAAATATTACCTGTACGCCTGCTTGGCTTTCCAACACGAAAAATTTACACCACGAGCTGGCGGTTCAATTTTCTAAATTAATAATGAGAAACCAGATATTTGTGCAGTTGAATACAAACCAAAACCGACAAACTGTCAGCATATCTTCTAGTGTCAAATTACAATGGTGATTGAATATTTTGACACGTCGTATTATTTTCACGAATAACACACATATTATATACCTACGTGCCACCCACCTCCATTGAATCGATGAGCTTTTTTAAAATTCATGAAAAACAACAACGAATAAAGCAGTAACTCATTTTGTATCGTTCTACTGGAAAGTGAAATAAAACCCTCGATTAAAAATTAAAAGGGAGTTCTTAGAAATCAATAAAACTTTTATTAAAAATCAATTAAAAGTTAATTACACTTTATTTGCTAATAATTTAAATCCAAAAATATTTTTGTTTTTAAGTATGTGATTATCGGATTAGTAAAAAATAATTAAAAGACAAATACTTACCCGTATTGAATTCGTTATTCATTGTATTGACAGCGATCATTTTATTTCGTCAGAAAATGTATTAATTGTGACTAAGTTCAGTACAGAAAATGTTAAGGTGAAATGAAGCAATACAAGTAATAATTTTATAATCACAGAAGGCAGGTAATAAATTCATTTAAAATGCAAAGTGAGCGTGTACTTGTGTCGAATCAATTTTATAATCACTCATAAAACATGAGTTGGGGGGGGGTTATTAATTATTCAATGCTCGATGGCGCGGCACGGTTCTTTTTATTTTAAAATTACGTCATTGTTACTTGTGACATACTACAATACTGACCTCACTTTTACTAAGTGTTTTTTATTGTAAAAAATACATCATGCGGAGAGCTAATAGATCTCAACTCAAAATTTCTTTCTTCTATCGAACTTATTCAAATTTTGGTTTTGTTGTATAATATCAAGGCCATAACTTCGGTGATAGATATGGACAAGATCAGAACACAGGGTAATAAAAAAAAAATCTCATCGACACAATCTGTGAAAGCTTGAAAACGAACACACAATCACAATTACTATTTTCTTAAAACTACATTTGAAGTCTTGAAGAAAAAAACGACAGTCGATGAACTTTATTTGTTTCTTTGAATTCTACAATGTAAATGCTTAGATAAACTAAACCAGTCCCATAGTCAACTGGTCAACGGTCGAACCTACATTTGGATACATACATGGATTGAATTTTAAATTGATCCATGAATCTAGATTCAAGCGCATTGGTGTCTGTGATGTTTACATTCACTCCCACCTATTCTATAGTAAAAACCGGGGGGCGTAGCGCGAGCGAATGCCAACTACTATTCGTTTTCTAGTCCCGTTCTTCTTCGATATACTATTCGAAAAAGATAGGTTGAGATCTCGTATAAAAGATATCTTAGATTATTCATATTTAACAGATATACATACATACACCAAGTCGAGAATAACATAAACCAAAAAAAATCATAAAACTTTACAATGTAAAATTCATATTGACGCATAAGGTAGATTCATTTCCGTCGAGTTTCAATAATCTCCTTACAGATGTTTTTCTCCACCGTCGCTATAAGTATCTTGTATTTGTAGACGATTATATTTTTACTGAAAACAGTTACATGTTACATAATGAATTATTGATAGTATTGTTAGTTGAAAGAAATAAGGAGGAATGTGTAACCAACTAAAATATTCAATACATTGTAAACGTCCCAAACGGTAAAACGACCAAATTACCCAGAAAACAATCGATGTAGATTTATTATTTAGTAATTACTGAATCAACACCTTACTGAAACTTATCTATCCAGTTACTCATGCTCAATACATAAATACACTTGCCTAAAAACGTCGAATAAATAGTTTCGTAAAAATTAAATATTCATTTTAAATATACATTTATGTCGATATAAATATTATAAATGATTCAATTCAGGAAGGGTTTGTTTTACTCGGTCAGACATTTTTTCAAATACAATTATATCAGACATTTAAGATATATAACCTAAATTTGAAAATAATGTAGTTAGGCGGGCTATACAGGGGAAGAATATTTTATTTTTTTCTTTCGGCGGGAACATTGGAAAAAAATGTTAAATCTAAAAATAAATACGATTCCAAAAGTATGTTAGTATTTTTTTCCAATAGAGCATGTGGAACTTACGAACAGGAAGAAGGATTTTTCAGGACGGGGTGTGGCTTAAACTTCAGGGTGGTTTGTGTTTTTCACCGGGAAAACATTTTCCTTGGACGGGATGATTATCTTAAAGGATATGATAAAGATGATGGTACACAAATATGATGCAGTTTTCTAATGGGTCACATACAAATATTTATTATTAACCCAATATCGGTTAGCAAAAAGAATAAATACCGATTCTCGGTGAATATACATGGAAATAAAAGCCGACAATCTTTCCCGTGAATACTAATGAATTTCGAATTCAGATAATATAGGAATACTATACGATATGTGTAAGGTTAAATCATGAAAAATACAAATGTAAATAGTCGATATTATTGACGTGGGGGTGTGCTCTGTAAGGCTCCAGGTGAATTCGCATGGCGGGGTAAATTTCAATGGCGCTCTTGAACCCGCGGTGAACTCGGAAGGTCGGGGTAAAACGGGAATCAGTTCAACACAATTCCCAAATAGACATGCATCATTATTAAACTTGTTGTATGAATGCGAGGAAATATAGTTATGCCAGAAGAAATAAAATAATCTAGGTAGATAATTCCATTCAACGGATCAATGAACAGACAGATTTATCTCCTGCGGATTTTGACATTTCACACGAAGTCGTGTGGTATATTCGATTCACAATTCGATCGGCAAAAAAGAGTGGTTAACGGTGCCGTAAATAACTGTGTACCAATTATTTGAGCATTGACATACACTTGGAAAGGGGGGATTTAAAAATTAGCTTACCTTTAAGTCGCAAAACAAATAAATCCAATCCGAAACTGCGAGATCTCTCAGGATACACGGAATATTCACTTAACTTTATGATTCATCCCTCAACCACGAAAGCCTGTTGTTATTTCGTATTTTTGACAAAAAAATACAGCACTAGGTCTTGTGACCATAACTTCATCAAAACTCATCAGGTGTCATTCACAATTTATTAATTTGCCAGTTGATTTAAAAGCACATAATAACAACAAATAATAATGTAACACAACGCAGCAACAAAAACACACCCGCCCGCAGTAACTTTACGTCTTTAACTGAAGAGTATCGTATGAAAATTGCCATACTATAAAATATATTTTTATGAATATAACAACTGGCAATAGCCACTTTGCATTTAATCATATTTTTTTTAATATAAGTTAGTTTAAAATTTCCGTTTATAAATGGGAGTGTGATATTATTAAACAGTCACTTATAACGACGATGACCTTTTATTTTTTATTTCATGAATCTATTTTCCGTTTTTTGGTATTTACTAACCATGTCGTTGATTCACATAATATGCTGTGTATAAATAATATTCTATAATTTACATAATATTTGATTGGGTGGCAACGAATTTTCACGGATAAATAAGTAACTACCAATAGTGTTGTCTAATCTAATGCTTCTACATACTTTATATTTCAGTATGTACTTACAACATGCAAACCTAAGAAACTACTAATTACAAACTGAGACTTTAGAAGCATTAAAAACATAAATACCAAACAAAAATTTCAAAAATGTTATTCTAATAGTTGCATTGTTTCACATAATAATGATGAAGGTATACTAATTTAATACCAATGAATCAACTATATACATACCTAATAAAATTGATTATTATAATATCTTGCATTGAAACTTGTGAATGCTATTTTTTTTGTTATCAATGTAACTATGGTCACCAAACATTTGTTTATTGGAATGATATTTTAAATTCATGCATGACACATGAATTTCTATTTTAGAAGAGCAGTTGTATATTCCATTGAGATTCCATACATATTTTGGACATCATTTTAATATGGATGAAAATGATGAAATAAAACCGTTAGAGATTTTTTCGGTTATTGGTTTTGATGGTAAGTTAATCAATTGATTACAATTTGAATTTATTTTTTGAAATATTAATTCTTTTTCTTATTGTTTTGATTATTTTATTTTATTTCATTTAGAAATGGAATATTATTTGATGGAATTATATATATCATTAATATCAGGAGAAACTTTTTTTTGCTAAGCTAATCAATGAAGATCCACTCAAGCTTACTAGAATTATCAATCATTTTTACAGATCCCAAAAATTTGTGAATTCCCAATATCAAACCAGTAAATTTATATTATATTTAGTTATGCTTTAGGATATCTAACCACAGCATTAATTAAGATAAAATGAAAACTGAACATTGAGAACGGGTTGATGTTTTTGTTTCCTATTTGGTTACGGTGGTTTGATGTCATAGAGTGTCTTCAATTTGTAATTGGTGATGGAGCTACATTGAAACATACTTACCAATTTATCTAATCTGTGGGATATTTTTATTTTGAAGGGTGCAAAGCAATTGGTGGGTCACAGACAAAGCTGGAGGTAGCACAAGATAGCTGTATTTAATTCAATCCATTACTTACAGGATACACCATCAAAGGACTCAATTGTCATCCAGATGGAATCCATATTGTTTACCCCATGGGGGATAAGCTGTGTATACAAAACTGGAATACCAAAAAAACATCTTTCCTGTCAGGACATACAAATACAATATCCACTGTGGCAATATCTTCGAAGGGGAATTATGTTGGTTCAGGACAAATTAACCATATCGGATTTAAAGCTGCTGTTATACTATGGGACTTTGAAAAGAAAATTATACTCTCGAAACATGAACTCCATAAGGTTTACATTGTTTGAATTGCTTCGACAAACTTCAACTCACCAATTTTGTTTTTTTTTTTCATAGATATTAATGAAATCATAACTAAGTCTGTTCTAAGAAGATGGCTTCTTCTAATATTTTTTTGAATCTATAATATATTGAGATAGAGAATTTTTTTATGCATACCTACAATGCAAAGACTTGTCCACAAAAAGGAAAAAGGTTTAAAGAAATAATCTATTGACACGGATTTATTGGGTGTGCTTTAATACAATAATTCATTTACCTATATTATGTTTTAAAATTCCCTTGTAATTAGTGTTTTAATGTGCGTTTAGGTGCGAGTGGAATCACTGTGTTTTTCCAATGATGAATTGCTGATGATATCCATAGGAGGTCGAGATTGTGGTCAAATTGTTGTTTGGAATAATGAAACAGGAAATGCATGCTGCACTGCTGCCGCTTCTAAGGATACCACCGGTGA
This sequence comes from Himalopsyche kuldschensis, assembly GCA_028554975.1. NCBI lineage: Eukaryota > Metazoa > Arthropoda > Insecta > Trichoptera > Rhyacophilidae > Himalopsyche > Himalopsyche kuldschensis. Next base: position 3,411,992 of record JAHFWI010000005.1, read on the forward strand.
TGCTGTGACTGTGTCATCTCTTCAGAGACGAAACAATTCTTTTATCACTGGAGGAGATGGTATCTATTACTGTGTACCTATCTAGTACTATTACATTGTAATTGTATAATTTAAAATAGAGGAAACTGTTAAGCTAAAATATGGATCAAATATACCATTGCAGTGAATTAACAATCAATTATTTTTTCACATTGACAAGTAAGGTTAACTCTACCAGAACAGGGCTGTGTCATAATTTTCCTTAGTAAGATGAAGATATTGAATGATTTTCTCAACTATTTCAGGAACTCTTCGTGCTTGGAATATCGACCTAACAACAAAAACACTTTCAGCTGTTGATGTGGCCATGGGGAAACTGAAACGATATTTTGTCTGCATAACAATAAGCGATGACGACACTTATGGATATTGTGGGACAACGTAAATAAAAAATATAAACAATTTATGCTGTTGTGATCTGTGTAAAAAAATTATCGCAATTCTTTTATCTATCTGAAATTTTAACCAAGTTAACTTTTGTATGCATGGATTTTTTAGTGAAAATCTTTAAATAATAATCGTGATTGAAACTTAATGTAATATGATATATTTAAAAGAACTTGTAGCACCTCCCTTTTCTTCAGAGGTTGATGAATATTTGGGATGAGTGAGGTAAAAAACTACAGAGATACCCACGGTTTTAGATTAAAATATATCAATATATGCGGATGACCATCTAGTAATTTAAGCACTGAATCTCAGAAAACAAGATCACTGCACAATGAATAAGAGTAAATGGTATACTTTTATCGGATAGATCTAGTGAAATGATTAATAATAACTAACACCTTGCTTTACTTTTTAGTTCGGGAGATATTGTAAAGATTAATATAGGTTATCAATCAGATCCTAATGTGATACCTAAGCATAAACCATCAATGTCGGGATGTTATGCAAAATGCGGTGTGTGGAAAAAAAGTGCAACTAGACCAGAACTAGTGTGCTATTGTTCAGGTGAGGGAAAAATTATCTATGTCAACAAGCATTGTAAAAGTTTGTTAGGAAATCTTATATTAAACACTAACTATCCTGAGTTCCTCATCATCAAGATGCATTTTTTATAAATGTCATGTCCGCTACCAATGTGGAGCATATTGCCACCTTATGGAATTATTACAGCATATTATTTTCTACAAGAACTGGTTAACAGTCACTCAACCTCTCTTAAGTTTGATGAGAGTAGGAATAAAAAAGGTAAGGCGAGGACAAAAGTCATTTTTAGCTAGTCCTTGTCACTATGCCCATTTATAGGATTGAATGGGTGGGAAGGAATTTTAAGACAACACAAATCAATAAATTCCCCCATCCCTCTGAAAAAAATCAATAAATCAACATATCAGACTACTACTTAACATATTCTATTTTCAAAACCATACATTGCATTTATTTTTCATGTTATAAATAATTTGACTTGGAATCGTCAATCATTTACAAAATTGATGATAATAATTTAAGGTGCTCAAAGTATTCTTATATTGAACAAAGAATTGATTATTGTTGGTGGAGGAGATGGTACAGTCGACTGTCTGAAGGAAATCAAAAGAAAAACAGAGCTGCCGAAAGAAAAACTATGTTCTCCAGTGTCACCAAATTTTAAAGCTGTGAGTGGAAATGTAACTTTTTAACAGAACCTATACAAGCTCGAAATTTCATTTGTTGAAAATGCTTTAATTATCTGAATTAATATCTTCTCGTGTTCCAAATGGTACACATTTAGTGCAGGTATTTTTAAAAAAATATTTAAAAATAACTTTCTACACTTTCAGATAAAAACAAAGAAACTCAATGGATCAATCACATCAATTCAGTCAATGGAGATTATCATCAATAAAGTCAAAGAGAAAATATTGCTGGTGGGGACAAAAATGAACGAAATATATTCAATAAATTTGAAAACATTTCAAACAACACTGATTATCACATGCCACAGTTGTTCTGTCAATGATATTGCATTTCCAAAGTAGGCGACATAATATTTATTGGCTAATATTTCAATAAACTTATCAGGATCTGACAACAGTCCTTCTTTTTATTTAAGGAGTATGTCAGACGTGTTTGCGACAGCTGGGAGTGGAGACATAAGAGTATGGGCCCTCAAATCTTGCCAGGAATTGCTGCGAATTCAAGTGGCAAACTTTGTGTGCACAGGTGTTCTATTTGCAGCCGATGGAAAGTCTATTGTTTCAGGTAAAATTTGCAATCAAATAATTGTCTTTTTCAATACTACAGAAAATTAGCAATATAAAAAAAACACTTTTTTGTGTAAATAAAGTCAAAATGAACAGCAGCTTTGGCTTCTTCAATTTTGTAGTGAACAGGCACACCGCTTAAAATATAACATTAGCTAAAGATCTAATAAAACACTTTTTTAGCTTGGAATGACGGATGCATCAGAGCATTTACTCCTCTCACCGGACAGCTGATGTACTGCATACTAAATGCACATAATAAAGGTACTTCAGCAATTGCAATGACAGATGATGGTAGAACTATTATATCAGGAGGCTGCGAAGGACAGGTATATATCTGATATCAAGCCGTTATACTTTGTCTTCTCATTGTGAATTGGAATATATTTTTGATTCTAAATATTAGGTACGGGTGTGGTCTATAGAGCCACAGAAGCAAACACTCGAAGCTGTCTTGAAAGAACACAAGTGTCCTGTGGCGGCTGTCAAGATAAATAACATCAATACAGAAGCTGTAAGCGCAGGAACGGATGGTTCATGTATTATATGGGATATAATGTAAGTATAGTATATTGAAATATCAAATCAATCTTTAGTTAGCTTAATAAATAGTTAATATTGAAATTACTCATTGTAAAACATGTTACAACCACGAATCAATCATAAAATGGATATTGATATTTACTTATTAAATAATGAATGATGTGAGTATATCTTGATGGCTTCAAAAAGAAAAAAAATCTAGATTTAGCAAAATGAGAAGCTATTTATCAGGAATTCACTCAGGGCTTCCAATCAAAGGACCAAAGAACACAATATCAACAGCACAGTTGCATGTGTGACTGAATATTCAATTATGAAAGTGTCAAAATAAAATGGTAGGTCAATGTCATGGTCTATAGTTTTCCATGGGTTAAAATCTCGATTTAAAGGCTTGTTTTTGCTTGAAGATATGATTGTCTTTGATGCCTGAAATTCCCTGACGCAAATTTGATCCTCAACTAACTACTTGTCTTGTTGTTGCCCTATCATTTGATCCTCAACTAACTACTTGTCTTGTTGTTGCCCTATCTTTTTATCCTCACTTTAAAAAAAAAAGTGTTTGGGGATTAAATAACATGCAGTTCTTGTAGAACAACTTCAATCAAGATATGTCCATTAGGTGACCATTATATATGCTCCACATCGGAGTAAGCAAAAAAGAATATATGTGAAAATTTTTAGTGTAAATAAATATTTCAAAAAATTTACAGAAACTTATGCAGGCGCCAGATAATGTTTGCCAACACTGTCTTTATGTGTGTTTGTTACGAGCCGACAGGATGTCAAATTCTCACTGGAGGATCAGACAGACGAGTTGCTTATTGGGAAGCTGGAAGTGGCAACTTGGCACGAGTAGTAAGAAAACTTAAATAACATTAATTTAGTACATTAGTATATTTTTTAAATATTTCCTTATACATTATTTAGAGACCTGTGAGGACATTGTTTTTTTGGACAGCCGTACAAACTACCAAATATTTATATTTACCTAATAACTTTATATTATTTTCACACTTTTAAGATAGAAGCTTCCAGAAACTACACTGTAAATACTCTAGATATAAATAATACTGGGGAATATTTTGTAACAGGAGATAATAACCAAAAAGTGAAGGTAAGTGTTTCAATATTATCACTAGGTTAAATCAGTTTTTTTTATAATGAATCAGATCTTGAATAGAAAATTTTATGAGACAAATAACCAGGGCCGTGGAGTCGGGGAAAAAAGGTTCGACTCCGACTCCAGCATTTACCAAAGCCACCAATCTGACTCCAACATTGACCAAAAACACGACTAAGACTAAAAAAGTTTAATATCGTCACTTTTTTTTGTCTAATTTTCCTATTTATGTGTATTCAATTGAATATCAACCCTACCAATACGGCCAATAGCCAAATTTGACATATTATATGCAAAAATAAAAAGTTCAAACTTTTCAAAACTTCCGACTCAAGAGTACGACTCCACAGCCCTGCAACTAACTTTACAAAAATATTGTTTTTGATTTTTTTTATATTATATCATAGCACGAAAGATACAAACAGCTCAAAAAAAATCTTAAATAGAAACACGAAAGAATACTATGTACATATTCTCTCTTACCTGGGCAATATATGCGATTGGAGCTGAATTAAAATATATGAAATGTCAATGTATAAATCAGTAATAAAAGAAACTTTTTATAAATATAGATAATATCTTATTCTCATTTCAGCTGTGGAAATACCAAGAGGGAATTTACACTCATGTAGGATTGGGACACTCTGGGATTATAACAGCAGCAAGATTTACACCGGACAATCAATACATTATAAGCGGCAGCGGATCTGGAAGTATTTTTATTTGGAAGTTTCCAAAGGTGATTTATTAAAAACAAAGGAAGTTAAAATAAAAAAAAAATAGAGAGCATCATATAATTTCTTGATATTTTTTGTGTCTTCAGAAATATTTGCAAACTCCTTCATCCGGAAGCTCAGCAAAATCAGGAAAGAGCACAGTGCGACTTAAATTGGGTGTTAACAAAGATGAGAATATATCCACCATGAATACCTCAAGAAGTAGCATCATATCTTCTTGCCCCTGCACATGTACAGAAAAACCGTCAGATGGTAATAAAAAACAAGGCAAGTATATCTAATTTATAGATTTCCAGTGTTTAATGATAACTTTTTATTAAATCAATGAAGGTTTCTCAAACTTTCTCACATATTAATGAGATTAATTATTACTTAATGTAGTCTTTTTTGGGCTTGTTTGACTACACATGAAGTATTTTATCATTTAAATAATGCAGATAAATCGGCAAGTTAAAGGGAGAGACGAAAACATCGATAATAATGAATAAAAATTTCAAACATGGATTATTCTGGGCTAAGGGCAGCAAAAACATAGTTTGCAAAATATTAATAATCATTTATGTAAAATGGCTCAACACCACCTCTGTATATTGAGGAATCCTGTAAGTTAAACCATGTATAATATACATAGGTCATGTTAAGTTAGTTCATTGGTTTTTAGGTAATGGAGATGGATTTAATCACAGCTGTCACAGTTCCTGTAGCAGCAACAAACAGAACTCACCTGTCACCTCAGCAGATATGTGCACGCCACCATTATCAATAAAAGATAAATAAGTTTGTTACCATCTACACTCCAATTTCCTTACATTGAAAAGTTGTATTTTTTGAATAATAAAAATCGATTGTTCTGAAATAGAATACATGGAGCGAGAATATTATTTTGTATGTTATACACAAGTGTCATTTTTAATCAAAAGGGAATAAAAGATAAAAGCAAAGCCAATCGGATTTCGTAATGAATTATGAAAAATCTTTTTACTCGGATTCATAATTTGATTAGTTTGAAGGAGTTGTCCCGCAGAACATCGGCAAATGCAATCAATATAGCTGCTTCATATGCATCTGTAACAGTTGGAAAAATTACACTACGCATGGGAGTTGTGCCAGAAAAGTAAACATTGACAAATCCGAGCGGTGTTTTCGTTGCTCAACTACCATCAAAAACTGTATTATTTGTCATTCACTATGTCAAATATTCTGTGCATTGATAACAAATGATAAACCAGAAAATAAGTATTGAAAAAAGAATCTTGTAATGATAAAATTGTGATAATTATAGTTTACACAATACACAACAGAAAACAAAACTTTGATGTCCCGCTTGTTGTAACTGATAAATAGTTATCTATGATCTCTATGATAAAGTGGGAGTGTGAGTGGGTAAGATATTTTTTATAATGCTGCCAGTGCACCTGGACATAGAACATCTTGCCCTACGTGAAATATCGACATAACGAACGTAATGGGACATGAAATATCCAGCTTCAATTTTAATATGAATATTAAAAACATAATATTATCATTTTTCGAAACTACAGTATATTTTGATAATTTTATCAACTTTTTTTGTTCAATCGTGCAAAATAGTTCAAATAAAATTCAATAATATTGACCATTTATCAATATATTTACACAGCCATAAATTCTAAGTTTTCTTTAAATATATTATATTTCCACCAAGGTTGACTTTATTTTATTAATTTGTAAGCAAAGATTTTTGTTGACTACAAATCATTGAGGTTCTCTTCAATAATGTTGTGATGTTAGTCTAAAAGGTGAGAAATACTTACTTTTATTTAATTTCACATTCATATATCAAAGTTTTCATATTTTATTAAAATATTCGGAAATAATTTAAAAGATACGTAAATTCTTGTATTTTAAATGATAGGTTCATGGTCTCAATATAAATGTGGAACGTTATGATTTTTAAATAAGGTACATATAATGATTTATGGACATACATACATATATTTTAGAAAATAAATATTTTTGTTATCTGTGAATGGAGTTGGCTTTGATGTCAGTTGGCTCAAGTCTCAGAACAGATTTTTTTATTAATATTTTATTCAAAGACATATGTAGCATTGCATGTCTGTGATGACTTAAATTAATTTCCACCCATAACATCTTAAAAATAGGGATAGCTGTAGCGATTAGCTAACTTCTAGTCCTGCCCTAACCATATGCTTCTATTAAGTATACTTATCTCAGCCACTGAGATAACAAGTAGTTCTTATAAAATAAATGGTTGAGATTAGCTACATTAAGAGTCCATATGCAATACATTGGGGATAGACATAACAGAAGCAATATAATAACCAACAATATTTACTATGGATCATGAATTTCATTTTAGATAATGCAATTACTGGGTTCTACAAATTTTATAAATTTACTTTTCAGCAAATAATTTTATTTGCCAAAACTGTATACTAAGCATAAAATAAAAATATATTTTTCAAAATTCACATAGAAATTTTCGAAACATAAATGATAATAAAGTCTAATCATAAATATTTATTTCACCAGTGCTTGATTACTTCTGCCATAATTTAATCAATAACTCATGCCAGTTATGCAATTAATACATGGACATGATTTTATACATACCATTACACTTATTATGATTGTGTGAGATGTATATATATTTGTGTGTATTGTAAGGAGATTATGTCAGGTAAGCTAAGATTGTGTTAGTGGAGGGGTGCTGTACCTGTAGAGTTGTATTTTGTATTCAAAATAAAAAAATGTAGAGGTTGATAGATTGCGTTTGGGTCAATCAGATGTAGTTTCTTCTTAGACTTGATCTGTGTAAGGTGTCTGTTTTGTTATCACAGCATAATTGGTAAGTTTGATTTTCATGAATTGTTGATAAATTTATTTAATACAGTTTATGAATAAATATTTTTCTATTAGAATAATTATTTTCATTATTTAGATTCTTGCTGGTGGTGGGCTTGCTTGGTTTTTTTGTTAGTGTTATTGTTACTATTTAAAAAAAAATATTTCATTAAATGAATTAGATTAAAATCGGGGCTCAAAATCACAGTTCCTAACTACAAATGAAAATATATAGCTACATATTGCCTGGTATTCCTTATTATTAATACAAAAAATCAACTTATAAAACTAGAAGCGTATAAATTTATAATTATATCAGGTCATATAAAATTATAAAATTTGAGTTTTTTCAGTAATGCAAATATAATATATTTTTATTATAAACTTTAGTTTTCTTTAGAAATGCTTTATTTGAGTTTCATAGTAACAAAATCTTTTTTTGCATTTATCTCAGAACTATGTTATTGTAGATAGGACCCTGTGATTCTAGGGATATGGCATAAAATAGAAAATCTCTTTAGAAGTAAGACTGAATAAATTAATAGTCTAGCTATCTTAAATATTATATATTTTTATATAATATTTAATATTATATATTTCTAATCTCCTCTATGTAGGATATAATTGTAGATACTAGATGGCGCTATTTTTTATTAGAAAAGCATACATGTAATATCCTTTTGGGAGCAAATCTCACACCAATATCTCTTTCTCAAAGCCCGAAAAGGATGGAAGAGTATAGCTCGACATCCCCAAAAAGGATAAAAGACACCCATCAATAATCCCTTAGGTTCGAGCCTTCAGCTGAAGTAGAATTATAGCTCTCCCTTTTGATGTACATCCTCCATTTGTAGTTAGTACGGCAATTGTTACTAAGGATTGTTGGAAAGAACTAGTTATTTAAACAAATCAAGCGGAGAATCCTTAGTTGATCCTACCCTCTAGCTATTTGTTTATATATGATTAAAGTGATACTCTTTTTGTATTGGTCAATATAAGTAATTGATCACTTTTAAGGTGTTCTCTGTCAATACTTGGTGGAATGGCATTATAGTAAAAATGTTTTATTATTTTTATTATAAGTAATTGACTTATCTGATTGATCAAGGTTTATGAAAACTGACCATTGTCAGATCGGATTGGGATTACTTTGGATGTTCATCTTAGCTTTGAAGAAAAATCTATATGGACCTTCCTTCTGTATACCTTACCCAACTTTTAGAAACTTGGGAAGATTACATTTTATAATATTAAATGGAATGTTGTTTGTGTCGTCAATTATTCAAAATTTGTAAATGCTCACCTACAAAATGTATAAATCACAGGTTCCCAACCCATGGGATGCGATCCCCAAAGGGGTCGCAGCGGGTTTTCTGTGGGGTCACCAACTTTTTGATAATGAACTAATTTTAATCTACATACTAGAACTTTTAATGGTCACGGTGGCATTCGTAGAGTTATATACAGAAATATAATATCAGTAAAAAGTAAAACTTTATTTTTATATTTTATGTACAGTGAAACCCCGATCTTACGTTCTCGCATTATACGTTTTCCCGCGTGGTGCGTTCATTTTCTATAGTCCCGGCATTTAGTTTCTATTTAAAACTTTCCCGCATTCACCGTTTCCCGCATTAATCGTTTGTTTTATACGGTCCCTTGAAAAACGTAGAATCGGAGTTTCACTGTATAAGAAAAATGATACATAACTAAAATAAATCTAAGAATATGTTTTTTTGATATTTTCAATGTATCAAAAAAAAATTGCATTCTATATAATTGAATGCTACCTTTTTATTAAAAAAAGCCACTAAAAGTAATGTCAAAGATTCAAATTTGGTCAGGTTTTGAAATACAATTTTAAGTTTTAATATGAATTTTAAACATCGTTTTTTGTATGTCTAGAAACACTGATTACTTGACTACCTGAGAGGCTTTATCAAATGATGTTATATAAAAAGGACAGGCGGCTGAAATTTTATGCTTCGTTTGTCATTACATAACATATCTGTGGGGTGGATTGTCTTAGTGTCTGTAATTGACAGGTTCATTCCTCGGTAAAATGTGATATAATGGAAATACATATTTCAAAACAACCTTAATATTTAAGTAAATTTATGTAATCGTGTTGAAATCAGATTACATGGGATGTATAACAACCCTATATTGAATTCCTTGTCAAATATTATTGGAAATTATCTTTTGTTTAAAATATCCAAGTTGTGATATAAAATATTGTGAGAATATTTTGAGACTAAAAATTTATAAATCAATTAATAATATAAATTCAATTATATTCAATGATATAATATGGGGCAGATAATTATATATCACATAGAATGGAGTTCTTTGTTGTAGATTGGTAGGATATATGCAGTATAATAAAATGGTCAAAAAAATGATACAAACCTTTGTTTAAAACCATAATATGTGATTTTATAAATTTTTTCTCTCTGTTCTTATGGCTACAATTTGTAATTTTTATTATGTGTATACAAGTATGTTTGTATATGTAAATAAATTTGTCAAATGCATGGCGTATTGGCGTAAGCTTTAATGTCATTATTTGTATTTTTTTTTATGAATGAATTACTTAAGCAAACTTGTCAATAGTAAGTCTAAAGATGCCGTGGAATAATCAAAGTTATTTTAAATTTTATATTAAAATGAACTTCCACAAAGTTACCGCCAAAACCATCGAAAGTAGAAAAAATGATATTAAAGTAGATTAGATATTTTAAATTCACATCAGATAACCGACTAATTTCTTCCCCACGAAATAACAAAGATACATATGCACACCCTGGATTTGCTTGATGTATTTATTTATTCGCGGAAATCCTAATTTGTTTTGGAACTATATAAAGTCTATTAGAAACGATGGTGGATTTGCTGAATCAATGAATTGGAAGGGTCATGCGGTGATGGGTCTTGGAGTGGCAGAAGCGTTTGCTGGCCATTTCAGATCTGTGTACTCGAATGATATACCACACCTGAATGTTGAATCTGTTCTGAAAAATCGAACTGATGGTGCCCAATGAATTGATACAATGCAGATTGATGAAGCGGATTTTATATATTTTACTAAAAAACTTAAAAACACTCACTCACTTGGTCCCGACAAAGTATCAACGTGTTTTTTAAAAGGATGTATTGACCTCATCAAGAGTCCATTGTGTTATATTTTTAATCTTGCAATGAAATCAGAAATTTCCCAGAAAAATGGAAAATATCTAAGATTACTCCAATTTTTAAAAATGGTGCAGAATCATCAGTTGAAAATTATAGACCAGTGGCTGTTCTCTCAACACCAGGAAAGGTTTTAGAGATGATCATGCATCACATGATAATGAAAAGAATTAATCCATTTATAATCGGTGAACAGCATGGATTTAGGGCAGGCAGATCAACCGATACTAATTTGATGGTGTTTACAGATTACGTGTCGACGGCATTAGATAAAGGCCTGCAAGTTGACTGTTCCTACAATGATTTCGCGAAGGCATTTGACAGGGTCGATCATGACATTCTTTTGGAAAAACTCCAACTAATCGGTTTGTCTGATGGCTTCGTTAGGCTTTTTGCGAGCTATTTCGGAACAGAAAACAATACGTAACGTATAGGCTTTTTGAATCGCTACCGTTCTACACGTATTCTGGTGTACCACAGGGCTCGAACTTGGGGCCAATGCTGTTCACTATATTTATAAATGATATTGTAAAAGTCATTAAAAATTCTAAGTTCCTATTATTCGCTGATGATTTGAAACTGTTTTTGAGGGTTGTCACCTTGGATGATTGTCACCGTCTCCAGTCCGATATAGATAATATAATAGAATGGGGAAGATGTAACAAACTTGATTTTAATATTGATAAATGCAATCTTTTATCGTTTACGAGGAGCTCACGAGTGTTATTCTTTCAATATTCAATGAATGGTCGAATTCTCTCACGCATTTCATCAGTAAAAGATCTTGGCGTACAATTTGAAAGCAAACTAACATTCAACAATCACATTAAGATTACTTGCAACAAAGCTTTGCAAATGTTGGGCTTTATCCTCCGCACTACCAGGGTCTTTCCAGGAGTAAAAATTTTGATACTAATGTATAATTCTTTGGTTCGAAGCCGACTTGAGAGTGGATCAATTGTTTGGGCACCGAGGGGTGCGAAATGTGTTCTTATGGTGGAGGGTCAGAAGAAATTTTTGAGAATTCTCTATTTGAGGACATATGGGTACTACCCATGGCTTTATCCAACAGACTTTCTCTTAGGGATGCTCACTTTAATAGTTTGAATGCTCGAAGAGAAATGTACTTATAATGAAATGTAGTTAGCACATCATAATGTATTAGCAGCCAATTTTTGTTTATGACTTGGACTCGCCTCTTTCACTTGGTTTATCAAGTGAATGTACTTTTACATGTTCATTGTGTTATTATGCTTAATCACGTGTGTCTTGGATAAAATATCATAATATTTTTTCTTCATTTCTGAACACATTTTTACGTAAAATTAACAGGCATAAAACACACGTTATATCTGACAGCTGTCAACGCGAACAAACCGCTCTGAAGGTGTGTGCGAAACTTCATCTTTGTCTTTGACCAATCATATAGCATTATAATATATTATACTCTCCGTGATCGTGACTAGTGAAATCACACTGTCATACAAATTTATTTCTTCATATATTTTCACCGGCCAGATCAGTGAAAATATATTTTAACTAGTGATAATATAATATCACTGATAATACACTTCTGTAACATATATATAAATACATGTATTTAAATTTGTCAAATACATGGCGCATTGGCATCAGCTGTAATGCCATGATTTGCTTTTTCTTAAATAAATAAATGAATTGATAGATTATTATTATGAATAGATTTAAAAACTTTCTGAAATAATAATTCTCAAGTTGCTTCTTGATGTAATCACGTGGCTGATGTTTGAGATCTGAAAACCAATTAAAAAACGCAAATCAGTAACAATTGAGTGGAAGTTTTATGGCCTCTGTTCAATTAATGCAGAAGGGTGAAAGTTTTCAATAAACAGCCCTGTAAAGGTGTTGCCGACGTTACCGTAAATATACAATTAATGTTAAGGACGGTAAAAAAAAGGTGCCTTATTTAAAAAAAGTTTTGTTTTTGGGAACGTTATGAAAAGAGTTTGAGATATTTTAAATTTTCTTCCCTTTCAATATTATATATTTAAATACATTCAGTTCTCGGCGGTCGGCAGAAATGTTTGGACTTTTCGCACTCATGTTTTCAATAGTTTCTACAAACTAATAAAAGTCATGCTATGATTGAATAAATTTTTCATTTATGTGTCAACCTGATATAAATTGCAGATATTAGGATTAATACATTTCAATTAATAAAACACATTTTGTTGGCACTACTTTGATATATATCTAAAGATCAGGACTGCTTTGGCTTATTGCAAGCATTTTCAACGTGAAATGAATCGTCACTCTAAGATATTATTTAATTGTGTAATAGTGTCCAATACCCACAATGTATTATGTGGTTAATAACTGATCAAAGGTCTTCTATCTAAATGACTAAAACTGTACTAAAATCCGAGATCAGCTGAAAATACAAGTAAAAATGTGTTTGAACAAGAATTGATATTTAACACCTTAAAAGTGACATAAGGGCCCCTTATGAGAATAAAAATGTAACTCATTTTTCTCTAATTTTCAGGAGAGCCAAAAAATAGGTTTCACCAGTCATCAATTTTACTTATTTTTTTTCATTTTCTTTGGCTTTTTGGTCTATTTGTAAAATAGTAATTTATTCTAATGTAAAGGTTTAGAAGCAGGGCTGTGGATTCGGTAAAAAAAAATACGACTCCGACTCTGGCATTTACCAAAAAAACGACTCCGACTCCGACTAAAGAACGATTAATTTCGTCACATTTTTTTTCTATCTATCATATTTATCTGTATTCAATTATATATCAACCAACCAATTCTTCCAATAGCTAAATTTGACATATTAAATGTAAAAATAAAAAGTTCAATTTTTCAAAATTTCCGACTCCGACCAAATCGCCGGGCCGACTTTGAATCCGGCTAAAAACCCCCGACTCCACGCCTTCGACTCCGACTCCACAGGCCTGTTTAGAAGAGTTATGAGCTATGAATAAGAAAGTGATTCTAATAAATATTGAAATATCTTCATATCCACTTCTCTTATTGATATGTCTCATTGACCCATAACATATTATCTTCCATGTGACATTCATAGCTCAAAACTGCCAATAATCGAGTTATGTTTCATTTATATATTTTTAATGTATATTTCCATAACTAAACGAATTTTCCTTTGAATATGATTTGTTATTACTGCTAATACTTTCAATATTTATTGAATTCATTGTGCAATCTGGAAGTAGCCATTATTATTCAATTATTCTTATTGTATTCATTCAATCTTGAGACACACTGATCCATTCGAATCACCATACATAATGTTCCACAGGCAACAGATTAGATGGATTTATTCAAAAGAAAGCAATGGACTCAATTTCCATTTGCAGTTTTGGTATATATTATATATTCTACCATGAAGAATTAAACCGCAATGTGTCACTAAGATTTAAGAAGATTTCTCTCTGAAAGAAAGTTTTTTAATTGTATTTCTGCTGTTAATTTTTTGTCGGTGGGTAATACGCTATATTATACAAATATAGCACAGGGTAAAAGGTATTTTTTCTTATCCTCGTAAACCCTCTACTGTACCCTGCACTGGTTTAGGGCTCAAAAAAAACATCTGAATTACAACTCTTACAATCACCAATAAATATTATAAAAACATAAATGTACCTTTTTTCAACTATTGTTTTTTATTTATTTTACAGGGCACTTTTATTTTCTTCCCAAAAATGCCTGGTGGAAGCGTTCTATGGTTCCGTCACGGACTGCGTCTCCATGACAACCCAGCTCTACAATATGCACTTAGGGACCCTGACATTCCTTTTTATCCAATCTTCATATTTGATGGTGAAAGTGCAGGTGAAAGTGAAAACATTTTACCTCGTATTTTATGTAGTTGTGATCGTTGTGACTCAAATTTTCAAATATAAAAGCTCTAGATCAACGTTGTCCAACAGAAATTGTTTGGTGGGCCAGATTAAATATTACCGGTATATGGTGAGCCGCATAAAAAAACAAAACAAACGTAATAAAAACAATTTATTAATTTTAATTAATAAAATTACAATGACACTTTTTAGAATTTAAAAACAACTTAATAAAAAAACTTGATCTTAAAAAATAAATCGTGAAAATCAAAAACCTTAAATCTCTCAGGAGTTAATATGATAATAAACCTATTTTTAACATCTAATTATCTTGGACGGCTTTTTTTTAAATTATGGACACAACCAAATAGTGCTACAGTGAATTTATGCAAAGAATCCCAGAATCATCCTTTTGTTTTAACGGATTTTTTTTTTTCTTCATTTATATGCTTTTGCAACCCATATTAAACAATAACTTAATATACAATATGTACATCATAAAATGTAACTACAAAATAACTATCTTTGATTAGTTAATATTAACTGAGGTAAATAATAGAATATAAACAACCTTTTTTTGCGGAAAAATTGCCTTTTGATTAGTTAATATTAACTGAGGTAAATAATAGAATATAAACTACATTTTTTTGCGGAAAAAATGCCTTGCGATTTTTCCCTGGCACTTTTCAAAATGGTTGGGGTCAAAGAGTTAACCACTCTGGATGTGGAACAGACTATTGTGTGATATTTAGTAGTAGGGTTATATAATGGTTGATTCTGCTTTCACTCAATAGAAACAATACCACAGGTTTTTATTTATTTTTTTATCATTTCAGCTAATGGTAAATTTTAAAACCAAAACGTTGAGACGTGCGTTTTACACGTCATCTAGGCATGAAGAGTTAATAACAATTACTTTATTTCAAAGGTACAAAGCTTATTGGCTACAATCGGATGCGCTACCTTCTGGAGTCTCTCAACGATATTGACAACCAGTTGAAACAATTTGGTGGCCGACTTCACTTCTTCCGTGGGAAGCCAGATGTTGTCTTTAGGAGGCTTTGGGAGGAAGTCGGTTAGTAAATTAACAAATAAGTAAAATTACTGTTGTACATTATTATATAAAGATGAGATCTATTTAATTACATTTTGAAATTTTTTATATAGATAAAAATATTCTTTTCAGGTATAACTCAGTTATCATTTGAGCAAGATTGTGAGCCTGTGTGGATTCCACGAGACAATGCTGTTAAATACACATGTAAAGAGATTGGTGTGAAGTGCTCTGAACATGTCTCTCATACATTATGGAACCCAGAGAAGGTCATTAAGGCCAACGGAGGCATACCACCTTTGACATATCAAATGTTTCTGGTGAGCTAATTTTTAATGATCAGTTTCTCTATAAATATTACGTTTATGATTCAACTTCATAAGATATATTGTAACGTTATCAATTTAAGTAACTGACTATCAATTTGTTGTTCTGGCAATTTACGCTATTGTAATATTGAAGTGATACCATGTTATATTGAGTTTTTGTCGATGTGGATATATTCAATGTTGTATTATCTATAAAACATTCTAACGTAATGCTAATATTATCCTACCAGTTCTCTGAAATAGAAAGCAGAGCAACTGGAGCTAAACCAGTCCTTGTGAAGCTCCTTCTGTTGATTGCTATTAGGACAGGACATATCTTGAATAAAATCAACCTGTGAAAAAAAAATCTTAATATCATTCAAGCATACCGTGGAGACAATTGGATTACCACCAAGACCTGTTGAAGACATCGACTTCAATGGCGTCATGTTTGGGCAGCTTCCATCTTACTTTCATGAAGAGTTTCGGATGTTTGATAAGGTAACATGAAGAATCAAATTTAATCAAGTGCTTATGACTCAATTTAGATTCACATAGAAGACGATATTCTAAAGAAAAAAGCTCGATATTTGTTTGGGAATAGCTGAAACCATATTTAGCTCAATTCATACTGTTTTTCAAATTTTGCATTCTACTAATGCTACTTTACGGAGCAAACAATGGCATCAGAACCACGCAGCTCCATGTTACATCAACAGTCATGTACAGATGTTGAATTCGACTGGGTCACATGTTGCAAGTGCCTACGAAGAGCATTAGCCCCGCTTGCCTCTCCTTATGACTGGTGAGCTATGCTTCACTCAGCTGAACTAGCTATCTGAGGCAACCCTCCACATAGGATTTGGTCGAAGAAGCAGTAGAAGATAACAAACTAATTTTCTCATTAATTGATTACACAGCAGTGTAAAAGAATAAACATACTAGACCTAATCTTTCAAAATCTCAATGCCTTAATGTTAAGTGATATTATTTATATTGTTTTTAAAGGTACCTAAGCCTGAAGAGTTTGGAGTCTTTTCGGAGAATGAACCTGATGAAATTCCAATGATAAGATGGAGTGGTGGAGAAACTATCTCTCTTCAAATGTTGAACAACCGACTAACGGTGGAGAAAGAAGCATTTACTAAGTAAGTAAAAATGAATATTATAAACACTAAGTTGGCATTCTGACAATAAGCTAAGCTTCTCTTAAGCTACTCTAATTGGAAATATGTGGTTAAATATAATATATATTTTTAAAGATACATATTATTCATTTTATGATATTTTAAGCATGACCTAATGAAAAGAAAGATTTTAACCTTGTTTTTAATTGACTTCTTGAGAAGAATAATGCCGTCTTTCTCCCATTGTTATATGTATTTATAAAACAAAAACAAAAAATTGATGTGTAAAATTTTGTATATGGGGATTAGAACCAATCACCATATAATCGAGTAGAACAAAATCCCATGAGCCCGAAACCATTATGTTCACTTTATTAAGTTGGCTGAATTACCTATTTCACTAGCACTACCTAGTGTAAATCCAGGTTATAAAACTGAAATCTGTAATTTCTGTCTTAATATATTTACTATTAATTATTTTTCTATTTATTTACTCAGAGGGTCATACTTACCTACCCACTCCAATCCAGACCTACTGGGGCCACCTTTGAGCTTAAGCCCTGCTCTCCGATATGGATGCTTATCTGTCAGAAGGTACAATTATACCATTTTTAAACATACAAATTTATCAGGTTCTGTGAATAATTGTGCAGTATCGCAATAAAATATATCATTTCTAGATATGTTTACATAATTTGCTGACAGTATCTATATCATATTTTTATAATTAACTGGTCCATGTACAGGCAACATTTCTTAAATTAAAATTTTTGTTTTCCCTCTTCTGTTCCTCGCGCCACTTTCTTAAAGAGAGTTTAGATTTGTTAATTTTACTAGCTAACTTATTATGCTTAGTAATGTTGATTTTTCCTGCATATTATTATAAAACATTAATTATATCTAATTGCGCTGTCAACTTATCAATTCATAATAAGTTGTGACCTTTAACCCATTTTTACATGCTTTCTAACAACACTTGAAATATCGTTGTTGAAACTAGAAAATTGTGTGAATCTACCACACTTTACAGAAGAGATAAAAAAAACATTCAAGTCTTGCAATGAAATGGAAGAAACAAAGCTTATTACAATATATGGCACCAAAAATTAGTTACATTTGCATTGTCTATGATTTATGTAACAACACTACAATTTTTACGAATCCGTGATAACTCGGCACAAGTCAGATCGGCACATGGCACGTTGACATGTCAAGTCGGCACAAGACAGGTTGACACATAGACAATTCGGCACCTAGACATCTTGACAAAATTACCTTTTTGTAATACAGTGAAAAAATGTATTTGAGCTCTACAAAAATAATATATTGTTGATAATAATGCTTGAATTGCGACAAATTGATATAAGTTTTTCTAAATGAAAGCAAATCTGGGTTTTTAGTGAGTGGTAATGAACGTACATTAGTTTTACATCAAGATGATATTAGTTAAAATGGCATTGGCGATCTGTGATGATCAGAGTATTGATGTTGGATTAATGTTTGTTTTCTCATTAAAAATGTCATTGGATTGATGATATCTATTAATTTCCAATTTTTCTAATGCATTTATCTAAAGGCCAATTAATTAAGATCAATTAATAGTAATTCTGTACTGGAAGCTAGATATGGCTATGGCTGGCTATGTTAGACTGTAATGACGACATGACTTTTCATAATCTAGCATGCAAATTTTACGTAATTATGTAGGAATTCACTTCCCCTAGTGTGCCAGAAGGTGTTTTCTTCCATAAAACACCCCCTTCGTGCAGTA
Organism: Himalopsyche kuldschensis; assembly: GCA_028554975.1. Lineage (NCBI taxonomy): Eukaryota > Metazoa > Arthropoda > Insecta > Trichoptera > Rhyacophilidae > Himalopsyche > Himalopsyche kuldschensis. The sequence goes on from JAHFWI010000005.1 coordinate 3,430,761, forward strand.
TTTTGACGGAGATCGAATAAAAATAGGAGTGGTTTGTCAAGTTGTCCAGGTGCTAAATTGTCCATGTGCCAACTTGTCATGTGCCGACTTGACATCTGTCGGCGTGCCATGTGCCGACTTGACTTGTGCCGATTGGTCTGGTCACCAAATTTTCACAGCCACAAGATATTACTCAAAGTAATTTTCATCAGTCAGATGTAATCAGAATAGAGTTATACTTTTTTCTAGTTTCGATAGTATTATGTGGTACAGAATAATATTAATAAATTTATTGCCAACTATTCCTTTTGAATTTATTATTTTTCCACTTCATAGAAGTAATAAGTAGATATATTAATTTCTTTAGTATTAATAAAATACATGTACTACCAAGCAAAAGTAGAAATTGTTAAACATTATAGCGATAATCATTTTATGCTTTTTAATGTAATATGTAAAATATATTTAATATATATTTTGAATTGAATAAGATGTGTTATTATGATTCGTGTACTCTCATATTTCGTAATCGTATTTTTTTCTCATTCACCCGGTTGCTCAACCTCTCTGTTTTTGTGAGCAAGAATAGGGTGAGGCTAGAACTAGTGGTTAGCTAATAGCTCACGCAAGGTCCAGTTTCTCAAGATTGGATGGGTGAAATGGAATTTAAGACATCCATACCTTCAAATCCAAATCCATAAATTAATTGAACGCAAAATCAATATATTGAACTGAACTTGAATTAAGTATTTGTCAACATGTAGAGAAAATGGTTGAAAAAAAATTGTTACATAATAATGTAACAAGGAGGTAAACTTAGATTGGAAGCAATTTTTCACTTTGTAAGTAATTTTTCAAAGAATTCTTTACTTTATGAGAGATTAATTACGTAAAGAGGTAGAAATTATGTTCCTGGTTAGAATCATTTAGGAAATAAATTATTTTAGACAGAAAATCATAACTAAATAATAATTAAAGTTTTATGCGGCATTATAGGCCTGCCATCAAAAGGTTTACTGAAACGTTTTTCCTACATATTTTGTGACTTGGGGTAAATAAGTTTTTATGCAATCACGATCTATTTTCATATAATTATTCCTTTTACAATTATTGTTGATATAAAAATAAATTGTTATAAGACATAAATAAAATTGTAAAACATTTTTTAAAGGGATAAAAAACAGTGAAAATCATATATTTTGTTCATTATTTCAAAGAATAGAAAAAGTCAGTTGATAGCTTTCATAAAATAATAATTTCATAACAAGTCTTTTAATACAATAAAACTTTGATTTATTGAACTTCTGACAAGGGAACAAAGTTTCAGGTCAAATTTGAAATTTTTTATTACTGACCATTTAATTTATGAATCATGCATGTATTTTAAAATATTTAATTAGCATTCTTCGTAATTATACACGCTTTACTATTATTGAGTGCATTTCCAGATTTTATTGGTGCATACATGATCTTTTCTCCCAAGTGCATGGAAATAATTTAGCATCAACCCCAAGTATTACAGGTAAGTTTTAGTTATTCCATTCCTAAGCTATGTAACCAACTGTTGTACTGATTTGTTTTCCATTTTCATTTATATTATTCTTTGATTCCATAATATTTGTGCTGGAAAATTTATAGAAAGAATGATAGATTGTAATGAGTAAAAATAAATAATACTCAAATGATTTGGATAGCGTAGGTGTTAACAAACATTGAAAACAATTTATTTTTACAGCAATTTATTTTATTTGATTTTAAGCAATACAAATTCGATTTCTTCTTTTATATCTGGCTTTTGTAGTTTTTACTACTCTTCATCAGGCTTCATAATTTGCTTCTAATAGGTACCACCGGCAAGCATCCAACAATGCCGAAATATTTGACAATATATATGCAAAAACTACCATGGACTGAATTTTTGACTAATTACATTTCTTGTTACTTCATTCTTCTAGTTTTGTATTGGTTAAAAATGAAATTGATTGTACGTATCATTACTTAACACATCATTGAGAATATGAACAAAAATAATATATTTTTCAAATAGTTTAATTTAAAATGACCTTAAAAGTTTAGAAATGTTAGCATCTCCTTGCTAACCTCCTTAAAGTTGACTGAAAGCAAAAGAATTTATTTTTGAAATGATAGAGCAAAGTAACCATATAAGTAAAAATAGATCAAAACGCGAATTTCTTTAAGGTATTACCAAAGTATTTTCAAGGATCTCTCCCACTTCTCAACTGGAATCTGATGCTTTTATGTATTAACTTTTGTTGCTCGCCTAACTATTCATTTATATTTTTAAGGACAATTAATATGGCGGGAATACTTCTACACTATGAGTGTGAACAATCCAAACTATGGGCAGATGTGGAACAACCCTATATGTTTGAATATTCCTTGGTATGACGCAGATCCTCAAGTATTGGAAAGGTAAAAAAAGACTTTTTGCTATTATTTTTATTTTCATTGTTTTGAAAAGGTTATTAAACACTATTTGCAGGATAACTTGGACTGTTAACTATAACAGATATTTAAAAAAAAAATCGAGTTAGTTTGAGGCGGCTTCTCGAAGAGTTGAAATATGTGTCAAAATTATATAAAGCAATAAAACTCAAATTTGATTTTGAAATTCCGTCAAGCACCTTCAGTCGAAATCCTCTCGAAATTTAATATATTTATCGTGAATTTCGACAAAGCTAACTATGTGGCAAGCACATCTTGTAATAATATAATTATATTCTAGTTGGAAAAAGGGACAAACTGGTTTCCCGTTCATCGATGCTGCCATGCGTCAACTGCGTCGTGAAGGTTGGCTTCATCACGCTGCCCGCAATGCTGTGGCATCATTTCTCACTCGTGGTGGACTATGGTTTTCTTGGGAGCATGGATTGCAACTATTTCTGAAATATCTCCTCGATGCAGACTGGTAACACTTCTAAATAAAATTACTTACAATATAACTTTGGGCACAAGAAAGGTATTGATACCCGTTTTGGCAGAGGTGGTCATTTATATACATATGTGAAGAACATGGCTTGCTAATGGAGGTATTTTTTCGCTATAAGAACTCTTCATTATTCGCTCAATCTCTATTTAGTTTGATGACAGTAGGAATATAAATAATAAGGCTAGGACAGGACTAGTGCTATAATTTACTTATAAGATTGGGAGTGTCGGAAGGGATTTTTAGACAAATTAACACCTATGCCTTCGTGTACTATAATTGAATGCTATTGAATTTATTATAATGACTAATGAAGTGGCATATTTTTAAGCAAATGTCTGCATGAAATATCAATTGATTTTAATTTTCATTTTCATTATGGTCATTCAGGTCAGTTTGTGCAGGTAACTGGATGTGGGTATCCAGCTCAGCATTTGAAACTCTTCTGGATAGTTCAGCGTGTGCCTGTCCGGTAAAACTAGGCAGCAGGCTCGATCCCAGTGGTGAATATGTCCGTCGGTATATTCCTGAGCTTCGCAACATGCCAGTCAAATATATGTAAGTGATCCTCGATGAAAATAAACTAAAAACATTACTACAGTATACTCTCGATTATCCGTGTATGGATTATCCGGTTTGCGGATTATTCGTGCCTGAAAATAAATATTTTTTTAATTCAAATTTAATTTGATTGATTTTTTTCTATTATGATTATAGGACACATTAATGAATTGTGATCTTGAATATGCGCGTTATTTGAAAAAAGGATGAATTTAGCGATGTGTTTGTGTTTACGTAACTAACCCGGTTTTTTTTAACCACTTGTATCTTTTGAATGTATGAATGTTCGCATATACCGCAATAAACATCATAATTTATGGGACTAGAAAGTGTCAAGAATTGAAATCCTTTGAACTCCACATGTGTTTCTATTATTTACAACTTCGTAAAACTCTTGTTGAGGAAGATGATAATCTGATCAATTTTTGGAAAAAAAATGACAGTATTGGATGCTATAAATGGGGTAGCACAATCTTGGTCAAAAGTAAAGCCAGTAGCACTCGTTCAATCACCGAGAAAGATTCTTCCTGACATAGAAACAGATTTAATGGATTCGGAAGAGAATGAAGAAAATTTTGTACCTGAAATGTGTGAATTATTGGAAGATTTCAATTTTTTTGAAGACGTGGATATGGAAAACATAGACGAGTGGCTAAAACATGATTTAAATGATCCAGGCTTTGAACGCATAGACGATTCTGATCGTTTCTCTTGTTACCCACGAGGAAGAAAATGACGGTAGTACTACAAGCGAAGAAGATACCAGTGGTTACGTTAGTCATGAAACGACATTGAATTGTATTGAAACATTACTAGATTACGCTGAACAAAGGGGAACTGAATATAATAATGTAACAGCTTTAAGAATATTTCGAAGTGAAATAAAGAATTCGTAAAAAAATTGTCGTAAACAGATGAAAATAACAGATTTTTTTTAAATTTGTGTACACATAAAACTATACTTTTTTATATTTTTATGTTTTTATAAATATATGATAAAATATTATATTTTTACTTATTTGATTGTGTTTTCTCGATAAATAATAAATATTTAAATAATTTGTCAAAAATTCGAAAATATAATAAAAATTTGAAGATTCTGATTATCCATGTTTTTCAATTATCCGTGACCATCCTCCCCAGCATTATCCCGGATAATCGAGAGTTTACTGTATATTTTTGGCATTAGAAATATTTTTTGAAGAGTGTGTTAAGGTCCATCATTGATCCATCAATTCAAGTCAATCAAGTTCAACTTGAGGAAATAAGACATTAAAAAAAGCCCATGCAAAGGTACTCAACCCAAACCCATCTAATGCAATTCATTGAAAAGAAACAATAAATATAGCGCGACTACTAAAAATCACTTATAAATAATTATCTGTATGTATAGTACCAAAAATTAAAAAATACGAGAATATACAAAAGATAATGGCCCCTCAGAGACATCGAAACCTAACTCATTTTTCTCTACTTTTCCAGAGAGCCAAAAAACAGGTTCCAACTTTACCTATTGTATACAATTTTGTTTTCATTGTCCTGATTTATTTGTCACATATAAAAAGTTTTTTTTTTATTCGAATGTGTTGTTTTAAGGTTAAGTGGAGTACTTTTTGAATTATTTTCGAAAGCACTTTTCCAATTCTCATCTCTTTGACACAACATATTATTTTGTATCAGTGGTTTGTATTTTGTCAAAACTCAAAACTGGCAAAAATCGAGATAAGTTTCTTTTATCCTAAGGGGCCATTATATGATAACACAACACTTCATGCCGCATCCATGCGGCAATATCACTCTAAGGGTTAAACTGAATTTGGAATATATTTAAATTCTTAAATATATTGTAAGTGTTTGCCATATTCTAGTATTAAACATCAGTATGAAAAAGTATACCAATGATTTTTATTTAGTTATGAACCTTGGAAAGCTCCTATTGAGGTTCAAGAAAAAGCAAAGTGTGTCATCGGGAGAAACTATCCAAGTCGTTTGATCGATCATGAAGTTGCAGTTCAGAAGAATCGTGCTGCTATGGAGGTAATTGAATAAAGATGTTCATTTTCTTTTTACTGCTTACTTTTGCCAGTTTGGCTGATCATAGATTAGAAGAGCATTGAAGGGGAAAACAAATACATTCAGTATGAATTGTTTTTTCTATGGAAAGTTTTCGTAATCGTATTCACACACACACAGAAAGTTGTGTTATTACTCCCATGTGGTTAATGATTATCGTCTGATGTTTCATTTTCAGGTGTCTGATCGAATGAATGATTCTATGCTTTAAATATTGCTCGTGAAAAGAATAATTTGTAATTTTTTTTAAAGAATAATTCAATAAAAATGTTGAGATTGAAAAATTGATTTAGCCTATTTAAACTATTACACCATGATAAAACAAATAAGTTTTGTTTGAAATAAATGTACTTTGTACTCAAGGCTGATATTATGTTTGTAGTCAAACTATTTGTGGTTGAATAGATAATAATTATTATCTTATCAACAAAAAAAATATATGACTGTCCATTTTAAATAACCGTAATGTTGTTTGGATTCTATTTCAGAATCTGCGCATTTCGCTTCGTAACACTCCGCCGCACTGCTGCCCTTCCAGTGAAGATGAGATACGGCAGTTCATGTGGTTGCCGGATGAAATCTCAGAAATAACTGATTAAACATTTCCATATGTTTTATATAATTTTAAGAATGTTTATTGGTGTAGATGCAACTTAGTGTTTATTATATAAATATGGTGGTTATTAATAATATTTTTCACGCAGTTTGCTGATTAAGCACAAAATACTTATTTCCTTTGAAAAAAAGTTTGTTTGAAAAGGATGAGATTGAAGTTATATAGAATTTGATTATGATTTACTTATAACTAGCAACACACAACTGTGCTCAACTGGTCAATCCTGCATTCAAATATAATCGAACCCCAATACGATTTTGCTTATTTCGCTATTTTGAAAACATTTTTTATCGATCCAGGAGACCAATGTTGAAACATAATGTGGTCATTCAAGATTTATCCATTAGTCTATCAATGAAAAATATCAGCCATCCCACTCCCAAAGGGTCAAAATATTGACCTCGCAATCTGAAAATTATTACCCAATGTTATTTTAACATTCTTGAAAACGCATTAAAAGTAATCGAACTTTTGAAACATCTCATAGTACTTAATATATTTTTTAAATCCAATTAATGATGGCTAAACTGATTGGATTGGCATTTATTAGAATTATGTAGAACTCTATTGTATAAGGTCACAATATCAAAGTATTTAGTTTAACATGAATTAGAAGATATAGGTGTGTGAGGCCAAAACAGCTCGCAACTTTTATTATTATACCTTGTAGAACTAAATATAATACTTTGATATTTTATCTTTATTATTAACGACTTCTTTTCCAAAATGCTTAAGAGTTCTCGAAAATGCATGCCAAAACCGTGAGGGTAAATTTGTAGTTATTCACTAAGCTAATGGGACATTTTATTCCACTGACTCTGTAACTAAACTGTACACTGTAAACTGTACTCTGTTCGAAAACGGTATTCCAAAAAAATTGTTTCCATTAACCAAATCTAGAAGACTCTTCTGTTCAATAGTCATGTTCTGTGTACATTTCTGTTCAAATTGGTCAAGTTTTCTGCTGTGAGCTGCCAAAAAAATTCCAATTGATATTCAATGCCAATAGTTTAATTAAATATGATCCGTATATCTCAAGGATCAAAAAAGACCATTTCAATTTGGACAGTTTATGAAGAATTGTAATAAAATAAGACTTTTTGACGAATCATATTTAGATATAAAGAAATATATTTATTCAATATTGATAAACCATATTTATTATATTATCTGTATAAAAATACAAAAAGATTAACAACTTTTGCATTTCAATTTATTTACATTTTATTTTATTTTGTCTGTTTTAATGATTTGCCGAGTGAAAGGTTTTGAAATCGACCACTTATTGACAACCTCCTTGCACGTTAATGAAGAGACATATTGAAAAGCAAGCAAGGAAACAAATAAAATATTGTTTGATAGAAATGATCAATTTTCCACGAAGAATAACTGGTTCTAGATGTAAATGAAACATTGTGGTGAGGAGCCTTTGTTTGTACTAAAATATTAGATTATTAGCTTTGCAATTCAGGCTGGGTTAGTTTCTTCACAATTTCAAGGAACACCTTTGCTGTTGTCGAGTCTGGCAATTCTGATATTACACACTTTCCTGTGCCGGCAAGTTTCCCAACTTTAGGGTCTATCGGAAGTGTCCCTAATAAAGGTATTTTCGCTAATTCCGCCAGAGACTTTCCTCCTCCGCTCGAAAAAATGTTTGTGCACTCCTGGCAAGTTGGGCACACAAATCTAGAAGAAAACGTCAAATGATCATAAATTAGTTTCTATTTCATTTCTATTGAAAAAAAATATTTTATATTGTTAAGTTTGTATAGAAAAAATAATTAAAATCATATTTAAATAATTAAGTAAAATGACATAGATTTTGTGAAGTTGCAAAATGTAAAAACAAACAGCGTTGCTTATGGAGAAAGACTAAACAAGATACATGAATTTACAGATAATTATACATAAATAGAATTATATTGTTAATAATTAAAATGATTCTGAATTCTTACGAGTCAGAATTCTGAATTCTTAAGAAGAAATGCCTTTACTAATATCCAGACCCTAGATCTCAAACTAATGAAGTATTAGTTCAGTAAAAAGACTCTCATAATTCTAGCTACACGGGCGAGAAGCATGTTAAAAGTGGTGATAAAGCAGAGGTAATATTTAACACAAAATTGCATGGTGGATGGAGACAGACAACTAGCACATGATTTGCTAAAATGAAGCATCAGGAATATAATCGAATATTACCCGCTCATATTTTCAATAATCCCCAGGAGGTTGATACCGGTTTTCTTGCAAAATGTCAATTCTTTTCGAACATCTTCGATTGCAACTTCTTGTGGTGTGGTCACTAATATAGCACCATCGCATTTGATGGTTTTTAGATTTTCCATTACAGTTATGTGTTCATCTGATGTTCCTGCAAAAAATAATGTAAATTTTTATTGAAACGGTATTATAATAAATCAATTCAATGTTTCCATAGGATTTTGATCATCCAATCTTGAGTACCTAGAGAAACCAAGAGTAAACAACAAACACAAAACTTGACTATACCAAAAGAGTTATATTCACAGGAAAAAATAATACTAATTATTGACTTCAAATGTTAATCATCAATGTTTAAACTAAAGACCAATGTGTGAAATTCATTTCTGATGTACTATCGTTGGATTTGTTTTTAATTTGTTGTGGTTAAATATTTTTTTCTGTACGATTGAAATAAATTTATTAAAAAAGTAAACGAATGTAGTCTGCAAACATCATGATAAAACAATTCATTATAAATTATTTTTGAATATGTTTTAGTAGAACTGTGATTATATTAATACATATTACAAATACCGAGCGAAGCCGGGTGGAACCACAAGTCAAATAAATACGATTTAATAAATACATGAACAATACACGCATGCATTAGCGAATATGTATGTATATTATCTTGGAGGTACACACTATGAATTTGTTGTCCTAGAAGTCTACAAAAATGCCAGAGAAGGTGAACAATAATGTTATTTACAGTAGTTTGGTCTAAAAGCCACTGTCCAAGTAAACTTATTGGATGGCAGGTATGTTTGTAATAAAAGATTTGGTTGGCTCCTGCTCTGACGAGTTGAATTTATATCTTTAGAGTGGCCTTAAATTTATACCCAGTTATCAAATCTTCCAGAATATCCCTTGTCTCTAAGTCACTGTTTGATGATTTGCTTACCCGGAGGAGTGTCTATGATCAAATAGTCAATGTCTTGCCAATAGACGTCCTCTAAGAATTGTTTCACCATTGCTGTTTTCTTTGGTCCACGCCAAACAACTGCGTCATCTCTGTTTTGCAGTAAGAAACCGATAGACATAACTGCTAACTGTTGGTCTTTATCAGTATAAACTGGTACCCAGCCCTCAGGACATTGATGGACATCGCTACCTTCCAAATTCAAAATGTATGGTATACTTGGACCGCATAGATCAATATCCAATAATCCAACCTGAAATACACAGTAATTGATCCATCAAACCGCTTGATAGTTATTCTAAGAGGAAATTTGTCTTTTTTGATATGTATCATTTACCTTAAAGCCAGATTCTTTGAGGGACAGAGCTAATTGAGAACTAACTGTGGATTTTCCAACACCTCCTTTGCCGGACAATACCAATATTATATGTTTCACGCTATCCAACATTTTAATATAAATATTTTCGATCTAGTGTGTCAATGGAAGTCGTGATAAATATCACAACACAGTTTACGATGTTAAATTATATATCTAACTTATTCTAGGTAATTCTATTGATAAACCCAAACCATAGACAGTTGTATTCTTATCATAACTGATTAAACGTCAAACCGATTGCCATCTACTAGAAATTTCAAATTGATAAAATCTAAACATTATTGTCTATAGACCATAGACAATGATTTAAAGTTTTAAAATACTCACAAGAATTATTCAGCAAAGTTGAGAAAAGACAAAAATCAAAACTCAAAACGAGATCACATAAAAAACTGAAATATCCCTTCACAAACATTTCCACTACATATTATACGATAAAATATAAAAAGGGTTTTTTTAATGTGGCAAAGGAGTACGTGGAAATGACAGCTAACAACATCAATGGCAATACCAAGCATCTAACATTTATCAACTATCAAACCCACAAAGCGACGTGGACAACCGGCGCCGGGAATAGTTTCTATACTGACTGAATTCATGTATTTCATATAGATTATTTGTGTTTTTTTGATTAACAATTAAAATGTTTCACAAAACTGTGCTAGTGAGAATATGCAAAATTATTGTTTGCGTGATAATATTTTTAAGCCTAGTGTCGACCTGCGCGGGTCATGGACATTCTCATGATGAAAACCCGCCGTCCTACAAGTATTCTCAAGCAGCCAATCAGCCTCAGCAACATCACTCTCACGATCATCACGACCATGATCACCACCATCATGATGAGCCAAAAATAATCCCTTCAGTTCCTACTGACTGCTGTCAAACATGGATGTATGCCATGGGCTCAACACTCTTGATAAGTATGGCGCCATACTTCATACTGTATTTCGTTCCTGTCGATGGCAGTGCTGAAAAGAAGCCGCTCTTGAAAGTCCTGCTAGCCTTTGCTTCTGGTGGATTATTGGGTGATGCATTCTTGCATCTTATTCCACATGCCACTGTCCCTCATGAGCACTCACACGATGAACATTCGCATTCCCACGGTGGCAGTGAGGCACCCGCACACTCCCACGATATGACTGTCGGACTTGGTGTATTAGCAGGAATTATCACATTCTTAGCTGTTGAAAAGTTTGTACGCATACTCAATACTGGACACGGTCACAGTCATTCAAAGGGAGGTAAAAAAGACAAAAAAGTTGAAGAAATCAAAGTGGCAGGATATCTCAATCTGGCTGCCGATTTTACGCATAACTTCACTGATGGATTGGCAATTGGCGCTTCATACATTGCTGGGAATAACATCGGTATTATAACAACGATAACGATCCTACTCCATGAAGTCCCTCACGAGATCGGCGACTTTGCAATTCTTCTTCAATCCGGTTGTTCTAGGAAGAAGGCAATGTATTTGCAGCTATTGACAGCAGTTGGCGCTATATGCGGAACTGCTCTCTCCCTATTTCTTGAAAATTCAGATGCTATCACGTCATCATGGATCCTACCCTTCACTGCTGGTGGTTTTATATATATTGCCACTGTGTCCGTTATTCCGGAGTTGCTAGAGGATTCAACAACAAAATATAGTCAATCATTAAAGGAGATTTTAGCATTATTGTGCGGAGTCTTGATGATGGTCTTGATAGCGCAATATGAATAATTAGTTTACTTAAATATTATAAGAATTCTCAAATTAATTGAAGATGTTAAATATGTTTGTCTACTGTTTTTATTTCTCATTGAAATCTCATATGTATTTGAATAAAGATGTACTTGATTTCTATGATACATTTTATTTTTAAAACATGGTTTTATTCATTCAATGGTTGTAGTTTCCATTTGGATGTAATGTCTCGAAATTATTTTTAACGAATGATAACAGTCTTAACAACTTGCCGGTCCAATTGATTTAACATATGCACACATTTGAAAATGCAAAATACACACAAATTTGTGATAACATATTTTTTGTCTGTTAGTCTGTGTCGAGCCCTTGCTTGGACTAGATCAAATTCGTAATTTTCGTATGAAGTTTGCCTGAGTTATCTCGTGATATCCGTTTTTGACGACTTTCAATACCCGAGTAGACTCGGGCGTGCCCGGGAAGGGGTTAAACAGCCTGTTAATAGACCCTTTAAAAAACACTTCCTTTTTTACTCATTCCACTATGTTTATAAAAATCAGTACCAGATTTGTCCATTGCTGGCATAACCAAGGGAGTTGAGCTTCATACAAAAATCAATTCTTGTCAGAAAAGCATTATAAAACACAAGAACACTTTCACTGTATGGGTAAAACTGGTCATTATTTAATTATATGGAAAAAATATGTTTAAATTTTTTGAATCTAATAATCTAATGACTTTAGAAATTAAGTGACGCAAAATAACCTCTCAATTTTTTTACTATGAAAATCGAACTTTCCAGAAAAAAAATTTTTTGCAAGAGTTGATTTAGCATTGATTATTATAATTGTCACAAATTTTACGAAAGATAATAAAATATTGATCATGTTTTTATAAATTCTTTATATATTTAGGCCAAACTATATATTTATGTAAAATCAATCCTCTACCTATGAACAACTTAAAATTTTGCGTGATTTGATATGGTTTCTCACTACATAAATATATTTTTTTGAATGCATTATTATGCTGCTAGTTATTGGACAAGAAACATTTAACTTTCAAAAACTTTACTTCACAAAAACACTTCCAACATCAGGTGGGAAAAGTTCTAGTTATATTCTTTCACACTTATAATAGAAGGCAAGTTTTCAGATATATTGTGTATTCTTTAGGCAACGACTTGGCGGTTCCATTTATTATTTTATTCAAAGATAAATATTTCTGTTCGGCGTGATTCGCATGGAGTCTGCAATGATTTCAAAAAATGCCTAGGTCACATTTTTTGACAGTAATATTCTATAATGTTTTATTTCTATAAACCAATAACTTAGAATAAAAACATAATTTTTTGGGAATCAAAAAAACAAAGACGTAGGTAAAAGAAAGTTTATTTACAAATCAAAACATTTACGCAAGTTAAACAGAATTGATACACAATATTATTGTAAATCTAAAAAATACATACTATTTGAGAAATATCCTATTCCTAACTAATAAAGATTTTCTGTTGCATTCAAAGTAAATAATACAAATAATAGGTGATAAATTTTCCTGTCATGACGAAATATCTGTCCACATGGAATTTCAACTGCTGGCAGAGTAACAGGTTATTAACAGGAAAGTTAATATTATTTTACACACCCATTTGACAATATTTTCTATATGATTTTTCAGGAAATAGTTTTAAGAACTATGAATATTGAATTCACGCAGGAAATAATTTCTCCAGAAAACCCTGGATTTCAGAAAGCTAAATTACAGTGAATGATCACAAAGTACCAAGTATAATCAAGAGTTAAGGATTACCAAAAATATTTTGCATAGTGTGCAATTTCTAAAGATGCTTTTATCATAACAAATTTAATCTTATATGTATAAGCAAATTCTCACGAGAAATAGGTAATGTAGTTGAGTGATTTTGACGATAGTAAAATGATTCATTTATTAAAATATTCCCTTATGATACATACAAAACATATTTTTATCCCACAAAACATTGAAGTACTTGTTTGAATTTATTCCTCGACAGTTAGATTTCCACTTTCGATAATATAAGAACAAGATTTGTTTTATCTGTAGATATGCTTTTGTGACCAGATAGTACTGATATGATAATTTGAAGCAATATGGCAATAACTTTATTCCCTTTTTCATTTCAATACAGCTACAGTAGTAAAAATTGATGTTTATTGCTGATGATATTTATCACGTTCCATACAAATAGATACAAAAAGTATAAGTTTACGCATAATAGTATTCAATGTCAATCTTAAAATTTGGAGAATGTTATTTTCTGTTTCATTTTTTTAACTGCTTCTTCTAGGAGTTCCGCATGTCCATCATACTCTTTTTGAATTCTATTGATCTGAAATTGATGGATGACTCCTAAATATTCTGCCACCTGTTCAACAAACAAAACATTTTTTTTATTTTAAATAGAAGACATAAGTATTCATACATTTTTTACAATTTTAAATGAACATCTTTAACTATTATTACAACTATAAATTGACAGTAAAAAATTGATTATTTCCTTAACAGGCTCGTAGCATAGCTTTCTGCGCATTTGTATGAATTATTTTCGAAATCATTCTACTCAATTATTATAACAAAAAAAAACTGTCCCAAAAACGAATGATTAGTTTTCAGCAAACCTTGATATATCTTGGGTTAACATTAGATGACATAACATATTTCTTGTGCCACTTAAAAACTGCTATAGCTAGCTCGAAGAGATGTTTTGAAAAGGCAGCACGCTAGGTTATGAATATCTTTACTAGAAATCCATATTGTTTGGTAATGCATGCCATACTGAGAGCTGTTGTGCATATAAAGGGTCTTTTTATAAGGACGCTTAGTTTTGAAATGTAAATAAAACAAGTTGTTTGTGAGATTTCGACTAAATTTTAATTTCATTGGTAAGTATATTTTACGGCATTAAATATGGAATATAGAATCAAATGTCTGCCAATATCCATTCATTATAAAATGGGCCATGTCGCTAAAGTTGACTTTTTTGACAAATTTGGGTAAACTTCCAACTGCTCCAGAACCCAATCAGGCGTTGTCTGTGGTCGTTTACCTGAAGTTCCGTGGTTAGTTGGATTTTATACGGGTGCAGACATAAGGCCCGATTCAAAATTCGCCAAGTTGAAGTCGCAGAAAAGCCAAGTTCTTGTGAACAACGAGAAATAAGCTGCCTTGGGTTTTCCTGTACACTTTCACACACAGCAGCAATGTTTTCACCAGATATTGTATTTTGATGACGTACATGTAGGTGTTGGCCGATTATTTACCAAACTGGTTGACTCAAATTTGGCCACTAAACAATGAATAATCTACTCAGCAGGACAAAGTAACATATTTTGAGCGTCCCTATTGAAATACCCTTTAGATGTATCCAAAGACAGTAAATGATAAAAATACTTCTTCGGAGGCAAAAGTTTCTCCTTATTGCCATCTCCTAAGGCTATTAAATTCGGCTAACCAAATGCCTCCGTCGTTTTGGGACTTATTCAACTAGATTTACAGGTCCTAAAAAGAGCTGCAGTCCATGACTAATTGCTTGGGAAAAACAAGCAGAAATGGTCCCATAAGATTATTTTGTCAGAGGGCAACCTGGTTTTCTCCAGATCATTGGGTCTCCCAATTTATCACCGTGCAGTGTGTTTATTGCCAAATTATACTATAATTTTTTTACCATTTCTGCTCCTAAATTTGGAGCATATAGAGTCAACATATTTTGTCTATGAGAACTTCTTGTTACTCAGTTGCTCAACCTTTCTTTTTCGAAGAGAGTAGGGATTGGAAGGATACGGGGACTAGGACAGAACTAGTGGTTAGCTAATCGCTCTCACCACGTGCCGCTTTTAGGGATCGGAAAAATGTGAAGGGATTTTAAACTACACAAACACCCATGACCTTCGAACAGAATTGATAAATTGACTGAAAAATATTAAAAGGACAACATACCGTCATGCAGCTTTCCGGCTTTCCAATTTTGACGAACATACAGTAAGAGGCGTGACTCCTGTGTTCCTCCCATGGATCATCGCTCTCATCCCATCCATTTAATTCTTTAGAGCAAAGAAAGCATTTAACTAGATCCTCACGATGAGAGCCAAACTTGTAAAAGCCTGCCTCGGCCAATTTTTTTGTGTTACACTTTTTAGTGTCGTCAAATGGCCATTGTTTAAATGTAGCATGTCTATGAAATTCTGATTTAAGGAGGGATTCTTTATCAGATTTACTCATCTGCAAGTAATAAAATTAATAATGATGTACATTTACAATCAAAATTAAACCATAGGAACATCATTGTGCTGAAATCTAATGTACTCAAACAAAGTTGATACATACATAGTGACAGTTGAAGTCATAAGTGTATGGAACAATAAAACAACTAATACTTACAACTTAGCACGCTCACCTTTTCAATGATTGTGAAATATGAAAACTCACTTCTTCCGCTCAGTATATATGGCGAAATTAAATAAAAGTTCAATAAATGGAAATAGTAAACGCCTGGTTAAAATGACATAAATTCAAACAACGGAAAACTTCGAAATTTGAACTTTGTCTATGGTTTGAACTGAAAATATAATGTTGCCGTAAAAATAAAAAAAATGAAAAGCAAAAAACATCTTCGAAACATTTTTTAATCAAAAACTAAAACGGTGCGTACCTATGTACGTATCCAGGAATTGTAGTTTAGTAAAAAATAATTTTGGTAAGGTTGGTAATCTTCATAAGCAGCCCATCTTTTAATTAAATGACATTTTTATTTTTTGCCATATTTTGCTGTTTCCGAGGTTCTAAAGCTAACGACACACTCTCAAGCTCTGACAGCTGAAAACTCACCGGTGGGCAACTATGTTTAAAAATAAAACATCAATTTGGAAAACTATTTTTTCATATTTACATACATTCATATTTATATAAATAAGAACAAAATGTGGCAATTTAAAAATGATCAAATAAGATACTATTATATATTTGATTTCTTTTATGTTTAAAAAAATAGATACACAAGTATCACAATAAAATATCATGAATCAATGATCATTTTCAGGCTCAATCAGGATCGCCCCATAATTTCTTCCATCAAAATTAAATTTATTCCCTGTTAAATTAAAGGTCCACTACCAACTATCGATAACCGCCATTGTTTTATAACTTTTCTAGTAAGAGCCGTGCGCAACTCATTTACAAAATATGCATATATTTTTTTTAACCATGTCAGCTCCCAACTTGGAGCATATGGACTCCTCACGGAGTTTATCTCAACATATGGTCTTCTACGAGAACTGCTTGTTACTCAGTTGTTCAACCTCTCTTTTTCGAAGAGAGTAGGGATGGAAAATATACGAGGACTAGGACAGGACTAGTGATTAGGTACTCGCTGTCACTATGCGAAAAAAGACTGAAAAAATCCGCTCGTACCGGGAATGGAACCCGGGCGGTCCGGCAGTCGACCAACGCCGTTGACACTGCGCCACGGACCGGACTGGCATATATTATAACGGAAATTATTTTAGCCAATAATATATTTTTTTTTTGTCCAAATCCAATAGATGGCATTGATAATATATATAATCAGTAATATTTTCCACCGATTTTGAACCCTAAAACATTAGAGATTAGAGAGAATTTATTAAGTTCTCTTATTTAATAAGTTCAAGTTTTTTGCGAAATAATATATTCATATTTTGTAAATGAGTGGCGGCGCACGCTTCTTACTAGAAAGGCTATAAAACAATGGCGGCCATCGATATTGGCGGCAATGTTCACGCCGCATAGATGCGTGTTTATTAGGTTCCACAAATAAATTATTTTAGCCAATAGATTGCATTGATAATATATATATGATCCGTAATATTTTCAACCGATTTTGAACCTTAAAACATTAGAGATACCGGTTGTATGAGGCCATAGATAACTATATATGAGGCTCAAAACTCCGCGCAACTCCCAGGACCGCTATACACGTCGTACGCGCTGAGGGCATGTCAGCTACGACGTGCATAGCGGTCGTATGCGGTGAAAAGATTAAAGATCTATCTTTTGGCTGTTTCTGCAAGCTGGTGGCTTAAACTGTAGACTAGATTGCCAAACTATGTCCTCATACATACTAGTAATTTTTTTTCTTCTAAGAAAAAAATAAATTAGCAACTTTGCGTTTTATTTATTTATGCCTAGGTGACAGCCTACCAAGCAAACACTGTACATCATTGGCATGGTATAATTTTATTCTGAGATGCTTTCAGTGGATATTTTGGTCCAAGAACCTGATCAAAGTTTGAAATATATCCATTCAACAGTCATTGTGAACAGAGTCTACAACTAGAAAAGGCCATAGTTTTCAGAGTGGTGAAAAAAGCATTAAGACCTAATAAGGAATAAAAAAAACACCAGTACAGTAAAAAAATATCTTTTATTATGCATTTACTTTACAATACTACATATAAAAATCATTAAGTTTGTTAAAGTAATCGGCATTCATCATAATTGCAATACGGGAACAATATTTTTGTATAAGAAATGTGAAAATTCGCATTTCATATCATGAAAAACAGTATTACTAATACTATACTTATCTAGATGATCAAAATAATAGGAAAAACTGTTTCAAATAATTCATAACCTAGTTAACATAATATTATGCAACCATTTTAAAACTAGTAATTATCACAAGAGATCTTAAAAAAAAATCTATTTTAATTATAAATTTGAATAACATCCACTCAATTTGGACTTCTATTCGGTGTTGTTTTGGCATAATTGAAAATATTGAATTTACAGAATATTCTAACATATATGAAACCATGACAACAATAAGTGATCAATTGAAATTTCGATTATTCCATTAGTCATCAAAATGAAAACAGTTTTCAGGAGTTCAACTATTGATAGTAAAATTATATCTGGTACCTATGCACTACACTTTTTTTAAAAATCAGCTATTAGTATATTCCCAAACACCACCAATATTTAATTTGTTTTTTCTGGTGTATCTTTGGTTGACTTTTGTTCCAGTGCTATGATCTCACAATAAAGGGGGAAGTCCAAGGTAGGTAAATACAGCAATCTTTCAATTTACATGGTTTTTATATAATAGTTTAAAAAAAATGGTAAAAACAATTAGTGACTATACATGACGTGACCAAATTAATGCGAGCTCAAAAAATAATTTATTATTATTATTACACAAGTATCACAAAATATCTTCAGACTTGCATTAAAATAAATTGAATTTAAAACGAAATAAATATGCATCAACAGAATTGTATGTCCATCTCGATTGGGACCAACAAGTCGCTTCAGAGGTCACCAACCTTAAGGCATAATAAAAAAAACTATATAAAAATATATGAAACAACAGACATATTAACAATACAGAAATACTCAACTAAAATAGTGGACCGCTGCTTTATAGGACAGCAGAGAATTCAGAAAAAAAATATTTATTTCTCTCATAAATTATTCTGTTTTTTACACATATGTACTAAGTAAGATCATCCATTTATACTTGTTTTATTAAAGTATGTATTATGTTGTTTTTGATATTAAAGACAAATAAAACCGTTATAGGTAGATTGTTTTGTGCATTTCTTGTCTCCACATTTTGTATGAGCTTCATTTGTTTTTTTACAAGATATTTTTATCACTAAAAATATCTCATGATTTGATGAGTTAAATATTTTTTCTAATGCGGCTTTTTGTCAAAAAAATCATAGGATGAGTTTGTGCTTTTATGATTACAAATATTGAAAGACTCTTGCTGCCAGGACATAATATGAGTTCAATGTACACAGGAAATGACAAGGTTTAAAATATAATATGGAAGAATAACAAATTTTCCAGATGAATTCATTACTAAGACTCCCATAATTTTCCCAGTTTTTGTTGCCTTACATCTTCAACTAGACTTAGCACTTTAGGAAATAATACAGATTGTAAATCTTCTTCAGTTCTGAAACAAAAGCAAATCGGTTATTAATACTTATTCATTTTGTCTGCTAACACAATCATTAGATTTTGGAATAAAAATTGTATGCTTTTATATTTTCAATGGATGGATTTTAAATAGAATGCATGGATTTCAATGAATGGATTTTAAATTGTATGCTTTTATATTTTCAATAGACTAATTTTAGTACAAAATAGAAATCGATTACTTTATTATGAATAATTACTAGTTTGTGTAAATAATTGTGACACATGTTCCACTACCATGATTTAAAATAAATAACACATGAATATGGACATAAATTTTTTTGTGATTCCAAAATGTATATCTAGCCTACTGATAGCCAACAGGGAAGAGCTATAACAATTTTCAACAGAATTTCTTATGGTGTCGACATATTTCATGGACATGAGCGAGTTCAGATGAGTACTATGTTTTAAGTATTTAAGTAGATTCTGTCATAGCTTGCTCTTTATCTGTTGACTTCCTTGCCAATTGATACTATTTTACTATTACTTTTTCTACTATTTAAATCTACTGCCGTTCTTCATATTGAAAAAGCAATAATAATATTTTCAGTCTACACAAAAGATTAGTACATTTATGATTGCTGCTTTATTGAATTTCTTAAAATTATATCAGCCCTCAAATGAGTTCCCAGTTTTAAATACCTGTTAGCATCTATTACTTCCCATGTTTCATCTTTAAGCTGATGGAAAGTCTCCATCACTTTTTGTTGAAATGATGATACATCATACCTAAAATAATTGAAGAGAAGATCAATAAAATTCTACATACCAGCTCTTAATAAGTGAAATACACTCAAGATAACTATGAAAGTCTCTATTTATTAATATGGTACACATGGAGGATGGACCACGATATCAGCATTTGTAAAAATAATGCCATTAGATGTAATAATAATTATTGGAATATTCAATTTTCATATTTGTAGAAATAGCACTGGTTGATGAAAAAGCAGGCTACCTGTAATAATGTCCATGAACTAAATAATTCTATGTTTACCTTTCATCTCCAAAGCCTTGTCTAGCAGCTTGTTCTTCAGGGTTTAATGTCAAAAGGAAAACCTGATCAGGCTGCGGGAGCCCAATATCTGAGGACTTGCAGAGGTCGACTTCGTAACCTGAATTGCAGAGAATTATAATAATTCAGTATGCATGGTAAAATGATTTTTATCTGAATATTTTTGTAGCATAAATGATACTTTGATACTTTTGTTCGAATTAGCGGTAACTTTGTGGAAAATCATTTTAAAACTTTGTTTATGGGCCCTTATAATAAATGTGGTAAATACCATGTTATGTCGCATTTGATGGCTATTAGCAAACACACAAATTTGTGAACCTAAACCACGGGTTTCCAACCCATGGGTCTCGACCCTAAAGGGGTTCACGGCGGGTTTTCTGTGGGGTCGCCAACTTATACAGTCAACTAAAAAAATTATCAACTTTCATGTATCTTCGTTGTTTTTTTTAATAACCTAATAAAAAATGCCATTTTCAATTGCATCTGGGTCGCCACCCGAAAAAGGTTGAGAACCTATGCCCTAAGCATTGTGTTAATATAAAATGCCAATTTAACTAAAACAAAGAAAAACACATGAATCAAAAAATCCTGTGGTATGACTAAAAGCAAACAGCGGAAGAAAAGAAAACTGCTCATTTATCATATATCTATACTTTTAATGAATTTTAATGACCATAGGCCTCCCAAATAAATA
This sequence comes from Himalopsyche kuldschensis, assembly GCA_028554975.1. Classification (NCBI taxonomy): domain Eukaryota; kingdom Metazoa; phylum Arthropoda; class Insecta; order Trichoptera; family Rhyacophilidae; genus Himalopsyche; species Himalopsyche kuldschensis. The sequence goes on from JAHFWI010000005.1 coordinate 3,451,897, forward strand.
TTTGCTTGGCATGAAAATAATTTCTCATTCATGTTTACCAGGCACTGAACTATATACATATACCGAGATTTCTAGCCTGACATAGCCTCCACATTAGGTGAATCTTTCCAAGACTAAAATAATTTCATTAAGAAATTAATAAACTGGAAGAACAATTCACCTTTAGCAGCTGTGAACGCAACTCCAGAAAATGCATATCTATCAACGATGAGTGTTGTCCCTTCATTGAGCAAAGAAATCATTGCAGGCACTAATTCCCAACGATTGGCAGAAAAAAGCAAATGTATAGCTTGATCTGGTAGGTCAATCTGCAATTATAAATAATATTTTTTTACTAATTATTTTTAGGATGTATCCATTACGATACATCTATCTATCTGTCTATTTTTGTCTGTTTGAATTTTTTAAATTATTTACATCGTAAAAAAGCTTGACTATAATATAACATTGCTTAACATACTTTTCAATACCCATGGACATGGAAAACACAGCTAGCCTGCTCAGAATTCATGGTAACCTAATGCGAAGTAGAATCTGGACATACGTACAATCAATTTGCAAAGTAATTAAAATATACAATCATAGGATCTAGTCTCCAAATGCCTACAGCTTTTAGTTCAAAGTGTAAAAACTCTCGACAGTATACATACATATTTTTCATTCTTTAGCTTACTTAGTTTCAAATGTAGAGTAAATAACGTAACAGCATACACACTAAGGTGTTAACAGTAAGTTTATTGGTTCCGTGGCATGTTTATAATCAGCTGTTTTGCAACTATGAATAAATTATTGTTTAGTTGTGTGCGCTCGAGATTATATCGAAATTTGAAATAAATGGAGATTAAGATAAGTAGAGATAAATGGTGATATTTTTTTTGTATTTTCTATTTGATCTGAATCAATTTTAAAAACTTTCCATTAATTTGAAAAAATCACCTGTTTTTAGATAAAGATAAAAAATATCAAGTATTTCGACATTGTCTTATGATTATGCAATACATTACTACTACGATTCCATGAGTGAAAGTCGGCCAAGCAATGATAACGCCACTTTTTCCTTTTATTATAAAATGTAGGCAATTATGACACACTGGTTGAAAAGAAATTTATTTATTAATGGATGGAAGAACAAATCTACCATGATGCTGCCAAGTGCAGCATATATAATTCAAATTGAAAATATCAATATACTGTTTTCATTTTATTTGCAAGTACCTTGTAAAACTTCTTATGAACCAAAGGTGTGACTTAAAATTCGATAATTTATTAATTTATTTGAACACAAATAAAATATTTTTCAATTTATATAAAAAGGCTTTGTCCTGCGTTTGCATACAAAAGATAACTGTATGCAACCACAAAAGATAACTACTTTGAGCGCTCGGTACATGTTATTTTATCAGTGTATTTATTACTCATGAATAACTTTTTAGATAGCATCTCAATGATATTTCATCTTTTAAAATGCAAACGTTGATGTCAGATGATCAATGCTTGGCAATTTCTGCATGTGGGATATTTTTGGCAGATTTTCTTATTATTTAACAATAATTAAAAATAATAATTCACGTTTTTTATTGTACTGGTATCACTGACACGATGGCCGTATTGGAATAAAGGTCAAAAATAGTATCAGGCACTAACTTTGGATTTTACCTTGTAGTCATTAGCAAGGTAAAGGTTAGGTTAGGTAAGTGTATAATCTATTGTCAAATTAAACTCGAATAAGATTTTTATTGAACTAACGAACTAACTTTTGCTGCAGGACTAAGAAAAATTTAAAATCTTGCACCGAAGAATGACACTGCCACCTGGAAATTTTTAGTAGTACATTATAAAGCACTATGTTTAAAAGGAACATTTATATCAAGTATACCAGTAGAAGTTGTTCTACGAGAATTGCGAGGGCTAGCAGTAGGCTAATCGATTGATTTCTCTACACCCTGGATTTTTGGAGAATTTTACATTACAAACATGGACGCATTCAAACACAAATTGATTGAAACCTCAAACGTTTTGTACATGGATTTGAGCTTGTGTACACCACAACTGAAAAGGATGATGCTGGCTTTAGGCCTGTCATTTTAATGATAAACTAAATAAATGAAGTATTAGAATATATATTCTCACCTTAGATGTCAGATATTGATCTATTACTTTGCCAATGATAGTTGACCTGTCTGGAAAACTTACATATCTCGCTTTGACTTGTTTGTCTTCCAATGCAGACACTGAAAAGAGTAGCCAGTGTCAGTCAGTCGTTATTGCAGATACAAAAATTATTTTTTTACGAAATAAAGTAATAAAGACAATTCCATTACCTAGTTTACGACATTGCGTTGTTTTTCCAGAGCGATCACAACCTTCGATTACAATTAAAGCGCCTCTGCCCGATTTTGACATTTTGAACATTAAGTTAGAATTCAAATATCCTCTAGACGTTAACCGAATAATTTTAATCTAAAAGTAAGACCAAGCAATGCGATTTCAGTGAGGTATAGATAGGACATAAACAGTGACTAGCAGTAGAAACTGTGAAATTTGACAGCAAGTTTGATGAATTTTTCCCGCCACCTACTATGGCATAGACTATGTAAAGGTTTATATTGTCTATGCCAGTGGTAAGCAACGGCCGACAATCGAATCCGTGATAACTCGGCCCAAGTCAAGTCGGCACATGGCACGTCAACACATGTCAAGTCGGCACATACACAATTCGGCACCTAGACATCTTGACAAAATTTCCTTTTTGTAATACAGTGAAAAAAAGTATTTGAGCTCTACAAAAATAATATATTGTTGATGACTATTTCATAATAATGCTTGAATTGTGACAAATTGATATTATGTTTGTCTGGAAATGAAAGCAAATCTGGGGTTTTATTGAGTGGTTATGAACGTACATTATTTTTACATCAAGATGATTTTAGTAAAATGTCATTAGCGATCTGTAATGATCAGAGTATTGATGTTGGATTAATGTTTGTTTTCTCATTAAAAATGGCATTGGATTGATGATTTCTATTAGTTTCTAATTGTTCTAATGCATTTATCAAAGGGCCAATTAATTACGATCAATTAATCGTAATTCTGTACTGGGAGCTAGATATGGCTATGTTCGATTGTAATAACGACATGATTTTTCATAATCTAGCATGCAAATTTTACGTAACTATGTAGGCATTCACTTCCACTAGTGTGCCAGAAGGTGTTTTCTTCAGTAAAACACCCCCTTTGTACAGTATTTTGACGGAGATCGTATAAAAATAGGAGCGGTCTGTCAAGTTGTTTAGGTGCTGTATTGTCTATGTGCCGACTTGACATGTGTCGACGTGCCATGTGCCGACTTGACTTGTGCCGATTGGTCTGGTCACCACGACAATTGGAGCGCCTAAAATTTATATAATAACTCATTGGATAAGTATTTTAATTAAATTTATGTTTTTTTTTTAATTTTAAGCGCTGGATTTTTGATTTTACAAGTCAGCGCTACCTTTAAAAGAATTATACATTGAATGTTGCTGAAATAATATAAATGAAAAAATAACTACATGTCAGTCATAATATTTTCAATCTCAAGTTTAGTGCGTTCCAGACCAGTGGTTCTCTCATAAAATTTTACTGTGGCCGCACCGTTAACAATGGCGGTCTTACCGAAATATCTGGTGGCCGCAATTTTTGTTTTCAGTCTATGTTTAAGTTATTAACATTTTTCACAATTGGTATTAATTGCACACGAAATATTTCGTTTTCAGAGTATTTGTTCATAATTTACTGGTAAAATCTCATTTTTTTATATAAACAATTACGATGAAGCTGTTGGTGGCTTAACATGAGAACCACTGCTCCAGACACGTTTAGTAAGTCGGTAGTAGAGACTCCAATTCGAGTATCGAGTATACTCGTCCATTTTTCAAGTGCTCGATACTCGGGTATATTGAATAATACTCGAGTAAATACTCGATCCTAGCTTTAAAACATCTCTATCCAAATTTTATTTACAAAAAATATATACATAGGCGTAAGAAACCTAGAATGTGTCTCGAAGACGTTTGAAACTTTACAAAGCGTGATCGTCGCGTGTTGTGTTTGACGGTCGACGAGGGGACTGGCGAAAGGGGCGAGGGGGCCCGGCGGAAGGGAAGAGGATGGAGACATGTGTCAAAATAAAAGCACAGCCGCGTAAATTCGTTCTCTGAATGAACAATTTTATTACCATAAAAACACATTACAAATCTGTCACACAAATGTGCTTGAACATTTGCAATAAAAACACAAACTCTTAATGGAAACATATTTTTAATTATAAGAAATAACAAAATATCGGGATCTTTACTAAAATACTAACTAGATTATATTCATTCTGTGAATTTGTGAACATTCCAAGAAATTATATTTAACTGACGCAGTTTCATCATATTCAATGAAAATATTTTTTAACACATTTCAATGGCGCCGTATCATGATTAAAATTTGTTATATTATTAGTAGGTATTCCTTAAAAAATATGGTGACCACAACATTCATCATCCTCCATATCTTCGGCATCCGAAATACCCGCAATGTTCTCAAAATCTTTATCGGAATCAGTATCACTATCACTAAACTCTTCAGCAATTTTATTCATTTCTTCCTGTGTCAGATATTGTCTGGCCATTGTGAAAATTTTCCGAATCACAAATAAACAATGTTATGACAGTTAAAAACTTGGCAAAGTTAGATAACGGAATAAGCTTTTTAAAAGTTTGTAGCATGTAAGAACAATGTGCACGTGTACTTCCGCTGTTGTACCGCGATCTCAATCGAATATTGTATGTATTGCACTCTCTGTCTAACTCATAACATTTTACGACTGTTTCGCTCGGCTAAAATGCAGTGGTTGCTACTCACACATTACTGTTTGTATATTTCTATCTCCCCTAAATAATAATGTATTTTTCTGTGGTAAAATCGACGTGGCTTTCGAATTATGATTGATTACACAAAGAAGACATGGAAAATATTTATTTTTATTTTTCTACACATGCTCAACTATTTTTTTTTACAAATAGCCAAATTTTCAGTTCTCTATATGCCCTATTATATGTATATTTTAAAGATAAAGATCCTATTCAACAAGAGTTGAAAAATGCCATTTCATCGATATCTCATAAACCGAAAACTAAATTCATTAAACATTCTTGTAGTCAAAATTTAAAAGAAGATTTTAAAAAGTAAGATTCTTTTAAGCAGCGGACATATAAATTAGATACTCTATTCAATTCATTGCTAACGATAAAACCAACGTCCACAGCTACCGAGAGAGTTTTTTCAACTGCGGGAATAATTAAAACTAAAATTAGAACAAATCTTAAATTTGAAACATTTAATTCTTTGTTATTTTTAAAATATGTGTTTAGTAAAATGAATTAAATGTATCAATGAAATTAAATAACCTTTTTATTTATTTATCCCCTATTTATTTCCAAAAATGTGAATTAATAGTATATATTTTGGTACATCTGAAACTACTCGAGTATACTCGAGTATTTTTCAATTTTACTACTCGATACTCGAGTAGTTGAGATGACGAGTAATTGGAGTCCCTAGTCGGTAGGTACTACACACAACTACGCCATTCAAACAGAAACCCTCTGTATTAAATAAATAGTGTTTCGGGATGACAGAATTCATAACTTTTCAATCATCAAGCTTAATTTTTGTGTTTAAAATTTAATCGGTGTCCATTATTGCTGCAATTAGAGTGAATATATTACTTGAAAAAAAACAACATTACAATATTTTTTTTCATCCAATAGCCATTTTAGACCATTTGATTTGTATTGTTTTAGTAAAAATATAATATGAACATAGAGATTTTTTTCATTCATATCTTAACAATTTTGGTTGACACCTTCACTAACGGTCAAGGTCAATGGTACATCTATATTCTATAGGAAAGCTGAAAAAAAGATAAAAACAAGCCAAGTACTGCATTTCCACTTATTTATCAAATGATCAGGACCAGTTTTACCAATCGTTCTAATAATTGGTACCAGTTCTGTAGGATATGTACTTGGTGAGCAGTTTTACATTACTTTGTCAAAATGAGTGCTTTAAAAATAAAAGTTGAACCTTTTTTGATCCTATTTTTTAAATGATTATTTTTATGGCAAACCTGAATATGTTTGAAGAAATTCTGCTGAGTAGTAAAATTCATGTGAATTAGTATTGATACTGTAGAATTCAGATTTCATATACTATTTTTATCAGAATAGACAGGCTTGAAAACAAAATTCGTTTGGTTATTTTATAGTAGAATCTTCCAATACTGGTTGATTTTTCATATATCATGACATTGAGCATGTCACCAATTTTGGACTTTGAGTTTGCATAATACCAAAGGATTGATGAAAATTATAAATAATGAGATGTGATTCATTGGTTTTGTATGATTAATATCAATAAATAATAACAAAGAGTTTGATAAACATTGCATTTTATTTACAATAAAATTATATCAAATTATAAAAACATTTAACATTTGTGATTAAAAATCACAATTAATCTTACTAACTATTATGAAGAATAAAGGTTTGTTTAACATTTGTATACAGATTTCTTTGATTACCCAATACATATGGAATACATATTCATATTATATAAAGTGGAACCCCACTGTACCACATATACTGTTTTTAAGAATTTGCTAAAGTTCGTTGAAATTAGTCTCTTAACTTGTTTTCACCGAACGTTACAGATCAAATTGAAAAATAATTGTCTCCTGGATTTCTTTATTCTCCTTAAAATAGTTTCAATTAGTGTAACCAGTCAGTAGTGCACTGCGAGTGAGTCAGCAGTGGAAACATGCAGGCGTCATAACAAGATTTCGATTATTGTCACAACAGGATAGCCATAATGGCTAGATGGTGTGGCACATGTGGCTTCTGAACAGGATGACAAATCAAAGTAAAAAAAAATGACAGTATTATCATATTCAAGTGATAGATAGGAAAAAATGAATTCAAGATTATATGACACTATTTATATGGGAGTTTGGCCAAAAAATAGCAATGCAGGAAAACAATGAATCATGTTTGGCGGTTGGACAAGGAATTTTTTTTTATTGATATAAAAAAAAAACAGTTTAAACTTTTACTTATTGAATAAATTCGTCAGATAAATTACATAGTTGCTTTATTTATATAACTGAAATTAAATAAAAGACAAATTTATAAAATCCAGTAGATTTTTTGGTCCCTTTTGAGATCGATAACAGTTCACGCAATCAGAGCACAAATCACAGAAAAAGCCTTGGCGGCAAATGAATATTCCACATTTGAAAAACTTAGTTTTTCCATAACTCTTTTCATAACTGACAATTATATGAACAAAACATACTATTTGAATGTAGGCAAACAATTCTAAGCTGTGTGGATATCTCAACATATTTATTATCTAACACATGGGCTATGGGGGAAATCAAAACATACAGAGAAACAACGTGTATTTCACGTTCCCGTAACCAATGTGTAAAATGTGTTAGATCCTTTAGCTTACATTGATAAATGTAATAAAACATCACTAATCATCTTTTCACCACCATGCAATTAAGCAGTTTTATAATTGTTTTGTCAAATAATAATGTGTGGAATAGATAAGTTCAACATTAGTGTGACAAAATGTATGCATAAAAATTTTGCATGAAAAAGATGTTAGCAAAGTGTTTGTACGTATATAATAAGACACCATATTGCTGTATTGGACCTTGTGTTCACAGTTTCATGGTACATATAAAGTTTTCTCAGCTCAGGCATACTCACTTGTAATATTATACTTAAGGCAATGTTATATGATTTTCATTAAATATATTAATTAAAATTAATAAACAATCAGCTATAACATTTCAATCAAAACTAAGTTTTGATCAAGCATAAATATAAAAAAAAAAAATTTTAACATAAAAAAAGCATACTTTTATACTATAATATTCATTGATTCATCATTAGATTTATTAGTAATCAATTAAGTTCTAGTCAATCAATTAAATTCAAACGGTGGTTTTGTTTAGTAATGCTGACAAAAAATTAATACTGCACTCTAGAATAGTGGTTCTTATATGCGGCAACCAGAGGATTTTGCTGCAGCCACCAACAGCTGCATAGTTCATATTGATATTTAATAAAAATGTGTTTTAACAAGTTAATTTTTCAACAATGACACTGAAAATTGAATATTTCTTATGCATTGTATTGTGCATCAAGAATTGTAAGTTCAAAAAACCCAAACACATACATGTTTAGGTCTTTTTGACAAAAAAGACTCGACACAAAAATTTGGTGCGGCCACCAGACATTTCCGTTCGACAGCTGATGTCCCTTGTGCGGCCACAGCCAAATTTTACGTGACAACCACTGCTTTAGAGTCTAGGCAGTGTGTTTTCTAACCAATATGATAATGAGTCATATGTTAAGTGATACATTTACAATATGTACAAAAAAATTGCAGAAGTTTGATAAATATATGCCTAAATGAATAACATTGAAACACCTGAACACCGTGTTAGAATTATCACGGGCAAAATATATTTTATTCAAATAGGTATGCATTATTTGGGTCGATAACCACAATGAGTGTACTTAAAGACACTAATGAATAAATTTTTGAAATCTTAGTTGTTAAAATATTCGTTGATCCGCTCAGCAAGGGATAAAATGATTTTTGTTTTGAATTCCATTAAATAATTGCTGATGAAGCTGAAATTAAAATCCAACTTTTGATTGTTTGACAAACAGAAGCAATTTATCATACTCAATGTATTGAATAATTATTGACCTTCTATACTGTATTTCGTTGATGACACATGTTTTCTACCATTTTTGCAACTCTGAATTATAATGCCTTGAGAAATGAATATTTTCAGCAATGAGCTTTGTGTTTCGGTTTCTTATATAAACATATAAGAAACCAATACACAATATTTAAATCAAACTTTTTGTTCGTTATTCCACTCTTGCTATTTTAAAAAAATATAATATATTCTAAATTAATACTATTTTTCATCTTGTATCATGCAATATCTAAAAAGTAAATTCAAATGCATAGCGTATGATGCTGGTGTTGATCTAGGTGTATAAAATAAGTGGAATTTAGTATAAAAAATCATTTTTTTTAAATAATGTTTATTGTCATTGTATGACTTTGTTATAAAACAATTATATTTATTATCATTGATAATAGAAACATTGGTGAGTGTTATAATCGAGAAAATACAGTATTTATATTTTTTTTTATATATATATTGATATTTCTGTCCAAAATGAAAATCCTTATGTTTTGTCTTATTTTTAAAAATATAATATTTTATAACCACCATTTATACATAGCATATCAAAATACATAACTATATCAAGTTTTGTACAGCCAAAATTAAGCATAAGGTACAATTTGTAAGTGTTTAGTTATAGATATATTATATATGGATATGTATATAGAAAAATAAAATTTATTTTCATTGATATGTATTAATAAAATGACCACTGAAGACTCGTGAATTTTAATTAGGTGACACACCATTTTTACAAGTCCAAAAATATACAGAAAATGATTAGTTTAAGAAGCTAATAACATGAACACAACTTCACAACACTTTCCAGCGGTTGAATTAAATATAATTTCTTTATTAATCAACATTTAAGGATTGTAAATATAGTTACACAATAAATACTAATTAGCACCTGAGAATAAAGGCAATACAATCGGCTATGAATAATTATTATTAAAAAATTATAAGACATTTAGAAAATAGTGCTTTTTATAAAAATATAAAATCTATAATGTATGTAATAACATTTCACTACGTAAAATCTGTTTAACCCTAGGCACAATTATTCAAAATCGATAATCAAAAACTATTTTAATATATGTACTTATATCATATATTATACAACATGAACATTCTTTGTCGGAACAATGAATAATTCTTCTATACATAAATTATTACAATAAATGGCATAATAGTTTTAAAACTAATAACATAAATATTTATTTAAAATTATAGCAGGTATACAATTGGTCATGTTATTACATAATAAATGTTATATCAGTCAATTTTTGGCATAAAATTTCCACGGTTAATATTTCATATCTCATATTTACGATTCATTGCTACAACTTTTTTGTGCTGTAATTACAAATTATTCTGTAGGAGCCAAATCTAATGATTATGAAAAAAAAAAAATTAAAAACCTATGAAATCTATCATATTATAAGTTTTGAATTTTTACCACATTTAGGAATAGGGTTTAAAATTTATATTTTAATCACAGAATATAATTACAGGGTATCAATAGTAAATAAATAATACGGCCACAATGCAATTTCACTTGAGAGCCACTGACGTATATCCTTCCTTTCAACAGGATATTTCCATCATATCTCAATGTAAAATATTTAGAGTAGTGTTACTGAAGGACAGAAAATATTTTGTTGAAATGGTATTGGGCATCATTGCAAAATATTTATTAAATGATGTATAACTAAGTGAAAAAACAATATTTTTACTAGAGTATTCTTCCAACATGTCCGAAATTTTGTGATTTATATATTTTTACATATGTATATGGAGATATAAATAGTACACTTGGTTCTACAGTGAGGATATATTACAGAGGAATATGGCACAGATGGCCAGGCATGAACATCTACTTGGAAACACCGGCTAACTGGTATATAATACACACAACACTATCCAAAGTATCTGAAAACATGAATGATAAAGCTCTGCAATAATTTGAATACAATGTTTTTAAATTAACAATACTTCAATCAGTTGCTTGCTACAGTACTACTGAAAATATAATTAAAATTTTTGCTTTTTGGTATGGTAAATGATATGACTCACAGCTTTATAAATTAGCAAAGTAATCCATAAAAGGTCGGGGTGACCGGCCGGTGGTTTGATTGACTTGTTTTATTCCCCTCTGTTTTATTCTCTGGATATTCCGAAAGACTATTCAGTGTCCTGTAATTGACTGCTACATTTACTATATGTCTCTGGGCTTATATTAATTGTTTAAAATTATACTATTATTTTAAGGGAAAATGAAGTAAACGAAATTGTTATATTTGGCCTAAAAACATTTTGTTTCATTGAATTGAATTGAAACTTGGAAATAATGCTTGCATAAGTTTTCCAAAATTATGTGCAACAAATAAATAATATTGTTTCCAGTAGAAAGTGTATTTTTATACAACTGCCAGTTGTGGAATGGGTAGTAAATCACCAGAGTATTCGGAGAGTAGAAAAGCGCGGATCCATTTCAGCTCATCTTCTGGAGAATTGCCAGCGATGGTGCATCCGAACCACGGGTTGTCTTTTGACCGAACTGGCTTATAATTTTTCAAAATGAATGTCAGTGACCACTTGCACATCGGGTTTCTTTTATCTTCATGGCCAATATACCAACGGATATCTTCAGTATTCCAACTGGCCAATTGTACTGTACACTCTTTATCTTTAAAGCACGACAATTTAGAAATACAAAAGTTGAACGAGTGCAATTTGAAATTTTTAGTCTTTTCATTTGCAAATTTAAGTTCCCCACTCAGTAACACTTTATTCGAAAGAACTGTTTGCGAGGCAATCTCTCTCATGAGAAGATTTTCTTTCAAAACCAAATAATTGTCTTTTCTGTCCATTTCTTCCCAATAGCCCCACCTCAAAACGACATCTAGAAGTATTTCAGAGTGATGGAGAGGTCGCGACATATTTTCGCAGCAAATAACTTCTTCAATATTCAAGAGGTGCGACTCTATTTTCACTTTAGAACTCAACTCGGTGCACAATTCCCCGCAAGTTTTTCCAGGTTTCAACGTTGTATTGACACAGTTTCCGGATTTTGCATCACCTATGTACACCCAAATGTGTAATTCACCAGAGGGTTTTGACGGAAGAGAGGTTGTTGAGTTTTGACACCTTTTTAACACATCCAGCATTTTTGATTCGCGAGCAATGTCGGCAGCCGTGGGTTGATATATTTCAATATACAGATGGATTAAGTCATATACAACTTTGGTTTCAGGCAAAGACCAATTGGCCTGATTTTTAGAATCTGAGCACTTCATGAGTGTTGGACCCCACACAGAAGCGAGATTTGAAGTATTCATAAGATTTTCTTCACAGAGAAGTTGTATGAAATGCAAGTGGCCCAATAATTTTTTCAGAGTATTTTTACTGATAGGATCTAGAGAATCTATTAAGCTTCTGTACAATTTTATTTTCTCATCTTGCTTGATAATATCACTGGTAGAACAGAACTGGTCACGCAGTTTTGAAGTCAAAATAGGTTCAGGAAGATCCCTAAAGAAGCGTTTGAGTGTCGTGGCAACATCGTGTTCTGTGTATTCTCTACTGGTTAGCTGCACAGCCCATGCGTCTTTCCTAAACGCGGTTAAGAGTTTGGCAACAGTGGTTGTGGATCCAGCTCTCCTGTAGATACCTTCACTGAGGCTTCCTTGAATGTATATATAATTGATACATTTATCAACAATCGTTGGAACATCATCCTTGGTGAGCTGATAGTGATGAATCCAAGATCCGTTGTTCGAAGCCGCCGTTTTAATGATATGGTGCCATATTCTGGTTTCCACACTCATAGGCATTCGAATGTATAAAGTGGAATCAGGAAAATCTAATAGAAGAGTGGGACCGTCTCCGGGGGAATTCTTTTTCCCTGCAGAATGTAAGAGTCCCACAAAGCGCGCTTTCCTCAAATCGAGAGTGCAAAAGGTTTCTTGTGTACTATAGTAATGCAAGGACCTCTTACGAAACACAAGCCATTTGGGATCCCAGGTGCCTCCAACTCCCTCTTTGATGTAACACCAGCCAATTCTGTTTAAATCCGATACATATTTCGCAGGTAGAGTGTGGCAAATTGATTGAACGATTTTTTGAATCCAAATACTTCTCTCGGTGCTGCTTGGGCAACCCAAAATGACAGATGATCTGTTAATTTTATCGTTCAAAAAGAAAAGTTGAAAACATTGCAATTCTCCTTCATATTTAAAATCATGAGCCAAAATGATTTGAAGCGATGATAAAGTTTTTAGATTAAACACTTCTTTAGGAACAAAGGTATCATTATCTAAATAACACGTCAATTTTTGGTCAGAGAGAATAAATTGTTTACACTGAAAATTATTGAAGAAATCATCCATCACTCTTGTCAAAACGCGAATCAAATTACCTTGGTGGGTGCAATTGGATTGCGAGACAATTGCATCAGGAATATACACAGGCTCCAGTTTTTTTTTGAAATACGACGTTGTTTCCGGCAAGCTTTTCAGCATTGTTGACATTCTATCTAAGACCGATCGCCGAGAAGTTTGAATGGTCTGAGAGCGTTTTCTATCAACCACTTTTGTCGGTCGCATTTTCGGTACATCAGAATCGATATTAGCCGTATCAAACCATTGAGAATTTTTCTCCAGCACTTCAGATGGTGTTTTTTGATTGGCGGGATTACCCTCAATTATTTCATCGAAGGTCAGGGAGTCAAATCTCGCCGGAGGAGTCGGCGGTGACAAAAAGAAGCTGGAGTTGTCGAGATAGAATCCATAATCAGATTTGTCAGCGTCTGTTTCATCCGCAATAGTGCTAGGTATGATCTGTGAACGAGTGATTTCTGAATTGCTGTAAGTGTCTCCATTGAGAAAGGCCTCCAACAAACCAAGATCATTGTTTTTGTTGTTATTTTGTGACCCGGCGTTAGTAAGTGGATCAAATTCTGAAATTGTATTCCGATTCAGCTTTTTTTTCGGTTTTTTTACATACCAGTTTTCATATGCCGACAAATTTACTGGTTTTAAGATTGAATCACGAGATAAACTGCTGGCATCAATGGGACCTGGCAGGATCTGATCAGCCAAACTTGAAGCTCCACTGGAAGCGTAAGACACGGTTTCATAGACCAACCATGAATCTGTTCTCTTAGGTAATACTGGATTAGGAGAATCATAAATATCATTCATTTGATTCAACTGCTCATATTTCTCTTTGTAACCCATATAAGTGGATGTACAAGGACTGGAAAGCTGATCAGCGTTCTTCTTGTCTTGCTCTTTAAAATTTAAAGATGGAAGGTCTGGTGGAAACAATGGAAGAACTGGTGATTTTGGAGGGCAAGGAGATGAAGATTTTCTGCCAGCAGCGAAAGGCAGAAGAATCACATTAGAGTAACTCTGTTGCCCACTTATTGGGGTAATAGTTTCATCACTTATTGAAATATTCGCCGATGCTCTAGGAGATGGGATACGAACTGATTCATCCGCCTGTTCTAACATGTCTGCTGAATTGGATGCGGTATCTATGGTTGAAATGAACAGAACAGGAGCAATAGGAGTTTGTCTTCCATTGCATGTTTCTTTACATCTAGGTAGAGGCACAGGTCTTTTCCCATTGTCGGGGTCGACAGTAGTTCTCGGCTTAGGAATTGGTATTTTATTCATTATAATTTTAAAAATTTATCTGCCTTAACAACATATCACGAAAGCACTAAACAAATGCACTGTCCTATTCTCAGCGGTGATTCTTCATGAAATATTGTTATTTGCATTGTACACGGGTGGTATGATTCCCTTTAATGAATACTCTTGTGGATGAGTCATATAAACTTTCTTTAATAACTACTTTATACTGCTTATAATATAAATTTATTAGAATAAACAAATTTTTAATGGCACACGATTATCAAAAATGAAGTACTTCAACTAAATCATAGCAAATTCATTTTATTATTTTAAATCTATACATTTTATTATCTAGTTTGACAGCTCTGTAAGTCACTGGCGTAGCTTCCAAACTTCAACAAGTTTTAATTATATATTGTCTATGGTATATATATATATGTACATAAAATATAATCATAGACAATCATATACTAATATAAAAATATTGTTGTTCACGTAGTGTTAACAAACTTGACGCGTGTTTCGACTCTTTGGGAACCATCTTCAGACTATAATCAATACTATTTCATATGACGTAATAGGTATATATATGTAAAGCAAGCAAAGTAAACAGTACGTAGCAATAAAAATTGCAACCAGAAAAATAGTTGGTACTGGCCAGTACTGGCCTATCAATACAGTGTAAAATAAAAAAAACTTGAACAAACAAAAAATAAGATTTTGAATCTGAGTTTGCCGTAGTGATGGAGTTTAGCAGTTATTCAACTTTCATAACGACACATATCTGTGCAAAATTTTGAGAAAAACACAAAATAAGGGAACATACTTTCGGCGGATTCAGCGGTATCTTTGTGAAAATTCATTTTATTTTAAAATAACTAGAAAATATGTTTATCTCACGTTTTGTGTCGCAAAAAACGCCATGTATTTTGTTTCTTTAAAAATTATTTTTGGACTAGCTATCACAAGATTTTTAAATTACTTTTATCAACTCCTCAAGTAGCCTTACCGAAGAAAGTCTCAAGGTGATATTTATACATTATTTACTAATTCACTGAATCAATATTATTTATCAAAATAAGGTATAATTTTTATATTACCCAAGAAAGCACCGACCTTTAAGCCTATGTAGTATTTGTGATATTACTCGTACGACACTATTTTCAATGTAGTGGCAATACTTATATAAAATGTCAAGGTCAATGTTACACTCATTAAAATGTCAAACAGACTATGAATTGACATGTAAACAGTAGTAGTATAACACGGAACTTTCATTAGAATTTAAAAGTTATTTATCCAAATAAAAAACGTATACTCAATCATGACTAAAAAAGGATTTAAAGTGACAAATCTCTCCAGGGAGAAAAAAATCGGTGTCGCGGCAGATTCTCTGAATGAACTATTGAAGAAATCTTGCGAGAAATTCATGGTAATCATATTTTTTGACGAAATCAAAGTCACTTTACTCAAAATTTGTAAGAAAACTTATTTTTAATTTTACCATCTAACGGAAGGAAATCTTTCGGGCGGGTATTGATTTATTTTACGTCCTCTTTCAGGTCAAGGACATGTGGCAAAAGTGCAAGTGCTATGTTGCAGACGATGGGACCTTGGTGGATGATGATGAATATTTTAATACTCTTGAGCCTCAAACACTACTTGTTGTCGTTCAACCTGACGAGACTATGAAGACAGGTAACATATAAGTAAATATGTTTTATTTATTTCTCTAAACCTATGATTTTTATACGTGAGTTTTTAAATGTTTTATTTATG
Source organism: Himalopsyche kuldschensis (assembly GCA_028554975.1). Classification (NCBI taxonomy): domain Eukaryota; kingdom Metazoa; phylum Arthropoda; class Insecta; order Trichoptera; family Rhyacophilidae; genus Himalopsyche; species Himalopsyche kuldschensis. The sequence continues at coordinate 3,468,124 of JAHFWI010000005.1, forward strand.
AAAAAAGACTTTTATTAAGAGAAAATTACAAATTGTGTTTGATTTTAGTCAAATAATAATTTAATCCATTTATGGAAATTTTGCTGACCTTCAGTGGTGGCCGCTCGACAAGAGTGCAAATAAAACCTATTAATGAAAGAAATCCATCCTCCATCTGTTTAAGAGCTGTGTTTGAAAGAACTAATTGTAACAGTATAAATATATGGGATAATCTAGTGCATGATGATACATGCATTCGGCAACGTTGGTCATATTTCAGCAAAACTTCTCTATACAAAAGTGCACAAATCTGCTGATTTTTGTTTATTTATTTAGCCTACTTATAAATCATAGATTGAGAGTAATTAGTTTCTGATTGGCTGTCGTCAGATTCGTCACTGATTGGCTGTGGTTCAATATTCTTTTTTATTTGATTCAAATAGTATCAATAATCAGGAATTCATTTTTTTTTTTTTTGTATAACTGCTATTATTTAATATTAATACATATGAAAAATACCCAGCAAAAACGGGTAGAACCACTAGTACCAAATAGATATCGCCTGAAATCATGTTGTTTTTAATGTTATTTGATTTTGTTTATAGAGTTTGAACATTTGTATGAAATGATCCGTTCCACCAAAACAGAATATTTAAAAGCCGGAGGAAGTGCACAGGATTTTCTCAGCAAAAATTTAGAAGGAAAAATCAAAAAACTCCATGACCAGATACAAAGAGCTGAATCAAACAAAGTACATCTCACCCACTTCAAGGATGATTCAGAGTGGTTTGAAGGTAATATCGGAAATTCGCACGCTTGTTTATTTTAGTTTTATCTACTTTATATATTATTAATTAAGGATCTCGACTGAGGGTGCTTGATGGAATTTGAATTGTTTGAATTTTGTACTTTTCCATGAGTTTTGTTAGCGACCCGGGTTTTGCCTTTCGGCATCTTCAGGTATTTCAAATGCACCGATGTACTTGAACTGACTCAGTTCATAAATCATTTTTGTTGGTTTAAATTTATTATAAATCTGTGCCATAAAATAATTTCTTATCAATCGGATATATAGTTATTAGAGACTCCAATTACTCGACATCTCAACTACTCGAGTATCAAATAGTCAAATTTTAAAATACTCGAGTAATTTCAGATGCTCCAAAGATAAATGGAAATTCAAATTTTTCAATATTATTTAGATTATTTTTCAATATTTTATTTTGTCTCATGTCATCATAGACTCTCATCATCATAAACTTGTCATTTATAAGAAAAGTCAGCAGAACCCAAAGCAAAAGTAACCAAACAAATTCTCGCATAGCAGTCGACGGCAAAAACATTTGAAAAAAAAAAAAAATTACACTAAAATTCACACGTAAGACTCAGTTAAACGCAACGGTTAAAGATTATTAGTAAATTTTTTAAAAAGAAAATTAAATTTGTTAATAAATCTTCATTTATAAATTACGAGTATGTATAAGTAAGTAGTTGTAAAATGGACGAGTATTATCGAGTATTCGATACTTGAATTGTAGTCTCCAATAGCAATGTATGCAGTATACAAGGATTCAATTATTTCTATTATCTTGAGAGTTCTTCCAATAAATGTCAATGCAATTAATCTTTTTGTTTCATGATTTGCAATGTAGGAACCGATACAAACGATACCACCAAAGAAGCATTTATGAGACGAAAAGCCAAAGACAGAATCAAAGGATATTTTTATAAAACGAAGCAACTTCTCACTGGATCCGATCTGTATATTCATTCCAAGAAAGGACAGGCCAAGACAGAAATCGATTTAATGATCAATAACCTTAGAATCCTGTTGGAAATCAATAAATATCACTGCTTCTACTTTGACAGAAGTCATGATTGCATGCGACTGTGTAACGAAGAAGGTGAATTTGACTGCGGCGGACTGTGGAATGAAGAACGCTGCAAGTATGGCGGGAGTCACACCATCAATCCTTACCGTAGCAGGGAGGAGAGAATCCTCTTCCAGACCTGGAATCTTGACCATAGAATAGAACTATCCCGTAGCATCGTCCCCAATATTTTGCAAGCTGTGCAGCTTCTGGGTAGCACTTTTAATAAATGTCAGTCGTGTCGCGGCAAGATTGGAACTGGGCATTTATCGGCTCATTGGTATCACAAAGAAATATTTACAGTTGACAATTTGAAGCTTGTTCATATCGTGTGTCATGATAAATCGAAGCATAATTCATTTTCTGACGAGTATATTGTATGTGAGCGCTGTTACAAAAAAGAGATCTTAAAATAATGATCATTTCATCAGAAGCTAGATTCATAAATTAAAAAAGAAAATGTTTATTTATATATTTACCATGAGAATATGTAAATAAGTGTATTTTTGTATCTACACTATTCCTTTTATCATTTCAATTGATAATTTTTTTTTAATACAATGTTTATTGTTCCTTTATTAAATTTAAAATGATAAACTTTTATTCCTTGTAAGAAAACATGTCATATTATAAAATTAATGAATTTACTATATGTTCAATTAAAGAAATATGTAATGATACAATATTTTATGTGTCAGCTGTCATTTTACTACGCAGTATATGCTACAGTTAAACGGGTGTTAACTTTTGTTTGCTACTAAATTCTTAATTAAAAAAAAAAATATATATTTTCATATGATGCCTTTCCGCCAAGAATTGACAGTTGACACATTAAAAGAGTGTACTTGTTTATAAAAAATATGTATAATAATTCAGATCAAAAACAAAAGAATTATTTAATGTCTTGTTTTGTCCACCAATCCAAATTTGATCTCATATTGTACATTGTTATTGTGTGTTGAATATTATATATATTAATTATCATTAATTAAAAAAATCAATTTAGAAGAGTGATATCAAGTATTGCAAGCTCTATTGATGAATAGGTATTAAATGGATTTGAATAGAAAATTTAGGCTACGTAGATGTTGGCTAATTTAGGAAAACCTAGGCTTGAAAAAAATGTGCTTTTGCATAGTGGAAATGCTTTTTGAATAGCAACTAAAATGACTTATATTAATTAATATTGATGCAAGTAGTTATAGCCGCTTTCATTGTGCGTAATTGACAATATTTGTTATTTAGGCTGATGCTTTAGTGTCTTAATTCAAAAAATAATTATACATATATTATATTCTTAGTCAACTGTCCGAAAACTTTAGAATTAACATTTAGCGTCCAAAACTAGATTTCAATCTTGTTATCTTCCAAATACAAATCATTGATAGGAGTCATCTTTCGGTTTATTCATATTAATTAATTTTATGTAATATTGCTTAAATAAACCTATATGAAACTACTTATGTATATTAAATAAATGATTTGCAATAGATTTTGGGGAAAACTTAAAATTGCCTCGATTAAAAGATGCATGTTTTTTCCTATTTTGGTGTCTGTATTTGGAATGTGTCTTATCATCGCTGCCAAAAATGCAAAAGTCAAAATAACCCCGAAAGTAGATAAGTTCAGTTTCTCGGAAGAAAATAGTGGAATACTCTTAAGAAATACTGCATCATTTATGTTCTTGTTGTCACAGAATATTTAATATTATAGGAATGTTGACAACAACTTTAATTAATGATTTGAATAATTGAAATTTGAATAATTGAAACAAATAAATATATAGTATACTTTTGATGCCGTTTACTCTCTTTATATGACTTTCAAGGTATTTTCATTATTGTTATTTAAAAATAAGCTTGCATCTAATAATCGAGGGAATACGTTTGCTTACTTGCTTTATTATTAAGAAAAGAAACTGTAAGGATATTCTCACATCAATGTCATACGCAAAGAAATAGATTTGGTGTGTTGAAATAATTATTGTGTATCTCTTATTGCCACAGGGTTTGCAAGGTATTTATGAAAAGTGTGATGGTAGATTTTTTAACATAGCCAAATTTGAAAGGTAGTTAAATTCTCAAACATTCAAATACAAAACATCTAAAAATTTATTGTGTTGCATTCCTGTAAACATGTAAGAGTAGAAGTGATAATCTTATGTAACTTTTACTGTTACAATGATCGTTTTTTGTTTTACACATCTCATACTATGTGATAAATGATTAATCGTGTATAATAAAATATAAAGATTACCAACAGCATGTTATATGTCAATTTGGGAAATTGATAGTGAATATCAAGACTTTCTCATATATAACAGAGTGTGATGGCTAAGAAAAAATGCTTTGAATTTCAAATATCTGTAGTGCATCTGCGATTTTTTGACCACATTGAAGATTAATATATTTTAAAAACTTTTACTTGAAGAAAACTTGAAAATGGAAAATAATGCAGATGCAGTTCTGCCATCTTACTTCTCAATAATTAAATGAAATTGAAAGAATCATTCCTTTTATATTTTATGTTTATTACCACTTTAAATGATATTAAAAAGTAAAGATGAATTTCTACGAGTTAAAATGTAATCAATATTTTGTTTGAGATTTTTTGATTTGGGAGGTTTTGAAACTTTGTTCTTATAGCACGATTCTTACTACCGCCATATGCAATAGTCAGTGTACACAATCAATTAAAAAATAAAATTTAATCTTAAATAATTATTGTAGTATTTTAGAATGGTCTCATCTATAAATAAAAAAGCAATAATGTTAACATGTACTTGAAAATATGGTCACTTATTATCTTCAAAATGTATTTTTCTACATATTTTGTCATAACATAATATTGTAATTAACTTTTCTTGTGTGGTTATTAAATGTCAAGAAATGGCTGTATAACTAAAAAGCAATCTTTCAAGAGATTTCAAAAATCATATTTTAGTAGCAACTACTTTTTGAAATATGTACAAATGTATTATATATTTTTTGACTATTAAAGATTTAAACTTTCTTGTTTAAGTAATATTTAATGAACCTTCATATTAACTAATTATAAAATTTATTTTCTGCGTGAATTCTTTTGTTTTGCTGTTATTTGAAAAATAATGCATTAGGTTTCACGGATCTCTTCATAGTTGAATGTACTTAAAATTCAGAATGGTGGATCAATTTGAGTAAATATTTTTTTAGAATTTTTGTAGTTCATTCACATATATATATATATTAGATATACTGAGTATACCACTGAAATTTGTTAATATTTTTTCGCACCTCTCATCATAGATATATTAAGATTTATAGTTTTATTGTAAGTATCACTGCATACTTTTCCAAGCCCTAGAGGGGTACATATATAGCTCACTGTTCAAATATTATTATTCCTACTATTAATGATCAGCAATGTATTTTACAGCCAATATTATATTCAGATGCTTAATCTTGCTTGGAAACAGCTCAATATTATGTAATATTTTAATACACTAGCAGTTTAGTATTGATGTCTTTTTTAATTACAGGTGCCAAAGACTAACTATTTAAGAATAATGATTTATTTAGTAATTTAAATGCCATGAATGAAAACCTCATTTATTACTGTTAGAGAGAAAGCCGACAGTTATTTTAATTTGATAAAAATAAAATTTCACAAGTACTATCAGTTCTTGCATTTCTTAGAAATATATACTTAACATCCAGTTAAAAAAATAAATTTAAGTTGATTTAAAAAAGAAATAATAAGATTTCTACATTCTACTGCCTCCATTTTGCTGACAAGTAATTGAAGTATTTGTTTTCAAACTATTGTTTATGGTCAGGTATACACACGACAATCCTACATCCATAGAAATTGGGTATAGATAATTTCACCACATCTATGTGGCAGTTGGATAATATGAAAATCTTGGTTTATTTACATTTAATGTAAACTGTTGTGTTATTAAAAGATCAGAAAATTATATACTTCAGCTGAATATCTTAAATATCATATGAAACAATTTTGGAATAAAATGTATTGTCTTAACCAAAACACATTCTATATTTCTATAATAGTTTCTACAAACAATGTGTTTACCTGCCAAATCTTATTGATTATTTTTCTTCATCTTTTAAATTCTTTGAAACCATTTGAATATTTGGAATCTCCTGTTGCACCGAAGTATCAATATCCCAGGTTGACACAGTTTGATATCTAACTTTGCTACGATTAACTATTTATAGACTTCTTGTTTTCGTAGACGGGTAACTGTACATTTGGGTTGAGTCTTTTTGACAATTATTAATGATTATTATAAGCGAGTTGTATATATCTGCATCCAAACATTTAAATAGTAAAAAATTCAGTTTCTAGTGAAATAAATCAATATTTAAATATTGCTGGAAGATGAGGTGTGGTCGCCTGACTTTTTATATTCAGTTAATTTTCCTTATATTTGCAGCATTGGTTGAATTTTTTTGATCTTGTACATTATGAACTGACTAAATTTATTTTCTATTCTAAAAAATTATTGAATTGGACTAACCAAAATGTATATTTCAAATGTTATTCAGTAGTGTTAGATTGAGCTTTAGAGATTGCTTTGTTAATATTGTGACAAAGAAATAATAAACAAATATTATCACGAAGGAAATAAGTTTTATTATAATAAAAATATTTGATTCCTTAGACACTTCTTTCTATCCAGATTGTTTTTTTTTTTTAAATAGGTATAGACAGAGTAATGATTTGTCGATAACTTCAATTACAATAACAACTAAGTATATATATTCAACGCCTCTTTCTACCCAAACTTCTTTTGTTGGGATTTCTCTGCCCTTTACCGCCAGTGGGCTTAGCAGCGGAATGTTTTCCTCCAGTTGGTTTTCCAGCTTTTCTACCTTTGGGACCACCGAATCCTTTCTTCCCTTTTCGTCCAGGTTTTTCATTTGCTCTTTCTTCAGCCCTCCTACAAAAGATATTTTGAAATTTTTTGTTATTTCAGGATCAGATATTCCATTATTGAATAAACTATAAAAATAATGATCAAATATTAGTCTAAAATATCTAACATCTAAATTTAATGCAAGCATAGATTAAAAAACATTAAAATGGCAACAGGTAAGAAAGCACAAAACATGGATGCCTTAACTCCTTATAAGTAATATATAAATAAATAACTAGTTTCTGAATATAAATAAATCATTCTTACTGCGCTTGCTCTTGACGGAGCTGTTTGGAGACAGCCATATCCATGTCGATTTTCGGTTGCTTTTGAATAAGTGAATCAACAATGCTAAGATTGTTTTGTCTTTCGGTTTTGATGTCTGGCGGGGCAGCTTTTCTTTTTTTGCCAGCTCCGGAAGCGAGAGCAGACACACCCTTTCCATGGGCTTCTTTTTCTTTAGGTAGCTTCGGTTGGAACTTACCAGCCGAGGCGGTTGAAAATCGGGCCACGGTGACAGCAGTGGCCAGCTGTAAAGATTTTATTTTGCATTAACCTTTTCTATAATATTGGCAGGTATACACTGAAGCAAATTACAGCACATCAATAAAAAAATAGATTTCATAAAAGTTGGTTGTATTTAGATTATAGTATTGTAGAAATGGAGAAACTATTTACAAAATGTTAATGTCAAAGAAGTAGTCTCAAGTTATTGGTGTTAAGAGAAAAATCATACTGATTCTAAAAAAATGATTTAATTGGTTACCTGTGCCGCAGTTGCTTTATCTGAGGTAACGGGAAGTCCTACTCGGGGAATTTTTACTTTTTGAGCTCGGGCTATGTTTTTCAATCGCTGCAATTCATTCTTTGCAACCTTTTCTGATTTAATGTCAGCCTTCGCTGCAAACATATCTTTCATAGGATCATTTTGAGGCACTTCAAGAACCCAATCCTTATCTGCCACGGCAGCTGCTCGCTTATATCTGTGAATTATAAATAACGGGTTAAAGATCTTAATAAAATAACAAAAAGTAACAATATATGTATATATTAATCGATGAATATATTTTTATTCTCAAAAACAGGTTGGTGCAATTGCTTGCAAGTTATGTTATTTCTCATAGATTGAAATTCTCGGACTTTTATTAACAAAATGACCATTGTGATGTATTTAAGGTTGAATTATGTCATAGAAAACAGAAGAATATGTCAGTCAAAAAGTATATAATATTTATAAATTATCATCCCTAATTCAAAATGGATAAGTACAGAGAAGCTGAATACAATTTTATTTTTTTCTTTAATCAGCTGTTCCCAGGGTGGAGGATATCGTTTCTTAATGAAGTCTTTTAAGAGGAAATATTAAGTAACACTTGGCAACAATGAGCAATTTTCCACGGGTATGAATATCTGAAAACATACCTTTAAACATAATTTTTTTGATTTGTATTTGAAAGTGTCATGTGGTTTTTATACATCCGCCCATCTATTGGGTTGTGAAGCCCTGGCCACTGACCTCTTGAGGAGGTATGGAAAGCAATTAGCTAAATACTACGTACCATCATTCTATTCTTGTCCTTTCTTACAGACAGTCTTCCAAAAACAGATGTTTTTCTTACTCATGTTTAAAGTTACGATACAATATCTATGCTTGGCACAGCAGAGAAATGGCCATGTCTACTACAACAAACAAAATAAAAAATACAACATACCCATATAGTGGCACCCACTTCTGGAGTGTTTCATCCCAAGTGGCTTTGTCTTTCTTTTTTTTCGTGATTCCCTTATCTTTAGCAAACTGTTCCCATCTTGTGAGTGGTTTCGCTTTGGGTACACGCTGGGCACGAGGCAGCACAAATTTTGGTTCAGGCAATGCTACTACAATTGTTTCTTCCACTCTTTCCGTTGGCAGTTCCCATATTTTGTTGAATAATAATTGTGTGTTGTCTCTTGTTAAATTTAAAAGGTATTCGTCTTTTTGTGATCTAAGAAAAAAGGTAAAAAGTAAGCCACAGGAATAACCATACTGAGTTTTTTATGCAGTGCATTTTGATATAACTAGTCTCGTAAGCGCTCTATGGTAAATTTGCTTGCCAGAATTTTAATCATATTTTTTAAAATTAATTTTAAAATACAAGAAAAAAAAACATTGGAATCAAGAAAATCGGAAAATTATGCGAATTACGAAAACGTCACCACATCTTAAATTTGCTATACATAAAAATAGAAAAATCAGACAATTTAGCAATGTTTTTATGAATCAAAATTCGGGTTACTCCGGATGACAAGTGTTATAATCGGTAATTTTATAAAACACGCAATTTAATGTTCAACATGACTGCAGTGCTATTCGTGACATTTGGTAACTATAAATCGGATAGAAAAAAAATACCAACAAGGTATTTAAACGGTAAATCATATTGACCCGAACGATGTACGCAGTACACGATATATACAAGAAATATCACTACTTTTGCGAAGAATCTTAGAGGTTATGTTAGTTTCTTATTCGGATTTGACACTGTAGTAATTTGATAAAATATACTATTGTAATGAGGACATCACATCGTATGATTTGACACAATTGTAATGATATTTAATAAACTTATGGTTCACTTACTCTAAAGTTTTCAGGTCCAAATCATTACTATCGGTGACAAGTAAGGTGCCAAAGTCATATTCTACTTCCAGGTGCTTTTCCACATTGGTCGACTTATATTTCTCTGCTCTTTTCTGTTCTTTTTCAATAATTCCAGCTAATATATCCATTTTTAAACTATTTTCTTTCACTAAAGTTTCAGTTTGAAGTTATTGACATGAGGTCGAATGGTTGGTAAAGACATAGACAACGTTAACCCACGTGTAGTAAAGCTTTAAGCTATAAACAATCTCGAGTATACCTACAATGTAATAATAAATATTATTGTAAGAAAGGGGTGTATTTTTTTTTAATATTAAAAGAAGAAACCCATACATTTTCACGTCATTTTTAAAGTAAATAAAAGAAAAATTATTATTCTACGCTGACATTCATCTCACAATCTATGTATTGATAAAATATATTATATGTCTATGACACAATCTGTCAAAGTCAAAATAAAGTTTATACTTTCGACTTGGACCTTTATATTGTAGGTTATTTTAAGCATTTCAAATGTATATTTAACGTAATAAATCAATCATCGTGAAAAACATTTATTAAATCGCATATTATGAATAAATTTTGCCATTTTAAATCAATAAAAACCATCATGACAAGGAAAGCAATCATGTCAATCTTTCAATCCACGTTTCATACAAATTTTCTTTGTCATAGCTCTGCAGCTACAGTAAATATTTTTGTATTTCGGTAATATGTTTATTCTAAACTATGGCTTTTGTACAAACCGAAGTATTTGTACAATGCCCCACCTATTCGCCATAGTCCATTAATATATTTCGTTCCAGATAAATTGTAAAAAAATGAATACCGAAGCGATGGAAACCGATTCACAGGGTTTGAAAACAATAAATGAAGGGCAAGCAAAAGTTCTTTTAACATCTGATCATGTGTTTTATAACCCAGTCCAAGAATTCAATAGGGATCTCAGTATAGCAGTACTGAGAACGTTTATCGAAGACTACCAACAAATAAATGAAGATAAAAAATTGAAAATAGACAATAGACGTAAATTAGATAGTAAGACGAACACCACTTCCCAGGATGAAAAGGTGAGTTTTTCTGTTTTCAATGTGAAATATGAAATTAGATCAATTGTACATTGCTTTCATTTTTACAGAATGAAATAACTGTTTTGGAAGCACTCTCAGCTACTGGATTAAGGAGTATACGGTATGCAAAAGAAGTTCCAGGCGTCAGTCGAATAATAGCCAATGACATATCAGCCAGAGCAGTTGAAAGTATTGGTGCTAACATAGAACTCAACGGAGTCAAAAATCTTGTTGTGACAAGCCACGATGATGCCAGGTGAATTCATCATTTTTATTATGCAAGTCAATAAACTAGGTTTCTGTTGTGTAATTTGGAACCTGAATCACTAGGTCAAAATATGCATATATATATAAGCACATAGAGAAACAGCACATATTCCACGTTCCCGTAGCCAATGTGTTAATACATAAATACATACCATAGTAGTGACTAATTTTTATAAAAATGTATTTTGAGCCTTGTGCTTTTATCGGGATTTAGTCAGTAGTTAAGTAAGATATTTACAGTGAAATCCTGATCTAGTCAAACACCATTCATCGTTTTCCCGCATTTATAATACAGAAAATGTTTATCAAAATGAAAATCATTACATCACAACCCTTTTACACCTCCTAATCTTGCAGATAAGAGAGACTAATTAACCTTTGCTGAAAAATGTAGTTGTCATTTCTCAAAAATATTTCAATATGTATCAGAGTATAATACTCAAGATGGCATAAAACAGAAATGATTAGCACCAGTGTCTCTTAACCTTTGAAGAAGTGAGTAAATCTATACTGAATGTAATTCAACATTATCTTGCTTTATTACTAAGCGAAACACATGTCAAAATTACTTAACACAATACGTGGAATAATCACAGCTATTTTAAATTTAATTCATTTTACTATTTGAACCAAAAGGGCGTCCATACTACTTTAAAGGTTAAGTCTATCTGCCTCACATCATAATAAATATGTGAAATTATCTTTGAAATATGACATTGACTTGCTAAATAACTTACTGTGGACTAATTTATTTCAGCATGGTGATGTATAAAAATCGTAAACACTCTGATCGCTTTACTGCAGTAGATCTCGACCCGTATGGTTGCCCATCGATTTTCCTTGACGGAGCGGTGCAATGCATAAAAGATGGAGGTCTGCTGCTAGTTACGGCCACCGATATGGCAGTATTGGCTGGCAATTCTCCAGAAACCTGCTACTCCAAATATGGCGCCATTAGTCTACGATCCAAAGCATGTCATGAACAGGTAGGTTGGTTCCATTTGATTGATTGAACCTAACACATCCACCAATAATGTTAAGTAATTTTTAATAACAGTATTTTTGTGATAAGTAATAGATCGTTATCCTCAGGTTCTAATTCAAATTTTTATAGTCCAACCCATTAATTGAAATTAAAGTTTTATTCGCTATTAATGCACTCTTACTTGTTTCCTAATACATACATTTTTGAATTCATTTGACAAATAATTCCATGCATTTTTTTTTTCCTTCTAAAACTTCTTGATTTTAATTCAATTCAAAATAAATCCCCGAATTTCAGGGCAAGAATTATATCCGAGTTTCCCTCCATCGTAATCTCTAATAGGTATGTTAAACAATCAAGTTAAACAGCCAAAAATATTATTTGCTGTTTGAATCAAACGTAAACACCGAAGTTGTATTGCATTCAAAAAACGATAAAACCAAATGTTGGCATAAGTTTCAATTGTACCTCTTGTAATAAGTTTATAATTATAAAAACTTTCAGGCTTTGAGAATATTACTTCAATGTATTGAATCGCACGCTAATCGCTACGGCCGATACATAGTGCCACTTCTTAGTGTCTCGGCAGATTTTTACATTCGAGTTTTTGTGAAAATATTTACTGGACCAATTCACTGTAAAAAAAGTACAAGGTACATTATGCACATCTTCAAAATTGTATTAAAATATCCAACTTCAATATTTATATATGAAATGTATTTTTTTTTACTATTTTTAGTAAGCTTTCAATGGTATACCAGTGTGTCGGGTGTGACATGTTTACTTTACAGCCATTGGGGATATTTAAAGCAAATCCTGGACACAATGACCCCAACCGAACGAAAGCTTGCTTACCACATGCCCCGCCCGTTTCGACCCTCTGTGTGAATTGTAATCAAAGACACCATGTAAGAAATCTTTTTATATTCATCTATTGTGTTTTACAAAATCAATGATTGTGCTGATGCAAGTGAAGATATAATATATTGAGTATTAAATTATGCTAATTAAATATGTACCAAATTATATATGTATGTATATTAGAATAATTAAATAAAAATACAATGAAAGATCAAATCTTTAAAGATATTGTTCTTTTGATCATTATTATGTGGTTCATTTTAGTCAACAGAAACATGCAGTGTGTAGCTAATTGTTTTTGAGTCATATTACAAATTACTTTCACCAAGTAAATGCCTGAACATATGAAAAGAAATAAAACCTGTTAAAGTACATCCTTTCCATTCACATCCCTTCAGGTAACTAAGTAAATTAAAAAATTTTGCTAAGAGGCTATAACGAATTCGCACATTCTTTTTTTGAAGTTGTGTCTATTATCAAACATGTATGCTTGAGCTTCTAATACTGTAACTCAATAAAAGTTACTCAACTTCTGTCTTCAGAAAGGTAAAGGATATTAGGATGAAGATAAAGGGATTATCTTCGAAATCTGTTTGGGCTAGGGGTTAGATATAATCAAAAAATGTAAAGGTATCCTTTGCTCACCTTTGAGGTGTTGTGGATTGGCAAACCATATAAATACATTAAATAATAATTATATTCACCCGTATATGTAACACAATTATTTATTAACAGTTTGCGGTGGTAAATGATTTTGATCAAATATTTTTTTTCAGATAGGAGGGCCTGTGTGGTCAGGCCCGTTGCATGATATAAGCTTTGTGGAAAGAGTGCTGACCATTGTCGATAGAGAAAATGAAAAGTTCTCCACTGCAAAACGAATCCAAGGCATACTTTGCATGGTACGGGAAGAGCTACACGATGTGCCTTTATACTACTCTATGGACAAACTTAGCTCTTGCCTTCATTTAGAAAGTATGCCCATGCTAGTAATGAGGTAAATATTTATATTTTAATAAATTTTCCATGGAAAATATCCTCAGTCTCAATCAGAATTAAGATTGTTAAATAATTGTATTTTTTTTCTATGGATTCGACGGTATCTTTGTGAAAACTCATTTATAATTATGTATATTAAAAATGAACTTACCGCCAAAGTCATGGAAAGATAACTTTGTTATTCCGCTGTGCTATTATTATTGTTTCTAATATTACCCAGCGCTGAGAAGAATGAAATCTGGTTGCTCGTTTAAATTTTGTAATTCTATGTTAAAATAATAATTTGTTACTCAAAATGTATTACTCAATAATTTGTGAAGAAATGACAGTATTGTCCATAAATCTGTTCTATAACTATGTCGCTAATTAAAGCATTTTAATGCATTCAATTGGCCAAATCAAATTTGTTCCTTCATAAAATTATGTTGACAACATTTGCAGGTCTGCGCTGATGAATGGTGGTTTCAGAGTTTCTTATTCGCATGCTTCTAAGACATCCATCAAAACTGATGCACCGCCCAGGTTTATTTGGGATATTTTAAGAAGTTGGGAGAAAGAACATCCTGTTAAAAAGGAGAGGTGATTCAATCATGCTATTTTTTAGAAATGTCCATTTTATATATGGATTCTTAACAGAACTCTAATTTCAGATGTTAAATAATGAGAACTTGTAACTCTTCATTCATGAGGGTGGGGAAAGGTATATTCTTACAGCTAGCTGTGTAAATCTTTGGGTTCGGGGACAAAACAATCTTTATTAGATTCCAAAGCCTAACTAATGAAGAAAATGTGATCAATTAAAGGATTTATATATTAACACTTTTTTTATGGGCCCTTTTAATTACTTTGGTAATTATCATGTTCTTTTGCATTTGATGGCCAATTAGTAAACGCACAAATTTATGCACTTCATATGTATTGTGTTAATAGTTAACGGGTAAAATTAATTGAATAAGTTTCATATTTTTTAGATTGGAAGAAGATGCTGTTACTAAATATATATTATCACAAGAGATTACATCTCCCGTTGATTTGACAATAAGACAAGACGCCAACCCAATTAGTCGGAAGGAAGGCTTCCTCCGATTCCAATTTAATCCAACAGCACACTGGGGACCAGGAACCAGGGCTTCAGCTCGGTATGTTACTTAAAATACATAACCATACTCAAATGTATTTTTATGAGTCATTGGTTTTTCTAAGGATCTTTCATGTACTGCTACGTAATAGCTGTCAACTATATTTTATTTTTTTACATTGGAATTGTTGGTAATGGATCATCATATTGAAATCGCTTATAAGAGGAGATTAATATAACGGTTTTTACAAAATGTTTTGTTCTGTAAAAATTTGTTGTCTGTAGTAAAAATATTTCAGTCAAACCATCAATTATAAAATAAACTCAATTGTAATGTTACAGAGTTGGAGAAGACAAAATTAGCAAGAGTAAAAAAAATCAAAACAAACACCAAGGACAGAAGCATCAATATCACAAAAACAATAAAGAAACACTTGACGCATCCCAGGAAGAATCCATACATTCTAAAATAGCAAAAATAGAATAGTTATTGTACATACAATATATACCTACATTATATAAAATTATTATGTTTTCTAAATAAAATTATTCCATAATATTCATTTTTATATCAGTTCCTTCCCTAAGCCATTTTCATTATCTGTTCACATCTTATTGTTCTAATAACCTAATAAAAAATATGTGCTCTCATGATATTGCACTGCCTGTGAAACTTAGCAATTGTCAGTAAAATAATCATCTTTATTTTATTAGTTACATAGTTGAATATTTATAATGCGCAGCTTTCAAATATTTTTATCAATTCAGGACTCGGAGTTATTTCAAATCTATATTCCTACCCTGACCATATTTCAGGAAAGGTATCTGATGTGTGCTTTACCGATTTAGATTTTACAAAATAGCTCAAATGTGGGGATTAAAAATAGAATGCTTCCATTATATAAATCCCTCGCACAAATCCAATCATAAAAACAAAGTTTAGATAGGCCGATTAGATAACCACTAGCCCTGTTCAAGCCCTATTCTTCTATCACTACTCTCTTTGAAAAAGAGATGCTGAGTAAAAGGCAGTTCTTGTAGAAAAATAACCCCTGAGATAAGCTCTATTCAGAATCCATGTGCTCCAAACTGGAAGCAGACATGGTTTATAGAAATGTATTACCATATAATCTTGATTGCAACACCAACTGTTCGCATTCTTGTTTATGATGAAAATTTTTTGCCAATAAAGTATTTTTAATTAATAAAAATATTGCATTTCATGAAGTAAAACGGATGGAATTTGATAGGTATCACTAACCATTTTATTTGTCATAATTTTTAGTTTAGAGAAGGCATTGAAAAGAGGTAAAAGAAAAACAAATTCCATTTTATGTTGCTATAGTGATCATTTTTGTTAATGATAATATTGACTTTTACTCAGCTTGAAAAATATCAAGTTTTTAAATATTGATTGTTATCTGCAACAATGGCTATTAAACAAATTCCAAATAGAAATTTGCTTCCAAATCTTGACAAAGAAGGATCATTTTTAAATCAAATACCGACAATTGATGTACAAGCTCATGAAACATCTGTCCATCAACGAATGTTTGCGCATCATACATTGACAAGTGCAAGAAGAGTCGCGTTTTACAATATATCTAGGTAATTACTACTGTTATTTTACTATTGTTATAACTTTTGACTGTGATCATAAACGAAAGTTCAGCATACTAAAAGTATCTACATATGTATTATGTCGAGTATGTTTCGTCAACGGTTAGTGGATCTCAGCTTCGGTTCTAGCTAACCGTAGGTGGCTAAATAGGAAAATCTTCCAATGCCTTAAAACCAATCTTCTGGCTAAAGGATGAAATTCCCTGACAGAAAAACTGGGTTAACCACTTGAGGCTTAGGCTTTGGAAGTGTAGGGTTAGTCAACCTGCTTCCTTAAAACAAATGATTTACACACCACCACCACAGAAGCTATTCATACCCAAATCTACATATTAACAATACAGCAAACGATAGCCAGTAACTTCTTAAGGTGCATAGAATACGGGCACCAGGTGCATCCCTGGACCAAATTGCCACTTATCTGATCTGAATCTTCCAAGGTTGACTTATTAGAATTGAGCGACGTGCGTTGGAAAGTTGCCGGGAAAATGTTGTTGGAAGGTAGATTTACAATAATTTTACATTCAGGCGATGAGTTTGGCCATTGCCAGGGGAGTGGCAGTATTGATGTCAGCTGGAGCTGTGGATGGGCAGCTCACTTCCTTATCAAATGGGTACCCATCTTAGAACAACTGATACAAGCCACTTTTCGGACTGATTGCTGAGTAAGTTCGTTTCAGTAGAATGCCCCTACCAAGTAAACCACCACACAGACAAAGGATAAAAAAAGACTCCTCGCGCCATTCTCTATGATCCCCCAAAGAGACGGTGTGATCGCTGTGGGAAACTTCAATGTGAGAGTGAGAGTTGATCCATTGCTTGGGCCCATAGTGATGGGAAGCTGCATAAAAATTGGTGATATAACTACAAACTTTATTGTTGTCTCAATATGGGTTAGACAGGGCTTTGTCGAAGATAGCCACTGAACGACAGATCAAATTAAATGCCTTGTTTTATTTTGGCATTGGGGTCATGACTATTTATTGTCACGCTCATTCAAATTATACGTTGGTAGTAACCATTTTAAAGAATAAAAGTATGAAATTCAAACGATTCAAACTTGATATTGAAATTCGATCAAGCGAAAAATTCTAAAATAAAAGTAACGAAATGTAATTTTTTTTTTGTTAAATATTGAAATTACACTTGCATATTATATTGACTTATAATATGAATATTACCTCAAGCCAACCCACAAAAATTTAAGAAATTTAAATTTATTATAAACCCTTTTAGAGCACCAAAGGACAGCCTGGACTTAGTATTATCATCAACATACAATCACAATAAAGAGCTGTTCCCTGATAAAGAAGATTTTCATCTACAAAAGGAAACAATTGGAGAATTATCATGGCGCCGTCTAAAAAATACAGTAGATAAAATGCCAGCTGTTGTTATTCCATTGGTAAATACTTGAATAATGTGACGATCATTTATTGCATATAAAATCACCACAATTATTACAAAACTGATATGGCTTATTACCTTGTGTAGTCACTGAATCAATTAGGTAGTGTAAAAAAAACCTCTTGACCATAAAATTCAATACAATTTCAGGTGTTCTTGGTGGAATGGCATTATCATAAAAATAATAACACATTTTTAACCCTTTAAACGCCAAGCCAATTCCATGGATTTTTGCTGTACGCCACCATTTTTAATCATCGATTTTTCCATGAAAATGCCACGTTACATACCCGGAAATAATTTTATACTCAATTTATTATTGATTTTCATAGAAAAGTGAAAAAAAATATATCAAAAATTCAAGATTTAAAAAACATCTCTAGGGCTGCCAAAAACAATAAATATTATAAATAAAAATATGAAAAATAAAACAAATTATATAGGTAGCACAAATTGCATCTAGGGCTGTCAAAAAAAAATAATGTAATTTATAATAAATTATTTTGTTATTACTGGAAAGTTTTCTTTTTTATAATAAACTATATTTTATAAAGAGCACAAAATGCAATGTGTTGTCTACTCGCACTAACTGATATTTAGCTATTCTCTTCTCACTCTGATGCGCTCTATCAATCGAGCGATCATTGCGGTAAGGTGCCAGCCCTAGTGACATCTGCTAGCCTAACTTCAAATAAAAAGAAAACGGTTCAACATATGGGTATTCTAACACATTCACATCACATTGCCTGCAAAAGGTGTCTCTGCATAATATTACATTTAAAAATATTTAATTTATTCATTAATAAGCTCGTAATCGCGTTTGCGTGCCTGCACGCCGTGGCGTCTGAACGGTTAAAACATCCTAGTTTCCGCTCTTTGCGAACATTAATAAGTTGATAATTGTCGTGATTAGCGAAATCAGACCTGATCTAAATAAATTAAAAGTTTTATTTGTTTTCAAAATGTGTAATTATTTTTATGATTACAACTTGAAAAAACTGATTGGATAAATAAATTATCTAGGCTGAAATCAAAAAGAGCGTAAGATAAAAATAATAATTTTGCAATTGAAGAAAAGAAGAATAAAAAGAATACTACTTGATAATTCAATAATTACTTCTTTTACTTGTTACTTATATTGTTTTTTAATTTCAAAAATTGTAATTAAGAAAAACTTAAATTAAAACGACGTTATAACTTACAACCCAGCTTTGCTCAAAAAATTGTTACATAAATTTATTTTTAGGGACATCCATTGAAATGGGGTGGCTTAACAGAGCGTCGGTCACCACATAACACAAAATTGATGAATTCAGGCCATCATTCTGCAAAAACTGTTCCAGGATATTCTCGTCAACCTGCTGGAGGAAATATCTTTTACTATTAAATATGAGAAGAATATTGTCCCAAACTTTTTGAAATGTGTTATGTAGATTGTTTTATAAAAAAATATATACATATTTCATAATCATGACGTTATTATTATTACTAAGCTTTTAAGTGTTTAGCCTAATAAATGTATTTTAGAACAAATGGTAACAATAATTATTGTTTCTTGTACAGTAGTAAAAATATTCAGTACTTTTGGATAAGAATCAATGTTCGATAAAAAATTGAAAGGCGAATACTTTATTTGTTCATTTTATAAAGGGCATGCTAAGGTCTTGTTGATGGTAATATTAAATTTACATGTCGTCAACACCAAAATGGCTGTGCATCCGTTTCCGCCAAGCAAGAAGGACGCACGTCTCTCACCTGACACGCTCGTATTAGAGCTTAAGCTGAGCATTTTTGCATTATATGCAGTTGTTGCAATTGTTGCGCCGGCATCTGCATACATATTAAGCAACCATGAGTTACGGCCGTCCTCCGCCTCGCATTGAGGGCATGGTGTCATTAAAAGTGGACAATTTGACATACAGAACAACGCCTGAAGACCTACGACGCGTATTCGAAAGATGCGGTGAAGTTGGCGATATATACATTCCGAGAGATCGGTTTTCACGGGAAAGCCGTGGTTTCGCATTCGTCAGGTGAGATGATAAATATATTAAAAATTGAATGGCAATTTATAATATTAGACAATTAAATAGGCTAAATTCAGACGCCATCTTGGTTACTGGCTTCATACCGACCCTTCTTAATTTAGATTCTACGATAAGCGTGATGCCGAGGATGCGCTCGACGCTATGGATGGAAGGCTTTTGGATGGCAGGGAGCTTCGTGTGCAAATGGCCCGCTATGGTCGCCCATCATCTCCTTACCGCGGCAGCAGATACGGCCGCTCCAGCAGAAAACGGTAAGATATTGAGGCATTTCTAACATCCACAAGTCCATGACATTCTCTTTCGAACCGTGTTGGCGCGATCCATTGTCTTCCAAGAAGAATGTTAATGTGGGATCACCCTCTGGTCAACAATTTCAAAGCAAAAGGCATTTAATTCTTCCCGGAGAGTGTTATCCGACTTATTGGATGTTTGTAGAAATTTTAAACGATTTCGTTAATATAGCATTATTTAAAGAGTTGTTAACAATTTATCAATTTGAATAAGTATTAAATTCATGTATCATGTAAATCATATATCATGTAAATCATATTGCCTTAATAGGTCTGGTAATAAATCCTTGTTATTAAGAGGTTTGTGGAACATATATTGTACTACAAAATATTTTGTGTGTTAATTTAGATTTATTCTGTGGCAAGTCTGATATCTGGTTTATTTTCAGGTCACGCTCCAGGTCCCGTTCCCGGCGTCGTTCTCGTTCCCGCTCTCGTTCCAAGAGACGTTCTTATTCACGCTCCCGATCTCGTTCAGATTCCAAAAGCAGCCGTGGCGTGAGGACACGATCCAGATCAGCTGGCAGCCACAGAGCCTCCAGATCACGCTCCCGATATTAGGTAACCATTTCATAAGTACGATGATGAGTTAGTTTTTAAATTGAAATACATGTATTTTGTGTTTGAACAATAGGTATGATTTTAAGTGCACATTCAGATGCAGGTTAATAATAATGTGACCAGTAGGTGTATGCAATGCATTTATTTATTAGTCCATAAGTTATTTATTTAAAAAGTTGATTATGACAATAACTTGAAAATAACAATGTTAACGCACTGGATGGACTAAATGCCGTTAACCATTCAAATTTAATAGCAAAGGTTTCTCAAATAAGTTACTAAAACAACCTATCTTGTTTTGTTGTTCACCTGTCTATAATTGATAACTGAATATTTTTTTCTTGAAATTTGTTGGAATGAATGTATTTCTTCATTATTACGTCATCATCATCATTTGAAAGTTCCACTCACGAAATTACTGTGGATAAAATCAATTACTTCAATTATCATTAAAGCAAATAATTAAGTGCCTAAAATTGATAAATTTAATACAGGGCTTGAGGAAGGGCCGACATTGATTAGGCCGATTATCATTAACATTTATATTTTATAGACCTATTACTGATTTCAGGTGGGGCATTGAAAGAAAGCAGAGAGAGGTGTATTGAGCGGCTGCCCAGAGTGTGGGCACCGTCCAGAAGGTACTTCATTGTGTTTGCCCCCTTCAGAACCGACATTACCAACCGATCTATCCGTGTTGCAATTTCTCCGTCGGTTTCATTAACCTTAAGTAATCAATAAATAATATGTAGATTCCTCTTATCTGATTGTTCTTAACCTTAGGTGATAAGCGTCTCAGTTTTGATGTTCATAACAATTTGTATCATTTTAATGTAGCTCCAACATGTGTCATAGTTCTTGTCTATGTTTTTTACCTGTTGAAAAATATTTTATTCATCTTTCTCCACCATGTCACGACAGTCCAGACGGAGAAAGACAGAAGACAGTCTGAAATCTACCAAATTGTGTCCCAAGATATCCAGGGCAAAAAGTTATATCTCCTTTCAAAAAAATATTTCAAAGCGCGATGCATATGATTTCAGGTCAATATGATCCGATCTGATCTGATCTTAAGCTTTCTGGACTGTCGACGGGCTCTCTGTTGAGATTTATAAATGATTGTAAACTTATTTATTTTGAAATTAACTGAATTTTGTTGTTACCTGTCAGGCCGGTAGCTGTGTGGCCGTGTAGCTGTGTAGCCGTAGGCGCGCAGAGAAAGCGAAAGGGTGGGAAAGAGGAAAAAGGAGATTGCGGAGAGGGTGGGAAGGGCTGATTAGCAGCAGCGAGGCGAGGCTGACCTTGGCAAGGCTAGAGAGAATGCGGTGAAACGCGGCAGCCGAACAGGCAGACAGTTTGTGGGAGGGAAAAGGGATGGCGTATGGCGAGTGAGGAGAGGCAGATTAGGCTGAGTGGAGGTGGAGTTGGGAGTGAGAGAGGAGTAGCTGCCGTCTGCTGCCGCGGCTGAGCGTCGCCAGCTCGGTATCAACTCATTTATGATTGAATTATTTTACCCGGCATTCATAACATTCAATTAATTATATTCCTGTGCTGCGAAGTACGGTACAGAGTGGTCGCTCGATCGCCTCACCGTTTTTTGTTTCACAGGATACACAATCGAGATCATCTCGAAAAAAGTAATTTTGGACTGACAATCATTTCTTAAAAGCAATGCATGCACGTCTCGTAGTTCTAAACTATAAATTTTTCATTTTCTCAGAGTTGACTTGCACTTGCTGAAATTTCATCACACTTTTTTTTTAATCTGAGATGACCGCGGAGTTATATTTTGATCAATTAAAAATTGTATTAATGGTTAATAAATGTGTCAACAGGCTGCAGGTTGCAGGCTGCCACTTCGCCCGCCCTCCGCTTCTTTTTTTAGTCCACCCGCTGACGCTGTACGCCTCAATAATATCAATATTAGTTTTCTTTCCCAAAATAAATCTAAACGGACCACCTCACAGATGGCTGCCGGGGACACATCAATGTTAAAATTGTCTATATTATATATATTAGTATATCCAATCGTTTTTTCTGGTATCTAAAGTAAACCGGTAATTGATTGCAGAACATTTCTGTATTTTGATCCTGGTAACTCTTTATTTAGTTAACTTGACATGTTGTTACTGAATATAATGACTATTGATTTGGGTTCTTTTCAAATCTGTGACGGAGAACGAGAGAAACGATTAGAGGTAAGATGAATAATAAATTATTGTTTCAGCTAAGGAGATTGACAAACTTGATAAATATATTATTATTCAAAATAAAAGCATTTTATTTCCTTTAACTATCCCACATTTTCCCAATTCGTAAGGTTGAAGAAACTTATAGCAAGCACATGGTAATTTAAGATAAATCAGAACAAAGCTGGTGGATCCTTCCTCGAAAAAGAATGGTCCTTAGAAAGAATGCAAAACCCCTTAAATTGTTTTCAACATCACCACATTGCCAACTCCTACTCTGCGATAAGATATCAAATATCAATTGAAACCATTTCTTCATAGGGTCAATAAATTTGGTAATTAACATGTAATTTTGAATTTGGTGGCCTGTTGGCAAAAGCACTGTTTTATTAAGTTATTGGACTTGATGATTTCTATCTTGTGACTGGTAATATATATACTCAAATGCCACAATGAAATCCCTGCCATTGGTGGCTAGCAGAAGTACTCTGAAGCTTATTTCCCTTTTTTCTGAAGTTATTTAACTTTTTGATGAAATAATACATGTTCATAATTTATCGATGATGGCTTGTAGGATAATCTAATATCAGGATGCTTGCAATGTTCCTTCGGGTATGCAGCAGTTTTAATACCTCCATACACTTCCTGGGTTGACAGGGTACTCCCAACAGTAAATTTTACAATCGGATTAATAAAAATTGCTTAGAAGATCTACAAAATAGAAAAGCGTAAGTTTATAATGCGTGCTAATTGCATTTTTTAAATCCATTTTTGTTTCTAATGTTTAGTATATGAACTAATTGAAGTATCTATCTATTTTTAAGGTGTTTCTGCTTAGTGGAATGGCATTATAATAAAAAATTATAGCACATTTCTGTATTTATTCCAAATTAGATTTATTAATGTCAGGACCGGTTTCGCTTTGAATTTATTCCTGGGTCCTAATATTAATAAATACAACTTTTTTATTTAAATAATATAAAATATTTGGCATTACAGCTAATGCCAATGTCTCTAGTATTTTTAGTTGTGAAATTCATATGAGATAAATTCGATGGTAAATAATGAATCAGTCGAGAACAACTCGACAAAAATTTGCTTACACCCAGTTCGAGATCTTTCTTTTCTCAATTGAAAAAATCTGACCTTGCTGGGAATTGGACCCGGGCCCACCTGATCGCTTGGGCAAAGCTCTTGCCACTAGAACACAGGGACTGATTTTGTACTAGATTCTTATTTCTCACAATTATATCATATTTTTAGTTTTATTAATCATAGTTTGGTAAAAAATTCGATAATTCTATTCGGAATGAAAAATAATAAAATTCATAAAAATAATATATATCTTTAGATTTTTTTTTACAGTAAGACGTTTATTGTTTATTATTTTCTTTGTAGGTTGATACAATATTAAGTAAAATAGGAAGGGTTGCGGAGTTTCCATCATCTGTGACTCCGAGGCTACTTGCCATTGTACTGCGCGATAATTTTTCTTGAAGCATGCCGGATTCTGTAATAATGAAAATCCAAAATATTGCAGTGGCAAGAACATTGTTGATTATTATAAGAAAATAGGTTTATTGAATGGAGTGAATAAGTTGTTAGCCAATTGCTGATCCTCGCTTTTTAAAAAGAAGAGCATTCATTTGAGAGAACTAGTTATGATCATGAAAGATGTTTGTAAATATTAAATATACCTAGTAAATCAATTTCAAATCCTTACTTATATAGATCTCAGACATTATTCATTATTTTATTAA
Source organism: Himalopsyche kuldschensis (assembly GCA_028554975.1). Classification (NCBI taxonomy): domain Eukaryota; kingdom Metazoa; phylum Arthropoda; class Insecta; order Trichoptera; family Rhyacophilidae; genus Himalopsyche; species Himalopsyche kuldschensis. The sequence continues at coordinate 3,492,668 of JAHFWI010000005.1, forward strand.
TATTGTATGAACAGCCTACTTTGAGACCATCCCCTTCTCTTTAATTTCAATTTATATCAATGAATGTGTTAAGTAATGCGCTCTAAATTGAAATCCTGAATACGCCTAGTATTTTTTTGATATCAAAACAGTTTTAAATAAAACAAACCTATTTTGTGGTGAGTTGAACTAGTACATTTTTAAGAAGAGAACCAATACTGAAAATTAAGTCTTAATACAAAGAAAAAAATAAGTGAGAACCCCTGTATTTGAAAGTAATTTTCAGAAAAGATATTGTTACCTGATTCAAAAATCAACGATGTGTAGACATAACCAATCCAATCCAGATATTCTCTCACTAGTTCATTTAGAATGAGCACGTCTTCAGGCATTTTAGGTAAACCATCCAGTGATTTTTCAGTGGTTGAATTATTTAATAGTTGCATAACCTTGACTCTCATCTCGGCCTGCATTTTCTTTAGGTATCCGTCTTTAACAAGGGTATCTTTAATCACTAGACAAGGAAATTTTTCGATTTACTTTAACTCAGTTCTAATTTTATGAATTAAGTTATATATTTCCAAAAAAGATAATGGGAATCGAATTAGATATTTAACCCTTTGAGTGGCGACTTATATACCAATAAATTGAAAAAAAAATCTATTATCACACAAACAAAATGAATTTTTTCTCTCAATAATATATAGTCACAGATTTGTTTCTAAATGTTTATCATTTAATAAAATTGTTTTGTTTATCTAAAACAGGGGTTCTTAACCTAATTGCGACTCCGGACGCATTTGAGATTGAAGAGAATAGTGATGGGGCACAGGCCGGAATTTAAAATAACAAATCTAAAGTAGTACATAAGTATTTATTAATTTGTGCCATTGTTTCCTGGGAAGCTTTATTGGATATAAATAAAACCTTTGGAATTAAAACTTCTTCGTAAAACAGTTTCAATCAATAAAATACAATTCTGATAAAATTAAGATTTTTTCATCATTTGATACTTTGTTGCAGGTGCACGATAAAAGATCCGCGAGAGCAAGTGTGCCCTTGGGCACAGGGTTAAGAGCCCCTGATTTAAAACATAATAAAAATAATGTGACTACCAAAAATCACTGATATTTCGAGTTTCAATATATAAAATGTCAATAAAAAACAAATAGAAGAACTACTCAATAGGTTAAACAATATATTTAATTAACACACCAGCAAATTGTTCTACTTCAAAATTGAGCCCATGTGCAAAAAAGTTTTATTTTTTGTGTACATGTTTTTCCAATAAAAGCTTTCTGGCCAATACGCCATTACTCAATAAAATCGCAACTATCTTTGTTTGATGAACTTTAATATTACCTTTTTATTATACACCTACTTCCACATTAAAATTGTAAACATTTTCAACTGATGAGGTGGATCAGTTGAAAATGCTTGCAATGAGCGAAACTGGTCCTGATTTTTAGAAAATGCGTACAAAATTATTAAACATAATGCATTTCCACTTAAAATTGACAGTCAACACCCACAACAAACATGTGCTATTAACACATTGTTGTCGGGACACGGTATTCGCCATATTTTTTGGACTGTCGGTTGAATGCGGGACACGGCAAATGCCGTATTTGAACAGGTCAGCACAGAATTGTTTGCAGGCGTTTCATTTCACGCCGCAACTAATTACAATTAGTTTTACTTCTTTGCCAGATTACAAGGGTCGGAGTTTGAGCGAATAAACAAAAAAAATAAACAGTCTTATAGATTTATTTTACGATCCCTGTTGCTTGTTCAGTTTGAGCCCTGACACATGTTGGAATATTTTTCATTCCGCTAGCGTTGCTTTGTTCACCGTTTCGAATTTTGTTATTTGAATTTATATAAACATTGCATAAAAGTTATCCTTTCAGAAAATAATAATTTATCAATTTATCGGAATCGGCTTAGAAATATATTGCAATTATGATGTAAAAAGCGTGTTTTTTGTTTTATTTTCAATGAATATCATGTATGATTTCTTTGAAAATTTCACTCGAAAATATCGTTTCTTTCAGAAGTTGTGTTGATTTTAAGAAAGTAACATATTTTTGCGCTTATCGCTAAAAAAACGCCTGCTACAGGCTTGAGTCTATTGTTCGAGGTGCCGACAACATAGTGTTAATACTGAACAATGTTTTTGGATAATGCTGGTTTTCTGCATATGGGCCTTATTATCAGGGCTGTGGAGTCGGTAAAAAAAAGTCCGACTCCGACTCCAGCATTTACCAAAACCACGACTCCGACTATGACTAAAAAATGGTTTATATCGTCGCTTTTTCCCCCTAATTTTCCTATTTATGTGTATTCAATCATATATCAACCCTTTCAATGCGGCCAAAAGCCAAATTTGATATATTAAATCCAAAAATAAAATGTTCAAACTTTTCAAAATTTCCGACTCCGAGTATGACTCCGACTTTCGCCAAAAAGCTCCGACTCCACAGCCCTGCTTATTATCGTTAATCTCGTCATAATTTAAATATTGGCATCCAGACATATCTTGAAAAGTTTTTTTAATGTGTGCTTCAATGGTCATAGTTACCTTAGGTGTTAATTTTTATTAAATAAGAATAAAAAATATCAGTTCAAAGTTTTATTTAAAATTAAATCTATATGGCATTTTTTGGTACAAGAATTGAAAATACAAAATATAAATATTGACATTTGTTTTTTTTTTAACAGAAAAAATGTGAATTTAAAACAATTTCACATTATTTCACACCTATATAACTAATCACAAAATCTTTCACATTCCCTTCGCAATGAACTAAATAAATTACAGCATACAATAATATTACAATTTATTATTTCCAAAATTATATGAAACATATACACTCAATTATCATTCTTAGGATCTCATTTCTGAGTTTTTGTCAGTGGCATGAAATGGATAAATATTTTCCATATTTCCAGCATTTTATGGTATATCACAAACAAATCAATATTTATCTTTAATTATAAATGTTACTATGACAAATTAAAAAAACAGCAGATATGATTTGAAAGTCGAGCACATTTCTTTTTTTGAAAATTTGAAGAAAGATCCCATATTATTGGAACCACGGCAAAACAAAAACTGTTAGATGTTATAATTTGTTAGTTTTTCATGATTGCAACTCTCTGGATAACACATTAGAATTCTTGAGTAACGTGGTGTGAAACTATAAAATGGCAAATTTTTATTCATTTACAGACTGATTTGAATAGATTTCATACCATAAGTGTGTAGATCTAATCAAAGTTATTAAATTACACATAAATGAATGCAACCTCCGGCATGCAAAGGTTCTGCACCGCTGACGGACACAAATTATGTACCACATTTTCTTAGTTATTTTTACAATTTTTTTTGTTCAAAACTGATTGAATTAAATTTTCACAATTGAGTATAATTGTTTATACATTAAAACCATGACTATTTTCTCCTCACAAAAGCATAATGCCACAGATAAAACCCTACCAGAAACTTTTCAATAAATGAATGTAAAAAATATCCATATGAAATATAGTGTCTTCTAACACTAACTTGACAAGGCACTTAGTGGATGTTGCAAGTAGAGAATTGGCAAAGTGTTGGACATTATAATAACAAAATAGAAATAAGGATTTATAATTTAACCACCTGCATGTTACTCCACAGTTATAAAATGTTACCACTTTGTGTACCTGATATGATGAAATGAAACGAATCACAATGAATATAGCTCGAGAATTGGTCAAAGGTGTACTGATTGTGACATGTTCAAATAGAATATAAATTTAATCTTGAGATTCATATGAAACCTTTATCAGGTCATTTTACTGCTATATTGCGGTTCACCGTTGGGCTTTTCAGCTTGTGAACAAGATATTTGTAGATATTTTAATACTGCATTCATATCCGGGAAAGGCTGTTTTAATTAGAATTGCAATATCGAATAGTAATGTTTGGTAAAAGTTTTCTTTTTACGGCCAATTGGATTCACAATACAGGTTGAATAAAATAATAGCATTATTTCATATTAAATGTTGAAAAAACATCAAAAGTATAAAAAGCTGGTTTTCATGAATTGAAAAGAGTTCTACAAGAAAATCATTTTGATTACGGAATTTGCTACCCGAGCTATGGAATGACCTAATACCAACAATGTCACACTAACGATTTCAGAGAAGACATTTAAAGTTTCTGAGGTGGAAGTTGCGGATTCACATTTCCGACTATAGGAAATTGCGTTGAAGGAAACGCATCGCCGGCCTGCTGAATTTGGGCAGATATCGTGGCAGCCAATTGCGCCGCCAGATCCTGCTGATGCGCTGCGGTGCGACTTCTGTGTTTGGGCGGCACATGGTTAGGCTGGTTCTGAGGATTGGCCTGCGGGTGTTTCTCCACTCTGCGGATGTGAGACGTGCAGTCAATACCGTGCACACTCCGCTTGTGCTGAGTCAGATGATAGCCCTGTATGAAACCTTCCCCGCAAACTTCGCAATTGTATCTTTCTCCCGTGTGTCTACGGACGTGGGACTTGAGGTCGTTCCCTTGAGCGAACCGCTTGCCGCAGTAAGAACACACGTAAGGTTTTTCTCCCGTATGCACCCGCAAGTGTACCGTGAGATTATACTGTCTTTGAAATCCTTTGCCGCATATCGTGCAGAGGTGCGTTTTTTCTCCGGTGTGATATCTCTCGTGAACGGTCAAATCTGTAGCTCTGGGAAAACCTTTTCCGCAGAACTTGCATTTGTAAGGTTTCTCTCCTTTGTGCCTTCTCATGTGAATTACTAAATAATCGTTTCTGATGAACCTTTGCCCGCATTCCGAACAGAGGAAAGGTTTCTCGGCCGAATGCCATTTGTTGTGCTCTTTGAGATGCCACTTTGAATTGAAAGATTTGTCGCACACTTTGCAAGTGAAGGTTTTGTCTCCGGTGTGCATGCGCATGTGCGTCTCTAAGTACTTTTCGGTCGTAAAGCCTCTGTTGCATATGGGGCAGAAGGTAGTTTTTGGATTTTTCTCCTTGCCCGAATGCAGGGCCGCCTTGTGGCGTTCCAAATGTTCGGGTCTCATGAAACCGCGGGGGCACGCGTCACACTGGTGGGGCTTGTTTTCGGTGTGCTGCCACATGTGTTTGTTTAGATGGTCTTGCCTGTTGAATGTTTTATCGCAAGAGTTGCATTTGTATCTTTTGGCTATGCCGTGGGTCAACTCGTGCCTTTTGAGGCGTATCGCTCTGTTGAAAGATTTGCCGCACACCATGCAAGTGTAAAGGAGAGCTTCTCCCGTATGCTTGGCCATGTGTATTTTCAATGCGAGACTAGAAGCGAGCATCTTAGGGCAAACTTCGCAGGGGTATCTGACGGAGAGAGAATCGTTTTCGCCAATCTCTAATTTGAGATGCTTCAACTTGTGTTTCTTTTTTTGTGAAAATGAATCTTTTCTAGGTCGACCGACTCTTCGCTTCGTTTTGAACTCAGGCGGTTTGTAGTCGGAATTTTCAGACTTAATTCCGTCATTGTTATCATCATAATTTAAAAGGTCAGCGTGATTGTCGTAGTCGTCTGAGAAATCGTGGCCGTCCTCGTCATTGAGATCTCGGTGTTCTCTCTCAGCTTCCTCCAACAGTTCATCTAGAGGCTCTTCTTTGACAATTACTGGTATGTCGACAGATATCTCTTTGATAATAGGCGGCGCGGAATCGATCTTCGAGTCGATTTCTGTTTTGAGCGGAACCGGTGTAAGGGTTTTATTCTTATTTATATTTTCCTCAGGTTCCGCCTGGTCCGCATGTGCGGTTTCATGGTGAGTTTTAAGCAATTCTTGCTTAGAGAATGACAAATTGCATATTTCACAAGAATGTTTTTTTCCTTTACATTGTACGATATGTGTTTTGTAATTTTCAGAATGATTGAAGCCTCGCTCGCAAGTTTCACAATTGTAAATTTTCTTTTTGCCATGAAGCAACATATGCTTTTTCAACTGATCTAAATCGTCAAAAGAGGATTTACACATTTGGCAATTCAAAAGCGGAGTAGATGAAATTTTTTCTGGAACCCGAACGCTGTGGTCTTCCACCGTGTGAACTTTGAGGTGCCCTATACTAGAGAAAATCTTACCGCACGCACTGCAGGGAGCAAATTTCTTCTTAGCGTGTTTCGAAAGATGTTCTGTTAGACTTGACAGGTTTTCGAAAACTTTTTGACACTGAGGACAGTTGTATATTTCGACTATATCTTTCAATTTGGTCTGAGTACATTTTTCATTGGGGTTTTCGGGCCCGTTTGAATTTTTAATATCGCGCTCGGTCTGGGACGCGTTTAAATCCGATTGATCGTGTACTTCAGTTTTTATCGAAGGCAATTCCGTGTTAAACAACGTATTGAAATCTATTATGTCAGTGCCTGTCGTTAATGAGAGATTAGCTTCTTGTTTTACACCTGTAGCATTATGATTTTGATGACAGTTCTGTATAATTATTGCAGGGTTTATTTTGGACACGTATTTTCTCAATTTGGCGTCAGAACTTTCACACATATGTTTAAACGAGTAAGCCGAGAAAAGTTTATTCGCGCAGTGTACACAGATTTGACAGGGGAGGCCGTCGTTCTCCATTATCCTTATTTGAGTGCTAGATGTCAACATTTGGTTTAACCGCGGAGCGTTTTGCTCCACGGCTTCTTCAATTCTAAAAAGTGACCGCATATCGCCTTCTTCTTTAAGGCAACCGCGGCAGACGCGATCCAAACGTATCACTTCGTCACTCATTTCAATCTTGAAATGAACTTCTAGTTATAAACATATCCCATAAAGAACCGGACGCGAGCCAACCTAAGCGAGCCGACACTTATTTACCGATACGTAAGTCTCAAAAAAATTGTCAAAGCGCTTACAAAATAAATTTCCCACTAAGGTAGATAAGGAATAATAATGTGATTTATGATCGATAAAATAATGTTCATACCCTGGAAAAGGTCTTTATCAGTAGACATGTTTAAATATTTTTCGATTTCGGATTCTTGCGCTTCTACTTCACCTCTGGAAAGTCTTGAAATTGTTTATGGCCCATAGAAAATCTACTAATTGTTAGCATCTTTTTATTTAAATAATCGGTCATTCTATGTTCAGAATCATAAAATAAAACTATTGTTATTGCTGTGTGCATAAATGAGCACTCATATTGATAATTATAAATTATTCTGAAATTATGCAAACTTATTATTTTATAAAATGAATATTTATTTTTATTCACTCTTTTTTGTTGTTGATTTAAACATGTTTCATGAATTGTTTTATAAAAATAATAATGTTTTTTTATCGTATTCCAAATTGAAAATATTATTATTGGTTCTTACAGTCGAACTCTAAACCATAGGCTAGCATATTTACTCTAAATATTCAGAGTCTATGGCCATAGATAACAGAGTCTATGGCTCGAGTTGTCATTTGGTTCACATGTGCTTCAAATCGTAGCAAGTCTTGGTGTCATTCATAAGTTGATAATAAATACTTTGTAATTCGGATATGTCGTTTTTTGAAAGGTAAACCTAGAAAAGCACCCAAAAGAAAATTCGACGGTAAATTAAAGAAGAATAAAAGAAGTTCCAATGGACCACCCGTTGAGGAGAGCGACAATGAGTCCATCGATAGCGAGTTGGATTTCAAAGACGTTCCTGATAGGTCGGAGTCTGAAGGAGAATATGAGACCGCGCAAGAAAAGAAAGTGAGACTCGCGAAAAAATATTTAGAGGAAATCGTCAAAGAAGAGCAGGAGAGAACGGAGAACGAGGACATCGACAGAGCTGTCGTCAATAAACGACTGAAGGAAGATTATTTAGAACTTCAAGGGAAACTGCACAAGAACGTGGCCGATAATTGTATTCTTCCGTCAATTTCCGAACTCATGGTGTTACGTTGTAAGGAAATCCGCCAGTCTGTAACATGTTTGTGCATGTCGAGCGATGGGCAGACCCTTTTTTCGGGTAGTAAATGCGCTTCTATTATCAAGTGGTCCCTCCCAGACAAAAAGAAATTGACAGCTTTAATGTTTAAGAAGGGTTGTAAAAATGACAGGAAATTCGAATGTCATTCGACCCCTATCGCCGCCCTCGCTTTATCGACGGATATGAAGTTTTTAGTATCGTGCGAACAGGCCAATGATATACAAGTATGGTCGGCGGCCACCCTGGAACATTTGCACACTTTCAAAGGCCACAGGGACTCCGTTACGGATTTAGTTTTCAGAAGAGACACTCATCAACTCTTCTCAGCTAGCAAAGATAGGTCTGTAAAAGTTTGGTCCCTCGATGAGATGGCATATGTAGAGACTATGTTCGGCCATCAAGCACCTATCACAGCCATTGACGCGTTGAGCAGAGAACGCGCGGTGACGGCGGGCGGGCGAGACACCACCGTCCGCGTTTGGAAAGTGTCAGAAGAATCACAGCTCATTTTCAATGGCCACTCGGGTAGTATAGACTGCATCAAATTGGTTGACGAGGAACATTTTGTGTCGTGTGGCGAAGATGGGGCACTCAACGTGTGGGGAAGCACTAAAAAGAAGCCACTGTGCAGCGCGGCTCATGCACACGGCTTAGAAAATAATCTTCCTCGGTGGATCACAAGTGTTTCGGCTATGCTTAACACTGATCTCATCGCTTCGGGGTCTCACGACGGCTTTATTAGACTGTGGAAATTGAGTCCTGGCTGTCGACGGATAGAACCAATCTTCGAGGTTCCGGTAACTGGTTTTGTGAATTCACTGTGTTTTTCTCCGGATGGGAGTCATCTTGTGGCTGCTGTAGGCCAAGAACACAAATTAGCTCGGTGGTGGAAAGTGAAAGAAGCAAAGAATGCAATTTATATTATTCCAATATCTAAATCCAATGTTAAAACTTGATGAAACTTAACAAGTATAATAATATTATATATTTTAGGTTTTAATCTGTCTTTTATTCCATTATGAAAGATTTTATCTCCTTGCTACTTATTCAGCGCTTATTCAAGAAATTATGGATACTTATGTTCTTTATCTATAATTGTTCAGCCTCTTAGAAGTAGAGAAACCTAGCTCTTTTAACTCTACTTTTCAGGAGAGCCAAAACACAGGATTCACTAGTAATCATGTGATATCCTCTTCTTCTATTGATATGACTCTTAGACACAAATTGCTATGTATTATTTTGTATCTGGTGGCATTCATAACTCATAACCGGCAAAAATCTATGGGGTCATATTGCAAATTGTTAAATAAAAAAATGTTAAAATGTGTTCCACTTCCACTCATTCCCCAATTTTAATAAATGGTGACCACGAGAACATAGCTTTGAAAATCGATCCCATAATGGAATGTGCTCTAAATTCCACAAAAAATACTTGCTCTCAGTATGTAGGTATATACTAAGATTTTACAAACAAAAAAAAACTACTCGAGATAGCATGGATATTGTCACTAATTGCGGATTTTAACATTTTTCTCAAGATGAAATTTACTTCAAACCAATTACGAAGAAATGGTAGGCTGTTCAACGATAGCAAGCAAAAATTCTAGCCTAGTCCAACAAAAAAAATTTGATGTTTACATAATATAACTTACTGAAACGCTTTTACGTGTTTTTTTTATATTTTTAATCCATTATGAGGTTCCAACCTATCTTATAATTGTGTACGAGTTCCTTGCCTTTTTTTTACGCTTGTTCGTGAAAAAAGTATCTACCGTGTAAATTGGGAGGTGGATGTACTTTTTTTTATCCATTTTTTATTCTATTTTCCGATTGTTTACATTTACTAGTTTGGCATTCTGACAATGGTACCATTGGCTAGCAAATTTACAAATGTAAAATGGTGAAACAGTTTTCCATTGTTTCAGTGGATTTACATTACTTTTTGAAAACTTCTGGTGCTAGTATCTGTGGTCAAGAAAAACATTAAATAAAACAGTTGGTGATGTAAATAAATTATATATTTCAATAATGTTTTACGTTTTTACCAAACCTTCAACAAATAAACCATACTGGCCATGTTAAAATGAGCGATCATTTTATAGGAAGGTGAACAAGGGAGAATCCTTAATTTAGTTTTAGTGTATCAATTTGACATGCAGCAGATAAGGATATTCATAAAAAAGAGTCAATATCAATTTTATATATTATATCAAACAATTTAAATGTTTATATTTTTTTTCCTACCACGTCAAAATCAGTGCTGTGTATGGATATACAAGACAAAAAATTATTCAAATATGAGATAACATAAATAGTCTGGGAGTTTCACAAACCTCATCGGTACTATCAGAACTAGTTAGGGGTACTATCAGACTGGCCTTATTCAGGGACCTAAATCAAGATTGGTATGAATTTACAAAATGGTATATGGGTAAGAAATACGTACTGTTTTCATCATATAGATCAGGCACGGGCAAACTGTGGGCTGCATTCGGCCCGCCATCATAAATCCTATTTCTAAGTAAGAATATTTTTTAATATTGAAAATAAAATAAAAATTCTCTAACTTAAGAGTATACAGATATTCCTTTTCACAGTCAAATTCGATGCATTTACTTGGAAAAAGTGCTTCGAAGAGTTCGGGATTTAAAAAATATTATAATTTTATTTTTGGAAATGAAGAATGTTAGAGACTTTCCCGATACTGATGATTAGGGATTTGTGATTTTGGATTTACTCTGGACATCGTGCCACACTTAAATACTATTAACTCCGTGTTATGAACGCTCTGAATGATAATTTTTCACAAAGATTTGGTGACTTCCGTAAAATTGAGACAAGGTTGGCGCTAGTAAGCGATCCATTTTCAATAGATATTAAAACTGTATTGAAAGAGCTACAACTTGAGATTATTTATCTGCAATGTAACACTGATTTCAGAGAATTCCACCGTCGTGACAAAAATCTGAAAATTTACAATGATCTTAATTCAGACAAATTCAACCAATTTAAAGACATTTTCGATCATGAACCTCAGCTTAGTTCTGATTCCATCTTCTTCCATGTCAACTACAAAATGTGCACGTTGAAAAATTTCAATCTTCGAAACAGCTTCATTCTTCTTGATATTTTTTTTAAAAAAAATATTTTTCATGATAATAAATATGTTGAGTACACCCGGTCCTCTCTTTAAACGATTTTTTCAGTGATTTTGATTTTACGTGACAGCACCGAGATTTATTCGTAGGTACGTGATTTTTCCTTTTACAGACAAAATGGTGCGCAAACTCATGCGATATTATTGGTGACTGTTCTGAAACTTATTTAAGCACAATTCATTTATAAAATTCGTTGAATAGCACGTTTTCCGGTCATAAATTCACTTCAGACGTCTAAATATTTTAAATGCACAATAATTGGAACTGAATATAGAAATATTATTTTTTAATGAAAATGGGAATGTTTTAGGTATATTTTTATGCAAAAAAAAATATTTTTTAGGTTGAATTTGAAAAATAATTTTTTGTATTTTGGATACTTTTTTCCGCAATTTTTTAGGTGCGCCACTTTTTGAAACCAATGTATCACGTAAAAAACGATCGGGTGTATATCTAAAAATGGTATTTTACTTGCGTCCCGCTGCTCATTTTGAATTCTTGGAATTGGCCCTCCATCCGAAAAGTTTGCCCCCCCCTGATATAGATCTTGAACAAATCACGCATCATTATATTTTATATTACCTAGGTAAAGCAATTTCGCTTTTGTACATATCAAAATGTTTTCTTGACAAGATTCAGCAATGAATTTATTTCCTACTAAACAAATATTTAGAAAGAATGTAAATCCTCGATATAATGGACTAATTATGATTAATTTGAGTGTCCGTCAAAACTGAAAGGTCTGTTATATAATAAAGTAGGATTTTTGCACAAGATACTGACACATTTAAATTTAGTGTTAATTATTATTTTTAATTGAACCTTAAAATAATTCATTTTGCATGTCCATATTTTAAGGGCTAATAAAATGGATGTACTAGGGAAATGAGATAAAATTCACTGGGCTGAATTTGGCTAAGAACATGTAAAATCATCAACCAACACACTTCAAAACTGCTGCAGCTGTCTGATCACATGCTTACCATTCACAGAATATTGTTTGCGACCAATAGGTTTTAGATTTTTACTTGTATAACATAATCAGGAAATTTTATAAAACAATATTTGACCAGAGTTTTGTCCGCTTTATCGAAGTTTTACTGTATGTTCATTTACAAATATCTCTAGTCTCAAATAAAACTAGGAAATGAATTGCAATGTTTTCTTACATCTGAACACTGAGTTTCTTGACATACAATCTATTGCAGTATTGACAACGAAAAATGAAACAGGTTTGATTTATTACAGTAAGTATTTTATATTTTTGAATTATTCTCCCAGGCACAGTAATGTATGGTTTTTATCTATTAAAATCAGAATAAATTGAGCACATTTTTAACAACACATATTCATACATTGTATGAAATAAAAATTGAGAATGGTATCAAAAAGAGAACTATTCAATATTCTGCGATAACGTGTGAGAATAAGAAATGAACTATACATAGAATAACAACAAATTTCACATATCACACCTCTGGCAACAGTTGCATGTAAAAAACAATGTTAAAACAGAAACACTCATAAAAATAAAATCACATTAATTAAAACGTAATCAAACATATATTTGAGTCATGACTTTAAGTGGTGTGTAATATATGACTATCACCATTGAGTTATAATAAAGCAAGCATATTTTTTAAATCAATATCTATTAGGTTGAGCTTTTAGATAACTGAATTCATGGTTTTTTTCATAATATATGTTTGCTATCATTTTAAAAAAGGTAGTTAAGAAAATAAAATTCATAAATAAGTCAGTGGGATAAAATTGCTAAAGTCTCAACAGACAGTAGAATCTATTGCTTTAGTAAAAATAATGATTTATATATAAACTCTTTTTAGAGTAAATCATAGGAAATTTATATATTATTATAAAAAAAAAACCCTTCTCTGTCCAACCTGAGTAAAAACAGGGCAACAGTGTGAACACATGAAAACAAATTTTAGTTTACTGTATAATAAATTGCCTAGATGGATGAATATTTGTCAATCAAGGAAAAATAATTTGAACATCATATTTCAACACTAAGATTACTCTGGGTGATGTAAGAGTGTATTTTGTACCTGGGCAGCAAAGGGATTTAAAAGAAGGCTCAAAGAAGATTTTTTAAGAAAATGGAAACCTATAAATGATGTCTACAAATTTTACATTTGATATTGGCACATAAACACTTTTTGACTATGTCACTGGCTAATAGGAAGTTGAGTAACTTTATTGTAATACTATAATATATTTAATTATTATAATATTGTCTGTCCAATGAAATAATGCTGGTGGCGTGTTTGAAAAATTCAGTAATTTTGTCTAGTATAAAATACAATTGGTAAATTCATTTACTTACATATACCCTGAACAAAGTGGAATAAAACAATAAAAAAAAATAATAATACCATAATATGTAAATATAATATGCACGCAAATAAGCCATAAGCCACTTTTGGTATCATTTTTTAAACAACAAATTTGATTACAAATAGGTACTTGGTGAAAACAGGAAAAAAAATATTGTGTTGACGCAACAGTTTCCAAAATTATTGGTTGCCTCTGTCCATTTAGTTTATCATGAGTGAGCAAGGACATCGAAATAGACTATTCATCAAATTTCCAAGGCTGCTGTAGTGGTGATAATTTGCAAGAATCGATAACGAGACACGGCTACGAGTGCTTGCCATAATGTAACATTAATATTTATGGAGCCATGTGAATAATATGCATGAAGTCAATGTCTCTTTTTTGACAGCTAGTAAATTTTTATCACTGTCCAGTACTCGTGTAGTAAATTAAATAATTAGGAAAAAAAAATCTTTTACTTGAATTTTAATTACTAAGTTGTAAATTTATCGCATTTTAACTATGTATAGCTGCTGTTTTCACTTTGTAATATTTTAACCACTTTTTTTGGACATTTAAGCTATGATTGCAAGTTTCTTTATCCGGTAGTAAAGTTTCATAATTCAAATACAAACATGTACATATGTCTGGTGTAAGAATTTTGTCATACAACTCTAGCACAGAATGTTGAGTTGGTGATATATTCATGCAAACCACTGCGCGTTAACACAATACTTAGCGGACAACTACAATAATGAACTATTTGTTATTGTCTGGAAACGGTGTTATAAAATACATTGATGTTATCTCAATCTTCGGGAGGACAGTCGAAATAGTCAATACGAGGTTTGGGAGGTGGGACTTCTACGGTGACGCTGCTTGACATAGCATTCAAACTACTTCCACTGCCGCTGCGGTACAGATCTGACGAGTTAATTCCTAACTTGGCCCAAGCATTTCTGAAATATTTGTAAGAGGAGCATAAGAATTATAAATCGAGAGATTTCAGATTGCTTTTAGTACACTTTCAATGGTCTAGACTTGCAGAAAACAGCTTGTCTCTCAACACTATTACAAATGAGCAAAACAAAATATGTACCATTGAAATAAATCCAGTGCTCAAAAAACACTTCAGTTTGAATGATTTATATTGAAATAAATATATTAAAAATGTTACCCAGTAGAAAGTGTTTTAGTAGAAGGAGCGACAGGTCCAGGCACTTTTCGTTGACCCTTGTCTCGCCTCAATACTTCTAAGAGGCTCATTGCCGGTAACCAGGACTGCAAAAAATGACAATAAAACATTATTGTTGGAAGAAAACGCCAGTTAAAGAAATTTTAGCTTGAAAAAGTTTACATATAGTTATAATTAAAACGAGGTTGGTATAATAGGAACAATGTCACGTGAACTTTTTTTATTTCTCTTGCGAGTGGTGGTATCATGCAATTGAGATTTGTTCTCACTTTTTTTATTCTAATACAGTAAAAGTCCGTTAATTCGAACAACGATAATTCGTAATTCGAAATTTTCATAATTTGCTCGTCCCAATATTGACTTTTCATAGTAAAATGTACCGTTAATTCGAAATATCGCTTAATTCGTAATTCGTAATGTTTTTCGCCAAAATGTACATACGATTTCTTGTAATTCGAAATTTTGACAGTTCAACAATTTCGTAATTTTGATAATTTCGTGAGTTTGTTAGGTTAAAAGTTAGTCAACACATTGTTTTGAAGAGTAAAGCTTATGTAAACCATTAGTGTAAGTGAGACATCTATATTAAGTGAAGTATCGTATGTCAAAATCGAATTCGAGCATTTATAACATTGGTGCAAGCTAGACTTCAAATATTAGTGTGTACCTAACTTCACTACAATGGTACATTTTTATAAGTATATACCTACCTAAACGTCATTCTATTTTACGAGCGAATACCTTAAATATAAGTCACTAAAAATGAAATATGTTAACTGTTTTTTATTCATATGAAATGCCTGTCCATAAAAAATCGAAAAAATGGCCGCGACAATTCATTTTTTTTAGTGTCGCGTAATTCGTATCTCGATTTTTTTGGTCTAAAAATCGAAAAAATTGCCGCGATGTTCCAGGCTGTCTACAATTGCCGCGAAAATTCATTTTTTTTAGTGATCGCGTAAATCGTATCTCGATTTTTTTGGTCTAAAAATCGAAAAAATTGCCGCGATGTTCCAGGCTGTCTACAATTGCCGCGAAAATTCATTTTTTTTAGTGATCGCGTAAATCGTAATTCGATTTTTTTGATCCATATAAAATCGAAAAAATGGCCGCGATGTTCCAAGCCGTCGACAATTGCCGCGAAAATTCAATTTTTCATACTGATCCCGTAATTCGTAATTCGAATTTTTTTGGGAAATCTGGTCCCTTGAATTTCGAATTAACGGACTTACCTTTCAAATCAGGAATTATAAGATAATTGCAGTCTTGATCGATCTATTTTGATTTAATTAACGCATTCAATGCTGAACCTATTTTTTTGTATTGAATTGGACATGCTAGGTGTGTTCTCAGCATCCAATATGTTAATAATATAAAAACTATTTCCCAAATTCTCATATATTACAGTATTAAAGTTTCACCTTTTCTCTGAATGCAGTCGCCACAATGTTCCTGTAGGGCTCAGCATCATACGCAACGCTCTCACATCCAAAATGTTCACACATCTCGTGAACGAACTGACGCTTTTGCCGATTCATCGGCTGGAAGGAGTGACTGCGTGTCTTTTGCTTTGACTAATTAAAAACAAACATATCAATTTATTGTAAACATTACTACCTCTTTTGTTCAGAAAATACATGGCAAAGAATTTTATGTCTTGAGCAGTTGTGCCGATCTAATAATTATAAGTAACTGTTTTAGTATAAATGTAAAGTTCCATTTTATTATGAAATATTCATCTCCATGAAGTAATTAAAGTCTCACCTTTTGAGCAAGCAACACAAGCTGTGTGAGATGGTCGTGGACTTTATTTCCGAATCCTTCATCGCGGAGAACAAAGGTCTTGAGGAACTCAGAGTAGCGAGGCGTCAGTTTCGCTGTTAAGTTAGGATTGCGGATTTGGAGACCGATTGCCATGCGACGGTTCCTCTCGATCATCTGACATTCATTGTCACATTCCAACCTGCAGATAATACAATACATAATGTTATTCGTCTTGGTGTTTTTTTATAAATGGCTTCGATTCAGTAGGGAACGTGAGGTTTCTTGTTTCGCATTCCACAATTTGCATATAGAAATGGAAAGTGAGGAGACTTACTAATCCGATTCATTCATTTGACTGAGTTGTATCACTGTACAATGAAAACAAATTACTCATTTATAACTATAAAGATGTCAACTGTCAATTCTTGGTGGAAAGGCATTATTTTTAAATAATCAAAACACATTTATTTGTACAAAGTCCACATATATATTTATATAAAACCAATAGGTTTTTTCAGTCAGCAATTCTTTGGTAAACTATTAGAGTAAGAAAGCAAGTAATTACATAGAATAAATCTTTGGATTGATCTGCTCACAGACGGCAAATGTCTAACATAATAATAATAAATAAAGAATACTGATTTTCGAACGTGCAACATCTTTTCTGTTTGATATGTTACAGTGAAACTGTATTCTCAGTGAAAATGTAAAAGTAATAGAATTGTATGAAAACATGATTTCACTGGTCACGATCATTAAAGTTATTGGCCCAAGTCGATGATTTTACGGCCTAAAATTTTGGTTTCCTTCAATGAAACAAAACCAGGAAGTAGTCCCTTTCATAAAAAGAGAACCAAAGAAAAACACAGACAAACATTGGGCTGAAGATAGGGCGGTCAAATTTAATTTCAATGACAGCTGGGAGAAGAATATATTTTCACTGAGAATACAGTTTCACTGTAACAGATATACAAATATCAGTGATAGAACTTACGTAGTAGTTTTTTTGCCCGTGGCGATTAAAGCACCGATGTCGACTGGCTCTCCGGTGGCACCGATTAAAGCCCCCGATCCTGCTGCCATCAACCGTTGCAGATCCCGACAATTGTCAGCGCACGGTCGCTCGCAAGACTGTCGACCACAAGGGCACACTGCACGCACTAATCGTTTGCAGTTAGACCGCGACGGACACAGACCAGTGTGGCCGCACGATGCTCCGCAAATGTGCCCACACTCTGGTCGCTCCACTGCACAGGCTTGAGTGCATCTGTGAATTAATCAATGAAGAAATTAATTGATGAATTACAAAAGAAATTACACATATTCAAAAAAATTATAGTAGTAATTTTGATTTGTGGGTTATATAATGGAACCACTGTAACTTAGCTGCATTAATTTCAAAATAATGTTTGTTTCATAAATCAGTTTGTTTTTTCATATTGTCTTTCCAAATAAAATTTACAATACTTTTGTAGCAAGCAATAAAATAACAAGTTACAAAAATTATGACTTTTCTATAAATATCATCAGTTGATTATAAATTAGTCATGATATACAAATACAGTATACTCTCGATTATCCGGGCTAATGCTGGGGAGGATGGTCACGGATAATTGAAAAACACGGATAATCAGAATCATCAAGTTTTTATTATATTTTCGAATATAATATCATATACACTATACAAATTTTTAATACATTATTTAATACATTCTTCAGCGTAATCTAGCAATGTTTCAATACAATTCAATGCCGTTTCATGACTAACGTAACCACTGGTATCTTCTTCGCTTGTAGTACTACTGTCATTTTCTTCCTCTTGGGTAATAAGAGAAACGATATCAGAATCGACCATGCGTTCAAAGCTAGGTTCATTTAAATCATGGTTGAGCCACTCCTCTATGTTTTCCTAATCCACGTCTTCAAAAAAATTTTTAATCTTCCAATAATTCACACATGTCAGGTACAAAATTTTCTTCATTCTCTTCCAAATCCATTACAGTGGAACCCCGATCTAACGTTCTCGCATTATACGTTTTCCCGCGTGGTGCGTTATTTTTCTATAGTTCCGGCATTTAGTTCATATATAAAACTTTTCCGCATTCATCGTTTCCTGCATTAATCTTTTGTTTTAAACGGTCCCTTGAAAAACGTACTGGCTTTACTTTTAGCCAAGATTATTTTACCCCATTTATAGCATCCAATACTGTCATTTTTTTCCAAAATTTGATCAAATTATCATCTTCCTCAACAAGAGTTTTTGACGATAAAGACGTTTCATTGATGATATAACACTTTGGTCCATGGGCTGAATCAGTGATGTAACATTAGGGGGCAAAAATTTTGCAATCATAAGTCCATCGTTTGTCTTCACTATGCTTTCATTCGGATGAGAAGGAGCATTATCTAATAACAAAACTGCTTTCTGTGGCAATCCCTTAATTTTATCGTATCCGCTAAATTCATTCTTTTTTCAAATAACGCGCATATTCAAGATCGCAATTCATTAATGCGTCATATAATCGTTATAGAAAAAAATCAATCAAATTAAATTTGAATTAAAAAATATTTATTTTCAGGCACGAATAATCCGCAAACCGGATAATCCATACATGGATAATCGAGAGTTTACTTTAATACATTTCACCCATTCAAAATGTCAGTTGGACAGTTTCTCAACACATTTAATATGGCAACAAAGAGAAAATACTATTTTACGACTGCATAAAAAAGATAAGGTCACATCTATGAAGGCTGTGAAAATTCTGATTTAATTAGGGTTATTTCTGTGATGCCTAAAACAGATATTTTCTATCTTCTCGTAGCTCAAATTTCTAGAATTTATTGGGCACAATTTAAATAGAATACAAATTATTGAAATATTCAGTTTCAGTCTGAATATCAGGTGATGAGCCTGTGCACGAGGTGGACGCGTATATGCATGGGATGGGCAGTGTAAAGGTTAAACCAGTGCCTGCAATATAATAAACATTGAGAAATAAATATATTAAAGTTATTATATGTGTTGACTTACATGGCAGGGCAGTCGCCTTTGTGGCAGATCTCGATGCATTTGTGTTTTCCACATGAAATATCTTTTCCGCAAGGGAGCCCACAGGAGAAATCGTCTTGATGGCAAGGAATTGTTTTACGCATCTGGAATAGATAAATCATAATCATGGTATATTTAAAATTTCAGCTAGGCCCGTATCATTCTCTTCGGTACAGTGTCCACTGGTTGGTTCACTGTCTCACCCTTTTACGACCAGACTTTTAAAAGTGATAAGACAAAATTACCTCGCATGTTTTGCAAAATATGTGTGATTTTTCGTTCTGCAGATAAGGATTGAGAATAGTTCGAAAGATTGTGGGAAACTGAAATAGCTAAATAATTAAATTAAATACTTGGACATGTATACTTTAATACAGAGATGAGTGAATGCTTACACAATTCACATTAATTATGTATTTTTTTAACTGTGATTAAAGTAATATGATTATTATTATTATTTCACACCATCTAAAACCTTTGCGGAAAAGTCTGATTTTGTGGTTGAATAAAAGTTCAAAATTTGTATTGGCATGTTGTCCATACCTTATGTTTGCCGTGACAGTATCTGGTGGTCAACACGGTGCAAGGTGGGCAAGCGTGTGGTACCGGATGGCAGAGATGAAGAGGAGGATGTCCACAGACGCGGTTCACCGGACAGGGCTGCGTGCATGTTGGAGGACGTGCACCACATTCCACCGGAGGATAGCGCACTGTAGCGCCGCAACGGCATCGAAGTTCATCAAAGCCTGGGTAAAACAAATACCATGAACATTATCCAATAATTTTTTGGAAGTGATCGGATCGTTATATTAAGAAAAAACGCTCTTCTATCTGGGCAGGTTAGCTAATAATCCAAAAGATAAATGTAGGAATAAAACGCAGAATGTCTGTTTTGGAGATGGATGGTAAATTTAGATTATATATTGCATATTGTGAACTTACTAGTTCTCCAGCATGTATCGCAATGGCCCGAGTGGCAGGTGTCTTCGCAACGATGCAGCCCACAGGTGAGGGTTCGGTTGCATGGCACCGGACAGCGATGGTCCACATCTACGCAGCACAGGACCCGACATCTATGACGTCCGCAAGATTGTTTCTGAAAATCATATACAATAATCAATGGATAAAAAATATATTCATATCTAATGGTTGTGTTAAAATTTGTCAGCCTCTGTGGTCTCATGGCAAGAGCTTAGCCCTAGTGTTCAGGTAGGTCTGGGTTCAAGTCTAAACAAGGTCAAAAAAAAATGTTTTTCAATTAAAATTTGACAACATGAAATGGGTGTGTGTGATGTCATTTCTCGTCAAGTAGTGTGGTTGAATTCTAATAGCGTTGATCTCATGACTTTCTGATTTCAAAATATTTCGGCATAAGATGGAATGCAAAATATTTTTAAAAATTATCAGACCAGGCCTCGAAGTAAGATACTGTTTCCCTTTTGATTTCATCAGATTCATGATTGAAAATAAGTGAATGTTCATTAAACTATAATTCAATGGAGCCCACATGTTTCATAATTGTTCTAATTTCGGTAGTAAATTCGATAATTGTTTTAATTAATTTGCATAGGGCAATGATGAATTTAAGACAGGGGAATTTCATTTATCTAATTATTAAATACCAACTAAAATAATACTACTTTTAACATTCTTTTTACTGGAAGATTCTTTGACATAGCAGTGAACGCATTCTCTGTTTTTAACAAAGGAGCTCATGTGGTTATACAATATTTATAAGCGAAAATCCTACAGCATGGCATGTATGGTTCATATAAAATTTTATCTTACAACATTGTGTTTGAAAACTGTTATTTTTCAGGTGCTCTGTAACGAATGAGAAAATTTTAACGCTGTGAATGTTTCAACAAAACCTTCTAAACTCTTTCTCTCTTATAAAAATAGAAGTCCGCTTACCTTATTGCATTTCTTCCCACATCTCACGTTATCCTTCTCCTTTTCCAAATTCACACAGATAATATTTTTGGTTGTACTTCCGCACCGACAAGTCATTACTGTTTTATCAGGACATGTTGGGCAAGGACCTGTTGATTAAGAAAAATAATACATCTCCTGTTAACATTGATTACAGATTTAATGTTATTTATATTGAAACTTATCCACCACATTTAACTGAAAATTCTTTGTGGAAAGGTAAAGTGTACTTGGAAAATTAAAGCAGTTTATTTTGTACTAGTTCTAAAATTATATATAATGATGAAACACTTTGCTCATCTTTAGCACCATCAAATGAAAATGGAGCGCATTGAGTGACACCGGTTTTGATCATTACACAAAATCGTGATATTGGTCCCACTTTAAATTTTTTACTCTGTCTTGTTTTCATTAATTATAACAAAAAAAAAAAAAAACGTGTCTTACGTCGTAACCTGAGCGATGCAATTTTCTTCTCCCTAACAAGTGATTATAGGTGACCATCAGAGTTGGAATAACGTGAAACTAGAGTTGGGAGATTTTAAAACAGCTCTGGGATCAAGATTTTATTGTGTATTTAATAAATTCAAATGTAATATTTAAAAAAACCTACCATCATGGCAAAGACTCTTGCAAGAGTGTTTAGAATCAGGATGTCCACAAGTGAGCACTTTTGTGCAAACCTTTCCACACAGCGGAACCGGTTCAAGACATGACTTCCTTTTCTGCTCTTGAGTAAGCCTGGAAAATAAAATTAGATTCAGTCATTGAAAATATTCAGATGAAAAATTCAGACACGAATAGATAAGTTAAAGATAATAATCAACAGTGGGATGAGATCCTTTCTAACAATTAGTGAAGAGAGTAAATATCTATTTTTAAGCCATCTGTGAATTAATAAGTTAGAATTAATCAGTTGTGAAGACTGTGTAGACTTTTTTGGGTGCTCTTTAATTATACAATGAATTGAAAAATAATAAGTATAGCTCACAATGTTTGACCACACGGGCACACCAGAACCTTCTCAGGCGTAAGGGGACATTCAGGACAAGCACCGTCATGACAGATTCTGTCGCACTCGTGATTGCCGCATTTCAGTTTCCTCAAGCATATCTCTCCACAGCTGAAAGCTGTCACCCCGACCGATTCAGAGTCACAGGGCAGACTGCGCTTCTCAGCTTTCGGGCAAAAGCATTCTGTTAATGGGAAAGAATATGTTAATTAAGAAAGGTTTCAAACATACTGCCACATATAACTATTAACTTCAGTTTTATTTTATCAAATTATAAAACTACTTACAGTAAAAGTCCGTTAATTCGAACAACGATAATTCGTAATTCGAAATTTTCATAATTTGCTCGTCCCAATATTAACTTTTCATAGTAAAATGTACCGTTAATTCGAAATATCGCTTAATTCGTAATTCGTAATATTTTTCGTCAAAATATACATACGATTTCTTGTAATTCGAAATTTTGACATTTTCTTGAGTTTGTTAGGTTAAAAGTTAGTCGACACATTGTTTTGAACAGTAAAGCTTATGTAAACCATTAGTGTAAGTGAGACATCTATATAAAGTGAAGTATCGTATGTCAAAATCGAATTCGAGCATTTATAACATTAGTGCAAGCTAGACATCTATATATTAGTATGTACCTAACTTCACTACAATGGTACATTTTTATAAGTATGTACCCAAACGTCATTCTATTTTACGCGAAGATACCTACCTTAAATATAAGTGACTGAAAATCAATTATGTTAAGTGTTTTTATTCATATGAAATGCCTGTACATAAAAATCGAAAAATTTGCCGTGATGTTCCAAGTCGTCTACAATTGCCGCGAAAGTTCATTTTTTTTAGTGATCGCGTAAATCGTAATTCGATTTTGTTCCATAAACAAATTGAAAAATGTCCGCGATGTTCAAAGCCGTCGACAATTGCCGCGAAAATTTCTTTTTTTTTAGAGATTGCATAATTTGAATTTTTTTGGTCCATAAAAAATCGAAAAAATGGCCGCGATGTTCCAAGCCGTCGACAATTGCTGCGAAAATTCAATTTTTCATACTGATCCTGTAATTCGTTATTCGAATTTTTTTGGGAAATCCGGTCCCTTGAATTTCGAATTAACAGACTTTTACTGTATAACATTTGGTCTCTCCTCTTGCTTGCATGCCTTCCATTTTGTCATTTTACGATGGATCTTTGTGGTGAGCAGACTCATAATACAAAAATTCCCCATTTTACTTGGATTTGCTTAGTGTGGTCTTTTTCATAAATAATTATCATTGAACAACCTGGACCACCTGTACAACAAATTATAGTTGCATAGCTTCAAATTTCAAAATAACTTTTAACAAAATAAAAGTCCTCGGTTCAGTTTTTTAAATAAGGTTGAATTTGCCACACAAATTAGGGCACCAACGTGACATTTGATTGGGATATGTTTTGATTGATATTTTGACAGTCATTTGTTTTAAATTACTATTCAATAAGTAGTTGATAAATGATGTAAATCAATTTTGATTCGAAAAAGATACAGGTTAATAAAATAAAGCTAGAGAAGTTACAATGGGCTAAGTGAATCGCATATTTACGTTGGTCAACGATCTTCGGACACGGAGGACACTTGTCTTTGTGGCAGATTTCCGAGCAGTGATGGAGTTGACATTGAAGCACTTTTCCACACTCCCCACCGCACAGCAGTGGCTGTTTCGTCGAACACCGGACCAATTGCGATGAGGCACCGCATTCACATTTTCTAAAAAGAAAAACAAAAACTAATAAACAAAAGCCGGGTAGACGTGTCAAACAAGGTTTAGTATAAATAGTTAAGCTGTAAAAAATTGATTTTCTGAACGAGTCAGAGCAGTGGTGATATAAAAATTATACATGAAACATCGATATTGTGACTTAAATTTAATCTCTATGTATGTGTAATATTTGTTTATTTACTGCAGTTATAAAATGATTGAATATCTTATCAAATTTGTTATCTGATCAAACAAATAAATATTTGAAATACATTGTGTTATAAACATTTAGGAATGTATATTATAGAAATTCATGAAATTTACCAAGTACTCAATCATGCAAAGATGCAATCTTAATTATTGTAGAGTAAGGGGAAATCACACAGCCAGGTTCTTTTAACCTGGTGGTTCTCAAACTGGGGCAGGTGTCTCCTAGAGAAGCAGTCAAAGTGGGACTGTGAGTTATGCATGTATATTTATACAAGGTTTTTCAGTTATAGGTTATAATTACTTTGGCACTGTTGCATTGCACAGCGGGCAGGGTCCCGCATGGCATAGCAGAGTGCACGGATGCCTATCGCACGAGACTCGCTTGGTGCAAGTGTCGCCGCAGGTATGAGCGGCGTCTATTCCTCGAGTCCATTCAGGATTGGTGCGCTTACTGCAGAAACAGTAGTAGTCACGCGGCACCGAGCTCATTTTGTTTTGACATGCTGGACACCTCCATTGGCCATCTATTACAAAGCGGAAAAAAATATATTTCAAATTACTAAATAGTGAGAGTTGGATATTTTTAATTTTAAGATCTTTTTTGTAAATGGTTATTTAAAACATAAGATGAAAAAATATGACAAAATTAGTGTTGCTTTATATATATTTATACTGCACTGATTTGAAACAGCAGTCTAAAAAATCATAATAATTATTAAATAATAGAAGGATGTAATTGGTTAATCTAACTCACTCAAGAAAAAGTAGTGTTTTTTAATTACCAGCGATACTGCTTTTTGCCCATTTAATGACGCACTTCAGATGCAAAACATGGTAGCAGTTGGAACACGACCAAATGGGATCAGACTGACGAACACGGTCGCAGCAAACCAGACACTCCAGCGTGCCACGGTTGAGCTGATCAGTTAGCCGGTCTCTCTGGGAAACGTCTACATTCTCTGAAAAATCTAAAATAATTGTTGAATTAAGTTCAGGGTTAAAATTTGTCAATGATCTGAATAAGAAATTAGGCAATATAATTTAAATTAAGACAGCATAAACACCTCACCTTGGCATGAATTTAATAAAATTACGTTTCAATTGATATTTATAATATATAATTTTAGAATGAAACTGTGGGAAGAGAATTGAATGGTTTTTATAAAAGTTTGAATGTATATCTGTCTACCTGGATGGGATACAAAAGGATCATTTCAGGGGGCCAGCCAGCTGATGTTACCCTAGCAATGTGCATGTGCAAACAGCTTGAATCTTATAACCGATATATAATTTAATTCTAATTATTCAAAGCCTTGCAAAACTGCCTAAAATTATAAACAAACGCATTTGAAAGAAGCGATGAAGAATATATCAATGAAATGGACAGTGAATTTTTTCTTAAAAATATTAATGAAAACATTTCTTGTGTAGTGGTCAAAAAAGCAAAAACGAAAAATATAAATTTTTACCATAAATTGAAAAAATATTGGTTTATTTTGTATTACTGTTTATCTATTGTAGACTTGGTCAAACTTTTTTTAGGACTAGAAACGGTTAATGTTTAGAATTTTGTATTGCAAAAGCAGTTGTATCCTATACATTACTTTGTTTACCACAGGATGAAAAATGTAGAAATAAGCATCTACTTTTAAGACAGTCGAGCTCCTTATTGTAGATTTAAAGACGAACTTGGAATGAAATAAAATTGACTAAATCGATAAATATTATTTTCTCACCTTTATTATCTGAGTAATTTGACTTTTTGTTTTCATGCCTCGGGTTGGCTTTCATTTTATCAGTTGAATTGTTTTGAGAATATCCTCGCGGTTCTCCTTCATCCCCTTGATTTCTCCACTGAGAGGAGGACCAGCGCTGCTGAAAGGATTCATTCACATTGTATGATGGTTTTGCCAGCCGATGATTACCATAATGATTTCTCTCCGACTCTTGGTTATTGTGATTATCATTTTTTACTCCTCTATTTCTATCATTTCTATCATTGGAATTATAGAAATCTCTTTCTGAGCCATCATAGTTTGAATTTTTACTTTTTTCATAAGGTTCTCTTTTGTTTCTAGGCTGTTCGCCACTGCGAATTTTTCTGCTGCCGTTGTCTTTTCTATTATTGCCATGGTCTTCATCTCTAGATGCAGAAGAACTATTGTATACAGTGAATGAAGAGCCCCCGGCCGAATCAGCATTTTGCGAATCTTGGGGTTCTTCTTCATTCCTATTTTTACGCCTCCAGTTATTATTATCTCTTCGTTCTCTAGGATTTTGAGCATTTTTAGAGTTCCAATTTTCAGATCGCGGTGCTGACCTTGATGCATTTTTTTGAGGGAAAGGTTCTACTGTTGCAGGTCTTCCATCTCGCGGCCTACTCTCTGCCTCCTCTGGATTAACTATATTTTCTCGGGTTTGGGGTACAAATTCCATAGCGGTCGCCGTCAGCTTGGAAGTGGAAGCTATGTCTTGAGAATTTTTCGCGTTTCCAGTTCTATCTGCATTGGATGTCTTTTTCTCCCGATGAGGCTTGCGGCCGGCGGAAGCTCTCGGAGCGGGAGCGCCGTTTTCTCTATTTTCTAAAAGGCCACCATGGTTATCAGCCGCATAATCTTGAGGTATAGAAGGCACTCGGACATTGGCCGATGGATTCCGGTCTTGATTATTTTTATGGGATGCGTTTCTACCGCCTGTTCTAGGAGCTCGTCGTTCGGCAGGGTTCTGGTGTCCCGAATAACCGGCGGCGTCGTTTCCTTGGGTGCTGGAATGCTGAAACTGGGTCAGAAAGGCGTCGAAGTTGACGTACGACTGAGGAACTCGCCCGTAGGAACGGTCATTGGATCTTCCTTCATTATTGCCTTCACCGTTCCATTCGCTTCTTCCTTGAGCGCCTCCTTCGGGTTGCCGGTAGCCCTCGTAATACCCGTTAGTGTTCCACTCTCCCATCTTTTCGATCAGTCTTTTATGTTATAATAATACCTATTTTACGATAACTATGATTTTAGAAACAAATGTGACTTGAAAGTCTCGTATCGTTTTCCCGTTGTAAAAAATATATAAGGATAACGATACGTCCGAAGTGCGGGATCGCGGCCGAAGCCGGACTAACGCGAAGTCGTGTCCGGACCGAAGGAAGATTTTATTTCTTCGTTAGCTGAAACAAAAATAAATGTGTCATATTGTTGTGTCAACGAGGTTACCTGTGGTCGTTTGAACGTATACGGGGAGACATGTTTCTTATATTTAAAAAATACGCACCTAAGAATGAGGGTCGGATGACCGACAGTAGACTTAAAAATAACAAATTATCGAGAAAAATTTGCTGACGTTACGAAATGTTGCACAATATGAATATGACAACGGGTGACGACTCGCAAGATATTTTGCCCGATATTAAACTTTATCCAATTTTGAGAAAACCAGAATTGCCAGGCGGTAAAATTTATATAAAAGTAAAGCTTCTCCCTAAAGATATTTACCGAATTCCCAATATTCTAATTTGTAGTTTTTATTTATGAAAATTTAAAGTATTTAGTTAGCTGAATTTCATAATTCAAATCCCATAAACCCTATATGAAATAAATTTCAAATAAGCTGTAATAATGATGTTGTTTCTGGACGGACAATGATACATTAATTTTCCATATATGTATACTTAGTCGTGCAGTTATAATATATATATTTTTAAATAAAATACTTTATATATTTGTATTTTTACACATTGTACGTTACTGCATGGAAAAAAAGATTTGATTGAGAAGCTACAATTAAAAAATATATTCCTTGTACAATTGAACTTATTATTATCTATAAAACCTGGTGTTATAATACATACTGAAATTGACATACATTTAAAATATTGAGGTATTTATAATTCATTAAATGAAAGATTCAACAAAAAATAAAGAAACCATCCCAAAAATAGTTTTATATTATCTACATATTTCTGTGTTTTATTTTCCAACTGCCATTTAATGTCACTATTATATTTTGTCTTCGAATCAAATAATATGTTTTCCCAATCTGCTGATTATTCTCTTCGTAGCATATAAAAAATATATGAAGTGGTTAACCATTGCAGCAATGAACAGTTACAATATCAATGTGTGTAAACTTTTTCCATATTTGAAGAGAAAAGCTTTGGTTCATTTGTTCTATCGATAACATTATTCTTTGAGGCAACATACCTGTAACCCTTTTTGAATAAGGCATAACTATAGATATATTTATGTCTACTTGGGGGAGAGTTGAAGAAAGTATAAGAGGAGATAACTTTTTATGCTAATTTTTGTGTCATTAGTGACTATTGACAACAACAAAAAAATGATTATCTACACCAGGCACGGGCAATCTGCGGACCGCCGAGAGCTTTCTGCGGCCCGCCATCATAAATCCTAATTCTAAGTAAGAATAATTTTTTTTATATATTTTTAAAAAAAATATTGAAAATCAAATAAAAATTCTTCAAGATATTGAGTAAATATGCAGATATTCCTTTTCACGGTCAAATTCGATGGCTTTGCTTGGAAAAAGTGCTTCGAAAAGTTCGGGATATAAAAAATGTTATAATTTTATTTTTCGAAATGAATAATGTTACAGACTTTCCCGATACTGATGATTAGTGATTTGTGATTTTTCATTTACTCTGGACATCGTGGCACACTTAAATACTATTAACTCCTTGTTATGAACGCTCTGAATGACGATTTTTCACAAAGATTTGTTGACTGCCGAAAAAGTGAGACAAGTTTGGCGCTAGTAAGCGATCCATTTTCAATAGATATTAAAACTGTATTGAAAGAGCTACAACTTGAGATTATTGATCTGTAATGTTACACTGATTTAAGAGAATTACACCGTCGTGACGAAATCAGCAAATTTTAAAATGATCTTAATTCAGAAAAATTCGACCAACTTAAAGATTTTGCACGAAAAATGTAAACAGACATTTTCGATCATGAACCTCAGCTTAATTCTGATTCCATCTTCTTCTATGACCATTCACAAGCAGTTTTAAAAATATCAACTACAAAATGAGCACCTGAATTTTGCAAAACAGCTTCATTCGCCTCATTTTTTTTAAGAAAAAAATATTTTTCGTGATTTTTGGACGGTATCGTGATTTATTCGTAGGTACGCGATTTTCCTTTTTACAGCAGAAAATGGTGCGCAAACTCATGCGATACTATTGGTGACTGAAATTTATAAGCACAATGCATATATAAAATTCGTATAATAGTACGTTTCTCGGTCGTAAATTTTATCACGTTACTATGTCAAATAAATGCGCTTCAGACGTCTAAATATTTTAAATGCTCAATAATTAATACGAACTGAATATAGAAATATTATTTTTTAATGAAAATGGGAATTTTTTAGGTAAATTTTTATTCAAAAAAACATTTTTTGGTTGAATTTGAAAAACATTTTTGTTTTTTCTTGTATTTTGGATAATTTTTTCGCGATTTTTTTAGTTGCGCCACTTTTTGAAACCAATGTATCACGCAAAAAACGATAGGGTGTATATCTAAAAATGGTATTTTACTTGCGGCCCGCTGCTCTTTTTGAATTCTTGGTATTGGCCCTCCATCCGAAAAGTTTCCCCCCCTGATCTACACCATAGGTTCCCAAACTTATTTGACCCATGGCCCCCTTTCAGACACAAAATTACACACGGCCCCCCTGTAAATTTCCTTCATGGCTCCCTTTTTGCTTCCCACTGCTCTCCTATTCCCCCTGGGCCGATTGTTTGTCGACCACATCAAATCATTTTGAGCTCAAATATAGGTAGTAGGTACATCTTATTCTTACAAAATTATAATCAACATACCTACATAGAGTTCACATTTAAAGTGATTTTAAGGAATGTGCAAATTCACAATTATTGCAATCAGCTTAACGAATTAGGCATGGGAGGAACTTTTACATTTTCTATCGACCTTCTTACGAACACTTTAGATAAATTATTGATAAATATTTAAAAAAAATGAAAATGGGTTACCAAATTTTGTTTTCATCATATTTGACTGAGAGTTAAATTTTCATTTCACCCGATTTGAATCCATTCTAAAGAGCGAAGTTAGCAACGATGCAAACGCAATTGTTGAAAAAGGGCACCTTAATCTTTTATAGCGGCTCTGATCGTATTTCGTAAAGCTTTCGTGATATAGTCGGCGCTTTCAAAATTAAATGAACACTGTCAGTCGATATTGTGTTTGCTGGTGGTTCACTCGCATGTCGAATATTATATCCATAATAAATTATACTGGCTGGCACTTATCATTATTTAACAAAATTTCACGACAAAGCAAAATAATAAATTGCTTTCGAATCAGTTAATTCCATTGATCTCTTCTTAGTTACTCGCGTAATAGTTTTAATTCGTAAATGTAAAAAGCGGTAAATGTCAATTCTTTTAATTATTACTAGGCCATTAAGATATTTTTATATGTATCATAAAACTGATGAATTATGTTTGAAATCACTTCTTTCCATGTTGAAGTAAATCGCTGATTTAGTAAGCATTCAAATAAAATTAAAACGTTTATTCTTAAACGATACGTTTTGTGTAAAACTTTGAAAACATTCCTGCTTATAAATTTCTAAGGCATTCATGATTTATGCACTTATTTATAAATATAACAGATTTTTAATATATTACTTTTTTATTTAAACATAGGTCTGCAGCTGTTTTTGAATATAAATAAGTCAATCATATTTTGAATAATTAATCTATCGATATATTTTGATTACCAAGAATAAAATTATATTTTTTTTCTAGTGCTGAGTGGATATTTTCGATTCGATTTTAAAAGAAATAGCTGATAGAGGTTAGTTAAATTTAACAATTAAAACATTTATTAACGTATAAAAAGCTATATACGGATGATGAATCCCGATTTATCGTTCCTAAGTCTGTCGTTTTTTTTCTTGTATCGTCAATTTTTTGGTCAGGTTCCAGAAAATGCTCAAAGTTACCAAAAATTATAGGCAGTGTTGATCTTTCCCATATTCATCGTATTCTCGCACTAATCGTTCAATATCTTGTTAGTTTGCAGAATTTTTTGGGATTAATTGTTTATGTGCATTAACAAAACCTTACGAAATACGAATATCATATTTTTTCAATGTGCAAGAAATGGGAAAATATGTTAATACATTATCATAAAAAGGATAAGGATTATACATATAGAGAAATGGTTTGGAATTACTTAATAATTTCTAAGTAATACCCAGATCAAATTAACCATCTAATATAAAAATTAATTGATGACTTTGTTATTCCGCGAATTATGTAACAAGTAGTGACACGTGTTTCGCCTATTTGGCA
This sequence comes from Himalopsyche kuldschensis, assembly GCA_028554975.1. Lineage (NCBI taxonomy): Eukaryota > Metazoa > Arthropoda > Insecta > Trichoptera > Rhyacophilidae > Himalopsyche > Himalopsyche kuldschensis. Next base: position 3,524,329 of record JAHFWI010000005.1, read on the forward strand.
AGCATCTCAGATATCTTAAATCTAGCAGGTTGAATTTGATAAAGCAATATTTACGTGAATTAATCATGACCATGAAGCGGAATTGAACACTTCTGAATATACACTTTAGTAATGAAGAGTATTTTGGAACTGATTTATTCAGTGTGATTTACGATTTTCATATTTTTTTTCTCTGATTGGATTAAGGTGATTTGCATAAATGATTTCAAATTATGACGACGTGCTTTTGTATAAAGTGAAGTCAGCAGTTGTATTAAATATATGATATCGTTTCCAATATTTTTTCCTGTAATCATCGTTTTATTGATTTAACTAAAAAAATATGGTGTCAGTAGGTCGGCTGGCATGGCTGAAATGGGTTGCTGGCCGAGCGCCGTTTCGGATGACTCCTCAACTCCTAGGATATCTAACAATGAACGTCCTCGACCATATACTCCCGTAAGTTGAATTCAAGTAAATACATATCTCTGGATACTGATGATTCCTTCCAGCAGTCCCCAGCGACTTCCCTTCACTCTTGGATCCACTATTCTAGAGAAATAATGGATTGCACCAACAATTTCTTCACTGTTTCAATAGATTTTAGTAAACTTTTATTATTTAACGATCTTAAACGGCATTGCTTCGGCTGACGACATATTCCGAAGTGGAAGTGAGTGAGTTCAGACGAGTATTTTTTTATGTATTATAGTTGATTTTGTCGGAACATGCTCTGTTGACTTCTTTCTTCTTCTCTTGTTTCTCTATTTTTTTTTCTTACATTGTTTTAATTTTTTGTACATTACAAAAGCAATACACTTATACTCTGTGAAGTTTTTTAATGAACATATGTTAATTAAAATAATTAATTTTACGCCGTTATAATGTGTATATTTAAGGTCGGAAATATGTCAACCAAAAATTATCGGTGGTTAATTAATATTTTATATCTCAGTTTATCGTAAGTTTTGGATTATTTTAAATGTTATTAATTTTTATAAAAACAAAATGTCAACCCTAGAACGTTCTACTATCTATGTCATCGCATTAGCCCTTTTTTACGCGAGGTACATGTGGTATGGCATTATCGATTGAGTGCTTAAATAATTACAAAATAAACACGCGAAAGCCTTACTTAGTATTAAAAATAGAGTAATGTCACAATGTTTAAAATTAAGCTTTGAATTGAAATTGGCAGAATTATTCACAAAAATATAAGGTTCAAGAATACAAGAACACAAGTATAAAAACTTTGAAAGGAAAAATGAAACGGAAATTAAAAAAAACGTTCGAAGTTTGAGCGCTCAATGTGGTAAAAGTACTAAATACTTAAAAGATGAAATGGGTACTGCGGAAAGTTTGTAGTAAGGAACTATATCCATGCATCGTGCAGCATATGGCTAGTATCTCAATAGAAGTTGTATTAAAAGAATCAGTCTTAAGCCGACAGTTTTAATAGATCGACCTCTCTCTGCTAAGAGTGGAAAGAAATAAAGATGGGCTAGTCCCGAAAATAGAAAAGGATTTTTATGTTGCTGATTTCTACTAAGATGCTTTGTTTTCAGTATTGAATAAAGTGTGAATACAAATATTAAAGACATCAGTGTCTTATGACGAAATCCTAAAAAACATTAATGAAAAATCAATCCATGAATGTTTCTATTCGGGTAACCGATAACCGGTCTTGATTAACAATTTGTGCTATATTTTGATAGACCGAAGTATAATTTAACCTTTCCATAAATAGTTGATATTCAATACGTTAAAAGTAAATAAAGAAATCAAAGTTGAAAAAGCTCGTGATAAGCGAAATCGGTTCTGATCTTTACAAAATATGTGTGGAAGTGAGTAGATACAAAAAATGGTGATGATTTATTTTCATTTCGGTTCTGTCTTGTTTCGCTTTTAAAAAAGTAAGTAATGGCAATGGCGTTACAATAATTTATGCTATCTGTGATCTACATATATTGAAACAGTGATGCGAATCTTTTTCACTCGTGTCCGAGTCTATATAAGTATAAATTTGTAAAAAAATTAGGTATATGATAAAAGCTCATAATTATGTATGTATACGAGCTTTGATTTGATTCGAACAATCGATTCGCTGACTCATCATGATTAATGTTGAGAATCGAGTCACTGTAATCATCTCACGTCAAAGCGGACACGCAGTGTCTTTTCCTCAACCGTTGAAATTGAAAAATGAATAGGTATCACCGAAGCTTAATTAATTTTTAATAGCATAATTATTGTATCAGAAATATAATAATAACCCGAATAAAAAAAATAAGTACAGACCATTGATTCTCTTCTGTATAGGCTGGGAATAAATAGCGTAGTTAAAACAATACTAATCATTACATACTTTTACTTCGGGCGTATTTTGTAATATAGCTGTTCAATGCTTACAGTGATTGTCAGGAATAATCTCAAAAAAATGGTCCAAGGCTCTATTTGACGTCCCTAAATCATACAATGTTATACGCCCGAGTAGCTACCAAGTTCGCGATGCCTTCAGTCTTCGGATATTTCCTGATGATGTGATTTGCGTCTCGTTTCTTATCACCATATTTACAATCTTCTACATCAGCCGATCATTCAATCTGGACTAGCTTGATTTTGAAGCCACTATGCTCAAATAGAGTCTTGGAATTCAGATATTTCAAAAAGAATCGTTAGTATTATTTAACACTACGTTGTTAAATTAATACAATATGAACATTCGATAGATGACCGCCACCAAGAGAAACATAAGAATATTCATATAAAGCGGTAAGCAAAACAAGAAAAAAAGCAAAAAAGATTTTGCAAAACAAAATATGGATTTTGGTGTGATGTTATTTAAAAATAGAAATGTTAGTACGCAAAGCACGTTCAGATTTTTTTTGTAGCTTAAAATGTGGATAATTAGCTACATAAAGAACAAAACAATACGACTTTTTTTAACGGAATATTTACATCAGACGGTGATCACTGGTTTAGATAGAATTTCGATCCATTTGTATTATGGGCTACAAATTAATGTAAGCAAGGACGAGCCATTCAGAAAATCGATTTTAATCTCTTAATGTCGTTCCGAATGTATGTATTTATTACGGATTTATAGTAGTTTGAGGTTTAGTACGAGCTGACTGTTCTAATCATAGTTTTATCGCATTGCTTGATCTCGGTTACTCAATGGAATAATAGAAAAACTATTTTACCGACCAAAAAACAGACGTTAAACATCTAAATTAGCTGTATGTTATGTAATTAGAAGCGGAATATATTTGGATCACTTTTTTATATTTTATGTAGTCCTGCAGCCTCTCTATTGGAACAAGTTTTATAACAAGCAATTTATAACCATATTCTTGCCAACGAGTGGTGAGTGGTGGGTGGGAAGTGGTAAATGATAAGCGGCAAATTTTTTCGTTGGCAATAATATGGTTATAAAATCCTTGTTATAAAACTTACCACTTACCACTTACCACTTACCACTTACCACTTACCACTTACCACCACTTACCACCTTACCACTTACACCACTCTACCACCGCACCACCACCACCTACCACTCTACCACCACCACCGCTTACCACTTACCACTTACCACTTACCACTTACCACCACTTACCACTTACCGCACACCACACCCCACCACTTACCACTTACCACTTACCACTTACCACTTACCATTTACCACTTACCACTTACCACTTACCACTTACCTCTACCACTTACCTCTTACCTCTGACCTCTTACCTCTGACCTCTTACCTCTTACCTCTTACCTCTTACTATTTACCACTTACCACTTACCACGTGCTTAATCCGCCACTGTCAAGGTCAGGATTGGTGGTTAGCTTTCCACTCTCTGTTTTGGGAGGGAATTGTGGACGACACACATATCCAAGTCTTCGTAATTAGTAAATCGATGTAAAAATGAAACTACCTGGCAATTGCATTAATTTATCTCGATGATCGGACGAGAGCCTGCTTTCGACGTGTTGAGGTCGTGTAGAAATTATGGTAACCGGACAAAACAGAACATTAGAGGTTAGGTTATGTTAGGTTTTTGTCATTTTCTGTTTTGTCACGTTCTGTTTTGTCATGTTCTGTTTTGTCATGGAACCAGCAATTATATTTATTCAATAAAATTCTCCAGGGTGAAACAGTACTTCAGGCTTTTGTGAGGCTTGAAGCAGCTGTGACCGAAGCGGAGACGTCAGCACCAGCTGCTAGACTTTCAGCCCTGATGCAAGATATCGAGACCCTGCAACAGGTAAACACAACAGGTTACCTGCTTTGACTGTTTTCTTCATCGCACAATGGAACTATTAGTGTAGTTATAGCTTCTTACCTTCTGTAAAGGTAAGTTAGGCGTTTCAACCTTTCTATATTTTGTATCTTTTCCAATGACAAAATTTCTTTGCCGTCCAATAACTCAATATATCGTAAGACATCAATTATGTTGTGAAAGGGATGATTTTTAGATTGTTTAAATATTTCGTTATATTTGAAAAATATGTGTATATATAAAACGAGTAATGATCATTGTACACATTTGACATGAGTTAAACAAATACAAACATCATCTGATTTCCACTGCTTACTACGAATTGTACATCAATGTTAACATGCGCTGTTTTATTTATTTACAGTTTATATTGATTAAGTGACATACCTATTGAAGTACGTACTGGTTTGTTGACACGCTATGCGTTTGTTTGGTTGGTAAACCTGCCCTTAATGAGGAAAAGGCATCACATTTTTTATAGTAAGGTACCTACGCCATATTTATATCAGTAATAGTAAGGGACGGATCGATTGATTAACCGGTCAAACAATAAAAAATTATATGTGCTATTAGAAATTTATACTTCCGCAGCGGAAAGACATTTTTTTACTGGAAAATAACATAAAACTAACACTGTGAAAACGTTTTGAATCTTTTGTATACTTTTAATGGCTGAATGCTTTGCAAAGAAAATGAAAAACGTTTTATAGTTTAAGTTGCAGAGATTTAATTAAAATTACTAAAATCGGTGTTAGCAGTGAGTAGGCATTGATTTTTTTACGAAATATATAAAATATGTACTCATTATCTAGTATCAGTATCTTAACGGAAATTGTTGGTTGAAAATTAAATGGTTTAAATTTTGTGAAATTCTATAAGTCTTGTCACTGACGACCAGGTTTCCGGCAGGCATCAACCGATCAGTCGATGTCTGTAAAAAATATTATAGAAAAAATATCTGTGTCATCCTACCAAATCAAATCAATTATTAATTTTAGATTTAAATCAAGTTAACTAACATTATATTTATGGGGGAAAGAAATTAAAAGAGGATGGAAATAGAGAAAGACTTAGCCTAGCGCCTTCCTTATGTCTTATGCCCATCTTTTGGGAAAATACAATTTGGAGGGAATTATGCCGCCGAGATTCAAGAGCGGTATCACTCGGATATTATTGGTACTTTTTAATCTAATACGATTTTCAAAATATTAAAGCTACCTAGGAAATGCACTTTCTAGTTGTGTATTAAACGCATGAGCTGTTTGAATGAAATATGGCAAGCAATTTGGGAATTTGATGAGAGAAAATCATTTATTTTTTCGAAAATGAACTCTTGAAGAAAAATGCTAATAAAAATATCACACTTGTCCGGAAATTTTTTCCGTTGTATTTTACCTTCCGTTAACTAAAAAATACTCATGGGTTGTAGATGTGTATCATGTAAAGGACTTTAATCGGACTAATTCGAAGTGTTTTATATTTCAAGGAACTTATAAAAAGCGAAGAATCACAGAGTTTGATGACTTCAATGCGGGAGCAGCAAGAGGATGCTCTTTTTCAGGTAATTCATCAACAAAGGTGTGATAGAATTTGAATAAATATTTAGAAACTCAATTCAGATATTTTCTCAGAATGCCGCCCGAAAGTAACACACTATCCTCCTTTATAACCACGGTGATTTTTGTTTTGTAAACATTTTGGACATGATATTCATACAAGATACCACGTACATCGATGATTAAATCACACGCACAAAGTAACCGAGTATAGTTTACGCTAGAAGCTATTTTTATCAGTTAAATGTATTACACATGCTTTTTAATTTAAAATTACTAAATTAGTCACTTCTTGGTGTAATGGTTGTATTTTAAATAAATAAGCATTATCAACTGACCGTCTGTTGATAATTGTCGTGATCAATGGAACCGGTACTGATCTTATAACAATTATATATGGGAGTATGTACTACTAAAGAAATATGTTTTATTTAATTATTTAATATTTTGTTTTGCGAATACTTTAATCAAATTTAATTGTAGGTTATCATAGATCTGAAGATCGCGAAAAATCCTCAGTTAGCATCTGAACACGAAGAGTTTGTTGCTAATATTAATCGTCAGGTAAGAAAGCAATTTTTTGTCTTTAACTTTTCATACATAATCCACGTGATTGGTATTTAAATTCAAACTTTAAATTCCTAGGCAATTTTTGCACAGTACAAATATCGTTATAACAGATCGTTTTTCAACCAGCAATATCGTTTTAACATGAACACAAGAGAAACGTTTACAAATTGATATGTCGGCTTTTGGTTGTGGAACAGCTTCTATAGAGAGAAAATATCCAATCATATAAAATTATGTTATATTAAATGCTAGCTGTCTTTCTAACTTAGCTTATCAATCATCTTTAGATAATGATGATACCATTTTCCTTGACCTACAACTTTTGAAGAGTAGGACGTAGTAAGTTAAAAAAAATCACATCCTTTCGGACTTATTATGCATCAAAAACAGTATAAATTGTATGACGTACATCAATTTAGAGTTTAGTGTTACGGTCAGATATTATTTTCTGTTATTTTATGAGGTAAGTAATCAACAATTTGTATTTAATAATTCGCACTGAATGTAAGCAAGAATTTGTATCTTTAAAATAATACGTCGTTGTATTTCTGCAGGGAATTAATAAATTCAATATATCCCTAATGGAAGCAAGGTTTACAGAGATGATGGAGACCAAGAAAGGGCTGGAAAGGCAGGTGGCTGACCTGCAGTTTCTCTACAGAGAGCAAGATGTTTTATTAGGTACTACATCATTCATTAGTAAAGCTAGTATTTGTTATATACAAAATATAAGTTTAAATTTAAGCCAATTTACTGTTTGAAAGTTGCATTTACAAAAAAATACTTATCGCTTTAATGATAGTTTGATCATTAAATGGAAGTAAAACTGATTCTCACTGCACAATCAATATTTCAAAATTTACTCTCGCCGATTGTTTTAGTCGACAATGCGAAGGAAAGGATTCCGCAAGAGAATTCGGCATGAGGGCGCTTGCATTTTTAAGTGATAACTGTGTAAAGGCAACAATGACTTTACTATGTATATACAGTGAATTAAAGTTAAAGATCGGGCAATTGATTTAGTCCTTAGCATCCTGCTTTAGTATGAATTGAAAAGAAAAGCAACAAGCTTTGCATTGCTTATGCAATTTACCGTAAAAGCATGACGCATTAAGGCAAACACAGTGAGATGATTCAAAGTATTTCAGCGATGATTCCCAAATTTGATCGTAGAATTTTTTGCTATGAGGTTTCGTTCTGGTGAAAAGAGTTAACGTGACTTAAAATGCATTTCCAGAGAGTGTCTGCGGGCCATCGTACGGAAGTATAGAAGAGCGTCAGTTGGAAGGTGCAGCCGGAAAAGCGAGAGCGTTGCGAGATACTCTGTCGGGGGCTGCTAGGGGCTGGAGGACTGCGCAGGCGAAGGCTGCACAGGCCCATTCAGCGGCCGCACGAGCCCTAGTTGCATGGCAAATAATCCCGCACGCCGAGTTAGAATGTTTCTTAAAATATTTAGCTGTATTAGTGTGCTACTTCAAATAAGATTCCGATTTAAATGCATATATAATAGTTATCTACTGTTGTATTCTCAAACATTTTATTATGTAAAACGCCGATACACACGATGTGTAGACAGAGAGAATTTGTTTGAATCTGTTTTCCCGTGCGTTACAGACACATTAAGAGAAATGTGATACTGTCATATTGAACATCACAAATATATTAGTTGAGCATACATTTATATGAGAAGATACTTCTCTTTTTGAATATGTCGGTTTCCTATTCGGAAAAATTGCCCATAACACATTTTCTTCAAATTATACATACGTTGCAAATAACTGATTCACCCAAAAGTCGTAACAGCGTCTCGGAGCTTTAAAAGTTTCACTCAAAGATGGAAATAAACGACCTTCCTGGATGGTGCAATATCGCACCAGTTTCGCAAAAACTTTTGAAGAATTCTGGTTCACATATGGTTCACGCTTTCAAGAAAGTTAAATCGCTGCCCTTTTTACGCCACGAGGGGCTACTAATTTAGCTCTCGTGTCACTGTTCTCCTTGCATTTTATGCATGCTTTTGATGGCTTGCGAAAGTATGTTACAAAAATACTACTCATTCTTTCTTCAAAATTACAGTATGACTGTGACAAGTCACTTAAAAACTAATGCAAGTATGATTTTTTTCAAGGTCAGTGCAGGAGGCGGTTAGATTAGGCGTGGAATCCCGCGATGGTGTCGCTTCAGGAATTTGGGCAGTGAAGGCGGCCAGCGCTGCTCTTCCAACCGTCTGTTTTCCATATTGCACCAGTAGACAGTTGCAAGCAGTCACGCTCACACTCGAGTACATGTTTACAGATATGTATTCTTCCCAAAGGTATTTGAATAAATAATAGATATTTCAAATGTCTTAATGATTGGGTGGAATTGACAGTGGATGATTACTCTATAAGCGCTAGAGGCTCAAGCTGAGTGAGCGGTGACCTCAAAATTCACTAAACACTTCAGTACCGTACGGCCACTGGTGGCCGCCGCGTACGGACGTAGCGAATAAAGTGAAAAAATTGCAAAATATATAAAAAACGAATTTTTAAGATATTTTTATTTTCATAGCAAGTCACATCTATACACAGTCATCTTGTTGAAAAAAGGATTTTTCAGAAGACGGGCGGTAGATGTGATCAATGCAACCATTTTCTCGCTACTGATGCGGTTAATCGGATCATTCATTAATTACCTACTCGATTTTTGACCGACGTCAAACCAAAAATATGTAACATTTCATTTATTCCCTCACAGCCATTCCAATCCGTAGATAGAACAAATAGCTTTCTACTGGTTTTTCTTTACCTCGTTATTTATCCTTACCTTCTTTAAAATGGAAGGAGAAGTGACAGTTATTTTGAATTACCTTTTATGTGTGTGTTTCTTATTAGGATCGAAAGTCTTTCAGACATTTTATTAACAATTTCTAATTTTTTTTTATAGATATGAACACGCAACACGAATATTTACAGGATTTAGTGAAAGGACATTGTCTCTAGCAACTTGGATTACAGAGGTAAACATGAAATATGTATTTTATCGGTTGTCACGTAAAACTGTTTTAGGATATCGAGGATTATCTCGACTAACCTTTAGTTACCAGTTGCCACCTACACACAATAGTCTCAAGGGATATCATTTCATTGTGTAAAGTGATCAGTCAGATATTGTTTCATTCCTTTCAAAATATTATATTGGGATGCTGAATCATTTGAGAATGCTCTCGAGGTAATGATTGTGATTTACAATAATTATAATACATATTTGAAAGATTGTAGAAATATAATATCTCTAGCAAAATTTTGATTAATGTATTCTCTCAAAGCCTGAACAGTGAATAATAATCTCTGCACGCCGACAAAAGTATCGTTTTTCGCATACAATGAGGGCTGATTAATCGGTGCTGTGGCAATAAAATGGTTAATACTACATCACATTCAGCATTCGCAAGGGTTTCCTTAGTTTTTTTGTTCTTTTAAAGCCTTCAGATGACAAAATATTAAAAATTTTGTCTGTAACGACTTTAGTAATAAAAACAACCAAGAGTATTAAAGCCTTCATCGCCAGTTTTGATTAGTTATTCTTTAGAATCTTTGTGTTATCGTTTTCAACGTTCTAACAATTTGCATAGTTGTATTTTTGTGGATATTTCATGCCTTTCACCGACTGACGAATAGTTTACTTTTATTTTGAATTATCGTAGCCCCATAAGACTCAAGTATTTTATAATGTATCTCAATACATTTCACATTATTTAATTTTCCCAGGTTCTCAAATCCAGCTTAGACAAAGACCTGGAAGAAGTCGACGCAAACGTGAGTGAAATATCGAATTCTCTGAGGACAACGAGGTTGAACATAATCGCAAAAAAAGGCCTAACAGATGTTAGATATAAGACTCCAGATAGCTTAAAATCTCCGTAAATATTCAGATTCTACAGTGATATTATGAATTGTGATAAAAACACATGCATAATTATTTGAATTACTTATATTTTTTTTCATTATTGTAAGAATTGGTTGTTCCGTTACAAGATGTTGTGAAGGAAGTCAATTGTAAATAAATATATGTTAAGCACAAGCAATCAACTGTTAAATTGTCCTTAGATATTATAATTTGTATACAAATAATATTTATAAAATAATTATATGAAGATCAAACTAACTGTGAGAATAGACGCTCGCTCCAGTAGAATTTCCATCGTGGCATATGCTGTGTGGCACGTAGCGCCGTCCTGTTGGAACCGCGGGTTATCGGTATTCATAACATCCAGTTTAGGCCACAATGCATTGCTTATCATCTATCTGTAGCTCGCCGTTGTCGGTTATGGCAATGCCAGTTTCGCTTTGGAAGACGAACAGACCGATGATTCTGCCAGACGAAAATCCGCACCAAAAAATGACTTTATCGGAATGCATTTGGTGATGATGCATCTCGTATGGATTGGAATCGCCCCAAAGCTGACAATTTTGCTTGTTCACATAATCGGTCAATCCAAAAACGTGTCTCGTTTCGGAACGTTTCTCGAACGGATAAGTGACTTTGATAATAGAATTTGATGATTTGCACCCATTGTTCAACGCTATAACCTTCCATGGTGATTTGCCGTACACTACATAACAATTGACAGCAAATTTGAAAGATGTCACTTTAACAACATGGCTGCTATAAACTTATAAATTTCGAGCGTCTCTCTTGAAAGACCCGTAGTATGTAGTGTTTAATAACCAAGGTAAATTACAACATATTTTTTTAAAATTTGTCAATTATGTATATAATTAAAAATGGAAATGGAATATCTTTTTTATTTGTATTTAATAATATTGATATACTTATGAAGATGATGGTGGATTTTTGAATAAAAATATTAGACGCTTATAAAATGTTACATTTATTTACCAAAAAGCACATTATTTTGTAAAACAGTTGACAGTATTAATAAATTTTCTTATTTAATATTATTGATGACGTATCATCGTGTTATTTGATATAACACGACTGGAACGGATAAATGCCTCATCAAGTACACACAATTTTATGTTTTAGTTGCTTATTCTAATTTAAATATCATTATGAGTATATCTGGGCAGCTTCCACCCTTTGCACGAAAAAAAATGTCAAATTACCGCAATGCATTAAATATCTCATTCAGTACAACAAAATATATTAATTGTTTAATAAAATCTACCAAGTCAAAAAAAAAATATGTTGCCAAATATTTTAATGCATTGAATAGAAATCTAATATAGTACAGTGACATCAAAAAAGTTGCATTCATATAATACATTTATTAGTGTAGTAATGAACATTAATTTTGGCGTACCATGTATTGTTAAAACCCTTGATACGGAAATAACTAAAGAGTGTGTTGTTAAGTTCACCCTAATAGTGACCAATTCATAAAATTATAGGTTGAATGTAAAAAAATATGTCATGTGGATTATTTTTAAAAATTACTGAAATTTTTAGCGAAGTAGAAGAAAATATCATTTTTAATTCTTTAAACGCCAAGCCAATTCCATTGATTTTTGCCAAAGACAACCATTTTCAACCATCGATTTTCCACGAAAATGTCACGTAACATACCCGAAAAATCATTTTATACGCGACTTATTTGTGGTTTTCAAAGATAATTGAAAACACTGCCAAAGGTGTAGGATTTAAAAAATGTTTCCAGGGATATTTACGATAATAAGGTGCAAGCCCTAGTGACATCTGTTCTAATAAAATCTAAACGGCTAAACATATAGATATTTTAACAATCACATGGCTTTTAAAATACGTGTCTGCATTAGGTTTTATTTTAAAATACGATATTCATTAATAAATAAACTCGTAGTGGCGTTTGCATGCCTGCACGCCGTGGCCCTGGTGGTTAGACTGATTTCGTGTGCCTGTAAGCCGTGGCGTATGAACGGTTAGTTTTAAAAATCATGTCATAAAGACTGGTAAAGGAATGATAATTGTCTATAGTGTGTAGTAGAATTGTAAATTATCACAATTTTCAGCAATTTTGCAAGTAAAAGCAGTGAAATTATATATCGTTTTATAGATGCTTTTTAGATTAGTTTATTAAATGACCACTGAACCAATTATGCCACGATCAAACTAAGGTAATATACGTTGACAAATATAGTCCTAATTTAAGTCTCGATGAAACGGCAGTGTACAAAATATAATGAAATGGAATCATTTCGGAACGGAAACGGGGACCTTATTGATCTTACTGCGTTTTCATGTTCAATAATTAAGTATACAAAATGGAGGATTTTCTTCTCCTAATTTTTCATAATGTTTTATTTAATTTAAAATAGTAATATTTTAATTTTTAAGTAAAACTTTTTGGGTAGATCTCATTTTTATTGGATGCGTTACGATAACCTTGTCAATAAATCAACAATTCATGTATAATTATTTTGCCCATTTATCATCTATTTTTCTTAGCAATTCATGTTACGCCAAATATCATGTTTATTTTATGAATAAATATATATTGTAATAATTGTAGTAAAGCATTACAAACTAAAACACTTAGATCTTTTAAAGATGCTACATATGAAAATGGCACAGATATTTAGTGTATAGGACTCGATAATGTTTGCAGTGTTGGAACGGACATGTTGTTCATTATTATTTTACGAATTAAAGGAACACGACAGGAATATGAGTATCAATCAGAAGTATAATAAAATAGTTTATACATAATATGCATGATTATAAATAAGATTATAATTAATGACAAATAACCCGTGCGTATTAAAAAAACAGATAGATCAACAAATTAGTATTGTCTAGCTTAGAGGCAAAGTGTAGAAATTAAAATTATTATAGATACAAAAACTGCCACATTATTATACTATATGTATTATGAAGAACCCATCAAGGGATTGAAGAAGTTCTAAAACTTGACCTGTTGGTTTACATGACGATAGCGTTACTGCTGACCAGAATACGAAAATTGCATACTTTCAAAATCCTTTCCTTCAGAATTATATTTCTTGCAAAACTGCTTTTCCATGTTAAAACTTTTGTAAATTGGAAAAAATTATATAACAGTGAAAATTTTATAAAATATTAGTTTGGTAATAATTGAGCATCTCATTTCAACCCTTTCTCACTGATAAGAATAATTTAATCATCCAAAAACATCGTTAAAATATAGGATATAAATGATGATAATTTTGCCATTTATTTCAGAAAATTTGAAAAATAAAATACAGTATAATAAATGTGGCAAATAAAAATATGATATTTAATAATATGATCAATTTAGATCTTATAACTTAAATGGACTCAACAACAACGAAAACATAACAGCTTTTTACCAAGATAACAATAAATTACTAACTATAAATGAATTAATTGGCTGTGGAAAAATTTTAATCGAGATGAATGGAATGTAAAAAATGCGAGAGCTTTTAAAAATTATAATTCCGTGCTTGAATATCGTATAGAGATATATAAAACGTGACATCTATTTTAGGTGAGAAAATAAATCAGATATCATTATTTTAAATTTCGAGTCTCATCTTTGCATTATTTGAATGTTGCTATAATTAAAATATTTAAACACGTTACTTTTAATATTTTGACAGTCGATAAGATGATTTGTTTAAAAAAATATAATGCCTCAGAACAATAAACAGAACTAGATGACTGGTAAATTTTTAGGGAAATATAACAAACTCTTTTAGATATCACTACATAAAATAGCCATCAAGTAACATTTTCAATATATAATGATTTAACATAGAGGAAATATACATAAAAATACGATGAGTACATAATATTATCACTGCATGTAATCAATAAAAGGTTATAAAATTCTCTTCACACACTGCACCGCTGAAAATATGTTGGGACACATTTAATTTTCTCAATATTGTCAGAGTATTAATATAACAACCTTAGGTTCACGAACCCTTCGCTAAAAACTTCGATTCCTAATTTTATAGAAGCTAGTTAATATACGCAAGAATTGCTACAAAAATATCTCGAATTGTATTTCTAATAGCAAAACCACGTAAAGCAACGACATACGTTTTCCTAAATATTTAGGTTTCCTTATTAAGTATGTGATAAGACTGATAAGGGAGTAATATTGATATGTAAACATCTTACTCTTGTAAATTATAACATACATGATTAATATAAAGAGCAGCGGCTCTCAACAACACCGTCATTTTACGATTGAAATTAAAATAGTCTAAGTAAAATAACAATACACATGTTATAGTGAAAAAATATCAATCGGTTAAATGTAACTATAAAATGCACCAATATAATAAAGAAAGGTAAGTTGATGTAAAATAGAAAGATAAATTTTGTGATTAAGTATTCGAGAAGTGATAACGACAAGCTAGTTGAGAGCCGCTGTTATTGAAGACAATTTAAGCATATTACATTATTTCTTTTGCTCTCAAAACATGACATTTTTTAAAATATTATACTCTATGCTGTCAAATTATGATAATGTGATGGTCTTGATCACGGGTTTAATTCCGTAATATCAGTTTTTATTGTAATATAATAGAAGTCTGTTGTGGCCATGTTTTCGTCATGCCATCGCCATTTTCACCGTGGCAAAAAAGTTTCTAGCTGTCCCAAAAAGTATGAGATTGAGCATTTTTCTTTCGTAATTACAGCAGTTATATTATTTATATATGAATCAAACCTGATAAAAGCATTTTAACAGCGATTCATTGTTTTAATTTAGTGGTTTGATTTAGAATAAATCAAGATGGCGTAGTTATGTCATGCTTTGAAAGCAGATGTGTCATACTAACATAATATACAATACAATAACGCACGTTAGTATGCATTTAGATATGATGTGTATGATATATAATAATCAAAAAGAGAACTGTTAACCCGTCTGAATCCGCTGTGGGCCAATGCCTTTTTTTTGACAACACAAAATAAAATCAATCGAAAGACAAGTCAGTCATTTACAAAAAAAAAACTTAACATAGGTGTATTCCTGTAACGACAGAACTTGTGTCAAGATTAATTTGAAAATAATGTTCCACTAAATATGAGATAAGAATAGTAGTTTATATTTAACAATAATTTTATTATGAATTTTGTTTAACGATTAATATGCACGATAATACTGTATCTAATAGTAAATTAATATTTAATTAACACCGATTGTAATATATTTTATGTATGATTATGATTTAGCTTTCTATGGTCTTCTTATATGAATAAAATAAATACACTTTCAATCTGTTATTATTTATTGGCCGATGGTGTAACTTCTTATCTCCTTATTCTGTGCACGGTTGGATTTCAAAATAATGCCCAGTATAGGTACACGGATTGCGTAGAAAATATCGCGACTGTTCTGGCGTTCGATTTTTGTAAACATACACCTTAGAAACCAGCCAAGTGATAGCCTTCGTGTTTTCATATCAGCCAATTCATAACTTATCCAGTTGCTTCGATGCCAAGCTCTTCTTGCATGATTGAATATTATGCTTAATTGTAAATCTGGAAATAGACCTTTTGATTCTGATAACATCTCCGGGAAATATCCAAAGATGGAGAACGAAAACGATAATTTATTACATAATTTTCCCAAAATTACGTTCAAAAGGGTCAGACACGGTGTCCAAAATGGCACATTACAATACATTCAGTAACAACTCTATTATATGATATATAAGAGAAGATTTTTTAACTCGAAAAAAAAAATTGAAGCTTTCCATTAAATCAGTGATGCACACCCTTTTTGGCAGAAGGGTCAGCTTATCAATTTCCAGATTGCTTGAGGGCCACATGGGTAAAAGTGATTACACCTTGAAAAAACAATTATTTTGTATTGTCCTTCCATCGTCCGTGAAAAGTTTTGAAGAAAAAAAAGTGGTATTTGTCATCATGGGCCGCATTAAATGTCATTCCGGGCCGCAGGTTGTGCATCACTGCATTAAGCACTGTTGATTTTGTCAAACACACTTCAGTGTTAAATAATTACGTCTTGGGTAATCTCTTTCGAGAGGTAAGATAAAGATTTGGGTATCATATTACTTGGACCAGACAAGTGAGTGTAGTATTACTATATATTTATTTTGAACGCTGCAGTATTGATAAAATATGATATTACCAAGTATGCATTATATTTTGTTGACCTTGGCTGTCCTTGTTAACATGCATTAAATAGCCATGAACTTATTTAAAAAATCAGTCAATGTCACTAGCAAACCCCTCGACTGAGATAAGTTAAGTTGGCGCCACTGCTACTGGAACCGTGTATACGGGGCAATCCGCTTATATTAAAATTCGCGTTAGCTTGTGTGGCGGTACACAGAATAAGAGATAGTGAAATAAGACAATGATAATGAATACTTACACATATATTATAGATACTGTACTTTTAGATGATATGGCCGTTTTTTGATGAATATGACGATTGTTATTATGGAGAATGCATCGTGATACATTGAAATCAATTCAAAAGCTTATTTAAATCTATATCCAAACATTTTCATTAATATTCTTACACCTTGTGGACCGTTCTTTGTTTGTGACATCTGAAATTGGAAAAAGGAGTGTGTTAAGAATATTGTCAGTGCCTAAATGCAAGGGGTTAATAAGTATTACTTTCAATGTATTCGGGGGGCAGCTTTTCAAGAGTTATTTTTTTTATATAAAATTAAATTGATAACTTTGTTACTCTACGTATTGTGTAACGGATAGTATTTCGCATCTTTAACCACTTCAGTGCCGTAAGACCACTGGTGGCCGCTGCGTACCGACGTCAGGAATACCGTCACAAATAATGCAAATTTTATAAAAAAATCTTCCTGTAAGGATTGTAATGATATATTTTCTTTTATAGCTAGTGATATCTATACACTCTCTAGACAAAAAAAGTCCTTCTGTCATTAGTCAATCTTGCTGAAAAAGGTTTTTTTAGAAGTCGGACGGTAGATGCGATTAATGCGACCACTCAACTCGGTACTGGAGCAGTTAAGAAGCTTCGGGCTTACTATCAAATATATTAAAATGACCTTAGTAAATCTATCTGTGGTTTTAATCAAAACAATTTCTGCAATTATTTTAACATTTATTTTTCTTACCTGATAGTGAGATAAACAACCAACATTAGGATGACCATGGAAGCCGAAGCTATTCCAACGGCGAGCGCAGTGTGTTCATCAGGAATCTTTTTACCTGTAAAAGAATGAGTTTGCTTATTTTTTCACTTGATATTTTTTCAAGTCACGAAAATTTATCATAACTCAATGGACTTGAAATGAAGGAAAGATTTCTGACTCAATTACTTTTTAATGTTGTTGTAATATAATAGCTTCTATTTGTAAGAGGTCTTAAGCAGTTTAATTTCAATTATGAATATTTTGTGTTATTTTCTATTGAGTTATTTGTATATTTTTATTACCGATGGTTTGTCAAACCTTTATTAATCTTGCTTAGTTTCTGTGTAAATTACGTTATACACCTAAAACTTTTTTGTGCGGTAGATGCGTTCCGCGGAAAATTGCACAAAAAAAGCTATGACTAAATATGGGAACATAACATGTACAAGGACGAACGTATTGTAATAAATGGGCGAAACACTGGATGTGGCACGTACAGCATGTGAACAACGCGTTATTACATAATATTTACGTTTATAAAGTCCCAAAAATATATTTAAATAAATAAAAAAAAAATTGAAAAAAAACGCATAACTTTGAAATCACACAAACAGAGGTTTGTGTGTACTGTTGTATTTCTTGACAGTTGAAATTGCTCGCGTTGTGCCAAACCGGTCCTGATCCAAATAAATTTTATTTGGAATTAGTACATTTATTTTCATATAAATTATTTTACGAACCTGTAAAAAGTAAATATGTTTTTTCGGGCTGATCATTGTGCACATAGTAGTCTTCCTGGTCTTGTATTGTTGCCGCCTCATCATAATTGTTCCACTCTGATATGTCTTTGTTCAGTTCTGCTTCCGTTACGTTACAGTTGGCATATTCGAAGACTTCATATCTGAAAAGAAAGCAGTGTCTTGTGAAATTATCTATATGAGTGGGATATTTATGATTTGTTGTATTTGTTCATTCAGGGAATTAGAAATACGCGTACTCCATAGATTGCAAAAAACTTCAGATACACACACATACATATGCGGATAAATTTAACATAATATGACGTGAAGAATGTCCATCGTGCCATTTGCTGTGCGGCACGTAGCGCCGTCCCGCTGGAACCACATGTTATCGGTATTCATATCATCCAGCTTAAGCCACAAGAAGTTGCTTATTATCGATCTTTAGTTCACCGTTGACGGTTTTGGCAATGTCAATTTCGTTTTGGACGAAGTACGGACCGATGATTCCGCCAGACCAAAATCAGAAGCAAATGGTGTTTTCCTCGGGATGCATAAATTTGCTAGCAGGTGGTTGATACTGATGTTTTATTGCTTTACCTGAGTACATTTTCAACACACGGAGGGCCGGGTGGCTTGAAAGAAACCCGTTTCCTGAAACGCACGCCTCCCGAGTCGCAGGAAGACCACTGGCTCCACGGTGAATAGCGGCAATCGTCATTGCAATCCACATAACACGACTCCTGTAACACAAAAAAGTTATCTGATATACCACAGTGGTAATACAATGAGATAAAATCGTAGGTTCCAATATAGTTCATCATTGATTGAATTTCATTACAGTAAAAGTCCGTTTATTCGAAATTCAAGGGACCGGATTTCCCAAAAAAAATCGAATCACGATTTAGGCGATCACAAAAAAAAATAATTTTCGCGGCAATTGTCGACGGCCTGGAACATCGCGGCCATTTTTTAGATTTTTTAAGGACAGGCATTTCATATGAATAAAAAAACACATAATTAATTTTCAGTCACTTATATTTAAGGTATTCGTGCTTGAAATAGAATGACGTTTCGGTACATACTTGACAATAAAAATGCACCATTGTAGTGAAGTTAGGTACATACTAATATATAGATGTCTCGCTTGCACTAATGTTATAAATGCTCGAATTCGATTTTGACATACGATACTTCACTTTAATAGATGTCTCACTTACACTAATGGTTTACATAAGCTTTACTCTTCAAAACAATGTGCCGACTTACTTTGAACCTAACAAACTTACGAAATTGTAAAAATTTCGAATTACAAGAAATCGTATCTACATTTTGACGAAAAACTTTACGAACTACGAATTAAGCGATATTTCGAATTAACGGTACATTTTACTGTGAAAAGTCAATCTTGGGACGAGTAAATTAAGAAAATTTCGAATTACGAATTATCGTTGTTAGAATTAACGGACTTTTACTGTACAACAAGGCAAAAAATGTATTATACGAGTTGTCAAATATTGTTGAACTATAATTTAATTTAATATCACAGCATCATTTGAAAGTAATGTATAAATATTATAGCAGAAATCGACAGTAATTTCACAATTCTATTAGGCATGTATTTAATGAGTCAGTAACTAATTCAAGTTTTGGTCAGTTAAATAAATAAATGGTCAGCTAAAAATCAAAATGGTCAGTTAATATTATAAACGGTCAGTTGTCATTGTATCAGTGTGAATGTGGTCAGTTATTAAATAAAACGGACAGTAATATATTTTAATGGTTAGTTATTTATTAAAAATGGTTAGTATTTAATTTAAATAGTCAGCTATTTTTAAAAAATGATAAGTTTTAGTTTGACAGCTTGTGAATTTTATCAAATATGGTCGTAATAGGCAAATTTATGACATGTTGTTTTTATTTTAACTGACCATTTAATATTTTTAACTGACCGTTTTAAGTATTTATAACTGACCATTTATCGAATTAGAAACTGACCAAATAATTAGTAGTCATTCTATTATAACTGAATATTTTTTTTAATTTTTAGCACTTCACCACTTTCTTATAAAATGCATCATTGAATGATATATTATGAATGCGTGGGGGGGTATTTTATATCACAAGTATCACCAAGTTAGTGTGAATTCTAGCCATAAAGGACAGGATTAACGGATGATTTTTCTGCGTATAAAGCACCGACATTTTATTATTCAGGTAAATCACTCTATTCAACAGCTACGTCTTCTAAAAATAAGCCTCTTAAACGTTCGTTTATTTTAATAAATCAACAAGCATAATATACATATTAGAAGTTGAGAGTACCTCTTTCATTGTATCCTCGAAAGATGTTAGATGAGGTGAACAAAGCGACGGAGTAACCTGCTCTCCGTCTGTTTCCCTTACACACGTTACGTTCCTGTAACGGACTCCGTAGCCGCATGTCGCTCCTTGCTGTAGAGATTGAAAAATAGATCAAAAATAATTTGGATGGGCAGGGAAATATATTAAGTGAATAATCTTAATCTGGTTTAAGCATTTCGTAAACGATTTTAAAATACGTTAATTTAAATTATTTATATCATATGCAACAGCGATAATTTGTAAAGTTTCTTGGTAAACTCACATCCAAATAGCAGTGGGTGAATGGCGTTTTGTGAAGAATGTAACAAGGCGTTAGTGGACAAGGTACCCGTTCCATCAAATCAATCGGACAAGCTCGACCAGCTGCCGATGCTTCATTGATAATTATCCTAGACATGATAAAAAAATATGGTTAATATCGTCTAATGATAATCACATAGAAAACTCATGCGAAACTTCCGCACACAAAGTTGAATAAACCATATAAAAAATTTACGGTCCGAATGTTTTAGGCATTCCTTCTGTTTGGTTGAGCGTAGAGACGACTCGCAATGGTGCAATTGTGCACTGATCCCACATTTATACTCAAGAGATTATCAAATAAAAACGATACGAATTTACGCATTTCCAATTTCTTGCGTGCTCTTATACAAATATTGGAAAAAGCGATTCACACATGTCCAAAATTAAAATACGTCTGTCAAAGTTGGCCAATGACGCAAAAGGTGCATATTCTATAAAGTACCAAGAAGAGTTAAAACGGTAGACAGCAAAAAGATTTTGTAATGTCACGCCAGTATTTACAACGCCACATGCAAAATTAGTATGGAAATGTTTTTTTCAAACGGTGCAGATATCTCCCTCGAAAAAATTTCCGAATTATGCCAAGTGTTGCCAAATGCATGTATCAATTTGCACTAGCTTGTCACATAAAATATTTTTATATATAATTAGGAAAATTCACAATAGCCGTAAATATGAAAGGCAATAAAATATACATTTTCGAATGCCCTCAAATCAATCTTCCTAGAACTAGAGACGTACATCGAGTTACAAGTGACTTAGCAATATATAAATGAGCGTTTTACAATTTAATAACAAGTTAACTACTGATTTCAATAATTTTTCAACTGCAGACATCTTCATAATAAAACATAATGTAATCATTTTCACCTGCTTCTGGTAATGTTTCCAGCGTTGTCAGAATCCGTCCCACATGTGCATTGGCTAGTTTCCCAGTCACTCCAGTCGGACAGTTCGCAATCAATCGGACAATCTTCGTAGCAGAACTTTTCTGATGGCTCTGAAGGGTGCATTGTCATCTGTGGATACAATCAAACATTAAAACCAACAGAAAAGAAAACATCTAAATATTTATTTAAACCTTTAGCACACGAATATCTCACAGGAAATGGCTACTACATATATATTCCTAGATTCATTTGTCACTCGTTATTTTTTTTTTTTTTTTTAAATCGGTTTTAAAAACCACGGATATATTAACTTAATATATAAACAAAATGAATTATTTACTAACGGTCGATTCTTGATACAGTGTATTAACCGCTTCAGTATCGAGGAAATTAGTCGCATTGATCATATCTATCCTTTTTTCAACAAGATCGACTGATGACAGAAGAATATTTTTTTTCTAAAATCCGTGTATAGCTGTCAATAGCTATGAAAAGAAAAATATCATAATAGATCTTGCTGGAAGATTTTTTAAATATATTTTGTAATATTTGCGACGACCGTACGCAGCGGCCGCCAGTGGCCTTACAATACTGAAGAGGTTAGTAAATTATTTAAAATTTTAAAAGTTTAATCAAGGCCGGTTATGCTTTATGTTAGAGCATTTCCAACCGACGACAAAAAAACAATCTAACAAGTCTTTTTATCAGGGCTGTGGAGTCGGTAAAAAAAAGCCCGACTCCGACTCCAGCATTTACCAAAACTACGACTCCGACTCCGACATTGACCAAAAACACGACTCCGACTAAAAAAAGGTTAATATCGTCACTTTTTCCGCCTAATTTTCCAATTTATGTGTATTCAATTTAAATATCAACCCTATCAATGCGGCCAAAAGCCAAATTTCACATATTAAATGCAAAAATAAAAAGTTAAAACTTTTCAAAATATCTGACTCCGAGCACGACTCCGGCCACAACGCCGCGTCGACTCCGACTCCAAAGCTCTGCTTTTTATGATTAAAAAACTCAGTGGAACACTCCCATAGTATCTTATTTTGTAAAATTGCGGAATTAGTTCTTCGAATTACGTTTCATGGAAATATTTTTAACCACGTTAAAGAAATAGCAATAATTTGTATTATTACTGTAGCAAGCTTCATAGTATCTCTATAAATAATATTTAGTTCTAGAAATTTTACTTCAAAATATTCGAACAGATAATCGCAATGCTTGATCGTAAATGAATAATATTTTAAATACGACAAGAACATACTTCACAGAATTGATCGCTAACTTGTCGTCCGTCGCTTCTTTCACAGAAAATAGCCCGTTGTTGCATTCCTTCTCCGCAACTGGAACCACCTGAAAATAGTAGGCGAAAATACATGTAGATTTGCAATTGGCATTTTTTAAAATGATTCAAACTCCTGATACTTGTCACTGTTTAATTTAAATTGAATAAAAGAGTGTCTAGATGATTTTTCAAAATTATACGATTACGGGATTGTTCATAGTACAATCAATCAGGGAAACAGAAACCATCCCAGGTCTGAGAGAGTTTTTCTCAAATACGAATTGGAAAGGAAATAATTTCAAATTGGTCTTACCGGTAGATCAATGTTTAGACAAGGCTCTTACTATTAGACCGCAAAGTCTACAATAATATAAATATCAGCCTTTGTAGTCTGATGGAAGTAAGATGGCACCACGTTAATGATCAATAAGCAGTTATCTTAATTTTTCTAACAAAAGATCTACATTTTGAGAAAACTGTTCATCAGTAATGCTTTATCGCAAAGATTTTCTAGAAATATTCAAAGCCAAAAATAAAGTATGTAATAATTTTAATCACCTAAAGGAAGGCACGATCCCCAAGCAGTTGTACGCCAGACATAGTTGAAACATGTGTGATTCAGCAGGCAAGCTTGCGCTTGAACCAAGGGTGGGCAATCTGAACGAGCCGTTCTTGACGGTCCACGCAGCAGCGCTCGTGTTCTATCTCTCCGAGAGCCTCCCCAACAGGGCTAAAATCACACAGAAAAGTTTTTTTCACGTGAGTTAAACAGTATTTATTGTATATGACCATTCTTAGCGTCATTTTTTTTACAGTAACAGATTAGAATTTCTCATATGGGCAATGTCATGAATTGAGTATTATGGATTTGTACTCAAATGTATGGATATTTGTGATGTTAACATCCCTTCCTAACCAGCATATCCAAGAACGGTACGCCAAGCAGCTATGCCATCACCGTTTTCTAGAACCACCCTTTTGTGTTTACCCTCTTAAGTGTCTGAATAACAACTGATTCTAGGAAAAACTACTTTTATCCAGATTCTCCATCACGAGTCTGTAATATGGATAAAGCTAGTATTGTATTTCGGACATTGAAAAAAAAATATCACAATGAAAGCCTAAATTAAAAAATAATATTTTGTCAATTACTCAAACGTATACAAAAAGTTGCGAATTTCCTCATTCGTAGACATAACCGTCACACAATTTTCTACATTTATTTAACCCTCGAGATGTGTTGCTTATTCCAGCTTATCGACATGTTGGTGATTCACTACACTGGAAGAATTTAATGCAAACTACTCCGTGAAACTTAAGAGAAAAAAGTTTAGAAACTGTGAATCTAAATTGACATTGATCGTTATCAAGACAGCGTTGTCTGTTGGGCCTTTGCGTATATGTATCTGTGAACTTGTTCTAATTCCAAACTGAGAGAAAAATGGAAAATATACCATGGGACATTGGCTCCAATCACTCCATTCGCTGACGACGCATTCACCAGGGCATGACAGATGGCAGGCGTTCAGGTCGGCTGGCTGAGAGAGAGGGTCGCATAGCGCGTCTTCCACTGGCAAACCGTTCGCCAGCTCCACGCACCTTCATTTAAATAATGATTTTTTTTCAAATTAAAGAATGATTCAAAAATGTATTACATACCTATGTATACCTACGTAATTTGGTTTTGGGATTGATAATGACAACTTACACTTATTTCTATAAATGTCGTGCCTAAATGCTAGAAGTGTCTTTGTCAAATATATAATTGTTTGTTATTAAAAATATGTTGACGATGTGGTTTTAAAATTTTATTGAAAGTTATGGCATCTATGCAGTCCAGTACAGTGGCGATTTTTCGCACTTTTTCTGCCTAAATGAACAAAGACACTTCTTACACTAATACAACTCAACTTCTGATCATATAATTATGTATGTGAAAATATACATTTCTTTGTGCATAGATTGCGGCAAAATTATTTTGAAATACTAATAGCTGCTCTTATTTCAAATCGAATTACATATCAATAGTATTTTTTCATTGGATTAATACGTTCATTTGCTGTTGTTCTGTTTAGTTACCTGACGGTCCTGTATTGGTCTCCAGTCCCACACCCCTGAGATTGATGTCGCGGAATCAGGTTGCAAGCCGACCAACCACCGGTGACCCAAGCAAAACCTTCGCAGGGCTTTTTGCAAACCTTAAAGAAGAAGCATACGGTAATTTTAAAAATGTATTTGTTTTTTTGCGAATCTGAATGTATTCAAGTAAAAAAATTGTAAGAGGCGAGAAACATATTTTTATAAATATTGGTACGTTGATTGAATTTTTTGTTAATATGTTTTCTGGGTACAGAAAATTTCATTTTTGAAATATCTCAAATAAAAATACTTTTGGCAATACCATACATATTTTGACGACATTTTAATCTTAAGTTTTTTTAACCTTTGTTTGTGTCGTAGCACCACACGGTCTGCCACCGGAAGATCCATTCACATATATGTCTCTGCAAAACGAAAATAAATTAATTAAACCTCAATATTAAATTTAAAATATCTTAGATTATTCCATGCTTTGTACTACTATTCTCCAAGGCAATCTTCAGACTTACTTTCGCAAAGGTAATGTAATTGAATAACTATAATTAAATTCCGAACGGGAAAATACAGAACGGGAACTTTTAACAGTAATGATGTAATTAACGATACATTGTGACGCTACAATCCGTTTACGATTAGGAAACAATTGAGATGGCTAATGAGGTCTTAAATTTAGATTAATTGACGTCTCAAAAACGATTGCGTAGCTAATTGGTGTGCTACGATTCTGTGACTAAGCTGAGACTAAAGGCTTATCTAATTTGGCTCTCCCTTACACTCTGCTACATCAGATTGAGATAATGTCATGGATCCTTGAGGCTGATTAAGATTACAACAACGCGATAAGCTTAATGGGAAATGAATTTAAGTCTAGTAGCCGACGATTGTAGGATAAGGATATTAACACAATGTATAAGATACCCACTCTCTTTCTACAGCACATTATGAGGATCAGAATGAGATCAGAAGGAATTGAAATGAAATTAGTTGGATACCATTTTGAAAATAATCTAAAAAATGTGAAAATGTCCATATTTTTTTGAGCCAATTACCTTTGCAACCGAACAGAACGAAAGTCTTCTCGACTGGTCCACCAGCTGTTTTAGTTGTTTAACCCTTTAGGTTCCAGACTATTTTGGAAAGTGTCCCCTTGGCAATTGTTCGCAAAAAAATGTATTTATCTCCTCAAATTATTGATTATCATTTTATGATGCTTAATGTATTTAATTATTGTTTTATATTGGTTATAAAAACATACAAATGAATAAAAAAAGAATTGCCGTTATAGCGTGATAGCAAAAAACGGCTCATCGATCGGCCTCTGGGATTCTTCGCATATATTTGCGGGATATATGACCCCGTGTGATTAAAATAGTTAAACATATAAATTAAATTTGGGAAAAGTCCAAAACCTTCATCGACTTTTTTTCAAAATGCTGTATGACTTTGAGCACATAGTTGTCATTATTTTTTTAACCCTATTGTAGGGGTATTTGCATTCAAATTTATAAAATATTTTTTCTCTCTCTACCGAAATACCACTGTGTTTGAATGTGATGATTATTAGGATCACTGTGTCCTTCAAAGTCTAAATACATAGTCATAAATACAAACCTAGTTCTTCGTTGTAAGTTGATGCCGCAAGGTTTTCCTTCACAGTTACCCCAGGCGCTCCATCGGCTCATGCGGCAGTCAACGGGACATTTTGTGGAGCAAGATTCTCGAACCAGACCTGATAGTCCAGCAAACCCTGAAATACATCGAGAGTGAAAAGTGTTACAAGCATGATATTTAACATATGTTTTATTAATCACTTTTAACGTGTTTACAGTCAGTTCCTTGTTGGAAAGGTATTATTTAAAATAAATCAAACGCATATTTTTATACTTCTTCCATATAATATAATCTGATATTATAAAGGTCAAGATGATTCCGTATATGAATGGAAAAGGTAAAAAAATAATGTCGGTAATATTTTTGATTTATTTTAAAGATATTTCAAATTAAACTTGTGGTTTTTCATATTTCATAATGAAATTGCGCGTAGCTTTGCATGGTGAGTGATTCGATGCTAGATTTTTTTGAGACAATGGCCGAATACATCATTTAGAATCATATTTTTTTGCGTAGTTCTAATTACAAAAGCTATCCTTTACATCATGGGTCGTCAACCTGGTCCATACCACGCACTAGTGTGCGGTCAAGGCTTCCGTGGTGGGTGGTGGGCGATTTTTGCTTTTACCCCAAATTTTTTCAATCATATATTGGATTGAAATATAGCGATTTTGGTGGGCGGTAACGAAATTTTACCATGAAAAATAAGCAAAAGTGGGCAGTAGACATAAAAAGATTGATGACCTTTGCTTTTCATTATCATATTAAACGCCATGTCCAGTAAAAGTACAGTAAGCCCTGCTATAGCGGGAGGATAGGGAGGAGCTATAACAAATAAACGCTATATAAACTTAGGCACCCAAATTTGAGGTTTGGTTTTTTCAATTGTATTTTGTGATTTGAAGCAAATCAAACATTTTTCCAATTTTTATATTTTAAATAAAATTATAAGTGTTAAGTTTGTAAGCAAGCGACAAGTGCCTTGTACGAAAAACCACCGCATACGCTACAGTAAAAAGCTCTATAGAAGTGTCCGCTATAGCAGGGTTGACTGTATTCAAGAATTTCAACTTTATGTTATAATAATAGCTCATTAATCACGTACGGTTTAATATACCTGAAGGTTCGTTTTGATCGCTATGATGTTGGCAATGATGAGGTTCGACTACCCTACCAGATACGTCCGAACAGACAAGGCGTCTGAAGCGATAGCCAACCCCTTCTCCGCATGGCCGAGACCACTCGGGTACTGTTTCCAACCTGCAATTAAAAATTGATTGCTTGTCACTGTATCTATGCAATTTTTACAAGAGAGATACAAAAGATTAATAAAATAAAATTCACGATAAAATTATATGCATAACTTTTAAGTAATAATTAATCTGCCTCCATTGAAAGAATTCAAGTTTTTTAAACGAATAACCAAAATAAATCAAAAGTCAAGTTCAGATATTATCGGTCACCAGAGTAACTTACTACTCGGCTGATGCGATATAATTGAATGAGAACCGTACAAGAATACCTAAGAATTCGTTTTCTCATTTTTTTCTGCTAGCTGGATAGAAACTTTTTTTTTATAACTAACATCCCTTTTGATTTACGAGAAATAAACTAGAAATAAGAAATAAAAACAATGATATCGAATCATAAATATATAAATATACTGCTTTTGAATAAGCTAAACTAAAACCAAAATAACAATCAAGAAGGTTATTAATCTTCCTATGCATAACAATATTTTCACATAAGATAAAGCCGTTATTACAAAAAATTAAATAGATTTATTTATTTATTTATTTAGATCAGCATGCCGCAATATGTGAACACACCTTTCAACGTCACCGATGTATTCAGGAACGGCAGGAATATTGAAGTCTTCCGGACCAGACAGCACAAGGCATTTCGACCATGGGGGTGTTGGTTTCGAGTGGAAAATCCCACACGGACATTCATGGCCTTCGTACAAGACTGTGTTCGGGCAAGGGGAATTTCCCAGCTTCTTTCGAGACCTGTGAATTAAAAATTTTGATTCAATAAATAGTATATTTTGTTAACAGTAAATAATCGGTTCTCTAATATTTTAAAATTAAAAATGAAGTCAAGCAAATGTATGCCTATTGCATATTCAATATTTTCTTCATAAATAAAGATAGGATAGCTTAGCAAGCTAGAATCTTTTATGGAATATTATCTCATGCAGATATAACTTTCCAATGGTTGAACCCATCTTTATTTGAGATGACTTTAGATCCTATTTGATGTTACATTTTCATTTTCGGTTTATTTTATAATTAAGTCCAAAGTAAATTTGTTCCAACACGTTTAAGGAGCGTGCTACATTCGTAAAGATGCTTAAATTGTCTGAATATTTTAAAAGTTCGATGCCTTTTTGTTATTTGTATATAGATTACCACAAAAATATAATATACGAAGTTTTAAAATATTGGCATGACAAATTATACATCGTGGATTTGTTAATTAAGAAATCTTTTTTTTTTTTCATTTTTAACCTGCAAAAAACATTCTTTCATTTCGATGCTTTGACAAACATTTTTCAAATATTACATTACACATCAAATCATTGCTTTTGTTTTTTCATTTGTGTTCGAACTTCCAGTTAGTGCCTCTTTCGTTTTATGGAGACTAGCGGTAAACCTTCTACGACTCTAGCTTTAAAATCCCGTAATAATGTTAAAAACAGAATAATTATTTTTAACTGTGAACCAAAATATATAAAGAAATAAAAGAGATAGTGGTTTCAATTATACAACTACTGCATTACAATAAATTTACCTAGTACTGACACCTCCGCATTCTTTGGCGCATCTGGACCACGGAGACCAGTCGCTAAGTTGACAACCGGTACGGCAGTCCACCGAACAGCGCAGGTGGGAGGATGGAGGAGAGGTGGTATCCAAACAAGCTGTCGGAGGCACTTTATGATGCTGCTGGGAGCACCACACCCCTGAAAAAGAATATGGTTGCATAAAAAACAGCAAATTCTCAATGCATCGAGAACTCCGAAAGTAAAACGTAACACACGTTAATCTAAATGAAAAGGTAAGCTGAAAGTTGTAGTAGCATATTTTGAAGAGATAGTCTTGATTATGGCATAACAAAAATTTAATTTTCAGCTTATACATAGTTTAAGTCTCCGAATGGGTTTTAGAAGATGGCGCCATAGCACGGCACGACCCATCTTACACAGTCTAACCACAATTTAACATTAAGTTCAAAAATGCTTCAATGAGTTTCAATTATTTTGTTTTGTGCTAATCATAAAAACTCCAAACAAAAAATGCGAGAAAACATCCTAGTATTACTTCAAACACCATTAAAATGTTGGTCAAGCTTCCTCAAGGCAACCAATCTTACAGCAATTTAGATGAAATATTCGAAACATCTTTCAAATATGTAGCTTGACCAACTTTGGTTGAGCCAACATTACCTCGACCAATCAAATTTTCGTGACGTTTTCAACTTTCAAGCTCGGTATGTAAAATGATAAATACCTCTAGTCATTAATCCTTCGCCACATCGCTGATCTCTCGGAAGTCTGCACGGTGACCAGGCTCCGTGCGACCACCGGGCTGGCGAATCGTCGTGCGTTGATGCAGTCGCAGATGGAGATGACGAAGCTGACGTCGAGACAGAAGACGCCATGGTGAGCGGGCAACTTCGCCTCTCACGAAGAGCACCGCATGCCATGCCTCCACCGCTGGACGCTTCGAGAACTCGACGGGAACGCTCTTGGAAGCCACCCTCTGAAATTGTATGTCCAGAGTATCACCATCTAGTTTAATGAAGTAAATTTAGTAACAGTTTTTTTTTATAAAAAATGGTTGGGTCAATAGAGACACTTTATACCCTTCACGACTATGTATCTTCATACCTGCGCCACATAATTCAAAAAATATGAATGGCTTGAAACTTGTTTCTATTACTACACATTCATGACAATATTTTTCAAATATTAAAAAACAGTCAATTTTGTTCGATGTCTCTATTCACATTGAATCAGGGTGAATAGATACGAGAGAGGGTAAATCGAGACTTGGCAGGTGAATAAAGACAAAAATACAGATTGTAATGATTGAAATATGTGAACCTCTATTCTATACGAGCCTCTATTCATTCCGTTTTACGGTACTCATTAACCATAAAAAACATGATTGATTTTAATTTTCGTGAAATAAAAGAGAAGTTTTTAAGGGGTCAAAAAGTAAGGATGCACAGGCATTGAGCTTAAACACGTTTGTTTCAATTTTGGCCAATCATTTATTTGGTTTGGTTTTGTCATTAGAATGACAGTATTATTGTCATTGTAAAGAATTATATATAAATAGTAAAAATTACATTGGATACTTAGTAAAGTTGTGCTAAAGTTCAATCCTTGTTTTTCTATTCACCTGCCAGTCTCTCTCTATTCACCCCGTTTTACGGGTCCTGATTAAAGTAAATAGGTACCGTAGAAGTTATGGGTGGTATAGTTCTTACCGCAACCTGCAGGACATGGAGTCCACTCTGACCAATCTGAAGTTCGACAGTCTCGAGGGCAAATGACGGAGCAGGGTCGGCGAGTTTCTGGTTTTTTCAGAGGAGAGCATCTGAAAGTTATGACACGATAGCAGAATTTAGGTTCCGTTTCATAGCCGTGAAACAAGTGTTCAATCAAAAAAAATATTTTTACACTGTCCAAAACTTCTAGCGCCAGCGATGATGTCGTTCAAAAGAGCTTCACTATTGAGGAAATCGATCGAATTTAATGTCAATAACAAATTTAAATCGTTTAAGTTGTGTCCTTTTCAAAGAGTTCAGTCATTTCAAGTGCAAAAATTCTTCGAGCTTTAAATTTATATTCTGCGAGTACGTGAATGATATTTTGGATATTTAATCGCTGAACCTTTCTCACCTTTTACGCCTTTTCATGCAATTTATTATTAAAATACATGTAAACCTTTTTCCTGATGTAAATAAAATTACCACGATTCTGTTAAAGTATACAGTGACATATGTATGTTGAACAATGGGCAAATTGAGATTGACTTACGAAGGGTCTTCAACTTTTCTGTCGTTGTTTTGCATGCACCAAACTTCGCGCGTCTGAATAAGACCTTCGCCGCAATCATTAGTCTTCCTTTCTTCGATCAATCTTTTTTCTTCTACGCTTATTCCCAAATCTTCTCCTAAATCAGATTTAGCGTATTCTTCATCAGCGGGTGTCTTTTCACTGGGGTCCTCCTGGAATATTAAAGAAATTAAACATACTTCAAGCCAAAATTGATGCTATTTATCATTATAATAGACCATCATCAAAAATACAAATGCAATCAAATTTTTATTCGTCGAAAATGCTCTGATCTTCATAAGAAGGATGAAGTCATGAAATCAATATTCATATGTGTATCAGGTAAATTGTTTACTGACATCTATTATTAAGTTTATAAACAAATAGTAGTGCATTGAATGTCCGACTATCAACATTTTTTATATATATTATATTCTCTCGGTGGAGAGATGGACCTTGAAATCCGTGCTTGCGTATTCTTCAACTCATTTGATTCTTGTGATAGTACGAGAATTTGTTATGATAAATTGAATATATTTTGGCGGAAGATACGGATTATTATTTGACGGGGGAAGAAGAATCACGAGCGGCGAATGAAAGGAAATCCTGAAATTGCAGAGTGCCGCTTCGTGAAATATATGCTCTGATAAAAGTGTATCCAAGAAACTTAATTTTGGTATACTTCATTTTTGAATCACGTTTACTAAATACATATAAGAAGTGTATTTATAAAAATTGAATACCTCTGGTTGACACGATTGCCAGGGTAATGAGAGCCAAGAGTAGCCGTGACATCCGTGAATATTGCAGGGCTTTTCTTGAGTCAATGCCTCAGGCCCGCCACAAGCTCGGCCTCCTGGAAAAAAACATGAAATTATGTCTGTTAGAATCCACTTACTGATTGACTTGACACAGATATGACTTTGATATAGTATAATATATTTTAATGCACAATATATACGCGATGTAACCAATAAAGCATTCAATAGATAACATATAGAATTATGAATATTTAAGTTTTTTGTAAACCTGACACTAAAATGCTTCATATTAAAATCCCGTTTTTAAAAACAACAAAGATCTCGTTTGCCTATATTAAGCTTTATTTTTGGAAACTTAGCATGAGTTTACCACAATACATAGCATTTGTGGTTGAATTGGTATCGTATTGCTAATGTACACGGTTTGAAGCCTTTAAAAACATATTCATTCATAAGTATATTCACAAAATATTTAATGATCAATAACTTGTGTAATTATGTATGTGTCTTCTAAATTTACTCCCATTTAACTGTTCTAAAATGGTACTGAGTAGAGACTCCAATTCGAGTATCGAGTACTCGATACTCGAGTATACTCGTCCATTTTTCAAGTACTCGATATTCGAGTATTTTGTTAAATACTCGAGTATTATCGTTTTAGTAATAATTAGCGAGAGTTATTTCTACTGCGGGAATTATAAAAACAAAACATCGAACCATTTTAAAATTTGTGACGCTTCATTGTATCGCTCTATTATTGTTGAAATTTATGTTGAATAAATTGAAGTAAATGTATTAATCAAATTGAATATGCTTTTTTATTTATTTATCAACAATTAATATATACAAATTCGAATTGATAATACACATTTTGGTACATCTGAAACTACTCGAGTATTTTAACTTCTTACTACTCGATACTCGAGTAGTTGAGATGTCGAGTAATTGGAGTCTCTAGTACTGAGTGACATGGATCAGTTCATCATTAGTGCCGTTCTTGACATATATTTCTTTCCTCACACTTTCAATGAAAGATTAGTAGCGAGCAATTATCAAAGATCTAATTCTGTTAAGGTAAGCTCTATTACAAGTCTATATAAACGACAAATTGGAAGCGGACAAAACTTATCTGAAAATGTAATTTTTTAGACGTTTCGAAACAGGAAACACAAAATCTTTTCAAAACGGAAAAAGATTTCAATCTATTAATCGGTAAGATATATTGAATGTTACCCAACCTGCTCGTGGTGGAGCGATGATGGTACGGTTTCTTGTGCGGAATCCTTTAGAGTGTTTCGTGGAACAGGAAGCAGAGCACGGAGACCATGGTGACCACACTGACACTACACAGTCATCGGGGCAAGGCACCAGGCAGGTTTCCACGCGAGCTGGAGAAGGTGGAGCACTCCACAGAGCACACATCTCCTTGTCGAGCGGTGCCTGGAGCAAAAGATTGAAAAATTAAAATTATTTCCAATTCAATTCTTTCATTCCATTTATATAAATAATATCAGTTTTTTTGGGTCAAATTATAAGTAATAAGACGGTTCATGATTCAAATAATGTCAATACTTGTACTGTTCAATGTAAAGGCATTATATTAAATATTAATAAAACACTTTTTATACTTATTTCACAATTAATTTATTAAGATCAGGACCGGTTTCGCTCATCGCGAGCATTTTCATCCGATGAAAATTAAGCTGAAAATGCCCGTGATGCACCCGTCCTGACCCCAATACAATAATTTGAGGAATGAGAACAAAAAATATTTTAGTATTTTTAAAAGCCAGGTTCAATAAATATCAAA
This sequence comes from Himalopsyche kuldschensis, assembly GCA_028554975.1. Lineage (NCBI taxonomy): Eukaryota > Metazoa > Arthropoda > Insecta > Trichoptera > Rhyacophilidae > Himalopsyche > Himalopsyche kuldschensis. The sequence continues at coordinate 3,558,734 of JAHFWI010000005.1, forward strand.
CGTTTTCTATCTATCATTTGAGAGCATTAATTTATAACGTCTTTATTTGAGTCATTAGAGATTTGAAGAAATATTATTTATCAGCTGTTAAAGCAAAAAAAATATATAAAGACGCTTTTACATTTTTGTTTTTATTTACCATAAAAAAAACTTGTGAAAAACTACAATTAGTTACAATACAACTAACTAAATTAGAATTTTTTGAATTTTGTACTTTTCCATGAGTTTTGTCGCTAACGACCCGGGTCGTTAGCGACAAAACTCATGGAAAAGTACAAAATTCAAAAAATTCTAATTTGATATTGAAATTCCATCAAGCACCCTCAGTCGAAATACTTAATTATAACAACTAACTAACTTAAATTTTTTTTTACTGATATCTCTTAATTAAGCATAAATGTATCCGCGGTAAAATTGGGTTTTTATTGATGTCACCATAGAACTGGCAAATAAGATGAAAAAAGCCACTCGATTGAAATATATTATATTACCCCGTGAAGATCAACGCACGTGACAGCTCTCTGTCGCACTCCAGGGCCGCATGCGTTTTTGTCGTGCGGCGGTCTTCGGCAAGCGTTCCAGGGCTCGGCGGCCCAGTGGGCGCATTCGGCACGCCCGCACGTCTGGACCATCGAAAGAGCGGGGCACGACCAGCCGCCTACCGCCGAAGCAGCCACGAGTACCCGCCTTGTCCTTCGACGATAACCTTATAAATGTAAATCGATTGTTACGCAAGTTTCATATTAACACTTTGTTTGCGGGGCTTCTTAATTACCATAGTAATTACGCACAAATTTGTGCACACCGTAAACAATGAGTTAGCTGACTGGGCGTTCTTTCGATTTATTCGGCTTTAAGCTTTGTTCTGGTAAGTTCATTTTAATAATAAAAGCATTCATATAAATAAATAGAAGCAAAATTCTGTTAAATAACCGGACAAATCAGAACATGACTTTTCAGAATATGCAGAACATGACATTTCAGAACAATCGGCCTACCTACGAACACCGTCCGAGCGCGCTCGCTTTATAATATTGGGTTTTCACATACATATTTGTCTATAAACAATTTACCAATTATGAATAGGGCTGCCACAACAAGAAAATAACTGTAATTATGAGATCACCGAAATTAAAATAAATGTTTAATAACTATTGTAGTTAGTTCGCGTGCATTTTAAAATTCATTCGTTGAGCTGGCACAAATATGTATATATATATATATATATATGTATGTGGGATCTGGCGGTGGAGTCGGGCAAAATAACGAAGGTTTTAGTTTTATAATACGTCTAACAGTCTTAACACCGGCTTATTCTGGCGGAAAAAATATCATAACAAAAAAATCTTAAGATTAAAATTAACATTTATATAATATTTTTACACGCTTCTCAAATGTCGTATCGAAATCGACTTGCACAGAATTTTTATATAGATAATAATAATAATAAAAATTATTAATTAATAATAACAACATAATTGTCCGATTGATCTGAAATGTCATGTTCTGAAAAGTCATATTCTGAAAAGTCTTGTTCTGAAATGTCATGTTCTGAAAAGTCTTGTTCTGAAATGTCATGTTCTGAAAAGTCGTGTTCTGAAAAGTCATGTTCTGAATTGTCATATTCTGATTTGTCATGGAACCGTTATTAACCCTCCAAAACACATTAATTAAACACTTTTTAAATATTACAATAACACTCAAAGTTTATCTTTTTAATAAATTAACCTTACAGTTGTTGGTCTGATAATGAGTCTCAAATATGCGAAACACGTGTCACCGAGTATTGCAAAATACTTGGAAAAACCAATTTTTCCATTTAGTTTTAGTCAGCTGTTTTCAAGCAAGCTTATGCGCAAAGCATCCATGTTAATGGATAAGAACAAATAATAAACTTCTTACGATGTTTTAAAAGCCACTGACACAGCTGTGTTCTGGAAGATGTTAAAAATATGGGCTTTTAATTTGAATCAACCTTATAGCACAAAATTTTGAATTAGTATTTAAAAAAAATGAGTTGTCAACTAATTCATTGGATGCTGGTTTTAACACTTTTACCACGTCATATTTACAAAAGTTCAGAACCATTCATGACACCATCAATCTAATCTAACTACAAAAACATGCAAGTAAAAAAGACTTTGCGAACCATTTGTAGTCAGTTCTTCAACAGGTGTCATGGGGCATCCAGCGAGGGGCTCACAAGGACCCCACTCACTCCATTCTCCGACAACGCAGTCACGGGGGCACGGCACCTGATAATTTACAATTAAAAATAATTTGACTTAGTATATAATAAATCATTATTTAATTTTGAACGCAAAAGGTTTCGATGGAAACACATAAATGGCTGTAAAGCCGCAACACATACTTCTAGATACTTCTATTTGAGTATCGATACTCGAGAATACTCGTCCATTTTTAGTACTCGATACTCGAGTATTTTGAAAAATACTCGAGTAATACTCGTTGACTAAGCTATGCGAGACTTTCATTTGTTAGTTTTGCTTTGGGTCCTACTGACTTATTTTGTCATTGACAAGTTTATGACGACAAGAGACAAAACATAATATTAAAAAATATAGTAACAAAAATTCGAACCAATTTAAAATTTGGAACGTATAATTCTCTATTATTTTTAAAATATGTGTTTTATAAATTGAAATGAATTAATGAAAATGAAATAAAATAAGCTTATTTATTTATTTATCTAATTAATTTAAAATTAAAATTTATTATTTATATTTTGGTACATCGAAATTACTCGAGTATTTTAAAATTTTATTACTCGTTACCCGAGTAGTTGAGATGTCGAGTAATTGGAGTCTCTACATACTTCGCATCTTTGGACAGTTGCAGGATGTGGTAGGTGGTCACAAGCTGACTGATGACCGGTGTAAGACTCTGGAGAGATGGAGCCTCCATGAAGGCTGCTAGCACAAGTCACTGATCGTCTCTGCAAGCCGCCTCCGCATGAAAAACTCCTCTGCATCTGGCTTGACGTATCTAGAAATATTATTTGAAGAATTATCATTCTGATAAAAATAATAAAACATTTTTAGTACTTATTCGACTTTGAATTAATTAAGGTTAGGAACGGTTTTGCTCATTGCAAGCTTTACTGATACTTCTGGTATGACAAACAATTGGTTATACAAATATGCAAATATATCAAAGTTATATTTAAAAAAAAGACTATAACTAAAATATTGAAGACCTCTCTAAGAAGAGTGATGTATTATTATTCAGCGCAAAGTAAGAAGAAAATACTTTTCAGTCCAACGGTCATTTAATGCCATTCCACCCAGAATTGCCAGTAAACACATTAAAAACTTACCATACAATTTGATACAAATGGCATGAATACGGTATTGCCAGGATATCTAATGTGAAGATATCACACGTTTATGAATTTACGAAAGTATCCGGATAGGGATTCAAGCGTGTGGATAACAAAGCTGAATAAGACTAACGCCCAAGAGGCTACAGGACTGACTATATGATAAAAAATTCACACAAATAGACACAAGTTATAAGACTGTGCCGAAGAATTTGTCTTTATAACGATGTATTCATGATAAATTAGGAAGTGAAGACAATTAATTATAAATCAAAAGAAAGCTCAGTTGATATTAAATATTCGTTGTTGATTAAACAAATATTTCACATTGCATACATATACGATATAGCATACTAAATAATTGTGTCCTTATTATTTTATCCATTGAAAAAGTTGTGTGTAGCCATGACTACAAACAAAGTCGTATTGTCATGAATAAAAGATCTGTATTTCTAAATTCAAATTTTGATAAAAAAAAATTGGATCGGTAACAAAAGAATAATATCTCGGCTTTAAAAAAAACATGAGGTTTGTTTGTTGTTCCGAAAATCGATTGTGTATTTTATTAACGCTGTGCTTGTTTCGCCCCGGGTGCATGAGGTAATCGCTACGCCGTAGAAGGTATTATTCTACGCCAAATCGTAGAGTGGGTATCTCCACGATCTGGACATGGAATCAAAATATGAGTCAGTTTCCCGAATAAACTATTCAGTAATGGGCGGGCAACGGATGCCTTTGTTCTGAATCATCAAAGCATTACACCTTTTTGTACGAAAAGCGAGTAATTCTAGAAAATTTGTAAATTAGATATTTTTTTTTCTAGAAGTGAGTCATACGTATGAAAATTCTGAGAAGCTTTTGTTGTTTGCAAGAAAGGGTAAACGTTTTTATTCTAAAGCGAAGTGGCAATGAACTTATAAATTCATATAAGGTAGGTTAAAGCGGTATACACGTATGTATTTTTCTTTACAATATTTTCAATTAATGAAAACTATTTCATTGGAACATGTATATATTATACAGGTATGTACATATGTATATGTTACAGAGAAACTGTATTCTCAGTGAAAATATACTCTTCACCAGTGAAATCATGTTGTCATACAAATCTATTACTTGATACATTTTCACTGAGAATACAGTTTCACTGTAATATATACATATAAATAAATGTAGTTAAATTTGTTAAATGCATGGCGCATTGGCGTCAGCTGTAATGCCATGATTTGTATTTTCTTGAATAAATAAATAAATAAACATTTTTTTAAGTGGGCGCATTTTATCAAAGCGGAACTCGATGTCATGAATAATAATAAAATATTGAGAATTAAGACTGAAGGTGCTTGATGGAATTTCAATATTAAATTTGAATCGTTTGAAATTATAATTCAAGTTCAGTTTTCAGTCAGTTCAAGTTCATTTGTGCACATAAAAAACCTGAAGATGCCGAAATTCGAATCCAGGGTCGGTAGCCACAAAATCCACGGAAAAGTAAAATATACAAACGATTCAAATTTAAGCTGTTGAGCGTATTTATGAAATATTAACACCGTCGGTTGAAATGGTCTATCAAAAAGAAATTAGTAAGTATTAAAGTCACAGTTTGTGTTTCACTGCTAAATAAATCGTTGATACACTGTTTGATTAAACAACCAAAAATTAACAAACAAGGCTTTGATGTAGAATTCAATATAAATACCGTATAAAATTGGATGGACTATGTGATCCTCAGTGACTCTGCATGCAGACCATGGAGACGGCGCCCAATGAACGGCCTTTGCTCGGTCACTTGCAATTCCAAGAACCTCGTTTCGCTCTTCCAGGGGTCCACACTGCTTCCCGTTCCCTAAAATAATAGCGATCATAAAAAAAACGCAATACTTAACGGCGTCACGCGGAGAGCGAGTAGTATTAAATTCCACGCTAATGACATATGCATTGGAAAATTTCATCGAGTAATACACGAAACAAAAAATAGCAATTAATTAGTCAATTAATCAAAGAATTGAGATTTAGTGAAAAGGAAACGAAACCATAGCATGAACTAGATCTCGCATAAAATGAATTTGCTGCAAAAAAAAAAATACAGAAAGAAAGAGAAAAAAAGATACATTAGATTTCAACAAGTCAACTGAGGAAGTTCCGAAAAAATCAACCGTAGACCATAATATGAAGAATAACCATGTCCGCTACCAGCTTGGAGAATATGGACTCCTCATGGAGTTTATCTCAACATATTTTTTTTTCTATGAGAACTACTTGTTACGCAGTTGCTCAACCTCTCTTTTTCGAAGAGAGTAGGGATGGAAAGAATACGACGACTAGGACAGGACTAGTGATTATCTAATCACTGTCACTATGCGTCGCTCTTTGGGATCGGATAGTTGGGAAGGGATTTTCAACAACACAAACACCCATACCTTTGAACAGATTTATAGACTGAAAAAATCCGCTCGTACCGGGAATTGAGCCCAACGCAAGCCAACAACGTTGACACTGCGCCACAGTACTGTAAAAACACTGCATTTTCATTTTTAATCGCTCAGTAATAATTTTCGTTTATATTTACCCTGTGGCAGTGAAATGATATTTCTAGTCCTGGTGTTGCCATGTGAAGCACACGTGGCACGCCATGGAGACCACTCACTGACCTGGCAGTGAGTTGTAACAATGCACACTCGACGTGATCTTGCAACTGTTACACCCATTGAGGCGCAGTACCTACGAACAAAATGCATCGTTACAAACAATACGAACTGTTAAACGGAAACTCTCATCTTTCATAACCATTATATTAATATACCTTAATCGAAGTAAAATACATAGCAACGTATTAAGTCTCAACTACCTAGTCAGAACTAAATTAATATCTTTAACAAAAGATAGTCAGGATAAACAAAATTTAACTTATACCGCCAAAGATACTTACTTTGTTGACATGTATAAAGTTCTTAATCAATTTACGTCTTTTAGTTTTTATTTTTATATAATACTTCGTATAATTTGTTGTACAATAATATGTTAATTTATGTCATCTTTACAGTATAAATTAGCACAGTATATATTTGTCATTCATTTGTTTTTCTGTTGTATTGATGAATCAAAAGGTGTTCGGAAAATAAAACTAGAATTTCGGAAATTATTCATCGCATCTTCACGAAAACAAATGAATATTTAATATTCATTTTTATATATAACTGCCAGAACTATATTTTGGAGTAAGTATTTTCAATTGGCAATAGTAAATGATATAGATTAATTAAATTGGTATAAATTATCCAGTGAAAGACTCAAAGAATAGTCATATGCATTCAAATTATTTTCATATCCATATGAAAATGTTTGAAAATAATAAAAGCGACTGAAAATGGTGGACGTGTAGATATTTAATATTATGTTTTTTATGAAAAGCATAGCAACTCAATCAATCGTTGGGAATATTTTCAGAAACCGAATTGGTTTTCCACTGCCGCTCGTTGTGTTTATGCAGCTGATATTTCAAAGCGAGGATTCTATCGTACACATTCATGCCCCAGTAGAACTGAACGGGATTGGTTTTGTAACATGCGGTATATGCGTTAAAAAAAATGAAACGATGTAAATTAAAGAAAATGTGACCCGCTCAGCCACTTAAATTGAGATGATATTAAGCTCCCCGTGTATAATTTGTATACAAAGAGCTCGTTGTTTTAAACGTATTAGCTAGAAATTACGTTTATGGTGATCCTTAAATAAATGAGCATTTTTTAAACTGCCGTGAAGTTAGTTTTGACTGCAATTAAGCAAGCACGGTCAATGTTTAGTATAATTGTATACTCATTGCATTTTATATATTAAATAAAGTGACAGGAGAACATTCGAGACGATAATGAAAACGCAAATAACATTCGTTGATTTGACTGGGCTAGAGTATATTTTTAACGATTTCCAATACTAATGTCGACTATATGGGCTTTTAATGGAGTATCTTAACATAAGTTTTTCTAACGACTGGTAATAAGTAGCTTAACATTTCTCTTTCGAGAGAGAAAATAAAGAAAGATCAGCCTGGAAGTTAATAGGGGATTAGTTTTCTTGTTACTCTCCTACGCCTTGTTTACTCGGTCGAATGAGAAGAATGTGGAAAGAAATGAAAAAATCACATCCATGCATTCGGATAGAACTTCATAAAGTATCCGAGGGTTCACATTGTTAACAAGGCGATCGAATATATCGAATGAACAGCGCTAGCCCCTCGACTTCAGGAAAGTCTACTAATGAATATATACGACTATGCTGAAAAAAATATACTAGAAAGTAGAATGAAACTTAGGGAAAATATGTATTGAGGTAGAGGGTTATGAACGTTTTATATGTTAAGTTAGAAAAAATAACATTTTGAAACAATAGAAGTTTATCATTATAAAGCTGACATCATACACATTCTTTTTTTATATATTATGTTAAGCTACATAATATGCGTGTTGAATATCGTGTTAATATCACGGAGTAAATGATTTTGAAAAATGTCGTCGTTAAGCCATTGCGATATTATTGTTAAAGGCGAAAGCTCGAATATTTGGGTCACTTGATAAATATTAAGAAGTACTAAATCATGCAAGTCACGTGGTAGGGGTGCTTTTATTTAAAAGTGATCTATTAAATATTCTGCGGCTGGAAACCTGACGATGGTGGTATAAATTTTATACTAACATTTTCGAGTGGATGAATCATAATATTTAACTTGTGGTAATGATATCGGAGAAAAACTTTTTTTGGAAAGGCTGCACGATTTTATAGTTTGGTGTATTTTTGAACTTATTTGAACACGGTATTTTTTGGATTTTCTTTTCTCGGAATAATGCCGAGAAAAATTATGTGAGGTGAAAAATATTTTCCGTCAAAGTGATAATTGCAGTGACGAAATTGTTCTTTCTTTTCTTATGCTTTGATGTTCTTATAAGAAAATAGGAAGATTATATATTTTTTTAAAAAGTCTTCTTATAATCCTGTGCCATTATTGAAGTTCAAACAAATGGTTAAAATCAATATGATGCTGGAAAGACAACAAAAAGAATAAAACAATCTCTTTGCCTGCCATTCACTTTGTCTCTTAACTTAAAATTTTCATTTATAAAAAGTATGTAATTTTCTAACTGCTTTATACACATACGTGATGTGTTATTGTCTGTGTTTTATTATTAAAAAATATGGTTATGGTATTACCAAGCCGGTATTAACTCAAAACATTCATTTTTTAATTTGGATATCAGTGATTCTTGCTTCCAAAGTTTTTGTATGGATAGCATTGTAAACCACCCCAGCTATGGAGTGCGATAAAATGAATTATGTATATATTTACTTGATATCAAGGGGTGCTCCGTATGCGTCCCTGCAGCGTACGTCCCTCGTCTGCTCACCGACCTGTGGCTCGAAGGTGAGAGAGCCACCAGGTGAACGAATGCGAGAGTAGCCCACTACCACGTTGGGAGTAGAACTCGAGCTGCCACTTACCGGTTCACATTCTCCCCAAGGGCCAACGTATATTGCCAACTCTTCAGAAGGTTTTCCTGAAAAACATAAATGCGATTTATTAACAAGAGTACACAGTACAACGGAGGAAAACAAAATGTTTATTTTTTTGTAATTCAGAATACCACTGCAAGGTATGTTAAGGTAAGTTTTAACTTAGATGACTTATTTATTTAAGATCACCTAAAAAATCCCATTTGAAATAATATGTATAATATATTACTAACGAGAATTCGTTGAGGTGTGCACGGGAAAATTTGAAACCTTTCCACAATGCTTAAATCTATTATAATAGTAGCAGAGTTATCTAGAATGGTTTCCAAGTAAATAAATATAGACGATTGTAATGTATTTTGATCAATCTTCAAAAAAAATAGAAGCTGTATTTTTTAACACCAAATCAACTGATAAAACTTTTCCAGAATAAAGTTTTGTAGTAAAATTTCACATTTAAATTCATATACGTAATCCAACGTTACTAAAAAATATTCGAAAAAATCTGCGTATTTCATTTTACTTTTGTTCCGTCTTATTACCCTAAACGGATGTTAAATCTGGAAGAAAAAGAAAAAGCAATCTAAGTTTTCAAAAGAAAAATTATTTGTCTGCTAAGGGAATCTCAGGGATGTTACAGGCGAGGGCGTAAAAGCCCAGATGGGTAAGTGATTGTACTTTTTCAGATGCGAGACGTTCATATCTGTCTATATGGCTACAAAGAAAATTTTTCAAGTGTCCGATATTCGGGTCGCCCTTAAAAGAGATAGATGGACAGCGTTAAAAATTAAGTCACTGGTCAATATGTCATACTGGGAAAAACCTATATGATCCATATTGTCAACACCACGAACCAAGTAAAGCTAAAAACTTTCATAATATATCATTCATAATATTCACAGTGTCGCATGATTTTTCTGAAGTCGGTTCTTTTTACTTTTTGGTTTATAAAAAATGTATTCGGAGAAAAAAATCTCAAGATGTATTTCTATCTTCATCTAACTGGAAGTCATTAAGTAGTCTGTTAACGGAAATAATTGATACTGCCAGTCCAATCAAAAGCCGATAGGCCTAGAGCTCTTCAGAAATGAATAAAATATACAATCGATTTCGGGTCCAAGGACAACCTTTTAACCTGTTGATAAGCATTAAATTGTGTTTCAGTATCGCAATTTACGAAGAGTACGTGAATCATGTTCAAGACTTGATACCAGGGCTGTGGACTCGGAGTCGTGGACGCGCGGTGGTTTGGCCGGAGTCGGAGTCGTGAATTTTTTTCATAAATAAAAATGGTATGAAAAAAACTTAACAAAAATAAAAGTTTTTCTTAATCGGAATCGTAGTCGATTTATTGGTCAGGAGTCGTGTTTGTTTTTAATGACTCCACAGCCCCGCTTGATACATTATAGAAAAATCAGAAAAAAAATCATTCATTTCCTTTAATGCTTTTTAATATCTACAAATTATTTTTACTTCAGTAGAGTTGTCAAAGATGGCCATGACATATATTTTACACATACACAACGGATGGTTTTGGAAAACTAATTTGTCAGGTAATTAATTGTATAACTTTGACATCACCTAAAAATCGTCAAAATTACGGTTTGTCTTAATCAGGTGTGAATAATCTTTCCTAATTCTGATGCAAAATTATTATTCCATTTCTGAGTCGGTAGCTGGACCAATTAAAAATGAGAACTACAATAACGTGCTCTTTTTTATTTGATTTACATAATAAACGACGTAAAATCAATGCTATGCGGCGATTACAAAATTTTCAGTGAAGATTGACTTTGCTCTTAGACTTCGAGCCTATCAATATTGATGTTGGTATTGCTAAAAGGTAGTCGCATAAAAGTTCCAAGGTTCTTGCTTGTTATCCCTGTCAACTAACTTAGCTGAGATAGTTCAGGGATGGACCAAAAGGGTTGCCCATATATTAACTAAATTCCAAATAAACACACGAAGGTACGTTTTTCCGACGAACGAGCTATTTACCAAGCGTATTCTCTTTTCAGTAGCTTGAAGCACACCCATTTTTATCGACTTCTAAATAGATCGTGTGCTTCTCTAATCCGTTCATTTCATTTCCTGCCTTTCACGTAATAACGATCGTGTACAGCTACATGCCACGTAGCCCTTCTTTGAGTTTTTCTCCCTATTGAATCGAGGCGCCGGTTTTAGTACGTTTACGTGAGTACTCGAAGTACCCCACTGCTAGGATTATCTATGCTTTATATAAACCATTGTCTTTTGCGGCTTACGAGCAAGAACATCCAAAATGACTTGTTCTCTAACGATTTTCCGTCTACTCGAACTAGCATGAAGTCGTAGGCGTTTATATTTTTGAGCTTACATTTATTATCATTAAAGTGATATTGTGCACAACAAAGCAAACTTTCATCAATCATGTGCTTATTGTATTCCTGTACGAGCAGTGTCATAATCCTTGAATTCGTAATAAAATGAATGGATGATTGTGATCTGATCCAAAAATATCATAGCTCGAGTAATAAGACCAAGCTAAATAACTAATCTAAATGCCCCAAATTTCAAAGTGGACATTATTCCAAAAAATAGCCAACGGTCACCGGTCACCCCAAAGGATAAATTTCCAGGTATGAAAAAAAATTGCATCCCCATTGAAATATATTTTATGGTGTACATAAAGCTGATTTATTATTATAGGCCGGATATAACGCAACGCATATCCCAAGAACCAACCTTGTGACGCAGATGTTTATATTCCTCATTATGACAAAAATATTTAACGAAACCGAACATAAAATTATGGATCGGTATCTCAAAGACATTAATTATAAAAGCTTATATTCATATGCTGAAAACTATTATCATTAATCAGTGAAATCCGATAGCGAAGTGCAACATAATCACTGGTCCCATACGGGACCGTAAGGCTTTAAAAGGTTAATTTTATTTTTTTAATAAATATAGCACAGTTGTTTTTTACTCTTTCCGCGTATTTAATAAAGGCCGAGATCGGGATTGACTCAATTTAGTGCTGTTGCGATCGAAAAGTAGTCAAAAAATATGTTTCATATATTTAAATAACACTATAATGCTTTTTCATCAAGAATAGACATTTATCACCATAAAAGTGATCATATTTTTTGTTACAACAACGAAATATATGACAAGATTCTGAACGGGGTAGTGAACGCCTGACCTACTTCGCAGCTTTTAGATATAGCCCAACCCCATCCAAATCAATTCGTCTTTCCACCTTTAAACGGAACACCTGAAAAAACCTGAGCAAGCATACTTAATAATGGGAAACCAAGAAAGGGTACCGCCTGAGCTAACGAGGAAGGTGGATAAAAACGGCGTCAGTCTATCAATCTCACTAAAGAAAAATAACCTTGGTCTTATAAATATGAAGGTATACCTTTGGATAAACTCTTACTCCTACCTACGAAAAGGCCCGAAAGTGAGTTTTCCGGTCGAAAATAAATCTCATGCTATTAACTGAATTTAGAATGTTTAAAATAGTCGTATGAATATGAAATCATTGCAAAACAGTATTCACGAATAAGTAAAAAAATCGCAAAAATAAAATGTTTAAAGCAATAAAACACTTTTATTAGCTAATTTCGTTTGTAGAAGAAAAGATGTCGCTTAGAAATAAGATGTTTTTGGTACTAGGTTTTGTTCTTCGCCAGCATTTTCATCGCAAAGCAAAAGACATTTAATCCGTACCGATTACCTAATTTAATGTAACACTTAATTAGAATTTGGACTAATTTTAAATTTACATCATTGTCGTGATTAATTTATGCCGTAAATTAAAGATTACTTCAGACGCAAAAATCTCGATTTTTGATTTGATTTGAGCTATGGTGGTTATTTATTTTTAGCAGGTCACTAAAAATTCAATTGTAATTAATTGAATTTTAATTCTTTACAATTTGTATGAAAATCAGTAAAATCTTTTCATAATCTACTATTAGTCATAAATATATACATATATTTAAATTCATATAAAAAAATAAAATATTTGGTATCAGAGCTAATGCCCCCATTATTTATTAATATGTAAATCATATGAGATAAACTCGATGAGGAATTTTATGAGATCAATTTATCGATTGAGAACGTGCAACCTTGCCGTGACTTAAACCCAGGCCCATCTGATAACTAGGGTATATCTCTTACCACTAAACCACAGAGACCGATACTATTATATAAATGACTGTTTGTTTTATTTGTTAACGAGTGAAAAGTCAGTCAGAAGAGTGAGTCAGTATAGAAGACTATGTGATGAAAAAAAAATTCAGATCTCAATTGCAATTTAGAATTGAAAAAATAATATTTGATGATTCAGGTCACGAATGTGGACCTTCCTTTGATCACGAAACGAAGTTTATGCCATCCCGGCACATATAGACTGACGTATTGCTTTCATAAAGCAGTAGTAGTAAAAAGCCCTTTCCTCATACTACATCCCAATACGTATGGCAAAAATGATTTCAAATGGCACTTTTAGATATATTTTTAATGCCGGGTTTTCGTCGAAAGTGCGGCGCTAAATCAACAAAGACATAAATTCAAAATCAATACTTTCTCAGGACGTGAAAGTGACAGGGCATGCCGCATGATAGCATTTCCCATTATTTTGATATAATCGGATAGTACGTGGAAAATGATGTCGGTTTGCGATTTCCGTAGGATAGCGGTCGTGTTCGGGTTTAAATATTCTCCCTCACTAAATATAATATAGCGAACTTCTTGCACCGAAGGCAAAAGTTATCAACTAAAGGTAAATTGCTGACAAATAGTTTCGCAATTCTTAAGAGAGATGTGGTGTCGTGAGGGGGCATTAATACACCAATATAACGTCATCGCCGCTGATTTCGCAATCCTTTGAGGGTCCTAACTTCTCTTAAGATATACAAAACTAATATTAAGTGTATGAATATGATAATTTTGCCGTATCATAAATTTATAATGTACATTTGACACTTTGATTATAGTTGAATTATTGAAATAACCTAAAAGTTTCAACGTTAATTATGTATGGCCTCAAAAACTATATGATAATTTAAGATTCGTATATAATTAATAATACGCAAGCTAGTTCTATATATCTTATAATATATAAAAATCAATATTTGTTTGTTTGTTTGTTCTTACTCTATGCACTGCCATACCGTTCACCCGATTGCAATGAAACTTTGGTGTTGTGTTGTGTAGATGCCCGAGAATGTTTTTTAAATACATATATATATTAAAATGAATGTTTTTGTATGTGTATGTGATCCTATACCGTTGTGATACAAATTTGGTGATTTTTTGTTTTGACGCCTAAGAAGGTTTCTTTGTTATCTACCTTTCTAACACCTTTCGTTTCATTGAGGGGCATTGCAACGCTTGCCGGGAACCGGCTAGTTATATATAAATATAAATAAAACTGTCAAACAGCTGCTTAATTGGCTCGAATATTTTAGTAGCGCTACTTTTATTTTGTAATAAAACGCCGCTTGGCAAGGAAAACAGACGAGTGATTTCGTTTATCCGTATTCCGATCTTCTTCTTTAGTAATTTCCGCCCCCTATTTTGGTCGTAAAGCATGTTGTCTCCAAGATTCTCTGTCATCTTCAGACTTTTTGCTTCCTCCAAAGTAATTCCACCATCCTGCAGCCCCGTTGAGTACATTCTTCTCATGCTCAACAGAGACCGTTCGTCCCAGGCTAATTGCTTAATTGAGCTGAATTCAATGCTGTCAATTACCAGAGCCAATATGGTCACCTGCATTTGTGTAGCACTACCACTCAGGCCGTATACTAAACCACCAACTCTTTCAATGTTTTTCCCTGTATTTGCTAGAGGGTAGCTTGTCTCAAAACAAAAGCTGTCGTTGACTGTTGTCAAAAAATTGATCAATTGCAATATTGTAAAGTAAATTGAATTTTACTTAAATACATGCGTTATATTACAATGGCTATCACCAAATCACAGCATAAAATAGCGCAAATGTGTTTCTTCAATCTCAGGCTTCTCCATTTTTCTACAATGCCAAAAAAAAAATATAAAATATTTTGAACTGGAAAGAATACACACAGAGCTTCAAAATGATACCAGCTACAACGTGCTAGCCAACGGCAACCGTTGACAAACTGAGTTTAAAGTGACGCGCCAGAAAAAATGTAATTTCTTTCCGTTTTACCTAATATTAGCTTTAAACAGTAATGCGTACATTCAACCTCATCTATATATTTATACTAGTATTGCTACCCGGCTTCGCTCGGACCAGTTTAGGGTTATGTTCACCTCGGCGCGTAAATTCAGACGGCCAAGTTGAAATAACTTTTTTCAAAATTCAAAAGTCTAGGTCATTTAAAATGGAATTAAAATGAACATTTCAGACTGGAATTGACATTTCACAACCCCTTTCATATATTGACAGCCCCATTCTCACCCATTAAAATGTCCAAATTCAAGGAAAAAATCTAATTTGCTGTCAAAGAAATGTCAAATAATACCTTCACGTAAATAATAAACATTATTATATTAATAAAAGCCGGGAAAAGTTCAGTAGAAGACTAATTTATAACATTTTGACTAAATGTCTTCGCCGATAAAAATTCAAACATATTTTCTTTCATATTCGTTTTTATGGCAACTTAATGACCAACAATGCAAAAGGGAATTACAGACCCACAGACATACATACGCCGTTTCGGTTTTATATATATAAGATATTTCCTGTTGGGATATTTGGTTTACAAGCATTCATTTGTACTATAGCTTGTTGAAACGTCTTATTTGGTTTTACATAATTATATTACACTAGAAGCGGATAAAACAGAAACAAACATATATTTATATGTGTGTAATTCACATTATTCGATTTTCCATAAGAAGTTTGTAGTATAATTAATAGTTAAGCCAACATGTTTTTGGTTCGGACAGCCGAGTCTTTACATAAATTAATCGTGAAGACAGGTTGTCTACGTGTTATAATTACGAAAAAGTGTAACTTTTTAAAAGCTAATGCCACAGGAAGAAAACATCTCTTTTATTTAAAATTGAAATACACGCTTAATGGAAGAATAAAAACTCGCTTTTAAATAGTTTAATAACCTCATTTTTCATACACCTCAATATTTTTTTTGATGGATAAATAATGATATATTTCTTTCACTTTTAAGGTTTTCACTGTCAATACTTGGTGGATAGCTTTACAAATAAAAAAGTAATCACACATTTTTTGCGCTTATTCCACATTAGATTAATTAAGACCAGGACCGGTTTTGCTTATCGCGAGCATTATCAACTGATTAGAAATACAAAAATACGGCGGTATTTTTACAAAAGCTAAGCAAGACGAATAAAGGTATACATATTTCTTTTATTAAGTATATCTTGCAATTGATTTAGTAGGCATTTACTTGGTAGAACTCCATTATAATACGGTATGAAAAATAACAATGTATTTTAGTTCTACATAAATTTTATATATTTGTTGATAGCTACATTGTTATTTTTCTTACCGTATTATATCTTGCAAAGTAAAATCTTTGGCTTGATAGGCGTTGAGATAAAGCAGCTTAAAATATTACAATACATGTATTGTAAATAATCTAATATTACATAAAATACATTGTCCCCAATCTGGCAATGCTAGTATGGTCATGTTTAAAAAAAATTAAGCGGCGACATTTATTTTTTAAACTTTAACGTCTTGCACATCAGAAGAATTCTTAATTTATATATTTACCCATATCGAAAAACTCTCGTAAATTATACGTGGAATATTTGTTTTCCATTGGAATCATATAAACTGGATTCATATAAATTAATTGCTCAACAGTTAGCCTTTTCAAAGGGATATTTGAACATTCAATTATTTTGCTATACGCAAGTTGAAAACACAACCATGTTTATCTTTGATTTAATTAAAGCTAATGTGTCTAGCTCAACGTATATTTTGCCAAAAATATGACGATATTATAATGGAAGAACAAGCTAATCCATTTTAATGACCTTTTGTATTGTCTATGAAAATGAATTGTGAGAAATTTAAACAATTATGTTGCTGCCATTAATATAGCACTAATAAATCCTCTTTTTCTTCTAAACATGGCATGAAAACAAGTTGTTTTGATAACACGGGAATTTAATAATTATCATTTAAATGTCTTTGTATTTGGAAAACTGAGTTCATTATTATTCGATTTATTCCTTTCGAATTCGTTAGTATCAAAAATAGTAATCTTAGAGCTTTTAAAGTGAAAACTACAATATTTTCTTATTTATTCCAGATTTGAAAACATATTCCAGAATATTCCGGAGTATGCTTCGTATAATTTAAAAAAAAGTGCGTTGTCTCTTAATAAAATATATTGCGGATCGTAAGTATTGCCGAAATAAAAGTGGCACCATTAATTTATTTACCGGCATGTGAAATTTTACAAATCAAGCCCTGGGAATGTTATGAGATATATTGAAAAAAATTGAATCTATCTGTAAACTGCATATCTATTTAAACACCAGGATTCATTTAGTTTGCTAAAATTTAGTATAAACGCCTATTGTAGATGAATGTTTTTTAAATTAGTAATTTAGAACAATTAATCAATTCTCAGGTTAGCATATACATATATACCCCGGACAAAAAACAATGCATAGATTGTAAATTAAGTATTTAGACTGAGGGTGCTTGATGGAAATTCAATATTAAATTTGAATTTTTTGAATTTTGTACTTTTCTATGAGTTTTGTCGCTAACGACCCGGGTTTCGCCTTTCGGCATCTTCAGGCATTCCAAGTGCATGGATGTACTTGAATTGACTTTGTATTGAAAAGTTAATGAAATTGTAAAGTTAAATAATTGTCTTATCATACAACTGGAATTTAAGAATAAATAAAAAGGCAACGGTTTTTATTCACCGTGTGTTATTTCACGAAGTAAAATATTAAAATTTGGAAGTATGCTGGCAGACAGTGGAAGTTTTCATGCGTTCCGAAAAAAGTATGAGGGAGTTTGAGGAATTTAAAACATTTAGTTATTTAATTAAAATACCTGGAGAGGATTTCGCGAGAATTGGTGGTGTAGCTGAGAGGGAAATGGCAGCCAGCGGCAACAAAACTCGCCACATTTTAACTTTGGTTGTTCCTTTTCCGGGAATGGCTGCAAGCTGTAACAAAATAATTCAAATTTTACTTGAAATTTTTCGAACAGTTAATCATAAACAATGTAAGTAAAATTTTGCCAAAGACAACGATGTTATTTTTCAATTCACAATAAAAAAAGAAACCTATTTTTTAAATAATATACAAAATAAGTGTTTTTGTGATTGTTATCAAACCTCTGTAAGAAAAAAAAATCATTTTAGCTTAACAAAGACACGTATTTCAAATTAAGATATTTAACGTGTTACACAAATCTGTCTTTTAATATCTCGATAAGGACTTTGCCAATTTTATGTTTAAAATAAATATAATTTTCAAGACAATTTATGAGGATTAATGTATAAAATTCAACTCACACAAAATAAATTATTTTCTAAGTTAGTATTTGGTTTAATTATATATCATATAAATAAAGCACATAAAAACACACAAAAGATCTTTTTACGAGATAATCAGAAAAATATTTGTTTCAAATTATTATTCCTCATTTTTCTTTTAGTAAACAGAACTTGTACGTATTTTCAAAAAACTGATGACAGTATTAATTTATTTTTTCACCAAGGAATAATAGTAAAACTCATTTAAATGATTTTAAATAATATTATCCACAATAAAACTTTACTTCATTCGTATTCCGTAAATTTTTATTCAAATTACTTTTCACCAATGAGTACAGAGTATTAACTCAAGTTTTTTTGTCCCAAGTGAAGTATTACAATATATTTATTAAATGAAGCGGATAAAAATAAATATAAGGAAAACGTTACATTACGTATTTATATTATTTTAGATTTATGTATAATGTAAATAATTCAACCAACCAGTTCGCGAAGTTACAATAACAAAATAATTTATGAGCACATATTACGGAATACTTGAACAAATACAATCTTATTAAAAATGAAAATATTTTTGAAACTTTTTCCACAGAATATAATATTATGTATGCTTAGGAAGACTTCCAACCATTGATTGAACGAAGAAAATAAGTTTTGCTAGAAAATCGGGTTGTTTTATTCGTTATGTATACCGTAATTGTTATTGTGACTAACATTCTGTGAAGTCACAAAAAAATATGCCAGTACTGAGAAAAATGAAATGTTTACAGTGTTGCCATGAAACCAATAATTTCAAAGTAAAATAGTCGTTATTTCTTATCAATTTAGCCTTTTTAGTATGCGGCCCAGAATTTCTTCGTAATACTATGTTACAGTTTATCAGAATTCATTTATTAATCATGGCTATATTTTTGTTTTCGATAGTTTGAACTTACAGACTCACCTACTTACGAACAAAGTCGGTTCTGATGGGAACGGTTTTATTATTGTTTCCATGACCTTGAACAAAATTCTTATATTTGAATATAGTACCAACTATTGCCGTCTGACGTTTAATTACTTTTGTAAGTGTCACTGTCTATTATTTTTAAGACCACTAGCTTCATAAACTAAAATTAAAAGTAAAACAAATTTGAACCGTGGTTGAGGATAAGTAATTATAACAATTCATGTCATATTATAAGTCTGCGGATACTTATTAATGGATAATAATTGTTTATTAAGGGATAATAATTCGCTTTGTAAGGTCGCGGATTTAAGATGGCAACAAAGCAAATTTTTTTTTTCATGTTTTACCCGTTTCTTTAGAAATAACTTGACATTATAAAACATGACTTATCCGTGGAAATGTATTACTTATTAAAAAAAGAGGTTGAAGGTCACTCGCTAAAATAAGTACGCGAAGACACGTAACATTTATATCTGCGACTTTGTAAATTATAATTTGAATTGATAGCTTAATAAAAAATAATTTATTTCTCTCTTAGCGCGTGTACTCTCTAATGACTAAATAACTATAAATAGTTGAACTTTTCCAGATAAAGAAGACTGTATAAAATTTTATAAAAGCCTGCTTCTGACAGTATTCTTTGTTTATAAGTAAAATATTTTTCATTAAAAACGTAAATTATAGCCGTGATATTTAATTAATAAAAATTTAACAAGGTCCTAAGAGCTTTTTTGTTATTTACGACCTGAATTTCTCGTTTCAGTATGGTAAAATAGAATTGTCTTATTTCGTATTTGCATTAAAACAAAAAAATAACTTTTTTTCCATTTTGAAACATTAGAAGACTGAATATACCTTCTTTTCATGATTAACAGATAGAACATTTTATAAACCCGTATTCGACTCTTTAGATCTTCCGTTCCACTCAGTTTCGCGGTCAAGGGTTCGAATCCATAAATTACAACATTTTGAATTTTTCAATCAATTTATTTTCATATAATGTATATCGATGAATCTGATATGTTCACTCTCCATATCCGATCACTAAAACTAAACGTAGAGCAGAAACAGATGATAAACAATGTGATCGTCGAGACACCCAAAACAAACACTCGTGAATTGATTTTTTATCGGTTTATGGAGATGTGAAAAAATCCATACATGAATTTATGTAATTTTTACATGATACTCTGAAAACGGATTGCATGTATAAGTTTAGATAACCAGCGGTCGGTCATTTCTCAGCCCTATCATTACTCTCTCCAAAAAAACTTGTTTGACTGAATAAAAACAGTCCTCGTAAAACAGAATCTGCTAAATTTATTACGTAAAAAGACTCCATATTCACTAAATTGAAAGCGGGCATGGTTATAAAAAAGGTTTAAATAAAAAAAAGATAATTTCAAATGAACATCATTAAATAAATGCCGGCACGTAATTTAGGTCTGCTTTATACAAAACAAACATGTGACAAAAATAGCTGTTCAACCATGTAACCATAGAGTACGACAAGATAATGAAGCAAATTAAAAGCATATCCGAATTAAATCACAATTTTTATTGTTGGTTGCCGTTTTTTTTTATTCGAGAAGAGCTAATAATAAGCCAACACGAAATGGTGGGAAATGGGAAAGTTAGGTTAGGGGAGGAAATGAATGGAAAGCGAGGGCAGGGTCGTTGGAGTGGTAATAAAATCGGTGATTGGAAAACAAAAGCCTGAAAACGGTCACGCTCGTTTTATTGTTTGCTCTTATCGTGAAAGCAGAAGGTACGCCATTCGAATCTCGTTAGCAGAAGTTTTGGGGTCCAAATCCTTTCGGGGTGCTAAACTGCATAATGATATCACCCGTTAGCAGTGAATTTAGAGCAGAGAGAGTTGTTTTTAAAGCCAAATGAGGGTTCATATTTTTTAATGTTCCTTATTTGAATAACTACCAAAGTTACAAACGTAAAAAATTCCATCTTCCGGCTCGCTTTATTTTTTCGGCTGAATAAATCCGTCCCATTAAAAAACTCACAGAGCTTTAAGTCGTATTGTATGGTTGGGATGTCCACGGATTCAAATCACAGTACAGATAATTTTATAAATTGACATTTCAATTGATTTATATATTTGTCGTTCATCTCTTAAGTTTCATCCGACGAATCCGCTCCTTATAACAGGGCGTAGCAAAAGCGATTACCCAACTAAAATTCGTTTCCTTGCCCATTTATTCTATCCTTGCTCTCTCAAAAAGGGTGTTGAGCGATTAAATAACACTCTATTCGCGTAGAATGAACTTGAGAGTGTTCCGATTCCATATGCTAACGACGATAACTTGTTGACGTACGTGGCAAGAATAAATATAAATGAAAATAAGTGCTATATTATTTAATACGGTAAAAAATAACAATGTATTTTAGTTCTACATAAATTTTATATATTTGTTGATAGCTATTTCGGCTTACGCCTTCGTCATAGTTCTGACGAAGGCGTAAGCCGAAATAGCTATCAACAAATATATAAAATTTATGTAGAACTAAAATACATTGTTATTTTTTACCGTATTATAATGGAGTTCTACCAAGTAAATGCCTACTCAATCAACAATATTATTTACATAGATAATTTTTTTTTTTATTTATTTAAAAAACATCATTTCCACTAAGAGTTAGCACCTTTAAAGTTCTAATATATTGTTTTAGGTTATAATAGTTTTGTAGTCATACATTTCATCTTATTTGTTTTTTTTAATACGTTTCTATTCACTGCAGTTTTACGCAGTATTTTACCGCAAAATTTAATAAATGAAAGTTGATTTAGCTTGCAACGCATCATTCTATTTTTCATCACGTCGAAATAAACGTAAAACGATCAGTTCTCAACCGTTGAAAAAAAAACCGTGAAAACGAGCTATTAATCTCTGAAATCCTTTTTTTTACACTATCATAGTATTCACGAGTAAACTTCAAACAATTTAAATTTGTTTCCGAACAAAGTTCCAAAACTACTTCTCAGACTGATTTCAATAACTGTACTCAAACAGTAAGTTTGTGAATTGCAAATACATATTACAGAACTTTAGAAAATAATTGATATCATTGTGCACGACACATATTGCGTCCGCATAAATTTTAACGGTTGCGAATAATAAATAATAAGCTCTGAGGCGACATAATGTGTGAATGTGTGACCCGAAGATTGCTCCTTTTTATACGCCAGTTCCCATTCACCCCAAATGACCGCACCGTAACAGTAAAATAAAATATCAAAAAAAGTGCGAAATGTTTGCATCAGAAAAAACGGGGCCTAACGCTGATCTGATTCAAGGCTCTAAGAATGTACTTATCCATATATTTATGTACATACCATATTTTTTATGACGCGAGTGTGTAGACCTCCATTCAAGTAATGTGTAATAAAAGACGTGCACTGGATTTTTTCTTTACATATTCTTTACCATAAAGAAACTAAATTTTATCCGTGCATCGATATGAAAAAAAGTGCGTGATTTATTTAATCACATTCTACAAAATGATAAATCACGATAACTTATCATCAGTTCGTTGTATGAACAAAGAAAATAATTAAAATTTAATCGGGGTAGGTACGAGAGTTCTGGAAAGGAGGATGTTTCTTCGGAAATAATTGAACAAAAGCTCCAATCCCCACAGTTCACATTGCTATGATATAAACAAGGTAGAAATAGCATTCATACAAGTTAGGAGTTCTAACAAGAACAAGTTTCACACAATAGGCTCTCATATTAGTTGTTTTACGGTAAATTTGTTTACCTTTATCTGCAAAGTTCTGCTCTAAAGTTTGAGGTAAAACGGAATTTCGCTTTACAAAACCAATGACTATTGTACAACTTGGTTTCGAACAAATTTTTGTCAGTAGAAAATACTGATAAATAAACAGTTTTTATGGTCCATTGATTAATCTAATAGTATGTGTATGTCATAGATGGATGAAGATTAAACTACTCCATTCTGCGGTTCATAACTGGAATCGTTAAATGTCATTGCATTTTTTATTCAGTCTCTTATTATGAAATCGCGGTAGATAAACCAAATAAATCATTTTATTGAGATACAATTTAACTCTCATATTAAAAGCACTGGTCTTAATACAATATCGATTGAATTGTTTGTTATGCTATCAAAATATGTAATATATTTAGATTTATACTTGAAATAAATAAATAGAATGTAGGATTTGTAAAACAGTGTACATTTCATTTTCACACTTGCTTTTGATTTTTACTGTATCTAAGAAAAAATAATGTTCCGTGTAAATAAAATAGTATAAACCGTCAATAATATGATCTGGCGATACTTTGTGGAAACTATTTTCCAGTAAACGATAAAAATTTACAAATTTATCATGATACTTTTAAAAGTATCTTAAAACTGTCAAAATTAGCATAGCATGGATCAGTGGTTCTCATGTGCGGCCACCAACAGCTTGATAGTTAATATTGATATTTAATAAAAATGTGATTTTACAAGTTAATTTGTCAAAAATAACACTGAAAATTTAATATCTTGGATGCATTGTGTGTATTGTGCATCAAGAATTATCAGTTCGCATAAACTCAAATACATACGTGTTTAGGTATTTTGAACAAAAAATAAATTTGGTGCGGCCACTAGACATTTTCGTAGGACAGCTGATGTTCCTAATGCGGCCACAGCCAATTTTTACGTGAGAACCACTGGCATTGATTGAGGAATGAGTGGGAAGGACTCACTGCTACCATGATAGCTGGTCACCAACTCAGAGAGTAAATCACGTCACATATACAAAGTTAAACAAGTTATGATTTTTATAGTATTTAAAAAATAGTTGACATTTATTTTTGCCGATTTTGAAGTGTCAGTAAATAAAGAACAGGCATAAAATAATTTAACAAAGAGGTTTACACAAGTAATCCTTAACAGTCGCTAATCTACTTTGTGGAACTGGATCGATATGTGTCATAACATGGTTGACTCATATACCGATAACTCAGTGCATGTATACAGTTTTCAAATAATAAAATGTTTACTATTCATTCTGAATAGAAACAGATATGTACTTAGGTAGGATGAAACATCTGCGTACATTACAATATTAACCGAACATTACATTTATAAAACAGGACTGATTTATCACTTTTAAGGTGTTCACTGTCAAAACTAGGTGGAATGGCACTATAATAAAACATGTTTAGTACTTATTCCACATAAATTTTAGTCGATCAGGACCGGTTTCGCTCATGGCGAGCATTTTAAACATAGTCTATTTTTCTTGTATTTTGCTGCAATTTATTTGCTTAGTTGTATTACCTACCAATTGTTTGTCATATGAACCTTGTAATTCTTAATTTAACTTTTGTATAAATATCACTGTTGTATTTCTTATCAGTTGACACTACACGCCATGAGCGAAACCAGCCCTGATGGTAAAATAAATATGTGGAATGAGTACTAAAAATGTTTTATTATTTTTAGGGCTGATTTAGCTGAACATTGAATTTATTAAATATGTTTTATGAAATTTAGCATATGTGTATGTACATTCTTTTGTTTTCATTAATATTAAAGTACATTGAAAAAACAAAAAAGCTGTGAATAGTCCGTGTTGACCTTGGATATTACACCGAAAAAATGATTTATTCGAGACTTTAAGCACGACATATTGGATGTGTCAAAGATTTTTGACACATTAATCATTCTTGCATAATTATTACCGATAAGGCTTAAACTAAATAAAAAAAAGTCATAAATATTGACATATAGAAATATTGTAATATTTTTCAACAGCCTTGCTGCCAATGAACGACACCTTTTTCCGATACTACACGCTACTTCATAATAGAGGAAAATCCGCAGTCTAATTTGGGATACGTTTCCATCTGAATGAACTATGATTATGAAATTCGATTAGACCTAAATGGGAGGGGTGCTGTGTTGAAGGAAAACATATTTTCAGGAAATCTCTCGCCTGGCAACCCTAAAGTTTACGAACTTAAGCGTGGATATAGAGATTGCAATTCCGTTTAAGGGATCATTGAATTACTGTTCAATTTACAGTATCGCTTATCGTTATTTTTGGTGAGAAATGTAGTACTATTATTTGATATCTATAAAATGAATATCTTCTATCTATAGCCAAAAAAATAGTCAGTGTCGTCAAGTGGTAACGCAAAGCACTTCCGTGTTCGTAGGGCTTAAATTACTAAATATGAACTATAGATGTACTATTATAACTTGACCGCCGTTCAAATTCGGAACTAAAATTGTTCCCATATAGTAGATAAATTTTAAATCCTTCGAAGTTATATTTTTTAATAAAAATATATTTACATGAAGATTTTGTTTCATTTAAAGCTTGCATATACAAATGTGTTAGTAAATAAAGAAATTTGATTGAGTATTACACACTTTTTACGCAATGGTGGCGCCCTTATAAGCGGTCAAGTTATTGTGGTACATCTTTAGTTATTTAATCAATGTATATCCAAATAAATACCCTTTTCTGCAATTTCATCTATTCTTACCCGAAATATTCGATCCAAAAAGACGTAAAATAGAAAGATTGACTCAGTTACTATCATTTCATTCCTAACACCATCGGTATATTATTCGTGATACTGGTTTATAAATAAATCTCGTGTAACGACTTCTGTTGAAATGGTCCATTAAGAGTTCGCATGTGGCACATTGTGGGGGTGGACGTTGTTTCCGCATCGATAAAGTTCCGCACAAAAAAATATTTTCTCAAAATAATATTAGGATACATAGACATGGATTTATGTGATTTTCAATATCTTCCGAATCGATCCGACCCTCGTAAATGAAAAGTTGAGAAAGCAAATAGCATACTGCGAATCTTCTCCTAGCCTAGAGTTTTTATCATTCACTTCAGTGATTTTCAGCAGCACATGTTATGGATGCAAGAGAAATTATGGATGCCGAATGGTGCAGCGACGTCAGCGCGCAATCTTTATAATTTTAACATTTTAATAATAATATAAATATATATTTATTTTTTAAACATCAAACAATAAATACATGAAAAACACATCACACGCCAAATACTTATAATATTACTAGAGATTCTGTTTAAAAATTATATTTTACTAATACTATTAGAAGTAGGAATTATGGTTTCCATTATTCGATTTAATTTGGGATATTTCGATATTGAGATGAATTTTAAAAACATGAGATTAAACTGTACCAGAAAAGTTATCCTAGGTGAGTAAATTTCAGTCAACTATACAAAATAGTCTTGCGCGCTATTGTAGGGGTGTTTACTGCGCTCTAGCGTCCAGCGCGTTAACGTCAGCGCGTTAACGGTGTGCCATGCCAAATAGTTAGATTTTTGAAAGAGATTGGCTAAATTACAGAAGTTAACTTTTTTTTACACATTTTATTGATTTTTTTAAAATCTATATTCTCTCCCAATGTTGAGCATATGGCCTCCTAATGGAGGTATCTCAAAATATTATTTTTCTATGCCAACTGTTTGATATTCAGTTGCTTAACCTATCATTCTTTCTATGAGATTATATAAAGATTTATGAGAGATATAAAGGATAAAGCTAGGACAGGCCTAGTGGTTAGCTAGTCTCTACGCCCCGCTAATTGGATGGATGAGAAGGGATTTTTAGATAGCTGAAATCGACTGACAAAATGCTGCTTGTTCTACGATTCGAGCCCGCGAGGTCCATATTTGATTTTTTAAGGTTGTAGCAATGACAGGTAAGTCAAATTATAGAGGAAATTACATCATATATGGTTTTTAAGAATATAGCAAAAGCTATTTAAAAATAAAATGTTTCTTTCAGTGCTTTTATGATATAAAAGCTCACGCAATTTTATTTACGACAGTCAAGCGCAGTCCCAAGACAATAATTCTTCATTTTAGTTTATGGTTTTCATACGTTTCTCATATCATATCATATCCTCTGAAAACTAATAGTTGGACACTATGCCTTAAAATTTACATTAAATGTAATAAATTTCTGTGGTTTTACGAAAAACCAGTAGTTTAAAAATGAGAAGCATAGTAGATAGACTCACTCTCATTATACCGCCACAAAAAGATTTATTTTCGTTTTTCATCTGCAAGCACTTAAAGTGGATATTATCATCACATTGTAAGTAAAATATATAAACAATGGACATGGTATATGTTGAGTAGGATTTTGATAAAAATAATAATAAGTATGTAAATAAATGATTAAATGACTTAAAAAAATGACAATGTGTAATAGAAAGCTTTTATGCGCTGAGCTCTATTGCCTATCCGTAAGAGGCCACAAAGCTTTAAAACACACCAATTTCCTTTCTTTTCATTGCCCATATCTGATTATTCCTAAAAGATTTGAATGTTATTCGATACATTTTTTTGTGACATTTACAATCTGGCATATTGTCAAACCTATTTTTGATGAAGTGATTTTTCAAAAAAAAAATACTCAAATCGCTAACGTATTCTTCAAATGAAAATGTAAAATGGCCACTTTCTTCCTAAAAATGTAGCACAGTTTTTTAAATTTCAAAACAGTGTTCCAAGTTACATTAATGAAAATCCATCATTTTTTTCCGGTTCGTTATTTGATTAGCTTTTAAGTGTTGCTATTTCAATAAAACAAGTGAAAATTACAAACATTGCCGGCTGTACTAAATCAACAGAATGGTATACATAGCCGTTGTTTTAGTAACGTCTTCAATTACGGCTGCAAATAAGCGTTTTCACGTCTATGAATTTAGACTAATATTTTACTTGAGTCGTTAATTCCACTTTCATAAGTATCGCCGGTTGCAAAAATCACCACGAGCAAATAATGAAAACAAGCGTTTATATTGGATGAAAAAACCGTTCACTGAGAAAATAACTAAAAATATTTCTTTATCTTTGATAATGAGTGTTAGTTCTCAATCTTTAAAATGAGACGAAATGTAAGTTGGATAATTTTCCACACTTTAAACCATTCCCTTTTTTCGTTGTATTCCTATAAAGTTGAAAGACTCTTTTTAAGCCAGTCGTTAATTAACTACTTTTGTTTGGATTCTTTGTCACGAGGTCAAAGTTAATACTTAAAAAATTCAAAATATGAAAACGATCGATTTGTACACAATGATTAATTATCGATAATATCTACTTATCTTTTTAGGATAGCAAAAAAGTGTATTTTTTCGTAGTGTTCTTTTTTTTAAATGCGGCCATTAAATCAAAAATTTTTCGAAATTAAAAATTGCGGAAAAAAACAGTCCCATCTATTTGTTCTCTCTTCCGAACAAAAAAGATTCGGTAGGTTTCAAAATTTACAGTTTTAGTGCGTTAATCATACTTCGTTATTTTTTGCGCTTTTTGCTATATTCCTACTTACGTGACACTATTTTGAATCATGTTCTCTATCACGAAATGGAGAATTGCACGGACTCTAATAAATATACATATTTTTAGGTCAATTATTGGATATTGGGCGTTTTGGCAACACCGATTCATGTTTTACGGTCGTTAATAACTTGATAAGCCTGCGAGAGCTGTAAAATAAAAACAACTCAAAGCCTTCAAGTAGGTTACTGAGGCATAACGTATACGGTTTAATTTTGTATTACAGGGTGAAATTGAATTTTCGTAATGAAATTCATTATGAAGGAGCCATGAGCGGGGATGAAGGAAAGAGATCTAATGCAGAAGCCTTCAAACTCGGAAGGCAAGGGACCAAGAATTTAATATGGAAATATTAAAGGAAATGTCGTTTTTACAAAAATGCAAATTGCTGAGATTCCTCGTTGGATTATAAGATTTTGTAAAAAAAGCAAAAAAAGCAGATGAAAGTAAAAGTGCAAAAGAAAGAGTGGATTTAGTTTTAAAAAACACCCATAACTGCCAAAGGGATTAAACGATTTAAAAACAGATGTCGTCGTCATGCATTATTTTATTGAGAATGAAAAATGGAACGTTCATAATTATTATTATTCAATAATAAAAGATGTCACACATTTTTCATTTTTGTAAATAAAATAAAACAAACCGAGGAATGTTATTTAAAAAAAAAAAAAATTTTTACATTGTAAAGCAAAAATTATAATTTGCATAGCGAAAAAATTTACATTAATATTATTTTTAGAAAAAATTGTATCTGATTTTTTTCTTCTTCTCCCATATTTTTCCACTTCGTTCACAAGGCATGGATTTCTGCAATGTCCTTAATTCCCCCCACCACCCGATCCTATCCGATAACCTACATAGTTCTGTTCTTGTCGTATTATACTATTCCATTCTCTTCGAAAAAGGGAGCTTGATCAACTGAGTAGAACAACTTCAGGTGAGAAAAACTCCTACTTCTTTATTCTCATTATTCAAC
This sequence comes from Himalopsyche kuldschensis, assembly GCA_028554975.1. NCBI lineage: Eukaryota > Metazoa > Arthropoda > Insecta > Trichoptera > Rhyacophilidae > Himalopsyche > Himalopsyche kuldschensis. The sequence goes on from JAHFWI010000005.1 coordinate 3,588,368, forward strand.
GTACGTAGATAATCTAATCTAATATATAAAAATCAATATTTGTTTGTTTGTTCGCACCCTATACGCTGCCATGCCGTTCATCCGATCGCAATGAAACTTTGACATTTTTTTGTTTGCACTTGCGCGGAGGTTTTTGGCATAGTAAAATAAGCTTAGAGTAGGTCTTTTATAAATCAATCCGAAAGCACTTCAATAAACACATACACTTTCTTTGTTTGAGTGGCATTGAAATGCTTGCCGGGTACCGGCTAGAAATAAATAAAAAATATAATAAAGAGTGGTTTTACTATTTGTTTGAAATGCTGCTTTTTTAATTTAAGGAAAGACTTATACAAAAGTTTTGTTTGTTGCTCGGGACGATTTGATAATCTCGTGTCTACTGAATAAAAAAAATAACCGTGTTTAACGCCAATGCTCAGGATGCGATTAATGAATCGTTTGTTCTTTAAATATTGTGAGCAAAATTTTATTATTATTAGAATTAAATAGACGGCTTCGCCGAAGAATAAATCGTTGTCAGTTGACAGTGTTTAATTATCGAGAAAATTTATCTTCGTCTATTATAAATTTACGCGTTAAGAAAACTTCTTCCGAAATTTCTTTCACTGTGAACGTACTCGATATAATTTAATTCAAGCAATAAATGGATTAACACTTGGACTCTTAAGTATTGTCGTTGCTATGAAATCAAAGTGTTTTTATTCATGATAAAAAAATCATTTACTGTACGGCAACTTTCCTAAAATAAAATGATCTTATTGGAGTTGGTAATTTGAATATAAGATTAAAAATTGATAACCTTTTATTCTATTGATTGTATAAACAAGCGTGGCATTTGTATAAATTCTCTGAGAAGCATTTTTACAAAGAGTTAACCAAAGAGACAAATTAATAAACGGCTTATAGAAATGACTGAGAAACCTTGATGAGATGGAATAATATTTATGTAATAATTAAGAATTTCGAACGAGGATGCTTGATGCTTGATGGAATTTTAATATCAAATTTGAATCAGTAGTACATCCGTGCACTTGAAATGACGGAAGATGCTGAAAGGCGAAACCCGGGTCGTTAGCCACGAAAACGACACGTAGCGTACAAAATTCAAACGATTCAAATTTATGTATTATTTATATATCATTACTAAACTAATTACATTTTCCTTCTTGTGAGAATGTACAATTTATTAATTGAATTGACATTTCCTTGATAGAACTCCATTATAGCACGATGAAAAAATTGCAATGTATTTTAGTTCCACAGAAATGAGAACGAAAATACATTGTTATTTTTTCACCGTGCTTGAATGTACACGATTGGTAAGAAAATGCGTAGATATTTTTTTGCAATATTTCATTAATTAGAAAAAGATGTATTATGAAAAGAGTATATCGTGGGGAGATCGAAATGTAAAAAATATTAAAAGAACTGAAGCAAAAGAAAAGATTTCTTGGTTTCAATACGAGTCACCAGATAACTATGCTAAGCATAGATACAAAATAACTGTAGATATTTTATTTCATGCTTTTTCATCGAAAATTTCATTATATTCAATAATATACATTCGCTAAACGCGATAAATAGAATACATTCCCGATGTACATACATATATTTTACGCAACGATTAAAGGGTGGTTAGCACGCGCGTGAAATTGCGGGTTACTTTACCTACTTATTTATGACGGTTTACATTTACTTTGAAAGGTTCCATACCTTTAAGCTCGACACTGAATTCAATAAGATGTGTTGAGAGTTTCACAGACAACTGTATCCTTAGATTCGCACGCGCGTCACGCGAATTTGTCAACTCCAATTGATTCAAAATCATGTTAAATTAATTATTTGTTTTTACTGCTATATGTATACTATATTTTAATTGTCTTTATTAACTTCACAGTTTGGTATAGTGTGGGGCTATACGTTCTCACGTTAAGTCTAGCAGACTTATTATTAAATTCTCCGCTTCGTTATGCCGAATAAAGCGAAGGGTGAGTTTAAATCATATTTATGTTGGGTTTAATGTTTAAATTCATAGAAAAGTGTTGAAATGAAATTGAAATGAATTCAAGAATAAAAAAAACGATAATACAATTTTACACGACACAAAATGATTCAATTCAATATCGAGACTCAGTTAAATAGAATTAGAGCTTTGAGTGAAATCTTTCAACATTATAACGGGGAGGTACTATATGTTTTATTTAACATTAATTGTTAATGACAAAAAGAAAGTTATAACACATATTTTTAGTTGAAAAAATGAATGCCAAAAACTGACGACAACATGAACGCTTCGTGGGTAATACTCGCGATCAGCCAAACCGGTCCTGATCTTAGTAAATCTTATGTGGAAAAAAGTACTAAAATGTGTTATTATTGTTACTTGGAAAAAAATAAAATATAAAACATGGCATTAAAGCAGACGCCAATGCACCATGCATTTGACAAATTAAATAAAAATAAAAATAACATATTACTACATAAAAAGAAAAATACAAACAAAGCATCAAGTTTACTGCTGAAGGTGTCCTCATCAACAGGTAGTGCATTCATCAGCCGAACAGCCCTTGCGACTGGCGATTCAAAAGACCTACGTGACAAACAAGTTTTGACAAAGAAAATTGATTTGTCTTGGTTACGATCACGTACGTAAAAACTGGGATTATGGTGTTATAGTAAATTAGGTTTTACTATAATGTCGTTCCACCACGTATTGACAGTGAACACCTTGTGATTAATAAATGACAAAAAAAAGTAATCATCTGGATACGAAATTGTTTTTGTTGACTGTGATTGCGAGTTCCCTCAATTTTCTTTCAAAAAAATACATAATTCTTATTTAATATTTTCCGTTTTATATCAACGGAAATTTAGAAATGATTTAAAATCGATCAACGAACACAGTTAAGTTGAATAGAAAAGTAATTTTCAATCTAAAAAAAGTTGATCACCTTTGAGCTAATGCATTTTTAATGTGAATTCTCATACTTTATTTGATTTCTCGATATTAAAACTGAAAGCATTTTAAAATTTGTTCGTTTGTAAATATTGTGATAAAATTTTCCAGTCGTTTCGTGTACTAATGGGTGTGATTCAAATATTCATAACAAGAAACTTTGAGAGCTTCTGTCGAAACCTATTAGCTGGTAAAGTTTGCATATGTTTATTGTGAAGTTGGTGCTGTAATTTTAATGAACGTAACTTTGTTAGTCTCTTGAATCCTTGCTCAAGTCTACGAGCCAACTTTCCTCTCAGACGGAGAAAACATGCACAAGGGAGGAGAAGCTCTGAAAGCACATAGTCTTATTGTGTCGGCAGCGTCACTACAAATACCTAGATGACGCAGTGCCGTCACTAAGAAGTAATGGATGGAAAATGTACAGAGAAAAAGATTCCGTGCTAAAGCTTTGAAGTAATACTACAATGTTACATTTTTTTTCCTTTCAGTGAAACAGCTCGAAGAACGCAAAAAACGTTATTAGCCCAGATCGACTCAGTACTAATATTCTTGGAACCATAAATATGTCATCTCCAAAAAGAAATCCTCGGTTAATTATTTTAGAGCTTTTTTAGAATTTATTATTCCACATATTGTGGTATAAGTGGCGATAAATTTTTCGCCTCTCACGTTATTCTGAAGATTCTCCTAAAAGAGGCGAAGCACGTTCTACTACTAACACAATACGTGGAATAACGAAATTTTATATTAAAAGTGAACTTCTATAATGTTACTGCTGAACCCATATCAAAAGTTTTATTAAATCGTTTATATCATTTGACATATTATTGGAATTTGTTATTAAAAATTGTTTTTTTTGTAATTATTTATTATTTCAGAATTAATTAAGGATTCAATTTTTGATGTGCTTAAGACCGAGTGCAATTTGGAATTAGTTGCTAATTTCTTCCGATAAACTGATCATTGTAGTTCGTAAGTTCATATGCAAGTTGTAACGATCTCATGAGATCACAAGAATTGGTTCGAATCTATACTTAGAATTCGATAAATATTCCTGCTGATAAATGACAACATCAGCAGTTCTGGCAAGTTACCGAAGATAAATGCAAAACGTTCAGCAGTTCACTGGACATCCGAGCTATTGTGGAATTCGACAGCGAATTTTCTATATTCTATATAAATCATCAGCGAGAGAAGATGCATAGTTTTGTGGAAAAAGAATCATATTATGATAACATATTTATAAATATGATACGATATCGGGCATTCATAATAATACTAAAGGCCGCTTTATGTTGCAGGTTTTAAATGTAATCTATCAGAAACTGCAAAAAAAATGGAAACATTATCGTCATAAGAGAGAAAGTGACAAAAAAATGTTAAAGATAACTTGTAGTGACTTTAAGACGTAATATATTATACTTCTTGAATCAATTGCGCACTTTCACATTTTTAAGCTGGCGTAGTTATCTACAAAAAATAACCAAAAAATACTATTTTATGAGACGATATTTCATTGAAATTGAATTCCCAGTATTCTTTATAGCACATTTATATGTAACAGATGTGACGAATAAATTTTCCGTATCGAAGTGGCATTTTCGACTGATTTGTAGAACGAAACTGTCATTCCCATTTTATATTATACAGCATTATCTATTTTTCAAAAAATATGTACTAGTCCGGTTGACCTTTTACACGCTTCGTTGTCTTTTAATATTAAAAATGATTTTTATGTCGCCAAACTAACAGTTTTTAAATTTAAATACTATTCCAAACACTTCTATTTTTTTAAAAATGGTAAATAAAGGAGATATCGGAATTCGATTTATTCGACTTTTGGTCACAAAAAACGGTTTATTTTTCATTTTCATTATTGTATGTTAGATTTTGAAAGAGGCATAGAGCATCCGATGAAATAGCAACTAGTTTTTTTCATACTCATTTTTATATATTGCCCTTATCTGAAAAGGGGATCAAGCAGCTGTCTATCAACTGGGTCATGTAAAAATACATTGTGTTAAAACATCTCATTATGTATTATGAGTTCATATGTTTCACGTTGGCAACATAAATGGCTGAAAAAACCAAAACCCATCAAAGATGATACTGATTTAATGTTATTACAGTGTATATGAGGTATTTTTTTTCTTGGCCATACATTTTATAATCCCCGAAGAAGCAAAAAAAACTTTGGGTAATTTTTTGCATTATTGATGGCAGTTTTTATTTTTTCTATCTTGAAGATAAGTTTTCAAAAAACCTGTCACGAAAAGTGAAATAGAATAAATTATAACTAAGGATCTCGACTGGGGGTGCTTGAGGAATTTCAATCTCAAATTTGAATTTTATACTTTTCCATGAGTTTTGTCGCTAACGACCCGGGTTTCACCTTTCGGCATCTTCAGGCATTTCAAGTGCACGGACGTACTTGATCTGACAGTTTACAAAATTCAAAAATAGGATAAAATATGTTTTTAAAGAATTGTTTGATATACTATTTCAACCATCGATTTACGGAAAACAAGAATTAAATTTCCAATTTAAAATGACAATTATTCATAGTAATAGTTTTTCGGTAAGTTAAATATTGTAACACATCTCGAAGGAATGTAATATTTTTATCTTAGTAGTTAAATTTAATCGTGCCCAAAAGAAAATATAATTTCACTTTCTTGTGACGCTACTGAGACGAAAATCTAGCCTAATTGGCCATTAGGGTTTCATGTATGAATAATAATGGAAAACTGTCTATAATATACAATAATTAGCTGCCATGCCTGGATAATTATCCGCACATGTACATAGCACACATTTAGTGGGGATACATATTCACTAAACATTCTCAATTACTTTTGTGTCATTAATTATCGCTGCGTATCCATTGAATTAAATTACTCTAAGGGAGAAATCCGGTCGTGACGAAAAAGACCTTGAAGAATTTTAGAAGTATGTATAAGTTTGTACTATTAAATGTTCTACGCTTTTATATGTCTTGTCATTAACGATCCGAGCATAGCCTCCTGTCGAGTTTAGTCGGGTTAAGGACATACATATATAAACTAAGTATTTTTCTGCGTGTGTAGTAAATAATTACAGAGGATTCTCGATCGATCGTTTTTGAAGTCACCATATAATCCGAGTGATACACTTCGACACCTTGCTTTGAATCGGTTCTAACTTCTCTCGACACTGTTTTGAGATATGAGCGTTTGAAGTTTCGATCGATTAAAATTCTCTTCTAACAATGAGCAGGTAAAAATGTTTCAAATTGCTTATTTAAAGCATATTTTTCCACAAATCTTATTGAGATATAATGATCTTAAAGATCTAATGATGGAAGTAATGATGAAAATCATAGAATTTTGTCAAAAAAAAATTAGTAAAAAAAGTGAAAATCATATACCTATGTGATAGACTGCGGTAAATACAAGCTATTCCGACTAAATTTTAGGCAAAAATGTCGATTAGAACCATTTTAAAATAAGGTAAAGGACATTCTTAACGAATTTGGGAAAACAGTGAAAATTCCTTACAGCTTCGGATTAATGTTCTATTTTTTATTACCTACGTATTTCGCAATGCTTTAAAACACAGGTATATACCGGATAAACCCGATCAATTCAGAAAAATACGAAAAAGTAGATAAAAAAATAATTATTAGTGTGTGGGTAAAGATGAACAGATAAACGATCTATGCGATATGTTAAGGAGATATTTTTTTTTCATGACCTGATCATATGAATGATTCAAATAAAAATTACGATTCGAGGAATGGTTTTACATTATAAGCAATAACAAATAAACCAGATATGATCGTCAAAGGCTTTGAGCGTAACGTTTCTCAAAAAAAATATAAACCAAACGGATTTCCCTATGGAATTTGGATTGAATTTTCTGTATTTCGTGAGGCTGCGAAACTAAAAACATCGAGATCATGACTGAACTGAACTGTGGTATTTATGATATTTCAAGTGGGTCCTATATGGGCGAAATTTGTTCAAAGCGCAACGATAGTCGAACTTTGAAGCTGATAGTGGGGCGGCTGAAAACTCTTTTTAAGTGGTTTTATTTTATGACTGCTGTGTTATAGTAAAAAAAAACCTTTCGTAATGCTGCTAAACGGCATCTATTAAAGAACGAGATTCTTAAAAAAATACTTTTAGGTACATTTCAAATGGTTATACAATCAACATTTTGAATGACAAGATAAGTTTACTTCAATAACGACATGAAACTAACTCCTTTCAATATAAAATTAAAAATAACTTTGATTATTCCACGTATTGTGCTACTTACTGTGACACGTGTTTCGCCTCTTCCAGAGGCATCTTCGGACTTACTATCGCAAAGTTTGCGATAAATTACTTAAGCAAACTTTGCGATAGTGAGTCCGAAGATGCCTCTAAAAGCGGAACACGTATCACAGTAAGTAGCACAAGACGTGGAATAATCAAAGTTATTTTTAATTTTATATTAAAATGAACTTCCACAAAGTTACCGCTGAAACCATCGAAAGTATTAACTCCTTTCTGTTGTTTGCAATTTGACATCAAATCTCGATAATTTACCTTCAACTCTAAAACGGTAATGGCGTTTTCAATAATCGAAAAACCATGTGTCAAGTCTTTGCCACGAAAGCTTGAAAATTTTACAATCTTCATGTAAAAATCAAGGAAACGTTAAAACGTTTTCAAAATAACAACACAGGAAATACTTTAAGAAAACATTTATTACAATACTAGTATTGCTACCCGGCTTCGCTCAGACCAGTTTGGGGTTATGTTCACCTCGGCGCGTAAATTCAGACGGGCCAAGTTGAAATAACTTTTTTCAAAATTCAAAAGTCTAGGTCAATTAAAATGGAATTAAAATGAACATTTCAGACTGGCATTGACATTTCACATCCCCTTTCATATATTGACAGCCCCATTCTCGCCCATTAAAATGTCCAAAATTGAAGGAAAAAATCTAATTTGCTGTCAAAGAAATGTCAAATAATACCTTCACGTAAATAATAAACATTATTATTAATAATAAAAGCCGGGAAAAGTTCAGTAGAAGACAAATTTATTACATTTTGACAAAATGTCTTCGCCGATAAAAATTCAAACATATTTTCTTTCATATTCGTTTTTATGGCAACTTAATGACCAACAATGCAAAAGGGAATTACAGACCCACAGACATACATACGCCGTTTCGGTTATATATATAAGAAGATATAAAGATCGACTGTTTATGAGATTTAGGCGACGGTAAACGAACATCGATTTTCAGTCGATCGTGTCGAACAGTCGTGTAAACGTACTTAAAGCTACACAGTTTAAATATGGAATGCAACAACGAAAACACGCACCCTGCTTGCCTTTCAAAATTGTTTTGTGAAATTTTCCATTCAGCGAATACTTAAAAGGTACTCTAATAATTTGGTATACTAAACGATTATCGCAATTTTATTTTAATCCGTGATACAATCAATAGAGTAATAAAAAGCTGTAATTTAAGTCACTGGAAAAAGCGACACACGATTTGTCATTGTACTTAAACTTTTATTAAATAGCATCATCAGCTCAAAGGACGCCCTTTTGAGATTTTACACGGAGGTGGCCGTCCCTCTGGGTACACGTACAATAGGATGAGAGAATATCTCGGAGAAAGTCTCTCGATAATGTCATGCTGCGCGTGTAATGGTTTATTTAATCATTAAATGCTTTATCTTTTCTCTATTCTTTTTTTATTGTGACATTATCAGTTGTAATAGTAGGAAAATTGAATTATGATAGTGATTTCAAGTTGCATTTTAAAAATTATCTCCATTCCACATTAAATCTATTCTGTATGATGTCATTATCAAATAAACATATATTTTTCATTCGTGTTAGTTCCCAATCTAGATCGTTTGAACTAGTGATGGAGAATCTCAACAGAACTTGTTGTACTTACTCTTGGAGACAAAGTAAGGCCAGAATGGTGAGGCCATGACAGAAATAGTAGTTTAAGATGAGATAAGAGTGTAGTAATGCAGTCCGTAGCAGAATTAGAATCGTTGGATACCGCGGCCGAAGAGGACGACGATTTTGTTATAATGCAATGGTGCATTGATCCTCCATTTAAATTCAAGCATAAGCAGTATCAAAATAAATATATAAAATTCCGTGACTGTTGCCTTACAAATATTGCAAGATGCGATGAATCATACATATTTGGTGGACGGCACCAAAATACTACGCTTAAATTCAGCCGATGGTGCCCAGAAGGTGTATTTTATGCAATGAAACAGTTGAAACAGTGAGCAGAAGATAAGACTTAGCCACGCTAATGTTTAACACTCAAAATTTGTAGAGAGAAGTTTTCATTTATAGCTACTGAGATCTCCTAAAAAAAGATTGCTGAATTTTGACGAGCGTTGAGCCCTAGCTTGTCGCATGTATATTTTTTACGTTAAGTTCTTCCCAAAGCAGCACTTAGACGGAGAAAAGATTTCTTCCATAAAAAACTTTTTTGCACTCCCTTATATACTTCTCATCGGCCGCCACTGACTCAAAGCATATCATTATTATAATATTATTTCTAAAAAATGTCGTCAATTAGGGTTTACCTGAGATTTTAAAATGGGTGCCATACTGCCATATTAATAGTGTGATTCATTGCCTGACGAATTAATATTTTTTATAATTTTCAAACCATTCCACATTTTTACACAGTGGCTTTTTCAACTCAATATATTGATTGATAACAAAGATTCTACACATGGCAGTAAATAATAGGATCCTGATTACATTATCTAGGAATGTCTGGATATTTATGGTCCAAATTGTGGTTGGACCACCTAGAGATACCGAAACTAATGGCTACGGAGGTACATTAAAATGAGCGTAATAATTTAACAGCGTTATACTGCGAGCGAATATGTATAAACTAAAGAGGCTTCCCGTTATATATGTTGACATTAATGAATAGTAATTAAATTTTGGGTTATAAATACTGGAATATTACTAGCAAATATTTGAGACCGCTTGACGCTGATATGTTTCGGAATGAGTTCTATAAGGGGGTTGCGAAGATGTAGTCAGTAGTGGGTGTCTTTGGTTACAACGTTGAGAATTACTGATTGGCGCGAGAATGGAATCAAATTCAACGTCTTCTTGTCTATTGTTTAGCCATTTTTAATTATAGTCGGTTCTGTTAAGATGTCGGGATTTTTTTCCCGTTCGGTCCTGTTGTTTAATACGCAAAATTATTGAGTGATGTAATCTACTAAAAATTGATAATAGATATATTACACCTACTAAAAAGAACATATGTATAGTAAAAATGCGGCAGTAAAATTTGTCAAATTTATTCCGAGAGACAGTGAGTTACGTTATTTTGTTTTACATCCATGTCCGTTTCCAACGTGGAGCATATGGAATCCTCACGGAGTTTATCTCAATTTATGTTTTTTTCTACGAGAAGTGATTGTTACTCAGCTGCTCAAACCTCAAACCGGTTTCGCTCATGGCGAGCATTATCAATTGACAGTGAACACCTTAAAAATTAAATAAATCTATTAATGCAAATTAATAAGCTTTTTTATTTATTATCTATACGGCTTCAAATTAATTATATATATTTTGGTACATCTGAAACTACTCGAGTATACTCGAGTGTTTTAAAATTTTACTACTCGATACTCGTGTAGTTGAGATGTCGAGTAATTGGAGTCTCTGGTACGACCATTGCATTTTTTTTTATTTGAGTTTGGAACTTAATCATTTGAATAATTGAAAAAGAACATGCTTGTATGAGGGTTGATTTGAAAAAGAGCGGTCCGGCACTATTTCATAAAACACTCATTGTAGCAATAATATATTGGTTCTAATTTCAAAATGAAGCAGTCTGTTCACAAAACTATAATAATTTATACCTACAATGATACTATACATGTTTTAGTTTATTTGTAACAACATGGTAAACTTTTTTGTTGATTAAGTTTCTTTATTTTGTTTTATAGTAACAAAGTAAATTGAATTAAAAAATATGTAAAGAAAAGTTCTCTTGTTGAAACCTTCTTGTTTAAGAAAATTTCCTTTTCTCTCAGAAAACAAAACGTTTTTCTTTATTGTTGTAAATTAAAATACATTTGTATGCAGGCATTATAATCGTTAAAAAAGCTAAGCACTCCCAGATAAAATATACAACCTTTTTATGCAAAGTAGCGAAGGGGTTGTTCAGCTTTATGAATCATGTGCGGCGACGAGTCGATTTCAGGAAACGCAGAAAAGTAAGATATCTCTTTTCAGTCCCTGCGAATGCAAGTGTTAGATACAGTGCGCTTTTTCCTTCGCTCACATTTTCACAAAAGAAAACTATAAAAACACTTCACTCGTCAAATGTAATATACGTGACTGTTTCAAATCATAGCATTATAAATACAATTCTAATGCAAGATTTAAAAAAAAATTAAGACGTTCTTTATTTAAAAACAGCCACGCTGTAACAGCTTATTATATTGTTGACACAGATTCAAGAAAAATCTTCGCCGTTATCTGTATATAAGGCAATATTATGAATGCTTTGCGCAAGATGTACAAATGACGACACGGCAGATATTTGTGTGTATCTGATCAATTATATAAACAACGAGAAAACGATATCAAACAGATGATCGATATGGAACGCTGCGAGACGCACACCCTGTTCGGGAGGCCGAGCTTGACTGTGGTGCGCCGGGTCGGGGTGGCCGATCCTGCCCGGTCTACCCTGCCCTCACACCGGGGCCGCCTCGTGTAGTGGTGGGCCGCTAACCCGCCCACCGCCGCTCTTTGTGCGGTTTTAAGCTTGTCTCATTGTGTCGGTAGGGTAATAATTACTAGCGAGTAAATATTGGCAAACTCAGGTGAAATCACGTACCGAAATGAAAACAAAAAACACATCTACATATCGATCCAGTGACCTCATGAATACCTGTTGGCAAACAATAGCCTGGAACGCGATATCTCTGCGTTCATAATAATGAAAAAGAATCGAAACGATGGGTAAAACTGCAATGCTAAAATCAAAACATCAAAATAAATGACACGTAATACGTAAAAATATTGAATGAAATATTTTTTAATCACTCATTCAAGCGAACGTATCCGAATAGTGACTATCCAGCCCTCAATAAATCACAAACAAAATAATTATAAAAACCCAAAACAAACTTTTAAATTCTATATTTGAAACTTTTCCGCCAACACACACGTACACTTACGCATAGTTTTGAATTTCGAAGTTTGATGTCTTGTTCAAATAAAATTTTAAGGACGATCAAAAATTTATTGAACTTTCATTTATCTTTATTCCGGACTATATTATTATGATTCTTTTTTATGACACATGTAAATTTTAGTTTATATTTGAAAGAGACCTTTTATGTACACGAGTGTGTTTATTTACTTATAAACGAAGAAGCCATTTTTCAGTTATTTGATTTACATAAAGTTATATTGAAGTTAAAAACAATTGATTTTTTTGAACTCCTCTAAGAGTGAAATAAACAAATTCTTCCCAATTTAATACCTGGCCTAGTAGCGAGAGCCTACTTTTCTTAGTGCCAATGAATCAAGTATATGAATAAATTTTCCTGCGGCGCTTGATTTTTTTGTAGTCATGTCCAGTGCACTGTATGTATAATTTACAAAATTCGTACACCACAAGCCTAAAAATATAAATTATATTTTTTATTTTAATACCTCTCCCTCCACTTCAAATATCGTACCATTATGATATATATAACCTTTCTCATATATGTATTATGTCTTATGTATTATGAAAGTTAATATCATGCGAGTTTCTTAACAATTTGGCACTCTGGGTTGGTATTTAAATAAAAACATCAATCTCAAGGTGACACTTGCACCGGTGATATTATATTTTTTGTTCAAATCTCATTTCGTTATTATTTTGTTTTCATTCATATTTTTCAAGTAATCAATTATTTATGTCAAATGGTATGGCTTTCTGATATATTTTTAGCCATCCCATTAGATTCCCACTACTATCTAAATCCCTACCATGTCACTATTACATTCAATCATTTATGATAAATGAGGATGAATGATTTACTCGCAGAAAATAATTTTATACAATCACTCACTTGTGATTAATGTGCTCATTGTGATTAACGTTATGTGCTGTCAATCACTGTTCTATCATGTTCCTTAATCCTCCTTACCTTCATAAATGAATTATTGGCTAACAATCATTCCTCCAACTACACCCATGTATATATCTATATCTATATCTATACGAAGGAGCGGTTGAGTAATTGTATTACAAGTAGTAAAGAATGCGAGGAAATAATTATGCAAGAGTTGCATTAATATTATCTTGGTAGTACATATGTACTACATTATAAAATGGAAAAAAAAAACAATGTATTTCAAATATTATCGATACCTATTTTGGTATCATGCCTTCGTCAAACTATGCTCTAAATCAGTGAAGCACAACCTTTTTGGCAGAAGGGCCAGCTTTTCAATTTTCATAGACATAGATTTTTCGAAGACCGCATGGGAAAAGAGAATAAAAAAAAACCGATATCAGTATACCCATATCTTAAATTATTTTATTATTTTTAAATAAATACTTATATAATAAAATGTGTATCATATTTATTCTACAACCATTCTTCACACCATCATGTGCATAATTTCACGACTGATCTTAGATAGTATCGATCTTCTTGAAATTTTTTTAAAGACACAATTGTCTCGTAGCGAAGTTACCCCTGAAATGTTTCGCCAAATTATTTATGTTTTCTTCGACAGTGACGATTTCAATTGTATTCTTTGACACATTTTTTTTATATTCGACGAAACAATAAGTGTCCGCCCATCGCTTGTGAAAAGTCTGAAGAAAGAGAAATGATCAAGTATATGTCATATTGGGCCACCGGTTGTGCATCACTGTTTTTTCGCAATACTTCGTTTTATTATAGAAAATATAAAAATTTAATAATTTATTAAAATTATTATGCAAATCACATTTTAAACCTTTTAAAAAGATATAATACTCAAAAAATCACAAGAGAAATATATAATAGTCACACATATTTATCCCATCTCATTTGAAATAATTATAATCAAGGTTTTTTTCCCATTAAACACGGTGGAACGGCGTTCCGGCACCTTTTTTCACAGATTTCAAAATCAATTAGACAAAATTTTACTTAAGTGATATTTGAATTTAATTTTATTTACTAAAAAGCTTGACATGAAGTGAGTTCCGGCAACTTTTTTTTAAAAAAAAGCCCTGATTATAATGTTACAGAAATTCTTCAATAAATCATAAAGTTTTCATCCCGAACAACGTTTATTTTGTTTTAAACCCTTCTATATTGCATATAATAACATCGCTAAAAATACTTATATAGTATAATAAAAAAAAGTACTTTCAATAATGATCAGGCTTAGAGAGTTCTGTTTTCATCTTCGCTATGTAAGCGATAAAATAACAACGTTTCGTTGTATGTTCTAAGAAACGCGAAAATCAAAAATTTTGTGCTTTTTTAGTCATGGAGTTTTATTACTAATTCATTTATCATATTTTCATGTCACACTAATCGGGGCGATCGCTCGAGCTTATGGTTTGCCTAGCTTTTTCGTGTCTAACAACGCCAGTCTGTTGCTGAAAATCGATGTTTCCGTGGCAACGGCGCCGCGACGGCAACCGTTTAGGGGCGACAGCGACGAACATCGATACAACCTTCTTTCTATCGATAAAAGCGCAGCCTTTTCTTTGGTCTCATTCAGATAACCAAAGTAACCAATCACGAATTGAGTGGCTGTCTTGTTATCGATACTAAAATTTCTCCTTTTCTCGCTATTCGTTGTTTTCGTTTCGTAAAACGTTGCTTTTTTAAATATATGACACGTTGAACTCTGAATAGGACACGTGCGTGATGTGTTTTTAAGTGCAATCGCTATTGCGCTGTATATACTGGGTAATATAAAACAGGTTCAAATAGAGACTTAAACAACCTTTATCCATACTTTGTAGATTTTCGTTTTTATATTAAAATAAATTGATACCCTTGAAATACCTTCCACGTATTCAAATAATACATGTATTTTATTTAATATCAATCATTATCAACATTGAAATGTTATTTCATTTATATTAAATGTAAAAGTTAAAAGAAATAAAGCTGAATTTCTTGAAGGTGCTTGATGGAATTTCACTATCAAATTTGAATCGTTTGAATTTTGTACTTTCCTATGAGTTATGTCGTTAACGATTCGGAATTCGCCTTTCGGATTCTTCAGGCGTTTTTAGTGCCCGGATGTACTTGCTTAAAGCCCTAGCCCCAACGATCTTTATTGTGACAGATTTTTTTATGAAAATGCATGGAAAAAATGTCGATGAGAGCTACGGTCATTAACCAAAACATCCTTTTCTATACCTTCTGAAAACATATATAAATAAGAATATTACACTTTTCAGGCGTTGAGCACAGTTCTCATGCTCATGCAAAACGTGTAGCCTCACGTTGATCACGGGAGTCTGTTCATAGTACGTACATACGGCTTGTATGTAAATGGCATTAATAGCGATAATATTTCGTACTAAAGTTTTATATTTTCTAATTTTGGTTTTTTTCCAGGAAATGAGATTTTCTACTCAGATAACGCGTTAAGAATAGCTACAATTTATTATTTAATCTGAGTCTTTTCTTGTCATTCACTGAGGATTGACACTAGCTTTATAATAAATGTCTTATTTTAAAACTCCTCAACTTTATAATTTAAAACCTACTGTCTTTTGTATGAAGTTTACGAGTTTACAACATTTTTCTTCCGGCTTGAATAAATTTCAAGTTGGGCCATTGTCTTAAGTCAGTTCAAGTACACTACCAAAAAAAGGGCTGTTGGTACCTGAGCTTGATAAGTTTTTGTGTACCCCTTTCTCTTTAAACCAGTTCTTCTTTAGTTTAAATGAAAATTCTTGGTTTAATGCCTATTGCAAATACACTTTCACGCGTTTCTTTCAACTTAACCTTTTGAATATAAAATTTCTATGACATTATATTAAATAAAACATGCACCGCAGATAATGTTATTGTGACTTCATTTTGGACAGAATCAAGCGATTTTTTAATTTACATATTATGCTACGAAAGTTTCACAGTAAGGTTGTTTTTTTTATCTGTTTTACAATAGATTATTTCCATTCCCTTATTATGATATTTTATTTCAATAAATGAATTTATTTTATGCACTTTTATTCGAATCAAAAAAATGAATCGATATACACTTGATGATATGTTTTGGACATAATTTTACAAAGTTAAATTTTTTTAAATATAATCTCTTTATTCAAAATTGATATGTTTAAATTGATTTTTTTGTTAAGGACCGAACGATAAGTGCCTGGCTTCTTGCTTTTCTATTTTGACTCTGAAAACGAATGACGTTGTCCCTTGTAGTCTGTTAATATATGTAGTGAATTATCATTTGGTGAAGAATATATTGATTTCATATTGTTTTTGGTTTATTATCAATACTGATTATTATTTTAAATGTTTAATGAAATGCTTTCCATTAGGAATTATATTATGAATAGGGTTTACTTAATATTACCTAGTTTTTTATTCATCACTATGGGAAGCATCATTATTTGTCTATGTTAGCATGCTTTATGTTTTGACAGCTAATTTCATTATTTGTTTACATTTTTTAAGATACACAAACATGCCCAAATACCGTCGAAAAATATCATCAATTTTTATTTGTCGACTATGTTTATCAAAAGAGAAAAATATGGAAGAAATATTCGATAATGCTATGTCACATATTGCTACAAGAATAATGTCGTGTACAAACATTCAGGTATTAAATTAATGTGCATAGAAACACTGAAAACCATATATAAATACTGAAACTAAGAAGAATAAAATGTAAACATCTATTTCAGATTGCAATAGGTGATGGATACCCTACTTTGATATGCAAAAAATGCCTTTCACGATTGAAAATAGCGTTTGACTTTAAAGATAAATGTCAGAGATCTTCAAATATATTAAAAAATGCTTTTGCAACAACACAATTGCCTAATATGACAACAGGTTGGCTCCATATTCGATTTTTGTATTTATTATCTTTGTCATTATTTACTGCACGACAGTATATTTATGTTACGTGAGTAGTTTAAAATAAAGAAGGTTATTATGTATTTCCATAATTATTCAGTATTTTTATAGAATATCATACATATTGTGGAGTAGATATTTTAAATCATTTTCATATTTAAGTTTGAAAATCTCACACAGTCTTTGTATTTGCCTTCCAGAAGATATGGGCTCACTATGGTCTGAATCAGATGAAGAATGCATTGAACGACTTGGAGTAAAAAAGGCAGTACTCGCAGATATAGTATGTTTTTTATTTTCTAAATATTTCAGTGTTTATAGTCACTATGTAATCCACTGCATCCATTCAAATCATTATACGAGCATTCCAAAATAAAAGTAAATAATTCACAAAATTTTCACCATGTCTATTGCAGTAGTTGACAACCGGAAGCTCCAAATCAATATCAAACTTATTATTTAATAAACCTTCTTAACTGAACAATGACTATTATTACCTTGGTGTAGATTTCGATTGAAAATGATGACTCCGATTGTGAATATACCAGTAACAACACCAATTCCAATGATGATTTCATAGAATTGACGAATGCTGTCACTGCACATGAAAGTATTAACTCTGTTTCAATCAAACAAGAAAATGGAACATTTGAAGACTCCAAACAAATAGATGCGGTAGAAATGGCGAGAATATACTTTAATAAATTCATGTTTTTACAAAATAAACTAGTTACTTTTGGTCACAGGGAAAATACAAAATTTATCCATAACTTTTAATTGTAAATTGTATAATTAACTTTCCAATACCATAGAACATTAGTAAACCACTTCCCTCCCCTGTTAGAGGTTCAGGGCTTCAATATCTAGGTGGTACATTAGCATCTTCTCACTACATTAAATATATATAATTTGGTTACTTTCAAAAGTTGGTAATAAAATCATTTTCAAAGTAGGAAATATAGTCATATATATGCTGGCATATAGTCATTTCACCTAAGGTTGCCTAAACAATAGAATATTTGTCATGTTTGTTTGTTTATAGTGATTGATTTTGATCCCAAATTTCATGTTGAATTTATCGCCAGTCTACAAAAATTACAGTAGTAAAACAACAATTAGATAACTAACTATTATAACTAACAATGTATTTCAGGCGAGTAAATCAAAAAATCCTCAACGAAGAGAAGGGAAACACGAATGCCAGAGTTGCGGTAAAATATTTAAATCAACAGCAATTCTCGATCAACACATTGTCAGAATCCATAATAATGGTAACAATTTCATCATGTCTATCTCTATATGAGTATTATGGCTTCAATTCCAGAAATAGATTGAGCTATTCTCCTTAATTTGACTCTAACTTTACTTTTAGGACTACCCATTGGTACCAGTTCTCATCTAGCCAATGATGATGCTGTCTTAAAACATATATCTGAAGAAAAGCAGAAGTTTAAACCATTTATATGCAGGTAACTCATTGGCTTCACAATTACAGATGATTCCGTCATCATTGTTTTTTTTAAATTCATTGTACAGTAGAATCTTGTTTATCCGGACTGACTGGGGATGAAGGTAGTGCGGATAAGGACAAATCAGGATAATCGAAAAAATCATAATTGACAGGAAAAGACAAGTATATTCAGTATAAATACTTTTTATTTCTTCAGATTAATACATAGCTTTAATAATACATTATTTTCAAAAAAATCAATTATCGATTTCTGCTTAGAGCTAGCTTTTCTTTTCGATGCTGCCAAATCACGAATACTTTTAAGAAACATAAGTTGTCTTGAATAGCACTCTTCTTGACTCTCATTAAACAATTGGTAAACTTCAAGATTTTTTCACTTTGTTTTTTTATATCAGAGATCGTTGACGTTCCGACACCATATTTATTAGACAAATTAAGTCCCGATTCACCCCGTTTTAAAGCATCGATTATATCCAATTTGTTTTTTAATGAAACTACGACACGTTTTCTTTTCGTTGACATATCGGCAATATTAAAAATAAATATTTAAATCGTGATCAATTTTTCAAGAAACAAACGTTCAATGCATATCGAATTTGGACGATGACTGACCCATATTTTATACAGGACAAATGCAAAGATCAAATTTGTAATATTTTTGTTTATTTTGACCAATCCGGATAATCGAGGTTCTACTGTATGTATTTCTAATATGGTAAATTGTTTGTATTTGAACTAACAGATGTCAGTAAAAAACAAAATAAGTGAGACATGTAGGTTATACGATAATCTAATGTTGGCTTAACCTTATGACCTGGCAAAAATATTCTAATAATATCCTATATTAGACAGTAGTTTAATTCATTAACTAAATTTAGATTTCTCTTATTATAGTGTATGTGGTAAATCTTTTTCACAAGCAAGTAACCTCGCGAGACATCATCGATGCCACACCGGAGAGAAACCATTCCAGTGTCCGATTTGCTTCAAACTGTTTGCCCAGGTACTTTCAGTTTTATTCCTTTCCTATTCTGCTTCTGTTTGATTTTACAAAATAAGTTAATATTCCTCATCTTTTGTAAAATTTTCAGTTGACCAACCTGAATATCCACAGACATGTGCATGAAGAAACGCGTAATTATAAATGTGAACAGTGCCCGATGGACTTCAAACGGCCATCCCATCTCACCGAGCATATGAAAACTCACTCCACGGTCAAAGAGTATTCATGTTATATTTGTGGAAAAGGTTTGTCAACTTTATATATCCTTTCAGTTGTGGCAGAAATATATTTACTTTTATCAATTAATTAGTATAGAGTTGCTGTACATAAAAAAGCACATTAATCACTTCATATTCACTTCAGTTGATTTATTAACAAAAAAAAACATCATTGGTCCCATAGCCAAATGGTTGTTCGTCTTGGGCATTCATCCCACTGCCTTGTGCGGTCAGTTGTTTGAATCCGAAGTAAAAACCTAAATACATAATTTTTTAATTTTATCAAAGGCAAGAACAACCAATGTTTTCATTTGTCTCTGCGCCCAACTCCTATCCGATCCGAAAAATAGGATGTAGAGAATGTGATTAGATAAATCTCAGTATTTTATCACCCCATTTTCCTATCATACTCACTCTCTCTAAATAGAGTGGTTGAGAGACTTGTAACAATTTCTCATAAAAAGCTACTGCTGAAGAAAAGCTCCATTATTATCCCACATGGCACAGCAATACGAGAGACATTTGAATATAACTTTGCAACTTATTAAGAATGGTAGCATGATTGATTTTATTGAGCTGGGTGGATATAATAGCGCTTTCTACATTCAGTTCATACATTTTGTTTGTCAATTTATTTTTTATGCATAGCTAACATCGAGTGCTACTAAAATATATTTTTTTCTGAAAATTACAGGTTTCAACAAAAGCAGTCACCTAGTGACACATTTGAGAGTGCATACTGGAGAAAAACCATTTAGCTGCGAGCACTGCGGAAAATCTTTCAAGTAGGTATTATTCAATGTTTAACTTTCATACTCACAAGACAATTTTGAAATCATTGTGTCTTTTTTCTTTATAGTGACCCCAGCAATTTGGCAACTCATATTCGAATTCATACAGGGATCCGCCCTTATGTCTGTAGGTTCTGTAATAAAGGCTACACGCAGAAAATATCTATGGTATGCAAATAATTAAATATTTTTAGAACGATTTTTTTTGTGGGGTTTGAAATAACATGACCATCATTTTTAAAGTAGCTTTTTATTACCTATGTATAATTTTATGTGATTTATATAGTATTTTGCTTTTCTGTTGTGTTTTCTGTATGCAAAATGGTATATTGTATCAAATTTGTATTAAATGTTTTAGATACGGCATGAAAAATACCATTTAAAATTGATGGACCAAAAGCCTGGAAAGATAAACAATATGTCAATTTATGAAAAGCCCATGATGAACGAGGAGCAAATAAGTGATGAAATACTTAGTCATACGTATAAAGATGCATCAGATCAGCATATGAACCACAAGATTTCTAATGAGGATATTTCCCGATCTCTAAATGGTTTAGCTCGCAAAATAACCTCTACACTTGACACTACATGTTATGTGAAAAAAATTAGACTTAAGAAAACTTGTTTATCAAATAAATGCGAATGACAATTCAATGAGTTATGCTTTTTTTTTACATTATACTGCTAAAAAATATTTGTTATTGTAGTTTAGTGATTTCTTATCAGTTCTTTTAAGAGATGGTGGTCCACCTAATCGAGGAAAATTTTATTGGATCAAATAAGACTCGTCAATTGATATAATTAATTTATTCAGTTCTGTCAAATATGTAGGCATGAAGTGATTAATGTTCATTATAAGTACAGAATATTCCCAACACTTATCACATAATTAATATATCAGATACATTATATCATCAGTTGTATTTTAAAGTAAAAAAAAAACTATGAATTATTTATACAAATTTCAAACGATCCCTACTCATAATGTAGGAGATAATATTAGAAGAACAGTATAAAATAGCACTAAGAGAGATTTCGAAATTGTTGACAAACAATACATCAATACACATAGTCGGATCATGTGTCATAATAGTTATGACCAGCTTTTAAAAAGTGTTACAATTCATTGAACTTTTATTATGTAGACGAGAAACAAACTACGCTTTCATAGATTCCAACTTATTGAAATCCGGAATAATTCAAATATATTTGAATTTAATGCAGAGCAATTCGGATACACTAACATAAAGAAATGAATGCAACAGTATTACACAAATTTACAGCGATGCCTGAATGGAGTATTGTAATATGCTATCACCCATTCAGTGGCAATTCCCAAATGTTAAAAATAGTTAAAAACAGTGATTTAATCTTTTGTTTGTAACGGGATATTTTATTTAGTTCTCAGACATGTTCTGGCATTTATTATGTGTGCACAAATTTGTGCGTAGTTATCATAGTAATTACAAGGGCTCATAATCAATGTGTTAATTTGCATTCATCTGAGTGATTAAAACAATCAAAATATCACTGTGTCCAACGAAATCGAATTGTGCTGCCTGTATAATTTCTACTTCATTAGAAGAGTTGATTTTTCATTTACACAACATTAATTTTACACTTAGCCACTAATAACTTAATTAAATAAATGTTAACATAAAGAAGAAAAGAGAACACAATACCGATTGTTTCTTTTTTCTAAGGCCACAAGCTATTTGTATAAAACTGCAGTAAAAACAGCTAACACTGGAAAATATAAAAAACATTATCAGCCTAACTTTTATTAATTTTACACAAATAACAATGTCAACCCATTGTTGACAGGGTTCAATGCGTTTTGCAGCCTTTTCTGTGTCAACTGTAATTAGGTGAAGATATTATAATTATACATTTTTATTTACGATGAAGTTTTATTTTTTCATGTCAAATCCAATGCAGATATAGATTTGATACGCGCATCAATTTGGCTCGGAATCAGTTAAATATATTTATTATTTATTTATTTATTTAAGAAAAAGCAAATCATGGCATTACAGCTGACGCCAATGCGCCATGGATTTGACAAATATAAATACATGCATATATATATATAGTATAAAATATTCCAATCTTACAAAGCTTACGTGAAAGAGAATAAGTTAAAGATATTTTGATTTAATAATGTATTGATATGCTATCCAGCCAATAATATTGAATACCTAAAATACACCCACTATGTATTTAAGTTAGGATGAGCTACTTATAATTGTGAATTAATGTTTGAATCTGTATATAAAAAAAGTCAAATATTGACTATGATAATTCTACATCCTAATCTATCAGGCATATTTCAAAGGAAAGGCGACTTTTTTAAAATTTAATTTATCACATTTGCCGTAAGCGACAATTTTAAGTTATATCTAAATTTACAATATTTGTTTAGATTTTGGCGTTACTTTTTCTATTGTGGATATATTTGAGTTCAAGTTACTTGTAACTATTTGTTGGCATTTGACAATTAGTGTGAAAATTTTACATTGGAATAAAAAGTTTACAAACATGGAAAACATACAGACACAGACTAAAAAAATATTGCAGATATTACAGCTTTATTTAGAATTTAAGATAACTACACCAATAATTTAATGATAGTTAAACAAATGATTGTTTATCAATTTCCCTATATAATTTGAAAATTTTAATTTTAGCAGCATATTTTAAAATGGTAGAAGATTTATAAAGGTAGACAACAGAAACTAATCATAGATTTTTGATGTGATAATATTGTTTGAAAAATATCTATGGTCCTGTTTAAACTTTATTTGTAGCAATTATTGTTGCGGATAAAACTGCAAAAATTTACTTGCTGTAATAAAATTTGAATCACTATCTTGTCTATGAATCATGCGTCAATAGATATGTTGTTATAATTGAAGATTTCGACTGAGGGTGCTAGATGGAATTGAAAAATCAAATTTGATTTGTTTGAAGGTGAAGCCAAGGTTGTTAGTGGAGAAGTACACGATTCAAATTAGATATGTTGTTACCAAAGAAGAATGATCTTTGGCGACTTGAACTAGGGATTGCAATATGTATTAAAAATTAAGCAAAGTCAAAATGTAAGGTAAATGTACAAGTCGTTGACCGTTTAAGAGAAATTTTCAACAAAAATAACGATTAAGGTTTAGCATTGTACCGAATGAAGGCAAAGCAAGTATACTCATATTGGATCATATGTCTTAATTCATATTATGTAACAAAAATTACGAAAGGGCCTATTTAAAAAAAGTTGTGTTAAATTATTTGAAGTCATGTTTTTGTATCAGTAGTTGACCATCTCACAAATTGAAAAGTCTAGGTGTTGACCATGTCTAATCAGGGGGGCTCTATAGTGAACTTTCTTTCAGGGTTGCCTCAAGGCTTTCTGTCACACCACTCTTGGTTGAATCACGTAGCAGTGGGTGGTTCAGGAAAACGGTACACACCGCTACTAGATTGATTACCTAAGAAATTTGAAATAATACACTTTCCTCACTAGGCGTTGTTTTCAAATGGCCACCCTGGCACTCCATTGGCTATATGGTGATGTGTTAGTGGCTCATTCCGACCACAGATGCCTTGACTTCTCTGAACTTTACAATTTAGAGCAATCCCGCATCTGCATTTCTTATTTAGGGCCATTTTATTCTCAAAAGTTCAACTACTGGTATATGGTCTTTCATTTAATAGAGTTTAAGGAGCGTATTTGTTTATGGGCCATTTGTATGAATGCAGTGTTTTTACGCTTACAATAAGTGAAGTATTTTGTCCTTGCGATATTATCAAACTCGCAATTACACAGTAATTATTTCAATATTTAAATATTTTGATTATTAATTATGTGTTGTATCTTACGTTCGGATTAATATGTAAAATGAATTACCAATAAACTGGTATTGATTAAATTTAACTTTTATTCGGACATATGAAATGATTAGTTAATTACTTTCATACAAATGTTTTCCTCACTGTTTTAATGGTTGAGTAATGAATCATAAAAAGAATAGTGGCATTAACAATAAAAAAGATATTAGATGAACAATAAAATAATAAAAAAAAGCATTTAACAATCATGTAGTCTAATCATTTCAAATATTCATGGTTGCTTTGACAATTATTGGCGGTTAATTAGATGCAGTTATTACACTAGATCAGCCATTATTATATTTTACCCAAAACCAATTGCCACGCGTTAACTGTTGCATAATAAATCGATTATCAATTAAGGCTCTGACTGATGGAATTCAAGGTACAATTTCGTAAATCACATTACATTGAAGTGAAATTTAGATTTTTCTAGCGAATGAATTATTACAAACACAAATAAAAAGAGCACATTTCTTAACGCTGAAAAAAGCCATCAAGACTGCATCTTACATTTGGACCCATGTGTCTGTGTCAATATTTTAAATATTAATATTTTTTTTGAAATTCATCACTAAGCCTTTCTTTGTGGATGACTGCTATATACATAATGAAATTTGAGCATTCTACAGCTATAAGAATGCTTTTTACAAAATATAGTTGGAACAGGAAATATTCTGGTTTAAAAGATGTTAAAGGTTCCAACTGACATTTTTGTTAACTATGTCAATCTCTCTATGGAATAGTAATAAATCCATCAAGTCTAGCATTTTTATCTATAATTCTTGACGCAAACATTAGGTTAATGGTAACTTTCTCTCAAAGCAGATTGTAATGAAATCTAGTGAGGAAAAGAAAGGACAGTCAACATAATGTGTATATAATAATCGCAGCTTGATAACATAGAGTCAAAGGTTAAGTGATTATGTTTACAAGAAGCAATTTAATTGTTATATTGCTTAATATGATACGGAATATTATTCTTGATGTTAACCAATTACTGTTACATATTTTAAGGAAATGTGAGATTTCAGAGTAAATAGTAATAAGTATCAACATCTCCCCTTTGTCTAATAGGTTGAAATTGTAATAAATATTCTAATTCGAATTTCAATGTATAAAAACTGGCTGTAAGAAAATTTCTTGTCAGAGATGAGTACAAATAAACATGATCTTGAGATGGTTGCAACACTAAGGCATGTATAATTAAGATTAACTGTATTATTCTGCCATCATGAGCAAAAAAACAGCGAATGGTATAATCCCAGAAGATAAAACGTGAAGTGCGATTTAAAGCATGTATTTATTTCATAAAGTTTTATTGGTTGATTTTGTGATTATAAATCATAACAAACAATAAAACTATAGATGAATTTGGTGATCTGTACAGTGTATAGTGTACTTTCATTAAAGAATTAACTTTTTTCAATCTATTGTTTAACAAGAGACAATTAGATATATATCAAACAATAATACATTGAAAAAAGACTTAGAAGATCACAGATGTTTCACAGCACATATTAAGCCTTTTGCCTTCAGCTGTTCTTTTACTTATGACGGCAATGTTGCGATGCATAGAATATTTATTTGATGCTTAACTTTGTATCAATCTGCAGAAAAAGTAACACATATTTTTTTAGTCGTGATGTCATTTTGATGACTCGCAGAAATCTTTCAAGCAGTTAAAATTATGACTAAAAAAATCAAATCTGTGTGACTTATTTTACAGCAGTGACACCTACCAACCAACGTTCACAAAAGAAGCATGTCAAAAGAATACCAAATCAAACAAAATTATAATTTATAAGTAGGTTATTTATTAAGATGTGAGTTTGTATTAAGTATTTTTATCAGCTGAGATAAGTAGCGATGTTTTCAACAATCTTTTACATGTAAATAATTCTCTTAGGTACGCAATCACTCTCTGTTCTATTTTTAAAGCACACTAGAGCTTTGTGTGAAATTCTTCTACGCTTAAAATAATTATTGTTTATTACTTTTTATTTAATTTAATTTTTTTTCAACAAAAGCTACATATTTATTCATCCCTTGTTATAATAAGTAAATATGGAATAACAGTGGGGACAACCTTTTACTGTGTCCATAATAATTTGTTGATTATCACTCCAAAAATACGGTGACAATTGCTAGAATATGAAATACCTAATCCGAATTAAGGTTTATGCTGAAATAATATTAATTTGCAGTCAGTAAAATCTAAATTCATAGCAAATTATTACAAAGATTGAAGCACAGTAAGTAGGATAATAATAACTAAATAATATAATATTCCGCTTAGTTTAAGAATATAACTGGATAGCGCGAAGCAATAATGGAGTAACAATTTTATGTCGTTCATTTGAAAGACACTAAACTGGCATTTTTTTAATGCCTTAAAAAAAAATCTCACCTGCCTTAACTTTCTATACAGGATTTAGATAAATTTGGCTCGTGATATGTTACAGTTTTATAGGACCCTTCAGTCGAATTCTATGGCTACATATCCCTTGAATGAGTTTCGTAACATCTGCCTTTCTCTCACATTTTTGTCAACTTCTAAATGAGTGACATATTTTACAAACAACACGTACACTGTATCGTATACGATTAATATGATTCTTATTGTTATTTTAGTAGGCGGGTCTAGGAGGAAGCCTACTTGAGATTATCACGGTACTGATATTATCGTCAACCAATTTTGTATAAACATTCCAAAGCTCTGATAGTATAATCATATAACCTGAAATTTTTTTGCTTGAATTTCGTCTGATTGTATATAAATCGACATAATTCACGGTCAGACTTTTTTCATTCGCTGCCTTCAGCAGAAGATAATCACCAATTTGACCCATCACAGTGGGAAGTATTTTTAAGGCTTAGTATCGTCAGAATTTTGGCACAAAACAACAATGTTATTCAAATCTGTCTCTTTCGACACCACACTGTTATTGGAAAGTTTTTTTTCGAGGACGGCTCTAATCTTTTCGTCGCCTATCAGAAACATAGCTTCGTCGTAGGACGGCGGTGGTATCTCGGAACTAGTAGACTGCATGGTTAGAGTTGAACTGCCGCCGATAATCAAGGCTTCGTAGGATGGGGGAAGTGTCGCCGTCGACGGTGTTCTGCCCACTTGGCCGCTGGCGAGCACCTGCTCTGCACGGGCTACAGCCAAATTCTGGAAATAATATAAATAATTTATATTGTTTAACATTAATTCTTGGTAGATAGACATTAAATTATAAAAATGCTCACATAAAAATCAATACTATTGTATTATAAATTGGTTAAAACTGTCCTGTCATAAAAATGAAATGAGGAAGAAAACAATTATTTGATTTTCAATACAGTAGAACTTCGATTATCCGAATTGGTCAAAATAAACAAAAATATTACAAATTTGCTGTTATGCACGTGGCGAATTGCGTCCACTGTTTACGTACGTGATGGAATGCAGTCTTAATATTTTGATCGTTGCATTTGTCCTGTGCAAAATATGGATTAGTCATCTTCCAAATTGGATGCGCATTGAACGTTTGTTTCTTGATAAATTGATCACGATTTTCATATTTATTTTTAATATTACCGATATGTCAACGAAGAGAAAACGTGTCATAGTTTCATTAAAAGACAAATTGGATATAATCGATGATTTGAAACGGGGTGAATCGGGACGTTTTTTGTCTAATAAATATGGTGTCGGAACGTCAACGATCTCGGATATAAAAAATCTTGAAGTTTACCAATTGTTTAATGAGAGTTAATTCAGTGCTATTCAAGACAACTTATGTTTCTTAAAAGTATTCGTGATTTGGCAGCATCGAAAAGAAAAGCTAGCTCTAAGCAGAAATCGATAATTGATTTTTTTGAAAATAATGTATTATTAAAGCTATGTATTAATCTGAAGAAATAAAAAGTATTTATACTGAATATACTTGTCTTTTCCTGTCAATTATGATTTTTTCGATTACCCGGATTTTTCCTTATCCGGACTATCTTCATCCCCAATTAGTTCGGATAATCGAGGTTCTACTGTATGTGCTTATTTTACACAACTTGGATGACAAGGAAATTTAAGGTTATGGTAATTGTCAGTTCTCAAGACAATTACAATCACAAGAACTGACACGTCTTTCAAAATACATTATGCAAAGAAAGTCTAAGGGATATTTGATTTCATCATTTAACCAACATTTTATTTTGAAAATAAAGGTCGCACAATATTTTTTATGATTATTATAACACGTAAAAAAAAATGGTTATATAAATAGATGGTCAAAATATAACACAAAAAATAAAAACCATTTTGTTTATTGTATACTTTGTTATGCAAATGCATTGAAATGTTGAAAAATTTTAATACCATTGACCATCCAAATAAATTTGCATACAATTATGCAAAATATTAACACAACTGTTATTTCCTCAATGCGTAATTTTCTGGCAGTGACCCGTTCGAATTTAAACACTTGTATTTTTACTCCTTTATCCTCATGTTTTTTTTTCAATACTCATATGTTACGAATTTACTAGGTTGTAGTTTATTTAAAAAGGTTTCTGCTCATTTCAAAAGATACAAAATACATTAATTAATAAATTGGATCACTTTGTAGGAAGTAAATTTAATATATTGTTTATTTAAAACATGGAAAAAAGTATAGATGGAAAAACATAATTTCAAAAATAGATAAACTTGGTAAATATATAAAAAGTGAGAAACTGTTGACATTTACTTTATCACGAAAAACGTATATTTAACATAATAAGTATAATTATGTGGATTTGTCAATATGACTACTATTGTAATAACTTTACGTTGTATGAGCACAGTTACGATCATGGATTAGAATTAAAGTTTTGAAAAATACTTGGTTACTTTTTAAACGGCTATTACAGCAACATCGAGTTATTATTTCTTCTTCCTAACACAACATCTATATTCCAGTCAATTCGTCAGAATTTTATCTCAAATTTTAAGAATAGATAAACCATCTCTCAAGGAGTTCTACAGAGATAATAATACACATAATCGTCACAATGCATGCATTATACCAATTCCTGAAATGCGACAAAGCTGTAGTAGTCTAGCAGGGTTCAATAAGTGAAGCTACATGATATTTATTCACTCTCACCAAAAGATTCAATTGTTCCAAAATAAATATGATTAATCGAATTTGCATTCATAAACAAAGAGTGTTACGCACATGAACAGAATTCTAAGTAAACTACAATAAATTTTTATGATACCATTATGTGTAAGCAGTAAAATTAAGCAAAACGTTTTTTTATTATCAGAGAACAAGACTTTTCTCAAATCAGTACAATGAGCATTCCAATATTCTATCTTTATTTTTGTAAATGCTGACCTTCACAAAATTGCAATAAAAGTTCGCTTTTATTATGTGCACATGTTAAATGGTCCAGCATGCCAATAGAAATTAAATCCATGAGATTCATCAGGACGTACTTTTAATCTATTGGTGGCGTATATTGTGAGAGTTGAATAGATTTGTGATGTTTGATGCAATTTATTTGATACGTAGAAGGTTGTGCTCATAGATCCGCTCGGCAGGCTTTTGAGCACGGTATTTGCACCCCAGTATGCCAGAGCTTGTGTGATAAAACAGTAATAACCTTAACTTTATTTAATGCTTCTGTCATCATACACGTTTACATCTGACACTGTTGTATATGTCTGTAATCACGAGGTGATTACTCAATTGCTAAGTACTGAGTGTACGGTGGTGTGTTTTTACTAACTGCTTAAAATGTAAATAACATAATCTGTTGATATAATTTCAGTCAGCTCAAGTTCATTACCGCACTTGAAATGCCTGATGATGCCAAATGGCGAAACCCGGGTTGTTACTGACAAAACTTATGGAAAAGTACAAAATTCAAACGATTCAAATTGGAAATGTTGTAACCTAAAACAAATTTATGTTTCCACAGTCAAAAAATCGATTCAAATTTATAATCTGTTGAACTGAAAATAAGAGTGTGAATTCTCTGTTTCTTTTACTGACAAACTGTGCGGGCTGCAAGTACCAGCTGAGACGTTTAATATGTTTACCCAACTAATAACCCGTTCATTTGTATGAATGAATAAAAAAAAGTTGAAAAAAATTCAGCTGTAAATGGACGTAATTAAAAAACTGTTAAATTCATATAAACGCAAATTTTAAATATAGAATACAAGCTATACATTTTTGTATTACTAGTATGATGCTCTCACTTGAGTATTTTGTTGGTTGTCACCCATTTTCAGATGAATAAATTAATTAGTATTAACCTTTCTCCTATACAATTAAAATTAATATATTCGTTGAAATTTTACAATTGAGTATGTTTGATACACGTGAATTGATTCAGATGTCTCTCTATACCACTTCAATTCTAATTCTAATTAGTAATAGCTTAGTTTGCATGGATGAGTGCGAAAGGTATGAAGTGTTCAGAGAAGTAATTTCACAATAATTGAAGTGGACGGAGTGTTTGCGTAAATTTGTTTAATTTGAATTTGCATTATCTTATTTTTCTGTCAATAGTGTTTTATCTCACTTGATAAAAAACACTTTTTTAATTTCATCCCGCTGACTTGTTTATCATTCTTGCTCCACGTGATGGTACAAATTTAGCTAGAAGTATAATTTTACTTATTTGGCTGAATACACCATCGCGTGCTCTCATTGATGGCAACGGAGCCATTGTATTTTTTCATAGTTATACTTATATAAACGAAATATAGTAAGATTGCTCTCTCAAATACGTAAATATTTGAAAATAAAAAACAATATTTTTAATTATTCCGCATACCACATGAAACAGAAAATAACAGCTGGCTTCCATTCAATAAAATTCCTGAAATTGAATAAATTTACTGCCAGAAGCTATTTTTTAGAACAGGATTTAAGTCCGGACACAAGATTGTTATGAATAGCAATCATTTGATTCTTTTTGTTACAAGAATTAAATATTTTATTTACAAATAGTAATACAATAACATTTCTTTTATGTTTTATGGGATAGCCATGTCTGACATGTAGTGATTCATTTAATAATCAGATATAGAGTTATTATTTTCACTCAAGCAAAATTGTTCATAAAAATATCTTGTTAAGAAAGAGATCACAAACAATTTTTTTATACTATAAAAAATTCTGAAACACTTCTAAACTAAAATGTATAAGAGGATGTGTAAAGTAAGATTATCTTATTATTCATTGCACCACTGAATTGTTTTAACCTTATTCTTCATACTGGCAGCCTTGAAAAGTTAAGGCAACATCTTATGTGCCAAATAGTTTACTACTCATATATCAGATTTGGTATACTGTAAATTTGCAAGGCTAAATTAAATTATGTATAAAGGCCATATTTCATAAAAAAACTATAAATACGATTTTTGGATATCCTAACTGTCCTAAAACAGGGCAGATACAAGAGAATCTAAAAGTAATAATAGTTTTTATATTTGAGAGGATCTGGATTGTTAGAATGATACTGAAAAACAAAAACAGCATAAAAGCTATGCCTAAAATTGTTGTTTACAATGAAAAATAATTTTACACATTATTTAATCTAGTTTCATTTGAAAATAATTGCTTGTGTCCTTTTTGTTTCTATACGCCTCATTCGTTGGCCAATAATTATGGGTTTCTTTATCATTCAAGTATGTAAAAAGGGAGCTGGAAATCATTTATCATTTGTGCACCTGAAATGCCTGAAGATGCCGAAAAGAAAAACCCGGGTCTTTAGCGACAAGGTTCATGGAAAGTTAAAGCGATTCAAATTTGGAACTGGAAATGTTTTACATCAATGTAGCAGTGATGTCACTGCAGGAAATAAAAATGAAAATTTTGAAGGTTGTACAAAAAACAACACACGAGTGCCTTCCAAATATACTATCTAAATTAAAGATACAATATCTGTTTAAAAAGTAAACAAGAAAAAAAGATTTATAAGGTTAGAGATAATGTCAGAGTTGGAAAAAAACATGAGCAGAAATGAAGGGTAAATTTACAACGCGATTCTAAAAAAATAATATTTTATAAAAACAGTGGTGAAAAAATAACATAATATATACATAGCTCAGTTGCTAGCGTTAACCAAGCGTTTGAATTCCAGCTGAGAAATTTTTCAGTTGAATTGAGAGTAAGTAAAAATAAATGAAAGTTCTACAAACTAGGAATAAAACACATCGGTAATCCTAGGGTCTCAACGGTGAGTTGCAATGTTTTTTCTTTGTCTCCCTTAAGCCATAGAAGTCAAACCACTTGATATGCAATTTCTAAAATCGCTGGCCTGGAGCGCTCAATCAAATATCTCACGCTTGCAATTAAGTGCTTAAGAAAACTCAGTCCCTAATTCAGGGCATATATTATTATAGAACCCTAATGTAATATTTGGAATAGATTGAATTGAATGAACACTAGTATTGTTTATTACTATATTACTATTGATATAAGGATGGGGTTAGGAGAGACCTAGTTAACTAATTGCTCTCTCTTTGTGACCCATTTGTAGGATAGGAGAGATGAAAGTTCAGAATATTACTTCAGGAGTTTAGAAAAATTTAAAACTATACAGGAAACTATCAGAGAGAACTGATAAAATATGGTTCTAATGAGTATATATTGGACTTCCTTTCCTATCCTTCAACCTTATGAAAGGGTGGTTTATACTCAATGTTGTCTTTTTTCAGAAAAATCTTTGAGATTCTATAATTGCAATAAAAATTACATCATAAAAGCGCAAACTACTGAAGAAAGCATTAAAAAACAAAACAGCGAAATAGCAGTAGAATTTTTCAAAATCAAAATCTTGACATTTCCATTCAGTTTTGGACAGGAAATAATTAGCCACTTTTATTTAATGAGTTGAATTGACGTATTTCATAAATATTAAACTTCATTAGTGGGACCAGTTTTCACAAATATGCTAATTAATGAATGATTCTTAAATAATTATAGAAACACGTTATGTTATGATCACAAATATGATGCATACTACATAACTTGATACTGCATTGATACATGGAACATGTCGACCATCATTCTAATGTATTTTTATTGCAATAATTACCTTAAAACCCATTTCTATATCGATGATGATTATTTCAATTATCAAACATAGCAATTTGTAATTGTAACATTGTCAAAAATAGATATGAGTATAAATATTTCTCTTACTTATATAAATCATAAATGTACAACTGTCAATGAATGGATGCTCTGATAGTTCAATTAAAATGCCACCAAAGAGTCTTACGTCTTTTTCTAATGTGCATCATATGGGCTATTAACACAATGGCTACAGGAGAAACAGCGTGTATTCCGCGTTCTTTGTGGTCAAAGTGTAGAGCACTTCAACAGATGGTGTTCAGCAAGAACTTTTAAGACAGTCCCTCAAACTCTTTTTTCAACAAAGAGCAAAAAAAACAGAATACATCGAAATAGAAGATCGCGGAGGCACAGCTTGGTGTCCATGTTTCGTTTAGGCTGTGGATATGACCAAACATTGGAAACACTTTCACCATACACAAAAAAAAAACTTGAGAACTGTATTAAACAGTGAGAATTCATATTTTGTGAATGGCAAAACTACGGTTTGATTTCAAGTGTTGATATTATTGATGATGAAAATGTAATATATGCAATTATTCCAGCAGCGATTAAGCCTCAAAAGTAACCAGTAGCTGTTGCAATATGCGAAATGAATACATAATCTAAATTATTTAGAATAATAGAACAATAATACGCAATTGTTGATCATCAAATAAATTTGTGACTGTTAATAAGCACACACATTTATCATAATATAATTGTGTTTTACCATACTTATAGAGGTGCATCTGAATTAATTATAAGCATCAATTATCTAATATTAATACAATTAATACAGAATCGCTGGGACAAGAGTTCAATTTGAAATTGAAAAGTACTCTGATGAAAAGTATTTTCAAACCATTCAGTACTGACTTTATTACACAACTTTTTTTTTGAGCATTGTGATATCGCTGCCGATTTGAAATATTGATGATTAATGGAGGTTTGATGCAATGCCTGGAGCAATTAACAAGGCAAAATTATGAAATTGGCAAGAAGATGTTCAAATAAATGACAAAATAGTATGTACAGTAATTGTATCTCTTTAAGCATATTAAAACTACCGTTTTTACACATTTTATCAATAAAAAAATGCAGTGAATCTAGAGATTTTTAATTGAGGGGCTGCTACCCTTAAGGGGCTAGAAACGATTTTAGTTTGGGTGGTGAATATTTTAGTCTTAACAGAGAGCTGGTTGACAACATAAAAGGTTTTTGATAGTAT
Organism: Himalopsyche kuldschensis; assembly: GCA_028554975.1. Classification (NCBI taxonomy): domain Eukaryota; kingdom Metazoa; phylum Arthropoda; class Insecta; order Trichoptera; family Rhyacophilidae; genus Himalopsyche; species Himalopsyche kuldschensis. Next base: position 3,623,140 of record JAHFWI010000005.1, read on the forward strand.
TTACAAATAAAATAGTTGAATGTGATAAATCAATTTAAGAATTTATATATTTTGAATATTTAGTTTAAATATTGATGATTTAACCATTATTCTTTTTCAGTACGTATGATTGAAATCTTTCAACACTTAGTTTACGGGCCCTTTTAGATACTTTGGTAACTAATATGTTATTTTGGATTTGATGGCCAATTAGCAAAAGAACAATTTTGTGCAAATCGTAAGCATTTGTGTTAAGAAAAGAAAATATTCAGTCCGACACTTTCTTATGATTGGATTATTGTTCAGAAATGGGTTGAAGTTGAAAGTACCTCAAAAAAAAGTAATTGGTTATAAATAACTTGTTGCTTTCACTGTGAAAACCGACGAGATTGATAATAACCGAGTGTTCTGAGGTTTAGGTATACAAGGAAAGAGGTATACGCAATGATCTAGCGTTTAGTTTTGTATAGTGTGTGGTATACCAAACTATTATGGTTCTTGTCGGTAACATTCATTAGACTGGAACCATTATTGTAAGATAAGTCGTATTGTTTAGTACAAAATTATGTGTAAGATGAAAACAGAAGGATTTTCTGCAGTCAAGGAAAATATAAACAATAGTTTATAAATAAATACACTGACAAATCCAGCACATACAGGCTTAAGGTTTGAACTAATTTACATTAAAGTGATCATATTTGTTTACTAATAGATTAAAATAAAGTTTTATGTCAACAATATTTACAAACATATCATGGATTGTGCTCATTAGGTAAGAGAGAAACGATAGTTTGTTCATATAATATAAAGATGATTTGAATGGAGAACAATAGATTATAAATATACTCACTCTAATAATCGCTCGCTGGTGCATAAGCATTTGTATAACGCTCTTCCTTCTTAAATACAGCATACTTTTGACGGCTATCATCATACCAGAACAGATGAAAATGGGCCCAACTAACCACATGTGTCCTAAATTACTAAAAATATAGCCATCGGCATCTCCTAAGGCCAACACTGTTATCACTGTCCCAACAGAAAAAAGCACCATTGAAAGCACAAAATATGAATAACTTGTACAGTCGCATCTTCCGAATCTTTGGTCTTCATCGAAGTCGATTTCCCTCTGCCTCAACCGATGAAGGCGCTGACGAATAAATGGACTGTCAAAGACGGTAGCCATCTTACTGCATTTTATGAGAATTATTTGAAGAAAAATTGACTGCGACGAGATGCGTTGCCTATTCTCTAATTATCATTATTTCACACAATATGTATGATATTCGAGGTCTTCAACACTCGCCCGAGCAACCATGACAAGTTCGAACTCAATTTGATGCAACGAAACAAACTGGTGCAGGTACAAGTGATACACACCATAGACTATAATACTATATATCATACTGCGTAGACTAGCAAAATAACGCAATAACAAAAAAAATATTATTATGTTTGACAGTACTATTGAAAGATACCGACTCTCTTTTATCAAAACTACTTTATGAATACATTATTATATTTTTTGAAAGACACATTAATTTATCTTCTATTAGCACCTATGCCAATAATAGTCGATAGCTTATTACTACCCATAGACTAATACACTTTATGACTATCAATACTGGCAACTTGAACAGTTGCAGTACTGCCACTTTTAGTAAATAATATTACAGACCTACACTACGTTGTGATTTTGTGACAGAATATCGTACAAGTAGTCCTATGTATTTCTAAATCTTGCATGCGTTAGATTTTAACGAGTTAATCAAGATGCATAATAAAATATTCATTTTCTCGTTGCTGTATTTGTTGTTTGCATCGCCTTCGGGTAAACATAACATATTCTTTTGTCAAAAGTGAAATTTTATTTGTTTGATATGAAACGTTATGGGTAGTAAACGTCAATAATAATTGTTGTTTTTAGTACGATGCTGGGAATACATGGTCTCGATATCAAATGATGGTCCTGTTGTCTTGGGAGCAAATATTACCTTCAAAGCCGAAGTGACTCAATCCAATGGAGAAAAGGCCGATGGACCTTTTCGTTTTTATTGGGAAGATAGCGTATCACCGAGGCATGCATTCATGGTACGTCCTTTCTTTGATTATTGTTTACATGTAACTATACATTTTACTTCTACTAAATGATAAAATATTCTTCGATCTATTCAATATGTTGTGTTAACCGTGTGCTTGCATTTGAACTATTTATTTTTCTCCTCCAATATAAATGACATGAATATATATTTAAATATTAAATATCATACATAATGCTGAATGATTTATTTTGAAAATGGAAAAGGGATTAACGATTAAATTATCTTATGGTTTTTTATTTCAAAGCCGATAAACGAAAAGAAGTTTTATATGTTATTCTAAACTTCAAATTAAACATGTTATACTGTAAGCTAATCTCATGCTCTTGCCCTAGACCAGTATGTTTTCACTCTTGTTTATTTGTAAAAATAGTCAAATATGATTATTAACAAACTTATTGTTTGAAATTTTGGTAGTCAATTTCATATAAGGTTTTCATTGTATCAATTGCAATAGTTATACCTAGGGAATAGGTAAGGCTATTTTGGAAAAAAAAGAATTTTCAATTGTGCTTATCGACTCTAAAGTTTTATTTGCTAGTTTGAGTTAAAAAATGCTGTAGGTTTTGTTAAAAAAAATATTGTGAATTATGATAAAGGTACAACCTGTGGTGACCAGAATATGAGGTAGTGTAAAAACGATTTATCTATTTTGGAATAATATCCACGTTCATTTTTTAATTTAGAATTCCAAAGCACTTATATAACACTAATATAAATGTCATAAATAAGCAATATCAACTGTTTCTCTACAATCTTAATTTTATGTTTATTTTTAATATTTTTTACAATGTCAGCTCCCAACTTGGAGCATATGGACCCCTTTTCTAAGAGAACTGCTTGTTACTCAGTTGCCTAACCTCTCCTTTTCGAAGAGGGTAGAGATTTTATTCCAATAATAGTTTTTTAAATGCTGCTTTCAATTAATTTTTTTTAGGATGCAAGGAGTGATCCCGTTTCACTGTGGAATGTAAGCTACCCAAGTCACATGTACAAAGCTGGACATTTCAATGTTGGAGTAAATGTTGAACGATGGTATCTCTTTGATTGGTTTAGCAAGGCATCCAGTGTTGCAGAATTCAATGTTACAAGTAAGTTGTCGTTTTGATATTTTGAATTATGTGTATTTCATAATGAAATGATTTAGAGTAACTCATATTTCTCATTGTAGAAAGCATGAGCACAGTATGAAGCTTTATTGCATTTGCATTGCTACTCTCTTCCAAAAAGAAAGGACGAGCAACTGAAACCATATGTTTCACATTGGTGGTGGAAAAATCGAAAAATAATAATTTCCTTTTGAGACTTTTTCATATATTCATGTTTGACTAAAATAATCTTTAAAATAAAAATTCAAAATGTGAGTGATAAGTGCTTGTTAATATTAAATGGATCTGAACAAAGAATTAAGTTGTAAAACAAAATGTATCTGTATCAATTTTCATGTTGTTGCCATAATATTCGCAATAAATTCCACCCAATGCAATTAAAAAAACGAAAACTAGACTTCTATTTTTCTATAAGATGTAACATTCTACATTTTCTACAACGTTATATGCCTTCTGCATTAAGTGAATATGAATCGTTGCATAATTTATCACATCTTTCGTGGTAACCCAACATGAAACATAGTACCACGTGACCCGCGACCAACTGTGTGATAATTTCACATCTGTGTTGTGATAAGCGGAGGAAGTATCTAATATCCATCAAAGCAGGCTTATATAGAAAGCATCCAGGCTTTTGATACCATCGTACTTCAATGAGAAAGATATATTATAAGTTTCATGTACTTGCAATAAGTTCTCGTAAATACAACATCCTTGATATACCCCATCAAGAGTCTTGTTCTACATTGAGTCATGGTCAGAATACCATTCCAAAAACTGTCACATTTCATTGGTTTGACTCATAGGTTCCCAACCTTTACCCATGGGTTTGGAACCTGTGGTTTAACTTAATCTGTGTACAGTATGGTACCATATAACAATGCGTTGTAAAATTACTAATTTGTATTTATTCCTGTGTCGATTATCAGTTTTCTTTTATTTACATTGTGAAACAATAATTATTATATATTTGTTAATTGATTGAGTCATTCATGAAACTAATTTACATTTGCTGTCTCGTAGATTTATGCATTACTCGTGGTATTAGTAATATGTATTAATATAATCAGTTCAATGAAAAGAAATTCAAATCAAATAACAAATTATTCCAAGCATTCCTTTGTTTTTTTGAAATTAGAATCCAAAAATAATTTTTGAACGACGGCCAATCAGAGAAAGAATCCGACGACAGCCTATCAGAAACAAATTAAATGCATCAGTATTTGTTTTATAATAAAGATGATACTAAATCATTGGCCTAACTTGCGTTGTGTGTACCTGTTCGAAACAAATGTTGAATAGGGAAATAAAACTCAAAAAAATCAGTTGCAGCAATTTTAAAATAATTGGATAATTTAATCTAGCACATTATGATTTCACTTCAATTACATTAAGTAATGTACAAATTATCTGAAGAATTCTTGAACACATGGATAGTATTTCTATTTGTGTCAAGGTCAGATGAAGGTCAATGGTTGAAGCTATTTATAAACATTTTGGGTTGGCAAGTGCTGTGCCTTTATAAAGTCATTGTTGTCCATTTATCCAATTATGAAGTGTGCACTGCACCGAGTCTTTCTGCTCAATTCACCTAGGCGTTTACTGACTTCAATAAACATAACCGCTTTATTGTTATTGTTTTTTTAGTTTGAAAGTGTTTTTTGAGCTGCCCAATTTCTTGTTTGATTTATCATTTACACGAGTTACTTAAAATAATCCAAAGATACATTTTCGATTTCTACAAATTGGAGTTTCAATCACATATTTAAATATATGTATATAATTTACATTGCGTGCATTTATTGTGTTCTTTATAATTCATGAATCATAAGGTAACTTAAAATTTTGTTGATGTATCAACCATTTGAGAAAATATGACCAAGAGTGATGGCATGAAGGTGTTTGGATGACATATACATCTACAGTGTTTTTATTTACATATTATGTAACTATTTTATGCTGTAGTCTAGTTGTCAACAGACTTTGGTTGCGGTGTCCTCAGGCTCAAATAAAAAAAACATTTTTTTTGTTTATAATAAAATTATTAATTCTATGTTACATATTTTTGCCAAGCAATTAGTCATTATTGCCTCTGGAAACAAAGAATGTACTAAAAATTCACAATGCATTTTCAAACCGAAGTTGTTACACTATTTACTCCTTTATCCTCGTGTCATTCCATAATTTATGTGCTTAAATTATACTGACTGCCCATATTGATTGTGTTATCAGTGATAACAATTTATTGCCTTTACAGCCAAAGGGCTTTCTATTTAATACAACATATTTTTCAACTTTCAATTTATTGTTGTATTTTTTGATTAATCAAAATACAACTATGTTGATTTTACTTAAGTTTCAATGAAATCAAGAATTGTTAATTATTGGATGACGATAAGGATAATTATTTGCTTTGAATAATACAGGGGCTTGTAAATTAATTTATACCATAAAGTTATCATTCTGCTGTATATATAAATACCAGTTGACTGGATAAATGTGATTCATTATTGTGATTGTAAATAGCATTATCTAAAAGATAAGTATTTATACAATAGTTATTTGTATTAAATTATGCTGAATAGTTGACTTTGATTACAGACTGTCCCATTAGATACAGTAAGATATTGTGCGAATCCAATCACTTGACGATCTTGTAATGCCTTTCGATGAATAATTTATACTAAATACATCTGTTATTTTTTTTACTCACCCTTATGAAATAAAAATTTTAATAAATAATTTTGAGTTTATTTTACCAACTACGGGATTGATTTTTTTAACATAATTTGCATCCTAGAAATTTATATCTGTTGATATTTGAGGCCGCATATAGCCATAAACGTTTGACCTTTACTCTTGATAAGTAAAATAGCCAAAGGGTAAATTGCCTGACCAAAATATGTTCTGCGCTCTTTGATCACTGCTGTCACAAAAAATTGATTTGAATCCAGTTGCATTTGATTGGTTAAAAGCCAGCCTTTGATTTAGGTGGTGTTAATTTGTTTTAAACCACAAGACATAAATTTTGAGATTCAGTTCAAATTTCTTCCACTATGAATTAACAATTACAGCATAAAGGGTTTTATATGAATGCCTGAAATAATTATGAATATTTTTTTATTCTAGATCTCTTGAATGGAGAACTGCATCTGAGACAAAACAAAAGCCTGGTGTTAAACGATTACGTGTCGATATCCTATCCTCTCGTTCACGAAATATTTCTTTCTTATCCCGATTACAATTATTTAACGAGCAATGCGACCTCCATCCGGACTTATTGGTTCGTAGACTGTGTTTACCTCGGTGAAACGAGCAACTATTCGTTTGTGAATACTTACCTGGATGAAAACGGAGAGCATGACATCGAAGCACTCGTCAGAGCGTCTTACGAACCCATCCCTCCTCCAACGACTCCCGCGCCTAGCACGACTACAACAACAACGACGACTACCACTACGACCACGCCGAAGCCAACCACAACGCAGAAACCAACCACAACGCAAAAGCCGACGACCACCGAAAAACCTACCACAACCGAAAAACCCACGACCACAGAGAAAGTGACGTCTACTGAAAAGCCAGCTGATTCGTCTGTTAAATCTGTCGTTAAACGTGACACTGTGTCAAACAGCAGCACTGCTTTCGGTGACAGTATTCAAGTTGTGATGAAAAAATCTGAACCTCTGCGAGGAATTGAAGCCTTCAGGAATGGATTGATGCCTCTACCCTTTGTCTGCCTCAATCAGTCCACTGTAGCTGCTGATCCAAATAAGACTTACGGATACTTTCATAGAAAGATTAAAGTTCTAGGTAATTTTTTTATTTATTCTGTTGATATGCGTTTGTATTGAACAATTTTTCTTTAAACTAGATTTCGCTTGATCTTCTCTTAGAATCAAACATTCAGTTAATCTTATCCTACCCTTGCCCAGAAGTTTAATGCTACTTATCTACAGTTATTAAGATCAGCTTACATCTTGTATTTTATTTTGACTGTTTTAACGGGTCATGAAGATGAGCCATGGCTTCACCGCTACAAAAAGATCGATCAGTTGAAAGCGGGCCAGGATGAAAGACTTTTGAAATGAGGCGGTTGTAGTGGGTCCACTCGATGTTCAGCGGTGAATCTTATACAGCACTGCTTTGTTGCTTTTCTATTGCCCCAATTTAATCTTATCACCATTCTAAGAATACTCGGACTCTAGTGGTGTTATTTCAGCTATCGAAAATTGTGGTGGGGTTTTTAATATTTTCTAGTCATAGAACGCATAGCATATGAGATTTTAAATAGTATTTTCAAAGTCTAAAACTATACTTATCGGCAAGTAAAAAGTTTTTTGAAATATTCACTAAAGAATGACATTATGGATGTTTGTAATGACATAAATAGATATGTGGTTCTAATTTATGTTGAGTGTTACTGACTTAAAGTTTACTTACATATTAGTTATCGCATATGGAGTGCTTAACAACATACCATTATACTGCCTGCTACTCACCGTTATTAAGACAAACTATAATGAGACGCTAATTCTAGGTGGTATTCTGGGTCATTTTATGTTTTCCTTATGTGAAATATTTTTTATTTATTTGAAGACAACGCACGCAAATTATGAAAACAAAGAAAATTGCCCATTCGATTTGCTGTGGCAAAACAAACACATACCATAAAATATAAATGTGTTATCAAGATTAAAATCTTGGTAATAGTAAAAATACAGATAAAGAGAATTATAAAAAAAGGTAGGATTTAATAACTTAATTTAATCATTAAATACTTTATTGAAATCACAGTTTATTTTTCATTTCTCAGAATATGTGTTTTGCTGTTAGCATGGTTATGAAGAAAGTATAGTTAGGAATTTTACGAAAATACTTATGTTGGGAAGAGTTATTATGAGAGAGCTTCATGATTTAAGCATTCATTATATAGGTTATAGTATTTGAAGAGACAAAAAAATCCTGGTTTATCCATTTATATATCGGTAATTTTTGGCAATCAATAGTGAAAAAACAACAAAACAAATTTTACTGATTTCAATTTATTTCATTAAAATACTGATAAACTGTGATGGTATTGGAGCTTATTTAGATTATAACATTCCATCACGCATCTTCAGTGTAAATCCTAAATAAGATAGAGCCATACCTTCTAGCTTGTAGCAGTGATGTAAATCAGAACATATTTTTTCAGCTCCCGTTTCCAACCTTACAATTGATGGGAACAATTGGCTCCAACACGGAGCAATGCTGATGCTTCAGGTCAAGTGCAAAGGGACACCGCCTTACGAGTATTGTATTCAGTACAAGAACGCTTCCTATAATGTGACTGGAAATGAAACCTGTCGGAACTCGCTGCCGACTGAGTCGTGTGACTTTCCGATTGTACACTACTTCCCGTCAATGGATCAGCACACAGTGATCGTGATTGTCACTAATAAAATTTCAAAATGGGTATCGCCTGTTTTGATACAGTTCTATAAAGGTTGGTTATAAAAATAAAATAATACTCGTTGTCGTCTTTCTACAAAATCTTCTCATAGTTAACCGTTCATACGCCACGGCTTGCAGGAAAGCAAAATCGGTCTAACCACCAGGGCCACAGCGTGCAGGCATGCAAACGCCACTACGAGTTTATTTATTAATAAATATTGTATTTTTAAATGAAACCTAATACAGATACATCTTTTCAAGGAATGTGATATCGATATGTTGAGCCGTTTTTAATTTATTTGAGGTTAAGCTAATATATGTCACGAGGGCTTACACCTTATTATTGTAAATCTACCTGGAAACATTTTTTAAATCTTGCACTTTTCATTTTTTTTTTCACTTTTCTTTGAAAACCAAAAATATGTTAGATATTAAATGATTTTTCTGGTATGTTACGTGGAATTTTCATGGAAAAATCGATGGTTGAAAATGGTGGCCTGTGGCAAAAATCCATCGAATTGGCTTGGCCGTTAAAGGATTAAATATACTCATTTTAGCCATAATAGCAAACTATTAGTTGAGATCTACGTGAAGGCATAATGTCCCACTATCGATATAGATGCAGTTTTTCACTAAAGATTAAGTATCCATATATCCCTACTTTTATTGAAATGAAAGGTTGAGCAACTGAGTAAAAAGCCGTTCTTGTAGAAAAGTTTCTGTTAAATTTTATGAGACAATATGCTCAATGTTATTTTTTTAATAAACAGCAAGAGGTAGCTGAGATAAAATTTACTCTGGTCACAGAGTAAGACTCAGTATAATTAATAATGTGTTACTATAAGTATCATTTATTTCCATTGCGTAAATGAAAAGTTTTACTGTTTCTAACCAAGAGAGTTACTTTTAGCTGAGTACAATATGACACTAATTTGTTCCTATTTTGTTTTCTAGTAACGAAGAAAGCACAGTTGTCCGTCATCGTCGTGCCTGTTGCATTCAGCATTGTGGCTGCCATTTTGATGGTCTTTGGAGTTGCTTACTACATTCAAAATAGATCAAGGTATGTACAGCTTCATACGGTCCCTTATTTCTTCTATGACTTTATCCCATGCTTTCTGTGATAATGACAGTAACTAAGTACAGTAGTAAAAATATACCAATTATTAAAGCCAGAATACCGAATACAGTGGAAACACTTTTGATTGAAGTTTTTCTTCCAAATAGGTATTTTTTCATTATAGTTATAATTGATGATGTTATCATTTTATTTGATAACAGTGAAGAAGTATAATTAAGAATTTCGACTGAGGGTGCTTGCTGGAATTTTAATATCAAATTTGAATCGTTTATAGTTTGCTATCAGCTTAATAGCTGGCCAATTTTAAACGAACCACTTAATCCTCCAAACTCGCCATTGTTATACCACTTCTATTCCAATGTTATTATATGGTAATTAATATTTGCAATACTACATTCGAAAATCCCGATAATTATAAACAAACTCACTTAGTTCATTGAAACTAATTTACATTGAATTTTCGCTAATTCATGTAGACTACGTTAATAGCAATTTATCTTGGTGATTCAAGTGTGACGTATGTTGATGTAATTTTATTAATTTCTTTACATCATTTCAGATTCACAGTTGAGGTGGCTGACTTCAACTTTGGAAAGCAGTACACCGATCTAGAATATAAAACGTTTGTGGAACGGCTCATGAGTAGTTTCAACAATGCCCTCAACTTGGGCGGAGACCGTGAAGGGGAAGCGTCCACCTCAAATGATAATAATAAGTACGGCACCATGACGTAATGTTTCCGCTTGAGTTTCCCCATTTCCCAAAAAATCTTGGATTGCGTTTTAGAAAATCATCTGTCCATTAGAACTTAAAAGTGGATTTTTTTTATCTTCCGGAAACCCAAAGCGAAATATATCCGTATCTAAATAAAAACGAGAAGACTACGTAAGTCTGGTTTTGTGTAATAAAATATTATAATCATTAACATGTTGAATCTATTCAGCACTGTAAACCTTGTTTTCTTTCAGTACATACATATTTGGCTTTGTTATATTAAGGTTTGCATTTTTTGGTTTTCAATTTTCAATACCATGACACGAATAAACTGTAGGGGAAAAAAAACATCTTGTTGTCAACACTTAGTATAAATAAACTTCTACTTTTTGCTTAAACAAAATGGCGACCTATACATGTTTTTACTGATAGAGACTAACTTTTTTCTTTGATTATTCAGTTGTTTCACATGCATACAAGTATTTGTTGATAGTGTATAATAAAATACAATCAATAACATAATTTCATGTTTTGCTTCTCTATACTGTCATTAATTTAGAGAGGCTTAAACATTTAATTACTTTTTCCAATTTTTAATTGATTATTCCAAGTACATTCGCAAAAATAAACTTATTGTGTGAATTATAAAAAATAATATATTAATATGTATTACTTCTACAATATAATTGAATAGGCTCTTTTAAATATTATATTATTATATCGCCATCTTGGAACCGTACTAGTATCTCGAAAAATCTTTTAAATGCAATCTGCAACTGTTAAGAAAAATCATGTGTACCAATATACATACATATTTTTACATTACAAAAATTTATTGCTTTTGCAATGTGAAAAAAGATTAAAACATAACATTCTTAGAGTAATAATTTTTTAAACATTGGTTATTTTATGCTACAGTTTATTTAAAATAAAACTTGTTTTAGAATTATTTTTTCACACATAAGTCCTTGTTCCAGGAATGCATATTTATTACATATTTTAGGACTGAATTACCAGTTTAATACACTCCAGATATAACTTCTCTCTTCTCTATCTTGTTGATTTAGCACCATTCACATGCATCCGGTAACATGCATGTAATTTAAGATGCATCAATTACAATGGTTGAGCTTTATTATTTTTATGCTAGAATTTTTCATAATATAATAGTATTTCTGCACATTTCAAATTGCTACTGAGTATATACCAGAACTATCTATAATAGATATGAAAATGACTAAGAGAAGTATCATAATTATAATCATTAAATTGTAGAAGTAATATTGATAAAGTTTTATAGTAAGTGTAGCCATTCATCAAAGATAGGCAGTGAATAATGCAAAAAAAAAATGTCAAGTCATATTATACATGAATCATTGAGCTATTACTTTATAGAGGTAAAGTAAACTTGGTTTTAAAATATATCAACTATTTACAAATTTTGACATAGATCATTTCATTAGGATTTGATATTTTCACAAGCATACGCAAACTATTTTGTGATATATAAACAGAATCTCTTTCATTGCAAATTTCTTTAATTGTCAATAACTATGATTGCTTTGATGTCACTCTTTTGGCGTGATAATGAGGATCTTCATATTAATATTAATATATTAAATGATGACCCTATAGTTCAAACCTCTCAAGTATTAGCTCAATGGTTAGTATAAATCGTAATGGGAGTTCTCAAATGATATAAAAAAGATATTTCAATGGTCGAGGTCATTGTGTTTGCAATGACAACCAATCAAAATGAATTGTTGATGATTCGCTGTGGTGGTAATGTGATAGAATTATAAAAAAATGACTGGTAAGAGTGGTTTAAGTTAAAAAGTAAAATAAATGAATTTGTAAATTAATTTTAACAAAAAATTGAATATGTTATCAAACCGTGCGATGAGGTATTTAGCCTTTTGTATACTGATCAACTATTAAGGCTAGTCTTGAGTATTTTTTTAAATTAAATAATATTTAGAAAGTAAGAAATGTGCATAAAATTTATTATTATGTTGAGCTTAATTATTCGTTTGCGATGTATGTATCAAAAATATATTTGAAAAAACGCCGGAAATAGCACTCATTACTTGGACACGTCTCAGTTTTATTTTGTTTGATTTTTTTCCACAATTCATATTGGCATAGTGAAAATGCTTGGGTTCTATGTATGTTTCATAATATTGTTAGAATACAAAGCTTATTTCATTAAAGTATAACCTGATTTGAAGATGCAATATTAAAATGCGAGGAAAAATCAAAAACACTCATTTAATGAATCTTTTATTTTTAAATAGAGACAATTAATTGTGTAATACGTAAAAAATGTTGTAACACATTTTTGAAACCAGATCCAATATGTTGTATATGGAAATATTCATTTCACCGGTAAGCTTGCTTATGAGAGGTCTTTTTGGCCTTACTTTCATTTTAAATGGGGGGGGGTATGTTGAGAATATATTTGTTGCAATCCATTACGAATGCATGCTTCATTATTGTCCTACCAATAAATTAATTACATCACAAATAAGATGCAGTGCATATTAGTTTCTGTTTATTGGATTTGTCCCAAATTGGCAGAATTGACTGAACATCGTCTTTTGATTTGCTAATGTAATAATAAAATTTTCAAATTATTTGCTTGGAACAGAGTTTTACTTCTAAGAGAAAATTTTATATAAAATATGTATATACTTTAAACATACATTTAGTGACCATAGCTTTGTCCAAATTCGATTTTATGTCTATTTAGTCTTGATAGAAAAATATTACTTCATTTAGAGCATTGGTTCACAACCTTTTTCGGTTGGCTACCCCTTTTTATAAAGGCATGTAACCTGCGACCCTGATGCAATTGGAAGAGGTTTTTTCAATAAATTAATAAAAAAAACAGTGAACATTCATAATAGTGAATATTTTATTTAGTTGACTGTGTAAGTTGGGGACCCCACAGTAAACCTATGATTCAGAGGAGCTGATTTCAAAATTTACATTATTATTCACCTCACATCTCAGAGTTGCAATTTAAGAATCGAAAGACATGATCCTTATATTATTTTTCAATGGCATATTACAAAAAAAGTTTGAAATTTTGTTTTCGCATTGGAAATATGCTTAGATGAATAGAGAAAAAGAGACAAAATTGAACTCTTATTATTTTTTCTATTGGCAAAACACTATTTTAAAATTATTTCAGACTCATGCTGTTTTATATAATAAAATTGTATGATTCTGATTTGCTTATGAAATCACATAATACTCGTTTTTCAGTGAATAAACTTAACATAAAACTTTAAACCTTGCATTGTTTCTGAATTATTTTTTTCGACAGTTGACTGACAAAAATGAATTAATAATAACATTGATTAAACTATTTTTTTTCAATTTATTGTAAAAAATAATGATTTTTAACCAAAACCGCTGAATAGACTGCACCAATTTTCATTTTTACACCGTTAGCCTTAAAGGGTTAATATCTTCCCAACCGTAACTGCGATTACATGCATGTCATTAAGTCAGGGTCTAATCTTGTGAGAGCATGTTCAAAAATGCATTTTCAAATATTATATTGTGTTAAAATTAAAAATTACTGTTTGTTTTGTATTACTATGCAAAAACTAACTGAATTAAATTCAATATAGTGAAAAGTTTCAGAGTTGAAGTTGAGTTGAGCTAAGTCCAAAATGGATAGTTTTTACAACTTTGTGACAAAATTATCTTTGCGCAATTTTATTCAAATATCTTTTAAATATTAAGTGTAATATTGTGTTGTAAGTATGTTAACTTTAGTTTTTTATTCTCAGTTTTTTTTAAAAAATAATTACTGATTTGTAATTTGGGAAGTATGTCATTAAAAATAATATTGTGATAATGGGTTTAGGCTCTGTAAAGAAGTATTTACTAAACCTGTTATAGTTATAAATAAAACTTAAATTACCTATTCTTAAGAATAATATATAGGAATATAATCACTAAAATAAAATTATATATATTATGTACAAAAACTGAAAAAATGTGTTTTATTTATTTGACTAATCTACATTTATAAATATTATTAACAGGATAAAGACATTCAAAGATGGCGTTGGAATACTTTGATAGATAGCCAATTGGCATGATTAGAGGGAGAAAGAATCTGGCTATCTAATTTAAAAAGCTGCTAATAGCTTTAATAGACAAAAAAAGGGCGGTGGAGTCGTTAAAAAAAATACAACTCCGACTTGTGCATTTACCAAAAACACGACTCCGATTCCAATACTGACCAAAAATACGACTGCGCTCCGACTAAAAAAAGTTTAATTTCGTCACTTATTTCCTCATTTTCGTATTTATGTGTATTCAATTAAATATCATTCAACCAATCCGGCCAATAGCCAAATTTGTCATATATGCAAAAATAAAAAGTTCAAAATTTACGACTCCGGCCAAAACGCCGCGACGACTCCGAATCCAGACAAAAAACCCCGACTCCACACCCCTGTAAAAAACACCAATGCAAAATTAAACTTAAACAATGAAGACATTTGTTTGAGTATGACTTTTAATAGAGATTTTAATATTTCAAAGTAAGTTGTCACTATTGGTAATTTCATCTTATCACAATTATTATTTTACTATTAACATTAAAGACATTTCAATGAAATAATAAATCAAAGTATACACTATAAAAAAATAAAAAGTTAAAAAATATTAAAAACTGATGTGTTCTTCATGAACATAAAATTAAACATGCTAAAGTTAAGCCATTTAAATTCGATCCATGTAATTGATCAGTCGCGGCAAAAGAAATCCGCGCACCCTTCAAAATTCCATTCAATTGCGAATATTTCCTTGAAATCTTGACCGATTTTCATTTTTATTCTTCCGATTGTTAAGAAAACTAATAACTATATATTATTTTGAAGAACAAACGAGATTTGAAAGCTTCAACAGTATTGAGCCAGACCTTGTCGCGTAAGCATCTGACAAAATTATGGACAGCCGCAAATCTAGAGTGAGATCTGGCTTGAAAATATAATAATTAGTACTGTCCATGTGTATATATTGTTAATACTTGGTGGAAAGGCATCAAATTAAAAAAATTAACACATTTTTTACCACATTAGATTGTACCACATTAGATTTACCATAATACACATAACATTGATTTATCATTTTACATTTACATTACATTACAATAAATTTACACTACATTTACATTTACATCACATTACATTGATTAAGCACATTACATTGTACAACATTAAATTGTTGGATAAAAGATTTATCATAATTAAGACAAAGTCTAAATATGCCTAGTTTATTTAAAAGAAATGTAGCAATTGTTATTTTGCAAAACCATTATCAAAATCGTACACATCTTGTATATATTTTTTCATTTCTAAACGAACGTTAATTTCGATTTACTTTTCATATACAGTAGAACCTTGATTATCCGGACTGATTGGGGATGAAGATAGTCCGGATAAGGACAAATCCGGATAATCGAAAAAATCATAATTGACAGGAAAAGACAAGTTTATTCAGTATAAATCATTTGTATTTCTTTAGATTAATACAATACTTTAATAATAAATTATTTATTATTGAGAAAATCAATTATCGATTTCTGCTTAAAGCTAGCTTTTCTTTTCGATGCTGTCAAATCACGAATACTATCGAATATAAGTTGTCTAGAATAGCACTCTTCTTGACTCTCAAGCCACTTCGTTGCTTAAGGTATGTTAGCAGAAAGCTTTTTCCCATGAATCTCAAGTTCCCTAATACCATGTCGCCAGCCCGAGCTGATTTTGAAGGTGGGATCTCCATTTAATTCTGTATTGAAAAATATTGCTTTTTCACATAGTAATGGGCCAGATATTAGCTGTCCAGATGATCGTCTTTGTATGAACCACATAAAAATACACTCTTCAATTTCTTCATTTCGTGATGTTTTCTTCTGACATTAAACAATTGGTAAACTTCAAGATTTTTTCACTTTGTTTTTTTTTATATCCAAGATCGTTGACGTTCCGACACCATATTTATTAGACAAAAAACGTCCCGATTCACCCCGTTTCAAAGCATCGATTATATCCAATTTGTCTTTTAATGAAACTACGACACATTTTCTTTTCGTTGACATATCGGTAATATTAAAAATAAATATGAAAATCGTGATCAATTTTTCAAGAAATAAACGTTCAATGCGTATCGAATTTGGACGATAACTGACCCATATTTTACACAGGACTTATTGTTAGAACAAACGCAACGATCAAAATATTAAGACTGCATTCCATCACGTACGTAAACAGTGGACGCAATTCGCCACGTGCATATCAAAATATTTGTAATATTTTTGTTTATTTTGACCAATCCGGATAATCGAAAATCCGGATAATCGAAGTCCGGATAATTGAAGTTTTACTGTAAATGATGAATAGGTGTTGGAATAGTTTTGTGCTAGCAATTATAACAAATTATAAACAAAAACAGTGATTCTTAGATTCTAAATTTTCTCATCGCAAGTACCTACGTACTGCTTTCCTAAGCTTTTTGTAGCGGCCACCCATCCTAGTGTAGCGCTGTAAATATCCATCCCTTTCGCAGGTCACGTGTCCTTGTCAAATTGCCGAACGACGTGTTGGGCTGATGTTGATGCCGGCGCCATATTTTTACCCGTAGAGTTTATAAATAATGTAAAGAAAAAAGAGAAATATCGCCCGACTTGCACCGGAATATCAAGTGGGCTGGCGTAAGTTTGAACAGTCCGTGCAATTTATATGTGCCAAAAGTTCCGATCAGCTAGTCTCGTAACGTGACAATAATTCATGAAAATTTAAATACTTTTAGGTAGTTCTTTCTCTTCATCAAAACAACTCCGACTGCACGCCTCTCGCTTTTATTTTGCCATTGTTTGTACAATCCTTTTTATACGCGATAGGTACATTGATTCTAGAAAGAGGGGCGTAAAAGAACGGTGTTTTCATATAAATATGTAGGTAGTTTGATAATTGGTTCCAGAATCAAAATATCGCATAAAAACCTACTTTCAAGTTTTGATTTATTTGTCTAAAACCAAATAATAGATTTTTAATTCAAAAATAATATTTCCATTTTCAGTTCGTATTTCATATTGGCGTGTATTTAATGAGTCAGTAACTAATTCAAGTTTTGGTCAGTTAAAAAACTAAATGGTCAGTGAAAAATCAAAATGGTCAATTAATATTATAAGCTGTCAGTTGTCATTTTATCAGTGTGAATGTGGTCAGTTATTAAATAAAACGGTCAGTAATGTATTTTAACTCACCATTTATTATTTTTAACCGACCGTTTTATGAATTTATAACTGACCATTTATCGAATTAGAAACTGACCAAATAATTAGTAGTCTTTCTCTTATTTTGCATTTTAAATATTATTTGAACGTTTGGAGTGCATTTATTTGACATATTATATAACATTATTCATTATTATACTATTTATTTGACATATTTATTATATTATATTATATATTTATTTTATTATTTATTTGACATATTATTATATATTCTCCCTCTGGGAAACGTGCTATTCAACGAATTTATTAAATGCATTGTGTCAAAACAAGTTTCAAAGTAGTCTATTCTATAACAAGATTTTGCGCAAGGTCATCTGTGTCATCACTTATCTAAGCGCAGGGCAGCAATTTCTTCTGTAGAAAAACCGCAATACAGCGAGGTAACGGTGCAGTTCAAAAAAATCGCGCTTAAAGAGGATTGGGCGTATTGATAAACTTGGTTATTTTGGGAAAAAAGCCACGAATCGCTTAATCGTTAATTTATTTCACATGCTGAAAATTAGTAGCATGATTTTCCAGTGTTTTGCAAAACCTGGATACTCAAAAAAGCGTCAGATTGAAGTATTTGAGTGGAATATAAGTTTTAGAGCTCAGTTACGGCAATCGTCCAAATCAATAAAGAAATGAAAATTATATATGATTATTTTGGGAAGGCAAACTATGAATAACTTATCGTTTTAAGAAAACATTCATCTTTCGCGATTAAAGGAACCGAGTGGGATGGGAGAATTTATTAATGCATTATCGCTTAGTCACAGCTAAATCAATTAAGAGGTGTTAATTAAATCAAATATTAATTATAAGCATCAATCAATTGAGTCACCCATAATGTAAGGGCTTTCACGAAGGCGTATTTAATAAAAGGTGTCTATAATACTTTGTAGTAAGTCTTCTGAGATTATCCAGTTTTGACAAAAACTTATTTTCATAAAAAAGCCCTGACGCAGCTTCTTTTCTCCAGGTCTTTAAAAAGTTTGAAAACTTCAGCTGCTGTTAGAATGGCCAAAGGTTAACATTGTGCAATTATAACGTTATTACAATAATTAACTTGCTGAGTTTGACTGTATGCATTTTAAAATATTCAAAACTGATACTCAATGATATCCCACGAGTTGTACAAGTAGAAACGGATAGTAATGAAAATAGAGATACAGTCAGCCCTGCTATAGCGGGAGGATAGGGAGTAAGCTATATAAACTTAGGCACCCATAAAAAATTTGGGGTTTGGTTTTTTCAATTGTATTTTAGCAAATCAAACATTTTTTCCAATTTTTAAGTATTTAGTTTGTAAGCAAGTGACACGTGCCTTGTACGAAAAACCGCTACATTCGCTATAGCAAAAAGCTCTATAGAAGTGTCCGCTATAGCAGGGTTGACTGTATTGTTCTAAAATGGTGATTTTATGAAAACGGACTGTGAAAGCATAATGTTTGTTATGCCAGCTGCTATTATGAAAAACAATTGCATTAGAGATGATATATATTTGGGTGAACAAGTTGGTTGTCCCACCACCTCCCGTTATGTGTGTGCAGCCGTTTTTCACAGCCGTCTTCTATAACGCTATACGAAAAGAAAATTTGACTTGCTCAGCCACTAATATGCTCCAATCACATCACAATCACAAGTATACTGAGGGCCGCCAATATCAACGAGATATGTTACTCTAGTGATGGGTTGATGTTATGTATATCCCCAAATAAATAAGTGCATTTTTGAAATGTTGTGAAGCTAGTATTGATTGCAATTAAATCATCATGGCCTACTGTGCCCGCGTAAGAACGGGCCGCAGCAAACAGGATTAATGCACCCGCGTCCGAAACAAACGTTCATTGCAAAACCGAACAACAATTTGGAAAACTTTCAGGGTATTATCTAAGACCATTTTGCTTGTTTTAGAGACTGCGGCCCGTCAATTTTGAATTCCTAGATGGGTACACAATCCAACTTTTATAACGTTCTAAAAATACGCAGCTTATAGGAGCCCCCGATGATTAATCATAATATCTCAGCAAAGCCTCAAGATTTTTCGTTTACCTAATGATATTCAAAACATCTTTTAAAACGTTATAAAATTAATTACGCCGCTTTAAAGTTTCATAATGAGCGCTCTTTCAGACGATACTAAAAAATAAATTTGGGAGCCGCTTTAATCTCAATTTCTTTCAGGATGGAAATTTTATGTTAAATGTTGCAAGCATGGTGATAAAAATATGTTAATAAAATAGAATAGAAAATTCGGTTCAATTTCATCGGCGAGATTTCATATTATTATATATTAAAAATTATGAATCACTTTCACTATAGAAATAAAAAATCGAATTTCAATTCCAAATTTGAATCGTTTGAATTTTGTTGACTGACAATTTCCTCAGTTAAAGTTAATTCGTGTACTACAAATGCATAGATATGCGGAAAGGCGAAACCCGGGTCGTTGGCGACAAAAGTGTTAGGAAATTGAACGATTAAAATATGATACATATAATCTTTAATCCACGTCCGCTTCCAATGTATGGTCTCCTTATAGAGGTAACTCAACCTTTTTTGCTAGAAAAGATAAGTCGATGATAGGACTAGGGGTAAGCCAGTGGCTCTCGCTACGCCCCGCTTATAGGATTGGATGGGTGGGAAGGAATTTTAGACAACACAAACACTCATATCGACGAACAGAATCGATAATCAACCATTCAAAAAAATGCTGCTCGTACTAGAAGTCGAACCCGTAAGGTCCGTCATGGAAACTGACGATGTTGACCACCGCACCATGGACTCGTTGAATGACTGAAATACAACCAAATTTTGTAAAAGCATCTTCCGTTAAGATGCTTTATTAGAAGTGTAAAATTCACTACATGTTTGGATCGGACATGCTTCAAAAAGGATTTTCAATACATTGTGATTTTTTATACTAAACAAGTGAAACACGTGACACGTAACGCGACAGAAAAATTGATGATTCTACTTTGTATCGTTCAGCTTTAGATAATATGTTCAAGAAAATTATTTTCCTATTCAATACATCTTGCTTAGTATACTTTTTCTTTAGCTTTGAAAAATATACATATCTTTTATTCCCTCTCGATACGATGCATGATTAATTTATGATACGAAAATGTGTCATATAAGTATATATTGTAATGGATATTAAAATAGCGATTTCAGGGGGATTTCCGTTACGCTATTGTTGCGAGTGTTGCAACGTCGGAAATTTGCCGCTTTGTCAACGCGAAATAAATCAAGTATCATGCAGCAGTATGCAAACCTATTTCTTCCACCCCAAGCAATAAGAATGCAGTTAATCGGAAAATTATTCGGAGAGGGGGACATTTTTCCGCGCGGATTCAATTTTTCCAGTCATGCTTGAAGTTTGCAATCATGATAGGCAATCTCAAAAAGAAAACCTTAAATTTTATGAGTCGGCATTGATAGGCGAGTATCGAGTAAATACCTGTGAAGAGAATTTCATTTTATAGGTTACCTCACGACGGTGACAGGCGTCTTTTTAAGTGACAGTAAAGTAATAACGAACTTTCAATTTATTCACGTCTCAAAAGGCTTATGTTGTTGAAATATACAATGGATACAAATCTTGCAACGATTATCGGAAATAGGAAGATTACATTTTTAAAATGTAGCCTTATCGGAGCACAATGATTTTTTGTTGGCTTCATACAAGAGATGTTTTAAGTTAAATAGAAAGGTCGAAAGAATACGATATATGATACATAAGACACACAATCTATTCAACGTGTTGTGTATTCGCAGATTGAAGAAAGCTGAATTGCAGAAAGGACTAATTTTAGCATATACATGCTTTGATGACCTGATACGACTGGTCCAAAAAAAAAGAAACGACACAAATGAAATAATTATCCTGTTTATCAAACAGTAATCAAAGCGTTCAGTAAGAATATACACAGGTTTAAATCTGAAAGTAAAATTGCTGTTCGCGTATCAAACAAAGCTAAAAAAACATATGATAATTCTTTTAATTGAGGAGTAACCCAAACAAGTTTCTTTTAGGAATGCTTTCTATTCACTATTTTGAAGCTCGAAGATCACTTTCAATATTGAAAAATCCTCTTCTTCTTCGGGACCGAGTTGATAACCCTGACACCCTCAAGACTATAAGTTTGCATGCTCCCTGTTTTTACGTACATACGTGGTCGTAACTCAACCCAAACATTTTTTTTATGAGAACTTGTTTGTCGCGTAGGTATTTTCAGTCACCGGTCACAGGGGCTGTTCAGCTGATCAATGCACTGCCAATTGAGGTGGACATTTTCAGCAGTAAGCTTAGTGTTGTGTTTTTACTCTTATGATTTGCAAATAAATACTATGTTGTGTTTTTTATGCCATTCTCTGTTGAATGATTATTATGTTTTGTTATATGTTACGTACTATCTTTATTAGTTTTGTCAAATGCATGGCGAATTGGTGTCAGCTGTTATGCCATACATTGCAACAATAACACATTTAAGTATAACTTTTAGACATCGATGCTATTTTATTGACGGTGACCGGCGATTATATTTGTACATGTTACTCATATTTTAGCATTTACGTCGGATAAAAGATATGATATTTTTTCTGAACATGTGTATCAAAGTTTTTCGCATATTTGTCGATACAATTGTACGGAAGATGTATTTTTATACTAATGAAATATATATATTCATTCTACGCATATGCTATGGTGATCATGACATTGCACATTATTTTATCAGTCATTGAATACTTGCATTGGTCCTTATTTGGCGCAGCCCTCGATCCGTCTACCTTGGTTTCGTTTCTAAAGTTGGTACGACTTAATACTGGATTTTTTCTCTAAAGATTGACCACATTACAATTATTGGCTTTGTCTTAATAGTAGTCGAGATTTTAATCGGAATAATAATATTGCGGAATTGAAAAATAATGATCAGATATAATTTTCGAAATAAACATACTTAGTTTTTTTATGTGGTTTCAATAATGCTTTGCAAAATTATCCTGTATGTTAACACTACGGTAAGTATACGGCCTGAGTTTTTTTTACAGCGCAGCGTATAGTTCAACGGACAAACACGAGCTACATAAATATCAGTGGCTTCATTGGCAATAAAAAAGGCGGCGGCGGGAGGGAGTCAATGAGGCCACCTGAATTTGTGTGTCTGCTGCGCTGTAAAAAAAACGCTGCCACTGAGGCCTCACACTCAAGGGCTATATTTTCTTTTAACTTTAAACCTGTTCTTATGCTATAAAATAATTTTCAACTCTCAGTGAAAAGCCATTATATTTATACAAATAAAATGCACGATCAGGATCAGTTTTGCTCGTCGTTGTGTTTTATTTTCACATATATAAATCTGTTGACAGACAGTGTACAGTACTATAATATATTATAATGAATGGATACGGAAAAGAAATAAAATGTTTGAAGATCTTGTTGATATCAGAAGATCAGAAACATTGAATAGTAAAGAAAGTGCTACTCGGTACCGTAGGAAATCTAGCGTGAAAAATAATTTTCAATTTGCTGTTACAGCCAGGGAGGACGTAAAGGGTGAGTAAGTGCAGTTATTTATGACGATGAGACACCGCGGAATTGTAGATCGTCATATTATATGGAAGCACTAAGAATACAGAAGATACATCGTATAAATCTGTCAAATAACAATTCATTTCTCCATGCAAAGACATTTCATAAAATATCAGTTACACTAAGACAATGAATCTTTTCAGCTCATGACAAAAACAGAAGGATTTGTACATACAAATTGCTGAGGAAATACGCCGTGTTGCGATTGGTGATAATCAACCGATGTTTTGAAATCAAATGAAACCTGAAATTTGCCTTCAATAAAAGTGTTTAAAACACCAACATATTCAATATATAATATGTATTGTAGTAGACCAGGGGTTCTTAACCTTATTGCGGTGACGGGCGCATTTGAGATTTTGGAGATGAGTCATGGGCGCAGTCCGGATTTTTAAAAAACAAGATTTTAGTAGTACATAAATATGTATATGTATTATTGTTATTATTGTTCCCTTGATAGGTTCAAATGTGTTACATTCATTATATTGTGTGACTAAATTATTTATTTTAATTCGGAAGATTATGTATTTATTTACTATTACAAAAAATCCTAAAAATAAAAAAGCACATTTCGTGTAATCTTTGACTTTGCATTTCTCGAAGAGCATTTTACATTGACAAAACCACGTAAGATATTGATTGAGTAGGCATTTACTTGGTAGAACTCCATTATAATACGGTAAGAAAAATAACAATGTATTTTAGTTCTACATAAA
Organism: Himalopsyche kuldschensis; assembly: GCA_028554975.1. NCBI lineage: Eukaryota > Metazoa > Arthropoda > Insecta > Trichoptera > Rhyacophilidae > Himalopsyche > Himalopsyche kuldschensis. The sequence continues at coordinate 3,647,170 of JAHFWI010000005.1, forward strand.
TTATTTTATATATTTGTTGATAGCTATTTCGGCTTACGCCTTCGTCAGAACTAGAATAGTTAATATTGATAGAGTAGGCGAGTGAAAAGGGAGTTATTTGTTACGATTTAAATATTTCCACAAAGAAAAAATCTCGTGCATTAAAAATATTAAAATGTTTGGATTCGTTTGTTATTGAACAACGAATTTTCAATGCACTGCCTATTAAGGTGGACATTTTGGCCAGTGGACCTGGTGTTTTGTCTATGAATTTGTTTTTGCTTTTTTAAAATTTTTACATTGTGTCTTTTATGGCATTTTCTGTTGAATGATTGTTGTGTATTTTTTAAAAAAATATTATGTTATGTACTGCCTTACTATATTTATCAAATGCATGGCGCATTAGCGTCAGCAGTAATACTATGTATTGTATTTTTTCCGATAAAAAATAATAAAATATTATAATCTCATTCGATTTTTGAGTATTATGTTGTGTTTTCTTCTTTCTATCCTTTTCAGTATAATATAATTGTTTATGGTAAAGTTGACCATAATATATGCGGTGAACCACCATATATTTTTTAAAAGCAATTCGGAACACAATTATTCTAAAAGTGTTGCCATATCTTCTCGCACGCCCTAATCGGTGTAAGCAGAATCGTGAAAAGAGATTTATTGTACACTGTTTTTCGTGAGCTAATCAACGCCCGTCATGTAACAATATCACAGTTCTTTATTCTGAGCGCGCATGTGGATATTCTCAAAACAAATAAAAGAATTCGCGCGGGAATACAAAAGCATTTTAATTAAAAAGTTAGTCATTTTAAATTTGCCCAACAGCATGGCGATTTTTCTCTTCACTCTGATACAGTTTTTAATATTTAAGTAAACACATAACTTGCGAGATACATCGCGCCTCGTTGCTAAATATTAAATTAATCTATCAAGATAAAGGTCAAAAATTATTCCCTTGAAAGACCTTGGTCTTTCACTATAAATTCTATGTAGGTTTATTATATTAATCAACGGGCGGCAGTAATTTCCACTTCTACTAGACCCGTTCAATTTATTTATAAGGGCTACCAACGTTTGTACAAAGAAGTTTACGTTTATTAAATAGGAAGCTAGTTAATTAATGCTGAACGAATTTCTCGTTAAGTATTTTTATAAAGGTTTTTGTGACGTTTTATTTACGCTACAGTCGTAAAGCAAAATTGTTTTGGGCTTTGAAATGTGGTTTTGTATAATTATAAAATATATAATTTGTTTAACTAGCGTATTGATGCTTACAATAAAAAATCTTCAATTGAAATCTTATAATTGAAAAATAATTATAAAATACTGTTAATATTGAAATAATATTATTTATTCCTCTTTATTCCTTAATGATTTACGTTGTGAAATATATTTTTATCACTTTTAATCTTGTAGTGTTGGATTCATACTAAAGCGTAGACATCGAATTACCCAGTTTTTTCACTCCACATTGAAAGTCTTTTTTACATTATCTGCTATGGAAAACGCGAAATATTAACAGCATTTTGATAGAATACGGCGTAAAAAAATAAGAATGTTTAAATTTATATTAAGAGAACCTCTCAAGGACATTTAAGTCCGGGGGCTTTACATATTTTTTAAGGCTCCTCTCCCATTTAAATGTCTTAACTATAATTGTAAGTTTTCCGATATTTATCAGTAGTGAATTCGTTTCCACGAATCAAGTATAAGCGGTTCGGAAATGTATATTCGGTGGCCTATTTAGTCACGCATGATTTATAAAGATAAGATTTTAATACCAACATACAGTGGGTGTATAATGTAAAATGTTTTAAATGAAAAACCTGTTGCAATTATCCTTATGTTTAGACCTGTATCTTTGAATGTAGGAATAAAACGTGAAATAAAGAGAACAATAATATGTTACATAGGTAATAAAAGTACGGTAAATTTGTGGAAATTTATTATTAAATTTGGTAATGTCGTCATTCCACTGATTGTGTCACAAATATAAAAGTATATTTTAAGTAATAGTGAGTATGTCATATTATATATGGGCTGTAATATTGGAGTATTTGAGAAATTATTATTTAAGAAATGGGATTGTCTATGAATAAGAGGTCTACAAATAAAAATGCTGTAACTACAATAATATTTACAAATGTAAGTAGTGAATTAAAACTATTTTAGATTAATTTTGTTTTGAAATTTTATATAGAAAAAATTAATTTATTGGTTTCAATTTGAGAAAAATTCCTCCCTTCAGCAAAAATGTAAATGATTTTGTTTCCACGGGCAGATTTTCTTTCATACCAGGCGCGAGGTCAACGATGAAATTACTGATGACATGAGCGATTCCCATTTTCACTTGTATTTGTCCAAACCTCAGACCTGGAAAGTTTGGAAGACAAAAATTAGTAAATTTTACATATACTTTCGATGGATTCGGCGGTAACTTTGTGGATGTTCATTTTAATATAAAATCAAAAATTTTGATTATTCGACAAGTGTTTCTGACATCTTCGGACTAACTATCGCAAAGTTTGCTTAAGTAATGAAGCAGAATTGATTCTTATATTTTAAAATGATTATAAAATTACAAAATGGAGTTTGCGATTTTTCCTTTTTACGGAAGCAAGAAGGGGATATTATATATGATGTATATATCAAAGATAGATTATAAAATCAAAACAAAGCAAACAAATTATTATACTATTAATGTCGTTACTTAAGCAAACTTTGCGATAATAAGTCCGAAGATGCCTCTGAAAGAGGCGAAATACGTGTCACAATTAGTAACACAATACGTGGAATAATCATAGTTATTTTAAATTTTATATAATACTATTATTGCTACCCGGCGTCGCTCGGACTAAGCGACCAATAATTATTTAATGTTATATCATTCGACATAATTATATCACAAAATCTAACATCCAAAATAGAGTTAAAATAAAATCACAAACTTTATTTAATTTGATGACAGCCCCCATTCTCGCCCATTAAAATGTCCAAATTCAAGAAAAAAATCTAATTTGCTGTCAAAGAAATGTCAAATAATACCTTCACGTAAATAATAAACATTATTTTATTAATAAAAGCCGGGAAAAGTTCAGTAGAAGAATAATTTATTACATTTTGACTAAATGTCTTCGCCGATAAAAATTCAAACATATTTTCTTTCATATTCGTTTTTATGGCAACTCAATGACCAACAATGCAAAAGGGAATTACAGACCCACAGCATACATACGCCGTTTCGGTTTTATATATAAGATTTTACATTGTTTAAAAATAATGCACACCACCTACCGGTGTGGCTCAACGTTCACTTTTTTATTCAATATAAATTATCCTTAAATGCACTTAATCTTTTTGACTTCGCTGTATATATGTATGTATTATAAATTAAGAGATGACACTATTCATCGAATGTGCATTATTGAATTTATTTAAGTAAGATAATAAAATTTGTTTACCAACGCAAATCCTTTTTCCTTCACCGAACGGAATGTAGGCCATCTTGGGAATGTTTTTCGCATTTTCAGGGCTGAATCTTTCCGGATCATAACGCTCTGGGTCTTTGAAGTAGGTTGGATCACGTTGAAGACCCTTAAAGATTTAAATTATTTATCTGACGATGATCTTTGCACTATAATACTACGAAACGATGTGGAACAAATGATGTGTTGATTCACAAACAGCTCATCAACGTTTTTCGCAAAAAGAAAAGAAATTTCGACTTATCCTTTTAATATATTTTTTATAAATGAGTCATTAAGACTTTTCCTCTTTTGAATTGGTTTTATATAACTATTTCAGTTTGAATTGAAGGTTCATAGAATTTAATTTTAACCTTTTTAATCAAGCGGGATCCATTGGTGCCAGTTTTTTGTAACACGATTTAACGGCATTTGTTTTTTTTCTTGATTTATATGATTTTACAAAAAAAGAAAGAAAAGAAGAAAAAATAGCACTGATAAGAAATATTAGTTGAGAAAAATATAAAAAAAAGACTATCGTTTTTTTGCGAAAGAATGCCTAGGGATTTTTCGCGAGCATTTTTCAAAATGGTTTGGGATCCAAAAGGTTAACTTTAATATCATACAATTTTTTTTTTCTGTTCACAAAGGGAGTTTTTGTTATGTTGAAATTAAAATCTCATTAATGCGATATTGGCAAAAATTGGTATGGTTTATTATTGCCAGCTTGGCAAACATTGGTATATTCTTGAATTGGCAGTTGGCATCTATCGATAGCGGTAAAGTTCCAATAATGAAACAAAGCAAGCAAAAATCAATTTACCAAAATAGGAATGTACACGTTAGTTCCCTTTTCTATCACAACATTAGTTCCGGGGAGTGTATAGTTCTGATTGCATCTTCGGTCCAAAAACGGCAATGCTGGATATTTTCGAATTGTTTCTGAAATGTCGATCAACAAGAAGATTGTCATTATTGTATCCGATGGATTTGGTGAAAGCTTATACTAAAGCTTAGCTTAAGAGAAATTTATTTTTAATACACAATTTAAAAATATGACTTTTTATTTCAGCTGTTGTGTGACAGACGGGACGCATGTTTCGCCTCCCTAAAAAGTATCTTAAGATTATAGCAAAAAAAATATTTGTAATTAAGAGATTGATTCTAATTTTTATATTTTTGGCAGAGTGTGTGTGCAATTGAATATGATAATTGCTTACCTGAAAATACCATATCAAGATATTTCATATCATTTACACTGTCGTATGTGATTTTTCCATCGTGCTTTTTAAGTGTTTCTGTCACATCTTTTCGGAGCCGGTCCTGTGAAGTTATATAACTTTAAATAATATAATAAAAAGTCCGACCTGCTTTTCGCACACGTTTTGTTATTTACTCAAGTTGCACTAATATTATGTTCAAGTTCGTCGATATAAATATAAAAATTGCAAATTACACTTAATATTTTTTTGATTCTATAGACACATTTGATGTGGTATTTATTTATCCTCAACGAAAAAATTCACAATTTGTGCGAAGCAATTCATATTACAATTTAGTCGACTTCAACAGTTTAAATTAAATTGATAATATTGTAATATTACCTGTAGTTCCTTATTTTTTGCCAACTCGTACATTGTGAGGCTGAGGGTTGTTGAAGATGTTTCGAAACCAGCAATCATGAAGACGTAACAATGAGCAACGAAGTCATCTCCATCCAGAACTAAAAACATATTAGATATTTCGATACTGTCATATTACGACACTTGTTCGAGCAATATTTTATCAAACCATTTCAAAGTGATTATATTATAGTGAATGATAGTAAGACGACAATTTTGCTATGCATATTTGATTCAGCTATTTATTATTTATATTATACTACAGTACTGTTATCAAGGAGTGAAACTGCAGAAAATATCTTGTTTAAAATTATGTCCATCACACTTAGTTCATATTTTAATCAATCAGATAAGAGATAAATTCACAAAAGTAAAACAATGAATAAATCACACCAAAATAATTGAGCTCCGCAGGATTGGATTAAACTATAACTTCTTTGCGCAGGCCCTCGGGGTCGTTCATAAATTATATCATAGAATTTTTGACGTTTTTTGCTTCCCTCGCCCAATCGCATTCTGTTAAAGAGTTTTTTTCCTTTGACTAAATCGCGTCAAGAAATGTTTATTCTCAAGAAGAACGAATTTGTATTTTGTTGGTTTTGCGATGTCACATTTTTACAATCCATACGCGTTTCACGTAAAATCAATGGTATAAATATCCCATGCTTAAATTAATATCACTAAACAAACTTCATTCTAGTTCATGACAACTCCAAAAACACGACGATTTGTTGACATGCTCGGGTAACTTTGGACATGGCCAATGTTACCCCGAATAAAGTCTGTTTTTCCTAAATAACAGTATTATTTTCTGATATTTATACATGAGAGATAAATTAAAAGTAAAACACAATACTTTTTTTCAAAACCAACCGTTTAAATAATTTTAGCTGATGAATTGAAAATTACATTCCTGTGCCAAACACAGCGCTTGCCATTTTTATTTTCGCTTGAAAATAGTTTGACAGATGAATAAGGCTTGTGATGTTTTTTTTAAGAAAATGATTTGATTTGTAATGATCCTCAATTGCGAGAATGATCCCGATTACCAGCCAACAGAAAAAGTGCACTTGCTTAGGTTTTGTACAACGTTATACTGAAATCCAATGTTGCCTGGAATGACTGTAATTATTTCGTAAGCAAGGCCGAGCGAGGACAATTACAAATTATCTCAATTTATAAGAAATGGTCACCGTTATGAATTTTTCACATAAATCAAAAACCACATTGATAATTACCTCCTCTCCTAACGTCCAAATTATATTTTTTGGGTTGGATCGAATATGAATATAAATTAAACAAAATTAACGAACCGAATTTTTTATCTTTGTCATCATCGAGCCCGCCATTTTTTCTTATCTCCATGGCCAGGTCAATATAATCATGTCGCACAAAACCCGACTTCTCTCTGGCACGGACTGTCTCCCAGATAATTTTCCTTATCATATCGTAGCTGCTTTCTGATGCGTATTTCAGAGCTAAGGTCTTTACAACTTCTGGAGCAAAAAATAGGAGAAGGTTCTTCAAGGCTGTGGTATAGCTAATATTGAAAGCCTGAGAAAGAAACGAAAGTATGAATTTTAAACTGTTAATATTTCATGAAAACGCCAACCATTCGGTGGCAGATTACCGCTTAAGCGCAAGAGGTGTGCGCTTGGGTCCCCCGAGACTTGGAGGACTAAAAATGGCAAAATATATTTGATACATGCATCTAGTTGAGAATATATTACGATGTCACACCGAAAAATTCTGTTTCAATGGCAGTATTGTGAATGTGAATTACCGATAGGTCATAAATCATATATTATGGTATGCTAATGTGAAACATCCTGAGCGGTTTCTAGTGAACTGCAGGGAATACCGTGCATTGTTCAAGCCACACTCTTAATAACCTACGATACAAAAAGAAACTTAATTTTTGAAAGACGACCAAAAATTACTTCAAACGAAAAAAGACCTCCAAAATTATATTGCGCCTGTGACCTCTTAAGTGAACCTCTGGAACCATTAATTATTTTCGCCCAAATGAGCTCTTTGTGGGGGTTATGTCAACAGAAGATTGTTTTATAATATACATAAGTAATAACTCTTTTGAAAAGATTTCGGATAAATGTTTTTTTATTGAATAAAATTACGCTATTGAAGGATAGCTTTGTATTTATAGGCATTAAAATCTTTGGGTATACGACTGTGCGATTTGCGGGTGGGTCAAAATTCTAAGGGCTATGGTGGAGCTGATGGGCTCGTCAACTTACGTCTTTGTTGATGTCGACGATTGCTGAGTCTCCGGCGAGGGCTTTCGCGTCAAGGCCAAAGGCGCACGAAGCTATTCCGTTCGTTGTTAGTTTCACCATTTCTTTTTTCATTTCAATGGCGTTCCCTGAAATCAACGAAATAATATTTTTACATACACATTTACATCACTTCCGCACGCACCTTTTTACTTGATTATATTAAAAATATGTACTTCTAAAAACGTCATTCAAAACGAAAATTCTCATTTATGAAATTCCATTAAAATTATAGTCATCAATACTGTTAAATTTGTTTAAATCAGGGCTGTGGGACGGAGTCGGAGTCATGGAGTCGGGGTTTTTTTGGCTGGAGTCGAAAATTTTGAAAAGTTTGAACTTTTTATTTTTGTATACAATATGTCAAATTTGGCTATTGGCCGGATTGGCTGATTGATATTTAATTGAATACACATAAATAGAGAAAATTAGGGAAAAAAAATGACGAACTTAAACTTTTTTTGTCAGTGTCAGAGTCGTGTTTTTGGTAGATGCTGGAGTTGGAGTCGGAGTCGTCCTTTTTTTTAACTGGCTTAAATAGTTTATTACACTCTCATTCATGGCTACAAAATATGTAAAACTTGTAGCCCAAGCCAAAGATTTGGCTAAAAACCAAGCAAAAATCTTCTACAAGTTTTTATAAATTAAATAAAGTTTCAAGAAAAACAATTACAAGCAAAAATAGTAAAGCAGACATAAACAATCACATACTATCGAAAAATCATACTTTTAACGAGGATAAAGGGCACACATATTGCATCGAAATAGGGTAGATTATTTTATCAGATTTTTTTTTAAAAATAAATGAAAGTTAGTATTGACTGCCTCAGCGTGCCCGAAGTCCATTTTTTATTTTAATAAATAATAATAACTATATCTGACATGATAAAAAATGATGTTATTTCTAATGTAAATAGTCCTTGTTAATGGCTTTACCTACAAAATTAAAATAATTAAGAGAAGATCGCTCGATTAATACCTTCAGATACAAGCTGTTTTAAATTTTCAATAGACATCTCACAGCATTCGTTCACGATTTCAGCCATCCTTTTAATCCGGAATCCCGAAAACGTCGGGTTAAGTTTACTGCGATAGTGCCACCATTCTGGATTTTTTAAGGAAAATAATCTGAGGGATAATAAAATTAAAATTAAAGATAATAAAAAAAAACATTACTCATAGAAACTAGGTGTAATATGTATAGGCTTAAAATGATGGCATTAGAATTGGGAAGGAAACTTTGATGTTTGAATTGTTAGAGGAAGTAAGCCAGGCATGCAACACAAAGAATAAATGATAAAAACATAAAATAACTTTTTATTTCAGTAAAGAAAACCAATGAAGGAATTTTTACTTCTCCCACTTACAGCTGCAAGAATATTAATTTAAGTGGGTGCATATTCTTTGAGATATACATACTAAGATAGTGGGGGTTTTAATAAGACAAATAATACACGTATTTTTGTTCATAAAATACGATTTTTATTAATTATTATTTTTTTGAATGATCAAGATCGGATTAGAAAAGCAAGTGGGCATTTTTAGCATAGCGTTTACAAAAATATAAAATGTCTTATTTTTTTCACAAAGAATTGATAGTGAGTAGTTATAAGGATATGTTTAATTAATTTTAGTCAGTTTGCAAGTTTGTTTATTAAATCGACCTATAAAGAAACAAGATATTTATTTAAACATTTGTAAAATAAGAAAACAATTATTTGCTGTTTTGTAATGTAGATCAGATTTGGTACTGAATCTTTGGTTATTAAAGTATTGTTGATAACACAGACACTTATGTCGAAGCAATAATTCAATTGGAGAACGAAACTTTTTCGGAATGGTACTCGAGAGCGTGTGCCACTCAATCGTAGCCAAAAGCGTAGCCACTCGACCACGGACCCGACACATATATTATTTTATATAATGATATACATATTATAAAAATTTAAAAAAAAAATAATGTTAAAACTTTATTTCAAAGACTGATGTAATAATGAATTGAAGAAATGTAAAATAAATATTATTTCACATAATAAAATTACGTTTACAAATATAAACGAAATTTGTTTATATAAATTCGTTTATATTACAAATATAACCGATTTGGAATGTCGGTCATGTTTATAGTTGATTTGATAACCGATTAAAAACAAAACATATTTGTAATAAATAATAAGTCTGATGAGCAGTATTTTCGTGTGCGTATCATGTTGTATATCGTATTATGAACAGTCAAAAGTTATATTTTTTTCAGATGATTTGAAAGATGTACCGCAAAAACACGTACTAGTACATAGTCTAGTCGAAGAGGCCAGGTATCTTATATATAAAACCGAAACGGCGTATGTATGTATGTGGGTCTGTAATTCCCTTTTTGCATTGTTGTTGCAAGTTGCCATAAAAACGAATATGAAAGAAAATATGTTTGAATTTTTATCGGCGAAGACATTTAGTCAAAATGTAATAAATTAGTCTTCTACCAACTTTTCCCCGGCTTTTATTAATATAATAATGTTTATTATTTACGTGAAGGTATTATTTGACATTTCTTTGACAGCAAATTAGATTTTTTCTTTGAATTTGGACATTTTAATGGGCGAGAATGGGGCTGTCATCAAATTAAATAAAGTTTGTGATTTTATTTTCACTCTATTTTGGATGTTAGATCTTGTGATATAATTATGTCGAATGATATAACATTAAATAATTATTGGTCGCTTAGTCCGAGCGACGCCGGGTAGCAATACTAGTTTATTATAAATATTAAATTCAAAACTTTTTATAATTGAATTACTTTTCATAAGTTGTCACTAATGGCATGAATTTAAGTATTGATTAAATGATTAACTGACCCCTTTGCAGCTAAAGGGTCCTTATCCAAATTCGGCGAGAAAACCCTGTCCGTAAAATAGTTGAAGTCCTTTATCAACACGCTCTTTATATGATCCAAGTCTCTCAGCAATATTGAAGGTTTATCGAATGAATAAAAACCTACATAAGGCTGGTCCGGGTTGTTCCTGAAATAGAAAATATATTATTGGATTTTGTGTTAGATAAAATCAGTTATAGTTCTGAAGATGATGTGGAGCCGTAATAGCTATCATCGAATTCATATATTTATCGGGGAATGAAATACTTGGATATTTTTTCAAGTATTGACACAATTTTCAATCGTTTGAATTTTTTTATTTTTTCATGAGTTTTGGCATTAACGACCCGGATTTTGCCTTTCGGCATCTTCAGACATTTAAAATAAGCAAAAGTTAATGATCTACTTTTACTTTTATTTTGTATACAAACTGTTTACTACGCGTACATCCATGCATTTGAAATGGCTGAAGATGCCGAAAGGCGAAACCTGGGTCGTTAGCGTCAAAACTCATGGACATATACAAAATTCAAACGACTCAAATTTGATATTGAAATTTCATCAAGCACCCTCAGTTGTAATTCCATCAAGCACCTTCAGTCAAAATTATTAATTACTTACACAATGTTTACGGAGTGCACAACATTTTTCTTCTGCTAATTGGACATCAAATACGAAATAATATGTCAATAACCAAAGTAATTAAAATGCGTTCGCAAAGTGTTGATAGCATTTTGTCATGCTTTAAGATTTTGCACAATTTATAATAAAGTTCAACAAAGTACTAAAAAAAGCACGTCGATAATAATGTGAATAATACAAGGACACGAAAAGTAAATCCGTTTAGCATTCTATTCTAGCTTGCTTCTGGATTCTAGATCTACCGTCATACTAACAGATTAGTTTGACAATAGAGATAAATCTCGAGCAGTCAGTTGTATCAAATTCTACTTAAAAAAATGGACATCACCATAATCATTGTCAAACGTTATGGGTACATAATATTTTACCATTATACGACCTCCGTGTGAAAAATCATCGAGCGATGCTTACCCCGTGTCTTACCCCGTGTCTTAGGTAAGCGACGCGAACCGGCAAGCGAATTTAGGCGAATCCAGTCAATTTAAAACGTAGTTGATCAAAGGTCGTATGTGCCATCGCTCGGCCAGACGCAATTAACGCTCTGGTGAGCTTGGACCGTTTCATATTTTGAAGCGATTCGCGTGCGCCATGAGTGCGCTCTTGAGGCGACTTGCGACATATGCCGTCCTGACCGGATCGCTTCGCTCACATATGACACTTGCATGGGCGAGGACCGTTTGATATTTTAAAACTCTGCCGCTTTCAAAGCTGCGCCGGATCGTCTCGCCTAGATTCGCCCAGCTAAGACGACCCGTTATGCGAAAACGACCGCGCGATGCGTTTTCGCTTCGTCTGATAACGCTTCATGGAATAAACTCCAGGTTTTCAGATTGTTCTCGTTATTTAAAGAAAAAAAATACAGATCTCTAGCCTGTATTCGTTTTCGTAAAACATATATAATAATCGGTAAAAATGCTTAATTATTCAGGCTAATCCCTTCAAAAAAGTCTAGTCACACGACATTTACAATGGTCAAAGGATATATTATTGAGATTCCATTGATATTTACCTGTACATATTTTCAAAGTACTGCCCGATGGAGTTCTTCATGGTAACAGCGTCATATAAGCTCCCTATTAGTATCTTCGGATTGACAAAATATACGCCTTTCTTCTCCCAGTAGTCAAAATTCCTCGTCAGGTATATGTAAGCTGACAGCAATGCTGATGTCAGCAGTATGATAAATTCCACTATCATCTTGATGCAGCTGTGCACGATTTCTCAACGGTTAAATTATCTGAAATATGGATTAATAAAAATTACAACCAGATCTGCCAAAAATGTTCATTGTTTGAAATGAATTATTGCAATGTATTAGTCAAATAAAAGAATATTACCATGAAGTTACTCTTAACGCTCTTTGCCTAACGCAATGGTACACGGGACGGGAATATATACAAATATTTTCGATGTGAGCTGAAGAAATCTTTCTTTAATATATGCCCTTATTTGCATATAATAATAATATGGAAGAGCAATGCTAGATTTTAAATCTCATAATGCGTCATACTAAAAATCTATCGTTTCAAGCCATGGAATAACCTTAGTGTACGACCTCAGTGACAGGCGTAGTTTCTGGCTTGGTGTATCGTCACTTGCTTCATAATCAAAGGTTGCCGAAATGGCTTTAACGATGGCGCCGTCTGAGAAGTCGATACTCAGCGTCATAACGAAAAAAAATTGTACGCCGAAGCAAGCGCTGTTAAATTGCAAACTGATTTGACTTCGGCATATACGCTGCGCTTTGACTTCTCAGACGGCGCCATAGTTAAAGCCATTGCGGAAACCTTTGATTTTGAAGCAGGTGACGCTACGCCACGCCAGAAGCTACTGTGGTCGTACACTTGGTCGACCGTTTTAAAATTTAAACATTTAAAGCCATTTCATTAAACCGCCGTTTAGAAACGAAAAAAAAATGATCACTTTTAATGTGTTCACTGTCAATACTTGGTGAAATGGCATTATGTTTTATTTATATTATTCTTACAAATAAAAAAAAAAAGTTGATATAATAAATATAATAAATAAAGAATAAGTACAAAAAATGAGTTATTTAAAAAAAAAAATAATAGATGTTAGTTACTATGGTTGAAAACAAATACATGGTAATCATGGTATCATATAATTTATTTATTTATCAAATTGCAATGGCTTAACTTAAAATGAGAACGTTCTTCTGTTTATTCGAAATTTTCATACATAAATTAAAATAAATAAATTAGGTAATAATATAATAGGTAAATTTTATGATATAAATCATAAACAAACAAAGGCTCCTAACTATACTGATATCAAAACTATGCGAAAATAATTGCACGGATGAATAACCGGTTCGAAATGTTTGCAATAACCCTCTCAAGCCGGTCTGCTTACTAATAGAAACTGATTTTTGATAAATTACGTCAAATATTTAAAAGATAACTATTTTTCATTTATTCACGATCTAGCTAAATTGTCAAAACGATCTTATGCTGGAATTAATTTATTATAAAAATGTTTGTGATGTATCTAAGGAGTTTTTATTAAACCATAAACCATAAGTTATCAAGAGGGATCTAGTAATAAATCCCACGTTTAATCCTTCTATTTGTAAAGGGTAATTGAAGAAGGATGGGTGGAGTTAGGAAAGGATTAGTTGTTGGCTAATCGCTTTAACTATGTTCCGTTTTCAGTGTCGGGTACACTAATATATTCACTCCTTTATATCTTCCATATGTAAAAAGAAGATTTTGCTACGGGTTATGAAAATAAAAACGAGATATAATAATATCATGGTGCATATTTTAAAGAAAATTACAATTGTAATATTTTTTCAGTTTAATATGTTTCTGAATACGTAGGTATAACAGCCAGTGTTTTAATGAGATTGGAGAATCCCAAACAAATATCTTCCTTCAAAACGGTAAGAAAAATAACAATGTATTTTAGTTCTACTAGTAGAACTAAAATATGGATTGATTGAGTAGGCATTTACTTGGTAAGTCTAACAATGTAAACAAGCCTACGAATTAAAATACATTTTATATTTCCGTATTAATATAATGGAGTTCTACATAAACACTCAATCAATCAATATCAATTTTATTTCCAATCTACAGCATAAACACTAAGAAGATCAATTTATTTGAATCAGGGCGGGTTTTCCGGTCCGGATTATTTTTTAATAGAATGCCATTTTACCATGTTTAAACATTACAAGTGAATTATACAGTTATACACCCACAATGGAGTATATACGTCAAAGTTGTTTGATGATAACTGGTTGTAAATCAATCGCTCAACTTCGCTCCTTGACGACGATAATATACAACCAACATGTATCTCTTTTGTTTAAAGCGAAAGTTGATTGTATAACCATTAAAAACCAGTTGTGGAAAATGCAATTTTAAGGTTAAATAAATTAGAGCAGGACTCATAATAAAAGATGAATACAAAAAATATACTTAGATGTAGTGTATACAGATTTGTGAAAAGTTTAGTGCGTTTTGAAGTAAATTCAAACATAATATGTTAATTGACTGATAGTACACGGACATTCTTATTTTAGATTTTTAAAAATGTAGATTAATCTTTTAATGCTATTAGACCTCTAAAATAATTCGGCGGATAGTTGAAAATGCCATCGCAAAACCATTACAATTATTGATAGTATCGTATTGAACTTCAATTTAGAATTTAATCATTATGATTTGTTTTGTTTCACTGTCTTCCGGCTTCTACGAGGCCAAAATGAGAAAACATTTCTGAGATAATACATTATTAATGCGAGCAATTGTGTGCGTGAATCGTTTATGTGTGAAAGTATCTAACCGGCCGATGTACGACATTGATTCAGATATCGATATATTTCACGCGAAAAATGAAAAATTTCTCTGTCGAGTTTTTTTAATCATGTCCGCTCCCAATGTGAAGCATACGAGTTGCTAATGGAGTTCTGTGGCCCGCCATCATAAATCCTAATTTTACGTAAAAATATTTATTTTTTATTTTTTAAATAAATATCGAAAACAATTAAAAATTCTTCAAGATTGGGTGAGTATCTGTATTCCTTTTCACAGTCAAATTCGATGGCTTTGCTTGGAAAAAGTGCTTCGAAGAGTTCGGGATAAAACAAATATTATACTTTTATTTTTGGAAATGAAGAATGTTACGGACTTTCCCGATACTGATTAGAGATTTGTGAGTTTGCATTTTCTGTAGAGATTGTGCAACAGTTTAATAGTAGTGCCTGCTATGAACGCTCTGAATGACGATTTTTCACAAAGATTTGGTGACTTCCGAAAAATTGAGACAAGTTTGGCGCTAGTAAGCGATCCATTTTCAATAGATATTAAAGCTGAATTAAAAGAGCTACAACTTGAGATTATTGATCTGCAATGTAACACTGATTTAAGATAATTACACCGTCGTGACGAAATCTGCAAATTTTACAATGATCTTAATTCAGACAAATTCGACCAACTTGCACGAAAAATGTGAACAGATATTTTCGATCATGAACCTCAGCTTAATTCTGATTCAATCTTCTTCTATGACCATTCACAAGCAATTTTAAAAATATCAACTACAAAATGAGCACCTGAATTTAAAAAAAATGTTGAAAAATTTCAATCATTGAAACAGCGTTAATCGTCTGATATTTTTTTTGAAAAAAATATATTTCTTGATAATATAATAAATAGAGTACACCCGGTCCTTCTTTAAAGATTTTTTTCAGTGATTTCGATTTTACGTGATTTGATTTTTTAAACACTTTTTTATGAAACTTATTAAAACACAATGCATCTATAAAATTCGTTAAATAGCAAGTTTCCCGGTCATAAATTTTATCACAGAGAGTAACTATGTCAAATAAATGCACTTCAGACGTCCAAATATTTTAAATGCACAATAATTAAAACGACCTGAATAAAGAAATATTATTTTTGAATGAAAATGGGAATGTTTTAGGTATATTTTTATGCAAATTTTTTTTTTATATCGATTATGAAAAACAATATTTGTTTTTTCTTGTATTTGGATACTTTTTTCCGCGATTATTTTAGGTGCGCCACTTTTTGAAACCAATGTATCACGTAAACAACGATCGGGTGCATATCTAAAAATGGTATTTTATTTGCGGCCCGCTGCTGATTTTGAATTTTTGGAATTGGCCCTCCGTCCGAAAAGTTTGCCGATTTACATGAATGTTTACAATTGTATTATTATCCTGGTGTAGGTTTTGATTCTATTTTTGGCACATAGCACTGAATATTCAATACACTTACTTTTCAGATGATCCAAAACCGACAGTGCTTAGTTTACACAACACAACAACTGTGAAACCCTTTACAATGTTCACGGCAGTTAAATAAATGTTTAAAAAAAATAATTATATAATACGCAAAAACAGTAATTTTTTTATCAATTATATTTCAAATACGCGAGTATTTCAATGATAATTTTAATCTCTTTGTTGATATCTGTACTATAATTCAGTAGTATTATTACGAGTATATACTTTTGAAGACGTCGACATTCATTGAGAATTAAACGTTTACTGTATATACGCTGGAATTGTCAAAGCAATGCGACACCCTGAGCGTGATTTAATCATACCTATAATTTATTGTCTTCGTTGTACACTTAATCTTTGATTTTATTCAAATTTTCACTGCTGTTTTGTAATGTAACTATTTTTTGGTTCTTCGCATTCAATACGATAAGTTAATGGAAATAAAACCTGATTGGATGTAGGTGAAAGACTTTGAGCTTCATTTAAGGTTTTTAATATCGAATCAAACAATTTTTCCGCAGCGGACTGGGGGTTCAAATAAATTTAGTTTTATTTTAAAGGTACGGAGAATATAGATATTGAAACATTTTTCTCTTCTTCTTCGGGGCCGAGTTGATAACCCTGACATCGTTAAGCCTTTAAGCTTGCATGCTCCCAGCTTTTACCTACGTGGTCGTGGGCCAGTTCAATCATTTTTTTGCCAAAACTTGTTTGTTATGTAGGTCTTTTGAGTCACCAGTCGCAAGGACTGTCCGGCTGATGAATGCACTGCCTGTTGAGGTGGACATCTTCGGCAGCGAATTCGGTGCCTTGTTTTCTATTTGTTTCTTCTTTGTATGTAATTAATATGTTTCTATTCTGTTTCATAATTTTTTTTAATGTTGTGTAATACGTTATGTTTTATTTTTATTCAACTTGTCAAATGCTTCGCACATTGGCATCAGCTGTAATGCCATGTATTGTATTTTTATTTTATCCAATAAATAGTTGAACTTTGCTTTGTTACCAACTTATTACCTTGAATAGAGTTTTATTGTTATTCTTATTGGTTAGAATTATTGTCAGATCGTAGTTCCGAAGTGATTATTATAAATAATGTATATGTAATTACATAAAGAAATTCACATTGTCAGGCAATATTCAATTCGATACAATGTAATATTACCGTTAAATTATTTCTATAGAAATGGTCTAATTATTAGAGTTTGTTTTTATTATTTGAATATTTTTCTTATTTGGAGCATAAATACTCTTCATTAGAGACTCCTATTACTAGACATCTCAACTCCTCGAGTATCGAGTAGTAGAATTTTAAAATAGTCGAATAGTTTCAGATGTACCAAAACATATATTACTTTTAAGGTGTTCACTGTCAATACTTGGTGGAAAGGCATTATAATAAAAATAAAAACACATTTTAGTACTTTTTCCACATGAGATTTATTTCATCAGGTCCGGGTTCGCTCATGGTGAGCATTATCAACTGATAAGGAATACAATAAAACAGTGGGAAACCGGTCCTGATGAAATAAATCTCATGTGGAAAAAGTACTAAAAATATGTTATTATTTTTATTATAAAACATATATTATTAATTAAAATAAGTATATGTAAATAAATAAATAAATAGGCTTATTTGATTTCACGAAGACATTTATTTAAATTTATTAAACATACCGATTTAAACGGCTCAAATTTTAAATTGGTTTGAAGTTTTGTTTTTATAACTCACGCAGTAGAAAAAACTCTCTCTGTAGCTGTGGACGTCGGTTTTATTGTAAACAATGAATGACATTACAGTAGAACCTCGATTATCCGGATTGGTAAAAATAAACAAAATTTTTACAAATTTGCTGATATGCACTTGGCGAATTGCGCCCAATGTTTACGTACGTGATGGAATGCAGTCTTAATATTTTTATAGTTGCATTTGTTCTAAAAATAAGTCCTGTGTAAAATATGGGACAGTTATCGTCCAAATTCGATACGCTTCAATAAGTTTGTTTCTTGAAAAATTGATCATGATTTAAATATTTATTTTTAATATTAACGATATGTCAACGAAAAGAACACGTTTCGTAGTTTCATTAAAAGACAAATTGGACTTAATCGATGCTTTGAAACGGGGTGAATCGGGACGTTTTTTTGTCTAGTAAATATGGTGTCGGAACGTCAACGATCTCGGATATAAAAAAAACTATGTGCTGAATGCGACGAAGAAGATATAACCGAGGGGTTAAATTGCGATGCAAACGACCCTGGATGCTTTTGAATGATGATGAAATAATTAAAGAAATATCAATCTCAGAGAAACAAGTACAAGAAGACGTGGAAGAGATTTGTGAGGGGGGAGATATTGGTCCTACACATTCTGAAACTTTTCAGTGTCTAGATGTCGCCATGAAGTAGCTTGTGAGTCAAGAAGAGTGCTATTCAAGACAACTTAAGTGTCTTAAAAGTATTCGTGATTTGGCAGCATCGGAAAGAAAAGCTAGCTTTAAGCAGAAATCGAGAATTGATTTTTTCAGTAAAAAATAATTTATCATAATAAATAAATTATCTATGTATTAATTCTAAAGAAATAAAAATGATTTATACTGAATATACTTGTCTTTTCCTGCAAAATTATGATTTTTTCGATTATCCGGACTGTCTTCGTCTCCAATTAGTCCGGATAATCGAGGTTCTACTGTATATGTATTTTTTAAAAATAAGTAGATGAAATTTGGAAATAAATCTTCAATTATAAATAACGAGTATTACTCTAATGTTTTTCAAAATACTCGAATTGGAGTGTCTACTCCTCTTATAGTTTACCTCAACACACATTTTCTAAGAGAACTCCGTGTAACCCAGCTTCTCAACCTTTCTTTTCAGAAGAGAGTATGGATATAAATGATATAACAAGTTGGTAACTTATCGCTTTTACTACGTCCTGTTTTAAGGATCGGTTGAGTGTGGAAAGAAAAATTAAGCAATACAAACATCCTTGTTGTCGTACAGAACTCGTGAGATTTGCAAGCGAAGCCAATGACGTTGACACTTGACCACTTGAATAATTAGTATTACGAAAAACTCATTTTACGTCGTATATCATATGTAGTTCGTTAACCCTATTTTCGATAGGCTATTTATATTCATAATATTCATACACTTTTTATAAATAACCATTTACCCGGTCCGTGGTGCAGTGGTCAACGAAATGTGGCCAGGCCATACCAGCAGTGATTCTGCTCAGAGGCAATGGGTGTGTGTGTTGTTAAAAATACCTTCCCATTTTTTCGATCGCAAAGAGCGACGAAGAGTGACAGTGATTAGCTAACCATAAGTCTTGTCCTAGTCCTCGTATCGTTTCCATCCCTACTCTTTTCGAAAAAAGGAGGTTGAGCATCTGAGTAACAAGCATTTCTCGTAGATAAACTTATGTTGAGATTAACTCCGTGAGGAGTCCATATGCTGCGTGTTGGGAGTGGGCGTGGTTAAAATAAAATGAATATTATCACACTTGTATAGTTGTAATAAAATGATAAAGTAATGAGAAAGGCATGTCTCAAAATCTATATATGTACGTATACATACATATGTATATATAAAAATGCATGTTTGTTTGTTTGTCCCGTATGCATTTCCATACCGCTCATCCGATTGCGATAAAACTTTGGTGATTTGTTGTGTGGACACCCATGAAGGTTTTTGAACTAACTATGTACATATATAAAAAAAATATCTTCACTTTCATTCTATGAGTGGCCAGTTATGCTATGATTATTTAGAAGTATTATGGACCAGTAATATCACAATTTTGAATTTCACCGACAGTGAAAATGATTTCTTACTAAAATATAATAATCGAAAATGTTTTTCGTTTGATCCCCTTAACACATATTTAAAAATAGTTTATATGGGTAATATATGCCGCTGCGTATTTGAAATGGACGAATGAGTCGATGGACACTTGGCTTCAGTTACGTTAATACAATAACCTTGCAGACCACCCGTTGGTGGCCGCTGTCATAAGCGACATCTATACAATTTTTTGGCATGTTTGAATGGCCGTCTCGACGCATACTCGATTCACTTGGGCATAGGTAATCGAATGCTTATCACGACAAACAAATTAAACATGGTTGAGTGTGTTTGTCAGACTTATTATTAAATGACCTATATAACATAAATAAACTTTTGATTGAAATAAACAATGTTTATTGAGCCGTAAGATAGTATGATACAAAATAACTTATGTAACTCAAGTACAATTTTTGATTATATAAAGTAATATAGTGTGTGCACCATAATGCAATGTTATCTTTAATCACTTTGCAAAATCATTTTGTTGACTTATTTATCATTTCATAATCTTCGTATTAATTTCGGACTAAGGGTTTATGTCTGTGATATTTCTGGGAAAATATACAATTTAAAAAGACATTGAAATAAAAAGTAAAAGCGACAATTTTTCTTGCTTAAACCTGAGCCTCCAGCGTTGACTATCAACGTTTAAATAGCAATCAAAGGTTGCCGCAATGGCTATAACGGTGGCGCCGTCTGAGAAGTCGAAACGCAGCGGCATAACGTAAACAACTTGTGCGCCTAAGCAAGCGCTGTTAAATATCAAGCTGATTTGACTCCGGCATATACGCTGCGTTTCAAATTCTCAGACGGTGCCATCGTTTAAGCCATAGTTTTCCAAAGTGTGTCTCCATGCCCCTTGGGAAGCAAACATGGGGTCATGAAGTGCTAACATTAAATCCGTTATTACACGATGAACATGCGTATCTAATTTGTTACATACGAAAAGTGATAACATTTTGATCCATTGTCAACATTTGGAGGCACTCCATATCGATTTTAATAATCGATTTAAAGATATTCTGACAATGAAGATTCTTGATTGGGTATTAGACCCATTCTTAATTACTGAAGAATTGGAATTTCACTTAAAAGAGGAATTGATAGAAATATCAACAGTGAGTTAATCAAAGGATACCAAGAGTTCTGGTTACAAAAGCAGATACCTACACTTTATCCTGGACTATGGGCTGTGGTTAGATAATTTTTGATTGCATTTCCGTCATCATACTAGGTGGAACGTGGATTAAGTGCAGTCGCAAGTCTTTTAACTATAAAATGGAACTAACTGCAAATAGTTGACCGCGGGGATTTGCGGATACTGCTGACAAAAATAGAAAAATTAGAGGAAAACACCTTTTTACATTTTCTCTAATGTTATTCACTGATGATGCTCGCCATGAGCGAAACCGGTCCTGATCCAATAAATTTTATGTGGAATAAGTACTTAAAATGTGTTACTATTTATATTGATAGTAACTGTTATTCGAAAAATGTCTTTCCTATAGCAGCGTTTTTACGTAATACATCCAGGTGTATCATTTTAAAACACCTTAGTTTATTTTTACTTGAGAAACAGATTATTTTGAAAGATAAAAATCAACTACTCGCCCAATTTTATTTTATCAATTTGTAACTTCATGCAGCATGATAACGTCAAAAATAATTATCGTTACATTTTGCTTATCTCGTGGAATAAAAATAATAAACAGTAAACTTGAACTGATTTGAGAATGGCGAAAGCGAGACATTTTTAACAAACACACCTATAAATAAATATTATACAAACCATATATGGGCAACCACCGGCCCGAGGTATTTTGTTCGGTCCTAGTTCATCTCAGCGAAGTAATATAGAATGAAATTAATAGTTCCAGGGAGGGACTAACAATGGAGATGATACAGGCGCTTGCAGTGGCTCCACTATACTAGTTGATGTTCATTGAGCTACAGGGGGATTTAGTGCTAAAATCAAAATTTAACAAGATTGCTATGATGGATTTTTATAAATTATATTTGGTGGAAGAAAAATTTACAAATTTACGCGCATTTACAAGAAAAATCATTTGTATTTTTGGCAGCACATATACGTACAGTGTGATCAGTTTTTTTCGAGGATGAAACACACTAAATCAAAAATTCGAACGAGGATAACAGATGAAAATCTCTAAAATTCAATGCGATTATCCTTAAGCAATAAAAAAATGACTCGGAGGCCCCATACCTAGGAAAGGTTGCCCATGCCTTATATAATCCAAGATTTTTTCCAGTCGTACAAAAAGTATACTAAGTACAGTAGCCACCTACCGTTGAAACCTTGTCGCCTTGCCTAACATTTTAAAACTTCAAGTTACATAACGTTTGACTACATTTCTCGTGATTACATAAAATTGTGAAATTTCCACCCTTTCCGTATCGTCATCTCAGTATTTTTTTTTATTTTCTCTCTATGTGAAGCATATGTGGCCACCACGCGGCGTCTCCGTGATAACCTGGAAAATGCTTCACACCCTCAATGATATTACAGCATCCTTAATTTCCACCGAGTACATAGATCAAATGGATGGTATTTTCAAATAATATACAATTTGAAAATCCGACAAAACGTTCCGATAATTTCAATTCACCGATTGAATTGATAATAAAATCGGTATATTATCCTTAATTTGAAATAAATGAGATGTAAAAATAAGCTATCTGTTTAAGCATGGAACACTAAAACACCGTTTAGTACTAAGATTATAAAGTGTGAATATCGATTTTTACTTTTAAGCACCTCGTATGTTCCAGTAATTGAAGCGACGGAGGTAAAAATATATATGACCTTTTAACTGAATTTTTTTTGTTTTTCAATTGTATAGTCACCAGTATAATTTTCGAAAATTGTACTTGGATATAAATGCTCTTATTGAGGTACATATTTCGTTCTTTAAAAACGTACTACTTTTGCCAAGCCTTCTGGCTCTGGATGTAATTGATCTTGAACTGTCACATATGATGATGACTTTAATATTATTTATGTTATTATTTGAACTATGAATATTTATAAGCCGTGTGGAATATGTATGTATATACAGAGTGGAAATTAAATCGCTATTTACATTTAAATATACAATCATAACATTGTAGTGTTGTCGGATAATTTATTAGTAATTGTAAACATTTAAGTGAGAAGATAACCTATTATTATTATCCTTTCTGCGCCACCTATCCTCTAAGCGTATGATTTCAAAACTACGATTGCCTCTTTTCACATTATAGATTTACCGGGTATTGAGTTGGATAAGATGACAATTACAACATTTTAAATGAAATATTTGATTTATAAAACGCAGAATGTTTTTTTTTATCCAAGGTAAGGGGCGTCTAAATATGACATCACGCCCTATTTTCAGTAAAGTTAAATGATTTTTGACGAAGTCGGGCAGGGATTGGAAAAATATTTTTTTTCCCACATTTTTGTCCTAATTATTTTCTTCAAATAATGATCAGTCATCGAGGAAAAATATTGAATAATAACAAGTGACTACTTACCATTGTTAATGTAATATGTTTTTTAAACACTTTTCAGGTGGCATCTGTCATAACTTGGTGGAAAGGCATTATTTAAAAAAAAAACATTTCAAGTAATTCTTCCACATATCATTTGAAATTACCTGTTTCGATAATTGCGAGTATTATCAATCAGTTGTGTATCGGAATTGAGAATATACCGAGTGAAATTAAGCCGGAGTTCTCTTAATATGTAAAAAATGAGCCATGTTTTTTTTATAGTTTTATTATATATTTAAAAATAGGTCATTTAATCGTTAGTAAAAAAGGCTTTAAAATTAAATCTGAGATTTTAGTAAAATTATATCTAAGGTCCACAAATCCACGTTTTACCTGTCAATGTTAAAACAATTCACGAATGTTAAATATTTATAAGTCATAAATTTTAAACAATATACCTATTTTAGGTCTGCGACACATGACACATGACAGCATACGTCACGTACGTCTTTATACGGAAGCAATGGCATCGGATCAGCGCGGTAGTGATTTCGCATGAAAACAAATTGTATGTTCCTTTGTACAGAATATTTTTTACTACAATATTGAATTCTTATGAGAGATAAACATGTTAAATTTATTTTTATCATTGACAAGAAACTTATCTTTGTTTTATTGCATCATACTTCATATGGTATGAGGTTTACATGCTTGTTTGAAACAACGATTATTCAGGATTTTTTTAAATCTATTGTATAATAAAAAACTTAATCAGTTTTATTCGTGTCCCAATTAACATAAATATTCTAGTTGCTACACACATAATGTCGGTGCATAAATCAATCAAAAATATAATATCTTTGATAAATTAAAGTGGCTTTAATGTTATATGGATTCCACTCTTCATTGTGACAGTGAACGACCTAGGATCGATCTTGAGATTTCTTTCCATTTCTGGGGCCAATTCAAATGAGAAATTGTTGATCAAGTGTGCTATTCCCATGCGCGTCTGCAATTGGCCAAAACGAAGACCTGTAACAGATAATTAAGTTGATCAATATCACATATGAATTTTTTTGCGAATACAATATGACTACAATAAAGAGAATCGTTTGTAGAAGCTTCATAAAGATGCAACACACGTGTAATACGATTCGTGAAATAAACAATTTCATTTTTACTAAAATAAACTTCCAAAAAGTGATCGCCGAATTCATCGAAAGTTTAAACGTTCAAATTGTAACTTTTAATGATACAACTAGCAATAATTATCAATGTAATTAAAGAAAAAAAGCTTAGAAGTCCTTAAATGGAAGTTTGGCTGTAGATTCCGGACATTTCAATGGGCGAGAATGGGGCTGTCATCAAATTAAATAAAGTATGTGATTTTATTTTAATAATTGCAACCATTTCATGTCGCTATAATTTCAGTTAATAATGTTTGATCAAACCAACATCTTTCAAATTAAAAAAAAATCAAAGAGAAAAAAGATTTTCCAGAATTTCAAGGCACAGTTGAATAAGCAAAAAATGCCTTTTGAAATTTTATTTAATCGCCGATTGAATGCAAAACGTCAACTTGCAAAACGATTTAAATATATTCTGGCCGCAAAATAAAATGTGAGTATATAACAAATAAAACATGACTTTGACGAATATATGTTTGTATTTTTGAAACTAAGGAGAGTCTTCGGTAAACATACCAATACACGATCTTTTCCCTTCTCCAAAGGGAAGATAAGCCATTTTGGGAAACCCCGTAACATTTTCGGGACTAAATCTCTCCGGGTCGAAAACATGTGGATTTTCAAAATAGGTTGGATCGTTATGTAAGCCCTGAAAAAATAATATCACATCTCTAACTGAATACGTATATAAAAGTCAGAAAGAAATTTCAATAAACGAAAATAGACATTAAAAATAGATTGCCGAAACTATTACCAACTACAATATGGAAAAAAATATATATAATTTCACTTTTTAAGTTTCTGTATAATTTACAATTTTTATATGAAAACTCTATTGCTCACCTGCTAGTATTTGGATTCATTTGAAGGTAAGAGTAAAGTCAATTGGGAAGAAATTAAATTAAATTAATAAAAGTCAATTTCAGCGAAACTCGATAAACTTTAACCATTTTAAACGGTATTGCTTCGGATATTGAAATATTTCACATGAACGTGAGTGAGTTCAACCGAGTACTAATTTTTATGTTGTATAGTATTTGTCCGAACTCACTCGGTTGAATTCTCTGCCAATTCCCAATGAATGTTAATGTTCATTGTCATTATTATTCATTGAAATGAAATAATAAAAAATGTGAATGGTTGAATTCAAATGCATCTTAAATAAAGCTGAGAAAAATATTATATTAGTAACGGCGTCGTTATTGAATGTTAAATAATAAGACATCTTACCATTAGTGGTATATACAGAAAAGTTCCCTTTTCAATAATAGCATCGGTCCCAGGAATTTTGTAATTATGTGTGCAAATTCTATCAAGAAATGGCAATGGAGGATATATGCGCATTGTTTCTAAAAATAAATCGAGTCAATTAGTTATTTCACATATTTTAACAAGCCATTTATGAATAATAAATTAAACTAACCAGATAAAACCATATGCAGATACTTCATATCGTTGATACTGTCATAGGAAATTGCACCATCGTGTCGGCCAATGCTGTCTTTGACGCATTGTCGAAGACGATTCTGTAATATAAAACATCACGTAGAATTAAAAAGATTTAATGCTTGAAGACAATTATTAATAAGATAGATCTAAAACAGACTATATCAGAACACGGGCTTGGGGTTCTATTGAGCACAACGCAAGTGAAATATTTTCATTAGCAATGACAAAATATTGTATTTTTAAACGTTTTCTTTCACAAAGTATAAATTTTAGTCACTTATAGCGGGGGTTCGTTATGTCTGGTATAGGATCAGATATTGTTTTTTACTGTTAGTCAACTAGAAGACAATGAAAAAAATATAAATTTCAATTGTCAAGTCTGTTGACACTTTGTTGCAGTAAAGAGTATACAAATAGAGTTGGACTATCACAGTATATTTGCATTTCGGATGAAGCTTCCCAAAATTTACTCTTAAAAATTTGTATATTGGTGGGTAACAATTGAGCTACAGTTTTAAGTAATTGTTATTAAGATAGCTTATCGTTTTCTTTGCGCACTTTTATTAATATCGGATGAAGAGTGAGTGGTAAGGGATAAATACAATACAAACATCAATGCTTTTTGTTCTAAAATAACAAAAATCGAATGAAAAGACAATTCGGTGAAACAGTTTTCAGCCCATAACCGAGTGTGATGAAATTCTAAAATTATAGACCACTTTCCTGAACCCTTAACTTCGTCAGTCGTTTAAAAAAAACAATACACATATTAATAATTGATTTGAAGTATGATTTTTTTACCGTGACACATTAATTTTACTCCTTTACTAGGTATTTAGCGGTATAATGAACTATTTAAAGTAATATAGGGTCTATAATTACACAATGCAAAGTCTTGTGAAAGCTAGGACTATAGTGGAAAGTCTAGGTAGTACACTTTTGTTTATAACAACAACGAAGACATTTTGGTAAGTTATGGATATATGGTCACGGGATAGAATTTTTGTAAAGATTTATGAAAAATAAGCACATTCAATGAAATGAATGTAAGGCTTACGATTTTTTTTGAAATGTTTCGTCTTTAATTTTTAAATTTATTATAATAGAAGATCCAAAAGAATACTTGGCAATAAGTATGAAATCGAGTTGTTTTAATTTACAGGAGCAAAAATGCAACCACAAACTACACAAATAATACTATTATGCAGATAGAGACAGTCACTTAAGTTTATTATATGTTTAAAATAAAAAGAATAATTTAATTATAGGCTAATATTAAAAAACAAATTCTTCTTTCAGAACTCATACAATAATCAGTAATATTCTTCAGATTTAATCATTTTGATTCCACATTTTATAATAATCCACAGGAACTCAAAGAGTAAAGTCAAAACATAAAATTATAAGCCAGTGTGTATAATTTTGTTGAGCTTAGCTCGAGAGGATTGGGATTCTGTCCCGTGACCATATATCCATAATTTACCGACATTTTTGTTTTACCTTTTAAGTCTAGTTATGCTTTTTATCGTAATTAGATGTAAACTTACTTGTATGTCAAAGTTTTTCGCTAGTTCATATATGCATAGACTTAGGGTTGTCGATGAAGTTTCATATCCCGCAACAAGAAATACATAACAGTGGGCAACAAAGTTGTCTCCTTCAAGATCTAAAAACAATAGATTTAAATTTATAAACTAATCCGAAAACACATAAATACATATTTTTAAGTAATTATGTAAAGTGAATCATTATATTCGGCAGATACCTAGTTAATTAAAATACTAATAATATAAGACAAATAAAAATGGTACATCTACTGTCAAATATAAATAACAAAAACGCATCGGTTTCGTAATTCAAATATTGTTCCATTCGATATCTTCAAATATTTTTGACATATTTAAAACATTATAAAATAGACTTATGTATATTATATTGAATGCCGTAAGTATATGAAACTATAGGAAGTGAAGCTAGGCAGGTAAATAATTTTCAAAACTCAACGAAAGACTTATTTTAAATACAGTTCAAAATTGCACACATTATAATTAGCGGATGCTTTTTTTATAATTTTTGAAAATGAAGAACATTTGTCACTGATAAGTGCTTATTATAATATTTACTTTACTCAGTATCTATTGAAATCAGTTCTATCCACCGGATATGGATTCAAACCTATTTAATAATCATAATAATATTGGTAAGTTAACTTAATCGAAGATCTATTTTTAATTCCAGTCATTTATTTATATTTCAGTATCTTGTTATTTTAATTGAGCTTGTCGCCTTACTCTGAAACCTGTTATTCACACATGTAATGTAATTTGCCTTGTGCTAGGCGCAGTAAAGTGTAAGCATTTAACGCCTCGAAAATGAACATATTATTATATCGGCGTGTTTGGGAATAACCGGATAATTGTTTTTAGAAAAACTTACTTTAATATTGTAATATTAATATTTGAACTCCAGAAAACCGTTATTATTTCTATGATATGTGGAATAACCTAAATTCTGACGAATATTTTTCATACTTATTTGCATATCTGTTTGAATATCTCTTCTGTAAATTCAATATTTCACAGCTATCAGGTTATGTCCAAATAACACGATGTATTGAACCGTCTGTAACATTGGACTGTATCTCTGTCTGCAAGTCTAACAGTTGAGCGAATGCTGACTGATGGCACAGTCATCCATTGCATAATATTACTGGTGAAAGCAATTAATTATTTTGAAATTAATGTAGTCATTCGACTAATCGGAATGGTTTTATTAAAATTTCAGTTGTCTTTTATTTCTTTCATCATTATTTGAATGTTTATATCTGAAAGCAAATTAATTTACCAATATTATCTTCAACGTCTCCATCCAAACCTCCCTTCTTTCTAATTTCCATTGCCAAATCAAGGAAGTCATGTCTGTTGGTTCCAGTTTCCTCTCTCATCTTCACTGTTTCCCAGATGATGTTTCTCATGATGTCGTAACTTTCCTTAGGTGCGAAGCTCATCGAGAATCTCTTCACTATGTTCGGCGCGAAGAACATGAGGAGCTTCTTTATGGCCACGACTGTAGACACTTGAAATGCCTAAAGTGTGCACAAAAGATTTATATGTGAATGCAAATCTATAATATTTACAGGAATACATTGATGGTTACTGAAAATTTGTGACATAAAAACAATATGAATTCGTCATAGTGGGATTTCATAACAAAACAAAATTTTTTCTACATTTTTCTACGTTTTGTATAAAGATGGTTCACAGTAACGTATTGATTTCATATGCTTTGTTTTAAGAGTTTCATTTAAATTTCTTAAATATAAATGATTATATATAAAAAAATTGTCATTAAAATTACAACGTATAATAGCCATGGCGTCATACATTTAATGAGACATTTAAAGTCATTCAAGATGAAACAGCACCACAAACATCCATATTCCATATCCAAGTAAACAGTAGATTTAAAATTCTTTGATATTGAATGTGTTTGGATATGAGCTCGGATTGTGCCATTGTGAATTTGTTTATTTATTATAACTTATTGGATATAAAACATGAATTATGTAATTGGATGCTTTGTAATATATTCTAGATGCAATAAAAATGTTCAACTATCCGATCAATCTGAATGATGAGACTGACATAATATCGTCTTGAGTTTTTTCTCACGTTCGTTGATCATAGCAGAACATCCCCAGAAGATATTATCAGCATCTTGAATCATATTGTTGTGTAACTGGGAGCTTAATTTAGTATCGATAACGAATGTTTACAAAACGACCGCCGAATTTACCCCTACGGTAATGTTTTGGGACAATTTTGGTTATCGTCTCTATTTTAACTTAGTTTTTCTTTTGTAAGAGTTTTGAACTACTTACGGCACTACTTATTTCGTTCATATTGGATTCTGCCGTAAGCGCTTTTGCGTCCAAGCCAAATGCACACGCCGATATGGAGTTTGTTGTGAGTTTTCCCATTTCGATTTTCATTTCAACTGATTGCCCTGAAATCGATTAATATATAAATATGTATGCCATTGCACAAAACAAGGGTGACAATAATATTAAGGAGTGCACAAAATTAAAGCAAGAAATCCTTCTTCAGTCTTATTAAGAGCTAAGTTATTACAGATTAGGCCTTATTAAACGTAACGAGACATATGCGACAAGTGAGGTTATATTATTTATGCATTCAGCAACGTTCGTTGTAATTCGGCATTTGTTTTCAGGGAGTTATCTGCATTGCTCGAACCAAACTTCTTTATAAAAAAATGGTTGTCTGTAAAGTCGGTTTACGGACGATAGTTTAACGTGACAACGTCATAAGAAAACATTGATGAAATGATTGCATACTTTTATGAATAAAATGGAATCATTTTTATTGAATTATCATTATTTTGTATGGATACGAAGAAGGAGTGAAATGAAATCTACAATTTTTTATTGATATATTTTATTCGCACTCATTAATTCAAGGATTAATTATCTTTATTGCCGCAATTGTTGTTGTAATATAAACAATGAAAACCACATTAACATTTCACTTCACTTTATAAACAGTTGTAAACAGATCACGTGTAGGTACTGTAGGTGTATAAGTTGTGTGCTGCCGCTGTCTCTTTTCTATTCAGACGCATCGACCAATCGAGTGGAAGAGAGATATATGCGGCACAATCCGAACGGTAGGCCGATCGTGCCTCTCTATCGCTTATCCGCGCTCTCGCTCGCACGCTTGCCTTCGGCGTAACGCGACAAACGGGACAATGAGTCATGTTTTTTCGTGCGTGCAGCGGGCGTTCATCGATTTATAAGACGTTGTCACGTCAAAATGCGTGTGGCTTGGTTAATACATGCGCGATGTCACAAAAAGTTTATATATTTATACAATTATTTGAGTTTTTAGTGGGGATGCTATCTTAAGAATCGATATTTAAATATGGAGCACGCAAGGCGGTCTGAAATAAGGAGAAGATCTTTAAAATTTAATTAATCATGTTTATAACTTGATAACTAACCGGAACCCACTTTCTTCTTGATGTGATCCATAGTCATCTTACAAGATTCATTGAC
This sequence comes from Himalopsyche kuldschensis, assembly GCA_028554975.1. Classification (NCBI taxonomy): domain Eukaryota; kingdom Metazoa; phylum Arthropoda; class Insecta; order Trichoptera; family Rhyacophilidae; genus Himalopsyche; species Himalopsyche kuldschensis. The sequence goes on from JAHFWI010000005.1 coordinate 3,678,375, forward strand.
GAGTGCAACCATATTTTTTATTCGCAGGCTTGTAAAGCTTGGGTTGAACTTGAGACGAAGGCGGCTCCATTCCGGATTCCGCATAGCAAATAATCTAAAACAGTACTATTATTGTTTTTTCCATCACTTGCACATTGTACAACGTCTATTGTATGTCATCAAACTCCGTCATACGTTTTAAATATACATATTTACATATTTTAAAATGGCTCTTTTAATGCTGTGCTGAAATTGTATTATTTATTTAATTAGTGATCGAAATGGCAAGAAATAAAAAATATTGGAATCTAAAAACTCTTTTGAAAATAATTTTTTTAATAAATTATTTAAATCTTGACTGTAACAAAAGTCTGGTAAAAAAATATACTATAGTCAAAAGAGTGCTTAAAACTGTGACTAAATGACAGCGTTGCTGTTATAATAATCATATTTTACTATGAAGAGCTTTTTTCTCGAATGTAAAATTAATTACTACACGGTGAAAAAATAACGTCAACAAGTACGTACATAGTTTTTATAAAACTAAAATACATTGTTTTTTTTCCACTGTGTTATGATCAGGGCTGTGGAGTCGGAGTCGGAGTCGTCACGGCGATTTGGCCGGAGTCGTACTCGGAGTCGGAAATTTTGAAAAGTTTGAACTTTTTATTTTTGCATTTGTCAAATTTGGCTTTTGGTCGCATTAATAGGGTTGATATTTAATTGAATACACATAAATAGGAAAATTAGGAGAAAAAAGTGACGATATTGAACTTTTTTCGTCGGAGCCGGAGTCGGAGTCGTGTTTCTTGGTCAATGTTGGAGTCGGAGTCGTGGTTTTGGTAAATGCTGTAGTCGGAGTCGGACTTTTTTTCACCGACTCCACAGCCCTGGTTATGATGGAGTTCTACCAAGTAAATTCCAATTCAATCGATCAAATTATATAATTCCAACATATGGTTTTTGTATAACATTTATATATTTTCATCGATGATGATTTTTATAAGAAATGATAGGAGAAAAAAAGAAGGATTTACTGTGGCTTACGAAGCATCTTTAAGTCAATAAAAAGCTTATCGATCTATCTTTCCCAATCTCTACAAATTATGTAACATTGTCTTATTATTGTAGGAATTTTTACCCTCTCGCTATCAATGCATCGTTTTTTCCATCAAGGTCAAATACTCGGTCTTCAAAGTGGTTGAAGTCTTTGATTAAAACATTTTTGATCATCTCCGTGTCTCTCAGCAGCAGAGCTGGCTTATCGAAAGCAAAAAACCCAACGTACGCCTCATTTGGTGAATTTCTGGAAATGTTAAGAATACATGATACATCTTATATGTATATAAAACCGAAACGGCGTATGTATGTATGTGGGTCTGTAATTCCCTTTTGCATTGTTGTTGCAAGTTGCAATATAATAATGTTTTTTATTTACGTGAAGGTATTATTTGACATTTCTTTGACAGCAAATTAGATTTTTTCCTTGAATTTGGACATTTTAATGGGCGAGAATGGGGCTGTCATCAAATTAAATAAAGTGTATGATTTTATTTTAACTCTATTTTGGATGTTAGATTTTGTGATATAATAATGTCGAATGATATAACATTAAATAATTATTGGTCGGTTAGTCCGAGCGACGCCGGGTAGCAATACCAGTAATATAATAAAACAAACGTGTATTTACAAAAACAACCGTATTTTATCGATATGAGATCATGTTTTCCATAAATTGTATCAATAATTCATAGCGTGACTTATAATAAATACGTAGATGGTGGTAAAATAATTAAAAAAAATTTATGTACGGATTATTCCACATATAGGTAGAGACTACAATTCAAGTGTCGAATACTCGATATCCGAGAATACTCGTTCATTTTTCATGTACTCGATACTCGAGTATTTTGAACAATACTCGGGTAATAATCGTATTAGTAATTTTAGTCGAGAGTTTTCTACTGCGGGAGTTATAAAACAAAAATTTGAGACGATTTATTGTACATTATTTTTGAAATATATGTTGCATAAATTGAAGTAAATGAAATTAAATAAACTTATTTATTTATCTATCATCTGTTATAATACACCAATTCCAATTAATAATATGTATTATATTTTGGTACACTACTCGGATGAACTCGAGTACTCGAATATTTAAAAAATTTACTACTCGACACTCGAATAGGTAGTTGAGATGTCAAGTAATTGAAGTCTTTACATATAAATGTAAGTGCAATATTTTGTAATATGCAATATAATGATTTTATAATAAGAAGATTTGACATTGACAGATTTACTTTTTTACTATTTATATGATATTATAGAAATAACTAGATACTTCAATTTGACTTTGATCAATTAAAGTGATTTAATTTTCCACTTTTGTTTACAGTTTTTTGCATTTTAAAAACAGGAATATGAATCTTTCTACTATTTGCGTGAAACGTCTATAATCTTATTTTATTTAAGTACATTTAAAATACGATTTGACGATTCATTTGACCGCAATTAATGCCGGGAAAGGGTTAAATGAATAAAACTTACTTCAGAATATTCGCTTTAAATCAATAAACAAAGCAAGAAAATAGTGCGAAGAAAACTACTATTTTAATGAATGCATTTTTACCACCCACAAATAAAAATATTTATAAGTAAATCAAGGTTTGTATGCGTGTATTTAAATATGTATTGATTTGATTATTATGTTTCTTCAAACCTATTAAAATTCGAAAATCATTTTCCATTATTTATATCAACCATTCTAGATAAAATAATCATTCGTCTATATTTAATTATTTAATGAAAATTTGACCCAACTTTATTATTAGATAATGAATAAAAATGCTCAAACAGAAATGTAAGATAAAAAAAATTAATAAAATACCTGTACATATTTGCCAAATGCTCTCCTATGGAGGTGTTTAGCACAACAGCGTCATAAAGGTTTCCAAAAAATATTTTTGGCTTAATATAATGAATTCCCCTTTTCTTCCAGTAATCATAATTTCTCGCTAAATATAAGTATGTTGAGATCAGGGCACTGACACATAAAATTAACAATTCTGTAATCATTTTGAATCCTGAAAATAGTGCTCCTTATGCCTAAAAGAAAAGTTAAAATAAAATATAGATACTTCGATATGTAAAGCCATTTTCTTTACAAAAACGGACTATGCTTGACTGTATTTGTAATTCAAAATGAAAACAGGTTACTAGTTTGCACAAATTATCGAAAGATTATTTTAACTGTCAACATTTGTATGACTATAAGCTCGAATAAGTAAATAATTATTTTATTTCAAAAATTAATTGTTTCTAATAATCTTTTTTTTAATAGTCAGAGTGATTCTAAATATTGCAACCCTTCAGCGATTTGCCTAATAATCAAGTTACCATGACTTGTGAATAGATTTTTGGCAAAAATAAATCACCAATGGTACTCGGAAGATTGCCTTTTGTTACTTTAGTTTTTCCGGCATAACCATGTAGTTCTTGGGTCACAAAATGTTTCTACACATAAATGTGAATGCAGGCACAACATATTTAACTTTGCTGTAGGCTTTAGGTATCCATTATCACGAATGTTTTCTTGTTGTTTTTGGATAAATGAATTGAATAAGCTTTGATTGAAAGTAACTTTGAACTCATACTCACAATTAAAACCAGGAATCTTCTTTGCTGCTATTTTATATAAAGTTTGGGAATATACGTTTGTACTGTGAGGCTATCTCAACTCAACTGTGCAGGCTCTATTACTGAGAGATATTAATTTTGACTAACAATTCTCAACAACTGTGAGATCAATTCATCGCCTTATTGCATTTGACTGCGAATCTCGTCACTTCATAGAATACTGCGTTTCCCGATGTCCTAAACCAGGGATGCCTAACTGAAGTCACTTGGTGGGCTATTATATGTTTCATAATAAACAGACAGCTCACAATCAAAATAATTTTATTGGTTTTTAAAATCATTTTAACATGCATTTTTATTATTTGATATTTTTTAATCTCAACCAGTGATTTTGACGTCGCGTATCACAGTAGATAAGTTTAATTTTTTCATCGATTTTTAGTTTTGAATCACTATGTAGTGCCAAATGCAGCTGTAATGCACATGTTGCCTTAATTTCGGAAATTTATCTTCAAGAATGTATTTTTGATAAAGATCTGAGTCTGTAAATTAACGGTGCTTCATTTTTTTGAGGTCCTTAGTAATTTGACAGTTCTAAAAAAACTGGCGTTCTAAAAAGGCGGAAAGCGACACCCAGGCAAAAATTCAAAAAAAAAAAATTATTACATTTTTAGTACATTTTTTAAATATATATTACCAATAGCAAAATGTATAGAATGTTGAAAACCTTGAAAGGGCCACATGTCGCCCGATGGCCAATGTTTGGGCATGCCTGTCCTAAATACTCAAAGGACGGCATTGGTATATATTATGATCGAGTTTCTTATTATTTATCATATAAATAAAACTAGAAATAAAAATGTGCCAAGGAAAATATAAGATTCAGAACTCTGGGGTTAAGTTATTCTGTGACCACGAAAAAGCTCTCATACAGAAAAGGAGAGTACATAAAAATCTGTCCTTATTTTTAATACTCTCATGCGAAGCTTTAAATAATATTGCAAATTATTCGAAAAAATGTTTGTTTACATTTAATTTGGCGAAAATTTCGTTCCTGATCGCACGTGGAAAAATAAATTGGAGTTATGATTACAAGAAGGTCCCTGATTTTTATAGGAGCATTTCTTTTATGATATTTATAATTATTTTATCGTTAAAATAATGGAGTTTTTTTATTTGCGAAAACAATTATAGAATATTATTTTAATTGAAATAACCCAGTAACGTGAAATGTGAACAGTAATATTATTAAGCATCCTAATTTTGATAACAATCTCCGATTCAGGGCCGTATATTAACATATTGCCAAAGAAACACGATGTTACTGTTTTGAATAGAAGTTAACCCGTCTCATACCATGCCAAAAATCTGTCGTAGTCATTGGTAAGAACTATACAAGTGGGAGAACTACAAACCATCTACCTCTCTTATCGTATTTCATATAGTTTATTATCCATAATAAACTTAAAACGATTGAATTATGAATGTTATTTTATCAAAGATTTCAACGGAAAGTTACGTAAAAAATAAAACGCATTGGACGGAATCATATTAAAAATCTCTTTCTATCTACGTCTTTGCAGGCTTCGAGTTTTCTTTGCATGATGACGTAATTTGTATTTCAGATCGTGGAACATGTCACCAACAAATGCATCATTTCAATTCATTGGCCCTATGACACTTCTTATCATATTTAATCTATTCAAATCATTACATTGGTGAAGTGACCTTCAAAAGAAATTTTCAATGTAAAGTCGATATAAAATAATACAATTAATAAATAAAGTCATTCGTGGAAATTAAAAGAATTCCTTCCTTCAAATAAATGCAGATTTCTTACGATGCATCTATTACATTCTATACAATTTAACAAAAATAATCAACTTTATCATGCATATTTGCACTTGTAATAAAATAAAAAGTATTTGACATTGCAGCTAATGTCAATTCGTACCTCAAAAAGAAATGAAACCACATACAACCCGGTCCAAATCTCAAATTTAAACTGAAAACGATATTAATTTCATATTGACCTTCTCGGGTATTGAATTCATACATAATTGATCGTTTGGCCTTACCACGAGACCATAGAGGCTGACTGGATCCCTCTTATGGTGCATCCGAACAGAAGTGGTTTTTACGAGGAACATATGCTATTCAGTCTTTTGAACTCTCTTTAGGAATAGCGCTAGTACTATAGAAGTCAGCACGCTTTATTCCGTTTGAAGAATATTTTTTCCGTACTATGATTCGAGCCAGTGGACATCAGTTACGAGTTTTACAAAACAGATGCGGTAAATCTATTAATGTGTGCGTGCCAATATATATTGAAACGACCTTAATCTCGGCTCGATCGTTAAATGAGAGGGAGCCTCCGGTCCGACACACAGGAGAGGAATTTAGGGATCGAAGTATGAGAAACAGGATGCTCTTAAATAAAACACGATCTCAAAGCATTATATAGTGCGATTAGCACACACAATTTTTTAAATTAAAAGTTAAACACGCAGATTTTACACACGTTACATTCTACAATACACTGAATTTAAATACAAAGGCAAAACACAACTATTACAATTACGAAGGAGATATTAGGAATTTAACTAAGAATTTATTTTTAGGGGGAGGATTAGGAGCTTGAAGGCTGCTTTCCGTGACTTACGATTGGGATTACTCCACCAACTCATAAGTCTTATCCGGATCTTAAGTGCTCACTCAAGGCTCGCTTATATCTCACTGGTTTATTACGTAAAAATGCGCTTTTAATAAGCTCATTATCACTCGTGTTTATCGGGTGTTGCCCAGCTTATTGTCATCTTAACGGAGCAAAAACCGTTAAAAACCGTTAAAGATTCGCCTGATGATCCATCGAACTCTGCGTGAAATACCTCTTATCTCATGCACTCAGGGCGTGAAAGAGTCGGAGACATTTAGAGCGAGGCGGTGGCCTCTGCACCGACTTGGAGACGTCTCGCCTAAATGTCTCTTTTATAAAATTTAAAAATTACTCTATATTGAATCGCTATAGATTATTTAGATTACTTCCTGATATCAACTTAAGATCATAGACTGAGGTGATTAATAGGTCGTTTGAGAGAGTTCTGATGACCTACCATATATAGCGGTATCAATAAATTGATCATAGTTGTTTATTTTTAAGTAAAGTAGAAAAAAATAAGTTCGAGTTATTTAAGTAAAATGCTTTTCCGCCAAGAATTAAAAGTAAACACCTTAGATGTGATTCATTTGATGTGTTTCATAATGACGCTCGTATATTATTGAGGACTTAACACATCCCTGAGTAAATGCTTTCTCATACCATCTTATTATTATTTCAACGATACATACCCAAATAAATGTATTGTCGTAATATTTTATTCTTATCCGAAGGAAAAAGACAGAAATAATTACAAAAATATAATACTTATCGTCGGCCGAATGATAATAATACAGACTTTATCAGAAAATATTTTCCGATCTCCACATTTGAAAAAGAAGCCAATAAAGGCTGTACAGTATGGATGAACGTAGTATTTTATTAAATGGTGTATTATTACTGACACGAATCTAGAAATGTTATTTGTAATTTAATTACGGATGACATGTAATAAAGACGGTGGTGCGGAACAATCTCAAGGTTTCAACATAATGATATCGTGGCTTAGTACTATGGTTAGTCCATAATTATAAATATATGTAATCGTTGATGGAATTTTTTTAATTTTATTAAAACAAATCGAAATGCGTAGTACGTATTCAAGAATATGGCGAGCTAGCCAAAGAAAAAATACAATTGAACAAGACCATTACAGAATACAGACAATCGATTTACAATCAGTAACTTTTTTTTGTTTTTGAATATCTATTTGAAGGGAGTTTCAAGTTTTATGGCGCGTTAGCGCTAACCAGTCCTTTTCGTCTCAAAACTAAATGTTTTTTTTTATTTTGTTTGTTTGCATTCCCTTCCGATCGCTGCTGAGAGAAAAGCGCGATCGTCTCTACCTATGGAGGGTCAACGAGTAGAATAGCTCTCGGTCTATATCGATTCTCTGATGCCTTCTCAAGATAATTCTGCCTGGCAAGAGATTGTTGTTGCTTAAAAAGATTCAAATTTGATATTGAAATTCCATCAAACACCTTCACTCAAAATCCTCAATTACAGTCACATTCAATGTCTTATCAGTCAATTCTTGGTGGAAAGATATTATATTTAAATAAATTAATAAAACACAATTTTTTGGAAAATGCTCGCTTTAAGCGAAACCGTTTCGGTCTTTACAAAATATGTTTGTAAGTATTAAAAAAATGTGGGGTATTTATTTCAATTAATTGACAAAATTGTCAAAAGATTCACTTACGAGCAATTTCTAAATAATACAAGGCTCAAAATGACAAATTACAACAAACGAAAATGATCGTTAATCAAAAAATAGCTTTCAATATGCTTTATTCATTAATTATCGATTATTTTTTCGAAAAAATAAGTAAATATTATTAGCGCACTACTCTCCGTTGTCTGTGCACTTCTTTTGTATTCTCCTGTTAAATTCGAATCTTGAAATCATAACATTAACAAAATTCATACGAATGAGTAAGTCGGTATTTCCCAAATATTTTCATCCAACAGCTCCCTTAATCTGATAAAATAATCCACGGCCCACATTTTGGGAAGGACTTATTTAAGTGATAAATAAGAAATGCCTTGAACAACTAAAAGTTTATTTAGCTTGATTATATCAGTTAAATTAATGTTTGCTAAAATCTCTTCGTCATGAACACTAATTGCGGTATCGAAAACCACAGGTGCGGTGTCAAACCTTTTCCTTACCAAGCCTAAACTATTGAAACAAAATCAACCACGGTATAATTAATGAAAAAACTCCATCTTGTAAAAAAAAAAATGAAAGGCTGAAAAAAATAGCCAGCAGTTTCATTGATTGAGAAAAATATTATGAAATCAATACATATTAGTTAGTGTTTATCTAATCCCAAAATAATATGATCTTAATTTGAAAAAAGCTTCACATGTTTATATATAGATGGCTAAAAAAATAAACATATGTACATATTTTGAATACGAACAAAACAAATGATGACTTTGAATGATTATTGCATTATTGCGAATGTTTAGTACTTGTTTTAAAACAGTTGTAAAATTCGAAATCATTCTGGTTGTATTGTCAAATAACGCAAATTAGCAGTGATGTCAATGGATTTAATGTCATTATTACGAATGGATGGCAATAATTATTTATATTATTGCACGAATTGACAATTCATACAATGGCGTCCGGAAAATATTAAGTGGCAATTTAAAAAAAAACTTATTTAAAAATATCATAATTAATCAAAAGTCAAAAGATTTTTTATTTTGACATAACAATTGTATTGTTGTAAAAAATGGAAATATTAAAAGATGGTATAAAGCAGTCATGAACAACCTGCTGCCCTAAATAAAATTTAATGCGGCTGGCAAGAAGTTCTATGTAAAAAAAAAAAAAACAATTTTATATAAACTAAATATCTAAATATCGATTATTTTATCAGTTTTACCCATGCGGCCCTTCAACCATCTGAGAATTGATTATCCGGCCCTTCGCCCAAAAAGGTTATGCATCACTGCTATAAAATAATGTACAAGAAGCAAACGGTGGCACGTTAATTTGACAGCCTCTAGTTGGATTCGCAAAAAATATATAAAATATGAAAAAGACTTTTTTAATTTAAATAAAAATGATTTTATGTAGTATATTTTTTAAAGGAAGGAAATCCTTTTCCATCGTTCATCGGCACGCCATTGTATAAGCCAACATACAATAAAATCCATCAATAAAACCAGCATATTTATGATGCACACCATTTTTCCCGGTTTTTATTAAATTACACAAAACAAATACATATCATTTAGGTACCAGAGATACTAAAATATAAACGAACAACTGTTATAATATTTTGTTTATTCCTGCAAAAAAATACTCTGGGTTATTTGAAGTTTCTAACAAGTTGTGATATTTTTTTAGTCACTATTATCAGCACCGCTTCCGCTCGTGGCGAGCATTATCAACTGAACCAGTCCTGATCTTACTAAAATGAAATGTGGAAGTCGTACAAAAAAATGTACACCATGAATTGACAGTTAAGACATTAAACACGTGATTCATTATTATTTATGGCAACTTGAATCATACTGTATGATTCATACATGACATAGGTACCATATTTTTGACATAACAAATAGCGTTAAATTTTTAATTTAATACGCAATAGAAAAAAAATGGTTTTTAAAATGTGTACGAAATCGAAAAAATGTCTTTACAAGTTCTAAATGTCACCGTTTTAACTTCACCCAATGGCGCTCACGACGTCGTCTGATAGATTGCAAACCTTTTATCGATCGCTTCTCGCAAATGTGAAATTACTAACCTTTAATTGACAATGAACTTAAAGAGAACGATGTATAGTAGGCACGTCACACTGAAGCATAGTAAAGAAGAGAGGTAGCTTGGCAATAGGGTTGTACGTTACACGTTTTACTGCAGCGGTAAACCCCCGTGTCATAAACATGGATGGGTGACTTGCCTGTCACTACCCTGCGGTCAGATGTAATAAAGTTGTGGTTTATTCAGACGGCAAACAACTGGGGATGTATTGTTTCAAAAACATGCACCTGAATTGTTTTATTATCCCCCTTTTGTACCTTATAAATTTAGAGAAACAATATGTTAATAATATTACGAAAAAAGAATAGATAGTAGGTAGGTAGTGCTTTACAAAACTAAAATAAAGTCTTAGGTAATTGTTCTATTTTTATAATTCTAGATAAATATTTTCCTTACTTTATAGCGCATAGCTACAAGATGGTGGTATTTATATCTCTGAAACTTTCCACATTTTTAATCCTAGAATTTGATCGTAATATTAAAAAAGGCAGAACATTGAAATATAATAGCCCGTTTTAGGGGTTGGTTGGGTGCGTGGTGCAGTGGTTGACGTTGTTGTTTTTCGCGAAGAAGCTCACGGGTTTGAGTCCCACTACGAGCAGCAATTTTGCAGTCGATTTTTCGATTGTGTTTGTGTTGTCGTAAAATTCTTTCCCACCCATACGTTCCCACAAGCGGAGCTTAGCAAGAGCGACTAGCTCACCACTGGTACTGTCTTAGGTATTCTTTCGGTTCCTACTCTCATCGAACGATTGAGCTACAAGCAGTTCTCGTATGCGGAAAACCTACATTAAGAGGTCATATGCTCCACATTGGGAGTATAAATAAAATAATATAGTATTTTTTATTTCAGAACTGGGAAATTGACATTTCAGTACAATGTGATGTATTTGTTTCATTTAAAATTGACCTACATTCATTAATCAAATCTTAAAAAGCAACGATACCATAGATAATATAAAAGAAATAGTTTTAGGTTATTGAAATTAATGAAAATGTAATGGAATACGCGGTGCCCACGTTTGCAGCTATATTGCAGATGGAAAAAGGGTTTTGTTTTTGAAGCCAAGTCCACAGTGAAAATCCCCATTCAGCAGAAGATTTCAAGCCAAAATAAATGAAGTTTGATTCAAGCTTCTGACGTTCTGAATACCACTTCAAAGTCGATTAGAAAAAATCAAAATATTTGGTGATTTTAGATATTCAGCTTAGGAACAGTACAAAATGTTTTTAAATCATTGTTACGTTTACTCATACATTTATTTTTTAACAACGGTAAATTAACTGATTTATTGTTAAGTTTACTATTTTAAGCTTGTTCTTTTATTGATGTTTTATAGTTCAAGCGGTATAGATATTTTGTTGTGTTTTGCTTAGTGTAAGCTATGTATTAGTAATTCCATTATTGCTCAACTTAACTTAATTTTATATAAGAATGCAGAAGTACAATATATTTTTTAAAAAAATACATTATCATGCTCAGTACAATGTAGCGTGTAGGTTTAAATTTTGCATTAAATAGCCAGGCTGCTTTCATATAAAAATGATCTATGAATTCATTTCATATATTGTTGAATACATTACCTTTGATACGTAGGCAGCGACCACACAACTAATTACTAATGCTGAATTAATGATGAAAGGATGCACTCTACAAAACACCACTCGGTCTGTTTCTGTATTACTATACAAACATTAGGTGCTCAAAACATAAAAGTGCTTATTTTTTTGTCATCTATTTTCTTTTAACATAACGACGATCAACCAAATTTTATTTTTTGTATTATGACTGATTTTAAAGCTTTGTGTTTTTATTTCTTTGGCAATAGGGAATCTTACCAATTGATCAAACAATAGAAGTAGGAAATGAAACATTTATTACTATGAAAACCTGGATTGAATCATTAAGTTGTGCATGATAGTCTGATCTTTTGGTATAACAGTCCGTGTTATTACCTGATGAGAGCGAAATATATTGCATTACTTAATGATTCAGCATCATCGTATTATGTATAGCAATGACAAATGACCATGTTTTATGAACGAAATTATATCTTATAAGTGTAAAGCTACCACCAATTGTAGACTTAATAAAGATTTATAGAAATGTGTAAAAGAAAATACAACATATATTCAAAGCTAAGTATCACTGATCTAGATATAGTTTTTTTGTCAATGGTGAGAAGTGTATATCCATCGACAGGTATTCCATCTATATAAAAATGCACATCCATCTCGTATTGAAACTGTCGTGCGTTGTTTTCTACCGGCATTTTATTTTATTCAAGCTGGAGTAAGCGAAAGGTATGTAAAATTGCGTGCCAAATGATTTGAATTTTCTTGAAGGAAATTCAATGCCTTTTTACCATCGTAAAAAAAAGATGGTTGACACGGCACAAGCACACAGTGGATAAACACAAAAGTTGGAATATGTAAATGTCCCGACACATTATTAGGCTGCACGACCAAGAGGTGATTTTTGCCAAAAATGACTTCTTGGTCGGAAAAGCTTGTATTTACTGCATTCTATCATGTACAGTGGAACCCCGATCTTACGTTCTCGCATTATACGTTTTCCTGCGTGGTGCGCTCATTTTCTACAGTCCCGGCATTTAGTTTACATGTAAAACTTTCCCGCATTCATCGTTTCCCGCATTAATCGTTTGTTTTATACGGTCCCTTGAAAAACTTAGAATCGGGGTTTCACTTTATATGAATTTCAGAATTATCTGTGATTGAATAACGGAGTTAATAGAATTCAGAAGTTGCACTGCGTCTGCAGACTTTTTGTAATAAATTTATTTGACAAAGTTCTAAGATTTTTATCATTATTTCCATCATAAGATCTTTATGATCATTATTTCTCAGCAAGAGTTGTAAAAAAGTATGCATAAAATAAGTACATAATATGATACATTTTTACTTGCTCATTGTTAAAAGTGAATTTTTATCAGTCAAAACTTCAAACGCTCATATCTCAAAACAGTGTCCAGAACAGTTAGAACCTTTTCTATGTAATTTGTCGATCGTTCGAACATGTAATATACTACTGTATTTACGGTGAACTGCCCATTGGCGGCAAAGTTAGTTGATCGCATTTAATTGGCCTCTTTTAAATAGTTCAACTTCAAATAGTATTCTGAGTCTTAAATGTATCACATAACAAGCTTTGAATGCAAGAAAGAATTTGACTTACGGCAAGCTCCGTATGGAATTTTTTTGAGTGGCGAAAACTTCCAGCTATATACATGATAATAAGGCTCGTGCATTTCCATTGCTTTATTGCAATTGTAGACTTCCCACAAAGCATACGCTCAGTGTTCGTATTCTCAGAATAGTATGTAGCAAGAAGATAGGGTATGTTTTAATGTTTAAAAATTGCAGTAAAAAACTGGTTTGGGAAAAATTGCCATATGACTTATTTCACTAAATAAATTGTGTAATAGACTTAAATGTTTCGGCGCGGAGGAAATTATAATAAGATACCCAAATCAATCGAGTTTATGCGGCAATGTGTATATATTGATGCCCACCACTTCATGGCTTACTTTCACAGGCTTGTCGACACATTCTATGTGAAACGTTTTGTTTTAAAAGTACAGTTGACAAGCTTGCCATTTTATTCTGTTTTCACACTGTGAAAGTAATACATCTATAATCTGTATTATGTATAAGTTTATGTTATGAACTGAAATATGCGGTATTTAATAAATCAAGTAATTTCGAAAAAGAAAGAACCTAAGATCGTTTGTTCAATTAATTAAAATGTTAAAATAACTGACAATAAATTATATTATTGAATTCTGAAGAAGCATGTATAGTTTTTTTTTTTTTTTTTGTGAATGCGAATATATTAGCCGATTCGTTCAAAGTATCAACAGCTTGCCGGACAAAAACTAATGGTGGGCTACACTTGAAAACTTTGAGCCGTATAAAAAACAGATCTGAACAAAAACATCATTTAGCGAATGTATAGTTTACCAGAGTACTCGATGTGGTAGCTTACTGGTCCTATTCGGTAACTTAAAAGTTGCTTAGACAGTTACATGCGGCATTGAAGTACTTTTTTAAAATAAAGCAACAGAGACTTTCTTTGTATATTTTCATTAAAATTTTAAGATACAACATTAAAATATTCATACAAAAGAGCCATCGCAAAAACCGCATTGGAAGAAGTAAAGCCATAAAAAATGAATTATGAATTGCTGGAAAAAACGATCTGTTACGATGCTAAAATTTCACCATATAAAATATTAAATCCAATTTGAATTGTGAACTAATCGACTGTGAAAGTCAGTATCTACTTAAGTGGTTGAATTTTATAGTCTTTCAAATCGTTAAACGTCTATAAAATAAGCTCTGATTAACCTGAATAGATTTAGTAAGTGCGGGTGAAGGTTTTTTACATAATGCTGCATAGAAAAAACTTCTTTATATTTCAACATCTATATTTTTAACTGGTAATGAAGTTGATTTTGTTGGGATACAACAGCCATGACAAAAATGATAACAGTTGTAAGGTACGTCACGTTATTTATTAAAGCCTGTACGTATGAATGCTGACACCGTGTAAGGCTTCAATTAAAAATGAACATAAGTTTCAAAAGTTATCTTTTCCAGTTATTTTATTTAAAACCTCGCTATCTTACAACTGATTGCATATTCATCAGTCAAAATGTATGTATCTTTTCTAGGATGTGAAAAAACATACGAATCTGGCTCCGACTCCAGCATTTACTAAAAACACGACTACGACTCCAAAATTGACCAAAAACACAACTCCGACTAAAAAAAGTTTGATTTCATCACGTTTTTTTCCTAAGTTTCCTATTTATGTGTATTCAATTTCATACAAGTTGGTTTTTCCAACCACCACCCGTTGTGTATATGCAGCCAATGTTTCATGGCCGCCTTTCACAACGCTATCGACTTAGAAAAAAGAATTTACCCCTCACATTCATGGCCCGAGCAGATCTGCACGGGACTGATTTTGAACCATGCACTAAAGTGCTTTAAAATAAATAATAAAATAAATTGGAGTGACTAGCTCAGCCACTGAAATCATTTTGATACATTTGAGTATCCTGTGTATAATCTGTATACTGAAAGCCAGTGGCGGCTGGCGACAGAGTATTAGGGAGTACAAAAAAAGATTCAGCTATTTTCCGTAGTACGGAGAGCCAAAAATTCATAAGACTGGCACTCCGTTGGTATTACGAACATCTGAATTGATATCTATGTTATAGAAGTATTTTAAAATCCAATGAATAGGAAAGAACTCTTGCAAACATAGTTGAATCTTTTTTTGTACTCCCTAATACTCTGTCACCAGCCGCCACTGCTGAGAGCCCGTCGTGTTAGATGAGTATATTGAATCTAGTGAAGAATCGAGATTATGTCGTTCCCAAATAAATTTGCAAATTTTTCAAATGCAATGAAGTTAGCCTTAGTTGCAATCAAGTCAGTGTGGCCTATTGGGCCCGTGTGAGGACGGACCACAGCAAACCAATTCTGCTCGTTCGGAATGTATACAACCAACCAATGCGGCCTATAGTCAATTTTACAAAAATAAAAAGTTCAATCTTTTAAAAAATCTGATTCCGAGTACGACTCCGGCCAAAACGCCGCGACGAATCCGTCTCCGGTCAAAAAACCCCGACTCCACGACGCCGACTCCGACTCCACAGTCCTGCGTTTTTCTGTAAAATAACAAACCTTTAATGGACTCTCATCGGACATACCTGACAAATCGTAGCACGAATAGTGACATAAGTACGTGGAATAAGTATTTTTTTATTATTTCTTTACATCGACTGAATTTTCTCCTCGCATTGACAGTTAACTCCGAAAAAGTGAACACGAATGATGTTCTTATGATGCTGAATACAGACGTGTAAGAAGAACATTAAGAAAATTAAAAAAAATGAAAGCATACATTTATTTAATCGCTATCTCATTATCATGTTCGTTGATTCATTTTCTGTACAGTATAATAAATTAAATTGAACTAAGTACCTTCGTTAAAGACAACAAATGTTAATATTTCACAAAACGGCGGTCCATTAATAATCTAGAATGCTTGTAATCGTTTTTCACGTTAGCTAATGTTAAAAATCACCCAATAAATGCATTTAAAATACCGCCTCGGAGCGCTTTCAAAATTATTACACAGTGTGCACGCCATTTCACAAAGATATTTGACCCAAAATGGTATTTTTTTCAAATCTGTATCGACGTATTTATTGCATTAGGTACTACATAATTAACATGAATATTCCGAAGAGGTGTGTTAATTTTTTTATTATATTCTGCTTGGCTTTAATGGATGTTGCACAATATTTTATTGTAATAATATAAATTAGTGAGATTATTTATTGAATATTGCGCTTTGATTACTTCGAAATGTAATGTAATTGATTATGATATCATCAAAGCTGTGTGATAAAAACACTAAATTAGTATAAATCATACATTTCCAAATACAGGTGGCACCATTTCCGCAAATTAATGCTCCAAATAATGCCACTATGAATTAGATATTTTTTTTATCACAAAATATCATTTTTTAGATTCCAAATTTTCTTTTACAACATTTTATCAAATGCATTAACAAAAATGATGAATATTTGTATTATATCTTTTCAAAAACATATTGCTGCAGAAAAAAAAAACTTACTCTATAAAATCATATTTAGAGATTATTAATTCAGTCCGTGCCGCGGTGCAGTGGTCAGCGTTGTTGGCTACCGTGTCGGACCGCCCGGGTTCGATTACCGGAACGAGCAGATTTTTTCAGTCGTTAAATCGATTCTGCTCAGAGGCAATGGGTATTCGTGTTGATAAAAATCCCTTCCCACCTTTCCGATCCCAAAGAGCTACGCATAGTGACAGCGATTAGCTAACCACTAGTCGTATCCTAGTCCTCGTATCCTTTCCATCCCTACTCTCTTTTAAAAAGAGAGGTTGAGCAACTGAGTACATAAACTCTGTGAGGAGTCCATATGCTCCAAGATGGGAGCGGACATGGTAGAAAAAATAAAAAAAACAGGAGTTGAAGATATTTACTGATTTTAACCCTTCTGTTTTGTCACTTACTACTCGCGAATCTTTCGGCACCTTAAGGCATTCCAGTGCATTGATGAACTTAAAGTTAGTACGAGTTCATTTATCGGCAAAAGAAAAAAAAAACTTAATTCAGAGTCTTATTAAAAAAGACTTTCAATACAGCTGGGTTAGGTGGTGATGGATCATATTTTAAAAGTAGTTCGTCCATTTTAAAACAATCGATGGTTGATTCTACACAGTGCCATCTCTGCGTCGAGCGAAATACTAAATACAATAACTATCATGCGTATTTGTTACTCGAATTTATCGCTATCTGACAGAGTTAAATTAAAAGTAAGCATAGGAAATAGAACCAGTTTAAAGGTATACCACGCAGGTGACTATGCGGAGCAGCATTCTTGCAATCCTGAAGGACGTAGTTTGACTCCCGCGTGACCTTTTGCTGGAATTAGAAAGGTGAATCGAGTCACGGTATCCACGAATCTGTAATTCAACAATGCAAGATATAAATGAGTAACAAATTTCAATTGCTTTATTTCTTGTATTGTTTGATTACCGGCTGCCTGGATTGTTTAACGCTCTGGGCTTTCGTTATTCCATTCAACGGTCTTTGAGATCTCAAATGGCGAGACACATAATATTTTTAGCTAATATTGGTATACGAACGTTTAGTCCTTTCTATGTTTCACCGGAATAAATTAAAAAATCCCAGAATTATGTAACGATGGATAAGAAAAAATAGATCTCTATAAGAGGTGTCCAATGGGTGTGTCAAGGTCTGTCCAAGATAATATCGGGATATCATTTTACGATAACAATATATTTTAAATGGAAATTTCCTATCAATCCGGCTACATACAGGTGTCTATGTGAGAAGCATGGACTTTTCAAATTTTGGTCGCACACTTGTAGCGATTGTCCCTGTGCTTTGTTGATGGTCATTGAAATGCGAGTCTCATCGAAAACGGTAAACGTTTTATTCGAATGACTTACCTGTTGAAATCATTGGGATGCATGGCAGCAGTACATCTGCTTCTTTAAATTTTCCATTATATACTGTAGGTTCGACGATATTGCAAAGTTATGGTGGATTTATATTTTGAAGAAGAATTATAGATAGGACAATGTTTAATATTAAATCGTGCAGCGGCATGCCTGAAAAGTGAATTCAAGATTTTTTAAAGATTTAGGAAGAAAACTTCGCGTGCCTCCACACAACAACTCACCAAACTATTATTGTAATCCAGGGGTTCTTAACCTTATTGCGGCGACGGGCGCATTTGAGATTTAGGAAAGAGTGACGGGCGCAAGCCGGATTAAAAAAAACAGATTTAAGAAGTATACATATATGTATGTCCTTATTTAAGTATTTTTTAAGCTTTAAATGTTTGTCATTCATTATGTTATCACTAAACTATTTATTATAAATCGTAAGATTATAGATTTATTTACATGTTAAAACAAAATCATTACTAAACACATTTACTGTGATATTTGAAATTACATTTCACTAAATAACTTTTCGAAATGATGCGATATGATATGATAGGATATGAGGAAAACAAAGATTTGCACAAATATGTGAAATCAAAACAGGACTATTTATTATCTTAACTCCTTTTTCAAAAGAGGGTACGTTTTATGGTCAGCTAAATTCCAAATGTTTTCAGTCAGTCCGTTCGATTTTAAGATTATGTCACATTGACTATCTAAAAATAAGATGGATATGGTTATATTTTTGTTATTCATTGAAACATTTTTTTATTATTATTCTTTCTATAATTTTTTGCCGGGAAAATGTCTTCGCGGGCACGCCGTTAAGAACTCCTGTTGTAATCGGATGTACGTTATAGAAAGGCATACGGGATAAAAAAGCAAACATTATTTTTTATATTTATAAAGATACTAATGGTAAATAAAACACATTATATTTGATAACATCTTCGTTTCCGTTTTATTGAAATCAAACACGTTTTAGTACCACTGATAATTAGTAAAAAATATATCCACGCGGCGTATGAAACACAAACTCAGCGTAAACATGTATCATATTTTTTGAAAGGTTATATCCATTGACATATCGCCACGGAAAGGTTAACTACTCATGGTAATATTTTCCGTAGAGAATAAATAAAAACAAAAATCAAGTGGCTCACAAATGTCAAAAACACGAAAAAAACTTTATAAAATAGTGGCATACCAGTCATCTTATCAAAATGAAATAAAAATCACATGGGAAATATCGAACAAAACAAGAAAGAAATCTACATAAATTTACATTAGCTTATATTAGCATACTTATTACGTATTATATTCGACGTTTTTTGGTTGAATATGATTTTTAAAATTAAGTTATTTGAACTTATTCTCAAATATAATCCACTATAAAAGCATCTTAACCTCTTCGGGCCCCGTGTATCACCTATGATACTTGTGGTTTTTATAAAATATCTGCCCGGTTGTAGAATTGAACGTACCAAAACTAACAGTATCATATAATGAAGGAAACGGTTTTACCAACTGAATATATTCGAAAAATTTCATGTCAGTATAGAAGTTGGACCTTTTTTGCATTTAAATGGCTTCGACACTCACAATACAAATACAACAATATTTTTCTCTACATCATACATATTATTTATTTATTGCTTCAATAAGAATTACTTTAACATATTGTTCATAAAACAGCATGAAAAAAAATGTTTTCTACGTTCAATTCAACAGCCGGGCTGATATTTAGTAACAAGTAACGAGTATCATAGGTGATACCCGGGGCCCGAAGAGGCTAAGTATGCATTCAATATTTCAAGGAGTGAGTTTATTGTGACTCATTCACAAACTGTTGGTTTATTTTTACACGTCTAGAAAATGTGGCGTACATGATTAATTATTATGCAATTGGGACCGAGAATAGTTTGGTTGCCAAATCACACCTCAACCATTTACGAAGTAATATCATTGGTAATTCGAATGCAAGAATTCAATCGGACAAGGATTAAAAGAAAAGCAGACTTCTTCAAAATATTTGCTAATCGTTCTAACGATGGCAAATATTATCTGTTTGTAATCGTGCAATAGAGTCGCTTCGCGATCTCCGTCGGCGTGTCCGACACGTGTCGGCCGGACATAAAACCGACCCTCATCTCAACGATCGATATCTCCGTTCGATATCTCTGTTTATGTGCATATGTATCTATCTAACTGTGCATATCTATCTATCTAACTGTGCTGTGTGTGTGTCTATAGTGTCGAGCGTGTTACTATTGTCATGTGCTTAATTGTGAAATTTTTGTGTCGCGATATCGTTCCGCGCCCCGAGCTGTCGCTTGGCCTGTATTTCTGACGTGCAGGGTGCCCGGCGGCCTCGTAAGCCACGGGCCCCCTCATCCGCCCCTCCACGGCTGACGAAAAAAGAAATTGAACAATAAACGCTTTATTCAAAAATCATTTAATATATCAGCAATTGACTTCTAAATTTCTCGATTGTTTTGACATACTTACGTATGATAATTATTATGAGTGAATTCCGATTTGCCCCGTGTTGGAAATGAATGTTCATAAATAACTTCAAACACGATTTTTTCGACTTGAAGATGTTCATAAGTCTCATTTGAAATATTATAAACAACAATATTTAATTATTATTAACGGTTAAACATATTTGCATAAATATTCTTGGAGATAAATAAACAAAAGATATGTATGCTTGTTCCATTTTCGAGTGCTAGAATAAAACTTATGTGGCAAGACTTGAAAATTCATCAGCTGTTTGAATATATTTATTTTGTATCAATTATTGTATTATACGTTTTGTTGCAAACCAGTGTTGCAATGAAAGAAAAAAGAACATAATTGTACAAATTATTATCTATCATGCTATATTTGACTTTTTTTTAATGCACTATATAATCAACATTCCATGTTTGAAAATAAATCAGCGTAAAAAATCTATAAAACGATTTAAAAAATGTTGCGCAAATTGAAAAACTGACTGTAAATTATAAAGTTTATGTGAACAGAAATGTTTAAATAAATTACTCATAAATAATTCAGAAAATAACATTTCCAGTCCGATAGAGAATTGATTGTTTATGGTCTAACCATAAATAATATAATTTTTTTTTTAATTTTCGGTGAAATACTAGGTAGCTTATATCAAATGCAGGTAGTCCTCGACTTACGAAAATTCGCACTTACGACCAAAAAAAAAAATAGATTTTTTTTTAAAAAATTACATTGCATTTTTTAATTTCATTTTTTTAATTACATGACGCCTTTGTCAATTCATGCGTATTGGTTTTCGAGCTTCGAAAAACGGATGAATTATTAAAATGTGAAAATAAGCGGAGAGGCAGCTAGTGCCGATTCCAGGCTGCTGAAGATTTTATCGAAATATTTGACACATTGATTAGGAAAGAAGAATACGTCAAGGGACAAATTTTTTCATCCACCAAATATCGGAAATTTACATCCTAACGTTAAAATCGTGTATTTACCCCCTAATGCCACCAGTATTTTGCAACCTGTAGATCAGGGAGCTATTGACACATTTAAAGCCTATTATTTAAAAACTACATTTGCCTAAACATAAATATGGAATATGGAAAAATATTACTAAACGTTTTGAAAACATAACTCAGTCGCAATTTGAAAAAGAAAATGAAATTGAACAAACTACAAATCTCACCGTAGAGCTTTGCGAGAAACTTGATAGTGAAGAAATAGACCAACTTATATAAAATGATTTGGAAGATCTTACAAATGAAGAATTATTATGCATCAAAAATCAAAGGGTTGAGAAGAGACTAAAAAGAAAGAAATGTTCTTGGAATCTCCAAAAAAATTGTATTGAAAGAAATGGAAGCAGCGTTCCTTCAAATTGACCAAGTAATGCAAAAATTTGCAAAAATGGACTCGGATAACGAAGGATTTTTGAGTATAAGCCGCCGTATACAGGAAGATCTTGCTTGTAACAAAGAAATATACAGGGGAAAAAAACAACAAACAATTCAACTAAAATTGGATATGTTTTTTAAAAAGACTACTATTGCTTCTTCTTCCACTACTGATGATGAGCCAATGGATTGTACTTATATAAGTACAGATAACGAAAGATTTTAAATAATAATGAAGTAAATATTTTATTTTGTATTAATAAATAAGTATAAATTTAACAATAAAAAAAAATATATAAATACACATTATTTTTTTAATATGTACAGTGGAACCGCGATCTTAGGTTCTCGCATTATACGTTTTCCCGCGTGGTGCGTTCATTTTCTATAGTCCCGGCATTTAGTTCATATATAAAACTTTCCCGCATTCATCGTTTCCCGCATTTAACGTTTGTTTTATACGGTCCCTTGAAAAACGTAGAATCGAGATTTCACTATACATACAAATTTTGTATGAAATTCGACTTACGACCAATTCAACTTACGACCCAAGTCCAGGAACGTATCTCGGTCGTAAGTCGAGGACAACCTGTAATAATATTCGTCAATTCTGACAAGAAAAAAGAGAAAATGGACATTTTGTAATTGATCTAAATTTCTAACAGGTAAATTCCAATTTTTTATCGAAGATAATATCTTGTGGTAATTAAGCATGATAAATCTATGAAAATCCTGTTCATGAGTATTTTAAATTTCTTTCAATCGAAAAATTTGTGGCTTTTAGAGTTTTTGAATCTAAAACGTCACGTTGCTTAAAATTTATGTCAGGTGCTCAAAAATTCAAACATAAAATGTAAAAGAACAAACTATTTAATAAATCTAAATTCAAATGTTCTAAGAGAAAGTACTGTTTTATGGTGGGGTATTGAAATCCAGAAATTCAATATTCATTCGATATATAAAACACTTTTTTAGTACTACTACAATATATTTACGTTTTTTTTTATGAAATCCGACATACACACATGGTGGTGTAACGGAACCCGTTTTTAGTAAATATCTCACATGTTTGCTAATAAATTCATAAAGTGACTAGTTTTATTCACTAAAGCTAATATATTTTTTAGAATGACATCTGTTGCTGCTGTTTTGTAGTACAATTTTATACACATATGTAGTTGTCGCGTTGTTTTTGAGTGACGAAGCGCTGTATTAATATGCAATCGATTTCGCTGCTTGGTATTATTGTTGACGTACTTCTTTGAAAAAGTCTTTTTACACAAATGGAAAATTTCCACCAGACCACAGGTTGAAAAAGACTGTTTTACAGCACAGTTAGATATATAAAATAGCCACAAGATGGCATTTGTAGTATTAATTCGATTGATGTGAATTTACACATTTTTAAAGTTGCAATGTAAATTACTTGTGGATATGGGAACGTAAAAAATAAAGCCAGTGATAATTTGAAAACAAAATGGTTCCGATTTTTAAAAATTCAAATAAAAAAATGATCTTTTATTCTATTCTCTATTTGAAAAGCTAAGTAGGTCTTCCTGGAAATAATAAATTATGAATGTCGGTTAGTGGGTATCGGCCATATTCAATATGATGCAGGATGTAAAGTGGTATTATAATTATAAGAACAAAGTGCAATGTTTAAAATAAACGAACATAAAAAATGACAACGACCAATATATTTTGATAATTAGATTCATTTATTTTTACAGTGCCCAGTTATAATAAGACATTGTGTCATGGAATTTTTCTTCAGCATACACCGTGACTATATAAATTGGTGAGCTTATTAATTAATCCATATTGACAGTCGATGTAGTGTTTAGGACTGGTTGTTGGAAAAACCCATTACCGATAAAAAATAAAAACACATTTTTAGTTTTTATTCCACTTAAAATTGATTGTATCAGGACCGGTTTCGCTCATGGCGAGCATTATCAACTGATAAGAAAACAACGAAACAGTGGTATTTATAGAAAAATTAAGCAAGAATTACAAGTTATGACAAACAATTGGTATTACAACTAAGCAAATAAATTGAAACAAAATAGACTATAATTAAAATGTTGAAGACCTCTTAGCAATACAAGCTATGGCATCAAACTTCAAGAGCACATCATTTTGTAAAACAAATAGTAAATATGTGCCATGGAATAAATGAGCTCGGGACAAAAACACAACGATAATGGTGTTAACATCCTTGAAAAATGCAGTTTCTTGGTAGTACAATAAAATAAATATGTTAATGCGTATAACATATAAATTTTTTCCCGTTGTATATAAAAAAATATACAAAAACACGTACTTCGCAAAACTAACGTGCAAAAAAATAAAATAAGAAAGAATACAATATGGTACAATAAATATATTTTTTTTTTTGTAAAGTAAACTAAAGATAAATCAATAATGACGTAAAATTTTTTTACCGCCTCTTATCAATCATTCTGTAAAAAAAAATATTGATTTTTTTTTCAAAATTCAGTCTCATTTGCAATAAATGAAATGTAATGAAAACGGGATCTATAAGATTATATTTTAAGTTTAATAAAATAAAAATTCCCACAATCAAGGCTTCCTCAATTATTGGATAGATAAACTTATTAATTAACCTTCACCTAAGATACTTCGATGAAATTCACCGACCACTTTTGGTCCAAAAATTTATTTATACAAAAAAGTTGAATTTATCTTTCTTGTTATCATAATTGTAAATAAATGATTACTTAACTTGAAATTCTATCGGCTTATCGGTTAGGCCTGGGACCTTAGCCACCTTTTGTTCCATGTATTTTTAAAATATAAATTGTCGCATATGAATAGAAACGTTATTTTTTATAAACTCGTAAATAAGTTATATGATGTAAGCTTAGGTAATATTATGTTTGTAACGTCCTCATTCTTGCGAATACGAATAAAAAAATTTTTTTTTAATAATTTAAAACAAAATATTCCTTCCTTCAACTCACCAAATATATCGTTTATCAAAATACACAAAAGATATTCAAACAAAAATGTGTTGTGAATCTGGACTCGTATTTCAATGATACATTCATCATCGATTGCTTAACAATTGTATTTCCGAATTTTTGCTAGACTATCGATGATTTGATAATTCACTTTTTCTATCAATATTCAAAAACGGTATATTCAATAATAATAAAACATTTTTTGTACTTGTTCCACAGTAAATTTATGAAGATAAGGACCGATGCACGACGAGCGAAACCGGTCCTAATCTAAATAAAATAACTGTGGAATAAGTACAAAAATGTTGTTTTGATAATTATGAAAATACGTCATTTGAATACAGGGTTTTCTAGGAAAAATAGTATGTTTTTATTTCTTATAATATTTGTAAATAAAACATTTTGTTCGTAGAAGAATTTATTAATTAAGACTTCATATACATAGGTGTCCGTCCCCATTTATACTGGTCGTATCATAATTTTTAATTAATTCGTTAATTACTTTCAACGAGAATGCTCAGGAGTAATCGATCAAGATTTGGTTGCTATGCAATAAAAGCTCTATGAGGTGAGATGTATTCGCTTGTAGTTTGACGTTGTAAAGTTATTAAATGAAATGTAATTGGCCGTGTTCCATTACAAAAGATACGTTCGTCATATTTCGTCTAACGGAAAATCAAAATTCACCTGCATGTAAATTCGAGCGTTTTGGTTCGTGTAATTTTACATTTCGAGACAGAGGAAAAGGGTGAACATATATCTTGTGTCAGTAACAGAGAGGCGTAAAAATAGTTATAAATAAATTCAATGGTAAAATAACTTTATTTAAATGTAATGGCAAATAGCGAGTGATGAAAACTTAAATTAAAATATAATTAATAATAACTGTTTAAATATTAAATACTCATATACGTATAAAAAACTAATACGCAATGTCTATGAACAAAAACAGTAAATTGATTGATTATTAATTAAAAGTTTCTATAAAGATTAATTGACTTAATGATTAAATAGCTATTTTTATTTAATGCTTTCTAGGGTACAATATTTCAATCGATTAATTATTATCAGTTGTTTTAATTAACTATAGGAGTTCTCGTTTAATATAAATTTAAGATATTAAGACGGTGGCAACGAAATTTTAATATTACATTAAATGCTTGAATTATTACGAGCATAGCATTAAGCGGGTAAACATGTAGTTAAAAGTTTGCGTTTATGCTATGACAGTAAAATCTAAGATTCATCGCTTGTAAATAATGATATGTGAATGATTATCAAGGGATCATATAACTGTAGCAGTTCTCACGTGGGCTGGCCGATGATTTCACGTGCGCTAGGCCATATTGCATCAACATGTCATAATAAAAGATGTTAAACATAACTCCTCATTTTTTTGGTTAATGTTTTTTTACCTATTTATTTAAAATCTTCGGTAAATTCCTTTTTATTGTATCAGAATCCGGATTCAATAGGTGATCATTGATCTCTAAATCCATAATTTGCTCTCGCACATTTTTTTGGTTTATAGGATCAGCCATGCTTTACAATTGCTGATCTTAACCAATAATTATCAGCCTTTTTATTGATTCGCATTAACAACCTCCTTATTCGTGATATTAGCGCGTTAAAAAAATCACTGGACAGCCACGTCTACTAAGAATTTAAGAATACGTCACTATATTAATTTGCAGATTATTATTAGTAGATAAAAAGTGAGCAGCTGATTTATTATAGATCGCTTTTATCTTGGTATAGTGTTTTACAATACTAAGACTATTGAGTGTTTGAATCACTTTAAAGATGTAAATACCTACGGAGTCCTGTTTTTTCAATAATGATGTACCCGAAACAATAACAGGCCTTACTGGTTGTATCACGTAGCACAGGGGTTACCAACCTTTTTGTACCTTAGAGCACATTTTAAAATATCGGTAGGGTGGCGGGCACCACATGTAAATATGTGAAAAATTGGTAATAAATAGTACATATTTTTTTTTAAAAATTATTGTTTATATTCTATTATATAAAATAAATATAAGTCATTGTGATCTTTGGCAATGCATTTTATTGGCCAGTGCCTCATAATATGATGACGTTCCTGTTAACAAGCAATCATAAAGATGTTCATCGGTGAGTCGAGATCTATTTTTTGATTTTATTAAATTCATTGTTGAAAATAATGATTCACAAAGGTATTTGAAAACAAAAAATGATTTAATCTTTTATACCGCTTTTTTTTTTAAAATGGAAACTTTTTTCCGTCCACTGTCCAGACAGCCTCATCTGATATTGAGGATTTTAACATAATATCACTCTGAAGGTCCAAAATCTCTAACTCCAGTTCTTCTGCCTTTACTTGAACAAGCTCTGCAATATATGCAGCTATTTCCATTATATTCATTTGGCAAGTAAAAGGATTTTAGAGCTCTGCTATTGGGTTACTCTAGCAGTGATCTTTATCGATTTATGCAGACAAATGAGTTCGAATTACGTAATTATTTTTGAAAATATTTTAGAAACTTATTCAAATATAATAAAATATATGAAAATTGAAATGAAAAATTGTTGTCGCGGTCGAATGGGAGTGGGTGCACACAGATCGGCCCGCGGGCTCCATGGCGCCCGCGGGCACGGGGTTGGTAACCCCCGACGTAGCACATATGCGTATATACGTAGTTTCAGATATGATCACCAGGTATGCTTTAGGAGCAGCTATATAATACTTGGTTGATCTGAAAAATATTTTACTGAAGTTAGTCTTATAAGATTCTTAGAGAAAAAGTTCAATTCTCTCTCCGTATAATGCAGCAGCTATGCAATATAAAATGTTTTTGTTGTCACTTAGCACATCATTTTCGTTACTAAAACTCTTCGCAATCCCATATGATGTGCTCAGCGTACTGTCGAATACAATATAGCATATAATTTAACCAGCGAAGCTAAAAGAGCTTTGCAAGGAAACTGCCGTCTCCAGTAATGAATTGGCTCTTTTTTTAGAGTCATGAAAATTCATTACGTATTGTCTACTCCAAATAGCGTAGTTCTAGAAAACAAATTGCGCTCTGTTGTATTTGTTTATCGTTCCTTTATCTTCCCAACTTTTAGTTTTTATACAGGCTTCACGTGACGCTTAACATTTTGAATACCCAGAAAGCTTTTGATTAATCTATTTTAGTTTCACTATTGAAATAAACATATTAGACACACGTTAGTCAAGTGCGTGGCTTGATTATGTTATGCGAATTAATTTAAAGAAACACGGTGTTGAATAATCAACAGCCCTTTCGTAACACTCATTCACACAGCATCCATCATGCATATAACATATAAATTGTACAAATACTCACATATCTACAACGCCTTGTCTCACGTTCAGAATACAAGAAGTCGTGACCGACTTGACCATGGATAAACCTCGATTCATTTGGCAACCGAAGTATGGAGTTATTTTTTTGCTAACAAATCAATTATTGTAACTACATGCCACAAATTCCTATTGACCGCAGGTAGCGGCAACGCAATTAAACCTTACATTCTTATATATAAACATACAAACAGTTTTTGGCCTAAAATGTTTGTGTAGTCTTTGACAGGGATGGAGTCGAAATGTGATGTTTTGCAAAATTAGTACTCATTAAAGTAAAATTTATGTATGAGTAGGTCATCATTAAAATTCCTTGACATATATTTGAACTTCATTTTAAAAAGGAAAACTATCTATTTAGTTTGAGAAGATTTATGTAACTAACTAATTTTCTTGAATTGGTATTTTGGCACTAAGGCATAAGACTAGATAACCAGATTAAGAAAGATTTTTTTCAATCAACAAACATAAATGTAACAAAACAAAAATAATATAATTTTGAATAAAACATTTTTTTATCAATTCCGTTTAGTTGGGGCACGACGAAACCAAAGTAGTTTGTCCCGATTGAGTGAATTCCTCATGAAATTAAACAATAGAAAAATGATTATTTTTAAAAATAGCCCGGAGAAAAATAAATTCTTAAGTGGGGAGCGATCAGTACTATGTTCTTGTTAGTTGTCGTCTTCTTCGTCGAATTTCACATGTGCAAATTTAAGCACTGATAAATTTTGACACTGGCATTTTATATAATTACTAGTATTTGAACCCGGCTTTGCTCGGACCAGTTTGGGGTTATGTTCAGCTCGGCGCGTAAATTCAGACGGGCCAAGTTGAAACCACTTTTTTCAAAATTCAAAAGTCTAGGTCAATTAAAATGGAATTAAAATGAACATTTCAGACTGGCATTGACATTTCACAGCCCCTTTCATATATTGACAGCCCCATTCTCGCCCATTAAAATGTCAAAATTCAAGGAAAAATCTAATTTGCTGTCAAAGAAATGTCAAATAATACCTTCACGTAAATAAAAAACATTATTATTAATAATAAAAGCCGGGAAAAGTTCAGTAGAAGACTAATTTATTACATTTTGACTAAATGTCTTCGCCGATAAAAAAATCAAACATATTTTCTTTCATATTCGTTTTTATGGCAACTTAATGACCAACAATGCAAAAGGGAATTACAGACCCACAGACATACATACGCCGTTTCGGTTTTATATATGTACTACTCGATACTCGAGTAATTGGAGTCTCTACACACACATTGATAACGAAACAAATTTACCGTCGAAACTTTCGCGAGCGAAATCAATTCGTTTGCTTGAACTTGCAACAACAATGCAAAAGGGAATTACAGACATACATCCCCCGTTTCGGTTTTATATATAAGATAATGATCTTAAATTTGATACTAATACTTAAACGTTATGTAAAGGTGTGTCCATAAATAATTGTTGAACTTTACTCCCTTAGTTTCCATTTTTTGGGATATTAAAGTTAAATTATTAGCAAGTGAAGTCAGGATTGGTAGATTTTTAAGCCACTCCACAGCGGATTTTATAAATAATATAGAATTGTGTTAATTATTTTTCAAAATTTAAAAAAACATACACTGGGATTCTGATACGTTTCTGTGTGCTGTCAAAAATACTACGTCGTTTTTGTAATTGATCGTTCTAATAACACACAATCGTTTGCCTACTGTCGAAAAAAACATAATAAAATTTCATTAGTTCTGACAGCTGGTATGAAATGAAAATTGTTCCCAACAGAGTTGATTATAACAGCGAAACAAAATTTCTGTATTGTCTAAAAAGTAAATCTGAAATCGGTTTATCGGATTAATAAGTGCCTATTATATACTAAATGTGTTATCTATATTATCAAAAGTTTAAATGCATGAATTAAAAATAATTATTTATATTTTAGAATTGAAAAGACGGTTGGCATTCTAAGTAAATCCCTTTATTATTTAAGATGTAGAAAAAAATGCAAATTTAAAAATTGTAACTGAATTGGATAGTCAACACTCATGCTCACACACACACACACACACACACACACACACACACACACACGATATCTCTCTCTCTCTCAAACAAATTTATTCAACCGGACAGTATTACAGAAAATAGCCAAAACTCTCAAGAATCAAATATAAAATTATTGAGAGGCATTATGCATGACAATTTCTTGTGGATTGATTTAACAAAATGATTTTGACAAGAACCACTCAACCACTCTTTTCACCGACAATTAAGATACATATTATGACGAGGTAAGATAGAGCCACATATAACTGTATTCTTAATTCTTGAAGCTACATGCAACCATTATAGGTATCTTTGCTTTTCGATAGGGTTTACATTCCAGTTTCAAGCCCTTGATAACATACTTTATTAAGATGTAAATTGTAGAAAGTACTTGGCCATCGACACGATCACCTGTTGCAAATAAAAGAATAAAATCGATATTTGATTGAATCAAAGATCTCTCGAACAAAGAAAATAAGGGTATAAAATGACAGTATCTATAAAAAATTGTTAAAGATTTATTTGATGATGGATAACATTAAATTGCTAGTCTAAGTATATTTCTAGCTCAAAATACTTACTTTTTTCGTTTAGAGCTATTTCATGCACACGCGATTCTGCAATCAGATTCACTTTCCGACTTTCGAGTATTGTGCATTAAAACATCACTAAAAGAAGACCTTGCATTGATATTATTATCACCGTGAGATCGTGGTCGGTCCGTAAACAAACGGTGAGAACTGTAATATTTTCGACGAGCTCGGCTGTAACTTTGAGGAAATTCATTTTTAATTTAACACTATGGGAGCTTTAGATAGGTAAATAATGAAATAGCCTTAGTCAAGAACGTTTTGAGATATTTAAGTTTTACTATCATATAATCAACAGCTGTTAACTGAAGAAAATTAAAATTAGTGATACATATTTATGTAACAGAGTCATCATAATATTAAAATTCAATTTATTTAATTAGTATTTACTTTGTAGAACTCCATTATAACACGGTGAAAAATTATCAATGAAGTTTAGTTCTACAAAAGATATATAGTCGATTGACACAAAAAGAAGCAAAACGATTGTTTAACCGAAATCAGATATACGATAGGTTAGTGGAACATTATTGAACGAACGTCCACTCATATAGGTTTTGTATGATTCGTTGTTACGCAAGTGTTGAGGTATTGGAATATATATTCTCTTAATCTAAGAAAATCTATGTTCATTTATCTTTTAAATTTGCAATATTAAGAGGAAGATATTTAAAAAATGAACAGAATAGACATAATATAAAATTTAAAATAACTTTGATTATTCCACGTATTGTGTAACTAATTGTGACACGTGTTTCGCCTCTTTCAGAGGCATCTTCAGACTTACTATCGCAAAGTTTGCTTAAGTAATGAAGCAAGATAAATTTTAACATTTTAAATTATGAAATTACAAAATGGATTACGGGTTTTTTTCCTTCTAAAGGAAACAAGGAAGGGGTGTTAGAATCAAAAATGCATTAACATAATAATAAGGTCCAATCACTCAATCAATTAGATTGGGATTTTCCTTTTAAGGGACGCAAGAGAGGGTTATAGAATCGAAACAAAGCAAACAAATATATTTCTAATGACGTTAAACATTACAAACTAATAAACTATAAACTAATGAGCTGCAATCAATCAGTTAGGTTGGGTGATCACTCTTTTGAATTGGGAATAATGTCAGCAGAGGTGAGCAACCTGTCCTGTTAAGAATATTATTTAATAATATATCTTTTTTATTAAGAGTTTTATTTATTTCTAAAAATTCTAGACTATTCATCTTTAAACCTTTTTTTATTTACTCGGTGGAGTATTTCTACATTACTAGTCTGATTGAAATTATGGTCATTTTCTATTAAATGATTGGCAAACTCAGAAAAATTATTACTCTTTAGACATCTTATATGTTCTTTAATTCTAATATTAAAGTTTTCTACCTGTCTGTCCAACATAAGACGCTGGACAGTCTCCACAAGAGAGTCGATAGATACCACTCTGTGACGATGAATCTACGCGATCTTTACTGTTCAATAAAAATTTCCTAAATTATTTACTGTGTAAAACGCGGGTTCTATATTGTCTGGCAAAAACTTAACTATCTTTGACGAAATGTCTCCTAAATAAATGATTCTACGCCAGTGTTTAATATTTTCGTTTGCTTTCTTCTCTCCTGAAAAAATATTATTAACTATGAGTTGTTTAACTTGCTTACGTTTAAGTAAGTTAACGACTATATCTGTGTTATAACCATTATTTACAGCTATCTGTTTAATAATGTTTAACTCTAATTCAAAGTTGACTTTAGTGAGAGGGATGTTAACTAATCTATTAATCATTGCATGGAATGATGAGAGCTTTTGTGACCACGGGTGAATCGATTGATGGTGAATGACTACATCTGTATATGTAGGTTTTCTATAAATGGCAAATTCTAATCTGTTGTTATTATTAATCTTTATTGTTAAGTCAAGAAAATTTAAGGTTTTTAGTTGCTCAATCTCTAATGTGAATTTAATATTTGAATGCAATGAATTTATGTGACGTAAAAAGGAATCTAACTGTCTATCTGTCCCTGTCCAAATACAAAAGATATATGAAAGAGGCGAAACACGTGTCACAATTAGTTACACAATACGTGGAATAATCAAAGTTATTTTAAATTTTATATTAAAATGAACTTCCACAAAGTTACCGCCGAAACCATCGAAAATATTAGAATAGACATACACTATCTATGTTTATTTGGATAGTACAATATCTTCTAAAATACTACATTTAGCCGCAAAATATGTTTATGATGTGAAGACAAAACACAGATGAACGTTTTGTTGAATCAAATATTTTAGCACTTACAGTTTTATCAAAATGCCGACTTTTTGTTTCAAAGAGCAGAATAAGTAACATTTAAGATATACATTTGAAATTAGTTGATACACTATTCCAGCATATTTCTATATAAGATCTAAAAACAAGATAGTATTATTTTAACTCAATTTATTAACATTTTACTAACACACGATCAATAACCCAAAAATACCCAAATTATTGTTTCCCAGCATTACTTTTAACAATTTATTAACAATTTATTAACACACGATCAATAACCCAAAAATACCCAAATTATTGTTTCCCACCATTACTTTAGACCAATAAATCAAACTTATTTAAATTCTTTCATGTGACGTAGGTATGGTTTCAACAGAAAGAGATTATGTAGGAGGCACCCTGTCTAGCAAAGGGTATATAAGCTATCTCTAATACACGTTTTAAACATAGTTCTGACGAAGGCGTAAGCCGAAATAGCTATCAACAAATATATAAAATAATTTATGTAGAATTAAAATACATTGCTATTTTTCTTTCCGTATTATAATGGAGTTCTACCAAGTAAATGCCTACTCAATCAACAAATTAAATTAGGCTCTTGACCTGATATTAACCTAATGTCTTGACTAAATATTATTTATTTTTTCCATTGCGTAAGTTTTCGTATAGCCTTTTGGTGACCTAGCCATTTGAGACGCAATATTCTAATGATTTCAGTATCAATCATGTATTCAATTCGATGTATCGAATTATTTATAATAACGGAATGTCGTCAAAAATGTGCAGTGGAAAATATTTATCGATACACGAATTGACTTAGGTATAACTCTCGACGAGTTTTTAAAAGCTGAAGAAAAGCACGCGAGTAAAATTTATAAATTCCAATGATTGCCAATTGGTATCGTTCTCTGCCGAAGGTCGTAACCTTCTGAAGCGTGTTTGAACTATTAAAACAGGGCAAATAGTATGTGAATACGGACGTTTAAGTTGTAGTATGTTCATGACAGTTGAATACAGTGTATACTAAGGCAGGTATAGCAAAATTATGGCACGTGTGCTTGTGGTGGCACGTTTGTTAGCGTTGCTGCGCGTAAAGTTATACATATGCTTGCCATTCATTATTTTTGACAAGAATTTAGTACAAATCACAACAACACGAAGAATTAATGAGTTATCGGAATAGATCGGCGTCTTTATATAGCATTAAATATATCATTTAAGTTGACTTTCTTTAAGCATTTATTATGTAAAGGATTTGTTTATAACAGGTCTGTGGAGCTGGAGTCAGTGTCCTGGAGTCGCGGTGTTTTAGCCGGAGTCGATTTTTTGACCAATATAATATAATCTGTATAACGTAGGTTTCCTTTTATAAAAGCCACGTGTCCCGGGACCCCGATGCAATTGAAAAGGCTTTTCAATAAGGTAATGAATAAAAACAATGAAAAAGCATGAAAGTGAATATTTTTTTGTTGGCTGTATAAGTTGGTGATCCCACAGAAAGCCGTCGCGACCCCCTTCTGGGTCGCGACCCATGGGATCGGAATAGATCGGCGTCTTTATATAGCATTAAATATATCATTTAAGTTGACTTTCTTTAAGCATTTATTATGTAAAGGATTTGTTTATAACAGGTCTGTGGAGCTGGAGTCAGTGTCCTGGAGTCGCGGTGTTTTAGCCGGAGTCGATTTTTTGACCAATATAATATAATCTGTATAACGTAGGTTTCCAACCTTTTTCGGGTGGCGCCCCCTTTTTATAAAAGCCACGTGTCCCGGGACCCCGATGCAATTGAAAAAGGCATTTTCAATAAGGTAATGAATAAAAACAATGAAAAAGCATGAAAGTGAATATTTTTTTGTTGGCTGTATAAGTTGGTGATCCCACAGAAAGCCGTCGCGACCCCCTTCTGGGTCGCGACCCATGGGTTGGGAACCCATGCTGTATACTATGGAAAAAATGGCAATTGGACGGATTGGTTGGTTGATCTCAAATTTAATACACATTAAAAAGTACGAAAGTAAGAGAGCGGACAAACCAGCCCCTTATTACGTCCAAAATTAAAAGGCGACGATGGACCTGGCTTGGACATTGGTTGGTGGGTCTAAAATTTGATGACCATCCATAGGATGTTAAGGGACGCCGGGATGACCTGGGAAGATGCGAGGAGGTTGGCGGGAGACAAACCGTGTGAATAGGGAGCGGATATGGAAAAAAAAAGTACGAAAAAAACCTGACAAAATAAAAGTTTTTGGACAATGTCGGAGTTTGTGTCGGATCATGTTTTTTAATGACTCAAAACAGCTGGTTTTTTGAAGTGTTTATATAATATATTTCTTTGGCATGCGGGTGTAAAAAGTTTCAACACCACTGAACTAAGCCGTTTTGTATTTTACGTACATGTGATTTTGTTCTTTCTTCAGAGGGCAGTTACTTAATTTAAATACTGATAAAATCTTTAGTACTTTTGCCTACCTCGGTTCCAATATGAATATAAACAATACAATGACTGAGGTTATTATTGAAGGCTTATTGCAGAACTAATGTAGACGTGCACTCGACGACTAGAAACGATAAAAAAAACTGAAATTTGTATATTATATTTTCAAATACAAATATTCTGCTGTATTTATTGGTTTATCCAATGGATTCGACATACGGAAAAATACGGATACAGCTATAGCTCTGAGCTCTGTGAGCTGTACGACGATTCAATCAAGGTTAGTAGATTGTTTGTTGGTTCATGTGAAACAAGTTAAAAAGATATGTCCCATAATCTGTTAGGACATCGGATAAGAGGCTGTTCGAGAGAGAGTTGTTCGTGGCTATCACAGGCTAGAAAATTCAAACGGAAAAAATACACGAAGGCAGTAGTTACTGGAGAGTAAAATCATTCTTCGCTATTTTGTCAATGATGATGAAATTTAAATGACACGTTCACACCAATAGACGAAGCATTTAATGCGGATCTTCCATTATTTTGATTATAAAAATTCAGATCGTTAAACTTTGATAAGAAAACCGGATGTATAAAAACATGGTCTTATTAATAATGCAAAATTATAACTAAAATTAAAATTAAAATATTAAATTAAATTTTAATAGCTTAACGAATTGATTATTGAAATATATTTCAGCATCGTTGTGTTTTAAAGATTTGTTGCGAAACATATTATTTGTAATAGGTATAATTAATTATCGGAAAAAACAGCTCAGGCCGTGTTGTCGGACACGTAAAACATTGTAACCAATCCGCTATGTAGACCGGAAGTATTGAATTAAAATTATAAAAAACAAACTATATCGAACGCTTTAATAACAGTGTTAACGGTCAAAAAATAAAACGAATTAGTACCCGATCAATTATTGCTTCTCTATCTGTTGCGATGCATTTTTTTACCGATGGCAATCTTTTTACAGCGGATGGAAGCGACGCAAAAAAGAAAGCGTAATCTAGGCTTCGGCGTCGCTCGTCATGTAGAGATAAATAGCGTTGTCAAATTGGTCGTTATGTATTATTTTTTTGCTACAAGAATCGATATTACAGAATGCTAGTATCAAGTTCTGAAAAAAGAAAAAAAAATACAGCATATTCTGTACTGCTAACTGTTATTTGTCATGGATGGTATAGTAAAAATGTGTTTAAACCGGAAGTCCACGGCAACTCTGAAGCACTGCAGAACTTTGGATCAACTGTTTCCATTTAGCTTCATCGCCAGTCAGCCATAATGTGGATTCCTGTTTTCCATTGATTTCTTTCAGCTGGTTGCTTTATTTCAATGATGCGACTATGCCTGAACAAGAGTGCTTCTCGCCCCAGCCAAGACTAGCTTTTATAACATTTGGTATAACGGATCCAACCTTAGACTTGGTATGTTTTGAAACAATATTAATCGATTTAAAAATGAGATTTGAACCCGTGGACACCATAATGAGTTATATACTAAAGGTCCATGTAACCCTTTCTAAACTTAAAAAAGTTTAATTTAATCATTACGACGCTTTGTTTTTTCAATCAATTTACGTAAATGTTATTATTTATATCAAAGTTCAATTAAGGATTTCGACTGAGGGTGCTTGTTGGAATTTCAATATAAAATTTGAATTTTATACTTTTCCATGAGTTTTGTCGCTTACAACCCGGGTTTCGCCTTTCGGCATCTTCAGGCATTTCAAGTGCACAGATGTACTTGAACTGGCAAACTTTAAGTTTGCCCAAACCTTACTTAAGCTATTGTGATAGTAAATGCAGTATTATCTTTTTTAAATATTTTTTTCATTACATAATACACTCTCTACTTTGATTTAAAAATAATAAACGTAATTTATTTCCTATTCAAAGATAAACATAAAGGAAATAAGTTTCATTTCAATTTAATGATACCCTACTGCGTTTTTCTAATGGCCGGTGTTGATAAAATAAAATTGCATCAGTTAAAAAATGCAGCCGCGCCCTATAATGGCCATTAAGAATTTTATAACTTTTTTATTACACTTTGGTCACACTGACTCCGCACTTTGAGTAACTCAATTAATTGATTTTTCTGCGCATTAAGAATTCAACGGAATTTTTATCATTTCAAGTATTCGATTTCGTGTCGAATTGATATTAAAATAACTGACTGGAATTCGTTTCTGTTGCCCTCGCGCAGTAGTTCGACGCTTGAATTCCTGCCTGTTTTTAATATACAAAATCGGCTTGACTTAAAAGCGTATTTTATTTTTGAGGTTTTTATAGGAAAACAAAAAGCAACGGAATTTATTTGACACGGTTGCTGGTTCGTAGCCAAGTGTTCGTTCTCATCTTCTATGCGTTCCAGTCCTCTTATCGAAAGTTATACACATTGATTATATGTACAACTGATTTCCATTAATATATTAATGTGCCATAAAATAAATAGGGCGAATAATTAAATAAAATCGATTCTTAACTCGCCTCTTAGGATAAATGAAACGTATCTAGAGTTTTACTGGTTTATGAGTTATGAATGCCACTATATACTAAATAGTATGTTTAGTTATGTGTCAAAGAGGCATATCAATACGAGCTGTGGATGCGAAGATATAACAATGTGTGTTAAAATCATTTTTTTTTTCATATCTCCTTTGAACCTTAAAAAAACGCATTAAAATTAATTACTATTTTATACTTAACAAATAAATTAGTAATCTACGGCTTAAAGCACGAGTTCCAAACCCATGGGTCGCCACCTTATACAGTCAACTGAAAAAAAACACTTGAATGCATTACCTTATTAAAAATGCCTTTTTGAATTGCATGGGGGTCGCGGGACACATGGTTATTAAAAAAAAGGATTTGCAACTCGAAAAAGGTTGGGAACCCATGGTCCCCTTCATATGTAATGAAAAAAT
The DNA here is from genome assembly GCA_028554975.1 of Himalopsyche kuldschensis. Taxonomy (NCBI): domain Eukaryota; kingdom Metazoa; phylum Arthropoda; class Insecta; order Trichoptera; family Rhyacophilidae; genus Himalopsyche; species Himalopsyche kuldschensis. The sequence continues at coordinate 3,717,013 of JAHFWI010000005.1, forward strand.
AGGAAAAATGGATTATGGGTGAAACATGTTTTTTGGCTCTCCTGAAAAGTAGAGAATTACATACGCTTCTAAGCTTAATGAGGTCGAATTATCGTTAAAATACTGAATTTAGAAACAAGAATCATTAAAAATGTTAGGGTTGCTTATATTTTTATTAATGGGATAAAATTATTGTATTGTGTATTATATACATAATATAACTCATTTAAACTGTTTTATTCTCCACTTAGATGAAAAGTGTAGATATGTATTTCTTGGTAACCGGACAAATCAGAACATGACAATTCAGAACATGACGTTTCAGAACATGACAAATCAGAATATGACAATTCAGAACATGACAAATCAGAACACGACTTTTCAGAACATGACATTTCAGAACAAGACTTTTCAGAACATGACATTTCAGAACATGACATTTCAGAACAAGAATTTCAGAACAATAAAAATACGCTCGCTTTATATATTTGGTTTTTCACATACATATTTGTCTATAAACAATTTACCAATTATGAATAGGGCTGCAACAACAAGAAAATAACTGTAATTATGAGATCGCCGAAATTAAAATAAATGTTCACTAACTATTGTAGTTAGTTCGCGTGCATTTTAAAATTCATTCGTTGGGCTGGCACAAATATGTATATATATATATATATATGTATGTGGGATCTGGCGGTGAGTCGGGCAAAATAACGAAGGTTTTAGTTTTTATAATACGTCTTTATTTATTAACAGTCTTAACACCGGCTTATTCTGGCGGAAAAAATATCATAACAAAAAAATCTTAAGATTAAAATTTACATTTATATAATATTTTTACATGCTTCTCAAATGTCGTATCGAGATCGACAATAAAAATTATTAATTAATAATAACAACATAATTAATAATTTTTAATGTTATTATTATGTGTATAAAAATTCTGTGCCAGTCTCATAATTACAGTTATTTTCTTGTTGTTGCAGCCCTATTCATAATTGGTAAATTGTTTATAGACAAATATGTATGTGAAAACCCAATATTATAAAGCGAGCGTGCTCGGACGGTGTCCGTAGATAGGCCGATTGTTCTGAAATTCTTGTTCTGAAATGTCATGTTCTGAAATGTCATATTCTGAAAAGTCTTGTTCTGAAATGTCATGTTCTGAAATGTCATGTTCTGAAATGTCTTGTTCTGAAATGTCATGTTCTGAAATGTCATGTTCTGAAAAGTCGTGTTCTGATTTGTCATGTTCTGAAACGTCATGTTCTGAATTGTCATGTTCTGATTTGTCATGGAACCGTATTTCTTTTAATTTATTGTATAATATAAAGCCCCGGGCCATTCTTGTATATTCTAGAGTGCCTAGTAGCAAGCCCTATTAGAAAAACGCACACTTGAAAAGTATTCAAGTTGTCGCCGTGGTTAAAGAACCGGTATTTAAATGAAATAAACTTAATGGGTGTCATTTCTCATCCGGTTTTTGATTTTTTTTTAAATATGCTGCAGGGCAAAAAGGTGATGCCCTACGGATGAAATAATCAGATAAATATACTCGTAAGTGCTAGATAAACTCGATTCTGGAATGCAATTTGTTGTGAAGCGCACGTTAAAGTAGCTTGCTTCAATTTATTAATTTATTTTTTAGTAATAGTAGTCACGTTTTATATCTCGTCGCATATTTAAACGCTTGGGATATAACAAAAAAACAAGATATCAAATGTCAGTGAGATTTTCAAACTTCACATAAAATATTTATATGATTATAATTGTCTATACAATTGAATCAATTTTAGTAACTTGGCATTTTTCGTAAACACCATATAAGAAAATACCACCGTAAAATCTAGGTAGCAAATTTTTTGTTACAGTAATTTTATGTCAGGTCAATAGTCTAGTGTTTAATGTTACTAGCTTCGGATGCGGTGCTCGCACTCTTGAGCGCCGGTGTTAAAGATCAATTTTACAATCGACTTATAGAATTATTTTCATTGGTAAGGATGTTTTTCTTTCTTAACACCGTCATCTTATTCACAAAATGGAGCTTAGCGTCAGCGGTCAGGTTACTCCGAGTACTTTGTCCGAAAAAAGAGGCTGAATGAATAATTAACAATCAGTTCTCATAGAGAGACTTCTGTCAAGATAAGCTTCATTTGGCGTGCATATACTACACATTAGCAAACATAAGCTGTAAGATACGTCTCAATTTTTAGTTTATGGTATTTAGTGATGTTGGAACTAAACTCCAGGGTCACCTAAAGAATCTTTTATATATTTAATTAAATAGATTAAAAAGAAACACCCAAACCTCTATCTTCTCTTGGCGATCATAGATATTTCTTGATTGATTGATTGATTGAGTAGGCATTTAATTGGTAGAACTCCATTATAATACGGTAAGAAAAATAACAATTTATTTTAATTCTACATAAATTATTTTATATATTTGTTTGTAGCTATTTCGGCTAACGCCGTCGTCAGAACTATAATCCTGAATAAAGTTCTGACGAGGGCGTAAGCCGAAATAGCTATCAACAAATATATAAAATTATTTATGTAGAATTAAAATACATTGTTATTTTTCTTACCGTATTATAGATATTTCTGGTTTAAATTTGTCACCTGTTATTCTGAATGCATCCTATTACACAGCAGCATTCAAACATCTTCACACGAGACTGTCAATTTAATTTGGGTGGAATGAAGTAAAATTTTCTAAAAAAAAAAGTGTAAAACAATGAATAAATGAACAGACAATCCAAAACCACGGGAAAAACTACCAATATTCTTGTGAAATAGACCTTTCACGGGTGGTGTTAATTTTATTTTTAAATAATGTAATTAATTTATTTTTAAATATGAAAATCTGTTTCTTATATTAAAAGTGCACAGTGTGTCGTTTCGATATCAACCGTATAATATATATGATATAATATATATACGGCTTACTCATATTCAAGAAAAAACAATCTAAAAAGTAATTCACCCGTTACTAAGCAAAAGGTTATTCCAAAAGTGCGAAAAAAGAAATGTTGAAAAAGTCACATTGGTAATTCATTGAAATACGGTGCTATTATAATAAATATGATACAAGTTTCGAGAGGAATATAAATAAAATAGTTTAGTAAAAAGATCTTAAAGGACTGATTGGTATGTTCATAATAAACAGTTATAGCCGACCATTTTTACAAAATTCATTAGCGTCATAAAGCTCGATAAACAAATCAATTAAGTCGTAATGGAATGTCCTAGATTTATTTTCTCATGATGGATATACTTTTAAATTAGTACCTATTTATAAGGCAACAGAAGTAATTATTTTACCGACTACTTGTAATTATTAAGTCAATTTACGGATCGAGTGACCATGTAGTAATCAATTAGCCTTGAATATAATGTTTGACATATAATGTAAAAACTTATTTTATGGAAAAAGAGTCCTATAAATAAACTAGAAATTCAACTAAAAAGATAATTATATTTATGGCATTTTACTAAAATAATCAATGTTTTGCGATTAGACGGACAAAGATATGTATAAATCCATACAAAAGAATATTGTATTAATGACGGTTACCTGACCTAATAGTGTCGATATAACGATACAAACAAAACTGCAGTTTCTTGGTAGATTCTTACAAAATAAAGCGTATTTAATTATATATAATACTGCCTGCGTAGTTTTCTATAATGACCGATATAATTTGGAATGACACTAGTTGGTATAAGCAAATCAATTACACTAAGCTGTTAATCGGGCATTCGTTTTGTTTATCGACAAATCTTTATAAATGGAATAGAGCATAATTTGAATCAAATAATCGATGTTCATTTGTTTATTGTTTGTAGATTTTTTCTGTCATAACTGAATACAATTATTTTATAAATATTATGTACTATCATCATTATTTGAGGACGGATCCACTGCCTAAAGAAAGGTACTTGTGCGAATAAGTTTTATCGTTCAATGGATTCTTCCAACTATTTATCTCATCAAACTAAATCCATAAGATTTAACTTGCGATTAAGTAATTGTATGTTTCAGTTATTTAATTTTATTTGCGGCTCAAATTTGTCCCAGTTGAGAAAATCTTTTTTAAAATTTAAAGTACTTTTTTACCGTTATTATTGAAGAATATTTTTCTATAAAATGACTTCATAATCATTTATTAAGATCATTATTATTCTTTCACATGGTGTGAATGACTTCATGTTGTTTTCTCTTCAGGTAAATAGCTTCAATTTAATAATAAATCTATACCCCTATGTGATTCAAATGCCCTATATTAAATATAGCCATAAAAAATGTTAAAGCCGCTAGCAGACATTTTTCCAGCTTGGCAACTTTCGTTCTTCATTGCTACCAACTGTCAACAGGTAGAAAAAATATTTAATTTGAAAATCGAACGGACAACCATCGTGTCTGAGAGATATTTATTAAGTGGTGAGCTCTGTATGCCAGAACATTTTAAAATTGTCTATGGAAAATTTTCTGTATATTTTGAACAACGGAATCTTTTAACCCGCCGTCATTAGGGACGATTTATTAAAGTGAATAGGTATAAATATACAAAATAGCATGTTTTATTTATTGGAAAGAAGGATTGAATGGAATATTTCATAACGAAAATATCATCCTTTAATTACCGGTATAATTGATTAGGTATAGTGTGATTAGGCTGAATAATATTTTATTAAATGAACAATGTTCAGTGCATAATTTACTTCCGATTTTTAAAAAATGCTTATTTGTGTATTTTTGAAATTTTATCCGACATAATTTTTATACATTGAAGTAAATCATTTAAATCGTTTTAATTTTGTGCTTTCTATGAGTTTTTCACTAAAGACCCGGCTTTCGACTTCCAGCATTATCAACTATTTCAATTGCACGAATGAACTTCAACTTACAGTTGAAGTTTAGTTAATTCGTGCACTTCAAATGCCCGAAGATACCAAAAGGAGAAACAAGCGTTTGTTGGCGGCAAAACTCATGGAAAGTACAAAAGCACAAAGTTTATTGAGTTTATAAGTACCTACCAATAAAATATTGAATCTATCTTCTAATTTATTGTTAGAAGAAAAAGAAAATACAATACGCTTACCATTCAAAACACCACGCACTTGACAATTTTATCTTTTATGTTAAGCACACGAAAGAAAAAAAACAGTTGAAAACTTTTCGAAAACACAGTAATAATGTAACATTGAATGTAACAGAAAAAACAAATGCACTAAGAGTGTCCCTGAATAAAATGTATATCCCCTTCTCTAGGAAATGCAATGATAAGTCTGCCAACAATTCTAAAAGACGTATTTTGTGCCAGTGTGAAGAAAAAGTTCAAAGAAAAAAATTGATAAAGATTTGCAAACAATTATTTTCCAATTAGGATTATAAATTCTTCTCAAAAATTTTCGCTTTTATATTTTTCAATATCATATTTTTTTAATGTCTAGCTTCACATATATGTACATCCATGAAAAAAATAATCTAGATTTTGATAACAACGTTATTGTTAAATATTCTGCGCTCATATATTGATACTCGACCTTTAATATCATTACAATTTGCTCGGAGCTTTGAATAATACGTCCGGCAAACAAGTCGGCCTTTCACTTACTTATAGTGCTTGGGGCGATCACTCGTTTTTTATCGGCCGTTACGATATAAATGTACTTCAAAGATCGTTGGCTTTGTTGTGATTTTCTTTTAAATTATATGGCTAAAGCATTTTGACAGTGTAAGCCTGACGCCATGTTATTTCAAAAGTGTATACTCATGCTATCTATCATAAGCCAAAACCAATCTTCACCAAAAACAGGACTTTTGTTTTTATACTCTGGAACTGGTGGAAGTGGTGGGGCTTCTGTAAATATTTATATCTTCACATATCGATGTAACCACAATGTTCGATTTCCAAAAAATATCTTTTTGTGTAGGTAATCTATTAAATACTGGAGCTTATAATGAATGGATTTCATCTTGTTTTATGGTATTGGTTAAAGAATCGGTGTTTGTGCAAAAGATTGGGTAATAAAACATTTTATTTTAGTTTCGCTCATCGCGGGAATTTTCTACTGAAAGCAAAACCGGTTCTGATCTTTATTAATCAACTGTGGAATAAGTACAAATATGGTTTATTATTTTGCTTTTCCATCTACTATTGACAATGAACACCTCAAAAGTAATAAATTATAACATGCTTATTCAAGTGTATATTTTTTTTGTTTGTCTTTTTATGATTTTCTTTCTTCGTTGAATATTTTACAAGCCAGAAATGTGAGTTTAATGATACCGTTTGTGTGTCATGAATACTGACCAATAATATAAGCGGAGTGGTCTGGTCAAAAGATTAGCTTAATATTGACCCATCGATGAAACATATTCTGATAATACTCCAAGCAATGACGTGACTGAATCAAAAATATATTTACCATACCGATTTATTCAAATAAACGTTTTTTCTCAGATAAAAATGTAATTATATGGCTGTAGGAGAGATAATATATGTAATAATATTGGCTTGTCTCGTGACTATCTCATTTAGAATATATTTCACGAAATGGTATAGAAAGAACTTTTCCTCGATTCAAAATTAGAATGTATATTCTAATTTTGAATGACTTATTAAGATTACTCAAACAATTGATAGGATTATATTTATTAGATTCTCTCGGAAAAAATAACAATACAGCTGACAAATAAAAAATACACGATTGAAAAAAACCATACAAGATAAATTTAAAGGGTTCGTATTTTTCTGGTCTCTATTTTACTACAGGTCATAATGTTTATTAAATAGGTCTGAATATATATTAAATGGTCAGAATTTATAGAAAATGGCCATAATTTAAATAAAACTCGTTTAACTTTATATTATTTGATCAGATTTGTTTTGATACATGTTCTGCGTTTTTTTTTGTCCAAACTTTACCTAACCCGGTTCGTGGTGTACTGGTCAACGTTGTTGGTTACCGTGTCAGACCACCCGGTTTCGATTCCCAGTACAAGCAGATTTTCAGCCGATATATCGATTCTGCTCAGAGGCGATGGGTGTTTGTGTTGTTAATAATCCCTTCCCGCCTTTGCGATCCCAAAGAGCGACACATAGTAACAGCGATTAGCTTCCCACTAGTCCTGTCCTAATCTTCGAAAAAGTGAGGTTGAGCAACTGAGTAACAAGCAGTTCTCATAGAAAAAAATCATTTGTTGGGAGCGGACATGGCTAAATAAAAAGTATCAATAATTTTATTCGGGTCGTTCATATTTTTATTCTGTCCAAAAATAGAATTTTATTCTGGCCAAAAAATTGATTTCAATTTAGATTATTAAATTTTTTTCGTATTTAAAGTAACGTTATTTCTAATGGCACAACTTTAAAGAAATCAAAAACGTAATTTTTAAGTTTATATAAAATTTATATAAAATTAAGCTTTATTGAATGATAATATTATCAAATACGTTTAAAAAGTCAACGATCCTAGACACGTATCATAATAAACCGAGACTTATGTTCATAATATTTAACGTGAAATGATGTCACAGAACAGATGAAGTCTTAAAAAAATTTAAATCTTTCTCTAAGCGTTCGAAAAAAAACTGGTTATGCTACATTCCAATCGTGCGAGACGTTAAGCGTAGGAAAAGAAATGATTCTTTCTATATTATAATATGTTTGGGGACATCTTCAAATCATTTAGAAAAATTGGGAAATTATACAAATTTATGCAGGAATGTGTGGTGGGCTTGTGCAACGGGATGTCGCTGACAAGGTTACGTAAAAATTATACACGACCAAAAATTATCATGGAAAGAATAACGGTTCAATTTTAACGGGATAAACTGAATATTTTATCAAAAACCAATAAAGATTTGGGCACCAGGCCCGAACGAGCGGCCGTCCCTGCCCTATCACTGTTTTCATTGTGTGAAAATATAGCCTCAAATCGTATGACGTATTTGGAATATGGTAAAATCAGTGGTGGATTGTGGTGATTGCTGAAAGAAGAAAATGAAAGGAGGGTTAAGAAATTCTGCAATGTTTTTGTTGTCGATGGAAAAGAAAACAATATTTATTGAAAAGATGCTAACACCAATATATGAATCTAAATAATCTGATCCTTTCTGTCATAAACAAAACCATACAAATACTGTTAAATTAAGTTTAAAAAGCTGTGAAAATATTTTTACTATTCATATTAAAAAATAAAGGTGGTTCTTTTGCAAACATATATAACAAGATTTTTTGTAATATTTTTGTGATATTTAATGTCGAATACAAGTAATTTTAATATAAGTATTAGTAATAACTTTTGACCATGTCCTTAGTCCGGCCTCCTTCATAAAATGCAATTGACGCATCATAAGTACGAAACACGCCTGTTGGTAACCGAAAAAACAATTAAACGACTGTATTTCTTGGTCAAATAAAAACTAAGGTAAATGTAGGTGAATCGTATAAACTGGAAAATAAGCTTTGCGACTGCTTAAAGTATTTTTTATTTATAAATTTAATGTTCGAGCGGAATAGATACTTTCAGTAACAACAACAAAAAAACATTTATTAGTTTACTTCCACATAGGTACCATGCATGGACGCATGCATGCATTTATATTTGTGTATTGTTAGGCTATGTATGCATTTGCAAATGCGTAATTGGTTATAATAAAAATGCTAGGGCTAAACTCTTGAGCTGGCTTCACAATGGATTTCTCACCGCTACAGCGATAGCACCCTTATATCGGAAACGATATGAGGGAAATGTAAATTAACAATACAATTAAGGTCGGTGCTGATAGAGACGGGGAGACAGAAACCAGCATAAGAATATAATGCTCTATAAAATCGAAATAAAAAAAAATACAACATCACTCCAATGTCAGAACTATTTTTAATGGTTTTTTTTAAATTACGTCATTTTACCCCACTTTGAACATAGCAGTCAGTATTTAAATGTCGTAACATCTTCCTGACTACATATCCAGTTCTAAAGAGGTAGCTCGATGGCTTTCTATGTTGTTTGATTATATAGAAATACTGCATCCAGTATATAATACAGGATAGAAAATAAATAGCTTAGAATTTGTAGAAGTAATCAAAAACCGTACTTAAAATATTTTTTGTAGTACAATAATTTTTTGCCTAGTTGAAAAATGAGAATCAATTTAAAATTTATAATTTAAAACCTTATACATGAATCTAACAGCTTCAGAATAATCCTATCTAGTCATATTTTTTGTATCTTACTCTGTAGTTGAAAATTTCTTGAAGAGGCGTAACACGTGTCACACTAAGTAAACAACCGGTATAATAAAAAGTCATCAACTTTTATTACATAAATAAAAAATGATTTTCCACAAAGATATCTCGGAATACACAGAAAATAAAGTCACCGAAATAAAGAAGATGACACATTTCACTAAATAAATAACGCTGAGAACTGAGAAAGAAAGAAATCCATTCCATGTTAAATTAAAGAAATAGGAACTGTCTGGTAAAAACATCTAAAAATGGCTGAAAATCGTTATACTTTTCAAACAAAGATTTCACACGTTTGAATTGTTGGTATTATAATTCCTTTGATAGTATTTTTGATAACGTTTTCAAAATTGTTTGAATATGAGCATCAAAAAACCCCATGATTATGAATATACAATCTTCACGTTTTTCCATACCTAATATATTATTGAAAAGTGTTTTGCATATTTGCTACATGCAATTGAAACGACCAACACTTCGTCACCGAATGGAATATTTAAGCATCTACAAAAGTATATTGTATAAAAGATTTTTTTTTTTTTACTAAACTAGGCAACTATAAAAATGTAATGCGAAAATATTATAACCACATAGAAGATGCTTTCGAATTTCCGCCAATCTTGCTATTGCAGTTCAGTTTTCACGTCAGATATTTATTTGACGATCAGTTTGTGCATATAGGAATCTATGATGGTACAATCATTAATTTGAAAACTATCGTTTCTCCCAAACCCGTGATTTGATGGTTCAGTTCAAAGTATGAGGAATTCTGACTTGTATAGAGCATTTAAACATAAGCTGTCTGAAGAGAGCTTGTTGCAAGCCAGTCAGTCAATAGTTAGGTTAGGATAGATTAGAAAGATAGGGCTTACAATATATGAATACTTACCCGAGGGTGATGGGGGGAGTTAAAAAATAATATTTTTTTATGATAGACTTAAAATTAGAATCAAAATGCCTGTAGTTTTCGAATGGCGGAACTCGAGTTTTAAACGATAAAACTAGGGCTGTGGAGTCGGTAAAAAAAAAGTTCGACTCCGATTCCGACTCCATAATTTACCAAAACCACGACTCCGACTCCAGCATTGACCAAAAACACGACTCCGACTCCGACGAAAAAGTTTAATATCGTCACTTTTTTTTTGCCTAATTTTCCTATTTATGTGTATTCAATTAAATATCAACCCTAACAATCCAGCCAATAGCCAAATTTGACATATAAAATGCAAAAATAAAAAGTATCGGAACTTTTCAAAATTTCCGACTCCGAGTACGACTCCGGCCAAATCGCCGCGACGACTCCGACTCCGACTCCACAGCCCTGGATAAAACACATCTAGAAGTACACAACTCAAACGATTCAACTTTGTTTTTGAAATTCCATCAAGAACAACCAGTTGGAATCTTAAGTTGTGTATAGATATAAATTGAAAAAGCAATATGGGCAAGTTTCAGTCACCGAAGAAGACAAAAGTTCATCAAAAATCGGCTACTAGATAATTTATAATAAAAGATAAATATGCTTTATATTCTTGGGGAGAATTCGAGCCGTCTGCATTTCGCGAGCCTTAAAAGAAATGTAGTAGGTATCTGGGCCGCATTGAGATTATAGGCGGCTTTTACGAGGGCTGTAATGGGAAATACGTGATTTTGTTGCCAAAACACAACGGTAACGGGCCATCGAATTCGATATTTGCAGCGCCAAGTGTAGGGATAACCGTATCCCGTAACGAATGGTTTCATTTTCATGAATATTGGATGCTAAGAAAGACTTATTTATGCCCAAGGAGTACCCATCTTTGCATTGAGGCAAATTAAGTTTACCTCAATAAAATCGAGTCGATAAATTAAGCCGTCACCTGTGACTAGGGATCTGCGATTCCGGAATCTCGATTGTGCTTCTTCCCTCGAAACAATCCCGAGGTCTTAAGACTAATTGTGTATTTAAAGACTTTCAAATGTGACATATTGTAAAATATCACAAATATTAAAGCAATTTCTCATAACATAATGAAGTTGTATTTAATTAAAGGTTTACCGTGCCAATTTTCGTGTTTTTATATTCAAATACAAAAATAGTTTGTTCAAGGGTCTTCAATATTTGCTTAAAATAGATCAAACGAATGATAACATCTTAAATACAAATAATACATTGCGATTATTTTATTATCACTAAAGCTCATTTTGATGCCGCAATGGTTATTTGTTATTATATTTGTTTCCAAAAATGTCTTTCTTTATCTCACTATCAATTTATTGAAAGATTTAGAATAAATCAATATATTTATTATATTATTAAAACTGTATAATATTATGTTGTAAGCCTGCCAATTCAGATGCTGAGGAATATTGTTTTACATAAAGTCGAAGGAGACGGGAAGAACTTTGATGCCAATGCGCCTTGGAGCTTGAAGCTCCATCAAATAGGTAAATATAAAAAAAAATTCCACACACATGAGTTTTTTTACTAGATTTTTCACCCATCATCATGATCATTTCTGTGGCTTTCATCTTGAAAATATAAATTTTCCTAGCCGAATTGACCTGGCTACAGAAAACAGGTTTCATACCTTTACCACAGGTGTCTATCCGAGCAAGTTCTGAATTATGATTCAGTCGTTCAGTGATATTATCAGTTTCGTAAAAATATTATCGTGGTGGAACGTAATTCATATATTATTAAACATGACGTAATATGTACCGTATTTATTAGACACAATATGTGACATAGTGTATAAAATTTGAAAGATAAGTGTGTACAGAGAAAGTGTTTCTGTTATAGTTGAAAGATACAGTGTGAAATGATTAAGTAAATAAGTTATTATTTGACCAAAATATCTTTGAATGCGATTGCTTACATATGTTATGTATCCTTAGTACAAACCGTTTATTTAGAAGAATGTTATCGGTGTAAACAAATTGGTTGTCCTATCATCACCTGTTGTGTGAATGCAGATTCACGGTCGCTTTCCACAATTACCAAAATAAAAAGAAACAAACTTACTCCCCACGTGCATAGCCTGATACAAAGCTCCACGTAGCTTTTATTCTGACCGTTCACAATTATGCTGAGAACGATTGTCGTCTGAGCATAGTTGAATGCCAAAAATATTAGATATTTGTGTATTTTTTACTACAACTAGCGGTGTTTTACATCAAAGTTCAATTGTTTGTACTAACGGAATGATATGAAAAACTATTATTTTATAGTTTAAAGATTAATTATGCAGCTACAATTGATCAAACATGTCTCCAGGAAAGCCTAGTCTATCTTGTCTTTTAAATACAAATAAAAAAATAAACTATGATTTGTTTAGTAAATAAAAATCAACTAACAGTTTTTAAAAAGATCTAAAAATAATAAACTATTCAGCTGTGATTATGTATCTGCACAATTCTTAAATGTTTTAATTATCTTTATAAAATATCAAAGCAAAAGTTTATTGGTATACATTACAATCCGTGCAAAGAAATTCATTTTGTTCAAGAATCAGGCTGATGAGAAAAAAATAAAATCATGTTTTCACTGATGAACTTGAGATTGATATGATATAAAAACGAGTGCTGGATGGCACCTATTGGCTTAGGAAGGAGGAGGGACCGAGTGGAGTGAAGAAGACTGATTAAGGCTGCCAAGGTTCACCCCGGAGTGTAGTGCCAGAAATTAAAAGAATAACAGATGTCATATTTATTTACTAGTATCATCGAATAATCAAGAACTTCATTCAACGAGCATTTGAGACTGATGCCCACTATAAAAATGATTATCAAATCAATTTTTTAAAATCATTGCAGCACTTTTATTAACGATTGATCAATGACAAGGTTGAGTCTGTGGTGCAGTGGTCAACGTCATTGTTTTCTGTGACGGACTTCACGGGCTCGAGTCCCAGTACGATCAAAATCCTGTTGATTTATCAATTTTCTTCGAAGCCATGAGTGTTTGCTTTGTCTAAAAATTCCCTACTACTTATCCGAATCTATGAGCGGGGCGTTACGAGACGGAATAGCTAACCACTTCTCTTGTCCTAGTCTTAATTCTTTATATACCTACTATCAAACAAATGAAGTTCAGCGATTAAGTAACAAGCAATTTTCGATAAAAAATATTTTTAGATATCTCTAGTAGGAAGCCATATGATCCACATTGGGGTCGAACATGGATAAAATGAATTCATTCAGCGTTAAAAAATGTTTGATCAAAGAATCATTAGAAAATAAATATAAATTCATCGTAAAATATTTTTGTTTGTTAGATTTGTATTAAAAGCTAATGATCTAATTATCAAAACTACTTTTACGATAATTGAATAGGAAATCATTTCTCTCAATGGATGGTGAAACTGGATCTATTTACAAAAACGAATTGAAATCTCTCACTAAAACCTGAAGCTGCTTACAATCTGTATAGAATTTATATCAATATAATGATCCCTCATTACCGAATACCAAACGCATTCATATGCTGATATGAATAGAGAATAGACGAACTAGCTCTTCAATATGCAAGTACAAATGTTGGATACGATTTGACTCATTGAAACCGGAGTTTTTTTAATATTAAAAAAAGCAAATTAAAAGAAGCGTTGAAAATTAGTGAAAAAAATATACTATAATGGGTACAGAATAAGTATAACGAGCTTAGCCACTTAAATCAAATTAAATCTTAAATCAGATCCTTACAGAGGACCTTGTTGAATCTAGTGAGCATTCGAAGTTATGTTTATCCAAATTTTTTAAATGCTTGAAAGTCAGCATGGCCTGTTGGACCTGTGTGAGAACGGACTGCAGTTTTGCTCATTCGAAAGTGCAGGGTAGTCCCGTATAGCTGGGACCAGCAGGTAAGCTGTTTATATCAACGATAATCGATTTATAAAAACATACAAAAACACGTTTACTATTATTCAAATTTTTTTGTTCAATATTGTATTTACAGAAGAAATGTAAGAGGTACAGGAGTTGCAATGAAAAAATGACGTAAAATGATGATTTAAAAAAAATCTCTTTTCCCCCTTGTATTGACTACTTGTTATTATTCTGGTGCCAGCTCAAGTAAAATTCTAGTGAAATATGAATACTTTTTAAAATCACATAAAACATAGCAATTATCCATAGTCAAAAATATATTCTTCAGTTTTCCTTGCAAAAGCATTTTTTTAAACGGTATTTACTCAACGAGATAAATAAAATTATTTTATTCATTTCGTTTTGCTGTTTATTTAGGCTATGTTAACGCATAATTCCCGAAGCACATTTTCATATTTCGTGGTATTAAGTAATCGTTATTATTCATAATAATGTTTATTTATCCTCGCAAGAGTAAATTTAATTATAATATATAAAATATTAGATAATGGAATTCAACAGACAGTTGTTTTCAATTATTGCTCATCGGATAGGAACACTGATTTGGAGCTTATCGTTGCATAAAATGATATTTTGCTTGAATATTAGCAAGTATTAATAATTTGCTTTAAAACGTTTCATTCTATGATGAAGCCAATTAAAGTTTGAATATTAAATTGCTCATAGTACATGGTTTTGCTATAGCACGAAAACATCTCACTGCAACACGGTTCTATACACTCATACAGTACAGTATCCTTCAGCACGATTTTCTTCATTAAAATACAAACTTGTGTGTAAATCTTTAAACATTAATTAACTAAGATATAATGGGTACTGAGTCTTATATAGTTTGTAAATAATGTACTATTTTTTGTTGTTTAAAAATGTACCTTTATACGAAATTGACTGAAAAATACTGAATGGAATATTCGCGAGCACGGCTTTTTATTGCACGCGTCGGAAAATCGTACTATAAAGAATTTAAGAATTATTGTTGCATAATATAGGTACACAGATGCGAGAAAGAAGAAAATTAGTTAAATGCTAATTTAGCAGAGATTTTACCCCATATTGGTTTCATGATAATGGTTGTTCTAACTATTGATTAAATTTTGTTGCGGCACGCGTTCAAGAAAAATATTGCTTTAATTTTGAATGATTGGTAGAGTATTAATATAAATTGGTTTTTTTTACAGTAAAGTTTACAAACAATCAAAAAACAGATCTCCGCTTAAAATAAAATAAAAACTGTACCGCAATATTCAATTTGTGAAATAAAAATGACTAATGATTTATTAGTCTTTTATATATAATGCTGACCTACTATTTTATTTATACAAAAAGTTTTATTGTGGGTAGAATTATTAACATTTTTATGACATATACGTTCATTATAATGAAACTGTTTTATTTAAATACAAACTGGTTGTGACGACGTAAAGATGTTTAATAATCTTGAATTTGTGAGAAAAATTGCATTGCTTGTGTTGTATCGAAGATATAAAATGTGCGCCGGAAAACATTTGTTTTGAGAATACTATTTTGTTGAACGCTGCGATATTCAAAAATTTTTTTTTTTATGAAACAGGCAAATTTCAATTAAATTTTCTGTAGCAAGAAGAATTATTACAGATGCTGAGAAAATACCAGTACCATAAAGTAACTATCCTTTCTGTCCCATGGGGTATTTTATATTAAATAAATAAATAAATAATCAGTCACACCAAGCTCACATCCGCAAAACCGGCGATATATTTACCATTTGAGTCTTCATCTTGAAGGGATACCGGACGGGACAGGGATATAGAAGATGCATCCTATAAGACGCGCCGTTTGCCAATCTCCACACGAGAAATTTTGTATACGAATGAGGTGTACGGCTGAGGAGCTTATACGGGGCATCCTATTGGACACACCGCTAGCCAATCCCTGCACGAAATTCTTATGATGCGTATTATTTTCGGAATACCGGTTAATTTTATGCAGTGGAAAAAAATGTTATATCTATGTCCCAGATGAATTCTATTATAGTTCAACAATGTTAAATAAGGACCAGTTAGTTGAAGTTTCTGAATCAAGTAAGGAAATTTCCGAATACAAACAGATTGAAGATGTTCAGTACACCAAAATGTTATGAACAAAGTTTTTCCGAAATATTTTGTTCAATTAGAATTTGCTGTCCAGTTCAAAAATGACTTTGGATAGCTACTCAAATACAGTATTTACAAGATTGGTCAGGAAGATTGCTTCCAAACATAAGAAAATAAATGCTTATAATATTGTAAATTTACAAAATAAAACTCGATGTAATTTTGTGACATATTTAAAAATAGAATCAGAATAATTGTGAAAAGAGAATTGAATTATCACAAAAAATGAGATTTAAATTGTATACCATAAAACAGTGAAATTTTAAGTTATAGGAATCAAAGATTGGTATATATATAATATTAAACTTAATAAACTCACCTGTTTTAAGCTAGCGTGTTCAAATATTGATGCTGTAGCTATCAGATGCTTTGAAAAGTCTTCCTTTACAGCCAATCAACATAAATATTTATCCACGGGATCATTATCCGATTGAATGTTAAAGTAGTTATCTGTACAATACTTTTCAAAAGCCTGTTTGTTTCGTTTTGGTGTGGGGCATAAGGTCGCTATGAATATTATTTCGATAAATATTTGTGAGCCTAGAACCCGGTATCATAATAATATGGATAGAGCTACATACCAACCATTTTTTAATATTGGATTGGTACATGTTTATGGAATATAAAATATATCGTTGAATCATTCGACGTTAGTAGAATAAACATTTGATAATCAATGGTATGTTGTTGATGTTTTGTTAAACCAAATATATGATGAAATAACCGTTCACCGAAGGCATTTTTATGGACCTGTCAATTATCTTAAAAACAATTTCCGCTCATAATGTGAAGCATTTTAATGTAACACATCAACAGAAAATGTAGTAGAAGAAAGAGCGGAGTTTGTCTTCGAATACGCAAATGAAAAAAACGATCAGCTTAGAGCAGTGATGCACACCCTTTTTAGGAGAAGGGCCAGATAATTTATACTCAGATAGTTCGAGGGCCGCATGGGTGAAACTGAGAAAATTATCGATATGTTTAATGTATATAAAAATGAAAATTTTATTGTTTTATATTGTTCTTCGATCGCTCGGAAGAAGTTCTGAAGAAAAAAGTTGATTAATACTTGTCATTGCGGGCCGCATGAAATGTCGCTGAGGGCCGCAGGTTATGAGGCATTTAGGTATTAAATTCAAACATTTTATTTTTATTTTTATCGGATCTACGTTACCATGCACAGAGTGAGAGCGTCTTGAGTCTTGAGAAATTGCTCCGGAGACACTCTAAGTCAAAAAGATTCATCATGTGAGAAGTTTTAATTTGAAAGTACAAGAGGGCTACTAAATATTCCATATGATTACGATTTCTATAGTAGTTATTATATTGACGTATAATATGCAAAATCACATGCAATTCCAATAATTACATTCATTATGATCGGAAGTAATCTTTGTGGATTACATTTGTAATGGCAATTATTCTACGTTTCTCAAAGATAATTGCATGTCAAAAAAACCTGTAAGAGCAATTTATAGTATTTAATCGGTACAACTAATGCAAATTCGGTCCATAAAAAAGATGTTGGCTGCCTATATTACAGATCGTCAAACAAAATGACCGTTTGAGCTAAACCGCAAACGTTGAAAATTTGATAATAATTGAGTGTGAAAAAAAATATGTAGGTGGAATCGATATCTCAAAATAGAGCGCCTTTTTCTTGGGAGTATGAATGAAGCGGTTTTTTTTTGAAAAACGAATACAAATTATGGTTGAACCGCTGAAAGGTGATGTATTTATTTATGAAGCAAAATGTACATACGAATATAAAATAATTGATTCTAATGAACGATAATATCTGGATAATTCGAAATTCGAATGAAAGAAAATAAAATTGTAGGTAAAAATTTTGGTCGTCGATAATGCAGACTGACAATTCTATTGACAAAAAAACAGTTTCTAATGCAGTGATCGCCAAGCGGTCGCTCGCGAGCTACCGGTAGCTCGTGGTGGCATGACCAGCGGAGTCAACAGATCCAAGCGATTTTGTATCCAAATAATTCCAGATCAGTCTCCTGAATTCCATCAAAGCATTTCCAGTTAGGATCAGCTGTCAACTGAACGGCCGAGAGTCACTATTTATCCCGTTTTACGGTACTTATTAACCAAAAAAACATGATTGATTTTAATTTTTGTAATAAAAGAGAAGTTTATAAGGGGTCAAAAAGTAAGGATGCACCGGCATCGAACTTAAACACGTTTGTTTCAATTTTGGCCAATCATTTATTTGTTTTGGCTTTGTCATTCGAGAGAGAGTATTAAAGTCACTGTAAAGAATTATATGTAAATACTAAAAAATACATTGGATACGTAGTAAAGTTGTGCTAAAGTTCAATCCTTGTTTTTATCTCTTTTTCATCTGAAAGTCTCTATTCACCCCGATTTACGGTATTTTAATTCTACAGAAATTATTTTATATATTTGTTGATAGCTATTTCGGCTAACGCCATCGTCAGAAATAGTCGTCGTAGAACATAGTCGTGACGATGGCGTAAGCCGAATTAGCTATCAACAGATATATAAAACAATTTCTGTAGAGTTAAAATACATTGTTATTTTTTTCACCGTATTATAATAGAGTTTTACCAAGTAAATGCCAACTCAATCAATGTCCATATTGCTTACTAGATGCTTGTTTGTTATAAGTAGCTCACCAAACGGGATAAAAACAATATTATTTTCTCACCGCAATAGAGTTAGGGCATCTGAAACAATTATTCCACCGGAATTTTCGTCTAGATAGAAAAACCCGCGGTTATGATGACCTACTGATCCTGTAATATACTTATTTTTTCGAAAATGAAATTGTCTTCACTAGGCATTTGAAAGATGTTTGACTAATGCTCTCCACATAAGTGGACTGCTCTGGCCCCATTACGTGAGTTTTCAAAAACATATTACTGGTACAGTAAAACATGAGAGAAAAGTTGCACGATTACTATATATGTAATGTGTGCCTTAAAGTATTACTGGTATGGTGAAATAAACAAAAAATTATTACGCTGAGTACTTAATGCTTTCGAATGAGATCGAGTGAGCAGTGTATGTAGATAGTGTCTTTTGTATATCTGTGTATGATATCTTGGTATTTTCATTTATCGAGAAGGCAGAAACAACTTGAATTCCTCTAGATATAATAATTACGAGTAATTCGATTTCGATTTCATTGCCCAATCAATGTTTGTTTGCTTGTAATTTTCGACAATTTTATCCACATTTTGATATACCTACTATTTTACGCTGTATGATCTCCAAATACTGTTATAAAACACCCCCCTTTCAAGTCAGTAAGTAAGTGTGCGGCGGTTTTTATAGCGCAGCGTATAGTTCAGCGGACGAACACGTGCGACACAAATAACAGTGGCCTCATTGGCAATAAAAAAGAGGCGTGTCAGTGCTGGCTTGCAAATGAGACCACCTGAGTTTGTTTGTCTGCTGCGCTGTACGCTACGCTGTAAAAAGCGCTGCCACCAGGACTCACACTAAGTATTTCGTAAAAAAGGCTTATGCGATGCCTCTATAGTTGATGTGTGTCTTTTGATAGATACGAGCTGCCCGATTTCTGATAGAAATTACATATAACATATTTCAATTACACTGTTGACGTGCATTTCTTCTTATAAATTTCATTTAATTCTGAATTACTACTAGTATTGAGCTGTGACTCAAAAAATGCGGCGGTAATTTCTATTACTATCATTTTTTTCAAAGCGAAAATAAAGTCATATAAAACTCAAAAGTGAACACAATGTATAATATGATATATAAATAAATATCACGTATTATGTCAAGGAAGCATTCAAAGATCAATGATTTTTTCATCCTCCACAAGTTATTATAAACGCAAACTAATGATTGTAAAATGCAAAACTATATTTAAAATTCACTGTGTCAAAAATCAAAATAAATCAAATTTGCACATACCATATCTGTGCTTAACAAGAAAATGAAGGTTTCTACTTAAACAAATAAAACAAAATGCCGATAAGTACTTCCAATATTTCAATGAATTGTAATATCATTTTTCAATTTGTTTCGATTTGTGAAATTTTCGAAATTCGAATATTCAAAGATTTGAATGTTTTTTACTATAAAAATATTTCACTACCCATAACTGATTCATTCGTAAATACCATTACGTTGGTGTCACGTAGAATTTTTCACACCTGCAGAGTAAAATAATAATAAAACAAATGTTTCATTGCTAAAAAAATAGTTTTTGTAACCTACTGAGAGATGTGGCACAATTTAAAAGTAATTTGTTAATGTACAGAAACTCGTGTAGGCAATTTTTTCAAATATAAACGACTTCATTTCGGCAATTTATTTAAATATTTTTTTGAAACCACTGGTAAATAATCGCTTCATCTATTCTCTCACAATTGTGTTAAATAAAATAAGAATATGCAGACCATCAAAATATCGTATCCAGTATCCTAAAAAAAGCTTTACGTAAAACGTTTTACTATGTTATCTATACAAACACAAATAACACTATAAAGTTATTATCTGTCAATTCTTTGTGAAAAGCTATTATACAAAGACGAAAAGAAATGTTCAAATGTTTAGTACACATATATATTGTAAAGATCAGATCAGTTGAAAACTGGACAAGATCAATATCATTTTTACATGGATATGAGTGTAAGTGATGTATTTTCTTCTTTCTCGAATAATTTTCCGATTTCAAAGTAGTCGACAGATTGCTGTGTGTTCTTATTCTGCAAAATATTTTTTATTTTTAATTAAAATCAAACGCGCAGGGATTTGCAGCGTATTGAGCGGTTACTGACTGGTGGTACTGCTACCTGGCAATAACTTCTAGTAAATATAGTGAATTTTTTTGCTGCCGAGTGCTTCCAAAATAAGCTTTGTTTAAAATTAACATAAAAACCAATTTTAATCACAATAACATGATAATTGAAAAGGATTTTTTTTTTACTTTGCACTCCTGGCTATAATTTGAAAGTTCTTATCGCTGCTGTGCTGTGTACACGAGGCACATAGTATGGGCTGTATTTGTGTTGCCACTGTAGTCGGATACAAAGTTGACTACCGTGTAAAGAAAGATATTTGGCAAACATTGTTATGATAAATTTTAAAGAATATGTATGTAAAAATGTTGTACCTTGTCATTACAAGTTGTATTTGGATTTTTTTTTGAAAATAACGAAAACATGTATATTTAATATAATATATGATGATTTTATAAGGAAAATTTTTATATTTGGAAAGTATTCTTCAAAAAATATACAAAATTCAAGGAAAAAACGTCTTCAATCAATTTTGGAAATTGAATTTGGAATGTGAAGAACACAATGCTTTCTTTTCTTTTCTTTGAATATTTTTGTCTCGTCGTTGGGAAAATGGGAAATATACTTACGCGTTTTCGTAAATTGGAAAATACTTTATGCAAAATTTCCATGCGATAAAGGATCAATCGCAATATTGTTTATTGATTAGATATCCGGAATAAGTTGTGCAAATGCTCTGAACATTTTGAAAAAAACTACTCAATATCATTAAATTTGAATACACTTTTCTTAACGTTTACTGATTCTATTTTTAAATTGATGAAATATTATTGAAGTGATATTAATCCTTTTATAGACTTTTTAAAAGCTTGGTCACGTAGTAGAGTGGTAACACGAAGGCTTTCGTCTCCTTCAGGTTACGCAGTCGAAAGTTCATATCCCTAAAAGACACGTGGGTACACAACCATTAATCAATAGATAAATGGAACGGTATTCGAAGGAATGTCTATTATTTTTCGTCTGTTCCTTTCAAGAATAGTTGTAATAATCGTGAAAATTATAATAACGATAGCGATATATGTATGCAAAGTCAAAATGAATATTTGTTTACTACTAGTAATTTCATAAAACATTTTTTTAGATGTTCTATATCTAAATATAAAGACTGCTGACACGATTGAATGACAGCGTACAATTTATATAACTTGAGATCATTAATTTTTTTTACAGTGAGTAGAGATAAACTTGAGGTTGATGGAAATCACTAATTTTATATATAAAACCGAAACGGCGTATGTATGTATGTCGGTCTGTAATTCCCTTTTGCATTGTTGTTGCAAGTTCAAACAAACGAATTGATTTCGCTAGCGAAATTTGTTTCGCTATCAATGTGTGTGTAGAGACTCCAATTACTCGAGTATCGAGTAGTACATTTTACAAAATACTTGAGTACTCGAGTAGTTTCATATGAACCAAAATATCTTATATATAAAACCGAAACGGCGTATGTATGTCTGTGGGTCTGTAATTCCCTTTTGCATTGTTGGTCATTAAGTTGCCAGTTGTTTCAACTTGGCCCGTCTGAATTTACGCGCCGAGGTGAACATAACCCCAAACTGGTCCGAGCGAAGCCGGGTTCGAATACTAGTAATAGATAAGAATATAACATTTTGTTAATGATTCCAAGATAATCATTCCCGTAAGTGTTTTCCGTATACGAAGTCTTCAGTTGTACATTTTTTTATGTAGTCAATACTTAGCTAGCTTACATGTGGGAAAAGAAAATGAAGTCTTTGTCAAAACCCACCCTAACAAGAAACATAACTTGGAAACTATTATAAGAAGTTTGCTTCTAGGATGGAAGTAAAGGTAGGTAAAAAGCAATGTCTCTATTTTAAGGTTACTTTCTCTCTACTTTTAAGTGTGTTGAATTAGGTTTTATGATTGTTGTTAAGCAATACGTGGAACAAGCAAAGCTCTTTTTTATTAATTTAATTTCCACAATAAAGTTACCACCGAATCCATTGAAGTATTATAATCACTTTCATTACTTTGTTTATTATGGTTTTAGTGTCGTCATATTGTTTAGTAAAGCTCTCAGTAAATATTATTGTAATGATTATTACACAAACAAATACCTGTCTCATAAAGACCTACATAGGTCAAGCTCATAAATAGCGCAGTGAGTACATACGCGGCTATTTTTTCTTTTCAGAATGTGTGTTATGTTTCGAAATATTAACAATAAAGGTAAAAAAATGGCCAGCATTCCTTTCACTTGTGCAAGATCGGGCTGCGATGAAGTCAAAGTACGAGAGCTGTTAAGTTGGTCAGGTAACTTTATCTGTTCAATTATCACATGACGACTGAAGTAAATAACGTGCTCATGCTATAATATTAAAACTTATCGAGTCAAACATGTTGCATACATACGTGGAGGCAGGTATCTTTGCAATGATAAAATATGCGCTTTAAACATTAAACCACTCCCTCATTACAAATTGAGTCTAAAAAGGAAAAATAAAACCGGTAAATCTTATATATATATATATGTATATAGAAATCTATATTTGTTTGTTCGTACTTTATGCGATGTTATACGGTTCATCCAATTGCAAATTCATTTTGTGTAGACGCCCGGGAAGGTTCTTGCGATCCTATACCGTTCATCTGGTTGCGATAAAACTTTGGTGATTTGTTGTGTGGACGCCAACGAAGGTTTCTTTATTATCTATCTATCTATACATTGAAAAATTAATATTTTTTTTTGTCCCTTAACGCGTTGAAAACCTTTCTGATTTATTCGCATACGCACCTAACAGAAAAAGAAAAAATATTGTGTATCCAAAATCACTTCAATAAACACAAACACTTTCTTTGAGTGGCATCGAAACGCTTGCCAGGTACCGGCAAGTCTTATACATATTGTATATAAAAATCAATATTTGTTTGTTTGTTTGTTTGTACTCTATGCGATGCCATACGGTTCATCCGATTGCAATGAAACTTTGATGAATTGTTGTGTGGCGCCCACAAAAAGTTTTTTAACTACCTATATATATAAAAATTAATATTTTTTGTCCCGTATGTGATCCTATACCGTTCATACGATTGCGATAAAACTTTAGTTGATTGTTGTATGGACGCCATTAAGGATTTCTTAATAATTTATTTATGTATACATATAAAAATGAATGATTGTTTGTATGTCCCGTATGCGTTCCTATAACGTTCATCCGGTTACGATACAACTTTGATAATTTGTTTTTGTGGATACCTTCGAAGGTTTTTGAATCAGTACAGCCATACAAAATTAAAACACCAATACTTTCTTATTGTGAGTGGCATTGCAACGCTTCCAGGGTACCGGCTAGTTTTCTATAAAAAATATCTTCTGATAAAAGTTTCCCTATGGTAACATTCCTTCCTTTGGTTAGGTTTCTCTTTATACACGACAAGCGTGTTATACATTACTTAAAACACGAAAAAGCCGCTTTAATTGTAATCACTATTTCTCCGTCATAGTGTGAGATAATGGAATTTTTAAATCATATTATCTTTCACTTTCGAGCATATAGAATGTAATGCAGCTTATCAGAATATCTAAATACGAAAACTGCTTGTTACGCTTGTTACTCTTTAAAAATAAAAAAGGATAGTAGGGATGGAATTAATTCATGCCTCCGAATATATCTAAGTAGTTACATGAAATGCCAGACCTTTGCTTGTGCTCCCGGGTTTGAGTCCTGCAACCAAAAATGGATTATATGCATTTTGTATATAATGCATACATTACTTTAAACATTGTATGCCGTTATTTTTTCAATGTAAAATTAGTAAACATCACAAAACTATGTACACATAAGAATGTCTTACTAGTATAATATTCACTTTTAAAGTTATAATAAAAAGCATTTTTAAAAAAATAATAACATATTTGGTGATTATTTTTATACTTATTCAACATTAGCTTTAATAAGATCAAGATCATTTACATTTACTTAAGCAAACTTTGCGATATCAAATCTGAAGATGCCTCTGAAAGAGGCGAAACACGTGTCACAGTTGGTTACACAATACGTGGAATAATCAAAGTTATTTAAATTTTAGATCAAGATTAGTTTCATTAGTTGCTAGCATTATCAACTGATCTTATTTATCATTAGTTATCATAACCATCAGTTGATAATGCTCGAAATAAACGAAATCAGTCCTCATATAAATAAATCTAAAATAAGTGATAAAATTGTGTTATTATTTTTATACAATATAATATTGTTCATCATACAAGCAAACTATTAGTTTAAATTTAACATAATCAATTTTTCTCAGATTGTATCATAACCTTGAAATATGTAATTTAATGCTTCGAAAAACTGAATTCAGGTCAGTGACGGCTGGTAACGGGGTGTTGGGGGTGCAAAGGAAGATTCAACCATTTTTTTAAAAGTTCTTTCCTATTCATTGGATTTCAAACAACAAACTATAGTTGGACTTTCAATTCAGATGTTCGCAATACCAACTGTTTCTCTTCCGTAGTAC
This sequence comes from Himalopsyche kuldschensis, assembly GCA_028554975.1. NCBI lineage: Eukaryota > Metazoa > Arthropoda > Insecta > Trichoptera > Rhyacophilidae > Himalopsyche > Himalopsyche kuldschensis. Next base: position 3,742,549 of record JAHFWI010000005.1, read on the forward strand.
GGAAAAATAGTTGAATCTTCCTTTTGCACCCCCCAGAACACCGTCACCAGCCGTCACTTATTGTGGTGTTCCAGAGAACATTTTACAAACCGTATGAAGCCAAATTTCGGTCACAGACGGTTAAAATTTGGGTTAAACATTTGTCGTAGAAGCACAGACCCTTCAGTAATTTCAATGTTGGTCCCTCATGGGTTGTCAGATGTCCCGAGATGGCCAGCTGAATGTTTCGCACTGACCCTGAAAATTCCGGATAAACAAAAATTGTGTACGCAGTCAAATAGATTTAGTGAAAAAAGATTTAATGACGTTAGAAAAATTATCCCGTTTAAGGATAGCTTTTATATGTACTTTGAAATGAACCAATAAGCTTCGAAACATACTTAATAATAAGCTGTTGTGATTTTTCCTACGTATATTGATATTCAATATTTTTTTTCTGCATCGTACTTGTTTATATAGTTTTAAATTTTTAAAATGATTTAATTTATCCGAATTCTTTTCACAATATTTTTTACGTATCTTCATTTCCTGAACGAAATCTCCTATGTGAATATTAGGAATATAGGATTCAATATAAATTTACTAAAAAAATCATTCATATTTATATTTTTTACTATTTTCACTAATTGTACAGTAACTTTCAACACCTTATTCATAAAAGAAAAGTGGAATCAATATAAAATAGTGCAGATTCGATGGAATCGGTGGTAACTTTGTGGAAATTCATTTTAATAAAAATAAAAAAATAATGGGCTTGGAAAATATATACATAGGATATTTTGTGTTCCACAACTATGAATGTCGGCACATAGGATTTATTGGAAATCAGTATATTTTAGGAAACGGAATAAAACATTCCCATAAAAAATATTGTATCACACGAAGAAAAAAATCCGAATTAAATGGTGCAAATAAATCATTTTGGCCGATAATGTCACACAGGAGATAGTGTACGGGAAACGACAATATGTTATTTTTATTGCAAATTTGATAACTTGGATATATGAATGGCCACGCACTATGAATTGTTTGTCTTATTCAATTGCTTGACATAGTTTTCATACCATAGCATCTTCAAATTCATGTATGTATGTCTGTGAAATTTTTATCCATACTCTTGCTTACACCCATGCCACTCTGAAGAAAGAAAATAGGAATAGGTCAACTATTGCATCATTTCTTATCTCATCCTTTAAATAATGCGACTGAATTTTTACCAGTCTTGCATTACATGTTAACATGCAAGACATTGACACTGGAAGTTTAAATTCAAGATATTTTTTGCTCGAAATAAATTTTAAATGCTATTATTAATAGAGTTAAGCATACTTAGCTTATTACAGATAACACAGCTAAGTCTCTCGTATTTAATCTCTATCTTAACCTCAGTGAAATGGCCCCGGGAAATCTGAGAAACAATATTCAATATAAACTCAACGGTGGTGCATTCGATCCGGGCTTATAAAGAAGATAGACATGGCTCTCTGAAAAGAGGATTGAGTGAAAGACTACCAACCCCAACTGTTACACAACGTCAAAAACCCCCACTTAGACTGTTACGCCAGAAAAGAAAGAAAATTATTGTTAGAAGAGAATAGTTTGAGCTCAACTATTTAAGATTGCAAATAAATAATTGTTCTTATGTAGTTTTATACCGGTCTCAATTTTATAAATTTACGGCTTCGGAAATTTTAATCAATTTCACAATTGGATTAAAAAAAGTAATACAAATTCTTTTGTGGTGCGTATCCCACATTTTTCAATTGACAGAGGACCAATTTAATTAGTGAGTACAGATACGCATTCTTGTAAAGAAGCAGTCCTAATTTTAAGGGCGTTCACTTGGAAACATATTTTGTAAAATACATATTAATTTATCGTGTACTGAATTGAGTTAAGTACTAAAACTTGGATCTCATTTAATTCTTATAATGGATTCTATACAAAACATAACATTTTATTTATCTGGAAATATATGATATTATTTTTGTATTTTACTGAGCGATTTTCTCTGCTATTTCATCAGAACATGATGCGCTTAAATCACCATTAAGGAAGCCGTGGGTAATGGAATGTATTATTTCAATGGAAAATTAAGTGAAGCAATAGAGGAAAAACGTTTTTTCAATATTAACAATACGGACATATTATTTGTTTTCCTTTATAAACAACAATGAATAAACCTACCATTGATTTATCTTTTAATACCGCTTCAGTGTAATATTTTTAGTTCTTTTTGAGGTTAGTATATTTTGAACACATGTTATTATTACACCGATACATTAATAAAGTTATAACTCTTTGATGGAAGTCATTAATGTCGTTGTTATGTGTTGAACAAATGCTATCTCCATTATTGTCAATTGTGCAGGAGAGGGTAAAAACTGATTGATTTGGGAATGTAAAATTTTGTGTTATAAACAAAAAAACCCCTTCCAAACGATTTATTTGTACCACCGCTGAAAAAATAACGAATGAAATGACAGGTGACAATACGAAATTGCGGAGACAATACGAAATAGCCGAAAATATTGGATTATTAGCAGTGTAAATTTTAGAACGAAAATCGAGATATCAAATTTTCTTTAAACGTTTTTCCAATGCACTTTAATAAGTTTTGGTTATAAAAATTTTACGTGACATACACATCGCCTGATACAACAAGATCGCATTATTAGATTATTTTCATCCAAAAGTGGAGTTAACAACATTACTCTTTAAGCCATCGTTATGATTAACAAGAAAATATCTTTAGATACAATTTGAAAGTCAAAGTTTTGTAACTAAAAGATTCAAATAAAGAAAATATTCAATCATGCAGCAGGAGTACATTTAGGTTAGGTCATTTGTTAAGTATAATTTCAAAGGGTTGGCAGGGTAGCAAGTGCTAGGTGCATGATAAGCATCATATATAGTTAGGAACCCCGTTACCTACTGGATCCTTATTAATAAAACGAAAAGCACTCACCCCTTCTGAAAAGGGTATGGAAAAAAGCAAAATGACTGGTAGTAAGTTGTATACCAATGAATACTAGAACAAGAGGCTACTCCTACGTTATAATAAAAATAAAAGGCAAATTCATGTGCATCAGAATTTTTTTTAAAATTAGAATAGAGACAAAATGTAAGAAAACTTCAGGATGCTTCATTTTTAAAAAATGTATTAAGTTGCGTAGTAAATTGTCTTCTAAAAATTTTAATCAATAATCCACAATTTTAGTGTATTTACTCCATAGCGCATGACTGGTTTTGCTTATCGTTAGTATTATCATTCATCATTATCTCACGATGAGCAAAACCAATCCTGATAAAAAGTGAACTTTAGTTATTTAAATGTAGCCTTTCGATCAGTATTTCTAAATCAACCGAGAAAAAGTAGGTCTAATGATGTTACTGAAATAGAAATAACACGTGTCACAATCATTCACACAATACGTGGAATCATATTTTAATTGAGGATTTCTACTGAAGGTATTTAATAGAATTTCAGTATGAAATTTGAATCGTTCAAGTTTTGTACTTTTCAATGAGTTTTGCCGCTTAAGACTTAGGTTTCGCATTTCAGCATCTTCAGGCATTTCAAGTGCACGAACGAACTCGAATAACCCCGGGTCGTTAGCGACCAAGCTTATGGAAAAGTACAAAATTGAATTAAAGTTATTTCATTGGAAGTATTTTATTAATCAACAAAATAGTAATCATATAATTAAGTATTTCGACTGAGGGTGCTTGATGAAATTTCAATATCAAATTTGAATTTTTTTAATTTTGTACTTTTCCATGAGTTTTGTCGCTGGGTTTCGCCTTTCGGCATCTTCAGGCATTCCAAGTGCACGGATGTACTTGAACTGACGCGTAGTAAACAGTTTGTATCGTTTATTTACAAAAATATAAGTAGATCACTAAGTTAAAAGGTTATTAAAATGTAAATTAGCGAAATTTGAATGAATACAAGTTTCAATGAATTAAGTGGGTTAGTTATAATTATGGGGATTTTTGAAAATATTAATGACCAGATAATAACATAAGAATATATAAATAAATCTAGGGTTTTATCCGACCTCTCATTAATGAGCTGATTGATTTCTAGTCTTTGAATTAATATTAATGATAGTAAGTGAATTGATATTTAATGATAGCAAGTGCTTGAATTATAAATAAATGACAATTATTTAAAAATAAAAGTTATTTAAAAGGGTACAACAATGGCGAATTAGGCAAATAAAGTTGCTCGTTCAATATTGCAAACTGTTGAGCTGAGCTCGATGAATCTTGATAAAATAGTTTAAACTCGCCCCTGTTAGTATGTAACAAATCAATACCTGAGTCAAAATTAAACGTGTGGTTTTCAAGAATTAAATGGTTAGCGAAGGTGGAGGTATCTTTTTTTAAGCGAAAAGCGGCTAAATGCTCAGCCACTCTTATATTTAAGGTTCTAGCAGTTTTACCAATATAAAATGCTGATTGTCCATTGTCCCAGACAAAACTCATGGAAAAACACAAAATTCAAAAAATTCTAAATAGTATTCAGTTCTTGTAAAGAAAAAAATCCGAAGAGATATTATACTCAGAGGGAATATTATGCTCTACGTGAGAATCGTAAATTGTTGTTGAAAATACTTGCGCGCCCAAGAAAATTGTTTGAATATTACCGATATATAAGCAAAGGAGCGATTTGAAAGGCGAGCGTAATTGGAAAACTTTTATAGGAACGCATTAAAAAGACATCATTAGACTCTGGAGTTTAAAGATAAGGAAACTTATCATGTTATAGGAGGCAGGTTGAAACACCTTAACCGATATAAAGGTAAATTAGACACTTTGCAAGTAAACTTTGTGCAGCGGTAATCGTGTTTTAGAAAGTTGGCCCATACAAGTCGACTAGCCGGTGCCAGTCTACGCCCAGCGCCGCTACGAGACGGACGTGTGTACAACGGACGAACGCGAAAGCGCACCGTAAAAATTTTCCGCGTCGACCTACGAACTTCCGAAACTTTTCGATATTATACTTCCGCACTAGACGGGAGCTTCCGGTAAAAATTAAACCTGCCGTAGATGCATTGAAAGTGTTTGCAGTGTAGAGCTCAAAGTAAAATCAACAATAATTTTTAATTGTGTTCATAAAAGAACTTCAAAGCCGTAGCTGCAGTGCATTAAAAAGATAGTCATAATTGTGTATTGTTCATTGGTGAATTCCTTTTTTAAACTGTCAATATTCATAGTGTAAAAAGTGATTGTATATTGGAACTGGGAAAACTTCGTGGAATTCTTATTTGGATAACTTTGTGAATGTAAGTTTATTAATTTTATTGTTATGTTTCATAAAAAAACTATTAAAAATTATTTGTTCATAAAAGTATTATCCAATAAAGCATTTCACCTTCAATGGCATAAGTTCACAAAATAAAATATTTATATTTAGAATTGCATATGAAAATTAATCACATAATATTTGAATAATTACATTTCTATATATGAATAGTATATGCACCTTGATGTATTCATAAAGTGAATTGAATTCTAGTTCAGTATTTTAATAGTTAGTGATCTACTAGCGCTGGTTTTTAATTACAAAGGTACAAGAATAATTCAAAAGAAAAATTATATGGCATCATTTTTGAAAAATTGATATATTTTATTGATAACCATCGAAATATTTTGAGGATTAGTTTTGAATTAATTACCAAGCAATGAGTCAACCAAGGAAAGGAATATATACAATTTATCATATAAAGAACATTTAGATTTTTTTTACTCAAATCTTAGTTTTCGTAAAGCATTTTTTTCTTATAAATCTGTCCAAGCTGTAAATTTCTTGTGATATGCCTCTCGTAAAAAAGCCTTTTTGATTTGTTTCTTGCTATTGCTATTGTTTTTTACGAGACACGTAGGAACTAGTTTGAAGGTCGTGGTGTTTCATATTATTGTATATTATAGTTTTTGTAGCTGTAAATGCATTAAAACGAACACACGCCTACACAAAAGAATACTCTAAAGCAGTGATGCACAACCTGCGGCCCTCAATGAAATTTCATGCGGCCCGCTATGACAAATATCAATCACCGTTTTTATTCAGAACTTTTTACAGACGATGGAAGGTCAGTAGAAAACAATTAATTTTTCAAATTGATAGGCATTAAAAATATCAATAATTTAATCAGTTTAAACATGTTGCCTTCGAAATATATGAGAATTGATTCTCCCAAATTCTCCCAAAAAGGTTGTGCATCACTGCTCTACAGCAACTGTTAACATTTATACATTTGTATTTTGAGCTTTTTCGTACGAGCCGAAAGGTAGGAAGTTAAATAAAAATAAAGGTTTTATTAAGGTATGGCAACAATAATCAATATTTATTTTCTCAAAAAAGTACCAACAACTTAAGGCTTTTTTCAACGACGACGATACGTTAATTACAATACATAAGGCAGGTGTTTAAGGAGCCTTTCGAATGAATCATTTCTAATTGCATAACAGATCTTTTTTCCTCTTTGAATTGAATCATCATATCATATTTAAAATATCAAAGTTAAATTTTTGAAAACTTTTGAAGAAGTTTTCCGTAAAAATTAATATCGTATATATTTTTTTACCAAATCAAATCAATAAAGCATTCACTAGGCGATGTTTTAGCGTGTTTTATTATTTTATAACATAAAAGTTCAAATCTCGTATCTTCCAAATTAACCATTCAAATTGTTACAGATACCAATCTTTGAAACTTCATCTTTGTCTTTGACCAATCATATAGCATTATAATATATTATACTCTCCGTGATCGTGACTAGTGAAATCACACTGTCATACAATTTTTTTTATATATTTTCACCGGGCAGATCAGTGAAAATATATTTTAAATAGTGATAATACACTTTCGCTGTAACATATATACTAAATGAAAATGCATATAAATTTCAATATTATGACTTGACGCTACATGTTTAAAGCAATTATATCAAAATATAAACTATAAAATTTCGTTTATGAATAAATATATCATTTTAAATACATTAAAATGGATAATAAATGATTCATATTGCAGCTAATGCGTCAACCATTGATGGTCGGAAAAGGTTGTGAGAACTTTTAAATGCTAATAATTTTGTAGAATTATATTTTAATAAACCGATTTTTTATTTTAAAAAATTGGTGTCTGTAAAGTCGGTTTACGGACGATAGTTTAACGTGACAACGTCATAAGAAAACATTGATGAAATGATTGCATACTTTTATGAATAAAATGGAATCATTTTTATTGAATTATCATTATTTTGTATGGATACGATATTTTGTATCTTTGTTATACGTTAATCAGATTTTTAATATGCAAGAATTAATTACCTTTATTGCCGCAATTGTTGTTGTAATATAAACAATGAAAACCACATTAACATTTCACTTCACTTTATAAACAGTTGTAAACAGATCACGTGTAGGTACTGTAGGTGTATAAGTTGTGTGCTGCCGCTGTCTCTTTTCTACTCAGACGCATCAACCAATCGAGTGGAAGAGAGATAGATGCGGCACAATCCGAACGGTAGGCCGATCGTGCCTCTCTATCGCTTATCCGCGCTCTCGCTCGCACGCTTGCCTTCGGCGTAACGCGACAAACGGGACAATGAGTCATGTTTTTTCGTGCGTGCAGCGGACGTTCATCGATTTATAAGACGTTGTCACGTCAAAAATGGATTTCTGACGAGTAATTACCAATTAAACCAATACCATAATGTCATTTGGATTTAATTTTGCCAATTTATCACATTTTACAACCTCGCGTGAATTTGTATTTTTGCTGAGTTATATGCTTTACATTCTAGACTGTCGAATTGGTTAAACAAGCCTTTCTAAGATTTCTGAAACAATACTGTTGATACAATAAAGAAACTTAATTAATGTTCCGTGTAAGCGGTAGAGAGATAGTGTTTCTGATGACTAAGATAACTATCTAACCAAGAGATCTTTAAAAGCAATTACCAAAACATCGGGGGCTTCTGAAATATAAATAATGAACGATAACGAATATTTAATTACATAAAACCATTTTGCTCAATTCCTTTTTGTTGTATTCTACATTCTATATAATATGACAAAAGTATGTAACATAGTGAAATTTATTTCTAAATTCTATTCGGTATTTTAATGTAACCACAATATTACCGCTAGTTTCCCGGTAAAAAAGAACATATTTGAATCACATAATCAATGTTTTTCCGATTATTTGTACATCCAAATTGTTTTTTTAATAGCTCAATAGACGATGACAGTTATTTTTATTGACTACAATTTTCATACTTTAGAAAAAAAAGTTCAATTTTTAAAGTGAATGTGAATGAAAATACGAAAAATTTGAATATTTCTCTTATTGAGGTGTATATAATACATGTTATAATACATGTATTATAATACTTTCAACTATGTATTATTTCATACTAGCCTTCTATGTGATACTATACAGAGCGTAGAGTATGCAATTTGCTGACTATTCAATTTTTAATTATAATACAATGTAATTTTCTTAGCGAAGGAGTCACAATTTTAAACAAATTATTAAAATTAAGCACATGGAGTCATATTTTGATCCAAGCTGAGAAGAAATGAGCTCAATTTGTTGTACCTATTTATTCAAAGACTTTATATTTATAATTCATGATTTTGGATTGTTCAAATAAGTTGAAAATGAAAAATCACGCAATCCTTAATGTATCATCTTCAGATCTTATTTGCCTTAAGAGAACGTTAAATCAATGGCCAACAGTAATCTGTTGTACAAAAATAAAAATGTATTTAAAATCGAATCTACCGGGAATAGTTTGAAACTGTGGAAAAAATTGCTTGTGCAACTATGTATATTTTTTAAAATAATGAGTTGATAATTTAATTTTAATTAAATCGTTCAATACAACATATCATGCCACTCTGTTATCAAACAAAGTTTATTAAAAGAATTCTTCATCTGTTACAATATTTCGTTGAATTGATTCCGCATTTGCATTATTATAAATCCAACCGTAAAAAAGAGTCGATGTGCACTCACTCTCTTTGCCTGGGTTTATTCGCCTCTTAAGAATGAGATTGTGAACAACTCACGATTTCAATACGATTTCATAACACCATTTTAAAGCCGCTCCTTCTTAAACTAACTAATAAAAAAAGGTTTTATCTGTACGTAATTAAATAAATGATCGGAATGCTTAAGAGCACCTATATAGAATCTATGTAAAATCGTTTATTAAGTGTGCAACCACTTTGTTCTATTTTCTAAATAGTTTTTTTTGACCTGGCAATTCGTTGCATAGTCTATGATAAGGTATAATTTTATCTCAGTTAAATTAATAGTGTCTGTTTCAATACATGTTCTAATTTCGAATTCGTCAATGACAGCTCTATTTCAAGACGCCATTAAAATTTCTAAGAGTTTGTAAAGAGTTTGATTAAACGTGAAAATATAAAAGATTAAGAGCCATTTGAATAGAAAATAAAAAAATATTTTAATTTAAACGTTATTAAATATAAGATCGTAATCCGTCATAAAATTTATAGAGCCATGCTGAATCTTTTCATGTATTTTTTTATCTGCAACTTCACTAAATGGTGGATTTATATAGGCAAATTGAGTTCATATATTACATAACTATTACACATTTTGTATAGCATAAATAATATTAGAAAATCAAGTAATTTATCAGTTTTATCTGATATTAAAAAGTAGTTTCGAATAAAAATAAGAGATTTTTACATTATATAAAAATTAAAATTCTGAATGTCTCTTGTATTTGTTAATTAATTGGTATTTCCACATTAAATATAAAATTAGCATTGAATGGATTGAAAGTCATCCAATTGATTTGTTACACAGTGAGTTATGTGAAATTATATAAAGTGATATTTTTTTCTGACAAATTTGTATATAAATTATCACAATACAATCCAATATACGTTGATGGGAATTAATAATAGTGTTCCACAAATTCTTGATATGAGCTTAGTTTTAGAATAAAACATAATTAAGTACTATTTAGAAAATTGATTTTAAACATATTGATACTTGAAACTAATCATAGCTGTATAATAAAAATAAACGGTTCATTACTCCACTTAATTTAAATGTTTATAAAAAAAAAAAGAAATTTTGGTTTACTCATTAATATGGCATACATTTAAAATTGCGTTACAAATCATTGAGAATAAATTTAATTATTATTGTCTTACTTTTCTATTTGAGTTTATACCAGTTTATGAGTAAAATCAGTGTTACTCAGGATTAAAAAAACACAAAATTAATTATCTACCACATCTACATAAAAAAATCTATACCCAATTGACTGATAACAATATGAAATGGACAAACATTAGATAGTTACATATCACATCCGTGAAAATTCAGAAGATACAGGCATTTAAAAAACTCGTGTCAATTATTTTGCAAATATTTGTCGAAACACTAGTTTCTTGTGTCGATCTTAGTACTTGAAGCTTTTGTTGGTTTACCGTCTTTAAGGAAACTTTTTGAGGTCCATGAATCTTTGTACAATACAATTCAAAGAAAATAAACTATAATACAAAATACAAGAATAATTATTAACAGTTTAGTTATAGTATCATTTCATTATTATGAGCATGTTTAGCGAAACAATGTATTCTTCTTGACGGTCAAATGTTCATTTTGATACCGCATGATGTTGTAGGGTATCAGAACTCTCTCGGACGATCTTATTTATCACCTCAATCAATAATTATAAGACCAAACGAGTAATATAACGCGAATAAATGCATTCAAGTTGTTATAAATTCATGTAACCGACTCATTGCGACGGCTTCGCTGTGATTGGTTGAATTCAGCTCAGGCCAGAATGCTTTGCGTTGATTGGTCGAGCTGTTTTTCATACTAGAATCACGGAGTATAAATGTGGCTGTCAAATAAAATAACCGCCAAGTCAGTTAGTCGTTATCCTTCTTTCAAAAGTCATCAGTTTTTTTTATCGCCCTCCTTTCTCGGACAGGAGGAAGTCACATTATTCATTTGGTCTTACGCTTTGAAATGTAGTCGCAACTACAATTATATCTGTGTAACCGACAATCTAAATTGAGAACAATAAACTAGCCTACTCTGGGATAGAGTTACGGCAAAGAGAAGCCGTTTGAAATCTTTGCGAGAGACACCTTTCTCCCCATCCTGTCCCTAAGTTCCGTCGACGAACGCCTTAGAATGACGCTGTCTGACGCAGTCAGATTGGGAAGAAACCCTGGTCGTCTCAATTTATACTTTGAAATCAATCTTATACAAATTTAAAGTGTACTGTATAATATAGATAGTAAATCAATAAAACTTGTAGTATATCTAATACACGCTTACATATTATATAGCTTGATATTTAATGGCGGCTAGCGAAAAACTTTGTTCAGACCTGGTGTATACGATAAAGTTACGGTTACGGCAGAACTCTCAGTATATCTACATACACGTTTATATTTCTTGATATCTATCACATGGAATGACGATGCGCAACTTTCTCGATGGCCCGTTATGAAGAGTGGTAAAAAATGAATAATCACCATCCAGTTACTTACATATCTCGAAGATTATCAGCAGCCAAGCAGTGAGAGTAAAAATTTGCGGAATCGTGTGCGCTACCTTTATGAGAACTAAACCAAGTCGTATTTATTTGTAATTAAAGTAAACAGTCCCAGTTATATCCACAACACTTTCAAATTAATTTGTCGCACTAGCTAAATCACAGTTTAACAGAATGATTACCGATATATCATTAAATGATTAAATAAAATAAAACTCAAAAAGAAGAGAAATACTCATCCCTCTATTATATTTGTAAATACTCTATATATATATCGTTATTTGTTTTTGTATTAAAATATCACTACTGGCAACTAGAGACTCCAATTACTCGACATCTCAACTACTCGAGTATGGAGTAGTAAAATTTTTAAATACTCGAGTACTCGAGTGTACTCGAGTAGTTCCAGATATACCAAAATATATACTATTAATTCAAATTTGTGTATATAAATAGATGATAAATAAATAAATAAGCTGATTTAATCTCATTAATACATTTATTTCAATTTATATAACATATTTAAAAAAAATAATAGAGAATAAAACGTGTCAAATTTTAGTGTTAGTTTAGTTTTGTTCAGTACAGTAATTCGAGTATTGAGTATTCGATACTCGAACTGGAGTCCCTACTGTCAACCCACCCTCATATTTAGCATGGAGAAATGGAAAAATAATAGTTACCATAAGAAATGCTTGACTGATTTTGTCTAAAGATTTTATCGACTAAATTAATATACCTAAAAAGCAGTACTAATTTGTCTAATAATAAATAACGACACTGTCAGATTTATTGAATTTCTTCCATCATCCTTAAAACTTTTTTACAAGTTTTACAAAGTGTATCAATTACCAAAAGAAATTGTAACTATTTTTGATTTTTAAAAGATGACTATGATAAATTAAAGCTTAAATAAATAAGGCATGTAATTATACCAAGAGAAGTACCACTTAAAATACGTAGTTAAGATATAAATACTGTAGTTTGAAATACTTTAAAGTTAAAAGAGTTATAACGGATCCAGTTTAGTTATTTATGAATGATACAGCAAAACTCAAACAGGTCTCAACTTTCTTAATCTGCTTTTTTATGAAGTCAAAAAAATATTCCAAGGCTGTTAATCCAAGTGAGAGTGAAGTCGAACATAATTTTAAAAATTCTAATGATATCGAGCGATATTTAATAAATGTAGTGTAATTTTAAATTAGTATGATTTATTTTTTTTTTAAATCCAGTTTGTGTGTAATTATAACTATTTCTGGTCGGTTATAATGATACTGCTTTATAGTAAATCTGAAGGTCTTTTCAGTATTTTTGAATGGTAAAAAAAAAGTAATGACATTTAAATTAGTGTTTTTTTAATTGTAATAAACAAACCAGTTTTTACGAGTGTCTATGCAAACCGTATAGAATAACAAGATTTAAGAAAATATTTAAAGCAATTAAGGTAAATGTACCAGTCGTTGACCGTTTAAGAGAAATTTTCAACAAAAATAACGATTAAGGTTTAGCATTGTTCCGAATGAAGGCATAGTAAGTATACTCATATTGGATCACATGTCTTAATTAATATTATGTAATAAAAATTACGAAAGGGCCTGTTTAAAAAAAGTTGAGTTAAATAATTTGAAGTTAGGTTTTTGTTTCAGTAGTTGACCATCTCACAAATTGAAAAGTCTAGGTGTTGACCATGTCTAATCAGTGCTAATCGGGGCTTTATAGTGAACTTTCTTTCAGGGTTGCCTCAAGGCTTTCTTTCACACCACTCTTGGTTGAATCAAGTAGCAATAAGTGGTTCAGGAACAAGGTACACACCGTTGCTAGATTGATCACCTAAGAAATTTGAAATAATACACTTTCCTCACTAGGTGTCATCAAATTAAATAAAGTTTGTGATTTTATTTTAACTCTATTTTGGATGTTAGATTTTGTGATATAATTATGTCGAATGATATAACATTAAATAATTATTGGTCGCTTAGTCTGAGCGACGCCGGTTAGCAATACTAGTATTTAATAAACGTATAAATACCAAAATTTTACACATAACAGTGACAATAATGTTACACAAACTACAACGATTTACGCAATGCAACATTTTCTGACTCCCCATTTTTTTTTGTTGCAATAACGACGATGATATTTTTCTTTCTTCTGCCGCATTATCACACTGTGACAATTGGATCACAAGAAACGTTACTCCACGTTTGCCGTTGATTATATAATATCATCTCGGCGAACTGTTTCGTTTACCTGCGGTGTGATTCTTACAGCATTATACACCGCGTGAATGTGCAGAGATGGTTAAGATTAATAATTATATAATTGATATGAATCATTTTTTTAACGCAAGATTTTTTTTACCACATATATTATGAGTACAATTAAAACAAATTATAAACGTCTTTATTTCGAGAGCGTATAAGCGTACGAAGATAATGGTTGTGAGATAAACTAGCACGGAAATAGTAGCGTTGACATGTATGCGAGTAATGTTGGATGAAACATTAATTAATCTTTCGCGCAGTGGTATCACTGTGTTGACCCATATTCTTATATGTTATTAAATAGAATAAATAAAAAAGAATTAAAAAAATATTGACTAAAAAATAGTGGCATGAAATAAAAAAGATGAATATTTTATCTCTTTAGGATACCACTAGAGACTACAAATACTCGATATCGTAACGACTCGAGTATCGAATAGGTACTTGAAAAATGGATTAGTATTTCCAAGTATCGAGTATTCGATACTCGAATTGGAGTCTCTAGATACCAAGTATGGTGCAGTGGTCGCTCACATTTATACTAAAATGCGCAACTTTTAGCATTATTTTAGTTGCATCAAGCTGAGTTGGTTTAATGTGTTTAAATCAACTTTTTGTTCGAATCATGTCACCGAAATTATTTTATGCTAAAATTATTTATCTGTTTCTCTGTTTACTAGGCTTGACGACATTAACATAGTCGGAGTAAAAGTGTTAGTTTAATATACACAAATTTATGAGACCATGTTTGTGATTGTCTATATCATGTTATCAAGACTAATTAAAAACAGAAGAATATGAATATGATGTTTTAGCTAAGCCAAGGAAAAGATATTCCAACTTACTTTTACTAAGTGCGCACGGAGTTTGTGATAGAAATGCAAACATAACAAACTTTTCCGCTGAGTATTCGATTCAAACGTTTCCTTATTGCATTTAGTAGTTCTATTATATATCCGATTTAAACTTCTTACCCAACGCTAAGAGAGTATTTGCGAAATGAATTGTATTGTTGGTAAAGCGGAAGAAAAAAGGTTAAATTCTTCACTTCTGATTTTTTTCCAGTGTCGACTTCATACGACTTCTTTTCTCTTGGACTGTCCGTATAAGATTGTCTCCTTTTGATGGCTATTAAAGAAAAAAATTCTTTTTTTTTGGGTGCTGACTTCTCGTTGTCGTATCGCATAAATTCGTTTTATAACCGGTGTATTTGCAAAGTTTTTACTTCTAAAAGAGCTGTACTATTTAGTTGAAAACAAACAATACAGAGAAAATTTAAGTCTATTTTAAGAACAGCTACAAGCGATTTGAGAAACGTTTAATATTGAAAGCTAAAAGAGGTTTTCGGTGAATTGAGTTTGATAAATAAAATGACTTCATTATTTTTTTATATTTTAAATTATTTTTTTCTTTTGATATAACTGTATTTGAAAATTGGGCTACTTTTAATCAGATATGAAATTTTTTGGTGTAGTGGTATTATATTTTAATATAATATATAAATAACACTTAATTTATAACTTTAGACACCGGGCTATTTATATTAAATTGAGAAAAGAAAGACAGGATATAAACAATAGGTGTAAGAGCTTAAATACGTGGTATCAAATTTTCCTAATTAAAATGTAAATAACATAATGTGCACTAATCGGGAATCATACATTAGTACCTCATAAAAAATGTATTTATTTAGCCCAAATTAAAGATTCTACAGTGATTATAAAGATTCTATGAGCTTTGTGAAAATAATATCTTTATATAAAGCAGTATTTAGAGATAAATTATCTAAAATTTAAATGTCGATTATTAATGCCGTTATTAGTAACATACAGCTATGCGCAAATGGTAGTTATGTACTGAGCAATAAAACATGATTTGTGCATTTTCCCGTAAAATCTTTTTGATCGATTTGTTTTACGGTATTACCACGAAGTAGGACATGTTGCTTTGTTTATTTAATGGTTTGTGCTTGATTAATCAGAACATGTGGTTAATCGTAAGCCTTGTTTTCTCTAGGTAAATTATCAATCTTACTTTTTTGCAAAGTTAAATCTATGATAAAGTTGCTTTGCTGCTATACCAAATATTTTAACGAAAATGATTATTTTTTGCCGATGTGTGTGGGTGTATAGGCAATTCGATCAAAAAATAGAAAAGAAAAGTGTCTGCTCGTTCATCCGTTGAGATTTTATGAAGCGAAACCCGTTTTTTCCCATTCCGTTTTTTTGTTATAAATTTGTCGCGTCACGCGTCATTTGTCACTTGTAGTGGTAGAACGTGGCAAGTGTTGGCCTGTGGCGGGAGACAAGATGTCACAGCAACAGATTTCGGCTCCAATTTGATTTAGAAGTGACCAAATGGCCGACGCAATCTCGGAGGGCGGAAAAAAATAATATCCGAAGGACGATTTTCCCGCTAATGGAAAAGCGATAAACAATCCACTTCAGATATTGCCTCATCTGGGAGGAAAAAATGACGAGGTTTCGAATGAGATTGCGGTTTTCTTTCAATCGTCAATTCTAAATTATGGGAGCACTTAGTGTATAAAAGAATTTATTTGAATATATATGATACAATACCTGAGATGACAAAAAGATAGAACGTCTTGAAATACGAGGAGTATTTCCAAATGTATATGATTTATTTGCACAGGGAATATTTATAAATTTTATCTGCAATGCTGACACTATTTTTAGTATACATTGGTTTTGCATTATTTTACTGAGCGCTTTCTTTTAATTTAATAAATAACATAGAACAACTGGTTTTTTTTAAACCATGTCCGCTCCCAACTTGGGGCATATGGACTCCTCACGGAGTTTATCTCAACATATTTTTTTCTTTTCTACGAAACTGCTTGTAAGTCAGTTGCTCAACTAGCATTTTTTTTTGAAGAGAGTAGGGGTGGTGGAAAGGATATGAGGACTAGGACAGGACTAGTGATTAGTTAATCGCTGTCACTATGCGTCGCTCTTTGGGAACGGAAAGGTGGGATGGGATTTTCAACAACACAAACACCCATGCCTTTGAACAGATTTATCGACTGAAAAAATCCTCTCGTACTGGGGATCGAACCCCGGCGATTCGGTACGCAAGTCAACGCCGTTGACACTGCGCCACGGACCAGACGCATTACTTCATTTTATAGTAATGTTATGAGGAAGAAATTAAACTATTTTGGCATTGCATTTGTTTAAATTTATTGATACTTAATGTGTGACAAATGTTTTAATTCTTATAAAGCATCTTCAATATTGAAGGTTGTAGGGTAAGATTTCATTAGCATAAATTCTTATCAACGAAAAAACCGAATGATGATGGATATAATTTGAAAATTAGTTAATTAGTAGCAAATTATATTGGCTCCTATAGTAGATATATTTCCCTTGGGATGCACCATCATTAATCAAGTAATTAGTGATGTGCATTATGATTGTCTCTCTCTTAGATCTCAGGCAAATCATTTAATACCCCTTACTTATGTCTAATGTTCAATGATATTTAAGACCAATTTCAGAAGATGCTTTAAAATGAGCGATTTATATCACACTTAGAACAAAGTTATTAATTGAAGTTTTAGATGAAAAATGCAGTTTTAAAAGTTCCCGTCAACGATAATATCTCTGTAAAGAATACTTATGTCGATACAGTCTAAGTTATTCTAATTTCAAACGAGTTTTATGTAATACAACAATAATAGTTCCATTTTTGAAATATAAAATAAGAGAAATTTATCGGTAGTATTTTCCAAAGACAACGTATTCTTTTTTTCGTCTATGCATTTCTGTGTCTCATATTTAATTGCATTATAAAATACAATGGTTATTTCGCTGCAACACTATAATTGGTCGTAATTTTACAGTTGAAAAAGAATAAAACATTGACACTTCTTTCCAGTTATCAGTTGCGAGTTAGAAACGGTACTCGGGCATAAAAATTTGTCTCGCCGTCGTACTTTTTCCTTGGCCGAAATTTTCAATGATCTCTTGTGTACTTATTGTGTGTCCACAAAAAGGCTTCTCTAGCCTTTTTCAAAAGACAAAAAGTATCGGGCGTCTGCTAAGTACCGTTAAAAGTACGCTAACGGAGTATTATTGACGATATTTTAACGATGCTTTCGTACTAAAATGTTTGCTCTCAATATACATTTCATAGTAAATTTATATTTTTTTCAATATATAAAAAAAATGGTTTTTATTCATTTCTCCTTTTGAGAATTGTGATATATTTTCATTCAACTGGGACAAAAAGCGTAGCCGTTAATGAGGTTATTAATCCATGATGACGCCAGTTCACGATATCAAATAAGAATTATTTTGAGTACGTGTACGTGAGGTGTTATTTTATCGTATTGAAATTAAAATATTCAATCATGGAGGGAGGCCTTGGCAGTTTTGGACCGTGCATTGATCAATATTCTTAGTCCAATTTCCAGACTAAAATTTTCAATATCAAATATTAGTTTTTGCAAATATGCATTTGTCAATTCATTTCGAACTAGATATTCATTTGAATGGTTTATACTGTTGTATTTTTTTTTATAGATTCAATTAAATTTGATTTTTTTAACTACATACATACATATATGGTCATTGTTAATTTAATTGTGGTAAAAATTAATGACATGCAGTCTATTCTAATAAAAATACGATGAAATGATAAAACGGTCAAATTAGCATCAAACATGTTCAAATAATGGACAGTGAGAAATATGACACACGTAATAAATATGAAATTGAATTTTAATGAAACTTTTTATTTATAAAACGCTGAATTACATTTATCAAGCATTTTTATTAAATTTTCATAACATGGTAGCATGCCAAAAAATGCTCTCAACGGAGCAAGGCTGGTCAAAAATGGGGCTCTATGAATAATTTAATATTGAAGTGGTAATCTCAACCCAACGCGATAGCTGTGACAGCTGAATTTACGAAAAAGAAAAATGTCCATAATTTACTCATCTACAAATCTTTTATAAAATTTCGAGCAGTTTATATTTTTTTTCTATCCATTTGATTTATGCAAATTGTGTTTTATGTATTGAGCCGACGAAAAAATTTTACCGATTGACAGTAATCCATGATGAAGCCAGTTCACAAAATCATCTTTTTTGTCCGAAAGATAATCATTTTTAATATAGCAAAAGCATTTTTTTCTTTTTAAAAAAAACTTCGTCTTGGTAAACTATTCGTATGTTTTTTGGGTCATTCTAGTGAATGCAAAAAATCGTTGGGTTAAAGTGTTCGACTATGGAATGTCTAAAAATTACTTGCTCAAAGTGTATCTCCAGTACCACGCTGTATTAAATATGTAACATTGATTTATTTGGAAAACTCTTCCATACTATGCTAAAGCAAAATGTCAGAAGGTAATCTAAATACGATATTTAAGATAATAATGCTCTATCTTACATCTGGCAAGCTTCGTTCTGACGTAAGCTCGTCATTTTCAGAAATATTTAAGCCGCTCGTAACAATATTTATTACTTAAGTTCAAAGCCGCAGAAAATTTTGGAACATAATATATTAGAACATATTTAGAGGTTGGATAGGACTTAACAAAATTTTTAATGACAGTAATTTGTTGCGAGTAAAAATGCCCCTGATCTTAACGGGCATACATAAATAATGTATTGACGTCTAAGTCGTCAATTGTGCAATGGTCATAAAAGACAACAGTGAGACGTGCTGTGACAAGATTTACGCTAAAATTTATGCGAAGTGAATTCCATTCAATGCCCTTGTCTGAAAAGAAATTCGCTGATGGATTGTAAAGGTAATTTATGGGGGGAATAATGCTGGTGTTGAAGAATGCTGTCGATAACTTTACCATGGCGGAAATATGTTAAGAAGAACAATGAATTAGCAATACAGATCGCATCTTAGTTGATCGAGTTCACAATACGAAATACCTAATCAAAAATCTTGTTAACATGTAAACTGCATACAATTTTATATAACCATAATATTACATTTGTGAGTAAAGATGTGCCAAGTATGCAAACTGCATCTCTGGAATAAGCCATGATAAAGGTGTGCAGACAGATAAATCATGATAAGTGTTTATTTCAATCAAGAATTGAATGTGAGCAGCATTCAATTTGTTGATAGAATAGTATATAAATATTTTATAGAAATTTTACGCTTCAAAAAAATTTGGACATCTTATATAAAGCGAAGTGATTTTCATCATTGGAGAACTTACCAAATTGCATTTCGTACTCAAACCCCAAAGTGAATATAGCGGTGTGTTTTTAAAATGTTTCTTTATAGAAAGATTATAAAAAAGTGTTCATAATAGTGGTTTATAAGAAGTGCTTCCATCAAATACGAACAAAAAATGTTTGCTTTTTAGTTTTAAAATGAAGAACAGCACGAACAAACAGATAATTGTTGAATTATTATTTAAGTATTTACAATAATTTTATATTTTATTTATTTGACGTTTTTAAGTTTTTGATAATCATGTTGTATTTTTTCTCCTCTTTTCATTAAAATATGACCGTGTTGATTCCTTAAGAGACCTTTCAAAAGAATTTGGTATTAACAATAACTGGTTGTGAGTCCTTTAACCTGTTTTTCAGTGATGAAGGAAGTCGTTAAGTAGCGAAGTGTATCAAAACGATCAACGTCCTGTTTTCAACTACGGATAGTGTGGGATTAAACAATCAAAAAATATCAAACATCTACAAAAATCAATATCTGAAGATGTACATTCGGTGTGTCGAACGATTGACCGTGGAAGAAATTGAGCGAAGAACTCTTCTTCCACATCCAGTTTAGTTGGTTACGATTCACGGCTTATGGTAAAAGTCTTCGAGACGATAATTTTATACAGACGATAAGTGAAGTTTTATTCGTGCAAAGCTCAAACGATTAAAATTTAAAATTCAATAAAACATATTATATGGTACTAGTCAGTTGACAATGTTTGAAATGAGCGAGACTGGTCTTGATCTTCATCAGAATATATGTGAAAGTAGCACAATATAATTTGTTTTACTTGTTTTACCTTGCCTGAACCCATTCTAAATATTTCCCTAAATCGAGGTTTAGCGACTGAATAACAAATTGTATAAAAAATCTAAAAAAAATGAATTTATATCACGTAAATATCTGAATTCGTTATTGATATAAAGAATAAAACGTGGTATCTCGTATACAGTGCCACTTAAAGTAAAAACAATATCAGACAATATGCAAACACCCGGTGCATAGAAAGCAACATGACTTTCTAATATGTTTTTCGATCGCGCTGGAATTTTATGAAAAATGAAATGATTTTTTATAATGAGTCTGTGGTTTGATTTGCAAATCGAAATATCTTATATACCGGAATGCTTCAAAAACGCTTCCAATATGTAAATCGATTGGCTTGGGCAACAACGCCGATCGGTCTACTTTAATCGAGAAATAAAAGAGTTTAAAAACCTTGCTTTGTTCCGGGTTGAATGAAATACAAATAACTTGACAGTTTGTTTATTTTGAAAGGTTTTTTTTACGTTTGTTTATATAATATTTGCTTATACAATAGACGACATTATTTTATTATATCATAAAACAAAGCGACTAATTTAACATAAAAGTGTATTGTAATAATATAATTGATCACTGTGACTTCAATAAGAAATGAAAACATCTTTCAAAAATATGGGATTTTATTTTTTAAATTATAAAATGCAACAAACCATTGTTAATGCAGTTTGGACAATTTATCTACAAACTAACTAAGTGATGATTATTTGAATCGTTTGAATTTTTTACTTTTCTATAATCTATTATTGGCGACAAACACCAACGATCTGAGTTTCGACATTTGTTATCTTCAGGCATTTAAAGTCCACCAATGAACTTGAATTTTATAAACTATGCGTGTAAATAAAATAAATTAAATTAAAAGGGACGTCGGATAATACCCAACGTTTTAAATAAGTAGGCATTTTAAGTTATGAGTTTTTTAATAATAGTTTTATGATGTCAAATTGAGCCCACATATAGAAATTGTAATTATATCTATGTAATTATTTATTCAATTGATTGAACGTCAGATACAAAAATAATTGATGAATCCAGATTGCCAACAATAGATTTTTGAATCAAGTCATTTTACTTGTATTCTTATATTATATATAAGCAATCAGTTTAAGTGCACCTAAGGAATAACAATGCAGATGCAGAATGGCGAAAC
Source organism: Himalopsyche kuldschensis (assembly GCA_028554975.1). Lineage (NCBI taxonomy): Eukaryota > Metazoa > Arthropoda > Insecta > Trichoptera > Rhyacophilidae > Himalopsyche > Himalopsyche kuldschensis. Next base: position 3,764,579 of record JAHFWI010000005.1, read on the forward strand.
CCGTGTCCTAGCGAAAAAAACTAATGGATATTGAAATCAATCACTATCAGTCGAAATCCATAATTATTATAAAATATAGATATATATTCCTAACGTATACAAACAACATCAACCAAATATCGATGGTTTCTTACATTCTGTTCTCTATGATCGGTTTGTACTTATATTATATTTTAGACTCCCCCTTTTCTTTAGCACGCAACGTAATTTGGAATGACACGGGATAAAAAATAAATGCATGTACCTACATATTATATATTGTCACCGTAATACGGCGGTGTGAAAATGACGCTATCAGTGTTGCCAGCACACGTTGGCTGGTCATAGATATTTTTTGACCATTCGAAGTGATGTGATGGTAGGTGATTCTTTGAACAATAGATACTGTGCTGTCTGTTTTATCGATATATGATATGACAATAGGAAACGCCATTTAGAGCTGCTGTGTTTAATACTAAAATTTAGCTCTACTTTAGTATGATATGAAAGATATCAACGTATTTAGTTAAAGTTATAATATGAAACGTTATTTTGAATATGGTATGAAGCCATAATAGATAGATATCAATCAAATCCTTTGATTGTGTAGAAATATATGCTTCATTAATATTACGACTTATTTTTTAAAGCAATGAATGCTAAACAAGATAAAGTTTTAATTCAACGCGGGAATAAAATACGCTCTTTTTCTAAGTAAGCAAAAGATCTTACTTAACCTGATCTCTGCCTAAAGCGTATATTTACGCGCTACAAGTCCGTGTTCAAGGGGCCGTCCATACAAAATGCGCGTAATATTACGCTCTCATTTCTACTTAATTTACAAGTCACCAGTTCCTATTTCAAATAATTGAATTTAACTTGCATATAGTGACATCTTTTGAGAGCGTGTTGTACTACTTGAACTCAAAGAATATTGAATTTTAATGTGTAATACATCGATTTTTTTATTAGGATTTATTTTTTGAAAGAAAATCGCGGCCTCCTGTGTACGGCCATATTGATTTTTACCGGCATAGAATCGGTTAAAATATATGAGAATATATTACATATGTCTGTAACGCAGCACACAAACACACTCACTGTCAGCGTATGTACAAAGATAGTGTGAGCGTGAGTGGTGCACAAATGTTGTTGGTGGCACTGTTACCAAGTGTACAATATTACTTGTTGTATTGTGAATTCGATATCTAAATTTAGATTTTAGTCAGTCAGTGAAATTTTAACAAAGTTTCTTGTAAAAAATTATAGGTATGTTGAATACGATTCAAATTGAAATTACCAGAACCTGGAACCGTTTAATCGTTAAGTTGCAATCTTATCACCGAGTCTGAACTGATGTTGTTTAACAATTATTCTAAAATTTTAAGCTAATAATGAAACTAAGTAACAAACATTGCTTTTATGGACATATTTTTTTTCTCGCAAATCGCATACTTTCGCACTCTGACACTGTTCTAGCAAAAGCGTGCAAAGTGAGAAATATTTTACTCGCGAAGAATCCAATTTGATTTAAATGAACCGCGAATAATTTGTTTTTTTTTACGCAATGTTTCAACTCGAATGAACAAATCGGAGAAAGCAATCAACTCGGAGTGCTCAATTTGCGCCTAAGTGACTAATCTGTTATATAGTAATACATAACAATGGCACCTGCATTTTTAAGAACAAAGCAATGCACTGTTTAAAAATAGAATAGCAGGTTTATTACGGGGTTGGCAATATTGGTAGCGTCACCAAAGATTTCTTTAAATATTCATGAGCTTAGATGGGGTGGGCAAGGGGACGGTGCAGGGTGCGAAATGTATTCAAATTGAGTCAAGTCCAATGCGATTGGACTTGCGGCCTTTCTGACTTTTCCGCCAGCTTAGTGGTTCGAAGATAATTCTATGCAAATTGTAAAAGTCTCACCTCCCTTCTGCTACATGCCTATTATCGACTCGGAATATCCGATTTTGTGTTCACAATTTCCGTTTACGTCTTTGCGGGATATTTTCAACACCCTTCAAATAATAAATGTAGCATTCAAATATATTCAAACGAAAACATTTATTACGCAAGATGGTAACGCGAACAAAAGCGGCTAAAAACGAATTCGTTGCTCGCAATGTGTATTAAATGTAATAAAAGGACCGTTTTTGTGAACAAATAATAACAAATCGCGACTAAATATAATATTTCAAACTGTCATGTGATACTAGAATGTACTTCATTAAAACCACTGCATTAAAAAAAATCGAACACATGGTATGATCTTAAGTCAGTGATCGCCAAACGGTCGCTCGCGAGCTACCGGTAGCTCGTTATGGCATTTTCAGTAGATCGCGTAGGATATTGTACCATATTTATAAATTTTCCTAGGATCAGATTTTATCAATCGTTTGGGCGCAATTACGGCAGTATTGAAAAATTTAAGCAAATGAAGCATCATCAACACTACGAAAAAAGTATGGAAAAATTACTGGATTTTATAATCAGATATTAAGTTTTTAACTATATTTTTACATATGTAGGATGTGTGATGAGTCCTGGCCATTAATTAGAGGAAATGAAAAATCTGCATTGAACTTAACGGCATAAAAATAGTTTTTGTGCTTTTTTTCTAAAATGCTTATTTTGTATAAAGCTAACTTTGTAGTAAGTAGCTAATCTGACAATTTCAATTTCTGAAAGTAGCTCACATCCTTTTTGAGTTTGGACACCACTGGTCTAAGTACTCTAAGTCAATTTAAAAAAAATAGATGGCGCAAATCACATATGTCCAAATCCATTGAATATAATCCATTGAATAGAATTTTCGTTACCTTTATTTTCACATGTATATTTCCATTTACCGGTTTCGCCCATTGTGAGCATTATCAACTGATTATGGAAATATGTACTTATTTTTTATTATTATTGCATCCTTCTTAGTATTGACGGTGAACATTTTAAAAGTGATGTATATTTCCAGTGGAAAATTACAAGATAAGCCGGTCCCTGTGGTCTAGTGGCAAGAGCTTTGTCCTAGCGATCTGGGGACCCGAGTTCAATTCTCGGCAAGGTTGGATTTTTTCAATTTGAAAAAAGATCTTGGGCTGGGTGTTATTTATCGTTGATTTTGTGCACAACTGATTTATTACTTATCATCGAGTTAATCTCGTATGACTTTCACAATTAAGAATATTTGTGCATTGCTGTAATGCCAAATATTTTTATTTATTTATTTAAAAAAAAATATAAAATTAAAATTATTCAGTGCTTCAACCTTGTCTTTTTACGGAGAGTGTTGTGGCTAGAATAGTGTTAGTTGTTGGCTGTACGTTCTTTCTAAGCCACGTATTAATGATTCGAATGGGTACGAGGAAGTATTAACATTGAACACGAATCAATTAATTAATCTTTTGAGAAATATATGCATCAAACTGTTCAATTGGCAGCCGAACAGAAGGCACGCCCAAGAATTTTACGACTTCGTTTCAAAATCGACGAGATAACACTATAACGTTGACGTATTAATTTATCATTAACACATTTTTATGCCATCAAAACATCGATTATTAAGCTAAAACTTTAAACTGCCGTTACAAATTTGATGGTTTGCAGCGGGTCAAATAGTCTTTACTCTTTTGTAAGAGCATATAATCACAGCATTTAAAAAATACTATTTCAAATAATTACGACCTATTCTTAGCCAAACAATTAAACTGTAGACATGTACGACTTTTAGCACCTTAAGAGATCTCCTATTTTTCTCTAAGGAAAATGTAGATTTTAACAAAGCTTTCATCATGCTTACAAAAGAATTAGTTGATTTGATTGAATTTATTTTTTCATCGTAAAGTTCTATTATAATTGCACAAATAATAGTACTCTAATCGTTTGGCGATAAAGCATGCATTATGTTGTTCAATTCGTATCTGTTACATGGTCTACTTTATGCAGCCACTGGTGAAAAAATAAGCTTTATTTTATTATTGATGGTTGTTTCTCTAATATCTTGAAGACATGAACAAGCAATGCTACTTTTCAATTATGATTTTAAAATCATAGCAAAAAATCCAATTCGGCCATGTATAAGAACCTAATTTAAATGCATTAAAAATGTTGCAGATATTTTTATCATTTAAAGAGCTAGACATTTTTTTGTGGTCGTTACTCTACATTTCAAAGAAGCTAGTTATAAAAAGCTCGCCGTGGAAAAAATCTTAATTACAAAAGCTGAGAGGAAGAAAAAGACTTTCACGAACGTAGATCTTAGCTTGCAGTCTTTACAATAATTAATAAACGATCTTGGGACTTAAAGTAAAAGTTAGAGCATTAGCTGAGTAGTTTTAAATTATTTTAATATGTAGAGATTATCGGGTCAGCTTCTGAATGATTTGATACGAAATTTTAAGGTAATCGCTGCTAGGGTAGTTCAGTAGAACTTTATTATAATATCGTCAATTTAGGCAACCTTGGATGAGCCCAGATAACAATGACCCAAAGGCATGGATGAATGTGATATATTCATTCATTTTCGCCCTAGCTTAATCCTTTCCTGCAAACAGGTCGTAGAGTGTGAGTTGTTATAACTGTTAGTCATTTACTAGTACCATTGTTATATCTTGATTCTGTGAACGGAGAGATATAGCAACTGATTAAAACATTCTAATCTCTCTGAAAACCCCTCTTAATATACTTAATTCTTTTTTAAGAGTCCGTAAGAAATGAAAATTTAATAAAAATTAAAACTCTTTCAGCCCAAAAATATGAATGCCGCGACATCTTGAATTTAAATGTTTCTTTTTTGTATCGGTACTAAAGTATTTCAAAATACCTAAATGAATTGTACAAGTCGTTATTTAAAATAAATATGAATTTTAATTGCAATCTACAATTGCGGCATATTATGTAGTGGAAAAAATAAAAAAAAAAATAGGACTTAATTTTCGTGATCTCATTTTTTATCGAAGAAAAAACCTTTAATTTGTCATTGATCTTGCCGAGGCTCTAGCCCAGACCCAGCTGATCTTAAAGATAGAGTGTTTGTCACTTGACTACAAATTATACCATACACCTAAAAAAACCCATTAATTAATATTAATTTTAAAAAGCTGGTTTGACACATATAATTTCACGGATAATTAACAGAAACTAACAGAAATAACGGAATCTTTCAAATGGAAGTATAAGGATATACATTTTCAAATTATGTTTATTTTATATTGTTAAACAATAACTGCTAAGAAAAACTAAACTCTATCAACATTATAATACGGTAAGAAAAATAACAATGTATTTTAAATCTACATAAATTATTTTATATATTTGTTGATAGCTATTTCGGCTTTCGCCCTCGTCAGAACTAGTTCTGTAGAAGTTAGTTCTGACGAGGGCGTAAGCCGAAATAGCTATCAACAAATATATAAAATAATTATGTAGAATTAAAATACATTGTTATTTTTCTTACCGTATTATAATGGAGTTCTACCAAGTAAACGCCTACTCAATCAATACAATCTATCAACATTGTTACGACATAAATTTGGCAATCTGTTGAATAATCGTTCAATCTCAAAAGCTGCCATATATGTATGATAATACCTAATCGAGACTAACAAGAATTATGGCTGAAGATTTTTACCAGCATTTCTGTTTTCTCCTGGGTTGTTAATTGTGCTATATAGCACAACTCTATGTAAGTAGGCCCCTGAGAACTCTTTATGGGTGAAATATCCTCCTTGGAGCTATATCAAGTCGAGTTACGTCTTTTCTCACAGGGCAGAATAAACAAGAAACTTGTCAGGGGTAAATTTATTTAGCGGTTTCAAATAAACATGTCTAGCACACACAGACAGAAAGTCATAAAAATGATTTATCTTCTTTTGTTTGATTAAAGAAAGTTTTCGACAAACTCGCCGCTTAAATTACCTGTCATAGTTTAAGACGGTTTAACTAAAAGATAGCTTTTAGTTAACTATGCGCAATGTTTATGACAGGCTTTCACGTTCAGGCGTAAAAATACTAAAAGTCACAGTGATAAGTTACCATCTCTCTCTTACGACAAAATAGTTTACGTAGTTAATTTTTTCGTATATAGAACTTACCTAAATTGTGTGGAATATATACTATCAATTTTTATTTGATTCAACACAAGAGGTGTTAATAATACTATCTTAAATGATTTCTGATTTTGTCTTCCACGGTTAATTACTTGGGATGGCAAGGACGACACGAGTTGAATATACATACAATTATGTAGGAAATGAATTGTTTGAATTTTGTACTTTTCCAAAGAGTTTTGTCACTAGCTGTCATTTAATTCGTGCACTTGAAATGACGAAAGATTCCGAAAGACGAAACCCGGGTCCTTAGCGACAAAACTCTTAAAAGTACAAAATTCAAACGATTCAAATTAAATATTGAAATTTTATTAAACATCTTCTGTCGCTTTCCTACACGATTATTTAGATAAACCAGGCAAACTAGGCTACCACGTTGTGATGACGGGCTACCGTAATTTGCTGAAACTTCTTATTTCCTCGTCTTTTTTCGCTCTCAGTTTAAACTACATATATGAATTCCATATCAAAGTAACTCGATAGAAATAGTCCAATATGAACTTGTTGGTATCTAGTCGTTATCCTTCACTTTTTCGGAGAGAACAAATCTGAAGATTGGACACGGATAAGACTAGTTGTTAGTTATTCGATTTCACTACGCTTCGCAATAAGCATCGAAAGACAGAATAGAACACAAAGCGATTGAAGAATATTTTTTTTGAAATTATCCGTACTCGGATTCAAACTCGTCCGAAGAGGCCGAACGCTGAAGAGCCTTGACCACTCTTCCACAGGACCGGCCATAAATATAACGACTGAAGCAATTAATTAAAAATTGTAATATTTTGATATCTCATTGATCTGTAATAAATATTTTGACTAATAAATAATTGAGGCCAATAAATCAGACAGACTTCAATTTGATTTTTTATGGACTGTAATAATTAATTACCAAAATGCATTTAAAAAATAAATATGTACTGAACTCAATATTATTAACAGTCACGACCAGTATATTTCACACACACATGCTGCTCGTTAGTAACTGAATAAAAATGTGGTTGATGATCGAGAGAAAAAAATCAACTTGTTTTAATGGCCGTTAACCAAAATGGTTTTGTCACAAAAAAGATTCAAAAACCAGAAAACTCGTGATTTAAGAAATTATACATTTTTACGCTTCGTTAAAGATGATTAAATCCGTGTTATTTTATAAGACGTAACGGTATTTTGACCCTAATTTTGTGCCGTAAAAGATTTCATGAATGATACAACAGTGTCGTAAAAATGTTTTATTTTGAGCAATTTTAGTAAGTTTTTTTTTTATTTTTTTTTATTTTTTTTAAAAAATATTTGGCATTACAGCTTGCGCCAATGCGCCAAATATTCTGAGTTGTGAAAGTCACACGAGATTAACTCGATGGTAAATAATGTATCAGTTGTGCACAAAATCAACGATAAATAACATAACACCCAGCCCAAGATCTTTTTTTTTTTTCAATTGAAAAAATCTAACCTTGCCGGGGATTGAACCCGGGCCCCCCGATTGCTAGGACAAAGCTCTTGCCACTAGACCACAGGGACCGACGGTTGTTTACGTAGGGTCCAGAATTTTACATAAAATAAACTATACCCATTCAAATCTTGCTTCATTTTGAAATGCTATCCTTACTGTAAATATTGTACATATAAAACATGTTTTAAATTGAATTTTTGACTTAATTTTACGCTAAGATACAATTTAAGTATGTATCTCAATAGTTGAGGGCAAAGATACATATTGTATTTTCAGTTTCCGGTAGATTCCGGGATAATTATGAGTTTTGTCTTAAGTAAATTTACGTACACCAGCTTATCAACAATTTTCTAATCTTTCAAACTGTAATATTTTAATTAAGATTATTTTAGACTGAAGTGGGTTTTAATTTGATTGTTAGTTTAATTGGACGTACAATATACTGGTATGAAGCGCTAAATAAATATTGATAAAACTGACATAATATATTTGAATGATAAAATATTTTCTCAAATACTTTATTTGGACTATATTTTAAGATAATGACGCAGACGAAGAGCTTGTGTAAGTTTACTAATAGATTGATTGAGTAGGCATTTACTTGGTAGAACTCCATTATAATACGGAAAGAAAAATAACAATGTATTTTAGTTCTACATAAATGTATGTAGAACTAAAATACATTGTTATTTTTCTTTCCGTATTTACTAATAGATATGACATATTTTTAGACTGGTTAGTTGATTTTTTCAATTTTAAACGAAATACGCTCGAGTTTTTAAAGAAATAGAATCTGTCTGAAAATTTCGTTAAATCCGATAGTTGTGTACGTAAAACTATTTAAATTAATCTCTTTTAGTGTGGTAGCATAACATAAAATGGTTGACTGTTAAAATTTCTTCATTTATTCCCCAAACTGTGATTTAATAGAGAATTTCTTGCGGTTTGGTTTCCAATATAAACGTTTTTGACATGTGATTGAGAGTTTATTCTTGTAAAATTGATATCGGGCGGTTGCCTTCTCAGGTTATAAACCTCTATGGATTCAAAATTATTAACATTTGGGTCACGTTTTAACATCAGATTCACTTACGTAAAATTGAAAATATAACTAAATGCCAATAAATAATCGTTATTTGCTACTTTTACCACCTCAATTTTATTATAATCAATGATTTATTACCTTGACTAGTTTTCTTTATTATAAAGTAAATCCGTAGGAGTTACTTAGATTTATTATAATTTACGTTTATTACAGTACGTCTAACTAGTTATTTCACAAAATACCGGTATAACACACTTTAATGATAATAAATAAAGCATGAATACAAAACATACCATTTCGAAGTCACTCGGGCAACTGAAATTAATAAAACCTGTATTTTGTAAGTCACTTTACTCTATATTCATTTAACCGTCGTAAATTTTTGACAGCTGAGACAAAAATTTCGCAAATAAAATCACGACGTGCCATATTGCGAATATTCAAAAAAAAGGAATAAAAATGTCAAAATCTTAATTTGTTGAAATGTTTGTAAAAAAATATATCATCAAAAGAATGAAATATTTTATCACACTTGTTTCTATATTGAAATTGACCTAATTTGAATACCGTATTTATTGTACAGTCAAAAATGAAAATTAATTCATGATTCCGACTGTGGGTGCTTGATGTAATTTCAAAATCTACTTTGAATTGCTTGAACTTTGTACTTCATTTTTTTTGAATTTCTTCCGAATTTTGGTCAGTTTAAGTACATCCGTGCATTTGAAATGCCTGAAGATGCCGAAAGGTGAAACCCGGGTCGTAAGCGACAAAACTCGTGGAAAAGTACAAAATTCACACAATTCAAATTTGCAAATTAATTCTTTCAAATAATTATGCACTTTATGTTTGTCAAATTACTGCTGATTTCATTTAAAGCAGAATAAAATTGTTACCTACGGGAAGAAATGATTACAGCATCTCTTTTCCTTGGCCAAACTTTTATCCCTAAATTCTTTTAAAAGATACGTTCAAATACCTACTTGTGTTTTTTATCCTTGATCGAAAATTTTTAATACAATTTATTGGAAATTTAAGTGCTGTTAAATAGGTGAAAGAATGATAAGAATCGAAAAACTCGATATTACTTCATATATTGTATGATTATTTATTGTCATGACAAAAATAATAAAAGCAGTTGTTAAGCGTGGTGCTTATAATGCAGTACGATATTTAAAATCAACCATTTTTCCATTTAAGCTTAAATTGATCACAATACCTGGACAGAATTTTGAATTCAATTGTTTTCCGGTCACGTTTTGATTAAGAGAACGATTTCGAGATTAAAAGCGTGACAACAGAAAACGAAAACAAATTTGAAATTGTACAAACGCCAAGTACTTGATATTTCAATAATTTTCATTTGTTAATAAAAATAAATACAGCTAAAAATTATTGAGAGATAATTGATATTTCAATTCTCAGTCGGGGATAAAGATCACAATGCACTTGATTAATCTTCAGAATTTTGATTAATCCATGGATACATAACATATTATTCACAACGGTTTTCAAACACATCCTACTGGTTACACCAAACATTATTAAAGACAATATTGACACGATTTCCGACTGTCATTATTTCTACCCATTTTTGATGTTGAAAATGCTAATTATTTAATAAAGATTTCAATCCAATATTTAAGACGATAAATTTATTTTTGAAACGACACTTTATTTATTTATCTTGTGAATAAGTTCTAAAAATATGATTAGAAACGCTTTAATCGGATGCTTTTCGATGACCGTAACCGTTATTAAAAACGTTTAAAAATGGAATTCAATGAATCAAAAAGAATTGTGATTTTCTATTAAATATGAATAAACTGAATATTAGTATGATGTAAGAAGAACACTCAGTGAACGCCGTTATTTCTGTGTTAGTATTGCAAAATCAATGTGATGGAGTAAACTTAGATTTATGTTCATTATTATATTTGTCGATCACGAGATATGCTAATCTGAAATACGGATGTTTGAAATGATTTTAAAGCCAGCAGTAGTAGCCACAAAGAAGTTCATTTACGAACAAGTCCCTTTGCAATTGGTGAGATACGAAAGTAAATCTCAGGTGTCTTTTTGTATTGGATTTCGTTTCATACTGAGCTCTGTGTCATGACCTGATTTAACAGATACAATACACAAAAGCTCTTTTCTTTGAATATCAGAGCCTTATTCTTCTGTAGGATTGCAAATATACGTTTGAAATTTTCTTGAAAGGAAGTGTTTACACCAGTGGCTCTTAACCTTTTTGAAGCCAAGGAGAATTTTTGAAAATGTTAAAAAATTGCGGAGTGCCAAAATTGAATGGTCACAAAAACAAAAAAGCTTGTACTAGAAAATAAACTGATACCATAACAGTAAAAGAAAAAAATAGGCAATAAAGTAATCTAGAAGAGCTGATACTAAATTTAACCATAACAAAATAAAATCTACTTGATCTGATCTATACGCAAGTCTGTCTTTTTTTATATTGTTGTTGAGAAACCGACCTCCCACAAATATGATGTTGAAAGTTGTACTAAGATTTCAGTGCCCTCGTGTTGAGGGCTGGGTTTTCACTATTTTACAGATTTTTTTGTTTTAATCATTTTTTTTCGCGGTCCACTTGCAGCCAGTTCGTGGTATACCAGTTGAGAACCACTGATTTACACATTCAATCTGATCTGCCATGTCAAACAAGACGAAAATAAGTTTTCTTTTTATTGTCATCTGGAAAATTTAATATTGAGTTGGATGTCCTGCCACTAAATGTTGGTATACAAACGCTGATATCACACGTGGATACCATATAATTATCGAGTTAATAAAACCATTCTTTGAAATCTATTGTTTAAAAAGATGGACGAAAAAGTTTAGTTATATAACATATGTACTAGACTGCCTTGCATGCTTGACCAATATTACTGACGATGGCATGATGCTGAGATAGCTATAAACTATATTGCGAAAATTGCAATGTTATTATGCCAAGTAAATACTAATTCAATCAATAACATATTTGAATCACACAACCGATTCTAATTGGTTTTTTTTAGGCTTCTGCCGGTTATCAAGAAATAATTCATCAAACTGTTATTTATGGGATGCATGACGACATATAATATATATCTTCTACGTGAATGCATCGAATATTTATAAGCTGAAACTAAAATTAAGTCATATTACAATATGTGACATAATTATGTGGCTATTTATATTTTTACTGTATGTGATTTCATCGTTATTTGACTAATTTTTCATTACTTTTGTATAGTTATATCACGAATTTGAATTTCCTCGTGACGATTATATTTTTTTTTATATCAAATCAAGCTATACGTAGAAAAAAACAGTGAACCAATATAATAACACTTATCTAAATGAAAATTTGTCTTTATAGTGCTACTTTTGAGTTGAATCAGAAAACAGCCGTTACTCAATATCAATATAAATGCAAATGATCAAAACTCGTTTATTTAAAATTGTCATTTTCGTGGCTTTGTATTGGCCGGAAAAAAATGAATATTTACTAATGCTATTCTATGAATTATATTAAATATGTTTTTAAACTAGTGATAATATTATTAAGAAGTCAATGGCTTTTATCCCGAGTTGTATAGATAAACAGATTTACATTAAATTCACATTATTATAAAGGTGAGTCAATCGTGTTATATTTTTTGAGACAAGAAGAGATAGTGTCGTGAGAAAAAGAATAATCCTAATACTTTCAAATATATTTGAATGTTTTAAATATCCAGTTCCTCCTATTATTATTTTTCGATCACTTACATACAATAATAATTTTAGGTTACCAGGTGCCCAAGGATCAACAGACCAATTCTACATCCCACTTTGCCTCTGAATATCATGATAAAGCTCTAATGTACTATACTTTAAAAGGATAATCTCGCTCGTTATATAATTTATGACCTCAATTACATATAAGATTGAATCTTGAATCTTTAATAAATAACATTCACATATATTTATTGATAAAAGAATCTCATTGATTCTGTTAACTATACACTAGACTCGTGCTTAGTTACCAAATTTGATATGTTTTGACAGCTAGTATTAAATATGGGCTTTGTGACGAAAACTGCGCATATAATATGAGTCATGTGCCAAAAACGAAGTGATAAGCTTTTTTATTGTTCAAAATAGTACATATTTGCAATAAATGTATTCTTATATAAAGTAAATGTATTTTTTGCTAATTTGTTCATAATAAGAAGTGTTATTTTTAGTTTCGTTATTTTTTTAAACAGTTTTTATCGATTATCTCAGAATGTCCCCAGAGTAACATAGCCCATATTTGATGCGCATCGACAAAGTTTAGTTTGGAAAAAGAAGAGAAACAAATGATTGTTGAACGCTGTATGTTTATTAAAAGTCATAGAATAAAGATGGTGAGCATGTTTTAAAACAAAACGAACGCTTACAATATACATAATTTTATATTGGGTAACTGATCGATTTTCAAAATCTATAGGTAACCATGATTGTATTCGTGCCCTGTGACCGTTCTTTGAGAAAACAATTGCGAAAATCCTGATAAGCGAAACCTAAATCCGACAGAACTATTATACAATGTTTAAGAATTCAAATAACGTGTGCAAAAGAAAACATGCTTTTCTTATTCGTTGACATGAATCAGTTTGCTTGCAATCAACGTTACAATCTATGAATCATATGATAAAAGTTATCGTAAACCTCTCTGATTGTTTTGTGAAACTTTATTTTTTCATAAAGAAAACACTTAATAAATTTTGAGGTGTTAACTGTTTCTTCGTAGTGGAAAGGCCTTATTTTAGCTAAATAAAACACAATTTTATAGTAATGATTAAGATGAGCATCAGTTGATATTGCCGCTAGTCCTGTCTTTGTATTATCCTATCTATCTCTGCTCTTTTCGATAAAGAGAGGTTGAGAAACTGAATAGCAAGTAGTTATTGAAGAAAAATCTTCTAACATTTAAAGTGCTCACTATCAATACTTGGAAGAAACGCATTATATTAACAACTAATAAAACATTTTTGTACTTATACTAAAGATCAGTTGAAAATGCTCGCGATGAGCGAAACCAGTCCTGATCTAAAAAAGTAAATGGTGGCATAAGTACAGACAATGTTTTATTACTTTAATGAAAAAAAAATATTGAGACAAACTCTATTAGGAGGCCACATTGGCACAGTGGCAAGCTACACATTGGGAGCGGTCATGGTTTCAAGGAAAAAATACCAAATCATTCCATGAACCGGAATAAATAATTATTATACAGAACCTAACCTTAATTAATATCGAAATCAACATTTTTTTTACCAATTATTGAAAAATTTACTGTTAACGCTTAGTGATAGATAGTTTTAATTTTTATGGTATAATAAATTTTTATTATTTTATTATTTCCCGGTATTGTGTGTAAAAATGAATACTTATATTAAGAATAAATTTATAGGTGCTTAGCCCGGTATATGTTAATGAATTGACGAAAGTCAAGGCTTCTAATTTTTTTTACATATAGTACTCATAAATGGAATAACCAGTTTTTTTGCTCTTTTAATTAAAGATATGTCCAATATAAAAAACAAATATTTTTTATTATTTATTGTGGTTATTTGGACAACGGTTGCCGGTGCTTTATTAATATTTCCGTAAATAACGGTGCTATTAAATACTTGCATGGTTATTACTATAGAGGATTTTTTAGAAAAACTATGAAAAATATAACAAGCGTGTTTTTATTTAATAAAAAAAAACGATTTCTTTTGATTCAAAAATGGAATGAAATTAATTAAAGGCAAAAAATAAGTAATATCATCAAATAGTTTCATTAATTTGACAGTTATTGCCAAATAATTGTTAGCGGGCACGACTTCTTTTGTTGAGTGATATTTTTTTAAAATTTGTATTTGTTTATGATAAACAAATATGTAGGTGTCACATTTATTAACAAGTTATCAAATAAGCTTTTTTTTTTTTTGCGTGACCAAATGACACTATGTAATTGAATACATAGCAGTCAAGTCGTTAGCTTCTGTAATGGATCTCACGGGTTCCAGTACTAACAGCTTTTTTCAGTTATTTAATCGGTTCTGATACGAAGACATGGGTGTTTGCGTTGTTCAAAAATTTATTTCAATCTATCCAAACATATAAGTGCGGTTTAGCAGTACTAGCCACTAGTCGTGTCCTAGCTTTATCCTTTTTATACCTACTAATTTTTTTTCTAACCATGTCCGCTCCCAACTTGGAGCATATGGACTTCTCACGGAGTTTATCTCAACCTCTCTTTTTCGAAGAGAGTAGGGGATGGAAAAAAAAGAGGACTCGGACAGAACTAGTGGTTAGCTAATCGCTCTCGGTATGCGTTGCTCTTTGGGATAGGAAAGGTGGGAAGAGATTAAGCAACACAAACACCCTTGCCTTTGAACAGATTAACTTAAGATTAAGATTCAGAAAAAATCCGCTCGTACTGAGAATCGAACCCGGGCGGTCCGGCATGCAAGCCAACAACATTGACAACTGCACCTCGGACCGGACCCTCTAAATAAAAAAATAAAAACTAAATTCAGGCTGAGTAACAAGCAGTTATTGTAGAAAAAATGTGTTGATATACCTTCATTAAGAGGGCTATTTTCTTAGCTATCTTAGCGAAGGATTATCAATAATAATAAAAAAAGATTTCTGTATAAAATCGCTGATCTAAGAAAAAGTGGCAACTGGATAGTCTGGTATTTACAAAAGTTATCTTTATTTATCGAATGGAATGGTATAGTAGCCGGTGTTATAGTAACAGTAGAAAGCATTGATACAATGACAATAAAGTAAAATAAATTGTGTACAGAAAAAGGCTACAGTCCGACGGAAAACAAACAGGCGACAATTGAATGTCTTACTCGGAAAGAATTTGTTTATTCCTCTTTTATTTCGCATTCTTTGCTTGTCCTTAATGTCTAGTTTATATGTTGTCACAGTGGCATTCTGCCAATACTCAGGGCTATGAAAAATTGATTGCATTGCTTGAGTGAAAGGGTACTTACGTATACTATTACTATAGCGGATGAATAAAAAAATTTACTCTGAATATGCAAGAAATAAAACATTCCAAATAATTTACGACGAGATACAGTCATCGATTATTTATGAGAGAAGTTTTTGTTTTTTTTTTCTTACCCTTGTCCACGGGTAAAGTGATTGAAAAATTTAAATTAACATTGTTTTATTTCATGACTATTCAACAACTGAGTATCGGTACTACACAAAGAATTAAGTGTACCCACTATTCGCGAGTTTGTTCGTGAATAGTCTAAAAGGTTTCGAAAAGTCACTTGTAACCCAACGATCTCTTGCCTGGAGAACTATGACGAGAAAGCATCAGAGAATAGATTTTGACCTTGAAGCATTCTTCTCGATGATCCTCCATAGATAGAGACGAAAAAATAAGCTGACTTCTTGAACTATAGTGATCGCGCCCTTCTGTCAGAAGTGATGGGAAGGGAATGCAAAAAAAACACTAAACTTAGAGATGAAGAAGACTGGAAGAACTTGGACGCAAACGCGCCTCAGAACTTGAAGCTCCATCAAATAGATATCATATAAAAAACATCGTGTAAACTGTTAACAACTGCTGTGTTTCATTGCCAGAAGGGCTTAAACTTTTATCAAATTATGCTACTTACTGTCCACGTCGATATTTTTGTAACCAGTCTTGGTAGTATTCGAACAAAATGTGTTTGATGTTAAGTACAAGACGCTCCCATAAAAGAATGCATTCGAACGGGTAATATTTTGTATCGCGACATGATTGCGCAGAGAAATATCTTCGAGTCCTGAGCCTCAGAATTTGTATGAGTAGAGCGTTACTCTACAGTCTACGTACAAATACCTACAAATATTTAATATTTTTTTGTAAACAAAATAATCTGTGATGTTTGAATCTGAATATAATTATTATCAGGGCACTAAGGAAAAAGAAACAATACATAATAATACTCTCGATAGATTAAAAAATGTTACAATATAATTTTAGATCAACCAAATTGACCTTTGTGGTAAACAATAGGTTTTTTTCTTTACATTCCAGTCGACTTATATAATGATACATATTATCCATATCAAATTCAAGACAATAGACAGTTCACACTGTGAAATCGGCAAATTAATGCAACGCAAAAAAACTAGAAGCAATTACGAGAAGAATCATCTAGTTTTTTCATACATATATGGCTTTGTTATTTTCTTAAACGTGCTTTGAAATTAAGAAATGATACCTCACTATACAATGATCAACAAAAATTGGTCTATCTATAGAAATTGATTAGATTGCAATAATTTAGATAGATCGCCCGGTCTGTGGCGCAGTGCCAATTTGCGTGCTGGGCCGCCCAGGCTCGATTCCCAGCACGAGCGGAATCAAATCTGTTCAAAGGCATGGGTGTTTTTGCTGTTGAAAATCCCTTCCCACCATTCCGATCCCAAAGAGCGACGCATAGTGACAGCGATTAGTTAATCACTAGTCCTCGTATTCTTTCCATCCCTACTCTCTTCGAAAGAGATAGGTTGAGCAACTGAGAAACAAGAATTTCTCGTAGAAAAACATATGTTGGGATAAACTCGGCGAAGAGTCCATATGCTCCAAGTTGGGAGCGGACATGGTTAAAAAAAATTGATAAGAGATTATATATGCTATAAAAAAAATTCAGAGTAAATTTGTGAAAATAGATTTCTAATATAAAGTTAAAATAACTAAATCTGAACAAATACATGCTAACGAGTTATAATTAGTTCAAGATCTTGTAGTAATGGTAAGAGGTACTTATATTTCAAAGTGTATAACGAATACTACAGTATTTCCTCAGTCGGGTGATAAGTGGGTTATATCAGAATACACCCTACGAGTATCCTGGTGATTTAATAGTTTTAAAATTGAAATTCTCTTCCTTTATCGCCTAGCGAGTAGTTTAAATTGAGAATTCGGCTGTCCTACATTTTAAATAATTTCATTCCTATACAATATACTATTCAAGATAATTGATTAAAAAAATGCCATGCGTTATTTTATGGTTTTGATCGGACATGATAATACAAAAAGGTAGTGAGAATTAAAATTCTAGAAAAGTGTCAGCAACTCAACGTCACGCATACACATAATAAAAAAGTATGCACATACACGATAGTTGATATTTGATTGAATATAAAAAGAAATCCCTCAATGTGAGACTACAGAAAGAAAGTGTTTAATACTCATTTATAATATCATTGCAAGACTTATTTTACTATGATAAAAGTATCATGCTATTTTTCTTACTCGAGTCTTAAAGTAAAAACCGATATATCCATTTCACAGTGTTAGTATTAATCGACACTTTATTATTCGGAGAATAGTATTTCTACTAAGCAACCCTTTGCATATTTGTTCAAGCCAGTCAGCCGTTAATTATTTCAATAAAAATAATTAAGTAAAATAAAATTGTAAATTGAAGACATCTGATTTTACAAGTTATTTTCGCGACATGTTTTTCGTATGAAATTTTTTTGAATTATCGATTTTTTTATTATGGGTGCCACATCATGTGCATGTTAAAATGACAATGCGATATAATCGAAGATATACGGTATATAATAAATAATCTCCAAATACATGCGTTGTTGTTTGCCTTTGTCAAGTTTCAGCTACGACTCAGTCAATAAGCTTACCTATCAGTCATCTATCGTCTAATAAAATGTATTGTCATCGTCTATTGTAATGAATGGTCCCAGCATAAAATTAAACAATCTCAAGATCCGACGGCAGAGATGATGTCAACAATTACAAACACGGTGCTAAGACGTTTTTGAATATTTCAAGTTCGGAGTTCCCATTTTCAATGTCAAGGTAAGAATAAAAAAATATATAATATTATGTGCCGATATATTACACACAACAGTAATCGATTTAAGATTTTAAATTTGGCTCTAAAACGAATAAATGTTAGGTGTGACATCATAATGTCGTCAAAAAAGACGATAAAATATTATACGGAAAGAAAAATAACAATGTATTTTAATTCTACATAAATTATTTTATATATTTGTTGATAGCTATTTCGGCTTACGCCTTCGTCAGAACTAACTGAACTAACAGAACTAACAGAACTGACGAAGGCGTAAGCCGAAATAGCTATCAACAAATATATAAAATAATTTATGTAGAATGAAAATACATTGTTATTTTTCTTTACGTATTATAATGGAGTTCTACCAAGTAAATGCCTACTCTATCAATACGATAAAATATTATTGAATTAAATATAACATCTGACTTAAAAATCAGTGTGAAGCTTCTTTTTTATTTGATTTACTTAGCTAGAGTGAAATAGCTGTTTAGATACATTTAACAGAAAATTGCCTTAATTAAAATAAAAACATTCGATTCATCGCTCAGTATATATTATGTCAATAACCGCAGTGGCAACAGATAACCTCCATCATATTTGCGAGGTTTCATTTGAATAAATCACACAAATCGCGCGTTGACATCTTTTTTAACGTGTAATTTAATTTGAAGTCAATCAAGAATTTTGAGTAATTTTAATTCATTGAGTATATTTTGCAAAATAATATAATACGTTTTTCATGACAAAAACTTCATCATTGAAAATAAGATTAATGAATATGAATTTTAAATGATATTAAAAATGTATAAATTTATTGATCCAAAAGTATCCAATGTAAATCATTTTAACTCCTAATGTAGTTTATCTGAGAAGTTTTCTACGAAAATTGCTTGTTACTCAATTGCTCAGCCTCTACTTTTCAAAAATAGTCGAGATAAAGAGAAAAACATTATACTAGGGCAGGACTAGTGGTTGAGTTATCGCTCTCGCTGGGTTTCGATTTTGCGATCGGATAGGTTTTTATACAACACAGACAATCATGTCTTCAAACAGAAATACAGTTGAAAAATAAAATTGCTCTGGCTGGGATCGAAGCTCATGTGATCCGCAACCTAAGCTAAAGAAATTGACACTCTACAAACAAAATACGTTGTTATAATTAAGCGTTATAGATCAAACAGTTGAAAGGGTTAGTATTCAATGTATGAAGGTTTAATATAGATATGAAATTAATATCGAGAAACTTTAATATCATAACACAACAGATTAAAGTCAATTTGACTTTATCTTCACTTACTCTCGCCACACATCGTTGCCAAGTACCCGTCTCATGATACAAAACAGGAAACAATAACACGGTCGCATCCGGGACTCGAAGCGAAGACTACCCGGCCAGCCGTGCGATGTAGGCGTTCGCCTCGGGCCGGTCTCGAACCCCACGCAGCCATTCATCTTGGCGCACTGGGTCACTTAACGCAGGGGTCGACAGCAATGAAATGCTCTAGGACAGAAATTGGAATTTAATTAACGCTATTTCATAATTGTCAAAAAAGACAATATATATTATATGATGTACATTATATACTAAGAAGAAAGACAAAAAATGCGTAAAATATATTGTAAGACAAGTAAACAAAAGTGGCTTTTTCCATCCATATATTTATTTCGGCTTATCCGAGACCAAAATGAGAATTCGACAATTCTTGAAAATGTTAAATTGAATGATCCTAATTTTTTTTTGATGAATCGTGAACATGGGTTGTTTGTTTTTCTTAGGAGTATATCCAGACTGTCAATGGGGATGCCACGAGGATGAGCTTTAACGATTTTGAACGGTATTGTTTCGGATGTTGATATATTTTCATTCAAAGTTCATACGAGTACTTTTTTTTATGTTTTATGGTTAATTTTATCAGAACTCACTCGGTTGACTTATTTGCCAATTTCCAATGATTTTTTTTTCCAACGTTTTAATTATTAGTTTTTCACATTGCAAAAGCCATAAACAAACATATTTATATAAATAAATAAAATCAGCTACAACTTTTAAGTTTGAGTTATAAAAGCAACTTTACGATAGTTATTCTGAAGAAGCTTCGTAAAAAGGCGAAACACGTGTCTGTGTAAGTTTCGAAGTACGTGAAAAAACAAAGATATCAATTTAATTTTATATGCCGTAGACACCGTTCAGAAATTTGTGGGTGTGATAAAAATAGAGGGTTTGTTTATTGGGTGATCTGATTTGTGTCAAACTTTATAGCGAAGAAAAGTTTGACGCTCTCTTCTTTACTCGTTTCGGATTTACATATCTAAGGATCACATCTCTCTGGAATAACGGGATGCCCAGATAAGGCCCTTTTATTTGCTGCTCGTATAGAGGCGTTACTATCTCATGATGGTTTTATTTGAACATAATTGTTTTTAACTTGTAAATAATAGCTTTACGGTATGAGAATAATATGAAAATAGCTAACGGAAAAATATGTATTTAATTACTATCCGAAATAGCACTCTATATTATACAATATATTGACGTGATCAATACAAATTAATATTACATTTGAATCGTTTGAATTTTGTACTTTTTCATGAGTTTTGTCGCTTTTGACCCGGGTTTCACCTTTCGGCTTCTTCTGGCATTTCAAGTGTATGGATGTACTTGAACAGACGCGTAGTAAACAGTTTGTATCGTTTACATACAAAAATAAGAGTACATCACTAAGTTTTATTGTTATTAACGTAATCTATATGAATTATCGAAAATTTGATGTAGATGTGTTTCAATAAATTATGTGGGTAAGTTATAATTATCGGGTATTTTGATTGTATTATCGCAAATAACAGATGAAGTTTCATCATAATCGTTTTGCTCCAATTATCTTTAGCATACGATTTTATTGCGAAGTTAGTGCTGCGGATGGTGATATATTTTAACATTGTAAATATATTCATAAGTCATGGTAGAAAGTAGATAATTGCTATTATCTCTACAATCCATTTTTCGGATTCGATTAGTTAGGTAAAGAATGGAACCCAATGATATCTTACCGGCATAATTATGACGAGAAAGCATTTGAGAATCGCTTAAAACCGATGACCCTCCATTGGTTGAAAATTAACTGACTCAGCAAACACACAATAAGACTTCTTGCATCACGAAAATGAATTTCGATTTACTTATTAGTGTTCTGTATAGATAAGTAAATGTGTGCGCATGTGTACTGCATATATATGTACAAATACATTTGTGCATGCGTAGGTATGGTATACGGGAAAGTGATATGCATAATATATGTTGTACATATGGATGCATAGGCGAACTTCTTGAACTGGCTTCACTATGGATTGCTTACAACCACAGCAATCGCACCCTGCTGTCAGTAACCATTGGAAGTTTGTTAAATTTGAATATAACACAGTCAGAGACGAAGTACATATATATATCCAAACAATATTACATATACTCAGAAATTACTTATAGCATGTGTCCACTTAGTTGCTTAATTATGCTTAAAATGTGGAATTATCCGTTTTTGCTGTAAGACGCCTTATATGTAAAACTGTGCGTCTAGGCTAGATATATTATTAAATCATAAATCGATCGCAAACTTCAAAATCGTGATCGAGAGACGGCATAATATTGGAAGCCATTTGGCGTATCTTTTGTGCGCGGAAATAATAATTATAAGAATTATTTGTTTGATTAGAAGGAAAGGCGGAATTAAAAGATTGCTGAGGTCTGATACGCGTACCGATACATATTTGCACACAGATCGATAGCCAATGAATCATCAATTGAGTTATTTATTCTCCTATTTGTTCTACTTCGGTGGTAACACACAATGCTTTCTAAGTCACGAGCCAAATTCAATAAGTCAAATATAATTGTCTCTGCACAAGAATGGTTTCTTTGAACACAAATATCAAAAGTAAGATTTCTAACCTTCGACTGGCCGTTTTTACGATCTGTGATCATTACCTACGCAAAAAATACGAACGGAGATTAATGATACAAGTAATGGCAACATTATGAATTGTTTCAAGCTTTATACACGGGTACTGCAGTAAAAACGATGTAAAACATATTTATAAGTATATTTGTTATTTAAAAATGTATCTAATTGAGAAACTACTAATTCGAATTGTTTTTCGATGTGTGCATTCTGAAATATCCAATTGCAAGCTCAACAAAAAATAAAAATTTTGTGCTGATTTCACATAAAATTTATTTAGATTAGAACCGGTTTCGCTCATCACGAGAATTTTCAAATTATAAGACGTACCTACAATACAGCGTTAATTATACAAAACACAGTAGTTGTATTGTTGTTTTTCTTGTCAGATTGAAATGCTTGCGATGAACCAAGCCAGTCCTGAACTAAATAAATTGTATGTGCAATAAGTCCAAAAAATGTGTGATTGTTTTTTTTAATATAATGCCATTCTACCAAGTTATTGACAGTGAAAACATTAAAAATGATCAAAGAATAACATCCGTTCATTAGATATTAATGGAAGCTTTGATATGACAAGATAAGAAATAAAAGTATTCGTCGTTTGTTATGGTCGATTTCAAATTCTTTAAATCGAAAACAATTCACATTCAAGATCCACAGAGAAAAATAAGCCAGGAAAATAAAGTTTAAATCGTCGCTGTTTCTGAAATATTAAGTGGTCAGATAAATATATTTTAGTTTTTCTCATTGGTGACGTGATCGTTGGATGAAATTTTCATTGCAAGACACACGAAAACCTCGCAGGATGGCACATGGATCGAATGATATATCTAATATGGACCTAATCAAGTGTTTGATTGCTTTCTTTTGTGTTTTATCTTCATTTTAAAGTGAAAAAAACCAACTTCATTTAACTAGTTTAATTTTTGTAGCTAAAATAAGGATTAACATTGGTTAATACGTCATTAAGCTTTGTCGACTTAATGGCTCAGAAATTATGTGAAGTTTTTGCTTAAAATTCAGATTACTAACGTCGCTTAAATCATAAAATACACATACGGTATTGCGTATAATCTTCATTTAACACCATCCACCCGCTAAAAGGAATAGTTATAATCGAGTTCAAAATAACATAGTCAAGTTGTTTTCTCTACTAGCGGGAGAGCTTAACACTCGGCGGTGATTTTTAAAGTACTAAAAACTTTAATCATTATAATCTTGAATGTACGGTTTTTCATTTCAATGTAAAGGGTGAAAACACGAATTTAAAACTTGGTTAGTATTATTTTAAGAATTTCATTTCTCGACATAGCTAGTCTATCTATATCTATCTATATATATAAAAATGAATGTCTGTATGTATGTCCGCTATGGACTACTAAACCGCTCGACCGATCGATGTGAAACTTTACAAATTTATTGAGTGCACCCCCGCAATGGTTTCTGGCCTACCAACCCCTCCCCCCAACCACCCCCAACCTCCCCCAATTTTTTTTTAAACTTTAAGAATTTTTCGAGTTCACTCCTTCGAAGGTTTCTGGCCTACCCTCCCATACGCCCCCCAAACCCCACCCTGCCAAACAACCCCCCTCCCCACCAAAAATTGATATCGATTTTTTACAAATTTATCGAGTATTGAATACATGCAAATTGAATTGAATATTTGTGTAATGTCTTTCCTTCAAATTTATTTTAGTTGCTGGCGTGGCAACGCGCACAGGGTACAGCTAGTATTAATATAAAATTAAAATAATAACTTTTTTATTCCATGTATTGTATAAATAATAATGACACTTGTTTTGAGTGATTTATTCAGATAAAAAATTATTCGATATTTCGCATGTTTTATTTCTCAAAAGTGTTGACTTGTATTTTAAGTAACTATAGATGAGAGGTTAAAAGTAATTGATTGTAGTCAATGTATCACACAATCAACTGAAACTTTTCTTAGTAATTCTAATAAGCTCAAGCCACTCTACACAAAAATCTATTTTTTAATATATGAGATTAAATTTAATTATTTTTGGTTACGTAAATAAAACTTCTGTTATTTATCTTCACCATTGAATATATAATAAATTTTGTGTCTACAATATTGGTATTAAAACTAACCTTTATACGAAGGCTTTAACGTTGAAAACTTTTGTAAGTCACAATTTCTACGATATGCTTACTCAACTTGCTAATGCTTCATAAAGTATGCGTTCAGTTATTTTATTATTAGCATAATTAATTTATTTATATAATGTGTCACATTATGCGAGAGCTTTCGTAAATTTTGCTATAGATGAATTGCTTCCATAAAGCTCTGATGAGGCTTCATGAGGGTGTTCAAAAAACTTCCCAACTTGAAGATCCATGTCTGAGTAATTAAGGAGGCCTGCCTTAAATGGGATTCAATTAAGCCACTGCCTCACGTAGCCAAGTTGTATGTCTTAGTAGTCCAAGTTTTAACGTTACCTGGCTACTGCTAGCTGAAACTTTCAGCTCTGTGACAAGGTGTGGATTATGAAAAGTTTAACGTTAAGTAGAATGTCATTTTTAAATTGTTGAGTGGAGTTTTTTTTTAGCTAAAATAAATCGAGAAGCATGAAATATGATTTTTTTAAAAGATCGATCTTTCAGCAAAAGCTTCCGTTTGAAATGTTTCTCAATTACACATTCCAAAAATGAAAACATTAGATGAAAGCTTTTTAAAGTGCTTGTTTTTTTATATTCATATATTGGCAGGCGTGATAATAATAATAATAATTGGTGTGATTCTTACATATTAAAAAATCAATTAAGAAACAAATCTGCTTATGGTAAATCCAAATATATGTAACTAAACTACTTGGTAGAAATGAATAGTAACTTACACTAAGTTACGCTGATAATCTGATTTTATACACTCGTTGGCTTGGTTTTGTTTTATAATATATTTAATTGAAATAAAATAATTACTAAAAAATCTAATATTGAAATATACATAGTGTTGGTGTTCAATGATTTAATACAAATTTAAGAAATAGTTTCGGGTCATTAATCCGGTTATCTTCCGTCACTAAAATATAAGAATGGATAAAACTTTTAGTTTTCGTACACAAATAAGAGACCCACAAACAGAAGTTCAAATCAATATGTTAAAAGTAAACGGAACCAAGTAATGAATATTTTAAGAAGCAATTGGTATTTACGTCTTAAAAGCGATAAAAAAAGAGATGAGTCGGATCCTAATTTTAACGTGTCTTATTAATTTTGATTTAATGTACTGGGGATATTTTGTGTCGTAAATTAGAAATACATTTCATTACTGCCTTAATCGGACCAATAAGATGTTAAAAAAAACTGAATTATACTTTACGGCCCGTCAGTTATTTAATACTCAATTTGAAGCTTAAAAAAGTGAGAGTTTTTGTTATTATTGATCAATCATCAGTGACCGGTTAACTTTCTCATCGATAACAAAACTTTTTGAATACGGAACTTGTAAATTTAACGAGTGAGCTTAGGACTGACAACATAATTCGGTAAAATTTTGGAAATCTTGTAAAAGACTAATCAAAAAAAATT
Source organism: Himalopsyche kuldschensis (assembly GCA_028554975.1). Taxonomy (NCBI): domain Eukaryota; kingdom Metazoa; phylum Arthropoda; class Insecta; order Trichoptera; family Rhyacophilidae; genus Himalopsyche; species Himalopsyche kuldschensis. The sequence goes on from JAHFWI010000005.1 coordinate 3,790,534, forward strand.
TGGTGTCGGAGTAAGTGCTTATATTAAAATGAAATTATCGACGGATGGGTTAACGTTGAAACGAGCACGACTTATTTCGTAAAAAGTCGAGACTTACGTGCACACAATTTAATAAAATTATCTGATGCGTCTATTATATGGCATTTTTTTAGGTTATTAATTTATTGCTCAGTAATTAATTTTATCGCTGAGTTACTTATTTTGTCGATGTTTTGGCTACGTATAACGGAAAGAAACACACATATCGTTTAATACAGTAATTGTTTATGTATATTACAAATTGAGTAGAAAATAAAAGTGTAGAATATTTTACATACTTTAAGCTTTAACAAAGCAAATGAATTATTAACAGTTTGGACTGCTTTTACAAGTAACTGCATAGAAAGTTTTGAAATATAGTTTTTTAATTTAGGATCTCGACTGAAGTTGCTTGATGGAATTTCAATATTAAATTTGAATCGCTTGAGTTTTGTGCTTTTCCATGAGTTTTGTCGCTGACGACCCAGGCTTCGCCTTTCGAAATCGTCAGGCATTTCAAGTGCGTTCTCAGAATATCACAGTAGCATCGCCATTGAAAGTCTGGTTCTACTTTCTTACTAAAGAAATATTTCATATTTGTAAATTATTTAACGCCTTTTTTATTTACCAACATCTGACGAAATTCTTATTCTGGCTCCTAATTAGCTGAAAAACATATATTTTCAGCTAGATTTTTCTTTGATAGTGTATCAAGACGGGGGCAATTATTTTATTTCTTGTTTTTTTATAAAATAAAGGTGAATTAATTGCATATAAATATTCAAAAAACCAATTCTAAAGTGACTGTAAAAATTGTGTCGTTACATAAACAGTTTTTGAAGTGTCAAAATATTTAAATAACACAATAGTGTAATTTGATAATGATATACATTTAGTATATATGTACACCTTATACACATTGCCGAATGAGTAAAAAAACCTACATAAAACTTGACACTACTATTAAAATAACTGGAATATGTGTTTTTATGGTACACCTGGTTACCATTAATCCATTATTTATTCAAATTCAGGCCAAGGTTTCAAAACACGCACAAAAAAGTACTATGATCACAGTCGTGAAAATTATACTCGGCCATATCGAGATCACAGAAATAATCGATATCCGGACCCGATCAATCTCGTTTACGACCATAAATAAGACACCATTCTTGTCTATTATGGGCGGTTAAAAAATGTAGTGCAGCTCCCACTTTGTCTTAAAATTGTTATGATTATCAATTTTAATGCGTTGGTGGTCACGTTAAATTTAATCGGTTGGCTATACTGCCATTTTGTATTATTTTAATGTATGATATGTTTCGGCATCAAAGAAAGAATCAGGTCGGCGATGGGATGCCAGCGTGAGTAAAAAACCGGAACAATATAAATATCGGAGAAATTGACAGTAGATAAAATATTTGAAATTCGAATAAGTTTCGGCATTCATAAAATACCTTTTGTTTTAAAATTAAATAATCAATAAACTAAATGACCTACTAGGTTACACATAAAATAAAATAAGCAACTTAAAAAAAACGTAATATACACGTCCAAGTGAAAAATACATCTTTATTTAACGGCGTTTTCAACATATGTAAATAAAATATAACATTTAAAAAATTTACAATAATTTTGAATGGCGGCCCAGTATAATGTAAAATTATTTTTTAATATTTTTTTATGAAACATCAAACATCTAAAATGCGGAGTTCATCTCTAATCTTCCTTTCTTATACGAATTGTAGGGTCGACCGTATTAAATTTGTATGTGATTTCGTATTTTTATTATCTGGTACTTTTAAAGTCTAACGTATATTCAACTTATTTTTAACCATGTACACTCTAGATACGGATCATAAGGACTTATAATGGAATAAGACATGACGAGTGGTAAGCTAATCGTTCTTGCTACGTCTAGTTTTTGGGATCATTTGGGTTTGGGAGGGAAAGAGAAATCTATATGTAATTCGATTGAAAAATTAAACTGTTCGGACTGGCATTCGAGCCAACGACGTTGACACTCGACCACTGAGTCGACAAACTACTATTCTTAAAATATTTTTACTATAAAATAAATGGAAAAACTCATAATAAAATCTCTCTTTTCGTTCCGTTACTTTCGAATGAAAATCCTCTGCTATAAAATGCATCAAAACTGATATGAGGTACTACGGTCGGTCCACTGTGATTTTACGGATAGCTGGTATTGTTAGTACACACTAAAAGTCTTTTTACGTCGTGTTAAAAAAAGCTTTTTACTGTATGCGGATTTTCCTAAGTTAATGTAGCGATAGAGTTACCTTTAATGTAAAGTGCTGACGAAAGGTAAAAAAAGTATAATTACAAACTTCAAATTGTAATACATACAACCATTAAGTATTTGTTCTAATTATCGTCTTGGATCGAATAAATAATTCTGCACGATTTATTTATTCAATCCAAAGTTTGAACTTTTTAAATCGATTTAAACTCCTTGAAACAATTGGGTATTTACCACACGTTTAAACGCACAGAGAGCTTAATTCCAGCAATCAGATCTAGGGCATGGGTACTCGTGACTTCTTTTTTCATCGAGTCAATTTCAGTGGATTTAGAAAAATCACGCATTGGAAAATTTTTAGTGTAATGCCAAAGACAAAAAAAGGAATGTCGCTAAAAGAAAGTCCACATGAAAAGTTGATGGACATACTAACTTGGATTACATATGTTTCACTAAGAACTTAGACAGTCTGCATGTAATTCAATTCTTATATTATATTATAACATGCTATTTAATTGTATAATACGTAAAAAGAATTATTCTTATAATAATAAAATTCTCATATGCTCATATTGTAAAGCAAATAGATTCTTTAGCATTACAATTTTCTTTGTGGTGAGAAAAATACCATAAATAACTTTGAACGATTAATTGATAACCAAGTTAAACAGAAGCTTGAGAGTTTCACATGTAGTTTTTACTATCCTACGGATGTTTAATCATCAATGAATATCAGATTTATTTTATTTGATGTTTATTAATTAACAGCCGTATTAAATGACATGAGGTAAACATAAATTTATTTATAGGTTATTGTTAAAAAGCATCAAAAACAACCGTGCCTAAGACTACGAATACAAATCCGTAAATCAAATAATAATATATTATTTAAAAGGTTAAAGGATTCAAACCTTTGGCCTCACTAGAAAATATGATTCAAGACAAATCCATCAAATATTTTTTTACGAGTTCATTCAAGTTTATTTTGTATTCATAAGATATCACAAAGGATTTTGAACAAGCTTAATCTTAAAAAAAAGTTGTATCATTTAATTATGTTTGTGAATAAATTTATTGAGTATTTTTAAGTATGGTTTGTGGTAAACTTTCGATCTTTATACATTAATTATGAATTATTAGAGTTCAGTAAGTCTAATTTTATTTTATAATCTTAAAGTTCAAGCCATAAGTTTCGATGACAATATTTTATAAAATATCGTTTTTTATACGTGTTTATGTTCTCGTCCATTAAACATGCCAAATGAGTCTGCATTACCCCGTGTTAATGGGATTTAGGGATTTATATGATATTGGAACTTTCCTCTAGAGATTTCAGCACCACGAACCTCTTCAAAATGTATCGTTCTTTTTTACGATGGAACATTAAGGATGCTATTACCAAATTTATTGAGTATTAACGTTTAAGAATTACATTATAATAAAATAATAAAAAAATGTAATTTCTCCGGCACCGTTGTGTTTCATGCAGCTACCATGAAACAGAACACCAACAGAGCAGAACTTAAAACACACAGTTTGGCATAATTAAAATAAAATATTAAAAAAGAAAACAATGTGCATTTTTAAAATAGTAAAAAAAAACATATTTTTTATCATATAATTTATTTTGGAAAAATAGCATACACTTAGTCACAAGGATGACTCTATTTATGGTGCAAAGGTGCACTGATTCCCCATTTATATATTTAAGCAATAAGCGAAAACAAAATATATATACCAATTTATTGCATGCAGGAAGTGATGTGGCCGCATGTTTTAACGGACAGTGCCAAAATTATAATTAAAATGTAAATGTATAAATATAGAGCTTAACCAAGTGATATTTATTTACTATAATAAGCAATACGTTAAAATAAACAGTTGAAAAAACACTGTACATAAGCTTTCGTCGGCTTTCGGCGAGCTTTGTAAACATTTTCATGGCGAACGCTGAACAGTTTTAAAACCTTTTCTGAATACTTACAGCCTGATTTCAGCGGGAAATGTTTGAGCTCAAAAGCTATCATACAGTTTTTGTTTTGAGATTTAGTGGCAGAACGCGTTTCATATTTGTAATATATATCTATCTAATATCTACATGGAATATATTATTCATATTACATTTTTAAAATATCTAGATATTGGATTTTTTGACAGAAAAACGTTTCGAAAAAGTATGACGATATTGCCACTATATTTTTTGAAATTCTATACCATGATCATTATCGATGACTGTAGATAAGCATTCTTGTTTTTTAAAAGAATATTTTTTATTAAACCAGTTTTTGTTTACTGCTTTCACTTGAAACATTTCATAAACTATACTTTTTATAAGGATGAAAGACAAAGATTTTTAAGACGTTATTCTCAATGTCATACCTTTTTTTAATTGTTAACTCCCACCTTTTTATGCTAATTAAAAAATGAAACAACTCCAGGACTATTTTTTACTTCTTTATTAGATAATATAAATCACTCAACTGAAGACTAAGCGAAAGCATTTATAAAATGATAGTAAATGTTGCCATCATTTTTTTTTCTATCTCGCCAGTGTTCTGTATTTTGATGAGATTGACTAAAATAAATGACATAGACAATCTGACACGGCCAGTTATTTATGACATCCCTAAATTATGTTCCATATTCAAATGGTTCTATTTGTAAAGGTCAAAAATGATATTTGAGAGTACTTGCTTAAAACATCCTTGTCTATGTTCCTAAAAGTTTGAAATATGGTTTTACATTACCAATGTCGCATTATCTATAACCTATGTTAAAACAAATAAATTAGCCAAGACGTTCCAAATTTTGTCCGAATTCAAGACAAATGTATTAACTAATGGTAGCAAAAAATTCAATATGGCATAAATGGTAAAAAAATGAATAGTGCTTACAAGGTGTGTGATCAATATAAAATATTTATTATATGTATCTGTCTTTCCATAGCACTATTCTTAGTGTGTGTGTGTGTAAGAGCATTGGTGTTGAGCGAATTTTGACGGGTGTCACTGTTCATTTGAAATTTAAGCATTTCCGTAAGCATAGTTGTAATAATTTATATAGTTTTAACAGTACTATTGAATCAAATTATTAAAAAAAATTACAATCATAAAAAGATTAATGACACAGATTGGGTGCAAAGATTTTTTAAATCATTTCCACTCCTATTGTGGAGCAAATTGACTCTTTGTGGAGTATATGTATATAAACAAGATTTTTCTTCGAGAATTTATTTTCTTATTTTCGAAAAGGGTAAGGGATACAAATGTGGATGGAGTTTCGGCAACACCGACATCCATATCTTCTTAAAGAAATCAATGCTCGATTGAAAAATAAAACTGCCTGTACTGTGATTCGAGCCCGTGCGCTTTGCAATCAATATCAACGACTTTAAGACTCAACCACGGGTCCAATATTGTATAATGTTAAATAACAATATAATATATCTTTTAGATCTTTTTTAGTCTATGGTACTGATGGAAGATCGTTCTTTTTTGTAGCGACATAAACTTTCTTTACGCTCAATATTAATGGATTCATAAAATTTCATGCGTATGAAAGCAAGATGTCAATCCTGTTCTGCAGAGCAAGAGCATCTCTTCTCTTTTTATGGACTTGAGTTTCTTGGGGAACTGCACTTAAACCACGATACACCTAACCTAACTGCTATTGCTGGAATGATATCATAGTCATTTTGCGCCATGCCAATTGGCTATGGATTTCGTTTATTACCCATAAACAAGACGTACCCTCGCAAAGTTACAGTATTCATCATTTTTATTGCAATGTTTATGTATCGATTTGAAGTAGGTTTAGTTGCATGAGTTGGTTTATGAATAGAATACATTATTAGATGGCATCGTAAATTTATTCTGTTTATATATTATACTTCAAGTGTCAGCAAAAGTTTAACTGTATCATTTATTATCAGCGATTGAAAACATTTTTTTTATTTTCATATGAACAAGCTAAAAGAAACATTTCCAAATAACTTTTGATATTTTTATTTTGTTTCTATTTTATTGACAATATCAGTATCTCAGAAACAGGCTTATTTACATATATCAAATCGAGAAGGAATAAAAAAGGAATGAAAATTTAACCAAATTTTCTTTAACTTCTTCCTTCCACCAGGAATATTAAATAAGGGTGTATTAAATAATTGTATTGTCTTAATCAATTCGATTTAAAAAAAAATGTCATTAGTTGAAAATGCACTCGATGAGCGAATCCAGTCCTAATCATTACAAAATATGTTGTAGTACAAGAAATTGTGTTGTATTTGCTCCTGAGAAGTGAAGTGAGTCAAATGGCATTTTTGAAAATAAATAGTTATGTGCAATATCAAAATTATCTGGTCTTAAAGTATCTTACGTGAGATTGTTTAAAAAAAAACAAAAGCCTCACATTTTTTATCAATAAATTAAAGTATGCTCTGAGCTAATACAAAAGTTAAATCATTTTTCTACTTGGCTCACTTAATTTCTTAAGGACTCATATGTTAGCGGTGAACTTAGCTCACCCCTTTTTATAAAACTATTTTCCTCATGCTCATGTATGTAGTAATCTTACGCGTAATGTTAAAATTTTAAGATAGCTCCATAAAAAAACGAAGGAAAATCCTGTTTGAACTTAAATAGTACAATGGAAAAAAAGGTTCACCATTTAACAATTGGTTCACTTCATCTCTCATACAATATTATACATAGAAAAGTGAATACAGATATATATGATTGCAACACGGCGTACATAATTGCTTCCGATTCTAAGAATTCCCCCATTAGATAATTACCTCAATTGAAACAAGCAAATCGTGACACCTGTTGTAGTATAAAAAATAATTATAATTAATTTGATAAAATGAGCCCAATCGTGCGCATCTTTCATGGCGTTAAGTAGGTCCAGCATAATAGCCAGTCAGTGGTACCCGGAGCGTATGGTTTGCGACGATTTTAGCGAGTATCGAGTGAAGTGATATGTCTAAAAAACGAATATGACCATTAAATCTGACCCATAAACCTAAACGAGCGGTAAAATTCTCGTACCTCGTGACCGTAGCGATGGCTGACAGGTTATTGAGTACTAGATAAAACCAAAAAAGGTGGATTTAATGCTTTTGACTGCGGTTTTTAGTGGCGATCAGCTTTATGGTATGGACACTAGACTGGCTATAACGTTATATATGCCGTCTCTAAAGTTTTTGATTGCAGTAGAATATGGAGAAATTTGCTGATAGAAGATGTCTTATTATTTGATACAGACAAATGAAATAAAAAGGCAGTCAGTTTGCTTTGAAGTTTCTATTTTAATATAGCTGACATATTTTATTGATGGTGACGTTATATCTGAAATTATTTTTTTAAACGTTTAACTCGCATCATGACTTTTTTGATCTGCGGCGCCTTTTGTGAACATGAAGTTCCAGAAACATTTCATGTCAAAAATGATATACAGTAGAACCTCGATTATCCGGATTTTCGATTATCCGGATTGGTCAAAATAAACAAAGATATTATAAATTCAGCAGAAAGTTGGAATTCTTTAGATTTCTTTGTCAACTTAGGAAAAAATCATGGAACAAAATTTTGAAAAGACCATTAGTAAGTTCGAGTAGAGAAGTAGAAAATGACAAAGAAGACATTGCGGAAGACATAACACAACTTTCAATATGTGCTGAATGCGACGAAGAAGATATAACCGAATGGTTAAATTGCGATGCAAAACGATCCTGGATTCCAAATTTTGAATGATGACGAAATAATTAAAGAAATATCAACCTCAGAGGAACAAGATCAAGAAGACGAAGAAGATATTTGTGAGGAGGGATATATTGGTCCTACACATTCTGAAGTTTTTCAGTGTCTAGATGTCGCCATGAAGTGGCTTGAGAGTCAAGAAGAGTGCTATTCAAGACAATTTGATATGTCTTAAAAGTATTCGCGATTTGGCAGCATAGAAAAGAAAAGCTAGCTTAAAACAGAAATCGATAATTGATTTATTTAATAAAAAATAATTTATTATTAAAGCTATGTATTAATATAAAGAAATAAAAATGATTTATACAGAATATACTTGTCTTTTCCTGTCAATTATGATTTTTTCGATTATCCGGATTTGTCCTTATCCGGACTATCTTCATCCCCAATTAATCGAAGTTCTACTGTAGTTTAATCGTTTTTATCGTGGGCCGAAAGTTTTGCTTTTTATTTGTAAATTACAATAAAAGTCTTGGTGGTATAAAAGAAACTTCACTTAGGTTGAGTAAAGATTACGATAAATCTGAAGATGCTTATCAATGAATGAAAATCGAGTAAAATAATAATAATATTAAATAAAAGCTAATGGTTCGCATAAGCGATTCATTCGTCCTTTTTTGTCGTATTAAAATTGACAGTTGAAAGGTTATGTTAAGGATTTTCATTTTGTTTCGTAGAAAAACTTGTGTGATTACAAAAACGTAATTCAACGTGTGAACTGTCACTTCTTAGTGGAACAGCATTATTATATATATTCTAAAAATGATCAGGACCGCACCGCATTCACTTTTAGCATCTACTGATGGGATACAGTGAATCCAGGTTATTTATATTAAACACAGAAATGTATTAAAAATTATTGGTTTGAGAAATCTAACATGAATTGAAAAACAATCATACAATTTAACACTATGTACGATCTTTAATTCTTAAGCCTTAAGTAATGTTTAAGCCAATTACTTATTCTACCCTGTCTTATGTTTCTCTCAATTGATATTGTTCGCTGCGATCGAAACTAGTCTTGATCTTTATCAGAATATATTTGGAAGTATGTAGTAATATTTTTTTTTTTTTATTTAAAGTAGTAACGAAGAAAAACATTTATAGTGACTATGATTTTCGTTTCTAAGCTAAAGACTAGTATTTCACATAAATGGGTCACATAAGACTGGGTAATTTAAAATAATTTCACTATCCAAGAATGTCTTTAAGCACACACGGATTCTTCTCATCTCATTAGAATTAGAAAGTTTTCCAAGTACAACTGGGAGATTGTAAAGAGAGACCTTTACAGTAGTCCGCTGCTTCATCTGCTATGCTTTCGTTCAAATGCAAATTTTAACCTAGCGTAGACATTTATTTGCAAATGGTATTCGTTTTATTATATCTGCCATGCTTTGCGAGTGAAAGAACATTGTATTGTGTTCCACTGTGGCGTCTCAGATAGTTCACTTTATGCGCCATGAAACCACTACTTTTGTATGATAACATTTTTCTATTTTTGCATATTTACTAGCAAAATCGATGCGGGAGTATGCAAGTATTACTATGTTCATGATATTGATTTCAATGGACACGGTTACTGCATTAGAAATGAACGAACTTTTTTTTATTTGTTAGGTATAATTTAAAAGATAAAAGTGTTGTAGCCAGCATTCTTATGCGTTTATTTACTCGGCAGTGAACAATTGCTCAGAAACCCATAAAAATAATTGAACATTGACTTATGGATTTGTGTCACAAGGAATGATAAGTTGTTTATGTTTGTACCATCCAAACCATCTGATACTAACAAGCTTACCCATGTAGGTAGTAACAATAGTCAGTTGAGGCTATTGAAATTAACTTGAAAATCATGAAGATTTTAATGACAATCCACAGCTAAACTCTTTATTAAAATATTTTTTAGGATGGCTTTTCAAAGGCTTGAAAACAGTGACGCAGAGAGGACATTAAGTACACTACTGACCCTTTCGTAATCCTGTATCATCTTTAAAAATATGTAAAAGACATCTCTTATAAAACACATTTTATTGATTTGTTTCATTAATAGTAAATATTAATATGATGTTACATGGGCATATATCGCTTAAAAATAAATAAAACTACTTGTAAACCCAAATCATAGTTGTTCTTCAGGTTCAGTGGTTATTTATTTCATCGGGACAAGTTTGCAAAAAGTCAATGATAATCAGGGAATAAAATTTAATACCACTGTGAAATAAGAAACAATATATCACGGTTGATCCAAAATCAAAACGTTTCAAAGTACCTGTTAAAATTTAAAAGAGTGATTGTTCTTTCATTATACTATGTAACGATTCAGATAAGTTAATCGGGTCACTGTAAGAACAATGGAGGCATTCATCATCTATAAGCGCTAATACGTTTATCTATATATATAAATTATGTCAATGATTTTTTAATACCACTAAGTGTAAACTCGATAGTCGAACCGATTAAATTAGATATTTAATTCTTTTTAATGTTTGGTTTTATATATCTCTTGAAATATCACGTATTTTGTTGCCTCTGAATGCTAAGTATATTTTAAGAAAACCCTGAGAAGTAACGTCTGACACGTAGCACAAAGATTGCCAAAGTTACTCAAGATGAATTAACTGCTTAGTTCAAACTAGTTCAAATTCTGCTTAATCTATTTCAAGTATAATTGTATGATTCAACTTATGCCACACACTACAAAAAATGCGGTCTGCTTGAATTAACATGAACTATTTTCTCCCTTATGTTTATTCGATTTTATGAAAAAAAAATGTTAAAAGCCGATTGATTGGGTGTATGGCCGGAATGGAAATGTGTTTTTGCGTCATTATTATATTAATCGATCCTACAAAGATGTAGCCAGCATAGATATAAGGCTGTTCACGCATTTTTTTTTATTTATTTTAAAAGAATTTTGAATGGGATTGTTCACAGTAGTTATTTACAATAAATAATTACTTTTTCAATGGGTTCCTATTGCTTGATGCTGGTGCTTGATGACATGTCAATACCAAATTTTAATTTGGTACATTTCGATATCAATCAATCGAAAATATGCTTAAAATATTTTTCATTTTATGTGGGTACAATGAAATCAGTAAAAAAGTATCTATTCAATAAAAGGAAATACATAAAACGTAATTCATTCGAACTGCTAAAAAACGGTCTGAAACATTTTTCATGTTAAAATGCGCCGATTTTTTTTGTAAAAATGTGTCAATATGGTATCAGATTGGTAAAGCGAAAAACCACAGTTATTTTGATTCTGTTGTTTCCAATTTTTAGCCAGTGAGCGAGATAACAGTAGCAGTTGTTTGCAAAAAAAGTGTGCGGCTAACTCACTGCGGGATCGATTTTTGATATCCGACAACCGTTTGCCGGTTTTCGTGAAAATTACATGCCACGCTTCTGCACATCGTGCACCAAATTAATCATCACACAAAGCGAATATCAAACTGTTGGGCGATGTGATTAAGCAAGAAAAAATTTGAGAACCTCTGGAATTTTTTTACAATTTTCATCAAAAACGGTTTACCCGTTTCGTTATTGGACCGTTTAAAACAGTACTATTCCAAATAGTAAAAAAACTTTTTTTTTGTATTTAATAAATGAGAATTACACAAAAAAGAGATTTGAAAACGACGCATTGTTCCCTTTATTTAAATTCAATTGGTATCCCTCTTCTCATACGGCAAGTAATGTTATTGCTTAATCTTTTTTAATTCTACTTTTTTTGATCTGGAAGAATTAAAAAAAAAAGCAAATGAGTACGCAGTATGTTACATTGTATATATATTACATAGGAATACATTTTATAAATTTTTATTCAACCAGTGAAACATTGAATATTAAATAAACTCTCAATTCCAATAAATGTAAATCTATGTAAAAATAATTTTATAATTTACCGCGTAGTAAACGATACCTTTTGCAAATAATATTGTATCGTGAATATTTTTAAGGGTTTAGAATCACTATATTAATAGCCGAAGAAGGCCGCCATTGGATAAAATTTCTATATTAAAATGATTCAAAATTCAAATACTGTAACGGGAATCATGAATTCGATACTCATGGGATTATTTAAATATCCTGGTAAATTATTTAACACGGAGCGTTTTCATTTATTGGATAAAAACAAAAGTGATATATAATATTATTTTAGCATCGAAAAACAATCTAATAAAATGAAAAATGTATGGTGATTATTGTAAAAACATTTCAGTAAAATGTTATAATTTTTTATTATTATATTTTTTCGTTAAACGGATACATTAAAAATAACATTGATACATTTTATATTTGAAGACTTGTAGAAAAATCTATAACACATGTATTAATTGTATAATTACATTCAACACCGAAGCCATCAAAGAAAAGTGGAATTAATATATAATTTCCATTAATTTGTCTATTTTTCCTTAAATTGTGCTTATAGGATTTAATGAGATACATAGATAAAGCCAATACCGTCCACGAAAAAAAATATTCAAGGTGGTGTTTTATCACATAAGATATTTTGTGTAGCGAAATACTGAATGTCTGCACATAGGCTTTCTTGGAAATCAGTACATTTAGAAAACGGAATAAAATATTCTCATAAAAAATATTGTGTCACATGGAGAAAATTCTGAATTCAAAAGGGTAAATAATTCATTTTGACCAAAAACGTCACATAAGAGATAGTGTTCAAGAAACTATGACATAGAATAAAGATTGTTTTTGACAATTATTTTAACGGAAGCTTTTCTACGAAAACTGCTTGTTGTCAGTTGCTCAACCTCAAACACAATAGAAGGGTAAGCAAATGAATCGTGATACAAAAATAATATTTAGTAATAATTTCACATTTGAAATAAATATGATTATTTGAAAACGAGTTTCCAGGGATTGTATTTATTGATATTGGTATGTAAATCGTTTTATTTATGTATCAATATTGAGAAAACATTAGGAGAATAATGTGCCGCTAACCATTCTGAAAAATAAAATAATGTTTGAGATAAAAATATATTTCTTAATATTCGCTGAAAATATGAAAGTTTGCTGCATGGAAACATCAAAAAAATATTCGTGGAACCGATTCTACAAAATCGTCATTTTAACGAGGTTCTGTTTTTATTATAGAGACTACTGAAAAAAAATAACGATACGGTTAGACAAAAGCAGCTCCAGAATTTTTGTAAACCTGGAATCGTCCTTACTGCCATTCCAATTTTTTTAGTTTAACTTAGATTTCTTTACTGTTTCAGTTTATTATGGCAGGCTTGTTAGTGAAAATACTGGAATAAAAATAGTTGTGCATCAAATTAAAAAAAATAAGCTCAAAATCTTGTCTTGATAAACACGTATCAATAATTAATAATCTCCATCTAGGAATAATTTAGTGGCAATAAAAGCATTGATACTTACGATGGATTCGGCAGTTACTTTGTGGAGGTTCATTTAAATATAAAATTGAAAGATAACTTTGTTTATTTCATCTGTAACGTAGCAAATAAATGGTGACATGAGTACCTTCTATGTATAACCGCTAAGCGCTAAGCTTGCGATGGTGAGTTTGAAGATGCTTCTTAAAGAGGAGGAACACGTGACATTTTTTGTCACAAAATTCGTGGAATAAATAAAGTTGTCTTTAATTTAATATTAAAAAAGACTTCAATTTATGCATTTAGAAACAAAAGGAAAGATTAATTCAAAATCAAATGTTTAAAAGTTTTCATTGATTTTATAATTGTGAAATCGCCCAATGATTTATCTTGGGAGCAAACAAATGATAAAGAATGATGCTTTTGTAGGTTCGCTGGTTGCTTTGTAGAAGTTCAATTGATTCCATACAAAAAAATTACTAACCGTATTTGAATTATAGATGTGAACATAAATATCTAAAAAGCTATCTTATTTTTAAAATGTTTTTATTGATAGAATTTTTATCTTTATTTCCAGGTGAGTTGTCTACCAATCAAACATATTTACTACAATAATTTAAGCCAGTGTCTTCATTGGAGTGATGGTAAGTTATCATCACAAGTCTCTTTCTCAATCTCTTAAGGAGAGAAGACTATTAAGAAAAAATGATGGCCTAGTGATGGACTAATAAATAATACTCGCTCTCAATACCTCCTTGAGTATAAATATCCATTAATTTTCTGAATAATTAATGTATGATAAAAAAGTTGTGGATCGGTTGGAAAAGTCGTCAGCATTAGTTAATAACTTCCCAACGTGAAGCGTTGATAATTGATGCATCAGATATATACACGACCAAAAACATAATAGTTAGTAAATTAAAAAAGATATCAATTAATAATCACTTTGCAATGTAATACTTTGTAATACAGACCCCGGACCGTATTTTGTAGTAAAAATAAATCCCGAAGAAGAGCTGTTTGTGAAACTGTAACATTTGATATTTTTTTTGGGTTTGTGAATCTTCCATAAAACAATAAAAAAAAAATGTTGCAAGAACACAAACACGTAATGAAGAGTTGAACATTCACTTTGTCGCTTTGTCGGGTTAAAACGATTGAAAAAAGCTTCGTGAATCAACTAACAGAACAGTCGCTTAGATTTTACGGACTTCATATTGAAAACGGCTAAAAAAACTGCGCTAAAGTCTTGTGCTATAAAGAAGGAAATTGCATAAAATAAAATCTATAATGACCAGAGGAGACTTTTTAATTAATATTGCTTCTTGCAGTTTTCTATGTGATTTTTTTTTATACAAGCAAGCTTAAAGTTTTCGTCTGTATGATTTTATTGAGAACTAGTATTGCTACCCGGCGTCGCTCGGACTAAGCGACTAATAATTATTTAATGTTATATCATTCGACATAATTATATCACAAAATCTAACATCCAATAATACAAAATAGAGTTAATATAAAATCACAAACTTTATTTAATTTGATGACATTCTCGCCCATTAAAATGTCCAAATTCAAGGAAAAAATCTATTTGCTGTCAAAGAAATGTCAAATAATACCTTCACGTAAATAATAAACATTATTATTAATAATAAAAGCAGGGAAAAGTTCTGTAGAAGACTAATTTATCACATTTTGACTAAATGTCTTCGCCGATAAAAATTCAAACATTTTCTTTCATATTCGATTTAATGGCAACTTGCAACAACAATGCAAAAGGGAATTACAGACCCACATATATACGCCGTTTCGGTTTTATATATAAGATTTAAAATTTCACCAAGTAAACTGAATACTGAAGACAATTTAGCGCCTAAGCCGAAGAAAAATAATTAACTCTTTGAGCCTTAAGTTGATTTGCAACGAGAGTTGTTATATGTTTCCGATTTAACACATTGGGTGCTGAGAAGACGCATAGCGAGGTTAAAACACAGGTCTAGCATAATAAGAACGTATTGTTTAATAATAAATATATTACAGTAGTTAAATTAACGTTATTTTAATGGTCGTTTGAGCAGATTCGTACGTTAATTTTTATATCCACTTGCTAACAATCGATTTCACAAATTTTACTTGAACCTAATTTGAAAAAAATACCTTTTTTATTATAGATAACCATGTTGGAATAGAACAGACTCAATTGTTGTAATAAAAAATGCAGTAAAATTTTCACGGTAGTAAAATTTGCACGTCAATAAAATCTATGCAACGTTTTATGCTTTATTTGTAGTGTAGAACTTTTACAGTTTAAAGCACTGGCAGGGACACAGCTGTTCCGGAAACTCTGGTTTACGATGCAGTCGATCGGAATTTATAACAAGTTATAAACACTTCCATATACATATATATGTAACACGTATAACATACGAACTGTTTACCGGTTAACTTACTCTCTCCTCTTCCGCCATTGAGAGCTGCTAACACATTCTTATAAATGGTAAACACCTTTGTATGCACATAATGAAAATTCAATTAATACAATCACAAAGTATTATATGAGTTTGTTCCGATCTACACAAAGTTAGATCGGTTATATAATAACCCTTTTCCCCCAAAGAGTTGAGTTCCTTCAATTAGCAATTTTAGAATATGATTAAACACAAATATATCAATTATGTGTTATTATCACCATTTTCCATGTTGATTTTTGATTTAATTGACATTTACTATACAATGTTTTAAAATACCAATATATTTATTTTTTGAGTTGGATGACTACCGAATATAAATGGTAAATTTTTGATAAAAAATTGTGTAAGGACATTTATTGGTTTATTTATTGGACATTTATGACTCGGATAAATGAATTGAACCAATATTACAATTTTTTTTAAATATGGATTGATAAAAACAGTTTTTAATTCATCTGGAAACACAGCAAAATAATCAAGGCATATTTCCTTGATTTTTCTAAATTCAAATCTTGTCTTTTCTACATTTTGGCTGTATTTAATACGGATTTATTTTCCGCGAGCATTTTAAATAAAATATCACTCTCAATATTTTGTCTACTGCAAATGATATTTAAACTGGTGTCCAGAGTTGTAATGAAGGCGAAGAAAAAAATTCTCGCCTGTTTTATAAAGTTTGAGATAAAAATAAAAAAAATAGCTCACTTTTTGAAGCAACAACTTTACTTGTACTTGTTACGGTCAATGAAGTTAAAGAATGTAGATTGTAGACGGAAGAAAGTAGATTTTTGATTTGACGGTGATATAAAAGGTCAGTGTCCATAGGTGTAGGCCTTGTTTTGATACGTCTACGCCAAATTTATATAATCAATACGACGAGCATAAAAAATAAATATTCATTATTTGAACATCACAGATTGTGACTTATCTTTTATATAATGAATCCATTTGAACGACGGTGAAAGATACTGACTTGGTTGCAACCAAGGCCGTGGCCCATAAGTCGTAAGTGTGTTAATGCAGGAATTTTACCTTAGTTAATTTATTGAATGTTTACGGATCTTTACGGCCACTGGGATAGTGTTTTCATATTTTGAAATGAAACGTTGAGTTCTTATTAAAAGCATTTACCTATGTATATCATCGCATAAAATCTTCTTTCTTAGAAATAATCTTTGCGTGTTATTTATAGTTAGAATCGTAGTTTTGCACAAATTTCATAGTTAAGTAGAGATCTTATGTGAGAAGCAAGGATTCACGATGTTTTTTTCAATTTTCGGGAAATTCTCACATTTCGAAAGTGTAGTAATTACTATGATTTTTTATTTGAATATTTGTCCGAATGAAATAAACAAATAATTAAGAAAATTATCATATTATGTGTTTCAATAATATTAATATGTTAATTATAATTCATTTAAACAAAAAAAACTGAAGCTCTTTACAGGTCAAAAAAATACAAATCAAATATTAAAAATAAGTCGGCACTTAACTTAGTAGAACTTTTTCATGCAATCGTTTATATTAATATAAACAATATTAGGAATTGATTTGGTAGAACTCCATTATAATACGGTGAGAAAAATAACAATGTATTTTAATTCTACAGAAATTATTTTATATATTTGTTGATATCTATTTCGGCTTACACCCTCGTCAGAACTAGAATATTGGGAATATTTGAACATTATGGCATTTGTGATTTTATGACATTCTTTGTGACCTTTTACAAATTTTTTACAGGAGGTTATGTGAATTTGAGAAAAAAGGTTGAGGTTGATCCATTATTGAAGATGAATTGAGTCCTGTTTCATGATATATTTTTAAATGTCCCGGAAACCAAGTCAAGAAAAAAATACTTTATTCCCGGTTTGTCTCAACTCCGTATCCCTGTGCGTAGCTTTTTTCAGTGAAAATATTTTATTTCTTGTTTTTTTGTCGTATTTTATGGTAATGCAGTCTCAAATTAATTACCGAAACGTTGCTTTTAATTGGAGAATGTCATCGTAAATAAGAAATAATGGATACAAGTATTTTCTTTATAAGGTATTGAATACAATTATCAGGAAGCCATAATGAAAGGTGCACGATAATGAAGTTTCAATGTTGTAAAATTTTCGAAATCATTCGTTCGGTAGATTATTTATGCAGTAGTTAATATAAGCTATATATAACTATTCATGTGAAGCTTAAAACTCCTAGCTTTTACCTTGATAAATAGAGTAAAAGATTTTCAATGTGTTATTACTGTTGATAGCCCTTCACATATGTCCTTCATTTAGACGTAGTTTAAGGAAATGGTCGGTAAACTTATTCGCCAAAGAGCCTAATATATGCAACGATTAAAAAAAATTGGGGGCCAAATCTCTCTATTAATTAAATACACGTTTATTATAATTTTAGACCTGCATTAGTTTGTACACTGAATAAAACTCGATTTTATACTAAATAAATATTTTATTTATTATACTTAGAAAAAAATAATATGAAAGAAAGGTATCCTTAAATTTAAATTATACATAATAATTACTGACAAACACTTAATGCAAACAATGTCCTTGCAAAGTTTGAGTAAGTCAGGTTTGTAGGTTGTAGTGTTTAATTTTAGGCACGATTCCAGGTTTTCATCAATAAGACGACTTTTGAGCTTACTCTTGATTAAATTCATGCTTGAAAAAGATTGTTCACATGAATACGTAGAACCAAAAACGGAAAGAACAGCAAACGCGAGTTTTTTCACCTGATCATAAGATTCAGTAATACTATTCCAGGCGTTGGAAATTATCATGTCTTCCTTTTCCAGGTCTTTTAAAGCAGAACACTTGTGCTTCAAATTTAAACTAAGTTCACATTTCTTTTTCGTATTTCCAAATCAATACAGAGACGTTCAAATGTTGAGCTCCATATTTCCTTGTTTTTTTAAATCCAGCAATTGTATTTCAAATTTACCAATGTCGATGCCAAAAGGAGAAAATTTCAAATTTGTTATAGTAGCATTAAGTGATTTTTTTAAATTTTTTTATTATTTATTTCTGAGCCGCACTTAAGGGGCCAAAGAGCCGCACTTTGCCGACCACTGGTTTAAGGAAATCCGACGAAGACAATTGATCGTATATATATTACTATATCTACGTAGGTCAATTAAGAGAAGAGACAATTTATAGTAAGATTTTTATGAATGATGATTGCATGATGTACATATATGGACTTCTAATGAAGAATCTTGTTTTTACGATACTATGTCAGTCACTTGACTCTCTTTTAGAGAGAGAAAAGAAAAATAGATGGGATGATAAAAGAACTTTTCGATAGTTAGTAAGATAGTATCTTGCGAGACGTATTTCCAACAGATTTACTATTCAACTACTTGACTTCAACATAAATATTATTTAATGGTTCTTGATGAAGCATTTATTTAAGTCTGATATATGTACATGAATGAAGTGATATACACATTCAATTACGTTAAAAATATGTGTGATTTAAAAGATCTTCTTAATATGATGAAAAATACGTTTCATTCAAAACCAATAATAATTATGATTCTCAGACAAACATTTTATTTCAAGACTACTCATCATCAATCAATAGTGTCAAAGTTATTACAAAATTCTTTACCGCTTTTCGTTTCCCATTGAATTAGAATCCATCAAAAGTCCGATTTAAATTGAAAATTATTGCCGGTCAGGGCTATTTAAATTGTTTTTTTTATTACTGAAACCTATGCTACAACGAAAGACGTAATAGTTAATTATTTGATTGATTAATGAATATGTTAATAATAGTAGATTAGTGTTTATTAACAACACGTAAATGAGTTTTTTTTAATTACTTGCTTGTTCCTAATTGATAAAGCTAAACTATTCGCTGCGTTCAACCGTGAAATTAAGAAAACTAACAAGCTACTAACTTAATTATATAATTTTGGTATTGTCACAGAATTAAAAAATAAAAAAGCACTAACGAATGTTAGATAATTTTCGTAAAGCTCGGATAAGTTTTTTTTCCAAATTCAATTTTAAAATAAGCGAACTTTTCATTAAGTGAAGCGTGTGCTAAAAAAATATAATACAGACAATTCTCGGAAAAACAATGTCACTAGAATTCTAGAATAAAATATAAAAGTACGTATTGTCTTTTTTAAGCTGTATAGAAAAGAATATTATTTGAAGGTACCTATGTCAAGGTTGTGTAAAAGCTGCTGTTTTTAAATTAATGCTTTAATGTGTACGAGAGTTTGTGAAATTAGACCATTGTTTACGAACTGCTGTGAAGTCATCTCTACAGAGCCTACCCGATCCTAAAAATGGGCCGTAGCAAGAGTGGTTACCTAACCAGTGTACTATTCCTATCCATTCTATATCTCCTATCTTCGAAAAAGAGTTAACCAACTGGACAACAAGCAATTCTCGCCAAAAAAAATCACATTGATAGTGGACATCAAAACAAAATGAACTTAAAGACTTGGTAAATTATGGATATATGGTCACGGGCAGAATTTTTGTAAAGTTTTATGAAAAATAAGCACATTAAATAAAATGAATGTAAGGCTTACGATTTTTTTTGAAATGTTTTGTCTTTAATTTTTAAATTTATTATAATAGAAGATCCTAAAGAATACTTCACAATAAGTAATAATTTAACCAGTAATAAGCAAAAATGCAACCACAAACTACACAAATAGTAATATTATACAGATAGAGACAGTCAGATAAGTTTATTATTTGTTTAAAATAAAAAGAATAATTTTATTATAGGCTAATATTAAAAAACAAATTCATCTTTCAAAACTCATACAATAATTAGTAATATTCTTTAGATTTAATCATTTTGATTCCACATTTTATAATAATCCACAAGAACTCAAAGAGTAAAGTCAAAAGATAAAATTATAAGCCAGTATGTATAAATTTTTTGAGATTAGCTCGAGAGGTTTGGGATTCTGTCCCGTGACCATATATCCATAATTTACCAAAGACTTTACTCAAAACGATAGGAATAATTGAATTGGTGATGGAGACATGAAATATTCCTATATTATTTATCAATTTTTTTTTCTCTAGTGATTATTATTACTAATCTGATAAGGTCAATTAAAATGTAGTTAATTAATGCGACTCAAATAACGAATATCATCATCACCATACCTAACATGATCATCTTGTCTTCCGATGAGAGTGGTATGAAAAAAAAACATCGTGATTTGAGCGTTATTTTTCAAGGTTCGTGCCAAAGAAATTATCCATTTTTTAAACAGCCTCATTATAAAGAATGCGAAGGCCGTTTTCATAAACACCGTGCCAGCTGAAACTATTTTTGATTGATGGTTGTAGCGAATTTTTAAAAGGATTTTTTTTCATAATGCCAAGAATATTTTTCGGCATGATATCCCGCAGAACCGTGACTATTGAAAAATGTTCTTTTCATATTTGGGATAAACAATATAACAAAACATTGCGAGAATTATTAATTGAGCGATCATTTCATTCATACACCCACTTCATGTTCTGGATTTGGTTTTAAATAGCTGATTTTTCAATAAATAAAAACACGTTTGTTGTTCTCCCGTTAAAGCTTCAAATACAGCTAATGGCTAACAGAGTATTCGCGGTAATGATAAATTGTAATTTTAATTGCAGTGTTTTTTTTTTACTTTTTACTGGTCGCCTTGGTTTACTTTATCATGTAACATAATTCAAAATAACCTATAAACAATTTTCTAAAATACATCTATAAATTCATTTGTTCAACCGTTCTTTGAACGGATGAGAGAATGAGAGTATCAGTTTACATTCATATTAATGGTCAACTATTTGTTGTTTACCTCAGCTTTTTAATGATACGTGTATGGTAGTTTTTCTACAAATGACATTACTATCGTATTACGAAGGATATATACTGAACAAATTTGTTTATATTAGGACGGTATTTTTATGCAATGTCAAAGCTGTTTCTGGGCTTAACTTCATTATAATCTTCCATAAACCTGTTTGTAATTAAATAATTCACTTTACAATTAAATAATGTATCGAAATATACATCTGAGTTATGGAAAACTAGCGGCTCTTTAAAGTGACTTTAAATTGGTAATGCATTTTAGCGATAATTAATGTCAAAATAGCGAAGTTGATTGATACATAATGTGCTTTATTTATCAGTTGGTGATATGTTGTGATCTAAGCATAATATAATATAGCTTTTTCTTAACTTATTTGAAATACTTAATCAATACCTGGTAGATATTATTTTTATTATCTAATGTTTTCAATATTTAGGAAATCTCCTGTCAACATAGTGGATTAACCGATGGTCTTTTACGTACATTCGTGGGCGTAATTATTTGAGAGCCGAAAACACGATAGACTGTATGCAGCTGACTTCAACTGAATGCTTAATACATTGTTCGACAAAACCTACAGGTATTTTCAAAAATGAAATCTAAGAGTATGGTTATCAACTGTAATTTATAGCACCGTATAAGCTATTGCTATGTGGATATTGTAAATCGACATACATAGATATCATATTGCAATTGTGGCCCAAAAGGTTTGGACTAAAATGTTCATAGCAATATGTATCTATATGGTATATCGTTAGTATAACAGAAAAAAACACAAAAAATAAATCTATTTAAGCGACGAGACCCATTTTTTGATGAATTTATAAGTATACTAGCAAAATTGACAAATTTGGGACGATTTCAATCCAAACGAGATACATCAGCACCAAATATATCCCAAGAAAGTCATTGTTTGGTTCAGATTTTGGTCTGGCGGAATCATCGGTCCGTACTTCTTGACAGTTGGGTGAGGCGGAATTTTTAGACAACATGTATTGACAAATCGAATGAAGAAAATGCTGTTTGTATTGGAAATCGAATCCATGAGGTACTTCATGGAAGCCAACCACTTTGTCTACTGCACATGGACCACGAAAGATTACTTAATCATTAAATTTTATTAATAATTTTGTAATGCACCGTTTAAAGGTTTTATTACTTTTATTCGACAGATAAAAGCTTACAAGTGAGTTTGTAATACAATGAAACATTTTATACCGTGTCAGAAACAAAATATCACGTTATTTAAATCAGAATATTTGCTTAATCATTCCAGAAACAGTGCCCCTCAATATTTGATCGTTTATATACATTGTCAAATTTAATGCATACCACTCGAAAGCTCCAGAATCGCTAAAACTTTTCCAACGTACTGCCAAAGTCGCTTGTCACGCGTTTCCGTCCTGGTGCGGTTTTCGGGTTTGACTGCGGGATCCCTGCAAGGATTAGCGGTTTTTAAAGGGTCGTAAGTCGCCGTGCCTTGATTCGCCCCTGTGGTGCCTACGTATCTAATTAGGTGTTTGTTTAGTTCCACTAACAAAGGTATGCGAATATTTATCTACAGTAGCGGAAACTAGCCAAGGTACTGTTGGACCCAATATCCGGGACGGACACTATTTGACAGTTATATACGCAGGAATGAATTCAAATTTGGAGTCAATAAATCTTTGCATAGTGGAATATGCTAGAGAAATAATTGAAAACTGATGATTTTCATCAGACAAGACTTAACAATACTACAAAATTATAATGGTAAAAAAACAAATTATTTAAATAAATAAAACACATTTTGCTGTACTACTTCCGTATATAATTTTATAAAAATAAAAACCGGTTCTTTTTATCGTGAAAATCATCAGTTGAAAAGCTCGCGATAAGCGAAACTGGTTCTGATCTTTTTAAAATCATAAGTGGAAGTAGCATATTTTTTTAATTTATCCACGAAGAAGTGGCACTTCACACCATAAAAGTTGTATATAATTCAATTTTACAAGATAAATAAATGATAAAGTGATAGCTATTTACTATTCTTTTAAAATTCTTACGGATTTTTTATTATTAAAATAAAGTTATTCCAAGTGACTACACATTTTACGGATTTCGAAAGTTTTTAAAATACATACACACTAATTAAATTCAGTCAAAAAAATTAATGCTTGGGGGTGAAAGGGAGAATGTTTACTTGATTCAAAAGTCTCTCTATTTGAGTAAATGTCTATAGAAACTCAATAGGCACTGCAAAAAAATTATAAACTTGTTTAAATGGATACAAAAAAAATACTTGCGTTTTGAATACGACTGCAGTACTGTGTATATTTCAGTAGAAGCAAAAAAACATTCAGCAGATACGAAATGAAAAAAAGTGATTAATTAAAATTTGCATAAAGAAAGAAAAGATTAAAAAAAAATATAAGCTTTTCAAAGCGTAATGCTTTTTTTTCAAAAATTAAATGCGGAGAAAACTTCTAATTATGTATTCTATAACACTAAAGAGATAATTTCCCATGAGTTTTTCAATGGAAGAGTAATACGTAAACTAGCTTTGCATTTCCAGTTCATTTCATGACGTGGAAATGTAACTTAAGTAAAAAAGCATCACCGTTCAACTAAAAGAGAAATATTTATTCTTTCATTTGTTGAAAATAATATTTCAACCAGCTGTGTTACGGACATTTGTGGCAAAAAACGGGTTTTTCTTCCATTGTATTGTGTTTTCTTTAACCCTTTGTGAATTTACTTACTTTATCATATTTCAGATTCTAGAAAATATACTAGTTTGAAAAAATGTGAAGCAATGTATTTCATACGTCGGTCCTTGTGGTCTAGTGGCAAGGGCTTTTTCCTAGCGATCTGGAGGCCCGGGTTCAATCCCGGCAAGGTCAGACTTTTTCAATAGAAAAAAAGAGATCTTGGACTGGGTGTATGTTATTTATCGTTGATCTTGTGCACAACTGATTCGTTATTTATCATCGAGTTAATCTCGTATGACTTTCACAATTAAGAATATTTGGCGCATTAGCGTAAGCTGTAATGCCAAATAATTTTTAAATTACAGATTATGTATTTTTTAAGCTATGTCAGCTCACAATGCTGTACACATAGACTTCTTATGAAGTAAATCTCTTCAAAAGTGTTATATGAAAATTGCTTGATACTCACTTCTTTTTTTTAAAGAGAATAAGAACATATTGGGGTAGGCTTAGGACCAATGGTTAGCTTATTATACTTTGTCCCGTTTTTAAGTATTAAATTAGTAACTGAAATCCATACATCGAAAGATACCGCGACTCAAGTTGACTGCGGAATGACATCTTTTTTTGCATGGTCAAAGAAAAGAGAACAGTTTTCATTTTTCAGTCAAACATTTTGGCTGTAAGGATAATTATTATTTTTATAGAATCTTGTTATTGTTATTAAAAAAAGCTTGGAAAAAATGTATCGTTAAAATGATGAAGTTGTTTACAATTAATAAAACATATTCCTCTTTATTCTATATTTTTTTCTTGATAGTCCCAAGAACGTATTCCTGTAAAAAATGAGAATGAGGAGAGAAATCATGTAAACATATTTTAAAGTAAAAAATATTTTTGTACTTATTCCGATATACTAGGACCAAGGCATAGAATTGACAGTGAACACCTTAAAAGTATTTTAAATGGAATAATATTTTAGTAGAAGTGTCATAGAAAAAAATAATTATAGTATTTCTTGCAATAGCTAGAAACAAACTGATACGCTGTACTGTTATCATTGAAATCTTACTCAATATTGTATGTGGAATCGACACACTGTTTACATGAGTTTATCATGAAAAATGGTTAAGAATTGATATAAAATCTTTTTTTCTTATAAAATATTTCAAAGCGACATGAAAACGAAATCTGCAATGAAGGTGTCAATTATTTAAAAGGTAGAAATTATTTATAGATGAGAGAGAGTGCCACCTATTAATTTCGCCCAATACATACGTGGATACAAATAGTGCATTAAACGAGAGAATATGTTTATGATGTGCATTAAAAGTTAACTATCTATTTATATCTACGCATGCAATGACATATGGGAGTGTGTGTGAGAGAGTGTCACAGAAAAAAGGATTAATCAAGACAAGTATACTATTATAAACATAGTAATTAGCAAGGCGTCTGCCAATCAATCATATTATGTAGTGTAAACAAACACAATATTCAAAGTGTACATATTGTTTTGTGTATATATATATCTGAATGCCTATATATATCTTAATCAGCTGGAAGGAAGCAAGCCGCAAATATACAAAGTGTCAACGCACAATCCTTGGGATATACTAATGTGTGGTCGTGCTGATGCTCCGCACAGATAACCCTCCGCAGAAGATGGTATCATTTGGGTTCGCATAACGCCATGGTTGTGTGACAGATGGAATCTGATAATGGCATTGGCACGCAGTTTCTTGGAGACGACATTATTAGCATCAGTAAACAACCAAAGGTGAGCCCAGTGTGGCGAAATGTTGCCATCTCGAGTGAAATGAATTACAATACAGAACATTTCCTCGCGACCTTTTTTTAAATTTGGAACACGATATATTTTATTAAATGTGAGTATTGCGGTATTGGTTTATATTCGACATTTAATAAAAATGAATAATGTTGTAAATGCATGTATATATATCATAGCCAAAAATATGTAAATGATGAGATGAAAATAGCCACGACTTGTACAAAATAATAATAATTGTATATTAATCTACAACTCGCTGAGATGTTTCTATTTTGATGATCATCGTATATTTAAAAATATTTTTTTAGGACAGCACATTGGAAATGATATAATAAAAAAATGATTAGGCATAGCTTGATTGCAATTACAAGGCAACTCATATAAACTATATTTTTTTTAAAACTCATACATTATTTTGACTACTTTCAGGGGATTAAGAACTGAAAACTTCAAAAAAAGACATACTTATATTTTACGGAAATTTCTTGGCCTAATTTTATACCAAAAATATGTTGGGCATAATTTCTTTTAATTACAACTGATTCAATTGTTCAATCACCTATATTTTTCATACAACCTTTATTTACCTTCCTCAATTTGATATAAATAAGCCTGCGTAAATGAATGCGTCATGAATTGAAAAAGTTCGAGACGAATGAAACCGGTCTTGATCCTTTTACAACTAATTGTGGAAGTATGTAGTACGAAAAGTGTGTTTAACATATTTAAAATAATGTCGTTTCACCAAGAAGCGAAACATTAAAAGTGATGTATTATCATTATGAACTGAACAGACTGACCACGCTACTTATGCACTCGAAAGAGTGGCGCTGTGAGAATATCCTGAACGACGCCCACAAAAAAACGGATTGCCAGAATTCGAAAAAATTTAATTCCCTAATTTGATATAGACGTAACGCGTGAGCTAAGTGCGGTCGGTGGATTCTTATGTCAGAGGGGAGAACATTTATTTAGTATTAACGGCTGCTGCACGCTCGAGTGAACTGTTAAAGAAATCAGAGTGTAGTTTGAAATCTTATTCTTTGTTTAATTTGATGACTTGTTCGATAAAGAAGATAAATTTTTCTCAAAGAAAAAGCTCTTAAGTGTTTTATAAGAAACCGCTGAGATATACAACGAACAAGATACGTCTACTACAACTGCACTCAAACGAAAATAAATTTGAACACTATTTAATAAAAGATGCATTACTTTTTTCCACAAAAAATATTGTGTAGCCAGCTACTGCAAGATACAATGTTGTTGTAAGCAAAATTTACACTATCCTTACATTAAACTACTAAGTGGTGTGCAGTTAACTTGGATTAGTTCCGCAGGTCATGTTTAAGTTACACCGTTTCGCAGCTCCAGTAGAATTTATGGCAGAATCCTGAGAACTTAGAATAATTAGTACCAGCGTGGACGCTTTTCCAACACTTTGATCGATGTCGTGTTTTGTGCATAATGTTTATTTCTTCTCTGATATAGGAAAAATTACTATCACGTTTATCGATAGAAAAGGGTTTTTGTTTGAAATTGATTCCATTATTTATCATATTATCATATAAACATGTTCTTTAGACAAATGAAACTCTTTGAAAAAATATCGATGTAATTTAGTTCTAAATTTTTTTTAAGATAATAGTTGCAAGGAATATCGGCTTACACCCTTGTCAGAACTATCTGTATTGCTAGTTATAAAATAAATAGCTATCAACTTTATATTTAATAACTTTTTTAGAACTAAAATACATAGTAATTTTTTTTACCGTGCTATAATAGAGTTCCCCCAAGTTAATGCCAAGTCAATCAATAAAATGTGAAACACGTGTCGTGCATAGTTACACAACAAGTAGAAAACATCATTTAATAAGTCATAGCAGAAAAATTCTAAAAAAATATTACCATATTATTTATAGTTATTTGAGTAGTCTTTAAATTACATTAATGTCGTTCATATAAAAATGCTGTTGGATTCGTAAGAAGGGAAAAGCGTTGAATTCTAAACATATTCAGTTCAGGATTTTGCAAGCGCAAAAGACTGTGTATATTTATTTTAACACTATTTTTAAACAATTCATTGCTACAGAAAGGACGGTATAGAAACTATATTATAGATTCCAGAAAGTTCTAAGAGTCTATACGTTTCACATATGGAACGGGTATGGTTTTAAAAACCACCCCTCGTAGAAAAAAAATACACGTCAATAGGTTAATAAGTACGTATATATAAATAATATAGCCCCATCACATCACCCACCCCAACCTTTCAGGATCGACAAGCGCATTTCATTTAGGACGTGTGTTGACTTTTTATTGTCAGCAATGTCCTTATTTTTCACAAAATTCTTTCATTTCGTTCGCCTCTCAATATTCACGACCCCGGCGCGAATGTTCTCAGCTTCAATTTTGAGTTCATTGACTCTGATTAGTTTTTCAGCACGGAGATTTTCATCGTTTAGGGTTGCTGGGCTCAAAACAGAATGCATAGTAAAGTTTACGATATGACTGCAATATAATTACGAAAGAGTATTTTTTTTTTGGTATCACAGTGGTCATAGGAAGACGATTAGACCACGTATTAAAGATGCATCAAAAAACTAAAGTTATGCTAAGTTTTCTAAATAAACTGCTCGTTACTCAGTTTCTCAACTTTTTTTCAAAGAGAATTATAGGTACTAAGACATGACTAGTGGTTAGCTACGTCCTGTTTTTTTAGTATAGGAAGGGTTTTGGACTGAATTTTAGACAATATAGCCATACTTTCAAACAGTAATTCGATTGAAAAATGAAACAGTCTCAACTGGGATTCGATCCAGTGAGCTAAACAACCATATCCAACGATGTTCAAATTTGACCACAGATCTGTCACTTTAATCGTATTTATTTTGATAATAATCGGCGTTCGCAATTGACTTGCCTTACCTCTTAACCCTTCGAATAAGATGAATTGCCATTAGTATTAAGTTTGGAAAGCAATAGTTTCTTAATATCACATACCCTCGCTCACTCTTAGCCCTATTTAAGAACATCTGCTACAAAACGTACAGAGGTTTAAAAAACACTAAAGTATGACAAAAGTTCAAAATAGCTGACTGCTTTCATGTATGCAACCGTACTGGCTAAAAAAATTATCTATCACTTCATGATAATAGAATAACTATGACGTAGGGAACCCTTATATATTGAATTTAAACGTGTACATTTTTTGTAGCAAATATTATGGCTTTTTATAATGAAATTTTCTTTATTTCTAGGTGAGTTTTCTGCAATTTAATATACACCATCAAATTGACTTAATATCCACACAAGTAAGAACATTCTTTTGTTTATATTATTTATTCTGTTCGACCAATATTCTAATGAAAAAACTATCATTTCTTTAAAGATAAATTGAAGGCACTATGAGTATCATGAGTTATTTAAATATGCTAACTCTGATTATGTTAAAACAGACTTTCCTAATTGTATCTTCAAATTATTGATATTTTTTACTTTAAAAACTTTTTAAATGTAATTTGACTGATATTGAATGGCTAATCAAAATTGATCGCTCTCATCGTGAGCAAATCAAAGCGTGTTGATAGTAGGAAAGAATAACAAAAATAATTTATTAAAATTCAATCTTCTATTCTGAAAAGTTTCGAAACACTGTATGCTTTATGACAAGTGTAATGCAATCATTTTACAAAATTAAAGCTTACATATTTTATAGTATAAGATGTTGGAAGTATTTACATAGTAAATCCTGTAACTTATATTCCGAAGTGTCAAACAACTTTTAAAGGGGGCTTTAAAGTTGAAAGTTATATCATTCTTCATATAACATAAAGACGGAGGATTGTTTAGTTAGCTTGTGGGAATGAAGCTCAGAGTAAGTCGCATTTCGATAGTATGCATTGCTCGTTCAAGTGGCTTGATTATTGAAAGACTTTATATCTGTTTGTAAAGAAAGACTCGTCGAAGTATTCAATTACTTTTTGTCACATCACACTATCACAGCCAAGAAAATAATTAAACTATTCAAAATTATAAGATATGTAGCAGCACACTTTTTTGAAGATTAACATTAAAATATACTGACTGCCTAGTACTACATATTCTATATATCCGCTAATCAAATTGAAACTGATAACTGTTGCTTTTTGAATTGGAGATTACTGGCAGATAATAAAGAGGCCGATTCACAAAAGCATCATATAAATACCAATCTTATTTATAAATGTATATATTTTTTAGAATCAAATAAATGTATGGTGATACAGTTGATATTTAAAATGCAATTTTTTTGTTCTATCATTGTTTTTCGTACGCATTTTACAATGGAAACAACTAATGTTAATATGAACAAAAACTTCAAATAGCCCACACGAAAGCACGTCGGAAATTAAAAGAAAACTGAAATTAGGTACCATAACTTACCATAAAAACCATATTTTTATTTTGATTAATATAAAACAATAAAAGCTATGTTTTCTTTATAACATGAAAGCTTTTGGTCATTTAATGCCATAATTAACTTTTGATTACCGAAATTTGTGAGGTAGAGTTGTTTAAATCAGATTAAAAATGATTTTTAGTATTAAACCGGTGGATAATTAATATTTTTATGTCACAAGAATTTTAATCACAGAATAGTTTATGGGAGTAATAAGGACAAAAAAGAATGTTAGTTTATCAGTTGTAGTTTGTTGCAAAAAAGTCTTTTTTTATAATTTCAGTTATATGAACAATCGTCAAGAATAATGATATATATTTTTTTTTTAATTTGGTACTTTTCCATGAAATATGTCGCCAACGATCCTGGTCTCGGCTTTCGGTATCCTCAGAAATATCAAGTGCAGGAATGAACTTGAACTAATCTCTCGGGTGCTTCCCTTATGTTCGTTTATTGGTATTCGAATCAAAGCTGAAATGCCTGAAGATGCCGAAATGCCAAACTCGGCCATGAGCGACAAAACTCATAGAAATTACTCAATTCATACGATATAAATTTGACTTTGATATTCCATCATGCACTTTCAGTCGAGATCCTCTCCTCAGTCATGAAAATGACTAATCTCAGAGAAGGCGTTAAGCTCGAAAAACACTAACACAAATACTTATCACCACTCGCCTACAGGTCCGGTGGAGATGATATTTTTGTTTCTTGTTGAAAGCTTTCCTAATAAAAATATTATAAAATTCCCGTAAATACAATTCAATCGTCAAATATAAGCCAGCCCATTTGGTAATATCACCCGGAGCACAAATAAAAATAAATCAGCCCACCGGAAAGGAAATAATTTATTCACCATAAAATGCATCCATCCCCTCTATATAATGGCAAGAGAAGTACAAAATAAATAAATGTTCACGGTAATGCCTTTCATGGGTATTTATTGCCGACACTTTCGATTATGGTGTTTGCTGTGAAATGTGCGCGGTGCAAAATGGTGCGCTGGGTGAAATTTGTGCGGAGGAATAGGAGAAGGCGCGGACCGACGCCGGCGCTTACTGTGACGCTTTTTCCGCCCTTTTCAAAGTCCCAAATTTATTGTTTCCCCTTATTTACAAAACCAAACGCACACAAATCCCGATCATTCTAAATTTAAAAGACTTAAAAAATGCAATACATAACGAAAATTTTCCAATAAAACAATTGCTAACGAAAAAGCTTTTTTTCCATTAAATTAAGAATCAGGTCTGGTTTCATTCATCGCGAGTCGCTTAAAATGGCAAATTGCTACATCAATGAAATATTTAGCTTTTAGAGTACTTACTCACATTAAATTAAGAATCAGGTCTGGTTTCATTCATCGCGAGTATTATCGGCTGATACAACATACCAAAATACAGCGTTATTTAATAAAACTAATAAAGGTATCACAAAAATTGGTAATAAAAATAATTCATAGATAATAAATAAAATAAGTTTAATTTATTTAAAATAGTCTATAATAAAAATTTTTGGGACCTCTTACAATTAGAATCCACTAGATTAAAAACCAATTAATTTAGTCTAGTTATTAATATTTTTTATTTGTAATATTTATATGAATGTCACTTCAAGAAAAACAGAATGTTTAGTTCAATGTTATGGTTAGTTATACTGTCACCATACCTACACCTAGACCTAGACCAATGCGGAAATAATCTGACAGTGTCACTCTGAAAAATGTTGAATTACTGTAATTCATGCAACAGCATTTATAGTACAACTGTTAATTCTTGTAATAAATTTTGTCGAATTAACCTTAAATTTCTTTTGATCGGAAAAATGTTTTTAATTATTCTTAAATCAGTAAATAATTTTGTATAGCTTCACAGAATTAAATTAAAATACAATGTAATTTATCAAATAACTTTATTTTATCTGATTCTGTTTTCTTTTAACGTAGTCGGCTACAAATGTGAATCTATATCAATTTATAGACAGATGCCTTATTAATTTATTCAAAATTATTATATATTTCTACGAATAATTATTTACAATTATGTATATATATTTCTACTTGTTATATATGAACTATTTTTAGAAGACAGTAGGGATACAAAAATATTCACCCGGAAAGCCCTGTTTTGAAAATCTGAAAGTTTTGAAAGTTTTGAGGAAATGCTTTCCCATGAGTAAAGGACACCAAAGACGTGAAGCAAATGATTACAAATCTGTAAACTGTTTTATTAAATATTAAATGTTAAAAAAACACATAAAACAAACAATATAATACCTAGACACTCGTTTCAAATGTTCATGCGCTTCATCACAGCGATGTAATCATAATAATTATTACTATAGGCGATACGTCATATATTATATCCGCAATGAAATGAAAATGCTGTCAAAAATACGGTCCCAAGTTTTCACTACACGACAGTTTATCAAGCGAGGGAGTGTTTATGACTAAAAATGACAAAATACTACGACATAATACGAAGCAGGAGTGCTTAACAATGAAAAATAATTAATATTTCCTTAAACTTTTAATCACTCCATTATACATTATTTAAAAATTATAACTAAATGTTATATCGCATTATTTTAAAGTGACGACCTGAAAAAACATGGATAAGTAAGGGTACAAAAGTTTTATTCCATCATGTAAGCTAACAATTATACGTATAATATAAAAATAGCTTGATGCCAAGATATTATAGATATGAAAAATATTGAACAATTGTCGTAGAACCTGATGACCTGATATTTTTATTTTATTGAAATATAGCTCCGCCAAAATTAATTTAAATTTGACTCGATCACAATTTATCAAGACAAAAATAAACCCCGTCCATTTTTCAGTATCGGTCATCCTGGTGGTGTAAGCTTTACAGTATCCCAATTTTTACATGATATTCGTAATGCGTAGATCTTGTTGGCATTGGGCAATGCATAAGCCAACAACTAAAGCCAACATATATTATCTATGCATGCAAATAGGTCAAACCGATATTTTTTCAGTATAGATCTATTTTGTTTTTTTTTGTAGCCTGTATATTCTGCTGATTTATAATAATCGTTTATACTACTGCTTATTCGTCTTTCGATGTAGTCGTAGTTGAAGCATTGCCAATCATCTCACATATGTACATTTATAATATAAAAATATTTTGATTATTTCACGTATTGTGTTACTAATTGTGACACGTGTTTCGCCTTCTTGATCGATTCATTCTAATATTTTAAATTGATAAAACTACCAAATGGAGTATGGGATTTTTCAGGAGGGGGTAATAGAATCAAAACATAGCAAACAAATAATTACACTACTAATAACGTAAGCATTACAAAATATTAACTAATGAGTTGCGATCAATCAGGTAGGGTTGGGTTAAGCCATTCAATTGGAAATAATGAAAGCAGTGGCGAGCAACTTGTCCTATTAAGGTAATTATTTAATAATACTTATATTCAATCTTGCTTTATTACTTAAGCAAACTCCACGCTAGTAAGTCCGAAGATGCCTATGAAAGAGGCGAAACAAGTGCCACAATTAGTAACACAATACATGGAATAATCAAAGTTATTTTAAATTTTGCATTAAAATAAACTTCCACAAAGTTACCGCCGAATTCATCGAAAATACATTTATAATTTGCATTCATTTGCTTCCTTAGCGCTGATTGCCACTATTTTCGATAAATAACTAAACGGTTGTTTCTTAGATATTTTTTAAAACAACAAACGATAAAGTTATATTTTAAAAATAATGATGGTGCGTTCAACTCCCAAAAACCTGCATTATTTGTGTCCCGTGAATGAAAAAGAACAAGTGCATGTTGGTTTTGTTATTCCGATCGTCTCCACACGAGTCGCGAATCATAATTTTGCATTCACACCGAACTATGGATAGAGCACACAAAACACGTTCGGACAAAATCACATCAATATGTGACTCACATGTAAATATATATAAAATGAACTCTGTATGATAGCCAAAACTTCCTTATTATAGAACGCCACCTTTCTTATTATAGGCGCAACAACCAAACAACTGGATCGTTTGTTTAAATTAATACGTTGGTATTTTCGATGGTTTCGGTATCTATTGGTATCTTGAACATGACATGCCAGGCATCTTCATCGATAGTCTTGAAATGTCAATTTTTATTTTGAATTACTGGATCGTTTGTTTAAATTAATACGTTGGTTTTGCCATTAAATTAATACGACCCAATCGAGGTAATCTTCTCATCTTTTTGAATGAACATCGTTGGCATTGTCACACAGCTCGTACAACTCAATATTTAAAATATCAAGTATTTATTTAAAATTAAACATCTGTAAGTGGTGAACCATTTTCTAAGTCTGGATTACATATTAAGGAGATTGTAAGTGAAATAGAATATGGGATAATACTATCC
The DNA here is from genome assembly GCA_028554975.1 of Himalopsyche kuldschensis. Classification (NCBI taxonomy): domain Eukaryota; kingdom Metazoa; phylum Arthropoda; class Insecta; order Trichoptera; family Rhyacophilidae; genus Himalopsyche; species Himalopsyche kuldschensis. The sequence continues at coordinate 3,825,573 of JAHFWI010000005.1, forward strand.
GCAATTCATTGATTTTAATATTACGGGCATTTAAACATTTTTACTTACAGTCTAAATCAGTAATCATCATTTAAGCAAAAGCAACATTCGTCAGAAGATTCAATCATCAAAATTAAGGAATATTTTCTTTTGAATGCACCAATTCAATTGCATATAATTTTCACTAAACTTATACATATACATTTTTATGCATAGTTGTGTGCATTCGATGGTGTTTTTTTTATCCATTATTTATCTCGTAAGCCTAATGAAATTATAATCTGGAGAAAATATTACATTATACAATGAAACATTTGACAAATGTCCTTTGATTTTCAGTGGATTACTCCCTTCAATTTGACAAAAACATTTTTATGTAAACATAGTTCATATATTCACCCGGAAGAGGGCATAGAATTAAATGTCGCCATCTCTATCCCTCGCTATCTCGCCCTCTCTCGTTTACTATGCAAATACACAAAATAAATAATATTCAAAAAGAATATCATCATTTTCAATTTCGGTTCGCGATGTTGGAATTGCCGCCATTTTTTGTTTATGCCTAAAAGAACCACGCGCGTTCGCTTTTTTGGATTCGTTCTATTTTATTATTTGATGAAAGCAATACGACCATGATATTATTTATACTGTTTGTTATCATCAGAATTTGAAATTAAACAAGCTAAAAAGAATGCAGGGTTTTGTCGAATAACAAATAAAAGTTAACTTATTTAATAAATAAAAATAATAACACATTTTTATTATAATGCCTTTCCACCAAGTATTGACAGTGAACACCTTAAAAGTTATTTAATAAATGCAAATATATAACATCCATACCTTTTTTTAGATACTTTGTTATTAGCAAACTTCTTCAATGTTAATCTCAATATGTTTGTATGCAACTTAAAGAACAATATTAGATTGTGAATCAATTATTAAAAGAGCTCTTGATAAGTCGTCTTCAGAATCAGATTGATATTGATTATTATGAAAGCATTACAGAAATACATTAGGTAAAACTCCTAAACTCCTACTAAAATTCCTATGACATTTTCCATTTCAGGCTTCGAACTTTGGAACGTATAACAGCGTATAACAAAAGCACAACAATGTTTGCTATTCAGCAACGCAACAAAGTTTAACGACGTAAAGAATTTCAAAAAACATATGCTTTTATGGAAAACTTTGTATTTAAATGAAAATCAACAAAAGAAACATTACTTGTTTATCACGTTGTGAAAATATATATCAATATAGAAAATATTTATTTGTCAGGTAACAGAGTGACGTCTGAAATAAGAAATATTTTAAATGTATTTGAATAACATCTGTTTGTAAAGAATGTCTAATGTATGAAACATATTAACCAATCGAATCAAAAAGTTTTTTTTTTATGGAAAAAACCCCTTTTCAAGCTTAAAAAAGAAATGAAATAATAACATTTTATTACCGATTCCTTTTCCTCAAAGCAATTTAAATGTCACAATTTCTCTTATTAATGGTATTTATTGTCACTTCTTCGTGGAAATGAATTTTGTTAAATATATGAAACATACTTTTTAAACTATCTCCATAAGTGTTTTTTTGGTCTTCCTTACATGCCTAAATTTTATTAAACCTTTCATTTTTTACAAATCATATTTTTAAATTTATTCAATTCAAAATTTATAATATTTTTTTTTAACCATGTCCGCTCTCAACTTGGAGCATATGGACTCCTCACGGAGTTTATCTCAACAAAGGTTTTTCTACGAGAACTGCTTGTTAATCAGTTGCTCAACCTCTCTTTTTTCGAAGAGATTAGGGATGGAAAGGAAACGAGGACTAGTGATTAGTTAATCGCTGTCACTATGCGTCGCTCTTTGGGATCGGAAAGGTGGAAAGGGATTTTCAAGAACACAAACACCCATGATTTATCTACTGAAAAATTTTCTCGAACCGGGAATCGAACCTGGGCGGTCCGGCTCGCAAGATAACAACGTTGACACTTCGCCACGTACCGGTTTACATTAATTTAATCTAAATGATATGTTTTTTTTAATTCTTTACTTATGTAGGTAAACATTGAATGATCAAACAGTAAAATGATACATTTTAAATCAAATCAACTTTTAATAAGAAAACGGAAGTTTCTCGTTTCACGACTTGACTTTTGAACCAAGCTTTTAAAAGAGATATTCGCAAAGCATTTAATTTGTTCTGAGTGCAATAAATAAAATAAAGCGGATTTCTTAGAAGCGGACAAATAAGTTCAGATAATATCAAACGGGTTTTATAAGAAAAGAAGTAAAAAACGTAATGAATTCGATTGTAATAAATGGTTTTTTCATACCTCCTGATATAACTGTACTACTCAGTTTCGGGCTGCTAGTGAGAATTTTCAAACAACGCAACAGTAAATTAAATACAGGTTTTATTAGTGAAATAAAATATTTAAAAAACTAGTATTTTGAACAAATCTCCCTGCAATCTGAAATACTATACGATAACTTCTCTCGCATTTACAAGTCAAAATTAAGTTGATAATGCTCGCTATGAGCGAAACCGGTCCTGATATAATAAATTTAATGTGGATTAAGTACTAAACATGCTTGATTATTTTTATTATAATGCCATTCCACCAAGTATCGACAGTAAACACATTAAAAGTGATCATAATTATAGCATTGAATAATTTTTGTAATTTAGATGATAGTTCGGTGTATATCTCTTAAACGCTATTATTATTTATAAAATATAAACTAAAATCAGTGAATACATTTTTTGGATGGTGTGAAACCGAAAAAAGCTACTTGAATTCAATCAGAACTAAATATATTGATATGTTAACCTTATTACCTTATTAAAATGAAATACATCGAAAAAGCTGCCAATCAAACCATTTCCATGACTTTATTCATCTAGAAACATTGACGTGACGTATTAAATAATTTGTCTTTGCTGAAAAATAATTTTTATTATACTACTAGTATTTGAACCCGGCTTCGCTCGGACCAGTTTGGGGTTATGTTCACCTCGGCACGTAAATTCAGACGGGCCAGGTTGAAACAACTGGCAACTTAATGACCAACAATGCAAAAGGGAATTACAGACCCACAGACATACATACGCCGTTTCGGTTTTATATATAAGATATTTTGGTTCATTTGAAACTACTCGAGTACTCGAGTATTTTGTAAAATGTACTACTCGATACTCGAGTAATTGGAGTCTCTACACACACATTGATAACGAAACAAATTTAGCGTCAAAACTTTCGCGAGCGAAATCAATTCGTTTGTTTGAACTTGCAACAACAATGCAAAAGGGAATTACAACCCACATACATACATACGCCGTTTCGGTTTTATATATAAGATTAGAAAATATATATTATGAATTATCAAAAATGGATCAAATACTATTTTTGTGGATACCGACTAAGTCTTTGTTTCCCTTTCCCGCGTGTAAGCTAGCTAAGTATTGACGTTTTAAAAGATTCTGTCAGCTGAGGGATTTTGTGTGGGGAAAACAAATAAGAAAAACCCCTTACGAGAATGATTGTCTTGGAATCATTAAAAAGGTTCAATTCTTACCAGGAATTGCTCGTAATGTTTACGTAAACTTGAGGAGTTTACTTGTTGTTATAATTGACATGCCCAGTCCCTAACTGTAACTGAATCGACAAGTCTGGCTCATAGCTTAAGATGTATCTCTTAGGGCGTTAATTTGGAAGCTGGCGGGGCTGCTGGCTTCTTCAACGCTTGCCTCAACTGTTGAAGAAATTGCTGTAACAGAAAGGTGGGTGGAGCATAAGGTTTGAGACATCGTCCTGACGAGGTTCTAAGATGAATTTAGTTTCAAATACTAGTCTACTACCACTCATATAAAACACTTTAAGTTGTCATTTCGATTATAATCTGGGTTTTAAAATATTTAGAATCACTGAGCTCAGCAAGGCAGGGGAAAGAAGATTTGTGTTTGCAAGTATCCAAATATCTTATTTGCTGCATTTCTCTGAGTAAATAGACTTGACGTTATTTTAATTATTGCAGAATCTAGCCTCGCTTAAAACGGAAGTTTATTTTATATATTCCGTTGCAAGCACTCAATCAACAGATGCAACATAATTACGTTCACTTTTCTAGGATACAGTTTTGCAATGTTTGTGATTCTCTACTATGTATACTAATCTTTCTTAATCCTTCTTTGTTGATGATTTTTCCAATTACTATCAAAAGTTGGTAACGTATTCGATATACCAAATATTGACAGAATACAGTAAATATTAATATGTAAAAGTGAGACTAAAATATTTTTAATTTGCATTTTAAAAGTCGACTTTACTTTGAAATCGCAAAAAAGAAAAGATTAAAGTAAGGTACTGTATAAAGATTTATATTTACATTTGACTAAATTGTAACTTTCATAATTAATATAAGCTTAATAGATATGTTATCCTTTTGATGTCATTCAAGAATAATTACTTTAAAAATTTATTAATTCAAAATTGATTCATTCTGAAAAGCAAATAGTACTGGGTTGAGTGGTATTTTTTTTTATCGTTTCATCGACTTGGTTACTCTGTTCTCACATCATTAAAAGAGAGTTTGAGAGACATATCCTTCAATGATCCATATACTGTACACACAAAAGTTTAAAAATAAATCGTTTGAATTTTGTTCTTTTCCATGAGTTTTGTCGCTAAATGGTCTGGTATTTCAAGTGAATTTTATGAACTTGAACCTTGAACTGACGCGTACTAACAGTTTCTATCAGGGCTGTGGAGTCGGTAAAACAAATTCCGACTCCGACTCCAGCATTTACCAAAACCACGACTCCGACTCCGACTAAAAAAAGGTTAATATCATCACTTTTTTCCCTTAATTTTCCTATTTATGTGTATTCAATTAAATATCAACTCTATCAATGCGGCCAAAAGTCAAATTTGACATATTAAATGCAAAAATAAAAAGTTCAAATTTCCACTCCGGCTCCGACTCCGGCCAAAACCCCGCGCCGACTCCGACTCCGACTCCACAGCCCTGGTTTCTATCGATTATATATAATATAAGAATACAAGTATATCACTAATTTTAATTACTAAGCTTTAAGGATAGGTGACCGTCTATAATATATTTATGGTGCGTGCAATTTTTCAATCCTTCATCTCTTTGACCGTAATCGATTTAAACTTCTAATTACAAAACAATTTTAAGGTGTTCACTGTCAATACTTAGTGGAATGGCATTATAAGAATAATAGCACATATTTAGTCATTTTTCCACATACAAATTTATTGGATCAGGACCGGTTTTGCACATGGCGAGCATTATTAACTGACAAGAAATACAACAAAACAGTGATATTTATACTAAAGCTAAGCAAGAATTACAAGGTATGACAAACAATTGGTATTACAACTAAACAAATGAATGGCAGCAAAATAGACAATGTATAATTAAAATATTGAAAACGTTTAGCAATGCAAGCTATTACATCAAAAAACACAAAATCAGACAATCAATTGGTATTTATAATAACGAAAATAAATTGAAGCAACATAGACTATAATATTTTTTTAGAGACTACGACCTCTTAGCAATGCAAGCTATTACATCAAAAATCAATTAAATATGAATGATCATTAACAAAGTAAAAACCAAAATAAGTGCATTTATTAATTATTTTTTTAAATTAATAATTTTATTATATTATCATTTTACAAGTGGTTTTAAACGATTTATCTACATGTCATTTAGTGCAAAATGGAACAGTTTCTATAAGTTTTGTATCCATGTACTCGTATCCCAATACCCATTATATCGAGGATAGTTTCTTTGACTGATGTTTTGAAGTTTATTACAGCGCGTACCAAACTTCAAAGCGATTCGCAAGTTTGTCAGAGACGGCGGCGGTGGCGTCTCAATAAACAGCCAACAGTGAAAAGTACAAGTGGCTGTAACCCGGAGCCGCACGAAGTTGCGTGATTATCGCACATTAATTCAATTTGAATTGTGACCCCTCACAGTGGCGGCACTTGAATTCAATGATTCCATGTCGTCTGTTTTTTGCCATGTAAATTATCGGTCTAGTTACCTAGCTGTGAACGCTATTGGGCTTTTGTCCATATTAGGATGTTAACATTAATAAAATGGTAACTCGTGAATTTACTGTTAATAATCTCCTTGTCTTATATTTTTTTCCTTACTTAATTTATCTTCACTTTTAAGGTGTTCACTGTTAATACTTGGTGGAAAGGTATTGTATTAAAAAATTTAAAAAAATTACATATTCCACAATAAATTTATGTATCTGTTGAAAATGTTCACGGTGAGCGAAACCGGTCCTGATTTTAATGAATTAATTGCGTAATAAGTACAAAAAATATTTTACTATTTTGCAGTTTATATTGCAATGCAATACCTACCCAAATAATGTGTGTCAAGAAAGGGTTGAAACAGGCATATTGTAGTAAAAATTATATCTTACCATATACAATATATTTTAGTTTTTGACTTGACTTGTTACTATTCCAAAGCCACTAAGTAATCAGTCAAAAGTATGTTCGAAATAAAAGGTTATTTTGTTATTTCGAACTTTTCATTTAGCCCTTTTTCATAAAATACCACATTGACAAACTGAAGAATTGTCTGACAAAAAGAAAATGCTTTTATTGGAACGAAAACCGTTTTCATAACAAAATAAATCAAGTATGTGGTCGAAATATGTCCACTGTTTAGTATGGGTACAAATCATCATTACAATATGATTTGTCGCCATTGACCGAGCGGATGCCTTTTTACAGAAATATTAATACTAAAAAAATCCTGTATTGCTGCTAGCGCCTGAAAAAGATGAATATAGGATATTTTATTGAATTTATTTTGAAATATATATAATTTCCATTTGAGAATTGAGGAAAATGTGGGAAATGCTTTATTTAATTATTTTTTATCTCATTTCCTGTACGCGGTAGGCTATTGTTTCTTTTTGTACCATATTGGCTTCCTATGTAGAGAATACGTAATGTAGTTACTTTAATCCATTCCATGACGTGCCAGCATTCACTCAGTTTCATCATTTGTTTTGTTACTAGTAAAATTGGTATTACTTTTAACTATGTTCATACCTGAATTTGTTCCTAACCTCCAGTCAAAAGTCTTCTGAGAATTCTGAGTGCACACTGTATGAAACCAGTGATTTTCCGCTATTGAGGCAAACATAGTCTCTGAATATATAGATGAACTGTCTGAAATATCGGTCAGTTGGGAAGGTTTATATGTGTGTCCTCATGGGTTAAGCCGAAGAGATCCTGAAGAGAAAGAAGGCAGCTAAGCGCCCCTGAAATGATACTTTAATAAATTTAACGTCGGACTCCAACGCTCTATTAAATGGGCCCGGGAGTAGGTGGTTGTTTTGGAAAGATAGGTTTCCGGCATCTTTTCTACGAGCTGCTATTAATTACAGAATCGGCTAGTCTCTTGATCTCTTGACAACTTTGTCTAAGTAGTCAGTACGATGATCTTCGAATTTATCGCGGTCTGCTTCAATATTTCTTCAATATTTCTTCATTAATTCTATAAAGTTCTTCTACTTTTTGAAGACTATCAATTTTGTTTGCCTACTTACAGAATCTAAGAAAATCTTTAGCTTTGATGCAAAAGCATGTTTGATATCATACTATTCCACCTCAATACGATCGTATTCGGATGGTTTCTGCGTGGAGACGCGACGTATTCCATTCCTTTACTGCTACGTCGTTGGATCAAAGGGTTATTGAGCTTCTCGATATCGAGCATATTGCAATGATAACTGAGCCTTCATTCCAATTTATCGCTACAAAGTTTATTACTTGAAATTTTGCCATACGAGTTGACAATAATCTTTCTTTAGGATTCGATTTGGCAAAAACGTTAACGTTGCTTATGTTTTTTAAACAAAAAATGCATTATTTTTGTAATTGTAACAGAGCTTTCAGAGCTTACAGAGCATTTGTATAAATAAATATGTTTATTTGTATTTATTATCAGTTGAAAATACTGGTCTTGATCTCAATAAATTTAACGAAGCATTAATACTAAAAATGCGTTATTATTATGCCATTCCGCCAAGTATTGACAGTTCACTGTTCACCTTTAAAGTGAATTATTATAGATTTAATGCTTCAAAAATGGTTAATTTCCTTTCGGAAAATCTTCATATATTGACTGAAAAAAAGAGCATAACCCACACATACAAAATAATCATTGTTAGTCCATTTATCTCTCCGAAAATTTCACTGATACTTTTTTCAAACATAAAAGCTAAATTAGATACTTATCCGACGTTTGCAAGTAACATCATTAAGAAATAACGTTTACTAAGCTGTATACATTAATACCATCAAAAAAATACTAAGAATCATCACAGAAATTAAAGATTCCGTCGTTTTTCCTTTCTACATTCAATATGTATATAAAAGTATATTGTATACTTTCTGGCGATCCTTTGATAACTACGAAATAATTCATGACCCAAATCAGGCCCTATTCGTATTACGTGTGAGTATTTTTGTAGCTAAAAAATAAATAATATTTCTGTGATTTATGTAAATTTAAGGATAAAGCTACACGGCGGTAATGCACGATAATTTTATTTTTTTGAATTATGTGTTACATTACTGCTCTCACGAATACAAAATAATCTTGCTGAATTAGATTAGCACTCACACAGTTTGTCTATTTTTAATAAAATTAATGTATTTGTATTTTGTTTTAGTATAACGTATGAAAAGATAGATTATCAAAAGAGATTTTTAGTATTAGGTAATGCTAAAAAAATATCTAAAATGATTTTATTTATTTACCAAGCTTCTGACAATTAGCAGATTAATTATTTCTATATCGAATAAAAATGAGCCATTTTTGTTTCCAATATCTAAATGATCTAAAAAACCGTGATTTTGCTATCTCACACAATATTTATTTTTCTACCTATTCCACATTAAATTTGTTAAAATCAAGACTGGTTTTGCCATCGCCAGCATAATCAATTGAAGTTATTATTTTTAAATGCCATTCTACCAAGTTTTGACCGTGAACACATTAAAAGTGATTTACATTTGTACTGATTTATATTTATAAGTGCTTAACACACAACACACTATAATGTCGACAGGTGGCACTTTATCCTTCATATTTTTATATATCCACAAATGAATCTGGATTATTTTCAAATTGATATTCATAAATGTAAGCTTTATTTTCGATCGAATAGCTGGCGATTTGACAATTATTATCTTCCATTTCATATGTTTTTAGCAGGTCTGTGGAGTCGGTGAAAAAAAGTCCGACTCCAACTCCAACATTTACCAAAACCACGACTCCGACTCTGACATTGACCAAAAACACAACTCCGACTCCGACCAAATAAAAATCAATATCGTCACTCTTTTCCCCTAATTTTCCTATTTATGTGTATTCAATTAAATATCAACTCTATCAATGCGGCCAAAAGCCAAATTTGACATATAAAATGCAAAAGTAAAAAGTTCTAGCTTTTCAAAATTTCCGTCTCCGAGTACGATTCCTGCCAAATCGCCGCGACGACTCCGACTCCGACTCCAGCCAAAAAGCTCCGACTCCACAGCCCTGGTTTTTAGTATTATACCTTTATTACAAACATATAAAAATATATATTTACCTAAGTGCAGTCTAATAAAAATAATAAAACATTTTTAGTACTTATTCCATATAGAATTTATTGGATCAGGACTGGTTTCACTCATGGCGAGCATTGTCAACTGTAAGTGCAGTCTACCAATACATTATGTACATAAATTGATAAGTTCACAACCGAGTACAGTTTACAAATAAATTATGTACATTGATAAGTTTTATTTGAAATTAATACATTTTTGAAGCTTATCTGTGAAATATATTTGCTACGCCAGTGCCGTGACCCATGTTTGAATTATGCTAAACTATCAACCACTCCTCAGAAGTAAATACAGAGTGATGTTGACAAACTGTAATTGCATTGCTTGAGAATTCAACAAACAACAGTTGATATCATTCGGATACGGAGGATCAACTAATCTCTTCGACTCACTTTGGAGGTTTTCAGTGATGCCCCACAATAATTGATTTCATTACTTAGAATTCTTGCGATTGATTGAAATTAATTCACGTATCAGTCTGTCAGACGTAAGCTAGTCTGACTTTAGAACTGTATAATAATATAGAATTACTTTAACGACATGATAAATAATTTCTTGTTTATATTTGACAGTGATTGACATACATGTTTCCACCATTTGCATAATATTGCATACAAGCCAATTACATAAAGTAAATAAATACATACATACTTTGGGACGTAAAAATGTTTTTTGAAATTATTCAAGTAATGCCAATCATCAAATAAACGTAGAAAGAAACTTTCAGTTTTTATTTAGTTATCAGCTAGATTTCGTCATTATTATAAATCGAATTTGATATTGTTATATTAGATTACTATAACGATTTTTGTAGATAGATTTTTCATAAAATCAAATCATTATTATATTCGTAGTACTATGAACGCATAGAGTGGGTTGGACAGGTATGTTGAAAGTTCCTGAGACTTCATGAGATTCATTTTTATTAATTAGTTATATTATTATACTTAAAAGAAACAATGAAATATCCTTCACATGAAAGTCTTGAAAGCACGTTTCCGCTTTTGCTTTAGAACTTTTGCTCCATTAGGCTGCGTCCTCAGTTTGTTACTATAATACTTAGTGCTAAAGCAAAGATTTGAGGCAAATTTTGATTAGTTCAAAATAAATCAAGTAGAAGAAAATATACATCTAAGAGAATCCACTTCAGTTTCAAACATTTCTACTCAATTAAATTTCTAAAAAAGGCCTATATAGAATTTAATCTAACATCACCCTATATTTTTAATTCACCCTTCTAAAAAAAGAAACAAGTAGAAGTAATTAATTTGGTACCTTCTATTGATTCAAGGGAATCCTTGTGGATGGCCATTTTTTATTTATAACATTAAATTGATCTTATTATAACGTGTTTCGCCTCTTTAGTCTAAAGATGCTTCACAAAGAGGCGAAAAACGTGTCACTTCTTGTAACGCAATACGTAAAATAATAAAATAAAAGTATACTTTTATGTTGATTTATGAATCCATGAAAAGAATTTGAAATCAAAGATTTATTAAGCCCCTTTTCTACGAAATAATTTCATCAGCCCTAATTTATTAAATTGAAGTGATTCTTAGAGAAATAATATTTTAAATATTAGATCACGAGAACAATCAATTAAATAAATAATTTAAATTTTAAGCTAAATCAGAAATAATGCATTACTAAAATTATCGAGACCATTAAAAAGTGATCGGTCGACGGGGTTCGTGCCTAGTATTCGTAAACAGACAATTAAATACTTTCATATAAAATTTTGCAATCCAAATTGTTTAATCGTATAGTCACACAATATTGTATGTTTAAAATGAAAATATTTGTGCTTTTGAATACTGTATTTTTAAATATCAAATATTGATTAATCTGATATTTATATAAAATATTCATTTAATTTGCTATGCGAAAATTAACACTCAATTCTATGGCGTATTCAGTGATGCACAACCTTATTGAAAAAAGGGCAGCTTATAGATTGTCAGATTGTTCAAGCGCCGCATGGGCAAAAGTGATACAATTATCGTTATTTTAGTGTACATAATTTTATTATTTTTTATTATTCTTTCATCTTTCATGAAAAGTACCGAAGAAAAAAGGTGATTGATATTTATCATATTGGGCCGTATAAAATGTCATTTTGGGCCACATTTGTGCATCACTGGGGTAGTATAACAAAATGGAGAAAAGTTCTATTAGAAAAACTCTTTTAGAACTTTATAAAATGCTACATTTTCTTTGTCATAATTCTACAGTTATTACTCGCTGATTTCAGAATTACGTAAAATATAACAGTCATAATTAATGTCGTTCTAAAGACATAAAATAAACGCATTTATTTATAATAAATGCTAATATAATTTCCAAAGCTATTCATTTTGGCGAGGGTTAATTTAATGGTTTTGTTAATTGCTTATTTTGATGGCGTTATTTTATAAGCATCCTGTTAAAATGGCACTTGAGCACCCTGAAAAGAATTAAAACATCAACATAAAAATACACTGAAGTATTCCATAAATTTCCATATTGATGACCACGCCGGGAGTCACCCGCTAAGTGCCTCCATATAACGGTGTCAAAATTCTTCCGCCACTCGTCGTGTTTGCTTACAGTGGTGGGTCAAGATTCCACCTTTATAAGAATAACATTACTAAAGAAGAAATAAATACAAAATATATTTAAAAAAAGTAATCTTATTTTTTTAATAAGATTACTTAAGCTTTTCATCCATTTTGTATATTACATAAATATGAAACAATGTGGAATCGGGTTGGTGCAGATGAAGTATTTGAAGCACTTTGTGTGTAGCAAAAAAATGATCTCTAAGAAAACAAGAGAAGTGTTACTTTATGGAAGCCGACTAAAGCTGGGGTCACTAGACTTTATGAGAAACGGGCCGGATTGAAATTTATAAAAACTTTGCGGGCCGGATGACAAATCCGTTCAGGAATCCAATTAGAATATTAATTTATATAACAAATGTAATTTCTATTGGAATTTATAATAGAAAATATTTAGCAGTATATATTTTATGGGTTCATACGTTGTCTTATCTTACATGTAGGTACCAATTGGTGGATTGAAATAAAAAGTTGTGAATTCACAAACAAATCATAGAATCATAGAAAAAAAATCTTATTTGAATAATTGTTTTCAAAAATCGAGAATTTTTGGAGGGCTGGATGAAAATCTTTGGCGGTCTATAGTTTGGTGACCGTTGTTCGTGTGTGATATGTGAATAAATGCTTCAAAAAAATCCCTCTAAGGATATAAAGAATTGATCGCATGTAAACCCTTAGTAGAGACTAGAGGTCTGCACGGGCTCGGGTTTGGCCCGCGGGCCTTGCCCGGCCCGGCCCGTGGGCTGGGTCGGGCCGGGTAACGAAGGTTTGGATTCGGGCCTGGGCTGGGCTCGGACTCAAGTATACAACAAAATATAACAAAAATCGGGCTATTTTCGAATGAGCTCACCATAATTTTAAATCTAAATTTAATACTATAATAAACTTCACGTACTCGTATTAGTTATCTTTTCGACCCATTTATAAGAATAAGATGCATTTTTTTGAATTTAATGATTTAATTTAGAATTTTTTAATGATGTCTGCTTCATAGGAGTTTGTACAATACGTATCATGAATTTCATAAAATGACCCTGACTTCAGTATCTTATATGGATATTTCGATCGGTCGAATTCGATTTGTTAGGTTGATTTTTTTTTAAATTTACCGGCAAGGAATGGGCTTCGAAAATATTAAGACAAAACTGAAGAGTAGAGAATATATTTCTTCGGTCAGTAAAAACCCACGGGAATGTGTTGAAATCATTTAGTGAAATATAGAGGTGGCTACAAACAAAAAAGTTGGATACGTTGAGTGTATAAAATGTAAATGCATTTTCAGCTTTTCTAGTTCAAAAACAGGAACTTCTCATTTGTATCGTGATTCCTGTAGAACAAACAAAAACTAATTCTAATTAGAAATAAATGTATTTTGCACAACTGCACGATAATTAGTGATTAATTAGTCAATTCTAATTAGAAAAAAAATCGGATCTTTTGCGGGCAAGGTTGCAAAATGTCGGGCTCGGGTCGGGTTCGGGTAAGATTTTTAGAAATGGCATCGGACCCGGGCCGGGCCGGGTTTTAGGTCTTCGGGTTCGGGCCGGGTGAAATTTCAAAATTTCGGCCCGTGCAGACCTCTAGTAGAGACATACGTGCTTGACTCCTAGTATTCCTTGAAAGTCAATTATTGGAATCTAAGAAGGTTACTTGTTTATATTAATAATCAATAATATTAATACAGTGCTATTTTATTTTATCAATACAAAGAGTTTATCTAACGAAAGCTTAAAAAGCTAGGATAATTAACAAATTATTCCTAACATTGATTATTTTGAGGCCTTACTCCTCGCTAACAGCTAGCGCTTGCTGACAGTATAATTTAAAATGCGGTAAGCATAACGCACTTAAACAACTTGTATTCCCTTAAACCTGTGTTAGATAGGTGATTTGAGATTTGTATTTTAAATATAAAAAGTAATCATTTCAATTTGTTGTTTTATAGTTTCCGACAGTCAAATCTATTCAATTTAGCAGACAATTACACTTTTGCACGACCGTTTCCTTGATGAAATTACTCGATAAACCCAATATCCACAAACAAATAAATGGTGTTTTGGTTTCTCTGAATGCCATTATTGACTTAAGTACTTCACTGCATAGCTGGCACTGAGAGTTCGGCATCGACAATCGCGATAGCGTTATCGCTGGCTGTTTTATGCAAATATCGGGACTCAAATTAACCCGAAAGGGCTGGATGATAAACGGCGCCGGAGCTTAAATTAAGGGTGTTTCTGCACCCCGTTAACATGCGCCCTTCTTAACCCTAGCGCGGAGTAATTTTCACAATTCGACTGAGGGCAGGGCTTCAACCGACATTGTCGATTAATGGACTTAGTTTGCGGCGCTTTATGGTAATCGTTAAAAAAATATGGCTTGGTTAACGGATTAGCCGTGGTTGGATTAAGGCCGCGAGGGGGTTGTGAAGACCTGTCGTTCATTTTTTGAGATGTTAATCCGTTTTCGAAGAAGATTATCGTTACTTTAATTTTGTAGCGGCTACATATCAGATGGGCAAGCTGAACTTTTTTTTTGATGAAACCGATATTTTAATGCAGCTAATTTATTTTTTCTTAAGCGCAAATACGAATTTATGAAAAAATATTTTGTGTGTCAAAACCGTGAGACGAAAAGTGACAAATGATCTCTTTTAGACTATCGAAATTCCATCAGCTTTTAAATATAAATTCTCTATCTGTTATACAGTCGTTTGTCATTGTTTCGAATCTTTTGCCAATTAAATCAGGCATTTTATTTATTTTTGTCTTATCAAATTTTGAGTATAATTACATGAATATAGTATAAATCAATTCAACCAATAGAAGTCGCGATAGGAAAGAAACATATTTCAACTTTCAGTTATTCGATGACAAATTTTCTTTTATTTGTTTTTTAATTGTTATCACTCCAGTTGATTAATTATTTGCCTGGGTGGCCATTTTAAAAGATCAAACGAGCGTTGCCGTTTTCTGCTATCGCGTTTTTTTTACTATTTCAAATTTATACCATCAAAATTTTATTCTTACTTAAGTGTATTGAATAATTTATATTTTAAAATCTCGAGGGATTTGAAATAATTTTCATAAAAAATCTACGCATTAAATATATCTTTAATGTTTTTGTTAATCATATTAGGTAAAAGTTTAAAAGGGGAAGGTCATATTTTTAACTAATAATAAAAGCTGTGTTTTCCATGTCGATGTTTTATTAAAAATGATATTTTATGTTCATTTTTGGACGAATGATATGATAATAATAAAAGATAATAAAGATACAAAAAAATTGTTGTTTCAATTAAAATTACGGAATATCTGAATTTACAACAGATGTTCCATTATGTGTTTTAAAATTAAAAGAACCAATAATATTATTCTAGTATATAAAATACCAGGCGGCAGTGTCACCTGTCAATATTTATTCAATACGCATGATGCGCATTATGCAAATCTAACGAGAAACTGTGTGTGTGTTGCATTAGAGATAGACAAACAGACAAATCAATTGGAGTATCCAGATAAACAACACTTTAGATGCAAGGTGTCCATCATAGTTGGTACTGTTATTTTATTGATGACTTGAAATGTATATCACAACTGTTTTTAAAATCCGAAATTCTCGTCAATGGTACCAAAGAATAATATTCAATACATTAATAAGAAGATTAATTAAAATACAGCTAAACTTAAATTATTTCTCACGCAACAATTAAAACAACATATAAATTGGATGTAAATATCAAGCAACTCTTAATAACAAGGGATAATCCTCGTTGGGGTTAAAAGTCGTAAAGAGGGCTCAGAAGTAGTTTAACATGCCGATCTCGCTTCTACGCTTATCAGGAACTCAACTTAAAAGCTTTCATCTTGATACAGAAAAATGTATAACGTTTTGCGTTTTTTATGCGGTCGTCTTCCGTTCTTCTATCTTTTTTGAATCCATATATTTTTTAACCGATTGCTTGGAAAGTAAGCGTTATAATTTTCTTTATAGCGGGGACGGTGAATCTTTGGTGTTTTTGTCCTATTTGGTTATTAAAATTGACTCATTTTATAGAAATCTTGGTATGTGATTTATCGAAAATTTTCACATTAATACAACTATAATTAACTGGGACATGGAGTCGTTAAAAAAAATACGATTCCGGGAAAAAAATGTTTAATTTCGTCACATTTTTTTGCTACCTTTCCTATTTACATATGTGTATTCAATTATATATCAACCAACCGATCCGGGCAATAGCCAAATATTATATGCAAAAATAAAAAGTTCAAACTTTTCGAAATTTCCGACTCCGGCCAAAACGCCACGAAGACTCCGACTCCGACTCCACAGCTCTGATAATTAGTCATGAAAACAAGGTGCATAAAGCTTTGTAAAAATACTATACTTTTCTTTTATTTTGGATTAAGGATATAATGCTCATCACTCAAAACAAGTTCAAGCTAAGTAAAACAGTAAAAAACTTTCTTGAATCCTTTACAATTTACTTGTACGAGCACTCCAGAATGGTTGATGCGATTCATTCTTGTAATTTGTAAATTACCTCGACAGACAACTTGCGTTGATACTATTCAAATGTATGTCAATGTTTCTTTAAAAGCATTCGATGATTCCACAAAGTTCTGGGCGATGACCTCCGAAGGCTTGCATCACAAGTGACGGTTGACGTCACGCTACACTCGCGCTGCGAACAAGTAACGGTGACATTTAGAATTATTATGACAAAGTATATACACTTGACGTCTCAAACGGCTTTGAGTAAACTCAGAAACGTTTCTTTGATTCTGCGGTTCTGCAACAAAATAAAGGAAAGGTCCCTCCGACAGTTCTATTTTCAAAATACTTGACTGTGTACTACCTTCATATCTAATGATGTTTTAACATGATAGAAAAAAGTGACGTAAGATATTTTAAAATTATTATTATATACGAACATTAAAAAAGGTAATCTGCTAATTGAGAAGTAAAAAGATCTAAAACACACTTAAGACTTGCAAAAATTGAAATCGTTTACCTTTTTGTAATAAAATTATCCGAGGGTATTAAATAAATTGCAAAAATTTTAAGTTATATAATTGACTTAACATTACGAGCGAGTGAATAATGTTTTATTAAAAAATATGCTTGTTTTATAAAATGTGAAAAATAGAAAGCAGTCAAGTTATGTTATTTTATATTAGAAAAACAATAAACATAATACCTTCCCACAGAACGTACATTAAGGGATTTAAAGGATGTCGATGGCTGAAAGAGTAATTTTGGTAACACCACTTTTGGCTAAGAATGACTTAAAAATGCCATCTTGTTGTATCATGCAATGTGCATGTCCCTTATAATTTTTATAACCATAACTTATTTGAGTACATACATCGTAAAAACGTTTTCGAAAAATTTGGTAATTCCATAGTCTTTTAAAATCAACACTGCTAATTATCCAACTCCACCATTTTCTATTGTCACCCGTCATTAATTCGTTGTATTTCAGCGGCGGTACAAAAAAATCGTTTGAATGTCCAATTTCAAATTTTCCCGATCGGTTTGAAAATACCAAAATAATCAGTTATCGACAAAAACGGAAATGGCAAATTTACTCTTTAAGCTTAAGCCATCGATGTATAATAACATACCCAACACTGTTCCATCAATAACTTAACATTGATAGTTGTTCGTTGAATACAACATTATTTCATATAAAGACTTTAATATAATGTTGGTGTTTCGTTCGTACATGAAAATCGCTAGTGATAGTGCATCTGATAAATGCGATAAATATTTCTTGTGACATAGATAGTTGAAAAGTATGCCGTGCATTGAAATAATAATTATTGACAAGCAAGGTAGTTGAAATAATAAATGCAAGCATCTCCAAAAGCAACGGCGCGAAAAATTGGAATGCTTCTCTTGCTCAGCAGTTTTGGGGTCACTGTATTTACGAATGTTAGACGATTCAGCTGTTTTGTCGACTGTTATGTGACCCTCCCGAATCGTATATGTATGAAAACTGCACTGCCTTCAAACTATTTCCACTTAACATGTGGAGGATATGCATTTGTAATAGATTAATTTATATTTAATTAGTTGATAGTGGATGAGATAAAACAACAAGAGTACAAAATTCGAACAAATCAAATTTGAGCATTATTCTATTATTCGCGTAGTAGATAAAGTTAATCTTTGAATATCATTAAAGGTAAGTTAATATTACAAATCACCATTCGAGGAGAGGAAAATTCTACATACTTATGATCACAATACTCTTATAGTCGACGGTGAAATTTAGAATAATATTTTAATATACTGATATCAACTCCCATTTGACTAATTTTTACACGGACTCGTTATGAAGTTTCTTTCAACATAAGTTTTCTACTAGAAACGCCTGTTAAATCTATATGTTTTGAAGAGAGAATGAATAGAAATGGTAGAACAAGGACAGGGCAAGTGGCTATCTAATCGTTCTCGCTAGGACCCGTTTTTGAGATGTGAGAGAATATCTTTTTGAGATAATACAGACATCCATATCACCGAACAGAAATTGAAAACTGAAACTGCCTGGACTGGGACTCGATATGGTGAGCCCCGCAACCGAAGCCGTTGACACTTGACCACGGAACCCGAGTTCCTCATATTTTATATTTATGCTATGTGTTACGTGCTTTAAATGTGTTTTTTCTACCAATTTCACTATATTGCGAATGCGATGTAAAGTGAATTTAAAATTTCCTTAAAAGAAAATGAAAAACTAAAGTAATCATTGGCATTTAATTATTATTCAAAGATACTCACATATTAAATGGATTGCCCATCGGTAGTATTCAGATTATTGTAATGGGCTTAAGAAAACACTTTACCATATGTTTTAATTAAAAGAATACTTGCCAAATAAAAAAAACAGACAATTCTGATTACAAACATCACTTATCATGATCCGTTTGTAGCCAATTAGTGTGCGGATAATCCGTACGCCACTGTACTTATCGATATGTAGGGATAGTATTTAGTATAAGGCTATATTTACCCATATTCCATGATGGAGAGATATTATGGAATCGGTTTAATCAGCTTACGACATGTGTATTTCGTTTTTATAAAACATTACTGTCTTATATAATATTTTATATTTATAAAAATCCAAAAATGTATGAAAGAAACGAGGTAAACAGCCACGACCTATAAGCTTACACGTGTTTCGCCTCTTTCAAAAGCATCTTCGGACTTATGCCTCTGAAAAAGGTGAAACACGTGTCAAAATTAGTAACACAATACGTGAAATAGTCAAAGATATTTTAAATTTCATATTAGCATATTAGAAACAATGAAATATTTTATAAAAAAATATTTCATCGTAAAATATAAATATAAATCCAAGTAGCAAGTACAATTTTGTACAAGTTCTACTGTATAAAAAAATAAAATAAAAGTCAATGTTTCATTGATCGAAATATACTGCATACTGCCTTTTTACTTAAGACCACCGTTCGGAAAGTCAATTTGCTTAACAAAGCGCGAAACGAATTGTGTCAAGTAACTTTAAAAGTATATAACATTCCATGTGATGGTGGCTCAGCCACCCCTAACCCGCCCTTTAATTCAAACATCCCCAAAATCCACCCACGACCGCATATCACACGCGAATATGTAAATTTGACATCACTTTGTACAAACACGCCCGCCTCCGCGCCGCACAGTTATATTGTAACCGCATCTGTGAAATCTCTATTGTTTTATAGCCTTCGGAATTATTTTGAGCTGATCTGTGGGTATTATGACGTGAAAGATGAGTGAGTACACTCGATAATGTAACGTATTGCGAAAAAATCATTTAAAGTCAAGTTTCATTGGGCACCTACGTATTTTTTTCACGATTTGCATAATGATTTAAGTACAAAAAAATATTCAAACGAAACAAAAATTGCATAGCTATTTCTATGTATGTGTAAATCACAGTAATTAATTGCACCAAAAGTGTTGTAACTGTAGGCAGGATTTGAGCAATAAACTCTAAAAGACTCTCAAAAGTCGGTTACTGTGATCATTTTATAAAAACAATATTATTTTTTGTTATCTGTCGGTCCCCTAGCTCTTGAAAAATCGTCTTCTATGGTTGAGGTGTCCACGGAATCTAATCCCAGATCGAAAATTTCTTACATTGAGTTATATGAATTTGTTTTCAATGACATATATGTATGTATGTATGTGTTGCTTTAATTGTCTTCCACACATACGACACTAAAAACGGTGCGCAAGATAGTAAATATATTGTCGCTTCTATTGCAAAAATTGAATCATAAAAACAGTAAAAAAATCACTTTATCGTAACGAAAAACACTTAACGCGTATACAAATTTTACAGCGTTATTAACACGCATATTTTGAAATTGATTTATTCATATCTTCCTTTCAAAGAGACTAAATAACAAAAATTCCAGTTAAATAACCATTTTGTTGAGATACTCTATTAAGAGCCTTTGTACTGGTCTCTGTATATTATTTTTAAAAACAGTTCACGGTTTAAGGAAACGAGGCAGATTTTTTTATAAATAAATTAAGTTTGAAACTTTTTAGAGCTTTTAAAAAATTGCGACACTGCTACATCTTTCATTAAATGGGTCTGCAATTTGGCGTAGCGCGGAAGCTCGCGTCTACGCTCCGTCAAATTTTCGCCCAAATTATGAATCCGCAAATTCGTTATGCCAAAAGTTGGATCCACCGTTTGCCAAAAATACTGAATAAATACATAATATTTCTGCTACCCGTGTTTGCGTTTCCACGCTCCTCTCGAGTAATTGATTGTTAAATGTTGAACATCAACTGCGAATTTTGCTTGAAATAATATCGATTGTTTTACAGAGCGTTTTTAAATTAATTTATAAAATTTGAAGTTATAAATCAGCTATTTTTGAAATCACCATAATTACTAATCATATAATTTGATGTAACCAGTGTTAACTTAGTGCTGATTTTGCATATTATTCTCACTCTTATTAGAATACATAGTTCAAAGTACATAATATTTTCTAAGAATTCATTATATGTACATGTATAATATTCAGAATTTTTGAATATGTACCAACTCACATTCATAAAATTCTTATCAAGTTTATGAAATAAAGAGTACCTAATTAAACATTTGTTGGTAACGTTTATTTATTTGGAAGGAAATTTCAAGGAGCTATTCTTTAATGTAACATTAAAAATGATATGTTTGTTTATACAGTTGGTAAGTCTGAAAGCTAGTTCTAAAATACGCAAACACGTGTCAGTACTTTTTACAGAACCAATGTAATAATAAATTTATCAATACCAATTATATATTTGATAATTCAAGTATGTATAGATAAATTTTAATCGTATTTTAGTAAGAGACTTGTGTCAATAAAATAAAGCATTGTTTTAAACTCATTTTCACGACGAAGTTTTTCCATAAAACCACTCTAGTATTAGATATTTCATTTATTTCGAAACAATTCGAAGCGTGCTATATAAATATATAAGGATACTTTATTGTCATTCCTGTAGCCAAGTTTTTTTGCCAGCCACTAGACATCTGATACTACAAAAAATCTCATGACATTTCTCTTCTTCTCTGATGGTTTCCTGTCAGTAAACGTTGCGATGAAAATATTGATGTTATAACTGGTATGTAAACACACTAATGACAAAAAGACACCGTGTGGGAGAATTAAAAAAAAAATTTCAAATATGTTTTCCATTTAACTTTGAAAGGGCTGTGAGAAGAGATTTTTCTATACTATAAAATCAATAATTATAAGTTAAAGTTGGATAGCTTTCAGTAATTCAATAAAATTTATTTCCGGTAAATTTGTTTTATCTTAAAACATCGACGTAATCTAATATATAAAAATCAATATTTGTTTGTTCGCACCCTATGTGCTGCCATACCGTTCATCCGATCGCAATGAATCTTGACAAACTTTTTATAGTTTTTATAGGCATAGCTTGCAGTAGGCCTCGTATATAAAAATCAATGTTTTTTCGTACTTTATGCGCTGCCACACCGTTCATTTTTACAACTTATTGTTGCACTTGGGCAAAGGTTACATACATACTAAAATTACCTTTCAGTAGATGGCGCGTGTGTCGTACCGTATACAATCGGCAAAAGACAAACAGCAAACGTAAAACGGCAAATGTCATCGATACTGATCACTGTCACTGAAATTAAATCGAAATAATTTATCTCAAATATTGTGCATCCGAAAGCACTTCAATAAACACAAACACTTTCTTTTATAAGGCACTGCAACGCTTTTTATAAAAATCTGCTCCACGCTCCCTATTAATCTGAAATATCTTACGTTTCTACACGTACCTCATTCTTGGCGATTATTACCATATGAAACATAATTTATTAATTGATTTATTCAAATATTTGAGAGGTGTAAGGAAGTGTTTTTTTTAGAAATTGAAATAATGACCATTCTTACGCACCGTCGAAAAAAACAAATCGCCCGAGAGTATTTTCACTCTCAAAAATGGATACCAATAAACATTCAGGGCCGCGCCTTTTTTAGATCGACGGCAACAACACTTTCTTCTTTGTTTTGAGATTTTTTTTTCACGATACTTCTCAAAAAGTTTCACAAACTATTCATAAAAAATAGCTCAAGAGAGAAGTGTAATCGCTACGTTATTTAACCGTTTAAATGCCGCAAGGTGTAACCTTTTTTAGCGCTACGTGTAAACATCAAACGAAGCTGTTATTTAGATCGCTGTAATGTAAATATTATTTTTTATCTCTCAAATTTTAAAATTTCTTCATCATTATACACGAATAGTAAATAAAGCCAGTAAATCTTATATAATTTATATTAATAATCTCATTTTGCGTGGCCAGTCGTACGTGCTAGGCAATTTAAATCGACTTTATGGGCATGTGGCGTATCAACTATCAATTCCCTAAAAATGGGATACAACATTTTTTTTACTGCCCACATCAATTTAAGAATATTTTAAAGATTAGTTATTGTCAGTAAAGTGCTCGGCGTTTTATTGTGTTGTAGAGTTAAGAAATGATATCCTCTTGTCTTGTCATACTCTCTACGCGACGTATTTTGGGTCTATTAGAGTGAGTGAGAAGGATTAAAAATACACAGACATATTCCAAGATAAATAATTGTAACACTCACTTAAGTCCTAACGTAAAAAATATTCCATTCAGATTATTCGAATCCTTGAAAGCTCGACTGTATCGAAAGAAAACATAAGAGCTTTTATCACGAGCTTTTTTAAAACTAAATGCACATATTTTTCTTATTTTCGTCGGTAAAAAAGAAACCTGTTATAATTCTATTATTTCATTTGTTTTTTTCGGCATAGCGACCTTATCTTTTTATATCTTGCATATTAAGTAATCATTGACATTGTTTTCTCATGATATGGCTTATGTGATATTTTAATTTATGTGTGCATACTTATGCAAATTAAAATTGATATAACAAGTATGACATTAAAATGTTCGTACTAACACATTGCCATTTTAATTATAAACATTACTTTTATAATGAGACAAATAAAAAATAGTTGAGAAACATTGAGTACGTTAGTTTATTGTGTGAAAATACAGGTCACAGGTGTTTCCAAAACTTCACGTAGATTTTTTATTAGTTAGTGTAATCTAAGATAGACAAAATGAGACACGCCCATGTATAATAGATAACTCATTCAATTTCTAAAAAAAAAATATATACATCATTATTTTAAAACGATTTTTTTCCGTATTTGAAAACGATCTTAAAATTTTGTGAGAATGAGGCGTGGCGATTAGAACACGGATTATGGGAGGTAGTAGTAGATTTACAAATTTATAACGACTTTCTCAAATATTGATCGTATCTGCATTATATGTTTTGGTAAATGTTTCCTTGTAATGTTTTATTTTTGTTATTTCATGTTCATTTTTAATTAAACGTATCAAATTTCTTATACCAGTCATTGTTTTTCAATGCGTCATTTTAAATTTATGATTTTATATATCCATATAATTCGGTGTTCACTGTCAATACTTGGTGGAATGGCATTATAATAAAAATAGTAAAACATATTAAATTTATTGGATCAGGACTGGTTTCACTCATGGCGAGCATTATCAACAGACAATAAATGCAACGAAATAGTGATATTGATAAAAAAAGTTTAGCAAGAATTATAAGGTATGACAAACAATTGGTATTACAAATAAAAAGCAAAATACAAGCAAAATAGACTATAATGAAAATGTTGAAGACGTCTTGGCAATGCAAGCTATTACATCAAAAATCAATTAAGTATGAATGATCATTAACAAAGTAAAAACAAAATACACTTATTTTGGTTCTTCTTTGTTGATATCAACATATATATATTTGGGTAAACAAGTTGGTTCTTCCACCATCCTTCCGTTATGTGTGTGTAGCCGTTTTGCACAGGCGCCTTCCATAACGCTATTCGATCAAGAAAAGAAACGAATTTATTCCTCATTTACTTGGCCCGAGACAGATCTGCACGGGACTGATCTTTTAACCATGCACTAAGACTAAGGTTTAACCATGCATTAAGGAACATATACATACATATATATTTGAATATTCGAATTATTAAGAGTGAAGTGGTTGTTCACCACAGATAAAAACAGTAGTCAAGCCAAGTTATGTGAGCATAGCAAAATGTAGCATAAACCCGTTAGATGTGAGCATGAGAACATAAATACTGTCAACCGTCTGGAGCGGTTGCAATAATTGGAATAATTAATGCGATTTAAATAAAGTCCGGCGATTTTTGAAGTCAACACAAACACAAGTGGCAGTGTAGTCCTTGTTGGAATGCCGCCTAGGTTTGTAATGTTTGTATGCATGCAAAAACACTTGAAATGTCAAAGTGTGAACGTCGCAACATCGACTCTTGCGCAATAATTATCGACTGCTACCTGACCGGACTTGTAATTATTCTGAATTTGCAACTTAGCCCAGCGCAACATCAAGTTTTTTTAACATCAACGAGAAAGTGAAATGAGCGATTCGATCATACTATCATTGATGAATGTCTTATGCAAAAATTTTATCGTATAATAAATTAGGTGTGTAAAAAAACCTGTGATGCAAATACATGAATATATTATAGCCATAAAAGGGGCAAGGTAAATTTTTTCGTGAATCATTTTTGCGATTCAACTATTGAGGATGACGATCTATCAAATGAAATAAAAAAACCATTTTGATATTTTTTTTTTGAATGACGTAAGTAAATAAGTTTTTCATCGAAGACACGGTCGAAGATCTTAAATATATAATTGAAAAAATCTTAATTTCATTTTATCCTTGACAGGACTCAAACCCATTTGAAAGTATTAAGTTCTTTTTACAAGAGCACATATGTATGCCGACAACATAATGAGTATTTAAACTGTTTTAAGGCAAAACTTTGTATACACGACAAAGCTCTTTCCATTAAGTCTTTTCATAAAGAATCAATAATTTGTTATTGTGTTTTTTTATTCGAAATTTTTGAAATAAATCTTAATATACCGTAAGTTCAAAAACGCACTGATACTATTTAGCAACATACTCTTGAAATTCTTGAACATAGCTCTCAGCAATTCTTAACAAGCTCAGAAGCTCAATGTTGAAAAATAGGAAGTCACTGTTACTAACACATTCGCTACGAGGGAAATCAAAACACACAAACGACATGTATATCCTGTTCTCCGCAGCCGATGTGTTAAATATGTTTGTGTATTTTCATAAAAGAATAAACAAATAATTCAATATATTGTTAATTAAAAACGAAGCCAAATATCACGATTCGCGTTCAGTGCTCCGGCAGGGTGACAGAAAATACTGTGCAGCAGTAACATTTAAAATTGGTAAAATTAATCTTCGAAAAAGTCCGAATATGACGAACATTTAACTATCATTACTGTGTCATTATTCAAGGCACCGCATTATAATCCAGCAATTTCAAAAACATGCCACGGTATTCAACGTAAGCGTCAGATAAAACAAAAGGTTCAAAACTCGTGTAACAAATTTAACGATAACGGCCTTCGCTCAAATGAATGGCAATAAAAAATTCGATTGCCTTATTTCATTGTTGCTGTCCCTCATCAAATAATTTCATGTGCCATAAATGACTATGATATAGAAAAATATAAACGTCTCAGGAGTGCCTAATAACGAAGCGTTTGAAAAAAATAACGCGCTATAATTTTGACCCAAATGATGGACACTGCGCATAAACATATAATACATAGAACAATCCACGCAATGATATTATTAGAATTTACAATGTATTTCTACATTACATAATATAGTCACGTTTTAAAATTGTTCTCTTATGGGGTTACCTGTTGCGCCTATGCGTAACGCCATCTATGAAAATTGGCATTTCAATTTAGCCAACAACGGCCTCGTGTCCCAGAGAGTTCGTTTATTAAGGGTTATATCAAACTCCTTATTATAAAATGTATTTTTAAGGATTTTTAAATAAGGTATCTAATCTAGCATTCAAGATTTCAATCCGATGATGTGGTGCTCAAGGTCTTGTCCGAGCCACGAAAAGTCTTTTATATCGTAGCCATATTAAAAATAATACATATTGTGCAGTGCTTATTAATAAATGTTATACTAATAAACAGACAGTGACTGGAATTGAATCTGTTATAGTTCAACTATAATGAAACAATTTTTTTCACGGACAGTTTTATAAGATCACGTTTAATTCAATTTGAGTGGTTATTGTTAAGATTGGTATCTACTATTTCGTTGTTATATCTGAATGATGATATGTAATGATGCAGCTTTAATATTCACGGAAAAATACTTGTTAAACAAAAATATTTTAGTATGTATAAAAAATGCGAATGCATTTATCTTATTTTATATTCGCCATACCATCTTTTGACCAATAAGCTAGTGAAGATAATCTGTCTGAGAATACCTTAGTAGTAAATAATGCTAGTTTGATTAATTTTTTATTGTTCTATCGAGTATTGTTGAAAAAATATGGCAATTAAATGTTTTTTAAGTGAAATTTACAAATATATAAAAACGCTTATTACTTAAATTAATACTTGGTGTTTATTTCATAATAACCGTGTTGAAATATTTGATACAGAATAACTGCCAATCTGAAATCTCACACTGTACTGTTTAACTTAAGGATTTATTTCGCATTTAATATGAACAATATTCAAATATTCGCACGTATAATAGTATGGTTTCGAAAGTATGTTACATTTAATATCTATACCAAATAGAATATGATCTGCCTTGTTTGATGTGAAATTATTCTTTTCAGTATCAAAAATATAAAACTCTTGAAAATTTTGTTTTTTAAAAACCGTTTATGTTTTTATAATTAAATTCTTAATTGAAAGACGTAAGTATGTAGTTTCTTTGCAGTATTCATACAAAACCGGTTATAATTCATAAATACCAACAGAAAGAATTCGAGTTACGCCACAAAGACTAGCTCTGAGCGACTCAGTTATTATGGACGTAAATACCGTTGAATTAAAATACAATCCTTGGCCTTGAAAACTGAATTGAAAATACTTGCAGTATGTCGAATCAATTCTATGAAGTGATCCATCGGAATCTTTTGTATCCATTTCGTATTTTCGCTTAGCTAAGAGTTTTTTATTGATACTAAGAAAAACCAGAATTGAATTATATTCACTAAACCATAATGCGCAGTATTTATCATTTAGATAAATTATATAATCAGGGGTGTGAAATATAGGTCGCTGTCGTGAATATTTATGTAGTTCTTGGGCCAGTTCCGAATATTTTAATATTGGTTTATTTTGCCAAATCGATAAAGGTCGGTAAAAATACGTGAGAATTGATGTCGTCGGTAAAAATACGTTTTAATATCTCAATTGACTATCGTTACTAAATGGCTAAGCAAATGCTAAGTGTCTCGTTCCGCGTATGTTATACAACAGGCACGGGCAAACTGCGGCCCGCCGAGTGTTTTCTGCGGCCCGCCAACATAAATCTTAATTCTAAGTAAGAAAAATTCTTAATATTTTTTTAAAAAATATTGAAAATAAAATAAAAATTCTTCAAGATATTGAGTGAGTATACAGATATTCCTTTTCACAGTTAAATTCAAAAACTTTGCTTGAAAAAAGTGCTTCAAAGAGTTCGGGAAATAAAAAATATTATAATTTTATTCTTGGAAATGAAG
Organism: Himalopsyche kuldschensis; assembly: GCA_028554975.1. Classification (NCBI taxonomy): domain Eukaryota; kingdom Metazoa; phylum Arthropoda; class Insecta; order Trichoptera; family Rhyacophilidae; genus Himalopsyche; species Himalopsyche kuldschensis. The sequence continues at coordinate 3,854,019 of JAHFWI010000005.1, forward strand.
AATGTTACGACTTTCTCGGTACTGATGATTAGGGATTTGTGATTTTTCATTTACTCTGGACATCGTGCTACACTTAAGTACTATTAACTCCGTGTTATGAAGGCTCTGAATGACGATTTTTCACAAAGATTTGGTGACTTCCGAAAAATTGAGACAAGTTTGGCGCTAGTAAGCGATCCATTTTAATAAGATTTTAAAACTGCATTGAAAGAGCTACAACTTGAGATTATTTATCTGCAATGTAACACTGATTTAAGAGATTTACACCATCGTGACGAAATCTGCAAATTTTACAATGATCTCAGTTCAGACAAATTCGACCAATTTAAAGATTTTGCACGAAAAATGTGAACAGGCATTTTCGATCTTGAACCTCAGCTTAATTCTGATTCCATGACAAGCAGTTTTAAAAATGAGCTTGTTGAAAAATTTTAATCTTCGAAACAGCTTCATTCTTCTGATATTTTCGTGATAATAAATAGAGTACACCCGGTCCTCTTTTTAAACGATTTTTTTTAGTTATTTCGTTTTTACGTTATTCACAACGGTATTCGAGTTATTCGAAGGTATGTGATTTTTCTTTTTACAGACAAGATGGTGCGCAAACTCATGCGATATTATTGGTAACTCTGCTCTGAAACTTATTTAAGCACAATGCATTTATTAAATTCGTTGAATAGCACTTTTTTTTTAAATTTGTTGAAAAAAATTTTTAGGTCGAATTTGAAAAATAATTTTTGTTTTTTCTTGTATTTTGGATACGCGATTTTTTTATGTGCGCCACTTTTTGAAATCAATGTAAAAAAGATCTGGTGTATATCTAAAAATGGTGTTTTACTTGCGGCCCGCGGCTCATTTTGAATTCTTGGAATTGGCCCGCCATCCGAAAAGTTTGCCCCCCCCTGTTATACAACATAGTAATTTAAAAAAACGTTGTAAATAAATCAAGGGAAATTTTGAATATTTCATGAGTTCAGCTGTTAATTATAAGTAAAAAAGTCATAATTTTAACTATTGGCAATAGTGTTATTTGAAAACGGTTTTCTTTTCAAAAATATACTTTTCTTTATAGAACTGCACTTGGGGGCCCTGAGAGACCCTGAAAAACACTGATATAGTATGAAGCTAACACTGTATGAAGCCTATTTTTAACAGCATCTGGTAATATTACGACTGTCTTTGTATGTCACAATTTGATACACCACAATAAAAAATAGTAGGCCTTTTAAAATTGTTAAAATCGTGTTTTAAGTGTAAGACATCGTTGGAATCGAAGTCTTATCCACAACCTAGAATAGAGTAGAAATAGTATTATCATGTTTGGATAGAGGTATTAAACAAACTAGTAGATTAGCTGTTATTAAAAACATATGTCAGGTAAGAAAATATCGGGCCGTTAATTAAAAGCAAGGTCGGGATTAGTTATTACCATGAGCTGGTAGATTTATGTTATTTTATTACGTACATTATCATAAAATGTGAACGTATTAAGCTCGTAAGTCTTTAAAATTGTTTTTTTACTAGTAATACGATATCTATTTTAAAATTATGAGATAATTTGTTAAGAATTTGTGATATATTACAACGTGTAACCAATCGTCATATTGTAGTATATCACAGCGCATAAGCATCTAACTATAATTGCCCTTCCCATGCTCGGATTAATTTCTGTTTGCTCTATGTTTGGCCTTTATGATCCAAATGTCCATGAACATAATATAATATTTGAAACCCTTGTAATGATACATTGAACGGACGCTATTTAGCGATTATTTAGATTAACAACTTGTAATAAATAAGTCGCAAAGACTCTATATTCAGATAACGTATGGAAATAAGAATATGGTAATTCAAGAATATGTTACAATGCTTATAATCTCTCTACCCACATTTCAGCTTCTGGATTTCAAAGAATAGCTGGGGATAGATAAAAACGTCATAGATATCCATGCCTGGAAAAAGGCCACAACAATTGGCATGATAATAATACTCTTATTAATTCTTATTCAAATTTAATAAAAAGACAAAATATCTTTCATATGAGCCTCGGATGCCATATTCCATTTTCAAGTATCCACCCATACCAAGTTAGTATAAGAATACAGTATTCATCCAATGTACCGGTACATAGCTGTATTATCTTGCATTTTCCGTATGTCTTGCTGTAATAAATATTTTTTCTTTACCCCTGGATTTATTCTAAGGCTTAACCACGTCAGAGCCTCGCTTTTCCTTGATGGCACGTAGAATGTGCGTATAATTTTCTTCCATCGGATAAGAGCCTATTTGTATATATTTCCTATTTGTTTGTTATTAGTACTATAATTTCTGCGTTGTCTTATTCGAACTGTTATTACTGAATCAATAAGATTGAGTTGCTGCCAGATCGGTGCTTTAATTACAATAAAATTCTTTCTAAAACTATTTTCTATCCCGATATATTCCATTACTATTATAATGTGCGACCTTGAATCTTAGAATTATAGCAAGAATAGATATATATACGATATATTTAGTAACATATATACGTTTTTCATTTCTTTCCAGTAAAGCAGCAAAGAATTTGGAGTTACCTAACTGTTTTAATCAAACTTAGTTTCTGTGTATAAAAAATACTGGGAAGAACAAATGAAATCCGTACTTTTCCAGTAAGGCATTGTCGTTGAACATGTTGCTTGTTTCATGAAAAATGTCGTGTAGTGAAACAACCAATATAATTTAAGTTACCTAGGGAATCTTTCAGAATGTTATACGAAAGGTTTGGGTCAGGCGGAAAGCTTTCATATGTAAGTCTCATTCCTTCTTAGAACAAATAATTGAGACTATATAAAAAACTACTTTTTGTGTTAAAAGAAGACAAAATCTTCGCTGTTCTGTCAAAAAAGTAAAAACCAAATTATTATTTAAAACAGTAAATCCATAATTATTTTTAAATTCTTGTTTGTTAATTGTTATGCAAGATTTTATTTAAAATGATGAACATACTCACGATTTAATATTGTACAAACGAATTTTGCTATGGCGATATCTATTCTATCTTATTCACCGACGCAGACCCATGGGCGTCATGTGGCCCAATTGAAGATTTTTTCGGCCTTGTAAGCTAGCCATATATTTTTCATTTAGGACCAAAATGCAAAATATATGGATAGCTATGTATGTAAAACAAATGTAATGTATGAATACCAAAATTTTAGGTGTTACATACAATACAAAAATAACAACTCAGTGTATAATAATTGGATAACTAATTATTATGATAGGTAATTACGTTAGCTATGTTCACTTCAATTGTGGATTTTATGGACTCTTTACGGAGCTAAGCTAAACAGAAACTTGTTATCGAGAATTGATTTTACTCAATTTTTTACCCTTCCTTTTTTAAGAGAACACTATCAACTCCATTTAGGATGGGTGGTAACGACTTTAAGACACAACTGACAAGCACACATTGAAAATTTATATATGACATTGTACTACCGTGCTGGAATAAAACTCGTGACCTTCTCAATAAAAGCAACGACGCTAGTTTTTATTAAGTTATTAAATATTTTAACAAGCTGTAGTGTCGAATGAATTATCAACTGAATCTGATTTTTGATTGATGTGCGACACATCAAACGATTGTTGGACACCTCTGATCTAATTATTCAAATTTATTATAATGGATTAATTCAGATATTTAATGAAATGCAATACAATATCTCTTATTTGAGTTGAACACTGTAGCCTTTTTATAATAAACACAATGAATAATATATGTACATCAACATATTTAAATATTTCCAAAACGTATCAGCAATTAATATTAAACAATCAAAAAAACAACATTCCGTTTTTTATAAAATAATAAATTAATGGAACCAATTTTAATACGCCATTATGACTCACGCATTGTTGAAATATATAAAACACGATTGCAATAAGCGACAACACGTATTGTAAAAAAAAATCCAACACACTTTCAAATAATTAAATGTTTGTCATATAGCAAAGCAGAGCTTTTGTATTGTAGGTATTGGTCCTTTATCCTTGGTATTGCAGCGATTTTTTATCATTGTGTGCATGGGTAATTTATAAGAGCAGCTGGTGTCGCTAGAGTTTCTAGCCAACACGTTCCACGAGAGTGTTAACAACTTTGCAAGCCTCGTTAGCAATGTGTAGGCTAAAATCATATTGGTTTTGACTTGATATACATACTATTTACCAGCGGCTGCGCCCGGATACCCCCAAATCCGGCTTAAAATGCATGCAATTCGGATTGACAGTGAATCGTTTAAGGATTATTTTGTCTTAACTGTGTTATTGCATTATAAATTAATTATTCGAGTGCTTCACTATTTGCGATATTGGCATTACAGTCACGTAGAAATGCTCCAGTACGCAGCTCGGAAAATGCCTCGTACAAATCTCCCACGCCAGACGTATTCACCGTTCGATGCGAATACGTTTTACAATAACTATTATATTTTGTCTCGCGTATTCAAGAGGTTAACAAGTCTGAATATTATTTATGGCGTCGAAAATATTTCATATTTAATCATCAGCCGGTACGCGTTTAAACTGACGCAGTTGACGTTGTATACGTACATAGCATCGATAGAGGATACAAAAAAAAAATTTGAACGAAAATTTATCCGTCAATCATGAGAATATTCAGCAGAACAGTTGAGCGAAAATGAGCGAGATCGGTTCTACTCCTTCCAAAGTATATGTGTTGATCGTTTTGGTCCGTGTTGCAGTGGTCAAAGTTGTTGGCTTCCGTGATGAGTTTCTTCCTTTAGAAGGAAAAAACTCTAATTTTGTAATTTGTAACCAATTTTAGTTCCTGCCTCACGTGTGATTTTCTTGAGCTTCTTGTGAAGCAGAACAGCACGGGTAGTCTTGACACGTCGCTTGCCTTCCAAAGTCTTAAGAACATCTCGGTACTTCCATCCAACTTCATGAGATAGACGGCCTACATGACAGTACTTCCTGCCAGGCTTAAGACATAAAACTCTGAGCGCTCCGGGCACTACAAGACGGAGTCTCTTGTCAAATGGAGGAGGGCATCCTTCATAAATGTTAGAATCAATCTTGCTTCATTACTTAAGCAAACTTTGCGATAGTAAGTCTGAAGATGCCTCTGAAAGAGGCGAAACACGTGTCACAGTTAGTAGCACAATACGTGGAATAATCATTATTTTAAATTTTATATTAAAATGAATTTCCACAAAGTTACCGCCGAAACCATCAAAAGTATATGTTTTAGTTATTTATATATTATATTGTTTCGTTGAATTATTTATTACTGATGAAATAAATAACTCGCGTGTCCATATTATTTCTTTATAATTATTAATCTAAGATGATTGATTACAAATCGAAAAAAGTGTTTCCGGCACAAGGAAGCTGTCATTTTTTACATGCGTTAATCCAATTTTTCTCTCGTTAATCACAAACAAGACCGACGCTATTTGAATCTAATTTTAAATGCCATAATTTGGCTGGTGCCATTACGCCTGGTACTCAATATCCGGGTGGCCGTAGTCGTAATGAAATAGTTTCATTTACATATTCTTATCATTTACTTAAGTTTCATAACGTGTTTAGCATAATACATTTAAATCTCATCAATTAAATGTCAAATCATCACGAATACCAATCCACCAGAATTCATCGATTTAATGCGTCAACTTTGCACGTTTGATAACAAGAAGCAATGGAATCTTATAATCGTTATCACAGTATGAAAATGGAAAATATCTTGCAGAGTAAATTATTAATATGACCTTGGGACCATCACTAAATAAAACTCTTTATTTCACTGTCTGTTCACTTTGGGAATTGATATAGTGCAGCACATCATTATAATACTGTCAGTCTACAGAAACTGATCAACGACGCGGAGCCGGTGTCATCGATTTAAAATATATACTGTATTATTTTCGCCATAACACATGGAAGGTACCCAAGTGTATTAAGGCTGGCAAACTTTAGATAAATTGAAAGCTTTAAATCAGTGATGCACAACCTGCGGCCCGCAATGACAATTCATACGGCCCAATATGACAAATATCAATCAGCTTTTTGCTTCAGAACTTCTTAAAGACGATGTAAAGAACAATATAAAATAATTTAATGTAAAATTTTAAATACACTAAAAATATCGAAAATTTTATCACTTTTACCCATGTGGCCCTCAAACTATCTGACAATTGATTTTCTGGCCTTTCTCCCAATCAGTTTGTCCATCATTGATTCTTATTTCTTGGTTATCTTCTCTTTTAGCCTCGTGTATACAATGTCCCATGTTTCTTTATTAAATAATTACAATTGTATTGCAAACAGTTGAAATTGAACAGGTATTATCAGCGCGAATATTAATTGGTAATCTCGATTATCACTGCATAAAATCGTTAGCTGAAGAATATGTTTTTTATCAAATAAAAAAGAAACTAAACAGGCCTTAATTTTTTGTTTGCAAAGCAATGGCTACAGTTATATTTTTTAAATGCCAAGAAAAATGTATTATAAGTACCGTTGCTAGGTATATTTTCTTGTATTGACTATTTTTTAATAATATGTTTATATTTCGGAGTTGTTCTGCTGTGATCTACGATGAGTTGTTAAATGTAAATAACCTTCTGTTCATTCTCAGACCTGTATTGAAATGATGGTAGTATAAAAACGGAATTACTATCGTAAATAATGAACACCAACGGAATGTAAATAATTATATTATATTTTAGCAGAATATAATGAACAATAAAACCAGTTTTATAGTGGTGTTTTAATTCAATGATTTGATGAGATGATCGGCACTATGTTTTTTGGCTGAAATAAAATAAAATTTATGCGTACTTTTGTTTTTTTTCTCCATTTGTCTCCTCAGCAGTATTTTTTTTTCAATTGAGCGTTTTGTTATAGAAACTCTCTTCATTTGTTTTTTTTCACACCTGTCAGTTCCACAAAAATGTTTGTTACAATATCATGTGTTATGCTTTGGGCTTGACAGTATTTTTAATCTAAAGGAAACAAATTTTTGTCATATTAACATTGCCCCGTTTTCATGTTTAAAATAAATGAGATTAGTTCAGACATAAATATTAAGTTTATAAAAAAATATATACTGACAAGATTTGATTAAAGCCTTAAAAAAAACGCTTAAGAAAAACATTTATTATTAAAAATCTATTGAATCGAAATTAAATAAATAAACAAATAGTAACATACAACACCATGAAATAACTTTTAAGGTGTTCACTGTCAATACTTGGTGGAAAGGCATTATAATAAAAATAATAATACATTTTTAGTACTTTTTCCAAATAAAATTTATTTGATCAGGACCGGTTTCGCTCATGGCGAGCATTGTCAACTGATAAGGAATACAATAAAACATTTTTTTTTTATTACCATGAAATAAGTTATGGTATTTAAATTTCAAATAAGTACACATAATTTGTAAATACAGATTACAAATGTAAAACCTCCAAGACTCGATATTATTAATTATCCTTCTTGTCAAGACCATTTATTTACGATTCTGTCATCCTACACAGCGAATAGGGCTTTTTGTTCCAATTTTAATATGCATTAAGATGCAGAAATGTGCAATGCTGCATTATCTGTAACCCGCATTCCATCGGTGCACTGATGTAAACAACTTCGTTATATACTTCAAGAAATTATTTTGTTTCCAAATAAAAACTCTCAGTAGAAACAGATGTTGCAAATAATTTGTCTTTATTATATATAGCAGTTGGTTAAATTATTAAATGTTAAAATTACAAAGCAAATTAACATGAAACACGATGCAATTCAAATCAAAGTTACATAAAAAAAACTAAAGAAAAGACTAATTACAAAACCCTGAAATCTTTGGGTTGACTTTTATAGCAGGGAATTCGGCCTCAAAGCAAATGATTGTAAATTGCGTCTCCAAAAAAACGCCAATTACCGTGTGTCTTTCCCAAGATAGACAAGTACATATATATCAGGTTACGCGACGGGTTGTTCATGAATTAAAAACAAAATAGCCTTTCTTTATATCATACGAGAATGAAATGCGCTTTTCCAATCACATACCGCCTGGTGATATTTTATCTTCCGCTCGAGATTTCACTTCAAATTGGAACTGAACAGGAGGCGTAATATAAACGACGCATCCTATTGGCCGCACCGTTCGCCTTTGTGCGATTGGATGCGACGCTCGCCAATACCCGCTCGCGATTATTATCAACGGTTAACAAATTGCAACGCTAGTTTGGTTGAGTAAATAGGCTTAAGAGAAACGAACATAATTAAATTTTAGCAAACTTTTTTTTTTGACAGAATTTACGAGTAAAAAGGATATATAAATTTGTGTTTTTATATATATTATATATGAAACTTAAACCCCATTTTTCGGCCTCCACATAGCCTTCACGTTCTTTTAGATCAGTGATGCACAAACGCGGCCCGAAATGGTTTTTTTTGCGGCCCAAAATAACAAATACTTCATCAACAAATTTTTCATTAAATATGACAAAAAATAGTATTCGATACGTGAACAAATTATGCAGTAGCAACGGTATATAAAAAAATCACATGGATATAATTTTGTGACCGAAATTCATTTTTTTAAATGAGTCATATCGTTTGCGATGCAGGTGCACTCTATTTTTAGATTATTGTTTTCAACACACGGATTTTATTGTTAGTTCTTCAGGATTTTTGTCAGTGAATGACGTTTGTGAAACGATATTAAAAAATCTCCGCAAATAATGAAAATATATAATATTTCTATATATATCGTAAACTGATTTATCGATTTATTTTGACAGAAAAATACTTTTAACAATGAAATATTTTTCTTCACTTTTACCCCTTGCGGCCCGCGAAAAATTTTAAATGGATAAATTGGCCCTTCTCTCAAAAAGCTTGTGCACCACTGTTTTAGATCTTCAAAAGTGGCCTTTTGACTGAATGCAATATTTTCAGTCATATAATACCTCATGTTCACACATTTAAAAGTATAATATATATCCGTCGCGAATGCAGCATTTTTTATCACAAATAAATAAAAAGTGCCTATATACTACTAGTATTGCTGCCCGGCGTCGCTCGGACTAAGCGACCAATAATTATTTAATGTTATATCATTCGACATAATTATATCACAAAATCTAACATCCAAAATAGAGTTAAAATAAAATCACAAACTTTATTTAATTTGTTGACAGCCCCATTCTCGCCCATTAAAATGTCCAAATTCAAGGAAAAAATCTAATTTGCTGTCAAAGAAATGTCAAATAATACCTTCACGTAAATAATAAACATTATTATTAATAATAAAAGCCGGGAAAAGTTCAGTAGAAGACTAATTTATTACATTTTGACTAAATGTCTTCGCCGATAAAAATTCAAACATATTTTCTTTCATATTCGTTTTTATGGCAACTTAATGACCAACAATGCAAAAGGGAATTACAGACATACATAAGCCGTTTCGGTTTTATATATAAGATTATATGTAAATGAACTTTAATATTACACTACTTAAAATAAATTATTGAATTCGTAAAAAACTCGTAGAAACCATTACTATATCTGTGATTATTTAAATTTATTTGTTTAAATTTGTTATTTGGAAATTTTACAGGTGTTCAATATTATACCGAGTATCTTTTTATATCAGAAATTTATCATGTCAAATGAATGCTTTTCAACGAATTTCATGTGTTGTTATACGTTAAAACGAAATAAAATTATTCACACTATATATTGCAATATTCAAATCAATATTATTCTGATAAAAGCATTAAGCAACAATAAATATTATAATTATTGTATACTTATTTGTTGTTTATGTTTAAAAACATGTGTTCATAAAAAAGCGATACAAGGCCAAAACAAAAAAAAAATGCGTAGACAAAAAGAACAATAATTATTCAATCCACATATTTTTCAGCGTGGAAATAATTTGGGCCTGTCATTTTTATGACACGAAAGAATTTGAATTTAGAATGCCCCTGAAGTATTTATGGCGAATGAAATAAAAATATTCAATGTGGAGGATTAAAATATTTTTATTTATAGGGAAATAAAAAAAGAAACATAAAAAGATATGCGCTTCTAGCACAGTTTGAAAATATTTTGGCGAGGATATTGAATCCGATATGTTATATTTTAATACTTAAAAGCATATAAAAAAATATTACTGGCTTGTCGGGAATAATATAATACGTTCAATACATTTTTTATATACACCTGTAAAGACAGTAAAATAATCTTTATTTAGTAAGATATTTATTGCGTGACAGCTTTTGAAATATTGACATTGAGACGACCAGGGTTCCTTCTCCATCGGACTGGCGTCAGACAGCATCCTTCCACGGCGTTCGGAGACGGAACTTAGGGATAGGATGGGAAGAAAGGTATCTCTTGCAAAGATTTTAATCGGTATTCTCTTTGCCGAAACTCTATCTTAGTGTCGGGTAGTTTATTTTCGAATCAGAGTACATTTTTGATTACACACACAGATATATTGCGTAAGACCAAATGATTATTGCGACTCCCTGCCGTCCGAGGCAGGAGCGGCAACGACTGTTGACTTTGAATGAAGGATAACGACTTGAATTAGGGCTGAATTAAGACTGCCTGATGACCGACTTTGAAAATCAAAGTCGCTGTTCTCTGGGCATTTTGCGTCTCCTCCTCGGCGAACAGAACAGCATGGCTGCGTTCGCTGTCCAGGGATGCGTTCGCTGTGCCGGGGTGCGTTCGCTGTGCAGGGATGGGTTCGCATGTCGGTTTTGCAATTTTTTTTATAACATTTTAATGAATTTATTCGCGATAATTAATAGTTTGGTCTTATTACCATTGATTGAGGTGATAATAAGATCGTCCGAGAGAGTTCTGATACCCTACAACATCATGCGGTATCAACATGTACTATAATTTTTTTAAATGTTAATATTTATGTAATACAAAGGTACAATGCAATCTACCGTGTCTCTAGGACGTTAGAGGTCGTACAGTTTTAACACGTTGAGTCAGCTTGAATAATTTTTTTTTTATTTTTTTTTATTTCCGATTTTTTTTAGTTTTACAATTATAACGGACTCTACGTTTTTTACTACCTCTTTTATCTACATAGATATAGGGACAAGTGGATTTGAAAGATTAATTTTTAATTATGAAATGAATAGCTAATTATTTTTTGCACTGTGATTTTAATTAACATGGATTTGAAATAGTATTCCCATAGAAAACAACATAATAATTATGAAAACAGATTGCTTAACAATCAAGTAGAAAAAATAATATCACACTTTGCTAGTGTCAGAAAGTCAAACTAAATTTAAATATGAATTAAATTAAGATTTATTATAGTATTAACTTAAAATGCCATTTAAATAAAGCTTAGTAAATGTTGGGTAGTATGCGAAAATATAAAACTTAAATACTCTTAACTTGATATTATGTTGTTAAAAGTAATGAGACTAACCTATTTTCTTTTTACTATGTTCACTTCAACTTTTTAACACGAGTATTCCCACGGTTATTCGTGGAGTTTATTCACTGCGCAAAGAGAGAATCGGATGTACATGGTTTAGTGATTAAGGTAAAGTATTTAAAAACACAAGAAGCTTTTTTACCGCTTGATAGCTGATGAACGACGACGTTCTGTCTCAAATTGACTAGTTCATGTTCGCTTATTATCCCCAATGATAGCGCAAAAGAAATGACTGTTTGTTTATTATTGACAGATTGAGAGTGCCATGTTTACAATTGGTAACATAAGTGGACCACTTATGATTAAACTTCTCTCCAATACATTAACTACCGTTACCTTCATATACATACACTAACATATACATTGCTAGTAATTGTTTTATTTAAATGAAAATATAGTCCACTAAATCACTGCAAATAATTTACACATTCAAGTGTTAGATAAACATTAATTCATCGTTTCATGAAATATGTAGATAAAATGCATTATCATACACATCCCGAGGAAAGAGCGTTTATTTTTACTGTGAATGAACGGAGGGAAAAGGAATAAATCATTGTGCATGTTAAATATAATGTGAATTCATTAGTCGTAGACTTGGAGTCTACTTATGATTTACAACGCAAAATATCTCTCGTAAAATAGAATAATAGATAAAAAACATGAAACAAAAATCTTCTCTTAGTTTCAAGATTTGAGAGAGTAACAGTATGAAGTTTAGCTTAGTCAGAAAAGCAATTAAAAACATGAAAAATTATATATAATTTTACTGTATACCTTTTCAGATAATTTGATTGGAATAGGTAATATTATGTTTCTAGTATAAATAAGTAAGCTTCAGTGGTATACTTAGTCTTGTGAATGAGCTTGAAAAATTAATTTAACGCTTTTTCAATGAAATTTTAGTGAAAGCTTTTTGATTTTTATTAGTGCAATAATGGAGTATCAAATTTAAAAATTTTGCACCTGTAGTCATTTGGTAAAAGTTTTATTCTAGAGATCAGATGGATCAGAATAGATGATATAAAAATTTAGAACTATTGTCTATCTGTGGTTTCAATCTCGGATAACTAAAAAAAGCTTTTATTAAGTTTGTCCTTTTTTTATATTTTCAATTAAATGTATTTGGACATTTTTTTTGTTTGTGAGTTTTTTTCAACAGTAAATTTATTATAAGTAATATACATTTCATGTTGTAGGTATTTGCAATTTAATTTTTAATGGATTATTTTTAGAAATAATTTTGTGTATCAATAATTTCTGGAGAAAAGTGCAACTAATAATTATTTAAGAGCATCTAATCACATAGGCTTTCAATCAAAGTGAATTTTAATTTTGTTAAGTTGGGAGGGAGCAAAACAAACTAAAAGTAGTTGATTTTTGTGGTGACTGCAGGGTGTCAGAGGGTTAACTGAATTCCAAGGAGGTGCATAGAATCATAATTATAAGATTGGTAAAGCTCAGCATAGCGAAATTAGCAATCCTTACCGTCGCCTAGTAATTCCATACAACATTCCTTCGTTGACTAAGCGTTGAGGTCACACCTTCTACGACAGTATATCACAATACCCGAGTAAAAACACGCCTATACATTATTGTTCAATTAATGTCTATGATCATTGCTTCGTTCTTTGTTGGCGAATAGATACGTACGTAGTCTTTTTCAAATGAAGCAACCTGCTCACGTTGTATTCTAATTGAATGCTAATAAACAACAATAAATCTATCAGCGATCGGATGAGATAAAATCCATACTCAATGATACTTGAGTGAACCTTACAAATGAATAAGTGTAAAAGCCTTTCAAGTAAAATAATGAATACATGATTAATAAACGTGAAAAAATTAAGAAAAAAAAGATTTGTTACTTGCTCAACAAACATAAAATATAATGCACGTTTTCACAGCCAAATTTCATGAATAAACTTTGTTTTTGTCCATTTTTTGAAAAACTGAGAATGTGAGATATTTTCATTACTTTTTCCTCATAAATTTGTGTTTACTATCAATATTTTTAAAACATGTTTTAAACTAAAGAATTACGGATAAAGTGTAAACATTCAAACTTTTCCATGTGAATAAAAAAGGTCTCAAAAGTTAAATCTAAAACTGGCAGTTGAAAAAAAATATTTTGGAATTGTCCACTTTTGAAAATTACTCCTGATTTATGAAAAATGCGCGTTTTTAGGCGTTGTACTTATGTATCTTAAGTTCGATGAGAGACAAGATAGAAGATAGGCTAGGACAGGGCTTGTAGTTAACTAGTCGGTCTCAGGGTAGGATGGGTGGGAAGAAATATTTGAACAACACAACTAACAAATACATTATACATATATTATCTTCTGTATGCACGTTTTTTACACGGTTTCTAAATTAAGTGGTTCAATGTAATGTGACCTAAATTTCATTAAGCTATGTTAAATCTATTTTTAAACGGTTTATTTCACTCTGATGCATGTATGAAACTTATCCCACGTGTAAAAAGACGATTGGGTATATTTATATCATAATAATAATACTAAAAAAAGTTTATGTTGACATACATATTGAAGAATACGAGTAGGTGAGATTTCAAGAATATTTTATAGACACCGTTTATCAAAATATCCATAATTATGGGATGCTATTTTTCGGTGATTTTTTCATTGCCATTCCATGTTGAGCTGTTGCAATAGTAATTTATTCAACGAAAGGAAGATTTGCGCAACTGAGATAAATCGCAAGAAATCTGCGCCTCTCACGTTATAAAAAATTATAATTGCTCAACGAACAATATTTCTTGGCGAATGTTTTTGTCTTTTAAGGAAAACATAGTTGACTTGTGGATTAATGAGCTAAAATAAATATTGAAACGTAGTGATTGCGAAGTCTTGACAAAAACAAACGAAGCGAGAATCAAAACATTTTTATTTAAAATAAATCTTAAAAATTTTGAACTAACAAAATTGCACATTGCTTAAGTCGTTTACCTAAACTTCGATTAGTTGGATTATTTTCCCATTCCCTATGTATTAGATCCCTAAAATGTAAGTCAAAAGAGCGGCAAGCTATCCAAGAGTCATTTTCTTTTAAAAACTTTGCTAATCCACGCTAAAACTAGAGAATGACAAGCTGACTTTTAACCACTATCACTACCAAGCATTTTGAGATTGAATAGTCGAAAATTAACTTATGCCGCCGATTGTGATATTACAAAACGTTATTAAACTGGTTGTTACTACATAAACTGGAAAAGTCTTATTTTATAATGAAGCATATCTACATATATTGTAAGCTCATCAAAAAGTCAATTAAGAATAGTTTGTCAAATGCGCCGAATCCATGTTATACTAAGCTTTATTTGCCATTGGAAGATTTTTTGAACACGAATTATGCAGTATATGTAGTTTGTGTTGTACAAATTAATATATACATATTTTTGGGAAGACAATGTTTCAGATGTGACAAAATCAGCAGCAGTTTTGATGCGTTGTGAGTTTAAACAAAAAAAAATATTCAATATTGCTTATGTATTAAGAAAAGGATAATACGGTGCGAAAAATAACAATGTATTTGAACTATCCTTCAGTAGATACTATAGTTCTGACGAGGGCGTAAGCTGAAATAGCAAATGAAATATATCAACAAATTTGAAAAATAATGTCTGTAGAATTTAAATACATTGTTTTTTTTTCTCACCGTATTATAATGGAGTTCTACCAAGTAAATTCCAATTCAATCAATAAGAAAAGGATACATTAAACTGCTTTAATATTTCAATTTTTTAAAAATGAATATTTGAATAGTCAATCAAAACCGATTTATTTTGACAATATATAAAGACTGTAACATCGCACTTTTGACAATTTAAAATTCTGTTAACATCCGGAAATAAACTTGATGAAGTCGTTTGAAACTCTCTGGCGTGAAGTAACGCTTCAGGGACGGAAATTTGCATTCGTTCATTGAGTGGTTACGTTACCTGGCCCACCAGCGTCCCACAGCCGCTCAGTCATTGCGAAACGGCAAGAGACGTTGTATATCTACCTGTTGAGATGCAACTATGATGCAATAAATCACATCATGCAACTGCGAGCAGGAATGCATGTCAAATGAAAAGATGCAAAATATCCACCGGTATTGGCTATGAGTTGGTTAACGTAATAAATGATTGTCGATGCTCTATGCAATGTGAAAGTTATATAACTATCGACGTGTGATTTTTTATACGGAGCACTTATTGCTATACACCCGTGATGCACAACCTGCGGCCCTCAATGACATTTCATGCGGCCTGCAATGATAAATATTGATCACCTTTTTTCTTAAGAACTTTTTACGGACGATGGAAGACAGAAATTTTCAATTTTATATACACTAAAAATATCGATATTTTAATCAGTTTATTCATGCGGCCCTCGAGCTGCCTGAGAATTGATTATCTGGCCCTTCTTCAAAAAAGGTTATGCACCACTGCTATGCACAAATACACTAAAATACATATTTTTGTGCGATTTCAGTTTAAGAAGTCGAAGTTATGCGGTTTTTTAAGGAAATTTTTTAATTTTTTAAATATATTTTTATGACCACATATATATGTACGTAATTACCAGTGCGTTGTTCACATACTGTACGTGCAAAATCCAGTGTTTCACTTGTTTATTACTATTTGACCTTGATACGTGCGTCCTTGTACATGTTATGTTTCCACATTAAGGCATAGTTTTTTTGATGCGATTTTCCTCGGAACGCATCTACCGCATAAAAAAGGTTTAGGTCAAGTCGTAATTATAATTTTTCAATATGACTCCAATAATATTAATTGCAATGATCGAAGGTTACTGCAGTGCCTTCGTAGTTGAGTAAAAACAGTTTGGTGTTCTCATCGTAGATTTGGTAACGTAGCGGAGATTGAATAAAATACTGGCAGGCGGATAAAATAGTAAATTTGGTGGAAATAATATCCTCAGATCAAATTTCAAGTTCCCAACTAAGCCAGCCCAAAAATATTCTATGACCGTTTGTTGGGTCCGTGGTCAAATTTCAACGACGTTAGATTTGATCTTGGATGACACAGGCTTAATTCCAGCCCAGGATGCTTATTGTTTTCTGTTCGTAGACATGTATGTTTATATTGTTTAAAATTCCCTCCCACACACTTCCAATGCTTAAAACTGAAATTATCGAGAGTCCTTATTTTATCCTTTATATCCCTACTCTATTAAAAAAATATTGGTTGAGCAACTCGTATTTCTCATAGAAAGTCTTTGGTTTAGATCAACTCCGTTAAGAGTCCATATGCTACACATTGGGGACGAACACGCTTAAGTGCAAGCCATACTTATTATTACAACTCGGTCATGCCACGACCATCCATTATGTGAAACGAATGTAGTCGCTGTTTCACGGAAGCCTTCCATAACGCTATACGCGGTGAAGAAGAGATACGAATTCACTCATCATGTTCTTGGCCCAATATAAAGTTGCACGGGACTGATTAGTCATGCACCATGAGTCGTTGGACATGCATTACCAAGAATCTCATTACAATTATAAGATGCCAATGTGAGCATCCTGAAAGCATAATTATTGATCAAATATACGGTCACGTTTTGAGCTTTACTCTTGTTTGAAAACAACAACTTGTATGAATATCAACAAAGGTTTTTTCTATCTTTTTTCAGCTGTTGTACATGACATTATAAAAGGTTTCATCGTACAATTTTCACGTCACATAATCTTATCAGTTTAAAAAACGGTTTGTTTTTCAAATTTGCAACATCATATGGGGAACGGGATAATCTTGATTCCTCTTCAGATACAACGCGAAGTAAATTAAACTCCACGGATTCACAGTATACAGATACATAAGATACTTAATATCACTCTAACAAAGTGGCTGAGCAAGTCACATTTTCTTTTTTATTCTCTTTCTATTTTTCTTCTCTTTAACCACCTTAGTGCATGGTTAAAAGATCAGTCCCGTGCAGCTCTGTCTCGGGCCAAGTAAGTGAGGAGTAAATTCGTTTCTTTTCTTGATCGTATAGCGTTATGGAAGGCGGCTGTGAAAAACGGCTGCACACACATAACGGATGGGTGGTGGGACAACCAACTTGTTCACCCAAATATATATATATTCAAATATAACGTTGTCAACTAAGTTAAGCAAAACTGTGCTTCCATTTCAAGTCATATATGTACAAATAACCATAAAATATTCTTGATTTTTATTTACTATTTTGTATACAAACCTGACCCGATGATGGCGCGCAATATAAGATTATTTTGTATCATTGACTGCTCATTTAATGAAATTTACCTACCTAAGATAAATTTTCTACTAAATTACATCTTATTTAATTAATTGATACAAATCTAAATAAAATAGATAAGGACATTCCACGACGTGAAATTTTCAAATTTTTTTCCACTTAATAAGTAAATTAGAATTCTTAAAAAGAATCTTAGATAATATTTATCTAAAATGTACATTTTAAACTGGTTAAATTTGTGAAATATTCGGTTTAAAATTTATGTCGAAACGATAGTCCGGTGTAATTTTCAAGCTGTGTTGTATTTATTATTTTCATTAATGCATTTGTTTAAAGTTTTGAAAATAAATATTTGTATATGTTTATTGAAACGTTAAAATCATTGGTATTGAATTGTAACGCGCGCTTACGTCGCTGCATCAAAATGTATTCTATAACTCAATAAATCGTCTCCAAACTATTCAATTTTTTAAATCGCACTTCAAATTTGACCGAGCCAATTATTTTAATTTCGAATTATAAGTCTTCCTTAAATACAAATTGAGTAACGTTTTTTTATTATACACTAGCTGTACCCTGCGCGCGTTGCTACGCCAGCAACTAAAATAAAATTGAAGGAAAGACATTACACAATAATTCAAATTATTGTTTGGGGGGAGGAGGGTTGTTTGGCGGGAATTCGTAAAGTTTAAAAAAAAAAATGGGGGGGGAGGTTGGGGGGTGGTTGGGGCGAGGGGTTGGTAGACCAGAAACCATTGCGAGAGTGTACTCAATAAATTTGTAAAGTTTCACATCGATCGGTCGAGCGGTTTAGTAGTCCATAGCGGACATACATACAGACATTCATTTTTATATATATAAATAATGATAATTGAATGGATTATAAAAATTGCGTCTAAATGTCATGTTATTTTAATTAGGATTCGAAGATCCCACCATAATATCTGCTGTGAATAAATATGAGTCAATGTTAACGACATTCGAAGAATAGTTTTGAATATTTTATATGTCAGAATACGTCTTTAATCCATATAGTATCGATGCAAATAACATGCTAATTATACTATGCTAAATCGTAAATAGAAAACGATTAATTATGCATCTAACGAACGAACCCAAATATTACGATTCTGCATTAATTTATTAAGAAGTATTTAAATGCTAGCAAAAGTGTTTTTTGTTTTTAATTGAATAGTAGTGGGTGTTTGTAGTGTCATGATGGCTCACGCTGATTTATAGTGTGAAATGTCATTTCTCAAATCACCTTTTGTGAGGAATTGGCCCAATCGGGCTCATATAAAAAAAATAATAATATAAAATAAAATAACTTTATTCTGTTTGTGAATCTCTGACATGATTTTGAAACTCAAAGTATTTTTTTGCGCTATGATAATATTGAACAATATAAATAATTATTGTAAAATTATATGTAAATTTGAACTGACTTTGACAACCTTCGACAAATTCTTAACAAAATTAAACAGCATTAATATCACTAGTTTCCTAGCCCTGGAAAACAAACTTACTGCTCCCAAAAAACAAAGATTTTCGCCACTTTTCGGTCTCTAGATTTTATACAATATATTGTTAATTTTAAGGACGTCAATCTTTTCTGATAGTTTCTTTTTGAAACAAATACGAAAAAGTTGCTTCATTATTATCACACACACACACACAAAAAAATACAGTATAATTATTTAAAAAAATTGTTAAACAACTTTATAGATATTAGACATGTAACTAAATAAAACAGTATTAACGTTCTTAGACTTATCTTGTTAAGAAAAATTAGAGAAAAATATTATGTATGTAAGCTAGGTAGATTGACTAGCTTTTCTGTTGATACATACATAAAAATGTATTTTTAAATATTTGTAAAAAATCTCTTGAACATTTTGAATGACAGCTTAATCGTAAAAGACGATAAAGATGCCATACAACAAAAAGATTGAAGGTTCTATTCAAATGAAATCAGATATAATATGTAGGCGTCAAATTCATGAAAGAAAATGTGTCATATTTTCATTTGAATAAAGGTATGTCACAGAATGAAATATAAATAAATATTGCACCAAAAAGCAGGTGTGGCGTTTTTTTGCTCGAATGACAATGACATTTTTTCATATCGAGAATTTTACAATGTAATAAAATATAATATGCATTGAAGCCGTCTAGATATTATTACACGAATTAGTTGCGTGGTATCATAAAAGGGGCAAACTAATATAGTTTATTTTTTTGAAATACATTATAGGTATCTTACGTAGGAGAAAAAGAATATTTTTCATATCGTCAAAGATACATTTTTTATACCACGTTCGATCCTAATGTGACTCGTAATGGAACATTTAAACATATGGTGTCAGTCGCTTCACATATTTCGAATGCTTATGTGTGAAAACGTATTATGTGAAGATTTGAAGAAATCATAGACGCTGCTGGACACCGATAAGTAAATAGATTAAATAAATATATTGCCTTTCTGTAATTCGAATTTTTGAATATGGAACCAAATGTTTGTAATATAACGCTAAAATAATAACAAAAAAAACTCGATATACTTTTTCCTAATTTAAGTTTTCCGATTAAATGGATCAATATATTTTAGTATATTAAAATATGGAATGTATTATAATATGAAATGGTGCTTTTTAAATAGTAATCTTTAAAAGAAAATGTCTGAACAGCCAAGGCGTCTCCTGTTTTGATTATAAATTGTTTTTTTACAAAGTCAATCGAGATCAATTCGAAGATATGCCACATTAAATACACCCATGTTCAAGATCTCAATAGTAAAATTGAAAAAAACCATATTTGATATTTGTATTTGACTATGTTTATATGTCAAATATTTGCAACAAAGCATTGCAAATGTTGGGCTTTATCCTCCGTACTACCAAGGACTTTTCAGGAGTAAAAATTTTGATACTAATCTATAATTCTTTAGTTCGAAGCCGGCTTGAGAGTGGATCGATTGTTTGGGCCCCGGGAGGTGCGAAATATGTTCTTATGCCACCAGAGGGTTCAGAAGAAGTTTTTGAGAATTCTCTATTTGAGGACATACGGATACTACCCATGGCTTTATCCAACCGATTTTTTCTTAGGCATGCTCACGTTCAATAGTTTGAATACTAGAAGAGAAATGTACCTGGCCACATATTGCTTTCGACTTATCCGAGGCCAAAATGAGAATTCCACCATTCTTGAGAATGTTAAATTGAATGTCCTGATATTTTTTTGAAAAATCGTGGACATGAGTTGTTTGTGCTTCCAAGGGGTAGAACCAGTCTGCCAATGGGAATGCCACTGGGAAGAGCTTTAACAATTTTAAGCGGCATTGCTTCGGATGTTGACATATTTCATATTGACGTGAGTGAGTTCAGATGAACACTATATTTTATGAATAAAAGTTGATTTTGTCAGAACTCACTCGGTTGACATATTTGAAAATTTCTAATATGATTTTATAATTTTTTTCTCTCGTTTTTTATGACTACAATGTTTTCATCTTGTTTTTAATCAATTTGTCATTTTTATTATGTATTTACATGTATGTATATATATATGTATTTATATTTGTCAAATGCATGGCGCATTGGCGTCAGCTGTAATGCCATTTTTTGCTTTTTCTTAAATAAATATATAAATTATGGAATTTGAAAATTGAGTTGTGCTCTAAAATCTACATTCGTACTTAAATTAAATTATCATCTAATTACAAAGCTTAGTTTCTATAGAAAGAGTGATTAAGAACTCATTATTACTAACTAGCCATTCCTAGGATATGTGTTGAAAATTAGATGATGAGTACTTCACTAATATTTATTTATCTTTTGTTTTCAGAAGGGGTAAGAGTGCAATAATATCTGGCTATTTTATTATATTGTAAATCAGGCAGTCAGCGCATTATGGAATCGGTAAGTGAAATATTATATATAGTTCCAATAACCTCCATATTGGCGATTTAATTTTGGAAACTGTAGGTTTTAAAACAACTGACATTTTGAAACGTTGTGTTGGTATTTCCTTTAACAATTATTATATTGATTGGCAACAAAACGGACCAAATCTGTATCTTTCAAAGAAGCTTATGATTAAACGCATTATACTTAAGAAATGATTTCGGTTCATGGACTGAACACACATTAAAGCATAAACAATCAGACTACCTTACATTTTATACAATCAATTTTATCAAGCATGTGAAGTGTATACTTCATATTTTAATTTGGTCATGGTTGCTTGGTTTCTCGACAAGTGAGCAGTATCAAGAGATAACAATAACAACAAACCTATTTACTTTTTTTCTTTAAAAAATAGAGATTGAGCGACTTACGTTTATGAATTCGTTACCAAATTTTCATATCCATTGAATTAGACTTGAATTAGAAGAACCCAATTGATTAAGGTAAAATCAATTAATATATATAAAGATTTATCAACAATTAAACACCTCATACTTCCAGATAGTAGTGCAAAATTTTAACATTAATTCAATGCGTTTAATGTGTACGATACGCAGACGTTGAGAGTGTATGTGAACTGTGTTGCGCGTTACTTGCATGCAAGTAATTCAAGAAAAATAAATACCTTACGGCATTATTGAAAATGCTTAAAAATTTATAGTAAAATAACCTAGTTAACCGTTTATTAAACTCACAGTTTTCATCTAATTTTTATATTGCAGACGTTTTCCTGCTTTTAATATCTCGAGTCGTAGACTGTGTTGTGATCTTACAAACTCTGTAAAATGATGGTTAGATTGCGGAGGTCATAAATCCGTCTTTCAGCCCACATAAATTTTTGACAGAGCAGGTGGCACTACATGAAATATAAATGTTAGAACCTGACACATTTATGTAAAAGTGACAACGTATTTTTTTAAGCAGCATTTTACGATATTTATCAAGTGTAAAATAGTTGTCTAAATAGAATCATTCCAGTAAAGTATTGTTTTATCGTCGTGGTATCTGTTCTACTAATACTTGATGACATTTTAAAACCTTTCTCTTATTTATGTGATAGGTACTGAAAATGCAATGCAGCAAATGTGGAAATTCAACTGAATTCGAATTTTAGTGTTTACATAAATGTTATTTAATTCATACAAGTTTTTTGAATGCCTTTTTGAACGAGCATGGAAGAAATTTCCATTTTATTCTAGTTCCTTTATAAATTATTCAGTCTGTCTTTAAAAATGATAAATTGAGCGGTTTTAAAAACAATCATCAGTACTTAATTGACAACTTCTGTAAATATTTTACATATAACTTTAAATAAAAAGCGAATATAATCGATGGAAATATAATAAATCAAGCCACAAATCTAACGCAATAGGTTGATATTTTGGTATGTTTATATTGATTGTACTATAATCCTGAATTTGTATGCCTCTGCATCCGAGAAGATTTCAATTGAAATCTAAGTAGTGCACAGAGGAAACAATTCGTTGAAACATAAACCTTACGATAGCTTGATGTATAAATAGCTGTATCAATTAAATCAATGATATATTAAAATCCATTTTGAGATGCCTTAGCACGAGCCGTAGTAAAAACTAATTATATATTGAATCGTTTGAATTTTGTGCTTTTCCATAAGCTTTGACAATACCGACTCGGGTTTCACCTTTTGGTATCTTCTGGCATTTTAAGAGCACGAATGAACTTGAACTGATTATATGAATTGAAATTTTATCGAGTGCCTTTTTTCAAAATTCTTATTCATAAAATTTGTTTTATTGACACGTTGACATTAAGAATCCGTATGCTTCAAATAGGGAGTGGACACGGCCTGAAAACGGTACTTTATTAAGCTAAATATGTTTAATTATATATGTATAAACATTCCAATTGATTGATTTTTGTTCAATTTGAGATAGCTACAAGATAAACGTAGTCCATTGAAATAATTTTACAATGGTAAAGATTACCTGATAAACCGTGATGAATGGCTTCGTCGAGCTCGAAGGACAAATAAAAAATAAAAGTTGTATGACATTAATTTTTTATGGCCATTGGGCATGACAATAATTATTTTACAATGAAGCAAAAAAATAATAATAGCATGACATTGAAATAATTTTTGCAACTACATGAAATATAGGGTGCAATTTAATTTGTACGTGTACTGTATTTTATAATACAACTGTACTGTGCAAAGAAGTGGATTGAATACTGGCACATATGGATACCGTTATAACGAGCATGATATCAACAACTTCGCTACAGGCTGGGCTCAAATTTAAGCGAAGGTTGATAAAGCGTCTTTTTAGTTATACAAGTCAGTGATTCTCAAACTTTTTCATGTAACGACCTCCTGAACAATAAACGTGTTTTTTGTGGCCCACCGTTTGGGAAGCACTGATGTCAGTAAATTTATTTCTGTTTTGATTTTTGACTTCAGAGATAAGAAACTAATCTCAATAATAATTGTTTTATTTAAATTTGAAGAATCAATGGGATACGTGGCATTTTCGTGGTCACGGGACTTGTTATTTTCATTCAATTATCATTTTAATGCTCACGGAAGTTACCTTGAGCGGGTTTCAATCTGTTTTTAAAGTTACATTTTTGATTCGCTTGCATTCCGGATGTCAGTCTTTTGCGAAACACAAACCTTGAGAATAACGTAATTAAGCTGAATTTTGTATCGAATTTATGAATTTAAAATGTAATGCCTACCGGTTTTTTATATGCTTTATTGAGATTAAAAAATATTTCAATTTAAAAAATAATAATTCCGTAAATATTGTTTTATTTTTTGGATATTCTTTGAATTATAAAGTAATTCGAAACGAGCTATATACATATATTACATTACTATAGTTCTGACGAAGGTGTAAGCCGAAATAGCTGCCAACTAAATATTACATAATTTTAAGTTAATTAATGCCAATGCAAAACTAATTAAGTATTAGACTGCTTAATTTTGAAAATTCATTTTATTATTCTCCTTAGTTTTAACGCCTTTTTAAACTTACTTTTGATAAATAAATAGTATGTGTATCGAATGCATTTAAATCTAAATTGAACAAACAATAAGCTGTCTTATCATCATATTTATTTTTACCATGTCCGCTCCTTAACTTAGGCGAGTAGGAATGGAAAGGATACGAGGAGTAGAAAAGAACTAGTGAGTAGCTAATCGTTATCACCATGCGTCGCTCTTTATGATTGGAAAGGTGGGAAGGGATTAAACGACACAAAACACCCATTGCCTCTGAGCACAATCGATTTATCGACTGAAAAAAGTCTGCTCGTACCGGTAATCGAAACCGGGCGGTCCGACACGGTAGCCAACGACGTTGACTACTGCACCACAGATCGGGGGAAATCATCATTTTAGAATATATATATTCATCTTAGATTGCACGTAAAAATCTTCCAGAAGATAGATATGTATAAAAGCTCTTTGTATTCGTCCTACATAATTGCACGGCCAAAGTTTCGAATCCCCAGATGGTGATTTATCAGAATTATTATCCTTTTGTCACTTTTTTTGTAAACGAACAAATGTTTACACTTTTTTGTCACCTTTCTCTTTTAGTGTCACCATAAAACGGTGCACAGAGAGATAAAGAGCGATAACTTGACAACAAGACATTTCCCAACCTTATACCAATATGATACAATATGAATATTAAAAAAACTTGTAGTGACATGTGACATTATGTAAAATAGCATTTTATATGTTGAATATATTATATATATCACAATTTATTAATTTCATATAAATCTGTAAGAAACTCTTAAAACTAGCTTGCTATGCTGTCCTATATTTTTTTTGTGACCTTCTATACGTATGCCTTCTTTTAATATATAATAGATAATAGGAGTATACAATAAGCACCCAAAAAACTTCTTTTATTAATGATTATTCCTGAATGATTGAATTATTGATCTGAATGATTGAATGATTGATCCTGATGAAACACGTGTCGCAACACAACAGTTAGTAACACAATACGTGGAATAATCAAAGTTATTTAAATTTTATATTTAAATGAACTTCCACAAAGTTATCGATGAATCCATCAAAATGATTATTCCGTTATTTATTTCATTGATTGATAATAAATATATAAAATAATTATTGTGTACTCATGAGATAAAAAAAACTTTAAAAAATAATGGTATAGACTTCAGTTATCTTACTATTTCCAGAAATGTTATTTATCTTTGACACATCCGGTATCAATGTGCTAATAGTGTAGATAAATTGGGGTCTTATTTCAGGTAGTAATATTAAAATTCTTTTCCGAATGGCAAGCCAATCAAACACTCTTATTTTCGATAAATTTATTCTATGACATTCAAATGAAATTAGCAACTATTTGAATTGTAATCACCACGCAAGAATGCAAAATTTTCTATCGAGTAAAAGTGCTTCGGTACAACACTTATTCGTACAAAGGGCGTGTCACATTGAATATGCATGTGTACCACCTGTTCACTTACATATAGATTTATCTGTCAGCGGTTCTCTATTGTTCAGGTGTTTTTATATTACTTTGCGGTAAGTTACAAGATTTTTTTAAATATTATTACTTAAATATTTTTAAGGATACAACTTATTTGCTCTCGCTCAGTGGAAATATGCAATGATTTCGTGTTGCGACTATATAATTAATTTCACGAAAGTTTTTTAATATTTATTTAAATGTTGGCTGTAGTAAAATGAAAAAGAGTAATGAAACTTTTCACATCCGAAAGTTACATTCAATTATTAATTGAGTTGGCATTTAATTGGTAGAACTGCATTATACTGCGATGAAAAAAATAACAACGTACATATTATAGAAAGGAAATTTCTGTAGAATTAAAATACAGTTTTATCTTTTTCACCGTATTACATTCAATTAATTTAAGGCCACTCTAAAAAAATCAATTAGATATACTAAGATACATTATTTTTTTACTAAGTCCGCTTCCAACTTGGAGCATATGGACTCCTCACGGAGTTTATCTCAACATCCTTTTCTACGAGAACTGCTTGTTAATCAGTTGCTCAACCTCTCGAAGAGGGTAAGGGATTGAAAGGAAAGTGGACTAGGACAGGGCTTGTGGTCAGCTGATCACTTTTTGGGAACGGAAGGGTTGGAAGGGATTTGTAACAACGTAAAAACCCAAAGCCTTCAAAAAGAATCATATAAAACGATGACCACTGAACCACGGACCAGGCTAAGATAAACATAAGATAAAATTAATGATCATTATCATGAAAATGAATGGAAAAATGAAATTTTATGTTTGGATTAGGTATTTATAATGTCTAACCAACCGTCAAAAAATGTCAAAATAATTAAAAAAATATATACTAATCTAGACTAGTTTAATTATATATTTTTTGTTTGTTAATTAGAATGCGTTAAAAAAATTGAATTTTTAAAATGATAGGTACAACGTTCTTTTTCTGTGCTGTAATATTTAATTGTCGGTTTGTGAGTATGTGACATTGATTCTTTAAGGAAACCATTTGATATTCTTACGAAACACTTCCTTGTTGAGGGAATGGAAATAATTTTAAAACCACCACACCCTGCTACGCGAATAAATAAATACAGACAGGAATGATAATTCGAAAAGAAAATATCTCGCGAGCTTTTTAAGTAGTTATTTGCATACAAATGTGTACTGGTATTACGGTTTCTACTGTGTAATATCAAGATTTTCTTAAAAGCGATTCAATCGGGGATAGCTGAGTCGAGAACAATAAATCACAGATCATTTTTAATATTAATAATGTATGCTACCGTATAATATCTAACGACGCACGCAATTATTAAAAAATAAAAAAAAACATCCAGTTTTATCGTAAATTTTTAGTACTGGTTTTAAACAGCTAGTATTATTTTCAGTTAAAAATATACAAATATTAAAAAAAATTGTACTTATTCCACAAATAATTTATTAACATCAGGACCGGTTTCACTCATCGCGAGCTCATTTTCGACTAAAATGTCAAGCGAAAATGCTCGCGATGAGCCTAACCAGTTCTGATTGTAAGCAGAATACGTGGAATAATCAAATTTTTTATTTTTCATTAAAATGAACTTCCACAAAGTTACTGCCAAATCCACCAAAAAGCAATGATAACTTACGCTTGAAAAAAACGAGTGGACATGAAATTTAAGCTTTTTTCTTAGTATTTGAACTCTTGAAAACCGTTATTATTTCGATAGTTAGTAGAATAATCGAAATTAGGATAATAATTTATTGTTTTCACTGACTTTTTTCATAGTTTTATACGTGTTTATATTCTTTCCGTTAATTCAATGTTTTGCCATTATCAGGTTATGCCGAAAAAACAATGATTTATAAAAGAAACATCTTTATATTAATTATATATATATAATTTCATTTTTATCTGCAAACCAAAAAAGAATGCAAATAGTTTCATTTAAGTATCTATTACTCAAATGAAAAAATAATGAAAGTATAGGTTTCACGGCATGGGCTTTATCCGCGTTTCTCAAATACTAAATTAAGTTTTTACGAATTTATAGCTTGCCTCTCGCATATGAATATATAATCAAATAAATATATTTATTATTTGAAATATGTACGTTATTTGTGCTGTCCCATTTATGTCCGTTTAATTAACTAAAGCCAACATCCTCATTGCTATATATTTATTATTTTATTCACTGAGATATTTATGAAAAGTTGAATGGATGAAATGTACGGACCATTAAGAAAGCGTACGACAATCAAATAAGTAAATAAAAACATCAAATCATTATCTTTAACTTCATTCAAATGTAAAAGAATTCTTTTGAAAATACGAGCAAATAAAATGTTTTATCAATAATCAATGTTTATGGAAGTATAAATTATGAAATGAGGTGTTATATCTTAATTAAATGAAAATTATTCTCAACATAAATTATAATTAATATTTCCTCCAGGTCTCAAAAGATTTTTATTCCATTTCCATTGCATTAAAAGTCGCTTTAATTAAAATCTATTGAAAGAAAATATATTACCAATACCGTTATTTAACTGGTTGTATGCCAGAGGCGTATATGTACGGTCTACAACTCCGTGAATGCAGTGCCGGCATAGAAAATACGGGTATATATACGGTTCACTTTACAGTCACTTATACTGGACAAGCTTGACGATTTTATAATTCAAACATATTTATACACACAGCGATATCTATAAGAATCACAATCCTATACTTACAGTTGACATATTTTGTTTAATAATCAATGTAATATCCATTAAAAAGAGGGTTCTTATATCTACCGGCATAAGTATATGTCTTGTGTGGTGTGGTAATCAGGAGAAAATTATTAAAATATTTTACATTGCTAAAAAGTTTCCATTTTTTTTTAATATATTACATACTTTACTTCTTTCAATTGATTGAGATTTGATTGAGGCAATATAAAAATATTATGCTTCCACAAGTTTACAATTTTATATGCAGGATACTGATAACAAATTACAACGAATGACATTGAAATTGTATAAAATATTCGTAAAAATTTGATAGTGGGATAGTTTTTTGATTACATACTCGAATAAATATGTCAAGGAATTATACTGCTAATTGTATTTTCATAAGTTTGTATGAATCTAAATTTATAGTGGAAAAAAAATATTTGTTAAACAATGCGCAAGAAAATACTCAAGTAAACTTCATTAAATAAATAAAATTCTGTATCGCTTCAGATTTTCGAGACGTCAAAACAGTAAAAGAAATATAATCCCATTAATTTGTATACATTAAACTACATTATCGTCGTAACAATAGAATTAGTCGATAACTTGTCAATAATCAATTACGCAAAGTGTTCTCAGACGAACGTTGAACTTATTCGAATAGGCCATTTCACATGGAAGCTCGGGCCAAATAACTCCACGAACCCTGGACGTCATTAGCCATTCTCGAAGCATTCTTGGCAATCCTGGCAATGGATGGACCACACTGCCCTACGCGAAGAATTTAAATTCAATGATTATAACGGTGAATCAATACAATACCAATGTTTATTTATCACGGAGTGATTGCTAAGTGCCATCTCTATGTCAATAACATAATATATTATGCGAGTATTTTTTTAAGTACATAGCGGTATTTTTTGTAATGAAAAATGTCGAGTTATGACAATGTCACTGTGTCAAGAATTTTCATTATTTTATTTGAAAATTCAAATGCCTAACTATTCGCAATGTAGGTACGATTAAAGCAAAAAAAAATACTAGATACTTCACATACAAACAGTATAATAAAAAATAAATTACGTGAGTTAATATATTTACATTGTAGCTACTTTTCATACCTTTTTTGTATGAACACGTCGAGATTATCCTTCATACTTAAACATAGTCTCTATGGTCTAGTACAGTGGTTCTCATGTGCGGCCACCAGAGGATTTTGCTGCGGCCACCACCAGCTTCATAGTTAATATAATATATTTCATAAAAATGTGGTTTCACAAGTTAATTTGTCAACAATGACACTGAAAATTGAATGTTTCGTATGCATTGTATTGTGCATCAAGAATTGTTAGTTTGCAAAAACTCAAACACATACATGTTTAGGTATTTTTGACAAAAAAGACTCGACACATAAATTTGGTGCGGCCACCAGACATTTAAATGGAAATGGAAGTCTTGGAAAAAGGAAGTCTTAGAATGGAAGTCTTAGATTTTGAACATGGGAACATGGGAATAAGCCAATTTTTCTTGAAGTGTTTTTCTTTTTCTTGACTTTCATATTTCAAAATATTTGGCGCATTGTCATAAGATGTCATTTTTTTGTAAAAATATCAAAAATATATTGTGCTTATACTACCCATGCTTAATACAATGCCCATAATTCATTTATTAAAAAATAATTTATAAATTAAACGAAAGACTGCCTCAAGTGGGTTTATATCGAAAAGCCGTATTCAAGAAACTTTGATTCAATAAAGATAAAAAATAAAATATGTTTGTAGACAATTTTAAAAAGAATGAGAAATATGAATTTACTTAA
This sequence comes from Himalopsyche kuldschensis, assembly GCA_028554975.1. NCBI lineage: Eukaryota > Metazoa > Arthropoda > Insecta > Trichoptera > Rhyacophilidae > Himalopsyche > Himalopsyche kuldschensis. Next base: position 3,884,742 of record JAHFWI010000005.1, read on the forward strand.
AAGGCTACTTTAGCTAGTTACTCAGGCGTTGATAGAAATAATCATTATTATATTTTAATCTTCTACATACAGTATTGCACAAGCTTTTTGGGAGAAGGGCTTAATAATTAATTCTCAGATAGTCCGAGGGCCGCATAGGAAATTTTATTGTTTTATATTGTTCTTCCATCGTCCGTAAATAGTTCTTGAAGAAAAAGGAGATGGTATTTGTCACTGCGGGTCGCATGAAATGTCATTGAAGGCCGCAGGTCGTGCATCACTGTTCTATATGATATTACAAAAAAATACATGTACAAAATTTGCTCAACTCCCGCTATTAAAACACGCATTCACTAATATTTGACACACATTGCCGAAGCCTTCTGTCAATTTACACAGTATTGGTATTTAGGCGGTGACTTATTGCCGAGATAAAACTAAATAATTTACATATTGTGTCACTCTCTCGATGACTGAGTAGTTTTTTTTCTATTTTTGCATAAGCAATAAAATACCATTATTTTAATGCGACATTCCTTGACCGCCAAACGTTAAATAATAAAAATATGATTTCAATCTATCTCTATCTCGTTTTATTTTATTTTGATTTCAATACATTTTGCTTTTATGATGAAATTAAAAATAATGCGTCTAAATGGTTTATTTGTAACGGCTTTGAATGTTTATATTGATTCCCCAAGCCTTTCAAATGTTTCGCATTGAATTTTAGGCCGATAGCGCTTTATGTAGAGCATTTATGTATTACTAGTATTACTACCCGGCGTCGCTCGGACTAAGCGACCAATAATTATTTAATGTTAAATCATTCGACATAATTATATCACAAAATCTAACATCCAAAATAGATTTAAAATAAAATCACAAACTTTATTTAATTTGATGACAGCCCCATTCTCGCTCATTAAAATGTCCAAATTCAAGGAAAAATCTAATTTGCTGTCAAAGAAATGTCAAATAATACCTTCACGTAAATAATAAACATTATTATATTAATAAAAGCCGGGAAAAAGTTGGTAGAAGACTAATTTATTACATTATGACTAAATGTCTTAGCCGATAAAAATTCAAACATATTTTCTTTCATCTTCGTTTTTATGGCAACTTGGAACAACAATGCAAAAGGGAATTACAGACATACATACATACGCCGTTTCGGTTTTATATATAAGATTTTTAAACCATTTCTTTTCCTCATCGAGTTTATTTAACTAAATCTTGGACAACTGAAAGTTATATTATAAAGATCATGCTGGATTAGAATAAGTGATAAGGATATTATTCTCGAAGAATTCTATCGTACTTTTGCATATTTATGACGTGACATATTGATTGTTAAAATAAATTAATTAGTTGTCAGTACGTATTGAGTGAATATGTGATGTTTAAGTACGATATATTATATCAGGATACAATGTGATGCTGCATATAGGTTTTAGTAGGTTGAATAAACGTTATACTCTCAACGAAAAATATTAAGATAATTTATCAAATATCCGAATATCAAAAGAGTGTCAAATATATCAATCAATAAACCATATTGATAAATGCAATTCTATTTTTGTTATCTGATCTTGAAAATCTAATTAAATTCTTCTTATTATGAGAAAGTTGCTTGGCGGAAACCGTAAAGAATTTATAAATGATATAATTATTCTCTATATTTTCATATTATCGAAATGTCGTTTTCTGCATTAAGCATATCCTTAGTTAGAACCTTTTTTGAAATTAAATTTTTTTGATTTCATCACGAAGTTGACGAACATTTTGGGTCTTATTTTGGTGTAATTATTCAAAAAAGCGAAACAGATTTTGGGTAGGTTGAAAATAAGCTGGATTGAATTAAAAAGGGTTTCAAAGTTGTCATTTTTTAACATGGAAATTTTTGCATAATATCAGCAGTCAAAAATTCTTTTTACGATATTGTATAATATGTTACCAAACATGCTGGCTTGCGACTAATTAATATTTTTATTCACTGTATTACATATTAAGCCAAAAAAATTTCTGAAAACATTAAATTTGCTAATTACATACTTGGCAAAGGGGCAAACTAATGCAGGTGATATTAGATGTGACCAAAGCATATATTTTTTTATTATACATACTTCGAAATAAATATTGAGCTTTGGGAGCTGTAAAGCAATGCTCGTTAAAATTATGATGAAAAATGAATAAAATTTTTCATTTCATATGAATTTTTATATGCCTTCACTATTACATCCGTACAATTTTTGTCTTGTAAAGAAATCTGTATTTTTTCTTACCACATTTTTTTTAAGGAGAAACTTATTCTTATAATGAAAAATAATAGCTCAATCGGTTGTTATTGTTCTCAATTTTAAATCCATTTCATTAATAGAACTTTAATGTCGAGCTTTGACAAGAATGGTCATTCTTTACAAACCTTTCTATTTTTTCAAGTATGTTTTGTTTATTATTATTTATTACTTACATAGACTCTTTGATGCAATCATGTATTTTTAAAAGTTATGCAAATGCGAATGCATTTGAGTTTATTTTGTTATTTAATTTGCTAACTTGCCCTTCAACAAAAGATTGATTGCGTATTGCACTTCACCAGCTGCTGCTGTGTCACGTAAAGTATCGATTACGTTTATACGTAGTTGACGTGAATTTTTATATATTGTATACTTCAAACGATGACGTGACTGAGTAAAACACGTATAAAGTTATCAAGAGAGGCAACAAGCTACAGGGATTGAAATATCTTTTTTTATGTATGTATCAAGATTCGTAAGAAAACAATCTAAGCTTTAGCAGTGTTTCTTATAACCTTATCAGCTTCCAATGCATATAAACAATACTCTTAATAATGCAAACGTGTCGAGATGTTTAACGAGCATTATCGCTTTTTATGATTGGATATGAGCTAGGTTTGCATAGTAAAACATTAAACAAATAAGCTCATTATAAGAGTTTAAATCAATGCATGATTGGGATATTTTTATCTATTCTAAATCAAACTAACAGATCTGTTAATATTAGCGCAGAAAGAGATTACAGGACTTTTACACCACCCAGCAATAATGAAAAAAAAAGTGTGCAGATGGACTGAATCACAGCTGTATGTTTGATATTGGGGACTGAGATAAACATGTTTATTTATAAAATATTCGCTCATGTTAAAAATATTTTGAAATTGTTTTAGAACAAGCAGGTTGAATGTATGAGAAATCATTGATTTGTTGACTCCTCCACACATGGTATACATGACGTTCCTTTGATTTATAATAAGTATGCAAGGTAAAGCATTACTCAATTCAGAAAAAAACTTTCAATTTCGTTCAACTGGTTTGTTTCTCGTGAGCTTTAAAGAAAATCTATTATTGAAACACAAAATATTGATTTTTACTTCAACTGAAAGCTTAGAGCTTAGGCGATACAGAACATTGAGTAATATGCCTTAACACTCTGTACTCTTTCTTCGATGTTTTACGAGAGTAATATTTCAAAATGTTGGCATTTTCGAGCAGTAAATGCCTAATAAAGTTGCCTTATGAAGTGTGAAGTAACAAATGCCTTCAACCACGCCCAAACATTCGCCCTGTCTCACTTACATTACTTTTCATAAATTTTCTCCATCTCCCGAATACAGCGGCCTAATATTAATTAATTGCCGGCTTACTACCGACAAATTTCATCAGATAAGCGTTTTGTTTGTTGCTTTTGATAAATCTGCTACAGACAATAATTTGTCTGTATTATTTAATTAATTCTTCAACAGTTCATGATGCCATGAAGATATAATCCGTGAATAAGGCTGAATAAGCATATTATTAATTAAACATATACAATGCCGTTCATGCAACGCATTATTTATGTTCTAGGAATTTAACATTAGACGGTTGTGTGGACAAATAAAAGTTGGATACCTGAATGGGCACTTGAGTAAAGTATTTTTATATGGACACTAAAAGATAAAACTTAAAGATTTAAAATCATGTTAGGTAGTATGTACAATGCTTTAAAGAAATAATTAATTTATTATAACATGCGACTACTTCATCAGAAATGAAATTGTAAATAACAATCTTCTATTTGTAATCGTTTTGAATATCAGAAATGAAATTGTAAATAACAATCTTCTATTTGTAATCGTTTGAATAAGGTCACTTATCAAATAGAATTATATTGAGATCATTACATTCTTTCAAAATAATATCTATTTTAAGCACGTATCTAAAGATTTATGTTCGTAAGTAAAAACTTATGCCTGCGCAATATTGTATTCTTCTATGAAATGACTTGTACGACATAAATTACGACGTTGTTCAACGTTTCAAAACCTTTTTTGTATCACAGAAATGACAAAGATTAAGTAAAAAAATGATACTCGACTCTTAATCAACATCGTTGCCAGGCAACTAGCGAATAACTTATGAAAATATTTCATACTCAATCACAAGTAAAAGTGTCGTTTATTAAATAGTTACTTGATATAAAGAGCGGCATCTGTGTTCGACAACAAGATCACCCTTTTTATTAATTGATGTCGCCAGATCCCTTTGCGATGACAAATTGTTGTCATAATCTTCCTAGTGTTCTTCACTTATTTCGTCAGACAATTTATGTTCCTTCATATTCTGCTTCCAAGAGATTTGTGGAAAGAAAATCGTGATAAATGGAGTTGGGATAATCATTTATCGTCAAGGAAGGCTGATATTAATTATTATGTCTCTCTGCGCCGATGTATTGCATAAAAATATGAACAATATTCCACACAATCCAAGATAAATTTTGGATAATATTGATCTTTAATTATCACAGTGTCATTCAGTCGAAAAATCTTCTTAATACCACACATTATATTGTACTGTTTCCAGATATATTCTAATAATGATCAATATATCTGTATCTCAAAATTATCAGAATATATTTGGCAATATTTATCCATTTTTTATGATTTCATCAATTCTAAAAATGAGCTCTATTATAATTTTCTCTTGATTAAATGTTTCCTGAAAACACAACAGTAAAATAGTGCAGTTTTATTTCGCTGGCAATAAAATCTTCAGTGTCTATAGTAAAAAATTGCAGTGGATTCCGCCCACGAAATTTTAATTATCTGTAATGGAAGGATTTTTAATAGGTGCATTAAACTGGTCAAAATATAAGCGAGCTTCAGTGGAATAATCGACAAAGCTAAGGATGTACTTTAATTGGTATTATTTGTTCATAAAATACGTCGTTCACTTACTCATAAAAAAACATTAGACTAAAATTAATTTTAACGTTACTATGATTAAGATGATATTTATTTTAAATATTTGTAACACGATAATCTTTTTAGTTTAATAAATTAATATCACTTTCACAAACATGCATTCTCTCAATTAACTTAAATATTTTACGACTTGCTTGCACGTAGATACTTACCATTTGTTATTTTTTTTGACGTGACAACGTCTTATAAATCGATGAACGCCCGCTGCACGGACGAAAAAACATGACTCATTGTCCCGTTTGTCGCGTTACGCCGAAGGCAAGCGTGTGAGCGAGAGCGCGGATAAGCGATAGAGAGGCACGATCGGCCTTCCGTTTGGATTGTGCCGCATCTATCTCTCTTCCACTCGATTGGTCGATGCGTCTGAGTAGAAAAGAGACAGCGGCAGCACACAACTTATACACCTACAGTACCTACACGTGATCTGTTTACAACTGTTTATAAAGTGAAGTGAAATGTTAATGTGGTTTTGATTGTTTATATTACAACAACAATTGCGGCAATAAAGGTAATTAATCCTTGAATTAATGAGTGCGAATAAAATATATCAATAAAAAATTGTAGATTTCATTTCACTCCTTCTTCGTATCCATACAAAATAATAATAATTCAATAAAAATGATTCCATTTATTCATAAAAGTATGCAATCATTTCATCAATGTTTTCTTATGACGGTGTCACGTTAAACTATCGTCCGTAAACCGACTTTACAGACAACCATTTTTTCTTCTTGAAATATGTTTTATTTATTCATACTACACCTTTCTTAGACATTGTAAAAAATCAAAGCACAAAATGAGCTTGTTTCATTAACGTCTGCTAGTTTAAATTAACCGTTACTATTTGTCTAAAAGTGCTTAATTCGTTGAATAAACACGTTACGATTAATTGGTTATTTCAAAAATTCATAAATTATAGTGTTATGACAAATGAGTTTGTGCTCTTCAATGTCCTAATTATTCGATTATTTCTACGTTGATAATTCGAAATCTTATCGATATCAGAAATAGCTTAAAGTAATTTAATATGAAATGAAAACAATGTTAAATAACAGTAATAATCATTTCTTTGTGAAACTGCATCGAAATTCTTCGCCCCGAAAAAATGAAGAAAATTTAATTCGTTTATATTTTAATATACAGCATTCCAATACAGCCGAGATGTTCATATAACACAATATCATACGCATTCGAGAACTGTCAATCAAGTAACGGAAGCAATTTCAGGGAACCCCACAAGAAGTGGAACGAATGAAAAAACTTCTGAATAAAGTCTGCGTGACATCAAGTACTTTATATGAACCGTATTACAATACGTCTGCATAAAACACAGGCAAGAAAAATAAATAATACATACATCTTCAAGAAAAACGTATTTCAGGGAAAAAACTTTCCTAGTTGTAGATTTTCTGTAATATCCGATTTACAGCTGTAATATTTTACAAAAAAAGTTATTATTATACGATAGAAATATTCAATGAAAATAAATTCGTATAAATAAAATTGATAACTTTGTTATTCCAAGTTTTGTGTAGCAAATAATGACACGTGGTTTGCGTCTTTAATAATCATCTTCATATATACAATCGTATGTTTACTTTAGTTATGAATAACGTGTCATAACAAAGTAAAAAAATTGATTTTATATTAAAATGAACATTCACAAAGTAGCCACCGAATCGATCGAAAGTACTAAGAATGCATTACTTGAATACATTATGGATTAATAATTTGATGCAATGTTGTCTGGTAACCGAGTAGTTAGCTCAGGTGGGATATTTTCCACTCATTAATATAAAATATGACATGAATATATGTTGAGATATTGAATAGCTCTCCCAATATGTGTTTCATGTGCTTAAACGATTTGAATCATTAATAATGGAAAGATCTCCTTGGAATATGCTACAAAAAATGTTGTCATTGCTGTATTTTTTGAATATTTTGAGGGTTTCAAAATTTTAAAGATTATATTTTGATATATAATTCAGGAAGAAAAATATCAAAACTTTCAAATAAAGAATTCTTGTATCTTAAAATTATACAAAAACTGTTGGACAAAGAGTAAGTTTAACTATGCAAATTTAAATTAAGGTTAAATTCGGGGAGTTAAAGTATAAAGTTTTCATGATTTTAATTGAAAGTTTTGCCATAGTCGTATTAATTTTAAAAACGTTTTCATTACATAAATTAATATATTTTACAATCATTTCATAAGTAAAAAATATCCGTTGACAATCTATTATTTTTTTCAGAGATCTTTGAACGCATACAGTATTATATAATCTTCAAATGATATCTTAAAATTCGACTGCGTTACACAAAAATATACTTAAAGCCATCAAGTTTAATAATTAATGTTTTGTTTCGATTAAAAACTAGCAACTACGCATTCAATAACAATCTGAAAGTACTTACTGTATTGCGTGGGAAAGGATTGGTAAAGTAAACTAAACTCATCTTAGAATAGACCAATCCACTCTCGCGCGATTGTTATCTAACAAGTTATGGAAACGCCATTTTCTTTCCTTATGCATATTCAATTTTCCCTGACGAAGCAGCCTTTACTGGTTAAGTTTATTTTCCCACTCGTCCCATTCGGCGCTATCTGGTCCATATTGTAGTAGGCTTTTTTCATCGTTTATGTTTGTTAACATAGTGCAGATGTTTTCTTGCTTTTAAGAGATTTTTCACATTTCATCTGTACTTTTTGAGCTACTCGAACCGCCTAAAATACAAAAAACGACCGAATAAATTGGTAGTAGAACAAAAATGGCTAGAAAAAATTGGTTTGAGGAAAAATTACTGTAAATGCAATGGCACACATGATGTTTCATTTTTATTCTTAAATTCATAATAATTTAATACACATCGCTTTATACGCACAGATCATGATATGATATCCATCAGGGGCTTCCTTTTATATTCAGTTATTAAAAATTAGAAACAGACTTATATTGCAAAGATACTGGCCATTGTTAAAAATAATTTAAATTTTTCATTCTATCATACAAAAGCTAAATAGTTAAAATGCTGACAAAAAATATCGGAAACCAGTAATGGAATAATACAGAATTGTGAAAAAAATTTTTTCCTTAACTAGTTTTTGTTATAAGCTAGTAAAAAGGAAATTCACGATATAATCAAAGAGATATATGTATATAATTACATATTAAGAATAAGATTACCCACAAATAGATTCTTGGAAGGAACGACAGTTTCAGATTAGCCACTGACTTAAGTCCACTGTGTATTGATTACCAATATATATTATGATATTAGTAAGTCAAGAGCAAAACGTCAACATAATATGTTCATAAGTTAATACTGTGGAACCCCGATCAATAGTTATTTCATTCATATCTTTCCTGCAAGTATTGTTAATTTATAAATAGTCTCGGCCTCCCGACCAAAGCACTTATTGGAAAAATGTTAAATAGTCTCGCATTCATCCTTTCGAAAATTTTTACTCTGATTGACTTTTTTTTAGTAAACATTTGTCACGGTGCTAAGAAGTACCGATGACTCCATTCAGCTGCCATTGCTGTCTCTTCGCAGATTTTATACTTATCTACTGTTTTTGTTTTTGAAAATTCGTTAGCCTGTTCATAAACCCGTTCAATTACTTAAAAAAAGACTTGACTGCTACTATGAAAGCGCCTTTTTGTTATAATAATGTCAGATGATTATGTTTCCGCTGATGACTCATCTACTGAGCACCTCTGTTCAAACTGTTATTCGGTTTTGTTAACATTGATAAATTTTCAGCTGAAAATGCTCGCGATGAGCGAAAGTGGCAATCGTCGAAATAAATTTACAGTGGAATGAGTACAAACAATGTTTAATAATGTTTTATGAATTTGTCTGTGCAGATAAAGTGGTACATACAAAATAGTGAGGATGTAATGGTATGGAAATAAATGATGTATTAAATTCTCGCAATTGCTTTTATTTATACCATTGTCACTATCACTTTGTCCAAGCACACCAGTATAAAATAAACATATATATCATACAGATCTAAAACGTTTCATCGATTATATAGGCTGTAATGTACTGAAATAGTTCAAAACGCAACTTTTACTGCCTGATACCCCGTTCAATCCCTTTGTAAATAGATCACGGTGTCCAAAAATCCAGTTGCGACATTTTTTACGTTCTGATAAGTTCTCCTTTTTTCCGCAACGTGTTTCGTGAATCCGAAAAAAGTCGTCGTAAGCTGAAAAGCATCTTTTATTGCTCGTAGCGTAGGAAAAAAAGCATTCGTATATTTTTATGGCGATTCGCCTCTAAATACACGTTAGATTTTGTTTACGCCAAACTTGGTTCTCTTTCCTTCAAAAAGTTGCGAATATAATTTATACGTAAAAAACTACCAAATGTTTGCGGTGGATTTGCCGGATTGGTCGAAAGTTTACGTTTGACTGTTTGGAGTTCTTTTATGAAATATGAGATGTTTTTTCTTTTGTTTTTTGTAGAACATATTTGAAATTTACTGAACTTATACTTTCACACATACTACATATTGTATGATAACAAAGGAACATTTAATATAGCTAGATATTTATATAGTATATCTGTAAAAAATATCATAATAGTAACAGGAAATATTATAAATACCAGATTTACGAACCATTTATTCTTCAAAAAGGACAATACATAAACCTCATCGCTTAATATGTCTTGTAATCCAGTTACTCTTGCAACTAGCGCCTAATGTCAAGGATTTTCAAATAATCACGTCACCTCGTAAAAATAAATTGAGAACATGTAAATACGTTTATAGTTTGGTTACTTTGGATTTTTATCTCAGACCCAAGGGAGAATAGAAAAGTACGGCATTTTACATGTATGTAATGGAAACACCACAATATAAATCTTTTATTGATTGAATTGGCATTTACTTGGTAGAACTCCATTAGCAATTAAAAACAGCAATTTATTTAGGTGGTGTTAAAGTTCTGAAGAGGTCGTAAGCTGAAATTGCTATGAACTAAATAAAATATATTGTCATTTTTTCATCCTACTAATTTTAAATTGAGCATTTCATTGGAATTCTTTAGTAAAACGTATTATTTTAGTTATAAATAATTATACACGCATAACAGTCAATATCAAACATACCAACCTTATTATAACAATCATATAATGGGTATTTCAATAGGGACGCTCAAAATATGTTACTTTGTCCTGCTGAGTAGATTATTCATTGTTTAGTGGCCAAATTTGAGTCAACCAGTTTGGTAAATAATCGGCCAACATCTACCTGTACGTCATCAAAATACAATATCTGGTGAAAACATTGCTGCTGTGTGTGAAAGTGTACAGGAAAACCCAAGGCAGCTTATTTCTCGTTGTTCACAAGAACTTGGCTTTTCTGCGACTTCAACTTGGCGAATTTTGAATCGGGCCTTATGTCTGCACCCGTATAAAATCCAATTAACCAAGGAACTTCAGGTAAACGACCACAGACAACGCCTGATTGGGTTCCGGAGCAGTTGGAAGTTTACCCAAATTTGTCAAAAAAGTCAACTTTAGCGACATGGCCCATTTTATAATGAATGGATATTGGCAGACATTTGATGCTATATTCCATATTTAATGCCGTAAAATATACTTACAAATGAAATTAAAATTTAGTCGAAGTCTCACAAAAACTTGTTTTATTTACATTTCAAAACTAAGCGTCCTTATAAAAAGACCCTATATTATGTTAGCTGAATTGGTGATAAGGAAACGAAGCAAATAATAAGCCCTGATTCAATAAGTATCTTTTAATTTTTATAATTAATTCAAATGAAAACCATTTTTGTAAACACACATAATGATGTATTATTTTCTCAGCAAATGATAAAAAAGGTAAACAAATAGGCGGCTGTATCATTGGAATTTGAGATTACATAACCAACGTAAGATATGTGCCGTATTCTGCAAAATAACATGCGAAATAAGTGACTGCCTCTGCGAGCAAATATTTGTGTACTGTATTATTACAAGTAAATTTTAGCCTTTCTAATAATAATGAAGTAGCATTATTTCCACATACACGTATTAGGTGGTTTATTCACCTGGAAAGTGTTGCAACGATTAATATAAAAGTAATAAAGATGCAATGTATTTTTATCATGTGGCAATATTATCAACGTATTATGAAAACATATTTTTTGTTTCAACTGTAATTATATTTATGTGTGCAGAAACTGTAGTCAAGTGAATGGTTTCACCTAGTCACTGTGTGTAAAAATAAAATAGTATAAGTTCAAGGTTTAGTGAGATACAGCAATTAGGAGGAGCATCTTTTTAAATAAAACTCGTCGACCTTGTAAGACAAATAATACGTATGGAACAAGGATTTATAGTCACTGAGCAGATAAAAACAAACTCTTATAGATGAATCAAAACGAGACCGGACAGAATGGTACACAATCGTATTGATATAATTTTAAAATAATAATTAAGAGATATTATTCAACTATTTCATCTGATCATTTTGTCTCGTGGATCGCTCAAAGGCATAATAACTGCCCCGCAATAAGCAGCGTAGTTTTTTTTAAAAAAAAATCAGCGAATTATATGCAGACATAATTTTGAATATCGCTTTTCATGATAAGAAAGTGAATTTCACTCATTAGAGTCTCTGATAATTGTAGTTTTTTTAATAATAACTTGAATAAGAGAAGTAACTGGCATATTTCCTTAAACTAGTATATTTCATAAACAAAAATTGTGTAACACCATACATTTACTATATAATTTTTGTAGAACGAAAAACTTTGCTATCTTCTCACCGTCCTTTAATGGAGTTCTACCAAAGTAAATGCCAGTTCAATCAATCAATTCATGTTATAATTTTTGAAAGTTTTGGATTATAGAATACTGAATTTCTCCAAATGGTATAAGCCGAGTCCATAAAGAATAAACTTTTTATGTAATACATATCTGGTAACAAAAACTGTATACATATTGTTATAATGTCATCATTGACATTAAGCTAAAATCCTCATAAAACTGGAGAATATATCAAATTTTAGATAGTATATAATGGTAAGCATCGTATTAATACATTTTCTCATTTTATTTACTTTTACCTCCTCAGTTTTTTGTCATCATCTATTTCAAATACTGCAGCAAAAAATGAGTGCCTTGCTATTTTATTTATGATGGTAAATATTGATAAAACATGGCAGAGTTTCTTTGCCTTGTGCATCAGCGGAAAATAATATGTGTTTTATCAAACGCATAGAAGCACTTCTCATACATTTAGAATTGAATGCAATAACATGTTTATTACATGAGCCTATTTAAGATCGTATAGAAAAGTAGTAGGCCTCGACAAATATGGTTCAATTTCATTTATTTAGACATGGTCTCTAACGAAAAAAAGCAAGGAGCTACACTTAAGAAATAATTGTTTAGTAGAGTACTTATATCACTATATGTCAGTGTTGTTTGGTCATAACCTGATAACTGCCAAATATGTAATTCACAGAAAGAATATTCAAACAAAAAATAAGTGAGAACAAATAAACATTTATCAGAATTTCGCCAATTCCTCTAATCATCAAAAAAATAACGATTTTCAGATGTTCAAGCATTAATACTTATGTTAAATGTAAAAGTATTTATCCAATACACTTTTAAAAAAATCAGTTTTCAGGCTATTCCCAAACACCACCGATATTAATTTATAAATTTAAAATGCGTCAGATAACTTATCATTTACATATATTAGGACATTCATAAAATAAAGAAATCTGTAACGAGCTACCGGTAGCTGGCGAGCGACCGTTTGGTGATCAGTAATCTAGATTATTTTCAATGATATATTTTTTGTACACTTAAGTGCACGCCACCAAATTTTGCGTAGTTTCTTCTGAGACTTCCGGATAAGGAAACACTTTAGGTATGCTTAATGTTTGCTTATAAAAGCAGTGGTTGGCAATTTGATATTATTAACTATTACAAAGTTGAATATGGTACCATGGATATCCATTTCAACGATATTGATTAGATAATACACATAAATTTATTTCTTTATAAAAACACAATAAAAAATGCAGAACTATGTTTTCCGACCTCACCCCGACTCCTTGTCACTCTTCTTGCTACGCCACTTATCAATCTAATCTGATATATAAAAATCAATTTTCGTTTGTTTGTTCGCACCATATGCGCTGCCATACCGTTCATCCGATCGTGATAAAACTTTAAACAAACTTTTTGCTTGCACTTGTGCGGAGGTTTTTGGCATAGTAAAATGTGCTTACAGTAGGTATTTTATATAAAAATCATTGTTTTTTATATTTTATGCACTGCATAGTACAATTAACATCAGTAGGTTGCGCGTGTGTCGTACTATAGACAATCGTGAAAAGATAAACAGCAAACGCCAAACGTCAAATGTCATCGATACCGATCAATGTACATAAGTGAAATGAAATCGAAATTATTTATTTAAAATATTGTGCATCCGAAAGCACTTCAATAAACACAAACGGTTTCTTTCTTTGAGTGGCATTGCAACGCTTGCCGGATACCGGCTGGTATATAATAAAATATGTGAAATGAGTACGAAAAAAATGTGTTAAGTTTATTTTAACATGTAATTTTTTTACATTTTTTGAATTGAGTTTTAAAGCTTTACATAGAATAAATGTAGTGATAAAATGTTATTGTTTAGAATAGCTTTGTGAATTTTTGGTTTATAGTTACTGAATAAATACGAAATACGACGGTATCAAATGAAATATAGTTTTATTGTGCTGTGTTTTACTGTACTTGATAAAATACTATTGCAGAGTTGTAATGCATCTATCTTTTCATATCTTTATTGACAATGTATTCGTTTCAGTGAAACGTATTTTACATTGTATAATATAGTCTGGCTAGTAAAAGCACACTGATAGAAAAATATAACAGCTCCGTGAATTTATGGTTGATTGCCGCTAAGCAAATAATACGAAATTCGATGGTTTCAAATCAACTACCGACCGACTGTGCGTTTGATTTATTGGCTCACGTGCACATAGTTCCTCGATTCCTTTGTAGCCAACCTGCAGCACAGGTTAAAGTCACATGCAATATTTACCGACTAGTTCAACTTTGTATCAAACGAACAACTTTCAACCGAATGCAGTTCAACCCAGTCACTGGTTATATTTCAATAGGGCCAAGTGAGCGGTTAACATGAGTTTCGAATATCAATGATTCATCCCTGAAATACTTTGACAAAGTACCAAATACCAATTATGAATATATCAAAATTAACGTTTATTTTACAAAAAATAGTAAAATAGTTTATTAATCAATTAGCGTCAAGCAATAAATATTCATTATTACATCAGGATTTGTGAAAAATAAACACTTTTCATACTCTTGTAAGGTGTTCACTGTTAATACTTGGTGGAATGGCATTATAATAAAAATAGTAAAACATTTTTAGTTCAAAAATCTTTGATGTAATAGCTGTGATTTTAATTATAGTCTATTTTGCTTAGTTGTAATACCAATTGTTGGTCATACCATGCAATTGTTACTTTAATTTTGCATAAATATCATTGTTTTTCTTATCAGTTGATAATGCTCAACATGAGCGAAACTGGTCCTGATCTAATAAATTGTTTGTAAAATATGTACTAAAAATGTTTTGCTATTTTTATTACTTGCCATACTTACAATATAATTTGAATTCAATTAACAATTCAAAATAGAAATCCTTTTTAAAAAAGTTATCAACGTTTCACACAGTTTACTTGCTGTCGTAGCGATGGAATTTGACTTAAAAGAAAAAAATCGATACTGCCGCCATGATGACATTTGGTTGCAAAGGGTTATATTTAAGCGGAAAGGAAAAGCTTCAATTACTGTGACAATCATTCGGTAAAAATTAGCTAGCAAAAATTCTGAAATTATCTCAGTAGTACACTAATAGCCTACTTAAATTCTCCTTCAGTAAAGCTGATCTATGGTCGTTTCTTTCTATCAATAAATTATTTAGGCTTTGAATATTTTTTTGTACCATGCCAAACGTAGTGACATTAGAAGCAAAAATACGTACCGAAACTTAAGTTATTAATGTTTCTGCTGATCCTTACTTCTCAACGTTTGTACACAATACGCTTACTTTATAACTGCTAAATTTCGCTTGTTAAAATTGGAGCATGAAATAAATAACGCAGTTATGGAGTAAAAATGCAAATTTTGCGTGCTGGGCCTACCAGAAAAGTTTCGCTCGATGCATTCAAAGCCCATAACAGGAATAATAATATACACTAGCGACGCCAAGTGGAGTTTTCTGAATCTGTGTTTTATTATTGCACCAAGAAAAGCGCATTCTATTTTTCATAAGACCCGAGCTGGAAAAAATAGGCGTTGCAGATAATAATATACAAATAAGGAAACAGCAGAGATCAGAAACGACTCTTGTCGTGGTGCAATGGGTGCACTGATCCCGTAATTATTTTCAAGCAATAAGCAATATTTTTATTTAGTTTACTCTTTGACAACTCTTACCACTTCCCTAAAAGAGTTTAGGGAGCGATGATTCGCCCATTTATTGTATTATAATACATTTGTGAAAGCTACCCAATGAAGTGCAGGAGGCAGTAAATAGACTTATATTAATTTATTTTAACAAACTATATATTTAATGATATCTGCACAATAAAGCAAGTCGAACAATATCTCATCTCAAAAAAATAAGAACTGATATGTTTAGATCGGAAACGACTAGTAAGCTAGTTGCTCTGGTTAGTAAAGTTGATCTTTTGAAACAAATCATAAATCAATCGAAATATTAATGTATGACAAAACATACAATTCACGTATTCAAGCCCTTGGCCGTAACATTTGGTTACGAGACCGGAAAGATATTTTATTTATTTATTCGAAAACATCTATTACCATCTGTTTAAAATTCCACCGATAAAGCACAAATAATTTCATGAAAGAGCATCCATTCTGCCTGTAGGAATAGACAACAAAGAATTCCGTTGGAAGAAGCTGGTCCAAAGATTTTATAATACGTGGAAAAATGATGTTATTCATTTAAATAAATTAAAATCACGTTTTCGATTGACTCAGCGGTTACTTTGCAAAAATTCATCATTAATATATAATTAAATTAATAACTCTGTAAATTCTTTTGGTATTATATCAAGTTGTGAGACACGTTTCATCTATTTGAGAAACATCTTCAGACTACCGTTATCGTAAGATTTAACCTTTAATGGACGATTTTCATTATATTCCTTTATTTAGAACGATAATAATGAGGGGGGGCTTTCTTTCCACGAGGCCAGAGAGAAACAACAACCGTTACAGGAACCACAACCTTTCCCATTTAAAATGATATTTCTCGATAACTGAACTGTTCATTTTCAGTCCTTTCCACGTTATTGATTTTATTTAAATTGTTAAAAATTTAGAATGACCAAATTTAAATTTTACATAATAATAAAGAAGTAGATCGGTTGCACAAATGACTTCGTAATTATAAGTTTAATATGCATATAGTATTTTTAATATATTTAGAATAGTATAATACTGATTAACTTGAGCATATATGTATGTACAATAAGCAACAAGGATTGAACTTCAAATTTGAAAACTGTTATTTTAAAATATAAACAAATCATGCCCTGCTACACTCTCATATTGCTGAACAAGCTGTCTCGATAAAATGCTATGTGCAACGACTTCAGGGTATCATTTGCCTTTCCGGATATCTTTATTTTTCTCGAAACGTTTTATCGTATGCATTTATTGAGGATGTTAAATGTCATGTATAGGTGCAATCAGTATCCGTAACGATACGTCTTTGAATTTTTAAAACACAGTCTTACTACCATATTCGATAGAAAGTTTTGTTAGAAAGTTAAGGTGTAATATATTTATGGAAAAGAGTTGCATTCAATTACCGATAGTGATGAAAATACAGTATTTTATACACATTGGTGTATGAATCAAACTTGATTGAAATGTAAAAGTTATTAAATCACATATATTTATAATGAATTAGGAAACGTGATTCTTTTAAGAGGTATAAGAGGAAGTAAGAAGATGTTGTCTCATCCAATAAAATTAAAGATATCTTAGATTATTTCACGTATTGTTTGACAATTTTCACACTTCTTTTAGAGGCATCTTCAGACTAAATAAAGCAAAGAAAAATTACTAAAATCATTACTTTTATCGTAACTAAAGCAACTTTGCTATGGTAAGTCTGAAGATGTCTCTGAAAGAGATGAAACACCTGTCATGAATAGTCAAAAAATACGTGGAATAATTTCAATTGTTTTAAATTGTATTTTCAAACCAACTTCTAAAAAGTAGTCATCCACCGCCGAATCTTTTGAAAGTAATAATGTACCCTAATTGAGATCACATCGACTCTTAATTGCATTTTCAGCTACAACTGACGTATATATACACGGAAGTAAACGGCGTAGCGAGTTGAAATAGTCACATTCACCTGGATTATATGCATTCACTAGCCCAGTGTTGAACGATTAAAGGTTTTTGTATGACTGGTATATTTATTTTCTATTTTGTAGTTGAGATAAGACAATATTTATGTCAAAATATGCATTTATAAACGGATAAAAAGTGTTGGCATTTATTATGTGTCTGTTCAACTTTGCTTCGCTTGAATACATTCATCTTTTGTATCCAGATAGCAAGCAGCAGAATACATTATATTTTTGCAAGGCATCAAAAAGCTAGCAGACGCAATAAAATGCACATTTATCACGATATTCTACTTCAGGGGCGGTATTATAGAATATAAATTGTGCAAGGAGTTCAACATCTCTCCTCGAACGGACGAGTTAAATGTGAGCGGCAAAGCGCTAAACCAACGGTGATTGATGCTACTTACTTAACGTGACTTGTCTGTATTTATTCATAACATAATAAAGCATAAACATTTTCAGTAATGGAAAGTTATGGTCATCAAAAATGAATTAATCTCCAGACGCTAACTGAAGAATGAGTTTCTCTCTCGGTTGGTCTCAACTCGAGTAGACGGTATCGTTGGTAACGGTTACTGTACTTACGAGATCGAGTGGAAAGTTTCATAATTTAGAAAAGAAAGCATGGATGACCGTAGCTTTAAAAAATCTGTCTCATAGATCTTAATAAAAAGGACGTCGTTGCAGCTTACTCTGCTAGCTAGCCCTGCCCTAGCCCAACCTTCTTCATTAACCTCTTCCCAGCTGTGCCAATTTATGAATATTCCAACCCCTAAGGTCTCAAAATGTGTTTTAAATACACTTATGGAGGTTATCAAGTCAAAAAATGCATGCCTATTTGAATAAAAAAAATCTTCTTTCTGATAGTTTCAATGATTTTCAACTATAATATATTTATTTTTTAATTCAATTTGCAACCCAGCACAACCAGGCGTCTCAGCGGATGAAACAGTAGCAGTCGACGGGCTACGAACAAATCGATTAGCAATATAATAATGAGCAAAGGAAAAACACGGTTGTATGATTTCTTCCGACATTATTAGATATACAAATGGAGTAGGTAGATATTACTCATAAAGTCATATTTTTTTTGACATTGTATATGTATAAATGCTGTGTACATCCCAAATGAGCTTGTATCCCTGCTGTCTCCTTTTCCCAAAGGATCTATTCCATTCTTTAAAAAAGCCGCTGATGAGAATCTATAGGATTTACTCGGTGTAGCTTTAGAACGCTGGTACGACTTGGAATAAGCAAATAGTATATTTAAAATAAATATCGCTTCCATGTTTATTTGTTAATTTTTATGACTTTAATCGTGAATCACTGAAAAGAACATTCAAAAATAAACATGTAGCGACTAGACTTCTTTTAATTGATTAAAAACTAAGAATGTATGTTTCATTAGAAATTTACACATTAATTCTTTATATAAAGAATGTCAATTTTCTTTGCATAGCAGAGAGTTATGAAAATCTGGACTCTCTGAAAATCTGACACTCGATTCCGATTGTAACTTGTACGTGGCGAATAATTTTTTATGTTATTTTTTACACTGATACGTCGAAATAAATTTCGATAGCCGGGTGTATCGAAAAATATCTGCACATGCCCAACAGCATATAAATCGTATCCAAAAGGATAATTTCGCATGAAACGGTTCAAATAGCTTGCCAAATTGCAAATCGTTGCTGAAAATTGACGCTTCGGCAAACATTTGCACATTTTAGTGCCGTCGTAACATTGAAAACAGCATATTGCCATGGAAATATTAAAACGCACCGTTCTTTTACTGTGTGAAACGATTCATTTCCACATGGTTGTAGATATTATGATCACTGAACTGTTTTCATAATTCATGATGCTTTTTAGCTGAACGGCGAGCATAAAGCATTTTTAAGCCATTTTCGATGGATTCGGCAGTTCATTTTAATATAAATTTAAAATATCTTATATTATTTTACGTACTGTGTAACCATTCGTGACCTGTGTTTCGCATCTTTCAGATACATCTTCAGACTAACTATCGAAAAGGTTTATTAACCCATCCTTATTCTTCGTGTAACAGCCGTGTACGTCTTGCCTTAATCCCTTAAAATATACATATAATAGGGCATATAGAGAACTGAAAATTTGGCTATTTGTAAAAAAATAGTTGAGCATGTGTAGAAAAAATAAAAAATAATTATTTTCCACGTCTTCTTTGTGTAATTATTTATAATTCTAAAGTCTCCGAAACTAAGTTGGGACGAAACACGTATTTATTTATCGGGTCCGTGGTGCAGTCCTGGACAATGGCGTTGGCTTCAGTGACTGACCCCACCGGTTCGAGTACTAGTACGAAGGTGGTCGATGGCATTAATGTTTGTGCTGTCTAAAAATTCTTCCCCACCATCCGATTCCATAAATGAGGCTTGGAAAGAGCGATTAACCTTATGCTTTCTATCCCTTCCCTCATCGAACTAAAGAAAATTTGGGCGACTGAGTAACAAACGGTTTTCGTAGAATATTTCTGCTGAGATATTTCCATAAGGAGGCCACATGCTCCTCACTATGAGCGGTAAACGATTAAAAAAATATATTAGCATATGAGTTTATATATTTTTTAAATAATATAAGAACCTTTGACGAGACATGTCTCAAAGAGTTGTCGTAAAAATAAAATTATTATCCCGTAGAAAGTCATCTTGAAGAAATCTTTATATAACCATGTAGTAAAATTCGTCTACAGTTATGAGTTTATACCCATTTTACAAACTAAACTAGTTAATATATAACGTTGCTTTGCTTAGAAATATTAATATGGTATTATTTTCACTTTTATTATTACTTATTTCAATGGCTCAATTGAGTATCGTAATTGCAAGGCTAAACGTGTGTTAAAAAGGCAATCTTATTTAGAATCCAATATAATGGACCATTTACACCAAACTTTCACGAATTAGCATATTGAAACAATATCATTCAAAATGACACGGTAAGTGTGGCGCGTACGAGATATGATAAATATCTCTTGTTTCGTGAAGAATAAATAACTCTCCACTATTTGTTAAAGCATTCTGTCATAACTGTCACATTCATAAACTCGGAAAAGCAGTGCTTCTTTAACTTTTTGTATTCTCCTCCCTTTGAAAAGACTCGAATGAGTGACACGTTATTTGTCAGAAAACTATTTACAGCACAACGAAATAAATTGTGGACGAGAAAACTTTTGACAAGCACAAAGCTGAAGGATACGAATTGTTGGCATTGACTCTATTTAATGATGTTTTTAACCATGCTGAAATAGTTGTGGCTTTGTGATGTTAAGTCATTAAATTTATTAAGCTTGCATAGTAAACTATTTTATATTCGTTGAAGAATGGCCATTTATTTATTTTAAGATTGTAAAGATTTTAGCAAAATGTGTAGTCTGCCTTTTAATTCAGTTTGAAGCCGATTCCTTAAAAAAGGCTGAATATTACCATCGTATGCTTTATTTTAAAAACGTATATACTTACACTTAAAAAACTATTCCGGAAGTTAAAAAATATCTAATTGAGTTTTGATTTTTTAGTGTCATTTTGAGTTAAATATTATAATTCTCAAAAGAAAATTTAACGAGAATACGATAAATGTAAAAAAGAATATCGTTGTTTTACGTTAGATATACTTTTCAAAAAATAACTGACATTTTGGTTAAGATGAACTAAATATTGATAAAAAGACGTTCAGCAGTAGGTTATTGGTATAGTATAAAGATTAATAACTAATTAAAATGAAACGTTTTTAACACATGCTTGTCAGGCTTTATTGATTACACGAATAAATGTCAAAAAATCAGTTACCCATTTTTAATTCTTTAAATTTTATATTAAAAAATAATATTTGGCATTACAGCTTACGCCAATGCGCCAAATATTCTTAGTTGTGAAAGTCATACGAGATTAACTCGATGGTAAATAATGTATCAGTTGTGCACAAAATCAACAATAAATAACATACACCCAGCCCAAGATCTCTTTTTTTTCAATTGAAAAAATCTGACCTTGCCGGGGATCGAACCGGTTGCTAGGACAAAAGCTCTTGCCACTAGACCACAGGGACCGACTAATGAAAGATGTCACTGTCAAATAAACTTAATTTAGCTTATCCTGCAAAATCCGATATCTCTGACTCCATGTTAAAAAGCATGATAGTAAAATACTTTTTATTTATTTAAAAGTAAAAATGGTTTCATAGTTTCAGTGCCTTGGAATATTGTATCATATTTCGTAGAGTTGCAATTATTTTTATTTTATGCTGTCGATTAATCTTAAGCACAGTTTGAAAACAACCATTGGCATATTAAGAATATTAAAATTCAAATGGCATTAAGCAGTGGGTCAGTCGTGTCTAAATGAAATAAAGACTTTTCTATGAAAATTAATGTGATTGTCATTTGTATAAGCGCTAATGATTCTTTGCGAATTCGATTTCATGCTTTCACATGTATTGTGTGGCCGATAGAAGACCACGCGAACTAAACTTTCGAACAGTTAAATATACTCTCAGTAAAAAAAATATATTATACAGCAAAAAACAGACTTATAAAAAGAGTACTTATATGAACTTTTAGTTGAATTTAAAATATTACAGGACGTATGTGTTTGTTTTAGTCGTCAATTATTGGAATGTCAGATCGTGTATTTTAGTTGTCTAAAATACGAAATTGTAACGACCATGATGTATTTTTGATAACTTTACAAGTTATGATCTTCCCTTCGGATAAATATCAATCAAATGAAGTGTATTGAACATTTTCTCTTTATTGAATTCAATCAGAGATTTCTGCATAAGAGAATATACATATGTAGTTACTATCTCCGCTTTGACCTAAAGAAAAAAATGATATTTTAATATTATACGATTTTATTATTCTAGATCAGTGGTTTTCACGTAAAATTTGGCTGTGGCCGCATTAAGAACATCAGCGGTCTTACGAAAATGTCTGGTGGCCGCACCAAATTTCTATTTTCTCAAGAATACCTAAACTAGTTTGTATTTGAGTTTTTGCGAACTGACAATTCTTGATGCACAATTCAATGCATCCAAAATATTAAATTTTCAGTGTCATTGTTGAAAAATAAACTTGTAAAAACACATTTTTATTAAATATCAATATTAACTATGAAGCTGTTGGTGGCCACACATGAGAACCACTGTTCTAGATCTTCTATGATAGTTGAAAATGTTTAGTAAATTATTTACTTCGTGTTAAAGTGATAATTCCCATAAGCTGTATTACAAAACGTAAATATGCTAACCCCGCTATGGGTAGTAATTTTGTATTGAAAAACGTCAGATTAAAGCCATTCTTTCAACAACCTCATTGTCTGATTCTCTCTTGTTCCTTCTGAAAAAAATGGTCTGTGTTGCCAGTATAACGCACTAAGCCAGCGATAGCTCTACATTTTAAATATATTTCTCATACAATTCAACTAAACTTATTTTGTTTTTTTTTGCAGATGACTTTCAACAACCCTGTGATGTGTAATTTTTTCTTCAATCAATATAAGTGTTAAAGCCATACGCCCATGAGGCAAGTGTAATTTTGATTCCTTGAAATCCTTAGCTTGCGAAAGCTACCGCCCAATCGGCGACATAAGAAATTGTGATCAGTGACCCAGAGGCCGCCAAAATTGACGAAATGGAGACCGAAGAGCTCACGAAGCTCGTAGATGGCATCTATAAGGTTAGCAAATCTTCTAGATTATACTAAAACATTTCCAGTACTACAGTTTCAAAACCTTCTTAAAGAGAGTACTCTTCAAGGAGACAACGTATGACATGTCTCAAAATGTGACCACTTTATTGTTAAAATACTAAAAAGCGTGAATTTATCCAATCGAAGGATCGGGGAACTTTTTGACTGATTTTTCTGACGCTACAAAACTCGATATATTCGACGTAGTTATAGAATTATCAAAACTAGTTTTGCTTATGAAACTCTCTTTAATACTTGCTTTGCCATGCAGTAGCTCAAGTTAGTTGAATTATTGTAATTTCTTATATAAAATGAAATGATACAATGATCACGATTTATATATTTCTAAGCATTATGTTTGAATATTTTTTTCTTTTTTTTTAAAAGCTTAAATAATGAAAATTTTTAATTGTTGACAATAATCACTCCACTGCACGGCAGAATACTTTATAGAATGGCGAGTTCCGGGTTAATAGTTTAATCTTCGACCCTTTTATAAAAAAAATTGGCTATATAGGATACTAAATTTGATTTGATTGAATTTTGTACTTTTCCATGTGTTTTGTCGCTAACGACTTGAGTGGTCTACTTATATTTTTTACAAACTACAAATTGTTTACTACGCGTCAGTCCAAGTACATTCGTGCACTTGAAATTCCTGAAGATGCCGAAAAGTGAAACCCGGGTCGTTAGCAAAGTTGGAAAAGTACAAAATTCAAACAATTCAAATTTGATAATGAAATTCCATCAAGCACCCTCAGTTGAAATCCTTATTTTATAGGATACGAAAAAGATAAATAAGTCGTCCACTTTTTGGCTACATGAATGAAATCATATGTCAATTAGTAAATCAATAATAGTAGGATCTCAGTGAATTTGAACTACCGTGTGTCTGAAAAATCAGTAGCACACGTTTGTATACATACATATCTTTATTTACAACTCTATAATTATAATCTAACAGTGACAGAAGATTACACGAAAAAGATTTTAAAGCAAGCCAAGTTATAACATAAGGAACATAATTAAGTTTTTCATTACGCTCGGTTGACTTATTATGAGCGGCCAACTTCTTGGAATGTTTTAATTATAACGAAAAATAACTTTCGCTGAGGAAATTAAGCCCCGAGCCATTGTCTCTTTGGGCGACAGACAATATGATTGCTTGTAAAAAGGTGCGAACGCAGAACACTGAAACTCTGTCTCGAGTTGTCATTTATTAGCAACTTTCCACTGTCATAAATGTTTACTCAACAAATAACCGAGATGACACATGGCATATTATTGAGCGCTGTAAATTGAGACACTTTGTAATATTAACTTTGCGGTCTTTCGAATTAAAGGATTGCTTTACATCTTCACCAACTCTATTATACATTTTTTAAAAGATATTATGTTTTTTTAAAGAAAAACTAGTAGTCACTTTTAAGGTCTTCACTGTCAATACTTGGTGGAATGGCATAATAATAAAATTAATAAAACATTTTTAGTACTTATGCCACATAAAATGTATTAGATCAGGACCGATTTCACTCATGTCGAGCATTATCAACTGTGGTCAGTCATCAGATGATCATCAGTTGATAATGATCGCCATGAGCGAAACCGGTCCTGATCCAATAAATTTTATATGGAATAAGTACTAAAAATGTTTTATTATTTTTATTGAAACTAGGAGATATTATGAAATGATTGGAAAATTTTTGTGTTGAACAAATTACAAAATCCAATAGAAGCTGTTTGCAAAAGAACTAACTGTTAAACCATTTCAACCATTTTTTACCGGAAAACATAACCATTAAACATTGCGGTTTCAAAAAGTGTAGTAGTTAGTTAATTGCTTCTTCCCACTTCCCGTTTTAAGATCAAGTCAGCATGAAACTAATGACAACATATACACTCTTATCTATGAATATTCACTACGGAGACTCAAACCCGTGGATACGGAAACTGAATATAAGCGCACTTAACGTTCGTCTATAAGAATGCTTCCCAAACTAACGGCCGCAAAAAATATGTTCTTTTTTCAAGGGGCCGCCGAATGAGAAAGTTTGGGAAGCACTGGTCAACAGAATTGACATACATACATATACAAAAAAAATATTTGAGATTGTTTTGGCAGTAACTTTTTATGAATTTATATTGATAACGTTTTTTATTCAGTTGGGAGCAATTAGGTGAAAATGTAACTCAGTTGCTCAGTTTCATTTATCCAATAAAGTTACAAAAAGTATACCGCTCTAGAACTTCATTTCAAGGATCAGTCAAGAAGCTTAGAATAAGGAAGAATGACTAGAATGTATACAACTATCACCCAAACATTGGTAAATAGATTGATAAATTAATTAATGCAGCAATGCTTCTATTTTCGGATTTGAACCGTTGACCACGCAAAGCCCCATAGTGTTCAATGGGCTAAAAGTCATTTAAATCAGTGGCTGCCAACCGGTTGTCCACGAAAAAAATGTTGAAGCAACGTCATTGAAAGATTTGCTGCAAAAAATCACAATTTTATTGAAACTAACTAAACAAGTGTAAGAACTTTTTTTTTAAAATTAAATTAGTGCGATTGGTTCGCGGGATTTGAATTTCATTTTCCATTAGGTTCTTAAGGTTGGCGACAGTCGCTTTATATTACATAATACTCATCAAACATGTTCATTTAAAAAATAAAACAAGTCTGTTGTGATTAGTCAAAATATATAGAGTTACTCTTAAATAATCATATCACTAACGCACGTCTATTCAGGAAACTATGACATATCATGACTAAGCAAAATTATATCGTTATGGTTCAAATAAAATATGATAGAGGTATTGATAAAAGTGTGAATAACCTTAAGTGAGATTTAATCTTTTTAGTAATTAAAGTCAACGGCGAATGCAATAGAGTACGTGAACACGCATTACACACTAAGCTGCACAAGTATATTAAAATGCAATTATACGCCATTTCCTTGCTGACTTAATATCACGTCCCGTATTATCTTACAATAAAACGTATCCAGTAAGAAAATGTGTTGTTTTAAATGGAGATTTGAAACGTTTTTATAGTGTTATCGTATTCTTCTAAGTATTACCAAGCATATGAATTGCTTGATTAGTAAAAAAAATACATATACATATACACTCCCTGGAATTATTAATGTATCACTTCTCCTCAAATCATTATGGTTAACTAATTCAAATAGTATATATGTATGTATATAATTATGTTGCATTCGATATGTTTTCTCTGATACCAGCTTACGGTAGAGTTATCACCACAAATATATAAATATTTATTATATTAGGAAGTTGTTATCAAATCTTTTTACTAAGCGGTTCACTGTCAATTGTCGGGTTTATAAAAGCTCATTTTGTGTACTTATTTCACATAAAATGTATTTGGATCAGTTTCACCCATCGTAAGAATTTTCAACTGATGAACTTGAATTCGCTCCAATTATTTAAAAATGTAGCTCATTGTGATACCAATTCAAAATGTTTTATGCTGTATGCATTCTGAAATATACAATTACAAAGCCAACAAAGAATACAAAATAGTGAGACATTTTTTTGCTAATTCCATATTAAATATATTTGGTTCAAGACCAATATCGCTCATCGCAAGCATTTTCAAATTATAAGCCGTACAACAATACAGCGTTATTTATACAAAAACCAAGCAGGGCTAATAAAGGTATAATTAACGCTGGATTTTTTTACAGTTAAAATGCTCGTGATGAGATAAACCGGTACTGATTTTATGTGGAAAAAATAAAAATAATCATAAAATATGATGCTCATTGATTGAATTTTTAGATTAGGGTTTCTTAATGGAACTGAAATATCACATGATTGCGTCGGCCAAGGTTTCTGGCCTGTAGTGCTTAAAAAAGTTCTCGTTTAAGTTGTTATTTTTTAACACCCGCCATTACTTTGAATTCATAAAATAAAAACAACATTTTTACATTGAAAACGTAGTGTGGAAACACTATCTCGGTAGTAGAAGCAAATAAAATTGATTCACGCGTGTAATCTCAAAAACAGAAGAATAGTCGACCGCGTTAAAATGTTATCACATAAAAGGTGAACCGGTATGAAAGAAAAGCGTGAAAAATTCACAGCAGTTTTGCTTTAACCAAAGAAAAGCAAAATAACAATGTAACAGCGAACAGCAATAAGGTTAAATTCACAAAAAAATGTAGCTTAATTATTCGCGATAGCTATTCCGTTTCGGCTGGAAAATATTTCCATTTCTCTCCAGCCGATCCTATTATGTATGCAGAGTACCAAAAGTATGATAAAATTTGCGTAATTGTTACGCTTTCTGCTTTCTTTGGCATGCTTGTGTTATATAACGAAAATGTTCCCAAGTCTCATACAAACCACTGTGCGCAAACAATGAGTTATGATAATTTTTAATATTAAACACATCCAATATTGCTTTATTTTCAACTGTAATTTTTTATCAAAATACGTATCGAAATTGTTTTTCAAAATAACGATGTTTTTTTGTAAACGTAAATAAGAGTAAAAAAAATAGTTTTACGATAATTGTGTCATATTACACATGGTTGATAGACATGTGGAAAAGTTTTGACGATGTCACGTTGCTGAAATGGCTATAAAGCCATTATTTTACGTAATAATCTCATTTCTTTAAGCACTTGAGTGCAAAGTTTAAAGACCAGTGCCGTGTATCGGGCAAAGTAAGTGTGGAGTCGATTCGTTTCTTTTCTTGATCGTATAGAGTTATGGAAGGCGGCTTTGAAAAATGGCTGCACACACATAATGGGAGGTGGTGGGACAACCAATTTTTTCGCTCTAATATATTATGTTATACCAATTTAATGCCAGATCATTTGGAGATTAAATTTATTTCTAAATTTTATGTGAATTTAGTCACAAAAATAACATTTTAATGAAAAGTAAAATGACTATTCTTTTGATTATAAAAACACTCGGTTTAGTTAATTGATTTAAACACGTGAAAAGTTATGCTTCCTATAATTTTAAAATCAATTTTTACAGTACTATTGCATAAAACTGTACTCTAATTATAAAACACAACCGACTGCTAAAGCTCATTCGTTCACTTGAAATGTCTGAAGATGCCAAAAGGCGAAACCCGGATCGCGACAACAATCATGTAAAAGTAAAAAGATCAAAAGATTCAAATTAATTTACCAACGTTAATGAATAGATCATGCACTACTACAAAAAAAAAACTATGAACCTTAAACTCGCGACACTTGACCAGCAGATAAATGTTTAGTAAGATGTAATGACATTTGAAGTGTCTAAAAATTTATGCTTTCTTGTAGCGACATCTGTGGTAAGATTTTCGAGATTGTAAGATAAATATTTATTTTGCTAAATTATGAGCACATAGAATATTTTAGATTATAAATGGTTCACATTTGATGGAACGCGCTATAAATTTAGTTCTGCCTTCACACTGAACATCACTGATTAAATCTTCAATGTACGTATTTCAACTGTAACATCACCAAATTAAAATTCTACAATAATTTGTTTGGCACATTAAGTACAATAATTAAATAACAAACGATGCTATCTCTTCTCCATTACTGTGTCTTGATGACACCCAAGATTAGCATCTTAATATTTTACAGTCAAGTGGATTAAAACGGCTAAAGAGATTAAACGTTCGTTCAATCTTTATCACGTTTAAGCCGAATATTTTAAATTTCTATATCTGGATTCCGTTACCTTTTATTATACAGGTTTATAGTTTGATAGGGTAAGGTGGAAATCAATGTTCTCTTTTAGCAGATAGGTTAGCTCCACGGAAAATTCGATGGCTGAGCAGGGCAATCCAGCAAATGTGCGGCATAATTACATTGATTACGCGTGCGCAGCTTAGAGTGATCCATTGGTGGGAATGCATTACGACAAAAAATAAGTATTATTAATTAAATACAAGTTTTAAAAGTTTCAACATTGTTATATTTAATATTCTTTATTGTTTGCATTTTTGCTTGAAATTAACCATTTTTGAGCCAATGTGGAATGGACTAAAAGTGTGAATAAACTAACATGTTAGAAAACAGAGAAACTCAAGTAATTTAATACTTGAAAAGTATGTTCATAACTTTTTAAAACAATAAGTGAAAAAAAAGAAAACAGTCAAAATACAGGCAAAGTGAAAACTAAAATTCATGACATGATTATTTTGAGTGTTAAAAATATTACAAAATAGTTACAAAGGTTATTATTTTTAAATAACGAAGTAAAGTAAATGAGTGTCCTCTAAAGAGACTTTTAATTCCCAAAAAAATATATAATAACATTGTATATTTATATGTTGAATATAAAATTTCTGTGGTTAAAGATATCACTCAATAATTGAGTGAATGTGATGTGCCAATGGTTTCTATAAATGTATTTAATGCCCATTAACTTTGGTTTTTTACTCTTGATTTCATTTTATTGTATCATTATTTATTGACCAATTAAAAAATCATCGCTTGAAAGTTATAAATTGATATTACTTAATAAATATATTATTATGTGCAGAGAATAACACATTCATCATAGCTAGGAGACCTTTCAGCGGTAAATGAATAATAACTCAATCAAAATATAGACATGTCACTAGCGGTATTTTTGTATCAAAGAAACTTTTTATTAAAATACACGTAACAATTCATATTCCTTTTGTTATGGTGAGATTAATATTAACAGTGAAGTGTTTTAATGACACGAATAAAAACCAGATTTTTGCGTCATTATATTCATTACCATTTTAATACAAAAAAATAATTACTGTAATTAGTTTTTTATAATGGCAGTTAACTAATTTTCCTTATTTTTTACATAAAAAAATATTATTTGATATTATAACGATTATAAAAAGGAATTGTGGTTTATTTATTTAAAACATTTATATAATATATGTCGTTATTAGAGACGAGGAAGATCATTGATTGATAAATTTAAAATATTGTTTTTCATTTGATGTGACCTCTTAATCTCATCCCAACAACTTGCCCTACCCAACAACTTCAATTTTTTTTTTAAATAAACGTTTATGAAATTTAGTATTAATCCATTTCGTCTTAAAAATTTCTTGTGTCAAAGATTTTTAAAACTAAAAATGGTAAGCATAGTTTTAAAATCATATAGAGCGGTTGTGTTCAAATAAACTAACTAACATACTAAAAAATCGATCATTGATTGTATAATAATACTTTGTTAGCGTCGCTCTATTGAGAAGAGTAGACTGTTAGTAATTTATAGTATGTATTAGGAACATGTGAACTGACTGACACGTTTCAAATTATAAAACAGTTATTCAACAATATTCTCCAAAATCATGTCATAATATTAAGATGTCTTTACTTTTTGAACCATATTTCCTTCTTATGTGGAGCACATGGCCACAACGTGGCACCAATGTAATTCTTGTCCTCATTCTCCCATGACATGGCAGCATCATTCAGTGGATCCTATACAAATATGTATATATAAATCCATCTTTTGATCTATACCCACTGGTCTAAAGGGAAAAGAAGCGGAGCTGAGGTTGTCTGAAGGTATCCGCAGCACATGACGTCTTTCCGAAGCTCATAACCTCACATTCAATAAACGACGTGAGCATAGATTCGTCAGGTGGCATGATTCGCTTTCGTAAATAAGCAACGGTAAAATAATGGAATTTTGACACTTGAATGACCATTTAAGTGTTTATAAAAAAGTAATGTTCTTCGTATCAGCTAGTATAATAATTAATTTTCCGGTCGAAATTGAAAGAAAATAATGAAATGTTTTCACGGAAAGACGAAATCGGGTCTTATGGGGCCTATAAACCACGAATAAAGCGCGGTATTTTTAGGTAATTGGGTCACGTATATGATTTTCTACAAGCCCCTCCTCTTTCTCATTCATTACGCCTTTTTGTCATGATAAACAACTGCATGAGAGCGATTATGCCTGCGTGCGCGTACTAAGGTATTCCGTAACCATTATATAATATAATTATTATAAGAAACTGATTGCACGCGATCCCTATAAATTATTTACACTTGCGAAGAGTACGTCGTGAAGTAGCATCCCGTTCGTGATATGTCAAGCACTCAATTAACTTTCATCCGAGAGGAAAGTTGTTGAATATTTTTACGCATAATAATAGAATGAATTATTGCTTATTTGTTGTTATTATACTGTAAAATAGCGATTCGAAGGTCTTCAAACATTT
Source organism: Himalopsyche kuldschensis (assembly GCA_028554975.1). Classification (NCBI taxonomy): domain Eukaryota; kingdom Metazoa; phylum Arthropoda; class Insecta; order Trichoptera; family Rhyacophilidae; genus Himalopsyche; species Himalopsyche kuldschensis. The sequence goes on from JAHFWI010000005.1 coordinate 3,916,388, forward strand.
GTGAGTCACGATACTCTTCTAAACCGAAAAAATAGCGTGTTAGCAACCATAGTATGATGATTAATTCACAATTTGCATAGAAATCTTGCAAAAAATTTCTTACTAAAAAGGAGTGTTCTATTAACACCAGCTCGTGGTCGAGTCAATGGTTCGGTTGCGGATCGCACATACATATTCCATCCCTAGCCTGGGCAGTTTCATTTTTGAATTGAATTATTGATTTATACCCATCAGAACCTTAAAGCCTGATGTAGCGATTGCGATACGTTTACCACTAGTAATGTACTAGTCATATCCTTATATTTACACTCTTGGAAAAATTGTGGTTGAAAATTGAGAACAGACAGTTCTCGTAGAGAACATCTGTGATGTTGAGATCAAACATTGCAAACAGTCTTTTTTTCGTACAAAAAACACATTACTTATATTATGGTTGATAATAGAGAAGAGAGTGTATTTTAAACACAACAAAGAGTTCTATCGTTTTTCTCATTTAATTAATAGCGTTTCAAAATAATATTGCAAATGAATGAGTGAAGTAGTCTTTCTGTTTTGATAAATTAGTTTCTTCATTCACAATTCAGTGTAAGACACCAAACAAACATTATTATTGTGGTATTACAGTTGAGAAGTATCTCTTGTATGTTGACTATTTATCAATGACATTATAAAAAACAGCAATGATCAAGTTTTTGCTTTTACAATTTTACTATGTGAAAAAGGATTAAAGCACCGAAAATGAAATAACAGGAGAAGAAAAATAATTAATTGGAAATCTGCAAGGAAGAAGCCAAGTATATTCCGACCACTTTAATAAAAAAAATCTATTTACCTGATCTTACTTATCACTGAATTATCGAGAACAATAAGTAATAAAACCATCAACGCTAGTGGTTAAGAAGCCATTTCTGTAAGGTATCTTTGCGATTTGATTAAGGCGTGTATTGAACTTATGACACCCCGAAAAGAAATTATTATAATATTTAAAACTTCAAACGAAATTGAAAAAAGTCCAAAAAATACGCCATATAAAAGAGACACTAAAAAAAATACTTGATTCGTAGATAAAATGTATTAAATAAATTAAATTCTGTTTTGGTAGCTTAAATTTATGCAAGTTGCAGGGTGGAACCCACCCCTAACGGCTTAGGGTTTTTATAGCCCTAAGAATAAAACAGGAATGTGACATTTCTAAGATTGATATCAAATGTTTCCGAATCTTCTTTGGCCGGTTTTGGATTTATGGCAGGAGTTGAGATCTTTTATACGAAAAGAGGGTTTCTAAGGCAAAATAATATCCACCTAGTGACTTAGGACAGACATCGTGATTTATGTCCATACAAAACCACGTAGTATTTTCGTGCCTTGACTCAATTTAATGTATTGCAGTAACCTTAATTTATAATACGTGTTAACGTGCAGTTTGAATTTATAACCTCTTAGGACGGTCTTTCTTTAACACAGAGATAGCTTTCGTGTCAGATTACTTTTTGCTATTTAATATAAAAAACATAAATATTGCTAATTTGGTCTAAAAATATCGTTTATTGACCCTTTCCATGTAACTGCACGAGTTTATTATTTTTTGGTCGGTATTTAATCCTTTTATATTTTATTAAAAACAGTTTTATAAACAAATAGAATTATTCCTAAAAAGTTATTTATTTATTTATGAATATGGCATTTTTTGTGATTATCAAAAATACTAAAAAAATGTCAGAAGGAACTCTTTTAAATTTTAATGTTCAGTTTATTAAGAACCGTATAAATATTCTTATTAACTGTAGCAAATATACATATTAACGAACAATTCTTGGTAAGAATTGCACCATTTTTAATGATTCCAAAACAATCATTCTCGGTAAATCATAAAGGTATCAATAAAGGGGTTTTTTTTGTGTTTTCCCACATAAAGCCCTCAGCTGACAGAATCTCCTAGAAAGTCAATACTTAGCTAGCTTACATGCGTGAATGCGTGAAAGAGAAACAAAGGCTTAGTCTGTATCCACATTAGCAAGAAAAACAGCCAGGAAACTAGGAGCCCGCCTAGCGGACTTCACATATTGTTTAAGCAGGAAAGTAAAGATAGGAAAAAAAGAAAAAAAAAGGAGAATTTTTTAGATAACGCGATTTGAAGATAAGAACTTGACAGAAGCTTTTAAGGTTTGGCTGTATCAGTGTACACTAAAAGTTTTCTTGGTCAATCCAATCACCGTTATAGAGGCATTTAACTGAATTTTAAAACCATTGTCACACGTAGGGTAGCTGCTTGAAAGAATTTTGCAGTGAAAAATACAAAGTTAGAAAGAAAAAATCCATGGTAACATAACAGTAGGATGATTCTCGAAAAGACGAAACCTATATTAACCGACAGTAAAAAAAGAAATAGACTGGTTAGATAGCTTTTTATTGATTACGTCATATTTGCGTGTTATTTAAAATGAGTCAATTTTGAATTAATTTGGGTAAATACTGTGTAACGCTAGAAGATAATAAAGTTTTTACTTTGGTTACGGACTCTTATAATCCATATAAATTGGTCCCATTTTATAGCTTGTTTTTCCGCCGCTCTGTATTGGCTAGCATTAGAATTATTGGTTCATATGATACCAATAATAAGAGGGTCAACAGACCGAGGATGTCCTTTTGGCAATTTCCCCAAGGGTTAAACGCATACAAATCCCAATAAATAGGTTAAGGAATCCGTTAAATCTGTCCGTAAAATGGAAAAGTGGCTATGAATTATTTATTATTTGCTTAGATCGGCAATCAGACGGACGAATTTGTTTTTCTTTTGAATTTGTGATTCATTGAAAACGGAACGACATGAAAATATGTATTCAACTTACTTTCTGTTTACGGAAAAGATATTAAGATGCTAAAAAAATATAATATTTACTCTGAAGATATTTCAATCATTTATAATTCAAAGCACTTAATAATGAATAAATATTTCAGTAGATAAGATTTATACTAATGTTTATTCAGAAGTAAATGCTTTTACCTATCTTTTTTTGATTAATGGTGAAATGGTTATACAGTAAAACCTCGATTATCCGGACTAGTCAGGTTAAGCAAAAATCTGGAAAGTCGAAAAAATGTTAATTGACAAGCAAAGACATGTACATCACAGTATGAATTATTTTTATATGATCTACTTAAAGCTTCCATATAAATTCTTTTTTAACAAGAAATTCGATTAATTATTTCTGCTTAAAGCAAGCTATTTTTTTTGAAACTGTCAAATCGCGTGCCACTGTAAAGATTTACTTGTCCTGAGACTTTTTCAGACGTTTTAAGTGCACGAACGAACTTGAACTGACAGTTCTGTGTGTCTGTGTAACTATCAATCCAAGTTCTTTCATGCACTTTGAATGCATGCAGATTCCGAAATTCAAAACCCGTGTCGTTAGCGACAAAACTCATTCAAAATACAAACGACTTGATATCGAAATTCCATTCGATCAAAATTCAACATTTGTTAGTTGTGTGGGAAATAGGCGTAGAGGCAACTTTTACATGGTTATTAATACAAATAAGACAATAAAGAATGTTTTACAGATATCTAAATTTCCAAAGGAAACGACGATGTTATTTTCACTTATTTTTGCCACTGTGGTAAAATATACCACTACTAATATGAAAGAATTCTTTATATGTGTAATTATTAATAAGGTATACGCTTCGTTTAAAAAACAATTACTTTTAAACACAATGCATGTAGTTATTATACGTGATTCTTCTCGGAAATACTATATTTTATATGAATTTCATTCAATTTAATGAAAGTTACGGTAAAATGCTAGCCGATATGATTGCGGATCGTTATTTTAACATTATTAAAATCACTTTCACTGGGTAATAATAGTTTACAGCATAGACTAGCGTCTGGCTTTAGCGAAAGCGCTAGTTAAAGATGTTGTGTCCGCACGAACTTACTCCGAACTGAGACCGGTAAATGCACTTAATGATCTATCTACTTATCACGCTTGATGCCTTTTGTTCGTATCAACGTTGTTGGTCACCGCATTTCAATAGAATTATTATTAATACGTAAATCTTTTGAAATTAAAATTTCAAGTCAATTGAAAACAGAATTCAACAAAAAAGCATTATAAGTATAATCATGTAATGATTTGAAGATTTAGACTGAAGATGCTCGATAGAATATCTACTTTTCCATGAGTTTTGTCGCTCACAATCTAGGATTCGCTTGTCGTGAGTGAGCTTAATCTGACGTTTCTTGAATGTTGGTTTTTGTCAGTTCAAATTCACTTGTAATTCCCGAAGATGCCGTAAGATGACACCTAAGTCGTCAGCAACAAAATTGAGAGATTCAAACGATTCTTCTGGTACCTATTTAAAAAAAAACAAACAAGGGGCGTGAGCGATTAGCTATCTTCTTGTTTCGTAACAAGACATCTTTTGAGATGCTTTACCAGAAACCAATTTGCTCCTTAGTTCACTTAAATGGTTTTTAGTTGAGCCAATCGAATTCATTCTAATTATAAAAATGAGTTGAATATGATGTGATGGTTAAGGGAAAAAGTTGAAAATGAAATCGTAGTGAAAATACAACTACGGCGGAAAATACAGCTACGTAAATCTGTAGCGACTGTCTTCAGTATAGAACGTTTGAAAATATTACTAAAAATAAAATGTACCTTCTGGTTTTCAAGATTCTAGTTCAGCTCAGCTGAGTAGTAAAGCAGTTTAAAAGTGATAATATTGGAATACAAAAATCTTATGATGTATTGAATTTTAAAGTAGTAGACCCAATTTGTATCTTTATTTTACTGGAAAAAAGGTTAAAAAAAAGGTTTGACTGTGCATTGTATTTTTACGATCTTCGATTTATATATTATGTTTAGGAGTAGAAATATCATAGATGAAAATATAATTAATATTATTCAATAATTATTTGAACGAATTGTTTAAGATACGTAACTAACAATGGCCATTGCAATGGATAATTAATGAGGAAGACTGGATTGAAGTAGAGAAGAGAAATTGTCCATTCCATTTGATTTGTAGGAAAGATACCAGTTTCTATTCATTTCTTCATTGTTTAAGAGACCATTCCAGAGCAGTTATACTATACGAAACTTTTGTATATGTTCTGAAAAGAGTTTTTTTATATTACATGTAAACGTATTTTTATGACGTTGGTACTATATCTAAGGTTTTAGAGATATCGTGACAATTTTCAATTCCCATAATTCGAGACATAGTATTTTAAAGTCTCATCATCTTGTCAAAAAATATTTTGTATCTACATTTTTTTAAGAGAACTGCCCGTCACTAAGTCGCTGAATATCTATTTTTAGCTTTATGAAAGTAAGGATAGAAATGATTAGTCTAGGTAGAACTAGTGGTTGGATTATCACTTTCGCTGTATTTACAATATTTAATCAAATCTCCAAGTAAATTAGATTTTTTTTCATACATAGCGTTGAATATTATAGCATCATTAAACAACAGTGGCACGCCGCAATATTTATATCACCGATATATCATTTTTTCATCATTGTTTTCCCTCGTGTATAGTTTTCTTTGACACTTTCTCGAATACTACGTTTTTTTGTATCTATGTACATATATGAAAACTGATGAACGTCACGAATCACACACTAGTTGACCTCTTCATTTTTCTCCGGACTCTAGAAAGTGAAATGTTAATATCAAGTACATCAACCTTAAGCCAAAGTTCAAAATAGTAATAATTTTGCTTTCAAATGAACATACGTCTTATAACAGGTATCGTGGCATAAACATTTGTTTCAATACATAAGAATACACCGGAGAACAGCGACTCAGATGCTCTTATTTAAAGATCAGAGCTACGCTAAGCCGTCAAGGGATTCCAAATTCAAATGCTTGAAAGACCAAGATAAAGCTTGTGTTCATCATTTCGATATTCGGTATCATTGAAATGGAAAAATCTTGGTGGAATGGCATTATATGAAAATAAAAATATCACATGATTTTGTTCGTCTTCCACATATATTTTGTAAAGATCAGGACTGCTTTTGCTCACTGCAAGCATTTTCAAATGATGAAATGTGAAATAAATGTTACTATCTCAAAAATGATGACATGGGAAATGAATGTTATTTTTATCAATTTGCGAGACAAGAGAAGGAATAATTTTATTTTTGCTTTCTTAATTTATTTTTAATATGGGACTAATTCATGATCCCCGATTAGTTTTCTTTCTTCACTAAAAAATTGATTTCATTTTGATATGTTAATTTGTAAATATTTTTTCTTAAAATAATCGTCTACCAAATCTTGTTTTCTCCTTCCCGAGTCGAAAAGGTCAAAATGAACGAAACCGGCCTTGATTGCCTTCTGCTACTGGCAAAATACAAATGATTTTAAATGATATAAAATTTGATTATTCCACGTATTGTGTAACTAACTGTGACACGTGTTTCGCCTCTTTCAGAGGCATCTTCAGACTTACTATCGCAAAGTTTGCTTAAGTAAATGAAATTTTATATTAAAATGAACTTCCACAACGTTACCGCCGAAACCATCGAAAATATTAAGATTTTAAATGAGTTAATCTATATTACAAATTTACCACAGCAGTCATGACTAGAGGGTTTTTATAACCTGATTGTTATATTTTCTATGAGATTTTAGTAAAGGATTTTTTTTTTGAAAGCTCACTATAAATGCCAAGAGTTTTTTTTTGTTCCACTATAAATGCACGGTGCTCTCTTTTCATTGCATTTGGAAATTGGCTGGATTGCTCCAGGAGCTTTTTGCGGTTTGACTAGGTTTTGATTCACCATATCCATGAGTGCATTTTGCCGAGCGTGTTCTTATAACAAAATGCTCCGCCTGTTTAGATGCACTTTTCACTAGTTGTAATGCACACGGCCTTTTGATGCATTTCAAGTTGCAGCTGGTAGAAGTTTTGAAACGGAAATGCTTACATCGCCTTACATTACGCGATATTAAATCTCCTCTTTGACTTAACTGCTAAAACGAACGTATTTGAAATACCTGCATGCAAATGGTAAGAGGAAGTTTTTAAGTCAACGTGAACTTTGATTACGGTGTCCACAGTTAAGAATTTAGAAACATTGTTATGTATTGTAAAGGATTTAGAAGAGGTGAAGCGTTAATAGTAATCTTAGATTTAAGCGTAAGCCGAAATAGCTATCAACAAATATATAAAATAATTTATGTAGAACTAAAATACATTTATTGATTGAGTAGGCATTTACTTGGTTGAACTCCATTATAATACTGTAAGAAAAATAAAAATGTATTTTAGTTCTACATAAATTATTTTATATATTTGTTGATACATATTTCGGCTAACGCCTTCGTCAGAACTGTTCAGAATAACTGAAACTGTTCAAAACTTCGGCAGAATAGTTCTGACGAAGGCGTAAGCCGAAATAGCTATCAACAAATATATAAAATAATTTATGTAGAACTTAAATACATTGTTATTTTTCTTACCGTATTATAATGGAGTTCGGCCAAGTAAATGCCCACTCAATCAATAAATGTATTTTAGTTCTACATAAATTATTTTATATATTTGTTGATAGCTATTTCTGCTTACGCTTAAATCTAAGATTACTATTAACGCTTCACCTCTTCTAAATCCTTTACAATACAATTTAAAAATAGATTCACTTAAGACATTGCAAATTTTAAGTGGTTTCACACGATAAAAATAGCCCAAAAATATTTAGATTAAGTTGTCAGGATTACGCTAGACCAATAACTTAAACTTATTTAAATTTTTCCATGTCACTTTGGTATGGTTGAGCAGAGAAGGGATGTGTGGGGTACCCTGTCTAGCCTAGGTTAATAAGCTCTCTCTAATACACGTTTAAAACATAGTTCTGACGAAGGCGTAAGCCGAAATAGCTACCAAAAAATATATAAAATAATTTATGTAGAACTAAAATACATTGTTATTTTTCTTAACGTATTCATTAATTTAGCTTTCGATCAATTTATGAAGCTGTGTTTAAAGGTTGTGCAATATTTAAAATCTTTTTCACTTATCTAATTCCGAAATATATTTTAGTAAGAACAACTATCTAACTAATGGTAATTTCGCAGACCCACACCTATATTTGTATTGTCTTCTAAAATTATGTCGAGTGATCGTGTCGATGAAAAAAAACAGTTATTGTAAACGAAACCTCGTTTAAGATGCTCTAATACGCGGGTTCCCAACCCATGGGTCACGACTGCCAAGGGGGTCGTGACGGGTTTTCTAAGGGGTCACCAACTTATACAATCAACTAAAAAAATAGCATAGTTTATTTATTTTCGTTGATATTTTTAACTACCATATGAAAAATGCCATTTTCAATTTTGCCTTGGGGGTTGCTGGTCAAATGGGGTCACTATCTGAAAAAGATAGAGAACCTTTTCTCTAATAAGTCTAATACTATGAGATGAAAAAAGAATTTCAATCATGTTTTCTTTTTGCGACAAGCAAATAAAAGCTCTGGCCGAGCTTAAATAAATAGTAGGTATTCGTTAAAACTTCACGTTCATGCAGAATATGCAGATATCAGTTGTAATGAAGTAATATTAATGCACTTTTTAAGTATGAGTAAACGGCATTATAGTCTTTCATAGTAAAAAAATCATCTTTTCTAGTTCCCAGGCCAATTAAGCTATACTTTACAGTGATACGTGCATTAATATTATCTATCGTGCAATACAATAAATATTCCACGTATACCTTTTCATCTTGTTGTTTATTATTACGCGAATGTCAAATGAATAGAGAATGATGTATTTGGAATAAATGATTAATTATGATATTTGATTTAAATTCTCTTAATAAGCATCATTCAGGAATAATTGAAAACACAGCTTCAAATGACTAAGTATCAGGTTTTCCTTGAATGCAAATTGTTAAAGACATTTATAATTTATCGAGGATTGTTCCCGCAGCAAAATAATAACGGAGATATTTCTCCCAGGCTGTGCCTGTAGAGATGCGACGTAAAAATATAAAAGCCATTATCGTACCGCTGAAGTACTTTTTAATTACTAAAAATAGTAACATATATTTTCTGATTTAATCAATCATTTTCCAGAGTTGGACTAAAGTCACGTGAGCGATTTTTGTGATGAAACACTAGATCGTTAAAAGATTAAGTCAAACCATCTTTTATAAATAAAGCAAGTCGTTTTTTTTTATTGTTTGTTATTGGCAAATTCATATGTATATACTTTTAAATACATACTTCACGATTTAGTTGTCTCAACTGCAATTGATTCAGTTACATGTACCTATATGAAGCAAATTAGTATCTCTGTCTTACCTATGTACAATACCTGAGATGTTTATAGCGAATAAAGAAATATAATACGGTTGCTTAAATGAATAATCGGTTGTTAAGATTACACTATATTATCGTGTATCTAAAATAACTATGTTATTGTTAAGCTTAAATATCAAATGTAATAAGCTTAACTTAATAAGTCGGTTTTAAGTTTTGTGTGTTACATTATTTTATGTTATTGATGCTGTTAGAACGGTTGTAATAATTATTAACAGTACACGCCAAATATACGAATCGTGCTATTTTTTTCTGTTCCCTTTCTATTAGGATCCCTAATTATGGATATCAATGTAGCCGAATATTTGTAGAAGCAATTCTAGGCATCTCTAGCTGCAAAGTGTGGGGGGGCATGGGAATACGAATAGCATAATTAAATTTGTGGGTAATAAACTTTGTAAAAGGGAGAAACGCATGGGTGACCATTTTTCACATTACTTGATATTACGACCAACTATAAAAATTCAAAATTGTTTGCATCTCCTGTTAAAAATAAAAAAGGGCTCGATAAACATGCTAGCCAATTTTTATGTCCTTTTTTATTATTTAGATAAAAGCATTTGATAAAATAAATTTTATCATAAAGTCAATGTCATAATATATATTTTATTCTAACGTAAACGCCTACAAAAGATTTTTTTTCCAATAAAATTTGAGTATGGTTGTTCATGTTTTTTAAGCAATATTCTTTTCTAATAAACGAAATCTTCATATTCGACACTTAGAAATTTATTATTTCTTAACCGAAGATATTAAATAATTTCTTTTATCAATTGGTTGAAAACTGTCGATGTGTTTAGATAAAGCAAGTGCTATTTCCTCCATTAAATTTATCGGTTAAATTTGCACTGCTTGGTAGAAATTCATTTTAATTACTTTAAAAGATAGTTTCAAAGCCCGACTATTATTATGAAAAAGTTTGTAGCTATTTTATATTATAGCAAACTGCTATCACGTAAAAAGGTTATGAACTATGTTTTATAATTCTTGTTAAACCTAATAGGTGATCATGATCACTCTTATAATGGAGCTTCTTCAATCAGTATTGAAAAACCTTTTGTAGTGAACAAATATATATTGTATTGTTCCAATTATCTATAAAAGGAAAGCTCATTTTTTCACATTTTCCTTATTTTTGATCTACCTTAAATATCTTTTAACCTAGTGATATCTTTTCACTAAAGATTGAGAGTTAAAATATGTAATACAGTAAATATTGAAAGAAATATTAATATCACTGTAAAACATTTAATGGCAACTTTTAATCAATCAAAGGGTAGGGAATGTTCATCGTTGCCTTCTGAAAGTAAATATTAGTCTTCACGTTTCTGAGCTACAAACTTTATCCGAGCTTTTACTCCATCAATATATTGCTTTGTTAATTTCAAGAGATGTTTACAAAATGTTACGCTCACAGCTCGAAGCAGTCTTGTGAGAGAAAATCACTGCAAGTGTTTGTACAGACAATAATATGTAATTCAATACCCTACGCATCGAGAGCTTGGTATTTTGGATTATTTCTGTATATTTTTGTTCAATTTAGTCAATCAAGTAAAAGTTTCAGTTGATTATTTATTTACCAAGTTTGTGTAATTTGTAAATGGTTAAGTAAATAAAAAAGAAGACGTAATAATCTAATAAAGACTAGGGGGTAACTAGAATACCAAAGAACTCTTGAAAACTTTGTTATAGGCTTGTTATAGACGTAGATATTTTTGGATACCACTCTTGTTTCAATCTGATTTTAAACATAATAAATTATTTTTAGAATAAATATATAAATATAATTTATTTCTGTCTTTTTCCTCAAAAATCAAAACAGTTGTTTATATTGGTTTCTATTTATTTTCAGCAATTGTGATTTAACACAATGTTTCTTGCTAGAAACTTAGTTTTAATCAGCACTTCCAGTTTGGTTTCTACGATGTTTTTTTGAATAAACATACATACATATCATTCATATGCAACAATTGACACATACACAATTCAATTATTTTAGGTTACGTAATATGTTCGATATCGGGAATTGTATTCATACACTACGTACGTTGTCTTTTTGAAATAAAATATTAATATATTTTTTTATTTTATCCGTAAAAAAGATCACTTGTAATCACTATAAATTAAATATAAAACAATAAAAGAATTATAAGAAAATTTCGACGTATTAATAATATTGGATAGAAAGTAAAACTAAGATGAGATTTATTAATCGTACTTTTTGTTTTTTGTTTTAGGTAAGACCACAAATAACTATAGAATATCCAGGATGTTTTTGAGTAAGTTTGTATAAATATTGAATTGTTTATTTGATTCATTAATTATGATAAAACTAAATGTTATTTGTGATTTTAATTGATTTATATTATAATTATACAAATCAATTGAACATATACACAATATGTATATATTGTAATTAACTGTTTCTTTATTTATGAAGTATGACTTTTAATTTTAAATTTAAGTAGAATAAAGTTGTAGTTTAGCATATTTTAATACCAAATGAATACACATGCCTAACTAAGCACGGTTACTTAAAACAAGCAATCCTTTTTTAAGCAAACATGTGTGTACGGATAACTTTCAATGGGTTTTCATGTGATTTTGCCGCTGTACTGGATATTACAGTATACAATTTAAGCTTTACACGTAGTTGTAAATTAGAAACTTCTATAGAAATCTGAACACGTCCTCTATAATATTATAATAATAGCAGCCATAACAAATATCTGGTTAATTAGACATAAACAAGTGAAGTAAAATGAATACATTAAACTATTTTATGCAAATAAAATATAATTAATATCACGTAACATACAAAAGGTTTTGAAAACTGAAAAATAGTGTTCTTAAGCTTATATAATTAATTTTAAATAAACGTATTTTTTCCACAACTGTTTTAAGGATTAGGTCTCGTGTATGTGGTCTTTTTTTACTTATTTAAATTATGGGATAGCTTTAAATGAATTTGATAAGATGTGTCAATGTATTTCAAAAATTCTTTCTCCTTTTAAATTCCAAATAAAAATTTTCTTTTAGATAAATAGTATTATTAAAATTTGTCACTTCCACATTCCAGTTATCATTTTATAGAAGTAGACGTAAAAATAATCAAATATGTAAACTGCATTTATCAATATACAAAGGATTTAGGGACTATCGACGAGATAATAAAATTGTCAAAACCTATTTCGTGTTAAGATTCCATAAAAATAAGTGTTAACAGAGCACATAAATATTTCCTTCAATTGGGTAAAAGGTGAAATTGTTACTTGAACAAGTTTGTACAGGGCAGCATTTGTAGTGTCGGATAATTGAAATGCTGGATATAATTCGCTTTATTCCGGTCTGATGCTTCCAGACGCCCAACGCTCTATACCACTCCTTCTATTCAGGGAACATAAACTTGAAATCATTTTATGACATGTATCAGCTATATTTGAAAAAAAAATAAAGAATTTTTATTTCTGCCGATTTTTAATTATTCTCCAATCACCAATTTGACTAAAAAAACGATATTTTTTTTAACCATGTCTGCTTCAATGTTAAAAATATATACTAGTAATGGAAATTATCTCATCATAAGTTTACAATGAAAATCTGACTGTTACTCAGTTGCTAAACCTCTCCTTTTCAAAGAAAGTAGAAATAGAAAGGATTTGACTTAAAAGCAACTAGTAGCCAGCTTATCGCACTAGTTAAGACCTGTTCTAATGATCGGTTTTAGACAAAACAGCCATCCAGTGACTTAAAACCAGTTTTCGTTAAAAAATATTTGTTACGATGCGGTATTAGATTAAATTCAATCTAACTTATTCCCTACAGCACTCAGAAATCAGTGAAAAATATAGTATAATGGAATTTTACCTAGTAAATGCCGATTCAATCAATAACATCATAAGTGTTTAGCATTTTTTTCAGGTGAGCCCAAGAATAATCTCTGAATTCCTTACACCTTTTTTTACCATGTCCGCTCCAAACATGGAGCATATGGACTCCTCACGGAGTTTATTTCAACACATATTTTGTTACGAGAACTGATTGTTACTCAGTTGCTCAACCTCCTATTTTCGAAGAAAGTAGGAGATGGAAAAGATACTATGACCCTAGCTAAGCTGATCGCTCTCGCTATGCGTCCGTTTTTGGGATAGGATAGGTGGAAAGGGATTTTTAACAACACAAACACACATGCCTTTGAACAGATTTATTGACTGAAAAATGACTCTGCTCGTACTTTGCTTACACTTTAATGTATAAAAAATAAAACAAAATAGTAGGTTGAACTTACTCAAAATATGACTTCAGAATTTCGTATCCATAACATCAACTGTGTGATGAAACTTGCCCTGTATGTATCACAGCAATACATGACCGTGTTGTGGTTATGATTATTCATCGAATTGGTAACCACTGGTCGAATGCATTTTCGCATAAAACTTGCGTGCATTGCGCCAGCGCTTCGTATTATAATTATCAAATGTACGTTTATTTTCAAGTACACTCTAAGCCACTAGACATTATTTTTATTTCTTGCTGCAAAGCGGAAACGGAAAATTCGCCGTTGCATCACTGGCGCGCATTTTTCAACCGTAAGACAAATAAATATAAATTTTGAAATTATGTACCTCGGCAAAAGAAAAAACGGAACAAATTCGTTTTACGGTGCATGTTCTGGAATGTTTCCACTCTTTTTATATTGTGAAAATTCTTTTGTTTCTGCAAAATAAATGACCCGACTGAAAGAATAAGTTTTATCAGTCGTATTACAAAATACGAAAATATATCTACTAGGCAAACAAATTGGATATGAAACATACGTCATTTTAACATGTTTTCAATTCTTTCTGAAATAACGTGTTTTTGCTGGCCATTGATGTATTTTCCACTCAAAATAAACTACAATATCCTTAAAAATATCTGGCGTATTGGTTTGAATGCTTAATACAGGTTCTTCAACAGTTTGCTTGATTACGATGAACTGGTATGATGCAAGTTTGCTATAAAATATGGCTATAAACCGTTTTATTTCATTAATGATTTGGACTTTACCGTAGTAAGAAAATAATTAAAATCTTTTATTATTATGATGGTGAATGATGTGTTGTATCTAATCATTATCATAGAGTAGATATTTTGATAAGATTACAATAACAAAAACAGTTCCTATCGGCTGTAAATTTTGACCAGAAATAATATAACCATAATAATTTTTTTCATTGTAAAATGAAGAACCTAAAAAAAATATTGTAAAATAAGCCGCATCATTTTGAAACTATAATAATCTAATAGTTGAATTATGTAAAAAAATTAGCATCAAGTTGTATCACTTTTGAAGGGACTGTCAATACTAGTGGAATGGCGCGATAATAAAAAAAATAACACATTTTTTGTAATCATTACACATTATACTTATTAAGATCAGGACCGGTTTCGCTCATCGCGGGTATTATCAATCGAATCAGTCATCATTAGTTGATCAGTGAATCAGTGGGTTAACACAAATCCGTAAAGTATAAAAAATACACATTTTTAGTACTTTTTCCACATTAGATGATAGAGAAAACCGAGAACTGTTGATAAAGCTTGCGATGAGCGATTCCGTTCGTAATCTTAATAAATATAATTTGTAATAAGTACGAAAAAAATAAAAGTCATATTTCACTTTGGGTTACACATCATTGCGTAAGATTTCATTTATATCGAGAAGTGATATTTGGACTATCGCCAAAGATGTATGTAGAAGACGGTTTCTGTTATTGTATTTGAGCTATCAGAGTCGAGGACAGTTTATTCTGTTGCACACGATTTTGTTCGCTGGGATGCACAAAATATCACGAGTATACGTGCGTGATAAATATGTCACGTGATTCGGTTTTTTTATACGAAAGTAAAATGCGCACGTACAATATTGCATTTAGGAGGATTTCCGAAATCAAGTTTTTTTAAACGTGATCTAATTTTCAAACTAATTTACAAACTTATTGCCGGTTCTGTAAACCATCCGTTTTTTGGAATCTCATACGGGTTGGAGTTAGCGTACTTCAGCAATTTGCAAAAGAGTAATAAAACAAACAAAAAACTAGTAGTGAATTTTAAAATTCTCAAATGAGGAAATTTTCGATTGAAAAATAACAAATAACGCAATAAGATGTTTGGTACATAATTTTTCCGAGTAGCGACGGCCCTCGTTGTACATTCTCAATTGAATAACATTATTCCATGATGGTCAACAAATTGTCAAGATGCAAGAAGATTACATTCATTCATATTTTTGATTATTCTATCGGGTGAAGAACTTCTCATGAAGAATTCCTCACTTTAATTGTTGATGTGATTCAACTATATTATTCATTTGGAAGTTTTGTAGCTAACGGCCCAGGTTTTGCCTATATATAACTTCAGGTATTCTAATTGCACGAAAAAACTAGAACTGACTGATTACAAAACTCATGGAAAAGCACAAAATTGAACCAATTCAAAATTTCATCAGTCGAAATTTTAAATCAAGTTCCTAGGCATTAATATGACAGAAAAACTGAGTGAGACTCAATCAACTGATTTATTTATTTGTTGATGAAAGTGTAGTTATAACTAGTAGATTACTTTTCTCTTTATAAACAAAAATGTGTGACATAGCAAAACATGTTCGAAAGTCGAGTATACACGTTTAAAATGGTTTTAAAATCAATTTAAACGTGCATGGTGCTTAATTGTTGAACATATGATTTTTCTTGATGAAAATTTCAAAATTTAAACTCCCATTTAAAACAAAGTTCGATAAAAATAATACTTCCATTTAAAATTTTAAAATTCAGCGGAAAAGCAAGCTTTACATTGTTCGACATCTACCTTTTAGAGCGAATTTAGGCTGACACTGCCCAGTCTTCCGGAACGGTCACTTTTCAAACTAAATTTTCCAAAAGACTTTTGTCAAAATAAAGCGTTATTTTATTACCGCGTGAAATTTTTATGACGATGGAAAAATACGATATCAGTTACCCGTGCCTATTTCCAAAAGTTCCACTTGAAATACTATTGTGTTTCGAAAACTTTTTTTAACGTCATTATTGAAGGCTATTTAACTTGTTTTCTAACGCTAAAAATACTTTTTGATTTCGAATAGTATTATATATGTTTTTGTAATTTTCTGCCATTGATACTGGTCCTGGTGACAGGTTCGATTCCTCAAATATAAAAACATCATACATAGATACTTTCGATGGCTTCGGCGGTAATTTTGTGGAAGTCTATTTTTATTATAATTTTCAAATTGATTAATTGGTTATTCCACGTATAGTGTAACAAGAAGTATCTTAAATCTAAAGATGTTCTCCAAAGAGGCAAAAGCCACGTCACTTATTAATTGTATTTTAATTTCATGTTATAACGCATTAATTTTTAAATCGGTTTATTGAGTGTCAATCACCTACCCATCTCTTGCTTTTATTTGGACTGCCTAGAGTTGCTTTGGGTGCACGACTTGAAAGCTGTGAGTCCATTCCTGACTATGACCATTACAACGCACTCCAATTGAAGGTACAGGTTTTGCGACTATCTAAAAATTAATTAAGTTGATAGACTATATTAATTAAAATAATATAGGATAAGCAGTTACGTTATCAATTAAATAAATTCCATCCCATCTATTCGAACATTATTTGACATACTTTGAGTCACGTTAAAGGTTGTTGCACTGTTAATACTCGGTGAAATGGCATTATGTCAAAAAAATAAACACCTTTATTTATTCCACATATAGATTTATTAGCATCAGGTCAGGTTTCACTCATCGTGAGCATGTAGAAATTCTCGAAAACCGGTCCTGATGCTTATAAATCTAATGTGGAATAAGTACAAAAATACGTTAATAAATATTGTTTTTTAAGACATTCAGTCATTTACACTAAAAGAATATATTAAAAATGTCTTAAAAATAAACATGTCCTGCTTAGTAATTAAAATATTAAAAATTAGCTGAAATTTTCTCAATATTATAATGTTAAAGGTGGTTAAAAACATGGAACATGATATAATTTAAATTGCGCCTGATATGAATACAATAAGTCTCGCTCGTTTAAAATACAGATCTGTTTTTGAATGCAATAATCTCGTATTGAATATGAAAAAACGACTTCAAAGTATGACGATAGAAATTGAATGCGCATGTTAATTTAATATATGATAATAAAAAAACGTACGACTTTTCAGTGCATAAAACACACGCGGTGCGGGTTAATAGTTTTATTAAATTTTATAACGACACTCGTTAATAAATCCAGCCGGTGTCGTTAATTCGGTTTTAAAATTTTAGCCGTGTTAATTCGATAATGGGTTATGCTCCGCAAAATGTACAAAAAGAGATTTATAATATATTTATATACAACACACATTTTGTGAACGTATTGTGAATTTGTGTCGGGTCCGTGGCGCAGTGGTCAACGTCGTTGCCTTCCGTGGCGGATTTAATGGGTTCGATTCCCAGCACGAAGAGCATTATTTCATTCGACTGATCGATTTTGTTCGAAGGCATGGGTAGTTGTGTTGTCTAAAACCCTTTCCTATCCATCCGATCCTTTAAGCGGAGCGTTACGATAGCGACTAGCTTACCACTAGCCGTGTCCTAGTTCTCCTATCCTTGCAATCTCTACTCTCTTTGATGTAAAGAGAGGTTGATCATCTGAGTAACAAGCAGTCTCATAGAAAAAAACATGTTGAGATAAACTCCATTAAGGGGCCAAATGCTTTACAGTGTGAGCGGACATGGCTTTAGAAATCGTCTGCTTGGAAATTAAATTGGAGAATATAGAAAAAGATATCAAGAAGCATGATCATATTTATTAAAAATAAATAAATAATCAATTAGAAAATTAATAAAAAACGGAGATGTAACCTTTGGTGCTGCAGCTGATTTCTATCGGGAATAACTACACAAGGAACCCATATGCTCGACAAAGTATTTTTGTTTCATATTTATCCAATAAATAGCTTTCAAATAACTAATCATTTCCGTTAAAGAATATTACATTATATACATTGTTATTATAGAATAACGAGAACAAATTCCCAGGAGTTATTTGAATAGTATTTATAAACATTACATGTGTTTTTCCTTACTTTACCTTACCAACAATACTTATTGTCATGCACACATATTTCATTACTCACAAATATTTATTAAAAATGAGTGATTAAATAGTAGTTTATAATTTACGACATAACGATCTGAAGCGGGAACGGAATTGATATTGTTTTATTGAATTCCATTTGGCAAGCATTTTGATTTAATGTTCTATGAATGAAGATGATTATGACCGATGATGTCATTCTTAATAGACAAGATCGTAAATATTACCTTCCTGCGCAATTCTCGAATATGAAGAATGATGTAATCTTAATTTTATTATGCCTACTTTTATTCGACCTTGTGAGCGATATTATAATTGTGAAGAAGATTCCGCAGGCACAGTTCCCACGAATAGCATTGTTATTGTTAGAAAAAAATACATTTATTCGATCGTTTAAAATGATATGTGCTTAAAAGCGAATTTGCATTCATCTTCGTTCGTTGCCATCCAATATCGAAGGCTGCAGACGGAGCCAGTTGAACGAGGGTACGGCTTTCATAACACTGAATACTTAATCAATTGATCCATAATCTTGGTCAGCACATGAATGTTTTCAATTCTTAACAGTATTTATCAGTTGTTATCTTAGTTTAAAGTCTTCAGCTGACATAATTTTCAAAACACACAAAAAATATAAATGGACAGTCTGCAATTCTCTGCAAATCTGCTTTAATACAACTTTGATTATTCCACGTATTGTGCTACTAATCGTGACACGTGTTTCGCCTCTTTCAGGGACATATTTGGAATTACTATCGCAAAGTTTGCTTAAGTAATAAAACAAGTTGATTCTAATATTTTAAAATGATGAAATTACAAAATGGCGTTTAGGATTTTTCCTTTTCAAGGGAGGGAGTTATAGGATAAAAGCAAAACATACAAATAATTATACTACTAATGAGGTTATCAATTACAAAAACATTAACTTATGAGATGCAATCAATTAGGAAGGGTTGAACCTATTATTGGAAATAATGTAAGCAGTGGCAAGCTTTAATATCTCAATATAGTTAATAATTGGAAATATTTTGGACGTAATGCAAAAACAAGTGATTTTCCAGTGATTTCTGTCGTTTTGCGTTACTTCTTTTAAGTGTCCTTGACATTTGAGCAATCCAATACTTTTGACGATGTAGTGTATGGATGTTTTTAAAACAACAAAAAAATAAGCGAACAGGTCATTTGATTATCCAGATTGTGTCAGGGGCTACATAAACTTTACAACAACTGTAATGCAAATAGCATATTAATGTTGACTGAAAGTGGAGTAAGTATATCTTTATTGCTTAAAGACTTTTCCCTCATTAAATAAAACAAAACAAATGGATACTTCGCTTAAAACACTATTCTTGGAAAACATGCCTAATCCATTAGCAAAACTATTGTGTTGTTGCTCAACATTCCCAGTGTAATTCAATGCTACATACTTAGTGACAAAACATTTTGTAATGTCAAATAATGATTTTGTTTTTAGTCATGTATTTGAAAGAACTACTTGTATTGGATCAGTGCAATTGATCCATTCCAAGTGTTTTATTGATTTAACTACCTTTTATTATTATACTAAAAAAGTTTATGGATACATATGAGGTCCGTTATCCAATAGTACACGCTCAAGATAACAACTCTTTAATCGCATTTTATAAAATGGATACTATTCGGGCTTTATTCAACAAAATTCACAGGTACCCTAGAAATATTATATTTAAATCATCAAGTGTATTGCCCGCTTAGGTAACGTGGCCGTCTACGGTATCATTCTTGTTGTTAATTTGGTAAATCATTTTTTGAATATTCTTATATCTTGTTTTTGAATTTTCCTTCAAATGTGTATCACGTATTTAAGTTCGTGCTTATTTAATAAACATATTGTTACTGAATTAATCTAAATAAAACGTGGCCTTTTAATATCCAGTAATATATTTTTTATTATTTACACGCTATCATTGTTAAGTACTGGTTTTTGAAGTCACTAATAAATGATATGAATTGAAGGTGAGGTAGTTGCTTTGAGGTACATAGATAATGTTTAATGTACAGAAAGGCCTTCGTACTAAAATGATAGAAAGCAACGCAAAACCATTTTTTTTTTACGTATGTACATAAAACAAATATACAAAACCATAACACGTCTTGGTCTACATCCATGAAATAATGATATCTCTGATAACAGTAGAAGAATCGCAAACAATAGATATTATAAGTAAAAACAAGAATAATAAATAATAGGTCGGTACGTCTCTTTTAATTGGCAAGATTTGAAGAACGGTAAAACAAATAAGCCAACATCTTAAAAGAAAACAAATGAATATAATCTTTAAAATTAATATATGCGTTTCTATGTTGCTAGGTTTACCATAATCACAAATATGTATATATTATATATCAGTCCATACGACAATCTTTGTATTATTCGTAGTAAGCAAGAATTTTGAGACAATATTAAAAATGAAATTGATAACCATTATTCCTATTTGTAAATACCAACCGGTATGAAAATAATTATTTATCTCATAATAAGATTTTATTAGGTATAATAGACACCATTTGAAAATATTTTTTAGTAAAAGGAAAAAAGTAGCGCTGTTTGTTATTTTGTGAACAAAATTCTATGTAAATTGGTCAGTTTTTATGCCGGTATTTGTTTCTAATTTATTATTGGCTTTCTTAAAAAGCAGTTGCGGCTTCAATAAAAACATAATTATTTTACCAAATGATAGTTTTATTTATAAAAATTACAAGGTTTATATGTATAACATTTTCGATATGAAGAGAAAATTTGAATCTAGCTGATGATAAGAAGTTGCTGCCAAAGTTTGCTACATTTGTAAAGAAAATTTCAATCTATTGAAATTGAGATAAATAATTTAAGTTGAAAAGTTATTCTTGGGTAATCAAAGTGCGGCTTTGATATTGGATTGGGCGAAAATAAAAATTTAAATTTTTTCGCTGGAGATATAAAAATTATTCAAGAAAATCGCAATCGTTCATTTCTTCGAAAGTAATTACATTTTATGCAGTTTCAAATCTTGGAATGTTTGAGTCTTGTAGAATGAATCCATGAAATTGCATCCGTTATGGCAGAGGTTGACGACATTCCAAGTTTTGATGATAAAAATAGTATTCGAATTTTATGGAAAGAATTGAATTGCAAAATCCCTTAATTAATTTTGAAATTAAAAATGATTCCATCATACAAATCATAGCTATTTCATTATTCAAATTATTCAAAAAAATTTAAAAAAGTTCATACGCATGAATCGAAATAGGTGGTTATTAAACAAATTACAATTGAGTTTATTCCACATGTTGTAATACAAATTGTGACACGTTCTTGGACTCTTTAAACTTTAAACCAACTATCTCACGGTTGCTTTAAGGTTAAGATTGCTTTTAATATTCTTATATTATAAATTACAAAATGGTGGTTGAGATTTTCTCAACTTTTCAGGATGCTGTGAGTTGGAGAGGTAGATACAAACATACAAATGATAATGCGACTTATGATACTACCATTAAGAATGGTTAACTATTGAGCTGTAAAATTAACGCAAATATATTATTATATAATACGTATAGAAAGTCAGTAACACAAATTAAAGAGTGAGTTGAGATATGGGGTATTAATTAGTTTAATGAAGAGTTTACTATTTTAAGGAGAAAAATTAAGCAAGGATTAGTTTAACTGTCATGTTTCTTGTTCAATATAACAAGACATTTAAAAAGTTGTAACGGAGTTTTATCTCGACCATCTTGGATTTCGTTATCATGAACGTATAATATAATTATTACGGATCGAACCGTATTTTGATTCTTGGATTTCATGCAGCAATGTAAGTCGATTTCTGGGAGCTTTGTTAGGAATATTTTTTACCGCTGCAAGAGGCCAATAAGAAAACCGCAAAGCTGATAGCGGAAACTCGAAGCTGCACGTCGCGTCTTCACTTCGAGACCACTTTATTCGACCGATTACCCAACAGACTACGAAGATCTCACTGCTTTCTGATTCGCTCGTATAATAATATGAAAGACCCAGAAAGAGAATCCAATATACTTTTTTTCGAAGTTTTTCGCAAAAGAGTTGGGAGTCTATTAAAAAAGTAAACTACCGACTCTGTTACATAAAGAAATAATAACTTATTTATACGAATACGCATTATAAATAATAACATCTAAATATTCTAAATAGTACATTATTTATCAGATGACTGAAGTAATTCAATGTGATAAAATATCTCCTACTCTATTTCAATAAAACAACCTGTTTTCAAGTAGTGTTTCTGTAAAAATAATAACAGTAAAAATCTGTGGCATATTGACAATTATAATATCTTCTTGATACTGGCAAAAGGTTTTAACCTCTTATTGAGCTGATATTCGAATATTTCAACAACTAAAATTTCATACATTCATTCATAAGTATTTGTGTTAAATATACCCATGTCGATTATCAGATCAAACAAAGCATACTAATTTAATATAAAAAATCTTGTCCGTGAAGTTTTTAACACAGTTAACACTATTTGTTTTTGAATACCAATTTGCAACACACCGAAATCTGGCGTCTCAGTATATGACACGGTAGCAGTCAACGGATTAAATAAAAAATCGAGTATTTTGAGGTATGAGTGCAGAAGATCGATGATGCAAAAACAAAATATTATACCTAATAATACTCTAATTGAATTCGTTTGATTAAAGAATGACAAAGAGTGGTTAGTTCGACAATTTAACGTTAGTGTGTACGAAAAGGAAGGTTTCAATTTTAATTCAAAATCTTCTGCCAGTATACCGACAATATATTATTACTATGTTGATAATTTTAAGGCAGTTGCTAGGCCACTTTGTTTCGTGTGAGTGAAGAAAAAGGATGCGGTTGTTAAATGGTTAGATCTCCGCTTATTTATTTATCGATATATAATGTATACACAAATACAGTGTAAATATCACGTTTTTAATTTACAAAATATTAATTTATTTATTGTAATGTGTCTTTTGAGGTTACTTATGTGAACAAATTATTAGTAAAAACAGGGCTGTGGAGTCGGTAAAAAAAAGTTCGACTCCGACTCCAGCATTTACCAAAACCACGACTTCGACTCCGATTCCGACTCCAATATTGTCCAAAAACACGACTCCGACTCCGACTAAAAAAAGTTTATCATCGTCACTTTTTTTCCTTATTTAATCAAATACACATAATTAGGAAATCAACCCTACCAATCCGGCCAATAGCCAAATTTGACATATTATTTGCAAAAATAAAAAGTTCAAAATTTCCGACTCCGACTCCGACTCCACAGCCCTGGTAAAAACATTTACCTACTGATCTGAAAATCAATTTAGTACATAGAAAAAAGAGCTTTACTTTTTATGTAATAAATTATCTTCGAATGAATAAAGTTAATGGTATTATAAATAATTTATCTAGGCCAAAAGCAAAAGAAAAATTAAAGGGCTTAAGCCGTCACATTAGCATAATACAGATTTTCATTATTATTAACAAAACTCAAAGTCTTCTAACCGCAGGTTCTTAAATTAATGAGTTTTAAATAAAATAAAATTGGGTAACACTTTGTATAAAGAAAATTGATTTCAACCTGTCAATTTAAAGATGATATTGACAACATTGTTACGAATACAAATGAGTTCAAAAAAGAAACCGTGGAAATTTGTACATAATACAACCGATTAGCGTGATTTTTTTTTGCACTTGTATTGTACCGACTTTTTACTGTTAAGTTCGGTTACTTTACGACGGGCTCCGTTCTACCACTTAGTATGTCAAAATTGACGATATTCGATTTACACACAAAAAATATATTCACCGATAGGTGTGTACATCGAAGGTATAAAAAACTTGTATTTTCGATTGGCAACAAATAATTATAAATACGTACAGAATTACAAATAAAAAAATATTCACTAACCTTTAAGCGCCCGAGGATTTTTTTCTAAATATCTAGCTCTTATAAAAATAATTATATCTCTTAAGCAAGTCAGCCTATATGGGTAAAATAAAAACATTAGCAAAATAAAAGATTGTTTATATATTACGAACAATGACCAGCATCGCAACTTGTACGCTTTTTAATTCTCTGGGTAAACAAATAAACTAATCCCTTTATGCTACAGTTATCTTGAAAAAAAAATCTAGATATGGAAAAAATATGTATCCGCATTGAAATAAGTTGTATGTTGTGAATAAAGCTGATGTATTATGGTCCGCTGGATATAACACAACGCATATCCCAAGATTCAAATTTTTAACTCAGATGTTTATATTCCTCATAATGACTAAAATTTTTAACGAAACCGAAAATAAAATTATGCATCGGTATATCAAAGACATTATTTATGAAAGCTAGTATTCATAGGTTAAAAACTATTATCATAAATCAGTGTAATCCGATAGTGAAGTGCGCCATATTCACTGGTCCCATACCTTAAACTAAATTAATCCTGACTTCCATCAATATCTTTTCAGTTAAATAATATTATTTTCATTCTTATATATAACAAGAATGGAAAAGTACAATTCAAACTTAAAATATTATGGGATGATATAATGTGTATTTTTTTTGTTATTACGTTTTTCATTCAAATTATATAAATAATAGAGCGATAAAATAACAAACGAACTAAAATTAGAGCTTTATGTGTTGTAATAAAATCACATTGTTTGTTTCTTCGCCTCAAACAATATTGTTATAATATTTGTGTAGAAATAACTGCTACATAATATAAAGAAGAATTCATGGAAAAATATTTTTCAAACAGAAAACAAAGAAACCCTTCCGTAGTAATTTAGTATCTGTTTTCAAATCACTACTATAAGATGAAAACATTATTTTCCAAGAATCACTGATTGCAAATACCATACAATCACCAACAATTGATATTGTGGTCAACTTTGTTTTAAAATATTCATTATATCTAGATATTGAAAAATATCGTGTATGCAATGAAGACAAATAGCATTGCAGTACTGTTCAAAAGTTTGTTTCATGTTTTGCAAATTTGTACTGCAGACTTCAGAATTCTTAGTGTTTTATTACATCTGAACGAAAGACGAATGAATTAAATGTTATATAAGATTTTGAAATAACAATATGTTCTTTTTGAATGTAAGATTGCAAAGCGAACGCGTTGACTCAAAGCGAGTTGTTTGCGGCAGTATTGTACGAGTCCCTTTCGCCCGAAGGGTTTTAATGTTGATTAGTGTCTTTTATGTACATCGCAGATATATCATATTAATAATTATAATGTATTATGAGGGAAAATCATTTCATAAACCATGAAATATTACATAAATAATAAGGGAAGCTTTCTTCGGCCTTAATAAAATTTCAGCTTAACAAAAACGTCTTCCACTTCTCCGCCCTGATCTAAAAAAAATAATGCAGTAATAAAAATGTTTTATAATTTTTATGTTTATTCTTTTTAATAATTATACAAATACATATCTAAGAATAAAATTTTGAATTTAGAATAGAATAAAGAATGTATTATTGTAAATTTTGGATCGAACATGTAAGTCATTAATGCGTTAATAAATACACATTTATTCGTTCTATTTTTTAATAAAGATCAGTGCTGGCTTTGCTAATCGTGAGCATTTTAAGCTGAACAACTTTTTTCATGGAGCAATGCAAAAAACCATAACAAATGAAAGGAAGACACAGGATTGAAATACCGTTAGAAAGACCGTAATTAAAAGCTCAATTGTTTGATTCAATATATATATAATTATTATTATAATTTACCAGAAAAGCTTTTCAATACTGAACACAAGTGAAAGCTTAAGCTGTGCGGTAGATATGACATCGTTCTACGAAAGCTTATGATTGCATGATGAATTAAACTCGATTGCATTCGAGATTAATAACGTAATCCTAAGTGTAACAGGAAACATACAATAATACATTGACAGGTATATTCGTCATTCTTATTCGAATTCATAATGAAAAATATAATTGTGCAACAAAGTATTTTTTGCGGCATTTAGTGACGATAAATTATATTTATTATACATAGAATATTCGTATTAAAACATTTGCAGTTTTCGTTGCGACTCACATTTACAATGACCATCAAAAAAGCACAGGAACAATCGCTACAAGTGTGTGAACTAAATTTGGAAAATCCATTCTTCTCACATGGAGAGCTGCATGTGGGCTGCTCACGCGTTGGAAAACCTTATGATTTATTCGTGTACGCACCAGACAGAAAAAAATTGTAGACAAAAGCACTTTAATATAGAGAATTAAAACATAAACACTTGCATGCCGGGAACTCGCGAGTTTTGTTTATAAATACTTAATAAGAGTACGTATTTTATGTTAGATTGAAAGTCCGGAATTTATTTTAAGTAATATAATAATATTATTGAAGGACGATTATAAAACAATATATAAAAGTAGTTCATCAGACAATTTAAATTTATGAAAGTAGCTCGCATCCTTATTGAGTTTGGAAACCACTGGTATACACGATATGATTATAAAATATCATAATGATAATTTTGTTAATTTTACGTATTGTGTAACAGATAGTGTCACGTGTGTTGCCCTTTCAAAAAGCACATACAGACTTTCAACCGCAAGGATACTTGAGGAAACATACCTTGTCAAATCATAGGTGGCCAACGTGTGGCCCGAGACTTGTGATTATTGGCCCATGAAGTGTTGATGACGAGAATTTTAACTTTTAGTGTATATTTTATACACATCAAAAGATTTACAGAATGCTTGATTAGTATTTGTGAAATTATTTCAGCTTTCATGAAACGTTCTTCTATATTCGTGTAAGCAATATTTTTTCAGGCAATATAAGACAATAAATTCGATCTCTTAAAATTAAGTAAGTAAGCAGTAAAATTTCTACTTAACATCTTTTGCTATATAGCACAATTTTTTTTTTGTTTGATTTGAATAATTATAAAAAAGTAATAACGAAGATTGTGGCCCGGTAAAAAATCTAGCCTGGCTGCTGAAAAGGTTGGCCACCTATGTATTTAACTAACCTTGCCGATAGTAGGTCTGAAGATGTTTCTTAGAGACGAGCGTGTCAATTTTGTTATATTATTAAGTCGTGGAATTAATTAAGTTACGTTTTAATTTTATATTCTCATGAGCTTCCACAAAGTTATCGCTGAATTCATCTAAAATAATATCGGTTCAACTCTCACTGTATATATTTAAATTTCGTGATGTTGTCGTATCTTCATTCTTCTTTGTATCTGATGCACAGTAATTAAACGTTATACCTCCTACGCAACCCACAGTGTGGTTAATCCAACTGATTGGCAAATGCTACAGTCCAAGGAAGTCGCAGCTGATGATGTAGGTTCAGCACATCCTACATACCTGCCCATTTGTTACTAGTTACCTATCAACTGAGCTGATATTTAATTGGTCCCGCGGTAGACCCAACTCTAATGGGCAGGTACGCAATCCACTCAGCATATGCGTGGGCAGGGACTAGTTTCCTATGGCATGCGGTAATTGACAGTCAGCTGTTTTGCGATTGAAGTATAGACGATGCAGTGGGGTGCTTACGAAGGGTCGCATCCTGATTTTGTATAAGCGACATAAATTAATATTTTTTGACGTGACAACGTCTTATAAATCGATGAACGCCCGTTTCACGCACGAAAAAACATGACTCATTGTCCCGTTTGTCGCGTTACGCCGAAGGCAAGCGTGCGAGCGAGAGCGCGGATAAGCGATAGAGAGGCACGATCGGCCTACCGTTCGGATTGTGCCGCATCTATCTCTCTTCCACTCGATTGCTCGATGCGTCTGAGTAGAAAAGAGACAGCGGCAGCACACAACTTATACACCTACAGTACCTACACGTGATCTGTTTACAACTGTTAATAAAGTGAAGTGAAATGTTAATGTGGTTTTCATTGTTTATATTACAGCAACAATTGCGGCAATAAAGGTAATTAATTCTTGCATATTAAAAATCTGATTAACGTATAACAAATATACTTTAAATAAACAATAAATTATCAACGAATAACACAGATTGGAAGACGTCAAATATCACACATGTATAAAAGTTGTAAATAAATTGCTAAAAGCACATTGTTACTTGTAAATAAACTGTTCATCAAAGTAATAAACATATTTGAATTAATGAGTGCGAATAAAATATATCAATAAAAAATTGTAGATTTCATTTCACTCCTTCTTCGTATCCATACAAAATAATGATAATTCAATAAAAATGATTCCATTTTATTCATAAAAGTATGCAATCATTTCATCAATGTTTTCTTATGACGTTGTCACGTTAAACTATCGTCCATAAACCGACTTTACAGACAACCATTTTTTTTAATTCCACGTATTGTCTAATAATAAGTAACACGTGTTGTGGTCTTTCCAATGCAACCACAGAGAAAGACAGATGCAATCATAGTTAAAAACTAAATTTTATAATTTGATTACCGTACCATCAAAATAACTATTTACATAAGAATTCAAAGAAGACTTTGCAAATATAGCAATTTCAGTACGACACCTTACTTTGAAAAGGTTCTAACTGCTTTTGACACTGTTTTGAGATATGAGCGTTTGAAGTTTCGATTGATTAAAATTCACTTACAATAATAAGCAAGTAAAAATGTTTCAAATTACTTAATTTAAAAATATTTTGAGAAATAATGATCTTAAAGATCTAATGATGGGAATAATGACGACAATCTTAGAACTTTGTCAAATAAATTTAGTAAAAAAAGTGTGCAGATGCAGAGCAACTCTTTTCCGACCAAAAGGTCATTTTAAGCAAAAATTTCAATCACGACCTTTTCAAAGTTAGGTAACGAGTAGTTAATATAAATTGCAATTATTAATACCGGCTGTAGAAAAATATACGCACTAGAAGACAAATTATTCATTGGAATAAAAAAGATACGTCTAAAAAAAGACTTTTTTATTTATCCACGTACTAAACTATAGATATTTATCTGGGTACCCGAAATTTGGAACTCTCAATGTGTTACTTGTTTAATGGAATATGTGCGGTATGATATAATCCCAAGAGCGTAGTTTCCATGAAAATATTTCACGGGTCACTAAATATGCCAATAGACCCAATTTCGGATAGTGGACCATATGTTCAGGGCCACTGGACTGAGATAACAATATATTTTATAACGTAGATTTAATTGTTTTACGGTTAGTTTGATTGCTTTTATTCCATTGACGCTTATTAGAATTTCGTTTAAAACATTTAAGTTAAGTTTATGAGAATTATACCCAATTCAAAACTAACACATTTAAATTTGTGATTTCCAAGGTGCGATATTGATTTCCAAGCCGAATCGTCTCTCTTAATGTATGATGAGGAGTTGGTGGAAGGAATAAAATAATATACTAAAGAGTGCAAACAGTTAAAGCTTTGGTAATTCCAATAATTTTGATAATTATTTTTGCTTGCAATTATGCACTTGTATTTTTAAGAGATCAACAATTTCATTAATAACTGCGACAGGTTTATAGCATGCTAGACCAGTGGTTCTCACGTAAAATTTGGCTGTGGCCGCATTAGGAACATCAGCAGTACTACGGAAATGTTTGGTGGCCGCACCAAAATTTGTGATAAGTCTTTCTTGCCAAAAAGACCTATACATGTATGTGTTGAGTTATTTCTAACTAGCAATTCTTGATGCACAATGCAATGCATACAAAATATTTAATTTTCAGTGCCTTTGTTGACAAATTAACTTATAAAAACCCATCTTTATTAAATATCAATATTAACTATGAAGCTTCTGGTGGCCGCAGCAAAATCATCTGGTGGCCGCATGCGGCCACCGTGGCCGCACATGAGAACCACTGTGCTAGACATAATACACTTACTTACGCATTGTGATGTTGATGGCGTTATATCAATTAAAACAAAAATTGGGTCTTTTGATGTCTGACAAATTCGACTATGTAATATTTAGATAACCAAAGATAATACAAAGTTACTTCATTTTAATTTTACTGTTTTAAATTTGCTACAGTGAAAGAGTCGCACAATGTTGTAATACATCAGACGCATAAAATAAAATTTCATAAACATGATACTGCAAGAGAATTCACCACAACATGTAATAATGTTGGGGTATAAAATTCTCTCTCATATTAATATTGCGGAATACAAAAAAATAGTGTTGCCAGACATGAGCGTTGAGTTTCACACTCTTCACGGTTGAGTAAACTGCAAGCAGGAGTTCACCGGGAGTAAGTACTTCTTCGTTTCTATGGTAAAGGGATCTCATACTGACTGCATGTCTTGCCATGCATGAAAAAATAACTCGACTTTTAAAATACCCTGCGAGGTATTACGTTATGCTGGTACGTTTTAACTACACTGAATAAGTATGTCAAATTAAATACTTTTATCGAAGTTTATGTTTATTGATACTTAATTGCCAGTAGGCCAAGCAAATGCGAATTCAACGCAAGAGTTTCGTTTGAGATATAAGCATGTTATTCTACATGTATTTTTTACCACTTCCGCCTTCAATATTATAATAGAGTCGTAAAGTATCAAAAGCAGAACTATCCCATATTTTTCGAAACTGAACTAATGCTGTCAAATTACTCTTCTGGTCATAGTGTATGGCTAGCAATAAAGTATTTGTATGAGAATAGTGTACATGTGGTATAAAAACGTAAATGAAAATGATGGTTGGTGTAAAGATCAGAGCGGTTCGCGACTTTGGAAAAAAAGTATAATAGTTTGGTCAGTCATATTTTTGACCAATAACAGAGTTATTCTAAGTGATTTTGCAATGTAGCCGCCCATTTAAATTTTAATTGTCAGGCTTTTATGGCCTCGTCGCTTATCCAAGATTTCGGATACAAATCCATTCACCGATTGAAAATCAATGTTTAAATATATCCATAATTTACCGAAAAATGTATACTAAAAACACATACTTAATGGCTAAAAATACATTCTAATAAAAATAATGTTTTAAATTTTTAATTTCAAAAAGGAATATGTAGTATTCTTGAAATATGTATCTCGACGCTCCATTACACTGGAATATTTAATATGAGAAAAATATAGGGACTGGGGTGAAAAGTCCGATGCACTTGTGTGAAATAGAAACATATCATTAAATAGTCGCAATCTTAGATAAGTCGCTTTAAAATTATACGGGAAATAATTAACTATCGTATATTATAATATAATACTCTTTTAAATTATGAGGAACGTAGTAAATTTATGTAGTAATAAAATATGACTAGCTACCTAGCTTGGGTTCCTATGAGACAAATTATTAATTGGATTTGAACTGTATTTGGTATTATCATACTTGGCATCCAGTATACAAAGCGTTTATACTTGTTATGAGAGTATCTAAGCATAAGTTATGCAGATAAGTATGGGATTAAAAAAGTATTAGTAGTAAGAAAATCGCTGATGAGAATGGATAAATACACTACACACACGTCTATACCATTGAATACGAATACATAACTTGATTTAAAAAACATTAAATGAAAGTGTATTTATTGAGCCTGTGGATATTGTGACAGAAGCGGATTTCGGTTAACACTCCTCTGAAGGTCCGCTAAAAATTAAGCAACGTAAAATTTCTTTCAATATTTTCACCGATTTCATAATCTCCAATAAACTTACAATTGATGGTACATCGATCGAATAAAGCACATTTGAATCACATAATCGACGTTATTTATTTACGTTGGAAAAATATTTGGTTAAAGATGGTATCGTTTATGTCATTTCAGAATTGCAATAAGAACTTTATTCTTCTGATGAAACTAAAAAACGAACATTAATATAACATGTAATTCAAAACGGTTTTGACATGCATAATTAATTATTGATCGTTATGGTTGCTTCATTTTTAAGTGTCTTAGTGAAGCAATAAAATATCTGGTGTCCTGTTGTATATCTAAAACAATCCTTCATTAATTTGATAATTACAGCCTTTGATAATAAATGATATGTGCAACGGTTAAAAAACGACAAGTTGTTTTTCATCGAATGTGGTATTTTAATAAAATAACAGTTTTTAAAAACACGTCACGCAAAAGCATTCATTATATGTTTCCTAACCGTCACAAATTGTATCCTCCAGTATCCTCATGGAAAATGATCATTATATAGCGTTGCGACCAAGAATTTTTATGTCAAAAAGAAACACCACCTCGTACTCGGTAATATTTTCCCCATCCCAAAGCCTGTGTCATTATTTGCAAGACGAGCAATTTTTATAGAATTTTTACTGAATTTCAGGCACATCATTAACCTTACAGTGTTTGAGCGGCTTCGCGTGGTTACGTTCAATTTACGTGTATCTTAAATATTTTGCCGAGAGAAAGTATTTTTAAATGTAGGAAAACAACGTGAGATATTGTTATACTAACTTAGAATGTTAGTGTAGATTAAATAAAGTTGGTGCTTAATAAACAACACGTGGATGTGTGGTTTATCTACAATTTATTGTGCGTGTTAGTTATGCTAACGATTATTTTGAAAATTTATATATGTATGTTCTTGTAAAATATTAAACAGGTGTTGTAGCACATAAATCTTTCCTAACAGTATTAAATAAAAGTACAAAATTACTCAACATAAAATGCGGCATATTATGTGATCAATCAGTTTTACAACAAAAATAGAAAATGAAGAATTTTAGAAAAAAATTAATAATTTATCAAAACATAAGCTTAATTTGAAAAATTTTGAAAAAGCAAAATAAAAATGACAGAAATAATTTGAAAACACTTGTAACGAGGAATGTAATTTTCGACGTTTATTTGATATCAAACTTTGGCATATTTAATAAAGTCTCTACTTGGTATCTTCAGAAATCCACGGTCGATTTTATTATGCTGTTGGCATCTTACTTTTTCGAGACAAATTTTGAAGCCTTCCTACATATAATAATTTCCGATTGATGAAGTGTTATATTTTATTTAAATTCTTCTAATTTATAGTATTATATAAAGATGTGCTACTTAGCTAAAGAAAATCAATATATTATAAAAGAAAATTGATAAATGCATATACTTGTTTTGATGTACCTTCATATCAGTCAAATTGTAATGCAGCACAAAAACACTAACACCTTATTTATCTCACTATTTTTCTGCGCATCGTTTGCAGCATGCATACTGAACAAATGCTTACAGGTGGCACTATCAGCTGATAAACGTTGCTAGTTTATTCATGTAAATGCTTTACTTTCACTTTGTTTTAAGGATATTCAATCAAAATCACTGTTTTAAAAAGCCATGATTTAGCGTAGAAATGGATATTTATGTTGTGGCATTTATTAGTGTTATTTCGATTGTAATGTTAACGATAATTAATGAAAATTGGAAAACAAACAGCTTAATCTAGCAACATTGATCATTGCTGACAAATGCTTCACTGGTTTCATAACTTTCAATAATAGTCATTATAGTATTGTACGTGAAACAATAAATAATCGACGATCACATTGTCCGAATGTCATTAGCCATTTGTGAATGGTCCATTCTCGCTTACATTCAAGGAGCAGAGACTCGTTCGCAATACCATTCAAGCTTTCCGCTCGGTTAACAAGCTCGTTTAGCGGTTCTGCACAAGGAAGCACAATTTTATACGTAATTTTCTTACAAGATACACTATTGTTAAGCTGCACTGAACGCTGATGTGTAATGCAACAATTTATTTACTTTAGTTTAAAAAATCAGTGCAGCTGCAAAACTTTAAGTGAATCTAAGGAAAAAGAACACAACAAATTTTCAGTAGGAATAACACAAAAATTTTCTTTTACGATAAGAACACAGCAGTTCAAAGAATTGCTACGAATTCGATGATGATTTAACAATTAACAGCTTTTTAAAATGAACGTTCTCTTATATTATATTTCAGATTATCATACTCAAAATAAATAGAAGACTTACAACTTACGGCATGTAGCCGAACAGTGGAAGTCGTTGGCTTCGGTTGCAGTGTCTGCGGATTGATTCATACTTCTGACAGTAGATTTTTGATTCGATTTATACTTTTGTGCTAGAAGGCATAGATGTTTGTGATGCTACAATTGTCTCCTCTTAAATCCAATTAGGTTAATAAATGTTTTC
Organism: Himalopsyche kuldschensis; assembly: GCA_028554975.1. NCBI lineage: Eukaryota > Metazoa > Arthropoda > Insecta > Trichoptera > Rhyacophilidae > Himalopsyche > Himalopsyche kuldschensis. The sequence continues at coordinate 3,950,960 of JAHFWI010000005.1, forward strand.
AATACTATTAAAAGTACTCTGAATTTTTTATCCTTCGAAGAGACCATGAAAAGCTATAAAATTCTAAAACTCTGAGACCTCACTTGGTAGAAAAAGTTTGTACACAGCGTGGAAAGAAAAGTGAGCCAGCTCTGCTGAATCTACTAAATTTCTGAAGGTAAATTATGACTTCAGCCTCTCTGGTCCCGTAGCAAGAGCGATCCGATAACACTGCTATTCAACTCTCGATAAGGCCAAAACCATAATTATTCCTCGAATTGGTTTTAAAACATTTAAAAATATTGCACGCACTGACACTGTTTTATTATATAATATAAAGTTAATTAAAAGCTAAAGTATGTTTTAATAAATATTATGTGATGAAGCGTTCATCTTTTGTCGATTATCAGCTATAAGGAAGCATGATATAAAGTGCATCTGGCGTTTCGGATAAAATTAAATAGCTTGAGCGCATTAACAGCGGGTGTTGATGACTCTTTTTATTGCAATCGCGAGGCTCTTGTCAGAATACTGTTGTCGTTTACTTAATTTTACGAATTTTCGAACGGGCCAAATTTTTAAATTAAACTATGCGACCTTGCAACCGTTTTCTTGGATATTACTGATCAAAGCAGGAAGTATTTTGTTTTCTTGACGAATAGCAATAAAAATATTAATTCAATGAATAAAGTAGATAAAATATGTAAAAAATTGATTTCGTTAAAGAATTTCTTCCTTTCAATAAAAATATAATATTTTAGTATCATTTGTTTAAAAAAAAGTTTTTTTAATATATGCTTGTATTAAATAGTTATAAATTTTTTTTTCTGGGAATGTAAGGAAGGTACGGAACGAAGTGTTATGCTATCATTGTCCGATTAAACTGTTTTATAAAATAGTTTTATAATGCTTGGTGCAATAATTGAATTTCAAAATTGTGTTTTGAAGTGCCTTATTTAACCTCTTGCCAAGTGTAATATGACTATGTTGAATGCATAATATTTTTAATTTACATGAAATTAGACTATCACGATTTTATATGACAATAATAAAAAGAAATAAACGTTATCAAGTTATATATACATAGTACCACAACATCGTTTTCGACTAGTTTGTTAAAATCATTCTGACCTTTGACAAATTAAAACATCTGAATGAGATGAATTATTAAATTATTGAAAGAGCTTCCAAAAAAATCAGTATTTTTAAATCAATTGGAACTCTCTTAGTGTGGTAATAATAAATTAAGCATTTAATGTGTCATTTAACCGTCAATTATTAGCGGAAAGGGATAAAGTTAATATACTAGTTTCAAAGTTTTTTTAAATGATCAGAACTCATTTTACTAATCGCAAAATTTTTTGGTTGATTAAAGCGAAATTTTGACAATGCTCGCCATGAGCGAAACTGGTCCTGATCAAATAAATTTTATGTGGAAAAAGTACTAATTTTTTTATTATAATGCCTATCCACCAAGTATTGACAGTGAACACCTAAAATTGATTTCTATGGTTATATATCACGATTAAAAAAATACAAGGATATGCTAAAAAAGTGAATTTCAGGTAAAACGTCATAATCAACTTTAAGTAAAAACTTGCACTGGATGGTTGAATAACGACTCTAATATGCAAGTAGGAAAGAATTGACAGAAACCACTCAAGTGAAAACAAAATCTACGACAAACTGCGCAAATTTGCAATGAGGAAGTTTCTAAAATAACAATTCCTTTCTACGGTGCCTGAATTCTATGGTTCTTTAATATATAAAGTCCAGTTTGAAAAAGTCCTGGAGAGAAGTGGCTACTTTGCGCCAGCTTAAAGCTCAGCCAGTTCTTTGAAAGGCTTTCGGGATTGCGATCGAGAAACTCGATGAACTTTTGATTTCCTTCCACACTCACTGTGTACAGTATATACTAACTTCTAGAGGGGTCAAAGGATATTCAGTTTGCTTGGCTGGCCTTCGGCGCCTTAACTTAGCGCACGATAAGCCTATCAATAATATGGAGTCAAAAAATATACAAACACATTTACTGACTAAGAAATAATTGATGCTGTTTAAAAGTAAATAAATACAGCATTTGAACTATAATATTGTGCTTATGGTCCCCATTAAAACTATTATTAACCTAGCCATCCCTAACGGTATAGATTTTGTCCCAACAGCTACTTTACCTTTAATACTAGTGATGCTATCTCTAAACTTTTGGTATTCTTAAATCATAGTTTTTTACACCTTATGCAGAAAAAAATTATGATATTTATTGGCTAGTTGCGCCGTAATCAATTAAAAAAGAGAAGAAGTCGGAATTTTTCAGTCTAATTTTCGATTTTAGCAATCGCACATAAAATTTCACGCCCATAAGCGATAAGAGAACGTGACCATAACGAGTCATAGATAACATGGACGGATTGTTTCATATCTGGCAACAATAAAAGGCGATAAGCGATATGATAAGAGATAAGGTAATGTGACTTCGTGCATGGTTATTGGCTTGTTAGTCCGACATATCCGTTGGAGTGGAAACGTTGTCGTTTTCATGCGTGACTTAAATATGAATAATTAAAGGAAAAATAGGGTTTTTTTTTTTGATTTTTTTTAGAATGATGTATAAACGTCAAAATTCAATCATATTTTTATTGCAGTCTATGACAATAAGGCTAAAACACTGGAGTCTTTTTTTTACCCCTGTCGCTCTGAGAGTCATTTTTCAAGGATAGTCCTACGAAGGTTAAACTGCTAACGTGAAAAATTTGAACATCCTGATCCGTTGTTTTTGCAAGAAAAACTTATCCAGGCCTTATCTAAGGCTTATTATTAATATATTCAAGCTAAGTCTCATCTTATACGAATGATGCCGATATACATATATGGTTGTTATCGTGTTGTTAAGGCAGAATGCACATTGATACACATCAATTAACGAAAAAAGTAAATGAAACTTTTAAGCTTAAAAATTTTATAAAAAATGTCTCTTTCTTAAATGATCTAGACCAGCGGTCGTCAACCTTTTTATGCCCAGGAGATTTGAAAGAACAAGTTATAAAATCAACATTTTTTGCAACAAAAGAAGAGTGCGTATACTTTTTTGGGAAAAAACAAGAAATTTTAAAAATCAAATTCCATAATTAATGAGAACCTTTATCATGTATGCTGTAAAAATTTTGAAGCAAAATTTTGAAAGATTTTGAGGTAAAGGTAAAAGTCACCCACCGCCCACCACGGAAGCCTTTATCACCCACTAGTAGGTGGTACGGACCAGATTGATCTAGATTACAATTTTATTCATAATCAAAAACACCACCAAGTAAAATATTTTTTTTAATATTGAATTTAAAATATAGTTGATAAATTATATAGTTCTAACATATTTTTGCTACAAAGTTTTTTACTTACCTACATTTTTAAGACAGTTGATAGGACACTATACCTGTAAATCATAGGGAAGACGTCCATAGTAAATGGGAATACACAATTCATTCACCAAAAATCTTAGTTTTAGTAATAAAACTCTGTGAAATATGACAATGATAAAAATTTTATTTACTACCAAACACTCTTATTTGAAAATTTACAGTAAAATAGTTTCTTAGTAATAGCTTACGGAACCACCATAATTCTAGAAGAGTAGTAAATAAGCCGCGGTTGCTAAGCAAACCCATTGTGTTCCGGGTCGAATGCTCAGCTCAACGTACCTCCAAGCGTGACAATAGAACTAACAAAGTGAGCCAGCTAGCTTCTCTACAAGCAAAGTGTCCATTCATTTTTCGCCAGTTCATAGTATTTTAAAAACAGTTCAGAACAACTTGAGCACACAAAGTGAGCAAGGCAAAAGGAGGCTTGTAACTTAACTAAAAGTTTGTAAGTGCGATATCTTTACAAAATATATTGGACTTGAGCTGTTAACGTGCTACTCATTGGTTGGTAATTTTACAAACTAATAAGCAGCTGAGATGTACTCGGGAACAGATTTTTTTTTAGAAATTTTATTTTTGTACTATTTGTAAATAATTTACTGTCGAATGAAATTGCAAAATAATTTTATGTAAAAATCAGAGCTGTGGAGACATTCAAAAATTCTTCGACCCCCACGACTCATTACAAACCGTTTTATAAACAATGATTGAAGTCAGACTTATTCAATGAAATAAAGAGGCGTAAAACAACTTTTAAGTTACTTCTATCATTATGATCTCTGAAAGAAGACATTGAAAACTGAGTTAGATCCGATGCAAATGAGTTCATATATTTCAAGTTTTATATTGAAAAAAGTATGGACACATTTGTGTTTCATCGCCTGAATTAGTTGTGATAAAATCAAATTTATCATTTAATTAAGCAGTATCTTACCGACCTGCGACATGTATCACATTATACATGATTTTTTCTGAAATCACTCGGTTGACTTCTTTGCCAATTTCCAATGTATTTGTAAACTGTATAACTTTTTCTTTCAATATTTCAATCTTTTTTCACATTACAAAAGCAATAAAATTATAAAATGTGATTTTCGTAATGTACATATTAACTTAAATAAATAAATTTCGCCAGCCAATTTAGTGTATGTATCAATGTCTTTGACATATTAGCTCGTTAATATTTAAAAAATGAAAATGCTTTAGATCGATTACGTTCAATCTAGATATTTATCAATCTAACAAAGCAAACATTTAATCGAAACCGTTTCTATCCGTAAGTGAGATGCTTATATATATTTTTGTTTTATTTACGTATTTGAATATTTTTATTCGGTCAAAAAATTATTTTATTTTATTCAATTATGAAGAATCTAAAACCAAAGTGATTTTATAAAATTATTGTTAGAATGAAATGTAAACGTGTTCTGTCAAAGAAACCTTGTAATAAACAGTTTTTTAAAATAAAGCATATTCAAGTAGGTACATTGGCAACGGAATACTATAAATAAAATGAATATTAATAACACTTCTTAGTAAAGTACCAAGGCTTACGTAAAGCATAATTCAAGAATTATTTTAATATTTTTTGCTGAAAAATAGAATGTTATTGAGATCGTCAGTGATTGTGCCGTAATTAATTAGATATTCATTAAATTTGTCTATTGTTTCATTATTTCCTTATTTTTTTAAGTTGCGTTTATTAAAATGTATGTAAAATTCACACGGCTATTTGGAAAATAATACAAGGAAGTGAAAAAAAACATTGTTGATAGGATGGGGGTAAGTGAAGTGATTCATATAGTCGTGAAATTATAATTTAGTGATGAATAAAACATTCTACTATCGTCATTTTACACTGAGCTTTATGTTAAGAGTTAAGAAAAAGCGAAAAACATTGATGTCTTAAGGACTGAGATATATTTCAATAATAATAGTTACTTATTATTTAATTTGTAAATTCTACGGATTTATTAAAAGTGAAAGATTTGGTGATGGTTTTCAATTACATTACAATATAAAATCACTTCAATGAAACACGTATATTTTATATCAAAGAAATAATTATAAAACCTCAATAACTTAATTTAGATCATTTTTACATTGATTTATTCAGTTCAAACATAAGAAGATTTGTTATATCTGATCTATAAAAAGCGATGTTGTGGTTTGTCATGACGATATTCGTTTGACGGTGGAAACGAGAACGAAGCAATTATAGCTACTGCTCTATTAACCAGCACATCACCATTTTGAATTAGAAGACGCTTACGAGAATTTATGCAAATATTCACAACAAAGATAGTGACCGATTAACATCATAGACAATGGTAGAATATATTAGCGTACCTTATAAAAGTATGTATTGCAAACATAAATGATGCATCTTTTGTTTTAAAAATAAAGGCTATCCATAGTTGACAGGAGAGATTTGTTTTACGGTGATAGTTATTTGCCACTATTGATGATAACAATGTCCATGAAAAATGAGTGACTAAAATAGCAGGTAATTTGAAGATTTTTAGATAGTTTGAAAGCTGGAAATTCTACATATTCGTGACGTAAAATATATATTCATTCAGACTAACGTGTTTTTTCGTTTGGTTTTAGACAGATCTCGCTTACATATGGAATGAGTAAATGCAATTTTGACATAATATCCTGATGATGTGGACTATTTAAAGAATTTATCGATATTATTTAAAAGAGAACGATTGCTAAGGTTATAATTTTAAACTCAGTATTTCTCGGTCAACGATATCGATAATTTTTTGACTAAATTGGATAGAGTTTAGTTTTTATATAAACACATCAATACCCTTCAATGGCACTTTTACTCGAGCCTGCATGTCTAGTAATATCGAAGATATACCACGACCACGTTACCTAACTGACATTTAGTTAAGAGCCAATTTCTATTAAATGCACTCTATTAATTACTAATTTTGGATCTATTTTCCAATTATGATGCGTATGATGTTTTTTGAGGTAATCTTACTTAATAAATATTAACCAATTTGTTGGAAAGCTTGCCATTTAATTTCCAGTATATCGTATAAACGAATTAAAATATTTTGAACTTTAAAGTATACACATATAATGTCTAAAATTATCTCCCAACGATCCAATTCTAAGCACGAAGCGTAGCGGTAGCGAATAGTAAACCAGGTGTCCTTTCCTAACCCTATTCTTCTATATTTACTTCGTTAGAAAAAAGAGAACTTAAGCCACATGTAATTCTATTAGAAACCTTTCTCTTGAGACGAACTCTGACTAGAATGATCAATAAAAATAAGTGAAATTAAATGAAAATAATATTTGGTATTTTGTAGTAGATTGTTATAAATACACAAATTTAATATCAATACATACTCTTATGAATTCAACTACGATCATAAATAAAATGATGGATACATTATTTAAGTACCCAAAGCATTTTTATTCAAGCGAAATAAATATATATTTTTTAACAATAAAATCGGTTTCCACGCTTTGTCGCGCCGTGTGTGTAATAAATTATAATGTAATAAAAAAGATTCTCAATCCAAATATACCCTCAATTTAGATACACCATCTGTACGTAAATGTGAATAGACATTCAAGAAATTTCCTTTCGGTAAGACGAATTAAAGGTTCGCTATAGAATTAGTCCCCCAGGATATGAGCTGTCTAGTTTAGAAAAATTCATTCCTTTTAGGGACAAATTTTATCAGGAAATGAAAAAAAAACGCGTCGACTCGAGCAGGAAATGAAAAAAAGCACAGCTTACGAGGGAAGTTTTTATATATTTTAACGTCTTGCGTTGTGTAAAGTCAGGAAAACATCGAATTGGATACCTGTCTTTCATTAGTAAATTGATAAAACATTTTTTAGATCGTCATTTAATATACATTATTAAATAAAAATCCAGCTCAGTTAAAAGTTAACTTAACACTCCACTACAAATATACCCTTTTTCATTTTCTTATCGCTATGTTCTTGAGTGGGTTTTGGCATCCTCGAATGCTTACCTTTGCTCAATACTGTATAAAACTGTTTTTCTTCACACCGCGAAAGCTTTAACGCACTACCTTTTCAGTTTTGTTTCGCTGTCATTTCCTGTCAGAGTCAATAACGAACTATTTACAATCTCTGACATCGGCGTATGTCGTTTACGATTATGAGCCAAGAGTGGTCTGAAATTAACAATATTTGATGCTTTATCAAATTAGTTTTATTTTCTGCAGTATATAAAAGAAAATTAAAGCATTTTTAATGAACAACACATCTGGCAATATTTTTCGGTACTTATTTTATTATCAAATACAGTTGTGATCTTTAGTAAAAATAATTATTATAAATATCTTAACAAGTACACTTGTTTTTTACTCCTTCTACACATATTTGTAAAAAGATCAGTTCATTTAATGAACTTTCATTTTCATTGAAAATGCTCACAATGAACAGGGCCGTCCCGATCATTAGAAAATTATATGTGAAGGAAGAGAAAAAAGTGTTTTAAAAATGTAATATAATGTTTTCACACCTACAAGTGACAATTAACACTTCAAAAGTTAAAATGATAATTCGATTAGCTTTATTTAATCTTACATTTTTTTTTGTGTACTGGGTGGATATGTTTTTTTAATCTGAGGGCAACGTTTGTATTGTTCATTGTTGACTTTAAAAAAGTCCAGTAATCTTTATGTTTTCATAAGATTCTACAAACAATGTTAAATCGTGGTGGGAAGAGAAACTATTTAATTTCATAATCGTAGAATTTTTTCTCGCATTTTGATCTTCACAATTCTTGATATAATTTGAAGGTTTCCATCTTCAAAATAAACTGTTTTTCTTTTAAATAAAATAAGCCCTCTAAATTCATAAAAGAACGAAATAAAACAAATCATTACGTTCAAATCACCAATAGTAACGCCGTTACATTCAAATAAACGGTCGGTTTTTTCTCCCAGAGCCCGAATTTTGGTATCTCTGGCCTGTCTTAAGCTGGAAACTGCCTAATTTGGCTAGCATTTGCATTGGAATGGGGCCCGAGAAGGGCATTTAGGATTCCACCCGAAGTAAAGCGATGTGTGAGACATTATGGGAATTACTGAGGAGCCTATGGCGAGGGATACTCAAGGTGGGCCCCCGTGCAGCTATAAAAAGATATGTGTTTTTTTCTGTCACACAATAATATTGTTTGAATGTTAGTCTAGAAAAAAAACGAAATACTTTGAAATAAACATAATGTGTATCAAATCCGTTCTATTGATATATTATTCGAAGACAGATACGCCTCTCGAATTTTTCCCAAGGGCAGTAATAAAGAATCCATATTGATCTGAAAAGTAAAAACATATATATAAATCATCCTACTAAAAAAGCTTCCTGTTTATTTGAACGAGTATTCAAACCAAATGTGTCCAAAAGGTCAACTTCACAGAATAGTAAAAACAGTGGATAAAGGCGAAATAAGTCAAGCAAAGTTAAACGTATATGTACTTATACAACTAAGAAAATTATCAATTACTTAAATTTTGAGAATTTCCACTCATTAATTAACACACAATATTTTTATTTCAAAGTCAATTTAAGAGTCACATTATCTCTTGTAATTCTTCATAGCTCATTATTTGTGGCTTTACTGTTTATATCACGGAACAGTGTTTATTTCTATGTTCTGACCGTGAAATGACCAAACATTGAGCAATACTATGTCCATCTTGTCATTCATTTTTTACTTTACTTAAATTACTAAATTTACCTAACGCCTTAAAAGTGAGTTCTTAAACATTTTATACATGGTTTCAAATGTTAAGTGCAGGGATGTGGAGTCGTTAAAAAAGACGACTCCGACTAAAATAATTCACAGCCAAAGTTAATTTCGTCTCTTTTTTTCCTTATTTTCCTATGTACCTATGCGTATTAAATTAAATATCAACCAACGAATCCGGCCAATAGTCCAATTTGCCATATTATTTGCAAAAATAAGAAGTTCAAACTTTAAAAAAAATCTGACTCCGAGTACGACTCCGGCCAAAACGCTACGACATCTCCGACTCCGGCCAAAAACCCCGACTCCACGACTCCGACTCCGACTCCACAGCTCTGTTAAAATGTGTTTTCACTATATTTATAAGCATAAACTTTAATTAGCTTCAGATTCATTAGATATGAAAATAAAAAATCTTTTTTTTTTATTTTGAGATTTGTGATGTAATTATTCTAACTACATTCTCAATTAAACATTTCATAAACAAGATATTTTTGTGACTTTAAAAATTAAATTTTTTCAAATGGTCCTTATCTCCCAAGGTTTGGAGGCACCTACGATCTAGCGGTAAAGCACTCTCAGATAATTCGGTACTTTTATAATGCCCACTTGCTAAATTGAGAAAACGCCTTCGGGGCCTAGGAGAGTTAGATAGTTTAGAGGCCTGGAATATTTTACGTTTAAGCTTTGAGAAAGTTTTTCTTCCTACTTAAGGAAATAAGAGTCTACAAAAAAATTAAAAACGTTTACAAAAAATTTATGCCAAATAATCTATGTAGTGTAAAAAACCTCTTTCGTTAGCCAGTGGCGTTAATAAAAGAATGAAATAGATTTTCATCTAGACTTTATATACGAAACTGTAAAAATGAATAAATACAATTTTTCTTTAATTACTTCTAACTGAATTTTATCTTTTAAAGACTTCATAGATAATATACTTTTTGTGTCGTTTATAATGAAAGCAATCTGCAATTAATTAATGCATATTTTTTTGCATGAAAAACAATATAAGCAGTATTTGAAATAATGAATAAATTAGTTAGTTACACAATACGTGGAATAATCAAAGTTATTTTATATTAAAATGAACTTCCACAAAGTTACCGCTGAAACCATCGAAAATATTAAAATAGTAAGTGGTTTTTGTTTTGGTCTTAAAAATAAGCTTGACCTTTTTATAAATTCTTAATAATTAAAAAAATTTTATATTAAACATCAATATTTTTCTTTTCTTTCAGAAAACAAATTGTCAGTAAAATTAGGGATATTTTCTTTCAATATTATTTTTTAGTAATAACTTATTAATTTGTAAATGCTAAATTAATAGGAGTGATACATATGTATGTATTATACATACATATAATGCATCATCATACTTATTAAAAAAAAAAAAAATCCAAATATATTTATATCCTTTTTACGTAAAATTTTTATGTAAATTTCAATTAACTTTTTTGCAATATCGTCAAGCTACATCTTAGTCAATTTAATTAGTATTTAATAATATGATACTTAAAAAAAACAAAATGAAAAATTAATACGTTTGTATTCAGTATGAATAGTATTTTTTATAAGATAACTAATGTGAAACTAAACGATATTTAAATGCAAATTAATACAATACAAGGTTTTATTATCGAATTAAAATTTTACTGTCTTTATTATTATTCAGATATAACTTTAAATCGTCCAATTCAAAACCTTTTTGAGAATAATTAACCGGTGGTTAACCGAGAACAGTTTTTCAACGTGCAAATTAATGTTGGCCGGTAGAAATTTGCGAGTTTTGTGCAATGTGAAAAATTAAAAATACCCTCAGCCGTACGTACGTAGGAGGCCAAAATTACGGCTGACAATTACAGCTGCGGGCTTTTAATTCAGGCGCACCTGTCGCAAGAACAATGAACCGTGCAAATTTCACCATTGTTAAAGTATTATGATTGTTAAATGCGCTCGTAAATCGATGGTTTTGCAGCAATGCCTTTGTCGATTTATCATAAGTATAACATTTTGATTATATTAAAATAAAAGTTTTATCAAAGTTTAATTATAAAACTACCAGTAATTATCTAAATACATTTTATTATTCTTCATCATTCAGAACAAATAAAAATATTATAATGATTGAAAGTAATGGAAAAAAATGAATTGTTTGAATTTTGTATTTTATCATTAGTTTTGTCGCTAACGACCCGGGTTTCGCCTTTCGGCATCTTCAGGCATTTCGAATGCATGAATGAATTTGAACTGACGCGTAGTACATAGTTTTTATCGCTTATATAATATAAGAATAAAAGTTGATCACTAGTCTAATTGGATTTTTCTCATTCTGGATTTATTATCGAATGTTTTGATTGTCAGTTCAGAGTTCCAATGAATTTATTTGGTCTATTTTCAGGTATTTTGAATGTAGTATCGTTACAATTAATTACTAGTTAGTATAATGGAAATGCTAACTTATATAAAGTAGGTTTAAGCCGACGTATTGTTAAACAATTGAATTAGTCCAATAGTTTAATTTTATAAGTAATGATATAAATATATAAATAAATAGATGTAAAATGTATGAGCTTAGAACTTTCATTTCATCTGCTTTATTTGAATATATTGTCTCTGTTATTTTAAGCTTACATTACATATTAAGCTTAAGATATTATTAATAACTCAAAAGATAGACAAATACTTAAATATGTTTTTTTTTTTGCTTTCAGGTGAGACAAAACAATTCAATAGTCCAAAAGGAATACTTTAATGCGGAGATCAGCAAGATAAGTAAAAATTCTAATTAAGTTATCTGTTTCAAGGAAACAGTATTTTCTCAACCACGTTTACTTATCCTTTCATTAATAATTAATACCAATAAATAAAGATATATGCGTCAAGGCACAGTCAATTATTTAGATGTTACAAGTAAAGCCAATGTATATTTCATAATGAGTAAATGTTATCTGGTAGTCAGCGCAAATCTCCACTTAGAGCGAACAGCTCGGCTTTGCTGAACGATTTATTCTTTTCTCGGCAGAAAAAAAGGAAATAAATACCTCAGCCGTAAATGCGAAAACAACTGGATACAATCAAGATTCAATTAAGACACTGTCTTATTGTTTTGCCAAACTGGGAGGATTGTGAGATGTAGGTTTGTTTCTATGGGTGAACAAGTTTCCCCATCTTTGTAGTTTTTGCGGTGACATTTATTCCTAAAGTGCAAATTCGGAAGCGTAGAAATGCAATTTGTGGGAGCAGACGTGGCATAGAATGGCGCACCTAATTTAAAACTATACCACCTAATTTAATAAACTATAAATTTATACTAAATGCAACATTCAAAGATAATTTTTTCTTTATTTCAAGGCTAGCCATAAAAAGTATAATATTCTCCGTCATTTGAGCTACATGACAGCTTTTCAATATGTTTAATTTTGTCTTACCTACACATGTCCATTTTCTAGTACCTTTACAAGCATTTAATATTCAAGCCGTATATTTTGGAATCATTTTCTCGGTATTTGCAATGTTATAACTTCCTTGCTTTAGGGAAAGCAAATATATTTTTTTAAATAATCATACACAATTTTCTCTGGAAATCTTACGTTCAGAGTTTCTATATACATATATACATTTGACAATTTGTCATCAAATTATCAAAATATTTTTTTTAATTTTTATAAGGATGTACAAATGACAAAGTTATACGCCTTCATTGGCTTCGTTTATTTATTATAGACCCAAGATTCAAGACAATCAAATTTTCAATGTCGTTTGAATCTATGGTTGTAACCTGTCAACCTTATTCTACTATGCGCCTTGCGGTTATGCAATTTAGATAGCATTCATGCTAGAATATTGCCAATAGACATGTATAATATATAAATAATTATTATTAATGCTATTTTTTATAATCAGAATGAAATTATTTATAACGGCTGTGAAAAAAAAGAAGTCTCATATAATTTATGTTTTTTTTATACTGATAATTGAATTAATTATGCGAGTTTGTAGGGTTATTTTCACATGCTTTGAGTGTCTTTTTGATAATTATTAGACACTTTTAAGGTGTTCACTGTCAATACTTGGTGGAAAGGCATTATAATAAAAATAATAACACATTTTTAGTACTTTTTCCACATGAGATTTATTTCATCAGGACCGGTTTCGCTACTGGCGAGCATTATTAACTGAGCAGTTGATAATGCTCGCCATCAGCGAAACCGGTCCTGATGAAATAAATCTCATGTAAAAAAAGTACTAAAAATGTGTTATTATTTTTATTTTTTAAATATTAGACAACTAATAATATTTTCAAATTGACTGGCCATTGTTTTTTAATGAAATAATTTAATCGGAGTACGATGTTCATTATGAAACGCTTCCATTTATTTGTTTAACCATATTCGCTCCCATTGGCTCGCAGAGCTTGTTACAACATATTCTTTCACCGAAAACTGCTTGTCAGTTGTTTAAAGTCACCGCACCTTAGATTATTCAAAATATTAAATCACCTACTTCCATTAAGGGCATAGTGTCTATTTATGAATATATCTAATATAACTGTAATAAAAACAAGTGAGATGCACGATAAAAACTTTCATTTCATTTTAAGAGTGAGTTTGGCAAAGTTGGTGCATCAGTTTTCCATTTTGCTCGCTTTTCCTGTAAAAGGGGTCCCACTTTTCCTATTGCGTAGACGTACAAGCGTAGACAGAAGGCGCCAGTGCGTCCCGGCTTTTAACCGGTGCGACGTCTCTCCTGCAACTCCTTATCCTTCGTCTTCAGGGTTGACTGTGACCGGTGCAGCATTTAATAATATATTTAATCCAATCAAACTATCAAGACATGTATGTGCACAATGTTTCACTTGAGAATTATCATAATCGCTTAGTTATAGATTAATAATATTTGTTTAATTATGTTTCATATTTTGAAGCTTGTCCGTTTTTCATTTTGAGCATTTATATATTTTATAGAACAGGGAATGTTAATTAAGAGCATGTTTTTAGTTGCTCAAGCATTATTTTCACTGAAAGAAAGAATCAAATGATCACCTTAAGAGAATTCTACGATTCTTTTTACAGTTCATTTTTCAGATTACGTAGCATTAAAAGTGGCTTAAAATTCTTGCATTTGGATCAAGGTCCATGAATCGATAGATGATATCGTTTCGAGGACACGAAGATGAAAGACTCGTCAGCTTTTTGGCCATAATTTGATAGTACATTGCATTATTTATACTATTTAATTTTATCAATTAATTAAATAGCAAGTGAGAGAAAATACAGCAGGCCTGAGTGTATACAATTTTCACCCCTACGTAAAAGCTCAGCATTTCCCGTCTTTAGTTTCAGTGAGGCCCCCTCATTTCACCTCCTGCTTTCCGGGGGTAGGTACGTACCGGATCGCGAGTTTTATATTATTTTCACATTGTGCAACTTCTGTGGATGCAAACAGTTCACCCTTTTTACGTAGAGAAAGCTCCTAAAGCTAGAAAGCATCAACAAACATCTTTTGCTCGTTCAATATCTTCTTAAAACCGTATTGTTTCACGCTTGCTGACTTTATTGCGGACATTATTAAGTCGAAAAGTAAGATTACACAGTTTAAAAAAGGAGTTTGTTTCTTGTACTAAATAATTATACTAAATACTCTCTATTTTCATTTTTATTGTTATGAGATGGCTTCATTAATCTTCATCTGTAAAATATGATTGATTGATAAGAGCTTTAATTATGTTTATTCTTGTACGCTAGATCTTTGGCCGCAGTGTGTTTTCAAACACTAGTAGACAAAAACACATATCCAAACAAAAGTAATCGAGTTTGTTCTACTAGTGAGTATGATTTGATTATTACAAAATACAGAAACGCTGTACTGAATAAAAAATAGTTATTTCTTCTTCGTAAATTTGACGTTTGTTTATTCATTTATATCAACTAGCTTTCAATACATTCTCATGATTTAAAGTAAAGTAATATTTACAATTTCTATAGCAAATACACTGGGACTTGATAAATTCACTTTGTTATTTATTCATGAACATCAGCTGATCAGTAGATTAGGTTAAACTTTCATCAATATAAAAACAAAAATATTTGTAGGAGAATGAAAATTTTAACACATGTAATACAATGAACGAAACACACGCTGCGTTTAAATAATTATTTCTTATTATCGTAAAACAAAAGCTTCTTTTAAGTAAATTTTAAAGTAAAGCGGAAAATAGATTAAGCGTGGTGAACATAGCGAAGACACTAAAAAATAAGTTTAGAGACGTAAAACGAATTTCAAAAAAGGCGACCATAGACCCGTACATATTGAATTAGAAAAAAGGCAACACATAAATAATTTTTATTATTCTGTACTTAGCATGACAATAGCTCGGCATTAAAATTAATCGGCAAAAGCTCTGTAAAACGATACAAGCTTTTGTGTTGGAGCCTTTACCAGCCCCTTTTTAGATTGAATATTTAGAGATCTAAACGTTAACAAGTTAGTTTTTCCCACCACCACCCGTTGTGTATATGCAGCCAATGTTTCATGGCCACCTTTCACAACGCTATCGACATAGAAAATGGAATTTACCCCTCACATTCATGGCCCGAGCAGATCTGCACGGGACTGATTTTGAACCATGCACTAAAGTGCTATAAAATAGAAAATATAATAAAATAATAAAAAAAAATTGAGTGACTAGCTCAGCCACTGAACTCATTTAAATACAGAGTATCCTGCGTATAATCCGTATACTGAGAGCCCGTCGTGTAAGACGAGTATATTGACTCTAGTGAAGAATCGAGATTGTCGATCCCCGAATAAATTTGCAAATTTTTCAAATGCAATGAAGTTAGCCTTAGTTGCAATCAAGTCAGCGTGGCCTATTGAGCACTAGATTGCCAACGAATGAGTGGTATATGTAGCCTTCAGGTATCTCCTGGCGTGGAGGGACCGCTATCCGGATGCCTTCTATAGATGTGTTAATACCCTTCATTAAAAGGGTAATTGCTCCACGTAACTGTATGTGCAAATCTAGTGGGAGCACCCCAGCAAGGACTCGGAGCGCGTCCGTCGATGTCGTCCTGTAGGCTTTGGTAAGTGATATTAATGCAAGCCGTTGTCCACTTAGTAATTTTCTCCAAACGAAACTGATGTTGCTTTTATGATGCGAACACTAGAGGCGTAGCCAGCAATCCCAATGAAAATCGCTCCATATGCTATTTTAAGAGCACGTAGCTTGAGGCCCCATTTTTGGCCCGCCATCCTGGATATCCTGAAGAAGGCCAGATTAGCCTTGCTGACAGTTATTTTAGCGTGTTGCTGAAATGAAAGTTTGCCATCCAGAATGACACCTACATAAGTACCTAACCTGCTTTGAAACGCGCACGGAAGTTATTCCTATACGGATATTTGGTGACCGTTTCAAGATATCTAGTTTAGACCCACCTTTGAATTTAACAGTTATTACCAAGATCACTAAAATTTATTCATTTCAACGTTTTAAATATGCTTTTAACCCTTTATATGCCGGTAGGTATGAGAACGGCCGTGTTTTTTTTTGAGAAAATAGCGATGGATTTCGGTAATGCAAGGAAATTTAAATCAATATTAGATTGATTATACTACAAAATATAACAAATGTATGTATATGACTGTGATTCTAAGAGCTTTTTGTTTAAAATGTTTTAATTATAAAATCAATCGTCGACCTTGTCCAGTATTTGTGTGTGTAAGTAAAGTGGACCGTATAAATTCGCGCATTTTCTATGACCAGCACTGCACTGTTTATATACGTTTCTGGCATACAACCGGTTAAATGAATAACAGTCACGATACTATTGGCTGTTTTTAAAAATTATCAATAATATTATTGTTTGACAAAAAACAAGATCGACATCTTAATTTCTTTCATAATAAAACTGCTTAGTAAATTAGTTTTTGGTATTGTAAATAAACTAATAATATATACAAAATGCAACTTTTCTTTGTATACAGCTTTGAAAGAAAGGGGTTGCTTAGTATAAATTCATGTCTGAACGGAAATGAATGAAGGAAAATGTTAAATTGTCGGTTTTATGGCAAATATTCTATCCGTAAATCTGTTCAATCATATTTTATGCATCGAACGAGAGCCCACACTGATACTGTCAAAATATAACTCATATTTATGACTATCTTTGAATTTAGAAGATTTTGCTTTAGCTTTATTTTTCAAAATTGAATTCTTGTATGAATAAAGTAATTCTATAATAAAAGTATTATATTTTCACAATTTGAATACATTTTTTGAGCGTGTTTTTTGTATACAATATATCACTTAGCAATAAACTCTTTTTCGAGCAGATATATTGAATTGAATTTATTTATTCTATAAATTAAATGAAGTATTTCATGCAAGTTATCATTTGAAGTCATTCAAAAAAAGTGGCAGTATATTTTTGTTCAGGGTTGCAATCCTTAGTGTCGATTTTCGACCCTCCGTAATGCATAAGGCAAAGCAGTCACGCATTACCCATAAATATGGTCCGTGATGCTGAGATATAAAGAATCTTCGCCGAGGAACACTTTTTATATTCTCTGTACTCAGTAGTTCAACTTTCAAAGGTTGATTCTATAAATTTTTCTGAAAGATAGTTTTTGCTAGCCCTAGTTTTTTCATAATATCCTTATATTTGAAGATGGAATACAATAAAAAGAGATCTTAAGAAGGTTTATTAATTGATAATAAAGAATATTTTAAAAATGATTATTTGTAAGATCACGCCATTCTGAAATATTCTGGTATTCAGTGGAGTAACCTAAGCCAACCACTTTGAATTGCTTTTTAGCCTACTTAAGAAGTGAAATAAGTATAGTTATAAATAATATTATCTAAACTAAGGATTTCGACTGAGGGTGCTTGATGGAATTTCAATATCAAATTTGAATTGTTTCAATTTTGTACAAAATTGAAACAATTCAAATTTAATGTTATTTTGTTTGGATTGTTATAAATATATATTGTAATTATTATACTATCATTTTCACTGAATATATTAAATTGCGATGGCTTAACTAACTTTGTTAAGTGCATGGATAACAAGTGTTAACAAAATAAAATTGTTTAACATTTATGATTTCAGGAATAAATAAACTTTTAAAATCTGTGTAAGCTTAAGAAGATGTCTTTTGTTAGTTGAATAAGTTCAAAAATAAAAGCTCTAAAATGGTTTCATGAATGTTTCATTTATGTAAGAAATAGTTTGAGAATTGTGATGAACACTTTTGTTAAATCTATATTTCGACGCAGATACAGCGCTGCTAAGTTGATAGAAATTTATATTTAATTCTTAAAGGCAGACGAAGTTAATGCTTAAAATATTCTGTATCGGATACAAATAAAAAAAATATCACTGATTATTCAGCTGCTTTGCAAAGACGTAAATCATTGGTACTTAGTTCCGTTATGTTGAAAAAGATTTAAGTCCATTGAAAGTAATAATAATAAATATTATTATAAGCTTAGTAAAGCGCAAGCTTGGCTTAAAAATGAAAATAAATTTAATGTTAAATTTAAATTATATTATCAAAAAAATACTGGAAAGGAACGATTTTGTTTTGTATAAACATTTTGGTGAATTCTTATAAATGGAAAAAAAAAAAAATCTTTTCGAAGCAATAAATTCCCAATTCACGTCTACCTCAATTATTTTATGAGACCGAAATATCCTTCCGTTTGCCTTATTCCACCCAATTACTCTCGATTGTATTTTGTTGTTACTTTTTGGTTATTTTTTTTCAATTCTTTGTGAACAAAAAACAAATATGCGTCGTTTTATTTGTTGCTAATTGAACGCGTATTCTTCAAGGAGAGGGTTCAACAATGAATTCTTTACAATAGAATCAAAAGAAAATTCTTCACTCCCATTCTAATGAATAACATTATAATATGCAATCGTATAGACAATGTAACTATTCCATCCATACGATAGAAAGCAGTTTATTGGTTTTATAATAAAACCTAATTATTTTTTTCAATTACCTACATATAATTAAAACATCTGCGCCTCTTTTTTAATATCTGCGACAACTTCATTTGAATTACGACAGACTTGCATATTGATTTATTAATGAGTTAGAATGACAGGTCTTTCAAAAAATAGTTGAAAGTATTATTTACAAAATTGTTAACCAATAAGTGATATGGAGCTGTTTTTCAGTATTTTTAAGTCTTTTAATTACATGAAATGCATTTTTTGTAGTATTTCATTTCAAGTTGTTTTATTATTTGAAATTTATTTTTTGTTTAAGAATGTTTAAGGCTAAACTTTTGAATAAAAGTAAAAATGACAGAAGTGTATTATCAACTCAAAGATTATAATTCTTGTAAGATAATTAGAGTTTTTCTGTGCTCAGAAAAGCGCGAATTTTTTAACCATTATGTGCTTTTTCTTGGCAGCATTAATTTCAAATTACGGCAAAGATTTCAGCAAGTTTGTATGCCACCCCGAAGTGCCATTAATAATGTCGGAAGGGTGAAGAAATAATTCAATTACGTTTCACTTTCTTTGCCCAGACAACAGTGAGTCGTCAATATCAAAAAAATACTTTCATATTTTTTGCCTCCGAGAAACATGAAAATATTCATTACATAAACATCTAATTAGATTTTTAGAGAAAAAATGATGTGCTTAATTCATGCCGTCAGATTAGCGGGATTTGAATCTAAAAAATGGTATATAAGAAGTTATAATAAACCGTGGCAAGGCATTTCATATATTTTCAATCCATCATTAATTAACTCAATGACGAAATTCAATCAAATGCAATGAGTCAGATCCTCTTCAGTAACTTTATATTTTATAGCAACTATTTTTCTTCGGTTATTAATCAGAATAAGACGTCAAAATAAAGAATTGAATGATGATAATTCGATTAAATTAAACACTTAATAGCCAATTAGGTAGTTAATATATATCATGTACGAGGTATACTAAGATATAGGGAAGTGGCCTTTTATAGTTTATATATAATATTACATAAGAAAGTCCAATAGATAAACTAAATCAAGCTTAAAAGTATTTTAAGATATCAGGGAAAATATAATGCTCGAACAAATGAGTATTAATGCTTTGAAGTACCTTCAAAATAACTGATAAACTTAATTCATTATTACTCATCCTTTCACAATTTTCCACTTGTTATATCTACTGATCAAAATGGTAAATTATTTAAAAGTCTTTTATACTATATTGTATACCTTTATTAAATTTCAAACAAAATTATTTATACAGTAGTTACCAAATAAAGATGATAAACTATTGCTCGTATTTGAAATAGCTAAACATTATCGGGACTATTTCAAAAAGGCATAACAATAAGACAAATAGTTGAGGTTAATTTAGAGAAAATTGTGTATACAAAGAAAAGCTCTCGCCTTGTTTCCAATATAAAAGTCTTATACTTTTGTTATATTTCTGCAGGCTTCTACGATGTTTGTGAAAGTGCAGTCAGTGACGCGAGTCAAATTCGAAAAACTTTACTCTTTGCAAACAAATTGTCTTCATGAAAAGAGGTTGTTTCATATTATTGACTTTGAAATAGAAGTGCATACAGAATTTCTGTCTTCTTGAAAATATATGAAGTAATGTTTTTATCGTGAATTTCTACCGGGTGTGTAGTCAGTCAACTGAATAACAATAGTATTTTTTTTATTATACTACTACTTCTATGTTTTCTGTCGTTTCTTATTGTTAAAACGATGACAGTGACTTAAAAAAGTTGTTTGTAATCGGAAACATAACGAATGCTTTGTTTCTTCATTTCCAGTCAGAATTATAATATTTTGATTTTAATTATGGAAAGGGTTACATTTGAAAATTTTATCCCATACAGCGATTATAATTTTCATAATCTGAATAAGTAGAATTGATGTTTATATGTATGTGAGTGGTGCTGAAATTAGACTGCGTGGTTTACTCAATTATTAAAGCTTGATTACCGTAATTCTCAATAAATAAGGAAACATATAAATTGCCTGATTTTTTAACTTTAGTACAAATTGTGATTGAATGATGCACCCGATACCACTTACTACTGTTTTTAAATCTTATGATAGGTGTGTACCGTAACAAAGAAGTGTTGAAATTTTCATTATCATTATTGTTTGAGCAGTTTATTTTCATTTGTCGATAAGTTTTTTCCTAAGAATATATTCATTCCGTAATTGTATCGTTGTAAAAAAAACGTAATAATTACCAAACAGCAATTCGATAAATAATGACTTTAAATTTATAATACTCTAGCAGAGAACTGTGTTTTCAAAGTTTAGTATTGTATTCAGTTGTAATAGCTAGATCGACATAAAGCAAGCGATGTATTTTGATTCTTTATCTAAAGAAGAAATTATATAATACTGTTTTTTATCGCGAAACTGATCTCAAATAATGAAATTAAACATAAATTTATTGAAATTAATAATTTCAACAAAAATGATTGATAAATTTCTTGAAAGTTTTTTAGACGCCCACATAAAATAAATGATATATTTAATCTCGATGTTTTCGCTCAAAAGCTACACAACTCATTTAAATATTTAAAAAACATACACCAGGTAAAGAAGTAATTAAATAAATTCCATTTTAAATTCTTAGATATCAAATCATTACGCAAATAATGAAGTAAGTCTAAAATAGAAATGCCAATCTCATACCTCTCATAGTTTGCATTTTATCTGGTCAAATAACCTTATTTGATTAAACTATAAAACCTTTGTCCAGTCTCAAAATGAAAAACTAGTAATTGTTTCCTTTCTTGATGCATCCAAATGTAGAAAACTTTGGAAATTATCAAGTGTAATAAACTTCAAATGGAAATAAAAATAATCCAGTTTTCCATACGAATGAAAAACACATTAAACACACGTTTTTTAAAGATATAAGCGTAAATTTTTGCTTAAATTTGTTATGTAGGCGAGTAAAACACGTGTTCATCAAAAATCATTTTTAATAGTCAGACATGAACCGTTTAAACAAACCAATAAAAACGTATTCATTAAGAATTTAAAATGATAACCGACACAATTTTATCCAGTCACCTTTCATTTATCTCCAACGTAAATATTATGAACCATCTACATATTATGATAATTTAAAACAAATTTAACGGAAAACATTTCATTATATTCATTAAGTGTATTTTGCGCTACTAAAAAAAGTAAGGAGATTTTGTTGCCCGTTTGACAATGCAATAACGGCTCAAAATGAAGATGGTCATCACTCAAATCTTGCGGCTTAATTCTCATTCTTGTTTATTACCAGACAATATTTCTCTCATCGTATCTCAGGCAGCAAGAAAGCGCAAAGGAAACTTATAGTAAACTCTGCAATTCGTGTTCCGTTATTAAGATGAAAATATTTGAACGTGTTCATTCATTAAACTGGGGGAACATATTGCAATATTTCTTGTTGTAAGTTTGTGGATATGTCATAACTTACATATATGATTTAATATCGCTAAGTATTATGTCCTCAAAGGTTTGAAATATTAACTGCCACTAATGACTTAGCACGAGAATGAACGAGGAAGTAAATTTGGTATTTTAAAGGCTTTTGTCTTTTTATTTCACGTTACACTTATTTTGCTTCGTTGGGTTTCAATGCAAGTTAATCGCAAGCTTACATTATAATCCTTTTATAATCAAGAACATTGGAATATACAATGTAGAAGTAGATTCGACCGACCATCAGGTCGAGACTAAACATAGTTTAACTACTGGCATTGACGTTTTCTTTTACCTAATCAGATTCTAATATTAAAAAAAACATTTTTTTCATTCCCATTTCCACTTTTGTATTTTGTATGTTCATTCTATACTAATTCGTGCACTTGTAATGCCTGGTGATGCTAAAAGGCGAAACCCGTGTCGTTAGTGATTAAACTAACGAAATAGTACAAAAGTCAAACTATTCAAATTTGATGTTGAAATTCCATCAAGCACATTCAGTCGCAATCCTAAATTAAGAGGCAAATTTTTGCATCTGCCTAGGCATTCAATTTATCTGATGTTTCTACGATAATGTCCATCGTGTCCATGTATATATATCTTACATATTGATTTACATATATAATTCAACAAAATAAAAAAGAGGCGACGATTTGCCGGTTGGCTAGGTATGGTAAGGAGGATTCAAATTTTAATTTATTTTCGCCTATTTATTCGCCGAAACGCTCATGCATCAGCAATCAAGAGCTAAGTATCAATAATTATATCTCACCATTTTACGACATACCAATTTAAAATAAAGAGAAACGATTCAAGATAATTTTGAAACCGAAGAATACAAAGTCAGACAAATGAATTTTCGTTAAGTGTTTATTGTGTCGTGGATATATCATACGAATAAAAAAATGCGATAAAATGATGTTTGGAATAACCTGTAACTTTGTTTCGACAAATTGTGAATCAAACAGACAATACCATGTTAATAAAAACGAAACAATATCAGATAGTTCCTTAATAATAATAAGACAGACATTGCTACAAATGGCCGTAATAAAAGGCAAACACAGAAAACTAATCAAATTATCTTCACAGTAATTCATACAACTTTGTAAAGAAGCTCTCAAGCGCTGGCAAAATGAAAGTTAATATTTAGTTGTTGTCTGCTAACTGGCAACACTATATCAAAGAACATTGCGTAGGGTGGATCGTAAATTGGTAAGACGTTGTTTTTGGATTGAACACATTATATTGATTCAAATTGTATCGTCAAATGATATCTAACAAAAAATATAAAAACGAATTAATGTCACCAAATAACAACCGTAACAAAGCTTATCCGGATAAATTGTGGATATGTGCATATAGATTGCATGACGCAAAAAAAATAATTGAAAAAATAGATAGTTGAATAAATTAATATGTTTACATATTTTTAATAATTCATTCACGCGCTAAAACGTTTTATCACAGTTTTCTTGCAATTTTCGTTCCATTTTATAAAAACGAAAATATGCTCGAAAGAATTTTAAAAACAAATGTCTATTTTTTACTGGCTTGCTGAAAGCTTTTGCTATCTGTCAACTTTGTTTTAGCCTGAAATTTAAGCTCGAGATGATCGCAAATGACAATTAAGAGCAATGAGTTTGTGGGTCTTACTTAATGGAGTGATGAGCTTTTTTTTATCGAGCGTTTTTTTCTGATTGGTTGCAACATATTCTATAAAATATATTATAATTTATAAGGTATTCAGAAGATTTAAATATTTTTTTAAATTTAAATAAAAAAACAATTTTTATACTGGATATAATCGGATGGAAAACCGGATTGTAAGCCACAAATTTCATAGAAATTTCTTCAATCACCTTTAGTCAAAAGCCTCAACGATACTACAATATTATATATGTATTTGTATTTCATTTTTCAACAGATACTGACTGAATTATTTGTCATTACTTGGATCAACGTTTTGCTCTAATTCTTGTTTTTAATATACCATAATAACGATGCTAAAATACAAAAGGGTTGATACCTAACATTAAACATAACACGCACTATCCATAATAAAAAACAGAAAAAATTGTTTAATACTGTCTCATTGTAAAATTTCATGCCTCTTAAACCATTACGCAAATAAAGCAATTTTAATTAATTTCTCTTTTTGTCAAACGCTTTTTTTATTGAGTGACTTATTTCATTAAAAAAATCATACCGTAGTTTTTTGCGTTTCAGCTTCAACACCGTACAGAGATATTTAAAGAATTATTTTTCTGAAACGCGAGAAAGAAAATATTTCGTACAATGAATAACTTCTCGATTCCGAAAGAAGCGAGAAATTCTTAAAGATTTTTTACCACTTTGAAACGGTGATTCAGTTTTTACAGTGATCGTTTTAGTTTTGAAAATTTTAAATTTACGTTGATATTTTTTGTTATGTGTATTTAATTTTGTCTTTAAGTTAAAACCAAATTCTCATGACTAAGGTGTCTTTAAACAGTAATAACAAATAACAGAAGAGAAATATTTTGAATAGTCATCATATTATAACAATGTTACTAATAATACTTTAAATAGTTATCCATCGTAAATTTTACAGAAGTCTATTAAAAATTTGAAGCTTTCTATCTATCTTCATGTCAAAGAAACTGTTAGATTTTTTTTTAAATACGCTGGTTCTTATCGTGACCTCATGTCTGAGTGCTGCACACCACATAAACAAACCCTGCCAATTTATTTGTACATACATTCACCGAAATATCAGATCTCTGGTAAAAGTATTGCTGTGATAATCACCACTTGGCCAATTCATCTCTCTGGAACTCGTCTTCATTCTAGTTTGCTGCTGTTTCGATTATGAAATTTATTTTTTCTTCGTACGTGTTCTAACGTCTAAAGCTACAGCTAAAAAAAGCAACATAATTCTTCATATGATGGAAAAAATTTTAACCATCGATTGAAAACTATTCGTGCATTATTTCTATAAATTTTGAGCACTATAGGGATGTTTCAACAGCTATCCAACACTACTAATGTAGTGCCGCAAACATGTTACTACATATATAAGATATAAGGATAATGGTTTTCCTATTTCTTTAAAATGTATCTGCTTTTCAAAAACAGTAAACTTCTATCTATTCATCAAATAAAATTAGGTTTTATCCTTAATGTACTCGATTGAGTTTTTAAATATTTGTACAATTTTTTTAAGGTGTTCACTGTCAATTCTTGGTAGAATAGTATTATAATAAAAATAATAAAACATTTTTAATACTTATTCCACATAAAATTTATTGGATCAGGACCGTTGACAGAAGCATTGTCAACTGACAATGCTCACCATGAGCGAAACTGGTCCTGACCCAATAAATTATATGTGGAATAAGTATTAAAAATGTTTTTATTATATTTGAACAAATAACCGGAAATGCATCTGTTTTATGATAATCAATTAATATATCCATAGCAATAATTAAATTATAAATATAAATGTAAAGATAAAAATGATTCAGATACAAAATGTATCATGATTTATATTTAGAATATAAATTATTCCACTCCATCGCATTCAATAATGACAAATGTTTTGCAAAAAGTCACTCTATTATATACTTAATACACAAATGTGTATGTATGCGAGTGAAACTCGACTTCGAAAGACAAGCTTTGGGGGAGCTGTGAATGAAATACCGAGCGATATATCTGCACGTTTTGCGTTTCCCTTAATTTAAGTTAATGCAACAAAATGCGCAATAAAAAGCTCTCTAAAGAGCTTTTGGTTGACATATTTGATTTAGGGTGCAGCGACAACTCAGATCTGTCACGCGATTATTGTCTCGGATTCAATTTACAAGAGAAATTTTGCATAATAGAGGGTTCAAGAACATCTAATAATGCAGTATTTCATTTATAGTAACACAAAACAGAACAATAAAATTCCTCGTATGCTAAAAAATATAATTTCATTAAATAAAATTCATAATTAAAAAAAAAGAAACTTACAGTTATCATATATAAAAAAATCATTGTTTATTTGTTTGTTCGTATTTTATGCGTTGCCATACCGTTCATCCGATTGCGATAAAACTTTGTCAACCTTTTGCTTGCACTTCCACAAAGGTTTTTGGCATAGTAAAATTAACTTACAGTATGTCTTTTATATAAAAATCATTTTTTTTTTTATATTTTATGCGCTGACATAACGTTAATTTTGACAACTTATTGTTGCACTTGCGCAAAGGCTAAATAGGCATAGTACAATTAACTTTCATTAAATGACACGTACCATAGACAATTGGAAAAGACAAATAGCAAATGTCAAACGGCAAATGTCATCGATACCGATCAATGTTAGTGGAATTAAATCGAAATTATTTATCTTAATTATTGTGCATCCGAAAGCACATAATAAACACAAATAAAATTGCTTTTGGTATGCATAATGGATTTAAAAGATACACATTATATTCTGAAAACGTGAATGAAGGTATGTATTACATTTGGTTTGAATAAATTTAATCAACTGTTGATTTTTAACCTAGTAGTTGGAATATCAACACGTTTGAAATTTATATACTTCCTCGCGTATAAAGCCACATTAGAGTTTGTCAACAATTTCCCAAACGTGGTATATCAAAGCTTTATACCAAATTCACTTGCACAGCCTCACGGCAGTAGTGCGAAACGTTTTGAAACTTTAAGCTACTTTTCCTTTAGCAACTATTTCAGATAATTTTAATAGTTAAATCGTAGCACAGTAATGAATGAAATAATATTACTAGCTTTAAATTAAATAATGTTTATTCAAAACAAATGCTTAAGTTTTGTGGATTTTACTTGACGCCCGCAGCAGGGAGCAAAATTATCTTCTATATAAGTATTTATCAATACAAGATGAAGATCGATAACAAGTTTTGTGATTTATACATTTTAATTACTAGGCCCACCATGGTTGTGTATATTACTAATTAGCAATATATTCAGTCGGTCAAAGAAGTAAATCAAAAAATCTTATCCTCTACTCCGAAGTTTCATTTCATTCGATAATTTGTAAAACTTGATTTATTAGAAAAAATATACGTATTTATCACACAGAAAACCGATTAATCAAATACACACATTAACAATAAAAATAATACATTTTTAGTACTTTTTCCACATAAAATTTATTTGATCAGTGTTTTATATCACTGTTTATTTCAATATCAAATATCAATGTTTTATTGTATTCCTTATCAGTTGACAATGCTCGCCATGAGCGAAACCAGTCCTGACCAAATAAATTTTATGTGGAAAAAGTACTAAAAATGTATTATTATTTTTATTATAATGCCTTTCCACCAAGTATTGACAGTGAACACCTTAAAAGTGACACACATTAACTCTTTATGTAATGTGGCAAACAAATAATATAATTGCATTTATATATTAAGTGTATTTGTATTACATTATATTAGCTTAATAAAATTATGAGTAATGCTGTGTTATTGTTTCTGATGTTTTTCTTTAATAATATTATAGTATATGGGAACTTATTTTTGTGTCAAAGCATTAGCTCGAG
Organism: Himalopsyche kuldschensis; assembly: GCA_028554975.1. NCBI lineage: Eukaryota > Metazoa > Arthropoda > Insecta > Trichoptera > Rhyacophilidae > Himalopsyche > Himalopsyche kuldschensis. The sequence goes on from JAHFWI010000005.1 coordinate 3,979,135, forward strand.
TACCACAACATAGATATCACTACTGTACTTTGTCTTAGAGTACTCTGACTTGGCATGTTATTCAAATATCGCATGCAAACTAAGTGTAATGTTTACCCTTGGAGCAAAATAGAAGAAGAATTTTTTTCCCTCTAATATATTGAATACCAACATTCCGAGACCAAGTTCAAAAGCGGTTCTCTGACGTACAGATTCCTGGAGTAGGTTTTCCCCGAGAATGCGCCGCGGAAATTTCGCATATTTGAGCCAGCAAAAAGAGACAGCCCCGGTTTGTATGAATACAAGATGTTCGTATTCATATTAAATTAAACCTCCGCACGTATAAACTATTTAAGTATGACGTATAATTTTGCTACGGAATAATGTTGATAGAGACATTAATTTTACCGTCTGAAGAGCGAAAGCGTCAGACATAATGAAGTTGATATGGTTGCCTGGATTATATTTCGTTAAGTATTATACTATTCGCCAGGTAAAGATTATTATGAACAGTTATCCTAACGAGATTATTACAAAAGACATACATAGTTCTGGTGTGTCATAACTAAATTATTATACAATAAATATTGTAGGTACAAGCCGCGTGTGATTGTATGCGAAGTCTTTTATTAAAATCAGTAACGATAAAGACATTTTTTCGCTCGAGTGATTTAAGATATCAAAAAATCATAACAGTTACACTGGGATTTTTTAATTAATACAGACATAAAATATTTTACTATTTCATGACATGATTGAAGAATTTTTAAGAATTTGCACATGCTTATTATTCCGTAATTTATCGGATCTTTTTACCCTCTTTATTTATAATACTGCTTTTTCTCAGGTCACATCATAGAATTTACAGTTTTTAGCTTTAGCGATTTTGATTTAGAAATACAAAATCAAAATCCTCTAAAAATTATAAAATAATCGTGATACATGTTTCTTATGAGCACAATATGTTTATAACCTTTAAAACGAAGGGAATATCAGGAGGTAATTTCATTAGTAACTTGACGACCAACAAATGTCGTATCTAATCGAGATTTTTCTTTTACAGAAGATATTTGCAGTGAATTCGGATTCATTGCAAGATGAAAGCTGGAATGTGTAGTATATGTTTTTACCCGAACACAATATAAATCTTAAAATTATATTCTATAAAAATATATACATGTATCAGCTATACAAAATATAAAATTGTATATAATTCATCGTTCGGTCTTTTATAAACTAAAGTTTAATAAAACTGTTTATTTAAAGAATGTGATACAGTAATACAGATCAAAAGCCGCACTTTCTCGGTAGTGAGAATGTCGCTATTTTTAACATTATTCTAAATTCCATTTCCTTTATACCACCTGTATATATCTTGAAACGCTGGAGTATCATTGAAATAAGGCCGCATATTTACGGTCACAGGAAACTGAAGTCTGACTCCTTTAGGTTTTTATTCTAACTGGAAAACATACAAACATAACCGAAACGTCTCGTCGAGAACTTCCTGCCCGTAAGAGGTTCTTGTTTTATGATTTTCATTCCAAGTTTGCGAGAATTGACTTTTCTTCTTTTTATTATTGAATATTGGAATGCTGTGTGTATAAGCATTTTTATTTTTTTCGTTTGTTCAATCTCTGTTTTTATTTCATTATCTATTGCTCGATTCGGAGCTAGAAGGTGAATCCAATTTCTGTATTATGTACATTGTCAAATTTGTTCTAACGAAAAAACAGCATTAGACAACATTTGTAATGTTAATATCGATGAAAATTAATAGTCAATTTTAAGACTCTTGTGAACAGCGGATTAGCTGATATATTCTTTGGACTTAACTTCACACTAGTTTGTATAAAAAGCTTTGTAATATTTTTCAACAGCAGCGTGTTCAGAAAAATAAAAATAAATTTTAGTTCCCCGGCTGGACCTGGAAACAAGTGGTTAACGCGTTAGCTTTAGTCTCTGTGTTCACTTGGTTAAATTCCGGTACACGCAGATCTATTAATTTCATTTTCAATGTTTGTCAGCAGGTATGAAAGAAATTTATTTTTAATTTCTCTCACTAGCCCAATCCTTGAGCGGGCTGTAATGAGAGCAATGAACTAAATCTCGTATTTTTGTCCGATTATCATTGCAAATTAATATGGCCTTGTTGAAATGATAACTGTGTTTGGTAAAATATCCAAACCAGCATTCATGAAATAAGTTTTCATTTACAGTATATTGTGGATGATGATTATAAAAATATATCTTCGGCACATTTTCATTTCGACGGAAATAAGTATTGAGGTTTTTTTATGAGATAAGACATACATATATATACAATATTATTTTTACCTTGAATTTAAAATTCCCATTGTTTTCGTTTCATATGTGTACGAAAAAAAATGCGGCGTAGAAATAGAATAGTCTTTCATTTATTCATGATATGAAAACATTACAGGGCTTTTTTAAATAAACACTGCACTATGTAAGCAAGCTTTTATGAAATCTTGTTGACGGCGAGAAAGAGTCCGGAGTGAACCGAAGCAACGGTGGGGAGCCGCTATTCCCTATCGGGAATTCAACTACACCGATTGTTCAACTCGATGTTTATTTAAAAAAAGATGGATTTATTTAAAAATATATAACACAAATTTATCACGATGCGTCATTTTTTTCAGACTTGATAACTTTCCACCGGAAAAAAAGACACTTTAAAAATGCACGATATTGAATTTTTACTTGCAAAATCTTAAGTATTATTTCATAATGTGTTTTCTAAAGAAAAAATAACTAACTAAAATGCTTTTTGATATGATGAGCATTTCAAATTGTCCTCAATTATTCATATTTCTAGTATATCTACATGAGTTTTAATTTATTAAATGTTCAAAAAAGGCAAAGAAGGATTTGACAAAGTTTCTATTTAACACAGAAAAATTTGTGTTAATGCTTCTTTTTAGCATGAATTTAAATTTTGCTGGAATATTCAAAATATTTTAAAAATACTGATGGCAAAAATTTAGACAAATCATTTTATGTGGAAAAGAATATAGAATATTTGAAACACATTAAATAAAAACATCATGGAACTGCATGGCTTTTGGATTGAAACAATATAATATATGAATGTTTCCATACTGGGTTTAAGTCTATGCCCTAAGCCCGAGTTGACCAAAACAGCATTGAATACTCTAGTACTAAACAGACATGAGTTTGGGACCCGTCAATTATGAAAAAATCAATAAAGTCGGAAGAAGAGGCGTGTAGAAATTTCGAACAGTCATTCATATAAATATCTTTTTGAACTATCATTTTCTTGTTCGCTATCTTGGACATCTCTGGTTGGAGAATGAATAATTCATTCTTCGAAGAGATATATATATATGCACCCCGTAAGATCCGCACCCCATTTCTGGAAACTTATTGTACAAATATGCAGCGAGTGACTGAGATGCGAGGGTTGCAAGTCAACCAGCCCCCACGGGCGTCCTTCAATATCGTCCTTATCAGCTGTGCTATCAATCATACATGGATATTTTGACATAGGTCGTATATTGTGGAATGGAGAATGAGTAAGTGCGACCCTCCGCAATTTTCTAGTGACGTAATATCTCAGCCTAGTTGTTAATTTTAGATTTTTATTTTTTTTAATGAACACTTCTTATTATATTAAAGACACTATGTTATCAAGGAAAAAGAATAATACCAATATGTATTCTAAAATTTTTCCTGTGTTAGACTTTTGTGGTCATTTTATAATGAATATTTATTTTTATTGTATTACTGACGTTAACGTATTAGTTTTTGGGATATGAATACATTTTTTCAAAAATATATTACAGTATGATTTATATATCATATACTCAATGGTGTGATACATTAAAACATACTAACGATTTTTTCAAATAAATAGTAGGTACTCGGTTAACATCAAAAATTAAAAAAAAGCAAATAAAAAACTCTATTCACAACATTTAAAATGATATGATAAATATTTATATTAAGCTACGAACTATGAAGCCTGCAATAGTTTTTTTGCAAAAATATTTATTAAGACTGGGACTTACCGTGATAATTTTAATTCATCGATTCTCACAAGTCTATCCGATCCTGGAAGCATAGAGATTAGCAACCACTTCTTTTCGTTCACCATCCTTGTATTCTGACGTTTTCTGTAAATATAAATAAAGTGACTGACTTGCATCCAATTCTCCCTAAAGATTTTTTGTGGAAAGTTTTGAATTCATAGATTATATTCAATAAATTTTCATACTCTTATTTTATATAGAATTGCTAGAGTGGGATGTTTAAACAAATATAAATATAACTCAACGTTGATAATAAGTAGCTTTCATGGTTATCCCGCTTTATGTCAGTACACATTCATCGCTTTCTTTTGTTTAAGCAGTACTTTCTTTTAAATCTGTACAAATACACTTTGAGTGACATAATAAAAAAAATGCCTGGCGCCTAACTAAGTCATTTAAAGTCTTTTGAAAAAACCTCAAAATCGTTTTAAAATAATTGCTGCTCACCGACTTCAGTATTAAAATAACCACTTTCTTTCTTTTTCAGAACATCTTGGACAAATTTAACCCTGGCGCTAGACAGATGATTACAGCTGGGAAAGCTTATTTGAAAGCTCTCCACGGTAAGTTTCCACATTTTTTTACATACTGATGGATGAGTTGAGTGATGACGAAGTACACGTATGAAAAAATTTAAGGCTTACATTTAAATATAGGAGCTACATTAGTCCGCAAGCGATCTCAATAACTTTTCGGTATCCAAAAGTAACTTACATTTTTTACAATCATCCAATCAATAAACGTGCATTGATTGAATTGATATTTATTTAAAAGAACTCCATTATAACACGGTGAAAAAAATGGTTTTTTTTCTATACCAGTATATAAACTTAGATATGTATGTTTAAACATAATAATGACGAGAGCATAAACTGATATAGCTATCAATTACATATATATTATATAATTTTTGTAGTAACTAATACTTCTACTGACAAGGTAGAAAAAAAGTCACCGATTCTCTTATGACCTAATAAAACTTAATCATTTTTATGAAAAATAAATATTGATAAAATCAATAATTTTCTTTAAAATATACATATGAAAATATGAAAATTATTTTTAATCATTGACGATTGAGTGTATTTTGAAATTTCGATGTAAGCTTGAATAAATTCGTAAAATAATTGATTAGACTCAGAGCTTCATTTTTAAATAAACAAACAATTCCAGCGAAATAAATTTAATTTATTGAAAGAAGCAACCTAAATAAAGTTACAACTGTTGTATTTTATACGAAGAAGTCACACACTCTGGTAAGGCACTCATCATATCGAATAAAATGAGTCTGATCAGGGCTAAAAGCTCTTCTAAAAATATTGTTTTGAATTTGTAAGTATCACAAAACATTCTCGATATATAAGCCATGAATTGGTAATTTGTAGGTAATTTAGGAAATTTTGACATATTTTATAGTAATAAACTTAAGATTTTCAAAAAAAAAAAATATGTTAGTCAAAAAGCTCACCAAATTTTTTTCCGAACGAATTAAGGTTTCCGCTTGGTTAAAAAGAAGTGTCAGTTTCCCGATACAATTAGAAGAAAATTTTCTAACAACAGCTTATTTTATTTGTGTAGATATTTTTTGTATTGAAATACAGTTTTTTTGACATATACAAGTCGAACGATTAATGGGTAGTTTTTAGCATTAAGAAGTTCTGTCACGTAAAATCAGAATGGATGCGGGTGACAGCTTATTTTTTCCATTCATTTAAATCAAGTTAAATTTGATTTCAAAATTCTGTTTGTGGAACTTTTACGCTTGGTAAAAAAGAATATTTTTAATTCATTCAAAGCTCTCTTAAAGATTTTATATGAATAAACGTCACTTTTATATGTTTCGTTATATTATAACACATACACGGTCATCAGGACGCTTATCAGGTATAATGAATGAAACTGCCCCAAGATGACTGGAAAATGAACAAAGCTGTTTGTTGCGGCTCGTCCTCATATTAGCCCAATAGGTAACTTTGATTTGGTCTCAACCGTGGCCAACGTTGAAGCTTTTGATAAATTTGCGGCATCATAATATGGGTATAGATTCTCAGTATACGGAAACACATGACACTTAAAATTCTTTAAATCGGTTGAACAATTTTTTTTCCCCCTTAACTTTTTTCATTTTCTAAACACAAAAGTAAATAATTTAAGAATCAGGCCCACAAAGCTTTATATCGAGCCAAGAAAATGAGGGGTAAATCCAGAGGTATTGCGTTGTGGAAGGTGGCTGTTAAATAGCGGCTGCATACACATAATGGCTAGTGGTGGGACGACCAAATTGTTTAGTAATATTTGTTTTTAAAAAGCACGCGCATATTTACGCTATATTTATGTGAATTGCTGACAGTAAACGAATTGAATAAATGTTGACAACTGGTTTTTCTAATGTATGTATATAAATTATGATATTTAATGTCGACATTATAAAACACTACAATTATATGTATACTGTTTTTTTCATTACAAAGCATGTTGACTTGTAAAAGAACATCTGTATAGATATTTTTTGAGAAAGTCTTGTTATTAAGTCATAAATAATAATAGTGGGTGAAACAAAGCCTTTGGAAACTCTATCTGTTTTTAGATTTTCCGGGAGGCTCAAACGAAGATTTATCTCCGACGAGTGGAAAAAACGCCACCAACGATCAAGTCACAAATTAAATTTGCGGACGAGGGCATCACGCGAATATTTTTTTTTATAAATAATCGCAGTTGTATATTCATGACGCTCTCCTACTCCCCGCGATTTTACACTGTTTTTCGTTTTTGTCAAGCTGACGTAAAAAATAATATAATCGTTTTATACAGTTGTCGTCATGTTAAAACCATTGTATTTTTTGTCAGTTATACTAGTAAATAATAAAATGCTCAAGTCATTTCAAAAAAGGTCTCATAATTTGCCTATCGCATGAATTTTATAGACTAAACAAACATCCGTGCACCAAGAAGTGAGTTGTTGAAAATCAAACGTAAATTAGTCCAATCTGATTATAGGCAAATAAAAATCCCACTAGCGTTTTACTTAAACTCTCTAAATCACTGAATTACCTTAAAAATGTTAAAGCACCACTTTAACTGATGATTTCGTTAGATAAATTATAATTTTGCTAGTAGCTAAGATAAAAGTTATGTTTTTTTAAAAATGTACGTCCGTGAATATTCAAATTTTGTTAAAACGTGAAGAAAATATCTCTACAACTTAATAGAGAAAATGTCTCTTCGATAGCATATACTTTACCCTGAAAAACATTAAAGTGCTTATTATACTCTATGATTTCAGCTGAAGGTGCTTTTGATAGATTTGCAATTTGATATTTGAATCGTTGAATTTTTTTTTTGCTTAACACCGTTATTACTCAAACTTTATATGACTTTATGAAGTCTGCAAATTTCAATAATGATAAGCACCTAGAGAACAAGATTAGAAATGGCAATATCATACCTCAGTTTATTCATTATCAAAAGCAGATACTTTATTTAGTAGTTTGTGCATGATAAAGTTCACTAAAAAGCTAAAATATCATTGAGACAATGTCACATAAAAAGAAATTGTATCAAAATAAATAGTAATAATCAAGCTTGTGTTTTTGAGCTTGCGGTAAAATAACAGCTTTATGAAATAGAAGTTCTGTCAGAAATTGAGAAAATGAACACAGAGTTTTCTCTACGGAAAGATTTCTCGAAACAAAAGCGCAGAGAGGTGTTTTTTTACGAAAGGGTGCATTCACCTCAAGTGCTCATTTTATTCTTCTTAGGGCAGAACCTTCATAGGGGTTGAACTCCATTGGCGTTATGACAACAGCCTCCCCTTGTTTTGTTATCTTTTTTCAACCTCACTTGCCACCGGAAAATCACTCTTTTTTTAAATCCACGTACTTCACGTTCAATCTTTTACAGTAAATATTTGACACGGCGTGTTAATAAACCTTTATAAAACAAAAAAGTAGCGTACAGTTTAATTTTGTAATGAGAATTTGCAGTCATGTTTGAAAAACTCATTAAATGGATCCAAACATTGAGAAAAATGATCTGTACGTACATTCTTCATGAATGATTGATCAAATAAATACACCAGACCAGGCTTACTAATATTGGAATTATAATTATATGTTCTTTATTAAAAAAAAAACAAAAAGACCACCGTCATACATCTACAACTTCTTATCTTGTCCACTATTTTTATCGTAATTATTTTTGAATTTAACTACTTAAATTAGTTTAAATCGTAAATATAGATACAATTACATTACTCAAATATTCGTTCGAGAATTTAAGCTCTAGACAGCGCAATATGAAGGGAATGACTCTTAGATTGTTACCACATTTCTTAGCTCATCTTTATTTAACTGAAACTATAATTATTATTTAACAGCTTTTGCCTGTAAACAGAGAATTGTAGGAGGCTTTGGTTGGCTAGCTTGGCAAGACGATCATATCTTTTTATATAGTGGAAAAATAAATGTTGCCTTTGTTATAGTGAAAAAATCAATACAATTTAAAAAAATTTGAATTGTTTGAATTTTGTACTATTCCATGAGTTTTGTCGCTAACGACCCGGGTTTCGCCTTTCGGCATCTTCAGGCATTTCAAATGCACGGATGTACTTGAACTGTCAGTTCATTCAAATTTGATATTGAAATTCTATCAAGCACCCTCAGTCGAAATCCTTAATGTAAAATGTGTAATAAATATAAAGTTAAAATATGTCTATGCAATTTAATGAAGCTTATAAGTGAATCTCTAATTTTAAACACAGCTCATTAGCCACCAGCGCAAAAGAGTGTATCTTAATTACTTCAAATAAAACTGTCTCAAGTAAGCGAAACGAAAAATTCTTTCCGGCACATGCTTTTTGATCACGAATATAATTCGCTGCACACCGCATTTTCAAAACATAATTGAATTTTATTTGCGAAACAAAGAAATGAATGCATGCATTAATTGCTGTGAGCGAGGGTGAGTTAAAAAGGGACCCAGCCATACGATCTCTGTTTGTACCATGGACGTTATCTTATGAAATATAATGGGATACGGCTTTAAAGCGTCGTGTATTTTGTAAATGTAAACAGACGCAGATTATATCGCCATGGCACAGAGTGCTATTAAATATATTTATTCTGAACAAAAATACGTTCCAAGAACTTTGCTTTGTGCTTAAAAGTGTATAATCAAAACACATATACGCTTTTACTGAAAAATTTACTTCAGATGATACTAATCAATACTACCCATACATAGATATATGTGATAAAAACAACTCCTTTGACGTCAGATGTAATTAAGGTAGATACAATTAATAATTACGTATAAATAAGTTTGTTTTAAAAATGGCTTGAAATTATACCGTTCAAAGTTAATATTAGTATTGTCAAGAAAAATCTACAAGGAAAAATGTCATAATTCGTATTATAGAGATTTTTTAAGCAATACTATTCCTGTCATATGAAAGGTGTGAACCACGCGTATGGTAACACATTAAAAGCAGATAAATGACAAAGATAAAGGTAAATGAAGCATGTGGGTATTTAAGTGAAGCGACGAGTGGCTATTTATTTTATTTTCACCGCTGAAAAAGTCTCCCGTATCAATTTGAAGAGCGCTTATACAAACACGAAAATATGCATCTATGAAAATCGACGGTTAGTGTGTTATTGCTTGATCGTGTGTTTTATACTCTTATTACCAAATAAACACGCATCAAATACATGCAAATATTTCAACAAATAATATCTTTTATATTACCAGCAACATTGTCTGCAGCCAAATAGGATCTAGTGCGTCAAATGTAATCGCATTGTGAGAGGGACTTGGTCACACAGTGCACTGGCAGTAGAAGTAGGCAGTTAGCCGCGACATGATTGTACTTTATGACTCGTTTGTTATTGTTTTGGATAAAGGTCGTAAAATGTTATGCAAAGTATGCTGGGCGAGGACTTCTTCTGCGCCTTGCTCCCCTTCGCTGTTTGTGAAATCTTCTTCACACGTTGCCGGCTACCGCATTCGGCGAAACCTGAAAGTTTTTTGAGATTTTTTTTTATATAATTATGTACATATTGAAAGATTTTTTTTATAACCATTTCCGTTCCCAATATGGAGAAAATGACTCATCACGGAATTTATCTCAACATATGTTTTCTATACGAGAACTGATTGTTACTCAGTTCTTCAACCTCTCTTTTTCGAAGAGAGTAGGGATTGAAAGGATACGAGGACTGCGACTATGACAGGGCTAGTGGTTAGCTAATCGCTGTCACTATGCGTCGTTCTTTGGGATAGGAAAGTCGGGAAAGGATTTTTTATCAATACAATCGATTTATCGACTGAATAAGTCTGCTCGTACCGGGAATCGGACCTGAGCGGTCCAACACGGTATCCAACGACGTTGACCACTCCGCCACGGACCGGGACACATTGAAAGATATACTTATCATATTTCCAATAACTCTCCTTTAAAGTATCGCCCAAAATAGTCCAATACGAAATTAATTTTAAAAATAAATTCGCATCCCAATGTTGAACATTTCGGAAGATGTTATGAAACATCTTACTATACATATTGTGAATGTAAAATATTGCCATAGAGATAAAAATGGTTTGATAATTTTTCAATTGCGGTTTTAATGTGATTGTACATATGCTTACACTTTCGTGTCCTGTTTAAAATCCTTTGTATTAATAATATTACTCTTTGACCATGCTTAAAAACAACAGTGAACAAGAAACAATGTGAAACACACCACATTTTTAACTGAAATGTTTTGATAAGATTTACATGCTCAACAGTTATTTGTATACGATATTAAAAAACAACATTGTAAAATTGTTTATCTGTTATGATGGATACGTAAATATTCAACATTAATTTAGGTTCTAAAAACATGTGTGAGAATGGTTGTAAATACTTTGTTTTTATAAGAGAATATTTTTTTAGAAACGAGTATTCTTAATATGATTGCTGAGGGTGTTTTATATGTGTTGATAATTTAAAATGCAAGTACTATTGTATTTATTCTAAGAACAAGTAAACAGGGCGTGTAAAGATGGGGAGAAATATGACTATTTGCGGATGTAAGTGCTGCTTTTATGAGATGCATCTGAGGACTGGGGAAATATAAAAAAATATAGCAGAATAAATCTTAATAAAAAAATCAAATGGATATAATAAACATTCTGGAAAATTGATAAAAAAAAAACAGGCGCCGCGTGTTAGCAGCGTCGTCATATATACGTAGCTTGATTTCGATGATAAATTATATAGACTGACTTTAAAATTACACAATATATTGGAGGTTGTAGTATTAAAAAAGGTTAATTGCTTCAACGGTAAATAGAAATAAGAAACCACTGTCGTTATAGTTTCCCATTAAAACCAACATGCAGTACAACTGTAGAATGTTTTAAAGTAAACGTTTAGCCAACAATTAGTTGTACACTTATGTCGCCTTTTAAACAATAAACATATGAATATAAAAATAAATCCTTAGAATTATTTTATGAAAACATATTATTATAAAAAGATAACGTTCAAAATAAAAATAGAACAGTGATGCTCAAGTCACCAACTATGACCTTATTTTACTATTTTTACTTTGCTTAAAATCAATACAGAACATGTTACATAGCAGTTACTTAAATTCAGCTATTATAATTTTCTTTTCTTTAAAAGTTTTTATTTATTTTTGTAAATCACTCTCATTGTTTTTAAACGATGCAGATTTAAATTCAATTAGAGCATTCTAAAATGTATAATCAGTACAGCTTGATAACCAGTGAATATTTGAACATTTATATACATTTAGTGTTGTGCAAAATTTAAATTATCAAATCCCTTATTTCAAATGTGTGTTTGTAATTTAAATACAAATGAATCATACAAAGTAAATAAAGAACAATGGAATGTCTTGTGTAAGGCCGTATAAAAGCTATTTCGCAAAACAATTCCGCCTGTCTGGTCCAAATAATATAAATTTAACTAAACTTTTTAACTAAAACTAAATTCTAATAGTAAAAAGAACGTCGGGTATAATAGTGGACCCTAACGGCTTTCGGGTCCCTAACGAGCGAACATAAAGGCACCCTTCTCAAAACTATGGACCCATCTTCCTTCAACGGTTGGCCACTGTTCAAAATCATTCAGACGTAAGCGATTCAGTCTTAGAACAAAGTCCTGTTACGGTATTATTGCGTATAAACCATCTGGTGTTATCACTCGGATATTAATAATCACAACAAACTGAATAATTGATTGTCATAATAGTACAAGAAATAGCAAGCCTTGTCCTGGACGTGCCTAACGAAAATTGACTGTCACAAAATAATATCATTTATATTCCATTTCATTATATTCAAGTACAAACTTGGGAAAATTAGAATTTATATATTCTCGTGGTACTCAAAAATGTATCTACCACTATCAATATTGCAACTGACTTCGATCATTTACAGATACGATTGTTTACTAGAATAATTCATTAAAAATTATTTTAATTTCAATTTATTATATCCTGAAATTACCCTAGATCTTGAATTTTTTGAGACAGTTTCGTTTTAGCGTAGACCCATATCTTCAGTCCAAGCCAAAAAGATTGTCAACAAAGCTATAATTCTGAGCTGTAAATTGGCTGGAGCAAATATAGCCAAACTTAACTGTTGTTAACAGTCGTATTCTAGAAAATATAAATACCAATAATTAGCAATTGAATTTGTTTATGTTTAAAATACTGAGTTTGCTCACTTTTAATATATATTCTAAAATCTTTTTTTTGTTTGAAATAAATAATGCATGTTTCAAGTTCAATATCCATCAACATAAAATAGTTAACATTAATGTTGACGAAAGAAACATATCTCAAGATAAAATTCAGATCATAAAGCCCCTTACCAGATCAATATATTTATTATAATAAATAGCAACACCACGATTTGCTGATCAAGATTTTTGTCATTTTAATTTTTTTTTAATCTCCCGACAGTGTTTGGAAAATTGGACGATAAAAGATTATACTCTTTCTTTTTCATTCTGGCAAACTTATAAAAAACCTTGTGCGAACAAATATTATAGACTGAAAGTTCTTTAGAGAATTTTGATATCACAATAAATGTGATATCAATGTGAATGCAATGTAAGTGACAAAATGTGTGATAAAAACACATTTTCAAAGTTGAGAATTCTTAAACGTTGTTCTTCTTTTATCACTGTCGCTGGAAATTTTTATAGGAAACATGAAATTTTTATTTAAAGTAAAGAATTTGTTTGTAAAATATAATAAAAGATTTTAACTTTTTAGGTAAAATTACCTTGATAAAATAATATGAGGCCTTTTTTGTACATTTAATATTATGAATTTTTTCACGCAGCATCTAAGTGCATCGGTATTTCCTGGATCCGATGCAAATTAGATAAATATTGATTTACGAGCTAACTAATAGTATATTCTCAAATTTTCTTACAAGCAGATAATTCTGAAATGAAAATTAATTTAGGGGAAAACATCGCCACAGCAAAAACAAGACAAACATGCACTCAAAATAACTATCACCTAAATTACTAATATTAACACAATAGATTTATTTTAATTATCCCTTATTCCCTCGTGTTCCACGTCAAACGAAAATATTACCCCGGCTCAGAAACAAGTGTGGAATAGTCAAATTTAGGAAAACGAGTAATGTTTTGGGACGCTGATACAAACACGTTTTGTGTTCAATAAAACACCATATATTGACTTTATTATTACAATTTTTAAATATAAATGTATACAAAATTAAAATCCAATACTCAATCTACTTTATTTTATTATTTTCATTGTTATATCTATGTTTTTGGATGATCCAGTTCTTCAGTAAAAATATTTCCCAAATATTTTGAAACCCCTGAGAATGTAGCCGGGAACAAATTCAACACATCGAATATTTTTTAAAAACAAAACTTATCCATTGGCGTATTTTTAATTTACCTAGATATTTTTCGTTAAAATTACACTAAGTGTATAAGTCCACAATAATTTAAAAGACTCTATAATATGATTACGTTAATTTAATTATGTTACGCCTAATAGATTTAAAATTCATTCCAAGGAGATATTTTTATATATATATATTTAAATAAACGAAGCACATTATAAATGAATTATTTTTTCCACAAATATTCTGAAAAAGATCAGATCCATTTCCACTTATCGCGAGCTTTGCTAACTGATGAAAATACTAGCGATGAGCGAAACCCATCCTGATCTTTATCAAAATACATGTGGAAATAAAACTGTTTAATGTGCTTAGTTATATGAAAATAATGCTAATACTTTCGATGGATTCGGCGTCAACTTTGTGGAAGTTCATTTTAAGATAAAATTTAAAATAACTTTGATTATTCCACGTATTGTGTTTCTAATTGTGACACGTATTTCGCCTCTTTCAGATGCATCTTCAAACAAACTATCGCAATTTTTACTTAATCAATTACTTACGCAAACTAGGCGAAGCACGTGTCACAATTATTAACACAATTCGTGGAATAATCAAAGTAATTTAAAATTTTATATTAAAATAATGCTTTTGTACGAAGAAGCGACAGTAAATACCTAAAATGTGTGTTAGTATTAATATTCTGTAAAATTGAATTTATTCATTGAAAAAAAGCCCTCATTTGCTGAAAGAGACCTGTTCAAAGTATTTTCTAAAGCTTTGGTAAAAGTATTACACATTGTATTTTAATGCAAGTCGATAATCGCATGCTTATAACAAAACATGCATTTTCAAGTATGCAATCTATTCAAAGCTCACTGTTGTTGAGTGAGGGTATAGCATTGTTCATCCCTGCAATTATCGTTAATGGCAAGCGATATTATACGCGTGGCGTGTAATCTTCATTATAATTTTGCTTGTAGCGTCTGGCAATCAAATAGTTTAATATCACATCAACACCTGCAGATGTCGTATCGTTTCGCTTCAAGCACAGTGGTGTTACCCTCGTCTAAAAAGCCTAATCTATTCTTATCACAGGCTCGAGATGGAATCTATTTTGACAAAATTAATTCTACTATATAATATTTCATGTTTAATACTGCAAATGATACATTTGTATAAAAACATTAACAAAATCAAATTATTGGCGATTTGTGTGTTTTTTTATTCCAAGGTTAAACAGAACGCTTTTGAATTCCTAATTCAAAATTCATTTTGGTTACTTGATCAGTACGAAACAGTGTGATATTTAGAGGGTGTCCTTTTCAAACTGTTTTAGATAGTGGCAATTTTATTATCAGTTAGAGTTGCGGAAGCTCGTTTATTTTTGTTCAATGAAATAAAAATTTACCTTGTCGATCATGGTGACGCGATCGAAAGACGATAAATGTTTTGAATGAGCCGATAAGCCAAGAGTTGCTGTAATGACGGGCAATCGTGAAAAAGTTCAATACTTGGGAAAAAATTTTCGCAATAAGAAAACCAAAAACACTAAATGACAACGCAATTGAAAAAAAAATCGTCACTGACCCACGACAACCATTTTTGTTTTCATCGGCATTCGAGAAAAGACATTATCAAGACAAAGTTATCATGCCATTTTTTGATCGATCTTAATAAATAGTACGATAACCAAATTCTTGAATTCAAAAGGAAAGGTTTAGTTGAAATTTATCGCCCAAGAACCACAGCTGGAAAACGCATTCTAACATCATATTTTGTAGAATAATCATTCTTAATTTAAAATTGCAGATACATTTCAATTGTTTCGAAAACAAGACATTTCAGTTTAGATCAGAATTTTACAGATATATTTATTGGTCAATAATTTTTTCAGCCAAAAATTATAATATACGGCCATTTTAGAGCAATTGTCGCTGTTGTCGATAAAGTTTTTGTACGCAGGGAAGAAAACTCCTGCAGGGTACTGAAGAGGTTTAATCTTATTTACGGTAATGACCAACACAGCCTCTATCTTTTCTTTTCATACAAAGGAGGGTGAAAAGGCTGTATGCTGATTGCCTATCGAAGAAAACGCCCCTACTTGCACATGTGTGAAATATTTGCATTTATATACAATTTTTATCGAAACAAATATTTTATTTGTATTCTTAAGCTGGTGCACAACATTTTCTTGAGTTTTGTAAGTAAACAAATTATTTTTCAAAAGAATTTAATTTCACAGAGATTTAAGAATAAAATTACTTGATAGAGATCCTGTAGCCAAGTGTTAGATGTACTTGTGTGATTTTTATTTATGGTCGTTTTTTAACTGGTTTAAGTAAACTCCACACACATAAGCTCTGCTTAAAGACATTGATATATGTGATATTTTATTATCATACAGTTCTTAACACTTTGTTTACGGGGATTTTCAATTACTATAGTAATTATGCACAAATTTGTGCCGCCGTAAACAATGGGTTAAGAGGAATGATCATAAAATATCAAGATAAGAAGCTTAGTGAAAGCAATGAGCCAATCACTAGACCATGATTAACCCAATATTTTTATTCTTCAAAAATTTAGATGAATTGGCTGAATATTAATCATTACTATATGCGGTAATGGTTTTTTTTATTTGAATGTATCATGTGCTGAATTATTTATTTTATATTATATGATTTATTCTTTTCACATCATTATACTGGTCTGTCAGTTTAATTTGATGTTATAATATGTCTTCGGTATCAACTAAACAGATACTTATACAGATTGTATTATGATACAAAAGGTTGATTTAAAAATAGTGGAACAATCGTACCCTAATGAGAAAACCATGTAGACAAATTAGTCGATAATTCGATTGCTGTGTATCTATTTACCCTGATTTCCCCCAAGCTTAGTTAATAGCATTCTTAATCAGATGTATCTACGCCAAGTTAAGCTTAACAATATACCAAAAAGCACGCCACATGTAATAGACACTTTGTACCACTTAAAGCTTAAGTATTCAATTATATTTGAAATTAACTTTATGACAACACTATAAAAACGTATGAAATTTCCGTATATAGGAACATATTGCGACTATAATAAGGTATTAGAGCGAATTCTCTAAATACAATAAAAAAAACATATTATACTCTCATGAAGCAAACATGTTTTGCTTTAGTATCATATTTTTTGTAAAAGAAAATAATCTTTACAAATTTTCTGAAAAAGCCTAATAAATAAAAAAAATAACAAGTGATAAAAAATTCCTTTCGCTAACAATGTGTTGGCTACCTCTGACCTAAACGATCATGCTGTACAATTTTATCTTCATTGAGAAGCTTCATCACAATTTATGAATGGTCTGATTGATGACGTTAAGGTTCAAGGGGAAGGCTGTGATTTATTTAAAAATCGTTTTCTTTTTATCTCGACGGTGATGATTGAACAAGAAAATAATAATATTATTGTTTAGAAGCTGAAAACAATTGCATGAATGCGATTCAATTAATGTTTGGTGTAAATATACTAATTAGGTTTTTTATGATTAATGTTTTTTAGCCATGTTTAGTCTCAATGTGGAGCATATGCTCTTCCAATGGAAATATCTAAGAATACTTTTTTTCCTACGAAACCTAATTGTTTCTCAGTCACTTAACATCTGCTTAGTTTGATGAGAGTAGGTATAGACATGATTAAGCTAGAAAAAGGATTTGTAGCTCGCTAATCGCTATACCCCGATTGAAAAGATAGTTTCCTTTAAAATAAATAAAATTCACATGATAACAAATAAAAACTAATTTTTCTTTTGATGAGACTAAAGAAACAATTACACGGACAGTCGTATCTGAGGGATTTCTCTCATGCCTAAAAAATAGTGCATTATTTTTGATTTACAATGAATAATTGAATATTTAACTAAAACCAAACATGAATCCTAAAGCTAATGCATGCGTATTTATCAAAAAATAAATAGTATGGAGAGATAACACCTTACTGTGCAAAATACACGAATAACTTCCCCGTTTGAATTTTCAGGTAGAATCCACCTACCTATGTTTGCTCAGCGATGAGTGGAATCCGCCCAGCAAATTTGTGATCGTGTACACTGTGTTGTTAGGACGATGAAACTGCGAATGCATTGTGAATGTGTAAACAATGCACCTTTAAACAAAAACATTTCATTAATAACTGTATGAACTCAGCGCAGGGAAAGAGTTACTTGTGTTTGAAATGGTTGCATGAATTATTTCGTTTACTTTGAATATAACATTTAAAATGGCTCCGTATATACCAAGGTTAAAAGTTAAGATAAAAACTATGCTATTGCTAAATGGTGCACAAAGAGAGCCTTAATACAGCGTTATTAAATTAACAATCCAACAAAGCTAAAATTCGTTAAAAATAACTTTGTACAAATTTGCAATGTCGTCTATAGAAAAATTTACTTAGAAATACCTAGATAGTAGTAATCGCCTAAGCCCACTTCCAAATGAACATGTCTCAGTGGACCATTGACAGGCTTTTTACAGTAATTATGATTCTTGTAAACTAATTTTATTACTTTTCTAAAGAAAACTACTGTCTCCTGAAAAATAATAGAACACACCAAGCTTTAAATCTTATCACATAAAATATTGGTCTTAGTTTTTTCAATGTGTTACTTAAAAATAATATTTTATCACCCTGCCACACTGCCTTTCAGCAAAAAGCTCATCTAGGCAGCGGGGTAAAGATTAGACACGTGCTAGCCTACGCCGACGCTATGTTTATTGTATTTCCGGTGGAAAGTTGTGGAAAGCGGACACATTTCCAGAGCTTTAACGGCGCCGTTACTCTAGCATCCTATCGTTAGTGCGTCTATGGGAAATGCAAATGGAATTGCCTGCCCGAGTTTTCCTCAGTTGGTGCCTACGCTATGAATGAAAAGTGAAAATAAAAAATAACTATCCTTTTTTCCAAAGAAAAATAAATATCTTTATAAGTGTAGTGATTTACTTTTATATTTTGGAAATACAATAAAGATGCTATTCAATAGTTTTTCCATAAAATATTTCAAATGATAATGTGTCACAAATTGTAAACCAGTTAACTTTTCTACAAATTTCACATCACTTTAATAGATTCCATAAAAAGAGATATATCATATGTATGCAAAAAACTCAAAGTACCCATTTCTATTTTAATTAAAGTACTTAAAATAATATTTCACTTTCAACCTTTTTTGCTGCAAGTCTAAGCGTAATCTTTTATAAGCTTTTGAACGCTTCGAACTTTATAAAGTTTTCACCTCTTCTTCACTTCACTTAAATGAAACATTAGATGCAACAATGCAAAATAAAATTATATGTGTATTTAGGAAAATGGAAAAATAACTCGATAATTAATTTTAATTCATCAGAAAATATTCTTTCATATCATGAACGTGTGTGCTGTTATGATATTTTCTTTGATTGAATTGGCAATTACTTGATAGGACTTGGTAGAAGATATTTTTAGGTTGTCAATGAAATTTCATTTTTATTTAATCATTAATATCGTGAATTATATACTCATAAGTTGATAATGCTCGTAGTTAGCGAAACCGGTTCTAATTACAATAAATATATTGTGGAAAAATGTGCTATTATGTTTATAATTAAGAATAACTTGTGTTATTTTTTTCAATTTTTTGTTTGTATTTAATAAATTTTTACATACAAGACCATTTGTGCGCATTTTTTCAAAACACTTAACAGCGAGTACCAATAAATACCTAGAGGAAAAATAAGGAGAATGATTTTCATCCGCCACGTCTGCACCAAGCGGTAAAAGATGGCGCTATTGATGCATGATGTCACGTGTCACGCTTGGACGCATATTAGACATATCTTTCACGTCATAGCGTCGCGACGAGGCCAGAGAGAGGGAGATAGCAATCTTAAATATAATCTTGTAAGATACAGATTGCTAAAAGCACTTCTGTAATTTATTTATTCAACCTAATAACGATAATATGTTTTTGTTTTTAACTGAATAGTTAGATATTTTAAAAATACTCAGGAAAAGATTGAACGCATTAAATACCTAACTTATCGAATAATATTGATGTTCAATAAAAATCAAATATTTTCCTCTTGAAAAACTGCAAACGATTGTCTCATCAATCATTGAAGACCGCTTATAATTTAACATCAATAAAATCACAATTCAAATGGATAAAACCAGCAGCAAATGATTTTTTTAAAAATTTCTTGTTATTGTAAAACTAATATATGTATATATAAGTCAAAATTTATGCAAATATAAAGGTGGCATAAGAATTATTTTCGCTCAAAAAATCCTAAGCTTGATATTCTGACTTTGGGTTGACCAAGAAATTTTATAAAAAATGACATCCCTACCAATGATAAAATATTGCGAAAGTTACTTGTTTGATCACACGAAAAATGTATGGTCCATTTTTAAAATTTTCATGAAAGCACATGTTTTCATTCGAAAGTTAAATAAAAATTGAATTTCGTTTCATTTATTTTCAATTCAATGTCTTTGTTAAAAAAAATCACGAAGCGTTATTTCGTCGAGGATTGAAAATTGGATTGTTGGAAATAATTCGGTTCACCTTTCAGCCAAATGTGTGAGTAAGCAAACGGTGGCATGCGTGACACGTGGGAAGCCGTTAGCACGTCCACAAGATGATAAAATACACGTGGCTCAAGGAACTGCGTCTTCCATCTCTCTCTTTCGGAGACTTGTCCTTTGTCGTGATATAAAGTAAACGTTGAACTGTTTTACGTGAGGCAAAATTAATGTGATAAATTTATTGATTACTTACTAATTAGAATTGTATCTCGGAGAATGTTACCGTAGGCAGAATTTGTTTTCTAGATCAGCTAAAAACTTAGACTTTGACATCTTTTGACTTCTAAAATAGATATTATAATATATTTTGGTATATTGAATTCGGTTAATAGTACTTTTAAGTGGTCATGTTGTAATTAAAGAAAAATGATCGAGTTTCCACTGATTTGCTAGGACCGCCAATTTATTTTTTCTATTAAAACTATGTCGGTTAATTAAGTCACCAGTTACTTGTAATGGATTTATATTATTGATAGCAATACATACATATCTAGCCAAATAAAAGGCAATGACGTTATTCTAAAAATATGTTTCATCTTAATTTAATAATCATTCGGTATTTATGAATTTTAAAGAGCTATTAATGTTATATATACAACCATTTCGATATAAAATATCTTTTGATACTATGGTATTCTACGCATTTTTTCTTTTGGACTTAAACGAGAGTATTGAAATAATGTTATATAAAGAAAAACTTTTCGTGAAAAGTTATGAATGATATATGTTTGATAAAAGTTGCGAATGATAGACATCATACAAATTTACTATACTTTTATCGAGAGAAAATATTTGTTTCAGTTCTAAAATATGGTTTCAGATTTCATTTCAATATTTATCGACTTACTACCAAAAATATTCGAATTCATTCAGTGATGACTTATTTTTCTTTTTCCAATATATGTGTTTATAACTTAAAAGGAAAAATACAGCAATGAATCGAATAACAAAAAATACCTTCAAATATTAAGCGGCTTGTACTTTTTTTAATGTTTACATTTGGAAAAAATAAGTATCAATTCTTAAATACATAGACAATTATAAAGACAGTTTTCGTTGAAAGATTATATGTGATTTATCCAAGCCGAAAAACAAAAGTGAATCTTATTCAATAGCAGACCTGACGTATTTTGTGCGTCATCCGTCAAAGCGACCTCTCTCCATCCGTGACGTATGATGTAATTTTGGGGACGTTTTGATATTTCCGGAAGTAATTGGATCCTAACGGGGAATTTTTCCCTCCGATGACCGGAAATGTCCCCATCGAAGCCATTGCCGCGTTCGGATCCGGAAGCCACCCTTCAGACATTATTTCTACCCTCTTTTGATATTAAAACGTGAGATTAGAAGGGAGAGCGTAAATTAATGTTGAATGCTAGTAAATATTTATTCAAATGGTTATTTTGGCAAAATTGCATGTGACGCATGGTAATAAGATGGTTAGACACAGAATAGAAATTGCGTTGCATTACCTGTCTATTGAAATATAGCTGATACCTAAATTTACGATACAGTAAATTGAATCTTACCATTGGGATATCTCGTAAAATTTGTAAATATTATCACTTATAAAGGAAACAAAATAGTCTATTGCTGTAGAATTGAACAAAAATGTTTTTATTTTCAATGTACAGTGATGAAGTAAAGCATTTAAACCGAAGTTGCTTGATGAATTTAAGGATAAACATGAAAATTTTAAAGTTATAACGATTCAAAGTTGGTAAAATGATGTATTATGTAATTAAGTATTTCGACTGAGGGTGCTTGATGGAATTTCAATATCAAATTAGAATTTTTTGAATTTTGTACTTTTCCATGAGTTTTGTCGCTAACGACCCGGGTTTCGCCTTTCGGCATCTTCGGGCATTCCAAGTGCACGGATGTACTTGAACTGACAGTTACGATGTATTAGGTGAGGAAAGAAAAAGAAAATTAAAAAAAATCGAAACTGAGCAAATTTGTTTACAATTACTCAAAACGATAATTTTATCCGGTTTCGATCAAAAACTAGCTTGATACCGAAGTATCATTTTTTAAAATTCCATATGGAATAAAAAGTGACGCTTTGGTCACAGGAAAGTTACAAAACTGCTATAAAAGACCCTCTGCACGCTCAGAAACACAAAAAGCCATAATATTATGTGCATACATTGGCAATTATTCCTATTCTTACAATAGCCATTTGTGATACTGCCGACTGACGTGGTCTACAACAAACTTTACGTGCTACGCGGTGTAGCTCGTAGCTGTCTACGAACAAACGCAAACACCGCAAACATGTCGTTCATTTGTAATTTAGGTGTTGAAAAGTTCTCGTTTCCTGTAATAGTTCGAAGAACTAAAGCACCGTGACATGTGTTCGTAAAAACTTTATTTATGAATCAATACCTTTTGAAAAATCAAAGGCAATATAATATTTACGACTGAGATTAATACACAATCACTTTCGCAAGATTTTGTTTTGTGTGAACACATAATTGTCATGGGAAAAAAAGACATAAGCATATAATAGATATCTTACAAACAGATATTAAAATCAATAATATGCTGTCGGGTCCACGGTGGTGTGTCAATGTCTTTGGTTTAATTGTGGTAGGCATGAGCTTGAATCCCTGGCCAGGTAGTTTTGGATTCAATTGAATTATTTGTTTATAAAGTGGAAAAATGAGATGTAGTTAGAACGATCTCTACCCTCTTAGAAATAAGAAAGCTTAGCAACAAGAAGTTCTCAAAGAAAACTGATGTTAAGATAAGCTACATTCAAAGTCCATATGCTCCACATTGGGAGGGACATGGTTTAACATTGTGAAATGTTAAAACTGTTGAACGTTTTAACCTTCGCGATAAGTATTGATTGAATTACAACGCCAAGAGCAAAGAATTTAATTTGGAAATAGATAAAACTTATTTTATAATTTTAGGTTAAAATTACGACGAATTCTAATAAATCTTTTTAACTTTAGTGGACTATAACTGACAAAGTTTTAGTGTAGCTACGTGATTTTTAGCTAAGCACTTATAAATGTGAAGAAACATTTGTTTTGCCATGTTTATATTTGAAAAAAATGCACTTATTGAAAGTGCATTACTTAACATCTAAAAGGTTTATATAAACCACAATTTATAAAGACAGTCATTGAACCTTTAACCCTCGTGTAGGATACGAGACTGAGCTTCAGTCTCGTATCAAAAGACTTAAGGAGCTGACATATGACAGTCGATTTGTTCTGTACAGAGCTTTAGACCGTTTCTATTCGGAGCTTTCATTCCTTGTCGAGTATATCTATCATTCGCGGAAAACGAAAAAGATTACATTGAATCCCTATACCGATATGATAGGATTTTCTTCATGTGGTGCGTATGCTTATTCATATTTTTGTATCGACAACAAAGTGAGTTTCGTCTTGAGGTGTTCTAAAAGCTTACTATCATGTCAAGCCTTTATTTCATATATTCTAAGCAATATATCAACGCAAAACGCTATTAAAAATTATTTGCCACTTCATCTTGAAAATTTCGTTACTTAAAATATGGTTTCATTTTTATATATTGAATCGAAATTTATTTAGTCTCAACAATACAAAGAAAAACAAAGCAATTTATTAGGTTTTACAAGAATTATTTAATAAAATCATCAGCAAACTCACTATTGTTTTTTATAATAAAACAATATTATCAATACCGATTACGTTTATCGAATGCATTTAAAATGATGAAAGAAAATTTTCAATGCTGAAACCGTTTCTATTTCAATTAATTCTTTAATATATTGAATAATTTTGTACTAAGATTATTGCGGAGATATAATAACATCGTAGAACTTTATACATGTTGCTTTTAAGGATAATATTAGGCGTAGGTAGCCATTTCAGCTTACGCTCTCGATAGCTTGAGGGCGTAAGCCGAAATAGCAATTAACAAATAATTTCTTTAAAATTAAAATACATTTTTATTTTTTTCACCGTATTATAATAGAATTCTAGCAGGTAAATGCCAAATCAATCAATTTGCCATAGGTGTCACATTAAAATGAGCTCTACGGAGGAAAATTTTATGCTCACAATTTCAAAAATTGCAGATGTGATTTTTTTTGGTTTTTGTGTGAAAAAACCATTTGTAATTTTTCAATGATATATGATTCTCATTTATTCACATTTACCATTTTATTCAAACGCTATTTTACATTATTAATAAATAATAAAATTGAATGATTTGCATTGTTCGCCCTTTTATCCATAATGACACGATGTTTACAAATGAATGAAAATGAATCTCTATTTAAAAAAAAAGATATATGTGAAGGTAAACATTTAAAGATTTATATGCTGATTATAAGATTAAAGATTGGTATTCTAATGAAAATCAATTTTCTTTTAATATCTCTTAGTTTTCTGAATATAAGTTACTCTATTATAGTAAGAATCTAAAGAAGAAACTATTTAAATAAATTCATTAAGGTCATATTAAAAGTTTACCAATATTCAAGCTACCGGAGCGAAGCTTTATTCATATTGAAAGGTAATTTTATTCTTAGAAAAGTAATTATA
Organism: Himalopsyche kuldschensis; assembly: GCA_028554975.1. Lineage (NCBI taxonomy): Eukaryota > Metazoa > Arthropoda > Insecta > Trichoptera > Rhyacophilidae > Himalopsyche > Himalopsyche kuldschensis. The sequence continues at coordinate 4,004,255 of JAHFWI010000005.1, forward strand.
AAGTTTACGCAGGCTGCATTAAAAGCAGAAGATTCAGTTGGAATGAGAAGCAGTTTTATGTTTTCTACAGATTGTACTACATGTTGTAGGACAGATTCTGTAAATATGTTTTTGGTTGTCGTTCTGAAATATATATTGTAATATTTAATTAAACGAAATGATTTTTGTCAATATTACCGCAAAATATAAATAGTTCATGTTTTTCTATTTGGCTTATTGTTCAATCAAAGATTAGCCAGAACAATTATTCAAAAATATTAGATCTTCAGTTTGTTTTCCTTCAGCTCAGACTACTGAAGGTTTTTTTGAATAAAAATATCACACTGAATACATTTTTCGTATCGACTTTACTACGTCATTTTACTTTTAATCACAATGAATTAAATGAAACGGTCCAAATCCTTGGTAAAAAATCAATTTATTTGTGGCGAATTGGATAGAAAGAATGATTTGTATTATAGCAAATTTCTCTATAACGCACAAAATTAGTTGATGCTTCCAATATATGTACAACTCAATTTTTAACTTTTAAAAGCTTTGTAATATTCAAAAAATCGAATGTACTCCAATTGATGTGTATTATTAAAATAATATAATTTACCTCAAGCCTTGGAACAGATACGTTAATACTTAATAATATTAACTATTTAAAAAAATCGAAAATATTCGCTCATGTTATGAAGAAATCCATTATTAAAATTTTTTAATTACCATTTATCTTTTTAATATATCTTGTTATTTATAAATATGAATTTGTAAACAAAGCTTTTCATGGATTATTGATAGCAAAATTATGAAAACTTATCTTTTTGTTTTTTATTAATTATAGTACAAAACTCTATCCAATAATTACGTCAATTTTTTCAGAAAATGGCATGGTTCTTCATGTTTTCAGTGTAGTTAAAAACTATGCCGATAAATAATATTGTAAAATTATTTTTGAAATCAATTAAAAATCGAGTTGAGATTGATTGTAAATATATTTAAAATTACTATTTAGTTAATTTCACACAACAATTGAAGCGGATAGTGTTTTATACAAGAGTATATCTTAAGTTCTTGTAAGTACATAATGGAAACGTAAACTTTCACATCAGATGAGACTTTGTCTATGTAATAAAGGGTACATCCTAAGCAACCTGACCGAGCTTTCAAAACAATGCCCAACAGAAACCGCCTGGAAGTTGGGAGGTTGTTTTAAAGAAGGGTGATGATAGAGCCATGAGAACACTTGTTTACGAAAGCCTTCGTCGGCTATTAAAATCAAAGATCATAAATAAAAAATATTTTTATGAGACTTCTGAAGAAAATATATTACTGTTAAACCTTAAAGTTTTTTTTCATGATAGCTGAAAAAAATATTTTCTTCTCAGACTTTTTGCATAATAAGAATGAATACATAAAAGATAATGTTTTCAAATCGGAGAAAAAACAGAGATTACATCTAATAAATCTTCTTTCTAAATTTATATATATATTTTGTGATATTGAGAGATAACTGTTAACCAAAATTAAAATGAAGCAACATCTAAAATAGAATATACTTTACTTTTTATTTTATTTACCTTATGATAAAAATAACAAGAACTAGGTCTATTCAATATGATGATTCATGCTTTATAATTTGAACGGAAAATAGTTTCGAAAAATATGTGAATTAAAGTAAATATGGAATGCTTGTACTTTTTTTCGTCTGCGTATGCTTTTCAAGTAAAGAAATCAGTTAAGAATTTTTTTTTAGTTTGATTGATGAAATTCCTGTCTTGAAAAAGAATTTGCGTAATTAATTTCTTGGATAGATGCAGTTATTTTTGACTTATCATTTTGAACAAGTATTCCTGAAGTTATATAATGAGTTTTGAAATTTAAGAACGACTAGATTTATACCAAAATTAAATATTTATAAATTACTTTTTTGCAGATCATTTTTGATAAAAAAAAATTTACTCGGCAAGCATTTTGTTGAAACCATCAAATTACTGTTAATTAATTAATTTAATTAATTTAATTTAACGGGTATATTTAGATATCACAGTGTCTGAAGAATAAAATATTACCTAAGTAATAATGTGTTGAAAAAATAAAAAAAGATTTAAGCGAAATGTGACTTTACCGAATCATTTTTATTTCGTAAAAATGATTCTATTATAAATACACTCCACTAGAGACAATATGTTATACACCAACCGGTGCTGTGTGTAAATGTTTTTCCACTGTTTGCCGACTCTTTTTTATCAAGCCCAGCCTCGAACACATATTCATCAAACGCAACCTGAAAACTTTCTCACATAAATTTCTATCGGGGCCTTTCCCCCTTTTGGAACAACACATCGGGAAATTCCCGAAAGTTTTCAAACTATGCTAATCATATTTTAAATATGGAAATATTTGGATGCCGTTCGGATACTCGCAACACCTGCGACGAAACCTATTCAAGTCCCGCGTATACATATTTTTCTGGGCTCGGGATATTTTCATTGTTATGAGGGTATTGCCCGAATGTCTTAATGTCGCACGTCTATAGAATAAACTTTATAAATGATTAAAAAAATTAAATTCTACATCAATAATAAAAAACAGTTTTTGTAATATTTCCGTTGAAAGTGAAACGTATGGTTTTGAAACGTCGTCATTTATTCAAAAAAATTGTAAACCCGTAAAAAGGCTTCGAAACTATATCGTTATCATTATCAAAACTATTTAAGAAAAATTATAAAACATTTTTAGTACTTATTTTTGGTCAAAATTTATTGGATCAGGACCGGTTTTGCTCATGGCGAGCATTATCAACTGATAAGAAATAAAACGCAACAGTGATATTTATACACAAATAAAGCAAGAATTACAAGGTATGACAAACAGTTGTAATTTGCTTCAAAGTTTGTTAAATTGTGTGTATTTTATGCGTTACCATACCGTTAATCCGATTGCGATAAATGTTTTTACTTATATCTTACACTTGCGCAAAGGTTACAGGCATAGTAATGTCAACTTATGGTAGGTCTTTTATATAAAAATCAATGTTTTTTCATATTTTATGCGCTGACTTACCGTTTATTTTGACAACTTATTGTTGCACTTGCGCAAATGTTACAGGCATAGTAAATTAACTTTCAGAAAGTGGCGCGTGTAGACAATTGGTAAAAGACAAACAGCAAACGTCAAACGGCAAATGTCATCGATATCGATCAATGTTAGTGAAATCAAATAGAAATTATTTATCTTAGATATTGTATATCAGAAAGCAGTTAAATAAACACAAACACTTTCTTTCTTTGAGTGGCATTGCAAAGCTTGCCATTTATTAATAAAAAGAAAACTCGTATTTGAATGGAATTGGAGCCAATGCAACGTACTATCAATCGCAAAACTTCGCCAACAGGGTGTCTGCAAAGCATGCATCACCTCGCTGCGCAATTTGGGTAATAAAGTCGCCTGTAGACAGATTGTTTCAAACGCTGATGCCGCTTTTCGAAACGGAATTGTGTTCGTGTAACATGTTGCGGTATTCGCGTACTTGTTTGGAAGTTTCGTATTAAACATAATAATACTGCGTGCCATGAAATTGCGAATACGTGGATTAATAAGAGGATTGACATGCGTCTGGCAATGTAGGGAATGTTTGGTACATATTTTCTATATCCTCGCAAATTTTTAATAAACATCTATAAAAGAAAACAGCTATGTTTTCCGTGATTGAAATGCATTGCTTAGATTGTATTTTTTATGTAAATATTATCTTGATTGATTTGTTATGTTTTTATCATCTTATAAACAAATCATTTCTCAAAAACACTTTGCTGATTTTAAACCAGTTGCTATAGCATAAATGCTTTATATTTATTTTATCCATATGCAACTAAAAGCGGACATAGTTTACATTTAAATATAATTTCAAAACTAGAAATAGCAATTATCAAATAATAATGAATAATTATCAAATGAAAACTAATATTGGATGGCATGAAGAACGGTAACTCAGAAATTTCCAAGTATGACATTGATTGTTAACCAATATAAAGGAAAAACTATGGTTACTAAAAGCTCTCAATGGCTTTTCGAATTATTTCCGCTCTATTTTCGATGCAAAATACACATGATAATAATTGAATTACAATCATTTGCAGAGTACAACCCTGTGATGAATAAAGCTATTAGCAAAGTAAACTAATAACGTGGTTGGTTGATTTTATTTTGTAACAGAATTGGTGCCAATTATTATTAAATTGGCAGCCATAAAAGTTGATAATTGAAATTTATTTAATTCCGAAATCTGTGCTAACAATTGAATTTAATTTGATGAAATCAAAGGGTTTTTCGAATAACGCTTATGCCATCACTGGCGATAAATCCAATCAACTTTACGCTGTCGATAGTTTGTAATTAGTTTTTCATCAATTTTCAAAGTAAATAGACGTGAAATACATGCATTTTAAACTGTTCAATTTTAAGTATGTGGAATATTTATTGAAATGGCAGCCACGTTCCAATTTAATTATGACCAAAAAAAAACAAAATGTATATTTTTTGGCTGCATTCATAAAAAATATTTTTTGCACGTTTTTCATATTTTTTTTCTTAATTGATGACGTACAGAAAAGGTTTTTACAGTGAAGAGTTTGAGTTACTTACAACTGTATGATCTCGCCACAAATCTGTGACTCCAATTTGTCAGTATCTCACCAAATATTTTGCTGCTATTAAAGTTTCAACATTACATGCAAATTACTAAAGATTGAATGTAACTATATGCCAAATGATAATTTTTGCACACTCCAATCTTACAACGTGAAATATGATATATTGTCCAATAATACTGAATTCAAAGCCTTTATTTAAGTAAAAAGGTTCCACCTATGTTATCGTGGATACCTCGCATAGGCTACTGTTCGCATTTTATTATTATGTCCTAGTGACGTCATCCGCAGGGTCGACGGTGCAATAAAAAGAGGACGGCGGCGCGACCTCTTTAAAGGTGACACTTTTTAGTACTTGCTTCCTTTCTACAAAGTTTTATGACGCTATTCTTAAGTATCATTAAGACCTGGCTTGCAGTCGGATTCTACCGAAATTTTCGACCATTAATGTTGCTAATAGTTCATTATTTAATATAATTAAGTTCAATTAACTCTTTATTGTTGTTTAGGACTAATGAAAACAAGATATTAAGGAAAATTAGACATATTAAATTCATAACTCTGTCAACGTTTATATACTTCAAGTTAAAAATCGTTAATGTTTTTATTTATCGGAATAAAATTCGTTTCTTAGATGCATTTATTTGTACGATTTTTTTGTAATTAATTTAATTATTATATAACGATATGTTTGTAGCTCGGCATATACTCACAGATAAAATATGTATGCGAGTGATTGTTGATAGGTGGCATTGTCACGTTGTGTATACTATTTATATATTACTAGTTATACGATGATAATATAGATTTTGTCAGTCGTTTACCAATTTTACGAGATAGTAATAAGAAAAAATTTAAAATAAAATAAAATTATTTGGTCCGTATACGTATCAAATTATGTACCATTTTTCTTCGATTATTATGTCCTATTTATGCGCATTGCTTAATACAGGGTCAATACACGCTTATATACGGTTATAATTAACCCGCTATAAATATTATACTAGCTTATAAATACAAATGCACGCTTTTATTGTAAACTTTATGATTGTAAAAAGTTAAATAAAACATTCACTATTAATATAATTTATGAACGTACCTAACTTCATTTAAAATAAATTTCTCATATAGGACTACTATGGAAAGACATGATTTTTCAGGTGGCCATATACAGGGCTTTTTAGGGGTGAAAAACAACATAAATAGTATCATTGAATTTGGCGAGCAACAGTAAGGTTGTGCTCTACATGTCAATTGAGGTTTTTCAGAGAAAGTAAGCAGAATTGATGGGACAAAACACGCGTAAAATAAACGCCATAAAAAGTTTTATACCTTGAAAAGGACTCATAATAAAACTCAGGAAAAGGGTTTTCAGGAATTTTGACTTTAAGGTCAATCTCTTTATACTGCAAATATAGTCTTTATGAGAGAAGGATTTTTATAATATCATTTTGAAATTACTATTATTGAACTCCAGACTAAGAATGTGTTGTTAAGCCATCAATAAAAAGTCACTTATTATCCATATCATTTCTTTTAAAATGAAATAAGTTACACACTTAATTTCATTTGGCAGTTGTCGTTTTATATTAACATCTTTTAATTTGTAACAATAGTATTTATTTTTTGATAAAAAAGATTGGCATAAATTAATCAATCGTTGACGATTTGACAATAGACAAATGTGTTTAGAAATGCATTTTATACGAGCGATTCGTTTCGTACAGTGACCGCGATTTCACAGAGCTTTCAAACAAACAACTGTGACCTGATCGACTTTTAAACTTTTGTGAACTTTTAATCACTTCCTGCGCAATGGCTGAAAAGGCTTCGCGGCGGAAAGTTATTCTCACTGAATGATGATTTTCTGGCATTTCTCTGCAAAGAGTTCCTCCGCCAAAGACTTACGCGTATTATAGAGATGGGTTTCAGAGTGAATTTCAAAAATAATACATATATGGAATCGGAACATTTTTTTTCATTCACAATTACAAGAAATGATCATCGAATAATTGAATGACCATTTGGTAAATCTCTATTATGATAACTAACTTATACTTTCAGTCCATCAATTATTACGATAGTGTGTATTTAAATCAATGTATTTGATGTTTTCTTTTTCAATTTAACTTTTTGTAGGATTATATCTGTTACCAATATAAATGAGAAAATAATATGAATGGCACACTGCTTCGGAAAAAAATAAATTCAGTTTCCAGTTCATATAAATTTTTGTGTTTTAATCAAATCATTGAGTAAAAAAAATGTCGCGTTTAAAAGCGCTGTAAAAATGTTTCAATAATTGTATGCACATACAGAAATTTAAGAATGAGGTGTGTAGGATATTTCAATGATAGTAAAATAAGCATTACGCGCTATCAAATAAATTTTCTAATATTAAATTAAAAAACCGAGTCAAACGGACAAAAATTAATATTCAAAATATATTCGGGTTTTATAAGAGTCCAGCTCTATTTTTGATAATAATGAGCAAAGGTGAACAGTTTTAAATTTACCAAATTGCCCCCTCCGAATGAGAAATGCATTTCACTGTATAGTAAATGGGCAAAGTTTTTTCGTAATTCGGACCGTGAAACTGTCTCGTTTTGTTTTCTGGCATTGTTCAGAGATATTTTATAAGATGTTTAATTAAACTTGAAAAGTATTTATCTTGTTTTAATCTACGCACTCTGGAAAAACTCTCAAGTCCTGTTTATCACGGCAAGAAAACATTTAAGGAAAACGAAAATATTTATTACTAGCTCAGAAAATAGGGACTAAAGAATATATCTGACAGTAACAATGATAAAGGTTAGTACAACTATTTTAAACTGAAACTTTTCTGTAAGAAAAATTTCCTATTAACAAGCTCAATAAGAATTAAAACATTGTTTATGTTAATAAATTTGGAAGTGATAATTTTTTAGGTTCCTTTTTTTAATGCGAAATGATTAAAGTATCACATAGACCAGTGGTCGGCAAACTTATTCGCCAAAGAGCCAAATATGAACATTGCAACGATTATAAAATAAATTAGGAGCCAAATCTCTCTATTAATACACGTTTATTATAATTTGAGACCTTCATTAGTATACTGAAAAAAACTCGATTTTATACTTGATAAATATTTTATTTATTTATACATATATTATATTTATAAAAAAATAATACGAAAGAAAGGTATTCTAAAATTTCAATTATACATAATAATTACTGACAAACACTTAAAGCAAACAATGCCCTTGCATCTCCTTGGAAAGTTTGAGTAAGTCAGGTTTGTAGGTTGTTGTTTTTAACTTTAGGCACAATTCCAGGTTCTCATCAATAAGACGACTTCTGAGCTTTCTCTTGATAAATTCATACATGAAAAAGATTATTCCCATGAATACGTAGAACCAAAAAGGGAAAGAACTGCAAACGGGAGTTTTTTCAGCTGATCTTAAGAGTCAGGAATACTATTCCAGGCGTTGAAAATTATCATGTCTTCCTTTTCCAGGTCTTTTAAAGCAGACCACTTGTGCTTCAAATTGAAACTAAGTTCACATTTCTTTTTCTCCAGTATTTCCAAATCAATACAAAGACGTTCAAATTTTGAGCTCCATATTTCCTTTTTTTTAAATACAGCAATTGTATTTCAAATTTACCAATGTCGATGCCAAAAGGAGAAAATTTCAAATTTGTTATAGGTAAATAGCATAAGTGGGTTTTGGACGAATGCTTAGGGCTTAGGTTTAGGGATTGCTTTGCTATTTTTAAATTCTTGAAACTTGCTGAGAAAGGCTTCCCTTATATTTAATATGGTTGTTTTAAAATAGTATTAATATTTGAATTATTTTCTTGGCCATGCTTCAGCAGGCTCAAGTGAAATAATATTTCCCTTTCAAAATCTTAAAAAAGCGATAATTTATTTTCGAATGATATTACTTCCTTTCCCTTGTAGTTTATGACTAAGCTGATTTAGATGACACCATGAAATAAAAGTTCTCAGCAGGACTTGCGACTAAGTGGATATTTGTATTTTTTATTATTTCAATTTTTTTATGATTTATGTCTGAGCCGCACTTAACGGGCCTAAGAGCCGCATACGGCTCCGGAGCCGCACTTTGCCAACCACTAGCAAAGACAACCGTCAAAAGACAAACAGCAAACGTCAAACGGCAAATGTCATCGATACCGATCAATGTACGTGAAATTAAATCGAAAATATTTATCTAAAATATTTTGCACCCGAAAGCATTTCAATAAACACAAACACTTTCTTTCCTTGGGTGGGATTGCAACGCTTGCCGGGTACCGGCTAGTTTAATATAAAACAACGCATGCAATGAACGATAAGAACTTTTGATAAGAGGACAGAAACCTTAGACAATTTCATCCCCTACCACAACAATTGGAGATAGAAACCTTTACCAAAGTAAAAAATTGAATACCTGTAAAAAAAATAAACGGTGTTAAAAAGGGCAAAGACCGTAAAATTTGGGAATAAAAATTCGTAATGCTTTTGTTATTTTGGGTTTTTTTTCTCGCCATATAACTTTATGTTTGCAATGCAGTTGTGGTTTGGTGGCATTACCCAAAGCAGCTTATACATCTGGCACCAAATTCACATTAGTGAGAGGTCAGCAATCTAGGTTGAATCATAATAGGCTTCGGTATTATCCTGCCTGGTAATAAATGATTCAGGGCGTATAAAGCAAGTCAAGGACTTACGAATTTACATTTGATATATAACACACATTGGGCGCTTAACCCAGATGCATCAAAACTGAATTAGAATACATAGTAAAAGTTTTAGTCAATTATTGATAAAATTGTAATATCATACGAGTTTCTTATACATATTGCGAAAGTGTCAAACCGGTGGCCTTTGTGCACTTTCAAAGGTTGACGGATAGTATGCGTAGGGTGTAATTGGTGTAACGAAAGGATGCTACCATCTGATGGCAGAAATCAAAGCGGTTGACATGGAATCTTTTACATGCGGCGTGGTGGCCACGTGATCTTTGCATGAAAAAAAGAGTAGTAAATGAAAAAAAATTATGATTTAAAAAAGTTACGGATAATTGATTATTCGAAATAATATATTCTTATATGTTACAAGACAACTGTAGTTAACTTTGATAAAAATAATAACACATTTTAGTACTTATTTATTACACATAAAATTTATTGGATCAGGACCGGTTGCGCTCATAGCGAGTATTATCAGCTGATAAGAAATACACATCACTGTTTCGTTGTATTTCTTATCATCAGTTTCATTTCACCAAGTATTGACAGTGAACACCTTAAAGGTAGTTTACTTTGATTGATGTATACAATTGGCTTTAATAAATGTTGGTTAAAGCAATGATCTATTTACATTCCTGCTTTCAATTGTAAAAATGAATTGTTATTTAAAATCAATTGCTATTATAATTAAGAAACTGAAATGTAATTACTCGCAAAGATGGAAGGGATTAGGCTTACCGCCCAAGTCCCCGTTAAATAAAAATACTATACAAGCAAGCAATGATTACTCTGTCACTCCCTATTTGAGAATGTATCTAGAAAACGGTTTCTTATTGACTGGTTGTAAGAAACAGCAATAGTTCATTGACACACGATGGGATAAATTTTATTTAGCTTACCCTTTTATTATTAGTGTTGGATAAGGTACGTAGAGTTGCCAGTATCACAAAATTGTACCTATGTATGTCTTTGAGCAAAACTTATTGTACGTTATTTCCGCCATATAGTCGTTAAGCTCACTGCTATTATATTTATCTTTGGATGTGTAGGTTTTCTTTTAAACCCCATATAGAAATTCTTTTCTTATATATTAAAACAAAAGCATAAAAATGATTTGATTTCACATACAAATTATTCCATTCACAAAATTGCACCTCGATTTAAAATTTCTATTCATTTTATTCACAAAAGGTTCAATTTAATCTTTTAGGAGCAGACAAATTAAGCGTAGACATAAAAAAAGGTAGAGCTACGGGTGATGAATGTTTGTTTCAAAAAAAGTTGCAACAGATTTTGTTGCTATTTGATCTTATTACAAATTTTAAAACGCTATCAATCTTTTACACGGCACAGTTTGTATCTAATATTGCATAATCCGTCATTCTGTCGGCCCAGAGTGATTTTTATAATAAAATTTAATATTAAAAGACGCAGGTGCGGAATTGTTTGAGACAAATATCATAAATTGTTTCACCGGGGTTTTTTTCGTAACTCGTGATTTATGTTTGCGTAAATAATATAAGTTGAATTGACGTCGAGCTTTACACCCGATTATCTATTTTACACGGTTTTAGAACAGCACGGTCTAAGAAACGGGTCAGCAAATGCCCAAACAAATGTATTATTAAAATATGAATACTAAACCGAATACATTCTTTTATGATTTAAATTATTTATTAAATTAAAACAGACTTGCAAAATCAAATAATAAATAATAGTCCCTCTTGAAATTTATTAAAGTGGCACATAGTGATTTGCACACCACTAGTCCTGTCTTAGTCCTAGTAACATTTAAATTCTTACTCTCTTCGATACAGAGGGGTTGAGCTATTGAGTAACAAGCAGTTATCGTAAAAAAAACGCATGTTGAGATAAACTCCGTGAAGTCTCTATAGGCTCCATTTTTGAAGTGGACATGGCTTAAAAAAATGAAAGGTTTTCAACAAATTACTCGTATAATATGTATAATTGTACTTGAAACAATGTAAAAATATCGAGCCTCTGGCGTTACAATCGTTAATTGTATTATTAAAACCACACATATGACATTATTTCATAAAGAGTAAAACGAATATTAATTTCATATAGAAAAACAAAAATATAATTGACTCGACTAGGCATTTACTTGGTATAACTACATTGTTATTTTTCTTACCTTTTTTATTTATTTTATTTGGATTTAGTTGCTCAACAAAACACGTGTTCCAAAAACAAAAAGTGATACAGAATTTCTGAAACTTTTCTAAGCTTTCACTTAATCGTAAAATAATGAAAACGTTTGAAGCTTTTTCGGCAGACAAAAAGCCTGCCTTTTTTGGGATGACGTAAAAATCCATGAAAAAAACACTTTTTTTAGTAATGCCCTGCTCTCAAAATAATCCATTCCTTTATTTTCTGTGGATTATGACAAAACTTTCGTTACGAAAAGCTTTCAGCGACCTTTTGTTTAATTAAATTGACTAGAATTTTATTCACGAAAATAACCGATTTTTTTTTATACAATGCGTTAAGTTATAATTTACTAATTTAATCAATAATTATTGCGAAAATTTTCTAATTAAAATTTAAAATTCTTTTGTTTGAAAGTAGGCAGGAAAAATGATTGAAATGCTAGCTTTGTATCAATGTTCGGTTTATTGTATTTGATTAGCAGCTTATTTTTCAAATGTACATGAAAAAATACGAACTGTAGTACGATGAATGCAAATGAATCTTTAATTTGATTAAAATTGAAATTTTCTAATAAACAAGTATTTCTCATCATTAATAAATTAGATTTTAAAATTACTAATAAAAATGTAAGGCCTTAAAACAAAACAACTCTTATATAATGCATAATATTAAAAAAGAAAACAGGATTTTCATTTTTCTATGATTCGAAAAACAACTTTATTGTAATAGTCAATAGATAAAAAAAGAACCCTTCAATGCGATAGGAAGCCGATTATAAGATAGTGACAAAGATGATCATATAAAATTGTCAAGGAACAATAAAACAAAATGAATAGAAAGGAAGGGCTGATTTGTAATAATATTATATGAACTATTATCGGAAATAAATACTGGAAAATTTATTCCCAGAGACGGGCACTTTTTCCGCTGCGGCGTATTTCTTTTTTTCCTTCTCATAATGTTACCATAACAACTTTGAATAATTTTATGTGAACACTTGTAAAGTTTCCCACAGAGTTGTGATTAAAATCCTTGAAATTGAACAGAAATGATATGCACCCTTTGTGGGCTGTACCTCCTATAAGATTGAAAATTTTCTTCGGAAAAGTGGTGGCGCGAAATTGGAAGGGGGTAAAATCAAAAGCGTATCGCTGAACAAATAAGTTTTGGAATAACATTAAAGTTGAAAGCTCGGTTCAAAGCCGAGGATTCGGTCGCTACTGCATAATTATTCAACTTTTGATGGATTTGAAGTGTAAAATCAAAGACGTCTGTTCCACAACATAGTTAAGTAAACCATTGTGTTGTAATCACTCTTGATTGTCACAAAATTATAAATTATTAAATTTCAAAGTCGTGTTATATATTTTTAAAAACATTTTTTTTTATAATATCATACAAATCTGAAACAGCTGTGAATTTAACAGGAAATGTCAACAATCATTTAAACAGGTTTCATCCTATAACATATATGTATAATGATAAAAAACCGATACATAAAATATGTATGTACATAAATAAGACACAGGTTTTTTACAACTTCCGGAAATATTGTGCAAATGCCAGGACAGGTGTCGCTCAGAGCGCGCATTAAATATCAAGCATATCAGTTTTTATTTGTTCAATTTGGATCTTCCCACCTTTCCCGATTGCAAAAAACCACTTTTCCTGTCCGAGTCATCTTATCCTTTCAATCCCCACTCTCACTGTAACGAGGTGTGGCTTAACAACTGAGTATCAAGCAGTTCTCGTAGTCTGGTTTGCATATTGAAAAAAGTAGACAAATGAATCGAAAAAAATGGCTTTAATTTTTTCAAAAAAAAAAGAAACTTTTAATCAAACGATCACCATGTTTTTTCAGAAATTTTACTCTATTGGAACACCATAACAATATTAAATCGACTGAGCTGCGACTGACATCCTGTTTGTAAGCCTTTTAACTATGCAACACTCTTATTGTTTCGAACACCACAGACAGTAAATATTTTGCAATATTGGTCCACAATATTGAAAACAGTGCACAAAGTGACGGCTGCAAAAGAATTTTCCTTATATTTTTTGTCACATCATCACAATTGTTTTCATTTGTCATTTTGTTTTTTTATTCAGGGTCGTCACTATGGAAACAGCCCAGAATCTATGAACTAATTGTGAACTCTCAATTTAAGATGTTTGTTGAATACCCGCCATATTTAAATAAATATACTACAGTTTTTTACCTACTAATCAACCTCAATCTAAGAACCATCAATTCTTGCGGTGAGCGAAAAAGGAGGTGATCAAAACAACGATAATTAAATATCTGGATTTAATATAAAAAATGTGTTTGATTTACTATGAAATTGCTTCAAATTGTCTATCCTTTTAATATAATAGTACCTAACAACTAAGATAAGCAATGTTTTCTTAACCGTTCAGACGCCACGGCGTGCAGGCACGCAAACGCGATTACGAGCTTATCAATGAATAAATTAAATATTTTCAAATGCAATATTATGCAGATACACCTTATGGAGGCAATGTGATTGTTAGAATATCCATATGTTGAACCGTTTTCTTTTTAAATGAAGCTGGGCTAACAGATGTCACTAGGGCTGGCACCTTATTATCGCAATGATCGCTCGATTGATAGAGCGCTTCAGAGTGAGAAGAAAATAGCTAAATATCAGTAAGCGCGATTAGACAGCACATAGCATTTTGTAATATTTATAAAAAATAGTTTATTATAAAAAAAAAAGTCATAACAATATAATTCTAATTTATTCATAAATTACATTATTTTTTTGTGGCATCTCTAGGTGCAATTTGTGCTACCTATATACTTTGTTTTACTATAGAAAAAATATATATTTTTATATTTCATATTTTTATTTATAATATTTATTGTTTTTGGCATCCCTAAAGACGTTTTTTAAATCTTATACTTTTGATATATTTTTTTCACTTTTCAATGAAAATCAATAATAACTTGAGTATAAAATTATTTTCCGGGTATGTTACGTGGCATTTTAATGGAAAAATCGATGATTGAAAATGGTGGCGTACAGCGAAAATCCATGGAATTGGCTTGGCGTTTAAAAGGTTAAATATAAAATGACTTTGATTATTCGACGTATTGTGTTACTCATTGTGACACGTGCATCTTCGGACTTACTATCGAAAAGTTTGTTTAATTATTAAAGCAAGTTGATATTTTAAAATGATAAATGACCAAATGAAGTTTGGGATTTTTCCTTTTTACGGGAAGCAAGGAAGGGGTTTTAGGATCAAAGCAAATCAAAAAAATAATCATACTACTAATGAAGTAAGCAATTAAAAAATATTAACTTATGAGATGCAATCAATCAGGAATGGGTTAAGCCCGACAATGGAAATAATGTAACAATATTTCGTTTGTTATTTAAAAAAAATACACGGTACCAAAAAAGTCGTATCAAAATAGTTAAATTGCACAATGCATATCAGATGCATATCAGATGCAATATCCAAAGTTTCAGTTTGTAGACACAGCTATGTGACATTTATCTTGCATTTATCTGACGTGACACGACGTGTGATATGCAACTGCAGTGCAAACTTTAAATTGGAGTTTCGCACAATCCCGTGCTTTTTTACATGGTAGCAAAACGTGAAAAGTTTCATGTAAGAATTTTTACATATTGGATTATGGATATTCAAAGCTATGTGGAAAATTCTTTGAAAATCTTATGAATTATGAAAGTTACAGCGCAAATGACTTTAGTTGGTTGGAATTGAAAACGAAGTTTACATGAGTCATGTTAGTTCACAGTAATTAAAAAAAAAAAGTAACACATTTAACATTTTATAATTGGAAAGAAAGTCTCGATCATTTGTAGTTTTTCAATACAGCTAATTGACTCGTCAATAAATTTCACACATTATATATTAACTGGCTAAATGAATAGTTAAAATATTGGTGGCATCTTTCATTCAAAATATAATGAAATTAAAATATATGCAGTCATATATCGTCGTTTCGATTCATTTTCATGTCGAATTGTAAGTAAATACTTTCACCCTTGTAATTAAATTCAATTTTAAACATGCGAATGTATTTTAAAATGAGACCGTTTTTCTTAACATTTTAAGCATTACTCGTTAATTTCAATTAATGTTTTTATCAAAAACCCCTTTCGTTATCAGGCAAAAAACGACAAAGCTGACAAAATATTTACCTCTAAAATACGACATCAATAATGTTTAAGCATTAACCGATAGGTTAACTATTTTATAAAAGAGCCAATTATAAAGTATTTATAAATTAACAGTACAAAATACGTATCTAACGATAAATCCATCGCATAATGCATTAAAAAAACAAGTGCGTATCAGCATTACAACATTTTTAATTGAAATTTTACTAATTAAAACAAGCCATTTAAAAAATATCCGTAATTGGCAATTTAAACTGGCATAATAAATATGATCCTTTTGACAATCTTTTGTACATCAAATTTGCAATTGATGAAGTATAGTTTAATTTCATTTAAAATAAAGTCACTATAACATAAACCTATGTGCTTTTTTACTAAAGAAAATCAATTGAATGCAAGGAATAATCTATCAGATCCTTATAAATGTTAATGACGGTATAATTAAAGCTTAAGCACTTGTTTGGCGACGAATTCATTCTTCTGGGATTACTCACATGTTCTTTTTGTAGAATTTCCATCTTTGTGCATATTATTTAAAAATTTAAGCTCATAATTGCATTGGACAGCCGTTGTAAGCTGCGTTTTGTATAACCAACACGATAAAAAAAACCAGGGCCGCTTAAGATAGGTACGAATTAATGGACTACAATATGCTTCAGATACATTAATTTTCAGAAAGAAAATCACGACGAAATGTTATTTGCGTTTTATAAAAAAATCACGGTTTCAATACTGAATGTTAATACTTAGAACCTTTGCTGAAGATAATATACATTCTATACAGAATGCGCATGCCTATTCTTTTATAAATAGCGAATAGTAGAGACTAGGTTTTTCTTGTTTTTCAATTCAATTTCCACGACTTCTGTCATGCTTCGACATTTTTCCTTGGCGAAAATCCAATTCGAAAATTAGCTCTACTCTCGTCGTTTGATTTGAATTATTTTCGAAAGGAGTTTGCAATATAAAAACTATATATTCGAAAGACAAAAGACATTTTCTTAATTTCTATTATGTATTAGCTGCATTTTCATTGCTAATATTTGATATACCTACAACTAAACAAGTAAATTGAAGTTTTTGTTTCTTAATATTCAAATTTAAGTACGAAAAGAGCATATTTTACTGAAAGACAATGTGGCAAGTATTTTTATTTGGATAAAACAAATAAACATAAATACAACAATTTGTTTGCCATTAAATGCTTGTTAAGTTTGGAAAATAACTTCATGGATTGGTACAGAGAGAGCTTTTAAATATATTATATACATATACGTTGAAATCAATTATCAACACCACAAAAATATAATAAGAGGACTAGTGGTAAGCTAATTATTCTTGCTACTCTACGTTTTAAAATAAAAAGTCATTTGATTAAAGACGATTATAAGCTCTGCAACTGAAGCATGTGATTTAACTTGCACCATCTGTCTTATTTAAAATACCTTGAGATAATACAAACTAAATTTTCTTTTGTTTTTAGTTTTTGATAACTCTCGGAATAAGCGTCACCAGTTATCACTAGGCATCTTTACTAAAATATGTAGACCGAGTCCAAAAAAATATGTTTTATTTTTTGAATACACCCAAACCTTTTCAACAAATAAAATTGTTTTTATGAAGTCGAGTGATATACGAGTAAATCATTATTTTTAAGCAAAAAACATGAAATCCAAATTTATCTTTCGTATAATGTAGTATTTATACCATAATTCGGAATTGATTGATTCGGTCATATGAAAAAATTATCTATTCCTTTTTTTCTTTTTGATTCATATGTCAAAACAAACAATGTCAGGCTAAATAAATAAATTTGTTTATTTTCGATAAGCAACTGTTGGAAAACAACATCGGAACAACACAAAAAATATTTTCTTGCTTACAATTTTCATGACAATCTCTGTATTCCGCGCGGCACAAAACTTAAGGGAAATATTATATCAGACAGTAAGTTCTTAACGTATTGTTTTCTTCAAATCATTTTAATGTATCCGCAAAAGCTATATTAAAACCAAAACATTATCAGTATCTCATTAATTTGCAATAAAAAAAAAACTTTATCACCGTTTTAGAAAAACTCTGACAATTTTTATTTGTTGTATAATTATGAAAAAGTATTCTTAATAGTCGATAAGAAAACAAGATTTGAAATTTTTATATTGCACTTGACCAGTAAAATATATAATAGAGTTTTTTTTTCGAAATTCGTTTCCGCTCCTAATGTGAAGCGCATGGTCTCCTAATACAGGTATCTCGACATATTTTTAAGACGAGAACTGGATTTACTTAACCTCTCTTTAGTTTGATGAGAGTAGTGATATAAAAGATAAGATAAGAAAATACTTGTTTTAGCTAGTTGTTCTCGCTAAGTTCCGCTTGAATGATTTTAATGAAGTTCTTAAACAACACAAGCACTCATGCCTTTGAATATAATCGATAAATCAAATGAAAAAGTGCTGCTTTTACTTTAGCAAATTAAAGTTTTGAATTACATTGAAAACTTTTTTTATCTAGCTACATTGTTGTTTGGTGTAATAATTTAAAATAGATTAAAAAAAAATCGTTCATAATTCATTGCATAGCCATTGTGAATGGTTCGCTAAAGTGCAGCAGTGCGTAACAAGTAGTATAGCAAAATAGCTTCAATGGCCCCCTTTTGGCTAAGGGGCGCAGGCCTTCCACCCCAAGGTGGTTTGAAGGGGCGCAGATTCTTGGCAGGCCCGCCAAATGGCTGCGAGGACCGTCCAACGTTAACTGCGAAACAAGGGAGCTGGAGATAACTAGAATATGTTACTGTGACTATACGGAATAAGCTGATATGTTCGTTATAGCTATGCTGTTTTACAGGCCTTGGCAAAAACTCAAGTTGAAGGGCCGCAATAAAATGAACACCAATAATTTTAATATTTCTGATAATTTTTATTTTTACGAAATAATTGTGAAAAAAGAGCATTGAATTAATTGAACCTACAAGTGCAGCTATCAAGACCGTTATATATCGTGACCTGTACAGGCTCTCATACGCATAATGGAAGTTATTTACAAAAGTCAATATCAATAATGAGTATTTCATGTTTTTTAAAAAAATTCTCAATAATGTTTTTAAGAGATGAAAGAATTCAGTTTAGATTTTTTTCCTTAGCAAACAGCCAGTTTACATACAAATCATGCTGTGTTTTTGCTAATAAATCTGAGTCAACTGTTGTATTGCTTATAATAAATCTGTACCTCGGAATTAAACTACACGATGCCGACATTGACAAAATTGAGATATCGACATAGTGTTTAATACCCCGAGACGTTCTATAGATTGTTATACTTAACATGTCTTAATCGCATTATCATCAATCGCATTGTATCAAATAGTAAATGAAAACAACTTTTATTTTAAAATATACTTCATAAAAAGACTTTAAACAGTCGTTGCGAAAAATGGCCATTTTCGACATAGTGAAGTTTACCTCACAGGTATAGAAATATAGTTTTTGGAATAACTTTAGAAATATATGAAAGTGAAACTATATTGATTTTTATTATTCTTATTTTATTATTATAATTAATTATTTTAAAAGACAGCTAACCGGTTTGAAATTTGAGTTTTGGAATAAAATATGCGGTAAATTATTATATATAAAAAATTGGCAAAAGTTCACTTCAAAAGATAAGCGTTGTTTTCCATACATTTTATACAAAATAACAATTATTTTAAGCAGCATATAGCCATTCAAAAGTTTCCTTGGACTCAAAGAAATAAACTTAAGTTATATATACAAAACATTTAGCATGGTTTTTGATAAAAATATATTGAGCAGAATGTTTATTCTTCTCACATGAATCAGTGTTGTCAAGCCTAATATTTCTGAAACTGACATTTAATTTTCTAAAAGAATGTAAAAATTCACGTATTTATCTTCTACTTTTGAAATATCATTACTTATTATCATTATTAAAGAAGTGCCAAAAATTGTATTTTATTTTTAAAAGGGCGTATTTGCTTAAAGCATAATATTCGAAAACTGCCTACAAAGCGAGCGCTTTAATATAAGCTTTTATAAGTTCTAACTAGTATATTATACTGTTATATTCCAGCACAAAATTTATAAGCAAAGTTATTAGAATTTTAGCAAAACTTGTTTCCGGTTTAAAATTTTAAAATATCCAAAGTATGACGTCACAATAACTCTATCATTAAATTAATTTTGCGGTAAACAGTTTATATAATAGTACTTCCCGCTTGAAAATATTTACCAGGATTATATAAAATTGGCATTAAATTTTTAGATCATCATAGTTAAGTGGTAAAGTATTTTCACAAGGGTTGCACAATTGTATTCGAAAGATTAAAGCCAAAAGCCAAAATTCGTTAAGCTCAATAGATCAATCTATGGCGTAATGGCGAATATATCGATAACATTTGTAAATTATTCGTTTAATAGAAACAAGTTAAGACTTTTTTTCAAATATCTCATCATACATATATTGTATTCTTCTCGTTTTAGTTGGTCCATATACGACAGTTAAATAAAAAAAGTTTACTGATTATACCTACTTTAAAATACAATATGTGTATTGTCTAAAAATTCCTTCCCACCCATCCGATCCTATAAGCGGGGCGTAGCGAGAGCGGTTAGCAAACGACTAGTCTTTCCCTAGCCTTATCATTTATATCCCTACTCTCATCAAGTTAACGAGCCATTAAGCGACTGAGTAACAATCAGTCCTCGTACAACTTTGGATCTACACCAGGAGATCATATGCTTCATATTGGGAGCGGACATGGATAAAAAGTAAAATTAATTATTGTTCATTGTCAATTAAGTTTAATTATGAATTTGGTGTAGCTATTATATTTATACTTTTACAAATATTTTTATACTTTTTAAGGTGTACACTGTTAATACTTGGTGGAATGGCATTATAAAACACAAAATACATTGGATTTATTCAGATCAGGACCGGTTGCGCTCATCAAGAACATTATCAGAAGTTAATCCTGATTTCAATAAATTCAATGTGGAATATGTTCTTTAAATGTAAAATATTATATTTTTTTATGTTAATGCGTGTTCATATGACATAACAATTCACAATTAAAACAAGCTTTTTCTTTTTTATTACAGCACATTTAAATTTTGTTGGTTTATCAAAATAATTGTTTTAATATGTAATTTCACAATAATATATGTGTTCTAGTAACCTAGTTTTGTAAAGAACCAACTTGCCGAGAAAGCAAATATGGGCCGACATGGTAATAGCTGTAACAGCTAGCTGGCGGGAATTAGCCTAACTATTTACGAGAAAATTATGCCACCACACTCTAGTCACATGGTCGTGGGCTGAATTTCGTGAATTATGATTTTATTTCTCTCTAATTGTATCATAGTCAGCGATGGTGTTATTAAAATGATAATGATTATTGTGTTTTTGCTTCAAAGTAAACAAGTTGTTTCCGCCTTCATAAATAGTTGGTTATATGTTAAAGTTTAAAAGGGTTTATATCAGTGCTCTCCAAACTTAATAAGGGTGTGAGCTACTTTCAGAAAATGAAATTGTCTGATGAGCTACTTATATATGAGGGCATTAGAGGCAACGTTAGATTTCTACCAAAAAAGCGTTTTGTAGATAAAGCTCTAAACCTATTTTAATGCCTTTAAGTTTAATGCAGAATTGTATTTCCCCCATATTTAGTGTTTAAAACATAAGATGTATTATTTTGTAACACTTTTTTAGATATGTAAATTATAATTATAATATGGTAAAAAATAACAATGTATTTTAGTTCTACATAAATTTTATATATTTGTTGATAGCTATTTCGGCTTACGCCTTCGTCAGAACTATGTTTTAAAACGTGTATTAGAGATAGCTTATATACCTTTGCTAGACAGGGTGCCTCGTACATCCTCTCTTTCTTTTCAAACCATACCACCCATGGAAGAATTAAAATATGTTTAGTTTATTAGTCTAACTCTAAATAATCATTACGTTAGAGTTAGACCAATAAACTAAACTTATTTTAATTCTTCCATGGGTCCACAAGTTGGTCATTTATACACAAACAAGATTTTGCAAAAAAGTCGTGTAAAAAAATGTAAGTTTAAATATTTAAATTCAAAAGGCATAAGTATGAATAGCCTGATATATAACGTTCTCGATGTGACAGTAATACATAAAAGTTTCCTTGAACTTCTTCAAACTTTTGAAAACGTCCTTATTATCAAGTCCATTGATGCAAATCTAGCACCAATAAAAAATTGATACACAAAGATAGCGTCTACGAACATGACCGTAAAATACCTTCAAACTGTGTTCACGGAGGCAACAAATTGGTATATGATACGCAAAGGCAAACGCATTATCGTAACAAAATATGGTTACTGCACAAAGGTTTTGTATACAAAGACTGATTTTGTAACACGATACTTCTGATGACCCAGTTTTAAAGATAATGTATCGAACGGCTATCTGTGTCGACGAACGGATAGTGGTAATTAGCGAACATCACGAATGTCGTGTATTTTCGATATTAAAAATATAAACTATTGAATATTTATGGAGTTACGTGAAACTTAATGAAGAAATGTTATTTCATTCTTTCAGCATTTGGCAAAATACGAAAACTGACTTTTCACTTAGCTGTTAATAAATCAAGTAGTCAAAATCTGTTTTTTTTTATTAATCTTCAGCCAAAGTGTATATTGTACATTATTATAAAATTATTATTGCCATCGTGAGAAAGATGCAATGTTTTTAACCAATTACGGAGAAATGAATTTTAAACAGTGGAACCACAAATTAGCACACTGTCTTCAAAGAATAATCTAATATAAATAAATATGTAGAACATTATTTTGTATTGACTTCTAACTTCTGTTGTAAATTACGTCAGAACGATATACATATCTAATTTATCGAAACCAATGTTTGTTTATTTGTTGGTATTTATACGTTTCCATACCGTTCATTCAATTGCGATAAAACTTTGTCAACTTATTGCTTGAACTTGCACAAAGGTTATAGGCATAGTAAAATTAACTTACACTAGGTCTTTTATATAAAAATCATACCAATACCCGTTAATTTTGACAATTTAATTTTGCGCACAGGTTGTAGACATAGTACAATTAACTTTCAGTAGGTGGCGCGTGTGTCGTACCATCGACAATCGACAAAAGACAAACAGCAAACTTCAAACGGCAAATGTCATCGATACTGACCAATGTCAAATCAAAATTATTGTGCATCCGAAAGCACTTCAATAAACACAAACACTCTCTTTCTTTGAGTGAAATTGCAACGCTTGCCAAGTTCCGGCTAGTTGTAAACAAAATGAATATTTTCAATGATTTAAGAAATTTAAGTGCGCATAATCAGTATAGGTATTTAAAAAAATCTTGGATCACTCTTTGTGCAACAATATATCACGCAGCACACAAAGCTCACTTCTACAATGGAGCTGGCAAACAGAAGGCAAAAAGGGAAAATATTATAAAGGATCTTTTTCACACATGGCTGTGTTCTTTTTTCTTGCGAAAAAATGCCGACGTGTCGCACGCAAATGTTTTTCATACCTGTAGTTTTCAGGCGTTATAAATCTAGCCAAACGTAAAGACCTATCTGCGTTATTATTTTTCACGTCACACTATATTAAACGTAGCTGAATAACCAAGAAGATTGTGTGAGCCTTTACAAAGTATTGTATTATATGAAATTATTTGTCAGCGAAGAATTCTTTATTTTTAAATTTGTACTCTGTTTCAAATCGCATTTGCTCTGGTGATTCAAAAATATAAATGTCTCTGCTTCAATAAATATAGCGCCTTTTTGACGATACAATTTACTTACATATTTATAAAAGTACTTTTTCAAGCTCATGTTCCTAATCAAGTCTATTCATTATTTTAAAATGCTTTTCTTTCTGATTTATTTGTTAAATACAAAATAATAGTTAAGTCTAATGTTGTTTTTAAATTTAGAAGAGCTATGTACATTAAAGTGATTTTACTATATAGGTCGAGATTTCACTATATAGGTGCAGAAGTCGAGCTACGTTTTTTTCAACCTAATGGGCATTGAGGAACCTAACCTAATTTTGTATAACATCGTATTTCGATAGCGCAGCTCCAATCTCTACGCTATAGGGGGTCGACTGATAATATTTGTATGAAGTCATGTATGAAGATCATGTTATTATAATATATTATGTTTTCTTACAGTCTACACACGTCTGCTAGATAAATCGAAACGATTGTATCAAAAACTTAATGATTTATTTATCTTTTTCAGGCGCTGCAGCGGCATCTCGTCTATATGTGGAAGCCATTACTAAGCTTGGTCGCCAGGCTCAACAAGGGACATGGGGTGGTTCTGCAGATATAGGTAAGCTTCTAATTATAAAGGGTGCTTGATATTACATATACGTTTGTATTATTCCTGGACAAAATATTTTCCCTACTTCAAAAATAGACCAAGGCCAATTTTGATACAAGTTGAACTTCATTCCATCACATGTCGTAGTTATGCAGCCAATGTTTCATGGCCGTCTTTCGCAGTGTTATCGACAGATAAAAGGAGTATACCACTCACATTCATGGTCCAAGCAAATCTTCACGGGATTGATTTAAGCCAAAATAAAAAATACAATAATAACTTTAATCAAAGAGACTAGCATTCAATGAATTTGCAATATCGTATAAAGAACGTGATACTCTTGACTTTTCTTTAGATAAAACGCAAAGTAGACTGAGCTTTACCGTCACGGTGGGTTCTCGGTATACGGACCCATATGATACTTAAGGGGGTCACCCGTTGTGACGGCAGGTTTTTTTAACCTTTTTTGGGATTTTTTTCAGACGAACAATAATTATGTAGAAGTTTGAAATTATATGTTTATTGACACTTTAACAGTAAGTCGAAATATTTTCAGAACAAAATCTTTATCATAATGTGTGTTCCGCCACTCAAAAAGTGCCCATGTCCCCAATGTACCCAAAAAGTTGGTCAACCGTCTCCATGATTCCGACTGACTTTTTTCAAAATATTACACGGGTTAAACCCTTTACTATCACTTAAATCAAGTGGTTGAGAAAGTCACATTTTTTTTTCTCTTCTATTTTTTTCTTTAAGCATGGTTAAAAGATCAGTCCTGGGAAGTTCTTTATCGGGCCAAAGAAGTGAGAGTAAATTCTTTCTTTTCTTGCAACGGCTACATACAAATAACGGGATGTGGTGGAACAACCAACTTGTGCGCCCAATTTTATATTTTTTATTTATAAAATTTGTACAAGTTTACGTCCAACATTTTATAATTTAAAAATTAAAATTTATTAATTCATGAAACATAAGTATTCGCCCAAATACTTTTTTTCCTAATAGAAGATAATTTGTGAGCTGGGTGCTACTTACCATTTTTAGCAGAATCTTATAAAAGCTATTGAAAATTCATTCATGAGAGGTAAAATGTGTCATTTTTTCTCGAATAATATTTACATGGCTCATGGTTTCAGCTTTGAATATATTTAAATAATAATTTATCGATTGAAAATTTTATTGCTGATGGTAATTTGCAATAAATCACGACTTTTAGTGTGCCAACACGAATTAAAACTGCCATTGTTGGCAGATATATGCAAATATGATCCCATTATAAGTAATTAGCGATTCCCGCATTGAAAAATTGCTTCCATTTTTTAATCCTGAATGAAATTATTGTTAAGCTAATGAATACATTACGAGTTTCATTCCATACACACTGAATGAAAAAATATATCCTGGAAACAATAATTTATCAAAATATAAATTATTGTTTTGAGGCTAGTACGAAATAAATTACTTTTTTGAAATTTATCAAGCCTATATTTCGAAATTTCTTTTACGTTAGAAATTAGAACGTTCAATTACAATAAATTCAACTTAAATCAAATGCTCATTAGTAATTACGTAAAAAAGCAAAATATTTTCACATAAAACTTGGGTGGTATCGCAGGATAAAAACTATTTAAGGTATTCTGAAGCAAGGAACTTTATACAGATCAGTCACGATATTTATGCTCGAGTGTTTTGAGTGTTGCATTTTTTTAAATTTCACACTGTATGGGATAGGTTTATACAATGTTGGATTGAACGATATGGAAAAGGTACTAAATTCACAAATACCTTAACAAACATAACAGATTTTTACATTGCGCAATGAAGATATTTTCAACGATAAACAATTTCCCATATTTATAATTATATGTCACAAGGTATCAATGAATAAGTTTTTTTTAACTATTTCATATACCATTATTAGTGTTTAATATAATAAGTGACATGTCAAATCACCGGCTATATAATTAAACATAATAAAGATTTTGATCGCACACCTTTAGTTATATGCTATGTTGACTTAACAAAACTAAGAAAAATAACCAGTCAGTGGTGGTAACATTAATCTCTTAATTACAACTTTTGATAATTATTATAGGTTCTAGTCCATTTATTATACAGTTGTTTTAGAGTTGTGGTAAAAAATTGTTTTATCAACCAGCTCGCCGACCAGAGGTCTTTCGTCTCTGCCTTAAAGCTTCGATATGAATGACATTGTCACTATGGCTACGCACATTCTTCCAGCAAAGAAGCAAAGTGACGCGTCACTAGAAACGTTCTTTAATATACTCCAACCAACTCAAAATCTGCAGTCACTTTGCCAAAAATCGTCAATTGCAATTCTAAAAGCGTGCTAGTTATGGTGGTTCAGCTATTTACCACCCATTGTGATGTCAGAGAAGGGCGGGCGTGTTGCTAAGTGACTGATTTCTATTTTAATGTAATAAAAGAAATTCGTTTCCATGGACTTTTATTTATGCAAGTGTGGTTGGGGGACAGATGAATGGAATACTAATGATTCTTTGAAGTATTACTTGAAATAATATGAATTTGGAAAGACATTTTATTCAAAAAAAGTATTATAGAGAGCCCGCGGTTGAGTGTCAACGTCCGTCGGCTTTGGTGGCAAAGCACACGGGTTAGAATACCAGTCCTGGCAGCCTCACTTTTCAATTATATTATTGATTTCTGTTTGGAGACATGAACATTATGTACGTTGCCTATGATTGCCTCCAATACCCATCTGATCCTAAAAATGGGACGTATCTAGAGCAGTGGTTGTCATGTGCGGGAGGATTTTGCTGCGGCCACCAACAGCTTCACAGTTAATATTGATATTTAATAAACATGTGTTTTATACAAGTTAATTTGTCAACAAAGACACTGAAAATTCAATAATTCGTATGCGTTGTATTGTGCATTAAGAATTGTTTGTTCGCAAAACTCAAACATGTTAAGGTCTTTTTGACAAAAAGACTCGACACAAAAATTTTGTGCGGGCCACCAGGCATTTCCGTTCGACCGCTGATGTCCCTAAAGCGGCCACAGCCAAATTTTACGTGAGAACCACTGATCTAGAGCGACTAACTAATCACTTTTTATATTCTAGTTCTATCCTTTCTATCCTCACTCTCTTCAAAAACTAAAAAGTAGAACAACTGAGGAACAAGTATCACTAGAAAAAAATCTGAATAAACTCAATCAAGAGTCCACAAATTCCACATATGGTAAAAAACATGTTTTATTAAAAACAAAAGTCTAGGACACTGTAAAACGTGTCATATTCTCAAACTACGAAACATTTTTTTCCAAATTACGCTTTTAAAATAAATATACCCAAATTATTATATTAAGAGTACTGTTTGTCTGTAGCCTGTATTATACATTTATTCTGCACATAAAACACAGGCATGATTATATATCAGCTTAATAAATCTTCCATTCTATCGCGGTTTACTTTTTGCAACATAAAAATCTTTGTCAACAATTTCATGAATTTTGTAGGTGAAATACAAATAAAATCCCTCATCGTATTCAAGTACACACCTTCGTAGTCGTTTAAAATCAGGCACTCAGCCCGGGAAGGCTTTTATTGGGTAGGCAGTGTGTGCGTACTTGAAACGCGAGACGCCACTGGATATTCTGTTTTTACTACGCCGACGGCGAAAGGTCGACGCTCTTTTAATACCTCCAAGAAAACGTCACAAATAACAACAGGTCCGCAGGAAGTGACGCATGCTTTGATCCCTATATATATATATCTACATGTATATATAATCTACTATAACATTTACCAAAGAGAGCTTTAAAACTGTAACAGATTTACTTAAAAACGAAATCAATTTATCTGATATTTGAAGAGTCAATTAAATGTTGACTCGTCAGTTGTATATAATTTTTTTAAGTTCAATTATAAAATGTTGAATATATTGAAGATTAAAAACGTTGATTTCTTTTTGTCGAAGGTATCATTTATATATCTTATATATAAAACCGAAACGGCGTATGTATGTATGTGGGTCTGTAATTCCCTTTTGCATTGTTGTTGCAATTTGCCATAAAAACGAATATGAAAGAAAATATGTTTGAATTTTTATCGGCTAAGACATTTAGTCAAACAAAATGTAATAAATTAGTCTTCTACTGAACCTTTCCCGGCTTTTATTATTAATAATAATGTTTATTATTTACGTGAAGGTATTATTTGACATTTCATTGACAGCAAATTAGATTTTTTCCTTGAATTTGGAGATTTTAATGGGCGAGAATCATCAAATTAAATAAAGTTTGTGATTTTATTTTAACTCTATTTAAGATGTTAGATTTTGTGATATAATTATGTCGAATGATATAACATTAAATAATTATTGGTCGCTTAGTCCGAGCGACGCCGAGTAGCAATACTAGTAGTATATAAATGAAACCTTTACGTATTTTCACATATTAAAATTCAAAAGAATTGATTAGTGTTTGAAATATATTATAACATTTTATAAGCCGATGAAAATAATGAAGGCTACACATTTAATTTTTTGATATATTCAAGACACTTTATACTTTGATTTCATAGTGAAATATTGTATTATAAAAGAGCAGCAATCAGATAAGATTTAAACATATTCATTTTTTTAAGAACAACGCTACTTTACTGTAATAATTTAAAAGATGACCACCTTGGCTGCAACTTAAACGACGCTTCACTGGCGTTAAACACTTTTAAAAATAAAATCATGATTTAAAAAAATATATTGACTGAATATCTCTTTGTATAAATGCCAGATGCTCTTTCCGTCAGTACTTTGGTTGATTTGGAACGAAATAATTTAACAGCTACTGAAAAAAAACTTATCGGTGTTGCGGCATACAATAACCATTATTCTGTCATTTTGAAAGAAGGTGCTGAAGTATCGAATTGGAAAATTTTAAACATGAAATAAACAATTGATATTGACTTCATAACCTGTGCTTAGATTTTTAATAACGAATTCAATATGTAAATATTCATCTTATAGCATTTTATTGCAATGGATTCTAGTATGCTTATACGTATGGGATAAACCTATAATTTTCATGACATTGCGTTAAAAAGATTTTTCTTCATATTGCAACTTAGCATACATAGATTCAAGCGAATAAAAAATACAATATTATCTTCCACATGTCACCAGTCGCTTAATAAAGGCAACCACTTTTTTGTATATACATACAAAACAAAACTATTTCACTATTTTCAGCGTGAATACGAGTCCAATAATTTCTCATACAGCCTTCACTAAAAGCTCGGGATAACTTTCAACATTTCTTCACGCTTGAAGAAAAAGTATCACAGAATATGATATTTTGTAATCGCGTAAGAGGATTTTCACACACGCGTTCAGGGCTATTTTCTTTATGGGCACATAACGTGACCGTAAAAGTAGACCAGGCAAAAAACGTGATATACGTACAGCGAAAAAAAGTATTGTACATTTTTTTACCGCTTTAGTTACATGTGCTTGATAATATGATTATTACAATATGCATAGAAAGCACCTATCAAATAAACTATACAATTTTTTCGTATATTTTACGGTTCCATCTTATTATCGATATATAAAACCGAAACGGCGTATGTATGTTTGTCTGTAATTCCTTTTTGCATTGTTGGTCATTAAGTTGCGATAAAAACGAATATGAAAGAAAATATGTTTGAATTTTTATCGGCGAAGATATTTAGTCAAAATGTAATAAATTAGTCTTCTACTGAACTTTTCCCGGCTTTTATTATTTATAATAATGTTTATTATTTACGTGAAGGTATTATTTGACATTTCTTTGACAGCAAATTAGATTTTTTCCTTGATTTTGGACATTTTAATGGGCGAGAATGGGGCTGTCATCAAATTAAATAAAGTTTGTGATTTTATTTTAACTCTATTTTGGATGTTAGATTTTGTGATATAATTATGTCGAAAGATATAATATTAAATAATTATTGGTCGCTTAGTCCGAGCGACGCCGGGTAGCAATACTAGTTATCGATACAATAAACATGTTTTATAAGTTATCGTTGGCTTAGTGTAAAAATGATTTTATAAAACAAATAATCTGCACTAAGGAGATATCTTAAATTCGTGTTTTTAGCAATTCCAAAATACATATCTAATAAACTTTCGTCTTTTATATATTTGTTTACTTACTTCATTTATGAAACAAGCCAGTATTTCGTGTAATGCTATCTAGCATTTTGACGAGAAGACATCAGAGAATCGTTGTAGATCGAGAGCCATTCTTCTTGATGACCCTCTATAGATAAAAAAAAAAAAGTAAGCTGACCTTTTGAACTGTAGCAATCGCACCCCCTGTTAGCAGCGATGGGAAGGGAATGCAACTTAAATATAAACACTAAGCTTTAAGTCGGACGGAAGGAGACGGGAAGAACTTTGACGGTAACGCGCTTTAAAACTTGAAGCCCATCAAATAAATGTCAATAAAAAAAAAGCACGTTCAAAAAAATACGACACATTACGTTTGAATCACGGATTTCAAACTATTTTTTGTGACATATGTAGTTAAATATTACTCATCAAAATATACTTGCTTGACATATTTTCGATAGTATGGTATATTAACGAATGTAATTATTTTTTACTCTAGTTAGTGGTTGAAACTTACTATATTGGTATTGCCATACTAATTGTACATTATATCCATGTCAATATAGGTATAATACATTCGGTTTAATTAAGTCTTAGCGTGTAAGGTAAATTGTGTATTGGACACGAAGAGAAATGATTTATTTCTGATGACATTGTCATTGGCAGCTGCGTTGCCTTCTAATTGTGACAGTCGATTACTGAATGTATACATATGCAAATCGTGCCATTTTGTGCAATGTCAGAGCTACTGCATACAATCTAATATTTAAGAAGATTTTTCCCTTTTCAAAGCTTATTCGTTTATTTCAAATACAGAATACATACATACATAGCAAAGAATATTTGCAAAGCTGAGCGATAAAAACACTTTTTCTGTTATGATTTTATTTAGCCAGATTTATTTTCAAGGATTATAAAACAACCAATTCGACACATTACTTTGAAAAGGTTCTAACTGCTCTTGACACTTTTTTGCGGTATGATCGTTTGAAATTTCGATTGATTAAAATTCACTAGTAACAATGAGCAAGTAAAAATGTTTCAAATTACTTATTTTAAGCATCTTTTTTCACAATTCTTGCTGAGAAATAATGGTCTTAAAGATATAATGATGGAAATAATGATGAAAATCTTAGAACTTTGTCAAATAAATTTTGTAAAAATAGTGTGCAGATATAGTGCAACTCCGTTATTCAACCAAAGATACTTATAAAATTCATATGTACATATATAATAGAATGCGGTAAATAAAAGTTTTTCCAGCCAAAAAGTAATTTTAGGCAAAAATGACAATTAGAACCTTTTCAAAGTAAGGTAACAAATTGTCATCAATTTTTATTACTGTGTCGTACTCGATGAAAGATTGCTATAACTTAGTAATTGTTAGTAATCGTAAAATATCTAATGTACTTATTCTACAATTTACAAGCAAAAATGTTTGATGGACCAAAGCTGTGGTCTTTAACTATTTTTTCCATATCAAATCACACAGCTTCCACGAATCCTTAGAACAATATTCAAAAAAAAATGTCTGATGAAAAATAGTGCAAACGAATAGTAAAATAACATTTTAAATGAAAAAGTTTACGATTTTGTTTTCCAATATTTTTCTCAAACATTTCTGTTGTAGCAACTTGATTTTCTGAAAATTTTATTAACAGCAAAACGCTTTAAATTGTTTTTAGTAATATCTAATACATCTTTTTGCCAAAAGTTGAAGATTTTATTTAATGCCTTTTAATTTGCGTAACCAGGTTATTATCGAGCGCATTTTTTTAATAATGTATTCTTATGATGAGATCATAAAAAAATATTTTTCGCATTATGTCAAAATAACATCTCGCTATCAGACAAGTTAAATACGACTATAAAATGGGTTGGGCTCGTAGCGCAATGGTGAACGTCGTTGGTTCAAGTACCAGTACGAACAGTATTTTTTCAGTGAGAGCTTGTGTTGTTATACTTTTACTTATTCTTTATACCCCTACTTTCATCGGACAAATAAGAGGTTTAGCGTCTGAGTAAGAATTCTTTCTCCGTAAGAAAGACATAAACTCTAAATTAGAAGCGAAAATTGATAAAAAAAAATAAGTGAGTATTTTTTATTTTGATAAAGCATTGCTGATTAAACGAAAACTATTTTATTTATATTTTTAATTACTTAAAATATTAAACTGACTAATATATCTACGTAATTACTCCATTAAAAGTTTTTTTGATTGTAATACAAATGTCTACTGAGCTATGATACTGATTTATAAATGTAACCAGCTTAATAATGCACGAAACTGTTAATGAAATATACTTGTATTTAACTTTTTAATAATGTATGTAATGCCACAAATTCAGTTTTATCAAACTTCAAGCTGTCTGTTAATTAAAATAATTTCAAATTAAATTGATGTCTTGGTTTTTCTACGTATCGTACACGTGGAACGCCAAAGTTATCAATTTAATTTGAAATTAAAATGAACTTCCACAAAGTTTCCGCTGAATCCATCGAAAGTATAAAATAAATGTTAATCAACGAGCATATATGTATGGTAAACAACAGTTAACTTTATTAATTTCTGTCAACAACCTTTCATGAAAATATTCAATGGCTCCGTACATTTTACTTAAAGATATAATATATCAAAGAAAGAAAAATACTCAGAAATTTTCTTCGAAGAAACATATTCGTGTATTTTACTTACTTGATATATAGTCGCCCTTCACCCTGTTCCGCTGGTACATTCGAATCTCTGTTGGGAGCATATTGAGGCGTTTTTCCTTTTACCCCAGGCGACTCACCCAGCTTGACGTAAGACGCGCTTTTTTAAGGATCGACGCCTCTACCTCTCATATTCTTTCATAGCCCTAAATATGAAACGTCAGGTGCATGTTTTATGGGAAAATCTTTAAGAATAATAAAAACACAGTACAACGTCTTTTAGATGTAATATTTTTATTTTAATAGTCGGTTTTAATTTTGCAATAAAGTTTCTTTAAATAATTATAATCATGGATGTTCTGTCGTCGACTTGGTAAAATCATGGTACCCGTTGATGTACGAGAAAGATAGTTTTATCGATGCGATTGAAGGTATGCAACTATATCCATTTTCATTTTTAAATTGTAACATTTTATAA
Source organism: Himalopsyche kuldschensis (assembly GCA_028554975.1). Classification (NCBI taxonomy): domain Eukaryota; kingdom Metazoa; phylum Arthropoda; class Insecta; order Trichoptera; family Rhyacophilidae; genus Himalopsyche; species Himalopsyche kuldschensis. The sequence goes on from JAHFWI010000005.1 coordinate 4,037,605, forward strand.
GCTCACGGTGTATGCTGATTGGAAAACATGGATTTAGCAGCTTTGAGTTTTACTGTAACGTTGCAAATATTAATTTGAATACATAAATTTAATATAAAATAATGTAACACTATAATATTTTGTTTTATAATGTCGAAATTTGAGATTTTTTTAATTACTTATCTAAACTGATCAGTTATTAATGCTCGCGATGAGCTAAACCTGTCCTGATCCTAATAAATCTTATGTGGAATTAGTAGAAAAGATGTTTTATTATTTTTTAAAGAAAATAATTATTTATGTGTATCAATCGCCATAATAACAGTAGATTATGACTGAAGAAATTCGACGAGGAATATCAATATTGAATGATGACTTTAATAAGTTCATATTTGATGAAGAGTTTATACACAAGTCCACATAAGAAAAATAGTCCAACGTCATTTTTGTTTCTTCTTGATTTTTTTATTTACACTTTTTTATTCAATATATAATGTTAATGGACGTGCGGTGTTGCGCCGTCGATATTTAGTGGGGTCAAATTCCATTTAACTTATTCCTACGTTTCCAAAAGTATCGACGCCTATTTCACTTTATTCCTTATCAGTCGTTCCTGAAAGAGACGTTTCCATCTCAGCGGGTGAAAATCGTGAAGGCTCTCGGGGCGAGGAAATCGTATATCATTCGGAAAATGCCCTGCAAGATTTATAGCCGTGACTCTGCGAATTATGGAATGGATTAAGTCTAAAGCTTAGTTTAATGCGATACTTGCACCGCCGAAGGGTGGAAGGAAAACGGCAGATTTAGATTTTTAAACGATAAGAATCACAAAAAAAAACACAATAACATCTCGGAAAAAAGTATCCTCCTTAAGTATAATGTGTTTTTCGTAATCATTCATTTAAATTGAAATCCATATCATTATTTAACAAGACCATCTATCTTATTATTTATTTGAATTGCCGGAAAATATAACAAGAAAATAAGGTATTTTTTGCCTTTGTGACTCAATCATAAAATAGATTGCTATTTTAATGTATAAAATAAATTCTCATTTCTATAACTTCCAATGAATTTCGGAGTCTTAGGATACATATGTTAAGCACAGATTCTTTTTACATCATAAGAAAATACAACAGCGATAAATATTTAATGTATTATTTTCTATCATAAAGGTAACTGAGACTCTTCGCAAAACAGTTTGTATGTGTGTACCATTATAACTTGACCATTAGCAAGGGCAACACCATCGCGTGAGTGATGTTTAATACTAAACCAAAATTTTTTATTTATTTAAATATTCTTGTATGCTAGATATAAATGAAAAAAAATCTTTATGTACATATTTTTACTAAAACAATTTTTTTCATCTTTTGAATACGGTTTAAGAACAGATGTAAATTTTTGAATATCGCTATCAGTATCTATTCGCTCTCGCTGAGTTGTGAAAACTCAGTGCCTTGTAATTTACTCTAGAAGCCGTCGGAGTAATCGATTGACCTGGCTTACGAATCCTACTGGATGGATCCTATCGATCAAATTATTAAATTATTTTTGAATGACAACACTCGATTGCCTCTTAAAATGACTTTCTGTTAGTACTAAAAAGTTTTTGATGAAAAAGTAATTTATATCAAAATAAAAAAGCCTACACCCAACGCTCTATTAAATGTTTATTTTACAAATTTAATGAAACATATTAGTGAGAATATTTTTTTTAAATAAATAAACTAAATTTTATCTGCTGTTTTGTTTCATAAAAACCTGTCAGGATATTATGAATTTTCAGGACAATAAAAATACGGTAAGAAAAATAACAATGTATTTTAGTTCTACATAAATTTTATATATTTGGTGATAGCTATTTCGGCTTACGCCTTCGTCAGAACTATGTTTTAAAACGTGTATTAGAAATAGCTTATATACCTTTGCTAGACAGGGTGCCTCGTACATCCTCTCTTTCTTTTCAAACCATACCAACCATGGAAGAATTTAAATAAGTTTAATTTATTGGCCTAAAGTAATGGTGCGAAATATAATCTGGGTATTTTTGGGTTATTTTTATCGTGTGAAACCACTTAAAATCTGCAAAATCTTAAGTGCATATATTTTAATTTATAAATTGTTTTTAGTTTATTGCATAATAAAGGGCTTAGAAGAGGTGAAGCAATACAAGTAATCTGGTCGTTAAGAATTTCATTGGATCAATTGACATGGCAATAAAAATGTTTTAATTTTGACTTTATTAAACATAAGTTTAAATTTATTTACCCATATTTTACTTTTGACGCCACGGCTCCACCCTGTTGCGATGAGACTAAGGGTTGATATTTACACTGTCCACGTTGGGTATTATTAATTACCTAGCATTTAATGATTCAACAGATTTGGTTTGTTAGCATAGGAATATGGCAGTGCAATATCAGAAGAAACAGTGGCTAAGGAATTCGTTTGCATTATAAACTGACTGGTTTGAAATATTTATACTAAGTTTTATTTAAAATTAATTAAACACATTTTAGTGCTTTGTATTTCCACATTTATAATTTTCTAAAAATCAGGATCAAAAAAATAGTTTCGATTTTAGAAAAAAAAATGACTGGTCCTGATATTTATAAAATCATAAATGGAATTAGTACTAAAATTTGTTTTATTTATTTAAGTAATGCATTTCCACTAATAAGGAGAGTGAATACATTTAAAGTGGGTGATTAATTAGTGGTATAATATAAACGAAAGTAGTGTCATAACATATCGGTGTTGTTCGGGTAAAACCTGAGAATGGCAAACAATTGAATTTACAGAATGAATATTCAAAAAAATATATGAGAATAACTATGAAAAAAATAAGTGAGAACAAATATATTATTATCAAAATTTAGATTATTCTTCTAGTCATCGAAATAGTGACGGTTTTCAGGAGTTCAAATATTAATTACAAAATTAAATCTAAAATTATCTACTTATCCGCATTACTTTTTTTCAAGTCATTATTAGGTTATGCTCATACACCATCGATATAATATACTACTAGTTTCGAGAAATATCTTCAATATGAGCGAAAAAATATCCTTCTCTATGTAGCGGACTTGATAAAAAACTTATAATGATGTTATGAATGTTTCAATCAAAAAGTCACCGTGATAAATTTGCTAAGCATTTTTCAATTTAGCAAGATTCATCGCGTGCCGGCCGATGATTTGACATGACTTAGCCAAGTCCCATCCGCATATTTTTAATTCATTAATATAAATATTGTTGTTGTTGAATACGAATATTACATAATACATACACATTGTAAAAAACACACTGCTGTAGTAAAATAAAATGAAAAGATGTTATTATAAAATTTCTTACTCACGATCTTAATGACTTTGATCTGCAGTAAGAATTTTCTTTTCTGATTATAAGGTAAAGCGAAGACCCAATTATTAAAATTGAGATGTTCTGTATTATTACATAATTTATATCAGATTCGATTTATTTCGGGGAAGTACTCAAATCGAGTGCTACTGTTATTAGATTATTGTTATTTTGCTTTATAATGCATTTCCCCCTATCACTAGGGTGACCAATATAAATTTAAGATAGCTCGCTATAAAGAAGCAAATGTGTCCTGATTTGAATAAGAAAATTTGACAATGCCTTCATTCCTATTTTTAGTTTTTTTTAAAACTTGTTATAGTAATGATTTACTGAAGCTTATTTAACCGTCTCTATAATAATATATTGCGAACCGGCTTATTAGCAACCGACACTAATTTTAATATAAAGTTTAAAATAACTTTTATTATTCCACGTATTGTACACTAATTTTAACTACCTACAATAAGGTGTTATATAAGGAGGTAATTTTCAAAAGTGAACAATTCCAAAATATTTTTTTTCAACTGCCAGATTTTGATTAAACTTTTGAGACCTTTTTTATTCACATGGAAAAGTTTGACTCTTTACACATTATCCGTAATTCTTAAGTTTAAAACATATTTTAAAAATATTGATAGTAAACACAAATTTATGAGGAAAAAGTAATGAAAATATCTCAAATTTTCAGTTTTTCAGCAAATGGATTTGTCCACTTTTGAAAATTAGCTCCTCATATTATATATGCTATGGCAACTGTCGATAATTGGTAGTATGCCTTTATAATAAAAATAATACCACATTTTTAGTACTTATTCCACGTTAAATTTATTAGCTTTATCAACTCATTTTATCATGCAGATTTATGAAATATATACAATTTTATTAATATCACGAATAAGGTTCATTGATTGAGAGTTTGTCTGATTTACAGATTTTCTTTTTCAATAGTTTATTTTAGTTATTATCATTTGAAGAAAAATATATATATACAAGAGAAAATCATTTACAGAAAAAAATATGTTTCTTCTGGTGACAGTAAATACTGGTCACCCGTTTGTCACAGACACATTCAAACTGACACCATTACACAAACATTGTATGCTTGAATAGACGTTAAGTAAGTTATATGGCGTCGGCTCAAAATCCTACTCTGAAGCAGTTTTGCTTTTCTAATGTTTCCCTATTAAATTGAAAATAACGCGGAATCTATATAAGTGCTTTAAACTGCTAACGAAGTCTAACGTGTTTCACTGTTACACAACGCTGACGCTGAAGGTACTAAAGAGTGTTAAATACATTACATGTTTTGCAACATTTTATGAATACAAAACAAAAAAGATATATTTTTTCTCAATAGAAGCATTTTATAATATCTTTTCTATAAAACGAAGAGCAATGTATACTATGTTATTCGGTTCTAATTATCAGTCGAAGGAGACGTCTCTGATTGACAGTTAATATAAAAATATAACCGTTTCCGACGAATGAAATAAATTTACTAAAAAAACAAACGAATTCAGTTTGCGAACATCGTGACAGAATAATTTTTGAATTTTACATAATACTAATGATTTTCCAATACAGATTTTCAGCAAGCAAAATTAACAAATATATTGTGAAATGTTTTGTTGTGTAGTCAATTTTTCAATACAATCAACACTCCTGCAGCGCCTTCTGCCATAAAATGGTTTTTCTATAGCGTGTGCTACAGACTTCAGGAAAATTATATGTAATATTCTAGATACGTATGTGCGATAGAAAAATATTTATCAGTTGCTGTACTTCCCTTATATTTTGACAAAGTACGGCATATAAAAATCCCTGTCTCGGTGCTGTAGGAGAGTTGATTTTACAATACAATTGACAGCAATTTTGGCATTTCGAAATCGGCGAAAAGTTTATTTTATACAAAGACACATAAATAGAATGGTGCTGTTTTTTTCTTTGGTGGAAATCGTAATTAATATTTCTTGAATTGGAATACTGCTGTTGCCTTAAGGTGTATTTAAACTTTTTATGGTCGAATATAAGTCGTGTTGGCGTTGAAAAAGATGTTGCACTTAATGAAAGCACTTACCGTGCAACGCTTGGCATATTGAAAATCTTCCAAACGCGAGTTCAGAAACGAAACGATACGAAAAGCCGAAAAGTTGACTGTCGCCTTGTTGAAAACTTTCTACACAGCCGATGAAATCTCTAAAAGCCCAAAAATACACTTCGGGATTAATATTTCCCCTTGTCTAAAGGCAATGCGGAATACTGTGGCAGAAATCTGATACTTATGTATTTATATTTAGAAACAGGAAAAGCTTTTTTTCCCCAATCTCCTCTTTTATTAATTTTACAAACGGAATACTGACAATATTTCAGTATGTACTGAAATAGTGAGCTATTTGTGTACTATTATAAAGTCTCGAAAAAAATTGGTCATCATTGGAAAATGTGGTTTGTCCCACTACATCTTGTTATGTGTATGCGATTAAGAAAAGAAACTTATTTACTTCGCACTTAATTGATCCGATACAGATCTGCACCTAGTTAATGAAACCATGCAAAATGGTACGGCAAGAAATGATTTAAAAAATAATAAAAAATTTATCGCTAAAAAGCTAGTAAGGGATTCCATCCATTTGATTTCCTTTTTCTAATGCCTCCAAGAATCATAGACCTACTCAAACCAGCTGCCATAGACAGATGTTTAAAATGGAATTAAATTTAATATAATTATATTTAGGAAGTAAATTGATATGAATAAATATGTATATACATAATGCATTCGTGAAGTTAAAAATAAATCAATTGGTGAGCCATTAATTTAAATTTAAAAAAGACTTGTAAGTTTCAATTATTCTAAGTAAGATTGACGACTGATTATTTTGATCGTTTAACATAAACAATCCTGTTGATTTAAGCTATTAATGCGCAAAGCTTTGAGTTTTTATCTTAAAAGCTTATTCAAATTCATTCATTTTTAAGTTCTTTATTGTTTACTGTCTGATTCTTTGTGGAAAGGTAGTGACAAAATGTTTCAAAATAAATAAAAACAAAAGTTAGTTCAAGAGAATTTACAGTTCTAGTTACGGACTTTATTCTTTGCTTATTAATTAAATGTTCCAATAAACATGCATAAACGTTGAACAAAGTGATTAAATAGTAAAATGTCTGCAAAATTAACATCATAAATCATTTAGCGATAGAAAATTACTTGTAATATACATATGTATATGTACTAAAATATATATCTGATTATCAAAATTACAATATGAATTAAATGAACAACCGTGTGTACCTTGTACATGTTTCACTAATTTACAAATCAGTTCATTAACTAAACATCATTATGTATTTTCACGATATATCGAATTATTTCGATAAAAAAGTATCATTTTCACTCAAGGATATCACTAGTGAATTGGTACACTAGACTGGCATTATTTAGGCGTTATCTCTCGAATATTAACACCTGGTTATTTCCAACTACACTGAGAAATAATCCCAATAACCCATAATAATCCTTAACATAACAATAATGTTCTCTAATAACCCACGAATACGATATTATACTAAATAGACACGTGGCAGTATTGAAAATAGAACATTTATTTTATAATGCGATAAGAGGTCTATGCTCTGTGTATACATCTTATAATCTCATAAGTTGCAAAAAATTGAAATGAAAAATCAAATCTTTTCATTTCAAATGTTTTAACAGTTTGCTCGGTATCTTCAGCTAATTGTTGGATATCCACGGCTTTTCCAAGGCCTATCCACAATCTCTTATTGCCATAATGATTGCTATGCCTTTGTTCTTTTTTATATCCACTTGATAGAATTTTAGTTCCCAAGACTAAGTTATAGCATTTCGCATAATGTCTCATTTAGAATTTTGACTGAAGGTGCTGAATGGAAGATCAATTTAAATTTTTTTCATTTTCATAAGCTTTGTTGCCAATGACCCGAGTTTCGTCATTCGGCATCTTTTGGCATCTCAAGTTTACAAATAAACTTGAACTGACAGTCTATGTTGACTGTCGTAGTCTTGAACTGACTGACTGTTCACTCGTGCGCTTGATATGCCTAAAGATGCTGAAAGGCGAAACCCGGGTCGTTAGCGACAAAACTCGTGCGAAAATTCAAACGATTCTAATTTTATAATATGTCAGTTAGAAATTAAAAACCCAACCGAATAGGTTTAATTAAACTGACTAAATAACTATGTAACGATATAATTGCGTACACAATGAATAAACATATAAAATGCCACATAGTCGTATTATAAAACCCATCCGGATATGTTCCGGAAGAGTCCGGAAGTCTCGACACCAGGTACTGTACCGCATTATCGGTGGGAGAAATTGGATTGAGCCAGAGGCGGTAAAGTCGGACGCGCTAACGAGCAGCCGCTGGCTTCACCAAATCGCGAGGCGCCACTGCGAAAAGACTATCCTCAGCAGCGTAGAATTATGTTTCAAAAGTTTCTTTGGCGCTTCCGCTTCTTCACTGTTTTGACTCGTAACACACTATTTTGTGGAGTGAAGATATTTTTGTTTCAACATTACAGGAACCAGTTTATCTTTAATACTTTTGATGTATACACATAAAATTCAAAATATCTTCCACGCAAACTGAATTCGTTTGTTTTTTTTATAAATTTATTGGAATCGTATTAAAAAAAATTAACAACAGTCAATAAAAGTCAAATCCGACGATTGCCAATAAGAAACAAATAAAATACGTCGCCATTTGTTTGATATAAAATTATTAACAGTAGGAAAAAATTATCTTTTTTGTTTTGTACTTATGAAATGTGGCAAATCATATTACTATTCGTGACATGTGTTTCGCTTCTCCAAGAAGCATCTTCAGACTGACTATCGGAAAGGTTGATTTACTAATAGTAATACAAAACGTGGAATAAATTAATTTATTTTAAAATTGATGCACGTTTATCTTTAATTGAACATCCCAAATAGATATGATTAATCTTGTATGTAACTCCAAAACGGTAATCTTAAAAATGTGAAAAAATCCCTTATTTAATAAAGATCTATTTATTTGCTGAAAAAGTAATTAAATTGATATACAACACAAGGTGTGCGTTGTAAGCATGGCTTTAATAATTAAACATTCTCATCAAATACGGTAAAGGATAGAATAGACGCTTAAATGTAATCTGCTTATTTTGCGGTGTTAACGGTTATTGATTTAAGCATATTTTTTTTTTGTTCCATTTATGTTTGTGAACCATTTTTCTCTCGCACCACTTCACTGGAAGGCCAGTGCAAGACCAGTTGTCCGGTAACTATCGACCTTATTGTATAAACGAGCGGCGATCGCAAATTGGATTTGCTGCAGGGCCGCAGCAGGTGGTGGGTCTCCGCGGAAATATCTCACCTTGTCTCTATCAGCACACAAAAGGCGTAAAATACTTCAATCAACTGAGCAAATTTCATTATTTTCCAACGCCGTGTATAGCTGAGCGTACAATTCTCTTGAGATTTCGTCATACTAGTTTGTTAATTCTAAACTTTGAATCCTAAATGAAAATCATTTGAATATTATTTTTGATTGATTTTAAAAAGCTTTTAACATAATGGAATATTCGACTTAAGTAATGTTGTAACTCGTTAATCAGCTATTATTGCAATGCTCTTTTAAAATCTGCACGCTCACCAGTGTGAAAATAAACAGTAAGAAAAAAATATCGGTTGTAGTTTAAACCAGGGCTGTGGAGTCGGAGCTTTTTGGTCGGAGTTGGAGTCGGAGTCGGAGTCGGAGTCATCGCAGTGATTTGGCCGGAGTCGTACTCGGAGTCAGAAACTTTGAAAAGTTTGAACTTTTTATTTTTGCATTTTATATGTCAAATTTGGCTTTTGGTCGCATTGATAGGGTTGATATTTAATTGAATACACATAAATAGGAAAATTAGGGGGAAAAAGTGACGATATTGAACTTTTTTGGTCGGAATCGAAGTCGGACTTTTTTTCACCGACTGGACTAAGCCGTTAAATTTGCGACTTAATTTTTTTTATAACTGTCTAAATTTAGTGTAGAGAAAATAATAAACCTGGTTAATACGTTCCTAGCGTTTGCGTGAAATTTATTAAAATAGAATTCTTGAGGACTTTTTTACCAATCTATTATCAAATTATTAGAAATATACATAAATAGGAAGATTTTTATTACGTACGTACTTATAACGGTTATTTAATTGTTTGAATTCAAAATAAAGACAAATAATAAACCATATCTAGTATTTAGTAGGACTGTGAAGTCACTAAAAAAAACACGAATTCTACTCCAGCATTTACCAAAAACACGACTAAAAAAACTCCAACTCCGTCACGTTTTTCCTACCTTTCCTATTTATGTATGTGTATTCAATTAAATATCAACCAAAAAATCTGGCCAAAAGCTAAATTTTACATATTATATCCATAAATAAAAAGATATCCGAGTACGACTCCAGCCAAAAACGCCGCGACGACTCCAACTCCGATTCCACAGTCCTAAAATGTTGTTTAGTATTGTATTTTACTATTTTGACAACATAGTTAAAAATTCTAACGTTTGAATTGTCGAACAATGTAAAGAATAACTGAGAAATACCAGTTCTTAAAAAAATATGCCCATTCAGTAAACAAAATATTATTAATTTATTTTAAATATTACGTTGGATATATGTAATTATTATTTTTATCAACTGCGATGACAGATTGAAAGTGTTATATTGTAACACATTCTGTTCAGATAAAAACAGCTAAATTAAAAGAAAAGGAAGTCAAACGTATACGAAATGTCTTGTCAAAGTAATACATTGTTTCATCTTTTGTAAATTATTTCCGTGTTGTCATGTTTGCTTTAATGAGATCGTTCCGTGAAAAGTGAAACGTTGAACTTATTAAAAAAGAGCCTACAGTGCAATAACCCGACAGGTGTCTGGCGAATTCATTAATTACAATCTTTCTTAGCTTTTTTTGTATTTTTCCAACAAGAATTCTGGCAAAAAAGTTATGCATTAGAGAGAAGTGTGTAGCATTATTTTATGGGTTCCGGAAGTTATTGCCTTCCCTTACAAAGAGTTTATTAAGATACACAAAGTTATAAAAGGTTTGTATCCCTCTCATAACAACTTTTTCATGGGAAAACTTTTCTTTTAAGTCATCACTCAATTTCTCGCTGAGCTTTTCTTTCCGAAAAAAAATGTTTTGAAAAAATGATTTAATGAATTTAGGCTTTGATGGATGGCACCTAAATGAATTTAATGCTTTTTCAAAGAAGGAAAGAGAATTCACGTGTTAAAATATCGTTTCGGAGCTTTTGAAGCCCATGAATAGAAATATTATCGTTTTTTTACTTAGTAAACATTTACCGCAATTAAAAATAGTCTCTTTTTAATGAGCAGTAGAAACTAATTATGTCTTAAATTGAAAGTTATATTCCAAACTTCTTTGTCGTCAAAAGTTTTTGATTATTTCTAGACTTTGAATATATATTCTGTACTTATACTTACTTCAATCTATGATCCTTATAAATTATTGAGATGATAAATATAAGTAACGTAAAAGTTAGATTTATAAATCGCTTACCTATTTTTTAAAATTTGTTTGGATGAAATCTCGATTTTACTTGTAATAAAAATTATTAAACGATCTGTTACTCATTTTTATGCTGTTAAATGTCACTTCTTGATGAAAAAGCATTATTTAAATAAATAAAAAAAACATTATATAGTACAACAGATATTCCGATAAAAATCAGGAACGGTTTGGCTAATCTGTATAATAATACATTTCACTGTAGTGCTTAATTTTAAAATCACAATAATAAAATATTTTAGTTCTTATTCCACATTTAATTTATTAGATCAGGGCCGGCTTCGCTCATAGCGATATTTATAGAAAAGTTAAACAAGGCTTATAAGGTGTGACAAACAATTGGTATAACAACTAAGCAAATAAATCAAAGTAAAATAATAAAAAAATATACCTCTTAACAGTACAAGCTACTACATAAAAAATAAATTAGGTTAGGATGATCATTAACAATGAAAAACAACATGTTTGTGTGTTTAATAGAAAGGAAGCATTAAATAAATAGGAAATATTGTATTTTATTTATTTATACAATCTGATTAGCCCAAGATTAAAACCCAATTAGCTTCGATAGAGACGATATTTTCAAAAAAAAATGTCCCATTGTTTGATGAGAATTTTAATGTTATGGTACAAATATGTAACTAAATGGATGGATTTCCCCCGTAGTGGTTTACTGAAATTTATTCATATTTACATCATAGTAAATATTACAAAATTACTGGAACTTAGGTATTGAAGGCTGTATTTTTATTTGCCGCACGTAGGTAATCATGCTAATGGGATTAATATAATGACCGATTACACGGGATCATTAGGAATTATTGTCTTAAGCTGACAGTCGTAAACAGTGGAATAAACACTTTTTCTATCATTGCGCAACTAGGGCAAGGTAAGAGACGCATGTCGGCGCCTTTAAGACCCATCACATTTATTCTAGATTTGCCAAACTAATTACCTCAGGGTTCAAGCTATAATTAAATATAATACCTGGTCGTAAATGCTACCATAATACATCACCTTGTACGTCTGATTAATGGTTTTGATAATGGCAGTCATGCTTACTAGAAACTGTTGTTTTTGGAACTGATATGAAGAAAGTCCGCTCCCATTGTGGATCATATGCATTCCCAATTGAGATTTTTTTTTACGAAAATTGTTTGCTGAAAATTATTCAGATATTCAACTTCTCTTTCTCGAAGAGAGTATGGGTAAAAAAGATTGTTTATTGTGAAAAATGAATCTGTACTACATGATTGAGGATGTCGATTGAATTAATGATTTCAATATCAAACTTGGATCGACCGAATTTTGAACTTTGTCATTCGTGTATTTGAAATGTCTTAGCGACAAAGCTCACGGAAGAAAACAAAATTCACACCATTTAGATTTGTAATACATGACATTACAGCTGACGCTAATGCGTCAAGCACTTGACAAATAAAATAAAGATAATACATTATATATTAGGAAATATAATAATAGAGAGAAAAGTATAGTGCAGAAAACATATTTTAAGGTATATATCAGCAAGCATTCATAGGACTAGGACAAGACTAATGGTAAGCTTACTGCTCTCTGCCGTTTAAGGATCGGGTGGATGTGGAAGAGAACAGATACATCTATATCCCCAAACAAAATCAATAATTCGATTTAAAAATAAAGTTACCCGGAGTAAGATTCAATTCTTTATGCTCTGCAACCGAAGCCAACGTTTAAAATTGAGCACGGATTATTATTTTAAAGACTTCATGGTAGGTTTATATTTTTATTTTAAATATTGTAAATATATTACAATATGTCAATTCTGCTATAAAAAACTCAATCTGGTTTTATATGCATATTGAAATCACGTATATCTCTAAGGTAATAAAACCCTATCTCTTAAAAACATTTTACAGGACGCGCTGTTGTTTTTTTTTCAAATCCCATACGCTGTCGCGTGATATCAAAAAAATATGGCAGGAGAGATTTTTTAAAAATCACGGGATTTTCCCTGTTTCCGTTCGGCTTGATGGGTATAAAAGTTTGGGGAGAGGAGAGACCAGGCCCGTGTAATAGAAATCCCATGCACCACGGTAAAAGTTGGAAGTTCTATGAGCTAGGGAAGTGATTGAAAACCATTTATATATGTACGTCAACCTACTTGGTATATTTTGTGTGGACGAAAGACTACTGAAAAATAATAATTGAATAATTTCAATAGAAAGACGGAATTATATCGACATGAATAGCTTAGCAATGATTACTTCGTTTTATGAACACATTTCATATCTGGTCACCGTAGTCTAGTGGTAAGGCTTTCACCCTTGTCAGTCTTCGGTTGGAATAGTCGAAAGCTATTTTTTTTCCTTTTGTTGCACCTCGTGATATCGATGATGTTTTTTTATCCACGTCATTTATCTTTGAGTGGAGACAGAGGGTATTTTTGAATAACTACTAGATCTTTACTAACTCTCATCTTATCCTCTCTTATTTATTCTCATGTGGTTTTTTTGAAATAACTGTTTATAATAAATATTAGAAATTCATATTATTCACATTGGAAGTATGGTTAGTCAATCATTATATAAATTTTTATTTTTAAGTAGGCATGAGTTCAGTATCGCTATTAAAAATACTTCTTGGCATGTCAATGTGTATCTCGTATGTTGACCGTCTGCTATCACTGGAATGGTCTCCCCTACTCTATCATGGAATATAGTGCATCTGAAGGCTATAGAATTTGAGGGTGGCTAAGAGATGAGCCAAGCTGGATGCTGCACACTGTTCATGTAAACTTAGCGAATCTTGTACTCTGATCCGGATATATTTTTTAAAGGTTTCATTTAATGAGATTCAAAACCGTACATACAATTTTGATTAATTGTACATTTCGATTTATTGATCTAAATATGGTGTTCAAAAGTGTTCTTGATCTAAAATAATTTATTAAATTACCATTTCTATCGTTTATGAGCTTCCACAACTTTACCGTCAAACACCCATAGCAAAATATGCAATTGTAAAGTAATATTTTTCTTCGTCTGACAGATATTTTTTTAATGACAATAAACTGCTTACAATGGATTACTATTTATTTTTGAATTATAAATTTATTGTTGCCACAAGCTTTATGTTGTGGTGATTTTCTATCTTCAGTAAATATCTATCTTTATTCTCTTCAATATGAAACTAACATTATCTCTTATTATCTCTGCTTTCTTAAGAAATCGTGGATTTCACCAGTAATAACGAAAATATTGTATAGTTCTGTATATTTTCTTTGTGCTATTTAGTGAATTTGGCACGGCATTTAAATATCTAGTGAAAGTGGAACATTGTAAAGACTCCAAATAAAATAAGATTGGTTTATGATTTGAAATTCTGGGTTAGAAAAGTAAAACTTCCTTGTTTAAATTATGATTAAAACAATGCAAAAAAATATACAAAAACAGCTGAATGTTTTGAAAAGCTATCAAAGAAGATAATAAAAAGCAGACTTAAACATAATTAAACTACCAACCGTTATTAATGTGTTAGCTGTCGGTAAAGTTTAGTTAATCGATGAAATCGTTCCAAGGAAGCTTTTCGATCAATCTAGAGCTTTCGGCGTGGCAATCTCTTGAGCTGAGCTAAAATCTATTAGTTGTCACTACACGCTAAGGCTGCCGAAGAAAGTGAGGGTGTTTTAGTTAACAGCCTCCTAAGTGACGGAATGACATATCAATCGTAGGGGAGGGGGCTTAGGAGAAGGTCTCAAAGGTAACGGTAAGGCTATGTTAAAGACTTCCGAGTTCACGCTAAGGAAGATGTTGGTAACGAACCTTCTCAGAGGGACTATTTGATATTTTGATTGAAATCATATAATTTGTCTTAGTTTTTATATTGAAATGAAATGAAAAATTATATTCAGCAATTGATATTGATTTTTCAAAGTAATTTGAAACTAAATTTTATGATTTTACTTAATACTATAAATCAAAAAGTATTTTTCGTAAATCTGTATTTCATTGGTTTTTAAATAAATCTTGGGCATTATTTTTAATTTGATTTATATTTGTTTGTAAAATAGTTTCTACTTCTATTTTAGTTGATTACGGGTGTTTTTAATTCGACTAATTTTCGTCCAATGAACTTATTTTGCAATCTTAAAAAAATAAAAATTTATAAAAGTTTGGTAAAATATCAATCTCGCTTGGTTACAAAAAGGCTTCAATTAAACCATCGCCACACTCGATAATGCATATTTTATTAACATGTTCATTAATCAATATACTAACGAACCCCAATCACTAGTTGGCTATGTAAAACCCATCGCATAAAATCTGATCCTTATTATAGCTGTGGGGTTGTTTATCGCGCGCCCAATCCAACCCCTCGGTGATAAATAGGTGCCATCGGATTGAAAGATAACACGGTTTAAAGATAGCGTCGTTCCGCATCATGGCTTTATGACCCTGTAAATTTTTCCATGGCTTACAATTCGGTCCACGATGGCTTTTAGATCTCTTCAATTGAATTGTCGAAATAATTAAAACCTCAAATTGATTTTCTGTTCATCGGTTTTGTATTTTTTTTATATTCCTTTAATAAAGAAACTAACATTACTTATGTAAGTCTCTCAAAAAAGAAGGTTGTTATTCACCACAAACAACTGAAGCGATACTTTACTTAGTGCAGATGGTCTGGGACATCCAGCAGTCTTATCTATAACGCGATGTGATGAATATTAGAGTAAAACTGTTTTTAAAGTGTTCGGATATTAAATTATATACCAGTTGGAGCAGTGTTATGGTAGAGTCTTGCACTGTGGATGCCTCTGGAGAGCCTCAACTCTGCTTGCTCTTTCACCTGACCTGTGGGTATGTGACGTCTAGAATGAACTATGATTGCATTCTTTGGAACTGGAAGATACTGGTCAGGAGAGAAAACAAAGCTAAGAGTGGGTGACAGAAAGCTGTGGAAACAAAACTGAATAATATATCACTTAGATGAGAAAAATAATAATTTCATATTCTTAATTCAAGGACAATTATTTTTTTTAACTCCATTACCACCAATTTCATTTTTAATCGACACACGGGTTTCTTAACGAATAAGCTTTTAAATCACGTCACACAGTTATGTATTGTTGACAGTTATACTTTTCAGCGTATTCATGAATACAAGTCATTCAACAAACAGATTATGAATAATTAATCTGTCGGTTGAATGATAATCGGTTCTAATTAAAACGGATTCGAAATAAAACCTTCTAACGATTTCAGTTAGATAAGTTTACCGAAAATATTAATAGAAACGTAATGCAATGAAACTATAATTGGTGACATAAACAAATTCAGTTTAGTATGCAAAACAGAAGAACTGTTTGAAAACAATTATTTGTTTTGTAAATTTAACCGCTGCAAAAGAATATATTTATCTCAAACGTAAATTTAGCCGTAAAATTGAAATGGTTTTTTAATTAAAAAGTTAATCACATTATTTGTCTAGTGCAATGCTGGTTTTGATACGCTCTCTCCCATATTATACGTGAAGTTAAACACTAGGAAAAGTGGAAACAATATACCCTGTGGAATAAGCTTTTTGTGTTTTAATTTATTTCTTTATATCAATGTCATTTTGTTCACCTAACGATTCTTTGTATTGTATTTTTTACATCGAAATAAGTCACGTATAAGCTCGAATAAATATATATCAAACTAATATAATGATTGTTAAATAAACATATTTAATTGGATTTCATTAAAAGCTTCAAAAAATTCAAAAACAATAATAAAACTGCTCTTTATATTTCCTAATCCTAGAAAAAGTATCGGTTAATTTGTTTATCAATAAGTCAGTAAAAAAGAAATCAACGATACATTAAAAGTTTCAATAATATTATTTACTTACCAAAAATACCGGCGAAAGAATTAAGTCCATCTCTTAATATTATACATTCATTCCTTTAGGCGTAAACATTAATGAGGCTAGAATTCAAAAATATTAAACAAGCCATGTTTTTACTGTCATGTTATAGGATCAATCAGAAAATCATCCAAATCGCTTGTCAATACATTTAAATATTTGATAAGTCGTTGATAAAATGAGAAAATATTGTATTATTTTGAAGTTTTATTTGAAAAGATATACCAAAAATATACAGTTTAAACAAATGCAACATTCTTTCAAACCATTACCGTGGTGTGAAATCCTAATGGAAATAAAAATTAGAAAATATGAAACAAAAAATTAATAATCCTTTCATTTAGCCAATATATAACAACCGTATAAGTGTATTTCGAAATGCTTTTCGACGGTAAATACAATATTTGGTGGCCCTCTACGGAATACATATGAATTATTAATTAAATTTATTATTTTTGAAATACGTCCGTCCGTAATAATTTAACCCGTTATCGAAGCAGCGAGGCTCGATAGAAGCCCATTATGATTGCTGCTCTGCTCTGTAGGCCCTGGGGGACAAGGGGAGTCAGAGGGTCGACCGGGGGTCGCTCACCGCTAATGAAATTCAGAGATGATTACAAAATCGGTGCTTCCTAATATGAATATATGGCAGAATGTGGACACGCGATTAATATCGAAACGTTATCTATTGTTATCAAATATATATTAAAACGGTAAAGGGTACCTATATCGTTTTATTTGTTTGTAAATAGCGTTGATGTCACAACCCTTCTTTGAGTTTTTAAAGTGGGTTTATGCTGCTTTTAAATTCTGGTTATGGAAAGTAATGGTCTTCAACTTTGATGAGGAGAGTTGAGAAATAAAATTGTAGGAGGGCTAGAACTTTCAATTATCAAGTGTCTCTCTCTAAGCCTAATTTTATGAATCGAATAGTAGACTGGCGGGGAGAGAACATCATAGAAATCTATGCCTTTGTAAATGAATTGGAATGGTTTTGCTCAATATGATGATCTAATCGTTATACAAAAACGGTTACGACTATAAAATGCACTATTAATATTGAAAATATATATCAGAAATTGTTACAAGAAATATGACATGAATATAAAGATAATCAAAGGAATAAAAAAGAAATGAAATTAATTTGCATATTAATAAAATTTTGAAATCTTCTTACAAAAAAATAATTTATTTGTAGTAAAAAAATATACCACATCATGCATGTAAAAAAGTTCCGTAATATTCCGGTGAAAAATTGAAAAATGGATTTTTTAATACATGGATACTTACTTAAATAGCAAATAATGTTACATCAAGATTAGAAATTAACAGCAGTTTCAACTTATACTGAGGTAAAGAGTGAAAATTAAAAATTCTCTCCAGTCCGGGACAGCAAATAATGCTGGAATAATAGTTGTATACGATCAATTTATTATATCACGTTTTTAACCGATAAATCCCTTCTTTCGCTCATTTTGAAAATTTTTGACCGATTTGTTTGAACCGGTTATTATCATTTGATATAATTGTGGAAGTAAGTAAGTAATAATTTAATGCAATATAAATCGTATTTGGGACGGTGCAATAAACGTTATGACGTCAATACCAAGGTATTAGATTTAATTCATTAACATATATACATAGTATATGAAATACTGCTTTTTCTAGAAAAATCATAAGCCGACAAACGCACGCAAGTGTTTGTATTTTGTATTGAACATACTGCAGTATCTTGCATCGTTTGGTTTAAGGTGTTTTTGAAACAGGTTTCACCGTGAAGACAAAAGTAACGCTATAAAATGAAACCCTCTGCCAATAGATATAAAATCAGACAAGGTACGTTTAAGTGTTCACCGTTCTTCGGAATGTCTGCAACTATTTGATAAGGAAATTTTTCACCCTCTAGTCATTTGTTTTGTCTTTGAGGCAAGAAAATGGTGTTGGGAATTTTCACGAGGGTGAATTTCATTTTCCATTCAACCGCGGGATAAGTATTCAAATAATTCATTTAACAATGTCTATGAATATTTATTTCACCGCCGTATGGACGATGCGACTGCTGAATGACGACTCGAAATAAAAAGGATCGTTGAATTTGCTATTTTTTTTTCAATATTATAAATTGAATAAGTGATGCATAAGAAAAAGAAAAGAGGCGTTTAAAGTTTAATTCCTTTTTGTCGTCAGTCAAACGCTCTATCAATAAATTTGGACTATTTTGCATAAGAGATTAGGGATAGAAAAGATGACTATAAAACATAACTATTAGTTAGAATGGTTAGATAATCGACCTCACTTCGCCCCGTTTTAAGAATTGGATGAGTGTGGGACGAACTTTTTTTGACAATACAGACATCCACGTGCCCCAACAGAAATCAATCATTCGATTGAAAAATGAAACTTCCCGGACTGAGATTCAAAATATTATATGACACTATTTTATCAAGACAGTTTTTTTTACAAATATTTTTTATTTTAACTTTTAAGGTACTGTCAATACTTGGTGGAATGGCATCACAATAAAAATAATTAAACATGTTGAGTATTTATTTCACAAACAATTTATTGGATCAGAACTGGTTTCGCTCATGGCAAGCATTATCAACTGATAAATACAAAAATACACAACAAAAAACTGATAATAAATACAACGAAACAGTTGCTTTGTTAATGATCATTCATACTAAATTGATTTTTGATATAATAGCTTGCATTGCTAAGAGTTCTTCAACATTTTAACTATAGTTTATTTTGCTTATATTTTGCTTCAATTTCTTTGCTTATTTGTAATGCTAATTGTTTGTCATACCTTGCAATTCTTGCTTAACTTTTTTGTAAATATCACTGTTTCGTTGTATTGAGTTTGACACATTAAGTTTACATCAGGAACAGTTTCACTCATCACAAGCATAATCAACTCAAACCGGTCCTGATATAACTAAATTCAATGTGAAATTAGGACTTAAATTTTTTTTATTATTTATTTTTTACGTTACTATATAATTGAGGAGCCTGGGATCAAACATGCTCAAATCCAGTTTTGATAAAAAACGAGTTAGCGATATAATATGGAATTACGTATTCAAAAGCTTAGAATTCCATTTTCAAACTCTCTGAAATCCTTATAGCTTCCATGTAATTCAATGTCAAAATATGACTATAGAGAATCAAAACTGCCCAAATCCTGTTGAGTTTTGGTTTCATTAATGCCCAAATCCTAAATCGGCCAATAGCGTGTTTGCATTTGTCGGCCATGACAGTTCAGTCGGTAGTAATCCAGCCCACATTGATTGAAGTTTAATGTTTTTGTGTCTGGTTTTGAGTGGTTTTTTAAACATGAATAATTTGTGACGGGGATAAGTTTTTATACGAAAAGTGTGTATATCTCTGTTCAGGAAAAAGTGGATGTGGTCATTTTTGATCCCAAGCTCCTCATATGTATAATATATTTTTTTTTCACATGTGCAGAATATGTTTAACTTTTTGTTGACTAAGGTAATAATGTGTTTTATTTTCTACGCAGGGACATGTCATTATCAGAGGTTTATGTATATCTAACTATTTGCAGTGGTATTAATTGCGTATCAAGTAGATGCACCGCAACTCGTTTGAGTAGTGCACTATTGTGTATTTGTCAGATTCATTGGAGTAAATCTTTATTTTGTGGGCTTTCTGTTTATCAGTTATAGTACTAAGGTGCTAAATAGGAGCAAGTTTGCAAATGGCAGCTTAATTACAGTTTAAACTGTTCAATCGCCGAGCCAGACAAAATTTATTGCCCAGTTTATAATTGGGCGATAACTAAGCCGGTGACAGAGATAAAAACCATAATTTATCAGATCCCCGGATGCCGAAGTTATTTTAAGCATTAGCATTATCGCTAGGAATTATCGCACAAAGTTGAAAATAATACTCTAAGATGCTAAAAATACAACTGGCAGATAATACCATTTTACGTTTATATTACGTTACCTTACTTTGAAAAATTTCTAATTGACATTTTTGTAAAAAATTACCTTCTGGACGGAAAAGTTTGTATTAAAAATATTCTAGCATATATGATAAAATCAGAATAATATATTATTGAATTACTAAATTATAAGAATTATGGAGTTCAACAACAAACTTTTTTTACTAAATTTATTTGATAAAGTTCTAAGATTGGCATCATTATAAGATCACTGAGATCATTACTTCTCAGTAGAATGGTTTCAGTTGTGAAAAAAATGCATAAAATAAGTAATTTGAAACATTTTTACTTGCATATTGTTGCAAGTGAACTTTATTTTTTAAATTAAATAATATGATCAATTTAAACTTCAAACGCTCATATCTCAAAACAGGGCCAAGAGCAGTATGAATCTTTTCAAAGTAAGGTGTCGATTAGTTGAACTGTTTTATTTGGATGTTAGTATTGATAAAAGAAATACGTATATTGTTATGATTGTTTGAAATAGTCAGCACTTTTGTATATAAAGCTTACTTTAATTGAAGTTAGAAGGAACAAAAGAGACATCTCTTGCCATTCATCAAAAATATCCTGTTATAATTAATTAATGTCCAATTAGAAACAGAGTAAACGAAATATTCCCTAGCTCACAGTTTTCTTTTATTTAAAATGGTGCCCTTGTTATAATTATTACTGGGCAGATCAGTACAATTATTTTTGTCCTAACTTATGCTCTGATTTGTACCTTCTCCAAATTTCTGTGATTGACATTCTGGATAGTGAAAAAAATTACATCTTTGTGATTTAATGTTAAAAAATATTAAATATAATAGCAGTTTAATAATTTTATACATTTATGATAAATCTTGGAGGCCTATAATGATATTATTCTAAATTATTGTTTTCTACGTTCAACATTTTTAGTATACTATATTTTGCTTAAATTAGTTTTAAATAATGATTGTTTTTTTATAAATCTAAGGCATTTTTTCTTTAAGAAATACAACTTTATAACCGTCTTGAATGATGAAAAAATCACAAACGTTAAGGGGTTATATACAGTTAGACGGCCGAAAAAAAGTGAATTTTCTAGAATTTTTTCTGAGAAAACTTTTAAATTTATTGATCCAAAAATTTATACACATATTATGGTATCTTTTAACTGTATTTTAAGACTTAGTACTAGTAAAAATATTTATTTGAAAAAGAGCTACAGCTGATCTCCAGGAGCTCCTCTCAAAAAAGACGTTTTGCGGTGACCACTATATCTTGGAACTGAATCGTCTGAAATTAAAAAACTAAACAGATTTCGTTAAAATAATGTTAAATCTAGTAATTAATCGAAGGAATAAGCAAAATATTTTTTTTTGGCAAAATGGCGGTTTTTTAAAAAAAAAAATCGATTCTTCACCGAAATTTCGGCCTTAAATTGTTTATAAAAAAAAAATATTTATCGGAGAGAAAAAATCTTCGATTAATTACTAAAAAATATATTTAAGAAGGTCGTGTTAAAATTTGAGACTAATCGGTTTAGCCGTTTTTGAGTAATGTTGGTCACCGACTTTGAAAACACCATTTTGAGAAAAACGCGTTTAAAGTTTGGAATGCATTTTACATGGGATAAAAAAACTCTGAAACGCCTTTTCAAATTTGCTTGTAACTTTGACAATATTCACCGGAACGATATGAAATTTTCTGTGTGTATTCTTAAATATATGTACATTAAGAAAATAAAATAAAAAAAAAATCGATTTTTTGAAAATTCTAACTGTATATAACCCCTTAAAGCATGCCGATAAACAGATGTTAAAAAATGAATAAAGAATAGAATGATTGTATGGAATTTCAATTTAAATAGTTTTATACGAACCATATTACACGGGTGATGATAAAAGTGCCTAAAAGGAGATGTAAGATGAAAGTTTATAGGCTTGATTGAATTTCAAGATACGATTTGTTGATTACTCTACTTATTTATAAATGTCGTTGAAGAACTGATAATGGCTATATAATAATTAATTAAAATACTTTCATACAATATAAGAGTTTGGTAAGATAACATCCCAAGTGTTCCTGAAATCCTGTCAGTTTTATCGGTGTATTTTTATTATTTAGGACTTTGACTGAAGGCGCTTGATGAAATTTTAATATCAAATTTGAATTCAAATATATCCTCAAAGGCTAGGTTATAATATTTAACGATCTTGATAATTTAAAATTTTCGCCTTATTTTTTCAAGAAATTAATTTAAAAGTAATCAAAACCAAATTTGTAACATCGTACTTTATGTTAGAATTACGTTAGTTCGTATCCATACACGTAATAAGCTCGACTACGTAATATAATTTATATGAGACCGGTAACTTGATAACGTGGTTTGCTAGCATCGACATTTTAAGTGACTCCTTGTGTAATCTTCAGCTATACGAAAATGTACTGAACGATTGCTTGCTGAGTTATATTGCCAGATTCCTGCTGTAAAATAATAGTATATATTTAGATTTAACTAAAATTATTTAACTTTAATGTTTTCCTGAATTGCTTTATTCTATTAATCTTAGTAAAACTTCATTCTTAGAACAAATGCCAATGGTATAAATTGTAGAAAAATTATTCAATTTAATTAATATTGTTTTGCGGCCACTTCACCTTGCTATGCTTCAAAAAGTTTTATCTTTTTTAACTAAGGCAAAAGAGATTTAAAATATAATTAATTATAAACTTACTTGCTCTCTTATCGTAATATGAAACTCCCTTTTTGCTTGTTATTTTTTCCTATTAAAAATTGAATTTTGTTAGTTAATTAGTCAAAACTTCTTGGTGATAATAAAAAAAATATTAAAACTTGTTCCTATTGTTGCTTTTTCACGTTAAAATACTTTTCAAGAACGGAATAATCTTTTCTGTAAATATATGGTGCCATAAATTGAGGACTTAATTATAATTAAAATTAAATCTACAAAATTAAAAATATAATATCAACTTAAAAAATTACGAGTATTTGGTAATGTAAGTTTATAGGATGTTTCTACAAGTTAAGTTTTCCTTATTAAATTTAAACTAACACTGAATGAACTTTGGGCAATAATTCATAAGTTGTCATAAAATAAGGTTGAATTTATTACAAGCTAGTGAGTGTCCATTAGTTAAACGTTGAACCACTATTTTAATCACGGGGAGTTTTCGATTAAAGCCAGCGGTATGAAAGCTCACATGACTATTAATAACTTGCAACGCATTCATATCAGACTTAAAACTCTAATTCAGCTTTACATCATAAAGCTGGTAAAGTTTTACGAGGGCATGATTTTATTCCACGCAATGATTTCTGCTGGCCACAATACTTAAATGACTGCATGATCTATCAAACAAATTGATTCCTAACATACGAAAATCGCTCAGTAATATATTGATGTAAAATTTAATCAGTTTTATTTCTTTCCGTTTTTTTTTCATGTTCTACCAAAGTAAATATTCAGTTTTCCATGTGCACTTTATTGTTTTAATAATGTTTTCGAAAGAAACATTTAATATTTTTAGAATAGTAAGACATTGATTCGTATTCAAGAGTACAATTAAAAAGACGCTATACCCAAAACGACAGTAAAAGTTATCCGATAAAACCTTAAGCATTGAAATCGTTATTGAGTATACTGTATGGACATACTCGAACAAACAGTAAACTGATAAAAGGTTAAGAAAAAACCACATATACTCTTTTATAAAGATTAAAATAATATGCGAAACTGAGTAAATTCAAAATATTCAATATATTGTCAACCTCAAGTTATTTATATTTTATTTTTGAGCTCGTAAATTTGATCATAATAGATAATTCAAACGGTGTTTTAATGAATTCAAACAAATCACAGAACACAAAAGTAAAATGGAATGTTAAAGTCATTTTATTTATCGTAAGTTTCTTATCATCATTTTCAATTTATGTACAATCAATTCAAGAAATGGTTTTTCTCACAAATTATTTATTTAATTTTTTTCCCATAAAAATCTGTCTAAATATTTTTATAATGACTGGAAAATTGATATCTTATAAAGTTTGACTGTGAGTTTATTTTTGTTTTTATTATCAAAATACCTAACCTAGTATCAGGGTACCAAAATAGTTAAGACGATAAAGAAAAAACATACAACACAATTGTTTTTGTTTCATTCTTCCTTTTCATCTGTTGTATTATTATAAATATAACACTGGTTTGCAAAAGCTACTTATCGTGGAGGTAAATGATGATAAATTTATCAACAAACCACTGTTACAATATCATCACAATGGCGCATGATTTATATGACAGAAGATTACTTTAATATAGTGTACAGCGAACTCTGGTGTTATAACTTGTGTATGCATTGCCGTTATTTAATACAGTCCACTTCCGGCGGAAATAGTCTATTCATAAACGTCGGCGTCGGTGTGAAGATAGCGGTGGACGCCCAAGTTTGGCGTCCCAGTCGTAGCCTGAATGTAACCACTTAACTTCGAGGGTATTCAAAACTGCTAAACCGTAGTGGCGTGTTGACTTTATGATGGACGATCGGTTTTTTATTCACAGTATGAAAAAAATATTTCACAAGTTACCATCATTCCTAGAAATTCAAATGATATATCTTTTTTGTAGTTTTTTTAGACAACTTAAAAGTTTTTTCTTAATTTTGATATCGTTCAATTATTAATATATAATACTGCTTTAGATGAATTTGGCGGTAGCTTTATTGAAGTTCATTTAAGTATAAAATTATAAGTCTGAAGATGTTGAGGTGAAGCACGTGTCACTTACTGTTACAAAGTATCTACTTCATATAAAAAATGCTCAATAATGTACCTTTGTGTGCGTGTTTTGTTTGCCAATTTGTCTCATTCTAATGATTGTTTTTTTACTTTCAGGTAAGACGAACTCAATGTTACGAGTACTATTTAAGGGAAAAAAGAAACAAGAGGTAAAAATTGTTTTATTTAGATGAATAGAAGAGCTTATTCGTCAATTATATAAATTAATTCATAACATGTTACTGTAAAATTTAAATTCATTTAAAACCAATGAGAAAATCTTTGCTTCACTTTGTGGTTACGTTTCCTTTTTGTCTTTTCAAATTGAATCTAGCATATACTTGCCCACATTACAGTTTATTGATCGAATACGTTGATCATCTCGTTTTTTACATTAAAACGTATAAAATTACAATATTTTATTTATTATATTTTATCGTTGTTATGAGAATCAATTTTGTTTAAATTTATTTGCATAAAATAAGTTTTCACTCAAAAATAAACACAGCTTTTAAAGCGCCCATGTTTAATTTGAATATTTCACCCTTTTGGGTGAAAGATAATTAATGCCATATGCAATCTTTATAGATCTCAGATTTTTATATTAATATAAAGTAAATCGCTCAACTTTACCTCATTTTTACGACAGAAAAATAGTCCACCATCTTGTTAGCGGAAATAAGCATCAATATCAACGATTCATTCTTACGCCCAAGCCAAAAACAAATTATATCTTTAAGAAGTATTAAATATATAATATACACCAACAGCATAAATTATACTTTTTAGTCTAAAATTTAATTTCTAAAAAGTTTGTAATTTTGTCTTGTTGCAATACTAACAATTACACTTTTATTCAATTTATTTATTTAAAATTTTCGTTGTTTGAGTATATTAAATAAATCCTAAGGGTGAATCCACTGGAGATGTTTATAAGCATTAAATAATTTAGAAAAACATCAATTATGTACCGTTTCAATTGAAGATACATATGTTTGTCCCGTCTTAACACCTCAATATATCAATCCATTAACAATTCTAGAGCCAGTGTGGGGATCATTATAGGTGAAAAACTCAATCCGAATGGGTTCATAAATTCTTGCAGTCACAGGCCCGGTCACGTTTCGGGCTCTTTCTTCTCCCTGTTTGTGGATTTACTGCCAGACCCAAAGTGCTAGAGATAATGACTTCCAGTACATCGCCGTTGATGGGGGCTGACCATCCGTGGAACGGATCGTCGATGTGTGGAATTGGCGACGGACGATGGATGCTCCGGCTCCAATAGTACGTTACTTTGGGTAACGGTGAAAGTTGGCTGATTACAAGCACCATTTTTTATTCAATGTGGGAATCTTCATTAAAGAAAACGCATTTGAAGCTTTAGCAAGTTCTATCGACGAATATCATAAAACATCTTACATTAATTCAATAGACAAGGATTAAATAATATTTTTTTGTGGTAGAGTATATTATTTTAAAGGATTCGGAATACTCTTAGTAAACTAATATTACTTTTAAGGTGTTCACTGTCAATACTTGGTGGAATGGCATTATAATAAAAATAATAACACATCTTTAGTAGTTATTCCACATTAAATTTATTGGACCGGTTTCTTTCATGGCGAGAATTATCAACTGATAAGAAATACAAAGATATTTATACGAAGGCTAAGCAAGAATTACAAGGTATGACAAGCAATTGGTATTATTATCATGCTAATATCAAACAATATCATGATAATAAAAAATAAATCTTCTTCTTCTGCAGTATATAACAAACGTTGTTATAAGGTTTTTGAATTTTGTTCTTTTTTATCAGTTTAGTCGCTTACGACTCGAATTTCGCCTTACGGCATCTTCAAGAATTTCAAGTACATGAATGAACTTGAACTTTTAAAAATATTCCACTGTTAATTATAAGACATAAACTATTTTTTCTGTAGCCTTTGATGCCGTAAAATTACGTTTTTAGTTCATCTATGATTCGTTTTGAAAATGTGCAGTCAATAAAATTCAAAAGTTTATTTTTTGTAATTAAAGAATCCGACACATTTTATTATTTATTCAAGACATTTAGTTACAGGAATGTATTCAATTTATAATCTTATTTTCTTAAATCACGCCAGTTGTGGCACACAGTCCGTGGCACAAATCACGCCAGTTGTGGTGTGTGTTTTTATTACTTAAACAATGCTTCCATTCAAATCAAAATGTAATATTTATATCAACAAATTAATTTAATGCTGTTCCAAGAGTTTGCACCTCAGAAAGTAAAGAATTGAACTTTTACTACTTTTCATGTTATTAAAGCTTTGGGTGAAGTATTAATTAGTTAAACACAGTATTATTTGCAAAAAAAAGTTTCGTTAATAATTTGACCGTTTTGTTGATGGAAATATTATAATTAAAAACATAATATTCATGAGTACCTTAAACACCTGCCTGTTCCTCGTGAAAAACAATAATAATTCCTCGCAAAGTATGCATAAGTTTGCTAAACTTGGAAAATTTTCGCTAAGGCTTAAGTATTGAAGGTTTTCCTTACCTTTTGTAAATATGCTAAATACGCGGATAAACATTTTGTTTGCCTTCAGCGAACAACGTCCTCGCGATATATTATTACGGAGTTTTACAACGGCAGTGAATGTTACATCTCAGTAACGTGCTTAAAATGTTATGTTATCCTTAACGAAACGAAGACGTCATCATATGTTTGTTCTTCTCTCAACTCTTTGGCTATTTTCAGCACCAAACATACGGTTCGATATTTGAATTTATGCAAGAAGATGTGACAATAGAACGAATTCGAATTTAACTTTTTTAATTAAACTGACTTCATTACCGAAAAATCATTTTCAAAATCAATTGAAATTGATATAGTTATTAATTAACTTGTTTTGTAACTAAGTGAGAGCCATTGAAAAGCATTTTTATTCTGTATCAAGTATAAAACAAAAATTATTCTCTTTGAAATGTACCTATAAGAATAAATGTTGAAAGACGTTAGAATATGTATGGATCTATTAAACATACTAAATTGTAATAATAACAATCGTAATATTCAAAAAATACCTGCACATGCCGCTCTAAACAATATTTTTGTGACACAATTTGCTCGAGAGAATTTGATTACCAAAGAGACCAATCACTTATGATTATTAAAAATAGATAATCTATTTTTAAAAAAAGGTATGGAATCAACAGGTGAGGAAAGTTTTGGCACTTGTAACGCAAAAATAATCATTTTGTTCTATGGTTAAAACAGCTTTTTGTGAGAGTTTTTGAATTTATTTAAAACCAGAAAATGAGCTATTTTAGTTTTGTGATCTTATAATATTGAACATTGTCTTTTTAATATATTTCAGGAATCAAAAATCTATTATATTCAGTCAAGAGTAAGTTTGTTTGAAATGGTCCTTCAAATCTAATGGCGTTAAGGAATATTTTTAATTCATGTTTTCATATGTAAGCCCATATATACATATGTGAGTCTAACTTACTTAGATTGGTAACATTGTAAACTTAGTTGAGACGAAGAAGACGTGTAATTAAACTGCTGTAGGAGAAGACCCGCAAACTATAAGGGTGAGCCACTGGTGGTCAGTGTTTGTAGAATTGTTAGGGCAGCACATCTAAGCTCACCTACAATACTGGAAGGCTTTTACGGAGTTACCCTTAAAGGGTAAACTTTGGATAAACTATCCCCATGGGCTTCCCATCACTCCTTTGAGGTCGTAAAATTTAAAAGGCGTAGCATTTCGGGACAGGGTGACTACAAATATATTCTACCTTCGTTAATCTGGAAGGTAGTGACCGAATGGTTTTTACTTTCGGGTCTGGTTACCCCCTCTATAGGAAAAAAGTGTCGTCTGTATACGATGGAATGAATCACGTTTATCGGCCGGATAAATTTGTTTTATCGTGAATACTTACAGTCAAATGATTGTCACGGTAAATGTAGCGTGGCTGTATAAACAGTTTTTTTTTATTTGTGCGATGCAAGTAAATTTCTGAACGAATACTTCGAATCGATACGACATAATGCTTGATATCGCTTTGATATTTTATAATACCAAAATATAAAGCAATTGGATACAAAAAACGTGTTCACGCAATCTTACAATGGTCAAAAACTAATGACAGTAATTATGTGAAAAGAAATTGTAGAATACATAGGTATTATAAAGAATATATTAATAAATAAAACATAATTAACTCGTTTGAATATTGTAGTTTTCCATGCGCTTTGTCGCTAAGGACTCGGGTTTCGTCGTTCGGTATCTTCAGACATTTCAAATAAATTCGTGCACTAGAAATGCCTGAAGATGCTGACAGGTGAAACCGGGATTTTTAGCTAGACAATTCCTAGAAAAGTACCAAGTTCAAGGATTCAAATTTGGGTATTGATATTACATCAAGCACTTTCAGTCAAAATTCACTCATTTTTTTACCGCTTTCACAAATATTTTGTGAAAATTATGACCCATACAAAAAAAATACTGTTGACACCAAAAAAGTGAAGCAAGTTTTTAATTAATTCCCACGTGACATTCTACTCGACTTTTTTAAAATAGTACTGCCGTTTCTTTTATTCCAGTGTAATATTTTTACTAAATATAAAATATTAATGGTAAAATCAAAAATCAAATCATTTTATCAATCTAATTTTCCGAGAGAATTACAGAGCTGTGTCGATTAAAATTCGTTGAAGAGTATGAGAGAGTGTTCAAAGTTGCACTCATGTAAAAATGGATACAATATTGATTTAGCATTATTTATTTTCTCCATGTTAAACATGTGTATTTTTTAAAATACAAATAATAAGGATTACCTTTTTAGAAGAGTGAGACAAAGACAATATTATTAGCTTACAGTTTCTACATCATAAAAATAACTAAGGATATTTAGGTAATTTGATTCGAAAAAATAATGTGATAATATGTAATAGCACAAATTTATTTTGTTAAATTTACTTACTGACACCCTCAAGACGTAAAAATATTCATTTTAGTAAAAGTTAAAATTACGTTTTCCTGTAGCTTCCAGTTGCTTAAAGGTAAACGTGAAATAAATTTCATTTTTTTATTTGTTACAGTCTAAAAAATCTTTTGAAATCACGTTAAACAGTTTGGATTTGCTTTAAATAACATCAATACAACGGTAAACGGAGAAATTCCAAAATCCGAAGTAACTTGTAGGAGCTGGAACAAAAGGGCACCCACTCGTTGCCATTCAACGTCAAAATGTTTGCGCAAAGCATTTTTTATTTTCCATCGCGGGGCCTTCTCCGAATGCGCAAAAGAAGATTCAAGAGAAAAAATTCCAAAGTTAAGTACCGGGCGAGAGAAAAACTAATTTCAGCGAATACGGGGAGATAAAAAATAAATGCGGATTTATTTGGCGGTTACCGCGAAGTTATTTTGGCGGGATGAAATTTTCTCTCAGGCATTTAAAGCTACTTCCGTTTACTCTTAACGCATATATATATAAACTTACAGCTTTCATGAAATACTACTCTTAAATGCTAACGTGGCAACGAGAGTTAGTTTATCAACACTGAAAACAGGGATGGAGATCAATTGTTAAGCGTTTTCCTTCACCAAATTTAATTTTAATGCGTCTCACATTATAACGGGCCGACAAACAAAAACTTTGAATATTATTGTTATTTATCTGATATTTGAAATATATTTTTAAATGTTTATTTTCATTTATCTGAACTCAATTTTTATCCAATTATATTAATTATTACTTGTTATTATTATTCTCCATTTGTTGTTATATATTCATGATAATAAAATGAAGAAAACATAAGAAAAAATATAACTTCATCTTTTTAGATTACTTTATTCCACATTTGTAATTTGTAATTTGTTTTAAATTACTTTATTCCACATTTGTAAAAATTAATATAATATAATATAATATAAGGAAGACCTAAACTAAACTGTTTATTTACTCATTAGGTACTATCCAGATGGATATTATTCATTGAGTGAGCTTTTAAGAGGCATTACATTTTTCTTATAAATAGTAAAAAGTTTGTAAAGCAAATCGTGTATTCTGATTCAAACCACAAATCCATGCCAAGTCGAGTAAATTTCTCTTTGGTCTCACCAAAAACACTTTCACTTTAAGAAAGACTTATTATTAAATTAAAAATATTTCTTTACTAACCATTTTTTTTATTTCAAAAGCTTAGATGCTTTGATTTAGAGATTACTTTTTTCTAAGTTTAATTTAAATATAGATATAGGTATAGAAGAGGCATTGAATATTTGATCTGAATTGAAAACAGACAACAGAAAATTCAAATTTACATCACCAATATTTTCTTCAAAGTGCAATAATTATAACGTTACAATATTTCGCTTAATAAACCTCATTGTGTTGACACTTTATTGTTGTATTTTTGGACATAAACAAAAAGTTTTGTTGATTTATCAACTTCGGCACAGCAATCTGTCAATAATGCTCGATTCAAACATTGAATAATAATTCATAATATAAACTCAATTTTCGATTTCAAATGACATTTAACCAGAATTCAAACAGTTCGCAAAGCAAAGCGCCATTCCATTGTTCTATTTCAATATTGATAGAATTTCCCTAGAGTAATCAATTAAGCATTTTAAAGTTTTGTAAAACAAATAGCTATGTTGGAATTCGAAAACATATAAATTATTTGTCCAATATTATTCGAGTGCAGTTGTTCATTGAAATATATAAATTTATTGTGTTCTAAAAGGTTTAACTAAAAATAAATATCTCATTTTTTAGACGAAAATGATTGGTTAAAAAGTATTTTGACTTTTTCACTATTTTGAAAATTTTAAAAATTTTATATAAATTCTATTTTGAAAAAATAAGTTGTAAGATGATCAAAAGTTTTTTTTAGAAAATATTCGATTTTATATGCAAATATTTGTTTTTTTATATTTTGTAAGATCTCTCAAAAAATATTTTCATTATTTTTTCGATTCATAAAAATTTAAGTCCGATCGTAACCCGAAAAGCTTTCAAAAGCGAACGTAGAAAATGACTATAAAAGCTCAAAGCTTATAAGATGCATAAAAGCGGACCAAGGGGAAGTTCAATTACCAATGTTTACGACAGCCCTATTCTTATTCCAGAATTTTACAAACGGGATGAATGTTAAGAATAGGTACATCACATTTGCAAAGGTCACTTCCTGATTTTTTTCATTATTTCAATTAATTGAACGGATAAAATGGAGTATTCGCGTGGATGTTATAATATTTTCGTTCTTCTACTTGGAAAAATATTTTATACTTATTTGAAACCGTTAATTAGCTACTTTTTGAATGGTATAAACTGAGTCGTTTAAAACATTTACGTTTTCACTGAAAAGTTTGCATCCATATTTCATTTAATATGTTTTTTTTACACCTTTTTCATGTATTGCTATTTAAAAAAAACTATCATATGTACATATAAAAAACTTCAGGAGTATTGCACATTTTGTATGCCTTAACTATTCGTTGTTATAATTTTTTTTATAAGCTATTTCGAAGAACTTTAATAAATAAAATAATCGTCGTCAAACTTTTTCTTTTAGAGCACACTAACTCAATGCAGTTATTTCAGTGAAAGACTTTCCAAAAATAAATAATAAATGTTCTTTTAAAAATTTAAATTATCATTCAAATGATATTTTTTATTGTACCACTGACTTGACATCTTGTTAATAAATTATTGATTGTTAGACTTTTCCCGTTAACGTTTTTATACAAAATTTTCTTATTCAGGAATCAATAATACTTCGGTAAAAGAATATTTATTTGCAAGGGGCTAAATATAAAATTTTACAATGTTGCGGCAGAAGAAAAGTGTTCATGCTTATTATGTATTATAATATATTGTAATCATACGAAAAGGATAAAAATTATATCCACACTTTCCAGGTCACACAAAATATACTACATATTCAGGAAAATTTCTGAATAATACGTTCTGTGCAAAATTTTTGCTTACCTTTTTATGTAAGGAATTCACGTTTTCTGAATTCAGTGTGCATTTTCCTTCTTTAGCTAGCGGCTGAGAACGACATTGTAAGGGGTTGGCAGTCTTCGATTTATTACCGCATTAAGCCGGAGTAGAGTGCAATACGAAACTGCTTCCAGAACTGTTAATACTAATTATTATTCCATACTTTCTGGGGCTACTTTTCAAAGCTAAGTTTTTGACTCGAACTTTTAGCCAACTTAAAGTTCACATAAAGTTTGTTTTTATATCGCTTGGCGCATAAGTAAATATATTTATCTAGTTTATTTTAATAAATGTAAAAAATCACAAATACTTTTAATGTATGCTTTGGAGTATTTTATCTAATTTCTGTTAAATAAATTAATGTTCCTCACGAAAATTTCCAGCACAAAAGGTAGATAGTTAAACCTATAAATGAAAATGTATGATTTTGATTTGTTAGAAAGAAAGTGTGATATTAAAACAGCTAGAAAATAATGCGATTATAGTTTTATGATAATGGATATCTACTTAACAAATTAAAACTGTCCTGAAAACTCACGGAGCAAAAAAACTTAAATCAATTTGTTAAACGATTCGTTGTATTTCTTAAATGTAATAGTATATTCACGGCACGTTGATAGTCAAAATCCTATTCTTTCCTCGACTACCACACAAGAAATTATACGCTGGTTCTGCATGTACATATATCATAATAATTAACATAGATTGCTTCGGGTGATGAGTTCTTAGCTTTGAATCCCTGAATGGACTGTTTCTCTAATGGATTTTTCGTAAAAACCGGTCGTTAAGTTAGCTTAATACAATTTATTTTACCCTTGTCTACTCTTTATATATTACATCGCTTTGAAGAAGATAGCAGAGTTGAAACCTTGTATGTACTAAAAATTAGTTTCGACAATTTTACCGAATCCATATTATATATTTTATTAGTATTCAAACCCGGCTTCGCTCGGACCAGTTTGGCGTTATGTTCACCTCGGCGCGTAAATTCAGACGGGCCAAGTTGAAACAACTGGTAACTTAATGACCAACAATGCAAAAAGGAATTATAGACCCACAGACATACATAAGCCGTTTCGGTTTTATATATAAGATATTTTGGTTCATATGAAACTACTCGAGTACTCGAGTATTTTGTAAAATGTACTACTCGATACTCGAGTAATTGGAGTCTCTACACACACATTGATAACGAAACAAATTTACCGTCGAAACTTTCGCGAGCGAAATCAATTCGTTTGTTTGAACTTGCAACAACAATGCAAAAGGGAATTACAGACCCACATACATACATACGCCGTTTCGGTTTTATATATAAGATTATAAACTCTGTGATTACGACACACGCAATTATTTAAATAACATTTTTGATACTACGTTACAAAGGTTGAGGGTCCAGATATGGCACAAAAGCAGGAACTCTATATCATTGGGAACATTTTTATATTCGCCAGTATGAGACAGCGGTCTCCGGCTACACATAATGGCATTATTTGCGTCCCTGTTTGACTTCTTAATACAAACAAACTTTCTAGTATGAATCGTTGTTATTTTCTGCCTTACTCAGCAGTTCAATCTATAGATAGAAAATAGTTTAAGGTTTTTTTAAAGAACTGTTGAATAAACTTTCTCCCATGAAATTCATTGATAAATATGCAGGAATTTTAAAAAGATATTGTCGGTAGTAAATTCCGGTACTCAATTGATAAATATTGAAATTGTTGTCAAATTGTGATTGGTTGAATTTACTTTCATTGTTATGTCGCCTGAAAGACGATTGTTAGTAGTCTTTTTAATTTAACAAAGACTCTTAAAAACTAATAAACATCCTTGGCTATTAATAGTCACTATCATTTAAAGAAAATTTAAATATCAACATCAAACATTTCATATAAAAATTGTAACTATAGTATTAACTCACTTTTATTTGTTTTTAAATTGAATATTTTTTAAATAAAATCAAACGTAAAATTGAATATTACTTTTACCATGTATTTTTTATACATTATCACTATTTCCATAAAACATATAACAGGTACACTTCAATAATTTAATATTCACCAAACAATCTTATCTTTAAAAGTCACCTATTGTTTATGGTTTAATTTTTAAATTGTCAAGAAGTTAATAATTATTAGATGCATAAAATAATGATGCATCAATATAAAAAAAAGCCTGAATATCAATAAAAGCAAGATGCATCGATAGAATAGTATGTTTATAATTAAAATTAATATCGGATTACAGAAATCACTATGTAGACTCACTTAATTTTTTATCTTTGATAGTGCAATCCCCAAAAAAAGTTTCACAAAAATAACATATCATCCGGCGAAAAGAACAAAACAAATAGCTCGAAAATTTTCCCCTTACTCGCGTTTTTGAACGCTTGACGCATCGTCAAGGGATGTGGCGTTGTGCGTGTATTTTTTCCTAGAAAGCTCAAAAGCTATCATCCCCTGGATTGGTCCCGAAGGCTTTGCCTATAACTTTCGGTGGACAGAGAATCCGTTAGTTCATCGTTACGTCGTTAGACATCGAAGTTTTTTAGTTTGGTAGTTTTGGCTAGTTAAGGAAGGAACTAGAATATTTTTCTCTGTGAGTAAAGTTAGTTGTCTTGTTCAGAACGTATTTTTTGGCCAATATAATTTTTTTTGTAACTAAATATATATTAATAACGTATTAATTGTAACGATAATGAAACAAACGACTAGTCTCATGTTACATGGATACGTATGAAGTACATGGTTAAACTTTAAAAAACCGATATGACTAAGAAGAAACTAACAGTCTTCCTACCAAAATTATTAAAAAATAAAAAAAATATTTATTAATTGATTGAATTTATTGTTTAACATTATCTCATTTATTTTAATTTTACTGCTATTAAAATTGTAACGTAGAAAAAAGTTTTAAATTAATACTATCGATGGATTAGGCGGTAACTTTGTGGAAGTTCATTTTAATATAAAATTTTAACCAACTTTGATTATCAATAAATAAAAGTATTTGGAGTAAAAAAGTTTTATTAAATAATATCCTAAATAGGACAGGTTGCTCGCCACTGCTTACATTATTTCCAATGATAGGGTTTCTCTCCCTAATTGATTGCATTTCATAAGTTAATATTTTGTAATTGCTAACGTCATAAGGAGTGTAGGTATATATATTTGATCGCCTTGTTTTGATTCTATATGATGTCTTCAATGTAAAACTTACCTTACCTCGTATTGTAAAAATCTGCTAGCTTAAGAAATCATGGGTTTCACCAATAATATCGAAGATATTGTACATGTGTGTACATTATTTCCATTGTCAGGTTTAACCCATTCCTGATTGATTGCATCTAATTAGTTAATATGTTGTAATTGCCAACTTCATTACTGATATAATTATTTGTTTGCTTTCCTTCGGTCCTATAATCCTTGCTTCCCGTAAAAAAGAAAAATCCCAAACTCCATTTTGTAATTTTATCATTTTATAATATTAGAATCAACTTGATTTATTACTTAAGCAAACTTTGCAAAAGTAAGTCCAAAGATGCCTCTGAAAGAGGCCAAACACTAGTCACAATACGTGGAAAAGTAAAGTTATTTAAAATTTTCTTTTAGTCTTAAATTAAATTATAAATTACCATTGTACTAATACTATTACCGGTATCCAAAAACCCGTCCAAATTCATACATTTGAATACACCAGTTTACGATGATTGTAATGTGTGAAATGTTGGGGCATTTTTTGAAAAGCACATTCTATTTCATAGATTTTTCATAGCGCTGTATTCATGATTTATTAAAATCATGATACGCGCCAACACGACCTTTGCATACAATATGAAGAAAACTTTGGAAACCAGATGGGGTCTCACCGCCCGTGGAATATTATGTCACTTTGCGGCGACATTGATCAAAAAGTGATTACGTTAAGATCCCTCCCTGCCCTAAATATTGGGTCGATCAAATTATGATCAGCCTCTTACTAACAATCTTCTGGCCGGAGATACGAACTTGGAATATTAACTACCATTCAACCAAATTGACAAATAATAACAGTATACATTTTGTAGAGCAGTGGTCTCCAAAATTAATTAGTACTAAAGCTACCATGGAAATTTGTATTTATTGATAGACATGGCAATCAGGAATAATTAAAGAGATTCAATTTAACAATATAGTTTAAAAAAAAATTTTAAGGCATGAAAACCATAAATTTTAATAATACGAACGATATTGAAAGTTTGGCTCAATATTTAATCATAAGTCTCTTATACCATTTATCTACAGTACATCAATATTCAAAAGTTTTCTTCGACACAAATAAGTTAACATAAAAAACAAGAAAAAGGCTCACTGAGAATACTCAAAAAAAGATACGGTATACCATGTATTGTAGAAAGTTATTCTTCAATAATTTGAATGTTTAGTTTAATATTTAAGAAAACTTTATAAACATCCTTATATCATCAGTTGATAATGATTGCGATGAGCAAAACCAGTCCTGATCTCAATAAATTTCATTTGGAATAGCTACTAAAAATTTGTTATTATATTTATTATAATGCTGTTCTACCAAATGTTGATAGTGAACACCTTAAAAGTGATATTTTATAACCTTTGTTATTCCAGTACTATACATTTTGAACTATTCCCAATTTGGAGCATATGCATTCATAGTAGAATAAAAAAATGGATATACTTACTGGTAGCTATGCCATCACTCTTAGAAGAAAGTAAACTTACATAATCATAACCCATGCTTCTGAAAATAGATCTGTTAATATTTATGAAAATTTCCCGATTCTAAAAACATCGCAATCGCTAACATCAAGGCTTCTTTCCGTCACTGTTTGATGAAGGCTTTTTACTTCCCGCGACATCAAATTATATGTTTGATTTTTATCGCCTTCCACTTTATGGTGTTTTTTGTTTAAATATATACTTATTTTCAGGTATAAAATATTATGATTCATATGATTTCTATAAAATTTAGGTGAAAGCTTTTTTAGAGTAGCGAAATAGCTATTTTCGTCCCATTTTTATTGCATGCGACCGTGGTTAACACATCCATAAAATGAGTGCTACATTTTTAGGGATACTTTGCTTTAATATGTGTGAGCGGGTATGTTTCCTAGTTTTTTCCGTCCCATATAAAAGAAAAGGTTCGCTTCTAAAACGTGCTTTGAAAGCTCTCTCGATATTATCTACAACAGGCTTTTGTGTAGTTTAACAACCATAATAATCTAACACTGATTCGACGCACAACACGACCGCATAGAAAGTATGAATAATCTCAAAGCATTACTCAAAATCAAACTATACGCATAAAATGCCGACCATATTTTCATATACCTGCCGGTCAAAAGGGCATTTTATAAGATTCAGAAAATTAAAATAAATATAATTATTACACACAATTTTTGTTATTTGTATCGAAGAAAACTATTATAATGCAGACTGTAAATTTGTTCCATGGATCAAAAAAGTGTAAGTAAAACAGTATTGAAAAAAGATTTTTAACAAAATTACCAAGAAACAGGCAGCAAAGATATAGTACATATCTATACTTACCCTTGAAAAAAAATACAGTCAGAAACTTGAGACATCGACTTGTTGCAGCTTGTAAATATTGGTTGGAATAACATATAAAAAAAAATATTTAGTTTTTCATGTAAGCTCTTTATTGTTTTATCGCATAAAAAAAATATGCAGTATTAATACGGAATTCCATAAATACTGTACATTGAGCATAATCGACAAACAATACAACGTCATATGAAGCTCAGTTTCTTTAATATGTCGTTAATATCCATTGTTATAATTTTTCTAATAATTTATAAATATTATGCTCATATTTAATGTAACAAGAACTCGACAATTTTATTCCTTGCCAAATTTCTTCCAACTGAAATAAACGACCCATAATTAACGTTGCTAACAATCATAATTTGATATGCCACTATTAAATACATATTGTACAATGAAATAATTTTTTAATACGGAAAGAAAAATAACAATGTATTTTAATTCTACATAAATTAATAAATTTTTGATTTAAAAAATAAGCATTCTCATATCACGCTTTAGTGAAGAAGATAGTAATCATACTCATTATAACCAATTATTATCGTGTGTTGTCAAAGAAAGTTGATCTTTACGGTAAAAAAATTGTCCCAAATATGATTTCAAATGGCTTAATTTATTATTCGTTAGGCAAAGTAAAATATGTCATGTAAACAAACGTACATAAATCACTGTTTCTCAAGTTTGTTCTGAACTACTTTAGTAACATTGTTAATATACATTTAATAAAGGTACACTTCCTAATCTTGCGAGGTATAATTTATACAGAGAGCGTTGTATTAAAGTTTGAATGGAATCTAGGTTCCTTACCTTATAATGCAACGTGTTGTATTCAAAATCTTCGCATGCAAGGGATCTTAATTTTCATAACAAAAGGTTACCACGTAGAGTGGTTCAACACCCCATAGCGTCTAACAATAACCGTGTA
Source organism: Himalopsyche kuldschensis (assembly GCA_028554975.1). Taxonomy (NCBI): domain Eukaryota; kingdom Metazoa; phylum Arthropoda; class Insecta; order Trichoptera; family Rhyacophilidae; genus Himalopsyche; species Himalopsyche kuldschensis. The sequence goes on from JAHFWI010000005.1 coordinate 4,077,686, forward strand.
AACTTGGACTTTTCAATTCATAAAGGCTAAAATTAAATTTACATTGTTCGTAATGTTCAATTTATGTATAATGAAATTTAATGGAATTTTTCCTAGCGAAAAATATGGTTTGATCTATTTTTGTTTGCACTTCTTTTCAACAGGCTAATTTTAATGTTTAAACACTTTTTCAACAGACATACAAAAACAATAAAAGAGTAGGTGTTAAAAAAAACATATTGATCTTATGCGAGGTCTTTATTATGTTTGACTTAAAAGGACAAAATTTACTTTGTTAACTGGCATCGTACAGCGTACACACCTCAGTGTTGTTTCGCCTTAATCAAGCCTTATCGTTTATAATGAGTTTGCTAATATAGCAATGATATTATAACTACATATATTAATAATACGATTAAATAAAATCATATGTGGAGCATATGATATCCTAATGAAAGTATCTCTACAGATTTTTTTCTGCAAACACTGCTTTGTTATTCAGTCAATCAACTTCTTTTCAGGTCGATGTAAGTAGATAATTTCAATGTAAAAAATTCCAATGTTTTATATTATTTCTTTCTGCCGTGTTATTTTTACCGAAGAAGAAGTTTTTGTAATTATTTGACAAAAAACGACACCCTTCTTGTTAATATTAGGTCTCACCCAAATTCTAAAACTTTTTAAAATTTAATTAAATCGTTTTACTGGATACCCGAAATAAGGGATGCATTCCATTTAAAGTACACATTTATTGTCACCGATGTGCTTTCCTGATGAAGATTCTTCTGGACGCTTCCCTTACCCACCCATTTCCCATCCCTTATAGAACCTTATAACTTACGTGACAAGAACAAAACTCGAGATAAAGCATGCTTCTCACTCACACCTCCCCATAAAGAACGTTTTACCACCCTTCCTTTCAGACCAGTGCCGTGCAAAAATAGTAAAATCATTTTTTGATCCTAATTATTATAATTTATGGTATAATTTATGATTATTATTTAAAGACAAAATCAATGAATAGTTTTTGACAATTGTTTTGCAATGTGATGCTTTTATAAGGCTGGTAACCGTAGATGTTACGTAATATTATCTTATATTCAATGTTGACTGTCACGAATAGTTTTCTTATCACTTTACCATATAGATATATAATAAAATTTGATTTATTTTCAAAAGCATATAGACTAGCGAAATATACTTCACCAAGATTTGAAGCTGGTATAGCTAGCTGACAGTTGCTAACGAGTTGCTCCCAATTTTTATATGCATTGCTGAAACTATACCAATAATATTTTATAGAAGCTTTGCTGTGAAATATTTTTTTCTTTGAAGTCCAAAGTGCACGTTATGAATACCAAAATCTCTGTATTGGTTGGAGTAAAAAGAAGTATATTTGTTTCTATTATTGATCGCACAGCGTTATGAAAGACGGCCGTGAGAACGGGAGGCGGTGAGAAAACCAATTTTTGCACCCAAATATACATGCCTCATCAATGATTTTCCAAGAGAGGTACAAATCTATGCGGCGGGGGCTTATAACAATGAAATCTCAATTGATTTAAACAATTATTATTGTAATTGTTTAAATCTTAGTATTTTCTTGTTTTAGACCCAATCAACCAAAGAATAGACACGAGAGTCTTTTCATATCTGAAGTTCATTTTATTTGCTTGAGTAAGCCACTGGCCAAAACGAGTCCTGAATGATGGCTCATTTATTTTATCTTCCTTTTTATTTACGCTCTCTTCTGCGCACTTGGATGGAGAGAGAAGAACACGTAAGATATACTGGAGCCATATCAAAACAATCTTCATTTTCACTATTAGCTGAGAGTAAACGGATGTGCAGTGCGCGCACACTAAAAATGTGTTACTTTGAATAAATACACACGATGTGCGCATTGAATGACATACAACTGACAAAGCAATTGATTGATCGAGAATTTTTTCCAAATGGTTGGAGAGACAAGATAAAAACAAACCACCAAACCAAAATCCAATATTAGAAGCTATTAAAATTTTCAAAACCAACACTTTTTTTGTACGAAGATAAACAAAACTTTTGCATTTCATTCTCAAAAAAATGATGTCTTTAAACCAAAAATCACATTAAAAATTTTAACATTAAATGAAAGACTGATCTAGATAGAATTTGTTAAAATCTGTCTGTAACACTGTTGAAAATGTTCTCTATTTGTATTTAAGTATTTATTTGTCATTGTGTATTTCTTTTATTCAAATGGAATATTGAATAAGAATAAACCTACAATTCTTATAAAAAAATTTGATTAAGTATATGACATATAAGACTTGCATGAGAATTAAATCTCTATATATATAAAAATCTCGACACAAATTTTTGCCGTCGAACTCCTCCGAAACGGTTGACCGATTATTATGATTTTTTTTATGTATATTGGTTAGATATGAGAGAAGGTTGTAAAGTATATTTCATTCCGCTAGGTGAAGGATGTTCTTATCAGGACTTATTTTTTCAATATTTTTTATGTCCGTCGTTTTATTTATGTTATTGAATCATGCATCTCATTTTGATTTTTGCATTTTTATTGAACTAAATTTATTTTGAGTATTCATTTTAACATAATATAAAACTGAATTTAATTATGCTAATAAGTTAATACATCTATTAATTCTGAGGCGGTACGAAGTTCGCCGGGTCAGCTAGTATCTATATAAATTTTGTGATTTTCTTTTTAACTGTCAGCGTTAATTTTGTGGTGTTTGGAATGCACGTATTAAATATTTGTCTTAGTTTACTATTCATTCAGGCTTCAGTATACATAACCAATTACATTTTTCTAAACGTAAACGGTCGAGCAGAACTGAAACTGCATATAGAACAAATGCTGGTTTAGTTGAAGAAAGTGCTTATCATTCCTCCAAGAAAACTTTCATTGAAATAAATAATAATTTATATCAGCTGATGAGCATTATTGGGTGATAATGCTCGCGGTGTGCGAAGCCGGCCCTGACCTTAATAAATCAAAAGTGAAATAAATAATTAAAATGTATTGTACACAACTTTTTTGTTCAAAAACAATGAAATAATTTATTTCAAATATGGAAAACATTTTCACAATTTGAAACGCAGAAATAAATATTTAAAAAAAAAATTCTCTGTAAATCTGTGCCATTTTATTATAACCAATATCAATATCCTACACAACTTCATATGTATAACATGTCAAAGTAGTGCCTACACGATTTTAAGTTTAGATTTTAAAGTCAGCCCTGTAATGCCAAGAAGCAAGTTGTTTATAAGACTCTTTTTCAGAGACAAAATATAAACGCAGGCATATAATACGAAATGACGATGGCAATCTGAAAAGTCATTATGATTTATGCGTCTAATTTACTTTTTTTTCCTTAGCATCACTTTCTTTTTATAACAGAGATTCATAGTGGCATGCGAGGGGTTTACCTGATAAAATATTTCCGTATTTTTCACTGGATTCATAAAGCACACAGCCTAAATATATGATTAAGAAAGAATATTATTTTCTAAGACAAGAAGATTAATATGACTTCTCTCTGATTAAAATGATACCCATTCTTATTAGGTAAACTCCTCACGAAATTTTGCTTGTGAGTTTTATGTACATACATACTGATAAATATATATTATATTATGATAAAGGTAAAGATTACTGAAAATATAAGACTTACACTATCAAAAACGTTCGAAATCCAAGTTAAAAAATATTGTTCATAGCGTAACTATGATTGAAGAAGAATTCAAATCATCTAGTACTCGTTTCAAATTTGTCCGTGCACTTGATTTGAAAAGCAAAACCTGTGGGACGAATCGTATGAAAATACAAAAAAAAATAAGCGATTTAAATTTGAAAAATTTATTAAGTGGAAATCGTATATTATATTTCATAATTTACCAACCGGAACCCGGCAAGCGTTGTAGTGCCACTCAAACAAAGAATGTGTTTATGTCTATTGAAGTATTTTCGCATGCACTATATTTTAGATAAATAATTTCGATTTCATTTCACTAACATTGATCGGTATCGATGATATTTTGACGTTTGCTGTTTGTCTTTTGGCGATTGTCTATGGTACGCGCCACCTACTGAAAGTTAATTGTACTATGCCTGTAACCTTTGCACAAGTGTAAGCAATAAGTTGACATATGTATATTTATCGCAATAGGATGAACGGTATGGCAACGCATAAAATACGAACAAACAAACAATTATATATTAGAAATTGATTATGTTTGTTTTTCTGAAAGTTTTTTGAAACACAACTAACTCTAAAGTCTATTGGCAGATAATACAATTAAAAATTATCTTTTTTTAATTAATTGTAGAAATTTATCTGAAAAAAACTATAATGTCATGTTTGTTTTACAGCCGTAGAAATAATCTTATAAAGTTTAATAAGAAACTTAATTTATGTATGAATGAAAGAATTCAAATGCTCAACAAATTTATTATATCCAGTATATTATTTGCAATAGTGATGCAGAGATGCAGAAAAGCAAAGCACATTCTGTTTTCTGTATTTTTTGTCCACTTAAAAATGCCTTAAACACGTAGTCCGTGGTACCCAAATGGTCTAGTTTTATCGGGTTATTCATCGAATCATCACGAATGAGGGTCTTTTATAACTTTTTTTGAGTGATTTTAGTTTTTCATTCTTAATAATACATCATAAAAATAATGAAACGTTAAATTGAAATAGTATGCCTGCTTAAATGAAACACTGGCAATTATGTATTTGCAAATGTACCAATTATTAGAATAATAACGTATATTAAGATCATGTTTATTGAAAAAATACATTTTAACGTAGCAAAGTCTAAAAATATTCCAATTTACAGTATTCGGTATGATACCACACTTGTCTTAAATATTTAAGGAAAATTGAATTTGTCTTAAATAATATGAATAAATGAATATCGGTGAATATTATGGGCTATTTTGATTCCCTTTACTACTGAACAAGCTCGAAACAGGTATTTCTTACTGTTTAATTTATATAAGAGATTATAATATATTCCTCCTTCAGTCCAGGTTCTCAAATTTGTTTATTTATTTAATTAGCAGTTAAATATGGAACTGTATGATATTTATTAAATCAGTATTTACGAAAGCACTTGATTTTGCATTTGTAAACACAATATAAGATTTATTTTATAATTTTACAGGATTGTTTTTTTTAAATATACCTAACAATTTTAAGCGCTTTCATTTTGCAAAAAACAGTAATTTTATGTGCTCTTATTACCTACCTGAATTTAAATATTTATAGTAAAAATAATAACACATTTTCGTTCTTATTCCACAAATAAATTTATTAGATCAGGACCGGTTTCACTCATGGCGAGCATTATCAAATGATATTATTAACTTCAGTTGGTAATGCTCGCTTTGAGCGAAATCTGTTCTGATCTAATAAATTCATTGTAGATTAAGTACTTAAATTGTGTTATTTTTTTGATTATGATGCCATTCCGTCAGTATTGACAGTGATAAATATCTTTCATGAAGTTATACTCGACTAATAAAATTATTCATAATATCAATATTCTCTGTTTTAAAAAGCAACAATGAATCATATTGCTGAAAATTTAAAAAGGCAGCAAAAATACTGAAAAAGTGGTAATTTCTCCACGAAATGAATATTTATGCATGTACCTAGACTCAGTAAATATATTGTTCTCATATCCCAATATATTTCACCACAGCTGTGCTCTGGCTTGAATCATGACCGAAATATATAAACAACAGAAGTCCAGCAGAATAGTTACAAGGGGATGCAGAGGAGAATTAATGATATCTTGTTTTAAGGGTGCATTACCTATTATTGATCATCTTTCCTGAATTATTATCGTAACTGAGAACGCTTTTCTCACAGCTTCGTCGTGTCGAGCGCGCGGGGCAATTTCGCGTGTAGCGAGTAGCGACATGTCCGCCCTATCTGTCTACATTATTAGAGTTTTTATCACCGGCCTAGAGAAAGACGTGTCTCCCATACATCCTTCCATGTTTCCTCCCTACCAGAGGAACACATTTCGCCTACTAAATTTAACGACACAAGACTATCTACAAACGATTTTACTATTATTCTACACTAGGTCGAACTATGATGTAATAAAATATATGAACATTTTCCTTCATTTATACTTTTATTAAAAATCAGTTTTTCGTCATAAATTGATGCAAGCTGAACGTAATGATCAGTTGGCCAAATATATTTTTCCATGCAATTTATTCTATCGTCTTGTGCTAAAAACTTTACCCCGTTTCATAGGAAGATCAATTTACAATATAGAGTTTTCTTTGACATGGGTGATTGTGGTGTCATTTCTCACTGAGCTGATTTAAAATTACACAGAAAAAGTCATCCACTTCATATCATGTGATTCAACTTTTTTATCTTTTCTTAACGCACAATTATTGGCTATTATTTCTAAAAAAATCAAATTAAATATTTATAAATATCTAATGCTCGCAATGAAAGAGACTGGTCAAAAAAATATATTTATTTTAATATCATGCCATTCCACCAAAAATTTACCTCTGTCATCTCAAAAGTGATAATAGCTTAATCAATTTTAATATCTTTTAACGATAAACTGAAGACACCGAGAACTGTGTCAAATGGAAAGATTTAGCTAAATTAAATCCTGCACGGATAAACTTATACGACACTACCAATCATTGCTCTTTTAATGAAATATATTGTTGTCAGTGTTTATTCAGTTTATTTATCAACGGTAATAAAGCCAGTAAACAGTTATGAATAGCGAAATACTTGAGCTTTTGAATGATTTGTTGCTTGGAAAAATCGACAAATGTTTTCACAAGCACCCGAAATAACACGGGAAAAATGCAGAGCTCAACAATCACCCTGGCGGCGGCATAAAAAGCTGTCAAACATGAATATTTCCATCGTTCACCTTCTTATCGCGAAATTTGCGATTGACAATTTTTCGTATGACTACCCCGGAGACCCTTTTTATTCTCTCACGTGTAGAAACAGCATAAAAGTGTCACATTTTCGAACAAAAAAAACCCTAAACGCTCACCGACTTCCCAATTTTATTCCTGTTATTTTATTTACTGTCATAACATTACGGTGTTTTTATGGCCAACGAACGTGATCATTTATTTTAAATGTCAGAATTTAAACGGAAACTTTATTGAGATAAGAGTCGCTTTAAATAATCGCACATCATGATATTTAAACGCCTCTAAGTGTGAAATAAACCGAAGTAATCTCCCATGATTTTTATATTTATTTGTTATAAATTGTTTGTTTTCAGAATAACAGATACAGCATAAGATTATTGTTTCTTATTATATGAACATGAATAAAACAATTTTCTAGTGCCATTGACGATGAGCACTATTCTTTGATTTTATATACGAAAACTGCTACACAAACGGTAAAGAAAATGATATGAGCTAAGAAAAAAAATCGGTCACAAAAAATCAAAACTTGAAATCCACGCTATATGTCTATATCGATTTTGTACATGTATCTTTTCGGTAACTCAAATCCTCCAAATCATATTAAAAATGAGGACATGAGCTTTTAACGGTATTAACTATTAAAAAGTGTTTAAGGTGGATGAATTAAAAATACTTGATAATTTGCATTACATACTGTTAATTAATGTGGTGAAGGGGAGAAAGGATGCAAACTACCCGCTGTCCGTGCTTTACTTAAAATAGTGAAGTAAATATATCCGTTTCCCTTTTTGGGAACTTCGCACTTTAGGGCGTGTTGCATGATCTCCTGTATTAATATCCATTATCCCTAATTAACTTTAGGACCCGGAAAGCTTGTCCTAAGCAGATACTTAATACCTTGCGAAGCTAGAGAAATGAGCTTTCAACACTGGTCGTTTCATTAGCGATAGTGTCGTTTTCATTACAAAAAGCTTACTTAGAAACTTAAAAATCGTGCGTTCATAAATATAAACAAGACAAGCTTTCAAGCAAAGTTAAATATCCTTTAACCCTTAAATGCATGATTTTTTGTATTTTGAAAAAAAAATATATTCTTATCCCTTTAGTTGTTTATAATAAGGAAAAAAAAAATTAAAAAAATCATTTTTAAGACATATTTCAATACAAAAACAGTTTCTACTCCAACGAAGCCACCATGCATTTAAGGTATAAAAGTGCAAGCATATTGAACTTAGTAAAAGATTTAATTTTAATGTTTATAATAAAAGAATTAATTTTATTCAGCTTATCGTGCTTAGATTAATCTGGAAAGTAGATTTTCATTTTTTTTTTCATGTCCGATGCCACCGTGGTGCATATGGACTCTTCATAGAGTTTATCTTACCATATTTTGTCTACGAGAACTTCTTGTTATAAGGTTACTCAAACTCTCTTTTTCTAAGAGAGTGGGGTTTGAAAGGATACGAGGTCTACGAAACGACTGGTGATTAGCTTATCGCTCTTGCTACGCGCTGGGTTGGGAGGGTGGAAAGAAGTTTTTAACAACACAAACACCTGTGTCATCAAGTAAAATCGTTAGATCGACTGAAAAAACTACTCGTACAGGGATCGATCCCTGGTGGTCAATATTTAGAATTAAACTCGATAGTTGACTCTTAGGTAAATGTATTTTATGTGACTGTCTCGAAATACCTTGTTTAGAAGTATATAAATAAAAAAAGCATACAACTTTTATTTTGAAAGTGATTTGAATTGCTCACTGATCAAAATTGATTATGGGATGATAGAAATAGTTTCTGATCACATCATTTGTCGCACACTAAGTACAGTTAATCAAATCCACAAAGAATTATTGATAGTAAGCAAACAATCAAGGATCTGGAGAAAACACTTTTTGAGTAACTCCGCTCCAGCTTCCCTTCGACACCTAAATACTTGCTCCTGTTTCGCTGCATGCTCCGTTCCATGCTCAGCTCCGTGTTCCGAATAGTTTTAATAGGACGCTTATTATTTTATTTATAAAGGTTTATAAATAAACTTTATTTATAGCAATTTATTTAGTAAAAAAATGTTTTTATATTTATTTTCATAAATTATTAATAAATATACATGCATTTTATAGTACATAATATCGGAGCAGTGGAGCACAACAAATTTTCGTGCTCCGGCCAAAAAATGGTTGCTCTACTGCTTCGCGCTCCGCTCCAGATCCCTGCAAAAAATAGCAGATAAATTGACATAGTTGATAAACCTCTTTTACTAGCAAAAAAAAAAGCATATTTGTTGTATAGTTGTTATTTATTGTGTGTATACTAAATTCAACATCGATAGCCACTTAACATGGAAAAGTTAGTTATAAGCTACTAGCAAAGCTGTTTATGTTTGGGTTATCTTAAACTATGCAAACACTCGTACACATACAAACTTTCTGCATGCATTAAGTAAGTACACAAACTCTCCAGGCATCCACAAATACTGCGTTTAAAGTTGGAATTACGTTTGCTGCAATTCAACAAAACTGTAACAAGCTTAAGCGTTACCTACTGCAAATAACTCAGGAATAACGAATAGGTAAATATGACAAAATGAAACTGATATCATTGTAAATAGGAGATTAGAATTATTTTGTTAATTAGATAATTCTATCATAGTTGTATGTATATTACATATTATTTGGTGTGCTTTAGATAGTTAATATTTTTCTAGAAAAGTTGTTAACTAAGGATCAATATAATTGGAATACAAGCTGCTCGTTACTTCTCCAGATCACGAGACCAATACCGCTTGCAACTGCTCTAAAAAACATCGATTATATCGGATAACTATCATTGCTAGCCAGATTGACCACGATAGGCTCAAACAAATCTTTACACGCAGCGCAAGCTTATTTTATGATTTGATTTTTTTGTGACGTTCAACGAGAAGTTAATCGTGCTCTGTGGAAATGCCAGAAGATAAATTTCGGATGAAAAAACAACTCCACTTCCACTATTAATTTATTTCTTACAATTTAATATTTCTTTCAATTAATACTTTCACAAGTTGTAGACCTAAAAGTAACATATCAACATAGCACTATTATAATCCACTCCTTTTTAATGTACACGTTTAACTTTCTGTACGATCCCACGTCAATGTTATTCACATTTATGTTTCTTTTGCCTGACATAAAAAAGCGGCTCAAACGTATGTAGACAATAAGCCGATATTTTAATATCAGATAGTTCACTTGAACTTTCTTCAACTCGAGACACCTTTGAATATATTATCAATATTTTAGGTTTCCGAATAAGTTTCTCTGGAGTTATCAAATCAAATTTTATGTATATTCAATAAAATGTAATCTGTACCGGATTCCTTTCAAAAGATAACTAAGCCCATCAATATTTACGGCTTCCAAAAGCAATAAAGCCACATCTCGACTGTTGTAAAACTTTGCCGATGACGTATTTTGATAAAAGGCGTTTCGAATCAGTCATCAGTTGGGGATAGTCTTGTCTGCTTTTGTACCAAACCAGTTGACTTTTACGGTGAAAGTTTAAATCAACGTCAACTTTGCGTGTTCTTTATTGTCGTCCTCCCATTCGATGTAAATTTGTCTTCATAGACTTTTATAAAACATTTGTTGTAAAAAGTTAGGCTGGGAGATATGTTTTACAGGCTTCCGGGTATATTGCTATACTAAAAGGAATGAATATTAATGTTGTTCAATTATTTTGATAAAACAAATAGTTTTTAACAAATTTTATAAACAAGTATTAATAGAATCTTATTTGCATTAAAAACACCTTTATTCATTAGTTGAATCGTAATCGGTTTCGTACTTGGCTGCGCATTTTACTGTTCGAATGCTATATTTAATACATTCACATGTAGATTTTCTAATCAATTCGTATTTAAAAAATATATCTTTAACTTAAATATGACGAGTAAAATAACTTATGTAGGTATATAGTTTTTATGAGTAAGAGCTAATGATTTTAATTGAACACACCCACAACACCTAAGCCAATTCAAAAATTAATCATCTCTCACCACTTGTATGAAAATAGGTACACATGTACATTAAAACCTTCGAACGCTTACTTTTAAAATAACATACACTGAAAATAACTAATTCACTGTTCAATGGACTTATAACGTTATCGAACAACTTTTCTTCCGTATTAAATCGTTTTATTGAGGTGTTATTGTGGTTAATTGTGCATCGATCTTTCAAGAAAGAATACTGTATTTTCGCATTTAATAAATCATTTTCCATACACGAATTAGAGACTCACGCACAAATGTTAATGTATGATTTATGACGTAAATCTTTGTTCTTGACATCAAATGCAATATCCGAAACATTATTTAATTACATCGCTTAGTGTGCGAAGCGATTTCCATAATCCAGGTGCTTCAGGCTTATAATTAGTTCAGTATACAATTTCATCGTTCTCCATAAAATATAATCATCGAGGCGATATTATTTTTCCCGCGCCGAAGCAGCGAGAGATAAACCACCTCGCTCCACGTGTTAACAAGCTCGCCTAAATTATTCCGAATATTTTATCATATTTTAACCACGTGCGCACTTATAAACGACAAAAGCACCCTTTGCCTTAAGGGTGCCGTTTCTAAACGATGATCCATAAAATTATCTTGAATTTGAAACCAAAATATTATCGATGCTGTTTTACTATACTTAACACCAAACATTGCCCATAAGAAGTCTAACATTACTTAAATACGACGAAAAAAATATTAAAAACTCTTGCTTTATTTGTAGTAATATTTTCACGTTTTCCAAGAATCGCTTAAAATATATTTATCGAAATATTTTTTTGCAGAAGAATCGGCTTCTCAAATATCCGTTTCGACTAATAACAAAAATATTTTTAGATATGGTACCTAGGCAGTTGACTACAAAGGAATAAAAATATGCCAAAAGTGTTTTTAATTACACCGTAATAGTTATGGAACTAAGCACAGATTTTTGACGTGCCAAAACCAGTCTAAGGACGTATTATTGTATTTTTTAGTTTTATTAGTTTTACACAACACATTATAAATTCATGGTTATTGCTTTTGTAGATTTTGTATAATTTTATATGTGCTAATTTTGTACCTATAATGGCTGTTGAATTTCTTTCCACTTGATAGCGTGGTTTTGTATCCAAAGAAATTTCAATTGATTTGTATTACCTCTCAACTAGAGACTCCAATTCGAGTATCGAGTACTCGATACTCGAGTATACTCGCCCATTGTTCAAGTACTCGATACTCGAGTAATTTGGACTCGTAATATATGTATATGTAAATGAAGATTTAATTCCAAATTCTATTTCGTTTTTAGCAGCGGACAGAAAAACTAGATAGCACAGTTTAATTGATTTTTAGCTTTTAAACCGAAGTCCACAGCAATAGGGAGAGTTTTTTCTACTGCTGGAATAAAAAAACAAAACTTCGAACCAAATTTAAATCTGAGACGATTAATTCTCTATTATTTTTGAAATATATGTTTCATAAATTGAAATAAATGTAATAATGAAATAAAATAAGCATGTTTATTTATGTATCATCTATTTTCATATAAAAATTTGAAATATTAATATATATTTTGGTACATCTTAAACTACTCGAGTATACTCGAGTACTCGAGTATATAAAATTTTACTACTCGATACTCGAGTAGTTGAGATGTCGAGTAATTGGAGTCCCTACTCTCAACTAATCCACTATGTCTATACAATTCTTGTAACGAATTGTAAAGAAAGTGACTTGATTACTATTCGTTGTTTCCATTTTGGTTGCCCATATGCTTGAATTGGGATGTAGAAAATGTTTTATTTGATAAACTTTTTCACAAAAAATACCCAAAATGACTTAGGTATAATGCTTTCAATAATATTTGAGATGTAAGCGTTTTTTCTTCTACCTTAAGCCTTACAACTTACAACGAAGGTATCACTGAATTGTGTGAACCCAAGCCTCAGTTCAAAGGGTGTTATCGATGTGAAATTAGAAAATATCTTAGCAAGAAGAAGCACCCTTGTGCTGCATCAGATGATGAATTAACATAGTAATTAGTAGGCTCTATAAATTGACTGACGTATCTACACCGAGAACAATGTACCACCTCCGCTATACCCTTGCCAATCTCAAGCCACCCCTCTTAAAGTTCTTGCAACCATTCAAAGTGTACCAAACTTGGCATTTTGCATTAGGGAAGCGAACAACTGAGGCGTGGACACACTTCTATTTGGTTGTACTTAAAATTTCGTCCTTAATAACGTCGAACAGAGGATTTATATTACTAAATAATTCTTCCGATTGAAGTTTCTTGAAGTAAAGATTAATGTGGAAAAGCACTTGAAATAAAACCGAGAGAGATTTTGATTTCAACAACAAACAGAATCATGTTTATATATTTAGTGATTTCGTTCTGGTATAGTAGAGCAATATAGATTAACAAAAAGCAAGTATTCACAATTATTTCGGCCGTTGTTGGACACTTCAACCAATTTGAGACAAATAAAAATAAAAACCTTGTATTCATAGTATAAATCGATGAAATACCTAATGATTCCTTTTATTAACTACTTAATTTATAGTTATGCTCATACTGCTAGATTTAAAAATCGTTTAATTAAACTGTAATTAATACTAAAGTGTATACTATAAAAATACCACAAAAAGTTTTTGATTTTCTAGCAATAAAAACGAAATAATTTTAGGCGGCTTCCATTTTATTTGAAGTTAAAATTAATAAAATGATCATGATTTGAATATTAAGATTACTTTGATGGAATCAAATAATACAATATCTCTGTAATATTTAAATGAAGATATACCATCTGTTTATTCTAGATTGATATTATAGTTGATTCATTTGTAAGCTGTGTGCCACAAAACAATTTCTCAGGCTTTGCTTATTAGAATTGTTAATAAACAAATGAAAGCAGAAAATAGACATCTCAAAATGCATCCCCTGTCTCTAGTTAGAGTCGGACTCTTACCCTGTTTCGTAAAATACCCACGTCTGCCTTCGCCATGATAATAGTTAAGGGTAAAGTCTGATACACGAAATGAGTGTTGTGAATGTCTAAAAAAAAATGTTATTTAATAAATATCAAGATTCTTTTACTATGACGTATATAAATTTATCTATTTCTCATGGAACTTTAGTGAAAAAATTAGCATGTTTTAAAAAATATTTTGAATCATATGGGCGGTCAAAATTGGAAGTCAAAGTAGGAAGAAAAAGAGTGAAAATTGGAAAATCCTTTATCTAAAATATTGTGAATGTGAAATTATAATATTTATGTTCCACGTTTACTTATCATTATTACTTGTAGAAAACAAAAAACATAGAAAACGTAACGTGCAACGTAGAAAATAATAAATATTTTTGTACCTACCGTCACGTCGCTCATCTTTGAAAAAGTGTTCCTTATGGAGAGTTAAGCATTTCATTAGCACTTGCCAACCGGGCACCGGGTTTGAATAATAGTTTCACGTCGTGATATAACGACACTGAATATATTCAACCAACAAATTCTCAAGACAGTATCCAGCTGCTAAGACAACTCAAAATAAATTTATAAATTCTGTTTTGCAAAAAAAAAATACTCATTCATAAATAAAAAAATATTGTGTATCACACAAAACACGTTAAAGATATCAGTGTTTATTCGATGACATTTAGAAAAAAAGAGATTAGTTTTATTTTTAATCAAAAACATAATACTAAGTTTAGTCAGACGCTAATGCTTTTGACAAATGTAGTGAAAATACATAGTACACACTATTATAATTGCTCAATAGAGAATGGCATAAAATACACAAGTTTTTTTGTTAATACAGAAACTGTATGAGTAAAAACAAAAAAAACAGGTTCATTAAAAAAAAATCCACCGCAATAGGCAGTGCATTGATTAGCAGAAGATCTCTTGTGACTAGTAACTTAAATGATCGAATCGATACACAAGATATGATTATGGCTGGTTTCAACTAGCACGCACAATGTGAATCGATTATTTTATTATTATTATGCCATTCGAACAAAAATCAGCTATTTTTTCTACTCTAATCTTTTATAAATCAACAATAATTATAAAATTGTATAAACGAATCTTCCTTGAGCACTCAGCGGCATTCGATTTATTTTCAAATATTTATTTATTCACTTTAATTCCCATAAAGGTTCATTATGATTAATTATCAAAGCTGAGGCTCATTAGTAACAGTGAAGTTAGGGACATGGCTTATGTTAAGTGTAGTAATTGTGTTGATGGTGTGATGTTTTATGTTGGAAGCAAGAACAAAAGGCCAGGAAGCCACTGCCCTAATTTGTTTCGTTGGCCTACAATACTTTTCACCACACAATTCAACTGTTCTAACATAACTCTTTTTTACGTATACAAAAATGTATTCCTTTTTGTAAAATCAGCTTATTGTTTCGTCTAAACAAAACAAAGTTTTTTTGCTTAACATTTTCAATTTTTAATATTTAACAGACATATAATGTCAAAATATGCACATTGTTTATCGACCTTGCATTTTCTCTTGTATCCATGTCCGCATATAAAGCATATGGTCTCCTACTATAGGTATCTCGCACATCGGTGTTGTTTGAGCATAACCTGATCTCGATTAATTTCGATTAATCCACTCGAAATAATAATGGTTTTCATGCGTTCAAATATTAATAATTCAATTATATGTTAAAGCACCTATCTACTACACTTTTTTTTTAAAATAAGAATCAGTTATCAGGTAATTACCAAACAACAAATTTATATTTTAGATATGGGCTTGCCCTATAGCCACAAATATGTTATCAGTGATCTTCGCAACTACGCAAACTTTTTTAAAGCTGAATTCTCGTTGCATTAAAATATATTATTATTGATAAAATCACTCACTTTATTCGAATTATTGTGTTCTTTAACTCAAAAGTGTCCACAATTAAAATTTTCTCTAAGATGAAAATATAGTGTCAAAACACATATGTGACACTTAGAAATATAACAGAAGATAATTTGGAGAAGGAATTGACAATGCTCGCCATGAGCGAAACCGGCCCAGATCCAATAAATGACTACTAATTATTTGGTCAGTTTCTAATTCGATAAATGGTCAGTAAAAAATACTTAAAACGGTCAATTAAAAATAATAAACGGCCAGTTAAAAATAATAAATGGTCAGTTAAAATAATAAATGGTTATTTAAAAAAAAAAACACATGACATAAATTTGCCTATTACGACCATATTTGATAAAATTCACAAGCTGTCAAACTAAAAGCTGACTATTTAAATTAACCACTAACCATTTTTTATAAATAACTAACCATTAAAATATGTTACTGACCGTTTTATTTAATAACTGACCACATTCACACTGATACAATGACAACTGACCGCTTATAATATTAACTGACCATTTTGATTTTTAACTGACCAAAACTTGAATTAGTTACTGACCCATTAAATACATGCCCCAATAAATTTTATATGGAAAAAGTATTAAAAATGTTTTATTATTTTTATTATAATGCCATTCCACCGAGTATTGACAGTATTTTTATACAATTAAAACATAATATATGACATGTCTTACAATTAAAACAAAATAATTATATAATACATTAGAGTGCTTATGGTGACTATACGCTAAATCTCAGATCTAAAATTTGTTCATGAAATGTTCATAGAGCAACCCTATTTAAATGCGTGCCTTTACAAATGGGCATTGCCTGTCGTTGGTTAGTGTTGCTCATTAGGTTCGATTAATGCGCCGTGTTGAGTGCTCCAGGCTCTCATCCCAGCAACTCCGGGCACTTTGTTTGCTTGTCGAGGTTTCCCGGCCGCTTGACGTGGCGTCTTACAGTACACAGCCTTCTCGTACCAGCCACGGCGGAAAAGCTCGCTTTTGAGGATTGGTTGAGGTGATCGATAGAACTGACGGCTCATTATTTTAACGCCTACACTTAAATATATTGTAAACCATTGGTTTTTTGCCTACAAGGAAAACGTGCACCATACAATTGGAAATATTATTGATTCTATCTCAAACAGATCTTATTTATTTGAGCTGTGTTCCTATAATAATTTTTAATATAATATCTGTTTTATTGAATAAACATAGTTAATATAATGAAGTAAATAATCACTAATGTTTCCAATATTTATATTTTATTTTATAACAAGTAACCCGAGAACCTTAAAAAGAAATAACATCACAAACAGACATATTTAGACTTATAATCAAAAATCCTAAATTTGTTTTTTTAATTGCCACGTAAAGCATACGAAGCACATATTTTATTTGGATTTGTAATTTTAATCTGTGCTAAAAATAAATAAGCATCAAAAAACCTTTTGTCAATTTGCCAAACGAATTACGTTGAAGACAGAATCATTTAATATGTACTTAAAAAATAAGAATATATTATACGGTGTAAATTAAAAATAATATATATTTATAACTCAGTAAGCTTCGTGTCTTTTCATTACAATCATTAAGCGGTCCTATCACATAGTAAAAAAATTCAACATACCCTTCAAAAACGTTCCTCATTAGTTTCGCTGAACATGAGAGCTAGAGACTCCAATTACTACTCGAGTACTCGAGTTTACTCGATTAGTTTCAGATGTACCAAAATATATTTTATAAATTCAAATTTGTGTATATAAATAGATAAATATGCATATTTTATTAAACTTCTCTGTTTCTGTGGACCTCGGCTTAAAAGTTAACAATAAATTAAAATGTGCTATCTGGTTTTTCTGTCCTCTGTTTAAAACAAAATAAAATTTCGATATAAATCTTCATTTATATATTACGAGTATCGAGTACTTGATACTCGAATTGGAGTCTCTAATGAGAGCTGATATAACATCAAATAAATAAATAAATATACAATCTTTTGCCGTTTATTTGCAATCGATGCTCATTTATTATAAGCGTTGTTTCATAAAACAAATGCATCTATTTTATGTTTCGTGTCTTAAAATATGATACCACTAAAAACGGGTTAACCGTAAAGTTTGACATGCTATAAAAAATAGCTTAAAATAAATTTTACATCCTGAATTTTTGTATATCATTTTCAAATCTGGAACAAACACCAAACTTTCTTGCTTCTCAGTAATCTATCTCCGAACAAAACATCTCGAATAGTTTGAGCGGGTAGTATTGCATTTATTACTAATGATATATCTGAAACAAAAGCTTGGCGAAAACAGTTGAATACCCGAAAATCCGACTTAATGACGCCGAATAAGAGAATCTGACTCAAGTTGTGCGAAAGCCGGAAACCTAAAGATAGCAGTCAGATATTATAGTATCCATGTGAATAAACAAAATCAGTGGTCAACCAATTTTTCTGCCCAAACACAAACATAAATAAAGCTAATACGGTAAAAAATAACAATGTATTTTAGTTCAACATAAATTTTATATATTTGTTGATAGCTATTTCGGCTTACGCCTTCGTCAGAACTATGTTTGAAACGTGTATTAGAGATAGCTTATTAGAGTACTCTAACGTAATAACGTTATACCAATAACGTTAGACCAATAAACTAAACTTATTTTAATTCTTCCATGGATGGTATGGTTTGAAAAGAAAGAGAGGATGTACGGGACACCCTGTCTAGCATAGGTATATAAGCTATCTCTAATACACGTTTCAAACATAGTTCTGACGAAGGCGTAAGCCGAAATAGCTATCAACAAATATATAAAATTTGTGTAGAA
This sequence comes from Himalopsyche kuldschensis, assembly GCA_028554975.1. Taxonomy (NCBI): domain Eukaryota; kingdom Metazoa; phylum Arthropoda; class Insecta; order Trichoptera; family Rhyacophilidae; genus Himalopsyche; species Himalopsyche kuldschensis. Next base: position 4,096,367 of record JAHFWI010000005.1, read on the forward strand.
CTAAAATACATTGTTATTTTTTACCGTATTATAATGGAGTTCTGCCAAGTAAATACCTACTAAATCAATAAATAAAGCTTATATCATTGATTTGATTTCACATTTCATCTAAAGCTATCCATATTCATTTGTTAATTGCAGACATTGCATTGTCTTACAAACGTTACGGCAGCATTTATTCAGCATTATTATTTGTCAATCAATTTAAAAAAAGTCACGTAGTTGAAAATTTCTAGTTATTTGCTATATATTGGTAATATTCAAATCATCTTTTAAAAATAGAGTGGATGCTTTTAATACTTGGCACCGAACATTTCAGTTAGGCAACGAATTATCAAAAATATTTGATTGCTCATATTGTATTTAGACTATGTTTGAAATATGCAAACTATTTGATTTAATACTTTAATTATAGTCTATTTTGATTCAATTTATTGTCTTAGTTGTAATACAAATTGTTTGTCATACATTGTAATTCTTGCTTAACTTTAGTATACATATCACTGTTTGGTTGTATTTCTTTCAGTTTATAATGCTTGCCATGAGCGAAACCGGTCCTGATCCAATGTAATGTATGTGGATAGTATAATATAAGAACTAAAAAATTGTTATTATTTGTATTAAAATTTTTTTACTTGAATATTCTTTGACAAAAAGTATAGCCATCTCTCATAATGATAATTATAATAATGCTTAGAAAAAATCAACTTTACTGTTCAATTGTTATACATTTACTGAAACGGATAGAATGATAGAAAATGATTTATGAAAACTTCGATTAAGTTTTCATAAAACTAATATCTCTACATAAAACATGAAAATATAAAAAAAATATCGAGATTTACGACAAAACTTTGCGCGAGAAATATTTTTTGGTAATAAATGGATCAAGTTTTTTGTTATTTTTTTATCTTTCGTGTGTCATCTGCTTTAAGTGGTGGAAGGAAAAGTTGAGATAATTAAATTAGAAAGGAAACTTTTTAGAGCACCCTGTACGTACAGTGCGACAGGTGAAACAAAAGTTCCGCGCGTCTTCATTACGTGAGGTCAGGTGTGATGAAAGATTTCGCCGAAAATTATAAATTACATTTTAAATATCTCACGGCAACCTGAAAAAGGACTTTTTCGCAGCGGAGTGATAATCATATAAATTTTGTATCAAGTTTTTGTTGACAAACACGACAGTTTTATTTTGGAAATTTTCTAATTTCCTGTATTTTAAAATTTAATATTCAGATAGGAATGTTTATTCAAAATGAATTCCTTAGAAAATCTTCTACGGTTGAATAATTCAAGTAAATATTAGTGATAAGATAATCTACTTCGATTGAAATTGAATTTGTGATACTGTTTACTTAAATAAATCATAAAAACGTCAGAATGCAAACATAAATTTTTACCTACGTGGTCGTAGCCAAGGCCAATCAATGTTCTTTGTCAGAACTTGTTGGTCACGTAGGTCGCCAGTCGCAAGGGCTGTTCGGTTGATGAAAGCACTGCCTGTTGATGTGGACATCTTCGGCAGTGAACTTGGTTTTCTGTTTATATATTTTTTCTTTTTATGTAACTAATATGCTTCTTTTTTGTTTCATACATTTGTTTATTTTATTTTTTTTAATTTTGTTTTCTTTTGTGATATTGTTTTGTGATATTTTTATTTATTTGTCAAATGCATGGCGCATTGGCGTCAGCTGTAATGCCATGTATTTTATTTTATTTTTTTACAATAAATAAATATAATAATTCTCATTCAGTAAACATCCTTTCGTATGGAGAAAACATCACGCGGAAACAATAGCCGTTTCACCTCAGCTGTTTTGAAAGCTTAATTTCAAACAGTAGAAGAAAGAAATATATTTGAAATAACACCAACATATACAACATCATTAAATATAACTATAGTATTTATTGAGAGTAGGGGTAGAGGGGATAAGGTTAGGAGACACGACAAGTGGTAAGCTAGCCCTTTCGCTACGCCCCGATTCAATTCTACTAAAAATATGTGTTTTTTTTTTACATATTTTTTTCTGCTGACAAGAAGTGTAACGATTGAGTATAAAAAAATATGTTAAGATACCTCTATTAGGAGGCCATATGAGTGAACATGTATTTCTTAATAATTGTCATTTAATATTTTAAAGTATATGATTTTGAATTTAAATGAGTTTCTCATTTGTAAGGTGTCAACTGTCACTTCCAGGTGGAAAAGCATTATTTTAAATCAAAAAAAATCAGTGATAAGCGAAACCGGTTTGAGTGTTATAAAATGATGTATTAAAACTAAAACTATGGTTTATATATTTAAAATAACGCTTTCTATTGAAAATAAAGAAAATTCAGACTTTAAAGAGATTTGCAAAGAAATATAAAAACGATCAAGCAAACAAAGTTCTAAACAATGAAATATGTTTAATTCGCTTTGGAGGTAATAAATTTATTATATGACTACCATTAAAGGATATGAGTTGTTAGTTTGAGGTAAGGAAGGATGGTGAGGGCTGTTTTTGCGCCACTGTTAGGTACAAAAAAATACATTCTTCAAAATTTAATGTATGATATTGTTTTCATGAATGTTTGAACGAAGACCGAATCTATGGTAAAAATTGAGAGCATTAGTTACTTGATCGGTCGTTTAGTAATACATATCTTAGATTCAAAGTTATTAAATTATATATATTTATACATCTGTATGTACCTAATTGTTTTATTCACCTTTTTATTCTTGTACGAAACACCGTGGTGGTTACTGTCAATAAGTTAAAAAAATAGTTTTTAGAGTTATTCTACTTTAAATTTATTTGAATTAGGACTTGTTTTGCTCAGTGCGATCATTTTCAACTGATAAGAAATACAAAAAAAATCTTAAATGTTTAATTTTTAATATAATGCAATTTCAACAATTTTTCAATTCCAAATATTGACAGTGAACACCCTTAAAGTGACCGTGGTTACTAGCCCAAAAGCAATTTTTCTTCAGGTTGAGTTAGATCACAGATAATTGTATTCTTCAACAGCTTAAATTTATTATCATTGATTATGTAAATCAAAATGCTTATTTTTATATAAGGATGGCAAGTGAAAACGATAAAAAATCGTTTTTTTTTTTTTATAATCATTTAAAACAAAAAAACTTCGTTTATAAACGAAATCAAAGTCTTTTAAAATGACCAATAATTTAAAACACTTCTTTTGTAAGCGTAGAAAGTTTTCAGAAAGAAGAAAATTCAATTACTTACATAAATACAGCTTGACTTGCGTAAGAAGCCGTTGCTCGGAAAATTCTTTCCTTTTCAAAATTACTAAACATTAGTAACAATCTATCAAATAAGACAATCTGCTCATTTGTGAGAGAGAAAACAGCTCAGAAGGTTTTTTTTATTTAAAAAATGCCTCACATTTGACACTGACATCTTCTTGTTCTAGTAAAACTCTTAACTTTTATCCCATTTGACAAATTGGCTGTGCAACGATAAATTATGTTTAAAAAATCAAACCATTAGAACAATTGAAATTTATTTTTCTAACTGTAACGAATCTACATAAAAAAAAAATAGTAATACTTTCGATGGATTCGGTGGTAACTTTGTGGAAGTTCACTTTAGTATAAAGTTTGAAATAACTTTGATTATTCCACGTATTGAATCACAAGTTATTATTTTTTTTTACCATATCTGCTTCCCGCTTGGACTTTTCACGTGTTCCCAACATGTTTTTTTTTATACGAAAACTGCCAGTTACTCAGTTGTTAGACTTCTATTTTTTCGAGGAGAGTATTGATTGAAAGAATACGAGGACTAGGACAGAACTAGGGTTAGCTAATCGCTCTCGCCACGCGTCGTTTTTTGGGATAGGAAAGGTGGGAAATTTAACAACATAAACATTTTGTGCCTTCAAACTGAATCGATTTTGACACAATAAAATGCCTATTATCAACAAGATAATACCAAATATTTTCCGACCGTAATCGCGTCAGTTCAAGTACATCCGTGCACTTTAAATGCCTGAAGATGCTGGAAAGCGAAACCCGGGTCGCTACTGACAAAACTCATGGAAAAGTACAAAATTCAAACGATTTAAATTGAATCACTACGTCGCTGATGATCATCGAGAAAAAATCGTATTTGTATTTAAAGTAATATGAAAGCATATTTTCGCCATTCAATAAAGTGAGTTATAATGAATATTAAATTTTATTACCCAATTTAACTCCCAGTTAATTTTTAAGCACTGCTTATCTTGTCGATCATTAAAAGATCCTCAATCTTTTTTAATGGACTATATTATTTCTCTTGTTCCCGTTCACCCAATGCAAATGTTTGATGCTTGTATTTGAATGTTGTATGATGATATTATTTAGACTGAAATGCTTCATTACAATTATTAATAAAAATAATAACACATTTTTAGTACTTATTCCAAATAAAATTTATTGGATCAGTACCGGTTTCGCTCATGGCGAGCATTATCAACTTATTAGAAATACAACGAAACAGTGATATGTATACAAAAGTAAAGCAAGAACTACAAGGTATGACAAAAAATGGTATTAAAAATAAGCAAATAAATGTAATCAAAATAGTCTATAATTAAAATGTTGAAGACCTCTTAGCAATGCAAGTTATTACATCATAAATCAATTAAGTATGAATGATCATTAAAAATGCAACTGTTTCGTTTTATTTATTATCAGTTGATAATGCTCGCCATGAGCGAAACCGTTCCTGATCCAATACGTGGAATATGTGGAATAAGTAGTAAAAATTTGATTTTGCTTTTATTATAATCCCATTCCACCAAGTATTGACAGTGAACACCTTAAAAGTGAACATTTATGAATTTTTGTATTACTAACAAATTGTTGTCTTTGAACGCAAGCTTTGAAATCGTAAATGACGTCAATGTTAAAGTATCAACAAATAATATAACTATTTTTATAAAGATTATTTTTTTTTGCCTTTATATCAGTATTTTTGCTGGAAACTACTCAAACTTGATACAATCTTCTTTAATAGAAATACACAATAAATATTAAAGTTTATAAATATTTAACACTTGATAAATTGATAAAACCTTTTTTTAGGTTGGCAAACATTGGGCCAAGGCATCGGGCCGCATAAGCTTCACTTAAAAGCTTATTTAAAATTCTCCTTGCATTCGCATTTTTCACCCGCCGAGCTTAAATTTCATAATGTTTCATTATATCGTCTCCTTGAATGCCTACGCACTTAGGTACATTCACTTGTGACTGTGGGCTATAGCTTTTTGGTATTCAAAAGCTCTACCGTATTGCATGAATTCATTTTGTAATCAAATCAAATTTTGTGCTTCAGTTGAAACGCCACTTGTTCTATATACTTTGGGGACAGTTGAAATAGTCCGACATATCAAATGTTACTTTGATACAAATAGCCAAAATAATTAAGACTTAGTTTTTACAGAATCTTCTATGGCATAGTGCAATCCGTTTATGGATTTTCATCACATAGATCTGGTATAATTTACTGTATTTGAGCAATATTTTTCCTAACTTACTAACAAAGGCAATACTAATACTTAAGCAATAATGCTTTAGTTCTGGTGTCACCAGACTTGTTGAGAAGCGAACTGAATTGAAATTTTTAAAATCTTGGCGGGCCGGATGACAAATAAATTGGTTTTGGAATCCAATTAGAATATTAATTGATATTTTCTAATTTAATTATATAGTGGTAACAAATGTAATTTCTATTGGAATTTATAATATAAAATATTTATTATATTTTATGGGCTCATACATAGTCGTATCTTATATGTACGAAATAAGAACCAAATCATGAAATTTAAAAAAAATCTTATTTGAATAATTTATTTTCAAAAATCGATAACAGTTGTAGGGCTGGATGAAAGTCTTTGGCGGGCTGGATCCGGCCCGTGGGCCAAAGTTTAGTGACCGTTGCTTTAGTTGATAACAAGTTAGGTTTATGACTTTCATTGGTTGGATTGTTTTGATAAATCAGCAACATTGATTTCCAACTAACCTTACGTTTTTCTTACAGTGAATAAAATTAAAAATAATGTCGCTTGATAAGGGGTAAATCTAAATTTCATCAGAAAAAGGGACATTTGATGACAGCATCAAAATACGGAGAGTTACATAAAACCGAGACTCCACTTACCGGTCGAATATATTTTTTATTATTTTTGTTTTGCAACTATAAAATACGAAATATATTATGTAGGTAAACTTTCAATACGTTCTTCTCTGTTGTATTTATAAATAAGCATGTTCTTGCTCTTGTTCAGGCTGATAACAAAGTTGTCTCTTAGTATTTCATTAAAAGCTCTATCTAAGCTTCATGAAAATAATTATTAGTCTTAAACAGCTTTTTGAAGTGTGCATCATTATCAAGTGTATTTTATCCCATTCTCAATTTGTATTCTCATCTCGTGAACATTACTGGGTAATTGTAAGAGTAAAGACAAAATTAAGAAGCGAAAATCCAATAAAGACGAGATGTTAGTCGGATTATGGAAGCGATAGAACACCATCAGCCAAATACAATACTAATATTTAATAAAAAAAAAGCCATAAATTACAAATGTAATAAATTTGTAGTTTTTGACAGTTGAAAAGATTCCAAGCGATTAAAAAAAATAAAAGAGAGTATTTGAGATTTTAACGAAAACAAAAAACTATACCATCCGCCTAAATCTTAAATCAAATACTTAATTTTAGAAGTCAACGCCTAAGTCTCTATTTAGAGCGCTAACTTATCCACGTGGTGAGACTGTGCTCGAGAATCTTTAAAAGTCGATATTTCATTTCAAACATTTATCTATCTTGCAAAATTTGCTTGAAAATTAAATATCTTAAAGTCTGTTTTTATAGTATATTTCAAAGTAAAAAAGAAAAAATAAAAAGGCGAAAGAAGAAGGTTCTTTTAGTTTCAGATTATAACAGACCTTTTATCGTTTTATATTTTGCCGATTTGTTCCATAAAACACGAAGATATTTTATTGCATTACGAGTCGACGTAGAAGAAAATAAAAGGAAACTGATAAGTTCTACAAAACTGTAATTTCTCTTTATCCTGAATATATAATTGTATTAAAATTAAGATTTAGCTTTGGATTTGAAGGTGCTTGATGGAATTTCAATATCAAATTTAAATAGTTTAAAATTTTGTACTTTTCCATGAGTTTTGAAACGACTGAAGATGCTGACAGGCATAACACGGGTTGTAATCGACAAAACTATAATAACAAAAATATGATTTAATTTTATATCTCTTTTAATATTACTTTATTCTTATAACAAAACTATTTCTATTCATTTTAGAAACTTCACTACTATTCATAAAAACAACAATTCAGTTATAAGCGTTAATTATGCATAATTTCAATACGCACTCTACAATAGTTTATATTTTTAATAAATATGAGATTTTATTTTTATGAAATGAAAAACGCTCAAAATATAATTCACCACTTCTGAAAACACTTCAGACAAGCACAGTTATTTTAAACAACTTTCATGCCCTCATGAAATTTTCGTTAATTTCCCATTTTTTTGAATCTCAAGGGAACATTTCCTACTGGAGTCTTTGTACAAAGGTGTTAATTATTGGTAATTGTGTTTGATAACAAAAAAGCTATGAAATTTAATTATTACAGACAATGATAACACACGTATACTTTTTAATTTGTTAAATTATTTCCTTAAAAATTTTACATTTATTTTAACTAATTATTTTTTTGATTAAATAAACTTTTTGTTTTTGATTAAATACATTTGTTGTTAATAAAAACAATTTCGAAAATAGTTGCTTGATTAAAAAAAACTCTAATCAAGTGTTTGCGTTATTTTATACCCTTAAACTATCCCTCTTTAAACGAGTTATCTAATAAAGCGGCATCATCAACCGAACACAAATGAAATAGTCTTTATGTTCCCACTACATAACTAAACTTATCTAGAAAACGGGTTTTTGTTTTTCCTTATTGATACAATTTAACCGAACGTGTGTGGAGATCCTTTCTTATCTGATTTACCGTGAAAATCTATAGTAGCAATACTATGTTCCGAAAAACTTTTCTCTATTTTCAGTTACTTTAGGTCTTTTGATAAATGGTTTTCCAACTACAGACGTAGACAATATTTGTTTTCAATAGAGTAAATTTACGTCGCACATTTTTTGTGGGAAAATTATTTTACCGCGTCTTAAAATAAATAAAAAATCTGTTTGAGACAGTTCACTGCGGAATTTTTAAATAAAATAAGTTATCATTCCAATTCATCGCCACAAAATTTATTAAAATCAACTTTTTACTGTCCTCAAAATAGAGTCGAAGTTATTCATTCGATTTAGCATAATGTGCCATTCAAAATACCGCTGGTTTAAATTCTGCATTCAATAAAAAAATTATATAAGGTACTTTTGTTTGCAAAGCCACTCAATATAAACTGGGGAATAAAAGACAAATCACATTTTTTTACAACCAATGTCTGATATTCTCTTAGGATTTGAAATCAGAACAAGAATTGACATAAGAAACCTTAATTTTTATAAAAAATTTCCCTTACAGATTTGAAACATAATAAATATTTCAAATGTGGACATTTTTGGTGCAGAACGAAAACTTTATATTTGTCAGTTAATTCATTTTACGGTTCTCTGCGATTGAATTATTTGATTCGGATTTACTATAAAAACAATACATAAACTAAATATTGTTAAACAACAAACAGCACAGTTTGCTGATACGTATTCATGTTTTTTAAGCACAAAGCAACAATCCTTACGGAGAAATAAGGGAGCCTAAGGGAATTGGGTATTTGGCACCCTTTACGACCACACTGAAGTACAAGTCTATAGTCCTCACCTCTGTTCTATATTCTTTGTTTATTTTATATTACTGCCACATCGATGACAATGCATTGTCAATTCTATCACTTAAGGCATATTGTATTCCTGTTAAAAATACTGCATTCTCTTCGGTGATGTTGATATTTTGATACAAATATGTTGTCAAAATTATGGAGGTGGATGGCAGCAAAATATTTTATATTAAATTACAATTTGTTGATATGTGTTCCAAACTAAAGAATACATGAATCGCACGCCAAAGTAGAGATGTGATGGTAGATGTAAATTCAAAAAATCTCAAAAATTGTTCATATCTTAATATTTCTGGTTCGTATCTATATGTGATATATACCCAATGATTAGAATCGAAATCACTAGGGTGCAAAAAGACGAGATAAAATGCTTTTATTCCAAAAGTTTTTAAGGTTAGCATGTTAATTCCTGGCTGGTAAGAGTGGCGCTAACAAACCGAGGCAAAAATGGTCCCCTCGACATTCGAGTCACGTTGGGTTCTTATCTCTTTGTGTGTGTTTTAGGAGTGGTATCTTTTTTATTTGGATCTTTCGAGAAGACGCCTTCATAAATTAGTAGGGTTGGCCATTAAGAACTCTCTCGGCTATAACTACATTTTCTGATAAAGGAAAAGTATAAAAAATATCGAACATCATTTCAAATTATTTATTGCGCAAACAAAGGCTTTTATGAGAAAAATGCTTCGGATACGCTGTGTTTTTGATGTTATAAAAGTAAATATCGAATATTTATAAGATAAATGCGCGCATTTTTAAGTGTTGTTTATTTTTATACATCTTTGGGCGTATATATTCGTACATTAATATGTATGATCACGCAAATAAAAGGAAACATTGCAATTTAACATAGTCATATATTATCAAACAAAAATTAAACGTACTCTCAAGGCTTCTTTATAATCAAAAGTTTACTCTAAAATTTGAATTAATCTATCTACTTATACGGTAATTTTTCAATCGATAATCTTCGATTATTTTCACATTTTATTTTTACTAATCACAAGATCTGATCTTTTAAATATCAGAATAAACCACCATTAAAGAATACATAAATATTCATTCAAAAATGTTTGAAATATATAATATACGAGAAAAAAATATTCAAGATAGTGTTCCCTATCTTCTTTGCACTTCCTGTTGTTTCATAAACTTTTGATCAATTATTAAAAAAATATATTTGAACATATGAACTAATATTTTTTTTTCAAGATGAGTTTATTAAATGAAAGTAAAATATAACTCAAAAAGCTTTTATTAGTTACAATAGAATGATAAATATCAAAATATTGTGGCACATAATAATTACATTATGTTGTCATGTTATCGCGATATTCTTTGAAAACTTTTTTCTTTTCACTTAAAACTTCTAAACTTCTTGCGCCAGACCGAGTCAAGACAATCTGATTGTAAAACTCACTCTTACAACACGTGACTGCTTTCAGTAGCGATCTAATAAAGTTTCAACGGAAGTCGATATAAAATGCCTCTTCCGGCCATGAAACGTGGAGGCCGCAAAGCCTTCAATCGTCATTTTGGAAAAGCGCAAAGGGAAAACGAAAGCTCGGAGCTTTATCGCGTCTATTCTACTTCGCACTGATAACGTAAACGTTCAAAATGAAAAGCTTTTTGCGTCTTGATGAACGTAGAAGGAAAAGGAGATAATAATCATGAAAAGGTTTGAATTATTTACAGTACAAATCAAAGAGTGAAATACCCGAATTCATTTTTAATTCATCGAGCAATACTTTATGAAAATATTAAATCCGCCTCTCAAATTCATTTACTTACAAGTTATTCATAGTTAAGAAAATCAGTGAAATAAGAGCTTATATTATTATTAATGGATTCGGTGGTTACTTAACTGGTGGATGTGACAAGAGTTGAGCTCCTGATAAATAGTTGTGGAGGGTTTTCATTATCTTTTACTGTCTGCACATGAATGAACTGACCAAATTTGTTTTTGTTTAAAGAGATTTGTAGAGAACCTTGCCAATTATAAATTTCAATATTTTATTGCATTTATTTTTAGTTAAAAAGAAAAATTAACTGTCATTTTTTCACTGTCGTGTTTTGAATAAATAATTTTTTCATATCATTCAAAAGCTACAATTTGATCACATGGTCAGAGATTCCTCAACATATTGCTTACATAGAATCTAGCTATCACAATTCTTTTTGGCCTGGATCGCTATAATCTAAGCAAGTTTTGAGAAGAGAGTATAATGACATTTTCTCCATTTTAAGAAATATTTATTTTCATAAGAGTAAGTATGAGCTGATTCTGATTACAACTAATATGATACCTAATTTTTTATTTCAATCTTTATGTGTAGATTTTTTGTTCACATCATTCATCAAAAATATTTTGTGTACTTCATTATAATCTCGATGAAAGTATTCCTGTTGATACTTAAAATATAATGGAATTTTATTAACTGTTTATTACAAACATCGCTTTATTTAATCTACTTGAGGAAATAAATTGTATTTTCCTTGAAGCCTTTGAATTATATATTTTGATTAAATTCTTAAATCGGAACTTCAAAAGGATTGATTTTTCTTAAATTGTGCAAAAAGCTTAATTAAGATTCAAAGAAATTTATCAATCCTTTGGCGAGACTAAATTAGGGGGGATATTTTAAACATTATGTACATAGGAAATCACGACTTTTTGAAATAAAACACCTATTTTAAATACCAGGCAATTTAAAAATAAATCTTTTTTTCATTTTGCAATCTAATTTCATTTTATTTCATCAAATCCTCGAATGATATTCCCAATTATTATTTAAAAATCTTTCACTGTCATAAAAAGTTGCAAACTTGTTTTGTAATGGGCGAGTTGTCAGCTCGACAATATCTAACATTATTATAATTCAATATTTTCATGACTTCTTTCGTCACCAGATTTTTTTTTAACAATGCTTTTTTGTTTCTTTTCAGGAACTGCCTTGATGAAAGTGGTTGAAGTTTACAGGGAAATTCAAGAACAACAGATGAATATTGTAAGTTTTTTTATATTTTTATTTGATATTTAACTAACCGAATAAATCTTTTCTACGAGACATTTTGAACTTCCACAAAATAAGCCTTCGAATAGTATGATAATTTATAAAATTTATAATACTTTCAATGGAAATAGCGGTAACTTAGATTACTCCACGTATTGTGCTAATTAATTCGTGAGACGTGTTTTAACTCTTGATGCAGGCATCTTTAAACTATCGCAAAGGTTGCTTAAATATTAATTAAGAGTGATTCTAATATTGTGACACGATTTATAATAAAACCGGTAAACAAGAAGAGAAGGATAGAAAAAAAAACAATAATTATAGTGCTAATGAAATTAACATAAGAAAATTATTAACTAATGAGTTGAATTAATTTGGAAGGGTTAAACAATTTGGAAATAAATTTAACAGGGGCCAACCACCTATCCTATTTAAGATACTATTCTATAATACAGTATTTTTACCGACAATTCAATCTTAAGAAATGAAAAACGTCGGTATTTTCAATAATTCTCATTAGGAGAAACTAGAAAAATCAATGAGTCTTAAATTATAAAAAAATGTATCGGATTTATTTAGGTTTTTGATAGTTTGAAACAATTTCAAGATGCCTCAATATCATTTATAATTTGATTTAATTACCTCAGTATTTCTCGTAATTAACATAAACAGTATCAAATAGCATACCTGCTATATTCACTTATTAATCTACTTCAGTTAATTGGATTTTTTTATTACGTAACTGCAGCGAAGCTGAGCAATTCGAACAACTTTCAAGTGCAGTTGCATGATAATAATTGAAATGCATAATTATAAATTTCGATTGGAATAGTGCAGCAGGACGGCTATTGAAGCTCGTGTCGATACCTATGCAAAGCGTGCCTAACAGATAACACAATAGGTGTATTAAATTTGAGGTAGGAAATGATATTTGCAATGAAAACATTAAATTTATAACTTAATTTAGTTCTCACAGAAAATAAATGACCTAATTTATTACTTTCGATGGATTCGGTGGTAACTTTGTGGAAGTTCATTATAATATAAAATTAAAAATAACTTCGATTATTCCACGTCTTGTGTTGCACGTGTTTTGCCTCTTTCAGAGGCATCTTCAGACTTACTAAAGCAAAGTTTGCTTAAGTTAAGTGCTCGCCACTGCTTACATTATTTCCAATTAAAGGGTTTAACCCAACCCTATCTGATTGATTGCATCTAATTTGTTAATATTTTGTAATGCTTACGTCATTAGTAGTATACTTATTTGTTTGCTTAGTTTTGATTCTATAACCCCCTCCTTGCTTCCCGTTAAAAGGAAAAATCCCAAACTCCATTTTGTAATTTTATCATTTTAAAATTTTAGAATCAATCTTGCTTTATTACTTAAGCAAACTTGTCACAATTAGTAACACAATACGTGGAATAATCAAAGCTTTTTAAAATTTTAAACTTATTTTTTTATTTTACTTGTTATAAGTAATCATTATTGCGGCTAAGAAGGCAGCTGTTCAATACTGCCGTTCCAAGCAAGAAGACAGTAATTTTTCAAGCTTAAGTTATTAAAATTTAAAAAACGGTTGATGTGAAAATAAACTTATTTTTTTGCAAACAAACAATAAGAAGTGGTATTGACTGGCTATTTGCTAATACAACTAGAGTTGTTGCTTTTTCCCAAAAATTCTTCTACTTTCTTTTACGTTTCAAATCAAATGGTTGCTTTTTAAATAAAAAGGTGTAGATAAGCGTTTGCTTCATTGTTTTGATTACGTCAGTCTGTCATGATTATCAACACAAACAGGATGTGTCTTTCTTGTGCGTCTTAAAATATGAATAATGTACATTACAATGACATCTTTGCCAATAAAGCCATACCATTTGGATATTTTTAGACTCTTCTTCGGATCGTATGTTTTTTCAGGGACCGTTTTTTGTAGGATAATAAATATTCGATTACTTTTGAATATGAAAACTGTTTTTAATTTTTGAAGATTCGAAATAGATTGAAATAGATAGATAGAAAACCTAAGAGACATACAAATTAAATAAATAGATGCTGCTAATTAATTATTCTCGTTTTGGATTATATTTCAATACTCCATATTCATTTATTTCACGAATTTAAAAATAATTCAATCTTTTCGATTTGCTAATGAAATTACTCGGAATTAAAAGGTTAACTTTGAACACTGGCGCGAAAGGAGTGAGGACTTTTTTCAATCTACTTCACAGCTTGATTCGTTTGCGAACATGGGAATTTAAAATGAGCGGGATAGGTTGAGTTTTGAGTGATATACTTAATTTTCACTCACTTAATATGCCAAATCTAGCTATCTTACTTAGTACATGGAATATTTTTTAAGTTTGTTTTCATTTAAATTCTTCTGAAACATGAGATAAATATTCGTTTCTACATAAGAACAAAAATCACACTAGGTTTTAAAAATCGATTTTATTTTTTATCATAAACTCATATTAAACCATTTTAATATATATTTTTTACACAATTATATCTATTTTTATTATTTAATATCACGAGGAACACTTTTATCAAGTGGAAATTGTCATAAAATATTAAGTAACTTTCGCTTACTTGCCAATATATTATTACAAAAAAAAAGAACACAATCTTATGAAACAGTGTGGAAAATTTAAAATTCTGTTCTCCCAATGCCAAGCACATGGACAACTAAAGGATCATCTCTTTAAATTATTATTTTAAGAGCACTGGTTGCTATTCGTTCACTCACATTTTCTTTTTCGGAAAGTGATGACAGTCTTGGTACGGACAAAAAAAATATATTTTTTTATCTAAATAACTAGTGATATTTGGCTCAAAGTGATTGTAACACCTATCAATGTGCTCTCAACACTCAGGTTTTCACAAACACACCATAAAGCGCAGTGTTGTGCGTGACGGACAGAAATACACATAAATGAGGGCAAATATAAATATTTCTTTTTTTTTTTACATTTTAAATGTATAATTAATCAGTAATTATCTAAATACAACTAGCTTTAAGTAAGTAAGAAAGTAAATGTTTACTTGTGAGAGAATTTTCGGGTTACGGGTTGTAAAGGAAAAAATGAAAAAATATTCCAAATAAAAACAAATATTTCTTCAAACACGACAAGCTTACTTTCTGTACTGAATCCGTTCAATTTAACATCGGCCGTTCAAACTCATCAATGAGAATTTTCTGATTAAATAAAGGCGTTGAGTGGAATGAATCACTTTTTTATGAATCCTATATTTTTAAGCAGTATAATTTCATTTGTGAGATTTCTAGTTTTTAGTCAGTTGAAGTGACTACATAGTTACTGAAATAAGATATTTTATAATTCAAATTCGATCAAATATTTAAAATTCGAAGCATTGAAAAAAAAATGAGATTTTGTTTCGGTTGAATATTGAGACATGTTCATAAATTGATTCTTTATTTGAATTCATTTTCACACAGATAAGTGTCATCAAGTTTTTGTTTGGCTTAAATAAGTTTTGTCTTACTTATAGTTTCTACAGTTATCTGTTTACTATTCAGTGACCTGAAATATTACAAAAAAACACATTGGATTTGATCGAATGATCCTGATATAAGCGTATCGTAGTACATGTTGACGAAAACTTTTATTTTATTCTTACTTGTGATGTTTCCAATCGAATTTTTCGTGCTCCACTTTTTGATGATGTTTCACTGTTTTATTATACCCAAGTGAATCATTAACGTTAACTCACTTTGGCTTTGTTCAAAATATTTTTGTTTATACAAAAACGTGAAATAGTTGTTCTTTTTAACTTGTGTGTCAAATACTGTAAACAAATATTTCACGAATAAATAGTTAAAAATGTTAATGTTGCAACTAACTGTATTGCATTTAAAAAAAATCTTTGGTGTGAAAACATGTTTTTTTTAAACTGTTTTGGCATAAAACTATTGTGAAGATTATATTGCTAATAGTATGTAGTGTCATAATTGTAAATTTATTACCGTGTCGTCAGAATTTGTATAAGAATGATATTTTTGAACATTAAATTTACGCCAGTTAAAATATATACTGCATTGCATAATATTGAAATGGTTTGAGAATCATATTTTCCCAGCTTTTAGTTGTCAACGTCATTGGCTTCGGATACACAGGTTTGATTCCTGGTATGGGCAGTTTCATAAATTGGTTTTTTAAGCGATATAAATTGAGGAGCTAATTTTCAAAAGTGGACAAATCCATTTGTTGAAAAAATGTAAATGTGAGATATTTTCATTACTTTTTCCTCATAAACTTGTGTTTACTATCAATTTTTTTAACATATGTTTTAAATTAAGGAATTACGTATAATGTGTAGCAATTCAAACTTTACCATGTGAATAATAAAGGTCTCAAAAGTTCAATCTAAAACTGGCAGTTGAAAAAATGTATTTTGGAATTGTCCACTTTTGAAAATTGGCTGCTTATATATCTGAAAGTCATGCGATCCAAAAAAAAACAAGTGGGATTGATAAGCTAACCATTAATCTTACCCTAGACATATTATAACTTCCTTACTCCCTTCAAAGTAAGAAAGGTAAGCAAACAATTTTCGTATAAAATCTTTTGTTGTTACATGATCTATTTGGAGCCCGCTTTGTATTGGAATCGGATATGGTTCTAAAATATATTTTATAAGATTTTATGATTATTCAGATTTTGTATTTGCAATTTTCTTGTTTCAGCTGAAGGCGTTCTACGTCGATCTTCTAGTACCATTGGAAACAAACCTTGAGAAAGACACCAAAGTCGTTCAAGTAAGTACAATACTGAATATTGAAAAGCTTGTCATTTAATATGCACTATGTAATCTTGGCTTTCCATTAGTCTTTAAAAACTTTAATACGATGTCTAGCCAACAGCAAGAAAAGCGAGAATTTAAAATTTATATTGAAAACTCAATGCATATTCGTCCATTATATTTCCAAACAAGTTGCACTAAAAAATTTCGTACAGAAAATAAATCTGAAGCCATTCATTGGGAGTCGGAAGTAATCTGAGGATATTTAATTCATTGACCTTTTTGATAATGCACTTAACTGGTTGGAAATATAATTAAATTAATGGAAAAGAGATTTAAGCTTCTTTGTAATGTCAATTTAATAGTATTTTTTTTCAATAAATTTTGAATTCAGTTTCGTGGCTTACTTTAAAATGATAAAAAAGTATAATATTCCATTGTAAATCGATTTTTCCTATTGTATCAATAATGACCATAAGGTTTTAAATATAAAAGCTCCGGTTAAACCAGACATTTAAAAATACAACAATGGATAGATGGAAAATAAACAAATAACTACAACGTAATATAAACGCAATAAAAAAGCAACATTACGTCAATTCAAGGAGCAAAAAACTTGTCAATCATCACATATGCACAAGGAAGAAAAATAAACTTGTAATAATTATATTATGACCAAGTGAAGAATTATACGCACCACGTTCGAGTAATTATCAAAACATTTCCTAAGCAAATATGCACTCGTTTATTTTCTTCATTCCTTGAAAAGTGTAAGTAAAACAAAATGTTTAAATATCCATGCCTTTGTATAAATATAAGCATACCAAACCTATGATGTTCATATCATTATATCCCTGCAAAATTAATCCCTATGTTATGTATTAAGATATGAAACTGTTTGATGAGAAAGGAACGAACTGTTCTTATCCCGATGCTAGAATTTAACATAGTGCTCGATAAAATCAGATAAAGGCAGACCGGCATTGAGTTTTCCCCAGAGATACTCATTTTGTATGCAGATTTTATTTTCCTCTTGTAACGCAGGACGCGATGTTTATCGTGAGAGGTGAAGAAACAGAAAATTCTTGAAAGAAGAAAGAGCAAGAGTCCTAACTGTTATTTTTCTTGCGTTTGTGTCGATAATCTGAAATGCATAGGTACGTAATAATTATTTCATCATGGGTAAACTTGAATATGGGATACCATTGCATCTAGCAATCAAGAAAAAGAAATTTCATATCGGTTCTCTTAAAATTTATCCAATTAAAATTCAATTTCTAGAAAAAACTTTAAAATATTAATTTAATCACTAAAGTTATTAAAAGTGAGTAATTCGTAATCGTAATGTCGTCCTATCTCATTGGCGTGCATTTATTGCTGAGAAAAGTAACTAGCTTACAATATTTGAAGACAAAATTTACTACGGCAACTAAAAACTACGACAGTATTTCTCCTTAAATATTCTAACTAATATCTATTCATTCAAATAGTATTTCAGTTATAAGAAACTTTCAATAACTTTTCTTAAACACGCTTTTTTATTTTTAGGGAAAAGTTTCAGCTTAAAATATGTATTTCTTGCTGTTGAGTTGCGTAGATCAAATTTTGTTGAGTAAATGTAAATATATTTGCATTTTTATATATTTTATTGCGTGTTATGTATTAAAAACATTGTAGCTCACATTTTGCAGAACCCATGCAAGTGACAAGTTTGCACTTGGCAGTTGCATTACGTGTGCTTTTGTGGCTTTTTATGCATTTTAAGCACACAAATGTTGACCCTTGCTTCATAAAATGTATGTTTAAAAGTTAAGCGTTCAATTTTTGTCACGAAGCGTTATTAAAAGTCAACTGTCACCATGTCACCTGCAGTTTACTTTTCTGAAAATAATTCACACATTTAGAGCAAGTGTGTGATACTGAATAGAGAATTTTAATACCAAACTAATATTATAAGTTTCAATAGGGTGAAACATTTTCAAATTAGAAAATTTTGACGGTCTTCATAGAAAGACTTCAGATATACGCGACGTTTTGTGAGCCGGATAGTTGTTAAAATTAATCAGATGAAATAAAAATTCAGCTTCCATTCATGAGAGTTCAATTTTGATTTTCAATATATGTATTTACATACACCATGTTGGTGATGTGAACCATTTTTTACTGTCATAATTGATGATATAATATTTACAGTTTTGTATTTATTTGATTTTTAGTGTATATTTTTTCCTTCTTCTGAATCTTTGTTTTCTTTTGGTAAGATCGAAAGAAATACAAAACAAAGAGCACCAGAAAAACGTTTGTATGGCAATTCGAGCTTAGGTAAATAATATACTAGTGCAATTATATTTCTTATGGATTTAAATGCAAGAATGGTAAAAGGATACTCTCTCAAATGATCATTCTCAAGTATTTATTTAAAGGATTTATGTATAGTTAAAGACAAGATAATTAAAGATATCCTTGATTTTTTCATTTATTTCTAACCACACATTCGACTAAGAATTATAAAAATTAGGTCAGAGTTCAGATAACATAAAAAGTTATCTTCATCTAGAGATTTTAAGCTATTTCTATATATAATCTTCATCGCGAGAAACCTTGACGTTAAAATTTCGATTGTATAAGTAATTTTATAAAATTATAGCCTGAATAAATTCATTTAGAACTGAGAATTTTCCAATCGGCTGTTAAAGTTTATACTTTTATGTTTAAAAAAGCAGGAGTTCAGTGCTTAAAATATTTGAAAAACTGCACTCCGCCCAGTGTTCAAAACACAACTGTTATTTAGTATTTGCTTAAAATACACATATACATATTAAACCAATATAATTTAACAAAACGCACAAAATATAATAAGTCCCAAATGAATTCATTCCACCGAAGCACAGGTAATATACAATACATACTGGATTTCTCTACAGAGCGTTTGAATAATATCACCTAACAGTCCCTATTGTGTTGGAAATAAAAGAGAAAAAAAAACTGGAATTTTATGTTGTAGGTTGTAGATTACTATAGGCTCGATTGAGCGCTCGTTTTTCCGGCGTTATAGCAAGCGCACTACATGTCACGTTTAAACAATTGGGAATACGGTGAAGCTTGAAAGCACTTTATCTTCGATTTACCTATATATTTTATATGAATTGATTTTTTCTTTTTTTCCATAGACCGCACATAATTTGATTTTTAACCAACGTTGGGACACTGTGAGGTTAACGCTATTTCTGTTTTGTCCAACTTCCGTGGTCCGGAAAACAATTTTGAAGATCTATAAAACAAATCACTTATTGTCACAAATTTATATAGGAAACATGATGATAGAATTTTTCCTTTGACGTCTGATAAAGCTTTGAATTTTTTTATTGTAAGCCACGCACAGTAGGACAAGAGAATCGAGATGTAATAATTAGTTATCAAAACTCTTATCCCTTTACACTCGTCGCAAAAAAGACGAAGAATATTTCCATCCTTAAGAAAACAAATTTTACTGAGGTTGTCTATAAGGACTTTACATTTATGCTCTACATTGACTTGAACAACAGTGACCCAGATATATATTGAAAAATGCTTTCTATCCATTCAATAATAAAAATGATTCACTATCGAAGCTTAAATATTATAAGGGTGTTTTATACGAGAA
Source organism: Himalopsyche kuldschensis (assembly GCA_028554975.1). NCBI lineage: Eukaryota > Metazoa > Arthropoda > Insecta > Trichoptera > Rhyacophilidae > Himalopsyche > Himalopsyche kuldschensis. The sequence goes on from JAHFWI010000005.1 coordinate 4,116,661, forward strand.
AAAATATTTTATACTATAAACACTATAAAAACGATACGATAAAAAACACTATTAAATTGATGACTACTATGAATAATGCTATAGTTTTCTTTGAATTTAACGTTACAATTTATTTGTTTAGTTAAGTAAAATAAAAGATCAAAAATATGCGTACATATAAATAATATTATTTGAGGCTGACTGAAAATATTATTTAAGCAACAAATAAAAAACAGACTTAGAGCTAAAATTTTAATAATTGAGGATTTCGACTGAAGGTGCTTGATGGAATAACAATATCATTTTTTTATTGTTTGACTAGAAATGCCCGAAGATGTCGAAATGCAAAACCCTGGTCATTGGTGAAAAACTCATGGAAAAGTAAAACATTGAAAACAAATTAAAATAATTAATGCTAAATTAAATTGAATTTTCTCTGCTGCAGGTGAATTAATTTTATTTATGAATAAATGCAATTTTATTGTAGTAAGTGCATTCGTTTAGTTTTCTTTCATTTTGCACTGTCAGCGTATAAAGAAGGATTTTTACATAAAAGGTTTTTTGGAGAAGTGCCAATGTTTACGACTTTTGCCTCATCCTGTCCTTCAAACTGTTGCCGTGAATAGTACCCAGGGGAAATCCCCGTTTTTCTCACTTCCGCATCAAGTCGGACACAAATATTTGCCCGCCGCAAATACGGATTGTCACTTTTCTTCTTTTTGATCGATTTATTTCCCTCCTCGTCCCGTTTTGACGCGCGCGTTTTTGAACTTTCACCGGTAGATGTCAATGCTCAATTTTTTATACGGATGTCGAGGCAATGAAATTTTAACGTAATTGGTAACGAGTTTTGAATAATAAGTATTCATGGCAAACAAACTGGTATTTGAATTATTTTACGCAAGTGAGCAGTAAATCAAGGAAACCAAACCAATAAATATTAACCTAACCGGAGAATAAAAACCTGACTCACTTTTTGGAAACAATACTGGCAAGGGATTTAAGCCCATTAAAAATACAAAAAGCTTTTGAAGATCGTTACACCCTAACTGTAGTTGTTTATTGGTTCCTATTTTTTTTTTTAAATGTATCTCTCCTTTTGCAGTCATTGAAAATCAAGTATCAGATAATTAATCAATCTAAATTTGTACCACTAAAAATACATGTGTTTATGTTATAGTACTCTCAAGTTAGAATTATTCATTCTAAATTAATTTGAACAACGTTACCACCACGGAAAATATAGGAAAAAATACATATTCAAAATTTTGTTCAGGTACATGAGATTATTTCATTCTTTTTATTACCTATAAAATTTTAATTTAAATAAATAAAACATATTTTTTTACTCTTTCCACATTTAATTGTCTAAAGACCAGGGCCGTTTTCTCTCTCCACAAGCGTTTTTAATTGATGATCTAAGCTGGTCCTGGTCTTTTAGGTGGGGTGAAAACAAAAGATTAATCTGAAATCTATACAATGATAAAAGAAACAAAATGTTTTAACTTCGTTTGAATAAAGATGGCTTGTTTACGGAAAAAATTATACATCTCTGCCCTAAAATTCTTTTGGTTGCATTTGATAGTCAGTCTTGAACGATAAAATTTTGACACCACAAGTTCAGTTTAACAAGAAAGCACATAAAAGCTATAAACAATAATTATCGATACGTGTTAGGTTGAAAGCTATGCGACAGTGGTTATTTAACACTTTTTATGCCACAGTAAAAATCTTGTTGATACGTTTGGTGAAATTTTCGTTGGTCGAAAATAACGTTTACCAAAAATCAGCTTCAAATTTGATAGTTTGTGATATAAAAAAAAATGTTGAATATTTGTCTGCTTTTTTCATACGAGATATTTGTCACGTAAACAACTGTGAAACATAAATTTTACCATAATTGTGCTGTATATGAACGTAAGCATTTTGTCGATTTAGCTACTATATGTAAGTTTAACCAAACAGGCTGACATTTAATCATCTGCCAGATATATTAGAAATAATATAATCCCGACACTTTTGTTACGACAGTAAAATAGTGATATTTCCAACACACATTTCTTGTTATATAAAATAATATTGTTCTATTTAAAGCCACACGTATTACGCAGACAGTAATTCATCTTAAATTTAAATATCAGATTTCCAGTCTTTCTTCTAAAACAAATTCTGTACGCTTTTCTGGAAGTCTTTGGCGAAAAATCTGCGGAGGCGATTTCACAAGATAAGACAAACCGGCGTTCACATGTATTATTAAAATTTATAGGGCGGCAAATTGGTACGAATGGCACATTCGTGATACACTGCTATGGCAATCATTTATTGCGGACAGAGATCGGTCGAGGGTAGAAACTAGATAGGTACAATATTGTATAGTTAAAGGTACTCAGTAACACGCGTTTGCTATCAAACAGGTTTGTAGGAAGTACTCAATGAGAGGAGAGTTTTTAGGGGGGTCGTTTTTAAACGGTTTATTAAAATATAATTCCGCGTAGAGAGAGACTAGTAGTACGAGTAGTTGAGTATACTCGAGTAGTTTCAGATGTGCCAAAACTGACAATGCTCGCCATGAGCGAAACTGGACCTGATCAAATAAATTTTATGTGGAAAAAGTACTAAAAAAATATTATTATTTTTATTATAATGCCTTTGCACCAAGTATTGACAGTGAACACCTAATAAGTGACATATTATTAATTCAAATGTCTGTATATAAATAGATGATAAATAAACAAATAAGCTTATTTAATTTCATTGGTAAATTTATTTAAATTTATAAAACATTTATTCCAAAAATAAAAGAGAATAAAACGTCTCAAATTTTAGTGTGAGTTTAGTTTTGTTCAGTACGAGTAGTATCAGTTTCGAGTACTTGAAAAAATGACGAGTAAGATACTCGAGTTGGAGTCTCTAATTCCGCGACATTTCATGACGAATATTGAAAATAATGAGTTAATCAAAATTCTTGGTATTCCTCGATACACATCCATGCTCAAAATATAACTTTTGGTGTGGTAAAACATGCCACAAGAAGAAAATTTACAGAATATCTGACTGTTACTTAAGTCAGGCAGAGATCAAAGGGTTATAGGGGTTATATAAAGGGCAAACAAATCATTATAATATGTATCATGAATCTAAATAGAAGGAAAAAAACACTTAATTTGTAATAACGAACTTTGAAAATTCCTAATGAACTAGTCGTTAGTTTGACAAACGCTTTAACATCTAGAAACACAAGAGAAAAACAGTATTTTCACAATTATTACCTATGTTAAATACATAAAAGTGTTGATTTAAATATGATCGCTATAGCTGTATAATTTACTATAATTGCAATATATAATTACTATAGCTTCCGTCTTTTTATGTTACACTTCCGGTAAACTGTATTTTGTAACTGAGACCGTTTTATAACTTTCACTTAACATATATTTGGTATAACGTGATTTGATTTTGAATCTCAAATCAATTAGGATTTATTGTTTTCCAATAACAGGGAAACACCTTTGGTTTCGGATTATAGGTGCTCTGAATTCATGGGGTAGTTTCCATGTAAACCAACCATCTGTATTCGTGTTTATTATTGTGTCCGTAAACCTTCCGTGATAGCCTCAGATAGGCACCGCTGCCATCTGTATTGATTCCATCTGACGTGATTTGTCGATTTGCACTCGGATACAAAATAAGATCAAATCAGTGGCGTAGCACCATAGTAAATTAAATTTAAACCTAATTAAACATATTTAATAACAAAACTATTGGTTTAGTGTTGGGTGTGACGGTTCTTTTTCATTTACGATAGTTGCACCGAGTTCCAAGTTCGATGATCCTTAACTGAAGAAACTCAAGAAATAATATTTTACTCATTTTAACACATCCCTATAATTATCTATTACCTATTTGTTTTCTATTTATATAATATACATACATAAAATGTTATAAATGCAGTTATGGAAAACTGTTTGTAATTAAAGTGGCCGCATTATGAAATAATATGGTATTGAAAAAAGTAATATTGTATCTACAGAAAACTATGAAAAAATATGAATTTAGATAAAAACTTTGATCAATATGATTCGATACTCATTTTCAATTAACAGAATGGTTTAATATAATTCAATTGATCGAAAGTGCACAATATATCATTAACGTTCCGTTATGGATAGAAAACACGGGATTTATATAAGTGGTTAGCTAATCAATCTCGATACGTCCCGTTTTTAGAATCGGATGGGTGTGGGAGGGTATTTTAAACAACACCTACATCTCGGTGAAACTGCCTGTACTAGGATTCGTGCCCGTAAACTTTAACCGAAAATAAGCGGCGTTGTCACTCGACCACAGACAGTTCGACATCCGACTCAAGTGTAGCAACTATTTATTCTCATTCGAATAAAAGTAAAAACCTACGATATTATATTTGTTGATAGCTATTTCGGCTTACGCCTTCGTCAGAACGACAAGTCGACAGAACAAATCGACAGAACGACAAATCAACAAATATATAAAATAATTTATGTAGAACTAAAATACATTGTTATTTTTCTTACCGTATTATAATGGAATTCTACCAAGTAAATGCCTACTCAATCAATAAAAGATTTTATTTCAAACTTAAAATTATTTAAGTATTTCGACTGAGGGTGCTTGATGGAATTTCAATATCAAATTAAAAATTTTGTAGGTTTTTATCTTCAGGCATGACCCGGGTTTCGCCTTTCGGCATCTTCAGGCATTTGAATGAATACAAGTATGATGGGGCTTACTTGAACTGACATAAGAATATTTAAACAGTTTGTATTGTTTATATACAAACAGTCACTAAGTTAAAGGTTATTAAAATGTAAATTAGCGAAATTTGAATGAATACAAGTTTCCATGATTTAAGTGGGTTTGTTATAATTAACACAATTATATTACATTAATGATAAAAGTGAATTTATATTTAATAAAAAGTGCTTTACCAAATATAAAATATTGGTAAAATCGTTAAAACTTTGCTAGAACCTTAAATAAATTGAAAAATAAATTACAACCATTTAATTCTTGAAAACCATACGTTTAATTTGACTCAGGCATTGTTGTTACATACTAACAGGTGAGTTTAAACTATTTTATCAAGAAATCTTAGAGATTAATCGAGCTCAGCTCAACGGTCTGCCAATTTTGAACGAACAACTATATTTGCCTAGTTCACCATTGTTGTACCCTTTAAATAATTGTTAATTTTAATTTATTGTCATTTATTAATAATTGTCATTTATTTACAATTCAAGCACTTGCTATTATTAAATATCAATTCACTTACTATCATTAATGTAATATAATAATAAAGGCTTAAAATCAATCAACTCATTAACGAGACGACGGATAGGACCCTAGATTTATTTTAAATATTCTTATGTTATCATCTGGTCATTAATATTTTCAAAAATCCCCGTAATTATAACAAACCCACTTAAATCATGGAAACTTGTATTCATTCAAATTTCGCTAATTTACATTTTAATAACCTTTTAACTTAGTGACCTACTTATATTTTTGTATATAAACAATACAAACTGTTTACTACGCGTCAGTTCAAGTACATCCGTGCACTTGGAATGCCTGAAGATGCCGAAAGGCGAAACCCGGGTCGTTAGCGACAAAACTCATGGAAAAGTACAAAATTCAAAAAATTCTAATTTAAAATTATTTATTGAATCAAAAATAAATTACTATTAATTTAAACGCTACTGGTTTTGAGGTGGGTAACTTCCTGGATTGTACACTCGAGATTTGTTGGTTCCTGAATTTGTAAGGTCAGTTTTCACTGAAAAATGTTTTTTTGAAGACTGAATTTATTGCGGTTAGCCAGCAAATATATGTTTATGCCACTATTCAAATAGAAAAGAGCGAAACATGTCAATAGGTTATACGTTTTATAGAAATGCGAATGTTTTTCTATTTGCCAATGAAAATATTTTGCGATTCTAAGCACTTCACAAATATCACGTAAAATATTGAGCGAACTATGAGAAATGATCACGAGATTCCAATATGCATTATAAACAGAACAGACGAAAACAACACACATGAAGTGAAACAAGACACAGTATTTATTTGAAAAAATAGATGTATGCTATTAACCTGACATCAAAACCATGACCTGACGATGAAATTATCCAATCAAATATCGTGCAAACATTATTTTACTTGGCTTAATCTTGAATACGAAAGATTAAATATGTCGTCATTTTTTTACCATGTCTGCTTGCATCTTGAGGCATATGGACTCTTCATAAAGGTTATCTCAACATGTTTTTTTCTACGAGAATTATTTGTTACTCAGTTGCTCAACCACTTTTTATAACATAGTATGGATTGAATAGATACGAGGACTAAAGTGGGGCGGGTCAGTGGTTATGTAATAGCTTAAGCTACTCACCGCTATTTTGCGATCGAAGGAGTGGGAAGGTATTTTTAAAAACGCAAACAGAATCGATAAATCGACTGAACAAATTTTCTCGTACCGGGACTCGAGTCGAGACGGTCCGTCGGGGAAGCCAACGAAGTTGAAAACTGCACCACGTTTTATCCATGGGAAGAAATTTTAAAAAGATCTCGTTGATTTAAACGGATAATTATAATTTGATTTTATTTTTATACACAAAATAAAATAACAATACAAAGACACATTAATTGACTTTGATTCCACTAAAACGCTAATTTTGTTATGTTGCTTCTTATGTAGAGAATAAAATCGGTTGCAGTTAAGACGTATGAAAGAGTGCTGAAAACTTTTTTGTCTTGTTAGTGATATCATATTTTGTCTTCTTTATGTTACAGTCGGAGCAGAAGCGCTTTTTACAACAACATAAATTGCGCTCCGAGAGTTACAGCAAAGCTGCTGCAGCAATGAAGAGGCAGAGGAAGAAGAACACCAAAAGCACCAAGACAAGCGGAATGGCCATGGATAAGGAACTGAAGGTACGTTATTGATTTCATCGATATATTAAGTAATATATTTTATAAAGATGCCGTATTAATTTTTTACCAGTGTATTAATTTGGTCAATCAAAAAAAAACTTAATGCGTTTTTTTATTCGTTAATATTTTTAATTATCTGTCGGTCTCTTAGAAACAGAAAGCGTAACTTATTTTTCGCTGTTTTTCAGGAGAGCCAAAAAGAAAGTAATCAATTTTACCAATTTATAGACTATTTTCATTTTCTTTTAAGGCGATGCTTTGGCTGCTTTTTTTTACATAATATATTATTTATTCTAATGTGTTGTTTTAAAATTCAGTGGAGCTAAAAACAAGAATGTGATTTTAATACGTGTTAAAATATCTTTAAATATACTTCTTCTATTTATATGACTCTTTGACACATAACACATTATGTTGATTGTATTTGGCATTCATAGCTCGAAACCCGCAAAATCGAGTAACGTTTCTTTCATCGTCACAGACCAAACTATGTATAGCGCTTAAAACGATTGAAAAAATCTTTATTTTTTTGTCAAGAAAATAAGAATAAGATGTTTAGACAGTTTAAGTAAATTGTATTCAATTAATTAAAGATTTCAACCAATATTCATTTTATTTGTATACCATAACTTAATATTCTATCTTTTTTTTCAGAACATGCAGATTCTAGAAGAGGAAAAAACAAAACTTGATGCATTCTGTGAACAAAGCTTGAAAAACGTGAGTAGTATTATTATATTACTTGGATATTTGGAGGATATCATACTTAATCCTGATATGATAATTGTTCATTGTTTCAAACGTTTCTATGGTTTTTCATGTGCAAAGCTAGTAAAGCTAAATCTTTTTGTTTCAACAATGTTTCCGTCGTTATAAGAAACGTATTTTTTTTAAAATAAAAAAAGTATAAAAGTAAGTGGCCTGTAATTTGTCGTTAAATTATTTTTGTGTTTATTTAACTCTACTAAGTATTAAATAAATATAAACACAAGTTTTTGTGTTGAACTTGAACAAAGAAATTAAATTCCGTGACATAAAATACTCTTAATATCTCACCAAAAAGGTATTTATTACCAGTTATCATTCTTGATGTGAAATTTAATTACCCGAACATGAAACTTTATTGTCTCCCAGAGGCAATTGTTTTCGTCGTTTGCTCATAGAGCAAATAAAACTTACGATTTTTCTTCTCTCAAAAATGGATCGTTAAACTTCTGCTCGTCTTTTAATTTGTATTTTGTTACCAAATTATAGTGGTACATTGCCGTAACTATTACACTAATTATAAAAAATATGTTTTTTATTCATTCGTTTTCATTAGAAAATACTTATAATTTTTTGAAAACTCATCCAATCATTATCCCATTTTTTTGTATTAGTGTATATTTTGGTAAACATAACATTTTCAAATCATAACCGTCTATGTGCAACATGGCTTTGATAAACGTATGATGGGGTTTTAATTTTTTTCAATTCGTCTCAATTGAAGCAATTTTGCTAAATTTGAATAAATAACGTCACCGACTCGATTTTCGATGGTTTCGTTTAGGTTACAGTATTTGATATGAAAAATACTCAAGTATCTATGAAATAGAGTATAAAAAATATATGATATAAAACATACGTAGATGTAAATTGATCAAATATTAGTTTAAAAAAAACAATCAAATAAAACCGGGCGCTACTAACCAAAGTACTATAATCAAATAATATTTATCTCACTAAAATTTATCGGGTCCAATTTATTTGTCTTTTATAAAGTTTACCAAAAGTAGGACATATTTCAAAATGTCTAAACTTTAAAATCGTTTTCGTGAAACTATCTTTTAAGTTAGTTGTAATATCTTTATATTGAAAAGGTTTTAAGAGCTGTAGAAAAACTCGTAAACTATTCAAGAATAAAAAATACTACTTCTTTGTGAGAAAGCTATGTCATCTTATCTTTTAAACAGTCGCTTTATCATTGAGATATGGTTGCGGTGTAAAGATCCCAACTAAGTTGGTCAATTTATGCCGGTTATGCCGGTAAAGAGCCACCCCCGAGGTAAAAAGGTCATAAAATTACCCCAGTTCACCATTAAGAGTAATGTTGCCAGGAATTACTACTGTCTTGCCGGAGTTCAAAAATATTTTCACAAACTCTTGCCCCTTTTTGCTCCCGCCTTTCCTGCGCCGTATTTTCGCGAGCGGAAAAAGTCTAAAAGAAGTTTTTGAATGTTTAAGCGCCTCAAGAAGGCGAACTAGATTTTTTATGTAGAATTATAAATAGAGCACTTCAAGTTTCAAGACACTTGGGTATATTTTTTGTCCAGTATAAAAAGTGAGATTTAGTGTTTTCTATGTAGTAGGTAGCTAAATGTCGCTTTAAGAATTTAATAATACATATTTACGACATTTTAATATTGGGAGAAGTTACTTCTACGTATTTAACTGTCCGACGTTGTCAAACTATTTATTAAATTTGTGAAATCTATGTTGGCTTACGTGTATTTTTTATAGCTCATAGGAACATATTGCCTATTCAAATTGATCGCCAAATATCTTTTTTGTTTTTAAAACCTACGTCGTTGTAAATAATACTTTGACACGTTTATTGAAAAGATGATATTAGCGCGTCATAGCCATTTTTGTTGCAAAATATTTCGATGCAGCTTAATTAATCTAGTTATATACAAACTTTTTTTAATCCAAATAAATTTATGGGAAATATCGTTAAAAAATTAGGTTTTTTGCAATTTATGTAATATTTATGTTTTATTTTCTAGGCAATGACCCAAGAACGTCGTCGCTATGGATTCGTACTGGAGCGTCAGTGCTCTCTCGCTAGACACTGGTTAGCCTATCATGCAGCTGGAGCAGCAGCCTACAGAGCTGCTTTGGACGATTGGCAGGAAGCTGCGAGGTCCAGAGAAGGTCTTCCACCAGCTGTCGATGCAATGTTCATCAGCAAAATGAGGGTATGGAAATTATTTTAAAAAAAGTGAAGAAACAATACATGTCTAAGTTTGTTTAACGTATTTTTATAAATGAATGCTATTTTTTTCAAATTAACTTGAGTGAAATCGTTGGCTGTTCTAAGGTTAAAACAGTTTGTATTTGCTTTCAGTCACATTAGATTCATGCCGCTAATCAGACCACTAAGGAAGGTTAATGCAATTTAAACTAAGTCGGCAACGACAACAAAAAATGAATTTAACGTTCGTTGCCACTAAAAGCCCAGATTAGATTTCACTTCGAGAAGTACTAAAATCAATTCGTCATATTTAATAATTTACTATAACAATATAAAATAAGGATGTCAGAACAGAAGAGAAGATGTATTGTGTACCTTTTTTACACCGGTGTATATGTAGATAAGTAAACATATGTTTAAGCATAATAATACATTTTTAGTACTTTTTCCACATAAAATGTATTATTATTTTTATTATAACGCCTTTCCACCAAGTATTGACAGTGAACACCTTAAAAGTGATATGTTAAGCATTGTTCTGGCGAGGGCGTAAGCCAAAATAGCTATCAACTATAAATTCAATTATTTTTCTAGAACTTAAATACATTGCTATTTTTTCTACTAAGTAAATCAATAAAATGTCATATGATTAAGTGAATTTTGGCAATTCACTTAATTATATTTTCTACGTGTCCAGCAGTAGGTGAACTTTACATAACTACATAAGTTCATAAGTAAACATTATTTAGTGTAATACGGTCATTTGCTATATCAGATTGTATGTATTGCCCCCGGGCGGGATGTCATCATTACAGCGATGCGACTTGTTTGGTGAATTTTCGCCATCATATGACATAAATGGCGTATAGCTCGTAAGTAATTATTCGTTAATGACGGATGATAACATTTATATGTGCCTGTTAATGGCAATCATAATAATAACCACACTTCAGGGCCGCCTAATGAATTTGTGAGACAGTTGTTCTAAACCTAATTAACGCCGCTGTAAAATTTGTTCCTCGAATAGGTAAGGTATGTTAACCTAACGAAATTTGTATTTCGATTGAGTAAATTGCTTTTAGTCTATGGCATTAATCGAAAAATATTTCGTCATGATGAGGTTCGGTTCTTTTGACGATACAATCTCAAATGATTTTTTTAAGCTCTACTTTCATATCAAATGAATATGTATTCAACGATGCGTTATCAATATCCTAACAAATTTTAAAATAGCTTCATATTTAATTTAAAAATATTTTATTTAAATATTTAAAACTGAGAAAATAATGAATCTTTTTTTATATATGTATCTATCAAGCCGTTAAAAGATCTGCACAAACAATTATACAAAGTTCTGTGAGAACGATTATAAGTTTGTGAATGTGCATAAAATATTGAGCTAAAAAATTTACGGCAAATTTTTATATAATAATTAATACATATTGACTACGGATGAAATAAAGACACATGGAGAAATAACGCGTATTTCAGTATCCTTGGCCAATGTGTTAATTCGAATACTCTTATAGCAGATAGTTGTTATATGTATTAGATACAAAGAATTTTCAATTTTTAATATTTGTTTTAATTGAAAATTGGTCTTTCACAAACAGATCCAAATATAAAGTTGTATTTTTAATAATTTAAAGAAAACATGGTTGTCTATAACTGATCTGCCTGCACTCGCAAATATGACTGCGTTTTCGTTCGCTATGTCAAATTTAGTTTTGAGTAATATTTTATCGTTGGAACTATTTTTATTTAATTTGCAGATCAGTAAATACGTTTTGATAGAGAGTACTTGTCAGTTAATCAAAAATAAACCAAATTTATTGAATTTATACCGAATTCGTAAATATTTTAATCAGTTATTCAAACAAGATATATGGCAAAGTGTCGTTAAATATTTAAAAAAAAAGTTTTCGAGTGAAAATTAAAGTGACGCTTTCGTTGTTGTTGAAATTTTATGCAATCAGTTTTGATGACCCGTTTGTAAAATAATAATTGGGAATGGCCCGGAGACTGAAGTACCGTAAAGCATTTTTCAACCTCCAAGAAGAAATTCCGGAAAACTACACAGTAAAAGTAAAAACAGTTTTATTATAAAAAAATCCATTCTTTATATTTCAATTCATTTTTAGTTTTAAATTCGATTTCAAGCTATTTTTGACAACTATTATTCCAAAAAGACACGTCTAAAAAAAAATATATTTTCGTAATTAAACGTGAATGGTTTAGGTATTTTTAAAATTGTGAAAAACAATTATTGTTTTTAATACTCAAACAATAAGTGAGTTATATATTTTATCGTGTGTAGAATGTCCACCATGGCATGCGCTATGTGACACGTAGCGCCATACTGTTCACATGTTATCGGTATTAATATCACCCAGTTTAGACCACGAGAAGTTGCATATCATCGATCTGTAGCCCACCGTTGACATTTATGGCAAATGTCAGTTTCGTTTTTCACCTTTAGGAAGAAGTATGGACCGATGATTCCGCCATGCCAAACGGTGACTGTCTAGGGATGTATTTGGTGCTGGTATATCTCGTATGGATTGGAATCGCCCCAAATCTGACAATTTTGCTTGTTCACATATCTATACATCTTAAAATGGGCCTCGTCGCTAAGTCATCTTTAGTTTGGAATGTACATATATTGAACGGAGCAGAGATTTTGATGACAAAATAGATGTCCGCTTTTAAACAATTGATAAAAAATTAATTTCCAAAACTGGCAAAATGATATCTCACAAAGAAATAAAAAAAAATCAGACCCTCCGCCTTTCAACGACCAACGTTTATTATATAACATTATACGGTTTTTTTTATTGCAGCAAGTGTCATTCTGGGCCGACGAAGATGTATACGCCAGCCCAGGCCGGGGAGGGGCTGCATCAGCCGACGAGTTGGAAAGGATGTCAGTCAGCTCCCAGCTCCGCAAGACTCGAAGCATGGACGCGTCGTGCTTGGATGTGCGTTCATTGGACAGGGCAGCAAGTCCTGTTGCCCATCCACTGTCAAGGGCCAAGTCTGATTTCGATCTGGCTGTCAGTACTCATTCGCTTGAAGACGGTAAGATTTTGATAATGAGAATTCCTTCAAAATATAATAGAAGTGTTTGCTTTAGATACCCACCAAATTTGTTTCAATTAAACCAAAAGACTTTCACTGGAAATATCTTGAACTACGCACTATTTTGGTTGAAAAAATATATTAAAAATATAAATTTAAATCAGAGTGACATTAGCTGAGCCACTATAATCAAGTTGATACTGTTGTGTAATAAAAATAAGTCACTTTTAATGTGTTCACCGTCAATACTTGGGAATAAGTACTAAAAATGTGTTATTATTTTTACTAAAAATAATTTTGTTTTTTATCAATATCAACAGAATCTTTGATTGCCGTGACACCAGCACGCCGCCCGAGGTCCATGGCACTTCCCCCCGGTCCGCGGGAGGCCGCGCCGACGCCGAGAGCCTCCACAGCCTCCATGGCTCCGTCGAATTCTCGCGACGCCCCCCTCGCTCGAGCGCTCTACGCTTATCTCTCATCGGGAGATAATCAACTCAGTTTTTTGGAAGGCGACGTCCTCGCCTTGCTGGGAGAACGCACTAAGGGCTGGCAGTACGGAGAGAATTTGCGCACTCAGCTCACGGGGTGGTTCCCGCTGGCCTACACGGAAGTCATCATCGAAGACATTATGGGGTGAGGAGATTGAGCTTGACACAATGAAAAGAATAATTTAGAATATTATTTTGATTCTTTGAATCACTGTTCATTATGGTACCTAAATATTTGTAAAGTAGCGAGTATCAAGAGTAACGTATTACTGTTGATAGCTACTGCAAAACATTAGTGCTTATAGAAGCTAGCAAATGAAATACCTATCCTTATAGTTCTTATTTTTTCTATTTCACAATCATTTTAAACATTTCAATTGGAAACGACGACTAGCCAAATGATTGAAACAAATGTAAAATAATTGACTTAAGATTTTCAAATTATTTTATCAACAATTTACAAATTGTTTTATATTTAACTGTTTTTTTTGTTGCGGGAAAGTTATTTAACATAATTATGATCATGGTAAATGGTTTTAATATCAATTTATGAATGGAAAAAATTACAAATGCTAAATTTACTTCGTTCACCATCATAAACATGTTTTTCTTTATATAAATTGAAATGCGATAAGAATAGAAATAAAATGAATACTTTCACTAAGGTGTTAAAAATATCTTTTCGATATATTGGGTTTTTTTTTTTTTGATCAATCACATCTAAAGGAAGCTTTACCTTCACTTAAACAGAGCCGTGCTTCATACTTGAAATGTTTCGTCTACAGATAGTACACAATATTAAATGAGTGTAAGATAGCTTTTTAGAAATTTCAGCTTTTTTTTTGTTTCAATTAGGTATATCACGTTAACAATCGGTTAATTTGTATACACATGTTTTTTTGTTATTTATACCAAAATAAATGTCCGTTTTATAGTGAAAAAAGTGGCTAAGTAACGAATTGAAATTGACTATCATAAGATTTGAAAACAATAACAAACAATTCTACTGGTTGTTTTACAAATAGTGATTCACATTTTAGCCTCTTTAAGAAGTATCTTAAGACGCACAGCATTAGAATCAGTGAAATAAATAAGTTTTTTATTTAAAATATATTTACAATAAACAAAATTCTCCGAAAGTGTGACAGTCTTTGTTTCAAAATCAAAGCACGAAGGTGTGTTTCGCTCAAATAAAACTGAATAATTATTCCAAAACATTCGACAAAGCCGACATTTTCATTGAAATGCATGCCTGCGTAGACAGTGTAAGCGTATCAGATTTTTGGCATCGGTCGAACAGTTACAACGCCACGCCGTATTTGTCGTAGCCCCTGTGGGACAAATCCCATCTAGCCGACGGCCCGATGTGATGTTATCTGAATTATTGCCCCTCCACGCAGGCTAACTCGGCCCGGCGTAGACCGTTGACTCCCGCTCCACGCACGGAAACGCCTGGAAGAGGCGCTTTATTATAGAGACCACCACTTGAATTGTCTTTGCTCTGGTGTTTTGATTTATTTGAGAGGACGGCGGGATGATAAATGTGCGATTATTTTGCAACCGAGGGGTTTTTATACGTTTGACGTTTGTATTGAATCGATTTTTTGTTTAACCCTGTTTTCACATGCTGTCTATTTTTTCCTAACGAAAAAATACTAGTTTTTGAAGATTTCATTATTAATTAATTCTAAGAAAGTCACAAAAAACTACGATTAAATGGTACGCAATTTAACTAAAATTCAGTCTGATGTTACTTCTCAAAGAGATGAAACAGTCGTCACTACTTTTACTACGTCACTACAAAATATTTAAAAAAAAATCGAGATAAATAACTCTGTAATATTATATTTCTTATCAGTTAAAAATGCTCGCAATGAGCGTAACCAGTCCTGTACTATATTATTTTACTTGGGACTAAGCACAAAACAATGATTTCCACCAAGTATTGAGAGAGTAAACACCTTAAAAGTGTAACAAAATACATTGTTGTATTACGACTGACATAATATTTGTAAAAATGAATCTTTTTCTACTGATCATGATAAAAGAGCTTCTTATTTAGCGAAACTGGTGCTGGTATAATGGACATTTTTTTATTAAATATATGAACTTTAGTATATTGCTAAAGACTGAAACGTTTCTGGAAGTGTAAAGCCTTCATAGCAAGATGTTTTTGTAAACGTTGTCCCTGTAAGGCAAAAGGTTAGTTTATAATCTTTACATACTTTACACATATAAAAATCGAATAAATGAATACATGAATCATTCAAGTATTTGAAAATGAAAAAGAACAGTTTTTAAATAAATTTATATCATGGTTTAATAACCTAATGTAAGATAAATATTCCAACAATAACAAATAAAATAATTCGCTGTTGTAATTTAAAAAAATATAGGCTTAGGATATAAGCACGGGGCAGTGATCATCAGTTAAACTCAATTGATGAATGTTTGAGCTAACCACACATAAATCAAGATAATCGGATTAGCGTTGAACTCAACCGAACCATTCGCAAAACATTAATTATATGCAATACAGTTTAAACGGTTTGCCGCTGTAATTAAATGATGTATCATGAATGAATGAACAATATCACGGGAGGTATATAGTAATTACGTTATATTTGCAATAACTACTGTAATATATTTTCATCATAATTAATTTCAATTCCTTTGTGATTATGTTTGTGTTTAGTGTTATATTATTCATATTTAGTCCAAGTCTCATCCCATAATGAATTTTATCAGGCTACGTATTGGAGTTTTTGAAATGTTTTCACATAAATATTTTCCGGCTGTACAGTTGAGTGGGAAACGCTTCTAAGCTTACGTCGCATTCGGTCACGCGTAGAAGGCTCAACTTACCAAATGGAAACTTTTGATCATCGATTGATTTTTATCAAAAGCTTTGGATGTTTTAATCGGGTTGCTTAAACCAGTGTTCATTTTTACACCTGCGGACCACTAATACTGAAATGGTTTTTTATTTAATATTTTTTCAATTTTAAATTGTGACAAATAAATAGGTATAACAGTTTGATAAAATTAAAATTTAGCTAAAACAATGGATTTTTTTCAACAAACTAAAGCGAAACCAGCTGTTGTACATATTTTTTATAATATATTGGATATTCTTGGCTGCATTATTATTTAAACCAATCATTTTTAATTTTCATACCAACTAGTGTATCTGAGAAGATTTATGACTGTCCATTCTGAGAAAATCAACGACCATCGTGTCGCATCATCCATCTTGTAATTAGTATTTATAAATTTATAAAAATACAAGAAAACGTACAGGCAAAAAAGTCCTATATTTAATATTTTTGGATGGCGAATTTCTTGAAATTTGGCATACTGTTCGCGGTCCGGTAGAAAATCTCTGCGGCCCGGCACTGGGCCGCGGACTACTGGTTGGGGAACACTGGTTTAGACAGCTATAGGATAACATTTACAAAATTCTTTTAAACTTACCCTCATTCAATAATATTAACAAAGAAAACATACTTAAGAATATAATAATTCATTGTTGGAATATATGAACAAGTTGACACTGTGAGTTGGTAGTATAGCAATTTAAATTACTGTCCAAATATTTTTAATTTTAAATGGTTTATAACCTTTAATTTGTGTATTCGCAGGTCTCCTAATCGATGGGGGTGTCTTCAAGTGCCACCAACTGGCGGAATCTCGCCAGCATCACCCACACCAGGGTCTCCCGCGTCATCGGCCCGCTCGGGTACTGTGATTGCTTCAGCCTCATCCATCGCTACCATTAATGGCGCTCCGCCACTGACCTCAGCCCCCTCCCAAGCTGCCCCCGCACCAAGGCCTCCTCATCACTTGCACCATGACCTGGCGCCAAGGATGTTTGGCGATACGCTGCTAGCCAATAGGAACTCCAAGCAGGTAGACCCCTGAGCTAGTTTTATGCACGCTTTTGCTAGAACCACACCATTTGAGCCTTCCAGATTTTCCTACGTGAAAGAAACACATATCATATTATATCTTTAAAGTATATGTGTTAAGTAAAGAACAATTTAAAGTATTGTTTAACCGTTATAAGATAATTCAAGAAGAAATATTTATATCCACCTTAAATATTTTTACATCTAGGTTATTATCCTTTTCTCCTAAATGTATTAATAAAGCGATGTATTTGGAATAATAACATTGAATTGAATCAAAACATTTTTTTGAAAATCATATAAAACAACATGTATTATTGTTTTTATTGCAATTACTTAAATAGACTTGAAATACAAATTAATATTCAGTCAGCATTGAATAAAATCTATGATTCCATATATTTTGTAGGCCTTAAAGCAATATCCATAAGTTTTATTAAATAGCATAGCATTTAAAAGCATAAGTTTTAATTTCACGTTTCATTTTTATACTTTTAAAATTTCTACGTGTCCAAGCAATCTCCTTTGGTTTATTTGTATGTAAGGCAAAGTAAATTATTTGAAAATCCAACTGTGTTTCGCATTCTTTATATTTCATTGGTTCTTAGAACGCTTGAGTTTGTATGTTTTGTTTGTAATACAAATAAATACAGCTTGTAATCGGATCAGGTAGTAAGATAATAAATTCCCATTTGCAAATATTTTTACTGTATGTATATTCTAATCAATAATATGATTCAACATTTTTTTTTTATAGTAGCGTCTCCTCTTTTATGCTCTTAGATTTTCAATTATAAAGAAATTTATACTTCTTCTACGGGACCGAGTCGAAAATTCTGAAAAGATAATGATTAACGTAATCTAATTTTTCATTCATATGGCCACAACCATAACTATTTTTTTTATTTGCGTGACCATTTGAATCGCTAGTTGCAAAGACTGTTCAGTCGAGATCAATACATAAAGTGTGTCATTCTGTTTTTCTCAATTCATTTTTTTTTATTTAGTTAATTTTATAATCTAAATATTGTGCATCAATATGGATTAACATTTAAAGTGTTGTTTAAGAACTTGTATAAATGTAATCGATTGCATCTAAGAAGACTATTCGTAAATGCATTTAGTTTAAAATGTTGACGTTGCGTGAATCGATTCTTATACTAATCAATACGTAGACTTATTTCATGTGGGATTTGCGAGTGCAGTATCATTCCGTCGGTGGAGGAGTGAAAATTTCTCGAGTAAATCGTTTAATTTCGACCGCATTGAAAATCAAACACAACTGTTTGGCTTTCAACTCAATTCTAAAAGCTCAATCAGTGATTGCTGACGACTTAGCGAGAGCTTTCAAAGGGGAACCGCCTCCCCCAAGGCTTTAGGTTTTGCCCTCGTAATACATAAAGCAGGGATGAACAAGCCTTCGCCACTCTGAAGTTTATTTGAAGTGGAAGCTAGTTATCCTGTCAAATTGAACGAAATGTGCTTCCAATGTGTCTGGTAATATCGGTTTAATGATGTGATTTGAAATCAAATCGTGGCTTTAAGAGATGTAAAATGTAGCTTTTCATCGTCAGACTAGATATCAAGAACATTCAAGTATTTTTTTACTCATTCAATATTTTTTTTAAATATTTTTGTAGAAATAAAAATGATGGATTGCATGATTATTTCATAATTTTTGAAAAAATCAGCTGAAAATCTCTAAACTAGAAATGGTTTTTTTTTCTTACGGCTTCATAGTGTGCATTTTCAGATTTTGTTTTGTAATGTTAAATCACCACAAGCTAATTAATTTTCAAATCAGCTTTTTTAAGAGATCAATTAATATTTAAAAAAATCGATATGTTAACAAAATCTTTCATTTGATGCTTGTAAAAATATAATATACACGAAGAATCTTGAATAAGTATTTTTTTAGAAAAAATGGTCATTTATATAACATGATTTAAGATGCTGTATTAAATTAAACAAAATGCTTTTCGACCACGAAATCACAGCTTAAAACTTGTAAAGAGAGATGCTGAAACTAAATATTGTTTTTTTTAGATGAAACTAAAAACAAATTGAGGACTCTTGATTTACTTTCTGTTTGATTTACTGTTGCCAATACCAATGTGGTTCTCAATAGAAAATGTTGGTTAATTGCATTATTGACTAAGCTCATTTCCTACCTTGTGAAGAAACGTTAAATGGTCAGACAACATAATCAAAAACTAGCTTGTTAAGAAGCTGTGTACTGTTTCAATATTTTTCATTGTGTGTAGTTACTAAATTTTTCTGTATTACAATTATCATTGTCTCTCATTTTTTAAGCCGTAAAAAAATATTTCACGTAGGACTTACCTTTTGTAAATTTAATAACTATCCTAATAAAAATATGTATCAATAAACCTTTGTCTGTAGATAGTATTTGCCTTTAATTTTTGGCTTTCAACAAGGCTCTGCGCTTTTGCCTTTACGGGTTTGAGGCTAACGGGATTCGTTTATTTATCTAGTTTTCCATTCAATTCACTAATAGTATTCCCATTTCGTGGGTGGGTTCAAGTCTTTGTTTTTTTTATTATTGTAGATTTTATAGATTTTGTTCCTATACACTATACAGCTTCACTGGTTCTTTCTTTATTCTTCAAAATAGTAAAGATCGTTGAATGTGATAATGATTGTACATCGCGAGTTATGTCATTCACTTGTTTACCACTCGCATACTGTTTAATTAGATACTTTTTTTTACTAAATGTATTTCAATTCTCCATTTTTTATCACATCTTTACCACTTTTCCGTCATTATGGGCACGATTTTTTAATTATTCACTTCAGAAATTAAACACGTATATAATGTTTTGTATATTTTTTTCGGTCGTAAGTGCGAATTGTCGTAAATCTAGGGCTGCCTGAATAGACTTGCTTTGTAAATGGACATTTTTGAATGATTTTGTAGAATTATGTAAGTATGTATTTTCTTTCAGATTTATAGTAAAAATATTCTTTGAAATACACATAATTATAAAACAATTGCAGTACTTGAATGTTCCAAATTTAAATTGGTCACTTATCATTCCAGCTACCGTTTTATAAAGTAGCCGCCCAACTATTCACATTTGAGGCTGCATTTACCAAAATGCTCTTTGATATCATAGCCGCTTGCTATTTCCACTCTCGGGCCTCCGTCGGCTTGTGAATTGATGCGGAGTGACGTTGCACAGTCGGTTATTCGCGACGTGTAGGAGAGGCGAGAGGTTGCCCACTGGAGGACATCTGTGTTTGATCTATGTAGCTTAGTGCGCCGCCGCTTTTGACGATAGACGTCGGGAGATTTAATTACAAACTGCGATCAGTGAAGATTGAGCAAAGTGCAGGAGACTTGATCAGATGCTTACAACCCTACGCCTCTTTGTTTCAATTCGAATCGAGTACACATATTGAGTTAAGACAATAGACTTAATATAAGCTTACGTTAATCACTTTTAAGGTTCTCACTGTCAATACTTGGTGGAAAGGCATTATGTTAAAAAATTATTAAACATTTGGGTGTACTTATTCTACAATAAATGGTTTGATCCTGATCAAAATAAACCGGCTCTGAACTTAAAAAATATTTTGGAAAAGGTACAAAAAAATGTTTTGCTATTTGTTAAGCTGATGTAATTCCAAGTATAAACTCAACTGATCTTAAATAGAATGTTCTAACACTTACAAGACTAATTTTAATCGTTGATCGATTAGTTTGGTTTAAAGAATCGCTTTAATTTTTTGATATTGAAATAGTTCAATAGGGGAGTGTTAAACAAGAATTGCTTTTTCGTTATTTGTTCATATATGAAGATTTTAGAAATGAACACTTCTTTTTGACGACTTTTTTGATAGCAAGGTAGAATTAATAATACTCATTTTTACGGTGTCAACTACCACTTCTTGGTAGAAACGTACTATTTTAAATAAACAAAAAATCTTTGTATAGCTACTATATAACCACTATACTTCCAGATATAATTTGATAAAGATCAGGAACGGTTTCACATTATCAACTGATGATCAGTTGGGAATGTTCGCGATATAAATGCGTTTTCACTCGTTGGCCCCCTGCGCTCTGTATTGGTGATCGGTTAAGTTAGAATGATATCAGTCGTCAATATGTGTCTTTTAATTAAATACATCAAGTATAAGATTATGTAAGTTCATGCGAAACATTGTTTTGTAGTAATGTACAATGATATGATAAAATTTTGTGTATGGCAAAATTGTTAACAAATACGTATTATTTATTTGTAAAAAATATGATTAATCTAAAGGGAAATTGTTATTAACAACTGTATTAAGCAGTCTAATTAACACACATTTCTGCAACTCTGGAGGATTGGTTCTGAAATTGGCTCCAGTTATCGGCATGTGTGCAGACGGAATGATGCAGCGAGGAAATCCACAGAAAATCCCACTTAACAAAATATTATAATTTAGAGTAACACAACCTAATTAGTTTGAAGCTTAAGTAAGTATTATCATTTGAATAATCAACAAAGTTTTGCGGCTTTTGTATCAAATAAACAAGTTTGTGCGATTTAATTCCCAGCGCGCGTCGGTACAATTATTGCGAGAATGTTTCCATTTCGAAATTAAATAGACATTTTTATGTTACAATTTACACTTAAAACTTACAAACATTATTTAATGAAAAGGAAAAAAAATGATTCTATTCAAAAAAATTAAAGATTGACTTTTCCCGATGATTTGATTACGGTTCTCATATAAGAATTGGTCTCAGAGATTTTTCTACAGTAACTGCTTGTTGCTCAGCTGCTGAAGTTTTTTTTTGAAGCCAGTAGAGATGGAAGGAAAGTCCAAAAACAGAATAAGTCGCTAGATGATCCATCCATACATTCGAATAAAAAATCAAAAATCGATTGAAAAATTGTTTTATGAAACTGTTCGAATCCGCGAGTGCCACAACCGAAGCAATCGCATTGACCACTCCACCACTAACTTGGCTATGTGTTTTAACTAAAATAATATATATATATAGATACGTCTTAACTTTATGACTACCTTTTTTACTTTGTGTGTATTTTTAGTCTTGTTAATGACATATGAAGCGATTTTTTAACATAGGTAATTAACAAAAATATGTCCTTTATATTATATATTTATATTTATTAGAAAGCATCATGTTATACGTATAGGAAGTCGAAATAAATTAAGCATTTGAACTAGAGACGGGTTAAATTCGTTAGCGATCTCGAAAGCTGTTAAACTAGGCCGCCACAGTTTAATTCATCTCTCTCGAAACTGATTGCTGAGTAAGTCTAAAATAATTCAGAACTGCAGTCTGCGAACAAGCTTTATCGGATATTTTAAAATTAATTAATTCACTTCATAGAAATTCCATTGTTACCTATAAATAGTTGTCAGAAGCGTAGATATGCAATGCGTACTGTTATAGCTGGATAAGTGGTGATCTATCTTGAAAACATAGTCATCTAATCAAACTATCGGCCAAAGCTTGGTTTCAAATAATACAATCACTCGAATTGTATTTGATATTACAAAACATAAAAACGTCCCAGCTGTAACGCCAGCTCAGAATAGTTATGGAAAATATTCAATTATTAAGGAAACCACAGTCAAATCAATTTAAACTTCTTAGGGAGGTATTGAAAGAGAGATTTTTTAACGTGACTCTTACTTGCTTGCTTTTCACTGGATAAAACGAAAAACAAAGGTAGAAAAATATGGTGATAAGGATAGTGCGGTACATATAGATACCCAGTCCAATGGCAACCATTCATCTGCTAAATTTAAAAGTATTATAATCTATTAGGGGCTTTGATGATGGAAATAATCGAATATAGACCAACTAAAAGAATCTATTTTTGTAAGTCCACTTAAATTGTAAACGATAATGTTAATCTGTTTTTCATGCTCTCATTAATTCAATGACAGTCGTTTTTTTTAATTACGAAATAGTCCGCCGCCATTTTCTTAGTCGTTACTATTTTGCTAAGCCATAGGCACCTTAAATTATTAAGGTCAAAGCTTTCGAATCTCCATGCATATTTGGATAGCTCGATTTTTAACTCTTGACCATTATGTTGTTAATCTGCAGATTTACGAGGGTAGTTAAACGATATAAACTACTCCACGAGTGGCTTCAGGGGTCTTCTTATGACAATATTTACGATGTAATTAAGTTATCGTTATTACAGTGACTTTAAGGTAAATAAATTCATTTTGAAAGTGATAAGATCTTTAGTTAGTAATTTCAAACTACGTGATTAAATTACAGTGAAAATTTTTCGAAAAAAGAACTCTTTAAGTAGGAAGTCAAATAATAAATGCAAATTTAAAAAATGGGAAGTTTCAAACATTTATTGTTTTCAGCACGATTTGACTGTTGTCATTCAAATATTGTCTTGTCAATATAAATTTTTTTAATTAAATAACGTGGTTGAATTCTGTGTCTAATTTTGATAAATTATAAAAATAAAATTATATTCAAAACAAATACCAGACTTAAAAAGGCGTGATGTGAGACGACTAATATTACTCTATTGTCCTTTCAACAGATTTGAGAGCTTAACATGAAAAAATACAAAATGCTATCTTTCCCATTTCAGATTCGACGTGTTACGGCTTCCACTTCCGCTAAGCAGGGCGGAAGTCACGGTCCCCCTCCCGCCGCTCCCGCTCCGGTGCCCGCTCCAACAGTCCCGACGAACCCCGCTCAAAAGAAGATGGCCCAGTCCCAAAGTGCTACATTCCAGACATCCACCCCCACCAGCCAAACAAGGGCTGCCACCATGAAGAACTCGACATCTGGGGGAGGTTTTCCCTCAGAAGCCAGCAGAAACGCTGGATATGGACCACAGACGCTGCCGGCGAGAGTTCAAGCATCAGCCAACGTTTCGGTACCAGTATCAGCTCCGAAAGCCATACCCAAAGGAGTGGCTCCAGTTGGAAATGTCTCATTGCATAGTTCTAATGATAGTGGATTCTCCAACGAGCCTCCTCCTCAGCCGGAAGTCGATTATTCTGACGAAGAAAACGTTCCACGTAATAGAATCCCGATCAGGTATAGTTAAAACTTTCCACATTTTCTTTGTTGGCAGAATCTTGTTTCGTTTTATTTTCATTGCTTCAAATTGTGTCCAAGTATTAAAGTGAAATTTTTGTTGGCTAAAAGATTTACATAGCATGTGATTATTTTTTGCATTGATTATATGTACATTAAATATTATATTTTTTGCTTACTGCTACACTCCCAGTAGTTTTTGTATTGCATACAAAATATTTTTATTTTGCACGTTTTTTCGTAGATATCTTTTTTTTTTTCTTTTTTTATCTTTTTTTTTTTTGCTTTTCATTAGAAGCAGTCATCGTAGATATGAAGCTCAAATGAATGGAAACAGTCACAGCCTACAGCGTGACCATATCAGACCACATGCGGAAAATGGAGCTATATATGGCACCAATACCATGAATGATAGGACTGAGAGGACTGAGAGGGTTGAAAGGACCGAACGAACTGAAAGAACTGAAAGGACTGAAAGGAATGAGAGAAGCTCATATTTGACAGACGATCAACAGTTGATGTTGAGGTCTATGCTTGAGCAAGATAGGCAAGAAGGCCACAAAGTCAAAAGAACCAAATCATTCTGGAAGTTTGGTCGTACGGCTAATGACGATATACTTGAAGGAATGTCCTTATGGAAGCACCGAGATCTTGTCGATATCGTTCCCGAGTACAAAAGGAAAATCCATGAAATCGATATAAATAGTATCCCTATTGAATACAGGCCTCAAAGAAATCTTCACATGGTTGAAACCAATGATAGCACTCTCAAGCGAAACATGTCCAAAATGAGCATTGATGATAACAAAACATTGGATCGGTTTGAAAAACACAGAATGCAAAAAGCTAAGAGC
The DNA here is from genome assembly GCA_028554975.1 of Himalopsyche kuldschensis. Lineage (NCBI taxonomy): Eukaryota > Metazoa > Arthropoda > Insecta > Trichoptera > Rhyacophilidae > Himalopsyche > Himalopsyche kuldschensis. The sequence continues at coordinate 4,141,959 of JAHFWI010000005.1, forward strand.
ACCAGTTCAATCAATCAGATTGAGATAAATAAAATGGAAAAGAAGCCGATAAGTCCCAATACGAGCCACATAGAAGTACCTAAAATTAAAGTTGTCAAACAGACAATACAGCAACGTGTTGAAGATGATTATAACTCTCGCAATGACCGCCAGTCTAACAATTCTGACTTGACTAACACGAGTACAATCAAAACGAACTTCGAAAACAGTTTTTATGATGATGAAAATGGAGAAGGTTTGGTTGTCAAAACGGTAAAGCGCAAAGAAATTCTTCAACAGTACGATAATGAGTCTATCAGTGGAAGTGATACAGAGCAACAGTCCATTGCTTCAAGTACAGATCCTTATGACTGCATTATAGTAGATGATCACATGACACTGAGAAAACAAAGAGAAATGGAAAACAGAAGAATTCAAGCACAACAACAAGCTCAACAGCTCGCACAAGCAGCTTATAATAACACTTTAAAGCCATCTAGAGGAGAAAATACAGAAAGAAAAGATAGATCGGAAAGACAGGACAGATCGGAAAGACAAGAAAGGCAAGAAAAGACAAGGGAAAAACAACCAGCAATGTATCCCTCAGAAGTCAGTGATAGTGACAATAATGGACCAATAAAGCCACATTTGAGAGCAACCCTTTCTTCAGAGAGGCAAAAACAGATTATAAAACATCCACAACATCCTCAACACCCCCAGCCTGAGCAGCCACAACAGAGAATGAGTACTTTTAAAACTTTCAAGGATAGTGAAAGTGATCTAAAAATGTACTCGGACTCTAACGAAAATACTTTAAAGTATTCTGATCACGCCAGAAAGGATGAAAAGTATTATCAGAATCACGAAACTGATTCCAAAAAGGCGGCAAAGAGTAAAAAATACTATGCGGACCAGAATGGGGATCACCTTAAACGTACCTACATTGAACAACAAACGCACATAAGTAACGAAAGGCATGGTAACGGACAGGTAAACTATTATTCCGAACAATCAGACGATCATAAATACAGCGCCGAAAGCGTGGAGAAGCCACAACTATTGCCACGAACAAAACTTTTGAAGGTCAATAGCGTCGGCCCAACTATGCAGACTGTCATGAAGTTTGAGCAGGAGATCGGTTTGATGGAGTACAGGTCGCCGCCTAGGGAAAGATCGAAGGGACAGGACTCGGGAGAGTTTGCGGGACTTCCGGGGCATACTTACGGTCCATGGTTTGATCTGTGGGGAAGGGACCAGAGTGTGCGGAAGTGAGCACTTTGCAGGTATGATATTGTTTGACTTTACTAGAGCTAGAAATCAATTTGGTTATAAAAACGCTTGGTTTTTTATTAGCAAATAAACGGTAGCCGATTTGTTTCATTATCTTACCATATTTTTACTTTTTATGTGTCCAATGTATTATATTGTATTATTCTTAATGTTTACATTTATACATAAAGTAACCTGATTTTTTTTACAAAAGATATGTGTTCGTCTTTTTTTTATAATTACAAGAAATTTCAATTTTCCAGTATTATTTACTTATCCATGTTCGTAATAAAATTAACAGACTTTTGAAAAATTTCAAATACATTTACATTGTTTTTTAAGTACTTAGCCAATGGGGTCGGAATAAACACAGACTTGCGCGTATAACAAATATCCATTAGACGTCACGTTATTACTACCCGCCCTATTTGCTACCCTTTTGCTATTGTATATTGTACAATAGTGAGTCACAGATAGACTTGCTTTAGCTACATATGAATACAAAATACAAACTAACAATAAACGCGACGCAAACGAAACATACTGCTTTTTGACACGAACTCTACAACAATGTTATATTGCTTTTATATAGAAATGAAACTTTCAATGAAAGACATTTAAAATAATTTTTCATCGATAATTAAGATAAAAACTTACCTTTGAATTTTGCATTTTTTGTCTAGACTTATATTTGCTATTTTCACACGAGCTCTCATACGAGGATTAAGTTTTTTGGACGCAAATTTGCTCCTTGCAAATACGTAATAATTTTTGATCAAAAATTATAAAATCAAACATTAAGATACTATCGTAATTATGTATGTACACAGTTATAAAAGTCTGCATTTCCGACTGTTAATATTCTGAATATTAATTACTTGGTGGTTTTCATTATATTTAACCACTTCAGTATTGAGAAAAATGGTCAAGCATTGATCACATCTACCGCCCGACTTCTAAAAAATCCTTTTTTCAACACGATCGACTGATGACAGATGAACCATTTTTTTCTAGAGACAGTTTATATGTATATGGCCACTATCTATGAAAAGAAAAATATCATAAGAATTCATATAGGAAGATTTTGTATATATTTTTGCAATATTTACGACGGTATTCGCGACGTCCATACGCGGCGGCCGCCAATGGCCTTACGGTGCTGAAGTGGTTAAACAAATAAAACGCAGTTTTCAATACTTTATCCTCGCTCTTACTACATAATGCTCGCAATGAACGACACTAAGCTCAGCCATATAACAATATGTGTGAAAGTTGCACTACAAATTATGTTATTTGGTTAAATGGGCATTACATTTAATTCTTCACTTTGTGCATTAATTTATAATATAAAAGGGGATTTCAAATAAAGCTGAATCTGAAGATTTTTTCGATTCTTTCGATTTATTTTACTCTAACGATTGCAATGAGATGAGATGTAAAATGCCTAGTAATTTATGAAAAATTTTAAACTTTATGTTTTGCAAATTATATTTTGAAAATATATGAATGCTAAAATATGACTTATTGTAAACGCATGCTTAACTTTCTAAAGTTTTGTCTCCAAGATAAGCTTAAAAGCGTATCATTAAACTGAAATAAAGTTGTAAAACACTTAATATGTTGTGTAACATTATACAACACTAAAGTAAATCAGACGGCTGTTGTAATCCAATCCAAATTAACATTTTTTGCTTCCAAAAAAAATGCAAGTGCCACAACAAGCGATACCGAAGTAGCTTACTTTAATATAATATTTATTATCAATTTTAAATTTGTCTTTTTTATTTGCAGGGTTAACCAATTTGCAACCATCAAGCTACGAAAAACGATGACAAACGATAGATCAGCGCCAGCATTGGATTAAAAACACTGTAATAATATATTATAAACAAATACCATAGTAACATTACACTTATATAAAAAATATTTGCTAAGTCTACCATAGTTACAATTACACCATTTCTGTATATACTTTACCTGGTGATGGTTTCCAAATAAATGTAATTATATTTAAAATAAAATATATCAGTTTACGACAAAAAAAAACATAATTATATTGTTAAATTGCGACGTTTCATTTTTGTACATTTTTACAAATGTCTTTCGATTTTTACGAGATAATTATAACGTAAGAAAACATATTATATATGAAAATATTATCAATAAAAAAAAATGTTTATCTGTATATAGTGTTATTGATTTAGGAGAATCGAAATATTATTATTGGTGTGAAAAATGATTTGAGTTGCCGCAATGAAATTTAAGTAAATGATAATTATCTTTAATTGATAATGTGTAATTTAAAGCTGTTTTTTTACAACTGTAAAAAACTGCACCTAGTGTCATAAATATAATCTGTACTTATATGAGTTTTTTTTCATACTGTTGTTTTAATAATTATTGCTTATTTAAGTAAGGATTTAATTGGTACGTATTGTATGGCTATGGAAAATTTGGATATAAACAGATTCTGTCAAGTTTAAATATTTTTTATAAATTAAATGATAAAAGTTTCCATTATGGCATTGATGTTTTATTATATATAAAGCCATTTGTTATTTTTTAAAGAGTGCAAGTGCGAAGAAATATGACTAGAACTCTGTTTATATTTAATATAAAAATGTTAGAAATTTATTTGTTAAGTTTTATTGCTCAGTTGACCAAAATGAGTTATTTGTAAAGTTCTCGGAACGATGAAAAACTGTCAACTACTGTAGGTAGTTGTTTTATTTTAAAATACGACCTCTAAGCAATTACACACATAACGTATAATTTTAATCATTCGCTGTTTCAATGTCTAAAGAATGTTTGATTACCTACCAAAATTCATCGTAAAAATAACAGTAAAACATCGAGATATTGAGCCAAACTGAGATCCATTTATTTTGTAAATAATTCATTTTCAATTATAGTTTGTATTATTTTTAGTACTTATATATTATATTTTTCTTGAGCATGCTTTAGTCATATTGGTAATCTTAATCTATTGGCCGGTGTTGGTGCAATTCATATAAAACTTTGGAAAAATATAACAATTTTCAATCCCCATATTAATATGTAAATATGTTTGAGTTTTATTTTTAATTACATCAATAATTAAAATAAAGTAGAAGTAAAATCCCAATTGAACATGCTATAATATAGTGTCTATTTTATAACAAAAAAACGATTTCTCACATTTATTATAGGCACATATGGATGATTCAATTTTAATTATTTAACATAAGAAAAGTATGGTTCTTAAATATATTTTGATAAGTTATATTGTAAATAATTGGAAATAAAATATTATACTATACGCAAAACACACATTTAACAAAATTAGATTTTGTGTAAATTTAGTATTTTTTCTTGCTGTTGATGTTGATGGTATTATGTTTTTAAAAGGGCACGATTAAAAATATTGTTTTGCATATTATTATTAAACGTGGTTTGCTCAATTCATTTAGCATAAAAAAATAGTTTCAAATTTAAAAGATGCTTTTTTTCATTCGACGGAAAGTTATTTTTTGTATAGTAATATAATTTTGCAAATGTTAACCGTCCATTATTATAAATACACATTCCGCTTTTAATATTGTTAATTTTTAATGTACTTTTATGAAAATGTTTTATTTAATGTAATATTCTTTATTTTACCATTAAAGTTACGTAATTTTAACTGATTTTTTATTTTAAACTGGTTCATGTTCCTCTATTAATATTTAGTTCCTGTTTAATTCTGCCATAGTCAAGAAGACTTTCGACTTGCTCGTTAACACGGGCGAATGATTTTCCAAATAGGCTCACTTTTAACAAATATGTAATCTATTCATAGATGAATTAAAAACTACATTCAGAAAAGGTGCCTAGCTACTCAAATTACGCATTCGATATGAAAGTTTCGTTTGATGGGCTGTGTGGGGTTGCCATAATGTTGAGACGTTTTTCTTAAAAATTAGTTGTATTATACACCAGATGGCACTGCCACCTGTCAATTATTACCTTTTCGCTACATTCTCTGCATTGTGCATCGTGCGCAATAATATTGCTGAATACAGATAAATCAGGTCAAACATATTTATATTTTCGAATGATTTAAAATACCTAGTAATTTCAATAAAAAAAATACCAAACGATTGATCAAAATTAAACCTATGAAGTTCAAGCTTTCAATAATTCATGATTCCAAAAAAAATCTATATGAATAACCGAATGCACGCAAGAAATATTGGCAAAATTGTCATCCCAGAAAATAATTGCCAATGTTCAATTCTTTTTGAAATTTTCGATATGATATCAATAGGTCACTTGAGATTAACTTGAGGAGAAAAGATGTCACAACGATCCATGTCGAAGATTTAGCTTATAAATTGAAAAAAAAAATCTCAAGTGGGTATTTAACACGCCGGGACTTGCATCCAAGCCCACCTGATCGTTAGGGACGCTCTCAGCACTAGGTCGGCTAAGTCATGCACGAGTAAACATATTCATATCTTCATATAATAGCAGAAAACACAGACATGCGAATAACTCAACCTAACAAGCAATTTCAACATTTAATTGAAATCCAAATAATTAAAGCGCCGCAAATGAATAAATTTTCAACCAGTAAATTGTACAGAGCCGGAGCGAGGCATACGGTTATTATTCAATTTGGGGCAAGTTAATAAACCAGACACGGGTGAACTTTAAATATCGCTTGCTGGATATTAAACACCGCACTCTTTGTTCTCAGCTGATTTAGTGCACCGAAAGTCCCACCCTTGCGGCTCGGCTCAGACGATCCGACCGACGGGATAAGCATTTAATAATGTAAAAATGAAAAACTACCCCCTGCACTGTCAGAAGAGGAAGTAATTGAGGAAAGTAGAGTTCATGTGGGGAAAATATTAGAATTTATTTGTTTGGGTCTCGCTTAGAGGATTATGGTGAAAGGTCTGAACTATTTTTGATCAAAAGATGTTTTAGACCAGCAATTTGTTACACAGGGCCCAATAGGGGATTTCGGTGGTCCAAGATATTAAAACGTGGTTACAAATTTATTCTAAGACAATCGATTACGTAATAAATACAGTAAAACACCAGTCAAACGTATTAACCAGTAGTTTATAGCAGATATAGTCACGTGAATTAATTAGGACAACAATATTTCGATAAATTTATTTATTTTATATATATCCGAAAGGTCCGAAATATTTAATTTAGACTTCTACACAATTAAATAAGGACTGCATTTTATAAAAAATGAAAATACTTAATGAAGGTGTCATATATTTCAGCGCTAACTACAAAAACTATACTTGAGTCAATTCTGAGTTGTTTAACTTAAATAAGTCCTCCTTCACTCTTCTTCAGTTCTTTCCCTTCATGCACCATAATCCTTCAGTACATGATTTTTATCAACGTTTTTTTTTTTTGTTTTACTTTAGGCGTTGCTTGATTTTAGTTTACTAACATTTGTCACTTTAATATGTCCATCTCTAGTTTGAAGCATACAGACTCCATGTTATGGAGTGGGAGGTAATTAACACTTTGAAGATATCAATGCTTTCAAAAACAAACCTATAAAAAAAAAATTTAAATAAAAAATTAATAATATATCAATTACAAAATATGCACGAAACTGTTCGTACTTGGAATGGAACTCGTGAGTACCACAACCGAAACCAACTACGCTTACCTTTCGGCTACAAACCTAGTATTTATTATATTACTAGTATTCGAACCCGGCTTCGCTCGAACCAGTTTGGGGTTATGTTCACCTCGGCGCGTAAATTCAGACGGGCCAAGTTGAAACAACTGGTAACTTAATGACCAACAATGCAAAAGGGAATTACATACCCATAGACATACATACGCCGTTTCGGTTTTATATATAAGATATTTTGTTCATATGAAAACATCGATACCGAGTAATTGTCTCTACTGACAATTTGATAAGGAAACAAATTTACGTCGAAACTTTCATCGAGCGAAATACTAAATTCGTTTGTTTGAACTTAAAATAACAATGCAAAAGGGAATTACAGACCCACATACATACATACGCCGTTTCGGTTTTATATATAAGATAATGATTCAAAACATCCATTATTAATCTTATTGACTGAGAATTTTAGTAGGATAATAAATTTCACATACATTTTTTCATCTCACGAGAATACTAAACATGATGATGTCGATTAATTTAAAAAAAATATGCCAAACTTATTCACAGTCTGAAAATATCAGCCTTAAGGTTTCGAATATAAAATTTATTAATTGATTGTGGTAATCGATTGGTAATAACTCTATTACAGGGAAGTAATTTAATTTTCGATTATTGCCAATTGAAAAGAATGGAGAATGTTTCTCTCCCGGTGTGGTAAAACGTGACTTCATTAAAAGCTGTACAACTCATTCCCAAACTGTACAAATAAAAAAATGTTTGATACATCTTAATAAGTACCTTCTTTAATAAATAATCAAATGGCTTTTTCCGAATATTTTGTTGATCAGTTTTTACACACACCTTCATAAACTTTTGATTGTAAAAACATTTAAGATCATTAGTTTTTTCAAGATTCGAGGTAATGTGTTGACCTCTTTCCTCGTCCACTTTCTTACTAACCCTGAAAACAGAGCAAATGAAGAGCAGTTAGGAGACTATTTTTTCAGCCAAGCTTACTCCTAATGTGAAACATAAGTATTTTCTCCAAATGGAGCTTATCTCAGCTGCCAATCCTCTATCTATCAAAAAAATATGAATATAAACGATAGTACTACGGCATAACAAGCGGTTAGCTAATCGCTCTCGCTACGTCACATTTTAGGGTAAAATGGGTGTGGTAGGTAATTTTAGATAACACAGACATACATGTCTCCAAACAAAAACAAAAAATAATGTGATAGAAAATTAAAACTGCTCTGAATGGGACTCAAAGCTAAGCAGCCGAAACCAACGGCACTGAAACTCAACAACGGATCAGACTTTACAATTTCCCGTATGTTTAACATTTCTTAAAATAAATACTTTTAGTCTGGAATACAACTGGTTCTCCTTAAACAACTTTTGTAAAGATCGTATGATAGGAGTCCACATGGAGTCAATAAACAAAAAGTTTGCAATTTTAAGGACCTATTTAGAATTGTATAATAAATAGGGGCCTCTTTTAACAACATCAATTTTTGAAATTGTCAAAAACTGATTTCAATCACATAGTCAAAGTAACCATTGTTATAATCTTGTCTTGAATATAATTTATTGGCAGAAGAGCATAATATTCATCACACAACTGATCAGTTCAGGTTCAGATGTTTAAAATATATATGGAAGTAGAACCTACTATATCATAAAAAGTGTCAATATAAAGGTAGTGTTTTGTTTCCATTTATTCGTTCTTTTTGACGAACTTTTGGGTGATAATTTTTTATTAACACGTTGAGAACCGTCTCCATCGAGTATTGTCGCGTTGGCAGTTGTCGCTTTTCCAATTAAGCCATCGCGCCCTATGTTCTGTCTCCGCTTCGCCTTCGTCTTCCTGCAAGTAAAGGGTGTTCTCTCGATTCAATTTCGCTTTACACCTCCAAGGTGTGGTGCTGTTAACTTGGCGTGTCACTTAGCGTGTTAATTGTTTTTCAGTATTCTTTTACGCTCTCATACTTCAGTGGCTGGCGGAGATACAGTTTTCTATTCTTACTTCACCGACAGCTTATGATTTTTAGCCCAAGCCAATAACCATTTATTACATACAAGTAAAAGTCTACAGTAAAAAAAAACCGAAGCGTTATCGTCAAATAAGCTGGACGAAAATTAAGCAACGTCATATTGGAGAAATCTGAGGATGAAATACCTCTTATAATTCTAAGCTCTAGATTGCCAATCAAAAATACACATAAAACAAAAAATCCTGTTGATTGTTTTTGTTAAATTCAAAACACAATTTTGCCAAAGTAATTGTATTGTGGGTTAAGTAAGAAAAAAATATATTTTCTATCATTAAAATGTCTTGCCACTACAAGAATCAACACAGTGAATACAATTGCTTTCCAGGATTCGAAACTAGCGATTTGGTTCATGTATTTCTAGCACCTTGATAATGTTATTTTCAGTCTTTTTTCTTTACCTTTTTTTTGAGTAAACTTTATGACAAATCTTTAATTATTTAGAGTAATACCTATTGCCTGTGATTTTTTAAAAATAAATTAAAACTGCAAAGATTTTGAACAAGCTCATGAGTATTTAATTTTTATCCAAATAAAATATGAATTAATATAATTAGATACAAAAATAGCCGATTATGAGATAATATACCATGACTTCAGCTCTTATTGCTAAGCGGTACTCTTACCGCAACACTTGAGACTCCGGCATGTGCTTAGACTTTAGACCAGGCATGGTCAAACATCGGCCTGCAGGCCACATATGGCCCAATTGAATTGTATGTAGCCCTTTGTGAGGCTTTCAACTTTCTATACATTTTTTTTTTAAATATTTGGTAAAATATTTTTATTTTTAAAAGATATTTCAAAATTTTTGACGAATTAATATATCATACAAAAGCTGCATTTGTCAACCAGTCATCGATGCGAGCCATTTTTCTAAATACCTAAAATCGTACAATTAAAGTGTCAAAATAGATTGACTTACGAAAGTTATACTAATCTACTGAGATGTGTAACATCCAAATTACCAGTCGACATTTAAAAAATATCACATATTGTTTGTTTATCATTAATACAAAAAAATACGACACATATGAAGGTTCAAAAATATTTTGTGTGGCCCATCAAGGAATATTTTAATTGGCCCACCGTGTGATTTCAGTCGGGCATCCATGCTTAAGACTATATTGAAAACGTGCGAAGCGCTTTACAAACATAATTCTTTAAGTATTCACAAATTCAATGATAAAGACATTCCAATATTTTGATACATATTTATTCAAATAAAAAAATATTAATATCAAAGCGATGTTAGCTGCTGATACTGTTGTCAAAACTAACAGACAAAATTCTCAAAATCTAGCCATTTTTTAACGGAACCAGTAGGTCAACCTGCCACACATTATTATGCTATTTTTTTATTTCCGAGTTAACCTACAAAACAATTATCGATATGTGATAGATTCAAATGTTTTTAAAAACTTTGTATCACAAAAATGTGAAAGTTAACTCACAATATTGAGTTTTTATGCAAAAAAATATATAAATCAAACGGGACACTTTTGCATACGTCCTTGAAAGACGTGACCCATGAAACCTGTTATTATAAAAAGAATTTATAAACCTTTGTGATGACTTTGTGTATAAGAAAGTTTTTTTATTTTTTAAATATAGTTTTGAATGTATGTTTTTATCCACCCAATTTGTGCCTAAACATATCAGTTTAATTAAGTTTAGCACGAGTACCGATCTCGTATTACAACCTTTATAACATGTTTGTTTTTATAGCTATGTCAGAATTTATGGTCTTATAGTTCCGGAAAGTTCAATGACATATTTTTTTTATATTTGTAGACGAAAAAAAACTGAACTTCGAGTACTTGAGGTCCGTCACGGAAGCCAATGGCACCTCAACGTTAGCGCGCAATATAAATCATCTCAAATCAAAATATGAGAAATTAAATCAAAGATTGGAAGCCATTATTCCTATTTATAAAAATATTCGTAAATTAGAGTTCTCAAAAAATCTCTTATAATATTTAAATTTAATTTGTCTTGAGTGCATTTGCTTAAAGTTTTGAAAATAAATGTATATTATTGAAATACTAAAACTATAAGTATACGCGTTAACGTCGTTGCACCGAGAGAATGACGATGACACTTGCATCACGGATCCGACACTTTTTTTCTATAGATATGTATATAAGGAAATTAAGTATATTTAGCATGATTTCTTATTCAGTAAAAAATATTTAATATGTGAATAATTTTTAGCCTATGCTATCTATTGGTTTGATTGTCTATTGAACTCGTGCATTTTTACGTATTATAAACAACACATTCTTATCCTGGTAAACATAATTCCAAAAAGCTGGGTTTTGAAATATTCTATAGACAGATACTCTATTTTCACTGATGTTAATGTAATAAATAGCTAATTCGCACCAATGTGAATCATTTTAATGTCAATTATGGAAGCCTTCATTTAAGCACTAAGCCCTCCGCAACTATACTTTTGAATAATTTAAATCACATTGCAGTTTTACGATACTTCTTACAATTCAATAAGTACCATAAAAGCAATCTAATGGTGTATTGCATTAATTAATTATCTTCAAATACTGACTAAGAATACACTTGTGTGTTGAAACACGACTCAATCGTTATTTCTAGACTCAAATGTCGCTTAATTAGTAATTATTGCATTCGGCTAAATTTCGTTAATTTACATAAATGGCTTTTAATTTCCCAGACCTCCAAAAGGTCTCTTCAACTATATGGTAATAAATGAAACAAGCGGACTACAGAAAGCAAAATTACAGAGGATCGTTCGAGTAGGGTTAAGCCATATGCTTATACGTATTTCGATGAATTTTTAATATCGTTTTACATAGCAACTCGTGGTAACTATTTTATTCAAATAACGTTATCTGTGTTGTGATTACAACATCATAACACGTATTTAATTGAATGTTTTAAAAATAATCTTGAATGACTTCTTTTCTTGAAATACAGTTCGGATCAACCTTGACCACCTCAATCAGTACCCTCTTCTTTACTCGGTCCTACGCCCTTCTGTTGCCAGCATTCGTAAGATTTGTGACACTCCATCAGCGATTTTCCAATTTACCAAATAAAATAATTATTAACAGGCGTGGACAATTTTCTACTATCTTAAAATTTAAAAACAAATCGTTATTAAAATAACAAATCATAAATTACCGTAGCACAAAGATATGTTAGGTGATTTGTGATGTCTTTTTATAAGATGTGTAAGATGGCTGGTTTTTTTTTTTAAATATATTTAAATGTCTTTCTTATTTCTATTGAATAAGTTTTTTGTCCACAAATTTGAAAGGCTTTCGTTTTCTAACGATCGAAAACCTACTCACGCTTCAACTATGTCGACTTTTAAAGCCATTTGTTTTTTAATCATTATTTATTCGTGTGTAAAACCACAAACTGCGTCATTCTTAAATGACCAAAAAATAAAATTCAAGAACTTTACTATTTGACACGCAAGGAATAGGAGAAAGTTAAAAATATTCACATCCTAGATGTGACATTATTTAATATTCATATATTATTATTTTTGCAGTTTTAAATTAAAGCAACCAAGTTAACCCACCCGGATTATAAAATCGATTATAATCAGCATGAGAATTCTTTAATATTAGATAAATTATGTGTGTCATACGGTAAAATATTAAAATATGATGATACGCATTCAGCATTAACCATTTCTGATCGTTTGCCAAATAAACGCTTCCTATTTTACTAAAATCGTTTGTTTTATTGATTGACTTAAGTATATTGTTCTCGCATTCTTTTCATAGTAATTAAAAGTATTTTTTTATGCATTGATTTTAAACCGTACAAAAATATAGTAACTTATATTATAATGTTTCAATTGTATGATGAAAAATAAAATATTTTTATCTTTTTGCGAATTATTGATACTGCCAATCATTTTACGTTTAACGGGAATATTGTAATTTCATTTTGATCAGATATCACGTCTCTGTATCCTATATTAAACATTTAAAGTCTCATTATTTAATATAATTACATTTTTGAATTATTTATTACATCTTTTGAAAACGCTCGCACATGATCAATCTCAATAACGCTTCATTAACAATATTAAATCAACTTCATTTAAAGCCTATCTAAAGACACGTTTCAATATTTATTTTTGTTTCATATATGCAAAATTATTTAGAACAAATTAAATGATTTTTGGAAATTCTTCTTCATCGAAAAAAAAACTGCAGATATTAATTAACACGATGTGTCAAAATTCCAAAACATTTTATTTTTGAAACGAAATAATTTTTCAAAAATAGAATGAAATGAATGCGATCTGGTGTTTTTTAATCAAACAAATTATAATTTCAAAAAGATCTTACGTTTTATTATTTAAAAAATACGGCTTAATTAATATCTTTATTTGACAATCGCGTGACTGATTTATCCCGGCAAGATTTTTAGCGGATCCTTTATTGTATTTTTAGCATGTTAGTTATGGATTAACTGATTCAAATTTGCTTTTAGGGTGTCCATGGTTCTTTCAATTCTTGGTAAGATGAATGTTTTGTTCGAATTCAGAATTAAAATTTATAATAATATATTATTTATTAAATTCAAAAGCTGATTCGAGAGTCGCAGACTGTCTCAACAATATCAACAAGATAAAAACACTGCATTACATTTTACTGGCCATAAAAGCAATAAATTCTTGGAAGTTTTCTTTCCCCAACAATACAAAGGACACCACAGACATAAGTCACAGAGTTTATTAGTTGGAATGGACCATCACAACTGACGTTTACTGTCCATACAAAATAAATATGATTTTGAAACCTGATGAACTTAAATAACGAAATTTGACTTTTTGGTTAAAATGATAATTAATTTTCTTCTCATGCTTGATTAATGTAGCTATCCTTTTTTGAATTAAACAAATGACTCGTCATAAAATGTTTGAAAATCTATCTACTTAACTAACTAGCTCTACGCACGAAACAAAATGCCGATATAAGTTGTCCATTAAAAATATACTGTCGATATTAATTTAAAATATCATATCACTCCTGCGATGTATTTTAACTTTTATTACTTGCCAATAAGGTGCAGTATACTACAAAGGCACCACGCTACTACAGACTACAGGTAAAATTATAGTTCTGTAGATAGTTTTCTGCGTGTCTGTTTATTCAAACACTTATTAAATTGAAAACATCATCAAAAGATTGTGAATAGAGAGAGACTGCGAGGTGAATAGAGAAAAAAAAAACATGGATTGAACTTTAGCACAACTTTACTAAGTATCCAATGTATTTTCTACTATTTATATTTAATTCTTTACAATGAATTTATAGTCTTTCTGGAATGACAAAACCAAACCAATTAAATGATTGGCCAAAATTGAAACATACGTGTTTAAGTTCGATGCTTGTGCATCTTTACTTTTTGACCCCTTATAAACTTCTTTTTGCACGAAAATTAAAAATTAATCTTGATTTTTTAGTTAATAAGTAAAACGGGGTGAATAGAGACTCATATAGAATAGAGGATCATATATTCCAATCATTACAATCTGATGTTTTGGCTCTATTCACCCTTTCTCGTCTCTATTCACCAGAATTCATTGTAAATAGAGACAACGAGCAAAATTGACTGTGACTAAATATTGATAATGAATATTTGAAATATATTGTCATGAATGTGTAGTAGGACCATAGAAACACGTTTCAAGCCATTCATATTTGAATAATGTGGCACAGGTATGAAGAAACATAGTCGTGAAGGGTAAAAAGTGTCTCTATTCATCCCGTTTTACGGTACATGCTTTTTTTTCTAAACAATTTCACCTCAGCTTTGATGCCATATTTAAGTTTGAAATATGTTTCAAATTTAAAACAAAAGAAAGGCTTACATCCACCATCTTTGAAGCTGTGCGTCGAGACAATTTCAGCTAACATCGAATTAATGACTATTTACACTTCGTCGTAAATCAATGTAAATAAGTTCCACGCAATCGAATGAGTACAAGTAATTATTTTAGTAGGAAGCTCTTCTCTTGATTATCTGGTTTTGCAATATTGCTTGATCGTACTTTTGAAATTGTCGAATTTCCTTTGCCGTCGTTTGTTATTTCTGGCATTAGGGGAAGTTGAAAAGCAATAAGCCATTCATCAGTCTCCATCCCTTACAATGAGGGCTTGAATTGCTTACTTTTTCGTGTAATTTACGGGACGAGTTTCATATAATACCATGTTGTAGTCTTGCAAATACCACAGTTTTATCATAATTCATACTGAAAGAACAATAAATTTCACAGTTGTTCGGTTGTAGTAATTAATCTTGTTAACTGTTCTTTAATTTCAATTGACATATCTGTAAACAAGGTAGAACATGAATTTTACTTCTTTGAAAAGCATCTTCAGAGTAATTATCTATGTTTAAAAAAACAAAAAATACGTATTTATTATACCCATCGCAAAATTATTTATTTGAATATTATGATTCAGGAACTAATTGACAGTGGTCACATTAAAATTATAATAAAACAATTTAAGTACTTACTCCAAATAAAAATAATTGGATCAGGACCGGCTTCGCTCATGGCGACCATTGTCAACTGTTAATAAATACCACAAAACAGTGATATTTACACAAAAGTAAAGCAAGAACTACAAGGTATGACAAACAATTGGTATTACAACTGAGCAAATAAATTGAAGAAAAATACAAGCAACATTTTATTTTTATGTAGAAATTTAAATTTCATGTGAAATAATTTCTAAAAATGTTTTATTAATTTTATTATAATGCCATTCCACCAAGTATTGACAGTGATCACGTTAAAAGTGACATTAAAATTAGCTAAATATTATATATCACTAGATTTTTAGAGACGCTTAGGAATTACTTATATAATATATTACTAAAATATTATTGATATCATAAATTATTGCCTGCAGTAGTTTGGTTTTCGACTGTGAAGAAAATTACAGATGAATCGCATCTTTATAAATTTACTAAAGAATTTCATTTCTTTTTACTAACCGCGAAATCAACTATACTTTCATAATACGTTAAATTAATAATAATGCATCTTTTTTGGTAATCAATTCAAAAAAACCCGCCTTTCACAATATCATTAAATTTCATTCTGTCATGTGGCGTATCTTTATAAATTAAGATAAATATTCCAATGCATTTCATTTTCTAATTTTAAATGTTAAATCAGTCGAAAGATATTTTCATTAAGAGTCATTAACTTCTTTATTGCATTTTTTTGCAGTGGCTTTAAATTGATGAAAGGTTTTTATATTTGTCCATATAAGTCCACGAACTGCATTCAAATAGAATTTCAAGGCACAATTTCTCTGAAATTATACTTGAATTCACATCATTATAATATGAAACATTAAATTATTTGTCTTTTTACAACCTATCATTGGAGATATTTATTTTATAAATGAATATTTTAGTAATTAAATAGAGTATTCTTAATTGATCCTGTCAATGTTATATCATTTCCCAATAGAAATTCACAGTAAAATTAGCTTAGTTTTCAAATGATTACGATGTGTCTTTATTACAGATTAACAATATTATAGATAGAATTTAATGCTTTCATTGCTCAATGATTTGAGAATCGTTGTGCAATATTATTTTTTTAGGAAGGATATTATAAAGTATCACTTATGGTGGTATTATTAGTTGTGTCATAAAAAATTAAATATGTTTTGCTATTAAATATTAAGAAACAATACTAAACCTGATAAATGTGACTTATTTTCCAAACTAAAACTGCTGTTCTTTTTTAACGCACTAAGTATTTTTAGCAGAGTTGAAAATGCTCGCGGTGTGTTAAACCGGTTCCGGTCATCAATGAATATAATTGTTGTACGAGTACGAAAAATGCTTGATCTCATTTTTGTGATTGTAATGCTTTTTTAAAAGAGCTGAATAAAAACTGCAAAAATAGAGTTTTTTTGTAAATTAAAATTGTCAAATTATAGGTGTTAAAAAAGAAAGTATTAGATAATATATTGGTTTTTACCACTCACTATTTGGAGTAGGAACATATCAATTTATGTTCATTTATGTTTAAGTTCTGTTCAAAAACATATCAGTTCAAGTTCATTTATGCACTTTAAATCAGGGCTGTGGAGTCGGAGTCGTGGAGCCGGGGTTTTTTGGCCGGAGTCAAAAGATTTTGAAAAGATTGAACTTTAAGATATATTGGTTTTAACCACTCATTATTTTCAGTAGGAATACCATTAACATATCAATTCAAGTTCATTTATGCACTTTAAATGTCTGCATATGCCAAAAAAGCGAAATCCGAGTAACGAGTGTCAAAATTCATGTAAAAGTACAAAAATAAAATACGATTCAAATATAAAAACATATAATTTTTTATGAATGAAACTATTTCGGTCTTGAATAAAAGTTAGAATAAGTTGTCATAGACTTATCACGTCCTGTTTCCAAACAAATAAATAAACAAGCTTATTTCTATATTTTCATGGGGGAGAGAGTAGGCTTTCCGCAAAATTAGGGGTAATAAAATAAATTGGTAAACCAATGTATCAACGCGATCCCTAAAATAATTGTTTTCAGCTATCTATTCAAGCCAAACATTTCCTGGCTAGACAGAATGTAATGTACTATAATAATACAGTTGAGTATGTTCAAACTGCCATAGCAAAGTCAGGAACATAAATAGTCGAGTGGTCAACGCTGCTGGGCTTCAACCACATACTTGTGAGATCTCGAGCGTGTGCTTTGCGGGATCAAATCCCGGAATGGAAACATTGAGACTTTCACACGTTATTACATTTAAAAATTTACATATTAATAATACGGAGGTCAAGTATTTCCCAACCAAACGTGAAAAAAAGAGCATCACACTTTCTATAAGCATTTTTATAACTTTATCTCTAATTACCAAAGCTTTGGTTCAAAAAATATTTGAGTTTCTTCGCTAGTATGCCATGATATGCGGAAATATATATTATATGCTTTTTTCAATACTCCATACACGTCAACAAACCCACATTTTTTTTTAAAAAAAAGGTGGTAAATACATATTTTTGAACAATTTCGTTCGACCTACTCTAAAAAATAAGATACATTTTCTTTCTTCGGTTGTTTTTTTATGTTTTTCATTTAATTTATATGATTTTAAATAAATAGATAAGTTACATTTTATTTATACAAACGAAACCGGTCCTGATCGGTTGAAAAAGGCTTAAACAGGTTTTAGCACAATTAAACAGTAAATTTCCTGACATTTATCTTGAGAAATGAGTGGTATTTTATTCTATGACAATGATTTTAGTTCTTCTGTGGGCTATAACGTGTTACGTTAATAATTGAACCTAAAATTATCACTCATATACCTTGAAAGTGTCTAAAACTTTTGATTATATAAAATTCATCTGAAATTGTATGCTTAACTTTTTATAAAGTATGGTTATGCAAGTCTGCTTTAGATTATATGCATGCATTCATTATTGACGAAAAATAAAAACATCGATTAACATATTCATCGTAAAAATTAGAATAATTATTATGCATTTGGAAGATTTCTATCCTCCTCTGATATTTAATTATGACGTAAAACTTATGCAGGCCAGGGCTCCAAACGAGACATCCGGTGTCTTCTTTAAGTCTTCAGACATACACTTTCTTTCAATTTGATACAAAAAAAGTTGTCAAATCAACGACTTTTTTTTTGGCAAATTATGGAAATTGATGAATATTTTATGAAACGCGTCCAAAGAAAGCGGTTTTTGAATAAAAATGTGAAAGTGTGATAGATTTTAATACATTCTACGGTAAAAATATATATTATTATATTTGAACTGTAAAACTGTTTTGATCCTTGACTAGGCGTGTCAAACTCGCGGGCCAAAACAACAAATGTTGTGGCCCGAGATAGCATCAATACTATATTTTGGGCTTCATTTTCAATTTTTAATATAAAGTTAACTCCATATTTTGAAACTGTCAGATTTTCAATAAAATATTAAACATCGTTTGAACGACATTTCATCATGGAAAAAAAAATCTTGCTACCTAATTTATTTATAAAGGAATATTTTTTAGGAAGAATCATATAAAAATTAAAATTACAAACAATCCCAGTATTATTAATAATTGCATTAATTTATAAAAAAACATTCATTTATTTAAATTTGAATTGTCTGAATTTTGTACTTTTCCATGAGTTTTGTCGCTAACGATCCGGGTTTCGCCTTTCGGCATCTTCAGGCATTTCAAGTGCATGGATTTACTTGAACTGACCTTGACCTTGTTTGATATTGAAATTCCATCAAGCACTCTCAGTCGAAATTATTAATTAACATTCATTAATAGCAAAATATCGCATTTAACTTCTTTTGACATATTATATATGTATGCAAAATTTTATTTTAATTTATATATTTATTAACCTCTGCCTTGCTGAACCGATTCACTAAAATTCTAACAACTATGATTTTTAAAAAAAATCATTCGTGTTTGTGTTGTCATGGAAGCTATCAGACCAAATAATGAACAGCTCTTTGAATAAAATAATCTTATCTGTGATAGTTTCAACACTTATTTATTTTTTCACACAGCAATTAAGCGTTTCAACATATAGGACCCTTGCAGTCAACTGGTTAAATAAAACAATTATTATTTTTCAATCGATGTGTCCCGAGATAGTCAAAAAGTTTGACTTCCATGTCTTAGATATTATTAACTTTATTTATTTATTAATAGGAGTTTTTCATATATGTATATGCGATTTAAATTAAAAAAATATTTTCTGAATTCTTCCTTATAAACCAATATGCCATAACAAACTAACGGTGAATACAAATACACTAGCTGAGCTTCAAAGTTTGCATCTTAAAACATTAAGGAGCGTTTTAAATTATCAAAATTGGGTGTCATAAAAATTAATGATCAATATCAAAATATTCACAAAAACCAACCGTAAAAAAATAAAATAACGCATCAAGTATCTATTTAAGTTGTGATCATTTTTAAATTAAAAAAAACATTTGAGATTAATAAACGTTAGAAGTTTTTTAAGCATCATTGGTGAACTTTTGACAAGCTAGAAATAATAATGAAGTGTCTAAGGCAATGAATTCATAATGAAATTTCATTTATGGATCCAATAGACCACAAAATAAACGATGATAATTAAATTAATCTATAATTTAAAATATATTTTAGCCTGACACAACGTAAAATTTGGTTGCTTCGTGCTTAGGTAGAAGAATTTTTTATGGCAGTCATTGAAAGATATTTTTTTCAAACATCATCTAATGCAAGACAACTAGAACAAATTTGAATCGTTTAATTTGTGTACTTTTCCATGAGCTTTATCACTAACGACCCAAGTTTCGCCTTTCGGCATTTTCAGACATTGTAAATTCGCAGATGTGCTTGAATTGACGCTTAGTAAACAGTTTGTATCGTTTATATACAAAAATAAAAGTTACAACAACACTTATGTTAAAATGCTTTTAAAATATGAAATAGCGAAAATTTTATGTAAACGAGTTTCAATGAATTTCAATGAGTGGGTTTGTTTATAATTATCGGGATTTTCTAATGTAGTATCGCAAGTACTAAATATCAGATAATAACATAGGAATATCTAAAATAAATGTAGGGTTTTATCCAACTCACTATTATTGAATTGATTGATTTCAAATGAATGAATAAATAATTAATGATAAATGTTTGAATAATTAATAAATGATAAAAATTTAAATGGGTATAACATTGGTGAGCTTGGAAGATTAAGATGTTCGCTTAAAATTGGCAAACGATTAAGCTGATCCATATTTATCTCTAATATTTCTTGATAAAACAATTTATATTCGCCGTTGTTTATATGTAATAAATCAATTCCTGTATCTATTTTGAACGCGTGATTCTCAAAAAGTAAATTTAACTTGCTTAACGTGCTTAAAATTCCATCAAGCACGTCCAGACGAAATTATTACTGGAACAAAGTTTATCAAAAGTCAATATAAGTGATCAGTTTTTATATAAAGAACAAATATAGAATTGGTTTTGTGTTACAGGGGCTAGCGGGAGCAGACGTGCTTAAGGAATAATTTACAAATTTAATGTATGAATTTGATAAAAAGCTTTTCAAAATCTGTATACAAATGATTTTACTATGTTATATTTCATACGAAAGCCCATTTATATGCGGCGCATATCATAGCAAGGAAAATAGAATTACTCGCTGCACTTTTGTGAGATTGCAATAAATTGAATGAGCCAGACGTATCTATTGAAATGGTCTTGAATAAATTTACAAATGAATGATAGAGGAAGGTACCCGGACGCGCGGGAAATACAAAAGGCTTTAGTGTTCTTTTCCCAGCGAGGGAATATCCCATTCTGAAATAGTTTAAAAAGAGTGTACTGGTAAATAGAAGATTTGCGTTGGTACTAGATTTGAGATAAGCCGTGTGTTTGATTTTACGGTCGTATATTTGGTTCAAAAAAACAGTGTTAAACTTTCCTTTGAATGTGTATGAACCAGGGCTGTGAAGTCGGTAAAAAAAATCTGACTCCGACTCCGACTCCAGCATTTACCAAAACTATGACTCCGACTCCGACTAAAAAAAGATTAATATCGTCACTTTTTTTCCCTAAATTTCCTATTTATGTGTATTCAATTCAATATCAACCATATCAATGCGACCAAAAGCTAAATTTGACATATTAAATGCAAAAATAAAAACTTTTCAAAATTTCCGATTCCGAGTACGACTCCGGCCAAAGCGCCGCACCGACTCCGACTCCGGCCAAAAAGCTCCGACTCCACGACTCCGACTCCGACTCCACAGCCCTGGTAAGAACACAGTTGAACACAAATACTTTGATGATATTTTGACAATGAAAATGTTTGTATTGATATCAGTTTCGATTAAAAGTTCTTATCAGTACAGAGAAATTTATATATTGAAAGACGATTGCACAAATTCGTGGATCTTATCTTACATGAATCGGCAATTAACCATGCAAACCATCCCAACTGATATAATGGAAACAATTTTAAACAAGAAATACTCAGCTGTTAAACTTTATTTTTCAAATAAAGTTGAGATAAAGGTAAGGGTTAGGGACTGAAATCATTTTTAGTTTCAATTTCAGACTTTAACAAACATGAATGCGTTGGAACCAAAATTTAAAAACTATTCATACGATGACTTGAACCAGCAAGCACCGCGACCGAAGTCGGCGTCGTTGACCACACATGATTTTAAAAACACGGACATATTATATAAGCAAACAACTAGAGCTATGGAGTTTATAGTCGTGACTTATGCGCGCGCATACCCTTTTTATATGTGTTTTTTTCATTGTCAGAACACATTTATTTGATTGATGCATTTATTATTTCGAAGACAAGACAGGACATCATGTGAAACGTTGAATGTTGCTGTTTCAAATGATACATTCTTAATTTATGGATAGATTTTGTCTTACATACCATAAATAAGTCTTCTTTTATTTCTTCACAGCCAAGAAAAGAATCAATGTAATTTATACAATTCCATTGTACCACTGCTGCCACGATCGAATATCAAAGTAAACGGTTTCATAAATTGATTTTTTAATCGGTTTATTGATTTCTGTTAACTGTAATTAGATGATACCCATCGGAGCCTAGAAACGTAGAGTAGCGAAAAGCGATTAACCAACGATCAGTCTTGTTCTAGTTTAATGCTTCTATTGATAATCTATTCGAAACACAGAGCGTGAGCA
This sequence comes from Himalopsyche kuldschensis, assembly GCA_028554975.1. Taxonomy (NCBI): domain Eukaryota; kingdom Metazoa; phylum Arthropoda; class Insecta; order Trichoptera; family Rhyacophilidae; genus Himalopsyche; species Himalopsyche kuldschensis. Next base: position 4,164,642 of record JAHFWI010000005.1, read on the forward strand.
ACTGATTATAAAGTCCATGCAATAACTTGTATAAAAAAAAATTGGGTTCCATAGTTTCCTTTAACTATAATAATTATTTCTCGTTGAAAATATTAGCACACATTCATTCAAAAATATTATCACATTAAAGCTTATAGTTTCGTTAATAGCCGATATTAAAATATGGGTTGATGATCGTTTTAATGCTAATTTATTTGTCATCGGTACATCTCCCACCCTGCAAGAAAGATGAGACTCCTTTTGACTTTCCAATAAATACGCGCGATGCAGAAAAAAAAGATACAAATGATAGCAAATCAAGTTACAGAAAGGACTAGTGTGTGAGAAAGTCTTAGCATTGTGCAAATAAAATAAACGTAAGAATTTTGTATAGTGAAAACTTTTTAGTTTTATATTTCGTGACATTGGTTAAAAACAAATAAAATTTGACAAAGTTTTTAGTGAAATTAAAAGTGCTGTTTTCTAGATATATTATTACTGTTGGTCTCTTTAGACTAGCAGTATGAGTTAAACGGGTTTCAAATAAATGGTTTAATTAAAAAAAAAATAGCAAGTGCTTGCTTCATCATTGCAACTAGAGTTGGTTTTATTTAATCTTCTTAGATAATTCCAAGTGATTTGAAAAAATATTTTTATACTGACAAAATGTTTGAAGTTTATTTATTTTCTTTAATAGTTTCAAAATTAATTTAACAGCGAGAATCAGTAAATTATTCGGTTACTTGTTATTTTCATATCCGTTTTATCTTATGCTTCAAATCTCAGTTTTAACAAAAGTTTTTCAATTTATACTGAGTTGAACTCATTATTTAAACTTTGCAGTTTTTTCAACTGATAGTGATTGAGGTAGTAAAATAATTAGGTAATTTAAAGAATACCAGCATTTAATATTTAATCTCGTCAAACCCTTCACGTTTTTTCGACTAAGCATCTTAGATAGTTTGATCAAACAAGAAATAAATTATTATTAATACAATGCTGTTATCCAAAGACCTTGATGATTTCCTAAATACGTTTACCGCTATTTTTACAGATATAAACAAATAAAATGGGTCACCGGCTGCTTTGTCTGAGCTTGATAGTGTTGATAACCGTTCCACAGGTAATTAAATATTTATAAATAGTCTTAATTACTATGTTTAAAAACTGAATAAAGTCAAAATTTGTCGATTTTATCAATAAGCTACTGACTAATTCCAGTCAAATCTATCAACTTTATTTTCTTTGATTGAAGTTCATCATCTGTTTGTTATGTTTCAAAAATAATATTATTTTTTTCTGTTACAGGTTACTCCACTATTTTTCGATTTACTTGGATTAGGTGAAGAAGAGGTAAGAACATTGCTATAATTTGTATTCTGATTTCTTGGTGTGATTAATAACAACAAATGAGTATATTTTTGAAGTCACAGAACAGTTGATCAGTTATATGTATGGACATTATAATGAAATCATTCAGAGATGATCATATTTTTCTAATGTTATTATTATGCAACAGAATCAATGTTAGAATTTTGTAAGTTATCTCAGTCAAATTAAAATGTACAATACAATATTAGTTTATGTTATGCGACTATTTAATGACAAGGCATTTTTGAGCACCACATACTGAAATAGGAATAGCAAACTTTTTCCTAAAGCGTGTCAAAGGTCATGCCTAATTCTTGAAAAAAAATCAGATATATAACACGCAAAAAAACATTTAATTCCAGGGACGTCAGAGTTAAGAGATAAAAAAAAACTATAAAAAGATAAACGGTATTTAAATTAGTGTGTAGTTTAAATACAATATTTTAACATTAACAGCGTGTCATAGATGCTTTATTCCAATTAGCTACTAGAGGGAAAGAAAGCGCAAGAATGTTGCATGCTGAAAAATATATCAAACTGAAAAAAACATCATATTTTATGACAATCAACCAAAATGTACATGCAATCCATAAAAAACGTTTTTCAACATTTTTTTCTTCTTTTTAGCCAAAAGGTCCACTAGACTATACTGAAGAAGATCTAGAAACTTTACAAATACAAAGGTTGACTGAATTGCAACAAATACAACAATTACGAGAGTTACAAGCAAGAAGGTTGCGTGGTTCACAGCGTCGTCCACAGATCAATTCTCATGGTCCTAGACCAATTCCATTGCTGCCGATTAGCCCGATCCCGATCAGTCAATTAGGTCAACTAGGCCAACTGGCCCTAGGGACCTTAGGAAGACTAGAAGGCTTAAGGGGTCCCCAGAGAGGATATGGACGAGGTCGGTACCAATTACTTAACGAAAATGGTCTTGACCGCGAGGGGGAGCCGGAGGAAACTGAGTCCAGAGGAATTTTAGGTGGAATTAGGGATACCATTGGAGCATTAATGGGATTCCGTAGATCAGAAGATGAAGAAGAATTTGTTTTGCCGACAGGCCCAAAAATGGTAACTTTCAATTATTTATTTTACGTTTCAATATAAATATACAAAATTATATTAAAATTAACAGGCAATCGCGTAGATTCATCGTCACAGAGTGTTCTCTATCAACTTACTTGTGGAGACTGCCAAGCTTCTTTTGTTAGGCAGACAGGTAGAAACTTTAATATTAGAATTAAAGAACATATAAGATATCTAAAAAGTAAAAAAAAATCTGATTTTGCCAATCATTTAATAGAAAATGATCATAATTTTAATCAGAGTAGTAATTTAGAAATACTCTACCGAGTAAATAAAAAGGGTTTAAAGATGAATAGTTTAGAATTTTTAGAAATAAATAAAACTCTTAACAAAAAGAAGTATTATTAAATAATATTCTTAATAGGACAGGTTGCTCGCCACTGCTTACATTATTTCCAATTATTTAGGTAAAACCCAAACATATCTGATTGATTCCAGTTACTTAGTCAATATTTTGTAATAGTTATTTCATTAGTAGCATAATTATTTGTTTGCTTTGTTTCGATTCCATAACCCCCCTCCTTGCTTCCCGAAACAAGGAAAAATCCCAAACTAAATTTTGTATTTTTTTCATTTTAAAATATTAGAATCAATCTTGCTTCATTACTTAAGCAAACTTTGCGGTAGTAAGTCCGAAGATGCCTCTGAAAGAGGCGAAACACGTGTCACAGTTATTAGCACAATACGTGGAATAATCAAAGATATTTTAATTAGGTAGACATTTGTTCATGATAGTATTTTTCCGGTCTGAATTTTCGCACAGTTTAGGTCATATTTTTTATCAAATTAGTCTGAATTTATGTTCAATGGTCGGAATCAATAATTCATGGTCAGAATATACATAGAATGTTCATAATTAAAATTTTTCATATTTGTTTATTTCTTACATATTGTTAGTATAAAACTAGTAGTAAACTTATGGCCCTCTCTGCACCCCGTTCACATCACAAAAATACATGCCTAAGTACTCAAATCTACTCAACGAATCGACTACACGTCCGGAATCTTATAATCTACCTACTGGTTCAGCAATATATTTTTCAAAATATAACTAAATTGGAGTGCTTTAATACGTTACTGTAAATAATTAAACTGGATTATTTCAACAAAAAATCAATTCAAATTTCAGTTGGCATTGATTATTCAGATTACCAAATTTATCTGTGCCTATTACACAAAATCCTTATTCAAAATATATATAAATGTCAATTTATTTAAATTATTTTTATAATTACAGGAACATCACATTCACACATATGATATAATTCCTCAACAGCCAGGATCAGGACTTCCATTCGGAGTGGTAAGAATCAATTTATTATTGTTGTGTGCTACTTACATAGTTTGTGATTTTATCTTCTTTCTATTACCCAAAGTGACAACCTACATTTATTAATTCATATTTTGTTATCTAGATCAGTAAATAATATCAAAAAACCGGTTGTTTATGCCTTTCATCAGAAGATTATTTTATTAATTTTAATTACTAATCAAAATAAGTATTATAATCGATAGAAACATATTCGTATTGGATTTATTATTTTAATGTTCTTGTTATTTTATAGAGAAGGTGGCAGATTTTATTGTATTTAATTTATAGCTTCATTAATTTAAATTTACAATTTGGTGATACCTGTATTTATATAGATATTAATTTAAACCTTTATTTACTCCAGCAAGCTCTCAATCCCTTTGTAAGAAATGACGGAGGATACGCTCCTTACGGACAACCCGTAGCCGCTGCATATCCTGGTGGAGTTTACGCTGGTGGAGCATACAATGGTGGAGCATACCCTGAAGGAGCATATCAGAACTATAACTAAACTAGTCTAATACTGACCTACGCCAAACCCATGAAACTCCAAAATGAATTTTGTTTTACCGCGTGTTCAGGTATTTCAATTAAGCCTACTGTGATGCATTTTAATCGTCAATTTAATATCACAAATAATTTCATTGTAGTTAAATTAAATGAAGATTTAAAAATATATTTTTCTTCAACAGGTGCAATAAGCTGCCGTCATATTTTCCATTGAATAACAACGTGTGTAAATACAAAATAGTTAGATATTTATTTATTTATTTATAAGTAATAAAAAAAAGAGACTGAATTATCTTAAATTTATTGAAAAATTCCCAAAACCCCTTTCCAATTATTTACTTATGACATACATTATGCACAATGTCTTATTATCAAGTATTTTATTGAACATTTCCATATACATACTTATATACTTCAGGTGGATAGTAAAAATAATCAATATTGTCTCAAACTTGTCATATTTTGGGCATCGTCATTTTTTGCGCGACAAATAAGTATTTGACACAAAAAATGTCGAACGAGGAAAGTTATTCTATAATCCATAACATACTGACCGACTTATGCTAATATTTATAATAATAATAATATATGGAGACAGAAAAATGATGTTAAAACATAATTGTGCGAAAAGCTGAATAAATTTAAATTATATTATTTTACTTTTAAAAATAGCACACATTCCCAAGAAGTGAGTCATATTTTTAAACTATGATATACTTTTAAGGACAAAATAATTATAAAGAAATCACATCAGTCACAATTGCACAAATGCTCGATTAAACAAAGACAATCACATATCTAATAGTTTGTATTATTGCCAATAAATGCTTTATTTTAATGAATTTCTTCTTGATGTTTAAGTTCACCTAACAGTATAAATATTTTTACTGAATATACCTAGGTAAAACTTGCAGCTCATTTTAGTAAATTTATTTGTTCACAAGGTTTTCACACCATGTCTTCAATTATTTATCACATTAACACAAACACGTCACCTACGACACGTGCTCCGTCGTTCGGCATCTTCATGCAACCCAAGTGTACGAATGAACATGATCTGGCTTAAGTGACTGAAGTACATGTTAAATTCAAGCGATACAGTCGAAATCCTCAATTGTAAAAAAACTTTAAAACTATCGATGAATTTAGAAGTCTTTGAAATATTTGTGGTATGAATATTTTTTTCAAAAACCCTACTATCTTTGATTGAATATAAATCATTTGAAGATAAATCACAAAATTAAATAATCAAAATACATGTATTCTTTAAAATTTCATCTTTTATATTCAAAAATCTATTTTAAAATTACCGAAAAAATTTTGGATTACTTATATAGTTTTAGATACTTAAAAAAACAGTGATATCTCTATGCAAAGTATGCTACTTTTGTAACGTGGTGCATATACCTAATAACTTCATAGATACATTGTTTTAACATACTTGATAAAGATGGCAGTATCATAAGGCTTGTAATTCAATCCGTAAGATGGCTCAAATATTTTTAATATTTTCCGTTTCTCATCGGAAGATATCCTAATTTTGTAAATGTACTTTGTTGCATTTAATTCTTCAATCATAGAATTACTTCAGTGCCTATTCAGAAACATAATATAAAAAAATCATCCAAGATCACCTATGGTTGATAGCTTAAATTAATTGAATCAACAGCTTTATAAATATTCCGAGAGATGACCATATTTTATTTTGGCAAAATAAGATATTTATTTAATAACTTTTTTTATTGTGTACACTTTAACGTACCTAAATGTCATTACACCCACTCCACTTTGTCTTAGAACAGAACTAAGGTTAACTAACTTAACTTTATTAATAAATACTTTGATACCTACATATGTATATAATATTTTACTTTTTCATAGATACATAGATGTACATAAGGCACCACTATCGTGTGTGCGATGTGCAATACTCAATCAAATTTGTTTATTTACTAACTCATTTTATATATGCAAACTGTAAATGGAAGACAAATCTTCTTTTACATATATTTTTACAAAAACAATATAAACTCGAATTTTTTTAAATATATCTACTATATGGTGACAATGTTAGTTCCGAATTTGAACGGCGGTCAAGTTATGATGGTACATTTATAGCAGGGGTGGCCAAAGCATCGATCGCGTAGCGATTCCTAGTCGATCGCCTATCTGATCTGTACAAATCTCTGTTGCCCGTCCCAAGAAGGGTGCGAGACAAGCCGTATGACAAGGACAGCACGCTAAAATCTCGAAGTTAGCCGATTATCGACGAAAATCACCCCTGTTCTATAGTAACCTCTTAATTATATCCGCTTCCAATGCGGAGTATGTAGACTACAGAGTATTTAAGCAAAACGCGTTTAACGAGAACGATTCGTAATGAGGTAAGAACTAGTAAGTGGTGTATATTTTGATACACCAATACCTAAAAGAAATTCCACACACGTTAATTTAATTCTAAAATGAAATGGTTTTAATACAAATTTAGTCGAATGTTTATAGATTTGGGGTTCCGATTACGTTAATGGGATATTTTTGAGCACCACTGATTGGCGACCGCTGCGTTAAGTAACAAAGTCAACGAAGAGCACTCTTTTAGTATAACAAGAGTGACGGTAATTGTATTCTTTAACAACAGTTCATTATCATATAATTAATTAAGAATACGAATAGAGAATACCACGAGAATTGAATAATCTTAGTGAAGTGAAATAAAAAAGTATGGTATTTTTTTATGTGTTTAATAAGAAAAAAGCAGGGCTGTGGCGTCGTTTAAGAAAATGCGACTCCGACTCCAGCATTTACCAAAGACACCATTCTAACATTGACCAAAAACACGACTCCGATTCCGACTAAAAAAAAATTAATTTCGTCACTTTTTTTCCTTATTTCCCTATTTCAGTGAATTGAATTAAATATCAACCAACCAATCCGGCCAATAGCCAACTTTGTCATATTACATATCTGCAAAAAATAAAAGTTCAAACTTTTTAAAATATCCGACTCCTAGTACGACTCCACCGTAAACGAAAACGCCTCGACGAATCCGACTCCACGACTTCTACTCCGACTCCACGGCCTTGGAAAAAAGACACGAAATCTCGATGGCACGACGTGGTGGACAGGTGGTCATACACTCCTAGGAAGCGGATAGGGTATAAGTAGAAAAAGCGAATATTATAATCGAGGGAGTGTGACTGAATTATTTTTATTGTATTATGAATAAGATTCTATTGCAATAATCCAATAATACTATTCCGTATTACTTGAGATTTTTTAATTTTACAATTTCTATTCTCAATAAAAATATTTTAGTGGTGCTTCCAAGCAGTGCGGCAAAATTGGTCGTAATATTGGAGAGCTTCGAAAGTAACAACCCGGGAGATCGAACCCGGGGCAAGCAATTGATCGTGGTAATATTTCAACGTCGTCTGCGGGGAAATTGAATGTATATGTAACTGTCGGCTCGGCCATTATCGGCGTATGAAAGGAATAAGACGGCTATTTGCAATGGAAGGGGGTTCTACATTCGACGCCCTCTACGCCAAAATATAAGCTACGCTGAACTCGCGTAGCTTGAATGCTGACCATTGTAAAATTGATTGAAGACTATCTTAGCCAACGCGAATGTACAATGCATGTATTGTCAGTTCAAGTACATTCGTGCACTTGGAATACCTGAATATGCCGAAAGGCGAAACCCGGGTCGTTAGTGACAAAACTCACGGAAAACTACAAAATTCAAACAATTTAAATTCAATACTTTTGATGGTCTCGGCGGTAACTTTGTGGAAGTTAATTTTAATATAAAATTCAAAAATAACTTTAATTATTCCATGTATTGTGCTAGTAACTGTGACAGGTGTTTCGCCTCTTTCATAGGCATCTTCGGACCTTCGCAAAGTTTTCTTAAGTAATGAAGCAAGATCGATTCTAATATTTCAAATGATAAAATTACAAAATGAAGTTTGGGATTTTTTCATTTTTACGTGAAGCAAGGAGGTGGGGAAGATTAAAGAATCGAAACAAATAATTATACTACTAATGACGTTAGAATTACAAAATATTAACTAATGAGCTGCAATCAATCATAGATAGGTTTGGGTTTAACCTATTAATTAGAAATAATGTAAGCAGTGGCGAGCAACCTGTTCTATTAAGAATATTATTTAATACTATTATTACTTAAGCAAACTTTGCGATAGTCCAAAGATGCCTCTGAAAGAGGCGAAACACGTTTCACAGCTAGTATCACAATACGTGGAATAATCAAAGTTATTTTAAATTTAATATCGAATGTACAATTTTACAAGTACAGTAAAACTTCGTTAAAACGGACTTCTATTTAACGGACTTCGGATGTAACAGACAAAAAATCCGGTCAAATGTGCAAAAATTAAAAACGTCCTGTTAATATTATAAATTCTTAAGCTCAAGTGTCACCGCATGTAAACAATTTTTAGCGGCCATGATAATCAAAGTAGGATTACTGAAAGCAAGCGCGTCAATATCAAACAGCAACGTCACTTTACGACGAGTGTGCGAAGACAATTTTGTTTGTGTTTTGTATTTTTTATTTATATCTAAATACAGTGTATTAAAAAAAAAAGATTTTTGATTTATTTTAAACCTATTTTTATATAACGGACTTTCGGCTTTAACGGACACCCCCTCCCCCAACTGGTCCGTTATATTGACGTTTTACTGTATTGTGAAATTTTAGGATACATAAAATAATATCAATAATTAAGGGTGAACTATTTAACTCTCCCCTAGGTCAATGTGAGTGTCACTTGAAGCAACGAAACACGTGTCATTCATAGTTACAAAACTAGCAGAATAATACAATTCAAATTTAATGCTAAACATGATTTTTTTTTAAATTACCACCGAATTTATCAAAAAGCTCTCCTGTGACATAGATGATATGTAGTAAATATGATTCCTCTTAATAAACAATATAGGCTTTCTTAATTAACTAAAATTTACCAACTTAATAAAATAATTGTAATATGTTATGATATAAATTCATGTAAGTGAATTTCATAAATAGTTATTTCTAAAGTTGGTATTTATAACACGTCATAGAGCAAGCTAGTTAATGTAATATTATGTTTTTCATCTGAGGTAGAATTATTACATGTATACATACGCGTGCAAGCTTATATTTGAATATAATTGATCTGACACTACCACGATATTAAAAATATCAGTAATATTTGCCATTGTCACTTATTTTCAGACGTTTAATTATTCTAACATTACATCCAAATTTAACGGTTAATATTGCAAATGAAACCTTCCTAAATACAAAAAATCGTTGTAAAATTTCACTCCAATTTCACAAATTAGACTGAAAATAAGCTTTCAGGGATCGATGTTTACTTTGCGATAATTTGTCTGCAATGCACGAGCTTTTATAGTCGACTTCAAATCGATGCCAGAAATTCGACAGTACAAATTCGAGACTTTGTTACATCAAAGGAATACATTGGTTGTACCCTGCTTGAATGGAAAGGAAAATCAATTACATGGCTCTATTTTAATTTGCAACTTCAAAAGCTATACATTAGAAATGGTAGGAACAGAATTTCATTTCCATCTACGTGATCAGAATATATCGCCGTGTTGTCTGTTGTCTAAATAATAATCTAAATCTAAAACGTTTCTTCTAAATCATTATTGGCAATTTCTTTCATTACCAGGATAATATCAAGAGATGTTTTATTATTGTATTATCACAATAATTTAGTATTTGTTCTTTTTACTTTTTATTTCTTTTCCGAAGTGCTGAGAAATCTTCAAAATGTCAACATTGATGTCATTTGTTTCAAGCATTCACTCTTAAAATCCGTCTTTCTAAAAGTAATTATATTTAGATATTGATGATACTACTATAGGATATTTATTACATTGGAGCGATAACTAACGGCGTAGGGATTTAATCGTATTGCATTGATGGCCAAAGAAGCACGTTCTGTAATGGATATTTTTATCGATTTATAGATCAAGTTTATTTATGAATTGTTATCTATGTTTATCGCCGCTTTATATCTACTGCATTCTTATTTGAAGATGAGATGTAAAAAGAGCGATCAGCTGAATGCCAGTCAATAACTAAGCCCTTCCTTTCTCATTCAAATGGATTTTTTTTTTATTTTTAGGAATCTGATTTATTAAAAAATATGTTTATGCGTAAAATATTATCGAAAAATGAGCTTATGCAAAAAATTGATAGCGAAAAAGATGGTTACGAGTCAATAATGATCGCCGATTATTGATAATGATGTTCATAATAATTCATGTGGAAATATATTAAATAATTCTTCCATTTTTCAGCTGATGCCTTATCATTTTCATATTTACTTTTTATCAAAAGTACTCAATCTTCACCATTAATATCAGAGCTTTCACTTCTTGTAGATAAAAAACTGAACAAAAGAAATAGAATCGCTTGATAAGTTAGGACTGTGAGCTCAAGTGAAATGAGTTCTGTAATGAAATATGACTCAAAACTTTATTATGAAATTGGATTTTACTTAGTTAAACTCGAATGCTTATTACTTTTTATTGATTTGGTACTCTAAATGTTAAAAAAATGTGGAATGGATTTTTAATCTATCATATCAACAAAATATAGTAAGAAGAATATGAAAAATTGGCATTTGAAATAATAATTTGTTGGTCAATTACTCACTCAACACTCCTGTTTCTTTTAACTGTATTAGAGATTACATAAAAGCAGTGGTTTCCAAACTATATGCCACTACAAATCCCTTAATAAAGTTATTTTTTCGTGCCTCCTCAAATTATATTTTATGTAAAGCGTTAATATTTATAAAAACTTGATTTTTTTTAAATTATTTTACCGCCTCCGCTGCAAAGGGCTCACGGATCCAGGCTTGGTAACTACTGCCTTAAAGTTAAGCAAAAATATTTTACATATACCCTAAATTTATTTATTTGCCCTGTAAGAATAAGTTTGTTGATGACAATAAATTAATGATTAGAAACTTCTGCCAAAATACGCTATTGATAGTCCCTTTGCTTCTTTATAATCATTCTAGAAAATATTTCATCATAAAAAAGGTCATACAATTTTAGCTAATTTGATGTTTTTTTAGAGCCTAATAAAATAGCACATATTCAAATTTTCTCATAAGAGTATTCCAGAAAATCATTCGGCTTTAAAAATTGATGTAACACAACATAATAAACTGAATTTGCTTAATACGTTCACGTCTTATGAATCGCCTTTCGAAATCTCCATTGTTGTGAAAGTCAATAAATCCGCAATATGATTTATCGCTTTCCATATGATATGTTGAATCTACAAAAGTAAAAGAGAATAAATTTCATTTGTAAGCTTAATAACACAAATTGTAATGTTAATAAACATCATTATATCTTTTAATTTATGAATACCTAAATCCGATTGTTATTTATTTATCTTAATAATATATATGGATATTCAAAAAAAGCACAAAAAAAGGAATAAATTCTTTAAAAAAAATAATTGAGTGTGTAAACTATTTTTATATATGGATATTTTTTTATTTTAATTTAATAAATTTGGGCATCAAATTGACAGTGCTTCAGGTGTTTTTAAATGACATAATATACTTTTATCAAATATAAAATAACTTTGATTATTCCACGTATCGTGTTACTAATTGTGACACGTGTTTTCAAACTCCATTTTGTAATTTTATAATTTTAAAATATAAAAATTAACTTGCTTTATTTCTTAAGCAAACTTTGCGATAGGAGATTTGAAAATGCCGCTGAAAGAGGCGAAACACGTGTCACAATTAGTAACACATTACGTGGAAAACCTACCGCCGAAACTATCGAAAGACATAATATCCCTTTGGTATTAGATAACATGAGAATAAATTATTAAATCATACAATATAAACATTTACTTCGTATCTAGGTACTTAATTTATCAATACGTTTTATTTAAGTGTCGAACGTCTAAAATCATCAATATGAATGTTATCAAATAGTTTGTCAGCCGAAGTAGGGACAGTATTGAAGACGTTATATGTATATTTGTATTTAGAGAATAAATAAAAAAAAAGCAAGTGATTGAAGGTGTCGCTTGACGCACGTGGTTACTCAATTAGTAAAAGCTATTGAAAAAAAACTTTTTTACAAAACTACCTCCGAATTTATCAGAAAAGCTCTCACGTGATGTTAAAGGATATGATAATTATTATACATGTACATGCAATGAAGCAATAATAGAGCCTTTATAAATTACCTGCAATTTAATACTTTCGATGGGTTCGGCGGTAACTCTGTGTGATGTTCATTTTCATTTTTAATAAAAACTTCGTTATTCCACGTATTGTGTTACACATAGTGACCCGTGCTATACCACTTACGTTAGGTCACTTTGGAAATATGGTTCAAATTGATTCTAATTATTATTTAATTAATTACAAAATGAATATTGAGAATTTTATTAGGTCGCAGAGACCTTTTCAATTTAATCTTATATATATAAAAATCAATGTTTGCTTGTTTTTTGTTCGAATTTTATACGTTGCCATACCGTTTATCCGATTACGATAAAACATTGTCAACTTATTGCGTGCAATTGCGCAATGATAACAGTCATAGTAAAATCAGCTTACAGTAGGTATTTTATGAAAACATCAATGTTTTTTCATATTTTATGCGCTAACATACCGTTTATTTTGACAACTTATTGTTGCACTTGCGAAAAGGTTAAAGGCATTTTACAATTAAATTTCAGTAGGTAACGCGTGTGTCGACGCATAGACAATCGGCAAAAGACCAACAGCAAACGTCAAACGGCAAATGTCATCGATACCGATCAATGTTAGTGAAATGAAATCGAAATTATTTATTTAAAATATTGTGCATCCGAAAGCACTTTTTCTTTCTTTGAGTGTCATTGCAACGCTGGCCGAGTACCAGCTTGTTTTTATATATAAATGAACTTCAAAAAAGCGACTGCCGTATCCATCATCGAAAATAGTTATATTTCAATAAAAATAACGAGAATATTGGAAGCCATTTTTGTTTAGCAATACAAGCGAGATACAGCCTTGTATTATTTTTCAACCGCTTTTTTTGAATTATTATTAATGATTGTAATGATAAGTCGTGGAAAATCACACAAAGCTTATATTCCATTTTTCACAAAAGAAAAAAACGGTGCCCGAGATAACATCTAAATTTTCTGCCAAGTTTTTTCGGCATTTGTATTTACTTGCCATATGTATTGTTGGTTTTTATTACTGATGCGCGGGGTATGTAAATCAACAATTTTATTATGTTGTGATATTTTTATATACGTGCTTCTTGAAGCAATATTTCTTACATGAGTGATTGTGCAAAAAGTGTGAGTGCTAGATTCTTGATCAGTGGCTACCAACATTAAAAGAGGATATATTGAAGTTTCTAAATCATTGGTAAGTCCCTTTATTGTCTTATTCTTTAAAAGTACTCAGTTTAGCTATGCTTTACTTACTTAGACACTAGGGAATGCAATGTTGTGTCACTGGTGAATGATTCGGCTTGATCATGTAGGCTGAATGAAACAATATCATGTTTGATTATAAACCAGGGCCATTCTTCTCGATGACCCAGCAGTAAGCTGACCTCTTGAACTGCAGCAATCGCGCCCTCATATCAGCAGCAATGGGAAGGGAATGCAACTTGAATATAGAAACTAATCTTAAGAGACGAAGGAGGCTGGAAAAACTTTAACGATAACGCGCCTTATAACTTATAGCTTCTAAAAATAGATAACCAAAAAAACAACGCTTAAAATTCAAACTACTTTTTACAAAATGTCCATGTATTCAATATTAAAACATCAAAAGAAGAAACCAATAATAATTATAAATAATATATACGTTGATTCCTTGATAAATTTGCATACGTTGATACCTATGAGAGAAAAGGAAAAAAAAAAACTACCGCGACGTTGGCAGGGATTGTGATTAAAGACAAAGATTTTACATATTATATAAATTTCATACAGTTTTGGTTTACGATTGCCTTGCAACTCGGCTCCTCTGAATAGTCTCGCGTGTTACTGGTTGAAAATCACTGCTCTAAAGTATGCTAATAGATCTTATTGAAGACAATACAATATCACTTTTCAACACTTTATGTTTAACTATACAGCGTTTGAGTCTAAATATTAAATAAACAACAGTTATCGTATATATTACATATGTTGTCTCCACGTGTTTTGATACAATGAAATGGTAGAATATTGTTAACTGGTTATTCTGTGATGTGGTACGAATCATTAGACAAACAGCAAGATGTATTAAGTCACGTTTTAAAAAAGAAGGTTACGACAACTTCTGAACAGACTAGGTATAATTAAAAGAAATCGATGAAAAAAATATTACAAAAACTGATGACTGAACCCGAAATGATTTTTTTTGTCAAGTATAGTGAAAAGAATTGTGTTAAATAGCGTTAGAAAATATTTTTAATTAACCCTATGTTGTGATAAAAAAACTTAATTACTTGATACAGCAGTGGCCTATGATTTACAAACTAAAGCACCCTCATGAACGAAAATCGAAAAGATCGACAAATATTCAATATTTTTTATGAGGTTCGTAGTATTTAAACAGAAAACAATTACATACTTTTTGATTTTTATTGTTTTTTCTGTGGGCTTGATATTAATAGCATTCTTAAATAGCAAGTTAAAAACATTACAAAGTAGATATATCGTTTGAAAAATTTAAATAACAAAGGTTTATTTATCTCCTAATGATTAGTTTAAGCTTTGTGGCAATTCTCTCAGTTTTATTGAACAAGGGTAATGATTATGACAGACGTTCTCGCGTTGCTTTCTTGCATCGCAGAACCGCAATCCTTTCGTAAAATGCACCCCGACTGCATAAATTCATTCCTGAAACCAGCCAATACCATATATACTTCACTTTAATACTGCTATCTTTGTCCACGGGAACGTATCAATTATTGTACAGTCTATATCGGTTGTGTCAGGCACTAGATTAAATTTACTTGCCTATTTGTGAAAGGAAAGCCACGAAAAAGTATTTCACTATTCATTCTTTAACTGAATAATCAAAAAAAAATCCATGAACCACCTTCTCGTCAAATTACAAGTTTGATTTCTGTGTTTTTAAAACCATTTACTAAAAATTTATCGCGTTAAATAAATTGAAGCAAATCCTAAATAGGAAGTGAGTAAGTATGTTGTTAATTGTGAATATTTTGTATGTTAGAATAAATTAATTTGTATCGTTTGAGTTTTGTTGCAAACGACCCGGGTGTCACTTTTCAGCTACTTCAGGCATTGCAAAATGACAACTTTTTTCAAGAAATCTTCAATTATTAGAATAAATAGGTGTACAAAAGCATTTTATGTAAAGTTCTGACGGTGGCATTATGCTAAAACAGCCTCTAGCTATATTACACACTTGGTGAAAATAATTATATTTCTGTTTTCTTACAATATTGCAATGGTTCAGTTACGTTGGCTAACAGATGCTAATCAACATTTGTATGACTGCTAGACGGTAACCAGACCAATCGGCACAAGTCAAGTCGGCACATGGCACGTCGACACACGACAAGTTGGCACATAGACAATTCAGCACCTAGACAACTTAACAAACCACTTCTATTTTTATTCGATATCCGTCAAAATACTGCACGAAAGGGGTGTTTTATGGAAGAAAACACCTTCTGGCACGCTAGATAATGAAAAATCATGTCGTTATTACAATCTAACATAGCCAGCCATATCCATAATTAGCTCCCGGTACAGAATTACGATGAATTGATCATAATTAATTGGCCCTTCGATAAATGCATTAGAACGATTAGAAATTGATAGATATCATCAATCCAATGACATTTTTAATGTGCAAACAAACATCAATACTCAGATCATTACAGATCGCTAATGCCATTTGTACTAATATCATCTTGATTTAAAACTAATGTACGTTCATTACCACTCATAAAAACCCAGATTTGCCTTCATTTTCAGAAAAACATAATATCTATTTGTCACAATTCAAGCATTATTATGAAATAGCCATCAACAATATATTATTTTTGTAGAGCTCAAATACATTTTTTCACTGTATTACAAAAAGGAAATTTTCTTTTTGTCAAGATGTCAAGGTGCCGAATTGTCTATGTGTCAACCTATCATGTGCCGACTTGACATGTGTCGACGTGCCATGTGCCGACTTGACTTGTGCCGAGTTATCACGGATTCCTGCTAGACATAGTCACTAGACTTTAAATGTGTTAAAAACTTTCACTTCTTGGTGGAAATAAAAGATATTTTATTGTACATCTTCCTTGTTTACATTCAGGTTCATTCATGGCAAGTATTATCAACTGAATATTTTAATAATGCTTACTTTCTTCAGTAAAAATCGATTCCTATCTTCATTAGAATATATGTAGAAGTATTACTATAAAATGGGTTTTATTTATATAAAACTAGTATTGCTACCCGGCGTCGCTCGGACTAAGCAACCAATAATTATTTAATGTTATATCATTCGACATAATTATATCACAAAATCTAACATCCAAAATAGAGTTAAAATAAAATCACAAACTTTATTTAATTTGATGACAGCCCCATTCTCACCCATTAAAATGTCCAAATTCAAGGAAAAAATCTAATTTGCTGTCAAAGAAATGTCAAATAATACCTTCACGTAAATAATAAACATTATTATATTAATAAAAGCCGGGATAAGTTCAGTAGAAGACTAATTTATAACATTTTGATTAAATGTCTTCACCGATAAAAATTCAAACATATTTTCTTTCATATTCGTTTTTATGGCAACTTAATGACCAACAATGCAAAAGGGAATTACAGACCCACAGACATACATACGCCGTTTCGGTTTTATATATAAGAGATAGTCATTCCAGCTATTGCGAGTTGAGTATAATTAATTTAAAAATAACTAAATGTTTGCTTAACTTGACGGAGCATTATATTAAGGGGTATAATTAATTTGATTTATCCTACTTTGTATTGTGTGATAAATTCAACTTACGTTATTGTTTACTTAAATCCGTACTGCAGATTTATTATCATTTATAACTGTAAGCTAGCAGACAAGTTGAACGTATACAAAGTAGAAGTACAGTAATTATGATTCTAAGCAGTGACTACTTAGTTCTGTTATATCGGTCGGGTAAAACACATAAACAAACTAAGTAGAGTTCTAGTTTCCTCCTTCGGTACAATAACGTCATTCACTGCAATTACAGCGCGTATACCAGGGGAGCAGCATTACTTAGTGGTGCAGAAACGTAGTAAAGTTCGCTATAAACGGCCTTAATGCATTGTGAATAATGCATACTTCCTAAGTGCAGACGGACACAAGTTATCTTCTCAGTAAGAATAACAACTCATGTAAGCCTGATACATCTGGCGTTGTCAATCAAGGAATAAATAATTGTATCAGTTTACGATTTTATGAGTATGTAAATTATATGGAAAAAAGGCAAAGAAGTAAATGAGAATATTGGATATATTATTTTATTTTTAATTGTATTAGTGCTAACTAAGATTTTTTTTGATAGAATCTTGTTCAATTGAAAACATTAATTGAACTACCACTATATTCTACAGCTGAGTTCATTTAATATCTGTGACAGAAAATTGTTATTGTTTAAACGTTAAGGATTTAAAACACTCCTGAAATTGAACGGTAAAAATATTTTTAGGGTGCTCACTGTCAATACTTGGTGAAAAGACATTTTATTATTTATTTAAAAAAAATAATAAAACATTTTTTGTACTTGAGATTAGGACCAGTTTCGCTCATCGCGAGTATATTCAACTGAAATGCTTGTGATGAGCGAAATCGGTACTGATCTTAATACATTAGTTGTATGGCAAGTAAAACGAATGTTCAATTGTTTTTAATAGTATAAATATTGCATGGCGGAAAAGTATACGGTCGGTTTGAAATTGTTAGAATCCAATAAACTCAGCTTAAATATTATAATTGCCACATTTCATTTATCAGAGTTTTTATGTAGGTACTTGTCGATATTGAAACTTTGTTTTTCCAATTTATTTCAGGTTACTGTTCAAAGTTTCAATATATAATACATAGGTATAAGCCAGATATTAAAATTCAATGTTTATTGAATTATACTCTAATTTAAATACTTTGCGATTCAACACTGCAGATCGGAACTCAAATTCTCAATTGGCTTTTTGCGGAATGTTCAAATATTTGAAAAGGAACATTATTTTTTACTGGGCATTCTATCATATTTGAAAAAATAACTTGTACAGCAGTTTAAATTACGGTATCAATTTATTTTATTACAATGCATTCGTATTTCGAAGTGACCCTTCCGTCAATTTGAATTTTCACGGAGGTCGAGGAAGGGCTTTGCACAAAGCTCGAACTGTCGCCCGGGCTGAGTGACAAGTGACGTCTATACAATTTTGACGTTTCGCTCGCATGTACAACGTCGGGAGCTTTTTGAAAAGCTCAACGTCTGAATATTTCAAAATGGGAACGATTGTTAGTCGTGTAACAGCACTTACCGAAATTGGGTAGTCGGAGCTTTCAAATAGATTGAACTTTCTCTTACAGAAAGATATATCGAATGTAAAGAGAAATAATGACATTAGTTGGATCCAGTGAAAGCGCGAATTGTTCATGTTTGTTTGAACATATGAGTATAATGCGAGACAAGTTACTCTAAAAGATTAATGAAGTCGTTATTAATGGCTTACATTTCTATCAGAAAATAGGCTTATTTATCAACTTGAATTGCTTCATTAAAGTGAATAGGCTCTTTATTGGTTAGTTAGTTCCATACGAATAACTGTATATGTATGTAATGATATATGTAATAACTTAATATGTATGTGAATATTAAAACTGACAGTGTATATTGGTTGTTTTACCACCATCCTTTATGTTTATAAAGCAGCTGTTTCACGGCCGTTTTCCATAATGCTATACGAATAAAAAAATAAACGAATTTACTCCTGATGTTCTTAGCCGAACACTCACTTGCATATTACCAACCTTTAACTATGCTCTAAGGTGCTCAAAAAAAGACCTAATCAAATTTGCTCACTCACTTATTTTAGGTATCCTCTGTATTCATATACTGAGAATCCGTCGTGGAAGTAGAATCAAATCCTGTTGAATTTAACGATGACTCAACAATCTCCTGTTTACTATTACATAAAATTTATCGAATATCTCAAAATGAAGTCAGCGTGGCCTATAGGTATGAGGACAAACTGCAGCAAGCAACTATGATCGCTCAGCATTCATATCGGTAATATTATTTATCAGTGATATAAATACTTTTTTAAGAATTTATTATGCACTGATGTACATGAAAAAGGGTAGAGAGATTATCAAAAAATAATATATTAATTGAAATAAGTATTGAGTACTTGTATCGTATCTCAATATCATTTATGAAGCAGATATTTTTTCATAGTTAGAAGTTTATTTCACTATATTTTGGAGATGGGAACGGGAAAGTCAGGAATGACTGCAACATTCTTACGGTGGCTTTAAAATGTAGCCGTTTCAATGGCTACTGACCTGAAGATGGCGATAGGGGAGCACTATTAGTCTTGGACTTGAAAATGCGAATCTTATGGCAGCACTACAGCAAATACCAACAGGTGATCTGGCGATGACGCGCTGACCAATATTAATTTTGAGTAAACAGAGCTTACAACATAAAATCGTTTCAACTCAATCAATAACTCAAAAATAATTATAAATTGGTTCAATGAATTGAATAATTGACTTTGGTTGTGCTTAATTTTACAAAATGTATTTTTATGACAGGTAATTTTAATTTTTAGCAGATAAGTTTCAAGCAAGCCTTCGCGATATTATATTACAAAATATAAAAAAGGTTTTCACTAAACATATTTTATTTTCCTGAATAGCCCTATTATTTTTGTATTGATAATTTTTAATGTATCGATATACGACGCAAACGTGTAATTGACTTACAGATACAGAACAGATAAACATTAAAAAGATATGTATTGCTTGAAAAAATAAATTCAACCGTAGTTTATAAAATAGACAGTAAAAATTGAGGACTGCAATATGGTAGAATGAAATGTTTCACTGAACTTTAGTTAGCTATCTATAAAGGGTGAATAAACATTCAAGATTTAATACATTAAAAATAAATCAAGACACCAAGACACCAAGAAAGACTTGAAGAGCTGAATGTACATTCAATTTTTGCTGAAAATCTCCTATTGGACTACTATTTAATTGACAAATCTTTACCCCAACGATCAGATGGCTTCAGATTCTAGTCCTAGTAAGATTTATTATTAAACTTTCAAGATCTTGAGAATAAAGTGGTGTTTAGGATGTCTTTTCTATTAGAGTTGATCTCTTAAGACATTCTCATCGTTATCTTTAACGGAATTGCTTCGGATGTCGACATATTTGACATGGACGTGAGTGAGTTCAGACGAGTACTATTTGTTATTTATTATAGTTGATTTTCTCGGAACTCACTAGGTTGACTTCATTACCAATTTCCAATGTATCTTTATTTTCTTCATAGACTTTTATATCTCTAAACAATATATTTTTTCATCTTTTTTCACATTGCAAAAGGCATAAACTTATAATTTGTAATTTTTACAATGTATGCATAAATAACCTGTGGTTGAAAAAAGTAACTATCAGAATATCTTGCGCTTTGGGGATCATTTATATCGCTTAATATTTTTTACTTGTAGTTATTTTACGACTGTCAAAAATTCCATAAATATGGTTTGAAAAACTGATAAAAAAGACATAATAAAAATTTTCAGTTACGCTCTTCTACTGGGGTGATTTTACAATATGCGCGTGGGTTTTTGTGAAATTTATACGAGCAATAAACACGAGAGCAAAGAGATCTCTGTAGGGGCGGCATATCGTGAGAAAGTTGTTTGTGGGAAAATGTTGCAAGTCTGGCATCGCGACGCTGACGCCTTATTATATGAACAAGCAAAGGCGGGTATTGTAGCTTAATAACTTTTCATCGACTTTTGTGTGGAATACCTGCTGCATTTCGTACACTCACCGCAGTAACCAAAAGTCAAATTGTCAGATTGTTTTTATTTCATCCAAATAATGCTCCTTTTGCTTGGATAATAATTATTTACAGAGGTGAACCAAATATATTGATCATTGTTGTTATTATTTACGACACTATAATCATTAGCTAAAATGACTGTGGATGAGTGGTGATCATCTTCATCTGGAAGAATAGAGTTTGTGATGAACTGATGACATCAAAATATTGTACATTGATTAACAGTGGTACTTCGAGATACGAGTTTAATTCGTTCGGTTACCTTGCTCGTATGTCAAAGCAATTTATCCCATTGAAATTAATTGAACTGGCATTAATCCGATTCAATTAATTATTTTCTAAAATGTCAGTTGTGCGATAGAGATGGAGCGAAGTATGTTTTTATAATAGGTCCATAGCGTTTGACAGTCGAAGTACAATAGAATACCAACACAGATATACATTTACGGATTTGCCACTAATACATTCATATGCACCCCTTCCACACATACGAAAAACGCGCACTGATACCCGTCATGACAAACTGATGGGTCATGTGCATCCGGCCGTTCCTTGTATCTCAAATATTGCTTGTATTTCAAAGCAAAAATTTGCTCGCCCGATGGCTCGTATCTCAAATATCTCGTATATTAGAGCGCTCGTATCTCGAGGTAACACTGTAGGGGTAAACCTACTATTGTGGGCCAGCTACAATTATTGGCCACTTACATATAAAATCTATTTATATTTTTTTAAATGAAACAACATTTCGAATATTTGTTTTATTAATATAGTTCCCTTATTATTCTTCTATCGTTTAAACAAAAATGCATTTTTATCAGACAGCCGGAGTGTCACCGTAAAGCAAGTGATTTTTCTTGTAAATATCATAAGGATTGGACTTCAGTCTAAAAGCACCTTAAACGTTTCTAAGTTAATTAAATTAGATTCTAGTTGAACAGAACTATTCGTCTTCAGTGAAGTTATAAATTAATTGATTTTTTGCATTGCAAAATATGTTTGTAAAAATTTATTATGACGGTGGTCAATAACTGATTCCAAAAATACCTACAATTTCTATTACTGGCCGGCCAAGCTAATGCTATAAATTCTTATAAAAAAATCATTAAATATATTTTTTTATTACATGAATAGTGTTTTAATAATATTACTAATCACCTATGTATTTATTACATTTCTCCGATATTTCTAAGAAAATATTGGCCTTCTGGCCAAAAACTGCCACTTAACAGATGATGTTGGAATCCAATAAAGCACTTGATTTTACACTAAATAATGATTTGGGGTCATATAAATTATACATCTAGGTTTTCGTTTTATAAAAAAAATATTGTTTATTACAATTTTTGGGGTGGCCAATAATTGAATCTTTTGGTGGCCAACAATTGAATAAAGTGGCCCATAATTGTAGCTTTATACCATTTTTTTTTAAATATTTGTTTTTGTATGAAAATATTTTTTTTACATTTTTAAAAAAATCTACAATCTAGCACACAGTATTTTTTGTATTTTGCCTCTTCTATGATAAGTGTCCACAAAAAAGTACTTAAGTTGAAAAAATCCTTAACTGGCCGACAATTGTAGGTTTTACCCTATATAGTTTCCAAATCCTAAGCACAATTCGTAGATGTGATAAGCTAGCCATTTATTAATTTCTATTTCAAATTCAAAAAATGAAAACCCTTTGATAAGTCAAATGACTGACTATAAAGCGCTGAATATTTAAAAGGTATTATTTCTAAACGTTATTCTCCAACCGTCGGATACTTTCAAATCTAAATGTACATACATAGTGTAGATAGTCTTACATAATATTGACAACAAAAGGAATATCTCAACGTAAGCTGTTTTGAAATATGTAGCTGATTGTGCTTTATTCGTTCAACCTCTTTCTGTTAGGATAAAGAACGAATATAATTTTTATCAAGAAAAGAATAGTTGTAAGTCGATTGTTTCCTCAGCCTCGTTTTTTACATCAGCTACAAGGTGTGTGTGAATAAATTTAATGCCATTTGTCACACTTTCGTTAAGGGCTGACATTTACTCGATAAATATGTTGTGTCTATGTTTGGTAAGCATTTTCTTGTCAAGCTCCGTTATTCAATCCACCTCGAACCAAAAATGGTTGAACTGCAATCATTGTTCTGATAATATTACACTTATACCGCGTTTGCTGAAAAAATGCTGTTCAATTAAAAAGATGCGTTTGTTAAATAGACAAGATAAAAAATATATTAGAACATGATGATTCGAATAGAACAAACGAGAAAGTGCGTTGAACACTAAGCATTATGTCGAATACAAAAGATCCAATGGTATACCAATATACCAACATGAACTAGTTATTTTCATATCTAGACTGGGCACAGATTAAGTATTGATGTCAATGTATCGTGTGCATTCTTAGGTAAGTGCTGTTTGAATAAATATTATGCTAGCTGCAGGCGTTGTACAGAGAAAATAATACGAATACTTATCGTGGATGTTCAGTAGACAAAAGCACATCTTGAATTCTTCTAAATGTGCTTTTTTTTATTCTGCCAGTTCTTTTGAGAGTAGATAGAGGTCAAGCACGTAAAACTTCTACGAAAAGGTTGCGTTCACGATCATTTTGCTCACGTTAGTAAAATATTATTCAATAAATAACGATCCACAAAAGAAACATACTGTAATATCATGGTGTACAGATATATAACAGTATGCGCAGTGTCTTGCATGGAGCTACCTTTCGCTTGCAGCATGTCTGGTAACCTTATGCAGTATGCTTCGTGCCATAATGCATTTGTGAGACGTTCAGATAGGTCCACAAACACAAGCTAAGAAAGCAGTTACAGACGTCAGAGAACAGTTTAGAACGGATATGGAATACAAAGTGTTTTGTATATTTTTAAATGGTTATGCAGGCATTCTTGAATGTGGCAGAGCGCTGCGGATGCCAGTCTCCCTTTAGCGTAAAAAGAATATTTAAGTGTTTCTTAAACAAACTAAAGCCATCGATCCCTTTACCGGAGTACTATACTATTTAAAGGCCCTCTCCAAATAAAAAATGAAATCTTAAAATTAGACTGATTGCTTGTTATTACCTAATGCAGAAGAAGTAGGTTAAACTGACACAAAGAAATTAGTTGACCCGTCCGGAAAGAATTGATTGTACCATCGCAGTATGCAATCTTTTACACGTAAATATAAAAAAACTCGCAAAGAGATGCTCAGTTATGCTGGCTTTTTCTTAACCTCTTCCGCGCTTGGTCGATTAACAAATATTCCAATAACTAACATTTCAAACATTAATTCATCAGTATCTGTGTTGAATACACTCATGGCGATTATCAGATCAAATAATTTACATATTTGAATAAAAAAAATCTTGTCCGTGATAGTTTTAGCCCTACTCTGTTAACTCTATTTATTTTTGAATTCCAATTTGCAACTCACCTAATTCAGGCGTCTAAGCATATGAGACGCTTGCAGCCAACGAGTTAAGTATTTGGATTTGATTATAATGTGAACAAACTGCCACCGCTTAGTATGAATATATTTTTGTGACGGTTACATTTAAATATAAGTAAGCTATAATTTAAAATTTAATTTAGTATGGTTTAGCTTCATACATGACATGGAATGGAGCACAGTTGCGTATTGGAAAAAATCAAATTACCAAGCTGTCAACCTGTTGTCGCTTTTGCCCGAAAAAAACAACTTTGAATCACACCATCGATGCTTTAATATTTGACAGCTTCCTCGCTTCATTTTATTTATTTTGGTGAGTGCTAGATTGCATATTTCTCTGTCGCAACTGAAATGAATAACAAAAATCGATAAGACACGGTGTGAGGTAAAACAAATGTAAGAAATAAAATATTATGTGAAAAACAAGTTCATATTTTATTAAGCTCGATAGCATAATGTATGCAATAAATAAATGATTAAAATCAACTTCGTAAAATCCTCTATTGTTGAAAGTGTTCAAGTTTTAGGAGAAATTTTTCATTTAATTAATTCACGGATTTATTGTTATGCAATCACTTGATTCATTGCGATACCAATTTTGTAAACATACCGATCAAAATGGTATAATGGTCTTGAAATAATAGCTTAAAAATCTTTACAGTATAATTTTTAATTAATTATTAAATTTAACGAATACAAAATAAATATATTTTTCTCTTATTCTTCGGGGCCGAGTTGATAAGCCTGACATATTTTCAACTATAAACTTGCATGCTCCCAGTTTTTACCTACGTAGTGGTAACCGTAGCGAAAAAAAGCTGTTCGGCTGGTCAATGCATTGGCTATTGAAGTGAAAATTTTCAGAAGTGAACTTGATATTTTATTTCAACATTTTTTACTTATATGCTTTAATACCTACTATAAGTATTTCTTAGTTATAAGTGTCAATTTCATGGCGCGTTGGCGCCAGTTTTAACGCCATGTATTATATTTATTTCCAATTAACAAACAGAATGGCCAAAAATACAAATCGACTAACTTTCAAAGTTTAATAATAACGTCAACTAAAATGCTGCAGAATTAAAGCGATTGCAAGTAGTACCTTCATAGAAAGCTCCACTGCTGCATTCATTTGTAAAATAAATTAGTCTATTATTTGTTTCCTTCGACAACGAACTCGTTAGCATGCACTATCTAGCGTCAACAGCCGAAAGGTCGTTAGCTTTGCCAAAGCTTAGCAAAGTTACAAACCAAAAGCATCGTAGCAATTTTCAATACAATATTAACGAATCGCTTTGTAGCTCCGTATCTCGCCAAAGAAAGGTGAGCGTAGATTTTAAAACAAAATTAATGTTTTGTAAAGGTTTTTTAATAAATCATAACGTCTCATGTATATTCATGTGCAAACAAATAATTAAGACCATACACTATGTTATTTATTTTTTTATCGTTTGTATTGATAAAACTTCTTCTAAAAGAGCCTGGTGTAATACACAAAATATCAAGGTATTATTGACTGACGGTCAGTCAAAATGATCTCATCTTAAACATTTTTTATATTAACATAACTCTACCACTTTAAACAAACTACCAAAAAAACATAAATATCCATAATTATGGACAAATAAAACGACCGAAAAGTTATTTAATGAAAGTAACTTCGAAATCATTATATTTGTTTAAGATATGTTGTATTCAACTACGTCTAATTAACAGCCATTAGCATTTTTAAGCATTAATGTATTTCGTTGCTGGGTCGTCCCAAGTATCCATACATCTAGGTTTTTTCTACTATCAAAGCAGCATATAAATCACTAATTAAGCTACTTATAATTCAGTTGAAAATAAATATTACTGCGCCACTAACATAAATTTAAATCATATTTTTCTCATTTTAATAAAAAACTTTGTTTACGTGCACCAAAGTTTATGGATCAAATTAAATGCCTGATTAATTGACTACACAAAGCACAGCGTTATATAAAATAATCTCCGCGCTAGCGTTTATTAATATGATAATGCATCAGAAAAGCTGCCATGTCGTGTCAGGCTGTATTATACACATACAACATGTATGCCATAAAGCCTCACAATCAGTTGCAATTTATTCTTTGCATGTTTTCGTCGCGTTTAATCTGATAACGGACTATGCCAGCCAAGCAAGCTGTTATAAAATGGATTCGATTTTAAGTGAACAGTTTATGACGTTTTTTTAGTAATTCAAACATTTTAAATTATCGCAATAGCCTTTGAATAAAAAAAGAGTGTAATCTTAGTAATTTCCGTTTTAAGTATATTGTACTGCAATTTTCAAAAATACTTCAATCAAATTTTACGTTGTGACTGGATTTTTCATATTTTTACAGGCATCATAGGTTAAAATCGTCACATTTTTGCTGTGGTACTCACCGGCTTGTATACCGCAAAACGTTTTATAAGCGACTTTTTTTTCCTTTTCAATCAATCACAAATAAGAAATCTTAGTTGAATTTTATTTTCACACTATGTTAACTAAGCATAGTAGTTCCCCTTCACAAACCAATACTTTCCCACCCGTTGATTAAGTATAGCAGTATTCAGTGGCGTTCCAGTTAGCGATCAATAAGTGTATCTATATCTTTTCTTTAACTGAG
Source organism: Himalopsyche kuldschensis (assembly GCA_028554975.1). Lineage (NCBI taxonomy): Eukaryota > Metazoa > Arthropoda > Insecta > Trichoptera > Rhyacophilidae > Himalopsyche > Himalopsyche kuldschensis. The sequence goes on from JAHFWI010000005.1 coordinate 4,192,104, forward strand.
AGTATCCCTGAAGCTACCGTCCAAGACTGTCGATTTCTCTTAATAAACATAAAGCTTTATTGGGTTAATATCTAAAAGCTCTTCGTATGGCACTGATTTTTTTAAAGTATTGTAGTTTGCCTTACCTTAGCTACCAAACCTGATCGATTTGCGCAACTTTTTAGCTGTTCTATAGTAATACGTGTTATACTAACAGATTTTACGCCACCTCCATATTTACCTATTTCCTAGTCGGTCATGATAGTTAAATTGTTGAGTTAGTATAATATTAAGTGAAACACTTTTTTGTACTATTTATACAAATTATGAAATCATCAGTTCAAAATGCTTGCGTTCAACAAAACTTGTTCTGATTATTGCATACAAATGTGAAATAAGAACAGAAAGAATTTGTTTGTCAATGATTTAAACTCATTCATCAAACAATTTATGAAAACAATTTTATTTGTCTTACTTTTAAAAATTGATATTAGTTTTAAACCATTTCAGAAACTTGTTAGGGGCTCAAGATTTTTATTTGTGTTACTTATGTTAACTATGTCAATATATTTCTGAGTGTCCATTCTTTTGTAAGAAATCATAAAACAAATATTATTGACAACTTTATTCCACTTATTTACTATGGCTCTATTTGAATGCTTATCATAGTACTTACACCAATTGGTTATTTCACATTTTTTGTGTCCTTGATATTAATAGTCCTGTTTCCATGTATACGCCATCAGTTAAAAAATTCTCAGGATGAGCAAAACAGAGCAAGATCTTTATAAAAAAGAATATGAGTGTCATGGTATGTATTTTTCACATATTTAGAATGATGCCTTTCCACCATGAATTCACAGCTTATACCTTACAAGTTAATAAAAAGGAAGGTTAGATTGCCCCGTTTCCAATAAAAGACGGTAAATATAATGAATTCTATATTTATTTCATACTGCCACCACTCAATCGTGAAAGATATCTAATACGTAATTTGACAGGAAAAAATGTGAAACCAATTTATTTTTACTTCGATATTCACAAAATGTGTAAAAAATGTTAATGATTTTTTTCACTTTCCACCAGGGACAATTCGAATATGTGGGGCAGTAAAACCATGAATAAAAAAATCCCTAGCGACCATTTTTCCTGCAACAAATCGAAACGCCTGCCGTAGAGTAGTGATCGCTTATAATTTTCCGCTTCATTTACCAATACATTAACAGCTTAGGGAAAACTTCTTTCCATTTCGAAAGCAGTAAAGAAAAACATTAAATGAAATTTCCTCTTATTTGCAATGAGGACGATTGATGACCTTACACTCGAGGAGTAATGTGGAAATTACTTTTTAAATTTGTTTTTCTTTTGAATTCCGCTTCGCCTCGAGTATATTGACTGAGAATATTTATCTACCAATTTAAAATGCTATTATCAAAGACAGTATTATTGTATCAGTAAGTTTATGCATACACTGTCGGCTACTTTGTTTGAATTGGTTATTAATATTTTATAAAAGCAGTCTTCAAAATGATGATTTTTATTTTAAAATTCGAATATACCGCCACTCCAAGCTATTCGCTTAAAACATAAGTTAATAAAGTTTTACTAAAAAAAAATATAACACTCTCCAACAAACTTTTCAGTGTGATGTAATTTTTACAAAGCTTTTAAAAAATTCCAACCGTATTACACTTTAAAGAACTAAAAACTTACCTCATGTGTTGGAAATGTCTAATATAAACTACTTACGTAAAAAGCTTTTAAGAGCTTTCTTGAAACTGTGCAGTCACTACATTTGTAATTTGACACTAGACATTTTTAACTTTTTCATCGAACATAAGTGCACAAGCGACAGTCTAATAGTGTACATATACGTTTTTGTTTTTTCGACCCGACTACATACCGCTTATATAAATTGAATACACAACTTAATGTAACAATGTTAGTAAAAGCTTACATGAAGTGAAATTCGAAGATTATATTTATTTTATTGAGAGCAGCTTTTGAGCTTACAGTGGAATGTCAAGATTAATTGAGTAGTGTCAACTGAAAACTAATCATTTTCTGTCTTTAAGACTGGAGGTTTGTTCCTATATTATTTAATTCAGGTATTAGCTGGCTCTCAGTTTTTGGCTAATTTATTGCTTGAGTGAGAAACACTACACTTATTATAAGTACCACTTTAACAATACAAATAATGATTTTAAATGTTTGCAACGTTTTGCTTCAACGCTTACAGTAGATTGCAGAATTGACAGAAAATATAAGTTACGTCTTTATTTTGTGACTGATATTTCGTTAAACTTAACATTTCATAAAGATATCGACGAATCTCACATAACAACTATGTTCATAATATTTACTTAACATCGTAACTAAGCCGATATTCCACCAAAAAATGCCACCAAGGAACTGGTAATTATAAACGTTTTTAATATAAAAATTTAAAATAACTTTGATTATTACACGTATTGTGTAACTAACTGTGACACGTGTTTCGCCTCTTTCAGAGGCATCTTCGAACTATCGCAAAGTTTGCTTGAGTTTCATTACTCAAGAAAACTTTGCGATAGTAAAAGTCTGAAGATGCCTCTGAAAGAGGCGAAACACGTGTCACAGTTAGTTACACAATACGTGGAATAATCAAAGTTATTTTAAATTTTATATTAAAATGAACTTCCACAAAGTTACCGCCGAAACCATCGAAAATATAAACGTTTTTCATAGCAGAAGTTGTTTATCACGAAAAACAAAATGGATTTAGTTAAAAGAAATTGTCAGTTGTTTAAAATTATGTCAATTACTGTCCGTGTATAGTGGTTGAGTTTTTTCCTCCTAGTTTTGACTGATAGTGCTTTTTAATTCAAAGTTTATTTATCAGTTACTACTGATTCTTGGCTAGATGCCTGTGCAGTTATATAACGAAATGTTTACCTACGAGGGAGGGTATGAACAGTTTTCATTCAGAAGTGAGAATAGTCATTGTGAAAAGTTTACAAAACTAGGAGGAAAAATATATGCTTCGAGTGTTTTTTTAAATGGTGAAAAATAATCAATCTTCTTTGGGAGGAACTGTTCAAGATTTAATTGTCTATTCAAGCAACAAAAAAAGCTGTTTTTGCAATTTAGCTCGAGTTAAGCGGAAAGGCTCGCTGAAACAAAGTTACTTCATAACATCACGTTCCTCGGAGCCGATAAAACTTATCGATAGAGATAAATCACGAAGTTTGGCCTGGAAAGTTTACTAACGCTGTGAGTGAAAAGTTTAATTTCTCCCAAGTCGGAGCTGCCGAATAATTTATGCTAACGCTGAATTCAATCATACGTTCTCCTAATTAATTGAGTGGATAACTTCTGACTGTTCCGGCAAAAAGTTTCAGATTAAATTGCCCCTGACCATTTTCATACAACCAATTTCGAATGTAACCCGTCTCGGCAAATAAAACCTTTCACTTAGAATAACTTATTTTAATTAAATGTATGATGTTTGTTTTATGTATGACTTATTCCAATGGAAGCTGTAGGCGGCAATGACATTGATAATAAATCAAGATAATCTTAGGCATATGTAATGTTTTGGAAAATCAGAATCATTAGTAAGATACTATACAATAATAAATCTGTATTGAATAACATTGCAAACTTGAAACGTTTTTTATATGTTATACAAATTTATAACTAATGATAAATCTTGCAGTTATTATTAAACGGGGATAGTCACACTGAAAATAAATAATTTTAATTGATGATTCTCTTGAATAGAAATACCAAAGTGTGGAAAATTAGAATAGTTACCATTAAAAATTGCATTTTTTGTATTAGATTGTATAATCAACTCGTGAAATGATTAAACATTCATTTCGCTGTAAAAGGTTTAAAACAAATGTGCTTCAAATAAAAAAAATACATATCCAATTCGATTGTTTTGAGATTGAAAAGGTAAATTGATAATAACTAAGCGTACACTTGAAGTTCATATAGTGAAGTTTTAATTTATGTATATCACCAAATATTATTAAATTCAAAAATAGTATCAATATCGTGTTGTTTAATTAATTAAGAAAATATTATATTCACGATGAAATACGAAAACAAATAAATTATAATTTAATTTGATATCAGTATTCCACTAATTTACAGTTTTCTTATTAAATTAACAACAACATGCTTCACTGGTGAGTATAACTTTCAAAGATTTTCATTACGGCAACAACTAAATAATTTTATAATTGAATAAACTGAGTTTAATAACTCCCCGAAGTGAGCGGAGCTTTAAGCTCTCCCCTTCAGCGACGATATGTTACAAAGCAAAGTTTTTGATGGTGTAACATAATAACGCTACATAATATTCATTTTCAAGATGCTAAGCCATAAATTCATAGCCCTTTTCATATGTGTCGCTGTGCTGCCAACCCACTAGTAAAGAAAAACCCCAGTCGTGAGACAAAATAAGAAGGGGCGTCAGAACATCAGGGATGAAAATTTTGAGAGTAAGGGTGCCTATGAATGAATGGTGGACTAAGGAAAACTGTAGAGTAAATTTCAATAAATATTATTTACAAAAGATGATATTTAATCGAATGATAGATTACTTATTGAAAAAAATACAAAAGTTACTTACAAACATTTTTATTTTTTTACAGTCACGATTTTTGAACAAGTTGAAAATGGAACGGGAAAACCCCGAACTTAGCCAGAGCATGCACATTTCAACTTATAAGTAAACAGCGTGCTTTTTATATTTTACATGAAAACACAATGATTATTCGTAATTTTGCGTTAATTTCAATTAAGTCAATGACAAGTTAATGACAGGAAAATTAATATTAATATGACAGCCTCCAGGGAAATCTAATTCAATTGATGATAAGTTAATAAATTTTGAAGGACAAAAAACTATAGGCAACAATGCTTATCAGACGTTGATCGTATATTTTTTTATAATTTAATGTCTTCAATAAAAAAAAAAATTAATGCTTCTATAAAAAAATGGTAGCCCTGATATTGTTTACGTCACGCTCATGTGCCGCAACGAGTTTCAAATTTGCAAAGTGTCCATAGGCAGTAAGTAACTAAGTAAGCAAATACTTTATGGATATTGCGAGGTAAAATTTAATAATATAACTCAAATTTTCCATCGTAAAAAATAAGAATACATAACGAGCAATAATGCTCGTAAAACATTGTTTCGTAACTTGCCAGTTATACTTCTTATTTATGATTTAGATTTGAGTGATACGCATTAAACAGTACTTAACGTTTATAGCCTTGTAGTAAATACATTAAAGATTCTTTATTTTATGAAAAATCTGGCACAGCCCTTACTTTTTTAATATTGTTAATATTAATAATTTAATGTTTAATATTTCATTATGACATAATGATAATGTAGAGAATTTACGAAAAGTAACGAAACATATACATATTTTGAAATGAATCATATTTTATTCAAAAGCATTTAAAATGACAGTTTTTTCGCGCCTTAATCAAAATTATAATGTGTTTTAATTAAAATTAAAGTTATTTAAATATTATCATGAAACAATGATTTTATTTGAATTGCAATATTTGTTTTAAGAAATTCTTGAAATAAAGTTACGTGGTTTTAATATTTTGCAGCAGTACTGATACATAAAACGGTAATTTATAATAAAAACATTATTTTTATGAGATTTTTATTTTCTTTTAGATGACATGAAAGGAGTACAGTAACAAATGTAAATTCAGGAAATCAATTAGATATTGAATTAAAAGTTTTTTTTTTAAATACATACATGGAAAAGCATTCTATTTAATAAAAAAATAGACTTTTCTTAATACCATTTCCACATTATACAAATATTTAAGCTTGATCACGACAGGGTTTGGTCATCGCGCCAATTGTCAACTGAGTTGACTGAATCAGCTTACAGTGTTTACGATCACTGAAACGATACAGGACCTGATCATTACACAGTTCAAATGTGAACATAGATCTACAAGTTGTGTTTTACTTTTTTAAAAACAAAAAAAAAACAATATGTTATCGGATACGCCTTTTTTATTATGTTATATTATTATTAATGGTTGTCTAATTCTCATAAGATTTGCAACAAGAAGTGCAACAAGAGTTGCACTGGTTGGATTATCCTTTCAAGAATTCCGTTGTTCGTACTTGAAAAGCAAAGCGGTTTTCGCAAAAATTAATATTCATACAGAAATAGTTGTGGTTTTTTTTCTTTTTATTTCCTTCGCATTATATTTTTGCCGTCGCGTGCGTGGTTTTTTTATTACGATTATTCAAATCCCAAATATGCAGTTTGAGACATAACTGCCGCATGCACTGGAGAAGGAAAAAAGAAAAAATGAAATAAAAAATGTTTTAAAAAACCATTGAAATGTTCAATGCGAATAGTCGACAGGTAGAAAAATTCAGGAGTCATATTATGGTCACGGAAGGGTGGAGTTTTCTGTATTCTTAAAAAGCTTTATTGTGCATTGAGTTGTAGTAAATCAACTATCTTAACCCTTTCGCGAGCCGTGGGAATACATATTCCCAGTGACTGTATTCGCTTCAAAAACCATGTGGGAATTTGCCACCAACACGATGCAATATTGATCTGCTTTATCGACCGTAACATAACCATAATTCCTCAGTTTTACTGGTGGCCGGCGTGCTTGTTGACTTGACAGGAGGGAAAAAGTTTTAACAAAGTAAAATTATATTTTTTAACTTTATAAGAAATTTAACGATTGATTTATGTTCTTTGCACTTTGTTTTATTTTAAATAATATAAATTGTTATTGAATGGATCCATATACTTCCGATTTTTTAAATTTTTATTTGATGGGAATACATATTCCCACGGATCCAAGTGAAGCACACATTTTGGCAACACTTCCGCTGATCAACTTATTGCTGGGGGTTTCTCCTCCATACAGGGGTGCCTTGAAGCCCCCTTAAAGCCATACGAAAAGGCACATGGCGCTACGGGCCCCCATTTAACCTAAAAAAAATGATTTTTGACTCAGAGCAACTTATTGTCAAGGAGGTTTTCCTCCTCTCCTTAAAAGTGTTCCTTTATGTCTATCACCATGCTTTCCGTTGTTCCACAATAAATAATATTCATTAAAAAAAAATGTTAATTTTTGGTTTTCAATTTTCAACTTTTTTCAATATGATGTTTTTTTTTATATATATGCATATACTTTTTTATACATTTTTTCTTCATTTTTATTTTATTACTTTTAATTTCAAATATATGTAAACCATTTTATTTAAAAATGCATTTTTTTAAATTTTATTTTCGCGACACCGAAAGATCCGTGGGAAGTATACTTCTACTGTATGTTTTACACAAAAAGAAAAAGAAGGCGTAAGCCGAAATATCTATCGACAAATATATAAAATAATTTATGTAAAACTAAAATACATTGTTATTTTTCTTACCGTATTATAATGGAGATCTACCAAGTAAATGCCTACTCAATCAATAAATATTATACTTTTAAGTTGTAACCCAGTCCATCATAGGTACTGTGTACATTTCAATGAAAACTTTTGAAATTGTGAATAACTTCACAATTAATTACAAATGTATAAATTCTCACTATTATAAGTCCGAAGTAAAAATAATACTAATTATTTATGATACCGAATCAGTAAAAAACAAATGAGTCTCTGAAAAAAAATGCTGGAAATACATTTATAAAATAAATCTCTTCCCATTTTTTACTCCAACCTAGTTGAAGCGTTCTGAGGACCTGCGTTGAATCACAATTTTTCGTTGAAGTGGCTTGCGATTTTTCAGCTATGAAATGTGAACACTGCTTGCTCTAGAAATGTTTTATATTTTATACAATGTTAAGCTTTTGTATTCTGAATAAGTACACTCTATATTTATTCTTTTTTTTGACATGAGTACTGTTAAACAAAGTTTTTACTGACGTAGTTTTGTCAATCAGACTGAAGGATTGAATTTATATATCATGGCATGTAAAATAATAATGTTAAATGTCAATCTTTGGGATACTTTCCTATTGTGACGTCGTATATGTTATATTAGTTGTTGAATTGTGACAGATTGTGGGAAACATTAAAAAAACGCGATAAAATATGGTTGTATGTAAGAAGGAATTTATTATGCTCTGATTAATGATTTTTAAACATGGTATTTGAAAAGTTATCTTTTTCGTCTCTCACGTATAGTTTCAATGACAAAATGAAAAGCTCATAACACTTTAAATTCGCTCATGTATTTCGAGCTTATGCCCCGCCCTCTCTATGAAAATTACCGTAATCTTGGGTACATTCAATAAAAGCTGATCATGATTTTGTATTTTATTTACTGCTTATCATTATTTATTCATTTTTTATTTATTTATTCATCAAAAAATACAGTCATGGCATTACAGCTTACGCCAAACATGAATCAATCATGAAACGATTGCCCAATTACACGGCTGTAATCGCGTTAGTTTGCATTACAGATGTTGCCATCCTGTTGTAAAGATATCGTTTTTACTGAAGGCAAAGTTATTACACGCTAGACTGGAACTTTTACATTGACAGTTTTTATTTCTTTTAGACGATTGGCTGCAATAAAAACTTTTTTATTGCACTAAAACGCTGCAAAGGAATAAAAATTAAACTGTCTACGCTAAAAATACAATCAACTGAGTTTTATTTTCAGGTTTATTGATCGCTATCAAAAATCAATAACTTTGCACATAAAATTTGGACGATTTAAAATTAATTATTTTATCATTGCAGAGTAGTTTCAAGTTTTAGTATATTCTTAACATGAACTTACAAACACAGTTTATAAGCCCATATTGCTAATAGTACAGTCAAATTGATTAGGTTATAAAACATTGCTTGAAATTAAAAACACAGTTTATAGAGTACTGTCTAAATTTTAAATTATAAAGATAAAGCCGAAGCTCAAACGTCCACTTCTTTAATTGTTTTGAAAGCCAGTAGGGACATTTTCATTAGTTAATTGGTCAATAGGTATGTAAGAATATTTATTTAAAGGCATTTTTGTCTACAACTTCTGCAAACCATGGGCAGTGAAATTGATAGACAATTCCTTGCTATGACCGTCTTCTATCATTTAACAGCTGAACTTAAATAAATACAGGACAGGGATTACGACTAAAATTTTTGTAGAAAAATCTCAGTTGATATGTTCAGTTGATAGCTTCACAGAAAAAGTTAAGAAAATGGATCTAAACTTATGTTTTTGAGAGAATGAATGTACGTACGTACATAACTATTTTTCACTTAATTAAACGTGCTTAAACGCAGTTTAATTCCAAACTAATAAATTGATTAAAAAAACATGAAAAGCCATTTGATTTCAAGTAATAATCACGAGACGGCTTAAATAAATTATTTCAAAATAAACACTCGTTGAAAACATATTACTAACAATAAAAGAACATTCTCAGTATGAGTAAATGTATGAGCTCGTCATAGATATCTCCAGCTGAGTCATTATTTATTACATCAAGCATAGCCTCTTTTTACAGAAAAAAAATTAAGTTCGTGAGGTTAATCTAAAGTTTACTAGTTTTAAAATAATACCAATGGTAACATGAAAGGAAACAAAGGGTTTGATTATATCGTAATAGTTTAACATTGTCTTAAATCGCTATGAACGTGAGGATGTGGTACAGACAACATAGTTATTTATTTCGATCGAATTAACTTGTTTAACCATCAGCTGTTTCGTAAAAGCAATAACATTGAAGATTCCATAGCAAATAAGTGCCCCGTTTAGTCCTGCAATACTCGTTGCATAAGACTAAGAAGTCATTACTTGGTAATTGACTATGGCGGGTCTGCGTTGTTTCTCAAGCAAATCCAGCTCATGCAATACACGTCCCATTAACTCTATTCTATAATTCACAGTTGGCTACAAAGATTATTTTATAAATTATGCCCACCACCTTTCTACTGTTTAATGTCCTTCATACAGAGTGTATCGCGCAGCGTATCAATGTAAATTTCAAAAAAAATCGGTAAATTTTTTGTCTATGCACTAAAGCAGTGGTTTCCAAACTTTTTGCAACAAAGCCCCCTTAAAAAAAAATAGTTTTTTCGCGCCTCCCCATTTTTTTTTAATAAAGTGTGCTTAATAATAAAACTTGATTTATATGTTATAAATTTTGTTGGCTCCCAGGGAAGCGCGGCTCGCAGCTTGGAAACTGCTGCACTAAAGAGTTCTTAAAGTATAAGCAGAATGCCGATAATATAAGAAATTTTATAAGCTGAGACTGAATCGTTCATTATGAGATGCTGTGATTTTTTTAATGATATGCAATATGCTCTAAACACAACTGAATTGATGTTTATAGCTTGGCCGACGGATTCGATCGGCAATATCGTACTAATTTTTTTTCTATTCGTTTTTCACGATAAGACAATTCCATTAAATGTGCTCAGCATCTAGAATGGTATCTTTATCGTAGCATAAAAATTTGGAGCTATCTAATTTACCTATCAATCTAAATGTTAAAAAAAATATCCAGGCATGTAATCTACGTCCTACTCGGTTACGCCAAGTCAACAGTTTTTTTTACTAGTCATTTGTTTGTATCCAAATGTAACGTTTATATAAATACTAGTATTGCTACCCGGCGTCGCTCGGACTAAGCGACCAATAATTATTTAATGTTATATCATTCGACATAATTATATCACAAAATCTAACATCCAAAATAGAGTTAAAATAAAATCACAAACTTTATTTAATTTATTGATTGACGAGGCATTTACTTGGTAGAACTCCATTATAATACTAAAATACAATATTATTTATTTAATTTGATGACAGCCCCATTCTCGCCCATTAAAATGTCCAAATTCAAGGAAAAAATCTAATTTTCTGTCAAAGAAATGTCAAATAATACCTTCACGTAAATAATAAACATTATTATATTAATAAAAGCCGGGAAAAAGTTAGTAGAAGACTAATTTATTACATTTTGACTAAATGTCTTCGCCGATAAAAATTCAAACATATTTTCTTTCATATTCGTTTGTATGGCAACTTGCAACAACAATGCAAAAGGGAATTACAGACCCACATACATACATACGCCATTTCGGTTTTATATATAAGATTAGTTTTAATTATTTTTAGCTAAGTGGAACTCATACCTACTAATATTATTCCATAAATCTAGAATAAAACTTCATTTTATTTCAAATTTATACGTATGAATAAGGGCAACCAAAATACTGACGATGATTGAGTACGAAGTTGGGTTCGTGAATTAAAATATAATGAACACTTATTCAGACTCTATTATAGTTCATTCACGTTTAAACTTGCCTAAAGTTAAAAAGTGATTATCTTCGCGAAAGCTTGATTCTCGTATTTTATATCGCGTGTGTTGTAAAGCTCAAAAGTCACCTCTGAAGTGAATTTAAAGCCTCTTAGATTAAGCTAATAAATCAAGCGTTAAACTTAATGAATTTGAGCGCAATAGAAAATGTATCTCTTATGTGGTCCACATCATGTTCACATTGCTTTGCAAGTTACCATTGAATAATGTGTCTAGACAGGATAATTAAGTGTTTGCCAAATTCAATAAAGCAACTTTTGTCTATAGTCAATATCAAGGGTTCATTAGAATACAATGGAATTGACATTTATTGACATTTGTTTATAGTTACACACCCGTCGTTTATAGTTTATATGACTATAATGTTTTTCGAATAATCCTTTTGAAGGAATCGATCGTGCTTATAATTTCACTGTCAAAATTCTAGTATTTTATTGAATAGTCATAACTGGCTTCGCCTATTGCGTGTATTTCCAATTGAAAAACGTAAAAAAAAAGGTTTCATTTCTTCAAATATATAATGCAATGCTCTACTTTTTAAAAGTGAGAGATCATTGCATTTCTAGAAGTTTCATTCATTTATCAAACGTTTATAACATAATATCAACAGTGGGAAACACTTTTGCAATTGAAAAATATTCTGCTTAACTCTCAATGCAAATTTATTGACTTTCTATTATAACAATTAATTCTTAAAAAACTCATTTAAATACGCTGAACTCCGTTTAGCTATTTATTTACAATAAGTAAATAATATAATATTTTTTAAATGTTTTTACATCGAAGTCATAAAAAGCGAAACAAAAATTGAATTGAATATATTATAATAACTTTGATTATTTCACGTATTGAATCAACATTTCACCTGGAATATTCAGTTATTTTAAATTTTCTATTAAAATGAACTTCCACAAAGTTCCACGAATTAGATCAATACGTGGAATAATCAAAGTTATTTAAAATAATTTTATATTAAAATGAACATTCTTATAGTTACCGCCGATTCCATCGAAAGTATGAATTTATTATTTTCACAAAGATATTAAATGATTTTTTTGAAGGTAACCTTCCATGACGCTATTCAGTCTTGTAAAGAAACAAATGTTTTCCTCGTATGCTTGGCCTTATAAATACCGGATTTTTACGCATATAATAAAACGAAAAAATGTGCTAAGAACAATAATATTTTACCTAATTCTATTTTCTCTGAAACAAAAATACCATTTGAACAGCTGAATCATTTGAAGTTCTCGTCAAACAATAATTTCTATTGAATTGATCTCTGAGGAGTCTGTATACGATTGCGTTTAAATATGTACAGATGATTCCTTAGAAACGTCAGAATGAATAATATAATATTTACGAAAATATATCCCCTGATACAATGAAACGGGAAAGAAAAATATTGATCAAGCGGTTTGAAGAAGCTTTTATAAAATCTTCTCCTTCAGAGCTTTTGATTAAAACAAACGAGATTATACCTTGCAACCGTCCCTATGGGCTTGGGGTCCATTAGGCACCCCATTATATCGCCACATGTGAAGAAAGTATACGTTCAATTTTTCCCTACGATTCAATGGACCGTTCTAAACCGTTGACGCTATTTTTACAGCGCAATTTCGCTCCGCTGTTTTGTTCCACCATTTTCAATTTATAAAGTAAAGTGTAGCGATTGCCATTTTGCGGTAAGTTTTGCGTTATGGTTGTGCAAGGTAGCGCTAACCGGAATGCAAGAAACCATAAAAACTGAACAGAGTGTAATACTTTCCTAGAACTTTAACAATATCACGTAAATTCAATTAGGTATGGTTACCAGTGTACAAAAGCAATTTTTTACTACATTTTAGTTAAAAAGTAGCTCACTCTAACCTGTATTGCAACTAAACAAATTTACTAGAATTTATCATGTTATTAAATATCTCTGAAAATCTATGTATCGAATTTGTCTGGTTCTTAATCATTTGTTCTATTCTTGGTGCGTTTGCGTTAGCAACAGTTCAAAAATCTAAGAACAATTACACACATTTGCCAGATTCATGTTGCCTTATTTCAATCCTTGACATCAATGGTTAGTTTTAATATTAATGACAAAACATGATTTCAATTCCAAAATCTAATCAAATGAAAAGTAAAAGTTTAACGTATATGATAAAATTAGTACAGAAAAACTGTTTTAATTTTAGGAATTGCTTTTTTGAAATTCACCCTAAAAAACTTGAACGCGGGATAGGTTCTTGCAATGAATTAAATAAAAGCTGTGCAATATTGTTTTCGATATTTATTTCTTTAAATTTCATTATATAATTAAGAAATCAGTGTCTTCTCATGCAACTAGAATGATCTTAACTGAAAGATTAATCATTGATTCAAAAAAACCTACTTAATTTTCACCATTCTCGAATTTGTTACTCCCATCTCTTGATATAAAAACAAAAGTACTTTGATATTAAAAATGGACGCAATTTCTATTATGGCCGCTGTTTCCTCTGAAGTGTTCTCTGAAATAACATTTTGCACACAATATAACTGTTTTAATCTTCGCTATAGTGAGGACTCAAGCACATCTGCACTTTTATTTTCTCCCATACTTGTACTTGCTTTTGTAGTATGGTAAATGAAAATTCAAAGTCTCCCTACTGAAATGTTATTATTACAGTTGTTTATTAAAATAATATTTCAAATAAAGTGTCATTTTTTTTAAACCTTCAATCATATATTTTTATAGTATAGATATTTGTATAGCACTATCAACTTTAAAACCTTTAAAAAAAACCATTAATATTTAACACTATATTTTTTCCCATATATTTAATTTTGAATGCTTCAGCTCTTTTTTTTCATTACAACACAAGACGTCTAATGCAAAAACATACAGCTGTTGTTACGAAAGATGGGGGGGTAACACAATTACCGAAGTACATGATTTTTATTACAAACTAGCCGGTACCCGGCAAGCGTTGCATTGTGTTTATTGAAATGCTTTCGGATGCACAATATTTTAGATAAATAATTTTGATTTAATTTCACTAACATTGATCGGCATCGATGACACTTACCGTTTGACGTTTGCTAATTGTCTTTTGCCGATTGTCTATGGTAGGACACACGCGCCACCCACTGAAAGGTAATTGTTAATGTCTTTAACCTTCGTGCAAGTGCAATAATAAGTTATCAAAATGAACGGTATAGCAGCAAATAAAATATGAAAAACCATTGATTTTTATATATAAAACCTACTGAAGCTTATTTTACTTTGTCAAAAACCTTCGCACAAGTGCAAGCAAAAAGTTTGTCAAAGTTTCATTGCGATCGGATGGACGGCATAGTGTGCGAACAAGCAAACAAACAAACAAATATTGATTTTTATATATATTAGATAAGATGAAAGAATCGATATAACAAAATGTTTTTGTATTGAAGCTTAAAAAGTTACGAACGACCCGATTGCAGTCGTAATAATTTCGTTAAAATTTTTAGCATAAAATCTCTCAAATGACATCTGCAAGCTGTCAGCCGTTTAAGAAAAGATCACATAATAACGCAACCCCTTGATATTTCAAACAATGACAAAGCGGTCTCTTGTCAAAGGTGGTAGTTAATCGCAACGATTACTGAAAGGTTATTGCCTTGCGAGGGTAGCCTGCCAAGTGAATTATTTTCCATAATGAAGACGTATCGCTCAGTGCGCTGTATATCTTCAATGTGAAACTATTTAATCTTCATTACTTTTGAGCACTGCGATGGGTTTGCTGCTTTGAAATACTTCGAAGACTAAATTATTTACAATGCATTAGACTTGTATCACTGGAAGAACAAAAACTTTTAGCAAACTAACTGATAAGTGGTGACACCGCCTTATGTGGTAGGTCATCAGAACTCTCTCGAACGATCTATTGTTCACCTCAGTCAATGAGTCAGTCGATTTCAGGAAATAAATTCATTCTTATAATAATCTATATTGCAATCTATAGCGGTGCAATGTGAGATTATTTCAATTTCTCTTATCTCTTGACGCCCGACAATGCATGTGCTTCATAAAAAGTTCATAAGGCGATAAATCATTCCTTATCAGCGGGCGCATGTGTTAACGATTTTTGAAACGGCCATTGTTCTTTCTTTCTAAAGTAACCGTTTGTTTTCATACAGCAGTGAGAGATTGGACGGCATTGAGTATGCACGCGCCTAATTCTCTCCCTAAGAATTAAATTCGCGTCAAATTCCTGATATCTTCTTCGCTATCGTAATATTTGTGTGTTGTATAACGTCTGTGTAAATCCTAAACAATTAAATAATGGATGCTAACCGCAACCACATAACGCTTTGAGATCGTCTTTTCTTTATAAGAGTGCCATGTTTCTCCTACTCCGTCCCCAAAATCCCTCTTTCTGAGTGTCGGATAGGAGGCTCCTTCTCGATTTACGAGGGAGCCGGAATAAAGGTCTTCTCAGTGGATATTCAATTCTAAATATAAAAATATTTAGTTTGGTACATAAAGATAAGATTGTCTGATCCGTGGTTGAGTGTCAACGATCAAATCTCAGTTTCATTATTCATTAGATCTGTTTATAATTGTTAGAAGACGTGGATAGCTCTGTTGTCTTGTTCTAAAAAGCGGAGTGTAAAAAAAGGAATTAGCTGAATATAAGTTCTGTTCGAGTTATATACTATCAATCCTTGCTCTCTCCGAAAAATAACGGTTAAGCAACCATGTAAATATTGAGAGTATGAAAATGTGACGTAGAAAATATTTATTTAGAATCTATATGGCTAAAAATATATTTATATATTAAAAGTATTACGTGCTTAAATAAAATATCCATGTTTCATGAAGTAAATATGATAAAGTTATTTGTGTAAATTTTTTCATCACATTTACTGTTAACAATGTTTCATTTTTTATTGTTCCCTCTGACCACCATTTTCGAATAAGATAGATTACGATTTTTTATCATAGACAAACAAAATGTATAAAACATAACGTTGCACATTTAAAACACTCAACATTTCCATAATTTGTTTTCGCTTAAAAAGCTTCTAACTCAAAATCAATATCCACTTAACTCCGTGTTGTAATGCTTATCATTGTAAGCAGCTGTTGCTTGATAAATTTATCATTAGTTTTTCAGTAGTCTGCTTTTATCAATACACGCGGAAAATATTATACGAATAAACAACATACGTATATATATATACTGGCTACTTTGAATATGAATTGATTTAATATTGTTTTTAAATTTGCTAACGTCTTTTTTATCTTAATAAATCTTTTATTGTCAGCAAGTGATATTAAAACATCAAAATAATATCACTTATATTATGCACGCATTTTTTTTTTTATAGATTTTGTAAAATAACGTGTGTAAAATAACAATGCACCAAAATGGACTGAACAACAAAAAACGATACAATGCGATGAATTTGTGATAAAACTTTATTGTTTTATAATGTCCTTTTATTCCAATGTACCAAAAGTGTATTTGACAGGATGTTAAGCCTAGGGTATAATAATATTTTTTTTCTGACAAATATTTCACTTCAAACGCAACGGGACTGAATGAAATTTTGGTGGCACGAAAAATGTTTTTTGAACACGTTCAAAAAGAAATACACATTATTATTTTCTATATGATGCATGCAGCAACAGAATAAAAGAACGCGATCGGAATATGAGCCGCCCAATTTATTGTCGTTTTTAACGTAACAAATTGTTAATATTTTTTTTTTTCAAAATTAGTTTTTGTTTGGGGATTTGAGCCCGTTGACACTGCAATTTCATTGAGCGTTGACCACTTGGCTACAGGGCTGACATTCATAATGACATATATTTATTATACTAAAGCAACATGAATATCCCGCGATTAATAAATCTTCATCGATAGTAATATGAAACGGCTAATTATTAATAATGTTCTTTTTTTGAACACGCAGTCAAGAAATCAAGCAATATGTCTAACGAATAAACAGCTTACGCTACATTATTATCTGAACATAGAGTATTCTTCATCTCGAAGAAAAGATTGATTGATTATAATGTATACGCTTACAGAATACTCGGGGAAACTTTCGTTACATTATAAAAATAATAATATATCTGAAAAAAGACCGATTTTCATCGTTATAATGAAAATTTTCGTTACAATTACTTTAAGGTTTTTGTATTAAAAGACTTTGTAATGGGTGCAGAAAATATGCATCACATTTGTAAGTGATTTTGCTATTTTTTGGGGCAAACAATAGCCCAGTCTAAAAATATATTTATATAGATGGCTCCGTCAAAAACAAATATATTTTCTTTACTATTCCGAAACGGTGAATTAACTAGCTCGTAGCAAATCAACTGCTTTTTTGAAGGCTTGTATTTAATAGGTCAGTAAATTATTCGACTTTTGGTCAGTAAATTAAATAAATTGTCAGCTATGTTTGTGTCAAAATTGTGAGTAAATATTATAAGCGGTCAGTATTTACTGAATTAGTGTGAATGTGGTCAGTTATGAAATGAAACGGTCAGTTATTTATGTTAAACGGTAAATATTTTAATTAAGTGCTCGGTCATTTTGAATAAATAGCTAGTTTTAGTTTGAAAGCTTGCCAAATTTATCTAATATGGTTGTAAGAAGCAAATTTTTGACCAAGCTTAAAGCTTACAAATATGTTTGAAATGTTTAATTATTACTTTACACAAACGTAGTTTAACCTAGCCGAATCGTCTCATACCAATACTAATTACACCGTTTATAGATAAAAACTACCCCTTTTAAAAAAAATTACAGATCATTTTCCAATAATATGCCGACCAAAATTAATGATTTACTGATTTTGTTTTTCTTACTGGCCATTTCTTTCATATTTTCTGACCTTTTTTCGAATAAGATTCTGACCTAATAATAAGATGCCTTTTTTAACCGGCTGCATGCTTCAGATGGGCAGTCAGGAAATAAAAAAATACCTTGATAATTAAAAAATCAAGTGGAATTCAATATATTATGTCAGATTTATTCGCAAGTAAAAATTTCATAAAATTCAGGCGTCATCATTAAAATATGGTCGTTGGATAATTTTTTAAGCCTTTAATTAGTTATTATCAATAAACATTTGTTTGGGTGTAATTGAGTATAAGCCAAAATCCACGTGAACTATGTAAGTTACCTATCGATAGTGATCTCTCGACCGGCTCACGTAAGAAAATGACGTTTTATTTTTCCAATCTGATGCAATTATGTCCCTGACAGAGAGTTAATCATTTTGCGAAAATAGCACCGCCTGCATTCGAGTGATTTACGATAGTCAATTTATTCTACGACGCTACACCAAATGGTGTGCATTAAATATTTTATATTGATGAAAGTTAATGAAAGCTTTATTTATTTATAAACCCCTTTTTTGTGTCGAAAAATGAATGCTGTTAAGATTGTCTTTTTAACTCTGTTATGATTTCGTTACATACTTTGTATTTTATTTGATTTTTTTTTTAAATGTATTATGAAACAAAATGATTGGTGTTTATTGAATTTTGTATATATTTAACACCTCATTTCCGTTACACAAGAAATGCCAAGCGAGAAAATAACAAACTAAAATAATTGTCTTTGAAATCCAGATTAATAGAATTATTTTCAAAAGACTATGTAGTTTTGTTATCAAGCTATGAGCCAAAGAACATTTAAATCAAAATTCTAGTAATTATAGGTATAATATGAAAATTATGATTTGTTGAATTCCTGGGATAATTAAAATGTATGGTATATTTTAACACATTTTTGTACTACTTATGATGAGTGAAACTGGTCATAATCTTTATAAAATATGTATGGAAGTGTACACAAAATTGACTTCCTACTTAGTTAAGAGTAATAAATAGTATCATTCTCTCATATACTAAAAATGGTAAATATAGGTCATGAAGTATTTATTGGTGTCGGATATTCAATAATATGAAACTAGGCATTGCAACGACTAAGCTTTTGGACGTTCTCCTTGACTTGCTCTGTACGAAATTTACGCTTTTTTATTTAATTGTAACAGATTACCATTAAAATATTTACAATATAACACAAAAAAACGAATAGAATCGATTCAGCTAAAACAATATTTTATTCATTTTGTTGGATGTTAAATAATTATTATAGTTATTAAATTTAATCTGAAAATTAACAGTTATTAATGGGTGTTGAGTATTTTTTGTTAATGTTGATAGCGGTTTTCATTAAAAAATAAACAAAACATCCACATTTCTTATATAACTAACCCTGCTCATTTGGGTTGCGTCTTCGCTATTTCCTTTTTTGTGGTTTCCCCTACATAATGACAATGGAAAATTCAAATTCGTACCAAGCCAAGGCAAGGCGACTGGTGGGTCTAACAAAGCAATGCGATACGGATAGCATTCATGATCCATTGTTAGCTTCCTATGAACTTATTATAAAAATGATTTATCGCTCATAATATCGGCCGCAGAAATTCACCCAAGGCCTAGAGGTGACAATCGTTTCGAATAAACCAATTTTCTAGTAAAACCAATTTTATTTTTATATACAACTAGTATTCGAACCCGGCTTCGCTCGGACCAGTTTGGGGTTATGTTCACCTCGGCGCGTAAATTCAGACGGGCCAAGTTGAAACAACTGGCAACTTAATGACCAACAATGCAAAAGGGAATTACAGACCCACAGACATACATACGCCGTTTCGGTTTTATATATAAGATATTTTGGTTCATATGAAACTACTCGAGTACTCGAGTATTTTGTAAAATGTACTACTCGATACTAGAGTAATTGGAGTCTCTACACACACATTGATAAAGAAACAAATTTACCGTCGAAACTTTCGCGAGCAAAATCAATTCGTTTGTTTGAACTTGCAACAACAATGCAAAAGGGGAATTACAGACCCACATACATACATACGCCGTTTCGGTTTTATTATATACAATGACAAACACTCAACTCTGGAAAAAGAGATCAAAAGACTCTTATTGCAGGTTTATTGGTTACAAAATTGTTAATTAGGAAACTATTATCGAATCAAAAAGATCGAAGCTTAAAAAATGTATCGCTATAACTATATTCGATCCCAATCTTGTAAATAAGCACTCCTAAAGGAGAATCTTAACATAAGTTGCTGTAACGAAAACTGGTGTGAAGTACATAAGTTACTGAACATCTGTTGGGAAGAAAAGAATGTAGTAAAGAAAGTCATTATACCTAGCTGCTTGCTATTTTTTACTTCATTTAAAGGTACTTAAAAATGAATGTTTTCAGTCCAGTAAATTAATCAGTGACTTTGTTTTTGTACTAAAACATAATAATGAAAGAAATAAATAAAAGCTCATCAATTATTATTAAATCATGTTTTCAGCAAAAAGTTTTCAAGAAATTAGAAATGAATAAAAAAAAGCTCTCGATAAATTACTTTATTGAAATGAGGCCACCAGCGTGGTTAAAAAATAGCTAAAAAGAAATCAATATGGTTGGTGAAGTTAGTTTTAGCAGAAATGGCTTTCAGACGATTTTTTTTATCAAGTGATGGATATGAAATAAAAAAAGCGTCACGTTTTGTAGCATTTGCCATTTTATATTCTTCATCAAGTTTATGAATGTAACATGTTTTTTAGAACGAATCTTTTGTTTTATATACAAATTCAGACTCGATTTACACGGCTTTGAGTTAGACTGTGATTTTGGGAAACCAACTAACTATGTGAATTGAGTGATTAGTATAGACTGTAGAGGACAAATAAATTTTATATTACGATATTATGGTGACGAAACAAGAGAAAAACACAAACGGCCTTTGAATAAACAAATAGAATATATAAGTTAATATTAGCTGAAATAAATAGTATAATAACCGTTATTTGTGACAAAATGCCTTGTTTGGCATCCAAAAAACTAAGATTCGAATGAAATAATGGAAACAAAAACTTTGAATGAATTGCATTGGTCTTAGTCATGAAAAAATTTAAATAGTATTTTTTAATGAATTAGTCTTCAATAGGAATACCAATAGTAAATATTGTGGTTACCTCACACATAGGGGCCGGCTAGTGGTGATATTTTCAAGAAAATATTTATCATACGCCAAATATAATCATGTATTAGTGAAAACGTGAAAAATTCCACATGCCGCACGCTTCAGAGGTCCACTGATTTATGGGCGGGCGAAACTCACGTTACTTAACAAGAACCTCGGGGCGTTAGAGCTTTTTTCTGCTAAAGCTCCAAAATAATAGTCTTTTATGTCACAATTTATTTGATGTATTTTTTGAAGGCTTTCTTGTGTAAATAATATAGTGGAATGTAGTATCGTTTCGCGGAAAATATTTTTTTGAAAATCATCACCGTTTTATTTACTATTAAATAAAGGTGCCCCATAATTCAGACCGTATACACGAATTTGACTAAGGGGAGATTTAGAAATTGATTTACGATCTTGCATTAAAGAGGAAATTCACTGTGAGAAGACGATGAGGATTGCTTGTTCTAAAATCTACACTTTTCAACCATTTTAAAGTGTTATGTAATATATCATGTTAAGAAACAAAAAATGAATAGCAAGAATTCACCTTAACAGAGCTATCCAGATTTTTCAGCTTTTCGATTAGCTTTAAAGCTTAAAAAAATAAATAATTTATCATTCAAAAACAGTCCAACTCGAGTACGTACAAAAATTACATTATACTTTTTTGTATAATATAAAAGGGAAAATTTAATCCTTCATAGTAAATATTAGTTTATATAATCAAATAATTTTTAAAAAATACTTTATTATTAATATTTTCGATGGTTTCGGCGGTAACTTTGTGGAAGTTCATTTTAATATAAAATTGAAAATAACTTTGATTATTCCACGTATTGTGATTACTTAAGCAAACTTTGCGATAGTAAGTCTGAAGATGCCTCTGAAAGAGGCGAAACACGTGTCACAATTAGTTACACAATACGTGGAATAATCAAAGTTATTTTCAATTTTATATTACTTTTTTATTATTTATTAACCCTTTGGCAACGGGCGAATTTTCGTAGGTATGTGCGAAAAGAGCGGGCCGGAAAATTCGAATTTTCCTGGGTTTTGGGAAAATTAATGTACCTGCCGTAATTTTAAATATTTTTGAATTTTTATTTTATAACGTGTTGAAAACAATATGCTCTACGTGAAATTGCAATATATTTAAAAATTAGCTCAATAAATATAAATAATAAAAAGTGATAAAGCCGAAAAAATGTTCTACTCATACTTAAAATTCGTTTTCAAATTCAAAAATATGTTTTTTTGAGCGACTAGATATACTTACCGATTATGGTATTCAATAATATGAACTTTCTTTTGTATCACAAAAGTAAAAAAAACTTGTAAAAATAATGGTCGTCACTTTTGAGGACGGGTTTAGTATCTTAGGTATTTGCGAAAATAGCGGGTCGGAAAATTCGAATTTTCCCGAGTTTTTGGAAAACTACGTATCTGCCGTAATTTTTAATATTTTTTTAATTTTTATTTTAGAACGTGTTGAGAGCAATATGCCCGACGTGAAATTGCAGTATATTTAAAAATTAGCTCAATAAATATAAATAATAAAAAGTGATAAAGCCGAAAAAATGTTCTACTCATACTTAAAATTCGTTTTGAAATTCAAAAATATGTTTTTTTGAGCGACTAGATATACTTACCGATTATGGTATTCAATAATATGAACTTTCTTTTGTATCACAAAAGTAAAAAAACTTGTAAAAATTATGGGCGT
This sequence comes from Himalopsyche kuldschensis, assembly GCA_028554975.1. Taxonomy (NCBI): domain Eukaryota; kingdom Metazoa; phylum Arthropoda; class Insecta; order Trichoptera; family Rhyacophilidae; genus Himalopsyche; species Himalopsyche kuldschensis. The sequence continues at coordinate 4,215,157 of JAHFWI010000005.1, forward strand.
CACTTTTGACAACGGGTTTAGTTTCTTAGGTATTTGCGAAAATAGCGGGTCGGAAAATTCGAATCTTCCTGAGTTTTGAAAAAATTAATTATCTGCCGTAATTTTAAATATTTTTTAAATTTTATTTTTTTAACTTGTTTAGGACAATATGCCCTACGTGAAATTTCAGTTTATTGAAAAATTGGCTCAATAAATATAAATAATAAAAAGTGATACAGTCGAAAAAATGTTTTCCTCATACTTGTAATTCGTTTTGAAATTCAAAAATATGTTTTTTTAAGCGACTAATTTTACTTACCTATTATGGTATTCAAGAATATGAACTCTCTTTTGTATCACAAAAGTAAAAAAAATAATGGGCGTCATTTAGGATCACGTTTTTGTCTGAAGTCAGTTAGATACATAGCTGATAACTTTACAATCGATATGCAAACATAATACTTTTAATTGTTTTACAAACGAAATTATATTATCATCATTATCAAATCACTTACGTATAATATGATTATTATTATATCACTTAAAAAATAGTTATTACATTAACATTTATGGTCTCCAATGCAAGTTGGATGCAAACTTTTATCACACTTTATGCAAACATGTCTTGACCGTTTCATCATCCTTCCAGCGCCTTTCACACTTTCGCATTTTATTTTGTGGCAGTCTTTTCACTAGGTTACCGGGAGTGGTAGTTGTTTGACAAACTATGCTTGTTTTTTGGACCAATTTCCGAGCAAGTAAATTTTAGCCGTACGAGGCTTTTATTTTCCTCGTAATTTTTTTTATACAGAAAAAACGCATTTATGTAGCATCATTCGTCCAAAAATATGGAATTCTACTTTCTTCCAGTATTTGAAGGTCCGTCTTTCATCCAAATACATATGTATATAACATCTGATCTGACGAATCGACGTCTCCCGTATACTTATTGTAGACTTCAACAATTTCAAGCTTGGAAATCTCTTTTTTATTCAATCTTGAAAAAGTCTTTGGTTTTGCGTATTTTGATACTAGTACTGGTTTTTTCTGCGATTTCTTCTCTCGATATCCACAAATTAGCGTCTGATTTTTTTTTTGAAATATTTTGATTTTCCAATTGTATATTTGTGTTTGAAGAGAGTTTTGCGAGTATATTTTCTGTTTTTACGACACGTACCTATCAAACACGGGTAGTATTCTTCCATAAGATTTTCTGCTAAAGGTATGCTGGTGAAAAAATTATCGCACACCACGTGGTATCCTTTATACAGAAAGTTACCTAATTTCATTACTGCAAATACAATAAATACAACTGAATACGGAAGTCCTTTTTTCTATTTTCACCGCTTGTAAATGGATCATTTTTCTTTATAACAAAAAAAAATCGAAGCAATAGTTTACAACGGAGTCTTAAAACATCCAAAATTTTATCGCCAATCTATGGTAATAGATGGGTGATAAAATCTCCCATCAATAAGATAATAATATGCTGGGTGCGTATCAAAAAATTTTCCAACGTATTCTGGAGTGCCACAGGGATCAAACCTTGGTCCTATTTTATTTCTCATTTTTATTAATGACATTGTGCTAAGTATGAGTGGAATAAAGTATCTGCTCTTTGCGGATGATTTAAAACTGTTTTCAATCATCATGGATGAGTCGGATTGTACTATTCTACAGAATAATATAAACTTGATTGTAAATTGGTCCATTATAAACAAACTTGACTTCAACATTTTGAAATGTTTCTGCATTTCATTCATTCTCTCGTTCAAAATTTCCTATCAAATATAAATATGAGATATCGAATATGACTTTACAGCGTTTGTCTGAAGTTGTTGATCTTGGTATAACATTTGACTCTTCTTTCACGTTTCATTCCCACATTTCTTCAATTACCCTGCAGGCTAGTAAACTTCTTGGATTCATAGTTCGGCAAAGTAAGCCATTTGAAAACCCTACTGTGTTTCGTACTCTTTATGTTTCTTTAGTTTTAAGCTATTTGGGGTCCATATGAATATAAATATAAGTCACAACTGGAGCGAGTTCATAAAAAATTCTGCTTTATTATTATTTCAAAAAATTCAACTATTTCCCATTTGACAATTCATTAATGGAATATTATCCAACCAAGTTTCTTTTAGGAATGCTGTCATTTCACTCTCTTGAAGCTCGAAGATTAATTTCAATATTGAAACAATTTTCTCTTCTTCTTCGGGGCCAAGTTGATAACCCTGATATCCTTGAAAATTTAAGTTTGCATGCTCCCAGCTTTTTACCTACGTGGTCGTAACAAAGACAAATCAATTTTCTTTGTCAAAACTTGTTTGTCACGTAGGTCTTTTCAATCTCCAGTTGCAAGGGCTATTCGGCTGATAAATGCGCTGCCTGTTGATGTGGACATATTCGGCAGTGAACTTGATGCTTTGTTAAATTTTTTGTCTTCTTATGTAAATAATATGTTTCTGTTCTGTTTATTATTATTGTGTAATATTTTATGTAATTTTTATTAATTTGTCAAAATGCATGGTGCATTGGCGCTTGCTGTAATGCCATGTATTTTATATAGTTTTTTTTGCCAATAAATAAATACATATATTCGGTTTTCACGTGATGCCCGTTTCCAATATAACTGCTATAAATGCTTTGATTTCCGCTGCAGTTACCGGTTTTCAGATAAGTTTGGGTGGTAATCAAGTTCATTATAATTGAGCATTAAAAAAATATTGAAGTAAAAAATGGGTTCAGCTGATTTTGGCTGATTGTTGGCTTCATCGATTCCACTGAATTCTGTTTCAAAATTCTAATCACTATGACTATAGAGTTTAATTGTAACACACTGTAACGCGTCTTGTCAGCTGCACAACGTCACTGTGTGAATTTGCACTATCAGAAGAATGATCTGCCATTATGAGTATTATGTTTACAATTATTTTTGTTCACGACCAACGAAAAAAAACTGTAGTATACCCCGTATGAAGTATATCTAGTTATGAAATATGCACATATCCAGGTTTCGAAAAGTGAGTTTTATAAAAATAAACCACTTTTTCGCTAACTCAATCACCAATATGTTGTTCCATGTTGATTTATGAAATAATTGTCCTTGGGAGAATTCTTGAAATACGTATGTATGTTTGTATGTTTGTCCAGACTACTTTATGGGCCACTTTATTTGGTGGTTCCGCTGGGCCCCAAACAGTATGCCAAATTTCAATCATTTATTATAAACTCAAACACTTGAAATCAATCAATTCAAAAATAAAAGTTGAATTATTTATCGATATTTCCATGTTATTATCAGGTAATTGGTATTTGCGATACTACATTCAAAATACATGATATATATAATTTACCCACATCATTCATTGAAACTCATTTACATCAAATTATTGCTAATTCATATAGATTACGAATAACAATTACACTTAGTGATCTACATTGATTTTTTGTACATAAACGATTTAAACTGTTTACTACACGTCAGTTCAAGTACATTCGTGCACTGGAAATGCTGGAAGATGGCGAAAGGCGAAACCGGGTGGCTAGCGACAAAACTCGTGGAAAAGTGCATAATTCAAACGAATCTAATTTGGTATTGAAATTACATGAAGTACTTTCAGTCGAAATTCTTAGTTAAAAATATGAAATAAAAATCATTTTTATTTCTGTATTAGTGGTCCGTAATTTATTTTCCTTTTTGTACGGTCGTACACACTTTACACCAGCGATTTTCAAACTGGCATTTGCAATGTAGAATTTAGAAATTTCGATCCGTGTAGCTTCTACCGTATCATTCTTCTTCACACAACTTCGTCCATACGAAAATAAATGGTTTTGTGTGGCATTCATGTCGATAAAATATATATTTTTTTAAAATACAAAAAAACGTTTTTGAACGAATGTGTCGATTTTGATAAAAAAATTAACACATAAAATGTGTTCTACATATAGTTTATAAACAGTGTGTGCAATTGTTTTGACAAATATTTCGTCTAAATTTCGTTCCAAATAAATATTTATTGGAGACATTCATTATTACCATAGACAGCTACAAAAAATATATGAAAATGATATTATTTTAAAAATAAAATTTCACGTAGGCATACAAAAACAATGTTATTTTTATACATCAGGGAGACTTTTTTGAGAAACGGGCCGCATTGATGTTTATAAAAATTTGACGGGCCGGATAACAAATAATTTCGTGTTGGAATCCAATTGGAATATTTATTTATTTATTCTAATACAATTATATTATGTAAGCCACATGTTCCCCAAAGTGGACATCCACGCCTCCCAGGGGGCCTGGATGGATCTGAGGGCGCCCTGAAAGGCTGAAAGGAGTAGAGAGTCTGGGAAGCAAAAATGGGGCCATGCAGGAAATTTGGGGGCCATGAGTCAATAAGTTGGGAACCTATGATGTAAACAAATGTAATTTTATTGGAATTTATAATTTAAAATATTTTTTATTTTTATTTTTTATGGATTCATACGTTGTCGTATCTTATATTGATGAATTAAAATAAATAGTTATGAATTCACAAACAAATCATGAAATTATAAAAAATGATTTTTATTATTTGAATAATTTATTTTCAAAAATCGATAATTTTTGGAGGGTCGCATGAAAATATTTGGTGGGCCGGATCTGGCCCGCGGACCTTTGCTTGGTGACCGTTTTCCGACATCAATAGAAAAAAGCAAACATAAAAAAGTCATTCTCTATTATATTTATTTTAATTTATTTTATACATACACATGAGTAATTATAACGTATATTTTTATTATCTAATTCAAAAAAATTTTATAATATGTTTCTATGTTTTTTATTCGATTGATTTGAAGCCGTTAAAGATATATTTCTGTTGAAAAAAACAGAATAACACGTTGCCGTAACGGGACGTCATTTGAACACGTGCTGGTCATTCGGTGCATTCAAAGCATCGCGAACGAAGAGTTATTATTATTATCAGCTCAGCTAAATTAGGCTTAAAATAGTTAAATTGTGTATTTTACATTTTATGCTTGAATGTTAACCATAAATCTTGAATAAAATCAGTGTGGATATACGTGAAATAGTCAATCTAATATGAGACCAATCAATCGTCGCTTTTGCGACGACCCGGCTTTTTCGCACGAAACACGATCGTCGCAAAATCGACGACCCGTAACCAAAGGGTTAATAGATATATGTAATCGCTTTTTAGAACTCTTATTTTATTTTTGACACCAATAATATATATTTTTTTTTATTTAGGTCAAAACTCATATAATAAATGTGTTTATGTTTCATTCATCCTCATTAAAGCTTAACAATTGATCATCACGGACGACATGACTACTTCTTCAAAAGGCTTATTTTTTGACACGTGCTAGGTTTTTCACTGTAGGTGACGATATAATTTATGTGTTTAACTTTTGGCAGCTTACATGTATAATTTTTTGGAGCCGTGGAGCGATGTTTTAAAATTTATATTTTATGCTCTCACGCAAATTTCCGGCTATAAATTAAATAACTTGTAAGCTTACAGTTTTTTTTTTGTAAAAAAATGACTAAAATGAAAAAATTCTGCTATAATTTCAACATTGAAATATCTTAAATCTGAATATCGGCAAAAACTATCGACGTTGTGGTTGAAAAGGTAATAACTATATATTTTTTATAACATATTTTCCAGTAAAATAAAAGCCATATACGTTTTTTTTCAATGAAATGATGTGAATAAGATGGAATGAGGAATAATTCAAATATTTGAACGAAGTATAAGAAATATTTCAAAGGAAAGTAAAAAAAAAATAGAATGCCGCTTATGTTTCCAATCACAAAACCCTTTGAAGTTGTAGTGAAGAAAATGATAAAAGAAACTGCTTTTTGAGAAACAAAAATGTGTCACGCAATACGCGATACAGTTTTTTTTAGCTTCCATGTAGTATTCTGTTATTTTTACGCCACAAATATTCCTATAGCCTATCTAAAATAAGGATCATGAAGGCTTTGGTGGGGATATACCGCAAACGAATTGAATATGGATCATCTCGTTAGAGTTGTCTTTCCAATTTCGCAAAGGATCAAATAGGAAAATGTGGTTGGATACGGATCAAAGGGGAGTTTCATAGGAGAAAAAAATACCGAGCGTACATGCGTTGAAAATTGGGGTCCGAGAATTCACCGAAGATTTTTTATCTTTGCATTTCTCATAAATTATCCCGGCAAACTAGCCGTATTTTTGTCAACTCTCTGGAATACAAGGTTTTATTTGTAAAGACTACCGGAATGAAATAAAATAAAGTAGGTATACACGTTTTATAAAATTGAATAGAATATTTCTGAAAAGAATTATAATGTTACGACACACAATAGTATAACATTCATACATATAACTACTAATGCTAAATACAATATTTTAATATTTCAAATCTGTTTATTTTCCATTCAGACTGTTGCTAATTGACTATTGAAATTAAGTTAAATAATCATCTCCTCTCAACCAAGAAACTACCACGAACGAATTCGTTTTGTCGAGCTCAGCCATATATTTTTTACTTATTGCTGATTCTTGGGTAGTACAGAATTTCCATAACATTCATGACTTTGAGTTTAATATGTATTGTATATATTATATCGATCAGTAAGAAATCGTTGTATTTAAGTAAAATTCAACCAAGATTATAACCCCTAGACCAGTATCATTTACTTCTTAACATAACAAGGCAAACTACTGTCCTTAAACAGGATTCTTTTTATCAAAAGGTATTTATAATAATTATGTGTTCAACCTGATTCCCTCATAGCTTGTTTGCCTAGGCTTAAGTCATTTTCAACGGGTAGAAGCCGCTGACTAAATCTATTCTTTTTGAGCTATAAGTCGAACAATAACTATTCAAAATTTACCTTCGATTGTGCGTTTTGAATATCAAGAATTTTTCACGAGTGGAAAATATGGATTTTAATAACCCATTAAAATCAAATCTTTAAAACACTTTTGTGCTAACGTGATTTCAAATCAATCGACAGTTGCGAGTGGAATGTTTGACTATGTTAGCAAGCTTAAAAAAAATATATATATATTCACCATTACCACCCGCAAGGGTTTTCCACCCTTATTTGACTTAAGGCAACGGGACGTACTTGCCTAAACCACTCTGCTACGGTGACTGCAGATTCTTGTTGAATCTCACATGGTCGTAACATTTCAATTAATACTTGAATGTAATCATCTTTTGATGTCCACAAATGTATTTTCAAAATAAATAATTGTATTACACTCACCGTTGTGTTGATATAAAAGATTCTTTTAGCCATATTATAGGAATATCTTTTGTAACGTTAACAATACACAGTGCTTAATATGACATCGTGTTTACATAGGCCTAAAAGATTTTCATAGAAAAACCTTTGTTGTATTTTTCTAGGAAGATACTGTTCTTGGATTTCAATTCGCTCACGAAACATGTTTTTTATTTGCTTAGATTTGAAATGGCGTACCAGAGACTCTGCACTCAATTTCATTAAGTATATTTTCCGTATTTAATGCCCTCCTCTAGTAGTAAATTTAGAATGTATACCAAAGTAAAAATGCATTTACAATTCTACATCTAATATATAAAAATCAATGTTTCTTTGTTTTTTTGTTCTTATTTTTTGCGTTGCCATACCGTTCATCCGATTGCGATATTCTTTGTCAACTTATATCTTGCACTATTGCAAAGGTTATTAAAATCAATGTTTTTCATATTTAATGCGCTGCCATACCGTTCATTTTGATAAATTATTGTTGCACTTGTGCAAATGTTATCGGCATAGTACAATTAACTTTCAGTATGTGGCACGTGTGTTGTACCATAGAAAATCGTCAAAAGATAAACAGAAAACGTCAAACGGCAAATGTCATTGATACCGATCAACTTTAGTGAAATTAAATCAAAATTATTTATCTAAAATATTGTGCATTCGAAAGCACTTCAATAAACACAAACACTTTCTTTATTTGAGTGGCATTGCAACGCTTTCCGGGTAATGGGTAGTTTCTTATAAAATATAACATTTTTAAAAACTAGTCATTTAACAAAATATTCAGCATTCTTTGAAATCCATCTAATTCACTTTAGAGTCCAAGAGTTCGAGTCGCAGTGTGGGAAATTTCGTGTGGTTATTTTAAAATCGATTTTCAGATTTGCGATTCAAGGCATAAACCTTTAAACAGTGGCATGCAGAGAATGATTACATAACTACTAATAATTTCCCACCCAACCCCATACCATTACCTTCACCCCATCAAAAATAGATCGAGCAATAAAATAACAACCAGTGTTAAAAGCTGTTTAAGATACTCCATAAGCAGCATACATACTCTCCATAAAGATTTAAAATGTTAATGATAAAAAAAACAGTCAAAACTTTATCGTCATTTTAAATAAGTTTTAATTACGTTATTTCAAAAAGACTTATCTATTTATTCTGGACTCTTTCTGGAAATTGAAATGGTCCGGCTAAAAAGTATTTAAATTTAATCTTGTTAAAAAAAATAATCTTTTATTCTTTTGAAACAATTTACAGGCTTATTTTATATCGAAGACATAATTAGTAGGCAAAGTTTTTTTGCCCTGTTTTCAATAAAAAAAAAAATGTTGATCTTTCAAGAAATCTAATAAAAAAATGAAGCTTGGCACCTAATGTAGATGTTAAAGTTATTAAGGTAACAACAAATAATTATAATTAATAATCGGTGTCTAAAAGAATTTATTTTTTACATTGTGTATTTAAAAAAAAGTATCCGAAACAAAAATAAAAAAACTCTTATAGAAATCCTTCCTATAAAATGGTACAAGATTTCTAACAGCACGCACTTTCATCATTATCGCTATAACGCGATGAAAGCGTATATAACGAATATAATACAACTATTTTGACTTTAGTAGAAAAAGTTTCATCATTATTTCGCGATAAGAATGAAAAATAAAAACGACCTTCGTGATTGGAGATAAAAGATAAAATGTCAAAAATAATCATTTTCATTGATGTACTCTTTTTGTGGCTTTACGATATTTTTTTTCGCCATCTACAATAAAGCCCGCTGCCGCCAATATATCAATAAAAGATTATCTATATTTGAGCAGTCCTCAGTAATAGATAATTTATTATACACTTCGTACATATTTGATGAAATAGTTTACCGAAATACCCATACAATGTATTAAGATTTCACGAACAGTTCGACTAACATTTAGTTTCAATCTCCAATTAAGCTTATTTTTATAAAATATTGATTAAATTTATGATATACATATATATCAATACAGAAGCATTTTTTAAAATCACACCTTCAGTAGGATACGATTGGGTATTAATAGTTGAGAAAGGAAAAATGTACACATATTTGTTCAATAAAATGGTTGACTTAGTTTAAAAATATAAAAATAATTCTAGTTAGTATTTGAAGGACTGCATGCAGATTGATTTAATAAACAAACCTCAATCGGCTTAACAAAAAAGCACTTCGAATAATAAATTTTTTAAACTTCAGAAAACCAACGAAAATATTGAATTGAAGCAAAGATAATATAAACTTGGTAGTTTACATACAGTTTTTCGCTCTTTGAATAAACAATGAAGTCTGCTTAATCCACTGTAGACATTTTAATTTATGTGGTACAAGTATTCTTAGTATGAAAGTATTATGCAGTTGCTTCTAAGACACTCCCATCTAACTAATCTGTAGATACGCTTAACGTGTGCAAGCCACTGGCTAGGTACTGCCGTATAAAATTAATTGATGGGGAACCAGAAGTGGGTAGAGGAATCCACAAAATAAAAGTATATCCGTGATTTAGTTCAATATGTAAATACGTGTTAGTTATTAAAAAAATAATTATGCATGAATTATTTTTTAATAATGAAATTATGAACTATACGATTATAATGCATTATTGATTTCTTAGATATTAAATGGTTTTTATAAAAGTTATTTATTAGAATATGTAATCTAACGCCTACGCAATATTGTACGTGCATATTTTCTCACACAATAATATCAGTAAACTTAAAATATTAATATTAATTAATAAAACATAATATTTATTAAGTGTCAGTTCATCTGCAAACCTTCTGAAGATTTCAAAATGTTACATATAGTTACATATGTTTGTCAAAAACCCCTAATCTTAGTTTTACAAAAAATATTTTTGATGTCTGTGTAAGGAAGTTCACTCTGAAAATTATGAATGAGTACCCGAGAACCCGATGAGGATAGCCAGGATGAAAAGGCAAAAAGGAAACATACGAAATGTAGCCGATTCAAATAGTTAACCAACTGTTAGTATACCTCTCAAATAGACTAAGTATACAGGAATGAGCGATCTAGAGGCACAAAGTAAAGTGTCTGTTCTTTGATATCGGATATTTTGTTCCAGCTTAATGTATGCATGAGAAAACTCTCTCTACCTCGCTTTTATAGTATATGGACCGCCATTGAATTGTTGGGTCAACCTTTTACAAGACGTATAGTTTTCGCTTATTTAAATGGAGTTACTTACGAGGGGATACCGTTTTAAAACACTGGACAAAGCGATTCATTCCGATGATATTATTCACAAACTGTGAAATTGAGAAATTATTTATTGATTAATATTATAATATATGTAATTGACTTAATGGCACATATTTTCTTCATGAAAATAATCGATTGAATAAATTGCATAACATCACTTAAAGGATGTTAATTTCATGAATGTTATATATGTATGATTATCTCTAAAGACATTCAAAGTGAAAATTATGAAATTGTACAAACAAATGTATTTTATTTTTATTTATTAAACCAATTGTTTATTATACCAAGTTACTAGTGTTCGCTGAATTTGATATACATTTTGAATCATTTTAATATTGTACTATCCGATGAGTTTTGTCGCTTTTTAGTGACCCGGGTTCGCCTTCTGGTATCTCCAAACATTTCAAGTGACGAATGAACTTGAACTGATAATTTGATATAGATGATTATGTTTGCTTTCATATTTTTTCATCAGTTAAAAGTGCTCACTGTGAAAGAATCCGATCATTATCATTCTCAATATATTAGGAACATATTACAAAATTGTTTTTTTTCATTTTTTCTAAATGATAATGAAGTATTCAGCCACATACTATACATATATATTATATTTGATCGAACGTACCTAATTACTTTTTAAATAATCAAAAAATTTTTTTTTGATGAAATGAGTAAGATTCTGGTAAAGCTCGGTAGACGCTTATTATTATTTTCATTTTGAGTAGCCTTTTTAGAACTTCGCCATTAAACATGACATTGCAATGTTGCTGTATGTTCGCTCCTAATGAAATATCATAATATTTAGCTGTGGGGGATTTTTTATATTTTGTCTCCAAACAGCTTTGTTCCTGAGGAGTGAATAATTATGCTAACCATGACATAGTCAGTCGATTTCGCTTCGCTCCTTTGTTAGGAATCGGATTGGAACTTAAAAACAACATTCGATAATGAAATCATTTTTGCAAGAGTTCGCGCAAAGATTCTTGCCTGTCGACACCACAACTGAAAATGACGATGTCTACCACTCGGCTAAATGCCTGCTATTGTTACTATCTATCTATTTACCATAACTTTTTTGCAGCTTTTGAGAGTAAAACGTTAAATGTACTGTGAGAAAATTATGCTATCCGGAAAATATAAATTAAGTAATGATTCGAGTACCTTAAATATTCTAAAAAGTTCTGATGTCAAAATAGGATGCAAAAACTAACATAATACAACCGTATTCTATACGAAGCACAGTTAAAGCTTATTGAAAAACAAACGTTTGGCAATTTTCGTTCTGTTGTGGGTAGAATTTATATTTCATATAATTCTTAGACATTTCTTTGGCACAATAATACAGACAAACAAGTTTCTCGTATAATCATGAAGTCGTACACATCGTTTGAAAGGAGACCAATTGAAAATACTGCGACAGGGTTGGCGTATTAGTTTCTTACTTCGCAGTCATGCTTTCTCCGTCTCCCCTGTCGATTTACACCCACTTTTCACCCATACTGCCACCCACCCATTCACCGCGTTTTATTAGTAACAACTTCCGAGCCGTATGTGAAGAGAGGGCTTTTAAATTTACTTTTAATATAGAGTTTTGCATGAAAGTTTACCAATAAAGCATTACATCTTAAAAAGAACCATTTCTTTGTTGCAGTGTATTCTATTTTTTTTTGACAAAATATGATATTAAATGTGACAAAATTAATTTTAAATATTTTTTGAAACCTTTTGTTTTTGTTTTTATTGAATGATAATTGAAAATGAATGTTAATAAGTTTTTAATTACGTTGGCTTAGGTAAAATTGCACTGGCCTTCCGTAATGGTCTGAGTAACGGCGATGCATTAATTTTTGTGTGCTCATTTGAAATTTATTAATGATACATATTGATTTTAAATTGTTCAAATGCATTGAGCTTAGGGTATATCTAAAAAAGATTTAAACATGTGGGTATTGAATTAAATGTGTTTCCTTTATGCGGTTGTTTGAAAATAGAAAGTCTGTCTTCTGACTCTGACGGTTAAATATCCTTTATTCTGAGTCGATATACTCATTTATTGTTGTATTATCCTCAAGAGTGTGTTGTTGTGGATTTGATGTATATTATTTTCAAAACTGAAATTATCTACATTTATATCTAACCAATAACAAAGAAAACATAACACTCATCTCAGAAGAGTAATAACAGTGTTGTACTATAAATAGTGTCTGTCTAAGTTTTTTTCTTTGATTTGTTCATGAAATTCTTACAAATTGTGTAGGGATTTAGTAAATGAAATGAAATATATGGAACACATTACTCAAGTTAAGTTCGCCAGACCTGGATTGTAGGAAAACTGGCAAAAACTCGCAAAGCTCCGACTCTCACCGATCTCGAACAAAGGCACACTGCCGAGTTAAACTTTCAACTCTCCGTGCTTGAAATATTTATTGGAGGCACGCTGGGCGATATTCACTCCGGCTAGTCCATACCAGTTCTCTCCTCTCATTTCAGTCCTGTTATTCTCATTGCCTACACATGTTTGTATTTCTCCATGAGTAATTAGTTGCGACGTATAGATTTGCACTTTACCAATTTGATTTTAACGTCTTAGGTAACGAATCGTAAAAAAATTATATTTTTGAATAAATTTTTAAGCAATCAATAGACAATAGATAGAGTATTTTTGACGATAACCTTGGAGGTTAAATGCTTCATTTGAAAAAAATATGAAGGATAGCAATTAAATATTTATTTTTATAATTGCGATGACTTTTTCACGAAAGAATCTTATATATAAAACCGAAACGGCGTATGTATGCTGTGGGTCTGTAATTCCCTTTTGCATTGTTGGTCATTAAGTTGCCATAAAAACGAATATGAAAGAAAATATGTTTGAATTTTTATCGGCGAAGACATTTAGTCAAAATGTAATAAATTAGTCTTCTACTGAACTTTTCCCGGCTTTTATTATTAATGATAATGTTTATTATTTACGTGAAGGTATTATTTGACATTTCTCTGACAGCAAATTAGATTTTTTCCTTGAATTAGGACATTTTAATGGGCGAAAATGGGGCTGTCATCAAATTAAATAAAGTTTGTGATTTTATTTTAACTCTATTTTGGATGTTAGATTTTGTGATATAATTATGTCGAATGATATAACATTAAATAATTATTGGTCGCTTCGTCCGAGCGACGCCGTGTTGGAATACTAGTTACATATAAATTTAAGGGGAATTCACTGTCAAGACTTGCATTATGGCATTATTTAAAAGAAATAATTTGACGTTTTATTTACTAATTTAACATTAAATTTATTTGAATCAGGAACAGTTTGGTTCACTGTGAAAATTTTTCACTGCTAATAAATACAACAATACAGAGCTACATATTGTTTTTGTATAAATAAATCTGTATTTTTTGTTCGCAGTGAGCGAAACCTTTTCTGATACAAATAAATTTGATATGTAATAAGTACCAACAAATTCTGGTCATTTTTCCCGTAAGACATCGACTTATTCCACATGAAGTAGTGTTTATATAATTAAGAGTGCTTTTTTGTATTAAGTCATAGACTTATCTCATATCGTTTGACACGATCGCTATGAAATAAGTCGTTCTCGGCTAATTTTTTTATACAAAGAATTTATTTTTTGAAAACAGTCGTTGAATATGTCCCCAAAGCTCGAAGTTCATGAAATTAAACTCAATGGAACAAACAAACCACATTTGGCCAAAGCGATATGTAGGTCAGAGTTATTTCGAGCAGACCATAGACTTTTCACTTTAATTATTAAACAACGAAAGATGGGTACTGACACCAGACAGTGTTTTGGCCGGCAGTTGAATAACGAAGAGATGTTGAAATGACTTTATTTTTGATAGTCACTTATGTTTACACATAATTTTATGTCTTGATATATTTATATATATCATATATTTCAGAAAATATTAAATGTTCTTTCACACAACTTTATAATGAAACTCTGGATGTGTTTTTGACATAATGATAATTGATTAATAAATAAAATACATTGTACAGTTCTCCTACCACATATATTCTAGTAAAGAACGGGGCTGGTTTCACTCATCGTGAGCTGACACTTGATTTATTTACTTAAATGGCTCATCTTCATGTCAATTGATATCATCCTTACTAAACCAATCATCAATACCAAGCCCAAGTCGTCAAAGAATAGAACTCTAAATAAACAATTTCAAACATCAATCAATCGTTTTTTCTTATCGAAAAACGTGAATGTCTTTGATTTATAAAAATAAAACACATTTTTATCGTGATCACTGTCAACTAATCAGTTGATAATGCTTGGGAACAGCGAAACAGGTCATCATTCTTACTAGAATATATGTGGAAGTAGTACTATATACCTACTGCGCTTTATTTATTTAGATATTTCATTTCCACAAAGAAACACCTTATAAGTGACAATTATTTTTCACTTTACGAATATATCAAATAATTGTATCATAAATAAATTGTCTAATAAAAGGGAAATTACCTATTTCAAAATCATTAAAACATTAACCAATTTTAAAAAACATTAAAACTCCCTTGCTATGGTTATGGTAACTTCATGGATATATTTTTTAATTTCGTTGCTTCAAACGTTATATCAAATAATGCACTCGGGCAAAGGGCGATGAATCTTTTCATGTCGCAAGTTTATTTATTCACTTTTTTGTAACTGTATACGGTTGAATTCAAGAAAATTAAAACATTAAGTTTTCCACCGCTGCACCAAAGCAATAAGGAGATGGTAGAATTATTTAATGTGTTATATCTTAATTAGATATAAAACAAACATACATATATTTTCGATGTCTACTTCACTTTAGGATCTTACTGAGGTATACATTACCTTTGCCTTTTGAATGTTTATAAATGAAGGTATGTATGAGAGTCAAAAAGAAGATTTTACAACCAGGTTTCACAGTTATAATTGCATACTAAATACAGTCACTAAACCCAAAGAAGAAAATAATACCATTGATTTAATGTGAAGTGTCCAATGTACGTCTAAAGTTTTACTTAATCGACAATAATATGTGGGTATATAGTATTTTATAAATAAGTATAGAGATGTATGTAACATACAGATTTATAATACTCATAATTAATACGATAATATTGCTTATGTGTGTGGTTTTCTCATGGTTCAAAATGTATAGAATAATTCGTGTCCTGGTTCGTTAAACACTATCCCTAATACATAAATTTAGAGACCCGCTCGGCTCTGCCTGTATTGACTCAGCACTGCTGAAACATTTTCACGGTAAATTTGATTATCTTTACGTAACTGCATGTGGACGTAAGCTCAAGTGAAATGCATTCTTATTCAATTAGCAAGCGACCTTTTTTAATTAATTCGTTTTTGTCATTTGTAGGAGTGTCCTTCCTGATAACTTAATTATATCCATCTAACACAGAGACCCGAGCGGATAAATATATTTGGCCTTACATTTTGTTTCCGTGTACAGTTGTATTTTGTTTACAATAATTACTAAACAGTTTAAATGTAAGCGGAACTATTCTATGCAGAACAAATTATTCATCTCGTTGCAAATAATACGAAACGATATCTTTTGACACACCTATTTTATAAAATAACAACATCTTTTTAAGATAATTTGTAGCTCATAATGAATCGTATGATAAGTATTCAATAAATACATTATTTTCATGTTAGTTCGGTCAATAATAAAATATTATGAATGAGTTAATAATACTTGCGATAAGCGAACCAAGACCTGATATTTTAAAAATATGCGCAGTAATTACAAAACATTTGCTTAATTATTTTTATATAATGCTTTCGTCAGTGAACGTTAGAAGATACCACCTTGAAAGTTATTTTATTGATTACTTTGGTTCATAATGATATCGCAAATTTAAATAATAGAAAATCTTACAATAAATAATTGCCAACGTTAAAATCATTATACGGCCGTATCAAATAAAGCTTTTGATTTAAGCTGGTTTTTCAACATATCGACGCAGAAGAGTTTATATACTTCAAATTGTTTAAATAAAATTGAACGTTTCGTTCAGTCAGTTAGTGGGTATTTTTACTGATGAATGACTTATGCATGTCATGGATATGTAAAGTCTTAAAACACTGAAAACGTTGGTCATTAACCAACACTGAAAAATGGAAGGAGAAAAAGCTTCAAGTATTACATATAGTGAGTTCTTTTGTAACCACTATACGACCAACAATTATCACTTTTCAAATACATTGTTTATCTATTAACGATTTTATTGTGACCATTTTCAATTGATGATTTTCAAAAGCAAGCATATATCAAGAGCAAACCTTTATAAAATTAGTTTAAAAAGCTTGTTGAATTACCTACTGACAAAATGTCAAAATTGTTTCCTTTTCAACAAAAAATAGATACGACTAACACCAAAATACGTTGGCAAATGCTACATGTCAATATCAAAATTAATGTGATACATTTAAAACAAATCAATGAGATCAATGAACTGTCACTGATATATATTAAAGGGATATTCAAAGTCATTTCAGTTGTTTCCCGTTGATTACAAATAAAAAAAGATATCGTTGAATGACCACCCTTACCTGAACAACATTTTCAATTCTCTTTTACGGTCCATGAACCGCGACCACGCTAAACCAGGGGGCGTTAAAAATCCAACACGTACACAAACGTAAAAAGTACATATTTACCTTGTTGGGTAGTTAGATAGCTAACGTAAGAAAATACGGAAAACGGTGAAAAAGAATTATTGTAGTGATTTCCCGAGTGCGTACCGGGTCATTAGGCAGTCTGGGAAACGATTACTGAATAGGGGTTGGGCGAAGGAAAGGCAGGCAAGAAAATGCTAAGACTATTTTCTTTGTACTATGGATATCAATAAAGATTTTTTTAAACCGTTTTAGCTTAAAACGAAGATAAAAGAACAGTTTTCTTTCATTACTTTATCGCGCTTCGAAGATACTATAATATTTAAACTAAATGGATAGTATTTTTGATTGGTTTGGTGATAGTAAATCATTTATAATATTTGTATTTTTTTTTATTGCACTGGCTATTTTATGTGATGCAAACTTTCAGACTTACTTTAAAATTACGTTTTATAAAACAACGTTATTAATTGATTCTCATTGAAAAATTGCTTAATTTTTCTTTTCTATACTCAAAGAGACAAACGTTTATTCAAATATTGTATCAATATTGGACAGTTACAGTAACAACAAGGACAATTTATTTATTCTTTTGGGAATAAAATTCTCTTTGTGGTAGAATTTTGTGTACGAATTTCTATTAATTGCAGCTAAAGAAACAAGTATCAACCGCCTTTATTACAATAACCTAACATTTTTGATTTCGGATTGACCAGTTTAATTAAGTATCAGCAGTTTACCTAAAAAGTTTATACAATGAATACTGTTTGTGTTTTCTTGGTTTTTATCCAAAAAATGATCTTAAATACACACATTTTTTTATAATGTTTGAGCCGCTACCAAAATTTACTTAGGTAATGTGATTAAATCCTTGTTAACAATAACAGCGCGTTATAATAATTGAATAAAACCTTAAACCAGTATTCGTAAGGAAGTTTCTCAACTATTTAAATACATTGGTCAAAAAAAGTACAAACCAAATATTAAGAAATAACTGACATGCCTAGAAAAAGTACAGGAAAAGAAAATTAAGTAGTCCCTACCCACCCTATACATAATAAAAATAGCAAAAAGATCCGGGCTCCAAATACTTTATGAAGATAAATATTACATGATAAATACCGTACACCAGGGTTAAGGTAAATTAGTGTTGTAATTTCTTGTTATAAAACCGGTATACAAAATAATCACATTTTACACACAATTATTTTATTTTACTCGAATGCAATAATGATAATAATTATAACACAAACAAGGAAGTAATGTTAGCGTAAAATATTGTATCTGTTTACGACATTTTCGTTCTTAATTCCGCCTCGTTAATTTAAATGGCTTCTTGCATAACTCGGGACTTAATCCTTATTTTGTTATTTTGTATCCTTAGAAATCTCAGGATAAGCTCACAAAATAAAGGAAGATGTGAGGGCAACTTTGAAACTTTTACTCACTAAACTACAGCACAAGTTTGCTAAGCTCAAATTTTGTAAAATAGATTACAGAAAAAAAATACATAATAAGTTTATCTCTTTAAATTGAAATATAAAATTTCACTTCAGAGGTTTTGAAATACTTAAATTATAGCTGAGACATATTTTTAACAAATTTATAAAAATATAAAAATCAAGAAATATAAATGAGCATAAAAATGGTTATATTTGATAAAAACTGCTATGTATCTTTTAAAACGGTAAACAAATAGCAATGTGTTTTAGGTCTACAAAAATGAACAACAAGTAGAACTTAAATAGAACTACTTTTTATAATTAAAATAAATTGCTATTTTTTTACCATGTTATAGTGGAGTTCTACCAAGTAAATGCCAGTACAATCTATGTATCTTATAATTTGCCAAAACCGTTACAAACATATCATATTTTTACACTCCTCTAGAACTCAATTTATTAGTAGGAGCCGGATTCTTTTTTTCGATTTAAATCAGAAATGCACAATCTTTTTGGCAGAAATGCCAGTTTATCAATCTTTTGGTTGTTTGAGGGCCGCATGGGTAAAAGTGATTTAATTATCGTATTTCTAGTGCGTCTTGTCCATCGATCGTAAAAAGTTCTGAAGAAGAAAAGTTGATTAACGCTTGTCATATTGGGTCGCATGCAATGTCATTTCGGGCCGCAGGCGCATCACTTATTTAAACGATTGATAGTGAGTGTGTAAAACTTCAATGTACATATTATAAGGTTCAGAAAATCAAATTAATTTTCTAGAGTGCTCAAATACTAAAAAGTTTAAATTTAAAAGTATTTTTATTGAAATTTATTGAGGCCTGACTTTGATATTCTAATTCAAAAATCATGTATAAACATACGCGTAGTTTTGTGCTTGACTTAATTTCATGTACATAAGTCTCAAAAAGGTTAACCTAAGTGCTTGTATAGAAACTTTCCTAAGAGCCTACGATAACTTTGCCATAAAAAACTTGCTGCTAAGCAGATTTTCTGTCAGAAGTTAGTTTTATTTTATCCTCACAGAAAATATTACGAAATAATATTTTTTGAGCACTTATAGATTGATGTTATCGTCTTTACTGTGTTGGCAACAGACTCGGTAAAATAATTATGTAATCTTTCAAAGTATCTAAATAAATAGTAATCTTTTAAGTCAAACATTCTAAGTCAAAAATAAGTGATACTCAAACTGCACAAGGATCGTACAAAAATAAACAAACAAAAACATATTTCGCTGATTATTTAAAATTTGCTTTATTTATCTTTGTTAGATAGATATTATCAAATGAAACAAATTGACATGGAAATTATTTGTTGTAGAGGTTAGAAAATTCTTGGTATTTTGATCAAATATTTTTTTGATAGCTTTTTATTAATTTTCAGTAATAATATAAAGTAAGAAAAGTACCAATAAGTTTTGAAAAGTTACATGAATCAAATGGACTGAAAAGATTCTTAAAGCATTTATAACAAACTTTAATACAGAATATGAAACATTGAGCGAAACCAGTCCTGTTTTTTTGTTGTTTATTGAATCGTGTATCGCGTCCCTTAAAACAGGTCTTACAATAATTTTTGCTTGTAATTCATTTTGAGATGAAATATTTAAAATAATGAATTTTTGTTTACCAAATATCCATAGTAAGTTTATTAAAAAAAGCGTAAGCTTTTGTGTTAATATCAAAATCTTATGAATAGATAGGGTGAAGCTAAGCGTATCAAAAGCATTTTTATTTCGTTGGACATACAAGAAGTATAATAATTCGGTTTCAATATTAATGGTTTTAAAAATAGAATTTCCTTGAACTAGATAATAATTTATTGAAAGCTTTTCATTTGCTTTACTATTATCACTTTCTTTTGATTTAATTTTAATATTTACATATAATATAAATACTCGAATGAATAATTATTTAGAATGTATTATACCCATAATGCAATACGTGCTCGATGATCTTATATTAAACATTAAAAAAGGGAATGAGCTCGAGTATGTGCTATAGTCGAAAACATGACTATTCAACAAAATCCCTCATTTAACATGACTACCTAAAGTTGTTTACGCGATATAGGCAAGTGCTTACCATAAACCTGTATTCGAGAAAAAAGTAAAGTTCTCAGGGGAAAAAATGCGAAACCTTCTCATAGGTTTTTCGTAAAACTTTATTCAATTATTTCATACCTAGCAGGATAAATGGAACAGGTGAAAAGGGCTTAGTGAAATAATTCAGGAAAACTTTTGAAAGCTGGTTTGAAGCGGATAAGAGGAGAAATACAGCACGCGATAACAGAAAATTTTGAAAAACAAAGTGTTTCTTAAGTATTAAGAAAGCGTCAAATATTTATGCAATCCCTTACTTAACATTGTTTGTGCTTTAATTTGAAAAAAACGTGCGTGTTTTATGCAGGCCTGTGGAGTTGAAATCGTAGAATCGCGGTTTTTTGGTCGGAGTTGGTGTCATCGCGACGTTTTAGTAGGAGTCGGAAGTTTTGAAAAGTTTGAGGTTTTTATATATGCATATAATATGAAAAATGTGGCTTTTGGCCGTATTGGTTGGTTGATATTTAATTGAATACACATAAATAGAAAATGTAGGAAAAAAAGGTGTCGAAATTAAACTTTTTTTGGTCGGAGCCGTGTTTTTGGTCAATGTTGAAGTTGGAGTCGTGTTTTTTTACGACTCCAAAGCCCTGGTTTTATGGATTAATCTTTACAATGGCCAATCACTTAAGTATTCAATGATTATTTTGATTGATTGACACTCAGAAGCTTTATTGTTACGAGCATATAACAGTATGGAATAACAGGTATGAAACTCAAAAGTAATTCGATATCTGACCAGCCGTTTCAATAATCAAAACCAATCAATTAAAAATCATTTTTTTCAATATAAAATTACAGTTAATATTCCTAAATATGGCAATGAACTATTTTATTATGTAAACTGATGTCGATCATATTCAAAAAAATATAATTCCAAGATATTACTTAACATTTCGAAATAAAATGGTACCTATACTAGATAAAGATTCGCATAAATTTTTCATTAAAATAATTGTAGGTAACTTAATGTTATATAGTATCGTATGAAATATAAAAGTATAGATGTAACATTTTTTTGTCAAGGTTCAAATATTTAAATACTCGTAGGCTTGAAGCGCTGCCGAATTATATCGAGTAAAGGTTTTTTTTAATCAACATGAATTCAAAAAACTTCAACCTTTCTTATAGTTTAGTAGGGAAAAAATATTGTATTATGCGAACATATACGCTCGTGTAACCCGATTAAGTCTTGCTAAATACAATTATTATTGAACCTCCGAAATTTTAAAAAATATGAATTTCATAAAGTCATCTGAAAAATATTTTTTCTTCGTAAATAAACTTTGTTTCAATTATCAGAATGATTTTTAATCAAAAAACTGGTTTATTTATTTTAAAATAATGTAAAATCAACTTATTAAAGCCGAAAACAGTGAGGCAAATCTTTCATATTCTTGATTACGGTTTTCAACTGAAACCAAAGCAAATTTAAAAAAAATGTACTTTCGATGAATTCGACGGTAGGTTTATGGAAGTACATTTTAATATAAAATTAAAAAACACATTATTCCACGTTTTGTGTTACTAATTGTGACACGTGTTTTGCCTCATTCAGAGGCATCTTAGGACTAACGGAAGTCCGATGAATTAAACATTTTGCATTGCTTAACGCATTTTGCATCACTGTCGCTTATTGTTAGTAAGGCATTATTTTAATAAATGAAGCACATTAAATGTTCCCATTTATTATTATAAAGATCAAGACTGGTTTCGCTCATCGCGACCATTACTTACATATAATCAGTTCAATTTTTCCACATATTGTGTTTTATTTATTTAAGTAATTATCAACTCAAATAAGTTTGTAGGTTTTAAAAAAGATAAATATTTTTTAACATGTAATATTTATAAAATTGAAAATTCTTCGTTTTGGGGTAAAAATTGACTCCTAGCAATTAACTTTTTAGATCTGTAAACAATTTATTATTTTCAAATACAAAGTTGTTAGACTAAAGAGAGTCTGGAAAAAGTTGTGGAACAAATTATTGTTTATTATCTCCATTCAGGGGGTTCTTGAGTTTTCTCGGCAAACTTTCTCGAGATTTCTCATTATTTGTTTTGTTACTTATTCAAAGTGCCAAGAGAGGACTTTATGAGTTGCTGCTTGTAAGTTAAGCTCCATCAAAAAGATTGCTCAGGTACATAACTTGTTCATCAATATTTCTGTGAATATTATAAAAACTTTTTCTTCTTTTCCGTTTGAGATGTTAGCTTTTGTCTTTGTCTACTGTTCTGTTAAATCATTAGCTGTAATAGAAAGCTATGCAACTGTAATGAAAAGGTATTTAAAATTCTTTTACTCCAAATGTGGCTCGATTATTTATACTCTTTACATATATCATATGGAGTTCTTATTGAGAATATCTAATAAAGCTATTTTACGAAAACGAGATGGAATTTTGTCTTACAGCTTCTCGCTTTACAAAGATGAAAGATAAATAAAAGTAAAAGGTGGGGCTTGGATAAGAACAATAGCTTATAAGTAAGCTTATTCTCTTTCTACATCCGGTTTTAAGAATCAGACGGATGGGGTGGGGGAGAAATCGGAGTATAGAAATTACATAATTTTATGTCTTTGAACACATATTAATAAATTTATATATATGCGGGCGTTTTTTATAAAAAGAAAAGGTGCCGGAGCTCACTTCATGTCAAGCTTTTTACTAAATATTTTTTTTCAAATATCATGTAAATGAAATTTTAAGCAGCGTTTCCAATGTCACGAAGCGCACATTTTTTTGCTATAGACATTATATCTTAAGTTAAAGAAACAATCAAATACCAATTATTCTTTCAATCACATGGAATAAAAAATTATCGCGTCAAATTTGTGTAAAAGAAAGAAAATAAAAGTTTCCGCACATTGTCAATCGCTAGGCACGTGCATTCAATCACACACGTCAGAAGTTACTGGCCGTTATCAGTCCTTGAGCACGAGTGACCAATGGGAACGTGGACAAGTCCTCTTCTCCCTCGTCATCACATGAGAGCGCCAATTTCGAGTCCATCCACATCTCATCTGGTTCATTACAATACCATATTTTATCATTTTGATCAATTATATTTATAAATATAGATTGTAATTACATAAGCGCAAACATTGTTTCGTCTAATTGATTTTAAAATTTTGATAAAAAAAACACTGAAAAAGGTGCCGGAACGCCGTTCCACCGCGTTAAATGGTAAAAAAAGCCCTGTATAGTTATTCGTTTGTATAGTTTGTATCGTATGTATAGTTATTCGTTTGAGATTTATGACAGTGAATAAGCAACCAAAAAGGACAAACACCAGAGAGCGTCAATCACTCGATAACCGGATCAAATGTTAACTCAAGTAAGTTTATCACCGGTAACTGATCAACTATTGAAAATACTATATGGCTAGTGTTTTATTCGGTTTTGTGTTGGCCCCTTTAAATGTTAATCTTAAATGAAAATATTTTCATTGAATATCTTCTATTCCAGCGCATTCTTTCTATTAGCGATCAACCAACTATTATCTGTCTTCTAGCCTGATCTTATTATCAGGAACATTTTATAATTACAAGGTGGTCTGCTGTTACTGATTTTTTTATTATTTCATATAGGCATGGTAAAGCCACAGGAAGCAATATACATAAATAAAAGTTTCAAATTAGTCCCGCATTCTTTAATGATAATAATTTACCTTTTATAAAAAAAACCATCGTAAATCTTAGTCTGAAAATTGTCTCAAAGGTTTTTAAACAGAGCTATCTTTATTTTAAGCAGATAAAAAAGCATGCAGTAGATGGAAAAAAGAAAAACAACATCCTTATATTCTAAAAACAATAAAGCAACTTTTTTCTTTACATACTAGTTCGCTATATTAAAATAATATTGTTTCATGTTCTTCTGGCCTTTTCTCAAATGCTTTGATGCCCTGATTTTTTTAAATGCTTGAATGGATTTTCAATATCAGGAACTCACTTCAAACTCTCTCTTGCAACGTTAACCGATGGGTGGAAAATCCTATCACTACGAAGAGTTATGCCGCTGAAACATAAACATAAGGATTTTGAGTTTATGTCATAATAGAAAATGACTAAAATTAATGATGTTTGTTATTTTTTTTGAGTTGTTTGAATTTTGTGCATTCAACTGACTAGGCTACGACTCAAGAACTTGAACGGAAATGACTTCATAAAAATTGATTGAAATCATAAAAAATATGTCATGTTTTCGTAACTTTCCTACCACTTCCTGATTTTTTGATTCCCGTAACTCATATGTCGAGTCTAGCTCGATATCGTATGGGTAACGCGCAACTCTTATGTCAAGCCTGCTCAACATTGTACAATTTTGATGGATTTTTTTTTTAAAATTATCCTCATTTCAATAACCGTATATTTTTGATTGTGTGCACTAGTCAAAGTTTGTAACATGTCACAATGTGGTATATTCATTGGTTTTTCGTTTTACCATGCTAATAAATACGCAAACCCTGTGATATCAACTAATTTCTCAAATGTATTTAGGAGTTGCTGGAAGCAAAAAAATAATATATTAAAGAGTGCAAAGGCTTAAATCTTATTTTAGAATCTAAAAATAGAATAATGTTTTTTTACTTGAAAACATATACAAGGTATCATTTACATCTTTATTTATTTCATTTCAACTGACTATGAATTGTTAAAGATTAGAGATTTTTCTTAATGAAAAAAAGTTTAATCTCATAAAACAGAATATGTGTGATAAAATCTTACGTATAAAACCAAAAGCAATTGACATTTTAATAATTACGGCCATGTTAAAATCCCTTTTTAGTATGTCTACTGAACTATTGAAAATTGAGGTGCAACAGAATGGATACACCAATTTATCAATATCTCACGCCCCTGTGCATGTCTGAGCCGTTCGTAAAAGCTTTTATGTGGAAGATTGTCGATTATATTTCGATAGATACCTCGGATTCTAATTTGGCAATGGAATTATTAAATTATCTGGTTCAACTCCAGCACAAGCTTCGTAGCAGTGCCTCAATTAAGTGAAATAAATATATGTTTATATGACATACGTCTGTTGTATCTTATTATAGAATAAAATACTTCTTAAACGAATATGATTGATATTTTATTGGTATTAAAAATAAAGACTAAGGCTCTACAGAAACAATTACATATATTGCGTTATAACACTTTCAATGATAAGAATGTCAACTCTTGGTGAAAAAGCGATCTCAATATAATAATCAAAAAAATAGACTTGCTAAAATTTATTATTTATTTTAATCAGTTAATAATGCTCAAACTGAACAAGTTCGGTACTTGTCTTAATACTTACCTAAATAAACATAATTGGTTCATATAAATAAGTGGGAAACTTCATAATAAATGGACATTATCGATCGAGGAGCTATTTTTGGTTTAAGTATCATTGGTATTATTCCTAATTGTTATTTAGAATTTTATTTTATTTCTTTGTATTTCATATCCGTTTAAAGCACGAATGTGTTTAATCATCATAATATAATTTTAAAAACATATTGAGAATGAATTCAGCTCAGCAGATTAGTGATTTTGTCGTTTCATTTATATGGTTTTTTAAAAATCCGTCTCATCACTTTTTTATTTTATGTTTTTTACCCAGTCATATTTTGTAACAAAAATTGTACTATTTCAACAAAACATTATGATTTGTTTTTCATTTTATCAATTCAGTAAAGTTCTTAACCGACAATACATATATATTTATTCTTAAAATTTAAACATATAGGTAGTAGATATATTGAAAATGATTGATTGATTGAAGCTCAATTTATATTGAACATATTATTTTTTGAAATCTTTCTATTATTTATATACACGTATGTGTGTATATGATACAAAACTCAAAAGACACTTCTTAATTTTATAAGAAACTTCTTTTATTCGTGAAACTTAAGCGAATAATTTGTCTCTCATGTGACCATAAGCCATGAAGCATTATAGATAAAATGTCTAGACTGGTTAATTAATTGTTAATCGATTTTAATACATTAAGTGCTATTTGGCGACAACAATAGGATAAGTAAAACGTCTAGTATTGAAAGTGAACATAGCTATATTTTATGGAGAATAAATGAATTAATAAACAACTTAACATGTTTAAACAATGACTCACTACTTTCATTGATAACAAGTAATAATCAACTCATGTCGGCTAGAATCGAACTCATCAAATTTAATTATGCTCACGATGGTCAACACCGCTTGTGAGCATTATAAAAGATTGCAGAATAGTGTAAGAGGACAATTTTTATAAATCAAGAATTGACGGTAAATCTTTATGGACCCGACAGGAAGCCGTTCATTCCTTTAATATCCACACTTTGCTTGAATATAGCAATTCCAACGTGATATTCCACCAGATTGCTCTCCATCGTGTCATTCGATCATTATTTCCAGGATTTTTATTTAAATGGACGTTCGCTGACAAAATTGCGAAAAATAAGTGTAAGCCCCTGGGGGTTAATGCAAATACAGTTTCCGCTTGCATCGTATCGTGCAAAACGAAGAGGTGTTCTGATTCATTCCTTATAAAAGTTAACACATTACAATTATGTTGTAACGTTTATTCTATCAGTAAGGCGGTAAAGAAGATTGATGACGATTAAAGAACTTAAGCGGAGTTTGCGTTGAAACATATCCTATTTAATCGTCTAAATTTTCACTCCAGTACTTCGTTTATGTTCCAATAAACGCCGAAGACATAATTTTCCATTAGAGCATCAATCATGAATTAGCTACAAAGAAGACGTTCTGTACATAAGTGTACCCAACAAAAATAGAGCTGTAAAAATACTATAACTAACAGTGGCGCTTAAAGCGGTCCTTATTATAGATATTAAAGTGAAGTTAATGAAGTATTTAAAAAAATATATATATGACATTAAAAATGAAAAATGTTTATCATTTTTTTATCAATATTATTCGCTTACAATGGTGCAAATTTGATAACTAAAAACCATTTCACAATCCAATTAAAATAAATTTCAAAAGCTATAATTTTTTATAACTCCATTAAAAAAGCACAGTGAAACTTTGAATTGCGAAAATCCCTTTAAGTTCTAGCAAAATTTATATAATTTAACAGTTATCGAAAAATAGGGACAGACACTCCAAATCAAAAGTTATTTTTACTGACGATGATCAAAATACGCTATGGTGGCTCCAACACTTACAAGCTGATTTGACACCGCTAGATAAACATCAGATCCATGAATTCTCATTAAATTCATTCAGCGCTAAGTTTGAGACCTTCTCATTTTGATCAAGACAAAGCCGAAAGAATTATTCGGGTAACGTAATCGGCTAACTACTGAATATAAACTATTTTCCTCTTTTCGATAAAGGGTAAAATCTACTATGATTACTTTTGAGAGTCCAATCGCCAGCAAAGGATCCCAAAAAATTATGTAGAAGTGTGGAAATACCTAAAAAATTAAAGTTAAAGATAAGATTCAAATTTAAGCTTCATCAAATTACTATTATATTAGTCCCAGCTCAAGTTACATGAATTGACAGTATCAGTTATTGGTATAACCGTGTTACATTGTTCACTGACAATATACAGCACAATATAGGCTTTGTGTAATTACTAACATGTTAATGAGCGCAATTTAATTAGCCTTAGATACAAAGCAATGTTATCTGAAGCTCAAAATAATCACGACAATTAGTTTATTTGTAAGATTCTGATCAAATTAACGCCGATGGTTACAAATCTATTACCAATTAATTAATTTCGATATTTGATAACGTTGTTTTTCAATGAAGAATAATATTATATGTGTACCTACTAAACGGATTCGATTAATTTTTCGTATAAGTTAATTGATAAATCACTAAAGAAAAAAATCCACTTAAAAGTAAATCTCAATCTTGATATTCACGTTTTGTACATTTAACTATTAACGTTGAGAGTTGCAGCTAAGCGGAAATGTTGGAGATACCTTATCTTTTTTTAGAAACAAATATTTTTAAGCCCACGTAATAATTTTGATTTTATAATCAAGGCATGTACGTTTGTGACGTTTTTTTGAACGATTGGATTACGGTTTTTATACCCTATTGAAGTCTTCTTGTTTAGTAATTGTTTTATGACTACACAGTTTGTGCCTGACTAACCTCTTTGTATTCGATCGTAAAAATAACTTTTTTTGACATTTTCTTCAAGCGGTTCATATTTATTGAACTCTATATTTTTGGGCACTAGTGAATTAATGCCATTTTTACTTTTTTTAAGTCAGTAACTTAATCATTCTTTTCGAGGACGGTAAAGATATAAGTGTAATGGCATTTCTCTCGAAGAAGTAGAAAATATTAAACATATTCATGTTTTTAATATTTATAAATCCTTTACCCTATTAGTCGATTCAAATATCTATGTAAACCTGTATCTTTTAAATGATTCCAGAACTTAACCACAAAAGTAAATATACTATAAGTTTGAAAGCGCTTTAAGAATTAAACATGTTTTAAAATTGTCATTGCCTCAAAAATCCTTCGGAAGCTTTTATGGGTAGCATTTGAGGACAAGCTTAAATGTCTCCATAGAACAAAGAACAGGTAGTTTCCTAGTTGATTAAGGATATTGATGCTTCATAAGACGAAAGATCAAGAGATTTCAAAGTTGAAGTGAGTGACAAACAATGTCAACAAGGGTAGTACTTGTATCTTAAAGTTGCCCGGATTTGACATCACTGAGCAAAGGATAAGTTTAAGGGGTAGAAAATTGTGAGAAAGGACTCAAACAGACTATCAAAGTAGGCTGATTTATTGACAAGTTCTGTATGTATAGGTATTCACAATAGCTTTTAAAAATATATCAAAGCTTTGAACGAAGCAACGTTACAGTCAATTTCATTAAAGTTGATGTTCTATTTATAAATTCAACAGAATGTAAGCTAATTGTGTATTATACGAAATAATTGTTGCGTATAATTTAAATTAGAGTTGATTTTACTTTTAATCAAAGATATTGTTTATCACAAAAATATCCCATAAATAAACAGAATTACGTCATTGCTAAAAATAATCTGAAAAAAATCTGAAAAAAATATTAGCCATAACAAGCTTCCTAAGCTCTTCTTTCCTCCATTATTACTCACACATTTGAGCATGGCCATTAAACTTTGCACTCGATTCGCCAGCCGACCTTTGGTTGCGTAAACAGTTGCCTTACACAACAAAACCCCAAATCCTTTATTTTCATATTATTTATTATAACAATAACAACTGTAATGTATATGCGATGGCGCAAAAGGATTTTTGGTCCAGACGCTTAAACCCCGACATTAACTCGGGTAAGTTAGATACAGCGACACCTAAAATGAGGACTTATTCAATGTTACCTTGCATTGCGACCTTTTCTATGAAAACCACAGTTGACTTACCAAAAGCTTTCGTGTCTGACTAACTTTTTAATTAATGAAGAATCGTCCGATTGAGAAATTTAAAGACATTTTACTTGTGCAATAGAATTTTATTTCGAATTAAGAAATGTACGCACATTTTAACAAATAATTCCAATATATACATAATCTAGTAAAAACAAGGTATGAAAATTGTTTTTCATACCTTGTTTTTTCATTCTTAACTTTTGTATAAATATCACTGTTTTATTGTATTCCTTATCAGTTGACAATGCTCGCCATGAGCGAAACCGGTCCTGATCAAATAAATTTTATGTGGAAAAAGTACTAAAAATGCATTATTATTTTTATTATAATGCCTTTCCACCAAGTATTGACAGTGAACACCTTAAAAGTGATACATAATCTACATAACAATACCCATATCGACATTTGCTATTAGCTATTGAATTAATCAAAGTCTTATTGTCATTCTGAGCTTGAGTATATATTTTTAGAATTCTAGTACACGTACATAATTTTTGTTGCATTTGGACAACATGTCTATATTCCGCAATTTTAAACGCCTCAATTATGAAAAAAAACAATTTATCATAGAGTAAATACATCATGATACAGTAATAAATGTATATTTAATCACATGAGACAAACTCAGTAAGAAAAGAAATCGTACAAAGCCATGCTCCACCAAATATCAAATGCTAAATTGACAAAATCTTCATTGGCATTGTCGAGATTTGAACCTTCACATAGTGATCGCTAGACCACATAGATCTGTTCATGAAATGTATATTGATCAAAAAAACAATCAGCCGGAAAGCGATTTATCTCTATTGCTTTCTTCTGACAAGCTTTGAAAATCATTTTTCGTATATCGTGCAGACACAAAGTAAGGTGCTATTGTGAAAGCTTTTACCTACGGTTGAAAATATATATTTACAAATATTAAACGTTTTACAAAAAGTCACGAGAATTATTCTTTTCTTTATATGGGATAAAAATATATTGTTTAAATTGGAATTTACTTTGTAGAACTCCATTATAACACGGTTAATAGCAATATATTTTAATTCTACATAAAATACTTATGTGATATACATATGGTTTATATCTATTTCGGCCTACTACATCGTCAGAACTATTTTTAAACGTACATTTACTTATCTCTATACACTGGTGTTTTCCAATGTAAATGCCAATTCAATCTTTTTAAGCGATTACAATTTTGACCATTCAAAATGTGTGTTTTAATTTACAGTGTATAAAGTATAAAGTATAAAGTGACGCTAAGTTATATACAGATCAAGACCAAATTTTCTACAACAGCTGGTAAATTCGCACTTGATAATTCAAATAAGATTTACTATTACAATATTAAATTAGGATGTTATAACAGAAGAAAAGATGCATTGTGTACCATGTCTACACCAGTATATATAGAAGGGTAAATGTATGTTTAATCATAGTTCCGATGATGGCATAAGCCGAAATAGCTAAAAACCATATTTCATATAATTTCTGTTAAACTATAACTAGGATAAAAATTCTTGGTCATGAAAATGTTTGCAGAAATTTGACAAAAGCTGTTTAAGATAGCTCTAGAATGAAATTAGAGGCTATAAACTGAAAAAGCACAGTTAAATAAAATTTAAATTTGTACCAATGTATTAATTATTACAAAATTGTTAAAAAGGTTATTATAAAAACATCTCAATATCAAAGTTTACATGCTGCAAATAACATCCCATTTAAGGCAAAATTATAACACTTTCGAATACGTGATCCCTATAAGCTGGCTCCATTACCGACCCTTATCGTGTGGTTTCTCATAAACTCTTGAGAGAAAGGTGAAGCTTGGTAGCAGATTTTCAAATTGAATTTTGTATTAATTCTGCCAATATTATTTCTATGGACGATGTCATTTCTTGGAACCCTTAAATTTGACAGAACAGATAAAAAAATGTTTTTTTTTTATACCATGTTAATTCTCTCCATGGACTTTTTATGAAGCTTGTTTCAACGTACTTGATCATTTAGGATGTCACCATTAAACTTTTTCTAAAAATGATTTCATATTGAGTTGGCAAAATTATTTTTAATTTAATCGCTGTCTTCTACAGAAAATATACTTGTTTTATTTATCAGTCATCGTAAGTTAATAAGAAAACAATCATTTAGAGAATGGTTTCTTCGAAATTTGATGATTTCTACAAGTTGTTCAACGCTATTAGCTTGCATGGTGCCGTACACTACTTTACAATTGACTTTAATAACATGGTAGCTATAAACTAACAAATTTCGAGCGCCAATATTCAAAGAACCTTTATAATACCGTATAAATAAGTGCTCTATTACCTACCTGTAATTTTTTTCGCAATATCGAAAAACATTTTCTTATATAATATATATTAATCGTAATGGTCTAAGTGACACTCTGAGTTATCTGTAATCGCAAAAGCACTTTTACTCATTTCTTAGTAAACAGTCATAATGTCGCATTTATCAGTGATATTTATTATACGGAAGAAGGCAACATTTCGCAAAGAATTTCCTTTTCTAATTTCAATATGCGATAAAGATGACAATCGGAAAACAGTTTACTACAAATACCATTTTTATATATAAACGATCCTTTGATATTCACTTGATAAGTGCTTACATTTTCACATATAGGAATTTTTACCTCGTCGAAAAAGCTCATACCTAGATATTATAATGTTATGCTGATAGTTGATAATGTTTTTTGATACTTTCCCAGCATCAGCAAAATTATTATCTAATAAAATTAACGACTAGAATTTGTTGAAACATACTTTCGGGTGACAGAGAGATTAACACAGTAAATTTATTTTTATCGGCAATACCCTAAAACTAACTCAGATTGTACTGGACATTTATACTTTTATTGTAAAACCCAAGACTGATTGAATTGAATAAGTACTCATTCTTAGTCAAAGTAATCATTCGGCCCTAGGAGGATGAATAAAGGGTGTGTGTGGAGGAATAGCATATTCACAAACATACATTTTTAATACATCTATAAATTGATTAGGAAATCTTTACAATCTTTATGAAAATTGACGAACACAGTTGATCGATCAACTACATGACCGTCTATAGATGTAATCAATCAATTATTCTATATATACATCTGTAATTCTTCGTTTATACATAAACTCCCTTTTTCAAGGATCGAACTAAAAATTTAATTTATTTAAAAAAATACCAATATGTGGATAGCTAAATATATTTAATCACTTTTATAAAACATAAACGTAAATGTATGAACACGGAATTTTCACGAAAAAACTAAATCTAAATTTAAATTAAAAAAAAACACGACTTCTGAATTTATGTATATGAATGAAGTATGACACTAAAATCATATAAATTCAATGTTAGTAAGTATAGCATGATACGTATGCTTCTCTGGTAAAAATAATTATCTAATTGGATGCTTTTTATTATATCCCACACAAAAATATTTTCGCCCCAGTAAAAAGCTTGCCAAATTACAATTTAATAGCAAGGTAGTTTTCGCCAGGTTCAACACGAAATTCTCACCCTCTTAATTGCATCTCATTGCCTTCTATATGAGAGCCGTTATCTCACCTAATGAGACCGTTTTCCATATAACTTACGATACAGGGTTGGCACATTTTTTTTGCCACGCATGTATTTTTTGTTTTGTCATAATTTTCTTTTTCTTGTTCTGGCTGTTTGATACAATTTGTTGCATAAGATAATCAGAAAGCTGTTTCACTTCTTTCAGTGAATAAATTAATTAGGATTTTTTTC
This sequence comes from Himalopsyche kuldschensis, assembly GCA_028554975.1. Lineage (NCBI taxonomy): Eukaryota > Metazoa > Arthropoda > Insecta > Trichoptera > Rhyacophilidae > Himalopsyche > Himalopsyche kuldschensis. Next base: position 4,249,076 of record JAHFWI010000005.1, read on the forward strand.
TATAATTCCGTTGACTGAATCGTTAAAATTTCATTAAAATATATCATTGTTATCGTTTCTTTGCACAAATTAATAAGCTTTCGCTGTTTTTCTTTTTATGACATCATAAAAGCCTGTGTTTGATTGGTTGAAATAAAAAGGAAGGCCAAAGCACTGTTATACTAAAACAACCAATTAAAATAACCCTTAATAAAAATTAATAAAACCAATGTAAAATATAATATGAGTATTTAATTTATTGACATACATTTCAAGCCTCTCAACTCTACATATTTTTTTCAGAATTTACTTATAAATCGAAAGCAAAGCTTTTTATATTAGTAAGTGTAATTTAATTAGAATTTTATCATTTCCTTACGTTTTTTTACATACATACATAACTGGATGGATAGAAACACTTGGTGCGGTCAAAATCCAATAAAGCTTTATTGCAGTCAAGAACTGATACAAACCAACATATGAATGGTTTTTGATATCAACTGTATGGCTCTGATGATATGTATCCATAATAAAAGACTGTAATGTTAAAATATAACACTTCTTCAATTAAATAAATCACAAGAATATTTGTTTTGGAAAATATGAAAGACTTTTAATTATTTCTTCTTATCATTCATCTCGTTTGGCAGATAAAAAATCGGACTTTAAATACTTTGCCATGATGGCCAAAGTTGCACAGACGCCCTGCACTATAACTGCAGTTGAAAAGCGGGCGCGTTCTAACCGTATTTTATCTTCACGGCTAATATAGCCCACATTTTAATAACACAGCGTAAATATATTCCGTGTTGTACGTCGTGCCTAATTCTATTCAGTGGCTTACTGCTTTAATGTGGAACCAAAATAATTCAATATAACTGAGAATAAATAAATTATCAGTATTTATTATTATTCTTTCAATAAAAAAAATATACATTTCACCAATGGTATATAGTTTTTAAATTATTTTTTTTTTAGTTTTTTCCGTATGACAAATTTAGCTTCGTTCTACTTCCACATATAATCTGATAAATATGAGGGTCGGTTTCGCAAATCACCAGCATTGTCAACAATATGGTTTTTATTACTTATTTCATTATTTATTATCTCGCATGGGGTTAAAGAAGAATTTTTGTTGATGATTTGGTATCCTGAAAATCGTTCTATTGGAATAGTATGTTTTTCCATTTGCGCCTGCATCAACATTAGAATTTTTAAAAAATCAATTTGTTAATGCACATACTTGTTGGATTTTATATTATTAATGATCATTATCACTTAATTGGTGCTTAATGTAGTAGCTTCTATTGCTAATAGGTTTTCAACTTTTTAGTTATAGTCTGTTTGATATGAATTATGCTTATTTGTCTTTAAATTATTTGCATATTCGATAACCAATTGTTTGTCATACCTTTATTAGTCTTGCTTAGCTTTTATATAAAGAACGCTGTATTTTAGTATTTATTATCAGTTGATAATGCTAGCAATGAGCAAAACCTGTCTTGATCTAAGTAAATCTAATGTGGAATAAGTACTAAAAATAATTATAAGGTTTGATTCTATGGGTACTGGCCGAATGCATCTTATGTACACAAATAATAATATTCATAATATAAAGAAGGATGTCACTGGTTTTTGAAGTCTACTATGTTTTGATTTAATGTTATACGGTTCCTTTATAATTGAAAGGAATCATTTCTATGAAGACCATTTCGCAAAATATACGTACCTATCTTAATATGATAAAGCTTGACTCAATAATGAAGCAGTTGGTTTTATGCCTTGTTTAGATTGATGCAAAGAATCTAGAGTTTAATATTAATAACCGATAAATTGTTATTATAACGGAAATTTGAGGTCCAATATTTAAAAGTCTGACAACCATTTAAAATCATTTTTATATTATATGCCTATTTGTTATAAAAATAACTATTTCGTGGAGTGTGGACAAGTGTCTAACGATTTCGGCTGGCCACAAAACACCTAAAAGTTTTCCTAACTTTAGTCAGTCTGTGTTGGTACATTACAATTCTTTACAGCGAGAACAAAAGCACGACAGATATTCTTTGAAGCGGCTTATTTGGCATTGAAACTTTTTACACTATATGGCTAGACGTTCCGCGTAAAGTTCATCATAATTTATTTATTTAAATCGTTTTAAGCTTCTCTGTAGACTAAGCTTTGTTTGAATTTGTTTGTGTCCAAATATACCTTTAAAGACCAACTTATATTTCAATAGGTTTTCTTGCTCAAACTTTTCATATTAAAAGATATTATGCATCGTAGCTAATGGCATACTTATGCTATTTGGTCAAATAATTTGAATCTTAGTTAAGTCAAGTTTCACGGAACACGCAAGGTAATGCTAGAACTTGAAACCACAAAATTTTGGGATATCAGCTGATTTATTTATCGTTACATATATTTATTGAAGAAAATACAATACATGGAATTTACAACTGACGCCAATGCGCCAAGCATTTGACAAATACATTTATATACATTTATTTATTTTTAGATATACATAACAAAAATAATAAATTTCAAGTTTGTGGTTTTTGCAAGGTGAAAAAAGATTGAATCATTGTAGTCATCAAAAAAGAGAGAGATTAAAATTATATTGGAAATTGGCAAATAAGTCAACCGAGTGAGTTCTGACAAAATCAATTTTATTCATAAAAAATAATCTGAACTCACTCTTGTCAATTTGAAATATGTCGAGATCCTAAGCAATACCGTTTAAAATCGTTTAAGCTCTATCTAGTGGCATCCCCATTGGCAGACTGGTTTTACTCTTTTATAAATCAATGGTGCCTAAGACAATGCATTATGCGTAAAAAAAACTATATCGTAGCAGCTAATTTGTTTCCACTGCACACGAGATAGAAAAATATACTAAATATTTTATTTAGTTTGCAGACTTCTATTTTTTTCTTGATTATTTTTGCATTTATATTTCAAAACTAACGTTAAATATATCAAAGAAAGTGATAGACTAATGAAAAAAATGGTTTTGACAAGAGCGTATGAAAATGAACAATAAGCCTGGCAATCATTGTTAATAATCATGTTTATACAAATAATGAACAGTTGAAAAACATAATTGTTTTCTTTTGTTTTTTTAATAATTATTTTTGCTTTATTCAGAGGTTCGGTCTTATTTAATTTTGCTCTTATTAGCTAAATTTCTGAGTGCTTATTTTAGTATATATTTTACGCAGAAGCAATTTCGTACCTCCCACGTGTAAGTGCCATTGTATGGGGAAAACGCTAAATATATTTAAATAACAAATTTCATATTCAACGAGCAATATCTGAGGAAATATGAAGATAAGTTTATATTAAACTTCGAATGAATTTTTGCCCATACATTTAGTCGTAACTGAAAGAATTTGTGGAATAATTTCAATCTTATGATCGAATCTAAATTTTAAATATTTTTGCCCATAAACGCACGCGTTATAATTAAATCAATATTATATATACATACTTTGACTTAGTTACGTTATTATTAATGTTTGATATATGTTGAAAGTATTTTCTGCATAATAATTTCAATATTATATATACATATTTTGACTTAGGTACGTTTTATAGATTACAAATCTTTTAACTTTCTTTCAACTGAAGTAAATCTTTCATTGCCAAACAAAACATATTTTTATGACGAATGATTAAATAAATATGTGTATTTTTTAAGGTAAATCTTTTCGATTTTACTACCGCTAATACTTAAAAGTTAAATATCAACTTTCAACATAGTTGGATATCATTTCTTTTCCACTCTCTTCGAAAAAAAAAGTTTGAATAACTGACTAACAATCAGTTCTCGTAGAATATTTTTTACTTTGTTGATATAACTCCATTAGGAGGTCGCACGAGTCATGCTGGGTTGAGTTGGTGTTGATTATTGCAATAAATATTTTTTCATTTAAAATCGAAGGCTCATCACTTATTTTTAAGTATTTTTCATGTAAATATTAATATAAGTAGCTTACTATGTAGTTACATTTTTCTGAATAAATGATTACAGAAGAGAAAATGGTCGAAAAGTTTTTCATGGCAATAACTGAATTAGCAAATTTATAGCATGTTTTGATTATTTTTAACATATCAATGGAAAATTTAAGGATTTTTTAGAAAATTTTAGGAACTAGGTAGATATTCTAAATAAGAATTGATCGTTGAAATTTTAAGTTAGAAAAATTCTTGAAACAAATGAAGAATTAAAATCCAAAAATAACAATAAAAGTAAGAATTCATTTTTATCAGGTTAATTATTGTATATGGTTACGCTTAATGTGAAAACCTATTCAAATTTTCTATTACAACTACAATTGTTTGTTTATATTTTTGGTGTGATTTTCCTCTTAATACAGAATTTAAATTCATAATAAAGCCGTGCTCCAAATACGAAATGAAACCCAATAAAAACAAAATGAGCAACGAAATAAAACAAAATGGTTGCTTTACCCCAATTCAATTTGAAATCAAAAACCGTTGGTTTTGTGCAATTGGTACGCTTGCTGAATTAATTCTAGAAGCAGGTGCACCAACTCATTTCATTTGAAATTTCACCCAATATTGTGTAGGGTTTTTTTTTTGCTATTTGGCAACTTCCAAGACGAAAAGTTTACTGCTTGTGAGTACATGTAATATTTATTTATTGTAAAAAATTAAACAGAATACATGGCATTACAGCTGACGCCAATGCGCCATGCATTTGACAATTAATAAAAATAACACAAAAAGTATTACACAAAATTGAAAAAAATAAAATAAATATAGAATTAACAAATGTATGGATCAGAACAGAAACATATTAATTACATAAAAAGAAAAAATATAAAAACAAAGAACCGAAGATGTCCACATCAACAGGCAGTGCATTCATCAGCCGAACAGCCCTTGTGACTGGCGACTCAAATGACCTGTGACAAAGAACATTGATTGGCCTAGGCTACGACCACGTAGGTAGAAACTGGGAGCATGCAAGCTTAAAGTTTCAAGGATGACAGGGTTATCAACTCGGCCCCGAAGAAGAAGAGTAAAATGTTTCAACATTGAAATCTGCGAGTTTCAAGAGAGTGAAACGAAAGCATTCCCAAAAGAAACTTGGTTGGATAATATTCCATTAAAGAATTATCAAAAGGAAATAGATTGAATTTTTGAAATAATAATAACGCAGAAATTTTTATGAACTCGCTCCAGTTGCGAAATATATTTATTTTCATATGGACCCCAAATAATAGATCCATATTCAAGCTTGCTTAAAACTAAGAAATATACATCGAAACACAGTAGGATTTTTTAAATGGCTTACTTTGCCGAACTATGAATCCAAGAAGTTTACTAGCATGCAGGGTAATTGAAGAAATATGGGAGTGAAACGAGAAAGAAGAGTCAAATGTTATACCAAGATCAACAACTTCAGACAAACGCTGCAAATTTATATTCGATATCTCATATTTATATTTGATCGGCAATTTTGAACGAGAGAAGGAAATACAGAAACATTTCGAAATGTTGAAGTCAAGTTTATTTACTGAAGACCAATTCAGAATCGAGTTTACATATTATTTTTGTCATATCGCATAACACCGTATACGAATGGTTACGATCTTTGATCCATGGTTTTTGTTCTATTCGATTGCAATTACTCAATTATTCCACATTATAATTTTACTCAAAATTTGTCAAGTACTATTCCTGATGTTATCTATTTTATTCTACTAAACTACTTAACAAAAGAAAATCATCCAAATATATTAGCTTTTTTGAGAGGAATTTAATCGGAAACTCTGTCATGATAATTGAACCGTATTAACAATAGTTTATTATTTGTATCATATTTTATTTTCAATTGAGACCATTATTCCAATTATGATTTCGATAGTCCATTGCTTATTATTTTGAATATAATTTCAATAAAGCATTTAGTTGATACCCAATTTATTGGATTCTGTATGTCATATGAGGGCTTCGACGTTTTGTTTGTTTATACATACATATGTCTTACTATTTATGTTTTTTCAGGCTAATAAAGTTATGTATCATCAAATAATATCCTGTGAAATGACTAACATATATATTCGGGTGAACAAGTTGGTTGTCCCACAACCTCCCGCTATGTGTATGTACCATCTATAACGCTATACGATCAATAAAAGAAAACAATTTTACTATCACTTACTATGTCAGATACAAAACTGCCCAGATTTGATCTTTTTACCATGCACTTTTTTGCGGTTTTATTCGATTTTAACCATATGTGGACATACATAAATATAGCTGTGTTTTAAAACCTCCATTAGAATAAAAAGGCTGAAGTTTACCCGGTAAGTATTTTGCTGTCGAGAATTGTTTTTTGATTCCACCTCGACCAACCAAAAATCACAAGAAAACGCCTTTGGCAATTTTTATTTCCAAATATGGCCGAGCTGCGATAGAGTTTTGTGATAATATTTACCGCTCTTTCTAGAGAAATACTAGCCAATGAAATACCTAGGTGCGGAATGAAAAATAGTTTTAGAGTAGAGTACCAACGTTTTCGTTTTTTGAGAGAAAGCGCTATCAGAAAGCTCTGTCGCGTACTTGCAATAGTGTGCGAGTGGTTCGTAGAGTTGTTTCTCATGCGGTTGCAGCTGCCTACCGCGGTCGGTCAAACGTGTGGACATACAATCTACGATATACGCATACAGATCGACTCTTTAAACGCCACCCCGAGCATATCAGGCAAAAGAATTTGCCACCGTATATAGGGTGAGATAGCAGGGTCGTATTTGAAACAATTCCTCTATGTTTCGTATTGATTGAATTCATAATTATCTGGGTAGAACTACATTTTAAGGAGGTAAATTATGGATAAGTTTTTAGTTCCAAAATAGTGATGTAATCTTTTTCGCTTCTAATGTTAAACATGTGGTTTCAAAGCGAAAAATTTCAACACTTATAATTGTCCTTCAAATTGTTATATACGATGAGAGGTTATAGATTGAGTTATGGTCGGCAAAGATACAAATAATTACTCTCTGTAAACCAATATCATTCAATGTAAAATATTTAAGTTCCACAAATACAGGGTGTGATGAAAAAAAAATGATTTTTGTTATTTTTTGTGATGGTAATGTTCAGAACTACTTGTTCTACATTTGTCATTTTGTGGCTAGTTGATTATGATCCAAAGATCTCCTTGAACTTAATATTTGACTACTATTTACCATGTCATTTTTGTGTTTTTGTTGCTTTATTATTGTGTTTACATTATCAGCATTCTGGTAATAATTTTTAAGGGCACAATGCGAAATAAAAAGTTGAGAAAACTAAAAAAGTGAAATCGAAAGAAACGGGCTAAGAATTTACTGCTTCAACAAAATCTTTGGTTTTATCAACAAATTTCAAAAAAACTCTTATTTCTATAAGAGTGTACAGAATTATTGACTAAACAAGTTGATGTTTGTTAGAATTCATATTGGTATTGCTCTTTCAGAGGCATCTTCAGACTTACTATCGCAAAGTTTGCTTAAGTAATGTCGCGATAGTAATGAATGAACTCACAAAGTTACCGCCGAAACCATCGAAAATATTTAGATTTTAGATTATAATGTTTGTTAGAATTCAAATTGGTATGTTTACAAATATCAATAATAGCTGTCCATAATAAAATATTAAAAACTCAGTTCGGATAGATTCAGTTGTAAATATTGAAATGAAAATTTCGGTAAAACATCATTAAGTCAACATTATTAAAAATAGTGTTCACTTATTATCGAAAATCGAAGAAACTGAAATATTTTTTCTATTGTACATATAAAATCGTGAGATTAATTGACCAACCATGGTTTTGAAAAGTGTAAAAGAGGCATGACTTGATCTGACTCTCTTCAAAGAATCTAGGACCCGAATTTATTGCGGGATAGCGCACGTATTAAATGCGTATCTGGTGGGTCTTTAAATTTTCATACTTGTTCTATATTTTGGACCACTGTGGTCGTTTCAGTATTTTTATGCCTTTCAATTGGCCTAACTTAAGATACGCCGTTTCATTGCAATGCAGCGCTTTATAAGAATGAAAATTATATTATGAAATAATATGCGAATATTTATATTTTTTACTAAATTAATTAACACGTTTTTGATAATTGTAATGGTTTTATCTGATATTATGCTTTTCCAATTTTAAACAACACACATATAAACGGGTACGTGATGCAGTGGTCAACGTCGTTGGCTTGCAAGTCGGAAGTCAATTTAACAATTCTATTTGAAGACATGGATGTTTATAAAGCCCCTCCCACCCATCCAATTCTATAAACGGGGAGAAATAAGAAAGACTCGCTATGCCACTAGTTTTATCCTAGTATACATAGCCTTCAAACTTAAAAGATTGCACGACTGATTAACAGGCAGTTCTCATCTATCTGTATGACTCAGTATGAACATTTCCATCAATGTGTCACTCACGAGTCTCAGGGCACAGGTTTTACCTTTCGGCATTTCAAGTAAACGGACAAACTTGAACTCCGTTCACACATTGCAAGTTAATCTGTGCACTTGAAATGCATGAAAATGCTAAAAGACGAGTACAAATTTGAATAATTCAAATTAAATTTTTAAACTTCATCTAGAACCCTCAGTTGACAGTTGACCTAAACTAAGTCAAACAAGGACAATACAAATTATTTCTTCAACTATTGGAAAACGTGGTTTCTTATACTTCGTCTTTTATGTGCTTTAGATGTTTCCTCAGCGATATATACAAGAAAAATAAAGGTATACTCTTACGCTTATATCAATTGCAAAGCTGCATGAGATAAGTTTTAAATTTTAAGACTACTTCGAAATACAAAAAAGAAAAAAAATGTGTGTAGCATTTTTAAGTATCCAGTAATCCCTGTATATCATGTATATTTTATCAAATTCATTATATTTATAAGTAATGCTTTATCTTAACATACAACTAGCTACAAACTGAAAATCTAAGCATAAATTTATCGAGTATTTAATGCATATTTTAAAGATAAGTATTCAAAGGGGCGTGTTGTAATGAGAACGACTAGGTTATTTCCGATCCTTTTTTTGCCAGACCGAAGAGACATGAATAATAACTGATTTGTTTTTGTTACTACCATCTTTCTTGAAATAATTAACTGTTCAAATTTGAGAGCGGAAATGTTTTAAAAGTTAACAAAAGCAAATAATCAAAATCGGGATAATTAGTTTAACCAAAACAAAGAAAATCTTTTTTTTTCACCCCTACCGATAAAGATTCATTAGTATTTATCTAAGAACACATTTGCGGTATTACTACAGTATTGGTTAGAACACAGCCATCTCTATTAACCCCCATGTGTATGCATAGAACATAGGAGTAATATAAATGGCGGTCATTCCCGTTTAATTGGCTATTACTGTTAGAATTAGTGCGAGTTACAAGAAGAGAAGGGGGGGATAGTGGACGCCTGCGCAGGAAAACGGAAATGGTTCCAAAATGATTTGTCATTTAGTGGTGTACGGAAAGCTTTATTTCGTTGTGGAAAAAATATCTATTGTAGTAAAAAACATAAACATCTAAAAAAATCTAAGTGGCTATGGTTCATATGTTCTACTGGGCAGCCTGGGAATAAAATTCGTAAATGTTCCGTTCAATATTAAGGTTCTATATTATTTATTCAGATAGAAAAAATAGTCGCAGTAAACTGTCAATACTTGGTGGAATGGCTTTATACTAAAAATAATAACACTTGCTTAGTACTTATTCTACATCAAATTGATTGGATCAGGACCGGTTTCACTCATGACGAGCACTATCAACTGATTCTATAGAATTTTTAATCAATAGAGTAAGAAACAAAACATAGAAATACCAATAAATATGTTTTAATATCAGATCCGTGGTTGAGTGTCAACGCCGCGGTCTTCGGTTTCAGACTATCCTGGCTCAAGTCCCAGTACAGCCAGTTTCATTTTTCCATTACATTATTGATGCATTAATTTTAATCAATTTATTTGAATAAAGAATGGTTTGGACAAACTGAATCGAAGATTTAAATGAGAATAACGCACATGTATTGACAGAGAAAATAAATCTATTTTTAATGTGTTCCTGTTGAAATGTCGAAATACTTGTTGAAATGGCATTATAATAAAAAACACATTTAATGTGGAATAAATACTAAAAATATCTTATTATTTTTTATAATAAATCTACTTGCATTTCAGCAGTACTCATAGCCTGTCAAAAAAAAAATATATGTCCTTTAAAAATCACATGCTTCAGGATCAGTTCCAAGCAATTTTGTTGAGATTAATTCGAGATTTTGTGATTCAAATGTCACTTGATTACACGTTATGATTATTTTTTATGGCAGTGAAAACAAAGATAATAAAAAAAACGCATAAAATGAAAATCTTTTTGACCACTGAGTGTACGCCTTGTTTAAAACGTATGAATGTTCGTAAATTGGACTATACTTGAATTACTGTGTCACATGTGCAGCAATCTATATTCAAAACAAACACTGCCTGTGAATATAACTAATTAATTATAAAAACAATTTCAAAATAGCTTAAGCATCGTTTTAAAAACTGTTTTTGGATAAAATGTATTTTTTTATGAAATGTAAAAAAAAAATAGTATCCTAAATAGGAAAGGTTGCTCGCCACTGCTTATATTATTTCCAATTATAGGTTTAACTATTCCCAATTGATCCTCATTAGTTATTATTTTAGAATTGCTAACGTCATTTGTATTATACTTATTTGTTTGCTTTGCTATGATTCTATAACTCCTTGCTTCCCGTAAAAAGGAAAAATCCCAAACTGAATTTTGTAATTTGATTATTATAAAATATAAGAATCAACTTGCTTTATTGCTTAAGAAAACTTTGCGATAGTAATTCCGAAGATGCCTCTGAAAAAACCGAAACACGTGTCACAATTAGTAGCACAATATGTGGAATATTATGAAGTTATTTAAAAAATCATATTTAAATGAATATCCATCCATAAAGATACCGTCGAATCCATCGAGTAAAAGTAAAAAAATATAATTAACAAAAAAACAACTATGTATATTTGAATTGGAATATTCTTCTATAAACTGTTTCTTTTTATGTTTGTTAATGTAGTCTTTTGTAGTCTGTGGTAGAAAAACATACCTGTCATGACCTATGTGACTAAAAGTATGATTAATCAACCACGATGTGGCGCTTGACGTTCGAGCTGGGAAAATATATTATGGGGTGGTAAAACTCGCCGAGAAAGCACATTTTTTTTTCGTCAAACTGTCAAAATTATTTATATAAATTCCATATAAATGACTACAGTTTCCAACAGACGTGCGCAAATAGTTTGATCAATGCGGTGCAATTTTGCGCGCCTCGCAATTTTAACGAAATGTAAATCGAGTATTTTTTACGAAGCTGTTAAGCGTAGGCTGTTATTTATTATGCGTCCAGGCCAGTGAATTTATAAAAAGTAGAAAAATTTCTACAATTTACGGAAACTTAGGCAAAAATATGTTATAGGTATTTTTTGGACCACATTCACAACTGAAATGGAGCGTATCATGGCAATATGTTTTTCTAAATTTGGATTCTATCTGATAACTTGTATGAGATTTTAATAACGATCCATAATTGCTTTCAGCTTTATCTTTGACATTTTAAATCAGAATAAATCATAAAATGTATAAATTATTACGATCTCGTCTCTTTTTGATGAATGATCGAAATAAGAATCAACAAAACTTCACTTTCATTCGTAGATATAATTTTTTTATCAAAAATCATTAAATGTAAAATGTTTTATTACTTTCCACTTCCAAATCCTCTTGAAAACTGGAAAAGACTGGTATGAAAGCGACAGGCAAATTATTGTTATAACAATGTTATCAATATCAATTTTGTAGTATATTAAAAATTAATTAAGTCAATGTTACTGCTGAATCCATCATATATTTAGCTGGTATCTTTTTCCTGATCCTATAAATTTTCTTTAGCCAAAAAAATGTAGAACAATTGATTTATTATGACTAACCAGTATCCATTGAATATATTTTGATATAACACTCGATATAGAGACCAAAGAATACGCTTCGAATACATTTTTGAAAAAGCAATATAATTATAAACGTTCAACAAGTATAACTATAAATATAACCATCAGAAAAGTTATGAAAATATATTTATGTCATTCTGTATTTGCAAAACGCTATACCTTTTAACTAACACATTTAACGTTCAGTTATATTCAGATTTCACAACTTAGATCAGAAAATTCCGTGGATACCTAATCAATTATAAAATAATTGTCTCTCAATTCACTTATGGAAAGACCTCGTAAATAAAAATATTAGTCAAGTACCAAACCAGTGTACCCCGCATATTACCTAGAACGACATCAATTCAAAATTTTAATGGTTTGACTTGTTGGTCAATTTATAGGAAATGAATAAAATAAGAACGCGATCAGCAATTACGTAGAAGGACTTTTTGTAAACCCGTTAAAGAAATTACTCGCGTTAATAATTCAAAAAATATTTTACATTACATAATAATTTTCAGGCTAAAAACTTTTTTTTTAATTGTACATTTAAGGAAACATTGTAGGTAAAAGAAATTAACGAAACTTTAATTTCACTTCAGTAAATAAAGTCCACTAACTTAATGTCATTATAAAGAATTAAAACAAAAAAATATTATAAGAAATACAACTTTTATTTCATTAAAAATATAATTATTTCCCAATGTTTTATAATTCAAAATTTCCGTAAATAGAATATTTTATGTCAATCTCTAGAAAATTTTGTCTTTTCAATTATAATTTATTTTTCGACGCATAAATTAAATAATATACAAAAATAGAATCACTGAAGCTGATTTAATCAACAGCACAATAGAAATCATAATAATTTTGAATTATTTTTTTCTGAGAATTCAATATAACAATTTTCTGTCAAATCAAAAAGCAATAAGAATTTCAAATTACCTCCAGCTCATCACACTCTGTGAAAAATGTTCGTACAATTTGGAGAAATATTACCAAAGCATATTCACGGCTGAAATAACTCTCGCCTCGTGTTTTAGGAATTTTCCTTACCCAACATAAGAATGACTGATGGATTTTTTCCTTTGACTGCTTTTCTTTCTGGCATTAAGGTGGAAAAAAGAAAATCGTTATCGAGAAATGAGTTCTGGATATTTTTTTGGCACACATGTCACAGATATGCCACGACTCATAAGTTGTGAATGATATATTGTATGCATTATCCAGTTAAAGTGTTGCCTTACAAAACACTTCTCTTGGGTTTTTATTTGAAATATTGTTACTTTAATACAATCCTTAAATCGAGCTGTCAATTATCTAATGGGCAATTTGTAAACCATATTGAGAGAGTAGTTTCGAAAATGTAAGTTATATTTAAGCCATCATGCATGCTTTCGGTGGCAATTTTTTTTTTGAGATTAAAATCTAGACCGTGTTATTAATAAACGTAAATTTATTTTAAAAAATGCTTGTAAAATATACGTAAAATCTACTATTTATTTTTTCAACTAGTGGTAAGCTTATCGCTCTCATAACGCGTCACTCTTTGGGATCGGAAAGGTGGGAAGGGATTTTCAACAACACAAACACCCATGCCTTTGAACAGATTTATTGACTTAAAAAATCCACTCGTACCGGGAATCGACCCCGGGTGGTCCGGCACGCAAACTAAGGCCGTTGACACTGCGCCACGGACCGGTCATATATTATAGGTATTAGTGATAATAAAATCACCATGTAAGCCGTGTGATATTGTTTTTTGATATGAAATCGAAACTACATATATTATTCGATTTTGACTTGATGTATTTTTGATGTTATATGTCTCACGAATCGAGTCATACTGATATTTTTTCTTCATTCTCAATAAACGCCGTACTGCCTATCGCTTTTTATCCGTAGTGAGTGTATGGAATAATAAATACTTCAGTATAGCACGAAAAAATACGTTTCAAAAAAAATCGCTATAAAATTTACTAGCCCCCAATAAAAACAGCAACTTAAAGAAAAATACCACACTTAATGTTACAACATATTTCAATGTACGACATTTTTTATGGTAGTTCTGAAACTAAAATTATATCTAGAGCTTTTTTATATACAACACTGTACTTTTCTATGAGATTGTCGCCAACCCGGGTGTTGCCTTTTGGCATGACTGTCGGTTCAAGTCTGCTAGTGACATTCAGTTCAAGTTCATTAGTGCATTTTAAATGCACGAATATGCCAAAAGACGAATCCCGGGACGTTAGTAACCAAACTCATTGAAAAAAAACAAAATTCAAATGATTCAAACTTTCATACAATAATCCTTGACCACCTATGAAAACAGATCATAGATTGTTTTACCATTGGTTTACGCCTAAAACTCCTATTTCAAGTCTAGATCGACATCGTATAGGAAACCCGCAACAGCTATGCAAAAGTCCTGCTCGACACTGAAAAACTTACTTTTTATTATTTTTAAATTATTCTAATTAATTTTAATTTATCTTTCATTCAAAAGCCGTATTAATTGGGTTGTGTGCTTTAGTTCAAGTTTGTAACATGTTATACTATGGTATATTTTTCGTTATTTTATTTAACTATCCTAAAAAATACGTAAACCTTGTTATATCAATCAATTTCTCAAGTGTATTAGGAGTTACTTGATGGAAAAAATAATGAGTGTTTAGGGTGAATAAGACAATCCTTGCTTTTTTTGAAAAGGAGAACTTGGCTAAAAACCAGTATTCGTTTAAATACAGCAATATATGTATCCACATAAGTATTGTGCTCTTGTGTCGAAAAAAACGGCCAAATATATTTTTTATATTTCAATTATTGCTATAGAAGTTATATCAAATAAAATGTATGTTGTTAAAGCTTCAATGCCATCATCTAATTAATATTCACATAAATACTAAAGTAAATCGTATATAATATCTCCTTCTATTCATTCTTTGTCATCTCCGAAACTAAGTGGTACCTATTAATTAAGCCGGAAAACATCTGAATGTGTTAGCTTTATTAAGGGGAAGTGATTTGCTACACTGGGTGAAAGAACATGTTAAAAACAGTTAACGATGTAAATAGCCCCGCTCTTTGTCATTCGGCTTTAGATAAGGTAATAAAATGAATTAATATCATATCTATAAATAATTTCACCCCGTTTTTATGGGCTCTTTTGGATAGCCGGACATTAAAGAGTCTATTATTTTATATTTTGTGACGTTTTTTCCCGACAATGGTAAATGGATCCTTGCCCATAAATCAAAACGATCTAGATAACTAATGTCGTATACGCAAATTATTCCCGGGGTTTGCGTTCCGTTTCCCTTCAAAAACCCAACTTTAGTCTTGTCCCGGCAAACGTTCTGGGAATAAATCCATGCAGTGATGCCAGAATCAGGAATAATTCTATATTTTTTACTATAAACTTTCACATAAATATGCATTTTTTTATCAGAGCTTGTTTTTCGCGTTGAAAATTTGAGTCACCCGTCATAAATGCGGTTTGGCTGATCAATGCACTGCCTATTGAGGTCGACATTTTCAACAGTGAACATGGTGTTTTGTTTTTACTCTTATAATTTCTATGTAAATAAAATGTTGTGTTTATACGCTATTCTTTGAATTAATAATCTTGTTCATTTTTTATATATCTTTATTATATTTGTGTAATGCATAGCACATTGCAGTCAGCAAGTTTTTTTTGATATAGTATCATGAAACAAAATTGTCAAAAACTACAGACTAAAATTGTTAATATGATACGCCTTTAGCATTTTGACATGCATCATAATTACCTACTATTGTTTAGGTAAATCAGGATTTTAGTTAAATGTTAAAAGATATCAACCCAACAAATTAAATTAACAATTGGTACCTAGTTGATAATATAACTGGCTTAATAAAAATGTGATACGTAAAATACGCATAGAATTTTCATTTTACATGTTTATTAAACTTGAATTTTTCAAAATATACTTTCTTCGTATGCGCAAGAACAATTTATATTTTATTTTATGAATTTTCACATCTATGTACCATATTTGTATGTTAAAATAAAATACCAATTTATATGTTTAAATTATCTGCACAATCATGGCAACACTGAACACTTATTTGTCTCGGTAAAGATTTCCTATGGGACACCAACCGTTCCTTCACTGTAAAATTGTACGCAAGCACGATATTAATCAGAAAATAAGACCTCGGTGTATAGCTGAAGCCCAGTGGCTTTGAATCCTTGTGAAACAGTCGACTATAGAGATTTTGTTGACAATTAATAACATAAATTTTAAATAAATTCAAATCAGCTGAAACTAGTTACACACTAGGTACCGTGACATAACTATTTTTGGATCCCTTTTTAATAAATCTAAGAATTTAATGAATTGGAAAATTGTATGCTCGAACGAAAAAAATATTTTATTAACATTATTTTGTGCTATCTGGATCACTAATCATGTTATTTTAAAACTTAACGATTTATTTTAAGCAAAGTCTTAAATAAAAATTAAAAACAATATATTCCCGATGATAGAGATAATAAATAATTTTGACCAGATTTCAGTTGACATAGAAATATTTGTTTGCTCTTTTTCATTTTGGTTGCATTTATTACGATATTTGTGTATTTTTTAAGGTTCAAAAAAAATATATACCGAGTAAAATTTTATTTTGAAAAGAATCACATATTTGTTCTGAGTAATCTATCTACTGATAAATATGTACATATATATCTGAAAAGTCTTGACTATTCATTCTTTTAATAAAAAAAGCGGCATACTAACCATTTCCCTTCGTTCCATCTCACCCAGTCATCGGTGGAATTTAATTTCAGCAATAAAGATATCGAATTTAATACCTAAATATTCCATTATTAGTTTGTGTCAGTTCTTCAAAATATCTTGTTGAATGAAAATATTTACTCGTTGTTCATACAGCTGACTTTCTTCGTTTCAGAAAATACTGGAATAAGTAATTAAAATATATAACGTTTATATTAATACTTTTATGAATATATTTCTAACCATATATTCTTTTCAAGTACAACATAAATTGGTTATAAATAGAACCTTAATATTTACATAAAAAAACATTTCTTATATCATTAAATATTATGTGTTGCCTAAAAAACACAGGAAAACTGTTTATTGTAGTATAATTAAGCCTCGATAGCATCCCTTGTCCAAGTAGTAAATATACCACCTTTTACCCCAAAGAACTTCGAGCGTTTCTAATTCCTTTACCCTACTAGTCGAAAACCTCAAGCACTTCACTGATCAAAGTTCAATCCCTCGCAGGAAAAAGGTCCTTTGGATAGGGTCATGAAATTTGAAGCGCAGAAAACACAAGTAGGGCCTTCAAATCGCAACCCTGCGCCCTCCATTTACTTTACGACTCTTTATAATATGTTGAAGTTTTTGGATATTTAACATGCCAAAATTAAATAGTTTTTTAATTGTGATATATCAAGTGTAGTTGCATTAAGTTGTTTTGAAAATAGATATACCAGTCAATGCTGTTGTTTATCTTTATAATTGCGTTGCTATGGAGCTATTTTTTGATAAATTTTTATCGAGAAAAACATTTAAGTCCATATGTTATTTTAACTGTTTTGCTTGCGACATAAATCTTTCAATCAAAATTTTCTGTAAATCATTTATGTTCTATTTTAAGAAGCTATATATTTTATATTTTGATTTGTAGTGGATGTTTGAATGATAGAAACATATTACAGATATAACATTTGCAAGAGATTCAACAAAATATTATATTTGTGAAACATTGTCTTTTATATGTGCAACTGATTAATTTGTTGAGATTATGCTTCTCAGTGCATTTGAGCTGCACAATTAAAAATAATTTATTTGAAGGATAATACTTTAGTAATATTATCATTCATTTTGTTCTTTAATACAGATACAAAAAAGACTTTAATGCAACAAATAACCGCTTTTCGCGTCTTCACAGTGCGTGTGAAGCACACGTGATAACCACTACATTACGGAAACTTGCTTAATATAGGAAATTAAATGTATTGAATACCTACATGTATAGTTTATTTTGCAATGGATTTAGTCTGTCAACAGATAGTTAAAACTAGAAATGCTGCGTTAATCTTACCGACACTAAGGAAAAAATATATTGCTACGAAAACAAATCTTTTTTTTGACAACGGTAAATCAAGTAATATTATAGCAAAAAAAATATTAAACTTTAAACTTTATCAAAAATTTAAAAAATGAACATTCGATATAATTGAAATTATCTTTCAAATAAACCAACCAATATATTAAAATCATTTATTAAATTTTCAGGCAAAGATTTTTCCTTAATTTGTAATTCAAATAAATGACAACAATGTTAGGGAAAATTTTATTTTAATCTAACTTAATATTACATCATAATAAACCATTATAAAGTTTTAGTAGTTTGTGCTAGTAATGCATCTACCATATAATGACATGGCGACTGAACCTTATATAAGTCTTATATATCAAAATATTGGATTAGTTTATGCGCGAAACATCATGCACGGTGAGTATCTGTTTTGGTGCATAATAAGTTTTTATGAGTCAACTTTTTGAAGTATCCACATCAACACCACGTATTATATTGGCACACAAATTGACTATTTCAGATATGCGTCTTTCAGATTTATACATTACTAGTATTTCTACCCGGCGTCGCTCGGACTAAGCGACCAATAATTATTTAATGTTATATCATTCGACATAATTATAACACAAAATCTAACATCCAAAATAGAGTTAAAATAAAATCACAAACTTTATTTAATTTGATGACAGCCCCATTATCGCCCATTAAAATGTCCAAATTCAAGGAAAAATCTAATTTGCTGTCAAAGAAATGTCAAATAATACCTACACAGTACACGTAAATAATAAACATTATTATTAATAATAAAAGCCGGGAAAAGTTCAGTAGAAAACTAATTTATTACATTTTGACTAAATGTCTTCGCCGATAAAAATTCAAACATATTTTCTTTCATATTCGTTTTTATGGCAACTTAATGATCAACAATGCAAAAGAGAATTACAGACCCACAGACATACATACGCCGTTTCGGTTTTATATATAAGATTTATTTATGTCTTTTTAAATATAATCTCAATCTTGAACACTTTTTTCCAATTATCTCTTAGGTATTGCTCACGTTCTTTAATTTGAATCTTCAAAGAAAAATTTACATGGCCATATATTTCTTTCGGCTCATCCGAGGCCGAAATGAGAATTTCACCATTCTTGAGAATTTTTTCATGTCTCGCGTACATGAAGTGTTTGTTCTTCCAATGAGTAGAACCAGCATTCCAATAGGGATGCCACTAGGACGAGCTTTAACGACGGTATTGCTTCGGATGTTGACATATCACACATGGACTTAAGTAAATTTAGACTAGTACTGCATTGTATGTATAATAGTTGTCGAAATTCACTCGGGTGACTTCTTTGTCAAATTTCCAATGTATTTTTTTTTACCTTATTTTTTTCTTACAATGCTTTAATTAATTTTACCCATTTCGCAAGCAATAAACTCGAATTATTTTAATTATTATTTTGGTAATTTTCCATGAGTTTTGTCACTAGCCACCAGGGTATCACTTTTCGGCAATTTCAGGCTTTTCAAGTGCTCGAATGATATCAAACTAAATATACATATACATAAATAAATAAAGACTACGTCAATAAAGATTACTACGAGATAAAAAATACGTCAACTTAATAAAAATATTATATTTATTGAATTGAGTTTTGTGTTAACATACTTTGGCACATATAAAGCCACCAGACCCACGGAAAACCTACATCCTGATAAAATTTTAGCTTAGTGTATAATAATGATGAGCTTAAAAAAATATGTTAAAACAATAAACTTCTTATTTGTAGACAAAATAAGCGTGGTTCATACAGCCTGCATGAAATGCCGTTTCAACCACGTTTCCGACAAAAATAGGAAAACCCTGTAGCAATAGCAAGATACTTAAAAAATGGCCAGATTTCTCTGTAAGATATACATTAGAAGTGCAAGGGTTAATAATACAGTTTTTTTTTGTTTCAAAAGTATATGAAGTTTCAAAAATAAAAATGATAATTTGTTTCCGTCCGGGATCGAACCGGAGACCTTGTGCGTGTAAAGCACACATGATAACCACTACACTACGGAAACATACATAATTCAGACAGTTAACTCAAGTCAATGAAGAATATTCCAAGTGTTCTTAGATTATTCACACATACAAATCTAGAAAAATAATTAAGAACTATCAAAAAAAACGCTCCTTATCAACCACAATGTTTATGAGCAGGCATCAAGATTATTCTACACCATTAATCCCTGGACATGAATTCACGAAAATTGTAAGTAAATGGATATTAAATTGGTACACCGTTATGAAACAAATCCATTTTTACTGCTATCATGGCTAGCAATTATAAATCACTAGGTAGTCCATTTTACACTTTATTAAATATGTTTCAGAAAAATTTTAACGTAGCATTTTATTTATTTTTGTCTACTTATGAATGAATTCCGTATTGTTCTAGTTAAAATATCAAAAAAATGTTGAAGGCAGAAATATCATGGATAACGCGAAGCCCGGGTCAAAAGGGGAAACCCAGGTAGTTAGCAACAAAACTCATTATGTAGAACTAAAATACGTTGTTATTTTTCTTACCGTATTATAATGGAGTTCTACCAAGTAAATGCCTACTCAATCAATAACAAACTCATGTTTTCCATGAGTTTTTTTTGTTACAAAATTCAAGCGAAACAGCGATATATTGTTATTGAAACTTCAGCAAGCACCTTTAGTAGAAATCACTCATAAGGTGTCATTACTTGGTGAATGGCATTATAATAAAAATAATAAAACATTTTTAGTACTTATTCCACATAAGATTTATTGTCAAATTATTGGCAAACAATTTATTGGCGAGCATTGTCAACTGATGACATGTCGTTAGTTGACAATGCTCGCCATGAGCGAAACCAGTCCTGATGCAATCAATTTTATGTGGAATAAGTACTAAAAATGTTATATTATTTTTATTTTAGTAGAAATCCTTGATTTGTTCTATTAAATATTTTTCCACGTACATAAAGTGAGTACACAATTTTATTTCTCTCCCAGTGTGATAAAATAATTACGTTCAAGCCTCTGTCAGCCAATTTGAAGCGCAGACGTTGTTTAATAGATATCGAAAATTTTAACTGTACCAAAGTTAGAATAACGTTCAAAGTTTCCCCCAAAACTCGTTACAAACAACAAACTTGTTTGCGACTTCGACTAAACTTCCCGTGCCCAAAAACGGTCTAGTTTTAGCTACCCATAATAATTTTGCAAACTTAACTGTTATGACAAAAAACATACTTTCGTGGGCTTTGTTTTTGTGCATAATATTTCATTATGCTGAAACTTTTTTTGGCAAGCGGCTTGTAGCAATTTTATGAATGCACAACTAAGCTACCCAAACGTGTTATTTTAGATTCATATCAGGGTAGGGTTTTTGCGTAAGTGTTTTGCTAAAACGTACCAAACCACTCACACGGAGAAAAAACAATTGAGTTTTAATGAAACTTTACTACAGTTTTTTTTTATCATAATTGATTTATTTAATTTAATAAAGATAAAAGAAAAAAGATTAAAACATTGTAAGAAGAAAAAAAATACAGAAAGAAAGAGATATTTTTTATATTAATAATTGGCAATGAAGAACAGTGAGTTCCGACAAAATTAAGTATAATACATTAAAAATAGTACTCGTCTGAACTCACTCACGTCCAAGTAGAATATATCAAAATCCGAAGAAATACCGTTTAAAATCGTTAAAGCCTTTATTGGCATACTCATTGGCAGGCTGGCTCTACTCAGGAAGAACAAACAATTTATGCTATCTATTCTATCTATCTTCTATCTATATATATATAAAAATGAATGTCTGTATGTATGTCCGGTATGGACTACTAAACCGCTCGACCGATCGATGTGAAACTTTACAAATTTATTGAGTGCAACCCCGCGATGGTTTCTGGCCTACCAACCCCTCCCCCCAACCGGTACAGCTAGTTATGTATAAAACTGTAATTTTGCATGATGCTGAGAGCGCGGATGTGATCGTGAGCCTTAAAATAATGTTGACAGGTGGTAAAGTAACCTCGCGATAAGTACATAGCAACTGTTTAATCTTAAAAAATGAGCTGTTGTATTGATGAGGATTACAATATTATGCTGGTACTCTAGTATCATATCCTGAGTTGATATTCTAGTATCAACTCGGCATATGGTCGCTTTCATACTTTTTTAAGTTCATTTTAATATAAAAGCGTTTTTACTCTTAGAAGAACATGTCAAAAACTTACGTTCACTTGTTCAACTTCTTTTTAATATATAATGTGATGGGTTGTTTTATAGTGGGTTTTAGTAACAAAACAGTTTAAGTAAGGTTATCGCTCTTTTTATGGCCGTTAATAATGGGAATATTATCGTTATGATATATATTAAATAAACAACTTTACTATACCTAAGTAAATTGATTTGAAAATATTTAGCACATATAAAAAAACCTAACGCTCGTATTTCACTGTAAATCACGAAGATAAATTTTAGTAACTTAGCTTTGATGTTTTATACCCTAGATAGTTTTTACCTTAATGATAAGAAAACACCACAGCATAATTATTTAAATTCAAAAAATGTTTTAATAGAATCTAATATTATAAATAAAATGGTATACGAGTAACCAAGAAACTGTCCTCCATATAAACATTTTAACGCCCACAATGCTCCAACTCAGAGAGTTTGTGTTGTAAATACATTTGAAATAAAATAAGGATTTACTGGCAAATTAATTGTACACTGGAGTATAAAAAGAAAAATAAAAAAAGTATTTTTATACTGTTTCCGCCCGGGATCGAACCGGGGGCCTTGTGCGTGTAAAGCACACGTGATAACCACTACACTACGGAAACATATATAGCAGCAAACAATAAAAATTACACATTGAGAAATTAATTCATTTTGATATGGTTGGCTGGTTCGTTTATATGTAATTTATTTTTGTAAGCTGTGGAGAGAGATTTGCATTAAAATTAGCACACCAGAGAAACGTTAATATTTAATTCTAATTACTTAATCAAAGCATTTTACGTTTCCTATTCGCTGAATAATGTATGATGTTTTTAAACGTATGCTTAAGGTTTTGCATGTACATATGTATAACACTGTTCACTTTGCAATAAATGAAGCAGCAATATTGCATCTTTATAGAGACACTCAAATAATGTTAGCTTACAATGTCAACTAGTAGATAACTGTAAAATCATAATATTGAAATTTGAATGTTGGGGTGTTTCCCAGTGGCTCTAATCCCTCGATATTATTGTCATGTTGATCAATTGAGTACCTAATAAGACTCAAATGTTCTTAGTAAATGTATTGTATGTGGGATGGATAGCTTGGTATTTGTGTGAATGATTTATACACCGTCTTATTTAAAACTTGACCCGCCCGAGTGGCTTTGGGGAACACTTGCTACACTGTTCATTTGAACAGGGATTATCAATCTTCAGCTACAATCAGCTGACCGTGTTAACTGATTTGTTTTAAAGATAATTCATATAATGGATAAAATAACCTGACTGAATATTATGAAGAGATCATATCGAAATAGTATACCCACGCATTATTCGCTACGTGAGCTATTTTCTTGAATTAAAGCAGGACTGGATAAGTTATCTAAATACAAAGAAACTTATAATAATTTTTTTTCTTAGAAGTATTTGAAATAAGGATATCCAGTTCAAATAGTTAGCTCTTATACGACTGAGGAGCGAAAAATCATCTGTCTGTGTCCAGAAAATTAACCATCACTAGAGTAGAGAATAGATATACATTTAAAATTTTCAGAAAACCAATCTTCTGTGACACTACAATTCATGCCAAGTCGCTCCTCACGGAACCATAAGCTCTCAGCATACAATTCTATGATACAAAGATTGCTATCTGTACCTATGAGTCAGATAGATTATACTAACGAACTACACACTATAGAACAAATAGCCATTAGTAATGGCTACGAGAAAACGGTGATAGCTAACTCATTATATAAAAAACGATTAAAACTAGCTAGAAAACTTATTTACCCTAACTTAATACAAGAAAACCGCTTCTTTAAATCAATCAACTACTTAGGGAGTATAAGTGAAAAAATTCACCATGAGATTCAGTAAATGCGGCATTTAAAGTTAATAATAATTTAGGCACACACCTTAAAAATAGTAAAGATAGGATTAATATACTTGTTAGAAGCGGTATATATAAGATGTCCAGCGGTACATGTGATTTAATATACGTCGGTCAGACTGGAAGAAATATTTCAATTCGTGTAAAAGAACATGTTAGGTCTTTTAATAATAAATAACTGATTCACAATATGCAAACTACCTCATAGAGGGATCACATGACCTAAATTCAGTCCCGATTTGTTTACATTCTTGTAATAAAGGCCTGAAGCTAAATGCATTAAAGCAGCTAGAAATTAATAGGTATAATCAATCCAATGACATTCTTAATGAACAAATAACAATCAACACATCACTACTTCTCAAGCCATTAACAAAAAATAAACATTAATGCAATTTAAAATAAATTCACTCGATGCATTATTGCGTTGGTTCCCACATAATAAAAAAAACCCAGAAATACCCAGATTAGCTTTCACTTCAGGAATACACCAAATCAATAACTTATTTTTCCCATATAAGGTTGGGATCGTGGAACAGAGAAGAGTATGTATAGTGTACCCTGTCTAGCTTAGGTATATAAGCTATCTCTAATACACGTTTAAAACATAGTTCTGACGAGGGCGTAAGCCGAAATAGCTATCAACAAATATATAAAATAATTTATGTAGAAATAAAATACATTGTTATTTTTCTTACCGTATTATAATGGAGTTCTACCAAGTAAATGCCTACTCAATCAATAAATCCTTTTAATTCTAAATATTTACTTATCGTATTTCTATCGAAGGCGAAGGCTGAAATAGCTATCAATCATACATAGGTATATCATATAATTTCTGTTGAACATTACATTGCTATTTTTTCTCTGGGCCATATCATATTTCATTAAACTCATAAATTATTATCTTTACCACTTAGCAAAATGATGCCGGTCTCAGTGTAGCACTGAAAATATCTACTGGTTCATAAACCAACAATGTTTGCATATAACTAGTCTAGATGGCATAAGTTGTATCACACTTGATAATGTGTACAATAAATGAAATAACAAAGTTTTTTAGAACGATTATATTTGAGAACTTCTGGGTACAGAAATGATGTCCGTGCAAGTCGTAACTATAGCTGCAGATAATACAGTGGAAGCACCATCGAAAATGCAAGATGCAACTTCGTTAATTCGTTCGCGATGGAATTGTTCCTGTGCAGCGGGAGTAACTATCTACCGCCCTGATCTTGCACTTTGCTGCTTCAGTAATAATGAACTGCATCATTGGCCTGGATATCTTGCAAAACTTGTAACTAGGTAAGTTGTTGTGGTCATTTATTTTAATAAAGAAATTGTTCTACACTTATTTGAAATGTTTTTAACTCAATAACTCAGTGACTTCAAAGATGTAAACTGTCAATTCTAGTTGAAAAGGCATTATATTTAAAAATATTGTCATAAATAAATAAAACACAGTTCATTACTACTTTCACGTATAATATTATAAACATCAGGATAGGTTTTGTCAGTTAAAAATGCTTGCGATGGGTGATACTATTTCAGATCTTTATACTATTATAAAGATATGCGAGAGAAGTCGTTATCTTATTTTGATAAGGTTCTATTTTTCATTTTTGCCCAAAATGACATTTTGTTCAGAAAAAATGTATTAACCGCCTTCTATCACATATATGAATTATCTATCGTTGAATAACGGATTTAGCAGAATTCCGGAGTAGCATTGCATCTGCACACTTTATTTACTAAATTTATTTGACAAAGTTCTAACATTGTCATCATTTTTTTATCATAAGATCTTTAAGATCATTATTTCTCAGCAAGATTGGTGACAAAATATGTAATTTGAAAAATTTTTACTTGCTCATTGTTACAAGTAAAGTTCAATCAATCGACACTTCGAGCCCATGTGTGTTATATTTATTTAAGATTTTCTAACAAGAAGTGACAGTCAACACCTTAAAAGTGATTTATTCACTGTAGTACTTCCACAGATATTAAGATCTTTACATAATATAAGTGAAAATTGTTTGTACTTAGAAAAATATGTGTGATGTATGTGAAGACATATCTGAGATTTTTGAAAATCTGTCAATACAATTTTTTTGTGTTACATTTTTAATATAAAATATTCAGCAAACACATAATTTATATATTTTATAACGTTAAATTATAATTTTAAGTCGAAACGTATGTGATACCTAACCTTCAAACAAAAAAATCATATTCTAAAAAATGAAAAAGTCTTACAAGATGAATCAAATAAAAGTTAAAATAATTTTCAGCACAACGGCAGGCTCTTCTTTTGAAAATTTATTTGCTTTGCTATTCCACCCACCATCAAACACACTTAACAAAATAATTTGGCATGTTTTTGAAATCTGCAGTGATTAAATAATTTTAATCAATGCTCAAAAAAAATCCATCTATTTTGCATTATTCTCTGTTCATCATGTTGGTAAAGAGTTTGATTGAGTGCTAAAAATCCACCGCTCAACGTTAAAATTTACTACCTGTACGTAGAAGATGAATGGTAAAAATATTATAGCACCTTTTGTATAAATTAAGCCTGAGTTTCCCCGCATTGTGGGAACCTTTCAAATCCCCCATACGCATAGCCAAGTTAGCGGCAATTGAAGTTATGGCAAATTTTCATCCAAGCCAAATCCCGTACGTAGTTTCACCATCGGTGATATTTTCCAGTTGACAGTTTCGCGCCCCCGTTTCCGCCCTCGCGCCTCCGGCTGCGCGGCCTCTCCTTTTTCTACGGCCCTCTGTTCTCCGGGAACGATTTATTCCCCGTGAGCCGAATACTAAATGATGCTGGATATCCGTTTATATCTTCCATTTACTCGTGCAAGCCGATTCTATTACAAAAAAAAATAATTAACATTCACTTTTGTTTATTTATGGAGTTATATATATGTATATATATATGAATTATGGTCCTAAAATACTATATATATCTTCACTGGAAGAATTTTATGTAGTAAACCATTTGATAAATTATCGATTAGAAATACCACAGACAGTCATATATGTAATGTATTATATAGCTTGTATTCAACTACAATGTGCAGAGCTTTCTACGTTAACAGCACTTCATTATTAAGAAAGTGCAGGCATGATTACAACATACTAAATTAACACTACAAATACACCCATACTATTTTTTCAATGATAATTAAACAATATTATAAAAATTATATGATCACAAATATAAACCAAAAGAAAATCCGTTTTTTTTACATGAATTGTAAGCAAAAACTTCTGTATCCCTCATATTTACGTATCTGCAAACATGAGTAGTTATTCCATTTCGAAAAAACTTTTCAATAAACGCAGAAAAAATGAATCTAAATAATCTAAATTTTACCTACTAAAAAGGACGCAAAATCTGTCTTTCAGTCAAAGTTGTTTTACTTTGGGTTTTTTTTCGTTTTTCTTTATTTAAAAAGTCTTCTATATGAGTATACTACAACTAATTAGCGCTATCAGGCATTTAGCACAGCAGTTTTAGTGAGCCAATATAGTAGCGTTCAGGAGGTTAAAAAAAACAAGTTTATTCATAGCTTTTTGCATAATTTTTTACACAAATAGAATTGAAACAGTCTCATAAAATTTTGGTGTCTTTATAATAATTGATTGCCTTTTGAAAGGGTTCTTATTTTTTAGTCAGAAAATCTATCACGTGAGTAAACGAGTCATAGTCAACCCCGTCAAAACAAACACATTATTTTTAGAATTTGTATTTAGTTAAATGAATAAAAATTAGGTAAATAATGGAAAAATAGTACAGAAAGTATAAAGAATCCGTCATTTACGTCAAAAATATTAAATAATAGTAGAATGGTGATTTATATTCATTTTCCAGACATAAATCACTTTACAATACATTTATTATGAATTCGTGCGTTTTTTGTTTTGTGTGATAAGAATATCACGATTGTTTATTCTCCAGCATCTAGCGTGTGTAAAAAAACATTGAAACTTTTTACGTCACCGCTGATAAAACCTTTTAGTCTCAAAAACGTTGACGAACCGAGCAGCCCCCTTTCAGACGCACCAGAGATAGGCTGACGTGTAATTTATTAAATATACATGTAGTTTCCATTTATGGTCGAGACTGAGTGACAATTGAAGAATTTACAATATCCCTCCCAGCCGCTGTATGCTAAATTCGTGCTTTGTGTGGAATTTTAAATGATCATACTGCAAGCAATTTAATCTGTGGCATTTATTTGCACTATCGTGTACGTTAAAAAATATCGTTCTTCTCTTTTCTATTTTTATTTTGCCTTGTTATGTAGAGCAGGGGTCGCCAGACCTTTTGACAATCGGGCCGGATTGAATTTTTTTAAAACTTGGCGGGCTGGAAGACAAATTAATTCGTGTTTGAATCCAATAAGAATATTTATTATATTTTATGGGTTCACACGTTGACGTATCTTAAAGGGACTAATTGATGAATTGCAATAAATATATATTTGGGTGAACAAATTGGTTCTCCCACCACCCTTCCGTTATGTGTTTGCAGCCGTTTTTGACAGCCGCCTTCCATAACGCTATACGATCAAGAAAAGAAACGAATTTACTCCTCACTTACTTGGCCTGAGATAGAGCTGCACGGGACTGATATTTTAACCATGCATTAAGGTGCTAAAGAGAAGAGAAATAAAAAGAGAAAAAAAAAAAAAATGTGAATGTGCTCAGCCACTTTGTTAACGTTATATTAAATATCCTATGTATCTGTATACTTAGAATCCGTGGAGTTTAATCTACTTCGCGTTGAATCTGAAGAGGAATCAAGAGTATCCCGTTCCCCATATGATGTTGCAAATTTATCGAATGCCTCAAAATTGCCCTTGGTTGAGATCAAGTCAGCGTGGCATATTGGGATAAATAGTTGGAATTCACAACCAAATCATGAAATTTAAAAAAAAATCATAATTGAATAATTTATTTACAAACATCGAGAATTTTTGGAGGGCTGGATGAAAATCTTTGGCGGGCCGTAGTTTGGTGCCAGTTGATGAAGAACATTGATAAGAGTCAATATCACTACCATTCGATATGCTTTATTCTATGACATATTGCCACCATCATTATTTATTTCCACCGTTAGCACCATAAATTATTGAACAAATAGTTTTCCTGCCAGTTGTATCGTCTCCTTATGACCACTAACGTAATTGCTTTCCTCTGGTTGCGTTATTTAATCTCTCAATTCCTTACAACGTTATACTCCCCCCTTCACTACCTTACACAAGCATTTTTTCTTAACGTATACGAGTTTTCTGAGCCTTCGTATATGCCACAATTCCATACTGTAAAACAACACTCGTAGAATTGAAGCATTAACCAAACCATATTAATTTTTAACTGAATTCAGCTTCTAATTAATTTTATTATATGTTTGTTTATAGAAATCAATATTTGATTGTTTGTTTGTTCGAACTCTAAGCGCTGCCATACGGTTTATCCAATTGCGATAAATCTTTGATGATTTGTTGTCTGGACGCCAATTTTTTTTTTTAATTACCTTTTTACATACATATATGTATAAATTAATGTTTTTTTTGTCTCGTATGCGTTCCTATACCGTCATTACCTATCCGGTGATTCATAAAAATATGCCATTCGGATAAAAACGTTTGCAGTTTCCGGTGCGACTGGCATTTGCAATGACTATTAACAAAGCATAGGGACAATCGCTACAAGTGTGTAGACTAAATTTGGAAAATACATAATTTTCACATGTACAAACAGTTGTGGAGTGCTCACGCGTTGGAAACACTTCTAATTTATTCGCATACGTGCCAAACAGAAAATGAAAAAAATAGTGTTTGCAAAAACACTTCAATTAACACAATTAAAAGACAAACACTTTCTTTCTTTCTTTCTTTGAGTGGCATTTCAACGCTTGCCGGGTACCGTCTAGTTACTAATAAATATAGATTTTAATCCATTAATAACTTATAACCACGCCATACGTTAAAAATTAAAAAAAGTTTCAGTATAATATACATACTTTATATCAGTGTACTAGTAAAAGGCACTAAGTTGAAAATCGGACGATTCGAGGTATGAATGCAGATCAATAGATGTTAACATGCTCTAACAACTAAAAAAACAAGCTCAGTGTCATTTCATCTATTATAGTATAATACACTTAGTCAATTCCGTCGGGCATAGGACTTTAAATAACTTAACTTACATATACTCTAATTGAATTCGTAAATGATTCAATAAAGTAATAAAATAGTAAGTTTAACAATTAATGGTTAATCTGTAAAAATAGAAATGCTTTAATTTCATGATATAGAAAAACTTGAGTATCTCAAAACAAGGTTTGTTTTACTTCTGCTTGTATATATAGTTATTAGTTATACCATACATAGTTATTTAACTACATTCATTTTAACTACTACAGCGAAACTATTACTGAAATTTTTTTGGATTATACAATATGAAAGGTTTTTAAGTAACTGCCCCACAGACATAAGAGCCTTTTAACGATCATTTTAATATCAAGTTTCTAGACGCAAGTGCCTCGAAGTGTGGAGTAACTTAATTAAATTCGTCCATCAAAGCGTATTGTTTTTACTCCAGCGTCCTTTTAAAGAACAAGTACAACTCTCAGAAACTATAAGAAAATTTATTCATGGCTGAAACCACCATCTCTTGCTCATTATTTTCCACAGTGTACTCGGGAACGAAATCAAATCTTCAATTATGAAATTAATTATGCTGAACGAAAGTCACTTCCGTATTTCCACAAAACTCCCAATTAACATTCAATTATTCTTCTTTTACAAGAAAATTTACATAAAAATATATTCAAATCTTAAAAAGAGTAATTCGTGGTGTATTATACACATTTAATATTTATCTATGTAATATCACGCTAAGTGATAAATTTTTATTTGTGAGGTTTTAATAATCTAATAATTTTGGTTTTAGCACCTTTTCCATTGTTATTCCGAACAGCTGCGACTAGTAAAGAAACTCTTTTTACTATTTAACAATCACCCAATGTGGAGCATACATACATATGTAGCCATTTTTTCCCCCTCAATCCGGTACACATACAAAAATGCTAGGTACTTCTGTTTTAGGCGCCCTACATTTTCATGCTATACAATTGATAAGATAGAAATGTTTTTTCATGTCATATAAGGTTACTTATTAGATTTAATTAATTGAAAATATTTTTTTCAGTATGTTGGACCACTTATCTTTGCTGTCGGCAGACAATCTGCAGCAGTTTTAATTGCGTTGTGGACAATATGTATATGCTTCACATCCGATCTCTACTTAAGTTCTACCAACTGCTAAACTATGTTTCGTGAATATATTAATGTCATCTCCGAAATCTGAATTTATTTTCCATTTTAAATGGATATTTTAAAAGTTCATACAACTACATATATTACTTTGAAAAAATAGAAGATGGCCGTTTAGTTTAATTCAATAAAATATGCAGATCACGATGTGCGCAATTATGTGTTTTTAGGAAGTGAATTATTTGCTTACAATTTTGAATCATGTTCACAGCTTTGCTTGTTTATATTTGAAACATTTGTAAGATTAATGCGCCACAAGTAAATACGTATTTGATTTGTATTTACTTCTCTAATTGCAGACAAAAAATGAAACTTTGCACATGAATATTTTGATACAATGCCAGATTCAGAATATCGACAGAATAAGTCTCTATCTGTTGGCACATTAAGATAGTTCTAACAGGTGGAACTCTCACCTTGTGATAATCTTTAGAATGACATAACTAAAAAAAACATAATTGCCTTGATCCCAAGTCGTCTAATTATAACAATTTTGTAGACTTTTTCTAAAATTGACAATTGGTCAGCATTGAATGATTCACGTGTAAGGATAAGTAGAAACTTTATTATTATATTTGGGCGCGACAGTTATAAATTTGTTCGAGCACCTTGTAATGGTATCACGCGTATCATTGTCAGAACTAAAAGAACATCTTATAGGTTTCTCGCATTTGGCAACGGACCGACATGTACAATTGTGACAGTCGTATAACTTTGGTCTAGAATATAAATTATTGATAGCATACTTAGGGGTCGAAGAAAAAAGATTGAATTAAGTGCTTTCAGTATTGTTAGACTTCTAAAAGTAACAAAATCCGTATTTATTATTAAATTTGTTTGTCAATAACAAAAATGTTAAATAATTTGTAATCCGTATTTCAAACTTTCAATCAATATTTTGGACTTTTATTAAAGTTACAAAAATAAAAATTTTTCGGCTTAGCTTGTCGAACTACGTATAGTGAACTCAGTAAAAATGCCATATTAATATTGGTTTTAAGATTATTACAGCAGTGGTAAAAAAGCATCATTAACATTGAAACAATTTGATAGACAAGTTTTCAACATGTATTTGGTTTCGACATCCAATGGTTCAAACCCCCGAACGAAAATATTCATGCAGTTCAATTATACAATAATTTACCTAAATACGTATGCATCTTTTCTATCATACACATCTGATTCTTAAAAAGAGACTATGTGACTGAATAGTAAATATTCTTTTTAAAAAAAATGGATTCGTGTAATATTTACAATTAATGTCAAAAAACAGCCAAAAAATCCAGCAACCATCATATAAAAAAAAACCTTTAAAGCCTGTTTCTGATGGGCACAATTTTTTTAATTTCATTTATAGAATACAAATACTAGGTATAAATAATTCTTAGTTTAAATAGTTATCGGTATACTTAATAATGTAAATGCTATTATAACGTGTTTTGTGGCTTCGCAACAATGAACGCTTTTTCATATTGCAAAAACCATTTGAAGGGTCTATCAAATCACCCAGCGAAGCTTTTCAATCGATTAAAGTTTTGCGTGGGTTCTAAAAGCGCAAACCGAAAGCTTTTATCGGATTATTTGAAGGCTTAGAAGTAGCTTTCTGATAACGACGCTCGTGATAAGGGATGATAGTTTTCGTTACAAACTTACGATCACTACAAGTGGACTTTAAGAGAGATAGAAGCAAATTATCAATTTGATATTTTGCCTATGAGAACGGATTTTTAGATATTTTCTGTTAATGTATACAAAATGCACATCATTTACTTGATACTAATTATTGCTCGTTTTTGTTTATGTAGAAATATTTGATGCATCTGCTCATTGTTCATAAGCTTATGAATTGTGCCTACTCCTTTATAGATAAAAAAAACTTAATCATCTTTTCATATTTTCATGATGTGGTATTTTAAATGTCCTTGTTTAACATTCCCAGCTAACTACGATTGCCAAACAGCTGCGAGTATCTTAAATAAAGTAATACAATTTTCCAAGAGAAGTGATCTTTTGGAAGACGAAGATTTTTATAAAACGTGGATTTTTAACGAATTAAGGTTTTGAAAATGTGAATCTCAAAGTGCAATTAACTAATTAAAATTAATTAGATTATAATAAATTGTAATGATAAAAGAGTCACTTTCTTTGCTGTCACTGGTAGACAGTAAAGTGCTTCTTGGATAAATTAAATTTTATTTCATTCTATGTATATTAAATGATCGTTATCAAAACTTACAAATTGACTTTTTTTATCAGAAAATCAGTCTGAAGATGCTTCTCAAAGAAGCGAAAAATCTTAACGACAGAAAATAGAATATCAAATTTTTTTCAAATACTCGAGGCAGTAAAAAAATTCTAGCCAGTTTTTGTTCTTACGAATTTTCATAAAAACGCTTTTTGATAAATGGTTAGAAAATTTCTGATTTAAGATGTTGACCTTATCTGTATCAAATTTTCAAATTTTAAAAGCAACCATTAATCACTTTTAAGACGTCAAAATTTGACCTTCATCATTTTATTTATCGATCGCTTATCACAATATTTTATGGAGTAAAGCTATGAGCTTTAATCTCAATAAATATTCAATTTTATAATTCATCATCTTAAGTAATTGAGTTAATAGGTTTAACAAAACATTGATTAGACAGAAAGCTTACGCTCTTGTTATTTATTTCAATCGAGAGATATTTTGATATCCCAATATCTAATTTAATGGCAATATTGCAAAAAAACCCTTTTTCAACATTCATTTACTTGTCACAAAGTTTTCGGTTTTTTTATGCAAAAATATAGTGTATATTCGGTAGTTTTTCATTCCCTACAAATACTATTTTGCTCACAAACCTCCCCTGCAAACAGATTATAATATCAGTATGAAATTAAAATATTTCCCACTGTATATACCTAAGCATTATTTTATACCAACTAGTCTTATTCATATTTAATTAAAAGCTTCTTTATGAGTACTCACACTAATTATGTAGTACACCAATTAATTTTGTCGATCCGTTGTCGGTTATTTCAGAAAATAAATAAATTTCCATAATAGAAACACATTTTGGCCAGTCAAATTACCACGGTAACTTGACTAAGCAGCTGATTAAATTGCATTACAATACTTTGTGTGGTTTTAGATAGAGTGACATGAAAGATTTACAATACCTTTGCTTTATTATTTGTATGTATGTATATCAACTAAATCTAAGATCACACCTGGAAACAAACTGAATCTTCTTAGTGTGGATAAGTTAAGAAAAATACTCTTAACTAATCAAAAATAATCAAAACTATTTTTAAATCATGTGAGAGACGATGCCATTTTGATAGACAATAAAACTTTCCTTACCAAAGTGATACAAAAATCGTATTTATTTGTATTTTTAATGATAGCAAAAACATAAATAATCATTTATTCTACACAAAATAATAAATATATACATTATATAAGCACGTATTTTTGCTAATATGGTGAAGTTTCTCTTATGGTTCTTACCAAAATAAAGGTTTCATAGATAGTTTTCTGAATGAATTATAGTTTCCAATTTTCCCCTTTACTTTTGCACCCTCCACATTTATGGCAGGCAGTGACGTTAAATGTTGAAAAGAGGTGGGTAGTCACCGTTTTTGGGATATTTTAATTAAAACTTTACGCAGAAATGTATAACTTCCGATTATTATTGTTTGCCATGAACAAATTTCATTTGCCATTATAACGGTGGCGCCAATCGGACTAGACTTTTATTTAACCCCAAATATCAGTCGTTGCTAATCGTTTACATATGGACTCAATCCCGCATTCAACTTAAGCGAGATTACTAAAGTATACACATTAATATTCTTATATCTCGCACTATCTTTGCTTTTTAAAGTAAGTTAACTTATATACCGGGAAATGCCAACCTGAATATTGTCGCATCCATCTGGATGTACAACGCATGTATCGTTTTTTTAAAAAGGAAAGAATAAAACTGATTTTATATGATGCTCTTGATATTCTTGGCATCGTGTAGCTGAATAGAATTCCATTGCTATAAGGTATGACATACCAAAGTATTCAGTTCCAAGATATATGTATATATACAAAAAATTGCCACTATCAGAAACCCTTGATCATTTTTCATCCATTTCAAAATAATTAAAAATTTGTGTTTTTTGAGCTTGAAAATAGTAAAACTTTATACTTTCGATGGTTTCGGCGGTAACTTTGTGGAAATTCATTTTAATATAAAATTTTAAATAACTTTGATTATTCTACGTATTGTGCTACTAGCTGTGACACGGGCTCCACCTCTTTCAGAGGCATAATTATTTGTTTTCTTTTTTTCGATTCTATGATCCCTGCTTCCCATAAAAAGGAAAAATCCCAAATTCCATCCATTTTATAATTTTATCATTTAGAATATTAGAATCAATCTTGCTTCATTACTTAAGCAAACTTTGCGATAGTAAGTCCAAAGATGCCTCTGAAAGAGGCGAAACACGTGTCACAGTTAGTAGCACAATACGTGGATTAATACAAGCCATTTTATATTATAGTAAAACTTATTTTAATAATGCTGTGTCATATGAAATTTGGGCCCATTAGATTAAATTCATCTTTATAACCACAACATGACACTTTCATTTATTAATTTATTTTTTAAAAAATCAGCCAAATTTGAGTTGTAAAACTGATTTCATATTTCTGATATTGACCAAGTAATTTTCCTCTCCGGTCAAAAGTATGATCCGCAAGCTGTTGATTGATAAGTGGTTAATTTTGTTTGCTAAGCTTCAGTCCTTGAATGAATATTAATATAGAGTTAACTTTTCCTCTCAACATGTTGTTTATCTACATACTAAATTATTGTGCTTTTAAAATGACGGCTGTAGTAGGTACACAACTAGAAATTTATAATAAAGCATTATTATTCAATTCAATATTTATAAGGCTGTATTTTCAATTAGTCTAAGAGATGGTACCATGTGTATCTATCAATTGATGATTTTGTTGAAAGTTTATACCCACATTGTATATTTAATAAACATTTTCATAATTAATTAATATTTAAAGGTCTTCAAAGCATAATTTGTAATCCAGTTGCCATTTTATCGCTGAGCTATAACATTGTCTCAGGTGATGTTAAAATAGAAATTAATATTATTTTCGTATTGCATTTGAGCATCTGAAATCTAAATTCAAAAGTCATTAAGAAGTACTAAAGATTCATATGTTTTACTATTCGATCGGTTGCTAAGTTTTATGAGAAAAAATAATAATACATCTTTCGTTATTAATCCAAATTAACTTTAATAGGATCAGTACCGGCTTCGAGAATCATTCGCGATGAGCGAAACCGGTACTGATCCTAATAAATCTAATGTGGAATAATTTTAACAAATGTGTTATATTTTTTTTAATATAATTCTATTCCTCCAAGTATTGACAGTGAACACTTTAAAATGTATCGTGGAATAGTAGTGACAAAAGAACTTTAATATATCTTTTCATTACTCATTAATATGTAAAAAGTATAAATGCTATAAATTAATATATATATATAAAATAAAAGTTATTAAAGACAACCTCTGCCATTAAAATTGTTGCTTAAGCATGAGTTCTCCATTTTATCAATTAAGATAGTCTAAGACTAGACTTTTATTGCTAAGACTAGGAACGGGATGATTAAACATTTCTGAGGATAAAATTTACATATAATGAATGACAAATGATTGTTAAAAATTCATTTTTCTTCTTTGTAACAGTTTATTTTTCTTTGCCAGAAATATTGAATTTGCTTACAGTGATTCACACTCCTAAAAATACCCGTTTGCACGGTTCTTTCTTATAGACATTTCTTTTTGTCCTTTTCAATATTACTTATATGCCCTTGATTTTTTTTCCTTAATATAAAAGTCAAGAAAACCCTTTGAAAAGCTTGACTGATATTTTTTCTAGGAACGTGAAACCATTATAAAAGAAATGAATATTTCTCAAGCATTGTATTGTGCGTCTTGAGAAATAGGCAAAGCATTTGCAACGTGAGGGTGTCAGGCTACAAATACCTTTAAACGCAGACATATTCTCAGCTTTTAAATGTAATCTTTTTTGTTGTGAATGGAATTTACAAAATAATCGTCTACAAACAATTCTATAAAGTTTTAATACAGGTTAACCATTGAATCCTACGCAATGGTAAATAGTCGATTAGTCAAATGATATTGAGTATCATTCACTCGATTGTGTGTAGAAGGGTTCGAAGTTTTCAGATTTTTTTTTTCAATTTGTATCTGAAGAATTTAATGTCTCGAGTTTGATAAAATAAGTCACAAGTAGACGAGAGAGATTCTATTTTTAACGTTAGACTACTTTAGTATCGAAAAAAAATTCTATGCTTTATACAAAAAAGCTTCAGTTTTCATCAACAATAAAACTTTCAGAATGGTTTATTGAATGCACATAAAAGCAGCTTTACAAAAGGATTGATGTTTAGTTATCATTGAGAGCAGATAATAAATTAAATTACTTTGCAGTAGATAACAACATTTTTTTTATTTATATTACCATATTTTATAGTATGTATTATATTATACATTCATCGCTTAGACAGTAACGTTGATCCTTAAATGTATATTGTAGAACCTTAAGTGTCAAAAATTATTTAACCACGAATTCTTTCAACCAACGGTTGAATACTTGGTAAGAGAATTAATTTGTCTCAATAGAGATTTCGATTTTAAAAGTCCTGAAGTTTTCTTAAAAGAAAGGTATCAACGACTTTTTGTTTTTGGTTACATAACAAATAAACCAATCAAATCATGTATTTCATTACTAAAAATCTTGGTTTTGAATGGTAAAGGTAAGTAATATATTTTGAAAAAAAAATACAAAATATGCTTTGTCTAGTTTTGAATCAATATTATTTTAATTATAGCATCAAGCAACTCAAATAAAAGATGTTACTTACTTGAAAATTTATTGCGAAGATTTTTATTATGTTAAATCTTTCAGCTTACTTTCGTTAGGTTTTTTCTATGAAAGTTCTTATTTTGCGTGCTTTTATAGTACATTCGAGTGTTTTTAAAAGCTCTCAAAGTGAACGCTCGTAATCCGGGTATATTATGATGAAACTTTCATCTGCGAATTGCTTCGACTTTTGGTCCTTTACAAAGTCATTTAGCGGATACAGCGCCTCAAAAAAGTCCAAATGACGTCTCGAAAATCATATCGTCTGCCTTCTTATAATCTAAATGAAAGAAATGACTTTTTTGTGTAAACTAAAAGTGTCGTGTACTTTTTATCTGATTTTAAAATCTTGCAGAATAAAAGATTTTTCTCAGAAGAGATGAAACTTTTTTAATGAATACTTTTTTGTAAATACTCAGCTCAAAGAGTCATTAAAAAATACATTTTTTTTATACGAGTACATATTTTTCATTTTATATATAAATTCACGTCTGCTCTAAATGTGGAGCATATGTTCCCAGAATGTAGTTTATTTCAACAGATGCTTTTTTTCTAGAAACGCGTGAGAATCATTTATGTATTCTTTAAGGTACCCAAAGTTTTACCCATCATCAGCCGCAACGGCTTCGAACACTTCTTACAGGGCTTATTCCATAGAGAAGTGCTCGAGAAGAAATTTTTCAAGACTTGATTGCATGAACCATACAACAGGAAGTTAAATAAATAACGAAAATAGTTCACGAAAGAGTTTGAGGAATGAAGTTGTATTTGTTTTCCATAATTCACCGTGTAAACTGTTTAAATACCTTGTAATTTGTCACAGGTGAAATTAATTTGTAGTTGAAAAGTCTTATCGGTATGTGCATTTCTTTTATTGTATGAACATTCCCCTGGTAGGCCAGTAACATACTGAATCATATCGTCATATTTACGTGTTGGACTTCTTTTCTCGAGGTAGGTTGTAGAGGTATAAAGATAGGAGTAGGGTAAGTAAGACAAGCAAAAAAGGAAGGTTGATCCACTTAGTAACAAGCATTTCTCGTAGAAAAACATATGTTGAGATAGGCGCCGTGAGGATTCTTCACATTGGTAGTGGACTAATAACTTAACTTCGCAAGTAAAAATATAATATAAATTAGATTTTCTAAACGTCGTCACTTTTATATTTTATGTTCGTTTCAACAAAAGCTGACATTAATATAAAGAAAACCATCTGCAAAAAAAACATATAAAATGGTGGCGTGAGTTGAACAATTTCATTTTGACTTACAGAATAAGGCTCACAGAACAAGTTAATTTATTTCTTTAAATTTGTATTAAAGCTATCCAGTCACTTGAATCATTAAAAATGCTTAAAAGTGTGGGTTGGATATGATAAAAACAAGCAAATGAATTGAATAACAATTATAAAATAATGATAATATTTTTTTCAAAGAATATGTGTAATTTTAATTCACTCTGTATAGTTCAGTGACGACTAGAAAAACCGCTTAACTTGATATATAAGGGTACGATTTTGAGCACTGCCAATAAAATTTGAATAAAGATGGCCTTACATGATGTGTGGCCTTAATCAATAGAGATGTTTACTACGAGCCGCCACTGCGCCTAAGAATTGAAAACTACTTTACATAGAATAATCATAAAGCCAACATTGATTTCGTGATATTATTTCTATAGGGAACGAGAGCCAAAATATTAAAAGCAAGTTTTTATAATACTGCTTGATATATTAGGGTACTCAAGAAGGCATAAAAGAGATTTTTATGATTCAAATAAGGACAAAAATATTCTTTTTTTTATTTCTAAATTATTTTACTAACTTAATTTATTGAGATTTGAATTATTAGATATTTGATTTATGGAAAGATTTGATAAAAATTTATGCGCTCCACTTTATTTAACATTTGAGATATACGGAATGGGTGTCATTGTTTTCTATACTTCGACACCGTACTTTGAAAAAATTCTAACTACTCTTACACTGTTTTGAGATATGAGCGTTTGTAGTTTCGATTATTAAAAATCACTTGTTACAATGAGCAAGTAAAAAAGTTTCCTAAATTATTTATTTTAAACATATTTTTTTACTCGTCCATTTTTCAAGATCTCGTAGTACTCACTAGTATTCTGTGCATTCATAAATTACTACTCGTAGTAATTTATGAATGCACAGAGATCGAGAGAGTTTTTTATAATGCAGGAATTATAAAAACAAAACTTCAAACCATTTTAAAATTCAAGACGTTTAATTCTCTTATTATTTTGAAATAGATGTTCTATAAATTGATAAAAATGTATTAATGAAATTAAATAAGCTTATTTATAAATTAACACCTATTTATATACAAACATTTGAATTAATAATATATATTTTGGAAACTACTCGATTATACTCGAGTATTTTAAAATTGCACTACTCGATACTCGAGTTGTTGAGATGTTGAGTAATTAGAGTCTCTAGTACAGACTTAAATACCCTTGTCATAGTAGTAATCATAGCTATTTGCCAGCTCAATTACTTCCACTGATAAAGGTTTGAAGACTTCATCTATCGAATTAATAATTATCTCTAACATTGTGTATGATAATGTCTTTTCGAAATATCGATTACGATGTAGAAATTCAATTTCATTATTAAATTTAAATGTATTTCTTTATATATCTCATATTCTGCCAGTGACAATTAAATTCAAAAACTTTTCAATGCACTGCAGAGTATTTAAATAAATGAAAATATATTTATTTATAAAATAGTTCTGCCAGGCAATTAAAATTCTACTGAAGGTGTTTCTTAAAGCGGTGAAACGCGTGTAAAACTTTGTATGGAAACAAATTTCCCAATATTGCGATACTTATTGCCTTTGAGATATTTTGAAATGTATTTAATTGGATCACTTATATTATTATATTGGGAAACTAAATGATGATACCAGTGAACCGAATGCCATATTTTTTTCATTCTGATAATATACAAAGAAAGCCCCTTAACACAAAAAAATGATTGTCTATAAAATTCTCAAATGTTTAATAACCCCGTTCCTTTATCAGGGCCTTGTTCGTCGTCTTATTCAGTGGTATGAGTGTTTGTAATATCACGCGAAATAGAGCAATGCTTGCCATAAAATGTTTTAACTACCAAGATGTCTGACTCAATATAACTTCGTCTTTTGCATGCAGAACCGTAAAATCTCGACAAAATTGTTCCAGATGAAAGTGCTGATTGAAAAAACGTGGCAGTAGACGTTTATTACAGGGGGCATTTCGTTTCAAACAAACGGGCGTAGAAATTATTTTTAGCTTTTCTCGATTTCTTGATTATTTTTTTAAATTAAAAACGTCGCCTTACGAGCAGTGTTAAGTTTATAAAAAATCAGTAACTGCTCCCTTTTAAAAAGGTGACAGTGTTTTTATGACTTTAAATTTATGCTTATATCC
Organism: Himalopsyche kuldschensis; assembly: GCA_028554975.1. Classification (NCBI taxonomy): domain Eukaryota; kingdom Metazoa; phylum Arthropoda; class Insecta; order Trichoptera; family Rhyacophilidae; genus Himalopsyche; species Himalopsyche kuldschensis. Next base: position 4,291,096 of record JAHFWI010000005.1, read on the forward strand.
TGAAAAATTTTAAGGCCCACTTCTCTTCGTCAAACGATGAAATATATCACATTATAGTTTACATTTGTAAGAAACCTATTTCTTCCAGGTTATAGTGAAAACAAAAAACGTGCATTGAAGTATTTGACTAGTATCGGACACGTTTGTACAAAACCATTTTTATTTACGATGTTTGAAGCGAGGTAAAATACAATTTTTCTCATAGCTAGTAACAGAACAAATGGATCGTTGATTAAACTTTGACTTGGAAAATGAAAAACTTAGAACTGTATAAATCCAACTCATCGAGTCGATTGACACTTTCGGTTCGCAATGCGTCACGAAAGAAAATGATTCACGGTTGTGTTGCAGTTAGACTTGATTCTCGATCTATTGCCATTGATCAAAACGTATGCCTTTTTAGATTCTCTACGAGTATTTTAGTATTTTCACCTTGTCTGCAATTAAAAAAAAACAGTTTTAAGGTAAGAGTGACAGTAATGAATTCACGGTGAACATGACTAAAATGAGAGTCTATAACACAAAGCAGAAGAATATAAAAAGTAGACTGTAAATTGACAAGATACAAAACAATCTAATATAATTTCTTGTACAGTCTTGTATGATTATTTCTTGTAAGGCTATAGGCCAATTCAGAACAAAGCACATTCATAAATATACGCAGCTGAATTATTTGAGTAACCGGAGTTTGTAATTTGTAACTTAAATGAAAATAGTTCTGCGACAATAAGTAAGTTTATAAATCGGTTTCAACTTCACATCATTTTACACGAGTTAGTATTCAAATATAAATGTCAAATCATTTACGATTGAATGAAATATTTCAGAGTTACTTTGAAGGATTTTTTTGGATATCTGCTTGACGGAGCATCAAGTTCTAAGGCGTGTCAGCGCCAAAGTTCTTCCAGTCTCCTCGTCTCTAAATGTTTTAATTCTTGAATTTTATTTGTTGACATACCCTTCCTATCGCTTCCGACAGGAGGGCGCGATCGCTACAGTTGAGAAGTCAGTTTAATATTGCGTCTCTATCTAGGGAGGGTCATCGAGAAGAATAGCTCTGGGCCTATATCGATTCTCTGAGGCCTTCTCGTCATAATTCTGCAAGCAAGAGATTGTTGGGTTACCGTGAAGGCCCACAGCCTTATGAAACTTTTTTAGAGGTTTCACGAACGAATTCGCGAATAGTTGGCACACTCAAATCTCTGTGTAACAGCGAACCACGCACGAACCATGGAGCATCACATATTTGCCTTAATGACTTATTCTGAACAACCTGGAGAGTCTTCAGATGCTTTTGGTGAGCAAAGCCCACACTGGTGTGGCGTACACCATAATTGGACGAGTTATTGCTGTATATAGGAGAAGTTTACTCTTTATGGATAGTTTGCTCCTAGCATTAAGCATAAAGTACAATTTCGCTTTAGTAGCATTAGCTTGGCGCTTTTTAATCGCGGTGTGTTCGTTAAACTTCAGTCTCTTATCTAAGGTTAGTCCAAGATACTTGACTGTGTTAGACCATTTGATCTCTGTATTGTGCATTCTAATGCAATTGAAGTTATGTTTTCTAATGAAGCCCTTAGAAAACATTATTGCTGCGCTCTTTTCTGCGTTGATTTTAATTCTCCAGTTGTCACACCAGTCCGCAATGGTATCGACAACTGTTTGGACGTGTGCAACTGCGCTTTGCCGATTACGAGATTTAGCCAAGATGGATGTATCATCTGCGTACTGGGCTATAATTCTATCACTTTCCCCACCGGTGGGAATGTCATAGGTGTATATATTATACAGTATGGGTCCTAAGACAGAGCCTTGTGGAACCCCCGCAAGTGTTGACCTCGTTGAGGACCGGATTCCATTCATTTTACCTGAAAACGTCTACCTGTCACAAATGAGTTAAGGATGTTTGCAATATCTAAGAAGAGGCCAGCTGTGACTTCTTTTTGAATGAATCCGCTCGTGATAAATTCCACCACTCGAAGAAGTTGATGGTTGGTCGAGTGATCCGCCCGAAACCCGTGTTGGGTGTCGGGGATGATCTTTTTCTCATCAACCACTTCTTGTAGTCTGGTTTTAATCACTCGCTCTAAGACTTTGCTCATTGCAGGAAGCAGACTTATTGGCCGGTGGTTCACTGGAAGAGTGTGATCTTTTCCTGGTTTTGGAATCAAGATAATATCCGCTTCCTTCCATCGGGAGGGAAAATATTGTAACCTCAAACACGCATTTATAATATTTACTAATGAGGTAATACCCTTTTGCGGTAACTGCTTGAGAGCCTTGTTGCCGATTTTGTCGTTACCCAGAGCTTTCCTGTCAGGAAGGTTTTTATTAGACTTTCCACCTCGTCAAATGAGGTGGGAGTTATTGGTTGGCAGTTAACATCTATACGCTTTTCTATTATTAATTTTGCGGCGGCTTCTATGTTTAACGCGTTCTTTTTCAAGTCTACATTTCTTGGGTCAATCATGTTGGGTGTAAATTGTCTTTCGAGGCTATCCGCAAACTCCTCGACTTTGTCTGTGATGGTAAATACAGGCCCCTTTGCTCCATTAAGTGGCATTAAGGGGTGCTTTTCTGCGCGGAGAACCTTGGAAAGAGCCCAGTAGGGGTCGGCCCCCTTAACAAGCTCGCTTAAATAATCATCAGAAGCCTTATTACGATAGTCTTTCAGTGCAAGTCGGATTTCGGCCGTCAGCCGGTTAACACGCTGCCTGACTAAAGGATTGCAGTATTTTTTCCATTCTTTTCGTGCACGACGCCTCTCGTTTATAAGATTTCTGATGTCTACCGGAAGGGCTTTACTATGTGGTGAAGTTTTTACCGTTTTCGTGGCATATGAAGCAGCTATGTGAATTTGGGTTGTTAGATTACTTATCTCAAAATCAATGCTTCCACTATCTGTCAAGTCACATGGGGGAATTAACGTGTCGTCAAGAAAGCTCTCAAACTCGTTCCATTGGATTATGTTTCGCGTTTGATTACAACTATTTAATTTTGAGTCCGACGGATCTCTCAACCGAAGAATAACAGGTTGGTGATCAGAGTTAAGTTCGTGTACAATATGAGTTTCGTATTGAAGGCTCACTCCACACATTAAAGCAATGTCTATAACATCCGGAATACCTCCGTTCCTTGGTAGGGTCGTTGGGTCTGAAGGAGCCGCTACAATAGCGCCAATCTTTGTGATATAAGATTTAAGTTGACGGCCCCGTGAGTTTGTCAGCCTACTATTCCAGTCAACGTGTTTTGCGTTAAAATCGCCGGCGGCAATAGTGGGTACACCAAGAGGAATAATGGCCTCGAGATCTTCAGTTGTTATCTGACCATTAGGTGGGCTATAAATAGAAACAAATCTAATAAGGCCCAAATGCTTCGTATTTACAACTATCGCGTTTGCTTCTAGTTGACCTGCAAGTGCTGGCAACGGGATTGCACAGTGGTCAATATGTTTTTTAATGTAAATCGCAGTTCCTCCACCTGAGGTTCGAGTGCGGTCAAATCTATATAAGGAATAGTTGGGTATTGTAGGACGATGAGATGGCTTGAGAAAAGTCTCGTTAACAAGAAAAATATCAATGTCGTATCTTGATAGAACATCAATTATCTCCAGCTTATCATGTCTGAGTGTACCTCCACTGTTCCAATAGAGAACCTGTAAGGATGCGGGTTGAAATTTTTTAGACATTGTTGGTGTCAATAGGCGCCACGTGGGCGGAAAATTTACTCAGAAACGAATTTCCGGCACTAAGCAACTTACGCCAATCGTCGAGCATGGTTTTGTATTCCAGCTGGACGTTCGCTTCGGTAGCTTGCGGGCCTGGAATGCCACTCTCGCTTTGGTGGTTGCCAATAGAGGCGGAAGGTTTTTCCAAATTGGGATCGGGACTAGTTCGAGTATTTTCCAAGCTCGAACTTTTTGTGTGAGCTAGCGGCCGCCCTCTAGGTGGGCTAGATTTATTTCTAGGAAATTCCGGACATCCTCGGTAGTTAGCCGGGTGCGGTCCACCGCAGTTGGCGCATTTTGCTGGGCCACACGCCTTGGTGTGAGTGCATTCTCTTGCGGAATGATCTCCCGCACATCTCACACAGCGTGGCTGTGCACGACAGCATGATGCTGAGTGTCCAAACTCTTGGCAATTGTGGCATTGCCCCACTGAAGTTTTTCTGTTTAGTGACTCAACGCCTATGTTTATGTTGAAGAGTGAAGAAAGATTAAAAATGTCTTTCCCTCTGTCACTTCTCTCAACGTCTAAAAGGACAAATTGTTTTTAAATAAGTGACAGATTGAAATTTAAAAAGGAATCGACGTTGGTAAAGCTAGTGAATATTCACACACTTACTCACAACATACTGAAACTAAAAGTATGCTTAAATCCTCACTTAGATTGAAACGAATATTTTTTGGTTCTTTTTAAAAAGGTAGGGTTTGGAAACCGCACTAAAAACAAAGATTTAAGGTTTACTAAATTTAACATTGGTTTATTGAGTATGTATGAATTCCAATAATTTCACCAAGGGAATATTGTACCTATAATATTTCTGTAATAATAATATATTTAAAACAACATGAGAGACATTTGCTTTTTTATCTCAACGTGATACGAATATATTTAAAACATAATTTCTGTATAATCTTTACAACTGCTTTGCTGAAATTATTATCTCAAATATTATTATATACTTTTTGAGGAATCGTGGATATGAAAAAGTCCACGTGTAGAACAATCAAAATGTAGAATTATCCTGCCTATGGTGATGCCACTGGGGACAGTTTTAAAAATCCGCAACGCTATTGATTCACGTTTTGACGTATTTCAAGTAGACGTGGAAAATTTCAGAGGAGTATCTACCATGTTTTCAAGTAAATATTGTCGAAGCAAACTAGATAGACTTCTTAGCCGATTACCAAATATAATTATAACTATGTTTTTATTATTCGTAACATTGTTAAATCAAAAACCCTGTAACCTAGTATTCTTTTAATAAATATGCACACATTTAATTCAATAGGGGTTCACGGCGTTTTTTTTTTATTTATATCAAATATAAACCTCGCTAAAATAACATAACACGGTTGACCTATATCACTTTAAATATCCGTCAGATTGATTCTTTTTTTGTGCCCAAAATACGTGTCTGGTAATTCTTCATAGTTCTGCTGACTTTGCTATAACCAAATGGTTAACCTCTATTGTTTGAATCGTTTTTTTGAGGTTTTTACTTTATAAAAAACGTTTTGATAAGACAAATATGACATTTTATCTCACCCAAGAGTGTGATGATCTGTAAATTTTAAATGTTGTTTTAAACAAAAAAATATTTTTGTGGCGCCACTGATGTGTAATAGTTATAAAGAACGAAAAAAGCAAACATTCCGACTGACAATAAAACTTTCATATTTCTCAATGAGTTTTTTTGCATAGTTTTTTTGGTTGGCGTTGTCGTTTTTTCTACCGTTCTTTTGCTAAAGTTAGAACAAATTCTCTCAATAAAAACACTGTAATTTTTTTCAGCAACCACAAAATTACTGGCCAAATTATAAGACATTTTCCATCTGATAAGACAATATATTTTATTGCCGTTTGTTATTAGAGGTTTGATGGCTTGAATCCGTAAGGTTATAAGCTTGACAGTCGTCCGTTTACAATAAAGTACCATAGTTGCGTGAGATATCAAACGATATTTTTATTTTATTATTTTATACGCATAGACAGTATTTTCATGATCATATTAATTTATATATAAAAGCAACTGGCTAAATATATTTTTTTATTTGTTCAGTGTTTGAAAAGGGAAGAAGACTTAAGAATTTTGCTATCAAAACGACCTTTATTATAAGTATTATTAGTATAAGATAAAACATAAAAACAAGGTTTAACTATTCAACAGGAAGTAAAAGTGTATAAACAGATAAAAAATCATTATTTTTCAAAAAATATTTTTGATATACTCGATGATACCGAAAATAGAGCATACATGTTTGGACGAGTATACTCAACCATGTCTTAGGTTTATGGAATACGCATTGGCTGCAACTGATATACCACGTTCTATCATTTTGCAATAAAACATAAAATTGATTATTTAAAACAACTATTCAACAGCGAGTTTTACATATACAACGTGTTTACTTCGTCTTCCTGACAAAACAGCTGATCAACGCGATCCTTTCGAAGAGAAATTATGTATCTTTCCAGATATTTTACTTCGCGAGAATGTAACCTGATTTTTTCAGATTGTTGGACCTCACACCAGGAGCATTGAATTAGTGCCAAATTATGTATGTTATACGATTATCTTTGTGATGAATGACCAGAGCTTACTTCTTTCGGTGGAATAAAATATAATGATTCCTAATATATTATGATATCCTTTTATGTCCGACAAAAAATTCAAAATGATTGCATTGCTATCATAAATAACAATATCCATAGAAGATTAATTGGTATTTTTATATTTATTCTAATATTATCACCAAGATTGTTTATAGGTGCTGTTAATAATAACTAACTTACCATATCAACCAAAATATCGGCTCTCATATTTTCAACGTCAGATATGACTAATATTTTTTAATAGTAATTAGTTAGTTGCACTAACAAAACTGTTAAATCACTTCTTAAGGTGTCCACTGTCAATTCTTGGTGGAATAGCATTATAATAAAAATAAAAATACAATTTTAGTAAGAATTCCAAGGTGTGACAAACAATTGGTAAGAGATCTTCAACATTTTAATTATGTTATCAATAACACATTTTTAATACTTTTTCCACATAAAATTGATTGGACCCGGACCAGTTTTGCTCATGGCCATCATAATAATAGTCTATTTTTGCTTGTTTTTGCTTCAATTTATTTGCGTATTTGTCATACAATTGTTTGTCATACCTTATAATTCTTGCTTATCTTCTGTATAAATATCTCTGTTTCGTTTTTGTCTCATCAGTTGATAATGCTCAACATGAGTGAAACCGGTCCTGATCCAATAAAATTGTTTGTAGAATTTATATAATTTAATCGATTCAAATCGATTTTCTTACTAAAAAATAGTATTTCCTACTTTTTTCCATAAGACGACAAAATATATAGATTGATTTACGTACTCCTTGGAGCTTAACTTGATAATGAAGAATCTTAAAAAAAATCACTGCCATTTTCGCTGAGCTGAAAGCCAACTAATACGTCCCGCAGATGGCAAAGCTTTCAGTTTCTCGCTGACTGCTTTGAAAAGTCGAAGCTTAGTCTGAAAGAAAAGTTCGGTAGGTATGCAAGCTTTTGCGAGTCTATATGTGCGCGCGAGGAGTCCTCCGGGCGCGGGCGAACTTATTTGAATGTGTGCGTGTTTCTGTGTGAGAAAAGCAATGAACTGGAATTGTCGAGGTTGACAGACGGCATCGAGGTTTTCCTTTGCATACATTAGGATCAAACAAGATGTATCGTGTAAAACATGTCACAAGTTTGCTGGGTATTTTTCCAAGATCTTGAAAAGAAACATCTTTTTGTATCGATACGGCACATAAAATATACATCTGTATTGAATTTGAAATGTAAGTTTAGTCCCTCAAAGTATTTTCATCATCAGCGTCACTATATACCTATCATACAATGCTTCATATCTTTATACTTTATATCAGGAGAAAGCATATTTTTTAAATGACCTTACTAATCAATTTATGTATCAGTTATATTTCACCACTTCAATTTTTTTTTTAATCATGTCCGCTACCAACTTAGACCATATGTACTCCTCGCGAAGTTTACCTCAACATATATTTTTCTACGGGAACTGTTTGTTTCTCAGTTGCTCAACTTCTCGTTTTTTGAAGACAGTAGAGATTGAAAGGATACGAGGACTCGGACAACGCTAGTGGTTAGCTAATCGCTCTCGATATGCGTCGCTTTTTCGAATAGGAAAGATGGGAAGAGATTTTCAACATCACCCAAGCCTTCAAACAGAATCGATTAATCGACTGAAAAATCTGCTCGTACCGGGAATTGAACCCGGGTGGTCCAGCACGCAAGTCAAAAACGATGACCACGGATCGGGCGAAAATTATTACAATTTAAAATTAAAAATATTTCGTATTTCTGCTGCTTTTCCCAAGAAGTTAAATTATCTATAAGAAAAAACAATCATTGCAATAATAGTTTAAATATCAGCGGATGGTAAAAACTATATACTATCAGTTTATTATAATAAAATTAACTTTTAACTCACTTGGTTTTTTCATGGATTGCGTACCAAATAGTGACATATGTTTCGCTTCTTCAAGACGTATTTTCACACTTTAATTCGCTAGGTTAATTTATTTATAGGTCCAGATTGATTTTTATAGTATAAATAACAAAATGGAGGTTGAAAATTTTCTTTTTTACAAGACCCACGGATACCAATAAACTATTCTTTTTCTATGTTTATATTAAAAGGAACTTCCAACAAGTTACGGCCGAATCTTTCAAAAGTGTATCAATTTATTAGTTGTAGAAAAATAATTAATAAATAAAAATAGGTTGAAATTTGATAAAATTAAGAAATTGATAAAAGTCGCTTGTTATTTGGTCTATCATCGGTTGAAAATTAGATGCTCAAATGCCAATAGCTAGCTTTTATAAAAAACTCAACATGCTTACAAACTTTCTGTAACTTACAATAAAACTGTACTTGAGAGCTATAAATATATGGTTCTATTTGTGAAAAGAACACATACATTAGTGAATTTATATATACATATATTAAGTACTTTAATGACTTCATTTCACTCGCGTAATACTGGTTCAAGTGATTCCAGCAACACTCATCGTATTGTTGATATCTATAGTCATTATTTTTTTAAACAATGCTTAATAACACATCGTTACAAGGTAGAAGAGTTGAAGAGATCATAAAATAATAAGAGAACAATGAAAAAAGTATGAAAGTGTCTGAGCCCAAGTCTTTCTGAACCGTATGCCCGTGGGCGAATGCTTTTGTCAAAAGCTACAGAACTTTTTCACGTACCAATTACACTAAGAGTCTTCGTTATGGCTTTAATATAGAAAAAAGCTGAATAATATATATTATAATATTTGTTAGTAATCTCTTCAATGAAGCTAAATATTTGTCTGAATGTTTTATCTCAATGGGAAAGAACCACACATTTGTAAAAAGTAATTCTTTTTTGAAATATCAACATATAGGAATTGAACTAGGTTTTCAAATAATAAAAAAACAAATCGTAAATAATATACATATGTGTATTTATATGATCTGTGAAAGTAGGCTCTCGGCATTCTGGCTATTTTTTTATTTCTAAAGTGTGTTTAGACTTATATATCACTTATACCACTTACCCATATTTATATGAATAATTATATGTATAATTATTACAAAATATATAAGCTAAAAGCTTTGAATGGAAAATTAATAAAAAAAAAAAGTTAATAACCTGATCTCTGCCTAAAGCGTATATTTACGCGCTACAAGTCCGTGTTCAACATACAAAATGCGCGTAAATTTACGCTGTTTGTACTTAATTTAGAAGTCACCAGTTCTATTAAAAATAATTGAATTTAACTTGCATATAGTGACATCTTTGAGAGCGTGTTGTACTACTTGAACTCAAAGAATAATACGAATCGATAATTATATTAGGATCTATTTTTTGAAAGAAAATCGCGGCCTCCTGTGTACGGCCATATTGATTTTTACCGGCATAGAATCGGTTAAGAATGTGTTCTTAATTATTACGTCGTATTGAATTTCAAAAAATTGCTGTAGTTGTCGAGATGCTGATTTTCCGTTCGATTGCTCAAAGGTGACCTGCTATAAGGTTGCGTGTACAATCTATTAAAAAAAATGTTTACATAAGAATCACTGACACTGATTTATTATTAGGTATTGAAAATTGTCTTGATTATATTGCTGCCGAATTTATTGATTAAAAAGTGACCAAAAAATCTTTTCTATAGTATGTATATGCATTAATACAAAAGATTTATTACACGGTGTTTCTAAAACTTTGAATGTCAGTTAATAGTGTTGTGACAAGAATTTTCGTTCAACAAAGAAGTAACAAACTTTTGAGTGAGAGCTTTCAAGCCCGTCACTGGTGGTAACCATACACATACGGACTTAACAGACCTCAGTATAACACAGTTACATTATCTTGACGTCAACAACTTGAACTTATGGCATTTGCATAAATCGTTGAACGTCTGATTAAACCTACATATAGCGGACGAAATATACAATAGTTTTGGATGGCAAATAAGTTTAAAATTAACAACGCATACTTTATTTCTTTAATGGTATTAGCTGCCACTTACTTCTTGGTGGAAAGGCATTATTTTAAGGTAAAAGACACATTTTTGTAAAATTAAATGTGGAAAAAGAACGAAAAACTACATGCTGTTCTTTCACCGTGTCCGCCCCCAATCTAAAGCATGTGACTCGTAATCGAGTTTATCCCAACAAAAGTTGATTGGTCTACGGTGAATCGTTTGGCTGTGGAAAGTGTATGGTACAAACCACGTCTTGTGAATTTACCGGATTTTGAACTGACTTGTTATATTTATAATACTTCGCATGGTGAGTTAAGTATTTTTCTTTTCTTCATTTAATATTTTATAAAAAAGTTCACTTCTATCTTCAGTTACTTTGATAAATTCCATTATTATTTGAACTAGTATCAGTGAGTAAAAAACGCAGGCATTGAAATAATTGTAGTATTATATGTTTTATATATTTATCGCTTAACCATTTGTTAAAACCATACCGATCCAAATGTGAAGCGTATGAACTCCTTACGGAGTTTATATCGAGAGAAGTTTTCTATGAGAACTGTGTTGCTTAGTTGCTTAACATCTCTTTTTACAAGAAGGTAGTGATAAAAAGAATATGATTTAAACAGAACTAATAGTAAGCTAATCGCGTTCTCTACGTCCCGTTTTTTTAAAGATTGTATAGGTGTGGGAGGAAGATTTAGACATCACAGACATCCATATTTTCGAATAAAAATCAATAATTCAATTGAAAAATGAAAAATGTAACTGCCCGGACTGAGATTCAAACCACTGTGATTAATGAACATAAAATAACCATAGTAACTTAAAAAAATACGTTTTTTTATAATTGACAGGATTATTAGTTAGCTGTATGCTCTCGCTATGCCCCGGTATTAGGATAGGATAGATAACGAAAATATAATACCTTATCCGTAAATTCACAAACTACGGTTAAACAAGTAAAATTCGGCTCATTTTATTAGTATTTCATTAATTAAATGAACCGCATAACCTTTCTTAAGCCCACTAATTGGTAAGTCCCGAGCATAATATTCGATTTCGATTTTCAAACGAAATATTCAGTTATCCAAAGAGTCGTTGCGAAAATAATAATGCTCAAGCACACTTTGCAAAACGTGATCCTTTGAGCAAAATATCAAAAGGTAAATCTTATGTTAGAAAATCGTTTGCGGTGAGTTTGGTGATAAGGTTTTCAATTCAAATGCGCAACTAACGAACGGTGAATGCAACCACAATGTTCATGGAAACCTGGCTTTTATACAAAATTACGCTCTTCCAGTTTCGTATTCTTGCCACAACAAATACATCTAATTAACTGCGAAAATTTTAGATCCACCATTAATTAAGTATACACTTTTTAATTGGAAAACGTTTTTTCAATTGTAAAATTTCTCAATGAATTTTAATACATTCCTAAATATTTCCAGTTTGGTTCGTAAGTTGGCGGTCTATAATTATTATTAATATTTGGCTGTACGGTTGATTTATTGTAAGCTAAGCTGATATATTAAATTGTGATTGAATTTGTCAGCCCCATCAGACATGTTTTCCCGTTTGGGCAAAATGCAAGGCATTCGAAATTGAACGACTGCGTGAAGAGCGATTAATCTTATCTTTTTTTAAGCTGTTTCATATCTGAATCTTATTTACTATCTACGCTTAAAATAAGGTGCTTACAAACACGTCTCGAATTCTCGAGTCACTTTCTGATCTTTAAGCCAAAAATAAAATAAAATAGTAGAACTAATAGTAGTAATAACTAACTAGAACAACTAATAGTTCTAACGAGGGCGTAACCGAAATAGCTATCAACTATACATATTCATATTTTATATTTGTTATTCAACTTTAATACATTGCAATTTTCTCATCTTTTTATAATGGATTTCTACCAATAAAATTCCAATCCAATCAATAATAATGAACATGTTAGGCCACGTAAAATACCCTGTTCAATAAGTTTAAATATGAGTACAAAGTTGTGGAGGTGCTCTAAAAAATTAAGAAACCAGATTTACTTTTAGTCATGGTTCGAATATTACTCGCTCAGTGCCAATATATCAAAATTAAGCTTAAATTTGTTCTTCGTGAAAATAAAATCAGTAAAGAATCAGTTTTTATACATCTGCTTTTACGCCTATACTCAAAAGCATATCGCAATATTTCCAAACGAGTGAGGAAAATTGTTCCAAAAGAGAAAAGTTTTTATTCATCTCATTAAATTTAAAGCTTTTCTTATCATAACATCAAGGTTTACTAAAATAAGAAAAAAATTGAGCACACATCATTAATTGACTAAATAGATTTATTCCGTGAAAGATACATTCGAAAAATATATTATTAATTTAAATGTAATACAATAAAACTGAATTATTTCGATATACATTTTTATACAGGTAAATATTCCAGTTATACTTTCGAAACACAATATTTGAATTATTCAGAGTAATTTAAGTGTCGTGTAAAATTACTGAGACAATTTTTTGTGTATTGTGGTTTGTTCGTTTACTGATATTTTTCTTAATCCTTTAATAAGTACTTGATTTCGTGTAGCTGGTTAGTGAAATTACTCTCAAATAACAAACAATAATTCAAACTTCGTAATCTTCTTGGTGACCTGTCAAACTTCCATCAGACGCCCACATGCTGAGCCATCACTTTCTCATAATATGAAACTTCTTAGGGTTACTTTTACTACCAGTGCTTTGTGAACAATCACTAAACGGGAGGATCGAAAAATTTTCATCGACTGATTCGCTTTAAAAGTAATCAAATAAAACCTTATTTATTGATATGGAGCTGCCACACTTCGCTTGGATATTAGATATTTTATTCTGCATGCTTTTAGCAGAGACACATTTATAATAAATAAATACGATTAGGGTAAATAATAAAACTACTGTATTTATATTTTATGAAGATAAAAATTTTAGAAAAGTAGCGTGTAAATTTTTAACAAACGCTCATTTAATTTTATTAAATGGGAAATGTTTTATAAATGAATCATTCTTGTGTGCCATGCCTTGTGTTTTGTGATGTGTACAGCAAAAAAAAAGCAGCGGTAAAAACCTTAATCCGATTGAGAAAAAATTGTATTATTTTTATTATTGTCCGACTTTTTAGGGCGCTGCACTGTGGGATGTTGAGATCATCAATTAGTTTTGACAGTTTGGCTTGACTTTGGAAGGCTCCATGACAAATGGACTGAGACGCTTTTACCTCTGTGTGATTTCTTGTTGTTATACACAAGACAGTTTCATTATTATATAAAGGGAAAAGGTTTTAAAGAAAATAAAAAGCTTAAAAATTATGGAAAAACAAAAACCTGATAATATTGTGAGTAGTGAGATCAGTAAATAATTATTTGGCAGTTAAATGTTAGCTCAATGAATCACAGTAGGAACTTATAGTATCTTTACGCTTTATACTTTTCATACTATTTAATTGCAGAGTCAAGTGTTAAAATCTCCGAAGATTTTTTAACATATTTTTCTATATAGGAAGTATAATTATTGTTATGTTATTTGGGTCCAATATGGTAGATCATGTCATGCTAGCAAGAAGTGTTATTTTTATACACGAATAAAATGTAGTATATAAAATTTTCTTAAGAAATCGTTTATCCACAACCAAGACGGTCGAACGTTCAACTGAAAATCCTCTGCAAGCTAGATTCACGTGGGTGAAACGAAAAGAGCTGTTAGTTACTAGGGAAACCATTTCTCTTTTTGTCTCGCACAAGGCTTTTCAATTCAACATCAGGTAATTACATTGCGTTCTACCTCGGGAAACAATTCCGTAAGGGAGGCTTTCAAGGAGGCGTTATTTGTTTCAAATACCCGGAAATTGACTGCGTATAATTTATTGCACACGTTCCTTGTGCTTTTTGAATAAATAATAGGGTCTTACCTTTGTTACAGTAGACTTTTTGCATAGCTCAGCTTTACGGAACATTCTGAAGAAACGAAGCTCGAAGCGATACTAAGAACAATAACACTCTTGGTGATTCTTTTGTATTACCTGAGTTCTGAATATCAAAATCATATCATGAAAATCTTGCGAAAAATTGCTGATAATTGATTATTCATTTTCACATTTATACTAACTGCCTGTTGGTTTGTTAAGGGCTAGAATTGAACAGATATAACCTGTTGAAAACGTTCGTTCAATAAAATAAATATTTTTTCAAAAAAAAGAAAAAATGGATGTTCATATTTTAAGCCTTTGTTGCACAGCTCGGGGTCCGTGTGCAATATGCGGTCTAAAATTACCAACTTGAGTGTCTTTTTAGAATGTCTTGTTTCATCTATTAAAAAGGCACATATATGTTGAAGCTAGACTAGTCTTAAATTAAAAAATGACTTTAGCGATGATAATTCGCTGTCTGTTGTCAAGTCACTAAATTCCATCTAGAAATATGCACATAATGCTATTCGGAGAGTAACTGGAGGAAATTAGTAATTCATTTCAAAATGATGTTTATGTTCAAAATTGCCAGAAAATATATCACACTGTTGATTGTGATCAACTGAAAAACAAGTTGTGTTTAAGAAACATAAAATTCATTCTTTGAAATCACTTAATAAAAAATATTTACTCTAGAATCGCTATTCTTTAATTTTACTGAAAACCAAAAAATAAATGTCCCAAAACTATAAAAAAATGTGCACACATTTTGCCGGCACTATTTCGTAACGATAATGTTGTATATATTGATAAATTTGTATCGTGCTATCAATCGGTTTCCGTAGTGTAGCGGTTATCACGTGTGCTTCACACGCACAAGGTCCCCGGTTCGATCCCGGGCGGAAATATTTTTTAGCGATAGATTGTTTGAAATTATGAAAAAGTGTTTGTTTTGTCTAAAAATTTATTCTCCAAAAATGCATTGTAAAATGAAACCAGTTTAAAAAATCTTCAGGCATTTAAAATTTGAGTCCCATGTCTTTAATTCTTACACGAAATACTCGAGGTTACATAATTGAAATGACAAGAATCATTCAATTGTAATTTGCTAGATTTAAAAATAATAAAACACAGGTATTTTGTAAAAAATATTATATATTAACAACAAATTGTTTCTTTGATAACGGTGATTACTATGCAGCTATTATATTGATTGAAGGAAATTGAAATTATTTATCTAATTAAAATAGTTTCAACTCGTCGACAAAATTTAAGAATATTTTTATTTACAGACTTTCTTCGAAACCAATCGCATCAAATTTTGTTTATATTTATATATACCCATCTCCACCACTTGTTAAATTTATAAAAGTATTATAAAATTCACAGGTTATGATTATGACAAATCAGTAAGTTTTCATTATAAATTTCAAAGTTTCCCTCTCGACTTACCTTCAGCTTTTTAAATGACCAATCATAACAAAAGGTAACGCTTGTATTTATTTAAAATGCATTAAATTATTACAATGTCACTATTAGCGGAACTGACTTTTGGTAGAGTGAAATTAATTTGTTTATGTTTTATCTTCTTTTGTATAGTGCTTATTTTCGTTTTAGTAACGGTAAGTGTAAATTTCAAAAGACGCTATCATTAACACATAAACAAAAATATCAATGATAGCTGTCATTGGTACAAATAATGATTTAAAATTCATTATTCATCACCACTCTAAATGAAGAAAATAAATCACAGCAACTTGAGCTTTTGTGTATCTTATACTTACAATAAATTCTGTTTTTTTTTTAATAATCGCAATCATCTGGTATCTGTATTTTGAATCAATTTATCCACGGGAAATCATTTCTTAAGTGATTTTTTTATTAACATTTGAATGAACACTAAACATTTAAATGTATGTGCTTGTGTTATTAAATGAACATTAACCTACAGTAAAATGATCATTTACGTGTCATTTTAAGACGACAATATACAATTGGATTTCTTATAATATACAGTTTAACGCGTAAGAAATTATGTATTCAGGAAAAATAAATACTGTACATATAAACTGCATTCGAATCATGTTAAGGAAAAAGACAAAACACAGGGTAACATAAATTTAAATAAAAATCTACAAATCTTACCTCAAGATATGTTTTTAATTTTGTAGTAAATTTTCAATAGTTTACAAAAAAATCGTCAAAGATTCGTTTGGTTCAAGTTATCTTCACTAGTAAAATGCAATAGTCAAACGAAATCACTAGTTGTAAATATCAGTTAAAATATGCTCAACTTAAGCTTATTTAATAGATTTAATATAAATTATATGTATCTAAGCTTATGTAGTAAGTGTTTAGTGAAGAAAATATATGTAATATTAGCGTTTATCAGACAGCAACACAATAACAAAACTTGGAACATTATTTACTTATATTGTCTAAACAGTACAGTTTTATTAAAAAAAAACGCTTATGTCGTCATTTCATTGTATAACATTAAACGTATTTCACACTCCATGGGGAATCCACTCTTTTAGACGTACGGCATTGTGGATGTACGATGTAAAAGCTTCTTTTTAAATCGTTAATGTGAATAGTTACGTAGACGGCAAAATTGTTCAGACAAATTGGTCTACGCGAGATATTCATTTAATTTTACAACTAATAATATATTTTTTTTATCTGTATCATGTTGTTTCAATATATTTTGTCCATACCAGTCTATACAGTCACTTATTTGCACACAAAATTAGCGGGATGGTTTTTTAGTGTTGCATTACCGACGAAAAGGTGTCACAAATTCCCTATGGCGTGTTAAATACATCGTTTTCCACCCGAGCCGAGTAAAATGAAGTTTTTGAAATAATTGAAACCGAATTAATATTATTATCATGTTTATCATACAATTATTATTAACAATTATTAACAGGCACATATTGTAGAATGACCGTTCGGTCAAATTACAAATTCATTAAAAGTTTTGATAGTCTTTTTTTGTTTTATTCACAGATCGTATTGCAACAAGGTATTCCGCATCCGGAACAAACCAGAATGACACTTAGTACTTTTTCGTAAACATGGACGTTTCCAGTTGAATCTGATGTCAATGCAAGCTCCAGTCATATCCGGTTCCACTATTTTCCCTATTGTACTCTCTATTGTACGACGACGTAGAACTAAGGTGGCATGGTGGCCCCGACTGGAATTTGGCCTCGTGTCAGTAGCTCACGTCAGTATCATTCGTTGACCTTTTATGGCAGCACATTTTGCACAGCACTATCACGCAAGCGATGCCCAAAATAAGTCCACCGAACGCTCCTAGGCCAATTCCCATCCAATTCATAGATACGACACTCTCCCTTCTGCTGTTACAGATCTCTGGAGATTCATCGCTTAACAGCTCTAACATTTTTCCACTCAGCTCTCCGGTGTAACCGATTTTCTTTAAATTCTCTTCAATGTACAAGAGTCTAGCTTCTTTGCTTGCTTTTGTGTAACTGTAAGAATTTTTATCTTTTTGATCAGCTGTCGAGTTTGGACAGTTAATTACCCCATTGCAGACAAGTCTTGCTGGTATACACAACCCATTTTCTCCGGGACAAAGAAAATCACAAACTTCTATCACACGCTTATCAGTGCCGTATTCAACATTATACTTCGTATCGATTGACCCTCCTTCGACTAGTCTTGACGTTTGAAGAGTTCCGTCTGAATTTCTGGGTAAATGAAAAAGCTGTGTCCACGCTATTTTGAATGCCGTTTTGGTCGGGGAGGTTGAACTAGAAAACTGAATTCTCATAGCTCTAGTATCGTCGTGGTCGACAACCGTTGAGTCGTCCATCGACTCCATTCCCAGCTCACTAGCTGACAATATTGGCAACTCCTTTGCGAGCGACACATTTTCTCCACAGATTGACAAGTACGGATCTAACTGGCCAGGTAGATAAATTTCAATTTTACCGTCATCGCAGCTTCGCGAGGCAAACTTGATTTTGACGAAATTAATCCACAGATCTCTATCTCTGTTGATCCTGAGATCCCAAATACAGCGAATGTCTTTCGGTGGATCAGTATATCCAAGAGCTTCTATGAAAGGAAACACTATCTCACCGTCAGCGGTTGCTTCGATAGTCGCTGGACCACAAAGAGGTCCGTGGATAAATTCATAAGTCGCCTCAAATAGAGGTGCTTGGTGTTTGAAGTAAGATGAAGCGGCATGAGCGCTGTCGACGATCAATTGAAGATTCAGCTGCTCGCTCGAGGAGATGACTTGAAAAGGTTTGTTGACTGAAATAAGTGGTGCGTGTTTCGTGCATAAGCATGACCCAGCACCTTTCTGCATCACGGCGTGAAGAGGAGTCGGAGTACGCCCTGCTGTGATGTTCTGAAGCGTCGCTGGCAGCGGTTCCCAGATGACTAACTTATCGGCACGATCTTCGTAGCAGTTTTGGCATGGGATTGAAGCGTATGGGTGTTCCTGTTGAAAGCAAAAGACAATAAAAAAAGAAATAGAAACTTTTCAAACAACATACCTACCTACACCAATCCCTCATTTTTTATGAAAGTATCAAAAAGTATATAATAAGGTGGAAGGTTCAGAAAAATCGAAAACTACTAGCCCACCAATTAAAAAACAAATATGTAGTGTTTATAAAACTATCGTTCTATAATAAATGCATAAATTATAATGTGTTTCAAATTTCAAACAATATGGAGTGGAATGAAATGAAATAATAATTCAAAAAGTGAAAACAAAACTCAATATCTTCTGCAAGTACAAAATGAAAATGATTCATATGCAACTATCGTTTCCGTGCAGATAAATGATTGATTTCTCGCGTAGCGCATTTTACTTGGCCGTGTTAAAAAGAAATTTCTTGAAATAACTATCGCACAAGTCATATATATAATTGTAACATTTCATTTTAATTTTATTTGAAAACTGAGATGAAGAAAGGAATCATCAATCTTAATCTAGCAGTCAAAACTTGTCTGGATTATATTTTTGTGATTTTCCTTGAAAAGTCTGTAATTAATCGTCTTTGTAATATTTATATACATATAATGTAGGTACGTCATCTTAAAATATTTTGAAAAGATTATGTCATCTAAAATAAAATAATTTTTAGTTTTATACATGTTTTAAATTATTATCTTTCATTGCTAGAATATTCCGTTGCTGCATGCAATACTGTTTGCTGTACGTAGATTGTCCACAAGCAAACAATCAAAGTGCCAATATTTTTATTTAGTCCACAATGAAACATTTCCTTATAATGAAGAAATTTTCAAATATAACTTTTAAGGTGTTAGCTGTCACACCTTGGTGAAAAAAACATATTACAATTATTAAAGCACATTATACAGTATTATGTCCACATATATTCTGATTTGCTCGCAATTAGTGAAACCGATACTTATCAGATAACATGTGTAAATACTACTGCATAGTGTGTTTTATTTTCAAGAAAATCTAAAAATTATTTTAAATGAGAAGAATTTGTTTATCTTTAAAATGTAACGTAGCGAGAAATTCATTCGAATTTAGTACGTTCTAGCTCTCTTTGCAATAATGATTTAAAATTAAAACAAACCCGATAACCTACATCAAGGCACGTACAAGTTGGGATCCTAGGAGTATTCGATTCGATTTCATAAAACATTCAAGCCTTACTTTAAAATTGACGTTCACAATGTTGAGTATGACCCTGGCGAAGAGACGCTTGTCGGTAACGAATCGGTACAAACAGCTGACGTCACGCCCTGGTCGTTTGTAGACGAGCGTGTTGGCTGGACTCCTAAGTGACCCTCTGGGAGTTCGCCACGAGGCCAGCACTTCATCGCACCGCGTCCCAACTACCGGCTCTCCGTACCGGGTGTTGTTGAAGAAGTCGTAGTGGGCCCAATAGTATAGCGAAGAACTGTATAAACCGATGAAAATTTATATAAGCGTTATATTTATGGATATTTTTATTCATACTGTTGTTTTCCTTTTGGATATCTATTTGAAAGAGCTTCAAGTTCTTAGGCGCGTTAGCGTTAAAGTTCTTCCCGTCACCATCGTCTATAAATTTAGTTTTAATATTCAAGTAGCATTCCCTTACCATTTTTACTAACAAGAGGGCGCAATCGCTGTAGTGGCGAGCAAACTCTAGTGAAGGCAATTCAGCTTAATTTATCTTTATATCTATGGAGGGTCATCGAGCAGAATAGTACTCGGTCTATTACGATTCTCAGATGTTTTTTCTTAATAATTCTGCAGGTAAAATATCGTCGAGTTACAGTGATTGCCCACTGTCTTTTGATCATTTTTAGAGGTGACACGAAAGATTTCTCGAATAGTGGATATACTTAAATCTTTGCCATAAAGTTCTTATGCAAGGGTGGCGTTAAAAAAATATCGGTTGGTCAACACAATTTCGGATGTCAAAGTAATTCATGAACTGTGTACGTGACTTTTCCTTTACTTTTTCCATACATTCTAAAAATACCGGCAGATTTTTTCGATGATAAAGATTAGAAATTTGATTATTGGATGTGAAAAAAATTTACTGAAAAATAGCTCTATATTACTATAGAGCCATTTTTCAGTTAATTATTTCTTACAAAATTCAATATCAAATTTTACATGATAAAACTTTTAGCATACTGGTTATGTTACTATGTGTGGCACAAGATATGCCACTTAAATATGCAATTTCAAATTAACTTCACCGAAATCTATTGACACTATACGATTCAGGGCTTAAAAGTTTCCAATAGATAAAAACCCAATATTTATTTAACATGAATTTTTTCCTTTTTTCCGTTGGTTTTAAGTTTGTAATCATAAATTTATAGAGAATACAGTGGAAAGTTAAAGGATATAAAAAAGTTAATTTCATTTTTGTTCTTACCCGCTATAGCTGCCTGTCTTACTTTCAAATCTCACGAACAAAGAACTTCCGGTTGATACAAAGTCGTGTTTCTCCATGGCTTTAGAGAAGGTGTCACAGAACGTCTTGATAATCTTCGAATCGTCAGGCCAAGAGGCGTCATACAGGGTCAAACTCTCGCCGCAGTCTCCGTCGAACGGCTGGATCGGGGACTCGATGCGGTTAATTCGGAAACTACGAATCATATTAAGTCAGCCATGTAAAACTTACATTAATTTTGCTTCACCTAAATACTGACTTAGAATAGTTACGCAATACATATTGTCATATATTCTAAAATTATATTATACTGAAAATATAGTAAAAAAATTGTAAAATTGATTTGATCTATTTCTATGTGAATAAAAACACGATTCATTTGTGTTGTAATATAACTCTCCAAATTTTATGAAGAATTTTTGATTTGTATATTCAATTTATTATTGATTACGGATTTTATAAAAATGTTTTAGTGTACAAAATGACGGGATATTAAATGATGACTTAGTCAGACGACGTAGTAGGAAAGTTCTACTGTAACACGTGTCTCGAAGGTTTAATTGTAGGTTTAAGGTAGGTAGTTAGGTTTATCAGTTTTTAACAAAAAAAAAATTTGGAATGCAATAAGAAAAATACAAGACGAATTTATTTATATTTACATAAATTAAATCGAGATATTTATTAAAGGATTTTTTATTTCCCTCAAAATATGAAAATATCGTTATAACACAAAAAGCACTCAACTTATATGCTATGAAAACCCGTATCTATATAAAAGAAATTATATGCCATTTAAAGTTGTATTATTATAAAAAAAAACTGATTGCCTTTTCAAAGGCTTCCCTCCGACTATCGTTTCCATTCACAAACATTTTTATGGCTTATAATATGACATCAAATATGAAAAACGTATCCCCCTGAAAAAGGATATCATACCGCGCTTTTTGAAAGGTCATATTTTAAAAGGATAAGTAATCGGGTGATAAAAAAGGGTTTCATCTCTTGAGTCAAGAGCTGAAAGGGTTTTTCAATGATATACGCTAAAATCATAATCGTATGTGGTCATGTAATAATATTGAAGGGACGAAATGTGAACCCACTTCTAAACACAATGTAAATATTCACAAATGGGAAATGGTCTGAGTGATATACTACTCAACGAAATGGATGAATATATATTTTGGTTGGTACCAAGAATATTGTAAAAGCCTTTTCTCACTGAAAAATAATTCGTTGTGCACAATATTATCAGCAAGCAGATTTGACGGATCAAGAGAGATACAATTTTAACAATACCTGTTTTCTTAAATAGGTGCAATTGAAATTTTATCTTTTATGGCACTTTGATTAAAAAGGCTTAAAAACATGTGTAGTTTTTTACCCGTTTATATAGACTGAATAATTCTGTTATGTATATATTTTTCTACATTTTCAAAAGCATGTTATATCAATTATAATAAATTAAATTTCATGCTAATATCGTGATTCATTGACGTCGTTGACGTCATTTACGTAAACATATTTTGAGGTGGTTTTTGATTAAGACAAAATATTCAAGGAAACTTTTCAAGTAAAGCTCGCATTCGAAGAAATTTTGGTAGAGGCTTAAATTTTTCAATGGTTGCGTATCGGAAAATCGGCAAACAGAAAATTATTCTCTATGACGTAAAAAAAACCAGTCGTAAATCTTGTAATACCCAAAGCTTAAATTAAGATTCTCCATTTTTTTTTGTACAATAATGAAATATTAAAACTGACGATAAAAACAACTGAAAAATTACGCTATTCTCAGCTGAATATTTAGTTTTTACTTTAATGCGCGAAGTCAAAGTTAGTGAAATTACCAGATTTTTATTTTGCTCTGACGTTTATATCAGGCAATAATTTATAACTGTTAAGTCTCGTTCACGCAGAATACTAATTTTTACAAATACTTTGAGTTTTATATTCAAAGTAAACAGATTAAACTATCAGAATTTCGAATAAGATTTAATATTTACTTTGAATTCCTTGATCATATTAATTCGCGAGCCAAAGAATTCGGGACTGGGCAAAGAAAGCGAGAAAATAATTCATTTAAAGTATTTTTTGTTTACTAAAATTGAACGCAAGCAAACTTCGAAAACCATGACAGGCCACGCAATCGTCCAAAAACCCGCCTTTTATAATACTAGAATAATATTCCGTCTAGACTCTAGACACAAGTATAAAGCATCTATTGTTACGACTATTTTCAAATATTCTGGAATAATGCGACAGCGTTGTCTTTTTCATTATAATCAATCAAGATTTGTATTGATGTAAATACATTGAATATCACGCAAAAAAATGTAAGCGATGCTTTTTCTCGTGTAGTGTCGTTTTATTGATAGAGTATAACGTTTTTATCAATTATAACATTAGTAGAGATCTTACCTTGGGAAATAAAGCCTCACGATTTGGTTTGGAAGGCCTTGCATCAAGTACGTGCAAGAAGTGTGCGGAGGATACCAATGGGCGACCGACAGGAATATTCCTTCAGTGTCACCAGATCTCTGAAGAGATTGAGAAGTGAGGAGCCAATCGCATGTGCCGTTTCTGGACCCAGCTGTCTCCACGTGTCCTGGCCAATTTCCAACATTAAAGTGGAAACCGGTATTCAGAAGTGGACCTTAACAAAAAATGAATACGTCATTTAATTCTATTATAATGCAGTGTGGTGACGTGAATTGTTTTCTCTGATAGATGATCTATTCTATTTCCACTAAATAATTATATTTACTAAAACAGCATCAATAGATATAATATAATGTTTAAAAAGTCCATTCAAAATACCAATACAATTCACTTTTATTTCTCATCAGTATTTGTAAAAACTTTGGTTTGTATATTAACAAGTAAAGCATCATGTTCCTTAAAGAGTTACAGTTGAGAGAGATCAAATTGAACAGTCAAATTAATAATTACTTATTTCACATTGAATTTATTGAGATCGGGACCGGTTTCGCTTATCGCGAGCATTATCATTTGAACGTGAAATACATTTTTAATGCTGACTTTTTATGGTGTTATATAAATAGGCACCTTTATATATTTATTATATAATTTGTCTGCTACGTCTCAAATGAACAAATCAGTCATTTATGAGCTTTACTAAGCAAACGTCATACTTAGCCGTCTTATCACGCCATGCATAATAATTTATATTTTTATAAAACAACATATTTGTGGCATGCGTATATCTAAATAAAAAAACATCATGAAAATTTTATTAAGTTATCCAACGGTTTTTATATAAGATATTAAAGTCAGTAAGTAATTTCTGATGTAAATATATGCTATACCAATATGCTAATTAAATTTCAGAAATAAAACAATCTTTTAAGCAGCCCTGGCATCTTCATCTTGACTTATTTCAATTTTCAAATTCTTTGAATTTATGTATTACTTATGAACCGAACCAAAAATATTTATCGTGTTTTATAAATCGAAGCTTCCTGATTTTCCTTCGAGTTTGACTTTGAATTTCGCGTCAAGTTATTAATTTATAACTTTGAACGAAACTTTTCGGAATACTCCCCATTCCGGGGATGGATATACCGTTTGGCGGAGTTATTGTACCATTTGTTTGAGTACAACATAATTGAGTAGTTCAAAATACTTCTTTGTTAGAAGTACGAAATGAAATAATTATGAATATATAATTGATTCGTGTTTGCACTCTTTTATATAAGAGGTAATTTATTTTTGATATAAAATGATAATAACAATTTAAATTATATTTTCAGCTTTAGCTCTTTTAAAGTTCTTTAACATCAGGGTGTATTTAAGTAAATGTCATAATCCGGTGGAAAAAATAACAGTTCAACAAATACTAGCCGGTATCTGGCAAGTGTTGCAATGCCACTCAAAGGAAGAAAGTTTTGTGTTCATTGAAGTGCTTTCGGATTCACAATATTTTAGAAAAATAATTTCGATTTAGTTTCACTAACATTGATCGGTATCAATGACATTTGCCGTTTGGCTGTTTGTCTTTTGCCGATTGTCTACACGCGTCACCTACTAAAATGTAATTGTTGTAAGCCTATAACCATTGCGCAAATGCAACAATAGTTTGTCAAAATGAACGGTTTGTCAGAGCATAAAATATGAAAAAACATTGATTTTTATATAAAAGACCTAGAGTTGGTAATTTTACTATAAAAACATCCACGAAAGTGCAAGCAGAAAGTTTGTTAAAGTTTCATTGCGATCGGATGAACAGTATGGCAGCGCATAGGGTTCGAACAAGCAAACAAATATTGATTTTTATATATTAGGTATGGCTATTTTCACTTACGGCCTCGTCAGAAATAATATTTATAGAACTAAAATACTATAATATCTTTTCACCGCTTTATAGTTGTGTTCTACCAATAAATGCCATTTCAATCAATCAACCATTATCCCCCGTCAATTTTAAATTTATTTAATATAACACTTGTTTTGTGAAAATTCCACATATTTTATCTATCAAGAAAGGTTTCGTATTTCTAAAACCACTACAAAACAATGTGTTTTGTTTATTTGAATATAGGTTATGCTTTTCCAGCAAGAAATGTATGTTGGCACCTATCAACTGAACATTTTTTTGGTTGTTCTTTGTGCATGAAAAGTTAGGCGATTCAAATTTTCCCGCAAAGTTAAGTAAAAACTATTATAGAAGTTACATCTAATCTACACTGAAAATTTCTCTAAGTTTTCTTTGCATAATGTACTTCTCCGAGTATAGTAAGCGAAGACGAATACTCCAGACGGCAGAACTTTAGTGTGAGGTCGGGAGGTATAATTCTTCAGTTGACTAAGTATTAACAAGTTGCCGAGGAATGGCACGATTCAATTGTGGTCGGAGAACCTAAACTTATAGTATAAGCTCGGATAATACTCCATTAATGCACATTCTCCAACGTCGGTTGTCAAAAATATAATTTATGCTCGTGCATAATCCAATTGCATGTGATATTTATAATTTCATGAAATGATGCATTGTATTTTGTAGAAAATTTAATATTAATTCTAGCTTTACCATCATGCGTCACCAGACATTTACATTTGCAAAAAAAGTTCGTCATCTCGAGAATCTAGTCAAATTCATCTGGATTAGCCAGGCGCAATGATGTGGCACATTTCATGCCACCAGCATCTCCAGTTAAGCTTAAGATGACTGATTTATAAAATACATACTTTTAAAATAATATTTACTAAATCACAGGTTCCTAAACTTTTTCGGGTAGTTACACCTTTTTATAAAAGCAATTTGACCCGCAACCCCCAAAGGCAATTGAAATAGCCATTTTTCATAAGGTAGTTCAACAAAACAACGGAAATGAATTAAAGTGAATACATTTTTTTAGTTGATTGTATAAGATGGCGACCCCACAGAAAACCCGCAGCAACCTCTTTGGGGGTCAATACCCATGGGTTGGGAACCCGTGTTCTAAATGAAACATTCATTGCGCTCGTCCCCCCAATATGTTTTGTTTAATTGATTAAGTAGGCATTGACTTGGTAGAACTCCATTATAAAACGGTATGAAAAATAACAATGTATATTAGTTCTACATAAATTATTTTATATATTTGTTGATAGCTATTTCGGCATACGCCTTCGTCAGAACTATTAGAGCTAGTTCTGAAGAAAGCGTAAGCCGAAATAGCTGTCAACAAATATATAAAATAATTTATGTAGAACTAAAATACATTGTTTTTTTTCTTACCGTATTGTTTTGTTTAAGTTTCTCATTTATACAAAAATACGATACCTTCTTCTGATAGAAATCAATTTTTAGTTGAGTTGAAAGATAGAATAAATAAAGGCTACTTCCTCAATATCCATGAACAAATTACAATTTGCTTTTTCGTTTGAATTTTGTATTTTTCCATGAGTTTTCACAAACGATTCAAATTCGATATTGAAATTCTATCAAGCAGCTTTAGTCTAAATTCGAAACAATTTATTTATTAGGTATATTGATTAAGTATCGATTGGAATATTTTTTTTTCTAGTTCCTTTATTAATTGAAATCTTCTATTTTCAAATAAGTTGTCAAATATTTTGTCAGAATACGTTACCCAAAGTCAAATATACGAACTTTTTATGAATATTTATGAAAATATATACGTTCAATGCAGTCATCGTTTTGTGTAACACCAAGTGTCTCAAAATGTCTCGTAGTGAGTATCAAATTCTACCTCAGTAAAATAATGAAGAAAATATCAATTCAATTTAAAAAAAAAATACAGATGGCTTAAAACCATTCTAACTGCATTATCATATTCCATGTTTGCTTAAAAATTCATTCCTGTAATTTGAATAATGATTTTCGCAAACGTGCCATTATTGACACTTGGAAGCAAATATTCCGTAGTCTATATTATAAACGTTGAGACATGTTTAGATAGTTTTGATATAAAGTAAAGTAAACTCTACCAGCTGGCGAGGACACGAACTCGACGAACAGGTCCTGAGAAGTTCCAATAATGGAGTAGGGGAACTTCCCCATGCCGCAGAACGTGCCGATCACCGGAGAGGACTCATCCTTGCCGTCGTAGATCTTTATGTAATCGTATGGGCAGTGTTGGGCACCTGTGAATGGAAAAAAAACAAAACGAAATCAGCATTCATTCAATAGTTTCTCAAGTATTATATTCTCTTTAATAATATTGTTATCTATGAATAAGCACACGTGGTTTAGATCGTCCGTTAGATGGGAAATTAAAATTATAAGCCAATCGATTTTGAGTGCGTCATTGTGGTTGACAATACCGGTGAACATTAAACATGATATAATAAATATATGATATAATAAATGATAAATAACGCTTTTGTGATTGTATCGTTATGCTTCAGCACAATTAAAAAACATTACTTAAAAATATCTTTCATTGAAATTAGAATATCGGCAATGATTTTATGTTATTATTAGAATATGGTTTCGGTTTAAAAAGTAAATAAATAAAATAAATATGTTTTTAGAAATAAAAGACTTTTACTAAATTTGTATTATCGTAGTTTATATGTAAAGAACAGACACTCGTCAAATATTTGTTATAAGAATGTAGCCTTAAGATATTTTAGTTAAATTCGTTGATAGCTTGGTGGTAAACTATTTTTAATATAAAACTTAATTTGATAACTTGATTACACCACGTATTGTATGAACCATAACCACTCGTTTGGAAGTATTTGAGTCTAAAAATGCATTTCGAAGAAGCGTAACACGTGTATGTTCTTGTTACAGAATACGTGGAATAGGACCATGACTTTTTCAATCTGCAAATCATTTTTATACTAAACATAAGCTTTTGATAATTATTTAAACCACGTAATCATGTGTAATTGTCTGTAGCCTTACGTGGGTAATGTGGGTATGTTCTATATTGCATAGGTACCTGAAATTCTTATCTGAAAATATATTTTTATTAAACATAAACTGAGATAACATAATCTTCAATTATACTCAAAATATTTTAAAGATTAAATTATTTATGATGCTTGATCAATATACAGTTTTGATACACACTACTATTTTATTCAACTATATACATTGCATATGATACAACAGTGACACTTTATGCTTATCGTCACTTGATGGGATTGCATTGTACACACATCACATCGCAGAGAGAACCGATCTCGTCGGCAATTCACAGAGGAAATTGACGGAATCTGCTTCAATCAGTTGCAATGACGTTCACTTGATGAGAGAGCACAAATATTATTAGCATGCCCTTTTGATAAATATTCAAAACAGTGTACCATAAATATGCACTTCGAATAGTTTATATAGGATTGGCTCCTTCCTTTGGGAATATTCGCTTTAAATTTTTTCATTTATTCAACAAAAAAAAACAAGTTTTATTTAGGTACTAACTCACAGTATCTGATTGAAAATAGAATTTTTTTTTGTTTCAAATTCAAAATGAACAGTGAGCATTATTTGCCTATTTATGATTGTCTGGACTATAAAGGTTGCAATTTTCAGGGGCTCGAATTGACTTGTGGCTTACAAGAATGCTTTAAGCGAGAAAATCTTTCCCATACACTAGTAAAGTCCAAAAGTTTTTGACCAAAGTAGCTAAGTGATCAGCACCGTTTTCTTGATTTGCATTGTCCACACTTTCCTTTTTCAATCGATTTATGATTGTGTCCTGGAAAGCATGGGTGTACAAGATGTTTAAATTTGTTAATGTTCAGGAGAGTAGTGAGAACGATTAGATTTCCATGACTCCTTTATATACATTATGCACTCTTTGACACGATCAGGATTAGTAACTGAGAAAAATCAGTTCTTGTTGAACACTTTGATCAAAAGAAGTCACATCTAAAGTTTATGTATAAAAATGCATCACTGATGATTCGCCAATGAAATTCAGGATAAAAATTATCGTCTCGTTGCTTTTTAATATCAGATCTATGAGTGTTTTAATAATTGTTTCGAACGGTAGCAGGGTTTTTGAGGAATGTTTCAAAATCCTAACAAAATATGTATACTATACAGAGCATACTAATTCAGAATTTAAGATAGGGTCCAAAGTAAAGCTATTGTGTGTCTAAAATATAATCTATTCGATAACCAATTTCAAAAAAAAAATTATCGGTGGTACCAAAGTGACATGTTTTACTAAGCTTTAAAAAAATAGGTACAATTCAAAATGATTTGAGGTTATTGTTTTATATTATCAATCAAAACATTAGTTAACAACACTGAATCGTGAGAATCAATTTTAAAATTTTGGCATAATTGGAACAATGACGATACAATTTAAACTCCATTACGTCTACTGTCTAGTAACATTTATCTATATAACATTAACTAGTCTATAATTTATGGTCACGTATTTCAGCACCGCACTGTACATATTCTAATACCGCTCTAGTAGTAATGCGGTCAATTGTACAGCCGGCATATATGTATGTACACACTAGATCTAGAACTCAGAAGCTCGTAATGGCACTACCATTTGTATGAACACCAATTGTAACTATTCAAACAGTCCTCCTCGCATGCAATTCTCTTTTACTTTAACTTTGTGTGCGGCTACATTATCTAATTATATCCCAAGTATATTCAAGAGATCATATGGTATTATGCTATGCTTAATGTGTATAAAGATTAAGACTTCAAAAAGAAGTTTTATGAGTCTCAATGTAATTTTATTGTACGTAGCTATATTGATTCTTTACATGCAACGTGTTTTAAAAGAAATATAAAAACAACACAAAAACAATAAAGTTAAACAAGTCTTCAACTTGTTGAACATCATATCATGAAAAAATGTGCGATCTGACGTACATTTGTTTAGTCATAAGGAAGGTATAGTGTTGTAAATTTTCCCCATTGAAGTTTGGATTGCTCGTACATTATTAAATATTTTATTGTGATTTATCTGTACGTCTATATGACAGCGCACCCACATTACTTTTCTGCGAGAGTATAAAGAGAAATAATGAAAGTTTAATCACTATCTCTGTCTTCCTGCACATTTTTCGCAACAAGGATTTCT
Source organism: Himalopsyche kuldschensis (assembly GCA_028554975.1). Taxonomy (NCBI): domain Eukaryota; kingdom Metazoa; phylum Arthropoda; class Insecta; order Trichoptera; family Rhyacophilidae; genus Himalopsyche; species Himalopsyche kuldschensis. The sequence continues at coordinate 4,321,728 of JAHFWI010000005.1, forward strand.
TTAACCAATCACATTAAACAATTAATATGAACCGATCGACAAATTCAGATGCACCATATCGGTACATAAATGCAAGACAATTTGAAAATCTTTGGTTTGAGATAGTGACTTTTAAATATTTACATAACCTTATCATCTCTTTGATATACATAGTTAAAGAAGAGAACTATTGACTTACGACGTATACAAACAATTGTTGTTCCTACTCTATGAGAAAGTGATAACAGGAAAAGAACGGGAGTAGTAGAATAGTTGTTTTTATTGATTAATTGTATGTCAAAATTCAAATGTAGTTCAACATTCTGTGTTTTTTAAAGTGGTTTGTAAACCTTTTGTCGATTTTCCTATCGTTGCATGATTATATTATAAAACAGTCACCAGCAAAACTTCACCGTCGCAACATATCAACGTGTAAGCGTGTACTATTTGGGTAGTCATTGTCGTGATGCTGAAAGGAATTACTTTAGAGGCGGTCAGCGGGCCGTTGTTGTTGCCACCCAAACTCAAGTCTTTGGGCCATTCATGTCACATGCATATCTGGACATAACATGGCACGTTGGGCTTCTTATAGCGTTGCTCGGTAAACTTATCACATGCTCGAGAAGTTTCTTTGTTTACAAATTTCCTTCCTAAACAATTAACTATTGCATTGGATAATAATTCATTAAATTTTATTTGATGCATAAAATTCTGTGACACACAAAAAAAGAATTAACTACTTGAACTAAAAATGCAATTTATTGAAATAACAGAATGGTGCATCGAAAGTAACCGTTTACCATATTATATCTTTAAAATATGACCTATGTATGTAGACATTACCTGACAGTTTCACTCTGAAAAGTGTTAAACTATTATTAATGCAACATGACTGCCATATTCTGGTACTCAAATAGTGTGTTGTTATCCATATTGTTTATTTGTATTACAACACATATGTGAATACCAGTCAGAAGATTCAAGTATTCGTCTAAAACTGTATGTCACGAAATATGTTCAAGATTGTTAAAAAACACTAAATAACCATAATATAGAAACTAATATTATCAAATTGGCGAGGCAATCTTATCTTCGTACAAAAATATTGAGCTTCCGATATTAAAATATATTGCCTAATATTTTAATTTTTATTAGATAATAGTCGTGAGAAAACGTTCTATTTTATTTACGTCTCGTCATCATTTAACACTTTGTAGTTACCTATTAGTAATTTGTTTTACGAAATATATATTTTTAAGTTTGACATGGTTCACAATTTTGACTACTTTTCAAATGGGTACGTCATGATAGACAGCTATAAGAAAAATCGGCTGTTGAAAATATGCTAATATATTTATATTCATCGAAATTTCGTAAGGTTACGTATTCGCAATCCCATAAACATATCGATGTGAATTTAGAATAACAAAAAAAACAAATATCGCATTTGAAATATAAACAATTTCCATGCCACGCCAAATTATATACGTCAAATATATTCGATCACCCATTGTGGATCGGCTACCGAAGCAGCCTTTTGAGAAAATGGTGTAGCAAATTCAGCAAAATTTCAAAATTGATATGTATACAATACGGTAAAATGGCAAGATAAACATTTTTTCCGCAAACATTATCCTTTTTGGGATACGACACTTATGGACATGCATGATAAAAATATGTCCACGTAGTGCTTGTTAGCAAATTTGATTCGCTGTTTTATTCAGTCGTTTGCATTCGATTATCACAGTAATACAAGACTGATTAGTCACGATTTTGTGATTGTATAGTAGTGTCTTTTTCGATAAAACCTTAAATAAAATTATTTACATATACTAAAAAAAAATAAGAGATATATTTCCATACTCTACAAAAAGGTAGTTTTTTCTAACATTTTCCTTTTAGTGGTTGTTATGTTATGAATTAATTATTAAAATATAATACATGGCAGCTGACGCCAATGTGCCATGCATTTGACAAATATAATAAAGATATGAAAGAAAGTACATAATATTTAAGAAAAAAGTCATTCTACAGAGAATGGCATAAAAACAAAACACCAAATTAAATGCTGAAAATGTCCACCTCAATAGGCATCAACAGCCAAACAGCCCTTGTGATTGGTGACTCAAATGACCTAAGCTATAAACGAGTGCTAATAAAAAAGGTTTGCCTTTAGTGGAAAGACTGGGAGCATGAAAGTTTATAAACTTGAGGACGTCAAAGTAATCAACTCGGGCCAAAAAAAGAAAATAAATCATAATCTATTAACCTTCGAAAGACTGTCCTTGAAAAATAGCTCGTAGGCCGAAGGGGGGTCTAAAAGAGAAAAAAATCCCCAGTGGTATGGCCTTATTGGCATAGACTGCAATATAAAAATGATTGGCTATGCTTTGATGTATCTTTATACATCGTTCTATAAAAGAATTTATATGAAAATTGATAATTATTCATATTTTAAGTCGCGCACGAATGAGACAACCAAACCGTGTTCTTGTTTATTCTAGACTGGCGAATCGAACCATGAATGTGACTTCTTATCTACAGACATTTTAATGTAAAAATCATCGATTTGATTTGGAATTTTCGTTGAAAAAAGCGAGTTTGAGATAAGATAACGCCATCTTATCACGTGTGTGCAGTGAAATTTTAACCCTGGCAATTGGTAGCAGCTATATAAACGGTTTTCGGCCAATAATTATCCGACTTGATTTTCTTTTTTATTTAATTGTGACGAAACCAGGGCTATCGAGTCGGACTAGGAGTCAGCGCGGCGTTTTGGCCGGAGTCGTTCTCGGAGTTGAAAATTTTGAAAAGTTTGAAGTTTTTATTTTTGCATTTAATATGTCAAATTTGGCTTTTGGCCGCATTGATAGGGTTGATATTTAATTGAATACACATAAATAAGAAAATTAGGGGAAAAAAGTGACGATATTTAACCTTTTTTTTGTCGGAGTCGTGTTTTTGGTCAATGTCGGAGTCGGAGTCGTGGTTTTGGTAAATGATGGAGTCGGATTCGGATTTGGAGTCGGACTTTTTTTCACCGACTCCACAGCCCTGGACGAATCTGGTCTATCAAAATCATATTTTTTGGTCCAAATGATACCAACAGTTTACACATTGTATCACTAATATTAAGATAGAGAATTTAAGATTAAGTGCCGGTGGTGGTCGACTGTTTCACCCTCAGCCAGGCAAAAGTTAACAATGTTAAACGGTATTGCTTCGGATGTCAAAATAATCCATGTTGTCGATAGTGGGTTCTAACGAGTACCATTTTTTATGCATAAAAGTTGATTTTGTCGAAATTTACATGGCTTACTTTGTTGTCCAGTGTTAATATTTTATTCCCCTGTAATTCACTTACAATGTTTTGATTTCGTTTGCATTGCAAAAGCATTAAAGACGTAATTTATGATTCTTGTAACGCACATGTTTATCTATACATAAATTAATAAATTAAAAAAATGTTTGAAAAGAAAAACTTCTATTTCGGAAAGAAAAGAATTTTAAAAAAATATGGAAATAAAATATGACCTGTATCGAATGAAAAAGAAAAATGATGCAAATGGAAACATGAATAAATAAATCAATTTCTTGCCTGACGTAATCGGCCTCATCGGACAAGTCATTATGTTCTCGCATCGTTGCCCGTCAATGTTGAACTCTTCATTTTCAATATAAAGCTTGATGAAGGGCAGTCGAGTGTTCAGATGGTATCTGCAGTGCAGGTGACGAGGATATACTCCGGGGTAGGCGGGAGACTGAACGTAACATGTCTGTAGGCGGCAGTCGCGGAAAACCCGCTCGCAATAATTCCTGGCAACATAAAACAACGAAACAATTTTTATTGGTTCACAGAATTCAACTCACAAGGATATTAAATGATGCAACACTGTGCTTTATATTGTAACAAGCTAACCCGGCAAACTCAAAAGAAAATCGGCAAGCTCAGAATCAAAAGATGTTGTGTTAACTTATTACCTGAATTAAATTCATTTTTTTATTAAGTTAAAATGAATTAAGTTCAATAAATGTGCAAAAATCAAAATGAAAAGTATTTTAATTACATTGAAATGAATGTAATTCAGGTGGCAGCAAGGCATTTTCTTCATTGAAGCGAACCGAAATGATTTGCGTAGCATTCTTGCACTACATCATATTATCTACCGTGTCGGACTAACCCTGGTTCGATTCCCAGCAATGGGTGTTTGTGCTAATAAAAATTCCTTTCCCACCTATCCGATCCCAAAAAAGCAGAGCACACAGCGAGAGCGATTAACTTACCACTAGTCATTTCCTAGTTCTCGTATCCTTTCAATCCCATTTTTTCGAAAAAGGGACGTTGAGCAACTGAGTAACAAGCAGTTCTCGTAGAAAAAAAAACATGTTGAGATAAACTCAAAGAGGAGTCAATATGCGACACGTTGGTAGCGGATCGGGTAAATTGTTTGTGGTTTTCAATATTTACTCAATATTGAATTAAGATTTAGCCAATAATCAATATAAAAATATTTTCATAAGATATAAAAGCATTTTATCTTCGTCAATAACAAAATGAACGTATTTATTATAGAAAATTTATTTTAACTAGAAAGTCTACATTGATGAATATTCTTAATATAATGGAGTTCTACCAAGTAAATTCCTACTCAATCAATGAATATTCTTAATATTAATTTAAGTAACTAAGTAAAGATACAATCAAAATTATCGTGAAATATTCAACTGTTTCTTTACTATTAATTTTGAACCAAGGGCTGAGAGCTTTTGAATTGAATAAAGATGAGGCTGTTAAATTATAATTTATATTCAATTTTACCTTAATCTTCTAACCTGGCTTCAAATAAAAAAACAGTTACGCAGGACGCTTTTCAAAAGCTGTTCATCGTCAAGTTTAGTTAAAATCGAAAGCTTTTCTGTGATCATATTTTTTATGTCATGTTTACCCAGCCTATTGAAAAGAAATTTACATTATTGGATATCGCTTCATAAAATAGGAATTTTTAGCAAATTTCAATTATATTAACGAACAAACTTTTCAAACGGGAACTTTTATCTGCAAAATATTTGCTTTATTAAAAATTGATTCAAAAACAGTTTTTTTAAATTGTATTATCCACAGAAAATGGAGAGTTTTTAGTATAATAAAAATGGTTATTTATATGTTATTCAACTAATTGAGGATTTCAAATGACTTTCAATTTCAATACTAATACTGAATCTTTTAATTTTGTACTTTTCCATGAATTTTGTTCAGACAGTTCTATTTCATTCGTGCGCTTAAAAATGCCTTTAAGATGCCGAAAGTCGAAACCCGGGTCGTCAGTGATGGATAGCACAAAATTCAAACGCTTCAAATTTGTTATTTTGTATATACTGATGATGGCTTAAAGCCAAAATAGCTGTCAAAAATTATTTTTATTTCATGAACAACTGTATTTTTAAATTTTTGAACGTTATTTTAATGAATCGTGGCTAAGTAAATGATAACTCAATCAATGAATTCGAACCATTTAAAATAAATACTTTATATTGAGTCGTATAGGATCAAAAGTAGAACTATCCCATATTTTTCGAAACTGAACTAATCCTGTCACATTATTCTTCTGGCCATAGTGTATATCTAGCAATAATATTTGTTGAAATTTTTATTTCATTCTTCAAGCAATAATAATATTTAGTATATTTCAATTCAAAAGCTCAAATGATTCAATTTGATAATTTAATGAAAGCATCAGTACCGACGATAAACTGGTATGAATGCCCTGTTAAAAATTTTATAAGCTAACAAAAAAGAAAAGATGCGATGGCTAGAATATTTTTTTAAATATTTTAAAGCGTATTTTTTACACGATAAAAGTAGCATCTTGAGTCAATTTTCTTTGTTAGCGAAGGAAAATTATGATTGAATAAACATTGTAAAATAACATTGATAACTTACCCTGCGACAACTTCCCCTCGACGATTAGGGTAAAGCTCCGGATGCTGTCCATACCGGAGGTAGACTTCAAACTGTTGCTCAGCCCTTTAACAATGATAAACAAAAGAAATAATTACCGTGGTTTTTTAAAAGCTTCCAAAATTACGAACAGAAAACCTGTCAAAATTGTCTGAATAGGAGATATTGACGTATATGAATTTGACGTTATCATTTTTAGGGAGACTGAAAACAAAAACTTCGCTTCGATTCAGCAAATTTTATTTGTTCTGTCATTTGCACAAATATAAACATTCTAACAAAGTTTTTGTCTATATATTATTACTTTGTTTAGAAATTCAAAAATGAGTAAAATATGCAAACAATTCGTTAGAAAAAAGACGATGTGGATTCGATAGTATTTGTAGAAATGAAAAAGTTACACATTTTTAATTATTAATACAACATTTCTATTGATATTTTTAAGCCATAGCCATCTGAATATATCTTGAAGAAGAATAATACAACACATTTCGTATTACTATTATTATTGAATTTTAGAGGGATTTATGGCCCGAAATCAAATTAAGAAGCTTATGCGTATGATGTACACACGTTAACCACTGCACAACATTAACAAATATTTATATGGAGAATTATACGTCCATACTACGAAAGTATTTAAATAAATATATATTTCATTTTAAGTATTCACTGTCAATATTTGGTTGAATGGTATAAAATTAATAAAATAATAACATATTAATTATACTTATTCCACATTTGATTTATTAAGATCAAGACCGGCTTCGGTTGCTCGTGATGAGCGAAGCAGGTCTCCTGATCCTAATAAATGTAATGTAGAATAAGTACAAAATATTTTTTATTATTTATTTAAATATATATATTTATAAACTAATGTTGGTGATAACAATGCTTGTTTTGATAACATGTAATATTATTTTTTACTTGAGTTGTTTTTACCTGGAGTCAAATGAAAAGTATGTTTGGTCCGTAAAGTTGTCAGTGTGGAAGAGGACCTTGACAAAGCTGGTCTCCGAAATGAAGGTCTGGGGCTGTTCAGTTTCTCCGCAAAAGAGTCCAGGATCCCTGCGGTTGCTGACATCAGTTTTTGTGTTTCCGTCCACAATCTGTCAAGCGAAAAATAAAATGTTTTAAATATTGCACATTACAGACCAAACACTTTGCAGATACGTAAGTCATTACTTCATTGTGATATTTTTTTCATTATAATTGTAATTATGTTAACAGATTAAACGTTTTTAAATTTCCAAGACTCACCTAAAGTTGATTCCAATTATCCAATTCATTTTATAATAAAAATAATACAATCAACTTTTAAGTATTTTTTTGTTATTTTATATGCACTGATATTTACTAAAATGAATACCATCATTTACTGACATTTAGCCATTATGAGTATCGAATATTACATAAAAAATATATTACTATGCCTCATTCTTAAAACGTAAGTCATTGTATAAATGTATGTCTGTCTGCCTTATGTCGTTTTCTCATATTTTATGCTTCACTCAGGCTTATAGCGGAATAATAAACCAACAAATATCTTATTCAATCATTATTGTATCGTAAAATTTGTAACTCTCAGTTACTCAGTTACAAGTCAAAATAGAACGTTTATTATTGAAAGTTATGTTTATTTAACAATTATAATTTATCTGGCGGGTCTTTGGTGCAGAGCTCAAAATCGTTGGCTTCAGTGATGAATCTTACGGGCTCAAGTCCCAGTACGGGTAACATTTGTTTCATTCGATTTATTGATTCTATTCTAAAGCATGGGTGTTTGTGTTGTTTAAAAACTCCTTTCTACCCACCCACCCTTCAAAAGAAGCATAGTGAGAGTGACAAGCTAACCACTAGCCCTGTCTTAGTCATTTAGTAATTTAGTATTTTTTTTCTATTCATACTCCGGTCGAACTAAAGAGAAGCTGAGCAACTGAGTAGCAAGAAGCTTTTGCAGAAAAAAAATATGTTAACATAACTTCATTACGAAGCCACAGATTAAAAATATATGTGTATTTATTTTAAATAAATGAAATAAATTTTTAGTAGTAATTTCACTCATAATTTGACAAAGATCAAGACCAGATAGATTAATACTTCAGTGAAATTTTATGATTTCACAATAAAGGTTTTCATAACGATTATTTTTAGCTATTTAGATATAATCAAATAAATTAAAAACCATAGAAATATTTAAAAATCTTTATACAATTATCAGTAGCTGAAGACAACATCTTTTCATTCATCTAACAAATTTAAAGTTTTATATTCAACTGTGTTCAAAACGGTTTTACATTTGTGTTTCCATATAGACCATACTGTTTTATTGGATGAACATACTGTCAATTCAGACGTTGTGAAATCCCAAAAGACGTGATTCCCTTCCTGCCGTTAAAAGCTACAGGTGAAATGCAAATGTCCGTTCTGTTAATTTGCTACGGAAGAACAGTACCTATTGCAACAGTCTTGGAACCACAGATTAAAGTCTTATTATTTAATGGTTCGGTTTCTGGAGGGTCGAGTCAAAACATTGATACATATATCATTAACAAAAGATAAAATAATATTTTAGCAAACACGTTATCAATGAAAACAACTAAATGAGCAGCGAAATTATTAAGCTATGAATTCTTTTTTTCACTTTTTCGTTATTTTCGATATGTACAAACTTTTAGAAACTCTATTTGAAATTTAATTTTAAAATTTATAAATTTGATAATTCACTAATTATATCACCAGGTTAATTTTCTTCTTTAGAAAACGTTTCCAGACTATGTCTCTCATATGTTTTTTAATTTTAATCCCAGCATTGATTCTTATTCTTCAAGTATTTACCTTAAATGGAATAACATCTGTTAATTTACGGTGGAAAAGCGTTCTTTTAAAAAATCTTTTCGAATAATGTGAGCGATGAACAATCAAAGAAAAAAAAGTTAAATCAATAAAAAAAAAGAATTTGAGTATATTTATAGACACGATATAACTACATAATAAAAAATGACCACTCAATATTATCATAATAATTCATTTGCATGCTATACATGTAAAATATCAAACCGGATTACATGGAAAATAATAATAGTTATCCAAATCTAGTATTATTTATTTCAAATGAAAGCCTTTTGATGAATACGCTATTGAACTTAGCAAAAGCTGAACGGCTTCTTATAATGTATCAAGCTTTTAATCCTTATAATAGTAAGCCTTTACTACTCAAAGTTGTCTGTGACCTCAAATTTCCGCCATTTGCGTGTTTAATTCAAATAAGCGGTATTTCATAATTATTATAATGAAATCAAAGACACAATGGGTGTGTTTTGTTGCATTTATAAACAGTGTGAACTGAAACAAATGCTTTGAACATAACTTTAATTTCCTTATAATAAAGAAGCAGTTGTCATAATTTTTAAATAATGTTTGATAGAAAATCACTTCGCTTTCAATTTCAATTTAGATATTTAATTTTAAATATATGGGAAGAAAGATATTATTCTCATAATGCAAATTATGGCGTTAATTTTCCACATTTTTTTCCAGAAAATTCTAGTGTAAAACAAATCAGATAAAAAGCATCCAAAATACGTTATTTCATTACGAAATTGACTATTGCAAATATTTTTCAAAAAAATCGCAGCACACGTGAAAGCCAATATACTTTAATTCTCAAACATATCGTTTGCTTTGAATGAGCTTGTTCCCATTGGCTGGATTGGCTCCCAGCTTTTGCAGGTTCCTTATTCCATATCACATCCAATTATCTGTGTCCGCTTCAACTGATCCCCCTTCGTAGCATGTCCCCTATATGGGTTCAAATCTCACCGAAGTCATCCGAATATTGACCCAGTTCTGACAATATCACAGTGGGATTACTACATACTCTGTACAGCCGATGGCAAAATAAATGTGTTGTCAGTTATTCATATGGAGAGGTGGACTCAAAGTTATATAAAGCACATAAGATCAAGCTTTTTTGTATTTTTTATAAGCTCTGGCAAATAACAAACAACGTACACAGTTAGTCTAGAACGGAAAACTTTCAAAATAAAGCTGTCAGTAGTACAGGCATTGAATTGTTCAATCAGAAAAACAACTCAGTTTTTCACGTGCTTGACATATTATATTAACATTCGCGGAATCTTTGAAGCGTGTGCCACTTAACTACGACGAATAAATTTGATTATTCCACGTATAGTTTTACTAATTTTTCACGTGTTTCGCCACTTTCAGTAGCATCTTTGGACTTTACCCAATAAAATGTATGATGTTAAAATACTTCATAACCTCCGTATAGTATAGTATAGTATAGTTGAAATATAAAAAAAGTATGAAATATAAAAACGTTAAAAGATTATTTTTGAATTTCACCAGCAAAAGAGCTTATTGTTTGCACTTTTATCAGGTTAGTACTCAATCTTTATAAAAGTTTTAATGATTTTCCAACAAGACTTTTTAAAAAGGAGAGATATTGAATACTTAATGAAAATTTTAACTTAAATGCTATTAATCTTTTCAAGAAAAAAAATTATGCTTATGGTAGAAAGAACATTTTGCTTACGATTGCGTCAAAAAATCAATAGCAGTTTATGTTTTGAAGATAAACTGTATTTTTATACAAGAAACATATTTCTGGAGGTAATTTTCAAAACTGGTCAATTCCAAAATATTTTTTTTTTAACTGCCAATTTTAGGTATAACTATTGAGTTCTTTCTTATTCAGATGGAAAATTTTGCATACTTACAATTAGTATTCAAACATTATTTTAAATGCTTTACCTATGCTTTTTTGTGCATATTATTCAAATACAATCACATTTATAGACTTATGTAAGTATAGAAAAGAAAAAATGATTAAATACAATTTAACTTTATTGTGTAGGTATTTCACCGAACAATAATAATTATGCACACAGAAAATTCCACGAAAAAAGCGTAAAATGATAAACGAGACATATAATTTAATAATTCCAGCCGAATAATATTTTACAGAAACATTTCATGTGACACGAGAAAGATAACATTTTTTCCATTATAGGTCGCCTAGTCAGCTGTAAGGGTGAACTATTTTCGTAACTTATAATCAGATATAATATCATTTTCATGGCCCACTGGCACGCTATTAAAAAACGATCACTGTGAATGAAATTTATTTCTATTTTTATTTACTAACTGTCTTGATAATGGATAGTTCAGTGGCTCGAATAATGAAATAAATTTATATTGAAATGTAAGCTATTATATTATAAAAATAAGTCGTATAAAAATTGCAGCACCATTAATCTGACTTCGAGAAATCGATACATTATTTTTCATTTTGTAGATAAAAATGGAAAAATTTCACATGAACTGTGTCAAAGAACTATCAGGATGATATTCATTGAATATTTGAGCTTCAGTTTTCACTAAAAATGGTATTTACATGTTTTTAGATTTAAAAAATCTCAATCATTGCTTTTAATATTTGTAGAATTTAGCCAAAGCATCATTTTTGATACTCCACGAACTAAAACAGTTTTCCTACAATACTAGTGATTTAAAATTTGAATCGTTTGAATGTTAAAATGTTCAATGGGCTGTATCGCTTACAAAACGGGTTTCATCTATAGACAGTAGTTTTAAGTTCACTCGTGTACTTAAAATGCCTATAGATCCCGAAAGGCAAAAACCGGGTGGCTAGCGAAAAACCTCATATTGATATAAGTGATTCAATGAATCTAATTTCAGTACAATACATTGCTATTTTTTTCTCCGTATTGTAATGGAGTTCTACCAAGTTAATTCCACTTCAATGAATCTTATTTCATTTCGTGACAAAGATATGATAGTTATATTGCATAAACTCTATCGTTAGACGTAGTTTTTTTTTAAAGATCATAATACAAAACATTCACTTATAAAACTAAGATTGATTTGGAGAACATCTGTTCAGTTTGAAATCTACTATGAGATGATATAAACAGCAAGGGTTTTAATTCTATTAAGATTATTATGACATATAACTAATAATTATTTTAAACGTCATCAGAAAATAACACTATAAAGCATAATTTTCTTTTTTTCATCAAATCAAAAATTAATGAAAAGATTATATTCAAAAAATAAGTTCCACGCATTTAAAAGAATTGATGGCAACAAAACAAGTCTGTTAGTAACGATTTGTGTAATATTTTAGTACGCTGATAATTCTGCTCATACAATTAATTAAAGCGACAGACAGCACTCGGCACTCTACTGTTTGTAATTATTAATCATTTGGGCGTTAAAATAGAAGATTCACTGTATTGCCAATTATCATTTTAAATCAACCACCAACGAATACTATAATACAGCGCACGAATTCGCTACCAATAAATGAACACAAATTACATTTTATAATTCTGTATGACTGTTGTAAAAATACAAAACAATTACCTATTACTGACATATAAATTGAGACTTCATTTTAGAAATATTGCATTTAAAAAAATTTAAAAAACATGTCCGCTCCCAATTTGGAGCATATGGATGCCAACTCAAAGAAAAGAAGCATACCAAACACCAGCAAAGACGTCAACGTTCTGAGAAAACCTACGACACGCTTTGCAAGGATGTAAAACATCTATTATCGTTGAAAATAGGCCATAGACTAATTTAAAAATCTGAAAATGATTTAGGGATTTTGAACTTTAAAGTGCCACCATTAACCTAAATGACCAAACATATAAATATATTTTTTAACCATGTTTGCTCCCAACTTAGAGCATATGAACTCCTCACGGATTTTATCTCAACATATGTTTTTCTACGAGAAATGCTTGTGACTCAGTTGCTCAACATTTCTTTCTCTAAGAGAGTAGAGATGAAAAGGATACAAAGACTAGGACAGGACTAAACTAAACTAAACTACTCCCAACCACCACCCGCCACGCCCTTACATTCAGTATCAGCGATCGTGTCCCGTGGCGTAACAACGTTAAGCGTATCTGTTCTGTTTGCGAGTATGGATTTGTCTCGGGAGCATTTGCCCAGGACTTGGAGGCCAAGGCACTCAAGTGTGCATTACTGACTCTATGTTACTCGTCAATTATATACTCGGTATTACAATAAAAAGTAATTCTTTCAGAATTTATCTTATATTTGACAAGCTTGTCAGTAACTGATGTAGAGTAAATAAACTGCTAATCGAGAACCTAATAAAAACAGAGGTGGGTAAGATATATTGATGGAACTGAACTAAATGAAGAAGTTAGAAAGTAACGTATGACAATAGTACTTACTATACGGCATTGCATTGATGCACTCAATATTTCAAACATACGAAAAAAGACTTTTCATATAATTTAGAATTTCGACTGAGAGTGCTTCGTTTGAATTTTGTACTTTTCCATGAGTTTTGTCGCTTACTATCCGGTGTTCGCCTTTTGGCATCTTAAGCCATTTCAAGTGCACGGATGTACTTGAACTACATCCGTGGACTTGAAATGCCTGCAAATGCCGAAAGGTGAATCCCGGATCGTTTGCGACACAACTCATGGAAAAATACAAAATTCAAACGATTCAAATTTGAAGACTTTTCATAGTTGTAGTGATTTTAAAAACAAAATAAGAAAAACGATATTTCTAAGAAAATATGCCAGACACGTGGTGTGTTTTCTAGTATAAATTTACCTTGATATATGAATATAGATCGTAAAAATTAGTTACAAAATAATTGTAATAATTCAATATGAAATATCCAACGCGTGAATTATTAAGATTCAACCCCAAGGGAAACATCACAAAATATGTTGAGCAACAATAGATTTATGCGTGTATATATTTGAGTCTACCGGAATAATAATATATACATAAACAAACCTGCATGTACCCCATGTGGCAGGTTGTTGCGTTGACGAGGGTTCCCACTTTGAATTTCTTGAATCTTATTCGTAGGATCCAGTCCTTGGGAGTGCCCCGGAACGAACGGAACCGGTACCAGCAAGTCATGGGTCTACCGAAGGTATCGGCTGTCACTTCCGGCGAGCTGACATCCTCATATATGTCGACAGTCTTGTTACAGTGGTCCCGTTTTACTTCAGCTGAAAAAAACAGGAAAGATTTCTGTCAGGGTAAATTCTGTGTAGGATTTTTATAGGATTTAGGAGAACCCATTTGTAATCGAATTCAAGAACACGGTTTTGCTTTTATATTTCCTCTGAGACAATATCTTTACACGAAGGTATACTCGTAACAATGTTACTATAAACACATAATCTATTGAAGGTATAAGGCCGGGCATCTTAACGAAACTTTTTCTCAATATCTGCAGGCGTTTTTATATTTTTTGTAACTAGGAGGCGCTGCTTAAATCCAATTTGATATCGGCGATTGAATTATTATATATTGCGACGATATGATCAATTATCTCCAGATTTATACATAGCTATTTTAAGTAAGAACTTGCATGTTTTTCTAATTAATTGAATTGAATTCCATTATATAAATGACACTCCAGTCAACACACGCATTGAACATTTAATAATTATAGGCGGAAGCCTATTGAAAACTTGAATGCGTAACAAAATGATTTCAGTCCTTTGAATGTTTTTTTAGCGACAAGACTAAGGTTTTATCTATAAAACGATAGATACTATTTTTGTCTGTGTTTGAATTACATAAATATTTAATGTGAGGGTTCTTTAATTTTAATTTTACAATTACCATGGAAAAGCTCTGACAAAATAAACAAACCAAATTATTAACGAATATTGATATTTGATTTCCAACGTAATATTAATTTCCCTATCAAATATAATCATAATACGAATTTTTCTTCTCTTCACGTCCGGTAACCGGAAAACTTTGTTTCACCCTTTACTTTGAGTCGAATAATACAGGCAATGTAATCAATACATACGATAATGATAGATTATCAAACCAATTAATACGTGTTAATTAATAGTGTTGAGTAACAATTTTTTTGTTCTTAAAGTAATGTTTAAGTATAAAAGATAAATAAAAAGGCATAAGTTTCTTTATTTCCCAAATTTCATTTGATTTTAAACAAGCAGTAATTGATTGAAAAAGCTTAATTAACTTACAAACATTTTTTATCAATTTTGACGTTTTAAAACGTATTAAATTAACAAGGTATATATTTACCACCCATAGTAACTATATACATTTGTGGAGTATTGAATTGATATTGATCAACCAAACAAATTAAATCAAAGAATTACCGGCTAGAATCCTTTGATTTGAACATATTACTAATTAACTTCAAAATAATTTTCGATATTACTCGAATTTTATCAGGTAATTTTAATTAAAACAAAGGTACCGTATTAAATTCAATCTCACGCTTCGAACATCCATTGCTGATAGAGGTAATTATAATATTTTGTAGCTGGCTACATTGAGTAGACCACTGATCCATAATAATTCCGCACAATTTCGTTTGAAATTATTATCGGGGGGAACACATACTCACAAAATTAATTCGGTTGCATTTCATCATGCGGCCTGGAAGCGGTTTTCGGCTTACATTAATTAAATCTGATAACTCGCTATGCTTATTTGGTGTGCTGGTAATGAATTCCGAATATGCCTTTCGAATAAATGGTCGGTGATGTGTGAGCAGTGTTTTGATTATATTCATCGAGCATAAATTGCTTGGATTCTAAAACCACCGTAGTGTGGAACCAAAGGGGAGAATCATACAGACTGCCATTGAACTCGTCAATAGAGTTTTACACTAACTGTGGGTTATTCAGAAGCTCAAAACCTCTCTTTAGTAAGCAGTTGGGATAGAAACATAGACTAGAAAAGGAAACTAGTATGTAAGCCGCCACAAAGTAAACGTTACTGAAATCTATACATTAAAAACAAATTCATTAGACTTTTTCAAACTAGATTTCTGACAATGTTTGTTAAATAAGATAAACGTTGTCAAGCGTCGAATTTATTTAAATAAACGAATTTTTTAAAGCATAAGTGAGTTTTAAAAGATTTTGAGTCACCGATAAGATCACCGCCATAATCGACATTTCTAAAAGTTTCACACTGTCTCACGTTGAATAACAGTATTTAAGGTTTTAATCAACTTTTTAGCAAATAACTTTTAGTTCAATTTGCTTCTTTCAATTTTTATTCAGTTTAAAAATACAAATGAAGTAATTATCTTTGATTTAGCTTTTATTATTCGTAAAAGTTAGCACTACTCAATGAAACTAAGTGGGAACCTCAAATTGAAACGATTTTTTTCATAATCTTTCATAATGATAAACTAATACATATGCATAATAAGTGTCTCATTGTGTTTAATGTTCGTTATTAGTCAACACATAATAATGATACAAACGATTCAAATGACCTATGGATAAAATATTTCCTGATAGTATAATATATCATGCAATATTTTACAGTTCCCGTATTGGGAGCGCATTTAGGTGTTTTAAAAATGGATGACATCCGTGCCAAAAAACATTTCGAACGCAAACTGCACTTTCATGAGAATATTTGCAGCCAGATTTTGCATTTAATGTCATTTTAATGTGGAATCAATAACATTGTCTGTCAGGGCTCAGAGGCAGTTATCAGTAACAGAAATGTAGGGATTGTCAACGTCAAATAATAACATTATATCGTTGAACATGTTAAGGTCTCGTGATTTGTACCTATTCAAAATATAATTGCCAGATACAAATTATAATTATCAAACATTATTCTCTCTATGTCTTATTACAAAAATCTAGATACAATTTCACTTGACGAACTGATGTCATACCATTTGCAATATTATAATTTCATTTGGAATATATTCCATAAACAGCAACAGACTATAATCACGTCATTAATAAAATGATTTTATTAATGACGTGATTATATTGACAGTAGCGCAAAGATGAAACACACAATCAACGTTGTGTTGGCCATCATAGTAATTTGTTTTACAATTGGCTGATGATATAACTGCTTGAATACATTTTAGAGCCGATAATGACTTGACTCTGCTCTGCACCATACGAAAGTTAAATGAAGCTATTAAAAAGATAACGAAATACATATCGATGTGAAAATGGGTGAACAAAATTAAGAGGAACGTATTCACCGAAAATCGCTTATGAAACGTGAGAATTGTTAAAAGATTGACATGTTTCAAAAATGCATTGCAAGAATTCAATTGTTTTATTGGTTATCCAGATTATTGAAACGGCTATATTATTTATAAAATAAAAAATATTAGTCACTTTGACGTATTTTTAATAACGACATTGTATATTATCTCTTTGTTGGAATACAAACAACTTTTAAAGCTACTGTTTCTACAAAATAAATCAGTAAGTGAAATATGACGCATATTTTAAGATTTTAGGCATTTTTTAAAATTACGACCGTATCTGCACTGCAAGTCGAGATTACATACAGCATTGAATGACACTACCATGTCTTAAGAAAACTATGAAATTTCATAAAATATAAATAAATCGATATGAATTACGTTATTCACATTCAAAATATTAATATTAAATTCTCATAAAGCTACCGTAAGTACGACTACCGTAAGAAGTACAGATAGGGTAGGTATAATAACAAAAGTATTAATATTAATAAAACAGGACACCTTAAAAAAAATTGAATTATCGATAAATATATTAAGTGTATCCTGTAAATATTGTAACAGTCAGTATTTTATATTCGACTGTTACATAACGGGTCAAGTACAGTGATAATCGAATCGATGACAACGCATTTACGTGTTTGAATTTTCTTGTACTAAAAACCTGTCAATATAAACGTGAATGCGCATCACTGGAAATGTTGCACATCCGCTGCCTCCAACAAAACTAGGATTCCCGCATGTTACACAGCTGGCGACTGCAATAATACAAAACTATCTGGGTCATACTGTAGCATGAAGTACACATTACACGATCCCCAGCAAATATAATCGATATCAATGGCGAAGACTTGAATATTTATATTCAAATTAAGTCTTAAAAATAATTTCTTTGACATTATTCATTCAATTAAATAATAGTCATCAAACGACTGGTATATCTTCGTTTTTTATATGTGAGTAATAATCATAATTAAAGTGTTATATAAGATTGTAGCTTAGGGCTTATATGTTAATTATACCGTAGAAAATGTTAAAGGATAACAGGTGAATTGTATTTAACAGTAAACAAAACCAGCGTGCCAATTATTGATTATTGCTTTACTACAGTAAATTGTAGTTTTTTTTTATATTAAAATCAGTCATAGTATCATTTCACGAACAAAGAAACAAGTGGCAGTATTTCTAAAATATAGACCTTATTGCCATTTTCTCGTGACGGCAATAAACCATTTATATTATATTGCTAAGAGAGGAACTGGTAAATAATTGAGCATTGACATCAAGATATCTGTCATTTCAGATTTATTTTGTTAATAACTATTGACATGTTTAAACAAGCAAATAAATCTAGATCTTTCTGACTAGCACAATTATTTATATAATTTATCATTTTCAATGTCACTTAAACCGATACTCTCAACACACATTTTCTACTACAAAAAAAAACCAGATGCTTAGTAGGTACGTGTTAATAATTATACTGACGTTAAGTCAACGTAAAGCTTCATGGTGACATATTTTATAACGCATGCTTAGCAAAGATAAACGTTAAATTAAGAGCGGACGCTCTTTAAATCTAATTTATTTTAACAAGCTTTTTTCACCTGGTGCTTTACGAGCTTAATATTTTATGTTTGCTAAGTCGTTTAGAGTTACCACGGTCTTAATATCATACGTAGATTTTAATATTCTTTAATTACACTGAAAAATGATAGTGTCAGCCAATTAACGGTCTTTTAAAAAATTCTTTATAACCTTTAAAATAATATTAAAAGGGACTTTAATTTCGCCAGACACAATTAAGCTGATTCTAGAAGGAAAGGGAACTACTTGTCAAATTAATAAAGACTTCCAAATGATGGGCCCAAATTAAGAGGGATCAATCATGCATAGTTTTAGAAATATTTTTTTTAAGTAGTTACATAACGTTATCATATTGTCATAAAGTCAAGTCAGAGTTTATATACTTCACACTGAAAGCTTAGACAAACGAACTCTTTTCTCGAACTTTTTTCGAGGAATGTAATAATCAAAAGATTTGGCTAGTACTAAATGAAATCAAAGAAGTCTCATCGCTCTTTTAACACACTTTTTTAATATTTGAAGGTGGGCGGGCATCAAACACAGCCTTACCTTGGAACACAATATTATGTGTTGTCGGAAATTTTATTTACGTTCAGGGATTTTAATTCCATCACAAGAAAATATGTGAAAACGCCTTAAAGCGTTGAGCTGTCACCTATGTCTTCTTTTTAAGTTTGGGTGCTCGGAAGAAGACCGTATCGTTTTCACGCCCTTATCGTTCTACAGATATGCTCCGTCATTTCCTTCCGTTTAACTTCCCTTGATCGCATCATGCCACGTGTATCGCTTGTAAGTACATCTTATAATGCACCTGTATCTCCGTGTACTCATTCGATATGTTCATTTCACTTTCTTCATTTTGCATTGAGTTATGGAAGATTTTAACATGTGGTATAAAACATGTATATTATTATTTTTTACCTGCAGGTCGTAAATAATATCAAACTACAATGCTTGTTTGACGAATCTTATAAAATTTAACTTATTTTGTTATTGCCTGAGTTGTCAATTGATGAATAAAAAAAACCACAAATAAATAATTCATATCATTGTCACGATCCATATTGTCAAATGAATGAAGAAACCGAAAGATAAGCCCTGGACCATTTTTAAAAAAGGATTTTAAAACGTTTTTTTATAACCATGTCCGCTAGTGTAAAATATTGTATGGACTACTTATGGAGATTATGCACAAAAGCTTTCCTCCAGAATTGCTTGTTACTCAGTTGCTCAACCTGTCTTTTTTGAAGAGTCGGGATGAAAAAGATACGGCTTGACCTGAATCAGTAGTTATTTAATCTGCTGAGTGGGTGTGGGAGGGAATTTATATAATATATGACACATACATTCATGACTCCGAACAGAAATAAAAAAATTGATTGAAGCCCAGACCAGGACTGGAACCCGTGCGCTCCGCAACCGAAGACGACTACGTTATCATTTGATTTGAACACATGCAATAATTTTGCCTTAATTATTATTCTTTCATATTATATAATCGATGGAAACTATTTTCTGTTTTTCATTTTGAACTCATAAATAATAACGATTCAATAGATTAGTCTTTCAAAACAATAGTTTTGTAAAAATTTTAGTCGGCTCGGATAAACATTAAATATTTATAATTCACTAATAATAATACTTCCTAGATAAAAAAAATCTATGGGTGCCATAATATACGTACATAAAACGCTATACCCTGTCATTTATTGCAATGAAAATTCTCATTTTAACTGCACCCTTAAAATTCTTAGTACCTCACAATAAAAAATAAAACTCTACCCCTATTACATTCCTGTATTACATTGTAGAAATAAAATTAAGTTTCGAAAAGGTCGTACAAATACTCGACTCTTTTCTGTGCTTTTAATATAAAAATCAATACAAGCTGGTGGAACCTCCTTATCCACTGCGTGCGGAAGCATTCAACCAACTTTAAGATTTATGGTACAGCTATATGACCTGGTTTCTTTGGTGATTAGTACTGTAAGCTTTGATTGATGTTTTCTAAGAGATTTGTATTCTTATTATTTCGTGTATTGTTGTTTTTCTAGATGTAGAGGGATGAATAGCCCGAGAGTTTTTATTGCCACTTTATGGTTTATATTTCGAGGAACTACCTATTTGATAGAAAATAGAAAGCTTAAGGTATATACTTTTTGTATTTATAAAATAAGTTATATGAAATCTTTGTAGAGCATTGAAAAAACTTCTATAAAATTTCTTTTTGAAAATATGATTCTCTTACTATTATAGAAATATATTGTATAAAAAGGCAGTTGATTTTAATAAATTGGTGAGTATGTTTTTTTCAGGACTAGATTAAAAAATCAAAATATACACTTTTATCTTTGAATTCGTATCCTCTCAAAATCAATGGTTGCAATTATTGATACGAATTATTTACTGCTCAATAGAAAAGAGTGAACATCTTAAGTCAACTCGGTTACGGGCTAATTGTTCGAGATCCCAAAATAGAACACCAAAATTAGAGAAGCAAAAGAAAGGATTTTGACACGACTCATAAGTATTATAATTAAAAAAGTGCGGGTTACCTATAAGAAGTTGAACATAGCTTGAAAGACCCTATTTTTAGCTATGAATGATATATAATGAAACGAAAACTTAAACATATAGTTTTCAAATTTAAAATCGTCCTTGATGGCTTTTTGTTGAATATACATTTCTAAAACGTTTTATAAATGTATCGATGTTAATTGTCATAAAACATATCATCAAATTTACATACTAATATTATATTTATTTTGATAAATTTCATTTATCTACTACATGGCTTTTGTTTATGATGCTTTTAACTATTTTCATAAATCACATCATGGATTAGACGAGTGCAATATATTGAGAAATTCGTTTTTTTATTACTCTTTGTCGATTTCTATGAACCAACTCTGCTAATGAAAAGTTAAGATATTGGCAATCTGCCAATTAATGCAAAACTTTAAAATGTTTCACTGTTCTGTATATGAACTTAAATTTGATATTGATTTAATTTTTTTGTGGATTCATGTACTAATACATGGATACATGTTATGTTTGAAACAACCACCGAGCCATCGGATACCATCAGATAAAAAAACGGAATGATGTAAGATCGATTAGCTATTTTCTAGTTCATTCTAGCTTCATCAATATAAATATCTTTCATAACCTTTTTTTTAATCGACTTCTGTTGAAGTAAGCTCTACATTGAAAGCGGATATGGCTTAAAAAATAAAGGAAATTTGATGACCAAAGTACTGTGTTTTTATTATCGGTTTCTTTTACGTAATAAAAGCAACCGAAAAGTTTTGTTTGAATAGCCTAAAAGAAGTAGATAAGGTTTTTTATAAAATTCGCGGACCTCAATTACGGTGGCAAACCAATTTTTAAAAAAGCTTTCCTGAAACATGCGCTGCATACTGTATTTTTCCTACTGATTACGAAAAAGGGTGTAGCGCAAAACATAAATTGCCAGAATTTACCAAAGCACGGAAGTTAAACTTTAATCTTGGCTAGATACACGTAAATGTCTACTTTCCAAGAAGTAAAACACAAGTAATGGAACAAAATTATATAAAAAGCCCGAAAACAACAACATTAAAAGAATACAAATGAAATTAGTAATGATTTAACATAAATACAATTTTTTTTGTGCATTTTGCACTGATTTTTTCTTGATTTAATACCATTTTCTTCTTTAATTATGTTAAAAACAGCATTTTGCTGCAGAGCCAAAACAAGAATTAAGTTGTATTGAACTTTCCAAAAAAAGGCATCAATCTGAATTTGACTAATTTATTGGGGCTTATTCGTCTGGTTCCATTTTATCGCTACTCGTATGTGAATCATTTTTGTTATCAGGTATGTCATATACAACTATTTATTTTGATTTTTCAGGATTTTTGTATACATTCAACATTACATTAAAATTAATAATCCACTAAAAATATGTTTTTTTAATAAATATGCAAAGCCGCGCCGATAGAAAAGAAGAAAAACATATTATTTAACGAATGCTTTCAAATAAAAAAATGCTAATGATAATAATCTCTCTTTTCAAATTAATGGATCTCTTTTGTAGATCGATATTCTTAATACTCTTCCTCTTATACCCCAAATTTCCCTTGAAATAAAAGTTACTGGCTAAAAAACAGTTATCGTATATCATCAGTATTTTAATGATACGTAAGGAATCTATAATGAACATTTAACAAGTCTTTCAGAATCAATTATCTTAATTTATAAACAAAACAAAAGTTCTTTTAGTTAAAATTTACAAAAAACGCATTAAAAATGTATTTATTCAAACATGTGTTTATTTTTTTACTTATAACGCTATTCCATAACTCAAACAAAAATTGCATCATTTATGTAACGAGATCAATAAAACATTCTACAACGTAATTTTACTGAATTTTTAAGTAGTTTTTTCATTTAATTTTTATTTTACCCATTGGATAACAAAATGTACTGGCGTGACAAACCGAAATCAGTTCTGTTATTATGATGCGAGTTTTACAGTAATTTAAATTGTTTCAAATATTTTCATGTTGATACATTTAAATGATGGAATTGAATGAATTAAGCGTTTAATCTTTGTATATATCTCAGTTTAAAACTATTTTGAATTATTTTACTAATTTAGATTTTTGACTTATCAATCTGAATAAATGCGCTTTATTAATTCATCAATAATGTTCCATGAGATAAACTTTGATCGAATTTTTAAGCATTGTCATATTTAATTCGGTGCTTTATTCGATTTCCGGTACTGTCGACGAATGATTGCAGTGCATTGCCTACAAGTTCGAGTTTCAAAATGGACATCTTCTCAAATTGGATTTGAAATCGATCGGTAAATGTATTATATTTTTGAAAGGTTAAGAGTCCTTACGATCTCAAAGATGGGAGTGTAGCAAGTTAACAACTAGCCCTGTGCACTGCAGATAGCAGGCAGTGGTGCTATCTTGTAGTGAGGTCAGTAATTTATCAGTTGCCATGATTAATAATAAAATAAATGAAATAATACATTGAGAAAATATGAATGCGCTTGCTTGTTTATAACCCTTACTTATGAAACTATTTACATGTGTAAAATTAAGCCTTGATTGTTTAATTATTTTTTCAGTTTTATCGTAGAATACAATGTTTGTTTAGTTCCTAAGCCATGCAAGTATGCCAATCGTCATTCACTAGATATAATATTAATTTCATGCTGGCTTAATTTTTTTTACGGTTTGCGTGGTGGTGACTTGCTTGGTCCATAGCTAGACACTTATTGCGCATGGATCATGCCTGCAGTAGCCGGAAATTTCCCTTAAGTATTAGTAAAATATTATCAAAATATAAACATACTATAAGTATTAGCAAACAAATCATCATTTATCAGGTACTTTCCAAAAAAATATGAGTCAGTTGGACTTTTGTGTATCAATGAAGATGCTACTAAAACGGAAACAATTTCTTTTCATTACAATACAATTTTAACATTCATTTTGGCATAAATTTATTTGTTTTAAAATCAGCACCGGGGGTGGTATTAAAAACAAGCTTTCGTTGAAGGAATATTATTTTAATTTATGCAAATGCTACCAATAAAGGTCCCCCAATAGCAATCAGAAGCTTACGTGGGAAAGAAAATGTTGTTTTACCTTTTCAAGCCAGTAAGGTATGTTTAAAAATGAGGGCGACCCTTGTTACTCTGTCGCAGAATTTTAAAAAGCCAACAATGCACATTTTTTTAAGTTCAGTCATATTCACTCAGATTTTAAGTGAGGGTCTGTATCATTATTTCGAGAGTGTTATGAAAATAAAAATTGCATCTTTCGGATTCTATTATATCAAGTTTAAGTCGTTTGAATTTTGTATTTTGTCACTAACGATCCGGGTATATTTCGTCATTTTCAAGCATTTAAGGTGAACGGATAACCTAAACTGACAATTCAGTTATATTCAAGTACTTTCAGTCGCAATTCTAAGCTATATGATAATATATGTATTTGAATAGTGAACTACCATTGTGCCATAGAGTCATGAATAATTTAAAACAAAGCTAAAACTTTGAGTAGCGATTCAGGATAAGTATAAGTGGAAATCAATAGATGCGAGTAATTGTGTGAAAGCAAGTGTTGATTTTAAACATTATAATTATAGTATAATATTTTCATGTGCCCGTTGTGCCCGTTGTGCCCGTTGTGCCCGATCAACATGGCATAAGGCTTAAAAGTTTCGTAAGATTGTAAAATTTCACTTAGGGTAACTTAGGTCGGTAGATCTATTTGAAAAAGCTTTCGTCAAATAGTTGGATCAGGAAATTAATTGCGCCCCTACAAACGTTTATAGTTTCGACCAATCTAGTCCCTTATTTCAGGTACAAGGTTACCTTATGCAAAAAAAGATTCACTCACTCTTTTGACATAGTATTATCAATTATGCAAGGCAACATGGTGACTCTAAAATTTAAAGCTTTCCACTAAGTGTATGAAAGAAACTGTGCCAACAGACGCTTCATGGACAATCTCCAAAGAGGTGTTTGGACAAAATAGTGACAGACGGAGAGAGATCAGGTGTGAATCTGACGAGTTTAATTCGGTGAAAGAACTAAATTGAAAGATAAGCTTTGTTAAGAAATATATTTTAACTACTATGATCATTTTCAATTGTATTTGTTGTATAAATGGTATCTAAAAGGAGCGGACCATTGGTTCTCATTTAATGTACCGTCAAAAATAAGTCGTGGCCAAACAACATTTAAATAAGTTTATCTCCGTTCTTAGATAAAGGCTGAAATGTCTTTCAATTAAAATAGAAAACCACTGTTTTATTTGTATTCTGAAGGAAGTTTTTCCATGTTTTATTGTTTGATGGTAAGGAAAGAAGGATGAAGTAAGATACCATTAGACTAATCGACTTCTCAGGACCTATTAGTGTTGGATAGAATGATTATGTCGGAGTATACACACAAAGACATCTACGGAGTTGAATACTTTATATTTCATGCACAGGAAAAGAACAAGACTATACGATTTCACTGTCATATGTTAATCAAATACATAATACTGTCTTGAAAAAAGCGTGATTATAAAATAACTGTTCATACCTACTATTAACAAAAAAAACCTGTAATTTCATTAAACATGTAAAACAAATTCAAAGCGTTTGTTTCCGCCATTGTTCCATCTTGTCAAAATTTTATTTTGTGATTCTTATATAGTTAGCTCCGTTAGTGGGTTCCTATTGTTATTTAAATCGTTCAAATTTTGTATCACAACTATCACAATAACAAATAAAAAAAGGAATAATTCGGAATGAAATATTTTTACGACAACACCTGGCCGAAATTTTATCTGCATGTAAAAAATCGCCATAAATGATTTTATGACTGCTATGCTATAGACTTTAACACAGATATTATTTTGAAATTATTATCCATTATTTGTATAAATGCCTCTTGTCACAGTTTTATTTGACAAAGTTTATCTCTTTTGTTGTGCTAAATTTGGTGTTACTTTATGATCCACCTGTTATTAGATTTTTTATTATTCTGTTATGGTATGTTCATTCAAATGCAGTAAGGTGGTTTTTTTTGTAGTTCCAAAGCCAATTACAGTTTTTCTCAAGCTTCGTTCGTTTTTGTGCGGAAAATTAAATGAAAAGAAAGCCATATTGTTGGCGTCGTTCGTTCGTTTTCTTATTCCTTTTATTTGAAACGCTCTTTAAGTGAGCATTGAAATTAAATTTTATTGGTCTTTGAGCCTTGGAGCTTTTATTGTATAAACAAAAGCGGCTAATTGACAATTCTCAAGATAAATTTTATAAATAGTATTCGATACGTAAAAAAGGATTTTTGTCGATTCTTTAGCGGACTACTTTATTCTAGTGTCATTTCGTTCAATTTAGTTGTGGTGTTATTTGTAGAAATTCAAAAAAAATCGAAAACTCAAAAAAAGCATTCATAAATACACTTTTTTAAAATCTGTTTTCAAAGATGTGATTATAATATAATATGTAACTTTGACATGTTAACCCACTGTTTATCACACACAAACATATAAGCTCATTACAAGTACATCTATGTTATTGCCTTTTTCAATGGAGAGGTCGAATAACTGAATAGCAACAATTCTCAAAATATTTACTTCTTTTGAAAAGCTCCAGTAGAATATCATTTTACATGCTTCCTTTTGGCAGATGATATCAACAATAATTAAACAACTGAGTAGCATGAAAATAAAAACTATTTACGTCAGTTAATGTTTATCAGCACACTTGACAGTCTCAAAACTTAATGGTGAAACTATGGTCGCGAGTGACAAAACGCATGGAAATTTTAATACAGAAATTCCGTCGAAATCCTTAATAATCTTTTTCAAACACTAATAACCTTTGCTTTACTATCATGTTTGACAATATTATAAATGTTAAGAATAAATCTAATACCAATCGGCACTGTACAAATAAGTTGGACTCGAGTTCGTGACCACTAATCATTTTTATCAAATATTGTGAAATTTTTATTACGAAATATGATAAATAATGGATACATTTGACCATATTACAACACAGTCATATCCATCAACCAAAAATATCTAGCAATCAATATGTTAGTGATAGTTCGGCACCACATTTTCTTTATCTGATGAATATTATTATGATAAAGTAAAAATACAGTTCCACGAGTATAAAGGAGAATAAATTGAAAGCTATTCTATACGTCTAAACTATAAAGCTTGGATAAATCCAATTGCATTGCCAGAAAAATATATTCCTTACGATATCGTTAAGCTGAAATAGCTGTGAATATGCTTTTTTCTTAATTTTCACATTTTTATAGTATAATTTGATTCATAACATAATATAATCAGTCAGTCAATTGTGTTAGGACAAATTCGAAATACTGTAAAAAATTCTTATCGACGCATAAGACACAAATCTTCCAATCGTTAGCAAAATTATCGATCGGCTTATAAGTTATAACCTCAGAATGTCGAAGGGTTTTTTCGATTGTCCAGTTAATAATTCACTGAATAAGGTAATATCATTGCCTATTAAATAATATAAAGTTAAATGTATTTTCTCGAGGAAAAAAATTAACAAAACAAGATTATTCAATTATTCTTGGACGAACTCAATCATAGCTTTTTCAACATTGAGTTCTACACTTTTACGTATGTTTTCAAAAATAGTTAATAACAAATGATTGAACAGTACAGTAGGAAGTTAATTTGGTTATTTTTTTACATAATTATTAATATTTCGGGTGTAAGCTTAACATTATTTACGACACTAAAAATAATAAAACATTTTTATTACTTATTCCACATTAAATTTATTAGATCAGGATCGGTTTCACTCAAGTCGAATGTTGAACTGATCATCAGTTGACAATGCTCGCCATGAGCGAAAGCGGTCGTGATCTAATACAGTTAATGTGGAATAAGTAGGAACTAAAAATGTTTTATTATTTTTATTATAATGCCATGCCACCAAGTATTGACAGTGAACATCTTAAAAGGTTTACGACTCTTAACTGTCAATATCAGGGCTGTGGTAAAAAAAAGTCCGACTCCGACTAAAAAAGTTAATATCGTCATTGTTTTTCACTAATTTTCCTATTTATGTGTATTTAATTAAATATCAACCCAATCAATGCGGCCAAAAGCCAAATTTGACATATTAAATGCAAAAATAAAAAATTCAAATTTTTTAAAATTTCCGACTCCGAGTACGACTCCGGCCAAAACGCCGCGACGACTCCGGCCAAAAAGCCCCGACTCCGACTCCACAGCCCTGGTCAATATACAGTTTAACTAGAAGTAAGGTTCGGGTTAAAGTTATTTGGATTTTTTAATATGCGAACATATTCAAAAATAAAAATCGTAGAAATAAATGAAATAATTTTAAAACTTTATTTAAATAACCAATATGAAATGGGATCACTTAAATACAAGCACTTATTTTCACAGAGTTGCCGACCTTTTCACATAAATAACTCCCAGCTTGAAACGTGGACAGAAATGAAGAAACTTTTTGGGTTTTTATTTTTCTGCAAAATGCCGTTTGTGAAATACCGTACGGTCTTTATTTATTTGTAAACGGCGCAGGCAAATTAAATCGCCAGTAAATTACAAACGGCAATAAATAACAAGCAATGTCCTGCGAGCCTAAATAAGAGACACACTTGCAAATTATTATTTTAATTTTGGACAAAGCTTTCCGATACAGATAAATACCGCAAAGCTCCCCCCCGATGCCGTTGTTTTTGTGTTGAACGCTTTTAAAATTAATATTAATAACCAATTTTTACGACCTTTTTTTGTTGTATCTACCATAAATTTTCCAAATTTGTGTGCGAGCGGTAAACGATATACTGGGTTGCTCGGTCAAGGGTTCGAACTTCGAACACTCGAATGGACTCTTCCATACATTGATTGATTTTAATCGATTTTCGCGTTGTATTTATGAGACTGAAAAACATCCGTTTTTCATTAAAGAAAAAGTCTTTTTATAGGTTTTTTTCATACTTGATATGAGCAAATATGACATAAATAAAAGGTAATAATCAGTTACTTTCCGGGCCTAAAGCTGAATGAAAAACGTGATTGGCTTTGGTGTACTAGTCTGAATTCGTACAGACGCTGTCTTAGTTTAATGATTTTTTGATTCAGGATTTTGACTGTAGGTGCTTTATGGAAATTCAATATCAAATTTAAGCCGTTTGGCTTTTGTACTTTTCCATGAGTTTTGCCTCGAATGAACTTAAGCTGTCACTTCAAGCGTATTCGTGCAATTGATATGCCTGAAAATGCCAAAAGGCGATACCTGGAGCGTTAGTGACAAAACTCGATTTAAATTTGGAGATTTATGTTTAAGGAGAAGGTGTCTGTGGTATCTATGTTCTTAGCCCACAAATGACATGTTTGGAAAACTATATGTATAGTCCTGGTCTTGGTATTTGTATATGCTTATCCCTCTGAGAAGCGTTCAGTTATTGTTGAACAAGATACACTACATTGAGTCTATATTACGTTCAACATTAGGAACGGACATAGTTAGGTTGATAGCTATTTCGAAACTACACTATTGTCAAAAAACTCACTGACGCATCCTGACGTTGTTTTAAGGCGGAATAAAGACCATATTAATGAAATTATACATTTTTTTAAATAAATAATAAATCACTACCGGACTTCCTTAGTAACTAAACAGTGTTAATTAATTATTTACACTTTGGCCAAGTCTGGTCCGTTATATAATATAACACACAAAACACAAACTGCAGCCTCCGGTAAGAAATGCCATGAAAAGTAAAGAGAACAAAGCAAACAAGTGGTTACACAATCATTAAACAATACATTACAGTACTTTAAGCAAGCACGACAATTTATTATTGATTTCTGCACTGTTTTATATGTTTTATTTTTAATTATCCATATAGTACATGGACTATGAGAAAACGTATTTCGCGAATATGTGTTACCGTCGTATTCATCATACAAAACACATTGTGACATTTTTCATAACTGAAAATATGATATTTTCAGTTATGAAAAAAGAAGACTTCAAATGTACTTAATTAATTTACGCCAAACTTTGTACTTACTTTTTCAGATACTCTTAGGTATAAAAAAGTGGTAATGAGAACTTGCTGTAAACACATTGGCACATTTTAAGCACGGTTCGAATCGTATAATTTTTGATACGCTTATTTTATGTGGTATATTAACTGTTTTAACTATTAATACATCATAAAAATATCAATAGTTTCCATATACTGCAAATAGTAGAGATATTTTTTTTTGTTATGAAAATTATTGGAAATAAATATTCTAAATTACATATCAATTCGATAGTAATTTATCAAAATTTATTTTCCGAAAGATCCTCGGTTTATAATTATTTCCCTCTTTTAAAGCAAAATCTTTCCAAGCAATGATTTGATTAATAACCAAAAAGCTCTCCATTAGAATTAAATTTATGAAAGCTTAGCTTAACTTCGTGAATATTAGTGAAACTTGAAATTTTCCAGTAATTTTATTTTATTTCGTTATTCAACTTTTAATACCTACCCGAAATTGACTTAACTTTTAATCGCCTTAATATCTCAGTCAAAATAATCATTTGACTTACTCGGGAATAAATTATGGGCCAATAATTTTTTTGAACTTCGTAAATATCAAACACTGAAGCAAATACTTTTGGAATTTAATTTATAAAAAGCTTTCGTTTGAATCGATTTAATTTTGGACCTAGAATGCTTTTTGAAAATAAAGTTTTATCAATTTAAAAACAATAATGTGATCATTGACATGATTTGCCTCTATTCAACTTTTAGCAATCTATTCTTAAAATATTTTGATTATTGTGATGTAAGACTTTAAAAACAAGTATACAAAAATAATATATGTTAATTGGCTCTGTCAAGAGGGAGACAGGAGAAACTGTTGAACTGGGCCACACGTTATCCGGGCCTCTTATTTTGATAAAGCTAGATAAGTGCTTTGTAATTTAAAAACATATTGGAAAGGTTGTAACGAATCCCAAGACCCAAGACTCCCAAAAGTCTATGTTGAAACTGTTTATTTGATGATCTCATTTCATAGACAACACTTTAATTAGTGTTCAATTATGAACATGAAAAAAAGAATTACGACACGTTACGAATGGCACGAGTTTTTTTACTAACGGAAGAAAGTATTTGAGTTTGTCTTATTTCTTATAAATACAAAAATGATTGCTCAAATAGCCGGTCACGTTCGTTCTCAATCACATTTTCCAACGGGTAGAAACCATCAAACAAAAAATTCTGCACGTCAATATGAAAATAAATAAGTGTCTTGGGGATTGCTCGGCACCGGCACGGACGGCGAATTTTTCCGACGCTCCTACCTCTCTTCATAATTTATATCCGAAATACTCGGCGCATAATTTAATAGGAACTTGGGTTCCCTCGAATGAGAGTTGTTTTCCCGCCGCCGTCGGATTCTAGTAATCATATTTTCTGCGGGTGGAAAACTCGTAACGTGGTCGGAAAATTGAAAATGCTTTTCCGTCGTCCTATTGGTAATAATGTCACCCGGGATGGAGTATAAATCACTTTATGTATTTGCATGTCCGCGAAAGACGAAATTGTATCTCGAATAAATAAAAATGATTCGCATCAAAGCTTCGTCGTACCCTACCAGAAGTATTCTTTCTATTTGCAAAAAGGGCGTTAAAGATAATAAATCAAATTCAATAACTTGGAATCGGTACCAAAAATAAAGTTCCATTATGACTACTATTCAATATTTATTTTGAAACAGATGTGAAAAAATGTTTGATTTGTTGATTTCGGGAATTTAACAAAGATAATACGATTCCTCAAATATTGTATGGTTGACTAATCCCTTATAACGTTGTCGTCCTTAAGCATACCCCCAATCTCTAAGAGGGGTCTACTGTACATTATTTTTATACTTACAATGACTAGATGGAGTTGAAACTTTTGTTTTTTTATCTATACATATGTTACCATTCCAACACGAATAGTTTAATCAATGCTTAGTATAAAATAAATAAATAAACCAATAACCTTGACTAATGTTAGCATGCATGACATAATATTTCACTGGCTCTATTTCTTGAATTAAAACTTTAATAAAGTGATTTTTTAATCGATTCATAAATTTTCAACTCTCTTCATTAGGTACTGAAAAGAAGTAAGGAAGAAGTTGTTTTTTTTTGTTCTGTTGTCGTATTTTACGTTGTGCATAATATTATAATTCGTTAAAAATTATCATCAACTGTTCAAATATTCTACATACATTGCTGGAGAACGTAATTTAATTTTTATAAAATGAAATATAATATCTCTATTTACTCGATCTTTCTATACAATAGTTTGTCTTCAGAATATGCTTCAGGGTTATTTACACATCATACATTAACATGTATATTCGAATAAGTAATAACTACACAGCTTCGCACTTAGTGTTTTAAGTGATTATAGTAAAACACAACTCAATATTATACGTACAGGAGTTTCCATATTTAATAACGGTATTTATTTAGAGTACTATATTAATAGTCGATTTTTTCAAATACATAATAACTGTAGAATGCAATTTGTTAGTAAAATTTCATTTATTGATTGAGTAGGCATTTACTTGGTAGAACTCCATTATAATACGGTAAGAAAAATAACAATGTATTTTAGTTCTACATAAATTTTATATATTTGTTGATAGCTATTTCGGCTTACGCCTTCGTCAGAACTATTCTTACGCGTTCTGGCGAAGGCATAGGCCGAAATAGCTATCAACAAATATATAAAATTTATGTAGAACTAAAATGCATTGTTATTTTTCTTACCGTATTAAAATTTCATTGCATTAGAAGGAAGTTATTATTTGTCAAATATTTAGGATGCTAAAATGAATTTTACATGGGAGGAGATAGCATTACAAACAAATATAGTAGATTTTCTCTGCGGTAGCAACTGTAATATTTCAAATTTTAAAATTCCAAAGAAATGTTCAAAGCTTATCAAACTAATATGGCAGTATCAAAACCAAAGTAAAAAAAACTTTGTAATGTAGTATACAAATTTAATTATTTTTATCAAAATATAGAATGTGATATTTCTTCTAGATATCAAAAAGTAAGTTAAGAAAAACTCTATTAGAAGAATCCAGTAAATACTGAAGTTGATGAAAGGTGGAATTTTTATCACTCGCTGACTACTTATTTTTAGTATGCAGTAAATGAGGTTTCTCAAGTATCGGACTCAATACTGAAATGCATAGATCAATGATTGATTCCACAGAAACTCACTGTAAATGGAGAGACAAATATATAAATTGATCACACGTGACAGTCACAGTGAATGTGTGCAGGAAAAAATAGGAAATATAGCATTATCGATCAATATATCAAACTGTGCTATTTGTTGCATAGGTTGTTAGAATACATAACAGAAGTATATTTCCATCTGTAAAACTATTACTTAAGCAATTGTGTTAACACTGGAAGACTGAAAATTATATGTCGTATAAATAACATTTTTATTATAAGAGAAGATATTTCCAAAGATAAATATCGTTCGAATGTGTGATAGTAAAGTATGTCGTTAATATTCTGAAATTGAGTAAAAATCTATTTTCAAAGATAAAACAAATAACAAAAAATTCTATTTGTTTTAAACTTCATTCCATGTAATATTTGGGAGAAATCTTTCATTTTAAATACGGCTATAATTTTTTTTTCATTGGTACAAATCAATGGGACAACAGAAAGCACAAAAAGTCAAAGCTTCAACTTGAAATTTATAATATATAAAAAGATAACACAACCTTGGACACACATTTAATATTTCAGATCAATCAATACCTTTCAATGACGAAATGTTATTAAAAGCTTCTAATTCAAGTATTAAAAAAACATCAAATGTTTGTGAATATTTTTCGCCAACTCTGTATTCAGTACGTCAGTATTCCTTTTTAGAGTACTTAGTTGTTTGACGTCGCTGGCAGCTGTCACTATACCGACTCACTTAAGACGACCCATACTTTGGATTAAGGGAAGGGAGAGCGATGGTACTTTTGCAAAGGGGAAGCTTTTCACTTAATCTCAAATTCTTAATTAACGAAACCTAATGGATTGCAATATTCAGGAAAATTATCAATTTAATAGTTAAGTTTCAACCTACATATCTGCTGCATTCTTTTTTTTTTAACCTTAATGCATGCAGATGCTATAAAACGAAACAAAGGCCGATTATAATGAGTGGCATTTAAACTTACAATAAAAGATATTAATCGACGTATTCTATGACAGCTGGATGTGTTTCAGTGACAAAGCGATTAGAGATAATGATAGGAGAGAAATTGTTATAAAATATTCGATCTCACTTCGCCATGTTGTTCTAAAAGAAAAGTTTTTGGTGAGTAAAAAACTATTTTTATGATGGTTGAATTTTATTTATACATGCTCGATCGTATTTATCTAAATATTAACAATCAATATCGTTTTTTTTTTATTGCGAATAAAACTAATTCATATCGCAGAGCCAATGCGATATTATATTTGACAAATATAATATAATATGATATAATACCAAATAAAAACAAAACGCCAAGTTCTGCTGAAAATGTCTACATTTTAAATAACTATGTTAATACTTTTATAACTATATTTAAATATATTGGCAAAACCAAAATCCTAAAATTTATGAATTAGGAACTGAACTTCATCAATCATTCGGTAAATTTGCTGAACTATTCCCAAGTTGTTCGAGATATATTCATAAGTTTCATTCCAATTCTCTGGTGGATTGATGCCAAGTCGGAGAAAATTGACTTAACTAACATATATGAAGATAGTTAAATACACCTGAAAGCAAATAATGTTGTTATGTTTTCAATTTTCCTTCGTATTTGCTCAACACATTGCGGTGTTTTATAAAAGTAGACGGATAGAATTAAAAATAATTTATTTCAAATATCTGTATTCTACTTAAATAAAAAACAATTTCACGGAAAAGTATAATAATGTAACAACCAAAAAAATCTAAGAAAGAAGCCTTTTCTCAAAATCAATTTTCAGTGGAAAACTTTTACTCATTTGTGAGCGAAAACTTTTATATCCAAATTATCCATATTCAAATATTATATCTCAACAAAAACGTAACTAAGCCATACTCTCTAATTGTAAAACAAAATTTCAGTGACTTGTTTTTCTTGAAAGTTGTTTTTGAAGGAAATGATATAAAAGTTTTCTACAAGAATTATGTCATATACATAGTTGCTAATTCACACTATCGGTATAAGTAAAGATGTAGATATGTCGAAATATTGTCTTAATCTTTTTCATTCATTTTTATTCCATTAGAGTATTGCTAACCGGCGTCGCTTGGACTAAGCGACCAATAATTATGTAATGTTATATCATTCGACATAATTATATCACAAAATCTAACATCCAAAATAGAGTTAAAATAAAATCACAAACTATATTTAATTTGATGACAGCCCCATTCTCTCCCATTAAAATGTCCAAATTCAAGGAAAAAATCATAATTTGCTGTCAAAGAAATGTCAAATAATACCTTCACGTAAATAATAATCATTATTATATTAATAAAAGCCGGGAAAAGTTCAGTAGAAGACTAATTTATTACATTTTGACTAAATGTCTTCGCCGATAAAAATTCAAACATATTTTCTTTCATATTCGTTTTTATGGCAACTTAATGACCAACAATGCAAAAGGGAATTACAGAGCCACAGACATACATACGCCGTTTCGGTTTTATATATAAGATTCTTCTGAAAAAAAAATTTTTTGATTTATGTATTTTAAATTGATATAAAACACATTTTACAGTACTGCTTTCACATATATTTTGATTATGATCAGGACCGGTTTTACTCATTGCAAGCATTGCCAACTGATGAAGTGAAATAACGCTATTCAAAAAACCGTATTTCTCTTAAAAATCTCACATTATTTGTTATGCAATAAAATATTTCAAGGAGTTCAATAAAGCTTACGGATTCACATTACGTGATTTACTAACTAGCGCTATGCCATCATATAATAAAATAAAAGTATTTTTTGTTTCCGATAAAATGTGTTTTGGTAGTTTTTTAGTCATAATGAATATTAATACAACATATACCTACGACGTCCCACGTTTAATTTAATTTGTTGCAAATTTTATTTTGCGTTCTAAATCTTTATTATATGTAGCTACTTTTTATTGTTTGTGGCTTTAAAATGTAAGCGATAAACACACAGTGCACATTTTTAATCTTTTATGAAAATTTAAATCTTCTTATCTAAGAATAATTGTTTTATTAAAGTAAAAGCTGTGTTTTTTATTAATCTATTAATTAAAATGGTTATACCGTCTCCTTAAAGCTTCCGAAAATTTCGTTAATGTGATGCAAAGTTCCTTTTGCAACTCTTTTAATTCAGATCTAGATCTTTCCATGGTGGAAAGTCTCTGATACCGCCTTTTTATCTCTCTCGAAAATCAGTTTAAGACTGAACTAGTCAAATTAAATATCCATGCTGAAAATCTTATGGTGAATAATTTCTGACATAAGCGTGATCCAAAAAAAAAATATTAAATAAAGTATATCAAGATTTTTTATATGTTTATTTTTTGATGGAGCTTTGCATATAGAATTTTTGCGCCTGAGCATCGCTCAGCCACTCTTAAAGTTAAATTTAAGTTATGTACAAAAAAAATATCAATTACAGAAGATAAAATAAACGATACATTATTCAATATTTATCTTGGCAATCAAGTAATTCGAGGCACGTTCTGAATGAATAAGTTGTCCAACCTTTGTACTGAATTGATAAAAAGATGTTTTTTCTCGAATATTAACCTAAATATTTCAGTACGATTTAGATAATGTTGCCCGTTATTAGATTTGATTTCAGGAAGGAGAGTGTTAAGAAAATTACCAAGTCGTTAACCGTGCTCAAATATTAATAAAACAAACAGAGCTAAATACATGCGGTGTTGACTTTCCAAATTCAGACGTTTGAAGCGTTATACCCTTCCAATGTTATATGTTAAAACTTGAGATAAATCATGCAAAGCGATATAAGTTAGACATTTAAAAGCAATTTTTCGTACTAATAATGACGAAATCATCATCAAAGAATATTCAATGCGGGTCCTTTAAAATATAAGCGACAAAAAGGTTCTTCTTATTTAGTAGTTGCTTTGTGGAATTTGATTTTTATAAACATTTTAAATAATTGACTCTTGATTATTTGATCTAGTGCTATTACTTGCATTATAATTTTGTTACAACTAGATAACACATACACTTTAAAACTGTTGAAAGCACAATGAAGGATGAAGTTAATTTAACCGTTGAAGGGGCATGGAGTGGAGCAGGACTCGGACTATAAAACTTCGTTACATACTTCTTGTGAAAGAAATTTTTCAAGGCCAATAAATAAAAATATATGTCTTACCTATTCATTTTCAAATCGTTACAGTAAGAAGAAAAAATCCATTACTGAACAAACCTTTGAAGACAGGTTAATCTGATAAAAAAAATTGACCACATGATTCAATCAATGAAACTTTAACCAGTAACTGAGTGGTTAATTAATATAATCCACTTTGATTTCAGTACCCACGGGTTAAACTTCCAATACCTACACTAACTAAAACTTCAAACGATTTATAGATTTATACTCAATAGCATAGATTTCTGGATTGGCTATATTCAAACCTTGCCGTTAATCCTTCCTTCTACTATTACGCTCACCGAAAAAAAGGTAACGCGTCTGATCATTTTCATCAGTTTCAGATTGAGAGCGGAAAATATATTATATTTGCCGTCTTCATAATTTTTGCGATTGATTCAAAAACATATCTTTAATAATAATTGTATACATAATATTAATTTTACATAATTTTTCATAACATACCTTGATTGTACATGAATGTTGTCAGAAATTCTCACTATTGGAAGAATTAGATAAAAAATAAAGCATTACAAATATAAAAGTATATTTAGAGATTTCGAATTCGATTCAAAATTTAAGCATTAATTCAAAATAAAGTTTTTTTTTACATAAGTTAACAATAAAAAAACACAAACAATTATTATAATATAAAGATTATAATGACAATCAAAATGCATGATACCTTATCAAAAATGAATATTTCATTCAATACTGTGGTCGACTAATGTAATATACTTGTCTAATAATATAAGTTATCCAAAATCAAATTAGATATCCATCGTTTAATTAACATATATCACTGCATTGAAATAAAATAAACATTTTGTATAAGAATACTTTACTTATAACAATACTTATTTTATTCATTTGGAATACAAAGCATCAGTTATTAAATCATTACCGTTAAAACATATGATAAGGCTTAATACATTCGGAGAGTTTTCGATAAAAACTGTATATTTATTTTAAATTTAACAATTCTTAAAAATTCAAAAATAGTCATTGGTAAACGGTACAGTTCATAAGACTTATACTCACTTCTCTTGCTCGCGGGGTTCGTTGCTACGGTTGTAAGTAGAGAGAACAGCAATACAATCGTAAGCCATCTCCCCTCCTGTTTCCATCTTGCGTTTTCACTCACATTAGGGCTAGCCATTATTTTGTATTTATAATTCAACCCTCTAACCTACCGATTCTAATTCACTTTTTATACTACCATTACCAACGGCCGATAAACAACTTCAAAACATTTTCTCATTTATTTTCGCTTAACCCAAATGTCTCACGCTCAACTTTGACCGCAAGAAATTCCCAGAGTTTTATCCATACAGAATTATTTTTCAAGCTTATTATACCACACTCAACTCACTTCACTTAAACGTATTGTTTCTTAGAGACTTATCGGTCTTTATTATTGAATAAACATGTGTGCTGATTATTTATATAAGAGTCTAAAAGCTTTTCTATTAGTGTATTAATTTGCAAACAAGATTGCAAAACATTGTCCAAACAAAAAAAATACTCCAAAATACAATAACATCAATCACTCGTGTCTCAGCGTGTTTCTCTTTATTAAAAACATTCACATAAAGGTTACAAAAGAAAATAATACAAAAACACTTTGCGGTCTACGAAAGCTCTACGACAAGTCGTAGTGTTGTAGCTTTTTAGCCGCGAGACATGCCGTCGCCGTTGTATGATGAAAGCTCTACGATTCGCCGGGGGTGAGTTTTCTCACTGAGCTCTACGCGAGAGTCGAAGTTTCAATACACGTCCGCTTCGCACGGCAGCCAGCGCCGACTGACTAGGGTCTACAATTATAGCCTGTTTCTCCTTCCATATTTTGTTTACACCACGGTTCAACCTAAGCAGGGGTTTTACATATTTTCCGCCCGGCTGTGTGAAACGTTGGAAGAATTTACGGCCCGTATGCCTTCATACTAGAAAAAAACGCTAAAAATTACACCTCGACAGCTTTTTTATTTTGCCTATATTTCATAAATACCTCACCAAAGTTACATACTTACAGAAATACTCAGATTTTAATATACTGCATGTATAGTATAATTTTATGCACATATTTGTGTTGTAAAATCACATATTAAAATATTCATATATATACGTACATATGTATATAAACAATGCATAAAATAGTTAAAGTTTCAACGCTGCATCTTGCTATACTCGCTGCGGCTCCATGCACATCTTGCTGTTGACTATAACATTAATAACGATACGAAATTGGTGCCACATTATTATCTAATAAAAAATTACAAACTCCAAAACTCCATTCACAAAGTCAGTTAATATTGAAATCACAACGCACTGCTAACTAATAAAATCATTGATAACGTGTTTCTGTAATGATACATTTGCATTTAAATTAACAACAATAACATTCAAAATTTTCCGTGCCTCTTAAAAAACATAAACAATATCTCACAATTTTTGATCATCTTGAATATATGTAAATATATTTTAATGGCTTGTATGCTACATATTTTCGGTATAAAGCGGTGAAGTTAAAAGATTCAAATTTTAACTGCGTTTATTTAAATTCTTATTCTACAAACACAGTTATTCCATAAAATGAATAAATTCATATCGTAAATCATTTTAACGTATTTTTTGACGACTATTCGAACTGACGTGACAATATCTGATTTTGAGCGAGCCTCATTTGAGGGTTCCACTATCGTTAGTCTACAATGGCCTTATTCAACGAGTACATAAAGACTTAAGTCCCCAACCCCAACATCGATCGTGCGTCTCGCTCTATTTGCCACTCAACGAGCCCTGGATGGGAGCTTTTGTCCTTACTTGTGTACGAATAATAGTTTTCTGTCTCATTCTTTCATTCATGACAAATATAAAAGAAAATTATTGTTATTAAGGTAAGTTTTGAGGATTTTTTCTGTCATTGCGTATTAAATCGGTTTAAAAGTTTCCAAAACGATTATTTGAAAAGTGACGCTTTCAATATGATATTGAATAGTTATTTCTAAAAATAAATTTACTTGGAGAAACATTAATATCTTTAAAAGTTTTTCACAGTAGTTGTATTATTTAATGTTTGTTAAGGATCATTCACTATATTCAATAATTCATATTAAATTTTATGTTTTATTTAACACTTTATGTCACACCATAATTTGAATTTTTTTCACAAGTATTGAGCAATTTTTTCAATTTAAAAATTCTTGGTGCTAATTTTTATAAAATATCTTTTTGAATGTAGTATACAAATTTAATAAAATCGGTTAACCGTTACATAAATGCGTAAAAATTTTTTTTTTCTCTTCGCACTTCTCTACAAAAAATATACTTTTCATGAATATAATATGAACGTTAATATTATGTACATTTAAAAATTAAAGTTATTCCATTATCTCAAAACATACAAAACTGGAAACACAAAACCTTTACACTAAACATTAAATCGTGCATATATTATGTGGTCGCATTCAAAAAAAGTTTTATTTTTTTAACTTGTGTTACTTACTATCGAAAAGTTTGTTTAAAGTAATGAAGCAAAATTGATTCTAGTATTTTAAAATGATTAAATTACAAAATGGGGTTTAGGATTTTTTCTTTTTCGGGAAGCAAAGTGGGGGCGGTTATAGAATCAAAACAAAGCAAACAATTAATTATACTACTAATGACGTTAGCATTACAAAATATTATTGTCGGTCCCTGTGGTCTAGTGCCAAGAGCTTAGTCCTAGCGATCTGGAGACCTGGGTTCAATTCCCGGCAAGGTCAGATTTTTTCGATTGAAAAAAAAGAGATCTTGGGCTGGGTGTATGTTATTTATCGTTGATTTTGTGCACAACTGATTTATTACTTATCATCGGGTTAATCTCGTATGACTTTCACAATTAAGAATATTTGGCGCATTGGCGTAAGCTGTAATACCAAATATTTTTATTTTTCTTTAGTAAAAAGAAAATATTAAGTGATGATAATTTAAAAAATATATTTTAAAATGAACTTCCACAAAGTCACCACCGTCCATCGAAAGTATTATTATTTTTTAATTACACTAATGTATCACTAAAACATTTTCTGCTTAATTTTAAAACGTTTATCCATCGATAATTTACTATATTTACAAAATCTATATGAGCAGTACTTCACAACCACTGTAAAGTGCGCTGCGGTACACTGCCATATTACAAAATAATTTGTCTCTTATATTAAAATTTTCTGCCCACGAATATAACTCTCATAAAGGATGTATTTATTTATGAAATTAAAGCATAACTTAATTTTCTACAGTGAATACCCTTAACAAATAAATATTACTTGTGGTATTTTCGTGGTGGTAAAAAGGTTGCGGAATACTGTATCCCATGTTTTATTTGTGTACCTACTTTGATAACTTTTTTTAAAAGAATATTCTGCACAAGAAAAACATAGATCGATCTCAAAATATATGCTGGAATTATCCACGGCAATTCCTCGAGCCTTGGTCGCGTGCACTTTAGTGTTGATAGTCAATTATTACCAATTTTCAAATGACGCTTTTTATATTGCTATCAATAGTTGATATACTAGACAGCTTACATAAATAATATGTATTATATTTCACGCCACATGAAATATTCGGTAAATTATGGATATATGGTCACGGGACAGAATTTTCGTAAATATTTATGAAAAATAAGCACATTAATGAAATGAATATAAGGCTTACGATTTTTTTTGAAATGTTTTCTTTATTTTTTAAATTTATTATGATAGAAGGTCCTAAAGAATACTTCGAAATAAGTATGAAATCGAGTTGTTTTAATTTACAGGAGCAAAAATGACGACCTTCATTCAGGTTCCCTCGTTAAATAAGAGAGAACCTCCGTCCGTCACTCGGGGAGAGGAATTTAGGGATCGGAGAGGGAGAATCAGGATGCTCTTAATAAAAACGATCTCAGAATGTTAAACGGTGTGATTAGCACACATATAGAATTTATGTTTTAAAGTTTAAAACATAAAGAATTTATATTAGAAGTTACAAACACAAGAAGTTATATTATAAGACACAAACACAGAAGTTATATTACAAACACAAATATGATTATACGATTGCGATTCGCGACGCCGATATCAGGATTGAAAACGCGATTTTAGGGTTTAGGAGGAGGAGTTTGAGAGTCTGATGGCTACTTATCCAATACTTGAATTATGGGAGGCGAACCTTGACCAATTTAGAAGCTTTATATGGCTATTAAGTGCACACTCCAGGCTCTGTAATCCCTGACAGACCGATTGAATTTAAAACCGGCTATTATCTGCCCCTTATCGTCCGTTTGTAGCGGATGATGCCTCCGTTGGCCGCGGTCTGAATGGAGCAGAAATGCGTCCGCGGTACTATTTTTAGAGGAGTCTGCGTGAAATACCACGTATCTCACGCAGTCCGGGCGTAACAGAGACAGCGATAGTTAGAGCGAGGTGGCTGTACGTATACATCCCAGGTATCGCTGCGCCGAGATGTCGCTTTTACAAACTTTAAAAAGTACTCTATACTGAATTGCTGTAGATTTCAATATAGACTATGATTGGACTGACTTTACTTCCTGATATCGATTTAAACTCATAGACAGATAATTAGATCGTTCGAGAGAGTGCTGATGTCAAAATAAACAATATGGTATCAGCAATAAGTATGTAATAGAGTTGTTTTAATTTAAAGGAGCAATAATGCAGCCACAAACTACACAAATAATAATATTATACAGATAGAGACAGTCACAGAAGTTTATTATTTGTTTAAAATAAAAAGAATAATTGTATTATAGGCTAATATTAAAAAACAAATTATTCTTT
The DNA here is from genome assembly GCA_028554975.1 of Himalopsyche kuldschensis. Taxonomy (NCBI): domain Eukaryota; kingdom Metazoa; phylum Arthropoda; class Insecta; order Trichoptera; family Rhyacophilidae; genus Himalopsyche; species Himalopsyche kuldschensis. Next base: position 4,365,127 of record JAHFWI010000005.1, read on the forward strand.
CAGAACTCATACAATAATCAGTAATATTCTTCAGATTTAATTATTTTGATTCCACATTTTATTATAATCCACAAGAACTCTAAGAGTAAAGTCAAAACATAAAATAAATAAGCCAGTATGTATAAATTTTTTGAGATTAGCTCGAGAGGATTGGGATTCTGTCCCGTGACCATATATCCATAATTTACCAAATATTTAGCGTATTTAACATGAATAAATCAATATATTTACCAAGCAATTACAGGCTATTCTTACCCCAATACGAATTTGGTAGAATTTCCAAATTGTGAAATACCATGTTGAAAAATTACTCTCCCGCACGCCACCTGACGTGATTTGAAAACGTTTGTAAACCTACCTTTCGTCCGTTTCCACGTCTCCATGAAAGATGAATGATGTTTTGTTTTTCTTGTTAGTCTTTTATTGACTTTACCCGAAATTTATTATAGTTATACTCGCATGAAAATATTTATTTAGACGTCGAGATCAAATAATGAAATGTTTTCATAGAATATTTACTCACCATAATAGGATGAAATTCATTGTAGTGTCAACTACGATCGCCCGAGAACATGATAAAATTAATAAGTTGGTATAAGTGAATAAATTACTTTAAAATAAATATAATTCAAAATCCTGTATTTTTATCATTTTATACAGTAAATAAATCCATTCCGAACACCATGAGATCACATCAATAAAATAAAAATACATATTTTTTATTCAGAATACGTACAAAAATGAGTTTTTGAAAATCAATATTTATTACATATTATCTCAGAGCACTGACTTATGTATATGAAGGCATAATTGGTGCAGCGACGTCAGCGCACTGGACATTAATATTATTGGACAATACTAATAACTTAAACACTTTGATAAAAAATCAAAGACTGAATGAATTAAAATAATAAATACACGACAATTTTAAAAATACACCGAACAGACATAATCTTTTTTTTACACAAATATAAAAAGTATAAAATACACATTAAAGATAAATTTAATTTCAAAATAAATAAAATCAAGAGATTTTAGTGATAGTTTAGAATAATATTAGTGGGTAAACGCTTATATATAATATGAATTTTCATAAAAATTTGATTATTACATATTGTGGAATGTCTTGAATAAGTTGTATTGGATAGGTTTGTAAAAGTATCAATTAATTTTATCTTATATATAAAACCGAAACGGCGTATGTATGTATGTGGGTCTGTAATTCCCTTTGCATTGTTGTTGCAAGTTGCCATAAAACGAATATGAAAGAAAATATGTTTGAATTTTTATCGTAAAAGACATTTAGTCAAAATGTAATAAATTAGTCTTCTACCAACTTTTTCCTTTTATTAATATAATAATGTTTATTATTTACGTGAAGGTATTATTTGACATTTCTTTGACAGCAAATTAGATTTTTTCCTTGAATTTGGACATTTTAATGGGCGAGAATGGGGCTGTCATTAAATTAAATAAAGTTTGTGATTTTATTTTAACTCTATTTTGGATGTTAGATTTAAATTTTTGAATGATTAATTTTAAATAATTATTGGTCGCTTAGTCCCCATTTTAATTTATTTTATAAAAGTTTTCTTACGTAAATAAATTTCTCAAATTGAGCAGTCAATAAAAAAAATAATCGTTTATTGCGCGCTATTGTCGGCGTGCTTATGTCGGGGTGTGTACTGCGCTCTAGTATCCAGCGCTCTTACATCGGCGAGCTAATGTCGGGGTGCCGGCATAATTAGTATGAAACATAATTATCCGAACAAAATATTTTATTTGGATAATTTAGATTGAGTGTTGATTTATGAAATACAAATATGCCAAAAAATTATGAATGTATTTGGAAGGACTAATTAGGAAAATTGGCACGAAAACAAAGATTCTGACTACCGTAGCCTGTTGATATGGTTTATTAAATTCACTTTCACAATGGTTAAAATGCAGCAAAAACTTAGAATATTAACTGATTTATAGAACGGCCGTTTTAAAAAAACTGAAAACGTACTTGTTAACAACCAGACCCACCTGCTTAGTCCGTCTCTCTGAAAGATAAGAGGACTGACTTTCAGTTATCAATAAGAATCTTTTTAAAATACAAAATACGTTACTTTATTGTTAGATCGCATTTTTTTAGCATCTGACAAACATATCATCATAGGTGAGTTTCAGAAAATTTTCAATTCATTTCTGACAATTGACCGCCGAGACTGTACCACTCATTGACAATTATTTCTATTGATTTACCAATCTTATACCGTTCAAATGATTGTTTTGAATCCAATTGCTTAGAATTTATCACCTGATTTTCAATATACAGAAATATATTGAGTTAAACATCGATTAATGCTTAACCCAATATACCCTATGAAACTATGTATACAACTATGAAAACGGAATAGTTTTTAATTTCTAATCACATTTTTCTTTCCACTTTATTTTCTACATCTACTACACTCAAAATAGTTTACAATTAAGAAACATAAATATAAATGCAGAAATAATAACGATTAAAATTTAAACTAACCAGTTGACTCAGCGTCCGTTCGCTAAAATTTCAGCTGGTCTTTTTTTCTGTGCAATTTCCGGTTCATTTGTAATCCATAGACAATTATTTCATGCCGTTAGTTTTCCGTCCACGTGACATAACGAATGTGTAACGAACATATCGCAATGTCAATTTTACGTCACTCATGTCTCATAAATAAAACATTACAATAGCGTATCGACTCGCGCTTACGGAATTAAGCATGCCACTGTTTGTTCAAAGCTTCGAACTTTTACTCAGCCACCCCTTCTCGGTCGAAAACTTTTTCGTGCAAGTAAGCTTTTTTGGTAGTGGAGAAATACACAGCTTATTCTGTGGAAAGATACGTTACGGAGCGTTTGCCAAGGAACTGGAAACATCAAGTTATACTCGAGGACTTTGTTCTTTTCGGTTTCGTTAGTTTTGGACCAAAATAAGTAAATACGAACAGTTTTACTTGTTGTTGGGTCTTTTTCTTTTTTGTTTGTATATAACAATTATATTTGATCGGGATTACTTTTTTATAAGTCGTCTAACAGAAAATGCATGAGAAAATCTCTTCAATGATAATGAGGCTTGAGGTAATATTCGAGAAAAGTTTTAATTTAGAAAAATCAATTATAGTTAATCCAAAAACGTACGGCTGTAACAAAGAGGTAGACAAAATAAATTAGAACGACAAAAATAAATGCCAAATTTTTATTTTTAGCTCATACAGTTTGTAATTTTCCTGTTTTATACCTTTTGGTAAAAATACCATTTCTACCTCGCACAACATTATCTCACATTTTTGTTGATTTCCACGATATCATGTTTTTGATACTCCATTTTGAATGTGTTATTTCGTGAGATTCTTTAAATTAAATAGTATTCACATTGAAATATGATACTAATAAATAATGTATGACTCTAAAGATATCCGTCAATGAGTAAGCCAAAACGAAATGAGTGAAAAACGGCTTAGATCGACATATACACTGGAAAACGACATACAATGAAGTAATTTAACTCTACCACCAATATAGTTTCAAAAAAATTCTATTCATTCAAACATCATAGAATTTTTCATAAATATTGGAATATTTTTTATGGCTGACAACTATTTGAAGATGAAATTTTCAATACTAGATATATGACGTCAATTACACAAGTCAGAAAAGACAATATAAACTTTCACATTAAATTTGTGCTGATGATGCATAACCGTTCGTATGTCGCCTTTTCTAATCAAAAGATATCAGATTTTTTAGGTTAGAAGTAATAAAATTATAATAAATTTATTTTATTTATTTATTCAAAAAAAAATCCAAATCATAATTACATCTGACGCCAATACGCCATGCATTTGACAAATTTAAATACGTTAATTTATATATACAAACATATCTGTAAATACATTATAGAAATCAAAACAGAGAGGAAAAAATATTAAAATCACATTGGAAATTCTCAAAGAAATCAACCTTTATTCATAAAATATAGTATTCGTCTGAACTCACTCACGTAAATATGAAATATTTCGACATCCGAAACAATACCGCTTAAACTTTTTAAAGCTCTTCCCAGTAGCATCCCGATTGGCAGACTGGTTCTACTCATTGGAAGAACAAACAACTCATGTTCGCGATTCCTCAAAAAATTATCAGGAACTTTCAATTTAATGTTTTCAAGAATGCTGGAATATCGAAATTGATTCTTTTAAATTCCTTCTAGTAAATATTAAATTAGAAGAATGCTTTATGCGCTAATATATCCAATAATATATAAACAGTAGACTGTACAACGATTGAAATGGAAGAGACTTAAAGTTTCTACTCCGTTTTTATATTCCGACTGTCAGATAAATGTAAATACGCAGTTGCTATAAAATAGATGAGATATTTTGTTCACTTTCAATTTTCTATGTGAACCTATGGCATAGATCGAAGTTCATTTTTGGTTATTTAAAAAACCAATTTACAAAATTTCTCACGTTTTTTTCAAATATCATTGTATCGAGCAACATTGAATTCATTTTTTATGGAAAAATTTCACCACGTACAGTCTTTGGCATGTCAGAGAGTTTTACACGTTCGGGTATAAAAAATTCCGTGCTAGTAAGGGCAGAACTTTACATGAGCTTTTTTTTGCCTCGGGGTGTAAATAAAAACTGATAGAAGTTCGCTTAAAAAAGAAAGACTTTCTTCAGTGTTTTGATACAAACGAAGCCATCTAAGATGGGCATTTTTTGAATAAAATGTCTATAGGGTCGCTTTCTAGGTACAATGAATCTCATTTTTATGTTGTGAAATATAGGCGAATTTACTTTTTAAATTGGGCCTAAAGATACATGCCCTTTAAGGTAAATGAAGTGATGAATGAATTTCTTCTTTATGACTTGTGTTGTGTTATAAAATATACGCCTAGTGTATTCCTTCAAACAGAATTTAATAAAAACTAGTCAGTTACATTGCTTTGAAGCTGATTTGATAAAGCTATCGGTTAAAGATTGTGTAGAGAACAATACAAACACAAACAAAACCGCCCTGGCTCGAGTCTCGGTACGAGCAGATCTTTTCAGTCTCAGAAAATGGGTGCCTGTGTTGCTAAAAATTCTTTCCCACCTTTCCAATCAAAAAAAAAGTGGGGCGTAGTGAGAGCGATTAGCTAACCACTAGTCCTGCCCTTGTCCTCGTATACTTTCAATCCCTACTCTCTTCGAAACAGAAAGGTTGAGAAACTGAGTAACAAGCAGTTCTTGTAGAAAAATAATGTTGAGATAAACTCCGTGAGGAGCTATAATATGCTCAAATTTGGGAACGGATATTGTAATAAAATGAAAAAATTTGGATGATGTGAATGTTCGTCATATGGAATCAAGCCCATTAAATTTTACATCAAAAGTACAAGTATAAGTAAAGCAAAAGATTTTAAATATTCTTGTCAAAATGGTAACTATTTTTATATTGTGTGACACAAAAGATATTTTTAAAATATCATTATTTACATAAAAAAAAGTGTAATGGGAGCAACATTTTAATGAACCGTATCTCGAGTAGCACTTTTAGTCATAATATATTATAAAATATTTAACTTTTTTTATAAAAAAACATTTATTTTTCTCAGAGTATAAAAACGCCTAAAGCCTATGTGCTCTATCAGACAATCACAAAGTCTGCCTCATAATATTCCAATGAAAAGCGAATAATATTATGATACAAAAGGGACTATGTCCATAAAAATGCTATTGTATACTATGAATATCAAATTCTTATGAGTTTTAGTTTTGATAAAATTGTCCTTAAACCAAAATATAAACACTAAATTTACATAAATATATCCTATTTTTTCATTGGCTATTTTTTGTCTGATAGGATGTATTTATTATATTGCTTCAAATATTTATAACAAAATAAAATCTTTTTATAATAGTATAATACTGATAACATAGTACTTAGGTGTAGCTATGCGGTTAGAACTCTGCTTTTTGACTAAACGGTACGGGTTGAAATCAAAGCAAAATATTTAATATTAAATGTTAATTTTTTCAATTGAAAATCTGAAGAATATAAAAATATTTGGTATAAATACGTGGGCTTAATAGTACTATAAAAAGTGTTTTATACGCTTAATATTAAACTATGCTATATACTTTTAATGTATTCAAAAGTTTGATTTTTTCAATTTTATGGTGTTGTTCCCTTCGAATAGTGACTCAAAATAATTCTTTTAATGCTTATCTCAGGTGATTTCAAGATCAAAATATATCTTGTGCCTTTATTATAACAATTTTTATCTTTAATACCAAAACATATATTTTACTATTATTATTTTCTTAAATATTTCGCCTTTTTACTTCCTAATACCCAATGTAATTTATCAATAAAATAAAAACTCAATCAATTCTGTATATATTGAGCTAATAAAACAATCATTTGAAAAGATAATCCAGTTGATAGAGGATTTAACACCAATCTTTTAAGTTCGATCCGATTTTTCTAAAGAAGTAATTTTTTTAACCATGATAATTTTGCTAACCACGCGGTCCTAAATTTGTACTCAATAATAATTCAAAATGCTTTTATTTATCCTACAAAAACTGTCGTCAGTAGCTTTCGACGGGTTTTCAAATATCCAATATTGGCAATTATTATTCCCACATACCAATCATGAAAACCTATCGCTTCGAAAAATTTCTTTTACAAAAACATATTCTATTGTTATGTAAAAAAGCTTTACGTGATTCCGATACTTCTGGTTTTTTCCTCACGGTGTTACTTTCCGTTTCCCTGGATAATACCTTGACTCGATATTCAAAACCTACAGGTTTTTTTTTAATAGAAGCAGTGTTAAAATATCGATATCAAGGAAAGGTGAGTGATTAAATTAATTTTATCACGAATTTACTATATTTTTCTTTAGTTTGCCAACAACCACTCACTCAAGTCGTAGCAATTATAGTAAAAAACTAATACTATCATAGTGGATTAACTAAGTAACATTACTAATCCATGCGGCCAGAAAAGTGTACATTATTTCGATGGTCCGACGTTACATTTTGTTAGTTCATTTTAATATAAAGTTAAAAATAGTTCAGCTTATTCCACGTATTGTGTAACAAAAAGGCACACGTGTTTCACCTCTTTCAGAAGCATCACCAGACTTTCTACCGCACGTTTATTCTAGTAATAAAGTGATCCTAATATTCTTACATAATAAATTACAAAATGATGGGTGGGATTTTTCTTTTTATATGTTTTAAAGTGGGGCTAAATATTAACAAATAAATCAAGTTTAACGTCATTAGTTTTTTTTAGATCAAGACCGGCTTCGATCATCGCGATCATTATAAACTGATAATAAATACCAAAATACAGCGTTATTTATACACAACTTCAGCAGTAGTTGCAGTAAGAAGTTGCTTATCACACCTTTTAAAGCCTTGCTTAGCTTTTGTATAAATAACGCTGTATTTTTGTATTTCTTATCGGATGATTATGCTCTTTATGAACGAAATCGGTCCTAATCTCAATAGTTTCAGAGTGGAATAAGAACTTTAAGTGTGTTTTTATTTTTTATTATAATACCATTCTACCAAGTATTGACAGTGAACACCTGAACGTGGTCGTTTGTAATAGTGTTGTTTGTTATTACATTAAGTAATTTTATATCCGTTTGACCTAGTGTTATTTAACAGTAAAATGGAAATAAATGTAATTTTGAATGAATAAATGAAAAGACTTATTTATGAGGGCATTCGTATATTGCAAATAACTGTATGTAAATTTTTACAAGACGAACGTAGTTTTTATTGTTGCTTTATTTTATCTGAGTCTATCTGCGGTTCAGCGTCACATTTGCCGCAGTATTTTCACATTCTCATAAGAATAATATAATTATTTATGAGAAAACTATAAACATATAACAAGTGCCATAAAATTTACTATCGCTTTTCAGAAGTGATTGCTAAAGTATGGCTAAAAAAAAAATTTTAGATGAGATGTTATTGATTCGGGAAAGTATTATGTATAAATGTATTCATCTAAATATCATAATAATGGGTGGTATTTTTATAACATTATAAATTGTTTAGTACGCCAATAAATATAAATTGTGTCCTGAAGAGGTGAAGAAGTGAGCCAAGTCTTAAAATGTTAAAACTTTTATAATGTAGCTTCTTTTAAGTTCAATCACATTTTTACTTTGTTTTTTTTCTAGAACTTCACTAACGTTTTAAACATTACGTGGAAGCTTAATAAATCAATGAACAGAAAAAAGTAACGCAAGAAAATAATGATTAAAATATTGTTAAAAAAAGTGTGAGTTTGTTTCACCGCTAACATATGATTTGAATCCTTTAGAAGTGAAGTGAGCCAAGTAGAAAAATGATGAAGCTTTTGTATTATCTCATCTTTTATTTTATGAAAAAAAAACTATTTCAGTTTGTTTGTTATTATCTCGATATACTTAAATACCTTAAGAACCTTACCTTTATACTGCGTTTAACATTTTTTTTTCAAAAATGCCATTTGGCTTGCTTGATTTCTCAGGGGCTCAATTGTACCCCTGAACTGAATATAGCAAATACTTTTTAACTGATTGTCACTATGAATGAAGAACTAAGACTATCCTACACATCCATAAGAAATGGTTGCGTAAAAAATACGGGTATGTTCATAATATTAAATAGATATGTGAGCTATTATTATCGAACATAATTGATCAGAGATGAAATCTTTATGATAAAATATAGCTGAAGAATTGAGCGTGCTCAGCTTTCATATGTATAACTTAAATAGCCTGTGCTTAGCATAATCTTAATCCGATCTTCCATAGACTTGGCATAGTTTGCCTCTCGTGAACAGGTCTTTATTGAGTTATATCCCTGCGAGATTCCTTTAAAGTGTTTTCGCGAAGCTTTATCTTTGAATTTCCTTGGGCAAATATTCGCACTCAAAAATATTTTGAATTCATGACGTTATCTATCATACACTTGAGACTGCGTTAAAAGATAACAAAAAATAATGTATTCTCGATTTCAATATACGTTTCACACTTCGCCGAAATTCTAATGAATTTCACTGTGTGCAAAGTATTCATATTTTTGGGGTGGAATATTAAATTTATCTTTTTTTATTCATTCATTCGAATAACGAATTTATTATTTGAACACCCTATATAGATAGCAAATAACAGAACCTAATTGGTCGAAAGAAATTGGATAAAATTTGTATTTCAGTATTCAAACAACAGGACTCAAGATTCCGGAATCCCGATTTCAGTTGTAACAATGTTGAAATCTCTATACAGACATGGTAAAGTCAATAAATGTGCAAAATTCGTTGAAAGCTTATTTTTATTATCAACAATCAGAAGTAGAGCCTACTTTTACGTGAAGCTAGATAAAGCAATTTATTTTTTGTTCAAATAAAAATTTACACAATTAGACCATGATATCATCTATGTATGTTAAAGTGGACATATAGCCAAAACGGTCACAAACCAGGAAAAATTTAACAAAGAAACATTTGAATTCAAGATTATTTAGAATAGTTTGATGCATTTGCTTTCATAGATACTTTTTAAAAACATGATTTTCCACCTCTTATTCATTTTTAATGAAAGTATCTTGATTGATTAATCTGCCGATATTGCTTGTTAATACTGACACCGCATGATGTTGTAGGGTATCAGAACTCTCTCGGACGATCTTATTATCACCTTAATCAATGATAATAAGACTAAACGATTAATATGACGCGAATAAATTCACTAAAATGTATTAAAATCTTGTAACCGACATATACAAATGACGTCTCCCGATCGGTACTGGAGCCGCCGTTTCACATCGGAAGAGCTGCTGGCACACTTAAATCCTAAGGGTGTTTACGAAATCCTAAGGGTGTTAAATTATTATTAATTTAATTGTACTTAATCCTAACGCCTGTTTTGAACGAAATATTCTCAGTTATCCTCGCACGGTCAAAGTCGACTGTCGCAGTCGCTCCTACCCTCCGGGTGGCAGAAATTCGCAATATAATCGTTTGGTCTAACGCTTTTAAAATATGGTTGTAACTGCAATGTATCTGTGTTTGTAATCGACAATCAAATCAGACTTGAAAATAAACTAGCCGTACGTAGCGAGTACGGACAAGAGAATACCGATTGAAATCTTTACTAGAGATACCTGTCTTCCCATCCTGTCCCTAAGTTCCCTTCACCGAACGCCATGGAGGATGCTGTCTGTTGCTGTCAGAATGAGGAAGAAACCCTGGTCGTCTATACTAACTTTTACTAACTTTTAGAGTGATATATTTAATCGATTTTCTTTGATACTTTCAAATACGCTGTAACATTATATTTTTACGTGTTCAACCTATTAGCAGTAAATTTTTCATCAAACAGGTTTCCAAATTAATTTTAACTATCTAGGGTCAAAATAACAAATTTCCCCGCACCTTTCCATTATACAGCTATCATTAGGGGTTGTATAAACGCACCCCTGTCTAGCGGTAAGTGAACATGATCAAACAATAGGCGTTATAGTGAAGCGGTCACCACCCCCTGCCACATTTTGCTCCAACCCTCACATCATGCATTATTCACAAGGTCTTCAGGGCATCATCTTCACCGCATCAAGTTAGAAAGGCAATGGTGAGAAATGATGATAATAAATGGGGTTAGTTTAATGTAAATATTTTTAAAAATGAGAGATAATTTTTTGCTATTAGATCAGTAATTCAAATCTTAGTTCAGAATATCTCGTTTTGCTTTTTTTCATCATTTGAAAATTATTTAGCTTAACCTGAATAAAATAGTTGGGAAGTGAGAGACGCATTGTAACATCTTAAATTTTCTTGAAAATTATATTATTCAATACAGTATTTTCGATGCAAGTTGTATGAGAAAATAAATATGTAGGTCTAAAATAAACAACCAACAACATTAAAGAGTTCATCACTGCTTTTAAATGCCTTTACTATTATTGAGTAACATTTTAAATTTCGCAGTTAAAAAAAATATTTTGAGAAGGATTTTCCTATCTATAAACTCTAATTTTTATTTTGTTTTTTTGTATCATGTGATCGGAAAAATAAAATGATCTTCTTAATTAAGCTTTCATTTATAAAACAATTAAAGAATGACTGCGATTTTATTAAAATTATAAGAAAGAGTGCTTGAAGAGACGAATCACATGTCACGCCCCGTATCACAATCAGTAGAATAATAAAATTATCAATTTTATATAAAAAAAAAATTAAAAAAATACCGCCGGATCCAATAGACAAATTAAATACTCGTGTTTCAAGCGCCGTAAATAATCTTCACATATGTACATAATTATTTCAAAGTCAGTAGTCTGCAGTTTTAAACAATACATAGTAGCGTTTGATACTTGTCAGAGTTATTCTGATTTCCTTGCTTCACTAATACCATAATTCACTTCTTTTTTTTTAACTATGTCCGCTCCTTACTTGGAGTATATGGACCATCACGGATTTTATCTCAACATTTGTTTTTTTCTACGAGATCTGCTTGTTACTCAGTTGCTCGACCTTTCTTTTTTTGAAGAGAGTAGGGATGGAAAGGATACGAGGACTAGGACAGGACTAGTGATTAGTTAATCGCTGTGACTATGCGTCGCTCTTTGGGATCGGAAAGGTGGGAAGGGATTTTCAACAACACACACCCATGCCTTTGAACAGATTTATCGACTGAAAAAATCCGCTCGTACCGGGTATCGAGCCCGGGAGATCCGGCACGCAAGCAAACGACGTTGACACTGCGCCACGGACCGGACACAAATTCACTTAATCACTCAAATTAAATATCCAATATTATATCAAAAAATTAATCAGACACGAAAATGTCGGTCAAGGTCACTGTTACAGTTACAGAAACTTTTATGGGTCCACAAATAGTTCTCATTCATTAATAAGAAAATCGTTATTCAAGTACTCTAATATTCAATTTAAATTGTTTTTTGTCTAGCCTGTGCATCGCTTAAAAATGACATAAATAAAATCCATTGGCATAAATTTAAAATATCTACACGTTTGTTTTGTTATTTTCAATTTAATTACATATTCGTTGCTGACTATTTTCACAAAACACAAATACTTTGGTTTTTATTTGTATTATTACAATCAAACTTCTTTATGTTATGTAATTTAATATCAAAAGCCTTATAAGCTACATAACACAAAAATCATAATTTTATTACTACGTTGCTAGATAGTTTAAATGGGTAATAAAACCTTGCTCTTGTTATTTAATTGCGTTATATTTATATGTACACATTGTAAATAGAGCTTTTTTTGAAAAATAGTTCATTTCATAGATCCTAGTCTAATTTTGAAAAGAAGACCTATAAAAGGTATGTTATAAATATTAATTCAACTATTGCTTGATAAAATTGCCATTAATTAATGAATTTACTGTCGATTGCTCATATGAATGTCATTCGGAATTGCCTATAAAACATAAAAAGTACGATAGATTCATAAAACCGAAAGGCGAAGACATTAATGTTATTTCAGGAATATTCCGATGTCGACTACTTAGAATAAAAAGATTCTTTGAGCATACCTTCAAGAGCGTTTTTTCTGAAAATTTGAATAATTTTATCAATAAGATATACCTAGCTACTACAAACATTTGATTTATTTTTAAATATTAAATAAAGTCAAAGTAGGTCAATTATACTAAAATCAGTAGTTTTCTCGCAGCTATCATTTTTATAAAAGAAAATTCAGCTTTATAAAATATTTTTTATTGTTACAGCTATAAATCCAGTCATTACAGTTTTAGTCGTGGTGTCTGGTCCCAATTTTGTGATAATGGACTACTTATATTTTTATTAAGAGAATTGTTTGTTTTGCAATTTTTAAATTTTCCTACTTTGGAGAGAGTGAGAGCAGAAGGATACACTAAGACTTTAGTGGTAAGCCTATCGCTTTTGCTACGCTCCGTTTTAAGGATATGACGATTGGACACCACAGACATCCATGCTTTCAAAAATTAATGGATAATAAATTGAAAATGAAAATAATCAAACTTCTTGCTTACTTTTACCTGAGTCCACTGGGCCATTTTATATTTTGTCGGATAATTTGTTAAATTTACTGAATTAAATTTAAACTCGTACTTAAAATTCTGTCCTTTTCTCTTCACAGTTCTTTTTTATTTACAGCATTTGGCTCATGATACTATGTCGACACCATAATAGTGTACTAGCACTGATTTGGTACCACACTGCATGAAGTTTGACTAGTTAAGTGTTACTTAAAGAGATCTGCAATGCCTTGAATTAAATGCACTCCGATAATAATTCACACGGCGTATATATGTAACTGCCTCGCTGCTTACTGCATGCTCCATATTGTATTTCCTCTGAGAGAATGTATAACATAATGCTTCGTAAATTTTCTGAGCAATATACCTCAGAATGGCATTAAATATTGTGGATTCACAAGTAAAATATAATGCCAACTACCAAGCTTTCTCTACAGTGCTTCTTGCAAAGTAAATAATCTTGTTTAGTTATTGAAATATTTAATATAGAATTATCATGATTATATTTGAATATTTTCTATTTGTTTATCCTATAATGGAAACGGAAAAAACGTAAAGTAACGCAAGATAGAATATTTTTAAAAAACTACCCAATCTACACAAAATGGATACATTACAACGAATACAGGATCTTTAGTCAATTTAAAAAAAATATTTCACTTTTAACTCATATTTGAAACTATGGAATTGCGTCATTCTCACAATAATTAACCAACGCATTTGAGGTATACGGCAGAATGACTTTTGGGTCGAAGCCAACGCCGTTGACACTCCAACACGGACTCGACTGATTTGAATTGAATTTACATCACGACACCTTAATTTGAAAAGGTTATAACTGCTCTCGACACTGTTTTTGAAATATGCGCGTTTGAAGATTCGATTGATTAAAATTCACTTGTATCAATGAGCAAGTAAGAGTGTTTCAAATTACTTATTTTAAGCATATTTTTTCAAAACTTTTGCTGATAAATGATGATCTTAAAGATCTTATAATGGAAATAATGATGGCAAATTAAGAAAAAAAAGTGGGCAGATGCAGTGCGAGTCTGGAATTCTACTAACTCCGTTATTCAACCATAGATAGTTCTGAAATTCATATATATGATAGAATGCGGTAAATACAAGCTTTTCCGACCAAAAAGTCATTTTAGGCAAAAATGTCAATTAGAAACTTTTCAAAGTAAGGTAACGATTCTGGTAACAAATCAATGAATACTTCAAACAAAAACCGTTCAATATATCTCAGTATTTAGAGAACCCTAAAAAGCTCTGCTTGCCAAAGTTACTTGACACTTGACATTTCGTGTACAGCAACAGACTTTTTAAAAGCTCTCACCCACTGCTCACACGACTCGCGTTTAACTAAAAACGCGAGCCATGTAAATATTTCAACACGCGAGTTCAAGTGTCCGCGCCATATCAGTTGTAATAATTATTAATATCCAGTAATCATATATAGGGAAAATAGTCACGATATAGTATTACATACGGCGTAGCGGTATTTATTGCGCTTTACGAAGTCATTAATGGCGGTTACGACGTCATTATTCACACTTTATCTTTCGCCTGACACCACCACGCGGACGTTAACGTAAATACGAACCTAACCTTACGTTGCTAACGTACAAACACACTCCCTTCTTTGTTATACTCGACCAAGTGTTTCTTAAAATACTCAGGGGGAACATTTTTTCGATACTCACCGACAATTTGAATACGCTTAATATTAAGCGTGATTATGTGATCACTTTTAAGTTGTTAACTGTAATTTTTTAGTATAAAAGCATTATTTTAAATAGATGAAAACCCTTTTCGTGTCTAAATCTACATAATATGTACTAATATAAAGATCACGGTCGTTTTTGCTGATGCGAGCATTATCAACTGAAGTTAAGTTAATCATGCTGAAATTTGAATCGTTTAAATTTTGTACTTTTATATTAGCTTTGCTGTGGTTAAATCAGTTTCAACTTTCGGCATCTTCAGGCATTTCAAATAGAAGAGCACTTGAAATATCTCAAGGTGATGGAAGGCGCAACACGGATCGTTAACGACAAAACTAAATATTCCATCAAATACCGTCAGTCAAAATCCTCAATTAATAGAGTTCAGTTGTAATTCAGTTGATAAGGATCGCGACGAGCGATAACAATCTTGATCTATATATTGCATGTGGAAATAGTCCAGAATAAAATAATATAAATGAGGAAGCAGATAATAGTTTGTGTAATTTAAAACAGCTTATTTACTTTTCTCGGAAATTATATATTATATTGGTTGGATTTCTCTGTATTCTTAATATAAATAAAACAAAAAATACAAGAAAGAGCTCCTTTATATCACTCTATCAAGTGTTAAGAACAAGCAAGGGATGTGGAATTAAAAACAAAACACCATGAATTTAATTCTATATGTATATTTCAAAAAAAATCATCGTTCTTTCTTCGTTGATATAACGTTTATCATTGAATAAATATTTCAAATTTATTCGTTGTATTATATTCCAGACTAAAAATTATTACGGTACCCAATTAATATGGCTATGGCAGTTTAATAATTATCATAAAAAAATATTTCCGCATTGATAAAGAAGTAAATATGACATAGGACAGAGAAATTATTACTATTTTTCTGTTGATATTTAATATACCAAACCTTTATTGATAATATGTTATTTCGAATCATTATGAATTCTATCCTATGTTATACATATTTAGTAGGCGTTGTCAAATATGACAGACTTATTCTAAATGTTTACAGAAGGGGCAGTTGTATGATGTGAATCGTTAATAATTCATAACTAGACAACAAAAACCCTAGAAGGTCTTTCGCAACCCAAAATTGTGCGGGATGCCATGATTTGAATATTTAATTCTCACTAAAGCTACATGCGGCTAAATTTTATTTACAAAATAAATAAAACATCAAGCTTTCAATTTAAATTTTCCTAAGGTACTTAGGCTCGGGTATGAAATTCATACAGCGTCCTCACTTCTTCGGTATCCTGCGAGTGTATTATATTAAAAGCTGAAATATAAAGAGGAACTTTTTCCTCATATTTAATACAGTCACTTTTCGTAAAAATTACTTTTTTCTTCTACGTTTTTTTTTTCTTCTTAAAACTTTTTTTTTTAATCTGAAACTTTTTTAAATTTACTCTGTACACAGATAATCTTTAAATGCTATAACGGATAATTAAGTGAAAGAAGAAAGTACAGATTTAGTTAAAATAATAACACATTTTTAGTAATTATTCCACATACAATTTACTGGATCAGGACCCGTTTCGCTCATGTCGAGCATTATCAACTGATCAAAAGTTAAGCAAGAATTTTGTATAAATATGTCTGTTTCATTGTATTTCTTATCAGTTGATAATGCTCGCACATGAGCGAAACCGGTCCTGATCCAATAAATTTAATGTGGAATAAGTACTAATGTTAAATGTCTTATTTTTTTTATTTTATTGCCATTCCATCATCATATTGACAGGGAAAACCTTAAAAATACTGATTTAGTGATAAATTTTTAAGACTCCATCTTCAGAATCCTGAAAGTGGAGTCTAATACTATCATATGTAATAGGTTGTAGTCGGAGGTATAAATGAATTTAAGGGTCGTAGTGAGACTTGGAATTCACGTAAGGTATACATAATCTTTAAACAATTATTACTACCTACTTCTCAAGATGAAAATTTGTCTTTTAACCAGATTATAAAGCGAATCTGAGTAAAAGTTTAAATATTTCGGTTTTATCAGGTTCAGTAACATAGTTTCTAAGGAAGCTACAACAGCTTGTTAAAAGCACTTCTGTGGTAAATACTTATTTTGTTACTGTGTACCTTTTATCATTTTTGACACTAATATGACAAATAAATGAAAATAAAGGGTATTTCAATAGGGATGCTCAAAATATGTTACTTTGTCCTGCTGAGTAGATTATTCATTGTTTAGTGGCCAAATTTGAGTCAACCAGTTTGGTAAATAGTCGGCCAACACCTACCTGTACGTCATCAAAATACAATATCTGGTGAAAACATTGCTACTGTGTGTGAAAGTGTACAGGAAAACCCAAGGCAGCTTATTTCTCGTTGTTCACAAGAACTTGGCTTTTCTGCGACTTCAACTTGGCGAATTTTGAATCGGGCCTTATGTCTGCACCCGTATAAAATCACTTACCAAGGAACTTCAGGTAAACGACCACAGACAACGCCTGATTGGGTTCTGGAGCAGTTGGAAGTTTACCCAAATTTGTCAAAAAAGTCAACTTTAGCGACATGGCCCATTTTATAATGAATGGATATTGGCAGACATTTGATGCTATATTCCAGATTTAATGCCGTAAAATATACTTACAAATGAAATTAAAATTTAGTCGAAATCTCACAAACAACTTGTTTTATTTACATTTCAAAACTAAGCGTCCTTATAAAAAGACCCTATATTTGACTATATTCCATATTTAAAGACAAATACCTGTACCTGTGGAAAAAGTACTAAAAATGTATTATTATTTTTATTATAATGGCTTTCCACCAAGTATTGACAGTGAACACCTTAAAAGTGACAAATACCTGTATTATATATTTGAAAGTAAACCATTTGATAGTTTATATAATGCGAAATATATTGTTATAATAACACAACATTTAAAACCTTTTCATATTACTTTACCTTTTGCAGAATTAACGATTGTATAAATTTAATAACAAGTTTTAGGAAACTGAAAATTTTGTATTCATTTTGTAATCCCTGGAGTTATTAGTTAATGCTCGATATTATATTTTAGGAATATATTATATACGTCTAGTTTTACTCCATAATTATTGTATCAAAACATTCTACGCTGTAAATTTTCTGAAATTATTGTAAACTATATTCTATCTCAAATATAAAAGTGTACATGGAGTAAACAAAGCTTTATTTTTCGATTAATTATAATAATTTGTATTTGATAATGATAAAAATTGTATGTTTTATATAGAGTAACTCTGAGCAAGTTATTAATATCGTCGTTAATATAACTAGTGTTTTGACAGCTCACTGAAAGTAGATGTGAATTTATATTTTTTTGGTGAGAATAATGCTTATTACAAAATGATAAGCGAAAAATATGATTAACTTTTAAATAAAATAAATAGCAAAGAATTTAGTCTCACAAGCACATAATATCGCAGTACTTAACATTAATGTCTGCTTAAATACTTAATACGATTCAAAATAAACTCGTATTTTTGTTCAATTTAAAGTGGTTTCAAAAAATCTTTTTAAAAGTCAATTAAAATTACTAAAACATAGTTTTATAAAAATAAAAAAATACCAATAATTTACAGTTAACACATAAAGACCCAGGTTTCGCCTTTCATTTGCACTTAAACTTGAACTGAAGCACAGTAAATAGTTTGTCAAGTCACTAAGTAAAATTGATAGTATCACAATCTGGATGAATTTTCGAATGTTTTGATGCAAATGATAATCAGTGAATTGGTAATGTAATTGAATCTATTATGATGTTTTGAAATTGCTAATTAAGCTGGCTTGTTTTTTCAATTAACGAAATTTAAATCTTAATTCAGACAAAATCGCAGTTTATGACTTGTATTGAACGCTCACGAAAAATTATTGTAAATAAAGGGCATTCAGGCATCAGTCTAATTACTCCAATTCGAGTATCGACTACTCCATTTTTCAAGTACTCTAGTAATACTCGAGTAATTTGTAAATGAAGATTTATTTTTAAATTGTATTTAATCATTTAAAATATACCTATACCCATATATAATATTTGCATTTGACTCAGTCTTACGCGTGAATTTAACTGTCAGGTAATATATATTTTTTAACCTAGCCATTCCGAACACTATAGATTTTGTCCCAACAGCTACTTTACCTTAAATATCTATCTTAATACTAGTGATATGATGTCTAAACTTTTGGTATTCTTAAATCATAGTTTTTTACACTTTTTGCGGTACAAAAATATGATATTCATTGGCTAGTTGCGCCGTAATCGATTAAAAAAAGAGAAGAAGTCGGAATTTTTCAGTCTAATAAGTGATAAGAGAACGTGAACATAGTGAGTCATAGATAACATGGACGGAGTGTTTCATATCTGGCAACAATAAAAGGCGATAAGCGATAAGCGATAAGATAAGAGAAGAGGTAATGTGAATTTGTGCACGGATATTGGCTTGTTAGTCCGCCATAGCCGTTGGAGTGGAAACGTCGTCGTTTTCATGCGTGACTTAAATATTTTTATATGATTTTTTTTTCAGAAAGATGTATAAATATACTTCAAAGCATAATCAATCATTTTTTATTGCAGTCTATGCCAATAAGGCCAAAACACTGGGGTCTTTTTTTACCCCCCTTTGGCCTGAGAATCATTTTTCAAGGATAGTCATACGAAGGTTAAATGGTTTTGGGTCTAGCTGGTTTATCTAATCAATGAAAATTTTGTGATGATGAGAGTCTATGATAACAAGAGACAAAATAAAAAAATAAATTAATTCATCGTTCTATAAAGCTGACGTCCACATCAACAGATAGAGTGTTTCTACTCTTTATACAAACAAATTTTAATTAAAAATATATATTTTGGTACATCTGAAACTACTCGAGTATACTATCGAGTACTAGAGTATTTTGAAAATGTACTACTCGATAGTCGAGCAGTTGAGATGTCGAATATTTGGAGTTTCTAAATATCACAGTAGTATAGCGTTACTGTATACTTTCTGCAAAGTTTACAACAACGGCATTGATTAAAAAGAATCTTCAATGTCCATGAATCTCGTGTGCCCATACATTACAGTACTTGGAAAGAGTATGCAATGTTACAAATTCTTATCTGCTCCAAAACGTGTGTTATAAATCGATCCAATTTTCCAAACATTCTTGCGCGGCCAAATCTATCGACGTTCTCTGCACATCTCCATGAGACATTATGCCAATAGAACGGCAATAATACTGACAATAAAGCACAATCACTCGAGATAAACATGAATTATAGTAGGTCATAAAATGCATGCCAACATTTTATATGCCAGTCAACAGATATTTGTCACAAGTTTTTGCTACATCAGCGTATGCAGCGCTATTACATAAAAAAGAGAACTATTATATAGCACTACGTCATTGCGGAATAAATTGGCTTTTTATATGATTCATTGCATATCTTAAATAAGAATGTTTATTTTTTTTCCTTTTGGAGGAATATCACCAAAATCTGTTGTTGTAAATGAAATGAAAAAATTAATATGACACGATACTGGTGATATTTGAAACAATAAATATTTTTGTGTTTTGAATTTGGAATATTTTTTTAAGTATTCCAAATTCTGGAATGGAATAAAATTTGGAATATTATTATTGTTTTAGATATTAACAATATATACCAATTCATATATATATAATTTTCATGTAATAAAATAATAGTTTTAGGTTATTGAATCATAATCGAGATTTTTTTATATAATATCTATCTCAATTTTAATAATAAAAAGAGTAGCTACTTATACCACAGATTTGGTCTTTGATGGCTAGGTATATGTGAATGAACAAAGAAAATATGTTTAGTATCGATTCCAATGATTTTTTAATCTAATGGGATAAATTAAGCTACTATTTTCTGACGCTACATAAGTTTAATATTTGATTATATGTTTAATTAAGTATATTTACATATATATACATACATATATAAATATAACACAAACAAAGCGATAAACAACAAATTCAGCCATATCCAAAACTAAAAAATATCGACATAATTACATAAGTTTAAAAAAATTGTGTTCAATTGTTTTAGCTCTATCTGCCTGTTATACTAATGATTTCTGTTTCATTTGTAATGTAGTATATCGAAGAAAAAACAAATGAATGATTCCATTATTCACTGGAATAACCAAAAGAAGTTAACTACATAATTGATCGACGGATAGATTTTTCAAAAATACAAATCAGTCCGAAAAACCTTTATTCAAACAATTCTTTTGTTTCGCTATTCCGCCGCCAGAGCTACCGATCCGTACTTGGAATTAAATCGCAAATTAAATGATTGATAGAATACAAGGGAATGCTTTTAAATCTCTCAATTACTGTAGTGACGTGGCTGGAAGCAGAGATAGCGTGAATTGAAACTCACTAATAAAATATTCAGCTTTAAATAAATAAAATCACCAGCGATATAAATATAATGTTATACTGTAAATTATTTGTGCTCCGGGACATACATAAATATTTTCACTGCAGATAAATAGAGCATTAAATGTTTGGCCGTGGGTAAACAAACTGAAACTGATAAAATAAAGTTCGAAAACTGTCACTTTTTAATTTTATTAAAAGCTGTCAGATTAATTGTTTTGCTCTATTTTTTAAATATTTTTTAATCCTCTACACGTGTTTGTCATGCAGTAGATTAGCTACGACGCATTCGATTATCGTTATAGCTTCCCGACAGCGGGATTACGAATATATAGTACCGTAAAACACAGTGAATAGAGACGGCGAGGCAAATAGAGACAAAAACAAGGATCGAACTTTAGCACAACTTTACTAAATATCCAATGTATTTTTTCCTATTTATATATAACTAGTGTTTGAACCGGCTTCGCTCGGACCAGTTTGGAGTTATGTTCACCTCGGCGCGTAAATTCAGACGGGCCAAGTTGAAACAACTTTTTTCAAAATTCAAAAGTCTAGGTCAATTAAAATGGAATTAAAATGAAAATTTCAGACTGGCATTGACATTTCACAGCCCCTTTCATATATTGACAGTCCCATTCTCGCCCATTAAAATGTCCAAATTTAAGTAAAAAATCTAATTTGCTGTCAAAGAAATGTCAAATAATACCTTCACGTAAATAAAAACATTATTATATTAATAAAAGCTGGGAAAAGTTCAGTAGAAGACTAATTTATTACATTTTGACTAAATGTCTTCGCCGATAAAAAAATCAAACATATTTTCTTTCATATTCGTTTTTATGGCAACTTAAAGACCAACAATGCAAAAGGGAATTACAGACCCACAGACATACATACGCCGTTTCGGTTTTATATATGTACTACTCGATACTCGAGTAATTGGAGTCTCTACACACACATTGATAACGAAACAAATTTACTGTCGAAACTTTCGCGAGCGAAATCAATTCGTTTGTTTGAACTTGCAACAACAATGCAAAAGGGAATTACAGACATACATCCCCCGTTTCGGTTTTTTCAAATAAGATTCTTTACGATTGACTATAATACTATCTCTCGAATGGCAAAACCAAACCAACTAAATGAATGGCTAAAATTGAAACAAACGTGTTTATGTTCGATGTCGGTGCATCCTTACTTTTTGACCCATTATTAACTTCTGTTTTATTACACGAAGATTAAATTAAATCATGTTTTGTTGGTAAATAAGTACCTACCGTAAAACGGGATGAAAAAGACTCATATAGAATAGAGGTTCATATATTCAGATCATAAAAAATCTAATTAATAATATTTTTGTCTCTATTCACCTGTCAAGTCTCGATTTACCCTCTCTCGTCTCTATTCACCACGATTCAATGTGAATAAAGACATCGAACAATATTGACTGTGTCTTAATAACGGTAGTGAATATTTGAAAAATATTGTCATGAATGTGTAGTAGGACCATAAAAACAAGTTTCAAGCTTTTCATATTTGGATTATGTGGCACAGGTATGAAGATACATAGTCGTGAAGGGTAAAAAGTCACCCCGTTTTACGGTGAAAAATATTTTTGTACCCATAATATTTTTTTAATTATTACGTGCACAATTCAGACGTGAATTCACTGGTGTATTACTTTATCTACTTGAAGTCGTTGGAAGTTAAAGCTACCTAAGATAACAATATGAAGAAATATTCAAATTAAAAGTTTCAATTGCAGTGGTTAATTAAATATCTAGCGCAGGCTCACTTCAAAAGTTCGTCGAGCAATTTCGAAGTAGAGGCGATAACTGAAAACTTCTGCGTATGGCTGTCTCAACTTGATAATTTTACAGAACTCTCCGCTTATTTCGTTGGATTAAAATCAAAATAAATGTTATTCTTAGATCTGCATCTTTCATACAGCGAAGTTTTGTTATACTTGAACAGTTTATAATAATTCGTTACCTATGTTTACTTAAGGTCGAAATGAATTGAATCAACACAGGCTCTGTCTTGTGTTTGACATTTATTCCGCTGAGGAAAGAGATACAATTATAGCCTAGTGCGCAGATGATACGGCTATTTTGGCAAAATTGGCAAAACGAAGCCACACACATTCAAATAGCTACCGATACTATAGCGCACTTATGTGAAAATTTAAATCAATGCGGAAAATATCGTGGCATTAATGTTTTCTAAAGGCCTTATTAGAAAACTTAACTTCAATTGCATCGAATGCACAAAACACAGATCAAGTGGTCCAATACAGTCAAGTCCATCAGATAGTAGACTAAAGTTACACGAGCACAACGTGATGAAAAGCGATAAGTTTTATAATTATTGCTATAAGCAATTTTTTCCTTAAAATTAAGCTTCTTGAAGAAATTACTAGTCCAATAATTGTGTACGCTAAACAATTATGACAAGAAAACATCTGAGAATCGCTTTAAACGGAGAGCCATTCTTCTCGATGGCCCACCTTAGAAACAAAATAAAGTAAGACCTCTTGAACTGGCTTTACTAGGGATGGCTTACCACTACAGTTTTCACGCCATCCTGTCAACAACGATGGGAAGGGAACAAAACTTTAATATGCAAACTTAACTTTGAGACGAAAGGGACGGGAAGAATTTTTACGCGTCTCAGAACATGACGCTCCATCAAATAGATATCTTAAGAAGTAATGTTTACCGAATGAAACTTTGCGGAACCAGTGAAAAATATGTATCAGTTTTATGACAAACTTATTTCTAGATTGTATACAGACTAGGGACTCCAATTACTCGACATCTCAACTACTCGAGTACTCAGATGTAGTTTCAGATGTACCAAAATAAATATTATTAATTCAAATTTGTGTTCATAAATAGTTGATAAATAAATAAATAAGCTTATTTTATTGCATTAATAAGTTTATTTCAATTTGTGAAACATTTATTTCGAAAATAATAAATAATTAAACGTCTCAAATTTTTAACTTGGTTTTTTTTATTCCCGCGGTAGAAACTCTATCTGTTGCTGTGGACTACGGTTTAAAATTTAACAATGAATTCAATAGTGCTATCAAGTTTGTCTGTCCACTGTTTAAAAAAAAAGAAATTAGAAAATTAATCTTCATTTATATATAACGAGTATTACTCGAGTATTTTTTAAATATCTCGAGTATCGAGTACTTGAAAAATGGACGAGTATACTCGATTATCGAGTATTCGATACTCGAATTGGAGTCTCTAATACAGACCAAGTCCGTTTCAATGCAAATGGTCGGACTAAAGATTTTATCAGCTTAAATCTTTGATAAGACAATCACGAGCCTAATCCTACTGGTTAAAAATACGGCTCGGCTACGAAAGTTTTTTATTCATGAACAAACAAGAAAATCTATTTCAAATATTCATAAAATGTCCCGAAATTTTTCTACGGAGAAACTTTATTTGAATTTGTAAGCCATTGCTTTCACTGCGTCTCGTTTTTAAGGATGAGATTAGCGTGGGAGAAATTTTTGGACACCACAGACATTCTATTTTACTATCAAAAATCGAAAATTATAATTTGTATTGATTGAATTTTGAACTTTTCCATTATTTTTGTAACCCACGACGCGGGTTTTACCTTTCGACATCTGAATACATTTTAAGTGCACGACTTAACTTAAGCTGAATGAAAAAATCAAAGTTTAATATTAAAATTTCATTGAGCACTTTCAGTGGAAATCCTTAATAAATGAAGCTTTCTGGACTGGGATTAAAAGTCATGAGCTCTGCAATTTAAGTTAACAACGTTGAAACTCGACCACGGACCCCGAAACTATATTTTTTTACATTCTGAGTAATACTTACTCTTAGTATGTCTTTTTTTAAAGCGGCTGTTTTCCGAGTTAACGACTTATTATTATCTGTACTGAGCCGTTTCACTAGTTTAAAGAGTTTTCATTTTTACAATTTTATTTTTCTTTGTATTGTATGTATCCAAATTATATTCAAGAGCGTTCTGCTAGCACAGAAACAAAAATAAATTCTCAGATGATAGATTTTTTTTTTGCTTTTTATTAGGGTAATAAATTAACTTGTAAGTATTTTTATATAATACATGAAAATACAATGATTGAACAATAAATTCTATATTCTAAAGAATATTCCACATAAATATGCTGCCAATATTGTTTCAGTAAATTCTTTTTTACACTTAGGTCTAATCATACAAATATAACATTATGTCACACTGCTTTAGAAATACGCTGTTTTGAAAGTAACGGTTAAATATTAATCAAGAATGCATATTAATTATTCAATAATGTCTTGTTTACCATTACAAATTTTTTTGGTTCGTTAAATATTGGTTAAATTTAAATAATGGGGTCATTTAAGCAATTGCGATTTCAGATTATTTTCATGTTGAAATGAAAATTACCCAAAGAGTAATCTTGCGAAACATTTCAGGAAACTCGTAAATCAGGCTGTATATAAGATCGTAAAGCGTCCATTTTTATTATTCCCAGTCCCTATTTACGCGAATACAGATTAAAGAATTTTCTAGGTACATATTAAACAGGGATATAATTAATTTTGTCGAGTCTGGAGTGGAATTTATATGAAATATTTAAGAAATTACAATGTTAAAAAAATGTGCCGCTATCGTTATCACGTCTGAGTAATTTTTCATTTGAGATATAAAATAAATTAATTTGCTGAGGTTTTACGAGGCATAAAAAATGTTTCTTGGGTTTATTAAGCACCGATACATTTTTTTTACAATTAATTAAATATCTGGTTCACTCACATATTAAACATATAAAAAACGAATATTAACGTAAACTCCTAAACGTTTAAATATTTATGTACATCCATTTTTCAATGGACGGCAGTTAGATATTAAATATCTTTATTACGGAGTTCTAACAAAAAATACCAAAAGTATACATTTTTTTACTTTACTTTACTTTTACTAATTGTGGATAATATTTTTGTAGTTTTCAAGCTAAGCATCAATTATATTTGAATTTATTTTCACAATATTTTAATTATGGATTTAAAAACAATGCTCCAAGCTTAAATGATTTAAAACATAAAGGCAACCATAAACAATCAAAACATCCGAGTTTTTTCTATAAAGTAAAAGTATTGTTATTATTGTCCCTAAATTAAAATAAAAAACTTATATAAAAAATATATCTTCAATTATTAAAAAAAATAACCATTTTGAAATCATTTTGTGTAAAAGCGTCGCAGAATTTTTTGATTTACTTGACATTTCTTTCTCAAGTCTCAGGTGCTGAAAAGAAATCTGTTTATCCGCCGAACTGACATTTCAATTTTAAAGTCACAAGATGGCGTGAGTGCTGCCACATCATCATAACCATAACATTATTTTGCGCCAAGACAAATGATTACTTTTGTCACACTGTCACTTCATTACGGCCGTTCTACAGAGGGCCCGATTTAAGGCGTACAGAAATAAAATGATAAAATGCCGTGACGTAACGGCCCTACCCTCGGCCCATTGTCGCCGCTGACATTCAGTTTTCTTTGAAAAGGGAAAGTATTTTGGAAAATAAATGAGAAAGTATTGTTCTGGAGATCTCTTGAGTTTCCCTAGCGAAGGGCTGCGTGAACGAATGCTCGTCCGTTGGGAATAAAGCATGCCACCAATATCTGTCGCGCCAAATACAAAAAGGAAAATTATTATCATCTCTATATGGAAACATGCATTGTTTATATATATGTCATGACTTGTTAATATATTTTTGAAACATACATACCTAAAATAACTATTTTGAATTCACTTTTCATTTCGTTACATTGTATATGAAGTCGAAATTTTACATGTATATTGTTGATCTTAAATAATGAAATTATAAATAAAAAAAACATAAGTGTGGCTTATGCCAGACAATATAATCAATTAACTATTAATTGTATATTTTAACGATTATATATAAAATGAGTGCAAGAAGGCGCATAATACAACGCATCTATTTAAATAATTATGTTATTGTCTAATAAAAACTATAACCCCTGATTTTGTGATATTTTTTTTCTACAATAATTTGTGTTCTTTTGAACCACAACACATAGCTTTTGGTGAAACATTGCGCTATCAATCGTTATTAGTTTTTTGTTATCAATAACAAAAAAATGTCCTATTACAAGTGTGATTTAATGCCATATAAGTAAAAACGTGGAGTCAGTCAATATTTAATATTTTTTAAAAATAGCCACTCAAAATTCATACTTTATTGGCTTATATTATTGCTACGAAATAAAAATAAACATTTTAAGTACTTACCTAAATAATTTATCATCATAACTAAAACTTTGAATACTCAAAATACAGAGCACTCTAAGACTTAAAGCCATCAATCTGCTTCATATTATTATTATATCTGCGTCTCGTACATTATAAAATATGAATACAACTATAAAATAAATATCATTATGACTAAGAGCTTTAAGAAGTTTGCTAAGTATAGTATAAACAAAAAGTTTATTATGTATACACATAAGAAAGCTCGCCAAACTTGTTAAAAAGCGTTTCCATCATAAGAAATGATGTAAGTACCGAAATATAGATGTCGTTATAAGTATCTCGCTTGTGACAGTCTCTGCAAATTTAATGACACATTTAATATGGACGAACCATTATGGTGTACACTGTTCTTTTATGCCATCATTTATTATACGAGTGCTTTCAGGTACATTGTAAAGTGTGAAGTATCAAGTGACGCCAACACGTATTTTTATGGCTGTTTTAACGGCAATTCTATGCAAGTTGGATTATAAAGAAGATAGTATACTAACTTAATTCCCCACATACATCCACCACTTCTTTCTTACCGGCTGTTTTTTCGACTGTATCCGGTACAACTTTGCACGTATGTAGGGTAGTGCTTCTTTTTCTTTTAATCTGGACTGTCCCTGGAGGCAAGTGCTGTGTATTAGTTGATAGCTATCAATTTAGTGTGCAAAATATCAATTCTTCCAAGTAAAATCTTATATAAGTGGACGTGTACTCGATCTGCGAATGACGTCGCATTTATTTAAAGGTCTGATGGTTCAATTAACACAGCTCTACATACATTAAATAATGTGTTTACGGCTAAGCATCCCGTTTTAAAGTGATTGATTTGTGTCTCCGTCTTTTAACCCAGCAACCAAGTTTAACAGTTTCAAATAATCAAAAGTCTATTTTACGATAGTGTAAATTTATTACACATCAAACAAAAAACCGAATCTCTAGCAGCAATCAAAATTATATCGGTCATAAAAAATACTTATTATTAACTTTTCAGTACTTTTTATAACTAAAACATGAGACATGCAAAGCAAGACTTGATGATGTTTATAGAGAAAGCCTCAGGGGGCACTATTGTCTTAGCTTTAGTCGGATTTCATTGCATTTCCCCTTACATAACGAAGCGTGACACCTACGACTTCTTTATCGCATGCAAACTTCGAGTTGCAAAGTATTTTTTTTGCTAGTTGTTGGCTTTGGTAGTCCAAAATACATGATAAATTTTCTTAATTAAATACCATTCATAAACAGATAATTTTCCTCAATAAATAAACAATAAATATTTCCATCGAAGTCAAAAAAAAAGCTTCATATAAAAATAAATAATCACCCAAATATACGCATTAGGTGTTTTATACTTCTTACGAATTTTCTAATACAATTGTTGAAATACTTTAACAGACCTGCAAAAAATTTGCGAAGCCTGAAGAATTTCAGGGCTGGTTTCACTCAACATGAGCGATAAGAAAAACCGGACCTGATCGTTAAAAGAATATTTGTGGAAACGTTACTAAAAATGTGTTAAAAATTATTAATTTTAAAAAATGCCTTTTCAACTAAAAAGTAACACATTAAAAATGAGAAGTACGAAATAATATAGAGACTTACAATTATATGACCGAATCAAACACGAATGCAAATATCAATAGCGTATTAAATTATTTCGAATATGTGTCAACCTACTCAATAGGGATGTTAATTGTATAGATATTACGGTAGAATACACATGAGGTATGTTGATATTGTCCACCAGGTATTTTGCCGCCGGCTGTATGAGCTAGATTGTATGCAATCAAACCACCTGGATTCTATCCCGCAATAATTGCGCCATTGCATGGAATTAGATACGGCAGTCGCAATTAGCAATATATTCTCTCTGTTAAGGAACTGCTTGACATATGGAGGCATTTGCCGAGAATGATGCCTTCAAATTTAAGGACTTGCTCGGAGTTAATTTACTGCAACGGATTTATGGTAAATCTGATTACCCGCGATAAAGTACACGATCTCATTTTCAAAAGCTTCATTATTTCTGAAAGCTGTATTGCTTAAATAGTGTGAGCTTTTTAAATTTTAGTATTTCCTAGATAAGAACAAACGAATTTTCAAACAGAAAAAAGTGCAAAACTGTAACAAGAATTTATCATCATTATTTTCACATTCTAATATATACATATTTAAAGTAGGTAACAATATAGTATATCAAATTTGAGATGTTTAGACTTGTCCATGAGTTTTATCGCAACTATCTAGGATCCGCCTTTCAGCATCTTTAGACATCAAGTGCACTATTGAACTTGAACTGACACGAGTAAACAGTTTATATGTGTACATAAATAAACGTAGCTCACTACTACAAGTTTAATTGTTTTCACGCAATGTAGATGAATTAGCGCAATTTTAGGTCAATTAAAATGGAATTAAAATGAACATTTCAGACTGGCATTGACATTTCACAGCCCTTTGAATATTCCATCAAGCACCATTAAAATGTCCAAATTCAAGGAAAAAATATGTATTTCAATTAAAATTTATTTACTACTAGTATTGCTACCCGGCGTCAGTAGAAGACTAATTTATTAATAATTATTTAATGTTATATCATTCGACATATTCGTTTTTATCAACAAAACCAAATATGCAAAAGGGAATTTAAAATAAACAGACAAACTGCCCCATTCTCGCCCATTGAAATGTCCAAATTCAAGGAAAATCTAATTTGCTGTCAAAGAAATGAGCGAAATCAATTCGTTTGTTTGAATAATAAACAATAATGCAAAAGCCGGGAAAAGTTCAGTAGAAGACTAATTTATTACATTTTGACTAAATGCTACGCCAAGTTTAAAAAAATTCAAACATATTTTCTTTCATATTCGTTTTTATGGCAACTTGCAACAACAATGCAAAAGGGAATTACAGACATACATACATACGCCGTTTCGGTTTTATTTATGAGATATTTCAACTTTTTCGGTGAAGTTGTATATTTTTCCGAAAACTAACATCGGTCAATTGTAACACTTTTAATCCCACTGAATCTATCAGCCCCGCGAGTATTTGCAAAGAATCCTCGTATATTTTAATACGATTTAACGGCATTGCTAATTTTTCTCCATTTTAATGCTTTAAAAACCTACATATATAAAACCATTAATTATAAGACTGTACATCATAAAATGGCATTACAAAAAAAATATCAATGATAAGTTAATGTAAGCTGTGAAAAGAATGCCATGGATTTTTTGCTCGCACTTTCCAAAATGGTTTGGGATCCATAAGGTTAAACTTTCAAAATTGTAATTAATGAAAATATTATTCCAAAATAAAAATAACGTAAATCATTAGCTTGACATCTCTTTCTGGTGGTCGTGATTGATAAATGTTTGCGATTAGATAAGAAATTATTAGCAGTAAGTTCTTCACTCTTTTCCATCCTCTCATCTTTTTTTAAGGAAAAAATTTTGACATCACCGATTAAATAAACTGTGTATCAAAGCTATCATTCATATAAGCGAAACCAATTCACAACTGAGATGGAGGAAGCCTAAAAGCATTAAACTCTTGTTGAAATAATCAGCTAGGTAATACGATCATGGAACCATAGACGTTCTTCTTGATATTTACATGGCAAAGACATAGTTTGCATATTTGCTATACCTTACTCAAGGTAGCTCTGTTCAAGCAGAGTATAGATCTAAATCGACAAGTTTCGAAACATCTTAGATCACTATTTGTTTGACTGGTTTATAACGAGTGGTATAATATAACGAGTATAATAAACAACCGATAAATGACATTATTCATATAATATCAAGATAGAATGTAGATTTCTGTTTAACTATTTATTTTTTTGAAGAGTTTTTTGAATCAATTTAAGTTAAATATAACTCAATTGTAATAAAGTGAAAATCAGCACAATATGTAAAACCAAATAACGCGGAAAAGACATCAACTTTATTTTAATTAATAAAATAGAATATCTTTAGTGAAAGTCATTTGCCTCGTTAATAAAAAATAACAAATATATACAAAATTTGTCACGTATTATTTTTGTTGGATACATCAGTTGCTGTAAAATAAATATTATCATTTAAAAATCTACGATGTCTATAGTTAAAAAAAGAAACAAAGTGCAAAGTTTTTGAATAAAAAATATTGCTGTTTTCACATGTGTAGTTTGATTTACTTTGAAATAATATATTTTTATTTATATAAAAATACAATAACTCTATTTTCATAAAATATTACAAAGCTTGGTTCGAATTTTCTTTTATTGAATCGATCTACGCAAAGCTCAATTCCGACCCGAATAGAGCTTTTGTTTTCAAATAAAGGACAACGACGTTCATCGAACAGTTGTTGTTTTTTTAGGGCCAGTGTGGGAAACCCAACCCATTTCCGGTGTATGCAAGTGGTACCAATACTCGCGCACCTGAGGTCTTTGTTCAGCATCACAAAGAGGTCTGTAATTGAAAAAGACCGCACACCAGAGGAGCTTTTTTGTTTTCTTTGTTTTGGATCATGTACGTGTTGTCGCCATGA
Source organism: Himalopsyche kuldschensis (assembly GCA_028554975.1). Classification (NCBI taxonomy): domain Eukaryota; kingdom Metazoa; phylum Arthropoda; class Insecta; order Trichoptera; family Rhyacophilidae; genus Himalopsyche; species Himalopsyche kuldschensis. The sequence continues at coordinate 4,397,222 of JAHFWI010000005.1, forward strand.
CAGACAAACCGCGTCAGGTTGTGATCTCAATGACACCATGGACGCGTCTATTATGAGTTTTTATTCCTAGTTGGTACAGGAAAACCTAAGTTTTTATTAGTATAAATGAAGATAATACTGTTACCCTAGATCTGGCTCGTTTACTATTCATTTGTTTCGCTATATTATATGAATGCAACAAAAGAAAAAACATGCAATTTATTTTAATTAATCTGATAGTTTGAATATTAATATGAAAATAATTCAGCAATGTTACAAATAGTCTTTCTTGTCTAATCACTTACTATCTGAAGACTATAAAAATGAGGATAACAGTATTGATAAGGCAAACATAATTGGCGGTCGACTGATCAATGTATTAAATAAAACCCATCAAAATATTGATTTCAATTGCCACTTTTAAAATTTTATCGGTCTAGAAATAAATTAACAATAAACTTTCTCGTAGTGAATTTTTTTAATGATTTCATGAACATTGATATTATGTTGGAATGACAAAAGCTTGAATAGTTTGTGTTCAAAAAACACAATGCACTATGTATGCGCTACTTTCTCATAAAATTTTATTAAGAAAAGAAAATGTTCCATCGAGTGAGCCAAAACTTTAAAAATGATTTTGGTAAATAATGATCGGTCTTTAAGGCTGAAAGAGTTCATTAAATTAACAAACGCATCTTTTTTTTGAATTGTTTTATTCACAGTATTAAGTCTTATAGAAACTGTTGTTACTATACTTGGTTTACTTATTTGTATAAATATTTTTTTTTAATGCTGCCCTTCTCTTTAACCGAAAAAAACAAGAATCATCATTTGTTAAATATTTTCTGTTTTTTCATGCTGTTTCAGAATACATAAAGTAAGTAAAATATAATTTTTGTTTGTTTTTTTTTTTATCTTAGTTGAAAAATAATATGTGTGATTCAATTGTTTTTGAACACATAGGTAGTCTTAGAATAATCAATATTTCAGGGAAGATTTTCTAAGCCACACAAATCTTCTGTCACACCCCTATCCGGTGACGTATATTAAATCCGGATTTGGACTTCCGTTTCAGAAATTGAATCAGGATCTGTTTTGTTTCACTTAGTTAAAGTAACAATGGAAACTTTTCCATTGAAAGAATCACCTACAATGACAAATTTGGCTATATGAACATTAAAAGCAAACCTTTTCACTGTAATTTGTTTTCATTGTTGAAAAGGTATTTTCCCACACAAAAAACGTTCATTTTAATTACTATTATCGCGATTAATGAAGCTTTTATTTCATGCCAAAAGCGTTGAAAGCTTCGATAATGTTTTTCACTAAATATCTAAGGTTAAACTTTTCGACATTTTTAAACCTCAAATTACATTAATAAACTAACGATCAATATTGATGACACATTTCACATGGAAGCGTATATAAATTGAAAAATTCTAGTTAAAAACATTTTTTTCAGAAATATGTTTTTCTAGAAGGCTTATTGAATAAATCAAGCTGCGTGAGCCAATATTTTTTTTTAATTTGAATGAAATATTATTATAATTACTACTTTTACTTACACCTTCTGTATTTAATTTATGATAGTTATTAAAATAAATACTTACATGGTTTCTTGATACATCCCCTTAAACATAAGTGTCTTAATTATTATGATAAAATAGTAAAAACTTGAACCTCGAAGCTGTCGTGTCATCGCTGAAATTCGACCTATATTATCGTTTTGGCTTTTCCGGGGCAGTATCCGATTTTATTTTCGCCACTAACAAGATTTAGAAAATCTCCCGTGGAAAACTATTCGATAGGGATTCGTGGGTTTTCACGTCGGGTCCGGAACGAGGCTAATACCAACCAGCATGACAGCCAAGAAATAAGGCTGACAATCCTTGGGGAAAATGTATTATGGGTAACCAAACCTGACACGTTTTCTTACTTTGATGATATTTGGACATGTTTTGTTTATTCTTTTATTTTCTAACAGACAGCGGTAGGTTGACTTGTTAGAAACATTTTAAGGTATAAAAAAAACGGACACGTGTCCTCAGCGGTTTTTATTTATGTATGAATGGAACAGAATTGTCTTTTTCGTAACAATATCAACGTTAGCTTCAGTGGTCTAGTGATAAGAGCTAAACCCATGTGTATCGAATACGTAAATATGCCCGATCTGATATATTCATTTGAAATACTAAATAAGGTAGCTCTTTTGGTGATGACTTTTTTCCTCGAGTTGATTTCGAAAGGATTTAAAAAATCTCACTTAGTCGCATCTTGGTTATTTTAAAATGTGCTGTCATTTTACCATGTGAAAACTGAAGTCAATTGATTCATTGAAATAAATAAGTTAATGATTTAAAAATATGAACCATGGCTAGCCACCAAGCATTGCATCACATGTATTGTAGCTACCTAAGATTTTAATAAATATTCTGTAAGCTCCGTTAAAATTTTGCTATTGTCTATTAAAAACATAACTTAATTTTAGCAATCAATTAAAATTTCCGATCGCTGGAGCTGAGAGGAGTCGCATGACATCTTTACTGATAACAAGATCTTATATGTGCATCCCATTACAAAAGGCCACCAGCAATCCAATTTCCATCATTTCTTTTTTAAATGTATCTAGTTAAAAACTCGACTATAAGAATATTTCCTTTACATTTGGAGTTGCAATATACCATCAAGTGCTTTTGCCGAAAAGAGTTTGTATTTTAGGCATGTCAGCTCGTAACATAGATCATTTGGATTCAATATCTTATTTAATAAAACCACATTTTTATCTAAAGCTGATTTAAGATATTTTCTTAAAAAAATATTGTAGAACAACTAAAAATTGAAATACGTTTCCATGCTATTTAATTAATTAATCAAGGCAATACTTCTAGACAATTATTGATCACTAATTCTGGTAATGTCTAATTGTGATTAAAAATAAAAGCTGAAGACGATTCGTAAATCTTTCAAACATCAGACGGATGTGAAATTGTTTCAAGTACACCATTCTGTACTTAAATTCGCTGAAAAGAAATCCTTGGAAAACACTACATATTTTTTTATTATGAACGCAAATCTCAAAAAGCCATGCTACGCTACGAAGATTTCAGATAAATACGTGTTACTTATACTTGCATAACGTTCTTTTAAATTACGTATCATAAATAAAACGTTCTTTTTTATTATGATTACTTGGTAAGCCCTGCGGACTCATAAGTAATATTTTTTCTCGCCTCTGTATACGTTATTTGCAGAGTGAATTAGTGTCCTTTTCTTACGATTGTTTATCTTTCTTTCCAAGTTTTTATTAATTTACGACCTCGCGTTTATTACCTAGAGACAATACTAAGAAGATGTTTTCATATTTTTCCGTTGGTTATTATACAAAGTAAAACATTTCGACATGAAAGCTTCTTGCGTTACAATGACTTTAATCGCAAGTTGGCAACCGATCTCACTGTACTCACGGGAGTTTAGTCGCGCATTATTTTACTCTCCGGGGTTGTTTTATGAAACGTATTTCGTTTTGCGAATAAGTACAGTGTGCTTTAGCCATTACACCATAGAAGTTTTTTTCAAAATAAATCATATGACCATACATATAGTAACTATAAATTACCGCAATGATAACTGTCTCAAGTGTATTTTACATATCCATCGGTGGTATAAAATTGTAAGACATTTTTATTTTTCGGAAAAGGTCTGCTTTTAACGCCAACTTCTTTGTAATAATGAACTTAAGGCAGTATTCTGATCTAGGATTCTGAAAAAGCCGTTTTTTTATTGCATATTTTTAAATACGTCGTCACAAGATTTTTGTTTAAATTATAATTATTGTTAGAGATAAACCTACTTTAGTGACGTAGAATCTAGCCAATCTGGGCGGTTTTTAACTTTGCTCGAAACATTAAACACGTTTTTCTCGTAATATTTTTAAAAATAGTTCCCATGATATCTCAAGTTATACATAACCGATTTCCAAGAAATTCGATGTGAACCTTTTTATACATTCCCTTATGGTATATAGGTACTAGGATTATAAAAATATGTCAACTCTTACTATTTAAAAAATATCTCAAATAGGGAAAAAAATGTTTTTTTTTTCAAGCCGCCATTTTGCGAATTCTTTTTTTTGACTTGGTTCTAGTATATTCCAGAATTGCATCTTTATTGATTACGAATATATATATTTTTTTATTTCATGTGCCTAGAAAAGTTGGGATCTTGGCAACTATGGAGCCTGTAACTTTTTAGGTTTTTAGTTTTTTTCTTTGAATGTTTTTCTGTTTATTTGTAAAATTTAAATAAATATCTGGTATGAAAACAGACGCTAAAATTGGTTTTCCTTTTTTTTCTACAGCACTTGCAAAAAAACCTAAAATTTCAGCCTCTAGGCCAGAATACTGCCTTAAGCAATGGACGGAATTATATTATAAGAAATAGATTGCATACAGGCCAAGCTGAATCTCAAAAGAACAGCTTTATTTTACTTGTATAGTGTTGCTGAAAAATGAAATTTATAATATCCATCTATTCATAGCTTATTTTAGATATGCACAATATTTTTAATACTTTCTTATCCAACTTTTTGTCTAAAAATTATTTACTCTATCCTTGTGTCCAGAAGCATTTTTTATGTCGACTAATATTACCTCTTCAATCTAAATTTTAGGAAATATTTTACAATAGCTATTGTTTAGAAACTGCCCGTGCACCAAACGTCCTCAACTAATAGGTACATAAAGCAAGCTTCAGCAATTATTTTGACATTTGATATTGCACGGGAATGTATTCCCCACCAGAATGTTGGCGTATTAATTTATTTGATTTAATCAATCTTTAAATGTATTTATTTGTATTTAATATCGCGAGTGTATGGTTTATATTTTCAAAAATGAACCTTCAACCAACGCTTTTATATTTTAAGTATTCACATCATGATAAGAAGTGTTTCCGTTGATTCTTGAATATTTAATCTAAATGGGTACTATCATGTTGTACGCTTAGAACACACAAAGCCAAGACTCGTTACTTATCGGCAATTTAAACATCGCTGTGACAATGCATTTCTATAATGTACGTATTGAATCGTCAATTCAAAGTCAACGTTGCATTTTGAAGTGCCCGATCATCAATGCCGATGCTTGGAAGCATTAAATCACCTACTCGCTCCATCAACAGTTTTGCCCTTGTTGTGTTTGTTGAAGCTAAAGGCGGTTCAAGCGAACAATTAATAAATTATACACTTCAAACTGAAATAACTCCTGCAAACTAATTCATAAATAAAATTACACAGAATTGAGGCTAATTTTATTGTAGGAAAGCTTAAATAAGGCTTTTCGCTTATTTTGTGATAAGTGCGCTAACCATTTCTAAATATAAATTGGCTTAGGCGGTATTATGATTAATTTAATGAGCATTTGATTAGGTTAGATAAAGGAACTCTGAACTCGTAACCTAACATATCGTGGGTTACATGTGATTTTTACTCTTCTCATAATTTTAAAAGCATTTTATGATTGAAATGACTCGCTTCTTAATTACATGTGTCTTCAAAAATCACTGACTTTCCTTATTCACCTATTTAAATTATATTATACTTTGAGCTATAAACATCCCCTTAATAGACTATCAATCAGGTGTTCATATCATCAGTTATGTTACTCCTTTTGAATTCAACGTTAGCATTTTCTTTGGTTATATAATATGAATAACTCAATAAGTAGATTTCATAAAAAGTTTGAAAGCCACTGAGCTTTAGAGTTTGCGTCTTAATCGGTTTTACGACCATGGCTTAATTTCTACAAAAAATATTTTGTATTAACTATGTTACTAACCAATTCCTGAATATATAAATAACCGGGCGTAAGAGTCGGTGATTTTTAAGTTATTTCTTATCCAATATCAGTCTATAAATAAGAAGTCGAGAAAGTTCTAGAATAATATCGTTTCGTTAGATAAAAAGTTAGCTCACTACTTCGTTCATGGTTTGAATCCAAATAATGAACAAATTATATATGAGTTTAGTTAAGTTCCAATGACTGCCTAAAATAAGTTTAGAAAGAAGAGAAAGATTTTAATTAAATGGAAATATGCATTTCAGAGACTGTTAGATAAAAACCTTTAATATATCAAAGCTGGAAGACTTAAAAAGAACCAAAAATGTTTATAATAATTAAATACATTGTTTATTGAAAACTTAGGGTATGAAAACTTTTTTATAAAACTCTGGCAGGTTTAAGAAGAAGGACTCTTTTAGATTAACAAAAGCGCACGTGTTTATTTGATTTCTGCTGATATCGGTATCAGTCAGTAGGTACTCTCGAAAACTAAACGCGACGTGATTGAACTGAAACGAGGCGTCGACTCTAAATTGCTTTATTGTGTGGCACTTCCATCGCTGTGGCTTCCGTCATTCTGGCCTGGGGCATAGAAAGTGGAACCGCACTCAGCCTGTTTGAACTGCTGACGATACCAATTCTATCATTCGATAAAGCTGAGGTAACATTTACTCATCAATATGCATACGATCTATTCTTAGTGTTGTGGATTCTCTAATATCCGAAAAGTGCGCTCTTCTTCGTCAATTGTTTTCCATCTGACAATTTCAGACGTTTCGAACATAATTTTTTTTTAAATCAGAACAAGCCGTTTTTTAGTTAATCTTCTTTTGCTTACTTCTTTTGCAACTGCAACTCTGCTAACTGGTAACCAGTCTAAATATTCAGCAATTATCCTAGACGCCCGTCGTAAATTCTTATATTTCTTTCTTTGTTACTCTTGGTCGCTATATAAGCATTTCATTGTTGAACATAACATTAACTTTGAAACAACCAATCGACTAACCCGCTTCACTTAGTTAATACGTTCACTCCTTCAACTCAACTTATCTTAAGAATAAGCCGTTTTCTAGTTATTCTTGAACTCCTTTTGCGCAACTCCATTAACTGGTAAACAGTCTAAATATTCAACAATTACCCTCGATGTCCGTCGTAAATTCTTATATTTCTTTCTTCGTTACTCTTAGTCGTTACTTAAATATTTTATTTTTTAACATAACAACGAATCGACTTACCCACTTCACTTAGCTAATACATCCCTTCCTTCAGCCCGTCTCAAAATAATTTTGAAATCATTTGTTTTAAGCCTGTTTACTTATGAAATATTTGTTAATATACAAATAATAAGCCTTGCACTAAAAAAACTTTTATAACAAAATAACGATACGAATTTTTGTCTACTTTATCATTCATTTCCTGTTCAACGAAAGATTACAGTTCGTATGAGATACATTGCTTTAGATGCTATTTATTTGTTTTGGAAATAAAAGGAATTGTTTATTAAGTAAACGAGGGTTATTTCCCTTTGTTTGTATTTCGTGAGATAATTCAGTGCAGTACCAAGTGAAGATTTTCCGCTGTGAGGTTTTCATATTCTTTCGCAAACGTGATTTTCATAATAATCCTATATTATATCTACAGAATATCTCACTCACATATTGTGATATAATTTACTTCTCATCATCGCCAACCACTATGAAAAATTTTGGACCAAAGATGTTTCAATATAAATATTATTTGTATTATTAAAATATAAGAGATAAATTAAAAAGATAATAATATCTAGATGGTTGAAGGTCTAAAAAAATAGACTTCAATTATTGAATTAAATTTTTTGTGCAAAGTTTATGGACATGCATGACATGGCCATAGATCTTTTAACAAACATATTAATTAATTAACAGCAATATAATTAAGATTTTCATCGAAGCAAATGAAATCTTTATATATAAAACCGAAACGGCGTAGGCAGTGACGGCTGGTGACGGGGTGTTGGGGGGTGCAAAGGAAGATTCAACCATTTTCGCAAGAGTTCTTTCTATTCATTGGATTTTAAAACACTTCTATAGCATGGACTTTCAATTCAGATGTTCGCAATACCAGCTGTTTCTCTTCCGTAGTACGGAAAAATAGTTGAATCTTCCTTTTGCACCCCCCAGCACCCCGTCACCAGCCGTCACTGGGCGTAGGTCTGTGGGTCTGTAATTCCCTTTTGCATTGTTGGTCATTAAGTTGCCATAAAAACGAATATGAAAGAAAATATGTTTGAATTTTTATCGGCGGAGACATTTAGTCAAAATGTAATAAATTAGTCTTCTACCAACTTTTTCCCGACTTTTATTAATATAATAATGTTTATTATTTACGTGAAGGTATTATTTGACATTCTTTTGACAGCAAATTAGATTTTTTCCTTGAATTTAGACATTTTAATGGGCGAGAATGGGGCTGTCATCAAATTAATTAAAGTTTGTGATTTTATTTTAACTCTATTTTGGATGTTAGATTTTGTGATATAATTATGTCGAATGATATAACATTAAATAATTATTGGTCGCTTAGTCCGAGCGACGCCGGGTAGCAATACTAGTACTATATAAATTAACGCTTCCAAATAAATTTACGCTAAAACTTTGACGATGGCGTAAGCCAAAAAAGCTATCAACTATATAATTTATGAAGAATTAAAATAGTTGGATATTTATTCACAGTGCTATAATTGAGTTCTACCAAGTAAATGCCAATTAAATCAATGAATTATAAATGGTGTAGGTTTTATATTTGAAAGACAAAGTCTAAACCTAGGGCTTGTAGAATTATTCGATGGCCTTCACTGATGTTTTATTTGATGAAATATTGATACTGGGATAAACAGAAAATAAACAAAGGTGCCCATAAGAGTTTTGTTTGCTTAGAAAGAATCTCAGGCATGTATGCAATAGTTTGAGACAATACGAATCAAGATACAAAAAAGGAAAAATAATATTGAATCAAAACATAAACGTACCTACCTACGTATGATTCATATTTGGTTTCACTTCAGGAACGGTAAATCTAGGAATTGATAATTCAATATTATATGAGAATAGCAATTTAAAAAAAAGTCATAAGCACCCTTACATAGATGCTTATTTCTTCATACCGTAGCTTTACATCAAAACTTGGTCGAGTCTTTTTTTTGAATCAAAAAATAAAATCTGTTAAAATACTAAATTCTTTATTTTTTAGCTTTCTAACGTTAAATACATGCAACAGCGTTAAAAAAAAATCTACATTATTAGCAACACAAACACTCATTTCTATCGAACAGAATCGATTTATTGACTGAAAACATCTGCCCGTACCGAGACTCCGTGATCCCGGGCGGTCCATCATGGAAGACAATGACCACTGCACCACGGACCGAGCATTTTAAAATTATATTTAATTAATTGCAATGACTCAATAAACATTGAATTCCGAATGGATAAGCAAACATAATACATTTAATAGGAGTAATAGGGTAAGATTATAATAATACGGTGATGCATTGGTACTGGTTTATAAAGATACTAAATAATACTAACCACTGCACTTAATTCTTTGATATTGTTTATCTAACATAAATACTAAGGTACACAACACAATTAACATAGTCCTTCCTTTTCTCTATATCACGCGGTTAGTATCATTGAATATTTGTCATCTTCACATCTGAAAATGCATTTAGAAACAGAGCATAAATATCCGGCACACTCTCTTTATGCACTCCGCTGCATCCGCTCAAAGTTTGTGTGCTGACTACAATGCCTGACGTTGACAAACTGCATTCAACTCTATGCGGCTTGACGTATAAGGCTTCTATCACACTAGAAGTACCGCATAATTATTATTTATATGGTTAACTAGTAGTTTGATCAACTGGAGTCTTTTGCGATTAAGTGTCATTTTCCGACGCATCAGACGAGGCTAAGTTCTATTCCCAATAATATACATAAGCTATAATATATAAGTATTTAATTTATATTTGACTAGAATTGCTACCCGGCGTCGCTCGGACTAAGCGACCAATAATTATTTAATGTTATATCATTCGACATAATTATATCACAAAATCTAACATCCAAAATAGAGTTAAAATAAAATCACAAACTTTATTTAATTTGATGACAGCCCCATTCTCGCCCATTAAAATGTCCAAATTGAAGGAAAAAATCTAATTTGCTGTCAAAGAAATGTCAAATAATACATTCACGTAAATAATAAACATTATTATTAATTATAAAAGCCGGGAAAAGTTCAGTAGAAGACTAATTTATTACATTTTGACTAAATGTCTTCGCCGATAAAAATTCAAACATATTTTCTTTCATATTCGTTTTTATGGCAACTTGCAACAATAATGCAAAAGGGAATTACAGACCCACATACATACATACGCCGTTTCGGTTTTATATATAAGATTACCTGTGGTGTTTGTAGTGTTTTTTTTCTACTTAAGTTATCGTCATACCTAACTATAATGATAAATAAATACACGATCGAATGATTGTAATATTTTTGGGTAAACTCTATTATAACAAGTAAAAATAGCAAAGTATTCAGTTAATGATGAGTTTTGTTTATTGCCATATCAGCATCACAATAGTTCTAACAAAAGCGCGATGTTGAGTTAGCTGGTATATGTTAATTATATTTATAATTTTAATATTTGATATTTAAACTTTATGAAGGTAAATTAACCACCAGCTCTTAGTGGAGAAATATTATTTTAAGAAATATAACAATGCTTTGCATCCTTGATATTGTCCTACATTGTTAAGTGACAAAGTAAACTCGTACACTAATTTTTTTTTGTATCAAACTAGCTGGTACCCGACAAGCGATGCAATGCCACTAAAAGAAAGAAAGTGTTTGTGTTTATTGAAATGCTTTCGGATGCACAATATTTTTGATAAATAATTTCGATTTGATTTCACTAACATTGATTGGTATCGATGACATTTGCCGTTTGACGTTTGCTGTTTGTCTTTTGTTGATTGTATATGGTACGACACACGCGCCACCTAAAGAAAGTAAATTAAACCATGTCTATAAACTTTGCGCAGGTGCGACAATAGGTTGACAAAATGAACAGTATCGCAGCGAATAAAATATGAAAAAACATTGATTTTTACAAACAAATATTTTTTTTAATATTAGATTACATAGCGTACCTGCTAAGAAATTTCTCAATTTCTATCTTTGAAGGTACAAAAGGACTTTCGTACATGAATACCATAATGGCAGATATAATAAAGAGGTGAATATGCCAATTGTCTGAATTTATTTCATATATTTGGTGCGACCAATACGTGGATAGAGTATGCTCTTTCAAAGTTTTGTGTCTATGAGACACAAATAATTCATCAAATTTTGCATTTAACGTAATAAAACTTTACGTCAACGATGGTTGAATTCCGTTTGTTTTATAATTAGATTATTTTTCAGCAATCCTCCAATCTTCAATTGAGTATAAAAAAACTCATATGTAATTGAAATACTATATGTACATATGTATATAACAGAATTAACATCATCTACATACAACAAAGTTGTGAGTGAGTTCAGACTGAGTATGTTAAGAGAAAGACAATTTACAGCAGGATTTTTTTACTCGGAACCGCTCAAGAAAAAATATTTTCTATTTGAATTGTATTTTCTTAATTGGAATTGATCCGGTGTGGCTTTTCTCGTCTATGAGAGGCTCGTCCATACGAAATTTGGGCTTAAACTTAATAATTATTAAGCCTACTGAGAAATTTTAAAAGCATTGAATAAAAAATATTGAGAAGAAATAATTATATGAGTAATCATTGATATTTTTTGAGCTTCATATAATATTATTTTATTGGAATTTTAAACATAACTATTCAAATAAATTAATATTCTCCTCGTGAATTCAATGACACATTCACCCTTTCTTAGTTTAGTTTCAACCATTTTATCTTGTTTCTTCCGATTGGGTGAACTCACTGAGTTAGGTTCTCGTTGCACTTTGCCGAAAGTGCCTGCAAGGGAAATATAATCCATATTTCGCAGTTTGGCAAATGGTTACTTACGAGAGTACAGATCCTGCACCTGATGATTTATTTACTCTTGGACAGCATCCATTGGTTCAGCGTTTTCCAAACATCACAAAATTCTAGCTTTTTATTTCATAAAACCATTTCTAATATTATAGTTGTCACAGTGGATTTAATGAGTTAAGCTTTGAGAGAATTTTCACTTATATTAAAAACTTCGTTAACCATTTTCGAAGACACTTTATATTTGTGCTGATTAAAAATTTACATTTTAAACAGTGTAAAAGAACAGTCAAAAAATTACCAGGTTTTTTTTGTACGGTGCTGATCTCTACAACCTATCAAAAGCTTACAATGGCATTTATTCAATTAATATTAGAAAACTGCGTTGGCTTGTTCATAATAACTTTATGAACGACAACGATTCGGCTACTAGAAAAATTATACACAAATCAATAGAGTGCATAAATAAATATTGCCGAAGACTAACTGGATGGTTTATAATTATCACATTTGTTCCCCAAGCTGAAATGTGACCATATTTGTTAAAGCTTAGTGTTAGGAGTTATCAGGAGCAACAAGGACCTACTTTGACATGTCGCATTACTTATTAATGTGAGCCAAAATTCATAGACCGTAACCTTTTGGCTTTTCTCAATAACTTTAAATAAGACACATATTTTTAAATGTTAGTTTGTGAATCTTGGCTTAAATTGAATGGCCTATAAATCACGGAACAAAATTTAGTGTCAAGAGAGTTTAGCGTAGTTTCAATATAAAATTATTTATAAAACTGAGTTTTGAAATTAAATTTGTAAATTATTACTGAACTTAAATACTTTGATCTATCATTGTGAGTGAAATTATCTAAAATTGTGTACATAATTGTATTATAATTGAATGATAACTATCTATGAATAATTTAAAAACGTGAAGTCTACATTGCGAATTGAATAATGATTTGACAAAATAAAATGTTTATATTCTGAAAAGAAATAAATTATTTCCTTAAAAAGAAGCAATAAGACACGAGTTTAAAACAAAAAAAATGTAATTAGATTTGAAAATGTAGAAAAAATAATTTATTTTTTCAAAGAAGCTTAAAAACGATTGGAATATTTTTTTACATTTCGCGAACGTTGAAATAAAAAATTCTTTGCCATTTCAGCAGTTGGAGTTCTTCCTCATTAAAAATACGTCCATCACTTTATTAACGAAGCCCCACCGAAGCTGAAATCTTTTTACGTGGAAAAACGTGAAAATCTGTCACGCAGGAAATTACCCACGTACAAAATTCCACACAACCTGCGGAAAATAATTGAGATGAAAAATCGTCGTTGGAGGGTGGATGTAATTGGGAGAAATCAATCGGGATGTCAATTTATAATGTGATTGAATTTTCAAACGCATTGTTCCGCGCCACTCGTGAGGGAGGCTTCACTGACGATTCCACTCTATTAAGCGATACGCAAAAGTGCGTTTCGAGAGCTTTTATAAAATGATATTTCCATCTGACAAAATGATACGAAGATTTTCGACACAGAATTTTTATCTTTTTCCAAGGTAACATACTTTTGAAAAAACAGTAACGGAAACTTTTCTTTTCTTTTTGACTGAAATAAATATTGACAATCATTTTCTAAACATGTAATGTGGGAAGACTCAATTATATTTTAGATTGTTTTGGTCTACTGATTAGATCTTGGACTTGAAATTTTGAACTCGTGAAATCAAATTCAGTTTTTTTCCAGTGTAATATGTGAGATCTTAGATAAGATCTTCTTGAGTTTAGCTGTAGTGATTGAGATGACAATTCAAAATATTTGGCGCCTGAAAAAAAATTCTGTCAATCATCTTGCTTCTATTCTTCTAAGATTCTATAACAATGCTTTTATGTAACATTATTATGCATCGTTTTTTATTGTATATCTTCACTTATATCAAAAGGTTATTAAACATGTGTCGGAAAGACTTCACAGAATATGTATAATTGTACGCGAAAAAATATATCACTCAGGCTAAGGTCAAGTGGGCATTTAGTTCGGGCTAAAATATTCACATCAGCCAAAAGGCTTAACTCTCTGAAAGTTAAACCCCAACTCTTAAATAATATCTCATGGTAAAATTAAACTTCAAGTTTAAGCATCAATTTTATACTGTGTATATTGAAAAACCACGTATCTGATGAAACTTAGAAATTTTGAATTGATTAGAAACTACAAATTGTTGACTACCAAATTTCTTCTGCGACAGACAACTTTTATCAATGATCTCACTAGTTTAAAAAATGATCAGCATTATGAGTCGTGAAATATAGGGAAAAATAACAAAATAGTCTTTATTTTTATTTAAATCACCCTGTACAGTTGATCAAATTTTATTTAGGTCATTTCAACATATTTTTTTTAAGTTTTGTTATTCAGGCTTAAATTTTTTCCCAACCATTAAAAAACAAAGGTGGTTTCAGTCTCTCAGTTGGACGAAATGCCAGATGAATTTTCTGACAACTTTTTACAGGCACGTATCACATATTACGTAGATATTCAAGTATTGAATGATTCAAATTATAATTTAAATGAGTTTTGTACTGTTTTACCTACATATTTCATTAATTCTGATTTGATGTGTATAGTTTCAAATGCTAGTAAGATGAAGATTGGATAGTATTTTATGCATATGAAATAGCTTTGTAATTGGACATCCAATCTAACACTATTGCCCTATAAAATCAACTAAAGTGTGAATCTGCACTATTAGGTCGATACGCTCCCTTAAAATTATAAGCGATAACAATGTAATCCGTAAGGGTTCCGTAGGGGTCGCGTCGTTTGGCTCCCTTAAAGCCAGATTGCTGCTGATGGCGGTAAATCGATTTCATGTCAAGAATAAGGAGTGCATTAACCCGGTATTTTGACTGTTTTTTTCACAGCTTACATACTAGTATAATTTAGGACTTTAACAGACGGTGCTTGATAAAATTTTCATTGTTTAAATGTTGTGCTGTTCCATTAGTTTTGTCCCTAACGACTTAAGGCATTTAATTCATTCAAGCATTTCAAGTGCACGAATGAAATTGATCTGGCGCAAGGTAAATATCGTTTATACGTATATTAAAATTAAATTACGATGTGTAATTGTCAATTACGTTATCTAGATGATTTAGAAAAAGTTTTGATGTTAAAGTTTCAATGAATTACTTACAGCGAAAAAATTGCTACTTTTCCTACTTGTTTTCTTGAGTTCTACCAATTAACTGTCAATTCAATCAATGAACTTAAATTTTCAACATCGATTCACACGAATTTGTGTTGAACGATAAAACTGAATAGGTTTATCTACTTATTTATTTGGTATATAAAATTTTCAAATACACACATTATTTAACTTGCATACGTAAACAAATAAAAAGCTCTTATATACATTTTTGTATCAAATAGAGTTGAGAACAAGCGAACTTTTGAAAAAAGATATTCCAGTCACCGGAAAAGTCAAAGCTATTTATGAAAAATAATATTTTATGAAATATTCGAAGCAAGAAATTAATTCAATATCCTTGTTACATCAAAATGAAATTACCATCTAGTGGCTTCAGAAATACGTTTCACAGCCAGTGTCAACACTTGGTATGGGTACTTTGGTATCGTAGATTGAATCAGTGTTGTTCATTAGAGAGTGGTTGGCGAAGCGAAAGATAGCCGATACAAATTTCCCCTCACACATCCTGTTTCACATTTTCGCAGCGAACTTGTATCCGAAATGATTATCAGTTTATTTTTAGTTGGCGACCACTTTTATTCATTTATCTCCCAATGAAAAAAGACTAAAATATGTTACCTTTAACAACAATTAGAGAAGGTATATGAGACGTCTAAAACCATTCCATAAATGATTTCACATAATATATAATAAAAATAATAGCACTAATGGGAGTCATACCTATTGGAAATAACGATTGACCATTTCCAATACTTTCGTGATGTCCCTTATCGATTATTAGTGCACAAAATAATTATTGCGATTGTCATTTTCATCTCAGAACAAAATGAACAAGGCTTATTTCTAACAACTGTGGATCAGTAATTTTTTTTGAAATATTTGTTCTTTTTACACCGTATATTGGAAGATACTCATGAATTTAGCGATTCAATAAATAACTTAGAGGGTGATATATTACCCATACTGCTAAATCGTAACTCAGATATTTTACATTATTCAGGCACCTCAATTCTGCATTGACAATCATTTATACTCTCAATATATTTCGAATATTGGAACTTCGCATATACCTAGACGATAAATTATTTAACTTTAGTTTCCCATAAAACAGAATGATGTGATGTTAATTAAAAGATATAAATATAAAACTAAAAATGAGATCAGTTTTTAATTTTTATCAAATAATTACGAATACTTTCATTGATTTTAGTTCTAAATAAATTATTTCATATATTTGTACACTATTTTATAACTAAACATCATATGTTACCCCATATGTTCAAGATTTCGAATACTTTTCATGCGATTTTTAAACCATTTAATTTGAGCTTTATGTCGGATAAAAAAAAAATTGTTGGTAGCTTTTCCTAGAAATTATACATATAGTCGAAGTAATACATACACGCTGCTTATTCCATATTCTATGTCTTTTTACTTAGTTGCAGCGAAGTAATATATTTCCAGAGGTTATATTTATTAACGGCACTTTTTAAGGACACAAAATAAACACAACTTCATCGCAAAATGTAGTATCACAAGAAAATATGCAGCAAGGATAAAAATACAATATTACATTTTATTCCGTAAACCTTTATACGTTGTAGCGTGATGAAAAACATGCATTCTGTAGTTTGTCTGGAAGTCTGCATTTTCTTCTGCTCGATTGAATCCAATAAAACTGCTATATTTGTTTCGAACATTCGTTTTTCCGCTATAGACCGAGCTTGCGTGTTTGAAAGCTTTAGGATACTAAACTTGTTCTTGTTGTTGTTTTTCAGTGACGAATGAATTAGGTTCGGATTTTATTTTTCTCTCTCGATACTAAATTAAAATTACTTCAATTTGGTGAATTTAATCAAAAACAAAGCGTTCAAACTTCGAGTCAGACGTTGTTTCAAAAGATTTCTCATTTTGGAAGCTATTCATATTAAGTCACTCTTTTTCTTTTAAGGAAGAGTAAGCATACACATTTGTATCTTTTTAATCGCTCTCGAAATTCTTCATCCATAAATCGGATATGTGTGAGAAAATATAGTCATCACAAACATCCTTGATTTTAAGCACAAATCTCTACGCCGATTTAAAAATCAATTAACGAAATTGTAAAGCGTTGAAATTATGATGGAAAGACGATCAGAAAAGACTTTGATGCATAATAAAAACTTTACAGTGAGTATGATACATCAAAATTTAAAAACGTTTGAGATTATCTCAAGACACATTCTTTGTAATATTTTTTTGCGTCGAGCAAAAATGCCATAGATCAGTGACTTTAAGCTTTATTGAAAGCGTCGCCGCCCAATATCGCGATAAAATTATTCAACGCCTCCCTCGTAAATACAATTTTCTTAAATTGAATAATGTTTTTATGTATTCCTTCTTGCAAGTGCTAATATCTTATATTTTATATCAATGATTTTAATGCAGAAGAACTCGAATAAACATACGCCCATTTATTCTTGCAGGAGCTGGTCATTCTCAAAAGCATATACATAAATAGATATGACTGATTGTATCATCTCTATATGCAATCTGCTATCAAAATATGAGGCAAATACGTTCTGGTTGAATCGAAGCTCTATTGTTATTAAATATGAAAAAATCATTCACAGATTTAATGCAAGAGTATTAGAATAAAAATACGCTCGTGTAAACTTGAAAAAAATATTACTCTTTAGATGAATAGACAGAGATGACTGAGTTTACCATTTTAGTATGCAAATCTCTATGATTTGATGTAAATTCGTCGTGGTCGAGCAAAAACTCTACAGTTATTAAAAATGTTTGTATATATTTTTTATCAATGTATTATTTATAACAGCAAACTTTTATCAGACTAACTTAATTAAATCTATTCATATTTCTGATATACTAAACTTTTATCCCAGTTTGTATTACGGAGTACAGCAAAAGTTATAATTGCAGTAGCATTTTCAATGTAACGAACGGGATTCGGTATTTTGACTCCTGCAAACTGTCGGCGTCAGCCTTCCGCAAACAGGAAGCAAGCCTGTTCCTCATACCATTTCCTGTTTACAATGTATCGTATTATCTGCTTTCAACTGAGCATTCGATTATAATAGACTGGATAGTACCATAACCCTTGGCGCTCATAAACCTTAGAATTTTATGGACCATAGACCCACAGCCTTATCGGATATTTAAATCAAATTAAATGTTATAGTTATATTAATGGTGTCTTGTATTAGATAGATACTTATCTTGTCTATACGTGATCTAAATATTTTGTCTATTTATTTAAATTATCGAATACGCTTTGCTTAATTCAGTAGAATATTAAATGGTTTATTGTAGGGTTACTATTATCCGAATGTAATACGACCGATTTGTTCTATAATATCTTCCGTTAACCCAGTGATCTTTTGTGCATCTATGATTTATTTTGTCCCTAACGTAAATCATTGTGAAAAATACTTCATTACCCCAGCTATATGAAAAAATTGGTTTTAAACCATTTGAAAGCAGATTTGTTTTGGTTTGTTTTTAAATTATTTACGAAAAATATGTTTGCATAAACGAGTTTTGGCAACGAGAATTAATATTTTTTTGATATCTCTAACTTGTCATTATTTTTATTTAACTGATCTAAATATGTATGCCTTTTGTATTTATATTTCATTCTTTGATAGTGTTTGCGACTTCTTTGTCTAATCAGTAAAAAAAATATGCTTCTTTTATTGAAATATTGAAATACATTTTTAAATAAAAATTTCCTTACCACATTTAACACGTTTTCCACATCAACTTATGTCTGTTTCTAATTATCAGAATAATGAAAATCTGAAATAAATCAAAAAAAGTATGTATGCGAGTTTAACGTACATATAACAAGAAATGGTGGTTCATCGTTATATTTCAAAACATATTTTTCTTAGGCTTCAACTATTAAAATGAATAACTTAAAACACCCTCAGTTTTAAATCGGAACTACGTGACGTGAATACAACCTAAATGTGGTAAATTTAATTAAATATACAAAAGTATCAAATTTTGATTGAATGATTATTGAAGCTTGATGCAGTGGTATGTGTTATCATTGTTTAGTGAATTGGTTACTTATCGGAATCTTTTCAAAGATACAAAGAAAGTGTGCTTAGTGAAGATGTTTTTTTAAATTCATAATAGTTACCAACAAACAATCGACTTTATTAAAACGATAATCGATCGACAATATTCATTTCAAAGCACACTGGTAAAATATTGTTCTCTTTGTAAAATAAAAAACTTTTGACTACAACGTCTTCTTACTAAATCATTTGTTTGAAAAGTCATGTTTCTATTCAATTAACTCTACATTATATGGCATGCTTAGAAAAATATAATAGAAATACTTGTACATACGACTTTAATAAAAAATGAAGATGAGTTTCTATTATTGGGTTGGTTTTTCTTTAGTGTTTTATCGCTCTCAGGAGCCGTTCTGCTTCTTCATGGTTATTTTATAATGTAGCATTTAAAAACATTTTTTTACGATGAGTAGTTTCAAGTATGCTACAGAATCTCTTTTTATTATATGCGGTAAGTGTGGATGAAGGGCTCTACTAGGCGCTCACAACTTCAAAACAATTTAATTTTGATATAAAATCAATGGATAAATTTGCACATTTAACCGTACAATCGAAATTTTGATGTCGAAAATTGCAATACCAGAAATTCTTGATATTGATCGACTACTTTACTTTACTAATCATACAAAATCAATATTCGTAGGGTGTTTTTATCACTTGTTTTCAGCATTTTAAAGTATTCGGCGGGGATTTTCGATTCAGATAAATGCTTCAAAAGACACGCTAGAATAGAATATAAACAACTGTTTTTTACCTTCAATAGATATTAAAAAAACCTTGTTCAGTTGGGAAACGCCTTTTTGTAAGCATTTCCGCTGTGAATTACATATATGTACATCTGATGAGATTTTTGACATTATAGTTTGTCTTACGATAATAATTTTTTAATCATTGAATCTTTCTTTCCCGTGCTGAGTTAGGATAGAGACATACAACTACGACAGTACTGATGGTAAGATAGGTCTGAGTTCAGGATCTTATAGGTGGGAGGGAAATTAAGCAACACACATCCATGCATTTGAATACGAACCAAAGATTTTTTTGTCGCTTTTGTCATTTGAGTCACCATTAAAAATGGCTCTTCAGCTGATCAATAAAATAATAATAAAAGTTGATTTTGTCAGAACTCACTCGGTTGACATCTTTGAAAATATATAATATGATTTTATAATTTTTTTTCTCTCTGTTTTTATGACTACAATGTTTTCATCTTGTTTTTAATTAATTAGTGATTAATATTATGTATTTAAATGTATGTATATATATAAATACACGTATTTATATTTGTCAAATACATGGCGCATTGGCATCAGCTGTAATGCCATGATTTGCTTTTTCATAAATAAATAAATCAATGCACTGAGGTGTACGTTTTCAGCAGTGAACTTGGAGTTTTGTTTTTGAATTTTTTTTTGCTCTTTCAATTTATATGCAGTGCCTTGTATGCCGTTTTCTATTCAATGATTGATGTGTTATTTTATATGCTATGTGCTGTTTTTAGTATACATTGTGAATTGGCGACATTTTAAAACGTATAAATAGTAAACAGTTATTTTGATGGAAAAACAATAAGCAAACCTCATCGCCTTGGGCTTCCAGCACATTTCAATATTTTAAACAAATCTTAATATTTCTATGAATTTCTTATATTTTTAAGTCGCAATTTTCAAATTGAATAATATTTGTTTAACCAAAAGTGTTGTAGAAATTTGAACAATCGAATCAGTTTTTAGCCAGGTAATTTTCAGTTTAACGAGGTCTTTATTAATTTGAATGAAGAAATACATCTCTTTTGTTCTCAGAGACTAAAATACTCTCCCGCAGTGCTGAAATGTGACTAATTGCTTTTCTGCCCCGAATCCAATAACAAACCGATCTTTCTCTGTATTCTTCTATCATTGCAGAGCTGAATTCAGTGATTTTACGTTAAATATTAGCTCAACCCAATTAATATAATGTACCCAACTATTTGAGAGAAAAAATGTCATGCCAAAATGTCTCCGGTCTGTATCGAACATCTTTCTATAGTGTCTATAGAATTAAATAATAATTCATTTAAATAAACATTAATATTAAAACAGTAAACTAAAAAACATATTCACCTAATCAAAGAAACAATTAAAGATTTCGACTGAACGTGCTTGATGGATTTTCAATATCAAATTCGAATCGTTTGAATTTTGTTCTTTTCCATTAGCAATGTCGCTAACATCCCGGGTTTCGCCTTCCGGCAACTTCATGCATTTTAGCTCATCTGTTGATCAGTTAGGGTTCATTCGTGCACTTGAAATGCCCAAAGATTCCAAAAGACAAAATGAGAAGAAAATATGCTTCGTAAACGACAAAACTCATGCACAAATACACAATTCAAACGATTCAATATGATCAAAGTTACATCATAATTTATAATTTAACATTGAAAAACTTAACACTTTGTTGCAAAGAACTTAATATTTTGATAGTTTTTCCAGCACATCATCATCAGAATAGCTCTAATGATGTTGCAGTAAGATCGCGTGATTCCGTGAAAACTATCGCTTTCCTTCAAGCCTAAGGCTTTTCAATCCAAAGTACTTTCCCATAGTAAAAACAAATTCTTCTACTCAATATTATTTTTCCGTATATTGACAATGTCATAAAATTTTAATTAAGTTTTTACCTTTGCCGTATGGTTATAAAATCATCTCTCATTTCAGGCTGACTCTGTTACCTCTTTTCAAGCGATGTGATCGTAAAGCGATAGAAAATTTAATTAAGAAATTGCTCTTTTGTTCTAATACACAGGACGAACGGAAGGTGGAAAGGAATGGAACGCCGACTGGGGGGCTTAAATCACGCAAATGTAATTTTATTATTGTCTTTGTTTAAATGGTGGCGCTGTTTCATCGGCTTTGTTCTAAGCCCATTTTATACAAGAAAAGCAGACAGAAACTCTTTTCTCTATATAAAGCAATGACACCTTGATACGTTTTTTAAATCACAATTGTCTTTAATATAAAATTAAAAATAACTTTTATTACTCCACGTATTGTGTTACTAATTGTGACACTTGTTTCGCTTCTTCATCTCAGCATCTTCGGACTTACTATCGTTTGCTTAAGTAATAACGCAAGTATATTTATTTATAATATTTTAAAATGATAAAATTCCAAAATGGAGTTTGGTATTTTTCCTTTTTACGGGAAGCATGGAGGAGGTTATATAATATAGTCAAAGCAAAGCAATCAAATAATTATACTACTAATGAACTAAGCAATTACAAAATATTAACTAATAAGATGCAATCAATTAATCCCTTCATTGTAAATAATGTAAACAGTTTAGAGCAAAATTGTTTTAATTTTGAATCTACTCCTAATGTGAAGCTTCTAACTATATACATTGAAGAGAGTCAATACATACTTAATAATGTCAATTATATTTAAAAAAAAAAAAAGTAATTTGTACTTATTCACAATTAGTTTATTAAGACCAGGACCGGTTTCACTCATCGCGTGCATTTTCAGCTGATAAGAATATAGTTTTAAGTGACACTAGTGTTGTTTATTAGTATTGCCTAGTTTTATATAAACAAGTAAACCGGTACTGATCTTGATGAATTAACTGTGGAATAGGTTCAAAAAATGTATTACTATTTTTATTAAAAGTATTTTTTCAAAAACAAGTTGTAACTTAGTTGCTCAAACTACTATTGGAGAAATGCAATATAAACAAAATCAGCCAGAAAATGACTAGTGGTTTGCTTATCGTTTGGATCGCATTGTAGATACTTTTTGGTTATGCAGTTAATGTATTTTACAATGCTATTGGCAGAAAATTTATATATATCTGTCACGTGAGCAGAGCTGTTTTTGAAATATGGACTAGTGTGCTTGAAAAAAAAATTTAAAAAATAAAACAGTGCTACTAGCTCAGCCACTGAGGACATATCGCAGAAAACAGTTTTTTTCGTTCGGAATTCATCTGGAAGCAGTCCCATAGAACGTGATGAACGTCTTTTTGTGCATGTCCATTAGTAAAATCCTGCCCAAAAACAAATTAGTGCAATGAAAGTTTTGCATTGCACTCTCCATAATTATGGAGATTGTTATAAACTATTAAGAAATATAAGCACCACTCAGTTACGTGAATGCATTTGGCACATCAACAAAAGTGTCCGTTGCAGAATTCGACCCATCACCCAATCAACCAAATAGTAGAAATTCTCAAAGGCATTGACCACTCTACTCCAAGTCTAACTTAATAATGATTGATTCCTATTTGTGAAACAAACTATTTGGTTACCGAAACCTAACTTTACTTATGTTAATATGTTTTCGCAACTTGAAATATTCTTAAGGTCACTTTTATTGTAGGAAAAAGACAATATTATAATTCTGCTACAATTATCAAATATTTTCAATAGATAATTTGGCATGATACAATTGGCTAAAATATCTTTTGTGTGACGGATTTTGCTTGCAGAAAAGATCCTAGAATAATATAATTATATCTCGGATCTCGGTTGACTTATGATAAGTTATTTTCAAACTTCTTGCTATTTATCTTATAAAATATTCAATATTTATTTATATATTATATGTGATAAATTGACAACAATGAGAAATTAAATCACGATAAATAAAAAATATTTCGAATTTGGAATAAGTTCGTTACGAAATCGATTTTATAGTTAGCAACAAGAATCATCATTGGTTAGATTTTTCAATATTCAGTGTCATAAAGTGTTCCATTTTTGAAAAGTTTTCTCATTACTCACGTTACGCGGAATCAATTTTACAATATCTAAATTTAGAACAAAAACATTTAGTATGACAAAAATATAACAAACTTGGTTAGTATATATTTTTTTTTTTTTGTATAGCCATTTGCTTTTATTTGGTAAAATATTCTCATTCTTCGTTAGAAAATTGGCCTTAATTTGTATTTAATAGCTTTATTACACAATCTCCAGCCTATGTCAACTTACTACATGATGATTTCTCTTTTAAATATTTTCGTTCCCATATACAAGTGGATAATCACATTATATTTCCAATCTAACGAACACAACACAAGTATATTTTAATCTAAATTATTCAATCTAATTTTAGTAGACGACAAAACGTCAATAAAGTACCAAATAAGGAAATTATGCTGCCAAAAAAAACCAAGCCTCGGCAATCGTAATTAGAGCTAACTGTCTTCTTTAAGATTTTATTGTGCACTTTCATAAATTTTAATATTTTTATCTGACAGATTATGCTTACGTAGGTAGGGATTGCAAGATAAAGATCGTTGGCACCTCTACAAAATCGGCGCTCCAGGTGATCGTTTTGGTATAATACTCTTCTACTACGGGGGGCTGCAGGCATCAATTTATTGTAAAATCAATTTGTGAAAGTGACCATTCGGTTATTCGAGCCCTTGGCACGAACAGTTTCTTGAACCACGACATGCTACATTTCTTCGTATAAGAAAAATATACTAACGGATTATGGTATGCTTTTTGGAAAAAGGATTTTTTTACATTAAAAATATGAATAACACCACTTACGTCGGATTAAAACTTATCTTGCCAATCAAGCTAATTCTGTGAAGCTTTTGTCAAGTTTAACTTTAAGATCTTGGACTTGGACCATGGGTGTTTGTGGTATCACTTCTGCTTGAATTGATTTTGAGTGGCATCAAAAAAATTGTGCGATGGGTTTGTCGGTAATTTTTTCGAACTTCATTTTAGTATAAAATTAAAACTATTTTTGTTAATTCCACATATTGTGTTTACAAATTAGTGACTCGTAGTTCACCTATTTAAGAATAATCTAAAGACCTTCAATAGCAAGGTTATTTTAGTAATAAAGTTAAGTTTGATTCAAATATTAAAAATTGCAAAATGGTAGTTCTTTTTACATAATGCAGTGACTGGGGTTGAAAGAAAGAAAAAATATTGTGCTTATGATGCCTACTAACACGGTAAATTATTAATTAATGCGTTGCAATTTTTTAGTCCCGTAAAAATCATCATGTGTCACGCACTTAGATTTGTATTATTCGGTTGACATCTTTGAAAATTTCTAATTTGATTTTATAATTTTTTCTCTCTGTTTTTATGACTACAATGTTTTCATCTTATTTTAATTAATTTGTGATTTTATTATGTATTTACATGTATGTATGTCCGGTATGTATGTCCATATATGTATGTCCGGTTCGTGGCGCAGTGTCAACGGTGTTGACTTGCGTGCCGAGCCGCCCGGGTTAGATTCCCGGTACGAGCGGATTTTTTCAGTCGATAAATCTTGTTCAAAGGCATGGGTGTTGTGTTGTTGAAAATCCCTTCCCACCTCTAAGATCCCAAAGAGCGACGCGTAGTGGCAGCGATTAGCTAATCACTAGTCCTGTCCTAGTCCTCATATCCTTTCCATCCCTACTCTCTTTGAAAAAGAGAGGTTGAGCAACTGAGTAACAAGCAGTTCTCGTACAAAAAAAATGATGTTGAGATAAGAGAGATAGTCCATATGATCCAGGTTGGGAGTGGACATGGTTTAAAAAAAATCATCGCCTTATTTATTTTTTTGTTTTCGGTTGCTATTATTTAGTCGTGCTATTTTTTATACTCAAAAGTTTTGAAAATTGTTAAAAAAAATTAGACAAAAGATACTAAGTTAATATTCAAGGTGGAGTAATGTTAATATTCGCAAACGGACTTTGAATTTGGTATCGACTCCCGATTACTAAGTACCTTTTTATAATCATTCTAACATTTTGAAAAATCCTAAACTTAGTTTACTCCAAAAGACATCTAACTCAATGACGCTAAGTATAATAATATTCACAAAGTATCATTTAAATCGGATAATCACTTCAAAGTAGTTCGCCACGTAATACTTGTAAGAAAGCTAAATTATAATGCTTACTTTTCAAACTTCATAATAAAGAATTATCGAGAAAGAAAGATTAGTGTGGTTCAAAAAAGTCATTATTTTGGGATTAGATCCGGCAAACGTTAAGATGAAAAATCTATAAAAAGAGATTCGCAATATCACCGCCTCAGCACTCATAAAATGCAAAGTATCTTATATCCTACTCTTGCCTTTATGAAGTTATTATTCAGTGAATAAAATTTCATCATAGGCAACTTATTAACATCTTAAATCATGTTTTATTATAATTTAAGTCAAGGATTTCTAATATACCATGATATAACAATTTACGTAATAAGCCATTAGTCAATTAAGCATATTTTTAAACGTTCAGTTGTGATTTTTGTTCCAATTACGCATTAAATTTAAATCTCAAGCATTAAGTATATTTTAGAATCATTTTTTTTCGGTGTTATCGTATAAAAAAAATCCCAAAAAGTCATTTAATCTATCGGTACTTATTAATCGTTACGATAAAACGCCTTTTTAAAAAATAAATCTGGTTTACTATATATATATGTAGATAATATTATAAAAACTGCCAGCTTTTTTACATAGGTAAATAAGACTGTGTAGAAGAAGTGTAATTGAAGTGAAGTGGAGCATATGGACTCCTCACAGAGTGTATCTCAACATATGTTTTTCTAGAAGAACTGCTTGTTATTCAGTTGCTCAACCTCTCTTAGGGGAAGTATAGATGGAAAGGATACGAGGACTAGGACAGGACTAGTGTTTAGGTAATCACTGTCACTATGCGTCGCTCTTTGGGATCGGAAAGGTGGGAAGGGATTTTCAACACAAACACCCACGATTTGAACAGATTTTTCGACTGAAAAAATCTGTTCGTACCGGGAATCGAACCCGGGCGGTCTGGCACGCAAGTCAAAGCCGTTGCCACTGCGCCACGAGAGTAAAATAAAGTATTTTTTTGTTTATCTCCATGTATGTATTTACATTCCACAAATCAAAATCTACAATATTATTGGTTTTAAAATAGCAATGTAATTTAGTTCTACAAAATTATCTTTTACACAACAGGAAAACGGAAAAATGTCGTAGTTTGTATTAAGAGAAAATTTTTGTCTTTTGTATCAACTTTATTTTAGCTAATTAACTTATTAAGTAATTTAAATTATGTAGTTCAATGATAAAGTATAAATTTAAAACCTTGTGGATAAGACTTTAGACTTTTCATGAAATATAAACTTTTCCGTAACGTCAAATCCGCCCAGCGTCATACCAGCTTGGCAACTGTACTGTGGCTCGCGTCAGAATTTATAATAGACAAACTGACAAGACTTCTGTCCTCGATTCAATTTCCGCTTAGACTCCGCAGTACCGGCAATCACGGACAATCTCGACAGGCCTCGGCTAATATTGTATTATTAGTATGTAGTGAATGCCAAAGTTGTCAAATTTACCAAAAAAAGAACAGGGATTGAGAAAATCTCTCTCATTTTTCATTTAACACTTTAGAAGAATATTTCATTGCCTGCCATGCAACCAATTTTCCAATGGACTATCGTTTCTCCGCGGCTAAAAGAACTTCTGGGCATTTATATTGATCTGTAATCAATAAGTGTTGATTACTTGATGCCGTATTTCTCACCCAACCGCGACCTTTATAGAGTTTAAAACCAAGAAAAATCAACTGATACGGTGACGAAAATAACAATGTATTTTAATTCTACAGAAATTACTTTCAATATTTTTTATAGCTATTTCGGCTTTCGCATTAGTCAAAACTATGTTGTAAACCTGCATTTACTCATACTTATATACTGTTGTAGACATGGTACACAATACACCTTCTTCTCTGTTCCACCATTCTAGTTTTATACAGAGAAGAAGATGTATTTTATACCATGTCTACAGCAGTATATATTAAATAATTTATGTAGAATTAAAATATAATGCTCTTTTTTTTTCACCGTATTAAAATGGAGTTCTACCAAATAAATGCCAACTCAATCAACAACAAATCAACTGACAACGTATTCTTTCAAGCACCGTCATTACACTGTCTAAAAAAAGATTGAGCTACAGAAAGACAACCATCTCTTAAAAAATTATGAGTAATGATCTGAACAAAAAAATACTTTGAGATGCTTGAGGAGACTTAAATAAAATATTTTTATAAATACTTGATAACGTGTGATAAAACAAATCATGAAACGAGGGTTGTGAAGCTTTTGAATTTTTGTGACGTCATTACGAAGTAAATAAATGGCGCTTTATTTCGCTGCTGCTAGGGGGTAAGAGGTTTGCTTTCAAGTTCTATAGCGCCTTTGAAAGGTCCCATTGCTGCAAATTAAATTATTATTATTTTTTAATTTGTTGTGCGATTTGAGCAACCAGCCCTGCTATGACGTCATCGAACACCAGAGAATATCGCGTCATGTGGGTGGCGAGAGCGGGATTTATCGGTCGAGGGGAACGGTCGCTAACGACGGGGGACCCAGGCTAATTGGATAAACGGACATCCTGGGGGACGCGTCGTGACGTCACGCCGGCCACTTCTGGTGATCGCAGAGTGCGCGAGCATCCGCACTAATTGACGACTTCCGGTCGGAAGCGTGGGGAATTAAAGATACGTCAGCAATATTTCAAATTGACACATGCGATTCTATTAGGTACGTATAAGCTAGAAAGATCTGCAACTTTTGCATCATTAAAAAGCATCTACCTTTCTCAATCGTCCAACTTATCCTAGCTACTGCTAATGTCCAACATATCACTACATCAAAGCAACATAAGAACAATCTGAAAATATTATTTAATAGTTAACGGTTGTACCTATAGTTTTTTTACATAGTAGTAAGCATTTTTTGTTACATTCAGTTTTATAAAAGTACTGTTGACTTTTGACTGTTATTCTCATCAATGGTTTTTGCTTCGCTTGAACTAATAGACACAAGTTATATCAATACAATATTTTGGTAAAAGAATATAGTGTTTCTTTCGATGGATCCGGTGGTAACTTTGTGGAAGCTCATTTTAATATAAAATTAATAATAACTTTGATTATTCCACGTATTGTGCTACTAACTGTGACACGTGTTTCGCCTCTTTAAGAGGCATCTTCGGACTTACTTTAATTATTTAAATTACAGTATAACTGATTGTTACATCATACATGTTTTCTTAAAATGGCGCTCATAGCTTAAAGCACGTTTTTTAAAAGGTTTTCTTACACTTGCGTTAATGTAGAGATATCAAATCCTCGTGAAAAATTTGTATGAACCTTCTTTAGTGAGAAATAGGTTATGTGGTATTATAGTTAGTTGATCAACTCCCCTCTTAACCGAAAACTGTGATTGTTTCATTGATTACAAAGGTACTTTTAGAGAAAAAAACTGGCTAGCAATTCGTTTTCCCCTTATCTTTATCGTTAACAATTAACATATCTGACTGCTTTCATAGCAATATTAAGAATACATTTTCTTTACATGAAAACCTAAATACCTTTTAGAAATACTTTTTTTAATCTCAGTTTAACTAAAAGTAAATTTTCAATTGTGAAAATCACATTATACTGATGAATGAGTAAATCTTCACAAAAATAAATTGATTTTTTTTAAATTAAATATTTTAAGTAAATAACAAATCTAATTTACTTTCCCAGTTTATTATTTACTCGGATGCGTATAAAAAAACTATTTATAAGGGCATTTCATGAAATATCAAAACTTTTATAAATCTACCTTTTGGAATAAATACTTGGAAAAGAAGGGAAGGTACACAGAGAAATTATTAATTCTCGGAGTTGATGGCTGGTGCATATTTTTTTATATTGCTAATTTTTAATTTGGACACGATGATCACTTTGAGTTTATATTTTAATAATAATATTTTCAGAATATTATCCATCACCCACCGAGCCCTTTTTCTTATTCAAGAATTTTCAAATTTTCTTTTTTATAGATCATGATAAGGCCGCTTTGAGAGACTCCCGTTTGTTTGGGCACTAATAAATGTTCTTGTCACAGTATAACATGGCTAATAAAAATGTTACATTAATTTAGTTTTATCACTATTAACTCTGCAACAAAAGAGATTAAAAGACAAAGCGGACCTCTGGTGGGAACAAAGGAGTTGACTCGTTATCCGGTTTTATAACTGTCAACCTACCCAAGGCTTATATATCTCCCTACGACTCCTTCTATCCAAGCTTCCTTATTTATAGTATCTACAACAAATCTTGGCGCTTACACAAAAGGGAAAAGCTTGAACGTAGTAAGTAAGCGTCCAGATTATTTAGCAATTTTTTTACGAACAAATATCATGTGCCAATGAACTTTACGCGTATCGCGTGTTGAGATCAGTTGTATTTGGTGCATTTTCATGCATATGTAATATATCTTGTCAACAAAAACATCAAAATACTGTGTATACTTTAATCTTATGATCTTAGAGTAATTTGGAACACACAATAAAGCCCGACTAAATATCCTCAACTCGTATAAGTAAACATTACAATATTCTTGCCTTCTCAGTG
Source organism: Himalopsyche kuldschensis (assembly GCA_028554975.1). Taxonomy (NCBI): domain Eukaryota; kingdom Metazoa; phylum Arthropoda; class Insecta; order Trichoptera; family Rhyacophilidae; genus Himalopsyche; species Himalopsyche kuldschensis. Next base: position 4,427,786 of record JAHFWI010000005.1, read on the forward strand.
ATACATAAATTATTGTGATTTCATCGTTAGATTAATCGTACTTTATTTCTCAAGTTCTTCACACCATCATAAATTTCGACATACTCGAATGCTCGAAGAGAAATGTACCTGGCCACATATTTCTTTCGGTATATTCGAGGTCAAAATGAAAATTCCATCATTATTGAGAATATTCCTGATAATGTTTTGAAGAACAAAGATGAGTTGTTTGTTCTTCTAAGGAGTAGAACCAGTCAGTCAATGGGGATGCCACTGGGGAGAGTTTTAGCGATTTTAAGCGATTATAGCTTCGGATGTCGACATATTCCACATGGACGTAAGTGAGTTTACATAAGTACTATTTTGTATGTATTATAGTTGATTTTGTCAGAACTCACTCGGTTGACTTCTTTATCAATTTCCAATGTATTTTTTTCACTCTTATATCTCTGTAAACTATATATTTTTTTCTTCCAATGATTTAATCTTTTTCACATTACTTATTTTATCAAGACAGATGACAAGAGACAATATAAAATATTAAAACATAATCTTTTGATTTGACGACTAATGGATGCAAATGTGGCATAATCAATAGCTCATTTATTGAGAATTCGAGTATTTTAAAATTTTACTTCTCGATACTCTAAAAGTTGAGATGACGAATAATTTTAATCTCAAGCATCTAGTAACATATTTTTATAACAATATTTAAGTCCTTGTGTCTTCATAGGTATTCATCCACCGACGGCTCTCTCAATCTTAATCATTTCATATTACTTACGTTTGGCAATTTGACGTGTACTTATTGCCACGATTTGTTCTCACAGTCATAATATTAAATTTTATACTATACCTAATGCCAGTTCACTTACTTTCCGATATAAGTCAGCGCTGGGAATTTGCCAAGTCTACATTCTTACATATTATCTTTGCCGACAACATCCCTGTTCTCTAATTAATTTCGCTCAGCTGTTTCAGTTTAATTAATTCCCTGAGGGGGATAAATAGCAAACACATTCTATTTATTCGTTTGATTGACATGAAACGCATATTTAATAGCAATTAAATATTTGTTTTCGCTCTCAAGAGTTTCTCTAGACGGGAGAAATGTTGTGTTAAGCGCTAATTGAAATTGCGAATAATATTTTATTTATCATCTAAATGTCTTTTGATTGAATTGAATATTTTATTTAACAACAAATAGTAATTTTGACACCTGAAAATATATTGTAATTTACATTACGTCATTAACAATACCCCTCGTTAATTCAAATAGAGTTATTTTGAGTCCTTAATAAGTTGCGATCCGAGTGATTTCTCGAAAACATTTGCAAAATTATGTGAAATTTATAGGTATAACTCCGATGCTTTTTAAATTACAATATTGGAATTTGCATTGCTGGGTTAAGAAATATTATTCATTTATAAAAAATGTTTTAATTCAAAGATTCCCAGACTGTGTTTTGCATATTAGCAAAATATAGCAATATATAGACTTATTGTTATAATTTTAAATGGTTTAAATACAGAATAGATAGCAAAATATTGATTCAACAGTGAGAGTGGATACTGGCCCTTTTCAAAAAATAGTAATACTACCATTAGAAATTGTTTTTCGAAATTAGTATATTGTGATTTTTTTTTTATATTTTACTCGAGCATAAAATTTGTATTTGCTGTAATTATCACATCGACAGACGATAAAGTGACTCCTGTCGGTGTGTTCGGTAATAAGTTCGATCCCTTATAATAGAAAAAATCCTTAGTTTTATACGATTGGACTGCAACGTGTTAATATTACATATCTCTTACGTGCATATATTCTAGCAATTCACCATAATAATAAATGCCAATTGTGGATGTTCAGTTAATACGAGTATTTTGTTCTCATCAAAAATTGTTTGTTAAGTGTTTTTAAACTTTAAACTACCATCTTTTTAATTATACTCAAATATATTAGTATAACAACCCGATAATTTAACGAAACTGAAGTAATACTGTTTTACGTAGGATAACATGAACTAAGGATATTGTATCAGAAAATATTTAAGAAAAACTCTGATTCAATCAATTTACACAATTATTACCTGTTATTGTTAAAAGGTATGAAGTAAAATTTTTACTCATTTTACAGAACCGATCCCTTTCGAAAGTATTAAATTATGTTTCATTGTATTTTTAAAATATTGTGTTTAACTCCCACTAAAAATCTATACATCATTGGATTTTTATTAAATATTGTATTTCAATTTAATTTGAAATAAGCCCCAAATCCCTCATTTTTTACAACTACAAATTAAACATGGTAATCTTCGTATTGAAGAAAATATTAATCCCAGAAAACATTTCCCATGTCTAATCTCTGAGAGTATAGAGAAAGCAAGTAGAAATTTGTCACCAATCTTGAGATTCATGTTTTCATTTGCAGAAATTCGCTTTAATCTGTATAGTTTGGATTAAGATAACGCGACATTTCGGTATCCGTTATTATTATACAAGCGTTGTAACTTATACGTTCTGGATCAATAAACCGAAACTTTGGATCGTATATAAATTTAATCTAATAATCGGTCTCTGAGGTCTAGTGGCAAAAGCTTTTCCTTAGCGATCAGGTAGGTCTGGGATCCTGGTAAGGTCAGATTTTTTCAATTGAAAAGGAGATCTTAGAAATGAATGTATCTCATTTTTCATTGAGTTGTTTTCAACTTAATTCATAAAAGTTTCTTATCGTGTTTGTTTTGTATGACATTCATAATTAAAAATATTTGGCGCCCATTCGCTTTAATTTCAAAAAAAATATAGATTGAAAGTCGTTTACATATTTGTCTATTGTTTTTTTAAGTAAAAATATGTTATGCTTAAACACTAAAACGATATCAAGAGAAAATTTTGTGTTTGTATTATTTTTAAAATATGGAATGTATGCTTTAAGCTATTAAAACGTCGATTAAATTTCTCCTCCGTTCTTGTTCTCCCTTTGCAAAATTTTCAAGATTAATATTTTTTATTGCCAAATGCCTAAAATAAAACCGGACGCTTTTTAAATACCAATCCTTTTAAAGAGATATATTAATTTTAATTTTGATTGATTGTTTTTCACCCCTTGACTTTTGCACAAATTTTCTCCGCCCATTAATTTTTGCCTGCCCGTTTTTTAACAAAATATGCTGGATCAACGAGTTAGGTTTAATAAATATCGAAGCTTCCATTATTTGACACATTCAGCCACATAAAGTAAACATTATCTGTGAATAATTACTGTAAATTTTTCAATTTATATCTGTCTTTATTTAAAAAGTATCAATTAATGATTTCGATATAGACCACAAAAACTATTTCCGGATTCTAAATTCTATTAACATTAAACTATCCATGTCAATTTAGTTCGGTTAAAAATGGTATTGGGAAACAAAATACTCAAATAAATATAATATTCTGTGATATTATCGTATTCGAGCAATTGAACTCATTACCGGGATTTCCACATCTAATTATGGTTGACAGACATGCAGATTTATTTATTTTATTAATTGCACTCATTTTTGGGCTTTTACTTTGATAATGATAATTCATACTTAATTGATTTTTGATGTATTGGTTTGCATTGCTAAGAGGTCTTCAACATTTTATTTAAAGTCTATTTTTCTTTTAATTTGCTTCAATTTAGTTGTTTTACCAATTGTTTGTCATACCTTGTTTTTCTTACTAGTTTTTGTATAAATCTCACTGTTTTATTGTATTCCTTATCAGTTGACAATGCTCGCAATGGGCGAAACCAGTCCTGATCAAATAAATTTTATGTGGAAAAAGTACTAAAAATGTATTATTATTTTTATTATAATGCCTTTCCACCAAGTATTGACAGTGAACACCTTAAAAATGATAAATATTATAAAATTAAAAGTAAGATTAGCTTTGCAACAAACTAAATTGGACATTCTATACTCTTCCAAATTTATTACGAATTTGCTTTTACTGTTTCGATAAATATGGTTCTTTTCTGTTGAAAGCAATTATTATAAAATATTGTTTCGGCTGGTATGATATTCACTCTCCTGGTCATGGAAAACCCTTTACGAGTTTATCATACAATGGGACTTTTTCAGGAATTTTACACTAATAGAATGATCTTTGTTTTCTGAAGTTTGTTATTCAAGCACATACACAAATAGATGATTATTATTTTATTTAGATATTAAAATAAACTGCCATTGATCAACAAGCCGATACAAAATAAAGATGTTAAACTTAATTGCTTGTTTTCTAATTGTGAAAATGTTAAGATAGAAGTTGAAAAAATGGATACATTCATTTCAAATAATAAAGTTGCTTGAATGATTGAAAACACATTTCCACAATGTTTGTTGTTAAAGTACTTTATAAGAATTCCCAAAACATAATTTTTGGAAAACCAACACAGCCAACAAAATAAAGTTCAATATAACATTTTTAAAGAAATAGAACCCCTGTGTTCTGAAAGTGTTTTTATGGGGCTCCCAGAAACCAACATAAATAATTGGTAAAACTAACTGATTAATAGGTTCTCGGGGGCAGTTTACAAAATTGACAGGTAATCGATTTGCGTCACATGTTCGAAATTTGCCATCGGTTTTTTTTTGCCAGCCCCTCATTGTTCATTCTACGGTTTATTTGTTCTACGGATGAATCGCCATTTTTTATGAATGATATATATTTTGGATTTCACCTGATAAATTGGAGGTGATGGTGTAATTTATCGTTATTTTATTATTTAACAGCATAGCATTTTTTTTGCATTGATGGTCGCTTGAATTCAAACTACTAACGCCATAACGCCAACACACGTGTTGCTTTCATTTCTTATATTTTATAGTGTAAGTATAATAGTGAAAGTTCTTACGACCATAATTTTAATTTTTTTAAATTACAATTGAGAAATAATATGTCTGGAATTACCTTCCACGCTATAATTACCGTGTTCATGCGATTTTATATGTTTAAAATACAGTTATTCTAAAAACCACCAGGTGTTTTTAAAGTAATAACATTACGAAGTTTTCAAATAAGCTTATAAAAATAAAAACGATTTAGAAATTTTTAAGCACTAAGAGGTTTTGAAAAATATATACAAGCATTAAGGGCGATAAATTAACAGTGCAATTTAAACATAACGGATCAGATGTTTATACTGGAAGCATTTTGAAATTCTCCTCCCTACATACTAGAGACTCCAATTACTCGTCATCCCAACTACTCGAGTATCAAGTAGTAATTTTTAAAAATACTCGAGTATACTCGATTAGTTTCAAATGTACGAAAATATATACTGTTAATTCACATCTTTGGAAATTATAAATAGGTGATAAATAAATAAATAAGCTTATTTAATTTCATTGATACATTTATTTCATTTTAAGACAGAGATGTTTTATTTTGTCTCTTGAAAACCATAAACTCTCGTCATCATATACGTGCAATTGATAAGACAAGCAAGCAATTGATAGCAAGACCCAACCACACGGTAAAACTGTTTAAAAAATATATTACTTGATGGTAAAATCCACCCTTTCAGCAATGCAATGATAAAGTATTGTATATATTTTTTTAAATGAGTGAAAAAACTTTGGAAAGAGATGTTCATACTAGGAGTATTATTCGAGTATTTTTCAAAATACTCGAGTATCGAGTTCTTGAAAAATTTCGAGTATACTCGAGTATCAAGTACTCGATACTCGAATTGGAGTCTCTACTACATACCGATAATCTTAAGTGTATATATGCCCTCTCTTCATGCACAATAAACATTTAATCATACTTTTCTTATTTTAATTATTCTATGTTTTCTTCCTTCTTTGTAGTTTGTTCAAAATATCACCATTTGCACTGTAATTTCTAGACAGTAAAAATGCCAAAGAAAACAATTACAAGTAAATACACATTAAATAATATGAGTGACTTTTTTTTGGAACTTTTTCGATGCGTTTAGCTTAAAAATGCTTTTAAATTACTCCAGGACTGCGGAGTCGTAAAAAATCACTACTCCGACTCTAACATTGACCAAAAGCACGACTCTGACTGATTTGTTTTTTAAATTCGTCTGGATTTTTTCCTACCTTTCTTATTTATGTGAACTAAATTAAAGATCAACCAACCAATCATGCAAAAGCAAAATTTTATATTATACATGTTATATGAATACAAATTTCAAAATTTCAAAAGTTTTTCACGACTCCGACTCCAAAGCCCTGAAATATATTAAATAATGTTTTTTTAATTGAAATATATTCAGAAGTCTTCCAGACAGACGGTAAACAAGTCAAGGCACATCTTATTTTTTCGCAATTTCCTGGCCATTATGTTTAATATGCCATAGCGACAAATCGTATCGATTGAACACTGCCTACGAGGCGCCTTCATAACTTGACCTGTCCTTTCAAGTATATTTATAGGCAGACTTGCCGAATTTTCAAAAGCTCTTGTCATACGAATAAAAAAGGTTTGAGGCGTTTTTTGTTGAGATAAATGTATATTTGGAAAGTTAATAACTGATAATTTGCTGATTTTAAACATGTTCAACATGCTATGGACCCAAAAATTTACTGAGGCAATTTTATATGGTGATTTATGACACATAATTTGAAAAGGAAATCTGATCCAGGTAGAGAAATCGTAAATTGTATATAAATAAATACATTCTTACCGAGTATTCGAATACACGCAATAAGTTACCAACATAAAAATATCCATAACTTCATTTCGAAAGGCGAGAAAAATTAAGGAATATTAAAATATTTAACTATTATTAGATATTAAGAAATAGTAAAAAAACCGGAGAATCAAGACCGGCTTCACTCATCACGAGCGTTTTTAACTAAAAAGTTGAAATTATCATGTGAAAATGCTCGCAATGAGGGAAACCAATCCTGTTCTTAGTAAATTTGTTGTTTAATAAGTTCAAAAAATGTTTTATTCTTTCTTAATATAATATAATGCCTTTTCACCGACTATTGACAGAGAAAACCATTAATTTATGAGCCTTATTTGGACTTTTGGCAATATACTTTTTAGCAATATGAAAAAAAAAATAACTTTATTGTACTTTAGTATTATGTGAGTGATAAAAAATGACGGACATAGCTTGTGTTTTAAAATTATCACATTCAACGATTTTAAAAATTTTTAAAGAATATAGTAAAGAATATGCTGATGAAAAAACATCTATTAAATCTACAATAATAAAAACAAACTTGGACCTATCTACGAAATGGAAAAACTATTGGTGATTTGGAAAGAAGATTTTATAAAAAAACGAATCTCCTTAACCTTGAGACCATAAAGGCAAAAGCGCTGACCATTTTTTAAAACCTGAAATTAAAGGAAAATAATATGAGATTTTTTTAAATAAAACAGCTATTTATTTTATTATAACAAAATATTACTAGAAAAATACTGCAAATTTCTATACACACGCGATTTTTTTTAATACTTATTTTAATAAAATTAGATTTCGGTCGTCAGTCGAGAACTACGTGTATTAAAAAAAAGAGAGCTCCGAATTAAATGTGTAAAAACGTCAATCTATAATTGGTGAACAGCATAAAAATAACTGAACACCCTCTTAATTATGAGTCTTAAAACAACGATGAAATTAATTGCAAGTGCTTAACAATTATAATTATCATGAAAACAAAGCATTTTCTTTTGATTTTTCCATCGGTAAATTTCTCCCACTCGATCAATTAATTATGTTGGTAATTGTTCATAGTCATTTCTAACTAAATGTATAAGTAATATAATATCATCTGATATCAAATAGTTTCATTCGTATTTTTTATTGACCATGAATTCAAGTGTGGACATATCTGAAATAGTTGTCCCAGGATTGGAAAAAGGACCCTTTGAGAACGACGATAATAGGCTGTGTATTCATCGTTGGGTATTTGACGATGGGTCACTCGAGGGTCAATTCCAATGGCGAACGAAGGGTCAGACATAAAAATCAATCGACTATAGTAGCAGTAGTTTACGATACTTATTTCATTACAAAGATGCCCTTTTGTTGTACCTTATGGCCTTTTCGTTTACAGCACTATGTTTTTCAGATCAAAATATCGTTATCAAAATACACAGTGATACATAAATACTAATATTCAGTAACAGTAATTTCAAGTTTTTGATGAATAAAGAAGGTTCCCAATTTAGGTAATTAAACAATAGAAATAATTTTACTCGAAAGATCTTTATACAAATATGAAATAAAATCTATTCGTATCATATACATACATATAATAGAAAATGTAACCACTACTTTGAAAACTTACTTCTTTCGTCCTGAAATTATTAGAAATACAATATTTATCCAGCGGTATTTGGTAAAACCTTTTAGCTTATATAAATCAAATTAATATATGTGTTCAATTTATTAGAAATTGTATGAATCATTTCCGTTCAAAACTTGTATGGCAATAACTCAACATTAATACTGAGCGCAATATTTGTTTAGTATCTACAAAATAAACAAAAAACTAAAAGCAGTATGTATCATTTATACCTAATAATATATTTTTTAAATTAAGTTAAACTTTTAATTCTGTAACGGTAACTGCCAGTTGTGTAACTGCTCTTAGCCACTCATCTAATTCGCTCTTTGTGTTTACTGGCTCAAATCCTTGTACGGGCTTAAGGGTACGGGTATTCTCAAATTAATTGAATTTCGAAGGAATGAGTTTGTGTCATATTTATGATCATTCTAACTTGACAATTTTATACTTTTTTTGGCTTCATTTTTATATTCTTACACTTTTTACCCGTTCCATAAACGATAGATTGATCGACTAATTGATAGCCAGTTCTTCTTTAAATGTTCAGTTGCATTTTACAAAGTAAGCATGGTTAAAGTTTCACATTAAATACGTTAACAAAATGTTTTGATAGACTATTTTAATCGATATATTCTATTTTTGTATGGTTTATCTGAAATTTAAATAAAAGTAGATGACATATTTATCTAAATATAAATTTGATGCTATTGTTGAAAAAGATGGTGATTATTGTAGACAAAGACATTTCGGTAAATAACAAGCATTCCAAAAACAAAGTATTAAATAAAGTCGTTCCCCTAAATAACGATATAAAGATCGGATCCTGCCCCAAAAATAACCACCATTCGTTTGTTTATTCAGAATGGAAAAAAATACTACCATTTTCCAATCCACCGGAAAATTTCCCTCCACATAAGATAAAAAAAGAACTTAGGAAAAACTGCCCCGGGGTAGAATTCTCGCGAAAATTCTTAAGATGTCTCCGCAAGTAGAATAGTTCAGTGCACTCGAAATATTTTCAAAGTATACGCTCGAAGCATTTTAGTTATGTTTTAACCCTTTCCTGATACCGAGTTCCCGGTAGATGTTGGAACTTGTCCAACGTTATATCTCGTATGCAACAAAGAGTATTTTATAATACAGCCTTGCATCGTACGCCATTACTCATTGTGCTGTTGTATATACTGAGAGAATCACTCAGCCTCTAAAAAACTGCATTTTTGTTTTACGTTCAATACAAAAATGCTTTAGGCAACGAAAGCCTTACCCCATGTACTGGTAAAGACCAATAGATTCAGCCGTTGGCTATTTAACATATAGGACATAGAATCCGAGCCTGTAAACCAAGTGGTCATCGTCATTCACTTCGATTACTGGGTTCACGTTTCGGTTCCCTACAACGGTACGACCATATTCCTAGTTCAATCAATTTTTTCAATGAAGACATGCATGTATTATACATTTCTATGATGTCTAAAAACTTCTCCCTATCTGTCGTGGCAATTGGATTATTGCTAGCTCTGCTATGTTTCTATTAAAAATACATACCTACATACCAGGTAACGTGTTAGCGATTTTAAGAGGTATTGATTTGGATGTCAAAATTATCCACATGGACGTGAATGAGTTCAGACGAGTACTATCTTGTATGTATTATAGTTGATTTTTTGCAACTTACTCGGTTGATTTCTTTACCAATTTTCAATGTAAATTTTGCATAACATTTCAAAAGCAATAAACTTATAATTTGTGTTATTTGTAATGTAGATAAGTATAAAATTAATGAAATAATCAAACACTATTTTATTGATCTGCTTATCAACCTTATTTTAACCCAAAATATTATCGGAAGTTTTATATCCGTAAACCTAAATTGCTTTAAAATCCGCTCAAACTTTCTGACCTTACTTTAAATATATAGAAGAAATCATTAGTATAGTCATTATAATATTTGAAAGGGTTTCGTATCCTTAAATATAGCAAACAACGAATAGCAATTTTATAAGAGACTTAATTCTTACTGAAGATGGATTTGGCGAATAGTGGTACGTTTTTCGACTAATTCTCATCCTAAGACATCACAGGTTACTCCTTTGGTAGACCTATTTATTTCAGAAATATTTTTAACATCAAACGGTAGACAAAAAATACTGTCAAAATATTTCAATTCAAATTTATTAGGTTTTTTTATTTTACCATGACTATTTTACTATAGCTTTTAAGTCATTAACATCGAAAAGTTATTTCAAATTTGAAAATTTGTTTATTTTTACGAAAACTTTTCCTCGATTTTTCTCGTTAGATATCTCATCGTATTCGTTAAATTTAATGGTTAAAAATGACAACCCTAGAGCTGCAGTAAGCCTACTCTCCGTACCCTCTGTCCGTATTGTCTGTGGAGTTTTCGCTCGCCTAGGGGTGGATTTGACACTTGAAACACTCCTCTGGGAAGATAGAGAGAGACTAACTCGACACTTGAAGTTTTCAGTTGCAAAAATTATCCTTAGGCAACTACCCTTGTTCAAAATTTTAAGCAAAACATTTTCAATTCAGAAATAATAATACCACAGCCGAATAACATTTATTTTTATTCGCATTTTTCTTAGAATAAACATTTTATCAATAAAGGTTTTATCTATGCGAATTTCAAAACGATATTGAGGAGAGAATAATTTGGACAATGGTTTGGATGTTTCTCGTCTGAGATGACAATATTCAATTCAAGGAAGAAAAAAAATACGACGGTATTAATAATACAAAAAAAGATTATATTCAAAAAAATATGTATTTTAGTCATACCATCCCTTTATGTAAATCATCGTTTTTGGAGAAGAAATTTCCTGGTTTATATGAAATTACCTTCTGACTTAATCAATTTTATTACACGGTAGGTTCAAAAGCTATCATTTTTAAATCGACAAAAAAGAGCTGCATAAAAAAAATCATTAATTTTGTTGACTTCCAGCTCATATTCATGTCACATTAAAACAATTAACACAGAAAATTACAAGGAACCATCCTAGCATTTTTGGGACCCTACCAAATTAGTGGAACATGCGAGAAAAGTTAAAGACCGAATTCCACCCAGGATTAAGTTGAAGAATAAAATTTTACAATTTATTAAAAACATTCCGTTGAAAAAAGTATTTTTTCACACAAAAATGAACTTTCACCATGATACATTGGTATTGATCTTAATATGAATACGAAGCAATTGAATAATAAGGTTTGCAAATTGTTTTATATTTAATCAAATAAAATATATTTGCATTTAAATTGGCTTAGGTGATATCTTTATAAGCTGAAAAATTTACTTACACTTTCACTTACGAAGAAATTTTCATTTTGTATTGAACTAAATAGGATTATGTAATGTATTGCAATCCAATGATTGAAAATGATTTTTTTAATAAGCATCGATACAGTTCCAATTCTCATATGTTGGTAATACATTTTTCTTAACATATTCTTGTTTGTAAATATATAAACAAACCAGTTTTTTTAATAGCTGTTGAAACACCCGTACACTTGCATGGATATACTAAAAGATAAAGCCCGGGTTGTTATGGTTGACGTTAACAAACTTTTATAGAAATGAACTAATGATAAACAATTTTGAATTTGAAAGCTCTGCTTGCACTTCTCCCAAATCTGAAAACGAGACAACTGTGAGGAATATAATGCGATGAATCAGACGTCCAAATATCAAGTAGTACCGAATATTATTCAAAGCATAATACCTAGTGCCATTCAACTTTAAGCTACAAACTTAGTTCATACATTAGTTATATTGGAGTCGATTTTTAACAACTAAAAGAACGACTCCAACAGCAAAATTTTATGTTTTTTTACTTTGCATAAATATATAATAATTCCGTTTCATACGCCTACCGTAAAATTTATTAATTACTAGTATTCGAACCCGGCTTCGCTCGGAACAGTTTGGGGTTATGTTCACCTCGGCGCGTAAATTAAGACGGGCCAAGTTTAAACAACTGGCAACTTAATGACCAACAATGCAAAAGGGAATTAGAGACCCACAGACATACATACGCCGTTGCGGACATATATACGATATTTCGGGTTTATATATGTACTATTTTGTCGAATGTACTACTCGATACTCGAGTAATTGGAGTCTCTACACACACATTGGTAACGAAACAAATTTACCGTCGAAACTTTCGCGAGCGAAATCAATTCGTTTGTTTGAACTTGCAACAACAATGCAAAAGGAAATTACAGACCCACATACATACATACGCCGTTTCGGTTTTATATATAAGATTTAAATAGCATTCTAGATGCCCATTGAATATTTTGATGTGAATAAAGAAAGAAAAAAAGATATTTAAATTCACATATGTGTAACAATATTTGAATAGCTAAGTCTCTTTAGAAAACTTCATTAACTACTGTAGTACCAAAATACATACTCTTAGTAGGGTATATGATTGAAGTATTGATACAAACCAAAATATAAACATTTATGTTTATTGATTTTTTGACATTTCGGATTCGATAGCATGACACCTTAGTACAAATTTAATAGTAATATTATTGATTTAATAAAATATCTTAACACATTTCTTTTTAAGAATAATTTAGATAAGGTAGGATGCAAAATTATTACACAAAAGCTCCAAATTAAAATTAAAGTTTTTAAAATTTAGTTCATCAATCTTTTGAGAAATGATGAACAAAAGAGAGCTAAATATAGCTTCTAAGCATGGCAATTAGCTTTTGGATAAAAGTTTTTTACCATCAAAGTGCTTCCAACTCAACCGGTTGTTTACGCATGAGATATTCAAGTAGTTCATAATTTCCTTGTTAATTTTGATTCAAAGGAAAGAACAAAAAGTCTTTGATGTTTTTTTTAATTGACATTTCTCAAAAGTTGAATCACTTGCTCGGGCTTCTAAGGCTTCAATTGCATATTCAAAGGTCGCTTGTTCCACGAAAGTTCCCCAGGCCAAAAAGCGCATTACAACACTCAACGTACGGCTGAACGCATCGCTGTCTCGCTCGGGCACTTCAAAATTAATGAATCCGTCTCTCTTTTCTGTCTATAAAATGAGGCGAAATTATAGTGCAAAGCTTGAATGCAAATTACAAACTGCTGACAAATTCCCTTGTGCAATTGGTGTCATTAGATAATCCGTATTCAGACTTACTATTTCATATCTTGAGTACAACCTAACATACCTAACTGGCCAAATGATTAGTTTTTAAATCAAAATCAAGTTTTAATTAATTTTCAGTCTTAAAATACTTTCGCTCGGTCCGTGGCATATATGTCAACGTCGTCAGCTTCCTTGAAGGACCACCCGTTTTCGAGTACCTATGCGAGCAGATTTTTTCAGTTGATTTATTGATTCCGTTTGTAGACAATGGGTTGTTAAAAACACTTTCCCACCGTTTCTATCGAAAAACCCTACTCTCATTGGAAAAGAGAGGTTGGGCAACTGAGCAACAAAGCAACTCTCGTAGAATAAACATGTTGAGATCAACTCCGCGCTGAGTCCATATAGGACAAACATGGTTAAATAATGTATATTTAAATATATGTTCGGTTATTTAGTTTAATGGTGGCACTGTTAAGTTCTAAATGTCTTAATTGTAAAGACATTTCAAGATTTTCAATTCGTATATAGACTATTTTCAACGATCATAGATGTTTTACCGCCTTTTCAAAGCATGTCCTCGATTCTCTTAAAACGTCGGCGTATTTGTGGGTGTTTGGTGTGCTTTTTTTCTTCGAGTTGTTAACCGTTGACTTCAAAAATCGAATCGAAAGATGGCCATCAATCAAAATCTGTGATGTCACATGTTTTTTTTTTCCAAAATCATATACGGTATATTTTATAATTGTGTCATATTATATTTTAATATGTGTGGGTAATCGGAGATGAAACTAGTTGACGAGGCAACCTAAGACATTTTATAATATTTATTGATGATTCTCAGATGAAATTAATATCACAAAAGATCGTTATACAATCATGTCTAGCATATAATGTTTGTTATCTTACCAAAAACATTCAATATTTTCTATTCGTAATATCTAGAGATTATCCTTGTAAAAAAACGAGAATTGTTTTCAATATCGTCCCCTCTTTGTCAAAGAACGTTCCGTAGAAATAATATTAAAACTCTTTGAAATAATCTCCCACTTTATTTATATCCTGGAAAGATAATCCTGAATACTCCGCCCCTAAATGAAACCAACACTGCAAGGCATTTGATACCGCCATAAGCCCGAGTTAGGGGATATGTTTTCTAGATTTTAGTACACTTGGGGTCTCAACTTTTCCAAGAACACTTTCTTGATCTAGCGCCGCTTAGACCACCGCGATAAAGACGCGACCACAATTATCTTAACCCCATTGCAAAATTCAATTATCTCGCACTGAAGTAAAACAATTTTTTATTTGAAAAAAAAATATATTGTTTTCAGAATGTCTCGATAGATAGAAATAACTTTTTATCCTAAATTATAATTTTATTATTTTCATTATTTTGATTATATTTATAGAAATAATATATGTACACATAATAATAATAATAATGATTTACGCCACGGCAAAATAACCTGGAAATTTTCTTTGATCTAATAATTTTCCTGTGTTGTATTTAAATAAATAAATCAATTCGAAGAAATCTGAAAGTATAAATAAGAATATTTATCGCCTGGTTGTATAAAGAAACAATCGCGTTAGAATTAAAAGCTTTTAAGTCAACAGGAGAAAATCTTTATTTAATTACAAATAAATTATTTTATTTAATTTCTTAGCTAACACATCAACAGCAAAAAGTTATCTCACAATGAGACCTCAACAAGTTATCGATTGTTTGTATTAATTTAATCTTAAAGCTAAATGTTTTATTAATTTTTCAACCACTTGACTGAAAATAAATATCAACGAAAAAAGATTAGATGCTCAGCACTAGAATAAAAAATCACATCTTGGTCAGGATAAAATATCATTGAAAATTAAATTGAATATTATTTCGTACCAGGAATGCTGGCTTAAAAATGTAAAGAATACAATTAATTTTGGTCAATATATTGAAAATGCGATTATGTTTGTTTGAAATCAATAAAAACATTTTTCATTTGTTATTTTACACTAAAAAACGCAGTGTGGACACGTCATTTGTTGTTTTAAATTTTTATTCTTTATAAAAATATTTCAAAACAAACTTTCCTCTTACGGATAAAAGCTGGTTTTCCACATGGGAGCACATAAAAATTTCAACAAGACATACTTGTGATCATATTCTTATTTCTCTTATCGGAAGCTTTCACGTTAAGAACTTTCAAACTAGAACAATATTTTACGGTGCATTATCATTTATCACAATACATCTTTATTATTGTCGAGCGAATATACTTTGTATTTGATAGATTTTCACATGGTATAACAAAAGTTATTTTAGCACTAAACGATTTACATGTACCATGCACGGGCTCAGAGCTTTCTTATACGAAAGTTTAGAATAGGTTCAAGGCTTTTAATATATACATAATATATAACAAAACATTATGTGCCGCGGCCGGTGACATAAATACCTAATTACGAGCTAGAAATAATTCTAACGAGAGCGTAAGCCAAGAGCCATCAACTATTTGATTCCATAATATATTTAGTAATTGAGAATTTCGACTGAAACTTGATGGGATTTCAATATAAAATTTGTTTAAAGTGTTTAAAGTGTTACGCATCAGCTTAAGTTCATTCAGGTACTTGAAATGCTTTATGGTGCCGAAAGGCGAAACCAGGGTCGTTAGAAACAAAACTCGTAGAAAAGTAAAAAAATTTAAACGATTGAAATTTAATATTTATTTTTAGAGCTCAAATACTTTCTTATTTTTTCACCTTATTGACTCACTTTTTACATATCAGATACGTCAATTAGTATGTATACTTGCATGTGCTTACTTAAACATGTTTATGATATCTAAGCTATTGCTTCCGAATATATTTTTCTCGAATAAACAGAATAATGCAACCAAGGTAATCCATTTCACTGAGATTAGACCGTTTGCAATCCACTGACAAATATTTAAACACATTTGATTTGATGAGAAACAATACACATTATTTTAAAAGAATATTTTATGCAAACTTCTTATATTGTTTGCCGACGGCCTAAGCAAATATTATACTATTTACTTAGTTTGCAAACAATATCGTATTTTCTATGAAATTGATATGTTTCAATGCCAATTAGTTTCAATGGTTTCAACTATTTGTGGCTCTGTTCATTTTAAAGATAAGTTAATAAATAGTATAGATTTAATTTCTTAACAGTAATTAAATACCAAGTATATTGGTTTTTCTCTGTAGAAAAGATCGTAATCTTTGGCCAACGGCGTCTTCAATTACATTTATACATTGATAGTATGAATAAAAATGTATGGACGTTTGTGGTGCATCTATTTTCCCCTCTACCCTTTTCGGATGTAAAGGGCAAGTTGAATTTAAAGACAACTAGCCGGTACCCGGCAAGCGTTGCAATACCACTCAAACAAAGAAAGTGTTTGTGTTTATTGAAGTGCTTTCGGATGCAAAATATTTAAGATAAATAATTTTGATTTAATTTCACTAGCATTAATCGGTATCGATGACATTTGCCGTTTGACGTTTGCTGTTTGTCTTTTGCCAATTGTCTATGGTACGACACACGCGCCACCTACTGAATTTTAATTGTATTATGCCTAACACCTTTGCGCAAGTGCAACAATAATTTGTCAAAATGAACGGTATGGCAACGCATAAAATACGAACAAACAAACATTTATCTTTATATATTACATTAGGAAAATTGTATCACATAACTCAACTATACGTTCTAAGAATCTAAATTTTAAAATCTATAACTTCTGATAAAAATATATCCGAATCACAAGATGACGAGGCGCCTTAGAAGACAGATGTTTATGGATAAATAGGCACAGTATTAATTTATTCATACAAATTATCTGGTATTAATATTAACGCTGTTAAAGAAAACAGATTGTTATACAAATGATTATACAACAATGACCGATTAATAAAAAAGCCAATTGGTCAAGAATTAAGAGAAATAAATCATTTCCTTGATCGACCAGGAGAAAAAATCTATGATTAATATATATGAATGGTATAGTATCAAAAGTCTAACCATCCGCTTTCCGACTTTTCAAGAAAAATACGAAAATCGTTTTGTTGGCCTGTTGAGTATGATTTATATTTTTCAATTTTAAAAACATCCCATCCCAAAGCCTGAAACTAAAAGTGTGTATGAGCGGCCACATTGCAACTTCACTTTGGATAACTCTGTGTTGTCTGAAAGAATTATTGACCAAACCATTCTACGTTTGTTTCCAAGTCGTGAACCGTTCTGATTTTGACGCCAACCATCATTTTCTTTTACGTTTTTATACGTGGATGATTTTTATTTAAATATTTTATTGCTAGCTATGCACTAAATCAATAAGAATAATGTGACAGCATCAGTGCAGTTTCAAAAAATATGGCCAAGACCTAAATAAATAGCGGGTCATAATATCATAGAGTTCAATTTGACGTTCTCCCTGTGAAAACTGTGCATTTTCATAAACAAACACACACACATTCCGTTTGATTGTTTTCGTTCTTGCAATTAGCAGAATAAATTTTCGCATATCCACCGAAGCGTTGTTAAATGCGGAATGTGTTATTTTACAGGCGCACTGCCATTAATCAAATATCATACACGGCAAAGTAAATACACCGAATATGAAATCAATTATTATCAGACGAGGCGAAAGCAATTAAATTTTTTGAATGACTAACAAACGTGTTTATTTTCATTTGCAGCGCAGGTATTTTTCATTACAACACATTCCAAAGGAAATTGAAATACCTTTACTAAATAATTTACGTCGATGATGCAAAATATTTTGTATTCAGAATTTTAACCCCTTTCCCATTGTATTTAGCGTAGGAGAATGACTGTTATTAAGAGAATTTTAACAGACACTGTCGCATCTGTCTATCACTAATGGATTACAATTTCTATGAAAACATTTAATTATGTGTCGTTCATTTTTTATATAGAAATGGGTGCATCATAGTACAAAATAAAAAAGCGTTTCAAATAATATTTGAAAAAAAGTGTGTTTTTATTTTTTTAAGATAATAAGTGTAAGGAAAATAAAATCACCTGCTTAACATAGGTATATTTAAATAATTTTAACTTACGCAAAAATATGAAATCTTCTTAATCTTAATGAAACAATTGTCATCATAGAAACATTATAAGCAATCTTGTGAAGAGATCTTAGATGAAATAAATAGATGCAAATTATCTTGAAAAAACACTTATTTATAAAACTATATGGCAACTTTATAATAATGTCTTATATTTTTACTAACTTAACTTAAGGAATACAGTCCTTCATTATTATTCTTTTATTTGTTTATACCTACTATTGTGTATACTATTATCGATTGGTATACCATTTTTTTTTACGTTTGGCAAATGAACATGAAACATACAAAGTAAGTAAAACTGCGATTTTCTCAAGAAATGATATTTGATGTTTTATCAAATAATCAAATGGCCTGTTTTTTTATAAAAATACTCTCTGATTAATTTTCTTTTCAAGTAAAATTCATAATACTTTATTTGAGTGCATTTTCAAAAAAACTATACACTTATTTTTTTCAGAAAATTTGACGTGTAAACATCTTTTATAAAAAAAACTTTTCCATTTACAAGCAGTTGTACAAAACATTTTTTTCCCTGTGCATCATAACAAATTCAATAGAATATAAAGTTCATTGTTTGTATGGATATTTTTATCCCTCCAAAAACACAATAGCTTCGAATGTCAATGACACTTGGACCTTTGTGTGTTTTGTGAATATGACAAAGGGGTCTTTCATTCAAAACTTTCTCTTGGCAACAACAACGCCAACCCGGCAGCCTAACAATGACAACACATACACGTAATTATTCAGGAGATATTTTCCCAATTAAAATATCTTCACGTGTGCCACGGCATTCAATTTAAATGAAAATAAAATGACAGTTACTGGCTGAAGGTTTTTTACATGGGAAATCCAACGGGATGGAAAATTTGCATACATGTCAGAAAGTTTTGACAATTTATACAACGAAACGTGATCAAAACGAACCTTTTGAACATTTCATCAACTTGGAATTGGAAGACAATGTTTATAAGAACATTGATTTTGAATAACTTTTAACGATTTCCGCTCTCAGCGTGGTATAATGCTATTACTCTTCATGGAGCATCTCAACAGAAGTTATACACGAGACATTGAGAGGTGAAGTAAGCCAAATAAAAAAATTGTGAAACTTTTCTATCGGCCTTTTAAGTTCAATCAAGTTTTTACTATCTCAACATGTCAGCACTACATGGAAGCTTAGTATAAAAATAAACAGAAAAAAACATTTCATTAAAATAATGATCGAAATAGTGTTATAAAAGGGGAGCGATTAGTTCAACACAAACATATCATTTGAGCCATCGAGAAGTGAAGTGAACCAAGTGGCAAAATGATGAATCTTTTTATTGGCTCAGTGTTTACATACTTTAAATAACAGTGCAGTGTTTTAAATAACTTCATTTTACCTGTAGGATTCTTTAGACCTAAATAATATGATACTGTGGCTAAATCATTTTTTTCCGAAAATGCTACTTGGCTCACCTCACTTCTCAGGGGCCCAAGTATATATTAAAAAATATGTCATTCAAATAATAATGGTTTGTTTAGAGCGTTGTTTTGATTTTATCGGATAGCTTTAAGCTTATTTTTATTTTTAAAGCTGTTCCTCTATAAATTGCAGCTTCTTTACCAAAGCTTATCGTTTTGTGACGGCAATGGTAGTGTTAAAAGTAAACTTTGATGAACTGAGACGTTTCCACAATCCTATACTTAAAGAGAAGCACACATATTTGCAAAGAAACCACTTCTTACATAATAGATGTCACCGTCAAAAAAGTTTTTAAAGATAATTCTTTTATTGATTGAATTGGCATTTACTTGGTAGAACTCCATTATAATACGGTGGAAAAAATAGCAATGTATTTTAATTCTACAGACATTATTTTATTTATTTGTTTATAGCTATTTCGGCTTACGCCATCTTACTACTACGTTATATAAGCTATTTAAAATAATTTCTGTAGAATTAAAAAATATTGTTATTTTTTTCATTGTATTATAATCTTTTACCGGTGTAACTGAAAAATGTATTATTAACATAAAACTACATTTTTTATGATGCTATAAATCTATTTTTAGTCAACTTCAGATTCTGTAATAAAACGTGCAGTTTTTCAAAAGTACCAGTCCTTCATTGGACAGACAGTTTTCAGAGTAGCGATAAGAACTTAAGTTTTTGTGCAAATGTTTGCACTGCAACGAGAATGTGCTTTAGGGATAACGTGCAAGGACCTGTCTACAGAGCTTAATTTTATAATAGGGAGTCGTTATTTACAATAGAGATAAATTTTATCGTCTTTATTTACGAAGGGTAAAAGTTTAATCAAAAATCATTGATAAAATACGAAGTAATTTTTTTATTAGCAAAAATAACACTGTACAGAACATTTTTCTTATGAAATTTTAGCGGAGTTTAGTGGAGTTAGCTCAGTTCTGAAAATAGTTTAAGTCAAACTTGGTGATAAAAATGATAAGAATCAATCAAATGAAAACGTTTCTCCTGATTTGTTAAACATTGCCAGAAAAAAAACTATGATTCAAGTTTAACATATTTTTACTGAAAGCGTTATTGGAAAGCAATAATTAGCTTTTATATTTGAGTAAACAAGTCAGCTATCCCACCACCTCCCGTAATCTGTGTGTCCCCTTCCATAACGCCATGAGGTCAAAAAAAAAACGAATTTACTCATCACTTACTTGGCCTGATACAGAGCTGCACGGTACTGACCTTTTAACCATGCACTATAAGTGACATGATCTTTTAGCTATAGGTTCTAAGAGAAATGTAAAAAAAGAAAGTCTGACGTGCAATGTCTCTTTGATAACGTGATATGAAGTTTCAATAATGAGCTTAAGTAATCATAATAATTTCATTTATATGGATAAGAAAATTTTAACGAGCTTTTTTCTTAAAACATAAATATTTATCGGAATAAATGGCTTCGTTTTGTTTCTTGTTGTCAAGAAATTAATTACTTTTCAAACTTGCTCGTAATAAAGCAAGGTAGTGATATAGTCCCCACTTTTACTAACAAGCTAAAATTACGTAATAATGAAATCATAAAAAAACAGAATTACGCCAGGTCAGTAGGTTTTCTTTGAGTAACTTTTAAAAGTCACCTCATATCCGGGCAATTACAACAGTGAAATTGAACATTTTTTTAAGCTAAAAAGTTCCGTTGCCGTTTTAATGGAAAATGCAGTAAATCTTATGTTTCTGAAATTGAGTTATGAGTGCCACTTTACAAATATGTTTGAATGCTTTATACGGTACTTACTTGTTTTGCAATATATTAACTAAAATACTTCCTTTGTGAAAAAATGAACATCTACGAAAAGTATATAAAATTCTTAGAAAAAAAGCAGCAACTCTAGTTTTAAGTCAATAGAGGCAGTCAATGCAACTTTTTTTATGCTTGCTTACGAGGAAATTAGTTTTTGTATTGTTTTGCAAAATACTAAAACTCTAAAAAATACATTATGTAATTTGTCTCAAAATTTTGTCAGAATCAGTAAATGCCTGCTTGTTTGGAGCGGCAACGTATTATTTATCTGTTTTTTGAATTTTTTTTTCCCCCACATTTCCTTTTTAGTATAACACTTTAGTAATGAGAATACATCCAGAAAAGCGATATAAAAACCTCATCTATACTATCTTTTAAAATGTAAATAGGCAGTTATCTCAAAGTCGATATAAGTAGTTTAAGTCATTTATTATTTTTGTTGTCTTCACACCTGCTCCCAGTGTCGATCAAATTAACTCCTGGTGAAGTTTTTCTCAACAAAATCTGTTCTAAGTAGTACGTATTTTTCAATCTTTAAATCACAGGGCCAGGGAAGGGAAGTTTTTTAAATCTGACAAATGGGTGAAAATTGTTATGATTGAATTGGCACTTACTTGGTAGAACTCAAATATAACACGGTGAAAATATTACAAAGTTTTATAATTCTATAACAATTATATAATATATGTATACATAGTTCGATAACTATTTCAACGTACGCCCTCTTTGGAACTATGTATAAACTTACATTTACTTAATATAAAATATTGATACGTGGAATAGTCAAAGTTATTTTAAGTTTTATATTAAAATGAACTTTCACATAGTTACCACCGAAACCATCGAAAGTATTACATTTACTTCGTTATAAGAGGTACAAAATAAATTTATTATCACGTCCATATATTGTATTGAAAAATATAGTTTTAAATCAGAAAAATTGATTTTGTGTTTTTCTATAAATGATAGTAAATAGTGAGAATCAGATATTCTTCCGAAAAACTATTTGTCTAAGTGGTTGAAACGTCAATGTATTAAACTGTTCATACTAAGATAAAGCTCTAAAAAATTAAGCTCGTCAACTGAAGCCAAAGTTGCCGACCACCCTGTCAAATGCACGCTGGATAGTATACAAATATAAGAGATAATATAATTATGAATAAACATACCCAAAATGAAATAAAAATTACATCGCTCGCCATCTTGACATCATTCAATATTGTATGTAACACTTTTTTCATTGGAGAAAAATTTATCTGCATAGACTCTTCACATAGCGTTCACAGAATAAAAGATTCGCTACACATCAAGCGCTGCTATTTTTGTTGTTGAAAACGTGACTTAGAAACATCTCCTACGCACGTCTGCGGCCAAATTGTGGCAGTAAATATGTGTAAAATGCCGCCCGTAGTCTACGGACACTTGAGATCTAACCGACCCCCATCCCGGCACCCTCTAATATAAAAATCAATACGAGAAACACCCTAGGGGTGCCATCCGAGCTATATTCAATCTATATACAACTGCTAAGTGTTTGCGGCGCCCTATTAAAGGTTCCTTATGGCCTTTTAAAATTATTATATTGGAGTATCGGATTACCTTTATTGATTTCCAAGGCCTAATTTTCTGCCTAGGTGTCGTGCGATAAATGGCAAATTTGAAATTGATATCTCAGAAATATTACAGTTCGTCTAGTTGCAATATTAGTTTGTTTTATACAATTTCATGAGATAAACATTCATCAGGCACGATTTTTTTAACTTAACAGTGCACACAGCATTACAATAATACGTTTAGTTAACTTTTTTTTAACCACACGTAGACTCCTCGCGGAGTTTATTTCAACATATGTTTCTTGTTAATTAGTTGCACAACCTCTCTTTTTCGAAGAGAGTGGGGGTGGAAAGGATACGAGGACTAGGACAGGACTAGCGATTAGATAATCGCTGTCACTATGCGTCGCTCTTTGGGATTGGAAAGGTGGGAAGGGATTTTCAACAACACAAGCACCCATGGCTTTGAACAGATTTATCGACTGAAAAAATCCGTTCGTACCGGGAATCGAACCCCGGTGGTCCGGCACGCAAGCCAACAACGTTGACACTGCGCCACGGACCGGACTTAACTTAATACCTAATAACATTTCTCTTGATTTGATGAGATTCAACAAAAACCTTACCAATTGGACCAAAAAGAAGGTTTTTAAAATAATATTAGTACCACAGCTAAAAACATCGTTTCACAATGCAGTATGTTATAATTTTTTTATGGTTGTTAAAAACAACTGTTACAGGTTATTTTTTTCATAAACTTCATTTCAATTACTTAATGTAATATGTGCCTCCTTTAAAATATCAATTGATTTTAAACATTAAAATCATTCAATCTAATGATTTATAATGTTTAAAATGGAATGTTTACTTGATTGATAATTGAATTGAATTGAATTTAGAATTAATATTATCAAACATTCTAATCTTCATAAGTCAGATCTTAATTAAATCATACTTTTTTTTACATTTTCGTTGAATTCAGGGCGTTTTTTCCTTGTATCGAAGAAGCCATTGACAATACACCCCAGCAAGTTGCTTCACAGAAAATACCTATAGCAATAATAATTTTCTTTAGGCTTTCCCTTTCCAATAAACACCCTCAGTAAATCATTGGGCAAAGAGAACTTTTTGCCAATGGGAACTGTCAGAAGTTTTGATCGATTTCACCGAGCGAGAAAAAATCAAGGCAAGAAATTATTTTCGGCGGCACGTTTTCGATATATCATGTTAAGCATGAGATTTCCTATTCTTGTGAATTAAATATCTAGAAATATCTACAAGAGAGATTTTTTATACGGAAATATTTTTTGCTAAATTAGCTCTGAACGTGACAAATATTGTTTGGGGATTAAAATATTTTCACTTATTACAAAGTGTATTCATTCCATTCCGTGTGAAAAATATATTTTGATAAAAAAAATGGTTTAGTGAAGAAATTTTATAGTATTTGTATAATACATAAAAGAAATAGTACTCGTCTGATCTCACTCACGTTCATGTGAAATATGTCGACATCCAATTTCGCAATTCCGTTAAAAATCAGTCCTCTTCCCAGTGGCATCCTCATTGGCAGGTTGGTTCTACTCATTGAAAAAACAAACAACTCATGTTCACGATTACTCAAAAAATTATCATGGACATTCAATTTAACATTCTCAAGAATGATGGAATTCTCATTATGGCTACAACTACAAGTGATGTTTCAACTGAACATGGTAGGTATTTGTTAAATGTCTCAATAAGCTTTAATCTAGCCTCCCTTTTCGAATCCTGTCAGATACCATATAAAATATACTGATATGACTAATCAAGAGTCAAAACAAGATCACAAAGAAAGAGCCTACATATGGTGACTTAATAAAAGTCATTATAAAAAAAACGTCGCAAATACCCATGGTCAAGATCTAAAATGTTCTACTAAAACAATGACAATTTTCTTGCGATGCCAGGGTTTGAGATTTTATCACATTTACGTTTAAATACAATCTTTCTCTCTTTTTTGGGGGAATTCAAAGTCAAATATAATGATTTTACTCACTGCAAATGATTATTGTATAAATACAATTAAATACGATTTCAGTCACTCTTTTGTTGCAGATTTAAGACAAAAATCAAAAAGAAGATTACAGAAAAGCATTGATTCAATTAACTTTTCTTCGCAGAATTACGGTATCATACAGTTGAGTCATAAACTAGTGTGATATGCTTAATCTGTTATTAATTACACATATTACTGTTACGTATTCTTTTTGATCTAAATTATTTGTATTTTTTCAAATTTATATAAAATTAGAAAAGCGTTAGCAGCAAGTTCATATTTTCCCTCAATGTGTCACGTTTTGACAACCAGAAAGGATGTCTGGAAATGTTATTCTCTTTATCGATTCTCGTGATTAATATTATCAAAAAGATAAAAGAACGTTTTCATGATGGACTTTAGACCTGCGATTAAAGCCGTTTTCTTCGGATGTGGCGATTAAGGGCTCAAGCTGTATTACGAACATTGAAATGATTTGATTTTTCAATTGATTTATGGATCATCAAGATCTCGATTTAATACCCATACATATGTACAATAAAGATTCGCTTAAGTCCACTAATCCCCGTCAAATATTAGAATAAATCACCACCATCAATCAATGTATGGATTTGCGCTCGAAGATATGGATCTATGTGATCACCTGGTTCTAAAAATGATGTCTGAAGAGAGCTATAAGCTTACCAATAGTTTTCCTCGAGAGTTTTACTTCGTTACTCTTTTCAAGAAAGGTTGAGAGAATAAGCAACAAGCAGTTATGATAAAACAACTCATGTTGAGTCAAGTTTATTAGCAATCAACATGGTCAAACAGGGAGCATTTATGGCCACATTAATATCGTCACGTAATAATTGAGAACGTGTTTTAAAATATGTTACTAGAATGTAGTATTTTACAAAAAACAAATGTTCCAACCCTAATTCAAAATTGAGATCAGATTGTTTTTGCCAAAGTTACGTTATACAATTTATTTTATTTGTTGTGCCACACTTTTCGATATATCTTAAACAGCTCGGGTGTAACTTGAGCCCTGAGCCCGATACCAGTATGAGGTTAAATGAATTCACTAATGATCGACACTTGAGGGGCGCCTCGGGGAGTGGGTAGACACGTGTTTTATTTCAACCCCCGCAATTCTGTAAATTGTATACACTTACACCCTGCGCCTTGTTAACGAAACTTTAACGACATGTCAGTGCGATACTTTTAAAAATTCTGACACCATCGTTATGGCAAGTATGTTCTTCTGAATTTCCGTCGTGAGCTTTATTCAAAAAACAAAACTAAAACAAGGCTAAATTCATATATTCGTGAGAAAAAAATGAAATACCATATATATTTCATCAGACCAATTCTATATTTTTATTAATATCAGGACTGGACCACCTCGAGCATTACCAATTAAAACGTGTCCTTATTTTTCGAAGGGTACGGATTGAGTGACAGCGTTTTTAACAGCGTAACGTAGCGTGCAGCGCAGTGGACAAACACGTGCTACACACATGCAAGTAGCCTTTTGGATCAGGTAATTGACAAACCTCCCGTTCCCGCCACAGAAGTTTTTTTACAATCAATGAAGCCACTTGCATTTGTTTAGCACGTATTTGTCCGCTGCGATGCACGCAACGCTGCCACTCGGGCCGTACACTAAGGCAAATGAGACTTTCCTTCAAACACTTAAAATACGGGAGAAAAAACAACTATTTATTCATCAATACAATTAATATAACAATAATTATTTACTGATAATCTATAATTATATGAAAGAACGGAGTATTATAATTTCCTTATTAGAATAATGTTGTTCTAGAATAGCCGATTTAAATTATTTATACAATGACATCCACAATATTAACCAAGGTATGCTAATTTTCCATTTGATTTTCAAATGAAGTATTATGATATAACTGTAATTAGTATACCTCTGATGAAACTGTTATCGCAATAAATGCAATATTCAGCACTCAAACATGATTCAAAATGACAATATCAAAGGCTGGTCACCATAATATATCAAAATAATTTAAATTACTGGGAAGTGGTTTAAATTTTAATTCACTGCAGTTAATATTATTACCATTAAAATCTCTTTCAATTTCAGAGATGGCTAAACTTTTCATGTGATTTTTTTTTTATTCATCTGCTAATACGAAATCGGAGGCCAAATAATTAATTTGGGTAATTAAATAAGAAAATGGGTCTAATGCCAAATGACAAATATTCGTCAGCCTTTATCGCACTCAAGAATTTGAAAGCTTTAACCAGGGCTATGGGGTCGTTAAGAAAACACGATTCCGACTCCGATTCTAGCATTTTCCAAAAACACGACTCCAACTCTGACTCCACCATTGACCAAAAACACGACTCCGACTAAAAAAATAAAATTATGCCACGTTTTTGTCCTTACCTTTCTTATTTATGTGAATTGAATTCAATATCAACCAACCAATCAACGACTCTGACTATGGCTCCAGCCAAAACACCGCGACGATTCCGACTCCGCCTACAAAGCCGTGATTTTAGCCCCGGAAACGATTGCCGCGTGCATTAATTCATTATTCAATTAACGCTATTTGCCTCAATAAGATGTCAATTAACATTTTTTTTTAAATTCTTTTAAATGAGCTGTGTAAATTTTGCTAAAAGAAATATAACTGGCCATTATGAATTATATCTCTTGTCAAATACTATCATAAAGAATAATTTTGAGCTCAACTCAAGACAACTCTTGGTGGAAAATCATTTTACAATTTATTATTTCAGGCATGTGATATTAAATTATTCAATGAGATGACGTTGATCAGTAAAAGACCATCCTAAAAAAAACTTCCGATCATCGAGTATATATCGAGTAACATTAGTCTTCAAATAGTTATGGCTTCTAAAAAGGTTAACACATGATATTATTAGGTATTACTTTGTTTGTTATTAATTTCAATGACTCAAATGACTATCGTTTGTTAATGGTGATAAAACCTTCTTTTCGTTCAAAATTTGATATGTAAGTTTCACACTTTCTCTTGCAAAAAAGAATTTTTTAGAATGGTTATACATATATTTAAAATTATTCTTTTCAGTCAAAATAACAAAATATAATATTTTTGCGATTATTACGGTCCAATTAAATTGTTTATATGAAAAAAATAAAGATATCAACATATGAACTGATATATTTCTGTCAGGGCTGAGAAGAAAAATACGACTCCAACCCTGACTCTGGCTCCAAAAACACGACTCCGACTAAAAAAAGCTTAATTTCGTCACATTTTTTCGTTTCTTTATATATATTTAATTTTATATCAACCAACAAATCCGTCGAAAAGCCAAAATTTTGCATATAATATGCATTGATAAAAAGTTTGAAATTTTCAAAATTTCCGCCTACGAGTACAACTCCGGCCAAAACACCGCGATGAATCAAAAAATCCGCGTCTCCACGACTCCGGCTCCAACTCTACAGCCCTGATTATTTTCCTTGTGGAATGCTTTTCGACCAACTTAAAACAAACTTACGTAGTAAAAAACTATAGAATATATGTGGGAATATTTTAATTCATTACCTTAAATTTTAATTTTGCTAAAATTTAATTATATTCAGAGAAACACTCGTTTCCGTTATATATAAAATCCTGCTCATTTGATGATACAATTTTCATCATAAACACATCGCAATTCTATCAGCAGTCTATTTGTGCAACTGGCGATATGTTATGTGACCTGTATATAACTTTTTCATATTGCGTGTCGTCGATTTACTTTTGCAAAATTGCATGTTTGTCATTTCTGTTACACTTAACTTTTAGCCTAGTATAAAAACGGCTGGCAAATAACAATATTGTACGGTTTGATTAAAAAATGGTCACGCTATATTGCATACGTGTATTTTTTATTTAATTTTGAGCAAATCATGCAGCTTTGATGTCGGTATTGTTTAGTTTTTAAACATATTTACGGTCTTTGTGCTGGATATTAATATTTGTCTACTATAAGATCACCTTTTGGATTAAATTTTGAATAAACAATTTTAAATAATAACACTTTGTTGTGTTAATGTGGATTTAGTACTTAATATGTGTTATTATTTTTATTTTAATGCCAATCCACCAAATATTGACAGTGAACACCTTAAAAGTGTGTAAACAATTGTTTATTTCCGTACGAATATTTGAATAACTAGAGTTAGAACATTTACGACGTTACAGAAGGATCAAAAATGATTCGTCAATGATGAAAAGACAATAATACTCTATGGAAAAAAAACATTTAATAATAGAATGTAATTACAGCGGAAACGTTTGAAGTGATAAAACTTCGCAGCGAAGAAATTACCCAGGCATTTAATTTTTTTTTTGTGAAATCATTTTGTGTGTAATTTCTTCATATCCTACACATATTCCTAAGTTCATACAATAACAAGAAACTGATTCTTTTTAATTTATTATTACTTTAAAAAAACAGATTTTAGTTTAAAACATTCAATTACTGTGTCTGGCGAATAAATTTTCTTAAGTCTGTATTTTGAATTAGCTTAATTTTTAATGTCAAGCTTTTCAAAGAATAAAACAAAAACGTTCTAAATTATCACATGCAGTGATATTAAAATATCAGAATATGTTCAGTATCAATATAGTTTTTTTGGTTAGTTATCGTCAGTTTGGCCCGGTCCGTGGTGCAGTGGTCAACGTCGTTGGCTACCGTATCGGACGGCCCGTGTTCGATTCCCGGCACGAGCAGATTTTTTCAGTCGCAAAATCGATTTTTCTCAGAAGCAAAGGGTGTCTGTGTTATTAAAAATCTATTCCCATCTTTCCGATCACAAAAAGCGGCGCATAGTAACTACGATTAGCTAACCACTAGTCGTGTCATAGTCATAGTTCTCGTATCATTTACATCCATACTCTCTTCGAAAAAGAAAGCTTGAGCAACTGAGTTCTCGCAGCAAAACATATATTGAGATAAACTCCGTGAGGTATACATATGCTCTATGCTGGGAGTGGACATGGTAAAAAATATATATCTTTTTAAAATTTGATGAATATCTTATGATTGAATAAAACATTGTTTTTATATTCGTTCATTTTAAAATTAAGGAAGAAAAATTATATTTCCTCAACTTTTGCATAAATTTTTAAGCCGAGTGGAAGCATAAAAAGTGAAAATAACAAATTACACGAGGGGAATTATTTCTTAAATAATTTTCAAATTCAAAGCATTGTTTCATTTGCGAACAAAAAATTAGCGTTTCTCTTACGTCCTTTGTAGGAAAACCTCCTGCCGGAAGTAATAATTTTCCTGAACATGTTTTTTTGACTGTTCTTTTGATTATAATCCCAAAAATGTTTACAAGATAGTACAACACTTAAGACAAATGTTTCGCCATCTATTATTACAGCTTAGCAATTAGGTAGGTATTCGTTTTATTTCTGATGTATTTTTTTTCTTAGTGAATCGCAAACTCAGTCTGAGGCATATTAATTATTTCTGCGAATAATATGTTTTTTATATCTGTAGAAAAATATGGCACTTTTAACTATTTAATTTAATTTTCTTGTGTAAAGCTAACATATTTTTTTCTGTTTACACGACTTCGGAGACAACCTTCTCTTGTTTTTGACCTTGTCATGAAGCCGTCTTGAGTGGCTTTTATAATAATTAATTAAAGAATAATCAAAAAACAAACGGCCCGGTTATTCTTATGGTACAAGCAATGACATGAAATTGTAATATGGAATTGTTCACTTTTAATTTAGTTTATTTTAATTAAGTTAATAATCTTGTATATATTTTACATTTTTTATATTGAATTCATTTTGATAATTTGAGTATTCCACTGATTACAATTGCTAAAAATTGGTTTAAAGAGGTTTTTTAATTATACATTTGTCACTCACTCACTATTTTATGATCACAATTAATAAATTTGGAAAAAACGACAAACCCTTCAAATGTTTTCATCATATAACATGAACATGAACATGTAATTTATCAAAATTTTTGATTTGAATATATTTGTTTCATAATCAATTATATTTATGATGATAGTTTTAAATATAATTTTTTTTACCGAAAGATATTCTTCACTTGAAATAATAAACAGTTTTTTAAGGATAATTTGCATGTGATTATTGATCATTAAAAGTAAATTAACACTTGACCTCAGTCATGCAGTAATGCAAATCAATTTAGGTTTCTAAAATGAATAAAGTAAAGGCGATGATGATAAAAAATATGTTTCCTATATTTGGCTTCTAAAATCGTTATAAATGGCAATTCACAATGGTTGTAGACTTTTGTTACTCCACGGTGACATAATGGACTACTTTTTATTGGTAAAAAGCCTTCGCGTATGAGTCCAAGCCAAATTTTAAGACTGAATTTATCGTAGCGTTTTTCTTCGCATAAAAAAGCGCTAAAATCATTGTTATTTTTCTGAAAATGCATTCTATTTGGTCGTTATGTTTACAGCGTGGAGGATGAAAATTTCTTGCGAGCGTTTTGAAATTGTGAATTGGTTGTTAAAATTTCTTATAAACTCGTAAAATAGGATAAATTACCGCAGTTAGCTTCAGCGCCACACCTCTGTTCAATTTTAATAAAAATATAGCCGTTATTCTTAGCTTTGTCAGCATTTAAAAAACAGGAAAATACTTTTCCGACCTCAAATAAAAGCTCTCTAATAAAAACAAATGATACTTGTTTAAGCTGCAATATACTGCAGCACTTTGCGATCAATAAACTTTGTTTTATCACAAGCTTGAATTCACAGAATGACGATTAACTTAAATACCCCTCCATTGGTTTCTTATTTGTTTTAATTAAAACTAAAGTTTTAATTTGCGTGTAAATTCATTTTAACCGTCAAATAACGGTTCACGACTTAATTTTGCCTTTATTTGAATGTATATTATTAAGGACTTCGTCTAAAGGTGCTTGATAGGATTTGAATACCAAATCTACACTGTTTGAATTTTGTACTTTTTTTTAATGAGCAATTTCACTTGTCTAGATTTCGCCTTTTTGGCATAGATAGTCGTTACGCTTGAAATGACTGAGAATAACGGAAGGTGCAAAAGTCAAACGACTGAACTTTGAATATGTATTTATTTTTTTACATGAATTAATCCATTTCGACTTTCAATGTGAAGCATAAGAGAGTTAAAAAGGGCTAAAAAGATTATTTTTAGCTGAAACTGAGTGATAGATACGATGTTCATATAGAATAAGATGGAAATAGGGACAAATAGACAATTGAGTTCACTGTGACCGTATGGTCACGCTCGTCCTTGGAGGGTTCTCAAGTCAAAAGATGGGCTAAGCACGACACAAATACGTTGAACCTTATCACAACGCTTGCTATGGAAGCCTTCATAGCACCTTAAACATACTGGCGCCTTGCAAAAATGTGATATGACGTGTGTGGGTCGACTTTAATTTTAAAAGTTTGGAAGTTAATAACTAGCCACGCCGCAATCAATGTCAACAACCGTCTCTCCAAAAAACATTTCACTTTATTAATTTATTTTAACAGAAGAACTCGAATGGGACTAGAGACTCTAATTACTCGACATCTCAACTACTCGAGTATCGAGTAGTACAATTTTAAAATACTCGAGTTTCAGATGTACCAAACTATATTTTATTAATTCAAATTTGTATATATAAATAGATGATAAAAAATTAAATAAGCATATTTTATTGCATTATTACATTTATTTCAATTTATGAAATATATATTTCAAAAATAATAGACGCCTCAAATTTTAATTTTTTTATTCCCGCAGTATGAAAAATTCTAACTGTTTCTGTAGACGTTGGCTTAAAAGTTAACAATGAAATCAATAGTGCTAACAAGTTTTTCTATCCGCTGCTAATTTTTTCTTCATTAATAAATAACGAGTATTACTCGAGTATTTTTCAAATTACTCGAGTATCAAGTACTTTAAAAATAAACGAGTATACTCGAGTATTCGATACTCGAACAGGAGTCTCTAATTGGGACGTTTAACAACGCATGACGAATTGTTTTGATTGTTTAAAAGGATTAATCTTATTGTGTCAACTGCTTCAAGATATTGATCAAAAATTTTCGATATGACGTGCACTCTAAGCACCGAATAATAAGTATTTTAAAATTAAATTGTGTTGCAATGTATGCGAATGGCTTTATTCTTTTACAGCCCGTGGCGTATTTTCAAAATAGTTTTGTGTCATAATAAACATCGCAAACGTGAAATAGCCCCGTGAGTATTGTGCTTTATACGTTTCAGGGCAGTTCAGCCAACATAGTTTTTCGTGGTGACGAAGTTTCATGGGAAGCGCAACGCTGTAACTTCTGTGATGAGCGAATTACTGTAATATTAGAGTCATTATTCTTATCTTCGTTTTTGCGACGTCAAAGTTAGAGGTCTGCACGGGCCGAAATTTAAAAAGTCTACCCAGCCCGAGGCTGAAAATCTCCGACCCGGCCTGACACGAGTCCGAGGCTCATTCTCAAATATCTCACCCAAGCCCGACCCGAGCCCTACAGTTTTGTCAACTTTTTAACAAAATTTGAATCAACATTTAAAATAAGTTAATATCAAATCATCAAATTATATGTATCTTATTTAGATGTACAATAATTGTGTATACATCCGGAATAATCAGATTTATGTTTGATTTGTATACCCAGGCTCGTGCATGGCCCAGCCCGAATTAAGAACTTTGTTAAACTTTGTTGAAACCCGGCCCGACCCGGCTTACGGGCCGGGCTCGGGCCCGCGGGCTCACATGAGCCCGTGCAGACCTCTAGTCAACTAGTCTGTTACAACCCGCTGTATAGTTTATTGATAAAGAAATAACAATAGTATTATTGAGTGGTGTAATGGATAAAGAAAACACACGAGTACTTATTGTTTGTAAAGTATAAAAAAATATCCTTTGAGAATCAATATGTTATTACATGAAAAAATTATAAGATTAAAAAAAAATACTTTCTCTTCATAAAGTTTCATAAACAACATTGAATCAATCGTCTTAATGAGTCATGAAAAAAAATTATAATGTGTGTTTAAAATATATTTTTTAATTCAACTAGTATTTGTATTAAAATACTTCAGCTTTTAAGATAAAGCGATTTTTTTAACAACAAGATAAATCAGAGACGCTTAAAATTATCAGTTCTTTCACATCAAAACAAATGAGCGTATTACCCTGCCCTCGCAACCATAAAACGGTCGCCATTTTACTTTGATCGCAGCGCCTCTGCATTCA
The DNA here is from genome assembly GCA_028554975.1 of Himalopsyche kuldschensis. Taxonomy (NCBI): domain Eukaryota; kingdom Metazoa; phylum Arthropoda; class Insecta; order Trichoptera; family Rhyacophilidae; genus Himalopsyche; species Himalopsyche kuldschensis. The sequence continues at coordinate 4,462,418 of JAHFWI010000005.1, forward strand.
TTTTTTTTATTCAGCTGTTTGCATTAACATAAAAAAATGGCCATCCCTCCTATCCAGATTCTGTTGTGTACATTTTATGAACGTTTACGGCACTGCAATATTTTAGGGATTTTTATTAATGCTTTTATGGCGGTTTCTTTTTTGAGCCCGAAATTAAAAATAATAAAAGAATTTTCGCGCGTAATTTTTCCCGCCGTTTATTTTCCTAGTTTATTAAAAATTTCGTTGTCTAAATATTGACACGTAAAATTAGACTTGCATTCCTTGCATCATAACTCCCCTAAGCTTAAATACAGAATACTGCTATGTAGCCGATAGTTAAAAATATACTAATAAAGATTTATCAATATAAGTTATTTCAACCTATTCTAAAGAATTTTAAAAATGCTCAAATAATAATTAAGCACCTAAACACTCAGTTTCGATTTTCAATATCGATTACTTTTAATCAAAAAAGCGACCGATCACAAGTCTGTTGGACTGGTAACCCCCTATGAGAACCCATTTTCGTTTTCTAAAACTCAAATATACTAAAGATTGAAATTTGAATATTTGTAATGTCTAACGATAGTGAAAAAAATACTTTATACAGCCTAGAGGTCCTTTCTAAAAAAAGCGCTTTTAGATGACTTGAACTACGATTTTTAATTAGTTTAGGATGACAACGTTATCTTGGGATGATAATAATGGTTTCAGTGTGAACTGATACCACTTGCTATTTCTTAAATAAGACCTTATCTGTTAGCCGGGTGTTTAATAGTCTTTGCTATTCTATTCGACTACATGACCACAGGTTTGAATCCCCAAACATACACGGAAGTTAAAAATAAAAAAAACAAAAGAAAAAATAAGTTTTTAAATCCAAAGTCAGTAAGAGACTGAAATAGTCAAAGGAAATTCTTTTATTGATTGAATTTGCATTTATTTGATAAAGCTACAAAACAATTATTTGCGATCGATTGTTTATATTTAACGTTATTATTATTACTCTCGAACACTCTTAGTTTTAGGCATGATCACGTTGAATAATTTTTTTTCGGTTTATACGATGTCATAATCATATTAAATTGTTTTAAATATTTTTATGCTTTTAAACCTTTTTTTTACGATCATATATCAAAAATGTAAAAATCACCATATAAACACCATCTTTGCATGAAGCGCAGTGACTTCACATCACCAGATAAGATTTACTTTTTTGGTACCGTAAAAGAAGGGTTAACATTACAAAAGCAATTAACTTACAATTCTTTATAGTTTAGATTAATTTATAAATAAGCCAAAAAATGATATTCATAAGAAGTCTTCTCTCATTCGTCTTACCCATAATAAGCTTATTATGTAGAATATATGCGAGAGAAGTGCTTATACTTAGTTAAAGAATTTAAATTGCAAAATGAAAATGAACGCAAACAATTTTCAGCGAAAATATTTCTCATCTTCTTTTTATATCAGATATAATATCAAGCAACGTAAGTTTTGCATAAGGAATTTGTTTTTCGGCTATTTTGTTTTTTCAAATTCAAATATTCGATTAAAAACAAACTCATGAAATTGCCTACTGTATTTTACTCTTTGAATATAAAGTAAACATTACAAATATACTCTATTTTCAATTCAAATATATTTTTATGTAATACCAGTCGCTTGATTATCGTATCAAATTAAACGAAGCCTATTAAAATCTCAAATTTAAAAGTTTTTTTAAGCGAATCCACAATAAGGTTGTTTAAAAAGAAAACAAACAGTCGCTTGGCAACCCTCGGGGGCTCAGGGGCGAGTATCTAAGCGATATACTAGATGAAGTCCACCAAATGAGGTAACATTTAAAATTCACATATTTTTTAGTTTTTAGAATAGCGGCAACAATTTACGACTTAAAATAAATACAAAGCTTAAACTATAAGAATGAAACATTGGGTATAAATATTATAAGCGATTTGCAGTCAAAAACATTTATTTTTTATCCACAAAAAACTGTTTTCAAATAGCCTACAAATTCTTCGTCTTATATTTTAGTCATTTCATGGACGTAGAAGTAATCACTATAGTTTCCTGTCATCTTGCTAAACCAAACTCTTTCCGGTCGAACAATTGCTTTGATAGAATTTATTCTTCTTTATTTTTTATAAAAAGACAGGCGTGATTGCAGCTCTTCATGATGCAACTGACAGTATAAACCTCACTCTTAGCTGCATGGAATGTTCAAAGAAAACTATTTTTATCGTATTCCACGATTGGATCCCGTGAAAAAAACTTTGATAGAATAAGTTTAATTCATTAATTACCGAGTCTATCTGCATTTATGACATTTACACATCACAATAGCTACCATATAAGGCACATATGCAGCTCACCATTTGAAAATCAAGCCACTCATACACAATCCATATTCATATATAGCAAGAAAAAAAAATACACTTTCAACAAGGAATTATGTGACACAACTAGACAATCAGTTTTCTTTCAAATAAATGATTTTCTTCCCACTTTTCCAGTCCTAAAAAGCGGGGTGCATAGCGTGAGCGATTATCTAACCATTAGTCCTATCCTAGTAATCGCATGCTTTCAATCTGTACTCTCTCCGAAAAATCGAGTCCATATGCACCAAGTTGGGAGTAGACATGATAATAAAAAAAACAAATGAATTTAATTTTGAGCATTCACATGATAAGTAGAAAGTTGTCTAAAAGAAGCCAAAAAAATGGAAATAAGACAGTTTGAATTAAACCACATATAATCAAAAACGCATACACCCTTATTAAATAATGCGACATGTTGAACTTCATGAGTTCACAAAGTTTTATTTGATCATTTCTAAACAATTTTCTCGACTTTACATATATTTTATTAAAGAAAAACAATGTGTACAATAGCACTGCAATCGTGCATAAAGTAAAAGAGAATAATACTTTATTTTATTGCTTCAAGCCGAAAGTTCTAGCGGGCTATTCCTGTATATGAAACATGTTTGGATTATTCCGATACAAGCGTTATTTCAGGCAATACAAAAGCTGAAGAGAGCCACGTAATTATCATTCCCTTTGGCCGTTAGCAAAGTTGGCTCACCACAATACGTGACACGAATATTCACTCTACTCTACGCCATGAGAATCATACACGAGAGAATCTCAAAAGGCTGTCACGGTACGATCTGCATTTCAATTTTATTCTTCAGCTCGTAAGATAAAACATTTTGCAAATATTGTTGAATAAGTTTTTTTTCCTTTTTAATTCGGACATAAAAGAGAAGGCAAGTCGATAAAGGTAAGTTATTTTAACGGTTATTCTAATTCATTACAAAATAATGACGCAATATTTTATGTAATTCAAGTACCTGCCAGTGAACACCTTTAAAGTTATTTTGTTCCAATAGATAGAGGAAATTTGAATCGCTTGAATTTTGTACTTTTTCATGAGTTTCGTTGCTAACGATCCCGGTTTCTCCTTTCGGCATCTTCAGGCATTACAAGTGCACGGATGTACTTGTCTTTAGCGACAAAACGCATGGAACAGTACAAAATGCAAACTATTCAAATTTATTATTGAAATTCCATCAAGCACATTCAGTTGTCAATACTTAATTAGATAGGGAAAAGTTTCTTTGAATAAGTCCAAAGAAAATCAAATAAAAACTCTACATGATTTTGATCACCATTAAAAATCAAATTGACGATAGAAAATCTGACGATGATGAAGCAAAAAACGCGCCACTACTTAGTAGTTAGTACACAATACGTAGAATAACAAAATTATCAATTTAATTGATGTACTTAATTAATTGTCTGTTTCATAGTAATTGCTAACAAATTAATTTTCATATTAATTAAATTTATTAATCTTAATTAGTCTTCAAGAATGAAGAAAACATTAAAATAAACAAAACACAAATTTTTGTGTAGTACTACAAAAATATGTAATAATGATTCAAGCCGGCTTCCCTAAATGTGAAAAATGTCAACAGATGGAGTGCTTTATTCGTTTAAATAAAATCCTTTTCCGCCAAAAATTTACTATTTTGACATTAAATATGCTCTGGTATAATCCATAATTGTATTAGATAAAGTTTTAAGAAGAGACTCCAGCAACTAAATCTTTTAGTGTATAGCCTTTCAACGTTAGAATTTAGCGTTTTGGGTAGATTTAACCCGAAAACGTTTCGGCTTAAATCGCGTATAACGTCGTTTTTTGTTTAGTAAAATGTTTTACGGTAATGAATATGCGGATAATTTAATAATAACATGAGACTAAAAAAGTAATCCATGTTAGCTGTTCCCAAGCGAAATGAAATTCGTTTACATGATTTTAAGTCTATATCAGTAAAAATTATATATGAACGATTAAAACGGAAGTTTAATTAATTCCCGGGAGACTTTATTTTGAAATTGATGTAATCACCAAAAACATCTGTTTATCACAAACGAATCGTTTTAAATACACGGTTATTTATGAATTAAAATTAAATTTACATATTGCAAAGCCTTTACATTGAATTTACGTAACTCAAAATGACATAGGTACTTTATTTAATCGAATTTAAAAAACAGAGACCAGTTTTTTCGTTTCAGACAAAGTTATAAACATCTTTTTGATTAAAAATAGTCATGAAAAGAATGGATTTTTCAATTCTGAGAATGGCGAATCTGCAATTTAACAATTACTACGGAGACATATTATTATGATAATAAATAAATAATGCTTCAAAATTGGCTCGTGGATGTATTCATGAGTTAATGTAATCGAAACAAAAGTTAGGTGTAGGTTCATTGTATTACCTTAAAGATCGTTTGCTTTGCCTAAATACTTCCATTCGCCTATGGATAACCATCAGCTGACTTTTAACTTGCGACCTCATTGTGCCTACTCCAATACGAAAATTTTCCATGTCTCCGAGCACACTAATTGTGGTATTTTTCAATTCATCATCACATGATCTATGTTATGTACAAATATCGTAAGGGTTCGGCCACAGTAACAGGCGTAACTTCTGGCGTGGCATTTCGTCACTTGTTGTGCCTTTAACGATGATGCTGTCTGAGAAGTTGAAGCGCAGCGTAAATCCGAAGTCAAATCAGTTTGAAACTTAACAGCGCTCGCTTCAGCGTACAAATTGTTTACGTTATGACGATGCGTTTTGACTTCTCAGACGGCGCGGCGTTCATTCATTGAGGCAACCTTTGCTTATGAAGCAATTATCGCAACGCTACGCCAAAATTTACGCCTGTCACTGTGGCCATACGCTAAGGCGAGAAGCGAGCTGTTACATCACATATAATAAATATACTTTATGTTAGATCAAATCGATTGAATAAGAATGGAAATCTAAAAACATTGTATTGAGTGTTTTCTTAAAGTACTCCGATACATGTAACATTTATACTAACAATAATATTTCACGAGACGACTAAAAAATTTAATTTGTCAACAGACAAGTGTCACATTGTTTTTCGAAAACGCAATGTTATTTTATTCGAGATTATTGAAATGAAAGCCTCCCGAGAGATTTTCCGTCGCAGAAGTTACTATGAATATTCAAAGTTATCACAAAAAGCGTAAATGTTTTTCAATTTTATTTTTCTTTGTTTTTCCCATTCTGCATTGTGCGGAGCCCGCTATCTGCTTTGAATATATTATTATTGTGTTCCTTTGAATGATACGATGTAAAAATGTTTCATCTTTATTTTCATTTTCGTCTTAATTTTATTGCACCTAAATTTTGTAGACGTTCATTTTGTTTTTTTTTTTAATTGCAGGGCCTAGTTAAAATTTGAAAAAAATAAACTTTTAGATATTCATGAGATTATTTTTTACTTAAAAAATGCTTTTAAGGTGTTAACTGTAGAGTTGGGGAAAGTATTTACAAAACATTACTTTTCATCTGCTACTTACAAATTTGTATAAGCCGGTCCTGATCTTTATAAAAAATATTGAAAAGCTTTCTTATTTTTGAACGCGGGATGTTATAAATTGAGGGTGGGTAAATTTCAATGAATAAAAACTCATAAGAGAGTCAATATAAAAGAATTTTCCTAAAAACTAAGCAAGTTTATATTGATTTTTTTCTTTTATATTTTACTTACGAATAATGCAAATGCTCAAAACGGTTTTTTTATCTTTGATTAAAACACATTACTTTTCCTTCAATGTTCAGTAATTAACTATCTTTCATTTCTTGATAATTTTTCTGTTTACACGACTGAACAATTTTCAGTTGAGAGGTTCCAAGCGCTCCTACTTTAATATGCTTTTTTTCATATCTCAAGTTTGCTAGTAATTTTAATTAAAAAAATAACAATTTTCCTAAACTAAATTATATCCCTATGTTAACTTTAAATCCTTCATACATTTTGAAATAAGAACTCAAACAAATACTAATTTTTTTGTGTGTTGGTGGATTCTCATGGTCAGTAATTGGCGTAAAAAAGCAGAAGGCCCATTTGAGTAGAAGCAACTAATGACGTATACTGAGGTTAATATTTAAATGAGAAGCCAGAAAAGAAGAAGAAATTAGTACGACCTATGTATTTTATTTTACAAATCTTTTAAAAGCAATCATTAATTTATCCAATTAACTTTCATAAAACTAATTTAATGTTTCTAATTATTGAGACATCTGCTGAGAAGTTGAAGCATGACAAAATCAAGATAATTATGCCATTTCTATTTTCTTATCGTGACGATTTATTATGAGACGCATAAATTCATAAACCCTACTCCAAGTCACCGTTTGAAATTAATTTATAACTAAACTTTTTTCAAGTATTATAAATGACAGTGGGCCACTTTTTATATTTAAAAGTGATAAATAAAAAAGCTGCCTTTTTCCACTGTAAAAATTATGCAAAATTGAAAAAGAAAACTTGAAAAGAAGTGACAGAAAAACAACATTAAGAATGACAGTTGCGTAGTGACAAAGCTTGAAATTTCCCTCGGCTCTATGATTTTTCACCAAATGTGAGCTGTTTTTTTTTTATAAAATATTTTTATACGTAAAAAAATCGAGCCCCACTAAAGGAAGATTAATAAATTTATTTTTCAATAGAGCTATGGATTTCATCCCACGCATCCGATTTTAAAAACAATCGTGTGATAATGATAAGCCTTTCATGTTTTTCTCTTCGCCATAACCTTCTACCTTGACTAACTTTTAAAAAATGACAAAGCAACTGACTTACAAGCAATCCTTGTTTCAAAACACTCGTTGATATATAATACATTGCGAACGGACAAAGATATAAATTACAATATCCTAATTAAATAATTTATTAAATAAATAAATAGCACAGCTGCACAACATCGTTGATTTTTATACCTAATATTATTTTCCTTAAGCTGTCAAATGTATGGAATATTAAAAGCTCCATTGTTTCTAATTTAAATGAAGATTTTCGAATGGTTTAAATTCACAGAATTTTTTTGTTTCGTAATGTAAAATTATTTTACATTTAAATCATGTCCAATCTTAACTTATAAATGTGAATGGCCACAACAAATAATTGATAACCATGCAATGAAAACAGAAGGTGGTATAGGAAAAGTAAGAATAAAGATGAAGTATTCCTAATAGATTTTTAAACGCTTCTTCTAAGAAACTATACAATTCAATGATTCCATTAGTGGATTCGAATCAATAACCATGCACAAGAGTAAATTTTGAGTCCTTGGACTATATCAATGCTAATTTATCTTCCATAAGTCACTGTTAATACCACACATAGTTACGCAACCTATGGGAAATTAAATGCAATATTTTTTACTTATCATATATTTTTCTTGCATAGTTTTATAATACAGTTGATAAACGATAATTTCGTCTACTGTTACTGAAATAACCAGCGTTTTACTTTTTTTTGATTTAAACAGTTTTATTAGAGTCAGTACGAGATGCTGGGAAAGTCATATTTCACAACGACATATTTATGTCAAAAGTTTAACATGCATGTATATAGATGACATAAAATGATAGCTTTGTTTTCAAATTTTATATTACACGACCGCAAGACATTTCACAAATCATTTTTGACTATTTTCAAGTGTTCTTCTGAGCTTTTGATTTGTCCGCAACATTCGCAACGTCGCGTCGATTTCCAATACTGCAGGACGTACCTTTCATAAACAGCCTTAAAGCTGCCACCCGTTGTGACAACTTTGACTCAATTTTCTTCGCTCGTCTTTATTGTTATTTTCAAGATGGTTATTTTTCATAATTCTCTCATTTTGTATTCCCTTTAAGGTCTCCTTCTTCACTTTTTTTCTCTCCTCAGTGAGTAAAACTTTTTTATGAAATAAAAAAGGACAAAACAAAAGAACCTTGTAAGTTGGGTGGATTACATTGTCAACTTTTAACGAACTAAATAAAGAGGAACCCTTTAAAAAAATGAATAAAATAAACCGGATTTGTAACAGAAAAACTTTCATTCAAGTGTCGTGAATTTGTTTTTTTAATGTTTCCCGGTATAGAACTTATATTTCTTACAAAATTTTAGCATTGTCAAAGTTAATATGAGCAAGTTGTATTTATTTGAAAATAATAATATCAAAAGTACTTTTTAAGACTGTCAAGTTTAACAACTACGATAAAGCCAACTCTATTTTTTTTCATATTTTTTATTTTGTCTTTGAGAAGGCCTCTTGATTCACGTATAAATAAATCAGATCTGAAAAAATTCCATTCTTTGTCATGTTTATCAAAAATAATTTTGACGCGTGATAGTAAAATAAAAATATTAAAAAAAATAACAAAGTAATATGTATACAGAGTGCACTAGAAGAATCAAATCTATAGACTCTTTGTGTCTTCACGTTGGTGATAGTAAGTTTATCAAAGCTCAGCTAATTTACGGATCAGCAGTATTCGTTGGAGAAATTAATATTAAATACACTTGAATAGACTTTTGTTAAAATTTGACTGTAATATATTCAGTGTTAGTCAGTTATATTCGGTGATTTATTGTGTTATTTCACAGCACAAAACTGTCTTTTTTTTCCAGAATTTTATTTAAATAATATGATTAATATACCTAACCTGATCATCACTCAACAACCAATTTTACGTAAAAGATCATTATTTGCTTAAATAAATGTATTCCCATCATTTTATTTAACCTAATGCCAAATACTTTTATTGACACAGAAATTAATTTTGAAATAATCTAAAATCGCTCTGTAAAACATACAAAATTTCATTATATATTTATCAGTACCTAATATAATATCAGAATGCCAGAATCAAAATGAATTCTTCAATTTCATTACAAACATTGTATATTTCGGCTTATTAATTTGTATTTTTTCTACAATGTTAGTTTGTTTTTCCTAGCCACTAGAACGTGTAATCCGCCCTTAGGGTTTATTACTGAACAAACACTTATTAAAGCTCAATTTTTCACATGTGAGTGATGACCGTTTCAGGAAGAAAATAGGCTCAACTGCATATAATGATTTTTAATTATTATGTGCAGCTATATTTTAAGTATCTAAATTTAAACTATTTCTATTCACGATGCGATGTGTGAATATTTTAATATAACATATTTTCATTGAACTCAATGATACCATGTAGAATTTTTTTTTAAACAGAATTAAAGTTTGTCTATTTACTATCTTTATGGAATATTTTTTTATTTTTATCATTAAAACAGTTAGCATCAAATAATCCAGAATTATATCAGCAAAGGGAAAATTACACTATCTTTTTAACATTCTATTCATGATGTTATTTTAGCCTCTTATACGCATAAAGTTAACAATGAACCAATTTTTAAATTGTGAAAAATTCACATTCATGTGTTAGTGTTATCATTTAAAACCAATGTTCTAGTCATGAAAAAATAGATTTTACGCGTGTTGACCGATGGTTTGCGAGTGTTCAACCACACATAATAGACACCTCATCATACTTTTAAAATCACACATTTTTTTGATTTTTGTTAATATTTATGAAGTTAATTACAAATTTATAATAATTCCGAAGATACATTTTAAACGGCGAAAAACGTGTCATAATAAGTTCTTTTTACTATTAAATGTTGTAGATCTTTAATGGAAACATTGGCATTTACATTAATCCGTTACATCGAAGTTTTACTGTTTTTAAATATTTAATTGAATCAGTAAATATTTTCATAAGATGCTCTCTCCGTCACCTCTTCTTGGTATGATCACACACCACAAAAACCGAACCGACTCATCAAATGAGCGTAGAACAAACTTGTGGGGATTATTAATCCATAGGAAAAAGTTCCTACTTCAGTATTTCAGGTATGCATATTCGTAACTTCGTCCATTGTTCTACCAATACCATACTCTATTCAAATAATACAAATGATTCCATTGAAGCATGAATGCAACATAGAAATACTAAACGTTATATTTACAAAATAGTTAAGTATGGAATCAGAATAATTAAACAAGTGAATTGTTTAATGATTTCTGACAATTTTTCTCGGTGAAAAAGCATTGAAATAATTTAAATAATTAGAACAGATTTATTTACTAATTCCACAATTTTCAACTAACTGCAGTTGAAAGATTGAAATTGTTGATCCGGTACGAAAAAATTCACTGATTGTTTTAGTAGTGTCTTATAAAACGTTAATCACGGATTTAATTCGCATCGCGTGCTTGGTAAAGTTTATAAAACTGCTAGGGTAATATAGTACGTGATATCTTTTATGATTTACTTAATTTCTATGCAACAAACAATCCTTTGTTTTCCTTTTTTGAAATTAGAAGCTCACATTTTTTTACACAAAAAATACTTCTACAAAAAAAAAAAAAAAATATTATTTTGTTGTATTTACATATGTTTCTTTCCTAGAATATCTTTCATAGAAAATAGTGTAATTTGTTGGTTTTTAAAAAAATATATAATACATGGTATTACAGTTGACGCCAATGCGCCATGAATTTGACAAATATAATAAAAAAAAAAGTACAATATTTATGACAAACCATAATAATAATTCAAAAAATATATGATGTTTAAGATACTGTATTTACTTAAGTCAATACGATTTATCCATATCATGCCTTACAAGCCTAAAATGTGTTAAAATATCGTGTCAATTAGAACAACTTCGTTTCTTTACCCCTTCTTTCCATTCATTGTAGTTTTTTTAAAACCATCTCTTTTGGCAGTCTGTGCATATTTATTTTGCGAACCTTACCTCATATTTAACATAAAATTACCAAAATTTTATAGATTACTCGATTTTGGCTTGGTAGTGACAATATGATATGTATTTTATCTCTATTACGTCAACATAATCATTATGGTGTACGATAATCCAACTACCTAAAGTATTTAGTACTATGATGGCGTGATATTTTTTTGCAATCACATTACTATTTCTAACATTATTAAAATACGGTTAGAAAAATAAGAATGTATTGTAATTCTACAGTAATTTCTGTAGAATTAAAATACATTCTTATTTTTCTTACCGTAGTATAATGGAGTTCTACCAAGTAAATGCCTACTCAATCAATAAACAATATTTTAGTTGGATTTTACCAAGTAACTGATATAAACTCACAAACCAGTAATGTTATTATTGAAGGGTATTTTTTTTAAATATTCAGCTTTGACAGTTTACTTTGTCATATTCAATGCTGTTTTGTTGGCTTTTATCAAAATATTTGGGAAAGCAATTAACTATGCGGTTGGACGGGTTCATTAGCTCTATGAAAAAAAAAATATTTCCACTGTATTTTTGTCGACAAACTTAGTTAAGGAATAATATATTAATTGTTTTTACTATTTATTCGACGAATATTATTTACTGAACCGACCATTTTATTTAATAATCATACGATATTAAAATTCGCTCCAACAAAGCTACAATTAATATTTAATTATATTATTTCAACAAATGATTCAAAATGAAGAAAAAAAAATCTTTTAATCTTTTAATCTTTTTTTTATGTTCTTTCACGGTTTTTAATCTGATTTTTTTATGATATGATGAGTTTTTATAACGAGGCATACTTTTGATACCAATTACAAGTAGTGACGACTTTTGTTCTTTTTAATAATATCTAACATTTCTCTTAAATGGATTTTATTGGTACTAACTATTAGTTTATTTACGTCTCTCTTTTATTCCGAACTTAACCAATTTACGATCAATCTTTCAAACACATGAGAACCATTATTTAAATGTTTTTTGTGCACAAAAAACTGTTTTTGAAAACGTAATTTTTATATTCATTTAAACGACTGGTGTATAAAAAGTTTGAAAAACATTGAAATATTACAGATATTTGGTTTCAAATGTTGAAATAGTAATATAATTTTGAAACAATCCCTTATTTTATGTTGTAAAGTAAGTAATGATCCAATATAGAAGCGACGGTTCAACAATTCATCTTGCGTTAATAAGGAAATGTTGAACTCCTCGTAATTAAGACTGGTTAGACCACTGGGAGTAAAACGAGAGCCTTCTAATATATAACACAAAAACCTTTAGTGGGTAAGTATCGAATTGTCTGGGTGAGAATAATAAACTGGTTGTATTAACATATTTTATGTATCCAAAATCATAAATATATAATGCTTAAAATAAAAATAAGATTTTTTTTAAATATTTTTTTTTCTAAATTAAATCCGTATTAAGGTATCTTAAAATATAAAATGATATTTTGAGTAAAGTAGCGTAAAGAATCCGCAAACAATAAATGTATGCTTAACATTCAAAACTTTTTTCAATTACGTAACACTAGTATACAATGATCTGTAAAATCAATTTAAATTTAAGTCATAATTGTTAACATAAAACAAATGATTGAAAGAAGGTCTAAGCCATTTTTTTTTGGCTGAAATGCCACATTGAAAATGTTAGATGAGCGGTGGGCCAAGAAAAGTAATTTTGAGCCAAAAGAACTAGTAAAATGAGGGGTACAAACAGTATCTTGGCTATGAAAAATTCGATAACTTTGGTAATAAACGTCTCTTAATGGGATAATCCAAGATATAATTACGTTGACATGAACTGTCCATTGCTTTTAATAAAAATATACTTTAACTATATTAAATTCAAAGGTATCTAAAAAATACATATCAATTAATTGAAAAGAAACGAGAATATTATTGATTCTCAAAAATTAATTTAGAGAATCCTAATGGAAAACAAAAAATTTACACCAAATACAAGCTACCATACATCCCCTAACAATATTGAACCATTATTTCAAAGTCACTAGCACCCACTAGAAAATAATTTTCCGTGAAATTGAATCGAATGGCTCGATCAGATTGAAAAAGACCGTTAATTAAAATGTCCTTGCACTAAATTAACATGCTGTCGATAAAGCCCTAGCAAAGTTTCACCACCGAAGTATAGGGGCGTGGGTAGAGTATATAGCACAGAAGCAAACCAGGACTAGCTAATTAGTAGGGTAACCCACCCTCGAACAAGGGTGTTCGATAACTTTTGCTCCGCGCGGTATCTGACATCTATATTCCGGAATGCCGAACAACTTACAACAAGTTTGTCGTGCCAAGCAGTTTGCGAAATGATGAACGTTTCTTGAGATAGCGACCGAATACTATTTAGCTGTTTTCACATTTTTTAGATCAATTAGAATATGATTACAATTCTTTTCTATACTTGTCTTTGAAATCTAAGTACGTTACTTAATATCAGACTATGTAACGCCTGATTTTGGTCGAAAATCTTGTTAATAATGGCTATGCGAAAAAGGTGATTATATAAAAAACGTTTAAAACTAGCTAGAAAACTTATTTACCCTAACTTAATACAAGAAAACCGCTTCTTTAAATCAATTATTTACTTAGGGAGTATTAGTGAAAAAATTCACCACGAGATTAAAAATTCAGTAAATCTAGCATTTAAAGTTAATAATTATTTAGGTACACATCTTAAAAATAGTAAAGACAGGATTAATAAACTTGATAGAAGCAGTATATATAAGATGACTTGCGGTACATGTGATTTAGTATATGTCGGACAGACCGGGAGACGCATTTCCACTCGCGCAAATGAACATGTTAGATCCTTTAACAATGGAAAAACTGATTCACAATATGCAAATCACCTTATAGAATTAGCGCATAATCCTAATTTGGTCCCGATTCGTTTACATTCCTGTAATAAGGGCCTAAAGCTGAATGCATTGGAACAGCTAGAAATTAATAGGTATAATCAGTCCAATGAAATTCTTAACGATCAGATTACAATTAACAGTTCACCTCTGTTAAAACCTTTAACAAGCAATAAACTTAAAACAATTTAAAATAGATGCACTTAGACATTGCAGATTTTAAGTGGTTTCACACGATCAAATAACCCAAAAATACCCAAATTCAAACTTATTTAAATTCTTTCATGTGACGTAGGTATGGTTTTAACAGAAAGAGATGATGTAGGGGGCACCCTGTCTAGCAAAGGTATATAAGCTATCTCTAATACACGTTTTAAACATAGTTCTGACGAAGGCGTAAGCCGAAATAGCTATCAACAAATATATAAAATAATTTATGTAGAACTAAAATACATTGTTATTTTTCTTTCCGTATTATACATATACATTCCATTTTAAGTCAAAATATTCTTATTGACAATCAAGACGTATTTTACTAAAACTCTTATCAACAACTTTTTGATATATGAATTGCTTTATTATGTTGCTGTTATTTGTTCCATAAAGTAATGACAATTATCTTTGACTCCTGTTGCCCTGCAGCAGTAACTCTGATAAGCAATCTGAACGATCCAGCAATATCAAGTGTGGTATTAGTTAGTTTAACAGCTAAAAACGGCAAAGTGATATGATTAGATAGAAGTTGAATTAAAAACTGTAAAAAAGCCGTCAATTGATATGGGATTTTTTCATATAAAACCTCATATTCTCTGGCTATCAAGCCAATAAGTCAAATCTCTTGGTTGTTCCTATCCACACACTGACACTCAAAATTTTCAATCTATTGTAGAATTTCAAAAAATTGTTTTCCATCCACTTATTCAATCTTTAATATGCGATGTAGTGAAAGAAAAAAACTTATCAGCATTATTATTTTAGTCATATTCTTTCATCACCACCTTTTTCAAACGATAAATGACAAGCGGCTGAATAACAATCAGTTTGCGTAAAAAAATCTAGATAAATTATCAATTTGTATCATTCGTACAATAATTTATGTTTTTAACCGACTGCAATATTGTAAGAAAATATTTTATAAGCCTTAAATGTTTTAAAAATATATGTTTACATCGTACAACTAAACCCTTGGCAATAAAAGAAATGAAAGTCAAAGTGCTCTCTAAGAGAATTTTTCCAGAGGCTTTTCAATAATTCGGCAAGTACTGCTCCGGGATTGGGAAAAGCTCCGGTCGATAGAGGACGATAAATCAGAAGAAAAGGAAACCCGAGTATTTCTATACTTATAGTACCCTGCCCAACTGAGAATATAATATACAGACATATATAATACATTAAGACTAAGTGCTTTGCAAACAGTTCCCAGGGGCTATTTTTAGCTTGGGAAAAATTTATGACTTCTTTTTCCTAAATGAAAATCAAATAAATTTAATTACGGGTCCAGTATTTTTTTTTAAAAGCTTGCTCAATACATTGCATTGAAATAAAATTGGAAACCTTTTCCCTCGGGTCAGTGATTGAATACAAATTATCATATGATCAAAGACTTTTTTTTCTTTTACTCAGAAATTATATACTTAGTAGAATAGTAATCAAGGCTCTTGAGCATCATATCAATTGCAGCGTCTTAGTATAGAGAAATTGAAAAATCGGTTTTTCAATTGAACGAGACTTAAAATTATATTCAAAATATGCATAATATTAATGCTCGAATCCTATTAAATCTATCTAATTTTTAAAAAACTGGGCGGACGCAACAGCCATAAGGCAACTACTAGTTTTTACTTGCGCCACCATTGACCTTTCCTTAATTACCCTTTTCGAAAAATATAAGTAGGTCAAATGCATTAAAACCAGTTCTAATAAAAAAACTTCAGGTAAGATAACCTACATTATCAATTCTATGCTTCGCATTGGACGCAGAAATATTTCTGAAAATATTATTCTTAAAAATAAAAAAATATAATTTATAATTTTATTACTTAAGATTAAGACCGGTTTCACTCATCGCAAGCATTTTCGAAAGATTGGTATCCCTTCGGTCCTCATCTTAGTAAATTTATTTTGAAATAAGTACAAAAAATGATTTACTATTTTTCCACACAATGTCTTTCCCACCGAGTATTGACAGTGGGCACCTTAAAAGTGCAAGTAATCCACAATCGATGTCTTAAGATCTGGACCGAAAATAGACCAATCATTTGAAAATTCTTGCGATGAGCGAAACCGTTTCTGATCTAAATAAATTAAGTTTGGAATAAGTACAAAAATTATTTTATTATGCTTAAGATTTACAATAATTTTGTAAAAGCCCAAAACGACTATGGAAACAAGTCACTTAGAAAATTCAAAAGAATTATATAAGTCCTATTATCTTTACGTAAATGTATTTTTACATCTCATATCCAATAAATTCACAATTATCATTCGGTTCCCTTAACAGCCGCGCTAATTTTGTTGATTAAGTTTTCACGCTCGCATATCAAAACAACTTAACTGCAAACAAGTGCAATAAATTTTCCTGAATTATTGTTAGTATATTGTTGCATTCTGGGTAGGTATCTTGCCGTAACTAGGAACTTTTAGTTTTAAAAGCGCTAAATACAGTGGTGTTAAATTAAAGTTAAAAACGGGACTTCTCATTTGGGAGAAACACGAGGCTACTAAATACAATAGATTTGACACTAGCTTCGTAAGCTTTCGATTATTGAGTTGATTCTCGAGTTTATTATATTGATTAATGTAAATTTTAATTAACGTATTTTTCTAGCATATTTATGACTAGAAGTTTTTTACGTATCTTTTGATATTATGGACAGCAAACGGTAAAATTTTTTCAAGAAGTTACGATCAGTATAATCTTATAACCCCTTCGGTCATACCGGCTTGGTTATATATATGGCAAATCTATCCCCGCGCTTACGATGACCATGAATAGCGAAAGCTTTTCGTTAAGGTTTTTTTTTATTATTTATTTTCTGCACAGTACAGAACGTGTAACCAGTTTTTGAAAAATATCACTCTGGACATTACTGGCAAAAAATCAAATACAAGTTACACTGTTACGTTGAGGAATACACTCAAGGAAGGAAAAGATTAAAGCCTTAGCAGTCGGTGATGTTTACAATGTTGTGTACTTTAGATAATATTAAAATATATAATTATATTTTAAATGGATCATTTTTCGTAAAGTAGAAAGTGAGAAATGAATCGAAAAAGATCTCAATTGTCATTTTTAATTCAAAAGAGGATTGCAATGTATGCCTCGTACTCGTACAAAGCTAACTTATCGCTGACTTGCATCAGAAGATAGTTTTAAATGCTCTGCGTTTAAGAAAATTACAAATGAAGCAATTCACTTTTAATCTAATAAGTCTCTCTTAAACGTGCATCGAAGGAGTTTTCGAAAACTTTAAATTACTACATAGTCTTTAGAATAGTAAAACTAAATTAAAGACAGTCTAGGGGAGGCCAGTAGTAAGTTTACTGGGTGACAAAGAAAATAGTGAAGGCGAGGAAAACTGAGGAAAAACGACTTTCGTAGAATACCAGGACGTTACTCATTCACAAGCGAATATAAATTAAAACATTTGACTTTATTACCATCAATGGCTTAATTTTCGTTTGTTTGATATTGTTATTTTTAACCGACAGAATTTGAATCTATGAGAATTCAATTTTTACTGTCTTCAACTTTGTTGGCCTGCAAACACAATTAAATTTTCTCCGCGTATGTTGAGTTTATGTAATAAATCAAAAGTTTTTTGACGAGAAATATGTTGTATTTAGTCACTTAAAATCAGTTTTTCGATGATAGTAGGAATTGCAGGATGAAAAATTAGGTAGCTCATTGTCATGGCTAAGGTTTGGAAGAATGAGAGGAAAATCAGATATCACAGACATCCTCTCAGCGTCTTTGAGCATAAATCTAAAAATCGATCAAATTCGAACTAGTGCTCTGCAACTAATGCAATTTGCAAATTATTCACAAGAAAGTCACGCAAAATACATCAAACAATATTACCACATACAATAATATAACAGTTTTATTATATTTTAAATGTAAAACGTATTCTTAATTAATTTTATATAAAGCTTTTTGGCTTGAATTACTAATTATGAAAAATAAATATTTAATTATTTTTAGAATGGGCTTGTATCAAAGTTTGCTTTGACAACTACCAAAAATTTATTAATTCAAAAAAATAAAGAATCAACGAAAGGCTTAATATAGAAAATTAAAATAAATTATTCGAAATAAAAGACAGCGAGACAATTAAATATTCCATCGCGCCAACTAAATATTTAACATTACTCTGGAAGGTGCTCGATTCGAGGGAGTGTTTGCCAATTTTCGCTCCCAAACATTTTTAATAACGCTCAACATTTCAATAGAACTTTTCAGAGAGAGACAAAAGCCGCGTAAATTTAGCATAAAGTTCAGATAAAATTCTGCACCAACTCTCGTTAGTTTTAATATTTGGCCATAAAAGAAAACCCTTCGTTGGCATTTTGTTTGGGGACAATAAAAATAAAAAAAATGTCACACGGACCAAGTTTAACCGCGGCAAACAGAAAGTTTAACGCCTAAGTAGAAACAACGCGCTTCAATTATTATTTTTGCTTTTTTATCATCGTGAGCTCATACTTTGTACCTATGCGAAATAAACTTCTAAGGCCGCATTGAAACAAGCTTTTTATATTATTAATTGGTTAGCTAATTGAATTTCACTAATATAGAAAAATTAGAAATAAAATTTGCCAAAGATTTTCATTTGCATAATACAAATTAAATGAGATACTTTTCAATCACTCGAAGTCAAGGAGACGTCACTGTCATCTTTGCAAAAAAATGTGATATCATCATCAGTTTGACTTGAATCTAAAGCCATCTGGTAACTGCGGTGAAGTTTTTATCACTAGACAATTGGCAATGGATGACACTCTCATTCTTATAACAAAATGTAATTAATTAAATATTCAGAATTTATCAACTCCTGTTATTCTCATTAATTAAAATTAATTTACTTGGTTCATCATAAACAAGTGAATACTTTTTCAATTTTTATTAAGTGTTATCATGATTCTTTGACGCTACATTGCTTAAAAATCGTATGTGACTGAGTATAAACATATTCTGCATAGATAACTTAAAAGTATGCTCGGCTATGTATTACATTGACGGTTAAGCCGAAAACAGGGTCGGGTGTTTTTTATACCAAATAACAGATTTCGAAGATATAAATGCCGCCATTTTGATGACGCAATATATAGCTTTAAAATTATTTGACGACTTTTCCTTACGCAAGAGTTAAATCTAAGATTGCTTTTTCTCCAGCTGGACTTATTTTCACAAAGATCTAATCAAGATTGACAGATCCCAGCATTGTCGAGCACGCCTTTTTTAAGTCAAAATACTTTAAATAGTTAATCATGTTGACACTCCTGAAACTTTTTGTTATTATGGAAAATCTATACTTCGTGAATGTATAAGATTCAATCTCAAATAACAATAACTCAACATTTTTGTAAAAGAGTGTGTTTTTTCCCCAAATGTTCGTTCTTAACCATAGCTTGTATGTCTTTTTATCAAAGAAAAATAGAAACAATACGATGTTGTTAAAATTTCTGCCATTTCGTCCATTTCCTTTTTTTACAAAAATCATTAAATGTATGGGTAAAGTTAATAGTATGGACTACGGCGAGTTTACTTCTGAGCAGTATGAGAAGGGTGTATTTGAAACTGCCCCCATAAGAAGTTTCTGCCAAAAGTTTCACTTTCCATGTCAAAAGTAAATGAAACTTAGCAAAGTGTAGTCAGCTGATCTGATTTATTTCGAACTTTGTTTTATTTCTAGAGGCAGAGTGGCCGGCACATAGAAACGATTTCGTGAAACAACCCTCGGTAAAACTAATAATATAGACATAGTTTATATAATAAAACAACTTGCAAACAAATAAAATCTATCCCATACAAAAAGGTGTTATGTTAAGGCCGTTTTTTATAGACATCGTATTGTTACTAAATTATTATTTGTGAAGTGTCATAAAAAAGTGGTTCAATACGGAAAACTTTGTATTGAGAAAAACTTCAATATATTTTCATTCACTCATTATGTAATAGTGTTCAATTAATGGATTTGGAAATCCTTCGATTTTGATTTGCCATTTTAAGGTAGATGTAGTCAAATGGTTGAGAGCAGTGTTCTTCAACCCGTGGTCCGTGAACGGGCACCTATCCGCAAGAATTTTTTGCCGATTTTCAAACTTTCATCTTTTGAAAATTTTGATTGCAAATATGCTGCAATATAAGTTGCATTAACAATTGATTTTATCTGCTGAAATAAACAATTTTCTTTGTAGAATGGACTTGAGGCTTCATTTGATATTTTTTTTAAATTTTTTAACAAAAGCAAACATGCACAATTCTTGACCTGTACCTAGTTCCATTCCACCACATTGGACGTAAAAGTCAAAACAGTAGAATTTCTTACATATAAAAATTCGCGGTCGCTATGGTCACTGGGGTATAAAATATTTGACAGGAACTGAACAATTTTTTTTTACTTATTTGTAGGTACTCCGTTGTCAGACCGCACAGGTCAAGAACTAAATATGTATTTATATGTAAATATGTGTATCCGCTTGACGCCGGTTTGCAAAATATTTTTCCAATTTTCACCGCTCCACGGATGTTAAAAGAACACTGATTTAAAGCTAACGTGCCAAAACGTTTCAATCTCAATTTTTTATTGAACGATGTATTCATTTCTTATAGCTAATACTTAGCAGTGTATAGAGATCGTCAACTTCAAACTGTTTTACTCCGAGACCTATTCTAACGTCCTTACTATCTCTGAGGCAAAAAGGAAAGAAACGTAGTTTTCGTCCAAATATGTTCAAATGGACATATTTGGATGAAATCATCTAATAAACTCTATGCTGGCAGTAAAAATGTAAAAATCTTTCATTATTAGTTTGTCGAAACTAACATTATTAATTGTTGATAAATCAAATATATTATTTCCCACAAGAATGAAATTGAAACCTTTAATTTTTTCATGCTAAGATATGTTCATCACTTTCCTATTTACTTGTATAGTCATATATTGGGAAAAGACGGGGGGTTTCTTTTTAAACGCCAAACAAATACAGTCCATTTCTGCAGTGAAGTTTTATTATTTGATCGTAACGCATCTCACATTATACTTTCACTGTACAAATGAATCATGTATAAGAAAATGAGACAACCTGGAATAACATAAAGCTTTATTTTGGAGCAGAAAAAAAGTAAACAGAAATGTGTATTCATTTTAGCATCCGTTTTATAATTGTTTGCTCAAACGCTGTAAAAACAAAAAAAGGAAAAATTTTAGGACATCGTGAATGATTTAATTTGTCAGAGTAAAAATGTACGTAGGATAACGTTCGGTATCAGGATGACGGAAGCACCAAGGCGTGTTGATTTCGTAAATTTTTAAAGAGAAACGACCATAGCCTGGCTGAGTATGTCCACAGCTGGAAAGGCACTTTCCTATGTGCCCCTGGTACCTCCCCAAGCCATCCGTTTTCGACTCACTGGTCCGTTAGCTGATAATTATTTTATTACTCTTTCGCACTCTCTTCAGTCTTTCTGTTCTCCCGGTGAGGGTCGAATTTTTTATAAATGTTGAAATTGCCATGGAATTTATCTTCCGCGAACTTTGAATTTTTCGCTTAAACTGCTTTTATGGGAATAATGCTATACACATTATTTTTATAGACATATAAAGTAATAATATTTTTACTGCGTGACAAATTTTCCAAAATGAGTTTTGTTTGAAATCACGAAGGACGAGCTAGAATTATAATGCGGAAAATGTAACTAAATAAGTCTAAAGAATTCTATATTTCATAACTTTTTGTTGTGTTAAAAAGTTATCTGAAACTGAAATCTAAAAATTTTTAAAAGAAGCGAAACACGTGTCAGTTTTTAAATCAACAAATTTACCCAATCCATCGAAACTGAAGCTTATTGTTTTCAATTTCAAAAAAAAGCTTCAAAAATCTACTATAGTCAGGATTTTAAGAATCCTAAAACGAGTGAATTTTACACGGAGAAATCTCTAAAAAAGAGAAATAAAAAGGACGAGAAATAAAATATCTAGTTTTTAATATCAAAGAATGTAACCACATATAATTTCATCACAATAATCATACAAAATACAATCATGAACAAAAAAAAAATATTTTATCCTTTGATGCAAATAAATTAAATCATCAATGCGTTGAACGTAAATTAATATTAAATCAAAACAAACGTTAATTTTTTTAATGACGTGTTTGAAATAGCTATACAATATAAAATATTCAATCAAATACATTTTCAATTAGTTTCACTGATGAAAGCAAAAACTGATATCACAAATTTATGTAAATTTACCGAAATATGCTAAGCGACCGATGCAATTGAAATTCTAACAGGAGTAATCAATCCGCTCTAGCATTAATATAAATGTGTATTGATTAGTATCGGAGTGTTTTCCCGCCGCCCGTTTGGGTTATTGTACGCCATGAATACATTTGCCGCGAAACAGCTGCGAAATGTATGCAATTCACACGGTACACCCGA
This sequence comes from Himalopsyche kuldschensis, assembly GCA_028554975.1. Lineage (NCBI taxonomy): Eukaryota > Metazoa > Arthropoda > Insecta > Trichoptera > Rhyacophilidae > Himalopsyche > Himalopsyche kuldschensis. The sequence goes on from JAHFWI010000005.1 coordinate 4,485,150, forward strand.
CCAAAGAGAGAAACCTAACCGTTCTAAATCCGGATTATAGCGACATACGGTTATCTATCCTTTCCGAGGCTTTTTGTGTTAACATTTGAAAGTAGTCTCTAACGTAACATGTCCGTGGTAAATTCCAGTTGGATATTTTTTTATCAAATATGCAATTCTATTTAAATTTGCATTTATTTTCTGGTGATCACATATTTCCAATTAAATCCTCATTTGTCACATTACCACATCAACAATCTTTTATGAACCTACACCACTTTAGCCTAGTGGCTAAAACCATACTAGAAAAATTCAAGATTTTATCAAACCTTTAATCGCCAAATTAACAATATACCATTTTTAAATAAGTAATAAAAATAACTTTTCATATGTTTGTCAGACTTTGGGTTAATTGTTGTGGAATTTCGTTTTTGTACTAGTATGCACTTTTATCGATTGATTTTTTACCTTACTCTTCATCTGCTCTACACTGAAAATACATAGAAGATAGATTAATCAATCAGATTACAAGATAAGTTTTCTTCTCTTAGTACATTCTTTCAATATAAAAGTCAATTGCCTGAAAATCTTTGCATCATGTCAATGTTTTTTTTGTAGAATTTTGTAAAACATAGTTTTCAGATGTTTATAAATTTGATGTTTTCCTACTGTAAAAGATCAGTGTTTCTTTTCAGTTGTGTTTCTTTAGCTGGGTCAGTGACATTTGTATCAAAATATCAAGTACATACCATTTTTATTCTGCAAAACACAAGCCTAACGTAAAGTCACTGATAAAAAAATATGTCTCGTTTTTCTACTCAACAAAAAACGTATGAAATAAATGTCATAAACCATCAAAAATATTCACAATACAGACTTACTCTGAATTTCTTGATATTTTTTTTTTAAATATAGTTGTTGGTCTGTCAAGTTGTTTCGTATAATCTTATATATAAAACCGAAACGGCGTATGTATGTCCGTGGGTCTGTAATTCCCTTTTGCATTGTTGGTCATTAAGTTGCCATAAAAACGAATATGAAAGAAAATATGTTTGAATTTTTATCGGCGAAGACATTTAGTCAAAATGTAATAAATTAGTCTTCTACTGAACTTTTCCCGGCATTTATTATTAATAATAATGCTTTTTATTTACGTGAATGTATTATTTGACAGCAAATTAGATGTTTTTCCTTGAATTTGGACATTTTAAAGGGCGAGAATGGGGCTGTCATCAAATTAAATAAAGTTTGTGATTTTATTTTAACTTTATTTTGGATGTTAGATTTTGTGATATAATTATGTCGAATGATATAACATGAAATAATTATTGGTCGCTTAGTCCGAGCGACGCCGGGTAGCAATACTAGTAATTATATAGTTATACAATACCAAAGAATTGAACTTTAGCACGTAGGGTAACCTTATAAAGACAAAGTCCGTCCGGTCTGCAGTCACGTAGCAAACCGCAGGTGCACTTTAATATAACGAAACGTGATCAAAATAAAACCAACATATGTGACTGTGCCTGCAATTAAAATGGGCTATTTATATACGGTTTTATATTTTCGCCTACTTATACGAGCATTTTATGAGTGCTGAAATTAATTTAAAGTTCATAATTCATTTAATGAAATTTCAAATGGAAATTGTGCCATTATTAAGTCCTTGATAAAATTCCAATCTGTTCACTTGTATGCCTGAAGATGTCTAAAAGTAAAACACGTGCTTAATAATTTGGTTTTTTTTTATATGTTTAATTAACCTACATATTTATTTAAAGTTTTTTTATGGTGTATTAATTGGTTTCTTAGTAACTAGAACGTTGGCGATTCAGAAAAATAGCTCATTGTCGAGAGGTGTACTAAAATTAAGTGTCCAACCTTTGTTAAAAGGCACTGTTAATGGAAAAATAATTAATACTCCTAACTCATTATTCAGCTGCAAAAGATTTAAAAGACAGTCATGTTTGAATTTTTCCTTTATTTTTAAAGTATTTTTACTTGAAAAGTCTGGGTTGGCTATGTAGATGTAATCTACAATGCACACATATTTTTATTTTTTATAGTAAGATTATTATCTTTATGAATGTTTTCTATTTCATTAATTATTATATCTTCTATTTAGGAAAAGCAGAAAAAAAACTAAATTTAAAATGTTTGTAGAAGGTTAATGAAATAATGATTAATAAACTTCCGAATGATAACGGTGGGCACAATATCACTACAGTGAAACCTCGATTCTACGTTTTTCAAGGGACAGTGAAAAAAATTCGATAAATGCGGGAAACGGTCAATGCGGAAAAGTTTAAAATATGAAATAAAAAAAAGTAAACCATTTAAAAAAATTATTTATTTTACCTTTTATATACATTTTTTAAAAAAGTCATTTATAATTAGTTGCTTCTTTGCAGTTTTACACTTCAATTTTAAAAATGATCCTTCGAATTCGCATAATTTCCTGACTACAGATTCATCTATGTCTTTAGAGTAGAAAAACGATTTTATTTTTTCGAAGGCTTATAACGCTTCTTCAAATGAAATGACAGGTTCATCATTGCATTCTTGGTCATCTTTTTCTTCGCTGCTCTCATTAGTAGCATCAATTAATGACTCGATTGTTTCGACGCCACATGTGACTAGTTCGCTGTCACACTGCACATACGTATTAAAGTCGAGGTCCTCCTGAGCTGCAAGACGCTAGTCATCAACAAATAAATCATTTGATTCCTCTTCGATTTCCATCTGTTCTTCCCGAAAAATTGATTTTCAATTGACACTTTTCAATCGTTTTACGAATGTCACTCTTGTTAGCAAAAATCGTGCTCAGAGTTGATGGTGTCAGTTCCAGACGTTTTGCTATGTTTACTCGTTTTTCTCCTGGATTTTTTTTTGACCTCTTGAATTATTCTCAGTCTCTCAGCGAGAGTTCTAACTTTCTTCAAGAGGCGTGTTAATTGGGAAGCAGTTAAGTGACTGGAGTCTTTATGTACACAGAACACCGTGTTGAGACATCACTAAAAACATTATGATCATAAAACGTAAAAAAATTGCACACTTGCAGTGCTCAGTAAGTGATATATCACCGGAAACAGTATGACCATAAAACTTTAACAATAGCACAGTTGCAGTTTCGGTTCTTTTCTGCGAACCGATGGGATTGAGCCGAACGGTTTTCTTAGAAAAATTCAACAAAACGGTAAATCGGGGTAATATTTATGACGGGACCATAAAATTTCGACGTTAAATCGAGGAAATCGTAAAATCGGGGAACGGATAATGCGGGATTTTTTAACTTTGTGCTTGGACGGGACTATAGAAAATGAGCGGACAATGCGGGAATACGGTTAATACGGGAACGTAAGATCGGGGTTCCACTGTTCTTGACTTTTCGTCAGCTTCTATTCAAATTTATGTCGATAAATCGATTCGGTTTGAAGGCATGGGTGTTTGTGTTGTTGAAAATTTATTCTAACCTTTCCTATCACAAGCGACATTCTTCATATTATCGCGACGCATAGCAAAAGCGATTAGCTAACCACTTGTCCAACCCGAGTCCTCGCATCCTTTCAATCTCTACTCTCTCCAAAAAATGAGAAGTTAAATACGATCGATAAACAAGATTTCCCACACGAAATATTATGTAGAACAATGTATTTATTAATATTCTGGTTTTGAATCAATTCATAAAAGACAATATTTTTTTGAATTATATATATTACATAACTTTAATCAAAATTAGTGTGTTTACCGTCAGTAATTGGTGGAAAGACATTAAATTTACATAAGGAATTCTTTATTCATAATTCCACAAATATATTGTAAAGGTCAGGATCTATTCATTGCGGTCATTGTCAACTGAATTATTGTTATGATTTATTTAAGAATTAAGTGCTTTCCACCAATGTAAGGTTTCATGAAAATAAACATAATGAAATCAATTTATGGCTGTCCATGAAGGTTATTATTGCTTTTTATAATTTAAGCATCACAAAGATGAATAGCAAGCACAACGCATTGATTTGACAATCAATTTATTCGCTGCTTAAACTTAATTTTGACATGAATTGTTTTGTTTCGAACTTGCTACTTAAATAGCTTTCTTCTCGCATAAGTCACCCGATTATTAATTTACAGCTTTCACCAGAAAACGCCAAAGCTCCCCCTTGAAAGATCATTGAACCTATTTAAAAGTTGGCTGGATGGGGTGCGTGGCGAAGACTGTCGCCTGTAAAGATTTGCATTCAGATATGAAACATTAATAACACCCGTTTCACCTCCACTTGTGCTTTTATTTGCCCTAAAGATTTTTAGCGTTTAAATCACGCACTGAGGCAAGGGCCAATATGTATCGCCACCTTACTTTCCCTCCCCTTTCTTCTTGAAGTGTGTATTGTTTCGTGAGGGATTCAAGTTACGGGCTTAGAGAGAAAAAAGTTTTATTTCCTTTTTTTCAGTCGTGTGTTATGTAACAATTCGCTATGAAATATTTAGAAAAGAACTTTCGTATTTCCTTTTTACTTCCACTTCTATTGTACTATGGATCATATGGACACATAATGGAGATTACCTCAACAACGGTGTTTCTACGAGAACTGCTTTTTACATACTATCTTAACCTCGCTTTAATATCGAACAGAGAAGGGATAGAAATGTAAGTCTAAAACAAAACTATTGCTGTTCTAATATTTTTGAATCGAATTGGTTGAAAGGAGATTTTTAAACATCTTTGACATCGATTTAATAATCAATTTATGAATTGATCACCGCATGTTCACACACACTTTGAATACATGGACGTATGTGATATTATAGATTCTTACAAATCCGATTCCATACTAAAAGTAGAGATATTGTGCATCAGAACGTTTATGTAGCTTTATTTTTTCTTAACTTTCTCTGAAGAAAGAAATCGATCGATTGATTGATAAGCGTTACTCGTTAAACAATTCGTATTGAAAATTTTGATTAACAGCTGAAATTGTTAATTGACTTGCATGCGCTTTCTTTACAATTATTGGCCCATTGAATAAGAGACTTGTGGCCAATATGTTTACACTTTTTTCTCGTCAGATGGATAAGATCTTCAATAAAAAAAGCTTTTGTTAAGGTATTCACTTGAACTGATAACAAAAAATAACGATTTCTTTTTTTATCAATAATATCTATACAATTGAATTTATAATTATTATTTGTTCATGTTGATCCTAAATTATAAAAAATCGCGTCATTTTTTTAAACGTTAACCGACATAATATTTACATGGCACCCGTAGCATTTAAAGTGAATAACAACAAAGTTATCGTTAAATCTATCAAAACGGTAGACTTTCTGTTTTGAAAGCACCTGCCCATTCTTTCGGGGAGAAAGAACGGCATGTGGTGACAGGAGCCTCCTATAAATCTCTCGCCATTTTCATATGTGTCACATTTTGTTTCTTTCCTCCGTTGCTGCGTGACGGCTCTCAGTCGAACATTGCAGGGACAACGCTCTAATTTTCCTCAACAATTCGTCTTTGAAAACAAATATGAAATTTATACGAAGCCCCAAAGTAATTATCTAATATCATACGTCACGTCACCGGCATTCACTGTTTCACCTTTGAAGTCTTTGCGGTTATCACGTATTTGATTAAACAAAATATTTCATCAAAATTTTCGTTGATTTCATATAAATTCAATGTTTTCGAAACGTTGAACATTGAGATTGGCTTCGTCGGCATATGTTTTTGATTCACCGATGACATAATTTGTTATAATTCATCGTTAAAAGCCATAATAAGCTACATACACACATTTGATAAAAATATATGATTATATTCGACTTGATAGAGATCACACGGTAGCATATCAAATGGTATAATAACATAAGTAAGGACTTCCACTGAAGTTGCTAGATGGAATTTCATTATAAATTTGAATGTTTTCAATTTTGTACTTAGTTTCAGTTAAAGTACACTTGAAAATTTCAAGTTGAAATGTCTGAAGATGCCAAAAGGTGAAACCTGGGTCGTTAGAGTCGGTCGTTAGGGTCGATTTAAATTTAGTTCAATAACAGCTTAAAATTTATATTTTAAATGAAATTTAACTCAATATAATTGTTTTATTAAATTTAAAAAAAAAAAAGTAATTTACGTGGAATAAAAACAGTATCAATCTGATTTTACAATAAAATGTTTTTTAATACATGCTTCTTCCCACGCATGCTCTACTTACGGGGTACCTTAACTGAACTTAACTTATAAATCAGCTATTGAGCCCTTCATTTAGAAGAAGAATAAGGTATAAATATGAGGCTTCATTTTGAGATCTAATATCACCCTTAAAACGGACAGGATGGCGTGATATTAAACGTCTAGATAAAGATATATTGATTGATAAATCAACAACTTATGAATGTTTCACTTTTAGTGTTTGACTGCGTGTTTAAAAAATCTACGAGGAGTGGATAGTTTTTAGGTTTATTAGGAAAGTAAAGGTAGGTAAAAACAAATTCAGTTACTTCAACAATCCAAAGCCAACTTGTATTAACTTTTGAACGATACAGTTCAATTAACGCCAATACAGCCTTTAAATTACAAAATAGGTTTTTGTATTAACCTCTCTTTCAATAATTTACATGCAATTGAAACCGAATAGATCAAAGTATATTTTCGGCGGCAAGTTACACTGGAATTGATACTGCAGTCTAGGGGTAGAAGTTATTTTGGGGTGGAATAGACCGCTAACCGCTCTCGGGTCGGAAACTGCATGGTGATTCAACCCTCGTAAAGCCAGACACAGTGTTAAAGGAAACACTGCCACTTCCTAATCCAATAACTACAATGAAAACTTTCATCATAAATCGTGTAACTGATTTTATAATTATTAATTCAATTATCTTTGAAAGGATGTTTAAGAAACCTTTTTTAAATATATTTTAGTAATGAAAATCAACCTTATATCATTTTTAACTGTGCAACGGTGATTCATCGCAGCTTTAATATGAAACATATAATTGAAATACTTATATTTAAGCCGAAAAAATATATTTGAAATCATAAAATGATTCTCAGAGTCATAAAAGCTCAAAATAGTTTATATTGCATTTGTCAGTTAATGCCTACAATTCGTTTGCAAACGTTTTCAATTTCATAATCGATAATTGTACATTCCCTGGTGAAGAATTTTATTCATTACATTGTTCCATCTATTGTATTTAAATATATAGAATGATAAAAAAAATAATCACGATGAACTGCTGTTTGCTTAAATTTCAAGCTTAAAGTCTTAACTTCTACCAAGCTTTTGAGATTGACAATAAATAATATGGGAATCGACAAGATTCACCGCGGTATTTTCACCCCCGACAATTTACCATTGAAGCAATTCACCGCGCCCTTAATTCATTGCCAATAATACCTAAACTTATCGCCACAAATTTCTACACATAAGCTGCCGTGAATTTCCGTATGGTTTATGTTTATGTTGAAATAAAGTTCAGATTCCAGATTAAAATGCACTGTGAAACTTGAAATCGCTAAATATATAATTTGCTGTCAAATGGCCACCAAATATATAAAAATAATTCTTATTAACTACCCGGTAGAGAAATTATATTAGGTATTTGGGGATACAATATATCCTTAACTCTTCTATGAACCGTCTCTTATTTATTAAACAGTTTCTTATGAACTGGATATCGGCTTTCAACTTTCGGCATCGCTAGTCATTCTATTAAAAACATGAACTTACAGTTACATAGTTAAATAGTTAATATCGCTTATATTATGTTTATTTTCAGATCTTACCTATCAATTCTCGGAGAAAAGGCATATTTAAAATAAATGTTTATACGCAGTGGAACTTCACTATAATAAGATTTTATTCCTTATAGTGAATGTTTCGTTACTATAAATCGATATTATGTTTCTCTGTTTAGTGTATACCGAATATAAATTTTTTTATAATGACTATCTAAAAAAATGGAAACAGTTCAACTTTCTGATTTTTTTTAAAAGTTAAGTCATATTAAAAATAAAATTCCAAGAATAAATCAAAATAATTATATCTAGAAGGGTTAAGAACAGAACAATACACTACTGCAATAGAAAGCAGTGTAAGCAAAAAACAAAAGACATTATTTCCTTGCTTTCAAAAATGCAGGCATTCGTGAAATATTTTATTTTTTGTAGAATTTTTGTTTGCTTTGTGTTTGTGTTCTATCGAATTCACTTAAGTGTATCTACCCTTATAGCTATAGCTTTTATTTTTCTCAACAATTTTCTCTCAATGTGAAGTATATGCAGTTTCCTGAACAGATTTTGGTTTTGCAAAAACTGCTAATGAACTATTCAAGGTAGGATGGATACGTCTAAGACAGGACCTGTGGCTTATTAATCGCTCTTCATACGTCCCGTTTTTAGAATCAGATGTATTTGGGAATGAATTTTAAACAACGCAGACATTTAATATCTTCTAATGGAAATCAATTATTTGTTTTAAAAATGAAACTGCAAGAACTGAAACTCGAGTTCGTTAGCTCTTCAGCAAAGCCGATGATGTTAACACTCGACTGTGGACATGACATTTTTTATTACGCTGCACTGAAAATAAACAGGTATTATCTGAATATTCTGAATTCTTGAGAATAAATATCGGGTGAGATTGTTGTCAAGATGTCGACTCAAAACAATAGAATTTTACTTAAAAGTAATCAAAGTAATTGATTCAAGAATTGTAAAGTACGATTTTTTTGTTTTACTAGTTAGTATCAGTTTTTAGGTATGTGAGTTCCATTCAATTTTACAATATTAAATTCTTGTGCGGCCAAAAAAATATTCAATTAAGTTTTGAATTATTTACACCCATTAAATCATTTTATCAAAATTTGTTGCCTGGCAAATAACACACGTCCATTGTAATTAAAATTCTCCTCTCAAAAAAATCTTTACCAAAAACAAAACAAATTACTCAAAGCTATTAAAATTATTTCAACATTTCTGAGTAGAAAAATAACGTTATATCATACATAAGTTATTTGTTGTGTTAGTAAGGTCAGAGACGTGTTGAAGAGGTCATGGAATCAAACAATCATTATTTTTTACCAGGGCTGTGGAGTCGGAGTCGGAGGTTTTTGGCTGGAGTCAGAGTCGTCGCGGGGCTTTGGCCGGAGTCATACTCGGAGTCGGAAATTTTTAAAAGATTGAACTTTTTATTTTTGCTTATAAATTGTCAAATTTGGTTATTGGCCGGATTGGTAGGGTTGATATTTAATTGAATACACATAATTTGGAAAATTAGGAAAACAAAGTGACGATATTAAACTTTTTTTAGTCGGGTCGGAGTAGTGTTTTTGGTCAATGTTGGAGGAGTCGGAGTCGGAGTCGTGGTTTTGGTAAATGCTGGAGTCGGAGTCGAAGTCGAACTTTTTTTTACCGACTCCACAGCCCTGTTTTAACACTTAATCGAAAAAAAAAATCGGTAAATTTTAAAACGACATTTTAACATGTTTTGGACCCCAATACGTATTTAGAACATAAAAATAAATCCATAAATTATTAAACTTCAAAAAACGGATAATTTTCATTACTTGAGATAGTTAAATATATTTAAAACAGTTTTATGAGTTTCAATAAGCTATGAGAAGAGGAAAAATTCAGACATAATAGCATACTATAAAATTTTGAATTCTTTAAAAGCATCCGCAAGTTTATTCTGTGGAAACTTTAGCTCTCCCATAGAATGAGGGCAGTTTATTTCTCTATCGAAGAAATTATGATTCTAGACAGGTAGAAAGAGAGTTACCATACTTTCGAGTAGAAAACTAAAACGTACTCGACACGCATGCTAAGAGAGCTATGATTAATACACATCTCTATTTAATACTTTATCAACTTGTGTGAATGAATATAAATACTGAATCTCCGCAACAGTTCCAACTGCTTGTACGTTGAATTGGATTATGCTTTGAGCTATGACACGTAAGTCCATGTATGTAATTATGGCAATAAAAAAATTTTATTCAAAAAAAGAAGGCCGACGCTTGTCTTTGGTATTCGGGAGAACAAAACCATAGCATCGACTATGCACACTGTATCAACAAATTAATGCCATGGGTATTCTTCCACATGTACTCAACATCAATAACGGTGCAATTTTTATCCTGATAAGGACCAACAGTAAAATGCGCGATAGGGTATGGATGCAGGTAATATCGACGATGACGCACGTATGAGGAAATTCTCCTTCGTTGAATGAGAACTCGTTCATTAGACAGTTATTAAGTTTAAGATGTGACAGATCCTTGTTTGACTGACAGTTAATAAGGCATACAACGCACCGTCACAGCTAAAGTCACGTGTTGCGGTAATATTGCAATTCCTGTTATTTCAAAAATTAATTTATCAAATGTTATTTCCAACTCTTAAAACATTATGGTATTAATAAATTTATGTCAGAAATACGTAAGTATTAACTGGAATTGTGGTTTATATGTGGTAATTCATTTCCAATACAATATTTATTCTGTAATAAGTTTTCTTAGTAAATAACACACGCAGAGTTTTCTTTTTACCAACCACAAGTAGGAGAGCTAACAGCTTTATTTACAAATTTTCAACTGAATACAAATAATATAACAATGTATTGATACATAAATACTTGATTTTCTAAAAATGTATGGATATTATTTTTCAAGATTACAAGAACCATTTTTATTTAGGATTTCGACTGAAGATGCTTGGTGGATTTGCAATATATTTTCATACGGTTTTTTAGGCCTTGGTTTCATTTTTCTAAGCTTATAATATAAAACATGATAAAATATACAGTAATTCTGAGAATAGTATTCGTTATAAAAATGAATGAATTAATTTTTTTATACAGAATCTTCAAATATTCAAATAATGAAAGGGTAACAGAGTTATCCTTTTTTAACATTTCTTACAAATATACACATATACATACAAATGACATTGACACAGATTTCATATTAAATACTGGTAAAAGAACATCATTAGTTTAAGCCTTAAAACTGAAACTAAACAGCAGTTCTGGAATTTGCCAATCTTGATCAAGTCATCATTTATAGAAGTCAAACAGAAAAAAATGGTGATGTTTCATTCAATTAAGTACTACATTGTAATTTATGTTGATACTGGTATTTTTCATTTTCAAACTCGCTATGGAAAATAGATGAACTCCGATTATACCATCGTTTCAAACTCTATGTGAAACGGAAAATATAAATAAACAATACGAACAAAAAGTACTGTCCGGTGTCATTGAAAAAATATAGGAAAAAACGTATTTTAAAAAATTGCCACAAAAAAAATATGACGTCACGGCATTATTAAGAATGATTTAACTCGATATAAATGATCGATCAGCTTTTGCGTGCACTGCTCTCAGAAAAAGATTTTTTATTCAACTGCTGCAAGAGAGTCTGTTGTAAAAAGTGCCTTTTCAGGAAAAATATAATACGATGAAGTCGGGCAATTTTCAAGTTTTGCAGCTTACTTTTTTCAAACAAGCCCGGCAAAGTGATTGATGTTTGCAAATCGTACCATATTGAACTTTTTAGCCGATTCTAAGAAGGGGTAGTTGGACTGAAAATAGATTCCAAACAAAACATTTTTTCATTAAATAGCTTTAATTCTCATTCTGGCTTACCAAATTTATCATTCATGTCGTTCAATTGATGTTTTTCAGGAACCAAACAATGTTTAATAACAGAGATTCTTTTCTACCACTATTAAAAAACGTATTTGAATTAAGAACAGTGGCCTGTCTTATTTAATACCATAGCTTTTACTCTATTTTAATAATGTAGAAAAAACAGTCTTGAAAAATATTGTAGAACTTAATAGCTGGGTGATTTTTGCTTCATTACAAGTCTTTTATCATGAATAATTAATTTTATAGACTCCAAATGCATCATAATCTTGAGAGCTGCCTAGCTGGTTTGATTTTTCTTTGCCATATAATTATTCTCTACTTTTTTTCGTATCGTCTGGATAGTTGATAATTCTCAAAACTAACATATTGTACAATGCTTTTCCATCATGAATTGTCAGTAAAATTGTAGGAATAACTAACCATATATTATATTGGTTGCGTGAATTCATATGTTATTTGAAATAAGTACAAATATATTTCTCAAATCAATGAATTCCCAGGAAGAGTGGTCTTGTATTTTACCTAAAGGGGTATTTGATGAGAGCTTTTTCGATAATTCTCATAAATATGCTTTTTACGACACATTCAGTTGAAACGTTGCATTGATTTGCCATAAAATATATTGGATGTACAGATTTACTTATTCCTTATTTATATTTTTATTTTATATGGGCGCTACTTATATTTTCCACACGATAAAATAAGATGGGAATAGACATATTATATATTCCGTAGCATAGCTACGAAACGCAAACATTTTACAAATTATAACTTGCAATGATCACGCGTGACATGATGGAGAGACAAATTAAAACTTGACCAGCTTTTATAACAAAACATCCTTCATCTTGACAAACTCGTCGTGAATCTATTATACATGGGGAGAAAAACTTTTGCAATGAAAGGATATTTGACTTTTTAAAATATAACTAAAAATTGATTAATAAAATACAGACTATTTCGCTTATATGTCTGGTCTATTATAATTGTGACGATCATGCGTCCTGTAAATTTGTTGACAATCAATAAATTGACAAGTTTATTTTTATATTTTAATATTAACAAGGGTATCTGAGATACAACACATATTGATCATATCAAAGGCGTCAGAAAGAATATGATAAGTTTAGAAAGATGAGTGTCAGCGTCTTTTATTTCACCATTTTGAGTCTATGACTCATTCTATATGCTTAGTGACGGTAAATTCATAGGATCGGATGGGTGGGAAAGAATTTTTAGACAGCACAAATATTTTCAATTTATCATTTATTATCAACCTCATAAATTGATTAATTCATCAATTTAAAAATAATCTTTCCCGAGACGTGAACTATGAAATCAAAAGCTATAAATAAAATATATTTTTCTTTAACAGCAAAAGTTTTTACGTATTTATTTATTGAAACTATTTTATCTACGTCACTTTAGAATTATTTATTATTTAGTTAGAGAAATACTTTTAACATAACAATATATACATTTTTAAGGTGTTCACTGTCAATACTTGATGGAATGGCATTGTAATAAAAAATAATAACACATTTTTAGTACTTATTCCACGTAAAATGTATTGGATCAGTACCGGATTTGCTTATGGAGAGCAACGAAACAGTGATATACAAAAGTTGAGAAAGAATTAAAAGGTATAACAAACAATTGGTATTAAAACTAAACAAAAGTCCTGATCCAAGCAAGGTTCTGATCCAATAAATTTTATGTGGAACAGGTACTAAAAATTTATTTTAATTTTTATTAATATATACAAAGTCAGATATCTAGAAGAGCTCCGATTTTTGTAAAGTCAATTAACACAACAGATAAACTTGATTCAGTTACTGCATATTATATCAAGCATTTTACTCTTGACAACAGTATCACATAAATGTTTCTGTAATGTCTTTTGGTAATTTTCTAGAGTACTTTTGAATATATTACCACTGCTAAATATACTTTCCAATGTTTGGAGTAAAATATCTCTTAGGAAAAAAATGTTGACCGTTCTAGGGGAAAGGTTTTGAAGTCAAGGGAGTTTTGTTGCGGACGAAATTCAGTGAACACTTGGCAAAGAGTACCAATCAGAAAAGAGAGTTGCAGAGCAGAGGGCACGCCAAGGGAGAGAAAGCGAGGGTGGATAGGGTAGGTTTGAAAAAGGGATGCAAAGTGGAATCTGCCATTTTCAGCTTGGGAAGACTACATTTATTTTTTGTCATTCATTTGTCACTGTTTATGGTTTTTATTTCTTTTTATTGAAAAGGAAAACTACTCCTATTTTTTTATAATCAGATCAGATTTTGCTTTGCGAGAATTGTTGTATTACTTTCAATGTATACAAAATGCATAAATAAAAAATTCAATAAATTTTCATTATTATAATTTTGACTGTGAGCGCGACACCGTCCATTTGAGAAAAATCTTAAAATTGAAATATCTTAAAATATCTTGTCAGGGCTGGGTGGTATTTAACTGCTTACTGGACATGAAGAGAAATAAGACCCATTATTTTTACTACTAATAGCTTATTTGAAGAAAAATAAATGGAAAAGAATGAACCACCAGTATTATTATTTACGTTGTTTTCTACGAATCTTTCAAAGATTTCCAAGCTCGTTTGATTACGATTCGTGTTATCATACCATGCCTGTAAAAAAAAATGAAATACAAATTTTGGAAAGCCTTTATTTACGTAAACCAAACCACTCGTATTCACATATATAAAAAAACGTTAAATAATTCTTTTTAGTATCGTTCTTGTTTTTATAAAAAAAAGAAACTCTCATTTTAATATTTACTGATTATAAAAAAGGTCCGTGTCGCAGTGGTCAACGATGTGACTTGCGTGCCTGAACGCACGGGTTCGATTCCCGGTACTAGCAGATTTTTTTAGTCGATAAATCGATTCTGTTCGAAGGCATGGGTGTTTGTGTTGTTGAAAATCCATTCTAACTTTTCCTATCACAAGAAGCGACTCATAGTAAGAGCGATTAGCTTACCACTAGTCCAACCCGAGTCCTCGCATCCTTTTAATCTCTACTCTTTCCAAAAAATGAGAGGTTAAGCATTTCTCGTATAAAAATATATGTTGTGATAAACTCTGTGTTGAGTCCATTTGCTCCAAGTTGGGAACGGACGTCAAAAAATAAAGGACATAGTTGACCAGCGTAAATGTCTTAGTATTAAATTTGATCATTATATTCACGACATATTATATGTAGCTCATAAATAATCAACGTTTGCTGAATATTTCATTACAAATGCTCATAACCGTAAATAATCAAAAAACGATTGAATCTGCTTGTTAATTTCACGGCATCACAAATATACTGCCGTTGTAAACAAGACAAAAATACTCTGAATTTTTTCGAGTTTCAAGAATGAAGTATCTTCCCATCCAATCATCAATCTTCTCCAGTTTTCTCCTTGCTCAGCACAAAATCAATGAGTCGCCTCCACTGCTTTTTTGCAAACCCCACCCCTACACACTCAGCGGATAATTGCTCCGTAGACAAGTGGGTGGAAAATACCAATTTATTTGGGGTGGATTGTAAGGAAAGTGGGTTCGCTTCTATTGCGGACAATTTATTTTATTTGCATAATAATACAGTTCTGCCAGCGATTGGTCGTGTATGATTTATTACGTAAATTGCAAATTGGTGTTTTTAGATAAGCTATTTATTGAAATGATAGTGGATTCAAATCTCGATTTAATAATCTTGTTATTTGAAATATCTGTTAAATAATATAGAAAAACAAATGTGGTATTTTTAGAAATATAATTCAATATTTTACCAAATATTAAAATTTGTGTCACTAAAATAAATAAATATAAAAATCTTCAAAATATGCATAAATCAAGAATGTTTATAATTTCAAATTTTCGCATGACCTCTTTAATAAATTTCCTGAAATTTTGGTTTTATAACTTAAGCCACTGTTGACACTAGCAATTCAGTATTTTTAAGATGGAGAATTATTTAAGGTTTCATTTAATTTTTTTCTACGCTGAATTAAGGCATAAATCATTGAAAATTATTTCATGCTTTGATGAACTATGTGTAAGATTTATGTAAAATCTGCAAAAACACCGTTGCAATCAATTATTATAGTTTTTCATTATCGTCTTCTTCCAAAGGGAAGTAACCACGTTAATATTTCATAATCATAGACAAAATTAACGTATTAATTACATTATAGATTTTTCGAAAATTTTTTAAATATAACATACAAAATGAGATTTGTTGTGTTTTTTAAATATTTTACAACTACGTACTATAGACACTTACTCCTGTATGATGACAACATAAGATATTTTAGTCACAGTATTACTGTATTTTTTCCAAAACAAACCTTTTTCGTCTCATCAAATTTGTCACAGTTTAAATAGTATAACTTTGTAAAGATATCAATGTCGTCAAGTTTATTTTAAAATCACTCGCTTGATTTCATCCGGTAATATGGCGTAAAAGTGGTTATGGACTGTGAAAAATAATCTCCCCTAACACAAAACGCGTACGTTCCCCTGTCTCGAGAGGTTTTTTTGAGATCAGACATTCCATCATTCGTAACCTTCTCTTTCTTTTCTCCAGTCGAGCATTGCTCTCTGATATTCGATGAATATTTTATTGAATCTAATTAAAACAGTCCTGGGTGTATTTTTCTAAATATCTATCAAATTACTGAATCCACTTCTATCTTCACGACAGACCACTTACTTATTTACTTTAAAATTGCAAAGTAAACGTCAACTCAAATACATCTATAATATTTATTAGTTTTGCAAAACAAAAAAAAATGGTTCGATGTTCTTGTTTTCTTAAAAGAAAGAGCTATTTTCAAGTTTGGAACTTGACGAAAAATGTGGCAAAGCTTGACATGCTTTTTCACACCTATATTGATATGTCGCATAAAACAAAACTCATTGATATTAAATCAGTAAGACATGTTTCGGAGAAATTCTTCGATGTTCATACGTTTACCATTGTTATAGTTATGACAAAAACAAGAATTTCTTGTGCCAAATTTGATATAAAACATTTATTTAGTGTACAAGTTAACTTTTTCACTGAACAATGTGATACAATATCAACGATATAAAGCGAAATCATATTTCTTGTAATAATATATACAAAGTGGTTAATTAACTCTCATAGATTTTACATAGCAAAGCATTCAATTCTGAAAAAATTTATAAAATATAAATAACATATAAAAGCTAGCTCGAATCGCAAAAATGCATTCGCCATCGTCAAAACTGTAGTCATATGGCAATAATTAATATTTAATCATTAACTGAATACTTTTCTGTTTATTTGTTGTAATAGAGTTATGCCGACAACATCAAAACTTTTCGATCGTGTATTTATCATAACAGTTAGGTATGATAACTTAACTAGGAACAAATAACACTAAAAACACCACATGATACCAAATTGAAATAAAATACTTTTGCTTATATATTATCTTACTGGGAATAGAACTTAATGACGCTTAACCACAAAAGACTCCATTTGACCAAATTCATTCGGAATATAATCTAAATTTATGATGATATCTTTCCACGAATGATCAATATTAAATTTACTGTATCTCACTTTTAAGGTGTTTGCTGTCAATACATGGTGGAATGGCATTATATTGAACAATAATAAAACATTTTTTGTACTTATTTCACATTCGATTTTTTAGAATCAGGATCGATCATTAGTTGAAAATGTTTTTTTTTATATAGTAATCAATAAATACGACAAAAAAGGAATTTTTGATGACATTAATTAGACCAGTATTTATGCAAACAGTTTATCGATAGTTTCTCACATAACAAAATTATCGTCGAAGCAGAAAATACAATAAATTATACCGATTACCTTCTAACCTTAACTATTTTGAAGTATTAACGTTATCGTAGTGTTCACAATACACAAGTTAACAACTTTTGTGCTCCCTATAAATTACTTCTCCATCCCGTTATCTTTACCAGTTGAATACGTCTCATTAAGCAAGTGCATCGGTTTTAGAAGGTAGCTTGAATCGCCAACAATGAATCTCTCCTCTTACTGGATGAATGAATACAGACTTCTCTCTTACAATACAAAGTAACAGTATAATTATGTATATCAATGACTCAGTGCCATAGTGCTACAACTCGAAATTAAAAGTTTTGAAAATTACTGTAAAAATATGATTTTTGTTTATATGTATAATCTTTTTTGTGACATATGCTATGTCAAAATAGATAGGAGCAATTATCTGACTTTACTCTCTATGGAACTAACAACTCGCATTGATCTACTATGATAAATGTATAAACTTATATCTAAAACCATATCGTTAACCTACATGTAATAAAAAGCTCATAGCCCCACAGTACTTTTTACTGTACTATGAGATTTTTTTTTTGCAACAAACAATTCTGTCATACATATAAAAAAAAAAACATTGTTGACGCAAGCTTTTGGCTGAAAATATATTTTAAAATATTTTTACGGATATTTATAAAAATGGAAAGTTACTGCTATGATTTGTATTCGTATTTTAATCTACAAGTTTATAATCAAATTGGACAAACATAATAATAGTTTATAATCAAATAGGTCAAACATAATAATATGAAAAATTATTTTGAAAATATGATGTTAATCAAAAATAAGAGACAACTTTAGATAACTTCTAACGAAGTAGCAATATAACTAATTCGTCAGTCAAAGAATACTATTTAAAGCACAGCGCGATGATCCCATGTTCGGCTTAAATTTGAAATAAATTGTTTTAAATTTTCTTTTCGACATAAGGCTTCTACTGTAGTTTCTACCTTAGAGCTTTTTTCTTTAACGTTGAATACTTAAGTGATTAAAATCGGTATCCAATAAATTCACGATGAAAATATTTCTTAATATTATGAAAACTTACGATACCCAAGTAACGACTTTAACAACTTCTTTCACATGGCACACAAAATGACAGTCACCTTTTATAGTTAATAATATAATATTATAAGCCTGTTACCCAAAGACGGGTAATATACATTTTTGCTGGATCTAAATTGGAGTTACTTAAGTCTCTCGTTGAGGGCGAGCCATAAAAGCACCGAGTGTACGTACATTTTAGGCTTTGCGTAGAAGCTAAGAGGCAAGACTATATGGTCGTATACAGTCGAAGCGTTTACCTGTTGTATTACTCACACAAAACTAGAGCTTTTAAGCATGCCATGAAACACTGGTATGGTATATTTATAAGTATACGTTTAGTATTTATGTTTAAACTGAAATATTATTTTAACTAATTATTAGAACAAGCTTTTTTTATTGCCACTTGTTATGTCCATACAACGCACAATAAAAATCTTGAAAAAGATAATGATCATACTGCCACATAGATTCGCATGTCAGTGTTATAAAAATTGAGCAGTATTTTCCTTTAAATTAGATAATCTTATATATACAAAACTGAAACGGCGTATGTATGAATGTCTGTAATTCCCTTTTGCATTGTTGTTGCAAGTTGCCATAAAAACGAATATGAAAGAAAATATGTTTGAATTTTTATCGGCGAAGACATTTAGTCAAAATGTTATAAATTAGTCTTCTACTGAACTTTTCCCGGCTTTAATTAGTATAATAATGTTTATTATTTACGTGAAGGTATTATTTGACATTTCTTTGACGGCAAATTAGATTTTTACCTTGAATTTTGTCATTTTTTTGGGCGAGAATTTGGATGTTAGATTTTGTGATATAATTATGTCGAATGATATAACATGAAATAATTATTGGTCGCTTAGTCCGAGCGACGCCGGGTAGCAATACTAGTAATATATAATTGTAGAAATGTTTATTTAAATGAACAGCCAATAATATATTTTTTTTAATTTAAAACAATCAAATTAGTTGGTATTATAGTGGTTAATTTGACATTCGTTTAATTAATCGTATTTTCGATTCCATAGTTGATCAAATAATAGTAGACTATTCGAATAAAAAAAATTACACATAGAAATATTTTTAGCTTTATACCTACAGACTAACGCACCCTTGATATTTTCAACGTTCATCAAACCCTCTTAATCGATGGTAAAAACGAGGAATAGCGAAAAGCAAGATAACAATTCATATATTTCTAATACCAGTATATCTTTATTCACGAAGAAAATAAAGAGTCAAAAGATCGTCTGCGTAGCTTTCTGTTAAGGAATAAACTTTACATTATCAGTTTATGTGGGTTATATGGATCAAAATTTTTTTAATAAGGTAAAGTATTTATTCCACAAACATTAAGTAATATGGTTGATAGCTATCCCAGCATCGCGCCAACGCAACTAAACATTATTTTATTATTTATATGAAATTAAATAAAACGCTTTAAGTTCTATCAAGTAAATTAAAACTTAATAGATAAGTATAGTTTCATATTTATAGAAAGTTTTAGTGTATAGTTTCATTTGAAAAACTGAATTATCATTTGTTTACTCATTTTATATTTTATTACAGTAGTATACAGTCTCAAATAATAAATGTTTGTATTTTTCCTGTCTTGTAGTCGAGGTGGTTCGAAGAAGACCATACTCGTAGTTCGCAGTCAAGAATTACGGGCAAATTGAACCCTGGGCACGTTTCCCTTTAATTGATACGAGACTTGGCTGCGATAACCTTCTCGGCAATACTTATCTCCGTATTCTGGCAATGCATTTCTCCCACAAAAGATGTGATCCACTCTTCGAAAAGCATTCTGATGAAATATAAAACTACCGTTCGTTAGAATCTTATAGCATTAACATTTTGGCGAATTTTTCAAGACAATATCATAATATATCTTATATCAATTTTGAATAATAATAAATAAGTCTCATAATACTTTCGATGGTTTCGGCATTAGCTTTGTTTAAGTTCATTTTATTATAAAATTTTAAATAATTTCTAATAATATTTTGATTATTCCACGTTTTGTGCTACTAACTGTGACACGTGTTTCGCCTCTTTTAGAGGCATCTTCGGATTTACTATCGCAAAGTTTGCTTAACACGTGTCACAGTTAGAAGCACAATACATGGAATTATCGTTATCAATTAAAGTTATTTTGAATTTTATATTTAGTTTTATAATAATTAAGAAAACTTGAGTGAGTTCCAATTATTACCAGTATCAGAAATACAATTATAAAGATTATAAATATCATTAGCAATGTAAGACGAGGATTGAAAAAGATCTGAGTTATAAAACAAATAAATTTATTGTAGTACTTCTTTGCTTTCTTTCAATCGTTCGAAGTCAAATCGAACCGAACATAAAACTATATTTGATTTTACTAGGGTATGGAAATGTAATCTTACAATGTTTAAACAGAGATCTTACTGTGACTGATAGATGTAACTGTGAATGATACAGGTAACATTGTGTAATATTTTAAATATAAATACATTTACAAAAAAAACCAATGGCTTCTTAACAAATATATTCATTACTAACCAAAGTTAAGAGTAAACGATATTATTTTGTTCTGGTAGGATCTTAGAATCATTATTCATTTAAAGCTATAAATTTAAGCGGTTTGTGCTATCATAATAAAGAATAAGTGCAAAGCCAAATAATTCCTATTGTTTTCTTTTATAAATATAACAATTATAATTTCATATATGTATACAATTCACATTTTCGACAATGCTTAAATCGACGCATTCATGTCTGCTGTGAAGTATGCGTTGCATAGAAGAATTTTTCGTTTATTCTGTTTTTCCGTGGCAGTGTCAGTATTTCTTACAAGTTTTGGTTTTTCCATTTCCCATCGTGTCTCTTCTCACGACGTCGCGACGCCTGCTCTGGTGAACCGGAAACAGAACGTGTGTAATTGGGAGCGATCCAAAACAAAAGGAAGATACTTTTGTCACCAGAAAATCTGTGCCGTACCATCTTTTTTTACACAATCTCTCAAAACATAGAATACATTGGTAATACATCCTAATTTTTATGAAATTTCAAACATTAGTTTAATTTAAAATTCACTGGATTTATGGAACACGCTATTTTTCTTCAAGCACTATGTACTATTGCCATTTATCATTTTCAAAATTAATAACAACTTTGGCAGAATTAAAAACTTGCAATAATATTTATTTCGATATAGATGGCCAAATATTCTGTGTATATATTTAGCATTTGGTGAACAAAAAAATCTCACAAACATTCACGGGGGTAATTTCATTCCATACAACTTAATAATCTACATGTATGCATTTTTTTTTTGCTGTAAATAGTTGCTTTGAGCAATGTGCAGATTAAAATCTATAAGATAGAAAAAATATGCGTACTTGTCATATAGATCTGTTGTTCATGATTTTTTTAAATTTCCAGGCCGAGCTGAATGTGAATTAAAAAAAATATTTGAGATACTAATTAAATTACGTTAAACATTGCTAAAACATGCAGTAACGATAATCAGCAGAACCAATTGAAATAAATAAAGTAATGGTGAAAATGATGAACCTATAGCATATCAACATTAGTAACGGTTATTTTAAACTCACTAAAATCAGTTTTAACAACGGTGCATTGACGTTCCTGCAAGATGTAATGTAATAAGTGTAGAGTTGCGTAGTTGTGATAAAGACTTCTAAAAAAGGTTCACAACCGGTTACATCGCTTCAATGTAATACTAAAATAATCGACAAACAATGCATGTATGTTGATCTACTAATGCTATTTTAATGAAAACAGAAAACAGAATGATATTATATTGTAGCTTTAAAATACGACAATTGTGGACATAACCAAACAGTAACACTCTTTAAAATGTGTAAATACTATTAATGCTACAGTTCAACATTTTTATTCTCCTACTCAAATATTGTATTGCAAGCAAAATCTTTAGAATACCAGTCAAAATTTTATAGTTCTCTTTTAAAGCTGTAAGTAACAAAACACGTATAATATAATGCTGTATAATTATCTTACTGTTGCATTTATGTAACGGTATGTGGATGATCAACATTAAAAAATGTATATGTATCCACTTTTTGAGATTCGCTGTGATTTGTGTACGTTTCTGTATTGCTTGCTGTTATTGCTGTTGTTATGTTTGTACCCTTTGCGGAAAAGACGAAGAAGAAATGGTTAGAACACTGAAATCGTTTCACGATGTGATTTCTAGCAGTGTCATACACACCGTGATTGGGAATCTTATATAAAGATTCTAGAAGCTTTTGGGCTTTTTCTGTGATCTTATTTACGTGTTACTTGTAGCGTGTAACAAAAAAAAACAGCCAATTCTCACGTTACTTATTCGAAACCCGCAAGAGTAAATTCGAAATGCAAACAACACCAAGCAATTTTATTATTTTGTTTGTTTTCTCAAAACACTTTTCATTAGACTAATGTTATACTTTGTCATCACATACAATTGGAAGTTAAATAAAATTTCTATCTTTCTTGTCTAATGTTTTTTTGCTATAAATATTGAAACGTTTGACATTTCTACGCTTAATGGCATGAGAGCAGCTTACACAGTTAATTATAACTAATCATTTCATATTTCAATAATATAAGTGTAAAGCGTTCTTTTAACTAATCATCAATATTATATATCGCTACAAATAAAGTGGTTTCTGTTAAAATAACGAATTAATTTGAAATAACCATTTTTCATGTAATACTTAGATTTTTAATTGATTTATGAATCAAAAGTAACTATCCGTTAGACTCTGGTAAGGTCAAATTGATGGGTTTATAAATGTTAAAGTACAATTTTTTTAAGCCTCGTACGCTCCCGATGTGAAGCATATGGATTTCTAATGAAGTCTAATTTTTTTTCTACGTTATTGATCGTTATTCTGTCACTAATTTTATACTTTTCGAAAAGAATGAAGATAGAAAAGACAGGGACTAGTACAGGACTAGTGGTAAGCTATTCGCTCATGCTAAATTCCATTTTTACAGAAAAAAAATCCATGCCACCGAACAGAAATCAATATTTTTTTTAAAAAATAAAATGCTGAGCTTAGATTCAAACTCGTACGCTCCGCAACTGAAATTTACGCCGTTGAAACTCGATCACGGACTCGAAAGGAAAAGTTCTAGGTACGCTTAAAAAATCTGATTTTATTATGACTTAAAAATATTTTAAGTTTTAAGACACAAATCTATCGATATTTTTGACCGAAAGGGATTATTTTAGTTTGAAATTAAAAGATATCATTCGAAATCCATTATACATTATAATAATAAAACATTAGTACTTATTCTACATTGAATTTATTATATCAGGACCGGTTTCGCTAATCGTGAGCTTTGCCATCTTGACCCTACCAGGGTTAATCGGGTTCGTTTCTTTTGATTCATAAATCAATAAATAAAACAAATCATCACATGAGAAATGATAATTAAAAAATAATTTTGTAATTTAAGAGAAAGGGCTTCATTTGTGACATTATATAATATTGGTGATTGGCAAAAAGAACTGCTACAAATGCCTAACACTTGTATTATTGAAATATAAAATGTGTTAAAACCTTCTTTTATGAAATGTATTTCAATCGAATAAAAATAATCATGTTATTGTGAAACTGTTCTCTGTTTGTTGGAGTTCTTCCACTCGGTGTGGCAGGCCTTATCTGAAAGATTGGGTCGCAGACCTTATTGAGCACAAACAATGACTTTGGTCAACAATGCCATATAACGATATGAGAAAAATCCAAAGGAAAATACAACGTGCAGCCCGAGAAAAATCCGCTTATGAGAGATTCCATCAGAGGTGTTGTTTTTTTTTCTTCATCGGAATTCTTTCATTTCATTTTGTTTGCGCATTCGATGAACAAAAATAATGTGATTTTAGACTGTGTTTTCTTGTAACAAAATAATATATATTCAATGTTAATTATTGTTACTTTAATACTAATATTGCACAAATACGACTGCTCATTCTATACAATTATAGACTATGATATTACAAGAAGACTTCTGTGAAAATTTTAATAGCGATTCTAACCAATACACATCAATGATGTCGTGTGGTATTTTTACATACATATTTGAACCAAATTTGAATTGCTTAAATTTTGTTAATTTCCATTGGTTTTGTCACTAACGATCAGGGATTCGCCTTTCAACATCTTCAAGCATTTCAAGTGCACGAATGAATTGAAACGCTCGTGCACTTGAAATGCCAAAAATTGACAAAACTCAAACGACTCAAATTTGATATTGAAATTCTATAAAGCAATTTCAGAGGAAATTTTTAATTACATTTTTGTTTAATTGATCAAAATATCTTCACCTGGTAATTTAATCTTAATTTTAATTTTTGTTAGCTTTGCAGTAAATGTTATATTTTTTTTATGTCATTTAAGCAGGGCTGTGGAGTCAGTGAAAGAAGTCCGACTCCGACTCCAGCATTTACCAAATCCACAACTCCGACTCCGACTCCAACATTGACCAAAAACACGATTCCGATTCCCACTCCGACAAAAAAAAGTTCAATATCGTCACTTTTTTCCCCTAATTTTCCTATTAATGTGTATTAAATTAAATATCAACCCTAGCAATGCGACCAAAACCCAAATTTGACATATAAAATGCAAAAATAAAACTCCGAGTACGACTCCGGCCAAATCGTCGCGACGACTCCGATCCGGCCAAAAAGCTTCGACTCCGACTCCACAGCTCTGCATTTAAGTAATTCGTATCACAATCATTTATAAGAAAACTGATTGAAATAAAGTAAAGGGAAGACAATATGAATGAGAGTCAGCTAATCAATTTCTCTGCACTGTAATTGCAGGATTGGAGTGTGTAGAAAAAAGATCACTTTCATCAACAAAAAAAAAGGCCAATTATACATTAAAAATCAATAGATGAATTGGGAATCTATTAGAACCCTTGGCCACTCAACTGAATAAATCAAAAGCACAAAACTATTCTCATATTCATCTTTTTAAGGTGTTCACTGTCAAAAAATTGCACATATTTTTACTACTTATTCCTCATAAAATTTATTGGATCAGGACCGGTTTCGCTCAGGGTGAGATCACCAGTTGATAATACTCGCCATGAGCAAAACCGGTCCTGGTCCAATAAATTTTAGGCGGAATAAGTACTCAAATGTGATATTATTTGTTTTATTTTATTCGTTAAAACAAACAACTCATGGGCAAAAATATTTGCTTTGTTACCACACGAATAAATACTTTGATTTAAGATATTAATAATGCTTTCCAGAATTTACCTGAATTTAAAGGCTTAGCAAGCAAAGATAATTTTTATTCCGGTTTCGTGTTTTGACAAAGCGAAAATTTTACAGTTGTCAAAAATCCTGAATCATAACTGACAATCAATTATAATTACCATTGAAATGGATTAACCAGTTGTCAACTTCGTCCATTTTCAGATAAATGGCAAGATTATTTTTTTGGCTTTTTTTATTTTCAAATGTTTTGACACGGAGTCATGATGCCGCATGTGTCACTTGTGAAAGCAGGCATATAAATACATACATATTTTTATGTGTTTAAGCCCTCCCATAAATCTTAATGAGCGAGGACGTCATAGCTTTTTAATATCTTTCATAGATTACTGGACATATGTTTTTATGATATTTTTTACAACTCAAGATAGCTTTTGCTTTAATTAGACACATTAATAGTTATAATAACTCAATGATGAAATTTTCAACACTTTCTTGTCCATTTTCTAAATTGTCTTTTGACACTAAAAGTTTTGACGGTCAATTATACGCTGGTCCTTTTTTTTAAATATTATATATCTTCTTGATGGAGTTGTAATTCATATGGGTGGCTAAGTGCCATGATGGAGTCTCCTCCATCTCTGATTATATTTGAAACTTGTCATATTCTATCATTAGTCGAAAATTAAGCCACGGTGAAGCCAGCTCACGAGGTCACCAAAAGTATATTAGTATAATATTTTTTAAAAGCGAAAAGTTTCGTTAGCTTAATAAATCCTTGAAAGACGAATCAATAAACATGCACTGACAATAACTGTTCAATTTACAGGAAAGCTTAAATATTAAAGTTTAACCTCGGCAATCAGATGGTGACCAGTGAGATATTTTTTTTAAATTTATATTCAATACTTTTTCTTCTCAATTGTCAATTATAATATGTATTGTTAGACATTTAAAAAGCAGGACACAAAAACGTTTTGTGATAACATTTCTAAAGCACAGGAATCATTTGAAATGTTATCTCTTGCTGCGAGCATTATAGTGCGTAAACATAGCTTTAAGGAAAAACCATAACGACATTTATTATTGCGTCTTTTACGTTTATACAAATATTTTACAACATTTCGCAACGTTAATATAAACACTTATTATTTCAACAAAAGAAAGAGAATATTGGCAAATATTCAAAAGATAATACAGGTCTGCCACCACTTTAAATTAGTTCATAAACTAACGACAAAATATTTCTCAACTAAACGAGATTTATTGTTCATAAAATTATTTGGCATAAATAATCATTTTACCAAAATGTTGACTTAATAGTTATAAATTTAACAGGGCTGTTGTAAATAATGTTTCTTAACATTGCCTTCCCGGTGGGTAAGACAGTTGACCACCACTTCCACTTTATGTTAAATGTCTATCTTAATATTAGTAATACAATGTGTAAATTTTTGGTATTCTTAAATCATGGTTTTGAAATCTTAAATATGTTTTTAATCGACCAGTTTCGTCGCAATTAAATAAAAAAGGAAATAAGTCGAATTATTATTGGCCGAAAACCATTTATATCTTCGCAACAAATTGTCAAGATTAAAACTTCACTGACCATATGCGATAAAATAACGTTATCTTATCTCAAACGTGCCTAGTTCAAACGTACGTTTCAAATCAAATGGATGCTTTTTACACTAAAGCTGTAGATATGCGCTCGCATTCAAAGTTTTGATAACGCCAGTCTGTAATAAAAATGATCGCGATCAGGTTGTCTCTATCATGCGCGACTTAAAATATGAATATAGCAAAACTATCGATCTTTATATCTAAACTTTTTTTAGAACGATACGTTAAAGCAGAATATAACATTGTTTTTAATGCAATCTTTGCCAACAAATTCATACCACTGGGGTATCTTTAGACCCCCCTTAGGATCACACCTTATTTTTTAGGGATCGCTTTCGAGGGTTAATTAACAACGAAATAACTCTCTTAAGAAGGAGAATAGAAATATTCTTAATTAAATCTTGACTCGAGAGATAATTTTGTGCGAGTCTAGGATGTGACCCAGTAATTTATTTGGCGTATTAGTAATTAGACCGGGATTCCACGGGCAGCCACCGTAATGAGAGTAATATATAAGAAAATGAAATCCGTGATAGAACAATATATCCGCAACATACCAACCATTCTGTTCGGCTTATTGTGTTCTTATAACAAGGAAAGATTGTACATGGTACATTTTCGAGTTGTAAAATAAATTGAATTGCTGATATCAACAATCGTCGACAAACGCATTTTTTTTGGCTTAGCGCATGATTCTACAACGTTTTGACTCTCTGGGGCCACATTTATTTAATAAGTTATTGCTTTGGACCATATACAAAATATACAGTACATTAAATGAAATAACAAAATAAAGCTTCGAATTTTATTACGAAACAAAAAGTGAGAAAAATAAAAATAGTAGGACCCTGAATGTGTTTGGTTTGATAGTGATCGTTATAATTTATTGTGAGTTTTAGATGTGCTTGCTGAAAGTTTTTCATATAATTTTAATAAATTGGATAGTATCGTATTATTTAGAAAAAAACAATGGCCCTAAAAAGTCGAAACAAATGTTTTTCTAGGTTAACATACAATATTTGATTTCGGATTTTTGCATTTAATGTATAAATGTGGAGGTATCGTAGTAGAAAACTTTGGGCACACCTGACTTCCCGCATTGTTCGAGTTCGTCAATATTTTCAATTTATAAAAGTGACAATGTTCAAAATGAATCTTTCTTAGCGTTATTCCGACGTAATATTCATCCTCGGTTGCAAATTTCATTATAATAACAAAACGTTGACTTATGATTTCAAACAAAAAACCAGCAATCATTTTTTAAGAATTCGGAATAGATAGTTACTTCATTCATTCATTTTACAATGATTGCGAAGAATTACTGTGTTCCGTTGCTCATAAAACATCGACTAAAATATGTATTTTATGATCCTTATTCTGAAAATACTTGATATTGCAGCTAATGTCAGATACTGTTCAAGGTAGGCGTGTTAGTGCTGTCTCAAAATTCTTTTCCAACTATCCGACTAGCAGTATTATTTTTTTATCTCTATTGTCATCGACCTGAAGAGAAGCTGAGCCATCAAGTAACAAGCAATCCCTGTACAAAAAATATCTTTAGAAACCAGAATTAGGAGGACATATGATTCACAATGGAAGCGAATATGGATTGAAAAAATTCAATAAATGCAGATAATAAACTTGCCCGTGATATGCTTGGTGAGATTTTTTCACG
This sequence comes from Himalopsyche kuldschensis, assembly GCA_028554975.1. Taxonomy (NCBI): domain Eukaryota; kingdom Metazoa; phylum Arthropoda; class Insecta; order Trichoptera; family Rhyacophilidae; genus Himalopsyche; species Himalopsyche kuldschensis. The sequence continues at coordinate 4,514,241 of JAHFWI010000005.1, forward strand.
TCACTGGAGACAAAACTTGAGCTAAAATTACCTCACAATGACCCATAAATATATTGACCTTTCTGGGATCGTATCCAGTCCATCCGACTGTTATTGTAACGCTCTTACCACTGATTAGACAACACAGACTGACCATATAAATATTCAATACATACGCTGTATTATCATAATGTTAACGAAGTTTTAATGCTTATTTTTTCTACGCTCTTGCTTTTAATATCAAAGAATATTGTCAAATTTCATTGAAAATTATACAAAACTCGTAATATAATCAGCAGTAGAGACACGTGAAGTAGGTGCATCTCCTAAAGTCAAAGCAAACAATGAGCCATGTTGTTCAGGCGTCCCGCGCCCCGGCAACAAGTTTGTTAAATATTCAAAGTTCGCCCTCCGAGTTCGGCATGACAGCTGTCGGAGGGCTGGTAAACAACGCCTCTTCCTATGGCCTGCTTTTCATGCCACCCAATCGTGTTATGTAACCCAGTGGCGCCGCAGAGCATGTGTACAGATTGCACGTGCACGCTACGAACAAAAGCTTTGCCAAGCAAATAAATTCGAGATTTGGGTCGATTAATTATAATTAAAATGGACGTTATCGAGAAATCAATCAATTTAGCTTGTATGTTGGTTTAATTGACAAAAGAGCTGAACCAGGCCAAACAAAAATGCAGTATCAAATTTTCCAGGTATTAAAGTATTTAGATACCAAGCGAAGTGAAGTTACTACAACACACTGAAATATTCGTTTTATCATTAAATTAAAGTATTACAAATCTGAGCCAACACAAAAGTTTCTTAATATCACTAATTGGCTCACTTCAGTTCTCAAGGGCTCAAATTACAAGTTATAAGCGATGAAATAATCTCACCCACCTACATTATTTCGCTTAAATACTTTTTTCAAAGAGAAAAACACAACACACAAATATTGTTTTTTAATTTTTATAATACAGTGGAGCTCCGATATATCGATATCATATTTATCGTTTTCCCGCATGCGTCGTTTATTTTGGACTGCCCCAGCAAACACCCATTAATTGTTACCGATCTATCAATTCCATCGATATATCGTCAAAAAATAATGGTTCTGTCACTCATATAATCCTGATTGACCGTTTTGTTGAATATTTCTCATTTCATAGCGAATCGTCTAAGACTAGCACCACCAACTCTAAATACGATTATTGATAGGATATTCGCAAATTCAAAGATTGTTAAATTGCCTAACTAGTTGGTAACTTAAAAGGAAAAACTTTTTATAAAAAAAATGTTATAAAACATAACGTCAAAGATAAAAAAAGGAAAAAATACGTTTTTATTATTTGAAGATATCAGTTTTCCGCATGAATCGCTTAAAAAAATATATATTTATAGTAAAAGGTCGATTGCTATAATTTATCTGTTGAACAAAGACGTTTGCATTACCTAATGAATATTGATACAACTACTTCACATTTCATGTCTGCCATGCGGTCCGCTGCGTTATCGGTTGAAATAATTAATTATTTTCAAGAATATTTGTCTTCACAGAACTGACAAACTTTTGCTATTTTTTAATATTGCTGAAACATATATACTAAAATCTGTTACATCTACGACCCTCTGCATCTATCAGTGAAGAAATGGTGCGCCATTGTTTACAGCCACCCATGAGCCTGCTGAAGGATCGACGACGCAATTTGTCATCACGTGTCAACATCGTGTTGAGGATTTGCTTTCCGAACGATCCATTGTGGCGAGGACAACAAAATAAAGATGGCGTTTTGGAAAATAAAACTCCCTGTTGCATGACGTCGTATAAATTGTATACTTTTGAATTTTTCCTGACTGCTGAAGTCCTGACTAGCTTATCAAACTGTCTATCAAATTTTGTATGTGACGATTGTTTGATTACATCACTGTCTGCATAAAATAAATAGATACGCTACATGTTAAGCGGAAAGTAATATACTGTATATAATAGACAAAAAAAATATAGTTTCAGCACAAAATTACAAAAGAAATAGTTTCGCAAAACAGTGCGTATATTTAAAATATACTTATACAGATTAAATGTCCTTCACCCCGTTATTAACAGTTTTAAAATTAGCAATATTGATTCTTCAAGCGTAATATTATTTTTAACCCGTTATATGTCCACTCTAATGGTTATCATGTTTGCTTTGTAATGACAATAAATATTCGCTTTAAGTTATTGTAATTTACAAAATTCCCTCCATTTATTTATCAATTTGCAAAAGATGGGATGTAATATCTATAGACAAGATAAAACTAAAATATAACAAATGGTTGGCTAATCGGTTTTAAATTACTTATGCCCTAATTTGATATAGCTGAATGTCCTGAATGACGCCGACAAAAAAAAAGATTGCCGTAGTTCTAAAATTTTTAATTCTCTAATTTGATATAGACTGAACGCGTGGGCTTCAGTGCGGTAGATCAATTCTTATGTCGGAGGGGAGAACATTTATTTAGTATCAACGGCTGCCGCAAACTCGAGTGAACTGTTAAAGAAGTCATGAGTGTACTTCAGGTTTCAAAGATCGTTTGGGTGTGGGAGGGAATTTCAAACAACACAGACAACTATAATTAAGTATTTCGACTGAGGGTGCTTGATTGAATTTCAATATCAAATTTGAATTGTTTGAATTTTGTACCTTTTCCATGATTTTTGTCGCTAACGACCCGGGTTTCGCCTTTCGGCATCTTCAGGCATTCCAAGTGCACGGATGTACTTGAACTGACCGTCTGCTCTGTTCTGCTCTGCTCTACTTCCATCTGTCAGTCCAAGTACAGCCGTGCACTTGGAATGCCTGAAATGCCGAAAGGCGAAACCCGGGTCGTTAGCGACAAAACTCATGGAAAAGTACAAAATTCAAAAAATTCAAACAGACAACTATGTCTCCGAACAGAAATTAGTAATTTGATTGAAAAATAGAACTACCTGGACTCAAATTTGACCCTGAGCCCTTTGAAACTAATGGCAACGGCTTTAATACCCACGGACCCTATTTAAAATGTTAGTCAAAGTAAAATGATACTTTCTAATAAAAAATTTTGTCTTTATTTGGATTGGATTATCCAAAATAAAAATATAAGGGTCGTTCATTTTTATATTTCAACAGAAAGATATTATTAAACATTCAGTTTAAAATACTGCTACTTATTCAAAAATACGGATATAATATGTATTTATATGTATACCCATATTCTACAGAATAAGCGAGTATTTAGAATACTTATCCATCTTGCAAAATTAGCATGCAGTGCCATACTTGATCATAATATTATCTTGTTTTGATAAGGAAAAACTTCAGTGTCGTTAAAATTGTTCAGAAATATTCCTTTCATTGTTTTAAAATGTATTGCTTCCTTCAGGGAAAAAAACAATTCTTAAAAAACATTTTTATCACGATATTTATCATATCTTGAATAAATTGTTTTTTTTTTATTCCAAAGTTTTTAAATAAATTTGTTATACTGGTTTTCTTTTTTTATTGTTGTATTTAATTACGCAAGCAAATTGTTAGTTTAAAGAAAGTAGCGGGTGTAAAAAAATATATAGTGTAAGATAACTAATTTATTTTGCGTTTAAAAGTTTAAAGTTTTCACGAAGTTTTAAAAAATATAAACAACTGATATACAGAATCGTTGTTAGGGCTGCCATAAATAATTAATATTTTTAAAATTATATTAAATATTTCAGACCGATGAGTGTTGAGTAAAATAACATATGTAGAAATTGGACAAGCTCCCAAAAGTTTCTTTATGCGCGTCTACTCATACTTACTGATATTTAGCTATTCTTTCCTCACTCTAATGCGCTTTATCAATCAAAATGTCAACTGTTAGAACAACTTCAAATAAAATCATAGTGGCTCAACACACCGATATGCTAACAATCACATTACCTTCCAAATATATCTATGTATTAGGTTTCATGAAAAATTATATACGTATATGTATATGGTTTTACTGAATATAGGAGTGGCATTTGCGTGCCTGCACGTCTGAGTGGTTAATGGTGAAATTGCATTACGAACTTTTTAAAATTTCCCACAAGTTCACAGAAGCGTGTTATGTTTCTGATACCACTTGAGGTGTACCCGTATCTGCTTTTTGTTTGCTGCGTAAAATAGTCTTTTATATATATTAAGTCACTAACTGCTTCGGGCAAAGCAATGGCTGGATAAAGTTTAACGATAAAGATAAAGTCGAAAGCGATTTCAACGCTCCAAGACTAACGACTTTATAAAGCGCCTCTTAAATGTTTCTTCTCGCTGTGTTTATCAAGGGGCAATATAAATCTTTGTATAAATACGAGAGAACTCGAGAAAACTTTAGAGAGTAAAATAAATAAAAATTAATTTGTTCAAACGCGATGATTATAAACCTGAATGAAAAGCGTGATGATATAAACGATACTCTTTGTTTTGTTTTTGAAAGAATTTCTTAGAATTCTTCAATATTTTCTTAAGCTGAAGATACCGTCCCATAAAATGAGAGGACACAAATAATATATAAATTAGAAGATTTACATACAACAATTTGAAAAACATTTCATCTCTATTGCAATTTTTGACTGATTATATTGTTTTTCATAAACGAAAAAAGATAATATTAAATAATTATAAAATTAGTAGCTAAGACTTAGACGCTCAACTAATATTTTAAGAGGCGGTTAAGATAAAAGAATGGATTCAATAAATTTCTGTTCGTTAGCTTATTTATACTTTCAAGAGCAGTCATTAACCCTTTGATTAGTGAGTTGATTTTATATGGTACACACCTCGGGAGTGAGTTAATTTTGAAGTATTTATTAATTTTTATTTGATTGATTTGATTAATTAAATTATGAATTTATTAATTTTTTTCACAAGGATAATTAATTTTGTACCTTTTCTGATTACATTATAAATTATATTTGGAAAAATCAGCGGTCCTCAACATTTTACATAAAGAAAAATTTTCAAGACATATTTAAAAAAAATTATAAGTGCTAGATTATAAGAAGAAATGCATTTTCAACTATACATAATTAGACCAAGTCAGTGGTTCTCAACATTTTTCATACATTAAGTTTTTCAAGAAAATATTTTCTTTAATTTAGTAGCGCTAGATTATAAAAAGAATCGTTCAATTATAATTTTTAGTCGGACAAGGTCAGTGGTTCTCAACATTTTACAAAAAGTTTTCGAATAACTTTTTTTTAAAGATTTATTAGTGCGAGATCATAAAAAGAAATGTACCTTATAAAAAGATAATTTAAGTAAAGTGTCATTGTATAAACTTACCCGAAACCTAAGAAAATAATTGTACACTGCGTTTGTACTCACACTATTGATTTATACACACCTATGTATATTTTTATACACACACTATGTGTTTATATATACACTATACTTTGGAATAAATAATAGGAAAATAGATTTTTCGATAATTGAAAATTATTACGAGTAATCGGAAAATAAAATTGTTTATGAAGTAAGACATGATAAGTTTATACAGAGATAATAGGAAAATAGGACGTTAAAATTTTCTTTTCGTGTGGTATTCCTCAAAACACGGATCTGCACAGTGGAAAATCACATCCAACACACATAAATTTTGTGTCTTTCCTCTTTACTGGACGAATTTTGGAATGACTGCACACAAAACATTTCCTCCGTGTGTATTTTTCCCTGATTTAACTCCGTATAGAGTCGATACATCCAAGAGTCGAAAGATTTTTTTTATACCACCTTAGGGATTTCCTTGAACAATCCATGAAACTAATCATCATATCCGTTTTGTCAACAATTCCCATGTTTAGATTATAATCGAGAACAGCTTCTGGCTTACTAATGTTTCCCCTTATTGAATAATTGATTGCATTAGAAATAACCATTTTCGGTTTTGGTTGTGAGCATATACACCTCCCGTTTGTCCTTCCATTTTATAGCTAATAGTCCAGAATGCAAATATTTCACATAGCCACGAGTTTGCTTTTCCTACTGGAAATTTCGGAAAACTTTTACGATTAGGTCGGACAGTACTGCTAGTTTGAGTTTGATTATCAAAAAGGTAATCAAATAATGCTGGACTCGTGTACCAATTATCAATAAATAATCTATGTCCCTTTAGCAAATTATCATGGGGCAATATTTTTACAACCGATCCAGATATACATACATTTGTATCAATTTCCATATCTGTTGCGGCTCCCGTGTAAACAATTATATCCAATACATAGCCCGTCTCAACATCGCAAAAAACAAATATTTTTATTCCGAACCGATGCCTTTTCGATGAAATATAAATTCTGAAAGACAATCGCCCTTTTCAAAGTAAAAGACTTTCATCGATGCATAAATTTCGGAACGGATGAAAGACAGCTTTATATAATGATTGTATTGGATCTAATAGTGGCCTGATTTTTTGTAATCGATCAGGGCTGCGGATGGTGTTATCTGCAAAGTGAAGTGCTCGCAGTAACAGAAAAAACGATCTTGGGAGAAGAGAACTCTAAAAAGGGGTAACAATTATTTGTTGACCAATAATCTTTCATGGATTTTTTTTCGACCAAACCTGCAACTTTATGGTGGCGAAAAAAACGAACATCTCCTAAATGTCCGTATCGACCCATTTTTGTAATTTAGATTTTGAAGTAATTATTTTTTATTATTTTACTATTTTTTTTTTTTAAAAAAAAATATTTGGCATTACAGCTTACGCCAATGCGCCAAATATTCTATAAGTTGTGAAAGTCATACGAGATTAACTCGATGGTAAATAATGTATCAGTTGTGCACAAAATCAACGATAAATAACATACACCCAGCCCAAGGTGTTTTTTTTTCAATTGAAAAAATCTGACCTTGCCGGGGATCGAACCCGGGCCCCCCGATTGCTAGTACAAAGCTCTTGCCACTAGACCACAGGGACCGACAATGTAATGCCGGTTCTCATTTGACATGCATTACGATTAGTTTCCGTCACGATATAACATAACATCATCATTGAAGAAAAGTGTAAAAAAGCTCAATTCTGTGTCCCTTTGATACCCTGGCTGAATTCCGGATGTTGCACTGGTAAAAAGAGAAATCCGAGGGGAGAAATCTGCCTCTTCCCACTGCCTTTCTTCACGTCGAGGACGTCGAGCTGGTGTAGGTTCAACTTCATCTTCCGAATCAGTTTCTCCAGCTGATGAATTGTTCAAGTTGAGACACAAGTCATCGATATCTTCTATCTATTTCCTGTTCACTCAATCTTCGGTAAATCAAGATAAATACTTCGATACTTTGAAAGTGTTTGATGATAAGATTATGTTTACTACCATTTTTTATCAATCTATTTTCATTGGATTATATATGTATATAATACATCTAGGACGTCATCTGAACCGCTGACAAAATCTTTATACATTTTAGAAAAAATAAATTTTACTAATAATTTTGCAAAATTTTGAATACGATTATCTCTAATTCAGGCCTGGAATTTTTGATAGAACATCTGTTTGTGGAGCATAATTCACGATGTTTCTCAGTAGAACATACAAAGGAAAAATAAGAAGTTTACGAAATTCGATTTTGTTCGTAATATTTGCATTTATTTCAAGCATTTGTTTTCTCGCTAAAAACGAATATTTTGTTATAAAACGAAGAAAAATGATTGACAAATATATTTGAGTTATCTATAAACCAAATTTTAATTGAAATTAGAAGCCAGGCGCCCAAAAATTTGTATGAAACCGCGCGGCCGCACATACGCGGCGATACTCTATTCGGACCTATAGAGTGCCGCCGCATACGTGCGGCGATACTCGTCAAAGGGTTAAAGATATGAAAGGTTAAAACATTGCTGTCAATAACACTGTTCAAAAAGCGAGTAAATATTTTATTGATTCCCATTTAATATAAGTATTCATAAAATTAACTTTTTTAACAATAATTAACCCTATTTTTCAAATAAACATTTTTTCTTTATAGTCATAGCTTTTCATAAAGATGGTAGGTAATAAAAATAGTAACACATTTTTATCACTTATTCCATATTGGATTTATCGACATCGAGACAGTTGACAATGCTCATCGCGAGCATTGTCAACTGACGGCTTATTTATTATTATTTATAATTGTATTATTATTTTTTATATAATGACATTCCACCAAGTATTGACAGTGAATACTTTGATGATTTTTCAATATACAATACAAAAACATCATGTTTTATTTATTCGAATCATGAACTAAAACACTTGCTCTTAAAAAGGTAATAATACTACTGGTATTGTAAAACATCATAACTTTTGCTATAAACATTTACAGTGCACTTTCATAACATGATTGATTTGTCTAAAGTTGTTACTTATTAGCATTGTAACAGAAACCATGTATAGTATAATATAACGGCTTGCCGACAAATATGTATACGAAAAATAATCACATCGTTCATGCAGCATCAAATTAATTGATTCTAATTATAAATAATACACAATGTTTCTGCGATAATAATTTAGCCTGAAACTGCAAAAACATATCAACTCCCTTAGGGTTCTTTTACGTGTAGAGAATACATCGTATAATTTACAAAACCACCAACCACAATAACTCTAAAAGTTTACTTAGGATAAAATATATTATCTCACATCATCGTACAAGCAAATATTTTCGTTTCATTTTGCGGACGGAAACGAGCTTTAAAAAGCTCGTGTTTGCATGATAGGTCCCTTAAAAGTTGCAAGTTAGGCGTTATTATTATTTGAACTTCTTCCTGAATTTACGTATAAGCGGATTAGCAACATATTTACCGTACGGTTAGCATTTTTCCTAAAATAAATATTTGCTTAAAAATTTATAATACTAACACCATAAATGCTAGTTTGCATACTGTGCTTATTTTAAAATATTTGCAATAAGGCAAAAACTGTTTTATTTTCTTTAATATAAAATCTTTCCACCGAAATTCATAGTTTACACACCAAAAGTGAATACAAACATACATATTATCTTAAGCAATAAACTTTTTATTTCTTGTTTTTATTATAAATAATAATTCATATACATATGTATAAAAAATGAATTGAATTTAAAATGATTTACTTTTTATTTATAAAGTTCATAAGTACTACGTTTTCATAAAATATTATGAAATCTTTCGGATCTTCTTTTGTTTTAAAATTAAATACATTAAATTAAATACAGGTACGACTATATCAAAACATTTGATTGAATTTATTTCTTCGTTTTTAGAATATTTAAAATACGCTAAACGCATAATTTTACGAATATACAATTTCTTGAAATATGAACTAAACTGGATAATAAATTCAACAGTAAAATTTCATAATAAAACAGTTAGGTATGTATATGGCCAAAAAAATGACGAAAATAAGGAGAAATTGCCATAAGTAGGGACAATCACGGAAAAGACAGCAACTACATAGATTTTTGAGTACTCATATCTCTCCTTCCGACAATTAATTATATTATAAAACAGACGAATCTTATAGTTGTATTAACGAACATAGATATATAAAATTTAAAATAACATTATTTTGTAACTAATTGTGACACGTGTTTCGCCTCTTTCATATCTATCCTTCCGAATTAATTAAGCAAACTTTATATTATAAAACACAATTAGACGAATAATCAAAGTTATTTTAAATTTTATATTAAAATGAACTTCCACAAAGTTACCGCCGAAACCATCGAAAATATGAACATAGATATACTCAGCTAGGTTTTGCTTAAAAACTTTAAACTCGAATGTTAAATGAAAATTCAGTCAATAGATTGGACCAGTAGTTAACAAAGTTAATACGCATAGCAGTCACATTAAGAAATTTACATTGTCTACATATATTAACTTTACCCTTTCATGTATTTATACCACTGCAATATATGCGCACAAAGTTTTTATTGCTTAAAATATTAATAAAATTCAATTAGCGGAATGCAAATTTCCATTATGTTTTTAAGATCAAAGCATATAACAATAATGTTTCTTTATTCGATCTTTTCCTCGCAACGTTAAGTTTATACATATGTAGATACAACCAATTGCAATGTGTTTACTATCGATTCTTGGTAAAAAGGTTATAAAAAAATAAATATGTTTGAGTAAAAAAATACTAAGCAAATTTGTATTGCATTCTCATTGATGCTATTTTTGCTTCTACATAAACATAGATAAAAAAAATGCTAGACTGGAGTCATAAGCCAAAAATCACAGTACAACTCAATCATCTTTAATTCATTATGCCGAAGAATCAATAGAGATGTAAGGTTGTGTATTCCATTGATGCTAAAATTATTTTAATATATTTCGACATTGAATTGATTAATTCACATTATAAAAGGAGACAAATACAACAACTACTAGCGCAGTGTAAAGGTAGCAGACGTGCAACTGATTGGCAATCACTGCTCAAGACTAAATCAATGAAAGATACGAGTTTAATCTATGATCCACCATTTGTTTGATTATCTAATAAAGTTTGTCCTTAATTTTATTACATACTAAGGTAATTTTATATCAAAGATATGATGGCTATTTGATTTATTGATAGCGCTTTAAGCAGTAACCCATTGATTCGTGGATATTCGATTTGTATGGCATAGTAGCATTATCTAATAAAATCATGAATGAAGATATTTCTCTTAAGTGGTTTTAAACATTACAATTAATTTACTAATCATTCTTCTTTAGTCATTACGTGCATCAAATTCTTTTTATATTAAATGGAGCTTGCGCATTTTTCGTGTCATTAAAATATTAACTTTTTTTTTTTAAATTGGGCACATTTATTCGTTTCGCTAATCGTGAGCAATTTCGCCCGGCTGAAATTCAGTTAATCAGAAAACACCCATGATCATTAAAAAATTACATCTTGAAGTAGTAAAAAAAAGTTTATATTTCTTTTAAATTTCGCCATTCCACAAAATGACAATTGACACATTAAAAATGATAAGTAAGTTAGAACTAATATGAATCAGATGATTACACAAAACACAAGATCAAATACAGGTATATTCTCACTATTCAAAAATTTTATGGCGTTTGATCTCGTTACATTTCTCGGATGTTTTTTTATACCGAATATAAATGAACGATCAAATACAAACTGAACGATAATTTAAAGAAAAACAGCGAAAATAATTTTAACTGTTTCAGTAGAAAATAAACATAAATCACCTCTTGGGATGACATATCAATTATTTTTTACAAAGCTTTCTAAGCAGTCTCCCACATCTCAGTGATGTGGGAGGTCTTCCATCATCCATATTTCATGCTTTTTCGGTAATTTTATTTTAACGATGCAGACATTTGTCAATTCCTAACGCCCCTTAGTGGGATTGCGGCTGAAATGTGATTATTATAGTCGTTATTTTATAAAATTAGTGATTTTTGTCGTAATCAAATGAAGATTTTTATATTTCATGAAAAAAAATAACATATGGCATTTTTTTTGTAAATTACAAATAAAATTACCTATTTCATAGTCAAAAATAATTTTAAGTTATGAGAATACGAATTTTAAGAGACGTTCGTTATATCTTTTCCATATCTATGTACCTTCCCTATAAGTTGAAATGACTAGTTCAACCACTAAAATCAGTTTGATACAAAGTATCCTATGTATAATCCGTATACTAAGAGCCCGTCGTGTTAGACGAGTTTATTAACTCTACTGAAGAATCGAGATTATGTCGATCCCCGAATAATTTTGTAACTTTTTCAAGTGCAATGAAGTTAGCCTGAGTTGCAATCAAGTCAGCGTGACCTATTGGGCCCGTGTGAGTACGGACCACAGCCACAGTTTTGCTCGATCAGAATTCATTTGGGGGTAGTCCCATAGGATGTGTAATAGTCCTGGTGGGCGTGCCTACAAGTACAGTCCGGCCTTAGCCAACATGCCCGTTCCATTAAACTAAAAAAACATAAAATTAATAATAGTGTACTAGTATTAAGCATTTATATATAAATATCATTCGATATTCGAAAGCTAAGCGACATTTACTTTTAATATAAATGTACAGTGACTAACTTACAATTTCGATTGCGAAAAGTATTTTCTCTGCGGTTAGCGACGCCATTATTTTCCGTGTAAAGTTAACCATACGTATTTTGCTGAATAAAAAGGGTTTAGACGGGATTTTTACATTTTAATGCCTCGATTTAACCCACGCCATTCCATGTGGACAGCTCCTGAAAAATGAAATGAGAAGACCGATACCGTAAATCTCAACCAAGGGTTCACGATCCTTGAAATTAATGTGATTATAAGTATAACAAATAACTATAATAATTTAACTGCATGAAAATAGTTCACTATCGCAAAAAGCTCACTTCACAACTCCTCTTTATCTACCTGATTTCAAAAATTATGTTCCATCTCGATCATTTGATACGTAAGTTGTAAGAACTGTCTATCTGATCAATTTTTTGCCCAAGAAATTTGGCTAAAGATGATGGGCTTGTGTGACATTAAATTTGAATTTAAATTCTTGAAATAGTTTAAACTAGTAGATTGTTTTCTAAAAAGAGCACTCTAGTGAGTTCTGGTCAGTGGGAAAAACTGGAGTGTATCACTATGCATTATTGAATGTTTTAGTAATAACATTCAAACTATAACTACCAATAAAGCGGCATTTAAAACCACTGCTTTATTTACAATAAATTTCAGTAAATGACAACGTCAACTCTTATTGCGTATAGGCACTAAATTTATAAATTCTTTCAACGTGTATTTTTATCCCGTGTCTGATCTCAATGTGGAGCGTATGGACTCCGATGGGAGTTTCACTCAACAGATGTTTTTCTACAAGACCTGTTTCTTACTGAGTTGCTCAGCCTATATTTTTCAAAGATAGTAGAAAAAAAATGACTTTTGATTAATTGATGGCTGTCACAGTGTTCTAATGAATGAATGAATAGTTTTGGGAAGGACTTTTAGACAGCCTTGTCTTCAAACAAATACCAAATATAATTTGATCGCATAATTAAACTGCCCAGTGTGGAAATTGATCCCATAACCTCTGCGTCCCAAAGACACTCGACTAGAGACTCGTTTAAAAATATAGTTGTAATATATTAAAATTGTATGTGGTGTTGCAGTGCTTTTATTTTGTCTTTAAACAGAAATAATAAAAGGAACATCACTACGACATAACTGCATTAAAAAATATAAAAAAAACCCAACAGTATTAATACAAAAAGACTCAAGTAAAAAATATTCTGTAAAATTAATTTATAACTTTAATTAAACGTGCAATTAAAATGGTTTACATTTTCTGTCGACAAGGGTAAAGGGGACTTAAAAACCGCGGCCTGGCTACAAAAAACAAACAAAATACAAGAGGATTTATTTTCATAAACTTGTATGGGAAGCTCTGTAATGTACTCATACCTCCTCTACTAAAGGATTTTTATTGTTTTATTTGTTCAACTTTGAATTTTGTAATACCTTCATTCGGTGGAGATATGTTTTTTATTATTGCTTTACATAAAACTTTTGTTTTAATAAAACCGTTTTAGTCCGCGCATAAAATCTTTGCTAAATTTGGTTTTGATAAAACCGTTATTCAGTCCATATTTATTGGATTTTAAGTCAAAACGTGTATTTTTCATTGTAATAAAATGAGGTTTTTATTCTTTAGGAATTTATTTTACATCATTATTGGTTTGTGATTTCGTCTCACTTCTCTTCCCGAAATAATTACATAAAAATTCCGTGCTTTGACTTATTAAAAATGGTAAATCAAGTACCTATGTCAATGTTTGACAAAATGATATAAGATAATTTATTCTTATTTAATTCATGTAGAATTACGTGCTAATTATTTGATCAACGGCTATTATTTTCACAATACATTTATTTACTGTAGCTATTTGGTTGATACATAGGTGTATAAAAAAAAAAAATTAGAAATTCGACATAGGCATTAAAAATCCGCCACGTAAATTGTTTCTTACTTTTGCGATTTAAAAAAAAATACTAATAAGTACGCTATCGAGCTTGTCTGGTATATATTATCAAAATATTTTAGTCAAAATCAATTTTTTTGTGCGTACATAAAGTTTCAAATATTCCAGCTTTTTGTCTCAGAGTCTGGAAGGAGATTTAATTACTTATTTTTTATGTAGTTCTAAATAATAACAAAAGGAAACTTCTTTCGTCTGTATTGAATTTTAGTTGATGAAAAGATTTACTTCTAGATACAAATTCTATAGACATCTTTGATGGACTATTATGGGCTTTTTATCACAACAGAGATATAAATAAGCTTTGAATAAATAAATACAGTATGATGGTAAAATATTTTAAAGTCACATGGTATTAAAAATCTTCAATCAATGTACACGTTAACTAATCAATTGAGAATAAATCTTATATGTTGTCTTTTGATAGTTAAAATTTATTTGTGTTTTTATTTAAATATTCACTTTATAAAATATCTAGTTGCTGAATAAGGAAAAAACAATTGAATTCATTAATTTATGATGTACATAGACATAATAATTTTATATTATTTAAATGGTGAGGAAATGAAATTCATAAGAGCAAAAATATTTAGTTTTACAGAATCAACTTTATAAAAATGTCTAGTAATATAAGACATAATATTGGATCGCTTCGACAAACATGTTTACATGGACCACGCGTGTACGCAAGTCACGCAAGGCATAAAAAATCTGACCTCTTTCAACTATTCATGTCAAAGCAAAAATCAACTACACACAACTTTTTTTTACAAAATTTTGAATTTACTTGGTCAAAAAAAAGATGGAATTCAAATGTTCTTTATTTTTAAACTATTGTTTGATTCCCAGAAATAACTTCTTGTGTACCATATTTTCAATTTAGCACGTCATTGTATCCATGTGCTCTGTAAACGGTATCGAATTGCATACGATGTGGCGTCTTAACAGCTTATGTTACCTTTCCTTTACAAGATCTTCGCCACTCTCATTCGCAATAACGCTTATTAGAGAGGTTCAAAAAACGAAACTATAGTCAGTCGATAGTCAAAAGGCAAGCGCAAAATTTTGCCAGTGGTACATTTATTTTTAGAACACATGCGTAATAAAGACAAGATTGAACATTGTACTTTTTATAATATTCAATAATAACATTACTAGAATTTTTTTACTAGGGTTTATTAGTCTTTTAACACGGCGTTATCTCCCACAGTGTTGTTTTTTTTTCAAATAACACAACTTATCTTTTGATCTAAGCTTACCATAATTGCAATCTTTAGTATGACCATAGATGGGCAAATGAAACCAGGACTGTGGAGTCGTTAAAAAAGGATACGACTCCGACTCCAGCATTGACCAAAAACACGACTCCAACTCCGTTTTTTCCTACCTTTCCCATGTATGTGTATTGAATTAAATATTAACTATCAAATCCGGCAAATAGCCAAATTTTACATGTCATTTGCATAAATAAAAAGTTACAAAATTATCACGACTCCAACTACAACTCCAGCCAAAACACCGCGACAACTCCGACTCCGACCCGTTCAAAAACCCACGACTCCATGACTCCGACTTCACAGCCCTGAATGAAACAAAGACAAAATATTGATTGGCAAATATAAGCGTCCTGTATACTAAAAGACAACTCTGACGGACTAACAGTCGTAGCGTCTCGAAATATATTCAGCCCATCAAAAGGGAAAAGTGAAAATCAAAGGATCGAATTTCTTTCAGAGTTTTCTTCATACAAGTGAGCAGAGCCTCTTTGATCAAGATTTGAGAAATTCAATTTATAACATTACTCAGAGATATTGAAATCTTTTCTCAATTCAATAAAAGGTGATTCCCATTCAAATATCATTTACACGTCCTGTCTTGTATCAGGTTCTTCAAAGTAGTGCGATGAATGATATTTGCTGTTTCAATTTACGAATTTTTATAATTTGCTTTCAGTCTTTGAAAATATCATTATAATATAAGTAAATTACTTGTGAAAGCACTCGTAAAACATTTTGTCAGACCAGCCTTATTTCTGTCAACGTCAATTTAGCAGAAGAGGGTTGAAACAATATTACTTTATTTCAAAATTTTACTAAGAAATTCTAAAAACTGTCATAGCATAAAATGTTCATAGGTATTTGCTCGTCATTAAACTCAATCATTATTTTTGTAAAAATCAATGATCGCTAACTTTTATTTTGGGCAGTTATAATAAATGTTGATTGACGTTAGATTTCAGTTTTTACTAGTTATGTAGAAAGAATATTTTTACACAATATGAAAGACACAATTTTACAAATTAACATGTAAATTTTTCAGCTTTCCTCTCTATTTTAACGATGGTCCAAATATTATTTTCACACCACGACAAGAAAAATTAAAGTATATCCATACTTATAAAATAAGAAAACATTTATATTTTATTTAAGTACTATGTTTTAAAATAGTACGAATGATCATGTAAAAAAAAATCAAATAATATTGTATATCAAGTTTACACATAAGTCAAAGCTTATGAAAATGATGTGTGAAAAAAACACCGGATATCAAAATGAGCTTTTCAATCAAAACTTTTATCATTATAATTTCACCACTCAAATAAAATGTGATCATCATCACATTACTTTGTAAATCTTATACAGTCTGACTGACGTGGTATTAAACAATGATCTATATATTTACAACAAAATGCATTCAAGTATTGGGATGGAATATTGAAAAAAGCAGATAAACAAAGAACAATAATTCAATAAAGAACACTAAATCTCCTTGTCAAATATATCAAAGACAAGAAAATATAATGTGGATCACCTTCAAATTAATTGTAGATCTCGTTTTATTTTTTATAAGCGATGTCACGCTGATTTAAAAAAAAAGGTGCAGCTTAGGGCTTAAAATAGTTTCTGCATAAAACAGCTTCTACATAACATAAAGAATGATTTTAAGCAATTTATAATAATCTGCCAGTCTTTAATACATATAAATTATTGGTATACTAAAATAAATAATTTAAGTATTCGTAAAAATATATTTAGGTCAACGATGAAAAACGATTTTGATTTCAAGATTTTCATTCGGTTTAAATAGATCGATATCTGCCAATATGCATTTTTATGATGACGCTGTGACTTGCAGTCAAAATGTGTAGTGATTTAGGTAAATGTACCAGTAGCTGACCGTTTAAGAGAAAATTTCAACAAAAATAACGATTAAGGTTTGGCATTATACCGAATGAAAGCAAAGCAAGTATACTCATATTGGATCATATGTCTTAATTGATGTTATGTAACAAAAATTACGAAAGGCCTGTTGAAAAAAAGTTGTGTTAAATTATTTGAAGTCATGTTTTCGTTTCAGTAGTTGACCATCTCACAAATTGAAAAATCTAGAAGTTGACCATGTCTATACAGGGGGCTTTATAGTGAACGTTCTGTCAGAGTTGCCTCAGGGCTTTCTGTCACACCACTCTTGGTTGAATCAAGTTGCAATGGGTGGTTCAGGAACAAGGTACACACCGTTTCTAGATTGATCACTTAAGAAATTTGAAATAATACATTTTCCTCACTAGGTGTTGTTTTCAAATGGCCACCCTGGCACTCCATTGGATATATGGTGATGTGTTAGTGGCTCATCTTGACCACAGATGCCTTAAATTGTCTTAACTTTACAATTTAAAGCAATCCCGCATCTTCATTTCTTATTTTGAGCCATTTTATTCTCAAAAGGTCAACTACTGCTACATGGTCAACGACTGGTACATTTACCTTATATATCACATCTCTTTTATTTTGAGCATATTAAAGTAATAGTATTCAATACATTCCGTTCAATATATAATACATCGAATACTTTATACTTGTACATATATTATACAATATATTAAACATTCAGAACAAAAACATCGCTTAGCTAAAAGTTAAATGAAAAGGATATGATATAGCACGAAACTTTGTTACTGTTTTGTAAGAGATAGGTTCTAATAACACAACAAATGATCAATATCTGGTAATTAATTATGGGCAGAGACGTACGTCACTTCAAACTGTTTGACTGGCACGGCTTATCAAAGTTATTTATTACTCACTCAAACTGTGTATATCTATGTCAATCTATTCTAAAATTAGGTGGCTTACGAATTTGTAACCCATAGTTTGCATTGATGTACGTTGTACGGTGAATTATAAACAGTTATCTTTATAAACGTGTAAAATTAAATAATCTTAACAAACTATGAAGCAATTCAGTATTTCTACTGAAGGTGCTTGATGTTATTTCAATATCAAATTTGATTCGCTTGAATTTTGTATGAGCCCACCTATTAAATTAGTAAGCATTTCCATGCTTTTGGCTAGTATTTATTTTTTATGGTACCACATTTAAAAAACATTTAAATTATAATTTACCCACAGAATTACTTTTATACAATTCATTGAAACTAATTGACATCAAAACATTTGCTTATTCATCCAGATTACGATAGTAACTATTAAACTTTCGTTTTGGTTTTTATTGCTCTTCTGCTTTATTCTTATACGTAAGCGATGCAAACTATCACTAGGCGGAAGTTCAAATCCACACGTGCACTTAAACACCAAAAAGTGCTTTCGATGGATTCGGCGGTAAATTTGTGGAATTTCATTTTTATACAAAATATAAAATATGTTTGATTCTTCCACGTATTGTGTTACTTATTGTGACACGTGTTTCACATAATTCAGAAGCATCTTCGGACTTACTATCGCTCCTTATCTAAGTTTGACTCCATTTTATAATTTATCATTTTTAAATAATAGAATCAATCTTGCTTTATTACTTTAGTAAACTTTGCAATAGTAAGTCAGGCATCTTCTTATTTTATAATTTAATATAATTTGAAAAGTGATTTTGTTTGAGGTAACGCATTCCTCGCGATAACCGATATCTGCATGATTATATATATATATATATATATTTTATACAGTTAAGAATGAATTGTATTACAGACAGTATGTTTGCACATGACTATTATATTTTTTTTTGAATGCCATCTTATTGTTATTCGCGAAATTTAAACACATAAAACACTATCAAAAAGCTCGCAGTGCTGCATTTCTTTGCTTCCTTTAGAGCTTTACGTTGTATTTCGCTCGGTTTACTTCCTTAGGGGCCATACTGCCTTAAAGAAAATGTGAAAAAATATACACAAATCATTTTACACCACCGTGCGTAGCAACGCTCGGGTGACTTTTGCTTGGGCCAATTTTTTTACATGCATAATTTATTGCGGTATCACTTCTCACTGAATGGGTAGCATTAGCCGAGACACCTTACATATTTCCTCTTTCTATTCCCACTTATTATATAGGCATATACACGTACGCAAAAAAAGTGTTTTTTTTATTCAAATTTCAAGCAGCCTTACTCTTTCAGAGTATATATTTAAACAGTGAAGTTGTATAAAAAGCTAACGAGAAAAAATGTGAAGAAATCACTTTGAATCATATGAACACTTAATAAAACTTATCAACAGAAGGCTTTTTGACAAGACATCTGCTCATGAGAGAGGTTATATATGAAAATGTATCAAGAGTCAGCACGGGGAAATAATAAATTGTAACAGTAAATAAAATTGCCAAAAAAATACAATTTTTCATTATTATTTTTAACAATTTATGATACCAATTTGGAGCAATTATGTACATATGGAGTTTGATTCAATATGCTGAACAGACTAGGACAGAATTAGTAGTAACATTGTAAGGATCAGGGCGTGGGTGTAAGTTGTTTAACGACACATACATGCATATGCAAAGGAGGCCAACGTCACTGAAACTCACCCACGAACCCGACGACATAGTATTATATATAATAACATTATTTATTTTGGTTATCGATTTGATGGAGTATTCATTCATAAGAAGAGTAAGCGTCAAAGATCGTACCATCTAATTTGGCTCAATTTAATTTTTAATCCCTTCCCATCGTTGCTGTCAGAAGGGCGTGATTGCTGTTGTGGTTTACAATTCATGGTAGAGCCAGTTCAAAAGGTTAGCTTATGCATTTATTTATGTATATATATTTTACACGTATTATCATTCCATATACCAGTGGTCGGCAAACTTATTCGCCAAAGAGCCAAATATGAACATTGCAACGATTAAAAAAAAAATTGGGAGCCAAATCTCTATATTACTTTAATACACGTTTATTAGAATTTTAGACCTTCATTAGTTATGGGTACACTGAATAATACTAGATTTTATACTTAATAAATATTTTATTCATTTATATATATATTACATTGATAAAAAAAAAATATGAAAGAAAGGTATCCTTAAATTTAAATTATACATTATAATTAATGACAAACACTTAATGCAAACAATGTCCTTGCATCTCCTTGGAAAGTTTGAGTTAGTCAGGTTTGTAGGTTGTTGTTTTTAATTTTAGCCACGATTCCAGGTATTCATCAATAAGATGACTTCTGAGCTTACTCTTGGTAAAATTAATGCTTGAAAAAGATTTTTCACATAAATACGTAGAACCAAAAAGGGAAAGAACAGCAACGCGAGTTTTTTCGATGATCATAAGAGGAAATACTATTCCAGGCGTTGAAAATTACCATGTCTTCCTTTTCTAGGTCTTTTAAAGCAGACCACTTGTGTTTTAAGCTAAGTTCAAATTTCTTTCCTCCAGCATTTCCAAATCAATACAGAGACGTTCAAATTTTGATCTCCATATTTCCTTGTTTTTTAAATTCAGCAATAGTATTTGAAATTTGCCAAAAAGGAGAAAATTTCTAGGGTTTTTGACAAATGGTCGCTTTGCTGTTTTTAAATTCGTGAAACCTGCTGAGAAATTCTTCCCTTATATTTTAAATGGTTGTTTAAAATAGTGTTTAGTAATATTTTAATTATTTTCTTGGCGATGCTTCAGCAGGCTCGGAAAGTAAAACAATGTTTCTCTTTCAAAATCTTGAGCAAAAAGCGATAACTTATTTTCGAATGAAATTACATACTTCTTCTAACATCGAAAAAATTGTATTTCCTTTCTTTTGTAGTTTATGATTAAGCTGATTTAGATGACACGTGACGTCTACCATGATAAAAAAGTTTTGTATCACTGATCGTCTCTTAATTCTGGATAGTGAACATCCTTCTCCAGGAGAAATTCTTTGATTTCTGGTAATATTGATGCGAAACGTTTTAAAACGTTCCCTCTTGATAACCAACATACCTTGTTATAAAGCAGAAGATCAGCGTACTCACTCTCCATTTAAACTTAAAATTCTTTGAATTTGCGATGATTAAAAGCTTTAGCCAAAATGGAGTTGATAATCGTAATTACCAATTCCATAACTTTATAAATTTCTTCTGGAAATTTCTGCGCACAAAGCGCTTCTTGATGAATGATGCAATGGTAAATAAGTACCTCGTGATTTTTTTATTATTTTATTATTTATGTCTGAGCCGCACTTAAGGGGCCAAAGAGCCGGATGCGGCTCCGGAGCCGCACTTTGCCGACCACTGCCATATACCATACCCGTACACACATATACACACAAATGCATGCCTTTTAACCTAACATATATTCGTATGCACATACATACATGCATGCGTTCATACAGCGTACTAAGAATCCATTGCATGTTGGTCTTATTGCGTATTTATTGATTTATTTAATTATTCAATCTGTTTAAAGAGGACTGTAATCAGTTTAAAGCGATTTTTAATTGATGCTTTATCGTCATATAAATAGCATAAATTTAAATACACATCTCCATTTAATTATTAAACACTTTTAAGGTGTTCACTGTCAATACTTGGTGGAAATGCATTATAATAAAAATAATAAAACATTTTAGTACTTTTTCCACATGAGATTTATTTCATCAGGACCGGTTTCGCTCATGATGATCAGTTGATAATGCTCGCCATGAGCGAAACCGGTCCTGATGAAATAAATCTCATGTGGAAAAAGTACTAAAAATGTTTAAATGTTAAAAATCAATAAAATAAAATTTTCGTTTCAGCTATATACGCGTTAAAATAAAATACGAGAATGATTTCAAATAACTATTAAAAATGTTAATCTTATATTAAAATTCACGTACGCACTTTCAATGATACTTTTTCTTTACTCAACGTGTTTTAGCACAGTGACCTACTTTGTACGTTTTGTTTTCGTTCGAATTGCCTTTTCCTTGTTCATGTTTTGACTAATAATGTTTGAAATAAAATTATTCAGTAAAAGGGTGCAGAAATTCATCGAAATATAATGAATAATTAAGTTTCAAAATCAACTTAGGGGCGTTATGGAAATAGCATTTACACGAGGAAATCACATAGTGTTGTAGTATTTTTTTAACCCAAAGACTACACAAGAGACATCAAATATCAACTACATATTTTTGGCTAATGAAATACAGTTACTTATATATTAAAGCCCATATATTGTGAACACTTGTAATAACAGGTAGATGGAATAAGAAATAAAATCTATGCTTCAAAAATTTTGATATTGATCAGAATTTTTGTCTTGAATACATTAGTGAGCTAGCAAGTTTGCTTTAAAGACACAAGTTTGAATTTTTTAAAGTGGTCTTGAAAAGCTTTTGAACCGTTCAGATAACGTACTTAAATAAAGTTGATTATATACCTGTAGCGGAAACTTTTGGAACTTGCAAGTTGATATGCATAATGATTTTAAGAATTTTACATGCTACCTGACAAAGAATATTCAGGAAAACAAGTCAAAGAAGAGGCAAAAACTTTCAATGCCTCTTAATCCGAAGATATGTATAGTATTTGCATAGATAACATAAAAAAAAAGTCAACTTTTCATAGAAGCAGGCAAAGTTAACGGTATGGAACAATTGTCAAATTTATATCAAATTTATCGACAAAATAAAGGATATAATAAAAAAAAAGCACTACTTTTTTTTCAGCTTCCACATATTTGAATTAATGTATGCGATGAAAATATAAAAAATTATTACAAAAAGATGTGTTTTAATAAATTTAATATAATGCTTTTCGACCGAGACTGATGTTTAAATAATCTGTGTTATGAACTTCTTATGTATGTTCCCTCGCAACATGTGTGCTTTTGTTCAAATAATTTGTACATTTTTATCTTAATACGAAGTTTTCCATATTAATTAAATTATTTTTTTCATGAAAATGTTTTTGTCACTTCCTTTTTACGTAGTATGTAATTGATAAAAGAGGTCACATTGCACTACATCGCATTTTTATAAACTTATAAACAATCCTTTACAAACAATTTTTTCACACAATAAGAGTGTGATTTAGGTATATTATTTAGTATAAATATTCTGAGCAATGTTGCAAATCCTTTTTACACGATTACTAGAACTAAAACACAAATCATGGCATTAGATGATTTCAAATAAAATATCGCTTTTTCAATTTTTCATAGAATAGAAAATTACCCGTCCCTTATAGAGACGGTAAATTTTCTTTTCATCGCTTCATACGCTGACTTAGTCCTATTTTATACTCGCAATAAACTATGTTTAACGAATTTCCGCAGCGAACTTTATCTCACATAACCTTTCTTATTTATATTATCTACATATTTTATTAGATAACTTTTTCCCCTGTGTCCAGAGAAAAGTATTTTACTAGCTGTTTTATTTTTAGTGGTTGGATTTAACACAGAATCAATATCACAAACTATTATGTGAAGTCGTTCATTTGGCCTCAAATAGGAAATGTTCAGCCATTGCCACTAGAAAAATATTGTTTTATGATACCGCTATCAAAAGAAATAAAAAAAAATAACAGGCTATATAATTTTAATGATACAGAGTCAAACAAAACTGTTTCTTAAATGGAAAAAATGAATGTCGTTGTTTGGAAAACGCTTCTCCTATTTCTCGATTAAAATTAACTGCTAATTCTTGGTGGAGAGTAGAGACTCCAATTACTCGACATCTCAACTACTCGAGTATCGAGTAGTAAAATTTCAAAATACTCGATTATACTCGTGTAGTTTCAGATGTACCAAAATACATATTTTAAAATCTTATTTGTGTATACAGTGAAACTAAGATTCTACGTTTTTCAAGAGACCGTATAAAACAAACGATTAATGCGGAAAACGGGGAATGCGGGAGAGTTTTAAATATGAACTAAATGCCGGGACTATAGAAAATGAACGCAGCACGCGGGAAAACGTTTAATGCGAGAACGTAAGATCGGGGTTCCACTGCATTTATAAATGACAAATAATTAAAGAAACTTATTGAAAATTACTAATACATTTATTTCCATTTATGCACCATATATTTCAACAATAATAGAGAATTAAACGACTGAAATTATAAATTGGTTTGGTGCTTTTTTTTTATTCTCGCAGTAGAAAAAACTTTCGACGATTATAACTATAACGAGTATTACTCGAGTATTTTTCAAAATACTCGAGTATCGAGTACTTGGCAAATGGACGAGTATAATCGAGTACCGAGTACTCGATACTCGAATCGGAGTATCTAGTGGAAAGACAGAGGTGCTTAAAAAATTTTCAATTCCATAATAATCCTTCACGAGATTTGGTTGACTATTCTGAAGCTTATGGCATTTTTAACCGATTAAATAGTGTACGCAATTTCTCATTCAATTATTTAACAAGGTGAGTTGATTAAAAATCATTAAGCACTGGAAGAGGACTTTTAACAATGATTAATATTTAAATCGTGTATACCAAATCCACGGGTAAAATACGATATTATTAACATTATATAAAAATAAGAGTAAACAAATTTAAAGCAATTTAACAAGTTCAACTGACAGTCTTATAATTTTTTTTTACTTCTAGACTTAATGTTGATTGTTTTATATATACATATGTATCTGTGTTTATATATTACTAGTATTGCTACCCGGCTTCGCTCGGATTAAGCGACCAATAATTATTTAATGTTATATCATTCCCAAAGAATTACAGACCCACAGACCCACAGACATACATACATACATACATATGCCGTTTCGGTTTTATATATAAGATGTATAAAGAAAAGTCCGAGAATATATTTCAATCAACTGTAAAGCCAGAGTTGCTGCTGCTAAGAATTTGGCAGAAGCACGGTTGTAAATATTTATTATTAACGAGACAATGTCGGCGTTGATATAAAAGATGTAATTTTACAATTTGTGCGTTCTTTTTGATTAGTTGTAAGGTATCTGGATGCCGGTTAATACAGTAAGAAAATAGCTGTGGTATTAAAAGAAACTGCGATATTTGTGAGCTTAATTTAATAATGAAATTACATCTACCGTTATTGTTTAATAACAATGTTCTGATTGTGCCTGATAGCATCAAAAATATAAAATGCCAAAAGCGTCTCGCATTGAGCCAAAATTATCTCGGACATGTTGAAATTAAATATTCTCACCGTCAATGATATAAACATAGTAAAATAAAAGCCATAAATGATTTTGTTAAATTTGAATGAACGTTATTTTTGAATTTACTGAAAAAATAAATTATTCGACAACAACGACATAAAATATCAAAAAAAATGATAGCAATGTTTCACAACCCAAATGGATGATTTAAAAACGAGAAAACGAATAAAATATAATCTTGTTTTAATGAAATCTAAAATTTGTAATGTATGTATCCACCAATTATTTCTGATCCCAATGTGAAGCATATGGACTGATTATGAATCTTATCAACTTATGATATTTTACAAGGACATATAGTCAGAAGGTCAAAGATCAGTTGATGATGCACGCTAAAAGCGAAGCCGGTCCTGATCTAATAAATTTAATGTGGAATAAGTAATGATTTTTTTTTTATAATGCATACCACCAAGTATTGACAGTAAACACCTTAAATGCAGTCATTTAACTTAAGTACGAGTCGGTGGAATGGGAACTATGGTATCTGTAAACATCAAAGTTATCTCCGAATTCGAATAAAACATACAAATCAATCGATACATTTCCGCGACGTTAACGAATAGTACGATCGCCCAAAACCATTTACTGCTGAAAGATAAAGTTAATAATATACTTATATAAGTACAAAAAGTCAAATATTGGCACGCTCAGTATAAAGCTTGTCAATAAAACGATGTAAAACACAATATTTTTTGCTCTCACATATAGTAAAAATATTATATACAACTCAAGTGTCATAATTTTTCATCCATGGTCGTTGTCACTCAATGCTTCCTACAGCAGTCGATAAAAGTAACTTTAAGTAGCTTTCTAAAAGCTCTTCTTCGCTGCCAAAACGTCTATCTCCTGCTTGCAATTCAAATATTTCGACGGTTGGATATTTTTTCTATAAAATATGGCTTTGGAATTCTCACAAGCACTTATCTATTCATGTCTAATGGACATATTGTGAGATGCAGCTGTGGCTTTGGTGATTTTTTGCTTTATATTTTACGTTCTTCGGCGAAGCTATTAGAGAATACGCTTTTGATATTTTGCTTATTTTTCGGAATGTTTTGTCCATCTTCTCTTTCAGATGGTTTTTTAAAAATATTCACTTGTTTTCTATGTCTTTACTATTTGCAAACTATAAGAATTATTTATTATTTTACTAACTACATATTTTTATTGTAGTTCGCGGTGCATTGATCAACGCCGTTGGCTGCCGTTACGGAACCTCACGGGTTTGAGTACCAGTACTAGCAGCATTTATAGTCGATTTATCGATTCTGTTCATAGGTTTACTGTCTAAAAAACCTTTTGTACAACCCCCCTCTTACTTTAACTTCCGTCACCTTTTATTATTTATTCTCAACGTTATACTTTTCCAAATATACGTTTAAGTGATATATTAAATTAAAACTTGATACATAAATTATGCTATTGATAAAAATCATCTATTAATCTTTATGTTTTTTTGTGCGTATGTTGATGTTGGTCAAAAAACAATAATCTTAATTTCTTGAAATACAATAAGGCCTAAAAAAATTTTTTATAATAATTAAAATGTTCGTATCTAGCTGTGGTTTGTAAATAAGATCTGCTAGTGAAACATTTCAACGATATTTGTCTTACGCAAAAAAGTTATTATAAATTTACGAAAGTTCTTCTTTCTTGAAGTCTGGGTTAAGATTTAGGCAAGGACAATTATTCACTAGATTCACTATTTTATAGATCAGATAGAAGGACTGGTAACTTCATTTCAAAGATATAGAAATTTCAATTTATCCTTAAGCACTGATTCACTAATCGATAGTAAAAACAGTGCATAAATCTGACCGTTCGGGATTCGAAACAAACAATACAAAAGCTAAGAAACGATGATTACTCAGTTTTGCTCAAGTTTGACAATCATGCAAAGAAACCTTTCGAACACTGTAATATCGATATTCAAACAAGCGGTTCTCCGCCTTAACCTCCACGTAGTACCAATCCATAAATTGATCGAAACTTTTGTCTATATAAGAAAACGATTGATTAGTTATACTTTGACAATACCTTAGATGCGGTTGCCTTTTTGCTGACGAGGGCACAATTGTGAGGGTTGGTTTACGGGACGAACGTCGCGCAGAAGTTCGACAATTCCCGGCCGGCTTTTCCGGTCGGCGTTTCGGCTAACCTCATTTTCTCGCTTCCGAAACCAGAAACTTTGTCCGAAATAAACAGAAGCTTGCCGCGTGATAATCACATAAATCGAGCACTAGTTTACTTACGTAAATTTATTCTAAAAAGTTTAAGTTGTGTCATAAACTCGACAGAACTTTCCGCTTATGCTTGTTTCTGAGGGTAATTTTACAGTAAACGAGATACATATTTTGAATATAGTTAACTTCTTTTTTCGGATATTCAATTTGTGAAAAAGTTAACCTTTGGCATATTTTATTGCTTCAATCATACAAAATTTAGCACTTTCCATATGCTTAAAAAAATTCGAATCTATAATCGATATAAAATTCTTCACAAAAACACACTTTCTTAAAATCTGTTTTAAGAAGTAAATATTTTCATCTATAAATCCCACTTTATTAATATGAAGTAATTGTTTTTGAAAATATTTATACGCTACGGCTTTTTTGCCCATGAATCTTTAATCAACGAAAACAGATAGTAAAGAGATACAAATTTTCAGTAAATTAATTTTGAAGCATTTTTTGCCACCAATATTGATAAAATCATAAATAGAAGTTGTATTAGTAATTCAGTATGATTTTTTTTCATATTCTGCAGGTTTTTTAATATACGTACAATCGTTTCAAGTGGAAGAATGAACTTGAATATCTGAAGATGCCAAAAGACAAACCCCGTGTCGTAAATGACAAAACTTGTGAAGAAGTGAGCAATTCAAACGATTTAAAATTGGCATTGAAGTACTATCAAGCACAAGCACTTTCAGTCGAAATCCTATACTCTGTTGTTTTTTTTTGAAAAAATTTGTTTTAAAAATGATATAATTTGAGTTTTGTGGATTTTGCAATGGAATATCCTCTAAGTGCTTTTTGAATCGCATTGTCATCTTTTACTCAAACATCTGTCGAAATATTATTATTTAAAATATGCAAGTCCCAAAAAATCTCACTTTAACGATTCCACTCGACTGCCTATAGACGAGATGCTGAGATATTTCCCCGGCAAGATGAAAATATTGGAAAGAAAAATAGCCTACAAGTGGGCGATAGCGGGAAATAAATCCGTTCGTAGGAATATTTCCTTTACTGTTTTCCTTTTTACGCCGGCATTTTCACGCAGGCAGTCACGCCCGCTGCCAACTCATCGGTTAAGAATAAATCGCTTGTCTCAAATGTATTTCGCTTCATGCCCCCGCAAGCTTTTGCCAATTGTATTATACAATGTGAGCTTTTTGACTTATACAACGCGTTTCGTTTGTTTTATTATGCTGTGTAAATTAAATAATTCAAATTATCGTTCATTCCATTAAAAGCTTCGTCAACGTAATTTTGCTATTGTCATTCTTCATTAAAAAATCATTGCAAAAATGATGAAATGAAATAATAACTGTATTTAGAATATAAATTATGCTTTATTAAACTTAATTTTGATTTACATAAGGTCTTTAAAAACGATGTCAATAATGATTGCTTTCATTAATCTTAGAGATTTTTACTGAGAATAGCTGTAGACAAAATAATATTTTTTTACTCGGTCTTAAAATTATTTTACGATAAGAAAAATAACAATTTATTTTAGTTCTATATAAATTATATATATTTGTTGATAGCTACTTCGGCTTACGCCTTCGTCAGAACTAAAATTATTATTAATCACAATGTTGATATAAATAAGCATTCAAACAATTCAAATTTATTATTAATCGATTTTTCCCATCCGCGAACATTCTTTTTGTCCACCATGAGTCTATATATTTAAAAAATTATGTAAATAAAAAAACTATATGAAAATAAGTGACAAAAGACAACTCATTCGCTACATGTGCTTAATATTAGTGATAGAATTTTTTTTTACATGCATGCTTCCCATCTATGAAATAAGCTTTGTAATTGACATAAAATTGGATGAAACAATGTTATATTGCTAGCAAACCCGTCGTTGCTGTTTAAATTGTCATTTTTTTTTTCAATATGTATTTCCTGCCAACTCAGCAAAGACAATCGTTGAATAAATACTCTAAATAATCAGAGCCTTCATACATACATATGTAGATGCTGTGATGTCCTAATACATGATTCTAGAATAAAAGTTCATAGAATTTATCTTATCTTTATAGACCAACTCAAACCAGCTATAACCTTCACCTGTAAAGTACACTGCCAGCAGAAGGGTATAAATTAATATTGAAAAGATTACGCAAACTCGTAATAAATAAGGACAAATTGTTTTAAAAAGTTAAAGAGTTTAGTTTGAACTACGTAATCCCGTGCTTCTTGCTATTTGTATTTTCTCAAAAAGTTTTTAACAACTTTAAAATTATATTTAGAATTCAAATCAAACAAAAATAATTTATTGATAATTTATTCATTTGAGAAATATATCTAATAATTGTATTTATAGTTTAAATTAATACGTGAAGTAAGTATCACAAATTTGGAATGATAGTATATTAGTATATCCCCAACTTTTCTAATGAAATGATTTATCTCGTCGAGAATTTTCGCATGACTGCACCGTGATTTTAGTAATATAAGCAAATATTTCAGGAGAGTATTTTTAGAATTTAATATGAAATATCGCCTGCTTTGCATTTTATCCGGTTTATATTTTAAGATTTCTGTACGATATCCACCAATATATCGATAAATTTGTTGAAGCGTTAACAGTTAAGATACAATCCGACCCATATTTACCGGTAATTTATGTTTTTTTTTGCTTTTTTCCAATGTATATGGTTTTTCATTTGGTATTAACATATAATCTGAAGGGTAAAAGACTATTGAAAAAATATTATAGGCAATTCAGATATTAGCCTACCAATAAATTTGTAGTAGATCATATAGGTTCAACTCCATCAAAGATTGGCTGTATTTTAACCCTTCGTACATACAGCGAAATTTTTTTTTGCATTTCAGTTTGTCAGTTGTGCTTAGTTTGATTCGTCAAAAGCGTATTCGTCGTCAACATTGATATAATAGTTTTATTAACTGCACATAAAAAATTGAGGGAATAAAACCATGGTTTTATACTGGTACGATTTTCATCCAATTTCGAATTTTCCCATGTTTAGAAAACTATTCGATTTAATGATAATGTTTATTAATTTCGTCATACTAAAAACTCCTCAATATTAACTTCAACTTGTTCCATTATCAATTCAATTTTCGACAAATGGACGAATTGTGTACCTTGTGTAAAACATTATATATATATATATATATATAAGTAAATGTATGTTTAAGCATAGTTCTGGTGATGGCGTTAGCTGAAAAATCTGTCAACCATATCTAATATTTAAAAATCAATGTTTGTTTGTTTGTTCATATTTATCCGATTGCGATAAAGCTTTGTCAACTTATTTTTTGCATTTTTGCGAAGGTTATAGGGATAGTAAAATCAACTTGCAGCAAGTTATTAAATAAAAATAAATTGTTTTTCCTATTTTATGCGCTGCCATACCGTTCATTTTGACAACTTATTGTTGCATTTGTGCAAAGGTTAAAGGCATAGTACAATTACCTTTCAGTAGGTGGCGCGTGTATCGACCCATAGACAATCGGCAAAAGACAAACAGCAAATGTCAAACGGCAAATGTCATCGATACCGATCAATGTTAGTGAAATTATTTATCTAAAATATTGTGCAACAAAAAACACTATAATAAACACAAACACTTTCCTTTTTTGAATGGCATTGCAACGCTTGCGAGGTACCGGTTAGTATAATATACAATATAATTTCTGTAGGACTAAAATACATTGTTATTTTTAAGCCGTGAGAATTCTTATATTCAAAGAACAAACGCGATTATCAACGAAATAACTTTACCACGCTTGATTTGACAACTGATAAAATTCATTGAAATATTTATCTTCATCTATCTAAGGCTGCTTATATTATTAACTTGTGACCTCAAAATTTCCGTCGGGCTTAGCATACATAACCACGAAATTGCATGGCGTATTTGCCAAAAAATAAATAAACGGAATGGCTTGCCTCTCCGTCATCATTTGGGGCGAAATCTGGTTTTATTCGTTTGGCACGGGTTTTTTTTCGTTGCGTATTATTTGAGATTTTACGTACAAAGTCCGTTTCGTGCGAAATTGGCACAGCGGCTCGCAAAGATATGCATCAATCACGTTGGCTTAAAACGTCCCTCTAACTGATGCCGGATTATGGAGCTATGAGGATTTCGCATGCTCTGAACCAGCTATTACCAGCCTGTATGCGAGGCGTCAAAACTGCGCCGCCACTCCCAGCTTAGCTTGAGGTTTGCAAAGCCAAATTAACAGCTTTTTAGATTATTTTATCATACATAGACAGTAAAAATAATATTAAAACGATGAAAATAAATATTTCGGATTATTTTTAATGACATATTCATCGCTTAAATGCATTTTTTTCTCTTTACTTATTAACTTACTGAAACAGTGTGGAGCCTACTTAAGGATTTCTCAGTTTCTTGATTTTTTTTCTAAATATGAGCCATTGAAATATGAAGATGAAGTGAAACATTTCTATTGGAGATATTCTAAGTTCACTTTTTTGTAAAAAAAAATAATAACACATGTTTATTATAACCCCATTCCAACCAGTATTGACAGTGAACACCTTATAAATTGAACCCGTTTTTGTACCTTGTTTTTTTCTATAAATACTTAAACATTTAAACTTTACGTGGCTTACTACACATTATCAACAGAAAAAATACCACGGAAAAATTGCTTGAAATAGTCGTATAAAAAGGATGTGATTTCTTCATCACGTATTCATCTTTCCCTTGAGAAGTGAAGTGAACCAAATAGAAAAATGATGAATCTTTTGTATTCACTCAGAGCATACTTTTATTTTATGAAACAAATGGTTGTCTGTAAAGTCGGTTTACGGACGATAGTTTAACGTGACAACGTCATAAGAAAACATTGATGAAATGATTTCATACTTTTATGAATAAAATGGAATCATTTTTACTGAATTATCATTATTTTGTATAGATACGAAGGAGTGAAATGAAATCTAAATAATTTATTGTTTATTTAAAGTATATTTGTTATACGTTAATCAGATTTTTAATATGCAAGAATTAATTACCTTTATTGCCGCAATTGTTGTTGTAATATAAACAATGAAAACCACATCAACATTTCACTTCACTTTATAAACAGTTGTAAACAGATCACGTGTAGGTACTGTAGGTGTATAAGTTGTGTGCTGCCGCTGTCTCTTTTCTACTCAGACGCATCGACCAATCGAGTGGAAGAGAGATAGATACGGCACAATCAGAACGGTAGGCCGATCGTGCCTCTCTATCGCTTATCCGCGCTCTCGCTCGCACGCTTGCCTTTTGCGTAACGCGACAAACGGGACAATGAGTCATGTTTTTTCGTGCGTGCAGCGGGCGTTCATCGATTTATAAGACGTTGTCACGTCAAAAAACACTACTTCATTGTGTTTTATTAATCTCACTTCATTTGTAGGATACTTTATGACGTGAAGAATATAATACTACATCTAACTATTGTTTTTAAAAAATGCCATTTGGTTCACTTCACATCTCATGATCTCATATAATTCAAAACTGTACGTTTTGTCTTTTATGCTGATTTTATCAGTGGAAGCTTTTTAATGAGAAAAAAACAATTTAGAAATCCCTATATGAATACTGCTGACAGTATTTGTGTCTGCTTAAATTAAGCTTACTGGTTTTCAATACTTCAGACATTTCTAGAAATAACATCATGTGGAAATTAACTAGATAATTACTTATGCAAGTATTTGACAGTGATCGTTAACCTTAATCAAATTCATCTGAATCAAATTTGATCCAAATGAAATATGTACTGCTTAATTTAACCATTATTCATTTGCTTAGAACAGGAAATAAATTGTTTAACAGTTTATAAAGTCAACATATTGATTAGGCTATATGAAAAACTGCTCAGCCTCTCGTTTAAATATGAATGTGTATTATATATCCGGTCCGTGGTGCAGTGGTCAAAGTCGTTGGCTACCGTGTCGGACCGCCCGTGTTCAATTTCCGGTACGAGCAGATTTTTACAGTCGATAAATCGATTCTACTCAGAGGCAATTGATGTTTGTGTTGTTTCTTCCCATCTTTCTGATCCCAAAGAGCGACCCATAGTGACAGCGATTAGCTTATCACTAGTTCTGTCTTAGTCCTCGTATCCTTTCCATCCTACTCTCTTCGAAAAAGAGAGGTTGAGCATCTGAAAAACAAGCAGTTGTAGTAGAAAAAAGATCTTGAGATAAACACTGTGAGGAGTCCATATGCTCCAAGTTGGGAGCGGACATGGTTAAAAAAATATATATATTCCCACTTAGCTTTCACTTAAAGAGAATACATCAAATCAATTTGTCACATTCAATAACTTATTATTACCATGTAAAATAAAGTTGGTGGAACAGAGATAAAGTGTATTGTGTACCCTGTCTAAACGGTATATATAAAATATCTAATGCACGTTTAAAACGTAGTTTTGACGAGGGCGTAAGCTGAAATAGCTATCAACAAATATATTAAATAGTTTCTGTAAAATAAAAATACATTGTTATTTTTCTCACCGTATTATAAAAAATTAAATATGTTCAAATCAGAGTTCCTATCGTAATTTTTACGTTTTTGAATTTTAATGCTTTATTGAGTAATCAACCAATCGTATATTATATAACGTGCAATTATTTCTGAAAAACAAACTCTTACGTGCTGCAGTTTGTTTTGTTTTATCTGAGCTTGAAAACCAATGTTTGTAACAGTTAACGGAAAATACTAACATCCATTCTGCGTAAAGCTCTCTCAGTCAAAATTGCCTGTATAATGTAAACAAAGCCGTTCTGTTTGATAGTTATCAATTTAGCCAACGGGATCATACATATTATATTAACTTCACTGCACAGTAAACAAAAATCGTTTCGAGTTATCATGAAAATTGGTTTTTTGTTTTTTTTACGAACCATGGGTTTTTTTAATAACATGTGTATGTTAAATATGTTTCAATTATTTCACCCTCTCAAGCATCGACTGACACACTGAGTTATAGTAAAAATGTTTCATATCTATTTAGGTCTGGATACAAATTATTTACAATTGTTCAGCGATATATTAAAAAACAGTTGAGCATAAAATGTATATTTTTGGCAATTTTAATTTTCAATGAAACGAAAAAAAAAAAGTGGATTCACAAAGGATTGGAGAAATATTATAATTCATATGGCTGTTATTAAAAAATCCCATGAATTTTTTGTACAGGATTTATGTAATAGTAATCACACATTACAATCTCACTTTTTATTTTATATATTTTGTAACTTTTATGTGTGTGTTCATGGCCGGTTTCACTTATGACGACCATCATTTGATTATGCTTATCAGCCCTGAACATTATATAATATATAAATTGGTACAAAAAAATGTGTTTTTTTTATATTTAAATACAATGTCTTTCTATTAAGAATTCATAGTGGAGAATGTTCGTTGTAACTGAAACTGGTCCTGATCTTTACAAAATATATGTCATTTAACAATTTAACAAGAAAAATATTTTTTTTAAAAAAACATAATTTACTAACTTCGTGATAAACAAGTTCGAATGGTATAAATATTATTTTTCGAAAAGGCCAGTATCCACTCTCACTGTTGGAGCAATATTTTGCTATCTATCCTGTATCTAAACCATGTCCGCTCCCAACTTGGAGCATATGAACTCCTCATAGAGTTTATAACCAAAAATCATTTATATTTCGCTTATATGCAAACCACACAAACGCAAACTAAAACATTTTTTGGATAATCATTCTTAGCCCAACAAAGCTATTTTTAATGACGTAGCTTAAATATCATCATTAGTTATATCAATTTCACTGAAGTACTTCATTTGATATCAATTGTTTTTTAATTTTTCCATATTTTTTTTCTTTCAGGATCAGTTTGCTTTTTTAAGGATATTTGCCATTTTTAATACGCCGTGACTTAAATACGACACACTTAAGGTAATTCAAATACATTTAATAGATTAATACTTACAATCTGTAGAAATGGAATCGTGACTTTCACCTACGCATCCCCGTAGCATCCATCCCTCCGGCTGAATGGGCGGAAACTTTCCAATTTATCAATGCCACCGAGCACAGTAAATAAAATTCCGAAGCTTTTTTTTCAAACTAGCTTTCGCTTATAAGCCTGCAAAAGCATTCGCATGCAAATTACGACACGTACTGCGGAAAGATGGGGGAGGAGCGTTCCATGCGTTATAGGTATTTGGCAGTGAAGTGGCCAACTATGAGGGTCATTCGGGTCATTATGGTAATTTTAAAGCTCTTTGTATTTGATTTGATTTACCAGTTTCTTTGTTATCTTTAACCTTTTGCCTGCGTTAAAAGTAAATAAATAATAAGAGAAAAACGCCCACACTAGACACTTTTTGACATCTTACTTGTGAATCAGGTTTTCAATTTTTTTTACATTTATTTTAATATAATTTTTTCTCCAAAGAATTGTCAGTGATCACCTTTAAAGTTACCAAGACTACTGCCAAGTTATTATTTAATATACTGTTTCATTCAGGATTATTGAAAATCGCCTTTCACAAGTAATAATATGTGAATGATTATAGTTAAAATAAAAAGCAAAATATAATAAGCTATCAATATCCCTGTCTATAAGGAACACTATTTTAATAAAAAAAAAGCACTCTGACTGCTTATAAATTTAGCTTGCCATCATATTCTATTGTGATTTTTGTTTTAATTTGTTTATAAATTATTAATACCAATTATCAATATTTAACTTATTGCGATTCACATTGCAGAACATTATTTATAGTGTAGAAAATTGGTGGAATGAATTGATGAAATTTCACGTTGTTTCCATCAAAAAATTTGCAATTTAATTCAATACCATTTGTCAGTACACAAAAATTGCTTATTAAAGAAAATTTCACTATGTTAATTTCTTATTATGTCTTCCGACTATCAAAAGAAATTAACATTACGATGTACAGTCTGAAGATGCATCTCAAATAATCGAGATGAGGAATTACGAATTTAAATTATAATAAACAAATTAAACTTCTGCAAAATAACCGCTGAATCCATAAAAAAAGGGTTTTTAATTATTATGGCATCACGCCATCGAGAGAACTTAAAAGCTCGCGTGCTCTCTAAATATTATGAAATTATATACTTTACTCTTTTCAAGCTTATTCCTATTTATTTGTGTTTTTTTAGTTGTTTGTACCGTATATTTTAACTACGATGCCCAACTGAACTTTGTGGACTGCACTGCTGCTTCTATTTGAAAATCTATGGTAGTTTCTGGGCAATAATTCGTAGTGATCTGGAGGCCAACCTCTCTACACAGTTGTCCCACAAAAAGCGTGTTTCTCCTCCCATACACGACACGCCAGCCCTGTTCACTCTTCACAGTGACAACACTTAATAATTTACACCAACCATGTTCAATTTACAACACCGATGTGTACCAATTGTGACGAAACACCAATACACCTCTTAGACATATTTGGTATTGATTCCAATTTACCTTTCATGTTTCCGCTGTCAGTTGACTGACTATTTTTTATTGCTACAACAAGTTCAGCGGCTAGTAATTAAGAAATATGTATATTGACATTTTTAACGATACAAAATATTCATACTTAACGGGGAAAAAACTGTACAAATAGTTAATTAAGTTTTCCGAACAAATCTGCCATTAATGTCTACCAGTGAATAGCATAATTTTAATAAAATCAGACCCAAATTTACGCTTAAATGATAAATTTAATGTTTATTTTCAAATAGCAGAGTTGTACCACGTTAAGATAAGTATGGAAAATTTTCCAGCAACCAGATGTTTTACTTCAATCCGCTTAGGAACGGTAAGGAAACACCTTTTTTGAATAATTACGATTATGTTGATTCCTTTCAAACGCTGTTCATCAGTTCACAGTAAAAAATCAGTACTGTTTTAATCATATCAATCAGAATTATTCATCGTTAATCTTTCAAATATCATTCTAGCACAAATACTTTGTTGAACAACTTAATCGCGTAGTTCTTCTGAAATTATATTATTTTTTTTTTCATAATTAATAAATTCATTTACAGTTTTGACATATTAAAAAAAATATACAGGTACAATGAAAATAATTATTTATTTATTTATTAATTTATTCATAAAAAAATATACAAATCATTGCATTACAGCTTACGCCAATACGCCATGCATTTGACAAATGTATTCACATATACATACATACTTGTATACACATAATAAAACTTACAAATTGTTATTATAAGAACAGAGAAAAAAAATTTATAAAATCACATTATAAATTTTAAAGATGTCAACCGAGTGAGTCCCGACAAAATCAAATTTTATTCAGAAAATATAGTATTCGTCTGAACTCACTCACATATAAGTACAATAATATATAATAACACATATGTATAAGTACTTATAACACAAAAGATTTTATGCATTGACAGAGCACACTTTTAATGTGATACACATACAAGTATAAAATATTAATCGATGATATATAGATACGACTTAAGTGTCCTTTCATTTATCAACTCAGTTTCAAAATTGCCATACTTAATAAAAATACATAATATATTTTACTTAATTGTACTTAATTTCCGTGTATTTTTCAGCCTTGCTTGACTTTAGATACTGTACATGCAATATTTTTTCGATGCCTAAATCAAGCGTAACGATAATAAAAATCGTTAATTGCCTGTAATTTAACTTATCTTCCGGTAATTGTCGAGGCTGAATTTAAAGCAAGATTTCAATGCAATGCTTTATTTTAGCGTTAGGTACCAATGCTTTTTAAAATTAACGTATCTTGGTGATATATAGCTTTGAGTATAATTAAAATATTAATTATTGTAGATTGGAAGCTATAGGAAAAATGAAATGTTGTCGTTGTAATATTTAAAGTATATATCAATAGGAAACAGCTTGCAAAATATCATTGTGGTTAATCAAATAAAAATTACACATATAGTTTTTATTATTTTAATAACTCTTAAGTTTTTATTGAGATTATTATTGGTCTTATAATGAGAGGTCTGAATGAAAGAAGGGATAAGTAAACGATGCCAAGTCTGCTTTTGGGAATGATCATCGGTAGAAAATAAGAATCGTTTGCGATGGCGAAGGTTTGAATGCGAAGATATTTTCTAGGACACAACTAAAATACATATTACGATTTGATTTAGCGACACGTGCTGCAAAATATGTTGCATGGTTAAGGCCTATACATACACGGCAAGAAGTTGTCTTTCCAAGTCCAAAAAAACCTTTTTGATTAATAGTCCAAATATTTTAAACTAAGAGACCCTTTTGCACAACGTTCTATGACAATATGAAAATACTCGCTATGAACGAAACCGATCTTACAACCTTCATAAATCAATCAGAAAATGGAATGCCTCTGTCACTATTAGTCCATTATGCAGTACGACCGAAAGAGCTACATCATTTTCGTAACCGAATTCCCATAGAAGACGATAGGTGTCGAGTGAAATAAGAAGATGAAAAATTACAAACAAAAATAGCTGCACTCGTCTTTCACTCTATCTGTACCGTATTTTTAATCAATTTAAAATGCATAAATTAATTGCAAAACAATGCGTCAATGCGAGTTCATAACGGTGAAACAAGTAAAACACAATATTAAGAACACTGACGCCTTGTATTGGGACTAGCTCTGCATGAGTGTAAAAAACGAAGTTATGCTGTTGAATATAGTTATTAAATGTGACACATTTCACACACATTTACTAACTTAATATAACCATATAAATCTAGGATGGTGGAAGAGAGAAGAAGATGTATTGTGTACCCTGTCTACAATTGTATATAAGCATAAGTAAATGCAGGCTTAAAATATAGTTATGACGATGGCGTAAGCCGAAATAGATATCAACAAATATATAAAATAATTTCTGTAGAATTTAGATATATTGTTATTTTTGTCATCCTAGTATGATGAAGTTCTACCAAGTAATTCAAACACAATCAATCTGTTGAATACACTTTGCATGGAACGCTGAATAGAGTGATGTCTCTTATTATTTGTATTTTTATACAGCTGTTTTTGTGACCTTATCTGTCACTGATATTGTTATGATCTGTCCTACAAATTTACGAGCTTAAGATTTTAAATGAAGCACGTGCATGACAATTATAAGTGTATTTTTATGATATCTTCGCAAGTAAAAGATATTTTCTTTTAGATAGAAGATTAAAAGCTCATGAAGGTTGTATATAATTTACTCTCCGCCGCACTTTTTTGATACTTATTTCAGTTCAAGTATCAGGAAGGCTATATACTTTTAATAAAAACCTCATAATATTCTACGTGAGTATTTTGTAGAGATATATTTTCCATAATTTTACATTTTCTTTCCAACAATATTTGACAAAATCTAACAGCGTCATAAAATTTCGTATAATATTTTCATGCAAAAATCGGAGTGTGGCGCGTTTCGGTTTTGGCGCTCCCGTAATTTACGCACTGACGTTAGCAATTTTTATTTTACGACCCCGGGTATCTACTCTGGAGGATTTACAGTACTCGCATGTAGACCTCGGATAATGCGAAATTCCCGAAAAGGCCGGGGAACGAAACGATTTCTGTTTTAAAAAGGGTTAACATTAAGTTTTATGCTCTGATGGAATAAAATAAAACGACGGCTTATTCAAACCTAAAGATTTGACAGTTTTTATTGTTAGATGTACATACTTTTACTATCGTAAAACACCGTCCAGAAGACTCATAAATTATGTAATCTTTTAACAGTAAAAAGATAAATACCCTTTTCTTGTACTTATCTCATCATTTTATCAAAGCTATTATTTCTGGTGATGGCTTAAAATATTGCACTGTAAAGTATTTTTATAAATGTTTCAATTAGATTTATTTATTCTTAAAACAGCGTACAACCTTTTTTTATTTATTGAACATCTATTTGATCCTTCAAATTCAAAGTCACGTTAGCGTCATAGTTCTTCCCATCTCTCTCTTCTCTAAGTTGAGTTTTTATATTCAAGTTGCATTACTTTCCTATTGCTGCTATTAATGTATTTGATAACGATAATAATTAATGATGTATTTGATAACGAAGTAGTATATGTGTGCGTGTGCGTGTGCGTGTATGTAACCGGATGCTTCCCAATATGTAAACAATGTACTATGATATTTACTTTAGATTCTATCAAAAGCTTTCAAATCCAAATATAACAAAGCAAATACGCCAGCGGTATCACTTTCAATAACCAGGAGTTCGGAATCATCGGATTTAACCAATAAAAAATATATATTTTAAAAAACTGTAGACAATTTGTCTTACAATGCTTGGGTTTCAGTAGCATATGAAAATCAAACGTAGCTTGTTATTATAAAATATCCTGCAGTCTCTAGTAGATTCTTGATTTCCATAAGTAACAAGCTTAGATAAATATGCAAGATAATCTACTCAGACAGTCAATTTTTTGGACCAGGGTGACGTCTGACTGTTAAGATCCAAAAATCAAAATTAGTCGAAATATTTTGAAAGTCACTGTTACTTAAAATTATACTAACAAATTGCGATAACAAACTTTGCACCATTCACACATTTACATCTTTGGTGGGAAAACGTGAGTGTCAATATAAAAATTCATCATCTTGAAAATTAAAAACAAAATTATTTATGAGTATTCATGTGGCTAATCATTTATAACGAGAATAAACGATGGTGGTTAACTAATTGGGAGTTTAAATTTGTTAGGAAAAATCAGGAAGAAGATTAAATTAAAAAATGACATTCCTTCCAGAGCGACGACGATTTCGCTGGATGAATAACACTTCACCACGTCAGTTTTAAGTTAACGTCGAACTTATACAATCAAGTGGTAACTCCTTTTTCTTATTCCGTTATGTTTGTTTAGGAGGTTTTGCAAAGTTCTCTTACGCCTGGTAGCGAGCTTTAGCGGTGTATCCACCTGTCGAGATGCGTGCTTCGCGAGCTTCAAACAAAGGATTAGCTTTAATCTGCCGCCTGTGGAAGGTTTTAGGGCCAGGGACGTACCTTGTACACTTTAAAACATGTTTGAACAGTTACCGCCGAAACCATCAAAAATATGTTTGAACAGATTTGATTTCGAGAAAAATTATATTATTCATTCCTTATATTTTCCAGTACCATTTCAAATAAGTTTTTAGTGTCATTGAACTTTTGGCTTACAGAAGTAGACATTTCATGAAAATTCAATTAAATTTTGATGTATTTGCTTTCGTTAAGTTTTTGTATTAAATTGCCAATCACTTGTTTACATAAATTCTTCAATCGTTAAATTGGTTATTTTCTTTAATTAAAATTCTATTGCTTGAAGCTTTTTGTCAGTAATCGGTTGCTTTGGTATGAATTTCTCACTACATACATATGTACCACGAAGCAGTATACTCGTGTTCTCTTAAATCACATTTTTTTAAATTACCATTTGTAGTCTGAGTGCTCTGTAATTAAATCAAATATAGTAGTACGTCCAGTTTCTATCTTTACATTCACAAACTAAAGAGAATTTGAATCGTTTTAATTTTGTACTTTTCCCTGCGTTTTTACACTAACTACCCGGGTTTCACCTTTCGGCATTCTCAGGCACCTCAAATGCACGGATGCGACAAAACTCATGGAAAAGTACAAAATTCAAACGATTAAAATTCCATCAAGCACCCTCAGTCTAACATTTAACACACACAGTAACAAAAATTTCTTATAGAAAAACTATGTTTAGATACCTCCATTATATGGACTTATGCTCTAGATTGGGACTGGACATGAATTTTAAAAATAGTCATAGTTTACATTTAAATCTATGCGCCTCACTGCGTTGGGAGGCTTTAAAGGCTGTGGCGCTGTATTAAGGTTTCGGCTGGATCGCACCCTTTGGAACCTTGTCGTCGACTATGCGCCAAGCCATGAGCCTTCGTAACTACCTCTTACCTCTTATGTGTCGATTAAAAGCCTTGCATAAAATTAAATGCGTGACAATTTCTTTCGAAAATGATTTTGGGAGGCGCTTTGAATGATTCATATCATTTCCAAGTCTATATTACTAAACTTTCTGCAATATCTGACACTAAAACTATATTGTAATAACGTTAACTATAAAACTTAAAGATTATTTGATTACATTGCCATATTATTGAAGTAATTCATTTACAACTGCTAAAAGTTAACTCTAACATGAAGTATAACAAGTCGTCAAATTTATATACACATAATAATATACACACACTAACTTTTGTTAATTCAAAGATAAATACAAGCTTCTTTTGAAAAGTTAACAGTTTGAACAGATGTGTTTTTTAATATACATTACAATAATACGGAAAGAAAAATAACAATGTATTTTAGTTCTACATAAATTATTTTATATATTTGTTGATAGCTATTTTGGCTTACGCCTTCGTCAGAACTATGACGAAGGCCGAAATAGCTATCAACAAATATTTAAAATAATTTATGTAGAACTAAAATACATTGTTATTTTTCTTTCCGTATTATAATGGAGTTCTACCAAGTAAATGCCTACTCAATCAATACATTACAATACTTGAAATATTGATTTTAAACATTCATAAATAATTATCGTTTACATTTATTTAAACATTTTAAATACCACAACCGTGCATAAAATATAATAATTACTAAATAAATATAAGTTACAGCCCAGTAGGCGAGTGGTAATAAATACTTTAGAGATTTTTTCTACTCGATTACGTGTTCAATGTGTTCCAGAATGGACACATTTGTTACTTGTTTTTACACCTGATGAATATCTGTAATGTTTTCTACATTTTCCACTCAAAATATGTAATGATACAAGTGATAGAGCACTAGAAGACCAGCTATTTTTCATTATCTTTTATTTCTTCAATCTCATTAAAATATTGTTCTATTGATACTTATATTTTTAACTGAATTTCTTATTCAACTTGCAACGATTCTAAATCGTCAGGTAACTATTTAATATTTTGACTGTGCCACTTTACGGTTGGAAATCATGACACATCACAAAAGCATAGAATAACTGTATACTGTGATTCAAAAATAGATGCTTGCGGCAAATATAAAAAGAGCA
This sequence comes from Himalopsyche kuldschensis, assembly GCA_028554975.1. Classification (NCBI taxonomy): domain Eukaryota; kingdom Metazoa; phylum Arthropoda; class Insecta; order Trichoptera; family Rhyacophilidae; genus Himalopsyche; species Himalopsyche kuldschensis. Next base: position 4,557,942 of record JAHFWI010000005.1, read on the forward strand.
GTGGTTTGACTTTGTCAGGAGCACGGAGGTAAAATAGCGAAATGACAAGCGTACTTCTTTTATTTCTCGCTCTGAATAGGTTTAGACAGCTAGCTAACCGATTTATAAAACTTCTTTGCCAGTGCTTTTGTGTCATGAATTTAAATTTAGAACTTCATCCTTATATTACGCAATTAAACTATCTGTGGATTATTGTATACAAGAGTTAACAGTTGAACAATATACTCGTAATCCGGTCTAATACGGCGTCGAACGTGTTTATCTGACGAGTTAATCCGGTGTACAAGTTCAGTGAATATTACAAAGAACAATTATCACGTGGCGTCACATCTAAACGTTCGCATGTTTATTGAATATGAGGACCCATGACACCACCCGAACTTATTCAATGGGTCGGCAGAATCGCGTGATTAACTGGGCTTGCCCTGCGAGTATTTTTGGGTCATAAGAATGGCCACGTGCACGGTGGCGTGAATAGCATATATTCATTGGCTGTGTCTATTATTAAGATTTGTGATTTGGCCACTCACGCAGGAAATAAATTAGCGCACAATGTGCAAAAGAGTTCATCTATGGCGCAAGTGTGCCCCACGACAAAAGTAAAGACTTAAAACCTGGTGCAAGTAAAATATTCATAAATCTATCCCTTTCACAGGCCTATGGCGTACTATATATGCGCTGCCTTTTTGATGCGATTATCTGAATGAAATATATTTTTTTGATTTTACTACGAGCAATGCCATCATTGGACAAGCTTCAACGATACATGACAATCATCAAATATATCGCTAGAATAAATGGATTTTCCTTAAGGGGGTCCCCCCAAGTGACGGTCGGTTTTTTTGGGATTTTTTTTTGACAAACCTAATCAAACGTACAAATTTGAAAATTTTACCATATGTTTATTGAAATTTTAACAGTAAGTCAAAATATTTTCAGACTGAATATTTTATTTGAAATGTTTAGTATTTAATTTTTAAATTTATTATAATAGAAGATCCTAAAGAATACTTCGCAATAAGTATGAAATCGGGTTGTTTTAATTTTTGGGAGCAAAAATGCAACCACAAGCTATACAAATAATAATATTATATGGATAGAGACAGTCACATAAGTATATTATTTGTTTAAAATAAAAAGAATAATTTTATTATTGGCTAATATTGAAAAATAAATTCTTCTTTCAGAAGACCACACATCCATATGTAGAATTAAAGATTTAGGCTTCTTGATAATTAATATAATAACTTGTTGTTGCATTTTTGCTCCCAAAAATTAAAACAACTCGATTTCATACTTATTGCGAAGTATTCTTTAGGATCTTCTATTATAATAAATTGAAAAATTAAAGACGAAACATTTCAAAAAAAATCGTAAGCTTTACATTAATTAAAATAATGTTATCTGCTTTCAAATACCTTCCTACGTTCCTACATGGAATTAATTATTTATCTATCTATAAACTCACAGTGACATTTGACTTCAAGCAACACCATAGACAATTTATCTTTCTGAAATGCAAAAGTGGTTCCCTGGAGCCTAGAGAGTTTAGGGGCGGAGCTAAGCAGGAGAGGATTGGGATTCTGTCCCGTGTACCTATTACCATATTTTACCATCCTTTCTTCTTCCTGTTTTAAAATTTTTTAAGCTGCTTGCTTTGCTCTTGCTTAAATTTTGGTTTGTTACATGAATTGAAATTACATGTGTATTGAAAGTTCTCATGTAACAAGCCGAAGCATCAAAATGTGACCGATGTCCCGTTTCGAAACAAGTGTAGTCTAACTGCAATAACTTTCCATCGACTTCAAATAATGTAAAATCACTTTAACAGCATATTTTACACGTGCTTAAAAAGCATTCTATGCAAAAAACAAAAAAAAAATTGTCTCAAAATATCACTTGGGGGGACCCCCTTAAGGTGAAATCAGTTTTCCACATTTCACTATAATATCTCTCATCCACGCTCGCTAGTCCACGACGCGTAATATGACAGAACGCATATCAGATGCTTAATCATTTATTTCTATTAAAAGTTTTTAAAAAATCGTTTATTGTTATAGAATTTTAATCAGTAAATGGGGAATATCTTTTTTAACAATGTATGGTGTTGTAAAAAGCCTTACTTTTGCATAGATGTATGCACATTTTTGCGAAATTGCATAGATGTCTATGAAATTTAAGTGCTTTTTTGACACTTGACACTTTTGAACACTATTTTTTTTTAAATTTATTGAAACCTTGGGCTTTGGGATATTTAGTGTTTCAGTTTAAGCTGTTGAAAGGTCAAAACATAAATCCATGGACAAATGAAAAAAAATATTATCATAATAATTACGTTTAAGGCCCGCATTCAAGAGTTTTCAAGGATCTCCGCTTAAAATAATCACAGCAATCCCCATTTACGCGAAGCGCAGGGTTAACATAAGTTGTGGTCGTCAACCGCATGAACCACGAGACAATCTTGGCAGTCCGCAGTCCGTAAACTGATTTGAAGTACGCTGGAACAAAATGTAATTCGAATTAATTCATTACAATTAAACAAGTTATATACAATATCAAAGTGAAAAATTCTATCTTATAATATCATTAATTTAAACATTTTCTTGAAAAAGAATATGAAGTTCACGTCATTAAAAATCGTCACATACGAAAGGTTGTTAAAAGTTCATACGACTTGAATATTTTCAGTGAGTGAAAGGAATAGTTAAAAATTCCATAAATTTATACTAAACATAAATATTGAAATATTTTCTAACCTTAAATATTATTTTAAATAAATTTACAACTTTCAACAAATAAATATGGATAAAAAATATTTACCTGGAGTTAAGATCAATAAATAGACATATTTTTTTTTAAACCATGTCCACTGCGAATGTGGAGCAACTGGCTTCCTAAAAGTGCTATCGAAACATATCTTTCTACGACAACTGCTTGTTATTCAATTTCTCAACCTCGCTTCAATTAGATGAGAGTAGGGATAAAAAGAATATGGCTAGGAATGTGGTAAACTAGTCGCCCCCGCCTATGTCCTGCTTATGGGATTGGGTCGGTGGGAAGCAATTTCTAGCCAACACAAACATCCAAGCCTCCGAACAGAATCGATAAATCGACTTAAAAAATGCTGCTTGTACTCGGACTCAAGCCCGTGGAATCCTTCACGTGTATTTTTTCACTAATTCCACATTGTTATACTATAGTCAGGACCTGTTTCGTGATTATCGTGAGCATTAATATTATTTAATAATTCACGCCATGAGTGGTACCGGATTAGCCATTTATTTTTAGGCTGGAAGACATGCAATATAGAACGACTGAGAATTTGTACACTAGAGAAAAAATAGCCATTTTTTCAGGATGCCAATCGTACATCAAGACAAAGCAGACAATAATCGAGAACATGTTTGTTGAATTAAACAAAAAAAATATACTTGGATGATTTTGCTAGACACTGTAACTTTATAGGTTAAAGGACTTTTTACCTAGTTGACGTTAATCAACATTATTTTACTAGGCGACATTAAAGTTCTTAATGATCGCATTAAAATGCTTTTAAGTATTTAAAAGATTAGGGAACGATCCATTAGAAATGCTGTTCTTGTATTATACAGTGAAATAATGTGGTGTTGCAATAATTACTATTACTGCTGAGTGTAATGTATTAATTTTTTAGTACCCATTTACTTTGTTGTACCTGAAAAAGCTCTTTGACAAAATGTGAGCGCCGCCACGTTTTTAGGAGTCGGGCAAAAAACAACCATTACCATATCCGATGAATGTTATTTCGATCCCAAATAAAATTCATAATAAAACATGTTGACTGATTTTTAGTCTCGACTTATTCGACTCGAGACAAAACAATAATAATTACGATGAATATTTTATAGTATTATTGACATTGAAAATTATTTATTTGTTCAAGGGATGAAGAATCCAAACAAAAATAGATTTAAGATGAGATAATATTTGGTATAAAGGCTTTAACAATTAATTTACCAGAACTCTGATCTATTCATTGTTAACCTTACAACATTCAATTATATTTTCACTTTCAATGTGATAGTTTGTAAATTAACTATTTTTAATAAATCTATGGAGGCAATTCATTCTTCTAGGCTGATTTAGAAATACATTTCTTTTAATGGTATATAATGAGTTTATTGATTAGAAAAATCTTCGAGAATAAGTAAAAAAAACATCTATTTTATCTTTATACTTACTATCCGGTTTTGAATTGAAATGAATATTACGTTAAGAATAACGTAATCGATGCTTATTTGATTTTTATCAATCAGTTTGCTTATATATTTCAGCTTTTCAATACTTTTTTTGTATACTTCTTGTCACGGCTTTTTTTCACACTTAACGCGGTGGAACGGCGTTCCGGCACCTTTTTTCACAGATTTCAAAATCAATTAGACGAAATTTCGCTGAAATGATATTTTAATATAATATTATTTAGTAAAAAAGCTTGACATGAAGTGAGTTCCGGCACCTTTTGTTTTCAAAAAAAAGCCCTGCTTCTTCTTATATTTGCATCAGCTTTCAATGTGACGTGGCTCAATAGATGACATCTTTATAACGAATATTTGAGAAATAGTTTGATATAAAATATGACAAAGAAACTTAAATTTGTGCGAAATATCAAATCTATTTCAAAATGATGATCTGCTCATTTCACGTTATACACCATGCACTCTGCTAATTACTTTCCTATAGACCTACGTAGAATGTTTCAGGTAACTGTACTTTTTAGTACTAGTTAGCACTTAGATATTTTGTTATATTATATTTCAAGTTTATGGCATAATTTACCAAAAGATATGTTCTCTAGCTTTATTTAGTAAATTGAAATAAGGAACTCATTGTAACAGTTCGTATTTCGGTTTATTCTTGCCAACGAGTCATTAAATCTTATATATAAAACCGAAACGGCGTATGTATGTCTGTGGGTCTGTAATTCCCTTTTGCATTGTTGGTCATTAAGTTGCCATAAAAACGAATATGAAAGAAAATATGTTTGATTTTTTTATCGGCGAAGACATTTAGTCAAAATGTAATAAATTAGTCTTCTATTAAACTTTTCCCGGCTTTTATTAATATAATAATGTTTATTATTTACGTGAAGGTATTATTTGACATTTCTTTGACAGCAAATCAGATTTTGTCCTTGAATTTGGACAATTTAATGGGCGAGAATGGGGCTGTCAATATATGAAAGGGGCTGTGAAATGTCAATGCCAGTCTAAAATGTTTATTTTAATTCCATTTTAATTGACCTAGACTTTTGAATTTTGAAAAAAGTTGTTTAACTTGGCCCGTCTGAATTTACGCGCCGATGTGAACGTAACCCCAAACTGGTCCGAGCGAAGCTGGGTTCGAATACTAGTATTATATAATATAACACGATACTTTTGTCCACAAAACAATATCGAGTTTGGTATATCTTTTATGCTTAGCACAGCAATAAAGGCATCAAGCTCCAAGTTAATCCGTGCAACAAACTTAAGGAAAACATAATAGGTTCATTATTAATGCAGTCAATTCTTTTCGATGATTACTTTTACTCTTTATACGTATCTGTAATCACTCGCAGTTTGCGATTAAGTAATCATTTCATTTCATTATAGCTTATCCGATAGCTTTTAAGTAAATGAAATTATTTGTATTCTTAAATAGTATATATGTAATACTTTTTGCCCTGCTATATCCATGCTGTTAACAATGCGTACATTGTAGCGTTACCTTGTTACTTTAAGAAATTGGAGTTAAACAATACATTTAGCACCAGTGCCACCAGTCTCAACACTCACTCCAACACACACAATTCAAATCACTGTGTATTGTGTGTTATAGACAGAGAGAGATAAATCAAGACAAAAAAAAACTATCAATATTTTGCGGGTGTCTGAGGAGAAATTTTTTCACCGATTCAGCCGCAGAGCTTTCCCGAGTTTTCTGCATAACTTCAAGTCACAGCAAAAAAATGTCTTCCTTTTTAGTCTTGTGGAGCATCATTAAAATGTTAGTTTCGTACAACTTGCGTTGAGCAAAAAGCGTAAAGAATAAATAGATTTCAATGTTTCTTTTTATTTTTTGAAGGCGGCCTATCAATCTATTTCTTTATATATATATATACTACATTAAAATGTTCAAATTCAAGGAAAAAATCTAATTTGCTGTCAAAGAAATGTCAAATAATACCTTCACGTAAATAAAAACATTATTATATTATCAAAAGCCGGGAAAAGTTCAGTAGAAGACTAATTTATTACATTTTGACTAAATGTCTTCGCCGATAAACAAATCAAACATATTTTCTTTCATATTCGTTTTTATGGCAACTTAATCACCAACAATGCAAAATGGAATTACAGACCCACAGACATACATACGCCGTTTCGGTTTTATATATCTACTACTCGATACTCGAGTAATTGGAGTCTCTACACACACATTGATAACGAAACAAATTTACCGTCGAAACTTTCGCGAGCGAAAACAATTCGTTTGTTTGAACTTGCAACAACAATGCAAAAGGGAATTACAGACATACATCCCCCGTTTCGGTTTTATATATAAGATTATAAATAGGTATACCGATGGTTTCAAGAGCAAATTTGCTATCTCCGGTTTTGTCAATTGTGCAAGAGAGGGTAAAAACGGATTATTTTAGTATTTTCAAACCGATCGGGAAAAGGACTCTAAAACGATTTTTTGTACCACCGCTGATAAAAACGAATGAATGACAGGTTACAATAGAAAATGGCGGAGTTGGATAATTAGCAGTGTAGATTTTAGAACGACAATGGAGTTATCAAATTTTCCTAAAACGTTTTTCCGATGCACTCAAATAAATAAGTAATGGTTATAATTTTTTTACGGGACATGCACATTGCATTATACAACAAGATGGCATTACTATGTCATTTTCAGCCAAAAGTGTAGTTGACAAAATAACGATTAAAGCCATCGATATGTCTTACTACTTGTCAGTATTTTGCTGTTCAAGAAATGAAATCATTTTATTTTAATTAATATGCTAACATTGTAATATTTTTGATTTCTGTATTATTCATCTTCTACGAAAATGTTTTGACTTAACATTAAACAGGAATGAGAACAAAACGAATGGTAATCCAACTTCTGTACTACGAGTGCTATGAAGAAATTTTAATGTAACGAGAATAAGTATCTTTGAATGTAAAATGATGCCATTATCTCAGGAAACTAAGCTGTTTGCTTGGCAAAATGGTAGTCAACTGCCATATAATGGAGAAATTCCACAACCTTACTCGGTAGCATGTGTAATCGTATCTGTGCATACACTTTGAACCACTGTAAACAATATCGAGTAACAAACATGTTTTACAAGTTTAAATAACTTCTACCTGCTCGTTTTCTTGTCGAATATAACATGTTTGAATGTTAAAATTGTGACTATTTTTATATCAAATCTTCTTTCTAAGCAACCTTCTACATAAGTATACTTTTATAGAAATCAGAACCGGTTTCTCTCTCATTACGAAAATTTTCAACTGATCATTTCATAATACTCACGGTGAGTGAAACCGGGTCTGATCTTAAAAAATCACATGTGGAATTATAACAAAAAATGGTAATATTATTTAAAATAATTCTTCTTCACCAATGAAAGAAATCAAGCCTTTTTTCTAAGAATTATATTTAACTTGTGTATTCTATCTTCACAGATTTGTTTTTTGCGAGAAGGATATAACTAGCACATGATTAGGTGTTAGCTAATTACTCTCGCTAAGTCTTATTTTAGAATCAGATACTGTTTTGGAAGGTTATTTTACACAACACAGACATCAGTAATTCGTTTGAGAAAAGTACTATTAACAACTGGAAAAAATTTGATGAAAAGTAACTCAGTATCATACAAATTCTACAGAAATGAATTCATATAGAGTAAAACTATCAATCCTTATATAGTGTATATATTTAACACATACATATTTTTGAAATCATCGAATTATGTATTTCTAATTAATTACGAATTTTAGTGCTATTTATTATGGGATCGCTTCAACAAAATATTAAATAACATACAACAAACAACCTCAAGCGAAGGCAAAGCTTGGATATTATATAAGCTTTATAATACATTAAAGTCATAATAAATTCGTTATTCAACTATTATTTAAATTTCTTATATTATTCTCAGAAAGTATAAGAAGGAAATCCAATATCTTTTCACATAAGTTAAAAGCAGTCGAGCAGAGATTCCACGCTGCATACCAGGCTCTTTTTTCATTCTTTCTCTTTAGATTAAGATTTCGCTGGAGACCTCTTTTTCAATGTACAACATGGCATGAAAAACTGTGGCATATTTGTTTGTTGGAATAATTCATTTTAAGTATTTTCAAGCAAACGTTTTATTTAAATTTAAGGAATGCAAAATTTTTCAAAACACCACTGTATCAAACAAGCATTCACAACTTGTATACCTTTTATAACAGATAATTTTTACCGAAGTTTCCAAATTAACAAAAAAAAAAAAATTTTAAATCTATCTTGTTTTAAACTCTTATTGGCTTTAGAAATGCAAGATGCAACAAAATAATATTTTCTAATACGAGGCATTATTTTTTTTAAATTCATACAATAATGATTATTAATGTAATTAAGTATTTCAACTGAGGGTGCTTGATGGAATTTCAATATCAAATTTGAATTGTTTGAATTTTGTACTTTTCCATGAGATTTGTCGCTAACGACCCGGGTTTCGCCTTTCGGCATCTTCAGGCATTCCAAGTGCACGGACTTGCCAGTTCAAGTACATCCGAAAGGCGAAACGTTAGGTCGTTAGCGACAAATCTCATGTACAAAATTCAAACAATTCAAATTTGATTATTAATGTCGCATCACAATTTAATATGTAAGTTATTTTCTTAAAAGACACAAACATTAACTAGGTTGCCAATAATTTCGATGGCTACTCAATTAACAATGTTCACGATGAGCGAAAACAAAACCTTTCTAAAAATAAGTGACAAATAGTTAACATCGTAAAATTGCTTTAATCAGAAATCGAAATGCTCTCGCGACAAGCGTCTCGTGTGTTCGACGGAAATGATAAGTGGCTATAGAAATTTAATGTGATATCTTCCACGAAAAACAGGTGACACCATCATATAATATTGTTAACTATTTCTAAGGATTCCACCAATTTATGAAACGAGTAAAAATGGTTTTCTGGAACAAAGGTATAAAATTGTTTGCATTTCCTCAAGATATTTGTTACATGCCACAACAGCGACATTCTTAAAACCTCAAAGCTATATTTTCATTAAAACAAAAATTAAATTCAGCTGCTCAAAGACATACGTTAAAAGTCAAGGATCATAATATAAACTAAGAATTTTACTAGAAATATGTAAGTATGCAAATATGAGCACACATATTATGACAAACTGTTCATCGAATTTACAGATTAACAGAAAGTGAGTTGCATTAGCTTAAATATTAATAGTATATCAATCTGGAAATAAATAGAAATTCCGTAAAATTTTTAACGGTCGATAAAGAAAAACGGTAAATCGAAAATTGTCTATGAAAATACATTCTGCTTACCGAAAGTATCTTATAAAAACTTTTTCTTGCTAGCGTAATTAACGTTATACCCACCACTACTCAATGCGCATTACAGCCTTTACTGGGCGTATCCCGCAACGCAGCAGGAAAAAACGCTTTCAAATAATTGACAGGAGTGTTTATGAACAGTTACCGAAGACTTGGCTCCTTAGAACTATAGTGTGCTGAAATAAAAGCTTTTTCGAAAGCTTCCAAACATTCCAGCTATTTCGGCAGATTTTTTTTCAGCGTCCGATATTTTTTTTATTTGTGGATGAAAAATTGTTTTGCAAATCAAATTAAACTGAATTTTCATATAAAATAAATTACAACTCAATTGATTTGCTATATAATATAGGATACAATATTAAGCCATTATTTAGTGTAATATTAATCTCTGCTAGGATCGTAATAATAAGGGAGCAAAAATCCGATTCCATAACATTTTTGCAACGCTGGTGTCATGCCGAAATACATATTTTTATTTTTAAATTCTCGTGAAATTCATAACATACCATTATGTTTATTTTTTTTCCAGAAACACAGTGTCTTAATGCTCTTTATAAATCTTGATACATTAGATTGCGTTCTGAGTAAAAAGTTTAATATTAATTGAGCTATTCATGTTTTAGATAAAACTTTACAGAAGTGTCAACCAGCTTACGTCCTTATTATCGATTGCCACCGTTACCCTTGTCATAAAAACAACAAGCATGAAGCTTATGAATATCTAAAAAAAATAATAAATATTTACGAAGTCATTCACGCACACGACAACACTTTGTAATAAACTGCCACTTGTTCGAAATGAAACACATTTCAGGAACTATAAAACAAAATAACCGAAACAGAAAGTGTCTATCAAAACGCGAAGAACCTAAAACAAAACATCTTCGGAACGTTTCATTGTCGTTGGTTATTCACAAGGCAAACTTTCATATTGTTCTAAGCTCAGTGTAACCATGCCCAGGGTTGCAACCCATAAATTTTCTGCGATAAGAAAGTAACAAGGGTGAATAGTGAAGTAAAAAATTGCATAGTAAGAAGATGCTGCATTATAATATTTAAAAAATTATATCTCACTTTTAAGGTGTTCACTGTCAATACTTGGTGGGATTGCAGTATAATAAAACATTTTTAGTACTTATTCCACACAAAATTTACAGATTATTTATTAAATGCACTTATTTTACCTTTTACCTTGCTAATGATTATTATTCATATATAATTGATTTTTGATGTAATAACTTGCATTGCTAAGTGGTCTTCAACATTTTAATTATAATCAATTTTTCTTGCATTTTGCTTTAATTTATTTGCTTAGTTGTAATACCAATTGTTTGTCATACCTTGTAATTCTTACTTAACTTTGTATAAATATCACTGTTTTGTTGTATTTATTATCAGTTGACAATGCTCGCCATGAGCGAAACCGGCGATGATATGTTCTTAAAATTTACCAATTATCGCAGGGCGATAGGTGGCTTCATGGTCCACAAATTACAATCTTAGATAAAAGATGAATTTATTTAGATACACAAAACAATCACCCATGCAAACGTCATACAAATTACATGTTAAAGGTTTCACAATAACGCTCACTTAGAGCTAACGAACAACTGCCACGACCAACAAATCTCAATGCGAGCTGCACTTACTTGCAATCTATATAAGAGCTTTCATTTCAATTTTCAGCTGTCAAATCAAACTTTAGAATCCTTAAAGCTTAAAACTCTTTCGACCTGGCAGCACCACGTGTCAGTATGTGCTCAATACGTTTGCTGCTAATGCAGACAAATAGAGTGTGTGTGTTTGTGCTTCAGGTTAAAAAAATCTCTCGTATATGATTAAAAAAACACGGAATAAACACGGAAACACTCTGTTTGCGCATACTCTGAAAGATAGTGAGTGTGTGTTAGTCGTTAGTGTATATGTTACAGTGAAACTGTATTCTCAGTGAAAATGTATCAAGTAATAGATTTGTGTGACAGCATGATTTCACTGGTCACGATCATTGAAATTATTGGCACAAGTCGATGATTAGCCGGCCTTAAATGTTGGTTTGCTTCAATGAAACAAAATCAGCAAGTAGTCCCTTTCATAAAAAGAGAACCAAAGTAAAACATAAAAAACATAGGGCTGAAGATAGGGAGATCAAATTTAATTTCAATGACAGCTTGGAGAAGAATATATTTATTCTGAGAATACAGTTTCACTGTAACATAGATATAATTTGATAACGATGGGCACCGGTAACGTTCAATAATAAAACAGAACAATGACGTTGATTTCTTGTACTATCGCGCGTATTGCACAGATGATTATTTAAATAATCCAAACCATATCTTATGCTTTTAAGCTTAAGCAAAATTTTTAGTTAAAATATATCTTATATTTCGTGTCGACTCGTACCTGGAAATCTTTTCGTATCCCTGATGTCCAAACAGTAAGTGAAGCTATTTCAAGTTGGAATTGTTTCGGGGTAAAAGAAACGTAGACACCATTTTTATTACACTTGCTTCCCATAGAGTGGTACATCATCTGCATATTTATAAATAAAATTCTGGGATGTAATATTTACACTACTTCGAATAAGCCCAAAGTATAATTTATTCAATGCGTGAGATCACACAATGAAAGAGGTAATATTTTTTTTACATTTCGTTACCCAAACTTATTATAAAAGTGGTAAACGATAAATTTTGATTTTAAAACTCAATTTTTTATGACCTTCGATTTCTGGTCGATTACTGCGTATACTAATTGTAAATGTTTGATATTTTCGAAGACTTTGGTTTTGACTTAGTAGAAAATTTATTGTTATCATAAAAATAAAATTATAATTTTGCTTTTCTACTGACGAAACTTAATGAAACATTGTTTTTTACTTTTTTCCGAACTATCTTCAAATCTATCATTGACAATACATGAAATATTGATTGTTTAAAACCAGTTTAAAAAAGGAAAGCTTTTCCTGTAGCACTCGCAGAGGGAAGAGAGAGCGTGTTAAAATATAGACAACTGATAATTATTTTCTTTTGCTTTTAGTACGCTTCGTTTTCTTCTCAAGAATATCAACAGACCTAAGTAAGATAAGAAAACATGATTTGATTCAACTGGTAGTTCAAACTCATTGAGTACGAAATCCTTAAGCCCACTCGGCTACGGTTACAAAAGTAAAAAAATGGACGATTTCTTCAAAGTAGAGCTTTAATGTTTTGTATTTTTTAGTAGATATTTACTGAAATATTTATTCGATATTGAAAAGAATCAGTACTGAACTTTTTGTACATTAACTTATTTCGTAGCTGATACTGCATTGATCGAATAACTCACCAATCAATATTCATCTGATTTAAACATTTTTTTCCATAGCGAATTCGAATAATTTCTCATTCTTGCTCAAATATTTTCTATAGTTACTCAACAACAACAGAACATGATCTCAACAAAAATAGAGGAATTTTATAAAGCATAACTCGAAATATCTCTAATATTAAAAGCTATATAAATATTACGATGCCATAAATGCGCTTTGCTCGGCTGCAAAACACTTTAATATGCAAGGTATATAAATATCGCTATCATTTGTGCAACATGAAACCTGGCACACCTAATATAAATTCATACTTTCAGCAAAAAACGTAGTTGAGGTGTTCTATATCTCTCTCCGGCGCGGCTATTTTCCGGTCAAACTCGTGAACAACTTTATCATCCTCTGATGCGCAATATTAAATGCAAATTCTGATCGTAAATTTCTTATCTAAATAGCAGAATACAGGTAAAGTTTGCCGGGCTAATGAATTTATTGTAATCCTGTGAAACGGAACTCTGTTTTTGATAAATACTCGCGAATGCTTTATATTTATAATACGTGTATTGCTTTTGATTTTAGCACTACTTAAATCAATGAATAATTTGCTGGTAAATTGATCTTGTTTTAATGAGTCATGTTTATTTGATGGGAAAATGCAAATCCTTACTCTATTACCTATATCGTTTTACGAAAATTTAATGTCATGAAAAACTTCATGGCTTGACAAAAGTAATTTTTTAAAATCATGGTAGTACGATATACAGATCTATGTTAACTGAAAACCAATCTGGAAAACCCATAAGACAAATATTCTTCGAAAAAAAACCTACGTTGTATATACGAGAATAGAGTCAACCTTGCTTATACCGGACGCTTCTATAGAGCTTTTTGCTACAGCGTATTCAGCGGTTTTTCGTACAAGGCACGTGTCGCTTTCTTACAATTATAATTTTATTTAAAATATAAAAATTGGAAAAATGTTTTATTTGCTTCAAATCACAAAATACAATTGAAAAAACCAAGCCCCAAATTTTGTATGGGTGCCTAAGTTTATGTAGCGCTTATTTTTTATAGCGTACTGCTATCCTCCCGCTATAGGAGTGCTGACTGTATTAAATAAAAAAAATGTACCCTATTACATCAGCGGTCATGTAAAGTCGTTGAAAGCCGTTAGTCATGTTCAATAAGGTTTTTTACAAAACTAAAATCCCCCATGCTGAAACAAAATATTCATAATGATCGTAAGCTCCTGCCAATTAGATAATAATCAACCCACCTACTAACTTTTGGCTTATTGATTGAAGTATCACAATTCCAACAACCATTTTTTTGATCGCACACTTAACCAATACGCGTTTAAATATGAAATAATATTACTTATTGATTGAGTAGGAATTTACTTGGTAGAACTCCATTATAATACATTGTTATTTTTCTGACCGTATAAATAATATTACGTTTTAAATTCCGATGTGATTGAAAGTCAGGTACTTTTATTTGTTGAAAGCATATGGTCAATTAAAAAAAATGTATGTAATGTAACACAAATCGTAGCATATTTCGCTGTAATCACCGATTGCCATCATTTTCTTTCGCTCTCTGCCACTCTGATTAAGTGAAAAAATAGAATACGTATTGTATTAATATAAAATTTAAAATAACTCTGATTATTCCACGTATTGTGTTACTAATTGTGACAGGTGTTTCGCTTCTTTCAGGGGCATCTTCGGACTCACTATCGCAAAGTTTGCTTAAGTAATGAAGCAAGATTGATTCTAATAATTTAAAATGATAAAATTACAAAATGAAGTTTGGGATTTTTCCTTTTTATAGGAAGCAACGCCTGGGGATATTTAAAGAATATGTATAGAATCAAAACAAAGCAAACACATAATTATACTACTAATGACGTTAGCATAACAAAACATTAACTAATGAGATGCAATCAATCAGGTAGGGTTGGGTTAGTAAATTATGTAAGCAGTGGCACAATACGTGGAATAATAAAATTTATTTTATATTAAAATGAAATTCCACAAAGTTACCACCATTAATACCATCAAAAGTACGCATTGTATTAATTATCATTTTTAGTATGTATTCACCTACGAGTTCAAAAAGAGTCTTCGACAAAAAATTGATGAAAACGAATATCAAAAACCATCGCTTGGATTTGACTTTTTTTTAAATATTTTTACGCCATCCTCTTAAATCTTTAGATCTTATAAAACTATTTACAATTTACCTTGAATTTGTTCAATGACGAAGAATTTACATAAAAAAACGTGTACATATGTATGACGAAAACGTGTATGCGAAATATAATATTTCTTGAATATAATATTTTTGAGTCTTGAATTTTTGCTGTTTATTCACAATCAAACAGAGACCTGTTTTAAATTTTTAATGGTATGGCAATAAAACCTTATACTTGTTAGAGTTAAATAAAACAATACTTGTTTAAGCTGGGTGATTGTCAACTGGTTTACAAGAGTCACGTATGAATAGGGTGTCCGTAAGTCTTTTTATACGGAACCCGTATACTGCATCTGCCATGTACATATTTTTTTTCAGTATATGAATACACACAATGAGTTAGTTTTCATAAAAACGATATCATAGAGAATACTTTCGATGGATTCATGTGTAACTTTGTGGACGTTTATTTTAGTATAAAAATAAATTGATAACTATACACGTATTCTGTAAAAAAAAAAAACTAGTTTTTCAGCTTGATGAAATCACATTTTAAGATATTTAACCGTTCATACGCGCCACGGCGTGCAGGCACGCAAACGCCACTACGAGCTTATTTCTGAATACATATCGTATTTTTAAATGAAACGTAATGCAGACACATCTTATCAAGGCAATGTGATTGTTAAAATATCGATATGTTTAGCCGTCTTTGTTTTATTTGCGATTAAGCTTACAAATTTCACTAAGGCTTGCACCTTATTATCGTTACAAATACCCCGGGAATTTATTCATATCTTACACTTTTGATATATTTTTTTTAATTTTCTTTGAAAATCAAAAATAAGTCGGGAAACAAAAGATTTTTCAAGTTTGTTACGTGGCTTAACATGGAAAAATCGATGTTTGAAAATGGTGGCTTATGGCAAAAATTCATGGAATTTGCTTGGTGTTTAAAGGGTAAATAAAAACTGTCATTAAGACAAGGATAAAGCTTCTCTATGGACGCATTTTTTGTTAGTATATAGCAAGTAATATAATTATGTAGGTAGTCTTCGACTTTATGGTTCAACTTTTCATTTTTCATTTTTTTAAATTAAATGCATCTTCGATCTTGGACATTTAAACATACTAAACGCTTTTAATTTATGAAGTGAATTATCAATAGGTCATGCCCGCAAGTGGCAAACGGAGTAGATGATAAAAAGTTATTTACAATAGAATTATAAATATTAAACAGTATGAGAGTGGTAAAAGAGATGTATATGGTGAGTTCTTCCTCGAGAGCGACGACAAACGTGATTTATTTTAATTTAGAATTTTTATGAAAATCGACATACGAACAAAGTTCAGAAGCATATCTCGGTCGAGGACTACCTATAGTTTAAAATCACTGTGTTGACTCAAGTATGCCGTGTAATACTATGTCACTTGTCCTGTAACATAATCTTTACTTATTCATAACTGAAATGCCGTTTTTTGCTGTCAACATTTATGGTTACCATACGTATACTCGCATATAAAATGAATAGTGTTCATTTACTCGTTTTTGAGATTGTGGCGAGAGAATTTATTGAACAAACAGCGACTCGCCTTATTCAAAGCTTTTTATGGAATTCAATTATTTAGCGTTGATTGTCACTCATACATACAGCGGGATGTTTACAAATGAGAAAAGACTTCAATATTTGTAGATTTCATAAATCAAATGTTTTTAAATTTCAAAACTAATTCTATTGTATATTTCATGAAATCTAGCTTGTTATTTTTCACTTTTATTAGACAATACCGAAGCTGAACAAAAAGTTTCGGAGATTTTCATCACCATGCATCAAAATTTGGTTTAAACCTTTTAATAATTTACTCTATGGTTTTTTACGCTATGAAAATGTTTATAAATGTTTATGTTGATGTCGTGAGCAATTTAAATTGATTTAAACTGTCTCTCGTTAAATAACATGTGCCTAAAACATCCACAAGACTTTTTTATTCTCTACATTTAGACCGTCCAAATGTTAAAATTCTGTTATTTTAAACAAATACTTCATTTGGTAAGGATCGTAAATTAAATGGTCGAATATGAACAAAACAGGAATTTATGCCATTGTATTGTTAAATTATATTTATTTTCAAATAAGAGCATTAAGACTCTAATAATAGATCATTTCAACATAGAAACGATACCAATTATTTGTCAAGAGTATATTTGGTTTCTAAGCAACGAAAAAAAAATTGGTCAAAACATATTTTTGGATGATATTCAAATTCGATATATTTGTCAAGAGTTTATTTGGTTGCTAAGCAACGGAACATAAGTTAAGATTTGGTTGCTAAGCAACAGACTTTTGTGTGCTTAGATTATTAATCTATTAATCTATATTATAATGAATATTAATGATTTTTTCCCCGAGTCCGCGAGAGTGCTTCCAAGTGATCTTATGAAATATATGTATAAATCATATGTAAAATATTGTTTACGAGCGGTGATTTTAATACTTGTTCTTCTGAATTTACAATATTGAACGAACATATTTTCCTTTATATCGAGAATTTTACTGTATTGCTGTACCAGTGTTCGGTAGTTTGTGATAAATTTCAAAATATGTCTTTCAAAACAGAACACTTGCAATTCTGAGCACATACCGGGCTTTTTTTTCATCCCCTCATTAGCTGCGTCAGTTTCGAAATCTCTGCTTATATTTAAAGTTTCAGTATTACAAAAGCGCGCCACGTTTCGCAAGCCTTCTCTTTTTGTTAACATCTATCTATTTGTCGCATTAAATTTTGCAGCGGGCTCATTTTTTTTGCCTTTTTGAGCTGAGTAAACAAATTTTACATTCAGCGCTTCATTTTGTATTTGCATAAAACAAAGCTAGATTGTGGTTTTTCTCTATGTGTGTGTCTCCTTTCTACACGTGAGACGAGAGTGTTTCAATAAAAGAAACGAGTTTTTATTTTTTTTATAAAATTGAGCAATAAACTTGCTTCGTTTTAAACATCCAAATCCAAAGTTTTAGATGAACGGTAAACAACAATGTTTATTTTTTAACAAATCGATTTTTTAAATAAATGAAACACATTACATATATAAAGGGTCTTTTTATAAGGACGCTTAGTTTTGAAATGTATATAAAACAAGTTGTTTGTGAGATTTCGACTAAATTTTAATTTCATTTGTAAGTATATTTTACGGCATTAAATATGGAATATAGCATCAAATGTCTGCCAATATCCATTCATTATAAAATGGGCCATGTCGCTAAAGTTGACTTTTTTGACAAATTTGGGTAAACTTCCAACTGCTCCAGAACCCAATCAGGCGTTGTCTGTGGTCGTTTACCTGAAGTTCCTTGGTTAGTTGGTTTTTATACGGGTGCAGAGATAAGGCCCGATTCAAAATTCGCCAACTTGAAGTCGCAGAAAAGCCAAGTTCTTGTGAACAATGAGAAATAAGCTGCCTTGGGTTTTCCTGTACACTTTCACACACAGCAGCAATGTTTTCACCAGATATTGTGTTGGCCGATTATTTACCAAACTGGTTGACTCAAATTTGGCCACTAAACAATGAATAATCTACTCAGCAGGACAAAGTAACATATTTTGAGCGTCCCTATTGAAATACCCTTTAGTAGTTGTTTTACATATCAAGCCAAAGGTTACAAAAATTAGTAACATTTTGGTGATTCTTAGTTTAATATGAAGTAAACTTCACAAAAAAATATACACAGACTGCCAAAAGGATGTTCTTCAAAAAAACTCCAATGCATGGAAAGAAGTGGTAAATGAACGAAATTTTTCTAATTGACAGAATATTTCTTCACTGTTTTTTCTCTCCTGAAAATCAGTGATTTGTCACAGACGCGTTTTTGACTTGAAAGGGGCGAGATATTCTAAGGAAGATCAGGACCTTTTTCCCTCATCGCAAGCATTGTCAACTGATGATATTTATAAGAATACGTGTGAAAATAGTGCTGTATAATGCATTTAATTTTTTTAAATAATGCCTTTTCAACTAGAAGCGAAAGTAAGTTAGCACCTTAAAAAAATTGAATATTAATCTGCCATTGAAAAATTGTATTCAAATTTGATTTGCAATAAACTACGTCACAGTTATAATGATACTAATAATTCATTTTATTTTAGAGTTTTCCAATTAGCCATCTGTCAATGGAAATAAATTTATTCACTCGCCCATGTTAAGCCATATCAGGTTTATTCTCTCAAAATAAAAAAGGTTTGTAATTGGGTACTTATTTTTTGTTTAGTTTAACAAATAAATAATGTATATGTACAACATCTCTTCTCCGTTATAGTTCACTCGTCCATGTATGCTGGAGCAATTAAGGCCAAACAATTGAGACGAAAGCATCCCATTGAATTATTTGATTGTAGGTCAGCTGAACGAGGTCGGCCATTTTCAGTTTTGAGTTGCATATTGTGGCGAGCGAGCACTTGATCCCATCGCAATTATTTTTCAAGTACTTGTTCGCATTAAGGAGTGGTTTAGTGGCGGAATTATGGAGCTGAGCAATCCATCTACTTCAATAATAATATAAATATTACAGATGCTGTGATTAAGTTTCAAAACGTTTTATTTTAAGTACCTATGTAGTGGTTCGATTTTTAATTCTATGCTTCTACCATTACACGTCCATATAAAAGCATCTGTCAAATTTTCCAGCAGCTGCTTGCAATTTTTATAGGCAAAGATAGCATACTTATTGTTATAGACCAGTGGTTCTCGCATAGTCAATATAAACGGTTCAAGCGTAAATGTCTGGTGGCCGCACCAATTTTTTGTTTTGAGTCTGTTATATTTGACGTATATCAAATGGACCTAAAAATGTTTGTCAATTTACTATCGGTACTAATTTCATACGAAGAATTTCATTTTCAGAGTCTTTGTTGACAAATCGACATGTAAACCCCCATTTTTTTTTAAATATCAATATTTTTTATGATGCAGTAAGTGGCCGCACATGAGAATTACTATTATATAAGCTTATTGCGGCATCTTTTTAGCTTTTTTTAATAGAACTGGCTGTTCAGCCGTAGCTTGTTGGAAAGATTCAGATTTTGATAGATAATATAGCAATACTAAACTTGTCGATCTACCTTGTCCAAGATTTTTTTTTAAATCAGAAAGACTTTTTCGTCTTACATTAAATACACATGTATGAACTTTTGAATCACTCAATGTGTGTTTAACTGTCACTTCTTGGAAGAAAGAAATAAGATGAGCCGGACTGCTCTTTGATATTTAACAGAATATATGTGGAAATAGAATTATATAATGTGTTTTATTTATGCCTTCGAACACAAAATTGAGCACAAACATTTCATCATTAGAAAATTTAATTAAAACTTTTATAAATCATGTTTTATTCGTTTAAAAATAAGCACCCACACTTGCATAGATTGCAAACACTGAACAAGCTCCGTCATTACAATACTATGAAAAAACTCACTATTAAGGTTTCTCCATTTCAAGCGCATTCCGAGAACAAAGCCTTACAAAGAAAAGCTCGCGAGAGAGGCTGTCGGTCAGTCAGACAAAAGCTATGAAACGTGATGACTTTTAATAATTCATTTTTGCGGGTACGTAGTACATCCCGCCAAGAGACTTACCCGGAGCTTAAACGAGAACTTTATTTGTTTTTACCAACAAAGCCAATGTATTTTATCTGAAATTCATCAGATTGCTTCGTTTTTCCAGCAAAGCATTAACATTTGCTGTAATAAATTGAATTATTCCTTTTTTAAAATCATTTTTAATAATTAAGCTTCAATACCCACTAGTCAGTAAAATACCTTAATACTATAAGCAATATGTAGCCTGTAAAATGTGGTCTCAGTATTCTGTCAGTTACGTTGGATACAGACAAAGTTAGTGCGAAAGATTCTGGCAGCTGATTATTCGTAGTCTCAATAAATAAAACTATTAGCAACTGTTTTTTTATCAACTAAAAAATCTTTTGGGCCACAGTGCGAATCTTGTCAATAAGCGGTAGATAACGTGAATAAATAATGTTGCTTGTCGGATTATCATTAAATTTTCATTTTCCTAATGTGTTTGCTCCTTAAAAGCTTATTTATACATAATTAAATCAAACGATGAAAATTTCAGTTTCAAATTCAAATATCTCTTAAAATAGTTTCAAATTTTAGCTGTGAACAGCCAAGTGGACAATCTTGGCAATATCAGCTTTTGTAACAAGTGTTACTTAAAAACGATAAAATATTTATTCAATCTTATTAATTTAATTTAATGAATGTTATATAAAAACTTTTGTCAGAACTTAAACGACTATTACATACAGATGAGTTATTTGTTTGATAAATAATTAAGAATAATCAAGTGAGCCTCGGTAATAGCTAAAATAGGTGATCCAATACTTTCATGATATATTACATCTACATGATTATTTTTTTTATATCATTTCATAATAATGTATACCTAGGCAATATCAGTCTTAATTTTTTCAATTATTCTGAGATAAAAATTATCATCAATTATAATAATTCACAATTATTTTCAAAACAGTCAAAAATTAAAAAGTGCAATTTTATAACTAGCTCGGTGATAAATTATTTCCGAGTTCCACATCTATGATAATTTTTTTAATAAACGTTTATTTTTTTAATTGAAACCACCTGTAATACCAATTTGGCATAGCGCAATTAAAAAAAAATTAAATATAATATATTTCGTATAAAAATTGAATAACAAAAACCGTTGGTTTGTAATTTTAATAGTTTATCCCAAATTTATTTAAACGTTTAATTAATATATTTGATATATTACAAAATAAAGTATAATTTCATCTTAATAAATCTAACATGTTATTTAATTCAATACAAAGTCACAACAATGTCACAAGTAAAATACTGTATATGAAAATTACTAATCAGTCGACTTCAATTTATTACGATTGTCAAAACTTTTGCATTATCAGCAATAGAAAAGTTTTTACGCAAAATATTGCACGTGCTGACTCTGCAGAATTGATTTTTGTTATATTTGCATGCCAAAGTAACAACCCATGTAATTTCATTGGTGGAAAAATCTTCCAAAAAAATAGAAGAAAATCTTATATTTACATGTGTGGGTTTGGTTTCATTTTGGCGTCGCAATTATCTTTAATTGTGTCTCACACAACTCAAGAGTAATATTTATATCTTTTAACAAATTACATATTTTAAGCATTACGTTTTTTAAAATAAAATAATTTTCTATCATTAGTTTAGACCAGTGTTCCCCAACCTGAGGTCCGTGATTTTTTTCTTTTTACCGGACCGCAGGTGTAAAAAGTCGAGGAAAACTGGTTTAGAAGAAATATCATCACTTGACAGCATTTCGCAAGTAACAACATTGGCTTTAATAACATCCACAACCTTGGGACTATTCAATTTATAGTGAGAGCACGTGCTTAACCAGAACGTGTCCGATAAATAATGAGTTTATAACCTTTTAAATAATCTAAAATTAAAAATTTCAAACAATCAAAATCAATTAATTCTTTAATGATACATTCGACAAAAACAAGGACTAGGATAAACACCTATTAGGATAGTATACATTTCCATGCTTTTAGCAGGCAGTATGTTTTTTTACTATGTCACGTTTAAAATAACTGATATTTGTTATTTATCCGCAAAATGAATACTCAATACATTGAAACTCATTTACATCATCAAGCTAATTCATACAGATTGCACTGATACCAATTAAACTTTTTAACCTACTTTTATTCGTATATATAATATGAGTGATATAAACTATTAACTACGATTTTCAATTTCACTCGTGCACTTTGAATGCCTGTGAAGATGTTAAATGGAAACCCGGGACGTAAACGACAAAGCTGATTGAAAAATTCAAAATAAAACTGATTCAAATTTTATATTGATACTAGTATTGCTACCCGGCGTCGCTTGGACTAAGCGACCAGTAATTATTTAATGTTATATCATTCGACATAATTATATCACAAAATCTAACATCCGAAATAGAGTTAAAATAAAATCACAAACATTATTTAATTTGATGACAGCCCCATTCTCGCCCATTAAAATGTCCAAATTCAAGGAAAAAATCTAATTTGCTGTCAAAGAAATTTCAAATAATACCTTCACGTAAATAATAAACATTATTATATTAATAAAAGCCGGGAAAAAGTTGGTAGAAGACTAATTTATTACATTTTGACTAAATGTCTTCGCCGATAAAAATTCAAACATATTCTCTTCTCATATTCGTTTTTATGGCAACTTGCAACAACAATGCAAAAGGGAATTACAGACCCACATACATACATACGCCGTTTCGGTTTTATATATAAGATAAGATTCTTTCAAGCTCCTTTAGTCCAAATCCTCAATTAAATGAATGGATGTTTGTTTAGGCTTTAATGTTGATTTATTAACCGAGACAACGTAGTTTTTGATGCTGTAAGTAATAAAATTTGAACAATAAATATCTATTTCTATCCTACTCCACTGGCGTCAGTTTCAACCGAAACAACCCTTCCAAAGCAGAATCTGTGAAGTACAATCATGACTAAGCCGAAAACGTAAGACGCTGTACCCTTATCCCTTATCAAGAGGTAGGTTCGTCAGCGGTCAATAATCGAAATTACTAAACAACTACCCTCTAATGAGGATTGATCTTCTTTAAGGTTGATTGATGATTCCCTATTATCCCCGCAGACGTCAGACGGTTTGAACACGTTAATTGCCTTCAATTAGTACCTAGTGAATCTGCCAGCTTTCTAAGCTCGTGTCGACGGAAGCTTGTTATTATCCTAATAGCAACTTAACTAAAGCGTTGCGCTCGGCTTTGTAAATTGATTATCTGGCCTGTGAGGCATGTGCGCCTAAAATAATTCTTTCTCTTATCAACAGAAGCAATTATTTACATATACCGTGTGATCAAATGGCAGAATACGTCTCAGCCTCAGATATATCGGCATAAAATATTGAGAAGGAAGATTAATACAATTGGAACAGATTCAACGTCGTTCATTTCATTAAATATTACACATTAAAGCTCAATTCAAACCAAAATAAGAAGCAATCTAATAAATAAAAATCAATGTTTGTTTGTTTGTTCGTATTTTATGTGTTGCGATACCGTTCATCCAATTGCGATAAAACTTTGTCAACTTATTGCTTGCACTTGCGGAAATGGTATAAGCATAGTAAAATGAACTCATAGTCGATCTTTTATATAATGATCAATATTTTCTCATATTTTATACACTGCCATACCGTTCATTTTGACAACTTATTGTTGCACTTTAGCAAAGTTAATAGGCATAGTAAAATCAATTTTCAGTAGGTGGTGCGTGTGTCGATCCATAGACAATCGACAAAAGACAAACAGCAAACGTCAAACGACAAATGCCATCGATATCGATCAATGTTAGTGAAATTATTTATCTAACATGTGGTGCAACCGAAAACACTTCAATAAACACAAATCTGATGGTTATTTAAAAAAATGACTTTTTTCGATGATTCTGTAAGAAACTGAAATGATAAGTCACAATTATTGCCGTTTATTTTTGTGAAAAAAAAAATCAAATGCATTGTAGTTTATGTCATGATTTTCACATACAGCCAACGAAAAGGTATTTTGTATTATATTTTTCAATCTAAGCATTAAATTAAAGATTTTTTTACTACTCTATTCGGCTTTCAGTGTAACATACAAATATCAATTAATAATTTCATGTCAGAAATGAAAAATTGTTTTTAAACGAAAGAGAAATTTTAAAATCTTTTTGAACACTTTTTGCATAGGGACGCGTGTTAGCTTGTAGAACGAGCCCATTGATAACGCCTTTTTTTCAGTCTCAATGCCACTCGCAATCGATGCCATGGCAGTATTATGAACAACAATTTTCATCTCACAACTGAAACTTATTGAGCAAACGTTTCTCTACACATTGTCTATTTAAATCTGGTCACATTTTCTTCGATGGAAAACTACTAAAATAGGAATTCTCTTTGTTATAAAACCTACATCAGTGTCTTGTGGCTCAATGTTTAAAAGTTTGCTGAACTAATACGGCTGGCTCTTGAAAATGTAACAAACTGCAGTTTGGTCACAACCTTCACAATAGGAGACAGCATCAAAAGAAGAAGATGTTATTTAAGATTTTATAGAAACAGATAATTTTTACAGTTTAAATATCCTGTTCGTCAGGTAGCTCAGCCCAGTCCAATATGAAATAGATGTTTTTAACTATTTTTCAGAACCCCCATGACCGTTAGACCGCTGGAGAGTAAAGAGTATTTTTCCCACTTAAGGCGTGAAACAACATTATTATTAAAAAAATTTAAAGCACATATGTACCTTGAGTTGGATTTTTTTTTTGTGAATTACCATTCTTACTCAATTGGTTTTTCATTTTGTAGCTTATATTGCTAAAAGCTCTTCAACATTTCAACTATAGTCCATTTGATATTAATTTTGCTTATTTTGTTTTATTTTACTTTTAACTATTTGCATATTTGTATTACCAACAGCTTTTATAGTAAAATAGTTGATAATGCTTGCAATAAGCGAAACCCGTCCTTATCTTAATTAACCTAATGTGAAATAAGTACTAAAAATGTGTAATCATTTTTATTATAATGCCATTCCACCAAGTATTGACGGTAAACAACTCAAAAGGAGTTTTTTTACTATTCCAGTTCTCGGGCTCATCGTTGAAACACCTCAACTGGAATTATGAAATTCTTTCCCTGCTGCAAATATTGAATTCTTTTACTTAATTCTTTCCATAAAGCAGCTAAAATATGACATGGGAGGCGTACACATTATCGCTATATTTCAAAGCTTAGCAGGCACAGTGTTCGAATAGATGTGACACTTATAACGGAAAGAACTTCAATATATTGTAATCATTAATCATCCGCTATCGTATCTGGCTTCAATTTTCCGTTGCGTCAACTTATTGAATGCCCAAAAGGTATTTCTTACAAACCTTTTTTTGTATATTTTGAACGAAAAATCTTCTCACGTTTTATTTTATACATAAGATTCCAAAACTGAAAACTTTCTCAAATACACTTTAACGATTGAATTTAGTATTTTGACTGGTGGTGCTTGATGAAATTTCAATATCGAATTTGAATTTTGTACTTTTTTAAGATTTTCAGGGTGCATGAGGTTTTGCATTTCGGCGTCTTCAGGCATTTCAAGATCACGAATCAAGTTAAACTGACGTGGAATAAAAGAAAGTCACTAAGTTTAATTATAACTATCGCAAGCCTGATGAATAAGCAGATGTTCATGAGTTTCAATTAATTGCATAATTGTATGGGTAAATTCCAATTTTCAGGTATTTAATATGTAATATCGTTAAAATTAATTACCAACTCATACCATGTAAATGCCTACATATGTTTGTATTGCCTGAGGATGCTGAAAGGCGAAACCAGGGTCTTTTTTTTTACGAATTGCTTGTTACTCAACCTCTATTTATCGAAGAGAATATGAATAAAACATGATTCAAGGACGAGGTTATGGTAGTTTACTTACGTATGCATTAAAATTAAGATGTTTTTTTTTATTTTCTTGCTGATAATTGAATTTAAGATTACGCTTCATTGAAATATAACCATACCCGCTCTCAATGTAAAGCATACGTATTCTTATTGAAGTATCTTAACCGATTATGCTTTTACGAGAAAATGATTTTATTCAGTCGATGAACATGTCTTTTCGGAAATGATAAGGATAAGGAAAGAACACGCAGTTAGCTTATCCCTCTTGCAACAAATAGTTTCTACTGTCAATACAACTTAAAAAACCATTTTTGAAATTTTCTTTACGGGAATTCAGACACGTTAATAAAATAATAAAATCAACAAAAACTTTCACCACTCGCTTACAAGGCCGAATCGAAAACGTCAATTTAAAATGTGTTCAATTCAATTAAAAATTGGTATAAATAACTTAATAAGTATTGATGTCTTGTATTTTGAAACTTCTTCAACAAATTCTCCGAAAAGTTATCCATACAACATACACAGATAGAACAAATATGTTTATTTTCTTCGTGAACCTGACGTAATCACAGATTAAATGGCACTCAAGCCAAAAGGTTTATTCAAACCTACGCCCGAGTGACTATATAACTAGGTACACGTGTTATTTTATATCTTACCTGTAATAATTTTACCCACATATCTACGTATCTGCCAGTGATAAATTAAATACGAGAACAAAA
This sequence comes from Himalopsyche kuldschensis, assembly GCA_028554975.1. Lineage (NCBI taxonomy): Eukaryota > Metazoa > Arthropoda > Insecta > Trichoptera > Rhyacophilidae > Himalopsyche > Himalopsyche kuldschensis. The sequence goes on from JAHFWI010000005.1 coordinate 4,585,293, forward strand.
CGTACAGACATTCCAAAATGAAATGTTATACAATATAATAAACTTTCTTTTTTAATATTTTTATTTCTTAAATATCGTCATTGTGTTTGCTTGAAATTTCCGATGAATATATACATTCTCATTTGCTATATTGTCATAAAACGGCATAGAATTAGCGAAAATCTACCTTCTACACTAGTTCAAATTCTATATGTGTAAACAACATTTTTTTAAAGAATTTTTTTGATGCTATTTTTATAATGTTAAAGCTTTGAAATTATGGCACAAATAGCTACCTAGGGGCATTATATCTTTTTGTAAAAACGGGAAATAATATAAATATTAAATATAATATGTTAAAAGAAAATTTTATGATTCATAACTAAGTGAAAACATCTTTTATTCTTTTAAAATAAAATGCCGATTATTTTAAATCAACAGATCATTTATTGTGTTGTAAGAAATAACTATTCTAAATCAAAGATATTCAATTACACTTTTGATCTGAAAATAGTTTTCTGTAATATTTGACTATAGATACTTCACTTGTACGTCAAGTAGATGAATAAGATTTATTATATACATACATATATAATATATAAGGGCTGCAAGTCCGCTAAGCCAAAGCTTGCGGGCAAGTAGGGAGCAAAGCCTATCGAGGGGGAGGACTACTAGTTTGGTAAAAGCTGCGTGCACCGACTGGGAATATTCTGATTGAAATCTATGCTCAGAGAAGCTTATTTTTCTTCAAAGAATTTTTTTCAAACTTAAGATTATAGACTTATGAAAAAACATCTTGGGCAACAGAGAACAATCGTTACATATAAAATACAAAGATCGGTAGGTACTGCGCAAAAAAAATCATTCATAGAGTAGACAATATTGTTTTAAATAGTAATGTAAATTTTTGAGATGTGTATTAAAATTATGAACTGTGAAATAAAGTCTTTTCACAAATATTAATTATTAATTAAACTGACTGATTGACAAATTTGTTATACAAAAAACTTGACAAGATAATAAAACGATCATTGGAAATAAGTTAAACATTCGTTAAGTTATTCATTCGAAACAATGACCGGCTGTGCTTAAACATGGGTTATCCGTAAACTCATTCTGACAATATATAGTAATTATCTGATCACGTTATATCCACTATCAAATACATTTTTTTTTTTGATAGACATTAAATACCCAATCCAGAGTATATTTTTAGTTGATAGAAAATTTTGTATTACTTTTGACTTGTGGTTTATAAACAAAAGGTACATGAAATATGACAAGAATTCTAAGTAATCAAAAACTTTACAATATAATTTTAAACAAAGCTCGCGATTCGTGAAATTGTTCGTGATAAATGTTGTTTCGTGTTTCAATATTTTAAAATGGTATTAACCTGAAATATTACATATTTTTACAATATCCAATAAATTACTTTATCCAATAAAGAAAAATAGATAAAAATAATGTATGGTGGTAGTTTTCCGATATTATATGAGAAAATTGTTTTTTCTCGAAGTTCATTTCTGTCTGCTTTAGTTGAGTACTTTCGAAGCGATAAACCACAAACAAAACTGATTCCAATATTTCACAGTCGTATACAATATTGTACGTAGGTCGAGAGTTACAAGCACCTGGCAGCGGTTTTCGTAAAGTATGACTACCTCGAGGCGAATGAAGTAAGTTTATTATTCAATTCGGTAAAGCCTTCGGTTTGTTTTTTATGAATGTTCCATCTTAAAAGAGGGTAAAATTGGTAAAAAATATGTTTTCTTTTTCCATGAAATATCTACCTCACAACGAGAATTCAATAAAAAACGAAACGAAACGTTCTATTATGATTCTATTCGACAACGCTGACAAAAACAATATTTTTTTTAACTAATCGTTTCTCTGGAGCGTGTTTTTTGTATGAAAGTAATACTAATAATTTTTTTATTCCTGCTATTCTTCTCTAAGTGGAATCGTTATAATTGAGGATTTCAATTGAGTGGGCTTTATGTAATTTCAAAATGAAATTGTAATCGATTGAATTTTGTTATATTACAGTTTATATTCATTCGTGCTCTTGAAATGCATAAAAATTCCGAAAGGTGAGACCCGGGTCGTTATCGAAAAAACTCATTTAGAAGTACAAAATTCAAACGATTCTAATATTGAAAAATAACGCAATGCCACCCAAAATACTTTCGATAGATTTTTCGTCAACTTTTTAAAAGGTAATTTTAACATATTGGCAAGGTTTAAAGGTTCGTTTCTGTTTGTGTTTTGATTTCCGCCATAGCCAATGTGTTAATATAAAATATATAAAACCGAAACGGCGTATGTATGTCTGTGGGTCTGTAATTCCCTTTTGCATTGTTGGTCATTAAGTTGCCATAAAAACGAATATGAAAGAAAATATATATGAATTTTTTATCGGCAAAGACATTTAGTCAAAATGTAATAATTTAGTCTTCTACTGAACTTTTTCCGGCTTTTATTAATATAATAATGTTTATTATCCCTGTCGGTCCCTGTGGTCTAGTGGCAAGAGCTTTGTTCTAGCAATCGGGGGACCCTGGTTCAATTCCCGGCAAGGTCAAATTTTTTCAATTAAAAAAAGAGATCTTGGGCTGGGTGTATGTTATTTATCGTTGATTTTGTGCACAACTGATACATTATTTATCATCGAGTTCAATCTCGTATGGCTTTCACAATTAAGAATATTTGGCGCATTGGCGTAAGCTGTAATGCCAAATATATTTAAAAAAAAAAATCTTTATTATTTACGTGAAGGTATTATTTGACATTTCTTTTACAGCAAATTAGATTTTTTCCTTGAATTTGGACATTTTAATGGGCGAGAATGGGGCTGTCATCAAATTAAATAAAGTTTGTGATTTTATTATAACACTATTTTGGATATTAGATTTTGTGATATAATTATGTCGAATGATATAACATTAAATAATTATTGGTCGCTTAGTCCGAGCGACTCCGGGTAGCAATACTAGTATAAAATAAAAAATAACTTTGTTTATTCTAAGTATTGTGAAACAAATCTTTATGAAGCATCTTCAGTCTGACCATCGCAAAGTTACTTCAGTAATGTAATTACTTAAATACATGTCATTATTTGTTTAACAATACGTAGAATCGACAATTTTTTTTAGTTGTATAACAGACAAATCAATGAAAAGGAAGTCTCTTTAATTACTAAATATACTTAATTTATATTGTATATAAATTACCAGTGAGAAATCATATTTTTTCTCACGTTTCAAATAAATAATCTGGCTCATATTAAGAAGCATTCAGCTAAATTCGTATAATATAAGACACACGTATATATCTAATAATATGACTTTATAATAAAAAAGTTATACAAATAAAGGCGTTTAATATTTTTGGAAATGAGGCTACAAAAGGCATTTAAAAACACAAGAATAATGTCATATATAGTTGAGAGTCATATTTTTCAACTTGCAATCGAATTTAATATCAATTATGATAGTATATCTTTCACCTTTCAGATTTTTAGATACTTGTGGTACCTAATACTTCCTTTAAAATATTGATTTTTTACTAATTGAATGAATATTAAATCAATGGTGACATTTAATACTATGCATCGAAACGACTTTTTCTTTTTCTGTCAATCCGAGTTACGTTTTTTCAGCTGCTTTATTTCACATATTGTTCTCATATAATTTTTAATGTAATTGGAATAGTGGCTGTCGATATGCCAAAGCTCTTAAATGTCAACTGCTAATGGTCAACAACATTTCCAAAAAAACATAGCACCATAAAACTGACAAATCCCTTTCCCGGCAATAAATTCAATAAATCAAGTCTGCAAAAATAATAGTCACAATTTATACTGAAACTGTATAACACCGTACAAGAAATATTCCCTTCGAGTTGAGCCAGTTTATGAGGAAGTCGGTTTGGTGTAGTTATCGTGCAATCGGGCAATAAATCAAAATACATTTGAAACTAGAGATAGAATCGTTTGGTGGTTGGCTTTTAAGATAAACCATTTTGGATCGGAGATATCAGATATCATTTATAACTTCGCCATATTATAGCAACGAACTAAATTATTATAACTTAGAATTGAACAAATAAATAATATCTGAAGGCATGTTCCAACACTTCGCTGAAATGTTTATTTCTCTTCCAGAATTTTGGCTGGAGGCTTCTTTCCATTAAATATCGCAGATTAAATTTGAGGACTCGATATTTTTTAGGATCAACTTGGCAAACTAATGTTTTACCTAAACTTCACTCGAATGTGAGAAATTTAAAAGTGTTTATATTCTGAATTAAATATTCTAAGCCTGCAATAAAATCACTATCTATTCCCATTTATTTCTGGAAGGTTTATAACGATACGATAATGATACTTTTTCCCACCATATATGGTTGTGTAGAAATAAGTTTTTTTTTCACAATTTGATTGCCAGATATTTCAAATCTATTCCTTTCAAATCTGATTTAATACTTGATTCAACTCTTTATGAAACATATTCCGACTAATTCGTCATACTTAATGATAATTACAAATGATTTTGGCTGTGCCGTCATCAAAGGCGATTATAAATTTCATGCGACAAATCCAGAATTGGAATTAACTTGGAAATAATTTTGCTGAGTACACGTACTCAATTAAAAAAATAGTTTGATAAAAGGTGTTTTTATGGACTATAATTAAAAGGAATGCCTTACTCAAATAATGTTCTAAATTATATTTCATCAATCACACAAAAGCGTTCTTTGGTAAATAATATATATAGACTTGGCTCGTTATTTGTCAATGCGGTTGCTATCCTTGGATAAAAAAAAACATTTGTTTATCAACACTCATTCAAAAAATAGCTGCAATTTACCCTTCAGAAATATATAAAGATATTTTTTATTTGTATACCCGGATTATAAGTGAAAAAAGGCAGGCTTGATAACCATGCTTTGCTTATCGTAATAGATGCTTAAGAGAAAATAAAATCTAAGAGGCTGTATCCGGGAACGAATAAAAGAAAAGTGTTGTCATTTTACTATCTTACGCCCCACCATTACACAAAATGTTCCTTCAGTTGCATAAGAAAAAATAAAATAAAACCCTCTTACTTGCATTAAGAAAGTAAACGAAAAGTTATACCATTGCTATGTTATGCTATATAAATAGCAAATTAGGAAAACCTAATTGTTTTTTATATAATATTATTTTAGATTGAATGTTGTTATGCAGAAAAAATAAAGCGAAAGTTTTCTGAACGAAAATCACAATATGTGTAATTATTTAATTAGCATGTTATTTCTTTTGCCTTGCGTGTTGTTAAGCTTCTTAGCTAGTAAGTTTCTTTTAGAAATACCTTAGCATACCCAAGGCTATAAACTTGCATGCTACCAGATTTTACTTATGTACGTGGTCGCAGCCAAAGCCAAATATGTTTTTGTCATTTGAGTTAACAAACACAAGGGTTGTTTTGCTGATCAATGCACTATAAGAAAGTGGACGATTTCAGCAATGAGTTTTTTTTTTTACTCTTATAATTTCTTCATAAATCATATGTTGTGTTTTGTATGCCAATCTTTGATGAATAATTATTGCGTTGTTATTAATATTTAAACTATTTTTATAATATTTGTCAATAGCTTGGAGCATTGGCGTTAGCTGAAACTCCATTTTTTAGTTTCATGTATAATAAACAATAGATGTATAATAAACACTTACTTTGATAAAAAAATAATATAGTTTTTGGAAAAAAACTATTAACCTTGTTTTATAACGCTTGATAAAAATACACTTTTACATGACCTTAATAAATATAAAGTTTGTATAGATGCATAGCACTTTGGCAAGACTTGTGGTCAACGTATCGCTCGCTACACCCAGGCGTCCATAAATCTATTATTCAATTATCAATAATTCGATAATAGTTTGAAATCAATATCCGAACATAATTCAATAAACCTGTTGAAAAATCAATTTATGAAACTGTCCGTACTGGGACTTAAGCCCGTACGCTCCGCCAAGAAGTTGACACTCGGCCACTAGCCCGTCTCCAACAGTAAAGGTTAATCAAAAATCATTTTTTAAAACTAAAATTTTCCGTGTTCGACAAACCAATATAAGTTGGACGATTTTATTGAAATTAGTAAAACTTAATAAAATGCGTTCTAAATTTTCCTCAGCAGTCTCGGGCTCAAAAAGTTTGTATTCAGAAATTAAATTGGAAAAGTTTGCAGACAGCACCGCTATTTTTTTTTGCTTACAATTAACGTCGTGAAATATTTAATTGATTGGGTTATTACGGGATTAACTTTATTGTGATTTAATTTAAGCTGAATATAAATCAAATAAACTTTGAAAGTTCTGAGAACGGTTGAAATTTTTGATTACCCATTTCACTTGCCAAATTACTGTAAATTTGTTAAGGGTAACGTTATTATCTCTATAAATTACAGTCCCTCGCATTATTTCATTATAAATGTTTTAGGCGAAACGCCTTTATATCGTAAGAATTTAACGTCCACCATATTCGTGCAGCGAATAAAAAGCTCTGATTAACTTCTCCGAGTCATCTTTTATCAAAATAATTGAAATTTACCATTATACTTTCCACTACAAAAAATCTTCCAAAGATTAAACCAGATTTGTAGGCGTGGCTTTGGCTTATTTGAAAGAAGTATACAGCCTCTATATGCTTAGAATCAAATTCAATATTCACTATTAAACTAAATAAATTATCAGAAATAAAGCAAAATATATAGTATCAATTGATCAGTTATCACAATTTTAATCAACAACCAAAGTAAAATATTAAGAAATTTTTAAATAAAAATACTGATATTTTTTGAAGATCATTACCAATTTCGCTCTCGATAAACCTGATAAAAATGCTTGCAATGAGGGTGACTGCACTTGATTTTTACAATATATCTATAGAATATCCCAAAAAAAATACACTTTACACTTTTAAAGTGTTCCCGGCTTGAAATAGTATTTCAGTTAAGCAGTGCTATAAAACTAACTACTGGTGAGTCAACTGCTCAAATTCATCAATTTTCTTTTACGAAAACTGCTTGTTACTCAACCATTTTGCTTGGAAGAGAATGGGGAAAGAAGAATAGGACAAAGTATGGTGATTAGTTTGTAGCTTCTACTACGCTAGGATTGGATAGGTGGACTTTAGAGATTACATACATTTATCAATTAATACAAAAATGATATAATTCAAGTGAGAAATCAATGAATGAAACAGAAACAATGGCCAACTAAGTGGTCCACGTAAGTGTGAACCGAGCAATGTGAGAAAATAATTTTAAAAAAAATCTCATGGAAAAAATGATAAATATTGTTAAAGCATGTGTCTTTGTTTTTCTTGTAGAATAAGCATTGCTCCTATAAACATGATGTCCACTTAACCACTTCTAAATATTATTTTTCCGTCGAAAAACATCACTCGAGCGACATCCTCGAGTTTATCGCGTCGTCAAAATATTAGGTGGTCGTTATCGCCATTTTATGTTCTGAAAGTGTCACTGTGAGCCTCTGGCTGGCGATTTAGGACGGACCTTTGACATTTAACGTAAGGAAAGGCCAGTTTTTCTTTAGTCAAGCTACATAGAAAAGCTCTTTGGTGTTTCGCAAAATAGAAAGATGTACACAACGTGGCTGTGTCTCACTCATTAGGACATTAATATACATCTTAGTAATTGGCAATAACCATCAAACATTAATGGAGCCACATGTGTGCAATATATATTATATTAACGATACGACTTGAATAACGGTTATTTCAATTACAACATACATAATTATTTGTTAATTGTAAAAAATAAAATATAATACATGGCATTACAGCTGATGCCAATGCGCCATGCATTTGACAAATTTAATAAAAATATCATCAAACATATTACACAAAATTAAAAATATATGAAACAGAAAAGAAACATATTAGTTAAATAAAAAGAAATACAAACCAAGCACCAAGTTAACTACCGAAGAAATCCACATCAACAGGCAGTGCATTCATCAGCCAAACAGCCCTTACGACGTGCGACTCAAAAGACCTAAATGACAAACAATTATATTCCAGAAGTAAGTACAAAAATAGTATTCCGTGGAAAAGTTAAAAAAAGTTCTCACTGCTTAAAGAAGGCTCATATTAAAATTTATTTAAATTAGTCCAATTCTAGTTTGAAGCATGGGGACTTTTGGCTGCTTGCTATTTATATTGCTCAGACTATATTTTTCTAAGACAGTAAAGTTAGGAATTATAGGATTAGGACAGGACAAGTGGGTATCTAACTACTCTCATTATGTCCAGTTTTAACGATTAAATGGCTGTGTGAGGAAATTTTGACGAACACAGACATTCATGTCCTGAACATTAATCACCTGGAACTTAAGCTAGGGTACGTGGCTGAGTGCTAACGTCGTTGAGTGCGGTAACAATGTGTACATTCAATTTTAAGGTGTAATTGATACTGTAGCAGTCTTAACTAGTCACTTTTAAGGTTTTCACTGTCAATCTGTCACTGTCACTGTCAAGTGAAATGGAATTACAATAAAAATAATAGCACATTGCTTGGAATGTTTTCTAGTTAAGTTTGAAATAAGAATGATAACACATTTTCGTACTAACTAGATTTTTTATAAATAACGCTGTATTTTAGTATTTCTTATCATTTGATAATGCTCGCGATGAGCGAAACTGGTCCTGATCTTAATGAATCCAATGTGGAATATTTACCAAAAATATGTTATTATTTATATTTTAATCTTATCTATAATTCAATCCATGCAATAAAATAGCATCTAGATAAAAAAAAATATATTAAAAGATAGCTATTAAAGGGTAACATCATTTCTCTGCTAACGTTTCTGAATAAAACTATGTATTTTTAATTCAAAAATTTTCAAAAAAATGCTCAAATAAACTGATTCTGGAATGGTACAGTTGCATATATATTATATAAAAGGTGTCACCGTCGATTTCCTTCGGTGTTCTTCGAAATCCTGTGCGTATGGTTTATTTCATGTTGCTATTTTATTGAACAGAAGCGCCTCCACACGGTCGCAACATGAAGACGTGGCGGAAGATTTATTATCTGCCGAGATCAACCTTTAAACTTTTACCATATAGAATGTATCACTTTATAAATAAAGGACACAAAAAATGGAAATGAAATGTCAGTCCCCCAGTAAACACGTGTTGTGTAAATAAATAAATCAATGCCTTGACTGAGAGAGAGTTAAAAATAGTACAATTTGATTTAGATATCTGAATCAAAAGCATAATATTTTTTTCATTTACGAACAATTCAAATTTTTTAATAATTCGAGAATAGTTTAATCCTTTAGTCACTTGAGATTAACTCGAAGAAAAAAGACATGACAAATATCTATGGTTAACATCTCAAATGTAATATTAGATTGAATCTTTTTTAATTCGGTATAGATATTTATGCGATACGAACTTAGACTAATTCAATCGCATGGTTAAAGTTCTGACCATTAGACCACATAGATAAAACTTATGAGCCATTGAAATGAGTAAAATAGAATTTAAATTCTTTGAATTTTTTACTTGTATATATCTGCAACTATAACTGTAAAAGTGCAATTTCATTCATTTACTTGCAATACACATACCGAAATGCAAACCCTGGGTCGTTGATGACGAACCTCAAATAAAAGTACAAAATTCAAATTTGATATTGCAACTCCATCGAACACCTTCAAATAATACTATGGGTTTTCAAGCATCGCAAAATTTTTCACTATTATTCTGCAGCTTTTTGAATAGCTTGCAATGACAATTCACCACAATCATAGGCTAGTGCAACTTTGCAGTAACACATGGGCTTCTTAGGATGGCTTGGTAATAATTAAAGAGTTAGACTAAAGATCTAATTCTTGAAATCTAGCGCTAGAATCGCAGGCGAGAATTTGACTATTTATATGACGGTGATATTACATCCAGCAAACGAATATTCTCACAAAGGTGACTTTTTCAACTATTGCCGCCTAATAAAGTGTCATTTTTTTACATAAATAAAAACAATTGTTAACTTTATTTCTCCACTATATATTAAAATACTATTTGTGCATATGATTTCTAGCATTATAATAAAAAAAGGACAATGCTTTGTTTATAAAACAATAAAACTCTTCGCAAAGAACGTTAATTTTTTATACGCCAAATTTACGGTCATTATTTATTGCGTAAATCTTGAAAAATACACATTTCCTCTCTTACGCTTTTCTCATAATGTAGTAATTTTTTCGGGGACCCATGATCTTTTTAATACATATTTCCTACTAAAAAGCGCCATTTTATCGCCACCTCATAACGTCGCAGGACAAACGACAAAGAAATGAATGTGACACATATGAAAAGGGCGGGAAATTTATCGAGCATGGCTGCCGCCTGCCGCCGACTTCACGACGGTCCTCACTTGAATAGCCAATGAGATATTTTGGAACCATAGACACTTACTGTATACTTTTTCTTGCTCGCCTACGTCATACTAAGTGTAATAACTGAAATACTATCTTGGCATATTTCCCTCATAGAACTACTTTTTAATGTGCAAATTTAAAACAGGGCGAAAATCAAATTAATGCACCATATCTGTGTACTAGTCATTCTTTAAAAAGATTAAGACTTAATTACTTTCATCTAAATAATAAGTTTGTTTAAAAGTTGATCTGTTTAGTATCTCAGTCCTCAAATGACTTTCACTAAGCGTTATCTGGATAAAGATTGTGTCAGCTGAATGAGCTGTCGGATGAAAACTGTTAACGAATACTGACCGCAAGTGTTCCTAAAAGGAATTTCTCGTTATAATTTAAAACTATTTTTTTATTTGCTTATTCCTTAAACGGCCTAAATGACCTTTTTTCTATGTCGTTGCCAATACCTTTATTTAACTTTTTGCATTAATTGAATACTGAAAACAAGGGAACAAATGAAATAAGCAAGAATTAATTGAACAGATTAAATACATAATTGATTTTTTTTTGTTTGATAATCTACACATATTTTTCATATTTTTAAAAACAATGTGTTGTGTAGAAGGCATGCTTTGTTAGTTAATAAACACCACGAAGACTATTTATACCAAAGAAATTGCAAAGATGCAGTAAAAACTCTTAAAATGAATATTCTGATACATTTTTACTACGAGGCTCGAAAACTTGGCTGACAATATGCTAAATATGTCCGACTGTCATCGCGGAAAGAAAACGCAAGACTTGTATTCAATTGTACTTAAATGGAATGTCAGGAAATCACACGCGAATAACGGAAATCGAAAATTTCAACACTGGAGTTATCTCTGGCAAAATACATCCAGATAGATATAGCACGAATATAAAAAAAAGCAATTTTACGTCTGTACTTCTTCAGGAAAAAAAATCGACATCGACTGCTAAAGACATCAGCCGGTATTCAATATTTCCAACCACTTATTTCGTCCGCCCTCGTTGCTTATACGTAGATAAAATATATATTAATAGAGCACATCGTTTCCGTTTCCGTCTGGAGTAAGGGGCGTCGTGACTCTTCCGGAAACTGGTCTCGCTATTTATTTTTCTAGTTTAACGCATCCCTGGCTTTTCCATTAAGTCCAAACGTCAGAAATGTACAGCGCCACCTCTTTGTGAACGGAGGAAATACCGTAGACGTCTTGCTATGATACGAGAGCTTATTATCATTTTGCATTTTTTTTTCTTCATTTCTCTTAAACTCGTTCAATGGAAAATACAGAAGAAATCGATCACGTTAAGTATTTCAAAACAAAAAATTCCATGCATATTTTAAATAAATTGTGATCGAAAATTGAAAGGCTCTGTTCAATTGACAAAAAATATTTGCAAACAAAAAATTTCCCATGTCTTCTTAATAATTTTTCATTCTGTCGGGGTTCGGGTTTATAAAGTTATTACTTTATGAAACATAGTGCTATAATTAATCATGCGATGTATCAAAACCACTTACAGAAAATCATCTAATACGCGGGTTCCCAACCCATGGGTCGCGACGGGTTTTCTGTGGGATCGCCAAGCTATACAGTCACTATAGTGTATTTTCGTTGTTTTTTTTAATTACCTAGTTAAAAATTCCTTTTATAATTGCACGGGGGTCGCAGGTCACATGGCTTTTATAAAAATGGTTTGCCATTCGAAAAAGCTGAGAACCTATGATCTAATAACTAATCATTTTATGCCAATTCTTCGTCATTGAAAAAATTCGAGGTACATTTTAAGATCTAATGATTTAACAAGTTGTAGTAAAGATATTTCTGAAATAATCCAAATCCGAACGATGGTTTTAGATATATTAAAACATAAAAAATACTATTTTTGTACTTATTCCACATTAGATTTATTAAGATCAGGACCGTTTTTTCTCATCGCGAGCATTATCAACTGATGAGAAATACAAAAACACAGCGTTATTTATACAAAAGCTAAGGAAGACTTATAAAGGGATGTCAAATAATTGGTAATACAAATATGTAAATAATTCAATAATTTAAATAATTCAGAGATTGATTCAATAAAGATGGAGACAGTTTTCACTCATCAACTGTTCAATTGATAGTGCTCGCAATGCAGGAAATCTTACTGTGAAACAAAAAAAATGTTATAAATGCGTTGTCATAGGTCACACTATGAATGCTTTAATTATAAGATTCGAACATTTTTCTATTAAACTAATAAAAACATATCCTCAAAAACGATACCACTTCAGATTTTGGTTTCAGTTTATTATAAATCAAAATTAATAATTTGAAATAAATGAGGTATGTGAAGTGATGAATGCCATGAGAAAATTCACTTGAAAGACATTCAATTACCGGCCAATATGTTCCATCAATGGCGTTTTTTTTCATATTCCATTTACGAAAGCTCTCTTCTGCCTCTATTGAGAGAGCGGCAAAACAACGATGGCCTTTTGAAATCGTAATAGCTTACGTCACTCAACCACGTGACGTTTTGAATATTTTACACTCAGCCAGCCAACAAAAGCGGAAATTACAAGAATAAAAATAAACAAAATATAAAATATAATACTTGTAAAGAAACGGCGCCACAATAATTAATGTGAGTTTATTAACGGTGCACTTCTTTTATGAATATCATTTATGACATTATTTTAGTAAAAATATCCACGATCGCTTCAAATGAGGAATCAATTTGATGAATGAAGTACGAAGCAGTTCACTAAAAATTTCACCCTTTACATATTTATAGAATCGTGTTTTTTTATTGTGACATTGAATCTAACTATCTTAAATATTTTCATACGTGCTACTATAGCACGAATAGCGTCGAATATTTACAACACTTGAGATGCCCTTAAGCATAGGTTCCCAAACTTTTCCGGATGGCGACCCCTTTTTATAAAAGCTACGTGACCCACGACTCACAATGTAATTGCAAAGGGCATTTTTAATAAGGTCATTTAAAAAAATTACGAAAGCGCATCGTACTGATTTTTTTTCAGTTGAGTGTATAAGTTGACGACCCCACTGAAAACCCATCGCGACCCATGGCTTGGGAGCCCGTGCGCTTAAAGGTATTGTCATTTTCAAAAATCTAGAATAAATGCAAAAAAAATACTTGTGAAATATACATTTTAGGTTATGTTAGTGTTTCTTTACTCAACTTTGTGAAAACAAAACTCGCCAGCAAAGATCAATAGCGATGTACCCAATATAGAAAAAAAATGCAATCTGATCATAAATTCGAAATTCGAATCTAACCTTCGAATGTGCTGTGCACAATATTACTTTGATCTTTAAATAGAAGCCGTATTTTTAATATTATAATTCCTTCTTTACGGCTCCGGCGGTCCAAATGAAATTTCCCCTCTCGCTGGTTCTGTATCTGTCAAGCGCGCGCAAAAATTACATCTATTCCATCGCTCCGGGATAATAATTTTGACCGACAGTGCGCGAAAAATGGCGAGGCGGGAACATCTTTGGCCGTTGCGGCACTTAACATAGAAAGGTGAGTGCCTACATTATTTATATTAAAATTTGATATCGAACATTACTCTCGCCAGTTGCGAGAAAACGCGAGATAAAGCTTTTTGGAGTGAACCTTCAACCCACTCGCACCGTTTCTCATCTGTCATTCCGTGGCGATAAATTTTCCCCACCAAATATTTTTTTCAATCGAACTGAAACAGAGAAAAAAGAGATAAAGCACATCACTGTGGTTAGGGTGTACTTATTCGGTATTACTAAAACTGAGATTCTGGTATTAGCTGTATATAAAATCGTTTATACTGTTAAATTTGAAAGAGCATTCTGTATGTCAGGATACAAATGATCGGATTAGATCATAGGTTCCCAACCCTTTTCGGATGGCGACCCCTTTTTAAGAAAGCCATTTGAACCGCGACCCCCAAGGCCAAATTGGAAAAGGCATTTTTCGTAAGGAAGTTAAAAAAAATCAACGAAAATGCATATAAGTGGATATTTTTTATGTTGATTGTATAAGTTGGTGACACCTCAGAAAAACCCGTCGCGACCCACGGGTTGGAAACCTGTGGATTAGATCATAGATTTGGTCACGTTTAATATTTATCGAACAAAATATATCTTGATAACTGTTTGTATTACATAAAAATGTAAGCAAAAACAAATTATAATATTTGGACGCTCAATATATGTATTTAGCCCTCGTTACCGTGGTGCAGTGGTCAAAGTCGTTGACTTCCGTGTTAGATCAAACGAAGTCGATCGACTGAGTAACAAGCAGTTGTCATAGAAAAAAAAGTGTTTACATACTTCTTATAAGATTCCATATGCTCCACATAGTGAGCCGAAATGTATTATATAATCATTTTTAATAAATTTCACGCCTGTACAGAATGAATACCAAATAAGAAGATTGAAAACCACTGCTTGAGTGAATCGGTGTGGAGTCTACCGGAAAATAAATATTCCGAATTCAAAATAAAAAGATAACTCCACTCCATCTAGCGACGTGTCCGCGTTTTACTTTGGGCTTAAAATGTTGAAGTTTTTTGCGACGCAGAGCTATTTTTATCCAATCAATATGTCTAGTGGCTTTCTAGAATAGATTTTTCTGAACTTTTGGAGGATTTTTCCTGTCGAAAGTCTCTTGTATCTCTCTTACTGGAAAATTAAAAATATTATAACATACTATAAGTGAAATAACTTCATTGAAATCTTGATTACTGAATGGGAATTTAATAAAATCTTCATAAATTATCTAGAAACGATTGTAAGCACGTGTTTATTTTTTATAATTAACAATAAGCATTACATCTTATTTCACACTCGGTAGAATATCTTGGTTATTTATTAAAATTTTAAATTAAAAATGAATTTCCAAAAATCTTCGGCTGTAGTTATTAAAAACATCATTCTAAGTCTTTCAATTAAGACCTCTCACTTCTGAGACGATGAGAACGAGGAGCTTACTTTTAAGAGGACAAGTTATCAGGAAATTACTCATTTTTTACTGTTGTTTCAGGATCAGTGTGATGGGTATGAAAACATAACGAACAAACGATGGGTAAGGATACAAAATATTTAAGTATGAATATTTACATCATTCGCGGGATGCAACTGAATTTGAAACAAAGAAAGGAGCAGCAACCATTTGACTACAGGACGCTTAAGAATAATTTCAATTTTTAATTTTTAATCTGATAATGCAATCTTAATTAATACGTTACAATATTGATCAAATTCTATACACTGAAACTGCTAATGAAAGACATTGAAATGATCATAGAAATGAAAAACCTTTCCTCGTCAGAAGCATTTGAAAAAATTAAGGACTTTTCTAAGAATTCGTGCCCTATGACTTATGTCACAGTAAGTCATTTTATATTTCAACAAAATCTAATAAGGATAATATTTTAAGTAAACAATACAACATGGAGTTAGTCCTTTACTTTAAATATTACTGATTTCTAGAAGCGAGATTACACTTCAACTGATGAAAAAAAATTGCAGGGCTATTTTTATATGGAAATGTTTTAATTCCACTTCCGGGTGGTATCTCTGTTTGGCTTATCCAATGCAGTTCCAACCGTACACTTTTATACGTACGGCTTTTGTCGAAGGCATGGATGTCAGTGATATTTTTTACATTCCTTCAAACCTTGCATGAACTAAACGAGGTGTAGAGAAAACGATAATCGTATTCATATTCATTTCCTGATCACATTACCTATACGTACCTTTTTTGAAAAGAGATAACAAGGGAATGATTTACACATAAATGTTGTTAAACGTATTCAGTTGTAAGGTTTTATAAACAGTCCCATTATATTATGTATTGTGCAGCCATGATAAAAAAACAATTGGATGTAAAGTCCTAATAAATAAATATTACATCAATATAGGCGGTGAACTCTTTTTGTCGTTCAAATCGCCTAATCACATTCGACTTTTTACTATTTTGTCTATTAATTACCTGAAAGTCCATTATGTATGACGTGGCTTAAAAAATTACCGTAGTGAAATCTAGCAATATAGAATCAGAAAATGGCCCACACAAAAGTTAATGAATACAAGCAGGCCAAAAAGATATAATATAACAACGTTTTCAATGGGAAAAGATCGTAAAGAATATGTTTTACTTACTGTTATCAATATATACAATAAATATAAGCATTGAATTTATATTGGGTGTTTTAAATAAAAAAAATAGCGGGATACAATGAGTTTCTTGAATTTATGGTATTTGAATAAATAATAAAAGAGCTTAGTCTTAAATTTTGAATGGGACTTTAAACTGATATAACAAAAGTTATTTTCAGTGCCTTTAAATGGGTGACTCTAACTTTTGAAAATGATTTCTATAAAGATCGATTCAAAAAAACTTGTATCTCAAAATAAATTGTTCAGAGCTTCATTTATATTTTAGATCTCTATAATTTGACAGGATAGTAAAATTGAATATCCGTTTATTTGACTGGCAGGTGAATGTTACACGTATTCCAGCTGTGCCAAATGTTCCTCTGAATATATTTTTTTCATGTTGTTTAAAAATGCGAACATTTTTTTCTTTGTCGGTAATAAATTCAGAGAATAAAAATAGCGGCATAAATTCTAGAGGTATTGAAAATATTTCACTGAGCATAGCGCAATAAATTTTTCAATATTTTCTATATTCGAAATAGCTTAGAAATTCAGAAAAATTGTGAAGTTAAGCTAGGTTCACCTATCCAACCGTATACATAGATCACAATATAATTCAATGTAGGATCGATTCATTTTTGCTTAACACATGAAATTCATACCTAGTACTTCGGAAATATAATAGAAATGTTACAACTGAGTAATAATTAGCTATCGTTAATGAGCTTTCACATACCTTGTAGTCGGACATGGCTAACAAATGTAATGTTATATAAATACCTGATTCTGCCAGGACTTGAAATAATTCAATTTTTAAAAAAAAAAAAAATCAAAATAATAACACATTTGTTTGTACTTTCTCACATTAAATTAATTAAAATCAGGACCGGTTATTAGCTTGATAATGCTTGCGATGAGCAAAACTGGTCCTGATCTAAATAAGTCTAATGTGGATTAAGTAAAAATGGGTGTTTCTATTTTTTATAATAATGCCATTCCACCAGGTTTTGACAATGAACACTTTAAAAGTGAAAGTAAATTTCCATATTGTATATTTTTTTACTACAAAATGATAACATTTATGAGATTAACATCAGAATTATAATCCACATTAAGACAATATTTGAATTAAAAAGATATTCAAGTTAATGTACCCAAAATATAAAAGCGTCACAGGTACACTTAAATCAAAACAAATATCTTTATTGTAATAACCGAGATTGGCCAGTGAGAAAAATACCCAAATTTTATTAAGTCAAGATTTCCAATTCTCATTCCCCAAGTAATCTCCGAAGTCATTTAATAGCAATAAAAATCGCAGTTGGTTCTTAATCTTTCGAACTATTTATCGTCGGAGCATTTATTTTATTACTAATTGAAAAACGGAACGATTCGCAACACAGAGGGAAGACTCAAAATGATTTCGCTTTTCTTCCGTTGTTTTGTTTCACTGTGCAACTTTAATTTAGTTTGGTTTTATTGTCTTGAACAGAAGCCGTGGAAATGAATGAATAGCGCTGGAAGTAGTGTTGCTCTGAGGACTCGATTTTTTAACACTGATACTACTGTACACATCACATGTTACTATTAATTATATTAAAAGACGTGACATTTTGTCCGGTGATTTATATATGTAAATGACATTTGACAGCAACATCTGATTTACTTTTGTTTTTGTAAATTTGAAAATAGAAACAACGATTGTCATGTATTTATCTATTCGAATGATAAACATTTATTATTTTTAATGTGCTAAATTCTAATTCTTTTAAACATTATAGTCAAATAAATAATAGACTTTTTTGAATCCTTCTACATATATTTTTTAAATATAAGAACTGGTTTTGACTGATATAAAACGCAATGTATAACAAAAACAATGTTTGACGTCCCAGCGTATAATGTATTATGGTTTATTCGAGAATGATTAGTATTATGCCTAAATATGTGAATTAAAAAATCTAGCCCAGTCTTAGTTTGATATAATTAGTTTTTATATTTTAAAATTGTGGTTTATTTTTTAAAGCATTCATTAATATTTAATACAATTAATGATTGTTTTGATAAAAATTGGTTGCAATTCAGTAGCTTAACTTTTTTTTCATATAAGATAAAGAAAATAATGAACAAGTAGTTGATTATTAAATTCCAAGTGCTGTGTTCAATTACACGAATATTTTTCATGTAAAATATCTGAACCTAAAAACAGAACGTCCATGCCCGGTCCCAATCTTTATAAAATATATATGTAAGTAGCACAAAAAGTGTGATTTGTTTAATAAAAATAATGCCTTTCCACCGAGAATAGTTAGTTAACAATTTTTAAGTGAAAAACAATTGCTAGTAGCAAATTAAAATAACATTTTGTTCTCTACTTCTCTTCTTCAAAATGAGAGATTTAGTGCCTTGATAAGAATCAGTTCTTGTGAAACAAATTCTAATGAGATCAGAAACTTATATGTTCGACATTATTTTCGCCTATGTTTTATACAGATAAGGACTTATAATGTGACAACTATACATTCTAATATAGTAATACAGACTTTCTCAATAAAAAAAAATATATACACATATATATTTCCGTAAAATCGAATGAATTATATCTATCACAACAGAAAGTTTAATCCTTTTATGATATATTGATATCTATAAAAGTATTCATATTGGTATGGCGTGCATTTTTTTCCGATGACGTCTCTAGTCGGAAGGTGCTGATCTTTTATGACTGCGAGAAAAGTTTCATTTACCTCTTTTTGATTATCTTCTTTACATTTCGCCGGAGCTTTTATTGTTTCGCGAATTACGTGAGGCATTTAATTCTCCTCTTTTTTCCAGCCTGATAACAAAAAACTTTGTCCAATTATCGCGCAAAAGTTTATTCGCATAAGCTCTCGAGCGAAAAAATGTTGGAAGCGCTTTTTGCTTCTGTGTGCAAATTCATCTGCCACTCTGTGAAAAGTCATTCATAATTAAGAAACACGTCATGTTGCTTTTGTTAATGTTCATTATAAAATAATTTGTGAAAAATGCACAATTTTCACTCTTTTAGACGAAATAATTATTTATATATTTGCTGATTTTGAATTGGACGACATAATTCACCGATGTAGGATAAAATGGTATGAACAATATGGCGACGACGAAATGACACAAACAATACGGCTTAAAAAAACAGCGAATGCAGTAAATTCCAAAAACCAATAATATTTTTCCAATAGAAAGCAATCGGTATATTATCAGCTCAGTGCCATAAGAAAAGAGTTTTCACAAGCTCGTTGAAACTAGACTACCTCCCTACCGATTTTTTAAAGTAGGTA
The DNA here is from genome assembly GCA_028554975.1 of Himalopsyche kuldschensis. Lineage (NCBI taxonomy): Eukaryota > Metazoa > Arthropoda > Insecta > Trichoptera > Rhyacophilidae > Himalopsyche > Himalopsyche kuldschensis. The sequence goes on from JAHFWI010000005.1 coordinate 4,605,218, forward strand.
CTTAAAATAATTATGATTAACTCGTAGATCTCATTTCTCTTGGCAGCTTTTAAGTTAGTGTTGTGCTATACCAGCATGCTTTTATTCCTAGCAACATTTAGAATTATTTTTCCTTTCTCAGCTAGAGTCTTCATTACAGTGGGGTATTAAATTAATTTAAGATGCGAGTGCTGCGTCCAGTCAGAAGTTTACTCAGTGATTTAGTCAGCAGCAGAAACATGTGAACACCACAACATTCCGTTAATTTTGACGTATTATTTAAGTGTCGATTTTTGTGTAAAAATGATAAATAAAGCAATCAAGCGAGTTTAGAGATAAAGGAACGATGATTTTTACTTGTAAACAGTGTTTTTTCTGTGTATTTTGGTAAATCATATGTATGTTAAAAATTATAGCATAAAAATTTATATACTGATTTGAAAGACTTGAGTCTATGGTTTGATTTTCTAGAGTCAAGATCTTGCGATAAACGAAACTGGTGAAGATATTAATAAATATAATATGTGGAAGCAGTCCGAAACATGTATTTTATCGATTTAAAAAAATTTCGGTCTACCAAGAATTGATATTAAACACTTTAAAAGTGATTACTTGCTTACTAGTGAATATCTTTTTGACATGTATAGCACTTTAAGACCGGTATTATAATAGCTTGCTATACCAGTCTTGTTTTGGCATAGCTTAAAAACTGCAAAATATTGAATTTACAGAAGGAATGTTCAAACAAAAATAAAACAAAAATCAAATAAATTCTTTGTTTCGTTCGTTTAGAATTGTAAATTAATAAAATTGCATATCCACTACGCTTTTTTTGTTTAAAAAAAACAGTTATCAGTTAATTCCCAAACACAACTAATAGATATTCAAGAATAAACTCAATACGTCAATTAACATGTTTTTTTTACTCTAATATCAAAAGTCCGAAAATAGCAAGTTATTACAAGCAGTCCTGTTACGTGATATTTCTTTCATATTAATAACCAGCAAAGCATGAAATTTTAAAGAAAACAGACTTACTCCCTGAGGAAATCTACGTTCAAATAAAAATGACTTGTTTCTCTCTACAGGCCATGAAAATTGTATTTAAATTTAACATTAATCTTATATTCTGTTGATTCAATAGCATAACGGTCGAACGATTTCCTGGGGAATATTTTTCTCTTTTTTTAGGGAAATTATACGATTAATATAAATATACTACTTTTATAATATAGGAGAGATTTATCGCATATTTTACAATGATGTTAAATTATAAAGTCTTTTTTTGTTTTTACGTACAAAGGAATAATTTTGAATTTCTGGGAATGCAGCGTATTTTCAAAAGAATTTTTCCGAAGGGAAAGTAATAAAATATATACCTATCTACGTATTCGTGTATTTTATGACAAGATGGAAAATTTTATATGAAAGACTTTTTTTTTAAATATATTTTTACGGTTCTAAGTAAACTGGAAATTTGTCTGTGCGTTCAAATTCAATTACTTTAAACAATTTTACGGATATTAAAATCTTTTTATCAACGCAAACGCAATAATATTATTTTCCATTGTCAGTTAAAAAAACATTAAGCCATTGTTTTCAAAACTGGATTCCTTGATTTCAGTGGTTGATATTAATATATGCACGTATTTGTTTAGATGTAGAATTTCGAGAACATAAACAAGAAACATTGAATTCTTTACCAGGCATCCCCAAATCTCGTCTTGAGGGCCACATGTGGCCCAATTGAAGATTTTGTGTGGCCCTTTCGGGGTTTTACACTTTCCATACATTTCGCATTCACTAAAAGTATTAAAGTAAGTAAGTTTGAGACGACTTTTTGGAATTTTTGTCTGGGTGTCTCATTACATCACCCAACATATACTGTTGAAGAATTTTTTAATTAAGTCAATTAGCAATTTGCATTAAAATAATTACATTTTGCGCCACATATCGCTGCGAGTCATCATGTTAAAAATTGTAAAATAGAAGTGTCGAAACAGGTTTACTGATGAAAATTTAGCGATATAATAACTGCGACGCGCTGACGTCCAAATTTCATGTCAAGATTAAAAAACTATCAAAAAATAATGTTAAAATAATTTAAAAAAAAACATACATACTGGCCCATCAGAGACATGCATTATTTTATTTGGCTCACCGAGCAATTCCAGTTGGGAATCGCTGCTTTAGACTTTAGACTACAGATTGTCGCAGGGTTTTACCTTAGAAGTAAACATTGATAAAGAAAAAAAAAGATTATCTAGAATGGTTGCCTTGAGATGAATCATAACAACATATAAAATGAATACGGAAAGAAAAATAACAATGTATTTTAATTCTACATAAATTATTTTTAAATATTTGTTGATAGCTATTTCGGCTTACGCCTTCGTCAGAACTATGTTTAAAACGTGTATTAGAGATAGCTTATATACCCTTTGCTAGACAGGGTGCCTCCTACATAATCTCTTTCTGTTGAAACCATACCGACGTCACGTGAAAGAATTTAAATAAGTTTGATTTATTGGTCTAAAGTAATGGTGGGAAACAATAATTTGGGTATTTTTTGGGGGATCGTGTGAAAGCACTTAAAATCTGCAATTTCTAAGTGCATCTGTTTTAAATTGTTTTAGGTTTATTGTTTGTTAATGGTTTTAACAGAGGTGAGCTATTAATTGTGATCTGATCGTTAAGAATTTCATTGGACTGATTATACCTATTAATTTCAAGCTGTTCCAATGCATTCAGTTTGAGGCCCTTATTGCAGGAATGTAAACGAATCGGGACCGAATTCGGATTATGTGCTAATTCTATAAGGTGATTTGCATATTGTGAATCAGTTTTTCCATTGTTAAAGGATCTAACATGCTCGTTAGCGCGAATGGATATCTTCCTACCGGTCTGTCCGACATATACTAAATCACATGTACCGCAAGTCATCTTATATATACCGCTTCTATCAAGTTTATTAATCCTGTCTTTACTATTTTTAAGATGTGTACCTAAGTTATTATTAACTTTAAATGCTACATTTACTGAATTTTAAATCTCGTGGTGAATTTTTTCACTAATACTCCCTAAGTAGTTAATTGATTTAAAGAAGCGGTTTTCTTGTATTAAGTTAGGGTAAATAAGTTTTCTAGCTAGTTTTAAACGTTTTTTATATAGTAAGTTTGTTATCACCTTTTTCTCATAGCCATTATTACGCGCAATTTGTTCTATAGTATGTAATTCGTTATAATAATCTATCTGATTCATCGGTACAGCCAGTAATCTGTGTATCATTGCATTGTATGCAGATAGTTTAATTTGCCAAGGATGAAGTGATTTGGAATGAATAGTAGTATCACAGAAGGTTGGTTTTCTAAAGATTTTAAATTTATGTTGATTTTCTATTCTAGTGATGGTTAAATCTAGAAAGTTAATGCAGTGGTCTACCTCTATCTCTAGTGTAAATTTAATTTTTTCGTGTATCAAGTTAGCCTTGTTTAGAAATATATCTAACTGCCTATCCGTGCCTTGCCAACAAATTATAATATCATCTACATAGCGGTAGTAATACACGATATTTTTGTTATCTATTTCTAAAATTTTGTGTTCTAAATTATCCATAAAAATTTCAGCGACCAATGGGCTTAGCGGCGATCCCATCGGTAATCCGTCGTTTTGTTGATAGTATACCGAGTTAAATAAAAAATAATTAGTCTCGGTGCACACTTGTATCAGAGAGTAAAGCTCTTCAGATTCGAAAGGGTTTAGTTTTGATTTTTCTAGTAAATCGTGGATTATTTCAAGACATTCTTTTACGGGAATGTTCGTAAATAGGCTCGTAACGTCTAGTGAGATTAATTTACTGTTCGTGGGCAGTTAAAATTAGCACATAATCCGAATTCGGTCCCGATTCGTTTACATTCCTGCAATAAGGGCCTCAAACTGAATGCATTGGAACAGCTTGAAATTAATAGGTATAATCAGTCCAATGAAATTCTTAACGATCAGATCACAATTAATAGCTCACCTCTGTTAAAACCATTAACAAACAATAAACCTAAAACAATTTTAAAACAGATGCACTTTAGAAATTGCAGATTTTAAGTGCTTTCACACGATCCCCAAAAATACCCAAATTATTGTTTCCCACCATTACTTTAGACCAATAAATCAAACTTATTTAAATTCTTTCACGTGACGTCGGTATGGTTTCAACAGAAAGAGATTATGTAGGAGGCACCCTGTCTAGCAAAGGGTATATAAGCTATCTCTAATACACGTTTTAAACATAGTTCTGACGAAGGCGTAAGCCGAAATAGCTATCAACAAATATTTAAAAATAATTTATGTAGAATTAAAATACATTGTTATTTTTCTTTCCGTATTATAATGGAGTTCTACCAAGTAAATGCCTACTCAATCAATCAATCAATATATAAAATGAAGATTAAGTTCATACATGGTCAAGAAGGATTACCCGTTCTAAAATTTTAAAACAATACAAATTGTGAAATAAAACCGAATTCGTTTTGGTAATGGCTATCATTATGAAATTTAACTGGTTTCTCATTTTGTTTAGTGAAATATCAGCGTACCACAATACGTTATTCCATTCAATGTTATTGTGCATATTGTGATACCACTAGAGACTCCAATTCGATTATCGAGTATACTCGTCCATTTTCCAAGTACTCGATACTCGAGTAATTTGAAAAATACTCGAGTAGTACTCGTTTAGTAATAATCGTCGACAGTTTTTTTCTTCTGCGAAATATAAACAAACTTAAAATTAATTGAAAATTTGTTGAAATATATGTGTTATAAATTGAAATAAATGTTTGATTTTGGTTTGAAATAATTTTACTACTCGATACTCAAGTAGTTGAGATGTCGAGTAATTGGAGTCTCTAGATACCACCCTTAACGACTCAAAGCATTATCGAACTCTGTATCAAAAACGTGATTTAACAAACCCGTTTCCTTTTTTACGTAACAAATTATTTCCTCCCGGAACTAAAATATTGCTGCGGATTATTCATTCCGTACAGCAAAAAAAACAAAGCAAATGAATGGCTGTTTTAAATTTATTTGTGAGTTTCGAAACTGAAAATTTGGTGTATCTTGATATATTGCTGGAACTTTTGCAGTTCCTCTACGCTCTGGCTTGATTTATAAATTTTAATTGTACAGACTGTCAACTGTGACTAGTAGTGTGTTCAATGTCCAAATGGAATGTTGTCGGACTGACTAAATGGGCCAACCTTTAATAATCTTCTTGCGCAAATAATAGTCAATAAAGGACTTCACCTTACTTACACCATATCGAATGCAAGCTTATATTGATGTTTACTTCTAGTTTATTGTTACATTTAATTACATTTCGTCTCTGTTACCTTGGATTCTCGTTTTGTCGTCACATATAAAAATAAGCGATACATGTGAGAAAAAACGAATATTGACACTCATACACAGTTAACCTAAAAATAAAAATAGTAACACATTTTTAGTACTTATTCCACATAAAATTTATTGAATCAAGACCGGTTTCGCTGATTGCGAGCATTATCAACTAATAATAAATACAACTGAACAGAGATATTTGTACAAAAGTTATGTAAGAAACAACTTGTATCTCTAGCAAGTCATACCTTGTATTTCTTACTTAATTTTTGTATAAATATCACTGTTTCATTGTATTTCTTATCAGTGATATTTATACAAAAGTTAAGCAAGAAGTACAAGGTATGACAAACAATCGGTTTTACAACTAAGCAAATAAATTGAAGCAAACTAGACTATAATTAAAATTTTGAAGACCTCTTAGCAATGCAAGCTATTTATTACATCAAAAATCATAAAAAAGTGTTATTATTTTTACTATAAAGCCATTTCACCAAGTATTGACAGTGAACAGTATGCCTTGTTCCATCCCGTGACATTTTTGCAGCCAGAGTGAATAAATCAGTTGTCAAATAATTTGTAAATATACAATATGGATACATTTTTGGACCACCAAGTAAATTGACTACGTAATAAAAACCGCGTTATGCACGGGCCAATGTTCGTTGTTTGTATTGCAACTGTTTATATTGTAAAAGTACTTTTCGTTGCAAGAATGCAGTGCTTTTATTGAATTGAACACTTCAAAGCCTACATGCTATGTTTGATGCACATTGTACATACACAAATTGCCGTGCTAAACACAAAGGAAGTATGTTTTTGTATTTTTAATGATTTTTCAATAGCCATTAACCTTTTTCATTATATTTAATATTCAATAGGTATCTTATTCACTCAATCAACAGATTTATTCTTCTGATAAAACAACAAATCAAACATGTAAATTAATTAGTTATTTCCATTCCCTAGAAGTGTGAGCGCTTAAAAATAATTTTGAATCTTAAACTGTGATTATCATTTATTTACTTTGTACAGATGATGAATGTACAATTTTTCCTGGATTTAAACTTATGTACCTCTGAGCCAGCTTTACATACTTACTAGTAAATATGTGATATCTATCCGACGATTTTATTCGTGCATTCTCAGATGATATTGAATACTAATAATTTGTAGTGAGTTTTTTTCAAAAATATTTATTTATCTTATTGTTGTTGAAAAACCGTTTCTTTAAAATCTTATATAATACAGAAGAATTGATTTCAGGTTTCGATCCGTTAATTTAAAATAAATGAGTTCTCCACTATGTAACAATGCATAAAAGACTACTAAAATGAAAATTGTTACAAAAAATTAATAAGAATATATGTTCATCCAAAATGAGAATAGTTTCAATGGAATATTTCTAATCACCCACCGAGCTTAACAGGTAAATTAAAAATAAGTTTTAATCAGGATTTATTAACCACAACCACATATATTTTCTTAGTTGATTGGCTATTCAATGTTAAAATATCTTAAGATTAGTTAAAATCATATAAATTATAATATACATTTTTTTTGCGAATGGACTATTTGGAACAAAGTATGGTACCCAAATCTCTTGTCAAATATCATTTTATTTTTTAAATCTGAACATTTTTAAATGGCGCACTGCATTCAGGAAGCGTCATTGCCACCCCTCAGGCAACGTCTTCCTATTTCATTTTACGAAAATATATTTTCATACGGGAAACGGGACGCTATGGCACTATTGCGAAAGAGGATTGTGCCAAAAGATACAACATACAACTTATTATAATAAACAAATTTTTCGTGCTATTTAAATTATCTACCAATCATTCACCATCAACAATTTTCATTTATTTCCTTGAATCTTGTCCTGTAATAATTGTCATAGTAACACGTAGGTAACTGATAAGTTTTTGGGTTCTTTTTCACTAACAATATCTTGGCGGAAACGCATTGTATTAAAAAATGAGAAAACATTTTTTGCAATCAATTAATTTATTAAGTGCGGGGCTGGTTTCGCTCATCGCAAACATTTTTAATTGATAAGAATATTTACGGGTATTTTGTATTATACACTTTTATGTTAATCTTTAATTGTTTCATTGATTTGAATCGTTCGATTTTTGTACTTCATTATTTTTTCATTAACGACCCAGGATTTCAGTTCGGCATTTTAAGTCAGGTAACAGATAAACTTTAACTCAATTAAGTTTATGACATATTCTCATGTGACATGCGTGTATGTGGGATATAAATAAAATTGATACAATTTACAGTAATAAGTATAATATGTCTACAGGCTGCTGCGCTAAAAACAATACAGTGGTACACGCTTATCAGTAATTCTGTAAGGAATAGATATGGCACACAGTTGTAATTTTTTTCTTACATATTGCCATTTTTAGCCATATTTTCTCAGTGTAGAACATATAGCTCGTAACTCCAATTACTCGACATCTCAACTACTCGAGTATCGAGTAGTAATTTTTTTAAATACTCGAGTAGTTTCAAATGTAGAAAAATATTTGTTATTTATTCAAATTTATATATATATCAATAGATGATAAACAAATAAATATGCTTATTTAATTTCATTTATAGATTTATTTCAATTTATGAAATCTATATTTCAAAAATAATAGATATACAATTAAACGTCTCCAATTATAATTTGGTTCGAAGTTTTATTTTTTTATTCCCGCAGTAAAAAAAACTCTGTTGTTGTGGACGCCAGTTTGAAAGTTAACAATCAATTAAATAGTGATTTCTAGTTTTCCTGCTTGCTGTTTAAAACAAAATAAAATTTGAAATAAATCTTCATTTGTAAATTACGAGTATTACTCGAATATTTTTCAAACTACTCGAGTATCGAGTACTTCAAAAATGGACGAGTATACTCGAGTATCGCGTACTCGATACTCGAATTGGAGTCTCTACTCGTAACGCAGCTGATTTCAATAGAAATTGATTGGCGAGAACTTCTTGTTATTCAGTCGTTTTTCAACTATACTTTTTGGGAGATATAGAAGATATAATTAAAGAGCTAGAACATGATCATGTATAAGCTTATCGCTTTCGTATTGACCAGTTTACATGACTATTTATTATCAATACATACACAATATTACTGATACTAATGTAAATAAGGCTTTGAAACACCGTTTTCAATCATATAAAAAGTTTCAATACTTGGCACAAAAATCACCAAAGTAAAATATTCCATACGTTTAAAATATCTTATACTAGTATTGCTACCCGGCGTCGCTCGGACTAAGCGACCAATAATTATTTAATTTTATATCATTCGACATAATTATATCACAAAATCTAACATCCAAAATAGAGTAAAATAAAATCACAAACTTTATTTAATTTGATGACAGCCCCATTCTCGCCCATTAAAATGTCCAAATTCAAGGAAAAAATCTAATTTGCTGTTAAAGAAATGTCAAATAATACCTCACGTAAATAATAAACATTATTATATTAATAAAAGCCGGGAAAAGTTCAGTAGAAGACTAATTTATTACATTTTGACTAAATGTCTTCGCCGATAAAAATTCAAACATATTTTTTTTCATATTCATTTTTATGGCAACTTAATGACCAAAAATGCAAAAGGGAATTACAGACCTACAGACATACATACGCCGTTTCGGTTTTATATATAAGATTATAGTGACACTGATATATATGAAACATTATTAAAATATAAAAAAAATCTAGAGCTTATGAAATGACCCTCTGCGATCAAACATAAAATGCACTGCATTGCTATCATATTATAATACTTCGAGGAAAAATGATTCCATCGAAATAATATTATAAAATACATCGTTAGCGACAGGGATATCGTAAAGCTTTTAAGCTTTTATTCACACACGGTATTTTTAAAGTTTTCATAGAACTTGATTAAAAAAATAATAATGAACTGAATACTTCTCTGCAGATCCCGAAAACAATATTATGATAAAATTAACATTCACAGTAAATTTGAATATAGAACACATCACATAGTACTTTTTCCATTATAGCTCAGATCATTATCATACATTCCTGCAGATATGTGACATAGTGAGTTTTTGTTGGCCTCTAATTTAAATTTACAAAAATGATAAATTATTTTTTTTTGTTCGCACCCTATGCCCTCTTCCTTACCGTTCATCCGATTGCAATGAAACTTTGACAAACGTTTTGCTTGCACTTGCGTGGAGGTTTTTGGTATAGGAAAATTAGCTTACAGTGGGTGTTTTAAATAAAAATCAATTTTGTATGCGCTGCCATACCGTTCATTTTGACAACTTATTTTTGCACTTGCACATAGGTTATAGACATAGTACAATTAACTTTTATTAGGTGCGCGTGTGTCGTACCATAGACAATCGGAAAAAGACAAACAGCAAACGTCAAACGGCAAATTTCATCGATACCCATCAATATTACTGAAATTAAATCGAAATTATGTATCTTAAATACTGTGCATCCGAAAGCTCTTCAAAAAACACAAACACTTTCTTTTCTTGAGTGGCATTACAATGCTTGCCGGATACCGGCTAGTCTAGTATAAAATCATCATTGTAAATCCACCCTAAATGATGATAATAAATATATCGACTAAATCCATTAATGGCATATGAAATCTTAAACAAACGTTGTTGGCAAATATTATATGTCTATCAATTTAAATTGAGAATAAACATGGAATAGATAACGCAGACGTGACGTTAGGGGCGTTTGTTTGATGAATCGAAAGCGTTTTGAGCGAAGCCTCCTTTTGTCTCACGACCACAGAAACCACAACAAAGCCTTCGCGAACAATATTTGATTAATTTCAAATAAACAATCAATGTTGTTTGATTAATATTATGATATTATTCAAACAACTCACCTGAAGCACTCTGAACAAGTTGATTTTTGTTGTCTCGTCTCATAATTATAATGTAGTTCACAATTTTTAAAGGTGGCCTCCATAATCAGCGGTTTTTTTTTTTAAATTCTTTTTTAATTTGAAAAAAAAAATTTGGCACTATAGCTTACGCCAATGCGCCAAATATTCTGAGTTGTGAAAGTCATACGAGATTAACTTGATGGTAAATAATGTATCAGTTGTGCACAAAATCAACGATAAATAACATACACCCAGCCCAAGATCTCTTTTTTTTTCAATGGAAAAAATCTGACCTTGCCGGGGATTGAGCCCGGGCCCCCCGATCGCTAGGACAAAGCTCTTGCCACTAGACCACAGGGACCGACTATGTTCCATATAAGATGAAAGAAAGTATGAATGTCTTTCGTTTATTTTTTATGGTCCTGAAATCGTTACTATCTTTCTAGGTCGACCCAAGGGCGTGACGGGCATTTATTATTTACGTCCCTGTTGCATTATGAAGGTGGTTGAGAAATCAGCGGTGACGTATGTGAAATCCCTGGATGTGAAACAACCAACTTGTGCCCAAGTCGAAAATTCTTATTATAATTTTATTTCATTTTCCATTTGTGTCTTAAGCTTACATTCGTGATCCAACCGTGGCTTTGTCGTTTTCCTAAATCAAAATATTTAAGTATAATCTTAAAATTAAAAAAATACAACAAGTGAAATTAACCAAGTAGCCTTTTGAAAATAGATATGTTAGACCCAGTATCATATTCTTCAGGTCTTCAAGAATCCTGTAAGTGACATGAGATTATTAAAAACCCTGAAATAATTAATTGTTTTCTTAAAATAAAAGTATGCTCTGAACTAATACAAAAATTTTATCATTTTACTACTTGGCTCACTTCACTTTTGAAGGGTTCAAATGATTTATTTATTTATTCATAAAAAAATACAAATCATGGCATTACAGCTTACGCCAATACGCCATGCATTTGACAAATGTATTTACATATACATACATATACAAGTATACACATAATAAAAATTACAAATTTTAATTATAAGAACAGAGAGAAAAAATTTATAAAATCACATTAGAAATTTTAAAGATGTCAACCGAGTGAGTTCCGAGAAAATCAAATTTTATTCTTAAAATATAGTATTCGTCTGAACTCACTCACGTCAATATGAAATATGTCAACATCCGAAGCAATGACGTTTAAAATTGTTAAAGCCCTTCCCAGTGGCATTCCCATTGGCAGACTGGTTCTACCTCTTGGAAGAACAAACAACTCATGTTCACGATTCCTCAAAAAATTATCAGGAACATTCAATTTAACATTTTCAAGAATGGTGGAATTCTCATTTTGGCCTCGGATAAGCCTAAAGAAATATAATGCCAAGTACATTTCTTTTCGAGCATTCAAACTATTGAAAGTGAGCAAGAGAAAGTCGGTTGGATAAAGCCATTTTAAAGATATGTTTGCAGTGAATCTCATTTCTTTTACAATACTATTTCAGTTATTATTTCACTGAAATACTTTTTGTTTTCATTTACATATGTAGTAAGCTTTCACGTAGTGTTAAAATAAAAAGTATAAACGTCATTGAACAATTGGGTATTAGAAAAGTTTCACCATTTTTAGACTTTGCCTCTCAGTGGTAAAATTGGTTATTCGAGCATGGCTTTGTCTCATCATTACATCACCCACAAACACAAGAGATTTCTCAGGAAATCAGACCGTCAACATTAAGATTTTTTAAAAATTAAATACAGTTAGTCTCATAAAAATAGAGCATAATAACTTTACAGGCAGTCACTGGAAAAACTTCCAGATTTGTTTTTTTAAACGCTATTAATTTATCTCATCAAAATTGTGAAAACTGTCGGCAGTAATCAAAAAATTGCTAATAAAATGCCAACTTAACATTTTCGAACATAAAACATTTTAAGTAAACAACTCGTACAGGTTGGGTTGGGTGGCTGTGAAAATTTTGCTGAATATTTAAATTTGAAAGTATAGTTAAAATGAAATTTGTTTACTAAACGTGTTTGGTGGTTAGCAGTGGCGTTGTGTGAGAATGATATCGATACATCATAATTTAGGCATACATCTCTTGATTAAATATTAGACTACATATCATTAAATGCCATATAATGTTTACCAAATAGCCTCATAAAACTTTTAAAACAAAGTTAACGCCGAAAGATTATAAAATATTTATCTGTCAACTGGTAATTAATATGTATTGCCATAAAAACCTTCTAAATTTATAATTGCTGACAAAAAAAACAGTAAAGCAGAACTTTTTTTAACAATTTGATAAAGCATTACGTCATAAGGCTTGTTCGCATTAAAGTTCTTTGTGACTATTTCATATCTGAGTTTAATTGTATAATTAAACAATTGTATGTATATAAAAAAAATCGTAGCTAACAGAGAGACGTGTAGGGATGATAAATTCATAGTGGGACCAGTTAAAGAGGCCAGCTGATGCATCCATATGTTTTGAATATTATTTTTTATTTATATATAATAGATACTTACACATAAATACATGAATACGTCAATACAGCACAAGATTAGGGATAAAAACAGCTCACAGCAATGGTTGAATGCCCTGAAAATTTTAAAGACACCGAGATCCATGCTACCGAACTGAGCTCAAAAAGAAGATTTCTACTTTAGTCACCGTATACTGAATCGAATTTTGAGCACCTTTTACTCAGCTATGAGAATAGATGCTTGAGTCACATGTATAGAGTAAGCAAAATTTACTTTTTGATTAACAAGGGTATGATAGAACGAGCCAAGTAGTTATGGCACTACATTGGTCAAGAAAAGTCATATGAACTGGTTTGGATACATACAAATGGTGCTTCTCGCATCATTAACGGCTGTTGGGTATTGTTGATCGGATGCACCAGGTTAGGTTAGACGATTCCAATATGTCATGGAACGAAGCAAGGCGATGATCGATTCACAAGAATTCAAAAATTAACACGTAGAAAGAAGATATGGTAAATCGATAGAAAATAGTAGCAAAGAATTTCTTTGTTTTCTAACATTTTTATTTATTGACTAAAATAAAAGGTCTCCCATATTTTTAATCTTGAGATGAATTAAGTCAAAATATACTTGCAAAGAAGCGAAACATGTGTAGCTCATAATAAATCTAAAATGAAATTGTTTTATGTACTCAAAAATAAACTGCTGGTGCCGTGGAAAAAAAATCATATCCACAAAACCATTGACAGTGACAGCTGCGTAAAAAATATATGGTGCTTTCAAAATCATGGAATAGGTTCAGGATATTAAAATTATCATTGAGTATTAGGACGATTGTTGTGTTCAGATATATATTATATATGAGTACTCCACTGGATATAATGCAGTAATCGCAGGGTACTTTTACCTGTTGGAAGTTTTAATTAAAACCTTGGTTACGCGAAAACTCTATTATGAACCGTAAAATGTATCCTGCCTAACCAAACAACAATATTTCCAACGATAAACCAGTAGCGGATAAATCTGTGTGTGAACGGGACTTAATGTTTTATTTTGTGACCCTACCTTCGCATATTAACTTTTGCGAAAAATAGTGATGGCTTAAAATTTACAATTTTGTAGAATATTTGTTTTATAGCCACTGAATTTTAGTTACAATTCTATGGGTAATATTCTTTCATAATATTGTTGTGAATTTTTTTTTTGACCATGTCCACTCCCTACTTGGAGTATATGGACTCCTCGCGGAGTTTATCTCAACATATGTTTTTTGTTTTCTACGAGAACTGCTTGTTACTCAGTTGCTCAACCTCTCTTTTTTGAAGAGAGAAAAGATGGAAGGATAAGAGTACTAGGACAGGACTAGTGATTAGCTAATCGCTGTCACTATGCGTCACTCTTTGGGATCGGAAGGGTGGGAAGGGATTTTCAACAATACAAACACCCATGCCTTTGAACAGATTTATCTACTGAAAAAATCCGCTCGTACCGGGAATCGAACCCGGGCGGTTCGGCACGCAAGTCAAAACCGTTGCCACTGCGCCACGGATCGGACATATGTTACGAATATTATTTACATATTGTTTGATTAGTATGGCCTCCACTCGGCGAAGGATCGTTTTCTTGTTGAAGTGTTTAAACTTATATATTGAATTGAAAAATACTACATTTTTTTTACTTATTCCACAATTAATTTATTAAGATCAAGGCCGGCTTCGCGAACAAAAGAGTTTTTTTTTTTTAATTAACCTTTCATCCAAGTATTGCCAACTTGAAAGTTTGAAAAATTTTAGGTAAGAGTCTGAGTAACAAGCAGTTTTCTTTGAACAACTTGAATCGTGTAATTGTTGAATAGTTTATAAAATACTAGTGTTCGTACCCGGCTTCGCTCGGACCAGTTTAGGGTTATGTTCACCTCGGCGCGTAAATTCAGACGGGCCAAGTTGAAGCAACTTTTTTCATAATTCAAAAGTCTAGGTCAATTAAAATGGAATTAAAATGAACATTTCAGACTGGCATCGACATTTCACAGCCCCTTTCATATATTGACAGCCCCATTCTCGCCCATTAAAATGTCCAAATTCAAGGAAAAAATCTAATTTTCTGTCAAAGAAAAGTCAAATAATACCTTCACGTAAATAATAAACATTATTATATTAATAAAAGCCGGGAAAAGTTCAGTAGAAGACTAATTTATTACATTTTGACTAAATGTCTTCGCCGATAAAAAAATCAAACATATTTGCTTTCATATTCGTTTTTATGGCAACTTAATGACCAACAATGCAAAAGGGAATTACAGACCCAAAGACATACATACGCCGTTTCGGTTTTATATATGTACTACTCGATACTCGAGTAATTGGAGTCTCTACACACACATTGATAACGAAACAAATTTACCGTCGAAACTTTCGCGAGCGAAATCAATTCGTTTGTTTGAACTTGCAACAACAATGCAAAAGGGAATTACAGACATACATCCCCCGTTTCGGTTTTATATATAAGATATACCTTAACAGAATATCGCTCACACATTAGAGCTTAGACTATTCGGCTACATGAATATGTATGGTAAAGACACAAATATTTGACTTAGATTCACTTGGAACTAGTAGGTCTGAAATAACTTCTTTTGCCAGAAGAACAACGATAGTACATATATATATTATAATCAAATGGTCGCAAGTGGAGCGAGGCTCATGTTGCTTAAATTAAAATTGAAGTGCTTCTCGTAGTTGTTTTCATTACATCTTGAATACATTATACATAAAATTACGTTCGTAAAATTGACATCACTGAGTAGTTTCTCCTACCATATTTTTATTTTAAAGTTTCCTGGAAACATTGTTTGAAAGCTTTTTAATTTTAGACTCGCGGAGTCGTAAAAAGGGAATTTGTCAGAGTGAAAAAGGAGCTTCAGACAAGTTTTCAAATGGAAAAGACTTTCTAAGAAAAATAGAGTGAAACGCTTTCTTTTAGGATCAAAGCAGTATTGAACACTAATTAACTATACCGTTATTATTATTTTGCAGTGAAAATTATCAAAAAAGTGTAGGTTTTATGACAATATTTTTACATAAGTGTTTTTAATAATTAATTGTTATTACTTTCACATCTGAGGCAATAATAATATTCCGATCTGAAATACATTAAACTATCTACATTAACCAGCCGCATAATGTATCAGCAGTTAAACTAATCAAACAGTGTTGTTTAAGTTTACGCGACATTGAATGAATTCAGCACTGTTGATGTATGAATCGTAATCACTCATTATATATTGCAATGCTTCTCAACTAATAAAATCCTTTATTTTAAGGTAATATTATAAATTGATTGAGTAGGCATTTACTTGGTAGAACTCCATTATAATACGGTAAGAATAATAACAATGTATGTTAATTCTACACAAATTATTTTATATATTTGTTGATAGTTATTTCGGCTGTATATATGTATGTTTTATAGTTCTGACGAGGGCGTTAGCCGAAATAGCTATCAACAAATATATAAAATAATTTATGTAGAATTAAAATACATTGTTATTTTTCTTACCGTATAAAATT
The DNA here is from genome assembly GCA_028554975.1 of Himalopsyche kuldschensis. NCBI lineage: Eukaryota > Metazoa > Arthropoda > Insecta > Trichoptera > Rhyacophilidae > Himalopsyche > Himalopsyche kuldschensis. The sequence goes on from JAHFWI010000005.1 coordinate 4,621,558, forward strand.
ATAAAATTTACTGTGATTTTTATATGCATGATATTGAATGTTAAAAAATCTAATCAAATTTAAACAACCTATCTATCGCTAAACAAAAATATCATTTTATCAAAAACTTTTAACTGCTTTTTGACAAACCAATCTATCCATTTACTTTAAAAATATGTGTATTCCAGCTTATCAGAATAGATTTAATAAAATGATTCAAACGATTGATTTGCTAGTGAATCTTTCTCCATATTTAAAATTATAATTTAAATTATAATAAGATCAAAAAATTAACGCATTTAAGCAAATAATTGGCAAAACGTCGAATGTTTTTAAAATTATAAATCATAAAAAACCATGTTTAAGGTCTCTTATTTCAATTTTTAAAAATCCTTCCCAGAATTTGAGATCAAATGTATCTGATCGTTAATGTAAAGTTCTCACCATTATATCACAGAGACCGCCAACATCGAGGTCTTTATGTGGTTGATCAATTCATTTAAACAGACGTCTCATAAATGCCTCATTACTGTAATTTTTCTGTAGAAGTCAAATATTCATTATCTAAATTGAAGATGTTCTCGACAAGTTTTTATCTGCTCTAATTGATACAGTCCGAGTTGGCCTGAGTTCATTTTGAACTGTTATCTGGTAGAGTGCCTTCATCTATTTCAGCACTATCAAAGACGCTGGTAATATTCATTATCCACCCCTTGAAATGAACTGGCTTAGTTAAAAGTTTTTCATTTTTTTTACGTCAAAGAACAGTAAATGCGGTGATTTCTCTGTTCAGTTAAATTATGAACAAAGGAAATCGGAAACGTCTTTTATAACTATCAAGAATTCAATTTATGATATATTTTAAAGACTCAGCATAATAGCATGATATGCTCAATTCGATCATTAACTCCTGAAGCCTAATACTAAAAGCTTTACCCTAGATGGGCCCGGTTTCAAGTCGGGGTAAGGTCAATATAAATTAGATTATTTCAGTATAATATTGAGCTCTGAGAAATAGGTTTTTGTTATATCATTTCAATTCGAAATAAATTCGAGTGACATTTATTAACAATTCTAATTTTCACAAAAAGAAACCTATTTTTTAAACTAAGAAAACAGTATGTTGTGTTTAAACTCACACTCATGCTTACGTGCAACGTGCTAACATATTTGAATACAGTCAACCGTGCGCTATAGCGAGTATAGCGGAAACTTCTATAGAGCTTTTTTCCATAGCGTATGAAGCGGTTTTTCGTACAAAATACAATGGATAAAACGAAACCCTACATTTTGTATGGGTGCCTAAGTTTATATAGCGTTTATTTGTTAAAGCGTATTCTCTATCCGCCCGCTATAGCAGGGCTGACTGTACTACTTATAAAAGCTTAATGTATAAATATATATAATGTTGATTTTAGAGTTAAAGACAAACAAAAATAAAGCTAATTTTCACATGTTATATTTGTTTCAATGCTAACTTTATAAATATATAACATAATAATAATATCTACATCTAATGCAATTTGCACAAAACGCATCTGTAAATACTACGAATAAATTGTGTCTACTAATTAAACTAACTCGGTACATAATTTACATAATACTTTGTGAATAATCATTCAAAACCTTTTATCATATTCACAAGCTTTCGGTATGTAGGTACACCTACATGCTGAAATCACGATAGAAAGCTTTCCGGTCCAAAGACCGTTAGTAAATATGGTGTTATTCGTTCAGATGATTCTCAAAGTTTTCACAGTGATGATTAGGTAATTTAAATGACGCAAAAAGACTTTTGTACTTTCGTACTATGTACTTCGTGAAATCGTGAGCCTTCCTGAAAACTATTAAAAGTTTTATCGAGCTACCTTTTTAAAATAAATATACGAAATATTTCACAGACCTACATATCAATGTGACATTTCCATCCTGGATCAACACAACACATCAATTGTTTTAATTTAAAATTTATATTTTCGTATTAAGAAATATGATTTTCTTTTATTTTTACATGATAAAATATAAATGTACATATATATACGTCTTGATCGCAAACCTAGCACATACCAACTCTCTTCTTTTTTCCGTTCTGGCTGCGCATCGTTTTCATTGTGTGTTTTGATGAAATTATTGACAGGTGGCATTATCATCTTGCAATTATTGAAATCGGATCCCTGTCAACATAATACTATAAAATAAAACTCAGATTTGCACGAATTTACCTTAAATAATTTACTTATTTATTTATATATATATGTACATTTTTAGGTGTTCACTGTCAATACTTGGTAGAATGGCATTATAATAAAAATAATAGCCCATTTTGAATGATCAATTTGAATGATTTTTGATTTAATAGCTTGAATTGCCAAGAGGTCTTAAAAATTTTAATTATACTATAATATGTTGCTTGTAGTTTTCTCCAATTTATTTGCTTAGTTGTTATACCAATTATTTGTCATACCTTTTAATTCTTGCTTAACTTTTGTATAAATATCACTGTTTCGTTGTATTTCTTATCAGTTGATAATGCTTGCCATGAGCGAAACCGGTCCTGATTCAATAAATTGTATTTAGGATAAGTACTAAAATCATATGTATATCGTTAAAGCTCTTCCTAATGGCATCTTCATTGGTAGGCTGGTTCTACTCCTATAACGTGGTTGGTTGTAGAGTGAACAATGCATGATGTGCGAGTTGATTAATGTCTTGTTTCTTATTGATGTTAACAATAAAACGTTATAATAACTGTAACCCAAAATTGTATTTTATAACGATACCATAGAATCAGAAAAATTAAATTTCTCTGGAATGAATAATTGGATGGCGATACGTTTGGGAATCGGTCACGTGACGCAAACCCGCGCCGTTCGGAAACTTTTGGCTTAGGCGATTTGAGCTGTGACACGGCATATCGCCTCCATAATTCGGCGCAATTAATTAGCCATGTTTACGGAATGGATGATCACGTTGAATGTTTGCAGCATTTTGCAGTGCAAGCCCGTTTCCGCGACATGCTGTCATTAACATTTTCGGGATTACCTGGGCTCCAGCTTAAAATAATTCCCTCGTAAAATCTACCTTCAGTTGATACTCTACGAGTGTGTGAAATCCGGACCGGATATTCACATAAATAATACTAAATCACAAAAAACAAATATTTTTATCATTTATTATAATGAAGTCGAACTCCTGTTTTTCCAATCCAAATACAGTCGATTGCACTTAATCGGGTCATCTTTTATGCTCAGAAAGTTTGTCCCAAATAACCAGCTGGCTCTTATAACTGAAGTTTAAGAAAAAATAAAATTGAATATTTCTTATAATTGATTCATTAATATTTGCAGAGAAAACATATAATTCCAATACTCCCATCATTTTATCCACATATATATTTCTTAAATATTAATGTTGTATGTTGGTCCCAATTAAGCGGAATGGTGTCGCGGATATCCGAAGTAAATGAATATTAGTATTTTTCTTGGGATTTATCCTGTGGATTTGAATGAAGCATGATTTTTCTATGAATTTGCGTATTTCCCTTCTTTAAGATACAATCAGTTACTTTAAGTTAATACCTAAAATTCTTGATGGAAAGGTTTTCCGTTTAAAAAACACCATTCCTGAATGGGCAACCAGAGAGCGATAAGTTATATACTAATATTTTCATAACCGTATTTCGACTATAAGCCTATCAGAAGAAAGCTCATAAACATGGAAAGAAATGTTAAGTCATCTATGCATGTTTATAAAAAATCTTTATAAAGTAAAAAGGTCTAAATGGTTATATTTAAAATTAATTCTGTTTGTGTGTTGCCTTAGTCCATTTTCGGGGACGCATCTTTTAAATAAATATAACAGAGCAAATGTAAATTATTCCTGAATTATTCATACGTAAGCTTACAAAAAATGCCTTTTGTTGGAGGAGTAGGATTTCACATATTATAATTAATAGGATTTTCTTCGTCCGCCTGGAGAATTAACACGCGTGTGGATGCAAATTTGGATGCGGCTAAAACAAATATTTGTTTGTTGCAAGCATAGTGCAGTGGAAAGGATTTAAATGGACGACTAAATACAAGATTATCATTGTAGAAATTTGCGAGGAAAATTGTTTTATGAAACAAAAGATCGGGCTTGTAAGTGTATAACAGATTTATTCAACATAACATGTGTACATGAAAAGTATTGAATTATTTTGTGGAATAATTTTATGAAGTTTAATTTAACTAAGAATTTTGACTGAAGGTGCTCGATAGAATTTCAATATCATATTTGTATCGTTTGAATTTTGTACTTTTTATGAGTTTTAAACTCAAAAGACAAAGTTTTAACTCGTTTCTTTAAGGCTCTCCGATGTCTGCGACAGCGACACGCGACTAGTCGTAACTTGATCTGAACTGCCACCGACATCGAAAAGCCGAAAAATATTGTCGTTGTGTCGCCACGACACTTGCCTCTGTCGTGTTTCACTGTCATGGACATCGAAAAGCCACCATAAATTGCTTATAACTAATTTATGGCTTTTGAATTCGTTTTCATACTTAAAAATATTTCAATTTTCTTACATTGCAGTCTAATAATATTTCTTGTTTGGTTAATTAAAATACATTCGTCTGAAATATTTAAGACACATCGATATTTATATATTATAGCTATTTTATTTTGTAAATAACTGCTGTTATGATAGACGCTTAGTAAGTCTGTGAGATTCGTGGCATATCCTTGTAAAGTAATAGAAACACGTAAATGAATTTAATACAGGTAAAAAGCAGGTGTCATGGATGCTAGCTGGCGCGGGAATCCTGTGTCTTTTTTCGAGATATTTTAATTAGTCTGCGAGCTGTATTGTGTATGCAAATGGAATCTTTGCCGAGTTGCAGAAGATAACCGTCTAATTATGCTATCCTGGGCACAAGTCTGCGCTAGAAATTTTGGAATGAATCTGAAACAAGACTTTCATAAAAAGCTACCATTCCCAACGGTCAACTACTGATTTTTTACGAACGTAATTATTTTTTCTTGCGCATATCTTTGAAGAAATATGTTTTTTCGCAAAACCAAATTGTATGATATTTTTATAGTACAAGTTTTAATAAATAAGACTTATTATGATCAAAAAATATGATAATTCAAATGGAAATAAAATTTTCGTTATTATTCCTCAATTAATTTATTAAGATCAGGACCGGTTTCGCTCGTCGCGAGAATTTTCAACAAAATCGACTGAAAATTTTCCCGATAATAATTAGGTACAAAATGTGTTTTAACATGATTTTACACAAAACGATTATTTTGAATAAGCAATTTATTTGTAAGTGAGGTTAATTTAGAATATCTTTTATTTCACATTTGCTTCAGTCAACATCTTAAAAAGTAAAATCGTAAACAATATTTGTATTCAGAAAAACACATTATATTTACATATGTATGTTTGTAGTACACCTCATTAAAAGGCAATAAAACAAAATTATACTTAATGAAAAAACATCCAAAGTATGTATATAAAGGAAAAACTTATCAATCATAATTATTGAAAAAAATATTATGGAAAAAATGTCTGTAAATTACATCTTGATTAATCAAAACATCTCATTAATATTGGTGAAAAGTTGGACTTAAAAAAAAGTTGATAAAGGTTCCATTATGAAAAAATCTAATAAAAGTCGTTAAAAAACATTAATTAAGACTTTTTAGTAGCTCTTTGACTCAACATTATTATTCTTTCATGAATGCGTCGTTAAAAATATTCATTGTAGATGTGCCTACGCATTGAAAACGAAAATTATTGATTAAAAATTCTTGAAAGCTCGCTTTCGGCGGATGCTTAAAAGCTCGTTTAGAAAAATTCTTCGAATGTATGAATAACTAAAACAACTTTTATTACTTAAACTTTGTGAGAAACTATAAAACAAAACCATTAATATCGGAATTTAAAGTGCTAAGTTAGTTATAATCGAAATTAATAATAAAGCATCATGAAGTCTTTTGTTCAGAGATGTTGTATAATTTATTTCTATTAAATCGAAAACATACCAAATATTTAAAAAAAGCCATATTACACAGAGTTTGTTTTCTATAAACAAATCATTCCCACTTATAGTAGTAAAGCATATGGACTTTAAGCATAGCATTTCAGTATAAATTATTCAGACGTAAGCAAGTCACATTGTCAGTTACCTGTATTTTAATAGAGAAGAAGAACATTATAAAAGTGGTGATTTTAAGGGGGAATGGTTTTGAATCGCTTTCTCAAATGCATTTTATACAAGACATATAAAGAAAGGAACGAAAACATCAAATATACTCACTTACAGTGGTGGATTGAGCACGTGGATGGCCCCAGGCGCAATACAATTTTAGAAGCTTTTTTTCGATTGTTAAATAATCAGTTGCAAAGTTTATTCGAGATAGACGAATCACAAATATTTTTAGCCATTAATTTTGATTCCATTTTGAGTCGTTTCTTCAAATTGTAATTTTAAAATGTATGTTATTCCACGCAGTTCACTAGAAACAATTCAGAATGAGTACCTAGCTCACCCGCACACTGCACTTCATGGGCCGTCGGTCATTCAATACTACGACCAATTAAAATGATTTTTTCTGTATGAAATTACAATATATTTTAAATCAAATATATATAAAATATTTCTCCGTTATCATATGTAAGCTTTTTTTGAGGCCCCCAAGATTTGAAGGTCCTAAGCGAGCGCCTCTTGCACTTGAGTAATTTACCACTGCTCACGTACACATCTATTAAAAGGATTGAAAATTATTCGTATAAATCAATTGAGTGAGAATTTTACATTTACTATGGAAATATTTATATACGTGATACAAGTCAACTAATGAACCTTATCAAACTATACAAAGTTTTTAAAATGGGGCTTATTAAAAAAAAAATTTAAAAGAGGGAGATGTGAATTAATAGCTGAAAGCTTGGAAGGATTATAATATTAGAACAAAGGTAAACCGATAATCTCCATTTATTATAAGGGACGTCGGTAATAACTTAAGTCAGGGTAGGCTTTGCGGGTGGACGATCCTTTAAGGTCAGATGGCCGACGACTGATGTCAAAAGCCACCCAAATATTATTCAGATTCACTTTCATTCGCAAAGTTATCGTTAATTCACATTAATGACTATATTACCATTAATATAATTGAGTATTGAGTGACTTTTACAAGTTTTGTAAATATTGGGAACGATAAGCTGACCTTAATACATGAATATGTCTAGTATGAAAGATATCATCAGAAAAATCGTAACACTATATATGAATTTTTACTTTGCATTCCTCCTGTGGGCTAATAGTGCAATTTTTGTCTGCAGTAACGCGGGCTCAAATCCCAGTACGTCAACTTTATTATATAAAAAAAATATGGATTTTTTTATCCAAATCAATTCATGCGATTTTAGCAAAAACACGATTTAACGAGAGAAATTAGCTTACTACTAGTACATTCCTGTTGCGATCCTTGTTTTTCTACTATCTGCAAAAGAAAGAAGATTTAAACGACTGAATACCATGCAGGTCTCGTAGAACAACTTTTGTTGAGATTATCTCTGTTTGGAAACCAACATATAGGAAGCGGCATGGTAAAAAAATAAAACAATAATTTATTCTTTGAACAGGGTCGTTTTTGTTCAGTTGCAAAGTTATTTTATCCGACTAGTGTATTTTTTCAATATTGTTTTTCTCATACCTTTTAGTTGAAATTTAGTTGAAAATTATTTTACCCGATTTCAAGTAAAAAGCTTTTGAGATTTTTTTTTGGCATTCGGTGAAAAACTTTTTGACAGTCTTCAGCTTGAATTGATAAAGATTTAATGGAAGATTATAAATATTTTAAACTCTCTTGAAATAGGTGTAGTATATAGTGTCCCATTCATATTTTGAATTGAATTGAAATTTAATTAAATTTAATGGATTTTGAATCGACATTATACTGCGAATTTGCAAAGTGATGTATGTTTTAATTGAGTACAGTGGTAGTGTATTCATGTATAGTGAACCATAAAATGAATCTTTCAAATATCTAATCAAATAACGTGTGTATCAATGTATTTGAATCATTTATACCGCTTTAACGCTATACCATCCGAGTTTGACTACATAATGAAAGCAATTATATTTACTTAGTAAGATTTCAATAATAATTTTGCTGCGCGCCTGTTAGTGCAAACAAAGAACAGCTATAAATTCCAGTTTCTGCCTATAGTTAAATGAATTATACATATTGTTCAGCGCAAGGGCTATAATTTACCAACAGCCTCCGGGTAATTGCTATATAATATTAATGTTTCCGGGGAAATCTCTTTTCTGTAAGGCACCGTGAGTTGCCACACCTGGGAGCTCCTAATTACGTACATCGTGGCAGAACTGAATTCATTATCGGAACGAGCTTTTTCCTTCAGTAAATACGTTGAATTATCGGAAAACTTTCGGCGCGGGCAAACTGAAATGTAGCCTGTTCAACGTTTTTGTTGTTTTAGCAGGCTATTCGAAGCTCGGCGCGGAGTAATGGCCGCTTGGTGGAAGTAAATAAGTTAAAGCTAATAATCGTGCCAATTATTTAACTTTCAAACGATGTCGATAATCTTTTATTTTTATTGAGTACAGATTAGTTTTCGAATTTTTCGAATACGAGTTCTGTGATTAAGTGTTTGGTTCGAATAAATTTAAACTTTTATGTTGATAAAATTTCTATAAGCATACTAAGCTTTGCGCGCGAGTTGGTGAAAGGTTATATATATATGTCAAAATTTACTTTTTGTATAAACACTGATTTTTTTGCTGTGTAGGTAGGAGCCCACTTTAGTAAATGATTTAACAAAAGTCAAAACTACTAAAATCATTTATTTTGAACGTTATTATGAAAGAATTAATAATTAAATATATTCAACTGTCGTTAGACATATTTATTTTAATTGATCGCATAAAAAAATTAAAGCAGATTTTTTTTTCTCATTTTCATAAATATACATTATTATTTATTAGTATTTGACATCATAACTTAATGACGTCATGAAAATATTATTTTTATTTGAATGCAGTAGTCTGTACTTTTTTAGCATCTCAATCAATTTGAAGCTGTTAGTAGTAAAGTGGTTGGTAAGCTTCATTCAGTTTATTATATGCTGCCATGGCTTATCTTTTTTTAGAATGTAATGTCATAAAAGCATTGTTTTTAAATTGCATTAAATGACACGTTTGATAAAATATAATATTGTGAAAGAAAACATACAGGCTCTTTGATGTATGAGCTTTTTATATGCGCATAAAAGCTCCTCTGCTTGAGTCTATTCTTGCAGCTTTAATATGTTTCTCCGTCTCAGCTTTGTTTCCTTGCGGTGGCAATACAATTATGAAATCTAGCACACACTGCGAGAATAACAGACAGTGTGGGTTGCTATTGCGGCCACCCCGTTATGAGAATATGAGCATTTTAGACATGCAGAAATGAGGAAACCCAGTTTTTAAGGTGAGCCTTCAGTCGACCACATTACGCCGTAGACTAAGCGAAAGACAACATTGTAAGTATCATTAATTTTAAACATATGGTCCGTGGCGCAGTGTCAACGCTGTTGGCTTGCGTGCCAGACCGCCCGGGCTCGATTCCCGGTACGAGTGGATTTTTTCATTCGATAAATCTGTTGGGTGTTTGTGTTGTTGGAAATCCCTTCCCACTTTTCCCATCCCAAAAGAGCGACCCATAGTGACAGCGATTAACTAATCACTAGTCCTGCCCTAGTCCTGGTTAGTATCCTTTCCATTCTTACTCTCTTCGAAAAATAGAGTTGAGCAGCGGAGTAACAAGCAGTTCACGTAGAAATACATATGTTGAAATAAGCTCCGTGAGGAGTCCATAAACTCCAATTTGGGAACGGACATGAATAAAAAAAAATATTCTATTGATTGAATGGTGATAATACTTTCGATGGATTCGGCGGTTACTTTTTGGAAGTTCATTTTCATTTGAAATTTAAAATAGCTTTGATTATTCCACTTATTGTGTTACTTACCGTTGTGACACGTGTTTCGCCTCTTTTTGAGGCATCTTTGTAAGTTTAAAGTCAAGGTTATTTTTAATTTGTATTAGAATTAGATAACTTTGAAAAACTCTATGACAATACGATAAACTATAAGAAAGTATTTAAATCCTGAATAATTAACCTTCATTGTTGTATGTACGCTATTCTAACATAAAATCGTCGTCGTACGTGAATATAGAGCAGTGGTTCTGACGTAAAATTTGGCTGTGGCCGCATTAGGAACATCAGCGATACTACGGAAATGTCTGGTGGCCGCACCAAATTTTTGTGATGAGTCTTTTTTGCCAAAAAGATCTAATAATGTATGTGTTGAGTTATATCTTACTAGCAATTGTTGATGCACAATGCAATGCAAACAAACTATTTAATTTTCAGTGTCTTTGTTGACAAATTAACTTGTAAAAACCCATTTTTAATAAATATCAATTTTAACTATGAAGCTTCTGGTGGCCGCACCAAAATCCTCTGGTGGCCGCACATGAGAACCACTGATATAGAGAATAATATCGGTCCCTTAGCATAAAAGAAACATTGCGCGATTTTTATCAGTTTTGAGTTATGAATGCTACTAGATACAAAGTAATATGTTACGTTTTGTGTCGAAGAGAACAAATCAATTAGAGAAGAGGATACAAAGGTATTCAAATCACTGTCTTGTTCATAGCTCTATTAAACCTTAAAACAACACATTAGTTTACTAGTTTGCATATTATTTATGAGGCATTTATTTCTTTGGCAAAATTGTATATCATCATTCAACAATCAGGAAAATAATAAACATATAAAGTTCTCTGTGTATGTATATTATTTATCGTGAGAAAATACAAAGTTTGTATTACATTATCGAGCTTTATTATTTTTATTGAAAAAGTAATTTTCTCTTGTGATCACAAAAAAAACTTTATGATATATAGTGTGTTACACAGTTTTTGTTCAAGATGGTATTTTATAGATTATATTACCGCTTTAAATTTGTATATAATTATACGAAATTCAATCAGTGGGTTGTCGATAGCTGCTGTGTAAACTGTATCATTTCTCATTTATGTTAGTGTAAGTTTGAATGCCCACACTAAAGTCATCTTAACCAGAAACAAAAGTGTTCAGTACTATTCCACCTATTCGCATTTTAAAAAGTTCATACTAATTAGATTGTTCTACTTGCAGGGAATTTTATTGTGTTTAGATATACTTTAAAGATACTGGCCCTGATCATAATATTGATACCTAGTGAAATTTTTCAGCTAATGCTCTTGAAACGAGCACTTGAAATAAGTGTTAATAGTGAAAGGATTATTTCATGAAGATAAACTGATGATGCAACCAAAAAAGCTCTGGAAAATCGTATCACGCATAAATATTAAAGAGGCTTTGGTTGAGCAAATAATTTAGAACGAAGGAATTTAAATGATATTAATGATTTTATTTTGAAGATGATACAATTCTATTTGGCACCACTTTATTTAGAAGATTCCATTGGTTTTAATGAAATCCATATTCATATTACTTGAAACGCAATTTTACACTTCAATTTATATTAGAAAATTATAACTGATACATTGAGGGATTTTTTATTTATGTGAATGTGTTATGCCAAGACACGGAAGTATATCTTTTAAGCAGTCCATATAATTACACTAAAGTTGATTACTTTGTTACTCCAATAGAACTACGCAACCAGGGAATTGACATGGTTTTAAATTTTGATTTTAAGGATTGCTCTTGTTTTCGTATTTGTATGTGTGTCAGATAGACTTGTGGATAATTTGTCTGTTACACCCCGAAGCAAAGTTATATATATTCAGGGTTAAAGCGATCTAGCTGTCATACCACAGCAATGTCCATAAAAGCTCCAGTTTAGCTCTCGCCGGAATAACATCGCATGAGCTCAAATTAATGAATTGTGCTAAGCACTCTACGTTTAAGAACTCAAAATGCTGTTCCACTAAATTTGTTAGCGGCCTTCGTTGGAGAACAGTTGTAAAATACGTTCTGTTATTTATATGCCAGCGACTGGCGTACTTATTATTTAACACAGCAGAATACTTCTAAGGTATTTCAAAAGAGATAAATACGCGGTACACAAATACTTTATACCGAAAAAAACCTAACTCAAAAACTAACATTTTCTGTCTTCTCTTTGCTTTACTACACTATTTTTAAAGATTGACTTATTTCTAGCTCTTTTCTCTTATTATGATTTGCCGCCTTTTTGGTTCTTAACGTATTCGAAGTCATGGTGCACCTTTGACCCTAAGAAAAAATGGGTTCCATGACAAAACAGAATATGACAAAACAGAACGTGACTTTTCAGAACATAACAAAACAATACATGACTTTTCAGAATATGATAAAACAGAACAAGACTTTTCAGAACATAACAAAACAATACATGACTTTTCAGAATATGATAAAACAGAACAAGACTTTTCAGAACATGACAAAAAACCTAATCTAACCTGTTTTATCATATTCTGAAAAGTCATGTTTTGAAAAGTCACGTTCTGTTTTGTCATGTTCTGTTTTGTCCGGTTACCGAAAAAATTACGGTGAACCAAAATCAAACGGTCAAAAAACAATATGCGACACAACTCTTATTACAAACTAAATAGATTACAAAACATTCAAAGGAAAAATCAATTTAAAAAATGATATATGTATATATGGAAAAAAAATTAAAAACTAAAATGCAATTTATATGATACCTGATTTATATTGTTTTGCAGCTACCCTTAAACCATTGTCTAAATTCGTAAGTTTTCCTCGTTTTATTTTTAGTTTTTATGTTAGTTATTTTTGACCAACCGAGTTCACACAAATATGATGTTGGAAACTCTAGCAGGATTGTATGCCTTTATATAAAGAACTGTATATTCACTATTTCTCGGATTTTTCTTCTTTTATTATTTTTTTGCGGTGCACTTGCCACAAGCTCGCGGAGCATCTGTTAAGAAGCACTGATCTAAACACTACTTGGAACTATCTGGTTTTAATTTCAACTACATATAACAATTTACGTTCATCTTGAGATCAATACTGATGACAAAAAACAAATATTTATCAATTTTCACAGTATTTTGCATAGGCGTAGCTTTATTAAGACATTTATGGTAATTATTCCACGCACGCCTGGCTTCAGCAAAAGAATGAGAGATACTTAGAGCTTTTTACAAGTGTAGTTTGAATTAAGTTTTGACCTGACTAGTCATCCTTCACAAATTTTTCTTCCTTCTAATGTTAAATATTTTATTAATCTTTTTTGTATACCCCAATTGAACGAAATTCTTAAATATCGGCAATCGTCACCAACATGAATATTAGTATATAGTATTCCAATTTTAATTAAGTAGATTTTTAGGCAAGCTTTATTTAGTTGTTAGTTTGTCATCATTCTCGCCATTTTTCTTTTAATCCACATTCTTTGTTTGTTTGATTTATTATTTTTGTGCAATAATTATGTATGAATAAACGAGTTCATTTTGGCAGTATGTTTTTTAATCCCTGCATATAAAAATAATCAAAATTTACAGGAAGAAAATACCATTCTTCATGTTTTATGATGACATTAGTAATATATCAGTTTTTATGACTACAATGTTTTCATTTTGTTTTTAATTAATTAGTGATTTATATTATGTATTTACATGTATGTATATATATAAATACATGTATTTATATTTGTCAAATACATGGCGCATTGGCATCAGCTGTAATGCCATGATTTGCTTTTTCTTAAATAAATAAATAATTAACGTCAAATAGCGTTTCAAAATACTGCACGCTTGTTTTATAGATAGTATTTCATCCACCTACCATCTTATAGTAGTATAATAAAACGTAGTTTAGGCCATCGAGAAGGCTGTGTTAATCCTTAATTATGAAAGCTTTTGATGAGTTGAAACAAAATGTAATTGAGTTTTTGACGAGCTGAGTGGACCCTAAAAGTAACTTTTTGGGTCGCGCTAAAAATTCTGATTGGTAAAAAAAATATTTTCAACGAAGCTTTTTAAATATTGATTGTTATTGTTTGTGATGTGATAACTTTGTTCACTTTGACCAATTTAAAACTTTCACTTTTATAAAACTAGCATTTACATGATTGAAAAAATTGCAATAAAACCTTAAAATAACCGACCATAACGGGTTATATTTTATCTATTAAATCTGAACCGTTATTCAGTAAAATTTAGCCAATGATTTTCTTACTGAATATATAAACGACGTGTCATTTTATTTTGTCACATAATCATAAATGATGTTATTTTATTTATTATTTTTAATTTTCTTTTAGAGTTTAGTGAAACGATTTGTTTTAATTAAGAAATATATTTAATTTAACATTATTTATTATACGAAAATTATACTTAGAGATTCGTTGGTACATAAAATTGAATTTGGATAAAATTTACGGCTGGGCTGCGAATAAATTAGATGAAAAATAAATTATGTGGGAAACGCAATAATAATACTTGAGATATTTCAAAATGTATATGAATTCATTATCATTTTTTGGTAAGCAAAGTAATCCGGGCAATTATGAATTTGAGATACATAGTTACCATAAGGCCCGAAAAAATAATATATTTTTTTCGTTTCGTAAAGGAATATTATACACAATAATTTTGTTTCGCAGAAATAACTCATGTAAATTTATTCTACCACAATTTCATTTTGAATTAAAAATAAAGTAAGAAAAATTGAGCGCGTAAAAAAATATATATACTCATTGTTTTTTGAGAAAATTTTATTAAAATATTCAAGTTTAATTAATGCTGGATATTTTTATAAATTCAAAACAGAACATATTGTATCATACGATTTTACGTTTAATAGCATACAAAACCAAACCTCTCTCAATCAATTGTAAGAATTAGTTGACCAATAAGGAATCTGATTTTTTTGGACAATATCTAATTTATTAAATTGTCTACGGCGGGGTTTCTTAACCGCGTGCCCGCGAAGCCATTTTTGTGCGCCCGGCAAAGACATAATGATAAATAAAATATTAATTGAAATCTGAAAATATTTTCATATCTATCTTATTTTCTGAATAGGTTATTTTCCACTGTGGGAAATTTTAATTAAACAATCGAAATTCATTGATGCTTATCAAATGTAGCCGGTATTTAGGGTATAAATCTTGCATGATTAGTGCGATTAATGAAGTGTCAATATTGTGCACTTGTTTTTATCCTTTATCCTTAAATCCTTTCAATGCAGACATAGGCATTAATAAAATAGCTAGTTCCCTAGCGGAAATTCTTCAAGAATACACGTCAAATATTGAAGAAGAAATTTTAGACTGCCAAAGGGACCATACTTAAATTAATACATAAATATGTACTAGGTACCTAAATCTTGTTTTTTTAAAAATCCGGCATGTGCCCGTCACTCATTTCTTAATCTCAAATGCGCCTGCCACCGCAATAAGGTTAAGAACCCCTGGTCTACGGTATATGTTTTATATTGACATTTTTTTATTATCTATATGCGCAGTTAATTTTTTTTTAATGTATCTGGATGATTCGTGATTAAAATTATTCACTAAATATAAGTAAATAAAACAGAATATGTTGTACTACTTTCACATATTCTTTAATGATCAGATCCAGTTTTGCTAATGGCAAGCATTATCAAGTGAAAACAACCTATAACATTATAAAATATTTGGAAATAATATTGAATTATGTAATTGAGGACTTCAACTGAAGGTGCTGAATGAAATTTTAATATCAAATTCGAATCGTTTGTATTTTGTTCATTTCCATGAGTTTTGACACTAACGTACCGGGTTTCGTCTATGTCGGCACTACGTGTGTACGAATTAACTTGAATTTGTCAGTTAAGTTCAGTCGTGCATTTTAAATACCCTAAGATTCCAAACGGTGAAAACCGGGTTGTTTCCGAAAGAGCTCATAGAAAAAACAATTTGTTTTATTTATTTAAATATAATGCCTTTCTATAACAGGTCGTTACCTTACTTTGAAAAGGTTTTATTGACATTTTTGCCTAAAATGACCTTTTGGTCGGAAATGTTTGTATTTACGCATTCTATCAAAGATATGAATTTCAGAATTATCTAACTTTGAATAACGAAGTTCCAAATTCCAGAGTTGCACTGCACCTGCACACGTTTTTACTCAATTTATTTGACAAAGTTCTAAGATTGTCATCATTATTTCCATCATTAGATCTTTAAGATCAATATTTCTCAGCAAGAGTTGTGAAAAATATGCTTAAAATAGATAATTTGAAACATTTTTTCAAGTGAATTTTAATCAATCGAAACTTCAAACGCTCATATCTTAAAAGTTAGGTGTCGAGATGACAAGTAACACATGAAAAATGTTTTTTTAATAGAATTTTTTTTTTCAATTCTGATGAGATAATTGACATGACTAGGTAGACCTTTATAAATCAATCAGTAGATCATTATTTGAAAATTCCACTTCAGTTATTAGAAACTTTGACCAGACAACCGGAATCACTCACACGCAGACGAAACCACAAGAGCGTTATACCTCCCCTCCAACTACGGGAGGGGCTTTAAACATGTACAGGAACAAAAAAATCACCATTACCTTTTCCACCAAAATGTATCTTTTTATCACTTAAGTTAGTTTTATGGACAAATTCTCCGAGAGCTTGAGCAGCCAAAGGTATCACGCGCAGTGTATACTTACTAAAGCTTTTTGCCTTGCAGTTAGCGTGGCAAGATTCGAAATCAACGCGATATCCCGAATGGGACGCCCCAGGAGGCTTTTCGAACCGGAACTTGGTCTCCTAGGTACTTTTGTCGACGTTGAAACTTAGTCTCGCTTTTGCCTGAGGATCTTTTGCGAATCACACGTAGGTATTAGAAGGTACGCCAGCCAAAATACGGCGAACTTATTACATATTTTGGTAACACAGCAACTAATTATATTGGATGTGGAAAGTTTCATAATAAATTTACTACACATATTATACTGATAATAATTATGCATCATTTAATCATTGTATCAATAGTAGTTATAATATTCCAACAGATTTCGCTTTTATAAATGTGTTATTTCACTGTAAATTAATAATATTGCGGCTGTCAGTAATTTCACGAAAACGTTAATGTTAGTAATGAATTATTTTAGCTTTATTTTAGTAAAGTTTGGTTTATTTAATTAATTAACTGGTTGCGTATTTGCTCACTAGTGGATACTGGATACTGAACATGTTAATAATTTTCTGGTAAATTATTTAACTCGCCAACTTTATTTACAGGTTTATTAAATGCCATTGAATACCATTCACGTTACTAAATATTAAATGAATGAAACCATTGTTTTTTTATACCCGGTCTGTTTGCAATGTGAAGCATAAATTTATCGACAGAAAGAGACAGTAATGTACATACAAGCATTTTTCGTTTAACAACTTTGTTTTTTTTAGATGTTTCGTTATGATCCCCACTGAGAACAGATATAAATAATTCACAAAAAATCATGATTTTTTAGCTAAATTGAAAGATTCTTTTAAGCCACTTTATTCCAATAAAATTCTATAATTTTGCATCGTGCTACTTCGTAAATTGTCTGAATTTATAAATAGGTATATATAAACATAAAATTGAAGGACGTAAGGGATAAAATAAACTGGATTTGTCTCGACGATCACTAATTAGCCGTGCAGCCTGGAATTGTATATTAAATCAATAAATCTACTGACAAATATGTAAATTTTCTGAAAGTGTCGAGGAATTATGAGTCCTTTGCAAGTTAAATGCTTTCATCTGTTCGAGATGCAGTTAAGATCACGACAGGCGAGACAGGGCATGAATAATGCATTTCAGTAGCTCACAGTTTTGAAAGGGTCCTCATTATATAACAAGGGGCGCTTAGTAAGGGGTAGAATCGATGTATTTTCAATGTACAGTCTACGGTGCAGAGTCTACGCCTTGTATTCAAATCTGCGTAGAGGCCTGTTTGGAAATTGAAATGTGCCAAAAGCATAAAACTTCGGGAAATGAAATGCACGGTTTTCTCAGTGTCTATTTTGTATTTTGAATTAATTTAAAGATATTCTGATTGAATATTATTTGGGAAGCAAATTCGCATAATTTTCTATTCAAATTGTTTTGACTGAATTAAGCTTTCGTAAAATTCAGAATTAAAAACTAAGTATTGACTTTAGTGAACATTTTATTTTTGAGATATATTTTCATAATCTTTTGAGATTTACACACCAAAACACAATCATTTATTCGGAAGATAATGACAAAACCATGAAAGTGAAATTTGTTTAACATGTCAAAACATCTGGAATTCGTTTATATTGAAAACACAGTACCATGGTACTTAATTTTTCCGCATCATTTTACCTTTTTCTTTAATGAAGCTACTACAGTAAATAAATACTTCATTTTGAATAGCTACATACTTATGTTAATTGTATAAATTTCAAATACTTACCAGCTTATTAATATGGGCTATAATTTTTGCAATTGTATTATATTTGTGCTTCAATTACTTTCGACAATGGCATGTGAGACTTGCCTCTTTGAATTCTTAAAAATATTTGAAATTATAGCCAGTGTGGCCGTTAGATATTATAACGTAATGAAACAATATTTGTGAACGTAAATAAATCGCACAAGAATACCCCACCCATTTGATAAATCGGTTATAAAAATAAAATAAGTATCAGAATAAAATAAGAGATTATTAACAACTTTTGCGCGTATTTTTCGATGTTGTATTTACAGTATTTGAACTTCTTGTGTGTATTTTTTTAGTAGTTTTTATGTATATTTAACTTTTTGTGTTTGTATAACATTTATGGTCAAAATTTGTTACCCATTAAAAAAAAATCAATAATTGTACTTGGCTAATATTCACCATTTCTTCTTCTTTTAATCAACATTTTGAAAAAAAAAGTCGCGTGAGTATGAGTAGATCATTTGAAATAAAAGATCGGTGTCAACCGAAAAAAACGCACTCATCCGATGTTTAAAATGGGTTGATTGAGTAGGCATTTACTTGGTAGAACTCCATTATAATACGGTTAAAAAAAATAACAATGTATTTTAGTTCTACATAAATTATTTTATATATTTTGTTGATAGCTATTTCGGCTTACGCCTTCGTCAGAACTATGTTTTAAACGTGTATTAAAGATAGCTTATATACCTAGGCTTGACAGGGTGCCCCATACATCCTCTCTCTGTTCAAACCATACCAACGTCACATGGAAGAATTTAAACAAGTTTAATTTATTGGTCTAGAGTAATGGTGAGAACATAATCTGGGTATTTTTGGGCTATTTTTATCGTGTGAAACCACTTAAAATCTGCAATGTCTTAAGTGCATCTATTTTTAAATTGTTTTTAGTTTATTGCTTGCTAAAGGATTTAGAAGAGGTGTAGCGTTAATCGTAATCTGGTCGTTAAGAATTTCATTGGATTGATTATACCTATTAATTTCTATTAATAGCTATAAAATAATTTATGTAGAACTAAAATACATTGTTATTTTTCTTTCCGTATTAACTAATGTCGCTAGGTGACTTTTTCTTTTCAGTTGGGAAAACCTTAAACGCCCGACTTGCATCTCAAAAACTAAACAAGCAACAAAAATATAACGAAAAGTGCCTTCCACCTAAAAGACTCCCCAGGGTATTTAACGTCCTTGCTCCAGATGCAGAAAGTGTAAAAACCACTTAAGGTCGCCTTTACTCTCAGACCATCTGCGCATATATAAAGCGTTATGTTGTTTGAGGCCAGGTATGCCTCACATGATTGCAGCCCTTAAGCGGAGGTCTTGTCAACTGTATCGATTCCACTTTGTTTCGCCATCAGCTAAATTTCAAAAGCTTAGTTTGTTTTGTTAGTTACGAAACAATTGCTATTCCACAGTGAATTTATTCTTCGCACAGTTTTAAACTGGGATATTCTGTGTTTTTTTTTCGTTAAGAAAAATTTTATCATTTGAATTCAGAAATTTGAAAATAATGGCAAGCATTATTTCATAAATATTTAATTTTGTCTGTTTAAATTGAGATGACTATTAAACTAAACGAGTAATTTTTTTTTTTAATTAAATATTTTAATTTCCATCAGTTCTTCTATATTGTGAAGAACAACATAAGTAGTAATATAACGTCTTGAATATATAAATGAACTGAGACTTGCGAATATTGGAAGTATTTCCATAAAATTGCATATCATTTCGAATTATTAATATGTCTAGAATTTATTCAGTTTTGAAGAGTTATAAAAAATGAAATTGAAATTCATTCAAAAAAAATCAAGTTCGTGGAGTAGTGGTCAACGTCCTTGCCTTCCGTGACGGACTTCATGTGTTTGAGTTCCAGTAAGAGCAGCAATTTTTCAGCTGATGTATCGATTCCTTTTGAAGGTATGGTTTGTGTGTTGTCTAAAAAACACCCCTCCGATCCTATACTGAGAGCGAATATCTAACCACTAATCCTGTCCTTAGACTTTTTCTATCCCTACTCTCATCAAGGTAATAAGGAGAGGTGGAGAGAGGTGGAGTGAGGTGGAGTGACTCGGTAACAAGCAGTTCTAGATACCTCTATTAGGAGCCTAAATTCCCCACATTTGGAGTGGACATGGATTTAAATAAAAATAAAATATTCAAACTGTCTTCTTTTTACATAATTATAAAATTAATAAATATTTCAAAATTTAATTCATTTATTCGGAATCAAATTGCTCGAATATATTTTACCGTTTCGAGCTCAAATCTAGAATTTTTCTCCAATTGCAAACGTGACATATTTTTTATGCTGAAAGTCACATGAATATTTTGTTATTTTTGATGGGTTGGAGGTTTTATGAAACGAAACACTTTCTTATGATAAAACATTTTCTCACACTTCCGGTTCGAAAGTATGAATTGAGGATTTAAAAACAAATGAGGTTAAATAGTTGCGTAGTTCTTATGTCACAGAAAATTTTAGTTACAGGTCGCAATAAATTATGTAAGTTCATCAATACGGGCGTAGAAGAAGTTATTTTTTGCTGTTATGAGATTGAGCGAATAAAAGGGAAAAAAACAGTGCTTATTTATTCAAATCAAACTTCTTGCTTTGAAAGTTCTATTTTGGACAAGGTATCTTCGATACCAAGCTCGCTCGGCTGAAAGTTCGACTAATAAATACTGCAGATTATAAATTAATGTGGCCCTGATAACATCAGGCAAGATTATAAGATTACTTAGAGAAAAACGAGCGAGAAGAATTATTTAGGTCGGCCATATCAACAGCTTTTATACAAACGAATGAATTATTTTTTTTAGTCGTTTGAATTTTGTACTTTTTCATGAGTTTTGTCGCTTATGACCCGGGTTTCGCTTTTAGGTATCTTCAAGCATTCCAAGTGACGTGTAATAAACATTTTGTATCGTTTATATACAAAAACAAAAGTAGATCACTAAGTTAAATTACTATTAACGTAATCTATATGAATTAGCGCAAATTTGTTTATTACTTTCGGGATTTTTTAATGTAGTATAGCAAATACCAACATAGAATTATCGATAAAGAAATCTAGGGTTTTATCCGACCAATTATTATTGAATTGATTGATTTCAAGTGTTTGAGTTTAAGCTATTAAACCGAGCCATATAAATCTGTAATATTTCTTGATAAAACAATTTAAGTTTGCCCGTGTTTTTATGTAACAAATCGACTCCTAT
The DNA here is from genome assembly GCA_028554975.1 of Himalopsyche kuldschensis. Taxonomy (NCBI): domain Eukaryota; kingdom Metazoa; phylum Arthropoda; class Insecta; order Trichoptera; family Rhyacophilidae; genus Himalopsyche; species Himalopsyche kuldschensis. The sequence continues at coordinate 4,643,287 of JAHFWI010000005.1, forward strand.
ATCTGAATCGAATGCGTAATTCTCGCAAGTAAATGATTGGAGAGAAGATGTTTAAAGGCGAAACCCGGGCTGTTAGTGACAAACCACATGGACAAGTAGAAAATTTACGATTCAAATTTGATATTAAAATTCCATAAAGCACCTTCAGTCGAAATTTTTAAGAATGGAAACTGTTTTGAAATTATGTCTCGATTAAAAACGACAATTTGGTCATCCCAATCCAATCATGTTTCACTTTTTGAACTAGATTGGTTTTGTATAGTGGCTCCCATTGGGTTTATCTCTACTCAGTGTGTTTTCAAAAAAAATCGGTTGATTTTTATCCATTATAGTATTCACAGGTAGCTGTTATAGATAATAAAAAAGCAAGTCATGAAGAGTGAACTCGAAATAAATAATATTCTTGTGATATATTTGTTCAAAAAATTATGTATAAAATAAAAATTTCATGGCAATTGACGACAGCTTATATCAGCTATTATATTTAAAATATTAACACACTTTAGTAACTATAGTGGATGTATTGAGATCAGGACCAATTTCGCTCATCACGCGCATTATCAACTGATAAACAAACACAGCGTTATTTATACAAAGGCCAAGCAAGACTAATAAAGGTGTGGCAAACAATTGTTAATACACTCAAACCTTTTTTTGTTCGATGTCAAAGTTATGTGGTTTTTTTATACAATTTATAAATGTTTTTTTTATTATTATTTTTTGGAACTGTATAAACGTACATATGCAATAACGTAATAAACAGCGCGTTGTTCACATAATGTACGTTCAAAATCCATTGTTTCACCTGATTGTTAAAATTTGACCTTGACACGTGCTTCCTTGTACTTGTTATGTTCCCATATTAAGTCATAACTTTTTTTGTGCGATATTCAGCGGAACGCATCTACCGCACAAAAATAGGTTTAGTACAAAATAAACTGAAACAAAATACACTATAATTAAAATGTTGAAGACATTTTAGCAACACAAATGACGAAATCATAAACTAAATATGCAAGAAGTGTCATTAACAATATAAAATCCAACAAGTACATTTAACAAATAGGTAATTTATTTTTTTATTTATTTATTCATAAAAAAAAATACAAATCATAGCATTACAGTTTACGCCAATACGCCATGCATTTGACAAATGTATTTACATATATACTTGTATACACATAATAAAAATTACTAAATCTGAATGTACGTAATCTGTAATCTGTCAGCAAAGCCGGAAAGAATACTCCAGTCCAACGATCGTAAGGTAATCTGTAAATAAATAAAGCAAAGGAAATCCAAAAATCTTTTAAACAAAGGCGAATAAGTTTATGGCAAACAATTGGTAATACAAATATGAAAATAAGACAAAATAGACTATACTTAAATAGTTGAAGACCTCTTAGGAATACAAGCTACTACATTAAAAACTAAATAAGTAAGAGTTTCATTAACAATGTAAAATCCAACAGGTATGTGCATTCAACAAATGGGTACATTTTTCATAACGATGAGCCACTAAACTTAAAAATTCAATAAAAACAAAAGTATCTTTACCAAAGCACATTTTTCAACATCGTTTACCAAATTGAGTTTATACGAACGATTGAGCCTCTAAGAATTTTTTGGTAAGCTTAACCAAGACTGTGATAATGCCATTGGAACGTTTCGAGAGACAGTAATAATTGAAGCGAGCTTCATTCATTTTGAGCGCGATTTAGCATAAGATCCCCGTTAAATTGAAAAGCTGCGAGTATGTGACGCTAACAAGCGTACATGGGGCAAGAAATCAAATAAGTATTCATATTGAATCCAACCCGGCTCATATAATCTTGAAACACTTCTACAGTGTGATCCATTTGCGCTGAGAATGGTACTTAAATTCTATGAATAGACTAGATATGAAATAATGAATAAATTGTCCATAAATTATAGATCACTTTTAATGTGTTCACTGTCAATACTTGGTGGAATAGCATTGTTATAAAAAAGACCAAGTCCGATTCTAATCTTAATTAATCTGACGTGGAAACAGTATTAAAATTATACTATAAGTTGACTTCCAAAATTTACTTCTATTTCAATATTTTTTTAAAGCTTTGTCACTTTAAAATTAAATAAATTAAAAAATTAGAAGTATTTTTAGTGATGAATCAAATAAATTTAATTGGAATGAAGAAATGTCAGTATTGGTTTTGTAACATTTTTCTTGGTCTTACGTTATTAATTATAATGTTTCGAATAAAAGATTTAGTATAAGAGTGTAAAAAGAGGCGTTTTTACATTTTCATTTATAAACTTATGCCCTTTGTTAGAATAGTCTTGCTTTTAATAGTAAACGTAAAAGTTCCTTATAATGTCATGCTACATTTATTTTTATATTCCTTAGTAAAATAGAACAAATATTGAAAAAAAAACATTCAATATTTATTGATGAAAAAATAACAAACGAAAATCCCTCCAAGTTTAAAAAATTATCACTTATTTTTTGGTTTGTTAAAATATAGACCATTTTGTGCACAATAGTTAAATTCAATTTCACACAAGTTATCATCTAACTTTCAATCGTATTGTAGTATATTTAAACATACAACGTGCTCATTCTCAATCATATATATGCTCTTGTATATACATATATATGTATGTATAAAGATATATTCAAGCCATTAAGTTTAATTACATCAGTCACTCTACACTCGAACATTTTTGAAACAAGAAGCATACGCGAGTCAAATGATCATGCCTTGAATATAGCCACAAGTATGTTAAGTTGTGCTTAGGACAAAAACCCTAGCAGGCAAAGATGGGTCTACGAGATTTAAAAGAAGGTTCAACAGATAAGTTATAATTAGGGAGGAATTACTCTGTGGGACACAGGCTATCTTAGGTGAGATCCGTGAGCTAATTGTCCCAAAGACCGTATGAAAACATTTAGAATATTTTATGGCCAAACCACGTACGTTAAATTATTATTAAATTTATGTAATAGCGTAATTACATGGTGGTATTTTTTCATCACGGAGAGGCTTTTTTTAATCTTGTCCGTGATTTAGGTAATAATATTATCTAAGTATCCTCTAAAAGTTCTTAAAACTATATCTTGTAAACGCTTTAAAATTCCAAAATTATAATTAAAAGAAAAATAACAATGTATTTTAGTTCTACATAAATTTTATATATTTGTTGATAGCTATTCCGGTTACGCCTTCGTCAGAACTCTGTTCTGTTCCTAGAAGTTCTGACGAAGGCGTAAACCGAAATAGCTATCAAAAAATATATAAAATAATTTATGTAGAACTAAAATACATTGTTATTTTTCTTTCCGTATTATAATGGAGTTCTACCAAGTAAATGCCTACTCAATCAATAATTAAAAGATTTTTTAAACTGTTGTTAATTTGTACATAAATTACAAAGCGCGAAACCAACTTCAATAATGATATAATATTACCAATTAAGTTTATAAAATATAATAAATAGAAATTTTGTCATACCGGAAATACCATTGAAAATTGAAAATATTTATAATTTTTTCTGTCGGATTTTAAATAAGATAAGCATCAATTATTGTGATACATTTTTTTATTCATTGAGAAACTGAATAGGCTGGTAAAAAAATCAATATAAAATATATGACGGATAGAAAAACTAGTTTTTGATAATATTTTAAAATTGAAAAACATCATTTTATCAACATGAATCTTTTAATCCAAAAATCGAAGCTCGTGAATAATTTCCTTGGACTAATAATAATGATATGATCATAAAGCTGTGACAGTTTTAATGTGTTTCGGCTGATGATTTTTCTTGCATGAAGACACATATCATCTACATTTATTTTTATTGTGTACTAGTAATCGTTGCAATGCCACTCAAAGAAAGAAAGTGTTTGTGTTTATTGAAGTGATTTCGGGTGCACAATATTTTGTATGAATAATTTCGATTTCATTTCACTAACATTGATCGGTATCGATGACATTTGACGTTTGACATTTGACATTTGACGTTTGCGTTTGTCTATGGTACGACACACGCGTCATCTACTGAAATTTAGTTGTACCATGACTATAACTTTTGCGCAAGTGCAACAATGAGTTGTCAAAATGAACGGTATGGTAGCGCATAACATATAAAAAAAACATTGATTTTTATATAAAATACCTACTGTGAGTTGATTTTACTATGCATATAACCTTAGCTCAAGTGCAAGCAATAAGTTGACAAAGTTTTATCGCAATCAGATGAACAGTATAGCAACGCATAAAATAAAACCAAACAAACAAACAAGCATTGATTTTTGAGATATTAGTGTATTTATGAAAACTTCAATCGCCTTACAATATAGAGTATCCCGTAAATCCTTTTTTAAGTAATAAAAAAATGTATGCAACAATCCTACAAAATATAACTGACCCACATGGCCAATTATAGCAAGGTTTTAAAGTTTGATTATTAGATTCTTCGATTTTCCATTTAATCAATATTTAGTAAGTTAAATGTGATTGTTTCAAGGAGCAGTTGTACGATAGAAACCATATAATTAAAACAAACACTTACACATTAACAATACATAATCTAACTACCAGGCTGCTTATTTTTACTGTGTATAAAATAATATAAAAGCGTATAAAATATTTACTTTCTTATAACTAATAATGTTTATAGTGTTTAAGCAAATATGTGAACATGTGTCACGTATAAAGATGTCCGAGACCTCTTCGGAAAACGGCTGGCTTACTCCGCGTAAGCTCTACGACGGGTTACTTACTTGCTACGACTGCCTCGCTACCTGGATAGCGGAGATATTAATAATTAATTAATTTTCTACGTGACAGCCGAGTGTTTTTACGTCGATGCAGCGAACAGATAAAATAGAAAAGTGATTCGCGCTGTAATATAAATTAAATTTGACTTTGAAACGAAATAACAAACACAATCTTAAAATTACTTTGGCAGTTATTCGATCGAAAATTTCTGAATATTTTTTCATAATTTTATTGAAGACTCTTTAAAATATTTTTTTTATAATTTACATCATCTTTATTTTCATTAAGCCAATTACGATCAAAAATGACCTCTTTATCACAATTTACTCATATAATTGAATAATAAAGATATTCAATATGTTTTTCATTGAAAAGTTTTTAATATTCCAATTTCTAATAATTCACTATTAGTTCAATATGTACTGTTTTTTATTAAATAAATAGTGTTTTAATTACAATTTCAATATAGAGTGATCTAAAAAATCTCACTTTCAAAATCTTGTAATATTTTAAATATTTTCGGACAAAAATCAATCATAATGAAAATACAGATTCGTGTGGAAATATTTGCAAAACGTTCAATGCTTCGATTTCAGTGTTCAATAATGTAAATTCAAAGTATTAATATTGTTTATTAATCAAAACTAGCTACATTTTATTTTGAAAAAACGATTTTTGATTTAAAACTATTTTTAATAAAAAGCAGTTTGTTTTAACATACACTCGTTCATTTAGAATGTTCTAATATTGTATCATCAGTATCAGTAGATGGCTTTTCTGCGATTAAAATTTTTTTTACATAGTAAGAGTGGCGCTTGGCTTAAAAATTCTGCGTTCTATTGATCTAACGCATGAACACAGCTATCAGGTATATGTATCTGTAATAAAAATAAACAGCTTTGTTTTACGGAGCTTTATATACAAAGTGTTTGCATAACAAGTACGAAAGCTCGCAAAAAGCACTTATCCAGGTATCGTGCCTAAATCGATGTTTTCAAAATTTGTCACTCTTCCAACTACACGATTACCACTTGTCAGACAGGAGAGCTTAAAAGCCTTTCGGAGGCTTACGGTGTTCACTTCCAAACGGAAATACTACCCGGATCCCTGCGAGCGAGGTGTATTACATTCAAACTGACAAAGACTTAATTAGCTACCTCCTACAAGACTATTTAATCCAAACAGAATGGCATCATGGAAAGTCTAAAACATCTGCCCCACTTTGTAACAGGTAAAACAGATTTATATAAAATGGGTCTGATTGGCATACCTATACAACTTTTTAAACGGATGTCTGCCAAATACATGGAGTTCATCAAACATTTATCAGCTAGAATTTCAATTCTCAGATTACACTTTACTACACATATCAAAATATAAAACATTTACAGTACTTATCTCAGCGTAAAAGTATTTTCAGCTAACAAATTATATACATAAAACCCTGTAGTCCTCCAATCACAATTTCCACGAATTCGAATACTCTTCGAATATTTAACAGAATTCTCCAATAGATTTGTGTTACAATACAGATTAATATGATGCTTAAATTCTCTTCTTGCGTCAATTTTCTAATTTCTAGTCCTCTTCTTAACCTACCTGAAAAATGAGTGTGATTGACTGAATAATTACTCGTTCTTGGAAAAAAAAATGTCGAAATAGGAGGGAAAATAGAAGATGGTCATGATTGAAAAAAATATTATTAATTAACAAAATAAATCGAGAAATAGAAAGATTAAATCAATGTAAATCTTAAACACAATTTAACATTTAAATTATTTTATCATACTTAAAACAGCGAAAAATAAATCAAATATTTAATATTTTAGTAGGAGTTTTTGCTGTAAACTTTATATATTTTGATGAAGAATTGTGGCAAACATTAAGTAGCAAAATTTTCAATTAATTTTATTAACGATCTAATCTGAGTAATAAATGACCGAATTAAAGTATTCCCCGCGAGAAATAATTCCGGAAATTACCCTCACAAAAAGCGTAACCTAGTTTTCGAAATAATAATATTGTTAACTACATAATCATACATTGCCAAATTAGATACACTTCGCATTTAATTATAGGGGAAATTTTAACGCGGATTAAGGGAATCAAAAACATATTCTCGAGCTCCGTTTCGGTTATTTAATGGCAGGGTCTTGAGTCGCGGGACCTCGTTGGTGTTCTGGGGGTCCAATTACTGTGGGTCCGCATTTAAATAACTTTAATATCGTTAGATGTATCCTCAGAGGGTAAATGAATCAACCTTTGTAAGACATTTTGTTAATAAGACAATACCCGGAAATTAGCATGGCGTTGGGCGAAAATCACAAAGCCTGATATATCCTATATTATATGTACACTGTGGGCATCGTTTACTTTAATTTATTTACTCATCTTTTTTCGTTAATGTTTTTAATTATATTCTAACTTATAGAATTGATCATATGTACAATTATTCTTCCATTTGGTGTGCAATTATAATTGAAGGGAAAACATCGGTATACTTAATTTACCTTACAATTCAACGAATAAATAGTTTTAAATTCTAGAAATATACATTTTCATTTTATTATTTAGATTAATATGTTCTGCAAACATGGTTGTTTTAGAAATGTAGGCTGGACAGTTATTAAACGATCTCTAAATACAGTTATCACTAAAAGATAAGAATAATTATCATTATCATATCTATAGTACATTTAATTTGATAAATGATTTTCCTAAAAAAACCTACGACATTGAGAAAAGACACATCAAGTGAAAATAGTTATGAAAGATATTAAAAAGGCAACATTTACTCTATATAATTGAGAATTTCGACTGAAAGCACTTGATGGAATATCAAATTTGAATCTTTTGTTTTTTTTACTTTTCGACGATCAGATCGTACACTCTAAAGTACTGAAGATGCCTAAAGGAGAAAACCCCGATCATTAGTGAAAAACAACAAAACTCAAACTATCAAATAAAAATTAGATTTTTATGATACGCTAATTGTTTATTTATTGTAATGCTGACCTCTTGAACTCGCTTCACTAGGGATTGCTCACCACTGCAACAATTGCGCCCTCCTGTCAGCAACGACGGGAAGAGATTACAACTTCAATATAAAACTAAATTTAGAGTCGAGGTAGACGGTTATAACTTTGATGCTAACGCGCCTTAGAAATTGAAGCTCCATCAAATAGAAAAAAACTAAACATTGTGATGTTTCTTGCTTTTTATTGCACACGTATAAACTGTGAGAAAAAACTTTACTTAACAAGTGATTAAAATCACTGATATAAAAAAGCTCGCCGCATAATTTTGATACCTCAAAAAAATCACGCGTTTCACGTGATCGGCTGGCTTAAAAAATGCAACGTGTTAAAAATTCTCGTAGAAAAAATTGAATATCTTTCGAATTACTTCACGCCATTTATTCCAAAATTTTATATCTAATTACGTGCTTTAGTGTTAACGTAAGGAAGCGAAGAGGCGCCTCAATAAATTATTCCTGGCAACCAAGCGACGCCGACGCTCGTTCGTTTCGAAAATGTTAAGATCGGGCAACAGTGCAATGTCCACAGTGGCGGATTTGAGTTATTTTTGTTTTGTTTTGTTTGACTGTGATTTATTGAAATTAATTTTAATTGTATTGGAGTATGTAACATCTGAAGACTCATTTTTAAGTGCACCCACTATTCAAGAGTTCGATCTTCAGACCTCTAAAAAGTTTCACATGGCAGTGGGCCATCACTAAGGCATCAGAGAACCGTTAAAGACTGAGGCCTATTCTCCTGGACGACCCTCTATAGGTAGAAACAAAAAAGCAAGTTGGCTTCTTGAACTGGTTTTACTAAGGATTGCTCACCACTGCAGCGATCACGCCCTCCTGTCAGCAAGAATGGGAAGGGAATGCAACTTGAAAACCAAAACTTAACCTAGAGATGAAGGAGACGCGAATAATTTTGACGCTATTTCACCTTTTAACTGGAAGTTACATTTTTAAATAATGATTTAAAGTGAGATGTTCCTCTCCTCATTATCATATAAGGTAGGTCTTAGTAACTTAACTGTATAAGACGGTATACATTTATTGTGCTCATTTTGAAAAATTTAACAGTTGTGCCACAAAATAATAAGTCATCATCGGTTAAATGTTGATTACCACAATTCACTTATATCCATAACACACCAGTAAAATATAATCCTTCGACAACAACAAAAAATGTATGGTTATGTATTGACACCGCCTTATGTGGTAGGTCATCAGAACTCTCTCGAACGATCTATTGTTCACCTCAGTCAATGAGTCAGTCGATATCAGGAAATAAATTCATTCTTATAATAATCTATATTGCAATCTATAGCGGTGCAATGTAGAGTTATTTCAATTTCTCTTATCTCTTGACGCCCGACAATGCATGTGCTTCATAAAAAGTTCATAATCCGATAAATCATCCCTTATCAGCGGGCGCATGTGTTAACGATTTTTGAAACGGCCATTGTTTTTTCTTTCTAAAGTAACCGTTTGTTTTCATACAGCAGTGAGAGATTGGACTGCATTGAGAATGCACGCGCCTAATTCTCTCCCTCAGAATTAAAATCGCGTCAAATTCCTGATATCTTCTTCGCTATCGTAATATTTGTGTGTAAACTATAAACAATTAAATAATGGGTGCTAACGCACCCACATAACGCTTTGAGATCATGTTTTGTTTTAAAGAGTTCCATGTTTCTCCTACTCCGTCCCCAAAATCCCTCTTCCTGAGTGTCGGATAGGAGGCTCCTTCTCGATTACGAGGGAGCCGGAATAAAGGTCTTCTCAGTATTTAGTGTCTACGACTACGTCTCACTAAGCCGAATTCCAATTTTCCGTATAATTATTAATTTCTGTTCAGAGAAATGGATGTCTGTCCGCCTTGTCTAAAATTCCCTCCATCACCCATCCAATCCTTAAAACGAAACGACAGCGATTTGTTAACCATTGTCATGTCCTAGTCCTGTTCATACTCTCTTCAAAAAAGGGAGAAGTTCTCTTTGCTTCGTATTGGGAGTGGACCTAAAATTGGCCCATTTACCAATACTGCCCTGAGTATTAGAAGCCAATGAAAATATATTATACACGTCGGAGAGATGTAAAAGCATCGTAGCGTTGCATAATAATGTTTCGGATGTAAATCCTCTTATCTAAATGAGCTTCGAACGTTCATATCAAAAATTCAAATGAAAAAGTTAAAATTAAAAATGGATATTCGATTGAGTCATTGGGTTTCAAAAATAGTAAAAATTTGCAGACTTTTCTTGCACAACATCCAGTTAAAAATTTGGTTCATGGTTTTTGGCATCAGAAGGTAATTTTCAAAACTATTTTTTTAAACTGCCAATTTTAGATTAAGTTTTTGAAAACTTTCTTATTCACATGGAAAAGTGTACATTTTTACACATTATCTGTAATTCATTAATTTAAAAATATTGCTAGTAAACACAAACGTATGAGGGAAAAGTATATAGGTCGACAGCTATTCTTCTAGATGACCCTCCATAGCTAGAAACGAAAAAATAAGCTGACTTTTTGAACTGTAGCGATCGCGCCCTCCTTTCAGCGATCGGAAGGGAATGCAAAAAAACACTAAATTTAGAGACTATGACGCCAAGGCAACTAAGAACTTAAAGCTAAAAGAACAAAACCAAACCACATTAATCCCGATAAACCTTTTACAGAGAGTCAATTAAGACATCATGAAAAGACATCGACAGTAAAATAAAGTCTTGAATTTTAATAATAATTGTACATATAATAATAATATACAATTTTATGCAATGCTTCAACTCATGAAACAAAGCAGACAGTAAAAGTTTGTTGAAAATAATAATCCTATGACTTTTATATGTTTCATTTCTCCGAATAAAATGCTGGTTGCCTTCCGCTGTTTTAAGAATCACTTCCTTTAGATGGAAATGTGTTTTGTTTATAATATTATTCATCGTAAAATTGGTATTTATATTTTCTAAGTCGCTTTCATTCCAATTCAATTTAGATAAGACATTAATAATTGTATTGTTAATTTATACTCAGCCGCCGAGTGATAAATTGAATGTTTTTTGAATGGCTGAAATGAATAAATATTTTCACTAGATGTAAGGTTTTCTACACTATTCATACTACGCGCAATTAAGGAAATAAGGTGTTCACTGAACAAGATTAATTGAGGTGAACAAAATGTTCTTATTCTTTGAATCTTTTTGTATAATTTTGACATTTATTAATTTATTCGCGGAATGTTTTTCATTTGCGAAACAAAGCACGTTTTCCATTGAAATCAAGAATACACATTTTAAAACTAAACAGAAATTTTGTTTTATTTTTGAATGTATCCTTTTTATTACACACATATCGGGTTTTATGAAAAACTTTTATTTTTCACAATTCAAATTTACGTGAACTAGAACCGAGTTAAACTGATTATATTTTGAATGTTAAATTATAGTTTATTTAATATGAATTTGTGTCACATTAGCAGGATTTTTTTTTTAACGGGTGTCTCATTTTTACATAATCTTCATTCACTTTGTTTTAAGCTTAGACTTTCTTTTAAATTTCAACTGTTTGTGAAAATTTGTATTTTAAGGCTAATTCACAATATCATTTGTTCAAAGTCGTACACAAATATAGAAAATAAATAATTTTACATAAACATGGTTTAGTTTAGTTCACATAATTCTTTATTTTTAGGCGAAATCAATTTATATCACCGGTAGCTTCTCGTCATTACACAAACAAATAATTCACCTGGTAAAAATAAAACCCTTCAAAATAATTGAGCTTAATTGAGTAACCGTCGTTTTGTTAAAGCACCCTCCAATTACGACTCCAAAATACCTATAAATTTTTTGAATAGCCAGTGGCGTTAAGGTAAAATGATATCGGCAAATGATCAAACTGTTTTTTCCGATAACATTTGAACAAATCTATTTTATTAAGAATATACAAATTACCAATGATTCACTTAAAAACAATAATGATTTTCGTTTTTGCCAAAACATTAATAATTTAATTCAGCGTACGCAATTATTTTCATATTCATTCCATTGCACTTAATATTTTGAATTTGTTCTACAAGAATTATTCGTAGCTCGGTCAATCTCTCCTGTACATAAAGAATATAAAAATGAGGCTAAGACAGGTTAGCCAATCGCTGCCATAGTTGTCTGTTTTATGGCCAAATTGGTGTGAGACAATCTTGACAAATCACTTAAAAATATCAATCGATCAAAAAATCCATTTATGAACTGACAACTAATCGTACTGCTAAAACATCAACAAATTTAAATAGTTTTATGCAATAGAAGATTTGATACTCCATTACAGAAGTTTTTTTGAATAAATATTAAGATAAAATTTGTTGTTCTACTTACACATACCTATATTTTTTTGAAGATCAGGACCAGCTTTGCTCACGTTGAGTATTGACAACTGATGATATACATATATAGGGTCTTTTTATAAGGACGCTTAGTTTTGAAATGTAAATAAAACAAGTTGTTTGTGAGATTTCGACTAAATTTTAATTTCATTTGTAAGTATATTTTACGGCATTAAATATGGAATGTAGCATCAAATGTCTGCCAATATTCATTATAAAATGGGCCATGTCGCTGAAGTTGACTTTTTTGACAAATTTGGGTAAACTTCCAACTGCTCCAGAACCCAATCAGACGTTGTCTGTGGTCGTTTACCTGAAGTTCCTTGGTTAGTTGGATTTTATACGGGTGCAGACATAAGGCCCGATTCAAAATTCGCCAAGTTGAAGTCGCAGAAAAGCCAAGTTCTTGTGAACAACGAGAAATAAGCTGCCTTGGGTTTTCCTGTACACTTTCACACACAGCAGCAATGTTTTCACCAGATATTGTATTTTGATGACGTACAGGTAGGTGTTGGCCGATTATTTACCAAACTGGTTGACTCAAATTTGGCCACTAAACAATGAATAATCTACTCAGCAGGACAAAGTAACATATTTTGAGCGTCCCTATTGAAATACCCTTACCCTTACATACATACATCGAAACAGAACTATTTATACATTGTCTTGTCTTTGTCATTTTGATAAAAAAAAATGTGTTTTATTTATAGAAAATAATACCTTTCCACCAAGACGTGATAGATAACACATTGAAAGTGATATAATAGCTATTCAAATTTGCAAGATATGTAATATATCATTTTACGACAAAGTACATATATATAGACAATTGTCAATAAATCTTTCACGTGGAGTAGATTTTTTTTGTATGTCAATGACAAAGTCGCGATGTTTGATTCAATTCAAATTGTACCTGACATAATACAATCAACGTTTGTCTTTCCAATTTGCAATTCTACAACTGATTGCGAGCAAATCAAGGTTCGGCAAATTGAAAAGAATTCAATTTCCAACTGGTTTGGTGCATTTGAAAGTATTTTTAGCGTCGACCTTTTGCCACATGCTATTTTTCGTGGTGTTTAATTTGCAAGCTCTTTTTCAATTGGTTTTCATTGATTCAGGATGCATTGTTCTATTCCAAATATACGTTTAAGGCCATACTACGAATATATTAAGCAATCTTTTATTCAAAACGTTAATGTATTTCAACCATCCATTCTGAACAAAACAAACGTGACTGAATTTTAAAAATATATAATATTGCTTAGAATAATAAAATAAAATCTTGTATGGTGTGAATTTATCTTCATCTAATAATAAATTCATAGTTGGCCGAGTCAGTTTAAATTAAACAGGAATTGCATACAGCGTGGATCATAAATACCAAAAAATCAACATAACATCAACCAATGCTGATAAAAAGTATCATTTTTTACTGTTCACAATAGCACATTTCACACAAAAATAAAATGGAAACTATTTTAAATGTTTTAATTACAGGATTATTTTTTCCAGCGCGTGACTGCAAAAAATAAAGAAACATTTTTGCTATCTTCATTGTAAGCTTCACTGAAAACGGCAATATGAGTATATTACTTATAAGGTATTAGCTGTCAATTATTTGTAGAAAGACATTATATTTTAATAAATAAAATACAATCTTAAACATTATCAGTTTATAATGCTGGGGTTCAGTGAAACCGGTATTGATAATTATAAAATATGTGTAAGCGAGTATATAAAAAATAAGCATATTTTTCGTTATATCTTACGGAACTTTAATTTTACAGTTTCTTTTTACAAACATTTGATCATGTTTGCATAAACATTTTATAAACTTGTCCACAAAGCATACAATTTCTTTGATAGCTTCAAGCATCTCTCCCGGACGACTTTATTGTTTTCTTTGAAGGAGCATCAAGTTCCAAGGCGCGTTAGCGCCAAAGTTCCTCCAGTCTCCTTCGTCTCTAAATGTTTTAACTCTTGAATTTTATTTGTTGACATTCCCTTCCCATCGCTGTCGACAGGAGGGCGCGATCGCTACAGTTAAGAAGTCAGTTTTATATTGCGTCTCTACCTAGGAAGGGTCATCGAGAAGAATAGCTCGATAATATATTGATTCTCTGATGCCTTCTCGTCATAATTCTGCAAGCAAGAGTTTGATGGGTTATCGTGAAGGCCCACAGCCTTATGAAACTTTTTAGAGGTTTAAAAAAAATGTTTTCTTTAATTGCTGAGTAAGTTGGAAACTTATAATTTCGGTCAAAATACACTTAAGAAATGTTAACGTTGACGTAAATACTTACAAACTGAAGTATTTACTATATGGCCATGGGTACATAATAATCAGCAAAATCTGAATTCTTTAGCTTCCATCAAATAAAGCGGATCGTTACACATAAATATTCAAAGGAAATGAAACGAGATCATTATCAGTGAGTTCGTGTGTCAGCCACTCGTCATATTTGGCTCAAAGCGAGTCATTAGAGTGTAAAAATCAATAAATTAAAATAGGTCACCTTTTTCCAATGACGGTACAAATTTAATTGGGACTGATTGAGCACTTTAAATCTATAAAGAATCGAGCGAGCTCAAATTTTATAAAATTTTAGCTTTCAGTAAAAAGTTACCCGTTTTTCCAAACCTAACAGACTAATTGATGAACATTATGAAAAATCTTGCCAGTCAAACGATGTATTTTAAATACGCTCGAAAGTTAAAATCAAAACGTTTTAAGTTTTATTTATCATAGTCATCTAAAAGTTATGATATTAAAATTTCACATCAAAACTAAAATTTATATATTATCATTGCTTTACTTTTAATAAAATCTCATACATCGAGAGATATTGTAGCGAACATCAAACCCAGAATATCTACACACGGTGATGTATTTTTAATGATAAATAATAACTACTATTTGCAAGAAAACATAAGGGGCAGCAAACAGAACTCTATTGTGTATGCAATATGCTACTTTTGGTTATAGTATAATAATAGTAACAGTGAAAATACGAAAGCGGATAGAACTCATTTTTATTTTTAGTATATTTAGACACAGAACTAGTAAAATCTAGAATGTGTAGATATAAGTGACAGCTTGGAATGACTAAAACTATTGATATTGTGTTATTAGCGATCCATAAAGTTCTTTAATTACAATATTTTATTTTTATTTTTAGTCGGTATAAAAAAATCTAAATGGAAATACATGTTCAATAACTCAGGGTAGGAAAAACATAATATGCACTATTATAAGAATTCATATTCTTTACAGATCTTATTGAACCACACTATCACAAGTTTTATCCTCAAATCCGTGTTTAAGACTGTCACCTTTTTACAGTCACTTTTAAGTACAGTTTATAGAAGCTTTACTTAGCTCACTGTAAAAAGCGAAAGAAACGATGGCCATAAGTCATGGTATTACATTCATTTTTATCTTTTATTCTTAAGCAGGCTGTCAAACTATAGTTTTCAACTTTCAAGTATTTAATTAAATCAACCCTTAATTAAATGAATTAAATGGAAAAAGTAGTACATTCAAAATGCTCAATATTCTATTAAAATAATCAGGCATTTTGCATAATGATGGTCAAATATTGGCAATACTCTTCATCATTTTTCTACTAGCGTTTAATAAATACACTATCATTAAACTTTTTACTTCAAAATTCTTAGATAAAATATAACATTTCCAGGGCTTTTTTTTGAAAAAAAAAAGGTGCCGGAACTCACATCATGTCAAGCTTTTTACTAAATAAAATAACACACCTCATCCGGTTCACAACAATACCATATTTTATCATTTTGACGAATTATATAAATATAGATTGTAATTACGTAAGCGCAAACACTGTTTCGTCTAATTGAATTATAAATTTTGAAAACAAAAATACCGTGAAAAAAGGTGCCGGAACGCCGTTCCACCGCGTTAAATGGGGAAAAAAGCCCTGCATATTTCACTTAGAATCTTCGGGCCCCGGGTCATGCTGTATTATGAACAATATTTTAAAGTAATTCTTATTGAAGCAATAAATTAAATAATTATGTATGATGTAGAGAAAAATATTGTCGTATTTGTATTTCAAGTGTCGAAGCATCTTAAATGCTTTAAAGGACCAACTTCCTTCAACAACAGTTACTTCTATAATGACATGAAATTTTTCGGATATGTTCAGTTGATAAGACCGTTTCCTTCATTATATGGTTTTGGTACATTCAATTCTACAACCAGGCTGATATTTTATAAAACCACGAGTTTCATAGGTGATATCCGGGGCCCGAAGTAGTTAATCAACTATAACTCCTGTGGAAGAATGTGAAAATTTGTAAATGTTACATGACAGTTATAAAAAATTGATATACCATTTTTTCCTAGCACCAAAAATATAATTCAATAATAATATTATGTTTACACTGAAAAATCCATTACGTAGCAGCCTCTCCTTTTGTGTTATTTTTATTTGAAAAATGTACTTATAAGAATTTTTTAATTATTTTCATTTGAGGCACAGCAGTGGCGGCGTACTTTTTATTACTCAGTGGGAACGAGAAAAAAGATAAAGCGAAGTCTTCGCTGCGGCCGCTTGTTTTATATTGTTTTAATTAACGCAGATGATAATTATACAACAGCAGAGGCAAGAAATAATTTATAACTTTCGGCAACACCTAACGAACTTCCAGGTCGAGTAAGTGGGTTGGTGGGGGTGGCGAAAAAATCCGGGGCTGGGTTCGGTGGCTGTTAAGCAGGTCTCTTGTCTTGTTATTTATTGAAAAATTGAGCGAAAAAAGACTAATGAATTTAATTTCATACGTAGATGCTAAGTACGGTATCATCTTTTGAATAGTTTTGCTTATCTGCCTAATTCACCATTGATATACATATCTTTTACACCAGTCGTAACTTTATGACTTAAGTACAACGCCTCTCTTAAAATAAAGTTGTTTTTTCGCGCCTTTCCAAATTTTATTTCATATACAATTTAAAGTGTTTTTAATAATAATAACTTTTTGCACAAATTTACTTGGCGCCTTCCGGATTGGAAAGCGCTGCTTAGCACGAATGTAAATTCACGTAATTAGAAAAACCCAATTCTTAAAATAACACGACATCGGAATATACCTAAAATTTTATATTAGCAGATGTCCCTAAGCTATGATCTTTATAATCATCTGCTAACTTTAGATACCGCAAGACGAAACCCGTGTCGTTAGTAAAACTCATGGAAAAGTACAAAATTAAAACCATTCAAATTTGAGTTTTCAATCGATTTTTGAATTGTGTAGATACAATCACAGATATTTTATTCGTTATTCGTGATTAAATTTAAGTATGGTTACAATAAATTCATATATTATTATGTGTGAAAGCTAATATTGTTTTAAGTATAATATGCAGTCTTAAAATGCGTTTTTCATCAACAGAAAAAAAATCAATCAATCTAGGCACAAACACACACATACAGCTTTCCCTTTTACGACAGAATATTGTTCAGGATCACTGTTTTATGAATGCAAATAATACAGAAATGTATTGAAAAATGCGTGCTTTAAAGTTTTTTTATCAGAGATTCGAACTAGTGGCAATGCAACGAAGCATTTGCCATTTGGCTTCCGAGCCGTTAAATGTTGTTCTATAATCAAATCGTGGTATGGAAATCGACATACATTTAAGTAAATTTCCAATATCACAAAAACACTTTAAAAACATAGTAACGTAAGCCTTTTCTGACATCTGTTTAGTTTCTTTTTATAACATCTTCAATGTAGTGTTAAATTTATTTTTTGTATTTTAACTTTAACAGAGAATTTTTTCAGTGATGATAATAACCGTCCATTTACGTGAAGAATAATTTTCAACGGCTCTTAAAAATAAGAAACATTGTGTCCGCAATACATAACAATTATTCGTAATTGACACTTTTTATCTTCCGGAATGAGCCATGATTTAAAAATGTCCGTCCTCGGTTTTAATGTTACTGCGGAAACATGGCCTAAACGTTTCCTTGATATTTTAGGCTATTTCAAAAATAAAATTTCAACTGACAATAATTATTGGTACTTTTGATACTCGCTTTTTAGGTGTTCACTGTCAATACTTGTTGGAATGGAATTATAGTAAAAATCAGTTGACAATGCTCGCCATGAGCGAAACCGGTCCTGATCCAATAAATTTTATGTGGAAATAGTACTAAAAATGTTTTATTATTTTCATTACTTTTGATACTGTTCATACCAATACGTAGAAGGACATACATAGCTAGGGAAGTACTAGTGGTTAACTTACCGCTGTCGCTGCGTATCGTTTGTAGGATCGGATGGGTGGAAAGGATTTTTTATCTCACAGACATCCATGCCTTCGAACACAGATTAATAAATTGAGTTAAAAGTCAGTTTATAGAACTCTCGGTAGTGAAATTCAAACCCGTGAGTATAGCTATTGAAGCCAACAGCGTTGACCACTCGGCTCGGCTAGGTTAATGTAAAAATAAAAATGGAAGATCATCTAAGTTTTAAACATTTCAGGATTGTTAACTTTGTGAATTGTAAACCAGATCGTTCGATATTTTATTTATTTTAAATTACTTTTAACACGAAAATTTTTCACAACATTATATTATAATATCAATGTTAAGATTTTAAACAAGATGGCGCGCTACTCTTCGCGAATCTCATTAATCTTGACCCTGCCTCAAACAATTGATTTATTTGATAAATATTGTTCATATAAAACAATATTTAAACATTAGTAAAAAATACTTTAAAAATGCTACTTCGTCATTCTGGAATTGCAGAGCGTTGATATAATACTACAGTTGCAGATTAAACGGGTCCTTTAAACGCGTGTTCTCTCATTTTCCAGTTTTCCCAAAAGGGAGTATGGAGTCCAACATCAGGCCGGGCATATAAATGGTACTCGTTTCTTTTTAATTGCCCATTAAAGCAAGAATTAGAGAGGGCTACGATTTTCCCCCGGAAAATAGTTACATATGAATGACCGCCTTTTTGTAAGGAAAATGTATTTTATGCAGCTGGCAATTATATTTTATTGTAATTGGATGCTCATAAAATGAACGTTCTATGATAAAATAGCGCGGAATATCACTATTGCACGCACTTCGTAGCTTTTCAAAATGATAAAATTTATTTTAGCGCCTGACGAAATATTCATAGTAAACAATTTTGCGACACAGATTAAATTTGCTACCTCAAAATGATAATAAACCTAAAATGGTTAAAATAACGCGAATAAATTCACAAAATGTTACAAAATCTTGTAACCGACGTCTCTCTTTTCAGGCGCAAAACGCTTCGCTTCGATTGGTTGAGCTCTTTGATAATTCTCTAGAATCGGATCCACTATTTTATTATCCTATGCTTTGAGTTGATTTTACAATTGGGGAAAAGATAATATAGGTCTCGACGTCGTACGAAGACCCGTGCAATCTTCCAAAACCCATCCAAATTTGAACAAACCTGGCCGACGTCGCGTGACCCGGACCAGCAAGAAATAATGACTTGAACATATTACCGAAACAAACTCAAAACAGTAAAGGCTCAACTTTGGCACTGAGCGTTTCTGCCAAGGCAAATGCCACATTATAAAAAAAATAACTCAAAAAGGATAGATGTCAGCTGCATAACACAGCTTTGAATATTTTTAAAAAATAAAATAAATATATAGCCCAAAAAAAACTATAAAACAAAAAAATTTTCGGTATGCACCACCGCTCTGGGGTATTTCATGAAACCGACACTTTCTCACCACCCCAATTTAACACAGATAGGGATTAGGCTACCGCCCAAGTCCCTTCTTTGGTAACAATAAGTTAGCAATACAAAATTAACGATTTTGCGTAAAAACAGATTGGACTAGGCACATAAAATTTTTGATTTTGTTTTTGAATGAAGAACTGGGAATTTTCTGTGAAACCATTTTGTCATTTCACTTATATCATTTACTTACAAAAAAGATTCATTAATATATCTATCCGAGTTTTTCTTGAACGAGGACTGTCTAAATCAAAAGTTTTCACATCCCTGCCTTAAGGAAACATATAAACATGTGGGTGTTTATTGAGGCCAATAGCGTAACTGCAATTTAACGCCTGCTTTTTAACGTTTCGGTGGTCCTTTTTCACCGTAATTATTTTATACCTAGGTCATATATTGTTGACCTTGTAAATTTTAATTCCAAATACATTATATTCGTAAACGTAAATTTATTTTTTATCTCGGTTCACTAAAAATATGCAATTATTTATTATTCCAAACCATCGATAAAAAACAGGGTAAAATATGGTTATGGGTACACGGGACCGATCCCAATTCTCTCCTGCTTAGCTCCGCCTCTAAACTCTCTAGGCTCCTCCTCCAACAGGGAACCACTTTTAAATTTCAGAAAGATAAATTGTATTGTTTGTCTATGGTGTTGCTTGGCGTCAAATGTCACTGTGAGTTTATAGATAGATAAATAATTGCACGTAGGAACGTAGGAACGTAGGATGGTATTTGAAAGCAGATAACATTATTTTAATTAATGTAAAGTTTACGATTTTTTTTGAAATGTTTCGTCTTTAATTTTTAAATTTATTATAATAGAAGATCCTAAAGAATACTTCGCAATAAGTATGAAATCGAGTTGTTATAATTTTTGGGAGCAAAAATGCAACCACAAGCTATACAAAAATAATATTATATGGATAGAAACAGTCACATAAGTATATTATTTGTTTAAACATAAAAAGAATAATTTTATTATAGGCTAATATTGAAAAATAAAATTCTTCTTTCAGAAGACCACACATCCATATGTGAATGCATTAAAGATTTAGTCTTCTTGATAGTAAATATACAATTTAAAATAACTTTGATTATTCCACGTATTGTGCTACTAACTGTGACCTCTGAAAGAGGCGAAACACGTGGAGCTAAGCAGGGGAGGATTGGGATCGGTCCCGTGTACCTATAACCATATTTTACCAAAAACAGATACGTCACTAATTGGAGTGGACTATTCCCTACATTTTTATTGTTTCTTTACACCGAATTTAAAAAAAAAACTCTCGACATCATAGGGACCAACGCATGGCCCGTGATAGGTTTATTTATGGCCCGCGGAGCTGACATACGTTTCATCTTTTATTGTCTATATTATTATACACATCGAAACATGTGCTTGGTTAGTATTTGTAACAGAATCTCGTCTTTCATGAAAAACTCTTCTATATTCGTGTTAAAAACGATCAAGTTATTTTCCCAGGCAATAGAGGACAGTAAATTCTTTCTGCTGACATTACTGAGAGCAGTAAAATTTATACTAAACGTGTTTTACCATTCTACAAAAGCTACATGAAATGTCGAATTTATTCCGTTGTATTCATTTTCAAACGTTTCCCAAAATAAATGACAATCTTTTGTCATTTCATTGTGGTATCGTTTTTATAACTGCTTGGGCACGGCACAGAATCGAGAAATAATATTTGAGAATTTTTGACACGCGGACCCATAAAGGTTCGCCATTCCTGCAATACAAGATCAATAATTGAACCCCACATCCACACCTCGTATATAAACGCATCAACCCATAGGCAGAATTCAATGTAAAATTAAATTTAAATTTTCTCACTGCGTAAGTAATTCTTGAGAATTTTGGGTGAGAGAGGATGTATTGTGTTTGGTGGCTTGGAAGGGAAAGGGTTAAACATAATAATTATTGATCCACATGCTGTATACACTATTAGGGCTTCTTGTTACTTGACCGACAGTTAATATCTCATTTCTTTATGACAAGTTTATCTCACTTTTCCTGGGAAGAAAGGGGGTTTATTTTTTATGAATAAAACACAATAATTTATTTTATTACAATGTATTTCAAAAGACAATCGTTATTAACATCACAATAAATCTAAATGACATCATTTTTGAAAGTATAATATCACTAGTAGTTTGCCGACTCAAAATAAACTTTGGTGGCAAAATTTCATGTCTAAGAAATATTTTCGTTTTGATTAAAAAATCACATGGATAACATGCAAATACAAAGATCTTATAAATAATAGAAACTTTTAACGCCCCGCATAAGATAAATAAATATAAGATTTCTATTAGAGTCCAGTATTAATTTTACCAATTATACTTATTTTAAATTGAAACCTTATTGCGACCTACCCAATTGAATGCACAAAATTATGTTTCAATAATAATCAAATAATGTAAATCAGAATATTTGTTAACTAATTATAATTTTCATTTGAAGATTGTTGTCTATGATTTTGTACAAAAAAAATTACCAAAGAGGGTCATACCTCTACTTTCCCTAATTAAATTTAAACAGAATCCTTTTATTGGTGAAGTCAACATTGGCGATATCGCTCCACAACTCAACAGGTGAAAATTAAACATTTCTTTAGTAAAACAGTATCAATAGAGAACAGAATTATTTTTGAAAAAAGCGTGAGTTCCTTTCCAATGACGATAATTTAAGCATTAAATTTTGGGTTGCATAAAAGAACATCATAAAATAGAAAATACAAGAACAATCAGAGCTGTGACAGAACAGAACAGCCAACAACAA
This sequence comes from Himalopsyche kuldschensis, assembly GCA_028554975.1. Taxonomy (NCBI): domain Eukaryota; kingdom Metazoa; phylum Arthropoda; class Insecta; order Trichoptera; family Rhyacophilidae; genus Himalopsyche; species Himalopsyche kuldschensis. The sequence goes on from JAHFWI010000005.1 coordinate 4,666,038, forward strand.
AAATGTGGCATTTCAGAGCAGGGGAAAAATAAAACACAAATTCTGTCACATTTCAATACGTCATATCAATTTATAGATATAATACAAATAAAACAAAATCTGAAGATGTATTTATAATTTATAAGTTTACGTGAAAGGGTTTCATGTGAAATGTTTCTTTTGAATTTTGTTTTATATATTTTTCATTCATAAATAGATACAACATATTGAGATGAGACAAAAGTTGATGTGTTTGGTTTTTTCATGTTCTGTTTTGTCCAATTACTAATTTTGAAGAGAGTTGCAGTTGATACAAAGCTACCTTTGAATTTAGTATTACTTATATTTTAATAAAATCGTTTAAAATACATATACAGGTATATTCTTATAAAATTCATTGAAAAGCTTATTTACTTAGAAACATTCAGAGGTGATTTTTTATAGAACAACTCGTGGCGTATTGAAAACATCACATTATAGATTGGACAATTTAAAAATTTCTACTGATATCTAAGACAATATTAGAGGAATCTATGTATATTAATTACTCTCTACATATATAATTGCCAATGTAAAACTGCTATTAAATTACTATTTATATCTATTTATTTGCATTAGCTATCAACACCTTCCTTGCCCATGTTGTAAATTAATATACATGTACTTACGATATGCAAAAACATGCTGGCAACACTGAAAGTTTAAAAAAAAATCAAATTATAAAATAAAAACAAATACCATCATAGAATCAACACATTATGCACGAAAAAATAGTATACACCTGTTTAGTCGACTGTTGGTTTTATACATATATTATTATTTTTATTATAATGCCTTTCCACCAAGTATTGACAGTGAACACCTTAAAAGTGATATACAGAAAAGATATTTTTATGGTCTTTTTTACAATCAATATTTAACATAACAATAATTTATGTCAGCATTCAAATTCACCATAAACTATATTTCAATTTATATTTATTCAATGGAATGGTGGTATAAATACAATTGGTACCATAGAAATATATGAACCAAATGAAAACTTATAAATAAAGTGTTTAATACATGGGATGACTAGTGCATAATGTGTCAATAGTCATTTTTTGAGCAATTTAATATTACTAGTAATAAATTAATTCATGAGGTGTCAGAAGAGATTAAATAAGATGAGGGTGATAAAAATAAGCATACAATTTTTGCAAAACCATATCTTGTGAGATGACATAGTCAAATTCAAACTGATTTCAATAGGCATGCATATATATAACGGTCATTATTCTTTGAAGTGTGGTAATTGAAAAGGCCCGTAAACAAAGTGTTAATATCATGAAGTGAGCTATACAATTTTTCAAAGAAAATGCTGTACTCTATGCAATTAGTATTTCAATTCATCATAATGTGAAAAGTATAAAACTTTAAAGAAATATTAATTCAGTTAACATGATAAACAAATAAGTCAAAGAAAAAAGTGATAGAGCAATATGAATTATTATTAAAGCAATTTCTCATTATATTTCTTTAGGCTTATCCGAGGCCAAAATGAGAATTCCACCATTCTTGAAAATGTTAAATTGAATGTTCCTGATAATTTTTTGAGGAATCGTGAGCATGAGTTGTTTGTTCTTCCAAGGGGTAGAACCAGTCTGCCAATGGGAATGCCTCTGGGAAGAGCTTTAACAATTTTAAGCGGCATTGCTTTGACGTGAGTGAGTTCAGACGAATACTATATTTTATGAATAAAAGTTGATTTTGTCAGAACTCACTCGGTTGACATCTTTGAAAATTTCTAATATGATTTTATAAATTTTTTCTCTCAGTTTTTATGACTGCAATGTTTTCATCTTGTTTTTAATTAATTAGTGATTTTTATTATGTATTTACATGTATGTATATATAAATACATGTATTTATATTTGTCAAATACATGGCGCATTGGCATCAGCTGTAATGTTATGATTTGCTTTTTCTTAAATAAATAAACAAATAATGAATAGGCCCAGACACAATTTTATACAAATATTATAATTAAATATTTTATTAATTTATATACATACTTGTACTGACAGGAAATTTCTGAGTATAATTATTTTAATTTATTTAAAATATGAAAAATTACATTCATGTTTTTACAATAGCTACTTATTTTATTTTTTATATAATAATAAGCATGGAGAGCAAAATGTCTCCTACAAGAATTAATTAACTACAATAGTAAAGTCTCATCTATAAAATTACATTAAAATACAAATTTCACCAATGTAATCAGGATAAAAAAAACCACATTGGCATAATAATTATAATAATAATTATTAATTAACATAATAATAATAATTATCAATAAATAATAATTAAACAACATCAAAATATTTTGTGTCAGATGAGACAGATTATTAATTCCAGATTTAGGATGGAATATGTCCAAAGTTATTTCAATAATAATTAATTTTAATGAAGAAGTAAAGGTAAGTTGACATCATCATAGTATAATAGACCAAAATAATTAATTTTGAGAAGTGTGAAATGATGTTTCGGTAATACAAAATTAACTACATATTTATTCCATGTATCTTCTTGTGATTTCCTATTATGTTTTGTTAGATCATATTTATTAATGTATAATACATTTAATATTGTAATGTTTTTTTAAGATAGCTAAATGTTTTTAAAAATACTTGGTAATTCATGTAGTTTATGTGTTTTTTTGAGTTTCATTTCCTATCATTTAGCAGTGGCGAATTAAGCACTTGCGAGGTCCCAGGCACAATGTAATTTCGGAAGCCTTCTTTCTTCAAATGATAAAAAAAGTGTCAAACAAATGAAGGGCTACGTAAACCACCAATGTACACAAATAGAGAAGTGGATATTTATAAGTTCCCATGAATAAATCAACTTTTGCACTCAAATATCAAAACAAATAGTTTTGAGTATTTTTTTCAAATAATAAAAATAGTGTGATGTTGCCAAAGCAGGACTCGACAATATGATAAAATACACATTTTTGCCAACATGCAATGATTAATAGATTTAATCTTATCCTAGATCCTTATAGTCAACCACCACAAAAGCCATATTTTAAAGAAATTATAAAGAAATATTTTCTTATAATATTCATCCATGTAACAATTATATTTGGTGTTTTCCTCAACCTAATTCACAGCCCAGTTGTTACAAAACGCTATAACAATAGCAAGCAAAAAAAAATCTACAGTTGCTAGAGTAAAAAAACGACAGCAAAAACTTTTAATATTAATTTACGATAATTCACCTTCTGATTTTGGTCATTGCAATTGTGTTAAAAATGATAATAAATCTTTGAATAGCATTTAGAATTGTCTATTGAAGGAAAGCAGAAATAATATTGTGAAATTAAATTATAATTATTATTAGTTTAGTAACCACAATAAGTTGTATAATTATTTTTGAAAAATTTCCCGATATTTTATTTATTAAATATCACAGGAATTGTATCAGTGATTGCACAATAATTGCATTTATTTACAAATATAGCAGTAAATTAGATGGAAAATTAATTTCATACTAAATACAAATTAATATATCTACAGTATGATTCTATATTATACACGACTAAAAGCATTCAACTGTAAAATCTTACCTGAAATGAGCGTGGATGTACCAGAATGATTAATGAACTTACACAGTAATGTATGGATGAGTTAATGATGTAAAAAATCACTATGTACTTAGTAATCTAAAAAAACATGATTATATACAAATGCAATAATTTATATAAATTAATTTTGTAGCCCCTAACTGAAGCTGCCATTTTGTATGTGATAAGTTACTAGTAATTACCAAAATAAACTAAACAAATACTAATTAATTTTCAGTAGCCAACATTCATTTTCAGCTGCATTATTCAAATTATGAAATGTTTTAAGCAGTTTTTTATCCGATTTATATAATTCCCACATTTGACAGTTTGATTATATTCTAGATCTTGATTGATAAAACTCTAAAATGCATTTTCTCTTAGCAGCTACTTCGTGACATAAAACACAGCACATGAAATCTTTAACCATACTCAATATAATTTAAAATATTCTACAATTTTTCCCATTCAGAGAATTAAAAAGTATCTCTATAAAATATAGCCAGTCTTGTTCAGCACAACTTCTTTATTCCTCGTATGCAGCAACCCATACTTAGCTGGAACTCGGTATCAGATTTCAATTGATGGAGATGAGTTTTGATCGGCGAAACGTTTGAACCAAGCCACTCGTCCACCGTCGGGGGAAAGAATATCTGCTCCATGTGAGTCCGCATGTATAGTTCAATTGAATTCGTTTCATTTAACAATCTATAAAAAGAGATGGCAAAAATAAGACCAAGGAAATTAATTAGAAGAAGGAAATAAATTAGACCAAGGCAATTGATTAAACCAAGGAAATTAATTGGATAAAAGAAATGTATAACTTGTTATTCAGAATCAATCTATGAGACCCGTACGACATACACAGAAGGTGGATCAATTTTCAAGTGGATCTTTAGATATATTTTTCTTGTCTATGTGTATGAAATATTGCTATAAATTGAAGATGCTCCAAAGTGCACATACGTAGATGCAGACCAAGATGATGAATATTTTTTTGAAAATGGCTGAAGTCACGAGGAATTAATACTCAGCTATAAAATGAAACATAAATTTCAATGGCTGAGATAAAACGCCTTGTGTGATATGTTCAAGCTGTGACTAGTTAGTAGCGTTCGCGACATGCATTTCCCGCGATTAACAGTGAACGTGTTAATATTTATTTTCAGGAAAGCATTTTAGAATATATAATGTTTTAATTGGAGAGGGAGTTCTGGATGGAGGAAATCTGTGAAGGTAGCTAGAGCATAGTGCCAACTGCATCGCTATCAATAACTAAGCAAAACTTAATTACTGACATCTGCAATAGCAGGTAAAATAATATTTAACTAAAATTAATTTACTCATTGATTGTCGGAATCAAGCTCTGTATCTGCATCGGATTTGTATAACGACTTTGAACCTGCCACGGATTAAGCCACGTCTGCACTCTGAAAATAAAAGCATAGAAAAATTATTAGAAGAATTATACTTGAATTCATAAAAGTTAATACAACAATTAAAAAATCAGCTTACTGATCTCCATAAGCGACACCCCTGTATCGTTCTCTCAATCCTAGAAAAGCATTAATTCCTGCATGAACCTGCCAACCGGGAAACTCGGTATCTTGAAGAGGCAGTGCGGTGGATGTGGAAGGGCCGGCATTATTTCCAAACCAAACCCGTAAACAAGCTAGCAAGATGGGCAATCCGCTAGGTAATAGCTCACATAATGTTGCATAATGATCATACCTGTAAAACAACATTAAAAAAATAGCGTAATCATCAAAAGATTGCGTATTGCACTTGAAACGGAGCTGATGAAAATTTTAACTTTTCGTGTATATTTTATTCAAATCAAAAGATTTACACAATGCCTGTTTGGTGTTTGTGAAAGTATCTCAGCATTCATGAAAATTTATTCTATATTTGTGTTCAGAGACGATCAAGAAATTATTTTTCCAGGACAATTTATTCGATCTGCTGACATTACTTACTGAAAGCGGTCAAATTTCTGCTAAACTTCTTCTGCTACATATTACATAAATGATACATATTTGTTTGCTTTGCATAATTATAAAAGAAAATATTGTGGCCCAGGAAAGATTGGCCACCTATTGTTTACACAAAACTTAATTTAACACATTGGATGCTGAGAACACGCCTAGCGTGTCCATTTTCATACTAAAAAACAGGTTCAGCATTGAAAGCGTTAAGATTACTCCTGTAAGGCCATTTGACATTTATTTATTTATTTATTTATTTAAGAAAAAGCAAATCATGGCATTACAGCTAATGCCAATGCGCCATGTATTTGACAAATATAAATACGTGTATGTATTTATATATATACATACATGTAAATACATAATTTTAATCATTAATTAATTAAAAACAAGATGAAAAACATTGTAATCATAAAAACAGAGAGAAAAAAATTTATAAAATCACATTAGTGAGTTCTGACAAAATCAACTTTTATTCATAAAATATAGTATTCGCCTGAACTCACTCACGTCAATATGAAATATGTCGACATCAAGCAATGCCGTTTAAAATTGTTAAAGCTCTTCCCAGAGGCATTCCCATTGGCAGACTGGTTCTACCCCTTGGAAGAACAAACAACTCATGCTCACGATTCCTCAAAAAATTATCAGGAACATTCAATTTAACATTTTCAAGAATGGTGGAATTCTCATTTTGGCCTCGGATAAGCCGAAAGAAATATAATGCCAAATACATTTCTCTTCGAGCATTCAAACTATTGAAAGTGAGCATCCCTAAGAGAAAGTCTGTTGGATAAAGCCATGGGTAGTACCCATATGTCCTCAAATAGAGAATTCTCAAAAATTTCTTCTGAACCCTCTCCACCATAAGAACACATTTCGCACTCCTCGGTGCCCAAACAATCGATCCACTCTCAAGCTTTAAAGCCCAACATTTGCAAAGCTTTGTTGCAAGTAATCTTAATGTGATTGTTGAATGTTAGTTTGCTTTCAAATTGTACGCCAAGATCTTTTACTGATGAAATTCGTGAGAGAATTCGACCATTCATTGAATATTGAAAGAATAATACTCGTGAGCTCCTTTTTTACATCCTGCAGGTAAAAGATAATTGAATGAAAATAATCAAATAACAACAAACCTTGACCACCCGGTAAATGCCATTCCCATAAATCGTTGTATTTTGCTTCCATTTTGTTCTATTTCATTCAACCAAGCTTCATGATTACTTATGTGATGTTTTACAACAGGCAGAGTCTGGAAGACAGGAGAGAAATATAATTATTTACTACCTACTGACAAATTGTGGGCATAGTCTCACAGGGGATATTTCTGAAAATTCATGCTTTGTGTTAAGCCCAGTTTTAGTAATGCCATACATAATTACATTTGATTATGTTATGAATATTTTAGTATCATATTAAGTATCAAATCAGTGTAGGTAAATCATTGTTGATTGGCTATTGTCGATTTCATCTCTCATTGTCTATGGTATTAAGTATTCTTTTTTCAAATGATTCAAAAACATGATGAAGTTTACATAAATAATGAGAGAATAATTTGGAATTCATTTTTAATTTGTTTTTTTACAACTGTGATTATTATATATTAATTCCGATTTAAGAGATAATTCTAAAAATCGGTTAGAAAAAAGTTAGATGTTACTAGCCTGGCAGCTGCCTGTTGCTCCCTTGAATGCGGAAGCTGCCCATAACCGGGGGAATATATTACTATATTTGTCCCATAACAAGGGTCCTAATTTAAAATGTTCCCTTGAACAGTAATGCCAGACCATTGGCTCAACCAACATTCCCATATCATACTCTGCAATGAAAACATTTAGTTTGAATAAACAATTGACAGATAAGTTATTTATCAACAAAGTTCACTGTTTGGCGCCTTGATATTAGGTGTGTGGAATCGTAAAAAAGCAATGTTGATTTCAACATTACTTTTACACTGTATGAAGAATTTTAATATTATTTATAAAAAAAATGATGTGTGTAATTGAATTTTGATTGGCTGTGGTTAAATATTTTTTTTTGGACAACTTAAATAAATTTATAAAAAAAAAACAAATGTAGTTTACATATGTAGGTCACGACAGAATAATTTGGAATTCACGGATAGTTATTTAGTGGTTATATTTTATATTTTTTACACATTACAAATACCGAGTGAAGCCGCCGGTATGAACCACTAGTAATATTGCCACATACACTAACACAGTTTTAATTTAGGAACTTCTAAATCTACGACTCTTTGCACATGTTGAATGATAAAATAAAATTCAAACCTTGCAGTACATTGACGTCAATATTCCGCAGCATGTCATCCCACATGATAATTTTGATATGCGGATGGGTTTCTTTCAAAAATCTAGCTACGGCTGATACATGATCTAAGAAAAGTACTGCCTTTCCATATTTGCTGTCTTGAGCTCGTCTAGCACAGCTTTGACAAAGCCCCATATGCCACACCTGAAAAAATAGATAATTTTGTAAACATGTTTCTGACTTAATTTTTTATTCATGTTTTCACACTTTCAAAACAGTTAAAATATCTTCTATTACACGAAGACAACAGAATGATATCTTTCAATTACTATTTTTTCTTGTATTTAAAGACAGGATAATTAATTTTGAACTAACAAGATTGATTTCTTTTATAATAATAGAATAAAAAATTAATATGTTTATGAAAACCTCATCAGCTCCAATATGTATGTACTGCAATTGGCTAGGACGGTGCAGTGCCACCACCTGGCGAAGCATGGACCTCACAAGTGGAAGTGCTTCCGGTTGCGAAGGGCACATGGAACTGGGAAAAGATTCCACCTCCCGCAACCCACTCCATTCTGGGTGTTTTAAAACAAACTCCATATGGCCTAATGTCTGGACTAAAGGTATCTGAAAGTAAGACCAGCATTTAAAATTAAAGCCTACAACTTTAATAACATTGCAACAAAGCCAATTTTCCTCATTGAATTTAACTGCATCTGGTTATAGTAGATTCATATCTTTATTACAACTCATATATTAATTGGCAGCCCAGTCCCGTGAAAACAAAAACAACATAGTTTTTTTAGTTCTCATTTGAAACATAAACAATATCATGTCACTCTTTTCGTGTCGTTTCTTATAGCCTTGGCTTACTGCCAGAAGTGAGTATTCAAATGCATCGTTTGCAAAAACAATTGACTTGTTCATACACTTTGTAACAGTGTTATTTGCATCACGAAAACTGAGTCAAAAATCACTTCTACAAATTATGTAAAAAATACAATTTATTGATTGAGCAGGCATTTAGTTTGGTAGAACTCCATTATAGTACTATAACTGTTACCATTTATATCTATAAGAACTATATCAGTATTAAAATAATTCAGTTACAATAGCCACAATGCAAATTATAACATCTGCTCATCTTTATTTGAGAAAAATTTTCATTGATAAATTTCCAATCTTTTGAATTTGATTTTTAGTTTGAAGCATTTGATTGAATTTAAATGGTGATTTTTTCTTTTCTTGGTCAAATACCCAACGCCTTAAACACTAAGATGTTTATAAATAGGAGTATTTATTCATGTAAAACATTGCAAAAAATGTGGGTATGGTTTGAAATTGAATATGTATTCAACACTTTATGTTATGGTGTTTTTTACAATTTATATATTATTCAATTGAATCATAACAATCTTAATATATTTTAATTAAAAAAACATTATTCTATTTACCATGGTATATGTTGAAACATTTAACATAAGCCTAAGTCTGGACATTAGTATCTTATCTTCTTTCATGCCACAATAGTGTACTTGAAATATGATAAGTGAATGCAATATTATAATGATGAAATTATCAAAACAAAACACTTCAAACACAACAGACAAATTCGTCATGAATAAAATAATTAAGAAACGTATCAAGATGTTTTATTATAAACAATAATGGCAAACTGGCGAGCATGACAGGCATTTGACTAAAATAGAACACTACAAGTCAGGACAGGCTAGCAGGACTCACATGCAACCGAAACAGGTAGGAGCGATTTCACTAATATACATTCTTATTTTGAATAATTTATGAACACAGTTTGTTAGTGAAACATGATAAATTCTTTCATGCCAATGCCCATGTTAATGCAAATCAAATTCTAATGTGTGGAAAGGGGGATAAAAAGTCACATACACTAAACTTAAGTGATTAAAATTTAAAGTGAAAATCTGAACATCAAAGATCGTCATACCACAGTTAGTCCGCATTCCATTGCAATATCCACAATGTGTCTGGCTTCCTCTAGCGTATACGGAGCGCCAGTTGCCGAAGCGCTCTCCGAAAGTCCGCCTAAAGGTCTCAGCTCTCTTAAATAGGGAAAAGTGTCTTCCCATTCTAGCAGAATACCTGTTGCACCCCAGTCGCGCAGAGAAGGGAATAACTGAAAGCATCATAATTTAAATGAAAATACTTTTACAAGTGCACATTTACAATATGGCGTAACAATCAATCATTCAAGCTGGAAGATCTAAGCAGCAAATGCAGCTACGGTGGTCATTTATGAATTGGCTGATGTGAAATTAGGAAAGGCCCAGTGATTATCTCAATTCACTGAATTTATCTGAAAAATATAGATTGGCCTGTCTTCCCTTATCTCCTTTGCCACGTATTCTATACAGCATTAAATGTAAATTTACATTTTGTTAAAATATCATATTTTGTTATTGTTACTGTCAAACATGAATAATTTGAATTTTGTACTTTACCATGAGCTTTGTCGCTAGTAACCCGGTTTTGCATATCGGTATCTTCAAGCATTTCAAGTGCACGAATAAACTTGGGCTGTGTTAATTTAGTGTTATTATATTCTAAATGATAACCAATTCATGCAACCAACCCCCGGATTGGCTAAAAATATCAATGTGTTTAAGTCTGCGTTAATGGATTCGAATCCTTGACTATGAATGGGGGAATGATGAAAAGTCACTTGGGTACGACAAACGATTATGAATTTATTCTATAGAAAATAAATTCAATAAAAACATCCATGCTAAGTCTTTCCCTACAAAACTGAATAGAAAAACTATGGTAAAAATAATGGTGTTGTAATTTTAATATACATTTTATGTATATTTAGGATAGTGCTGATAGAATTATGATTGCCTCAAATTTAGTTCAAATCAGTAATGAGTTAATTTAAATGCTTAGCTGAAACTTCGCAAGAATTGTGTCAAGCAAAAATGGCTCTTACATATCATTGAAAAGACACTATAATTTGTGATAAATATAGTCTATCTACACTGAACTCATTTTTTACCAAAATTGTTTTGGTTCAAACTAATTCTGGAATGACAAATTGCATACCAGTTAATAATATACTTTATTTCGTCAGAATTTCGACACAATCTAACTATAGGAAAATACAAATAATGGTAGATTCATTTCATTTATTTGTTTACGCCTCCTAGGGCAATGCTGATTTGTCGTGTCAAATAAGGGGTCATTACTATTTATAATAATCGATAACTACGTAGGCACAAGCAACCGCTTACAAATAAATAACGTGTACTTCAGAATTGATGGGTAAAATACCGAACTGATAATATCGAGCTGATTCTTTCGAAAATGACGTAAGAAAGGATAATCAAATTTTCCAATTGTAAATATAATATGAAAAGCCTCACCTTCTCAAAGTATGATATTTTGGGCGGAGCTCCCTTTAGATCCAAGTGGATCAATCTGTAATGAAGGACATCATAATTGAATAAAAACAACATTAGACGTCACGTGATACAAGTAAATCAAATCAATCCTCAGTTAATACCTTTGCGTGCCAAACGATATGGATTCCATTTCACGTAATTGTAAATAATAACAATAACAAAAACCACCTGATCACAGGGAAATAAATGTCAATTTTCAATGCACTCAGTGATACCAATCGACTGACCTAAATATTACTTTGTATATAAATACTTTGTTTATCAATCTCATGAATATATCGCCTAAATTTTGTGTTGTTTTTTCCTAATATTATAATTATTTTAACATATTATGTTATTTAAACAGTTGCTATAAATACTATAAATAATAAGATATTGGCAAAGTATAAGCACATTTGATTTTTTCTTAAAATAATGACATTATTTAGTATTTTTAATTTTTAACGTAGCCTTAAAAATAGTTAAATCTGTTATGGCTGATTGCCAATTTTTTTCATGTTATCGGTTTGCACACGTGTTTTTTTAAATATTATTTTGTCACGGCTGATTCCTTGTTTGTTATTTTCGTTATGACAACAAGGATAATCTATGGTTTAGGTTTACATTTACAAATAGATAGGTACCTCCAATGTGAATGTCATGAATATAATAAATAGCCGGGCAGAAAAGTTATAAACCTTATAAGACGTAAGTACCTCGCTCTAAATATATTATTGCTATCGACGTCTGAGTTGTCTGCCAGAATTGGTATTTCTTTATTTGTAAAATTTAATTAGCAATTTACTATATATCCCTTCTTCACTGTGAAAATCTTTGTACATGAAGTGTCACATTTCGCGCGTAATTTTAATACTAGAATCATTCCAACCTATAAATTTGATTCATAAAAAGAATACAACTGACAAGATGTTTAATTCAAAAGTATCATTGGTATTGGTTTTTTCCATCCATCTTTTGGAACTTTGAATTCATAATCATTTAAGCGTAGTTGATCAATTTCTAAAGAATAGTTTTCGATATGTATTTATTTCAAAATTAACACTATCATCTATTTCTATATGACATACCTAAAGGTTTTTTTTCCTTTTTATCATCCTTTTTATTCAGCTTAATTATTTACAGGGTTCTTCTCAAGCTTCAATGCAAAGAGCATTTGACCATACGGTGAAAACGATTTCGAAATCACCCATCAAGCCGAAGGTAGAAAAAATGTTACCGAGGCCTTTCAGAGTCTCGATTGAAGGAAATATCGGATCTGGGAAATCAACATGTTTGGCTTACTTTAAGAAATGGGACACAGTTGACATTCACCCCGTATGTAATCATTATTACTAAAATCTCACAATATATGCACTAGAACAGCGTTTCTCACCCTGAGTCCGTAGCCTCGACGTGACAAAGAGCCTTTCAAGGGATGGCACAAACCAAAAACCATCTTTTGGATAGACATAAAAATCCCTATGGGGCACCTAGACATCACAGACATTCATTGGGTTAGACACAAATCCATTAACTGTCTAAACTGAGATTCAAACATGCCACACAGGCAACTAAAGCCAATGACTACAGGCCCGGCATAATAGTTCATAGTTAAAAGATCGATCTTTTGCTTGAGATGGCAAAGTAGTAACCATAGAATATCTTTGCATGTATTTAAATATTCAATTTTGCTGTAGGAACCAATCGGCAAATGGAGAGATATAGCTGGTCAAAATCTTTTAGGACTACTCTACACTGACTTGCAAAAATGGAACTTTCCATTTCAACATTATGTTCACTTAACCCGGCTGCAAATTCAAACTAGTCAACCGTCTTCAGAAAAAATTACAGTGAAGCTGTTTGAAAGGTTTGTTATAAATTTTTAAATAACAGAACTATAATTTTTTAATTACTTTATAATTGGACGCCCATTTCAAGAAATGTTATTGAATGCAGAAAAATGTCACTGCAATCATGGTCAGCAAGAAAATTTTAGATTTTTATCATTTAACTTAAGGCTTAGATTTTCTTCTAGGTTAGTGTTGCACAACCAATTTGACAGGAGGACTAAGTTATCCATTTTCCAATTGTTGACAGTCCGCAAAGGTTAAAAGATTTGCAGCATCAAGTCTAGACACACATTGTATTATTTTACTTCTTACCAGATTTTATTTATAGAATAGAATTAAAACACTTCCATATTCCCAAATTGTATGTACGCCAGGACCTCTCATTCAAGTATTTTCAACTTTTCTATCAGTCTTTTTATTTTACTAATTTATGCATGGAAGTGCTCTGCATTTTTATGCTAAATCGTAACTACAGGTACTCAGGCAAGAAATAGCTACTGTAGTTATTTAAAAATCTTTTTTGTATTCAAAAAAAGATAGATGTTTTAACATAGTATTTTTTGGCTTCTTTTTTTTCAGATCTGTGCAGAACAATAGATATTGCTTCATGAAAAATGCCCTTAAAAATAATCATCTCAGTGATTGTGAGTTCAAAATACTAGAGAAGTGGTACGACTGTATGGCAGAACATGTTGACATCAGTCTTGATCTAATAGGTGTGTATTATCTTTAATTGTCACGCTTAAACAACCCCTTTTTAATTTAAATTAAATGACCATTTTTCATATGAAAGGAAGTCATCGAATTTTATTTCTATTTTCAGTGTATCTCCGCACCACACCTGATGTTGTTTATCACAGAATGATGAAAAGAGGACGCAGTGAAGAATCCACAGTACCATTTGACTATCTCAAACAGGTAAAAAAACATCCTTATTTATAAAACAAAGACTGATGTGTGTGATTTTTTTCTGATTAGCTGTAGTGAAATATTCTTTTTTTTCAAATCAAAAACTCCTTCATAATTTTCCATTTCATATGGATCTGTATACTTTTTGTATCCACCCACAGAACTTGACAAACTTTTCATTATGCCTATATTTTATCAGAATTTTAAAACTAAATAAATATACATATTTTAACCATTTACATTTAACCGATAAGGGTGATAAGCCTAAAACAACCTTGGAAATATCTATTTCTTGAGTGATATAAATTCATGCAAAAAAAATTATAATGTTTCTGATCTATTTTAGGTTAATCTATTAATTAACCCCCCTGTCTGGAAAGGGACAATAACAAACCAATGAGAAGAACTAAAAAGAAATATTTTTATTCATATCTCAACTTTTGTTTTATATTTTTCACTATATCAACTATTATTATTTAATTGATTGGTTCCAAAAACTCATAATAATGCTAAAATGTATTTTTATGGCTGTACTTTTTTATTCCTATCATAAACACTAGTTTAAACGTCATTTTGAAATGCTGATATATAGGCTCTTGGTTATTCTTAGGGTTAATATATTAAAATAATTAATTTTACCATTGCATTAAAAGAACATACATGCAACCTAAAAAGTAAGAAACAGTATTTAGCAAGCCCGTTGATTTGAAACTATAACAAGCTCAATGGTTAAATTATTTTCCCTGCCAATGCAGAGGATATTGTTTTTTCTTATCATGTAAATATACTTGTTTTAGGTTCACGAGTCGTATGAATCCTGGCTTAACACACCCGAGAATGTGCCGTGCAAAATTCTGACGATTGATGCCGATCAAGATATTGATAATGTAATTGACCAAATGGGCCTGCACACGCAGACTATCCTCAACATAAACGACAATCTAGAAAATATTTCGCAAAATTTCTGATATCATTTGACTGAAATAATTGCATAAAAATACACAATGAAACAGGAATCTCAATACCTACCAAAATAATCATAGGCAACTATCACAAATGTCTCTAAATTAATGTTAAGATCTTAACCTTCTCCAATATATGCAGTGGGAAAATTTTGTTTAGAATTTTTTAACCATTATAAAAATATCCACTGCCGGTGACCTTTGTCACTTATCTACATCAACCTCGTACCAGCAAAACCAAGTTACTATACGATCCGCAAAACAAAGGTTATAATGCTCACGCATCAACCTTTTCAACACTTCTGTTATATATTTAATTTTGTTGATGATAAAACAAAGAATTTGTGTATCTTTAACTCATTCCTGCGCTGGTCTGACCATAGTAGCCATGCATACAATACAAACCTTGTGTTGTACATTAATTTTGATTGTTTCCTAATCAGTGTGTGACAAAAATAGTGAAGTTCAGATAGTAAAAAATATAAAACATTCTTTTAATGAGCATGCACAAAAGATACGAGATTGAGCTAGAATGGCTGACTTTATATTATTTAAATAATAAATTTGTAATTTAATTTAATTAACCCATTGCTTATGGTGTGCACAAATTTGAGCATAATTACCATAGTAATTAAAAAGCCCTGTAAACAAAGTGTTAATGTAAATGAACAAATTAATTAGTTTATATTCAATATTCACATATAGCAAATATAATATATAATAGCAAAGCATGTGGTCTTTATTAATAAAAGAATCATCTCTTTTTTAATATTTTTAAATTAATCAATTTCTTTCTTATCATTTCTAGTGCATTTTTACTAGAATAAAGCTATTTTTGTGTAAATTGACATATAAGTTTGAAAATGCTATTTTTATATGTATGTATAGTGAATAAAGAATTTATTTATATATTTTGATATATTTATCTAATAAAATAAATTAGCTAATTCCAAATATGTATATACATACCTTGTAACATACTGAACATAGTTATATCTTCTAAAAGCATAGTAAAGAAACTTGTCAGAGACATACATAGGTTTATTTAACATTTCGGACCTGTGTCTATTAAAATGGTATAAATATTATCACAGGATGAAAAGCTATATATAGATTTTAATAGATGGTGATATTACTCTTCCCTTTTTAGCCAGTCAAGCTGTCATTTTTCTACTATCAAGCAATCAGTGAATTGGTTACTCATGACCAACAACAGTTTATGAGTGAACTCGCTTGATTTTAATATTATTCTAGTCAACAATTTTTGTTTTGATTAACATTAGGTCCCATGTCAAACAAAATTAAAATGAAGAGCCTTTTGTCTAATCAAATCACTTGACTAGTCTGTTTTAGTAAAAAGTTTGCCAGCCACTGTTCTAAATCCTTGATGGGCAATGCATCTAAAAGGTGTTGAAATTAAATGAGTATTTAGTTAAATTTATTGCCACCATGTTTCTTTGACAAAAATATACTGTCTTTGTATATGGTATTTTTATTGATTATTATTTATTATCAAAAAATATTTATAAATTGATTTATGTAAAATAGTTGGATCTGAATATGTTAATTTTGACTACTTATATTTGACGAGTTTATAATATTAAATTTGTGGAGTATTTAATTTAATGAATACTTGATTATAAGAATAATAATTGAAGACTGGCGAATGGAGTCGATATGTTAAAAAATCAATGTTTTGAGTAAATTCAGGTAATTTTTTTTGTTTAAATTTTATCAGTTGATGACAATTAAACTATTGATGTGTTACAGTGATAACTGAGGATCATTTGATTTATCAAATTAAGAACTAATGTTTTAAAAACTTCCAGTGATTAATTCAATTATACAAATGTACAGCTGTGATTATTATAAATGACGACAGCCTATGACTTATCCATTATCAAATAAAAAATTAAGTAATATTTAAGTATTAAGATGTCTCATCCATCCATATGAAAGATGGGTGAATAACGCCTCAATCTCACGTGTTATCAATTGAGAACATGCAACCAAGAAATTTAGCATTTTAGATTAATAGATGGATGGATGGCTAAGAATCTCAACTGTAATCAGGCTGTAACTGTGTGGCTATTATTATCTCCAATCTGGAGTATGTATACAATGCTGTTATATTAAACAAATGTTAAGGGTTTTCAGGTGACCATTCTAAATCAATCAATTGCATATTGATTTATCATAAAATTGACTACATTCTAAATAAAAATGTAACCTTGGGCATGTGATTGTGAAATATCTGGTGTCTTGGCTATTAACCCAACGCTTTCGAATTGCACAAATTTGCGAGTTTTCTAATTGGCCATCAAATGTGAAATCACATGCTTTTCACCAAAGTAATAAATAGACCCCTTAAATAAAGTGTTAATAGCAATGACAAACAGTAAATGTCTTCCATTTCATATTTCTTGAATTTCTAATATTTTTTCAAAATATGTGTTTGTTGGCATTCATTTTGTTATTACTTGTGGCAGTCAAGTAGTTAAAAAAATCGTTACAATAAAGAACAGTTTACTTAAAGTCTTCATCGCATATGTAGACATAGAATATTCAATGTCGTTTTGATTTATTGTAATCAATTTGTATTTACAATATTTATACTTGTAATTTGTATGTATTGTACATTTATAAAATGTATATTTCTGTTTGTAATATTGTTATATTATATTAGTTTCCCCTGCAAAATGTCATGTAAAATAAAACAGCATTTTTTATAATTGGTTGGCAATAAAATTTAATAACTTACATTTTGTCTATTTAATTTACAAACAATATGATACATATCCATCCATACTCGAGAATATTTCATGTAATCTAAGAGGACATTTGAAGATTGCAACTAAGTGTATTGATTGTTTAACGGTAGAGATGATCGGCATGGATGTTAGACGCTATTTCACTCTCCCACTTATCACCATTGTTTAAAAGCTTCTCCTTGTTGTATAACAGCTCCTCGTGTGTTTCCGTAGAAAACTCAAAATTGGGTCCCTCTACGATGGCGTCAACTGGACAGGCCTCCTAAAATATTAATGCATATGTCTAAAATTGCAGCCCCATTCTTAAATATTCCAGCTGAATTGAAAATATCACATTATTGGAAACAATTTCCAAAACCGTATTTGATGATGTTGTCATATTTTGTAAATAGGCGTCTAGACAAACATCATTATTTCATTCATTGAAAAAGCTTTCGGTAAATAATTCTGAGCTTTAGTTCTATTGTTTATCTAGAGGTTAACAAAGATACTGATAAACTTTGATTCTCAATAACACACCTGGCAGAATCCACAGTATATACACTTGGTCATGTCGATATCGTACCGAGTAGTCCTTCTGGAACCATCAGCTCGCTCTTCAGCTTCAATAGTAATAGCCTGGACAAGTAGTTAAAAAAATAAGTATATATATCAAATGTCGCTAACTTTTTTACTAGTATAAAATTTTAAATAACTGTCTTAATTTAAAAATGTCTTGAACAACTAATTGCATATTCAAAATGAATAACCTTGAAAAGAAATGAACGAAAACGGTTCATAAAACTTAAAATCAACAGACTCATTGTTTTCTTTTTTGTTTCAGCATTTTGCGTTATATTGATAATTGGCATATTTTACGAAAATAAACAGAACTGCTAATCATACTAATTGACATTGGCAGTCAATCACAGCCTTCGTCTTCCATTCTTAATTGACAGAATACAATAAAATAAAATAATAATAACTATTGCTATAGTGAAAAAATGTTAAAAGATTAAATATTTAGATTCTCTAGAACTTTAAATTGCCATGTTATGTTCTAGAGAATCTGGAGATTGAACAACCTACAATAATACAAGAATTGATTTGTCATTATTCTGAAGGTTTAAATTCTGATATATTTTTTTATCACTCTTAACACTATGTTGTCGGGCACCTCGAACAATAGACTCAAGCCTGTAGCGGGCGTTTTTTTAGCGATAGGCGCAAAAATATGTTACTTTCTTAAAATCAACACAACTTCTAAACGAAACGATATTTTCGATTGAAATTTTCAAAGAAATCATAAATGATATTTAATCATTGAAAAAAACGCTTTTTACATCATAGTTGCAATATATTTCTAAGCCGATTCCGATTCCCGATCCTAACTCTTCCAAATCATTATTCCATGAAGTGTGATAAATTATCGGCATACACTTTATCGTCACTATTATTATTTTCTGAAGACATTTTTGAAAGGATAACTTCTTATGCAATGTTTATATAAATTCAAATAACAAAATACGAAACGGTGAACAAAGCAACGCGAGTGGAATGAAAAATGTTCCAACATGTGTCAAGGCTCAAACTGAACTAGCAACGGGGATCGCAAAATAAATCTATAAGACTGTTTATTTTATTTGTTTATTCGCTCAAACTTCGACCCTTATAATCTGACAAAGAAGTAGAACTAATTGTAATTAGTTGCGGCGTGAAATGAAGCGCCGGCAAACAGTTCTGTGCTGACCTGTTCAAATACGGCATTTGCCGTGTCCCGCATTCAACCGACAGTCCGAAAAATACGGCAAATGCCGTGTCCCGACAACATGTTAAAGTTCATATTTTTACTAATTATTGTTATTACTGTAATTTATTTATGTAATGATTATGTATGTTACCTGTGCAGGACAAATTGCTTCGCAGAGCTTGCAAGCGATGCACCGTTCTTCACCACTAGGGTACCGTCGGAGAGCATGCTCACCACGGAACCTTGGGCTAAGAGGTCCTTTTTCAAATGGATAATTGATGGTTGCTGGTTCCTAAAAAAATATAATCACACCTTAAAATCATCAGCAAACATACGCTCTGTGCCTTTATGAAAGAGGAGAGAGATTCAGTTCTCTGCTAGTCGCTGGTGCTTAAGAAATATATCTATTGTAAATATACGTTTCGATACATCGAGAGACTTATTTGGGGAGAAAAATTGAGCTGGTTGACAGTAGATAGTTTTATGTTGTATGTTGTAAGATCAACAGTTACATTCAGCCATCATTAGCAATCGAACTTACAATTCATACGAACCCCTGAACTTAATTCCGATTTATCAAGAATTTTCATTTCTTTCGTGCATTACTAAATATATACTATAAAATAAAGCGAAAAAACTATTCATACATTTTTACAAGCGGTAAACTTACTTTGAAGATGTGAGCTAGTGAGACAGCAGCACCGCGGAACAATTCGGTCCAAAAGATTGTTTGGGCAGCCCTGTCAGTTATCGCATCAAATGTCATTTCTGGATCTTTATTATTTACGTACATATACCCAGATGACGGGGTTTCTTTTGGAACTGCGCTCATCCATCGTACATTTTTGCAAGACCCTAATAATCATACATAGATATAAAATAATAATAATAGTAATCGAAAGGTATTTTCTTAAATGATTGGTTAATATCAATGCATGAATAATAAAAGATATTAGATATTTTGAATTAGACGATATAGGTTATGCGCATTTACAAACGTCAATTGCGTAACATACAAATATGAATAATTTTCTGAAAAGACACAAAATTAGGGTAAATTCTAACATAATACATAGATTCCTAGGTGAATGTTATAACTATTTTACCTCTTGCAGTAATAGAAAACAATTTAAGTAAGGACATTTTGACAGATAGGATAAATCCAAGTCAAAAATTGCCTACAGGTGTTGTCAGCAAATATAATACCATAGAGAACTATACTTTATAATATACATAAAAATCATAGACAATACACTACATAAATACGGTCGAGCAAGCAAGAAAAGTACGAATAGAACTTTTGTCAACCAATAATCGAAGTAAAAAAACTTTTTGGCAGCGAAAAAACAATTTTTATTTTTAAATACATGTCCATTGACAAACGGAAATGGAAACTAAAAGAAAATGATCAGGTTTTTAGGAATATTTTTTTGTTATAAATTTCCCTCCTCTTTGTCATTAAAAGATATCTTAATATGTTGGTAAAACACTTTAGGGTGATTATTCAATGTGATAAATTACCTTCGTTTGTGTTGATAATGATTGGAATTCTCGTCGTAATTTTTATTTGAAATCAATATTTTTTTAACCGTTATAAATAAAACGACACACCGGTGTGTCGCATAAGAAAAATATCTGACGGCTAAGAACTTACCGGTGGGCAACTATGTATAAGGTGTCAAAAAAAAATATTTCTCAAATTATCACATCGAATATGTATTCGAGATCTCTTAAGGCTCACAAAATGAATATAAACTTTTCGTTTTAATAGTTTTCTTTAAAGATATTCAGCAAAAAGTGTATAGAGGTTTAGGGGCTTTCAAAACTTTTAATAAAATATTCACAATATTAACGTAAAAATTATTTTGCATGTATATATATTTCAAACCAATTGAATAAATACAAATTATTCATCATAAGAAAATCAAATGAAAAATTCATTTTATGATGCAAAACTGACATATGTATTATAAACTGTGTGTGACAGCCCTTATCGAGGATTCGTAAATACGGTGTAAAAGCCATGTAGTATAGTTAATACATGGAATTGTTTTCATAAGGGATCAAAGACATCTAAGCCCTTAAAAAACATAAGTAGTTTTAAAGTATTGTTCTTTTTTAATTTTTGAAAAAGTCGTAGCGTACAGGGCAAAAAGTGGGGGATTCTTCTAGCTGGTAACAGGTTAAAAGTACTGCTCTTTGCATCAAAAAGCAACGGGGTTTTGGGCATAAAGAAACAACCCAAAAATTACTGAAGCTAATGGAGTGGTTTCCAATATTTTGTAATACCAAAAGGCCCATATAAGTTTATTTTTACCTGTTTTAAAAATATATAATGTTGTAAAAAAGTTATGTACATATATATGATTGGAACGACATTCTTGATTGATGATATTCAGTTTTTCAATTTACTTTTTAGAACACCAAAAAACATTTGATTTTGCATGGTAATTTTGATTCATTCCGTAAGCAAGCTACTTTTAATATGCTGTAAAAACAATAAAATTCAAATGATTTTGAATATTATTTTATTTTATAAATAAAGAATGCTGTATGGATATTTTATAAAATAAATGATTAAGGTTCAGAACATGGGTGGGAATACTGGTCATTGTCAAAAGTTGCATTAAGCTAGTAATAACCCAGTTGGCTACGCTGTGCCCTGGTTCAATAATTCACCTAATTCAAATATATATTATGTACCCTCGACAGCAACATTTTTGCGAACACCTGGTGAGAGAAGATGAGAAAGTTTGTACTTCAAGCAAATATTGTGGATTTATTTTGAGAACACTGAAGATTCCTTTTACGTAAAAAAATTCATTAGTGGAAACAATAACAATTTTGAATCATGTTTTTATTTTATTACACTTTTATTGATTATTTAGTATAATTTTTTGATTGGTGAAAATATGTACATATATCTAATTACTGTGTTGTCATAGTGGTGATATGGGTTTAGCATTTTGTGCAACTACATCTGATAGTGTTACAAAAGGGGTAAAAACATATTTTCTCAGTATAATGAAGTACATTAATTTTATATTTACATTACATTAAGTTGTGAAATGTATAATTTTTATAAAATGCAAGATAACAGAAATATTCCCATAGATGTAGCATAATCAGGCGATTATTAATCAGTTAACATATTGCCTTTCATAATGTCAAGACTTGTGGTTCTAAATTCAATCTATCAATGGTTTCTTGGGGCATACAGTACGTCGGGTTGATAGCTTTCACTTGTGTATTTCCTAATAATGAGAGTCCAGCAAGACCAAAAAGGGTATGAAAAGGATCTGCAATATCACCGGGGCGGTCACTAAAGCCTCCACTTTCAGCGTCTTGACAAGCAAGAATGAACTGCTCCAGTGCGGCTTTGTCCACCCAATGCAATCTATTTAACATTGCAAGCGATGCCAGCACCCACCTAAAATGAACAAAATTAAAATTGGATTGTTTTACAAGATATTATTCATCCTAGAAAGAATTGAAAAAATTAAATTTTGTATGCCCCACAGTTTGAAAGCCTAGGCTTTGCATAAATCAATCTCAGATCCCCTGACCCTGTAACCAAGTGGATGAAAGCTTAAAAGCACTGACCACTTGGCTACAAGACAGGCCCTGAAAAATTTGCAATGACTATTCTTTGACAAATTCGTGCCATAAGTTTTTTATTGTAGTCTTTAAACATTAAAATAGGTTGATACACATTGAAATGTACATTAATAAGTATATATGAAAGAAACTTTAGAGAAATTACCATGAGTAACAGAGATCGGGTAACTTTTCTGGTCTTCCATTAAGTCCTCCGCTAGGCAATTGCCGTTCACACAGCCACCATCCAAGCTCGTCAGCTCTCAGTACATCTAGTCTTTCGCATACTGATAATAAGCCAACGCAGCAATAGACAAGACCTTCAGACAGATCAAATAACATTACATATGTGCAAAAACTATATTGATTTTAAATTCCAATATAATTCGAAAAAAATATTTTGCAACATTTCCTTTCTATCTTTCCAAACCACTGCCGCTGATCAGAGTTAGAGGTAGGAAAACCAACATGCATTGCTCATAGAAATAATTCTGACGATATAAGCTCCGTAAAGAGTTCATATGCTTCACATTGGAAGCTGATATGGTTAAAAATGGTGGTCATAATATCATATTTTGTTGGGTTTGATAATAAAATCAGTGTAAAAAGAAGCATAATATTAGAGTGTATATCTAAATATTTGTTGATCTGATGTATGTATGTGCAAATAAATGTTATGATGTCGGTCCCTGTGGTCTAGTGGCAAGAGCTTTGTCCTAGCGATATGGAGACCCGGGTTCAATTCCCAGCAAGGAATTCAGATTTTTTCAATTGAAAAAAAGAGATCTTGGGCTGGGTGTATGTTATTTATCGTTGATTTTGTGCACAACTGATTCATTACTTACATATCATTGAGTTAATCTCATATGACTTTCACAATTAAGAATATTTGGCGCATTGGCTGTAATGCAAAATATTTTCTTTCTTTTATAAAACATTTTAAAATAAAAAAAAAATGATATTTACCAGCATGACTTTCAGACCCAGGTCTTGATCCAAATCCTCCGTCAAAATTCATACACGTGGAAACAAATTCAACAGCTCGATCAACATCGATAGCGTTGAGTTTGTGAATTAAGGATAAGCAAAGAACGGCGCAGAATGAAAATCTTGTGTCGACTTCTCCCCATTTATCTCCTAAAAATATAAATAAATGCACTGTGAGATGGGTGTGAAATTTGATGGAATATTATTATACCACTGATTACAAATATAATGACATAACAAATAAAGCCTTTGGGGCCAAGTTCCATAGAACAGGAAGTTACAGGAGAAGATGAGGAAATATCTTAACATTTGTGATAAGTGCTTTAATAAGATAGCTAAGTTAATAAGTATATGGTTGTTTAAAAAGTATTTTATTAATAAAAGGTCATTTGGGAGGTAGGAACATAATTTGAATTTTTGAAAATATGCCAATGCATCTTTTTTTTTTATTCAATTGAAACATGTATAGGATTTGAAAAACCCATCATTGGATTTTCTTTTATATGAAATTTTATCTATATTCATACCTGTGAAAGATCCATCACTCTGTTGAAGAGATGAAATATAATTGACAACACCATCTACATTGATGGAATCGATCTCATCATACATGGTAAGGATCTGAACAGCACTCAGAGTGTAAAGAATATGAGGATCATGGCCTATACTAGCAGAAAAACCTCCAGCCTCCGGATCTTGACAAGACTTAATAAACTCAATGACTTCACTGCGTGGTATTCTATAAAACAAAACATAAAATTGTAAAAGCTGTTTTTTTTTTGAATTATTAAAATAATTGGCATTACAGTTTATAATGGCTAAAGCAACAAATATTTTGAAATCAATTGTTAATTATGAGATAAACTCAAGGAGAAAAAACAACACCAGTAAATGTCAAATGTCAGTCAAATGTTTTATATTGACCTTATATTACATGACGTTAGGTGTTTTAATTTCGTGAATATGCATTATATTTTAGGTTAAACTTCTACAGTAATATGTTGCTGAATAGTAAAGCTGTTTATATATTATACTGAATTCATTGTACTCTGTTCTCATAAAACTATTGCCAAAATGATACGTTTGACAGGTTGACTGTGAATAGGCGACACAAAAATAACAAAAGACATATCGACTCCGATAGATCATACTTTTGATGAGATATCTCTTTACCTTGATGATTTTCCCATTAGTTCTAAAGCTGTGAGTCCCCAATACATCCCCGACATTCGAAGGAATTCTGTCATACAAAATTCATAATCATCCTTATTGGTACCATATGACGCTAGATAGTCGGAATGTTTATCCAAAAGAAGTGTTTTTGGACGATCTTCCTGTAACTTCACATCTTTTATTATCGACATTGCTGGTTTCTATAAATGATCTGGGATATTTTATCTTATCGAAATACTGGAACTGTCAATATGACATTATACTTCATTTGACATTAAATTACGCTCATAATTATACGCAGTTGGTACGATTTGCCGGCTAAATAATGCTGCCATATGACAATTTTAGTGCAGAAGCAAATAATACAAAATCCCTAGCACTATTTTCTGTAGGTGGGCATAAATTCAGGATATTTGTATAATTTGAGAAAACAACCCGGTCCGTGGTGCAGTGGTCAACGATGATGGCTTCCGTGATGAACCAGCTAGGTTCGGACGATGCAAATTGAGAATGTTGACAGATGAGTCTAACAAATTATCGTAAACGGCGTCAATATAGACACTTTTTACCCTTCACGACTGTATCTTCATACCTGCGCCACATAATTCAAATATGAATGACTTGAAACTTGTTTCTATGGTCCTAACACACATACATGACAATACGATTCAAATATCCACTATCGTTACTAAGCCATAGTCAATTTTGTTCGTTGTCTCAATTCACATTGAATCAGGGTGAACAGAGACGAGAGAGGGTATATCAAGATCTGGCAGGCGAATAGAGACAAAACAACAAATTTTTATGATTGGAATATATAAACCTTTATTCTTTATGAGTCTCTATTCATCTCATTTTACGGTGCTTATTAACCAAAAAAACATGATATAATTTAATTTTCGTCCAATAAAAGAGAAATTTCTAAGGGGTCAAAAAGTATGGATGCACAGGCATCAAACTTAAACACGTTTGTTTCAATTTTGGCCAATCATTTAGTCGGTTTGGTTTTGTCATTCGAGAGATAGTATTATACTTAGTCATTGTAAAGAATTATATATTAATAGTAAAAAATACATTGGATACTTAGTAGTGCTAAAGTTCAATCCTTGTTTTTGTCTTTAGTCACCTGCCAGTCTCTTTTCACCCCGTTTTACCGGTATATCAAAAAAAAAATTAAAAACCACTCAATCTGGTTAAAATGATTGAAGACATGTAATGTTTGCCAGGAATATACGCACCTTTGGAGCGTGTTTTTTCCCATCATGAAAAATTCTAGTGAAAAGTGAGAGCGATTAGCTTATCCACCAGTCTTGTCCTAGTCCTCTTATCTTCTCAATACAGAGAAAGTTTAAACCAGGGCTGTGGAGTCGGGGCTTTTTGGCCGGAGTCGGAGTCAGAGTTGGAGTAGTCGCGGCGATTTGGCCGAAGTCGTACTCAGAGTCGGAAATTTTGAAAAGCTTAAACTTTTTATTTTTGCATATAATATGTATGTCAAATTTGGCTATTGGCCAAATTGGTATGGTTGATATTTAATTGAATACACATAAATAGGAAAAAAAGGTAAAAAAAGTGACGATATTAAACTTTTTTGGTTGGAGTTGGAAATTTTGAAAATTTTGAACTTTTTTTGCATTTAATATTAAAATACGTATTTTTTTATTGAATACAAAAAATAGGAAATGCCGGAAAAAAGCGTCACGAAATTAAACTTTTTTAGTCGGAGTCTTGTTTTTGGTAAATCCTGGAGTCGGAGTCGTATTTTTTTAATGACACAGCCCTGATAAATATCATTAAAAATCAGTTGCACCCGCCGGCCTATCAATATTTTGAAATGCGCTCTCGGGTCCAATAAGGTTGGAAGCCCCTGGTCACTAGTATAAGGTCTAGGTGCGAAATATAGCCAAATGTATTTTATCTATGATATAGCCCAGCGGTTCTCATGTGCGGCCACCAGAGGATTTTGCTGTGGCCACCAACAGCTTGATAGTATAGATTTTTAATAAATCTATGTTTTCAAAAGTTAATTTTCCAATAAAGACAAATACACTGATGATTTAATTTTTTGTATGCTTCAAGAATTTTTAGTTCGCAAAAAGTCAAACACATGTTACAAGTATTTTTGACAAAAAAGACTCAACGCAAAAAATTGGTGCGGCCACCAGACATTTTCGTAAGACCGCTGATGTTCCTCATGCGGCCACAGCCAAATTTTACGTGAGAGCCACTGATATAGCCCAATGTAGAAGTATGTTGACTATTGGTAGAGTATACTTGTCTATGACAATAGAAGACGTCACTTCAAATTTGTGTTATTGTTGTTTTTTGGCTGGTCTAAAATAGTATAACACGAAAAATTAATAAGGATTTTTTTCATGCGTGTTTTATTAAAATATCGAAGATAATTATTGACAAAAATGTCACAAATTCAAGTAAGGATATGTACTCTTGAGGTCAAGGTTATTTATATAAATATAATTCATTGGCCTAAATATTTTGTTTGCTATTGAAAGTAAATCGTCATACTCAAGTGAAACTTAAAAGACAATGAATATAACAGCTATTAAACTTTTTCAGAGACTTATACCTTATAGTTGCTGTAAGAGGCCTTATTCCATGATGAAAAGAGCATCAGACCATGTCAGATTCACTTCATCTAATGATATACCAAACGGATTGAAATCGGAAGATACAGTGAAATCAAAAAGACCCATGTATACTCCTGAAACACCTGAAATACCTGAAACTCCAATAAATACTGTAAACGGATTAATTTGTAACAACTAATTCAATGATTGATTCCATTTCATATTATAAATGGAGATATTGTATATACTATATTTTAAATAAATAGAACATTTCATAGCATTATTTCCACATATATTCTGATACAGATCAGTGCCAGTTTTGCTTATCGCGAGTATTATCAACTGATGGTTATGTTTTTTTTTGGAAATGTAAAGAAATACATATTTTAAATCTTACACTTTTGATATTTTTTATTTGAAAACCAAAAATTAGTTAAGAACTGTTGGATTGGCCTGATCAGCTTTTAAATTTGCTGCGCAGCTAACCTTATGGCTTAGAATATTCGGAGGGAAAATCTCTAAGGGTACATATCTGATTTTTCATCCGTGAAGGAATACTTACATCAATAATAAATTAAGCTTTCTCATATAATATTTTGTGAGGTTTTTAAATTTAATTATATTGTAGCATTGTGTTTATGAGTCAAATTTTCATGACGCAAGGTGTGCTATGAGCAGACAGAGCAGAGAGTAAATTATTTAAAATGTTATTTTTATTTATTGATTTCAGGTTTCACTTGATAACCCACCAACAACATGTTGCATGTCCGGCTGTCCAAATTGTGTCTATATTGAATGGGCGAATGCCCTCTCAAAGCAAATGGCTTCAGCTGATCCAATTATAGCTAAAAAATATTAGAAAATGTAGCTGACCCCAGTATGAAGGCATATCTTCAAATGGAGCTTAGGAATTTAGGGTTGATTAAATAAAAGTCTATTATTTTTTTATCACAATCATATTTATTTTTGTATTGATACTGTGTCACGGTGCTTGAAATTTCCTATGAATCATCATGTATTATTTATGATCCACAATATTAACCACTTCGGTACTGTAAGGCCACTAGTGGCCGCCGCGCGAATACTGTCACAAATATTGCCAAACATCAAAACATCAAAAACCTTCCTGTAAGAATTCTTATGATATTTGTCTTTTCATGACTAGTGACATCTATACACTGGCTCTAGAAAAAAATGGTCCTTTCGTCGTCAGTCAATCTTGTTGAAAAAAGGATATTTTAGAAATCGGGCGTTAGGTGCGACCACTTTACTCGGTACTGAAGCGGTTAAAATAGTTAATATTTTTGTAATTATTTTTGCAGTCTTTCAAACAAATACCTTACATTTCTTAAATGTAAAAATATTTTTATAAAAAGATTATTTTCGTTCTATAATTAAATAAACAAATTATATGAAAACTTTTTTATAAAAGTTTTTTCTAGTCATATAATATTTACAATATGGTGAAAAATAATCACTTATTTTAAAAGCTGTGATCATGTTTTTTTGATAGCTTAAATTAATTGTGGTGAAGTTATAATTTTGTATAATTAGTATTGAAATGTAAAAATAGAATACTTTAATTTATTTGTACATAATTATATTGAGTAGGTAAATATAAATTTTTTAACAATTAATCTCTGATTTTTATTAACAATCTTTGGTAGTAATTTTTATTTTATAATTATTATGTATTCAAAATTTCATAACTTCAAAGACTTATAAATCGACTACACCCTGTAATATTACAGTCGCCTAAACAATAACAATTAAGGAATTAATGTTTATATATTGAATAATTTATGGCATTCCATATCTCTCGTAAACAAGCATGGAAGATTTAAATAACATTCAAACATTTGATCTCTTATCGAAAAATATGGTCAGTGTGTGTTGTTATTTTTGATATAATATATTTACAAAATTATATAACTGGAATGTAGTCTATAGTCAATAATTTTTTTTTACAGAATTGCTTACACTAAGTTATTCTTGTCATAATTACTAATTAAACTGATTGTATAATATATTGAAAGTTTTGTAAACACTAGAAGGTCAAGTGTCGATGATAAACGTCTTGAATATCTTTACGAAAAGAGAGCATTTTTTTAGAACACAGATTTATCTAAACTAATTATTGTTTGATAAACGGTATTCTTTGTACTATAGGTCAAGAATCTTCGCTCCATCTGAAGGCACACAAATATAGAAAGTTGGACTCCCGCTATACTTCTTCATTATGGTTTCCATTAGTTTATTGACAGCAGTTTTATTCACCTATAAAAATGAGAGTTTTGTTACATTTAAATTTATTCAACCACAATGTTCTTGTAGTTATTTATAATATTTGATCACCTACTTGAAATCTTCATTAATTTTGCTGATATTTGCAGATGTTCAAAAAATAATAACTACATATCATGAAATTACTTTGTGGTAGTAGTTAAGATTTTGTTAATTTGCTAATTCTGTAGCTAAATGGAAAATGCTCTTAAGTATTTCATTCTATTCAGTTGAGTAATCAAGAGCGCAAATCTCTAAGTAGATACTTACAATAATTATTTTTCAACTTAACCATGGTACCAAAATGGCTTGGTTGCTTGTGATTATATTTATTCCATTGCAACACATGCAATTCCTCTTGAAAACCCAAATTGAAAGTTGTTCCATGAGTCTATATACTACACATTGACAAAATATAGCTATAACTCTTTAAATGTCTGAGATTCTAACACAATGTATTATGTTCTCTTAAGTGAGCAAAGAATATACATTAATTAATTGTTTACCAGTGTAACAGTACATCCTCCAAATCCACCGCCAGTCATTCGCGAGCCAAGAACGCCAGTCACTGATCGAGCCAATTCAACCAAATTGTCCAACTCAAGACAGGATACTTCAAATAAATCTCTCAAAGAATTGTGTGACTCGTTCATTAGTTTTCCCATCTAGAAAATAGTATATTTTAATAAAATAAACTCATCAGATTAAGCATGCACACCAACCTACATTCTAACAGCACACTTTAGCTAAATAGCCAAGTAGAGGTTGGTATTTAGCAATAATTGACAATTTTGATTAAAAATGATGTTTCATTACTTAGTGTAGGAAAGAAGAATACCTTTTCAAAATCATTTTCTTGTAAAGCCTTTGCAGCATCAGCAGTTCTCTTTATTTCCGATATAACATGCTCTGCTCTATTTATAGTTTTGCCATCTACTTGCAGTTTTCTGAGTGCTGTAAAAATAAAACATGTTTAAATATGCATGTAATTTTATGGGGCAATGGTGAAAATTATCGCATTGCAAACTTGACTATTCTTTTATAATATTGAACTTATTGAAGTGATTAGTTTGATAATGCATCACTTGAAATTTTCCATGCATCATCTTCTGGTTGAGTTTGTTACTTTTGGAAAATACTGTGACTTAATGTGTTGCAAAAAAATATTCTTCCAAGATGGTGAATATTTTTTTGAAGAGAGCTGAAGACACGAGGAATCAACACCTCACTATTAAATGAAGCAGAAATTACGGTGAATGATATAAGAAGTTGAGCCGGTATATTCATCCAGTGGATATTATGGTAGGATCAGGCACGTTTTCCACACTGGATGCGTTAAAACAGAACTGGTTTCAGAAGTGATTAAGTACATCAGTTGAAAAGACAAATTAAAATTCTTAGTCCAAGTTATAGAATATAATATAAGTGTTACAGACAATGGAATCAAAGATTTGCGAATTTCCCAGTATTGACACAATAGTATCATAAGAAGACATGAGATAATTTTTATCTTTATTGTTCAATTATACTTAATGAATATAAAAATCTATTATCATATTATTACTGTCTAGTTCTCCCAGCTCTATGTTTCTCAATGATGGTTCTCCAAGTAGAGTGGCTGCATTTTGACACTGAGATCTTCGCTGTGGGTATTCACTTCCTGTGAGTTTGTGCTTGACGTTTGAGTTGGTGATAAGGAATACAAATTCGTTGCTTACGAGTGGTATTAATGTTGCTTTCAGTGACCTGTAATTGATTTAAAATACAAATAAAACAAATTGAATTAGAAGAATAATAAACGTTGTGTACAGCTTTTAGTAATTATTGCTTTTGCAGGTAGATTCCTGGGTGAATACTCAATTGAAAATAATAAAAGCCTGTCAACTTGTTCTAAAAAATTGCAACTTTATGAGGGGTCCAGTATTTACATAAGTAATAAAAATTCATACTTGCAGTCAATAAGAAGTGCGTGTTCTTCTTTTCCCATTGTAGAAATAAACTGATCCATTATTCCACATGGCATCCCAGCGAAATCGTGTTCAGCTTTTTGGCACAGCAATGCTTTTTCTCGAGGTCTGTCAAAAAAAGAACAGCTCAATAAATTTGCTGGTAATAAAAGTAAACAGAGCTTAGGATAATAAGTATTTGAATGATTGATTTTTTTTTTCATACTTGGGTTCATTGAAGACTTAGGTTGATGATGATATTTGAATACAATTTTCAAGGCTGTCAGTTTTTTGTTTAATCACTTTAAAAAGATTAAGATTAGTGGTGAAGTGAAAAAGACTGTAATCTTAAACGTTGATGCGTGGAAGACATGCACATTACATGCATCAATAGTTGAATTGTTTTGTGAATGTATGTCTGAAAGACTGTTTTTTCATATGATATACAATTTAAAATAACTTTGATTATTTCACATATTGTGTTACTAATTGTGACACGTGTTTCGCCTCTTTCAGAGGCATCTTCGGACTTACTATCGCAAAGTTTTCTAGTAAGTTTTTTCGTACTATTTTGTGAGTAAAACTTATTCATGCGTGATTTCTGATTTGATTGAGTTTCATCGTACAAATTATATACATATAGATTTTAATTTTTAGCAAATTTTTTGAATGTACGTAAATGACATATGAATATGTTGTTGGTGTAGTGGCATTAGGCAATATGTTAAAAAACCTTGCTATGAGATTGTCGACATCATTGATTATTATGAATTTAATCCTCTCTGCAGTAAAGAGTTACTAGTATCTTTAAATGGAGTTGAAAGCTCGAGCTTGTTTATACGGACAATAGAGTGTGCCGATATATATATATTTACAATAATAAATGAAATCAGCCAATTTTTGCTGTAACGCCTTCTGCCACAGTAATGACAATTTACAAATTATTTCTATGATTAGGAGGAGGAAAATAGTAAGTTTCTCCTTGCATACTTGATAATCGTCCTGGTGAGGGCTTCTAGGAATGTGAATGTTGCTACTTCTAAGGATGCGCTGCTTGAAAGACCTCCGCCCAGGGGTACACTGGTGCATACTGTCATATCAAAACCAATCAGTTCACCTGAAATATGTAAAAATAAATACGATTTTAATACACCATATTATGAGAGAGGTGGGAAATTTTGATTGCAAGTATTAATTTTTTATTTTTGAAAAGTTGTACCATAGTATGTATGTATAGAATGTTGAAGGAAATTTAGTGCAATGATTGTAGTCATCTTGAAAAATAAGTATAGTATTGCCATCATTATGTAGGTATTACACTGATTTTTTAAAATAAAACTTAATAGTAGCAATTAAAACACATGCTTAAGATTTCAAAGAATTCCGCATTGAAATAACGTAGTCAATCTGTTTCATTATTAATTCTAGATTTATAAAAATAGTTTTTCATCCATATTTCTTAAAAATGTAAATTTATAACGACAAAAATATGGGAAGTAAGTTTTTATCAACATAAATATGTTAATATTATCATCACGAATACATCTGTAAAAATCGATATTTTTCGTATTGCATATCAGATTCGCCCACTACAAGATAATGCGTTAGTACGAAACTTCCGCAAAAATGTTAATGATTCTAAAATATAAAATCGAAGTAAAGAAAACATATTGTGTTAGTACATAACAAGCAGGCGGCTTAGCGAAAAAAAGTTTTCGAGAACGAGGGATTCCACAAAAATTTCATGAATACACTTGTACATGTTTTCCACTGAACACTAAAAGTAAAAATTTCAGACATTAACCGCAACCGTTGTAACACGGTACACTGGTGTGTCATGCGGCGATGTTTGGTGTGCCGCAGCATTTTTCAAACAAAAATATTATCTATGAATATCTATAATATCCAATACTCTATCCACGCATGTACATAGTTCTATTATATTGCATATTTTTCAAATGAAAAGCAAAGCTTAGTAATATTGTCTCTGTGTAAACGCTTGTAAAATTCTGAGAAACACCTTGGTGTGCCGCGGGCGAAAAAAAGGTTGCGGAGCACTTCTTAAACCTATTGAATCAATATGTTTTTATTTAAACATTGAAAACAGCATTGTTTTCTGCAAAGATCTGAAGAAAAAAAGTTGATATTTGTAATATTGGGCCGCATGAAATATCATTCCGGGCCGCAGCTTGTGCACCACTGCTTTAGATCGACGGAAGTGATTGCTTAGTTTTTTTTGACTGCGTACCCTAATACTATTAGGAATGCGATTTTTGATCTGAAAATCATTTTTGGTGATAATAATGATAATGATTATTAAATATTTCACTATCTTATCATATTATATTATCTCTTATCGGAATATATATTATATTAAATTAACATTCATGTAATTATTTTGAAGATAATGAATTGCATAATATTATTAGAACCTATTCTAAGCACAGACTAATTTCCATATATTATTACAACAAACATTTTTTATTTATTGTATAACCCAGTTTTTGAACTGTGAAATGTTAAAATAATCCTGGCAAAATGCATGACATCAATTCTAGATAAGACTCGAATTCTAGAATCGAGTACTCGATACTCGAGAATACTCGTCTATTTTTCAAGTATTCGATACTCGAGTATTTTGAAAAATTCTCGAGTAATACTCGTAATATTAATAACATTAAAAAAATATATAAATACTGACACCGCCTTATGTGGTAGCTCATCAGAACTCTCTCGAACGATCTATTTTTCACCTCAGTCTATGAGTTTAAGTCGATATCAGGAAATAAATTCATTCTTATAATAATCTATATTGAAATCTATAGCGATTCAATATAGAGTTATTTCAATTTTTCTTATCTCTTGACGCCCGACAGTGCATTTGCTTCATAAAAAGTTCGTTAGGCGATAAATAATCCCTTATCGGCGGGCGCACGTGTTAACGATTTTTGAAACGGCCATTGTTTTTTCTTTCTAAAGTAACCGTTTGTTTTCATACAGCAGTGAGAGATTGGACTGCATTGAGAATGCACGCGCCTAATCCTCTCCCTAATAATTAAATTCGAGTCAAATTCCTGATATCTTCTTCGCTATCGTAATATTTGTGTGTTGTATAACGTCTGTGTAAATCCTAAACAATTAAATAATGGATGCTAACCGCACCCACATAACGCTTTGAGATCGTCTTTTCTTTATAAGAGTACCATGTTTCTCCTACTCCGTCCCCAAAATCCCTCTTCCTGAGTGTCGGATAGGAGGCTCCTTCTCGATTTACGAGGGAGCCGGAATTAAGGTAGTCTCAATACATATAATGTTTCGCGTTGCGTTTTACTGAGTCTTAAGCATGGAGTTTTTTGTCATATACTTGAGTATTTTAAAATATTACTACTCCATATTCGAGTAGTTGAGATGTCGAGTAATTGGAGTTTCTATACCGGACGTTACTAACAAACGATGATGTGACTCTTGGTGAAAAATGTTGCGTTACTTAAACTTCAGAATGTCATAATTACATATATAACTATATTTCTGAAATCCAGTTTTTAGAAATGCATTGCCGCATTGAATTTCATTGTGATAATTAATGTGAAAAAAAATATACCAATAGACTTGAAAAATAGACCAGATGGAATGCAAAAAAAGAAAGTAAAAACATTCCATAATTATTTGAAAGATGGTAATATCAGTATTTTAGAAATTTTAGATGGACACAGCAATCAGCATATTCACGAAGCACTATACCTAATTGTTTCATATACTGAATCATGCCTGTTTAAAATGAAACGTGTTTATGTACTTAGTTGAGTTTTGCATATGTTACAGTGAAAATATATTCGTCTCCAAACTGTCATTGAAATTAAATTTGACCGCCCTATCTTCAGCCCTATTTTTGTGTGTGTTTTTATTTAGTTTGAAAGGGACTACTTGCTGATTTTGTTTCATTGAAGCAAACCAAAATTTTAGGCCGGCAAATCATCGACTTGGGCCAATAATTTCTCTGATCGTGGCCAGTGAAATCATGTTGTCATACAAATGTATTACTTGATACATTTTCACTGAGAATACAGGTTCACTGTAACATATACGTATATCAATATTATGATTTATGAAGGAGTCCGTTAAAAAAACTAATGCATAGAACTCGAATCCTTCAAGGTCTAAGTAATATAAAACGATAGAAAACAGAAGAAAAGAAAAAAATATATTTCACAATACAGCGCGCTATAAAGAAACAAATCGTTTTCTTAAATTTTCTGTGGGAACTTTTTCTATTTTTAAAGTTTGTATTGTAAAAAAGTCGTCGTAGTTGTTCGGCGTAATTACGGCAGAGGTAGATGCTTAAAACAAATGAACGTCGTTTACGAGATTTAAAAATGTTATATTCGATCGATAGGTATGTTTATTTAAGATGAAAAAATGAGATTGACAGTTGGGACAAGCTTTATTTTAAAAAGTTTCACGCTCCTAGTCATATGTGTAAAGAACGAAACCGTATGGCAAATCAGTATTATATTTTCTTTCTATTTCTTTTGTACGCTATGGTATCGCTGTTTTTAATTATACAAACACTTACTTCGTTGGAAATTCGCAACCACCCCCTTGACGTAGTTAGCCCACTGTGGCTTTCCTGGCTTCAGCGAGTCTTCTCCCTCGGCAGGAATTTTGAATGTGGTAATATCACCGCAGTTTCCATCGCCGTCCAATCCTGCAAGTGTTGATATGTTGCAAAAAGATGTGCCATTTCTTCGTCCAACGACCACTGTCACTAGCGGCAAAGCCTATACAGAAAAATGAATATTATTATAGTATTTAAATGGCAACATTAGACTTGACTAGACAGTGATTGGATTCAAATTTGAGTGAAAAGATCGCGTCCAGAAAAATCCGTAAATAATCTTTTGAATTTTTTCATGAATATTTTTTGCTCTGTGAAGGTGTATCTGACGTTTTTTTCGGAAGCTTCTTGCATATAAATATAACCATAAACATTTTAATTAAATTTAAAATAGAAAAATAAAAAAATGGATCAATTACTACAGATCAGGGTTTCTTAAACATTTTCTGCGATGGAACACTTTAAAAATCGGAAATATTAACACCTAATGTTTTCAGGCTGTTTTTTATCAGATTTATAACGAATGTTTATTAGCGCGGTTAGCCGTTCTGTCAATCTTGGCAACTGTCGTTAAACTGACCGGTCAGCTCAGCCGGTGTGAAAAGATGGTACTAATTCGATGGAGATACTTGACGTCATAAACATCAGTGGAGATTGATCATCACTCGCCTTTTAATTGTAAGTAGAACATCTTTAAATGTGTTTCAGAGTATAAAAACTTTTTCAGTTTGTCGTGGAAGACCTATGCAGGTTCGGCGGAACATAGTTTGGGCAACCATGCTACAGAATAATGAATTTGTTTACTCATGTATCAAGAGATAAACTAACCTGATGATATAAATAAAATTCGCACAACCTAAGAGAATATAATTTGGTTAAGATGTTAGTATTTTTAGATGTGCGCTTTTGATTATGACTGATATCCTAATCGGACTTGGCGAGTAAAATACTCAATTTGAATTCAATAATTTTCTTCTAATACGTTTAAAAATAGTTCACTTGGTACTATTGAATGGCTTAACCAAATAGACCGTGATCTTTTCACATTATCATAAATGTTATCTCATTATTACTATCACAAACTTACTAAATGTTGATATATTATATATGTCACTGACGTAGCGTGCCCTAAATGGTCATGTAATCAAAACACACAATCAAAAATATTTGAATCGTTATGACCTAATAATTATTTGAAATATGATGATTAAATTAGACATGTATATGTTATTTAAATCTATATTATGATCTTTAAGGTTTGGGAGATAAATAAAATTGACGTAGAATAAATTCCTTGAACCAATTATGTTAAAATAGATAATATGAATTTGTAATGAAGTTTAGGTGCAAGTTTCAAATTTTCATGTGAGTTAATGGAGCGTTAATTACTTTTGGAACGCTTATAACGGACATTGGTTTCAATCTCTTGAAAAATCTCTGAGGGGTCAGTAGTCGAGTGGTCAACATCGATGGCTTTAACTGCTGTACTCACAAGTTCGACCCCCAGGATGAGTAGATGCATTTGTTGTTTATTCATCGATTTAATCGACCACTAGTACTGTTGGTACTAGTTCTACCATTCTATCCGTACTCGCTTCGAATAAAAGAGAGATTGAGCAACTAGGTAACAAGCAATTATCGTAGTAAGATCTTTTGTTGCGATGAGCTCTATTCGAATTTAATATACTGCACATCGGGAGCATACATAATGTGACCATTTATATTTGTCCTCAAAATGGGACATCTACCAATTTTTACGTAATAGTATGTATATTCAAGAAAACAGGTATTTTTTCATATTTTTTATGCACTAATAAAAAGAAAAGGAATGTTGATGAAGAAAATAACAGGAATAAATAGTATAAATTTGAAAAATTTATGTTGATTTATATTTTTCTGATGAACAAATTTTCTTAAGTATAACTGGATTTGCTTTTAAATAAGAATGTAATTCTTGGCAGGATTTTTTAAAAATTATTTTTACTAACAACATCGCTTTAAGTACGACGACTTGTAATTGTGTTTTTTCTGTCGTCCACAACTTATTCATCTGTGAAAAGACTCTTTCGACGGGTGCATTTGTTCCGGGCAAGCATAAAATGTATTCAATGATTATTCTAAAGTTTTTATTGTTCAAATTATTATTACGAAAGTCGATTTTTTGCACTTTTTTAAAATTGTTACCGTGTGTTGCCCTCTTTTTGAAAAAGGGACATTTCGACGCCCCGAAGCTGTACTTGGGGACAACGGGACAGGCTACCTAAAAACGGGACGTATGGTCACTTTAAGCATACATGAAAAATTAAAGTTTTTGGACTGAAGGCAACAAAGTATTAAAAATGAATGAATAGAGATTTAAATCGTATAATTTTAGAACACTGATTAAATTAGATAATGAAACTGGTTACGATCTTCATCAAATCATATTTGGAAGCAGTACAAAAAATGTTTTTTTATTTATTTAAAACACGAAATGTTAATGAATGAGACAATTGTTAATATGTACCCAGTAATAATTATATAATTAAAAAAGCATTGCGTGATGGGAAAGAAAAAGTTCGTTTCGTTCAACAAAAATTTTAACAAATAAGCAAAATCAAGAATATTATAACTGTCATAAAACGAAAATGGATCGAGAAAATACTATCAGCCAATATTTTGTACATTACAACTTTATTTTTTAAACAATATTAAACCATAAATTTTGTCTATAAAAAATAAAGTGATACTAGCCATTTAACTTAGTGATATACTTATATTTTTGTATATAAACGATACAAACTGTTTACTACACGTCAGTTTAAGTACATCCGTGCACTTGAAATGCCTGAAGATGCCGAAAGGCGAAACCCGGGTCGTTAGCGACAAAACTCATGGAAACGTACAAAATTTAAACAATTCAAATTTGATATTGAAATTCCATCAAGCACCCTCAGTCGAAATCTTTTATTATTTCTAATATATAAAAACTTTTAATATCTCAATCTTAGGATTTGTTGAACTGATATGCATTCAAGATTTCGAGTGACAACTTGATATTAGTTATATTAAAGTGATCCTCCATTCTTCAATGACATTGACGAAGAAAATTGCGATGCCGTGAGATATGGATGGCACTCGGAGATGAATAGGTGTACCTGAGGCTGTAATCTAAATGCAGTGACGCGCGTACAGTGCCGTGTTTATGTTTATGCGTGGGGAGGGTAAATCATTGCATGAAATACATCCCCATACCTACTCTACATTAAACACGACTATTTTATTAACAAGTTCGTTTTGAGTAAAAAATCAAGACCAATGATAATGTGATCGAAACACTTTGACTCTGAATTTAACGAGGAAGTCGCGTTTTGAGTTGTTAGCGTACTCAAGTCTTATAATCAGAACATCCAAACCAATTTATTTGAATTAAAAACCTCAACAAACGAAATGAAATGTAAAAAACAGGCAGAAACAATACTTTATGGTCCTTATCTTTGTAAGCATATTAATTTGTGGAAATAGTGCTATACAATGTGTTTTATTTATTGATTGCATTGGCATTTACTTGGTAAAACTCCATTATAACACGATAAAAAAATATTAAAGAATTTACGTTCTACAGAAATTGTATTATATATGGTTGATACACTCTGACTTCTTAACAGTTCACTCGAGTTTTCGGCAGCCGTTGATACTAAATCAATGTTCTCCCCTCTGACATAAGAATCCACCTACCGCACTTAGCCCACCCGTTCAGTACATATAAAATTAGGGAATTTAAAATTTTCGAACTCTGGCAATCTTTTTTACTGTCGGCATCATTCAGGACATTCTCACAGCGCAACTCTTTCGAGTGGAAAAGTAGCGTGGTCTGTCTGTAGCTATTTTAACTTACGCGATCGTCAGAACTATGTTTAAACATACATTTACTTATGTATTTATATAATTAATAATGGTGTAGAAAAGGCACACAACACATTGTCTCTTCTGTTATGTAATAAATTAATAAATTTGAAAAATTGATTTTATGTATGTACATATTTAATCTGGGTTTTTATTGAGTGGTAATGAATTTAACTTTTCATGTTTTAAGTAGATTTGTTTAAAAGTGCATTAAGCTCCCGTAATGTAACGTAAGTAACGGCGATGGATTAATGTTAGTTTATTCATTAAATATGATAAAATCACCGGCTGATTACTGTGTTGTTTTCATAAAATATTAAAACGTATATTAACGCAGTATCCTCCGATCCACACGCCACTGATTTAAAGTGCATTAAGTACATGGAAAAAATGATTTTAGAAAACTGATAAAGTTTTCTTTGTAGAATCCATTGAAGAGAAACTCTTCAGATAAATCAGATTTGAATTTAAAATTTTAAGCGCATTTTGGATTCGACTGGCATCGCATCTTTATACTAGTGCAATAACCCGAAAAGTATTGCATAGTGATAGCTATTTTACTAGAAAAGAAATATAATTTATGTCTCCATCATTTCTATTGTTAAATCACTCGATGTTTTTTTGGTCTATATTAAATTAGTATCATAATAATTTTGACACAGTTATTGTCAAGTTATATATATGTATGATTCTTTATTCAAACACCACATTGATTTAACCAGATTCACATACGTAAACATGCAATGATGAAAAAAAGTGTGAAAACATTTTTGAATGCCACGGAAATAACATGCTGAAACCGATATGTCAAATTGTATACTGTTTATATTAAACAATGTTAACACAAAACCGTCGTTTTAAGTTAACATTGAAAAGTGGACATATTGGTTTTTGCTATTTGACTCCTCATATGGTGTTAATCGACGATTGTTTTTGTGATATAGCGAAGTAAGAATATGAAAATATATTTATTTTTAACTTATAAAAATTGGTAAATATATTCAAATTTTCTCACTATTTGTGCGTTTTTTTTAAAAGGCCGAGTTTGATTAAAATACTCGTTCGTCCCCGGATTTTGCATGTTCAGTA
Source organism: Himalopsyche kuldschensis (assembly GCA_028554975.1). Taxonomy (NCBI): domain Eukaryota; kingdom Metazoa; phylum Arthropoda; class Insecta; order Trichoptera; family Rhyacophilidae; genus Himalopsyche; species Himalopsyche kuldschensis. Next base: position 4,707,689 of record JAHFWI010000005.1, read on the forward strand.
TCGCTGGGCGTTCAAATGTTTTTCATGCCATGTTTAGTTTCAATGGGAAGTAAATGAATTGACATCTCAACAGTAGTTTTTATGCGAGAATTGATTATCAATCAGTTGTTCAACCTCTCTTTTACGGAGAGAGTAAGGATGTGAAAATGGAGCAAGACTAGATAAGAAGTTTCCTTCATAGAATTAAATGAAATGTAAAGTGTCTCCGACATCCATGGCTTTCACAAAAATTCCATAAATGAAAATACAGTCAAGGCTTACGTTCAATTTTGATATTCAAATCAAAATTATATTTTTGCAATATGTATGCTACCAATCCTAGAAGTAACACCCGATTTTCACTATTTATTAATAAATATTCAAATAATATCGTAGTTAATTTTAATTTCATCATTTTAAAATAATATAATAATTAACACTGCCAAACTGATATTTGAAATGTTGAGCGGGGGAGGATAAATCATGTTTAGCGGTTTGGCAACGAAAGGGTTAAAATTAATTTATTTTCCGATAATTTTAACGATTTCCAATGCATGGATTCTCACCATAGGTAATACGAGTCCATCATTGTAATCGGTGTGTTCGCCAATCAAGTTGACCCTTCCCGGGGCGCACGCTGCAACATCTGGACTCTTGCCGAAAACCGCCAAGAACTCTGTCTTAGCTCGCTGGACCAGTTCTTCGACGGAAGGTATTTCGCTGAGCATCCTGGACATGATAACAATGTTCAGCCATTAATACAAGTGAATAAACGATGGCTTTTATATCCACAACACTTACAGCTGATATAAAAGGAATGACAGACAGTGCATAAGAATGGGTGATCGTAAAAACGCTCAATATACATTGTTAGAAGATAAAAAACATCATTAAGAAATCATTAGAAATTTTTCGAATTTAACGATAGAGTAATACATTTGTTTCTAAACATTATTATTTGGAAGTGCCGTAGTTCTGCTGCAGAAAATATTCTGGCTAAAATTACATTTAGACTTTATTGTACAATATTTAAATTTCATTTGACAATGGATAGCATACTATAAATTTGAATCATGTTTATATACCCGATCGTCAAAAAACAGTGTAAAAAATATAAGGTGCCCACACTAAAATGGCAGACATGTTCCATTACTTAAATTCAACTGAAAATGGAACTTGTTTATTATTTATACATAAAAATATTTTTACAAGTAAACAGCATAGTTTTCAAATAATATAAAATTTTGCATTGATAAATATATTCATTCAGTGTCGTTACTTGATAATAAACGTAATTGTTTATCGTTATCTTTCAAAGTAAAAAATCAGTGAAAAAAAATATTCTGTCCTTTTTTCCAACCGTGTTATTTCGAAACCATGTAAAAAGATGACCAATTGTAATTTTTATTTTTTTGAGGTTTAAATTTTTCATTCCTTTGTTTAAATTTCGTAGTAGGTTAAAATATAAAAAAAAACAATATAATATATTCATATTTCACGGTTCAATATGAATGCCATTTCAGCTCAGTTTTAAGTTACCACTTTATGGCAACACTTTTAATTTAGTGATCAACATAACTTAACAATTCATGTTGATTATAAATAAGCGTGAAAAATATAGTACAGACACAAGTTTTGATGAATTATTATAATTTTCCCTTCAAATTTGCCAATAATATAGCCACAGGTAATATTTGCATTTTGGCAAATAATTCTGATGATATTTACTAAAAATTACTAGGTACCTATTTTTATAAATCCATTATTTATTATTTTTATATTTATTGTTTGGAATAACCCCCGAAAATGATAATTTTTATTTAGTTTGTGAGTTTGGTTCGATTTCGCTTTAGGATAATATTCTTTAATTTTGAAAAAGTTAAATCAAAACAATATTTTTATTTGAAATCAGAATTACGGCCTCGCATCGAAAAAATGCAATTTCCACCGGTTTCTAAATACCGCGTGAAAAGTCATTAATATGTCAAAATATTTACAATGTGCATATTATTTTAGCAATTAAAGTGCTAACAATTATATTTTATGTGCACATATTAAACTGAAAAAACTCCAAAAACACTATCAACAAAAATCGAATAATACACAATTCGTTATTTAAAATAAAATAGTTGAATATCGGATCCAAAACTATTGTTTTCAAAATAGTGAAAATTATAAAGTTTCTGTAACATGCAACTAAATAACGATATTACACATTACTTAAGGAACATGAACACATAGTAGGAAGTCAGGTGATTTAAAAAAATCATAATTTAGAGTAGATTTCATAATAAAATTATCCATTCTGAAATTATGTGTGTTGTATTTAGAGGAACTTCTATAATAAATTTGGGACTCTATTTTTACAGTATATTTCCCGGTATAGGTAATTCGAAATCGTATTTATTTTGTTCAAATTTGAATATTAAAAAAAACTCTGTACATAGAATGTAAGATATGTTTCCAAAACGATAGCCCAAATATGCTATGAAAGAATCGAATCAGAATTCAGAGAAGTTTATAAACAAGTGAACAAGTAAGTTATGTTATATTATTATAGTACTGTTATAGAATTGTGAACAACATCCACGTACCTGATTAATTTGTTTTGATTACTACTTCTTGCATGCGTCTCTTCTTAGACGAATCTGTTCACTATCTAACTGCCTTTTCGAAATAACATGTCACCGTATCACCGACATTAACTGATAACACTATTTTTTTACAAATAAGTAAGAAATTAAACTTGTATTACGGTACTTGAACATTTTATTATTATTATTGTACGCGATGATAAGCTATCGCGTATTAAAAACATAGCAAAGTCGGCGTAACGACATGAAAACATAACAATATTCGCCAATTAGTCAAATTTGACAGGCCGGCTGATGCTTTAGTTTTTTATTTCAAATTCGATCAACAGAGTGCTTCCATTGTTATTGCACTTTATAGCGGAGACACACACCATGTTTTTTGTCATTGCAAATATATTATATTTTATATTGTACAGATGTCCCGATACCGAATTAAATATGATAATAAAATCTTTCACCCTTTAACGATTGATGGTTACAAAATTTTATCACTTATATCTTTTTTTATAAATATATTCTTTTTACCATGATACATCAATTTATTCTTCCATTCGTTATTTACACACATCAGTTAAGGTATGTGTAGCCGGTTCATGTTAATTATTTATCGCATAATTTGAATAGTTGTCATTTTTTCAAGTAAATATTCCCAAAGGTTGTCCACCACATTGTACCCACCACTAGGGATTAAAATACTGGGTCAACATTTGAACCCGGGATTTATAGACTGATCCCAATGATATCGGTATCACGTTTTCTAATACTGGGGCTCATCGGGTATTGAAAATTTTCGGGATCCCGGAAATTTGGGATCCGGGATTGGAAACACTACCCACCACCTACTACGGCTTCACACTCTTCTTAAATGTCATTCGTGCTTAAAATTCATTCAAGTCAATATAACATTTATAGTAAATCAGTGCTTCCCAAACTTTTTCATACAATAGCTCCCAAAAATGAAAAAAAACTGAACAAAAAAGTTTTTTGTACGGGTCCTGGAGAAAGTTTGGGAAGCACTGCTATAGATCATTCTTGGAATTCTTTCATTCTTTTGTTACCGCGGAAATACCGTCATTACGGCGCGTATCGTCTAGGTCTAGGTCTAGAACAAACTACTTGCGTGGGAAAATAATAAACAAAACTATTAAATTTTGTGTATGTTCATTACCCATAAGATAACTTACCGATTCGCTATCTTTCGGCAACCATACAAAATACATCTTCGAATTTAATTTAATTTTAATAGCGAATTGTGAACGGACTAAGCATATCTAGAATTTTATTAATCTGACGTTTCGTACTGAAACTAATATATTCCTATTACAGTTTCCATACAAAACACCATGATTTTTCATATATTTATGTTGAGTTTGTCAAACATATTAAATTAAGGCGATTCGTTGAAAACACATATGTATGTAACCGAAATCTCGCTTTCTGTCTAAAAGAGTTTATTATCGCAATTTATTCTAGCAGAAACGAAGCAAGTTATATAAATTCATTTGAATAAATAAGTCATATCGTATCTTGCGAATTTTGGAATACGCTGCCTTTTTGTCTCAAGAAAAATAAAGAATCTGGACCGAGCAGAGCTTCATTTAAATTGAATTTCATGTAAATTGCATTTCATAATTTATAACATCCCATAAACATGTCATAGCGAATGAAAAAGACTGAATAAAGGTGAAACTCTCTACGTGAAAAATACAAGGTTATAAAAAGGTCTTAAATTTTTAATCATAAATTTGTAAATTTGTTTTTCAAAATAAGATGTATTTTCATCGTTGCTTTATGCACTGATTTAAAGCTTTATTGATTTTTTTTGTAAAAAAAATAATTTTAGCTTCTTAATCGAAGTGCCGTCTGAAAAAATGGGGGTTGATTGACCGACGAAATGTTCTATTGGGATCGAGAATGGTAAAAAAAAATATAATTAAAAAGCTCCATGCAGAACTATGTAATCATTGGTTGGAAATCTTTTATTTTTTCTGAAACTTTTTTTACCTGTAGGTAATAAATGCTCATGCGCCAAATACTTTCTATTTGAACGTGTCAGGATCCATTCAACCCACAGTGGGTGGTCTACAAGATTTCAATTTTGTGTTGGTACACCAAATATTTTTATCACGCGATACACTGGTCCCAGAAATTGACGCGTCAATAAATCGCACAAAAATACCCTACCCATTTGATAAATCGGTTATAAAAATAAAATAAGTATCAGAATAAAATAAGAGATTATTAACAACTTTTGCGCGTATTTTTCGATGTATTTACTGTATTTGAACCTCTTGTGTGTATTTTTTTAGTAGTTTTTATGTATATTTAACTTTTTGTGTTTGTATAACATTTATGGTCAAAATTTGTTACCCATTAAAAAAAACAATAATTGTACTTGGCTAATTCACCATTTCTTCTTCTTTTAATCAACATTTTGAAAAAAAAGTCGCGTGAGTATGAGTAGATCATTTGAAATAAAAGATCGGTGTCAACCGAAAAAAACGCACTCATCCGATACTAAAAATGGGTTGTTTGAGTAGGCATTTACTTGGTAGAACTCCATTATAATACGGTAAGAAAAATAACAATGTATTTTAGTTCTACATAAATTAATTTTTGTAAAACTAAAATACATTGTTATTTTTCTTACCGTACTTAAAATGGGTCGTTAATTATTCTAGACCTTTACTTAATTTTTCTCATCAAAGAAAGTTTGAGCGAATGTAACAAGCAGCTCCCATGGAACCATTTATATTGAACCACGGTCTATGGAGTCCATATGCTCCAAATTGTAAACGGACATGTTTAATAAATATTTTTTATCGATAAGCGATGTAAATTACTATGTGTACAAAGTTACAGGATCATGAATGTGCTTTGATAAAAAAATACATACGTCATATTTCATATCGTTGACAAAAATCCAAAAATTAAATATGACGCAACGGAGCAAAAATCTGCAGAAAGAAGAACCATTTGAGTGGAAATTAAGCTTGTTACGGATATAAACCGAGTATGGCCCTGGGCAAGTCAAATTGATCTGAAAGAGCGTTGCTACCATTTCTCAAATCTGGCAGCGTTATTCATGGAAAATGTCATTCCTAACTCAAAGCAAATTCGTCACCGGTTAAAAATTGCTAAGCATATCGCTTCGCAAACTTGTTAACAAAAAGAATTCTTAAATTCTCGCTATTTTTCAGATACCTACTTCACCTGTGGCTTTGGCGACTCGAAAAATGATTTTCTTTAAAAAATAAATTACATTCTTGAAAAAACCGTTAGACGTACTTATTCCATATTTAAAATCAAAAAACGGGATCAGCTTTGCTCAATTTGGTATGAATATGTCTTCAAATGTCATTTGGATTGAAATATTGTACTCCGATGAAATACAATCATATGACTGAATTTGTCGAATTGCATGAGAGTAATTCAAAGTTTTTTTTTCAATCTTCAAGTAAAAAAAGTCGTTGTACAAAATCTTTCGCTTGGAAAAATATGATCCCGTTAGAGCTGCAGCTTATGTTTTCTTTAGACCAAATAAAAAGAAGATATTTTGAGTATATATAATATTTAACCGTTTATATAAATATACTTGGCACTATTTGAGTTAAAGATGAAAATATATTTACACAATTATGATTGATTTTATGAATAACTCCTTGAAAAATTATTGTTATCTCCAAGTATCTTGTCAAGGAATAAGTTTCACCGTTGTTAACACTTTTTTTATTACTAAGAAATTATTATTTGTAATCTTATTCTTGTTTTGATTGAAAAAAATGGTTTCAGCTTGAAAAAAAGGAGGTGGACGGATTGTCAGATGAAGATGAAACGAGGATAATGAATGGAAATTTCAGGTTATATCGCCAATATACAAGCCAGTACTAGATGGAAACCAAGATGCACTAGAATCGCGTTACTTAAATGCCTTTCGCGTAAAATATACATTTCAAGAGGTATACTAAATAACATTGTAAAAGGGGATGGATATGATATGTTGTACGGAACGAATCTAAGTATGAAAAAAGGAAAAAGCGCGGATAAATTTTTATGAGAAATAACAAATAGTTCAGTCATTTTCCAGTTGTTAACTGTCAATTATTCTGGATGGAAAGGCATTATATTCATATTTAAAAAAAGATCAGAAAAAGTTTCGCTCAGTTCGAGTATTATTAACTGTTGAAAAATAAATACAAACAGGGCTATTTATATGAAAAAAATTATGCAGAATGACAGCGTTTTTGAGAAAATTGCTTCAAGAATTAATTTATAGATAACCCTACAGATTATGAATAAATAATATTAAAATGTTAAGGACCGCTTAAAAATAAAAAAAAACTACTTTATATATTAATACTATAATATATTTTGACAGGCACTGTTAACCTCGTTCTATTTCTTTTTACTCGGCCTGTGTAGTTGACAGTTTCGGTCTAGTCTCAAATTTGAGTTTTACACAGGCAAAAAATGATCTGGCAAATTATTATCAAATTTATAAATAATTCAGGGTCCGTGATCTTTTATCCGCTTAAGCTTATTCTCGCCTACTAAATCATTCTTTTTATTTTAACTCTTAAATAAAAAAGACGATGGATTTTATATTTGAAGACTGCGGCGATTGGAAGTAAAAGCGACAGTTGTGTAAATCAATATGCAAATCACACACAAAAATAATGAGCATCGTTCAATTGTTTAAAACATACATAAGTTTGTCACTAATAAGCGGTGCTTCTTTTGGCATCTTCAGGTATTTAAATGCGAGGATGAACTCGAGCTGACAGTACGTATTGTTTGTACATACATCATAAATTTGGACAAGAAACGGTGTGCTTAATACTAAATTACGGTAAGGTGTATTCAATCTTGTGGCACAAGAAATATTGAACGAATTCGTTTCGAGTATATTTTAATTTTGTTTGTCATTGAAATGAGAGATATCCTAAAAAAACAATTCTTATATTTAAAAAATAGGGGATGGGAGATTCGAACTATAATTTCACTTATTTTTACTCACGAATGTTGTATAACTTTCTTCAATCAAGAATTGACAGCAAACAGGATTATATTTAGAAGTATATAAATAATTTATAAATTATCTTCAAGAAAGAAAATTTCTGACGAATCAATAAAGCTTTGTTAGCTTTCATACAAAATGGAATCAAAAAAATGGGATTATGTATGAATTTTGAATCGAACGTACAAAGCAGAGCTCGGCAACCGAATGTCCGTTTCTTCACTTTGGGTATTAAATGTGTTCTCAGGAATAGGCTTGATGAAAGGTTTAAAAACATCATAGTGAAGTCCATTATAATTGCTTCGTTCGAATAATTCTCATTGTTCTCCTTCTTTTAATGAAATTTTATATTGTCTATGGGCAATTATTTTTTTCTGTAAGCCTTCCTATTCTTGAACTGTTTTATCAGACCACCCGATACCATGGAGACTGATCCACTTATAGTCACTGTGAAGTAGAGACTCCAATTACTCGACATCTCAACTACTCGAGTATCGAGTAGTAAAACTCAAAAATACTCGAGTATACTCGAGTAGTTTCAGATGTACTAAAATATATATTATTAATTCAAATTTGTGTATATAAATAGATGATAAATAAAAAATAAGCTTATCTTATTTAATCAACACATTTATTTCAATTTATGAAACATACATTTTAAAAATAATAGAGAATTAAACGTCTCAAATTTTAATTTGGTGCAAAGTTTTGTTTTTTCAATCCCGCATTAGATCAAAATCTCTCTGTTGCTATGGACGTCAGTTTGAAAGTTAGCAATGAATTAAATAGTGCTTTCTAATTTTTTTGTCCGCTGTTAAAATAAAAAATTGGAAATAATTCTTCATTTTTAAATAACGAGTATTACTCGAGTATTTTTCAAATTACTCGAGTATCGAGTACTTAAAAATGGACGAGTATTCTCGAGTATCGAGTACTCGATACTCAAATTGGAGTCTCTATTGCGAAGTAATCATTTCAGACATAATTTTTGGTAAATATTGTCTTCAGTAGAAAGGATATCACCGAAGTAATATTGATGTTGATGACAAACTATTCCCACATGTTCATTGGTCCTTCTCATTATTGATGTATAGACAAAAACAGCTACGTAAAAAAGTATTTTTTTTTAACATATCCGCTCTCAACTTGGAGCATATGAACTAATCACTGAGTTTATCTCAACATATTTTTATATTTCTTCTACGAAAACTGCCTGTTACTAGAGAGTAGGGATTGAAAGGATACGAGGACGAAGAGAGGACTGTGGTAAGCTGATCGCTCTCGCTACGCGCCGTTTTTGAGATCGAAAGGGTAAGAAGGGATTTTTAACAATACAACCCATTGCCTTCGAACAAAATCGATTTATCGACTGAAACAATCTGCTCGTACTGCTCGAGCCCGCGTGGTCCGTCACGGAAGCCAACGACGTTGACCACTGCACCACGGACCGGGCAATACGTATACTTACCTCAAATGTACATAAAACGTCATGTAAAAAAAAATGGATTATTAAAAGCCATATAACGTCACTGTTCCGCAACAGTGACCTACTTTATCATTTTTTTTCTATAATTGAAAAACCACTATTTTTTTAAATAACATGTTCTGTACTTAATAATGATGTTGCACTCCCTTGACATAATAATGCGACAGTGTTGTCGGCTTCTGACGATGTTGATAAAAGAAGGCCAATCAATATGGAAAAAGTTTAAAAGCGAAATGGAAAATTTACTTAACATTGAATCGTTGTAAAGGTAAGTATTTGTGAAGAGACACTCGCGGGACTTTGACGGGAAAACCTGATTACGTGATACAAATCACGCAGAGACATTTAGTTTGACTTATCGAAGATGAAAAAAGTATGACCTTGCTCAATAGTCTTCACGCTGACTTATGCTGAGATGAAATGAACATGAAATGGTTCAGAATCTTATTGTACAAAGTGAAAAGATGGTAATATATTGTTTAACATCAAATAATACTTAGAGTATAAAAATATCATAAAAACCATTTATCACTCTGTAAGGTAACTGATATAAATGTTCCCCAAATGTTTACGAGAATGTTCAAGAAATATTAATTTATGTAACAAAGTAACTCGTGAAATAAGTAAATTTCGTGACTGCAAATATTTTTCTACTAGGGTTCAAATATATTATTATTATTGGCACCCCGACATTACCGCGTCGACGTTACATCGCTGACATTTGCCCACGGAACGCTACCGCGCAGTATAGACCCCGACATTACCGCACCGCGAGATTATAAGTATTGCGCGCAAACGTCGGCGCGGTAACGCCAGCGCTGTCGCTGCACCATTATAATTAATAACAAATTATTGAGGCTTAATTTTCAAAGAAGACTTGTCTTTAGATACGGATTGATACGTTGTTAGAATATCGATACCATCGACAAAAAAATACAATATTTTGAAATTCTACAATTTAACTATGAAAAAATATTGATGTATTTTTTCAGTGCTTTGTATGGATCACTCACACAAGTCACTAGTGACCATTATTATACCGAAAAGATGCGATTCGTGACATGCGAGTGTCTGCAAGATGCCGCCTGAGAGTGCGACACTCGTATGCAAACTTCGGGTGACGCAGTCGTCCATGTCTAACGGTGCAATGCCTATACGCCATTTATAAACATATCATACTAATCTCGTGGGATGCACCGTGGGACGTTGTAGGAAACGACGGTTGTGACGCAAAACTAGTACTTACATTATGTTTTGAATCGGATGTAACAGGTCAAAATAGAAGAATTTTCTTGAAATTATGTGTACATAATTTACAACCTAAGTTGATATAATGTCAAAAAAAATATTAATTTTAAAAGCGAATATGCCATTTATGTTTTCGATTATAACGTGACGTTACTCTGATAAATTAATGAGATGTGAATAATTTGTGATTGGTTTTTTTATAAAGGAAGATGCTGATGGAAGCGAATCAAGACATCACACATTAAATACATGCGTGTTTACTTCACTGTCAATACTTGGTGGAAAGGCATTATAATAAAAATAATAATACATTTTTAGTACTTTTTCCACATAAAATTTATTTGATCAGGACCGGTTTCGCTTATGGCGAGCATTGTGAACTGATAAGGAACACAATAAAACAGTGATATTTATACAGAAGTTAAGTATGAAAAACAAGGTATGACAAACAATTGGTAAGACAACTAAGCAAATAAATTGAAGCAAATTACAATTATTATCCTTGTAATATCACTGTTTTATTGTATTCCTTATCAGTTGAAAATGCTCGCCATGAGCGAAACCGGACCTGATCAAATAAATTTTATGTGGAAAAAGTACTAAAAATGTATTATTATTTTTATGTTTTTTATTTTAACATACGTGATTACATAAACAAATCCAAAAATTGATAAAAAAAAACAATGAGTTCTTGGGCCATGCGACTAAAGTGGACGAAGTTAACCACTCGGCTATAGACTGAGCATCGATAGTATGTATAATTACGTTGGAAGTTTTTCTTCCTCCTTTAAAAAAATATAGGATACACCTTTTACATATATGCGGCCATTTTAATCGATGTGAAAATAGTTTTTGTGTAGTTAAGTAAAAAGTATGTTTTTATAATTATATATGCATACACAGCCGACTTAATATCGAAAGGCTCAAACAAAAAGCCATAAATCTCTTATTTTTTTGTTTCTACTTCTAATCATTTATTTTTCTTATTATAGAATGAATAATTGAAAAGTTGAAATGGAAAAGTCGTTAAAATTCAAATCAATCACTTACACATTTAAACCAAACGTGCTTTTTATTGGTCCCAGGGAATGAATGAAGTGTGTCATGCCATTGAAAAACCTTCTACCATTACGGTTGGCTTTTAGGCTTTCAATCACATCCTATGAACATCTCCCTCACCCTTGACATCTGAAGGTTTTAAAATAATGCGACCGTGCCTTTTTTCAGGGTCTCAATGGATACGTGAAGAAGGAAAACAAATAACATTTAGTTTGTTGCATACATTGTTAATAATGAACACCATCGAATCAAAATAATAGATAATGCTAATAGTGTTTTTTAATTGTATATAATTTTTATCACAGTTGCAGTCAACGAAAAATATAATTGAATATATGTATATGCGTGTTGGTGAGAGCAAACACAAACTGTTAAAAAATATAGCATTATACGAAGTATCCTAAATAAGACAGGTTGCTCGCCACTGGCACTGCTTAATTTATTTCCTATGGGTTTAATCTTTCCCAATTGATTGCATCTCATAAGTTAATATTTTGTTATGATAACTTCATAAGATCCCCTCCTTGCTTCTCGCAAAGAGGAAAAATCCCAAACTCTATTTTGTAATTTATCATTTTCAAATATTACAATCAATCTTGCTTTATTACTTGCGATAGTAAGTACAAAGATGCATCTGAAAGAAAGCCTCGAAGATGCGTTTGCCAGCGAAACACGTGTCTTAAATAATAACACAATACGTGGAATAATCAAAATTATTATAAATTTTATATGATACGAAGTAAGTTTGGACAATGGTGTCATCATGAAATTGATTATTATTATCGGATTAAGTACACTCTTCTTTCCTATATTCTAAGAAAAATGGAATATTAAATTCGCTATAAAATAAATTACTTATTATTATTTCTTCAATTATAAAAAAAGATAAATGTGCTTGTTAATACCATTTGAAGACATATGGATACTACCCTTGGCTTTATTAAACCGATTTTCCTCATTAGGCATGCTCATGTTCAATAGTTTGAATGCTCGAAGAGAAATGCACCTGGCCATATATTTCTTTCGGCTTATCCGAGGCCAAAATGAGAATTTCACCAATCTTGAGAATGTTCCTGATATTTTTTTGAAGAATCTTGAACATGATTTGTTTGCTATTCCAAAGAGTACAACCAGCCTGCCAATGGGGATGCCACTAGGATGAGCTTTAACGTTTTTTTAGCGGAATTGCTTCGGATATCGAAATATTTTACATGTACATGAGTGAGTTCAGACGAGTACAATTTGTTATGTATTATAGTTAATTTTGTCGAAACTCTTTCTTTTTAATTCTTTTCTATTTCTAATGTTTTTTTTTCTCTTATATCTGTCAGCCATGTTTTTTGTTCATGCAATGTTTTAATCTTTTTTCACATTGTTTTTTGTACTGTACACATACATTTATAAATATGTATATATATATATTTATAAATAAATAATTTATTATCTATTTTCGTCTGTCAAGTTTTTGCTTTTATTAAATTCAGCAGTGCATGTAAGAGCTCTAATTTTTTGTATACCTCATCAAGATTCGTGTCAATCAATTATATACAAACACACAACTACAAAATATATTTCGTTACTTATTATAAAACAATGATAACCAATTCACACTGATTTCATTTGACGACATTCACCAACGTCATCGGATTTGTTATCTCCCCGAGCAAGAAATTTAATATATTAAGTTAGGTACATTATGACAGTTATTCTTAATATATAATGGAACTCAAATTTGTTCAATGAAGTGAGTGGTGAAATTGTTAAACCAAAGTTTAATGTAATAATATTTATATATGTTTATGTATTTGAGTTTTCAACAAACATATTCAACTAGCGAATTCATCGGTGAATTATATTCATTCAGTATTGAGATATATTCTATATTTTTAAAAAAGTTCAAAAATTCTAATTCAAAATAACGTCTTAAACATCAAATCAAATCATTCTACGACGTACTTGAGTTTTTGAAGGGGTTCTCCTCAATCCTTTAAAATAGTAACAGCTGTAAGTATAATAAGTAATATCTACAAAAAAGCGACCATGTAATATTAGACGAAAAGTATTGAACTATTTGTTCAATACATTTTGACAAGGAGATATATTGAGAAGGAAATATAGATGAAAAAATAATGATCTGTTTTTGCCACATCAGCTTCAAAATTTATATGGTGTATCTACAGGACATCTCCAATTCAGTTCTACCACCTTTTGGCTTGGCACGTAAACCTTTTCATTACTGTCCCAAAATACACATCCGATCCGGTAATGTATAGTCAATACGCTTCACGTAGGTATGGTATTTTATGGTGATTTTTTGCATATTTCAAATATGCAATAAATTACCATAAACATCCAACTTTTCATGAAGCGTAGTGAGTACTAGTGACTCCAATTACTCGACATTTTAACTACTCGAGTATCGAGTAGTATTTTTTTAAATACTCGACTACTCGAGTATACTCGAGTAGTTTCAGATGTACTAAAATATAAATTATTAATTTGATTTTTTATATACTAATAGAAGATACATAAATAATGCAGCTTATTTTATTTCATTGATACATTTTTTTCAATTTATGCAACATAGTAGAGAATTAAACGGCTCAGATTTAAAATTGGTTTTGTTTTGTTTTTACAATTCCCACAGTAGAAAAAATCGACGATTATTACTAAAACGAGTATTACTCGAGTATTTTTCAAAATACTCGAGTATCGAGTACTTGAAAATGGGCGAGTATTATCGAGTATCGAGTACTCGAACTTGAGTCTCTAGTGAGTACACATCACTGAAACAGATTCTTTTTTTGAGACCGTAAAGGTCTGAAAAGCCAGATGTATCATCTACAAATTCACGAAGATGCCAAACCCACGTATCTCTGGTGTTCGTCATAGGCATGTGTGTTCGAATCACAGTATAAAATAATAAATTTTGTATAATCGATACTGGTCTAGATAACGATTGAATAAGAAAAAGTATCTAAAAATAAAATTCAATATTAATACAATATAATAATATGCTGTTTATCATTGTGTATATTTGTGAGGTATTAGTTACAGCATTTGTTGACATTAACACAATTGAACAAACTCAAACAAGGAAAATTATAATGGCAGTCAAGTCGCCACGTCGAAAGCCAAAGTTTACCGTTTGGAAGTTAAGCGATGTGTACATAGCAATTATGAAATGTTGCCAATTACTTAAAACGGCGCCAAGACACGGGGTAAACAACCCTTAATGCATTGACAAACACGTCTGCCAGCACCGTGGTAAAATTGCAGTGAACTTGCATTCAGGAAATGCCACCTTCGATTATTATCACGTCATATGACGACCTTATACACGTCTACGAAAACAAATAAAGACTCTCTTAAAGACAAAAGATTCTTCAAATGATATTTAATCTTATTTTGTTTTAGGATATAATAAAACGCATTGATTTTGTTTTATCTTTATTATTAGTTTTCATAAACAATGTCTGTTTGTAATTTATATTAAATGTGATCACAGGGAAGAGTTTTAACAATAATTTTTTTGTAATTCATTCTATCAAAAGTTTTTTCCCCAACATAAATATTCGAGATAGGATAAGGCACTGCAAAACGATATGTATATGTTACAGTGAAACTGTATTCTCAGTGAAAATGTAACAAGTAAAAGGTGTGTATGACAACATGATTTCACTGGCCACGATCAGAGAAATTATTGGCCCAAGTCTATGATTTGCCAGCCTAAAATTTTGGTTTGCTTCAATGAAACAAAATCAGCAAGTAGTCCCTTTCATAAAAAGAGAACCAAAGAAAAACACAGACAAACATTGGGCGATCAAATTTAATTTCAATGAAAGCTTGGAGAAGAATATATTTTCACTGAGAATACAGTTTCACTGTAACATATAAAGGGTATTTCAATAGGGACGCTCAAAATATGTTACTTTGTCCTGCTGAGTAGATTATTCATTGTTTAGTGGCCAAATTTGAGTCAACCAGTTTGGTAAATAATCGGCCAACACCTACCTGTACGTCATCAAAATACAATATCTGGTGAAAACATTGCTGCTGCTGTGTGTGAAAGTGTACAGGAAAACCCAAGGCAGCTTATTTCTCGTTGTTCACAAGAACTTGGCTTTTCTGCGACTTCAACTTGGCGAATTTTGAATCGGGCCTTATGTCTGCACCCGTAAAAAAAGTTGGAAGTTTACCCAAATTTGTCAAAAAAGTCAACTTTAGCGACATGGCCCATTTTATAATGAATGGATATTGGCAGAAATTTGATGCTATATTCCATATTTAATGCCGTAAAATATACTTACAAATGAAATTAAAATTTAGTCGAAATCTCACAAACAACTTGTTTTATTAACATTTCAAAACTAAGCGTCCTTATAAAAAGGCCCTTTACAAGTAGTAGTTTGTAACCTAGTATCTTAGAATGAGAAAAAATTTAAAGATGGTAAAGTGTTTAGCAGAATATGTTTATAAGAAGTACAAAAACATGTCTTTTATTCATTTAGTGACAATAAACATCTTAATAAAGAATGGAAAAAGAGTTTTTTTTAAGTCACCACTTTCACGTTATTCAGAAAAAAATTACGTCGTATCCAAATACGCTGTACTTGAAAATGTAAATGAATAAACAATGTATTGAAAATATTGCATTGGATCGAAAAGCCTCGCTCTGTTACCTAGAAAGTAGCTTCAGCTTAATAATAATGAATGCAGCTTATAAAGGTTTGAACACTTAGCTGTAAGTTTACTACCATAATAACAGGGTGTCTTCCTTTATTAGAATTTCTCCAAGCACTATTTTTCATTCAGTAAGGTATAAGCTAACCTTCATTGAACAGGCATTCTTAGTTACCAGTAATTATCAATACTTTGATATCCTTCATTTTTTTTTTTTATCTATTAAGACACTGGTTAACTTATTTTAATTTGTCTACCTGTTTAAACCAAGAGTCATATTATTCGAGTTTGAGTTTTATTGACATTTATATTGAATATAAATCTATGACCTCATTTTGCAACATGTGTGTGAGTGTTGACGCCACATCTTTAATAGGCAATTAAAGTCAGAAACATCACAACCCCAGTAAAGTTTTATTTCTATAATAAATATCATGCCATTGCACTCGATTTGCTGAATAATGATGTCTGCTACGAATTTTCCCGCCACGAAAGTTTATTATTGTAAAAATATCTTTATTATAACGGCAACGTTTTTAGTACACGGTAAAAGCTTTTCGTATAAAGTCAAGTTTTTTATTTTTAACGTGCTCTTATTGGAATGTATCCACATTGGTAAATTTTAAGCTGACAGCTCATTCTTACGAAAAAATTCATATTCTTTTAAAACCATGCATGCTTGGAAAGTAAAGCATATTGACTTGCTAAAAGCATCCATCCTATCAGAAACTTTCTGAAAGACATTCACTCGAAACCCCACTTCATACAACCTAAGAAAGAATGACGGGAAAAGGAAAGTAATACAAGATAAATTAATCCACGCTCAGTTTTCGAGGAAGGTTTAGTTGCGGCATGTGGGATTGAAGAAGAATCGATATACCAATTGTTAAATCAAAATATCTATATTATCAAAGAAGAATAATAGAAAATTCAACTGTTGAAAAACCAATAAAATGTTTAGAAATTTAATCCGTTTGTTCATTACAAATTCAACTGTCGGTAAGATCGATTAACAAAAATATAGTACAATATACCAAGAAAATTAAATTGGCTTAATTGATATTTAAATTACACAACTGAATTATAATAATGTAAAAACAGTAAATTACAATAAAGGAATTTAATAAAACAGATCACAAAACAATGGTAAAAAGTTTCTGGACAGTTTTTTATTAAAAATTAAAAAGTCATCGTTTGCGAAAAAGATAATTGATTACTTAGCTATTCCAAGTATTGCGTTATAAAATTGTTCTACGCAATACGTGGAATGAAAATTTTTTCAAATTAATTTAATTTAAAAATTGAATTCTTTAAAGTTACCACCGAACCCATTGAAATTATGAATATAAAATAGTTTGATAAAAACGTCTGTATGCGTTTAATTAGATAACGATAAATAATTTTGACATTTCCTTATACTCTTCATACACCTCTAATTATACAGATGATCTACTCGTCCGTAAAGATTAGTTAATAATAAAGTTGTAATCTCAACATAAATAATAATAGTAATGGTTATTAATTAAAAAAACAATTTTGGGAATTATAAAAGTACTAATACGAATGTTTTACATAAATTTATTGTTAGAAAAATCTCGTACGAGGATTCTATGAGATCTTATTTTCCAACCGCGTCTTAGTTCCATCAAATATTTTAGCTGGAACAAAGTGAAAACATACACAAGATAGATAATTATATATAAATTTACTAGTTCGAAGCACTTTAGCAAAGTCTTGAACCTTTCCCTGAATAACTAAGTATTCGACCTGCAAGTTTCAAGTTTCAGCGTTAATTCACATAGTTTATTGTTGATAGTGCAAGAACCCAAAAGTTTTCCGTTCAGAAGTCGGATGAAGTGCGTAAAAAGTAAAGTTGTTAAAACATAATACAAAAATCAGGTGGAAGATTTTAACTGTCGACTTTTTTTCAAAATACATTAATATTACAATACAAAAATAAGCCACAGAAAAAACACTTTTATTGTATTATAATACAAATACCGTCTTATTTGTGTTAATTTTCAACTGATGAAAGTTCAACGATACAATATTCAAACGATGTATAGCAAAAAAATATATTAATTTGTAAATATTGTCCAGTAAGAATGGAAAATTCCTCCCTCCTCTTTGTAATTTATAATTCAAAAATATAAGAATCTATCTCAACCTTATAACAACAGTAATCTTACAATAGTATGGTCTGACGATGTTTCTCAAAGAGGCGAAACATGTTTGACTATTCGGTACACTTTACATCGAATAACAAAGGTAACAATTTAATTTGATATTATACCGAACTCCCACAAAGTCACCGTCGAAGCCATCGAAAATATTTAAAACAATATTTCACTTTTAAGGTGTTCACTATCAATACTTGGTGGAAAGGCATTATAATAAAAATAATAACACATTTTTAGTACTTTTTCCACATGAGATTTATTTGATCAGGACCGGTTTCGCTCATGGCGAGCATTATCAACTGATAGTTCAGTTGATAATGCTCGCCATGAGCGAAACCGGTCCTGATGAAATAAATCTCATGTGGAAAAAGTACTAAAAATGTGTTATTATTTTTATTAAAACAATATTTGATCGATGGGTATGAAAATAATACATATTATATATAAAAGAAGTGTTTTATCTGACAGTAAAAATGTATAACAATAATAAAAATCAATGATTATTTCATATAATGAATCATTTCATTGATTGATTGAGTAGGCATTTACTGGGTAGAACTCCATTATAATACGGTAAGAGAAATAGCAATGTATTTTAGTTCTACATAAATTATTTTATATATTATATGTGGAGTCGGAGTCGGAGTCGGAGTCGTGGAGTCGGAGATTTTTGGCCGGAGTTGGAGTCGGCGCGGCGTTGTGGCCGGAGTCGTAAATTTTGAAAAGTTTGAACTTTTTATTTTTGCATTTAATATGTCAAATTTGGCTTTTGGCCGCATTGATAAGGTTGATATTTTATTGAATACACATAAATAGGAAAATTAGGGGAAAAAAGTGATGATATAAACCTTTTTTTAGTCGGATTTTTTTGTACTGACTCACAAGCCCTGCTATTTCGGCTTACGCCTTCGTCAGAACTATAAGCCGAAATAGCTATAAACAAATATATAAAATAATTTATGTAGAACTAAAATATTTTGTTATTTTTCTTACCGGATTGAAAATCATTTTAATGTATTAAACATAGATTTATATTTGGTTATAGATACGTTCTATATTCAAACGGATACTAATTAAGATGTATATTATATATCTTCAAATATAGTATTTAACTAAAAAAATATTAAAAAAACAGGTCCGGTGTTAACGTCGTTGGCTTCAGTTGTGGAACTCTCAGGCTCGAGTCCCTAGTAGGGGAAGCTTCATTTAAAGACTTTTGAATCTATTTCTTTATTTTCGTTCGAAAGTATGATTTCGATGACTGAAATTTCCTCCCACCCATCCAGTGCTTAAAACAGGTCGTCGCGCGAGCAATTAGCTAACAAAGAGTTGTGTACAATCTATGTCCTTATATCCATACTACGTTCGAAAAAGAGAAGTTGAGCAACTGCAAAACTTCTACTGAAATAAGCTCTATTAGGAGTCCATAAATACGCTCCACATTAGGAGTGGAAACGGCAAAATAAACAAGGTGTCATTAAATGAGTTATCATTGGTTTATGGAAATAAAGTGAATCGTTAGAATGAAGAAAAAATAAATTCTTTGAAATAAATATATATTTTGCAATGAACTTAGTTCAGACAAAAAATAATATTCCAAAAAACGCATTGAGAGATAGAAATAAACAATCTTGACAATTCACATTTAAAATATTGCGTACTAAATATTAACTCAGATGTTGTTATATTTTTCACAACATTAAGGCAATCATCAGTTCAGAAATCTTATAATTTGCCTCAAATTTATTTGGTGCGTTAAGTAAAGTGTGAAAATTCTCGTTACTCGTAACTTTGCGTAGCGCCGTTAGCGGTCGTAGAGGTGGCGTAGATCAAATGTTCTCAAACTAAAAATAATAATAAAAACCAAAAACACAATATTCAAATATGTAAATATTTTATTGAATATGAAAAAAATATATTCATATCGTGCGATATAATATAATGTATAATTATGGTTGACTTCACAATAATCAATGAAATAGTGAATCAAATGTAATAATTATTTTAACCAGAAAAGTTTAATTAACTATATTTTATTTTCTTCATCGTCTCAAAAGCTCGCCATAATTTTCTTTTGCTATTTTTAGATGTATTCAAAAGCTTTACGTTTTTCTTTGTATTAAATTTAAAAGCTAAAAAGTAAAAATCGATAAATCAAAGTCATTTCAGTCATTTCACAATTAAATTTAAAGCTTGCAAAAACCGACCAAAAGGTGTAAAAATTTTTTTTGCTACCACGCATTTTACGGAAATTACACGGGGAAACCGATTGATTAAATGTGCTTTTTAAATAGACAATTAATTAATGAAAAATTGACAGTCAATAAAGCTAATCATTTTAGCAAAAAAACACAAAAAGTTTCCCTTTATGACTATATACCTGCGCCACATAATTCAAATATGAATGGCTTGAAACGTATTTCTATGGTCCTACTACACATTCATGACAATATTAACTATCGTTATTAAGACACATTGAATTTTGTTCGATGTCTCTATTCAAATTGAGTTGGGGTGAATAGAGACTTGGCAGGTGAAAAGAGACAAAACAACAGACTGTAATGATTGGAATATATGGACCTCTATTCTATATGAGTCTCTATTTACCCGTTGTACGGTTCTTATTAACGAAAAAAACATTATTCAATTTAATTTTGTCTAATAAAAGAGATGTTTATAAGGGGTCAAAAAGTAAGGATGCACAGGCATCGAACTAAAACACATTTGTTTCAATTTTGGCCAATCATTTAAATGGTTTGGGTTTGTCATTCTACAGATAGTATTAAAGTCACTGTAAAGAATTATATTTAAATAATAAAAAATATATCGGATACTTAGTAAAGTTGTGCTAAAGTTCAATCCTGGTTTCTGTCTCTATTCACCGCGCAGTATTTATTCACCCCATTTTACGTTACTTTATAAATAAGAGCATACAACTGTGTTTGATTAAATATGTATAAACACAAAAAAATTGTGCTATTGTATTGTTATATATATTATTACGTATAATTTTATGCTTATCATGTAGTAAATGTTTGAGTGTTGTAATGATTTGGCGTGGGATGAAGCGTGGCGCCTTATCAGAGGTGTGTCAAAGTCTATCGCCGGCAGGGACTTTCAGTGTGAATACTAGAGCCTTGCCGTAGAGTCGCTACGATGTCTCGCGCGTAGAGCTACGATACTCGCGATTTACGTGCTGAGAAGTAAATATTTATGACACCGTATATAAACACTTTAGAACATATAAGATATTTTTAGCGTCCACTTTTAGTGCTTTCTATTGCTGAAAATGAGAGGTGGTTGATTGTTGTTTTACGAGTGAATTGAATATTTACGATGCTTTATTTCTTTTATTTACGTCTCTAAAACGGGTAAACTATGATTTTTTAGAGTAAAATAATTATGCTAATATTGATTTATGAATAAAAAACTATGTGATTATTTTTTAAATGTTGTTTGAATTTAAATGTTTTTTTTTATAAATTTTGAACTTTCTGAAAAAAACGTTAATAAAAATGAAGAATTATGGATGTTTAATCTAGAGAAAATATTACTTTTAATTTGGTTACCTAAAAATACGTTTGTTCGGCAAACAATATTAAATTCTTAGATGTTTTACAGGCGTTTGCAAAAATTTCATGAAGTTAATTCTTAGAAAAAGAGTATCTCGAAATAGAAGTATTTAAACAATCCTGTATTAATTTGATTTATCGAGTTTTTAAAAAGAAAACATTAACAAAAATTAAATACAGCTGTTTGGAAGATTGTTTGCTTAAATGTAAAACTCTCATCGGGAGCTTTCTCAACTGATTAAATCATCACTTGATAATGCATACGATAAGTGCAATATGTTCTGGTCTATATAAAATTATTTGTGGAAGAAGTAAGAAAAAATAAGCTTTATTTTTGTAATGCATTTATAAATTTCAAGATATTTTTTTTACTTCTATTCGCCATCCGCTAACGGGAACCAGGCTTCACGGTATTAATATTTTGATAAACAAAGATAATTATAAGTGTCGTACGTGCTTGATAGATCTCTTTTATAGTTTAAAGGTAGAGGTTCAACTAACGGTTTACATGAATTAGGTAAAGCATACGACACGACGCAAATAATAATGAGATAAAATGGTGGGTGTTTTACTGCAACGGGTTAATCATTTTCAAAAAAGTACCAAAACATTTTATAAGCAAGTAATTCTAAATTTGCTTTGCTTTTTTAAATTTGCGGTCTTTCTTGGAAAAGAATGACGAAGCCGGTAGAGATGAAAAAACTATTTAATTTCAACCGAGGTGTAACAGATATTTTTTTTATTATACTGTCGGAAATGTTCCCATGTTTTTTGATCGTATATTAAAAGGTTTGATAAGGGCTCAAATTTCACGTGGTAAACGCCGTTATCGATATTTGGAATATGCAAATTCTAGCTATTACATTGTTATGTTTTCCACTTTAAAATGTTATTTATTAAGTTTTTAATCTCAAACCTTTCTGCTTATTTTAAAAATAGAACTATCAGAACCATTTAACATTTCACCAGTAATGTATATATTTACAAGTGTTGAAAAATGTGCTTTAGAGACTTTTTTTTTTCATTTAAAAAACTGAAGTGAAATTCGTGCTCAATGACATGGCATGATTATCATCACAAAGATCAAGAGAATTTAATGAAAAATCGATTGTTGTGTTTCATGTGTTTCATTACACATTTTTTGAATTTTAAATTTATACCAGAATTTATATAATACTAGTATTGCTAATAGTATACTGTAATCTTATATCATTTGACATAATTATATCACAAAATCTAACATCCAAAATAGAGTTAAAATAAAATCACAAACTTTATTTAATTTGATGACAGCCCCATTCTCGCCCGTTTAAATGTCCAAATTCAAGGAAAAAATCTAATTTGCTGTCAAAGTAATGTCAAATAATACCTTCACGTAAATAATAAACATTATTATATTAATAAAGCCGGGAAAAGTTCAGTAGAAGACTAATTTATTACATTTTGACTAAATGTCTTCGCCGATAAAAATTCAAACATATATTCTTTCATATTCGTTTTTATGGCAACTTAATGACCAACAATGCAAAGGGAATTACAGACCCACATACATACATACGCCGTTTCGGTTTTATATATAAGATGTGCATAAAATAAATATTATTCGGTATTACACTTACAACAATAGACTATGTATACATCATTAAATGATATTTTATTTACTTGTTTATGCTTTCATATGCTTTGTTGTTTTTTTTAAATGTTGTAGATCAGTAAATTGATAAATTTAATACATGCCTGGTTATGTCAAATGTAAACTAAGGATCGAATAAATAGGCTTTCATTTGGTATACCTCTATTTTATTTTCGTAAAGTATAACATTGTATTTAGTTCTACGAAAATTAGTAAAAGTTCTGATAATGGCGTCACAAAGCTTTCAAAAATATGTTCTATTTTTTTTATCATATTCGAGTTAAACATCAAATATGAAATTGCTTTCAGTGTTTTCGATAAAAAACAATGTGTTTTCATATTTGTTGTTTTTATTTTTATTCTTTCGAATACAAAGTACATAGCTTGTGTTCATAGAAATTAATATAAACGGGTTACACGTGGGGTGATTTTTACACAACAATTCCATGAAACATAATATTTTTTTGTCAGATAATTTTGGTTATTAAATCGACTAACAGTAAACAATATCAAATTATAAAGAATTTATTTAAGGGGTTGAGTCATCTACTCCCACGATCTATAAAAACCGTAAAGAAAACTCACCACAAAAATGTTTTATTAATTATTGACAAATACGATGTTGATGTATTGTTTCCATAAATATAAACATTTTTAAATAACAGTAGTAGAAATTTACCCAAGTGTAAATGAAAAATTCCGTTGTATTAAAAATATTAATTACGAACTGTTTACGAGAACTATTTTTCACGGAATAAATAAAAACATACTGTGTAAATTTTAGTTTTTTCACTAGCTTATGTAAATATAATTCTAGTATAAAGTTTTAATAGATACATGAATTTGCGTATAACAAATCACTCCTACGTACAATCTTGTGTCGTAGTAAATGTCAAAATTATTTAATGAGTGTAAGAATTTCACAAAGTTCAAGACGTACTTTAAGGAGTACACCATAAATATCTTTATAAGCTTTTTTCACACTCTACAATATACAGTGCATACCAATATTTAAGATATCTTTTCTCGGATATTATGTTTTGGCGCGGTGGAAAATAGGATACAAAAGTATGTCTTGAGTAAATTATTTACTTGGAGAATATTTAAACAAAGTAATCATTTTTGATTTTCAATCATTCAAATGGAATTAAAATGTGATTGTAATTTATCATTTTTAAATATGAGAATCAACTTGTTTTATTACTTTACCGAACTTTGCGATAGTTAGTCTAAAGATGCCACTGAAAAAGGCGAAACACGCGTCACAATTAGTATCACACTACGTGGAATAATGAAAGTTATTTTAAATTTTATATTAAAACGTTATTTAAGTATGACTTCATCGTCAACGGTTATAAATTTTGTACAAATCGGTATTTTGTAGATATTTCGATCATCCCTAAATGAAAATTTGTGTTAAATAATAGGACTATATTCTGTATAAGGGTGATTTGTATCTTCGAAATTCCTCTTATAATGGGTCGTGAAGCCACATCCAACGTAAACCACCTCATAAATTGACAAATTCAACTTGATGCTTGATTCAGGTTCACAAAATACAACCCTAAGGTGCTAAAATGGGATGCTGTGGTCTCAATTTGGGAGCCGAAATGTGGTTTCTATCATTTAATGTATTTCAAAATATGAAAAATTATATTGAATTTATATACATTAAAATCGCTCGAAAAGAGGGCATGTCTAAATGACACATATTAATAATTTTGAAAAAAATTATATATAATCAATGCAGAT
Organism: Himalopsyche kuldschensis; assembly: GCA_028554975.1. Taxonomy (NCBI): domain Eukaryota; kingdom Metazoa; phylum Arthropoda; class Insecta; order Trichoptera; family Rhyacophilidae; genus Himalopsyche; species Himalopsyche kuldschensis. The sequence goes on from JAHFWI010000005.1 coordinate 4,732,892, forward strand.
CAATGTTTAAAAGTATCCGTTCAGGGGCTTAAGCCCGTGGCCAACGCAAGCTTATAAGACGGACGCCTAAATGTGTCGGCAATATATACACACTGCTACTCTTTTCAATATCTATTCAGGATAATCGGTTCTGTGCATATCTTTTAGTCGTAGCTTGGAAAATTATTAATATTTGTCAAATAGTTAAACATATTAATTGATTGATTGGTGTTGTGCTTCTTTATTTTAAAATAAACTTATTTAAATAATCACTGATAAGAAATAATATGAGCGTAATAACGGTGAGTTTTAGGTAAATTATGGATATATGGTCACGGAACAAAATTTTTGTAAAGATTTATGAAAAATAAGCACATTAAATGAAATGAAGAAGTCTCGTTTCTTATGTTTCGTCTTTAATTTTTAAATTTATAATAATAGAAGATAATAAGAATACTTTGCAATAAGTATGAAATCGAGTTGTTTTAATTTACATGAGCAAAAATGCAACCACAAACTACACAAATAATAATACTATACAGATAGAGACAGTCACTTAAGTTTATTATTTGTATAAAAAAAAAGAATAATTTTATTATAGGCTGATATAAAAAACTAATTCTTCTTTAAAAATCAAAGATTAAAGTCAAAACATAAAATTATAAGCCAGTATGTATAAATTTTTTGAGCTTAGCTCGAGAGGATTGGAATTCTGTCCCGTGACCATATATCCATAATTTACCGGGTTTTATTTCGTTTTCATTATTTTTAGCTAAAAATGATTCATAAACGTTCAAAAAATGAATATGAACCCCTATCAGTGAAAACGAAAGTATCGATGTTCATAAGCAGACAACAATAAACCATTATGAACATAAGGTGATCGTGTTGTGTGTATAATTAAAATAATTCGCCATCTTACGCCGCGTAAAATGCATACTCCAAAACTGTCCCGCTTGGTGATCACCGCTTGGTTATCACTCACGTATTTTCAACCAGCTGATGGAGCCACACAGCCTTTTGGCAATAGAACCTGCGCTACGGGCATTCTGGGAGGGCGCCATGACGACGCAAGCAATAACGACTCGTCGATGTTCGCCGATATCAGCGCCGCAGGCGAAAGTGACGGCGATGCGACGCGTGACGTCATTGCACTGTACCTTCAAAAGGGGACCGGTGAAGGCAGCAGCACTGGCGATGACTACAACTTCCTTTACGACTATTTGACAGGAGCTGGAGTCCACGATTTTAACGAGACTATAACAATCGGATTCCTCGGAGCCTATGGCCAAACGCAGGTAAATTAGAACACATTTATTAATAAACCCTTTGAGTGGTAAGTTATTTTGGATTAAATTAGGTTTTTTCAATAAGTTTAAAAAATAATAATGTCACACAAAAATAAATATTTTTTTTCTGTTATCCGTAAATCTGGGAAGAATATTATTATTTATTATAGATTGATAATTCTTTCGGAATTTCGAAACGCAATTTTTTTTTATACAATTTGTTATAACTTTCCAATAATTATTGAAAAGCTTTTACTTCCAAGTCGGGCCTGAATCTTAATTGCATTTATCTGTGAACATGTATGCAGTTATTTATTGATGATGATTTCAGGAAGCTTATCGAACCGAAATGAATTTTTAGGTATTTTTCGTAGTTAGAAGTATATATCCTTGCTCCTTTTGTAGACACATTGCACGATCTTCGAAGTCTCGGAATTTTCTTTTGGTAATTTGGATAAAAAAATAATGTTCACAGCATTATAAAAAACCAGAATTTTTCGAGGGCTATTCGCAGAGTTCAAGAATTAATTGCTAACTCAAGTTTTAATATTAATACCCAATATCCTGACAAAGTCACTACTACATATTTAAAATTTTGCTTTTCTATATTATGTATGTAAATATAGATTGGTTTGACGAAAATAGAATACAAATTCGCTAACTATTCAAAATTATGTATTCTGTGAATATAAGAGGCTTGCTTATCAGGAATTATTCGTGAAACCAATATACCTTCGTAACGATTTCTTGGTTAGTTAAAGATCAAGGATATTTTAAAACAAAAAAGAATATGAGAGTGCTTTTCTATGTCATCTACAAAATCACTTTCTTGTTTGAAAATTGAAAATTATTTATAAGGCAAAACCGCTTATAGTTATGAAATCTATGGTTTCGTATTATCAAAAATGACATTACACGGTTAAAGATTTGTTTTGGTTTTGTTCAAGTGATTTTGTACATACTTACTATCCAGTTTCATTCCCTATCAGACTATATATGTATGATTTAAAATTGTAAAATATTTGTCATTATATCATTCTATTAAAACATAATTATGGAAGATGTCAGATATATTTTCATATGCGATTTGACAAAAGATATCTCTTAACTAAAAGAGAATCGAGCCGAGCCGTTATTAACTGTAATAGTGGTCAGAAACATAAAATAAAAACTATATTTTATAGTTAAGTATATTTAAATCAATATACATATGCGTATTGGCACTAATAATTGAAATTAAAAATACGTTTGTGCCTTAGTATGAAAAAAATTCACGACTACTTAATCTCGTTGTATTTCTAAATTGCGCAAAGGCTAGCTAGTATCGTTCTTAAATAAAAGCAATTAATAATTCTCTTGAAACCTCAATTATAAATCGTACTTTTTTAAAACAAAAGGCTTTTAGTTCTTCGTAAACTGATGTTTATAAAATACTGTTATAATTAAATTGTGTTTAAAAAGAATACATGAAAGAACAACACCGAATACTGTGAAAGCTTTTGAGGTATATAATATTTTTAAAATTCAATCCGTCTTAATGACAGATAAGCTTTAGTTTCTGTGACGAAGATAACGAGAATGAACAATTTTTTTATTTACAAATATTATGATTGTTCTAAATTCTATCGGGTAATTTCAGTATAAACTTACCCATTTTCGTAGATCCAATCTGAGTTTATGCAGTACGTTTCTTTCTGGGGTCGTCATTGCGTGCGAGAACACTGATTGAAGATCTCGAGTAAAAGGATTGAAGGAATTGCGGTGAATTAGATTGAAAGGCTACCGTATACGGAGAAAGTTTACTTTCAGGGAGGCGAACTACCGTAAATAATTACATCGTCGTGGTATTAACAAAAAAAAAAATACGAACTTTATCACTTGACGACGAGACGACTTTTTAACAGCCAGTGCTCCATAGCAATATTTCTTGAAGTACACAATCTATATCGATGGCTTAAAGAGAAAATTTGCAATCTACGTTTTTATCAATTGTGCAGGAGAGGGTAAAAACTGATTATTTTGAGAATGTAAAATTTTGTCTTACAAACAAAAAAAACTTCTTTCAAACGATTTTTTTGTATCACCACTGAAAAACAACGAATAAATGACAGGTGACTATACAAAATGGCGGAGTTGGATAATAAGCAGTGTAGGTTTTAGAACGACAATGGATATATCAAAGTTTCTTAAAAAAAAATCCGATGCACTTATATATGTTTTGGTTATAAAAAAAATACGGGCCATGCACATTGCATGATACAACAAGATGGCATTGTTAAGCTATTTTCAGCCAAAAGTGGAGTTAGCAACATTACTCTTTAAGCCATCGATATGGTACATGGTGGTGTTCATAATTAAATATTATAAACGCAACGTTTGTTGATCGTAGTTAAGTGAAACTATTAAACTTTAAATACAATAAGAAGTAATATTGTAAATGCGTAGATTGAAAAAATAAAGCAGACTTTGAAACCTTTACAGTTTTTTTTAAATGAATGATTTCAGAGAAAACAAAATTTTAACAGTTTGACACCGCCTTATGTGGTAGGTCATCAGAACTCTCTCGAACGATCTATTATTCACCTCAGTCAATGAGTTTAAGTCGATATCAGGAAATAAATTTATTTTTAATAATACTCTATATTGAAATCTATAGCGATTCAATATAGAGTGATTCAAATTTGTAAAAGAGACATTTATGCGGACGTCTCGCTCTAAATGTCTCTTGACTCTTTCATGCCCTGAGTGCATGGTATTTCATGCAAAGTTCAATCGGCCATAAATAATGGCTTATCGGGCTGACGTTTAACGGTATTTTTGTAACGGTCTTTTGGTACCTAATGGAACCGCTTTCTTTCATACAGTCGTAGTGAGAGATTGGACAGCATTGAGAATGCACGCGCCTAATCCTCTCCCTAAGGATAAAGTCTAGTAAATTCCTGATGTCGCCTTTGCAATTATAATATTCGTGTGTTATGTATTGTAGAACGTAACGTGTATTGTTAATCTATCTGTGTTAAATCCGTGTGCAAAGTCTGTGAAAATTCGTAACAATTAAATAATGGGTGCTAATCGCACCCACATAACGCTTTGAGATCGTCTTTTGTTTATAAGAGCACCATGTTTCTCCTACTCCGTTCCCAAAATTCCGAGTGTCAAAAACAAAGAGTGTCGGATAGGAGGCTCCTTCTCGATTTACGAGGGAGCCGAATCAAGGTAGTCTCAAGTTATATTGTAGTAATATGAAACAAAAAGTTTGATAAAGAGAAAAGTTTGGATTGCTCCACGCTTCGATATAAAATTTTTGCTGTAGCAATAGAAAATAAATTTTAAGCCAACCAAGGTATATCATATGTCGGATATGTCTCTACTTAGAAATAAGAAACATTCAATTTCAAGCTATGGTAATTTTAATATAAAATATTGATTACTCCAACTCCAAATTTCAGATCTTATGCTGATAATGATGCGTTTGTTTAGTTGACTTTTAATGCATCAAATCCACATACAAACTCCGTCTGTACATTAGAAATTATGAGTATTAAGTGCGTTGAGCGACTATTGAAAAAAAGTATTGGTAATTTAAAGTTAAGTCACATTTGTCTTTGTCAAAGAGTTATGTCATACAAATATTTCCATGTAATTCGTAGATTAGACAAAAAATAACGAACTTAACAAATCTAAGAATCGTTTTGCTGTCGAAGAAATAACAATATTCTGAGACTTTTATTTATGGAAAGGATGGCTAAGATTTGTACTCAGTATATTTGACGTTAATAATGGTTCTTCCTGTAATTCATTCGGTTGTGTAAACTTCCTGGAGTAGTAAAATCATCCAGGATTTTAATTCAACGTAGACGGAAGTTTATTGATTCAATCTATCTAGAAGGTTTACACTAACAGAAAACTCAATTATTTAGACAAGATATTATTGAATAGTAAAAATAAAGATAAATCAGAACTGGTATTCAAAAAGACTGGCATTCAATATGCGACAAAACAATTCTCGATGATTGATTTCTGTAGAACAGTTTTAATGTGCAATGCAAAATTAAGCAAATTAAGACAGTAAAATTATTATAATTTAGATGTCCTGTTAATTGACACGCCAGCGATGCGATTGAAAGTGTTTATAAATTATAACACGTACATAAATAAAAGTTTGTCTCCACTGCTCAAAAAAATACTAATGGGAAGATATAGAAGAATAGATGAACGGTATTTCTTGCTTGTTGGTCGAACATTTTAAAGAATTTTCCATTGTTGGATTGTTGCATAGTACATGCTTAAAACGTGTATCAGAAAAATCTATTGCAAACATCAACGTCCATGAATATAAAAATATTTGTTCATTGAATCATTGATATTTGAAAATATATACTTACTAGTTCAAGCCAATATACATAGCTTGGAAGAAAATGTTTCATACTTTTGATTTTATTTGTATCCATGAATTTCAAGATCAAAGATATTTATTTCATACGCAGTGAAATTTCAGGCACGTGCTGTGTTGTACCGAGGCTAGACAAATGTTAAATATTCGAAAACAATTTAAAATTTTCGTTGCTCACTTTTACTCCTTTTTTTGAAGGTCATTAAAATATTACATACGCAAAACACCGGGTAACGCATGCTTCTTTTGCCTCTCCGAAAGTGTATAGTCAACTGTGAAATAAAAATGTTTCCATCTTCATTCACCGAGTTATGTTGCTTTAAAGATCAAAGGAGTTGCTTTAATTTTATAATTGACATTATCATACTACAGACTAAACAACTGAATAAATTTATGGCGACACTATTATGTCGTTTTGATTTCACACTTCAAACGTTTTTGAATTTAGAAGATGGGTAATTTGTAAAACAAAAGTTTTCAAATCAAACATGTCAGTTTTAAAGACATGTTTTAAGTTGTAAAGAAACTTTCATACGCCATTTTAGAATAGTTTCAAAATAAGCGATGGTTTTATCGAAAAATAAAAATGATAGTTTGAATACATTAGCTAGCGCCTTTGGTCGGAAAACTTTTGGCCCTTTCTACAATTTACTACTAAAAAGCGATCAAATATAATATCATATTCCGTATATTCTAAGGCAAAGAAATGAAATTAAGCAATCAAAAGAACACGTAGAAAAAAGCCACTCAAAAAATAATTTGCTTTGTATTTATATATCATAGAAAAGAATAAAATTAAAACTATTTGAAAATGATGAACTAAACTTTTGTTTTTCATTCGAATTAAACAAGATTCATTTGATCGGTATTTTGGCGAGATTGGTTCTTACCGATTAATAAGTCAGAATAACAAAGAATCACGTTTATATTATTTAATGAAAGGTTTTTGTTGGTTTGACTATAAATACATATATATATTGATTATTTTATCTTACGTTAAATAAACGTACTACCCATGGCTTTATCCAACCGATTTTCTTTAGGCATGCTCACGTTCAATAGTTTGAATATCAGGCATATTTTTTTGCCAAAAGAGAATTCCACCATTCTTGAGAATGTGCCAATGGGAATGTCACTGGGAAGAAACAAGTTAATAACAGTCATTCGGTTACTCTTGAAAATTTTAATGTGTGTTTTTAACTAAATGTCATCTTATTTTTTTTTGAAATTTGTGATTTTATTATATATTTACATGTATGTATGTATATATATGCATGTATTTTTTTTCAAACAAATTTCTGTAACCATGATTTGCTTTTATTAAATAAATAAATAAATAAATAGATGAAAGATTTTGTTTTTGACGTTATCGTAACCATGCGGTTATTATCAGGCTTTTTGAAGAGAACTTTATGTTTATTCATTTTATAAAATTGTGAATTGAGAAACAAGTGAATAGATATTTTATTTTAAAAATAATAACGATGTTTTAAAATAACAGTATTAAGTTATCACTTTTAAGGTGTTAACGTAATGTCACTTCTTGTTGGAAAGGTATTGTAATAAAAAAATAACCATTTTTTTTACTACTTTCAACCCGAATCAAATTTTGAAAAATATTTTATATACCCATTGGTGACTTAATGGAGAAATATCTTCAAGTGTTTTTTCATTTATAAGAAATCATCAAAATTATCGTAATTGTTTATTATACTATGTGTTATATTACTTATTTTGAAATAAATAACCTTGTTTCAATGCTTCAGTCATCATAAAAATAATAATACATTTTTAGCACTTTTTCCACATTAAATTTATTTGAACAGGACCAGTTTCGCTCATGGCGAGCATTGTCAACTGATAAGGAATACAATAAAACAGTGATATTTATAAAAAAGTAAAGTAAGAAAAACAAGGTATGACAAACAATTGGTAAAACAACTAAGCAAATAAATTGAAGCAAACTACAAGAAAAATAGACTATAAATAAAGTCAGTCATCAGTTGATAATTCTCACTATGACCGAAACCAGTTCCAATCATTATACAATAATATTTAGAAGTAGTACATTTTTTTTATGTTTCAATTATACTTTAAGCTTCCTGTTTAGGGATTCCGATTATATTTATGACTTATGTTTTAGATTAGAATATTTCATAACATAAACGAATACTATTATATTTGTTAATGGTACTAAAATGAATATTCAATCTTCGGTTGACACAAAATCATTTGGCGTCAAATTTATCTTGGTGTAATATAGATTATATAATCACGATACAGTTCACTAAAGATACGTGTTCTAAACGAATACAGTTAATACATCTCGTCAAAAATATGAAAAGACAGTGAATATACACAATTCAAGTCATTCTTTATATTATTCGCATATATTCAAAAAATAGATCGATTTGATATTCGGTATTCGAATATTTGGAATTCTTTCTCTTGACAGGTTGGCAATTTTTGCCAAACACTCAATACTCAATAGTGCGAAAGCTCGTAGAAACAACATGAGGGAATAATAAAATTTAAAAATGTTCATTTTTATTTCTCCGAGATAGTTGGTTTACTAAAACTCTGAAAACCCGGGAAATTGAATTTCACTGGGAATTTGGAGTCCCAAAGGACCAGAAGAGAAACCCTGATAACGTTACAGAGCTCAGTTTGCACATTTAATTGGTTGTAAAATATTTGCCGACCAACTGGATATTTAATATAGAATTTGAACATTTTCTGTTTAGCAAGAATTTATTTTAAATCATTCATTTAACCTTACTTTTCTACGAAGACATTCGTAGATGATTAGAAAAGATAAATATTCAAGTCGTCCATTTTGATACGCAACTTTTGAAAATCGAAATACATATTTTCGATGGACTTAAAGCCATCTATCTATTGATTGAAAAACCAATTAAAGTTTCAAACTCTGGGCATCGAAATAAATTGGAACACAACTTATAGTGTTATAATTCGGTTCAAATTATTAACAAGATATTGTCCATCAACAACTTTATGAGTATAAAATATTTATACTAACATAAAAATGGTTTTTAATCTAACTTTCTTGTGAAGTAGTCCGTGTGCAATTTAAATATTGCAAGGATAAACTGGCTGTTCTGTATCATCAAATAATTGTTACGTCTTCTGACTGACATCTTATTTCCTTCTTCGAGGTTAAGAAAACGCTTCCGGGATCAATATTTTATTAAGAGTGGCGGTAAACGTTTGTTTTGCGCAAACAGACGTTTTTATAAAATGTCGATTAAATGTTTCTTCCATACTATAGTTAACATTGCAAATGGCGTCGTTCGGGTAAATAAGGCCGGTTAGAATTTTTACTGACTTAATGTCCGGTTCCGAGCAAATAAGACGCGAGACGAGATGGCAAATATCGCCCCCTTACGATTTAAGAAACGTATCTCGACTAGATAAAAAGAGTATGTCACGTTATGTGTGTCAAAGAGTCATCAATATGAGAAATGGATACAAAGATACTATTTCAATGCGTTTTTAAATCACTTTCTTGTGCATAGCTCCGGTAAACCTTAAAACGATAGATTGAAATAAATTACTATTTAATATTTATAATAAAAATAATAATAGATTTTTAGTACTTTTTCCACATAAAAATTATTTGATCAGGACCGGTTTCGCTCATGGCGAGCATTGTCAACTGATAAGGAATACAATAAAACAGTGATATTTATACAAAAGTTAAGTAAGAAAAACAAGATATGACAAACAACTAAGCAAATAAATTGAAGCAAATTACAAGAAAAATAGACTATAAATAAAATGTTGAAGACCTCTTAGCAATGCAAACTAGTACATCAAAAATAAATTAAGTATGAATTATTATTATCAAAGTAATGGCCCAAAAATGAGTGCTTTTAATAAAATAAATAAATCTGCATGTCTGTCAACCATAATTAGATGGAAATCCCGGTAATGAGTTCAATTGAGCCAACGAAATTGTCTCCTGTGAACAGAATAAAGGCTATATCTTAGTTAATTTTTGTATAAATATCACTGTTTTATTGTATTCCTTATCAGTTGACAATGCTCGCCATGAGCGAAACCGATCCTGATCAAATAAATTTTATGCGGAAAAAGTACTAAACATGTTTAATTATTTTTACTATAATGCCTTACCTTAAAAGTGATATTTAGTATTTTACAAATAAATCAGAAAGCCAAAACATCGTAGCACTTTTACAAGTTAATGAAGAAAAAATGGATCCGTTAAAAGATAGGTAAAATTGAATACAGGCGAAATATGTTTTTTGGCTCTCCTGAAAAGTAGAGGAAAATGTGTTACGTTTCTCTGCTTCTAAAGGGCCGATGTGGAAATAAAATTTTACTGTCCCAATCGCTATACACTTTTTATTCTCGAATAATCTGTTTTTTTAACAAATCAAGTTACTGAATGATGATGAATCAAACAGATGAGATTATTTTTTTTATATGAAACACATAATTACATTTTTTTTTAAATTTAAAACTCTTTTCATAATATTTAACAACACATTTTTTTTATTATATGAGAATTGAGATTGCAATTTTTATGCGAAAACTAAATTGGATTACTTTGTGCAGTGGATATAAAAATAACATTGATGACCTTTTATAAGTGTTCAATATACAAAAAGGAAACAAAAACGCAATTGAGAGATTAATATAAAATATATAGTTACGATATTATCACCGACGCTCAAATATTCTACTGCAAATAACAGTTAGAAATAGATTCTTACTAAGTGTGTGTGATTTGGAATTATTGATAAAGTAAATAGCTTATATTAATCAGCACGTTTACCAAGTATTTATCTTCACTGATAGAACCCTTCTACACGCATCTTATGAAGTCTTGGCAAAACATATTAATGTTTCACACTTGACTGGAAAATTCTTCGAAGAAATAAATTGTTTGATGTTGGTATAACGTTACTAGGTAAAATTTTAAATATATTTGATGCACGTTGTCATTTAGTTCATTTACTTTGTCAACTAGCTTGATCATATTTTTTACGAAATCTTAATCTAGTTAAATCCTATACTATTCTAACACAATGAAAGTTTTGCGTTTACTTTTAAGGTTTTCACTGTCAAAATACTTGGTAGAAAAGCGTAATATTAATAAATAAAAAGACATTTTTTTATACATATTCCACAATAAATATACTTTGATCAGGACAGGTTTCGTTGATCGCGAGAACTAGTTTGACTGTTTTAATAAATAAAAAAAATATACGTCTCCTGACATATTCTGATAGAGATGCAGCACTGCTTTCGTTCATTGCGAGCGATATGAGAATATATGTAGAACTTGTAATATAAAATGTATTGCAAATAATAAGGTATTTTTGTTCCCTTAATACAATTTTGTTAATAAGACATTTTTTTTTCATTTCTTGAGGTTTATTTGTGGTATTGAGACTTTGTTGAAATAAAATTAACAATATAAGCTTCTATGGTTTTGAAACAACATAAATGATGATAATAATCCAGAACACGTATTCCATTAAAACAATGTATTGATCGCTTAGTTACAATTCCTTGGAAACAAAATACATTCTTCTGATACTGATTTGCGGCACATGGAAAATAAAATGATTATTTAGCCTCTAGATATATAAGGTGCTATTGTCAGATATTTTAATACACAGCTAAATTTTGTGAAGAATTCAGTGACCATGTTATGACGAGTCGTTGGAATAAACTAAAGTTTAAGTTTAAGGGACAGCTCAATAAACTTTCGTTCCTACTTGTTCTTTCTTTCGACCTGTATGTTTCTAATATGCTGGAAAACTATTCAGTATCCTTTTTTGATGGAATTATGGGATACTGGAAAGACACGGGTAGAAAAAAGCAGAGCTTTTGTGATGACATGATCTATGTTTACTGTGTACAATGTACTGTCCATAAGTAAAATAAATCACCCTTCCGTTATACTTGCTCCAAATTTATCGTCCTTCTATATTATATCGAACGTATAAAAATACAAAATTATTTTATGGTGTGTTAACTTAACAAAAATAAAAAAGTTCCGCCCATAGCAAAGTAAGCTTTATAGAATCGTATTCATTCAACTAAAAGCTCTACTTGGACATGTTTTTATTATACTGGACAAAAAGAATAAAATAATGATGATTGTAATAACTGAAAGGAAAATGTCTTAAAGTTTTATTTCAATATCCCGTTCAATTTTGTGGAATGAAAGAAAACATATCCTTGAATTTTTGATTCTTTTGAACGAGTGAATCGAGGTATGAAAAATATTTTGAAAAAGCCGTCTGCTGAATAAATTAACATTAGTATTCAAGACGAGTTTTCATTTTTTTCATCCGTAAACCCTCTGTATTAAAAAAATGTAATACAGTGAAGTATTATCTAGAATCTGAGCAGAAAGAACTTATTTTTATAAGCCACTTTGTTTTGAAACCATTAAACTCTTGATCTCATACTAAACATTCATCATAAATTTTATACCAAAGTGTGTCAAACTTTCTCACAGAAGTGAAGCTTAGATTTGCATCTGATACACATATGTAATAGCACATTTACAAAGAAAAAAGTATTGATTTATTTGTAACTGGAGACACCAAGAGATAATAATTTATTGGTTAAATACAATTTTAGTAGTAAAAGAATATGGAAAATACAGTCAGCTATTGCCCACAATATTGATTATTTTTTACAAAAAGAATCTAGAGAATCCTAAAAATATGCCTTAAGTTATTTTGGTATAGTATATAAATATTTTGAAGCAAACAGACATTTAATACAGCATTTTATTGATTTGATTTTTTTACAATAAACGAGTTCATAGAATTTCTTACATATTGGATATTAATCTTTTAGTTTATATGTGTTTCCCGATGGAGGATTTATATGTGTTTAGCATAGACTTCAGAGAAATTATCATTCGGCTACGGGATATGTGTTTTTAACTTCCATCTATAATAATAGTCGACCCCTTAGGATAAAAGAAACGTATTCCGATTTTGGGCGGTTTTGAGTTGTGAATCGTTATTTTTCAGAGTCATTTTAATATGAGAAGTGGTTACGGAGATATTTTAATGTGTATTAAAATCATATTTTGGTTATAACCAAACCTTAAAACAACACATAAGAATAAAATATCTTTTATATTTAACAAGTAAATCATCAAGCCAAAGCATCTAACCACCTATAAAGATTATGAAAAAAATCCTTTTTAAAATGTGTAAAATTGATTATTGGTGAAACCTGTTTTTTGGTACTCCTGAAAAGTAGAAAAAAAATCTTTGCCTTTAAGATGCCAAATTCTTGGTAAAATATGTACACGTATATTCAAAGAGGATCAAAGATATAAAGTATCAAACTTTCTTGATTTTTTTTGAACGTCGAAGTATCCATTTTAAAATTATTGAAATGTGACAAAATGCGAGATTCAGGGTCTGTGTTTTCAGTATTACTCCTTGATAAATAAAATAACCCCTCCCCTATTGGTGACGTTTTCAATCACTTTGTGAGATATTTAGTATTCTGTTTACTGTTGGTATACTAAGTGACCAATGAGGGGTTATATTATATTTGTCTACTCGTTTGCATTTGCCTATGCAAGTGCAGCATATCGGTAGAGTTGAATTATGTTTCTGCCATCTTATTTCACGATAGATACGAGAAAATAAAAATAATTTGACAGTCATATTAACCATAGAATATCATGTAAGATTATAATAGTAATTGACCATTTTAATTCGCCATTAGATTGCAGTATAGTCAAATTTAATTCCAAGACCTTTTTATTTCATTTGTAAAAAAAAATTAACGTTGTAATATTTTTGATGATTGATTATCTCAAATTCTAAGTAGTTATAGCTTTTTTCACTCTCAAAAGTAACTATATATAAAACATAATGTATTATTTTTGCTTACCGCACTAACAATTATGATTGAGAATGACACATGAGTGGCATCTTAACATCATTTACGACAAATTTCATAACATATGGCATTTTTTGACCCTACTACGATGGTGTATATTTAGTGTGAAACCCAGTCAATATTTTTTTATATTCGGCTAGACAACATTATTGCTTATTATCATAATAAGAATAAATATAAACATCTCAGACAATATTAGCGTTCTTCTGCGCAAAAAGAATCAATGAAATAGTCAAACAGAGGAATTATTGAGTGCTTCCTTCAAACCATACTCGAACACGTTCATACCTGTTTGCAATTACCAAAATAAACATTGAAAGATTTTTGACTAGTAGATACTTAAGTAACAAAAGTTATGTGAGAGAATCTTGTGAATATTTAACCCTTTCACATAAATAGAAAAAGATTGTCTACAAAAAATAGCCAAATGCATTAAGCAAAAGTGTTCTTCCACACGTAGGCTATAAAGTATGTGATGCTTTATGGATCGTGCGTGGATTGCTGTTACACAGAGATTTAAGTGTGCCCACTATTCGCGATTTCGTTCGTGAAACCTCTAAAAAGTTTCATAAGGCAGTGGGCCTTCACGATAACCCAACAATCTCTTGCTTGCAGAATTATGACGAGAAGGCATCAGAGAATCGATAAAGACCAAGAGCTATCCTTTTCGATGACCCTCCTTAGGTAGAGACGCAATAGTAAGCTGACTTTTCAACTGTAGTGATCGCGCCCTCCTGTCAGCAGCGATGGGAAGAGAATGCCAACAAATAAAATTTAAAAGTTTAAAATATTTAGAGACGAAGGAGACTGGAAGAACTTTGGCGCTAACACGCCTTAGAACTTGATGCTCCGTCAAATTGATATAAAAAAAATGATAAAAGATTACATTGTTAATTAAGTTGCTGGCGATGAGCGAAACCGATCCTGATCATAAGATAAGACTTTTGTGGAAGAAGTAAAATAAATATGGTTTATTTATTTACATAAATATAATGTCTTTTATAAAAAAATTCTCGCCATGAGCGAAACCGGTCCTGATCAAATAAATTTTATGTGGAAAAAGTACTAAAAATGTATTATTATTTTTATTATAATGTCTTTCCACCAAGTATTGACATTTGACAGTGAACACCTTAAAAGTGATAATGTCTTTTCACAAAGAATAAACAGTCGACACTTTAAGACAATATTTCAAACAAGGTTGATAAAACTTTTTACTTATTATTAATTACATTCAGGCTGATTTATTATTCAATATATATGTATTATGTATGTGAATTTGATAATGCTTATATTTTGTTAAGTTTTTGTTCTTGTTCAATTATTTCTAAAATATTACATCAAGTCATTTACTATCATCTGTTAATTCAAGAGCATTCTGTTTATTTTATTTTATTATTTAGTGGACCATAAAGACAAACGTGAAGTATGTATATACATAAATGCATTAACTTTACTTTGGAGTAAAGTTTCCTAGACGAGTAAATCTACCCCCATATTGCTTTTACAGGGGCTTCATTTTTGAAATTGAGAATAAAAGGAATGTTTTCCTTCAGGTGGTGTTAGGGGCACTTCCGCTGGCGATCGCAGCTGTAAATCGAGATCCAACCCTCCTCCCATCACGACGGCTACGCTTTTTGGCGGCAGACATCGGAACAAACACAGCTGTGGGTAGGGGGCGGAAAGCGTCATCTCTTGCTGCATTGGCGATCAGGTAACTAACATTCTCTTAAACAATGTCTTCCCACAACTTAAGACACATGAGCAGATGATGTAGCATTTCTATAACATGTGTACTGAACGGCAGTATACTCTTAGTAGCCCACTCGATTTCAGTATTCAGAGAAGACAAAGACAAAAGGAAAATAGTTTGTAAGAATTGAGGTATTTATTTAAGCTTTTGGCTGACTAGGTTTTTATTGATCTACAGCAGGGGTTTTTAACTCTGTGCCCGTGGGCACAATTGCGCTCGCGAACTTTTATCATGCGCCCGCTTAAAAGTATCAAATTTAAAAAAACCCCAAATTTTATCAGAATTTATCAATTAAAGTTTTTTTTAAATGTAACTGTGTTGTTTTTTTTCAATATATTTTATAAAGTGCAATAAAAATGGTTCATAGATATAACACATATATGTTAAGCTTCCCAGGAAACAATAACACATATGTACTTGAGTATCGAGAAGTAAAATTTTAAAATACTCGAGTACTCGAGTTCTCGAGTAATTTCAGATGTGCCATAATATTCATGATATACAAATTCAAACTTATGTATAAATATATATAAATGAGCTTATTTTATTTCATTAATACATTTATTTCAATTTAAACATATATTTCAAAAACAGTACAGAATTACACGTCTCAAATTTTAATTTGGTTCGAATATTTTTTTTTATTCACGCAGTAGAAAAAATTCTCTATATTGCTGTGGTCATCGCTTAAAATGTTATCAATGAGTAAAATAGTGTTATCTTGTTTTTCTGTCCGCTGTTTAAAAAAATGGAAATAATTCGTATTTTTCAAATTACTCGAGTATCGAGTACTTGAAAAACGGACGAGAATACCACTACGAGTGAATTCGACACTCAAATTGGAGTCTCTAGTGCAGACCTCTACCGTACGTGAAGATAATATATGGACCCATTAGTGACAACCAAGCATGTGTGATAGCATTGTGATATTTGGTTGCAATAACAGTGATAGCCTTGTGTTTACTACCAAAGCGAGAGAAATTTAATTTATATATTTTCACTCATTCGATTTGGCATCCAATGAAAATGCTATTGTATGGTATTTGATTACTACACTTGACACAAATAATAGGCAATAGTGAAAAAGTGTCTACAAGTGCCTCATCGGTAAAGCATATCGAGAATGGCAATTTAATTGCTTGGAGACGGCTTGAAATATTTTTTGAATTGGCTTTTTAAAAAACATCTAGCTTTGAAATGTTGCTTGTTTATATTGGAAAATTAAACGATATATCGCTGTCTGTAAATATTTCACAATAATTATTTTATCGATATAACTTAACAATTTTTTTCAGTAAAAAAACTATATGGTTATGTAGGAATACATTTTTTGACAAATAAATCATTTAATTTTGCTGTGGTTGAGTGATATCTTTCTAAGACTTTAGACAAGGGTTAGAACTGATTTATAAAAATTGTTACAAATACATGTGATAAGCCCGGTCCGAGGTGCAGTGGTCAACCTTGTTGGCTTCCGTGGTGGACCACTCGAGCTCGAGTCCCAGTACTAGCAGATTTTTCCAGTCGATAAATCGATTCTGCTTCAAAGCATATGGGTGTTTGTGCTGCTAAAAATTCATTCCCACCTTTCCTATCTCACAAATTGGCGCAAAGTGAGAGCGATTAGCTAACTATATGTCCTGTCCTAGTCCTCGTATCTTTTCAATCCATAAACTCTTCGAGAAAGAGAGGTTTAGCAACTGAGTTACAAGCAGTTCACGTAGAAAAAAACATGTTGAGATAAACTCCGCGAGGAATCCATATGCTCAAAGTTTGGAACGGACATGGTAAAAAAATATTAATATTTTTTTATTATTAAACATGTCCGCTCCCAATTTGGAGCATATGGACTTCTCACGGAGCTTATCTAAACATGTGTTTTTTCTACGAGAACTGATTTTTACTCAGTTGCTCATCCTCTCTTTTTCGAAGAGAGTAGGGATGGAAAGGATACAAGGACTACTGATTAGCTAATCGCTGTCACTTTGCGTCGCTCTTTGGGATCGGAAAGGTGCGAAGGGATTAAACAACAAAAAGACCCATTGCCTCTGAGCAGAATCGATTTATCGACTGAAAGAATCTGCTAGTATCGGGAACCTGGTGGTTCGACACAGTAGCCAACGACGTTGACCACTGCATCACGGACCTGGAATATATATGTTTTCTTATCCCATTTAAAAAGAAAAGAGACTTATGTAAATCCAGCTTTGTTATACTGATATTAAAATGAAAGATCACTTCAAAAACAGTATAATTATGCCTAGAAGGATGAATTAATATTTTATACATAACTGTGTACAGTATACATTAATTTGATAATAACATATCAAATTCACAACCAATCCTGCGTCAATTGAAAGTCCATCAGTTAATCAAGAAATAAGAATGATTTTTTTGCTCTCTATTTTGTAAACAAAAAAAATCATGGCGTTTTCAAAATCATTGAAAAGTTTATGTTCGCTCAAGTTTTGGCGAGCTTATATGTTTTTTGCTCCTTTTTATTTCCAGAAAAACGTTGAGCCTTATTTTCTCACTGCTAGTAACAGTTTTTTCTTGTCATTTTTGATAGATTTAATACGTATTGCGTCATCAGCGTATGTAAGGGTGGCATTTTTTGCTATAGAATTGCAGCCTTGTTAGATTTTCAGAATGTGGTCACGGCATTGTACTCAAAGAGAACAGACGATGGAATATGTAACGGTCAAACGCTTTTGTGTAGACTTTAATTCTAAGAAGTGAATAATGATATTTTCTATTTTAACGCTTCGTAAATCAATCTTAATTAGTCAAAGCTACTAATTACGCTTAAGGTCAGAGGCGGGAATTTATTTAAGGCTCTGCGTTCTACGAGGAAAACTCTTGGATATTAATGTCGTTTACTTGATAAAGTTATATTCATTTGATATTAATGAGCTACTTTCAAATTGTGAATATATTAATTTTGAAAATGCACTTTCGAACACGTGCTGCTAAAGCGACCCCTTAGAAGCAAAGAAATCTAACTCATTTTTTTCTATTTTTTTGCAGAGTCAAAAGCACGTTTTGCCAGTAATCAATTTTAACCTATTTCAAAACGTATAAAATTTTGTTTTCACTATCTGATAATTACTTTATTAATAAATTTCAAGAAAAATTATAAAAAGTTAAATTTACTGAGAAAGCTCAAAAAGAGGAACCCGTGTAACTTACTATTCTACCTATAAATAAATATATAGCGTGAAACAATGACTTGTGTGAATATATATTTTATGTCTATCGAGTCTTAGCATAATCAAATTGACGGCAAAGTGAAATGTTTTTACAAGGTAAAAATATACAATTTTTAGTAACTCCACCAAGAGGCTGTATTATTTGTGCATAATTGATTAAAAGATCAGTGGTTTACCAAGAAGATACCCAAACAGCTTGCAATACTGCCTTGGAGGGTTAATAAAATAGATTTCATTATTCACTACACATAAAAAATATTAAAGATTATGACCATATTTTTTTATGTATTCATAAAAATGAAATTGCGAATTAAAAATCGAACGCATGTTTTGAATTTTATTTTCATTCCATAAAAACCATTTTTTACGCTGAATTTAGGTCACCATGATAATATTGTTTATTTTCATCAACCGTGTGTGAAGAAGAGCAAACATTCAGTATGTCCAGGGAATTTCCATATTGACTATCGACGGAGTATAAATCATATTCTCTTTTAACGAATAGCCCGTATTTTATTACGGTTTTACATTCACGGTAAACGTAAAAACCAAGGAACTAATATTCCGAGTCGGCATAAAAATCGCAGATATTTCTCACATATCTCTAGAATGTAAAAATATATTATATGATTATGAAAATATGTATTTTCTTTAAATCTGTATCATCTTTACGAATGCTTTATAATAAAATAATATCCGAAATAATAAAAACACTGGCCATAAAATTGTGTTGTGTTATTGATTCTCACTTAAAGGCAAATTTCTACATTAGTTTCCAATGGAATTTAAGTATTGCAAATAAATAATGATAATGCTTGATTAATGTCGGGTATTTTTTAATTCATGTCTCTATTTTCGCCTCCGAGGAAAAGAAACGTTTCCGATTATTGCCGGTTTTAATTTATGAATGCCACTAAATACAGAATAATATGTATCATAGAGTCTTATCAATAGTTAAAGTTGATACGAATATATTTAAATTCGTGATAAAATCACTATCTTGTTTTTATCTCTACTTAACATTAGAATAAAAATTAATTATTTAACTATATTTAATAAATAAATAATAAAGCCAACGCAGCACCGTACACATATAATTTCATGGCAAAGATTGATAGAAAAATTGTTTAAATTAAATATCATATCAAATATGGGATCGTTTAATTATAAGTTATTTAAACATTTACAAAAAAGTGATAAATTGAAATCTTAGCAAAACAAGTCATACAAATATTATAATATCGAGAAAAACAATTGAAAAATACAATTTCTATTTGAAAATTTTTACTCATTAATAATTAATGATCTACAACAACAGCAATGTAATTTAACCGTTCATTGAAAAACTTATAATTAGTTAACAATAGATAATTAATATGTATAACGTTTCCTTAAAAAAATGAAAATAATTCAAAACCCGCGAAATGAAAGCGATATTAAAAAAACAATTTTATTTTGATTGATAGTTTTATACAACTGTAAATAGTTACCAATCAGCGCCACTTTAAAAGTAAATATTCTATCTTCAAATAGGAATTTGATTCGATTTCGCCAAAAACAGGATGCCTAGGATGTACTTTATTTATTTAAACCGAATAGTTTAATTTGTTTCTGACATAGATTTATCAAAGCGTATTGTGGTAAAGTGTGCATAGTATTTTCCATTGATAGGGGTGAAAATATCATTAGTTTTAATGCTCATTTTAATGTGTCAATATACGAGAACTAGACCTATATTTTATAACAGTAAAATACTTTGATCTATAACTATATCGTGAACATTCAGCTTAATTAATAAATGGTGTCTAAATTTATTAAGTTTTGGCTAAATAAATTCAATAACCAATTGGATTAACCAGGACATAGTTTAATATTGATAACAAACAAAATATGCCAGTAATATACATATGATTAAAGTTTATTTTGCTCTATTATATGGTATTGTTTCACTGACGAATGATTAGCATATTACAAAAATATTCCTAATAAGTTACTGAGTTGTATTTAATTTATTTTTACATGCAGTTAAAGTGTTTTTGTAGTAATTCCAAATTTATTGTTAGGTAATTATAGCACGGTGAAGAAAATAACAATGTATTTTATGTAGTTCTACAGAAATTATTTCACATAATTGTTGAAATACATAAGTATCCGAAGAACTAAAATAGGTACATTGTTTTTTCTTCGCCGTGTTATAATTACTTAACAACACATTTGTGAAAACTCAGTTATAATGGAGTTCTACCAAGTAAATGCCAAATTCAACCAATTATTATAGTCTTTATTAAAATATTTTGCACTCATGATTGTTTTTTTGCTAAACTTTAATTACCGTTGTAAAACATTGATACATTCTAATCTAATTGAAATTTTATATGCTTAAACAGAGAAATGTAATGTACGAAATTTGTCACAGTACATAAAAGTAAATACTTGAAAGCATTTATTTCTTTCATTGGTTCAGAACCATAGACTAACATAAATTTCAATTATGTTCATACTAAATTAATTCTTGGAATACAACTTATCAATGAGTTTTTAATCGCTGATAATATGTTCTTAATTCAAAAAATGTTCGATATGTGTATATTCGACAAGACATTCAATTTATACAAATTCATTATAGAACATTGTGTCAATGGCAAATTATCACTTAAAACGATTTATTTGCTGTAGTGCCTACGAGCAGAGTTTGTTCTTCAATATATTCCCTCTAATGATATTTCGTTAACATTTCCGTCCCGGTGGGTAAGAGAGTTTAGCACCACTGCTACTTTATCTTAAATACCTATCTTATTATTAGTAATATAATGTGTAAACTTGTGGTATTCTTAAATCATTGTTTATTACACCTTTTTCAGTAAAGAAAAATGATTTTGATCGAATAGTTTCGTCGCAATCAAATAAAAAAGAAAATAAGTCGTTTTATTATTGACCAAAAACCATTTATTCTGTCGCCACCAATTTCCAGGATTCAAACTTCGCTGTCCATACGCAATAAGATAACGTTATCTTATCTTAAACGCGCTTCGATAAATTTTACGTTTCAAATCAAATGGATGCTTTTTATATTTAAAAGACGTAGATAAGCGCTCACGCAAACAGTTTTGACTACGCCAGTCTGTCTTGAACATCAATACGATCTGCTTGTCCGTTCATGCACGACTTAAAATATGAATAATTATATGGAAACTATCGATTTTTAGATATATTTTTTTAGAACGATGTTTAAAGATACTTTAAAGCATAATATATTTTTTTAACGCATCTATGCCAATAAAGCCATAACACTGGGGCATTTTTAGTTTCCCCCTTTGGATCACTCGTTATTTATCAGGGACCGTCTTTCGAGGGTTAACATGTTAAATACCATCATAATAGATATTCGCCTACATCGCTTTGTAATAAGATAATTATTTGCGATCACGGCACGTGAAAATTTGTCCTTGTTTGCGCAAAATTATTCAACCAGGAAATTTCTCCACAAAATATTATTGGAGAATATATATATAATGGCACTTGAGATAAGATAGTTTCGTGGTATATAAACATGAATGAATTGTCAACCATGTTAAGAAAACATTACAATTCAGAATCAAAACAAGGTCGACGTTTATATTTAAAATGTTTAACAAATGAAAGAAGGTATTACGTAATTATTTCAACTTATAAGTAAATATATCAAATTTGAATTTTTTGAGTTTTGTTCTTTTCCATGAGTTTTATCGCTAGCGATCAGGGCTTCGCCTTTCGGTATTTTCAACCATTTCAAGTCCACGAATGAACCCGAACTGACGTTTGGTAAATAATTTGTATCGCTAGCCAATTGATACCCATTTGTTATCTGAAATTCTAAACCAAAACACGAGTGATCATAAATTATTTTATCAGAAAATACAAGAAATAAATAGGAAACAGCTGAATAGTTTGCCTGTTTAAATAAATTTCACTCGAAATTCTCAGTTATTAGTATATGGTATTTACAGGAAATCTTCTATTTGCTATTTTAAAAGTAGATTCATTGAACTACTTTTAAGGTGATAACTGTCACTTAAATTATTTAAATAAATAAAAAACACTATATTTCCACATGTATTCTGATAAAGTTCGGGACCAGTTTCACTCATTGCAAGCATTGCCAACATTTAACCAGATTCCTTGAACCAAAACTTTGGTGCTAAAAACATTTCAGTGAATAAAGCATTCCAAGAGCTGCATTTTATTTATCAACGGTATTATTACGTCCAATATTTTACATGCTATTATATGAAGATTTGATTTGTTTTTTTTTATTACAGAGCTATGACGCAAATGAGAGACCGTGGAGCTGTTGCATTCATTGGCCCTGATGATACCTGCTCCTCCGAAGCCCTTGTTGCTGCAGCATGGAATCTACCAATTATTTCTTACGTAAGTATAACCTCTTACTATCACTACTGAACTATAGTTCCTTTATGATTATTTGTAAGGCATGTTCTACTTATTTTGTGCAAATTATTAAGTGATATTTGACTTGTCGTTCCTCCCACCTTTCTGTCATAATTTTTAATGATCAGATTTCACTCCACGTGGCATTCCAAAAACAGCTTTTAAAGTCGTTCATTAATTTAAAGATCAATGAAAGTAAATTTAAATACTTAATCACGTGATCGTGAATAGAGCATTACTATTCGGTCCAACTGTCTCAATTTAATTATTTTGTAAAGTTCAACGCAAATTAAATATTAAACTATATCAAAAAAATATCAACATGCTTTCTAGCACGGTATTTTGTTCTAAAAATACTTTCAATTGATCCAGTGGTAGCTTTGTGGAATTTAAATTGATAATATAATTTAAAGACCAAAACATATTTTGTTATCCACGTGTTGTGTGACAAATAGTGGCACGTGCTAATGAAAGAGGCGAAACAAGTGTCAGTATTTTTTACACGATACGTGAAATAAACTATGTTATTTCAGTTTTTTAAAGTATACATAATAATATGTAAAACGTCAAAATGAATAATTTAAGCTCCGCAACACGTTACTTTTTATTAATTATATTCCAAAGAAATTTTATTTTTTATAAATGAATTTTGCGTTTTTGCACTGTTGAGAAGTGACAACATTTAATTTAAATTTGGATTCATTCTATTTTTTACTAAACTACTATACTAACTAAAATATATTCAATTAAAAAAGAAAAAAATTGCTTTGTGACAGTCTATTTTTTATGTCGCTTACAAAAAAGGCAAACATCTTAGTTAAAACGGTGCAAGAGAAAACATCTATCGAAAGCAGTATTGAGAATTCGTTAATTGAGAAATAATTTGTTTGAAATTGTTAGAATTCACATCTGAGTGTCAAAGGTTTATTTTAATTTAATTGCTTTTTATAGTATAAAAAAAAGAAAGATATCAAAAAGATTTTTTTATCCCAGTCATCTAAATTTATTTGTGAGCAGAGTTCAATGAACTGAATTTAGTAATATAGCAACGAAATTCGAGGTAAATAAAAATAATTGATTTCAAGACTTGGAACATTCTACTTTTCAATTAACAAAGCATTAAAAATATCTCCAGTAATCTTAAAAATGTTAAACAATTTTATTGGTTTTGATTGAAAATAAAAATGAATTAGTCCGGGAAGTTGCAGTGGTCAACGTGGTTGACTTTCATGCGGAGGTATTATTATCAGTTGCTCTACTTCTCATTTTTGAAGAAAGTAGGGATTGAAAGAATACGAGAACTAGTGGATAGCTAATAGCTCTCGTTATGCGCCTCTTTTTAGGATGGGAAAGGTGGAAGGGGTTTTTAACAACACAAACATACCCTGCCTTCGAACAGAACTGACTGAAAAAATCTGACTTGAACCCAGGTGGTCCGTCACGGACCGGGTATTAATAAGTTACTGGGATGAAATAACGTCTTTCAGTTCAAAAAGTATGAGAAGCAATGAATGCGCATGAATCTTATTATTTTATTTTATTTCATTAGAATTTTATTTCTGTTTTCATATTTTTTAAATGGATTTTTAGTGCATATAAAATTGCCTGATTAAGCGTATTTCTTAACAATATCACTTGGAAATGGAATTTTTCATTAAAAATAGTTCAAAGAACGGATGATTTTCTTGAATGAGGACGATACATAAGTAGGAATAAGGAGAAGGGAAAATCCCATGGGAAATAAATTAAATAGCGAGGAGCAACGCGTCCTATTTAAATTATTATTTATTTCGAAGAATTCTAAGATATGTACTCATTTTCCACCTTTGCTATTAACTCAATGCAGTATTTCTTATGAAGAATATTCTTAAAAGGCGGATCACGAGAAACAAATAATAACACAGCCAGTGAAAAACAAAGTAATCAATGATAATTTTATAAAACAGAAATATATGAACCGTTGCTAGTTGAAATTAACTTATTGTTTTTCAAATATACTTCGCATTTTCATCGTTGACTTAACATCAATTCAGCTTAAGTCTAGGCACACAAAATTGTAACTATCAGCAGTTCGTTAATCTAGTCTAGGTGACGAAACCTTTTCATTTGAATACACGAGATTAATGGTTTTCTTCTTGGCTTTGGTTATCAAGTTCTTTGAGAGCATTTTATAATCTTTTTAGTTTAGGTTTTAAGTGGCAATTTAAAGTAATCATTTTATTTCAAATTATGCATATGAAAACTATTGATAGTTTAGTTATTGATCGAAAAAAAATGTGTTTTGATAAGAAGTAGTCAAACAATTAACCCATCACTTAGAAAAGGAACGAAGAAAAGATTATCTCTCAGCCTTTTTCATCATAAGTAAGCAAGAGACACAAATATCATAGATATTGATGTCTCAGAATGAATGTATTAAGAAGTTTTCGTTCGTAATTGGAATCATTAGCTTTGAAGAGAACAAGTGGCACGTGGAAAATATTGCATTTTATATTCCAATTGTTGATATAAATGAGAAAGCATTTTAAGCTGAAAGCATACACTGAAACATGATGTGATGACCCGATATCCCAAATGATGAAAAGCAATGATTATACAAATATTAACACATTTTTATTATTATGTCATTCCAAGTATTGACTTTAAAGCAGGGCTGTGGAGTCGGTCTAAAAAAGTCCGACTCCGACTCCAACTCCAGCATTTACCAAAACCACGACTCCGACTCCGACATTGACCAAAAATACGACTCCGACTCCGACTAAAAAAGGGTTAATATCGTCACTTTTTACCCCTAAGTTTCCTATTTATGTGTATTCAATTAAATATCAACCCTATCAATGCGGCCAAAAGTCAAATTTAAAAAAGTTAAAACTATTCAAAATTTTCGACTCCGAGTACGACTCCGGCCAAAACGCCGCGACGACTCCGACTCCGACTCCGCAGCCCTGCTTTAAAAAGAACAATGGTTAAATATATATTTTTTTGAAGCTTTATTAAGAAAACAAATACATTTACCAAAGGAAGGAAGAGGTGATCATATTTTCATTAATACAGCAGGTATTGAACCATCGTTTTATATTAAAGATCTATTCAAAATATATCTATATATTGCATCAACATTTTAACTGTGGTAACTCGTCAGTGTATGCATGCAAAAGTGTATTGATTCTAGTATAATATAAATAAATTCGAAAGCTCTCCTGCTTGTTGAGTTTGCCTTTTATTAGAATAAAGGAAATGAACTAATTGTCACTCTTTTTTTGGACGCTGTTAATTAATGGGTTTTTAAATCTGGGGCTTAAAGAATGCAAATATCGCGTCTAAAAGCAGGAAACACAGTTTCACAGATCGTTTTGAAGGAGTTGCTTAATTGAAATAAACTAATTGGTTTGCTGTCATTATAATATTTTATTATTTTTAAATCAATTATTATCCGCAGAATCAATATTTATTTTGGCAGCGTTTTGTTTAAGCTGCAATTAAATAGAAAAAGTAATTTTCATGTATTTGCTGTCAATTGTAAAGTTTGTAAAAGAAAACTAGAAAACGGTCTTTCTTAAAGAGGGCATAAATGATTTTCTTGCTTCACACCTTTTTACGCATTTAGCAATGTGGACATGCCTAGCGAGACTTTTTAGTATTTCAATCACATAACATATTGTACGAGGTATTTATAGCAAATAAGTCCAGAAAAGAATTAGTAGTATGTCAATAGTTCTTTATTATAATCGCATTGGAAGGTAGAAAAGTAAGCGTATATCTGGAAAAAATAGTAGAAGAGACATACAAACTACAAAATCAACGATTTAATATTTCTAAAAATTTTATCATGACATTTGACGCGTTGAACACTTGGCTACAAAACAGACGATTTTATATTGGCTGTGATGGAAAAAAAACTATTTTGTTGTTAATTTTGCATCCCAGGTAAATAAAAATAGTAAAGAAAAATACGTTCTAGAAAAAACTACTTCAGACTCGAACGGACGTATCACACGATGTATCACACGGACCGATGTATTTTAATGCATACAAAAATATTCGTACCTTAAAACGGGACAAAGTGAGAAAGATAAGTTTATAACTAGTCGGAGTTCTAGTCTTATTCTTTTTTGCCATACTCCATTCAAAAAAGATAAATTGAGCAACTGAATGACAAAGAGTTCTAATAGAAAATAAATGTCATGAGCGGAATTATGAAACAAACTATCAAGTCAGTAAAGAAAGCTTTTTTGTCTTAATATTTGTGTTATTTAATCGATTTATGCACAATGAAGTCGACTTGTTGTTCCTGAGACACTACCGTTTTTAAAAAAAATTGATACGCATTGTCGTGTGAAATTAATCATTAAGAAAGCAGTGTTGGGTGTAGGAGAGCAATTTAGCGTGCATTCTAGGATTAGAGCCCTTGACTGCACATCTGTGAAAAGCATTAGAGATTGACCACTCAACCAACGCACAAAATAAAGCCTATTATCGTAAAATAACGATCTTCTGCCAAAGATTGATGGTCAATAATATTCAACTTATCGTTGAGCTCTTAAAACTTTTTATTTTTATGGTCGACACGTATTCCAAATTTGCACTCTTTAATATCGACCAACCATTAAGAACATGTTTTTTATTATTACCACACCCCTATTTCGTATTTTATTGTTCAATAAAAAATCATATTCCTTGTGTGAGCTTCTTCGGCTTACTTCAAAGTAATCAAAATGACAGTAAAAGGGTATTGCTCTTCGTCAATTGAATGCAGACAATCTATGAGCTTTTTACACCTTTTTGGTAAAGCTTTGTATTTCTAATGTTTGAAAAACTATAGTTTGTATGAAATTTCGATGAACTTAATCGAATCTTTGAATTAATTATGTTTTTGAGTAGATGAAATCTAACCAAAGCTGAAAATACTGCTAAGAGACAGCTTAATAGAAAGCATTAAGTTCTTGTTCAAGTTTTTCTTTGAATAGCGATGAACTTAGATGAACTCAATAACATTACATAAGAGAAAATTAGAAACACAATTTTATTTATAACTCTTGTAGAATTAAATACTCTGTTTTCTTTTAAGCATGAGTGCAAATTTTAATTTGTATCTATGATGAAAAATCTCGCCGTCTCAGTCAAGAAGGTCTCGTTATACGAATGGATCCTTTCATTGATTGATTTTTTACCCTACTATTATACATAATTCGAAGAATTGTAATCCACTTTCCAAAAGTTTTATTTGTGGTGTTGTTATCACTTTTTATCCACGAAATATCAACGTAGAAACGACGCATAGAAAAACATATTTCTTTTGTCGTATATCTCTTATGAAAATATTTTCACAAAATATTCGGCCAGTTTTTGTTCAATACTATTGAAGGGCTTGATAATAGTTCAATTAACTGCATTAATCACATGCTCTCTGGATGACTTAAACAACAATATAGGTAGATTTTATCTATTAATTGGTATTAATTGCATACGAAATATTTCATTTTTAGAGTCTTTTTAAAACCAACCTTTCTATGAAGCTGTTGGTGGCCGCACTCAAGCCCTCTGGTGGCCCACATGAGAACCACTGATCTAGAGCCATGGGAATTCATAAAGTTAAAACTGATGTTTTGTCATGTGGAGAATGCCGTTTCTTTTTAACAAAAGGAATTTTATTTATCATAAAGGGTTTTAAATAGTTTACGAACATATTCTTTAATCGCGTTGTTGTATATTCCTTGAAAAATCTATCGTTTGACAGTTTCAGTAAAACATGATAAGAAATTCTAAGAATGCCGTGAAATCCCTATGACACAGATTTGAGTTGAGATCAAAAACACTTTTCTAGCCGAAGATTTTTTTTTTCATTTGATATATCCTCTAACGTGGATTGCCAAAAAAATGGCTGACCTAGATTTTAAGTAATATGTCTTAAAAAACTGTCAAGGTTTTCCGTAAGACTTTTATCCGCCAAAGCTACCCCTTGGTTGCATATTTACTTTTTATGTTAATGATTATTCCCTCGTTTCTCTCGCCAAATAGCACATTGAAAGGCAACATACTGCGTCATTATTTGTGAAATCTTAAAAAGGATTGTTTGGAATTGTTTGTATCGGAAAATTTAAAGGCGGAACGTAATGATCTTATATCTTATTTCTTATAAAAAGTAAATGTCTTAGTCAGCTTACACCATATTATAAAAGTGTCTTATAAAATAAGATTTTGAAGCTGAGTGAACTGCAAACAATGTTTCGATTTCTATATTTCTTGTTGAAATAATATATCGATCTGTTATCTTGCAAATGTATGAATTATTGATTGAGTAGGCATTTACTTGGTAGAACTCCATTATAATACGGTAAGAAAAATAACAATCATCAGAACGAATCAGTTTTTTATTATTAAAAATTCTAACATGTTCTTTTACACGAATCGAAATAAAAAATACCCAGATTAGCTTACACTTCAGGATTACACCAAATCAATAATTTTTTTTTTTCCATATAAGGTTGGGATGGTGGAACAGAGAAGAGGATGTATAGTGTACCCTGTCTAGCCTAGGTATATAAGCTGTCTATAATACACGTTTAAAACATAGTTCTGACGAGGGCGTCGGCCGAAATAGCTATGAACAAATATATAAAATAATTTATGTAGAATTAAAATACATTGTTATTTTTTTTACCGTAGTATGAATTATTGTTTTCATATTTTTCCCTTAGCTATGCCTGAAAATGAGAGGTTTTGATTTGCTCACTACTAGTTCTTTTACGATAAGAAAAATAACAATGTATTTTAGTTCTACATAAATTATTTTATATATTTGTTGATAGCTATTTCGGCTTACGCCTTCGTCAGAACTAACAGAACGAACAGAACAGAACAGAAGAAAGAACAGAACAGTGGTTCTGACGAAGGCGTAAGCCGAAATAGCTAACAACAAATATATAAAATAATTTATGTAGAATTAAAATACATTGCTATTTTTCTTACCGTGTTATAATGTGAGTTCTACCAAGTAAATGCCTACTCAATCAATAAACTAGTTCTTTTCTATCCTAATCCACAATTCCGCACCCCCTTCCTAAAAACAGAGGTTGGGTGACTCAGAACCAGTTTATCGATCAAATTGGAATTTTCCTAGCTATTTACCTTGATTGGTAATAACTTATGAAAGAGCGAAAAAATAAAATTATTTAAAGCTACAAATATTATGTGACCAACGAAAGTTTTTAGCTTCAACCTTAATATGGCCAGTTTTTTTCAACGCCTTCTGCAGCGGTCATAAATATTAAAAGCACATTTTTTAATAGTCATTTCAGCAAAAATCAGGAACTTTTCGGTTTCTTTCATGGCAAGCATTATCAACTTGTGATGTTTGATATGAGCATATTAAAATATCTCTAGCGAGTAAAACATATATTTTACTATAACACTTTTCGGTTAAGAATTTACATTTGGCACCTTAAAAGTTAAAAAAATAATGAATTGAATTCATAATTATTCAAAAGTCTTTCTATAAATTGGATTGTATAAATAAAACTCGATTAGCTAGTAAAAAAATGTTTTAGAAAAATGATTTCATTTGCTTGCCACAAGAATATTTATTTCATTTGGTATTTCGAAATATAATATATCAATTTGAACAAGCAAGGCTTTGATTGAAAAATGATACCATATTTTCCCGCTATAATTGATTAAAAAACATCGCTCAATCGCGGTTAGTTACGCGATATTGTTTTCCATACATTCTTATTTAACATTTTTACAAAATTTTCAATTGTTTTATTATGTACAAACAAAAGCTTCTCACCATATTATTCAAATGATTTTGCTGTCTGAATATTTCATTCCGGTTTTGTTCTGTGAATAATATTTTGAAATGCAAAACAATTGAGAGATTAATTTATCATTAGAGGTGAAATGTGTTATTGAAATATTATTACGAAACGGATAACCGCTGCTTCGTTCAATTTTTTTTTAAATATAAGTTTTACTATACATACTTGTGAGATGATAAATATGTTATATGTCAATTTTTTTTTGTGTATGTAGAAAAAATAAATTACAGCATTTTGTTTATACTGATTGACACATTTTTTTTAATAAGATAAAGATCTTTTTAGTTTATTGCTAGAATAATCGAATGATCAAAAATAAGCTAAGTTAGGTTTATTTATAATTGAGTATAACTTATGACAAGGCATATAAAAATTGGTCCAATAAATTTTATATAATTTAGAATTTCTACTGAAAGTGCTTTCTAGAATGAGTCAGTTCAAGTTTATTCCTGCAAAAGGCAAAACTTGGGTCGTAAGCGACAAAACGCCTGGAAAAGTACAGAATTCAAACGATTCAAATTTAAATGTAAAGATTTTGTCTGCAATTAAATAAATGAATACAAATCTGCAATCAAAGAATATGCCACGTTAAACGTTTTAAGCATCCGAGCATTTTTTTGCGAAATATCCGTGCGACCCATAACTCTTATAAAAATAATTATATCTCTAAAACAAGTCAGCCTATGTGGATAAAATAAAAAGGATCAGCAAAATAAAATATTGCTTATAATTTACGAACAAAGACCAGTACCTCAGCTTGTACGTTTTCTAATTCTCTAGGTAAACAAATAAACGAATCCATTTTTAATTCAGTTATCTTAAAAAAAGAATTGTTCAGCCCAATGGATATGTTTCTATGTATGGAAGAAAATCTGTATCCGCTTTGAAAGTAGTATGGCGTGAATAAAGATAATTTATCAAGATCCACCGGAAATACCAAAACGCATATCCCAAGATTTAACCTTTTAACGCAGATTTCTATATTCATCACTATGACAAAAATATTTAACAAAACCGAAAATAAAATTATGGATCGGTATCTCAAAGACATTATTTATGAAAACCCATATTCATATGTTGAAAACTATTATCATAAATCAGTGTAATCCGATAGAAAACTGCACCATAATCACTGGTACCATACGGCATACGGGACCGTAGGGCTTTAAAAGGTTAATATAAATAACGTAAGAAAAATATGGTCGCCTAATAAAACACCTGTATACTATTCAAACCATGAAATTTCATTAATAATAATAGATCTTTATTTGCAAAATTTTATCGAACAGTATCTCAAACAATATGTCTGTTTATGTGTGAAGTCAATGACTTACGTATGCAAAATAGTTTCTTTGCAAAGTGTCTCTCCAGTGAAAACAGTTCTTATTATTCCTTCTGCGTCTGCATTCAAAAGCTTTGAAGCTAATTGCTAACTTTACTGTCAACAGTAGATGCACTCTAGAATTAAACTCTCCGAATGCATTTTATTCTTTATTATTCGTGAGAATAATAAGTATACTCGTTTTTATGAGCAATCATTTAAAAAATTTAAGACGCTTTCTTAGCTTTGCTTAAAAGCTTTGTAGCTTTGCTTTGCTGTTGATAAAAAGGATTAACTTATAAACAGGGAAAATCATATCAAATTACTTGAATACTCCATTAGTAGCATAATTATTGTTTGTTTGTTTCTATCCCCCCCTCTCTCACCAGCGTCCGTAAAAAAAGAATATCATAACCTCCATTGTGTAATTCATCATGTTAGAATATTAAAATTACTCTTACTTTATTGCAAACTGTGCAATAGTAATTCTGAAGATGCCGAAAGCCGTGGTGAAACAAGTGTCACAAATAGTTACATAAGACGTGGAATAATCTTAGTTATTTGAAATAGAATTATTTGATTGTTAGAACTGCCAATTATTTGCGGGAATACTTTACACTTTGTAACTTAACCACTTATTTCAAAATGTTTTCAACTCGTTACTGAGCTGTAATTCTTTTTCTTGCTTTGCGAAACCGGCTCTTACTGTATTAGAAAATTGTTGAGTACATCATTTTTATTGATTGAGTAGGCATTTACTTGATAGAACTCCATTATAATACGGTAAGAAAAATAACAATGTATTAGTTCTGTAGGCATTTACTTGGTAGAACTTCATTATAATACGGTAAGAAAAGTAACAATGTAATAGTTCTGACGAAGGCGTAAGCCAAAATAGCTATCAACAAATATATAAAATAATTTATGCAGAACTAAAATACATTGTTATTTTTCTTACCGTATTACATCATTTTTTGTACAAAATATGTAATCTCTTTATTGTTTTTATTAATGTATATTTTTTTTATACTTTTAATGGTTTCAACAAAAAGTATGGTATACATGGTAATTAAAAGAGCGAAATTGGATACTGTCTTTTTTTAGATCGTTTATATTATTTTCAGTAATTGATCTTTCCACTAATAATGAAAATAACTCGTTGATTTTTTCAGAACGTTTTACAAATAGCTTCACATCTATAAAAGATGGGTAGGTAGAGTCAAGGGGAGAAATAATTAAACTTTTTAATTCACATGCTGAAAGTTTTTCATTTAAAACTAAAAACATGTATTTCGTAGAAATCAAAACAGTTTTTTTTATTACACAAAAAAGTAATGTTTTTATAACAGAACTAATGATATAATGTGAAGTAAAATGATTATTTGAGTTGCCTATAGTTACAAATTACACGTCAAAAAAGAACGGAGAAATCTTCTTGAAATATCTTTTTTTTTTCTTTTTTTTTAATTTTATAAAAAGAAAATATTTGGCATTACAGCTAACGCCAATTCGCCAAATATTCTTAATTGTGAAAGTCATACGAGATTAACTCGATCATAAGTAATGAATCAGTTGTGCACAAAATCAACGATAAATAACATACACCCAGCCCAAGATCTCTTTTTTTCAATTGAAAAAATCTGACCTTGCCGGGAATTGAACCCGGGTCTCCAGATCGCTAGGACAAAGCTCTTGCCACTAGACCACAGGGACCGTTATCATCACATTTTCGCATCACATCACATCATTTCATTTTAGATAAGTCGGAATTTCCCGCCACATCTCACACACAAGTAATTTGTAGTGATATATTAACTTTTCGGTATTCAGTTAACGAAAATGCAATATTTGTAAAAAAAAATGAATCAATAATTAGCGTTAAAGTAAAAAATCATATGGCATGGTTGATCTGATTTCTTTTATAAAAAGTGATACACTAAACTTTTCACGACTAGAAGCACAACGTTTAGAATAAAAATGTTTCAAATTTAATTAAATATTACTATAGAATGATTTTACAATTGTGGGTATTTAATTAAGGAATTGGGTACTCAAATAAAGGAATAGAGACCTTTGAAATAGTGGAAAGTTTAATAAAGATACTTGTTAATAGATGAGTGATAATGCCACACGGAAGCTCAAAGTGAATTCAGAGTCGTAGTCTATTATCATCGGTGAGTAAAATATATGGCATTTGTGGCAAATCATGTAAATGTATTATGTTAGTATGGAGAAACTTGAAGTCAGTCACTATCTTTCACTTTTCGTCTAACTTCTTGAAGACAAGTTTAAGGCTTATGCTATCGCTATTTTTACGTTATTATAAAATCTCTTTTATCTTATAATACAATAAATTTAAAAAGTGGGTAGTTTAAAATGGTACCCGTTACTTTATTTGAATGCGTCATACTCGTTACACTGATAAAAAAGATCCGCTACGAACTTTATCATTTGACAGAAACTGCTTTTGCATCAGGCTTGTTTCCCACCACCCCGATGATTCATGTCCGCCTTTCACAAAGCCACCGACATAAAATAAAGTCTTTTCTTCACATTCATGACCCAAGCAGAACTACACAAGATGATTAAAATAAAAGGGTGATTACCCAAATTACTTTGATTAAGTTTGTTTTAAGTTTCATCCGTATACTGAGACCCCTTCGAATTAGATGAGTTAAATAACTCTAGTCCAGAATCGAGATTATGCCAATCTTTATATAAATTATTTAATCAGTTATATGCTGTGAAGTAAGCCTTAGTTACAATCAAGTCAGTGTGGTATATTGTGACTCGTACGAGGAAAAACCGCAGCAAAGATCTCGGTCGGGATTCATCTCAGAGCAGTCTGATTAATTAGGTTCCATGACAAAACAGAACATGACTTTTCAGAATATGAACCTAACCTAATCTTACCTAAATATTCTGTAAAGTCATGTTCTGTTTTGTCATGTTCTGTTTTGTCCGGTTACCGATTAATTCAACCATCTCTTTTTAGGTAATAAAGAATGAAATATAGTTCTCACTATCTTCGAATATAAAGTGGCTGTAAAAAAATAAAAGTATCATTTACATATTTGTTGTAGTATCTGTATTGTAGATAGAGAAGTTAATATATGTAAATGAATTTTTAATTTCGGGGATTCTATCGCTTAACTTCGTTACTGACTAGGACGAATATCAAACATCGTTAATGACTCAGATACATATATTTATAAACAAGATTGCCTGAGCCCTTATAAAACAACAGATAATTGTATGTATCAAAATTTGTTTATCAACAACTGTCGATATATACATATACTATATTCAGAAACATGCGCGTATCGGATTCATCAATACGAAAAGTTTGATTCAACAAAGAAACTGGGTCACATATTGAATTAATAGTAGAAATACGCCAAGCATATGTCATTTTATATTTAGATGCAGAGTTTATTTTGATGAGTTATATAAATAACAATTTGATTCTTACTGGAATTATATTTGAATATTATGTCATAAATCATAATATTGAAGAAGTATAACCATTCAATGCAGGAGTATGTATGCCGTAAAAGATATGTTTGTATATTATAGTATGGTACATTGCAATATTTTACTGTATTGATAAACTGAATGTAGAAAATTTGTACATACACAACAAGTTAAATACTGTTTTAAATTAAAAATTATATTTTATTTGGAAACTGTTTAGCGGTTTATAACTATGTCCCGTTATCGAGTGGCTTACGCATTAAGGCTTCTATTCTACTCGGTTAAGTGGTTAAAAGAATCCATTACCGAAACACCACATTGATGTCTTAATTTTTCAATGAATCTGTGTTTTTTTCTTTAATGCCGTGTGTGTGATAGTCTGTGATGATTTTATTATACCCTTAAAGTTCCCATCTTATCTTACAAGCCATGTATCTCCAGACTACGCAACATGGTACTGGTTAGGGTTTCTAATCCCGAAGAATCTCAATACCTGACGAGTCCCGGGATTATTAAACATTTTCGGGATTGATTTATTAATGAAGCACAAACAAATTATTATTTCAAAAATCGTAATATTTTGTGAACTTGCACATGCAATTTCTGAAACACTGGATGCTCGTGGAAAATAAATTATTTGCTGCGCATGAATGAAATGATGACAGCATCGAATTTAAAAAATGTAGTGCCATATAGATAATCCTCTAAAATTAATCAAGCTGGATGGTAATGGATGTATCATCAAAAAACGTTGTTTATTTCCGTGCCCACAATTTACAGCGATAATAATGAAAATATTTAAAAAAAAAAATGATTTCTATTTGGGAAAAAAATAGATCGGCAAATTGCAATCGCAAAATCCCAGGGTCAAAATTTTGGTCCGAGATTCGAAACTCTAGTTCGGGAATACCATCTTTATGGGTTTTTAAAGTGGCCAGTCTTATGACCAAACAGTTTCTAGACTCCCACTGTTACAGGGTTTATAGAAAGCGGCTCATTAGCATCTCGCCTCAACTTTCCTCTTACATATTTTTGCAAATAATAAGAAAGATTTATTTTAATATGCACGGAAACCGAAAACAATGCTATTGTTTCCGCAAAATACAATACGCCAGGCGGTACTTATTGTCGCTTCATTCAAAACTTTCCGTTAGAAAATATTTCCTATTGCTACATATATTTATCATTTTGTGTACTATTTAAGCTTAGAATCTTTTCGTTGTGTCATAAAACACTTGGTTTTACAATTAAGTACGATTTGAACAATATTATTTATTATTGAGCTTATTGAATCTCAATCTTCCTAAAGTACTTAAAGTTGAATTCAACCGCCATTTATTAGGATTTACAAACCCTATTTGGCGTTATCCCGAAATACAGCTGCGTCAAGTGCTTTCACATAATTTTCATTGGATATTTAGTGAAGATTTTTAGCGGAAATTGCTCGCGATAAGCGACACCGGTCCTTATCTTTACAATCATATATGTCGCAGTAGTACAAAAGGCGTTGTTTATTTTTTTAAATATAATGCCTCTCCTTTTTAAGGTATTAACTATCACTGCTTCGAGGAAAGACATTATTTTAAATAAATAAATTTTTAAAGTTTTTCTTACGCATATATTCTGATAAAGATCAGGACTGATTTCGCTCATCATTGAAAGTCGACAATGCTTGCGATGAGCAAACCTGGTCCTGATTTTGTTCAGAACATATATGAAATGAAACACATAAAAGTGATACGTGAAACAATCATGAGTAATCTTCTCCTCTAGAAAGAGGCTCAGTACTATTTTTTATTGTGACTAATTACGAATAATTATTAATTACTATGTCTTTGAAAGAATAATATATTTTTTGAATGTTTATTTACTTCATAATCTTTATACAAATGCCCTAAAGCACTGTAATATTATTTATCATTTTATCATTCAATATCAATGTCAAAAACAAAATATTAATAGAAATTGAAACACATTTGTTTTGATATCAAAGATATCAATGACATTTTTACGGAAGAAAATTAATAAAAATATTTGATTCTTATGCGAATAAAAATTATTTCCCATACCTGTACATAGCAACGGAATGTAATTTTCTGCTTGTCTCAGGAAGATCAAAAAAGCTTTGATGAATGAGCTTATTTAATATCGTATTAATTTGTTATTTCCAAATATTCTTGGAAATAATTACATACAACGTAAGAAAGAGTCTGTCATAAAACTGTTATACCTGTAGTGTGCGGGCTTGAAATTCGATCAGAGATATCCTTGAAATTGGAAATTGAAGTGACATGTATTTAAATATAATATGTAAGGTAAGGTGAGATGTGGTGAGACGGATAATTTGGCCATAGTTTGTATTTTGACGTCTAGAAAAAATAGCCTGTTTATTATTATTAAAATACTTTCAGGAATAAACTATGTATGTGTATGTGATTATACTTTGTATGGTTGTGTAGGTAATGTTACTCAATTGCTTAAATGAAGTAGATCGTAATCAGAAAAAACACGCTTAATATGCTCGAGACGAGAGATTATGTAGGTGATTTGGACTATAAAATAATTAGTAACAAGACTTAAGCTCACGTACAACTCTTATCTGCACATTCGCATAAAGAGAGTGAGAGTGTGGGAGTGGTTATTTTGTTGTGGTGGCCATATTTTCAAAAATACAAACACACGATTTGATAAATTGCTTTTCAATCGATTTATTATTAAATTCATGGTAAAAAGTATGGATTTCTGTACTGATTATATCCCATTTCATCCATTCTATCTTTGAAGCGGGATGATAAAATGATTACTAATTATTCATCGTTACATCCTTTTCTTTCTGAGCTGGAACGACTGTGAAACAAGCAGCTTTCGTAGGTATCACATAAAATATCGATATGGCTGACATTGAGAGTGATATTCCTAAGTTATTATCTGGTCATTAGTATTTGAGATACTACATTCAAAAATTCCGATAATTATAAAAAAAAACCTACTTAATTTTTTGAAACTCGTTTACATCAAATTTTACTAATTTACATTATAATAGCAATTTACCTCAGTGATCTACTTCTATTTTTGTATATAAACGATACAAACTTTTTACTGCGTGTCAGTTCAAGTACATCCGTGCACTTGAAATGCCTGAAGATGCCGAAAGGTGAAACCCAGGTCGTTAGCGACAATACTCATGGAAAAGTACAAAATTCAAACAATTTATTTGGAACTTAAAAGGACTTAGCCTGAAGCCTGTGGACCACAGTTCAATATTTACTCCGTTTATATATTTTTTAAGGTGAAATTTTCAGATTATTTGAAGGGTTTTTTTACAAAATAAAGCCATATCTCTGAATAAAAATGCATTCCAGACAGTGAGTAAATAAGCTTTTTAAATATTAATAACGAAATCAAAATAAAACCTTTTATTATCAAGTCCAACGAGCAAATAAAAACTCAACTTTATTTTTAAGACTGGTGTGAAAATTTGTAATTCATTTAATTAAAATACAGCGTCATTTAAAGGGTCGCTGAACGACAAAGTATGAAAAATGTTTTTAAGATCCTTCCATAATCCTTGAAATTATTTCGGCCGCATGTTCATAAAGCAGACATTGTTGAAAGTATTTTGTGAAAGTTGACGGCTTGTCTGTTTTTACGCCTACGAAGAGTTTGGTATTACCATAACTATTTATGTGTAATATTTTGTTATAAAATATTTGCTTGTTTTTGACTAAATTAATCCTTCAAAGTAAAGTTATCAATTTTATCATCATCGCGTAAAATATCACAGGTCCTTTATATATTTCTAAATTTAAAACATTTTTATTTTTGATAAGTAACAATTTAACAATTGATATATTTATCCTCTTCGGGCCCCTGGTATCACCTATGATACTCATGGTTATAATAAAATATCAACTTGGTTATAGAATTGAACGCACCAAAACCAAAAGAATCATATAATTAAGAAAACGGTCTTACCAACTGAATATATCTGAAAAATTGCATGTCAGTATATAAATCATTGTTTTTGAAGGAAGTTGGTCCTTTTTAGCATTTAAAATGCTGCGACACTTACAGTACAAATACAACAATGTTTTTCTATACATCGTACATTAAAATTCAATTTTTTGCTTCAATAAGAAACAATTTAGTATATTTTTATAATACAGCATGAAAAAATTGTTTTGGTACGTTCAATTCAATAGCCGGGCTGATATTAAATAAAAACCATGAGTATCATAAGTGATACCCGGAGCCCGAAAAGGTTAAACTGATGGATGAAGTAGTGAAGCACTTAAGACTAAGGCAAAAGACACGTATTCAATAGAAACACTTTCAAGTAAAATAAAAGTACCGTCCACTTCCAAAAATGAGTCAATCAACTTTATGACACAGTTCATAAAATACAGCACCATTGTCTGGTTTCATATAACTGTACAATAGAAAATTATCTGTGGTATTTTTTCTTGTTCACCAAGTCACAGATCTCAGAAATATTGAAATGGCTATATTATGTTTCGGTGGTAACTTTGTGGAAGTTCATTTTAATATAAAATAACTTTGATTATTTCACGTATTGTGCTACTATACAATCCAATACGTGGAATAAAGTTATTTTAAATTTAATATTGGCTATATTTATGGTGGACATATCAAACATACATCCAACTGTCTATGAGCTCTGAGTTGCTGACGAGTGACAATTTTTTAATTGTCTCTCTAATTGCACTGCAGTTATGTACAAAAATAGTAGTTATATTAAAAATTTACCCTAGGAGTGTTAAAAATCGATTGTGACGCTACCTTGTCACTGATGATCTCGACCCAAATTGAGAAAATCTTTAAATTTAGAGTAAAAAAACCAAAATTAGTGATGGCAATTTGTATTTTTGTTTACTGGAAAATGACAATTAATTCTCGAATGTGCGTTTCCTAAATATTCGTCTCATTAAAAGTGCTTAATTTTTATAGCGACCATACTTTTCTATTCATGTGGGAAAAAATAAAAAGGCTCTATCGATACTCACCCTACACATAGATTAGTCAGGATACTGAAAGCTCTCTTTGTTAGTACATAGCTCAAAATGTTAAGCTTAATATAATAATGAAGTAATTACCAAACGCTACTCATTTCGTATAGATCGTCGAAAATATCAAAGCACAAGTGTGAGAGAGCAAATTGTTTAATGCATAATATTTATTTCAATTATCCCGCCTTCCAGCGTACTAAATATGGGCTGCTAAAAGACATTTTCAACATAATTTTTGTATGATTAATGGTTATTATTCAGTCACTCAACCTCTTGTTTTAACAGGAAGTATGGCTAGAAAGGTAGGATTATTTTGGATCTAGTAGTTAACTAATTGAACTTATTGAGCTTCACTTTTACGTTCGGATTGGTGTTAAGGAATGTCTACATCCGTACACTTGAAAACAAGCCCATAGATCGATTGAACAATCAATTTATTAATGTGTGCGTACTGGAATTTGAACCGGTGAGCACCGAAACCGACAACCCCAACATAAACCTCTCGGCTTCAGGCCAGAAAAACGCAGCAATAATTGATTCCTTTAAACAGCCACCATTCAATTTTTTTTTATACTTCACCATTTGCAGAAAAAGTAGATTGTCATTTAGAATCAATTATAAGGATGTAGTTTTATCGGATAGTTTTATAAAAATTATATCTGTCACAACTTGTATCATATTTGTCCCTGATAATTTTTTGAGAAATCGTGAACATGAGTTGTTTGTTGTTCCAAAGAGTAGAACCAGTCTGCCAATGGGGATACCACTGGGAAGAGCTTTAGTGATTTTTAACGAAATTGCTTCGGATGACGACATATTTCAAATGAACGTGAGTGAGTTCAGACGAGTACTGTTTTTTATGTATTATAGTTGATTTTGTCGGAACTCACTCGGTTGACTGCTTTGAAAATTTCTAATGTGATGCTAATAATAATTTTTCCTCTCTGTTTTTTTTATGACTATTGTAGTTTTAATCTAATTTTAATTTTTAATTAATTTGTGATTTTTATTATATATTTACATGTATGTATGTATATATATATAAATGGATGTATTTATATTTGTCAAATGCATGGCGCATTGGCGTCAGCTGAATTGCCATGATTTGCTTTTTGTTAAATAAATAAATAAATAAAATAAAATAAAATAATATCAAACCTTATCATATGATATTATGTTATTTTAACCACGAGGCCGTACTGACAAATATTATATACTTAATTATTAAAAGACGACATCCAGATAAAGCTATAATTTGATATTTGGGCTGAGTTCTCTACTATTTTTATCACTTTGTTAATATTATTTAGTAGAGGGATGTTGACCCTTGCTTCTGACCTACCTTATCACTCTTGTCGTATTTACGTACAGCACTTCTGAAGGCTTTTTTTGGATTAGAGCTTATGATTGATGTGTCTTAAGGGGCTCTTCTTGATGCCCTAAAATATCGCTCATAATCTTTAATAAAGTGAGTCTCTTATAAATGTCTAATTAATTTGTACTGTTAGATCATTATTAGAATGAAGTTTACTACAATTTTTTTGCAAGCTACGTCTCTTTTGAGTATATTTGAAAAATATCGTTTTATTTTCACAGTTAATATGAATTTATAGAATTTAAAACAAAAATTTTATAATCGATCGCCTTTTTATAAAAATATAAAATCAACGGACAGCATTTTGCGTCAATGTTTTTTTTTTTTTGAGTCTCAACTGTAATTAAGATACAATCTTAGCAAGTGTTTTTTTGATGAAAAAGCATTATAACAACAAAAAAAAACACAATTATTGTTTTTATTCGCTAAAAGAACCAGATATAATTATTGTAAAAATTGTTAAAAGTTTTATATTAATAAAAATGTTAGTCGGGTCCGTGGTGCAGTGGTCAAAATTATTGGCTTCCTTGACGAAACTCATGTGCTCGAGTTCCAGTACGAGCAACACTTTCCAGTCGATTCATCGATTCTGTTCGAAGATATGGGTGGTTGTGTAGTCTTAAAATGGTTTCCCTCCCATTCAATCGTGGTGGTTCGAAGCGAGAGTGACTAGCTAACCACTAGTCTTATTTATGCCTTATTCTTTCTATCGCTGCGCTCGTCGAACTAAATGAGAGTTCTCGTTGAAAAAAACATTGAGAGCGGACATGAATTAAAAATGTTTTTGAAAAAAGCCTTTCATTTGTTATCAGCTCAAACTAAATAAATCTACCTTTTTTATTTGTTTGTCACGAGATATTTTGTTAATCATAATATTAAAGTAGTTTCATATGTATGTGTACCGAAAGAGAATTCTTTTATGCGAAATTGAGACGGTGATATTAACATTAATTATTAAAATGTTTCTATTGTAAATATAATTCTTGCCATATATAATACATTCACTCGAAACAAATGCCATATCATTAATAAAGTATAAAAATTTCATGAATTTTCAAATTTAAAATTCGAACATTAAATTGAACATGCAAAAACGAAACAAACAAACAAAACGAATAATGTAACATTTAGTGGATTCATATTTTTTAATATTGGCACATACGCACATTATGCACATACACACATACGCACATATGGAAAATGAAGGGATTAAGCCAGCGAAGCACGGAATACGGAAATTCGCATTTGGTATTTTTTTTTATTTTAAATTTCATCTTCAGAATCTCTTATCATCTTTATTATAATGTGTTGAATGTTTGATAATGGATAGTTTTTTTTTATTTATTTATGACCGTGTTAAGCTTTATTGTAGAAATATGTGAATTTTAACATTATTTCTACGTGGTTTTACTAAAAATGAAAAGGTACTGCACTATCTACATATATAGTTGAAAATCGATTGCTTTAACGAGAAATTATTACTATGATCATCATATATATAAAACCGGAACGGCGTATGTATGTCTGTGGGTCTGTAATTCCCTTTTGCATTGTTAGTCATTAAGTTGCCATAATATGTTTGAATTTTTATCGGCGTAGACTTTTAGTCAAAATGTAATAAATTAGTCTTCTACTGAACTTTTCCCG
Organism: Himalopsyche kuldschensis; assembly: GCA_028554975.1. Taxonomy (NCBI): domain Eukaryota; kingdom Metazoa; phylum Arthropoda; class Insecta; order Trichoptera; family Rhyacophilidae; genus Himalopsyche; species Himalopsyche kuldschensis. Next base: position 4,776,536 of record JAHFWI010000005.1, read on the forward strand.
GCTTTTATTATTAATAATTATGTTTATTATTTACGTGAAGGTATTATTTGACATTTCTTTGACAGAAAATTAGATTTTTTCCTTGAATTTGGACATTTTAATGGGCGAGAATGGGGCTGTCAATATATGAAAGGGGCTGTGAAATGTCAATGCCAGTCTGAAATGTTAATTTTAATTCCATTTTAATTTACCTAGACTTTTGAATTTTGAAAAAAGTTGTTTCAACTTGGCCCGTCTGAATTTACGCGCCGAGGTGAACATAACCCCAAACTGGTCCGAGCGAAGCCGGGTAGCAATAATACGGTAAACGTTGCAATGCCAAAGAAAGAAAGTGTTTGTGTTAATTGAAGTGCTTTCGGAAGCACAATATTTTAGATAATTAATTTCACTAACATTGATCGGTAACGATGAAATTTGTCGTTTAACGTTTGTTGTTTGTCTTTTGCCGATTGTCTATGGTACGACACGTACTAAGTTAATTGTACTATACCTTAGCGCAAGTGCAACAATAAGGTGTCAAAATGAAGGTATGGTAGCGTATAAAATATTAACAAACATTTATTTTTATATAAATTAGACCTATTGTAAGTTAATTTTACTATACCTTTAACGCTTTAACATTGCACTTGCAAGCAATCAGTTGACTAAGTTTTATTGCAATCGGATGAACAGTATGTTGAAGCATAAAATACGAAAAAACAAACTTTGATTTTTATAAAGGGTATTTCAATAGGGACGCTCAAAATATGTTACTTTGTCCTGCTGAGTAGATTATTCATTTTTTTAGTGGCCAAATTTGAGTCAACCAGTTTGGTAAATAATCGGCCAACACCTACCTGTACGTCATCAAAATACAATATCTGGTGGAAACATTGCTGCTGTGTGTGAAAGTGTACAGGAAAACCCAAGGCAGCTTATTTCTCGTTGTTCACAAGAACTTGGCTTTTCTGCGACTTCAACTTGGCGAATTTTGAATCGGGCCTTATGTCTGCACCCGTATAAAATCCAACTAACCAAGAAACTTCAGGTAAACGACCGCAGACAACGCCTGATTGGGTTCTGGAGCAGTTGGAAGTTTACACAAATTTGTCAAAAAAGTCAACTTTAGCGACATGGCCCATTTTATAATGAATGGATATTGGCAGACATTTGATGCTATATTCCATATTTAATGCCGTAAAATATACTTACAAATGAAATTAAAATTTAGTCGAAATCTCACAAACAACTTGTTTTATTTACATTTCAAAACTAAGCGTCCTTATAAAAAGACCCTTATATTAGATATGTAATCGATGTAAGTAAAAAAAATCTTCAATTACACCAAGAATAATTGTCAGTAAACACTTTAAAAAAACCAAAATAGTCTTTTTGTAAATATATGTGTACTATGTATTGTTTTCAATCGTGATGTATTGGCAATTAAATATTATTGTAATCTTACATTTTTTGATGAAACTTCAAACTGTTAATAGAAATAGTAAAATATTGTTAAAGAATTATCAAATTCATTATCTTCTTATTACAGAAATGTTCCGAGACTGTTGTTAGTGAGAAGAGAGTATACAGAACCTTTGCAAGGACCCTGCCTCCCTCCAGCAAAGTTTCCAAGAGCGTTGTGGCCTTGTTACGAGCTTTCCAGTGGACAAAGTTTGCGGTGGTATCCGGCTCGAGACCTGCGTGGGGAAGCAATCAAATGGAAGCGATCAAGGTGGGAAAGTTGTAATATGGTTTTATTTATAAAATTGCAGTGCTTTCAGTTAAATGAATTCTAAAATTATAATTTATTAAAAATATCATTTTTAAATATTTACTTAAAATTGAAAAAAGATTGAGTGTGCATCATTTCGCTTCGAAGTTGGGGTATTTAAAATGTGTATTTATACCCAGGACAAGCTGTGGGCAAGTGACTGGGGTTTCGTCGTTTATATTAGTCAATTTAAATGTCGTCTTAGGTCTAAGTGATTTGTAAAATGACACATTAATATGTTCTAAAATTTACACCAAAGCATTAAATATTCAAATTATTTACATATATCATGTAAATTTTCAATAGGTATTTCGATGTCAATTTTTATTTTTATATCACGATATTTTTTTTGAGTTTAAGTTAAATAGAGCTATTTATATTAAATTTAATCTTCTATTAATTTAATCTAATCTAATTGAAATCTATCAATATATGATCCTTATTATGCACCTTTTGATAGGCTGAAAATGAGACGCATTGACAATTATTTGCTAATTTGCTAACCACTTCTTTTTTTACCCTCTCTGGATGATCGGATTATAGTTGTAGCTAAAAATCTCAATCAAAAGTCAATATGCTCCACATTTGGATCTTGCCATGTTTGAAGATAAATATTTTCATATTTCATTAATGTATTTTTAAAAATAAATGGAGATCTGTGTTTGTATTTTTGCCAAAATATTTTGAATAACGTTGTTTATTTATTCTTGCCGCCATTTTGTGTTACTAAGTAAAATATATCTTTTGTTCACATGTTACATAATAATAGATGCCTGTCAGCATTTTTCATGGTTTGTGAGTTTTCCCAAAGATGCTTCCACTCAATATAATGTTTATGTCTATTAATTTAATGTACGACCAAATAATGTTAAGTATTCGAACCAAGTATCTGTAACAGATCCAATGAGAGTATTTGTAAGTTCAATCAAATTTTACGACATTTTTACAGGATATTAGGGTAAAGGGCTTACTTTAAATCAGTGGCGGGCAAGGAAAAAATATTATTTTCAATGTTATGTACGTAGCAGATAAATAAAATTAACCTTTTTTTTTTAAAAAATATTGTCATGTGAACAACATTCGAATGAATTCAATTATTTATTTCATAGCTGCCCAAACATGTTTTAACGGTAAATCATTTGACAGGGTCTCACTGTAATACAGTATTTCATATCAATCTGTTCGATTAAATAATGCAAATAAGGAATGTTTTCTAAAATAGCATTAAAATTGATAACACTATTTTGTTTTATTAATTTACTGTGGGTCTGAGAGGTTTATTTATTTTTGAAGAAACGTAGAGCTAAAATTATTTTTTGGCGTAGGCATTAATTATTATTAGATATTCTATGATATGAATGATGTGGGGCTAGGGGGCTACTTATCTGCTTGCGGGTACGGAGAAGGGAGGTCTTTCCTCAATTATACATATTTTTAGTGAAAGTTGAGAGATAAGGTAGATTTGTTTATGTTTATTTCCGTTCGATATTTGAATAGGAGATAGAAAAATATTGCAGTAAAAAAGTAATGCTCTACCTAATTTTATTGATTGTAAAAGCTTATGCTTTTGTTGTGTTAAGTGTTAAGATTCGTATTCAATGAACAAGTACAAGGGTTCTCTGATTGCCTTAGATTAGCAGATATCCAGATCCCCTTTCCATATTCTGTTTTAATTAGTGACGTTTGAATGACTGACAATTAGACATCTTGAATGTTTGCTTCTATCATTCCCAAACGACAAAGCCTCCATGCGGATGTGTTTAATGCCCAGCATGCATCTGCTATTAAAATGATCAAGTTACGTCATTTGACCTCCATTTTTATAATATCCGAGTAAGATCAAGTTTAAATAAAGTCGGTTGAAGTTGAAATCGTTACTTTTTATAAGACTGTATAAGAAAACGTATATGTTAAAGGAAAGCAAACACGCAGAAAAGATGACGCCATTTCTTTTTTCATTAACTTTTCATTGCTTATTGACGTGACGCAACGTATCACCGAAAATATATGTAAATATTTCATTCAAAATTTGGGCTTGTAACATCATATTCTGATATTTCGAAGTAAAAACGAATATATTTTGTAAAATAATTATATGTATTATGTCCGTCTTAATAGACCGAAGAAAATGTACGTTCCAGTTTCTTTTATATGGTTCCGTCAACGACCACCCGCCGGGAAATGTTTCTTAACTAAAAGCTTTCTACTTTTTTTCATGTAACTACGTGATCTTGGCAGACATTTTATTGAGCTTGACAAAATGTTTTATAGCCGTACAACAAATTCTACTCAATGCCACAACCGAATCAAATTTTATATCCTTGCCTACTTACTTATTTGTTCTCCACGTAATATTGCTTTTCAAATCTTTTTATAACAATAGCAACGAACGCCATTAATTTTAGTTTAAAAAGAATAAAACAACCACAAATCTTTCAATTGGATTTTAAAACAGAAACATTACGTTGCATTTGTGGATAATCGTATTTCAGTCAGAACATATAGATTACAAATCAGCCGATTTTATATATAAAGGGTATTTCAATAGGGACGCTCAAAATATGTTACTTTGTCCTGCTGAGTAGATTATTCATTGTTTAGTGGCCAAATTTGAGTCAACCAGTTTGGTAAATAATTGGCCAACACCATACCTGTACGTCATCAAAATACAATATCTGGTGAAAACATTGCTGCTGTGTGTGAAAGTGTACAGGAAAACCCAAGGCAGCTTATTTCTCGTTGTTCACAAGAACTTGGTTTTTCTGCGACTTCAACTTGGCGAATTTTGAATCGGGCCTTATGTCTGCACCTGTATAAAATCCAACTAACCAAGGAACTTCAGGTAAACGACCACAGACAACGCCTGATTGGGTTCTGGAGCAGTTGGAAGTTTACCCAAATTTGTCAAAAAAGTCAACTTTAGCGACATGGACCATTTTATAATGAATGGATATTGGCAGACATTTGATGCTATATTCCATATTTAATGCCGTAAAATATACTTACAAATGAAATTAAAATTTAGTCGAAATCTCACAAACAACTTGTTTTATTTACATTTCAAAACTAAGCGTCCTTATAAAAATACCCTTTACATATATTACTATGCTAAAATTGCAATATTTTTTAAAATCTTTACTATAGTGTGTTATCATACCTTCACCTTCATAATAGACCGACATATTCACCGACATAATAGGTGTGTCAGCGGACACACCTATTATGTCGATAATTTTAGGGAAAACTTAAAAAACATATCTTTATATATAAAATTAAAATTGAAAACGTTTAGGTCACTTGGATTATAATGTTAATATTTAGGTTTTTGAGCACCTTCTAACTACATATCTTTTCTTTTATTAATCGTCAAATTTCAATAAAAAGATTCATTTTTTGAAAAGATAACGAAAAGCATGGACGATTGAAACATATAATATTGGACGACTGTGTGTCCCTTTTTTGTGTGTAAACAATTATTGATCCACAACCAGTGGGAGATGGCATAGAAGAAAGATTTTTAAATATTCATTTAGCTCGACTCCAAAAGCGTAAAAACATGACAAAAGAGAAAAAAGAAAAATGAAAAGTATGTTTACCTATTTCAAATATAGTACTAAATACAAAGTTAACATGAAAGAAAAGCATAAGTAAAAAGACAATATTTACCACCGAAAAGGTCTAAACATATTTAGTATAAACAATTCAATTTTGTTTCCTTTGACTTACCATTTTTACATTGAACTTGAGCCAGACAACCTTGATTTAATATTTTTGAAATTTGATGCTGTATCATGTACAAATTACTCCGCAACTAGGGTAAATTTTAAATGTACCCTTTTAACCTTAATACCTCTAATCCTTGGCACGTATCACTTTATTAAGCATGAGTAAACATCCAGTTAAACTTAAACGGTTTAAGCTAAAATAAGTTAAGTAAACACACCACACGAAGGATTTTGAATTAGTTTAGATATGTTGTTATTTAAGTTTGCTTTTATGTAATTATAATATTATGAAAAACATCTGGGAATGTTTGAATCGACATATAAATTATAAAAACTATAAGTATCAGGTATTCCAAAAGCTTTAGTGTTATTTTTATGTTTTGAAAACATTTTGAACAAAATCTAAACAGGGCATTGCACCTGTATTGGTCTCTAAAGACCTTATAATATTTTATTTGGATGTTTTTAACCTTATACCAGCTATGACAGTGCATATGAATATACACATCCACAATAATTAATGTTTGACTGAAAACTTAAAGCTGAAACAATGGCAGTTGAAAACAATCCTGAACCACTAAACGGAAATTAAATTATACTTAAATGTGCTAGATGTAATAAACATCGTTCCAATAATTTGAACATAATACTCAATATGCATATGAAAATATTTCAAAAATATTAACCAGCATACAATATCTATTATTAATACCACCCAAAATGCCAATTTTAAATAATTCGTCAAAAACATTTATTTTTGTAAAGGGTTTTATAAGAGTGCTGAAAAGCAAATGATTAACCTGGTCAAACAGTGTACAAGGAAGTGAATGGACCACTCATTCTTATTACAAGATCAGGATATTATAAAAATTATAGTGAAACTCTCACTGCTCCTCGACATATATTTTTTTAAAAAACAAGTAAAGGCGAATTGATTGATATGCGGAGAACGGTTGCTTGAACGGATGAAGAATACATAATTGTTTACAATAATTATTGTTGTTTTTATTTTTCACCATTTATGTCATCCAAAATAATATGGGAAAATATAATAACATTTTGTTACATATGTTTATGAAGTGCCACGTGTAGCGACCGCGCAACCAGGTATAATAACCCAATCGTCTACAGCAGTGGTTCTCATGTGCGGCCACCAACAGCTTCAAAGTTAATATTGATATATAATAAAAATTTGGTTTTACAAGCTAATTTGTCAACAAATACACTGAAAATCGAATATTTCGTATGCATTGTATTGTGCTTCAAGAATTGTTAGTTCGCAACAACTCAAATACATACATGTTTAGGTCTTTTTGTCAAAAAGACTCAACACAAAAATTTGGTGCGGCCACCAGACATTTTTTACGTGAGAACCACTGGTCTACAGTGACTGATCTATCGTTTAACGTAAAAACAAATTATGTTAGATATTCCATATTATTTGAAACATCTTATTTTATATTCGGAAATAAAGCGCAATTTTTTCGTTTTATATATTTAAAAAATTTACCAAAAAATATGACGTATTGTCAGAAAATACAGCAATATATCGTAACCCACCAATTGTAATCAGTGGAGAGCCACATTTTAATGTTTGTCGAGCGGTATCCATTCATAAATACATGAACCTTTTCCTTCTACAAATTCAATTTAATTAGCACCAAAGTAGAAGCTGAGAAAATGCCTACCATTCATTGATTAATACGGTAAGAAAAATAGCAATGTATTTTAGTTCTACATAAATTATTATATATATTTGTTGATAGCATTTCGGCTTACGCCTTCGCAGAACTAATTCTGACGAAGGCGTAAGCCGAAATAGCTATCAACAAATATATAAAAGCATTTATGTAGAACTAAAATACATTGTTATTTTTCTTACCGTGTTATAATGGAGTTTTACCAAGTAAATGCCTACTCAATCAACAATTCATTGATTACTTCCTGTGAACATAAAAAGAATCATAAAACTCCAATTTTGTTGTGATTATCACTTGGTCTACGATCATTTACTTTGGTCTATCTGAAAATTCTACTAAAGTAATTTAATAGCGTAGACAGCAAATATTACACACCCTATCCGCCAGCCGTAAATTCATTAGCAGAATAAAAAATTTATCTCAGCTAACGTATCTCAGTATTGTTGAAAAATCGGTTTCCGAGAAAAAATTCTCTCTGCTTTTTTTATTTCTGGTAGATGTGTTTTTCACGTAAACAAAATATCGCAACCTTCCGTCGACCTCTAACTTTGATTATATATTAATATATTTTCGTTCAGGTTGTTAAAATAAATTAACTATTTAAAGAGATGACTGTAGTCATTAAAATTTGTCGAAATTTTCTCATATATAAATTTACAGACATTACTTCAAAATTATTCTTCTTTTAGCGATGTTGTACGTATCGAAATTTGACTTCTGTGTAGTGATCTGAAAAAATGTGAAAGTGTCATATACATAACTCCATGATTTTTTACTTTGATGTTTTTTAAAGTATAAACTACTAAATATAAAAACGTGTTTTGTAAAAAAGATATTATTTATCACTACATATTATCTTTAATTATTTATGAGATTAAACAGTATTTATATTTATAATTGTGCTCTATATTTGTAAGTGAGATGCTTTATACTATAAATTGTACACACGCAAGAAATGTGTGTGATAGAAAGAAAAAAGAAGACAGATGTAGATCGTTGGAAACAAATAGTAAATAGATCGATTCAAAATTAATTCACCGACTTGAACATCTGACCGCGTAATCGAGTTGGACGAAAGACTAAATCCGTTTACCAACTCGGACAGTATTAAATATGACATAAAATTCAAGTTTAGTCAATTAGAACAGTCGAAAAGAAAATAACATTCAAACATATTGTGTACTTAAATATCTTGACTCAAATTTTATATTAAGCTGTTGCTTATCAACCCTTTTCCAAACGTTAACAATCATACATATGGAGTATATTATATAATATTAAGTTATGTCCAAACATTAAATTTTACTTTGTATATCCTGCGAGCTTTCACATTTGTTTTGATTACGTATGTCGTTGTTAGTAGGGTGTATTTATGAACGGCTATATCATATCGTTCTTTAACACTAAAGCTACATACTATCTCTTACTTCTCTCGCAGAGAAATTTTCGCTATTCTGAATCGTTTATTTTCACATTATAACCCGAAGGATTTCTAATGATTTATAAACTGCAGTCTTTCAAAACGCAAAGATATACAAGACTTTTAATGAATTCAGAAGTAAATATAGCATTTAAGCATACTTAATTAAGGACTTAGACTGAGAGTGCTTGATGGAATTTCAATATCAAATTTGAAATGTTTGAATTTTGTACTTTTCCATGAGTTTTGTCGCTAACGACCCGGGTTTCGCCTTTCGGCAACTTCAGGCACGTATGTACTTGAACTGACGCGTAGTAAACAGTTTTTATCGTTTATATACAAAAATAGAAGTAGATCGCCAAGTAAAATTGCTATTAAAATGCAAAATAACGAAAATTTAATGCAAACAAGTTACAATGAATAAAGTGGGTTTGCTATTATTATAGGAATTTTTGAAAATACTTATGACCAGATAATAACATAGAAATATCTAAAATAAATTTAGGGTTTTATCCGACCTATTATTAATGAGTTGATTGATTTCAAGTCTTTGAATTAATATTTAATAATAGTAAGTGCTTGAATTATTAATAAATGACACGTGTTTAAAAGTGTAAAATAATGGTGAACATGGTAAGTGAAGGTGCTCGTTTAAATTGGCAACCGTTAAGATGAGCTCGATTACTTTCCAGAATTTCTTGGTAAAATAATTTTAATTCACCGGTGTTAGTATGTAACAAATCAATGCCTGATTCAAAAAATAATCGATCCGAAATCTGTGGCAACATGCAAAAAAAAATTGTCTTCTACTATATAATTATTGATCCAAAACAAGTAATTTTATATTTACCTACATAGTTAATTTTTGAAAAGGTTTACGTTAGCATAATAGATTAATGTTCATATTCTAATAATAGTACAAATATTCCTTCAAAGCCAAACTTATTTAAGTGCCACGTAATATAATGGGTTTTTCCAAAGTGTTGCCCTCACAAAGCTCCGTTGAGCCAAGGAATATAGTGTATTTGTTTGAATAAATTTATCCCTTAACATTTTGCTTACGTAGTACATATTGTAAATAGATAATTTGAATAACGAGGTATTGTACCTGTTAGTTTTAATAATACAAATAAGTTTTCATGTTACTTTCAAATATAAAATTATTGAACGTATTCAATAAAATTCCTGGAAAGCAGCGTAGTTTTTGAGAGTCTACATACATATTGTTTATATTGAATTCATGTTGATCTTTAGTACTTTAGCACAGTAAGCTGTGCACGATTGTCGATTCCAAGTAAGTGAACGCGTGCTGTTTTTATTTATTCGGACATTTTTTTGAAAGTGTGCTCTCTTAAAAGACACATGATATCGTGATCAAGTGCTGAAATCTTTGAACATCGAGTTTCCATTTGATAAATGTATTAGTTTATGTCCATTTTGTAATACAATATAGACAGAAATTGACGATTTGTATCATTTAGAGATATCTTGATATTCGCAAAGAAGTAGCTGGAGCAAAATTTCACTGAAAACTGAATCCAGATAATACAATTATTGGAAAACGGATCCTTTTAAAATAAACTATAGAATCAAAAAATAAAATTCAAAGGTGACAATCAATACTATTATCGGCAACACTTGTGTATCCAAATTTTATTTTTAGCTATTGTTCATTAAACTTTTCTAAACATGTATATATGTCGGTCCCTGTGGTCTAGTGGCAAGAGCTTTGTCCTAGCGATCTGGAGACCCGGGTTCAATTCCCGGCAAGGTCAGATTTTTTCAATTGAAAAAAAGAGATCTTGGGCTGGGTGTATGTTATTTATCGTTGATTTTGTGCACAACCGATTTATTACTTATCATCGATTTAATCTCGTATGACTTTCACAATTAAGAATATTTGGCGCATTGGCGTAAGCTGTAATGCCAAATATTTTTTTAAATTCTTATAAAAATAAAAAATAAAATATATTTCGGGAATATATTCAGTAGTTTCCAAATGTAAGCTTTTACGATGTAAATCTTTTGTGTTTTAAAATATCAACGAGTGCTGCTGAACGGTAGCGATTCATAGCACATGGCCTCCCTAGAAAGAATAATCTATACTGAGCTTCAATAATAAATGCTTACGTCGAGTATTACAGATCGGGTAGATAATCTGCAAATTTATGATTTGCATAGGGAGCGGATGTGGTCCAAGATCAAAGCATTTGCACCAAATTCATGTTTCTCTATTTACAATTGGATAGCATATTTTGATTGTATTCCCCTCTTATAAACTATTTTTACTGTTCTATTATTAATAAGAATTCTAAAATCTAGACTGCAAATTGAGAGTGTAGTGTCTATTTTCATCATCGAGAAAGTCACATTGAAGTATATACATATATTTACACGGGTCAACATTGTATTTTAATAAAATACTAAATTTCACTGAGCCTAAGCAAAGACATTTTAATAGATAATATTCAAAAATCGCATCTCTGCCAATTTCATGCCATGAAAATAAATGTTAGGCTGTTCATTGCTTAGTCATACTCATATAATACAATATTATTATTCTGACAATACTAGAAATCATTAAGTTATTCTGTTATATAATATTATGATTGGATATCTATTATGCTATGAGAGAAGATACATCTTTCTCTATTTGTGAACCAAGTATTTGATTTAAATAATACTGTATGGAACATAAAGAAACTTCGATTCCAGAAAAATATCACAAATAAGGTAGCCGCTGGCTCTAATCATATTGTATTATTTTTTTTTAATTATCTTTGAAAATTGAAGCCGTTTTACTAATAATGAACACTTGAAAAGGACTAATATATTTGTATACAACGTTTGAACAGTAAAGTAGTTAATTCACATTAACAAATCGCAAAAAATGCTGACTTTTGCTATTACAGGTGGTCGTAAGAGTCAAATATCATTGAAAAGTAATTGGGTTGGTTATCGTAAAATTAAGTAATTAATAATTAAGGACAAAATTTTAATTATTTTAAAATCTCTTATGGTATCTAATTTCACAAGGTTAAAATAAATGGGAATTACCGAGATTATCTTGCTCGATCAAATTTGGCTAACAATTCTTTACATATAGTCCTACTTATTTCAATGGTTGATTCACCACGGTTTGGTGCAATATTTCAACCCTTTCGTTCGCGTTGAAAGCATGATGTTGATAGATAATTTTAATGCTAATCACGTTTTTATAAAACATCAAAATATGCTTCATGCACCGTTTTTTAATTTCGATTTTTGAATCATCGTATTATCGGTATTTGGAAAAATCGTAATAAGCATTATTTGAAACGCCTTTTGAAATTGAATTTTATTATGTTGTGTGAAAACAAATCGTTGAAAAGTTTTTAGCCGTACGTATTGAATGATTGATTACGCTTTTATATAGGTACGAATAGAATATATACGTTTCGTGTGCAGTATTTTGCTGCGGTAGCATAGAAAACTACCTGATCTTGCAATGTGTTTTTTAGAAAAATCACTACATAACGGCAATAAGAAGGTTTTACTTAATATGTCAAGAAAATTCACTTATATTCAGCTGTATCTCATTAATATTAATAAATGATGTTAAATAACTCCTTTTGCCTACGGTGTTTTACTTAGCTAATTTATTTGTAAATTTTGACTGTCAGGATTTTAAAACTTGATTTTATGTTGTAGTTTCAAGTTACTTATTTATTCAATAAAACTTGACTTTGTCGCTATACTTAAATAGTATAAATAAAAACAAAGGTAATTAAATTTGTGTTTTAATTTGCATAAAATACTTGATATTTACATAATGCGTAGCTTTTGTTAATGTCAAAATTAATTAACGTTTATTAAAATTATTGTCTTCAGGCTTTCGTAAAAACTATCAAATAAAAAGGAGTGTTAGAGTATTTTTAAGCTGTAGCTATGCTACAGACTTTACATAATTAAATTAATGTGTGGCTTAAGTGCTTCAATTAATTACTTCATAATTGCTTCAACAGTCTTGCCCATATTTATAAATATTTTTCTTCTATTAATTTTAAATATATTTTTGGATGATAAAACAAATTGTGAGCCTTTGTACACACGATTAATCATTAAATTGGATTTCTGATATATTATGTAGACATTTCATTAGCTTATTTTCAATGCTCATCAAATTTTCAGTCTGAATATAATGCTTCTGAAAGAGATGAAACGCGTGCCTTTACTTCTAATGCAATACGTGGAATAACAATGTTATCGATTTATTTTTATGATTGCTATTCATTTTTTAGGGGTCCGCTTTATTCTAGGAGAAATTTTAAAATCACTCGGGTCACGGCCTGAAATACCGCAATAAAAACTAGCATTTATAATATTTTCAATCGATTTATGGAAGACAGTCAACAGTGAAAAAATTACTTGTTATAATCCTTTTCTCTACTCCGTTTATCGATCAGCCTTGACAATATTACACTCCATACATTCCTGTTTCTAATTGTTCTCTTCCAGTATACAGGTATATTATGTTTCTCGCTTCGTATAGGCTACATATGGATATTTACTACACATATTAAATAACTTTTTTCTAGCTTTGTTTATTTTTATAATCTAAATTCTTTTTGAATCAATGTGATTGATGGCGTAAAAAAAGAATTTCATGGTTCCTTTGTTTTCCAGCACCTTTCCTTATATTTCCTTTTACACTAAAGAGATGTAATGTAATTCAACAATAATTTTGATATTCTGCTATAAATACTGTATAAATCTCTGATACAACTGTTGATTTGTAATAACAACTGAACTATTTATCTTGCATTGGGGTAAAAATGGCTTGTTTTTACTTTCACTCAAAACTGTGTTATTTTTTTTTGTCTATTAGGACCTGGCACAAGTTCATGGACTTTACATTACTGCCCAGCATCAATATTCCGACTACATTCCTCATCACATAGCTGACATGGAGAGAATCGTCGAGGCTACATTCTCCAAAACCAGAGGTTGGTTGACACATTTCGGGAATTACAATGGTTATCAAGTCACTTGTGAAAATTCTGTACATTATGAAAACAATTATCATTGATTTTTAGACTTAATATTTATTAATATGACATCTATTCTATCTATATATTCTTGTCATTTCGAACAAAAAAACGGAACCTTTTTTCTTTGTAAAAGTTGTCATGGCCACAAAACGAATTTATTTTTATTATGATAACAAATATATATTTGATATTTTTTCATACTGAAAACACTCAAAAAATAACTAAACGTTTTATGATATCTCATAATCTAAAAGTTATCCTTTAAAACGGAAATTCTGAAGGCCAGAGAAAAGTTTTACACTGTAAATGTTGACTTTCGTAGCTGCGTTGTAGAGATGTAGAGAAAACTATTTGTGAATATTTTAATAAAAGTTTTGAAAAAATATCTGAACAACTAAGATACTTAGGATGCTTAAAGAATTGGTTTTTTTTCTGTAGAATATAGTTCCATTTTTTTAAATTCTTTTGAGCCCCTATATCCAAAAATCTAATGATTAGATGTAATTTACTCAGCTTGCCTAATGGTTGACATATTTGAGTGAATCCCTTTAATTCACTTTCGTTCTCGTATCTCAAAATTCCCAGAGGACATTGTCAACTTACAGCTCACAGCAAGTGCTTAAATTATTACAATTCTAAATCGTTAAATGTTTATGGAAAACAGATATTTAATGATTAATGTCGTTGATAATATATATCTCTTTTAATATGAAGTAACCAGCACACTCCAATCGAACTACATTAAAATATTTCTCTTGGTAGCTGTATTGAAATTGCGTGGTGATTTCCTAATGGGCATTTGTTTTTTAGTGTATGTCTTCTTTGGTGAGCACATCGCTTTGGTGGACTTCGTATCTTGTTTGCAGAGAAGACGACTGCTGGACCTTGGAGAGTATATTGTTATATCAGTGGATGACCAGATTTACGACCCTCAGAGGCGACATGATATCGTACAAAGAAGTAAGGCATTGTTTACTCTATTTTTATTACCTTATATATAGCAAAGTATTTATTTATATTAAAAGATAATGTTGATAGATTCTCCTGTGAAACATTAAAGTTGTTATGTTGTGAGATTTTTTCAGTAAATGTATGTTCGATTAGTATTCTTCTCATATAATTTGAATCATCGCTGCGCGAGTTTGCAACTCAAAGATTGTGGTTAGTGTCAGAAGATAACACCCCCAAAGAGCATGACAATTGGTATGTGGTGCATACTTGGTTCGGAATTAGTGGTATTGTTACTACGCGCGTTATTTTCCATACTCAGAGGAGGAGTTGCGTCTATTTTTGGATGACATAAAAAAAGGAATGAGCTAAAAAAATACTCGTGGAATTCAGGAGAAGACGAAAATGTGATATGCATACGCTACATTTGAAACAAATTGATTGATCGTAAAAAAAAAATATTTTTTCATTCTTGGATTCATACAAGTCGTAGGAAGTTGTTTAATCGGCGGGCTATGAGACAGAATATGAATTTATTTGCTTCTATGATATAAAATAAACAATATACATAGCTGATTCCGATACAGAAATTATAGTCAACAGCTTTTAACGGAAAAAAATTGCGTTTTGAAGAGTAGGCTTCCATGATTTATAAAGACTTTATGTTTTATTATAATATGAGAATAACCTTGTTTAACGACAAAAACGTTTTTTATATAAAGAGATGTATTATAATCAATGTAGTAAGCTACGAGGCTATTATTGAAAATAGTATTCAACCAAAACTTGAGCGTTTTCATTCAATTCACTAATGGATCCACTACTTATACGAGCGAGACTGATTAAAATTCATTTGTATCTAATACACCCTTTCTTTAATGAAAATGTATGCCCTCGTAACTTTGAAGGGTTGACTAACTTAACAACTCGTGATAAATCGTTGAATATTCCAAGAGTTTTCACAAAAATGTAAAATATTACACGCAGCCTTGTATAAATATATCAAAAGAAAAGTTTTTGAGTGCCGAAACTTTTAAGTGCTGAAAAAAAGCCAACATATAATTCAACAAGTGGATTCTTGTGAAAATAGTCTGGAAGAAAAAAAAACAGCAACTGATTTTGGGAGTACAAAATAAATGATGTTTTTTTTCGCAGCTTACCTGGACCCGTTTCTGAACGGCAGCCAGGATCTGTTCGCCTTTCGCTCAGTGTTGAAGTTGACACCGTCACATCCCAGCAACCCAAATTACAGGTAATAAAATTACATATATATGTAGCTTTACAACATATTTAATATTGTTTCATTTGCGACTGAATATTACTGTATTTTTATTGCTGTGTTAGTATTTTAAGCCACGATTTATAGTTAATAAAAGTTAGTATGCACATTTCCCAACAGTTAACAATCAGTTATTCAACAGAATTAATTGTATACACATATTTTAATCATGTTATATTTTACACCAGTCGTCACATACGAAAAAAAGTTTGTTTAGATATATTTTTCAAACTCAAACTTTAAAAAAAATATAGCATTTGATAAACATAAATTATATGTATTTATTCTAATTTTCTTAATTGATATTTTTTTACGTGGCTCAAAATACGACGACGTGTATTTTTTAAAAAATGAAATTATATAAAAAATTCAATTTACATAAAAATATATAGCTTTAGATATGCGTATTAGATTTGAATACTTTATATGATTTTCTTTAACTGTGATTGTCAAATGGAAGATTGATGCACAATTTAATCACGTAATTCATTTTTCATCGACGACTCCATGTGAGATTATGACACGCCGTATATTGACGACAAATGGCATCTCAATCGACCGGTAGATCACCCTGTATTCTTTCGTGGGCTGACACCTTACAACTGTCACTAATACTTGGTATTGCAAGTACATAAATACGACATTATCCTTGAATTTGTTCTTTTTTTCGGCTGTCTATAACTTTGTTGATTGAAAAACTATTTATATAAAAACTTATGTCGGTGTATTTTTATCCTTGTTTGGGAATATTTTAAGATTCCATCGTATTTTCAGTGCCCGAATTATTTCTTATTGATTGATATGGACACTTGACAAGAAGGACAAGAATATTGCTCATTTTAATAATTCTTTTCTAGTCATAAGTAGATGATAGATGAAATTAATATTTTATTATCTAATAGTAAAAGTCTTTTTCGCGTGTCCAAAAAATAGAAAAAATATATCGATTATTTATTTTTATACATCCATTGAAGCGTTACCAGCTGTGACAGTTTTTCGAGGAAATATTTCTCTCGTCAATACGAAGAAACTATTTATTTGGTGAAAATTAATTTAACAAGCTCTTAACTAGGTCTTAAAATTGTCTAACAAATCTAAAAAAAATATGACACTCATAGTTCGGTAGTTGAAAAGATGTTTTATTATCTTAAAACAAAACGAATGATATATGCTTGGTTATTAATATTATTTACCACGTGCAATAAAGGACATATACTGTAAAGACGTAACTCAAAAAAAACTTTGGTGAAATTTTATCAAGCATGTTCAGTCCTAAATTATCTAAGAGCTCTCTCTATATTCCATTTTAAGTTCAGCTAGATAGTAGGAAAATATCACAGATATCCTCGAAAATGCCTACTCAAGGATTCGTACATTGACCACGCAACCGATGATATCAGATATGGGTAATGAAGGTTTAGCATTATCATTTAATAATTCAATATACACAATTTATTTGAATAACAGTATAGCTCTCTTCTGTGGGGTAAAGATAAAGTCGAAGACTAGTTATATGCAAGCGTTTTAATCGTTTTTTTCATGTGTATTTTGAGCTAAGCCTCTCATTATAATTAATGCCCCAGCCCCTGTCCTAGAACGTTTCTACTTTACTTTGAGATAGGAAAATGATATCTGATTATGAATAGCAACCAACTTTTCTGTATCTTTTAGTCTAAGTCTCGAGATGTATTTATCAGATTATTTTGAGGAATGCTGCAAAAAATAAAGATTGATGTAATCTTGTCGCTTAGCAGTGAGTTATTCACTTTTAGTACACTATACAAAGACACGTTCACCCCGAAAATACCCGTATTATAAAAAATACAAAACGAATTTATCGCTGCAATAAACCACATCAACAGAATGTGTGGGAAGGTATCGCTTAATAATGTATCTTAAGCACGAAGTTCGTCAGAGGCGAAGATAATATTGCTCGGCGAGGCGTGCGACCAAATGAATTGTGTGTGTATGTCAACCGGCGTCTGGAAAATTTCGATCGGCTTATTGCATTTTATTTATTCTCCCCCGCCGAATAGCTAGCTGTTCGTGCAGTTAATCGCGTCTACGTGACCGCGTCACTTGCGAAACACCCCGAGAGATGACACCGCTTGTAAATGTTGATTCGAAAAAAAACGGTGTCTTTTTGACAAGCGTCTAAATTTGATCAGAGTTTACGAAGTTTGATTTTGTATTACAAATTTAATTTAAATTCATAAGTTCGAAAACATCGTTGAGCGTAGATAGTAAATAAATGAATAAATCAAAGAATTTTCATGGATGGTCCGTATTTTTTAAAATATGTATCAATTATTCCGTTCTATTAAGTCGCGTGGTTACAGATTCGAATCTGTGAACAGCACACTTTTATTTTTGATTCTTATCCAAAGAGATGGATGTTCGTGACGCATGATTTTCTTCTCAATCACTTCAATCTAAAAATTCATACAGCGAGAGAGAGAGAGAGAGCGCGCCATCAGCTTACGCATAGTATTTTCTAGCCACCAACATTTTATACTTATTAGAATTAATTAACAGATTACAGTGCCACCATTAACTTTATCTTAATACGAGTGTATTTTTTATGCGCCAAAAAACTATTCACTCAATTTACAACAGTAAAGCTTCTCACACACACAGTCTCTCTCTTTCTCTGTGCGAATACGCTGATTAATAGTGCGAGAGTGTAAATGTGTGAGTAAAATTTACATATATATCAAGACATAATACATCATATAATCTGACACTCTTCGAAAAAACTAGTTGTGTGACTTGAATGAACAAAATCATAACCACACATAAAAATCAGGTGCCTGATGCTACAAATATAATTGTCTCACCAAACTTATAATCATTAAAATTTGAGTACATATCTCAACACGTTTAAATCACCAAAGAGCATCTAATTTAACCCTTGGAAAGACCTTGGGGTCTAGACTTTTCTCTGTAAAATGCATGTACTTACGATTAATTATTCACAGCTCAAATCAATTCCATTAATGCATTTCGACACCGAAAATGCTTAAATATTCAATTTCTATGATAATGATGGCTGCTGAAAAAAATAGTATGAAAAAATTTTAATCGTTGAATAATGATTTTGTTTTTATTTGCCAAAAAGTTTGCTGCGCTTTAATGCTTTAATCGGCTTAAAGCTTAACGAGTCAAACCAGTGAAATAAAACCTTTTAAAATGAAGCGATTTTTGTAAATATAATAATTTGTTGAACATTCAATTTTTGGCAGTGTCACCATAAACGTTATTTAATGGTTAACCTTCGAAAGACGGTACCAAAAAAGAGCACGTCGGCCGAAGGGGGAGGGTCTAAAAATACCCCATTCATTTGGCTACGTTGGCATAGTTCAAATGGAATAAAAAAATGATTTACTATTCTACAACGTATTTTTATATGATTTCAGTATAACTAAAATACATTGTTTCGCGGGGGTTCTGACAAGTATATGCAAATTGAATCAATAATTATAGTTGTTAGAAGAAAATAAAATTAAATTTAAAAATCCTCATAAAATCGATATATAATAAAATATGATATATTTTAATGTTATAAATTTCGGTATTAAAAATATTTTAAATCTTTATGAATACAGCATCAATGCAAAAGATATCCCATTCTAGTTTTATTCTGTCTAATTTTTTATTTGTGAATAACAAAAAAACAAATATTTCGCTTCTGAATGATAATCATGGAGCGTCGAAGAAGAAAGAAGAAATTATTACCTGGTGAATCAAAAGATCATTAAATATTAGTTGAAATTGAATCGAAGAGAAAATTTTTTTTTTACTGGACAAAGTGACTCTTCAATTAATTCGGAGATTTGAACAGCTTCACAACCTTGCTAAGAAATACGTTTTTTTGTATTCTATCGAAGTTTTTGAGTGGCAATAGTAATTGCGAGTGTCAGTTAAATCAAGTTCATGATGATATTATATTCATTGGAGAGAATTCGTTTTTTTTCTGCTGCTGCTAATCAAAATAAATAAGAGCTGTGGGAAAAGGGCGAAGGCGAAAGTTAAAAGAGTTTTTCGTAGTTTAAATTAAGAAAAAAACTATTTAAAATCGACAATGAGCAATTCGTGATTGAAAAATCTTGTAAAATATTCAATAGGACACAAGCTCGTATATAAATAGATTTGTATGTTTTTATCGATTTTGCTCAGACTTTTGTATTACATGTTTTGTTAATTAAATATGCTGAAATCTTCATAAAAAGCTCCATATTCGCTATAAATAATACTAGCAATAATGAAAAGTATATTGTATTTTGACCCCACACTAAATTAAATGTACTACTGACTAATAGTTTTTTTAAATACAAATTGGCAGCCTAATTTAACAGTATTTAAAAAACTATATAATATTTTTATGACAGGATTGTAAAAATAATTTGCTTGTAGTATTTCATAATAATTAATGGTCCAAAAAATAGTCGAGGGTGATTAATCTTCCACTATGTATTTCTGCAGAACCATTATTGTTGAAGGGAAAATTTGGTGACAGACAAATACTCTAGCTACACCACTGTCTGGAAAGTGCTCGTTTGATTCACAGAATAAACACAGCTAGTAAATTGGCTTTTAGAAAGATTTTTGGATTTACAACGAAAGAATTGATGTGTGCAATGTTTTCATTTTGTCATATACATCCAATATATTAGGTAATCCCGTAATTAATGTCGTTTTTTACAGTTTTGAAGAATAACATTCCTTCTATTCATATGAGTAGGTCTTATTTCTTGTAACTTTGTGTTTAACTTGTCCATCTGATCACAATAGAGAGCTGCAGTAACAGTTTGTCCTTGTTTTAACACTTCATAATAAATCACGCCTTTCGAATCCCACCACTCACACAATAGGGCTTTCTGAGGATGTAGTCCTGGTTTTTGGGGTTAGAATTGGTGTTTGACCACGATTTAACCATTGTTTATTCTTTTAATCTCGTAATGCAACACCCATTTTTCGTCTCCGGTGATAAGGTCATGGAGAGACGGGGAAGAACGTTGCTTTTCTTGCAGTATTTTGCATATGTTGAGGCGCTGCGCTTTGTTGTGATCAGTTAGCGCGTTAGGAACCAAAATGCCTTCTTTTTGAACTTTCCCCAGTTTCTCTAGATAGCCATGAGTATTCGATCGTGATGTATCGACCTTCTTGGATAATTGATCGATAGTAATCGTCGGATCTGCTTCAATTTCCGCTTTCAGGGCTGCTTCATATACTTGACTGCGCCGTCCACTACGAGGCTCATCTTTCAAATCGAGATTGCCCGAGCGAAATTTTCTGAACTATCGTTGACATTTCCTTACGTCCAGTATATCACCGTTAATCTCACAAATAGATTCCGTTCCTTCTGTTGCAGTTTTTTTTGAATGGAACAAAAACAGCATACAGCTTCGTAAATGTGTTTCCGAAGGACACGTCTCTGCCATTTTTTGTAGATGGGTTTGAATTGTTTTTTTTGTTTAAAAGACAGATAAAGAATTACAGAGAAGAAAAAAACAATAACACACGTCTTTACTGAGCAACAGACCCAAACACACTGAGTCAAAGTTGCATATTAAAAAAACGACATTAATTCCGGGATTACTTAATACTATAGGATCCTGAAAAGCGATTTCGTTTAAAGTGATAAGCTAACTACTATTCCTTTTATAATCCCAGTTAATGACATACAGCCAGTAATCGTTTTACTTGCTCTGTTTCGATGCCTAATAAAAAGTGTCCAGAACTCATTTATTAACGCTACCTTCCTACACATAATATAATATAATTAAAAGAATCTTGAAACTTTTTAGAGGTTCAAAGGTCGTTTTATTTCTGAATAATGTTTCAATCTATTATTATAAAGTTGAGTCTAAGCAAGTGGGTGCTTTGATCTTTTTTCTCATTGAATTCATGATAATCGAATTTCTATTGTTCTAGAGTTGTTTTTAAATTTTGAAATGACGCTTCATATTGGAAAATTTTACTGAACAGTTACTTGAAACTAATAAAATGGTACTCAAAATCGATACACGAATGTTGAAGGCACTTTATGTTTAGTTTTTCCACTAAGTACTATCTAGCTATAAAACTCAGTGTCTGATATAGCGTGTAAGCTTGAAATTCAGCACAAAAAAAGAATGACAATTTTAGCTCCCAAATATTTACTAAAGGAAGAATTATTTTCCAGAATATTTATTCGAAAAACTCAACACGATTTTATACTCTTTGAAATTCTTTACAAAAATATTTTACTATTGGCTTCGCAAACAGAAGTCAAACATTCTTGCTTAGGGATAGTTTTATACAACAGGACACAATAGGATGACACCCAACGGTTGTGTATACAGCTGGTCTCCACAAAGGTCCTAACGAATAAAATGTGCCTGAATGGAGCTGCACGGGACTGAACTATGCATTAACTCAGTGACTTATATTTTGTTGGTATTTGTATGCCGAAACACAATGGAATAGCAACTTAACAAATAACTAAAAAATTAAAATTCAATTTATTGCTTAAATTTGTTAAATCTGATTTTATCGCGGCATAATTTGAAAAAGCATACTTTCTCGATGCTACCGTAAAATCATATAATATTTGGCTTGTTTTATTGTCAATCCAATAGAACCAGTTGACGAACTTAATTTATTATGTATTTATTCGATCATATCTGTTATCTGAATTTTGAAATTACTTCACTCCCTAAATAAAGCGATGAACTACTAACCACATATAGTTCGACGCTTCGTCCAACGAAATTTATGGGCTCATACCCTCCCTAGGGACAAGTCTAGTCTATTCAACATCACCTTAAACTAATGTATTTGAGATTTTTTGATAACTGCAATAGAATAAATTTCAGGCGCCTTGAATATTTTTTGTACGTGAAAAAAATAGTGGAATGTTTTTTACTTAACAAATCTTTGCATGCTGGCTGCATTTTTATACGATATATTTTTGTAACTTTACCTTTCACAAGATTTATAGAATTATATATACATATATATTATTTTTATATTTAGGCATTTATCTTTTTATAAAATATCCAGAGAGTGAATATTTAAAAAAAAATATAAACTTCATTTTCCTTAAGGGGGTTCCCCCATGTGACGGCCGGTTTTTTAAGCTTTTATTGGGATATTTTTTTGACGAACTTTATTAACGTAGTACATTGAAAATTTTACCATATATTTATTGACATTTTAACAGTAAGTCAAAATATTTGCAGACTAAAGTCTTCATCACAATGTGTGGTGCACCACTCCAAACGCACTCATGTCGAAAAAAAGATTTTAAACGGCCTCCATCCGACCGGCTGATTGGCTTATCGGTAATCAAAAAATCTGTTGCTTAAATTTTGGTTTGTTTCATGAATCGAAATTACATGTGTATTGAAAGTTCTCATGTCACAAGCCGAAGCGTCAAAATGTGACCGATGTCCCGCCTCGAAACAAGTGTAGTCGAACTGCAATAACTTTCCAACAACTTCAAATATTGTAAAATCACTTTACCAACATATTCTACACGTGTTTAAGAATCATTCTATACAAAAAAAAGATTGTTTCAAAATATCAGATGGGGGGGAACCCCTTGAGTAATAAGACAGTTTTAATGAACGGCTGTACTTTGTGGAACTGTTTCACAACACATAGAGCTTTTAAGTATTTTGTTGTGTTTCATAATTAAATTTAACTGAATATAATTAATACAATGAAAATGTAACATTCATTGTTCATATTAATGTACTTACATTTGTCAAATATCTTTCAGAATTAATATCAAAGTTTGGCATATTCACATGCTTAGAGCAAAAGATGTGTTTAATATAAATTAATATGGGCGCTTAAAAATATTGTCATACTATTTTGTATTCCTAGAAGCGTATGTAAAATTTTAGAACATAATGTTAATTTATACAATAAATCGCTGGTGTTTATATAAGAAACATTATGTGGAGATAATTATTCAAACAAAATCGCTTACAATGGTTCATCAATCGATTGTCTTTTTCGACCGATTAAAGCGAGGAGAAATGAGATAATATTTAAACCACTTTTTCAGTTAAAAAATAATTGCATTGGTCTGTGTGTAATCATAACTTTAAAAATAAAATACAAATATTAATATTCAATCGTTAGGATTGGTCGGAGACTGTTTCATATATCGGCATTTGATAACAACAGTTTCCCACTGTCACTACACCACATGTCATATGTATATTGTACTTTATAGTATTCCACTATTGTTTACACCTAATTTCCATGGAATTCAATTCATTCTCTTGCATGGCATGGCACCCTGATACGATTTTTGTCGAAAGTATGTTTTCATCATGTGTTATTGTAACAAGACATCGTCATTATAATGTGTCCAATGTTAAAATAAATTTTATTACTTATGCAGATAAAATAATTGTGTTTTTGTAACATTATACACTTTTAAATACAAACCATTTCAAGAAAATATTATTAAAAAGTAGTTTTACAACAAATTGTTCAAAAAACGTGGAAAAAATTCGCAATTGTTAGAAGAGAATTTTTAGAAATTTTTAAGACTGGAATCTAAATTCAAAAGACGTAGTAGTAAACAAACTGTAATTTTGCCATGACTCCTTTTAAAAAATGATTCTTTTACGGGAGCACAATTTGTACAAAGTAATCCAATACTTAATACGGATTTAGTTTAATCTAAATTATTAAATGGAGTCATGGCTATTGTTATGATTGCCATATTTGTGTTGTCGTTCAAAATGTTATTAAGGTCGGCCACTGAGAAAACCTTGCTGGTTCACCTACGCACTATTTAAATGAACAGACGTTATTCACAGCTAATGGGTAAATGGTACAAGGGATTTAATTTAAGTAAATTTTGCCATACTGTAAACAAGATAACGAATTTAACCCGTAGCACATTTCAGCTATTCATTTCAAATGTTATTGAAGAATAACTAAATAAAATAGCGACGTAGTTTAAAGATATAATCAAATAAATATGTAAAGAGATTCAAAAAATTATAATTCATTAAATGTTTTCATAGGAAATTACAATTGAAATCCTTTTCATAAATCTGAATAGAATAGTCCACCACAGACAATGTTTTGATTGGACTTGGAAGCCTTTCATGAAATTATCCGCTTTGATTCGGCAATTATTAGATTTCGGATAAGTTACATGATATTCCTTTGAAATAATATCAAGTCTAAATTGTTTCTCACATTATTGTTTTAAATGATGGATAGGAATAAATAAAGGCGAACATTTTGATTGATAATTAATTATCGAACCTTTTTGATAAAAACTTTTCATGTCACTCGAATTTCTACAGCTTTTCAATGCGTTTCCTAAAAAGCGTAGAGCGAATGTTTACTGGAATTTGTAACGAAACGGTTTTATATTACGAAACCAACGTAGGTATGTAGGACACCGAGCTTTGCAGACTTGAATGTAGTGCAAAATCAAAACTTGTTCAAGAGAATATTTCATTCAGTTTTCTTCTAAGCCATAGCTACTTCTAATGTTTATGCTTGAAAATATTTGAAGAATTGGTGAGAAGACTTCTGTAAATTGGAAAAGTGAGGAGAATCTTGTAAACGCAGCTT
Source organism: Himalopsyche kuldschensis (assembly GCA_028554975.1). Taxonomy (NCBI): domain Eukaryota; kingdom Metazoa; phylum Arthropoda; class Insecta; order Trichoptera; family Rhyacophilidae; genus Himalopsyche; species Himalopsyche kuldschensis. The sequence goes on from JAHFWI010000005.1 coordinate 4,801,982, forward strand.
ATAAATAATGCTTTTTGTGTGGAGCCGACGCTTCTGTATATGAGAATAATATCATCATATGCCATTAAAAAAAATCATAAATATAACAACATTAATTGAATATTTCATTTTTCAGGGATGTTTGTGAAAGAATTCGCGCTCTGTCTGCACTTCCTCCATTCTGCGTTCCGAACTACCATCGGATCTTTGATAGTATATCGGTAAGAGATTTTTCATATTACTGATCAGTTGTTCTCATGTGCGGCCACCAGGGTATTTGGTTTTGGTCACCAACAACGTCATAGTAAATAGTGATAGTTTAAATAATGTAGTTTTACAAGTTAATCAAATACTCTGAAAATGAAATATTTCGTGTGCAATTAATACCAATAGTCAATTGTTAGAGATGTTGACAAAAAACAAACACACCGGTTTCAAAAAAAATATTTGGTGCGGCCACCAGACCACTTATATGAACGATGCGGCCACAGGACAATTTGACCTGAGAAACACTATTCTAGATAATATTTAGTTTTTAGGAATGAAAAAACACTTTTCATTTCACGTGAATAGTGTTGTCACTGGTTATATGATTTATATTGTTCACTCGGTGAATCGATAGATTTTACGTTACAATAAAACATGTTGAATTGTATAATCTATATATATAAAAATGAATGTCTGTGTGTATGTCCCCTATGGACTACTAAAACGCTCGACCGATCGATGTGAAATATTACAAATTTATTGAGTACACTCCCGAAATGGTTTCTGGCCTACCAACCCCTCCCCTCAACCACCCCCCAACCTTCACCGCCAATTTTTTTTTTTAATCGTGTTTGGCTTATCTGCCCCATACGCCCCCAAACCCCACCCCGCCAAACAACCCCCCCAAAAAATGATATCGAATTTTTAAAAATTTCTCGAGTACAATTCCGCGAAACTTTCTGGCGTACACCCCCTTCCCCCCCAATCCCCCCTACAATTGCTGGCGTAGCAACGTGCGCAGGGTACAGCTAGTGTGTTTTTATTAAATAATCAGTTTAGAAAGTCTTTCTTTGGTATCTTTTTTACATAATATTTGACTTATCATAGAGTAAAGTTTTAAGTGCCTATTAAAAATTTACACCTTCCGTCTGTTTGATCCAGTCTGTTTAACTAGTTTTAAGAGCTTGATTTAACAATCTAAAAGTTTATCTAGGCCAGTCAATAGATCGTTTCCATAAATTTTATATTACTCTAGAAACCAAATCATAAATTCATTAAATAATTTAACAGTTTATAAATTTGTGCCGAGCTAAAAAAAACATTGAAAAGCGATCAAAAACCATACTGATTGCTGTGATTGATTGATATTTCTGCAAGGGTTCCATGCCAATACTAACTCTCTTAAATTGTTTTTTATTCTTAGTAAAATAATGATAATAATAGTCTGGCAATCTTATTCATATATTTTTTATGTTTATACATTCTTGTAATTTGCTTTAATTTATTTGCTTATTTGTTTTACCAATTGTTTGTCATACCTTGTTTTCATACTTAACTTTTGCATAAATACCACTGTTTTATTGTATTTCTTATCAGTTGATAATGCTCGCCATGAGCGAAACCGATCCTGATGAAATAAATCTCATGTGGAAAAAGTACTAAAAATGTGTTGTTATTTTTATTAAATTATGAACAGTAGAGATTTCATCGAAAACGACTTTTCGATCTGTAACCGATAGCCTTTTTTGGGTCGTATATTTTTAAATATGTTTCGGCGTATTTTCTTTTATCAAAACTGAACGAATATAAAAACTATATGACTCGTGCGGTGGTAAAGGTTTGAAGCATCCCCTATACGCAGAACCTATTATGTATATTATGAAAGTTTACATCTGGGGATGTTGACCTCATGTCGCAGTACGGTAGCGTTATTGCTGAGCCAGATTTCGCCAACTTTCATCAATTGCCATGCGCACGTGTTTAGCCGCGATACAAATCGTCATTGGCATAAAGTTTAACTATTGGTTTTGATTAATATCCACCATGCATTACGTGAACTTAAAAATTTATGGCTTATTTGATTGCAAACTCGGCTATCGTTGTGCCACTTGGAATATGAATGATTGGCGTGTTGGATAGTTAAATTTTAACTATAAATTTTAATAGTTTCATAGTAGTTTGTTGTCAAGCATTAAACTGCAGCCATTTGTATTGCATCACTTGATTTTTTCTTTCAATAATACCTAAATATTTTTCATTTATCTGTGTCTCTATATTTTGAGGTTTTGTAAGAATGTTGCCGAAAGAACAATATATTAATTGATGAAAATAATTTAGAATATCGATTCAAGTTTATTAATGCACTGGAAATGCCAGAAAATGTTTAATAGTGATTTTTGAATGAAATATAAAACTAAATTAATCATAAAAAATGAAAAAGAAATGATCAAAATGGCATTATCTATAAAATACATACTATTTATTAAAAACTCAATTTTGCTGAGTGCTTGATATCAAATCCACTTGTATTTTATTAATTTACTTCATAATTCATCCATTTAAAATTTTAAGGCTTGACATATTTTTTGCGTAATATTTTTTAAAATTAAATTCATCACTCTAATTGAATTTTATCAAAGGCAATTTGTCTATGTCTGTCTCTACCTATTTCTTAAATGACATCATCTAAAAAGCTCTTTAGCTTAGCATACTAAATTTGTTTTACGATACAGTTTTGAAATAGCATGTATTTAATACATGCACATACGAAAATTATCCCTTTGAGGGAATTATTTAGTATGTTTTGCCATTAACTCTTTGTCCAAAATTTATAAAAAAAAAAATATTTTTTAAAAGATCATATGGTTAAACTGTATCAATACAAATGAAGAACTTAAAATAATACGTAAGTAAAAATAACACTGCTGCTAAATATAACTATAAAGACTATTCCTGATTAAAACCTTAACATGAACTTTATAAACATAAACGAAATCATACATATAATGATGTTAACTGAACGCAAAATTCATTGTAGAATTAATATATATTTTTAGTTGTCACTCAATTTAATATTAATTGTTTATTGTTGACTATTGATTTATTTTAACAAAATATTAACGAAATTTATAGGTGAAAGGTGAAACTATATGATATTCATACTTTCGATGGTTTCGGCGGTAACTTTGTGGAAGTTCATTTTAATATAAAATTTAAAATAACTTTGATGATTCCACGTATTGTGGAATCATCAAAGTATCATCCCTTCCTTGTTTCCTTTAGAAGGAAAAAAACCCGTAATACATTTTGTAATTGCATAATTTAAAATGTTAGAATCAATCTTGCTTCATTACTTAAGCTAACTTTGCGATAGTAAGTCTGAAGATGCCTCTGAAAGAGGCGAAACAGGTGTCACGGTTAGTAGCACAATACGTGGAATAATCAAAGTTATTTTATATTATATGATATTCAATTCAATCGCCAAGCACTATGATTCATTAAAAAAAACATATCTACATATATCTAAGGCTATTCATTTTAAAATGCGATAGCTTAGTTATTTTGTCTATAGTTTAGTTATTATTTTCGTTTGATTAGCTTATTTAAAAAACATATAAATAATTCATTGTAATATCGATGAAAATTTTTAACTCATTTTAACTAAGATAAATTGAATACCTGAGCTTTTTACGTCGATTTGCGTAGAATTTACATAATAAAACAAAATCAGCAACTAAATATAACGATTTGTTTGAAGCAACGCCGTAATATTGAATCATACATCTGGAAAAAAGCTGTAAATATGTTATGTTAGCTATGTAGAAGCTTCGTTAGGACGTTGCTGGGAATAAATATTATTAAGCTGCGACATGCCCCCTTAATTAGAAGCTGTTGCTGCGCTAGGGTAAGGTAGGTATTTGATGTGACCACAATTGCTTTTCCCGAATGAAAACCGGGCGAATCTATGTATTATCTCTGGTAGTGTAGTGGAAGAGGCTTCACAGTTGGATCATATAGAATCTAGTCAATACAGCAAATATGCTAAATATAAACACAGAATAGGAATAATCAGTAAAATATCTTTTCAAACGATATCTTCTCCGTATAGACAGTATAGTATAAATTCGTAATTAAGTATCATGGAAATTTTCTTATTGATAACTCGTTGAAAATTGGTCGCTTAATGATCGTGATCGATAACACAAAATTTAAGTGACTTTGAGCAAGTTGTTGTTGGATTTACGATCGTTTTTTTTTTTTTTTGTTGTTCGAATAGAGAATGCACGAGGTGATAAAAAAATATGACAGAGATCCATGAGATCTTATCAATAAATCGGTTGAAAAATTAAATATATATGATCAAGGAATCAAAATTAAGGATCAAAAGCCACTCGTGGCACTTTTCTTGAAATTCTTGGTGGCTTACGGCTTTTTTTTTTACAAAATTGATCGCGGTTACCTGATTAAAATGTGTGTAATTTTTATTTTGAATTACTTTAATATTTTGGTTTCTCATAATTTATTTACCATCAGAATGTATGCTATTTAAATCATATTTAATCTGTGTTGAGGGTAACGAACTTTGTACCCCAGGGAAGCGATATTATAAAGCGTTTTATAACATCACGTTACAAAGATACCGATACGACGTATGTATGTATACATAGTCCTATGTAAATACGTAACTTTCCCTTCTTAGCAGGAATACCAGTTATCTGTAATACAATCTGAAATATTCCATTTCGGTATGCTCAAAAAAATATATACAACAGTGATTTCCCAACATCGTTAGAAAACAAAAATTTCACCATTGGAGCAATTTTATAAATAGTTTTTGTTTTTTAATCTATACCTTTCCAATTTTTTATATTTCCGATAATAATCACACAAGTTGCTTTCTTTTTATATATATTTATATCATATAAAAAATCAGTCATAAAATGTTTGTTAAACTCAGTGGCGGCTGGCGACAGAGTATTAGGGAATACAAAAAAAGATTCAACTATTTGTCCATACTACGGACAGCCAAAAATTCATAAGACTGGCACTCCGTTGGTATTGCGAACATCTGAAATGAAAGTCCATGTTATAGAAGTGTTTTAAAATCCAATGAATAGGAAAGAACTCTTGCAAAAATAGTTGAATTTAGCCACTGGTAAAAACTGTATTTTCGACTAATTTCAGTAGCGCGATTTTATTATACATAATTATATGAACTTCGACTATCAATAACGAATTACTGATATTCATATACTAATAGTTATGTAATTACTAGGTAATTTTGTAATCGGTTTTTTCAATAGTTCAGAATTTCGACGAAGGTGCTTGATGTATCGTGCTTGATCAATGCACTGAAGATGCCGAAAGTGGCAACTCGGTTCAACAGCGACAAAACTCACAAAATAGAAAACGATTAAAATTTAGTTTTTTTGCTATTTATCGATTCGTCATAGAAAATATAGTAATTCAACTACCGGTTTCGCTCGTATCGAAACAAAATAAACATCTTCAGCTCATAATACAAATTATAAATAACGCACTGTCGTTTTAGCATATTAAGATATTAGTAAAATAGCCGAAACGGAAATGTCAATTGAAACTATCACTTTCAATTTCCAAAAGCTCATAATGAGTGTGAAAATAAACATCCCTTCGAATGACCTGATTGAGCCTAAATAGGTTGTACGTTTACAGTTTTAAATATAAGAATCGAGATCAGTAAGTTTCTTAGAGTTAAGTGTTGTACAAAGGAACGTTTCGATGTAAATAATAAAGGGAAATCTTGTAAGGACGTGAAACGGGGCGCAGGAAAAAATAAATGCGAACAACAAGGCGAAGCGGGAAACTTACCGTATTAGCTCATTTTTATTCTACAATAATATCGTATGCTTTATAAGTATAGGTAGAAAAAATACTAGAATTAATAAAAGTATTAAAAAAAAAAAAAAAAAAACATCCGTGGAAAAGCTGTGCCTAATCTTATGTATAAAACCGAAACGGCGTATGTATGTCAACAATTCCCTTTTGCATTGTTGGTCATTAAGTTGCCATAAAAACGAATATGAAAGAAAATATGTTTGAATTTTTATCGGCGAAGACATTTAGTCAAAATGTAATAAATTAGTCTTCTACTGAACTTTTCCCGCAAATTAGATTTTTTCCTTGAATTTGGACATTTTAATGGGCGAGAATGGGGCTGTCAATATATGAAAGGGGCTGTGAAATGTCAATTCTAGTCTGAAATGTTCATTTTAATTCCATTTTAATTGACCTAGACTTTTGAATTTTGAAAAAAGTTGTTTCAACTTGGCCCGTCTGAATTTAAGCGCCGAGGTGAACATAACCCCTTTACTGGTCCGAGCGAAGCCGGGTAGCAATACTTGTATATTTATATTGCATTAGTGAAAAATTATTTTATCCTTTATTATGCTATGTACATATACACTGTATACAGTAAACTAGCTAATTTAATAATGTCTATAAGTGAATATATGTTCACTTTTAAGGTGTTCACTGTGCCAATACTTAGTGCAAAGGCTTAAATATTAAAAATATTTAAACATTGTTTGTACTTATCCACAATTAATTTACTAAGATCAGGACCGGTTTCGCTCATCGTGAGAATTTTCAACTGATAAGCATAAACATCAGCACTGTTCTGTTATCAATTGTTTGTTACACCTTTATAAGTCTTGGTTTTTTTTTTAAATTAAATTTATAAAAATATATATATTTGGCATAATAGCTTACGCTAATGCGCCAAATATTCTTAATTGTGAAAGTCATACGAGATTAACTCGATGATAAATAATGAATCAGTTGTGCACAAAATCAACGATAAATAACATACACCTAGCCCAAAATCTCTTTTTTCAATTGAAAAAATCTAACCTTGCCGAGAATTGAACTTGGGTCCCCTGATTGATAGGACAAAGCTCTTGCCACTAGACCACAGGGACCCACTTCTCATAATCATAGGTAAATAAATATTAACAGTTGCAGTAATTAAATGAACATTTTTTGAATAATTGACTCGATGATAAATAATGAATCAGTTCATTCAGATTCATTATTACGAAGGGGGTAAAAATAAAATGATAGAGCTAAGCCCGGACTCATATTAAGCTTCTAGCTCTCGCTAAGCCTTTTTTATAGGAACTGAAATTAATAAGCAATTTCAAAATCAATTTATTGATTCACAAACTGCGCGTCCTGGGAGTTGAGTATGTGAGTTCTACACTCAAAGCCAGGGACTTTGACATCCATACATGTACCCGATAGCTAATCCTTGGATAAAAAACGTATATGCTTCATTTTTTAAATGGTTTATAAAAATATTTATCAATATAATCTTTTGAATAGATTTCATCGTCCGCATTTGATTTTTTCGTACGAACGGTAACAACCTACATATGTATTTACATCCCGATCAACCTCCTTTTGAAAACACTTATTGTACTCTTTTTTTGGCACATAATATATTCCATGACACGTACCTAATCTCAACCGAAAAATCTAAAAATGGAAACGGTTTTCTATAGCCCTGCCGCCCGATACGAGACACTTCCTTTCTGTAAAAAAAATGGGTGCGTGTACTTATGTACGCGCGTCAGAAGTTATACTTCTTTTGCATCATTAAAAAACAATTTTTAATTGGATGCAAATAATTAATTATAATAAAATAATAAAAGACTGGAGAAGGATAGTCAACACAGTCAATAAAACTCATTTTAAATTTGAAAAATTAAATATATATATATTTTCTTAAATTAAGTGTAACATTCTCTCATTATGCGAAAGTTATTTTTAAATTATGTTTACTGCCATAGCATCTTCCGGTAATGATTGAATCGGACTTCAGTTATCAGTGGCTTATGATAACTAAAATATGATACGAAAAGTTTTGTATTAACAGCGTCGAGATATCGTGTAAATAAAGCATCTATGGTAGTGCCATGTCGTGTTGTCAAAATCAGAGGATTCATGGCTAGATTCAAATCATTTTGGAGGAAATCAATAAGTGGACAAGCATCTTCACGGGAAAAATTGACGTTGAAGTCTTCACTTAAAATTACCGGTAACTTGTCTTCTCCTCTACCAAAATATTTTCCTCCAGCTGTTGTATATGGCAATAATATTCTTTTCAGGAAATGAATGATGTCGTTAATTTTCTGATTTGGAGTAATGTAAATCAAAACAATTTTGTTACCATCTTTCATTATGAATTCAGCAACACAAAACTCACCAACTGATGTCACTGTTGATCTTGCCAATTCCGCCTGTCTCACAGTCATATCAATGTTTGAAGTAATGATATTGGTAGTGTCATGCATATTCTGATAAATGGCAACTCGTCCAGCTCGAACGTTTGATCGCTTATATTGTATTATGCAATTGAAATTTGGTATACTAATTAACTCATCATTGGCTAACCAGGTTTCATTTAAAAGTAAAACATTCGATTTTTGCATAATTGGATCAATGAGATGAATGGAATGAGCACGAAGACTTTGACAGTTAAAAGTATATATTGTCAACCCTCTCCTTTGATTAATAAAATCTAACAGATCATTGGTGATAGTTTGTAAGCGATTAAGCGAGAGTCTACGGAATTCTTCTTGAAGACTATTTATAGCTGTGGATGCTCTTCGGCCATGATAGAAAGTTTTATCATTGTCTTTTGTTGTTTTAATGCACAAACCTTGAAGACTAGTCACCCGCGTCAATGCAACATACACTAATGATAGTTGATGTCTTTTATCATATTCATAAACAATTTCTGGGTATGTACTTCCCTGAGATTTATGAATCGTAGCTGCACAAGCGCAAACTAAAGGTAGATGCGATCGCTTAACATTTATCGTTTTGTTGTTATTAAGTGGAATAGTTGCAGATCTTCTTGCTATCGGTATAGCAGTTGTACTAATTTGATGAAAAGCTACATTTCCAGCAACTTTTTTCTTTATTTTTTGAGCAATTTTTGGTGAGTTTGGGAAATCAAGCCATACAACATTCACATCTCCTTCATCATTAAATTCAAGATGAACTAATTTTCCAACAGCTTCATTTGCCAAGCCATCTGACACATCTATGTTTGTTGTAATCATATAAAAAACATTCGGCACAAATACGGTTTCATAAGGCAATCCTCCCGTATCAACGAGCGACATTTTTTATAATTTTTGACGTACAAAAGCTGTTTTTTCTGCTGAAGTACAACCAACAAATATGTTTTTAGCAATTGAAGTAGTTTTATTTTGAGCAGCACTTAAAATTCGGTTATTATACCTTGTGACAGCCTCGTTTGTATTGAATAATCTGATTCCATGTGATAATTTAATGTTACCTGGTGCTTCTCGAGATGAAACAGATATCAAGTAATCAATCAATGCGATAGAATCCAACCTATTTTTATCAAGTGCATCCATTGGAGCATTAGCTAGCCACAATAGTATATGTATAGAGAATCACGAACTCGCATCCTCATAATCTTCATCGCCATATATAATAATACACACGGATATTTAACCTCAATTATATTGATGCACTTTAAAAATTATATAAGCACAATTTTTTTCACTAGTAGTAAATAATATTAATCACTACGAATCGTAAATAATATTAATCACAATATTCGATTTCAATCACTACTAAATATAATTTATTAGCACATATATAATTCGTACTTTTATGACGCTCGTCGCTGTCAACATGGGCATTTTGCGCATGCGTAAGCGAACCCCGTGAATTTTCGGCTGTCGGTGATGCGCGCGCATCTTAAAATTTCACTCTCATAAATTTTCATAGCGCGCCTAAAGAAGTATAACTTCAAAAACGCTCTCTTGGCTTATTTCTATGAAACAGATGAATTGGCATCGATGTACATTTTTTTATTACACGTTTGCGCTGGCATTTTTTCACAAAACACGCGTTTTTTTAGGTAGCTACGAGAATTGTATAGCTTAATTTTTGTGTCAACAGTAAAAAGATGTATCCCTTATACCTTCCAGTATGAAAATATATTACTCTTGCCAAAATCAAGAAGTGATAGAACGCCAGAAAACTGTTTTTGTTGTATGAACCATTAACCATTTTGTATGAAACGTTGCTTACAAAGCACCCAGACTTATATTTTGAAAAAATAATTATTCACTGACTGGGAAATCTAGCGGCAGCTTCTTTTTGTGACGCAAATCCCTCAGGATAAAACCCTTGAATGTTTGATGTGAAATATTCCCCATATTTTACATATTTCACATCCACTAGAGAAAAACTATTTTATCTAATAGTTTTATTTAACTTTGTCCGCTACCAACTTGGAGCATATGGACTCCTCACGTAGTTTATTTCTATATATTTTTTCCATGAGAACTGTTTGTAACTCAGTTGCTCAACCTTTCCTTTTTGAAGAGAGTAGGGATGTATGGGATACGAGGACTAGGACAGGACTAGGAGTAAGCTAGTCGCTGTCACTCTTTGGGATCGGAAAGGTGGGAAAGGATTTTTTTACAGCATAAACACCCATTCCCTTTGAAGAGAATCGATTTATCGACTGGAAAATATCTGCTCGCACCGGGAATCGAGCCCGGGCGGTCCGACACGTTAGCCGACGACGTTGACCACGGACCGTAGTAGACGAATAGTTTTATTAAATAAAATTAACAAAATTCATTTGAAATCTTGCCATAACGTCGTCATCTCCAATTTTTTTTAAATTCTTGTGGAAATAAATACTGTTTTATTAAGGCCTCATTAAAAATGATTTATTCCAATAAAAAACCAATTCTTCAAATTTGTGAGAATTCTCTTTTAGTTTATAAGTGATTTATTGATTCATGAGGTACTTAGAAAAAAAATGTTTCACATTTTGCGATTTACAGACAAGAGCTGTAAGTTCACGGAAAAATGTAAAAATACTCGAGGATTTGTATCTCTATCCGTTACTCATAAAGTTTTCAATTTTATTATTATTATTACAATTTTACAATTACTGGAATATGATAATCAATTTTCTTTCTTAAAATTTGCAAACACTTTTTAGGTATTTCTATAAAACAAAAATCATACTGAAACCTCAAGTTACATCCATTTTGAAACATTACCCTCACAATTGGGCAGATGTTAACACTATTTTTGTTGATTGTGTATATTTATGTAGATGGGAGCTTTAACCAGTGTCTTGTTAAATATGTATCCCTAAAAGAGTAGTGATGTCTACCAGAATCTTTTGTTTTTGTTTACGTGGGCTGTCAAATTTTGACCCCGAGCTTAAAACAAACAAGGGGATCACGAGTATTATTTTTTCGGTATTCAATGAATGGCCGAATTCTCTCGCGGATTTCATCAGTTAAAGATCTTGGCGTACAATTTGAGAGCAAACTTACATTCAATAATCACATTAAGACTACTTGTAATAAAGCATTGAAAATGTTGGGCTTTATCCTCCGTACTACCAAGGACTTTCCAGGAGTAAAAATTTTGATACTAATGTATAATTCTTTAGTTCGAAGCCGGCTTGAGAGTGGATCGATTGTTTGGGCCCCAAGAGGTGTGAAATATGTTCTTATGGTGGAGAGGGTTCAGAAGAAGTTTTTGAGAATTCTCTATTTGAGGACATACGGATACTACCCATGGCTTTATCCAACCGATTTTCTTTTAGGCATGCTCACGTTCAATAGTTTGAATACTCGAAGAGAAATGTACCTGGCCACATATTTCTTTCGACTCATCCGAGGCCAAAATAAGAATTCCACCATTCTTGAGAATGTTAAATTGAATGTCCCTGATAATTTTTTGAGGAATCGTGAACATGAGTTGTTTGTTCTTCCAAGGGGTAGAACCAGTCTGCCAATGGGAATGTCACTGGGAAGAGCTTTAACAATTTTAAACGGCATTGCTTCGGATGTCGACATATTTCATATTGACGTGAGTGAGTTCAGACGAATACTATATTTTATGAATAAAAGTTGATTTTGTCAGAACTCATTCGGTCGACTGCCTTGAAAATTTCTAATGTGATATTAATAATATTTTTTCCTCTGTTTTTTTATGACTATTGTAATTTTCAACTTATTTTTAATTTTTAATTTTTAATTAATTTGTGATTTTTATTATATATTTACATGTATGTATGTATATATATATATGCATGTATTTATATTTGTCAAGTCTATGGCGCATTGGCGTCAGCTGTAATGCCATGATTTGCTTTTTTTAAAATAAATAAATAAATAAAAAAATAAAATAAATAAAACATAAGTCAGGCAAAATTTATTCGTATGCTGATTATTTATTATATCCACCGAGACATTGTTTTTTTAAATCGTCACATTAATGGCGTAGGAAAGTATTAGTTCCAAAAAAATATTTAAAATTAATATCAGCATATTATTGTAATATTGCATTTTATAATACTTTTAAATACCGTTAACATTGTTATCAACAAAAAAACGTTCAATGATGATTAAATGGACACATTACGTGTATGTAGAAGAACTTAAGTAAAATTTCGTATTGATATTTTGTTCAATCAAATGCACGAATGATTTAAGCATAATACGATTGAAACTAAATTATAAATATATCGGAAATTAGCTGTCAAACATAGAAAATAAGATTTAAAAATTTCATTTATTATCAAATAGTAGATTGTATCTTCCCTCTTTTCTTAAGTAATTTAATGCTTTATTTTCGTAATAAAATTGATATACATAACATGTTTTTGATGTTTAAACAATCAGATATAAATCAGCGAGTAATTTTAAATTAAAGTTTCATTCTATTGATTTAAAATATTGATATTTCTGATTTTAGTCCAAATAAAACCTGATTCTGTAAAATCAAACAGTCAATTGTTCAAGATTTTTGAGCTTTCTTTAAATTTAAAATGTCTTTGACTACACTCTGTGTAAGATAATCGTAAAGAATTCGTAATAAACAAAAATAAAGCGTGCATGAAAGGAATCTAGTTGTTTGTCATAAGATGTTGTTATATCTAATGGGAAAACTAATACTTTTAACCACCTACAATATTTATCTTTTTAAACAGATTTAAGTAAAAGCTTTAACGCGGAGAAGAAAGTAATACTGTTGCTTGTGAACGAATATTAAATACACAAGGTAAAAATTGATTAAAGCGTAAGCAATGTGTGTTGGGCGTTATGTATAGATATGCAGACAGATACATACATACAGTCATGTTTTAATAAAAGATAAGAATATTGGAAACAGTATATTTGGTACAAATAAAAAAGAATGTGACAAGATTTTAATATAATATCTTTAAATTGCTTGACAATATTAAATGCGAATAAGGAAAAACAATCGCGGATTTGACTTTAAATAAAAGCAGTGTTTCATATTAAAACGCGATCTAGATCTAAAAACAGTTCTGCATTTAGATGAATAATTCATGACTATTCACGGTTTACAAAAATTTGATTAATTATTTCCATATATTGCCAAAGAGATACAAATAGTAGAATTATTTATAATTTGCAGATTCAAAAATATCTGCTACAGTAAAAAAGCATTTACGTCTCAATTTAATTTTGATAATTCAAAATTCTTCAGTCACCAAAAATTTTCAAGTGCAATATCGTAGATTCAAACTGAAATACCAACTTATAATTTTGAAAAGGCTACACTTATATTTCTCGCGTCTTTATGGTAGAGAAATCGCTTTGCTATACATACATATTTAAAATTCTCGAGAATCCTGAGAACTTACAATACACATATTATACAGTCAGCCAATATTTTGTTTTTATTGATTTGTAAATAAACAATATAGTCTGTTAGCTGTAACAGTTTCTATCCAACCGGTATCCAGCCACAACAAATATAAAATATTCACAAATGACATTAAAAAAACAATTTGATATTCAAACAAACAAAAATATCTGCCGAATGTAACAGAATTCATATGCCCTGGTTACAAAAACAAAAACAACAGTTTTATGGGCGCAATTTGTTTGGCAAAAATATTTCAAAATATTCTAGTATTTGGAGGTAAGTGCTGGTGATATAAAGTAAAAGTGACTTCACAGAAAAAACACGTCCTTAACAATTTGATTAGCATACCCATAATACTAATATTATAAGTAAGATTTTAACTTATATTATATTACACATGGAGTTATAAAATATTTTTATGAACTTGTGAAAAAATAAAGTGACTACACAAACAAATGTGTATCCGCATATTTCATGCCCCCCCCCCATGAGTCAATAAAGACAATTGAATTAAACATATCACGCTTCGAATCCGTTACGGATCCTATTTTATATACATGTATGCACACAAAACGTAGTGCTAGTATTTTTAGTGTGCAAAGACTAAGCTTCTTGCTTAAACCGATACAATTAATTAATTAAATGTTCGTTAAATTCCCTGCGGTATTTCCAATTTTGATATTAACATGTGATTATAAGATAACAAAAAACTAAGCCAAACACTAAGGTGCAAAAGGCAAAGTTATGAATTTTGTTTTGCACTGTAAGACTTAAAAGCACCGGATGCTTTGCAGCGTATTAATTATGTTTGAAACTGATCAAGTTTACAGTGAACGGTGGTGGCTAATTTTCATGCCTTATTCATTGCTGAAAAAGGGAAATTCATTTCCAGAAACAAAATTAAAATTAAAACAGTCCTGGTCCCATTTAAAATTTGTGGAATAATCTGTTTCTGCTGGTAGTTAGTTAGATAATCTGTATTCTGTTTATGTTATTAACTAACGTTGGACTGGAGTATTTTTCACTCTCATTACAAAATATGGACATTAAGATTGCCTATTTTAAATGCACTTATTGTGATTTTTACATTGTTAATGATCATTCATACTCAATTGATTTTTAATTTAATAGCTTGTATTGCTAAGAGGTCTTCAAATTTTTTATTATAGTCTACTTTTTTGTATTTTGCTTAAATTTATCTGCTTAGTTGTAATATCAATCAGTTGATAATGCTCGCCATAAGCGAACCCGTTCCTGATCCAATGAATTGAATGTGGAATAAGTACTAAAAATGTGTGTGTAATTTTTATCATCTTAATAACTGTCTATTTTGATGACTTTAAGACGACCATCATTCTTGTGTTCATATTTATTTGAGCAATACTTATATACATAGGTCTATATTGAATTTAATAAAAATGCGAATCCACTGTAGTAAATGTTTTCAGCGATAACGTGGTAAATCTAACATATAAAACCGAAACGGCGTATGTACATATGTCTGTGGGTCTGTAATTCCCTTTTGTATTGTTGGTCATTAAGTTGCCTTAAAAACAAATATAAAAGAAAATTTGTTTGAATTTTTATCGGCGAAGACATTTAGTCAAAATGTAATAAATTAGTCTTCTACTGAACTTTTCCCGGCTTTTATTAATATAATAATGTTTATTATTTACGTGAAGATATTATTTGACATTTCTTTGACAGCAAATTAGATTTTTTCCTTGAATTTGGACATTTTAATGGGCGAGAATGGGGCTGTCAATATATGAAAGGAGCTGTGAAATGTCAATGCCAGTCTGAAATATTCATTTTAATTCCATTTCAATTGACCTAGACTTTTGAATTTTGAAAAAATTTGGTTCAACTTGGCCCGTCTGAATTTACGCGCCGAGGTGAACATAACCCCAAACTGGTCCGAGCGAAGCCGGGTAGCAATACTAGTAACTGTATATTTTGATGACTTTGAGACGACCACCATTCTTGTGTTCATATTTATTTGAGCTTTACTTATATAATTCTATATTGAATTTTAAAAAAATGCGATCCACGGTAGTAAATGTTTTCAGCGATAACGTGGTAAATATGATATAAAGAAAATTCAACATTGTAGGACATAAAACAGTTGTTTCTCCACCCTTAACCTGGCGCCCACGACTGTATCTTTCTATTGATGACATTATTAAAAATAAGTTATATCGTTGTGTGTTTTCTATATTTGCTACTTCATAAGAAAAATTCATAAGATGTGAACTTGAAAACGACGTAAACAAAATAATCGCTTGCAAAAGTTTTGCAAAATTGAAGCGTCAAAGCGTCTTTTATGTTATAAATGTAATTTGAAAAGTTGCAGATTAGACACATTACTTCAATGTGTATTTGATAGAGTTTTGAGATAATTTTCGTATAAAGATATATATATTATTAGATTACTGCATCTGCAAAAAAAAAATCTGATTTCTAGTTGGGCGAACGTGGTATTAATTAACAAACTTATTTTTTTATATTGCATGACATTAATGTATTTTTTTTGCTACCTTACTCGAACAGAGCGACCAACGAGTGTACTAATCACTGATGACTTGAGACTCAAATTAGTCGACATCTCAACTGCTCGAATATCGAGTAGTAAAATTTTAAAATAATTTAAGTATTCGAGTAGTTTCATATGTACCAAAATATATATTATTAATTCAGATTTCTGTATATGAATAAATGAGAGATTTAATTTCATTAATACATTTATTTCAATTTATAAAACATAATTGATAAAAAAGTCAGCAGGGCCCAAAGCAAAAATAACAAAAGAAATTGTCGGATTGCATATTCAACTATTCTAATCTAATTCAGTTATACGCAACGGTTAAGCATTAAATATATTTTTTAAATAAGTAAATAAAATTTGGAAATAAATCTTCATTGATAAATTAATAGTATTACTCGAGTATTTTTTAAAATACTCGAGTATCGAGTACTTGAAAACTGGATGAATATTCGATACTCGAATTGTAGTCTCTACTGGTGAGTCCCAACAGTATATTTGATTTTTCAACAAGTTTCAAATTTCCCCATCTTTTGATCTCTTAGTTGCAAGTAAGCCACTCAAGGAACCTGCCATCGTAAAGATGTTGTCGACTTATGTATAAAATAAGTACATAGTTACCAAAAAATATACGAGAACGACTATCATTTTATAGGCTTTATAAGTATTCTATATGATTTTCTCTGTAAAAATATTGACGTAACGTCTCAAGACAGGCTGATACCATGTACACTATAATTATGTATGTATAGAGAGGATACCTAGTTAATTTTCATTGATAACCCTATTCAAAAGTTCCAGCATGTTTCTAAGCCGACCGGCGTTTTTCTTGTGAACATTTATTTTCGGGTGAATGAGCACATAATCCACAAAAGAAACTCCTAATCCACATTATTAAAAAGAATTAAAGGGCATACGCTCCAAGGTCATAAAATGATAAATGAGAAAACATCCACGTTATTATGTGCAGCTGCGCACAATATTAAACAGACGTCGGCCATTAAAGTTTTCGAAAGATTTCATAAATATGAAAAGTTTTTTTTAGCAACTGAAATCGATGTTCTGTACCTGTCTTCATAAAGTTACTTCTCATTGGCCGCATATATATCTTAAAAGTATTTTTTTCTCCTTACCTACTCCCTATTCGGAACATATGGCTGCCACACGGTTCCTTCAGGATTCTCTATCACCCTTCAACTTCCTCGCTTCTTCCCAGGTCATCCGACGTCCCGTAGCTCCCCTGAGTACATCATATGGATGGTCATCAAAGGCCTTCCAGGGCGTCAGGGTCCATCAGGTTGATAGAAAAGGTAGGCAGGACTCAAGCTCCCCTGGGGCAGCCGCAGCACTTGTCCAAGCCAGGTCCATCGTCACCTTTTTATTTTGGACGTACTAGGGGGCTGGTTGACAAAGTCAAACCACCGTACACTTAATATTCGCCGCAAGCAGCTGTTTTCGAAGAACACTATACGGTTACCCTAACTTAGGTTTTTGTGAAAAAATAAATATTAAAATCGGTCTGATATAATAGCCCTCTGGGAGTCAATAAGTAAAGCGTTTTACACGTACGTGCGAGCAACATTTCATATGAAATATGAAATATTTAAACAGAACCAACGGTACTCATTGAATTGCTGCCTCTAAATTAAAAATCGGAAATATAAGCCGTAGGTCACTGACCTGCTTGGGACTTTTTCCCTCGAAGGACACAAGTAAACAAATTTTGAGATTTGTTTATCTCAAATAAGGCCCGCGAGCTATGTACATCCGTAAACGGGAAAAAAACACTTAATCTGGTTACCGAGACCGTCTACTTTTCCGTCCCGATCTGTCACACGATCAAGGGTTCGGGTCAACGTGGCCACTTTAATACACAAACTCTCGTTGAAATCTAAAACCTACAAATGTTCTAACTCATATTATTGTTGCACATTATTCGATTTAAAAAAAACTTGATGTAACACTTATTTAACGATTTGATAAAGCAGGAATCCTTTTACAAAATCTACATACGTATTTTGGGCGTTTGAATAATAAATCACATTTTATAAATATTGCAATTTTTTTTCGTTTATTTTCAGGTTCCCATTGAAGCAGCCCATCTATACGACGCTGTTTTGATTTACGCAAGAGCATTGACTGAAGCCCTTGAAGCTGGAGAGGATCCGAGGAATGGAACTGCGCTGCTTCGAAGAATATTGTCAAGATCTTATCGCTCGATACAAGGATATGATGTAAAAATAAAATTACAATTTAATATTTCTATTTTAGCGGAAAATTTTTCTTTTTGACTTCACGGCTTATTTTTCAATATGAAAAATAACTTGAATTTGAATTTTTATTTGTGAATAGATTTTTTTTGACAATATACTTATATGTCTATATAAAAATACTAGCTATATTGAATACCTTTGTGAAATTGCGTTGTGGCCTTTGTTGTTTTTCTTACCTGTCAAAAAGCTCATAGAGTATAAATGTGAATGTTATACTATGTAAAAAAAATCTTTCAATGAAATAAATTGGAACATATTTATGATCAATTGAACAGTAATATTTCAAAAGGTGTCCAATATTACACATTCCTTTGGTATGATAACAACTATGAATCATTTCATTGTATCATACAATTCCTAAGTTGGGCTATAAAGCGTAACCGAATCGATATATTATTGCAAATGTATATTTATTATGATAAATGATAAAAATAAATCTTTAATGGTATGTAATGTTAATGAATTTTAAATGACCGTTACAAGTATAAATATTTACAAAGATAAAATAGATTTAATACAAAACGTATCGAAACAATTTTTTAAATTCTGTAAAAGTGTAAGTATCCCAAATAAAAACAATTGGATTGAACATTTTGGACACTTCGTGTTAGTTTTTTTGACGTAAATTTAATTAAAATTTATTAATCAGGTCCTGATCGATGCAAGCGGCGACGCTGAAGGCAATTTCACCGTAGTGGCGCTTCTGGACGACTTACAGGTGAACGGATCCCTCCGCATGAGTATGCAACCTGTCGGCTACTTCCGGTACGGTGCCAACGGATCCGGCGGACAGCACGAAATACCGGTTAGCTATTTCCGCCGACGAAATAATATTCCATAGAAGATGACGCATCGGAAAAATTGAATGTAGATTTGATGCATGTTCGCAACAATGTGGCATATATTTTCAAACGTATTTTATCAACGTTTTATTTGAAAGCTTCATCATTGGAATAATTTATTTATTTATTCATAAAAAAATACAAATCATGGCATTATAGCTTACGAAAATATGCCATGCATTTGACAAATTTATTTACATATTCATACATACATACTTGTATACACATAATAAAAATTACAAATTGTAGCCATAAGAACAGAAATAAAAAAATTATAAAATCACATTAGAAATTTTAAAGATGTCAACCAAGTGTGTTCCGACAAAATCAACTTTTTTTCATAAAATATATTATTCGTCTAAACTCACTCACGTCAATATAAAATATGTCGACATCCGAAGCAATGCCGTTTAAAATTGTTAAAGCTCTTCCCAGTGGCATTCCCATTCGCAGACTGGTTCTACCCCTTGGAAGAACAAATAACTCATGTTCACGATTTCTCAAAAAATTATCAGGAACATTCAATTCAACATTTTCAAGAATGGTGGAATTCTCATTTTGGCCTCGGATACGCCGAAAGAATTACAATGCCAAGTACATTTCTCTTCAAGCATTCAAACTATTGAAAGTGAGCATCCATAAGAGAAAGTCGGTTGGATAAAGCCATGGGTAGTACCTATATGCCCTCAAATAGAGAATTCTCAAAAACTTTTTCTGAACCCTCTCCACCATAAGAACACATTTCGCACCCCTCGGTGCCCAAACAATCGATTCACTTTCAAGTCGGCTTCTTACCAAAGAATTATAAATTAGTATCGAAATTTTTACTCCTGGAAAGACTCTAGAAGTGCGGAGGATAAAGCCCAACATTTGCAAAGCTTTGTTGCAATTAATCTTAATAATGTGTATTCATAGTGTATTTTTTCAAGTCTGATGATGATTCTTGAAGAAGCGAAACAGCTGATTTTTACCCAACATGTGCAATAAATAAAGTTATTTTTTTTAATTTTATTTGATGAGAAAAATAATTGTGTGGCATTACAGCTAAAACTAGCGCAGCAAATATTTTTTTAAATAAAAGTTATACGAGATTAAGTCGACGGACGACGGGACATTTTTATGAATCAGACGAGAACAACTCAACGAAACGTGACATAAACCCATGTCCAAGATCTATTTCTATATTGAAAATATCTTAGCTTGCCAGGACTTGAACCCAGACCCATTTGATCGCTAAGGCAAAGCTCTTTTTACCAGGCCACATATACTGGCTGACTATATTAGAGTGAGCTTCTACAAATTTACGGCTGAATCCATAGACTATGATTATTAATCTCTTCTGAAAACTAGAATGCTAGTTAGGAGACTTATTTTATGTACTGCAAAATACTTTTTATGCCACAAATTAAATAGTACAGTACTCAAAAATTTCCACACAATTAATTTGTTACGTAACAAAAACATTGTGAATATTTTTGCTGTGGTATAATAAAGGTAATGAAACGGAAATTTTATTCTTTTTCTTTCGCAAAAAAATGCGCACTCACTTGCGCAAATCACTTGAAGTTAGTCCTCGTAGCTCATATTTTTTTGGCTGTGTATCATATAATAAAGCAAGCGTCCACAGTTATTTCATAGTTTGGCTTTTTGTGATCAAGAGCATCAAAATATTATTAAACTAACGATGATTGTTTTTTATTCTGATTCCCACTCTATCTAAAGGTCTAATGAAAAGGAATTGTTTGTGCTGATAATGGGATAACCGATCAAACGATGATAAGGAAATTAAATCGGACTGTGGATTTATTTAAAACACTCTGACATCGCTTCAAAATCCAGAGTCAATGATTTATAAAACTCCTTTCGACTGGTTTTATTTCTCCGTATAATCTTAATACATTAATTGTACTTTTATTATTTGATTATTGATAGACATGCTTAATATTAAATAGCTTAATACACTCAAATTACATCTAAAGTGGGTGGGATCGGCAAGAAATTGTTTGTTTCAGAAATTATGATATATATATATAAATAACAACTCCAACCCTTCAGCCTTTGTGATAACTAATTGAATACACTAACTTATCGCTCATTTGCAGTGTTATAGTGGTTTGAAAAAAATATCAGAAAATTTTTCCGTGTAATTGCTTTTAATCAATTTTTTTATTGTTAATCTTTTGATTTAAAGACGAGGGTGTCTCCTAAAGGCTGTCTACTAAAACGTACGCTCGCTAACTTTTTCTCTGGGTTAAAATACTTACTCATGCTTGTATTTATTTATAAATAGCGCGTAGGATGTTTCGGTCTTCCAATATGGTTATTCGTTCTTATTGCATTTTTCGCCGTCTCGCAAATGTGAATAAGAAGCTCTCTGTAAATATTGACGCTACGTTTTGTAAAGTGTCGACCGTTTGATATCGTTTGACCATTTCAGTAACGGTTGTCACGTATGATTATTGCACATATGTAGGCTTAAGCCGAATACTAAGGATAGGAATTGAGCTCGACTACAAAAAACTAAAACTAATACTATTATCTTAAATTTGATTTGAAAATTATTTCTGCGAGATGTAATAAAAAAAACTCACGCATTTCACTATAAATAAATAATTCATTTAATACGTAGAATGAACTTTTAATGATATTATATTTTCCATTGTCTTACTATTTATATTTTTATAAAGCATATTTGATGGTTAAGTAAAAATAGTACATTGAAGTATTGGTTGTCTAAAATCATTTTAACATTATTCTTTTTCTCTTAGTACCGCCTTTCATTCAATTTTGCGACGAAATTGTTGAGCGTCTCTGTACCGTGAGCCATTTTTGATAGGTTGCCAACACCTAGTATATTGAGACACTTACGAAAGTTTTATAACCAAATGAATCCATTCAAGCCTTAACTAGCTGTAATTCGTATTTATCATTTCAGGAAACATGACCGAAATAAACGACATATTCGTGTGTCATGTTCTATAATCGATTTCTCTTGAATCGTTGAAAGTCTTCATATATGTAGTTGACGTGATTGGCTCATTCATTCTCAATTATACGCTTTATATATAATTTTACTTCATAACATATTAAACTATTGGCTTTTCATTCATCATATGAAGAGAGCGACTCTTTGATTTATTCGATATTAATATTACATTATATTCAATTTTTATTATTGATGATATATTTTATAACTACACGGAGACATTAAAATTGCTCAACCAATTGACTAGCAATACATTTTTGCCACCATTATTTAAATTTGAAAAGTAATATTGACAAATCATTAACGTAATAAAATTATTAAAAACGTTATCATTTTGATACTCGGAAAGTACCCAGATCAAGATGAGATCCTAATATATAATTGTATGTGCATTCTTTATTTATTTATGAATATCTGTGGACAAAAGGTACGTGGCTTGAGTCATCATTTAGATCGGTTCTCCAGAGTCACGATTTAAAGAAAACGTGGTAACACACATCTTTCATACATAGTTTATAAGAGAAACTTATTTACGCTGACATAGCAGTTTGAATTACATGTATTTTTGGCGAAGAATACTTCACAAGTCGTATCACGTATCACGTAAAAAATATCATACTACTTCATTTTCTGGACGCGAAAATTTTGAAACAGACCGAGTTAAATGTGTGTCAAAATTTTTATTGTACTTTTTAAAATCCAATTTTATTATATGCCAGCTTCTTTTTTTACGATGGTTTTACAATTTCTCTTACACTCAAGTCACAAGTGGATCCATAAAATGATCGACGGGGTAGCTCTTCAACCTTTATAACTTAACCTATAAAACTTAATAAAACTTAACCTATAAAACTTAAACAATTATTTATATACACATTTGATACGTATTGAATTGTATCGTTGTAATATTACATTCATAACATGTTTTTCTATCACAACAAGGGTACATGAGTCAATTATATATTTTTTATTTAAACTTGTTCGGCAGACTTTTTGTTCTGTATTTTACATTTATTTTATATACATACTAGCTGACCCGGTGAACTTCGTACCGCCTCAGAATTAATAGATGTGTTAAATTATTAGCTTAATTAAATTCAGTTCTATATTATGTTGAAATGAATACTCAAAATGAATTTAGTTTAATAAATGTGAAAAAATCAAAATGAGATGTTTTAATACTTTAATATAGATATCATTTTCCTTCATAATTTTTTTGCCGTCATACTTTTGGATGTTGTAATACTTATTCTGCTATTCGGGACGGTGGGCCAGAAAATTAGTCCAGCCGTTCTCGACTTTGAAGTGGTGTAACTAAAACGACTTTGTTTTATATATATATAGGTTAGCTGACCCGACAAACGTTGTTCTGCCATATAAATTATTTCAAGTGAATATTTTGGTTGTTAAATAAAAATAACGAATGTATTGTAAGTGTGTGGGAATGGGATCTACGACAGAAAGAGGAATGGAGCGCTGTAGACGATGGCCGCCGATAAAAACAAAAAAAAAACCAACCATTCATTTTCTCAATTCAATGTATTTCATTAAAGTAACGGACACATTCATTGTTTGATCTCTTATTAGTTAAATGTCAATTTTAAAAAAGTAATATATTTTTTTATCCTAAAGTAGAAAAATGAAATAAAGAAGATTGTTATTGCGAATGACAATCTAATAGGAAATTGAAGGCGTTTGAATACAATTGGCACGTGAGAATTAGTGGAATTCGTCGCAGCAAAACATTTTCGGCTCAGAATTTGCCATTCAAAATGGTGGCTTCAATAATGTTTTTCATCAATTTTTTTTATGACCAATCGCGTGCCATTGCACAGCCATGGTGGGTTCAAATTCCGAAGTAAAATAATCGGAGATCAAACTTTCAGTCGTATTTTTATATATATATAGAAGAGATTCCATCCTTAACGATACTTTTATCTTTCATTTATGAATATTAAAGTTTTCATGCAGTATCATATTTGTGTTGATGATATTTGCAGACGTAATTATTGGACATCACTTATCCTTAGATTTCTTTCAGGAGTTTCTTTACATGGACGAATCGCGCCCCATTCAGTGGGTTCGCGGGGCTCCGCCCAAGGCTGAGCCGGCGTGCGGATTCTTCGGGGAAAAGTGTGAACGAGCCCTTGACTGGAGGCTACTGGCCGTTACCGCCTTCGTCGCGCTCATTGCGCTCGTAGCGGCTGTATTTTTACTCAAGTACGTATCATATTTATATTCATACACCATAAGCTTTGCGGACTTCAAACACCACAGGTTCACAATGAAAATGGGAATCGACACTATTTGTCTTGATACATCGTTTTCACTGAGTGAGTCTTTGAACAACTCGGTTGGCAGCCATGGGCTTGAGCCCCCGATATGACACATACATACATTGATCCTTTTGCTAACTACAATGTATTTTATAGCCCTATCTCCCTTTTATTACCTAGTTTAAAAATTCAAATTAAACGATTGACTTACAGCGAGTTCTCGCTAAGCACATTTCGTTGAGTTTTATTCTTTATAAATACATGTCCACCTTCTCTTCATCGTCTATAGTGGCACCAAGAAGTCTTAAAAGAAAGAATTCACCATATAAATTTTTATCAAAACGGGGAAATTTTCCTTGCAAATTGTTTGAATAGATCATTATTTAAACAATTTTATGAAATATTAATTAAGCAAATAATTGCGCGCTACATATTTCTTTGACAGGGAATAATTAAACAAAGTTAACATGATAATTTGACTGTCAATAATACTCGCTTATATTTATTGATAATAATTTGATGTAGGGAGTAGGATACATACTCAGTAGCACATACCTACTATAAACCGCATTTCTACGTAAATAAGCTTATAGAATACTATATAAATATGTCACAATAGATTTGTTTTTTGAAGCAATTTTATTATTTGTCACTGAATAGTCTTTTTATAAATAACTATATTACAAATACAATGTTCTTAAAGCTGAATAAACCCAAAAGCACCCACGCATGTATAATAATATATTTCCCCTCATATAAATGTACTGTGGGCTGTGATTATGTCACCTCTGTAACTTGTAACAATCGCAGCCAGACCTCGTTTAATGAAAGTTTTGCCTTGTATTTAATTACATGTCTCTTGGATGTTTGACAAAGTATTTAGCGAATCATTCTAATGAATAGTAATGTTCATGAGTGGATAAATGATAATTATCAAAATGCTATTTAATTACGGCAAATCCTTTATTGATTTTCTCGACAACTGCCGGATTCCAAATTCAAGCATAAAAAGGTATCAGGAACTTTTTAATGCGTAGTTTTCAAGAAGTTTCCAAATTCAAAATTGAATATACGAATAAGATTTTGAAAATATTAACTTTCTTTTTTTCTTTCTCTCTTTTCAAACTTTTCAAAGATGATTTTTATTGCGAATAACAAATAATGTTCCTGGAGGTAAAACTTTTTTTCATTAATTTATTCCTTGAATAATTTTCCTTTATACAGGAACCACTTGATTGCTGATAACAATAGATACTTCGTGGGTATGCATAATATCTGGAAGACCAAAAAATACATTGTGATAAATAATCCTAAAATTAAATTAAATAGTCTTTGAAATACGTTAAACACTTTACTTACTTTTTTTAATATCAATGAAAATTATTTTTTTTTTTTTTGCATTCTCTTGAAACGGTGTACAGCTTGCGAAGTGGGTTCTAAGTTTCCTGGATTTTTTTTTGTAGAGTGGATTCAGATTCTTTATATCCCTTTCCCTCGTGTAAAATTTTATCTAAGATTATTTTTGCTGAATGTTTTGAATGTGAAAATCAATAACGAAGTAAATTTACTATCAATGAATACTGACGTTGCGAAATATTCTATTTCCTCTAATGGCGCCAAACGTATGCGAATATGAAATTTCTTGACCGGGAATATTAATTGATTAAGTACTCTAAGTGATATGCTTACTACCAGCGCTTTTTGGAAGTGTCCTCTGGGGGATTAGAATCACTGGTCGCTTAAGCATGTAAATTTCGTATTAATTTATCATAAGATTATATTTCAAAAACTGAAATTAGACGAAGATAAAAGATAAACTTAAAAACATATATATATATACAGTATAACCCTCATTTACACTTATGTCCGAACTGTGTAATTTGAAGTAGTGTAATTAGGGGAGTGAATGTCATACAAAATTTGGGATTTTGCTTTTTCCGCGAAAAATACATTACTAAGATTTCCTTTAAAAAATATCGACGAAATATTTAGTATCTAATTGCTTCGTAAATGCGACCGTTCAATTGGGGGATTTGCGGCGAATATTTCAACCTAGCGCGTAATTCGGAGTAGTGTAATTGGGGGCTGCAATGTATATTCTTTTTTTGTGAATCAATGAAAAACAATAGTATAAAAATTTCGTATTCAGTCACGCACTTGTCGAATTTAAAACATCGGAGGTTCCCCGCCCTTACCGTTGACTTATAGAGTGAGTAAGCCGCTCTGCACTGGGAAAGATATTTATTATTCCTGTTTCCGTATTTTATCAAACAAAGCGATTATTATTAAAATACATGATTTATTTTGTGGGCCTCGTCCTAATACGTAATAACTTATATATTCGCTCAGAAGATTCAGTGACATTTCTTAATTAGATTTTCGTGAAAATTTTTAAGGAACATCGCAAACTTCCGGTAATTCAAAATTTCTGTTTCATGTCTCATTCAGTATCTAGGGATGTATACAATATCGAATACTGGCAAAAGTACTCGATCGATACTGCATAAAAAAAGCTTCATGTCGATTTAAAATAGACATTGAAGCAATAAGAATTTTAGAGATTCGCTCGAAGTTTTTTACGCAAAACTTTTTTTAAGAGAGCTATAAATATAAGGGTTCGTAGATGAATACTAGTTATTGAAAAATCACAGTAGTTCATGGCGATGGTTGCGATGAGCGAAACCGGTCCTGACCTGTATAAGAACATACGGTGAAATAGTACTTTATAATGTGTCAATAATGTGAAACTATCTATCAATTTACGAAGAACTCAGAAACTATTTTTTCTATGGACTTTCAAAACTGGTCAATTCCAAAATATTTTTTCAACTGCCAATTTTATATTAAACTTTTGAGGCCTTTTTTAATCACATAGAAAAGTTTGAATTTCATAAAATATTGCTAGTAAACATATACTTATGAGGAAAGTGTGATGAAAATATCTCACTTTCTCAGTTTGTCAACTAATGGATTTGACCAAATTTGAAAACTATCTCCTGATTATGTGTGTGAATTAATCACCTCGTATTGATTCACAGCGAATACGAATCAGTTGCAACAAGGGATTTATCTCTATTATATTCGCATATAGCTAACAACTAACTACAGCACTTGCATCGATTTGGTAAGTGTGGTGCGGCCCACAGATTGACCTAATTGTTTCAGGCCATTGATTTATTTCTGGGAATAGTGGGTATACCAGTAAGTAATTCCAGCTCGGCTAGTAAACAGATTTTGAATATATAATAGCAATCAACTACAGGATACTTAACGCACCCTTTAATGGAATTATATCTCGTATACTTTTGGTAAATACAAGCTCGAATTGCATTGCAGCTACATCGATACAAAACGCCAGTAAGTCTTTATTTAATGAATCTGTTTTATTTGATATCGAAATTCATTTCAGCTTTCTTTAACGATTAATGCTTATAAACCAAGTCTAAGATAATTGCTCTTGTGACATTAACAGCATCCATTTGAAAGCTCTCTGTGCTGCTGTGTTGCTTGATGCTTGAGATGCTTGAGAGATATGAAAGCCCCTTAGAATGTTATAAGTCTGTTGGGTAACGGTTCAGTCAAAATGTTTTTTTTTTGTATGTGATTCGTTAGAAAACGTCCAAAAGTATTTTAACCACAAAATTATGTATCGAATGTACCTTAAATACATCTTATGCGACTTGAAATTAGTATGGCAGCTATATCCAGCCTACTATTCGAACCCAGTATCGCAATATCAAGGTAGATTGTTTGGGGAGAATAAACTTACTTCAGTTTCTAAATTGATGAAAGAGACATACATACATACGAACTGATCAAGATATGTTTTGTATTATACATATTTACATTTAAAACCAATAATATAAAATTATTTGTCTGAAAATTTAGCTTCGATGAAACATTTGCGTATTCTACAATATCTTTCAATCAACAAAAATCGTCGATAGTCCCATAATCCCGGCGACTCATATTTCACAATGAAAAATACTGTCTCTAAATGATTAATATTGTTTTTTTTACAACTCATTTGCCGATATCTTCGTAGTATTTTACCGTATCAGTAATAATCAGACGACTCCGCTTACTATCAGCTATTGTATA
Source organism: Himalopsyche kuldschensis (assembly GCA_028554975.1). NCBI lineage: Eukaryota > Metazoa > Arthropoda > Insecta > Trichoptera > Rhyacophilidae > Himalopsyche > Himalopsyche kuldschensis. Next base: position 4,830,703 of record JAHFWI010000005.1, read on the forward strand.
AAATAGTGCGTCGTAGATTTTATTGGTATTCAACGAGAAGAGTATTGTTTACAACCAATAAAACGTTCGATAAATTACATGAATTATTAGAATCGGGTTATTGGCTGTTTTTTCCCCGGATAGCCTTAAGCTAGCGAAATTGTATCTCGCATTGTCTCGACAAGGAATATCTATTGGATAACAATTCCGTAATTCAGCTACAGAATTTATTTCTTCAATAGGTTGCTATTTCAATTGTGAATGTTATGTAAATATGTTGAAATAAAAGCTTCAAGCACTGTGGTTGAAATCGATACTTTTGGATTCAATTTTTCTAATATTCTGTTGAAACTTTTATAAAGACAGCAATATTTTTTAATTAATTCAAGTTGTTTAAAAATTACTTGCTCAATTACTTTTGATATTTTTCAGGTGAACATTGACATTAAAATTATAATAATTTGACTACAAGGACACAACAAATTGAAAACGTCATTTACTAAGTGCCTTTGTATTTTTTTAAATCAGAAAGCTTGTTAAGAGAAGTTTAAAAACGTTTTTAATTTGAAGAGTGATATTTTTTTTTATAATTAGTGATAATCTTGTCAATATGGATTTTTTTTATATTTTTATATAAAAGAGGGCTGAAGGGGGGGGGGGGATTAAGCACAATAGCTACGGTGGAAACCAAAAAAATGGAAGATCGATCGCGTGTCCCATGTAGCCAATGTGTTGAGTTTCAAAATTTCAATCATCGTATGGTGGTGAAAATATTAAGACTTCTTTTAATTCGTTCACTGCGGCGTACGGCGTACTATTTCCACGTATAACCTTATAAAGATCTGGTCATCAGGCTTATCATTTCGGTCATTAGTTGATAATGCTCGCAATGGGCAAAACCAGAAAAATGTCACCGTGTGATACATCTGCTTCGGATGTCGACATATTTCATATTGACGTGAGTGAGTTCAGACGAATACTATATTTTATGAATAAAAGTTGATTTTGTCAGAACTCATTCGGTTGACTGCCTTGAAAATTTCTAATGTGATATTAATTATATTTTTTCCTCTGTTTTTTTATGACTATTGTAATTTTTAATTTTAATTAATTTGTGATTTTTATTATATATTTACATGTATGTATGTATATATATATGCATGTATTTATATTTGTCAAATCCATGGCGCATTGGCGTCAGCTGTAATGCCATGATTTGCTTTTTTTCTTGAATAAATAAATAAAATAAATAAATAAATAAATAAAATCTCCATAAATCGATTGAAAAATCAATATTTAAGAAATTAAGTGCGGTTTGTTAATTTGACCCTTTTGTTAAGTACCCGAGTAAGTCAAAAGCTCGAAAGCGTTAATCACACGTTCAAAAGAACCGTATAATACTGTGAGGGGCTGATTTACTTCACTTAGGTGTTATAAAAAAAATGCTGCTATGTAAAAATATATTTTATTTTTTCAGGCATTATAGATACGAACAGAAGTTGGCCTGCTTACTGTGGAAGATAGAGCTGAAAGACATCACAATTATCCCGACGGAAGCCGCCGAGTCAGTGACAAGAAACAAAAGCATGGTAATGAATATTTATTCAATGTAAATGTAATATAGGTAATTTCAAAATATAATGTATAAAAAGCGTTTGATTGAATTCATATCAATCAAACACGAATCAATAAAAATGGAACGTCTGAAATCATAACCACATAAATTTGGGTGTATAGTTCACTGAATGTCTGACGTTTAAATAAAAAATTGGTTAAGGTATTTGGAAACCAAATTCATGGTAGAATACACGAACTGATTAAAAATACACCTATCGCAATGTCCGAATGTTGACGACTTCGTAAAACTTCGTTAATATTGTATATTTAAGTAATTTTGCCAAACAAGAGGTGGTTTTAAAGACCTTATGGTAAACACCGGGGCCGTCCCTAGAGGAAATGGGTGGACCACATAATGAGTGTGCAGGGAGACTGGGTTTGAACGATTCAAGAGAAAACGGGACAGAGATGCCTGGGAATTTCCGAGCAAATTTGTGACAAATTGCTTGTATTTTTGTTTATATTATATCAATTAAAAAGCTTTTACTTAAAATTCGTACGGTATACTGCATAATTTTGAATAATATAACATTTTATCATAATAAAACAATAGTAGTTTTAAATTTATGTACAACATTCAAAGAAGTTTATTGGTTTCTCTAATGAGAAAAAATAGAAGATCAATTATTCTATCTTAAACGTATCGAAACAATTATCTCCATAAAATATTTAAGATGCACAAAACTACTCTCAATTGATTTTTTTAATGTTGGTATATCAGTAAATATAAAGTATGGTGCTAATTAAAAAAACAATGTTTATATTGTCACAGACAGTTTGATTGTTATACGATAAATGACACGCGCATTGTTCCTTTGGTCTCTGAGGTAATAATATTATACGGATATAAAGGATATCATTTTCAACCTGAATGTTATTTACTGAAACGAAGCACGTGCTTCTTAATTGCTTCACAAATAAATATGATTAAAAAAATAACAAATTTTATCATTTCGTTAGAAGTCCACGAGTCACCGGACAATTCTTAAATCGCGACTGATTATTTGTATAGTTTTATTTATTGTATAATCACAAAAATTACGCTTAATAATTTTTTGCAATTTACACATAATTCAAGATGGCTCCCGACAGTGCTTTCTTTTAATGAATTAATATTTAATAATAAACTATTTTTAATTTTATTTTTGGCCAGGTTTGGGTAAGGCTAGGTTTGGTTTGTTAAGTTTAGGTTAGGTTAGGCTTAGTTTGTTTAGGTTATTTTAAACCGTAGAAATATACATCAGCAATCAATTAATAGGGTACACTTTCGGCAGCCATCTTGAATTATGTGTCAAATACAAAAAATATGATAAAAACCCATCACCTGAAGGATTACCAATTCGCATATAAATGATAATTATTATCAGGGCTTTTTTTTTGAAAAAAAGGTGCTGGAACTCACTTCGTGTCAAGCTTTTTATTAAATAAAATAACACATCTCATCCTGCTCATTAAAATACCATATTTTATCATTTTGACGAATTATATAAACATAGATTGTAATTACATAAGCGAAAACATTGTTTTGTTTCATTGATTTTGAAATCTTGAAAAAAAAATACCCAGAAAAAAGGTGCCGGAACGCGGTTCCACCGCGTTAAATGGAAAAAAGCCTTGATTATTATATTACATGCGTCATGCGAGAACCTTTTTAACAAGATATGTATTCCAGCGCCTCAAAAAATATACCTCAATTATTCTCCCAGCGACAATTTTGCTCGTTCCACAATAGGCTTATATTTTACATGGAAAAGGAAATTTTTCGTATTTTTGAATGCAGCTTTACCATGATGCAATTTGTGTCTGTTCACAAGACTACATGACGTTTGTTATTTTCGCTCAGATGCAGTCTTGCAGGGTAAGTGTAATGGCCGGCGGTGCAGCTGCTGGTGCTGCAGCGATGGGAGGGTGTGGAGAAGGAGGAGGTCGAGCTTACACTTGCATCGCTCTTTACAGGGGCAACGTTGTCGCCCTAAAGCCTGTCCATAAAAAGAGCGTGGATATTACGAGGGCTATTAGGAAGGAACTGAAACAGGTCAATATGTCATTTCTTACACGAGCCTTTGAACTTTTCGGCGGCAAGATGAATGATAATTATTTTATATATTTGTTGATACTTATTTCAGCTTACGACATCGTCATAACTATGTTTAAGGCAGTGTTCCGGTCTAGGATTCTGAAAAAGTCGTTTTTATTTTTATTGCACATTTTCAAAGTTCAAACATTTTAAAATATGTCTTTGGAAGAGTTTTGTATAAATTATAATTATTGTTAAAGATAAAGCTACTTTAGTGACGTATCAATAACCAATCGAGGGTTTTAGCTTTGCCCGAAACTTTAAACACGTTTTCTTGGATTTTTTTTTAAAATAATTGCCATGGTATCTCAAGTTCTACATAACCGATTTAGATGAAATTTAATGTGAATTTTTTTATACATTTTTTATGGGTTATACTAGGATTATAAAAAAAAATTACTATTATTAAAACATTCGGAAATTCAAAAAAACGGAGATTTTTTTTTGTTTTTTCAAATCACCACCATTTTGCGAAAAAATATTTTTTTGACTTTATTTTAGTATATACAATAGAACCTTAATTAACCGGACTAATTGGGGATGAAGATAGTCCGGATAAGGACAAATCCGGATAATCGAAAAAATCATAATTGACAGGAAAAAACATGTATATTCAGTATAAATCATTTTTATTTCTTTAGATTAATACATAGCTTTGATCATAAATATTTTTTTATTGAAAAAATCAATTATCAATTACGTACGTAAACAGTGGATGCAATTCGCCACGTGCATATCAGGAAATTTGTAATATTTTTGTTTATTTTGACCAATCCGGATAATCGAAAATCCGGATAATCGAGGTCCGGATAATCGAGGTTCTACTGTACTAGAATTGCATCTTTACAAATTGCGAATATGACTTTTAATACATAAGAATTATATTAATAATATAAATTTTAATACATGAGGAAGTAGTATTTTAGTTTTTTTTTATTTCTACCAATCAGTGAATTAGTGACGGTTAACATCATAAAAGTGATTAAAGCAATGCTTAAACAAATAAAATTCTAATGTAATAATAGTTTTTTATTCACGTGCAGCAATAATAGCTGTATATATTCTAGAATATTCTTAAGTTACCATAGCTGGTAACAATGGTATAATTTAAAAGTAACTATTAGCAATATTCAAAACATCCCTACTAATAAAATTCATTCGTGATACTTTCACAGACTCTATTACGATATAATTAATAAAATTGTCTTGATTTTTCATTAACAACAGATACGAGAAGTCCGCCACGACAATCTTCTCCCTTTCATAGGCGCTTGCGTTGACCATGGCCGTCTTGCGATAGTGAGCGCGTATTGCGCCAGGGGAAGTCTCCACGACGTCCTCGCCAACAGAGATCTTCACCTCGACGCCATGTTCGTCTCCTCACTGGTTAGCGATCTACTCAAAGGCTTGGCGTATCTTCACGATAGCGAAATAGTCTCCCACGGAAACCTGAGATCGACGAACTGTCTTGTAGACAGCAGATGGGTGTTGCAGATCAGCGATTTTGGGCTTCATGAATTCAAATGTAAGTTTATTGTAACTATACCTTATTCTTTGGAACTGTCTTTAAACTTATTCCAAAACTGCAAAGAAAAAAAATTAGCACAATAAAAAAATCTTCCACAAATAACTAACTTCTTACTAGATGGTAAATAGCAGTGCGAGAGTAGTAGGTCTCATGTCACACGTTCCAGCTAACTTTTGTCCTTGATTTTTTCTTATCTAAAAAAGGAAACGATATACCTTACTACTCGTATATATAAATATGACAGAAATATAGATATAAAAATAGTGTTCGCTTTGGGATTTTACTTGTTATCAACATTAAAAAGTCTGATGCGATAATCGACACACCATACTATTTTTTAAAAATTTGTTACAATTGGTAAATGATTATTCAAAAAATGTTTATTTAATTACTGCAACTGATAATATTTATTTACCTATGATTATGAGAAGTCAGTCCCTGTGGTCTAGTGGCAAGAGCTTTGTCCTAGCAATCAGGGGACCCGAGTTGAATTATCGGCAAGGTTAGATTTTTTCAATTGAAAAAAGAGTTCTTGGGCTGGGTGTATGTTATTTATCGTTGATTTTGTGCACAACTGATTCATTATTTATCATCGAGTTAATCTCGTATGACTTTATCAATTAAGAATATTAGGCGCATTGGCGTCAGCTGTAATGCCAAATATTTTTTTTCTATTTAAAAAAATTTAACTCTTATTTCCTCGAAATATCCATTTTAATTTATAACTCTAGTTGCCGTATACAGTATGAAACAGATAGAAGACTAATGACATCTTTCGAAAGTAACATGTTTTTTTTTAATAAATTACTTTATCTAAACTATAATTTTTAATTTAGAAAACTATGATAAAAATTAATGTTAGTAAACTTGTCAAAACCAATATCAAAGTTCTAAGTTTAACAAAGCTATATTTAAAAGATTTATTTTCACAACTTATGAGCTATAAATGTCTTATGAAAGTCATATCAATGAATTTATTTCATTTGTATCCCAAAGCTGGCCAAGAAGAACCTGAAGGGGCTCTACGAGAAGAACGACGGGCTTTATGGAGGGCACCAGAACTCTTGAGATGCCCTGCACCACCAGCCAGGGGTACACAAAAGGGAGACGTCTACTCGTTTGCAATCGTGTTGTATGAAATCGTAGGACGAGCTGGGCCATGGGGACACACGGAACTGTCAAACGCAGGTCATTAGTTTAAAAAAAATAGATTAAATGATTTACTGCTTATTACCAAATTTATTTTATTCCATTTTTTGCAAGTTTATTCTATTCTAAATCTTACATATTTTACAATATTACAACAGAGATTCTCGGAAGAGTCCGTCATCCAATAGACAGGGTGTACATACGTCCGCCGCTGGGTGCTCTGGGGGCTCTTGGAGTTGCAACTTACGTTCTTCGCTGCATGGATGCTTGTTGGCACGAGGAGCCAGAACAGAGACCAGACGTAAGATATGTCAGAGTTAGGCTCAAGGAGATGCAGCAGGGACTGTAAGTTTCACACAACCACGCTTTTTTTTATTAATTGCTGATTTTAGATGTGATAAAATTGAATTGTTCAAATGTGCGCTTGATTTAGTTTTAACTTCATATTTCACGTATGCCGCCTATTTGTAATAAATTTTGATATTCATTTTTATATGCTCGCACATAGTATGGCACTTAACTTAGCCAAGCGGTTAAAAAAGAATCAAGTTAAGTAAAAACTGTTTCTATAACAAGAAAAGTAAGTTCTTCAATATAATCTGCCTACGAACTTGTAAAAACATTTACTTTTATTGTTATAGAATGACGCAAACATAGTTTGTGCCATTTTTCCTCTTGGGAATACTTTGACGACTTATATAGCGTAACTTCAGTTGCGTCCAACATATTTTTTAAAAAAGTCTTTATTTTTTTTTTCATACTGTATTAATTAAATATTCTATAATTTTGTCTTTAGTCACAGATTTAAAAATAAATAAAAATGATTTTTTAAGATATCGACTGAGGCGCTTGAATTTTCAGTATTAAATTTGAATCGTTTGAATTTTGTACTTTTCCTCGATTTCTTATTCCTAACGACCTGTGTTTCGTCTTTGGGCATCTTCATGCATTTCATAGGTAGACTTGCAAAACCTAATTTGTGACAAAACTCATGGAAAAATATAAAATTAAAAAAAGCTACGAAGCTTGAATCAAAAAGATAGATCGACATTTTCTTGTGGACTATTTATTATTTTGAAAATATAAACATTGGAAGCAAAAGCCCAAAAAAGTTAATTGTCTACTATAATAGTTCGCAAGCTTTCAGTTGAGTACCACTGTTTTAGCATCATAATAAATAAAGCTAGAGAAGAGTGAAGTATTATCTAATTCTAGTAATCCAAAGTTTTCTTGTTATATTATGTTTCAAAACTGGATAAACTTTAAATGCTTGGTCTGGTGATTCAGACATATAAAGTGATTGATAATAATACGTGCTACAAAAATAAAGACGCGTGAGGAATTTATTATTGATTGCATACTTCAAAACAAAATACTCAATGACATGGTCAATAATAAGATTTTCAGTCGTTAAGATCTCAATGGCACATTTTTTTTTACAAATATTAAGTTTCGAGACTCGGCTCGTCCAGAATTTATGCTTTTTAATAACAATTAAAATTTTCGCTCTCAATTTAAATTGAATGAATTCCGAATTTAGCGGCAAAACTCGCAGAAAAGTACAAAATTCAAATGATTCAAATTTGAGAATTTTCAGGGGAAAAAAATGAGTTTAAATAAAACTGCTGATTCAGAACGAACGTAAACGATAATCCTATCATTCATATGTATTTTATATTACAGTTCCACATTATAAAACACATGACATATTTTGTTGATGTAATTTTCGAATAACACATTTAAAACTTAAGAATTGAATATTAAGAATTTTACACAGTTTAATAAATATAATGGTTCAATTTGAAACAATGCCACATTCTTCAGTGCTTATTTTAATAAGAATACTTATATTCCAGCACTCGTTTGTTTTCTCGAGAAAATAATACAATAAGGTATTTTGTTTTCTTCAGACAGCGGTCTATTGTGCCTCAACATTTCGTTTGAGCCACGCGGAATTTTGCGTGCTGCGATAAGTATTTAATGGATGACACATTCTCTTAGGAAACCCAATATCTTTGACAACATGCTGGCAATGATGGAGAAATATGCTTACAATCTGGAAGGACTAGTCGCCGAGAGGACTGAACAACTCACTCAGGAGAAGAAAAGAACCGATCAACTTTTACATAGAATGCTACCGAAGTAGGTTAACATATAATATAGTTTCATCCGCTCTACATAACAGTTCAATTAAACGTCATACATTTTACGTACCACATGTTATAATATATTAAATTTAAGTTTTAATACATGAAATGTGTCTCTGTATATTAAAGTCGTAGGGGGTATTCTATATAGTTGCCCAAAAATTATCATACATCACATGTTGATAGTTTTCTCTTCAAGATAAGGGTAAAGAGAAAAGTTTACGTTTCCTTGACAGATAGATCAAAAAATGAACATATTTGATAAAGGAAAATTATTTGGGTAATCCTTCAGATGAGGGGCTTAATCATTTTTTTTTACATTCGACACATAATTCAAGATGGCTGTCGAAAGTATTCCCTTCTTCTTCTCTTAATCTTTCAAATATTTCATACAGCATTTTTTTTAAATCAGTACAATCAATATGTTATTAAATCTAATTCTATGGCATTATTGGTCGTTTAATAAATTACAGTTATTGAAAATAACTTTCTATCTTTCTCAGGAGCGTTGCTGATGCTTTGAAACGGGGGGAACCAGTGCAGGCTGAGAGTTTCAACTGCGTGACTATCTATTTCAGCGACATTGTTGGATTTACTGAACTATCTGCTGATAGTACGCCAATGCAGGTTAGATTTGTTTTCTTTATTGTATAAAATATTTTTTAGTGTGTCTGTAACGCTCGCAAGCTTCGTGATATTTTTGTTTTGATCTTATGCAGACTTCACACAACAAGTTCACTTATAAACACATAGTGTATGTTTTTGATCACGTTTAATTTAAATATGATTCACATACAATGCAACATATAGACCGGAATGATTCAAAAATTACTGGCCTTACGTCAGTAAAATAAGAATGTAAAGGAAGATATATATAACTGACATCCGTGACTTTAGACCATACATGGGCAACGACCGGCCCGCGGGCCGGATCCGGCCCTGATTCATCTCGGCGTAGTAATAGAAAAGAAATTAATAGATAGGGAGAGATTAAATAATGAAGATGACACTGGCACTTGCAGTGTTAATAATTTGCCAGGAAATTTACAGATGGAACTTATTGACTTTCAGGGGGGCTTTGACGGATTTTTATAAATTATATTTGGTGGAAGAAAAATCATTTTTCATTTTGCAGCACATATACGTGTGAACAGTTTTTTTCGGGGATGAAACACACTAAATCAAAAATTTAAACGAGGATAACAGATGAAAATCCTATGCGATTATCCGCAATATCAACGCCATTATTGTAAGTCTCGTAATTGAAGTACAAGACCAATCTTCAGACAAAATTTTGAAATCAGTATATAATATTAAAATTATGTCGTTCATTATATAAATAAAAAATATATAAGAAGTAGCAACATGTTTTATTGAATTAAATATTTCTTTATAATGATTAATAATTTGGTTCGGCCCTCGACTCTGAGACAGAATGATAATTTGGCCCCGGACCTAGGAAAGGTTGCCCATGCCTGCTTTAGACTAAATAACTTCTGACAAATAATTGTATGACATATCAATGTGTCAAATAACCATAAAGGGCAAATGCTCAACGATCAATTCTGATCTCTAAAATAAATATCGTAGTTATCTAACCACTTAATTTTCTGTATTTCAAATAATTGAACTCAGCTCTGTGGAAATAATTATCGTATACGTATAGGGTTACTCGAAGTGTTGCCAAGGCCCTTAATTTGATACGTGTTGCAAAGTCGAGAGTTTTCGACACTATTGAATTGAATTTTGCCCCACTAACCGCCGACCCCAATCTCAAGAACTTTTGCTATCGATTCGGTTCACAGACAAGTGGTATCTCTGAGATTTTCCTCGGATTTACAATTGAAATAACAATCAAATATATGATACGTTCAATTATATAATAATAATTTCTTTTCGTGGCCAGTATTGTGGCCTAGGAGTATTTAGCAAAGCCTTAAAAATTTCGAGCACATCAGTATAATAAATTTAGCAGATTCTGATCCATTTTACAAATGCTAATAAATATCGTGGTTAGTAAGAATGGAAAAACAATTAAATGGACGACTCTTTTGAAACATAAATAGGGTATCTTTGAGAACGGGTTAGGTAGATCATAATGTATTATTTTGAACATAAACATATTATTACGTAATACTTATGACGAGGCCGTTCCCAATGACATCTTAGGGTTGTATTATATTAAAAATAGTTTGAATAATATTTTATGTAATAGTCAATTTGTTGATACACTCTGTATTGTTGCTTTGTTATTTTGAAATAAATCTATACAATGACGCTAGACTTTACTGAAGCTATAAATCACGAAAACAATTATTGGTATAACGTTTGCTAAGCTATGAATTTACCAAAATTATTCAGAACTAGCAGTGATGTATCCAAAAAATAATAAACGCCATTCTTTGAAGTAATTTTGATTTTCAACTTTTATTTCAACAATCTCACTGTTGTGTTATTTCAGTTTTACATTGAAAATAAGCAGATTTATTCTGTTGTGAGAAAACACAACTTTTACCTTAAGTTAACGTGCCGTCGAGTTATTCACTTTGAATAATATTAAGATCGAAACAATATTTTGCTTCTTTATTTATATAACGTATGCAGTGTGTGTTTTCTACGCAATCTAAATTCCTGTAGCGCAAAAATCTTAAATAAGCTATACGATACTAAACTCTGGAACCTCATGTGCCATATAAAACGATAGGTGGTTTAACTATCGCGGTGTGTAGGTAGTTTGACATAATTAAATTTCTGAACAGGATGTCGGTGTAGTATTAAATTACTAACAGTAATGTAATGCTATTTACATGTGTATTATGCCAAAAATTTAATTTATTACTGCTAATAAAAAAAATGTGACATGCCAGTTTTCATACAAGCTATTGATCATAAGGACAGGCTAATTATGAGGACAACGAATGCGCAAAAACGATGAATGTTTGGTGTTTAGCCGCAGCTTAATAAAATACCTATAATTCAATTCAAACGTTTCATCTAAACACCAGAATCGAAAAGCATGCAGAAAAATAAACATTTTGAGTAAATATTCTCATTACGTGTATTTTGGCACACGAACAAAATACAATGCGTCAATTTACTGGTGTGTTATCATTTTTGATTTGATGTTTTTTTGGTCAGAACACAGGTTTATTTTAAAATACGGTATATTTTTCATGGATACAGAACTGAATTAATCCGTTTCAAGTTCGCTCATTGTTTATTAGTTGTGAAGGCTAAAGAAAATTAGAGCTTTTGTAGCTGAAATGCAAATTTGTTCGCACCTTGCTATTGAATTTCCCCAACAATAACACTGATTCCAGTTTTCATTTCAATCTAAACTGATATGGCTACAAGGTGTTTTGTTTCACCCTCGCCTGCCTTAAAATGGACTTTGCCAGTGGATTGAGGATTACTTGGAGGATTAAAGTGCGAGGAGCTTGCGATTTTCATAAGTGAACTTGGTGACATTTCACAAAACAAAAATATAATTTTTTCTGTCTGTGACATTTTAAGACTACCAATTAATAAGAAGAAATGCTATTATTTCCACAATATTTGTGCAATATAACTGAAAGCTTTGTTGTGACTTCACAATTGTTAAGCAATACATTAGATATAAAAATATCATGATACTAAAATACCGATTTACTTCAATATAATTTCGATCAACTTATAGTAATACAATCAATATGACAGCATAACATGACAAATAACAGATCCGGTAAGTCATTATTGAAATATTTACTGATATTATAGTACTCTCTTTGACAATTCACAATCCAAAAGTTTTTGATCTTTCTTTCTAAGCTGTCGCGGGCTTATAACGTGCACCGTGATCTCACATAAATTTACTTTTTTATCGATTCATAGATTTTGAGCCAAATACGGAAATGAGACTATTATCAACTGGAGCTCGATAAAGCGACATATTTATAAAAAAATTGAAATAATATTTCGATTCTATTTGAATACCCTTCACGCAAAGGGTTACGTGACAATAATAGCTGCACGATTTCATAACAATGATGGCACGTGGCACTTCAGTTGTTGGTTACCGACTTCTGTTGCCTAATGATTAATTCTCTTTATTCGAAACAGACATTTCAATATCTGAAATAGTTATATTGTTATCGCTTCACAGATAAGGAAACGTTTTACTAAATTAATGGTTTCAATAGTATTTTTTGATTCTTTTATAAACTAGAATTCGTTTTTCAAAGCAACACTCATGAATGTTTAGCGAAACAAATTGACTCGTATTTGCTCCCTTGAAAAGCATTGTTGGATTTGATATATCGATGAAAATATATTAGGAACGGGTTGTGATTCTAGTCTGTCAAATTAATAAATACAAATTTACAAAAATCAATCGCTAGGCCCACTCATAATTATATATATATTACTGAAAAGATCATTAGGTTCACCGATTGGCTCTAAGCATTGAACTTGTGACATGTTACAATTAGAATTATCAAACTTTAATTCACCTAAATGTGATGTACAATGAGCAATGACAATACAAATAATTTCTATTAAAAATAAACAGAACTGAAAAAGCAAATAAACTTGTTTATGTTTATTTTCATTTCAGGTGGTAGAACTTCTCAACGACCTATATACCTGCTGCGACTCCATCATATCGCATTATGACGTCTACAAGGTAAACAATTGAATATTTCAATACATACATACATTTTAGAATTCTCTCTTTTCTGGAAAATGTCGTGATTTCAGATTTTTAGGCGCAGTTTTATGTGCACGGTTAATTTTTATTGATAAAAAAAAAACTCAGTCAATACATGTATAGCAGAATAAAACCACAAATTTTTCAAATGATCTACAGCCATAATGATTAATCGCCAAAATAATGCTGTTAAAAATATACCTTTTTACGCTTTTTACTTTATAAATATAATACTAAACTTAAACAAAGTTGCAGCAGATGACGTCACAGCATTTAAGAAAATAAATAAATCTGTTATTTTGAATATGAAATAAATTTGTACTGAATCTTCTGCTTTGTTCAATGAATAGTTTGCGAAATCAATATTTGTCAAACAATATCTTTTTAAACAAAACGTATATGGCATTACAGTCAGTTGTAAATAAGTCTGATATATTAATCAATACCAAGATCTCAAATTCAATGTAAATGCCTACTCAATCAATAAATTGGAAAATAAAGTTTGACTCTGCTTTTGACAAAGCGTCAATGGCTGCCAGATGTCTATTGTTGAGCAAAGCTTTTACCATTATTCTGAATATCAAGTGTTTCGATATCATTTCAAAATACAGTTACACTTTATGATTGAGGCTTGTTTCTGTTTCCTGTTTTTTTTATCTGTGGGCAAGATATTTGTAGAAATGATTCCACTAAGTTAAGTTTTTACAATGGGTTTGAACGTTTGAAGTCAACAGCGTAATTGAATTAAAACATTGTGGCGTAACAGCTTATTTTCCAGTTACATAAAATGTTTTGAGTTTGCTATTTAACAATATTTTACTAAAACCTTTTTTAAATTTTCCATAGCAAATGAGTAATGCCAAGAAATAATCGCTAACTTTTTTTTCTAGTTTTATTTTGTTATTTTTTTACGGTAAGTACGTACTAAAGTTCATAGACCGGGAGAGAACTATTGTGTGTGTACTGACCTAATTTCCCGGAAGCTATTTTCATAATTATAATAAACAGGAAGCCTTTTCATATTTTCATGTTATTCCATGTTGCATTTTGGAAACAATGCCCTTTTCAAATGTGTAACGAAGCAGTTTATCAAAATAAATACATAATATTAAAAACACATCCGCGATTAAAATAACTTAAATACAATGCAGAGCTTTTGTGTTGCACATTTTCAAACGATTTAAACTCTCTTAAAGACACTTTTCACACGTTCGATTATAGATGGCATTAGTTTAGGTATTTGTATTTAAAGGCACATATGTCTGAGATTTAATCATACTTACCACCATCCACTACCAGCCTATCCTAAAAATAGCACATAAAAGGGCAAATGGTAAAAAACTAATCTTCCCGTGTGTCGAACCGTTCATCCTTAATCTTACCAAAAAGTGAGAATGGAAACTGAATTAATAAAAGCTCTCGTTCAAAAAAGCTGTTCAAATACACTATTTTGATTTCTTTTAAACGACTTCCTCGGGCGTTTGCCTATATTTATATTCCTGTTTACAACTATTATTGGTAGTGGTTTCAAAACATACAAAAAAACTATGGACTTTTGAATACCAGTTTGCGAAATCCAATTCTTTTTTCATTCAATTTGCTGTATTCTAAATAATTATAACGAATCATAAATTATTTCTAGTCTTCGCTAATATGTCAATTCTCTGGCCAGCTGTCACTATGATAATATGACGTAAGTGATCTTTTCATAAACAATACAAAATGTAAGCAAAAAAATACAAAAGCCACAATCAATTACAGCAAATAAAGCACGGGAAAATTTGCTATGCATTAAAAAATTATATATATTTATTATTTTATGCTCTGACCACACCGCGACCCGGCAAAAATCATGTATGATATGTATACCGTCATAATTACATCGAAATACTTATAATAAGGTAGCAATGATCGATTATAATTTATTGAATATATTAACTTAGTCTATTTTAGAATAAAATCTCAACACTGTTCGTGCCAATGTAATTTAATAAAGTTATTTAAAATTTTATATTAAAATGATGTTCCACAAGGTTACCGCCAAATCCATCGAAAATATCTTTATAAAGTTTGTGGCAGTTAAAATTAAATATTTCATTAGACTAGATTCCCATAAAATTAGGCATATATATAATTTGCCCACCGATGATGTTTAATAAATAGTTAGTTCTGACGAAGGCGTAAGCCGAAATAGCTATCAACAAATATTTAAAAATAATTTATGTAGAATTAAAATACATTGTTATTTTTCTTTCCGTATTAATAAATAAATGTTATTATGTATACTTTCAATGCTCAGAATTTTTTGCTTTCAGTTTATTCTTGAATCCTGCGAAATATGTCTATTACTTAAGATGAGCTATAAAACGATAAACAGAAAAAACTAATTATTTAAAGGTTGAAACTATTGGCGATGCATACATGGTGGTGTCAGGTCTTCCGCTCAGGAACGGAGACCGTCATGCCGGGGAGATCGCCTCCATGGCCCTTCATCTTTTGGAGAGAGTGAAAAGACTTGAAGTCAGACATCGTCCTGGCACGAGACTCAAACTGAGAATAGGTAAAATATATAAATGTATTTTTTTATTAATTTTCAACTTCCCGAATAGACTCAAATGATTGACATCTATAACTGTGTGCTTAATCCTTACATCGCGGTGTTTAGAGAGCATTTTTTTTTATTAAATATTAATAGTACTTTCCATACCTTAACTTTATGTTCTTTCAGTTTCCTTGCGGCCAATCCGAGCTAAAATGATCTATTAAAATAATTCATCATAAATTTGAAATACGTATCGTTTGGTCTTAACTTAGGTCTTAAAGTAAAGGGTCTTTTTATAAGGACGCTTAGTTTTGAAATGTAAATAAAACAAGTTGTTTGTGAGATTTCGACTAAATTTTAATTTCATTTGTAAGTATATTTTACGGCATTAAATATGGAATATAGCATCAAATGTCTGCCAATATCCATTCATTATAAAATGGACCATGTCGCTAAAATTGACTTTTTTGACAAATTTTGGGTAAACTTCCAACTGCTCCAGAACCCAATCAGGCGTTGTCTGCGGTCGTTTACCTGAAGTTCCTTGGTTAGTTGGATTTTATACGGGTGCCGACATAAGGCCTGATTCAAAATTCGCCAAGTTGAAGTCGCAGAAAAGCCAAGTTCTTGTGAACAACGAGAAATAAAATGCCTTGGGTTTTCCTGTACACTTTCACACACAGCAGCAATGTTTCCACTAGATATTGTATTTTGATGACGTACAGGTAGGTGATGGCCGATTATTTACCAAACTGGTTGACTCAAATTTGGCCACTAAACAATGAATAATTTACTCAGCAGGACAACGTAACATATTTTGAGCGTCCCTATTGAAATGCCCTTTATATATATTTCCTGGAATTCAGTATTGCAATCTGCCACCTCAAATTTATGGCTGTTTGAATTAACATTACCTTGAAGTAGGAAATACCAATTTAACTAGTTTTCAATTTTTATATCTTCGCACGAATTTTAAGAATTTGTTTCAAAATCGTCGTTTTGCTTTAGATACTTATCATCCACATGGCAGTAAATGGTACATAAACAAATTACTTTTCAATAACTTTATCTCAATTTTGGAACGGCTTGTTCCAACTCAAAAGATAATATGAAAATGAATCGAATGCTACGTATGTAGTTACATATTCTTTTTCGGTGCTCTGGTAAAGTATTTTAAAAATAAAACCTCTCCTTCAATTTTCAATATTGCAGGTGTCCATTCTGGCCAATGCGTAGCTGGCGTCGTTGGTTTGAAGATGCCAAGGTATTGTCTCTTTGGAGACACTGTGAATACTGCTAGCAGGATGGAAACCGCCGGAGAGCCTCTGAGGGTGCACGTGTCAGCTGCAACATGTCGTATATTGAGGAAACTTGGTGGATATCG
Source organism: Himalopsyche kuldschensis (assembly GCA_028554975.1). Classification (NCBI taxonomy): domain Eukaryota; kingdom Metazoa; phylum Arthropoda; class Insecta; order Trichoptera; family Rhyacophilidae; genus Himalopsyche; species Himalopsyche kuldschensis. The sequence goes on from JAHFWI010000005.1 coordinate 4,847,810, forward strand.
ATGCTTGGAGAGAGGACTTACCATGATAAAGGTGAGATTACCTTTCTATCAGAGTCAATTTTAGTTCCAAACTCTTTTATGTATATTATATCATATCAGTACACAGTACTTTACGCAGTACAGGGAAAAGTACATCATACGTATGGCTTAGATATAAAAATGTGTGTGCAATGACGGGATGTAAACATATTCACTGGTTATTCACAACTAACAATTATTGGATAATCCATTTAAAAGTGAACTATCTCGCCGAAATAATTGACAGTGAATTAAGTTAAATTCTTTGTTATAAACGTTATTTGTTTAAAATCATAAAGCTCAGTAAAATTTTGAATCGATCGCTTCAGTAAATCAATATTCTTGAAAGAGCCGTCGACCTTTTAAAATAAACTTATTATTAAAAAAACTAAATTTAACAAGTGTTCATTAATGACTGCGTAAAAACGAAAACAAAAAACTCATAGTGAATATATTGTATATAACAGAATTTAAGCGATATCTTTCCACCCAAAGACACTCCGCTTTCATACCGTATTTTCGAACCGAAAATCGTTACATAATTTTTGTGTTGTGGCGGGGGCGCTTTTTTAATATTATTATTTTCCAATATACATTTTATAATCAAAGCGCTATGTACTCTGGCGCCGTTATCTTAAAGTTCCATCGAGCGTTGAATAAAATTGTCCTGCTCCACTATGCAGTGTTGTACTATTTAAAAATATAACACATTGCGATTTGCATTTGAAATCGATACAGACTATTTTATTGTAGCCATTACTAAATATTTAATCTTCAATATTTGTAAATTTCGATACTGCCTTTTTGTATGTCGATAAAAACGAAAAGATAACATTTGTCGTTCATATTTTAATACCCCTTATACAGATATCAAATTATTTTGTGTTTTACAAAGAATTTACTTCGCTCTTTATTATTTATTTAAGAAAGAGCAAATCATAACATTACAGCTGACGCCAATGCGACATGCATTTGACAAATATAAATACATGTTATTGATTGATTGATTGAGTAGGCATTTACTTGGTAGAACTAAAATACATTGTTATTTTTCTTTCCGTATTATAAATACATGTATTTATATATTTACATACATACATGTAAATACATAATAAAAATCACTAATTAATTAAAAACATGATTAAAAAATTGTAGTCATAAAAACAGAGAGAAAAAATTTATAAAATGATATTAGAAATTTTCAAAGATGTCAACCGAGTGAGTTCTGACAAAATCAACTTTTATTCATAAAATATAGTATTCGTCTGAACTCACTCACGTCAATATGAAATATGTCGACATCCGAAGCAATGCTGTTTAAAATTGTTAAAGCTCTTCCCAGTGGCATTCCCATTGGCAGACTGGTTCTACCCCTTGGAAGAACAAACAACTCATGTTCACGATTTCTCAAAAAATAATCAGGGTCATTCAATTTAACATTCTCAAGAATGGTGGAATTCTCATTTTGGCCTCGGATAATTCGAAGGAAATATGTGGCCAAACATCTCTCTTCGAGTATTCAAGCTATTGAACGTGAGCATGCCTTAGAGAAAATCGGTTGGATAAAGCCATGGGTAGAATCCGTATGTCCTCAAATAGAGAATTATCAAAAACGTCTTCTGAACCCTCTCCACCATAAGAACATATTTCGCACCACCCGGGGCCCAAACAATCGATCGACATATGTATGTTTTAAAATACGATTAAAACTTTAGAAACTGTTGATTATAGAACCAAAATAATAGAATATACATCGAAAGCGTTTAAAACATTTTTGATATAAGTCTATACCGTAGCGAATGGTAAACTTTTTCAACCTATTTTAAAACATTAGATATGTGTTGAACAGCTTCGACACCATTTTTAAATCATGTTTTGAGATTTTATCTCAATGCATAAGTTTCTGTAGTAATTTCAAGCTGATTCTGTATAGTACATAAAAAAAAAATGAGTAAAAAACTATAATGATACGATTTAATAGTCTATCTTTACGTTGTTTGAAACAAAAAGACGCTAATTTATCACAAAAAAATGTCTACTTATTCGACTAATTTTAATTGACAGACCAAGCCGTACTCCACTGATTCGATGTTTGCCCGAAAAACAGTTGCGTAGGAAGGCATTTTATTAATTTACATACGTAAATTCAATACACTCTTCCTTTTAGAATATTTTAGCCGACTAAAGCAGTCGGATAGACTTCACTGTAAACTTTCAGCAGATAAAATGTTTTTTACTCAATTAACCCCATACAATGAAGATAATATTTTTCTATAGTCATTATGATATTTCTGTTTTCTTGTGTTGAATTTATCGTTTTTTTCGTTCAGGGGACAGTAAAGTTGACAAAAATCAGAATATTTATTTATTCAGAAAAACTTACAATGATAATGAACAGATAAATTATATCGCCAAGTCAAAACTGTTGGGCGCAGTTTTGTATAATAAATACTAAGTTTCTTTTAGTGAATTAATTATACGTAGCTCTTTGTGCATAAACGTAGAATTGAAGGATACCAGAAAGCGAAGTTTACCGGCCAGTTAATGAAAATATTTGTCACAACATGGCATATTTTGCTTAAAATGTACATCATTGGTAATGTAAAGTAAAAAATATGTCGTGCCCATAGCGCAGTGGTCAGCGTCGTTTGCTTCCGTGACGGGCTTCAAAAGTTCGAGTCCAAGTCGTAGGTTTTTGCGTTCTTTGAAAGTCTCTTCCCACCGTACCAATCCTATAGGCATAGCGATAGCGACTAGTTCTAGTCCGGTCCTAGCTTTATCCTTCCAATCCCTACTTTCACCGAACTAAAGAGAGATTGAGAAAATAATAAGTAATTCTCGTAGAAAAAAAAATGTTGACATAACTTCCATTAGGAGCATGGAGCATGGGCAGGAGGAGGACATGAATTTTAGTTATTATGTTTAGAAAGTGTATATGCAGTAAACAATTTTAAATAATAAATATGTTATCAGTGTATAAATTTTACAAAAATTTCGGAATTTATTCGATATCTACATATTAACTATTTTAACATGATATTATTTGAGTATGCTTTATGCTTCAAACTTACTCTAACTCTATTTTATCAAAGTCAACTCAAGTCAAGAGTCAAGTTTTTGACATAAGTTTTGCAAAATACCGATTGGTCCAAAGAGAATTTTAAATGATTACCCCACTGGATATACCCTATATACTAATTTTATCAATAACTTTGGCCACAAATTAAAAAGTACGATTCTTAACCGATTCTATGCCTGGAAGAATTAGTATGGCCGTACATGGAGGACCGCGATTTTCTTTCAAAATAATACATCGATTTCGAAAAATCGATGAATTATAGGATAATATACAATATCTTTCCAGTTCAAGTATTATAACATTATGTTAAAAGATGTCACTGTATGCACGACAAATTTAAATATTTAAAAGAGGTACTGGTGACAATGAAATCAATTATTAAGTAGAGCGTATTAACTCGCGCATTTTGTATGGCCGGCCCCACATACACAGAATTGTAGAGCGATTAAACTCGCTTGCGGCAGAGAACCGGTTAAATCACAATACACACAACGGCAAAGAGACACTTTAACGACACTTACAGGCCTTGTGGTTGTGTCGGATCGTTACGTAAAATTTCGCCTTTTAAGTCCAAGGTTATTTTTTAATGTTTTCACTTCATTCATCGTAAATCCTATGATATTATTTTTGCGCATCTTCTCCTCGCACATCTTAAACCTCCGCCTTAAGTTGGCTTACTAATATTAATAATATATTATGATGTTGCCATCTCAGCAGATTTCTTAAACAATGCCTATTTTGCGTGTTACGCTAACATACAATGCGGCTCTGTCACGCGTAATATACTGTTAAATTTCACAGGATAATCTTACAATATAGAAATAGCTTTACATAAGATAGTTCAGAATTATTTATCATTATAATCATAATAATGTTACTAGCTATCTATCTGTAACAATTCATCTAAACTTTACTAATGACTTGATGTTGCAAAAAATATGATCATTTCTATCTTAATGTGTTCAATATTTCATTGAATTTCTTATTTTTTTGTCTTTCATTTTTGTACTGTGCATTGTGAGAACAGTCAGAAACTTTGTAACCAAAATTAATTCGCTGCAAAAAAGACAATGGCCTTGGTCGTAGCGGGCAGTATATCACTTTTATTCCATATTAATCTCAATTCTTCGTAAAACTTCAGAAATGACTAGGGTTTTTTTTAATCATAAGTTATTATAAAAAAACTTTTCCATAAAACCTTTTAAAGTTGTGTCAATTATATGAAAATTAATCAAAACAGTATTATACTATCCTCAAATAAAATAATTGTTTATGTTTTTAGTCAAATGTCAGTCGTCATTTCTGTATTGAACTTAACTGCGAAGGAAACGTCAATTCATTTTAATATAAAAATAAAAAAGCCTTATTTATTATAGTAGAATTTATATTATTAATTATGTACGTGGCGCTCAAATGCCAAATAATATGAAAAAAAAACAAATACAGTCTGTTCATAAACATTTTCTGAATTTGAAATAAAGTATATAGTAAATTTCTTTATTCAAAAATTGGGAGAATTTTTTAACGTATTGGGGTGCTTAAGTACTGATCTACGAAAGACTCCAGATCCGACCCTGACTCCAACTATATAGGAATAAGACGAATGGTAGATAATACGTAAATGTGAAATTAATTGAGTTTTGATTAAATAATTACATTGCCTTTGTGAAAGTGAGCTGAGATGTTTGTTTATTTCCCTAGGTGGTCACTTTGTAAAACAAACTAATCGAATTATTGTCAAAGTAAGGTTTATAATACGCACTATCTTCGTATATCTTAGTAAACATTACATTTATGTCGAAAGGAGTAAATATAGAAAATAGGTTTATTGGAAATGTGGAAAAATATTATGTAATCCCGGAATTAATATCGTTTTTTTAATATGCAACTTTGACTCGGTGTGTTTGGGTCTGTTGCCCAGTAAAGACGGTGATATACTGGACGTAAGGAAGTGCCAACGGTGGTTCAGAAAATTTCGCTCGGGCAATCTCGATTTGAAAGATGAGCCTCGAAGTGGACGGCGCAGTCAAGTGGATGAAACAGCCCTGAAAGCGGAAATTGAAGCAGATCTGACGATGACCATTGATCAATTATCCAAGAAGGTCGGGACATCACGATCGAATACTCATCGCTATCTAGAGAAACTGGGTAAAGTTCAAAAAGAAGGCATTTGGGTTCCTCACGCGCTAACTGATCACAACAAAGCGCAGCGCCTCAATATATGCAAAATACTGCAAGAAAAGCAACGTCTACCCCGTTTCTCCATGACCCATGTATCACGACATTAAAAAAAAAACAATGGTTAAATCGTGGTCAAACACCAATTCCAGCCCCAAAACCAGGATTACATCCTCAGAAAGCCCTATTGTGTGTGTGGTGGGATTCGAAAGGCGTGATTTATTATGAAGTGTTAAAACAAGGACAAACTGTTACTGCAGCTCTCTATTGTGATCAGATGGACAAGTTAAACACAAAGTTACAAGAAATTAGACCCGCTCTTATGAATAGAAGGAATGTTATTCTTCAAAACTGTAAAAAACGACATTAATTCCAGGTTTACCTAATATTATAAGTAATTTTAACCGAATCTCTATGCGGATAAAATCATTCAGCAGTCATAATAAATTTTGCTGCAAGTAATTTCTTTAAAAGCTTAGTACTTGTTTGTCTTATTTCTGAAAGATATCTACATATTAATATTGCTTACATTGGGAATTATTTAAACTAACGAAATGCCAAACATTTTCCACTGTTGTTCGGAATAACTCTAGAAAAGTCAATTTCATTACTTATATAATATTAAACTATTTGTAATAAATCAAAATCGGTCCGGTCCGTGGCGTAGTGGCAACGGTATTGACTTGCGTGCCGGACCGCCCGGGTTCGATTTCTGGTACGAGCGGATTTTTTCAGTCGATAAATCTGTTTAAAGGCATTGGTTTTTGTGTTGTTGAAAATCCTTTCCCACCTTTCCGATCCCAAAAAAGCGACGTATAGTGACAGCGATTCGCTAATCACTAGTCCTGTCCTAGTCCTCGTATCCTTTCCATCCCTACTCTCTTCGAAAAAGAGAGGTTGAGCAACTGAATAACATGCAGTTCTCGTAGAAAAACATATGTTCAGATAAACTCCGTGAGGAGTCCATATGCTTCAATTTGGGAGCGGGCATGGTTAATTTTTTTTCTTTTCATACAGTGCCGTTACATACTCTGGTAATAGTTGATCCCACCTACCGACTAGGTGGAAATTAATGAACCGGGATTTTTATAAACCATTATGAAGCACATTACACTATGTATAGTTGCATTAATCCATGTTAAATTAATCTCTCATTATTTTTATTTTTTTACAGACATAACTTAAATCAGCGTTGTCCAACAGAAATCGTTTGGTGGGCCAAATAAAATATTACCGGTAAATGGTGTGCCGCATAAAAAAACAAAACAAACGTAATAAAAACAATTTATTAATTAATAATTACAATGACACTTTTTTATTTAAAAACAACCAAAAAACTTATCAAAACATTTTATTGACTTAATAATTATTGTGACACTTGTTTATCGACTGGTAATTTATTCGATGTACATCGCAGTTGATTGAAGTTTACATCGGCCAGCCTGTTGTGACATTTCGTTTTTACTTTTTAAGGCTACAAACTCCAATAGATCGGCAGAAAATCTTAAATTAGGCCGCATGCGGCCCGTGGGCCGCGTGTTGGACAACGCTGACTTAAATGAAAGGTATCATATAAAATATATAACATTGAAATCAAACGTATTACGATATGATATATTATCTACCTTTTACATGGTTATTAATTCTCATTTTTATCTACTATCGAATATTACGAAAAAATATATGGTCTTTATTAATTTTAATTTATGTAGATTCCTCATAATGTTCATTCGAATATTTTTCAAATAACTTGAAATGCGGAACTTAGTGTCCCAATATTTTTCAAAAATCTTATTAAAATTAAGACGGAATAGTAAAGTATAAAATACAATTGATTTTTTCAATCTAACAAAGGAAAGTAATGAAATACTTTCAATTGTAATGGGGCATCTGAATGTTTTAAAATCGTGAGCTCGCTGCTAAATGTTTGTCGAACATTACATAATATTATATCGATAAAATTTAATAAAGCCTATGTCTACTTGGACGCTAATATTTACGTAGCTATTGTGTTCAACCATAGCTTTTTAATCTACCCTTAACTTAAACTGAAAACTTAAACATTTTTTGCGAATATAACCCATAAGTATAATGAGTTAATTTTCTTTTCACAATATAAAAAGTAAAGAGGATAGCATATTGCTCAAGACATAAATTCAAGTACCTGTCAAATGCAGCGATTTTCTTTTCTGTTCTTAATAATATCAAGAGATGAAAGATTTCATATGAGAAAAAATAAATAGGTTTCATTGTTGATCGCGACGAGGCGTCCACTATCAATTACAAACACACATGAAACGATCCCAAAATTGTTTGTTAATAAAACGTGTGACAAGATTATGTTGTTATAATGTACATGGAGCTGAAGTGGAATTGGTGATTGCACAACCGCCCTTCCTCCAAATCATTTTGTAAACTTTTTTAACCGTAATAAATAATCATGGGCGTGTGTGAGTCCGACGGAAACACCGCATAAATCCCGATTGGCCGACAAGAGTCCCAAACGCCGAAGTTTCAAACATTACATTGGCAGTCTTTTCGAGTCTCAGATTTTAGCGAATTTATATCAGTTTGTCTCGTAACGATATTATACCGCAGGGATTTTATGGCAGCTATTATGTCAATTTCACGAATAAAGATCTTGAAAGATTTAGTGAAAATCTAAATAGATGGATGTTGACAGAGATATCTTCAAAGATAAACTTTTTTTACATAACTCGATTCAAACAATACCATGAGTTATTACTGTTATAAAACAAGAAAGTTTTTTTTATAATATTTATAGTCATCATAGCTTTCGTTGAGAGGAAACCGTTCCCGATCTTTAAATACTGTATGTGGGAGTAGTGAAATGTTTTATTTATTCAAATATAATGACTTTCTGCCAATAATTGACAGTTACTTTAAAAGTGATGAGGAATATTTTTACCTGAGAAAATATCTTTTCATTAAACATTTACACCTGCCGTAAACTGTAACAGTGTTTCAAAAGTTTTGCAAAATGTTTTCGAAGTGCTCAAAATGCTCGACGTTAAATGTAAATTTCAACATTATTCAATCCAATAAATAATTTACGGGTAAATCAAATTTCCTAGTATTTAAGGAATTAATAATAATTCTGGAATTTTGTAGTGTACATTTTGTATAAATTTGCATACAACAAAATAGATATCACATCTTATGTTGAGAGTTGTTACCAAATTCAACGGTGTAGTTAGCAAGTACAGCAAATACTTTTATTAATAATTAAACAGTGATAATAAATATACATAAATTTAAAATTCATTCATGGAGATGTTTGAGAAATTAACTAAATAGTGAACCGAATCCGTTACATAAAGAATCAGGGCTGTGGAATCGGAGTCGTTGCGGCGATTTGGCTTGAGTCGTACTCGGAGTCGGAAATTTTGAAAAGTTTGAACTTTTTATTTTTGCATTTTATATGTCAAATTTGGCTTTTGGTCGCATTGATAGGGTTGATATTTAATTGAATACACATAAATAGGAAAATTAGAGGAAAAAAGTGACGATATTGAACTATTTTGGTCGGAGTCGGAGTGTTTTAGGTCAATGTTGGAGTCGGAGTCGGAGTTTTTTTTTCACCGACTCCACAGCCCTGTAAAGAATACAATAAATACAAAGATGTTTGGCTTAGAGGCAAACTATGGCAAGTCCATGTTTTAGATCCTCGTGTTCAATTCTACATGCTCGTAAAATTATGTATGGAATCGAAGAAATTTATTTAAATTTTAAAGTTTACTTTTAGTCGGTTAATAATGAATTGCTGAAAATTCCGACATCGTTTCCCTCGTTACAATACTAATAAAACAATGGATCTGTCTTTTTTGCAGTGTGGATTGACATTTAAGACTTCATTTTGTTTTCGCTCTCTATTATGCAAAGTAAAAATAACTAAATGAAAAAAATATTGACACAAGTAATCCTCATTACGAAACCAATAAATTCTATCAAAAGATAAGATGATATGAGAGATCAAAAGATGTGATATACATTATAATATAATAAAATAATATTTTACATTTACTCTCCATTAGATACTTAAAGATTAACATTACTCGGCTTCAGATAATACTGAATCTTAAAAAAAAGATTAAAAACGCATATTTTTATTGCCATATTATTGTTTAGTTAGCACATACCAAAGAGCACGGGCCGTCCGTAACTTTGTACCTATGTATGTCAAAAGTATTCAAGGTAAATAATTAAATATTTGTATAATGTAGTTTCATGCAATTTTTACAGTTTTATTGTCATATTTTTGTACTATTTTCAGGGGAAAGGAGAAATGCTTACTTATTGGCTGGAAGGGGAAGAACCTGGGAGACGAGAAGCACGCGCAATTCGAGAGGTATCGCAGACATCTTTGTTGGCTTCGTGCAGCTCAGATTGTACGTATGATTTCAAATGTTTCTTTTATTATTTTAAAGTGAATGAAAGATTTTTGTGTATCATATTTCCCAGCGTGATAATACAAAAGATAAGCCCGATATCACTACCTTCAATAGTGTAGGTAATATAAAATTCAACATAAAAACTTTTTTTATTCATCATCAAAGTTAGTATCGTAAGCAGTGACGGCTGGTGACGGGGTGTTGGGGGTGCAATGGAAGATTCAACCATTTTTGCAAGAGTTCTTTCCTATTCATTGGATTTTAAAACACTTCTATAGCATGGACTTTCAATTCAGATGTTCGCAATACCAACTGTTTCTCTTCCATAGTACGGAAAAATAGTTGAATCTTCCTTTTGCACCCCCCAGCCTTACGATTCGTAAGGTTGCTTTAGAAATAAATACAAATTATGTTACTTATATAGTATGCAAATTACAACACTAAAGAAGCCTTGCGATAGTAGTCAGATGATGCTTCTTACAAGGCGGAACACGTGTCACTATTCGCTGCACACTACATGGAAAATAAAAGTTATTTTTAATTTTATATTAAAATAAATTAGATAAATTAAAAAGAAATATTACTCAAATAGGTCTAAAAATGGGTCTCCAATAATATAGATTGGTTAAGGTTTTGAAGATACATTTTTAACTATTTTTAGTAATGTAATTAAGAAACTGTTTAAAAAGATACAAACAGCTTCTTGAAAGATTGATGAGAAATTTTTCCGGAAATTCTATTTTTAATTCATATCAGTCTACTTGATAAGAATGCATTTTAATATAAAGGTGGCAAAATAATTGTATGATTCTTGCCTATTTTAAAACAAGGTTGTGACTTGAATAAGGTTGAGAACCTGTGATATAGAATATCTATTACACGGGTTCTTAACCTTATTGCGAATCCGGGCGCATTTGAGATTGAGGAGAATAGTGACGGGCGCAGGCGGATTTTGTAAAAAACAGTACCTAGTAAATATTTACTAATTTTTGTGATTGTTTCCTGGGAAGCTTTACATATGTATATGCTACATTCATAAACTATTTTTTAGTTTACCTTTAAAAATTAAAAAAAAAACTATACAGTTACGTGGCAATAAACAATTCTTCGAAAAATGATTTCAATACATAAAATACAATTCTGATAAAATTTGGGCTTTTTCGGCATTTGAATCATTGTAGTGGGCGCACGATAATAGCTCCGCGGGCGCAATTGTGCCCGCGGGCACAGGGTTAAGAACCCCTGATCTATTATGAGATCGTTATCATATAAAATTTACTCAGTTGAGAAAGGAGTCCTCGTAAACATTGATTATTTACAGTTTGCGTTACTTGATTCTTTATAGATAATTCAATAAATTATTCATTTCGCATATTGCTTCCAGTGGCTTGTGATACGCCGGATCTTCTGCGCCGTCCAGGGTTGGCAGGAGCAGTTGGCTTGCTGCGCGGAAGGATCACGCCAGTGGCGGCTCGGTCGCAGGAGTTGCCCATGGGACCAAGAACTAGGGCGCCATGTTGCTGTCAGACGCCACCAGCTCGAGCTCATCGATCGGCTCCACAGGTCACGTTTAAAGATTTCGACTACGAATTATAAATGACCATTATCTTGCTTTATCTTTACCGGACAATTCAATTCAAACAGATCATCAATTGCGTTTCCTCATTTGTAATTTTTTCAATGACAATACATCAGACTTTTAAATCTGCTGAATTTATTGGTAAAAGTGAGATTCAAACTATTATCTCTTCGATGGTTTCGGCGGTAACTTTGTGGAAGTTCATTTTAATATAAAATTTAAAATAACTTTGATTATTACACGTATTGTGTAACTAATTGTGACACGTGTTTCGCCTATTTCAGAGGCATCTTCAGACTTACTATCGCAAAGTTTGCTTAAGTAATGAAGCAAGATAAATTCTAACATTTTAACATTTTAAATTATGAAATTACAAAAATGGATTACGGGTTTTTTTCCTTCTAAAGGAAAACAAGGAAGGGGTGATAGAATCAAAAAAAAAAAAAATGCATTAACATAATGATACTAATAAGGTGCAATCACTCAATCAATTAGATTGGGATTTTTCCTTTTAAGGGACGCAAGAGAGGGTTATAGAATCGAAACAAAGCAAACAAATATATTTCTAATGACGTTAAACATTACAAACTAATAAACTATAAACTAATGAGCTGCAATCAATCAGTTAGGTTGGGTGATCACTCTTTTGAATTGGGAATAATGTCAGCAGAGGTGAGCAACCTGTCCTGTTAAGAATATTATTTAATAATATATCTTTTTTATTAAGAGTTTTATTTATTTCTAAAAATTCTAGACTATTCATCTTTAAACCTTTTTTATTTACTCGGTGGAGTATTTCTACATTACTAGTCTGATTAAAATTATGGTCATTTTCTATTAAATGATTGGCAAACTCAGAAAAATTATTACTCTTTAGACATCTTATATGTTCTTTAATTCTAATATTAAAGTTTCTACCTGTCTGTCCAACATAAGACGCTGGACAGTCTCCACAAGAGAGTCGATAGATACCACTCTGTGACGATGAATCTACGCGATCTTTACTGTTCAATAAAAAATTTCCTAAATTATTTACTGTGTAAAAACGCGGGTTCTATATTGTCTGGCAAAAACTTAACTATCTTTGACGAAATGTCTCCTAAATAAATGATTCTACGCCAGTGTTTAATATTTTCGTTTGCTTTCTTCTCTCCTGAAAAAATATTATTAACTATGAGTTGTTTAACTTGCTTACGTTTAAGTAAGTTAACGACTATATCTGTGTTATAACCATTATTTACAGCTATCTGTTTAATAATGTTTAACTCTAATTCAAAGATGACTTTAGTGAGAGGGATGTTAACTAATCTATTAATCATTGCATGGAATGATGAGAGCTTTTGTATAGAACCCGCGTTTTACACAGTAAATAATTTAGGATTTTTTTTATTGAACAGTAAAGATCGCGTAGATTCATCGTCACAGAGTGGTATCTATCGACTCTCTTGTGGAGACTGTCCAGCGTCTTATGTTGGACAGACAGGTAGAAACTTTAATATTAGAATTAAAGAACATATAAGATGTCTAAAGAGTAATAATTTTTCTGAGTTTGCCAATCATTTAATAGAAAATGACCATAATTTTAATCAGACTAGTAATGTAGAAATACTCCACCGAGTAAATAAAAAAGGTTTAAAGATGAATAGTCTAGAATTTTTAGAAATAAATAAAACTCTTAATAAAAAAGATATATTATTAAATAATATTCTTAACAGGACAGGTTGCTCACCTCTGCTGACATTATTCCCAATTCAAAAGAGTGATCACCCAACCTAACTGATTGATTGCAGCTCATTAGTTTATAGTTTATTAGTTTGTAATGTTTAACGTCATTAGAAATATATTTGTTTGCTTTGTTTCGATTCTATAACCCTCTCTTGCGTCCCTTAAAAAGGAAAAATCCCAATCTAATTGATTGAGTGATTGCACCTTATTAGTATCATTATGTTAATGCATTTTTTTTTTTTTTTTGATTCTATCACCCCCTTCCTTGTTTCCTTTAGAAGGAAAAAAACCCGTAATCCATTTTGTAATTTCATAATTTAAAATGTTAAAATGTTAGAATTTATCTTGCTTCATTACTTAAGCAAACTTTGCGATAGTAAGTCTGAAGATGCCTCTGAAAGAGGCGAAACACGTGTCACAATTAGTTACACAATACGTGGAATAATCAAAGTTATTTTAAATTTTATATTATTATCTCTTCGTCATAATGTAAAAAAAAATGAGATTAGGTACTGAAATTTTAAATTAAAAAATCAAAATTTTATGGTGAAAACTGGTTATGATTTATACATAACACGTAACCAAAGATCTCATTGTATAAATGACGTAAAGATCTACGATAATGTTTTTAAATTATATTATACTTAGTTATTTGTCAGTAAATGTTAGGATAAAATGGATTAGCGAATATCATTCACAGTAGGTACATACAAAATGAATTCCTAGTAACAAGCTATAATACTACATACTTATAACTTCCTCCATGATGTTTTGCATTCATATGTGGGCTCATTAAGCCCTTACGCCACGATAATTAAATTGCCAAAAAATATGTTCACATTTTTAAAGTATTGTAAATACGTGTCTTTTATCAATTTAATTATATACATACTATATCTTTAGGTAAACGATATAATTACGATTTTTTTATAAGAACATTATTTGTTAACTTGGTAGCTGAAGTTTTGAGAACTGATTTTTAGTAGTATACATAAATAAATTAAAAAATCATTTGTTTAAATTTGTGCTATAATTGAGAGGCTTCCTAATAAATAAATAAATCTACTGTCGTTTGTAAAAAAATACAAAAAAGGCCAGTATGTGGTGGGAAACACTAAATCTACAGAAACCAGGAGGAAATAGAATTTTTGTGTGATGGTTCTTCCATTTTTATTAATAACAACATTCCTAGATGATAATAATAGTTTTAATTTTTTAATATAGCAGCAATTAATTTATTGTGAAATTATTGACTACTTATTGGATTTCTCATAGATGTGTTTGTCAGTATCCGAGGCTTTTTGCATTAAACTTAGATCATCTTACTAGTGATGTTCGCCCACCGCGTTGAACTCCTACCAACTCCACTTTCGCCTTTTTAAAGTCTCCTTTCTATTGATATGTCACTTCAATATAGAAATGTTTTGATTGATATAAATTGCTTATAGAATTAATGTTTGTATGACTGGGAAGATTACATAAGTATATTGTATCAAAAGATCTATAATATAGTCAATTAAATATTTGTTTAACTTATTGAAAATAAATAAATACTTGTATTTAATTATGGTAATGTTAATCTAATGACTTTTAATAATATGATAAAACATACTTTTAGATTACATAACATAAAATAATTATACTTCAAATTATTCATATTACCTGTAAGGTATTTGTTCAGTTGTATTTTTAATTGAAATTGGGTTTATTTTTAACTTGAACATTGAGATACCTTCAAACGGGGTTAATAGAGACTGCGGGGTGAATAGAGACAAAAACAAGGATTGGACTTTAGCAAAACTTTACTAAGTATCCAATGTATCTTTTTGCTGTCTCTATATAATTCTTTACAATGACTATAATACTATCTGTCGAATGACAAAACCAAACCAACATATTATATTAAAAAAAAAAAATATTATTCAATGTCTTATATGACTATACATTTTTCGAATTTATTATTTTATAATTCAAATGTTAAGAATGAAGATACTCCAAATCACAGGAAATTTTTTAAAAAATATTTTTATAATATACATTATATTTATTAGATGTAGTTTTTTTGTAAAAAAGAATGAAAGATCCTCTTTTTAGAAGTGTTGTCAAAAAATCTGTCAATTTAAAATCGTAATAAACGTTTTTAGATGTGAAAGTTTTAATTAAATTTGATTGTCTTGAATGCACAGTATTTATTGAAAAAAATGTTTGCTATATAACTCAGTAATGATCTATTTAGCTTGAGAGACAATAACTCAGGTTATTGTCTCTAATATCTGTAATAACCTGTTCATTTTAATTTCGTACGATTAAGTGATAAAGTTATTTATAAAAATACAGGTATATAACCGATGAATAAATCTCATAAATTTCTACTCAAAATGACAAAAAAAAGCTTTTAGCACACAGCACATATGAAAGTGGCGAGCTTATGCATATTTTCAATGGTGTATCTTTCTTTAAGTATACAAACCATTTTTTAATTTAAATTTGCATGAATGTATTTTATTCTTCTCACTGGGTAATAAGCAAATTTTTATGTTTGTAAATACATATTAATTGTCTAAGGGTATTGAAGCTTTAACTCAGTACATACTATAATAAGTGTTATATTTAATGTAAAAATATCATTAATATAGGAGTAAATTACTTTGAAAACCAAATAACATGTCAAAGCACTATGTAAAATGAAACACCACAATACTTGGGAAAATTAGGCTTACATACACTGTGAACCAATAAATATCAGTAGTATAAAATAATTATGAATTGTTGTGAGTTAATTGCTAATAAAAGGTCTATATTGATGTGAATTGAATTTTTTTACATATTTACATAATTATGTATTATATTTGTCATCAAATCTGCCACTGCTATGAAAAAAACCACATAATTTGGACTGGTAGTTGTAACGTAACATAAAATTTTACTTCTCAGTATATTGATATTGATAGTGATAGTAAATGTAAATTATTATGAAATATGATTATTGCAATTGATGAGTTTATGAAAATTGATCCAGAAAAGTGGTTTGTATGGTTAATCGTTTTCTTATTACTATAAATGTTATAATATTATAGATGTTTGGTATTGACTGCCAGACGTCCAATCAATGTATTGGTGTTCATATTGTTAATTAAGGTTTAGTATAAACTAAAAAAGGTAATTTATGACATGGATTCATGTATTTAGTAACATTTTAATATTTGATATTAATGTCATCAAATTAGTGAAAGAATGACAGATAAAATAAGAAACGCTTTTTTTGTCTTCCTTGCCCATGCCAAACATAAAAAGGCCAACACTACAACATACTTACTCATACATTTTAAAAATTAATGTCAGTTGTTTTTCAAAAAATCTATGTTTTACGTGTTTTGAAACAACTGAACAAAAAAATACATTATTTACATAGAATACTTTATAAATTGAATGCCTGATATTCTAATGGATATAATTATATTATAAGGTTTGTAAAATTAACCATTGACTTTATTAGTATGTCTGCAAGTCATTTTAGAATAAAAATAAAAATTATTAAAAATATACTTCTTTTCATAAATTGTCGTTTTGTAAGATGAAAATTAAATTTGTAAAATTTGGAATATGAATTTTCAAAACCTTCTTGAAATTATTCCACACTATCCCAAGTGGCATGAGACTGATTTCTATGAAGAAAAGTTGTAAAGCTATTTTATTCTAGTAATGATTTTAAAATATTTATATCGAAAACGTAAATTTTGTAAGTCAATCGAATTTATATTTTAAATAATAATACATAAACCTATATTTAAAAATGTGTAATAAGTGTCAATGGTAGTGAAAATATATTAATAAATAAAAAATCCAAAATTGTTTTCTTGCATTCGTGGCAGTCAGTCATTGTTGTTCACAGTTTTCAATGTTTACATAATTCACAAAAATCCTTTGAAATTCATTATATTTTCGAAATGATTTGAGTTGGCGCTAAAATTTTCAATTGAATATGACAGCCTAGTCTATGGTACTTACTTTGCTGTCAGCTGATCGTGATTAGCCATATTTTTTTTGTTATTTCATATAATTTATTACTAATATATTATATGAAATAAAATAATAATATTTAAGCGCTTCTTTTATATTAATATCAACTGTGAACTGTAGCATAATATTTGTTAATTCACAAGAAATACAAGAATCATATAAAATATTAAGCTCAATACAATAAATAAATCAAAATCATGTAATTTCGTTCACAGTGACTATTTTATGATTACATTGTATAACAATTTAGTCATACTCTAATTGTAATATTATGTATTAAATAATGTTAAAATTTAAATAAAAAATAATGAGAATACAATTTAAGTAGATATGACTTAAATTATATCTCTGTTCAAGTATAACAGTATCATAAATTGCTTATCCAGTTTTGATCAGCTTATTTGAGCACACATAACCGGAAATAGTCCGCCCCGTCATTTCTATTTGAGAACAACTCCTATGAACAACTCTAATCGTTGTTTAGCTGTGGGTGGTGTTGAAAACTGAGTTATTCCGTTCTTAGATAGGATTTATAATTTTTAATTCAAAAGGTGAGTAATCATCCAGTATATTAGCATTATTTCACGAGGGAATTATTCTAAGGGCTTGCTTAATAACACAGACTCTCGACGTGCCAAAGTTGTGTGACTGATTCGCCGGTACGTTTTTCTTCTTTCCATTGAGTCATTCGCCGAGCGTAGATAAAGCTGCTAGAGCGTTATCGATCTATTTTTTCTTCTCGTATTATACTTTTCACTACGATCTGTGTGTATTTTGACTGACGGCAGTATTATTTTTACACCAGCATAATGTCAAACGAAAATGAAGTAGCTGTCACTCCTGACGAAGTTGACGCAGAGAATGAAACTATTTACAAACCTCCTCCGGAAAAAACCATCGAAGAAATCATTGCCGCTGATCAAGACGACGAATCTTTGCGCAAATACAAAGAAACGCTTTTGGGACAAGCGCAAGCCGGCCAGGTTATTGTTGGTACGCATTTCTAATCCATTTATTTATTCTCGGTATTCTAGCTAATTTTAAACGCATACTCATCATGGGTACTAAGTAACCTTATATTTCGTTTTACCTACCTTTTTCGTTCATTACTAATCAAAATTAACCTTCCTGAAATCTAAATCCATTGATGAAAATACTGACTAGCTGTTCTCTTTATATCATTATATTTATGTATTGATTTCAGCCATTCTTATAAAATAAACGAAATATTTTTGTGCTTGTTGAGAATATAAAAAGATCTTTTGTACTTCATTGCTCATTGTGCTTATTACTTCACAGACGCAACGGATTCTCGGAAAGTTATTGTGAAAAAACTTGCACTGTGCGTTCAAGGTAGAGATGATGTTGAACTGGATCTATCCGGTGATCTCACAAATCTCAAGAAACAGGTAAGCAATGAGATCTTTGCCATTAATACTAATTTTAAATATTGTTGTACACCAATAATTCAGTGAAACCTACTATACTATCCCACTTAGACCAAGTTTATTGTCAATGTAATCAATGATCGCAGAATTTTCAGTGTTCAATGCCTTATAAAGAGGCAAGACACGTGTTACCAGTGATGTGCTGATATGGCTATATCACACTGGCTCTGTCAAGCTGGTTGCTAAAATAATTTTGGTTCAGTGAGCTGGTTCTTTAAATATGTTTTTTTTTGTTTTATTATCGTAATTCCGAAATCGAATTTTAACAAAATCACAAAAGCTTGGTCCAACATGGATAAAGTAAAAACTTTCAGTCCCATTGTGTACTATTTTGTTTGCATATATCTCAGAAGTCACTATAACACAGCAGATGATAGACGAATAAGACCCGACACAGTTAAAGTTTTGAATGAAAATCAAAACACTATTTGGAATGAATTTATGTAATGTAAATCAATAATTTTGCTAAGAATGATAATTTTATTTTTAATTTGAAAAAAAATGGGGGCTGGTGTTACACAATACGTGGAAGAAATAAAGTTATCAATTTAAATTTTTATTTAATATAAGCAACATTGTAACACAATATTTTAAATGGTAGAGTAAAATTACTATTATTTAAAGTTAATTTCTACAATATTATTCTGAGACTATAATATGTCATGTCAATCAATATGATGTACGCAGAAACTGACAACCTTGTAAACAGCAGATGTTTATAACCTCTGCAAGAAATGTTACTCAATTCAAAATTAATATTGAAAACCACAGCATTTAGGCCAACCGAATAGCAGCTTATAGTGATTGAATTTTAACACAACTACTATTTTTTGATAAAAATTATCATATAACAGTTGAATCACGTATCAGAATTTGCAACGGTATTTTTTTGATCAATTATTACGGTCTGACAGAAGCTTTCAATTTATAGTCCATTTATACGCTGAATGAAACATGCAGTGAAATTGTTGATGTTATAATCTCTGACTTTTTTAAATGGTTTCATTATTGATTGCCCCCTTTCTAATATTATATGATACCATGATCCGGTGGCTAACTCTCTGGTCCTCCTCCGCACAGAGGTCAGTGACTTGAATTGTGAGCTGAGCATAAGCAAATTTATATCAGTGTTGTTCAAATTCAAAAAAATTAAGTTCTCAAATAAATCTTATACATTTTTCACTTCAAGCTATTTATAAATGTTTGTTTCATATATTTTATTGTATTGAGAATTCTATGAATTAATGGTTTCTTGATAATGACATTGTTTTAATTTATTTATCTAAATGAGACACTTGAAAAACATAAACAGGATGTTTATATATTTAGTGTGAATTTTTTAAGAACAAATACTATTCTGCACAATGGCCTTAAGTGTTGAACTTGTCCTCAATGATAATTTCGAGATTTAATATATTCAAAGCATTTTTGTACATGGTTAATAAACCGACCAATCGGCGAGATGTTAGCATTCATATTTCCTAAATCTTTCATGCAATTGTTATTCAGCGCAGCGAATTGAATCTTTTATTGCATACGTGATGATTCATGTTTACATTCCGTCATTCTTTTATTGCAGTGTTGTTTGGGCTTCATTTGCGCAAGAAGTGTACATGTAAAATAATAATTATAAATTACATTATTTTTTATCAAGTTGTCATTGTTCCACTGTTTGATTTTCAGGTATTTACCATCAAAGAGGGTGTGCAATACAGAATACGCATTGATTTCATTGTACAGAGAGAAATCGTGCATGGACTGAAATATGTACAGAAGACCTACAGGCTGGGTGTCCCAGGTTTGTATTTTTTTTTTTCATAATTAACCAAGTGGGTCTTTGAAAACAGCACTTATTATAACTAAACCTCTGATTTTAGCAATTTTCAAAAGTATGAATGATTTATTTCATGCTTATCTTGTCGGTTATATAACGTTGAAATTTCAATAGATAGAAGCTAACGAAATGAAAATCTATTATTTATGGATGGATGATTGTAGTAAAATTTCAATAGCAAATTGTTTCTCATTCCATCTTGCATCTGTTCTGTTAAGGACCAATATCGAACAGCTAGTATTGATGGTGAAGGGTAACATACAAATTCAATTAATTGGTTTTCCCACAAAAAGATTTGCTCTATTGCTTAGTTGGATTATTATCCATTCAAGATGCCGACATCATTATTTTTCATCATTGGTTTCTGCATATATTTGTTGCTTAATCTATGATAAAATTCAGTTTATTATAGAAATTGATTTGGACTCAAGTCATTTATTTTGTAATGAATTAGAATGGAGATTGATTGAGTTGGGCAAGCAAATATTTTTACTGTTCTCTCAAACAGTATAAAATTTAGTCCCTAACATGAATAGTCAGGCAGTTTTACAATATAAGAACTAACTAAGTTAAATTATTTATGTGAATCCTGTTGGTGATAATTAGCTGTCTTTTTTCTATCAGGGGTTCCATTGGACATTTTTATTAGTAGTTCCTGTGATTTGTATAACACATTCATTCTGCTCATGACTAAACGAGGCCTAAATTAAGATTAATTCCTTATTAAATGGCATTTGATAAGTTTTGCGCTTGTGGTTTGTCGGATGTCTACCACACCCTTTTAAACACTGTTATTGTGTATAGTGATTATACGCAATTAAAATTATCAATGTATTGATACAGGTCTTGGATATCTTATTTTTTTATATATACTACATCCGGTGCTGGTGTGTTGTGTTATCAGTAACAGGTTTGCGTGTGTGCGCAATTACCGTGTACTGTGTGTGTGTGTGTGGGTGTAACATATTGTAACGGAATTTGCCTTAATAATCACACTTACTGCAGGATGGTAATGTTAATTTACGTTTTTCTGATTTGCCTGATGTAGGTCACTTAAACATAAGTTATCTTTTGTGCGAGCATAATTTTTCTACGTGTATTCGGCTCAAAGCCATATGCTGTTTTCAGAGGACTCTATTCTTTTCTTCTCAGAAAATAGAATTGAAAGATTCACTCACCACTCTTCTAGCAGTGGCCCTTTGTTATCCTAATCATCAATTTGGATTTAATGTACCTCATAAGAAGCATTTTGTCTATTAATTTTCTTTTTAAATATCTCTTAGATTAACTAACAAAGTTTATTTTTTTTAAATATGGGTTGAGAAGAACTGTGGGCACAGTAAATTATGACTGTCCATGGGCTCCAAGTAATTTGTGAGAATCTATTTTTTTTTTTAATTCAAATGATACACCGGACTATTAATATTTTAACCATGTATGTTATTATAAAAATTCTCAATTCTTTTTAAAATTCTTCTCCCACGATTTTTCTGTTAATTTCACTGCCAGAAAATCTTCAGTAGGCTTACTTACATAACATTCTCTACTATGCTGTAACACACTTTAAATGACAAGCCCATTAACACATCTCATGTGTCACCACTCGCATGCTACTCCATATGATACCCTGTATTGTCTCGTTTACATTATGTGTCTAATAATTTTTATTCTGTATTTTCCCCGTGCTTTCTGGATTTGTTGAAATGTAGGACCTGGTATGTTGAAAAAAATTTGCCCCCTATAATTCAATGCTAATATTTTATTCACCTGATTAAAATTTTCATAAAATTTTAATTTGTTAAACACACCCACCTTTGTAGTTTCTGAAAGAAAACTCCATCTGATCATTATAGTGAACTGTCTCGTCTCATGGAATAACACTACACTAAGTCATAATTATTATATCACATAGTTTTGAGCATAAAATTGATACGAAAAAAGGCATGAAATAAAAATTCATCTCAAGTTAATATTCTATTCTAAATCAATAAAACATTTGTGATTTATATTTTACGTTTCTGTGTTTTTCTATGAGGCAGCTCTCATAATATATATGCCTAGTATATTATATTCTCTTTCAAAAAAAATCTTCTTTTTATGATGATAAATAATTATCAAATATCCTTGTTAGTTGAATTTCTTCAATCAATGTGTTTTAATTTTTTAGTTGATAAGATGACCCACATGGTTGGCTCGTACCCGCCTAAGACGGAGACACAATCGTACACGACTCCCCCGGAAGACGCTCCCAGCGGATTGATGGCGCGCGGCTCTTACAACGTCACCAGCCTCTTCACCGACGACGATAAAAACCAGCACCTGCAGTGGGAGTGGTCGTTTGAAATCAAAAAAGACTGGAAAGATTAATCGGTCGACGCGTTGACAAGATATAATATCTCGAGGAATGCGAAAATAATCCGCCGGGTTATTTCATCAGACTTGTATGAAATCGGATACCAGCTTGCATTTGGATTGTGGCAGTCAGTCTAGCTTTTAAAATAACAATTTGAATAGCACTCCTCATCATTGTTGTAAAGAGATTTTTTAATAGTAAAAACTGCTGAGGTGTTCTGTTTGATTATTGTGACATCATATTTCATCATTCGATCACTTCTGTTCGATGATATTGAATAGCGGTTGTGAGACAATAGCTCTGAAAACGTTGCGATCGCATCGGCTGCAATAAAACTCCCCTTCGACAGGTTTTCACTCAGTCCATAATTTGTAGTCTCTTTATATTATCCTTGCAATATTATTGTCTTCGGATCTTCCGTTACCCGTACTGAATTTTGTAACTTTTCACGTATGACAAAAGTGTATTAGTGTTTTTTTTTCGTCACGGACTTTTCTGCTTGGCTTTTTTAAAGAAGCTTTTTTGAGACTGATGGACCTTTTCAATAATTGAACCCTCAAGGCGACGGTATGAGAACATTATTTTTTTAATATTTTGATACCTTGTTCTTAATAAGCTTAACATATCTGTAGATTTCGATGACGAGAAGGCCGTCGGGAAGATTATCAGTATTCAATTCGAGCAATTTTCTATTCTATTTTTTATAGGATTTATAAATCTTTGATGTTACATTTTATATAACTGCTAAATTAATGATAATTGTGTGCTACGTAATATTAAAAATGAAGGTCATGCCTTGATATGATTCAGTGCTTTGTGGATTTAAATGATATTGTATTAATTTTATGTGGATTTGCTCAGACATGAAGCTTTATGGTTTAATCTTTAAGGTCAAAGATAGATATAAATGATTTATTTTATTCAACACTCATTTCAATCCATTATCCTTGTGTTATAAATGATATCAATTATTTTTTTCAACTTGGCTTTTTTTATAAATTGCCGGAATCCTAATAAACTATCCACATTTATTATATATTCTTGTATTGCAAATGTACTTATACAATGTGTTACTAATTATTCTCGTTTGTAATAATAATTGGTACTTCATGTCATTTTGAATATTTATATCTTCCGTGTATAGAGTTCCTGGTAGATTTCATGTACACCTTTTGAAAGATTAGATTTTTATAAATTGTAGTGATTCTCCCTAATGGTGCTTGCATGGTATTAAAGAAGATTTAGATATTTTTGGAGTTACTACATTTTACCAGACAAATCCTTTTATAGGCTTTTTCCTCTGTGAAGTTTGTTCGTACTGCCCTTAACATCGTAACTAAAAAAATCTTTTGATAAATGCTATTTTTTTGAATTCAATAACTAGCGGCCCCCACCTTTGCTCGCTTTTTGTAATATGTATTAATATATGTATTCGCAGTTCTACGAAAACAAATTCAAAAACGAATTTCAAATTATTCTGTCACAATGTACGTAAACTACATTCATTTGTTTTCAATTTGAAAACAAATTATTTATCCTCAGGCAATTGGAAACAAATTACACACATCAGTCTTTGTTTTATAAATAAGATATGCTGTATTTTGCAATAATAGCTTATTTATTAGTCACCCAGTTATTTCAGTATATATAGCAATCTATTTTTCCATCATGGCTACCGTGTAAAGAATTTATTTTGTGTGGAATTTTGTTCTCGCACAAAGTCTGCCTTAAAGAGAATTTCATGAACTATATAATTATGATAAAAAGATATGAAACATTGTGAATAATGATAAAACATAATATATGCAATAAAAATGACAGTATTCTGCTAAATTAGCCATACATTATTGTGTCATACTGATTTTACAAAATATATATAAATAAACCTACGTAATCTTTTACTTTTTTTGTTTCCATTGTTCACCCATGTCACGCATGCAAGCATTCATGTTCTCATTTCACAACATTTGAACACTACTTAACTCATCTGTTTCTTTGTCATGTTTCTAGCTTCATATTGACTTGAGTATCAATAAGGTTAAGGAAGCAGTAACTTATACATTTTGCAGAGAAAAAAAAACAATGTTAATTTATTGAAGAGATATCTTTTTAAAGCTTTTCTAAAATTAATTCTCAATTAGTATCTTTTCCAGCTTGTCAGTTTCGCTTCTCTGTATTATGCCTGAAGGTGAGTAACTGCTTTGTATGATTCTCAGATTTAATGTCAAATTATAGATTTGTGTCTTTTAAATAAACAATCATTGACAAAAATATCTGATACAACTTGATACTATTTCAAGAATGTGATGAACCTTCGCTTTCCACTCCAGTTTTTGGCAAATAGTCTGGCAACCTCATCTTGTTTTTACACAGCTTTTTTATCACAACCATATCGAGTAATTTTTATTCTTATGGACTAATCCTATGGTCATATTCTGCTTATATTTTTACCACTGGATGGTCTACCGGTTGGTGCTTTATTTTTTAATAATGAATTTACTGTTGACTATCTTAAACCAATGGAACGGACAATGGACTAATGTTTCTAGTGTTACAGTTAGAGAATGGGTGGCACATGAGGGTCGCTGAATACAAGAAGGTTTATTAGGGCATCGCAATAGAGGACGTTAAAATACCAAATGGACTCGGAAATGAAATTTTTATATTATTTATTAATGAACAACCGTTTTTATCACTAGTCAAGATAGTCAGCGTACAATATTGATTAAATTAGCATTTATTTGGTAGACTCCATTACAATAGGGTTAAGCTAGAATTGAAATATGTAATTGCCAAAACTATTATATCATCCTTTTGGAATACCTCAGACATCTCTGTGTGTTTCTGTTTTGTGAGAAAAACTAGCTAAATATTACGTCATAGGAAGTTCGCTTTGATTTAGTTAGAAATCATCATCACAGTATTCTGTTTTAATTAAATAACATATTGTGAACATCCTTTTAAATATATTATTCCTTAATGCATGGGTAATTATTGTGTATAAATCCTTCATATTTGACAGTTAATTCTCAGTGCCTATAAAATTCTTCCCTAATCTATGTCATTCATATTTTGTCTACAGATATTTATTAGAAGATCATTAAATTGATTTACATTAATGTTTAAAAGTTAAAAGAGTTGTGTTTTTTAGAAACTGATTCGAATAAAATTAAAATAAATGAAGAATTATAGATTGTTTTTTATATAAATTATAAAACGTTCCTTGTATGTTATACAACTAAGGAGGAAACCAGAGTTTTTGAGTTAGTGAGTAACAAAACATACCACTATTTAGTCATAATTTCACCAACCTCGCCCATGAATCGAATAAATATATCAGGATGAAGGTAAGTATAAGTTGAAATCAAAAAAGTACATTTTGGATACAAACATAACTTATTTATTTCTCTGTACAATTAATTAGCTAAAGATGAACAAGCTTCAGATATCATTTATAATGAAAAAAATAAGAAATACAACAATTATTTAGAAGAGTGAGTGTCCTTTAATCTTCGGGCAAATAGCGGTGATGCGACATGGGGCTCCTGACCCATCTTGAATTTTCATTGGCATTATCACAACACTGCATAAAGTACCTGGAACACATTTCGTGATTACAATAGAATACATTAATTAATTTTTGAATAAGATGTAAATTTTCATGTGAAATAACAAGATTAATTTTTAAAATGAATTGAGTTTTTTAAAAATGCTGCCGATAGAACTTGAGAGGAGAAAGTAAATTTTAGACACTAAGGTATTTCTGTGAGTTAACGTAAATAAAGGGACGATTTTCTTCTGTTTCTTTGTAAGAGTAGATTTATACTTCTCCATATTCAAAGAATGGGTATTAATGAATTAACACTTACTTGGGAGATCATCAACCAAATTGATGTTCTCCAACATGAATATATTTCTTTCTGCGAATACTCTGTGTGCTGGTGCCAATAGAACTGATCCAGGGTCTACGGATGGTGTGTCCACTCCTACTCCAACGAGTGTCTTAGTCTCTGCAATCCATTTTGCTACATCCTCGCTGATTCCTGTATTCAAAGACAGTGCTTAATAAATAACTATGTGCTAATATGAGATGAGATGCTGCATGAGTGTGGCTACATAGAAAGACAAAAAGATAATCGAAAAGCACTTTATTCCGGGTAGACTGACCGCACGGGTAACAAAATGAAACAGGACAATTCAAATAAATTCGTTACCTGGGAAGCGCAAATTAGTTCTAGATGGTGATGCAGCTCCAAGGTACTTTGTTTTATCTGTATAATACTGACTCCAACCAAATCGGAAGATAACTGTGAAATTTCTCCTCGAGTCTCCGTTGAATAGAAAGTCCATGTGATGTTTCTGCACTACGAAATCAGGGTTGCCAGCAACTTGCTGGCTCAAATCAACAATGATTACTGAAAAGTGTCCAAATTTTAAATTTTATTCAAACACAGGTTTCAGAAAATTTTTCACATTCCCGTAATTTAAAATTTATCCACATTTGTATCTTAGTCACTATTGGACAGTTTTTGCTTTCCAGTATCTTCATGCCATCATGTGCATGTTTGAATTCAATCTGACAGCAACCAGAGTAACATTGCTTTAAAAATAAAAAATTGAGATGACCAGATAATAGTTGATCTAGAAATATATTGATAAATGAATATATAAGTCTTATGGGATATCTCAGAAGAAGATACCTGGTTATCAGTTAGGCGAGGACATACATAAGATACTAAGACAAGAACTAGTCATTTGCAATTTACTTCATCTGCACCCCACTTCAGTATCAGAGAGGAGGTAAATAGCAAGAAATGTCAATGTTGTCAGCTTTGGTTGTGGAATGGTTGGACTCAAATCCCAGTCATGGCGGTATCATTTTTCAACCAAAGTGTTGATTTCTCATCGGAGATATGGATGCTTTACTGTCAAAATATTCCCCCCCCCCCAAAACCATCCGGTCCTAAAAATCCTAGTGATAAGATTACCACTTATCCAATCTTTTCTATTCCTACTCTCTTCGAAAAAGGGAGGTTGAGCAACCTGAGTAATAAGCAGATCTCGTAGAATTTTTTAAAAAGTAGAGAGTTTCAATTGATGCACATGGTAAAAAAAAAGTCTTACATTGTATATTCCTTGAAAATTTTAAAAAATAGCATATTTTACTTACGTGGTGTAATTAAATGCTCGAAAGGAATTTGTCCCACAGTCCATTTGTCTGGGGCAAAGTGGTAGGGAGCATCAAGGTGAGTGCCTCCATGTTCTGATGCACAGAATTCATTTGATGAATACCTATTGGAAAGAATACATTACTATTTTATCTTACACGCTATACAACTGATTTGGGCAATTCGTTACTTACTGTTAAGAAAATTTATTTTGAACCTTAGTATAAAGAGCGACACTCTTTCATTTGATGAACCATGTTTATTCTGTCTTATATTCTATACTACCTTTGAGGGAAAACAGTAATTCACAAGAATATCTCATGATATGATAATACGCAACAATATGTACGATAAACATCAATAACTAAAAACATTAAAGAGAACCTTAGGTTAGAATTTACTTTAAATATAGCTTATGCAGACAATTGTCGAGATCATAAAACTACAATTACTATAATTTACATAATAAGCAAGTGAATAATCAAAATTAGTGTTAACTTGATAGTTTAATGTGTGATGTCATCGGCCACTCATAATTATAGAATTTCATATTAGATCCACTCTATTTGAATTCAGGTTGTTATTTTTCAAACGCACTTCCATATGTGCAATATCTTGAATAATTACTCTTTAACTTTGCAACCAGTTAAAATAAAACTTTCCAAAACCTGACATCCCGGGATCACAATTTTTACTTGGGATTCGAATAAGAGTAATTCTTGCACATGATGTGATATATGATATATGAAAATATTATCATAAAAAAACCATCTTTGCATGAAGCGTCGTAGTAACTACCAGATCAGATGTGTTTTTTTGATCCCATAACGGAAAGGTTAAATGCATAATATATAAATAAAAATAACACAGTTTTTTTCTATGATATAATGCACACCATGAGTGGTCCTGATCTTTATCAAATGTATGTGGAAGTAGTAGATATAAAAAAGTTTAATATTTATTGGATTATCTCATTATTTTTAAGAGTTTACTTTATAATACTTATATTTGATAAAAAGCAAACATGTTATATTGCTAATATTTTAGTAAATTTAAACATAGACTTTCCTAATTATTAATCTTATATATAAAACCGAAACGGCGTATGTATGTATGTATGTCTATAATTCCCTTTTGCATTGTTGTTGCAAGTTGCCATAAAAACAAATATGAAAGAAAATATGTTTGAATTTTTATCGGCGAAGACATTTAGTCAAAATGTAATAAATTAGTCTTCTACAGAACTTTTCCCGGCTTTTATTATTAATAATAATGTTTATTATTTACGTAAAGGTATTATTTGACATTTCTTTGACAGAAAATTAGATTTTTTCCTTGAATTTGGACATTTTAATGGGCGGGAATGGGGCTGTCATCAAATTAAATAAAGTTTGTGATTTTATTTTAACTCTATTTTGGATGTTAGATTTTGTGATATAATTATATTGAATGATATAACATTAAATAATTATTAGTCGCTTAGTCCGAGCGACGCCGGGTAGCAATACTAGTTCTATATAAATAAAGATAAAATACCAAACTCCATCAATGGTTCTCGATGCAAACTTCTTTGTAAACTCAAATTTTCTTCCACCGGGCCAATAAATGGTGCGATTGTCGAAAGGATGAGATAAATCATTAAATTCTAATCCACCACTGAACAGGAAATCATTAACATTATAATTGGCCTCGGAATAATTTATGTTATATGTTACAAAACTTGCCCAAAAAAGGCTGCAAAGAATAGGAACTGCTTTCATACTGATGTTTAACAGACAACTACTAAAACAATATTTATTTTTGCAGTCAAAAGAGGTCACAATGTTTTTATCTTAAGATACACAGTTCAACTGGTCGTGGGTCACATTTTTCTATATTGACATATTTATTATAGCCACTAATTTAATTGTATAATCAAATATTAGTATTGTTGTATGACATAAAATTGTTTATGGTAGGTCATTAAAAGATTACTTATCACTGTTGGTAACAATTTATGTAAACAGCGAATGCAATGTTATGTTATCAAACAAACTTTCTGCATGTGATATAAGAAAGCAATGCATTCAACCAAAGATTTATGTATTGATGTTAAAAATTGTTCAAAATGACAAAAATAGATGTTAAAATTTAAAAAACTTTGATTATTCCACGTATTGTGTCAATACGTGGAATAATCAAAGTTTTAAATTTTATATTAAAATGAACTTCCACAAAGTTACCGCCGAAACCATCGAAAACTGTATGTATATTTGTTTTATCTATGCCAGAATTTCTTAACCCTATACCCGCAGCTCAATTATGTTTTAACAATTATATTATTTTACAAATAAGTTTTGATTTAAACTGTATGGTATTCTTTAAGGTAAACTAAAACATAATCTTCCGGTTTATAATAATTAAGTAATAATATAATGAATGTAGGATATAATGTAAAGTTATCCAAGGAAAAATAAATAAATAATATGTAGCAAATTAGAATGATTCAAATTTCAACTCGATCTATGTATGTTGTGAATAGTAAAAAATCTCATATAAAATTTTGGATAAACTGAGTGATTTCATTGTTGAAAAGCATTATAGATAGCTATTATGAACACATTATATTATTATGATGTTATAGCAAACAGAAGGTCACTAAAATAGACATATGAGGGGGCGGATACAAAAGGTTAAGAATGATGCACCAAAGCTTAAGGCAAATAAGGAAAATAGGCTCAAACATTGTTTGTTCATTTCACAAGTCACCTTGATCATTTCTTGTGCCCATATTATCTATTTTTGAATATACAAAATACATAAATAATGGTTGGATTGTTAAAGTTGTATTATATTTATTTTATTGAATTCCATTAGTGGTTTTTGCAAATAAGGGGTCTTTCTTGAATGCTATTTATTGTGCTGTCGGAAGGCTTAAATTCATTTTTTTAGTTATACCTACTAATAATCCAGGTTTGCATGGGATTTGAATTTTGATAAAATAATAGTTCTACGAAAACAAATTCAAGAATAATTAACTAGGTACTTATTTGGCTCATTAGGAGCAGAGACAGAGCAGTGAGTTCATTTTTCTCTCCTTACCAGGAGAGCCAGAAAAAGAGGTTTCACCAGCAATCAGTTTTACCTATTTTTTGACAGATTCATTTTTTTTTTCAATATCTACAAAGGAGATGCTTTGGCTTTCTGATTTATTTGTTAAATATAAAATAGTAAATTATTCTAATGTAAGAAAGTGATTTTAAAATGTATTGAAATATATTCGTATTCACTTAATTGGTCTCTTTGACACATTCATAACTCAAAACCGACAAGAATCGAGAGACGTTTCTTTTATCCCAAGGGGTCGAATTCTAAATTATCCTGTTGTATAGGTAAACAACAGTCGTTTCTTTTTTCAAATATATTTATTTGAATCATCCGAAAAAAGAATATTTAAACATAGCCAATGACAAATGCCCGGTCTGAGGTGCAGAGGTCAATGTCGTTGGCTTTTTTTTCAGTTGATTTATCGATTCTACTCAATGGTTGTTATTGTTGTCTAAAAATTCCTTTCCACCCATTCGATCCTTTAAGTGGGGCATAGATAGAGAGCAACTAGCTAGCCACTAGTCTTGTTCTACCTTTATCTTTTCTATCACTACTCTCATCGAACTAAAGAGAGGTTGAGCTACTGAGTAAAAAAAGCAGTTCTCGCAGAAGAAAAAAAATGTTTAGATATCTCTAATAAGACCTCATATGTACCAAATGGAGAGCGGCCATGGATTTAAAAAAATCAGTGATAAATCCAAAGACAAGCCAATCAAAAACAAATTACATTCATCAGTTATTGTTTTTTAAATGAGAAATGATAAATTCACATGACTTCATTTAACCATTGAAATATCGTATTTTTAAATGAAACCGAATGTAGACACATATTTTCAAGGCAATGAGATTGTTAAAATATCAATATGTTTAGCCGTTTTTATTATATTTGAGGTTAAGCTAACAGATGTCACAAGCCCTAGGGCTTCCATGGGCCTGTATGCCATATGCCTGGAAACATTTTTTAAATCTTACACTTATGTATGATATTTTTTTTTCACTTTTCTTTGAAACCCAAAAATAGGTTGGGTATAGATTTTCCAGGTATGTTACGTGGCATTTTCATGGAAAAATCGATGGTTGAAGATGGTGGCCTGTGGCAAAAATCCATGGAGTGGGCTTGGCGTTTAAAGGGTTAAGAGAGCTTTATAAGCAGATCTATAGTGACATTATGAATATTTTAAGCATTTCTATACTAGAACTATAAATAATAATGGATAATGCACAATGAATAGGAGGATCTGATTGTTTTTTTGTAACTTTAATATTATTGAACCTTTTTATCATAATTTTTTTGTTGAAATGAATAAATAGTTATTGGAACATTTTATGGTTTCATTTGAACACCTTCAAAATTAATAAAAAATTATTTTATCTGTCACTGTTGACTAGTGGAAAAACCATTGCTCTAGCAATCAGGTGGGCTCGGATACAATTCGTAGCAGGGTAAAGTTTTTTCAATTGAAAAAAAAAATGACTTTCATATTCAAAAACATTTGGCGCATTGCCATTAGCTGTAATGCCAAATATATAAATATTTTTAAATTTTCCTTATTTAAATTTAAATTTGTTTTTAAATATTTATAATTCAATTAAATTACCAATAGTTAAAATGTATTCTGAATTAAGGAATGTTGAATAAGTTTTGCGACCCATTTTTAATTTTTGAAAAAGAGGGCATCTAAAACTATATTGCGCCTTGCAAGGATTAATCCACCACCAAACATAGTCATTACTGCGATTATTTTTTACCAAAATTTATTTTATAATAAGTTCAATGAAACTTTATTTGTAAATAAAATACTGAAATTGAAATTATGAATACATTTTTTTTTAGATTGAAATTATAATATGTATATCATAGTGATTTAAATAAAATATGTAACATTTACCAAATTCCTTCTTCATTCTTCATGGCATATTTTTTGGTGAATTCAAAATTTCTACTCCCAGGCCAATAAACTGTCTCATTGTTGAACGGATGCGATAGGTCATTAAACTCTAGACCACCGCTAAATAGATAGTTATTGATATTAACACCTTCATCGCACAATACGAATGGGAATATAAAACAAAATAGAACAGTGCACCAACGATAATCCATTTTGGAGTTTGAGAATGAACTGAAGTTTCGTCAGATGATCCTTACTCTGTTATCTATAAAAAGATTGGGCAGGGACATTCAACTTCTTTTGATTTCAAGATGTTTATTTGTAATCAAATAGTTTTGTTAACATGTCCACTCCAAATTTAGAGCCTATGGCTTCTTAATGAAGAATTCTGAAAGAATAAGTTGTAATACAAGCACAACTGTTCAGGAAAAGAAAAAAACTGATTTATAAAACAATGTGTCACATTTTTTACAAAGCAAATACACTGAAAATTAACTCAACGTCGATATTTATTATTAGAATACGGATTTTACAGGACTATCCATCACATCTCTTGGTCTATCACAAAGCCTAAAAATATGAATGTCGTATTTAACAGGTTCAATTACAATGGGTTAACTTAAACTGGTTGTAACTATTCTGAGCTAGCTTAGTAACAGCCGGTCCACATCCTAACTCAATGTAGACTGTCTGGGACTTTTGTTTGCATTCAACCAATTCTGCTTATCCTTATACAGTAGCGAATCATGGCAACTGCTAAAGACTCAATCAAGAATAGATGCATGCGTGCAATATTGTAGGTGACTTGGCTTGATTGTATGAAATATTGGAGATAAGGGAATGGTCCAGACAGTGCTCTTTAGCTAGGGTTGCCAAGCACTGATCTGATATGTTGCTAAATTAATTAAGTATGAAGAAAGTCCTTAAGTAACCGTTTATTTATTAAAATAAAAAAATATTGAAATTTAAAAAAATATATAAAATGCAAACATAAAATAATAAAAAACGATGCAAGGCCATTTTTGGCATGGTATAATCATATTTTTTTATATTCATTATCATATTCTATTAAAAAAATGTTCAATGAACTATTCAAACAAACTTTTATGTATCTGAACTTAAATATGTATAATAATTTATGTGATTTTCAAATAGTTTATACTCCCTGGAAACACATTAGCTTGTCAAGGATAACAAGTTCTTTTGAAATCATTAAGAATCATCATTTCATAAATGCCCCACAATAACATACCTCATTAGCTAACAACGTGTACAATTGGCAGGACTGAAATGGCAAAGATGTCAAAATAGTTCTATAGTTGCTTTATAAATTTTAAATGCATGCGGTGGATTACCTCATTTAAATTCTTCATACATTGCTACACAATTTATTGTCCGAATTTTTAAATAATAAAAAAGCAGTTCAGTAACACCACATTGTGGAGAGCTTGTAAAAGTCACATTGAAAAATATTTGTCTCAGATCATTATCATAAAATTTTATGTTATTTTTAAATGTCAATACATTTTGAATGATCTTAATCTGGGCATTAAAATTTGGAAATTATTATATGGAGTATTATTTCTAAAATGTCAATAATGGAAGTGCCACATATTCAATGCTGAAGATGTTGCTTTATGGTTGTAATTCATGGCCAAGTATGAAAGTTCAAGGTAACTAAATACTGAGTTTCAAAAACATATGCTTGAGGCGAAAAATACTGGTATGGTGATTTGATTTAATGAAATAAAGAAAAGTTTACAGCTCTTTAATACATCTTAGGTTGACCAGCAACAAAAGACATGTGCTGTGCCTCAGGATAACCTGAATACCAACGGTATCTTCTTCCACGGGAGTAATTTTGTTGGTTTTATAATATTTCTGAAAAAAAAAATTCTTTTCTTGGCTCCAATCTCAATCTGTACTTGACCGAACTCGGTCCATGGACCAGTCCGGGTAAAAGCAAACATGCCAAACCCGGGCCAATGCCTGTGCTTGTAAATCTCTGTCATATACTCCCATTAGGAAGAGACATGGCCAAAAAGACAAAAGAGAAGTAAGATATTGTATTCATACGAATATTTTACACTCTAGTACCATGGTGCACAACCAGCGGCCTTCAATGACATTAGATGCGGCCCGCAATGACAAATATCAATCACCTTTTTTCTTTAGAACTTTTTACGGACGATGGAAGAACAATATACTACAATAAAGTTTTTAATTTTATATACACTAAAAATATCGATAATTTAATCAGTTTTACCCATGCGGCCTTGAACTATCTGAGAATTGATTATCTGGCCCTTCTCCCAAAAAAGTTGTGCATAAATGCTCAAGTATGTTGTTTGCATGAATGTTAGTCTCTTTGTGATTATGATTATTTTATTTGTAAAAAAGTTAGTAAAAAGCTTTAAGGATACCGAGTGAAGACCAATGTAGGTATATAAAACATTTTTGTTAATTTATAATATATTTCCCCTAATAGCATGCTATACCTTTATCGGTTCTCATTATTCAAACAAATACTATTGGCATTTGTGTTAAATGGTCAAGGTACAACTCAGTTAATGAGTCTTTGATGTCCAAGTATGCATACACTGAACTTGAACCGATTTTAATATTTACATTATTCATTATTTCATCATTGGATTGCATGTTTACTGCATGTAAAAGTAGTTTCTCAGTACATTCAAGTCATCAAGTATTTTTACTTGTTTAACTAAATTTACATATTAATAACATTGGCCGCATTTGAAATGTGCCATTTGGCCTATCTTCTAGTAAGTTAGATCTACCAGTATGATAACCGTTCTCATTGATTGCAAATGATATGTTTTTAGCTTTAACCTTTACCCGCCAAGCGGTTTAGTACCAGCAATCACGGCGCACTTCGCTATCAGATTATACTGGTTTATAATAACAATAAAATATGATAATATCACATTAATAAAATACTCCAATATAAATAATCAGAATTTTATTAAAAATTTTGTAAAATATTTATACCTACATAAATGAATATTTTTACATTACGAGGTCGACTTTTTATTCGGTTTGTGCTGTCGTATTTTATTGCTGAACCGTAATAAATCAGTTTTTCTTAACCCTTAAGTGTGTATATATGACAACTAGGATACAGATACTTTTCATCCTGTAAAATGAGAATGTTTTTGGAATTATGTATTTTTTTTTGTTATAGACAAATTTTTTGTATGGTCACTTAGATGCACAAAATTCATTTCGAATGTCTTCAAGTTTAATAATAAAATATTTGTGATACTACTTAATCTCAGGATTAATACATCTAAGTAGATTATTAAACATTATTCTCTTTTATTTTTGTCATTCTCAAAATATTAACTAGCACAAAATCAGAATTTTGATCAATTCAATTGTGCAAAATTACTATTTTTCTCCAGTGACCAACTTTGCTGTGACTAAAATAGATGGTGTGAAGAATTTCTCTGAAATGGTTGAAAAAATCTCTTAAACAAATTTAATCAATTAATTTCATAATATTTTATTTATTGAAAAAAATATTTCATAAATCAGTTTCAAACATAGAGTAATAAAAACTAAATAATTATCATTAATATTTACAGTTCATACTTTTAAAATATATTCTTAAAAAAACAAAGCAATGTGGCTTGTAAAAACTTTGCATTCAATCAAAATTTATAAACTCACTTGCCTTATTAAAAATATCATTTATTTGTTGTCCCAACTTTAAACTATTAAAAACCCATGAGCTATCATAAACTCTCGAACCGACACCTTTTTTTAGAAACTATTTGAAATGTATTTTACATTTGATTATATTTCTGTAATTAGCTAGGTATAACTGTAATATTAAAACAGAGTTCATTTCTAATTGGATTATTGGCGAGTTAAATATTTGTTCTCTCACTCTGCCTGCTATTAACAAAGCACAGTTTGAGTAGAAAAGTAAGTGATTCGCAATGGCTTTAATATTTCGATAGAGGCTTAGAAGTGACTCTCATGCACAACAAAGATTAGGTCATTTGGAATCATTCATTCTCGAATTTCTACTGCGAAAACATTGTATTTTTATGCATAAAATTTACATGCATTTTTTAAAAACAAATGTCTTTTGGTGCACCATAGCTTAAAATAAATCCCAATGAATCTATATGCAAAATATTTTGCTTACTTCTACTTATTTGTATTATTATGTAAAATATGTTTTTAAACTACATCTTATTTTTCTAAAATATTGCACTTTAGTAATAATCTTTAATAATTATCTTTATTATCAATTAGATACTTATAAAATTATCTTTATAACTTGAGTGAGCATTGGCTAGATAAAACACGACAATCTATTCTAAATGTCTTTAAAGTTTTATGTCATAATTAACAATGAGATTAAAATGAAAATTAAGTATCTTTGACAAACATACAGCTAAAGAACTAATTTTTAACATTAGTAATTAATTCTCAATCTTTAGTATAAACCTGATGGTATGTCTGTTACTTTTGCCAATGAATTTGTAGATGTGCTTCTTGGTCCAGACGGTGATAATGCTCTTGATAAATCTTTTCCAGCTGTTGTTCCGTTACCTAATCTCAATGCTGACATATTATTGATGATTAATCCATTTTTATCTGTCTTACAGGTCTGTCCAGAATATAATCCAGCGTTAGTGTGCCCCCTTTTGATTATAAATGAAGAATTACTGTTTGAATATGAATCACTCCGGTTGTTTGGTGACACTTGGTCAAAAGCACTTGTATTCACTCGAGGCGTAGGAAAGTAAAGTCTGTGAGATCCATCCGATGACTGCCGGCTCGTATCGTGGTCATTGTGATTGATATTGTTTCCTGAACCTCTAGAGTCATGGCGGGTTCTCGTACTTCTTGAGGTCACTCTTCTTTTACTGGGACTCCGCGCGACTGCTATAGTTGCAGGCTCTCTTTCTGAATCACAACTCGATTTCAATTTAGCTTTACCGTTCCAATCAAAATTTCTGTTACCGTCCGATGTCAAAATAATATCAACCATTGAATCAAGACCTTCGTCTATTCTATCCAGACTCTTTGTTATCTTCTTTGCTTCAATTAATGCCGTGATATCTTGCTGTTTGATGAGTGTCGCCTGGTGATCATATTTTTTATCATTGTTTCTTTTGTAGGTGCCATATGGGGAGTTATTTGTTTCCGTCAAATAGAACAGTCCATCGAAACTATCCCTACCCAATTTATATTCCTCAACATTAACAATCCCCACTTGTTGTTCTATTCTTTGAAATGATTCTGTTCTTTTGACAGACTGCCTCCTGCAAAGATCTTCCCCAGACCTCGCTCTCGCTTTTCTAAATTGCTCTCTCTTTTCTGCCATTACTGCTCTTTCTCTGGCATCCATTATGGTATTGAGGAGTGACCTGTTATTTGTTTTCACATATACATCATGCTTTTGAGACTTCGGAGGTATTTGCGGTTGACATCTTGAGGCACTCAATAAAGAATCTGAGCCTTCATCGCTGGAATAGTACTGCTGTTCATCGTCATAGGGCATATCTCTTTTGTTGTTGCAAATGACGCCTTGGTCTGTGGTTGGAATGAATAAATGGACCAAACTTTTTGATTTTCTTGGAGGTTGGGGTAGTAATTTGATTGGAATAATTTCATTTTCTGAATCAACTCGAACTGCAGGTGAATGGTTTTTGTATTGAGTTGTATCTGTTATAATAATATTGTGCTTTGTGCTTGTTATCGAGTCTTTCTTCTCTAAATCACTATGGCTCCTAGTTTCAGTTGTTTTGACAGAAATATTTACTTCTGACCTTTGGTTTGAAGATTCTGCCAATAGCTTCTCTTTAGCAAACTGTTCTGATTCTGCGTCATTGATAATGTTCCTGAGTTCTTCGATCACTTCTTCAATTGTTGTTTCTTCTTCATCATCTGAAAGTTTTTTGAGAGCCAGTTCTGATTCCATCATCATTTTCTTGTGTTGATCTTTTACTTTTCCGGACCTCATCAATATAGTTTCATTTTGGACGTTAAAAACTTCATAGACCATAGGTTCTCGTTGAAGATCATCGTCGGGACTGAGTGATCTCTCCGATGAACTTATGCCTTCATCTTCAGGGGAGAGGATTCATCTGGAAAATAAAAAAAAAATTTAAAATCAGAATAAATAAATGATTTATTATTTTTTCAAGAGTAAAAAATATTAATATAAAATTTAAAATAACTTTGATTATTCCACGTATTGTGTGGAAGTTCATTTTAATATAAAATTTGAAATAACTTTGATTATTCCATCGTGGAATAATCAAAGTTATTTTAAATTTTAAATTAAAATGAACTTCCACAAAGTTACCGCCGAAACCATCGAAAATAGTAAAAAATATTCTTTAACGATTCATACCTCTTTTGACTGTTTTCGTTTTTCCGTTTAAAGGTTTCTTTCTGGTGGAGTTTCCATTTTCCGATCTTAAGGATGTGACTTCCTCTTGAAGTTCACAGCATCGCTCTTTTAGACATTGCTCCAATGACAGAAGTATTCCTTTTTCTTCTTGTAAAATCTGGAAATTAAATGAAAAAGATTATAGCATGAAACAGTTACTCATATTTTACGGGAACTGCTTGTAAGCGATTCGTTTCCTTTCATTAATTACTATTGCAAAGATGAAATTGATATGTCGAACAGTTAGGAAAAGAAAAACTAATAAAGTCAATATTGGCATGTGTGTATGTATAGGGGAGCCTGGAATCAAATGTGACAAAAAAAAATCACTCACTTGAAAATATCAATATATAAAACGGTGGCAAAATGAGATGTTGATTAGTTTGAAATAATTGAACTTTGCTTAGGTTTCAATCAAGTATAACATACTTGTTACGATTGATGCATGGGGGGAAATTTCTATTAAATGTATTCTAATAAATCTTATGATTCAAAATTAATGTCTATCTAATAACATAATATCCATTGATTGTTTGATATCCAACATGATTAAGAGTTGGCCTTCATTTAAAATCACAAATATGAAGTTCAGTGATTCAATATTTTTTACCTGTACTCTTTTTTCCAATAGTTGTAGTTTTGTTTTGAGATCTTCTTTGTCCCTTTCTGCTTCAGTGGCCTTTTCACTGAGTCCATCCACGTCGATCAGTTGCCTCTCATAACGGGTCAGCTCCGTCAAAACTCGCTCAGCACCAGGAGTATTTCTGGACACAGCCTGCAAAAAATACATCCTTAAATGAAAACAAGGTAAACATTGGCTGAGTACTGTAAAAAACAAGTCGACAATTCGGGAATTGTAAATTGTTTCAAAATGAGATTGCAAAATGTCCATTTCATTAAAAGAACATGTGCATTTACATTTCGTGTTCAAGTCTAAACATTTTTAAAACTACATACTCTGAACTAAAAAATTTCATCCGGATGGTAGCAGTTTTTAAATCAGCGAAATAGAAAATTATTTCCTTACCTTTCGTATAGCGACAACATCCAAACCAGCTTGGTCCAATTCAGCTTGCAGATACAGACGCCTTTGGGGTGACGGTGCTCCTCTTAATAATGCTGCAAGAAGCCTTAAACCGGCTGCCGGAAGGTCTCCCCCACCGGCGCCACTCTGCAGCATCCCTGCCAAGAAACGAAAGCGACAAGGCTCTCCGTAGCGGAGACGCAACGTTGATAAAGCCTCCGAGACGCCAGCGTGGCCTCTACCGGAAGTTTCGCACGCTGTTGTCAGAAGCTGAAAAATTAATGATGTGATAAGTTTGTATTAAAATTCGTGAAAACAAAATAGCACACGTACAACGGTCATGGAATAAAGAATTCCCAAATCAAGTGTCCATCCTACTTTAAAGCTTTGGAAATCGGAAAGCTTGATTCCAGGAAGAGTACAAAGAACATTTTATGCCCTCAATGAACTGGAGTTTTATGAGTGGTAGATGTAAAGTCGTACAGACGATGACGAATGAAGTCACATTTTTTTTATAGGAGAACAAATTAGACTAAGTTAAAATAATATAAAACGCGAAAAATCAACGAATAAGAGAATGCCAATTGAAAAAAAACAGGATTTTACCAAAAAGTTAATTTCTGTTAATATTGAGAATGAACTGTGAGTTTAAGTGATTTTCAGAATGAGTTTATAATCCTTCAAAGTAGGTTTTCGCGCATTACAAGTGTCGTAAGGAAGTAACATGTGTCACAACCAGGGCTGTGGAGTCGGAACAAAAAAGTCCGACTCCAGCATTTACCAAAACCACAACTCCGACTCCGACATTGACCAAAAACACGACTCCGACTCCTACTTAAATAGATTAATATCGTCACTTTTTTTCCCTAAATATCCTATTTATGTGTATTTAATTATCAACCCTATCAATGCGGCCAAAAGCCTAAATTTGACATATTAAATGCAAAAATAAAAAGTTCAAACTTTTCAAAATTTCCGACTCCGAGTACGACTCCGGCCAAAACGCCGCGACGACTCCGACTCCGACTCCACAGCCCTGGTCACAACTTAAGCAATAACAAAATTATGGGGTTTTTATTTTGAATTCAAAACAAATTTCTAAAATATTAATTGCGTATTTTTTGGAACATGTGCTATTTCTTATTTATAAGAGCCAACAACAGTTTTAATTATTGTTCGAAAGAATTAATGATATAAATATATTAGATAACTATTTTTTTTACCTGCAAAGCAAGAACTCGGGATTTGTTGACAGTTGACATGATACAGGCTGCTAGTGCATAAAGTCCAGCCGGACATCCAACCAGCCGTCTGGCAGCTTCCGGGTAACGCAGGCAACAACTTTGAAGGCATTGTCTGTGAATAAAATGCACAGTAAAAGCACAAGATCGAACGGGCATTGAGCAAATTATTATTTTTCAATTTTATCATTCAGTGGGAGATATAATAGTAAAAAACCCAAAAAGCATTTCGAAAAAATGTGCCGGGTTATATTTTTTTCTGATAGGAAATTGTGAGCATGTGAAAAGAAACAAAACACAAGATCGAGAGTAACATTAGGTTTTTACCATTTTTTCAATTTATGCGAATTAATTAAGTCACGCTTTCGTTGCATGAATATAATATGAGTAACATTACTGTTAGGAAGAGAACATCATCAAATTTTTATACATTTCCACATTTTTTTCAAAGATCAGGACATACTTTTTTATATGGTGAAAATTGATCAATAAAAATAAAAGTAAAAGGTATCAAATCACCTCAATTTCCCCTAATTATTTTAATAATTAAATGCTCACAGGCAACATAATTCATCAAGTAACGTAGGCCGTACCTGGGCTGGTGGTAGTCTAATAGGGGCGGGGGTTGGAGAACCATTCTGGGCGACGTGTTAGGAAGAGAATTGCACCTTTTTATACGATTGAGCCAACTGGATGCTGCGAAGTGCTTCTACGACCAGAGGCACTCCATCTAGTGGCTCGGGGATGAACTCCTGGGGGAAACTGAAAAAAAGAAAATATGATTATAATACTAAAACACTTCAAATAAACTATCACTGAATATATTTTTTTATTGATCATGATTCATGACGCACTTTTACTATACGCATTGCAATTTTACTACTGGTATAATTCAATATAATTTGTGAGTTGATGTGGCCTCTTGATCTAGATTTTGTAGAACAAAATTTCACTTTAATCACAAAATATTTATTTCAAATTGAATCGAAACAGACATTTATTCCCGCGCTTAAACATCTTGTTTATTGCGATTTTTATTGCCATTATAAAAAAAAGATATCATAATTAAAAAAGAGTTATGGATTTGTTTATTCTGTTCTTTATTTAAAAACATAAATTTGTTTTACGCTTTTGGCATTTACTAATAGTGCTATTGTTTATACATCTCATTATGTCCTATCCAATGATTATTTTTTTCTTAGAAACTTTCGTAAATTTATTCTTTTGATTTCCTTCCGCGCTCAAATGTCATAATTATATATTTTTTTTATATTGGTTTATATTGTTGACAACAGAAACATCGTGACCAGTCAATATCTAAACAAACATACCATATTTCAACGTCAAAGGTATCGGGGTAGGCTTAGTACGCATTTTGGCGTAAATCGGTTTCAGATTGTAACCACATGAATTTTTTCAACAATCAATTTTAAATTGGATAACTCTATTATTTAGTTTTGCATTAACCCGCCAAATAAGTACAAAGAGTCGATACCTGTTTTTAGAGGCAGAAAAAACAATTTTATGACATGTTTTTCAAGGTTGTCGAATACGTGTTCAGAAAAGCAACGCACGTTCACAAAATAGTCGTTTTAGAATTTTCGATTTTTGAAAAATAGTAACTTTTCTATCCACTTGAAACAAAAC
Organism: Himalopsyche kuldschensis; assembly: GCA_028554975.1. Taxonomy (NCBI): domain Eukaryota; kingdom Metazoa; phylum Arthropoda; class Insecta; order Trichoptera; family Rhyacophilidae; genus Himalopsyche; species Himalopsyche kuldschensis. The sequence goes on from JAHFWI010000005.1 coordinate 4,890,945, forward strand.
AAAAAAACCGCATATTTCTTCTGTAGCTTGCCATGATATTTATATCACTATAATAGTAGCTATCAAATGAAATGTGTTTAAAACATATACCAGATATTTAAAAAAAATAATCACCTGACATGAAAAGAATGTGATGTAAAAAAATCATTCGAGATTAACTCGTAAAAAAGGCATGACAAAAATATCCATGTCCAAGATATCACCCTACAAACCTAACCACTAGGATATGGAGACTAACTATCAAAATCAAAATTTAAGACTTATTTTTCCTGATGTTATTGAAGAATCTTTCTTTACAATAATTTAGTATTTCTCAAGTGAGTGTACTACAGTGAAATTGAACAGTTATCATTTATAATCAATAAACATTTTCTTGAGAACCATTGGAGTGCATAATTAAATAAATACGCCATACAACTGGCTCATTAAAAGCAGTGGCGTTCTTCTAAGAATAATGAAAAAATACTCGTTACTTTTAACTGCTCTCGTAGTACTTGAAGGAATAATTATTGTAAGTTTATTTTTAATTGTAATCCTTCTGTAAATTGAATGTCAGCAATAAAATGATTTCAATGTTAAGTTTTTTTCTGAAATAATTGACTTACATACATGACAAAATAAGTTGTCATGGTCGTTCTGTGACGGAATTTACGGGCTTGAGTCCCAGTACAAGCAGCATTTATTTCAGACTAGTGTATGATGCTTTTAGACTGAAGTCCAATCCTTATGCTATTTACAAGAGATCTCACTTGCTTCACGTTGACACTCCAGCTGTCTGATAAAAATGCGTTTTTGGAGTTGTTTAGAAATTCATAAAATAACAATTTTATGTTTAAACGATAGAGGAATAATAAGGGAACTATATTAATAAACCAACAGTTGGAAATGTTGTTTTGGTTTATAAAAAAAACTAGATTTTATATGTAAGTGGCCAATAATTGTAGCTGGCCCACAATAGGAGGTTTTACCCTATTTACCGATTCCGTTCGAAGGCATGGATGTTTGTGTTGTCTAAAAATTACTCTTTACAGATCCGATCTTATTTGAATTTGAGATTTATTTTTGTAAAAATAAATATTTGGCATTACAGTTAATGCTAATGCGCTAAATATTTTTAATTGTGAAAGTCATACGAGATTAACTCGATGATAAATAATGAATCAGTCGTGAACAACTCAACGTGCACCCAGCCGAAAATCTCTTTTTCAATTGAAAAATTTGACCTTGCCGAGAATTGAACCCAGACCCATCTGATCGCTATAGCTCATGCCACTAGACCACAGGGACCAACCATCTTATAGGTGGGACTTAGTGGATGCAACTAAATAACTACTAGTCCTGTTCTTTCTATCCATACTCTCTTCAAGGTTAAGTAACTGAGTAACAGACAGTTTGCGAAAAACAAAAAAACATATGTTGAAATAACTTCATAAGGATACCAAATGCTGTACAATGGAAAGGACATGGATTAAAAAAAATGTTTGTAACGCTTCATTTAGGATTTTATACGTTTTTCAATTCTTTATTCTTTTTCAATCTTATCATGACAATAAATTAGAGGTCTGCACGGGCTCGCGGGGCCTGGTCAGGCCGGGTAACGAAGGTTTGGATTCGGACCCGGGCCGGGCTCGGACGCAAGCATACAACAAAATATAACAATAATCGGGCTATTTCCGAATTTCCATTATCGTAAATCTAAATTTAATACTATAATAAACTTCACGTACTCGTATTAGTCATCTTTTCGAAAAAAAATCGGTTTGTTATGGGCAAGGTTGAAAAATGTCGGGCTCGGGTCGGGTTCGGGTAAGATTTTTGAAAATGAGCCTCGGGCCCGGGCCGGACCGGGTCGGAGGTCTTTGGGTTCGGGCCGGGTAAAATTTTAAAATTTCGGCCCGTGCAGACCTCTACAATAAATATATCCGAGGTTTAAGCAATATTTTGAATATATTCATCACGAGAAGAAGTTTATTTGATTCGATTTCCAATAAAATTTATGTATAGCGTTTTGTGAAAATTTGGATTTCAAGTTTATCGAGTCAAAAAAGATAGGCTCCCGGAGTCCATACCTAATTTTGAAAAATTTACAGCATTTTAATTAGTATCGAAACAGTTGTTTTTTTTATCAATAACAACTGCGCACTTTACAAATAAAAAAATGCCACCAACTGGCGTCTAGAATTTCTCGAAACAATGACCTGAACTTCTTCACGTAGTCGATGGAACCAGTTGGAATTTCTCAAGATGTTGCAGCTAATTGATTTACGTAAAGAATAAGTTGTTTTAAAATGGCTAAAGTAACGGCATAACTAATTAGCGCCACGATTTATTTGAATTACATTGTAGCCAATTCTCGGTGAATAAATTTAATAATAAAAAAAGAACGAATTAAGTAACGATTTGACTATTTTAAGTATGTAATGTTTGTTCTTTAATATAGCATAGTTGTCAATATGAATAAACTCTTTTTTCATTGATATATATATAAAAAACAGTCTCCCATAAATACATCGAATCTTAACTGCAATAAATTTGTAATTTTTCGTTTATAAATGCCATGTGCACGTTTAATAGGAATATTCATTTCATAAAGTAGTACTAATTTTCCCGTAATATACCAAAATAAAGGATTTATGTAAATATGTATTGATTGACTAGACAGGAGACACTAGACTGTGAATTTACTGGCGTAATAGTTATAATTATTAACTGTTTGAAGAATCAAAAATATGGTTTTCGATTTAATAAGGCATTGATTTTACACAGTTTCGTTTCAAATAAATCAACAAGTGAAAACTGAAGATTAAAAGAAAATATTGCGAATTGCTCCCCTTCAGAGTTGTTAACCTTTGAGAGGCCCGTGATGTACGATATACGCGCTGCCATTTTGGAGCGATTCCTTGAATGAAATATTTTTTTCTTCAATTTAACCACTTCTCTGGTAAATTATTTTAATAAAAATGTTCCAAAAAAAATCTATTTTTATCTTCCTTTTAATTTGAAGCATATATATAAATATTATTTTTATTAAAAAAAAAAAATATTTTTTTTACCCTTCGAAGTCTATTTTTTTTAATTATTATTTTTTTCTTAGAATATTATATGTATATATTATATACATAATACCATATCATGAAATAGTCTCATACAATGTCAGAAATCGTGAAATTACATGAAACACGTATTTGCGTGAACGCCGAAAATCGAAGGACGATTTTAAAATGCTCATATGGGCGTGCTTCGGGTATCACACGTATTTGCGTGAGCGCCGAAATTGGAACACTTTTCTTTACACGTATTCGTGTGAACGCCGGGGAAGCGGTTAAATACTAGAAAAGTCATCTCTGGATAATCTTTAATGATAAAATAAATCGAATATCATATAATTATATTGGTGGAATAAAGGGATTTCCCATTTGAGACAAAATCAATGTTCTCGCATTTCTTTATAACATCTCACATCCACGTTTGTTAGTTTGCGACGCGTAAGCTGACATATTGTACGTACGATTTTTCATTTATTGGTATTGATTTTTTATCCTTTATTAGAATATTGGGCTGTTGTAGCATCGGATTATTTTAGAGATTCACGTAGAATATAAGCCGTATGAAATTCCGTACTGGCGTATCTCATTGGTTCGAGACCAACGACTTTGATATCATGGCATGTCGTATTCTTCTCGTAAAAAAATATAACATCATATTAGACCCGCTCCCACTTCACAACACGAGCCATATTATAATACAAATGAATGATTGACTGATATTTTATTTCAATTAACTATTTCAGAGACACTGAGATCAAAGTAACTATAAGAATGATTCCCGCAGTGCAGATCAGATTGCAGGAGTCCCACATAGTGTGTAATGCCCACCTGAATAATTGGAGATCGCGTTCTCACTATAACGAAGTAGTTGCAGAGAGAAAAGAAAACACATACTATTATTTAACGCTGTTCTTTTTTGTTTGATGTTATTAATGACACTTATTAATGGATGTTATTATATGCGTTAGAACAATGGCAAAGTAGGAATGTAGGAATGTAGTTCAGATGTGAATAAATAGACAACTAGTGACATGGATTAATTATTATTTTGTTGACACTGTATTAATATTTTTTACAATATTGCAGTGATGATAACAGACATGTCAAAAACGAAATCTGGTCGAAATCTATGATTTTATTTTAGCAGTATAAGATTTTTTTCAAATCAATGTCCGCTCCCAATGGAGGCATATAAACATATTTATTTTCTTCGAAACGAACTGCTTGTTACTCGTTCGCTTAACCTTACTTTGGTTCGATGAGAGTATGGATAGAAAGGATAGGTATATTTGGCACTTATTAAAACATTATTTATCAATTATACGTGATATTTTTTCACTGAAATGATTTTTTTATATTTGATGCTGTCATCAATGCGTAACGCAGCAAATAATTTACTATCCACGTGCATCCGGTGCTGAGATTGAGTTGAAGATGGTACGTTCAAGTAGATGAAATATTACGTTTTTGATGCGAATAATTCGTTTGTGATTGATAGTTAAATCAATCCCGAAAATGTCGGCACTTTGTTTCTTAATCTCGGGGCTCATCAAAAAGTCGTTCGGGATTGTAAGCCCTAGCCATGCCCAATCGATGAATCGAATGAAAAGTCATTTTATGGAATTTCTCGTACTAAGATTCGAGCTCGTGAGTTCCACAACCGAAGCCAACAACGTTGTCACTCGACCACGGGCCCGGCAATTATAAGATGCGTCATTAATAATTACTATTTTGATATAATACATGTATTAATGGCTGTTATAGGCGTATACATGATTTGACACGTTCCGTGCTTCCGGAAATCGTACAGTAATCATCGAAAACATCTCACGCAGATCCGTTAGACGTTTGGTTATTTGACTGATGAACACGATCGAATCAATAAATACAGGATGGCCGTTTTGTACCTGTTTCCGGAGATGTAAACAAAAATATTAAATGAATATTCAGGAGAGTATCTTTACGACAGTTAATTGTATGTACATCTGTATGAGCAGCATCCGGAAAGATACAAGATAAATAATCAAAATAAAATTAAAATTATATCCGTCCCCGAATGAAGAATATAGAGCTGGCAACCCTTATAAAATTCACTATATAGATGCGATTGCAGATTCAAGCACAAATATTTGACCGCTTGTAATCAATTTATGAATTGTTTTCAAAAGCTTGAATAGTTACTAGGTTTATAATAAATACTAGTATTGCTACCTGGCGTCGCTCGGACTAAGCGACCAATAATGATTTAATGTTATATCATTCGACATAATTATATCACAAAATCTAACATCCAAAATAGAGTTAAAATAAAATCACAAACTTTATTTAATTTGATGACAGCCCCATTCTCGCCCATTAAAATGTCCAAATTCAAGGAAAAAATCTAATTTGCTGTCAAATAATACCTTCACGTAAATAATAAACATTATTATAGTAATAAAAGCCGGGAAAAGTTCAGTAGAAGACTAATTTATTACATTTTGACTAAATGTCTTCGCCGATAAAAATTCAAACATATTTTTTACATATTCGTTTTTATGGCAACTTAATGACCAACAATGCAAAAGGGAATTACAGACGCACAGACATACATACGCCGTTTCGGTTTTATATATAAGATATTATGTACTACTATTTTCACGTGTATTCTGTTAAATCTCTCTGTTAGACCTCTATCGCTCATCATGAGCATTGTCAACTGAACTCTACTCAGTTGATAATTGAGGATTACCGAATGAAGGTGTTTGATGGAGTTTCAATATCAAATTTGAATCTTTTGAATTTCGTATTATTCCATGAGTTTTGTAGCTAACGTCCCCAGTTTGCCTTTTGGAAACTTATGCACTATAAGTCCACGAATGAACTTGAAATGGCGCGTAGAAAATAGTTTGCATCGCTTTTATAAAGGAATACACGTAAGTATCATGTCCTTTTATTCTTATCCTCTTCAAAACAGTATATGCGGCGGATTAAAAATAAGTATTAGCTCCATGTGCTCTACATTGGGTTTGTGTTGACCTTCATATCCTAAAAATGGACTTAATGAAAGCGATTCATTACCACTTGCTTACTTATACCCCATCCTTCTCCGAAATAAAGGTTGAGCGACTGAACATCAACCGGTTTTAATCAAAACATTTGTTTTTTCTTAAGTTTCTCCTAGAAGTGAATATGCTCTACGTTGGTATCAATGTTGGTACAATGTTGTAAAATCCCCAAAGTCGTTAAAGTTACAATTTTCATGCTTGTGTTTTTCATAACATTCGGTGTTTTGTATGTGCATGCCATTTATACGGCAATTAATTTAGTAGCGAAATTACGTACACTTTTAATATTGGCATCCGTTATTTACTTATTTGCAATATGTCATTCAAAATTGGATACTCAATTAATATACACGTCATATAATGTATCAATTTATATACTTTTAGGTTTTAAAACATCATATAAAACAACTGTCATAAAATCATACCTTAATAAATAATCATTGGACAAGGAAACTTTGTACAGAAATTTGGATACTTAAAAGATACGGAATTCACTGTATATTTATGATCTTTAAAATGTATTCAAAGCAACTTTGATATCACAAAAAGATAACAATGTATTGTAGTTCTACAAAAATAATAAGATATATGGTAGATAGCTATTTCAGATTACGCCATCGTCAGAATTATTAGTTTTTGAAGTTTTCGAAAAGAAAATCACTGTGCTTGTCTTTGGATGGTATGCTAAAAAATATATTTATAACATATAGCTAATGCTTTATGCAAACAATTCATTAAAAAATATCCCAGATTAAATAAATTGGTGCTGAAAATAAAAACCCAATTGTTGTTGCACACACGCGGGAAATGAAGGCATGCTTACAGAATTTGTTTCACGATAACTGCTTGTTATTCAGCATCTTTCCAGAGAGAGAGAGAGTAAACAAGACGGACGAAGTTGGGACAAGACTAATAGTTAGTTAATCACTCTGATTACGCCATGCTTTAGTGATGGGACGGGTGGAAAGGAATTCCCGAAACCCGTGAACACCGCAACTGAATACCACTCGTTTGGATGACCATAAGTTTGGCACTCGACACTATAATTTATATTTTTTTATTGTCATTATTAACTGTTGGAGATTTGAATTAACATCTTAGTTTGGTGATTGCAAAGAATGAAAGATGGCAGTGTGATGGTTTCGCAATTAAAATGCAATCAATTTGAAACAGCAAGCGTGGAGTAAGAATTTAATTTTCTATGGATATCAAACGCCACCACATGATGTTATTACTAATTTACACGCTGCATAAAACGTTCAACGGGAAACATTTTTTATTAAGCTATTCACAATTTATAGAAACTTAAGTCAATAGCGTATATAAATAAAAGAATAAATATTCTTCGGTCATAGGAAACTTCTATTTCATAGAATAGTCGTCGTTTTTTCATGGTTACTCTTCAATTCTTTTTTTATTTTATAAATAGAATAACTAAAATTCATATTTACTTTACGAATTATAAAAGGAAGAATTTTCAACAATGTTACAGTAAAAATTGTGGTAAATTATGGATATGGTCACGAGACAGAATCCCAATCCTATCGAAATAAGCTCAAAAAATTTATACATACTGGCGGCTTATAATGTTTTGACTTTACTTTTTGAGTTCTTGCGGATTATTATTAAATGTGGATTCAAAATGATTAAATCTGAAGAATATTACTGATTATTGTATGAGTTCAGAAAGAAGTTCTGTTTTTTAATATTAGCCTATAATAAAATTATTTTTTAATTTAAAGCAAATAATAAACTTATGTGACTCTCTATCTGTATAATAATATTATTTGTGTAGTTTGTGGTTGCATTTTTGCTCCTGTAAATTAAAACAACTCGATTTCATACTTATTGCGAAGAATTCTTTAAGATCTTCTATTATAATAAATTTAAAAATTAATGACGCAATGAATTAATGATTTTAATGAAACCTTACATTCATTTCATCTAATGTGTTTATTTTTCATAAATCTTTACAAAAATTCTGTCCCGTGACCATATAACCATAATTTACCAAAATCGTTTTTGAAAGTTAGATAATTATGTGGAGATTTAGTGGAAGGAAATGAATTGGATGATGATAGATAGCTTTTTATTTCTCTCAAATACGTAATGCCAAAGAATTTTCGGAACATGTTTTAAAATTGAAATACTAACGCATTTCTTATACATGTATCTGGACACCTCTCAATCTCGCTACTTATAATATAAGTGTATTATTTCATATTCATTTGTTAAGCCTGATTTTTATAATTGATTGGTTGTTTGACGTCAAGTTTTACACAACCACTCTTTTGTTTTTTTTACCTATGTTGCAACTTTTATAATCTCTTAAAGAATACCGTCATATTAATATGAATAACAGTAAAATAAAGAAAATGATTTTTTACGCCGAGCAGCATACTCTTAACAAAGTTTTTGTTTTTAATTTTGTATATAAAAGAATTGTAAACTACATTGCATACCAAAAATGTAAATAACATATAAATGATACACAAACATTGTAATATAACTGATCCTATCTTCAAGGTATGCATCTAAAAACTTTAATTAGTTTACGGTACATGTAATTAGATATTTTGGCCCATTGTTTTAGGTTTTAATCACCATAATTAGGACGGAAATAACACACAAAAAGTTTCGTTTAAAAAATAGCAAATGGTTTCTTGTAATTACAAGGTTACCCCTTATGGTATTTTAAAACATAACAGTTTATTTTAAATATGACTTTGAATACACATAGCTCTATATGGGAGCTATTTCATTCAATTTTTTATTGATTTTGAAGATACGTAATCAGATCAGAGAGCTATAGTTTTTCTAGTTTGCAAACAGCGAATTCACGCATAAAAATAATGTCGAAGGTAATAACGGGATTAATCCATTTATTTGGGTTTCAAACGTTGAACGCCTGAATGTAGAAACTATAGTATCAATAATATCAGCATTTTGAGTTGTTTCTATCCTCATTCGTTCTATGAATAAGTAAAAACAAATATACAAAATGACTGATTTTGCCACGTATTGCGTTACTAATTGTGACACGTGTTTCGCCTCTTTCAGATACATCTTCGGACTAACTATCGAAAGCTTACAAGTAATATACCAAGATTGATTCTAATATTTTAATATGATAAATTAAAAAAAGGAGTTTGGGATTTTACCTTTTCACGGGAAGCAAGGAGGGATGATAGAATTAAAACAAACTAATAATTATACTTCTAATGACGTTCAAATTAAAAAAAATATTGACTAATGAGTTGCACTCAATTGAGAAGGGATATACCCATTGGAAATAAATTTAGGAGTGGTGAGCATCCTGTACTATTTAGGATATTATTGAACAATACTTCCTTACTGTTAATAATTTTATTTATTTCTAAAAATTCTAAACTAATCATTTTTAAGTGCTTTCAATACGTGGAATATTCAAAGTTATTTAAATTTTATATTAGAATGATCTTGAGATGTTAAAATCTTTGTATGTAGAACGATCAGCAAAAATTTCACTCAACACAATTATAATAAGGTATTAAAATGTACCTGCTCGGTGGTGAAGTGGAAAATCACACGCTTCGGATTTGATCAAAAGTGCAAGTTCTATCAGGCAGAAAAAAAACAAGAATGTGTTTTATTCCACCTAAGCAACTTTTATGGAGTTTATTTACATTGTTAAGCAGTTGACTGGAATGTCGATACATTGTTTAACCTTATATGTCGAGTCGGATTAAATAAATTAAGCATTTTTTTCGCTGTTGTGAAAGATTCTACAGAAGTGTTTATTCAGTTTTTACCCGTATACGATACCTAACTACGGCATAGTAACAAAACGCATTTATAAAAATGAAGCAATCTAAGCCGCAATACATATGTATATTATTTGTATGGAATAAAACCTGGTAACTAAATTGTTAATCCAAGAATTATCACGATAGAATTATGTTAAAAAAATGGTCCATGACGCCCAAACAGCGATCGAATTCCAATTAACAATCAGGGAATTAATACGAGTGTTAAATATATCAAAAATACGGACATATTCAATAAGTTACATGAAGATTCAATAACTTTCAAAACCAGATAGTTTTATTAAAATTTCTTTGCACCTCACAAATGAAATTAATAAGCATAGAAACCGATAAATTCAGTTCCGATGTGCATAATTTTATATCCAACTGGAAATAAAATAAGAGGCAAAAAATAATCTGCCAATTTTGCTAATAATTTCAGCGCACACACACAAAAACGTTATCCGCTCTTCACATTGAAAAGTGGATATATCGGTGTTTGCTTTAAAACGCCCTGTATCAATTCCCTGATAAAGAGTAAAAAAAGTTACAATACGTGTTAACAAGTTTCGGACAAGGACTGCGAAAGCAAAATCAGTCAAAATGAAAGGCAATGTGTATTTTGGTTTAAATCTAAATGTCCTGCTGGCTCATAGTTCTTTTGAATCCATAATCATCATTATTCGTCTAGTCATAAACGCCGATAATTTCTCGGTTGAGTTTTATATTCGTGATTAACAAACAAGTCATCCGAGCGCTTTTTAACCCTTAGCCAAAGTGGTAAAATAACATTGCATATAGCTACGTAATGTATTGTGACTTGTATGTTAACTTAAAATCGAAAAATATAAGTATATCGGTTTTTGTAATCGATCTTACTTTATTTTAACACATGAAGCAAGAGTTAATAATAGTACATAAGCAACTTTCTAAACGGTAAGCGTAGATGTATGTATCTACATATGTTTAAAAAATGTACACCTCATTGTTTCATTTGGACTTATTGGACAAGAACAAAGTCCATCGATCACTGTCTGTAACGCCAATGGAGAATAAATAATTCATTTTTTCAATTTAATATTTAAACTTGTTAAAACTGTATTATTAGTATATATTACTGTGAAGAACATCTACTCGTCAAAGATAATATTAAAAAAAAAACAAATAATAAAATAGTAAGTTTGTTACTTTATTTTTCACAGCAAACTCAATTTATTTACGTACTGAGCTTTAAATACACGAAGTGTCATTGAGAGATTTATATTTTAAACCATCAAAATACTCATTTTATCTAAAAATATTTCACTAATAAGTCATGGATTATAATATTTTATTATTATGTGATAAATGTTTGATGAAAAAACCATGCAATCTTGTGACAGCCACTTAACGCAGCTGATTTTATAAAATGGCGTAATATGTTGTAATACAGCTTGTTAAAGATTCAGAACGAAATAAAATTATATCACGATACAATTTATCAATATTGCAGAAAACACATTTAAAACAATCTGCTCTGTACATATATTATTATGATAAACAAAGAATGTGTACGCTATCATTTTAAATTATAAATCAATTATGTCAGATGCCCGCTTAAAACCGTCTCGGTAAATCTATTTACTGACACCAACATTCATTCGAGTGCCTATTATTATAATATATAAATAAAAACAAAACCGGGCAACATCCGATGGATAAAAGATAATTTTGCATGGTTTAAATTATTGAAAACGTGATAACAAGTAGAAAATAATATGCACGCGTTATAAGTTCAGTGAAATCTTCTTTGTAAATAATGTAGGTACATATTATAAAAACCAAGCGGTTACTAAATTATACGTCGTGTCGATAGATGTCAGTGACAGAATAAAACTCACTATTTTGTTAGTGTTAAATACGCTAATCGTTTTCTACTGCAGATAAAACTACTAAATTTATTGAATCAAGTAACATAAAAATGATTTTGTGTTACGGTTAGTTCATTTTTAAGCTGCCAGATATATTAAGCTCGTAAAAAAATGAGGAGTACATTGAAAAATAACATTATTTATATAGAGCAGTGGTTCTCACGTAACATTTGGTTGTGGCCGCATTGCGAACATCAGCGGTCCTACAAGAAATGTCTGGTGGTCGCACAGAATGTCAAAAAAACCTAAACATATATGTGTTTGAGTTTTTGCTGACTAACAATTCTTGACGCACAACACAATGCATAAGAAACATTTCATTTTCAGTGTTTTGTTGACAAATTATCTTGTAAAAACATCAAATAATCAAATAATATGAAGCTGTTGGTGGCCGCACATGAGAACCACTGATAACAGACAGACAAAATGTAGGCATATCAACAAAAAAATGGTGACTGTTTTTTTTAATGCTTACAATTAAAAAGGATACATTGCTTATTCTACTGGTTGTGTAGTTATGTGTGACATATGTTTTGCCTATTTGAGAAGCAACTTCATTCTAAAAAAATATAGTTAGTGAGCGAAATTTTATTTGATATCAAAGGTTTATTTGAATAAATATGATACTTTGTTTTTATTATTTTTTCTTATGCCATAATATTGTATAATTTTAATTCCCGGTTTTGCTGTTAGCGAGCGTCAACTGATAACTGAGCATTATAAAAATATTTGAAATGAGCACAAAAAATATGTAAATAAATTAAAAATGTTTAAAGTGCCATTCCTGTGAATATCGACATGGTATATTTAAGAATATTTCCACTACCGAATAGCTGTTAAAGTTAAATTTGCAACTATCTAGAATTAATATTCAATGGAAATGGCCGTGTTTGTTATGCATCTACACCTCTTAAGTTCTCATAATCAAGATTAACGGAAATCGCCATTTTTATAGAATATCGAAGTTCGTTGACATCCGTCTGAATCCTGTGCATATGACATTTAAGACTTATCTAGAACAATGATCGCTGCTTATTAAGCCATTATGGAACCGAAAGAATCTTATACGATCGATAAAACACCCGCGCCCCGTTATTTAAATATCAAAATGGCCGCGAAGACTTAAAAATACTTAAATTGGCTTACAGAGTAAAGCAAGTTAGCAAACTTGATAGCAAGTTAGTAATAAGATAACATTTAACCCGTTATATGCCGGTACGTATAAAACGGTCGTGCACCAAGGGCCACGATTTTCTTTGGAAAAATAGCAACGGATTTCGGTAATACAGTAAAATCCCCATTCACACTTAAGTCGGGACCGTGTAATTGGGAGAGTGAATGTCATACAAAATAAGAGATTTTGTTTTTTTCCGCGAACAATGTAAAACTAAGATTTCCCTTAGTTTTGCAAAAAAGGACGAAATATTTAGGTACTAATTGCCTTGCAAATGCGACTGTTTAATTGGTGGATTTGCGGCAAATATTTCAAGGCAGCGCGTAATTCGGAGTAGTGTAATTGGGGGTTCCACTGTAAAAGGTAGCTCTCTCTAAAATCGATATTACAGTGATTATAATAAATAAATATGTCAACTGTAAGTATAGGACTGTGATTCTAAGAGATTAAGCTATGTGTATAAAATGTTTGAATGATATTGAAAATCGTCGACCTTTATTCATGGGTGGAAAGTGGACCGTATATATACGCTTATTTTCTATGGCCGGTACCGTGCTCACGGAATTGTATTACGTATATATACGTTTCTGGCATACAACCGGTAAAAATATAACAGTAAAATAGTTGAATATATAACAGGATGTATGCATCATTTGTCTACTTACAATTTATTTAAAGCACTCTTTGTTGAATGAAATAAAAACGTTTTATCGACTGAGGATGTGCTTATTATCGATTATTTTTTTTTAATTTTATAACTGGACTAAGAGATATAAATAAACATTCTCTTATGTAACAATATAACCGTAAAATATCACAATATGACTATGCTCTGAATATGATCAATCGTGATTATATTTTTTTAGCAATACATCCGGTTTAATTATGCCTACAACAATCATGCTCAACGGGAGTTTTTCGAACTATTTTTACTATATCAAATCAAAAGATTTTGTATAACTACCAAACAGAATTATGTGTGAAAAATTAAGTGTCACTGTTTTGAGCGTGCTTTACTTCAGTATTTAAATTGCTATCTATATCTATTAAAAAATAAAATATTTTTTTAGGTAAATAATATAAATTATGACCCTTTTAAAACAAATTACGCTCAATGTATGCTTAAAAATACTGTGTCGTGATGGTTTTTTTAATCTCTTGTGTGAAAATCATTAACAACTTATTCTAATTATAATGAGATTTAAATTCTTATTCTGTAATTTATAATACAATAATTATAAAAGATTTTTACGTTGTTAATAAACTAACCGATAGAAAGATAGATAGTCTGAAGATGTTTTTAAAGAGGTGAAACACGCGTCAATACTAAGAGTATTAATTTTATATTAAATCATAGAGTGGGCATAAAGACCTTAGTCACATTGTAGAGGTTGAAGGAAGTCATACTATTTTAAAATTTAGAATTTTAAAACCATTCTATGTATATCCTCTATTTCTACAAATTACATCTTTTATTATCGTTTAAAATTTCTATTTGAATAAAAAATAAAGTTTTTATATATTTTTTTATTTAAAATTTGGCCTTTTCCACGTTAAAGCATAACCAGTCAAAGCTAACTAAGTCCAATTAGTGAGAATTAATTCATTCACCATCAATAATGTGTCGTTATGGATATCAATTAAAATCGAATCGCAAATAAAGCCATTTTACATTCACTGGAGATGACCGCGGTTGATATGCAACTTGCATATTTTTAATCTTCATCCTTAAATTTATTAAAATTAAAAGCCTCAACACGAACTCTGCTACTAAAAAAATTGTGTTTTATTTTTAACATTAATTGATAATTTAAACTCTCATAATAAAGTATTAAACTTAGTTTAATGGAATATAAAAGCCGCGACAGGAAAGCGTGGCGTGGTGGCCACTGTGCTGGACTATAGCCACATTCGTAGGGTTGCTCACTTGATCATTGCTTCTACTCAAAGACAAATTATTGAAACACAATAATTTGGACAATGACTTGTTTATAACGTTGTGATAATAATATTTTTCTAACGGTAGAGCTTATAATCAATTCAATGGTGTTTGTTCACTGTAAATCCTTTTTTGCAAAGGCATCGTGTAATCATATCGATGAATCGTTTTTCTTCTATAACTGTTAAGTGTGTCTCTCAATTTATTTAAATGTGTTGATGAAAACATTCATTAATTTATTCATTGCCGTAAAAAAATACATTTGTTTGTTTATTCATAATATGTTACCATATTTCCGTAAAATTTTGTATCAAATAAAGTCGTTAAAAAATGTTTTTGTGAGACAACAAACCCTCGCTACTTATTCGGGTAATCCTTCAGGTGAGAGGTTCAATCATTTTTTTTTGCATTTGAAACATAATTCAAGATGGCTGCCGACAGTTTTTCCTATTAATTAATTGCTAATGTGTGGAATAATCAAATTATATATTTAATTAATTAGCTATTTTTAATTTTATTTTTGGTCAGGTTTGGGTAAGGCTAGGTTTGGTTTGATAAGCTTAGGTTAGGTTAGATTTGGTTTGTTTAGGTTTGTTTAGGTTACGTTAGGTTTGTTTAGATTACGTTAGGTTTGTTTTGGTTAGGTTAGGTTTGGTTTGCTTAGGTTTTTTTTAACACGCAGAAATATTACTTGTTCCAACACGTAAAAATGTACATCAGCAATTAATTAATAGGGAACACTGTCAGCATCCATCTTGCGTTATGTGTCAAATGTAAAAAAAAAATCCTTCGCCTGAATGATTACCCTTATTCGATCAATATATATTAAACAATATTTTCAACAAAAAGAAAAATACGTTTTGTTAAAGTTGACATTTATGAGACCACCCCTGTTATCTATCTACGTAAATTTTAAAATCAGATAGTCGCGAAGGCTTTAAAATATATTAATTATTATTGTAAAGCAAAGCTTTACTAGCGTCGGTCAAAAATAGCAAAGTAATGAGCCATTTCCGGCGAAGCAAGTTCAGAAAGGTTTCTTTTTGTGTTTCGCCGACCGGCAACTCCAGAGCTTTAAGTATATATACATATATAAAGGTGGCTTTAATAATTAAATTACAGAATACATTTTCACTTGGACATTTCCATCTCGATATATATTTAACTTTATCTTTGAACGTATAAATAAGCCAATAAAATAATAATTACCACTCATTAAAAGAGCATGTATTGAATTTGCACTTTTATGTTTGTATGATATATTGTTTTGAGTAAATAACACAACGTTCTCCATCTGAAACACTTTCCACACTAGTAATTTAATTTTAATAATTAAATGTATGGATACATTATAAATGTAGCTGTTTGCGCCCAATAATGAAAAAACAAACTGTCACAAGTCACAACACCCAAAATACTGAGAAATTTTAAGGACGTACTGCGATAGAAATGTGAATGATTGACTTGAAACATTTATATGGAAACAAATGAATGATCAGCGTAATATGACAAGCCTCATTGAAAAACTATACAAAAGACATGTAATAAAACGTAATATACATCAATATTGTTAGCCAAATATAATTTACTGTACATTTTAAGCCTAACATGAGTTCAATCATGTTTTGAAAATCTGTACCTATGAATGTTGTAGTGTTTTATAAATGAGTTATTTTTGCTGTAGGTATTTCAATAATAATTAAAATTAAAAATTAAAGTGTTTCAACAGTTAAAAATTAAAGTGTTGGTAGCTTTGTGATGGTTTACTTTCATGTACAGTTAAATTGATTCCTTTGGTTTTTTCTACGTATTGTAGATATACATTTGTTACTTCTATTAGTATTAATATAATTTATATAGATACTGTTAAAAAAATTAAGCCATATACGTATTCAGTAGAAAAAAAAGAATCAATAATAATTAAGTACATTTGTATACATACTTAATAGCAGGGTCGGTTTTTGTCGAACAAAGAGTCAAAACATTGATGGTTATTGTCATGTATTTTATTGCCTGATTTTTTCTTGATTGGTTCGTGTATTTTATATATTCAAATGTAATAATCAAACTACTTCTATGATTGATAATCAATAAAAAGTAATTTTTTATACATTCATAATAATTCAACATGTCACAATTGACTTCCGCTCTGTATCAATTTTTCTGGCGCCATAATGTTAATTTATTTTTTTATTTATTTATTGACAAAAAACTATATAAAATACATGGCATTACAGCAAGCGCCAATGCGCCATGCATTTGACAAATTAATAAAAATTACATAAAATATTACACAAAAATAAGAAACAGAACAGAAACATATTATTTACATAAGAAAACATTTTTTTTTAACAAAGCATCAAGTTCACTGCCGAAGATGTCCACATCAACGGGCTGCGCATTTATCAGCCAAATAGCCCTTGCAACTGGAGATTCAAAAGACCTACGTGACACACAAGTTTTGACAAAGAAAATTGATTTGTCTTTGTTACGACCATGTAAGTAAAAGCTGGGAGCATGCAAATTTAAATTTTCAAGGATGTCAGGGTTATCAACTTGGCCCCGAAGAAGAAGAGAAAAATGTTTTAATATTGAAATTAATCTTCGAGCTTCAAGCGAGTGAAATTTAAACCCTATGATAATAAATTTAAGCCCTATGATAACCAAAAAAACCGAAACAAAAATTCTCGAGAAATATGTCTTTAATGACTATGATTATGGGTCAATTTATAGACTTGAACACATTATTTATGGATTCGATGAAAACTTTACCGACACGATATGTGATCATATAGAGGGGTTGAAAACGCCCATATTTCTGCGGTCATTATCATTTTGAAATATTGAATCCAGAATATGGGATGTGTTTTTTTACAATTTAAAAAAGGTTAATACGTGGAATATTTCAAAGGATTGATATTGTTTAAACAGAAAATGAACAAAAAAATAAGGAATTAATCTTTTTATTAGAGATTATAACGGTTTGAGAATGCTTCTTCAAATTGCTTGCGAAATATGAATGATGGCTTAATTACATATTAATAAAAAGGACATCGTGAGAACAGGACGGCACATGGGAACTAAAAAACAGGATAGAAAAGATTCTTTTAAAGAAAATGCTACACTTTTTCTTGTAATTATGTGTGAGTTAAACTTATACTTTTGCGATTAATAGTAATGGACCAAGGCAACAATCATTCTTTCTTTCTTCTTATTCTTTTTGTGTAAATGTTTGCAACTGTAACTGTAACAAGAGGTCGTCAACCTTTATATCCTTACCGCACATTTTTACTAATTTTACTGACCAAAATCGCCATATTTCAATCCAGAATATGGGTGAAAAATTTCGAGATTAAATTTGGAAGGTTTGATCATTTTATTGCAACAAAAAAAGAGTGCGTGTACATGCTATCATATAAAAAAACCAAAAAAATCAAGTTCAATAATTCATCTGAACCTTGCAAAAATTGCCCACGGTCCACCACGGAAACCTTTACCGCCCACTAGTGGACGGTACGGAGCAAGTTGGCAATCCGTGATCTATACTATATTTAAAAAAAGAGATTGAGTGATTTACTTATGAGTCTGCTATGCTCCATTAAAATGTTCAAAACTTATATTAAGTATGAAAGTGTGAACCAAATTTAAGTAAAGCTTAAGTTATTCAACGTATTACTAATTGATACGGTATCAAGATCATTAAGTTGCATAAATATAACTCTTCTCATATGGATAGCGTCACATCCTTTTGCAACTATTTAAATCGGTTGGCATTTTTATTCTACATTGTGCAGTGAGTTCACAAAGTCAATGGCCATTAGTTTGCCAATTTAACGGTGGGAAATTTTTCTCACAGATTCTGGACAAGCGAAACACTAACTTTTATAGCTAGGGGAGAAATATCGTGGCTTTTATTCCACGGAAGACGGTCGTATGTTATTGGAGTCTTTGTGCAAGAGTTTTTTTTTATATCATACGTTAATCTTATACATGACGTAATTGAAGATTTAGTCTCTTTCGGACGGAGCCCGGATGAAAATTTAAGTATGAATATTATACATTCTTTATTAAGAAAGAAGATACTTTGTCGATATTTATAACGTGCTTAAAGTTGTTTTCAGTTAATATACGTTTGTAAAATACAACAATTGATTTAAATTAATTCTCTTAATAAAAATAACCCAATTTTGTGGAGAATAAACAAATATTAATAATTAAGTTTGATATTTAATCCCGTAGCCATCACAACAAGAGATGGTGACGTTGAGTTTTCGATTACATACCCGACATTCAACAATTAATGTGTGTATGATACATTTTTGAAATCATATTCGCTCCCAACTGGGATCATATAGACTCCTCACGGAGTGTATCTCCACAATGTTTTTTTCTACGAGAACTGATTTTTACTCAATTGCTCAACCTCTCTTTTTCGAGATAGTCGGGATTGAAAGGATACGGTTACTAGTGGTTAGTTATTAGCTCTCGCTAGGCAGCGCATTTTGTTTAGATTGGAAAGGTGGGAAGGGTTTTTTAACAACACAAACACCCATGCTTAGAAATCTGCTCGTAGAAAGTCTCGTACCGGGGCTGTTGAGGCAAGCGTGGAAGAAGCCACCAGCCCTGCCAGCATCCAAATTAACGCACTATGAGATACATCTTAAGGTTCATTCAGTAAGGGACTGTGCACGTCTATTATAAGTAAAGTCCTCAAGTTTACGTAAACATTACGAATCATAAAAAATGTTCAATTCTTGGTAAGAATTGAACCGTTTTAATTATTCCAAGACAATCTTCCTCGTAAGGAGTTTTCCTTAAGTGTTTTCCCCACACAATGCCCTCAGCTGACAAAATCTTTTAGAGAGTCAATACTTAGCTAGTTACATGCGAGAAAGGAAAACAGAGACTTAGTCTGTATCCACCCTAGCAAGGAAAATAGCCAGGAAACTAAGAGTCCACATATAGTTTCAGCAGAAAAGTAAAGGTAGGAAAAAAAATGCCAGATCCCGATAGATATAAATATATTCACTCATTGCAATCATCCGTGCCCTAAACCTTTAACCATTCCTCGACCAACAATCATTATATCGAGAAAAATCATCGGCGAAGAAATTATATTCATTAGACGGCAATAATTTGATTTTTATTGCTTATAAAACTGTCGTTGTAAAGAACTCTGAATATATCTATATCATTCAAAGCGCTTATCGTTTTACGATTACTGGTCGAGGATAATTTATGCAAAGACTTAATCGATAATTTACTATGACGGGTTTCCACTAGGAGTCGACAGGTTTTTGTTTCGTCATGGCGCTCTTCGGATATTTTGCGAAACAAAAATGGCAATGAGTAAATGATAAGTTATATATTAATTTCAGTTTTGTTCTTATATGATTTTTAGACGAATTGGTAATATAAACTGTATTTGATGTTTTCTGTACTGTATTTTTACAGTTGGATAATATCATGAGATATATAGATGGTGATTGTTTTTGTTTTTGTATAAGTTTCAAATATTTTGATTTTAGAAAGATATAATTTTTAATAGTTGGCGATGTCACGCGTAACTTTAAAATTATCACAAAATATTAAAATTACACATGGTTAAAATGAGAAGAAAACTCTTTCAAGTCCTACAAGACATTTTAAATATAATCGATAGCTATTTCAGCTTCACGTTATCATTAGAACAGTTCTTTAAAATTCCAAATTAAAGACTTTGAAGGGAACGACAAAAATACAAATAGAGAATTTAAAGGAAGAAGGGTGTAGTATGAAACTTGGCTTAGTAAATATTTCTATATATTTTTTTTCCCATATCCGCTCCCTATTCGGAGCATATGGCCGCCACACGGTGCCTCCAAGATTATCTGTCTCCCGCCAACCTCCTCGCATCTTCCCAGGTCATCACGGCGTCCCTTAGCTCCCCTGAGTACATCCTATGGATGGTCATCAGAGGCCTTCCGCGGCGTCGGGATCCATCAGGTTGATAGAAGAGGCAGGCAGTATTCAGGCTCCCCTGGGGCATCCGCAGCACATGTCCAAGCCAGGTCCATCGTCGCCTTTTAATTTTAGACGTAATAAGGGGCTTGGTTTGTCCGCTCTCTTACCTCCGTATTCCTGACAAAGTCCAAACCACTGTACTCCTAGTATTCGCCGCAGGCATCTGTTTTCGAAGCACAGTATACGGTTACCCTGTGCTTTTGTGATGTGCCATGACTCGCAACCGTAAAGCAGCACAGTCAGTATGCATGCGTTGAATAAGTGGCACTTGGTTCTGACCGAATACAGCCGCGAGTCCCAGACTTTCCGCATTGAATTAAATGTTGCTCCAGCTATCCCTAATCGGATCGCGAGCTCATTACGCGGGTTGCCATCTCCCGTGATGTGTACTCCCGAGTACCTAAAACCATCGACTCTCTCGATTTCTTGCCCCGCACTCATCAGAGAGTAGTCTGGATCTATCTATATTTATTTACTTTAAATACTGCTTAAAAGGTTATAAAAAGTTGTCTTGAGCTTCACTTAAACATCAAGCAAAATAATTTTAATAATTTATTAAGTCAATTTCTAATTCAATGTTATTGTGCTAACTGACACTTTAAGTAAATAAAACACATTTTTTACATCAACTGATCAGTTGATATTACTCGCGATACTTAAAACCAATCCTGATCCTTATTACATTATGTATGGTAATATTACTGACAAAGTGCGCTTTATTTCATTAAAATAATTACGGAACGTTGAAATATATAATTAGTGACAAAATATTTAATCATTATAGTAACTTATGTATATCAATGCATAACTAAGTGACATATTCATTCTCACGGTAATACTTTTGTAATATGTTGTCATACAATTTCGTCAGATTTATTAGTCTTATAATATATATAAAAGAAACAAAAAAGCCAGTTCTTTAATTGTAAAAAATAACATTTCTCACGCTGTTTCGCGATAAACAAATTAAACAAAAAGGATTAATTGACATCCTGTACGATGGCGTGTTTCATAATACAATAATTGATAAAGTCATTGAATTTATTACTATATAAGATTTAAGTTTAATGTCATTAATCGATAAAAACACGTTGACACAGCCGGAGGCGGGGAGGACGCGAGGAGATGCTATCGACGAGCCTCCATCCTGTGTCATCAGGCTTGTCGGCGAATTTTGTCGAGGCTGACAAAACGAAGGCATCTCAAAAACGGGTTTGTTTACGAGGAGCACCATACAACTTTATCGCCTTGTCGGTTGGCCGTACATCTGATTGCATTCTCCGTTTGACTGTTATAATTATTTATTAAGCTGTTATTGATGTTTTACGCGGTAACTCAATAAATAAAAGGATATCATTGGTTTGCGGAACATTGACGGTGGAGCACAAAACATTGCTATTCTAAATTTGAAATTTATCGATAGAATTATGCACTGCTTGAAAATTTTTGTGCTATTAAAAACATGAATCGTTTGAATTTTGTACATTTTCACAAGTTTTGTCGCTAGCGGGTTTCTTCTGGGTTTCACCATTCGGCATCTTCATGCATTACAAACGAAGCCGAAGGTCGAACCGACAATATTCACGGAAATATTCAATATTCAAGTACAAAATTCAAACGATTAAAATTTGACATTGAAATTATATCAAGCAGTCAAAGTCAAAATCTGCAATTATATACACCGTATATTTTTTACGTGATACATTGGTTCCATAGACGGCGCGTATAAAAAAATGCGTAAAGAACTTTACTTATATAATCGTTCGCAATTTATTCTGTCAAAAAAAACCAAAAAAAACAAACGCGTAGCACCGAGTACATCGCGTAAAAAAAGTAAAGTTGCTGTCAAAAAAACGCGTTAAATCTAAATCGCGTAAAAAGAGGACTGTGTGTAATGTTAATATTCTCTTTTTTAATAATACTGTCGACGAAAAATCGTTTAATCACTGTCAAGAGTAGGTATATTTTTTTGTAAAATTAACATAATTAATTATTTCATTATTCACACTGATGTGCTGGTAATCAATTATAGTCAATTTAAAAAAGCTTTTAATTGAAACTTACAGTTTGTTACAAAAATATAATTCTATATTGTGTTTTTTAGCTTGAATAAAACGATCGTAATTGTAATATTTTTATATTAAAAGAATCCGCGACTAAGCAAAGCATTAAGTTAAGACAATAATTTATTCAAATGCAGTAATTTTATATTATACTCCACATTACTTTTTGTTTCAACTGCAATATACTGTATACTGTTATAAATTCGTGGTGAATTGCTTGTCTCAAATTTTACGCATTCATATTACACCGTAATACACAATATTATAGACCACAAACATTTTTCAATTCATCATGGACACGCACGGAAACATAACTTTAAAATCGGAACAAAAAATCAGAAGCTTCAACATAGGAAATCAAAATGGACGTTAGCCATCAAAGCAACAGTAATTTCCAAACATGCCACGTCATATATACAGATTTATTGAGCATATATTACAAAATTCCACGCATAATCGGCAATTTTATCTTACGCGATCTACTCTGACGCCATAAGCCTACAAATGGTCGAAAATGTTCACAATAAATCAACCTTATCGTTTGATCACAATGATTAAGCCACATCTAATATCTACACTTGTACAGGCTCGTCTAATTTGCATAGAGCACATAGCGTTATTTATCTTCCATCACGAGTAGGGATTGCAAAACGGGAGTCCCGTCGGTTATCGTGTTTACAAATTCCGGGATTTTCTGTATTAACAAAAAATAATTTAAAAGAGCTGAAAACTGAGAATTGGGATTTTTAGTTAAATATAAAGGGAAAAATTTATTATTTTCTTACATAATCGGTAAATTTGTTGAATGATAATTTTGCAACAAAGAGAAACTAAATAAGGTAGGCATCACTGATAAATTTAAAAATAGCGAATGCCAAATTTTTTTTTAACTACGTCCGTTCCCAACTTGTAGCATATGGAATCCTCACGGAGTTTATCTCAATATATGTTTTTCTATGAGAACTGCTTGTTACACAGTTGCTTAACCTCTCTTTTTCGAAGAGAGTAGAGATGGAAGGGGTACGAGGACTAGGACAGGACTAGTGATTAGCTAATCGCTATTACTATGCATCGCTCATTGAGATCGGAAAGGTGGGAAGGTATTTTAAACAACACAAACACCAGTGCCTTTGAACAGTTTTACCGACTAAAAAAATCCGCTCGTACCGGGAAGTCCGGCAGGCAAGCCATCAACGCTGACACTGTGCCACGGACCGGATGGATGAATTTATTTTGTAGCTATTATGGTACAGCATTACATGAACTGTTTTTACACCTTAAACATAGTGTAATAAGATGCAGGTCTTAGAAAAGTTAAGCTTAAAAACACATTAGTATCTCTGATACGATTTGTATTGTGTTGGTTGTTTCTTATAATTGTTTTTTTATTGCTTATGTGCTATTTTTTTACATTTCCATTTTAGAAAATCTTTGATTTTCATCCGAATATAAAATTGTCGAATTCCCGGAAGCAACAAAAAGTACCGGAAATGAAAACCCTAGCCACAACACCTTTATATTAAGTTGTTAATGCAAATAAATTAAAATACTGCGTGTATATTTTTTCCATACACAGTTCACTGATCCACAGTGTAAATTTTGAGCGGTGGTGTGAAATGATTGTTATGTTGCGTAAGAGAACGTTTGAGTGGCCAAATGCGGACATTGACTTTCCTGGCCAGACGTCTTCAATTTTAGAGCCACCCAATAAAACCTAATAGCATATAAAGTTAATAATCCCCGGTGGAGAGGCATATAGCAGGGCCTTCCAACCGTAAGATAATTTCCCCTGGAGAAGGGAGTAAGAATTTCCGCCGCTTAAAAGTTTTCAATACTAAATAAATGCATGTCATTTGCAATGCACATTTTTAAATAAATTAAAACTAATTTTGGAAATGGTGGATATGATAAAAAAAAACGCTGGGATCCTTGGAAGTCAAGGATTTTCTGGTGGTTACAGTATGGTAACATATAAATAACGGAGTAGTCAACATCGTTTCCTTCGGTTGCAGTAATCACGGGTTCGAGTCCTAGTACCAACGGCTGATTGAATTAATTTAAGGATTTGTGTTTGAGTACATGGATGTTTGCTTTATTTAAATTCCATCTCATTTATCCGATCCTAAAAATGGATTGTTGCAAGAACCTGACTATCTTACCCCTAGTCATGTAGTCCCATCCTTATATCGTTACTTTCGATGAAAAATGAAGGTTGAGCGACTAGGTATAAATCATTTCTCTTGAAACAAATTGTATGTAAATAAGACTTTTTTCAGTATAATGTCTACCACACTGAAAGTTGACATGCTTACAAATAAACATGACTAAGGGGTTCAAGCATCACGTCGCGGCGTAATAAGAGATGATATTTTCGAAAAAATTGGTAGATAATTTGATGATACATCCTGAATAAGATATAATGATATAAGTTTTCTCATCTTTTCTTAGAATACAACTTTAGTCGAGAACTTATCATATTACATTTTTTAATGTGGAGAGAGGTTTATGTTGCATGAATAAATATGAGAAGCGACGTTATTTAAAGTACTTTCGATGGTTTCGGGGGTAACTTTGCGGAAGTTCATTTTAATATAAAATTTAAACAACTTTGATTATTCCACGTTTTGTGCTACTTACTGTGACACGTGTTTCGTCTCTTTCAGAGGCATCTTCAGACTAAATATCGCAAAGTTTGCTTAAGTAATGAAGCAAGATTTATTCTAACATTTTAAATAATGCAAACTATGCAAACTTTGCGATATTAAATCTGAAGATGCCTCTGAAAGAGGCGAAACACGTGTCACAATTAGTAGCACAATACGTGGAATAATCAAATTTATTTTAAATTTATATTATTTAAAGTAGATTATTTATTTAGCTAACCAAATATTGGTGGTACTTAATTTCATATGAATAACTAAGATTGAATTTAAATTTCATCATTTGACAATGCTCGCGATGAGCGAAACCGCGTGGATCACTGTGCAATAAAAGTAGTATAATCTTTTGTTTTATATTTTAAGAATGTCTTTTCACCAAAAATTTACAGTTGACCTTGAAAGTGTTAATCAGTTTTTTACATTTAATGTAAGTAAATGAGATTTTTAGTATTTTAAAATTTTTTTAATAACTTTCTGGTCACATGCATCCATAATTCTGTATAACATAAACAATAAAATGTATATTATATCAATCTAGGGCTGGAAATATAATCATGTATATATTACTATTTTATGTTCAATTAAATAAATGATGATTATAATATACTGCAGATAAAGTTTTTATTGTTCAAAAACCACTATTGCACGAAACAAAAAACTGGAATGCAATAATTTTGTTATTTTGAAACATGTAAGTTTTGAATAAATTGATCAATCAATGTGCTATACTCTACCAATATATTATAAGGGCCCTATAATTCAAAATTCCAAGCACTAATAATTCACTGTATTAGGCATATAAATCACCTCGAGCAACTCCTATTAATAGATTCGTTATTACGTCTTGTATTTCTGAAACCATTGTAAGATACTGAATAAGGAAAAATCTCGCAAGTAATCCAATAATGTAAACTTGGTTCGCTTGTCAGTTTTTGTTGTGAATAGATAATATTTGACATTACGATAAATTGTCTATGCATTGGGTTATTTGAATTTCGAACGGTCTAAGAAAAACAAATT
Source organism: Himalopsyche kuldschensis (assembly GCA_028554975.1). Classification (NCBI taxonomy): domain Eukaryota; kingdom Metazoa; phylum Arthropoda; class Insecta; order Trichoptera; family Rhyacophilidae; genus Himalopsyche; species Himalopsyche kuldschensis. The sequence continues at coordinate 4,917,593 of JAHFWI010000005.1, forward strand.
TTATGGTTTATAAAAATAAATCAATATCGTTTTTACTAATTCAACAATTATATAAAACTAGTATTGCTACCCGGCGTCGCTCGGACTAAGCGACCAATAATTATTTAATGTTATATCATTCGACATAATTATATCACAAAATCTAACATCCAAAATAGACTTAAAATAAAATCACAAACTTTATTTAATTTGATGACAGCCCCATTCTCGCCAATTAAAATGTCCAAATTCAAGGTTAAAATCTAATTTGCTGTCAAAGAAATGTCAAATAATACCTTCACGTAAATAATAAACATTATTATATTAATAAAAGCCGGGAAAAGTTCGGTAGAAGACTAATTTATTACATTTTGACTAAATGTCTTCGCCGATAAAAACCTTTTTTTCTTTCATATTCGTTTTTATGGCAACTCGCAACAACAATGCAAAAGGGAATTACAGACATACATACGCCGTTTCGCTTTATATATAAGATTATTAGGACTAGTTAAATTATGGGATTAATATTTAATAAATACTTTTTAATAAATTAACTATCATCTAAATAAATATAAATGGGATGTCGTAAAAATATATACACGCCTAAAATTTACAGTTTCAGTTAAAAATTTAAAAAAATCACCAGTTTTGAAAAATTAAATAAATGTTAGAATTAAAAAGGAGTAATCAAATTTTTATCTCACACGTGGATATTAAAATTATTACAATATTTGAAAGATTCAGTGTTTTAAATAATTTATACAGATAGTTTATGCAAATTTACTTGAAAAATAAAAACTAATAGCATGTTAAACACATAATAACAATAATGTAATACTAGTTTTTAAATTCATTTTTTCTTTGTAAAGATTAAATGGTTTTTGAATATTCATGTTTTATAATAAATTCATTATTAACGATAAATTTGTCATGCATATTATTACAACATATTTAGAATACTGATTTAACTGTTATTGGACCTTTTCTATTGATTTGTGGGTCAATATATTCAATATATAAATGATTTATAATTTAGTTAATTTTAAAGTATCATCCTTTAATACGTTAAGTTGAAACCCTTTTCGGCAACCTGACGACTTAAGTCTTAATGACTTCTTGAACTGAAAAATCCAATTCAATTTTTTAACACTATTTACGTTACAAAGTTCACTGTCATCGTTTAAGAAGTTTACTATCGTTAAGAGTCTGTGGTCGAGGGTCAACGCCATGACTTTTGATCGTGGAGCTCACGGGCTTGAATCCCAGAGCGGGGTATCTCATAAATTGATTGTAAAAATCCCTAGCACTGACCCAAGCCTAAATAATAAGCCATCTCCTTCGATCAGTGGCGGTTGACCGTATTAGCGAAAAAGGCGCTCGCTTTTGGCCTCAAAAATAACACACATTGATCAAGCTCACATTACACGTTTCCAAAAATATTTTAAGGCTTGGAATGTTATATTATGTCGAAAAATGCACATTCAAAACAGTAATACTAGATGACCGATGGGTCATAAATTATTAAGAACAGGTGTGCAAGGTACTGAATTGTTTATAGTAAACTGCGGGAAATACCGTTAATTGTTCAAACCATACTCTCGATCACAAACAATAAGAAAAGAAAATCAAAATTTTGAAAAATGACTCAGAAATCAACATTAATAGCAATGTCTTAGTGATTTTACGACGCTTTTTTATCATTCGAAAAAAAGGGCCTCTACAATTATATTGCGCCTGGGGCCTTCCAAGGGGATAATCCGCCACTGCATTCAATCTCTAACAAGCAGCTTTCGTAGATTTTGTTTTTATAAATAAACTCCATATGTAGTCAATATGCTCCACATTGGAAGCGTACATGGTTAAAAAGATAAAATTAACTGTATAACGAATAATAATTTTAGTTTTATGCATTGTTTTTTCGATTTATGGGATATTTTTTCCCCCTAAAAACGTAAAATGCATGTCCGGTCTGTGGCGCAGTGGTCAACGTCGTTGGCTATCGTGTCGGACCACCTGGGCTCGATTCCCTTGTACGAGCAGATTTTTTCAGTCGATAAATCGATTCTGCTCGGAAGCAATGGGTTTGTGTGTTGTTAAAAATCCCTTTCCACCTTTCCGATACTAACAAAATGCGCTGAATCGATAGTCCTGCCCTAGTCCTCGTATCCCTTCCTTCCCTACTCTCTTCGAAAAAAGGTTGAGCAAGGAAGAAAGGTTGAGCAACTGAGTAACAAGCAGTTTTCGTAGAAAAAATATATGTGTTGAGATAAACTCAGTATGGAGTCCATAAGCTCCAAGTTGGGAGCGGAAATGGCTAAAAAAAAATATACATGCCGATAGATTGTGATTTAATTAATAACACTTTGCTCTTTGAGAAAGTGACATAAGGTACCGCCTACAATTAATTTCAACCCACCGTGCGCTATAAGCTTTTTAAGTAAAAATAGATACTTTTAAAATTGCAGCGAAAATGATAATTTGATTACAATGGAAAATTTGACGCCCGTTGCCGCGTTAATATAAATAATTATTACTTTACGATATGACTTCCTGTCTATTATTATTATTTTTTTTTTGCTTAAGATCATATCTCGTCCTATTAATACTAACAAGCGTTTTTTTTCACCAAAGATGGTGGAACCAAAATAATAATTTTTGTGTGAATGTATTATTCAGTGTGTGTGTTTTGATTCTGAAGATTTATAAATACATGCATGGTCCACCGAGAGATGAGCGAGGACCAATACAGTGCATTTACATCGCGATAAATTTTATCTATCAACTGTATAATTATTTCATAGAATAAGAAACACTACAATATGATATATTGTATTTCGTTTTCAGTAGCAGATTCATGAACAATAAGATTAGTATGGTTGATTTTTTTTTATTAAAAATTGTCAATCTTGAATAAATCTATGTGAAAACATGTCAGACTCGAAAAAGCCTAAAAATATAATAAAACAGATCTGTACTTACTACACAATAAATTTATTAAGATCAGGACCGGTTTTGCTCACCGCGAGCACTTTCAACGGAGCAGTTTAAAATACTCGCGAAGTGCGAAACCGGTCCTGATCTAAATTTATTCATTGTGGAAAAAGCATTAAAAATGTTTTTTATATTTGCTTTTCACCAAGTAACGTGTATTGAAAACCTCAAAAGTATTCAATATTTTTTGAAGAACAACGGGCGGTCAGAAATATATGTTATAATATAATTTAAAGTTATACCGGTAATATGCGTTTAAAAGACCAGTATATCTGTTTTGACAGAATGCCGATATTCCCGATTCAGTGATACAGGTAAATATCGAAATCCCCAATTATTCGACATGATATGAAGTGTTCGGTCGTTTGGAAACTAGCCATGATTTCATCAGTTCAAATTCACAGACTCCCGTCGTCGCTCATGTTTGCCAAATTCTTGTGTACGAAGACAAGACAGGTTGGGATGTGGTGAATGAACTACGAAATATTTCGGTTGTGTAATTTTTAATTGGACTTTACCGTTACTTACAAATGGTTCTGGATAACTTTAGAGCCGTATACAAATGGCTAATTAGCGCTAATTTTTTTCTTTTTGTATATATTTATTATTTAAAGCCAAGTATAGTGTTTTTAGCGCCGTTATTGTAAAGAATCCACACTAAAAATGATTAATTATGATCAATTAATTGAAGTTATTAATATTTTAATAAGTATAGACATTTTTTCCAGTTAAGAAGAAATCAAGTTTCTTTGAAGTCTTAAAATCTGCGTATCATCCTAATTCAAATTAGTATAAATCAATGTCAGCCTGTAGCTTTCCACTGGGTGAACTTTCTTATTGCAGGGATTCGCAAACTTTTCTACCATCCTGCACCTACAAGTATTTCTTCGGCACATTACAAGATAAAAATTTTAGAAATTAAAGAAAAGAGTTATACGAAGCAATGTTCAATCAAAACCGGCACAGTGGTTGCGAAGCACTGCATTTTTAGATAATTCAATTATATTTATTACATTATAAAAAACAAAATTCCTTAAACCACCCACCCACATAATAATAACAAAATTGATTAGCGTACAACTTTCATATAGAGGAAACAGTAACAGTTTGAAAATGTACAATTTCTAAAAGGCTTTGGAAGCACTTAAATAAAAGTACAAAGCGAATGGTTTTCCTCTTTCCGTTTCGTTAAAATTCTACTAACACACATAATTAATTTAATAATAATTGTGATAAGTTTCACTAACGAAATATATCTCCACTCATTAGCTCAGACGCCCAAAAATAACAATATTTATAGCTGAGAAAATAAAATTTGTTTTGAAATAGTTCTCAAGCGAAGTTTCTTATTATTTCATTTCAACCCTTGAAAACGAAGCCTTCAAAGGTTTTGAAACCTTGGGTTAGTAACACTTTTTCCAACAAGGGAGTCTTCTAAAATGATTATCAAAAAATGATTTTATTTGATATATGTATATGAATTGCCCTAAGAAACTAAGGCAAAAGTTCTATTTGAATATAAAGTTGGAGCAATGAAAATTGTTGCTACCAACCCTTGTTAAATCATTTATAAGATTGAGCGAATAAAAAGATTTACATAATAGCAACACTGTGTTTAAAGCATTCCTAAGTGTATCGTGAGAATTTTAAAATGTTTTCTCTCGCAATTATCATTAAACGCGTCACGATTGGTTGGTTTCGTGTCGTTTTTCATTTGACCGCTTTTACTGTCAACGAGAGTAATTACTATTAATTATTCATGCTATATTTACTTTGCCAAACGTCGTATAAAATATTCAAATTGCATATAAAAAAAATCATCTACAAAAGTTTTTTGAACATATTCGCTGCCCAACGAAAAGCATACGGTCTTTCGATGAACTCGGGGTAAACTGTGCATTTTATTGTAAAATTAAACATTGATTATTCGACGTATTGCATCACAAGCAGTGACAAGTGCTTCGTCATTTTAAGAATCAACCTCAGACTATCACAAGGTTAATGTTAATTCTAATGTTCTTACAAAATGTATCCTAGGATTATTCTTTTTTACGGGATGCGGGGAGAGAGGCTAGACACAAATAATCAATAATACTACCAATGACACAATGTAACACTATGTAACACTAAAAATTAGTAATTAATGAATTACTTAAAGGGACGAAACCTGTGTCACTATTTGTAACACAATACGAGGAATTAACATAGTAATCTTAAATAATATTTAGAGCCGGATTTATTACGTATACATATACTCCAATTACTCGATATCTCAACTACTCGAGTATCGAGAAGTACAATTTTAAAATAATCGAGTAATTTCAGATTTACCGAATTTTATATTATTATTTCAAATTTGTGTAAATAAATAGATCATGAATAAATAAATAAGCCAATCTTATTCCATTACTACAATTATTTAAATTTAGAAAACATCTATTTGAAAATGAGTGGAACACCTCAAATTTAAAATTGTTTCGAAGTTTTGTTTTTTATAATTCCCGCAGCAGAACAAACTCTTTATGTTCCTGTGGACTTCAGTTTCATAGCTATAATGAATGAAATTGTGCATTAAAAAAATACTACCTGATGTTAAATCCACGCTATTTAACGCAACGGTTAAACATTTTTTTAAATAAGTAAATAAAATTTCGAAATAAATCTTCATACGTAAATTACGAGCATCACTCAAGTAATTTTCAAAAAACTCCAGTATAGAGTATTAATTAGTCTCTAAAATATACGGCGCTATGAAATGACCAGGTATTAGTTCTCCATATACAGCCCTTTAAGATTGGATGCAGGAAAAGAATATTTACATCACACGCATTGATGCCATTGAATACAAATTCATTAATAACTACATGTACAGGGATTTGAACCTATGGAATCTACAAATCTATCAGATAGAACGAGCACACAATAGAGACATCAATATCACTCTGCTACAAGACGGGTACAAATATAAATCATATCTTTAAGTATCAATAAATACTTCATGTATATTCATATAAAGAATATAAAGGACAAAAGTTTATGGTTTCCCTGAAATGTATGTCGAATAATATGCCTACGTGTATAAGTTTACATATATTTTTAAATGGGAAGACGTTTTAATATAATCGTGTATTAAGCCCGATGCAAGCTGTCTTGTGTAACTTATAGTGTTTTATGCTTCTGTTCGTATAAAGTATGGTAATGCATTGCATGTAAAATTTATATGATAATTTTACGTATTTATGACATTTTGACGCACAGGTATGTGAGCGTGATGGAATTTTATGAAAAAATTAGATACTGATCGCAATCATTAATAAGCTACTGCAGTAAAAAGCTAAAATGCTAAGTTGTATAAAGTAAAAATTAAATATCTATCATTTATACAGGGATTTTTTTTGAAAAAAAAGGTGCCGGAACTCACTTCATATCAAGCTTTTTACTAAATAGAATAAGACATCTCATCCGGTTTATAACAATACCATATTTTATCATTTTGACGAATTATATATATATAGATTGTAATTACGTAAGCGCAAACATTGTTTCGTCTAATTGATTTTGAAATTTTGAAAAAAAATACCGGGAAAAAAATGCCGGAACGCCGTTCCATTGCGTTAAATGGAAAAAAGCCCTGCATTTATATATTACAAAATGTTGTACAGTTTTATCAGGGAGGTATTACAATAAGAAATAATTAATTTATTTAAAATTTTACCCCTTAACTTTTGGCACCAGGTTGTATGGAAAGATATAAAAATGATCACATTCATTCGAAGCCAATTTGTGCAACCGAAAAAGATTTGTTTACATAAAAATCTAAGAAATATACGCCAAGTGTTTCCTGCAAATTTATTGAGTTTTTTTTACGAATTAAAATTTTCTTCATTCTTTATTAATGCAGTAAAAGGGTAAACTCATGGCAGGGAAGCCACTTGAAAAATACAGCTGTGGCTCAGATTTTTGAAATTTGAAATTGATTTTTAAAAAAACGAATCTCTCAGATTTTTATTCATTTACACATGTCAGTGACACAGGAACATTATAATAAATATAATACACGTATTATTTTTTTTATCCAAAGCGTATTAAAAAAATGATTTACGAAAAAAAGAGGTTGCTTGGATTCAAGCTCCAACTAAACAGGCACACTACAGAGCTTTGTAAACTATTAAAATAATTATTGTTCATTTCCATAAGGTATTAAAGAAATGCATCTTCTTACTTGTTAAAAAGTCGAACATATACTTACATGTAATTATCAAAGAACGACTCAGTCTATAAATCGATCACGACGTCTGTTTACGAGAGCTTAAAACTATCTTATTACATTTCTGAATACCTATTACGTATCGATTTAAAAGTGCAACCCCTATGATAAGTTAAACAAAACTTTTGCCACTGTTCTGAATACAAGGATGGTAATGATTTTTTTATTTTGGTAAAACGTAATTATTTACTTCTCAGTACTTACTAAAAAGGAAAAACTCGAGCATAAATAAGTCAGAAGATAAATCGTACTTGAATCATTATTTAAGTAATTTATACTTAATCTTATCGTTAAGAATGACTTCATTAAAAAAAAATCAGAAAGATTGTGTCGTTATATATTTTTTTAAGGAGAAGAGTAATATTTTTTAAATAGTAAGATATTGGCGCAGGCAAAAATTCTTCCCAACTGATTTTTCTTTAGCAAAATATTGCTCATCATGAATTTGGTGCACTGGTTTTAAATCGCTTATATGGCGGATCGGCAGAACAAATTGGAAGTTAAATAAAACCTTTTTTCTTTTACCAAATATTTTTGTAATACTTAGAACCTGGCTTCACTCCTGAAACAGATCCTTGCCATTGACATGATACGTGGAAATAGTAGCAAATTTTCATTTTATTTTAATGTCGCACTTTTTCGAAATGAGAAAATATGATTAAAAAAAAATTAGTACACAATATTGTGTTATTTATAATTATCTATATAATTTCATCGACAAGTCGTAAAAATATCTGAACGATAGTTTCAGACACTAATAATTGTATTCAAGAGCTACGTGTCCAATGATGTACGTCCAACGTGTCAAATGTGTGTTATTATTTAATACCAACTAACCTTCGATCATAATAAAAATAAAATAAGACAATATAATGCATGATTTTTTATTTTAAAATCTAAGCATCAAAAATGTTTTCATGGAAAACAAATGCAATTTCAGCCCTCGTCAAATAAAACTAAAATTGGTTTCCCTTGTTTTTGTTAGGCAGATGATTTGCTGCAGAAAAAGTGCAATAAGTTAGCAATATATCGTGCTGCGAAAGGGTAGCATTATCGAGTTGATGAAACCGCAACAGAATGGAGCAAAGCTCGCCCATATATTACGTGATCAATTTAATATCGATGCTATTGGAAAGAGATCTTAAACTGCTATCCAGGAGCTTAAAAGCACAAGAAAAAACTACACTGTATAATTAAAACGAATTTATCGTATTTTACTTGACGTATGATGAAAAATACTCTTTATTTTGTTTGTTGTATCACCTAGCAACCATAGATAAACGATGTCAAAAAAATCATAATTTTCATAGATGCGACGGAAAAATGTTGTGTGATTTTTCTTCTAATTTATGGTCGATTCTTGTTTGAATCATTCCAAATCGTTGATTTTTTTATAAGATTATCACATAACACAGGACTTGTTCGAGTTTATTTAAAAAAAAAACACTTAATAAACATTTAGTTTGATAAGATGGATCTTTAATTAATTTATGCAACATAGCTTCGATAGAACGAACAAGTTCTATTTATAGCTATGTAGAATTGTGTCGAAATAGACCGTAAAAAATATTCAAAAATATGTAACAAGATGTATATTTTTAAAGTTCCAAATCAACCCATTTATAGTTTTTAATCCGGTTGCCAAGGTTACGAAAACAAGCCATTGAAAAATTATTTCAGAGATGGCAATGTGTCGTTTAATTCACGATTTTTTCAGTCATAGAGATTGTGTTATTTACAACGAAAGAAGATAAATAAAAAATGTTGTATGCTCATTTAAAACTGAAAAAATTGAGACAACTGTAACTAACAATGTAAATAAATCCAAAAGATGCTTAAGTCTCGCAGATAAATACAGTCGTGAGAAATCAAAAACAATGACATTTGTCATCAAGTATTTAAATGGAAAATGATATCAGAGTAGTAGTCTCCATTTATAACTCGCTGTGTATTTAGAAGAAAAACTCTGTTATAATGAATTTGTTTTTCTGCTCAGTTGGTCACGCATAATTTCAGCTCATAGTAAACGCCACGAATTCTCATGCTCTCGAAACGGAGAAGGGATGGTATAGTTTTATACAGAACATTATTTTAAATCTAACAATATGGTGAGTTAGTTATTCTGATTGAATTATTTCAACCATTTCTGCTTCTACAATGAAGCAAATTAATCGATTATTTATCGAGAAATTGGCAGTTATACTACGTCTATTTTTGAATATATTACAGAATGATGGGTGCATTTACGAAATTACTAGTCCCAGTCTCTCTGTACTCTGAAAAAATGATATATCACATTCGTCCGCAAATAAATAAATTCATAATATGTAAAGATAATCATTGAATAAGATCCTATGCATATTCGAACTAAACAAACAGAGCGTTCACCACTTCAGTTATTTGCATTGTTCTGTTTTAATATTTGACAGAGATCATTCGGTGCAGATTAAACATGGTGGATTACTTAATATAATCGGCGTGCTTAAAAGCCATTACAACTCAAAGAAAAACACAGCCCATGCAATCATTTCTCAAAAAAATAAGAAACATTTTTCTTTTAAATTATCCCCCGCTTGGATTTTTTCTTACCATATCCACTCCCAGCATGGAGCATATTGACTACTCATGGAGCTTATCTCAACATATTTTTTTTACGAGAACTGATTTTACTCGACCTCTCTTTTTCGAAGAAAGTAGGTATTGAAAGTATACGTGAACAAGGACAAAAGACTAGTTGTTAGCTAATCGCACTCGAAACATGGCGTTTTTTGGGATCGGAAATGTGAGAAAGGGTTTTTAACAACAAAAACACCCATTGCCTTCTAGCAGAATCGAACTAAAAGTAAAAAAATCTGCTCGTAACAGGAATCGAACCCGGGTGGTCCGTCACGGAAGCCAATGACGTTGACAACTGCACCACGAGCCGAGCCTGATGTCATCTGGATTGTCTGGATATATTACATTTAATAATATTTTTATGATTTTTATGAGTGACGGGCAACATCCTCAACCACTATTACTAGTTGCCTGTTTATCTATAAATATTGATATAACAGTAAAATAAAAAACGAAACGACGATAAATACATATTTGCATAAAGTTTATTACAACTGACGGCAAGCTGCGAAGTTCCTCTAAGGTCGCGTAATGTTTCGAACGCGTTGCAATTTTTCCGACCGTGGCATGTGTTGCCTTTTTCATTGCAACAAGCAAGCATGTGCGTAAAGTAGATTACTTTAATATTGATCTATCATATAATTACACTTACAAAGATTGTGATGCGCGAACGGCGTTTAAAGTTAATTGTCCACTATCGACGTAATAACTCAGCTGCCGTTTCGTATTATGATCGTCGCCTTATCACGAAAATATACTTTTTTCTATGCAATATATCCGATAGAGGTCTGCACGGGCTCGGGTAAGCCCGTGAGCCCGAGCCCGACCCTGTCCGTGGGCCGGGTAACGAAGGTTTTGATTCGGGCCCGGGCCGGGCTCGCGCCTGGGTACACATAAAAGAAAACATAAATCCGATTATTCCGGATGTATACGTCATTATTGTGTATCTCAATTACATACATATTATAATTTGATGAGTTGATATGATTTTTTTTAAATGTTCATTTCAATTTTGTTGAGAAGTTGAAAAAACTTTAGGACTCGGGTCGGGTTCGGGTAAGATGTTCGGGAATGAGATTCGGGCTCGGGTCGGAGATTTTCGGGCACGGGCCGGGAAGTATTTCTAAATTTCGGCCCGTGCAGACCTCTAATATCCGATAAAAGATTCTATCCACCGTTCCCGTATCCGTTCCCGCGCTATCAACCTCATAACAGTTAAGGATTTAAAAATAGAATTAACTAGTAAAAATCTGATAAAAAATCACTTACAAATAAAAGGCATCAATTAAAACAAGTCAAAATATAATACTTCTTCTCATCAAATTTGCGAAAATGTGAAAAAATATTCACTGTCAAAAACTAAATATTCACTGATTACAATTGAATACAGTGTAACCCCGATATTACGTTCTCGCATTATACGTTTTCCCGCGTGGTGCGTTTATTTTCTATAGTCCCGGCATTTAGTTTATATGTAAAACTTTCCCGCATTCATCGTTTCTCGCATTAATCGTTTGTTTTATACGGCCCCTTGAAAAATGTAGAATCGAGGTTTCACTGTACCAACAATTGAAATATCTTATTTTTAGTGCAAATAAATGACGCGTTATGCCAGCTTACGCTTTGCGAACTAACAAACGTGAATTATATCTCAAATCATGAAATGCGAGAACCCTTTATTTGCCTCAAGCGAAATCCCTTTATTTCAGCGATATAATCGATGTGTTTTATTATTGAAGCTCACCCAGAGAAAGTAGTGCTGGGACTTAGATTGAAAAATAATTTTAGGAATCGCTCTAAAATACATAACAGCGCGTATATCGTGCTTCACTGAAATCTAAGGGTTAATGGAATACGCACTTGTGCTTTCGTTGAACTTGTTGGCGCGGTCAATGGTTTACGGTCCCAAATAGAAAGATTCACAATCTTGATTTTTGTATCGTCTTCAATTCTAAACAACTGATGTCTGCTTAATTTAAATTTATCCCCACAATCTTTGTATCGTATACTTTAGCTAGACGCAAAGTTTGAGCAAGAAGACGGCTTTTAATCCTTTCATACTTCTATAATTACTTTCGTTGAATTAAAGATATAGGACAAAAAGCTACTGTTTTAAAACCATTTATCATTGAAAGCAACGTCTGTTAACAGAATAAATTAGTAGTCCATATATTTTGTATTGGGAGATGATATGGTTAAAGCAATCTTAATAATGAATTCGATATAATCTTGTATTTAAAAAAAAATGTTCTTGTAACCGTAAAGAGTAGTTTGACGTAACCGCAACTAATAAACTGACTAAATTTAAAGCCTGTAAGGATTAAGTAGGATAATGATAGTAATTATTGAAGAAATGACGTCACAAATTATACGCCAAAAAACTATTACTCGTAAGAAACCGTTAAAAACAATCTAAAAATATTGTGACATTGATATTAAAAATAAATTACAGTTTTTAAAAATTGAATTTAATGTACATGAGTGTAGCCTCAATATATTTTTTTCAATTCATCACGTCATGCTACATAACACAAAGTTGATGACAGTCAAAAATAAATTATGATTATACAAAACCAACAATATATAGATTTGATTTGCATTTATTCCATTGTAATTGCCTTTATTTTTTATTTTTTTATACAATTGATGAGAGCATTACTATGTTGGTTGAAAAGGAAACAGAAAATTATATTATATTTAATGATATTTAAATAAAATGATTTAAAACAAGTCCGGAAGTAGGGATTGCCACAACGGTACTCAAAAAACTGGGAACCAGGATTTTTGAAAATAATGGTAAAAAGGAAGCACGGCACTTAAAATATATATAAGATACAGATCTTAATGTGATTGATTTTTAATTAAAAATAAAAGCTATTAGCCGTTAGCCGGTCACTCTCTGTTCTAGGCTTCATCGGTTGCACAAGTTAATATTACTATTGCGGGTATATGTATTGACACGGATTATATTTATCAAACAAACACATTGTTTTTTATCCTTTGCATTAAGTCATGCGTCGGTTGTTGCAAAATTCATCACTTCGGTTCGGTTTCATTGCTTAAATATTAAGATTATCTATTGAAATTTGTTTGTAACGCCAACCTTATATTTAACATGTTTTCAATATATACGATACACATTTTCGTTGCTACATACATATAGTCTTAGGGTATTTATTAAATAAGTAAAATACTACCTACATAAAAATGTTCATTCTTGCGTCTCGGAAATAACGAATGATTGAAGTATTTTTATTGATTTTATATATAATGTTACAAACCTTGGAAATGCAAGCCGGAGATCAGCTCTGAGTTTTGTCAAGAGTTCACTTAAGGATCCAAATTGTCGGAGACTCATCTCACCACCCGGGCTCATACAAGGATTTCTGAAAATATAATTGATTTATATTTATTAATATGTGCGTGGTCAGTGGAATGTTTTAAAACCAATATTATTTCCATTAGTAAGGCAAAGAAAATAATAACGTTTACTGATTTACAAAAAAATGATGAAATATATGCATCTTACCTGTAATCTTTGTCTGAATTCGAGCTTGGGGAAGGCGGAGTGTCGAGTTGATTTGTTGATCCAGAAAGATTTCGATGAGTTGGAATTCCCGGTGCAGGTTGTCGCTTCCCCCATTTTCGAAGGGCGGTTGCGTAGTCTTCTGGATTGTAGGTAGGCGGGCGTTGCTTTTCCTAAAATAACGTATTAAAATTAATATGTACATGAATTCGTAAAAGCCTTTTTAATTATATTAATAAGTCCTTTAGAAGCAGTCTGAGCAAACAATTACATTTTTGTAATACAGGCCCTAAGCTAAATGGATTGGAAAAATTAGAAATCAATAGGTATCATCAATCCAATGACATTCTTAATGAACACATTAATATCAATCAATCGCCACATCTTAAGCCGTAACAAAGCGTTAATGAAATTTTTAAATAATTCAACTTGATTCAATACTTTACGTTTATCCCCACATTAGCTTTCACTTCAAGGAATTCATAAAATTTCACATTTAACAAATTATTATTACCATAGGATGGTAGAACAGAAAAGAAGATGTAAATATAAGTAAATGCATGTTTAAAGATAGTTCTGACTATAGTGTAATCCAAAATAGCTATCAAAAAATAATTTCTGTAGATCTAAAATACATTGTTAATTTTTCACAGTGTTACTATGAGGCGTATTATTGAAACGAAATGAATTGTTGTATAGTATATTCTTACAACAAAATTATCGCAAAGTTGGATGTAAAAAATATTTCACCATTGAATTTACTTGATTTATATGTCTGTCAAATACTACTTTATCCATGGTCAGATAACCTTAAGAAACTTTATTCTATTGTATTTTAAAGGTCAATGTCATAATGCTCATCAGTAATAATTGTGTTTGTAAATCGAGACACATTGTGTTACGTGATATCTTGAAAATCATGAATTTAAAGAATGGCCAGGTGGAATCGTTGGCCATTACCAAAGAACGAGGCTTCTCAACATGACGAGTGGAATCGATAAAGAATTGGATAGGGATTGTAAAACCGGTATATTTAAAATAGCAATTCCGGTATTTAGTTTTTTTTTAAATATGTAATACTGGTTTTGAAGTATTTTAGTGATGCATTGCAGGCATATAATAACAGTACGGTTTTTTTTAGCCATGTTCGATACAATTGAGAAGCATACCTTAAAATTCAGTTTACCTTCACTGATGTTATTATATGTAAACTACTAGTACCTTAGTTGCTGAACCTCTTTATATTAAAGTGCGTAAGGATAGATGTATATAGCACTTTTTTAGCCTTGTTTAGATTTTGTATAAATTTATCTGTATTGATGTATTTTCTTATCAGTTGAAAATGCTCGCGATGAGCGAAACCTGTCCTGATGATAGTAAATTAAATGTGGAATAAATACCACAAATGTTTTATTATTCTTTAATATATTTTTTTTCAGCATGTAGTAACGACTAGTCGCTTCATCTAGTTTTAAGAACCCAATCGGTCGGAGAGAGTTTTAGGCATCACAAACATTCATGCCTTGGAAAATAAATAAAAAAATCAATTATTGATGAAACTGCCGATACTAGGAATTGAACTTGTTAACTCCGCAACAGAACCCAACGACTTTGGCACTTGAAGAAATACCTTAGTTAATGACCGTCTTTATCCCCCAGCAGTTCATCTCAGAACATCTCTCAAATCTTTTTTTAAGTGGAATTATTGTAACAAATATCGAACTCTTTTAATGTTATATTTACATTGAAGACGTGAATAAATCTTATGAAATAGTATGCATATGACTTATGACAATTGAAAGAAAATTGGGAAAATCGATATATGAAATATGTCGATTGAATACGATGAAATAACCGAATACCGGTATTGATATATTTGTCCGGTATTGCAATCCCTAGGCTCAGATAATATAAACGTTCAACATGATCATTGAAGTCAATGATTCGTGTTTTGGCAGACATATATTAAAAAAAATATGCTTATACATGACAGTCAGTCGTGTTTTGGTTTACACTATTTTTGAAATAGATTTGCTTAGTCAGTATTTTCCCCTTATAAATAGTTGATCAGAAAAAGAGTTTTTATTTTAATTAGTTATACAATATTTATCTTCTTTCAATATGAAATATTTCAACTATGCAAGTAGCTCAGCGAGAGCTGTTTGTAAGTCACTATACCATTAAGAAACATTGACATTAAGAAAGAGTAGGATTGCGCACTGTATTCGCACTTTTTTAAAGATCGAATAGGGAAGGTGCTATAAG
Organism: Himalopsyche kuldschensis; assembly: GCA_028554975.1. Lineage (NCBI taxonomy): Eukaryota > Metazoa > Arthropoda > Insecta > Trichoptera > Rhyacophilidae > Himalopsyche > Himalopsyche kuldschensis. The sequence goes on from JAHFWI010000005.1 coordinate 4,933,237, forward strand.
AAAACATTATTTTTTGTTTTCAGTAACTCAAATTAATTTACGTAACCATGTAGGCTGAAAGTCCAAAAGTGTTATTACTCACCTACGGGCCTTATTTATTTACTATTACTTATCATACTAAATATTTCGACACCTTACTTGGAAAGGGTTCTAACTGCTCTTGACAGGGGCGTTTGAAGTTTGGATTGATCATAGTATTTAATTCGAAAGATAAAATTCACTTAACAATGAGCAGGTAAAAATGCTTCAAATTACTTATTGTTAGCATTTGTTTCACGACTCGAACCATTATACTGATAAATAATGATCTCAATGATCCAATGATGTAAATACTGATAAAATACTTAGAACTTTATCAAATAATTTTCTTAAAAAAGTAGTGTGCAGATTAACTCCGTAATTCAATAAAATATGATTCAGAAGTTATCATTTTATGCTAGAAACGTTTCCGACCAAAAGGTAATTTTTTGCCAAAATGTCAGCTAGAACCTTTCTAAAGTAAGATTTAAGATTTTTTAATTCACCATTTTGCTCAGTTCAAATCTACACTATATGCTTTTGAATTGATTCTATAGTTTAAATTTGGAATCACATCATTAAAAAGTATTCAATTATAGCAAGGTGCGAATCTTTTCAAAAATTTGTAACTGTTCATCGAATTCCTTCAACTAATTATGATTGGTTTATTTTAAAATAGTCGAAGCGAAATACTTTTAAGGTATGATAAATTAATCTTTAATGGGTGCTAAGTAGTATTAAAATATGGCATTTATGTATTAGCGTTTCGAACGCTTTTTCCTTTCAATAAAGTTGCCGCTGGTTCAAAAATACTCACGTTAATGATAAAACGATACAAAACGGTGAATCGCCCGTATATCACAGTGATTCGAAACCTTTCGTCAATAAAAAATGCTCCATTTTATACGTTGCTTTATGTTACAATACTCGGTTAAAAAATCGTTATATTTAATATAATTTAAACGCATTTCCTGTTAGACTTAAAATTGATATAAAACCTCCGATAGATGATGTGTTAAGCATGCAGTTTTGTTTATATTTCAAGATATATATTATATATGTATGAATAGATTTATTAAAAGTAATAAAATATACCCGGTAAAAGATTACTCTTTTCATTTTATTCCATTTTTCAGGCACTCGATACTCGTTTTAGTGAAAATCGCCGAGAGTTTTTTCTACTGCAGGAATTATACAAACAAAACGTTTGAGACGCTTAATTCTCTAATATTGTTGAAATATAATTAAAATAAATGTACTAATGAAATTAAATAAGCTTTTTATTTATTTATCATCTTTAATATACACAAATTTGAATTAATAATATATATTTTGGTACATCGGAAACTAATCGAATATTTTAAAATTTTACTACTTAATACTCAAGTAGCTGAGATATCGAGTAATTGGAGTCTCTACGCCCGTGTCAGGGACTCCCGGACTGTTAGAATCCCTGTGCGAGCAGATTTTTTCATTCGATTTATATTTATCGATTTGTTTGAAGGCAATAGGTTCAAAATCTCTTCATACCTTCTGGTCCCAAAAGCGAGTCCTGTCTTGCGTCCTTTCATTCCCTACTCTCTTCAAAAAAGAGAGGTTGAGCAACTGAGTAACAAGCTTCCTTGCTCTCTTGTAAAATATACATGTTGAGATAAATTCCGTGAATAGTCGATATGCTCCAAGTTGGGAGCGGACATTTAAAAAAAAAGAAACTTATGCCACTGTGATAGAACCTTTAATTTTTTAGTGTGAATATCGAATGTCTTATCTTGTAAACGGTACTATAACGTAAATATATAAGAATGTACGGTAATATGATCATTTCATTACCAAAACTGGACTTAACAAAACCAACTCATTTTTTTAGTTAGATTCTAACGCTCTGATATGAAACTATTCTAATGAATACGTTATATATGTAAGTTACACATCACTGCCTTGAGCTGCTATGTTCTTCTCCAGTCCAAGCTAGGTAACCGTTAAATATGTAGCACGGCTTGTTGTCCCGCATTCAGTGCAAAAACTAAGTTCTATTAAAATGAGCGAGTATGTTAACAATGTTAACATGAAATGTGCTTAAACAGAGCTGCCGTTTCATTTGAAGTAAACAAACAACGCGGGTAATAGAAGTTTGAAATCAAAATAAACAATTGGTTTTACTTGTTAATTTACTTTTGTCAGTAAAAAAGAAATATGGGCCGCAGGAAAACTATCTTTAATCGGTGACACTTCGTCATACTTACTGTGTGTTATTGTCTAAAGGTAAGTGGTTAAATGGTAAGAAATGCACAATATAAATCAGATGAATCTAAGTTCAAGACCCGATATGACAAATATCTTTTAAAAAAATTATTGTTGTAGATTTTGAGTATGAGTGTTTGTGATGTATATTTTCCTTGAGTGGCATTCAATAAAAAATATGCTGTAATGATTTTTATATTTTCTGCCATCTTTGCTACAAAATTTTTATGCATTTTGCAATAAAAATAAATAAGTACTTACTCTACATTGGATTTTTTATATCAGGACCAGTTTCGCTCATCGCGAGCATTATCAGCTGAAAATGCTTAGTTAATAATCATCAATTGCTAATGCTCGCGATACTGGTCCTGATCTAATAAATTCACTATGAAATAAGTAATAAAAATGATTTATAATAACCATTCCACCAAGTATTGACAGTGAATACCTTACAATTATATGTTTTTAATTACTCAGCTCATCAGACTTGCTGAGTTGAACCAAATTTCAAGCCGAAAAAATGGTAGGAATTTACTTGGTAGAACTCCATTATAATACGGTAAAAATAACAATGTATTTTAGTTCTACATAAATTATTTTATATATTTGTTGATAGCTATTTCGGCTTGCGCATTCTATAACTATAGTAGATAGTTCTGACGAAGTCGTAAGCCGAAATAGCTATCAACAAATATATAAAATAATTTATGTAGAACTAAAATACATTGTTATTTTTCTTACCGTATTATGAATATTTTTGGTTAAGAATTAAGAAAAAAGCATTTATTTTTATGAAAGTAACTATCAAAATTTGATAAAAATCGTTAAATACGTTGATAATACTCGTTAAAAAATGAATAATGAATAAAAAGTCTTAATAAATATGGCCTGAACTATGTATATTCGTTTCGACCATTATTAATTTTTATAACTTAGAATATTTGAGCTGGCCTTAAAAAGAAGCAGGTCAAAACTATTTCATTTGTTTGTTTTAAGGTCTGCTGATATGAAATTCGTAAAAATTAATGAGCGACTTCTTCAAAAATTGCTCTGGCATTGGAATTTTTTGGGCTAATAACTAATTATTATTTTTATCATGATGAGCGTTGTCCATAGACAACAGAAATATTGTTTTAATCGTGACTTTCAATAATAATTAGGAAAGTAGGACTAAGTCAATGAATTTTACGACTTAATCTGAATCCAATAAAAGATTATCACAATGACATCTGTGGGAAATAAAAAATAATAATCGGCTTGAATAAATGGATGTGAATAATTCATGTCTCATAAAAGTTATAGTACTAAAAAAATTTGCAAAATATTACAAGATTTAACACTGATGCATTTATCACGATTAACTGCTTTTAATTAATTGTAAGAATATTCTTTAAGAAGATTGGAAGATAATCCTTAGAAAAAAACTAGACGTCCCATTAATTCTTACTTGCACTCATCCACCCACCACTGCTTTTTGATCCGTTAATATATTTATGCGGTAGTATTCAGTGGCGTAGATAATTTTAAGCGTATTGACAGTTTTTTTTTATCCTTAATCAGAGTGTCTTCTGAGAAACTGTAAAAGACTATAATAAATTATGGCGTGTTCTAAAAAGATCAACATTCAAAAAAAGAATGCAAAAAATTAAACCTTTCAGAAAAACGAAAATCTTCTTTGAGTTTTCTTATGACGACGACTTTTTTTAAAGACACAGCTTTTCCTATTTTCCTACTCTTAAATCGTTGATTCTAATAACTTTATAAGTTTTCCCTCAATAAAAACATGATTTTAATTAATTAAATCTATTTCCCTACACCACGCTTAATTTTATATGTTCTTAATCTTAATTTCTTACTTTTCACAAGCAAATAATAAGAATACAATTTATTCAACGATTAAAATAAAATATAATGATACAGTAAGTCTAAAATTGTTTCGCAAAGATTTGAAACACGTGCAATAACTTGTTAATAAAACCAGTGGAATAACACAGTTGTAAATTCTAATGCTGTATTAAAAATGAATTTTCATAAATTAACCACAGAATACCTATGTACATCAAAAGAATACGATTGGTTCTGGGATAAGATGATTCATATATTTATTATGTCGTTAAAACACTTTAGGTGTTTTAATGAATTGTAAAAATAATTTAAAAATAAATAAATATAAAAAAACCTCGTAATCAATCAATGAATTTTTATGATATAAAAAAAAACAAGTCATTAAATTGGAATGCTTTTATACGAAAAAAAAATTACTTCTCATAAAAAGTAGTGGCACATTTATCAAATTTAAGCTCAAGCATAACGCCTAGTAGCTATATGAGAAAAAATTAAGTGGCAAGCTTATTTTTTAGTTATTGATAAATTATTTCAAATAAATTTATGAAATATAATAAAAAACACACGCGTATTTAATTTTTGATTTAATTCAAACTAAATGTTATATTTAACATCGAATATCAGATTTTTGTGACATGGGTGGGTTCAGGTGAATACTATTTTTAATATACATTCATGTACATAATTGATTTTGTCTAAACTCGGCTGGGTTCTTTAATGCCTTAAATTATAGCAAATTTTCAACTGATCGTCTGAAAATGCTCGTGATGATAAAAACCGGTTCTGATCCAAATAAATATCCAAGATAAAAAAACATGTTTTTAAATCATATATTTATTAAAATTTTCCGGAACACGAATTCTAGTTATTTTATTAAAATGATGTTAATCAACAAAAATAGTGTAATGCTTTGATATGAGATATTTTTATCGTTGAAAATTCTCGTGATGAAAAAACCGGTTCTGATCCAAAAAATACCCTAAAAAAATCATCTTAAATCAATAAAACATACCTCACTCTGTAGTGTGAGATATTTTAATAAGGTTTCGACCGACCGTATTGAAAAATACCCTCAAAAGTGATTTATTATTCAACTCTATTAATCTATTTCTGTAGTGTGGACAAAATTAATGTTTTTTCATTCTCGATAAAAGATGTGATTTATTATTCAACGCTTGTATTTTTTGCGAGACAAAATTAATGCTTTTCATTCCGAGATGCGGGTCACCGTTATGCCACTTACAGCAAGTTATCATACATTATAAAAACATTGAAATTTGTTCAACTATAAATACACACGTAACGCAATATTAATAATGATAGATACATTATGCAAAAATGATTTCTTTTCCAATAATTTAATACATCTATATTAAATGTAGGTTGATTGATGATGAATTATTGCAGTTTTGAAATATTATAATAACCACTTTCGAGATTGATATTTAACAGTCCTTTTACGATAGTAATAAAATTAGTACGAATTAAAATACGATATAAATGTATAGAGAATGTTTAAGAAACAACTCATTGTAACTTTAGTCACTCAACCTCTCATTTACGGAAGAGTATGTGTAAAAAGATATACGGATAAGATTAAAGCAATTCAGCCTCTCTATACCTCTTTTTATGATCGTAAAAATGAGATGAGTTGAAAAGGTGCAGTAGCAAAGGGTATACTGAAGTATGCAATGTTCACAGTTTGATATTTACGTAATGATATGCATTCAAATAAATCAAAATATTGGTTGATAATATTGATAGCATATTGTAACTTTTAATTTCGGGTCATTTGATTGTTTCGAATTAACAGTATGGACATAACATATCATTGGAACACTTTTGAAGTGTTAAGTGTCGATTATTCTTGGCGGATATATATTTAGACAGTAAAGTATATATTTTTTTATTAACTTCTATATGTGTTCCATTTGATATGAAGTGTAAGATAAAGTACAAAGAGTTCTCTATTATTATATACACCCATGCCTTGCACCCATACACAACTCCTTGAAAGTGTTTTTTCGTTGGATCGGTGACTCATGAATATTGAGCGATTGACCATATAACCGCTAGATTAAACTTTGAGTAAATTTATGATAATTTTTTTAAACACAAATCCAAGTACTGAATATTTCAAATAACTGTACTAACGAGCTTTTTTAGTAATATACATCGGTAGCCTAGATTCAACGTATATTGTCGTCAAAATATTCTTACCAACTTAACACGGAGGTGAAACGTTGACAACGATGTAAGCTGAAGTGTCTGAGACACGCGGCTATGAAATGTTATTTGTTCAAAGATTACATTATATCTAGAGACTCCAATTCGAGTATTGAATACGCGATACTCGAGTATTTAAAAAAATACTCGAGTAATACTCGTAATTTATAAATGAAGATTTATTTCCAAATTTTATTTACTATTGCGTTTAACTTAATCTTACGCGTGAATTTTATTGTCAGGTAATATATTATTTTTTAAAGGGTTTTGCTGTTGACTGCTACGCAAACATTTCTTTTGGTACTTTTGCTTTGGGTCCTGCTGACTTATCTTATCAATGACAAGATTATATGACGAGAGTCTTTGATGATAAGAGACAAAATAATCTTTTGATTTGCCGACTAATGGATTATGCCACGCAGCTGTGGCATAATAAATTGAGAACATTTTAGAAGCCTTAACTCCTATTTAAAAATTTCTTCATCATTTATAACAGCCAACCATCTGACGAAACTTGAGACGTTTAATTCTCTTCGAGTATTTAAAAAAAATATTACTCGATACTTGAGTAGTTGACATGACGAGGAATTGGAGTCTTTAATTATATCAGTGCTGATGAACTATATTAGATCATGGAACCTGACAGACAGACAGACCAGTCGGAAAAGATTTTAATTGAGCTTTGAAAAAATGTGCTTGTATGAGATATTAGGGTGAAGGTATTCGATTACGCGAGGATCCTGGATATCAAAAAATGGACCAAGGAGCACAATTTTACGTCGATGGTCTTGGAAGAATGTTGGAAGTGCTAGGCTTAAGTCACGACCTTAATTTCTTCCCTTTCCAAACCGATGGAATTCAGCCGTGCTGAATGACTTACGGGAGCTGTCTTGAACTGAAGGATAAAAAGGAATCACGAGAAAAAGTAAAGATATTGATGAGTGATAATTCTGAAGATGTCACGTAGAAGCCACATGGTCTATGTACATAAGGACAAACAACGGTATAAGAAAAAGAGCAAAAATTGTAGCATCAGAATTAGTTTTGGTGATCTAAAATCTATTAAATTAAAGAAGACTTTGACACTACTACATTTTATCCGTTACTAGTATTGCTACCCGGCGTCGCTCGGACTAAGCGACCAATAATTATTTAATGTTATATCATTCGACATAGTTATATCATTCGACATAATTATATCACAAAATCTAACTAAAATAGAGTTAAAATAAAATCACAAACTTTATTTAATTTGATGACAGCCCCATTCTCGCCCATTAAAATGTCCAAATTCAAGGAAAAAATCTAATTTGCTGTCAAAGAAATGTCAAATAATACCTTCACGTAAATAATAAACATTATTATTAATAATAAAGGCCGGGAAAAGTCAGTAGAAGACTAATTTATTACATTTTGACTAAATGTCTTCACCGATAAAAATTCATACATATTTTCTTTCATATTCGTTTTTATGGCAACTTAATGACCAACAATGCAAAAAGGAATTACAGACCCACAGACATACATACGCCGTTTCGGTTTTATATATAAGATTAAGTTCAAGAGTATTTTGATCATTATACCTGCTTTAAAAAAGCAGCTGTAAAAAATGGACAGGGCCTGTATTTATTACGACGATAATTACGCGTGGGTTAATCACTAATTGAGGCAGGTCATCAAATCAATAACCAGCGAGTATTTAGTCTACCAGTTTTAACGTGACTTTACTAAGCGGACGATAGAAATTTAGATCGTAAACGGTAAACTCAACGCAAGTCGGTCGATGAATGTCTGAAGGCTGCCTTAGTTACAGTACTAGCTCATATGTTTCATAAAATAAGATAGTTGAATACATCACCATTAGAAATATCTTACCATATAATACAATAATAATATTTAAAAGAATCTATAGAACAATCAACTGTGGGTCCTGATCGTACTATACATTTTTGTTAATTGTGATTTTTTTGCTAAAAATCGCAGCATCCAGAATTATAAATCACCACTCGTTCAAATGAGAAGATGTGGTGTGGATAAATTTTTATATGGAAAGTATAAATACAACGTAATTTTTTAAGCAACGTGTGAAGAATAGGTTAATTGCTTTTGGAATCGATCTGTGCTTAAATAAACAGACGTCCATACATTTTGATATCAATAAAACAATCTATTTTGATAGTGTCAATTCATTTAGTCATACCAGACTGAACATATTTATATTTTCCCTAAAACTGAACCATTATATTTATTTTGAAAAAGGAAACATTTATTTTTCCGTTAGCATGAGTATGATGATGTGATGTCGAAAATTCCTTCTTCCTTCCGATAAACAAAAACATAGCTTAGTGAGAGTGCGTAGCTTACCACAAGTACTATCATATCCCTTACTTTCTATCACTACTCTCTCCGCAGAAAAAGATAAACAACAATGAGGATTTCATAGAAAACGTATGGTAAAAATATCATGAATCAGATAGTACTTGTCAATAATCGTTCAAATTTTGGACCGACACACTCATTCTATTATTATAAAAGATAAGTATAATATACTGCAATACTGTATCCACAATACATCTAATGAAAAAGTCTTAAAGAGAATAAAATTTTGAAAGCAAACGATTTGTTTTGTTTAAAAATGAGTAAGTAGGATTTGTCGGGAGAGCTTATGGATGAAGAAAGCAAAGAATCCTTTCTTCAACTTTTGTAAATCCAGGGTGTTGCTCTCATTTCAAGCGGTCCATTACGTTTCTTTACCCCATTGAAAATTGTATACGCACTTGGATGCAGTAATATCAAGGTAACGGAACAAAACCAGTATTATCTTCGCATCTGAAACGAATCTGATCTAACAACGGTCGTTGTTTGCGTATACGCAACTGGTATCAGATGAAAATTTATAATTAATCATTGCATAAACTTAATAATTAATCATTGCATAAACTTTTAATCCATTCAAACAATCCTCGAACGAATCAAGCCTGCACAAAATAAGATAGAAATATATCCACATGAAATATCGGTCCACAGGGAAACTTTTCAAATAATAACAAGGAGTATGTCATGGTTTTTATTAAACACGTAAAGATTTGGCATAATGTAGTTACGTATATTCGTTACCTTATTTTGTAAAGTTTCCTCTTGACATCTTTTGGTCGGAAAAGTTTGTATTTACCGTATTCTAGCATACATGATAACTTCAGAATCATATATAATTGATTAACGGAGTAAGCAGAATTAAACTTAACATAACTAAATTTAGTTTACCTAAGTTCAGAGATTGTTATCATTATTTCAGTCATTAGATCATTAATAGCATTATTTCTCAGTAGAATGGGTTGAGTTGTGAAAAAAAGCTAAACATAAGTAATTTTAAACATTTTTACTTGTTCATCGGTGCAAGTGAACTTTATCTTTTAAATTAAATAATATGATCAATCCAAACTTCAAACGCTCGTATCTCAAAACAGTGTCAATAGCAGTTAGAACCAAAATAAGGTGTCGTATTATCAAAAACATCAGAGACACACTAGTCTGAATAATAAACACGACAGCTGTATCAGTATTAACGCGTGTTGGCCGATGAACCGACGCGTCAAAATTCACATACATACCATACCATACACTCAAAATCTTTTTAGTAAAAATGTTTTGTGCCGTTTAATTTTCCAAGAAGAAACAGTACATTTTAAGAAAAAGTTGCCTTTAGCGGAAACCCCCGCATATATGTATGTATAAGTCTATTGCATCAAAGTTTTAGAGTACACATGAAAGATTTGTTATCGTAAAATGTAAATATTTAAAGACATCATGAAATACTGCATTAAAACACCAAAATATTGTGTAAATCTTATCTTAGAACAATAGATAAAAAAAATAAGAACTGACTGCTTTCAAATGATAATATTTTCAATAGTAAGCCAACTGATTTACGGCAATAATGATAGTCGTTCTTGCTATTGAGGCATTGATGGGTCGTATAAGTATTATTCGTCTGTTCGTAAAAGTGGAGTAGGCTGTGTAAATTATATTCATAGCTTTCTCAATACTGAAGCCATAACAATCGGATAAACTAGATCGAATCCTTTTTTTAACCAATTATTAAAAAAAGTTTCTTAAAATAGAGGGAATTGCCTTGAGATAAAAGTCAATCGGTAGATTGTTCTCAATTTGAAATGTCAGTATAAAGTGTAATAATGAATCATTGACAAATTAAATCGTAAATGTTTCATTCGCGTAGACCATAAACGTATTGGCAATCAAATAACATACTTATATAGCCAAATACATGGTTTCCTTTTCCGATTTATAGTTTTATTAAAAAAAACGGAAAAGTTGAACACAGACCGTGAAATAAAGTCCGTGGGATAAATTTTCCTCCATCGACTTTTCCTGAACAGTTTAAGTCAATAAGCAGGCAGTAAAACAAATAAAATACTGTGAATTTTATTCAAAATTAACGCTGTAATATTTAACCATGATTTTCATACATAAAAATGAAATATTTTTCGTAAAAAATTGCAATAAAAATACATACGTAAAATTGATACATGCAAATTTATCGAGTGAAAATACATTTTATAGCTAATGAACGTCAAGTGAAACTGTTCCAATTCCATTAATTACAATATAGAAAATGATAATGCATAATCGATACAACATCCAATTAACCAGTCGTGGGCCGTGAGCTTCTTTCTCTAAAAACCCATTGGCTCACCGGCTTACAACAAAAGCCCTTGAACACTTTCAATTTATGTATGTCCGTTTTAGTAATGTTCATGAAGACCTTTTCAAGAGCAGTGAAAATCACAGAGAAATAAACAAAGATGTGTGTTTTCTTTATTAAATTTGTATTCCTTATTAAATTGGAAGACATGTTAATTAATCATTTCACAATAATCGTTTATTATGAAATTTATAAACTATTTTTACAAAACAGAACCACTTAATCATTTTGTGATGTTTCAATTATTTTTAGAAAACTGTCGAGTTGAATTTATTATTGTTTTTGATGACTTTAAATATTATGAAATATATTATATTCCCTCAATAAAGGTAGAGTAATAAGCAAGGCTTTTTTTTTGAAAAAAAAAGGTTCCGGAACTCACTTCATGTCAAGCTCTTACTAAATAAAATAACACATCTCATCCGGTTCATAACAATACCATATTTTATCATTTTGACGAATTATAAAAATATAGATTGTAATTACGTAATCTTTGCGGTTACGTAACATACATCGTTTAGTCTAATTGATTTTGAAATTTAAAAAAAAATACTGTGAAAAAAGGTGCCGGAACGCCGTTCCACCGCTTAAATGGAAAAAAACCCTGGTAATAAGTATTTGAGGGAAACTAGCCATAAGTCAATCACCCCATAGATGGTAAGGAGTGATGAATAAAACTAAGAAATGACAACTTGTTTCTTTGCATAACTAGTTGCCAGACAATCACATATTTGAAAACAAACATCCATGATCGCGATTGCGAGCAGAACGGTTCTGAAATGTTTTGTTAGAAGTCAAATCTTATTATAAAACTGTATCATTTAATTCAATGGCGATTTTTGAACATCAATTTACATTTGTCTTTTGAATATTGACAACTTGTGCTGTGCGACGTTTTTTAATTGAGTGATATGAATAAATAATTTATGTTAATGTCAATACATTTTAAAAAGAAAGGCTTTCTCTTAAGATACAAAACCGCGGGCGATTACAATTTAATTTTTACTGAGGAAAATAATAATTTGATTACTGATCAAAAATAATTGAGCAAGATTCATAAAAGGAGCAAGTGCACATTATGAAAAGATTCGAGTTTAATTACACAAAAAACAAGATTGATAAATCGGATATCTTTTTTATTTCCGAAACTGGATGAACAGCATAAGTAGTTTAACGAGTAAAAGAAAGTATTTTTTTTCATCCGTACCATACCTCAAAGACATTACTTTTTTATGACTGATAAACAGTATGGGTGTACATATTATTTTGCGGTCTGTTTTTAACGTGATTAATAATATTCCAGTTGCAATTTACGTTTACCGATTTTTTTTCCGCGATGAAAGTGAAAGATATTTATTTTAAATTGAACTACTTTTACCGTAATGCACAGGGCCAATTACCGCGATTGATAGGCGGAGAAAAAATGTTTAAAGTACACCAATTTTGGCAAGGCATGGAGAGTCACAGTAATATAATTACTTTTATATTCCCCATTACGTAATCATGCCACTAATTACTTACATCGAAAAATCTTGCGTTTCTAGATGGCAACTTAATCCTTCGTATATTTTATTAAAATAAAATTGATTTGTAAGCATGCTCCGCACTCTGTAATAACATTATAATCCATACACCTCGAAAACTTATCCAGATGAGTTGCTTAATTAGTATCGGATACTAGCCAGCTGTTTTTATTTGGATAAAATCCTATGGGACGTATCTGTCGTGCAAAAAAGGCTTAGCTATGGAAAATTCTACAATCAGTAGTTCCTGGATATTTCTCGATTTTTCTACTACCTTTTTTTATTGTTAATTAATTTGCACTTCAATACGGTAAGAAAAATAACAATGTTTTTTAATTCTACATAAATTATTATATATATTTGTGATAGCTATTTCGGCTTACGCCCTCGTCAGAACTATCAATACATTTCCACATCCCGTCAAGCCACGTATATTCAAAAATGATATTTATATATTCATAAAAAAACGTTGTGAATATAATGCAACTTTACTTAAGAATTAGATACTTCTGCAGTAATCATATTAATTCAAACAGGAATGTAAATTTATTTATGTCTTTTGCCATCATTGCTATCTCTTATCGTTTCAAACTATTTATGAGTTTACTATTTTCCTTTTTAAAGAAACATACTCTGATCTATAGTCAAATGTTTGTGATGGAAGTTAATAGAGTTTTTAAAAATAATAACAAATTATATCTGCATTGTCTGGTAAAAGTATACCAAGAAAATCATAAAAAATATTTTTTTTAACTGTGTCCACTACAAAAGTACACTATAGCATATCGACATTAATGAAGAATTTCAATTTTAATACGGAAAGAAAAATAACAATGTATTTTAGTTCTACATAAATTATTTTATATATTTGTTGATAGCTATTTCGGCATACGCCATCGTCAGAACTATCTACTATAGTTATAGAATGCGTAAGCCGAAATAGCTATCAACAAATATATAAAATAATTAATGTAGAACTAAAATACATTGTTATTTTTCTTTCCGTATTATAATGGAGTTCTACCAAGTAAATGCCTACTCAATCAATAATTTCAATTTTGTTTATGATAGCTTGTTTTTATCAAGTCACTAAATCTTCCCTTTTTTGGAAAGGGTGAAGATGGGAAGATATGTATGGGTTGAAAATAGTTATCCTATCACTGTCACTACGTCTCGCTTGAAGGATAAGATGGATGGTATGGTAGATATCGAATATAAATCGAAAAAAAAATGTACGTGATTTACTTTTGATATTTTTCCAGAATAAGTAGGTATATTACAGTGTCGAGATAAACAATCATAATTAAAAGAAAGTGCATGTAAAATTAAGAATATGATATTAAATTATCTTTTACTTTCAATCAGTACGTGGAGATAAAATAACAAAATTACAATAGAAAATAATTGTGATATGTACCCGAATCAATTTCCACCATGACTTGTAAGTAAGTCATTTCGATATGCTCTGCATAGTTGCGTTTACATAAACAAACGTTTCTTTGAAATTAATTTGAAATTCGATGGTCAAGATTTCATTTTTTACAAATAGGTTTTCCGAAATTTCAATTTAAATTTAGAAATCGTTTTGCTTCTGATGTATTATCAGATAATAACTGAACTATTTCTGAAATTAATTTTTAATATATAATTGTCGATTTTTTCGCTTTAAAAGTTGCAGACATACGTTTCTAACATTTTTGCACCGCTAGTGGAATACAAAGTTATCCCTTTTAGTTTTATATTTTAGAATATTATGTTTATCAAAGCTTTGTGCTTGTTATTCGATTGATATATAATTAAATCAAATGGTATAATATTTAACTGTTCCTCATGCATTTGCTGAGAACATAAAAAAGTGATATTTAAGAATGTAGTAATTTTTCATAATAAAGAAATTGACAGTCTTGTTAATGTTGAAGGCCAACTTTAACAACAGGATTACATTCGTCTGTTTGATGTTACGATTAAATTACATTTTAAATGGTTTAAGACATAGACCCTCGTCCAAATTGAAAGAGGCATTTTTCATAAGGTAATTAAAAACATCAACAAAAATGCATTAAAATAAATATTTTTTTAGTTGACTGTATATGTTAGTTGGTGGCCCCACAGAAAACCCGTCGTTTAAGATGTACCAAGAATATTTATTTGGGTTTATTTGAATTGATCTCTTTTAAGCTTTCAATTATCTAGTCTCATTAAAAGGGCACATCAATAAATCTAGATATTCTTACTGTAAAGTTCTGGGAGTACATAATATATTGTAGTAGGTGTAACGCTTCAGTTTCATGTGAAGATATAAATATTTTTTAAATTTGGCTCCATTTACAAAATAATTTATAGCCAATGAGATACTTTTTTATATTACTATTGTTACGACTAAATAAAGCATCAATTATTTGTATTTCTCTATTAGCTTTAAACAATAACGTTTGCTATACAGAATAGCTATTGGTAAGAAAATAACATACTGTATGCACGTTTTACAAAATCAATACAATTTGGCACCATTTTCAAAGAATAACAAAAGTAATACGTACACACACTATAAATTTCCTTCAAAACGTTATTAAAATGGTTTCACCCAACACCTACCCACTTCCGGTGTGTTCGAGAAGTTTTCTAATGAAAAATATCCAATATGCCGCGCTTTCTCATTAGTATAAATAACTGCCTATTATTTTAGAATACTTTGATTGTCTTGAACGCCTCAAGCTCAAGTGAATCTATTTTAATAACTAAAATGTGAAACTTTAGTTGTGATTAAGTATTAATATAGAAGGAATTGATTTGCGACCACACGGACCATATGCCACGTGACCTACTGACATTTTTAATGCAATAATGGAAGATAAACGAAAGTTAGTTTGCCTACATATCTGTAGTATAAAGTGTTATGGTTGGGTACTCTACGTTTAACTAATTATATCGGACGATTTATTGCCATAACGTGCGTGATCTGTCGTGTACGAAGGCATACATGTCACATGGCTGTATCTTTAAAAATTAAAAAGCATAACAGTAGTTTATTTAATCGAATATTCACTTATGAGTAAGCTATAGATACTCATAAAAAAACTATAGTATATGAAATACTAGCCGGTAAAGGTTGCAAAAGCAAATTGAAAATACATTTTATAAAATAGGCACTTCTTATTTTTTGAATTTGGAATGTTGCCGATAAAAAAAAACCAAATATCATCACTATTTAAGGCAGTATTCTGGTCTAGGATTCTGAAAATGCCGTTTTTTGTTTTATTGCATATTTTCAATTTTAAAACATTGTAAAATATGTCCTTACAAGATTTTTGGTGAAATTCTAATTATTGTTAGAGATATAGCTATTTTATTAACGTAGAATCTAACCAATCTGGCCGGTTTTTAACTTTGCTCGAAACTTTCAACACGTTTTTCTCGGATTTTTTACAAAATAGTTTCCATGATATCTCAAGTTTTACGTAACCGATTTCGATCAAATTTGATTTGAACCTTTTTTATACATTTTTTAAGGTATATACTAGGATTATAAAAACATGTAAACTTTTACTATTTTTAAAACAATCTAAAACAGGGAAAAAAAAGTTTTGCGAAAAAATATTTTTTTGACTTGGTTCTAGTATAAACCAGAATTGCACCTTTACTGATTACTAATATATTTTATTTCATGTGACTAGAAAAGTTGGGATCGTAGCAACTATGAAGCGCCATTTTTTTGAGACCCCCCCCCACTTTACCAGCCTGTAACTTTTTAGGTTTTTGGTTTTTTAGTTTGAATATTTTTTTGTTTATTCTTAAAATATAAATAAATATCTGGTAAGAAAATGGACGGGAAAATTGTTATTCCTTTTTTTTCTATAGCACTATATGGTCATATTATATAAACATATACCAGTGTTTCAATTGTTGTGTTAACTACTTGTTAAGCCACTTAACTCACATTAACGCCAGAGCTGTTAAACTGACGCATTTTCTAATCACATTGTAAATTATCTTATAATGACTGTATATTAAAAATGTGAGTGCATCTTATATGAAAAAGATTAAAAAACAAAATGAACTACAAAGCGTCATTAATTATAATAATTATATCAGATCTACATCGGCGTGTTAAACGTCAACAAAATCACGTGAGAATGTTCTAGATTCTGACCAATAGCATTCCGGGATGAACTCAGCCAATGATTAAAAAGCGCGGTAAAAGTTGTCTACGCGCTGGAAAGTTGGCTGCTGCGGATCGAATGGGAACTACACTTTACGTGGAAAATCAAAGTTTGACACCATGTTTATAATACTTGAAAATTGAATATAAATTTATTATTATTTTTGGTTTTGTATTTTTTTAACACAGCCTGAATTTATATTATAATTATAGAATAAAGAAAATTCTTGGAATCGTGGGTTAGATTAGAATGATTAGATGTATAGTTTCTTATTATAAGCGATTCAGATCTTCTTTATATGGCACAAAGAGTATTTTAATTCCTAATGTTTCGCTTTTGAGAAATCATTGGCACGAATATTAAAACATGAATAGTTTAATTACGATGATAAAACACAATTTTACTACTTATTCTAGTAAGTTTGAAAAACGCTGATCAAAACCATATTTTCAATAGTTTTTGACCTAATTTATAAATGGTAGTAAATTATAATTACCCATTTCTTTTAATCTAGTTAAGCCAATCAAATATAATACGTTAATATATTCAGCTATAAAAACTTGAGTCAGCATTGTTCGATGAAATATGAGTAAAAGCCTTGAAGATTTTCATATCATTAATTCATTAAATCGTAAATAACTCGCTATGGCTTCATTCCAACGCAAAGAGTCGTGTGAATTTGTTGAAATAAATATTTTTGCTCATCATTTTGAAGAAATGTTGCTCCCATTTATATCTTAGTTTGGTAAACAAAAAAATATGCATGCCTAAATGCCGTATTATGGTATTTATATTTTCCCTCTAGGCTTTATAAAACTATCGATAGTGATGAATTATTCAATACATCAGAATACAATAACAAGTGGTGTTTGAGATATTTGGACAATGTGCTTATAAAAATTATTTTCAATCTGCTTATTTGATTGAAACTTGCATACATATTTAGTCTACATAATCGATATTAAATAAAAAGATATATTAATACTTTCGATGGATTTGGCGGTAAATTTGTGGAAGTTCATTTTAATATAAAATTTAAAATAACTTTTATTATTCCACTTATTACGTTACTAATTGTGACATGTGTTTCGCCTCTTTCAAAGGCATCTTCGGACTTATTATCACAAATTTTGCTTAATTAATGAAGCAAGATTGATTCTAATATTTTAAAATGATAAAATTACATAATGGAGTTTTGAGTTTTTCCCTTTTACGGGAAGCAAGGAAGGGGTTATAGAATCAAAACAAAGCAAGCAAATAATTATACTACTAACGACTTCAGCATAACAAAATATTAACTAATGAGATGCAATCACTCTGGTAGGAGAGTTCTATGCTATAAAATAATTTTAATCAAAAAAATCAATAATTTTTTAAATTTTAAAGCATGTTTGAAATTGGTTTAATTTTGAACCATCACTCGGCGTATTTTCAAATAGTGTAAAACTAGTTTGGAAAGTGTCATCAAAATTAAAAATACTCGTTAAACGTTTATTAATCAGTGACACTGCAGTGCAAAGGCGTGATTTTAAACAACAGATAACAGGTTCACGCTCCAAAATAATATTTATGCTTTCCCTTTGCGGAGATGGATGAATTATTTAAATATGAAATGACTTGATCAAAATTGTTTTGAAATTGAAAAACGTTTCCTTAAAAAAAAGGCACTATTGTACATCTTTTCCAAATGTCTTATACATGTTATTGTTTCATATTATAACAATAGAAAAGAAACAATACTTGAACTTTTTAAACTTTTAATTTTTAGATGAAGTGTCACCATATTTCATTAAAACATATCTTAAGGCTGTTTAAAGGTTTTACTTTCTCCGTCCATGATATGGTTCTTTAGTGTGCGTTTATAATAATATGTAAATTTTTAAATGCAGCCAAGGTAATAATAAATCTCGGAAACTGGATTTATAATAATGAGGTATATTCGTCACGTAAAAAATTTCATTTCTAAACTTGATTTATATGTTGACTACGAATCATAGAAACAAATCTATTTATTGACGAGATATTTTTCTTACGTTCATTAATTATTATCTAAATGTTATTTAAAGTGGTTTGATTTTAATATATTCACAATTAAACTTATCATTATTACTTACTTACGTATATCCGTATTTTGTTTTCGAAGTTTTCTTATTTAATAGTAAAAATTAAATTTCTTTTGACTATGGAACACTCTCTTTTTGACCATATATTATAATCTACCGAATCGGAACAAATTTGAATGGAATAAAATTTGAATTTGAAAAATGAAATAATTCGTCCAGTTAAAGGAAGACAAAGACAGGACTCAAACTCTCTTACCATTTAAATACCATCGTTATATCAGTGTGGCGATTAATCCTTATTAAAAAAAACATTTTCTTTAATACTTGTATATTAGTGAAATCTATTCATAATATATAATAAAGACATAAATTGGCCCGCAAAACATCATATGGTCAGGATAAATATAGATAAACTCACTAGATTATCTTGAGATGGAAAAACTTTTTATACAATTTTTAATTATTCCGAAATCCCTGGCGTTTGGGGTTTATTTAAATAACTCGCGGTTGGCAGTTAGCTGGTTTTGAATTGAAAGTATATTATGCTTAATCCCATTGCCACTTTTTTAATTTTGTGTGGTATAAAAGTAAATAAAAAAATATTTTTTTTTGAAGAAGTCCATTTATTAATATAAGAATATTATATTAAAATTTTATTTATTCTTAATATTCGAACTCAATTGGTAGAGCAGGGTGATAAATATTTAAATACCTGTTTGGACGCTTTTCTTCAAAAACGGTTACAGACCTCTGGGGTCGACCAAAATTTTATGAGTGCTCAATTATCGATGAAAAAAATTATTACCGACGTTTACGTAATACCTGAATAGTCTCCTTTTAAGCTGTTATTATAACTGAACACTAACTTTATGACATATAGCATTAATGGTAACCACTTTTAAAGCGATGCTCCTAAAATAAATTTAATAAACATAATGCGAAACCTATAGTCGTGATATAGAATTTAACGCCAATAATTTTTAAATCTGCCATAACTAATATTGCAAGTTATTTAACTAATTTGCGAGCAATTTTAATGATGTAACGATAAAATATAAAATCATAAATAAGTTGCGAATAAAGCAATAAAATACCAAAGTTTTATCTTCCTAAGATGAGATACGAGATAAAGTTATCGTGAATAGAAGTATGAAATCATTTTACAATGTGAAAATAGTCTCGATAGTATACGACATGGAGGGCAATTTTTTAAGTATTTTGAAATTATGTAATTATGTTTTTGAGGTTATGTAAGAATAAACCTAATTATGAATCTTATTTTATTTCAACTACAACTTTGAAATTATCGCATAGTGTAAATGAGGCGCTTAAAAGTAAATGCAATAGATCCACATTTTGTCAAAATCTAAAAATATCACAAACTTCATTGCATATAATGATGTATAACTTCCGATATTCAAAAAAGCATACAAAAAAAGTATTGATTTTGGCGCGAAAAATCCGTTGATTACATATAATATTTTGCTTTTTTTCATTGGAATAAGTGGATGAATGACTAATAATAGTATGAGTATTGTTTTTTAAAATCTAAAAATATCACAAACTTATTGATTTTGGCGCGAAAATTGCATATAATGATGTAATAAGTATGAGTATTGTTTTCCGATATTCTCAAATATTTTCATATTATAAAAAATCTTTTAAACCGTGTTTTCTCTCAATGCAGACCCCATGGGCGCACAATGAAGTTGATTAATTGAAACTTTTTATTGAGAAAAGTTATAAAAATCCATAAAATATTACTAGAAACATAATAAAGCAATATGATAGTAGGTAATTTCTGTACGTTCCGTTTTCAGGATGGGACAGTGTGCTAGAATAAAATCTATAGTCAAGTAGAAAATTAATGTTTGAAAACAAAGAAGACAGCCAGGTATTGGATTTAGATCAAAGCAAATAAGTGCTGACCATTTTGGTTACAGAGGTTGAGAATGGCTGCGATACGCGATAAATATATTATAATAATATATATTATATCGAGCCGTTCTTCTTAATGTTTCATAATGTTCTATTGTCAGCTTCTTGAATATAATTCTTTTAAGAGGCTTTTTGTCCGACGTTATTATATTTCAATTATTGAATTAAGACAGTCACGATTGTACGATTCACATATTGCCATTCGTCATACAATTTTCATCAATCATTTGCACCTCAAGGCGTTCACGCAGACCCAATTTAATATTAACAACCTGAAAGCGCCGCGTTGTTGTGCGGGAATTGTGGGAACTACAGATCAAACAAGTAACTATTTTCAATTTGTTGGTGAGAAAACAGCGATATGGAAGATTTTGTAACTATTACCGGCAATAAAGTAACGGATTATTGCGATTTGTTGTCATTGTAGTTTGTGAAGTTTTGATATAACAATTCTAAACGTTTCACAGCTGAATTTATTCTTTAATTAGGTGTGGAAATATTGTATATGGTGAAATTGCATTATTCAGCCACTATGTATTAGTATTATTTAATTACTTTTATAATACATTTCCATTTTAAAATATGGAAATATTATTGAGGGAATGCAACCATTATTATTTTTTAAAATGAAAAGGAATATTTGCATCATATGTTTAATCAATAGTGTCGGATCCCCTTTATATTTTTTTATTTTTTCAATTTTTTAAAGAAAACTGGATCATTCAGGAACCCTACCTATCCTTTAACGCCATGGTAGAGTATAAACTAAACTTTGGATTTGTATGTATTCAACAATTGATTTTGAGGTACCGATTAGTTATTTCTGAAAGTTTTAAGATAGAAAAATTGCGAAACGAGATAATATGCAGTATTTTTTTTTCAAAATCAGCGCTGATTAATCTAGATTGAACTTTCTAAGAGAATATTGCATAAGTGTTGTAAAAAAAAACTCCAGATTTAACATTCGCTATTTATGTAGATTGCGGTAAATTTAAATACGGACGTTGAAATTTTTCCATCAAAGTGATAAATGAAACATCATTTGATCATTTGTTTCGTTTTGAAACGGAGAAAAGACGCGATTATTAAATACTCATTTCTACTTTTGACTAATGGAATACAATAAAAAAGATCTCACAGCTGACAAACAAAACAAAAAAAAACCGTAATTTGCACGTCGCCGGATCAAAATTATTCAAATAAATCTAAATTTAAAATTAATTGTTTCAACAAGCTGTAATTATAATTTACAAGTGAGAGTGGACGCCTATTGTATTTCCGAAAATTGAGACCGTAAAAAATAAATAGTTAAGTGTATTAATTTCTGATAATTGTCTATTTAAATAGTTTTTAATTATGATGAATGATTTTTGAAATTTCAACCTCGGCACATCGTCATACTTGTTTGTATTGTCGGTGAAAAGTCGCACGGTTATTCTTCGAGTCCGATTCGGAATAGTATGCTGGCAAGTTATTTTGCAATTAGTCCCAATAAAAGTGCCAGTTTTTCATTCGCTTATATTTTTTATGTAATCTTTTTTCATTTGAATTTGAATAAATACAGCGGGGGATGAGTGATTGTAAATTTGAATGAACCATTTTTTTCTGTCAAGAAGATTTAAGTACTCAAATTGCTTATTAATCGTTTTGATGTATTTTCGATTAAAAGATTTGCAGTGTTATTAAAGATACACAAATTTGAATGGTTTGAATTTTGAACTTTTCCATGAGTTTTCTTGCAAACTGGTTTCACCTTGTCTGCATCTATTGAAGCCCGGGTTGTTAGTGACAAAACTCACGGAAATTTACAGAATTCAAATGATTCAAACTTGATATTGAAATAAAATCAAAGACCTTCAGTCAAAATCGTACATAAAAAACACAATTTATATATGTGGGACCTTATGCCTATGTCAAATATATTAATTGCTCAGTATATGCGATTGTTTTTACTAAAAATATTTTGGTCACGTGTTTCTGAGAATTTATTGATATTTATGGTATCTACATATGTATATAGTCTAGTAAAGTGGTAATTTTCCACCATGTAACTGCCTCAGTGAACATATACACTTCTCACACTAATAAATCTTTATCTCTAATCATCTTTGTGGACACACACATTTAATGGTAAAAAGTATACTGCAACATTTAATAACATTATAAAATTAGCTGCCCATATAAATATTTCATTCATTTGAAGTCGAATAGCATACGGACTTCTAGTATTTTAAAGAATTTTCTGATTCTTATGTTCAAATAACCAAAATCTGACACGAAAATTTCTAGCATTTAGGCTCATATACATATATAAATATATCATGTGGAAGTTGTACAAAAAATGTGTTGTATTTATTGAAATATAATGTTTTAATAAAATCGGAATATATACATAGCAAAATTTTATATAATTCGTTAAATTGTATATAAAAAAAACACCGCTTAAAGCGACAATTGCACTTTTATAAAGTTTCTTTTAAATCTGCTTTTATTCGTATAGATACATATTTTGTTTGTATATTAAATAAATATTTTTTTATATTATCACATGGTATGTTATAAAAAAAATATATAAATTTATGTTTGAAAAACTACCTTTTGAATGTTTTATAATGAATTTTATTCACTGTTAATATGGCAAAACACGTATTAAACTATAAATATAACTAATAATTAAATTGTAAAATATATTGTATAAGCATCACCTTAACAATTATATAAAAGCCAAATAAATAATAAATATTCACATGCATCTTTCATCGTACAGAAACTATTGAGAACCAAACATAATAATTGAGAAGGCGTATTTTATTTTCAAATAAAGAAAACACAATAAGAATCAAATTTAAAACTACAATACAACGCCCCCAATCGGCAAATTTTTGTACCGTAAATCAATACATCATGATTTTTATAATCTTCTTTTGTTTTTTGTCGATATAAACGAAAATATAATTAAAAGTTAAACCCACAACGCTCACGTTCGATAACATAACTTGATTAAGAAAAAAAACACGGTGAAATTACTTTCCCATGAATATATATCATTATATTCCTAACATCTAAATTTATATCAAGATTGATGTGTCAAGCATTTGAAAATTCAATTAAAAGATATATTTTGTGAGAAAATTCCAAAACATATACACCTGGGCTTCGTATAACACGGTTTTATACAACACGGATGTATAAATTGATCCATATTTTCATACAACACGGTTTAAGGAAAAAAAAATACAATAAACATTTGTCATGGTATTGGCGGAGAAGGTTTTTATGACATGGATATTCATGACATCCAAGAAATATTGGAGGATCGTACGTTGAACGAAGAAGAATTTGTCGAAATTTTGGATGAACCTACCACAATTAATGACCCAGAAAGCAGTTGCAGCGAATAAGCTACATGTTTTAAATTAATAACAATAAATGACGGCCTGGAATTGGCTATTCAATTTTTTTTTTATTGAAAATGATCCTATAATATTTTTTTTGAACGCAAACCTTGTTTAACACGGATTTATATTACATGACGTTTTTGTGGAACCATATAACCGTGTTATACGAGGCCAAAATGTATTAAATATCGTTAAATATGCATATGTTATTAGTATATTAAAATGATGCTCAACAATCATAACAACAACCATTTTCTGTAGAGCTATTAAATATACCAAAATTTTAACTGATAATCATTTAAAAATGCTCGTGTTGACCGAAACCGATGTTATCTTCACAATGTATATATAATATTTGGACGTAGGAAAGTACGTGTATATATTTATTTAAATTCAATGCTGTTCAACGTTAAAAGTGGTGGACTAAAGCAATCTGCTACATGTAGCTAGCAGATATTTATAAAGAATATAGTAATAAAAAATTGTTTGTTTTATCATGGTCAGCTGACACTTTGCCATTTATTCTTTTTTGAATTTCATTTATTGTGTCACCGATCATTTTTTTATAGGACCCATTATTTAAAGCGTATAGTCGTCCGCCTTCTTTTGTTTAGTGGGTTAAAACCAGCTCTCCTTTTATTTATTTTTCAAGGTGCATATTATATACCGCGTCAAAAACGCCTTATGCTCACAACTAAATTGCTGTATGGCACGGAAGAATAATATAATTGATTATATATGAGTGGCGGTAGCTGTCACTAACATATTATCTATGGTTGTCTGGCTGTCACCAAATGAAATTAAGTTGAAAAAAGAACAACTAAGAACAATAATGATTGTTCGTGTTTGTCTTTCAACTTAAAAAAATGACATAAATATGATACTTCTTAATGTTTTAGAACTTTCCTTGATGAATCTTGTTGACAGTTTTTAAAGCATGAATTTTACGGAAATAATATATAACATAAAAAGTTGACTGTCTGTGTGACATTCAACAATGTCAATAATCAGGACAATTTAAATGAACGATGCGTTTGGTAAAATTCCTTTTAACATCGATTTTAAATATTTGTGATTGAAACATAATCAACACATTAAATTTGGTGTTGTTATTTAGTTTCCAACCTGCACTTGTGTCATATTTTGACAGATTAAACACACGCGTTTTTTCCTGTTCACCAGAATAGTTATAGATTCTTCAATAGGTAAAGTAGAAAATTTTAGATGTGCATTTTTCAATATTTAAATGAAACCCAATTTTGATCATGTTCAATAATAATAAGTTCACATTTAATCATTGATAGAAAACATATAATGTGCTTGATATAAGTATCCATTGCGTTCTAACATGAAGAGATTTCGACATTGAAAAAATCATTAAAATATTTTATTCAACGCTTATATCGGGATAATTGCGATATTAGGACATTGAGTCTTTAACATATTATTAACTTTACGTAAGTATCGATTGATCAACAAGTTATGCCGATACTATTTTAAAGTTCACTCAGATAATAATTATTTTTAAATTATTATTCTTGTCGGAATATTTTTTATCGCACTAATTTATAGATGTATCACACTTATTTATTGCAAAAAAATATACA
This sequence comes from Himalopsyche kuldschensis, assembly GCA_028554975.1. NCBI lineage: Eukaryota > Metazoa > Arthropoda > Insecta > Trichoptera > Rhyacophilidae > Himalopsyche > Himalopsyche kuldschensis. Next base: position 4,958,979 of record JAHFWI010000005.1, read on the forward strand.
ACTAATTTGTTTTTTTTTGTTGATTAAAATCAGTTACACACTAATTTTTGCTGGCATCAAATATTTGTCGGCTATTAAATTTCGTATTTTTTTTTGCAATGTCATTTGCCGAAGTGAATCATTTCGGCTATAATGGTAAAGCATTTTAAGAAGACTTGTTAAACGACAACTGGTTTTAAGTCACGATAGCAATATAAATATGAGATAAGGATAGCAAAAAATTGCAACTCTCTCCTTTCTAGTCTTGGTGGAAAGTTATGATTAAAAAATACAGAAATCGATGCATTTGTGTATGAGCTTATAAATCTATTTAATAGTCACTATCATATACATATGTAAGTGGCTTTTCGGGGAAGGACGATTGACCAATTAGTCGTAATCACGTAGCAAATATTCACCAAAATCAAATAATACTACTTCTTTCACGTAGCTACCGCCGAATCCATCGAAAGAAATAAGTAATAATACTTAGAGTTCTTAATTTTTTTATCCCTTTTCCCTGTATATTATTAAAGTATGTAGTAACATATTCTTAATTCTTACCCTTGTAGTTTCTTCTCCCCATCCTCCTCTTTGGCTATGCGAAGAGTTTGGAGCCATATCCTGAGATCCCGTCAGCTCCGCCTGATATGTCGAGTCACTATAAAAAAAAGAAAACCATATTATAAAAGCTATCACGTTTATGACAGAGTACAAACTATTCAAATAAAATTATTTATCGAATCAATGAAATCATAATATTTATTATAAAGTTTGGTTTTGAACCTTTCCATTAGCCACTTGCTATCCAGTAATGATAGTTTATCAATAGGTTACTCTTACTGCAATGGAATTAAACAATACCATTGTTGTGTCATTACCCTCATTGAGACCTATGTATTTGATAATCTCGTGAAGCAGATTATGATTCATATTGCGAGAGCTTTATGAATATTCATTTAATTCTAGATGTACTTTTGAAACATATTTCGTTACCTGTCTAATGTTTTACGTTTTAAATGTACTTTTAACGGGCATATTCAAATATATTTCTGACCATGTTAAAATTAAACTTATTTTAAGTGATGTATAACAATAAATTAATGTGATTTAATTTATCATCAAATGATATGTTGTATCATACGGTTGAATGCTTGGAGTAATTGTTCAATGAATTTAAATAGTTTGATACCAAATGAAGTTTTGATTATTTTTAAAATATAATAAATTAAGCTATTGAAATATCTGTTTTGCATAACTTAAATCTTATATATAAAACCGAAACGGCGTATGTATGTATGTGGGTCTGTAATTCCCTTTTGCATTGTTGTTGCAAGTTGCCATAAAAACGAATATGAAAGAAAATATGTTTGAATTTTTATCGGCGAAGACATTAAGTCAAAATGTAATAAATTAGTCTTCTACCTAACTTTTCCCGGCTTTTATTATTAATAATAATGTTTATAATTTACGTGAAGGTATTATTTGACATTTCTTCTTTGATAGCAAATTAGATTTTTTCCTTGAATTTGGACATTTTAATGGGCGAGAATGGGGCTGTCATCAAATTAAATAAAGTTTGTGATTTTATTTTAACTCTATTTTGGATGTTAGATTTTGTGATATAATTATGTCGAATGATATAACATTAAATAATTATTGGTCGCTTAGTCCGAGCGACGCCGGGTAGCAATACAAGCACTATATAGAGTAAGCAAATAAACCACAGTGAATTCCAATTTCAAAGGATCGCAAGCAATACACAAAGAAAGTTCAATCTAAAAGTGATGAGTCAGAGAACAGTTGCAATTTATATGCTATATATTTATTCTATCGTTGGGAAGATACGTTTCATAATTTTATGGAAGCGGAATATTATTTATTATTATTTCGCAATAATTTTTTTATTAGAAAAATAATTGTTGCGAAAATCTATGAAACATATCAGTGATTGTAAAATATTAAAGTAAAAGTCGGTATTGTTGACTGAAAATGATATTTTATCCGAAATGACTTGTATCGGTCATGATGATGTTAATATTTACGGCATTGTTAAAAGATACAGTTTTGAAGGTTCTGTAAATTGTGAAGTGTAGGTAAACATTGATTCAGTTTTGAAATAACTCAATTGTTACATTATTGACTAAAAACTTTAACTTGTTCAACGTGGCGTAAAAGTCGGTATTGTTGACTAAAAATGATATTTTATCCGAAATGACTTGTATCGGTCATCTTCATCAGCCGAGTTATGGCAGTCATGATGATGTTAATATTTACGGCATTGTTAAAAAGATACAGTTTTGAAGGTTCTGTAAATTGTGAAGTGTAGGTAAACATTGATTCAGTTTTGAAATAAATCAATTGTTACATTATTGACTAAAAACTATAACTTGTTCAACGTGGCATTGATCCTTTTTTTATATATGATTTATTAAATATTAAAATTCCTCACAAGATGGCATCATAAACTCATGTTACTATTTGGGTGGACAGTGGCCGGTTTTGCCCGCGCTTCATATGATTATGACTAAACTGATTTTTTTAAATGTATATACAGAACACAAATGACGTCAAACAATCACATTACGAGTGATAATCAATTATTCCGAAAAATAACTCCACCATCATCATCAGAGAAGTTTGTCTTAGTCAGCATAAGCAGCACTTAAGCTAATTAATATCAGCAACGATAAAGTTTCGCTCATCCTTTCTTACATCATCTATAAAAGTGCAGTCAGTTAACGCATGACTGAGTAAATAACGATTGTTAACAATGTCGGTAAGATGTACTCAGGACATGAAATTGCGAATCCATCACTGCTTTGTAATCGATTTTGCGTGCGGCACTGCAAATAAATAAAGAAAGAAAAAATGGCCAAGCGAAATGATTTACAGCGTATCGTGAATTTCCATTAACACAACAATCCATCTTTACTAAAAGATTGAAATAAAACCAATGACCCCTCCTTGCTTCCCGTAAAAAGGAAAAATCCCATACTGCATTTTGTAATTTTATCATTTCAAATTGCTTTATTACTTAAGTAAACTTTGCGATAGTATGTTTGAAGATGCACGACACAGAAACACGTGTCACAATTAGTTACACAATACGTTGAATAATATAAAGTTATTTTTAATTTATATGAAAAACAATGAATTAAAAGAAAACAGAAAAAAATATATACACTATTGAAATATTGTTTTATTTTAGATTAATGATTGTGTGTGCATTAATTGCTTTAATTAATGCAATACATTTTTTATACTCTATTTTATATGTAGCCTTCAAGATACAAAGCACATATTTTTAATGTGACTAATGATTACATAGCTAGAATCGCATAAGAGCTTTGAGTAATTTATTTGCAAACAGGTTTTTCACATTTTATAAAACCAAATCTGAAGCGAGTTAAAAAAAACATTTTTTTCTATCGAATTTGAGCATTTAAGAATTTTTCAGTACGATGTCTGTTAACATTAGGAGTTTGGACTACCGTTCATGACCTAGATAATTGAATAATCTAATAACAAACAATCAATGACGAAAATATTTTTCACTAAACGTTGAGTTAGGTTTTGTGTCAATATTTCAATCAAATCGTGTTGAACTAAATAAAAAAAAATACAGATTTTGTCGGTAAATAAAACCCAAATAAAATGTCTTATTTCTAAATATTATAAAGCCACAATAAAAAAAATGTAGCAGTTAATTTATTCGTACTTTTCGTATGGAATTATTTGGTCTCGGCGGGCAACACTGAACATTACACTGGCCGATGCGCGTGCAATTTTAAAGATCGAAAATCGAACGTGCGCATCGTTCATAAACGCATTGTTCGTTTTTCCAACAAAACAATCGAGAAGCACGCGCAATGCAGTGTTCTGTCAAACATCAGGGACGCTCGAAGTGTGAAGCTCATCAATTTATTATTAATTAATGTATCGATTTATTTGATAAAATAATAGTTGAAAACAAGGGATTACAAATACAGATTGAAAACAGGCAAATACATATCATTTATTCTGCAAACGATTAAAGGATGCCACCCCTTTGAATTTCAATTGTTTTATTTTAGACTAAAAAATATTATTATTATATTACCCCATTTTAGTACGATATGCCAGTAGTTTTCATAACGATTGGGACCTGATGCTTGGCGCAGATGGATTTCGTTAGATTTTGTGGTCGTGGTATAGTTTGAAGTTTTGAATATTAGGTGTATTTTATGATTAAATTTATAACAATATTGTAATATGTAATAACGTTTCACATGTTCTCAACCTTTTTTCGGCTTTTACATGATGAATATTTTTAGACTAAGTATACTATATTTGTTCTTTTCCAAAATTTATGTTTTTTATATGATTGCTGATTTTATTCTCATATTTAATTGTTTTATATGTTTATTCGATGAAAATTTTTTAAAGGCAGCAATTGGAAAAAGTGAGCGCTCAACCCCAGAAACTAAGTTAAGTAAGATTTGCCATCTCTATCGTTATAAGCTGCTACGATTCTTAACGTAAATCAACTAGTACATTTATTATATTTTAATGTTTCTCAATTTTCACTAATAAGATTTCATAAACCTACGGCAGTAAACTTTCCCATAACACTCTCCCAACAATTTCAAAGTGTTCTGATATCTTTGGGCCATAAAAGATTTAAACATTTATCAGCATACTCTTCTGCGGAATTTGCCGTCAGCCTTGACCATGGTCAAGTCGATGTCTATTAAATTGTATAGTATTAAATATTATATGATGATTTAATATTATATGATTATGTGGTGGATAAATGACGACAAAGTTTGCATTGTTACCAAATAAATATTATGTTTGACGCGATTAAATAACTTATTCATTATCGCTTCTCTTGTTTATATTTGTGATAGTTGGCAGCGTCTGAGAAAATATTAAACTAAGATGAATGGACCAGATTTTTGTTTCGGTTACCATCAATAAATATTTAACACGAAAAACGATTTGTTTTGTTATGCCAAGACATAATACATTTCACACTATTAATTTAAACGCCATAGATTGCATCGATTGACACGTTAATCAAAGCTTCTCAATTTTATAATATGCATATGTGGAAGATAATTTCACTAACGCTAAATAATAAATGTTTACAGATTTTTGAAAATAGAAGAACAAAAAATCACATCTAACGTTATGATGTATTTTTAAAATAAGGTACAAACAAATAAAACAATAATAACAAGTTCCAATTATGCCAATTAAATGATGAAGATTAGTATGTGGGAACAATGATGGTTATGGTAAAACATATCGTTTTGCATATTTTCTACTTTTATTTCTACTAAACTCACAATATAAACCATCGGTTCGGCCTTTTAATACATAAATGTAGTTGTAAGACGACACCGTTACATATGATGATTTTTTGTTGAGCAACGACAAATTCTGCCACAGTTTCCATATTCCAATATCTAGACTCACTGCTAAACATAAATTGGAGAAAATAATATGAAATTTGCTGGTTTTCACATATTATTTCCAATACCAAAGTCTCATCAGATTTTCATCCAACCCTGTCTAAATGAGATGTACAAAGCAGTTAAGAAAAGGAACGTAGCTAGACTCGCGCGTTTTTTTTCTAGCCAATCGCGTAACTGTATAGTCCAGTTGGCGGGATTTAACTAAACTACTATCTCAACATGGCGCTCTTGTTGCCGTGTATGGCCATATCTAGAGCTATAACTACAGCATTAACGGTTAAAGATTATTTAATGCAATTTGGTTTATCGTCAAAGCGCCAAGGATGGAGTATTTCAATGATAGGCCGCAGCTATTATTACCAAATTTGTATTCGGCCATAAAAAATGTCGGTATCAACAATCAAGTATTACGAAGAAATACGATAGGACAGTATTGTCTTTATTTAACCTAAAAAGGAAATGAGCTTGTGAAGTATAGTAATTTATATTGCCAGCTGGCATATTATTTTCAATTGATATTTATATTAAATCGGAGGTTATTGATGTAATTTAATATATCCTACTGTAAATGGATCAAGTGAAGGTATATTACGGTCTTATACTGTAATGTTACTACATCCGTTTTGACAAAAAACCTTTTACGTAATATTCAACATAACTTAATAACTGGCATAGAAATAAAATTAAATGTCGCATAATGTCAGAACCAACGTCTGAAACAAGAAAAATGTTGTATTCCCATTCCTTGACTGGAAATTTTCGTCTGACCGTTTTTTAAATGTGATTTAGTACCTTTATTAATTATTATTTAGTTCCTCGACATGCTTATAATGAAACCACAAAATAAGGTTTTTTTCAAATATACGAGAAAAGGCGATTTGTTTGTTGTTTCAAATAGTCAGAAGCCAAAAAAAACGTAAATCTGCAATGAATTATTTTTTAAATGTACTCCATTCTTTTGATTCACGAAAAGAGATCGGAATCTTTGACTCGGCTGATTAAGCCTTTCATAATGCATAAATATGCAGGACAAAACCCATACTTAAAGTAACAGAAAGGACTCTTCTTCGGTTTTTTAATCTCCTGAATCATTATATTTACTACATCATTTGACAAGAGTTAAGTTGATTTGAATTTTGATAAAAAACAATTTTGGAAAACCTGATTTCTTGTGCTCAACGACGATCGTTCTATTCAGCACACGTTACAATTTGGATTTGTTTTCAATCTAATGAATGTCAGTGATGACTCTCCCCTCACATCCATTTGATCTACAAAGCGATTAACTGACCATTTTTCCTTTCTAAGTCACATTATTCTAACATTATCTTCTAATAAAATAAATGGCTTAGTGATTAAAATACATGTAATCCACACTGGAAGTGAACATTATCGCCCTTTTTAATAAAATTTACCAAAAACCAATCGTTAAGGCAATGCAGCTTTTATTATTTTATTGGATTCAACAAATTACACTCATTTATTGAAACGCGGCTAGTGGTATTGTTATTTAATAAATGGCGCGGTATTTAAAATGGCATTAGAACTTTTTCATAACAGGTGCACTAAAATGTAGTTCCCACTTTCTAGCGGGCGTATAAAAAGTCTTCATTGTGAGGTTAGCATCTAATACCGTGAAATGAGACTACTTTGCACCAATGAAGCTTGCACCTGGTGCGATTGCCTTGAAATAACGCGGACAATTCTAATAATAAAACTATCGATTTTTTGGGTAATCAATCTAATCTTTGATGATATATTACTCAAATCTTGGTTCTCTTAGGATTGCATAATACGTTTGAAAATAATTATATACTAACATGTTATTCCAACTTTCGTCATTTTCTTCGTTTTTGATTGTTACTTATTTCGCATTCTTGACAATAAATAACCAATGATTTTCGAGCGATTTTTTTGTTAGGACATTGAAATCAATTTCAAGATTTAATAATGGGCCTGTATCATTTAATGAAATAGAAAGTGAGGTGTTTTTTTAAATACGGGGTTGTGCAACATTAAGTTTGGAGACTACTGTTCTAGATTGAAAAAAGTAGTGGACTGATGTTTTAAAGTTGGCCATAGCGTAAAACAATTACTATATTTATTTATTGTAAAAAATAAAATAAAATACATGGAATTACCCTTTCTTATCCAGCAGAACAATGACGAAAGTGTAAATTTTGGGATTAATGAGTTAACTATGACAATGTGCTAAAAAGAATAATTTACTTAATGCAACATTGAAATTATCGTAAAAAACATATCCCCCACTAGAGGAACATACATATATGCCATTGTAAAATTCTAGCATTTTCAAACAATGAATGTCCGAAGAATTATACAGTGATATATGAATGAAATTATTATTAAAGCATCACTTATTTTGACTTCATTGGTTTTGGGAATATATACGTTATTACGACTTGAGACTAAAACTTGCCGAAAGTTATGGTATCAAAGTTGGGGATGCCTAATTATTATGTACGATATGTTTTGTATGCCTTTAACATTCTCATAATAAACTGTAAACTTATATTTAAATAACTTCATTATAAACCAAAATTATAAAATTGAATGTAATGAATAATGATAATACATATTTTAACACTATTAATTAAAATTCAGATCTCATAACATCATCTGTGAACACAAGCGAAATAATGAAACCAGTCCGTATTTATAATTTTAACAACTGACACAATGCCTAAAAAAAACAATAATAAGATGATATGTTTGAAGAATTTTCGCGAAGAATAGTAATTATAACGTCAGGCCTGTTAGATGAACCGTTGTCAGTATGATAATAATTTGAAACAATGTTGGGCATTTCGTTTGATTCGATAGCGATCTTGATCTGCGAATGCAATTAAGTGTGAACACATACATAATTATTAATAATGAATGCTTCATGCATGCGGTGGTTTTTGTCTATGCCAGAAAATGCGGTGAAGAGAAATTTGAGTCGCAATTAAACGGTCTTTTTTTGAGTTTTTATAAGTGCGTGCTGACGGAGAACATTAAAAAATGGAGTTTTGTTTTTTTTTTTTTTTATTATGAACATATTATGAAAGTTATACGTAATATACTGCCGTTCCAAGAATGACAGTAGTAACTCGTTAAATGTCTGTTAAATTGAGTAATGAATGCCATTTGGTAAGTATTATTGAAAGCTACATGTGATGCTCATTTTTATAACATTATAATTACTAAAAAACTCTGTGAAAAAATGAACATCTGGTAAAAATATAAGAATTTCTAACAAAAATGCAGAAAATTGATTTTTTTTAGCAATGAGGCAGTCAATGCGACTATTTTAACTGCTTGCCTAAAAAAGACAGTGTTTCATTTTTGAATCAATCGTTTTCAATAAATTCAAAATAATAAAACTTCAAAAAACACATTACTATTTTTCTCAAAAAAATTCACTTCAGAGTCACTAACGGCTTTATTGTTTGGAAAGGCAGTATACCATTAGCACTAATCACTGTAAAACTTAATTATATTAATTGAACAATTTGTTCCTGAAAATTTCTCGCCAAACAATTTTGCGCTTAAAATTATTAGCCGTACAGAAATATCGCTGTCAATTGAGATATTATTTAAAAAGACTGAATGAGGTTTTGTTATTTTTTAAAAATTCCTTTAAACTATCAGATTTTGAAATTGATAATCTAGCTTTGTATTTATAAATGTATGCCTAGTAAATATTTGAATGAATGATGACTGAGCATCCCGCTATTCCAACCAAAGGTAATATTATTAAATTCCGTGTTTATGTAGATACGGAGAATTTATGGCGTGACTGAATTTAAAATGATTACTTATACGATTTGTGTGGACAGTCGCTATTATCAACACATCACATTAAAGGAAAATGGTTCACGAATGGTTACATGAACACGAGCAGCAAATATATACGCCTTCTCCGTAAAAAAGAGCTATTTTTATGCTAAAATAAATACAGTCTTATTCCGCGAGCGAGTAAGTAAATTGATAAATACTTGAGATATTGCGCCAGCAGTGAATGAATGACGAGGATAGAATTGGATCGGAAGATACATGTTTTAGCATCGAAAGAATATAGTGACTATATCTGGGGCCAAAATGAGAATTTCAGCATTCTTGAGAATGTTAAATTGAATGTCGCTGATATTTTTTTTTGAAGAATCGTGAATATGAGTTGTTTGTTCATCGAAGGAGTAGAACCAGCTTGTCAATGGGGATACCACTGGGAAGAGCTTTAGGGATTTTTAACGGAATTGCTTCGGATGTCGACATATTTTACATGGACGTGAGTGAGTACAGACGAGTACTATTTTTTATGCATTATAGATGATTTTGTCGAAACTCTCTCGGTTGACTTCTTTGCCAATTTCCAATGTATTTTTTTCTCACTCTTATACATATCTGTAAACTATGTAATTTTCCATAGTAAATAACTTGAATTCCATATATCTCGTGTGTTTCGAGGTACAATAATTATTGTATGAGGAAATATAAAAAAAAAGATGCGATGGGCGGATCGTACCAGATATATAAATCTGTTTTTATAGTGAAAGGCGACCGTATCAAGGTACGCACGCTTATCGTTTGATTTTTGCTTAATAATTTGATAACCTGGATTATTATTAACAGAATCAATTAAAAGGTTTAACGTAAAATATTCATTTGTTTTTAGTGTTAAGAGCTGAGCTTCTCAGTGTTAAAATAAATTAAAACTTATTTTCGTTTTAAAACGCTTACAAATTGATATATTGCTGACATAATCTTTTCTAAAATAGTTTCACATATATTATCAATTGATAATGCTCAAGATGAAGGAAACTATTCCTGATAATTATAACATATATATTATGTAGAAATGATACATCTGTGTTATATTTATTTACATAAAGTGTCCAACAAAAATAACTATCAGGATTATGAAAAAAAAAAATTGTAAACATATCTCAACTGCTGCAAAAACAACTTTTTTAGTAAATAATATACACACGTTATCAATATTCAGAAGGATATAAATTCATTGCGTGTCACCAGGTGTCGTGACATTTTTTAGTGTCCAGCAAACGCTGTTTTTGGTTGACCTTAATGGTAGTAGATGAATTTATTTTCGTTTACTTTAATCGTTGAAAAAAAATTTGAATAAAAGTTTTTATTAAATCAATAGATCCGTTTTCGCACAGAAAGTAAAAAAACAACAATAAAAAATAAATAAGAAATCTGCACTAAACAATGTGTTGTATTTATTAAAAATGGTTATATTTGATTATGACCCAGGCATGTATTATAATGGATGTTTTAGCTGACTTAAGCTCCTCTCTCACCTATCTGATCAGAATAATCAGCTAGCTTCTATCTAAGACCTAGTTTTTAATCTCAAAAAAAAATAGTTTAAGGCGTCTAAATAACATGCCATCTCGCAGAATTGATCGAATTTGACATTTTATTGGTTGATGCCCAACGTATTTTAGCAAAGTATTTCAGTTGTACTAAAATAGTTTTGACTATTTTTGTGGAACTAAAATGCTTCCGTAAAGATGTTTCAATGATGAATCCATATCCCCTACATTAGAAACTGAATAAAATTGATAATGTGGGGAATAATGTTTATTATTCCTGAGCCTACAAAATATAGACAAAAATCAATTTGTTTTAGAATGAATGGATAAATATTTTTTATTCATCTACGACGGATTATTCTAACAATTTGTAGAATCGAATTATGTTTTACGAAAAAGATGAAATCTTTTCTACGAACGGTCTAAGCCGTTTGCACAGCCTTTAAAGTAGCTAGTATAAAGTAAAATCTTGTTGAGAGTTACGGGTTTTTTTTTTCAATTGAAAGCAATGAATCAAAAGGCAATATTATGATTTGTTGTTCGTGTAATTATGCCTTTAATTAAATACCTTTGTGGAGTCTATTGAATCAAGACCATTTGATTTATAATCTTTGAGTTCAAGGGAATTTCGGTATTTGAAAATGAAAATAAAAAAATATTTCGAGTCGTTACTCGAGTACCACGATCAGATTCATTTGAAAGGTCGATGACGCGAAGATATAGATACTTAGAAGAACAAAAATTAGTTTATTGTTATAAAAAACATAAAAATCATATTCTCGGTAAGTTTTACAACATTGCTATTACCGCATTAGTTACGCGCATCTTTGCTTTTTTTTTTTTTTGTTACTGTAGTATTTTATAATGAAATGAAAATTGAATAAACTAAACAGCAATGGCACACAGAGAAGAATCATACGATAATTAGAAGTAATGGCCTTTTGATATTCTTGTTTTTCATTTATAAGCTTATTTGTTAATGTTATTGAATTATTTTTTAATATATCGTTGATAAGCAGCCAAAATTGCTTTGTACAAATTGGTTTTCGATTTGAGCACTCAAACCTTTGCGAATCTCAATCTTTATGATTATTGCTGATTTTAATGTGTTCAATGTATATTCTCGGTATGAATGTATTAATATTTAAAATAAGCACACAAGTTATTTGATGAATAACAGGACCGGTTTCGCTCATCGTGAGCATTATCATCTGATCAGTTTCGACGAATACAACATTGGTAACTGACCCATCAATGAATCTTGGAAAATAATAGGCAAAGCTATCAGGGTTAAAACAGTTTTTTGATTGCCTAAGTAGAGCTGTATTTTAAAAGAAAGTCACGGTAAATTAAATTGATTTTCCAACAAGCCGAAATTGAATGAAGAAGATTCTGAGTGCTTTCCGCCATTCATATTTTTTATAATTATAAACGATGAGTATTGAAGATACGTTCATTTATTTTTCCTATACAGACATTTTTCAATATCAATTGAAAAATGATTTTTCGGAAATTATGACACATAAGCTCGTGAACCTTCAGTGCCAATCGTAACATGCGTGTTCATTAGATACGATTGATGAATAAATATAAAAAGCTCGCGAGCCACACACAAAGTGAAGAGCCGCCAATGACTCTTGGCTGGCTTTATATAACATAATCGTGTTATATTGGCAAATTGAATGTGAATTCAACGTATTCATGAAAACGCTTTCATATTATTAATTAGGCGATTCATTTTAAGGTAATTATTGTGCATTGAGGTGCTTGGGTTTATTGAACTCTACGCTATATTAAGATCGCGGAATGCTTTTTTCAATCGCGAAGTCATTGAACGTGAAAATTGCACTCGTTAGATTTAATTTATCGTCCGCCGCGTTATCTTTGACTAATAAAATAGGAAAGACTGCGTTGAGCGATCGCAGTGTGGTTCTACTTTTTAAATATGTGCTTACTCGACCTGGTTATCTGGTTCTTTCAGTTTGCTGCCATAATATATCACTTGCCAAGATGACTAGTTACAGAGTTAGTTTTTGTTTCCTTTTCCGACATGTAACGCATCTAAATAATTACTTAATAAAGATTCTGCAATAAACAGTGCGCCTTTAACCACGTCGTTGAATTCGGTAACTGAGCCCGTGGACTCGAATCCCAGTTTTAATAGTTGGTATCTAAATATATTTATTGATTTAAGGTCCGTGGTGCAGAGGTTACTGTCAGTAGCTTTCGTGACAGACCACTCTAGCTCGAGGAGATTTTTTCAACCGATTTATCGATTCTGTTTGAAAGCAATGAGTGTTTGTATTGTTAAAAATCCCTTTCTACCCTTTACGATCCCAATAAGCGGTGCGTAAGGAAAGGAATAAGTTAACCACTTGTACTGTCATAGTCCTCATACCCTTTCAATTCCTACTCTATTTGAAAGAGCAACTGAGAAGCAAGTAGTTCTCGTAGGAAAAAAACATTTGGGATAAACTACTTGAGGAGTCCATATATTATGTTAAAGTTGGGAGTTGGAAAGATTTGGTTTCAAAATTGTGGATTTTTGTGCTTTAAAAATAAAATTTTCTACAATATATCCGATCTCAAAGCGGAGGCATAGAACGAGTGACTATTAATCAAATATTTAAAATATTCTATAAACAAAAACCGTTGGATTAATAAGAGTCTGCGGTTTTGTGATTCTTGAGAATTCTGAAAGATTTATTTGTCAACTATAATTAAAATTCTGAAAGATTTAACCGTCAACGATAATTAAAACTAATCGTTATTTGGGTGGCATGATAGTAAAAATAATATACGATTGCTTTTTATTTTATTGGGTATTTTCCTATCGCTGAATAACGCAGAAAATTAATTCAACGGCGAACGGTTCGTAACGCATGTAATTAATTCCCATTAACTGATACGCTGTAATTTTATGGTCATTAAATTATAGGTTTTACTGTTGTACCCCGGTGCAATGCGGTGCATATAAATTTACCTCCTTTTATGCTATGGTTCTCATTAAAAATTATTTTTTAATGACGCACTATAATAAGGTAAAAAAAAAATTTACCCGTTGGTATTTTGACACAGATATGAATGTCGGATGAAAGCATACAAGTTAATATTTCTAAGATAGTAGTTTTAATGTATTTTTTTCTTTCAATGTTCAATAAAATTTTGCACTTAGCTCAAAATGTCTTTGGTGGGTGTATTTTTTGCAAAATAAATACGAATGAGTCATTGTGTAATTGCATACGTAAACCAAGAGCGCAAATCTAGTAGCGCCTTATTATTTCTGTAGAAATGTTTCATTTTTATCATAAAATGTCCTAAAACTTTCTGATTATGATTATTTTGAAGAATCATCTTCAACAATTTTAATGAAGTAATGTCGTATTTTAAATTTGTTGTTTTTTATCTCACGGTTGTACTATAACAGGGGTGGCCAAAACGTCGATCGCCTCTCTGATCTGTACAAATCTCTGAGGCCTGTCCCAAGAAGCGAGCGAGACAAGTCGTGTGACAGGGGCAGCACGCTAAAATCTCGAAGTTAGCCGATTATAGACGAAAATCTCTTTCTAAAAACCGGGTCAAACAAGGGTTGGAAATTAGATTAATATAGGCTTTAAATTATTACTTTTAATGTTGGTCGATCGCCGCCAATAATTTCAAACAAAAGTCGATCGCGGGCAAAAAAGTCTGGCCACCCCTGTACTATACGAATGATTAGAATCAGTGATTCACAACTGCGGCCCAAAATGATTAGTATTTTTTATTAAATGTTTTATTGAATACGGAAGTCTGTATGTATAACAACACGCTGGAAGAGCAAATAAATTATGATGCAGCAAAAAGTGCAAATTGTTTGTAGGGTCTGATATATAACTAAAACAGTACAATTAATCATTAATTTTCAACACTTTCACCAACTGCGGCCCACGAGCAATAAGACAGTTTATACATTGTCAAACGATTCCTGTCAAATAAATTATTGCTGACTTACTCAACTGTAGCGATCGCACTTTCCTGTCAGCAGCGATGGAAAGGAAATGAAAACATATAAAATAAAAAAAAACACTTTACTTAAAGACGAAGGAGACTGGAAGAACTTTAGCGCCAATGCGCCTTAGAACTTGAAGCTCCATCAAATAGATATATATAAAAAAAAATCATAAAAATGAGCCATACCATATTTTTCCTGTATAATATAGATATGTAATTGCCGATCATGGAAATAAAATGAATATTAATTATTCCTTTTCCTGGGAAGATCACTTGCATTGGATTTCGCTGAATGATCCATTTAGGGTCACCGTTTTGTAGATCTGCTAAATTTCCCACTTTTTTCAAATCTCAAAATACGGCTTCTATAAAATTTTTGGTATACAATTAACAACTGTTGCACACTCACATGAAGATATTTTACTTGGTTCATATGAAGTAGGCGTATATTATAGCTTCGACTTAAATTAAACACTGTTTCATTATTTTCCGGTACTATTATTCAAGCCTTATTATAGTATGCACGCTAAAAAAATATGATAATTGCGTCTCGGGTGATTTTTTTTTCACCAAGCCATAGAAGCAAAACAATTAAATAATGATAATGAATTAAGTCTGTTGAACTACAAGAATAATAATTAATTGCATCGCAAATAGTGACTGTAGGCATTGAAAACGGTGCAGAGAATTGAAAAAATGGGGCAGTTAATTTGAGACCGCTTAAAATTGCATTAGAAAGTGAAACGAAGAGTCCGTGTGTTTTTCTTGCACGCCATTATTTTGATGGATGTTAAATCACCAAAACAATCGTTGCTTTAGGACATCGAGATACTACTTAAGAGGAGACGGACACGTTTGTCCATGCATGAATTGAGCTGCACAAAATATCAACTGTCATGGATGTAGTTCAGTCAAAAAACTCGTTACCTTACTTTGAAAAGGTTCTAATTGAAATTTTTGCCTTAATTACCTTATGTCTGTCGGAGAAGCTTGTATTAACCGCATTCTATCACATATATAAATTTCAGAATTATCTATGGTTGAATAACGGAGTTAGCAAAATTTCGGAGTTGCACTGCATCTGCACACTTTTTTACTAAATTTATTTGACAAAGTTTTTTAGATTGTCAGCATTGTTTCTATCATTTGATCATTAAGATCATTATTTCTCTTCAATAGTTGTAACAAAAAACGCTTAATAAAGTAAATTGAAAAATGTTTATTTGCTCATTGGTACAAGTGAATTTTAATCAAGCGAAACTTCAAACGCTCATATCTCAGAACAGTGCCAGAGCAGTTGGAACCTTTTCAAATTAAGATTAACTGTCACGCCATGCCACTTTTTTCAACAATGTTTTCTTTCAACGTAAATAATATGGACTTCAAATCGAGCATATCAGCAATAGATGTCGTAGGCGACAAAAACTGATAGATTTTTCAGTCGATCAATCTTTGTTTTGTTGAATGGACTGACATCACCAATTTCCATGCTTTTGAAATCAAATTTATATAACTGATAAATATGCTATTTTATTGGTTGATATGTTTAACCCTCTGATGAACATTGGCAGACTAGACTGTCTTTTTAAAACTTTATAACAGACATTAGTTTGATTCCTTGCATAAAATTAACTACAGAGTAAAAGAAAGTGATTTTATTTTTACTGTGCGTAGAATGGTAGAAAGACACAAAAAATACAAATTACCAAGATGCGCCAGATAGCTAAATTTAACAGTTTACAATGGATATTTATTTTCAAAAAATGACATTGAATTGATTTGATACAAATATCTAACTAAGCCAAACCAGTTGTGAATGAATACATACAGCATACAAAAAGTTAAAATTTAACTAAAGAACCTAGTTACTGAAAGCTAGTATTAAGAATTATTTTTACTATTTGAAAAACGGATTTATTTCTTAACGGATTCCGGACTCTTGACCTCTGCGAACGCTACTAACTTGCGAAAATGTATATAATAATCTTAATAATATTGAGGTTAAAAGTATTCAAATGTAACTACAACAAAATATAAAAAGCGAACCATAAATTATCGCATGCATCTTGGTGTTTATAGTCTTTCCGACGATGCATGATCTGTGAACATCGAAAATAGGTAAATATCCACTTATTACGAATTATCTTTTTAATATAAATAAATAATGACGCCACAATACTGGCAATTCGATTATTGTATTTAAGCCTTTAAGGTTATATAATATTATAGTCTGTCTAAAAAATAATTCTACATAGAAAAAAATGGAGAGTTTAAATTTCACTCTATAGTGCGGGATCGAAAATTATACATTCAAAGTTTTTCTTTGCACTTCAATTATACATAATAAGATTTTTTCCAATTCCAAAAATCGCACTTATTTTTCAGATAAAAAAAAATAGTTATACTTAGAGGTCCTAGTTTTTATTATTGACAAGCGTAATAGACATACATATGTATAGAACTGTAAAAGCCAATATTTCATAGAAAATCTGGCCAAAGAAAATGATTTAATGTCATGTTAATAAAAACGTTAAGCTGATTAAAATGTTATTATTAAACGCTTGATTTCAACGACCATGCTGATGTTATTAAATTAACTTGGTCACTCGTTTATCGACTGTCAATTAAAGTTCAAGTTGCATTTATTTAACGTTGTATAAACGTACATAAAATGTGTCAACATGGTAGACCCATTTGAAACTCGGCTTTCATATTTTTACACGTTTTTTTTGTTTTTAGATAACACTGTTAGTAAAAATTCAGATGTCTTTTAATTAAAAATCATATGTCGTATAAATTTTTAAAACGCATGAACAAATAATAACATTTAAATGACCAGTAGAACAGTGTGCTTATAAAACAGACAACGTTTATGATGGCGACTATGTTTATTTCTGTATCACAGACTCTACCTTGACCCTGTGACATGCTGTATATACCGATTGCGGCACGGTTGTTCTTGAAGGTAAAATTTCTCTGACCGGATATTTGCACGTAGGAAATTATCATTGATATCGCAGATGTTTCGGTATTTTAGTGAAAATGAAAGCTTTCCAGAAGCACGATCACGTAAATTATACATTTCGGTCAAAAATTTAGATGCGTTTTTGAATGTTTTCTATTTTTAAGTATCGTACAAGAAGCAATTTTACTCTTTACGTTTTTCAAAAAACAGTATTTTACATTTTAAACTGTAACCGTGCGATTATTAAAGTCACGAAAAAGGTATTTTATTTTATGTTGACTTCAGCTATGAATTATGGAAATTATTTTTATTATGAAAAATGTACATCGACAAAATTTCTCGATAATTTTTAAAGCGTTTGAGAATTTAATAATTTATACGGGAAAAAATCCTGATTTTATGTTAGTTAGATGTTATGTATGCACATAATTTATCATTTTGGTATTACGTAGATTCTAATTATTATGCATTGCGTCAAATCTTTTCTCTTTCGGTGTGTCAATGTAATTATGAGTAAAAAACGTGCATCATAATAGCAACATCTTAAATTTGTAAATAAATAGTTAGAAAATCGTAATGGCTTCCACAGCGTTCTCAAAAAACAAAATCACAAATAAATTTAGAGAGTTTTGATTAAGACTTATAGGGATGTGTTTTATGAATACCAACGAAGCAACACTACTGCTGTATTTATATTTGATATCACGGTTGTATCTGTGACCAGTAGTTTAACCTGATATTGTTTTACAAAAATAAATACTGAGCAATGATAGTTGAATTGAATGGAATTGGTTATGCGCTGGTAAAGCAATGCGTCTTGGACCTCTACTAACTGAACTAGAAATACTCTTTCACTTGCATACTAAGCATCCCGCTATCATCTTCAACTTCTTAGTAAGATTCTAAGACAATAATCACATCGTCAGGATTATTTTTTCATACCCTTAGCAAAGCAGACATTAATCTTGGTGGTTTCTACACCTCAATATAACAATATTAAATTCGTTTGAATAAATTAACGTTAGTAATTGTCGAAAAGAATAATAGAAACTAAATGATTTTTCAATTACCAATCTGATATAAGCAACGCCTCTTTTATTTGACTGGCACTGGCTATTTTTTATTCAAATTGATTTTAATTGTAAACATACTTGTAAACACTGACTTAAAAAGAAATACACGACTGTATAACAATGATTGACAAATGTATGACAATGTTATAATGTAATTATACAATCGGTTGTCAGCGTAATGTGTGTTTGAGCCTTCATTTTAAACACAGGTATAAAGTTTTAAGGTGTTCACTGTCAATACTTGGTGGAAAGGCATTATAATAAAAATAATAACACATTTTTTAGTACTTTTTCCACATCTGATTTATTTCATCAGGACCGGTTTCGCTCATGGCGAGCATTATCAATGATCAGTTGATAATGCTCGCCATGAGCGAAACCGGTCCTGATGAAATAAATCAGATGTAGAAAAAGTACTAAAAAATGTGTTATTATTTTTATTACAGGTATAAAGCTTCAAGATACACTGCTGTATTTTTTGTGGAGATATTGAATAGTTTAGTTTACATTGTATCTTCTTTTATAACAGTTGAAACGTTAAATTAATGCTATAAGCTTGCCATGAGAAGTGCAAGGAAAAAAAACAACCGCCAATTTGAAACGTTCCTAATTGCATTCTTCGTGAATACAACATATTGGTGTTATGTTCCTTGGTGGCGCAGTGTTCGCTTGTACCCATTTCGATGCATTGGATCTCGGTTTTCTTACCGTTAAGTCGATCAGGCACACTGCTTGTATTTTGCATCGCTTCGCTTGACACGGTAACGACGTCGATTACGCTAAACCAAATTGACCGCGATTATTATTTTGCATACGAGATATTTCCGATTTAATATTGCGCGAAAAAAAGCGTGCTACTTAATTTGATCACTTAGAAATGAGGTGAAATTTTAATTTCAGAATATTTTGACGTAGGAATCTGTATTTGTTAGAGACATCGAATACAAGAATAATTTGATATTTTTAATTAAATGACTTACAATCAAAAATGTAACACATTCCTTCGTAGATAAGAATCGGCTGTCATCGTTGTACATATGTATATATAATCGTGATGTCAGTACTACATACTGTAATATACATGTATTGTCTTTTCAACATAAATTATTGACAGTTCATTTCATTCATAATATAAACAGGATATAAATAACAAATAAACTCAAAATATTCCAACAGATCTTACAATTAAGAAACTGTTAATATGTTTCGACAATATGACAAAACGCATTAGTCATAAAACAACGTTCATTAACATTCGATTTAATGCTCTCGTGATAAACGTATACGGTCAACGGAAAAAATACTTCCATGAGATTTGCCATAAAGATAGTTGAATATATCTGTTATTCATTTTTTGTAACCTCCTGATGTTCACCGTGTCCGATCTCATTGTAGATCACATGCTATTCAACCGGAGCATTTCAAGTAAAGTAATTAGAAATAACTAGTTAATAGTTATTTAGCCTCTTTTCGTAGTGTTTGTTGTTTTAAATATTTTACTGGTACAAGAAACAAAATATTCCTATTTTAAAAACTTTTCAGCTTTTGTACTTTTTACTAAGTAGAGAATTTTAAAGTGAGTTGTTTCAACGCTAAATGCTATTGTTAAGTCATTTTTTTTCGGATAGAGTAAAGACATAAATATGATGCTAGTAAAAGTTAATGTACTGTTTCGAGAATCGGTTTGGAGATTGGTAAAATTAAAATCTTTATTTTGATTGAAGATTTTTATTTGTGACCAAACGAATAGATGAATAAAAAAGAAACCTTTATATTATACCAAGTATAATGACGTTATTTAGACAAAATCATTTGATAATAAATTCTTCATTGTATATTTTGACATTGTAAATAAGCTTATTGTTTTCTGATCTCATAATTAATGTTATTAATTATATGTGATAAAAAAATGCGATTGAAATGTAGTCTCTTTGATATCTCGTTAGTAAATTTTTAATGAAACAATATTGTTCACTAATTATTATTCTAGTGCAGTAATTTACTCCTGTAAGTCGAATGATTTATCGGTTAAATTAATGATGAAACCATCCCACCGGTGAGTTATAAAATAAAAGCAATTACTGACATGTCGATAGTTGATAATGTAAAGCCCTTTTATACCAGGCTGCCCTTTGGACGGAAGCTCACGACAGGTTGATGCGTGCATTCCAAATCAATAGGCACCTAACGGAAAGCTTGTCTGTCAACATTTTTCAGCGGAGAAAACAGTGCAATAGTGTGAGGCATCAGATCAAGTATTTCTTGTTGACACAAGAGCGACATTATATTATTATATTACGTTCACCTGCCTCCGTAAGGGGTTTTGTAATAACGAGACTTGTGAGAATTTCAAATTGATTACATCGATTTATCGATCGAAGAATATATTTTTAAATTTATAGAATAAAAAATAACAGTTATGTTCATTTGCAAAGTAGGTGATGCAATTTACAACACTTAAGACTTCCAATCATTGACAACGCCAATTTTTTTATCTCGATATTCAAGATTAAATTAACATTTATTATTAGATCATAGAACATAAAGAATTTGAAAAAAGAACAATTTACAATTGTGCTATGTTTTATGCACTCTTTTGGCATAAACATTCAAAAATTTTGGAGGAGAAGAATTATGATGTGGCGAAAAGAATAACAATGGATTTTAATTCTACAGAAACTATTTAATATATTTGTTGATAGCTATTTCGGCTTACGCCATCATCAGATAGTTCTGATGGCGTAAGCCAAAATAGCTATCAACAAATATATAAAATAATTTCTGTAGAATTAAAATACATTGTTGTTTTTTTTAACCGTATTATAATGCAGTTCTACCAATTAAATGTCAATTCTATCAATAAAGAATAATTATGTTCTAAAAATAAAAACAAAATTATTCTTTTTAATGTTTTTTAATTAAATGATCAAGACCGATTTTGCTCGTCTGATTTCCTTTTATTTCTTGTGACTAACTCTATGTATATGTTTTGAAAGCGTCACGAAATTCATTTTCGACGTTTATATTAAACATTAAAGACCTGCTTTGCATCAACACCAAATAACATCCACTATATGGCAAAGAAATATTCACAAATAACAATGTGTATTATAAAATCAAAATACGTTTGATCAATGACTTTATAAAGAAATAAACACATCATTTCAGAAGTAGATAACACAATTAATTAATATTATTAAGTAAGATGTAATTAAAAGTATGCATTACCGCTTTCGATATCATAGTTTACCCACTGTTTTTCAAGATGAAACACCCACAAAGTATATTACGCTAATTAATTCAAAATTGATCGATACTCCATGACAAGAAATTAATTGACTAAATCCATATTTAATTCTGCAACCAAGTATTATATCGTAACTTAAGTGCAAAATATTCATAGCATTAGCATTAAATTAAATTGGATGAATAACATATTGCATAGAGTTCTTTAAATATTATATCGTGTAGTTAATAGCTTTTTTATTGGACTATTTTCATGATTTATTTCCAAAAAATCATTATTTAACGAATGAAAGTGGTTTTAAAATTTACACTGTTTCTAATATTCTTGAAAAAAATAATATTTTATAGAGATGACTGCGTTTGATCCGTAATGATGAATATAGTAAAAACGATAAAAAAAATTTAGTACATTTTCCACAAAACATTTATTGGATCAGGACCGGTTTCGGTCATGGCGTGAATTTTCAACTGATGCTCGCCATGAGCGAAACCGGTCCTGATCCAATAAATGCTTTGTGAGAAAAGTACTAAAAATGTTTTATTATTTTAATACTTTCGATGGTTTCGGCGGTAACTTTGTGGAAGTTCATTTTAATATAAAATATACGTGGAATAATCAAAGTTATTTTATATATTTTATTAAAATGCCTTTCCACCAAGTATTGACAGTGAACACCTTAAAAATGATGGATTTAGTTTTATTATACTTTTGTCAATAATGAAATACCCAAAACAGTCTATACGAAAACAATTAAATGTAATAGCATAAATCAAAGTGTCACTATTTAAGTTATACATTTTATCGATCATAATTTGATTTTATTTATAAATTAAGTGCTGAGCTTTTAGCTGTTATAACAAGTAAGTTTAAAGAAGCATCTTCTATAAAATCACGCACAGTTAAAGCCGTTATCTGTTCTTGCTTTTTACTCAGTGAATTTAAACACAAAAGCAAAAACAATTGAGTGTTATATATCAGTGATTCTCAAAACTTACGATTTTTTTTACATAAATATTTAAATTTATGAATCTTATATTTAAAACCAGCATCTTTCTATTGTTGGTTGTTTTTTCGTCACCATATCGCACGTGGTCGATCAAGAAATCACTTTGAAAGTTGATTGGCAGAATTAATTTTATTCATTTCAATGGTTTAACTGACTATCGCTATTGTATAGACATTTTTATTGTATTTCCAGGATTGTATCCATAGGTGAGAAGGCATTTAGACAACACATGCATCGGTGCGCAAAATACATACAAAAAAATTGGTTGAAAAATATTATTTATAAAACAAAGACTGATGTGTGTGTAATTCGTTTCTCATTGGCTGTCGTCAAATTCGTCTCTGATTGGCTATGGTAACGTATTCTTCATTCATTTGATACCTACAAATAAAATAATATTTAGCTAACGTACACAATAACAAAAAGTTTATGGTATTCTTTTGATTTTTTTAAAATATGAAATAAATTACAATTTGTGAACGAAGACGGATAGACCCACCAAAGTTTTTTGGTTGGTTGTAATCGTCCAACGTTTCAAAGCCCTTGCAAGTTTCATCTCCGGGGATTCTGAAACCCCCACAAACCTCGCATTATACTTATTTAATTATTGAAAACAAAATTATATTTATATATAAGTTTGAGCAGTGATTGATAATTTTTTTCAGATGTTACATTGAAATATAACCCTTTTACTGAAGATACGCGTCGATATACTTGTTCTAAAAAATGCAGAAATTATAATATTGTTGATGATTAATTAAGTGTTTTTTTATTGTTTCAGACAGTATCACGAAGCAACAGTCGTTTATTTTCGCTTTATATTTTTAAAAGCCTACATCCTGATACACATAAAAATCTCATCGTGGCTTTGAACATATAGTTACAAAATATATAACTTTATTAAGCAGTTAGTGCATTTATGGGCTTCGAAGATATTCTGAAGTATGAAACTGACCGTGAATGCATAAAGATTGAGGTACACTGATACATACCACTTGGTGGTCAGCCGATCGGAATTCTTTGATCGTGGTTTATTGTCTATCTTGCAGTTCATACGACCAACTACAATACGTATCCCATCGTTAAATTAAATATCATATTTACTCTAAGCTCACGCTAGACTAAAGCTTTAATACCTACTGGTATCATACTTGTGATAACTGTTTTTGTTTATGCATAGTAATCAGTACATAACTTTTTACGGTCTTTTGTTTGGAATTATGATGGTTAAGTTGTTAAAAATCGATAAAAAATGGCATGGAAAAAATAACAGTCCCATGTAATAATAGCACATGTAATTTTTACAGCTATGGTTATGTTGATAAACAATGAAAAATATTAGTTTGGAATCATAAACAGTTTAGCGAATTTATTTTCAGATAACTTTTTTATGTGTGAACTAACAGTCGATTCATGACAACACCAAGTTGTTAGGATTATCATTTATTCGCTTTATTTTTATTTAGTTCAAATACGATTAACAAAGCAAACTCCTGGTGTTTATTGGTTAGTATATCTAAATCAAAAATATAATAAGTACTTCTGATTATATATGTAGATATGTCTATCCTGACATCCTTGAAAATTCAAGTTTGCATGCTCCCAGCTTTTACCTACGTGGTCGTAACAAAGACAAATCAATTTTCTTTGTCAAAACTTGTTTGTCACGTAGGACTTTTGAATTTCCAGTTGCAAGGGCTATTTGGCTGATAAATGCACTGCCTGTTGATGTGGACATCTTTGGCAGTGAACTTGATGCTTTGTTAAAAAAAAATTGTCTTCTTTTGTAAATAATATGTTTCTGTTCTGTTTCTTATTTTTGTGTAATATGTTATGTAATTTTTATTAAATTTACTCAAATGCATGGCGCATTGGCGCTTGCTGTAATGCCATGTATAATATATAGTTTTTTTGCCAATAAATAAATATATTATATTAAATTTGAATCGTTTGAATTTTGAACTTGAGCACACAAATGAATTCTTAGTTATTTTAAATACAGTATCATAAAAAGGTTACCAACTTAAAGCGAGGAAATGACTATGAACAAAATAGGGGGCTTATCCGATGTTATTTAGTTTCAAGGAATTGTTAACTGGTAAAACTAATTTCAGTTATTTTAAATAATTATGTAAAAAGCGAAACCAGATATTTACGAACGCTTATCCGGGATCAAGTTTGTTTCGGTGACTAATTGTTAATAATTTTTGAAGAATCGTGAATATGAGTTTCTTGTTCTTCCAAGGAGTAGAACCAGCCTGCAAATCAGTTTCCACTGGGAAAGCCTTCAGCAATTTTAACGAAATTGCTTCGGATGTCGACATATTTCACATGGACGTGAGTTCAGGCGAATAATATTTTGTATGTATTATAGTTGATTTTGTCGGAACTCTCTCGGTTGACTTCTTTGCCAATTTCCAATGTATTTTTTTTTCTTTCACTATTATATCTGTAAACTAAGTATTTTTTCTTTTTTCTAATTGCAAAAGCAATAAACTTATAATTTGTAGCTTTTGCAATGTTTATTTATAAATAAATGAATGCCTAAATATGCCGAAATCTGAATCCCCGGTCGCTAGCAACAAAACTCATTCAAACGATTCAAAGTTGATATTGAAATTCCATAAAACACATTCAGTCGAAATTCTCTGATATATATTATACTAGTATTGCTACCCGGCGTCGCTTGGACTAAGCGACCAATAATTATTTAATTTTATATCATTCGACATAATTATATCACAAAATCTAACATCCAAAATAGAGTTAAAATAAAATCACAAACTTTATTTAATTTGATGACAGCCCGCCCATTATAATGTCCAAATTCAAGGAAAAAATCTAATTTGCTGTCAAAGAAATATCAAATAATACCTTCACGTAAATAATAAACATTATTATATTGATAAAAGCCGGGAAAAAGTTGGTAGAAGACTAATTTATTACATTTTGACTTAAATGTCTTCGCCGATAAAAATTCAAACATATTTTCTTTCATATTCGTTTTTATGGCAACCTGCAACAACAATGCAAAAGGGAATTACAGAAATACATACATACGCCATTTCGGTTTTATATATAAGGTTATCTAAATACAAGAATCAGCCATTTTTCACTATGAAAGATCTTTAATCAAATATGCTTAATGACCTCGGCGGATCTAATGTAAATTTAACCATTAAACATATAATTGTTTCACGTAACGGTGTTGAATAGAGTCAAGTTCAAGTTGAAGATTATTATAATTGCTGGCACGTTTTTTGACTCACTAAATACCGAGAACTAATATAATCGGCATACAGACACTTTAATAAAGCAGTTATTATGACAGGCGTTCAGAATTAACTTAATACTGAGTAGTCATTTAGAGTTCCACATTAACGCCAAAATTATAATTTAACACGAATAGATGTCTGCTAATGTATCAAAGATGATGAGCCACAATACAAGATGGATTTCTTCTATGAAATATATGGTTGCCAACAGTCCCGGTAAAGAAATCAGTGCTCGAGATCCCGGTCGAATTGAGACTAAATCTTTGGAGATTTTTGAGAAAGCTACTGACGTCATTATGTCATTCTTTGAAAGGTTTCTTTCTGTCGCAGACAATTTTACAACTAACTATTTTCTTTATGTTAATATATGTTTTTATTTACAAATACTTGGTTGACATATTGGCAAGGTAGCTTTCAATAAAAATGTATTTTCAGCTGAGTGTCAACCCTGAAAGCTTTGGAATCCATAATAATTATACATATTCAAAGGATACGCGTCATTGAACTTCCAATGAAGTCTACAAACGTATTATATGTATTTAGTAACAAGGATGTCATGTTAAGGGGCAAACGTAACCTCTGTTTCGACGCATAGACAAGCGACAAACCTGTGAATGAGCGATTAGGAAATAACACGTAAGATAATCTTATATATAAAACCGAAACGGCGTATGTATGTATGTATGTATGTGTGTGGGTCTGTAATTCTTTTGGAATGATATAACGTTAGATAATTATTGGTCGCTTAGTCCGAGCGAAGCCGGGTAGCAATACTAGTATAATATATTAATTATTAGTCTGTGCTTGTATTGAAACAAGTTTGTGAATGAATATTTCAAGCCTAAGCCTTAAAATTTCGTTTACTTTGTATGGAAAAACAATAAACAATTACAAACGTTATTCTTTATCCATTTTTACATACATATTTTGATTTATAAATTAAGTCTTAAAATATGTGTAAATGTTGTTGGCGACAATTTAGTTCAATCAATTTTTTTTCTAGAAAACTCAGTTCGTTTGTATTTTTATATACATACATACATACATAGATACAAGAACTGGTTGACAAAAATTTTACGAACATATTTATACAATTGGATTAATAAAAGCCGTTAACTTTGAACTTAACTGACGTATAGCATTTTTTTTAATTAAGACAATTTCCTTTATGCAACAGTTTCCGCCGATTTGAATAATTGTATAATAATTACTACATTTTGAACCCCGAGCACGTGTGAAATCGATACATCTTTGTGAATGATGAAACATCGTAAGTGTTTTTGCCGTGTGCGATTCTTTATAATTAATCCAATGAGTTGATACCAGTTTAGTGAGCTCTGTGTTGATAACCCGCTTCCTGTCAGGTGCCCGAGACGTAATGTTGTCCACTTTTTACTAACCCTGTTGTTCAGAAAGGCTTCACGTATAAAAGCTACATCTCTAAAAATCATACACAGTGAAGGCTTTATAACTTTTTTTGATTGGTTTGTTTGCAATATTAATGAGACAGTTTATTGTAAACAGTTAATTATAAAAGTATTAATAATGATTTATCTATCACTATTTAAACGAGTTTTGCGTATCACATTTTATATTTTTTATGTTAACAAAAAAGCGTAGTAAAGACTCAATTTATATGAATAAATACGTGCTTGTAAATAAAAGATATCCTTTATGTTCGGAAAATAACAATTTTCTGAATATAACATTTCATTGCCATAATTGTCATGTGGACATTTTTACCGTTGCATCTTATTTATATTTTAATAACTAGTAAATTTTTTTAACTAGTATATTATTTTACTTTTCAATTTTACTTTAAACAATAAATTATATTCAGTTTATGAGATAAAGTAGATTTATATATGCGTTTAAAAAATTTGCTACGTGATATAGAGAAGGATATTAGTTAACTACATAGAGAAGCACTGATCAATGACGTTGGCCAATTTTTATTTACAGGTAAATTGCTCCAACTTTAACAAGAGAGAAAAGTTTTGGTCGTTTGAAAAAGAGCGACAATTACTGTCAAATGGAATATTATTTTATGTTTACAATAAAAAAACGGAGACGGCCACCGCGGGAGACGACCACCGACCTCCGGGCCTATACGTAGTCCAAGTGGGGCAATAGAGTCGAGCGCGGAGCGTGTCAAAAAGATCTGAGAGATCACTTCTGCGGGCTGTTAAATCGCCCTCCTCCTTGAACCCATTTGATATACCCAATGAAGCCTTACTTGTAGATATTCCCCGAGCGTCGAATATACTCGACCATACGCCTACGCGTGCTGAGATCACCTCAGCCGTGCAGCGTTTGAAGAATGGGAAGGCGCCCGGTGTAGATGGTATACACCCAGAGTTTCTCAAGTCTTTATACCAACTTATTAGTAAGGTGTGGGATCAGGAGCGCTGCCCAAGGGACTGGTCAACGGTGAGATAGTCACCATCCACAAAAAGGTGACCCACTATGCTGTGACAATTATAGAGGTATAACGCTGCTCAGCGTGCCCGGCAAGGTTTTGGCACAGATAGTCTTGGCGAGAATAAGGATCCCAATAATGCGTATCCTCAGGGAAAATCAGGCCGGGTTCCTACGTGGCCGATCCTGTGCGGACCAAATCCACAACCTTAGATGCCTTCTCCAGCAAAGCAATGAATTCAATAGCTCGCTTGCGTGTTGCTTTGTCGACTACGAGAAAGCCTTTGATAGTCCGCATAGGCCTTCCCTATGGGCCATTTTAAAGCTTTATGGGATCCCACCCAAGATAATCGCCATCATCAAATGCTTGCACGAGGGCAGTGAATGCTGCATAAGAATCGGTGACATAACTACGGAATGGTTTGGCATCACTACCGGCGTCAGACAGGGCTGTGTTCTAGCTCCGTTCCTCTTTATAATAATCTTCGACTTCATCCTGAGGAAGTCAATTCCACCTGACCGAGGAGTAGCCGTTGCTCCCAACCTGAAACTATGTGACCTCGAGTATGCCGACGACGCTGTCATCTTTGACAAATCAGTTGCGGGTATCCAGGAAACAATGGATAGACTGCAGAGCAACTCGTATCGCGTTGGCCTCAAAATCAACGCGAGTAAAACCAATGTGCTCTGCAACAGCGCCTGTCCAGATCCAGACTACTCTCTGTTGAGTGGGGCAAGAAATCGAGAGAGTCGATGGTTTTAGGTACTTGGGAGTACACATCACGGGAGATGGCAACCCGCGTAATGAGCTCGCGATCCGATTAGGGATAGCTGGAGCAACATTTAATTCAATGCGGAAAGTCTGGGACTCACGGCTGTACTCGGTCAGAACCAAGTGCCACTTGTTCAACGCATGCATACTGACTGTGCTGCTTTACGGTTGCGAGTCATGGCACATCACAAAAGCACAGGGTAACCGTATACTGTGCTTTGAAAACAGATGCCTGCGGCGAATACTAGGAGTACAGTGGTTTGACTTTGTCAGGAATACAGAGAGCGGACAAACCAGCCCCTTATTACGTCCAAAATTAAAAGGCGACGATGGACCTGGCTTGGACATGTGCTGCGGATGCCCCAGGGAGTTTGAATCCTGCCTGCCTCTTCTATCAACCTGATGGATCCCGACGCCGCGGAAGGCCTCTGATGACCATCCATAGGATGTACTCAGGGGAGCTAAGGGACGCCGGGATGACCTGGGAAGATGCGAGGAGGTTGGCGGGAGATAGAGAATCTTGGAGGCACTGTGTGGCGGCCATATGCTCCGAATAGGGAGCGGATATGGGGAAAAAAAAAAAAAAAAAAAACATGCTTTATTTTAAATGGGTAAAAATGTTTGGAATAGTTAGCTTGCGGCTATATCTTCCTTTGAAGACAAAAAGGTATATTTCTTTTTAAGTGCTTGTTTTTGTGATTCAATTGAAAAGAGATTTTAGCACGTATTTTAATTAGCCACAAAGAATGATAAGGTTTTACGCCGAAATTAAATTTATTGAATCTACTGCCGTTTTATTATGATTTTAAATGCAAATAAAAAATAAGTTCACTGAATCTATTTTAGAGTGACTCAAAATTTGGTGTTGGCGCACTCGATTCTTTTGAAGTAATTTTTTTTTATTGTTGGTGATGCGGAATGTGATAATTTGCATTCATGTGTGAAATAAAATAAAATCTGTGTCCGCACACTTGGCATAATAAAATAAACCGTAAAAACAAACACTTTTGTTTGATCTAGATAAATAGACACCAAAATTATTATGTTTGTAGAGTATCACAAAGTTATAGGTACATTATTAACGTTGTCGTAGTTAACCCTCATGATGATCAGTATCGCGCTACTCAGTATCAATCTGAGTAATAAGAGGTTTGGTTATATGGATTTGATATTGGGTCGAAAGTTATGTACATACCCTGGAAGATGTTAGAAGAAAGAAAGAGCTGACTTTTTGCTAAAGACTAGATGGGGACATATATTCTACTAGTGTTACTGAACGGTAGCAAATCCAAGCAACTGATTAAATTTAGTAATACTGAGTACACTGAGGTTTGAGAAAAGATGCTTGTGTTGTATATTGGTAGTGAGTGGTTGATTTTGTAAGGAACTCAGAGATTATTAAACGAAACCAGGCAGCGCTCCGTTACGTCAGTGGTCGTGTAGGGAGGTTTAAACTGACTGAACCACATGTTTGATATGCCTCCAGAGAGCCTGTTTGTATGCTTCTTAATCCGTACCAAATGTACCAGTGAAATTCT
This sequence comes from Himalopsyche kuldschensis, assembly GCA_028554975.1. Classification (NCBI taxonomy): domain Eukaryota; kingdom Metazoa; phylum Arthropoda; class Insecta; order Trichoptera; family Rhyacophilidae; genus Himalopsyche; species Himalopsyche kuldschensis. Next base: position 4,990,043 of record JAHFWI010000005.1, read on the forward strand.
GACGATATATACAAGCATCGGGTTATATCTGTAGAACGTATGTACTTATTAAATTATTGACAACGTGTGTTTGGTGGCCATATTTTCCACAGACAAAATGAATATGACACAAGAAGAAAGAGAAAGAATCTACGCTTATGAAACCAACAAAAATATTCGCAGTATGATAGTAAGATTTCCATCAGTTGTGTTTGTCGTTTAAGGTAGAATAAGATAGGTTCATTTTGTAATTCAATTTTAGTTATCTAGACTTTTGAATCTATATTTTTCTTCTTTAACAATTTTTGGCGACAAATAATCAATACGGGAATGTTACTTTCCACCGCAAGATTTATTCGGATAATTCCGACAGTTGTTTCGTAAAATATTTGCGGTTGTTCTTCGGAAAGTTTGAATGCTCAAAAATTATTGAGTACCGTTACACTTCTTGCGCTGTGTCACTAATGTTATCAAAATATAAATGAATTAAACGCAGAATACAACACTAACGGCTGAGGGCCTAACGGTTTGTTAATGTACTTTTTCTAAAGTAGTCCAAGGCAATGGTTAGATCAATACGATCATATAAAGGCGTGAAGATATATTTCTATTAACAGCAATATTTTGCTACAAAATGATTACAGCTAATGATTAAGGATAAATGATTGTTTTCTCTGTGATATACTACAGTGATTATTTTCAGTAATTTATAAAAAAATAAATACATATTGATAATTGAAATAGGAATCGGTGTTTGCGATGTAATGAACACTTCAACACCTCAATCAGTCTATGAATATTGAATACTTCAGGATTCTATAGTTTTATTTATTTTGTGAATATAATTGTAGAGAAGATCGTAGGCTTAAATTATAATAGTATATATTAATATCCTAAGTAACTAATGTTTTACACACCACTTCTAGTAACGGCTTCATTTTATTCTTATAGGTTATATTTGATTTACGTAAGCTATTCGTGTTTAAGATATTTGACTGGAATGCCCAAGAAAAAGTCATGCAATAGTTGCATTCACATAGTTGCATGCCTTCTGATAAAAAAAGATAACTAGTGAGAGTTTTCATATTTGAATAATCACTTTCCTTAGAGTACTGTGTATCTTTATAAAAGTTAAATGGAACCCAGTTCGAATGATTGACTGATTTTCAATGGATGGGATCAGCTTCCTGAATCGAATTGTCATGTGCAAATGCTTGGCTAACTATTAAACGATCAGGCCGAAAGAGTTTGGTAGTGTAGTGATCATGGCCAGTTATACATTGGCAGATACATATAGGAAAGTTTACTTAGAGAATAAAACACCCCTTAATTTCCATTCAACTACAAAGCGTATGAAAAAGAAATAGGGTTTAAAGATCGTTGAATTGATGATTTAATTTTGAATTTTCGTGGTAAACTACGTCTTCTTAACATAAATATGGATTCACCTCAGGAGAAAAGAATTGGAGAAGGGAATTATTTGACTAAAAAACACAACATACTTTTGCTACAGGTAAGTTGACATCTGTATTTAAATAAACACAATTACAATAAAGGTTTATGTGAATCACTGTATAAGTTTGTTTCTTTCACACCAATGAGAATTTTAAGCAATTTTGGAATTAACTTAATTTGTTTAGAAAAAAACTAAACATTGAAATAGCAACACTTTTCTTTATATCCAATAACTATAACTATCAAAAATCACTTAGCAGTCTTAAATATTTTTAGAAAAAAACTATGAGGACATAATGAAATGGCAACATTTTCATTTATAGATGCATATAATTATACTAAATTGGGGATATAAATCTCTCTCAGTTGCATTTTTTGAATGCATAAACACAAAATAAATTCAATCGCTTATTTCCATTCTCTATATAACTATGAAAATCATAAAATTTATGATTAATAATAGGTTATGTACATATCTAGAAAAATTCCAGATGCAAACCACAGTGGTAAATGCAGGTCTTGGTATTGTGTGAATATTTTTACAATTAAATTGCATTATAAAACAATGTAAAGAGATCAAAAATAATCTTGGCCTAAACATATCATACCAAAAGACATGTGCTAGGCTTGTCCATTTTTTAATGGAAAATTTTAATGCATTCACAGCCTTGAACTTCAAAAGACAATAGAAAATGTACATATCAGTTCCGATAGAGCTGCCAGATACATCTTTTTGGATCGTTGTTAATAAATCAAAGTACCGTTTTCAATGAAAAACAAAAGAACTTTGCATTATATTAATCTTCTAAGTGACTGCCAAATTTGTCTGAAAGCAGCGGTGTATTTTCATGAATAAGTCAGTAAATAAGAGTTTACTGATATAAACAATTGAATGTTTCATTTGATGGATGTCTAGAATCTTGTTTTCTGAATCGAAATTTTCTGTATAAATAATGATTATTTAAGTTAATAGGTCAAATATTAAGCACGCTTGAAGTAAGATATGGAATACTTTAACGATAGCTGGTCGTGCGTCTGTTCTTTGATTATTATTTCCAAAAAGTATTTGTCTATAATAAAGAATTAAGAAAAATACCGATATTAATCTTATTGCATCCTGCTAATCAAGATTATAATATCAGTTAAAAAAATATGCCCAATAACAACATTTTAATACTCATTTGGAAATCTTATATATAAAACCGAAACGGCGTATGTCTGTGGGTCTGTAATTCCTGCATTGTTGGTCATTAAGTTGCCATAAAAACGAATATGAAATAAAATATGTTTGAATTTTTATCGGCGAAGACATTAAGTCAAAATGTAATAAATTAGTCTTCTACCTAACTTTTCCCGGCTTTTATTATTAATAATAATGTTTATTATTTACGTGAAGGTATTATTTGACATTTCTTCTTTGATAGCAAATTAGATTTTTTCCTTGAATTTGGACATTTTAATGGGCGAGAATGGGGCTGTCATCAAATTAAATAAAGTTTGTGATTTTATTTTAACTCTATTTTGGATGTTAGATTTTGTGATATAATTTTGTCGAATGATATAACATTAAATAATTATTGGTCGCTTAGTCCGAGCGACGCCGGGTAGCAATACTAGTAAATTTATAATTTATTAAGTCAATTTCTAATTCAATGTTACTGTGCTAACTGACACTTTAAGTAAATAAAACACATTTTTTACATCAACTCATCAGTTGATATTACTCGCGATACTTAAAACCAATCCTGATCCTTATTACATTATGTATAGTAATATTACTGACTCAGTATCAATTATTTTATATTGGATTATAAACGATAAGATTGAAAAAAATGCATTCGTAGTAAATAATTTGTAGAATTTAGGAATTGCAATATTTGGCGGATATATCAATTGTAATAAGCCGGCGTTGTATATTACAAAGATGTATCAAAATAAGATAAATGTAGCTACATTCAATAAGATTACCGTGCGACGAAATCGATACAATTTTTCGATGTTTCAAATTGGTATTAAGTACATATAATATATTTACCATCACCATACGAGATTGATTTTCTTCAATTTGCTTAGTGTTTTTCTTTCTTGAATTTAAATATGTTATAAAGGGGCCAAAAAAATTGTCAACATTGATTGGATATGGGTGCAAATAAAACCGAATGTATATAAGACCCTCTAAAAATCAACGCTTATTTGTTTTGTTTATTTCTACCAAAAAAAGCGTAAATACCAAGACCCTGGATTCAGCTATACCGGAATTGCAATTTATAATAGTGTTGTATACAATTTTTTTAATATACAGGAAGTTCAAATGGGCAGTCAGTAGAATTTCTCAGACGCGTTCAACTGGAGACCATCTCATTGTCTTAGTAAGTGAAGTGAAAATCTACAACATTTGTCTAGCATTTATTTCTATCGTCATTTGTGATTATTACCCAAAGAAATGTGTTGTATCGTTATCTTAATGGATTGTTTATTGGTCATTAAATAATTACAACAGCTTCTTTCACGCTAATTTACTTGGTTGAATTTCTTTAATACGACTGTATGTATTCAGCAAATAAAACCACTAAAGTTACATAGCTGAGTAAATAAAGCTATTTGGATTTTATTATATCCGGTTGCACGGTAACATGCTCGTATAATCAAATGCGAATATTTATGGATTTCTTACACAGATGTCTGTAATATTTTGATTCATTTCAACTACATGTTATCATGTTCTTAATATAATGATTGAATTTACATTCCAAAAGTAAGTCTGAAGATATTTTTTGAACAGGAATAACACGTGTCACTGTTTTTTTCACAAAACGTAGAATAACAAAATTATCAATTTTAATTATGTTTATACATAAGTTAGCGCTGAATCTATTGAAAGAAATTCATACACAGCGTTATTAACTAACTGTTGGTCATTTTAAGCCAGATCCTACCATCCTATATTAAACGAAGTTACGCGACTGTTGTTGTTTAACTATCCTATTTTAGTAGCGTATCTCATTTATTAATAACATATACTTTTTTGATATATTACTATGTATTGCTTAGGGTGGTTTTTGATTGAAAGAATTCTATGATATAATAAGTAAACACAACTAATTTTTGTGTGTATTACAAGAATTATTATGAGAAATAGCTATTTAAGATTGACGCCATGTTCATAATTAGTGAATATTTAAATTTTTACGTGATATTATTGGTATTTGGTAACGTTGAACGTAGAAACAGTGACGCTTCATGAATAGTATATTTTTTTAACAATTAGTGTATAATAATATGAAGTTATTCTGCACTCAAAAAAATGTATCCGAATAATTTTCTCATTGGTTATTAATCCTTCACTTGCCTTTAATTTTAAAATAAATATATAATAATATTGCCGCTATAAAGCGTTAGCGGATTGCTCGATAGCACTTTTATGCATGAACAAAAAATATGTCCAACATTAAAAGTTGATAAAGAAAGTAACAAGTGGTTTAAATTTAAACGAGAGTTCACGTAACGGTTAGTTAATCGGAAATTCGATTGCATGCGTTAACAAAATGAAAAAAATAAACTTCCAATCGGAATTTTGATGCAATCTGAAAAATGTAATTTACCAAAGAGGTAAATCGCCTTATTATATCAAGCATGCGGTCGAAAATAACGATACTTATATGTAGCCGTCAAACAGTTTGCTTGGTTTGATATCAAACGCATCTTGTGTGAGTTTTACGCATTTGTGCTGCTATTCAATCTGAATACAATGAAATAATTTATACCTTCATATCAATCTTACAAATATAATTATAAATACAGTAATTTTTTGATTGATTTCTTTAGACAAATTATTAATGTATTATCTTGTGATAATGTGCGAAGCAATTTTAATTTTGATAATATATGAATACAATACATCATTGCTAAGCTATTACAAAACGGATTTTATCCATGACAGATTTAAAGAGGATAATTAAAAGAAAATTCATTTTTTTTAGCTTTGATTATTCCATGTAGTACTAAGGCAATCTTTGTGACAGTAAAATAGCCTGAAGATTTAAACTAAAAGAGGTGAAACACGCGACACGATTTGTAGCGCAATATGTGAAATAATCAATTTTTTTTAAATTTAAATATTTTGAAATTTTTTTCAAATATTTGACATATTGTTTAAGATTTAAGACGTATAAAAAAATATGGCGCGATATTTTGATAAACATACTTTGATTCTACGACTTTTGAAAGTCACAGTGCTATTGACTTAAAACCAAAATCGATAAGTTATATAATTCAGGAAACTGTTGATGTATTTATAAAAATAGTTTTCTATAGTCCATCTTTACATTACCATGATAATACATAGTGGATGGAGTACGAGCAGCTATTCTTAAACACTTAACGTTAAAATGTCATTAAGCACTACATGATATGCTCCATGTTACAACCACCCAACAAACAAAGTTTCAAAAATTCAATAACGTTTGTAATTAACACATATATTTGACTGGCAGTAGTGATGGTTCTTAGAAGTTCAATTATCTTACAATTAAAAAAATATTTGGTCTTCCGCGTTGCTTTTTACATGAAACAACAATTAAAATAAACAACAAATATGTATTCTTCCGTTGCTCAGAGTTTCCCAAGCAGTGTCTCGTGGGGTTAACTCAGCTATGTTGCGAGTATTTCACGTCTTAAATATTGACCAACATACATGGTAAATAGCTTTGAATAAACAATAATTCATCTTAACATAATAAGTATATTGTGGCCGCCGAAAGTGTTGGTAACAAAATAAATCAATAGAATAACAGCCTTTTTATCAATATTGCTCATATTATACGGTAAGAAAAATAACAATGTATTTTAGTTCTACATAAATTATTTTATATATTTGTTGATAGCTATTTCGGTGCCCCGTACATCCTCTCTTTCTGTTCAAACCATACCAACGTCACATGGAATAATTTAGATAAGTTTAATTCATTGATCTAAAGTAATGGTGAGAAAATAATCTGGGTATTTTTGGGTTATTTTATCGTGTGAAACCACTTAAAATCTGCAATTGCTCATATTGTCAGGTTATCATTTTGAATACATTCTTTCTGTGACACTAGCGCCTCCATCCAACAGTCAAATTACAGCAGTCGATCAGTTAGACAAATATTGATTGAATTGGCATCCATCCTATTATCAAAACTTCATTTTAATAATAGAAACATGGCAAAGTATTTATTTCTTTAATAATCGCCAGAATTATGGACGATGGCATGATGCTGATCTAGCCTAAAACAATGCATGGTGAGTATTTTGTAACCTAATACTCTTAGTATATGAACTGATACATGACTGGACTGATGAACTATAATTATGTTTAATTTAACACTATTGGAGTGTCTTCTTTTTTCTTCTAAAGTGTAACTAAAGAATGGTTAAGAGAAACTGGCGTAAATGACTACTTCTGACTTTGAAAGATACCAGTTGTACCTAAAAGTGAAAAGACGTTCATGATCATGCAACCGGATGAGGTTATCTAGGAGTGCGCATGTTCAAAGGATATTTAAATGCTAATGGCATCCTTCTTCCTGTTGAATTCAAGTCCGCAAGAAGGCTTTGCGTGTTCATATATGCAAAGTTGTAATGTAGCAGCATGTAATGTTCAAGCGAAAATTCTTGTAACTTGAATGGAGTGAAATGTTTAAATTGATTGTAATGGTTCTTTGAAAGATTTTACGTGTACTTGTATAAGCTTTATATTCTTGTTATACGAACAATGACAAGTTTATGTCATTGTTAATGAAAGCGATACTGTAATTATATTTTATGAGCGCTTTCATTCTCATTTTTTTGGAAGATACTGTTTATTTTTTATTTTCCCTCAATGAAAACAAAAATTAACGTGGATTGTTTGAATTTTGTACCTTTCTATGAGTATTGTCTCTAACGACCCAGGTTTCGTCTTTCGGCATATTTGGGCATTTCAATTGCACGGGCCTACTTAAACTGACTTGAACGAAAGACATCTGTGCACTTGAAATGCCCAAAGAAGCCGAAAGACGATACCCAGGTCGTAAGCGACAAAACTCGTGGAAAAGTACAAAATTTAAACAACTCAAATTTGATATTGAAATTCCATCAAGCACCCTCAGTCGAAATGCTTAAATATTAATGTATTTTTCGGTGTTAACTTTTACTTTCTATTTCAATTATCGTATTTTTTCAACATAATGGAAAAGCTTGAAAAGAGGCTGAAATATGATTATCTGTAAGTTACGATAAGATTCAAAACCAATCTTATATATAAAACCGAAACGGCGTATGTATGTATGTGGGTCTGTAATTCCCTTTTGCATTGTTGTTGCAAGTTGCCATAAAAACGAATATGAAAGAAAATATGTTCTTCTACCAACATTTCCCGGCTTTTATTAATATAATAATGTTTATTATTTACGTGAAGAAATTATTTGAAATTTCTTTGACAGCAAACTTGATTTTTTCCTTGAATTTGGACATTTTAATGGGCGAGAATGGGGCTGTCATCAAATTAAATAAAGTTTGTGATTTTATTTTAACTCTATTTTGGATGTTAGATTTTGTGATATAATTATGTCGAATGATATAACATTAAATAATTATTGGTCGCTTAGTCCGAGCGACGCCGGGTAGCAATACTAGTATAATACATACGATAATGTCTGCTTTGAGAATTGAATATTAGTTGCTTAGCAGATAGAAATTCAAACGCTTGGCTATTATAGCAAAAACAATTAACTGATCTTTATTGCACTATAATACTGTCACAATAAATCAATTCATGTCTTTAATGATTTTCGAATACTATTAAAATTATTCGGTATTTCGTAAGAGAGAGAATATTTTCGAGCCACTCATAGTTTTTATGGTGATCAATTTAAAACAAGTGCACTTATTAACATACTTAATAGCAAAGTAATACTCAAATTATACCGAATAGATCGATTATTATAAATTCGCTGCTTAAGTGAAAATTCTTTATCTTTATTGTGCAAAATCTAATAATGATAATGTACTATCATTATAATAAACGATAATTAAGAAGCAATATAATTTGCGGCTACTGAAGCCAATAATAGTAATTCTGAATACTGGAGATATTGATGATTTACGTTACTTTATACCATTGCAGTGCAAATAATATTACTTTAAATCTTCTACCGGAAGAAACTTTTCTTAAGGAAGTGATTTTAGAAAGATAAATTTTTCTTTCGTTGTAAAAAGAGAATTAGTGTGCATCAGAAACAGTGGGAAAATCGTTCGGGCTATAGATATAAATTTGCTATAAATGGAGGTATTTAATATTTTACTGAATACAATGTTGAACTTTGAGAAGATTATTGTAATCCTACGGAAGAAAATGTTTTTCTTTATTTGTTTTATTTTAGCTATGCATGATTAAAAAAAAATGAAATCGAAGTCGATTAGTAGAAATAAAAATTAATAAATATAGCTTACAAAATTATTAATACTTTTAATACTTTGAATAATAATCGTACCTCATTTCCAATGTTGAATAATGTGTATACAACAGAATGAAGAAACTACAGAAATGAATAATATAGGATTTCGAATGAAGGTGCTTGATGGATTTTTTAATATCAAATTTGAATCGTTTAAATGTTGAACTTGTCCGTGAGTTTTTTCGTTACCAACATGGTTTTCGCCTTTCTTCATCTTCAGAAATTTCAAGTACATGAATGAACTTGAACTGACAATTACAATTATTTATTTATAATAACTATAACCCTTATAAAATAAATTCAGTGTACAGTTTAAAATGTATTTCTCTATTCGAAATTTGCATACATTGGTTTCAATAAAGGCTACTCAATTACTGAAATTACCAAAAACACCGATGGCATTGATTTCTTCATCCCTCCTTCATACTCAGCTCAATGTTAAAACAGCGATTAGCTTACAATTAGTAAATTCATTATTCCGTACATCTATTCTACAGTCCTTGAAAAATTTCAATCAGTCTCTGTTAAATAAAATCTGAATGAAAAAAAAATGCGTTATGAATCAAGCAAAGTTAATTGCCTTATACACACCATGTAATAAAAATATGCAAAATAAAAAAAAAATACTGTTATTTTTTCGTATAAGTATGTATTCAATCTTTTCTCACAATTCAAAGATTAAACAATGTTTTTTTCCATATGTAGAACTGTTTATTTTCAAAGATAATGGAAACTACCAACGATTAAAACAAGACGTAATAAATTTTCCGTCGAATTATTTATGGTATACAATTTATTTTATTGCTAACCCTTTTATATATTATTTTTTACTTTGTTTATTGCATGGTTTATTTGATAAATATTGATTATTACTCTTTATTGCTCAGACACTATCAACGTATTGATTTAAAATTTATGTTTAATTTTTTTAATTGAATTATCTAATTAAATTTACAGTCGCAAATGTAATCAATCAAAAATTATTTTTATATTGAGCCACTTATCAAATATTATTCATGAATATAACTAAAAGATTTGTCAACTAATTAAAAATTAATAGTTTGTGTAAATGAAATTAGCAACATATGTATTTATTAGGTTTCGGAATCGTTTAAGTTATGTAAATTTCCATACGTTTTGTCACTAACACTCTAACGAGGTGGACGGATGACCGTTAAATTGAAATTTCATAAAAAAAAGGTTAGGATCGTCACATAAATATTGATTCCTTAGAATTTTTTTTTAGTAATATGCATGTGAAAATGAGTAGAAAAAAAATGATTATGAAGGAAGGTATTGATTTTTATTAAATATTGAACTTATTTTGTGATAAAATCACCCTGAATAATAAAACTTTAATTGTTTTCATGTGAATGAAGGATAATTTTACTATCATGTACTAAAATCACTGAAAGTTTGTTAAATAAAGATAGCTATCAAATAAAAATAAAGGTCGTATCTAATTGAATAACTATCCGTATAATGAATTGTTTATTTGAAAATTTACAATTCGTTGTGCATGAATCACCGTAGTTTGTCTTACGGCATCAAAAGAGCTTACAATTTCAGTATTTTTATACCTCTACGTGATTGTGTTTTTAATAACAATTGACTTATGTATAAAAATATATATTTACGCTTGTTACGTGAGAAACTGGAAATAAATACCTTATAAGTAGCTGAGATTAGGTCTTCGAATCAGTCGCACAGCATTGGAAAACAATAAAATAATTATGTATGCTGATCGTTATGGAGAAATGTAGGAAACTGAGTGTTCCCATACCCAGCTTACGATGCTACGTGACTCCAAAACAGTCACGCTAAGACATGAACCACAGCCTTTGGGACTGTTTAAAATATTCAATTTCATGATCCAGGAGTATTTTATTGCCATTATGACTGTCATTGACTATGAATACAAATGTTTCAAGAAATAAAGTAATTTGGTCCTTTTGATATATCGACACCTTACTTTGAAAAACTGCTCTTGAAACTGTTTTAAAATATGAGCGTTTGAAGTTTTGATTGATTAAAATTCACTTGTAAAAGTAAAAATGTTCCAAATTACTTATTTTAAGCGTATTTTTTCGCAACTCTAATAATGGAAATAATGATGACAATCTTAGAACGTTGTCAAATAAATTAAGTACAATAAAAGTGTACAGATACAGTGAAACTCTGGAATTCTGCTAATTCCGTTATTCGACGATAGATAATACTGAAATTCATATATGTAAATATATGATAGATTACGGTAAATACAAGTTTTTCCGACCAAAAGGTCATTTTAGGCAAAATTACAATAAGAACCTTTTCAAAGTAAGGTAACGATATAAACATTCTCGTATGTTTGTTGATGAGACGGCCATGACACAGTTTCCCATTAAGCCTTAATAGGGTTTCACTGTCGAGTCTATAAAATTTTGCGCAAATAGGGTTTCACTTCGAGTCTATAAAATATTACACTCGCTATTGGAGAAAATATCTTTTAACTTATTTATATATGAATTAACTACTCGATTACACTCTCGCTTTGAAATAAAATAGTCGGTGTTGATTTGTTTTAAATATTTGATACTTTTGAAAAAAATATTTATTTTTTGAACTTTGATCGAATTTGAAATAAAATATTTTTAAATATTTGATACTTTTGAAAAAAAATACAAATAATCACATTAAATTTATTAGAAACCAGTTTCCTCATGAGCATAATCAAATTAATGCTCAGTGGATCATGAGCGAAACCGGTCACTAAAAATGTTTTATTATTCACATCTACTTGGCTATTCCCCCTTTTGCATTGTATATTTTAATGATTAATATTAAAAAAAACGTTTAAATAAAATACCTAATTAAGAATAGTTGAACTTTAATTTACCCATTGAATCAAGTCAGCAAATATTTATGTGAAGCAAAACAAAAATCTCACATCAACAATAAAATCTTAATTTTTAATGAATGATCTTAATTTGGAATGCTATTAGTAAGTGCATTAAATGCATTGTTGTGAAATGTTCGTGAGTAGATGCAATAAAACTTACATTGGTAAAACTTACATGAGTAGGTATAATGATCAAATAGCATTGTTTGTTGTGAGATGTATCTATTCATCAGAGTGTATTTGTTCCATTGTGTTGTTTTAGCGATATGGAATTTAATCAGCATTATATTGACTTATTCACCATAAATGACAACGCATGATGCAGTGGAAACTTCAAAATACGGTGAGATCAAAAATGAATGCAACACTAATTTTATGAATAGAATTTAAAAGTACAAAAATTAAATACCATAACGTATTATTATTTCTAAACATAAAATTTCAGTATTAATTATATGTAATATTTATGTATTTCGAAACAATTTTTTACGTCGAGATATATCTTCTTTTTTTGCTATATTCATAAAAAATCATAAGAAACTAGTTATTGATCATAATTTTCAATCTATATAATTATAATAGCTTTCATATAAATACTATATTTAATTATATGAAAGTAAAATGAAATGGAAAGCTGGGGTAAGTCAATTGTTGTTTATTTAATTTTGACAATGAAGCAATTTCTAGCTAGAGGCATAATAAAGAAAAAAGAAAAAAAATTAGAATTAGAGTTATTAAAGAATTGCGTGCAAAGCCAAATTTTGCGAATCGTGTGCGGAAGATTTATCATTTAAAATATTTGATGGAGCATCAATCACTAGTTTTTGTCTTGACTATTGAGGTGCCATATTTGTTTTATATTACGCGTGAAACGTTTAATCGCATACCAAAGAAACCCTAAAATATAGATTCAATTAAAAAAGTTTTTACTCAGTTGCTCAACTTCTGTTTTTTGTAGAAGAGATATAAGGATATGGCAATTAAGGCGGTTGGCTAATAATTGAGCTTGTACGCTCCGTTTTTAGGATATGGTGGATTTAAGAAGGATTTGTGGCAAAACGCACATTCATGTCTTGAAAAATAAAAACAAATCGATCAATAAAAATGAATTTAAGATACTGTGTGTTCCGAGATTTGAACTTGTGAGTTACGCAGCCGAATACAAAGAAGTTGACACTCGACCACAGATTTGACAGAATTATTTGTCATTTTTTTTCAATAAGAAAACGATCTATGTTAGATCTGCTCTTAAATAAAAGAATCAAATAAATGCACAAATACTTTTAAAAGAAAGCTGTCTACGATCTTATAATGTAAGATGAAAACTTGATGAAAATTCTACACGCAGAGAAATTCAAAGAAAAGGGCTAGAATATTATTATGTCTTGTTTGTCTTTAACTCACAGCTTCACTACGGCTACTAAAATAGTCACTGCATGAATATATCACGGTAGGCGTGTTATCTCATTCATCGCAATTTAATTAATTTATTATCTAAGCATTGATTTCTTGTATCTTCAGCACTCTCAAAAAAATCACCGTCTTGGTCGGTATCTATGTGCATTTTAGAGCAATGTGTATTAATGGCTAAATGATGGAATAACTGGGTTTACTATTTTATTAAATGACGAAAACACATTATGTACACGATGGTGAGAATTTGATATTAATATCTTGTCTAACATCCGATTCATGTTACGTTTGTTAAACTGAAACAATAGAATGGAATCGTTTATAAAAATGTATCTTTGAATAAAAGAAATAAATATTAGCATGCGCTCTAAAATTCATACAGTCGATTTTTCAAATAGTAGTCTAAATAAACAATAATAAATAATAAAGTTACTCGAACAAAAAGAAATTTTCGGTGATAAATTCTAATCATTCGCACTCCGTGATTGTACAAAAAGACTACAACAAAAATGACACAAAATTTAAAAGAAGCAGCGCAAAAAGAGTCTCAGATCATTAATTTCAGTCACGTCACACCGGGAAGTGGTCTCTCATTTTACAAATAACTCAGAATGTATTTAAAAGTTGTAACTAACGTGGCGTGTAACAGACAAATCTTTTCGATACTATCAGCTTATGAATCCGAAAGATTCGCCAGCCTCACACTACTAATTGTTAATTGTTTGGAAAGCAGAGAGGAATTAACATGACTTGTGAACAAGGCTCTACGACAGTTATTAACACGCGATCTGGCAGATAGAGAAAAGAGAAAATTGGGTTATTGTTTCACTAGGAAGTCTCAACTGCTTTTTTTATCTCGTCAATTTTTCACTGGAGTTTTATTATTGTTATATAACACACACAAATTATATTCGTTCTGTTACGAAAAATGGTCTGCATAATTTCAAAGTAATTAACAGGTTATAGGTCGAATTATTATTGCTTAAATATTCAGTTGTAAACATTATTTAGTCGGTTGGTCGGTCTCTGTGGTCTAGTTAGTAAGAGCTTTGCGTAAGCGACAAGCTGAATATGGATTCAAGTCTAAGCAAGGTCAATATGAAATTTATATTGAGTCTTGGACATGGAACATTAGTAAGCCTTTCGCAAATTTATCCCAGAGTAAAAAGAAGAGAGTTTTTCTCTGCGACTTAAAAAAATACAAAATATCTAACGCCTTGGCTGGAAGCTGTTATTTAAAAAAAAATATACAAGTAAAACAATTAATTATGCCAAGATTGTTTGTAATCATAATATTAATGTAGTTATGTCGATTTGACAGCCATAAAAGTGAAGTTACACAAATTTAAAAAGAAAATTGTCGTACAAAATAATTAAATATTACTAATTATTAGATCATTAAAATAGTTTCCGCTTCTAACGGTGAAGATAATTAACCGAAGCTCGCAGAGATCATAATATTTTGATTTTATTACATTAGTAATAAATTGTTTTTTTCCACATGTGCCCACTACTAAGCGATGTTAAAGCTTTTATCAATTGGAAGGTTAGCTCTACACTTTATATATACTTCGGTTAATAATTGTTACATTGAGTGAACCCCGTCCGATAGGTGGCCAACCATGAAGTTTAAATTTAAATCAATTGTATGACATTATTATTGTTGAACCAAACACTTAGGATTATTTAAGTAAGTACAAATTAAATCAGTAGCAGTTCAAACATCCAGAACATCCAGAACATCCTTAATATATTTTAAATTCATTATAAATAATGAATACTTTAAGTTTAATAATACAGAGCTAGAGTTTTTTTAGCAGTAACATATGAAGCCATATATAACACATAACTAATTATTGAGATAAGTATCGGACTAATAAGAATCGTAAAAGTGCATTGAACGCTTGTGTACCCTAACAAACGTAAATAAATATACCGTTTTGTATCGAAGTTGAATACTAATAACATGGAGCTCTGCCAGGTGTGGGATATTTGTGTGCGTATTATATTATTTTATTTATGTTTTTCGCATAATCAGATCCTTTATAAATCGTTGACTTTTCAACCACGTCCCGATGTAGAGTATATTTTAAATACCAAAATAAACAACACAATTTTTTTTAAACATATCTGGTGGTTAGTCAAATTTGTTATGATTCATCTACATTACAAATGTTTCGATTAAATATATTTAATTGTTCAACTTATTTATTTGTAAAGTATCCACACTTGCACAATGTTTAAGAAGTTTTTTACGATAAAAATTAATGCATCTTTATTCAATTATTTGAATTTACTTAACAAGGACGCTTTACTTTTAAGGTGTTCACTGTTAATACTTGGTGGAAAGGCATTATAATAAAAATAATAACAATTTTTTAGTACTTTTTCCACATACAATTTATTTGATCAGGACCGGTTTCGCTCATGGCGAGCATTGTCAACTGATGATTTTTTAAGGACGTTTTAATCGATCATAGTCTTTTGCTTATATTTAAAACTTGTATTGACAATATATAATAATATGAATGTCTTAAACATAACAAGAATTTACGGTTTTTTTTACATATATTTATATCAGTAATTTGGATGAATTAGAATATAAAAGGTCATGCCTCATATTTTCCCTCTGTAAATATGTAGTCAGCGTTTCACAGCCACTTTCCTCAACGCTATCAGTCTTAAGATATCATTTTATAGAATTGTTTTGAAAGAAGAGTGTCGTGAAAACATTTTTTAAATGAAAGAACTCGGTACAGGAATCGAAGACTTATATTTCACATGGTGACTATTAATTCATAACGATACAGTTAAATTGTTAAATACACGACTTTTCAATTTTATGATGTCAGTATAGAATTCATTATATTCCACCTAGATGTTTACTGGTAATAAAGTGTTTTAATTATTGCTTCAAGATCTTACAGGAAGTTTCTAATAGTCCTGTAAGATTAAATTATTACTCGTTCTTAATTACAGACGTAGGGTATGATTGAAGACTAATATACACCGGGTAGATTAACGATTATTTTATGACCGAAAGAGTTCAAATAAAAGTTATTTTTAAGTGTTTCTAAAGATTATTCTCCGGTTTCTTTCAAATTTAATATAAAGTTGTTCGGAAAGTAATTTGACGTGCTAAAACCATGTTTGTGTTAATATTCTACTAGAAAAAAGTAACGTTTTGAAGTATTAAGTGCCAATTCTCGGTGGAAACGTATTGTATTTAAATAAATAAAATACATTTTTTCACTAACCCGGGTCGTTAGCGACAAAACTCATGGAAAAGTACAAAATTCAAACAATTCAAATCCACTCATATTATTTGAAAATCAGGACTAGTTTTGCTCATTGCGAGCAGTATCAACTGATAAATGATTACGAAAAAAGCGATCCGGTTCTAGAATCTATAAATAATTTATTTATGTGGAAGTAGTACCAAGCAACTGTGATATATTTATTTAAAAGAATTGAATCATTGAGTTATCAAAATTCTTCAAACATTTGATCGTATTTCTCAGTAATTCGTCAGATGAAAAACAATCTTATAATTCTGTCAAAATTGACAGTTGTACCGATTATGGTACTAGTAATTGAAAATATGTAAATTGAACGGGAAACATAACACTTGCATCATTCACGTGCATTTCCTGTATAAATAAGAAGGTGCCTGTATTCTCAGACGGTGAATTAATTAGTCGACCCGTGAGAAAAGTTGTTGAAATTACAAAATGAACGCGAGCGTTAAAGTTTGTTAAAGAGTGTGACCCTCAAAATTTTAACGCAACAAATCGCCCGGATATCAAAAATATTTTATAATTCGCTTCAAGTTCTTTGCATGATCGAGAAACTGATATTTATTTGCAGAAACCTTGGTGTATTAAAAAGGGCAGAAAATATAAATAAAATATTGTCGCTTTAAGTCATCGATATCAAAAAAATCATTATTTTTGGATGGTATAAACGGTATACAAAAACAGGCACTGGTTTTGATTCAAAGATAGGCATTTGATTTTTTTCTCTATAGTAGTTCCACTGAATAATTGACGAGTTTATTAATGAACATGTTACAACATGCGTTGAAATTTGTGTATGCCAGATTTGACTTGTGTTTTATGTATACATTTAGATTAATTAACACATGTAACAACTTTTTTTTGTCTAAGCGTGCTAGTACAATTTAAAAGTTCTACTACAGGTTATCAACTACATATTATATCAAAAAATGATAACATTTGAGTCGTATTAGATCATAAAAAATAATAAAAAATAAAAATGAAATACTTTATTTAAAATTTTACTGAAAAAATGGTATTGAAGATTTTTTTGTAATGTACCAATAAAGTGTGAAGCCAAATTCTTATGAATCCTGTTAACAGGTTTAAAAATGCCTACATGTTTTTATAGACTTCAGATACGGTGGTCTCAGGTTTGCTTTCCAGTACGAAATATTAAATGAATTGATGATAATTTAAAATTCTCTCCTGCCCGTTACATCATCAATATCAACGCTAGTCCTATCCAATCCTTACTCTCTACGGGTTAAAAAAGATAATCATCTGATAAAAAAAAAACATTTGTATTATCATATCTGTAGCCCATATACAGCTTAGAAAGCATTTTACCAGCGGATGCGTGGAAATTGGGTTTTTGTAATATTAAATTTAATGCGAGCGATTTAAGATTTAAAAAATCATGAAAATGTATATAGAAACCCGTACGCGCAAATGGTGATTAAGAAATTCGATCACGTTGCCATTAAGATATCAGTTATCGACTGTACCAATTTAGTAAAACTTGAATTTGGTAAGCAACATTATGTGGTGTTCAAACAACTTCAGTTTTAATATTGTTTTGGATTACGACACCAGATATTTCATGTTTTTTTAAAATCACGTTTGCTTAAAAAGTGGAATATCTTGGCCCTTAATACATAGTAAAAAGTATGTAAGTTATCGTGGAATACAAATTGTCTACCGCTAAGAAATGTCATTCTTTCAATTGTAATTAAATGCTTAAAAACAATAGTAAATATTGTTGACTATCGCAAAGTTTGCGTAATAAAACAAGATTGATTCCAACATTTTAAAATGATAAAATTACAAAATGGAGTTTGGGATTTTTTCCTTTTACGGGAAGCATAAAGAGAGAAAAAATCATTTTACTACAAATGACGTAATTATACTAAATATTAACTAATGAGATGTAATCAGTGGTGTGCAACCTGTCCTGTTTAGGATATTATTTAATTATACTTATTTGTTGTTAAAACTTTATTTATTTTCTTAATCTCGTGTTTCTGTTTCGCCCCTGAAAGAGGCGGAACCCGTGTCACAATACGTGGAATAATCAAAGTAATTTTAGATTCTATATTAAAATGGACTTCCACGAAAGAATTAAAGATGATTTCATGCAATCTTGACTACTGAGAAAAATTATCACGCAATCTCAAGAAGAATGAAAAATTGTACCCTAAATTTGATTAATATTACAACAAAGCAATAAATATCTTATATGAATGGTATATTTTCTAAAATAAAAAGAATCTCAATATGTGTGTTAAACTTCTGATTATATCGTCTTGGCAGCGTTAATCGACTTTCCTTGAAAAAGTATATTCGAAACAATAAATAACTCAAGTTTCAGGTACGCCCTATTGTTCAATGCACCAGTAATTATCCATACAGTAAAACATTTATGACAGGGTGTAATTTTTATTTTCATGAAGGGATTTAACACACTGTTTGTATTCTCATTTTTAACTATGGCTTGCAATCATTGTTCTGCTACACAAAGAAATTTGATCTTGGTGCGTCTTTAATTGTGTACGTGTCACGCATAGTTAAAATAACTATTCATGTATTCAAGTCAGATCAGATTATTTAGCCTAGAAGTTTAGAATCATTTTTTAAGCAATGTCAATAGTTTGTTTTGAATGCAGAGACATCAAGTTTTAATAGATAAGCATATACTGTAATGATATAAGCGTTACTAAGATGTAAACAAAGAAGCTTCATAAGGAAAATTGATTACATTTATATTTTTGAGCTATTTTGCTTCCTTTTGAGTTGTTCATAATTGATTTAAAATAAATTTTACTATTCCACGTGTGTTACTAACTGTGACACGTGTTTCGCCTCTTTAACCACTACCACAAAGGTTGCTTAAGTAATAAAGCAAGAATGATTCTAATATTCTAAGATGATACATTACAAAAATGGAGTTTGGGATTTTTCCTTTTTACGGGAAGCAAAGAGGGGAGGATAGGAGCAATAATTATACTACTTATGGCATTAACATAACAAAATTATTCTTTTAAGAGATGTTATGAATCAATTAATGCTAGTAAATATTTTACTATATATTGGACTCTTTCAAAGAAATATCGTTACAAGTTCTATTAGTAAACGATGAGTGTTTGTAAGATGTTCAACCTCACTTTTTCAGAAAGAGTAAGGGTTTCATGATGTTATTGAGTATTATCAAACAAATATAGTTTCCGCACTGGAATTAAAACCGTAAACAGATTATCTTGACCAAGCGACCAACAATTTTAACAAAACCTTATTTGTGTACAAAATAATACGGTAAATCGCACTAGTTTCTAGTGTTGAATACAATAATATCTTATATGGCTATTAAAAACTATAATAAAAAAAGATATGGGTAGGTACCTATTTGAACTTGTATAGAAACGTTCAGTAAAATTTCATCAGGTATACGGTGGTTTCTTGTGGCTGATTATTTCTACATCACGTCTACCAGATGGCTTCTGAAGCTGACACGTACCGTGCACGTTTTTTTTTTTAGCGTTAACTGAAGAATTAATAGGTTATTAAATATAATTTATCGATTTGTTGAAGGTGACTATCCCGTTATATTCGGAAGCGAATAAAAGAAATTATATTCCTTATTGTAATTTATTATTTTGAAACACAAAAAAATAAACCAACTAATTATTTTTTCAATTATAATCTTAATGCAGAAATGATTTCGCATATTTTATATTTTTCGATCCCCTATCTGATCTTTAGATATATCAGGATTTATATTTTGATTCTTGAGACTGACTTTTTATAGTATTCGATTTGATTTAAATATAATATAAATAGTGCTGTAGGCTTTTGAGATATGATTATTGCCGCAAAACCAATTTCTTAGCATATCTCAGTGACGGCGAACCTTTTTTGTGCGTGTTTCAAAAGAAATTATCTGTATGTATCGAATTCGAATCATTGAGACATTGAAGTGCCAGGATGAACTCAATTTGCCGATAGGCGGAACCCGGGTTGTCAGTGGTCAAAATATTGAAATTCCATCAAGTACTTTAAGATGTGAATCGAAATCTTAAAGTATTAAATATGTATCGAGTTAAAAATTGCGTGCAATGAAGATATAATAGGTATAATATCATTTTTCTCAAAAGCTTGTCATTAAGATACTTTTGATATTGTACGTAAATGTCCAATGCATCAAACTGGATAATATTCCAATGTATAAGAAACGATACCACTGAAAATCGTTCACGCGTGCCATCGGTTTGTTATTTCTGGCTTATCCAGTCACCAATCAGCAGCAGTCAGCCGCCAATAAGCCCAGATGACTTAAGACGGCCAAGAATGGCAGACAAGTTACATACTTGCAAACGTCATTTTCGAAATGGGAAGTACTATGTAATACACAATCATCGCACTCATCGCACAAGGATGGAGATTCTCGTGGCTACTTAATCTTTGTTAATGTTTCAACATCCAAGGTGATCTCATATATAAAGACCTGCCCAAGATAATAAGACGCAATTCCAACGTCAGCCTTTCATGAAGAATACCTCACCAAACGAATTTCACAATATATTTGAATGGTCTGATTATTCGCTATCAAACTTAGAGAACATTATTTTTTTAATGTTGTAGAAATGTTGTTAATTTTTTTTCATTACGTTTATAGGCAATGGTGTTGATTTAAGGCTTATTGGAGCTGGGTCATAAGCGGATCCAAGGGTATCTAAGGAGAATTTATTCCATTCAAAATATTATAACATTAATTTCTAAATGATTTTTATTTAAATACATATGTTGTAGTTCTTTGTAGTTTTTCCACGACTCTTAAGTTATACAGTTATGTATATATACTTTTCTCTGGTATTAAACATTATTAGATTGTTTAATGTTTGCATTTTTGAATTGAAGTAAAAGAATCAATGATTATGGTCAGAGTCATCAATTAAATCACATGATTTTGTTCGGGGTCATCACTTCTTTAAGCGCAGGGTCATCATTTCTTTTAAACAAAAGTAGCGGTGCTGACCAAATGGCCGCTCCCTAGAACAATTTCTGGATCCGACACTAAGCTAAGTACTAAGTACGCATTGAAATATCTTCGTATCCACTTCTCCTATTGATACGACTCTTTGACACATAATGTAACAAACTACATAATTTGTATCTTATAGCAATCATAACACAAAATAGGTAAAAATCGATCGACGTTTCTTTTATCCTAAGGGGCCGATATAATGTTGAATTCTCCACTATTTTTTTAACAAACGATACTTATTTAACTTAATAATACTTGAATTTATTTTATATTCTGTCAAAGAAGATGTATGCATCTAACTTAGATTTTTTAATGTACATGATACTAAATATATGTTAATATATTACTGCCACATGATTTCTTTTAAATATATTAAAAAAAAAAAAAAACTAATATAAGGCGTGACATGCTGTAACTATATGAAAAGATTTATAAAATTGAATATGTATAATTTTACTACTAAACATGCAATAAAAATTATATCATATTATTCAAATTTTACAACGGGGGGCGGACAAGGAAGCTAAAGAAAAATTATTAATAATGTACATACACGCCATAATGATTTTGTAAATAGATACATTTAAGAATTTACAGCAATTTTTGTGTTCACGAAGCATTTCAAAATAAAATCGTTATGCTATTGAAATTAGTTTGAGATATTCAACTTTAATATGCGTAATTATACTTCTTTACTTTGAAAAAAGTGAAATTAACAATGATATATTAAGGAAATCTTTTGACGAATAGTTGCAAAATTGTAAAATTATACTAGGTATAATAAGTAATATTACGTGATGACTATTTCGCGATATTTTTTGTGTCAATTAAAAACATTGCCAAATCTGCTAACAAGGCAACGTTTGGCGCTTAGAATTATTTCAATTTTAATTACCCATGTTGGTTATAATACGTCACTATAATTTATGTTTTTTTCTAGCAGCTGATACATTGAAATCAATAATTAGTTATTCCCCCTTTTAGCTAAAAACTATAGTGCATGCTCTCTCCAGTACAACTACGTATTGGATCAAGAAAAATAGAAATTAATACATATCTGTTCTTGATCTTACAGCGCTTTGGAAGACGGCCGGGAAATGGTTTCTGGCGTACGCATAACGGGTGGTGGAAGTTGTCTGTCTTAAATTGAATTTATCAAATGATCCAAAAAGTGTAAGAATACACTAGCAAAAATTTTGCATTTTATGGCTCAGATTCACATACATTTATTTTTCAGAAAAAAACTATTTATGAAACGTTTATGGTAACATTTATGATGCTTAAAAACATCTATAAAACGCTTTTTATTCAAAACCAGCGTATCCGACAAAACGTTTTTTTTGCAAGAACATCGGTAATAATTATTATAATTTTATGCTAGGAATAATTTAAAAAGCGTTTGGTATATGACAATAATAATTTTTCTTCGTTAGAATTTTTCTTATATAGATTTTTATAATGCTTTACCGTGGTTGAGCAGGTACTTAGCAATAAATCACTATTTTAATATTTTCACGGTAAATTTTTCGGATTTTATAAAAGCCTGCGCGCTTTGCTACGCCAGCAACTAAAATAAATTTGAAGGAAAGACATTGCACAAATATTCAATTCAATTTCAGTCAATTTGAGTGTACGCCAGAAAGTTTCGCGTAAATGTACTCGAGAAATTTGTAAAAATACGATATCAATATCTTTGGGGGGGAAGGGGGTTGTTTGGTGAGGTGGGGTTTGGGGGGCGTATGGGGGGGTATGCCAGAAACCTTCGAAGGAGTGAACTCGAAAAATTCGTAAAGTTTAAAAAATAAATGGGGGTGGAGGTTGGGGGGCGGTTCGGGGGGAAAGGTTGGTAGTCCAAAACCCATTGCGAGAGTGTACTCAATAAATTTGTAAAGTTTCACATCGATCGGTCGAGCGGTTTAGTAGTCCATAGCGGAAATACAGACAGACAAACATTCATTTTTTTATATATAGATAAATGCGAGTATTACAAATCACGCCCTGATATTTCTATAATATGTTTTTTAATTTTTATTTTTGATAGTGGTATAAAATAATTATTGATATTTCTTCAACTCCTATGATTACTCATTGTCAAATAATTGATGAAGTATTACTTCCATGAGACTACTATAATGTACTGAAAAAAAAAATCCGAATTTGATTATGTTTCACTGACAAAAAGGATTAAATATGTACATTGACATTTGTTTTATTGTAGACTAACCGGTACCCGACAGCGTTGCAATGCCACTCAAAGAAACAAAGTGTTTGTGTTTATTGAAGTGCTTTCGGATGCACAATATTTTAGATAAATAATTTCGATTTAATTTCACGTTTTCTGTTTGTCTTTTTCCGATTGTCTATGGTACGACACACATGCCACATAATGACAGTTTTTTTCAAATTGTACTATGCCTATAGCCTTCGCGCAAATGCAAGCATAGTTGACAAAGTTTTATGCCAATCGGATGAACGGTATGGCAATGCATAAAATACGAACAAACAAACAAACATTATTTTTTATATATAAGGTATGGTGTAATGCACGTCATTATATCGGCCTGCGCGCAATAAAACTGCTGCAGTGATGGGATCACGTGTTTGTAATACGCGGAAAATTGTTTATGGAGAGCATATTTTGACAAAATATCTTGCAGCTTTCCAAATTGAATGGATTTTTTCGGTTAAGTCCGTCATATCATGGTTTTTCTATATTGTCTGCGTTATAAAATGCGGCTCTGTTAAACGTACCATTTTGTTACACATGTATTTGAAGTGAAACTTGATAACGCACACCTAAAAATCATGTTTTATGAATAAATCAATTTTTTCCGATTAAAATCATGGAGTACCTTTCTGGGACAAAGTTGTCTTGACAGTTTGGCTAATTATCGCCATTCATTGCAAGAGCATTTCACCTTGCTTCGACGTGAGCTGTTAATGCTTAAATTATGCGGTTCAATTCTATGAGTATGGTTGAGTGACTATATCCACGATCATATATATTGCTAATTGGAGAAATCTCGGCAGCGCAAATTGTTTATAAAACGATAGTGTTGTTGAAGTAACTATGTATGGGAATCACTGGAGCATTCCGGCACATATTTTGATCAATTTTACGGATATACGAAGCAAGAACGCATTATGAGATGATTAATGTTTTAAATATTCTAAAAATGAAAGTATGAAAATAAAAATATTACTGTAAAAGAACATTTGAATTATTATCATTCCTCAATTTCCATACACCTACAATAAAGCCATCGTTGTAATCTATGTAAAAAGAAATGACAGATAATCCCAACGTGGGACATCTGAACTCTTCGCCGAGTTTATATGGACATTTTTTTTCTTCTTCGACTGTTTATCAGTTGCTTAGTCTCTCTTTTTCTAAGAGAGTGGGGATTGAAAGGAGACGAGGACTTGGACAGGACTCGTGATTAGCTTATTGTTCTCGCTGTGCATTTGATGGGAGGCGTTTTTACTGTTCAAGAAAAATTTAATTATAATCATTTCCGTATCAACAGTAAAACCATATGTGTAATCTATTTGAAAAAAATGTCAGATAATATATTTTTAACCATATCCGATCCCAACGTGGATCTTATGGACTCTTCGCGGAGTTTATCTGAACATTTTGTTCTTCTACGACTGTTTGTTTCTCAATTGTCCAAACCTCTCTTTTTATAAGAGAGTAGGGATTGAAATGATACGAGGACTAGGAAAAAATGGTGGTTGCCTAATCGTTCTCGCTACGCGTTTTTTTGGGATTGGACTGGTGGGAAGAGATTTTTAGCATACAAACATTCAAGCCTTCGAACAGGATCGATAATCTAACTGAAAACAATAAAGCCCGTGAGGTCCGTCACGGAAGCAAATAACGTTTATCACTGCACCATAGACACGGCAGATAATTATAGATTCGTAAAAGTCTAAATGAGTATTCATAAAGAATATAATCTATGGATGGTATTTTGAAAATATATTTTTACCCCTTTTTTGAAAAAATTTAATATATAACTGAGTGTATAAACTATATTTACTTGTTATTTGACACAAATCTTGAACAAATTTTCTTCTGATATTATAGTATAGGTAATAATTAAAAAAATATATTTGTCAGTCATTAGCCACCCGCTATTTTATTATATGAAATGAACCGGCGTAGCCCGTCGAGTAAAGAATTAAAAATAATAAATGAATAATAAATGACGATAAATAATTTTAAATTAATAAAGCACCGTATTATCGAGACAGTTGAATTTAAATAAACTATTAAAATTACAGTATTTAATTCATTAATTTATTCATATAAATATATTCAATTCTTTCAATATTTCCAGTAGAGGTGTGCAATACCTAAATAAATAACACTTTACACTAATTATGTGCATATCGGTTGTTTATCTTCTCAATTTTATTGGCTTAATTCAGTCATTCCCAAAGTGGTCTGTATCACCCCCTGAGGGTAGATCCTAACCTACAGGGGGACTACATCAATGAATAATTGGGGGTATAAGAGATGTTAATAGGGATCCACAATAGATATAAGGCTAAGCCAAATATTGAAATATTGCTATCAAAGCATCAGGCTCATCTCTACCATTAAAAGAACTGTTTTTTGTGTATTTATTTTATTTAAAAATGTTCCTAGACTTTTATTTTGTGTCGTTTTAATGAATAAATGTATATCTATAAAACTTGACAAATTGTGTTCATAAGTTCACACTCTCAAAGTTAGTAGCTCCGTGTCAGATTCTAAAACACATTAAAAGTTGATGAATTTGTAAAAAAAGTATAAGTATCGGAAAACTGAAAAAATCGGCAAGGGGTCTACGGGACAAAAGAGTTTGGGGACCTCTGACTTGAATAATTCATCTTCTACAGATCGCAATTTTAGTGTTCACAAAGAAGTATTTTTATAATTAAATAATTGTCATAATTTCTTACCTTTCTCGTGATGTGGAATAATCCAAAGAGAACCTTTCAATTAAATCACTCATTAAACCGTTTTATCTTCTTTTAACACTTGAATAAAAATCAATCGTATACTTCACAGTTCATGTTCTTTTTTATATATATTTTCACATTATCTGGATGAACAAACTGTTTTCAATGTGTGACATCATTTTGTCAGTAAAATTATAATATATGTACCTAAAATATAAACGAAAAATAAACATTTTATATAATATTATATATTCAGATTGCAATATTCAAGAAGCCATTTTTTAAATATTCATATCTAATTATATGTACGTTTTAATATGGTTTACTGGATATATAATGGATTGGGAGTATCTTAAACTCTCGTGCTGTACACAAGTTTTTTCAACAAAATATTTAAAGTCATACAAGATTAACCCGATGAAATCTTAAAGGAGCAATTTAACTGGGACTTGAACCCATACACTACTGATCTTTAGAGAATAACTTTTGCCACTTGAACGCAGACTTGGTTGCTATGCACTTGTATAAGTGCATAGCAACCAAGTATTGCTCATAAGATACTCGCGGCAATCATTTGAAAACGTTAAAAATTGGTATATGATGCATCCAGTAAGGGTTGTAAATCCGATGTGGGTGGTGGCGGTTACGAAGCTGAGTACCTTGGAAAAGTGGAGATTTGGCTGTTGTTTTTAGATAATGACAACTTTCATGTGTCCAAATGCTATTTTCTTCTAAAATTTTATACACTTTTTAAGTGTTATCTTTCAAAGCTTGGTGGAAGTGAATTATATTTGTTTTGTCACATTGAAATGCTAGGTGATTTTTACAAAATACATTTATGTGGAAATAATAGAAAAATTAGTGTTTCCTAATTTTTGACTAAAGACGCTTCATTAAAAAAATAATGTATGTACATCTTCAACAATGTCTTTAAATGTCAAATGTGATCTGTATTTGCTTTCAATTGACTTCTTACTCAGTAGCAGTTGAAAAAATGATGTCGATCAATCTTTTATCGATACAAAGTCGAGAAATTGAGGAGGAGAAAAACGGCCAACGACTCCGTAACTGATTGTTAAAACGATAATCGTTAAACGAAAATGTGTTTCGCAAAGACCTAAAGTGCAATAATATTTTAACGTCGATAACTTCGGACAGCATAATATACGAGTATCGTTTTTTTACACCTGTAAACCTTGATAATATAACGCATTTATTAAAATAAATTACATAACTTGACGTGAAGTAACGGATGCATTTTTTTATTTATTTAAAATATCACTCAAATTGGAGGATGCGAAAAAGCCTTGAATATTAATTCTAACATTCAAAGAGAAATAGAGCATTGATAAGCATTTATTAATTCTACACTAATTGTTATTATTTACTTCAAGAACGTTTTATTTTAGTTATAATTATTTTATTTAAAGGTTATTTTTCATGTGATTGTATGAGAATTCAGGCAGTATCATATATTCATATTATTGTTTTACTAGAAGTATGGATGTTTGTGATGTCAACGTTATTTTCTACCCACCCAAACCTTAGAACGCGGTGTAGTGAGAGTGATAAGCAATCCCCTAATTGTGTCTTAACCGAATCCTTACATTTTTACATCCTAAGAAGTAGAGCGATCGATAGACAGTCGTCATAAAGATCTTCTGTTGATAAGCACTATTAAGAGTCTTAAGACTACACATTGAGAGCGGACATGGCTGCACTAGCAAAACATGTTAAAAACTAACAAAAGGGGTTTATATTTTTTGTTCGTATCTTATATATTCAAGTTTACGATGATGTGTGTAAGTACAGAATCTGAGTTCTTGATATAACTAAATTGTTTGATTCTGAACGGAATCAAAATAGCCAACAAGTCATACTTTATATTAGTGAAGTGATTGAATTGAATCTATGCTTCTTTATGTAAAAGCATCAATAATTGAATACCCTTTCTCTTTGAAAATGCTTTACAAATTTTCAAAAAGTCTCTAACGGACTACAGCTTGGTTAAAATAAAACGGTCGCTTTATTTTTTTATCTCAACACTAAACTAAATTAAATGCCTTTTGAACTATAATCGTTTTCAATCTGTGAATATTTATGATAATTGGCGGTTAGTACGTATTGCTTTCCACCTAAAGTCTAACGTATAAGGTAATATTGCAAAAAGAAAAATATATTGAATTATATACCTAATTGTATTGAACAAATATTTTACGCACAACAAATTACACCTTTTAAATGATGTCAATAAATGCGTTATATTCTCACTTGTTTATTTCACTCAATTTTAGGAAATAATGTTTTTAAAATCAAAATATAAACATTTAAGTAATACTGGTATGGATAAACAAATCCTTTTTAGTATATTAAAAAATATCACAAACATGCAAGATTCTAAATGGCAATATTCATTTCTGTCAGCAAAATAAATGCATTCTTCTCGTTTGATTGTGCAGCTTAAAAAACCATATCCAGAACTGAAATAAGTTAAATTATATTATACAATAAACCATAATTAAAATAATTATTTTCAATTGAGTGAACGAGTAAAATGTACATTAATTTGTTAATTGTATTTATAAATGGAACAGTTATGCATGTTTGTTTATCTTTAAAAACTGTCTTATTGTTTCGCTCAAAACAAACACTAAACTTTCATCGAGTACAATAAAAAAACACATGTCGTTTTAACAATTTAATCTTGAAAGAAATCAAATAAAATTTACTTTAGCTCAAATGCATAATAGATGATGCTCTTTATAAAATTATACGAAATTTCACACGAGTTTCCATCACCGGGTAACAATAATGTAGAAAAAAATAGTCCGTAAATAACACGCTTATTAAACAAATAAATTATTGAGGTCACCGACTGTAGTCTAACTTCTACACGTCCGTTAGCGTTCGAAGTTTGAACGCGACTGATTCTTGTATGGTGAATAAAATGCGAGCCTTCCCGTACAAGCGATGATGCTGAATATTTGAGCACTGCATATCATATATGAAATAAATATTAAATTATAATTAAGAATCCCTTTAGAATCTTTATTAAAACAAAATGAAAACCAATATATTTAACCCAGCGCGAAATGGTGGCGAAAGATAATCGCTAGATATTAAACTTCTGTGGATAAAAAACAATATTTTCAAATTAAGAACAATATCAAAGAATACAAATGACATGCTTGTATTTAAAAAAATTGAATTCTTCGTTCAGACTTTCAATATGAGTTGATTGTATGAAACAAAACTTTCTAGTTATTATTTACCCATTTTTAATGTCCCATAAAAAAGCTTCAATGTTTTTTTTTTAATCATGTCCGCTCCAAACTTGGAGCATATGGACTCTATCACGGAGTTTATCTCAACATATATTTTTCTACGAGAACTGCTTGTTACTCAGTTGCTCAACCTCTCTTTTTCGAAGAGAGTAGGGGATGGAAAGGATACGAGGACTCGGACAGAACTAGTGGTTAGCTAGTCACTCTCGCTGTGCGTCGATCTTTTCGGTAGGAATGGTGGGAAGGGATATTTAAAACACAAACACCCATGCCTTTGAACAGATTAATCGACTAAAAAAATCGTCTAAGCGTCGCTTTTGGGATCGGAAAGGTGGGAATGATTTTTACCAATACAGACACCCATGCCTTCGAACAGGATCGAAAAATCGACTGTAAACAATCGATCCCGTGTGGTCCAGCACGCAAGCCAACAACGTTGACAACTACGCCACGGATCGGACAATGTCAATGTTTACCAAACATAAATAAACTTATAATAATACTGACATCCAATATGAATATATTTTTTGATATTAACAATATGATAGTGATTTGTTTGTAAATTCTATATTTTAAAATTCAATTGCGTAATATTTTAAAACCTGTTATAATCAGATTTTTCGACTGAAGAACATGAAAAATAAAAAATCATATATTCTGTAACAATGTAGCGCTCAGTTGTAAAGAGTGGTCGATAGTTATAAGATCAAACGACTTAATGATGATTATAAAAAATAGCTATGCTTTGAATTTTTTGACAGATTTTCCCAAAATGATTATACGTAATTTATCATTGTCAATTACGAGTCATTTTATACTATATTGTGATCGACGCGCAGCTTTATGATGTCTACATAATAGTAAGTAATAAAATATAAAATGTAATAGGCATTTAAGTAAATAAACAGATAATGAAATGTCTCCATTTTGTATAATTCAGATTTAAGCTTACAGTTGGTCTTTTATAAAAAATCAATGTTTTTTCATATTTCATATGCTGCCATACCGTTCATTTTGACAACTTATTATTGCACTTGCGCAAAGGTTATAGACATAGTACAATAAACTTTCAGTAGGTGGCGCGTGCCATAGATAATCGGCTTACAGTAGGTCTTTTATATAAAAATCAATGTTTTTTCATATTTTATGCGTTGATATAACATCCACTCTGACAAGTTATTGTTGCACTTGCGCAAATGATCATTTTTATTAGGTGGCGCGTGTGTAGTACCATAGACAATCGGCAAAGGAGAAACAGCAAATGTCATCGATACCGATCAATGTAAGTGAAATTAAATCGAAAATATTGTGCATCCGAAGGCACTTTAATAAACACAAATACTTTCTTTCTTTCAGTAACATTGCTTCGCTTGCCAGGTACCGGCTAGTCATAAATAAAAAAAACGGTATGCAAATGTAAAATTGAGATAAATATATGTTAAAATATGATGATACATGTAAACGTA
The DNA here is from genome assembly GCA_028554975.1 of Himalopsyche kuldschensis. Classification (NCBI taxonomy): domain Eukaryota; kingdom Metazoa; phylum Arthropoda; class Insecta; order Trichoptera; family Rhyacophilidae; genus Himalopsyche; species Himalopsyche kuldschensis. The sequence continues at coordinate 5,021,262 of JAHFWI010000005.1, forward strand.
TAAAAGTAAATTATGGTATCAATATACAAAACTATTTCAAGCGCTCGTCGAAGCGTGAAAAATATCACACCTCGGGTGGTAGACATATCGGAAACCTACAGTGAAGTTGACTTCTGCGTGTAAAGCAGAAGGAAAACTTTAAAGCATTCATGAGTGTATTTTATGTCACGATAGCTTCCAATTTCAAGCATAACCACGATCTCATAAGTAAGAAATTTTTGACAAGGTGCCTACTTCATTAGCTTGTATGCATAAAATAAATTATTCAACCACCCTTATACCCAGACATTTATAAACTAGGAAAAATGACTTTGCTAATAGAGATTCCAAATTGAGTCTCGAATACTCAAGTACTCGATACTCGAGTGTTTTGAAAAATACTCGAGTAATACTCGTTATTTATAAATGAAGATTAATTTCCAAATTTCACAAACTTATATATAATTAATATATATAAGTGTTTATCCGTTGCGTTTAACTGAATCTTACGCGGGGATTGTACCATCAGGTAATATTTTTTATCAAGGAGTTTTTTCTACTGCGGGAATTATAAAATTGAACCATTTTCAAATTTGAGACGTTTAATTATCTATTTTTTTTTTAAATATTTGTTATAGAAATTGAAATAAATGTATTAATGAAATTAAAAAAGCTTTTTTATTTATTTATCAGCTATTTATTTTCACAAATTAAAATTAATAGTACATATTTTGGTATATCTGAAACTACTCTTTTTAAATTTTACTAGTTGATACTCGAGTAGTTTATTTGTCGAGTAATTGGAGGCTCTAGTTGCTAACCTCACTCCTTTAAGCGAGTGCGGATAAAGGAAGAGAACTTTAATAGAACTAGCGTTTGGCTAATTATTTTGCTATCTTTAATCTCGTTTCGTCCTGTTTTTAGGATCGGATAAGTGTGAAAGGGTATTTCGACAGCAAAACACTCATGCTTTCGAAAATAATCAATACAATAGTAAATAGAATTCATCGTACTGAGACTTGCGCTTTTGATATCTGCAAACAAAGCTAACGACGTTGACAATCGAAACAGACATAGGTAAGAAGAGAAATAAATAATTGTGGTTTTCCCGTGGTAAATTGAAAAAAAATACGTACTCTAAAAGTGAAAGGATTAGAAGAAAACTATATAATCGTTTTATTGATATTACCATTTTAATAATTGCATTCGTAGTCACAATGATGAACAGTAATTACCTATTTTCTTCGGGCTGTTGAGTCGGTAAAAAAGACTCCAAACTCCGACTCCGACTCTGACTCCAGCATTTACTAAAACCACGACTCCGACTCCGACATTGATCAAAAACACGACTCCGACTAAAAAAAAGGTTCCAGGTGGAAAATTTTATTTATTTAAAGCCTATATATTATCAAACAGAAAGGAAATGAAGAAACTTAGTTTAAAGGTAGCTAGTCGCTATGCGCTCAATATAGACGCTATTTTGAGCCCATTCATATTCAAATTAAGACAGGAATTTTTACGAATGATTTTCACAAAAATTGTCCGCTAGGTGCCATACTTTACTACGAACGGATTACGTTATTGCTTACAAGGAAATCACTGTTGGACTTAAGCAGCGATGCCATATAATTGGCAATAAACTATACTTATTACACCTCTTATTGAAAAGAGATTTACAACTTAATCGAAAAATTACATGTTAATGTGATATAAATCATAAAAATAAATGGATGAGACATTAAATTGCAATCGTGTAAGAACGAATACCTTGAGAATAATGTTTTAACATTTTTGAATTTCGAAGTTAATAAGATTTTAGTACAATAAAGGATTTCGACTGAGGGTGATTGATGAAATTTGAATTGTTTGATTTTTGTATTTTCCTATGAGTTTTGTCGCTAACGACCCGGGTTTCGCCTTTCAGCATCTTCAGGCATTTTAATGACGATTTAGTAGATTGATTGTAGTAAAAATTTAAAAATATGTTTTTTATAAATTCAAATAACCAAGCAAAGGATCTTATTTCATGAAATATCTCAAAAGTAATATATTAATATTTTTTTATCGTAAATATATGGTTGTGTACTATGGCTTCCATCATATTCGGTTGCACTGTCAAGGGTTCGAATGGGTTCTTTCGTCATTAAGATTTATATATTCACTTTCAAATGTATGGGTTCTTTGATGTTTATTGTCTTATTATCTACTCTGACAAAGATGAAAGTTAGCGAAATATACCAAATATTACATTCCTGTATAATACATATAATAATTATATGTATTTTTCTCGAATATGAGACATAAGGATCGTCTGAAATTTAAAATCTTTTTTGACGTTTTTCTGTACAAATTTTTCTATATTTTGTATGATTTTCGTGGTAAATTTTTTACTATTCATTTTTATGATGTATGTATGTATGTAATAAATTTAAATTGATATGTTTGTTATTTAAATATATAAAAGGCTTTTACTTATGCTACTTACATATATATTTCATGAATATCGGAAGCAGTTTCGATCTTTGCAAGCATTTTGAACTTATTAATCTGATTTATAATTTTGACTGAAGACACTTGATGGAATTTCAATGTCAAATTTGAATTGTTTTAACTTTGAGTTTTGTTGCTAACATTAATTCAAGTACATTCGTGCATTTGAAATGCCTGGAGATGCCGAAAGACGAAACCTAAATCGTTAGTGATAAAACTTATGGAAATGTACGAAATTCAAACGATTCAAATTTGTTACTAATCTGAATAGTGAAAAGTATTTTTTTTATGTTTTAATAATCACATTATATAAAAAATCACCTGTGAAGTGAAATCAGTTATATATTGAACAGCATTATCTTATTAAGGCCAGCATGGCAAACTCTAATCTCTAACAATTAAAATTTAATTTAATTTAAAGTCCGCTCAAAGTTTACAGTAATAAGATGATTTGTTAAAACTCCAAACTTCAAGTAGGATACATTGTTAGCAAGTGAAGATGCAGTTTGAAATAACGATGTTCTCGTTCATAAGGCCCACTCCGTCATGGGTGCATATCAGCTGTCAAACATGATAACCGGTTTTTGTAAAATGAACGGTTAACTTATTTTTAAAACACTCAGACGAATTTGTGCTTCTGATTTTTTTATTCATGCATCAATTAATAATACTTTATAACAAGACAGTTCTTAAATTGAAGGAAATATATTTAAGATTATAACACAATCATGCAAGTACATCACTGTAACGTCTGCCGATTTGTAATAGAAAATCGTAATATTTTAATATGAAGTAGACTGGTTTCGATTATTGATTCAGCATTGAAAGCTGAAATCAATACAACTTGAAATATGACTAAGACTTGTGTGTTGTTTTTCATAATTATCATCTGATCAGCGAAATGATGAGATGATTAGCAAACCCAGTCCTGATCTTAATTAACATAACAACGTGGCACTTTTTATATATAAATTTTAAGTCTTACCTTTATCTCTGGCCAAAAATATTCAAGTAATCCCAATAAAAGCAAAATAGCGAGTATAAAAATGTGTTTCCTATTTAATAATATACTCTTCAAGAAAATTGCAGTCAGAAAAGTGAGATACAGGCAACCCTTTTACAGCACCAAGATAGTGATTCTTTTATATCTTACTTCATCAAAAGTAAAGGGACGTACAGCTACTGATAAATATTCTTCAGATGTACGTATTTATCATCAATATTACATATTTATTGAACACTTAATTTGCATGAAGACAGCAGCACACGCTATAAAAAACCGCTTTATAGCAGAGGGTGATGTAGTGTTGGCTGTATTTTTTTACTGTCAGTATCTTAGTAGACAATATAAAAAAATCAGAATTGATTTTTAAACGTGTAAACTGACAAATTATTAATATATTCGTTTTAAATGAATAAATATTGATTACACCTGATAGATCGACAGAAGGTACTAGGGTGCGTTTTGCAGAATGTGATAATATGATATATTACGTAATACGACTACCATAAGGTTGACTGATTCTGTCAATGTTCATTTAGTTAAACAATATTTCTATGTATGGCTATTGATACATTTTAGTATTAAGACATAAATTACGACTAAAGAAACATCTGTTCTATATTTATTCGTCATGGTTCGTTTTTGCGGGGTAATATTAGCAGACAATGATCTAATCGAGCTCAATAATATGTGTAGAGTCATTTTTAAGGTCTCATCTGACAGTTTTAAATGGAAAGATATGATATTTTAAAAAATAATCATTTTGTTTTACTCATTCAACTGATCAACCTAATCGGTACTGGCCAGGAAAATTTTCTTGGTGCTGCTCTCTAAAAGAAAACGGATTGTTCAATTTTGTTGCTAATCAAAACCACATTGGGAAATACTGCTGTCTTTTGAATTCGACCTAAAGATCGCCTTTCTTTGAAAAAACAGTGATTTTTCAATTTTGAGCATTTTTACAGAGCTAACAGTATGAAACATTACTGTTACGACAAATTTTGATTATCATGGGTGTTAATCATTGTGTGAAGAAAAAGGGGGATTTAGTTGTTGAAATTACAATAATTATTGTCTCACAAATTATACACGTTACTTTTTATTCTGTGATATTTTGCAAATATTTATCTAGAGCTATTAATCCATCACTTTATATGTATGTCAAAAACTGAACAATTATAGATAAATTAGAATTTTTTGAATTTTAAGTTTTGTCAGCTAACGACCCGGGTTTCCTTTCGGCATCTTCAATTCCATGGAAAAGCACCCTCAGTCTAATTTGATATTGAAAAATACCCTCAGTCGAAATACTTAATTATAGATAAATAAACATTAATGAAGAGCGATATATATATGTAACATCATTTGGCTATGTAGGGAGCTATAAGGTTTCAATTCATACGAGCTTTCCATTAACGAACTGTACATTTTTTAGTGCACAGCTAATTCACCGACCAAGCCCGAATAACTGATTATGGGACTTTAATAATCATTTTCGTCTTTTCAACTTTGCTATAGTGGAGTTATTGCAAATTTAATGCTGTAAATCTGCGTTTGGCGGGTACACTTTTAAGACTTATATGCAGATATAAATTTATTTGAAATATAAATATATTTGTGATAGATTTTGAATTTTGTTCAGATATTACGTATCAAGGACCAAGAAATCACGGATCGGTTGCTTTTTATCTGACTGACAAAAACTTTATTACGACAAAAAGTTAAAGAAACTCTGCTATGTATAGAAGGCTTAGACAGGTATAAATAATATTTTATGTTATCATTGCGGCAAGAATATCAAGTGACATATGGGTTTTTTATTTTACACCGGAAGTCACTGCAAAAACTGTCAATAGTGATAAAAATGATTGCAAAAAATCGCCATTTTTGCCTATCGCCAAAAGCGTAGGTACCTATCGGTCTACTTTATTAGCGAGCATTAAAGATGTGTATCGGCGCTAGAGGTCCCGCATTGTTACGTCCAATTAAATCAATATTATATTCACATGGTGTTAGCATATGCATATAAGTCACACCAAAGTTCAATGCTACAGGAAATAATAAATAAAATTAGCAATACTTTACAGTGGATGTACATATATACAGGTACAGCGGGTATAGTAATAATAACAGCGGGTCGATTTATTATTCAGTAAAATGCGGGCTCAAAATAAAACTTAAAAAATATTACACTTTCGAAAAGAGCACGTAACTTGTTTTTGCCTTGCGCCCTTTTTAATATCCTGAATAATTATATATGCGAGTATTTTTACTCTGTACAGATATTTTCAACAAAAAAGTCTTGAAGCTTTATAGTTTCTCTAACAAGATTCCCGATTTTTTCATGCTTTGTTGAGAGCTTAGAGACCGGAAATAATTAAAACATCACATATAGGTTTCATGACTTAACATGACTGAAAAATATATTCGAATAGGAATTTAAGACCTCCAAAGCGCATCCGAATTGAATAAAATCTAATATTATTCAATCGGTTACGAAAATATCAAAAACAATTCAACAAAAAATAGTTATTACTTAAAAAATATATAAAAGTGCGATCGTGCGTATTGAAATTTTCTACAAAATTTTAAAAATTTGTTTACAGCACGCAATAAAAATGCTACTCACGCCTTTAAAATTACGTAGTTCTGTTATTATTATTACTTTTTGTTTTGTTGTTTTGATTAAGTCGTCAAAAAAATATCAAACTGTCACCGGAAAAAAATGACAGTTATTTTCATTGTGAACTTTTTGCCGGCCATAGTTTAATTTCAGGGCACGTAGGACAGCGTGACTACTTCGGGATGGTGCGTTTATTTTTGTTTTAGTTTTGTACCAAAAATATCAAGATCGCTCACGCTATTTCAAAATTTGAATCACTGTGACGATATCTTCGAAGTCAATTTTATTCCGTTTTTAGAATAATTTTACATAAAAAAAAGTTCTTATAATTCGCTATGCTATCATACGATAAAGAAAACATGCCTTACGAATTGTACTGACATCGATGTATTTATTTTTTAAATGATTCAATATCAGTTGATAGTGCTCACGTCAAGCGAAACCAGTCTTGATTCTCAATATCCTATGTGGAATATGTACTAAAAATGTGTTATTATTTTAACTGTAATTCCACTTCACTTAGTATTGACAGTGATTAAATTTAAATATATTTTCATCACTTACGGTGTTCACTGTCAATACTCGGTGGAAAGGCATGATACTAAAAAATAATTAAAAACAATTGCACTTATTCGACAGTTAATATATCAAGATCAGAACCGGTTTCGCTCAACGCGAGCATTTTTAAGTGAGTGCACTTAGGAGTTTCTGAGTTTTATCCTGGCAACTCTTTTTTCTGTTAATAAAGAAGTTGAGCAACTGTGTTAGAAGCAGTTCTCATAGAAATAAATGTGTTGAAATATTTCACCTTAGAAGCGGATACAGTAACAAATTCAGATTTTTTAAACACAACATTTGCGACCCTTTCTGCTCGATTTGAACTCGTGGGTCCTTAAAATTCTCATATGATTTACATATTATGAAATGTCTGGAGCACTGGAAATCATTAAGATGTAGATATATTTTTGGACATGAAATTAAACAAATGTTTTCTGTATATATCAAGAAACTAAATCTGCTATATTGTTTTTATATTTTAACGGTCAGTGAAATAATCAACCAAAATGATAATATCATTTTCTTGACGTACCATGAAGTGCAAGCTATATTAATGACTACCCGCTTCTACTGTTCGTTACCATGGTAACGTCAGCAGCTTATGACGTAACACTTGCAATAGTTCCTTCACATCACATGGGATTCATTTACCCACTTGCCATACACTAGTTTGCCCATGCACTGAATGAGAGTTTTAATAAATGAACTCGAGATCCACTAAGAATACAAAATTTATCTGTTTAACTATTTTCGGAAAATTGAAATATTTTATATAACAGGTCAGCGTATTTCATTTTGATGTCAGTATTTCCTTTCTTTTATAATAAATTAATGAAATGGGAATATGGAAGTACCGTCAAGAATATTTCGGAAGAATTCATACTCTTTGGTACTCCTATTGTTTAAAGTAATGGAATACTTTAATAATTACGATTTGACTAAAGGTAGCGTTTCATTTTAGATCGTTGGAAATTATGAAGATACAATAATTGAAAAGTCGCAATGATGGCAACATTTAAGATCGCTTGCATATAAAACACACCAATCAAAGCCGGTCAAAATACTTCTTCCAATCCAATTTCTCAAAATTATGCGAAAATCTATCCAAAAGTTAACGTTGTCACAACACCATAAATTGTCAGTCAAAATAATCTCAATACATAGTAGAATCTCAAATTCAGTGAAAACAAGATACTGATATACGACTACGCCCTGATTTTACCTCAAGGATTGTCTTCATTTCAGCAAAATATCCGATTCTCGATATGTCTTATTGTTGAAGTTTATCTAGAGATAACATTGCTTGTAATACGGCGAGAAAAATAACAATGTATTTTAATTCTACGGAAATTAATTTCTATATTTGTTGATAGCTATTTCGGCTTACGCCTTCGTCAGAACTATGTTTTAAAAATGCATTAGATCAAGTATATGTACCTTTTAAGCAGGGTACACAATACTTCTTCTTCTCTGTTCCACCAATGTATTCACATTCAATAACTTATTATTACCAAATTATTGTAATGTTATTTTTCTCATCGTATCATAATGGAGTTCTACCAAGTAAATGTCAACACAATCAATAACATTGCTTGTATTTAAATAGAAAAAAATATTATTTCATTCGAAGAATCGCTCCACAATGGCGACGTGTATATCGTACGTCATTGGCGTCTTAAAGGCTAAATGTAGAACAAAAAACATATATTTGGAGAAGTGTAAATAAATCGAGGGAGTTAAGGCGTTCCAGCAGGGAGAAATTAGGGGCGTAACTATAGAAGTTTAAAAAAATATTATTTGGTGCTCGAATTAACGACAGTTGAGTACATACTTAATTATCGCTGATACAATGCAAGCACTCTAAATGCCAGTTGTACCGTTGCGTATCGGTGAAAAAATGTAGAGCAAGTGGGTAACCGCCATTTATAATTAAACGGATCTAGCGACCTTGAAACTGGCCGGAGGAGTGCGAGTGCATCGGGCGTAACAATAAATAGGGCGTAATTTCAACGTCAGCAGCACGATGTTAATAATATTTTCATTATGTTTACTCACTGCAACAGCTAGGCCAGGTTGTGCAACCCGCCGAACTAAAACGGCGCAATTAATGTTATGAGATTTTACGAAATTCTCGACGAAATAAAAAATTACGACGTTCTTGACCTGAACCTGCTTCAGTCAACGCTTGCATCAGCTTCACTGGGAAGTTTTTTTTCCGATATTTTTTTTTGAATTTGTTAAAGTAGTTGTTTTTTTACATATAACGTTTATTTATTTTTATGAAAATATATTTTTGTCTTGATGTAATTTTATATTAATCTATATTAACTGCTTTTATTGCTGTTAAATAATGATTTCATTTTAAAACCGTTAAATTGTTAACCGATAGAAGCATAATAAAACAATATAAGAAAAGACGAACCTAACCATTTCAAATACATCTGCGTACAAGTGATTCTATTTGAAAAAAAAAACTTAATGAGAAATAACATCACACACTTATAACTTAAGCTTAAAACCAAGTTTTGAATTAATTGAAACAACATTTGGCATTTCTATTACTTAAAAAATCGGTGATAGCTAGTAGATAATATGAGAATATATTCAGATTAGTTATTTCAAAACAAAGAGGTTATAATAAAACCGTTGAAAGTTTCGGGTGGTTATTTCTATTCAAAACACAAAAATGCACTTAACATAATAATTTAATTAATAACTAGTCGGTACCCGGCAAGCGTTGCAATGCCACTCAAAGAAATAAAGTGTTTGTGTTTATTGAAGTACACTTCGGCGCTTTCGGATGCACAATATTTGAGATTAATTATTTTGACAGTGATCGGTATCGATGGCATTTGCCGTTTGCTGTTTGTCTTTTGCCGATTGTCTATGGGTCGACACACGCGCCACCTACTGAAAATTAATTGTACTATGTCTATAACCTTTGCGCAAGTGCAACAATAAATTGTCAAAATTAACGGTGGAACGCAAAATAGCAGCGGATAAATTATGAAAAAAACTATGATGTTTATATAAAAAGCCTAGTATAACTTGAAGTGCGAGCAATAAGTTGACACAATTTTATCGCAATCGGATGAGTGGTATTGCAACGCAAACAAACAATTTGTATATATTTGATATCAAGTGGTCAACAAGTCAGTCTATCAGCTTAAAAGATCCGAGCACCCAATAAACAATTATTCGTCTACGATGTCTAGTCCTTATCGCAGGGGCTATTTTCTTCCTTTGAAAGTTTGAAATACCACTAGAACGAAGCTTACTGTCTGTTTTCCTGATACAAATATTTTCCACTGTATCAAAAATGTTATGTAAAAATAGAGAAGTAGTCGTAGTTAATCGATAATTTGCGTTGTTTGAGATTATAAAAACGTGATCCAATTGTAATTCGACAAAACTTCTTACACGGTTTTACAGATTAAAGCTTTAATATTGTGGTTACTTAGAATGTTATGTTTTGATTATGGTTATTTATTTCCGGTATAACGATAGTATATTCCAAACAAAATAGCAAGTGCGTGAGGATGAGTCGATAAATTGGAATGTTTCTAATTAAAATTCTGCTCACGATTCATAAAGTATTGTTGTACGAGAGCGAACACGAAATATCATGCATCGAGTCTGATATTTCATAGAGATACTTAGTAATTTATAATAAAGTTATACTCTTTATATACTTTGAAACGGAAAACTCGATAAAAAAATCTTTTAAAAGAATACAAACTAAGAGATCAATCCCCTAAACGACATGAAAAATTTATTTAAATCCAAAAATTATGGCTGTCCAGTACTCAAAAACAGGACAAAATAAAAGGGCGAATAAGCAATATTTTCTCATTTTATCGTTCTTTTCACACTATCTTTATCGATAGATAATTTCTTTAGAATAACTGACGACCAATTATTGGAAAACAATTTCTTCTATGACGTTCCATTAGGAGTCCAAATGATTTATTGAGAGCATAGAATGCTCCAAAGTTTAAAGAAGATAGAAAAAATATTATTTAGTTTAGATAAATGTACCCAAATTTTAAAATTGTAATTTAATTTAGCTCTCAATTTCATGCTAATGCAACTATTAAACCGTTTGATAATTCAAATCAAATTTAGTTTATATTATAGTGATTGACCATATTTAATATTTCTCAACAGATAATTAAAGCGCATTAGTGGGTTAAAAAGTAAAATGTACGCACTGTCAGTTTCCCGGAAAATTGCAAAACACAACAACAAAACATACTTGCCCAGGATATCGGTGGGCACGCGGGCATGCCTTAAGTTTCATAACTACTTATGCTGTGGTTTAAGTCAAAGGAAGTATTCATAAGTCATTAATTCTATAGTGTTAAATAATCGTAAGCAATATTAGTTTAACCACTAGCCGGAAAACATATTATGTAGATTATCACCTTCCGTCGATAAATAATAACGGGTCAATTGTTCATGGATGACTGCATTTTCATGCCTCCGAACTATTTCTTGGTTCATTGCAGTTCACTGTTATATACATGAGTCAAACTTGGTTGCTAGTTTTTTCACATCTAGTTAGTTTTGTTCTGTTTGAAACGTGGTATGCTTTCGAGGTACTACTTATGAAAGCTCAGATGGTTTTAACATAGCCTCCTTTGTAAAGAAGATGGGCTTTAAATATTTTATTCAAAAATACAAATAATAAAGATCATCACATTTCATCACCGCGATTTTATACATAGATATTTTAATGATCTTTCTAGAAGTGACTTGGCAAGAATAAAGTCATGATACAAAAAAACATTTCGGTAATAAATACAAGGGATTTTTTGTATTTTTCGTTGACTATAATGTTGGGTCGTAACAATTGCCAATCTAAAACGATTTGCTCAGCAAAAAAACACGTCATACGATTTGTCACCAAAAGTATAAACTATCTCATAATACGACTTAAAGTTTCTAAATTGAATGAAAAAATATAATATTTAGTATTTTACGAGATAAGCTATGACGGAAACAGTATATAAATTTACTAATAATATATTTAGTATAAGACACTGCGATGTGATCTGCGATACCAAAATACGGATTCCACTATACAAGAGATTTCTTTTGAGGAATCGTGGACATTATTTGTTCTTCAATCCGCCTGCCAATAACGATGCCACTGGGGAGAGCTTTGATAAAGTCAAGCGGTTTTGCTTGAGATATTGACATATTTTGCTAATTCCACAGAGTAGTTCAGACGAGTGCTATTTTGTATGTATCAAAGCTGCTTCGGTCAAAACTTACTCGGTTGACTTCCCCAGCAGGATTCCAATTTAAAAAGAAAATCCAGTATTTTTTGAACAAAGTTTGAATCCTTTGTCACAAAAGTAAAGCAATACACTTATAAATTATTTTTTTTAGTACAGTTTATACAGTAAATATATATTAATAAGTGTTTAAATATTTAGTATCTTTAATGCTTAAGACATTTTGTAACTTATGTATGTATGCACTTACAATGCGTGTAGTTGGATTTACGCGGGGTCTTTAAAATGCAGCCAAGGAAAAAGAAAACTAAATCAGAGTAGACTTGATGTCTCTAAAGTACTTATTTGACTAATTGAGGTCCATGCATCAAAATAATTCATCGTACCAAAGCGGAGTTCCGTTTCCGAGCCAATCCTTGACATAGATACTTCAAAAAGTAAATCACGAATTCATTAAGAATCAAAAACAAACAACGGTTTAGCATGTATCAAGTCAAATTACAACGATGTTTTTGCAACATCCCCAGTGTTCACGGGAGTTCCGTTTTAAAATGACTTAGCACTCTCAGTTTTAATGATTTTGTTGGGCAACGTTTGAATTAGCGTTATATAATAAGACGTATTGCTTAGTTCTCTTTTTAATGAAGATCCGTTTCAATGTACCATCGTGGGCATCTGTGCAATAAATCACAAATTATTAAGCTAATACATCAAATGGGCGTCATATACTACGACGGGAAGCGTTATATGGACTCGCAATCAACTACCGATGCAGAACTTATTTTGACGAATATTGTGAGCTGAAAACCTTTTTTGGAGAAGGTACCTTATTGAAAATAGATGGAGCTAAGAAAAATCTAGTAGTAAACAAACCGATCCTTCAATACCTTTTAAGTATCGGGTAGTGGGTGGGTGAAAAGTTGTAAAAACACCAAAGATCTACTATTTAGTATAATATATTCATCCCTTAAGAAAAAAATATTTCATGTACTTATTTTACTATTAATGTTTTAAGATTAGGACCGATTTTGCTCATTACGAACATTTTCAATCGATAAGTTATAAATGCTCACGATGAGCGAAACCGGTCTTGTTTTTAATAAATAAATTGTGGAATAACTAAAAAACATGTTTTTACAATGTAAGTAATGACAGTGGAATCTTCTAAATATTAATCTTTAGTTAAAGATTTCTCAACAAGTATTTATTTAAGCCAGTAAAAGACCCTATTTTATTGTAAAATAACTTCTAATGAATCTACGACTTTAAGTTAATACATTTTATTGATAGTTTTTAAATATAATTAATGCCACCGTTTATTTTATATGCAAAAAATCATTTTCACACCAATGTCAAACATTTACGACTGATAATTTAATTCACACCATACTGCTGCTGCTCGGTTTAAATTATCAGATTAATGTATGTCAAATATAATTGTAATAAATCATTAGCAGTGCGAGATTATGACAATTTTTTAAAAGAAATTATATAATAAAAATAAGAATATTAACACCAGTGGAAATGTAGTTTTACAATTAAAATATAACTATGTTTACAATTACATAATGATATAAATAAAAATCCTTCGGTAAAACTCCTTCCCAAATGAGTTCCTAAAACATCGTTCATAAACATGTATAGAATTTTTACAAGAATTTGGCGCAGGGCGCACAGCTAGTTAAAAAAAAAATTTGTTCAATGATATAAATAAAAATCGAAAATCTCCATCCTTCCGATTTTATGAGTTCCTAAAACTCGTTCATAAACATGTCGAGAAGCAGCGAAAAAACGATACGTGATGGCGCTGGGTGCATACAAATAATTTGTTCAATATTAATCGAAAATGTTCAAGGGAAGTGAGTCTTGCACGCGAAACATCGAGGGGGGCTTTCTGTCGAAAACCCAAGTGGTTTAATATAAATAATTGCGTGAATTTATTATTGCAATGCTTAATTTATCTTTTGCTATCAAGCATAGAATATCATTATACTTCTGATACCTAAGTCCGATTTATAGCCACCTGTTTTCCATATATTGTTGAAAATATCGGCTTAAATTAAAATAATTATTTTAATTCGAAGAAGTCTTCATTTCTTTGTCTGTGTATTTGTAGCGCATTGCATACAGCTGCACTTGAGCAGGATATACATACAAAGAATGTGTGTATGGATGCATGAGTGTTAAGCGTTTTTTACAGGTAGAGCTGCCATTTAGGCCTTAGGGTATACTATTGCTAGTTTTAAAAGTATTGAAAGTAAAAACAGTTTTCAGTTCGAAATTTGAAAAGTTTTTACCTCTTATTAAATTACAATATAACTGGGAAAATTTGCAAGCATAATACAGAGAAGTCATTGCTGCTCTTTATTAAGGAGCATCTGTGCATTGGAATTAAATATATCAAACAAGATTACACTTAATTGAGCACAACAAATTTACGAATTGATTTGCTAAAAAGAAGATTTTTTTACCTCACATTTTTATTGATTATTCAATTTATTTTACATTAAAAATAAAACTCAAATATTTATTGATTTAAAAAAATAACAGTTTATAAAGATATGTTATTACTCATTGTCAGATATTGTCGCAATTAAAACGTTTTAGGGGAAGTTTACAAAAACATTTTTTGACTTATATGTATATGTATGTATATTTGTTTGCCCTAATTTTTTTTTTTAATTTGTTGCTTTTTCAATGTGAAAAGGGATTAAAACGTTGAAAAAATAATTTTACGCTGTATATATTGGCAAGTCAAAAAAATATGTTCGGGATTTTTTTTAAATCTAAGAGCCAAATAACTCTTCACATTTGTCTTCAAGCCAAGAACATTCCGGTAATAATATTCATTATTCACTTACAAACAATGATTTAGCATTGAAGACACGAAGAACGTCGGACCGTGTCATTCCATGCAAGGAATTCAATAAGGGGCATTAATGGATTTACCCACGCATTCAAATGCATTCAATTGTTGAAGAAAAAATAATACATGCATCCAGGGCTGTGGAGTCGGTGAAAAAAAGTTCGACTCCGACTCCGACTCCAGCATATACCAAAACCACGACTCAGCCCAAATAAGTTCAATATCGTCACTTTTTTCCCCTTATTTTCCTATTTATGTGTATTCAATTAAATATCAACCCTATCAATGCGACCAAAAGCCAAATTTGACATATAAAATGCAAAAATAAAAAGTTCAAACTTTTCATAATTTCCGACTCCGAGTACGACTCCGGCCATATCGCCGCGACGACTCCGACTCACCACAACCCTGCATGCATCACTTATTATACTTTACGAATTTGATAAAGCTTCCAATTCATTCTGTTCATTTTAACTAGGAATTCTAAAGGATTTTTTTTACTATGACTACTACCAACTTGGATGGACTCCTCAGGGAGGATTAACTGCTTGTTACTCAGTTGCTCAGCCTTTTTTTTTGAGAGTGTAGGCATTCAAAAGAAAGGCGACAAGGACAGGACTATTAGTCAGCTAATCCCTCTTGCTTCGCGGCGCATTTTGGGCATGGAAAGGTGGGAAGAGATTTTTGACAACTAAAACAATTTTTCTTTGAACAGAATCAATTTATTGACTGAAAAAATCTGGTCGTGCCAAGACTCGAACCCGGGCGGTCAGACACGGAAGCCAACTAGGTTAGCACTGCACCAAGGACCGGACGAATCATCAAATAAAGGAATAATCGTTCTTTAATCAACGATTTCCACCCCCAACGAGGAACATGTGCGATTTATATTAGAGCATCACGATAGATGGTGTTTACTGTTTATGTTCTGGATAAAAGTATGAAAATTTTAGAATATGATATGTATTTATATGTGAAAAAACACAAATAAATATTTGGATGAATAAGTTGGTTGTCACATCACCTCCTGTTATTGCATGCAGCCGTTGTTCTCAGCCGCCTTCCATAACGCCATGCAATCAAGAAAAGAAACTAGCTAACTCATTACTTAATTGGTCCTATACAGAGCTGCAAAGGACTGATCTATTAACCATGCACTGTGGTGCTTGAAGAAAAGAAAAATGTAAAGAAAAAAGGAAATGTGACTTGCTCAGCCACTTTGCTTAAGTGATATTATGTATCCTGGGTATCCTGTGACGGTAGAGTTGAATCTAAAGAGTAACCAAGAGTATCCCAAGGGAACACATATATCAATATTAGATTATTAAATATGGTTCAAAACATATATTTTCAAATTGTCCGAATACATGAACCCGAACCCGTGGACATCATTGCTACGTAGCCGTGATCAATTCTAGCTAGAATCATCCTTACGGTCGAGTAAAATGGTTCAATTTTTGATGCAGCGACATCGTTTTTTAAAAAACACTCCGTTCAAATTGAGAACTATAAATTAAAACATTTAATTCAATTGAAGCATTTTGTACTATACTATTTCACGGACCATTTACTGTATAGGGCAGATCGTAAATTTAAAAAAATAGAGTTAAGCAATTGATCGAGTGAAACGAATCAATAGTCTGTAATTAAATCAATCAAACTCTCGATTGAAAGAAAGTTTTTTAATGGTTTTATAAATAAACTTTTCTTCTTACTGCTGTACTGAAGTATGCCATTGTCTCATTTTAAGAAACAATGATTGTTTTTTAACGATCTTTTATGTTGACATACCTGCTTAAACAATTTACCATTGGAATTCTTTCATGAACAATGGGGTACTTGAAACAATATTCTTTATTGAAAAATCGTGCTTATATTGGCTTGTAACAAAGGTTGAAAAACATAAATTTTTAAGCTACATATATGTATTTAATAAATGTATTATTAAACGATGTGATAATGAACTCGTATAAATACTATTAGAGAATTGAATCTCAATCTTATAAAAGCATTTGGAAAGCTTAAAGCACTCAAGGCTTTGTAATATTCAAAACTTTTGATTGAAAGTCACATGAATATTAGCGTCATTTCTGGAATTTGAGTTCACAAAACTGTTGTAAATGTCTCTGTTTTTAGCGGTATTTCCACGGTGGCACCAAAGCGGGCAATGAAAAGTTAAACAAGATAAACGATTGATTTTTCTAAATTTATCAGTAACTTGGGTTATTACATACATACTTTAAATGCAGTAAAATTTGATAACTGAACTATTTCACTGAAAAAAATAGCTCGTGTTTTGCTTCTCTCAAAAGGAAATAACCAGAAATTTATTAATTTTTATTTATTTATAACTGTAATTTTACTGTATATCAGGAGTAGCCAAACTTTTACCACTAAGGGACCTTTTTTAAAATTTTTGGCGGCGATCAAAATAAATTGAATTTATTATCATAAAAATAAAAGAGGAATCAGAAATGTGTACATTAGTACACCAGACAGGCGGGCAAATTGGAATAGCTGCCCGATCGACGCTTTGGCCACTTCTGATATATATAGTCCAGTTCGTGATGCAGTGCTCAACGACGTTGGTTTCCTTGACGGACCGCCCGGGTTCGAGTCCCGGTACGAGCAGAATTTGAACAGTCCGAAAATGCGTGCAATGGGTGTTTGTGTTGCTAAAAATCTTTTCCCACTTTAATGTTTGAAATGAGAGGCTTGAACAACTGAAAAACAAGTAGTTCTCGTATAGACAACATATTGAGAGGAACACCGTGAGGTGTCCACATCCTCCAAGTTCGGAGCGGACATGGTGAAATATATAAATGTACGTTACAAAATTTCAGTGCTATGAAGATGACACAAAAAAAAATATCGATAAATAGTTTTCTAGTTTTAGTCACACTTAAATGAAGTTCTACTAATTGTATGGTAATTCAGTCATTATTTTCAAACGTTTAATATTCACTTTAAGGTGTTCACTGGCAATACTTGGTGAAATGATATTATAGTAAAAATAACGAAACATTTTTAGTACTTATGCCACATTAATTTTATTAGATAAAGACCGGTTTCGCTCATGGCGAGCATTATCAACTGAATCACTATCATCAAATGTAATATGTACATACTAAAAGTGTTTTATTATTTTTATTTTTACATTGAATATCTTTATTGATTGAGTAGGCATTTACTTCTGACAAAGGCGTAAGCCGAAAAAGATCAACAAATATATAAAATAATTTATGTAGAACTAAAATACATTGTTATTTTTCTTACCGTATTGAATATCTTTGCTCAAAAAACTGTGTAAGGCTTTTGCGATGTATATGCATAATGTATAAATGAAATCGATTATTCTCATCGATACGTGACACTTTTGCAAGCTTGAAAAATAGCATTTCTAATGAATTAAAAATAAATAATTTTTCTAACGTAATTTCATAAATAATTTAATAATCTGAATACATTACAATAACGATAAAATCGAATGAGTTTATCATTTTTTGTCCAAATTGGAAGAGAAACTTTGGTTTCTAATGTATTATTCAGTACGCAATATTCAATTTATTTCATAATATAGTTCGACGCACAGTTACCGGTGTGTACGACACTTCACGATAATTACGATTTAATTCACAGTTGTGCATTTTTTACTTTCCATTCGATTTCGTTCTGCCATGGTCACGTGTGTTTAGGTATTTTTTAATAGCTATAAGTAAGTTATATGTATGAGTAATTGCGATCAGTCGTGAAAATAGATGTTTGATCTGACAGTGGCACGTTCATAATATAATTTGTAAAATACAAAATTTAAAATTACTTTAATTATTTCACGTATTGAATTGAATATTTATATATAACCTCTTCGGGCCCCGGGTATCACATATGATGCTTGTGGTTTTTATAAAATATCAGCCCAGTATTAGAATTTGAACGTACAAAAACCGAAAGTATCATAGGTATAATGAAGGAAACGGTCTACCAACTGAATATATCCGAAAAAATTCATGTCAGTATAGAAGTCAGTGTTGTTGAAGGAAGTTGGTCCTTTTTAGCATTTAAAATGCTTCGACACTTACAATACAATTACTCAGGGCTTTTTTCCATTTAACACGGTAGAACGGCGTTCCG
Source organism: Himalopsyche kuldschensis (assembly GCA_028554975.1). Lineage (NCBI taxonomy): Eukaryota > Metazoa > Arthropoda > Insecta > Trichoptera > Rhyacophilidae > Himalopsyche > Himalopsyche kuldschensis. The sequence goes on from JAHFWI010000005.1 coordinate 5,040,152, forward strand.
GCACCTTTTTTCATGGTTTTTTTTTTTTTTAATTTAAAATCAATTAGACGAAACAATGTCTGCGCTTACGTAATTACAATTTATATAATTCGTAAAATGATAAAATATGGTATTTTAATGAGCCAGATGAGATGTGTTATTTTATTTAATAAAAAGCTTGACATGAAGTGAGTTCCGGCACCTTTTTTTTCAAAAATAAGCCCTGCAAATACTACAATATACTTCCATAAATCATACATAATTATTCAATTTGTTGCTTCAATAAGAATTACCTTAATATATTGTTTATAATACAGCATGAACAAATTGTTTTGGTACGCTAAATTCAACAGCAGAGCTGATGTTTAATAAAAGTATCGTAGGGGATTCCCGGGGCCCGAAGAGGTTAAATGAACTTCCACAAAGCTATCGCTGAATCCATCGAACCTTATTTGTAAATATTTGTTATAAGGAAGTCAGCAAGGATATTACTTCATTAAATAGTAAACATTTTACCCTTTGTTGATATGAATTTTAAAGAAAAAGTTGAATTTGTTATAAATAAGTTGTCTCGAATTTTTTATAACGATCGAGTCGGCTTGTTACGAGAAAATTAATCACTAATACGATAGCAATATAACTCGAATTTTCATTATAGCTTACTAACGGTATTCTACTAAGAAAATTTGATGAAATCTGTAGCAACCAAATAAAACAGAACACGTTGAGAAAATCGTTGTCTTGTTTTGATTGGTGAATAAAAATTAACGATTATCACTTTGAAGGTGTTCACTGTCAATAATTGGTGGAATTATAAAATAATAAGACATATTTTGTAATTCTTCCACATAAAATTTATTATGATCAGGACCGGATTCGCTCATTACAAGATTAATCAACTGATAATATATAACAAAAAAATACTGCGTTATGTATACACAATCTTTTTGTTCCTTCTCAAAAAAACTTTTGCTGATAATGCTCACAATGAGCGAAAATGGAACTAACTGATCTCAATACACTTTATGTGGAATAAGTCCAAAAATTTGTCATTATTTTCTAATAAACGATGTCGGTTCCTGTGGTCCTGCAAGAGCTTTGTCCTAGCAATCAGGAGACCCGAGTTCAATTCTCGGCAAGGTTGGATTTTTTTCAATTGAAAAAAGAGATCTTGGGCTGGGTGTATGTTACTTATCATTGATTTTGTGCACAACTGATTTATTATTTATCATCGAGTTAATCTCGTATGACTTTCACAATTAGAATATTTGGCGCGTTGGCGTAAGCTGTAATGCCTAATATTTTTTTATTAATATTTAAAAAAAAATAAAAATAAATTATCAAGTCAAAATGAAATGGAGATATTCACATTTGATTTTTGCCTTTTCAATTACTTATGAATTGTATGCCGATCTTTAAATAAGCGTGGGCTTATCCGTTGATAAGAGAAGGAGGCTTGAGTGATTAGCTGAATTATAGTCTTGCTCTAAACCTTTGCCCAACGTCTCCGAAAAAGAAAAGTATAGCCACTGCATAATAGCTAGCTCTTGTAAGATAACTCAGATGATGATGAAGTCAGACTTCATATTTATGATCCATATAGGAAGCGAACGAGACCAGAAAGTGGATGTAAAGAGTAGATGGACGAAAAGTGGACTGGATTTTATGGCTCGCAAAAACAAGATTTTTAAAAATATAAATTTCACAGTCACATAAAAACAGAATACGGATTTATTTTTACAGTTCACGATAGCAATTTTATGAGAAACAGGAAGCCTTGGAAGAAATTTACTACAATTTAAATATAATTACACTACAATCTATATAATATTAAAACGGTAATTAAATTATGAATGGCCGGATGAGTTGTATTTCACCGAAAAGTCGCAGCTTTGTAAAAAAATTCAGACTGGAGCTCTGCTTTATTTTTCGTAAACTAAATAGTATCACGATTCTAATTTTTTCAGAGTAATACATGCAAAACTTTGAACTTGATTGAGTCATGATTTAATTGTGAACAGTTATCCGAAACCATACCTTCAAACTTGTTCTTCGCGTCGATGATTAGAGTCAAAAGTTTCTTACAAAGGCTATTTGGCTGATCAATAATGCACTGCCTAGAGAAGTGGAATTGTTTATTAATAACTTTTGTACATTGGTTTTCATTTATAATTAATATATAAATCATATTGTTAGTGCTTTATTCTAAATGCAGAGCGCATCGGCGTCAGCTGTAATGTAATGTTTTGTAGTTTACATATTTTACAGTACATAACCATTTCAAATTTGAATCGTTTGAATTGTTTTACTTTTCGCTCGGGTTTCGCCCGCATCTTCAGGCATTTCAAGTTCGCGAATGAGCCTGAAGACTGTCAGTTCAAGTTTATTCGTGCACTTGAAATGTCTGAAGATGCCAAAGCGAAACCCCGGTAGTCAACGATGAAAGTCATGAAAAAGTTACACAATTAAAATGATTCAAATTTTATATTAAAATTCCACTCAGTACCTGCAGTCGAAATCCTACATTATAAGATCAATATCATTATTTTATTTTTCACGCTTTAGCGTCTGTAAGTAAAACATCCTTCAAGAAGAGTGCGAACTGTGAAGCCGTAGTGGGCGTAAAACAAAAAAAATGTTTAATAACTGTAATCTCTTGCACGAGTTATTCAAAATAATATACTATAGATTATAGATAGAGGGTTTACAATTCACAATCAACCTCACCTAAACAAATATTGGGGTTTATTAGGTAACACATATGAAAAGCATCTAGTAAGTGAGGAAGAAACTGATCTCATATAAATATAATTCTTCTTAACGTAAATATAATATAACAACTATACGAGTCCGGCATCTAAAGCTCAAGTGTTGTGAGATTTGGTATGGCTATTTTACTTTTTACTCTCTTTCTTATCAGAAAGCTGTGTTCGTTACATATTGCTTCAATTGCAATAGTTGTCCATACTTACTAGTAAGTGATTGATCAAAAACGGCTTAATTTGATAGTTGTTTTGTGAGAGTGGTTTTTAATTTAATATAATATAAGCAATTCATATTATGAAGAATCGAAACCAATCAAATGCATTCATCGTCATTTCATAAAGCTTGATGAAAAAATATTTAAAAAATAAAATATCAAAGTATACAGGATATTTTTTGAATTGATATGAGAGCAAATGTTTAATCTGCTTTGATCAAGAATACTAGATATCAGAAAAATGACATGATAATCAATGAATTTTTCGCTAAAATATAAAATGAATACATATAAAGGGAATTTCAATAGAGACGCTCAAAATATGTTACTTTGTCCTGCTGAATAGATTATTCATTGTTTAGTAGCCAAATTTGAGTCAACCAGTTTGGTAAATAATCGGCCAACACCTACCTGTACGTCATCAAAATACAATATCTGGTGAAAACATTGCTGCTGTGTGTGAAAGTGTACAGGAAAACCCAAGGCAGCTTATTTCTCGTTGTTCACAAGAACTTGGCTTTTCTGCGACTTCAACTTGGCGAATTTTGAATCGGGCCTTATGTCTGCACCCGTATAAAATCCAACTAACCAAGGAACTTCAGGTAAACGACCACAGACAACGCCTGATTGGGTTCTGGAGCAGTTGGAAGTTTACCCAAATTTGTCAAAAAAGTCAACTTTAGCGACATGGCCCATTTTATAATGAATGGATATTGGCAGACATTTGATGCTATATTCAATATTTAATGCCGTAAAATATACTTACAAATGAAATTAAAATTTAGTCGAAATCTCACAAACAACTTGTTTTATTTACATTTCAAAACTAAGCGTCCTTATAAAAAGACCCTTTATATTATTTAAAGTCCTTGCTTATTAAAAAAGTAACTGTTTATAAAAATGCAATTTTTAAATTTTGCCTTCATTAAAATGACATTAACGTATCCTTTTACGATTTCAGATATATTGAAAATTTTTTTGTTTGTATTTCTATGAACGACATTTTAATGTTGGAGCGTTTTAAGGATCAATTAAGAAATTCCTAAATACATATTTTTTTAATTAAACAGAGAATGCGGTTTTAAACTTTAATATGGCTTCATTCTATGCACGCTATTATTTCTTTTTTAATTGTACATTTTATAAAAAATAGGAAATGCCCATAATTTATCGGTAAAACTTGTGGTTAAAAGAATAGGTAATAATTCTTTATTAGCAAGCACCAAATTCTTTTTCAAAAATAAAGAAATGCATAAATTTACTTGGCGAAAGGAAATACTTTGAATCAGTGTTAATATTTTTTATCTTCTTTCTTGTTGTATTGGGTTTGTAATCTATGTTTAAAAATATTGTAGTATCAGCTGTAGTAATTTTTTCTTAAGTCTGCAAAGACACTTTGATTTCTTTACATCCATTTATAATTATTTAGTACAAATACGTACGGTTACCGATTAGGGTTAACGTTTTTTTCAAAATTTATTCATTGTTAAATATACACTATCAAATTGCGAAAAATACGCAAGAAAAGAATGCATGATTGATTACATCAGTTGCAAAAAAAGATTAATTCTTCTGTCAACATATTAATCTAAATTTTGCGGTCTTAAATGTAATTACTGTAAAGTAGCGTTCATTGGCTATTATTGATTTATAGTACTTTCACTATGTGGCCAATGGACAGCCATTTACATTGTTTTTAATAATGATTCTTAAATACCATTTAGCTACGGTAAATAATGTGTGGTCAATTTATCACTTAATACGGCCCCCTTCACTACTCATGACTCATGAAACAACATACTACCTATGTTTATTTAAGTTTAAATAATATAATGATAATTTAATTAAACATCAGGATATTATATTTATAACAGTTATGATAAATGTAATTTAAATATCTTTATTCAGGCTACATATATTACTGCACTATTTTTAGGATAGTCACTAATTGGGTACCGCTAGGGGCGCTAGTTCGTACTGGAATTTTCTATAATATGTGTAAGAAAATTGAAATGAAAAAGATGATTATCAATAACGGAAAATGAATAAATGTCATTGAATAATAAATGAAAATACATCATACACAACTAATATTATAAATAGGGGCCACAATATTATACTACGTTACTAAATATCAATGTAAATTAGTATTTCATAATAAAGTTTTTAAATTAGTTGATAAGCGAGTATTTTTTTATTTCAAACGTAGGTCACGATCAAGTCTGGAGACCACTGTACATATTAGATCAATTAGAAACCGTTTGTAATCCGTCAGTGATTCAGGGGCTCACAAATAAGACGGATTTCTTTTTGACGTGACAACGTCTTATAAATCGATGAACGCCCGCTGCACGCACGAAAAAACATGACTCATTGTCCCGTTTGTCGCGTTACGCCGAAGGCAAGCGTGCGAGCGAGAGCGCGGATAAGCGATAGAGAGGCACGATCGGCCTACCGTTCGGATTGTGCCGCATCTATCTCTCTTCCACTCGATTGGTCGATGCGTCTGAGTAGAAAAGAGACACAACTTATACACCTACAGTACCTACACGTGATCTGTTTACAACTGTTTATAAAGTGAAGTGAAATGTTAATATGGTTTTCATTGTTTATATTACAACAACAATTGCGGCAATAAAGGTAATTAATTCTTGCATATTAAAAATCTGATTAACGTATAACAAATATACTTTAAATAAACAATAAATTATTTAGATTTCATTTCACTCCTTCTTCGTATCCATACAAAATAATGATAATTCAATAAAAATGATTCCATTTTATTCATAAAAGTATGCAATCATTTCATCAATGTTTTCTTATGACGTTGTCACGTTAAACTATCGTCCGTAAACCGACTTTACAGGCAACCATTTTCATCCACCATTTTTACAGACCAGATTGACTACAGACTTCGCTTCTCCTTTACTTTACACTGAAACACGAAATTTAAAGAACGAACCATGTCAAGATTGAACTATTTTCCATTCGTATGTGCCGTATATATGTGTATATTTTTTATTAATTAAGTATTGTCATCTTTTGCTGATTTCAGAAAGCTGTCAATAATGTGGTCACTCGAATATTCTGATAGGTTTGAGTCTTCGCTAATATTGGAGCAGCGTAGCTTATACGCTTATTACACAGATGGCAGTACTACACAATGTTTCGGTCACAAACATTGCTGTAAGACAAACAGTCATTGAGCTTGTAGAGAAAATGTATTATAAATAAAATACAGAACTGGTTTTAGTTTTTTCGATTAACCCTTTTATTTATGTTTAATTTCAAAATAAATTACTACGATAAATCAGATATATATTCCAATATATCTATGGTGTATTTCTCTTCAGGGATGCCAGAAGAAAAAAAACAGAGAAACGAAATTCTTTTCATTTCGGTCTTTACTAACGTCTGCCAAAATGTTTGCAACTAACCTTAGACGATAAAAGTTTTGGAAACTCGCATTAGACGAGACGAGTAAACGAATGAACGTCAGTAACGTGCAGCACTGGATGGTGTGTTAAAGGCAAAGGGGTTGAAAAATCGCCGTATATAATTTATTAAACTGATGAAATATGTTATGATATACTTCTATCTTATATGTAGGTATGTATACAATATTATTTCGTATGCTTATGGCATTATACGCCAGGTGGCAGTGCCGTCAATTCTGTCAATATGAGCTCAAAATTCAAAACGACACACACATCTTGTTTGTGGGTTTATGTTGTAATTAAGATAAATCAACATAATATGTATATTATAATAATATATTTTAAAAATTAAAATCACTTTAAGAGCCGTATAAATTACTTTGTTGCGGATCATCCCTGAAGTAGAACAGTATGAGTTTCTCATCATACATATATTATGTAGTGAAAGTCAATAACTTAAAATGATAATCTACAGATCGTTTCCTTACTTTGAAAAGGTTCTAGCTGACATTTTGGCGAAAAATTACTTTTTGGTGAGAAAAGTTTGTACTAACCGTATTCCAGCATATATGATATATTATTGAATTACGGAGTTAGCAGAATATCGGATTTCATCTGGACACTTTTTTTACTAAATTTATTTGATAAAGTTCTAAGTACCTATGACATTTAATTCATTTCGATTTCTTCAGTGGAATGGATTAAGTTGAGGAAAAAATATGCTTAAAATTTCTTGAGAATTGATTCTGTGATTCTTTTGTGGTATCATAAAATAGTTAATCTAAAACTACCATATAAATGTATAACATATGCAAATTAAGTCATATATAGCATTTGTCATTCTGTTATAAAATATTGTAATGCAACAAAATTTACTTTAATGAACTCCTTTTTTGTTTGTTAATAATATATAAAAAAAAACAGTTGGTGAATCTTTGCTAAATTACATAAGTAAATTGCCTTTAAAAAAACAGATTACTAGCCTAGAAAAATAAAATGTTGCTAAACAGTAGACCATGGCTTGTTAACTACAATATTACAAGGAAAGTGCAGTGCACTCCCTATATACCAGGCAAGCTTAGGATACATACATAAAGACATCGTGTGGAATAGAAATTGTGTTAAAAGAATACAAACATAAAGAGTTAGTTGAAATAATAAGTTATCAACCTTAGCAATAACCATAATATATTTATAATAATTATGGTTGGAAAAACCAAATACTGAAAACATTTACATAATTCCAGTAAGAATTAAAAAGAGGCATTGATTTATATGTTAACAATAATTAGTCTCTTCTCCTGGCATCATGCGTATACACCAACATTTCCTTAGAATTCATTTTTATACTACAAAGGGGCTAGATTTGTATTTTTGATGATGAATAGAGCTTTTGAAAGAAGCCTCCCTGTAAAAACATTATTGAATGCACATTTAACTACCCTGACTTAAGTAAAAACGAGCTAAAGCTAGTTTTTCACTCGGCCCACACATTTGAGCTGTGCAATTCAAGTCACGTAGCTTAGCTGGTAATAATTGGGATAGTGCCAGTTCTACTCGCCACTTTGCCCACTGTAATAAGCTTCCAGGACATTAAGTAAAAGTGAGCTTTTTTACTTCATTCTGTTATTTCACACCAGGAGTAGAGATAACTTTTAAATAAAGACAACTCTCATTTATCATTCAGTCTCTTTACGTTAGTTTACTAAAAAATCATTAAAATGTATAAAATTATAAAAAATGTATAAAAGTTTTTAAAATAATATTTCAACTAGGTACCTCTTTCAGGAGAATTTTTAGACTATTGTTATAAGAATCAAGTTCAATACAAATGATATAAATGTGAAAGAATCGTGTTGAATACATACATTTAAACAAGATATGAAATAAAAAGGTTATTCAGATTCACGAAGTTACCGCCAAGTTTGTGAAAAAAATACGTATTGTCACGCTTTCAACAAAAATAAATATCGAAATAACCATCTGCCTCACAAGCTTATCATCATGAAGGGGGCTAAATACATCTAATTTTGCCATGTAGGACAGAAATCAAAATCAAGGACTGAAATTCACTGTCAACTTATATTGTCTTCTGAGAAAATTCTTTATTGAAAAATATTCTCATGGAATTGCTTTGAACGAGATCAATGATATATTGATATATCTGCTAAATAACGTGTCATTTTTTTATCAAAGCTTTAAGTAGCTTTCTTATGTATGTATTCGAATGTAATCAAAATAGCGTTGCAGGGTTATGTAAAGTCTGTATTCCGCTTTGAGGTTCACTTTCCCTAATTGCAGATATGCCGAAAAAATAAGCATCAAAGACCGTATTTGTTTTGGCATCTGCACCGCGCTATGCAAGCACTTCCGGTTCACGGAGCCTCGCAAAAATTTGCTAAAAATTCCACCTCGACCAAAAGTAATGCGGACGTTCGGTGAACGAGCTTTCCGCGGAGCTTTCTGGGGCTAAGCAAACAGAAAAGCGCTCATTTCGAAGTTTAACTGTTCAAACATTTTTCACCGTGGCAGTCAATTGATAGTTTTGTTATCGATACCTGATAAACGTTTGGTAAAAATATCATCGTTTTAGTGGAAAATATTATTTAGATTATTCCACAAAGTTGTGTATTTAATGCAAAGGTTACTTAAGGGGGTTCCCCCATGTGATATTTTGAAACAATCTTTTTTTTGCATAAAATGATTCTTAAACACGTGTAGAATATGCTGGTAAGTGATTTTACAATATTTGAAGTCGTTGGAATGTTATTGCAGTTAGACTACACTTGTTTAGAGGCGGGACATCGGTCACATTTTGACGCTTCGGCTTGTTAATACACATGTAATTTCAATTCATGAAACAAACCAAAATTTAAGCAATAGCAAAGCAGGCAGCTTCAAAAGTTTTAAAACAGAAAGAAGAAAGAATTATCTATGAACCAGGCATAGCAGATTAATGGAGAGTAAATATTTCATAGTTTAAATCGTATTTGAACTTTCAGACTCGTTTTTCTCAAAACTATGTTTTCCTATCTGGCCTCCACGATATGTCAAGAACGGGTTAGCTGATTGCTTTGAAATTTTAATGTTAGATAAAAAAACATGTTTTGTCATCGTTTGAAAAATTTCCAGGCGTTTTGTTTTTACGTAACCAAAGAGTCGAAAAAAATCATGAAATTTGCACTTGTAAATTGTTCAATTTTCCACATTTTCAAAAGATCCTAGTTCAAACGATTTTTACAGTTTTAAAGATTAAAACACCGTTAAATTTTTTTTTATTTCCGATAAGTCAATCAGCCGGTCGGATGGAGGCCGTTTACCACCTTTTTTCGACATGGGTGCGTTTGGAGTGGTGCACCACACATTGCGATGAAGATTTTAGTCTGAAAATATTTTGACTTACTGTTAAAATGTCAATAAACATATGGTAAAATTTTCAAACTTCTACGTTAATAAAGTTCGACAAAAAAAAAGCTAAAAAATACCGGCCGTCACATGGGGGTCCCCCCTTAAATAATATGCAAGGTTGTGTAAGTCGGTAATAGGTTACTTTATAACTAAAGCACCCTTTGCGATAGTAAGTCTGAAGATGAAGAGGCGAAACATGTGTCATAAATAGTTACACAATACCTGGAATAATCTATTTTAGTTATTTTAAAGTTTTTAAATTTGTATACTTACATATGTAAATAAACTTCCACAAATACATAGAAAGTATGAATACAAATCATTTAAATATTAAAATAAAGCACGATGATAATTTTATTGTTACCGGCTTCCTTTTTAGTTTCAGTTGGACTTATAGTGTCACTGATCCAGACAAATCATAAATTGGAATTAATACTTGTAATAAATAACGTTTTTTTCTATAATATTGTATTGAACGTATTCTTTCCAAAAAAGTTATAACATCGAGCCATAATTGATGGCAATCAGTCAACGTTAAGAACACATTTGATTATCATTCTACTTGCTTCTGAAGAAGAAAAGATTTATGATCAAATGTAGCAAACATGTCACTGACAATTTATTTTAAAATAGGTGAAGAGGGAAATTGGGTCGCGCACAATTTTAGTGACATTGGAAGGTTCGTAAAATATTAATATTTTTGTCATTGAAATTAAAATAAAGTGTTTTCTCGTCTGAAATGTTGAAGTGCAGTGGCAAGAACTTGCGTGGAATTAATATTCGTAACTCACCTGCAGTTTGAGATGCATTCGTCAGAACATCTGCAGTGGCTGCAGCTGCAAAACGAATATTGCGACGCGAGTTCGGAGTCTCTGAGATCGCTGTCAGTGCTTAGAGGTCGACGTGATCCTCGCCACCTGAAATTATGATAAAAGAGCTTTTAATTTAAATTTAAAGGATTTTCAGCGTAATGAGACTGATGAAACTACCAAAATATCTTTGGTTTCTATCAAAACTATACATAGATAACAGTTATTCAATAATATTAAATATGTTGTGACTGAAATTAATAATATTCTCAAAATATATGTATTTTTATAAATTAATTTCATGAAATTAATCGTCAATTTTCAGTGGAAAGACACTGTTCAATTACAAATTACAAATGATTTTTAAATTTAAGTCTGATGAAGGTTCTAAAAGAGGTGAAAAAGGTGACACTATTTGAAGCACAATACGTGGAATGAACAAAGAAACTTTTAATTTTAAATTGAGACTTCCATAGAATCTATTAAAAATACACTGTTAAATTATAGTCACTTAGAGTTTTTAACTAAACCATTGTGGATAATTTGACTTGTGTTCTTGATGTGTGTATTTGATATTTTGAACACATGACCCATTTATTGACAATGGAGAGCAAAGATACTGTATTATGCCTTGTCTTTAAACTTGTCACCCATTTATTATTTATCTATCAAATAAAAGTTAGCTAAAAAGGTAACACACATAGGCTCTGGTGAGTGGAGTCGACAGTTACAATTGTGTAGTAGATAATATATTACGTGTTAATGTTAAATGTCACCAAGCACAGTTTAAGAAAAAAATATTCTTAATTCCTACTTCAGGTAAAATACTTCTGTACATGCTTTTTAAGCTGCCATGTATTACTTTAAAATGAATAATGTATTTCATACACACCGAGACACGCTCTTTGAGTCCACGTGTTCCACGACAATGTTCCACGTGCGGTGTATAAGGTAGAGCAGGAACAGCACCCTGGAGGATTCAGCATTTTCAGGCAGAGGCTTCTTTTTCTTCTTTCCGGTTGTCCATTTCTTACTCGACGTCATGACCACACTCTCAGTACTGTGATTATTACCCATTATGAGTTATTTTTTCAATTATATTTGATATTAAAATCATATGAACGATGATTGTTTATTGTCTTATCTGTTGGTTAACTATATTCTTCTTTTAGTGAAATATTATCAATGAAAATTAGCTTTCAGAATAATGAATTGATTGGTTTTAATAAATTGACATTTACAGCTTGCGTAAATGGTATATGTTGCTTAGTAAATACGTTACACCAAAGTGTCCGCTTTTTCTTTTGTACACACGGTAATAATAACAGTATTTCAACAATTATTACAGTGGTTTAATAATTGAATCTTATTGACAAGAAGTGTGGCACCGAATTAATGTCGGTTCACGCATTTTATTGTGATATTCTTCAATCAGATTATTGTCTTGGTTGAAGTTAAAAGAAATTTGAAGGGTTGTTATTTGTTTTATAATTTACCCTCAATTAAATTTATCAAACTTTTGTAATGTTAAATATTTAAGCTGATATTATAAAAACTCTTGTTGCTTTTATCGTTTTATTTCGAATAAATATTACATATGTGTGGGTTACGCAATTGTTCCCACGTAAATACAACGAATCGCGTAAAATAATTTTAACCACGGTGTAGAGTTTTATGAGGCAAGCTTATTTTGATCGCTGATATGCTGGTGTTTTTTTATATGAATAATTATTATAAAATAACACATATTCTGAACTCAAGTTATAATAAACGGTGTGTAAATATTTTTTACTGGCGTGTTATACTCTACGATTTCTTCATATCATAATTAATGGATCTGTCGTTTAATTTAATCTTTATTTTTTTATTAAAATTTTTCATGTTTGATTGTTACTGTTTTCTTGAAACTTCTTCTTCGATAATTTTCTTTTTTCATTTTCACAAAAAGATGACATCTGAAAAAAAAATCATGCATTTTAACATACGATATATTGTAAAGTAAAAATCAGATCGAAATTCTAAAATTGTTAACACTTTACGCTTTAGAATCGTTACAGATCTCATTATCAAAGATCATTTAATATGAAGGTTTCATTTAATGAAAATCATTGGAATAAAATAATATTATGATGTCAGAGATTACCATGCATTTCATGGAAACTGGTCACAGAAAATTTAAAACCTCAAATTGGAATGACGTATTTTAATAGCTACTTCGTGGTTACATTTTTTAATAGAACAATATTATGAAACATTTGAATATTAACCTTCTATTATTCGTACTTAATTCTTTTTTTTAATAAAAACAATAGAATATGACCAGAAATGATTTTGAAGCTTCGAAGAACTACTTCTCGTAACCCTTTAAAAATGATACATGAGATATTCCCGAAACCTCAAGCTACTTCCATCAATAGTTAACCAACGATTAATGATACCGCATTTTACCATCGAGCATTATGGTATGTACACTGAAAAAATTAATATTTGAATGTTCTTTAATTTGATTCTGTTGCAGTTAAATATTTGAATATTAAGACTTAATATGCTTCCAAAACGTCAGGCACTATTTTAAATTACTACTGAGCGCTATAAAAACTCATTAAACAATATAATCTCGAACTAAATACTCAACCTGTTGATTCAAACATGTGATATTATTTAGAATTGTAGCACACATTTGACTGCAAGTATTTGCAAGGTAATGAAATCACATTAACTAAATGGCTTTAAGCTATAACGTGTACAGAGTTCTCTCAAGAAAGAGCCAATATTATATTATTTATCACAAAGGGCAATACATTTAATCTCCATTTTAAACTTGTTCCAGCGAATAAGGTTATTAGGCGTTTGTTTCAGTGTATGAACAGTCACGGCCGATTTACAGTTAATCGACCACACTCATTATAACTCGTAGGTGATGGACTAAGTGGACCACTTCATAGCGCGTGAGCTTCGATAGAGAAAAATATAGGCCAGCCACAATAATAAATAACTTATCGATTCGAATCAACGATCTGAAAAATAGCTATAAAAAATAAAACTGATTTCCAATCCTGTATTCAAGTTATTTAAATTTGAGTCTCCAAATAAATTCTATGAAATCGGGATAAAATACTCGTCGACAAAATACTATTTTTTAAGAATTATCCATTCGTAATGTGAAACAAACGTATTGGTACAAAAAAAATCACTGCTTATAGTACATGACGAGTTTAAGAATCGACAAGAAATTAACTATTTACTCTTTGTACTCCCCATTTAAGAATCGGATAAATGTTAATAAATGAGGGTAAGCATTCTAGTAATTTAATTGAAAAACCCAATTAAGTTTTGTAAATACTGTGAATTATAACAGAAAACCACCAGATTTATATACAATTTCTGTTATATGAAAAGACAGTAAATGAATCGGGGCTAATGTTTTTCCTTATAAAACACGTATTTTGCTGTGATAATTTAATAACATAATATTTTTTTTCAGTAATTTTTTTCTACTTATAATTAATTATATACATAACAGATGCATTAAGCATTTTAAACTGATACATAATTATTCTTCTGTACCATACCTGGTGCAATAGAGGAGTATGCCTTCTGTATTACTGTAGCGTTTCAATCTAAAATAATTTAACGAGAAATAAGTCACTGTGACTCTTTCGTGGAGAAGGCTGAAATCAGTGACTAGGTATTAGAAATATCGATTTAACGGAATGGGTGGGAATCAACACTACCCATACATTCTTTTCTTTGTGCGAAAGACTATTAATCAAATCGAATGCATGCAGGTGTATATTAAAAGGTTCAAACGATTTGACTTTAGAGTTTGGTATATCTTAAACAGAGGTAAGGATCCTGTAGCATCCTAAAGGTTGCTAAAATCCTTACGTCATTCGAATTATTACTTTCTGCAATGTGGTTGTATTAGACCATATTAAATAAACACAATTTCCTTCAAACCAACCTTCCCAAATGTCCGCTCCCAACTTGGAGCATATGGACTCCTCTCGGAGTTTATCTCAAAATGTTTTTTTCTCCGAGAACTTCTTGTTATTCAGTGCTGTTGAGTAGGGAATGAAAGGATAAGACGACTAGGAAAGGCTAGTGGTTAGCTAATAGGTCTCGCTATATGCTCCGTTTCTTTCAGGATCGGAAAGGTGCGAAGGGATTCTTAACAGCACAATCACCCATTGCCTTAAATAAGAATCAATTTATCGACCGAGAAAATCTGCTCGTACCGGAAACCGAACCCGGGTGGGCCGTCACGGAAGCCAATGACGTTGACCACTGGATAGAAGTACATTTTTGTTTTTAAACAAACTTTCTTCGAGCCTTTTTTCTCAGCATTTCTTTTCCTAATATAGTAATCCTGTTTTTTTATTTTTTATTTATTTATTTAAGAAAAAGCAAATCATGGCATTACAGCTGACGCCAATGCGCCATGCATTTGACAAATATAAATACATGCATTTATATATATATATGTTACAGTGAAACTGTATTCACAGTGAAAATGTATCAAATAATAGATTTGTATGACAACATGATTTCACTGGTCACGATCATTGAAATTATCGGCCCAAGTCGATGATTTGCCGGCCTAAAATTTTGGTTTGCTTCAATGAAACAAAATCAGCAAGTGGTTCCTTTTATAAAAAGAGAACCAAAGAAAAGCACAGACAAACGTAGGGCTGAAGATTGGGCGGTCAAATTTAATGTCAATGACAGCTTGGAGAAAAATATATTATACATACACACATGTAAATACATAATAAAAATCACAAATTAATTAAAAACAAGATGAAAACATTTAAGTCATAAAAACAGAAAATTATTAACATCACATTAGAAATTTCCAAAGCAGTCAACCGAGTGAGTTCCAAGAAAATCAACTGTAATACATAAAAAAACAGTACTCGTCTGAACTCACTCACGTCCATGTGAAATATGTCGACATCCGAAGCAATTTGGTTAAAAATCACTAAATCTCTTCCCAGTGGCATCCCCATTGGCAAATTGGTTCTACTCTTTGGAACAACAAACAACTCCTGTTCACGATTCCTCAAAAAACTATCAGGGACATTCAATTTAACATTTTCAAGAATGGTGGAATTCTCATTTTGGCCTCGGATAAGTCGAAAGAAATATGTGGCCAGATACATTTCTCTTCAAGTATTCAAACTATTGAACGTGAGCATGCCTAAGAGAAAATCGGTTGGATAAAGCCATGGGTAGTATCCGTATGTCCTCAAATAGAGAATTCTAAAAAACTTCTTCTGAACCCTCTCCACCATAAGAACATATTTCGCACGTCTCGGGGCCTCTAATAACGCATGCTTAAGAAAAACGTCTAGTAGCTTAATGAAGGTTAGATTCTTCAAATTTTCTTACCAAGGAACTGTGAAATAAATTGGTTCTTCAACTTATCGATTTAATGACACTTGTGTGTTATTTATACGCGCCGAGAGATAGCGACTACGAGCATAACTTAAAGTCTTAAAGCACTATATTTATGAATTTTTATCTCAAAATGCATCTAAGGTAAGATTGCAAGTGGCGTTGAGTTTATTGAACGACGAACGGTAAATTAATATTTGAAGCGCAAAATGCAAAACCAATAAGAAAACAGTAGTTTTAATTAACACGGTCAACACATTAGCTATCTACCAAATATGTGTTTGATGAACACAATTATTATATATAACATTTTAAGATTTGCGAAGTCAATACTTGGTAGAAAGGCATTATATTAAAAATAATAATAAAAAATAGCACAAATTCCACAATACATTTATAAGATCAGGACCGTTATCGCTCACAGCAAGCATTATCAACTGCTTATCTTATATATAAAACCGAAACGGGGGATGTATGTCTGTAATTCCCTTTTGCATTGTTGTTGCAAGTTCAAACAAACGAATTGATTTCGCTCGCGAAAGTTTCGACGGTAAATTTGTTTCGTTATCAATGTGTGTGTAGAGACTCCAATTACTCGAGTATCGAGTAGTACATATATAAAACCGAAACGGCGTATGTATGTCTGTGGGTCTGTAATTCCCTTTTGCATTGTTGGTAATTAAGTTGCCATAAAAACGAATATGAAAGAAAATATGTTTGATTTTTTTATCGGCGAAGACATTTAGTCAAAATGTAATAAATTAGTCTTCTACTGAACTTTTCCCGGCTTTTATTAATATAATAATGTTTTTATTTACGTGAAGGTATTATTTGACATTTCTTTGACAGCAAATTAGATTTTTTCCTTGAATTTGGACATTTTAATGGGCGAGAATGGGGCTGTCAATATATGAAAGGGGCTGTGAAATGTCAATGCCAGTCTGAAATGTTCATTTTAATTCCATTTTAATTGACCTAGACTTTTGAATTTTGAAAAAAGTTGTTTCAACTTGGCCCGTCTGAATAACCCCACATAACCCCACACTGGTCCGAGCGAAGCCGGGTTCGAACACTAGTAAGTTATATATAAGTGAAGCCGGTTCTGATCTAACAAATTTATTGTGGAATGAGTACTAAAAATGTTTTATTATTTTTATTATATACTAGCCGGTACCCGGCAAGCGATACAATGCTACGCAAAGAAAGAAAGTGTTGTATTTATTGAAGTGCTTTCGAATGCACAATATTTAAGATAAATAATTACAATTTAATTTCACTAACATTGATCGGTATCGATGACATTTGCCGTTTGACGTTTGCTGTTTGTCTTTTGTCGATTGCCTGTGGTACGCGACACCTACTGAAAGTTATTTGTACTATGCCGATAACCTTTGCGAAATTGCAACAATAAGTTGTCAAAATGAACGGAAAATGATTTTTATATAAAAGATCCACTGTTGGTTGATTTTACTATGCCTATAACCTTCGCGCTAGTGCAAGCAATAAGTTGACAAAGTTTTATCGCAATCAGATGAACGGTATGGCAACGCATAAAATACGAACAAACAAACAAGAATTGATTTTTATATAGTAGATAACGAATGGCACATGATGATAAATATGTAAAGATTGATAAATATAAATACATTACTCCTAGCTACAAAACCAGCAGAACAATAAATCTATTGGCTTACATTTGATTAATACTATTTGTAATACTGAGTAGAAATACATTCTTGTACGTAGGGCTACAACCTTTTTCTGAAACAATTCCGAGACATATGGGCTTGACCGATGTATTTTTTTGAGTGTAAGCGTCATTGGTCGATAGCTTTCTCTGAAATTCCGGACAGTTGGACATATTTTGACATTCAACCGGGACTACGAAACTATTTCCGGGACAATCATAGCCAACCCGTGACGGTTGGCAACCCTAATAACACGGTCAAAAAAGGACTGCATATACATAGTTATACTGTGCATACTATTTTCATGACCGACACCGGTCCTGATCTTAATTAATAAATTGTAGAATAAATAAAAAAAATAATGTCTTTTTTTGATTTTTTTTTGTAGAATTCTTATCATCGTAAGTACGGCTTAACTTACTGCTTGATATAAGATATCATAATTTTTGTAAAAAAGCTCTGTATTGTTTTATTTATTATGAGTTGAAAATTCTCGCTATGAGTGAAACCAGTCCTGATCTTGATACATTTATTGGGTTAACAAAATATTTCTCATTATTTTTTACTACAATTTTAAGTTATAACGATAGCGTATAAAGCCATGCCTTTTAAATTGATGAAATATGTGTATACTTTCTGTACTACTTCAAAGTAAATATGTTTTTAATTTAAATATTACGACTTTCCTCCAAACATTGGCAGTTACAATTTATTAATAGTAAGCTATTCTGATAAACTTGTGCACCACACGACGTCACAAAGACGTAGAAAACATCGAAATTGTTTCACAAATTTTTGAAGGAAAACCTTCTCACCCAATAGTGTTGCTGTTTTTGTGTGGTATAATATTTATTGATGAAAGCGTGAGCAATTGATTTACAATGAAGGCAATATTATTCGTAGGTTTATATCTAAAAACAAGCAAGAAAGCATTTCATTGTCTCAAGTAAAATTGTTATGTTTAGTATAACCTCTCAATCCCTAGTTGCTGTATTTATGTGATGTTAGTAACACTTTCGAAATTCGAGATCGCAAAGTTAACACGCATAACAAATGGACATTCTAAATTATTATAAATAAAAAGCAGATGAGCTGAAAGTAGAAATTTATTTATATATTACAGTCTCCATCAAATATAAATTGAATTCATACTATTATAAAAGCCTTTACGATTCTTTCAATTCGAATAAGAATTAGACTGTTTGCAATCACGACTGAAAAGCTTTTCAAATGACGTCCAACAGCCGAAAAACAAATAAAATTTAAATTATGTGTTTCTAGAGTATGTTTATAAAGTAGTCCACGATGAGAAAAATGTGGTATGAATAATAAACACACATTCCAGTTTATAATAAAAATCCAACCACAAAAATACACAATAATTATCATTTATTCATCTTCAGCCGCTGAAAGTCCAACACTTCTTTACAAAGACATTTTCAACCTTATTCGATATTCAATTTTGTGCTGCCGCTCAAACATCTCATCGTACTCCCGATTATGTAGTCGTATGGTCAACGTCGTTGGTTCTGGTTGGGGTGTGGTGTTCAAACGATCGAATCCCAGTACGGAACGTTTCATATTTTTTTTATTGTGAATTCCGTCCCGTTCCACTGATAGTTACATGCCGTACTAACAATGATAAGCTTCATCCACCAATTTTGTCCTGCCTTATACTTATATCACCTGAAGAAAAACCTGGGCGCCTAAGAAAAAACATGAATAAACACATCACATCTCTTCCAAGATTTACTGGTTTACATATTTACTTCCTAAAAAATTACACAGTAGCTTCTACATAAAGTAAATCCTATGGTTAAGGTCATCACTGACCTTATCCATAAGTTTAACAAAGTGACAGAAACCAACTGATAAAAAGAGGGGTTACGTAAGATGCAGGAACTCTTGACACATTTAAGAATTCAGGTTCATTGACACTTACTTTTGACGTGATTTTTCTGAAAAATACGCACGTGAAATATTCAAAAAATCACCATAAGAGACTTTGCATGAAGCGTTATGACCAAACGTCAACGGATCGAATGTGTTTTTTGGGACCGTAATGTGAAGATTAACCCATTATATGCCAGTAGGTATAAGAAAGAATTTTCTAAAAATTGCGTCAGATTTCGGAATACAAGGAAACTATCTTTAAAATCGATATTAAATATATATATTATATATTAAGGAATGTGATTTTAAGAGATGTCGCTATGTATATAAAATGTTTCAAGTATGAAATCATCGACTTGGTTCAGGATTAGTGGGTGTTAAGTGGACTGTATATACACGTGCATTTTCTATGGCCGGCACTGCGCTCACAGAATTGTAGACCGTACATATACGTTTCTGGCATACAACCGGTTAAATGAAACATTCACAATTTTGTTCATCGTGATAGTTTACAGTCATCATTGGTGTCAGCAGCAAGTTGCTCCAGAAACATAAGAGTGTGGCCATCTCTTGCATGTATTATACATACACACACAGTTCAAATGATAGTTATATGAACGATGCTCGGTCATGATCGCTTTGAGACGCTTTTTTTGCAAGTAAATTTTTTTATTGGCTTCTCAGTGTATGAAAACGTAGTATGGCATTACTCCAAACAAAACTGGTTTAACTTTACATATGTTTCTATGACACAACTGTTATTACACGAGTATGATTATACTCTTCATTTTATTGCCCGTGATGGCAGCTGCCGCACGATAATCTCTTTGACGGATTTGCTAACATGTGGCTGGAGCTCGTATGAGATGTTTAGTTTGACCCACATAATGTTGACATATTTGCATACTTGGCAATTATTCCGCGCAACAACTTGACAGTTCAAATAAAAACGATGAACCAGTTTAGGGTCTCGAATCGAATATTCGAATATTTTTAAACATAATTATTTGAACTGTTCTATTTTTAAAACATAAATTTTTACGTGACTTTTTTAAGTATTTAAACACTTCTGTAAGCATTAAGTGACAAATATTTGGTCGTTAAAAATGTCTCATTGAAAGTGCTTTGAAAATTTTACGAAATTATATAATACAAATGGCTATTATTATATAACTTATAGGAGCCCTTATGAAAGTGATAGTTTTAGAAACGGAGATTATTTGGAGAGTATTTAAAAATTTAAATATAAAATCTTATATATAAAACCGAAACGGCGTATGTATGTATGTATGTCTGTAATTTCCTTTTGAATTGTTGTTGCAAGTTGCCATAAAAACGAATATGAAAGAAAATATGTTTGAATTTTTATCGGCGAAGACTTTTAGTCAAAATGTAATAAATTAGTCTTCTAGCAACTTTTTACCGGCTTTTATTAATATAATAATGTTTATTATTTACGTGAATGTATTATTTGACATTTCTTTGACAGCAAATTAGATTTTTTCCTTGAATTTGGACATTTTAATGGGCGAGAATGGGGCGGGGCTGTCATCAAATTAAATAAAGCTTGTGATTTTATTTTAACTATATTTTGGATGTTAGATTTTGTGATATAATTATGTCGAATGATATAACATTAAATAATTATTGGTCGCTTAGTCCGAGCGACGCCAGGTAGCAATACTAGTACTACTATAAAACAAGGCATGCCGACAACAAGTCGAAAATCACGTATCTGATGCTCGTATCGTAAAGTATCTTTTGACTATGTATTAAGCAATTGTATTTTATATTTTGCATTTGTATTTTAGATTGAGGAGTTTGACTGAAGGTGCGTGATGGAATTTTAATATCAAATTTGAATCGTTTGAAATCTGTATTTTAACATAAGTTTTGTCGCTAACGGCCCGGAAATCGCCATTCCGTTTAAGCTAGTTTCAGTCAGTTCATTCGTGCAATTGATATGCATGAAGATGCTGAAAGGCAAAGCCCGAGTCGTTATCGACCAAACTCGTAGAAAAATACAAAAATCAAACGATTCAAATTTGTATTTTCATTAAATATTCGTTATTCGTGATTTCAAATGAAAAATGTTTTTCGAAGTTCGAATATTTGAAAATGTCATTACTCGATAAATTCGAATGTTTGGAATCCCTAGTTGACAGTAAGTACCCTTTTCAATGCAAAGATAAGCTTTACGCACTGTCAACGGTGAAAGAAAAATGAAGCATAACACGTAATGACTAATGACTCAAGACATTCATCATAATAAACAATGTATCATAAATACTTCAGCTAGTGTTATATTGTCTCCGAGGTCGAATGGTCAACACTTCTTCAACAAGTCTTCTGTTGATACGGTTGCACAGTTAAGGTATTGTCTGGCTTATGAATTTGTGTCCGAAAGGCAAAGATTTATGTGAAATTTTCTTCCCTACTTTATCGTCACCTATACTATCCGAGCGTATTGAGTAGCTAACTTTCGTCACCACATCCTTCTTTCCTAACCACTTTTAAAATGTAAAGATTAAGCAATTTACAATCAGTTCTGGTAAAAACCATAAACTACACATTTTTTTACCATATCCGCTTCTGACTTGGAGCATATGGACTCCTCACGGAGTTTACTGCATGTAAACATTATAGCATATTTTTTTAACCACATTTTTTCGAAGAGATTATGGATTGTAAGGATACAGGCACAAGGACAAGACTAGTGGTAAGCTAATCGCTTTTGCTTCGCCCTGATTTTTGGTATTGGAAGGGTGGGAAAGGGATATTCAACAACACACATCCATGCCTTCGAATAGGGATTGATAAATCGACTGATTTTTTTTATAGTGCATGGACTTGAACACGGATGGTCTGTCATGGAAGCCAACGACGTTGACCACTGACATTAAGTACATCTATATTTTAAAACAAACTTTCTTTGAGACTTTTTACTCAGCACATCTTTTCCCAGTATAGAATCCTAAGAAAGCATGTCGATGGAAACCGTTTATTGTGACCAGCTTAATGAAGGTTAGATTCTTCAAAATTTGTTTAATCTTTATTTCAATGCGCCATTTTAACACGAAAATATCTTGAAGGAAGGCAACATTACACCACAAGAATGCATGGACTTAGCACCTAATTTTATTAATCGATTCGAATATAATTATTTCAACGTGTACACTTAGTACCCGAAAGTCCCGAAATCTTTTATTTTTTAATATATAAGACAAATTTAAATCGTTTGAAATTTATACTTTTCTATGAGATTTGTCGCTAACGACCCGGGTTTTGATTCAAATTTGATATTAAAATTCCATCAAGCTAGTCCGGTCCGTGGCGCAGTGTTAAAGTTATTGGCTTGCGTGCCTGACCGTCCGTGTTCGATTCCCGGTACGAGCGGATTTTTTCAGTCGATAAATCTGTTCAAAGGCATGGGAATTTGTGTTGTCGAAAATCCCTCCCCACCTTTCCTTTCCCAAATATCGACACATAGCGAGAGCGATTAGCTTACAACTAGTCCTGTCCGGGTGCTTGAAAAATCCATCAAGCATCTTTAATAGGAATTCTTCATTTAAAAGTCAAAAAACAACTCAAATACTTGCAAAATACAAAATTGAATCAAATACAAATGAATCTAAATGAAACATTAATTATATCAATTGACAATCTTTATTGCATTTTTCATATGTAATTAACAAGCATAATATACTATTTTTTAATAACCAAATAAAAACAGTTTCGCTATGAGAAAGAAACATTTACAATTACACAAGAGCAAATTAACTGTTTTGTAACATACTCATTTAATGATTAATTTCAATAAGACAAGACAGGACAAGGTTAGATATGATTTATTACCCGCACACTCAAAATACAAAACAAACTTTATTTAATTCGATTAGACGCACTGTGTTTTCTATCACAATATCATCAAAATAGTGCTCGTTGCTTCATTTTTAACCTTGGGTGTTGAGCATAATTGAATCATTAGAATTATTATGCTTGTACGAGATTTAATCTCGTTCCGTTAGTCGTAATAATATAATCTCAAGAAGAGAAATGTTCGCTATTATTATCAGTGCGTGCCTGTCCAAGAAGAACAGGTGTGTGAGCAATACGATTTTGTAGTATTTAAGTGGAGAATTAGATTACTATGTTATTAGAGTAGAAATGATTTAAATATTTATACAGTTAATGTGCATATTAAATTTACCAAGTTTATCGGAATACCGTGCTATATACGAGTGCAAAATGGTCTGTTTTACAGCAATAAATGTTGATTTAAGTACATTATACTAAATATATTATTACAAGAATTCAGATTAGCAAAGACCATCCTGATGCAAATAAATCTAAAGTAAGACAAGTACAAAAATCATCTTATTATTTTTTAATACAAAGCTATTCCACCAATTATTGACAGTAAGCACTTTAAAGGCGAACAATTCGGATGATAAAATTGTAATTGACTCTTCGCATTAAAATTTTATGGTTTTGACTGAGCGGTTTTGACTTGACTTTTGACCATGAGCTAAACCGGTCCTGATCTAATAAATTTTACGTGGAAAAAGTACTAAAAATGTATTATTATTTTTATTATAATGCCTTTCCACCAAGTATTGACAGTGAACACCTTAAAAGTGAGATAATATATCAATGGCTCAGTTGCATAGAACAGTCATTAATTTGATGTTCTGAGTTAAATTATACATTATGCTCGAATCTATTACGGCTCCACAGAAGTACCCATAATACAATAATCTGGTTCTCTCTCCTGAGACACGTTTGCAAACAATATTTCAGTTCCATAAAGCTGCAACTCGAAATAACGTTAAATGGTTGTGATAATATACATACATTTTGTTCTACCACCCTGACTTTTGTGTGATACATCAGTAGACAGCTCAATTGCAAGCTCACAAAGAAAAAAGTATAATAGTCAAACAATGTTGCATTTCAACAAAAAAGTAAACAATCTAAGTTTTTCCAATATTTTTTGCATTACGAAGCATTTGGTATTTTTTTTTTATTATAAGTTGTGGACTACTGGCTTTTTTAAATTACCTGTACATAAAATATTATATAATAAATCCAAAACTTCAAAAGTCTACCGGTGTATTTAATTAATCGTAGTACGAAGCCAACCCCGTAAAACCAATGGTCATTATGGAAAACTGATTATTAAGCATGCACATACAAGTGCGTGCCACGTAGAAGTGCCACCTGTCAACGCTTATTTTTAATAAACATCTTCAAACACACACTCACCGTGCTGTTATAGTGCAGTGCGTTGCAGACATACCGACATATAATTAATTATTGATACAAAATATGTTAAATAATGTAAGGCTCATTTTGTCTTTCAACTATTGTATCAATTTAAGGGGTAAATAATATATTAAATCCGAAAAAAATAGGAATATTATCACCTAAAAAATGATAGCCAAGCCTTGATGTTAAATAACACTTTAATTGTCATTTCTTGGTGGACAGAAATAATAAGAATTGAACAAATAACACAAAATGTTCTGCAATAATTGCACCGACTGTATTATGATCAGTACCGGTTTTGTTCCAGCTCATTCACTCATGGCAGCAGTCCTGATAGTTATGAAATATGTGCCATAAGTTCAAAAAAATGTGCCTTACTTATTTAATGTAGGTACATGATGCGGTTGGTAGGTCTTTGCCTGTCCTTCAATGATATTTATCTTATGGATTTACACATGAAAACTAGATTTCACTTAAAACGTACAACAGTTTGGTGCATACTCACCTAAATAATTCAATTGTTTTTACAAGGCTGTCACAGTTACATAATTTTCTCATATTTTAAAATATTAAAATAGTGCTAAGCGGTCAACATTGCAACACTCGTTCGTAAATGTAGACCGCTTTGATTAAATCGAGTAAGATATTTGTAATTTTATGAAACAGTAATTTTAGTAAAATAATCTTGAATCTCTGTTGCTTGATAAAATGTACTCTTAATCATTACCTATAAACCCAGTATTAAGACTGAGCTATCAAGAGAGAATCAATATTCAACTATTTTGTAACTTTGTTTATTTTGTACACATATTTTGTTCACCATGTCTGCTCCCAACATAGGGCGTATGGATTCATCAAGCAGTTTATCTCTACATGTTTTTTCTACGAGAACCGCTTGTTACTCAACCTTTCTTTTTTTAGAGGAGAGTAGAGATTGAAAGGAAAGACGACTTAGGATATGACTAGTGATTAGTTAATCGCTCTTGCTACGCACCGCTTTTTGTGATCAGAAAGATGGGAAAGAATTTTTAAACAACAAAAAAACCCTTTGCTTTCTAACAGAATCGATAAATCTGCTCGTACTGCGGCTTCGGCCGGGCGGTCCATCACGGATACCAAAGACGTTGACCACTGCACCACGGACCGGACATGTATGCATTGTCAACTTTAAATGAAATGTTACAACACAAAAAAAGCATAGATATTCAATGAAATTAAAGCTGCGATAAAAATATAGCTTTTACATGGACAAAAGCGTGACTGAGTTGGCATAAAAACAATATGCCTGTGTGATAAAGAAGTGTATATTATAAATTAATATACAATGAAAATAAATCAAAATTTGACAGTTCATAAAAAAACACGCTTCGGAAACATGAAAATTAAAAAAACAGGTAGTGGAAAAACAGTCAATAAACCGAAATCCTGGCAACAACGGTATTGCAATTAATCTCTGCTCTGATTAAGTGTTTAAAAATCGCCGTTGAAACTGATACTAAGAATGTAAAAACGGAGAAGATTAACAGTAAAAAGACAAACTTATAATCCAAACAACTGAAGCTTAAAAAAAATAATGATACCTATTACATTAAAAATATAATAACACCTCCAAGTAGTTATTCCGGTTTACTTCTTATGTGTTATTACAGCATTAAAATGGTATTACGTCCATGCACGTTGTTTGCATTATTGAGTTTATTGTCTTGCGGTTTTTCGTCTAACCACAAATACGTATTTTAAGTACGAAGTATAGAAAAAATCAGCGACCGTTTATCATATATATGTGGCTAGAATGTATGCCAAAGTAATATTATTCGCTGGTTCCATTTCTTCAAAAGATGATATTGAAAAAAAACCTCTCACTTAATGACATCCGATTTTATTTGAGATAACAGTAATACGACTCGACAATATAGAAACTGAGACAAAAAAAAATGAAATTGAAAATGATTGCCTCATTAAATACAAATTAAAATTAAAAAAAAATATTACGTTCATAGTTAGATTTAATTCATTCGTGAAACCTCTAATGCAATAATGATGGGCCTTCACTGTAACCCAGCGATCTCTTGCCTTCAGAATTAAGACCGAGAGCCATTCTTCTCGATGACCCTCCATATGTACAGACGAAAAAGTTAGCTGACTTCTTGAACGATAGCGATAGCGCCCTTTTATCAGCAACAATGGGAAGGGAAAACAAAAAAAAAACACTAAACTTCGCCTTGAGCCAAAGGAGACTGGAAGAACTTTTGGACAAAACTCGTGGAAAAGTAAAAAATTAAAACTATTCAATTTTCATCGAGCACCATCAGTTGAAATCCTAAATTTAGCTCACATAAACCATAAAGCTTCGAAAATTAATAAAACATTTTTTTTTTGTTTAAAAAATGTAAGCTACATACGTTTACAGTTAGAACAAAACTGAGTAAATTTTTAGTGTAATGCCTGTCCACTAAGAATTCAATCTTATTATTCACTGTGTTATTTCGTGAAAAAGAAACTGTAAAAAATATCTTAGTATTAGTGAAAACATTTGTGACTTCTATGATGAAAAGTTAAAAAAATATGACATGTAGTCGCGTGATAATTTTAGAGTCTTTTATGAACATTGATGACATAAATATTATCATGATACTCATATGACATTTCAACTGTAATGTAGTTAAAATTTATAAAGTTTCTCATTTGAAGGTTTAATTTTAGTACCCTTGTAAGTTTAAAACTGTCTTACAGTTCAGCAAGTTATGATTCATGACCATAAATCTGTCTGTGAGTATCTGTCAGTTTATTTATTACAGTACAATGGTTATTACGTGAACGTACACTGTCATTTAAAAAAATTATATGCTTGCGCCTACTTAGCAGATGATTGTGGTCACAAAATTTGCGACCACATAGATTCACTTCCAAATAATTTCGGTAAACACTGCGGTACAGCTTCTCGAAAAAATAATGAGAACAAATCGGTAATGATTCATATAGTTGCATTTTAAGGCTAAAATGTGTAAATTCGAATATAATTAACGTTGAAAAACCCTTTGTCAGAATTACTTGTTTTGACGAAACATACTTCAAAATATGTGTGTCAATCACATACAATTATCCAAAAATGTATCGTTATATGTGATAATACTCTATACATGATAATTAATTTGTTTCAAAATAACTCATCTGTGATATACGAAGATTGCTGTTTATTTATTTTATTTCTATATTTTTTATGAAAATAACAAACTGTTCATTTATCGAGTATCAAAAGAGATGTTTTTCAAAATTTCTTTGTATAGTTTTGATGTTTTTAAAAAATTTGAATTTGATTTTCGTCATTACAAAAAGTTTAGCTCAGTGGGAGAAATGGATATTTGATTAAAAATCTAATATAAAAAACAATATTTATTTGTTATTGTTTGTTTGCACTGCCATACCATACCGTTCATCCGATCGCAATGAAACTTTGACAAACTTTTTGCTTACTCTTGGGTGGAGGTTTTTGGCATGGTAAAATTAGCTGACAGTAGTTACAGTATTCTTTTATATAAAAATCAATGTTTTTTCATATTTTATGCGCTGCCATACCGTTTATTTTGACAACTTATTTTTGCACTTGTGCAAAGGCTATAAAACAGTGGTTCTCATGTGCGGCCACCATAGGATTTTGCTGAGGCCACCAACAGCTTCACAGTTAATATTGATACTTATTAAATATGTGTTTCACAAGTTAATTTGTCAAAAAAGACACTGAAAATTTAATATTTTGTATGTGTTGTATTGTGCATCAAGAATTTTTAGTCATGAAAAACTCAAACACATACATGTTTAGGTGTTTTTGACAAAAAAAGACCCAACACAAAAATTAGGTGCGGCCACCAGACATTTTCGTAGGATCGCTGGTGTTCCTAATGCGGCCACAGCCAAATTTTACGTGAGAAACACTACTATAGAAATAGTAAAATTAAATTTCAGTAGGTGGCGCGTGTGTCTCACCATAAACAATGGGAAAAAGACAATTATCAAACGTCAAACGGCAAATGTCATCGATACCGATCAATGTTAGTGAAAATAAATCTAAAATATTGTGCATCCGAAAGCACTTCAATAAACACAAACACTTTCTTTCTTTGAGTTGCATTGCAACGCTTGCTGGGTACCGGCTAGTATATATAGTATTATATATCATACCGATGCTGATAATAGTCCATGTCAAGACAGTGTCAACGTCGTTGGCTTCGGTTGCGGAACTGACGGTTTTAACTCTCTATCTGCTTAATTTCATGTATTGATTTCTGTTCAAAAGTATGGATATGTGTTCCATTCCGATGCATCCACTCTTAAAAACGAGGCGTAGTGAAGGGAATAGATAGGCGCCCACCCTGTTCGTACCCAAGTTCTTTTATGCCTAATTTCTTAAAGAAAAAGAGGTTGAGAAATCGAATATAAATAAATTCGCATAAAACATCCTCTGTTGACCATAGGCTTGATTAGTAGCGAACATATTAACAAAAGTAATTTTTCAACAAAACAAAGAAAGGTGATACTTAGAAGAGAAATACTATTTTCGCTTCACAAATATAAATAAAATTATGATTTGTATATAATTCTTTTTTATTAAATATAAAGGTAACTTTTAAGCACTAAATAAATGACATTTAATGTTCATGGATAGAAATAAAGTGTGTAGAGTTAGATGCTTTAAATTTTTATATGATGGATTAAAAGCCGTTGTTTATTAACAGGAAATTACAGCGATAAATTTATTTATAATGATAACCCATTTTATCGGGGCTATCATAAAAAAACAATCTAAAATAACCGTCAAATCAGCTATTAATTGAATACAAAATCATTCAAGTAAATGCAAGACCTTGACATGTAAAGTAAAGTAAAATACGATACAATCCATACAAAATCGCTGTCGTCTTTAATGATTATTGTTCTTAGCTTAGTTAAGATAACAATGTAGAAACACAGGAAAAACGTTTGTTTATCTGATTTATTTGTATATTTCTTCAAGTGGTAATTATTTATTTACGACTGCGTTTTGTTTGAGAGGTCCTTCATAAAACGTCAGCTTGGGTGCCATTCAAATATTAAAAATGATAACGTAATATTTTTATCATTTAAAACGAATGAAGTTATTATACCTGTTTATTAATTGAGGATATCCGTTACAGTTCATTTTAAACAAATTATAAATGCCGTTTTTGATTGAACATCAAGATTATGGTCGTATTAACACAGATTTTATATGAAGATTTAGTTTAATTATGTGTAAACTAGGCTATCTTTTACATATATTTCTTGTCATCCTTAGCATAGCAAATTTATTTGAAAAGCAACACTAAGTCTTAAGATTTTTCAGTCATATCCGCTCTCTTTGTGAATAATTTGAACTATTGAAGATCAGTAGTATTGAAATAGAATCTACGATACATATTACTAGTATACAATGAAACCAACGAGTGGAAATTTGACCACATACCCGATAAGACTGAGAATCGTACTTGGGAACTTCTTTAGGTAGTATTGAATATAATTAATTTGACAATAGCTTGAAGTTGGCTAATTTTAATGAACCTTAGTTTGATCTACCTTAAATAACATTAACCACACTGCAGCTCCAAATTTGCGTTGGCAAAAATCGATACGTAAAATTGAAGAGGTCAGACGTAAATGTAGCTTTCACAAAAAACATGAGTTTTAATCTATGAATGCAGAATCATAGAGCTAAAAAATTTGTGGCTTGGCTTAAATTTTTGAAGAAAACTCGTCTTTATTGAATAAAGAATCAAAGTCGACAATTCACTTCAGAAAAAAAACTGCACCTAAAGTCTTACTTTAGCAAATGTAGTGCTTTTGAATTTAATGTTGTTTAGAAATGCAATCAAATTCATCCCTTATTTTTAAATAAAAATACGCTCGAGTAAAGTATAGCACACATAAATAAAATTTACTTATAATGCACTTATCAGTAATATAATACAATTTTGATTTTTCATGTATTGTTTTACTAATTGTGACACGTCTTTCGACTCGTTCAGTAGCATCTTCGGACATACTATCTCAAAGGTTTTGTAAGTAATAATACAAGATTAATTATAATATTCTAAAAACGTATAAATTAATCCTGCTTTACAACTCAAGCAACCTTTGCGATATTAAGAAAGAAGATGCATCTGAAAGAGTCAAAACACGTGCCACGATTAGTAACACAATACGTGGAATAATCGCACCTTTTTTTTCTTCAAATAACTTTCTGTAAAGCTATCGCCAAATCCATCAAAAGCACTAATAAGTAAAAACTACTTCCATGGTAGAAAGCTACATTTACTTCTGACGCCTTAACTGTTATTTCATCTTATTTTTTTAAATCAATATTTTTGTTTGTTTGATGTTCGTACTCTATGCGCTGCCATACCGTTCATCCGATTGCGATAAAGTATAATTTTATATATGGATAAATTTGGTGATTTGTTATGTGGACGCCTACAAAGGTTTCTTAATCATCTACCTATGTATATAAAAATGAATCATTGTCGTTTTTTGATAGGCATTGCAACGCTTGCCGGGTACCGGCTAGTAATATTATAAACTTTCATCATCTTTATTAAGTTCAACTTCTTAAAAGTAAAAGTCTATTTCAAATGAGAAGGTTTGAATAATCTTAACTAGTAATGTCAATTGTCTTATCTAAAATAGTACTTACAGCCAGTGTTACTTCACCTTTTGCAGTCGCGACCTCTTAAGTGTTTCTCACGTTTGCAGTAATATCATTATCATTATGTTATACGACCCTTTACGTAATGTTAAAAGGTTTTATTCGCCTAATGAGCGAGTGAAGGTGCTGTTTATCGATGAAACGAAGTGAAATTTATTTAGATGTGCCGAGCTCTTTAGTATCCCAAACACAGTGTGGGCGTTTGAGAAATATCGATAACACGTTCTGGCTGCAATACAGGTAGTTATATTGGTCGAAAATCTGCATCTGTGTTATATTTTTCTTTTTTTCTCATGATACTAAAAGAGACACTAAAAAACATTCGTAAAAAATGCTTATTCCATATATATGTAAGAAGACAAAATATCGAGCTATATTGATATCTATGAAATAAATTTTAACACACGGATAGCACACTCCTTTACTTTGCAAAAAAGTGGTGGAAATAATGAGTAGTATCGATCATAGTATCATTGAAATATTATGTTAAAGCTTGTTTAATACTACCTAGAAAATTATAAACAATCACCTTTTAAACACACATATTTTTAATTAACTGAACGAATTAAAATTATTTATCAATAATGATTGCATTTAATTGGTAGTCTATAATCCAAAGTCAAAATATCCAAGTTTGTAGTTCAAGTCATTCTTAACCCTTTCTAATACTTCTTATAAACTAAATAAATGATATTTTTTTTTTAAACTTATCACGGTGGGATTCTGCCAAGTGCCTTTTCAACCATTTTCGCTTCCATTGTTGAGCAGTTGTAAACCTTAAAGATATATATCAACGGAGAAGGGTTGTTATTCAATCGCTTATCTCCTATTTTGTTTTATATAGAAAGGTTGGATCAACGAAAGTTATAAGCATTTTGATCTAGCTTATTTCCTAAGATCGGATTTGAGTTGAAATATATTCAGATATTATACACATCCATGCTAAAGACTCCAATTACTCAACAACTCAACTATTCGAGTATCGAGTATACTCGAGTAGCTTCAAATGTACAAAAATATATATTATTAATCCAAATTTGTGAATATAAATAGATGATAAATAAATTAGCCGATTTTATTCCATACATTTAATTCAATTTATGAAACATATATTTCGAAAATAATAAAGAATTAAACGTTTCAAATTTTAATTTGGTTCGAAGCTTAATTTTTTTATTCTCTGTAGAAAAAGCTATATCTGTTGCTGTGGACGTTGGCTTAAAAGTTATAAATGAATTCAATTATGCTTCAAGTTTTTCTGTCCGCTGTTGGAAATTGAAATTATTGTATTACTCGAGTATTTTTCAAATTACTCGAGTGTCGATAACTTGAAAAATGGACGAGTATACTCGAATTGGAGACTCTAATCCATGCTTTCAAGCACATTCGCTAGAAAGAAAAAAAGTATTCGCGTTGAAAATATACTTAATTTATAGTCCGTTTAAAAACTTCCAATGAGCCAATACCCATTGGTTAAGAGTCACTGCTATAAGCAATATCCGCATGGGCAAAAAAAGCTGCAAGCGTCTTTGCTAGACCGTCTAGTTATTGGAAATGTTCAACATTACTCTATTATGTAACATCAGGAAGAAGACAAGACGTCACGTAGCTTGGAAAATATGTTGCCCAGAAGTTTTAAAGCTAAACTCTCCGATGATTTATCAAACAAGATAAATATTTGCCTTTTAATTGCATAATATGTATGATCACGCCATGTAATATAATTAACTCAACGATTCTGTTATAAATCATCTAACGTTCAACACACTGCAGGCATCGTTCATAGTAATTATTCATTAACGATATCTACTCTGTTTATACACAAGTGAAGTAGGTTTTTTCCACCACCGCCCGTTGTGTTTATGCAGCTGATGTTTCATGGCCGCCTTTTATAACGTGATCGACAGAGAAAAAATAGTCTACCCTTCACAATCATAGCCCGAGCAGATCTGCACGAGACAGTATGCTTGAAAATAGAAAATAATAAAATAAATTATAATGATTAGCAACTGAAATCAATTTGAATGTAAAAATCCTTTGTATACAAAACCCGACGTGTTTGACTCTAGTGAATAATTTAGATTATTTCGATCCTGAAATAAATTAGCATTTTTTTCAAATGCAAATAAGTTGCCTTATTAACAATAAAGTCAGCCTGGCCTATTGGATCATGTGAGGACGGACCTCATAATACAAAAGCATTTGATATTGCAGCTAATGCTAATGCGTCAAAAAATTTTGAATCCAGAAAATCATACGAGTTAAGCTTGACGAAAATTTTTTATAGGCCACACGAAAACAACGCAATGAGAAATTACATCACATTCAACCATGTTAAAGATTTCAAACTTTAATTGGTTTTGAATTTGTTGGGACTTGAACCCAGATCCACTTGATTGCTTTAGTACTTAATGACGTTTCAATAAGACAATCGAGGTTGGCTTAGTATACCTATTGATAATCATATTTTTACCGAAATTACGAAATGTGGTATTGCAATAGTTTACATTTCCGTAGAAAAAGTAAAAATTTATACCAAAGATTATCGGCTTCAAACAATTTTACTCTTTAAACATAAATGAAAAGTCAAGATATTGACAAACAATTTCATACGTACAAAGCTTAAAAAGCAGTGCTTAAAGGCGCATGTCTAAAAAATTTAATTTAATTTAATGTCTAATTTTAGAACCGGATATAACTCAGAAATAGCGCGATAGCTTCATTAGCCCAGTGACTTTAATCATGCGTGGATTCCATTTTTAAATGAATACATTATTTGCAGTAATAATGTAGTATGTCGTTTGAAATATTTGGTGTTCATCTATATGTGTATATGTAAAAAAAGTAGTGTTTGTTTGTTTCTTATGCATTACAATACCGTTCATCCGATTGCAATGAAACTTTAGTGATTTGTTGTGTGGACACCCAGAAAGGTTTTTTAATTATATAAAAATAAATGCTTTATTGTTTCTTATGCGATCCCATACAAAAAATATCGTGTATCCAAAAGCATTTCAAAAAATACAATTAAAACACAAACACTTTTTTTCTTTGAGAGGCATTGCAACACTTGCCGGGTACTGGCTAGTATATTATGAAACCAACCGATTTGATAGTATAATAGCAAAATTCTTTTCTTGTAATGTGTCAACTGTTTATATATTTTTCAAAGCTTGAACATCTTTCGTTAAATTTAGATTGTCTTGATCTTTTCTTTTCGAGCAGGAAGTGCTTGCAAATTTTTTACTTGGCGTCTATAACAGAACGTGCTTTAAACAACATCGTGTAATAACGAGTAGGAACAGACTTGTCGCGAAGACCCGCTTGCATAACACCATTACATATACTTAACATAATTGAAATGAAATAATAATAGAAGGCACAAATATCAAGGTAGGTAGCTATTCAGTTCTACAAGAATAATGAGATAAACTTTGAAGATTTTAACGGTAAAGTTTAAGCGGATTTAGTTTATTTATATTATTAAATAATTAGACAGGATATAATTAATATCGTCTTATTTGCTCTTAATTCTTTTTTTAAGCCACGTTAGCTTTAAATATGCATATAAACTTCTTGTATAATTCGTGTCTATTGGTTACTTTGTTGCTCAACCTTTAATTAGGAGAGAGTAGGGATAAAAAGGTAGGCCTAAAACATGACGATTGGTATGCTTATCGCTCTTCACCCCAGCATAAGAATCGAAACGGTGAAAGAGAACTTTAGACATCACATGTATCCATATCCTCAAACAAAATGCATTATTCGAAAGAAGAATCAATTTATGAAACTGCCCGTACTGGAATAAAGTCCATACCGCACCACAACCGAAGTCAATAGCGCATCTTCTTCGACCACGGTCCAGGATAATTAGATCAATACGATAGCATTCAGTAAATGTTTCAGGTTGTCTATTCAACACAGACACGATAATAATAACTAGACAAGAAGCTTTATTTACAAGTTTACGTGGATGTAATTAAGTGAGCTTTGTATTATACATAGTTTAAATAAGAAAATGTGTCAATACTAGTTTTATAGTTAGGAAGGTAATTAACTTTATTATTTATATTTATCTTTAATTGTATGAATTGTAATCAAAGTTAAAAACTTTTTTTAATGAATATAATATTTTCAGCATGCTCACTCACACATTGAAAGCTTTTTATGGCGATTTCTATCATAATTTTGAATTCTATCTTAATTGCGTTCAATTTAACAATCAACGCAAACGGTAACCAAATTGCTTATACTATTTTGTATGTGTATTGAAATTACTTAAACTGGCCCAACTCAACAATAAAAATACCATCTTCGTATACGAGACAATTTGTATGATCGTAAAAAATGTCATCATAATATAATATTACTAAAGTTATTTTAAAATTATTAAATGTACGTTAACATTTTTTTGTGAGTGCCGTAATAAAATCAGTAACAATTGGACACTTCGTCTTCATGACCCACTTCCTACTATCTGCTTCTAGTAACCAAACATTTCACAATACTAGGTGTAGAAAATACTTTGCAGTGCGTAAACTTCGTTGTTCAATGCGATTCAATACATATTGAATTTCACAAGAATGAAATTAAAAGCGTGATCTGTTTTTTCTTTATAATTTAATTGAAAGAAAGCAGGTATTGATTGATTGAGTACAAATAGTTTCTTTCCTATGGCAATATGCCAGTAGAAAATAAATATTGTGTCCGAAACACTTTGTTTAACGATATAAGAACAACGCGTTACGATAGTATCTCTGATTTGTATGCGACTCCTTCTTTACCTCTCACAGAGTCTTTTTGCTATTTATGCAGGCTTTTGCAATATAAAAATTGCAGACAAAATAATTTGTAAAATTGAAAATTCTTCTTTCGCTTTGTCTCCATTTTTGCTCCATTTAGAAACTTGATTCTAATGATCAATCTAGTGGTAGAATGAATTCAATTCTCATCAATCATGAAAAATTATGTGACAGTTTTAATGGAACTATGTATCATAAAACGTAGATCTATATAGCTAAAATTATATTATCTATAGTTACAGCAAGATACTAAAACATTGTAAAAACCTATCCCATGTTGCCATTTTTTAATTATATTAAAAATGGCTACTTTTATGAGATGCCAAATTACAAATCGATTTAAAAATACGTAAATTCAATTGCATAGTTAATATAATGCCGAATTTCATTCATCGTTTTTTCAATACTTATTTCAGAAGCACTTTGTTCTGATGTCAAAATAATATTCGTCCACGTACAAAATAAGTCCACATATAACTCTAACCCCATTATTTTAATGTTTTCCACTTATTCTAATTCTATACGATTAAGAAAATAAAAATAAACCAGAAAATTCTGTGAAAATTTATTTAAGCAGAACTCTATTATTTTGTGCAACAACTGCCATTGCTTTTATATTGGAAAATATCGAAAAAGTGGTTTATATTGTGAGTGAAACTATAAAAATACCCTGTTCTCAAACCTCCAAATGCTATCATTTATATTATGAAGCTATTTATATCAAACATAGATTCCAATAAAACAGCTATTGCAGGTACATAATTATGTTTTCTATGATTTAATTGTCATCCTTATAATAAGTGAAACAAAGTAATTAGTTTTTTGCAAAAGTAATACTTTGCTGGATGAAGATCTTTCAATCCAACCAATAATTCATTTGGACGTATTCATTTGTATCTTGAGCTGAAATAATTATACTGAGGATCCTATGTTCTCCAGATTGAAAGTGTTTTTATTTTACTGTATTTTATTTTTTACGAAGCTATCATCAAATGAATTTAATTTAAATTGCATGAAGACACTGCTGTTTTACTGTTGCAGCTTTTATGAAATCCTAACTACTCCGACGAATTAATAGATTTTGCTGGAGTTGTTTGTAGTTAAACTCTGATAGATGCTTTGGCCGACGTAAAATAATTTCAAAATTATGGTTGAAACCCGCGTTTCCGGGCAAGTACCGTTGAATCGTATTTCTAAGTGTAATTGCTAGAAAGATATTCAGACAAAAACTGGATTAGGAAAAGATTAATAAATATTGACAACAGCCCTTTACGACAAGTGATGACTGCTTTTATTATTGAATTTTATTACTATTAAATATGGTTGCTTTATAATAATTTATGTGTAATATAAGCAGGGCT
Organism: Himalopsyche kuldschensis; assembly: GCA_028554975.1. NCBI lineage: Eukaryota > Metazoa > Arthropoda > Insecta > Trichoptera > Rhyacophilidae > Himalopsyche > Himalopsyche kuldschensis. Next base: position 5,077,889 of record JAHFWI010000005.1, read on the forward strand.
TAACATTTTATATCTTTTCATTTATATTAGTATAGGAATCACCAGATGATCAAATTATTGCTATGTATGTATTATATTATCTGAAAAGATATGGTTCTACAGGAACTACTTGTAACTTAGTTACTCAATTTTTTTGTACAGAAAAAGGATATAAAGGTAATGCTTAAACAGGAAAATTATTGTTCAGTTCGCCATTCTCGAAACGTCTTACATTTAAGGATAAATGACAAGGATTTAAAAACACGACAGACATCCATGTATTTGTACATATGAACTATTTACGGAGGTATCTGAACTGATGTATTCCTAAAAAAAACTGCTGACTATTAAGTCGCTTAAATTAGCCGTTTAAGGGACGAGCATAAATAGAAAAATATTACTCGCGTAGGATTAGTGATTAGCTAATCGCTCTATTATTTTTAGGATCGAGTGGAAGGGAGAATTTTGTATATCAAATATCTATACGTTCGGACACAAGTTCATAAATTACATTAACAATTAAGCGACTTAGCCTTAGCGATCAAGTGGGTTTTGGTTAAAGTCAGGTCAGATTTTTCAATTTAAAAATAGATCTTGGACATGGGTGATTGTCATTTTTTGATTGATTCGTAAAAAAAATCATCGAGTATATCTCATTATTTATTCATAAATATTTGGCGCATTGGCATTGCTGTAATGCCAAATATATGTATTTAAAATCTATAATATGCATAATTTGGACGATGGTTGGTACTACTGACGAAGGAAGTAGTTCATTATTACTTGACAAAGACTTACTTGACAAATTTAATAAAAACGATTTATTTTGAAATTGTATCACGTTTTATAATTTTAAATTTTTCCCAAATGCTATAAATATGCGTTAATAAGCGTTTGGTGTCCCTTAGTGTAAATGTTTAATCAATGCATATTAATTTAAAACGGGCTCGCCGAATGCAATGCGGATGGGCGGGACGGGCGTTTATATTTACTTGTGCTGATGTTCTCTCTTCAGCTCATGTTCGCAATATACCTTCGATGCAATCATTCCTCTATTTTTATGCAGCATGCATGTTCATGCAGAAGATTGAAACTTTTCATTCAATTGATATCCGGAACAAAAAACTTCTAAATATTTGAATATGGAATCGTTTATGACTGACAATAAGATAATGATTTTAAAATATGGAACGCCAGCGTTAGCGTCTAGAACAAGGGTGTCTACTTGTGACCCGCGGAGCATATGCACACATTTTTTTTCTTTTAAAAAAGTAAATTTCTCAAAAATAAGCCTGTATCGTCAAACTATTACTAGGCGTGTCGAAGACATTAGAAACCATAAGATAATTGGAGAAATCGAATATCCAAGTTCATATTTTATGCTCTAGCATTGGATGAAAGAACAGACCTACCAGATACCACCTATGTAAGTGGCGTGTAAATTTTTATCAGGGGTGTTGATGTATATCTGAACAAAATTGAAGAATTAGCGGCACTGTATCCACTTAAGGACACAACTTGTTCACGAGATTTGTTAGGAGCTGTTACATCGACATTGAATCGCTTTTCGTTATAACTCAATAAACTTATCGGTCTTAACAACATATGTTGCTCCAGCAATGGCTGGGAAACACGATTTTTTAGGAATATTGATTGAAAATGTAACTGCAAAGTTGGTAATACTTCGATACTAAATATTCATTGCATTTTTCGTCAGGAGAATTTATGTTCCAAGTCCCTTACAATTCATGTCATGAAGGTGGTCATCAAAACAGTAAAATTTATTAAATCGAAGGGGTTGAATCACCGTCAGTTCCAAGAGTTTTTCAAGTCTTTGGATTCACAGTATAGTGACGTTAAATTTTATGCAGAAGTAAGATGTCCAACGCGTGCCAAAATGTTGAAAAGAGTGTTTGATTTAAAGCAAGAAATGCAATAATTCTTCGCAAACAAATCAAGTAGTATCCCAGAATTTGATGCCACCTATATGTTGTTAGTACTCGTCTACAAGGCAAAGATCAACTAATTTATAACATGTATGATCTTATTTCCGCATTCCAAATGAAACTTGGGCTTTGGGAACAACAGTTATGGACAAAAATCTTCACTCACTTTCCTACATCGTTGTTGTAGCCAGACGTCACAAAAATGGTGGCAGATAAATACGCTTCGTTAATATCCGACTTAAGCCTGGAATTTGAAACCGATTTCAAGATTTTAAAAAGCATCGTGTGCTTTTTGCTGCATTTGCAACGCTATTCTCCGTAAACGTGAATTTATAGCATGCACAGTTAAAAAGAAATTCAATCAGGTTAGCTTGGAAGAGTTTTACAAAACATATTTGGACAAGAAGAAATATCCTGCATTTTACAAACATGCTCTATCGATGTTTTCGCTTTTTGGAAACACTTACACGTGGGACAGCTTTTTAAGTCGAATGAAGCATATTTAATCTCAAATGAGAAAACGAATCACTGATGAGTATTTGGAAAACTGTTTCCGTATAGCAACAACATCAATCGTTTGATTTAGTTCTGACAAACAAAATCAGACGACTCACTAAAAATTTTTTATATTTTGTTAATTTTATTTTTTGTATTGCGTTACTCTGATCTAATAAATATGTTTAATTCTCATCTTTGTTATGTCTTCTTAAAAAAACAATATATTTCTTGTTTGCTTTGAATAAAAAAAGAAATTTTGTTGTGCGGCCCGGTAGGAAATCTCATTTCTAAATCTGGCCCGGCTGCTGAAAAGGTTGGCTACCCATGGTCTAGAACTTCAGTTCGATCTGATAAAAGAAAATCGTATTTGGATATTTTATCAGAGCGGATCAAAAATAGTGATTTTATTAAAAACGAGATCTTTTTGAGAAAATGGGCCTAATATTCGATCATGTAATACAAATTTTAGCATAAGAGAACGGAATATTTAAAGATTTATTTTTTTCAAAATCAATCTCATTACATATATTTTATTTCTGGTCACACTCACTTGATTGTAATGTATAGTGAAATATTTCCATTATCATTACGATTTCTAATTGATTTACTTCATACCAAGCTAAAACATCATATGGAGATAGCCATCTTCCACCGGGATGATCTTACAATACACCTAAATCTTGAAAGGCATGCGTGGTTGAAGACATTTTGAGGAATTTGCAGTATGAATTTATCATAAAGGTAAATTTTGAAACCTTATAAAGAGACACATGTTACACACAATAATATTTAATATTATTTTATTTTTTTATTATATAAACTTCTTTTTAATCTTTATTAAAACAGCTATTGGTTTGGTGAAACGCTGAAGCAAATCATAACAATTGCAATGTTAAACAAATCAAAGGAGTCGTTATTCCAACCGTAAGTAGTTTTGAATTAAATAATCGTTATTATTTACAGAATATTTTTTCTCCCTATTTTTTTTCGGTATATTACAACGATTCAATTACAAAAATATGTTGGCTATCAATGGAAAGGTGTTTACAGGTAGAGCTTACGCTAAGTTATATGTTCACAGACCATTGGTTCGTGTCTTGGAATTTTCTTCACTTTCTGCTTGCAAACCCTTGTACATAACAATTCGGCCGCCTAGCTTTAGTAAATTATCGGGGTTTAAAAATATCAATTGCCAGTCACACTAAAATTGCGTTTAATATTATTTTTAATACTTATATCCAAAAGTTTTCTGTCCATAATTCCCAGAATAATTTAAATATTAAGTTTTTATTGATTTATTTGTCACTACCAGGAAAAAGATTGCTTAGCAATAAAATTTTTAAGAACCTCTTCGAGATGACATTGAATTATTTTGTTTTTTTAATACGATTTCAACAAAAGTCTCAACAAAAAAGTTTTTTGTATGTTTGTCGACTACCAACGTTAGGCGTTAAACATGATCGTATGGGCAAGCTTCTTAATTATTCATTTTGTGAAATTCATCACGCGCACTCAAATATAAATTTGTTAATGAATGTTTGAAAGTATTTCAATAATTAAACCCATTGTATATTCAAAGAACTCTTTATCTTTAAGATTTTTCTTTGGATAAAGATTTAAATATCACTAATAGTTGACTATTGAGTTAATAATGATGTTTGTTAAAAGATATGTTTCAGAAATAACAAATTTTTGAACTCATGTAAAAACAGGTAAACAATACAAAAAAATAGTCCAGTCTTAGTTATTTCATATGAACGTTTACACATCCGAAATGTTAAGAATAAATAAAAAACGATGCTTAAGCATAACTTTTAAAAGTTAAATAAACAATTGAAAAGGAAGTCAACTGAGGAAGTTACAACAAAGTCTTATTTGGTTAGGTTCACCTGAGCCTATGACAATTAGGTCGGTATCAGAAGCAACAAATTTGAAGCTATTTTCGATGGTTTCGGCGGTAACTTTGTGGAAGTTCATTTTAATATAAAATTTAAAATAACTTTGATTATTCCACGTATTGTGTAACTAACTGTGACACATGTTTCGCCTCTTTCAGAGGCATCTTCAGACTTACTATCGCAAAGTTTGCTTAAGTAATTATTATAAGTAAGTAGTATTACTTAAGCAAACTTTGCGATAGTAAGTCTGAAGATGCCTCTGAAAGAGGCGAAACACGTGTCTGATTAGTTACACAATACGTGGAATAATCAAAAGTTATTTTAAATTTTATATTAAATTTGAAGCTCTTTTACGGCATTATCATTGGCAAAATAGTTTTAAACTTTAGAATTAAAAATAGTTCATGTATACAATTTACTAAAAGTAATAATCTTAAGACGACAAAGACTACTCAGAAGCATATAAAAACATCTAAATATGTCCAATTGTTTACAGGCTTTCGAAGCTTTTCATAAGTGGATGTTTAGGAGAAAACTAGTTGGCCAAAATTATGGGTAATAGTTATACAATTCCAGACTGAGAACTTTCTCCACCATATATATATCCACGGTATATAATCAAATTTTTAGTTAGCTATTATCTGAAAGTGGTTCGATTTTGTTTGTAAAAAATGTCCACTTGGCATTAGTATCCTTATTCTGAACGACAGTTAAAAATCTAAAAAATATTGACTCTTTTAGACAATTTCATGGCCGATTTGTTCGTAAACAAATCACAGTTGATCGGCACCTGACTCAAACAGACCTCGCTCGTCGATTTTTTACGCAAGCAGACCGTGTCATTTGGAAGATGATCATTTGCTGAATGTTTAATTACCTATTGCAAACTGCAGTGGAACTAGCGAGAATCTGCTCTTATTTTAATTGATTTAACATAATTAATGCTTACGGTTTCAGAATATTTGTCAGCATCTCGCAAATAAATATTGATATAAAGTACACTTATAATATCTATACCCACAATCGCTATATAACGTAAATATTTTTGTTCACAATAATTTGTATTAAGTGACAGTAAACGATATTTAAAGCTAATTGGTAACGATAACTGAAGACATAATGGAGTATCGTGGATTCGCCATATTTTTCTGCTTAAGTCATTTGAAACAATCATTCAGCACTGTTTTTAAATTAACTCGAGAGAACAGAGATAACAGCTATTTTTAAATTCTTCCCAAAAATCCAACCACACCCAATTTATGCATCACCGTCATTGATAAATTTGGTCCCTGGTTTTTTGTCTAGATATACAAATAATATTTTCAAATCATATTTAGAAACAAAAAAAAATACTCAATACCTTTTGCATTTCCCTTGTAACGAATGATAATCGTTTATTATTGTATTGTGCATTCAAAAATTAACGATGTTATATTTTTTACGGTTAATAATTATTAATTTAAAGTTACTTGTATAGCAAATCTTTAATTGTATAACAACTACAAACTAACAACTGGTCAAAACCATTGTAAATTTCTCTCTCATTGTACTTCCATTCTATTCATATTTAAAATGTATGCGTTTCGTTCATTAGAACTAATTGCAGTGACATGAACCTATATTACTTCAAGAATATTATTCAAAATGGTATCATTATTATTTTATTTCACACAAAAATATAATAAAACAATGAAAAAAACCTAACAAAAAATAATATATATTTTCTATGAATTATAAATGCAGAGAAATAGAAATCAACCTTGCATTATTGCTGTTGTAAATTATAAACAAAAACAGATTTTTGATAGTCCTTGACTAACTAAGGTCGATAAATAAATAAATGCGTGACCCAAACTTACTAGACCGAAAAGTAGTAAATTTCTCAAGTATTAATGGAATCACAATAGGATTTATTATATACTAGTTAAGTCATAATCCCACATATTTTTTAATGAGATGATTATGTGAGCATAAGTCATAAATTACCGTGATAAAATGAAAACAATGTAAGAAGCAGTTTTGAATATCTTTTTTAATGTTTTTGAATATTTAGATATCTGATTTCTCTCTGTACATATAACGAGACGCTTTTTGGTGGTTAGAGTTAAATAAATAAATAAATAGAATAATTAATTTATTTACTACTGCTAATCTTTCACCCGGTTTTAACTGCTATGTTAACTATAATTGATAGAGCGGGGATCAAACAGAATATATTTGAATCACAAATTGAATGTTGATTTTATTATAATGTTTTCTACAGCTTAATGATGATAAGTTTCTTACTATTATTTTATTTACTAAAAAAATCTATCCTCAGAAAATGATGCCGTGCAGTTGCATAATGCTACTAGCATTCATTAGTTGGCTGTTGCTAAAAACTATTTTAGGAGCTAAACTAATACTTATTAATGTTGTTTGGCTTTGAACCATATACTTGATATTATTTGCACCTATGTTTTATTCATTTTAATGGTTCAACTGCCTATCGATACTGCGCGGTGAAGTATCTGTTAGCTTTTTCATAAACTGGAAAAATCCATGTTAATTTAAACATAAAAATAAATATTACAAAATATATTATAAGAAAAACAAGGAATAGAATTGTTTAATACAGTTTTTAAATGTGCAGTAGAATACGAAAAGAGCATTCAAATTAAAGCATGGAAAAAAAGATTTAACAAGATGACTACTTAAAAAATCATGAATTGAGATTTTCATTAGCACTGAATGAAAATGAGTTATATTTCAGTTTAAAAAGAATCGAATCTTTTTGGTCAATCATTTACATTTAATACGGTAAGAAAAATAACAATGTATTTTAATTCTATGTACATAAATTATTTTATATATTTGTTGATAGCTATTTCGGCTTACGCCTTCGTCAGACATTTACATTTATTCGATTGAACTTTTTTATTTATGTTGATTTCATTTGTGAATAAAATTCTGTATTCGTCTTAATACATTCATATTGACTTTAATGTTACACGCATGAATGACTAAAAAACACTTAATTTCATTAAAATTTTTAATGTTTTGAAACCTAAATATTACGATATGTTTCTAGAATTATTACCAAACATCAAATGTTAATATTTAATGAGTGTTATTCATTTAAATAAAAAATAGCTTAGTCACTGTGAATGCGAAAGATATGAAATCGTTCCGTCAGTATATGGAGTAAAATGAAATGTTATTTACACTTGTTAATTGTAGAATATTATAATAGTGAATGGTGCATTAATCTTGTCAGGTTACTCATTGATGGCCCTTAATTCAGAAATGGATTTGCTTTATGATTAAATTAAAATCAAAATGAATCAATCTATTATGGCTTTCACTAAACAAAGGGTCAATTTTATTTATAGGTGTATTTTTTTCATCATTGTGATTCGACAAGTAGCCAACCAATACAATCTATTGTTTACTTTTAAGGCGTTAACTTTTTGGTGGAAATGACACATTTTTTTTAGTTAGTAAGTCTACATATAATTTATAAAGGTTAAAACCGGTCATCACGAGAATTATTAGCTGATGACATATAAATTGAAGCGAGGATATTTGTATCAAAATGAGAAATATAAGGCAGTGTATAATGAAATATTAATTTTAGAATCATTGCAAGGTTTTTCAGATAATTCCAAATAAGTATAATTAAATTTTGAATTATTTACTTGTTGATGATTTCTTAAAAATGAAATGAGACCTAACAATAATCCTAGATTATGAATTCAGCAAAAAGTGAGCCAAAATAATAGAAGTTTAATTGAATTCTAAAAATATTACATTAATTGTAAATTTTCCAACCAATTCTTGATGTTTGGAAAAATATGTATGGACGCTGTCTGAAAACATATTTCCAAAAATAAATAAATATTAACTAAACAATATAAATTAATAGTGAATATTTTCATCGATGTAAGGAAATTCTTACCATGAAATAATTAGACAAACCGAAATTATCGCAATAATTAGTTATTCATCCTGAATTTATGTGTGAGGTAATTTTACTATGGAAGGTATCAAAAAATAAGACAATGTATTATTGTTTGAATGAAGCTTATAAGAAGAAAATTTTAAATAAAATTTCGCGCTGGAATTTTTTTTTTACGCAGGCTGTCTCTTTGCTTTAATTTTAATTCTGGAAAGTTTCCCCCAAAACGATGTTCGTTGGTAGTCAGATAATCTCCGAGCTTTATTTTTGCAAAAATAAACCGACGTAAACTAAATGGACTCTACGGTAAAGATTTGAAATAAGTCAAAAACGTCATTTCTTCAAAGCGTAATAGGAATTTTGATTTGCAATTGTCAAACGTAATGGCTTAGTTTTTAGATTGAATGATTAAAAAAACTGAACAGGAAATTGAGTCGATCAAATTGCCTAAACGAATGAAATAATTCGTTAAAAACGGTAGCGTTTTCGGTCCACATTTATTTGTCAGACCTGTAAGTGTCCATTGAAATGTGAATAATGAAGCAACTCGTGCTCGACAACTTGAAAATTTTGAAATCTAATATTATTAAATATAATAAATCTTTATGATAATTACGGCAATTTTATAGAAAGTAGTTGTTGACGAAAATCCCATAATTCTTTTAAGTTGTGAAAAAAAATATAAATATGAAATTTTTAATACCAAAGTCGAGAATACTATCTATTATTATGGATTAAGTTGTAATGTAACGTTTTTTATGCTTGATTGCGTTTATCAAGATGCTGTCGAATAAAGAGTGCTCAGCTTCCTACATACATTTTTAAATGATTTATGAAATGTTTTTTTTGATTTATTTTATTTGATCCTGAAAAAGCGTGTGTTTAGAGTTATTATTTAACTGAATATTAGTCAGTCTTATGTTTCGTTATCATTCTGTATGACATGTGAAATGAGTGACTCACTGGGAATCACTTTTATTGCAATTCCTTTTTATGACTAAATTTGCTACACATTAAAAGTAAGCACGGTTATACAAAAAAAAACTTAATCCATACATACTTTTATCGCAATGGTTTTCTAACATATTTTTCTTGATCCACACAGTTCAGACCATGGATGGAAGTTTTATTATGCTAAGCTACCAATTTTAAGCCTAAGATTATGGATTCTGATTCATATAATTATTTCATTTATAAAAAAATACACGTAAACGTCTTACCTTATGATTAAACACTGGCCTATTAAAGCAGTAGTCTTATCATAAAGCCGTGTACTTCGGTTCGTTTTTAATATTTATTCAAAAGGTGATCTATTTATTTTAACTTTTATTTTTCCTAGTCAATTACAAAGAAAATTTAACTGTTGTTCTGACAATGGTGCAAAGATAAAATAGCTATCAACTAACTAATAAAATACTTGTAGAACTTATGACTTTGATGCTTTTCCCTCATTATTACGCCAAGTAAATGCGAATACAATCAAACCAAACTAAAATCAGCAAAAAAAACGAATGCGAAAGTAAGTACTTAACAGTAGGTATAACACAAAATTCCCTATTCCAGTAGAAGATAAATAAATATTTGTATTTGTGTAATAAAATACCTGTTATATATTGATGGGAAATTGAGTGCTACACATAAATATAAAGCACTATATTATTTATTATCAAATAAAGTTTTCTACCATAAATACTCTAATTGGTTTCAATTAGGATTATTGTAATTTTACAAACGAGATTTTGATATTTAATTTGAATTTACCGTATTTTTAAATTATTATATGATTTATTGCATAAAAAATGCTTTGAATATAAAGCAAATAAGTTTTCGATGTATCCTATTTTAAATAAGTACGGAGTTTGCAAATCGTACTCTCAGTATATGGACGATTTTCATGTCTAGGTTTGGTAAAGACGTATTTTTCGTTGCCCTGTCGCGTATGTATTGTTGCTTAGTACTAATATGACAAATAAATATAATTTCAGCCAAAAGTTTTGAGTGAGGAAAACTTTATGTATTTTCTGTCAAGTGATGCTCATTTTTTTCACATACATAATTTGGCTGTCTACAGTGCCATGGATTTGTACTAGAATGCGTTATAAAATAACTCTTATTTAATTAATCATATTTTATTTTTATTTAAATGAAAAAAAAATACCTGATGTAATGATTATCCAATATTTATGTCTACTTTGCAACAGAGTAGATCAACAAATGATTTATTATTCATCACTTTCAACAGTCAGAAAATAACTATTGTCATTCAAACAATCAATAAGAACATTTTTCAACATCACAAAACATAGATAACACAAATTGATCTAACTGTATTCAGTCATTCATTACATTGAAAGTCCGCAGTGAAATCAACTAGCGTAAAAAAGATCGATAAATCGTTTCAATTCGACAGATCCATTTATTGACGATCAATAGAATCGAGTTCCCGGCTTGTCCGCGCGTCAATCTCGAAACACATGCGCCGGCGCACTGACATTTCGCTCATGCTCGTCGACCAGCGCAAACAAACAACACTAAATAGAATGCACTTGCGCGCGAGCCTTCGATAACTCGTCGGAATGGTTACGAATAGAAGCCTACATTTTGGACCGGGATTTTTCTCGTGTGACTTTGATCGTAGGTCCGGGACTGCGCGAACAAACTGTTATATGTATTAGATGAGAAAAACTTCGCCTTCGACTTACAGTATGGGCATGCCTTCTATAGATTAATGATACAGGATTAAAATCGATATCCGATTCAGATATGGATTCTTGACATACATTTTTTTGCCATCTCGGTTTACTATTTATTTACATACGCTTTTTTATATCAATATGTACTTTCATACCTGAGAGTATGATATTTTCTCTCTTCCTATTCACTTCACATGTTCCTTAGTTAACTTTACTAGCCCATCCAAACCCTTAACTCTACCTGTCTCACATTCAAAGTTGAAATCAAAATTTTTCTTTGGATTTCGATTGAATTTCAATATCGAATTTGAATCGATTGACTTTGTACTTGTCCATGAGTTTTATCGCTAACGATCCGGTTCTCGCCTTCTGGCATCTTCGGGCATTTAAGTTGCACGAATGAGCTTAAGCTGTCAGTTGAGATTCATTTGTGCACTTGAAATGTCTGAAGTGACAAAAATTCACGGGAAAATACAAAATTCAAACGATTCAAATTTGATTATGAAAATAGTAAATAAATTAGATTTTCTTTTTAAAGCCAACTACGTTACTCCGATTCCAAACATTTATATTTTAATAGTGCAACCATTTTTTTGTATATTTATGGAATAGTATTTTTTTTTACAGATCGTAACCATTTCATTTCATTTCAATACTCATTTAAATGTTGAAGTGGAAAAAAAAATGTTTTGTTTAAATTCATATAATGCCTTTTTCCCAAGAACTAACTAACTGTAGACAACTAGAAAAAAACCTTGTTACATAACATGTCCCAAGCAAGTGAAGACTCTATGTTTTGCGTAACATAAATGAAGTGATACTATTCAAGTATATAATATATCATATATATTATGCTTGATAGAGTCGGGAAAGAATGAGTTCGACCATTGATAATGCAGCCAAATTCTGTCAGAAAAAGTTTTGACTGACTTCTTGAACTTACCATAAAGGCAGTATACGTTACCGTACTGAAGACTCCAATTAATCTCGTCGATAGAAGCAATCCGCCGTGTTGCAATACGATGATGAAATAATAATCAACAAAAATGTGTGGAATATTATTTATTAAACAGCTCATTAAAATATAAGAAAAATAATTGATAATTTATCTGAATAATTAATTCAATGACAATAATTTAAAATTATACTGTCAAAATTTGGTCGTTAATATATTTTATTTTGTTACTTCTTAATATTATCTTTAAGCAATTATTTTTGAAAAGAATAAAAGAGATCTATAATGTTATTCAATTTTTATGAAAAAAAAAACACAAAACAAAACAAGCTTAGACAGCTTCGAATAATATATTAAAAAGAGTTTCTGTATTATTTTAAATTAGCATTAATATCATTTAAAAGTTGCATCTTTGAACTAGTTTGCTCGTATTAAATAAATAAAATTTATACGTGGGTATATAAAAATTTAATACAAAACTTCTTTTTAGTAAAAATTATCGCGCTGTTTCAACTTTGTTTATGTTTATTCAAAATTTTGACGATCGAAAAATGGTGAAATGTGGTAATAAACAATTCGCAGTAACAATTCAAGTCCAATAAAACACTATACTTTCATAATTTATGAAAATTTTAATATTCATTTTTAGAGTTTTACTAACTGTCCTAAATCAGTTATTTTAACTGTGAAATTTGATAACACGAGGTATAAAAACAACACTAAACATTAATTATTCTACATAGCAGCAATATTTTTATAGTAAAATACTGGTAAGTTATTTCTATTTCAGTACAAAATCTTTTATTTAAATATCTTCTGTATCTAAGCAGCAACCAATCAACTTGTATCAAATAAAATATGCAGTGATTTTTTGTTCACACTTTCGTTAGAAATTTTTGAGTAAAGTTTGTATTAAAAATAACAAACACATTTTAGTTTAAAAAAATATTTTAGATCTCGACTGGTTTCGCTCATAACGAGCATTATCAACTGAAAGCGAAACCAGTTCTGATTACTCTGCTGCTTCGTGTGTTACCTCCATCGAACATATGTAGCTTTGATTGTGTAGTGGGCATTTCATACAATTTAAAGTCGTCTTTTAGTAACAGTAGTAATACTAGATTTAATCATTGTATATTATTTCCAATGAAGCGTAAGACAATTAGCTCGGTAATATATTGCAAGTGTCGACATCGTCGTAAACACTTCACACGCTAAATTTATACATAAAATGTATGCTGCTTTGCGTCTTGTTGTTTTCCATGGATTTGTCAATGTAGCTGTGGAAATCTTTTTTATTTATTCAGAATATGTAAAAATAAATTCGTTCAAGAAACATTTTCATGGGAAATGTAAAGTTTATTTTACGTATTTATTGATTCAAATCAATTATTTAGCAATGATGAAATTATGGTTAATTAGTAATGGTAAACAGCTAATACTGGTCACTATTAAGGTGTTCACTGTGAATACTTGATGGAATAGCATTATAATACAAATAATAAACACATTTTTAGTACTTATTCCACATTGAATTTATTTAATATAGGACCGGTTTTGATCATCGAATGATCATATGATAATGTATGCAATAAACCCGAATAAATTCAATAAATAAATTTAATGTAAATTAGTACTTAATTTTTATTTTGTATTTCTATAATTAGACTAAATTAATTATGAATTATTAACAATGACCTTTGTTAAGGGATGAAGTACCAATCAGAAAAAGGAATGAAGGTTCATAGCTTGATTTATAATGAAAATAATAGCCTATTTTAGAACTTATTCCACATAAAATGTATTGGATCAGGACCGGTTTCGCTCATGGCGAGCTTTATCAACTGATAAGAAATACAATGAAACAGTAATATGTATACAAAAGTTAAGTTAAGTGAATAAGTACAAACCATGTTTTATTATAATGCCATTCCTCCAAGTATTGACAGTAGCACTTTAGAAGTGAATTTGATTAATGTTCTTTGGTTGGAATTATAAAGGTTATATTATAAGGTTTTCTAATTCTAAAAAGACTAAGTCCGTTCTTAAGAATAATAAAGATGCAGTTAATATGATGACTGGAATATCCATCGGGGTATGGCATAAAGATCTTTGAAATAGTATAATATAATGAATTTTAATCGTTTAGAACTGCATTTTAGAATTTTCACTGATTCGTATTCACAATAAGCACAAAATCTAGTATAAAATGGAACAAATAATTTCAAAAGATTGAGATTATAATAAACAGGCGCAGGAAACGCTCTTGGCTTGTTTGTGTAAAAGATATAAAACGATGCAGTCAGTGGGTCAACATTTACATTCAAAACGTCTGCAATTCAACAAACTATTTGCAAGTAGTTGCGAAATCAGTTGTCTCAAACATTTTATGTGAAATGCGATGAGAAAATAAAACGTAAACATTACTTCAATTCTATTTTTATTAACACATAAAATACATATTCGCGTTTAAGCCTATGTAATTGTTATTGCTCAACGACTTATTTTATAATACAGGCTAGAATATATTTTAAAGAACTCTTTGACAGTAACTCGGTGAACAAATAGCAATTTATTTAACTAAGCTTTCCAAAATTATATAATATATAGTTGACAGCTATGTCGGCTTTTGTTCTCATCAGAACTAGATACAGAGATAAAGGGCGGAAACTAAATAGCTATCAACTATTTACTATATAAATTTTGTAGTGCTAAAATATATGGCTATTTTTTCACCGTATTAAAATGGAATTCTACTAAATAAATGCCAATTTAATCAATAAAATGTGTGGTACCATTTGAGCTTGTCTAGTTTTTCTTACCAGAGGAAATCCATTCATAGCAGAAATCTTTTAAAATATTTTTTCTGGTCAACGATTTGCCGAACAGTATATACAGATTTTTCTAATCAAATGATTCTTCATTATATCTTAGACATTTTTCGAATTAAATTATCTCAAATACAGTGTGGGATGTAGATTTTCTTTATTTTTTACGTGGCGCTGAGAGGGGAAATAAAAGCATTAATTTAATATTTTACTTGGGTAAAGTAGGACACAAATTCTTAAGATGTGTGTAAAATTATAGCTTATTTTTATTTCCGGGACATTATTTATTTATTTATTGTAAAAAATTAAACAGAATATTTGGCATTACAGGTGACGTCAATTAATAAAAAAAACACATATTACATAAAAAGAAAAAAAAAATATAAACAGAGAACCAAGCTCACTGCTGAAGATGTCCACATCAACAGGCAATGCATTCGTCAGCCGAACAGCCCTTGCGACTGGCGACTCAAATGACCTACGTGACAAACAAATTCTGACAAAGAACATTGATTGGCTTTGGCTACGACCACGTAGGTAGAAACTGGGAGCATGCAAGCTTAAAGTTTCAAGAATGTCAGGGTTATCAACTCAGCCCGGAAGAAGAAGAGTAAAATGTTTCAATATTGTCATTTTAAACCTATTAATTTATCTTGCTGAACTTATTTCTAAAAAAATATTTAAATATTTTTCAGCAAGATGAATTATATTACAAATTTGAAATGATATTAGTTTCTAAGACATTTAAATCTCTTTTTGGACTCTATATCGTATTTTAAATTATATTTCATATTGAAGTTATTGTTTTATTTAATTTAAAACATTCACTTAAGATTTTTCAAAAAAAAAACGATTATCTATCACCACAACAAGTTTATGAGAAAAATCGTTTTTTAATTTGACAATATTGTCCAATTTGATGCATGTACTCAATTCACAATACATTATGCAATAACAATAAATTCGATCACGTTTTTATCTAAACGAGTGATTTAACGTTGAGTTCATTTTTTGTACAATATTTATAACAAACGAGCGTTGCAAATTTAAGCGAGTACAACAACCTTGTCAATTAAAATACTTATGTACGGGAAAATATCTTAAATTGCTCTACACGTACGTATTCTGGATAAGTACCAATATTGGTATGTGGTTAGTTATATAAATACCAACATAATAAGGCTTGCCAATTATTTCTTACAAACCAAAATATAATAATAGCTTTCCAATATAGCAGTAGCTTGCAAGTAAACTTACAATTGCATGGTATTAAAATTGATATATTTATACTACCGTTAAAGCAATAACAGATATAAATATTATTATAAATACTCGTACAATTATTTTAAAGAATTAATAAATAAAGCTGTAGTTAAATTGATTTATTTGTACTACCAATAATGTAGTAATAATGACAATTAAAACTCCGGTGATAATTCAGCGTAATGTCAGCTCTAATTGGTAATTTATCATATAGGTAAAAATTGGATCAGAGAATGTTGAATATCTTAAATTATATAAAATTTTATATCCTTTTAAAAACCTACAAAAAATGCGTCACCATACCGTTCATCCGATTGCAATAAAACTTTGTTAACTTATTACTTGCACTTCCGTAAAGGTTATAGGCATAGTAAAATTAACTTACAGTAGGTCTTTTATACAAACATCAATTTTTTGTTCATATTTTATGCGATGGCATACCGTCCATTTTGAAAACTTATTGTTGCACTAGCGCAAAGGTTATAGGCATAGTACAATTAAATTTCAATAGGTGGCGCAGGTAAACAATCGGTAAAAGACAAACAGCAAATATCAAACGGCAAATGTCATTGATACCGATCAATGTTAGTTAAATTAAATCGAAATTATCTATCTAAAATATTGTCCATCCGAAAGCACTTCAATAAACACAAAAACTGTCTTTCTTTGAGTGGTATGGCAACGCTTGCCGAGTACTGGGTAGTATTTAATAATATTGACAGCTTGAAAGAGACATCATAAAAGATAATTAGCTAGAAAGAAAAAAATAGTTTAAAATAGGTAAAATAAAATCAACTATGCCATTTCAATGTCATTTTTAAAAAAGGCAAGACTAATAGAGACGGCGTACGATTAAAATACATAGATATAGCTAGTAAGACGATAAAAGTAATACATAAGAAATTAATACCAGAAAAATAAGCAGTTATAGTTAAATTTAAAAACCTAAAAATCATAAAATAGTAATGTTTTAAGTAACATAGGAAATATATTATATAGACTAAGCAATAAATTATTACGTACCAAATTTTACTTTATCTTATAATTAAGAAATTGGTGTATCGATTTAGAAATTTATGGCAAGAACATTATAACTGGTTTTTACGAACGCATTTTTTAACAATTAAGAGATTCTGTGAGCAAATAAGCAAAAACTATTAATGCATTTAATGGTTGAATACATATAAATAAAGAAACAAATTGCCAATGACTAAACGAATATTTTTTAACACCTGCCTTAATCGCTGGATTCATTTTTATTTAAAAAAACGCCTTTGCGATCAATGCTTGGTATTAATTTAGCGATACACAGCAAGAGTTAAATATTATATCATATTAATCATAATTTAAGGTATTTATTTTGAATTTGTATTTGTTTTAAACTATTTTTACCCAGCGATGGACCAATGAACATTACATAACTGATCTTGTGATTCCTAAAATTCTATAGTGGATTCGTTTTGGAAATGTTATAAATAACAGAAAAACTTCGTTTAAACGTTTCTCCTTCCAATGTGGAGTATTTGCACTTTTAATCGAGATTATCAGAAGATCCGATTTTCTTGCGAAATCAAGTGTGTGCGAGGGAGTTTCAAGCATCACAGATCATAGACAGTTGAACACGAATCCGAAAATCGATTGAAATTATTAATGAACAAGTTATGCTTCATATTTTAAAGAGGACTAAGTAAAATAAAATAAAGTTCAAATTTTATAAAAAATATATTGTCATATGACAGTTTATTATTTGAGTTTGATCCAAAACTTGTCGTTGGCAGCAGTGTCAATTAAAGAGTTGAATGAAATTGTTATACGAAACGGCTTACTCGTTTGACCGAGTGCACTCAAGTCTCCATTCTTGTAAAGGTATTGCAAACAGGTGTCCGCTCCGTCAAAAGCCTCCGTTTTTATTGTATTTAAGCTCAGTACAAATTCAGGCTTCAAATATCGCTTTTTTTCATGTCTACCGAATGAATAGCATAAATATGGCGCCACATTAACTTATTTTAACACTGGGCCCTAATATAATTGGCTCTGAGGTATTTTCATTTTATATTAAACATTTTGTATCCCAGACCATTTTGGTAAGTGCCCACAAAAACGCAAAACATTTTTTCGCAAAAAACGGTCTCTTCATCTATTATTTATTTCTTTGTTTGTTTGTTCGTACTTTATACAATGCCATACGGTTCATCCGATTGCGATGAAACGTTGGTGATTTGTTGTGTAAAAGCCCTAGAAGGTTTTTGCGTCACAAATCGTTCATCCGATTGCGATAAAGCTTTTGTTGAATTGTTGTGTGGACGCCCTCAAAAGTCTTTTAGTTACCTACATATATTAAAAAGTTTTTTTGTCCCGTATGCGATACTATACCGTTCATCCGATGGCGATAAAACTTTGGTGATTTGTTGTGTGGACGGCAAGGAAGATTTCTTAATTATCTAAATATATCTATATATCTATCTTCTATCTATCTATATATATAAAATGAATGTCTGTATGTATGTCCGCTATGGACTACTAAACCGCTCGACCGATCGATGTGAAACTTTACAAGTGCAACGATGGTTAACCTCAACCCCAATTTTTTTTTTTTAAACTTTAAGAATTTTCAGTTCACTTCTTCGAAGGTTTTTGGCATACCCCCCATACGCTCCCAAACCCCACCCCGACTTCAAAAAATTGAATTACAAATTTCTCGAGTATTGAATACATGCAAATTGAATTGAATATTTGTATAATGTCTTTCCTTCAAATTTATTTTAGTTGCTGGCGTAGCAACGCGCGAAGGGTACAGCTAGTGTACATATTAAAATGAATGATTGCTTGTATGTCCCGTATGCGTTCCAATAACGTTCATCCAATTGCGATAACACTTTGGTTATTTGTTGTGTCGATACCTTCGAACGTTTTTGAATCAGTACAGCCATACAAAATTAAAACACAAACACTTTCTTTCGCTTTGAGTGGCATTGCAACGATTCCCGGGTACCGGCTAGTATGTAATAAAAATGTGTTATTATCTTTATTAAAAGTTACCACCTTTAAAGTGACTTGATATCCGATTTTCAGTAAATATACTGTTGTTTATGTTCGACACTTGTACCGTACTCATTTCTGACTCGTGTAAAAACTTAATCTTTCTTTCATAAAAAATGTCAATAAAAAGTTGAGATTACAGAATTCATTGTTCGAATCGCGCATATTCGACTCGTCAGAAAAGTACACGCTGCAATATCTCAATGAAAAACACTGCCTGGTGTAAATTGGTATTCACTCATCATACAGGCAGGGAAAAGATTCTCTATAAGAACGACTCTTCTTCAGTTTAATCAACTGTATCACGTACTGATTGAGTCTCTTAGAACTGCTCTTTGACTTGTGATTCTGGTCTACTTAAAATATATCGATTGAGTAACTGTCTTTTTAAGTGTAGATACCAAATAAGCGCGAGAAATAATTTATGTTCAGTTACTTTGAAATTCTTCTTGTCGCTGCCATCTGTACAAGCAACTTACTGTTTCATTTTGAAGAGAGTATGGAAAATGTATATGTTTTATGAAATTTGTAAGAAAAATCTTTTAAGTAAACAATTGTATAAATTTTAAAATAGATTAATGTAAGTGGAACTAAAACCTATCGTTTATTGCTTTTGTCGATATTTAGTTTTGTCGACCAATTCAAAAGATAAATCAGAATTATAATGTTTGTATCAAAACGCAAAGAAATAAAGATTCATTCTTATCCACTCAAACTTGAAATCTCAGTAAACATCTCCGATTGAAAAAGTGCGTAAAACCCAATTGCTGCGTAAGTGCATTCATTGTTGACATGCATGCAACGCGCATCCCGATTTGTATATTATGTGTGTAATCTTGGGCCTCGTATAACGTGGTTTTATACAACACGGATGTATAAATTGTGACATATGTTTATACAACACGCTATATATAACACGGTGTAAAGAAAAAAAATATACAATAAACATTTGTCGTGGTATTTGTGGAGAAGGTTTTTATGACATGGATATATTAATGACATCCATGACAAATTGGAAGATCGTACGTTTAACAAAAAGAATTATTCGAAATGTTGGATGAATCTACCACAGTTAATGACACAGAAAGCAGTTGCAGAGAATTAGCTACATGTTTCATATTAATAATAAAATGACGGCCTGGAACTTATTCCATAGCTTACTATTAAACTAGATTTTTTAATATTGAAAATGATTCTATAATGGAAAAGAGTTCGAAATTCAAGAGGTAATTACAAAATATTTTGGAACTTTATAAGGAAATACCTACGTAATTCGATATCTTTTTTGGAACGCAAACCCTAATTTTGTATGAACTTCTAACCTTGCATAACACGGATTTGTATTACACGACGTTTTTGTGGAACCATATAACCGTGTTATACGTGTAAGCCCAAGTGTATTCTATGTTACATTTTATCAGTAACGTCAGTTATTGTTACATTATTGTTCTTGAAATTTCTAAGGTTGCTGAAAGACGAAAGCCGGACTGTTAATTACAACGCTCGTAGGAAAGTACATAATTTAAATTTGTTTATTTTTAAATTTTATTTTCGATTTTCATTAACAAAAATAAGTTCTTTGTTTCTCTTCTATGTAGGTCTTTAGGTAAGTATTTCATAAAATAGTTTCGTATGACCACTGCGAAGAACCATACGTTTTATTGTTATTTCAGAATAGTCCATAGTTAAAAAAACTAACTTATTTGAGCAGACTTTATCTCGGTCTTCCGTGAAATAGCGTTTTTGATTTTGATTGGTAACGTGCTTATCCCGACCGAGCTTACTCAAGTCCTGAAAGATATTTTGTAGCGTTACCAAGTCCAAGTACATTATGATATGTGTATGTTCGTAGTTTAGTCAGTTAAGAACTAATTGCAAACGTATAATATGCAGTCTCATCAATCTCTTGAATGCAACAGCTAAAAGTAACTTTTTAGGCGGTTTTTATTTTAAATTTAATGCATATTTTTTTGATACCATTTGAAGTAAAAAACATTCAATGCTAGTTAGTCTACGCTTTTTGTATACTTCCACCATATGGCAACCGCCGGTAAGCGATATGTCGTAAATAGGTCGAGATATAACTCGTTGTCGCTTGCTATATGTGTGTCTATCAGTTATCTATTGAAAAAGAGATGATTTTGCGCAGTTAATTTTACAGTTTATTTGATAAGAAATCATTTTTGAAGTCGTAAATTAGCATGCAATTATTTTTGTCGGTACAGATAATTAGTCGAAGCATGTTTTAATTTACGGTACCATTAATCATACAGTTTTAAAAAACGCTTTTTTTTCAGAGTCGACCTTCCGTCATGTTCATTTTATGTAAAAATGCTTCCTAAACATTTTCATGCAATGACCCCCTAAATCTGAAAAAAATAATTCGCTGCCCTCTTGGCCTCCAGTTTGGGAAGCACTGATGAAGAGCATCTGGACTCTTTAGGGTGACATAACGGTCCCTGTAGTCTAGTGGCGATCAGGGGACCCGAGTTCAATTCTCGGCAAGGTTATATATTTACAATTGAAAAAAGAGATCTTGGGCTGGGTGTATCTTATTTATCGTTGATTTTGTGCACAGCTGATTCATTATTTATCATCGAGTTAATCTCGTATGACTTTCACAATTAAGAATATTTGGCGCATTGGCGTAAGCTGTAATGCCAAATAGTTTTTTAAATAATATTTATTATTATTTATTTATAGCAGAAGCTGTTTTTACGACAACTGTTTTTTATTTTCCCATTGTTGTCATTTTTGAAAAGAGTACAAAATTCAAAAATGATAACTATCTATAAAAATATGATAATATAAATCATTTCGGATAACCTTGACGACAATTCTTGTTACTTGGGATCAACTCTAAAAGAAAACACATCTTAAACACCCAATTACAAGAATAAAATATTTAATTGAAATCTAAATGTGATATTGATATACATACATATCTTACTGATCGCAAGAGAAAAGGTTTACCACTAGACTTCAAGACTGATAATATATTATGGAATATTATATATATATTAAAGAAATGATAAATAACGTGCTGATCACTCTTTTCGTGCTCATGGAATGTTATCATCACACATTCTCAGGTCTCTGAACAAAATAATTTAAAACATCAATTTATTATGCTGCCCATACTGAAATTTGGACCCGCAAAAACCGTAACCGGAGACTGTGATGATAAAACTTGCTGTTGTCTTAGTAACAATACATTGCAATTAAAGACTGCCATTTTGAAATTAATTTTTCAGTGTCCAATAAAAAAAATAGCACGTCAGCCAAAAAGAACAGAATTTGAATTACATAATCGATATTTTCTGTTAATGGTTTCAAATCATAATTATGGTGAGGATTTAAAAATGTATTTAATAATATAATCGGCTTCACTACGGGATCAGTTTGACTTGCAATAAAACACTATTTGGTATTATATTATATGTTTAAAAAATCTAAGCTTTGACTTGTTTTTCAATTTCAAACGCGTATACAAATAATTCACGGCGAATAGTTCGAAAGAAAAAAATTTAAACACATTATCGAAGATCATTTGTTTTTAGTGAAACAATTTTTCGTGCGATGGCGACTATTTTAAACTATCATGATTTTAATATCAAGAAAAGGGTTTTTACATACAATGTTAAGTGATTTTCTAAGTTATTGAATTACTATGTACATGAAGAAAGGATTGCAAATGGAAAAACAGATGACGTTGATATATCTTATATATAAAACCGAAACGGTGTATGTCTGTGGGTCTGTAATTCTTTGGGAATAATATAACATTAAATAATTATTGTTCGCTTAGTCCGAGCGGAGCCGGGTAACAATACTAGAAATACCGAAACGGCGTATGTATTTATTTATTTATTTAAGAAAAAGCAAATCATGGCATTACAGCTAATGCCAATGCGCCATGTATTTGACCAATATAAATACGTGTATGTATTTATATATATACATACATGTAAATACATAATTTTAATCATTAATTAATTAAAAACAAGATGAAAACATTGTAATCATAAAAAACAGAGAGAAAAAATTTATAAAATCACATTAGAAATTTTCAAGATGTCAACCGAGTGAGTTCTGACAAAATCAACTTTTTATTCATAAAATATAGTATTCGCCTGAACTCACTCACGTCAATATGAAATATGTCGACATCCGAAGCAATGCCGTTTAAAATTGTTAAAGCTCTTCCCAGAGGCATTCCCATTGGCAGACTGTGGAAGAACAAACAACTCATGCTCACGATTCCTCAAAAATTATCAGGAACATTCAATTTAACATTTTCAAGAATGGCGGAATACATTTCTCTTCGAGCATTCAAACTATTTATCTAAGAGAAAGTCTGTTGGATAAAGCCATGGGTAGTACCCATATGTCCTCAAATAGAGAATTCTCAAAAATTTCTTCTGAACCCTCTCCACCATAAGAACACATTTCGCACTCCTCGGTGCCCAAACAATCGATCCACTCTCAAGTCGGCTTCGAACCAAAGAATTATACATTAGTATCAAAATTTTTACTCCTGGAAAGACCCTGGTAGTGCGGAGGATAAAGCCCAACATTTGCAAAGCTTTGTTGCAAGTAATGTTTGTTGTATGTATGTATGCTGTGGGTCTGTAATTCTTTGGGAATGATATAACATTAAATAATTATTGGTCGCTTAGTCCGAGCGAAGCCGGGTAACAATACTAGTTATTTATAAGTATTATCTTCTATACAAAGTATACAAACATTTTCTTGAGATAAGAATTTTTTATGTTATTCATTGGAAGCGAAATATGTATATTGTTTTTACTTAATTAAAAACCCTTTTGGTGAAAATCAATTGCTCTACACCAGTGGTTCTCATGTGCGGCCACCAGAGGATTTTGCTGCGGCCACCAATAGCTATATATTTAATATTGATATTTAATAGAAATGGGGTTTAAAAGTTAATTTGTCAACAAAGACACTGAAAATTAAATGTTTTGTATGCATTGCATTTTGTTCATCAAGAAATGCTAGTTAGCAATAACTCAACACATACATGTTTAGGTCTTTTTGGCAAAAAAGTTTCTTTTGAGAGAAATTTGGTGCGGCCACTAGACATTTCCGTAGTACCGTACGGATGAAACGTACGGCAGCGCATATAGTAAGATAGCAATCAAACAAAGAAACAAATATTCATTTTTAAATATAAGATGAACCAAGGGCGCGTTTGACTGAAGAGCGTTATTAATATATTGTATTAGTAGATAACTGTTTGTCCATGCGCTCCAGATATCTTCGCAACATTCTCACCGATGAACTCATTCTGCAGGCTAGTAATAATGACTTATAGAAGAAACGGTAAAATTTTTATTTTAACAACGTTGGACATGCGAACTTTTCTTTTGATACTTACATAAATTAGTTGTTATTATTTGTACAAGTAATTAACATCGTCTGTAGCCGATTGGCCAACACTATTTGTTGGATTCGGATGTGGAGTTCATGAGCTCGAATATACAGAAGAAAATATATAGTATATAGAACGGACATTTTATTGATTGATTATTGTTAGGCTGCAAATGCTTTTGTGGTGTCTGAAATTTTCGACCCGGGCTTCGCCTTTTAAGTGAATGCAATTGAATAGACGCGTAGTAAACGGTTGTATCGTTTATATACTAAAATAAAAGAAGATGACTAATTCTAATTGTACTAAGCGTAATCTATATGAATTAGCGAGAATTTGATCTAAATGAGTCGCAATGAATGATGTAGGTAAATTATTATTATCGCGTATTTTGAATGTACTATCGCAAACACTAATTACCAGATAATAAATAACATGGGAGTGACGGTTGATAATTCATGGGTTTTATCTGACTTCTTATTATTGAATTGGGTGATTTCAAGTGTTTGGGTTTATAATTAAAAATATTTATTTAAAGGGGTATAGCAATGGTGTGTTTAGAAGATTAAGTTGTTCATTTAAAATTGGCAAATTTAAATGAATAGGGCTTAACTTAATAACAAAGAGGTTTTGTAGATTATCTTCTATTGATATACGCTCCTTTCACAGTACATTTGCTACAGCAAAATGTTTCACATAAAGAGTAATTTTATTGAACAGATCAGTGATTGGAGCATTTCAACGATTGTTTGGTGTATTTCAGAATTACTCTGTCTTGTTTGTCGTTATTTAATAATTAAAATAAAATATTGGGAAAACATGGAAAAATAAAAAATTAATATTTGTAAATAAGGCTTTATTTACTGACATAATATTTACACATCTTAAAATGAACAATATATTTTAAAATATTTAAAACTAAAATTTTAATTTAAACATAAAATAAATGAACATAATTTATTTCTATTACAAAACTGTTGACAATGATGGGTAACAAAATAATGTTATATTTTTTCATTTATACCTGCAGAACAATAATTCTGTAGACTAAAAAAAAATGTTTGGAAAACGATTTTTTTTATGTTATTAAAATGCATTTATCAAGTATACTGAAGAATCACATTACATACTTTATAATAAAAATTATTAGTAAGTAAACTTAAAAATATGAATAAAAATTATCGTTTTATTTCAGATTATTTATTTTGACAATTATGTAGAGAGCAAGAAAATTCAACATGATAATTTTATGGAAAACGATATTATGTGAATTTTTTAGTATTACGTTCCTTATTTAAATAAATATTATTTTCTTTAACCTCTGACAATTTTATGTGGAGATTTTAAATTGAAAAAGATATTATTTGTGGAGTACTATAGATTTTTAATTGTTTACTTGACGCTATAATAAAAAGTTTAACCAATGTTTGTCACCACTTCATTTAAAGAATCTTATAAAACGAACTCTTCCCCTTCGTCATATCACTAGAACACTGTTCTGATTGCTTCACACACATTGTCAGTCATTGCCAACATTTTATCGCGAAGGTAAGGATCAAAATTTTTTGATATTAAAAATAAAAATTAATAGTATTCTGTTACTATCTCTTCGCTGGTGGTGCTACAGTGTGTTGCATGCATCCCTCTACGTTTTCTGGCCAATCGCAGACGTTTTCGTTGGGGTTGAACACCAGATTTGTAGGGCATGGCATGTGGTGCTTGCGTTCTCCTTCGCACATGTAGTACATAGTGCAATCAGCTTTGTCCTTGTGATAAGAAATGTGACCCTCCTCTTCCTCGCATGTTACTTGGTTGGCTGTAAAAACGGTATATTTTTCAGATTTAGAATTCTTATAATATTTCTCACTGTAATAATAAAACATCTAGAGCAAACCCGATAGTTTTTACTATTGACTACGATATGTGCTACGTTTTGGGGTTATTGATATTAAAAAGCATTGTTTTTAATAATTATTAACTTATTTCTCCTACCGACATAAATCGAAAGGTTTTTATAAAAACTTCAATCATTCATCACTAGATCTCATAAATAATGATTTATGTATGGCAGGGGTCGTCAAGCTTTTTATGCCTACCACCCACTTTTGATTATTTTTCATGGTAAAATTTACTTACCACCCACCACCATCGCTTTATTTCAAACTAGTAAATCAGTGAAATAAATTCTTGAATGAATTTTAAAGATTTGAAAAACAATTTTTTATTATCAACATATTTTATTGCATCCAAAAAAAGCAATCGAAGGTCTCCTCTTTCAGTGATTTTCAGACAACTTATTTGTTTTGTCATGATTTTGGAGTAAGAGCAAAAATCACCCACCATGGAAGCCTTTACCGCCCTCTAGTGGGTGGTACAGACCAGGTTGACGACCCGTGATGTGTGGTATGGTTTGTATCTATAAGAGTTTTTTAATATAAAAAATCCAAATGAAAATAATGTACTTATGCTTATTTTAAAACGACTTAGATAATGTCACGACCTCATATTTACAGCGACATAAACTGGCAATCGAAATCTCTTAATTAAATATAAACGCGGAATATAAAATTAAATAATCCAGTATCACTCTGAAA
Organism: Himalopsyche kuldschensis; assembly: GCA_028554975.1. Classification (NCBI taxonomy): domain Eukaryota; kingdom Metazoa; phylum Arthropoda; class Insecta; order Trichoptera; family Rhyacophilidae; genus Himalopsyche; species Himalopsyche kuldschensis. The sequence goes on from JAHFWI010000005.1 coordinate 5,104,908, forward strand.
AAAAAGTTCATAGGGCAACTCGAAAAAGGCAACATTGTACTGAAGTTAACGCCCCGGATATGAAAAAGTTAGATAAGAGTGGGGGGTTGTCCGGCGAGCTTGGAAGCCGGCGTTATCTAAAATGGCCTCTTAGTGGTTAGCTTTCGAAGGTGGAGGTTGCCCCCCCCGAATCCTTGGAGGGCACGTGAAGCGGCGACGCTCGGCGAGTCTGTGGCGGGAGCCCCAGATTAAAGATACGTCCCGTTTAGGGCGCGCAGTTTTTTTTATAGAGACTGCGCTAAGTTTCTAGTAGAATCCCGTGCGGACATTGTTGTTATGGCTCACATATTGCGGTGACGTCGCTGCACCACGTGGGCTCCTCGGTGGTTCGGGTAAGTGCATTTAATCCATTATACTGTGTGTCCTATATAAATCTGTCTCGCTTATATGTTCTGTTTACCAACTAGTGTCAAAGGCGATTTTCCTCAAAAATCCACCAATGTTAGGCATAGTTTAAGGTAAAATTTTAACTTGTTATGTTTCACGATGAAGGTGCGGTAGCTTGAGTTACGTTGTGAGCTGTGAACGGTAGCGGTGGGAGAAAGGGGTTCAAGTAGAGTCGGGTTAATTTTGAAGCACTTCGCGGGAATTCGATGGAGGGATCCGTCTCACCACGTGGTCGTTCCTGGTATAAATTCGAAAGTTTGACTGGATGTTAGGCCTGGATCAGAGCGATACAGACGATGTCCTGGATCGGATCGCGAGGAGGGATGGTGGTCTTTAGGAGTTTCTCGAGGTGCTAGAATCGTGTGTTTGTTTTTGTTATTCGGTAATACTAAAATCGTGACTGGAACCGCCCTTTACATGACGCCTGAGGCTAGCGCGCCGATCATCGGGAAGTGAGATGAAGTGCGTGTTGCGCTCCAACGTTTAATATTGTATTTTCATGTGTGTTTTGTTATAAATAAATTTACGGCTGTCGGAATTATTTCGACAGCAAACTAAAGAACAAATGGACTTTTTATCTGAATTTGTGAAGCCTTAATTTCCGGCGACGAAGGTTTTTTTTAGATCGCGTTAAGCGATGAGCGCCTAACGCAGCCTGCATTTTCATATGGGGTTAGTTTTCCTTGGAGGAAAACTGCGAAGGGGCTTTCCGAGTGGTGAAAAGCCAGTAAAATCTTTGCGCGGAAACTGCGGTCATCTCAATTGTCGCCCAAACGTGTGGCTTGGTTTTTTGATAAAAACCACGTACCTACCCTGAGATTAAATAGTAATATAGTAAGATAAAAAGTGCATTTGTTCGCTTAACATTCGATTCTAAGACTAGTAATCGAACGTGAAGCTGGCGCCCAACTATAATTAAACAAGGATATTGTGTTAAATTATAAAGAATAAACAAATTAATTAATGTATAAAGATGTCCAATAAAATTCACTGCAAAAATAGTCAAAATTAGCGGAGAGCGTTACCGAGTGTATCGGAGACAGGGAAATCGATGTTTGCAGTTAACTTAAAAGAAAAAAAAAAAAAAAGTAATATTGGAAAAAGCCTCGGAAGGCGAGTATAATACGTCAAAATTATTAAGAAATGTGTTGTTTAATAAAAGTTATAAATTAATTCAGTCAAACGTTTCAAATTTCTAAATGCCGTAGGAACTTTGTATTTAAACGATTCAACGAACGAAAATACGCTTGAGAAGGAAATAATGGCGGGATTTTTTGTAACAAATGATAATTTTAAAATATATTAAATGTGAACGAAAAATAGTAACGATTAAAATCAAAGGACCAATAACTATTGTATTTCCGAAAATGTTAGTTCGTAAACTAAATGCGTGTAAAATTCCAAGAATGTTAGGAGCACTTAGCCAAAGCAATAAAATAGAAAGCTGGTTAAAGTAAACGATGAATAGATTCGCCAGACAAGCGAGCGAAATCCTAGGAACTGGCCGATAGGTATGAAGGGTAGAAAAAAACTACCTGAACATGGGTCACATCAGTCGGAATGTGAATAGCCGAGAAATTTTTGTTATAGCTTTAGCAGATAATAATAATAATTTCAATAATATTGAAAATAGTTTCGAAAGAAATTGTAAGGGCTTTGCAGAGAATAAAGTGGGCATCTTAATACAGTTACTTTTAGAATAGATTGTTTGTTTTACGTTATGTAATTAGTTAATAAGAAATTGTTATTGAAAGGGAATTGAGTTAGACTAATTATGTCATACGAAAGTGTTTATGTATAACCATGTGTTGATGACGTAATCAAAAAAAGTGAGTGTCAAGAGTGACGCGAGGGTGGGTGATGCCTTCGAGTTGAGCAGCTATGAGATGCGACTCTCATGGCGGTCTCTATGTTCAGGATAAGTGGAATCCTTGGAGCCAAAGGGAAAGGCGCTTGCGGATCCGGAGGCGATACCTGCCGGTTGCCAGCGAGCGGAGGTCTGATGGGTGAGGAGCTGATAGTCGCTTCCCACGCCGAAGGAGCCTGACGATCGCAGATGAAGAGCACGCGCCCACTGGAACTGGGCTCGTGACCTGAACGGAGACTACCCTTAGCGCTGACGCGAGGAGTTCGGGAGAGGAACAAGGCCTCGTCGCCAGAAAAGGATCGAGGTGCGGGCCTGGTAAAAACAGCGCCAGGTGGCCTCGGTCTCCAGGACGTCAACGGGAGGGTTCTGGAAGAAGCAGTGACGACTGCACAATTCCGGAAACTTCCGCTATACGGCCGCGCCGAAGAACACATAAGGGTATGAAAACTGTCTCCGCGAAGATATCGAGAGGGTCGGTTACGTGAGCGGCTTGTGTGTATAACGGAGTGCAAAATGTGAAAAACGTGTGTGAAAGAACTACAGAATGACATTAGATGTTAGTTACGTAGAATTAAAGGTTAACACAGCTTTGTCTGCTTAAAATGTATGTACACAACATTGTTTGTGGAGTTTTATAACGGTAAGCGCGTTTCCACGGCTTAAGAGCTTTAGAAGCCAGTTTCGTCGAAAGAGAGTGGGCGATTGTCACGACCTCATATTTACAGCGACATAAACTGGCAATCGAAATCTCTTAATTAAATATAAACGCGGAATATAAAATTAAATAATCCAGTATCACTCTGAAAAAAAGTTCATAGGGCAACTCGAAAAAAGGCAACATTGTACTGAAGTTGGATATGAAAAAGTTAGATAAGAGTGGGGGTTGTCCGGCGAGCTTGGAAGCCGGCGTTATCTAAAATGGCCTCTTAGTGGTTAGCTTTCGAAGGTGGAGGTTGCCCCCCCCGAATCCTTGGAGGGCACGTGAAGCGGCGACGCTCGGCGAGTCTGTGGCGGGAGCCCCAGATTAAAGATACGTCCCGTTTAGGGCGCGCAGTTTTTTTTATAGAGACTGCGCTAAGTTTCTAGTAGAATCCCGTGCGGACATTGTTGTTATGGCTCCCGCGGATGCGGTGACGTCGCTGCACCACGTGGGCTCCTCGGTGGTTCGGGTAAGTGCATTTAATCCATTATACTGTGTGTCCTATATAAATCTGTCTCGCTTATATGTTCTGTTTACCAACTAGTGTCAAAGGCGATTTTCCTCAAAAATCCACCAATGTTAGGCATAGTTTAAGGTAAAATTTTAACTTGTTATGTTTCACGATGAAGGTGCGGTAGCTTGAGTTACGTTGTGAGCTGTGAACGGTAGCGGTGGGAGAAAGGGGTTCAAGTAGAGTCGGGTTAATTTTTGAAGCACTTCGCGGGAATTCGATGGAGGGATCCGTCTCACCACGTGGTCGTTCCTGGTATAAATTCGAAAGTTTGACTGGATGTTAGGCCTGGATCAGAGCGATACAGACGATGTCCTGGATCGGATCGCGAGGAGGGATGGTGGTCTTTAGGAGTTTCTCGAGGTGCTAGAATCGTGTGTTTGTTTTTGTTATTCGGTAATACTAAAATCGTGACTGGAACCGCCCTTTACATGACGCCTGAGGCTAGCGCGCCGATCATCGGGAAGTGAGATGAAGTGCGTGTTGCGCTCCAACGTTTAATATTGTATTTTCATGTGTGTTTTGTTATAAATAAATTTACGGCTGTCGGAATTATTTCGACAGCAAACTAAAGAACAAATGGACTTTTTATCTGAATTTGTGAAGCCTTAATTTCCGGCGACGAAGGTTTTTTTTAGATCGCGTTAAGCGATGAGCGCCTACCGCAGCCTGCATTTTCTTATGGGGCTAGTTTTCCTTGGAGGAAAACTGCGAAGGGGCTTTCCGAGTGGTGGAAAGCCAGTAAAATCTTTGCGCGGAAACTGCGGTCATCTCAATAATTATTATAACTTACGATCTTTAGTTGTGTATTGTCCATTGGGGTTTGAACTTTCAAATGGTCCATCAAATTCAAGCCGAACTTTGTATCCTTCCAATTCCTGTTTCATGGCGCTGATGAGGGGATACTTTCCGGTTCCGCATTGTCCTCGGAAATCATCCATGTCAATTGACCAAATCATGATACCTCCGAAGCCTTCTTCTTTCAACCACGCCATCTGTCAACAATTACCATCAAGATTATATAAAAGTTTCGATGAGTTTCGCCATCGTTATAATACAGGTATTTATCGTGAATAGATTCAAAAACCATTTCCACAAAACAAAAATGTATAAAAGTTTATAAAGATCTTTTATGAACTTGCGATTAAAATATTTTTTAGCTTGCCATTATAATTGAATCTATAAATAAATGTAGCTTACTAATCGTTTTTATGAGCAGACTTTCAATTCTTGATAGATGTTCATTATATTTAAATAAAAAACACATATTTGTGTACTTCACTAGTTGAAAATGCTTGCGATAGACGAAACTGGTCTTCATCTTTACAAAATATATACATAATTCGTCATTGCATCACCAACTTCACCAAATAATCAACAGAGCTCACATGTCTGGTAAAAAAGAATTGATATTTGATAAAAATAGCCAAGACATCAACCAGCTATATTATTACACTTCTTTCGCGTTATTATTTTAATCCAAAAGATGTCAGTATACTTATAATCGATTAAAAGTAAAATCTTTCGATTTAAAATATATTTCTACGTAGACCAACTGACCTTAGTCTTCAAACTTCTTTCATCATCGAAGCCGACCCATTGATCAGTACGATAGGCGAACGGTACTTGTTGCTCGTTATCCCAAACCAATGTGGTGTTGTCTCCGTGGAGGAAGTCGCATACTTCATAGTAGGACATGAATCCAGCTTCGTTCGTGTATTTTCCAGGGGTACCTGTGAAGAACATAGAACAGTTTTATAATAATAGGTATATTAAAATTCTACTCTTAAAATACTAGGTAAGGTATAAAAACCCTGTTATATTGTAAGATTAAATGAATATGATTAAAGTCTAGACAAACTTTTGAACTTTTTTGTCATTTAAATTTGTATCGAAATTAACTTAATAAACTAGCTGTAATTTTGAAAATTATCTCTTTTATAAAAATAACAACAGTTATAATTTTTAACTGTTGCTATGTTGCCAATATTAAAACTGTGCAAATAAGTGTATAAAATAAATGGTGGGGTAAGGCATTTCTTTTTATCATATAATCATAAGATAAATTTGGCTATCTTGTAAAATTGTAGTATGCTTGAATTGGTATACAATTAAAGTGCATTCAATATATTGGTTTGCCTTACTGCCATGTCAAGTATTTTTTTGTATCTGAAAATTCGAATAAAACATATGAATAAGGCTGATCTTTACCTCCTCCTGATGCTGGTGCACCGATGTCGAATTGGGTGTTGTTAACCAAGTTGAAAGATCTTCCATAAGTGGGCATTCCAATCATAAGCTTCTCCTTGGGCGCTCCTTGTTTAACCCATTCGCGCGCTGAATAGTCCTGCAAAGAAGAAGACGTCGTTATAGACAAACCAAAAGAAAGTTTCTACAACCGTTACAAATTAAATAACACAGAAAATGTTTTGAGAGTTCTATTGGTTAATATCTTTTTGCTTTGAGAGCATAGCGAATTTGTGTCTATGCAATACAATCATTTTATAATTTTTGTTTCTTAGAATTTCGTGTTAATTATTTCAATAGTTTTATTTGATATGATGGTCTTACCACAGTCAATTTCTTCTGATAGCTAGTAGCACTTTCCAATGGGAACAGTGGGCTGTTATGTCCTACTTGTCTTTCCCATTGTCCATGGAAATCGTAAGTCATGACGTTGATAAAGTCCTGAAATATTCAAATAAATAAATAATTTTATTTTGTACATCATAAAGCTATTAACAAATAATATTTTCAAAAAATTTTCAACTCATATCTTTTGGGCTCATTATCTAGCTGAATTCATGACATGATTTCAACTTTGGTAATGGAATAAACACATTTTGAAACCTTTTGTTTTATACGAGAATTGGAAAATAATTGTTGACGGTTGAGATGTAAGATTTACTTATTTTTTAGAAATCTCGTTGTGTTGGATCGCATTAAATAATATATTATTCCTGGCAGGGAAATGAAATAAATAGCACCGATTCAATAAAAATAATGAAATAAACTTCGTTGGCAAAAACATTTCTCCAGTTGACAATGCTCGCGATGAACGAAACCGGTTCTCAACTTTATCAAACAGATGTAGAAATAGTTGGATAGATTTTGTTTTGTTTAATAATGTCTACTAAGAAGTGACAGTTCACACCTTATACATATGTGATTAAAAATGCTAGAATCAATTCTATCGATGAAGCTTATCCGAACCTAGATTTGAATCACGAACTCTACTGAGAAATGCTATTTGAGTTCACTGGAATACTTTTAAGATTCTACTCAGACACTGATGTGTGCGTTTGAATATATTTTTAGTTCGCATGTATTTTTAAAATAAACTGTTTACTTACAAAAACAAAACATGGTAAAAATAAAATTAGCCTGTTGCGAAATAGTAAATGTATATTTAAGTTGCCATATCAATTAAATAAGTTTAGTAAATATTAAAATAAAATCTTACCAGGTATTTCGATATTTCAGGTACATCATATCCGGCGGCGATCGCTTCGAATGATGCTGGAACAGCTGCTGTGAGCAAGAGACGTGGTTGGCCTGATGATTTCGCTTCTCCTTCAAAAGCTAAACGAAGTTCCTTCAGCAAGGAAACGTATGCAGTACGATCATCGACGCCCCTAAAATATGAAAACAAGATTACGTTTTTGCTTAGTGGTTTGATTTTCAAATGTATGTAAAACCAGCTAGAGATTTGCTTCCTTGAGTAAATTGGTAATACGACATTTTACTTATGTTATTTAGGTATAACACATAAAACATACCTTGGGTACTCCCAGTCTACATCGAGTCCATTGAACTGGTAGTCTCTCAGGAAATCTATGGCTTCATAAACGAACTGGTTCATTCTGAAGACATTTGAAGTCAATTCTTTGAAAGGGGTAGAACCGAAAGCCCATCCACCGATTGCCAAAAGGATCTGAGAATCAATAAATTGGAATTAGAGAAATCATAATTTTATTGAAGTACAAACTTTAATTTTCGGATCTACGAAAGTTGCAAATTTAAGAAAAAGTCGCTTTTTCTAAAGTAGCACTAGAATACTTGTGTGGCTCCACAATTAAATTCCGGCAAGATAAATAGGACGTTTAGATTTTTCAAATTAATAATTTAGCTTGGACTTGAGTCTAGTGACATAAAAAAATCAGATATACTTGGCACATTTGTAATTATGAGCAGCAATGCCATTAAAAAAAAACGATTGTTTGTACTTATTCCACAATGAATTTATTTAGAGAAGGACCGGTTTCACACACCGCGATCATTTTCAACTGATCATCTTGTGGTATAAGCACAAAAAAGTCTTTTAATTTTTTAAATACATAATGCCACTCCACCAAGTATTGACAGTCAGTACCATAATTATTATTGAAAGCCTCGAAGACATTCGTGTAATAAAGCACAGCTTATATTTAAAAATAAATGTAAAATAAAGTGTTAGTGCACCAAGGAATTAGGAAATTTGTTTTTGGTATAAATAAATCACAATATTATTCAATCTAAAGTAATATGCGTATTTTCTTGATTGTAAAATGAGCATTTATTTTTGATACAACAAACGCAAAAAAAACAAAAATGCAAAACGTGCTGACCTTTAGATTGGGGTTCTTTTCCCTAAGCGCGACAATTTTGTCGTACATATCTCCATCCTTCTCGTCTCCTTCTGCGAGCTTGTTATCCTTGAGGGTGGCGAATGCGTAAATGAGATGGGTGCACAGGTGAGCGTCGATGTTTTCTGGCAAGAATTTTCCGGAGCCGGGACGCTTTTGGGACCATGACGTAATGTAGCAGAATACTTGAGGTTCACGTTCTGGAAATAAAGATTATGTTTTATTCCTGGCTATAGTAAGGACCTGACCTGTATCCAATATGAGGAATGTGTAGACATGTTTCATATATTTCTTAGATATTTAGTCTGAATTCACTTAAAAAGGGAGTAAATATTACCGTCTTTTATGAATGACTAATGCATATTATTAGAAGTCATAAAAGACCTCTCACTGTTGGGGTGGTGTATAATTCAACATTATTCTGCTATTAAAATAATTATAGTTTTAAATTAATTTCTTCTTAATTCATTAAGGACTTCGACCGAAGGTACTTGGTGGATTTTTAAAACCAAATTTAAATCGTTTGAATTTTGTACTTTTCCATGAGCTTTGTCGCTAATTACACAGGACTTGCGTTTCGATATCCTCATGCATTTCAAGTCCACTAATGAATTTGAACTGACATATTAGGAGCTAATTTTCAAAAGCGGACAATTCCAAAATACTTTTTTTCAACTACCAGTTTTAGATTAAACTTTAGAGAGCTTTTTTATTCACATGGAAAAGTTTGAATTGTTGAACATTATCCGTAATTCCCTAATTTAAAACAAATGTTAAAAATATTGATAGTAAACATAAATTTATGAGGAAAAAGTAATGAAAATATCTCACATTTTCAGATTTTCAATAAATGGATTTGTCCACTTTTGAAAACCACCTCCTGATATTCAGTTTAGCATCAAAACTCATTGAAAAGTACAAACTTCAAACGATTCAATTTTGTTTAAATGAATTGAATGAATTGATATTTTTGATCGTATAATACACGTTTTGAAACGGTGCAAACTTGTGCAAACTATTTATAGTAACGTGTGCTTCAATCATAGTTTCATTGAGAAAGAAAAAATATAAATTATCGATTGTATTATATTTTTAGACGTTTTTGTGTCATGATAAATACTTTATAAAAATATCAGATATTACTGTTTATCATTGGCAGTGGTTTTATGAGAAAATATAATATCATAGACCGTTTATCTTTCGTCAATTTCGAAATACACAAATTATGCAAAGACATTTAAAAACCGTTAAATCATTGACGAAAACAGTTGCAAAATATTTAAATCAAAATGCGTAAAAAGTCATTGCCACCATAAAATCACTTTATAAGGCATTATAAAGTATTTAATTTCAAAACGCTTAACAAAACTTTTTTTTGTTGTAACTCAGTAAAAGTGTTAAAAATCGTTACGAAAACCATAACGCATATTTAATTCATCAAGCTTTCTACATTATTCATGGACACTTGGGAATTATTGCTCGCTGATATAATAATACGCACGAATCATGTTAAGTGAAAGATTTTCTACGATTATTTGAGAGAAAAAAACCATAATGAGCGTTGGAAATTACTTCGCGTGGGAATCTTTCTGTGAAAGTTGGTTCCATAAGAGATTCACGGTAACACATTGAACCTTTTAAAAAAATCTTTAATTTTATACACACTGCACGACATACTTCAATTTAAGCATGTTAAACATACCTAATTACATGAAATAATTTCTTGCACGAGTCAAGATAATGATTATCCAGTAATTACCAAACTAAGTAGGTAAAACCCATAATACATTATCGTAATAATCGTCCATATTGGAGTCTCTTTACTCAATGGAAAACGTGGCAAATCATTAAGTATTCAGAAAAACTGCAATTTAAAAACGTTTTTTTTGTCAACTTTTTTGTATATCTTATAAAACATTTTCAATCTGTACTTCAATGTGTATACATTTCTACATGTTTTATTTTTTAGTAATTATGAATTTAAGAACATCTTATTGATTAGTAGTGAGTATTAAAACAAAGCCACGCTTACAAGAAGCTCTCGTTTTTTTTTGAAATATATTGCACGAGAAGAAATTCAGAGAAAATTTAGCATGTGATGAAATTATAGCCGTATAAATAATGTATCAAAAATATTCTCCAGTTTTAGACGTCACTAGTAGGGACTCCAATTACTCGCCATCTCAACTACTCGAGTATCGAGTAGTAAAAGTTTAAAATACTCGAGTATTAGAGTATACTCGAGTTGTTTCAGATGTACCAAAATATATATTATTTGTTCAAATTTGTGTCTATCAATAGATGATAAACAAATAAATAAGCTTATTTTATTTCATTATTACATTCATTTCAATTTATGAAACAGATAATTCAAAAATAAAATAAAATTAAACGTCTCAAGTTTTAATTTGGTTTGAAGTTTCGTTTTTTTATTCCAGCAGTAGAAAAAACTCTGTTGCTGTGGACTTTGGCTTAAAAGTTCGCTATCTATTTTTTCTGTCCGCCACTTAAAACAAAATAAAATTTGGAAATAAATCTTTATTTGTATATTACGAGTATTACTCGAGTATTTTTCAAACTACTCGAATATCGAATACTTGAAAAATGGACGAGTATACTCGAGTATCGAGTACTCAATACTCGAATTGGAGTCTCTAGTCACTAGTCATATGTCGATAACTTATTTACATGCTATTTTATGATTAGCATACTTTTCAACGATAGGTTTTATAAGGAGTCAAAAAGAAAGGATGCACAGGCATTGAACTAACATACGTTTGCTTCAATTTTGACAAATCATATAGTTGGTTTGGTTTCGTCATTCGAGAGGCCTTATTATAGTCATTGTGAAAAAACTTTCCAAGAATATAATAATTACATTGGATACTTATTAAAGTTGTGCTAAAGTTCAATCCTTGTTTTTGTCTCTATTATTATTTTTAGTGTATTCACCCCGTTTGACTGTACTAGATTTTTTAAAAGCTCGATTTAACTATTATATCAAACAATCAGAGAGTGTGCAAAACATCTATCCGTTTATTACCAACATTGTTTCGTTGAAAAAATGTCTCCGAAAGATAGCGCTATATTATTTTTGCAACATCGTCATATTGGCATTCAATGCAGAAAGGCACTCCGATATGCACCGCGTAATTTATTATTCTATCACGGCGAAAAAATTGAGAACACGTGCTAATGGGACACAAAACAAAGCAATACGAAAAATAAAAATCGATGTGATACAAACGTAATAATATTTTCCTGTTCAGATATGCCATGCGAAAGGACGCTGGCACGGGCGGACAAATACCGCATAGTACGATCTCGGAATACTTAATTCGTATGAAATGAGAAAGCTGGCATGGATAAGGGTCAAAGTCACACAAGAAAGAGGTCAAACGTAAACTTAAATGAGACGTTTATTATGTAAACATTCGAGGAGTGATTCAAATAACAATCATTCTCAACATTATCTTCAGATATGTTTTCACTATAAAAAATCGTTTTGTTTTTATTGGTCACTCACATTGATAATTTGGTAAGTGAAAATTTAAAAAAATACCATGTTTTGAATTTGAGTTAATTTATAGCCATTTAAATGCTTACAATATCAGCTGAACCGTTGGGAATAAGATGATGAGTTTCGGTCAGAAATTTAGCTTTTGTTTATTTTTTCAAAACGGCAATGCCAAAGCAACGGCAACGGCAAAGTGTCCAATAACTCTTGCTGTCCAACTTACTATAGAATTTATCTTATAAGTATTTAAATAAATAAAAAGAAAATAAGGTCTTTAAATAAAATGTTTGATTTGAAAAACAATCCGTTTTCACCCCTATACGAACAAACACACCAGTTATAATAAATACTTTTGATCACGTTGCATAGTTGGAAGCTTTATTATACAGAAAATCCACTTACTGTTCTTGTCATCCAAAGCTGTTCCTGCCTTGATTCCAATCCTCTTGTGGGGCTTTCGAACCTTGTTAAGTACCTCAGCGACGCTAATCTTCATTGGCAGAGGCTTCTCAGTCTCTTCAATAACGATGCTCTGCGCAACTTCCTCCCAGTTGACATCCTTAGCATCTTTACCACGGGAGATTCCGCGAAGCTCCTCTCTGATTTAATACATCAAAACAATTTATGAGAAACTTGGCTCTATATTGAATCACGTAACACAACAGTGCAAGAGTTGGCAAGTTAGCAAATAGTTAAACCTTTACACAGTATTTGGAACTGAAGATTTAGTAATAATTATTCAATAACCATTTTATCATTCAAATTATAAAAAAGCATTTTTTTTCAATCGTGAATATTTTGTAAAACAATTTAATAATCACATTAAAATCATTATTCGTAATCGAATTTTTTTGGCCGGAGTCGTCGCGGCGTTTTGGCTGGAGCCGTACTCGTAGTCGGAAATTTTGAAATCTTTTTTTTTTTGCATATAACATGTCAAATTTACCTGAATCTCAAATTAAATATGCTGGATTAGTTGGTTGATATATAATTGAACACACATAATGAGAAAAGGTAGGAAAAAAACGTGACGAAATTAAAACATTTTTTAGTCGAGTCGGAGTCGTGTTTTTGGTCAATGTTGGAGTCGGAGTCGGTGTCGTGTTTTTGGTTAATGCTGGAGTTGTAGTCGTTATTTTTTTTAACGACTCGACAGCCCTGGTATAATATATATCTGCTGAATCAAAATCATGATCGAAAAAACCTAAGAACGTAACGTACTTTAGTAAGATATTTTGGCTTAGGTGGTACCTTGTTTTATAAAATTAAGTATATGATTAGAATAATCTGAATTTTTAAGCCCAATTTCAAACTCGTTAACATTATTACATTACTATATATGTAATGCCATAATATTTATAAATGTTATTATTATTTACCTCATGGCGCTGATGAGTGGGTATTTGACACCTCCACCGCAAATGTCTCCCTTGAAGTCATCCATGTCAACGGTCCACACCATAGCTCCTCCATATCCTTCCTCCTTGATCCACCTCATCTTATTTCTGATGCTTCGCTCATCGTCGAATCCAACCCACTGGTCACCGTGAACAGCGTATGGGACTTTCATTTCCTCGTCCCAAACGTAAGCGGCTCCATTTTGTAGCATATCGCAAACCTAAGGAAGGAAACACACGGTCTTTTGAAATATATGTAAGATACTGGTTTACGAATTGGTATGCAACACAGCGCAAAAAAAATATTGGTGATTTAAAATTAAAAATAACTTAGATTGTTCCACGCATTGTGATTACTATTCGTGACACGCGTTTCGTTTCTTTCAAAGGCATCTTCAGACTAACTCTCTAAAGGTTGCTTGATTGGTATTGGATACAAAATTAACGGTGCGAAAGGGCTTTTTTTTGCTCAAAGCTATATTAAATTTAATATGAAAATGAACTTCTACAAAGTTACTGCCAAATCCGTCAAATTATTTAAATAATTGACGACTTAGACTGAAAGTGCTAGTTGAAATTTCGATATCATATTTAAATCATGTGAATTTTGTACTGTTCCATGAGTTTTGTCGCTTACAACCCGAGTTTCGTCTTTCGACATCTTCAGTCAATTCAAGCACGAGTGCAAGTTAGCATAAGTTCATTCGTGCGCTCAAATGTCTGAAGATGCTGAAAGGCAAAACCCAGGTCTTAAGCGATTTAAATTTTGCAAACAAATATATTCGGAAAAATATGTGTATTTGATTTTTTTATCACTTTAAAAAGTATTTTTACGTCGTATTAAATAACAATATTTACAACACAAGATTGAACTTGGCACATTTTTATGCCATTGTCAAGTTATGAAACCCGCTTGAGTAAGTACTGCATATTTATGTAATTTCGCAAAAATCTTTTACAATATAATTATCTTCAGGTATGCCAGGTGTGTAATAACTCATAATATATATCGACAATTGAATAACATTCATTATTAATACTGTTCGCAATTAATTACACGTTAAATAATTTTATTTTTACCCTGCTAAATCACCTTTCACTCTCTGGACAGGTTTTTTCAATAAAGTGTGGAGGTTAGCAGGTCGTTTACATTGTGTTTCCCTTCAACGCTGTAATTGCTTAGAATCATGTGTAAATGTTTCCTTACGTATTTTGTTCGCTATTTGCTACTATTAAAATTTTAAAATGAAAATGTCTAGTATTCGAACGTAGGAATATTCTGTATCATTTAAAGTGATCTTAGCTTATCCTTTTTAATGAGTTTAAGTGGAAGATCAATAATGATTGATAGAAAAGCACTTTATTTAAATGTGTAAAGTATGAACCAGCCATTAAAAATACAAAATATGTAGAATTAGTAGAAAACCATGTGTTTAATTGATCGAACCTTGCAATAGAAATCGTCAATGTGAACAAAATCATTATAATATGAACGTATTTTTTTTGGTACATACGTCCGTTTGATAAATATGGATTAATATTTTTTTTATACGATCAATGTATATATGTGTCTGAAGATTTCATCACTTCGTTCCTGGTTATAAATTATCAGTATAGCGAGATGATAACATTATGACAACCCTTTCCAAACTAAAACCACATATCTTTCCTAACCCTTTTTTGAGAGGTTGAACAACTGAGTGATTACCAATTATCTTATAATAATTTTAATAAGATAATTTTCGAAGCTCATTATATTCCACAGTTTTTTTTGGTATATCAAATCCTGTCGACGTGTTATATATAATTTGTAAGCTTAATTAATGTTAAACAGATTTAAAAGTTTTCGTAACATGCTTCGTCGTAAAATGTCAACTTCAAAAATGTCTTTGTTAAGTACACAATATTCTTGACGTTTTTTTTTTGATCATCTATTATCGGGATAAATTTCAGTATAGAAAATTTGATGTTAATAAACTTATCGCTATATTAAATGGCAAACTATCGTAGTCGTCAAGAGTGGGAGACTGTATTGATTTGAATATTTATTTTAAATGTCTCTAGATATAGCAATACATGGAAACTACCACTCACTTTTAATTGCTTTATTAGAAATGTCGTTTGTGTATTTGCGTCAATTAGTTGACATTAACGAGTGGTCATGAACAGTTTAATAATGAAATGATTGAATTTAGTAAAAAAGATAATATTCTTTAATGCATCGTCCATGAGAAAATTCATTTAGTATATAATGAAAACGGAAATTTTTGTCACACCACCTAATTAAGAAGTATCTAAAAACTAAATCTATCGTAAGATTTGTATTTTATTTGATATAGTATAATTAACGATATAAAATGGTTATTTTGACTGCACTGCATAGATTCTTAATATTTCAGATTGCTATCGCCTTATGCTGACAAAATTATGCTAAACTTCGAAGCCAACCTTCCTCTGAAAGACTGACGGAACCCAGGCTGTGTAACACAACCCTTGTAAATATGTACTATACACACTTGACTTTTGTATTTCATTATAATAGAAATAAATTAAGTCGGTTGGATTATTTTGACAAACAAGTAATAAATAGAAACAATCATATGAACTCGTTAAAGATAAATCTCTAAAAAAAATTCTAATGAATACGAGTAAAAATTATAAGCTCGACCAAAGCCCGATCTGAGACGTTGTGTTGAATGCGTGTACAATGAAAACTTATATGTGACTTGACTGCATTATAATGATATATTATACTAAAAACCAAACCAGATTTTACTAAATTATATAATTGAACAAGAAAAAGTACTTCATAGAACATTGACTCTTAAATTCAAAGTGATAGATAGATATTATAATAATAATAAATTTATCGAGGTTTAAAACCAAGACCAACAAAACACTAAAAACCCAGTAGTTATGGCCACCCAACTGCAGGAGTGTTCTAGTATCGCTATTTAATTACTCAAATTTTTACAAATTCATTATTTACAGTGACAAAGTTGATCATTATTAATTGTATAGCTTCTGGTCAATGCCGTTAACATTTTTCATTTGATTTTCTGGAAAATTCGTCACCTGAAGCCTCTTACCTCATAGTATGCAAGGAATCCAGACTCCTTGGTATATTCACCAGCCTTGCCTCCGGCGGTAGCCTGGGAGTTCACCTTGAAGTTGTTGGGGTTAGCCAGAGTGAAAGTCCTTCCGTACGTTGGCATTCCTGCAAAACGGCATACCACTCTGACGTGAGTCACAATTATTCATGAAAATGACGGCAAGTAAAATAAATATACGTCAGATAATAAGTGTCGCTGATCGATAATACCTGGTTCCTTGATCATATTTTGATCGATCATCAATGACCAATACAAATTCAATTGCGGATGTGGTAGAACAGATATGGCGCTACAATTAAGAACATAGTTTTCTCAAGGTTGTGAAACGTTTTGTGTTGCAAACCTTAATCGTTATATAATTTGGTGCCACTAATTACTTAATTAGTTATACCGTTAGTAAAATATTCATTCGTTTGACAGGCAAGCTATGTGTCAAACATTATTACATCTTACATAATATAATTTCGATGTTATCATAACTGTTACAACTAATAGCAATATAATTCTCATATTACTACAGTTCATACTGAGATTCAAATAATCTGAACAAACTTTATATAGTACGGTGGAAAAAATATCAATGTATTTTAGTTCTATGAAAATTATATAATATAATATAGTTGATAGCTATTTCGGCTTACGCCCTCGTCAGATCTTTGTTTAAGCACACACTAACATAGCTATATATAGTTGCGTGGAAGAGGGACACAGTACGTCACCTTTTTATCTACATATTATAACATCGTAATTTTATATTGAAAAATATGGTTTTTAAATTTGACATGTTGATTATGTGTTTCTTGAAATGATATAAAATCTGGGTATTGACGAGGGCGTTAGCCAAAATAGTCATCAATAAAATGTTATATATTTTTCGTGGAACTAAAATACATTGCAATTTTTCCACCGTGTTATAATAGAGTTGTACCAATTCAATCAATAAACAAAAATATTTATATTGATAAATCGTGATAGTATTTTTTAGAATTTGAAGCATTACTATCTTACATATTTCCGAAAAAAATGGGTTATTGTCCCAACGATGTATCATGTTAATTATTTAATAAATGCTTTATATTATTTTGCTGTATTGTCATCATCTTAAGATTGTATTGAATATATAGCACTGTCATTCGCATGATCTCTTATCTAGTCATGTTTTGTAGTCAACAGTAGTTATTTTTGACATATTGACTCCTTACTTTGAAAAGGTTCTTACTGCTCTTGACATTGCTTTGAGATATGAGAGTTTGAAGTTTCGATTGATTAAAATTCACTTGTAATAATGAGCAAGTAAACAATTTTTTTTAAGCATATTTTTTCACAACTCTCGCTGCGAAATAATGATCTTAAAGATCTAATGATGACAATCTTAGAACTTTGTCAAATAAATATAGTAAAAAAAAGTTTGCAGATGCAGTGCAAATCCGTTATTCAACCATAGATAATTCTGAAATTCATATATATGATAGTATGCAATAAATACAATCTTTTCCGACCAAACGATCATTTTAGGCAAAAATGTCAATAAGAACGGTAACGATATTATAATATCACCGAAAAATGAAAAATATTTAGTTTTGATCATTAATAATGTTGTAAACATCTACAAACAAAACATATTAATATTTTTTTTATATTATTTCAATAATATTGTGCAAGACGGTCACAATAAAGATTCGAGCTAGAAAAACTTAATCTTAACCAATTCATCGAAACAATGAGTAAACTTTACCGATGATAAGTTTGTCCTTTGGTGCTCCAAGCTTTACCCACAATCCTGCAGCGTGGTCAACGGACAGCTGTTTGCGATATTCAGAATCGGACGACGGAGAGTACAGTGGGGCATTGTGTCCTATTTCCTTTTCCCATTTTCCATGGAAATCGTAGGCCATCAAGTTGATGAAGTCCAAATATCTGGAAATGTCAAAGTTTGTTAGTTCACAAGTTCGGTTTTACGACCAAACTTTTGGCTGTAAGTTGTTGTCGGGTGATGTTGCCAACTTGATACTATAACAATGATCGGTGAGAAACTTACTCCGCTTACAAGACTGCGTAATTTCGTGTTTGTAGTTTTGGGATCGACACATTATTAATGATCTTAGCGTAATTCTTTTTTTTATTTTTTTTCATGGAAGATCTTACAGCGAAACTTCAAAATCGCGCAATAAATTGTCACTTGGATAAATCACAATATTTTAATTTAAAATATTCAATTTCATATTTCAAAATTTATACTATTTCAAATAAAGCCTTATGTTAAATACTGCAATATCATGTCTGTTAGATTCATCTTGGCTATTTTCTTTTCCATTTTTCTAAACGCTCACAGTGCCCAACGCGTAAGCAAGTTTGACAAAAGGATGAACCATTTTTTTTTTGACTGTGTCTATTAAAATGGAATTTATTTCGTGTCGATTGATGTAATTGACATTTACTTGGTAGAACTCCATTATAACACGGAGAAAAGTCTAGTTTTGACGAGAGCGTAAGCCAAAAACGATATCAACTATATATCTTATACTTTATGTCAAACTAAAATACATTAATATTTTTTGTACCGTGCTATTGAGCTTAGATTTTAAACTTTTTCATGTCGGAGTTAAAATCATTATAACTCATCACTATTCCAGACGTTAATGTATCACAACGATCAGCAATTCGCTCAATATACAAAAAAAAAATATTGAAAGGTAATGGATATCTATTTTTGTATTTCTTTCAGGCGTTAGTACCTTTATAATAACTATGAAAAAATACATTTGAATATCAACTTTTAAATGTCCAAAGTTGTGTTAATATGGCAAAGTAAAATATGTTCAATCAATCGTCAATCGAAATACATTTTTGGATAGATCATTCAGACTGTCCATGAACGTATTGTTTCTTATATTATTAAGCCAAAAAAAAACTATTTTATTTTTAAATAGTAAATTAGGAAAAACGGGAAGTATTTTTTTATATTAGCAACATAAGAAGTGGGCAGCTTCTTTTCGGATAAGGAAAATTTTTGACATAGACTTAGATTCAATAAATATTCTATCAAGGCTGTATTTTTTCAATATCAGTTTTAATACTTTCTAAGTTTGTATTTTATAAACAGTATTTTAGGCAGACAATGTTAAAAATCACAATTATTCAAAACAGTTTTTTATTTAGAATCAAATTAAAAATGCAACTGTCGAATAGGATGGAACAACTATAAAAAAAATGAAACAAAGTGTGAATAATGACGTTCTTGCATTAGACACTTCACACTATTGATATATAATTTACTCTATTACTAAAAATTGTTATAAATTGTCCTATGTAATATGAATTGCAATTGTTACATTTAATAATAATAATTCTTAATTACCCAGCTACGGCGGGTACGTCATATCCGCTCTTGATATTGTCTGGTCCAACAGGAACTGCAGCAGTCAATAGAAGGCGTTGTCGTCTTACTTCCTGGGCTTCGGCTTCGAAGGCCTCTCTCAATTCTAAAAGTCAAACAAATAAAAATAAATTAATTAATAAGCCATAAATAAAAATGAACTCATAACTGTTGTTGTGCTTTTATTGGCAGGAGGATTTATGCAAGTATTTTAACCACATAATTTAATACTAAAGAAAGGTTAGTCCAAGATAAATATTCTGTAATGCATTAAAGTAATGTACAATGCAGCCAATTATTAAAACTATTTTTTCACAACATACACTTTATAAATTCCAACTCAACTTCCTTAAGAATATACGGCTATATTCATATGAAACAGTTACCCATACAGATTTGAATTTTAATATTTCAATTGACTCAATACCAACGTTTCAAGAATTTGTAATCGTTTTTAGAATACATTGATAAAATAGATTCCGCCATTTTATAACGTATGACATGTGAAAAAAATGTGAAAAAACATCGCTATCTTGCAGCGCCGGGTTGAAATTTATTATAAACTTATGCAAAACAGTATGTATAACGGAACACAGGTTTTTTATTGGTATAAAAGCATTTTGAAACCATTTCAGTAAGTTTTATTTTCAAAACAAAAGATTATTAATAATAGAGTGTTATTTGAAATTACAGCTGTAGGTTAAATAATATTATATGTACTATCATTCTATTCTCTGACGCTCTTTTTGTATACACGTGAATTGGCTCACTAATAAAATATTTCTTAATAAAGCACTGCTTTACGTGTAGAAATTTAAAATCAATATAATAAATATGTAAAACTTGAACTCAAAAGTAAAATAACACGATATTTTTGTATTTTTTTTCACCATATCCGCTCCCAGCTTGGAGCAAATGGACTCTTTACGGAATTTATCTCTACATGTTTTTTTTCTTCTACGAAAACTGCTTGTTACTCAGTTGCTCAGCCTCTCTTTTTCGAAGAGAGTCAGAGATTGAAAGGGTACGAGATCAAGGACATGACTATTGGTTAGCTAGTCTATCTCGTTACGAGTCACTTTTTGAGATTGGTAAGATGGGAAAACATTTTAAACAACACAGACACCCATTACCTTCGATCAGAATCAATTTATCGATTCGAAAAATTCTGCTCGCACTGGAATTGAACTCGAGCGGTCAAGCCGAAGCCAACGACGTCAACCACTGCATCACAGATAATTTAAATGCAATTGAAAAACAATCATTTGTATCATTAAATTGATTGACTTAACTCAGAACTCCATTAGATTGAGATAAATTAAGTTTATCAATATTATAATGGAAGATTTAGAAAATTTATATCAATACAATCAACACATTTTTTTAATATAGTCGATATGACTTTCTGAATAACGTTCTTAAAATGTTTTGGTTTAATTTGTAATCATTCGATTGAAATGAAAGTCTCGTTGAGCTACAAATGATGCTTTGTTTAAGTCTAATATAAATAGCACCACTGCTAAGCAACGAGTAGATTTAAGCTTCACTAATGTTATGTAAACAGGACAATTATTGTACCCTACAAGCATTTCCTACATTTGTAATAAGCGATAGCAATATCTCGCAAATGTAAAAGACAGATCCAATCTAGTTAAGTATAATAAATCAACAACCCATGAAAAGGTTATGCTTCCTTGTTAGATGTAAGAATGCCATACTGTATTATTGACATAATTTCCATCGGGTTAGTTCGATTTTACTATGCCAAGTTACGTGAATTATTGAAACATTTGTATTACTGATACAACATGCTGTGCAAATATCCCAGCAAGAATTTCATTAGAAGACAATTTTTTTTTATGAAAATTATCTCTAATAGTTATTTCATTACATAATTCTGCATAAAATCAATTCATCTGTTGATAATTTGGTGTTCATTTTTTAAGTGCTATTTACAATAAAAAAAAAATATTTTATTGTGTTCATATGACCGTTTTTAACTGTGTTTGTATTTTTTCCTTGATATGTTGTTTTGACTGAGTATAAAAGTAATACTTCTTCATACATTGATTAAATTTATGTTGACTTTAAATAAATATAAAGGTATAGTTAGATTCTAAAAAGGTATTGTAATACAGTTGATACCTATTTTTTTTGGAGGATGGAGTTACGCTGAAATATCTACAAGGCATAAACCTTGAGTAACTGAATACTTTAGTACCTATATGGCATATGCTGTCATAATTTTTAGCACGTCCTCTATCAAGATTTTTTAAAGGTACCATTGTAAACCAATGGTTGAAAGTTATCGTTTTATGCTTTTGAGTTTACTTCTTGACGCGATATCAGCTTTATATCTCTCTTTGTAATACAAAACACAGTAATTTATTTAGTTCTCACTTTCAAAGTGCTTGTCTGCCACTTCTTGGTAGAAAGACAGTATTTAAATAAATAAATCACATTATGTATGTAGTACTATCTCCACATCAGCTGACAATGCTCGCAACGAGCGACACCGGTCCTGATCTCTACCAGAATATATGTGGAAAAAAGTATTATGTAAAAAGTGTTTTATTTATTTTAAAAAAGTATTTAGCTCCACAAGGAGTTTCAAAAATAGTTCATATTTAGGTAAATTATGGGTATATGGTCACGGGACAGAATTTTTGTAAAGATTTATGAAAATAAAGCACATTAAATGAAATGAATGTAAGGTTTACGATTTTTTTTGAAATGTTTCGTCTTTAATTTTTAAATCTATTAAAATAGAAGATCCTAAAATATACTTCGCAATAAGTATGAAACCGAGTTGTTTTAATTTACAGGAGCAAAAATGCAACTACAAACTACACAAATAATAATATTATACAGATAGAGACAGTCACATAAGCTTATAATTTGTTTAAAATAAAAAGAATAATTTTATTATAGGCTAATATTAAAAAACAAATTCTTCTTTCAGAACTCATACAATAATCAGTAATATTCTTCAGATTTAATCATTTTGATTCCACATTTTATAATAATCCACAAGAACTCAAAGAGTAAAGTCAAAACATAAAATTATAAGCCAGTATGTATAAATTTTTTGCTTAGCTCGAAAGGATTGAGATTCTGTTCCGTGACCAAATATCCACAATTTACCCATATTTATTTCGTTACGACGTCATCTGAGTTGAAAATTGTGAAAAACGATTTTTCACTTTCATCATACTCAGTTAATCTGCCATGAGTTTAAAATAAAAAACGAACACTTTTGGATATCAATATTTTAATCGGTGTATGAATTTGAATCTAAAGGCAAAGGTGCTATTTTCATTCCACTAAACCCACATCTGATGTTATCCTACTAACGGGATGCAGAGAGAACAATAATTAACATACTACTTGTTCCCTGCTCCCTATTCATTATTTCTTACAGTGTTTGAAGTGAAAGGTTGAGATATAGATTCTAATCAGATTTAGTTGAACAAAGTTTTGTCAAATTACTGTGTTCTAAATTGTTGCTTGATACAACAGTTTTTTTGCTTCTTGCATTTTTATATCTCGCTGTGCTTAACCGGTTATAATACAATGGCAACTGGTCCACTATTAATACTTGATTGAAAGGTGACGAAAAAAACGAAATAACTTGAATTTATATATTAGTCCAATGTTTCTTCTATGGCAATATACAGATTGGCTTTTCTCAAAGACTGCTTTCAGGTCAGCGTACTTCGTTTCAATATTACAACACATTCGAACCAGTAAATTCGATTCGAAATTGTCTCTCAAGTGGTAGTGACAGTGCGGTACCCGACTTATCAAACGGTGGCATAGACATTAATAATTACATGAATTGGAAAAAAACAAGCTAAACTGGGCTTGTGCAACAAATGCGGAATTCTGCCGATGGGTGACTACACGATCGGCCATAACTGGATTGCATATTACAACATACAATACAAAGAAAATTATTTGATATGGTGGTTTTAAATATCTTTCCGTTATTTGACTGTTATTTAGAATTTAATTTCATCCACAGTGTGTTTTGAAATCCGCAAAAATATGAATTTAATCAAATGTACTATCGGCTGTTTTGTTCTAAATTTGAATCACACAATCGATGTTATTATGTTTGTAAAAGTTTAACGACTGCTAAATATATTTCATATTAAATACACTAGATGGCATTTTTCAGTGCATCGAACAATTACGTTACGTGTCACAAAATACGATTATTTTCTGTAAAAAAGATTATGCAAGTCAAAATTTATTGCTAAATGGTAGTTTTTATTTTGTATAGATAGAAACTCATTCCACGCGAGATATATCGATACTATTGAGTGATTGTTGGTCTTGGAATCATGTGAATGTTTTATATTAAAATATTATGTTTATATATGCGAAATTATGATTAAAAATAAATATTAAATGTCGCAGAAAAAAATTGAGCACAATTCAGTTGAAAATACTCTCAACGAATGAAATTCTGATAATTATAAAATGTGTGGAATTATTACAATTTTTTTTTTATTTATTAAAATGATTAATATTTTTTTTATGAGCAACTAGTAAACTTACTGATTTTCATAAAATCAATTAATTCAAAGGTATTTTTATAAACACACTGTATTTGTTACCTCACTATCGGAATGCGCTCCTGTGGTAGGTAAAAGTGATGCTTTATAACATGAAACATTTTTTTCTTCAATCACGATTGCTCCATTTTGTGCCAGCTGTTATACAATATTCGTGAGCGCAATAAAACCAATAATTTAAAATAATTATATTCAATACCAATGGTTGATACATTAAATAAATAACAATTCTATATGTAAATATCTAACTTGCCTGTTTCAGCGACTTCTTTATAAATACGCCTCTACCTCGATCTACTTAGTAATTAAGCCGCACGCTTTTTGATTTTACACGGTCAAATAATTGTACACATCATGTTTTTTATTTCTTGGTAATGTGTCGTTTTACTGATGATTGATCAGTAATTAAATAAAACGTGCATCAATAATTTCTGTATTGAATCGTGCCGATTTTTAAAATTATTTATATCTTCGAAGTAATGTATTTTTTTAACCATGTCTTCTTGTCATACTGACCCTTTATGGAGTTTATCACAGCAAGAGTTGATTCTGACTATTCTTAGTTGTTCAACCTCAATTTTTTTTAAATAAGTTTTGTAGTTGTGTAGTGAAAATAAAAAGACAAGTGGTTTGATAATTGATCTAGATAAGTTTCGTTTTTAGGGTCAGAAGTGTGAGGAGAATATTCGTTATACATCACAGAGATCCTTTTTAAGTAAATAAATATGTCAATAAAAAAATTAATTAATCAGATTTCCTATACTGGGATTTGAATTTATAAGCGCCGCAACAGAATCTAACAACGTTTGACAATCTGCTGTATTTTGTATATTGACGAAGTTTGAATACATTTCATTTTGTTTGCATATTGTACCCATATTGGCCATTAAAGTTCGACCTCGCGATGTAAAAAGTGATGTACGGAAAAATAAATATTTTAGAATCGATTAGGAAATAGGTATTAAGACTATTAAGTCATAAAAAGTGAGATTCCTGTCGTCAGAGAAAAATCGATAAATTGATTGAAAAATCAATTTATGAAAATTTCCAACTTAATTGTTCTAACGAATATTCAAGAAAGTATGCTACATGATCGGCATTTTATATGTGGATAGAGTAAATAAACAGAATAAAAATATAAACTCATTATTCATATTATGAATAATATCCATGAAAAATTCTTCCCAGTATCAGCTTTAAATAAATTACACATTAAATATATTATATTTCACGTCGTGTTTCATTTATTCGTATTATTATAATACGGATGTTTAATTAGACCGTAATTGCCGACGCAATAGAAAGTATGAATAGTATTTAACTTGTTCCAAATACCAGCTCACTCATGAAATTGCTAGCCTTGTTCAGAATATAATATGAGTAAAAATCAAACATAATTTATATGCCTACAGACAGACATAATTCCTTGCAAGTGTTCGAAATACTCACCGTAATTTATACGGTACTGTACAGTCAATTATAATTGAGACATAACAGTAGAATAGGAAAAGAAATTGTATTAATCTGACAGTACTTGAATATACATAAAACCTGTACCCAATGACAAAACTATTATAAACATCCATTCAAGGGGTGTTAGCAAACAAATTCGTTCACATTAAATCGTATTACTAATGGTAATTAAAGATATGATGTGTTAATTTACTGTGTAACGTAAACAAATACTCGTGACTCAATTCTGCAACATAATAATTGGATTCTTCGCGAGTCGTCTTGTGCTCTCACATAACCTAATTTTCTACATACAATAACATAGATTAAGGGCTCAGAATCAGTTTCGCTCATCGCAAGAACTATCACCAGATATGTCTTTATTTTCTAATTTATACCTGTGCTCCAAATGGTTGATAGATAACACCTATAAATTGATACAGATTTTGAGTTGTAAACTAAATAATTTTTGTAAACATCTCAAGTTTTGGGTAAGCAATGTAATACCTTTTTTCATCCAAACAATAGTTACAAAAATATCTACTCTATAAAATTATATGCTCGATTTTCGTGCATAGTTATTCTAACAATTTATATTTGTAGTTATTGTGCATTATGCTGCTATTCATCAAATGCATACAGAATCACCTTTGACGTATATGCAAATGCTTCATTACAAAGAAATGAATGCTTGGATGTGTTACTCTTAAATCAAATCTTATGATCAAGAAGCTTAATGTACAATTCGTTATATATAACTGAAACATTTTTTGATATAGATTTTAATAATGTTCTACTTACTATTTATCTTTTAATTGATATTTTCATTTATAAAGAAATTTATTTCCATATATAACCTAATCATGCATTTTAACGTAAACGGAAACGTAATACCTAGTTCACGTG
Organism: Himalopsyche kuldschensis; assembly: GCA_028554975.1. Lineage (NCBI taxonomy): Eukaryota > Metazoa > Arthropoda > Insecta > Trichoptera > Rhyacophilidae > Himalopsyche > Himalopsyche kuldschensis. The sequence goes on from JAHFWI010000005.1 coordinate 5,131,378, forward strand.
AGATTTAAGTATAAAACAATTTTAGCGTTTGGTATTGTTTTTATAAGGATGCAGTGATATTGTTTATATGAAATGACCGAAAATAATTCTATGGTTCACTAAATTAACACCTTCTTCAGAATAGGATTATTTATTTTTACAGTATGTGTTTTAATAATTTCTATTGTTATATTCGGAATCGTTTTTATACAATGAGGACTTTTTTTTTCAAAAGTTGTCGATTTATCATATAATTGCCATGCCAAAAAAAAATATGAGATTGTAATTATCTCATATTTTTTTGATGGCACCTCAAAAAGTATGAGATTCAGTCAATCATCAGTCAAAAAAATCTTTCAAGTGAAAAAATATCTGATTTATTTATGATATTTATGATATTAAACGCATGTAATGATTGCTCAACAGCCATATTTTTATGTCGTACCAATCCGCTCCCAGTGTGGAGCATATTGAATCATAATGAAGCATCTCAATAGAAATAGCCTTATGAGGACTAATTTGTATACAGTCACTCAACTTTTGTGTGTAATCTGTAAGTATGTTATGTACGAAAGTACATATGTTAATATGAAATTAGGATAGTAAGTATTTATCTGATTGCAGTGCATGGTTAAAAGATCAGTCCCGTGCAGATATGCATCGGGCCAAGTAAGTGAAGAGTAAATTATTCTCATTTCTTGATCGTATAACGTTATGCGGCGTATACGGAGGCGGCTGTGAAAAATGGCTGCATACACATAACGAGAGGTGGTGAGACAACCAATTTGTTCACCCAAATATATATTTATCTGATCGTTATACCTCTTGATAAGACGGACGGATATTCCATAAAGTATTTTTTTTCCGTCCGTGATGTCGACTACCTGACTACCTGGCTAGGTTCGGCTATATTTAAGATATTCAACCTAAAAACTTCGTATGTTTGATATTTTCCTGCATCAACCTAATTTATAGTAACTGAGAAAAATATTTTGTTCTACATAATTAAGTTCAATCGAGTAAACGCCAATTGAATTAATAGATTCAATAACATTAAAATGGTAAGAAAAGCGACGTTGTGTGTTTATTATGCAATAATGACGTTTAGTATTTCACAATTCCAAAAAAATAAATAATGAAATCGCAAACAAAAATTATCAGTTATTAGATATTTTAAACAAAATCTAAGGTAATCACGACTTGTTTCGCAAGTTATATATTATATTATGGAACGCTGTATGCAATATCACCTGAGATATATATTAAAATGTTAAATATAAAGTAAAATACAATCACCGTTAAATTGTAATATTATTAAATGATTTTAACATTCAAAATAAACTTCACGAGTTTATCTCGGATGAAATAACACACGTATTAGGTTTGATGGCACGCTAACAGAAGTGCATTTTTGAAAAAACATTATTCGTAAGCGAGATCATCATTAGAAAGGAAATTCAGTCACGAAGTATTACTGCTAAACTTTGTTTGCCTTTGTTTATGTTTTTTACAGTTAAATGTATACTTCCAGTGATGCATCTTCAAATCGGGCGCAAAAGACTGTTCGTTTTGTGAGGTTTAATGATTATAGTACATATGTATGATGCTTGATGATTATAATAAGCATCCATTGATCAAATGTTCACTCGAAGCTTATTTAATATCACGAATAAATTGTGGCCTATAATGTATTTCACCATAAATACATCATTATTTACCTTCGACTTGAAGACTGTATTTATGATTCTGGTAGCTATAATTAAGGATATTTTATCGGCTTAATATTGTTTCCCGTAGAAAGGCTCAACGATAGAAGGGCGAGAAAATTTACCACGCACTAAACACGCAGTGTAAGGAGATATTTTGAATATATTCCTAATCTTCTGATGAAAACAGTTTTCCACATGTTATTTCATTTTGATTGAGCATTGTAAATGTGTCTGCCTCAAAGGTGTACTCGTGATTTAAAATTCATTTTCATTTATTAGATTTAAAAAATATACATGCTATAATCATTCAAGCGTGAAAGTATACTACTATAAAATGGATGGATCTACCATTTATAGATTCAAAAGCATCTGACTGATTGATATTGAAAGAGGGGTATAAAAATTACCTTAATAATTGTTCTGTGCTACTTCCATTTATATTATATGCTTTCTCTGTCAATAAGCGGAAAATTCTATTTGAATGGCTGTTTTAGCTTCCTCATTTAAATTTGAATTAAAATAACAGATGACTGTATGTATACCTAGATAAAGCTTAGAATTTCATATCTAGGCATAAACTTTATCCTAAAACAAATAGCATTTGTTTTAAATGAAGTAAAAATAAATGAATGACTAACGTGTCGCCTAAATTCTACGCTTTTCGTCTGGATAAGTAAGCCAAAAAACTATCCAAATGAACCAAATCAATCATAAAGTTGTTCATAAAATTTGTCTTTAAATAACGTGATGTTAATTTACTTTACTTAAGTTATAGATAGGTACGCTTTTTATAAAGACTTATTTTTAAGCTAAAATAACCGATTTAAATCAAAGTTGAAAATACAGGATAAATATAAAGGATTCCGACGTATCGTCTGTTTTCAATTCTAGAGTGTGCGAGACACAAAATTTTCACGAAGAAATTTACCATTCAATAATTAATTCCCTTCGATTCTTTTTGTTGTCATTCATTAATAATCGTTTATGCTTTCAACCATATGGTTATTTTATTTTGTAGTATTTTGCTAAATTATAGCAAAATGCTCACTATTTGCATCGAGATTTGTCTTGGTTTTCATGATCTATTATTTGTTTTGAGTGCTTTTAATGTTATATGTACAAATATCATTGAAAAATATCGTGTCTTAAGCTATTTTTTTTTATAATATCACGGGAACAGAGACAAACAGAAGCAATTTAATTACCAGGAACTATTCCCAGGGTTGTTTTGACACAGAATTCTTATTTAATACCATCTAATCTTAAGTGTTATTATATATTCCGTATAAATTCATTATTTATATGAACACTAGCTTGGCTTAGTGAATGTAAAATGTATCGAGTGTCGTGAAGGCCGATCAGTACCTTTATTACTCAGCAGGAAAACGTGCGCTCTTAAACCGACAGTAAGTTCATTAAACTGATAAATCATGTATTTATCTAAAGATTTTCAATTGAAAACTGTTTATTTATAATATCTATGGACCTACTTAGCAAATGATTTAAAGATTGTCTATTCTCCGCAAAATGGCTATCGTCAATATTCAAATCAGACGCCGTAGCTATGAATTCATTTGTTTTGCAACAATTAATGGCAAATTGGGTCGTTTAAATTAAGAGACGATACAAATGTACCAGAATGCCATAGGTACTCAGGCATATACATATAAATATACAGTTTTTCTACTTGTATAATATTTTTTCTAAGGAAAACACATGCTTGTCAAAGTAATAATTTGCCTTAATACTTCATTAGGTGTACTGACAGAAGCACGAAGTTTCCGTTTACGCTTTAATTGAAACATAAATACATACTTCATTACGTTTGGTATAAATTAATATTTGAAAACCATTTTGTAAATTTTAGTATCCAATATTATTGAATATAGATTTGAATCGTTAAAATTTGGTACGTTCCCATTAGTTTTGTCGCTAACGAACCGGGTTTCACCTTTCTGCATCTTCAGGCATTGTACTTGAAGATGCCAAAAGGCGAAAACCAGGTCGTTAGCGACAAAACAAAAATGGAAAAAAACTAAATTGAAAAAGTACTATGTAATTTGATATAAATTCCATCAAGCACCTTCAGTCGGGATTTTAAATTATAAATATTGTTCAACACAATATTATTAATCTTATTGACATGATTAAAAAAACCAGATTGTTTCCAAGACAAAAAAGTTTTTATATTTCTTTAAATAATACTATTAAAAATTTCAATCAGTTGAATATGCTTCCGATGAACAAACTGGCTCTGAGCAAACTTAGTTTATTGGGGAATAAGTACAAAAAATGTCTTATTTTATTATATTTTTTAATAACAAAGGTGTGTTAAGAAAAGGTTTAAGAAAAATAAAACAATAGTGGATATTTCTGCATAGTTGGAACAGTGCAATTAACAGTTTTGCCCAACGACTAAATATTTTAATAATGATTGCCAATATGAATAATATTCTAATAATCTCATTTCAAATGTGTGATAGTTAAACAATAATAACAAGACTGAAATCAAAACAATGGACCATTCATATAAACAAATGCATTTGAGCGCAAGTCGTTGCTCAACGGCAAACGCTTTGTCCGGCGAAGCGGTGCGACCATGGCACACATCTCGGGATGGCAGTCAAAATAATACAGAGACATCCAAATATTTTGCACTCACGACAAGAGAAACTGGCAAAGTTCAGTGTAATTAAATTGAATGATATCCATACAATATTATGATGACAATTGAAAATCGTGATGATTTAAAAATATAATATTTACTGAGAAATAGTTTGGGGACGTGAAAGAATAAAATATGCAATTAAAACCATTGAAGTACTGTTCTCAAAAATAACAGCAGGAATTTTTATGAATTGTTAGTAATTGTTTGTTACTTATCGAATGCCTTTGGTTTTGTCGCTTTTGTGTTGGATTCAAAAATGCAATATATATAATTGTTTTGATTATTGGTTGGTAACGAATTTTTTGCTACCAATCTTTTCCATATAGCAGCAAAATGATTCTGAATTATTGATAGTTATAATCAATATATGAAATAATACCATGTTATATTACTCGAGATGATGTTACTGTTAGTGAATTGGATCCGTCAATTTATCACAGCACATGAATTTTTGACATAGATAAATTCGCAAAACTTGTGAAAAATTTGCTGTGATAAAGATGCTAAAGATCTTAAATTAATAAATCATTTAAAATATTTTCTAATGTAGTTGTTCTTTTTGAGGCAGTCTACTCAATGATATCAGCAATCAACGTAACGAAAATACGAAATTTTACGTGCATTGTTGATAATTGATTGTAAGGTCGCTTTTGTCATATGTAGGATTTTCTTTAAATCTATATTTTATTAAAATAATCACGATTCTTGAATTGAGTAATTTAAGCACGAGCAGCATTGATGAATTAGCTGTGTGAGCAAAAATTTTACGGTCACCAAATAATAACCATTGCCAACATAGTTTTTATTCAATATATTTGTAACTGTTGAGTATTTAATCGTATTTAGAACACACAAGTTAAGCCAGGTAATCGACGTGCAATATTTGGCGACAGTTTTTAAAACCGTTTTTCGGAGGTTCATGAATATTATTAGGTTTTTGACCAATAATATTCATGAAGCGTCTCCAATGATCGAAAATAGTTTACAGTACAATAAATTCTTTTTTTCTGTGTAATTTTGTTTTGTAAATATTTATTTAAAAAAATGAAAATTATGAGTAAATTAAATTGAAATTAAATCTGTTCTTTTAGTAAATCTATTATCTCTAAAAAAAACAGAGGTTTAGCAACTAAGTAAAAAAATGTTAAAATGAACTTCCACAAAGTTACCGCCGAAACCATCGAAAAAATAAAAAAATGTTCTTGTAGAAAAGTTTCTGTTGAGATATACTCCATTAGGAGTCCATACGCTACAATTTGGCAGCGGATACAGTTGACAAAATACAGTTACATATGTAATTTTGCCATAAAAGTGACGATTTTATGTGTATTTATTACAAAGAAAAATTACGTATCGTTTCCACAGTGTATTAAATAATTAAAATAATATTTATAAAAAAAGATTAAAGTGTTTGATAAGTAAATATTAGCATAGAAAATCGTGTGGCTTAATTAGCCGTTTTAAAGACAATAGAAAATTTTATAGGAAGATGGGACTTTGCACGCAATGATAATTGACGCAAAGTAGCGAAGAAAAAAAGCGATTATGTGAATTAGGTGGATTTGTTTCAGTAACAATAGAAAGTAAATTTCTAGCGAAAAACAGAAACAAACGAATTACAATTTCCAGTTGCTTAACCAATCGAATTTATTCTAAGAATATTTCCCGTATACGGAGTGTTTTCAGTATTCTGATGTTTATTTTTAACAGATTAAATTTAAGCACCTTTTCAATTGTCATGGATAAGTATTTGATCAATCTATCATTCAATCATTTTAATCGATAATAATGAATTAGGAGTAATTGTTTTCATTATTTAATTAAAGACCATATCTTTTATGCTATTCGGTAAACCTTAATTAGCATTACAAAATGATAAAGTTTTTTAAAATATCTTAGCATGAATGAAAGGAAAATTAACTGTCAACCAGGTGAATAAAATCTTGCATATTTTCTTTGTTTTATTTCAATATATCTTAGTATTGGAGACGCTTATTACAACTCAAGCGACATAAAATTATCAGTGAAAACAGCCAGTACGATCCTTCCGGTATAAATAATGTGCTTATTTTTAAATGCATTTCCGGCTCAACAAAATAAGTGAGAAAACACATAGATGGCACGGAATTTTAAGCTAGATCGAAGATTTGGCGTATCTTTCATCTTAAAAAGCTTCACTTTTAGTTAGTGCATCGATTTTGACGATCTTTTTTTTATGTTTTTAGTTTTTATCGGGTCATTTTAGACTCTAAACTAATCTAATAGAAGAATAAATGGTATACTATAAAAGTAAAATTTTATGAAAGTAGAACCAATAAATCAACAGAAAAATTTATGAATAACCATGAATTTAAAATTAAGAAATCCTTACCTTTCAGGAGGAGTACGAAGTTCTTTTTGTCTTCACTGCCTTTTGGGTATTCCCAATCCATGTCGAGTCCATCAAAGTTTCTGTCCCTAAGGAAGGGGATGCAGGAGAAGATGAACGTCTGCCGAGTGTACCTACTAGCTGAGAGATCTTTGAACTTTTGAGTTCCGAAAGACCAGCCACCTGTAGAAAGAAATTCGAATATTGAGGAGAAGAATATAAATACCAGAAGAAATCTATTTTTTTGCAATGAAGGTTCTCTGGTGTGTACGATTTATTTTCTGGAATAATTGATGGGGTTGGTTAAGATATTTGTTTAAGATAAAATAAGCAAATCATTTCGTTTGGCGAAAGGGTATTTCAATATTGCACCACTAATAATTCTGAGGATAAAAATGGACATTAAATGAGAATAGAAAAGGCAAATTGGATGGTATGTAATATTGTGTGTTTTATGGAAATGTATTCGGACATATAAAAAAGATACGTCAACACTCAGAATATTATATAATGCACATTGAGTTGTTTAATTATTTATAGTATTCATTCTCTTATTACTATTTGTCAACAATACATTAATATTGTATAACACTGTTTTGTTGCTGATAACGACATATTAATAAAACCTGATTGAAATCAACAACCTGTTAAATTTTTTTGGCTTCCTTAGAAAATTTCAATCAATTGAAGAAATAATTTGTTTACTTGCCATTTTAATTTAATCATTGTTTATTTTCAGTATAAATTATTTTGCATTAAATATTAAATATTAACTAATATAATAGTTTGAATAAAAACAAGTTATGAGAAGTAAGCATAAAACAAGTTTTTCCAGTTTATCATTAAAATGGTCACTCCAAATCAAGTCGTAAACAACGTTACCAATTTTGAAACAAATTCATTCAAAAATTAGAGATAGCAAATACTTTGATATTAATTTCGACAAGTATCGCAAATGATTGTAATGGTAGAAATTCAATCCGCATAAAGTTGTGAAACGTATTAGTCTTAACAATTAGATGGAAGCTGTAGAAGTTGTATGCCACAAAAAATAATGTGAACAGCATCACAGTGACAATTCAATAATGAAAACTTGTCATTATTCTCCTTTAATAAAATATAAGTGACTCATTTTTGTTCACAGGGGCAAACAAAAAAGGGTGATTAATGTGAGATCGGAATTCAATAGGATATTTGTATTAGAAATTATTATTATAAACGTTAGAAAGTGTGGGAAAATATTCGACATTGTTTCATAAGTAATAGACAATGTCTAGTCGTAACCACAATAGCAAAAAATACAAAGTGCAAATTATTGCAGTATACATTGAATAATGAACAGTATCAATAGCATTTTTAGTAAGAATCGTTATTCTCATTTAGTTTTTCAATTAAAGATTTCCAGTAACTTTTTTAACAACTTTTTTCAAAGAAGAATTTATTACAATATATTATTATTATAAACTTAGCAAAGAAATATATTAATGCATTGACTTTATAAAAATATTCAATCATATAACAATCTCAAGTTAATCAATGTTTACATCGCTAAAGAAGCCTCACGAATCTTACGATAGTAAGTCTGATAATGCTTCTTTAATAGATACAATACTTTTCACTATTTTCTTCAAAACACGTATAATAACAAAGTTATCAATTTAATTTTATATTTAAATAAACGCGGAATTCATGGAAAGAATTGTTTTATGTTTTTTCACAGACAATAAATTTTGATTTATTTTTCATATGCGCTTTGGCACATATAAAATAATCACATACATTTGATTTAATTGAGCGTTGTGCTTGGTTTTCTTCAATGAAAGTTGCAGGTTTCTTAAAGAAGATACACATAAAAAAGATATTAGCTTACCAAGAGCAAGCAGAACTTTCAATTTGGGGTTAGCTTTTTTCAAAGCATTGATTCTGTCGTAAAGTCCAGCTTTTCCATCCTTTGTTTCATCGTTTGATTCGAAGGTGCTCAAACGTCCCTTCTTGAGCCAGCCGAAGGCAAAGATGATATGGGTACAAAGATCTGGTGAGATATCTTCGGGCATAAACTTTCCGATCTTCGTTCTGTACTGCGACCAATTCGTGTAGTAACAGACAATCTGTGAGAAAAAGTTATCGTGGTTTTAGTAACTCTGCTTTTTTTAAAACACACTTCACTATGATAATATTATTGACTCAATAAAATTAATTAGTAATATTTCTAACCTAACCTTACCTAAACTTAACAAACCGACCTAACCTTACCCTGAACAAAAATAAAATTAAACATACCTATTATTATGTTTCAGAAAATAAAATATCCAACAATATTAATTGATAGAGAACATTTTGTCAGCGGCCATCTTGGCTTATATGACAAAAGTGCGAAAATTTTGATTGAAACACTCATCTTTTAGATTACCTAAAGTTTGATGTCCCGTGAGCATCGGGCCAACGACGCTGCTCACTCGTCTGAAAACCTGGCATCAATATTAAACTCAAATTAAAATATTATTTTGTTTACCTTGTAACCATCTTTGTCTTTTAAGTCTTTGGAGCTTCCAATGACGGCATTGTCAAGTGCCGCAGAAGACTTCCTGGACGCTGGTGGACGCCGGAAACGAGACGACGCAGGTTTCGGCGCGCTACCAACCACATGCTAGTCACTTCCGCTTCGACGCGTCGCCACACTCGTACTATTACTGCTTGAGACTGAAGTGCTAACTTTTGAAGGGCGCCTTATTCTGCGTTTGGCGGCTGAGGAAAAAACAAAAAATATTAATAAAAGGCATGTATTTAATGGGTCAGTAACTAAATCAAGTTTTGGTCAGTTAAATAAATAAATGTTCAGTTAAAAATCAAAATGGTCAGTTAATATTATAAACGGTCAGTTGTCATTATATCAGTGTGAATGTGGTCAGTTATTAAATAAAACGGTCAGTAATATATTTTAATGGTTAGATATTTATTAAAAATGGTTAGTATTTAAATTAAATAGTCAGCTATTTAAAAAAAAATGATAAGTTTTAGTTTGACAGATTGTGAATTTTATCAAATATGGTCGTAATAGGCAAATTTATGACATGTTCTTTTTATTTTAACTGACCATTTAATATTTTTAACTGACCGTTTTAAGTATTTATAACTGACATTTTATCGAATTAGAAACTGACCAAATAATTAGTAGTCTTAATAAAATATCATTGATTAAAACAATTCAACAGTTTAGATCTTCTATTACGCATCAAAGTATTCAAAATTTCACCTAAAAAATGTGGTTTACCTTTCTACAATTATTTTTTTTGGAACAGTCATCTTAAAATCATGTAAAAAAATGGTTGTCTGTAAAGTCGGTTTACGGACGATAGTTTAACGTGACAACGTCATAAGAAAACATTGATGAAATGATTGCATACTTTTATAAACAGTTGTAAACAGATCACGTGTAGGTACTGTAGGTGTCTGTGTTGTGTCTGTGATGAGTCTCTTTTCTAACGCATCGACCAATCGAGTGGAAGAGAGATAGATGCGGCACAATCCGAACGGTAGGCCGATCGTGCCTCTCTATCGCTTATCCGCGCTCTCGCTCGCACGCTTGCCTTCGGCGTAACGCGACAGACGGGACAATGAGTCATGTTTTTTTGTGCGTGCAGCGGGCGTTCATCGATTTATAAGACGTTGTCACGTCAAAAATTATCTCCTTACAATATCAATGTTCAGTTCTTTCGTTAATGATTAGTGGTTTCGATCAAACTTAACTGTTAATTGTATCAAATAAAGATAAAACTTATTGATAACATTACAACTTTTTCGGAGTTAAATTTGTATTTAATATATTATCAAATTGATTGATAAATGCATGGTGCATAAACAAAATTTTGTTGACTTTTATTTAAGCACTTAAACAATTTAAATATTGATAAGTATTTTGCAATCTATGTTGGAAAAATACTTTTGCATCTGTAATGCATTTAAAAGTGCAAACCATTGTTTTTTCAATCATATAAGTGCAACAACAGCACTCCGTTTTTTGTAGCGACCATTTATTTCCATTTCATTAATATGCATCCATCAATCAGGATTTAAAAGTTCCACCGAATGAAATGCATCACCCACTGCACTTTATATGGAGAGTTTCGCAATTTCCCCAACAGATGTCGTGTGCTGGTGCACAAAACATACAAATAAATCCAGATGGACGACCGGCGACTGTCAAATGTTTGTAAACCTATAAATAACGAAACCCGACCAAAACGGTCGTAATATTTTCACAAGAGAATCTATCTTTTCATAACGAATTTCATTCTCCTTCTAAATAGCCGAGTCATGATGTTTTAAAAGTGTCAAAAATAATTGATTACTTTTTTCAATGAATAGTGAAAAGCGATTAAATAACGATCGAACCTGGATGGGTTTCATTTCATACATTTTCTGTTTGCCTTAGTGTTAACAACTGCGACTAGAGATTCTGTTTCTTTAGGCACACACAAAAACAAAATAAGAGTTCTTAATGCAAAATAAAACACGTTGCTCAAGACGCACTTGTTGCGTAAGAAAATATATTGGAGAGACGCTGATTACGCGCCAGATGCGTAATTCGATTTGATTTGTTTGTATGGTTCCAAATATTATCGAGCATTGTTAAAACTTTTGAATAATCAAATATGACAAACTATTTTTTATAACGTTTTAAGGTTTCTAAAATTGAAACTTTTTCAGCATCTCTTATATTATAAATATGTATATATTTCAGCGGCCAGCGTGTTAAAAAACCTTATTTCTCCAAAGTATGATTTTTAAAGTTCACATAATTTAAATGCTAGTTCCATTCCATTTCTAAAAACAAAACGAAGCAATATATTGTTTTTTTATAGCGGTGTTTAATGCAATTTTTTCACTTTTTAAATACTTTGTGATGGTAAAATCGATATTGTTTTTTTTATAATAACGTTATAAATATGAACAGACGCTATAATCAACAATATACACATTTTAAAAGGTTACAGATTTTAGTTTATTTCATACGAATTCTTTATTTATTATAAGGCCTTGCACGTTTAATAATAATACATTGTAAGTTTTAGAACAATAAAGCATTCAAAAACTTGATGAATAGATTCGTAATTTTCCCATCCGATTTCTATGGGCTTATTTTAAATAGCGCTTAATTTTAATTTTAGCTCACTTTTGGCAACATTTTATTTTTGTTGACACGAAAAGAAACGAACAATTAAAATTTTATTCAGGTAATTCCGATTGTATCGTTTGTATGACATACGTTTTAAAATAATATTAGAAGTGTTGCCAACCTTAATTTTGAAAGATTATGGAAAAAGACATGGCATGAAAAAACATAGCTAAAGATAATCCTCTTTCTTTATGAACCATTCCATATTGTGTCTTTTACAATCAGAGGAAAATAATAAACGAAGGGGAGCAAACTGGAGTCGATAAAATCAATTCTTCTTAAATTAGAAATATGAATGAGCTTTGCTCACATAATAATCTAAGATATTAAAATCAACTCTTTTGTTTGTTTGTTCGTATTTTATGTGTTGCCATAACGTTCAACCGATTACGATAAAACGTTGTCAAATTTTTGCTTGCACTTGCATGAAGGTTAAAACTATAGTACAATTAACTAACAGTAGGTGGCACATGTGTCGTACCATAGACAATTAGCAAAAGACAAAAAGCAAACGTCAAACGACACAGGCCATGTCATGAAAAAAATCTTGCGCATCCGAAAGCACTTCAATAAACACAATTAAAGCACACACACTTTCTTTCTTTGAGTGGCATTGCAATGCTTGCCGGGTTCCGGCTAGTCTGAAATAAGACTACAATTAAAAAATATATGTAAAAGTGTTATAAGATAATAAATCATAAGTATTAATGTGTTTAAGGAAGATTCAGAAAACCTCTATCCAGAAAATCTAACGTGATACTTTAGCATTGAATACAAAATCTCTATGAAGTAAAGAAAGTTAAGTAAAGCTTAAAATATTTGTCTCACGGCACCCACAAACATGCAGATTGAAACAAAAAGAAAATAGCTCATACATTTATGAATGTAATACCAGCATTGTTGCCACTGTGGAATTGAGTAAACTGGCACAGAATGTTTCCACCCTTTCGTTCGAGGGGAAAGAAACATAATATATCTTAGACAGTTTATTTTGATAACATAAACCCTGTTGTAGCGCCAAACTCGTGCAATACAGAAGTGAACGGAATGCTAAACGAATTGAATGATATTTTACATCAGATGAAATATGAAAGATTACAATTTCAGTGAATGAGTTGTATACGAAAGCAATGCGGTATGAAAAATGTTGGCTGAGTACTTAACGTGACTTGCAGAATATTCATTCTTTAATTTTGTGCAACCTACATTATTAAAACAAAAATAACTTTTGATTATTAATAAATTATGTTATTGTGTCTCAACAAATGTCAATTTTTCTATGAAAAACTTTAGTATTAAATAAACTGATACTCACTATGAAGGAGAACGCAGGAATATCACGAGTAGGTTTTAGGAATTACTCCAAACACTACGATTTTGAAGGAAATTCAAAATTGGATTTGTGATTTATAGACTTAATGCTGTGATTCAAAAAAATGTCACTCTGAACATTTTCCAAGCAATGTTAAATTATTTTTTAAGAGAAAGACAATTATTGATTGAAATGGCATTTACTTGGTAGAACTCCATAATATCCACATGCGATAAAATATATATAATAATTATAACATGTCACATTTGCGAAATGGCATTAGCTTTTATAAAGTAGCAAGACATTCTTTTTACCTAGTCCACAATATTTTTGTAGGCTCATGACCGGTTTCGCTTAGCGCAAGTATTTATAACTGTTGAAAATGTGCGCAGTGGGAACGCTGAAAATGTACAAAAGATGTCTAATTTTTTTTTTATACGATACCTTTCTACCACGTTTTAAAAATGTTATATGTTAACACTGTGAAAAAATAGCTATGAATTTTAGTTCAATAAATATACATTGCAATTTTTTCACCGTGAAATACAATTAACTTAATAAACAAAAAGGGCAAGTGATATTTACTTGGAATAAATATTGTTTTTAGACATTCGGTAATTATTTTTTATGGTGTTGCGATATTATCGCCATAAAATAACGGAATTTTCTTCTTGCGATATACTTATTGTAGCACTAACACAAAATATTATATTCTCGGTATTATTTAGTACGGGGATATGCTTTACCCTTGTTTGTTTATCGCGTGGGTGTGTCGGGGTCAGTTGTGCGGGTGTTTCGGGGCAATTCGTGGGTAGATTGGGAACGATGGGGAAACAGGGCAGTAGAGTAAAGCGCCACTCTTCGGTAATGGCGCAATATGGGACGTGAACGGACCGGCATCAGTATAAACATAACGGGTTTGAAAATGCGGCATCAAGGAATAAGTTTATTTTGAAATTTTGAGATGCAATGAATGTTTAGTTTAAAATAAAGCAATCGGCGAACTAATTGAGAATTAATGTATTCGTTAAAAATTCGATGGATTCGGCGGTAACTTTATGGAAGTTCATTTTAATGTAAATTTAAAATATTTTTGACTGTTTTTGATGGTGTCACGTGTTTCAGCTCTTTCAGGGGCAACTTTGGACTTCAAATACTTCGGAATTGCAAAGTGAGTTTAAGTAATAAAGCAAGTTGATACTAATATTTTTAAATGGTAAAATTACAAAATGGATTGTGGAATTTTTCCTTTTTACGGGAAGCATCAAGGATCAAATCAAAGCAAACAAATAGTATATTTGTAAATTACAGGTGCACGGTTGTACTCGAACAGACAGTTCAAGTACATCCGTGAAACGCCTGAAGATGCCGTAAGACGAAACCCTGGTTGTTAGCAACAAAACTCATGGAAAAGTATAAAATTCAAATTCCATGTAGCAACCTCAGTCGAAATTCTTAATCAGACAAGAGGATTGCAAAATACTTTCACTATACGTAAAAATAAAGATAATTTTATACTTAACATTCTGACCATTGAAACAAAAAACGTTATTTATATTTGAAACACTCGGAATATTGTTTTACTTTCTACGGTAGTATATTTAGTTTAATTATAATATTAAAAAAAGCAAATCATTTTACCAATTAGAATGTTCGAAGGCTTACTATCATATTGCTCAAGTATTTCAAAACAAATAGGAAACATACTCATAGATATCTTTCTATATTTTACTAACATCGTTTTCATTGATAAAAATATACATAAGATACATGCTCTTTCGTTGAAAATTTACTGTATATTGAATCTTGCTATATAAAAAAATCTATGTTTAATTTTTTTTTTCAAGATAACAAAATTGATACTGTTGAAGATATTTTATAACAACGGAAATTGAAAATGGAATAGCACAAGACCCGCTGCGTTATCAGAATTATTTGAAATGAATCCAAGGCTGAAACTGATTTTCAATGTTTGATAACCAAAAATAAATGAAAATTTCTAGTGAATTTATTGATACAGTATCTCAAGACTTTTGGTAATTTTATTTTTTTGTAATAAAACTGTGTGTCTTTTTTCAGTAGGTAATTGTAATGTCAATTAGTAGGTAATTGTAATGTTTATTTTCACACGGGTAGTTTAATTAACCTTTTTAAATAAGTCTTTGATAGCACTAAACGAGTTTGCTACCCCTGTTATAATATATCATAACCTTCTACGCTACTGTTTGTTTGCGTGTATTTGCCCCGAGCGGTTGCTTTATATTCTATCATTCACTGGCCAGTGGCGTTCCGTGCAACGTGTTAATAAGTTTATGTCAATGGCGATAAAAACTCAATGCCGAGCTGCACCAAGTTGTGAGAAGTTGACATATTTTCAATAATGTGATATATAACAGAAACAATAGTATTTTCCGCAAGTAGATTAAAGTTTTACACTGCTACGCTACTTTAACTTTTGCTTAGAAATCGACATGTGGTGTAGTTATTAAAACTCATTTTTACTCACCAAAAGATTAAAAACTCAATTTAACTCAATCAACATATAAAATTTTAATGTGTCTTATATTATCAATAATTAAACGTTATTTTAAAGCATTTATAAAAAAAATGTTAGGCCACTTGAGAGAAATACTAAAATATAATCCATCACCGCTACTCAAACCATTACGGAAGGTTGATGCAATTTTCACTAAATCAATAAAATAAAATACTAATTTACGCTCATTATCACTTAAAAAAACCTAAAATAGTTTTCACTTCGAGAAATACATAGAATCAATTTGTCACATTTGATAATACATTATTACAACAAAAAAAATGGATTTTTTCAGTAATATTCATTGACATTAATAAGATTTCGTGAGTTTTTGCTTCATGTTGGTTCCTAGTTGATTAAAAGTTCTGTAAAAGCAAAGTATTAAGTTCCAAAAGAATGCTTTATAACCAATGTGTGATTATATTTAATTATCTTACATACATTCGATTCTAAAAAAATCTTATGATAAGAAAAGCTCAATGTTCTTTACTAATATACATTACAGTTTGATATTATGGAATACACTGCCGTGCAAATGCAACATGAATCAAAGATACAGTCAAACTTTAAATCGCTTTTGTGTTATTTGTCTCTTTTTCCTAAAATATGTAGCAAATTGAATATAAATTTATATGCACAAGGGACGATGACAAGAGCATAAAAACAAATGTAGCAATAGTGTGTGACAATGTGTGAATATTCCCTTTTTCTTTTGAACTTTTATATTGTGCGAATACGTTAACGTGAGTAATATCTCTGTTGGGATAACGCTTGACGGCGATTTAATATGAGAATAGTTTTCCCAAAAAAGGGAATAAAAACAAGATTTCTCCAGACTTTTATAATACGTTACACAAGCTTTTTAGCGGGAAATTTTATTCCTCAAACATTCCTCCAGTGTTGAAATAAAAATAGACAATCGGACAACATAAACCAATCTATTTGAATTTGGAATCATTTAAAATATTGAATTATTTTAAATGATGTATTTTGTTTTTAAATTATAAAAATAAAAGAATACGGAATAAGGAATATATGCATGAGTACCTAGTTTATTGGAAATGTTTTTTGTTGTACTGAGCCGTTGGTTAATTCAGTAATTTAAGTGACTTATTAATCAGTTACGTCATATGGGGTTAATATGTTATGGACACTTCACAATACCGTGTAATAAGAATTTTATTTACACTAAATAAATGACATGAAATTACATGTAGGTATACGATATTAACATAAAATGATATCGGTGGCAATTTAAAACCTGCTTAGACATTACAATGCATCTCATTATCACATTATCAAGAACTGCTTTATCAATTATAGGAATGAATCATTTTTTAAAGAATTGTGAAAGCACGTGGTCATTAAGATGTTGGGTTATTCGAAAAAATACACAAATATAATTAATGTTGCTTTAATTTAAAATGAATATTTCAGGTTTTCTTAAAGACGCAAATTTCTAAATTATAGAATAGAAGCATTTTTATCACAGATACAAATCCAAATAGATTTTTAAATTAAGATAGTAATACTAAAGATAGATTTTTTTAAAATAACAATAAACAATACCTTCTGCAGAATCTGTGCTTTGAGAGAGAAGTGTGACGAAGAGAAGAACCACAAAGGTCCATTTCATCAGCCGGGGAGGCCACTGTAAAAAAAAACAAATCAAATAAGTCAAGAATTTTTTTACATATTATTTTGTTTTAAATGTGTTTATGTGTGCACCTTTTTTTTGCTCTAAGAAGCAATTCCGAAATATATCTCTTGCAATTTAGAAATATGTACATGTCCAGTCGATTTTGTCAAGATTTACAAACATTTACGATTTAAAAAGTATGTCACATCGACAGTAGCATTACAAGTATTCGGAATTGTGTCTTTTTAAGTAATCAGAACTTCATATATTTAAAAAATATTGGTATTCCTTTATTTTCTTTCAATATTAACTAGTTGTTAATTTAGAAAGGTTGCACAAGAACACTTTAAAAGTACCAGTAAATTTTAGTGATGATAAATTTATACCTCAATTACGGATGTATTCCAAATGATCTGCATGTTATTTTGAATGAACCGTTCACGTTTTGACTGAAGCAATTAAATTCAAATGCAAGGTAGGTTAGACTAGACTGCATGGAGAAATTAATATGAAATGCACTGCGCCATACTGATTTGCCATGCGTTCCACTAGTTTCAAAATCTGCAACGCAAATCGGTTTTCCTAACAAAGTTGATCTTCAGAAGCCGTGTTTGTTATTGAGCTTATAATATCACACGAATAACTTAGTATTATTTCAAAAAAGTCTTAAAAAAACAGCCTTAGAATGATAAATTTCCTAAAACAAAAAACATACGCATTTTTTTAAACTATCGATTAAATGAACTCGATTTAACTATCAATTAAATTAATGGCTTTTTTTTCTCGCTCTATTTGAAATTGAATTGAAAAATAGCGCAATAAAGTACATTTTTTCAAAAAAATGTCATACGGCACTACTTATTAGAGTGTAATAAATAAGATGTGTGTTTTTCAATTCACTGGAAATCGTTCTCAAGAATTTCACACATGAAGACAAGAACTAATTATATTTACTATTTTTAAGCGGCTTTTTATCATTTGATGAGAATTGTTTAGAACGAGAACTCGTACTAAATTAGTTGCTTAACCTCTCTTCTTGAGAACATTGGACTAACCGCTCACTCTATGATCCGTTTTTAGGCTTGAATTGAGACTGTGTGGCAAAGGATAAGAAAATACTTATATCCATGGCTGTTGGATAAAAAATGAGTTAAAAAATCAATCGAATTTTTTTTTCGATTGAAAGTTCTTAAATGGGAAATAATAAATATAAAAACATGTTCTCACTGAACAGTTGTATTAAATTAAACATGCATCGACTAAACTTATCATTCAACTAATTTCCTAAGCAAACTTGTCGGTTCTAATTATTTTGGAGAGCTTATCAATAAATTGAAGTCGGGTTTTCCAATTTGCAAACTTACACAAAGCTATATTATAATGTACCTCTTACGTGAATAAATACCTTCCGCATAGTATAAACCGACTATCCAATATCCCATATACGTAACAGATAAAGTATAATAACTCTTGTACGGTGCTAGATGCTGTTATGCATCGAATATCACGAGCTTTGTACAAGTTTATCGATCGCCTAATGCAGTGCTGCACAAGCTATCGTATGATTCATTTATAATAGCATGCAGGCCACAGATGAATTTTATGAATACTTATATATATTCTCACTATTTAAGAGTTCCAGACAATTATTGTGAATTTAATATCAACAGATAAGCTCAGTCACTCTATTTTAAATTGTCAAGTGTCATCTCCAGTCAGATCATTGAAACTGCATGCAGACTGCAAGAGTCTTTGATATACAGTGAAACCTCGATTCTACGTTTTTCAAGGGACCGTATAAAACAAACGATTAATGCGGGAAAAGATGGATGCAGGAAAGTTTTAAATATTAACTAAATGCCGGGACTATAGAAATTGAACGCACCACGCGGGAAAACGTATAATGCGTGAACTAAAGATCAGGATTCCACTGTTAACATATAAAGCTTCTTAAAATGTGATGTTTATACTCTCAGTATATAATTGAAATAGCCTTATTCACACGGCATAAATATTAAGTTAAAATAAGTGCAATTGTGTGCGAAAAAACTTTAAAGGCACAGTTTTTAAGCGCTACGTGGAAAACTGTTCCTCATAACGATACCTATGCGGATAAACTTTGTCACTTAAAGTTTTTCCCTGATCAACAATGAAATTTTACCTCCGAGTACTTTATATTTTGCCAATGAGCTACTATACATATAATTTTGGGCAGCATGTGGCCCTCAGATCGCGGGTTTCAAATCACTGATCTAATGTAATATTGGATAGGTCATATACGTATTGACCTATTTTATACGTTTACCTCTAGTAACTTGACTTTAATGCTAATGAACATATGTTATCTTGGTTAACAAGCTTCTTGTGTATAAATTCTTAATACTGCATTATAAAATATTGGTTTTTTTATGTAAATAAAATATTTAAAATAATATACTTAATAGGTAGAGATAATCAATACACACTAATTCTATTAAGTATGTTTTTTATAAAACTATTCCAACTGCCATCTCTATATAAATCAGGATTGAAATTTTTTTAAATCAAACATATACATGGAAAGTCACAATTCAAAATTCAAAAAAATATATAATAAAGCCTTAAAATAATTATTAAATATTGATTCAATGGTCAATGGAAACAATGTTTCAAAATATGTTAAAATAAATTTGATGATATAGCAATAAAAAATGGAAAATTTGATTCCTATGCAAAGTTTTTAATCATAATGTAATTTTATTCAGACTTCACTCACTAGACATAAACATATTTTTTAACTATAGAAGAGTGTAAATATGCGGAACAAAATAAGTAAAATAAAGGTGTGTATACAATAAACTCGAATAGGTAAATAAAACAACCAGAATAAAGTGGCAAGATTCATTTCTTTAAAATTCAATAAAATTTCATTGATGCCTGCCTACCACAAATAGGAGAAAAATATATTTTCAATATATTTCTCTGATATCTGGAATATAGCATGATCGTATTTGCTGCCACACAGTTTATATTCATTCTTTTAATTCAGTATTTCACCATGTGATAGTGAGGGAAAAGTTTTAAAATTTTGGCTCATATTATAATATACATACACACTAAAGCTTATTCGCGGTGATCAAGATTTATGGTTTATATGCGCACAGCTCTAATTTAGCACTGAATGTATATCTTTATAATGTTAGCCAAAGTAAATAATATATATTTAGACAATTTTTACAATTTCTCACCCTTTCTGATGTGAACCATTTTTTATTTAAATGTTTATGAACGTGGCGCTCTAGGCCGAACTCTGATTATGATTTTGCTTTCAGCAATTTAAAAAAACTTTTAGTTTTAGGTAGTAAAGATTTAGTTTTATCTAAATCAAGAATTTGTATATTATTATTAAGACAAAGACCGATGTGTGTCTTTCGTTTATGATTGGCTGTCATCAGATTATGATTATGATTAACAATAAAAACCGAATTATTAAATTTATTTGCCCAATTGCTAAGGTATTTAATATTTTTTACGGTTGATACTTGTCTTATAACAAGTTAAACTAATAAAATAGTTTCAAGAAAATATAATAGTTTGTTAATAGAAAAATAAGTTAAATAAATATTCATCAGCAGTGCTTCGCTTTATAGTATTAGGCGTCTATAAATAACATTGGGAGGGTAGGGTAATTAGTTTCATAGAAACCGCTCAAATGAAAGCAAGGCAGGGTTTTGAACGCCCTCCGGTCTGAGTAGTTTCCAACAACAGTTTATCATACAATTAACACGTTAACAAGGAATTATAAATAATGACAAACACCCTATAGATATGCACTCATGCTGCACTAATATCCCATACAGATAATTTTGACGATTCAAACATACAATGGGACGTTTTAAGGTAAATAAATTTTATCTGGTAACTTTATTTCTACACTAGTTGTATTACTAGTTGGAACACGTGTTTCATTTGCTTGAAAAATATCTCAAAACTAACTGGTAATATTTCTCAAATTATTTTGTATCCCACGAATTGTGAGGAAAAAAGATGGAATATTTGTTTAATCTTGCTTACCCATGCGTGTTTGCTTATCCATTATAATTGATATATTGAAATAAATAAAGTTTAACTGGAGATAATATAATGCTTAAATTTTCAAGCAAATCAGCGTTTACTCATATTTTTATATCATTGAATGATAGTTTACAACTATAGACTCATGCTACTTCACGATACAATTAAAGATGTTTAACTGCCACAACTTCTTTGCCGAATCCTTGTCGACGTTACTAAGCTTAAATTATCCTCATTTCTAAAACCGTATTTATTGGATTGTGTGCCTTAGTTAAAGCTTGTAGCATGTCATAATGTGGTTAATTTTTCAGTATTTCGTTTTGCCATGCTAATAAATATGCAAACACTGTGATATCAATTTATAAAATATTCTAGCTGACCCGGCGAACTTCGTACCGCCTCAGAATCAATAGATGTGTTAATGTATTAGCTGAATTAAATTTAGTTTTTTATTAAGTCAAAATCAATACTCAAAATGAATATGGAAAATAAATGTGCAAAAATCAAAATGAAGTATTTTAATTACATTGAAATGAATATAATTCACGTGGCAGCAAGGCATTTGCTTTATTGAAGAGAATCAAAATGATTTAAACTATTTGCACTGGTTAAACTATATATGATATATATATAAACTTTGATGTGATATATTTTCATACGATTATGAAAAGCGCCTCTTGCGACTGCTCTGAAAAGCTTAAATTGAATTCGCTGTATGAAATGTCAAACTTCACGCGCGCCCTCTGTGATTTAACAACAAAAATAATAAATAATGACAGATGTCTGAAATATTAAAATACGTCTTGATAGAGACATCCTTCACTTAGCGGTATGAAATATACTTTACAACCTTCTCTCATATCTAAGAAATATACATACAAAATTTCATAATAATTGGTCCAGCCGTTTTGAAGGAGTTTGGCGACAAAGATTTGTGTCGAGATTTTTATATATATAGAGATTAAGGAGTTGCTGGACGGAAAAAAGTGTATTAAGAAATGCAGAGGATTAAGGATGACTTTTAAAGGGTTAATTAATATAAAAAAAAAACTATTCGACATTTATTCATTATATGTTACGTTAGAAGATCTTTTTAATAATCTATAATTCTTTGCAGGTATTTAAGGACCATTTAAATTAAGATTTATGAATGTATTGGTCTTAAGATTGAGTGCATTATTTTCCTTATAAAATTACTCTATAATAGTTTTCAGTAGAAATTAAAAGACAAGATTCATTTCATAGCATGTTCAGTCGTAGAATTTTATTGTTGTTTATTATTTTTAGTTTTTATTATCCTTATAAATATACCACGTCGAAGTAGTTTGTTAGAGAAGTGGAAAAAAAATAAGCGGTACCGCTTTAAGCTTAGACGAATTCGGGACGTCTTTACAAAGAAACGGTTCGGATGAAAGTCGAATACTAATGGAAGCTTTCTACAAGATAATATGTAAAGAAGGGCACGGGAGGCATTTCTACTAAGCCCGTCGTTTTTTTTTTACGAAATGCGGTCTTAATATGCTGAATGCTTTTCACCCATTTTCACAGAAAACTGATTCTACAATAAACGCGTGATGTTTGTAAAAATACTGGGTCTGTATAGCGGAATAAATCTTTTGGTAGACAATTTTAGGCAATTTTCTTTAAAATAAATCGAAAGTGTTTTTGCTGAAACTTTTTTGGTAGAATTTTGCTATTCAATCTTTTCGGGATTTTTCAGGGTCGATTATTGGTGTTTTGTGAGAAAAAAAGCATGGTATTCATCGATATTGATATCGATTATAAAACCAAGTCTTCCTGAATAGTTATTTACTGTAAGAATACTTTTTTTTCTAGCACTATCCGGTAACCGGCAAGCGTTGCACTACCACTCATATTATATCAAATATTTCTTAATTATAAGATAAAGTAAAATTTGGTACGTAATAATTTATTGCTTAGTCTATATAATATATTTCCTATGTTACTTAAAACATTACTATTTTATGATTTTTAGGTTTTTAAATTTAACTATAACTGCTTATTTTTCTGGTATTAATTTCTTATGTATTACTTTTATCGTCTTACTAGCTATATCTATGTATTTTATTTTACCTATTTTAAACTATTTTTTCTTTCTAGCTAATTATCTTTTATGATATGTCTCTTTCAAACTGTCAATATTATTAAATACTACCCAGTACTCGGCAAGCGTTGCCATACCACTCAAAGAAAGACAGTGTTTGTGTCTATTGAAGTGCTTTCAGATGCACAGTATTTTAGATACATAATTTCGATTTAATTTCACTAACATTGATCGGTAACCATGACATTTGCCGTTTGGCATTTGCTGTTTGTCTTTTGCCGATTGTCTATGGTACGACACACGCGCCACATACTGAAAGTTAATTGTAATATGCCTATAACCTTTGAGCAAATGCAACAATAAGTTGTAAAAACTAACGGTATGCCAACGCATAAAATATGAAAAATCATTGATTTTCATATGAAAAGATCTACTGCAAGAATTTCACTATGCCAAAAACATCCGCGAAAGTGCAAACAAAAAATTTGTGTTTATTTCATTGCAATCGTATGAACGGTATGGCAGCACATAGAGTACGATCAAACAGACAAACAAATATTGATTTGTATATATTACATTTATCAAGTAGGTATAATATATTTTATAGGAAATACTGGTAGGGGTGGCATTTATTCCCCTGCATTTGTAGAAACAAGCATGTATTTCTTGTTGCACTGGCTTGCACATATATACAACTGCTTGCATTTTTTGTCATTTTGTAGAAGTATTCATTTTTTAAATCGAAACTTTGTTCGCACGATTGGAAAGCTAGATAGCTCAAAAACGTTAAAAACTTCAGCAATGAGATCGCGTATGTAATTTATGAATAAATCTCATTTATTCAATATTATATTTTCCATTTCTCCGTCACAGATACAAATATCATTACGTTTTCTATGCGCTACGGTAGCATCGCTCGATACGGCGCGACTTGAAATCTTTATAAAAATGTCATCTTCTAAAAATAAACATAAGGATTCCCTTTTTAATAAAGCACGGCCAGAGGAAGGTAGTCATAGGCTAAGAAGCCGGCGACTTTTCACAGGGTATTTGCTTCTTCTACGTTGACGTTTATCTTTCATATTAAAATTTCTCTGAAGGTTTCAGAATTTCTACGATTTCAAATAATCAAGTCGTAGACGGAAATTTTACTGAAATAAATATTAAATTTTGTGAAAATTGAGAATGAGAAAAATGATTCTAATTTAATTTACTTTTAATCGATTTCATATTTGAAAATTAACTATTTTATATTAAAATAAATAAATAAATAAATATTATAAAACATTTTTAGTATTCCACATAAAATGTATTGGATCAGGACCGGTTATGCTAATGGCGAGCATTGTCAACTGATAAGAAATACAACGTTTTTTAAGATTTAAGTAAGAATTACAAAGTATGACAAACAATTGGTATTACAAATGAGCAAATAAATTGAACCAAAATGCAAGAATATAATTAAAATGTTGAAGAGGTCTTCATATTATGCCATTCCACCAAGTATTGACAGTGAAAACCTTAAAAGTGTTTTAAGCTTGTGTTAAAATTATCTCATAAATATCATTGAAAGTTTTTGCAAAAAATGTTTTTCATTGATCTGTAAAAAGCCTTACTAAAAAATCCACTGTGTCACCGTGGAGTAGCACTACTCTACAGATGCTTAAGCCTATTTCAGAAACTTATAAGTAGCAGAGAGTAATGTCGCTGTGTTTATAAAAAATAAATGATATCATTTTTAACTTTATCTTTTCTTTTCCAATTTCAAAAGAAAATTGTTGGCACTACTTATACCCGTTACTACATGGCTAAGCAAGTGCGAAATAACTTCTTTTCAGATGTTCCAGAATGAGTCTGTATGATATAAATCGCGCGTGAATATGTGTATAGTTGGAGAACTTTTATTATTAATGTTTGGATTTTTTAAAGACAGCTTTTGACTGGCTGACTGTACGCAGTATAGAAATAAAATATGTGTCCCCCGACATGTCTAGCCAGAGCTTCTGTTTAAGCTTACAACATTGAGTTCAAAATGAGGCTTTGAAAAGGAGTTTGTTTTTCCATGCCGCTGGTAAAATATCAACGGAAATGGGCTTGTGGTGCGCGTGGAAGCCTACGAGAAAACTCGGCGGGAAATGACCATATGAATTGTTTATGTGCATTCTCCATCGGGGAAATACATGTATGTGATGCTATATGCCATGCTACGGCGTAAAATTGTCGAAGGTTTTTTTACACTGCTATTAAATTTGTGAATCATTATTTTTAAATTATAATGCAACATAATTCCTTGAGTCAAAATAAATCTTATAAGTTATCCACTGTTGGTTTGAGACATAACTAAAATAAAAATAAGTATGCTTGTTAATTCGATTGTTTATATTCATTGTAGAAGATTATCGTACTTCGGTCAAGGATGCGTTTAGAGACGTGGAATTATTTCGTTTTTTAGAACATGGACAAATGTTTATGTTTAATTGCTGCTTAAAAAACGTAATGTTATCTATTTTATTTAATGCTGCATTACTGAATTTTAAATAAATAAATAATTGTTGGCAATATTAAAAGATCAGACATTTACCAATACTATGATGTTATATATGATGACAAAGCTACGAGATTTTTTCATTGAAAATAAATTCGTATTAGAACGTTATAAAACTCTTTCGTTGCATTTATATCTAACTCAGAATAGGCCGAGTAAATACTGTTAAACAAATATTTTAACATAAATATATTTTTATAAAACACTATCATTATAAATCACTTTTGAATTTGATATCGTGTTTTACAGATTTATTTTCACTGTTCAAACATTTTTAAATCTACCTGAATTGTTGCACTGTGGCAAATGTTTATTGATTGACTATAAGATAAATATTATACTCTTAAATGACATCACAAAAAGTAAAACATGAACCCAGACCCACCTTATTGCTGGGGCTAAGCTCTTACCACTACACTACAGAGATCGATTTTGTATGGAAATAAATAAAAAACGCAAATTTTGATGATGTTAAAAATTCACAAAAATATAACATAAACTAACTACAGAAATTAACAAAATCAAAAACCAAATTTGATAAATAAATACCTAAGTCAAAATTTGCGGGGATAATTAGAAAATGCTTGCACATCGAAACAAGATTGTTAATGAATATCTTGATAACCTTATACATATTGTTAAACATTTTCAGTGATGCTATGACATGTTTTGAAAGGTTTATAAACAAATAAATGTAAAATACATTTTTATGATAATATTACTGCCTCGTGTAGGGTCTATCGTCCCAGCGTGACAGCCTGATATCTTATTGGCAGACATTTGTCTCGATACATTCCCTACTGGCTTGTGGAACTCGGCTGATTGAATTCCACTAAACCTTCGACGAGGGAGCGATCTAGTGGAATGTGGCTCGATTCAAAAAGAGACGAATCGAAAACGTTTCACTGCAGTAATTTAATAAAATAGTACAGATTTTCAAGAAATTACACTTAAACTGTAGACTGGGCTAAAGCACAGTGCATTTCACGATATGATACCATACCAATAATTATTACATAATATTTTTTTAAAGTGTATACAAATGGTATTTATGAATAACATGGGGTTAGATATTACACAATATTATATAATGGTTTTCGATGGTGATAGTTATTTACTACTCATTCAAAAAAAATATGATTAACCGTTCGTTGTTCCAAGCCAAGGAAGATCGCTCGGGTAGACTGTCCATCGTGGCATGTGTCGTGTGGCACGTAGCGCCAAATTGTTGCAACCACATATTATCGATATTCATATCATCCAGTCTAGGCCACAAGAAGTTACTTAAATCGATTTTTAGGTTGCTGTTGACGGTTATGGCAATGCCAATTTCGTATTAGAAGAAGTATGTACCAATGATTCCGCCGGACCAAAATTCACACCAAACAGTGACTTTATTCGGATGCATTTGATGCTGGTGTATCTCGTTTAGATTGAAATCATCCTAATTCATCTAAAAATGGGCCTTGTCACTTAAGATGACTTTAGCGACGAACGTTTCTTGAACGGAGCAGTGACTTTGATAATGAAATTTTACGATTTGTACACATTGCTCAACAATGTTACCTTCCATGGTGATTTTCCGTACACTACTTAGCAATTGACAGCAAATTTGATGGATGCCACTTTCACAACATGGCTGCTATACATCGAGCGTCTCTTTTGTCACATACAGAGATTAGTGAAGAAGGTCGGCAAAATTGTTTAATTGGATACGGTCAATCTTTAAGTGGAGGTATTACAGATGTATACACCGTAAAGCCTCTTCTTTATTTAGAAAAAACAACGTTAACATTTTGGTTTCATCAATATATTCTCCCGATAAAAATCAAATGCTTTCTCAGTGAATCATATTTTTTGCATTTTTAGTAATTCTAGAATCAAGTTCATTGCCACAACTGTTTAAGTAACGTTTTTAATGCATGTGCCTCCATTTTTACGGTTCAAAAAATCTTGGTTTCTTGTTCATTGACATCAATGATATATTTGAAAATAAGCGTATTCTGGTATGTATGACCGTGTGTTCAATGAATTAGCTATCAAAATTGTAAAAAAGATAAATACATATGATTATTCCAGTACATGATATATTTCCTCAACAATTAAGGCAGCACTATTGCAAGGCCGCCAGGTTATCTCGAGGTGGTCGACTGTACATAAAGTGAAGTAGGTGTTACTAATATAGGCTTGTTGTAATACGTATTCTATACTGAAGTATAGTATACTAAAGTGGATTTTTCAATAGAGTTAATAAATGTTGTTTATAATCGCAGTTTAATAATTCTTTGTATATAAAAGCAAATAGTAATGTCTACTCAACAAAAGGTTATTGTGTATAAAACCCTGGCAATATTAACAAGTTGCGTTAAATATGAAATTATCTTTATTTGTGCAATTAATAGTACTGCATGTTCTTAAAGGTGATAAAAAATCTGAAACACATGAGGCAGTGACATCTATTGATGGAAAAAGTTTCTATTGCCCTTGAACAAAATTGATTTATCGACTGAAAAAATCTGAGAATTGAACCAGGGCTTTATTTGTTAATCCTCCACTTATTATCGCAAAAACATTCTATCTTATAAGATAAAGAAAGTCAATAGTGGTTTATTAAAGCGTTGATTTATTTTCCGATGAGTTAATTCGATAAACTACAGATAGTTATAATTATATAACAATTAACAGTTCACCTCTTTTAAAACCTTTAACAAACAATAAACTTAAAACAATTTAAAATATATGCACTTAGACATTGCAGATTTTAAGTGGTTTCACACGATAAAATAACCCAAAAATACCCAAATTATTGTTTCCCACCATTACTTTAGACCAATAAATCAAACTTATTTAAATTCTTTCATGTGACGTAGGTATGGTTTCAACAGAAAGAGATGCTGTACGGGGCACCCTGTCTAGCATGGGTATATAAGCTATCTCTAATACAGGTTTAAAAACATAGTTCTGACGAAGGCGTAAGCCGAAATAGCTATCAACAAATATATAAAATAATTAATGTAGAACTAAAATACATTGTTATTTTTCTTTCCGTATTATAATGGAGTTCTACCAAGTAAATGCCTACTCAATCAATAAATAGTTATAATTTGTTTGTGTTTGAAATTTGGTTTATTTTTTTTCTGTAATCTAACGAAAATGATCGTTCAAATTTTTAAATAATGCGCAGATAAAGTGATTCTATTTAAAGTTTGAATGCATGTTTACTAAAAAAGTAATACAAATCATAATTTATCATACATACATAATTTGAAATAAATAGCGTGTATACTGGTATAATATTTTTAATAATGATATTAAAGCTTATAACGATCCAATTATTTTTTTACATCGCTTCATTCTACGTTTTTTTCTGCCCACTACTATTTGTGAATTGAATCACAAGACTTGAGAGATAGTTTCGTTTGTCATCATATTCCGTCTCATTGACTATTTATCAATGCGTGTTTAATTTATATGTGACATGGAAATACAATTTGACTTCAGATTACGATTTAGTATATATTATAAAAAAAAAAATACAAAATCTTTGATCAGTAAATATATACATGGTTTATTATTAAATAAGGGATATTTTAATATAGTCAATAAGAAATTTGATTAAATAGAATCAAAACTATAAACATAAAAGAGGCATTCATATAGCAACGATTTGTCATTCATTTAAAAAACCTTAAGTTCTATAGTAAAGATGCATTGTATATTAAAGTCATGCCTATTTGTTTGAGTAATAACACTTTATCACTGACTTCTCATTTAACTTCCGATCTAAAAATCTTCACAAATAACCTATTAGGGACAGCAATATTAATTTAATATTTACAATGGCTATTCCATTACACTACAGCTCTTAAGCTTAGGATATGAAAAAGTCAATACTTAAGTAGTTCGACTGAGGGTGCTTGATGGAATTTCTATATCAAATTTGAATTCTTTGAATTTTGTACTTTTCCATGAGTTTTGTCGCTAACGACCTGGGTTTCGCCTTTCGGAATCTTCAGGCATTCCAAGTGCACAGATGTACTTGAACTGACGCGTAGTAAACAGATACTGTAGAGTTCAGTCAATCTTGCCGTACTAGCAATGTTGATATAATTAAGTAGTTCGACTGAGGGTGCTTGATGAAATTTCAATATCAAATTTGAATTCTTTGAATTTTTACTTTTTCCATGAGTTTTGTCGCTAAACCCGGGTCGTTAGCGACAAAACTCTTTGGAAAAATACAAAATTCAAAGAATTCGAAAGTCAATACTTGTTTGACAACATTAAATTTTTTCCCAGTAGTCAATTACAAATTCAAATAAGTCAATTTGAGATTGAAATATTACGATACATTTAATTTATCGTTAACAATCAATAGCTGCATTCAATTGATTCCAGTTAATATGTTTTTGAGTAAATTCATAATCGAATAAACTTGATTTTTTCCAGCTTTATTGCCGTCGTAAAAAGTTTTCTCTTTCGCAGATAGTCAAATTGATTGTTAAAAAAAATACAACCGTTACAGATAATTGTATTTTATAATTAAATGAGATATCAACTGTCCTGAATTGCCCTACAATTGATCTAGAAATCAAAAGTGAAGGCAATTCCTTGAATGGGGCAATCACGTTTTTTTGTGACTAGCATTAGTATACAAAAGAATTATTAACAATAATATTTGAATCTAATTTGAAACGTGTAAAAACATTGCAAACGGATTTTTATAAAGGTTGATTTATAATAAAAATACTTAGTTGGCTTGAAGAGTAAAAATAATTTGGGCAATTTCAAAAATTTTTCTGAAAATTACCTTTCTCTGTTCATACTTTTAAAAACCGTTGACAAGGGTTTTTATGAAATTAAAAATCTCTTCTTATTTTTCACAGTACTTGAATTCACAGTGCAATGGTTGGGAGTTACCCTCTTCACCACAAACAAAGAATATGACTATGTACAACTAATTCCAAGTGAAATATTCTTTGCTTAAGAATGTAAGATCGGTTATTCTCTTAAAAGATTATACTAATATAGCATACCTACGTAATAACAAATAACAAAAAATAGTTTCTAGGTTTGACTAATTCAAATCAAATGGGCGAAAATGTGTATGATATTTTTCCTTGCTTTGGAGTATGATTATTCCTATATTTTTATCGTACTGCAAGTATCAATTGAGAATTTAATATTACCTTTAACATTTAAGCATTCGCTTGTAGCATTGAAATCAATTGCTAGACTTCCATACATTTACAAATAAATGTTTCCAATCTATCTGCCTCTTAGAAACAGAGAAACCTAAAACATTTTTCTCTACTATTCATTATCTTTAAAGAATATGTTTTACCTTTCTAATTTTACTGATTATTTTAATGTGTTGTTTTAAGGCTAAGTGAAGACGTATTGGACTATCTTCGTATAACTTTTCCTATTGATATGCCTTTTTGACACATAACAAGATACGTTTTTTACCCTCAGAGGCTACCATGAAAATACAATATAGTTTTGAATACTTGTACAAGGTGCTTTGTTAAAAAATGAATATTTTATATCAGAAGCTTCTTTTCTTAAAACTATAAAAATAAAAAATGAGGTTACGTTATAATAAACATTTTGATGACATATTTAATCGTGATAATGAATAAAAATACTCATACTAAATTCGTCTCGAAAGATTTAAAAAAAGAAGCGTTCAATCTACTGACATTATAAGATCTAAAGTGATAATGTGGAAAGCTATTCTCATTCATCTATGTAAACTAAAAAACCCACTACTTAGCTTGTTAACTATACGAAGTCTTTACATATCTTTAACAAACGTACTGTCACAGTCTTTTATGTCCGCTATTAGATTCGGCCATTGTTATTTTCGGCCATTATTTGACTCTCGTCGTACGGTTGAGACTTTTATTTCCGTCATCTTGATTGACACGGGTATCACCATTATCATTTAAATTAAACCCTCTTTTCAAAAAAGGAAAAAGTATTTACACATAAAATGACAAATTGAAAAACTGAATATACCTATAGATTGCCGACGTTGTCGGTTTCTGTTGCAGATGACACGGGCTTGAATTCTAGGCCGGACAATTTCATTGATCAATCGAATTTTTGATTTTTCTTCGGAAACATGGGTAAAGATGTCTGAGTTGTCTAAAATTAACCGATCCTTAAAACAGAACGCGATTATTTAGCCACTTGTCCTGCACAAGTACTATTAATTCAATTCCTTTTCTCTTCTATAAAGAGAGGTTGAGCTACTGAGTAACCAGCAGTTCTCGTAGAAAAACTTTTTTTGAGAAAAATTCCATTTGAGATTTATATGCTTTAAATAATGTTAACATCAACTTTTTTTAATTCGGTACATTAAAAACCGTTGCATATTTACAAACACAAAGTGTCATACTGTGTATATTGTGTACTGGGTTCTTTTCCTACACGATTTTTTTTTTGGATATCTGCTTGACGGAGCATCAAGTTCTAAGGCGTGTCAGCGCCAAAGTTCTTCCAGTCTCCTCGTCTCTAAATGTTTTAACTCTTGAATTTTATCGCTTCCGACAGAGGGCGCGATCATACAGTTGAGAAGTCAGTTTAATATTGCGTCTCTATCTAGGGAGGGTCATCGAGAAGAATAGCTCTGGGCCTATATCGATTCTCTGAGGCCTTCTCGTCATAATTCTGCAAGCAAGAGATTGTTACCGTGAAGGCCCACAGCCTTATGAAACTTTTAGAGGTTTCACGAACGAATTCGCGAATAGTTGGCACACTCAAATCTCTGTGTAACAGCGAACCACGCACGAACCATGGAGCATCACATATTTGCCTTAATGACTTATTCTGAACAACCTGGAGAGTCTTCAGATGCTTTTGGTGAGCAAAAGCCCACACTGGTGTGGCGTACACCATAATTGGACGAGTTATTGCTGTATATAATAGAAGTTTACTCTTTATGGATAGTTTGCTCCTAGCATTAAGCATAAAGTACAATTTCGCTTTAGTAGCATTAGCTTGGCGCTTTAATCGCGGTGTGTTCGTCTCTTATCTAAGGTTAGTCCAAGATACTTGACTGTGTTAGACCATTTGATCTCTGTATTGTGCATTCTAATGCAATTGAAGTTATGTTTTCTAATGAAGCCTTTAGAAAACATTATTGCTGCGCTCTTTTCTGCGTTGATTTTAATTCTCCAGTTGTCACACCAGTCCGCAATGGTATCGACAACTGTTTGGACGTGTGCAACTGCGCTTTGCCGATTACGAGATTTAGCCAAGATGGATGTATCATCTGCGTACTGGGCTATAATTCTATCACTTTCCCCACCGGTGGGAATGTCATAGGTGTATATATTATACAGTATGGGTCCTAAGTAATGCATTGGGAAAATTTTACTTTTTCAACTGTAAAAACTACATACGTTTTTATTAAATTTAAAAACTTTGGGTAGTGAAATTTTGCTCCAGGGAATTTAAGCAGTTTGCCAAAATATTATTCTGTAATTTTTTTTATAAGAGATTCTTCGTTATTTTTAAAACTGCAGTCATTTTCTGCGTGAAAGCAGTAATGGACTTACAAAGCCGTAAGAAATCTAATTTCGTAATACAGTGAAAAAAAACATGGCATTTTAACTATACAGAAATTATTTTATATTTGTGTTGATAGCTATTTCGTCTTACGCCATCGTCAGAACTATATATGTACATAGTTCCAACGATGTGACGATTATGTCATTATACTGTGACGAATCTGACGTTGTTTTTTTCACCGTATTATAATGGAGTTCTACCAAGCAAATGCCAACTCAATCGATAAATCTTGCTTCGTTTCCGAACATACTGAATCACGTGATTATTCTGATTCATGATAGCTTATTGATAATTATTATTAAAGTTTTATAACCACGTATAAACGCTTTCAATGAAATATTAATGGTTGAACGAGAATATTTCGTTTATAGTATGAAATACACGTAAACTCGTAAAGGCATGTTAACTTCGGTCTGAAATTCTCTTGTTTTCGTTGTTAAAACGCTGTATGTATCTTTTTCGGTAACAGATTTTACTGTCAGCTAGTGATTTGCATCGCGCTGAAGACGCGAGTCTCGTCTCAGCTTGGAACGTGATTTCCTTGAAAAGACAATAAAGCAAACCCACCAGTGTAAGCTTCACATAAGTTCCAAAAACTCTCAAATCAGAAAAATAAAAATCAATATACGTATACGTTTTATTTAAAATCATCTAAATTGGAAATCTTATTAATTTTTGGTACGGTAAATAGTGTTTATGAAAACAACATAAAATTTTCACGTGTCTTATCTATAGATCTTACCTGCTTTAAATAAATAGGGTAAATAAAATAACAACTTTAATCAGATTTCATATGTTCTACAATGTAAGTTGACATTATTTTGAATGTAATAAAAATCACAAAAAATACTTTAAAGCACTTATTTCACACATTTACTTGTCGACAAAACAAAAAATAATTCACCAATAGGTGATAAAGATAATAATATCCGATGTTTTCTCAATTATACCACTTAACTGATTTTTATATTGGTACAATCTGAAAGACCAATTAATATGTATATTAAAGTTAATGCAAAAATTTCGTTAATTGAAAACTGCTTAGTAAAAATAATTCTAGAAACTATTTAAAAGACAAAATTTAAGAATCATTACTATAATTGCTCGGGGCTTGTTTTTTCGTATTACTATGCATTGAATAAGACAGTGTCATAATATCACGAACGGTTAATTATTATTATGCCAAACAATAATAAACATCATGAACAGAAAGGAGAGTTCTATCACTAGGCAATCAATATTAATAAATGAGAGCAATAAAGAGAAAATAACAATGTATGATTAAAATAAACCAAATATAACCTTCAAAAAAGTGAAACTTTACATAACCTGTTCACTCAGATCGTAAATGTAATCCTTATTTATCAACCATTAAGATTATAATACTAAAACATAATTTAAAAAATCAATTCATTTGGATTATAAAAAACTTATTTTGCTTGCAATGCAAGCAGTCATTCTATATCTTTTATTGTCATACCTTGCATAGAACCTACCCAACTATAAATATTTTTTCTTCAAAGGCTGGCCATATTAAATAATTGCTTGTGGCCTTACTTTAATAATTACAATATACATTTATTTCTGTAACGCAAAGAAAATCTCTGCCTTTCCTCACAATACACAAATAGAAAGATAAAACCTGA
This sequence comes from Himalopsyche kuldschensis, assembly GCA_028554975.1. Classification (NCBI taxonomy): domain Eukaryota; kingdom Metazoa; phylum Arthropoda; class Insecta; order Trichoptera; family Rhyacophilidae; genus Himalopsyche; species Himalopsyche kuldschensis. The sequence goes on from JAHFWI010000005.1 coordinate 5,166,649, forward strand.
ATATTTAGCGAATGATGACAGGTGGCATTGCTTGACACCGGGTGAATAATATGGCTACTAAATTTTAATCGATCATTCTCTTAGACTAGAAAAATGCCAAATGTCATGCTAATTTATCGATAATTTGCAAGAGATGGAACCGTAAAAATAATGGCTTTTCGGCAACTCGAAATGAGTATGAGGTTTCAAGTAGTGTTTTGTTTTTACGTTTGATTAAAGCTTGATGATTTTTTATGACTTAAGGATTTTGTTTTTTAAGTTGTGTTAACTTATTTAATATTTTGGTCGTGATATTTTAATAATAAAATGACATAGCTCATCTTTTTATGTGAATATCTAACATAACCAAAATCACAACACCTTCTAAATTACATTTGAGATTCGTGATTCGCTTAGCGAGCGAATTTATAATCGATTATTACGTATTATATTATGTATATCGGCTCATAAACGAAAAAAAAAAGTAATGACAGATCGTGCAAACAAAATAAAGAGATCAAGGAATGAACTAGATACGTTTTAAGAACTATATTAATGTGTTAATCATTATTTGATAATATTATACCATAAAATACAGATCAAATTTGAGATTAAATTTATTTTGTATGAAATTTTTTAAATTGTATAGGTACCATTATATAAATCAACTTCATAGTTATTATTATGATTTGATTATGCATTATAATATCATGAAAATGATATAAAATTAATATGTTTGCCCATGGGTATTTTCAGAAGAAATTTTTGATATTCACTTACTTTAATAAATAATGAAAAAGTTTCCGGTTAATTGGATCGAATTTCTGTTTTTATTGTTCTAGTATTTTAAGACATGATTCGGCAAGTTGGATGTTATAATTGTAAAATAATAAATAACATTTCACCGAAAAAAGCTTCTAATGATTATTTATTATATTTAAAACATAGTTCCCTTTATGAAATAATCAGCACGGTGTAATCATTCAGTGGACGATACAAAAATTTTAGACCTGTAGAAAAAACCGGTTCAGATCTTATTTTAAAGATAGAATTGTGTTGTTGTTGTAAGTACATTATCTTTTTTTGTGTTTTAACTTTGAGATGGATTCGATGAAAATTGACAAAGGTTTGATTCGTTCTGAGTAGATGTCGATAGTTATTTGTGTAAAATTGTTTAATATTGGTGGACGTTAGATTTATATATACAATATTAAAGCTCGCAATATTAATGTTTGCGAAGCTTTTTTTATCGCTGCGTTTTCGTCTGAACAACACACATCATCCATAGAGTGCAACAACTGTTACTATCAACTCTCGATCTGATTTAAATTGTATGTAGAAAAGTCATGTGCTTACTGTGGTATTAAAAGACAATAAAACAGCGAGAATCCAACGATTTTTTTTATGGCTTAAAACAACAACTATCTTTGGATAGATTTATTTAGTGTTTGTTTGAAATTAATTCATTTTGGTTGTGACAGATTTCTCTGGTGAGATAAAACTATCTAGTGGGTGTGATTTACTCTGTTCATAAGCCCACGAGTAAATATTAACAACGGAATGCAACATTTTCCATTGCATCGACTGATTATTGCATAATTGTGGTTTGAAACTGTATCAGTCCACATTTACGATATCTGGTCTAATTAAAGACGTCTATAAAGTGTTAGGTTATCTTTAACTGACTATTTTATGCTAAGTGAGGTGCTTGTGAAACTATTTTCATATCGCCACTTTGATCTACGCTACACGTTCCATTTTTAAGCAATAAATACCAAAAACACATATCTAATTTGGATTGCGAACATTCTTAAATATAACCAGATTTAAAATGTTAAAGAGGTAAAAACAAATGAGATCAAAACTCTTCAATCACAATATCTTTTACTGTAGATACATAATCTTTGACGGAAAGAAGTTTATGTGAAAATAAGGCAAGCTTTTCTGCGTTTTTTTATTTAAGGAGTGGTTTTGTTGGACGAGTACGTTTTTCGTCTAATAAAAACACACTTCTGTGCAGTTTAATAAAACTCTAACTTTAAAAAGGTTTATAAAATAATTCGTATAAATATATTCACATAATGCAGGGCAGAAAAGTCAGTAAGTACGCGGCTGGTTTCAATTTCCTTTGATTTTACTCTAGAGTCTAGAGTTTGACGCCTTTAAAAAAAAAAAGATCTTCGATATGAGTTAACATTACATGGGAAACGGGATACTCTTGTTTCCTCTTTAGATTCATCACGAAGTAGATTTAACTCTACCGCCACGGTGAATTCTCAGTATATGATACTTGATATCACTAATCACCAACGTGCATGGCTAAATGATCAGTTCCGTGCATATCTGCATCAAGAAAAGTAAAAAAAGAGTAAATTGGTATCTGTTCTTGATCGAATAGCGTTAAGGAAAAGCGATAGTGAAACAGCGGCTGCACGCATATAACGGGAGGTGGTGATACAACATGGAATCTTTAAAAGTTATTTTCATAGACTTTTAACTCACTTTTGTTTGAGCGTAATATCTCTAGCGCATAGATATTAATAAGTCGTCAAGTTGGATAAAATTTTACTGATTTTTACTGAGGCAACTCTTTCCCAATTTTTTGAAACGTTTCACATTGAATGCAGGCGTTCCAAATTTATTCCGGTGTGATAGCCGTGTGTCAAATTCCGCTTGCGTAGAAATGACAAAGTGTTCTTTTAAAAAGTTTGAAGCTCACGATTCTCGACGATAGGCAATAATTTGACTGAGATATATGGAAACGCTTCACAGGTTTTAAATTATGATATATTTTCATATGTCAAGCATGCGGAGAATATTATTTTAATTCACATTTTGTTATTTCTTTCGATAGTAACTATTTTAAAGGTTAAAATGAAAAAATGGTAATTTAGTAGTTTACTAACGCCTAATTCCCACTCAATAAAATGTGTTGAGATAATCTATTTAGAGCAGTGATGCACATGCACACGAGCCACATGTGGCCCAATATGAAATTTCATGCGGCCCAATAAGACAAATACTTCGTCGCTTCATTTTCTTTAGAACTTTTCACGAGCGAAATGTGAGTGATAAATTAGTGTATCGAATCCGGTTCTCATATGATTGTATAAATTAATCGTGGAATAAATATAAAAATTTTACTTCCACCAAGTATTTACAGTAAACACATAAAAGTAATATTATTAATCACTTTTACAGAGCGGCCCTGAACAATCTGAAAATTGATAAGCTGGCCCTTCTGAAAAAGACTTGTGAATCAGTAATTAAGAATCATAACACAAATTCAATGTATTTTATAACATGTCAGTTATGTTGATTTCTGTTTTTAACAAGTATATTTTATCAAGTGTATCATAGTTTGATAAAAAGCCAGAAAGTGAGTGTGCTTACAATTACAAGTAAAAATGGCACTAAGCAATAATATTCGTTTGCCTAATCACGGGATACAAAACATTATCGAGATATTATTAAATCTTAAATAAGAGCATTTTTTCCAAACATACTTAAAAGTTTTAATTAATATTTTGCAGTTGATGAACTTTTCACGATCTTTTTTAATAAACTAAGTTAAATACCTAAATTGCTAAAATAAAACAAAATTGTATTCATGAGAACATTGGCTCTCGAAAAGCTTTCATAAAATTTATCTATGATAACTACCGAGTAATAGATAAAAGCACATGTAATCCTCAAAGACTCGTAGAAACGAATAGATATTATGTAATTCCTTTAATAGTATACTGAAAATTGCATGATCGCTCCATTTCAATCCAAGTGAATTAATACTACAGCTTGTTTTGACGACATCTGTGTTGCAAAACAATAAATAAACTTGTTTCTTTCGTAAGACTAGCTTTAGAAGGGAACATGAAAGAACTTTATCCATAATACTCCATATCTGTTATAGTTTAGTTGTTTATAATATTAATATAACTGATATATTCCAAGCATCTTAGACGAATATAAATTAAACTATGAATTTAATTTAATTCTAGGTGGAAGCTTTTGTAAACAATATTTTTTTATATAAGCATCATAATATGATGTCTTATTTCATAGTAGCTATTTTTTGTATATAATATATATGTGCAACGTCACGCTTGTTTTTTTCATGATATATATTTGAGGTTATGACAATTTTGAAATAAAAACGGTTAAAAAATTTCTCTCGGTCTTAAGTGGAGTAATATTATCAGGACTGCAAAGGTGCTTAGGAAATAACTATTTCAGTATCGTATTTTATTATTTGTAAGATTAATATAACTGTTTATTTCATTTTGCTGTGCCAACGATTAGAAACAATACACTTTAAAAATAGTTTCTATTGTTGTGATAACATCACGAATGTCACATAAAATAAATTAAGGCAATGTGTCCCATGCGCTTACAGGTAATAAAAGGATCTCATCCTGTCCTGTTCCTGTTCCAAATTCAACAGTTCCTAGTCTTACTGTGATTTACAAACAGTACTTGAAATGCCGTAATGAGCAATCTACCAGTAACAGTATTTTTATTAAAATTACGTCTTTCATACGTTTCCAGAATATCAAATCATTTTGAAAGATGGACGATCCAGCCAAACATGCATATTCTCCTGAAATCATTCGTTAATCTTTATGTACCTATATAATTTATAAACATATCCGAGCTGTGTAACTCGTGTCTAATTGGATGTTGTCGGATTTTGCACTGATTGAGTGTTGTTCGATAAACTTTTTTAGTACGACTCAAATAATTTTATTTAAAAAACAAACGAATAAAGTTTACGTAAATCACGACACAAAAAAAAATGAATTCGTTGTTCATTTTTTTTGAAATTGTTTTTGTATATTTGTCATCATTGTGAATTCTAAGTAAATCCAGACAGGTACTCTTACTAGTGTTAAATAATTTGAGCCGGCACCTGCTCATATTCAATTGATAGCAATTTACCAAGGATAGCTTATTATTGATCAAGGCATGTATACAGTATTTTTTTTATTTTGGATGTTGTAATACATAACAATAAATTCTTTCAACAAAGATAGTACTTTTGGCATAGAAATAAATAAAATCTTTCTTATTGTTTTATCAATTTTTAAAAAAAAATCATTTATATTAGGTAGACTAATTACACATACATACCTCATGAAATAGCATTACGTAATAGTATGTGCACTATCGTTTTCTTCAAGATTAAACTAGAACCTTCTCCAACGAGCTTTAAGAGCTTTCACAGAGATTTCGTTGCGGGATAATTTGTATGGAGATATTGTACGGCGACATGATTTACATTCAAACGAAACAAACCGAATATGAGCTGATGTAACCGTACTTTGAATATTTACTTGCTTGTAAGTCTACTGTATTTTTTGTGATATTATACCAACGTATACATATATAAAAAATATATAAATGCTTTTGCTTTATCATTGTCTGAACAATAAGCTCTCAGATTTTTATACCATGAAGCTATGCAATATACCATCGAGATTTAAAGTCATTGCTGGTAACAATATAGTATAGTTAAACGAGCGCATTTAAAACATCACCAATTTCAGTGATATTTATTTGTTATTCCGAATAGAAAATTCAGTTACTAAATCCGAACTTTAAATTCTAAATAGTTTGTTTAATTGCTCGTCTGTTTGACATGTCTTATAAAATTATAGCATTATATCGCATTGACAAAGGAGTCCGTAAAAAATGTGATTGAAAGAGAATCCAACTATCAGTTGATAACATCTTTATTTACCCTGCAGGAGAAAGGAAAGACTTTTGGACATTAATATTGATAATTTAAAACACATAATGCATAGTTATGGTAATAAAAATACTTTTTATCATCGCTAATTATGTAAAAATTTTGGACCACTTAGTCAAATGAGACATGCTATTTCAAATACAAATTTGAAATAGCATGTCTCATTTGTTGCGAAGAATGTTGTCAAGGGTAAAATAAATTATCAATTGAATTAGGTATGATATAAAAGTTGAAGCAGTGAACTTGGTGCTTTGTTTTTACTCTTATATACATAAGTTCTATGTTAATAATATTATTTTCTATCTTTACTATATTTTTCAAATGAATGGCGCATTGATATCAGCTGTAATGACATGTATTATATTTTGGCGTGTATTTAATGAGTCACTATCTAATTCAAGTTTTGGTCAGTTAAATAAATAGATGGTCAGTGAAAAATCAAAATGGCCAGTTAATATTATAATCGGTCAGTTGTCATTATATCAGTATGAATGTGGTCAGTTTTTAAATAAAACGGTCAGTAATGTATTTAGAATGGTTAGATATTTAATAAAAACGGTTTGTATTTAAATTTAATTGTCAGTCATTTTAAATGAAAAAGTAAAGTTTTGGCTTGACAGCTTGTGAATTTTATCAATTATGGTCGTAAGTGGCAAAGTTATGACAAGGTCTATGAAAAATAAGAGCATGAAATGAAATAATTTCTTATGTTCAGGTATTTGAAAGCAGATAATATTATTTGAATAAGTGTAAAGTTTTACTACTGACCTTTTATTACTTTTAACTGACCATTTATTATTTTTTACCAACCGTTTTAAGTATTTATTACTGACCATTTATTTAATATTTACTGACCATTTATCGAATTAGAAACTGACCAAATAATTAGTTGCCTTATATTTTTTGCCAATAAACAACCAATAAGAAGTTTTATGTCAACAAACTAAGCAACTATTCATATTCGATATTTTATTCGGATCACATGAAAAAACTTATCATAAATTATATACACACAAATATTAATACATGTATGTATTTGATTAAAAACAAATATAAGACAAAGGAAAAAATCCAGCAGGGCTTTGAATAATCGCATACACACAGTACAGTGCGGCATGTCTTTAGCACGTGCTTGAAACATTTCCTGCATGCACATTCTGTGCCTTGTGGAATGGTCCTTGCGGGGTGGCTATACCGAACCATATTGCAAACCGCAAATGTAAATTGTCGCATCGCTTGCATTGCACCCGATTAATCAGCGATACACAGATCGTTTTAAAAAAAACATCGTACCAAACCTTTCACGGTAAATTTATTAATTTACGCATTTGTTTTTACAAAATGGTCGATTATACCCTCTACAGGAGTTTTAACGTTACGATCCAGAGAACGCTTGTACTTTCGGTTACAACGATCAAAATGATGTTAATAGGGGTCGCTTAATCATAATGAAAGAAGAGCAAATGATAAAGGATCAGATAACATATGTGAAAATCTTTATATTAAGTCAATTTTATAGTTTCATTTTTTTTCTTTTTTAATTTAGATGTAAAGTCAGATGATTTGTTTATTTATGCGACGTGCAAGTGAAGATACCAGTGAAATTATTTAATGTTTTTTATAATTAAAAGTTTTTTGTTCTACTGAAACTATATGTGAAGTCCGCGAAGCGGGCGCTTAGTTTCCTGGCTATTTTTCTTGCTAGGCCAACTGTTTCCAAATACAAACTAAGTCTTTGTTTCCTTTTTCCGCATGTAAGCCAGCTAGGTATTGACTTTCTATAAGATTCTGTCAGCTGAGGGCTTTGTGTGGGGAAAACATTTACGAGAATTATCACAATCAAGAAAGTGCTGCGTTTTATTGGTTATCCGGGTATTTATTTGCAAAATTAAGGAAAGGTCTATTCATAGCTTTATGTGGTTAAGAATGTCTTGTTATCAATATACAGAAATTTTAGTATTAGAAGCATGATATTTGTTGTAAAAAATAAGAATCGGGTGTGATAATTTAATGGATTTCGATTTGATCAATAAACTTTATGTTGATAATGTAACACAAATATGCTTATTTTTGTCTAGGTTTTTTAATATTCTAATGTATAATAACAAATCTCAATTCAAATAATTATCATAAGTAAAGACTGAAGAGTTTGAGAAGCATTTTCAATATGATGAACGTAACTGTAAAGTTGGTGCTCACGATTTGAAGAGAAGTGAAAAGTTATTTTGTTACAGCTGACAGAGCACCAGGTATTTTAATAACATGGCATTCTATTGAGGCGGAGTTAAATTTTAAAAGTGTACGGAAAATTTTCTCCATCAAGTATGTTTCTATGCACACAATAATGAATGTAAATGCGTTTTCAAATAAATATATATTCTGAATCAAATGAATTTAGAAGTATTTTATGTTGGTGAAAAAAACTCATCAAAACATCATTTGTATATTTAAACAATTGGTCATTCAAATTCACTGTTTATTATAAATATATATACTAGTATTGCTACCCGGCGTCGCTCGGACTAAGCGACCAATAATTATTCAATGTTATATCATTCGACATAATTATATCACAAAATCTAACATCCAAAAAAGAGTTAAAATAAAATCACAAACTTTATTTAATTTGATGACAGCCCTATTCTCGCCCATTAAAATGTCCAAATTCAAGGAAAAAATCTAATTTGCTGTCAAATAATACCTTCACGTAAATAATAAACATTATTATTAATAATAAAAGCCGGGAAAAGTTCTGTAGAAGACTAATTTATTACATTTTGACTAAATGTCTTCGCCGATAAAAATTCAAACATATTTTCTTTTACATTCGTTTTTATGGCAACTTGCAACAATAATGCAAAAGGGAATTACAGACCCACATACATACATACGCCGTTTCGGTTTTATATATATGATATGTATGAAAAAAATAAAGGTAAGGGTTAAACAAAAAGCCACAGTGTCTACACTTCTTATTCAGGATTGTTTAAGAACAAAAGACAAATGCTATTGGATTATTATCCATAAATCAGTCCATCAAAGAGTCCTTTCAAGCCTTTTTTAACCTATTAAATGCCTAACCGAGTAAGACAAAAGTAAAGTTTAAGACTTATGACATTCATTAAAAAATTCACTGTATATATACATGTCTTTCCCAAACGTTAAATGACTTAACTTTTAACCCAAAATACTTACCTCTTGACAGTGTTTTTCATGAACTATTTGTAGGTAAATAATAATATTATTTTCCGCTTACCTGCAACAAACAAAGAAAAATCTATTAGAATAACACAATACAAATTGCAAAAAAATGTTCATTACATCTTCTATGTTAATGTAAGCTGTATCTTATTAGGTTGATCTAAAAAGAAATATATTTTTTTTTGCTCAAATAATATGTGGCTGTTGAATCTAATATTTGCCGTGAGTGAAACATTTTTCCATATAACAAAAACATTCGCATCACATGTGCGTATTGGTGCTTCAAATCACAAATGCAAAAATATTTGTATCCGTTATAAATTTGGTTCAAACAATTTTCTCTTTATTTAATGCCAAATACGCGATTATGCACTTTCAAAAAGTTTCATATCCGGATTTGTTATCGATTCGACATTTTAACAGATAAAAATCTCCCAATTCGATAAAAATGCGTTATATAAATAAATGTGTGGCGCCACGGTATTTGTGAAGTATTATTGAAAAAAAATATATCTTATTAGTTTTATACATAAAAGAGGTTTTACATCACGAAACCATGAAACAAGTTCTTTATTACATCATTTTTAGTCTAATGTGGTTATATTTTTATATTGTGAGTATTTTTTAATGTTTAATACTTTTTTTTAATAATAAACAATTTTTTTTTCTTAGATAGGCATAAACAATGACAATAATTAAAAGTGAAACAAAGCATTTTATGTGTCAATATCTCTAACGAGGTAAGCCGAAATAGCTTTCAACTGCATATTATGCTATTTTTTTAGAATTTTAAATACATTGCTTTTTTCTATCATGGTATAATAGAGTTCTACTAATTAAGTACATATTCAATCAACAACTATCTAAATTGGTCAACTAAAGCTACTCCACGGCATGAAATGATATTTTTTAGAATGGCGTGACACGCATTAAACTTGCAATAAGCAAAAATACATTAACTTAGTTAACTACTAGCATTGCTAAGTAGACACCAAGCGGACGGTTTTTGCTTTGAGTGCCCCATCTGATAAGTGATGAGACTCTTATAAAGCCCAGCATTCAACCATCATCAGTAAACCTCTACTTATAGCAGGTCAGTGTGCCAATAGCTCGGCACTTAGAGTGGAGAGTTGATTGTATCGAGCGCTTGTTGTGCGGAAATCGCTATGAGATCACACGGAATCGATAAATAATAAAGTAGATAAATTGCATTACAGCTGCATACAAAATCAAAGTGCATCTCGCTGCATTGAAGAGCAATTGTCAACAGGCCAATGCATTTTTACAACTTTAAATTTCACCACAATCAAGACAATACTTATAATATCAAACCCAGAAGTTTCAATGTAAAAAAGTTTTCAATGACTTTTTAGTTTGACATGGTGTCGCAATCAGTATTACTGACTGCTAGAAATCGGCGAAACGACAGTATGTAATAATTGTAAGTTGCTCAGCTCGAAATACGTTTTTCATTAGATTAGTTTAAAAGTAAGTTTATATTATTATATTAAAATTGTTTTTTATATTAAAACAAATTTCCATAAAGTATCCGCCGAATCCATCGAAAGTACTTCTATTTGGCTTAAATTTCGACAGGAAAGATAATTGATTATTTTATTCCAATATATGATTATTTTATTCCGAAACGTGACGATATATGGAGAGCGAGTTAGTTTAAGCTCATAAAAGCATTTCAATAAATTTTCTTCACTCTTTATTCCATGACACCAATTTTTGGACATTTGCTCCTGAGACACTACCGGCTAAGAATATAACTGTAGATACGGTTTAATACCATAATAATGTATACTGCCGTATAAAACTAATGACGGATGGGAAAGCAATGATGAGTGGAGGAGGACAATCAAGTGACAGTGGACATGCAATAGCTGTGGCAAGCTCATAGCTTAAAGCAAATTTAAAAATCAAATAAAAGTTTCCTAACTCTTGAAATGTTTAATAATAATTCCAACTTTTTAACGAATACAATTTTTGCACTCATATAAAGTTTACTTGCTTTGAAATATATTACACACTTTGTATCTCTTGAATAGTGCGCCAAATTATGTCTCAGAAATCACTTAACATTTAGATCGCCTACCATTGCAATAAATCTCTCTCAAATGGCTCATCCATGCTGTTTCTCCAATACAAAATCTATTCAAAGGATCATCGCGAATGTGAATCAGTCCGTATTTGAATAGCGTTGACCTTCGCAGGCACCAAGACAAGTGTGTTTATGAATACGCGAAAAAACTCTAGAAAATGTCAGCGATTTGTCACGCTCTTTGGCCAAGAGTTTTTACTTGTATTCATGTTTTTATAATGGCTGACTCTCAACTACATATATATACAAGTAGCCGATAAAAATTCAAAGTATTGTGTAAGCGTTGTAGAAAATTTTAAAATTTGGGGCACTTCTTTGTATTTTCAAAAGCGTTTTAAAGGCAACAGCAAAAAGCAAATGTAACAACTGTTGTTCTCATTTTTTTAGACTTTACCGTTGCTTACACAAATATCATTTTATTTACTTAACAAAATAACAAATTTCCACAAAATGTGTAGGGAGTGAGGATAAAAGTCTCCAAATTTCTCACAAATAACAAGTGTCTTTATAATACCGCACACTGTTGCGCTCAAGTTGAGTAGCAAATATAATAATTGTCAGAAAAGAAGATTCATAGCATATCGGAAAAATACTGAGAATATGAGCGGAATATCAAGAGAGAGGAAATTTTGCACTCAATTTCAGCTTAAAAACAAAGTATTCAATGAATTACTTAGTAAAGTTGTAATTGTATTAAGATTTTACTTTTGAAAGTCTCCATGGAACTTAAAAATCTTAAGAAACAAATTTCATATTCACAATTGGTTGAAATTGATACTAAGCCCAAACTCTCTCTCAAGAAATAATCTAAGGTATATCACACAAGAATTCCATGTTATTGTAAATTTTGATGAAAAAATAATATTAAAATGAGAGCGAATATTTTTGGAGTGTCCAAAAAGTGTTGTACGATATTACAGCAAATAAAAAACACATTTAATATCATACGTTACTTTAAATGAAATGCCAAAGCGGGCAATCGATACAAGATCATCATTTCCTAAAACGGAAATGAAGATTTAAATTACTAAGATTAAAATAATAACATGACAAACTTTTGACCTTTTCATTTCCTACAATTAGCAAATTTTAATATATAGGTATATTTATTTTAGTCATCTAGGGATGATCTTTAAAATAAACCATCATTTTTAAATACCATTCATTAATAATGCAAATTTATGGGCGTAATTTATTACCAAATAAAAGGAAGTCAAACATTTGTAAAAAAATAGTTTAATCATTAACCACACTCTTTTTTTGCTAAGAATGAAATTTTTAAAAGATATAATCATTCAAGGCTTACAACTTGGTTCTTATAATAAAGTGGCCTTTTCGTTTTTTCGAGGTCACCTGCATTAAAATCAATGCAGAGATAATCAAGCAAATGTTGTATTCGTGCAATAATGCATTTTTTATACAGCTGATTCATCAAGATTGTCTAGAATAAACTTTGCAATAAACATAGAAACTTGAATTTATTGCTTATAGCGCCACAAAGCTACACTTTGGAAAAAAAACGTTAACTTGGATAATATGAAGTGAGCTTTTTTAAATATTCATGCTTATTTGTAATAAGTATAAAGTTTTATAAATAAGTACAGTCAACCCTTCTGCAGCACCCTCTGCTATAAAGCGGAGTTTAATAGCGTGTGCTGCAGTCTTCAGTCATGCTTTGTGTTACAAAAAATGTGAATTCTAAGAAAATTTATCAGTAACTAGCTGTACATCCCTTTTCCCATTTAAAGTAAGTTATAAAAAATCCCCATCTCGGTGCTGTGGGAGGTTTGACTGTATTAAGTAGCAAACGTAAAACCAGTGCAGATAAATATTTTATTTTGATACAATGTACTGTAACCATAAATAGCTGTGTGAGCGTGAGATACAACATAGTCCTACCAACTTCCAGCCAGGAACTGAAAAAATAGTTTAACTGGTTATGATCCGTTCCTGTCCATAAAAAGTCCGTTCGCTTTATATTGAAAACGTAAATCTTAGACCAAAAAGAAATTGTAACAGACAATTAAAAATCTCAAAATCAACATAGCCTTTGTTCAATTTCATCATTCGGGGTGAAGTTTGTTTGTATACAGAATATATGTGTGGGTATTTGAGCTGACACCAATCTCATTGGACCTCCAAACTTGATTGATTGTCCAATTAGACAGCGCCATTCACCGGTGACGTCACTTCCTGTTTTATCAGTGAATATCATGAACACATTTTGAGAGCACGTTCAGTATTATTAATACTGTGTTGCAATCTTGTGACTTACTTACATATTGAATCGTAGAAAATTTAATAAGAGAACATGCAGCTGTTCTATTTATTCATGTTTTACAGTGCCTAATTTAAAAAAAATTACGAATTGAATTGGTATCATTAAATATCATTTTACATCACCTATATTTTTTTATAAAGTGATGACAGACTATTATTCCTTAATTATTCTTTCAAGATATGGTAAGGACTTATAGCTAATATTAATTAAAAAAGATGATTGTCGACTGAAAAAAATCGAAAATGACTACTCTTATTTGTCGCATGTAAGATAGCAAAGATTATAAACATTTTTATTAAATTGACATAAAACTGCGTTAATTTTACTTATTTCCAATCGAGATTTTAACAAACTGCCAATTAATAAACGCTTCTAAACGTTTTAAATGTAAACTTCGAATACTTTCTCTGAAAAATACATTTTTTTTTCAATTCTATCGTTTACTTATTTTACAACCAAACTCTACTTCCGGATTTGCAAAATAATAATTCTTGTCAACGGATTGACTACCTATTTGGGCGCTTTATTTTTGCCATAACTTTTTAATACCAGGGAACTAATTAATATTATTTTATTATATTACTGTCATGATAATATATATATTAAAAAGTGAGTATCGGTTTCAAAGTTCGTTGACTCGTTTTATTGCTATTTTTTATAACAGATAGTAATCCACATTACTTACGTCGGAATGAGGCCATTGCGTAGAGAAATGAAAATAATAATGATTACCCATACGTAGAAATTGCTGAACATATTAACAAGTCGTATAAAAATACTCACAAAAAACACAGGAAAATTAGATCATACGAGAAATGTAATTGTTAATTCATTCATGTGGTTTACAAAATATTTTACATCGATAGCAGTACTTCTTTTTCCATGCAAATATATTGAAATTTCCTCTGTATATTTTTTATTATAATATCATTTCCTTAGAGCTTGATTAGGACAGTGAGTTTCCTGGAAGGAAAGAATTATAAATGCGATCGGTACTTCACCCTCACGCATAATTGGAAAAGCAACGAAGACAGTGTTTGATAGTTTATTCCCTTATCAGATAGAAGATCAAAATGCATTAACAATTATATATAGTTTCACGAAAGATTGACATCTTAATATTTGTATGCTCTTTTGTAATGGCAAGTGGCAAATATATAAAAATTTAATAAAAATAAAGCCTATTTGTTCTTCTCATTTCACTCTTAAATGGTCTAAGCCTGCCTTAATGTTTCATTCAAGTTGAAACATGCAGCAGACAGTGTGACAAAAAAAAATATCTTGCCCTATAAAGACTTGAAGGTTAATGACAAGCATTTCTAAAAGAACCTTTAAATAATTGTAGGATAGCCCAAAATTGGCCAAATTAACGATATAAATATACACACATTATGTCTGCAACACACTGGGCATTGATAATAATATATGTCTGTATTAATCTGAATTGAATGAAGCAAAAAAACGTTTTTTTATTCCTTATGACATATAGATTAATCTACTTTTACGGCCTTAGATTCAGTGCGCAATGACTATAATAAATAAAAGACAGCAATAATTGTTACAGTATGTTATAAGGAAACACTTTCTGTATCCTAATATCGATAGACTATTATACTCTTTCAAAAATCCTTTAGGCAATGAATGATAACATAGCAAAAAGTATTACGTTATGTTAAGCAGCTGTGTTTGCCGCCCTACGGCGTAACCATTTACTGGAAGTAAGAATGCATTTTTTTCTGTCAATAATAATGTTTGACATACTAATGCCACATTGTCGAAAACAGCTTTATAATAACATACTTTTGAACTCTTACATAATTTAACGGGCATGTTTATAATGAGAGAGTGATTTGTAATGATTACTGCATGCAATGGTATGATATATTTCTACAGAATTAATTATCACAATACATTCTTGACTAAGCATGATTATAATAAATAAAATCTTCTATTCCAACAAAACCAATGACACATGTTTTTGTATTTCTTCGTATTATTCTAATTTTGACATTAAAATTTGATATTTTATTATTATTAAGAAAATTTATTAATTATATTGATGAAATAAAACTAACGATCTGATCTTTATTCAGAGGTATTTGTGCTTAAATTAAGAAATTAAAATTAATTTTAATCGTTTTCAGTAATTAAGAAACAATTCTAGATAATAAATTTTCGATTTTAATTATTAACACTCATAAAAATATCAATTTACATAATTTCAGTGAAATCTTTTCAAAAAACATGTCATAAAAAATGAAATGCCTAAAACTCTTTTTTCTATTACATATTTGATTTGATCCATAATAATTTTTATATCAAAACTCGTATCGTTTTTCACACGTTTCATACTAGTCTATTGAAACCACAACGACTTTACGAAACTATTTTTTCTGCATTGAACATCGCTATGTAATATAATATTCAGAAAACAGCTTTTTGCCTCATGTTAACATCGCATCGATTCGAGTCGAAACGGAAAATATTGAAGATTAAAAAAACATGGAATAATTCTACCAAACGTCAATCAAATATCAAGTGCGAAGTTGTCCAGATGTAGCCATACTACTTAATCTATTTGTATCAGTTTTCAATCGTTGGTTATCCTTACAAAAAGTGTATTTGTTGCGATTTTTTTTATGAGTAAAATGTTTGAAGCATTGCTTTTAATGTGGAGTATATGGAATTCTAATAGAGCTTATTTCAAATTATAGGTAAGTTTGTCTCTTTTTCAAAAATAACGATAGAAAGATAGGTATAAGACAGGACTAGATGTATTTAGGATCAGATGAGAGGGATGGCATCAGACATCACAGACATCCATGATGTCTAACATAAATCAGCAATTATATTGCTTAGTTAATTATATATGACACTGTCAGTACAAGGACTATATTACGTGATTACCTCAGCCAAATCCAACAACGCTGACCACTCGATCATAGAACCTCACTTATTTTAGTAAATTTAAATCGTTTAATCTTGAAATTATGAAATTTAGTAGCATGCAGTCCATTACACCAATAGAATACGTGTGATTATTATAAATAGTATACTTAGTTCATAATATGTATAGTATATATTTTATAAAGTACTTTTCAACATTACTGTCTGCATATTTATTCGATTCGATTCGAAGTAACCTAACATTTGCATACATAATAAAAGCATTTTTGACCGACCTTACATAATGCTATTCGTAAAAATTGAAGTTATGTTTATCTGATGAAATTTTAGTTGCATAATAACGTAATAAAAAAACTGGTCAACAAATTTCAGGGCGGCATGACATGCTTAAACAGGTAAAATTAAAACTATATGTTTTTTTCTTACAAAGTTGATTGGATTATTTGTTTTTTATTATGTTTAAATAAAAATATCGTATGATACAGCATAGGTACTATTGAAATACAAATGTATCGATTGAATTTACAGATACATGTGTATAGTGAAACAATTACAACTATAATATATTATATTATATGGTTAAGCTTTTTTTCTCAATATTAAAACGTTGCTAGAATAAATAAATTCGCTTAGACACATAAATTATATCCATTTTAAAAGTAAAGAACTAAAAAATAAATACTGAGTTTGGCTTGCACTTGATCAGGGCGAAATCTTATTAGTCTCCGAATTCTTGACTTTGGCGTTGATTTGTCAATAGATTTACTGATTTTAGCCCAAAAACTTTGGTGTGTCTTTGGTATTCCAATGCAAGTCGCCCATTTTACATACCTATCTGATGCTTAAAATATTAAGGCAACAATAAACATGCTTTTTTTTTAGAGGAAAGCATCTGAGTTATGATTTTAAGTTTTACACATTTGAATGATAGATTTGATATGATTCTTAGAACACTATTGCCATTGCGTAAAAATATATTGTTTACATGTATTTAGATTTCGCAGGGTAGCTGAATGCTTTAGCTGATTCTAATTCACACAAAATACATCAAATTACTAATCATATTTATTAGATGATTCTCTATTGTGCTAAACACAATATAGCAATTATAAAAAAGATATTGTGTCAAAGTTGTTGAAAAATTACATGGTAAACAATGTCATACACTATACTGTATTCTTTTTTGTTTGTTTTGTAAAATCTGCGTTCAAAAAATAAAAAATGCAATATCTTTCGTCGGCGTTCCAAAAAACATATTATACATATTCCATTTCGTTTCAGACTTGCTTGTCGGGCTGTTACCAAATAGTAACACGAGATTCTTTGGTTCTGTTATTTGCATAAACTTGATTTGAAATGGTTAATGTTACGTTTATGTAGATTAAATTAGAGATAAGATTACGTTTGACAAAGCATGCGTTAGTAATATACAAGTCACATGGTAGTTAAATCATCTGTTATTTGAAAGTTTTAAACAAAATATATCGATTAAGAATACGTACTATATGTATATTATTTAATTATTAAATCGGAAAAATCTTTCACAACCTGCAAAAGACAAGAATATTTTAAAGGAAGCTTACGTGATAGACAACATCAAAATACTATAATTAGCGTATCTTTAAAAATAATATAAAAAAGGGATATAAATGTTATAGAAATATATTTGTTTTCATATTACATATGTGATATAGTTGAGATATGTTTTCCCATCATGCCACCATCATAAAGCTTGTTGAACTAAATACAATACTGTTTTAGATAATATTCATCAATAAAATAGTATTAACATTAAACATTAATATACCAAATCAATTCAAAAGTTGAATATGTAATATAATATCAAAATTATAATGTTTAGATGTTATAAGCGTTATTTAAACTGTATAATTTTAAGATCAAAAAGATTCATTTCATGAAAAAAAATGTTTTATTAAAATTAAAAACGATGTATACTCCAAACAATCTTTATACAAAGCTTTTAAGAAAGAACAAAACATTTTTTGTACATACTTAATAAACTAAATACTTAATAAATTTACTTATATAAAAATCCATTAAGGACCGGTTTCGATCATCGCGAGCATTTAAAACTGAAATTTTGAAATGTTTTATTATTTTTAAGTATAATGCCTATCCACCAAGTATTGATAATGAACATCTTAAAAGTGAACAAAGTAATATTTTTAACTTTTTTATTGAATATTAAAATCGAATTTTAGACAATGGTACATGGCATGAGTTTATAGTAGGTATAGTAGAAGTGTTCTGTTTTGGCCGAAAGAAATCGACTAAGGGGGTTTAATGAAAGAAGTTTCTTAGCTTTTTCTGTGAAGTAACGGAATATTTCTTTGAAAAAGCGAGTAAAATTAATTACTTAAATTTTTAAAAATGTAAATTAAAAACATTCTCATTTATATGGTACGAATCATTTTATTTGAGCAAAATTACTGTTTTAAATTATATAAAAAAACACAAACAACAATTGAAGTAGTACAATAAATCAGTATTTTTAGTCATTTAAAATGACCACAAAAACAAAATTCATTTTAAATTAGTATAAAGATGAAATACTGGAAGAATCTTTGTGAAAGATTCTCATAAGAGAGTTGAAATAAGACCGCAGTCGTGCGTCCCTAATTTTGAAAAGAAGTCAGCCTCAAAGGCAATTTAAAGCCCACAATGGATTTACATACCAAGGGATAAAATTACTTTTGAACATTTCCATTCGGTACTTTTGAATGGAGAGTAACGGTATTAAGGTTTTTACAAAAAATAATAACGTATATCTCCGTATAATATCATTGATTATAATTATATGATACTCAAAACAATATTGCATGTCTAATTTCTGTAAAAAATAACTGTAAAGATTTTTCGAGGGAACATATTTTTTAATGATTCTACACTAACCTTTATTGCACATTTAAAATTTGTATTTTTTAATGTTATCAGAGCTGGCAATGATGAAAACATTTACATATATTAAATAAACAGGATATAAAAAAAACTCATAGCTCTTTTATCTCTTTTAATATGTTAAAGTACTGTCAATTATTGGCGGCATGGCTTTTTTATTCTAGTAAATAACCAGTTAAAAGCGTCCTAATTGCAAATTCTTTCCAATGATCGGGACTTGTTTTCTATCATCGCAAACATTATCAACAGATAAATATTCATAAAAATAATCATTAGATATTGATAGAAAAATTAATGGCTTCTGATTCATACTGAAAATAATAGAAATCATAATTTACATACATTATGTTCATTTCAAATGATTTATCTGTTTATTTTAAGCAGGCATATTTATTCTCGTCAACCATAGTTTTCTTTCCTAACCGTTCCAAGGTCTACTGCTTTTTTCGATATTTCAATGTTTGACTAAAAATATTCTTTGTTTAAACTGAATTCGTTTATGGCTACTAAGCAGTGGTGGATTACCCTATAAATGAAAGAATCGCACGCTTGGGGACCTCAAATATATATTGATATACTTAGCTCAAATTACGTGTTTCGGAAAATAGTTTTGACTCATGTACCTACATATTTGGTTTGTAATATTTTATCAGATCGAAAAACGCATATTCAAACAGTAATTTTGAATGACCAATGAATCATAAACCATAAAACATAGTGTGCAGGTGTGTTAAGTACTGAATTGTTTCTAGTGAACTGCGGGGAATACCGTTAATTGTTGAGGCCATACTCTTGGTTACATACAATAAGAAAAGAAAATTAAAATTTTGAGAAATGACTTGGAATGAACTCAACATGAATCGAAAAGTATTAGTGATTTTACGAAGCTTTATTATTCGAAAAAGAAGGCTTCAACAATCATATTGCACCTTAAGCTTTTCAAGGGAGTAATCTGCCACTGCCACCCAGTATGTATGTATGTTAGAACGAGATGCAAATATTAAGTAGGTATACATATACTATAATATTTATGGATATTTGAAACAGACGCAGCATTGAATGAATTCCGAGATGCATTGTTAACTTCTGAATGCATGGTAACAACCAAACGGCGAACAAGCATGCACTAATCATTCGAAATGAATATGCATTTTTGTAAGGCGTGGCTACACTTTCTTTTATTGTGCGAGGCAACGTAGTGTATAACACAAGTAATAATTTTTCAACGGTGAAACCATTCGATACGCTCTATTTAATTTACTGGAATGTTATTATTAGGCACGCTACGTTTTGAAAGAACCCAATACTTGCGATAAAAAATCTTACGAGGTGTTGTTACTCATGGAAATGGCTCATTGTTCTCGCAGAATCAGATGGATTCGTGATTCATGATCAAGCATTTTGTATTGAGAAATTCTTCAAACTAGGAGAAAAAATATTTTTATCATGAGTAAACTTTCCTCTGTTGTTTTGGAAAGTTATAACTACTAACTGATGGGTGAACTACCGATAAAAATAGCCTACTAGTTAATTACTGTTATTAGAGTATCCCGATATCCGCCTAGTGTGGCGAATTCTATCAGGCATGTAAAAGGCTATTTTTTTCAAATTCAACATTTTTAATAAGACCGTACCATTAACTTTGATCAGGGAAGTTTATCATTAATAATTAAATAAAAATATAAACAATAATATAATAAAAATAATAACACATTTTTAATACTTATTCCACATATTTTTTTGGATCAGGACCGGTTTTGCTCATGGCGAGCATTATCAACAGATCATTATAATCAGTTTAAAATGCTCGCCATGTAGTAAACCAGTCCTGTTTCAATAAATTTTATACGGAATAAGTACTAAAATTTATTATTTTAATGCTATTTCACCAAGTATTGTCAGTAACAATCATTAACACCTTAAAAGGAATATATAATGTATCAAATGTATTTTTACTATGGTGAAGCATTATTGTGACAAAATGATTCTTTAAATATAAGATGAAATTCAATCACTTCAATAAACTTCAATACTTTTGATGTATGTATTTTATTTCATTTAAAAAAACATCGATTGTATTTAGTAATATGCTTGTCTATGCTTGCATACGATTCGATGTAAGACTGTTTATTATTTAATATTTCAATGCAAATGCAATGGTTAGCTTCACATATGTATAAAGATACGATTTTTCCTGTTATATACACATATGCAAGGAAAAAAAAAGCACCTATATGTATTTATTTTTGTGTGGGTTTCAGTATTGCCCTACCGCTTGAGTCTCTATTGGCTTCATATAAAATATTCATCAACCATAAAATAAAACACATATATTTTATTATTTTTTCTAACTCTTCACTTTTAAAATCATAAATAGAAGATGAAATCACAATATTTATCTCACTCCTCGAATGAGTAATTTAGTATTTTTTTTCACACAAAACATACATATGTGCACGAGTCAAAGCTTCATAAAAAGCATGTTTATTCTAAAACTGGTTAAAAAATAAATATTGACTCACTGCATGTAATCAAAGATCTATAAATAAGCTGTTGCTATAACACTTTCTTAAATGCAACAGGTTTTTCGTTTAATAGTCGAATAAATTGCTTATATTAAATGATCTTCAAACCAATGCTTAAGAGTGTCAAAGATTTTTCCAAGAAATTGCTGCTGTCATATTATATCCTACGACATCCAATAATAAGGAAATTTACTATTTGTTTAATTTTTGAATTTTCTAGATAGAAACTGTCAACTGAAAAGGTTGACAGTTTTCTCTAGATTTGAAAAACATAAAGATTATCTACAATTTATGGAAAATAAATTCAGCTGTGTTTATAATGTTAATATAATAGCAGCATATAAGTTAACGTTAGGGTTATAAATGCACTTCGTTAACCTTTTTCACGCGGTAATATTGTGATTGTATAGCTTTTCCGAATGTTTAAATAAGCGTTATTGCTAACGAATTCAAATTTATATTAACAAGTCCTTCTATTGAAAAGGTTTCTCCTCGATCCCTACATTCAAGTGGCTTGCAGTCGGAACACAATTCTAAAATAATACGGCTTTGCGCTTTGTCACAAATCTGTCCAATTCCAAAGTGAATTTTTGTATGTTAGCCTTCAGTGTATTACTAAAAGTAAAAAAAAACACTGCCGATTTTATGCATTACAAACAGCTTAGTTATATTTCTAACAGTATTTTGAAAATAAATCCTTTCGAAATTATTTTAAAATACTGTTTTCCTTACAAATCTTCTTGCTTATTCATATGTTTTTAATTGGCAAATACGATAATGATATTATTATAAATTTAAATGTATTATGAAGTGAAAGTCGTCGCTTTATATTCTGATTTGCTGATTGCGACCTTCAATGGTCGCGAACTGGTCGTTGCTGGCTATCAATACATTGGTATTATGTTCTTAGTCATCAATAATAGCCTTTATGATAAAGTTAATAATGCTTCTACATGATTATTTGTGTGCAACTGATACTATTGAATTGAGTACAATATGACTTTACGTTGAGCTTTAGAAAAGGTAACAATATACATCGATTTCTAATCAATTATTTAATGAAGTCTAGTTTGATATATTACTAGGTGAATTGACAGCTACTCGAAATACATTTATTCAGTAAATGTAAAAAAATGTATTTATTTTAGTGGAAATTGTCTTTAATCGGATGCTAAATTATCCATGAGTTTCTTGTAGAATAAAATATATTGTTTTTATTAACATTCGTGTATTAAGTTAAAGGCATGTTGAAAATGCTCGCTAGAAGCGAAATCGGTACTGATCTAATAAATTTAATGTTGAATAAGTAGTAAAAAGGTGTTATTATTTTTATTATAATGCCATTCCACAAAGTATTGACAGTGAACACATTAAAAGTGATGCATGAAACTTCCTTTATCAATTTAGGTATCAAACCAAAAATCATTATCTACCGATTTTAAAACGCGTTTACGTAACAACGCGATAAAATGAAATCAATGAAACAGTAAAAAAAAGAGAATTTATAGTCTAATTAGGTGTAAGTATTTAGTAGGTAAATGAGACTCTCAGACACAAGATTGTTACCTGTAATTTTCAAGATTGTTAACTGTTTTCGTCCATGTAACCGTAAAAAATAGGCACTTAAATTTGACCACAATAAGTGATTAAAATATGAAAGTTATATATGCTGGACCAAAAAGTGATTTTAGTTTCTTTGTAAGTACTTTCAGACAGAAATTAACTTTTATGGTGGACTACCTAATCATTATTGTGTTTTGCTGTTATTAAGAATAAAGAAACGATTCAACAACAATTGATCGATTGCTTACGTTACGAAATTCAATTTGAATCATAAATTTATTCGAAAACATTTTGGTTGGTAATAAAAGCCTTTCCATCTACTGCGTAATTGAATTTTTATGTCTGTGATACTATTCAGCAAAGCTTTCAGGTTGCGCCAACAAAGAGAAAAATATGATTATTACCTTAATAGCCATTTTATTGAAAAATCAATGAAAGTAAGCATAAAAAATGGTAAAAACTTTTCGACATCCACTTGACATTAAAAATTGTCTAAATAAATTTGATAATATGAGCCAATATAGTTTAAATTGTATTCAGTATTTTTATGAATGTAAAGATAAATAAATGAGACTTCTTATATGTAGAGCATCATATGAACTTTTTGTTGTGCTTATTAGAAAGGCTTAAAAAATGACTCCTTGACAAAAAAAATTCACCGTCCGCTCCCAACTTTAGGCATATTGACTCCTAACGGATTGAATCTCAACATGCTTTTTTTCTACGAAAACTGTTTTTTACTAAGATGTTCAACCTCTCTTTTTCGATGACGGTAGGGATTGAAGGATACGATAACTAGGAAAGGACTAGTGGTTAGCTAATCGCTTTCGCTTCGCACCACTTTTTGGTATCGGAAAGGTGGGAGGGAATTTGACAACACAAACCCTCATTGCCTTAAATCGATTAATCGACTGAAAGAATCGGACTCTGGTGGTCTGACAGGGAAACCAACGACGTTGACCACTGCACCACGGACCGGGCAAACTTTAATGATCAAGATTTTTTAAAGTTAACATAAGATGAAGTGCTAACAAAATGAAAACAAAATAATGTTTGCTGTGTTTTTTAAAACATTCAAATGAATGTATATTTTGAAATTTCACTTTCGTTCTTTGTCAAAAACAAATCATATTTTACGTCACGCTCTAACCACTTTCCTATTGATAATATGGTAATACCAGTGTATGCTTTGTCGCCATTGCTAATTATTTCATATTCAAACATACGGCATATCTTTAATTATAAATCCATTCAAAGAAGTACTATTTTCAATGTATATAATTTTGAAAAGCTGAATGAAAGTGAATGAAAGTTATTATGGATAAAAAAAATCGTGTGCTGTACTTGTGATAACAAGGTGTTTAAAATGTATCGAATATATTACCGAATAACTATTAATTCAAAAAAAAAATCATTTTAAGTGACAATACCCACAACGTTAGTGATAAATATAAACTGTATATATGTAGTGTTATGTAGAAAAAAATTACTAAATTTTAGTACGCTTATGTCTTTAAAAATAATATGCATTGAGTTCTTGAATTATCAATAATTCTATTAATTTCAAAGTCTTTATCCAACATTTATATCTATATTTTACTTTAAATATTATCATTTTACATATTTATTTCAATGATTGAAGTCAAGAAATCATTGAAAAATCAAACACTACCTGAAGTATATTTGTAAAGGCGTACACAATCACTCTTTTTTTACCTACTTACTTACTTACTTTCTTACAATGCACATACTTACTTGATCTGAGACAAATGCTACTAGTAAATTAAATATAAATACATATATATAAACAGCCTGCCGTCTATACGAACTATTATGCATACAAATCTATATTATAGGTTTTTAACTCCAACACCACTTGTTAAATATAGGGTTGGCTGCCATTTTTCTCATCTTAATAACGATACTAAACTTCGTTTTCCTAATTCAGAACTGTGGAGATTTAAGTACACCCATTTAAAGGATTTTAAGACAGTGTTTCGTATAAAAGATCCATAAATTAAATGTCCCTGATAACTTTTTGATGAATCATGATCATGAGTTGTTTGTTCTTCTAATGAATAGAACCAGTCTGCCAATGGGGATGCCACTGGGAAGAAATTTAGTGATTTTTAACGAAATTGCTTCGGATGTTGACATATTTCACATGGACGTGAGTGAGTTCAGACGAGTACTATTTTTTATGTATTAAAGCTGATTTTGTCGGAACTCACTCTTTGTCAATTCCCAGTGTATTTTTTCTTCTTTCACTCTTATATCAGTAAATTAAGTATTTTTTCTTTCAATTTTTCATATTTTTTAACATTGCAAAAGCAAAAAACTCATAATTTGTAAATTTTGCAATATTTTTTTATAAATAAATAAAGATGTACTCAGTGGAGCTCAAAGATGCTGAAATATAATCGAAAAAGGCATAGCATTGGACGTGTGTAAAGACTTTGTATGATTCTATGATACTCTTAACCGGATGGCTGCGACAGACTTCGAGACGCGAGCTTTTCCGTGAACGGCACGCCAATCATACAAAAAATGACGCTCGCTTTAAGCGGGATTTTACTAACTAAAATAAATTGTAACTGATGAGTGATAAATATGTAAATTTTGTTATAATGGATAAATGACGGCACAATCACATCGTAATAAGTTCTTACAGATTTTAAAAATATATATTTTGAACGTTTTATTTTTACAATAAAAGTAATGGCGTGCGAGGTACCGCTATACATGCACATGCTGGCAGTTAAAAGATTAAATAGAGAATATAATTATACGTAGAAAATGCTTTTTTAAGCTTAGTAGCATTAAAATGTGGAAATGAATTCACAAACACTCTGTGCTTATTACATATCAATTGGCACAGAACCACTCTCGTGTGTTTATTTTGCTATAGAAACGTGGAAAGTTCAGATTGTACGTTCACTATGGACACCTGAGGTCACGACCGAGCATTCAATACATCGGTACTACTTTTGTGGGTACACCGACAAGTGTTCGTATTTTTTACGCTATTTACAGAAAGCGGAAGTGGAGGTCTTCTGCCACCTTTTTGGGAGAATGAATAATAAAATCGGACCAAAGATCACGAAGTATTGGTGTGCTGCTTTATTTTCGTAATAAAGAAGATCCCAGATCACGATTTTCCTTTTAGTACCACTTTCAAAACTACAGTTTTTATATAATAAAATGAGAGATTTATAGTCAAGTTGTAAAATTGTTAAGATCTTATTATGCTTTTGTTCTGTTGAAGTATAACACAAGTCACGTTTATTTGTTGGGCTGTTTTTAATGATTTTGTTGACAAACAAAAAAAACGTATTGGTAAAGAAATATATAAATCATATTTCACTTTGTTAATGTTGTACTTAATAACCTTTCATGTTTTCAAATAAAGATTTGGACTCTCAAATACATAAATATTGAAGTTTTATAAAATCAGCTCACATGCTTCATATTGCTTGCGTAAATTAAATTACATATTACAATAGACACGTGCTGCTTAAAATTAATCATACTGCGTTTACGGCGTGTTGCGTTATGTGCAATTTCCACGTTTGTTTGCAAGAAACGTGGCAAGTACAATATTCAAATGGAATTAAAATGTGGGAACTAGAAAGTGGTAAATTACGTAAAAGCATTCTGTGCAACAGTTGTACAGAAATTCATTTCAGAAAGTTAGGATGTTTTCATTTGACGACGTTTTAAATATACCCAAACAAATATTACACATGAAATAAATTGATCATACACTTTCTCAATTACGTACAGTAATTCTTACGTATACTTTGCACTGATTTTTTATTTCATAATAACGGCTTGTTTGCGCATAATGTTGAATGTACGTCAAATTTTATTTACAAATAAGTATAATATTACTTCGTGGCTTACAATGTTATGTATTGATTGATGCTTCCTTTTATATATTTATGTGTTATTTTATGTGTAGGTGGGAATCCAACGTAACAAATAAATACAACTTTCTGTTAATATTTTCAATTTCAAGTAATTTCAAATAAGTGTTATTTTATTTTACATACATAAGATATTTTGTATGATAATTATATTCCATTTATGGTTTTTTTTTCTATATTTCTTTTCTAAATTCTTTCTTAAATAAGTGTGATATACAATTGCATTCGGGCCTTATAAAAACTATTATATATATTATGAAAAATCAGTTCTTCAAAACATGTAACTTATGTCTTTCAAAACTTGTCTCAAACAAGAATTTTTTTGTTCAATTTTCGAAAGGTTAAATAAAATTTGAAAGTAAACTTAAACTTTAAAGTCTTTAAATTCAAAGAAACTAAGGCTAAAAATATCAAATTAAAAAAACATCTGCGGCACATTTGTTTTCTATAGCCTAAAAACGTCAAATATTTTATGTTTTACAATCCTTCAAATCAAAATGACTTTTTTCAATAAATTAAACATAACTAAAGATTCCCACTAAAGGTGGAATTTCAATACCAAATTTGGATCGTTTGAATTTGTCAGTACAAGTTTATGTGTGCACTTCAAATTCCTAAAGACACCGAATGGCAAAACCCTTCGACGTTAGGGACGATAGCGACAAAACTTAGGAAAAAGTACTAAATTCAAACGATTTCAATTTTAGCTTTAATGAACAAAACTAGTTTCGTCTGTATATATTCCCAGTCATATAAGATTGCAGCTATGACGATCTTCCACCTCGAGGAGACCTGACAGTTTATGACCAGTCCATGCAATTGAAAAAGTCTCTATAATTAAATTTATATAGTTAATCACTATTTTCATAATTTGGCAAGGAATTCGTAAGAAATTTAATTACAGCTTGCATAATATAATCCCACTCTTAATAACGTATATTTTTTAGTTGATTTACGACAAAAAAAATGTATTTTCCGACAAAGTTCATTAGACTCATTTTTTTCATTATTCAATAGTGAAACTATCTATGACTTGAAGATTGCAAAAAGTTACTTAACAAATATTATGTTAGTAAAGCATGCAAGTAAAAAGAGCATTTTTAAAAGCTTTAAAAAACACTCTCATCGCGAAATAAATGTTGACTTATTTCCTCAGGTGAATATTATATCCCAATCTCGTTAGAGTCGTGAAAAATATTTTCCGTAATCAGCATTATAATAATTATTCGCAAGGCAGACTTTTTCTGTTTTGAATATTATGTTATAATGATGGCATCTTGCTAAACATGTAGCATTTCAAATAGCAGACAATAATAGCATAATCACGTATAATCCGTGTGCTTAATAGTTTCACAGAGCCCTGTTACCTGAGAAAGTACATCATATAATATTTAATAATCCGTATTTCATTATACAACATTTATGCAATTTTTGGTGTAAATTTATCTTTGTTTTTGATTTATGTTAAAGCACTGACTCGACTTTTTTCACACCCAATCATAATTTAGCATACTAGAACTGTAAGCAACGTCTCAGTTAGTTAATAATACTGTGATAAATTACCAACGTGCGACAACTCCATTTTCTTAGCAGAGAGATAGATAATCGTAAAAATCTTGGACAAATATGTCACGCTGTCAAAATAAATATAATTTTACGATGCAAACTATTTTATATTAATTAGGATGTGAAATTTGAGGATTAGGGTTAGAATATTTTAAAAAACTACATTCATAACTCGTTTTCGTTGAAATAAATCACATTATGATACTTTATATCAAATTCAATACGGTCATCGTTTTCAACAAAAATCTTCTTAAACCATTCGAAATATTTCTAGAATGTAGTTAAAAATATAAACATTTCAACGATATTGTAACAACTTTATAAATAGCAATTATTTATGTTTAAAGCTAAATCAATCTTTGATAGAAAGATAAATTTATAATATTTAAATACAGTCTTATTTAATCGCAATGAATGATGAAACAAACGTGTTACTATTTTTATTATAATCTGTTATTGAATTCATTAAAAGTGAACAGTCTTATTTAATCGCAATGAAGAGACAAACGCGTGTGCTTAATATCTGACTTAAATATAATTCATTATTTTTTGTAATTCTTTAATGGTTAGACCATATTTTTTGTTCGTGGTTTGTAATGATGTGTGAAGGAATTTGAGATTTAGCAACGAACAAAACAGTTAAATAGAAGAATAGTACATATTCTCGATGAATGGCTTTCCGTGCTACAAAAATCGACAAACATCGTGAATTTTTAATTGCTTCTTACATCATTTACCTAAGAAATAGATAAATATGAAATAAAAAAAACACCAAACGATTTAAGATAGTGAAAAATCGGAAGTGCAAATGACAGCTTGGGTTTATGAACAATGGATGCTATTTAATGTGAGATTTGGTATGGCCACGAAACGTTTCATTGTCAAACAAAATTAAACAAAATAATTTAATTGTTTAATGGACGTTTGGTGCTAATTTAGATATTATGCTGAATATTTAAGCCTCAATAGTTGATCACTTCCGCATTTCAATTTTGTAACAACTGACATTGTCAAAGCTTCCGCATGTTTGAAATACGATAATAAATATTTAATAAAGTCGTTCATATCTTTTATTTTAAATAATTTTGCGTAACTACATTAATATTTAATAATGTTTCTTTGATATTTGTTGATCAACTGTTGGTAGGGTTCTAGGATTACTTTTTTTCAACAATATAGGTAGACGAATTATTCTTGATTTTGAATCAAATTCAAATAGAGGTGGGTACAAGATGACTTGTTACACACGGGGGGCTAGGAATGGATTTTTAATAAGCTAACGAATCATTTATACCAAAATAAATGGATTACTACAATTTTATCTTTTCACTGTATTTGTATCATGTTAGCTGAATAATTCTCTTGTATGTATGTTTGTTTAAATAGGAATGGAGTAACTTAACTATTTATACGAAAACAATTAAAATACCTTTTGTGAAGTCAGCTAAAGCATTCAAATATGGAAATGAGCTTAATATGTTTAGATCAGTAACTTAGGCGTTCATTTTTTTTATGAATATATTTAAAGCATGACTTTCGTATCATGCCCCTTTAAAATTCATTAAAAACACATATTCAAACTGAATACGTTGCAATAGATTAAATTAACAATATCAATGGCATTCTTTTAGAGCAACCACACACGGCGTGTCTTATGTTCTGATATTGTGTCTAAAATATTGTAATTTATTACCTCATAATACGTTTATGTGAGACTGCCTGTATTGAACGTATCATTCGTCCGATCTTAAACTACTGTTTCATTTATTTAACAATGAGACCACGCCAACAGTTAGTATCGCTGGACCAATCTACCTTTCCATTCTTTGAAAAAATGACCTTGCCAAGTCGCCAGCGGTTGGTATTTTTAATAACCGCGTTAGAAACATAGAAACTCAACGAACCTATTCACTGCAAATTAATTGTGTAAAAACAAAATTTAGACTCGTGTCTTTTAAAAACAACATATATTATTTCAAAGACATAACAATGAAGCAATTAAATGGTTAAAAATATCTGTGATTTAAACAAGACAGTTCAAAGATTTTTAGACTAAAAGATTGCTAAGTATTTACTAACAAGAATTATGTAATGAAAATAACAGTTTCTGACGATTGCATAGTTTATAATCAGACATAAACTGTATCGGATGCTATCTTTTGTTTAATTAAAATCATTATTTGTCTTATTAAATGCAAATTCAATCAAAATGTTGAAAGAATATAAAATTCGGAAGACTTTTCGAGGTGTTATTTGTAAATTGATAAATAAATATTAAGCAAGCCACCACGTTTCCATGGATACAAAAAATGTTTAAATAAAATTCGGACGTACCAACACATTGTGAAAAAACGGCTTTTAAATACTCAAATCTCACAGACACCAATGCCTGATTTTCGACTGTAAAAACAGCAATGTTTTTCCGTGGACGAAAGATTTTTGCTACGCGGTAACTGTCTACTTTGTGACGTTAATGCCATTAAATAAAAACACTTCTCAATGAAAAAAGAATATGAATATTTAACGTCTATGTTTTGGAATATTACAGAGTACATTTCAATTTAAATCGACCATTAAAAGATATATTTTATATTTGATTGCAGGAATGCAGTAATCGCAGATTATTTAAGCTACTCTGAGTGATACAATACTGTTATCATCAATTTGATTTTTCATATTGCTTTTCAATAAAGTACAACATAATACTGTGTGATTCTTACACATACTTACAGTACATTCTTAATTCAGTACTTACAATACATACTAAAATATTTTACCTATTTTTGTTTTGAATAAGAATATTCTATAAAATTTTAATTGTTTGAATTTTGTACTTTTCCATGAGGTTTATCACTACCCACCCGGGATGTCATTCGCAATCTAAATTTGTTTTAAATATGTGGTTGAGCTTGACATTTCATCCATAGACTTGAAATGACGAAAGGTGAAACCCGGACAAAAATTATGGAAAAGTACAAAATTCGAATGATTCAAATTTAAAATTTTATCAAGTATCGTTTTATTAATATTCAATTAGTTTAAGCAATAATCTATTTAATTGACTTCAATATTTTTAATAACAAAATAGCAATAACGAAGGCGTGAAAATCTTTATTAATTACCAAGTAATAAACATTCAATTCGATATTGTTTACGATAGATAATGGTACAATTAAAAAATCTTGACCAACTGTTGACTTTTGCGTCCAGCAAAAACTTAGTTGTTTATGATTAAGATAGATTTTTAACCTATTTAATGTATCATATTTTATTGAAAAACTTCTACAAATAATGATTGTTGATAATGAATTGATATGTACATATTCTGATTGATTTATTTAAAGATTGGTATATTTTATGTTTGTTATATTTTAAATCAGACCTGACTTTAGTCACCGAGTATGAAACAAAAGTCGATTAAATGGCAACCTTTTTGCCCTTTTATCTCGAAAGGAACTGGTTTACAACAACATTATATCCGGTAATACGGTATGAAAAATAACAATGTATTTTAATTATACATACATTGTTTTTTTTCTTACCGTATTATAATGGAGTTCTACCAAGTAAATGCCAACTCAATCAATAAAATTATATCCGTTTCAACTTAATGTTTTCTGGATACGATATTGTCAATTGCCATATTTAAAAAAAAATTATTAACTCTATAGCGCAATGACGTTAGTAACTTAAGACATTTGACCAACACAATTATAACAAACGTTGTAAGAAATAGAGAACTCTATAATTTTTTCAAATTAGTATAAAGCTCAGTGGCGTCAGTTATTTAAAGCATTTGATGACTCTGTGCAATTTTAACAAAAATCTTTAAATGGTGAGCTATAACTATTTAATCCGGGTAACAAGACTTTGACCAGGATTACTAAATTCTCTCGTTATAGCGCGTGAAGCAACTCGTAAAAAGCAAGGAAACGCTTAAAAATAATTAGCCCGTGAGATTTTTGCGATTGCGTTTTGTTTCATCGTGCGGTTGTCTTTAGAATCATCAAATTAATCATCGCTCAAATAATTGTTTTGCCTTGTTTGGTGTAATCACGAAGAATAATTTTCACAGTTCAACGTTCTCTTTCTAATTTTGACTTGGATATTTTTATAAATAAGTCTATAACAAGAACAACAGTTCTACACTGAAAATAATTCGCTTATTTATTTATAAAGCATTAAATGCGTTAAATATGTAAAATATATGTTGCCATGTTAAAAATAAACTACTTTATTATACACTTTTAATGTGTTAACTGTCAATTATTGGTGGAAATAATTGTTTAAGTAAAACACTTATTTTTAGTCAATTATGCCACATATATTAAAAAAAACATCAGAACCCGTTTCGCTTAACGTGAGAATTTTCACTGAAGCTTAAACTTTCAACACACATCGTTTTAAAATCCTCGCGATCAGCGAAATCGGCACGTACCTTATTTAAAATATAAGTGGCAGTACTACAAAAAAAGATTATTTTAGTATTGTAATTAGATACTTGCTAAAAAATAGTCACTGTAAATTATTTTTATTTAAAGTGTTCCGTTATTCGACAGAAATAACTATTTTCAAAATAATGTTTAAATTGAATATTAAAATCAAATAGGACACGTTAGAAAATAAAACTTATACCTGTATCAATATCAACATTTTGTCAGTGTAGAATTTCGCTATCCATTTTCATGCCAGTTGTTATAATGATGCACATATTTATCTAACTTGACATTAATGAAATATCATTTTTACTGTTCACTAGCCGGTACCCGACAAGCGTTGCAATGCCACTCAAAGAAAGAAAATGTTTTTGTTTATTGAAGTGCTTTTGGATGCAAAATATTTTAGATAAATAATTTTAATTTAACTTCGCTAACATTGATCGGTAACGATGAAATTTGCCGTTTGACGTTTGTTGTTTGACTTTTGCCGATTGTCTATGGTACGTCCCTATAACATTTGCGCAATTGCAACAATAAGTTGTCAAAGTGAAGAACGGTATTTCAGCGCAGAAAATAAAAGAACCACTGTAAGTTGATTTTACTATGCTTATAACCTTCACGCAAGTGTAAACAATAAGTTGACAAAGTGTTTATCGCAATCGGATTAACAGTATGGCAACGCATGCAGTACGAACAAACACTGATTTTTAAATATCAGATTTGAAATCTTCACAATAAATTTCCATGTGTTGTAAAAATTTGACGTTTTCTGTTTTGTAATACACGTTGTCAGAGTAAGCAGTTCGCAGATTTTTGTTTGAATGCAACTATAAATAAATATCATCTCAGTTATGGCGATTTTGAAAACAAGATGTGTTGTTGCAATATTACCTGGTGAATTAGAACTAATAGCCAGCGGAATCCTTGACCCAGCGACATTAGGCTCGCGCTTACAGCATTATCCTTCGTTGGTCCATGTGTGCTTTTTCAAATTTAAAACTCGTTTTAATCGAATGACTATACAGAGAGATCGGCGACAGAATAATATTGTGCCTATTTAAAAATCTTGCACATTTTCACTATTTTGACTGTTAACATTATATTAATTTGCGTTTTTAGCTCCGGTTAGAAGTTTTTGAACTTAGACGGAAAAATAGCAATTTACTTAGCATATTTATCGCAGTTTGGTTTACTCAAAAACTATAAAAAACTGAATTATTCAGTGCTGACGATTTCATGTGAATGTAAAAAAAACACACGTCATATTTTTTTTAACTATGTCCGCTTCCAATGTGGAGCAAACGGAAGCCTTTTTTTACGAAAACTGCTTAGTATTTATGCACACTATTACTGATTGCTCAGCCTCCGTTTTGGTTAAGACAATAAGAATAGGAACATGACAAAAAATCCTCAAAAAAATTTCGAAGACTTTTCAATGAAGTCAAATGGTTTAATAGTTGTTGATTTGTGATAAGCTACAACAATATAAATGAATTAGTTGAATTGGAATCGTAGAACTCTACTATAACACGGTAAAAAAATAGTAACTTTAATTCTACAAAAACAAAATAAAAAATATAGTAAATGGCTATTTCACCCGTTGTAGAACAAAAATACATTTTTTTTTCACTGTTTCAGATATAATTGACTATAGATACCCATACCTATTAAAATAAATAAGATACCTGTTTCGCTCATCGTGAGCATGAAAAACTAGTAGAATATAAACAGGGTCATGTAGTTTAAGTAAGAATGAAAAAATAAATGCATGCATAGCAACTGATGTATGATTTTTACTCAGTATAATATACATATGTGGAATAATAATAAATATGATGTTTAATTTGATTCGTTCGCGAAGATGACGAAATGTAAAACCCGGGTCTTTAGCAACAAAACTCATCGAAAAGTAAAAAAATTCAAGCAATTCAAATTTGATTTGGAATAAACATCAAGAACCTTCAACATTTTAAATTAAATGAATTGACATTCAAAGTGATTATGGCTATTATTAGTATGTTATTATTGTTAACTGATAATAAACTTTATAGTAAAGTTCACCTTACAAAAGTTGCGTTCATTTAAATAGACTAATATTACTTGACATTCATTCTTATTAATTTACAAATGTCCGCATTAATCATCTTGTGTACGTATGTATATTTGTTTAATTCTAGAACTCGTTACATGCTCGCTTGGAAAAATCATTCAGCATTAAGCTGAACACATTTGTGTGTGCAATGTTAGAAGAGAACGAAGAGAAAATGGCGTTGCCCTACTTTTGTGAGATGTTGTGATAGAAAACAGGTGAGTTTGACATTTGATACGTCGCACATAAATTAATGGCAGACGATTCTATTTTCAGAAACGTCAATAAAAATTATGACAAATTTTGTAATAAATCAGCGAGGTAATTTGTCTCTTGCTGTATGGATCCACTAAAATTTTATGCATGATTTGATCACAATATTTTTTTAAAAGTTTTGTTTATAGATACACTTTAAAAAATAATATATATTTTACTTTTTATCTTAAAAAATAAGATAAGATAAGAAATTATTTAAGATAGTTTAAGATTTCGCCTTCCATTTGCTGTTTTTTATGGTTCTAGGATATACATATTATTAATATATATTTCTCTCGCTTCGGTCGGGGTTAGTGCTTAAAAATATTGTGAAAAATAAACATTTATTTCTAAAAGAGTTATGAATGGTTAAATATGAATTAAAACCTTAAAGGTATTACAAAAAAATTGCTGTTATTGTCGGACCCGTAAACCTCGCGTTATGTTATTTCTGGTTGAATTCGAACACGGATAAATCACTTTTAAGGTGTTCACTGTCAATACTTGGTGGAAAGACATTAAAATAAAAATAATAATACATTTTTAGTACTTTTTCCACATAAAATTTATTTGATCCAGGACCGGTTTTGCTCATGGCGAAAATTGTCAACATTTTTTTTTTTTTTTTACGGATATATATGTTTTGTTTATTCCAATTCATTTTTTTCCGTAGGATAAGTATTGATGTGAACATTTTTTTTTTAACCATGTCCGCTCTCAACTTATGAACTCAATATGAATCATATGAACTCCTCACGGAGTTTATATCAATATATGTTTTTCTACGAGAACTGCTTGGTACTCGGTTACTCAACCTCCCTTTTTCGAAGAGAGTAGGAATGGAAAGGATACGAGAACTAGGACAGGACTTGGCAGGTGATTAGCTAATCACTGTCACTATGCGTCGCTTTTTGGGTATCGGAAAGGTGGGAAGGGATTTTCAACAACACAAACACCCACGCCTTTGAACAGATTTATCGACTGAAAAAATCTGCTCCTACCTGGAATCGAATCCGGGTGGTCCGGCAAGCAAGCCAACAACGTTGACACTGCGCCACGGACTGGATGTAGAAGATATGAATAGATGCAAATATTTTTTAATTTTAGGTGAGCGTTACTGACAGCTCTTGGTACAAGCTGTTCTCTGTAACTCAAACTCAAATTTCTATTAAATACACTATATTTTGTATAGTTTATTTTAATTATTTACTCTCTTCTTTGACGTTTATTGTAATATAAAGCTATTTTATGCGTTTTAATTATGTGCAAAATAAATATGAATTCATTGTTTAATTGTCAGCACGTTAGTGAATAATTTATACCAATAAATAATGAAGTCCGTCAAATTGTGAAAGTCGCACTGCACTGTATGCATTTTTCTTTGATGACCTTCTGGCAAATATAAATATATATAATATTAATATTTATTTCCAGTGCTTAAGCGCTGTGGGTATATGTTTTAAAATCAATCTTAATGCCATTTTAAAATCATTAATAAATTTTCGAAGTCTCTAGAAACTTTTCCCTGTATGGTGTTTAGATTTTTGACCATATGGTACAGAAAAAAACTAAACGCGATAAATGTCACCAAAAAAACATGTTTTTGAACATCTTTTTTAGTAATAAATTCAACAAAAAGACACATCACATTGGCTATTTTATCAATCTTATTTAAAAATAAGCGTTCTCATTACCAATGAACTATTTATAAATTCATTTTGAAATGAACATTTTTTTCACTCTTCCTTTTTTAAAACATTGATAATTGATACTCATTTAACAACAAATGTTTCAAGCGTCTGAATTTTAACATTGTCATTATATTGGTAATACTAAAATTTCTTCTGTTTGGGAATTATAAATATTTGCAAAATTATTAATTGCATTGCAAATTGCGTATAATAAAAAATAATCCAGCCTATCCGATCTCTTAAATGGGGAGTAGCAAGAGCAATAAGCTAACTACCGGTAGTCTGCTCTTCCAATGAAGAAGGCAGTAACTCGCAAAATTTCTGAAATGGAGTTATGAACGCCATTTTCTAAATATTTTTGAAACCTTTTTTAGCAGCATAATAACAAAAATACTCTCAAAATCCTTTGTGAAAAATGGACATGTGCTAAAAAGTATCATAATTGCATGTTTACAAAGAAATTTGTACATTTTCGCATCAACCGCTTTTTATAAGTTATAAATACTAAAACTTTTAAAAAACATCTAATGTAATTTTTCTCCCAATTTTGCCGGAGTCACTTACTGCCTTCTTGCTTGGAACTGCAAAAATGTCCTCGTCCTATTCTTCTATCTTTATTATCATAAATAAGAGGATGGAGAATTGAGCAATAAGTGTGGTTCTCGTAAAAAAAACTTTTATTAATTTTACTGCATCATTTTTTAATCGTTAAAAACTAAATCTAGAATTTTGACAGTGGACAATTTATTGTTCAAATTTACAATATTATACTGACGGAAACGCTGTTTTTCCTTCCGTATTTCTGCGGTCGACTTAGTGTATTATATTTTATCTTTACATTAAATCAATACATAACAAAAACGTAACAGTATCTCAAGATTTTTATTTGTTTTTTATTGGTATTCAGCTGAATCGTTTGTTAAAAAATAATAGCGGATACGATTCCGATTTCGGCAACCGAGTGAAAGCATGACATGTTTGTAAATTACCATTATTCTACTATTTAACTCAAGGTTAATGCACCCATTTTGTATATTTTAAAGCTTTATACTTAAAAAAAACAAAATACACTCGAAAAATCTTGGAAAAATACGTCGTCTTATGTTTATAAACAAACAATCTAAAAAAATCAGTATTTCTATTCCGGGATCACTTTCTCAATAACTTGCCAATCGTGATTGATTCTAAAGATGTCCAACAAATTTTGTTACTACCTTTATATGTCAAAAACTTTAGCGAATAAAGATTTTCCTGGTATCACTGGTTTAACTGGTATCAAGTCATTATTAAAATTAATTAATTCAGACCAATATTAATACAAGTAATTTATCACTTTTATGGTGTCAACTATCTTTTTTTGGTGAAAAGATATTATTAAAAATAAATATAGCACATTATAGAGTATTATTCCCACATTTATTCAAAATTAGTTGACGATGCTCGCGATGAGTGAAAATGGTCTTGATCTTTATGAGTATACTAGTATTGCTACCCGGCGTCGCTCGGACTAAGCGACCAATAATTATTTGATGTTATATCATTCGACATAATTATATCACAAAATCTAACATCCAAAATAGAGTTAAAATAAAATCACAAACTTTATTTAATTTGATGACAGCCCCATTCTCGCCCATTAAAATGTCCAAATTCAAGGAAAAAATCTAATTTGCTGTCAAAGAAATGTCAAATAATACCTTCACGTAAATAATAAACATTATTATATTAATAAAAGCTGGGAAAAGTTGGTAGAAGACTAATTTATTACATTTTGACTAAATGTCTTCGCCGATAAAAGTTCAAACATATTTTCTTTCATATTCGTTTTTATGGCAACTTGCAACAACAATGCAAAAGGGAATTACAGACCCACATACATACATACGCCGTTTCGGTTTTATATATAAGATATATGCGGAAATAGTACAGTCAATTCGGGTAACTTTGGACACTTTTCAGGTGTTTTTTTGTGATGTTTTTATGTATAATTGCATTTTTTAGACTATTATTATAACCAAACAGGTAAGCATATTCCATTGATTCATTGAAAAGGATTCGTATTCAATTAGAATATATCACGTGAACACAAAATACATTTCATTATATTTTAATTGTTTTTTAATTCAAGAAAGTCCAATATGTTGCTGTCATTAATGCCAATGGTAGCAGCATTTATAATTATTTAGTCAGATATTTATACTCTCAATTTTAAAATAAACAACAAAAAAAGTTAACTGCTATAATGATAGTAGAGTTAGCATTTCAAGCTACCAATGCAAAAAATACAAATATGTAAGACTCGAAATGTTATTGTGCAATTTACTCATGGCAAAAATTTAGAGCGAACTATAATGCATTTTTTACATATTATTCTAATCATTAAATAACATAGCTATAATCGTTGTAACCTTGGCGCTTTTCCTTTTATTTCTAAACACTAATAAATACTGGGGAAAGTTGGCTGGCCATTGGAGAGACTATAATCTATTTCAATCTGAATAATTATACCTCTGAAATCACAAAAAAAACTTGGATATTTTGAGTTTCATGTATTATATATAACTTTTGCAATTTTGAAGATTTTTTTTATTTAATCTAAGAGTTAGTTTTGATGATCTTAACCGTATTTACATAAGTCATCAGATGAAGCAATTAAAAAGATTTTTAAAAAACAGATTTCAACTGAATTTCATATTTTACGCATTGTTTTATTTTTTAATTACAATAGCATAAGGAAGTTGAATAGATTGAATTTTGGAATGCGGTTTACAAAATACGTATCTTCCTCACAAATCGAAAAAAGCGTTAGTAACATTTTGGTGAGTATAAGATAAATCAGAAGTTCTTTTTGCTCGGAAGGGGCGATAGTATTCAAAGTTTTAATTGTAGCTATTCACCTAAATAACAACAAAATATTTTTTTCTCCTCTTTTCTTTTAAATATCAATTTTATATTTCTATAATTAAGTCATTAAAGGTTCATTTACTTTGTATATTCCTTTTTTTAGTCTTCGTAAATTCACCACCTCTCTTTACAGCATCACACTTGTTATACATTTCTTATTCTGGAATGTAAATTGTCTTTCAAATGCTTGACGATATAGTTCTTTATGGTTCGGGTTCTCTAAAAAAAATCTCATGCAACGGCAACATTCAGCACAGATGTTAACACAGTTGGTTAAAAAATGACGGCTTTACTTACGACCCAACAAGATAATAATTGACTTATTGGTTCGCCTACATCGCTCTCGGTAAGCCACTCGGTGCATGAGCTACGCTTTTAAATATTCGTAAACGCTTGCAAATTTTTTATCACAGAACAACTCTGACCAATAATTACAAGTCAATAAATATTATCATGCATGCTAAATATAATGACCGTCGTATTCCTCAAACGCAATAAGCTCGACGGTGTTGCCTTTGTTGTTACATTTCCGAAATTAACAAGTTTGGTTGTGACACTGGCAACATTTCTGGTTTGATTTGCTTAATAAATTATTGCAACACGCCGTCGTTTTTGAGACAGCAACTTCCTAAGGTGTGCACGATTTTTAGCCAATTCAATATATTGTCTGTGTCTCGATCCGTTCTGTGAAATGATTTCCACTTAATTATTGCACATTTTTATTACCTATGCCAAATTGGACAACGCCGTGTTGCAAATTTATATTTAGATGGCCTACTCAGCGACATATCAACATAATGAATTCGTCGTCCGGCAAGAAGAGCAAAAAAGGTTAATTAACAACCATTGACACATATCTTTAACAATTTTTGTTTGAATATAAAAGCAAAACATTCAATTTTTTAACTTCTGTTCCAAGTAAAAAAGCAGCAACTGGTTCTGGTAAACATTTGAGAAAAATGACATAATGTTTTAATATTTTGAATTTATCAAAAGCGGATGATGCGAAAATAAACTTATTTCTTTGTAAACAAGCATTAAGTAGTTGCATTGATTCCCTCTTTGCTGAGAAAAGTAGAGTTGCTGCTTTTTGCTAATAATTGTATAAGCTGTCTGTTTATAAACTTATACTTTCGATGGATTTAGCTAATCTGTTTAATCAAATCTGTTGAAGTTTATTTTAATATAAAATAACTAAATCAATTTTTTTTTAAATATTTATTATATACTAGTAAAAAAATGCTTAAAATAATCTCATAATTTATTCAAAAAGCATCCTACATCAACTGAAAGAGAAACAAGAACAAGCAGCAAAAAAATCTTTGCCTTAGGTCTCAAATCAAATATAAATGTGAACTATTCAGCAC
Organism: Himalopsyche kuldschensis; assembly: GCA_028554975.1. Classification (NCBI taxonomy): domain Eukaryota; kingdom Metazoa; phylum Arthropoda; class Insecta; order Trichoptera; family Rhyacophilidae; genus Himalopsyche; species Himalopsyche kuldschensis. Next base: position 5,208,114 of record JAHFWI010000005.1, read on the forward strand.
TTTTGATTATACACGTCTTGAAATATATTAATCTTGAATAGTTATAGATTTATCGTAAAGAATGTATGCATACAAAGTTGTATTGTTTATTTATATAGTTGATTGATCTGGTATAAATCATACAGTGATCTAGTTCGTTACCGTTTTAATAAACGTGAAAAAAATACCCATAAAAATACATACTAATATGTATCACGCATTCTGCAACGTTTCAAACCGTTTAAAGATATGTTGCTAAGGCAATACACGATACCACGGTGTGATAATGTGTTCAAGGTAAATTCTTAGGCGGATTTCAGTTTCAGTGTACAAGCCTTAAATGCCAGGAAGTAGACGCATGGAAACCAGGTATAAACATGATACATAGGTACCAATGGACTCTAGCTTAATGGCGCCTTGTGACTCAAGGATATAGCTCTTTTTGTGCCGTTTTTTGTCAACTCTAAATCACGAAAAGGCCAATACGCCACAAGACAATCTAAAGCTAATTCAGTTCACCGGTTGGTATTTTGTTGCTTTTAGATTTAACACCATGTGAGTTTTTTTTTTCAAAAGGTATATTTAATTTTTAACATTTTATCGACTGATCAGTTGGGCAAAAGGCAAAACCGGTCGTGATATTTATAAAAAATGCGTGCAAGTATTACAAAAAAGGTATTTTATCTATTTTAAATAAAGCTTTTCCACCAATAAATGACAGTTAACACCTTGAAAGTGAATTTAATTAATACCTTCGATGGCTTCGGCGGTAACTTTGTGGAAGTTCATTTTAATATAAAATTTTAAATAACTTTGATTATTCCAGGTATTGTCCTACTAACTGTGCCACGTGTTTCGCCTCTTTCAGAGGCATCTTCAGACTTACTTAAGCTAACTTTGCGATACTTTAGCTTTATCTCTATGAATAAATATGAAAAAATCATAAAAGTTAAATAATAATAATAAGGGTAAAGTAAATCACCTTCTCCACTGCATTAAATTTCTAGTAATTTTGTTATTTTAATTTTATGACTCGCTTTTCGTATTTTTTAAATCTTCGTAATATTTGAAAATCGAACTTGACTTCCCTTTTCAGACAAATTTCTTTTGTAACGCCCCTTTTGCATAACAATTAAAAATAAATTATTGAGTATACATGGCTATGAACATTTTGATTTTTTTTTTTTATAATAGCTGAACTTATTAATAATGGATGCTCTACTAATATATTAGAAACTTTATTCATATGGTAGTTTTTGTTAACTTTGCTTTAATTAAAATCACTGATAATTGAAGTACACTTCGGCTTGATACCGTTAAGTAAATGACCAAGTGAACTATTATATTAATACGATAGCGATCAATTAACGCCGTGACGTATCAAAAGGAAAGTGCATTTCCAGCAACGGCAAACTTTTCATTCGGCCAGCAACAAACTTGAATTTCTTAATGATAAGTGAAAACCCAATCATCGGGTTTCGGTAATAGACTTTTTTGCTGATTGACGTGTTCTGGTTTTTGTGAGGAATCAAAAGTTGATCTGACTCGAAGAATGAGGACCGATTTATCAAAAATGGTCGCGTTTCGACCGCAAGATTACGAATCAGTTTTTGAGAAATCATTATGAAAAATTTCAAGTCACATTTCGAATAAATAAATCTTTTCACAAGATACCAATTATTCTATGAAATAATACTGGAATTTATTCCTTATCGTATCATTTAAGTAATAATCTTACGAAGACTATTGTGTTATACTATATAAACTTTAATATTAATCAGATTATATGGTATTTATGAAATATACGAAAAAATAATTTATACGAATTTCTCAATCCTCTCAGAGGGGGCCACATTTGAATGATTGTTTTTATTGCAATATTTAAAAATAGCTTTGATTATTCCACGTATTGTGTTGCTAATTGTGACGTGTGTTTCACCTCTTCCAGAGGCATCTTCGAACTTACAGATTTTTTATAATTATACGGCTAAAAAAGTTCTATTTAAATATATATATCAACACAAAAAGGCTGAATCTTTCCAAGTTGTAGAAGAGTATTTCAACAATACTTACAATAGAGGGCGAATTTTAAATCACTGATGTTTCATCATACTTCCAATTAAAAAATGAAAACACAATTGTTTTCTGAAATACAAAAATTTTAAGACGTGCTCATTTTCAAATTAAAAATAGCATTATTTTTGTGTATTTTTAACAGTACCTATCACATATTATAAAAAAACATTGGCCATTGATAGCTGTGCTTTCAATTTCTGCCAAATGCTATTTCAATATTAAAATTACGATTTAATATTTATATTTAATTACCAAATGTTTTTTTGTTTTAAACCATTTAAGAAAAGTCAATGTAACTTTAAGTTACATAAATATGCATGTAATCTTTCGAAATCATATTCTGCAATATATTACTTTTATTTGTATTTCAAAAAATATATGTTTATAATGAATGATATTAGTATAGTTCGTTCACATTAGCAGTGGTGCAATACAATTATACTTGAGCAGACATGCTATCCTTGGGTGAAGACATTTTCACTCAAATGTCATTTACACCAGGCTAACACAATTTAAAATAAAATTCACAATATCATCGCTGTCTTCTTTTATATTATTATTTTTATACGAAAGATCCCTTACAGAATGAATAGAATGTAGAATTCATCACAATACTTGATTGCGTGGGGGATTTATGGAATATCATAAAACCAGTGAATACATGTGTTTTTGTATCAAATACAAATTAAATGGGAATGGGAATTTTCAAACTACATATTTCTTGCCGTAGATGTATATATTTTTTATGAAAATAAAACACATTTTGCAATACAGTTACATTAAAACATTACTAGTTTGTTTTCAGTGTGGGACCTTTTTTGGGGAAGCATAAATAGTAACGACAGCTTAAATGGATTTCAGATGGTTTATTTTATCAATTTCAGCTCCCAATTTGGTATATATATCTCAACATATCTATTTCTACGATAATTGATTATTACTTGTTCAACCTCTCTCTTTAGTTCGATGAGAGTATGGATAGAAAGGATAATGCTATAACAGGACTAGTAGAGGACTACTGAGACTCAAATCCATGAAATCGGTCATGGAAGCCAAATACGTTGACCACTGAACCACGGACCCATGATTTTTATGGAGCAAAATACTTTGCTTTTTAAATTCCAAGTGTACATTAGTTTTAAAATAAAATTAATGCGAGTGAACCCTTTATTCCAGAGCTCTGCGATATGTAAAATAAATACGAAAGTATTCCATACTTAGACTTAATTGCAAAATAAACGATTTTTTTAAATACAGTTAAAAAATATTGAGATCAGTTGTGATGTAGTATTATAATTATTTTACAACAAGTCACCGACTCGTCAATAAATTGTGCGTATCTTTAATATGTAGAGCAGAGAAAGAGAAAATATGATATTTATATTTTTGCAAGCGAAAAACGTGGAATTTATTTTTTCGGTTCGTAAATTTAACGTCGTTCGCAATAAAACTTGCAAATAAAGTAAATCATTTTATCAACAGGAACTGACCCAAAAATCTCAATATGAGATTAACCCGTTTACAGTTGTAGTGATTTTATTCCGTCAGTTTAAATCAAAATGCTTCATTACATTTTTAAATAAGTGTTATATCAGGATAAATAATGATATGTCAAGATATGTGACAATTATTTCATTGATATGTTACTGTTTACTTGCAAATACTCCACAAATATATCAAATTAAAATTGAAACCGGTTTTGTGCAGCTAGTGCGCATTATCAACCGATGCTTTATAAGTAAGTAAATACGGCCTTGAATACAAATTGTGAAATACGAATGGCACACAGTTTATTTTTGTTAACTTTATCATGTGCATCAATCATTTGTATACAGGTTATTCGATGTTTCTAGCAAAAACATCATTTCTGTGTATTCAATATAATTTCACGAGTACGTAAACGAAATTATCATCGTCATAAATCATTATTTGTTTCCATTTTCTTACATATTGAAAAGATTTAAGTTTATTAACATAATATTATGCTTTTATCATATTCAATGAAGCAAATTAAATGTTCTATCTTGAAATTGTTTGTCGAATATTTAGTTTTAATGTTGGCAACCGCTAATAAATAAAGCTCAATAAGAATTTGCTCTATAATAGTAAAATTATTGTCTATTACTTTTTCAAATTATTTATCGAATATTTAGTTTTTAATGTTGGCAACCGCAAATAAATAAAGCTTCAATGCGAATTCGCTCGATGATTGCCTATTACTTGTTGTTCCAATTTTGAATTTTCGTTGGATTTATTTATTGAATTGTGTCAGAAAGAAGTACATGCTTAGTCAAATCTTCATGTGTCACTTTTAATATGATACTCCGATTATATGCATATACTCGTTTTGTATTGTTAATATTTATAATAACAGTTTTCTCTAGGTTATGGTAGAAAGAATTAATATAATACTGACAAACGAATGGTCTGTAAACAATGACAACGTTTTATTCATACTTCCTTGCTTGACAATTTACTTTCCGTTTGCTTTAGGTACGTGAAATACTGTGAACGTATCAATTATAATTATTATAAGCTCGTTAAGTAGTGGACATTTATTCCGTTCACGCATTTGACTTTACTAGGCTACCGGCGAAAGTTGGCACACCAAAATGACACAATTTTATCACTCAATTTCATCGAACAATAAGTCTAATTGTATAATGCCTCAAGGACCAATATCACAGATAGCCGACAGTATATTGTAATCGGTTTTGTCGCGAGAAACTCAATAGCACACGCTCGCAAATACGCAGCCCATGGTCAACGTGGTCATAACTCGAAATAAGATTTTTGAATTATTAATATAATCAAGTATTCAAATCCATGTTTTTCGAATAAATATTATGAACAAAGAACGCATTTACCTGGGTCGGCAGCAGAAATGTTTTATATTTTCCGTATTATTGTATAATGTTGACAAATAACAGTATCGATTAAAAAACGTGATACTATATTATAAAATATTCTAAATTAAATAAAAATACGTTTTTAAAAGCGAAACTTTTTATTGTTTAAATCTTACAAAAATATACAATTTTTTAATTAAACCTTTTGATATTTGAATCACCTTTGTATTTTCCTTCAAAATACTAATAAAAATAAATTTGAATCAAAGGATCTAATATTTGTGAAGAAAAACGTTATATTTGTATAAAGAATACTCTGGTATAAGAAATTGTCTGATTGTTTTCATTGAATGAGTGTTTTTTTAAAAAAAATATCCAATTATATTGAAAAAGAAAAAATGGAAAAAAACTGTATTTCTTTCATGTGTACTTAAAAAAATATGCAATCAAAGTTTATATCAAGCACGATGTTTTACATCCCTTAACCTTAGATCTTTCTACTGGTGTTTACAAGCAAAAAGTGAAAACTATTATTAATTAAGAAACGCATTTTATGAAAAAATTGATCATTTTAAGCACACAATCTTTTTTGTGCCGGTTTTCTAAAATAAATAAATTATATTTATTTGTTGGTCAAAAAACGTCATGTATTATACAAATAAAGCTTACCATATTCATGTTTATTTTTTTTCTCGTCTTCTCTCCTCGCAAAAATAAATATCCCCAAAAAACTTCACTTGTAAAATGTCAATTTATTTCACAACGTTAAAAGCACTTAAACAGTCTCTCGGAACGAGTTTTGCAAACTCTTATTTTTATAACAACCTAGAAAATAAATTATATACACAACGATCAGAAAAAATGAATAAATAAATTTTAGGGTAAGATTTTAACCATTTTAACCAATTTAAAAATAATCAAACTTTTTTGTTTTATATGACAAAAAAAAATTTGCTTTTTTGAGAAAACATTAAGAATATTCTATATAATCACAAAAAAATGTTTAAAAAAACACTAAAATTAATGAGTTTGTTAAAAAAGCACTGTTGGTACTTGACGTACGTTTGGATGTGTTGCTCAGATATAAACTTTAAATTAAAGTCGTAAAAAAATATTTTTAATATTAAATAATGTTGCGCGTTCTCGAACACCGTACTACAGCTGTATACGCCTCGACAGTGGTCTCGCAACTGAGCCGTCGATGGCTTGTTTCGTAAAAGCCAGTCGCCTGACTTTCATAAAGCCAAATCACCGTTGAGGTGTGACAAAACCAGATGTTAAGTCGTCTTGCAAATCAACTGTAGACTGACAGCATATGGACTCGAGGCCCGCACGAGGAAAGCACAGAGAAGGGGTTGGTTTCCTTTGCAATCCCGGAAATTCAGTAAAACTATGCTTTTTCTCAGTGAAAAACAGTAACGACAATAATTCAACATATTCCTGAGTTTCACATCCCGAACCAAAATTTTGATCCCGGGATTTGCGGGATTTCGGGATTGCAATTTTTCGATCCCGGAACTAGTCCCAGGATTTGGAATATTTTTTAATGGTTAATATTTAAAAAAATTTAGCTTTATTAATTTTTCATTAAAATAAGTAATATCACTATATTTTTTTATGAATATTACTAGTATTGCTACCCGGCGTCGCTCGGACTAAGCGACCAATAATTATTTCATGTTATATCATTCGACAATAATTATATCACAAAATCCAACATCCAAAATAGAGTTTAAATAAAATCACAAACTTTATTTAATTTGATGACAGCCCCATTCTCGCCCATTAAAATGTCCAAATTCAAGGAAAAAATCTAATTTGCTGTCAAAAAAATGTCAAATAATACCTTCACGTAAATAATAAACATTATTATATTAATAAAAGCCGGGAAAAGTTCAGTTAGAATTGCTGATATTATGACTAAATGTCTACGCCGATAAAAATTCAAACATATTTTCTTTCATATTCGTTTTTATGGCAACTTGCAACAACAATGCAAAAGGGAATTACAGACCCACATACATACATACGCCGTTTCGGTTTTATATATAAGATATTTCGGTTGACTATGCAAAAATGAAGGGCAACAACATTATTGGTCTCGTTCAAATGCATCCGGTTTTTATTGTTGAAAAAGATCCAGGATGTTGCAATTAATTTTAGATCTAATGTATTTGGCACGACTCAAAACTTATTTATCCCCATGAATGTTTAGTTTTGTTTGATAAATTAAATTCATACCGAAAATTATTCGTGAGCATATGTTTTCAAAGATGACACGTGCAAGTACACCAAATATTACGATTTTATGAATAATAATTCGTTTGTGCTTGATAAATAAATCCATACCGAAAATTTCGTGGCTATGTTTTCTAATCCCGGGAATCATCATGTATTGAAAATCTTTGGGATCTCGGGATTCGGAATCCCTGGATTCGAACCCCACGTCTTGAGATATCAAAATTGACAAGCCTGGGATCTTCAGCGACACCCATATTCAAGAATTTAGTATACATAATAATCTTTATTTGAATTACAAAAAAATGAAATTTTTTTCTAATAATCTAATTGACTTGATTTACAAATACGTTTATGTCAAAAACTAACACTTTTTAATATTCGTATCAAGGAAGGTGAAAAAGCCAGAGCAATGTGCTAACTCATGATGATTTAAAAAAAATCCCCATACTGAATTATTATTTCGAAATGGTTCGAACGAACTCAATCCCATCTTCGTCGTTTGAAAAACTTGCACCGAAAATACACTTAAGCAAATCGAATTTTGTTTTCAAAATTTGCCGCGTAAAAAAATTAAAATGAGTTAAATTAGCTAAGAACTTTAACTTTGCCAAGAGGAAAAGATATATTTTAATGTTTGTAGTTGACTTACAAATATCAGTATAATTTTAATTCATTCCCCAAGCTTCAATTCGGACATATGGACTCCCAAAGAAGCGTATCTCAACAAAACTACTTGTTACTGAGTTTCTCAATCTTTTTTATGTATGAAAACGGAGATAGGGAAACCTAAGTTGTCAACTAATTGCTCTAGAGAATTCGTTCAGGGAATCGAATTAATTGAATCAATTGAGGAAATTTCCCGTACAGGCACTCGATCCCGTGAACTCTTCAACCAAAGCACCGTCTATTAATGACATGTTAAACTATCGGCCACGGACATCCAGAATAAGCGCGTGGCTTTGATTTGTTTGCATATAGAAGTTGGTCAGTGATACAATATTGGTGTGAAAATGAAAATTATAACAAACAAGATACGTTTTTGAGTAAATCAGACTTGAATTATTATGCAAGAGGAGATCGAACAGATTGAAATGTATAACAATGCCCATGTTGCATTCTAAGCTGACACGAGGGCGTTACTCTATGTTCATGAACTCTTAACATAATTGAGGCATACCTGGAAGTGATCACATGACATTTACATGAAGTAATTCCCAGTCTCTTTTGAGGACATATTGATGTTATCATTTTTGACATTGGACGCAAGAAGTTCTTGAGACACTTTTTAACCTTCTGTAAGAATCACAAAATATTTAATCATTTACTAACGATATATCGCGTACCGTTTTTGAATCGGAAATTTATTTTATATATGTATATCAAACCATTAGCAATATTTGTTGAATATGATGAATAACCATTAATACAACTGAATCAGTTTGGCATGACTTTTTATTATTTGTATTTTATTTCAAAAATCAAATTTATCTTAATTTAATAAAGATACATTTGCATACAATCTTTATAAATAAGTTTCTTATTCCACTAATCAACGACCAGTTTAAAAATGTTTTTTTTTCTAAGTAAGCAATCAAAGATGACGTAAACTGCAAAAGAAAGATTATTTAGTAAAAAGTGAATGTTATAATAGTTTTATGAAATTAAAATAACTTTTAACTTTTCATATTAATTTGATGTAGTTTATAGTAAAAATATACAAAATTTGCATCATAAAAGAAGTTCCATCAAACTTACCTTAATTATTCATATACGGTTTATTTTAAATTTACCATTTCACAACATCGTAATTAAACATTTTATGTAATGAAATATATCAAGTTCTAGAAAGTCAAATTTACCGCGTAATAATTTTGGTGAGATAGATAAAAATCATTTCATATTTTTGGTAAAATAAACAACATACGTATAAATACGATATAAATAAATATAAGAGTCACATATTTTCCAACAAAACTTTGGACATCTGTGATGTTCCAACTTACAGATACGTGCACGTAAATCTACACCCTCCATAAAAATGTATCCAAAGCTTAGCCTTTCACCCAGGAAGGGTACAAATCTATTCAGAGTGTGAATTAAAGCATTTACTTGGTTTTCCGAGCTTAATTTTACGTTTTGTTGATTACGTAAAACTATTTCATAAATATCTTTGATGCTTGACATAGAATATAATCATTTTATTCAAATCAAATATGATTTAACAGTGCCTAATCTGTATATATATATATTAAATAATTGTTGTTCATGTATATCTAAATAAATTCCCTCTCATCATCAAACTTAAAATTGTCGTCATAAGCGTGAGTAATGAAATAACAATTATTTATCGTAGAGAAACTTCTGCTGAGATCTACTAAGAACAAACGTGGTTGAAACCAAAATCCATTGATATGAGCAATCGTTGTATTGACTTTTTATCTATCTGAATGTGATTGGATAACAATTTTACTTGGTCCACAGAAAGCTGTAAGACTAACCATAATTACTTTTAATTTGATTGTTTTTGTACATTTAAAAAAGTGTAAGCCCCACACTTTATTTTTAAATTGAAATTCTAGATTTATAAATACGTGACTATTTACAAACCATTTAAGTCTGCTATATGGATTGTGTGAATTCTTCTCGTACAAGTGCTAAAAAGAAATCGTGCCAAGCGGTTATAAAAACGAAATACCGTACTTTAAAATTTCACGTTTTTATTGGCGATTAAAAATTTACGTTTTTCTTTCCGTACGATTATTTTTTTAATGTTTTGCATTGTTCCACATGAATCTACAAACGTTTCACGAGACTTTAATTTGCTGAGAGACATATGACATAGAAAACTGATTTACCAATAAAAGCGAATATGCTTTTTAATTGACTTGTATGTTGACTTAATTGTATCTACTATCTTTATAGCGTATCTTATATGAAAGTTTCGAAGAAATGCCTTGGACTAATTATTTTAGACTAGAACTGCGTAATTTTCGACATTTTAAACGTTTTAAAAATGCAAATTAGCAAGTTTTATTATCTTTTTAATAAAGATAATCTAATACTGCAGATAAAATATTAGCAGTTAATTAATCACTTTTAGAGTGAAAACATAGCCATCTTCTTAAAATTGTTTCTCTTATCGTTTTAATCTCAGTTTCATATTTATTTAGATGTTTTTATTTATTTATTTTATTTATTTTATTTATTTATTTATTTAATAAAAAGCAAATCATGGCATTACAGCTGACGCCAATGCGCCATGGATTTGACAAATATAAATACATGCATATATATATATACATACATACATGTAAATATATAATAAAAATCACAAATTAATTAAAAATTAAAAAATAAGATGAAAATTACAATAGTCATAAAAAAACAGAGGAAAAAATATTATTAATATCACATTAGAAATTTTCAAGGCAGTCAACCGAATGAGTTCTGACAAAATCAACTTTTATTCAGAAAATATAGTATTCGTCTGAACTCACTCACGTCAATATGAAATATGTCGACATCGAAGCAATGCCGTTTAAAATTGTTAAAGCTCTTCCCAGTGACATTCCCATTGGCAGACTGGTTCTACCCTTGGAAGAACAAACAACTCATGTTCACGATTCCTCAAAAAATTATCAGGGACATTCAATTTAACATTCTCAAGAATGGTGGAATTCTCATTTTGGCCTCGGATAAGTCGAAAGAAATATGTGGCCAGGTACATTTCTCTTCGAGTATTCAAACTATTGAACGTGAGCATGCCTAAAAGAAAATCGGTTGGATAAAGCCATGGGTAGTATCCGTATGTCCTCAAATAGAGAATTCTCAAAAACTTCTTCTGAACCCTCTCCACCATAAGAACATATTTCACACCTCTTGGGGCTCAAACAATCGATCCACTCTCAAGCCGGCTTCGAACTAAAGAATTATACATTAGTATCAAAATTTTTACTCCTGGAAAGTCCTTGGTAGTACGGAGGATAAAACCCAACATTTTCAATGCTTTATTACAAGTAGTCTTAATGTGATTATTGAATGTAAGTTTGCTCTCAAATTGTACGCCAAGATCTTTAACTGATGAAATCCGCGAGAGAATTCGGCCATTCATTGAATACCGACAAAATATTACTCGTGATCCCCTTGTAAACGATAAAAGATTGCATTTATCAATATTAAAATCGAGTTTGTTACATCTTCCCCATTCTATTATATTGTCTATATCAGACTGGAGACGGTGACAATCATCCAAGGTGACAACCCTTAAAAAAAGCTTCAAATCATCAGCGAATAATAAGAACTTTGAATTTTGATGACTTTTACGATATCATTTATAAATATAGTGAACAGCATTGGCCCCAAGTTCGAGCCTTGTGGAACACCAGAATACGTGGAGAACGGTGGCGATTCAAAGAGCCCATACGTTACGTATTGTTTCCTGTTCCGAAAATAACTTGCAAAAAGCCTAACAAAGCCGTCAGACAAACCGATTAGTTGGAGTTTTTCCAAAAGTATGTCATGATCGACCCTGTCAAACGCCTTCGCGAAGTCATTGTAAGAACAGTCAACTTGTATTCCTTTATCTAATGCCGTCGCCACGTAATCCGTGAACACCATCAAGTTTGTATCGGTTGATCTCCCGGCTCTAAATCCATGCTGTTCACCTATTATAAATGGTTCAATTCTTTTAAGTATCATGTGATGCATGATCATCTCTAAAACCTTTGCTGGCGCTGAGAGAACAGCCACTGGTCTATAATTTTCGACTGATGATTCTACACCACTCTTAAAAATTGGCGTAATCTTAGATATTTTCCATTTTTCGGGAAAAAATCCTGATTTCATTACAAGGTTAAATATATAGGACAACGGACTCTTCATGAGGTATTATGATTTATTCTAACTTAAATGTTTAAATCAGTGCTGTGGAGTCGGAGTCGGCGCGGAGTTGTGGCCGGAGTCGTACTCGGAGTCGGGAAATTATGAAAAGTTTGAACTTTTTATTTTTGCATTTAATATGTCAAATTTGGCTTTTGGCCGCATTAATAGGGTTGACATTTAATTGAATACACATAAATAGGAAAATTAGGGGAAAAATATGACGATATTAACGTTTTTTTATCCGGAGTCGGAGTCGTGGTTTTGGTAAATGCTGGAATCGGAGTCGGAGTCGGACTTTTTTTTACCGACTCCACAGCCCTGGTTTAAATAAATCCTAGAAGCTCTTTTCAACTGTGACTATTTCAGTTATGTTATTTATTCATGATTTTATTTAGAAATATTTACATACAAAAAAATTTCATTGAATTGAGTTTGAAATTTGAAAACCATTAATTATAAAGGAATAGATGTCAGTTAATTACCTTATTAGGGATTACAATACAAGACATTTTTTTTTAATTTCAATTAGAAAATACCCATCATTTATTCAAGATGTTTGCCACATAATATTTTAAGCACATATCAATTTCCTAACTAATAAAGTGAATACTAAATACACGACAAAAATAATAAACTAACACATTATGTATATAATGCTCTAATAATTAATAAAGATTAAATGATAATAAGTCGATAAAAACAAGAAAAATGTGATTACTTTAGTTTACGGAAAACATGGGTACATTTTTGGTAGAATTTAGATTATTTTTGTTATTTTTGAGCACTTTCACGGTACTTTATGTATTAAATGTGCAAATTGTTCAAGTACTCCTACTCACTTTCTCATCATATTATTAATTTTTAAATATTTTTTGGCTCTGATCATACTTGTGCACGAGTAAAACACGTAAACACTTATGTATTGAAATATAATCAAAAACTAGAATAAGTTTAATTTATTTATTCATAAATATTGAGACTGGGCCTAACTCATGCTTGCTGCAGGTTTCTCTCCAAATACGTCAAACTTAATTTTGACTTGCATAGCTACAGAAACTGGTATTAATCAATCGCTTAAAATAGGTAATTGATGTAGCAATATTTTTCTTCAGAACTTTTTACGGATGATGAAAAAATCACATAAAATAATAAAAGTTTCAATTCAATTCTAAATATCGATTATTTAATCACTTTTACCCATGCGGCTCTCGAACAATCTGACTATTGATAAGCTGGCTTTCTTTCTAAAAGGGTTGTGCATCACTGGTTTAAACTGAATTTTCAGCAATGTAAGCACCGAAAGATGTTATTATTACCCAAGTTAAGCCTGAGTCAATTTAAAACACACCTTTATCACATCAGATAAACGTTACGATACAAATCTTTAAAAACGATGAATTGTATGAAATATTTATATGATCAAAAGTATTAACAGTGTTAGTATAAAGTTTTAACAATGTTACATAAAGTTTTAATTTTTGTGAACAAACAGTCGGCTGAGACTTCTCCTAAAATAATGCTTTTTTAATTTTCAAAATTGAACCGATCTAAATATTTCACATACCTGGTCAGTTTAGATAGGGTGTTTTAAATCAAAATTGTCCGTGTATAAAATCAGCTATTGGCATATGAATAAGTCGAGAGTCTCGAGCGAAGATTGCGTTCAGCAGCCGTAGTAAATTTAATCAGACGGGCAACTTTCACTTGTACACCGACTCGGTGGCCCAGTTTGAAACTTGACGGCCTCATTAGTTCGCGGGAGAACAGTGCTGGCGACCATGTGAATGATGCCTAAGTATAATGAGCCAACTGTGCGTAACGAACCATTGTCATTCTAAACGGTTATGATCTCTTTAAAATCCATTCGAAATAAACTTCTGTGTCACCCTTAATTACGGCAATAAGAATAACACAATAAAAATCTATGTCAAGAAGAATACAAAAATAATTGAACTTTTTATCAATCTATGCTCAAACTCAGCGACTTTCCAATTCCATATATTGAGATATTTTTAATTGTACTATTTCTTTTTATATAAATTTTAATACTGCAAAATTTCAGATAGTATAGACAAGGGGCCCAAAATTTTAATATGTTTTAATCACACAAAGCAAAACGCAAGCGAGTCAGCTGTTTTGAATCGCTTAAATTTTGTACTTTTGAGATCGTTGGAGCTTTGTCCCTATGAATCCGGGCTTCACCTACAGGCATCATAAGACTTTTTAAGTCCACAGTCAAACTTTAACTGACTGTAGACCCAGATCGTGAGTGACTCATGGAAAAATACAATATTTAAATTCTATCAATCACCTTCAGTCGGAATCCTTAATTAAAGAATTATCTCAATTTAAATGTCAGCAGTGGATGAATTGAAATAATAAACATATTAATGACAAAGTAATTAAAATAAATTAAACATTTTTTGCAATGTTGTCTGCATCTTTTGACGAAACGATAACGACACGTTTTATCACTATGTAATAATTAATATAATGTCTATCAACCCACGATTATGTGTGGTCCAGCGATATGATATTTCCCCCTGCGATCAGTTGGGTTAAGGCTCAAGTGCCAGCAAGGCCCCATATGAAAATTCAATGTATTTAATTTTAAATCCCTAGCATGGGTTTTTTGTGATGTCTTTTCACTTCAAGTAGATGCGAAGGGACTAAACTAAATCATTAATTTTCGTTAGTTTGATAATATTTTTATTTTTCTAGATAAGCACTTGACTTAGGAAAGGTTCTTACTGCTCTTAACACTGTTTAGAAAATAAAAATAATAACATATTTTTTTAGTACTTTTTCCACATCTGATTTATTTCATCAGGACCGGTTTCGCTCATGGCGAGCATTATCAACAGATAATGCTCGCCATGAGCGAATTTTATTATAATGCCTTTCCACCAAGTATTGACAGTGAACACCTTAAAACTGTTTAGAAATATGAACGTTTGAAGTTTCGATTGATTAAAATTCACTTGTAACAATGAGCAAGTAAAACTGTTTCAAATTACTTATTTTAACCATATTTTTTAACAACTCTTGCTGAGAAATATTGATCTTAAAGATCTAATAATGGAAATAATGATTACGATCTCACAACTTTTTCAAATAAATTTAGTAAAAAAAGTGTGCAGATACAGTGCAACTCCAGAATTTTGCTAACTCCGTTTTTTAACCATAGATAATTCTGAAATTCATATATTATATTTGTAAGCAAAAATTTTGAATATACATATATCAACTTTTCCGACCAAAAGATCATTTTAGGCAATTATAACCTTTTAATCGGTATAAGCTTATTGTGTTAAGAACCATATTATTCGCAATATTACAAATTGACAGATAACTTACCGTAAATATCAGATTTATTAAGGCTTCTTATAGCAGAGATTATAATTATTAAATTATTTCCGGGTTGAGCCGTGACTCGATTTGTCTGTAAGCATATTTCTTGGGATGGTTTGCTTGTATTGACATTATAGAAATGAAAGAAAGCTTCATATACTAGCGTTTAATAGGATTTATCTGATCATTAAGATAGGTATTTTTAAAAATTGTAATAATCAAACGATACAAAAAAAACTAGAACTACATGGTTAGTATAATTCTATAAATTTTCAGAATCAGTTATTTGCCACCATCATAACCAACTTTTTTTTTTTTAGATTAATAAGATTTTGATGTATGGTAATGATTTATAAATAAATACTCTAAAGAAGAATAATTCGTAACGAAAAAATAAAAAAATAGTGCTTATTCCACATTGAAATTATTTAGATCAGGACTAGTTTCACTCATCGCAAGCATTGTCAACCGATAAGAAATAAAAAGATACAGCAGTATTTATTTTAAAAAAAATAGTAAGACTTGCAAGGAAAGACTAGCAAATGAATTAAAGTAAAATAAAACAAAATAAACTATAGCTAAAATTTTGAAGACCTACATGCTTAGGCTAAGCATCAAAAACTAATGAAGGATAATGATCATTAAAAATGTAAAATCCAAGAGTTAAGTGCATTTTATAAATAGGACATTTTATTCTTTATGATGTGTCCGCTGAAAAGTGGGTAAAAAATACTCTTCCAGTCCAACGATCATGAGGGGTCTGAAAATAAATCAACGAGAACATAATTATTAAGTCTTATAAACAATGGAAAACAAAATTCAAAAAAAATAAAGGTTATTTTAACGGATATAACCAAGGCGAAAAAGAAAAGAAAATATGTATTTAATCAATAAATTTCAGATAGGTAAGAAGTGATGTCTAATAATATCTTATGAAATTCTACAATTGTGCGTTTACACCAGGCATGGGCAACCTTTTCTAGGTTTGGGGCCGAATTATCATTCTGTCACCGAGTCAAGGGCCGGATCAAACCACTAAATATAATAAAGTAATTTTTAATTCAATAAAACACGTTACTACTTCTTATATATGTTTTTATTTATATAATGAACGACATAATATTAATATTATATACTGATTATAAAATTTAGTGTGGACGAGTGAGGGAGTAAGATTTGCGTTAAACTTTAATCACGAGACTATCAATATTGGTGTTTTTATTGCTTAAGGATAATCGCATTGAATTTTCGACATTTTCATCTGTTATCCTCGTTCGAATTTTTGATTTGGTGTGTTTCATCATCGACAAAAACTGTTCTCACGCATATGTGCTGTCAAAAGAACAAATGATTTTTCTTGCTAATTGGTATATTTTTCTTCCACCAAATATAATTTATAAAAATCCGTCAAAGAAATGTTGTTAAATTGTGGTTTTAGACTAAGGCCCTCTGTGAAGCTCAATAAGTTCCATTTGTAAATTTGCTGTCACATTATTTACATCTGCATCCATTGGACGAGCAAATATAGCGATGTGGAGTCTTTGTAAAGTCAGCAAACCTCGTATCAAATTGCTCTATTAGTGCCTACAGTTTATCTCCATAAGAATTATATGTGATGTTTTTATGAGCTTATAGACTAGGAAAATGGTTTAAAAAATATTAATCCCTCCCTGGAACTATTAATTTCTTGCTCTATTACTTTGCCGAGATGAATCAGGGCCGGACAAAATAGCTCGGCGGGCCGGTGATTGCCCATGTATGGTTTAAACGAAGAAATACTAATTAGGTAACAATTATAATGAATAAAATATTGGCAATGTGCGTTTAATTTCTAAAAAAAAAAAAGATTTTTTCTGTAAGTGGCCAGTAATTGGAGATGACCAATAATAGTAGACTTTACTCTTTCCAAATATGCATTAAATAAAATATATAACTCCTTTTCTATTTGAGAAAATTTTTACTTCAAAATATATCGTAAAGAAAGTATTTAGATAGATCTCCTGCAACATTTATTAAATATGACTTAATCTAGTTTAACAATCAGCTAATGATTTGCTCTTACATTGGTAGTGGACATTTTATATGGTATACAACGTTTTTATTAAGTACTGACCATTTATTAAACTATTTCATGATCGTTAAGGCATTTAGTCAGCCACCAAATAATCAGTTACCGTAATAAAACTACCAACTACCAAGTTTTTAATTATCTTCTATATACCTGCCTTAGATAAATGAAATAAAACATCGACTACAATACTTCCGAAGAAATTCGACAATCCATGAACAGCAAACGTTCTTTAGAATTTTAATTTTTATTTGCATTTTAAAGAAAGTTATAATGGCTGTGATTATTCTTTAATATAATTTGTTTCCGTATATTTCAATACAAGCAAAGCGTTTTATAATTTTATTATGAGCAAATTGAAATTGTGGGTAAACTTGAATGCATAAATTATAAAATATTTAACATCATAGCAATAGGAAAATTTATGTATCATTAAAAACCCTTATCAGTAGAGACAATTCTCGTAATATAAATGCTTTGAACCATTTCCTCTTCACATGTAAAAGATATCGACCCGATAATGGAGCATTTCAACAAAAGATGTTTTTATGAAAACCGCTTGTTATTGAGTTGACTAGAGCTAAGAAATTACGAATAATTTGTAGCTTAGTCGCGAAAAAGTGAATAAACTTTGGAAAAAATATCACATTCAACATGAATCGATTGAAAAAAAATGAATACGTGTATTGGATGACTGGAATCGTGGGTGCTGTAACCAAAGTGTATCCAAATTGTAACCGAATTGTAACAGAGAGTATTTCCTACTCGATGAATGATAATCTACATTTACTTTTTCAGTACCGATTATTTTTTCAATTTTATGTGTTAATTGTAAATTCTTCCTTACAAAGACATAATATTAATATTTGTATAAACCCCGGTCCAGCTAAACCGGTCCTTAGCTTTACAAAGTATACTTGTAAGTAGTACAAAAAATATGTTTTATTTGTTGACCAATTATTATATTTTTTTGAGTACTTATTTTACAGATGTCAGTGATTTTTCATGTGTATACCACAAAATGTAAGCAGGTGATAAATTGTCTCCAAAAGGCAATGAACAATTATAAGTTTGCGGTTCTTTAAATTTTTATGATTTTACTAAAGAATTTTATTTCTCTGGTAACCGAGGAACATTATCAGACATGTCAAATAGTTTGTAAGCTTGACTCGCATAGTTAATGTGCGCTTTTTAACGCATTGGTTTATTAAAAACCATGATATAAAATCAACCTTCAACATTGGTTGGGAAAGAAATAAAATTTTCGATCACAAGTTTTAGATTCCGCTAAGGGTCGAAATGTCAACAATGGTGATGAAAAGAGCAACCGGTGTCTATTTAAGTTGAATGCCATTGAAAAATTATCACGCCGTGTATGGTGAATTGTCTAATTTAACGAGTTGTTTGTCAATAAAATTTCAAAAACGTGATCGATTAAATAATAATGTCTCATGTGGGAAGATTATCCGTTACAAAATTTAAAAAAAAGTTTTATGTCATTATTTCAATAAAATTCCTTTTTTGATCATATGTGGGCTTTACCGAAATGTTATAATAAGTATTTAACAATTTTAGTGTTTATTAATAAAACTTACATAATATAATGTTGACATTTACATCCTATTAAGACATTCAGTGCTGATAGTTGGTGTGATTTTTAGTTTAAATAATTGGTAAGCATGTTATACTAGGAGCGTTTTCACACATTTTTATAACAATGTGGAGTCCTGAGAAGCGTTGGCGTCGAAGTTTTTTTCGTCACAATTGTTTTCATAATATCATAATTTGTATCACCTTCCGTGTGTTGCTGCCAGGAGGGCGCGATCGCTGTAGTGGTAAACAATTCATAGTGAAGCCAGTTCAAGAGGTCAGCTTATGCATCTATATGTACACCGTATATTATGCATATTGTTATACCGCCAACCATACCCATACATACACAGATGCATATAGATGCGCTATGAGTGTTTTAATACTTGTTGCTTCCCCGTGTACATTTTCATGTCAGTACGAAATTACTCGTCATCTTGATTGAGTTTCTTAGTATAATATCATTTTACTTCAAGAGTATTCAGTAATTACCGTACTTAAATTATTTGGCTAAATACTTGATTCTGCAGTCAAAAGTTTAAAGCACGAACGAAAAATTCTTTTCTTTTATCTGCCCATAAAAGTATGACGTTGAGAAAGCGATCAACCAGCTTCTAGTTTTTCTACAACTCATCCTTTGTTCCTTCTTTCTCTCATAATTTACAAATAGAAAGGCTAAATAACTGACTGGATAAATATGTTCAAAGAGTAATGGCTGATGATTTACTCCGTTAAGAGATAATATGCCAACAATTTGAAACGGACATGCTTGAAAAATATTTGAGTATTTCTCCATCCAACCAAGAGTTAGATTTCGTGCCACGTTTTTTACTACGCATTACATACCAGTCATCTGATTTTGGTTTGTTTTAAACACTTGCTTAGCCATGTTTATTTATAAAATTATGCGCTGGGATTTTTTCCGGTGAAGTATTAGTATGAACATTATCATTACGGGTGAAATCAAAACACATTTCCAAGTTCGCGTTTTCCAAGGTCCACGTTTTTCTGTATCCAATGTGTGAAATATTCTTTGATTGCCAAAATAAGTTTTACCACTTCTTAGTGGAAAGGTATTTTTTTAAATAAAAAAGACACATGTTTAAGTACGACTTTCACATATCAACATCAAGAGCAGTTTTGTTCAACGCGAGCATCATCAACTAAAAGTAAGATTTAATGCCACTACCAGGGCTGTGGAGTCGGAGTCGTCGCGTCGATTTGGCCGGAGTCGTACTCGGAATCGAAATTTTTTTAAAGTTTGATCGTTTTATTTTTGCATATAATATGTCAAATTTGGCTATTGGCCGGATTTTTAGGGTTGATATTTAATTGAATACACATACATAGGAAAATTAGACAAAAAGAAGTGACGATATTAACCTATTTTAGTCGGAGTCATGTTTTTGGTCAATGTTGGAGTCGGAGTTGGAGTAGTAGTTTTGATAAATGCTGCAGTCGGAGTCGGAGTCGAACTTTTCTTGACCGACTCCACAGCCATGGCTACTTCAAAACTGTAGACAAGCGTTACTCTGCAACAAAATAGATGCATAGGGTAGTTTTTGTATCTGTTAAACAAACCATTTCAAGATGATGCATTACGATCCCTTATAGCTCGTTACTGGAGAAGGTAAAAAAAAGATTTATCAAGTGCAATTTATTTATTTCATAACATCGGATGATTGTCCTCTTTTTAAAATAAAAAACAAGAAATAAAAACAGCCAATGTCGTTTTGATATGTGAAAGTGTTTTTGTAAATAATTATAACAACACACGCCAGTGCAAATAATTTATTCGATTAGCATTTTGCGCGAAGTAGTTAAACTTCTACGAAAGAGATGACAGGTGCCATCAATTAAAAATGTTCAAGGTAAGCATATAGAATGTTTTAATTAACTTAGATACAATGCGACGGCAGTGGTAGTTTGACATCAGTCTGTATTTAGAGCTGGTTGACAAAAAGACATTTAAAAAATCACATCGTATAATGGAGAGCGCGTAGTTACTTGAGACTAATATCGCCTGAAAGCTTTTTTATTGAGAAAATAATATTAAAAAAAACCCCTCACGAGTACTTAATGTGAGCGTTCAATATTTATAAGTGGTATTCACACTTATTTAACCATACAGTTACCATAGTCAGCTTAAACATAGAAACCAATAAAATATCGATGAAAATAAATCTTTTCAGGCATAACAACATTTTATTCATTGTTATGGTTTAGCTTTTTAAAGATATTTCTTACAACAGTAAACTAATATTACTTAACAGTGACATAAGGGATGTTTTAGGATTGTTTTGTACTGTCTAATAGAAGAATTAACTTCGATTTTACAATCTAAAAATATCTAATATTATATAAGACTGGCGCGTAAAATGAAAATTATGCCATGAAGTTCGGTAGGCCATCTACACATAATTTTTCTGAGCGTAAATCTTGAAGAATCAATTCACTTATCGTTACTTCAGACTAGGGACTCCAATTACTCGACATCTTAACTACTCGAGTATCGAGTAGTAAAAATTAAAAATTCTCGAGTATACTCAAGTAGTTTCAGATGTACCAAAATATATTTTATTAATTAAAATTTGTATATATACATACATAGATGATAAATAAATAAATATGCTTATTTTGTTTCATTAATACATTTATTTAAATTTATGAATCATATAGTAAGTATTTAAAAAATATTAGAAAATTAAACGACTAAAATTTTAATTGGGTTCGAAGTTTTGTTTTTTTATTCCAGCAGTAGAAAAAACCTCTCTGTTACTATGGACTTCGGTTTAAAAGTTAATAATCAATTCAATTGTGCTATCTAGTTTTTATGTCCGCTGTCTAAAACAAAATACAATTTGGAAATAAACCTTCATTTATATATTACGAGTATTACTCGAGTATCGAGTACTTGAAAAATGAACGAGTATACTCGAGTATCGAGTTGGAGTCTTTACTTCAGACACCCATGTCCAGCATGTCAGAAATATCTGATAAAGAATAAATATAAGTGTTATTTAAAATTCATTCTATGGAGCGAGATCAATGTTTTATAGTTTATTTATTTGTAGCACTGCTTCAAGCTTTGATTTATCATTTTGCTATTAAATAGAAATAAAGTTTTTATTGATTTATTTTAATTATTTGTCATCAAATGCATATCATCCTTTAAATTTAAAAGTCTGTCTCCCAAATGACTTTGTTGGAAACTCATGGCAAGCTATAGTCAATGCTACGTATTATAAAAAAATGGTAGTCAACAATTTCATTGAAGATGTAAACATTTGTATTTTTTAAGCACCACAATGAACCAGGAAGTAAAATTTCATTGTTTTTTAATTTTAATAAACTACCTACGTCTTTAATAGTTTCCTGTCTTACTAAAGTACCAGCAAAGATTTTCTATTTACACCATTATTTATTTTAAAAAAGTACAAACAATCATAAAGAGAAAGGTTGTGGTTTAAATGTGAATTGTTCATCCTTAGATTAGCAGAACATGATTACAATAATGACTTAAACTTTCGTAATAAAATTATTATAGTGACATTTGAAACTCTACGATAAAATTACGTGTTTGCAAATTACACGATCATTATGAGTTTTAAACCTATTAGGATTCAAATTTTACAGCAGGTTTATTATTTAAAACGCTTTTTCTGATTGGTGGTAATTGAATAAAAACTTCTAGCCTTGAATACTATGCATAAAAGTCTACATTCTATGAGACTCAATTCATGAAATCGATGAATAAAAAAACCTACAGCCAAAACGTTGTCGAAACAAAAATACAGGGCTCTTAATTTGTTAAGTTGCTTGCGACCAATAATTTTAGATTTGATAGCATAATGCATTCCAGATATAATTTTAATATTTTCTTAATATACCGCACAAACAGGTATTTTGCGTCATACTTGTTTTATGGTAATGATAGCATTAATAAATAATATAATTGTGTCCAAGTAAATGAAATTGAATGATCGGTGAGTCGGGCGATCAAAGGCGACAACTTCGCGCCGATTACGTAAAAACCGCTTCCGGTAAAAAGATATTTCCAAAATGGTAGCCTGCCCCCAGACCGGAAAGAAAGGAAACGGGTAGTCAGCGTTTTCAACTGTTGGTGGTATTCGGTGAAGCTTTACCTCGAAAATAGTGACACCATGATTTATTAAGTGAAAATATATGACTACTATAATTATTCATTCGGAATACTTACAATACAATGTGTTAAAATGAAATGTTAGCATTCTGGTTAGTGGAAATATGCTGAAAATCATCGTTTTCTGAAAAAAAGGAATATCAGTAAACTTGTCTCTCAACAAGAAAATTTTCCAGGATCATAAATGTTGGGCAATTTTCGAATAATGCTCGTTAAATTGATTATATTATCAATATTTTAATGGTTCCATTTGAGTAGATATTCGTGTCACAACGCAGCCACCGATGATTAAAATCTTTTATATTACTACAATGACTTGAAATTTGATGACATATATATATCAAATGTAATGCTTAAATACATAAGATCAATCTTTCACGGGTAGATTTATTTCACAAAATCATAAATAATAACATTTTAAGCTTGTCTTGAAACTGTATTTTTAGCTGACGTACATAATATTTTTCAATTTGTTAAGTAGCGGCAGTTCTTAGGGAAAACATTATTTAAATATATAAAACCAATTTAAAGTCATATTTCCACAAAAAAAATAATAAAACATTTTTATTACTTCAAAACTGAGCATTCTTCTAGGACTTTCCACGTCTCATTATGGATTACAGACATTAAGATTTATTTATTAAATGCACTTATTTTGGTTTTTACTCTGTTAATGATCATTCATACTCAATTGATTTTTTATGTAATAGCTTGCATTGCTAAGAGGTCTTGAAAATTTTATTTATAGTCTATTTTGTTTAAATTTATTTGCTTAGTTGTATACCAATTGTTTGTCATACCTTGTAATGCTTGCTTTACTTTTGAATAAATATCACTGTTTTTTTTTATTTTTATCAGTTGATAATTCTTGCCATGAGCGAAACCGGTCCTGATCCAATAAATTTTATATGGAATAAATACTATATTTTTTTAATGTTTTTATTATAATGCTATTCCACCAAGTAAGGATTGACAGTGACACCTTCAAAGTAATATTTCCACATTTATTCTTATTAACATCAGGACCGGTTTCTCTCAACGCGGGCCATTGTCAACTGGCGTACATTCATTGTTAGCCTTTTTTTATCAATTATCGGAAAATACTGTTTAGTTTGTATGGTCACCCTACATGTAAGGTCACTTTCCGCACATGTGTTAACCCCCCGCGGCTGTCTCCTTTATAAGACTTCCACTTTTATTTTCAAGGAGAGTACCGCTGGTACATTAAATAATTGATATTTGAACATCGAGAATTATTGCCAGAAGGCCGAATTATTATTGAATAGTTAGAGTCTAATTCAACGGGCCGATAATTTATGCAAATTGTACCCAAACTAGTATTACGATATCGTATTGAATCCGGTCTAAATAATTCATAAACGAGATACATAAATTTCCATAGACTAGGCATGCTGAAACATTTCAATATTACTTATTAAAATAGAGCCGGCATACAAGTTTGCTCTCGTGCATAATAGTTCTTTGAATCAAAATGCGTTGAATACACTTTTTAATTGGTATTGAACAATTTAATCAGAAGTGTTCACTACGCTGCTGCGGGAATTTGAAATACCGTGGGTGTACAATGGCAAAACTCTCTCTGTAAGTATTTTGAGTAGACATCGACACTACTTGACGACATCGGATTAGACTTAGAATACTTAAATTAGAATAAACCGTAAAATGGGGTGAATAGAGACACTTTTTATCCTTCACGACTATATTTCTTCATACCTGCACAACATCATTCAAATATATATGGCTTGAAACGTGTTTCTATGGTCCTACTACACATTCATGACAATATTTTTAGAATAATCAGTATCGTTATTAAGACACAGTAAATTTTGATTGATGTCTCTATTCACATTGGATTGGGGTGAATAGAGACGACAGAGGGTAAATCGAGATTTGGCAGGTGAATAGAGACAAAAATACAAATTGTAATGATTGGAATATATGAACCTCTATTCTATACGAGTCTCTATTCATGACGTTTTACGGTACTTATTAACCAAAAAAACATGATTGATTTTAAGTTTTGTCCAATAAAAGAGTAGTTTTAAAGAGGTCAAAAAGTAAGGATGCACAGGCATCGAAGTTAAACACGTTTTTTTCAATTTTGGCCAATCATTTAGTTGGTTTGGTTTTTTAATCCGATAGATAGTATAATAGTCACTGTAAAGAATTATATATAAATAGTAAAAAATACATTGGATACTTAGTAAAGTTGTGCTAAAGTTCAATCCTTGTTTTTGTCTCTATTCACCCTGCTTTACGGTATCTTAAAACCTCGGTTATCTGGGCGATTTTAATCACGGTTACCTATTTTGATTATCAAGTATTTCAGTAAAATGATCAAAGCAATTTTAAATATAATAAAACCTAGTCAGTTAAAACACATTTAAAATTCGATATTGTTTGTTTCTGATTTGTCAATAATTCTTTTTAACCATGTCCACTTCCAATGTGGAGCATACAGACTCCTAATCGAGTTTATCTCGACGGAAGTTTTTTCTGCGTAGACTGCTTGTTACTTATGCACAACTGATGATAGCTCAATCTCTATTTTTAATAGCCTACAACACCTAAGTATGAACAGTATAATTGGCTTGATTTAATTGAAATTTAGTTACCAGAACTGCATTATTACCCGAGGGAAAAATGAATTTTAGTTCTACAAAAAAATATATAATAGCACTTTCAGCTTACGCTCCTTGTCGAACAGAAAACATTGCTGTTTTTTCACCGTATTAATATTGGTGGATAAACCTACATACATACATATTTAAATAAAATCAGATCAGCGATCAATTAAGTGCTTAGTTCTTTTCTAGTCATTCTTTTCTCCTTCCTCAATCCGAAACAGGAAGTTTATACAACCGCTATTGTTAGTATGGTCCATCATGACTTCACATGCTTTAAACTGACAACGGACATAGTATAACATTTTGAAACGAACAATGTAAGCAAATAATAATTTTACTTTGTTTCACAATGGCAAATATATTATAAATTACAGACGGTACACATTAAAATTTTATTGCTGTTTCAATGCTTCCGCGTACTTTACTATTTATTATTATGCGTTTAATAGTGATTATTTTTTTTATTCAATAAAATTTCTACATTAACGTTAACTGAAAGTTTTTCTTACCGCATGATTATTATAATTTTGTACATATTCCTTCTACCTGTGATGCGATAGATATTTGAGTTTCAAATGTTATGCACATGTTTTTATTACGCAAAATATACATCTCGGTAAGAGTAATCTGTAACACGACAATCGTGAATGAACTTTTGACTTAGCTACGTTTTATTGTTGAAAATTTATTTATTTATATTCAATTTACATTCTAAATGAACTCGGAGAGAAAATATGTACATGTTAATAAGAAATTTCACAAGAATGATTGTATTTTTTATTGCAATGAATCAAGTTTATATTTTATTACAGTATAATTTAGTAGTTAAAAACATAACGATCATAAATAACTGAAGCAAGAAAATTGGGTAACGTGTTTACTTTCAGCTTCCTTGTAGGTATATTATTTTGGATAAAATCTACTGTCAAATAGTGTTTTTCATTTATTTCGAGTATAATATGAAGGAATTTATTCAAACAATGCAGTAATACGGAA
The DNA here is from genome assembly GCA_028554975.1 of Himalopsyche kuldschensis. NCBI lineage: Eukaryota > Metazoa > Arthropoda > Insecta > Trichoptera > Rhyacophilidae > Himalopsyche > Himalopsyche kuldschensis. The sequence goes on from JAHFWI010000005.1 coordinate 5,234,955, forward strand.
GAATATTATGTTTTTTTTTTTATGTAATCTGAAATAATTTCTACATTCTTTACCCAAGTATTCAATTATAACAATAATTGCTGCAGATAATGAAATTATTGTAACGTAATAAAGAAGAATCAAATTACCGCACAAGCATTATAGAGCAACTAACAGAATAGAGCTTAACGTGGTTAGTCACTTTAAATTGCATTGTGTTATTTGGTGTCGTCCATAAAATCATCAAACCAACATATCAATTATGTTCTGCAATGTTATGATTACTAACATATTAACTGCTAATATTATGTACATGATCTTTAAATTAGGATACTCGCCCGTGTACAATATCCATCGGGGCATATGCTGTGTGCCATCCTGTTCATTTAATCCAGTCGCAGGCATTCGTATCATCCTGTTTAGGCAACAAGAAGTTACTTATCATCGATCTGTAGCTCGCCGTTGACGTTTATGGCAATGCCAATGTTTAATTTGGAGGAAGTACGGACCGATGATTCTGCCAGACCAAAATCTGAACCATACTTTGTTGGGATGCAATTGGTGCTGGTGTATCTCGAATGGATTGGAATCGCCCCAGATCCGACAGTTTTTTTTTGTACACAATGGGCCTCGTCGCTAAAGATGACGTATTGTGCGGAACGTTTCTCGAACAGAGCAGTAACTTTAATAATACAACGTGATGATTTTCGCACGTTGTTCAATGCTTCTACCTTCCATAGTGATTTGCCGTAAACATCTAAAAAATTTACAGCAAATTTTACAGATTTCACTTCAAAAATGACTCCCATAGCCTAACAAATTTCGAGCGTCCTTATTGAAAGACCTTATAGTACCAAACAGAAGACTATTAACATACAACTTATAAGGATTGAAGACTCTTTGAACTGCATGGTATTTAGTTCCATCCATAATATCAACAAGTTAACATGCTAATGATTTTCTATTATTTTGTGACTATTCAAATTTTGGTGCCGCGGAACTGAGGTTGGCGGGAGACAGAGAATCTTGATGACATCGTGTGGTGGCCATATGTTCCGAATAGGGAGCGGATATGGGGAAAAAAAATTCAATTTTAATTGCTAATAATATGTTAAAGTACTAATAGAATATGCTCTATGGTTGAACCGTCAGTTTATTGTGTCTCCAACACCGCAAAGTTTCCCTTCAGCTGTCATAATATTTAGCAATTCGGTTCTGGAGCGAGCGGCAAATTATCGCTTTGAATTCTCTATGACCGGATACGGATACTAATATTTACTCAGCCAGTCACACTGGCAACTGAAATATTTATTGGTCGATGAATAATTTAGAGCAATAAACAAACAGGATATCATACAAGCTTTTTTATAAATGATCAATAAATACATTCGCATGTATACTCACCTGTTGTGTGACTTGATAATCGTTTAAATGGAATTTTGATATGGAATGGATTTCCGAATCACTATAGCACCTGTCATATTAATTCAGTACCTCAGAAGTCAATTGTTGGATGTCCATATTTTAACGACAATGAGTTATGAATGCCATTTTTGTCAAATTTTTGTCCTAAGAAAGTGACAAAATTGAGTCATTTTATAACTTCGGATGTCCAACATGAAGGTATGTTCAAAAATTGTCAACTCTTAAACGGTAAAAGATACGTCAAAAACGAAATAAATACAGGATAAAGAGTATTTACATAGAGCCAAAATTTTACTTTAAATATAAAAATTATTTGTATGATAAATTTTTCATCGTATGAAATGAAAACTTCTTTACGAGTCTTATATTTAGCTAGTGACCCGGATTTCGCTTTACGGCATATTCAGGCTATTCAAATGCACGAATGAACTTGAACTGACAAAAGTACTAAAAGTACAAAATTCAAACTATCAAATCATCAAGTATTTTATATGGTGTTTAATTTTACAAAGAATGGCTACATTGTGATATACGGCCATTACATTCTGAGGTACTGTTATCTGTTATGCCCTAATATTTTATTAATCGACTTCCGTTACATAGCTAGCATAGTTTTTGTATGATTAACTCTGATTTTTTCAAATTCCACCTGCGATAATTTCTGTAGATTCATTATTTCGTTAATTTATTTACAGAATAATGGCACCTTTATTTATATACATGAACACATAATTATTTTTAGTAAATATTCTCTTTAGTAAAGTGCGAAAAAATGTAAAAACTCGGGAAAAAAAATTAATGACTTCAAAACTACGCATAACATTATACAATTGGAATGAGTTTTACTAAAATAAAGCATTGGGCTATTATAAATTTGGGTGTAGAAGTTGGTTGTTCCACCACCTCTCGTTTTATGTATGCAGCCGTTGATCAAAAAAGAATCTAATTTACTCTTCACTTACTTAAATAAATACAGGGCTGCGCGGGACTGATCTTTTAACCATGCAATAAAGTGATATAGAAAATAGAAATAAAAAGGAATAAAGAAGAAAATGTGGCATTCTCAGTCATTTTGTTTTAAAGAGGACACTAGGATATTAAGCTATTAATATAAACACATTTTATCTACATATCCGTTTCCTAAATGGAGCATATGACCGCCGCACGATACCTCATTAATACCCTATGAGTCACCATGAGCGGGTTTCGAGGATAGCGGAGTTTATTTGGCTTTTAGATAGAAGAGAAAATGATACAAGGATACAAGGACTACAAGGATATTCGTAGCACATGTCCGAACCAAGTTTATCGTCTTATTTTTACTTTAAAATCATTTTTATAAAAAGGAGATCTTTCAAAATATTTAAACAATAATACACACTCTTCTTATAAAGAGATGCAATATTTTAACATTATAAAATCTATCAATCACTTAACTATCTAAAGAAAGTATTAAATTAATTACCCATTTATAATTATTAAAAAAGAAAGTAAGACTTTTGGATAAAATGGCGATACAATAAATTAAAGCAAAAAGTCAAATTCTTTCGATAAATAACTGTCAAAAACTCATCGTGCTTGTATTTGTCTTTTTCTGTAGGTATTTCGCAAAAAAAAATAATGCTTTCATCAAATTATATAACACTTATTGTCAGCTAAACAAGTTTACTCTTTTGTGCAAAAAATATAACTTTTACCTAATGAAGTGGAACGTAGCCTTAGTTACAAATATAGTTTTTTGCATATTTTATGGCTGGAATGTATAATTTTTGTTTATCTTTATTTTATCAAACAGTACCAAAACTTTTTACGCGTTACTGGCTGAAATGTTTTTTTTTCTATCAAAATTGATTAAAATAATGTCTTGATATTATTTTGTGAATTTATTTATTTCGTGATGTTTTATTTTCAATTTGGTAGAAATCTTCATTTTTCTCCGAGTAATTTATTCAATTCACAAAACTCTCTTATAATTTTAATACTTTCGATGGATTTGGCGGTAACTTTCTGGAAGTGGATACAGATACGACACATAGTGGCATCTACGACCTCTCTTGTGGAGACTGCCAAGCTTCCTATGTAGGTCAAAAAGGTAGACACTACTATAAAAACTATCAATGTTCAGTAACCATTTAAGCAATATTGGTTAGTTATTAAGTTATTATTCATCGTTCAAATTAATAACTAAAGAAATGTACTATGTTTAATGTATTTAAAATATTTAAAAAAATAATTGCTTAGTTTTCAATATATGCGTTATTAGTACCTTGTTTAATTTATCGGAATAAAGTACTTTTCTTACAATAATTGACAGTTAACACATTAAATGTGATTTTACTGTAAATTAATACTTTCCCGGAATCGCAAAAATTTAGAAAAAAGAAGTTTAGAAATCGAAGTGTTTTTATAATTCTAATAAATATGAATATTATAAAATCCATTTTTAAGCAGCGACAATTCTTCCGTGATCACTGCAATAACCACGCAAAGTCTTTTCTCTAATATGAACTCAATCTTGAACGATACGATAATTATCTCGTGTAATAATTGCAACCAAGAATAGTGATATTGGAATGCTGGCTGCAAGTTATGCCGTGATCTTAGTGTGGTGGAGTTAACGCAGTGTTTGTAACATCAACTACATATTTAAGTAAATAAACAATGCTCTAAATCAGTGTATCCCAACCTTCTTATACCTGCGGACCGGTAAAAAAAGGAAAAAAATCGTGGACCACTAATACAGAAATAAAAATGGGTTTTTATTTCATATTTTTTAACTAAGAATTTCGACTGAAGTTGCTTGATGGTATTTCAATATCAAATTAGAATCGTTTTAATTTTATAGTTTTCCATGAGTTTGTCGCTAGCGAGCCGGGTTTCGCTTTTTGCCATCTTCAAGTATTTGACGACGATTTGGAACTGACGCGTAGTAAACAGTTTGTATCGTTTATATACAAAAATAAAAGTTGATCACTAAGTTTAATTTATTAATTGAGTAGGCATTTACTTGGTAGAACTCCATTATAATACGGGACAATGTATTTTAATTCTACATAAATTATTTACGCCTTCGTCAGAACTAATTCTGTAAGTAGTTCTGACGAAGGCGTAAGCCGAAATAGCTATCAACAAATATATAAAATAATGTATGTAGAATTAAAATACATCGTTATTTTTCTTTCCGTACTAAGTTTAATTGTTATTATCGTAATCAATATGAATTAGCGATAATTTGATGTAAATGAGTTTTAATGAATGATGTGGGTAAATAATAATTATCAGATATTTTGAATATAGTATCGCAATTACCAATAACCAGATAATAATTGGAAATGTCAATAAATAATTCGTTTTATCCGTCTTATTAGTATTGAATTGATTGATTTCAAGTGTTTGGATTAATAATAAGTGATTGAAATTAAGCATACTGTTTGCGGCCCGGTGGAAAGTCTCTGAGGCCTAGCACTGGACCGTGGACCAATAGTTGGAGAAAACTGCTCTAAATTACGTTGAAATATTGATGACTTATAACTGTAGTATTTTGTTCGTCCTCTGGTCATCAATATATATTTATTTTACTTAAATTCTCACGTATTACTCCCCTAAATATCCTATATCAAAGCCATGCTATGGCTGAGTGTTAAAGCTATCCACCATAGACTTCAACATATTCTGTCGTATTCAAAGTATAGCAATCGGTTGCACAACAACTCATCTTTGTATACTGCCGTTCCATGTAAGAAGGCAGAAACTAAGACAAATTGTGAAATTGTGTTATAAATATCATTTGCTAAATATTTTTGAAAGTTATGCTTGGCAGTATAATAACTAAAAAAATAAACATTTTTAGCAAAAAAGCAGCACTATGACTGCTACCAATTTTTCGCTAAAATTACTTAAGGAGAACTAATTATAAAAGTGACTAAAATGTTAAAAACATTATAAACATTAAAATTAATATAAATATTGACATGCAAATTCTTTTAAAGTTTCACCAAATTGACAATTTAATAATATAATAAAATAAGCAAAGTGTTCATCATAACGAATTTACCATTTTTGTGACATCAAATTGTTTGTTAATATAGTAATATTATTTGCAGTAAAGAATTTTCATGGCTGATTCTTTTCTCAGTTATTATCAACAATCATTGAAAACATTCAATTTATTTTGAAAACATTTCCTATCAAAAAAACTGGGAGTGCGAATAAGTATGAATAAATGCATTTTATTATCTTGCAATACTATGTTTAATTCAATTCAATGAATTGCTAACGCGGCAATAATTCAGATTCGTTTGATGGAATTGATTGAAATTGGTAAATGATTTTCAATTAATATATTTCCTTGAATAAATTTAAATAGTTCCATGACATTTTGTCATAATAAACCTCGTTTACTACGTTGATGTAATCTGTCTTCGCTTATATTTTGCATACTTTTAAGAAGATATGTACATATATAAACTCTCTGTTTTTGTAAAAAAATAAATTTCGATTTTTCACCATATGCCACTCAGGAATTATTTTTTTCGAATGAAGGACGATTTAATCAGACGATTTGCATGATTAATCTTTCTAAGTAAGTTAAAGTTCCATTAAGAAAACATCCCTGAAAAGTATCCTGTGTCACAGAAAAGTACCGATACGTCAGATATTTTGAACAAACAACATTTGTGTTAAGCTTTATGAGAAATTTATAAAGTCACCCTCGCTTAACAAAAAATTGTATACATCAACCAAGTATGTATGTATTTAATTAAACGTTAGTTTTCTAACACTTATTGTAATTAAAATGATATTCCCCTGTAGATTTGAACTGTGGATACTGAAACCAAAGGAAATTTCATAGTTGTACTAGGCTTCTTTTTAAGTAACAACTTACAATACTAACAAATCATTTTCGTTGCCTTGGTAGCAAAGCGACATTTAGAATACGTTCAAAAATAAAAAAGGGGTTCAAAAATCTCTTCTTGGAATCTATGAAATTCCGTCACAGTTTTAAAATTGACAATCACTAATTTTTTCAATAAATAGTCAGATAATAAAATATTTTTAGTACTTTTCCCACATTTAATTTATTAGATCAGATCCGGTTTCGTTCATAGCGAGCACTATCTACTGATGTAAATAGTGTTTGGCGTCCCCCAGTTGATAATGCTCGCTTTGAGCTAAACCGGTCCTGATCTAGTAAATTTAATATGGAATAAGTACATCAAAATGTTTGATTATTTCTTTATAACGCCATTCCACCAAGTATTGGCAGTGAACACCTTAAAAGTGAAATAATCAAATTTTGAGATGGTATAATTTTCTAATAGAAATAAATAACGACAAATAATGCATTCATCAATTCGATCTTGTGAATAATTCATTTAATTTAGTACAGTAAAAAATGTACCAAGCTTGCTATTTATTCTCTTCGATGTATTAAGATGCCACTTGAACATTAGGTTGTAATCAGAGCGTAAAATTTTATAAGGCGAACGATATATTCCTGCATGGAAAACATTTGGCAGTTCGTGCATGCTGTTGTTTCAAGAGACGTTTCACTAAGGACGCTCTCCGAAATAAGTTTAACTAAGCTATCAAAGTTAAATGCGTTTATATCATTTGTGAAGGTAATTAAATACCTACCACATCATAGATTATTCGAGTCATGTAGTGCTCACTGCTAGTGAATTGTCCATATACAGCACGAGCAAAAATCTGGATCGTAATACTAGCCAGTTACGAAACATTACGTTTTTTTTTCATGTATATGCAATTCAGTGATATTCCAGGGGTTTTTAATTTAAATGGTATATGTTTTTGATACTTCAACGCTTGCTCCTCAATGTATTTCTTTTAGTAGAGTAGCAAAATTTTGGCTTACAGGATAACCATTAGTATTAAGTTCCATTCGTTAGTTATCATTTTTCACACGACTTTCGGTTATATATTTTCCAGGACAATATGCGTGTGTAAAACTATGAGTTGGGATGTTGAATTTGTTTTGTTTTAAATTCATGCACGATCCCAATGCGGAGAATAAGGCTTCTTAATTAAGGTATATACAGTAACCTCCCGGTTAAGTACGCATATTGAATCAAAGGGTATTGTGCGTACTTAACCGGGAGGTGCGTACTACGTATTTTAAGGCCCGCCCCTTTCTTTTTCTGCACCTCTCCCACTTACATTGAAACTCGTGGAAAAAAGAAAACAAAAGATAGAATTACTTTGACGGTATGTGCTAATGCAACAGGCATACACAAAATCCCTTGCACAATTATTGGGAAACCAAAACGTCCAGCATGCATCAAAAATCGAGAATGCCCGGTTAAATATTTTAATCAATCAAGAGCTTGGATTGATGTGGCAACCTGTTGGAAGTGGTTTAGTGAAGTTTTTTATCCCGAAATCAAAAAAGAGAACAGGATGGCCAGTTATTTTGCTTACGGACAATGCATATTTGTATCTCAAAGAAGTCCTTAACTATTATGAAATGGATGATGGTTTAAAAAGCATCAAAGCAGTTCAAGGAAAACAGCTTTCAAGGGGTGCAGCTGGTGTTGCATATGGAAATGCAGCACATTTATTAGATGCTGTCAATTTTGTTAAGGAGGCATGGGACGCCATCTCAGCAGAGACAATCGCAAACTCTTTTGCCAAAACCGAGATAATGACCCTTACACCCGTTCCTGTTGAGAATTCTGAGAACGAATGGATCAATGAAATCATTTCAATGTTTGCAAAAGTAAGCATTGAAATTGACGTCAACGATGCTATAAACTTCGAAACAATTGACGAGGAAAACACTGAAGAATATGTTCAGGAAATTCTCAAAGATGTGGACGATGTTTTGGAAGATGTGAAAGAAGTACCGGATGAAAGCCACTTATCTGATGATTCCGATCTGGAAAACAACGAATGTCTAGCAAGACTTTGACAACTTGTGTGAAATGGCAATAAATATAGAAAATCAGCTTTCATGCCCAGTTGTTAAAAGTGCAGCAGGAGCTGATTACAACGATCGTCTATGCTCTTTTGAAAACTTTCAAAAAAAAATAATAAAAATAGCATCAATTTCAAAAAAATCAAACAATAAAAACAATGTGCAGTTGACACTTTACGATATGTTAGTACCTAAATAAAAATGTAAATTTGTTTTTTTCTCTTTGTATAATAGTAAATTGTTATCTTAACTGTTTTCCATTTTATAAAATAATTGTGTTCAGTTTTCTTTAATTTTTTGAATAATAAATATTGATCCAAGTTTTTTGCCATTTTTCATGCGTACTTAACCGGGATGCGTACCACATTTTTTGCGTACTTAACCGGGAGCTTACTGTACATATTTTTTTCTACGAGAATTGTCTATTACTCACCGTCCACTCAAATGATTAATAAAGAAAGGAAGTCAAGTCCTAGCATAATCCGATTCTTTAATCTCAATTATTACTAAAGAAAGTGGTTAAGTTAGAGATTGACTTGAAATTCAAATTGAATAACTTATTGGAAGTACTCTATAGTCTATAATATGATAAAAGATTAAAAATGGATATCGTACTCAAAGATCTCTTGCCTGCATAATTGTGACAAAAAGGGATCAGAGAATCGTTGTAGACCGAAAGCCATTCTTCTCGATGACCCTCCATAAAGAGAGACGGAGAAGTAATCTAACCTCTTGAACTGTAGCGATTGCGTCCTTTAGAAAAAATTTAAAATACGACTCACGATGGTATGATAACGACAGAGCTTATATAAACTTAAAAATATAAACAAAGATATCTTACATAAACTAAATAGAATATTTTTTTAACTGTAACTTCAACAAAATTGTTGGCTACACCTGAAGAGAGTTCTCCATACAATGATAGTCATACAACAATCTGGTGAAAGTTATGAAACATTAAATGAACTATTATTGAGATGCATGAAAGTGTTACAAGTAGAGCAATATTTGACATTTTGCTTACACGGAAATAATGAGACATTTGAAAACTTTTTTTTTTAGCATAAATTGTCAAAAGAGCTTAATGTGTTTGAAATGTTTTTTTAAAAAGATTTTATTTTTTACCGAAGACGTCAATAGGAAAATATTCTTTTATATGAGAAATGTTTTTTTATAATTTATTTGTAAATATTTTTAATATTATATAATTTGTCAGACAATCTGGAACGATTCTCTTCGAATACGGTGTACAAATAGCAATGTATTTTAGCTCTGCAAAAAAATATAAGACAAATAGTTGAAAACTATTTCAGAAAAAGCTCTAAACTTTTTTAATTCTTTTGGTAGGTACCAAAATAAATTGCTTTTTTTATCGTGCTATAGTGGGTCCTTTCAAGTAAATGCCAATTCAATCAATATATGATATTATTCGACACTCCTATTTATCGTTTACCTTTCCATACAAATAGGAGCGTAATTAAAAACTATTTTTAATTTTTTGCCACTTAAGAATATTATTTTTAAAAATTGTAATCTTGAACCGAAATCGTTCATTTTTTGCGATACATTTAGGATTTCTCAAAATCTAATTTTGAAACTTACCGTTTTGAGATTTGGGTCCCTGAGCAACGTATCCAAAGCAAATCACGTTGTACATTCGGCTACAGGCTCGGTAATATTACAAATATATTTTTTTGTCTTCTATAATACATACTTTCTCTACTGTACTCAAAACTAAGTTATTCCTAAAGTTCATTTGCTAAAATTTTAGCCAATTTCCAAATCAAAGACGATTAAAAGAGGTCACAATAAATTGTAGTTCGATTGCAAAAAAAGAATATTTCCAACGGCGCCAGATATGGCATATCAGATGTCAGTCAGCGTATTTAATATTCAACGACAGTTCTAAAAACTTCCTTGTTTACTGATTTAACTCATAAATCCGCAACACGATTTTTTTCAATCGGCTATTTTCTTAAATTAATATTCAAACTCATATGTCACGTTGTGCTATATGTTACAGCTTAGTTTGAAAAAGAATATTATAAAACATTTTTTTCTTTAGTTTTGCAAAGTAATAATTTTTGGCTGTATTAACACATTAGCTACAAGGATATATGTAGAAATAACCCCCTTCACACGTTTCGCGTAGCTTATATATTTTTATCGATGTAAATAACAATGCAGTATGATAAATCTGACCTTAAGAATGTGGCGCAACGAGAGCGATTAGCTTACCACTACTTTTTTCTCCTGCTCCAACTATATCCTTATTTATCTGCGAGAGGTTGATCAAGTAGGTTTTCCCACCACCAATCGTTGTGTCTATGCAGTCGATGTTATGCGTTTTAAAAAAAAAAGCGTCCACTCCAAGTGTGCTTTAAAGCAATGAAAGGTTCAGCTACTAAGAAACAAACAGTTCTCGTAGTAAAGCTTTTGTTAATGCAAGCTCTATTCACAGTCCGCAAGCTCTACATCGGGAGTGTACCAGCAATCTCCGCTTTTCGACCCTTCCGCTTTAAGCATATAGGTTTATTCGAGAATTGGATGGTATTCAGTCACCGGACTTCTCTTTCTGCAGAGATTAAGAATATCAAGATGATGGTATAGATTTTTTTGCTGTGATTTGTTTTAAGAAACAAACTGGTGACACAGAATATATACAATACAATACAGGCAATATTTTTTTGACGTGACAACGTCTTATAAATCGATGAACGCCCGCTGCACGCACGAAAAAACATGACTCATTGTCCCGTTTGTCGCGTTACGCCGAAGGCAAGCGTGCGAGCTGACAACGCGGATAAGCGATGAAATGTTAATGTGGTTTCATTGTTTATATTACAACAACAATTGCGGCAATAAAGGTAATTGGATTGTGCCGCATCTATCTCTTGTAGATTTCATCAATGTTTTTTTTGGTCGATGCGTCTATCGTCCGTAAACCGACTTTACAGACAACCATTTTTTATATAAAAAAACTCGTTTGTAAAAATAATTTGAGCTGCACCAAGATTTAGCCGGAATATAAAGCAAATGAAAAGAGCAACGCTGAATGGGTCCAAAATAATGTAATATGAAATATCAATATAATAAGAGATTTGCTGCTCATATACTTCCGCTTTTCGTGTTGATATGAATAAACGATACACTAGTCATTTATAATAATAGTTCAAAACATAGTTATGGAAAGAATCTTCAGCTTAAAACTGGCACACAATAGTACGCTCTTAATTTAAGAATAGGACTTAACTAAAGTCGTTACGAAACAGCAAAGTCTTGTTAAGACTGCTTGGAGAGTTTTCCCTATGGCAGCTAAATTATTAACATGTTCTGATAACTCTAATTAGGGAGACCTAATAAAGCTCATCAAATAATCTACCTAACGAATAACGTTATTACAATATTATTAAAGTTAGGAAAACTTTGTGAGGGGCTTTACTCCATATTTAATTGTGTTATTGAGTTTAATCACGGAGAGATGTTTTTCATAAGTTTATACCAATTTAAATGTATCGCGGATGCCGACATAATGGTTTTTTGAACAACGGTATTAATTTAAATTTTGCGGTCTTAAATTCTTAGACGCAAATCGAAATTCAAATGCATTGATTTCTGCTGATTACGCCTGTCACCAGCCGGTACTCCGGCAAGTTTTTGCCGTTGGTGTTTATTGAAGTGCTTTCGGATGCACAATATTTTAGATAAATAATTTCGATTTTATTTTACTAACATTGATCGGTATCGACATTAAAGTTTGCTAATTGTCTTTTGCCGATTGTCTAGGGAACGACACACGTGCCACCTACTGTTTGTTAAATGTACTATGCTTATAACCTTTTCGAAAGTGCAACAATAAGTTGTCAAAATGAACGGTATGGCAGCGTTTTAAATATGAAAAAACATTGATTTTTATATAAAGAACCTATTTTAAGTTTATTTTACTATGCTTATAACCTTTGCACAAGGACACGCAATAAGTTGGCAAAGTTTTATCGCAATCGAATGAACGGTATGGCATCGCTTAAAATACGAACAAACAAACAATATTTTTTATATATTAGATTAAATATCATGAAAATCTGTACTAATATCGCATATTCATTATGAAAGCAACTTTTCGCGTGTAGTTCTTTTGATGATTCTTATAAATGGAAACATTTATCACTATTTGAAACGCAAAACGTGGAGAAACCAAGATATTTTAAATTTAATATTTTCTTTATCACCTTTTTTCCGGGAATGTTTAGCATTTATCCAATCATCTTATTAACTCGTTTTTTAATCGTCACTTGTCTTAAAAATAGATAAAGACTATAAAAATTCTTTTCCAAATGATAAAAAATACTTCCTGCACACTTTGATATGAGTCAAAGAGATCCGTGCTAGGATCGGGTGTGGCTTTACATTTATTCATACGCTGCTAATTTGAATTTTTCATTTGACGATTTATAATTTGTTTATTTATTTAACGGTGTTAAATACGTTATCTAATTAAATAAATAATTAACACTTACATTAAACTCACTTTCGAACACACACGTGATTCAAATACTTTAGTCGTGACTGGAAGGGCGTAAATCCATTTCATACATCGATGATTCAACCAACACACACTTCGGTATTGCAAAACCAGGAAGTAAAATAATGATTGAAATGTAATATCACAATGAAATCTATTATGTATAGTTTTTGCTTGCGTTTAGCATTCAATATAGTGTTATCTAACCAAGGTGTGGCAGTATTTTGATTTTTATAATATTCTAAAGGTAAAGTTATTATTCGTAAGCTTTCACCAAGTACCTAAAATTGATCAAAATAATAGAACATAATAAATGAATAATTTATATTGCGCTCACTTTACTGCTCTCGAATGTAAAAAAAATAGCTTACAAAAATAGCCATGCACTGGACAATAGAACGATGGCTTAACGGTAATCTAAATGTAAGTGTAGCTCACTTTTAAGGAATTCACCGTCAATACTAAGTGAAAAGGCATTACCCGAATCTAAATTAATTTATTATTAAATTTTTAAATTATGGAATAAGTGCCAACATTATCTAATTATTTTTAAATGTTAGTATTTCTAGCAAAACTTTCTTAATTCGCTTAATTAACTTTACTATCACAAAGAAATTTCCAACTTTTATGGTGTAAAAAGATATTATTTAAATGCGCTGTAATTTCAATAGATGGTACATATGATAGTAAAATGAGTATGTGTCTTGTTTATTATTAGCTCTAGTTGTGGTACTAAACTTCTTGGTTTTAAAAATCATAAAAATATTACCGTGTCTAACCATTCAATTTACTGAAACAAAAAAAAGTAAAACGAACACACAAATTTATCATAGGTTTTCCATGAGGAAAAATATCCTCTTGTCACTAAGCCAGCACATTCTTGTTTTAGCCAAAAAAGCTCCGATTCAGTTTGTGTCAACCTTTCAAAGCTACATATACGAAAAAAGAGTTTATTTCTAATCCATACTTGGCTTCGAAAATACATCATTTTACAATACATTAATCGAATATTCCATCATTAAACGTTTTTAAATCAGCATTCGGTAACTTCCTGAAATATAATACATCATCGTACAAAGGGTACTGCATAAGCGGGTTAATGTTATGCCAAAATCCTGTTGAGTGGAGCAATAGGTGTACTTAACGGGGCTTAGAATCTCCTGAGAAAACCACAGAATAATATTCCCAACTCAGATTTTGTAAGCACATCACCACCTTTCGATTTCGGACTCAAGCTCAACTATTAATCATACACCAAAAATGCTTATTTAAGTATTATACTGCTTACATCTTGAAAATTTCAGGCTAAGTATTAGTAACATTAACAGAACTGTTATTGTTACTAATACCGATCAATTGACATATAGGTATTGTGATGTGACGAAAAGATAGAACACTTTAAAACGTGCAATGAAATTCTGAAACAACGTTAGTCTACAGCTGTGAATTGTCATTTAAACCTATTTTGGAAGCTTTTAAGTACAAAGAAATAATTCAATGTGAAAAAATAGCAACGTATTTTGGTTCCATAAAAATTATAATATACATATTTTTTTTTTAACCATGTCCGCTCCCAACTTGGAGCATATGGACTCCTCACGTAGTTTATCTCAACATATGTTTTTCTACGAGAACTGCTTTTTACTCAGTTGCTCAACCTCTCATTTTCAGAAAGGGTGGGGATGGAAAGGATACGAGGACTAGGACAGGACTATTAATTAGCTAATCGCTGTCACAATGCGTCACTCTTTTGGAATCGGAAAGGTGGTAATGGATTTTCAATGACACAAACACCCATGCTTGAGAACAGATTTATCGACTGAAAAATTCCGCTCGTACCGGGAATCGAACCCGGGCGGTCCAGCACGCAAGCCAACAACGTTGACACATATACATATTTGAAAGCTATTTCAGCTTACACCTTCGTCAGAACTATAAAATACTGTAGAACAATTGAATAATTTGGCATATTTGAATCGTTTGAATTTTGTACTTTTCCATTAGTTGTGTCTGTCAAACGGTCAGTTTAAGTACATCCGTGCTCTTGAAACTCCTGAAAATTCCGAAAGGCAAAAACCGGGTCCTTAGTGACAAAACTCATGTAAAAGTACAAAATTCAAACGATTCAAATTTTATATTGTAAATCCATCAAGCACCTTTAGTCGAAATATTGTTGCCTTGATTAAATACACATCACATCATCTTCACATTTACTTAATTTATTTCAATTGCTCAATTTACTAAAGTTACTGCATTGCTAAGGAAATGTTAACGACAAATATTTTTTTTAAATGTGCGATACTATCGTTTTGTTTACAAAACATACGCGTTCTCACAGTTTTACACACATATTACCCAAAATCATGCAGGTGGCACAAACGATTTGCATATTGCAAGGCTTTCTACGAAAAACTTGCAATAATTAATGTTTCTGGCACTGCCATCTTGACAATACGGCGATCAAAATAAACAAACCATATTCTCTTTCAGTACAATTGTTATTTTTTAATTTATTTTAATTGGTGAACTCAGGACCAATTCAACACTTTCTTATTCAAATATTAAATAATTAAAAAACATAACTCTTGCGAGGCGTGTGAGTAAACATCATATTTTGTTGAATAAGCTTAGTAAAGGGTCTTTTTATAAAGACGCTTAGTTTTGAAATGTAAATAAAACAAGTTGTTTGTGAGATTTCGACAAAATTTTAATTTCATTTGTAAGTATATTTTACGGCATTAAATATGGAATATAGCATCAAATGTCTGCCAATATCCATTCATTATAAAATGGGCCATGTCGCTAAAGTTGACTTTTTTGACAAATTTGGGTAAACTTCCAACTGCTCCAGAACCCAATCAGGCGTTGTCTGTGGTCGTTTACCTGAAGTTCCTTGGTTAGTTGGATTTTATACGGGTGCAGACATAAGACCCGATTCAAAATTCGCCAAGTTGAAGTCGCAGAAAAGCCAAGTTCTTGTGAACAACGGGAAATAAGCTGCCTTGGGTTTTCCTGTACACTTTCACACACAGCAGCAATGTTTTCACCAGATATTGTATTTTGATGACGTACAGGTAGGTGTTGGCCGATTATTTACCAAACTGGTTGACTCAAATTTGGCCACTAAACAATGAATAATCTACTCAGCAGGACAAAGTAACATATTTTGAGCGTCCCTATTGAAATACCCTATACTTGAATCAAACATAATTATTTAGTTTTGTTTTCGTTGCAGTTGCCGAATAATTAATTCTTATTTCCTTCGTTTAATTTGGTTGTGTTACCGACTGGTCTATCCAACTGGTCAACCAACTATCAATTCTATTACAAATAAAATCATAAATTGATTAATTTAATCAATTAATGGTTATTAGTTTCAAGATAAGTGTATCGTTGTTTTTTGACTTAATCCGAAAAGGAGAAGTTTTATGAGTGAATATCAGCCAATTTTTTTGAACGATTTATTGTGATATTCAATCAGAGATTCATATCGACTTCTTAGTCTGTAAACTATCCAGTTGTCAAAAAAAATACTAAAACAATTATAGATAGTTATTGCATAAACACCCTGTTACTTTTATCAGTGTATTTTTGCCAAGTTTCATTCAAGTCCTCAACGTCGTTGACTTCGGCTGCTAAAATTTTCTTGAAATAAGCCTATATGCTCCACAATGCAAAAGGATATTTAGAGTAAAAGATTTCATGAAAAATTGTGAAAGTGAGGTTAGTTGGTTTAAAAATCAAGCAATGAATATGATGACATGAATAGGACGTTGGTTGAGAAATACACATTCAAAAAATAAATTTAAAATTTTTAAAAAATCGAAGCTTCAAGGTTATGTTAGTCAAATAAAATTATTTATTTTTAAATTACATTAATATTATGATTCATTTAATATCTAACTACGATTCAATAAATAAGAATCGATTATATAATAAAACTCCAATTCAATTGCCTGAAGAAAACATACTTAAATAGTTTTATATCAACATATTATTGTGGATTCGATTAATCGCCGGAAGCCAACACCTGTTTGTCACTTGAATAAAATAACATATAATAGTTTCAAAGTGGTTTTTATTTGTTTAGATATACAGTAATAAAAATAGTCAATAGGTGAAAAACCTGTTCATTGCTAGCCATATTGTATTATTAGTACTGTAATCGAGTAGTCAATGCTGTAGAGCAGAGGCTCCCAACCATTTTTGCGTATTTCATCCTTTCATCTTCTTTCATAAAATAACACACCCTCCAACGTCTGAAAATTTTAGCTGCTCATACACATATCACTTAACATCCCTCTACTCTGACCTTCCAAGCAAGAAGGCTGTACATGAGTCCAACAAGATTTTGAAAAAAAGGCATAGTGTGTTTTTTTAAGTTTTAGTACTGGCGTTTATAAAAAACGGTAATTTTTTTTGTGAGAAGAAAATAAAAATACAAGGGAACCTATAATAAATTTGAATTTAACACTATCTCTCTATATTAAATTAACAAAAATAATAAATGCCGTTTTAACAATGCAGAAATTTTCCACAAAACAATTTAACATTTCCCAATGCCATACCATCTTCTCCAAATAGCTGCACAAGCTATTGCATTGACTGCCTCTTTGCTAATAAAACTAGAGTTGCTAGCTATCTTTTAAGAAATTTGTATACTTTTAGCAGAAGTTTTTTCACAATGAGTGTTTTAAATACTATACTGCTATAAAAATGACCACCATATATAGCACTATACCATTTAGCAGATGGCAGACACAAATCAATTTCAAATTTTTGCGAGCTACTGCCTTCTTTTTTGAAGGGATGAACAGCATTGCCGCGTAGCTTAAAACAGACTGAATATTCATTAAATGAAAACTTTGCTTCCTGTTGGTATACATTTTTGGAACATTCTGTAGCTAGACACTTTTTACGTATGCGTTAATGCGTTGACAGACCACCTGTGTCGCTGCGAGAAAATTACTCGTAATTAGAAAGTGGATAAACAGACAAATAAAGATGTGTCCCATCTCAGCTTACCGCTTCAATCCGCTGGTATAACATATCAGACAACATCTCGTGCAATGTGATCCTTCTGATTGATCATGTGATATTTAGACACACACCGTCGGATCGGATTCACGATAATGTTGATTACGCAATTACCATGTTACATTTTTATAGATAACTAGTTTTGCTACCCGGCGTCGCTCGGACTAAGCGACCAATAATTATTTAATGTTATATCATTCGACATAATTATATCACAAAATCTAACATCCAAAATAGAGTTAAATTAAAATCACAAACTTTATTTAATTTTATGACAGCCCCGCCCCATTCTCGCCCATAAAATGTCCAAATTCATGGAAAAAACTAATTTCCTGTCAAATAATACCTTCACGTAAATAATAAACATTAGTATTAATAATAAAAGCCGGGAAAAGTTCAGTAGAAGACTAATTTATTACATTTTGACTAAATGTCTTCGCCGATAAAAATTCAAACATATTTTCTTTCATATTCGTTTTAATGGCAACTTAATGACCAACAATGCAAAAGGGAATTACAGACATACATACATACGCCGTTTCGGTTTTATATATAATATAATATTATATTCTTTCATAACGGATATATTTTGTTTGCAAACAAGACATAAGACAATGTTATTTTGTTCGATTACAAAATGTTTTCTTGAAATATTTTCTTTGCTTGAGGTTTTTTTTACCTATTTTATTTCACATTTTAATACAGATTTTAAATAAAGCGCACGGGACACGTTTAAAAGTCACGAGGGCCACAATCGGTCTGCGAGACACATTTTGTGAATCCCTGAGTTAGATAAATAGTGGTAATTTTTATTCATCTATTCGGGTAAAACACTTTAACAATCCGTTAGTTTATGTTGATAAAACGATTTGTCTAACAGAATCTTATCTCATTATCCGAATAACATGTCTCTTGTATGTAAGTATATGATATTTATTTTATTGATCTTGTGGTTACACTAATGCCGATAGATGTACAATAATAACAGCTGATGGATCATTTATTTGATTGAGATGTTATTTGTTGATATTTCAATCCAACAAACGTTTTTTTGTGCATTCAGAACGACGCTTTTAACACTGTAGTAAATCAATTTAATATACTCGATTACAAATGTAATTTATTAGAGCATAATTATTTTCAATGGTTTGCTTTCTATTTCAATAAACATGCCCACCTTTTTGAACACTCGTATAGTCAGAGTAACTTTTTTATTTGGATACTTGGAATAAATATACATGCAATCCTTATGAATTCTACTAAGCAATACCAAATAGATTCTCTGCCAGTTAAAATAAGTTTATTAAAAAACACAAATTCCTGTTTCTACATTATTTATCTCAACTGCTATATATTTTTCTTTTATAATCTTTTCTTGACAATTAATGAATTGGATTCATCTCAGAAAAAAACAATTAACTGTACTTATAACGGTTTAATATAACTTATAAAACAGTAATTTTTCAGTGAAATTTTAACAGATTATTGAAACAATCTCAAACAATATCGCATAACTTGAATGGTGTAAGCTTGACAATTCTTATTCTAAACGATGTTTATTTATGAAAATAGAATACAATAGGTTTCCACGAATTACACATTTTTCACGACTCATACTAGTTATCTTGAGCATTTAAAGCTCGTGGGTTGATCAGTAAGAAAAGCTCGGGATTATTGACATCAGTTTGAGTCATTGATAGATTTATTTATTCGTGTATTAATCAATGCCCACGTCACTTTTTTATCATTTCAACTTTGCATACATTATAATAATGGAGTAATATTAAACAATGAGTACCAGAGTTACCTCTCAGCATTCACCAAACACTTACCCTCACTATCACACAACACAGACCATCTCTCTCTGCCTGCGCATCGTGAATGATGCGAAAGCGCAGTGTTTTCATGTGGCCTATAGACATACAAAAAGATTAATTCAAATTTTAATGAACACAGTTTGCTTCTTTTGTTTGTTGCAATGATTACAAAAATATGGTAATTTTACACTTAATTTTCATCGAACCGTTTTAAAAACAAAAGGTTTATGTATTATATATATGTACATTCCATAGTTGAATACGTAATTTTGTATAATATTTGTGGGCAATCTATATTATATTGTTATGTAAACATAAGATTTCGACACGTGCCTTAAAATGAATGCCGTTTTTAATTGCATATTTTTAAACGACTTCTCCCAAGTTGCATATTTAACATATTTATTCGATCAATCATCTATTTCAATATTGCCATTTCTAATTGATTATTTTAGTATTTACATAATTTTAATAATCCATTAATTACCACATATTGACGTTGAACTTCCGCTTCGACGGAAAACATAAAACAAAATTATGTGTTTTTTTCAAAACCGCAAAATCAATAATTGCATTTTTTTCGCTTATGAAATTTGTGTAAAGAAAGTTAAGCGATTCTCATTTGTTTTTGATTTATTGCTTAGATAACATAGAGGAGGGTTGACTTGCCTTTCAAATAAGTCATTACTTTTACTATCTGTAAATAAAAAATAAGTGATTTATAATTGAGAATTTCTGTATTGAATAGGTATTAAAATTATTTCATAATAAATTTCTAAAATCTTTATTTCAATATTTGCTGATCAAAATTTATCGTTTTTAAATAATACCTTTGTAATGAAGACTTCTGCATTTTTTTCACTTGTCTTTATCTTCATTAACCATATCCACTGTTGTTGAGATTTGCGAGCATATTATAGCCGACTATTACATCTTGTTGTCCAGAACGAAGGAGTTGTAGAGTCGACAGTAGACTTAAACTTCTCCTTAAGCATCTTCCAAACGTGTCCTGAGAACTAGTGTTCTAACGTCTCTTTATGACTACTATCGTAACAAAAATCTGCTTGTCCGTTCCTAAAAATTCATCTTTAAGTCTTACTCCTCAACCTATGTACATTATCTATTCAATATTAAAACCCAAAAGGATGTGCACATGGCCAAAAAAATCTTTCGGCATACACGATGTCAAAATAAGAATTTAGTTTTTTTTGGCAATAGCCAACATGATATTCTTTTTGGTTGTGTAATAAAATATTGTTTTTTCTAAGAGTAATTCAATCAGTTCATCAGTGATTATTCATTAAGTTGCTATCATATTTAGATGCCATCAAACAAAAATAATATCATAATTTTATTAATTAACTTGAATTGATATATCAATATTTACTTTCAATAGCAGAAATGTGAAGCTTTATAAAAGTATGTGAAATCGTAACCAATAATAGTATTTTTTTTAAAAATTCACAATAAGAGTTTAATTTCCGGATAACTTTAAATCTATTTATTTAAAACTCAATGAGAGGGATTGTTTCATTTTCATCTTAAAAATTTGCCTTGAATGTGATGCATGCGTATGTTTTAAAATTTTACCGACGGTTATACAACATTTATGTAGATATTGTCTAAAAGTTAGTACCTTTCCTATTTCTTATCGAAAACTATGCATTTGTTTGAACACTGATTACCGCATCTCATCGCTTCCTATAAAGCGTGTAATGACTTTCGCTTTTCTTGTATGAAAAGGGTATATTTTACATACTTTTTACTGAACAGGTAACTATTGGCAAATCAATAAAACTTTTAGTATTTGCCGCCGCACCCAAGTGCTAATTAAAATGATAACAAAAAACCACTTTTGTTAAATATTATGCAGAAATACATCTCAAGGCAGATTATGCAAATATTGTTGACAATTTTGTTATTATTTCTGCGATCTTTATTAAAATTTTGTGTGTTTTTAGCATAGTTTGAATGTTCAATCTGTACAACAGTAAGGTGAATTCTTAAGTATGATATTTACTTATATTGTATGTGTATGCCAATAATATTTTTGAGTAGATAAGAGGTTAATTTTTTTATTTATCTTCGCCCTCCGCTATAATCTCAAAATTAAAATGAAGTCATTATGTCTTCGATCAAAAGGTTAGATGATGCCCGTGATGTATGTGTTCACTTCATGAACAAGCGAAAAGAAAGCAAATTTTGGATCTTTTCCGTACTCCATATTTCAACCCTTACGAGTGAGTAAACATGTTAAAAATACCAATGCATTTGACTCCACATTATGTCATCAGTCAACAACGTTCATCGGTCAAGTTAAAATTTGAACAGTATATAATTATAATATTCCTTGCACCCAGCGGATCTTAAAATCATATTTAGTTAATTTCTAGGACTATTGCATCCATTTATATAGAATGATCGATTGAATGAATGGCAAATATTGTAGATTAACTTTTCTTGAGAGCGTTTGAAAAGGCTTTATTCTGGAACCAGAAAAAAATGTGGTTTTTAATAATTAAAATATTTATAACATTGTGATAATAAAAAGCTTGAGAATATTTATACAAAGACAACGTACAAAAATTATTTGACGCTTGTGAAGGGATTTTGATACCAAGGATAAAAGATTTTGATTTTATAGTAAAAACTATAAGGCAATCCAAATCCTGTCTTGTACGCTATTTCTGTAGTTAAGATAATTTATAAATACATATTTCAAATATATGATTTATAAAGATTGTTTCGTTAAGCTTTTTTGTCTCTATAAAATAAATCGGTCTGATTCAGATTTATCGGTCGATGGATAACATCATTTTATTTAACAAAAAATATATAAAAAAGCAGTAATTCAACGCATCGAAATTATTTCAGCTTCGCTAAGCATAAACTGCAAATAAATAACAAATTAATACTGTTAAGTAAAGAAATACTCCAGTGAAGTACAAATCTTTATCTCTTTGTCAATTTTTGCCTGAATAATATTATTTTTTATTTTTTTTTATTAATTGATAGCTTTGTTTATACCCTAGTTGTGACAAGTAATTCTGCTCTTTTTGAAGCATTTTGAACTAATGTATGTTGTTGTATTCATTGACTCATAATCTCATATAAGTGAATCTTTATGATTTATATTTTTTTAAATGTTTGGTATTTTTTCGAATTATTAAGCTTAACAAAAATAAAACATCAATTAAAAAAATTGGTGTCTGTAAAGTCGGTTTACGGACGATAGTTTAACGTGACAACGTCATAAGAAAACATTGATGAAATGATTGCATACTTTTATGAATTGAATTATCATTATTTTGTATGGATACGATATTTTGTATATTTGTTATACATTAATCAGATTTTTAATATGTAAGAATTAATTACCTTTATTGCCGCAATTGTTGTTGTAATATAAACAATGAAAACCACATTAACATTTCACTTCACTTTATAAACAGTTCGTAAACAGATCACGTGTAGGTACTGTATAAGTTGTGTGCTGCCGCTGTCTCTTTTCTACTCAGACGCATCGACCAATCGAGTGGAAGAGAGATAGATGCGGCACAATCCGAACGGTAGGCCGATCGTGCCTCTCTATCGCTTATCCGCTCGCACGCTTGCCTTCGGCGTAACGCGACAAACGGGATAATGAGTCATGTTTTTTCGTGCGTGCAGCGGGCGTTCATCGATTTATAAGACGTTGTCACGTCAGTAAAATTCTGCTAACTCAAATCCATAATTCGATAAAACAATCAATTTATGAAACTATACGCTCTTAGAAAAGAACTTAAGTTTACCGCTACTGAAAGCAAGGATATTGATACTCGAATACAGACTAAGATAATCCTTAAGTGATTAATGACAATCTTACCGTTTTGAGTTACCAGTCCATTTGTTCAATTTTATTTAAGAGTTTTCTCTGCTAGGTTTAAAAAAAGTTACAGCATCTACTAGCGACCGTTTTGATCTTGTGAGCCACAAAATTTTATTCAATGCAGTTTCAAAGAAAAATGCAGCCCTGCTGAAAGGATATCAGATAAACGATGCAATATTATGTATTGCGAATAAACTGTCAAATATTGCAAACAAATGATCATTAATTTTGTGATTCAAATTGTGTTCTATTTGAAAAGTGCACTATCGACAATAATTTTTGACAGTTGGGTTTGTTTTAAATATAATATATAAAAATCAATGTTTGTTTGATCGTATTATATGCGTTGCCATACCGTTTATCCGATTGCGATAAATCTTTGTCAACTTATTGCTTGCAATTGCGCGATGATTATTGGCATCATAAAATTAACTTAAAGTAGGTATTTTATATAAAAATCAATGCTTTTTCATATTTAATGCGCTGCTATACCGTTCATTTTGACAACTTATTGTTGCACTAGCGCAAAGGTTATAGCTATAGTAAAATTTACTTTCAGCAGATGGTGCGTACCATAGACAATCGGCAAAAGATAAACAGCAAACATCTAACGGCAAATGTCTTCGATACCGGTCAATGTTAGTGAAATTAAATCGAAATTATAATATTTATCTAAAATATTGTGCATCCGAAAGCACTTCTTTCTTTCTTTGAGTGACATTACAACGCTTGCCAGGTACCGGCTAGTTACCTATAAAAATATCACCCTTCTTCAATCGTGATATCTTTTCTATAAAAAAATCAATTGAAATAAGTAATTGCCGCTTATATTCTTTCTGCCTTTCCTATCTTAAGTTATCGCTTTTATAATGGCAAAGGATGTTGATATATTAAAATATATTTTATTAAATAGCAAAACAGCTCAATTTATTTTTCATTCCAATTTGCGATAAGTTATTTTCTTTCGATATAAATTAACGCTTTTCTTATTTATTTATACATGACATTATATTATCCGACTGCAAATTTCTAAGAAGTATGCCACTGAGATGTGGAATCGTGCATTTCTATTAATTGACCAATACCGGATATCAACAATTTTCTTTGCGATTATCTGCAGGTTTATTTTATTACTAACACATTTCCTCTGAATTTTTTTTTTACTTTTTAACCTAGCCATCCCGAACACTATAGATTTTGTCCCAATAACTACTTTACCCTAAATAACTACCTTAATATTTGGTATTCTTAAGTCATAGTTTTTTCCACCTTTTTCAGAAAAAAAAATATGATATTTATTGGCTAATTGCGCCGTAATCGATTAAAAAAGAGAAGAAGTCGGAATTTTTCAGTCTAATAAGCGAAAAGAGAACGTGGCCATAGTGAGTCATAGATAACATGGACGGAGTGTTTCATATCTGGCACAAATAAAAGGCGATAAGCGATAAGATAAGAGATAAGGTAATGTGAATTCGTGCGCGGCTATTGGCTTGTTAGTCCACCATAGCCATTGGAGTGGAAACGTCGTCGTTTTCATGCGTTACTTAAATATGAATAATTATAGGAAAAATAGGGATTTTTATATGATTTTTTTTTCAGAAAGATGTATAAATAAACGTCAAAGAATAATCAATCATTTTTTTATTGCAGTCTATGCCAATAAGGCCAAAACACTGGGGTATTTTTTACCCCCTTCGGCCTGAGAGTCATTTTTCAAGGATAGTCCTACGAAGGTTAACAGTGTAGTTGTCTGTTATAGTCTCTCCAGTACTGTTAGATGCTAACTGTCAATTATTTATTAGCGTTATAAAAATTATCAAAATAAAAGTTGCGAACTAGTTTCACAAGTTTTTACCAGGACCGGTTTCGCAAATCATGAGCAATGTCAACCTCAATAAAAAAAATCGTTGAATAGTGCGTTGAGTTCAATCTCGTGGTATAGTAATAATAATGGCTTTACCTGAAAACGATTCATTTATTTATTATCTTATGAAGTCATATTAAATACTTTCAATGGATTCGGCGGTAACTTTGTGACAGCTCACTTTAGTATAAAATTTTGAGATTGGGAGTCCATGTGCTCTACAGCGGGAACGGACATGGTTAAAATCTACATTATAATTTATTCAGATGAATGGTGGAATGGCATTAAAATAAAAATAATAAAACATTTTTAGTACTTATTCCAAATTAAATTCATTAGATCAGGACCTGTTTCGCTCATAGCGATCATTGTCAACTGATAAGGTGGTAATGCTCGCAATGAACGAAACTGGTCCAGATCTAATATTTAGAATTGAATGTGAAATAAGTGATAAAAATTTTATATTATTTTAATTTTATTATAAATAGTATATTGATTGAATTTTTATTTACTTGGTAGAACTCCATTATAATACGGTGAAAAAAATAACAATGTATTTTAATTGCACAGAAATTATTTATATATTTGTTGAACAGTCAGAACTGTCGATGGCGTAAACCAAAATAGCTATCAACAAATATGTATTTAAAATAATTTCTGTACGTTTTATAAATAGTGATTGCAAACATTTCGGCTGTTTTGCCGTGTCCCATATAAGGCCGAAATCTGTAGAACGATAAAAGCTGCCGTCTGCAATACTTTTTGGCGAACACAATAATACATTCGGCCTCACTTTCACTCTACTCGGCGACTTGCCAGGGGCGTACCGCAAGAATGGCACTCGGTTATTATTATAACGCTTATTTTCGCGGTAAAGTTCCACGCTTCAGGTGATTCATGTTTTATATTGCCGCTTGTAGATTTTATCTGTGAATCGTTTGTTTATCTAAAATAATATTTATTTTTATTGGAATTCTGTTTCACAGTCGTAATAGCGCGGGGTGTGGAGAAAAGGTCTATTCTATATTAGACTTTTGCTTCATAATACTTACTTATGCGTGCATAAGGCATTGCAATTGACGAAATACAACATATGTTTCCAAATAATAAAAATTGTAATGTGTGACTTAGAATACTCCATGTTTTAAGATAATATTTTTAGGACAACATGGAACGAGCTTAGGTTGATTAATAAATATTTTTATCGTAAAATGGAATTTCATAACAATATTTTTCCAAGTATTATTTCACAAAAAGTAACACGTGTTTTACCTCTCCGAAAAGAATCAAAAGCCTTTGTCAAGTTTTCGTTTTCTTATAGTAACAAAGTTATCAAATTTCCATTAAAAATAAAAATAAATATGTCAGTTAAAAAAAATAATCAATTTATGGTCGTGTTATTATTACTATTACATATATTTGAGAAAAAAAGGTACGCATATATTTTAATTGAATAATTGCAATATTATGGATACAAATATATATATTGAGCACTTTAAAGTTGACACTGCCAATACTAGGTGGAAAAACATTGAATAAAAAAATAATATACATTTTTTTACTTATTCTACATTATATTTATTATGATCATGACCGGTTTCGATCGTTTTTAATACATATCGAACTAATGATACTTATAATAAATGATAAAAAAATGATTATAAATGGATATTAGTCTTCAATTGCAATAATTATTGATTCTTTCGATGTATTCGGTGGTGAATTTGTGGAATTTTATGTTGCTGTAAAATTGAATTTATAACTTTTTTGATATTGGATTTTGACTCAAGTTCAAGTTCATTCATGCATTTGAAATACCTACAGATATTGAAAGGCAAAACCCAGTTCGTAAGCGACAAAACTCATAAAAAAGTACAAAATTCAAACGATTCAAATTTAATAGCTTTATTATTCAAAGTTTCGTGCCACGTGTTTATCTTATCTGAGAAGCACTGTTATAAAGTAATCTATCTAACTATAGTGGATCTGAAGTTGCTTCTCAATCTGTTCACTATCAATTTAATTGTAAATGGAAATAATTATTAAGTGCCACCTGCCGCCACTGAATATTAAAATAATACTCAGCCTCTTCGCTAACTGTGGCTAGGTATCATACTAGTCGGCTCACCTCCACAATAAGCGACCGCCAGCTTCTTATCTGGTGCCACGAGACCACCTCTCGACTCACTTTCACTCTTCAAAGGAGCCCGTACTGCCGCTTGCAATTATTAATACCCCGCGCGCTGGCTGATAAGTTAGTGCGCGACAGGCCTTATAAATCTTCAGCTTCTACCAAAGGCGCAGAATTAAAAACATATTATCCGATTTTATTTATTATATTTTCACATCAGCGGCAAAAAGATCTGTCACATTGGTCAAATTGGCAAATATAAATAAAACAATAATTTGAATAGGAATTCACCGTGAAGGGTTTCATTTTTATAACGTAAAAAAGTAAAAGTATTTTAAATGTTTGAATATAGTATTTTGTGAAGTTTTTCAATAACGATCCGGGTTTCGCCTTCCGGTATCTTCAGGTGAATTGAAACTGACAGTTCAATTTTCAGTTCGAGTGGACTTGAAACGACAGTTCAATTGTCGGTTCAAGAGGACTTGAACTGACAGTTCAGCTTTCAGCTGAAATTCACTCGTGCACTTAAAATGTCCGAAGATGCCGAAAGATAAAATCCGAGACATTAACGACAAAACTCAAGTTATATTATAAATGTATACTGAAATTACATCC
Organism: Himalopsyche kuldschensis; assembly: GCA_028554975.1. NCBI lineage: Eukaryota > Metazoa > Arthropoda > Insecta > Trichoptera > Rhyacophilidae > Himalopsyche > Himalopsyche kuldschensis. The sequence continues at coordinate 5,263,147 of JAHFWI010000005.1, forward strand.
TGTGACTATCGAAAGTACTTTTCCGTGAGGTTGTTCGATAACGACCGAGGTTTCACTTTCCGGCATCTTCGTGCATTTCAAGTGCACGAGTGGATTGAAACTGAGAGTTCAGTTGTCAACTGACGTCCACTCGTGCACTTGTAACGTCTGAAGATTCCGAATGACGAAGCCCGGGACGTTAACGACAAAACTCATGTAATTACAAATTGATATTGAAATTACATCAAGCACTTTCAGTCAGATCCTCAAAAAGCTGACAGTTATTGAAATATAACGCAAAGCTTTTTCATGAGAACTTGATTAAATACCAATTGTACTTACCAAAAAAAAAGCTTTTTTAGGGCTGTGGTGTCGTAGTCGGAGTCGTAGAGTCGGGGCATTTTGGCCGGAGTCGTCGCGGTGATTTCAAATTTTGCTATTGGCCGGATTGTTAAGGTTGATATTTAATTGAATACACATCAATACGAAAATTAGGGCAAAAAAGTGACGATATTAAACTTTTTTAGTCGGAGTCGTGTTTTTGCTCAATGTTGGAGTCGTGGTCTTGGTAAATGCTGGTGTCGGAGTCGGAGTCAAACTTTTTTTTACCGACTCCACAGCCCTGATTTTTACAGATGATATTAATTTAACTGCCATAAATTAATATTTTATATACATATACTTTTTAATGTTTTTGTTTTATTGTATTTATTATGGTTATGAAATACACAACCAATGGAAAAATAAAGCTTTCAATAGGTATTTACTTTATGATATAAGCTGTCAATTCTTTATGAAAAAGCATTTTATTTCTACTATTGTTTTTATTTGTTTTCTATTTTAATGAGACACAATCTGCCTGTTTTTTATTTATATCGATTTAAAAAAAAAAAATTCTTGATTGCTCTTTTTGAAAACCAACTAAGTAGTCGAAAATGAACTGTTTATTGCAATCAAATTTGAATAGAAGTCAATTAAAAGTCGTTCTTTTGCTTAAGACCTGTTAAACATAAAACGCAAACAAATCTGACCATTAATGTATACCATTATACTAGCATTGGAAATTTCTGAAATGATTATAACAGTCGAGAAAATTTGCAGTCGATCAAATCGGTCTTCGATTACCAAATCGGCAGACTCGAGTTGAACGGCCTGTCCGCACCCATACACCCACACAAATCAAATCTATACACATTCATACAAATACTCCCGTCGTAGCACCTATACAAAAGCCTTCACTAATAGCCATGGGCATATATACAATTTTACGTAAAATTGTACACCAATACACAGCAGGAAACCAATACAAGCACCTCGGACTAACACTACTGCAAGCATATATAGAAACTAGTACTGACACCTGTCGGTTTGCCAAAACACCTGTACAGAAGAAATCTCTCGGTTATTTATTATACAAATCTACAGGCTGTTTATGAAAGTTTTACGCCATAAATATGTCCTTTTTAGGTGTCTTTGTGAAAGTGTATTTTCATATTGAACCATTGCATATCGTCAACTCAAAATGAATACAGAAGTATTAAAAAAAAAACATATTCTACGTGAAATGGCTGCTAAGTACTATTATGTGTTCAATTGCAAAGAGGCTATGACTACAGAAGTATTGAAAAAGGTCGATCAACACACAGCAGTTCTTCTTAGTATACTAAAAACACTCAAAATTCCGTGTAAGTAAAAAGTACATAATAATAAATAAATAAATATTAATATATTTTTTGAGATCAGGACCGGTCTGGCTCATTTAAAGCATTATAATCACTGATTAAGAAACACAGTATTGCTGCACTATTTATACAAAAGCTAAGCCTTATTAGTTATAACAATCAATTGGTAATACAAATATGCAAATAATTCAAGTTAAGTTAAATTAAATAAAATATACTGTTGAAGACCTCTTTGCAAAACAAGCTTTTACATTGAAACCCAATATATTAAGAATGATCATTAACAATCACAAATCCAACAGGTGAATGTACATTTAACAAATTGGGAATATTATTTATAGTGATAAAGTAAGTGTAAAATGGGGAAAATACTCTCCCAGTCCAACGATCATGAGTATTCTGACAAATGATTTAACGAAACCATATCAATTGTTACAAGCAAAGGAAACAAAAGCTTAAAAAAATATTGTCGAAAATTAAAAATTCGGAAACTGTATAAAACAAACAATGAAGAAATGATTTAATTTTACCTTTTCTAACAGTAAAAATTGTAAAAAAATATTGAATAAAAATAATGACGCCATTTAGTTACTTCTGAATCAGTATGTATATTGTACATATTATGACATAAGTAAGTTTACACTTTTACGACAATATGCTTTCACGTTCAATTATCAAATCAATTTGAAACTCATTCAACACATCTGATTCGTTGTTTGACTAAAAGCAGATCTTTATAAAGTTGTGTAAATATTATAGCAATGTTTTACATCGTAATAATTTCTCCTGTCATTATTTCTAACATGTATTTTATTTCATTCAAATACTGTTAACGGGGTTTTCTAATCTCTATTTGTACATTCGTCCATACATTAAGTACATATGCTTATCAAATCGATATTTTTTTATTTACAAAAATACGAAAAATATGATTGCAATTTTAATTATTAGATATAATGATCAGTTGACCTCACAATGGGAGCATTGTTTTGGCTTTAATTAGACTATTTGATCACATGGCACATTAATCATCTAGAACTTGTTATTTGAATCACATACAAGGTGTTCATTATCCCACGTTGTTAAATTATTAAATCCACTTATACCAATGAAGAATTTGACTGATTATAATAAGTTTCTCAAACAAACATCAAAAGCTTCTATAAAAGGTTTATTATATTTAGCAATTGAGAAATTATGCTAAACACAGCTTACAGGAATGTACAGCAAAGAGATATAATTGCTCAATGGTATACATCAGTCAATACTGTTGAACAAAACCACGAGGCACTAAAAAAGTTCGCGGCGTCTTCTGGAGAGCGAGTAAACCTCAACTTATTTCCCATGAGCCGAATCTTATATTGCATACTGTTCACGAAAACAGACTCAACTAAGTGTTGAAAAACACGTGGTAGCTTAGTGTCAACGTCGATTGACTTCACGGGCTTCGCATCCCAGTCCGGGCAGTTTCATTTTTACTGATTTGCGTATTTGTTGGTATTGAGCCCGCTAAGATCTTGCAGTAAAAATTCCTGGATTTTTTGTACTTTAAACTGATCGCTTATTTAATCGTTACCATATTATCTCGTTCAAACACAAAGCAAACAAAATGATTATCCACATGTAAATTAATATTTATGAAATGACCGTGTCACGAGCCTTGTCCTCAGTAAATGCTTAGCCATGGACCCCTAACAAGTTTTATTTCCGCTCTCTCGTTTATTTTATCTAATTAGTGACCCTGGTTATTTTATTTCAATCATTTTTTTTTAAAATTTCTTTACCAAATTCAATCGTTTAGAGTGTTTAGACTTTAGATCAGTGGTATAAAAACTATTTTGTTTGTCTACCACTAAAAAAATAATAATAAGCTGCTACCATTAATATAATATACTCCCATCATATTTTGTAAACAAATAAACCTTTTAATAAAAATTAAACACATTTAAGTACTTATTCCACAGTAGATTTATTAAGTTAAGAACCAGTTTTGCCTGATCATGAACCTTACGTGTAATAAGTTTCAAAAATTAGTTATTACTTTTATTATAATGTCATCCACCAAGTATTGACAGTGAATACATCAAAAGAAAAATACATACCCTAATTCAATATGCGTCCAGATATTAGGGAAGCTCATGCTGTTTTGAAAGTTGTCTCTGATCTGTTGTTCAAAAAAGCGTTCCAATTCGAGTATCGCGTACTCGTAACTCAGGTATAATCGATTTAGTTAAAAAATACTCGAGTAATACTCGTAATTTGTAAATAAAGATTTATTTCCAAATATATGTATTTTTAAACAGAGGACAGAAAAACTAGATAGCACTATTTAATTAATTGATAACTTTTAATCCGAAGTCCACAGCAACAGAGAGCTTTATCTACTGCGGGATTAAAAAACAAATCAAAATTACAAATTACTTTTTAATATTTGTTTCATAAATTGAAATAAATGTATAATTAAATAAAATAAGCTTATTTTTTACTTATCATCTATTTATATACACAAATTTGAATTAATAATATATACTTTGGTACATGTGAAACTACTAGAGTATTCTCGAGTACTTGAGTATTTTAAAATTGTACCACTCGATACTCGAGTAGTTGAGATGTCGAATAATTGGAGTCTCTAATAACCACATTCGCATTTGAAAAAAGCTAGATTTGAGGCTACATTCATTATATTATAACGGTGACCATTTTAAGATCTGGAATAGCAAAGGAGGCTTTAAAATTTTAGGATAGACAATACTTGTTTTTATTCGCCCGGAAGTGAACAACGCAGTCAAGTGAGTCAAGTAACCCTAAATGTTGGAATCGAATCGAATCTGACGAATACAATCGAAGAATTAATCAACAAGATTGGCAAATCTTGACCAAAAACAGGTATTATCGTAAATGTTAATATACGAAAAAGTGTCTGGGCCCTGACGTATTATCCGACCGCAAAAAACATGCAAAAAATCAATTCGTATACTGTCGAGCTGACTTAGAGAAAAATGCACGAACTTGTTTGAGTAACTTTGTTACATCTTGAATATTCACCAGATTTGGTTTCATCAGACTTTTATATGTTTCAATAGATTGGTCGGTGTGAAGTGAAAATAGATAACATTCTTGATGGTATATTTTCTCGTTATGTCGTTATCGAAGAGTATAAAAAGAAAATTTATTTATTTTACCGGTGTTATTGAAAGCACAACAAAATATTAAAAACGATAATATTGCAAATAACTAACTGGCGTAAAAAATATTTTCACTTATAAACCTGAACTCCTTGACCGAAACACACTGTTTTTTTTTTGCGCCAAGCACCAAGCGTTTGAATTTCCTAATTCTTAGTTTTTCAATCGATTTTAAATTTGTGATCAAATTCTGTGATATTTTCATCTCTTTCTATCAAACCTTTAAGCTTTAAAATATTTAAAAAAATGATTACTCAACAACTACTAATACGATAGCTTCATTCCTCTATTTTTGCATTGGAAAAAACTTCAATATCTTCAATATAGAAATAAATTAACACTGGTGATTTTAATTGGAAAAAAACGACTCCAAAAGTTTGTGTTTCATCGATAGTACAACGAAATGCATACAGGATCCATCTAATAATAGTGCAGAAACGAACAAAAATATTAATAGATTACATTTGATAAATTTAGAGTTTATCTGAAAAAAATATTTTACTCAACGCTTTTGTCAATAGCATTATCAGTAGATTTTTTAGACATTCGATTCTGTTATCAGTTGATATATGATTGAGAACTATCAGTTTGTATGAATATACTCACATATCATATATTTTTCTAAATTTACTGGGAATGTAAAACATTTTTTTAAGTGTCGCTTCTCGCTTCGCCTCTCGTACTCCACTTCGAAGTGCACTTGCTTTTGGGCGCTATAATTTAAGCTCTATCTATGTAATACGGTAAGTAAAATAACAATGTATTTTAGTTCTACATACATTTTATATATTTGTTGATAGCTATTTCGGCTTACGCCTTCGTCAGAACTAAAATACATTGTTATTTTTCTTACCGTATTATAATGGAGTTCTACCAAGTAAATGCCAACTCAATCTATAAATCTATCTAGGTACTTCAGTTTATATAATTTTATTTGAGTATTTTCTAGTCAAAATTTCGAACGCTAAACTTGTGTTTATATATATACTAGTATTCGAACCCGGCTTCGCTCGGACCAGTTTGGGGTTATGTTCACCTCGGCGCGTAAATTCAGACGGGCCAAGTTGTAACAACTGGCAACTTAATGACCAACAATGCAAAAGTAAATTACAGACCCACAGACATACATGCGCCGTTTCGGTTTTATATATAAGATATTTTGGTTCATATGAAACTAGACGAGTACTCGAGTATTTTGTAAAATGTACTACTCGATACTCGAGTAATTGAAGTCTCTACACACACATTGATAACGAAACATATTTACCGTCGAAGCTTTCGCGAGCGAAATAAATTCGTTTGTTTGAACTTGCAACAACAATGCAAAAGGGAATTACAGACATACATCCCCCGTTTCGGTTTTATATATAAGATATTTATCAATTAAAATCATTAGGACTGCAAATATAATTACTAGGTAGAATTTGAGCTCGGCCCAGTCATCTAGCATTAGTATAGTCAAAAGATCTCACGCCAATGTCTTAATAATTAGCAGGAAAATCAGATTTGTTATCTCTTTTAATTCTTAGTTTGAAAAATATGCCATTAATTTTAGATAAAGTCACACGTAGTCACCTTCTAAAATGTATTATAGTAATTTTCACGCCACGAATTGTATATTATTATATATTTTAATTTTATAATAGGCAAAATCATTATTTTAAATTGCTCACACGCGAAAACATAGGAATCATTTTATTTTAAGCTGCACTTAAGCTATGTTTCATTTTCTTCATCTTTATAATTTAATAAACGAATTTTTTAGTACTATTTCCATATGCTCACGATGAGAAAAACGGTGTTGATCTTTATCGGAATATATCTGGATGTGATACTAAAAAAGTGTTTGGTTTACCCATTTATAATATTGACTTTCCACCGAGAAGTGACAGTAAACGCCTTAATTGTGATATTCTTAATAAACCCAACTTCAGCAGGTATCTAAAATTAATCAATAAAAACCGGCTTTGTGGACATCCAGTGGGACTATTTTCAAAAGAGGTCATTCTACGAGACCTGCTTGTTACACCGTCGTTCACCTTTTTGTTCAATGACTGTGATTATATAAAGATAAGGCAAAGATAGAACAAGTTATCATTCTGTTATGCACCGCTTGAAAAATCGGATGGTTGGGAGGTAATCGAGAGATCATAGATATACATGCTTTTGAATAGAAATACAGCTATTCAGTAAGTGTTCGTACTGGGATTCGAACCTGTGAACATCGCAATGGAAGCCAGCAATTGAACTTAGATTGAATAAAATTAATGATTAACTATACACAAAATATCAAAATTGCTAAACGGTCCGTGGCGCAGTGGCAACGGCTCTGACTTGCGTGCCGGACCGCCCGGGTTTGATTCCCGGTACTGTTCAAAGGCATGGATGTTTTTGTTGTTGAAAATCCCTTCCCACCTTTCCGATCCCAAAAAGCAACGCATAGTGACAGCGATTAGCTAATCACTAGCCCTGTCCTAGTTGTTTCCTTTCCATTCCTACTCTCTTCGAAAAAGAGAGGTTGAGCAACTGACTAACATGCAGTTCTCGTAGAAAAACATATGTTGAGATAAGCTCCGTGAGGAGTCCATATGATCCAAGCTGGGAGCGGACATGGTTAAAAAAAAAAACTTTGATATCAATACGGGGAATATAACATGATATCTTCACAAAACAATATTTCTGGTCAGACAGTAAGCCTGAAAAAAATAATAACGCATTTGTAAAGATTTTCCAGTGGTTGATTGACTTCATACAAAAATGAGCACAGCTTCCGATAGATATCAAATGATATATGCAAATCAATGAATTCGCAATCTAATAAATCGACAATTTGATTGAGTTTCCATTTTCGATTTCGTATCAAATTTATAACATCAAATTGAACAATTTACGATGTTGCCCGCACCAAAATTTAGAGAATGGTCTGCGGCAGCCTTGAGCGTTATTATACAGTGGGCTAGATTTAATTAACGCCATAAAAAATGTATACTCACATTTATACGCCCGGCCATATTTCTTACACTAGCTGCTATGCAATCAATTAGCCAAATAAAATCTGACACGAGAACATTTTTCCGTTTGATAATGGCATTTATTTTTTTTCTCATGATGCAATATTATTGAGTATTATTATCTTTTTAACTGCTGATAATTAAATAGCATTGACCGAAAAATACAAACATTTCATTGTATTTTATCTATTATGCTGTGCATTTTTTAGCTACTTTATTATACCGGCACCGCCTCAACTGTCCCAATATAAAACAAATGAATTTATGTTAATAATAAATAAACATATTCGCTATCAATGAACATATAGACTTACATTATTTCCAATTATAGGTTTAACCCTACCTAATGGATTGCATCTCATTAGTTAATATTTTAAAATTGCTAACGTTATTAGTAGTTTACTTATTTGTTTGCTTTGCATTGATACCATAACCCCCTCCTTGCTTCCTGTAGAAAAGAAAAAATTCCAAACTCCATTTTGTAATTTTATCATTTTAAAATATTAGAATCAACTTGTTTTTTTACTTAATCAAACTTTGCGATAGTTAGTCTGAAGATGCCTCTGAAACAGGCGAAATACGTCTCACAATTAGTAACACAATACGTGAAATAATCAAAGTTTATTTAAATTTTATATTAAAATGAACTTCGATAATGTTAGCGCCAAATCCATCGAAAGTATTAACCACCTTTAAGGTGTTCACTGTCTATTAACATATAGACCCCTACCATGCTATTCTCAACAGAAGCTTTTCAACTAAAGCAACGTTTAGCTCAGTTTCTCAACCTCTATATTTTCAAAAAGTATAGGAAACGAAGATTATAGCTTGTACAGTACAAGTGGTTAGCTAATTACCGTCAAAACAATCCATTTTGAGGATTGGAAGAGTGGGAGGGAGAAATTATAGAAATTTATTGGAAAAGTAATTCACAAATTGGATTAAAAAATCACTTTACGAAAATACTATTTCATATATTTTTTATATAAGCATTTGTAGCAAAAAATATAAAAAAATATATGTATTAGAAATCAACCGTGTTAAGCCGGAGTATTTCTTCAGATAGTATTAATTAATTAGTGCTGTGAAAAACGAAAAAGATATTTCAAGATTGTAAAAATTTTCTTATTTTTTTTTTAAACAGCACTGGTTTTTGCAAAACTCTTCACATTTAAATAAATTAGCAATAATCGTTTTGCTTCTTTCGTCTGCAATTGTATATTATTAACAATTTCGGTTTATCTGATGATAAATCAATCAAGCCTGCTATTTTTTTTTTATAACTGTTAAATAATTATTTTGAAACAATAACATCAATAACCTCTTAACGGTATTAATTCAAAGAGAGACAAAGAATGATTATTTTACTTTTAAAGTTTTCACTATCAATACTTACTGAAATGGCATTGTAATAAAAATAATAACACATTATTACTACTTATTCCACATTAAATTGATTGGATGATGCTCACCGTGAAGGAAACCGGTTCTGATCCAATAAATGTTATTTGGAATAAGTACTAAAAACGTGTTACTATTTTATTATAATTATTTTACTTAAAATATTATTACTTTCAATCCTTGTTGGAAAAAATATGTATTAAAAAATAACTAAACTATTATGATCATAACCGGTTACGTTCATAACGAGTTATATCAACGTATCGTAGTGCTGACAAAGAGCTTGTTCGATCCTGACTATTAGAAAAAAACTAATATTGTATACATAATTTACAAATATACTTTTATCTAGTTGGATATCCCCATACATGTTAGCATTTTAAATATTAATAATATCTGTATACGGATATATCTGAGTACAATAATCTACGTGAAATTTCATTTCGAATAAGTTCGATTGTACCATCTTCTTTTGCTGGTTCAAATCGTTTAATGTATTTCTGATGACAAAATTGCACTAACACTTTTTTTACTCAATCAATATGACTTTTTTCCTGCAAGGAGATTATATGTACATGTAGGTTGCATTGTTAATAAAATCTGTTTTAGATAACTCTGCCACCATTTAAATTTTCGTGTTTGGTTGACTAAAGTATTTTTTTTGTATTATTGAATATCTTTTCAACCAAGAAATCTTATTTGTTACTAATACGAGATTGTGAAATGGTTGAATGTTTCATATCCTTTTTGCTGAAACATGCAATACGTTTTGAATTAACCCTTATAAAATAGTTTTAAGATTAAGATACAGTAAAACACTTATTTGATATATTGTAAGCTTCACACGCACACGCACATCAATTACACCGGCGCCGCGTCTCCAGATAGTGCTGGTGAAATGACCGTTTTATTTATCGATGGCCCATGTGTGAGGAACTTTTCCGTTATTTATTAGGAAACTCAATTCACAAAATTAAAAAATCAAAAGAACAAATCTCTAACTCTACATACTAAAAATTACATTTAGTACCATCCCGATATTATTATATCTCGAAAGTGTTCAATCTGCAAATGACTTCCGATTGAAACACTATAGTAATTGGTGGAGTGGCAGCAGATAAATAATCTTAATTTTTGTTTAAATTTTTAGTAATTTAGGTATATCATTTGGCCTTTATTGATTTACACCATTTTATTTATTTATTAATACATAAAAATCACTTGAAAGAGAAAAAAAAATATTAAATTTAAAGAGCTTACTGACATCTGTTATAAAAAAATAAGTAATTTTTTAAATGAAAATTATAAGCTCTCATTAATAATCACAGCTTTTAAAAAATTCTCACAGAGTGCACTCGCCGGCAAAGATTTCACTTGTTGAATATAATTATTTTGTAAGTAATATGGTTTCCAAAAACTTTCTCCGTCGCATATTAACACAGCAGTATAAATGACAGTATTCATGTATGCCATCTATACAGACGAACCATTACTACATTACACACGGATGAGTGAAAATATAGAAAATATTTTTTTATGGTTTATTCCTTAAATAATTTATAACTATTTATAAAAAAATATTACCCAATTTAAAACTGTCGTCTTGGTGATAATATAAAAATAAAACAGGAATGGAGACTTTCCTTTCAATATTGAGTAATTACATTTTCCCCATTTTCAATGAAGCAACATTATATTATATTTCAATTAGTTAATGCTATATTTAAGAATTTTAATGGATTTCAAATAGAAATGTAATCAAAACTATTCCGTTTCCTTTCAACCAAATCCATCACACAGATAACTATACTACCTCAACTTTATTTTATTTTAGCAATATTTTGTTTTTTAAGGAAAATCTGGTTACATGACTCGTGGTTATCTGGTTGATTATTCTGATCGACAATAAACATGATCGATCTTGGTTGAATCATATTGTGAATATTGTGAGCCTATAAATAAAAGTCACCTGTTCTGCTAAAATTATATTTAAGCATGAAAGACTGTTCTGCATATACCTGTTATAAAAATATTCACATGTTTTGATGGGTTCCATGACAAAACAGAACATGACAAAACAGAATATGACAAAACAGAACCTGACAAAACAGAACGTGACTTTTCAGAATATGATAAAACAGAACAAGAATTTTCAGAACATGACAAAAAACCTAACCTAACCTGTTTTATCATATTCTGAAAAGTCATGTTCGGTTTTGTCCGGTTACCGTTTTGATTATGGCTATATTAAGATCGATGCCAATATTATTTGTACCATATTTTGTTTCAAATCAAAAGCTTGATTCTGACGCACTTGCGCAATGGTTATTCAAAGCCACTGAGCAGGAGCCATTTTCAACAAAACTCTATATACTGCCTCCAGACAATAAATAGAACCTCCTTTAACGTGTTCGTGAATGACAATGGATGCACGCGTTTCAAACGGAAGTCACCGCAGCGCCACCGACGAAACGTCAGTCGCAGGAAGCTAGCGTTGGCCTAGAGGGAAAGTTAAGAACTTGCCTGGAAAAAAATATTATTAATTTTCATCGTATTTTTCCGGCTGTCTCGCACATTTTTTAGCGTTTTAATTTAATCGAAGAAAAAAATTTCAGATTGAAAATTGATTAACAAATTATAAAAAATATTTTTTTATTGGTGTAAAAATAGTTATACTCAACACAACCTTATCCTCAAATTTTTTATTAGTATAAATATAATATAGTCACTTTAGATTCGCTCACTTATTTATAACATTTAATATCCACTTGATATAGTAAAACAGATTTAAATATCCTGTAAAGATATTACCTCCTGTAGTATCCTGTATTTTTGAACATATAAACCCTCCAATAATAAATATAAATGGAATTTTGGAAAGTGAGTCTGATATCCAAAACAAAATGTATTTCTAATATAATAATGCCAACCGTCGAACATTTCCAAATTTGAACACAGTTTGAACACTCAAGAATTTTCAAATAAAAATCATTGCTTTATAGAAATTTAAGAATATGGTACATGTACTGTGTTATCATTTAAATTATCAATAAGCCACCATTTTTTTCTTAATTTTACTTATAACCAATCCAATTACTGACTTTACCTAGTAATGGAACCTTGTCGTCTATTTTAAGCGCACGTCAGTAAAGTTATTAACTGACTTGTACCTACGTTTTACTGCTCATGCCAACAGGTAAACACTAACTGTTGATACATAGCTCATAGAGCAGCTCTCATCAAACTTTACATGAACTATCGTATACGCCGCCCAATAAATTTACTTAAGCGTTCAAAAGATTATATTTTCGGGTTTTACATAATGAAAATGTACAGTGAATTTAACCCGTAAAATGCGTGATTTTTTTTCAAATATTATGTTTCAATAATGGTATTCAAAAAAATAAGTATTTTAATACAAAATAGTTTGTACTCGAATGAGGACACCTTGCATTTTAGATAAAAAAGTGAAAGTTTATATCATGCTTGTATTGAACATAATATGAGTGATATTTGAAATTTGGAGTAAAATTCTCCTCATTTTACTTGATAAACAAATAAGTATCTTCCAGGCATGATTTTTCATAAAAAGCAAAAACATATTGTATCTAAATAACATAAACTTCGTGTGATGGTATATATTATATATTTCGTACGTGCATGGTGACCTAAAACAAGTACAATTCAAAATATAACTACATACTTTATTTTAAACAGAGGTTCAAATGCAAATATACTACCTTACTTTAATGAATAATAATTATTGTATTTTTTTTCTATGTAAATATACATGGACGTGGTGTGAAGCTGCAATAGTAAAGCGATCTCAGGATCGAACAGGCTGAGATTTAGTAACATTTTAGTTTTCTGAATATAAATGTGTTATAAGCCCAGTGCATACATAGCTTTCCTTGACTGTTTTTGTTTCAACAAAAGCATGAATATTTTGAAAAAAATATCTTGTTGAAAAAGCAATGTACACTTTTAATTGAAATAAAATAATAATCCGTACTTACCTACTGTTTATATACGCTAGGCGTATGATACTATCAACATGTTAGAAGAATATTTAATCTTCTCGCGTGTCGCTTAATATCCTCACATTTGATCTCATAATATGATAGCGTATATGCTAGTATTTTATTTCATTAAAACATTAAAAAGCTCTTTGGAACTTTAATAATTGAAGTATTTTATGATATATACAAAAACTTTAATTGCGCTACAGTCCGAACGACGAGTAAAGCTTTGCGCACCTCCAGACATTCCGCATCGGCGATGTCAAATTATGCGTAATATTTTATCATCGTCTGCTTCCATTTGAATAATATAATGCCGAACTAAAATATCTTTATAGTGTCATGCGGGGATTGAGAATGGTTAAAATCTCTGATCATTTACAATTTTACATCATAAATATTATTTTTCAACCATACTTATATGCTCCTGGGACAATCTTTGGAATAATTCACACAACATATTGGTTTAACTAAAGAAACTATAAACATGCATAAAGATTGATGGCGGCAATAACGCTTCAACACCGTGTAAATAATTGATTCAATTTGCTCATGACATCCAACATCGATATAAGCACTGTAAAATTTGCAGTGATTCGGAAGGCTATTAACTGTATAATGTATACATATAATATAATATCCTTATATATATTGAGAAGACCTTGATTCGGCTCTCTCGTAAATCGGAGAAGGAGCCTCCTATTCGACACTTAGGAAGAGGAATTTTGGGAACGGAGTAAGAGAAACATGGTGCTCTTATAAACAAAAAACGATCTCAAAGCGTTATGTGGGCGCGGTTAGCACCCATTATTTAATTGTTATTCATTTTCACAGACTTTACACACGGATTTAACACAGATAGATTAAACAATACACGTTACGTTCTACAATACATAACACACGACTATTATAATTGCAAAGGCGATATCATGAATTTACTAGACTTTATCCTTAGGGAGAGGATTAGGCGCGTGCATTCTCTATCTTGTCCAATCTCTCACTGCCAACTGTATGAAAGAAAGCGTTTCCATCAGGTACCTAAAGACCGTTACAAAAATACCGTTAAACGTCAGCCCGATAAGCCATTATTTATGGCCCATCGAACTTTGCATGAAATACCATGCACTCAGGGCATGAAAGATTCAAGAGACATTTAGAGCGAGACGTCCGCATAAATGTCTCTTTTACAAATTTGAATCACTCTATATTGAATCGCTATAGATTTCAATATAGAGTACTAGTAAAAATGAATTTATTTCCTGATATCGACTTAAACTCATTGACTGAGGTGAATAATAGATCGTTCAAGAGAGTTCTGATTACTTACCACATAAGGCGGTGTCAATATGTTTGAATTTTTCCGTTGATATATGAATCTTCATCAAAAAGTATGATTTCTGATTCCATTATATTTTCAACCTTCTCTTACTTACGTTTTCATAGAAACTAACCATAGCCAATTAATACAATAACAGAATATAGTGATTTATATATTTTAGCAACTATAATAAGGGTGATAATTTTACTTGTTAACAGTCTTAGCTGAGCCTAGTAATCTTAAATAGTTATTTTGATAATTGAAAACGAAGTTTATTTATTTATTTTAAATTCCACTAACGACGAAAAATTCAATAAAGCATACATAGTAAAGTCAATTTTGAAAACAGAATTTCATTATACATTAACAATTTCAAAACGTGCCAAGCAGGTTTTTTCTTTTCAACTTATTAGGCTGTGAGTGGTATAAATCAGTGTGTTGGAATGACGTTTGGAGATAGGAGCACTGTAGCTATGATTTTTAGCAAAGAAAATATTGTTTTTTAATTTATTAAAACTGGAATTTTTTAACAAATGGTAATACTACCGAGTACGTTTTCTCACTTAGACAAGATAGAAAATGATTTGCTGTCAGCCATTTTATGTTACAGAATCAATATTGACAACGACGGTGATTAAAGCTTATGTGTATACATACATATGAATCTTTTCATTTATTTTACTCTGAAAACAGAATAGAACTGAATAAAATTTTAAAAAATGATCCACTCAACACTATGATATAAATAATTTGAAACAAAGAAATAGAATTTACAGATTATTTAAACTTATTAAATATTAAACAAATACAAGGCTAATGTCGGTACATCAATGTTTATCGATAACTAAAAAATACTTATGTGCGCTTTATGTCTGCCTGAGAGACTAATCCCTGTTAATTAAAATAATTTAAAACAATCCCTTTAGGGAGTGGAACAAAAGAAATATCATTGACACGCCGCAGTGATCACATTTAAAATAACCCTTCGATGCAAGGTATAGAAGATAGAATTGGTTTCAAAACTTTCAGCCTTTCAAAATCGGTTTAGATTAAAAATAAATTAAATGTGTCATAACTGTAGAGTTTATAAAAAGCTATTCCGATATCAAATATAGTGGGCAGCGTGCTTAAATGAGTTTTTGTGCCCATCAACTATTTTTCTTTTGGATATCTATTTGATGGAGCTTCAAGTTCTAAGGCACGTTGGCGTCAAAGTTCTTCCCGTCGTCTTCATCTTATAGTTTAGTTTTAATATTCCAATTGCATTTTCTTCCTAACGCTGCTGACAGGAGGCTAGTGCTAGATCGCTGTGGTGGTAAACAATCCCTAGTGAAACCAGTTCAAGAGGTCAGGTCACTTTTTCTTTTTACCTATAGACAGTCATCGAGAGGAATGGTTGTGCATCAACAAATTATCTCATGGAATTTTCCATGGTGGCTTAATTTTCTCAATATATCTTAAACTTCTTTAAAGAAATTATAAATAGTTAAACAGACTTTCATATGAGTTTGAGGAGATGTGGAATATTAAAAATTAAATACAAAACCAATTTAAAAAAAGTAAAAATAATTATGTACATCAAAATAAAAAATATCTCTCTAATTGTGTAAGATCACTTCAGCTTAAATACTCATTTTTTTCAGCTACAATTTCTTCCCAATATTACCTCTGTAATAAAAATAGTATTTCTATTATAGTACGTATGTTATAACTACTTTTTAACAGAGTAAATTATTTAGTTTTTTGCATGACAATTTGAGTTGTTAACTTCGTTCAACGTTCACCCATCCGATTCGTATTTAAGCAACAGCGTGTGTTCGTCAGTTTTAATTAATATCAGTTCGACAACAATTCGACGAGGTGATGGATTCTCGGTAACACTAATTCGGAGCATTGATAATTTATTTAAATCTAAATTTTGATTGTTTTGTATCTAATTCAAATAACTAGTTTTATAACAACCTCCTTAAGCCACAACAACTCACACAATTCACAAATAAAACATTGTATGTGTTTTAATTTTCTCAACATATTGGACCTTAAAAAATGCTCTTATCTAGTTATAATAATCTAATATATAAAATCAATGTTTGTTTGTTCGTATTTTATGTGTTGCCATACCGTTCATCCGATTGCTATAAAACTTTGTCAACTTATTGTTTGCACTTGCGCAAAGATTATAGGCATAGTGAAATCAACTTACAGTAGGTTTTTTTTTTATATTTAATGTGCTGCCAATTTTGACAACTTATTGTTGCACTTGAGCAAAGGTTATCATAGTACAATCTACTTATAGTAGGTATATTAAATAAATATCAATGTTTGTTCATATTATGCGCTGTCATACAACTTATTGTTGCACGTTCGCAAAGGTTATAGGCATCGTACAATTAACTGTCAGTAGATAGCGTGTGTCATACCATAGACAGTCGGCAAAAGACAAACAGCAAACGTCAAACGGCAATTGTCATCGATACCGATCAATGTAAGTGAAATTAAATTGAAATTATTTATCTAAATATTGTGCATCCGAAAGCACTTCAATTATCACAAACACTTTCTTTGTTTGAGTGGCATTGCATCGCTTGCCAGGTACCGGCCAGTAGTTAATGAATTTCAATATTAAAACAGTTTTAAAAATCGAGTGATGAGATTTCACAAGACCCAATAATTGTTCAGACAATGCTTCAAATCTTCGACTGGAAAAATTCATCCACGTATTGTAGGATGTCCAATACAGCCTCAACCCACCTTTATATCCTATCCGTTTCTTCCAGAACACTTTCATTTAAAACCTTCGATTGAAAATGGATTTTATGTTTCCATTTAATTACCTGCTTAGTTGTCAAATCGAAAAAAAAGGTTTGTATATACAAGGGAAATATTCCACTACAAACAATTCTTTTTTACGCGATGACAATACCTACTTAATAACAGTATTTTTTTACGTCACAATAATCTGACTTGAATCATTTTATAGACAACATGACGAAACAGCTCAAATTAAAGCCTGTTCGTAAATATCCATCATAATTACGAAAAAGATCTACAATATTATATGTACGTATTCATTTATATGTTTAATCAGAGCATTTTTCCGAATGTTTCAGTGCAACTGTACTATTTGCATAATTCGATTATCATGTATACCTCTACTTATGAAGCCTCACAACGCATAAAAAATCTCAGTACATTCCCTGAGATGTAAAAAAAGAGTGAGTTAAATTTTTTAAACTTTACTCGCTATTTGAAATACTTTCAAACAAAAAGAAAAACATTTTAAGGTTCTGAAAGTACACGCAAACAATGAAAAGGCCCGTTGCGGATATACCTACTCCTTGTTCTTGATACTAATAAGGGTAGATATGTAACGGGTAAATACTTTGAGACAGGAATCAGAAGTCTAAGGGTGGTCTCCGACAGACATTTGTAGGACTTCTGTATATGGTTAAGGGGTAGCAAACCATTTTAAAATAATAGGTTATTTGGTAAAAAATTTCATCGATGTGATCGACACAATATACATTTACCAATGATTCTTAGTATTTTATATTTAATTAATAAAGCATACTTTATACCGCATCGATCAAATAGAAGATGCTTAAACAAATCAAATAAACGATATTGATGTTTTGCACTTTTAGCATTTCTTTCATGGAAGCTTGTGTATTATAACTATGCTGTAACTCGATAAATTTACAAGATTGTTTTCTTTATAAAATATATTTATATGATATTATAATTTGCCGTCTGTATCGAATAATTTGACTAGTACAGGACCAAGTGGTAAGGTAAAACACGTTTTCAGTATCAGATAGGGTTAGAGAGAATGTGATATATTACAGATATCCATTCGTTTTACATAAATCAATATGTGAAACATCCATTACGGGACTTGAGCTCGTGAGCTTTTAAATCAAAGACAACGACGTTAATCAATCGACTACGAGTCGTTAACATATATCATAATCATTTCATTTCATAATGTGGAGCATATAATAAACTCTTAATTATTGTATCCTCTCGTTGTTTAGGGAAAATTTCCTTTTCTTCGAATGTAATAGAAAATGCGTAGGTACACACATTTATTACGTTCGCGTATTTTGTGTTGGAATAAAGAAAAACTTTTATCCTGTTGAAATTGCTTCTTTGGTAAAATCAAATCGTCAACTTTGTAACAAGCTGGTAGCAAAAACGATGAAGAATAAAGAACATTCGACTATAAAAATTGTATAATATTCATACATAATAGTTTTAAGCATAAAGCTTTCAAAACTCATACTTAAACTCTCATTGACTCTCTTCGATGCACCAAATATACCACAGTATTAATACCAGCCAAGTTATAATCGAATTCATTGCTATACAATTCTCAGATATTTCATTACTTATAGCTACATAGCTAGTGTACTCGTGACAAACTACTACAAAGGACAGGTAAATCAGAGTATATTGCAACAGAAATTCCATGTTAATTAGTCAAACGGTCAGTCAGTAGTCAATCTAACTTGATCATGTCAATTCACATAGGGGTAGCATTACGTTGCTTGTTTCGTTGAAAGCTTGTACCTTATGCCAATACGTTGAATCAATTATTACAAAAAAAAATTGACTTTGATGCTACTTTGTGATACAAAAATTCTATATCAAAATATTTCTCCAGAATATCGTGTAAAACTTTGTATCTGACGAAAGAAAATAAAATAATATTACTTTTGTGGATATATTCTATAGAACAAATTCACTTGTTGTTAGTGCTCTGTGTGCTTTCTAATAGATATTCTACCGAATTCATTTGAAAGCGTAACGATTAAAAACGTATTGTCGTTTTGATGCTCAGTTCATATTTAAAAAGATATATTATCTCCTGACATGCTAAAAAAGTTAAATTACATTATATCAGCTCAAACGTGAATGATATTATAGTTTAAAATTTATTTTTAGAGCTTACACGGTGCTTGGAGGAAGCTCTTAGGCATTTTAAGGCATTTCAAGTGCACAACTGAACTCTGTGATGATGTCAGTTCAAGTTCATTCGTACATTTGAAATGCCTGAAGATGCCGAAAGGCGAAACTCGGATTTTTAATAATAAAACTCATAGAAATGTACAAAATTAAAATTTTATTTTATAGTCAATCAATTTCATCTCAAGGAGAAAGATATCACAAACAAGCATGACCAAGATCCCAATTTTTATTCGCAGAAAACCAAATTTGATATTGACCTTGCCGGGACTCCACAAGACCACAGAGGCCGACCACTTTACGTATTTCTTAGAATCGGTGTTGACACGTGTAGTCTCTCTAATCGTATCTTTGGGCTGTTTTTAAACACATATAAACAATACAAGTATTTTCTTTCGGTTAAAAAAATCGTCATGATTTGATTTGCTCAACTCAGAGAGTCATCATTCTCTATTGGATGATGGCATTTGACTAATGTTTTTCTATTAATTTACTCTCAATCTATTTAACACCGTGCCAGTTTAGTGATCTTATTCCAACTCGAGGAAGACACTGGATTACACAACAATAAACACAACTATACATCCAAACAATTTTGATTACAATTTCTTGGCGTATTCTCTGTACTCGTTTAAGCTCAGCAATTACATTATATTTGCTCTTACATTCTTAATATTTAAAATATTCTATCAAACTCGTCATTTTACTTTAAGTTAATTTGAAAAATAGTGGACTTCTACCACACGCTACAGTGAGTGCTAGATTCAACATGTTCGAAATAATGTGCCCTTGTATTAGTGGGGCGTTCCCTACGGTAGCTTTTATTTTATTTATCGTTTTCCACTTAGCTTAATCATTTTTGTTTGCATAAGAAAGTGTATGTCATATAATAAGTAAACGAAACATCATATTCATTCTTGTCTGATACAAAGGTTTCAACAAGATTGCGTCGAAAAGTAACCATTTGACGTTGAACAAAAAGTTTCAACGTACCTTTAAATTAAATGATGTCGCGGTTTACATTTATGAATACCAGATGCGATAATTGATCGTTGATTATCGAAGTCGAGCGGAAAAGTCTCGAACAGCCGTTATTGCAATTAATTTACACTTTCACATATTGGTTTTCTAATCCACATTGCATCTTAACTTAGCCAAATGAATGAGATGAACAGAATAAATATTCCATGCTTATACATAATAAAAAAGGTTATAAGGTTTTTAAAAAATCATATAGTTTTCAATTGAAGTAGTACATTTCTTTGTAAAAAAAAATATTGCCAATGATGTTGGTTGGTGGCGCCATCTTCAGAGAAAACAATTATGAATTGAAATTACAAAATTAAAAAAAATATCCATATTTTCTACGCAGCGTAAAAAATATTTGCATGGCTTTTAAAAACTATATTTACTATTGATCCGAAGTGGAATAAAATATTTCTGCATGGCAACACTTAGTAATAACTAATTCAATTTACTGTTCATCTTAAATATAATAGAATCATAGTGACGTAAGTATTCCATCCATCAGTGAAAATTTTTCGCTTCCTACTGAAGGTAGCAAAGTGTACTTGACAATGTGTGCTCAGCAAAATTAGTAAAAATTATCAGATATTTTCAAAATTCATTCAGGCGCTGATTATTCAATAGCAGTGGGTTTTTTAGCTCGCGATTATTTAGACAGTATTAAATTGTTGTTAAAGGAATTAACTGGCATGCTCCCAATTTTTACCTACGTGGTCGTTGCCAAATCCAAACGTTTTTTTTATCAGAACTTGTTTGTCGCGTTGATCATTTGAGTCATCAGTCACAAGGACTCAAATGGATTTTTTATGTAAATAATATGTTGCGTTTTTTAATGCCATTCTCTGTATAGTATATTTTTTATGTAAGGTTATATCTTTATTATATTTGTCAAACGCATGGCGCATTGGCATTGTTTTAAAATAATACCCATTTTTATTATATATGTATTTTATATATTTTTATCAGGGTGTCACTCGTTTCGAGCATTTTTTTATTTATTGAAATATAGTATTTTTCCGAAAGGTGTCACTATTAATGATTTTAATAAATTATTCAATATATTACAACAAAAAAATGTTTTTGATCCCTGACAAATGCATAAATACCTACCCTCAGCCCATCCTACGTACTACTGATGAGCACCGCACCCTCCCCCTACCTTCCTCCGGCACTCAGCACAGAACCTGTGTCACTCCGTTCAGTACAGTGTCACAAGTCACTTTGAAAATTGTCTGTAGACTATTTAACTCTCAAAAAACAGTTAGTTCTATCTTTTCCAAATTCACTCATTCCTTGTTCAAATATTTGAAATTGGCGCGTTATTTTTAACCACAAGGACGATTCGTTATCAGCTATCAGCACGCGCTTGTTAGCCACGTTATCATTTATTCATTCGGCCTATTTGTAATTCGTTGTGTTCCTTTTTTGAAACTGACAGATGGTTATCAGCCGCGCGACTTGTAAACTTTAAAAAAATTGAAAAGCAAAATAAACAGGTGTTAAAATCTTGACATACGAGTCACGTGAGATATCATTATTAAAAAACTAAGTGAGAGTGTGAGTGTTATCTTTGTAAGTATGGTTTCAATTATTACAATATTTCATTGATAACTGACCTGTATTGTGATATTTTAAGTATCTCTACCTCATACATACTCACCACAATAACTATAGTATAACCACGCGCATTTTTCAATCCGTCGTTCAAAATTGTGTAGTACTAAATTAGAATTTTTTGAATTTTGTACTTTTCCATGAGTTTTGTCGCTAACGACCCGGGTTTCGCCTTTCGGCATCTTCAGGCATTCCAAGTGCACGGATGTACTTGAACTGACTGAAATTCAAAAAATTCTAATTTGATATTGAAATTCCATCAAGCACCCTCAGTCGAAATACTTAATTGTGTAGTACTGTTCAGTAATTTTTCATTTTCAAATATTAAGAACTGTACCGTTCATTTACACAGATATTTTTTTGTTATATTCACACATTTTTGCCTGAATGAATGATTATGTAAAAATTAAGATTAATTTCATAACAATTCTATGAGAGTAGTCAGCGTCGTTACTAACGGATGAATCCGATTAAATTATTACTGAGGCAAACTGCAAATATCTAGATAATTTACAAAACAAGTCGTCATAGTTTTAGGCGCACTATAAAAATGCATTTTTTAATTAAATTTGTTGAAAAATTAACGGCTGTTGCAAATAAAATCAATTCTCAAGGCATTTATAAACGAACTATTTCATTTTCATTGTTTAACGATCGTATTAGTTGTATTGTGAGATAATAAACAATTAACTATCTATAAACATATTAATTTCTGAATGAATATACTTGATAAAAATCTTGAAGCGATTATCAGAATGCATAGAATGTTATACCGATAATTAATCTTCACATGAATATGTCCATTTATAAGGTGTTCATTTAAAATACTTTATGGAATTGCATTAAATCAAAAAAAAAATCTTTAATTGACAATCTTCAGTTGAAAATGCTCACGATGATCAAAGCATGTCCTGATTCAAATAAATTTAAGTACAAAAAATATCTTACTATTTTTCGACGTCGATGTGTAATTAATAACTTATTGAAAAACGATGGACTGTAAAAAAGTATATATACGATTGGATTCGCTCAACAAGTTAGAACTGATTACGGATATTTTTTGGGATATCTACGTCTCGTGTGTTTTTCACTAAAGAGTTATCTAAAATGAAAGGCAGTCAAACATAACCAGAAGTATTAGACAAGCCTATCTATTTTTATTCTTTGAAATAGGTAACAAACAGCCTTGATCTAAATAAATTCCCATAATGATGTATGTGCAAATCGTCCGTGACATCTAAACCGCGTATGCAAATTAGTACTAACGTACCAATTATTATCCGTTATGCGTTGAGCTGCTCTATCAGAACAGAATTTTTAAAATAGTCGTGGTCGTCGTGGAGTCCTTTACTTTTTAATAGTTCAGCTAATTTCCAATAAAAGTAAAAAAAACAATCTTACAAATTATGCATTTATGCTATATATAAATATTTTTTCCGTGCCATATAGGCTATAAAGCATAGCTTAGCTCTAAACAAAAACTTTTCTATATGTGAATCGTTTAAATTTTGTATTTTCTATGAGCTTTCTCGCTAACGACAAGGGTTTCGATTTTCGACGTCTTCAGGTATTTCAAGTGCTTGAATAAACTTGAACTAGCACTCAGTAATCATGCACCTTCAGTCGAAATCCTAAATTATAGAAACTTTTCAACTAAAACTGCTTATTGCTCAGTTACCAACCTCTATTTTTCTAGGAGAGTAGGGATTGAAAGGATAGGGCTACGGCAAGACTAGTAGTTAGCCAAACACTTATATATATATATAACGGCCCGTGCTAGCATTTGAGCTCATGAACTCCGCTTCTAAAGCCAGTGACGGTGACAGTCAATCAGGACTAGGGTTTCCAATCCCGGGAACACGAAGTTTTCAATACCTGATGAACCCCAGGATAAGAAAATTTAATTTTTGCGATTAATTTATTTTTCAAGCGTTATCGAATTATTACTAAAAACATCGTAATATTTCGTCATCTTAGGAACACTGGATGCTCATGAAAAAATTATATTTGCTGCGTTATGCATTTATAGCAGCATTGAATATAAAAAATCATTGTATTAAATTGAATTAATTTATTTATTTCAATCTGAATATAATAAATGTTTTCTAACGTTTATCGCGGTATTTTCCGATATATTGTAGTATTTAGCTTAGGGCAAGCATTTTTTGTTTAAATTATGTGTACATACAAATTCTTACGCTTTTAACAACACAAAAAAAACCAATTTCTCAAACAAGGGATTCCTTTCAAATCAACAAGTGACATTTCTCAGAACTCGCGTTATCGATAAAACAGACATCTGTTTTAGTTCACTTCGGTCTGGTAAACTCGTTAGAATTTAAGGGCTTACCGAAAAACATAACTTCACTTCAAAGCCATATTGAAAGATAGGCATAAAGATTTTGAATCTAAAAGCAAAAGATGGTCGTTCTTAAAAATGTTCTCATAACATTTTTATTGTTTTTTGTTAAATTGAAGTACATAATTATTCCAATTCATTTACTTAATAATGTCAAATGCAGAACCACCTGGCTGTAGCATAAAATTATAAATGATATTCTGTAACTGTATGTTAGTTATTGTTTAGCTATGCAAGACAAATCATTCGAGATTTCTCATTTTTGTCGCTTTTTTTACATTATCAATTTTACCTATTTTTACTTTGAATAAACGCAATTAAGATTAGATAATTATACTCACAAACAAATCGTCAAATTACAATTTTAATCGAGTAATAACTTTACAAGTAAAGATATCACTCGATTAACCACTTGTCTTTGCTGTCAGTAGCCAAAGAGTCAACATCGTTAAACATCCAAGTAGGTACGGACAGTTTCACAGTACCTAACTGAATTATCAATATATTTATTGATTTGTGTTACATGGATCACTGCAATCCTTTCGATCACAAAAATGGAAAAAAATATTTTATGGATTTAAATGTCATAGTATGTGTATATCTCACGAAAGCTAGTTGTGCGTTTGCTAGAAGAATCAATTATAAATGACGACTGTTTAATTAAAATAGCCATGCTATTCAACCTACGTTTTCAGCTAAAATGTATTTAATTTTTGATTCGTTAATATATTTCTGTTCACTAAATTTTCGTTCGTAAATATTTCTTCTTTCTCAGCTGTGGTGTCACGAGCTCGTGTCCCTGAATATAAAATAACATAAACCTTCTGCCTGTAACGCACATCACAACACTGCGTTTGCGCACGAGTGTTGATCGAATGTCGACAGATGACACTTCCACCTGGTGTATAATATTTTTTAAGCATGATGTTATGCGTTATAAATCGTGGGAAAGAAAATATAAATAGAAATTCTGTGATACGTTAAATTATTTTTAATTCTTAATTTATAGCTATCATTCAACAATCATCTAAGTGAATGAACACTTAACTGTTATTATCAAGCATTTATTCTATGTTTGTTATTAAAAATAATGATGTTTTAAAAATAGTTCTGTACCATTGGTATGTCTAATTGACGCCTCAATGTCACCGACCCCCTTGTTTATAGTTTTTAAACACGCTTGTATAATATATGCGATTACGCTAGAAAAGTTACTGTCTTTTTTGGATCAAGTCGTTTTACATAATTAATCGCATTCAAATATGGTTTTTGTTAAATCTTATATAGAGAGATTCACATTTTTAATCATTCGGACATTAAACTATGGACTACAGTTTTACGAAATATTCAATTTCACGTTTAAAAAAATGTAGCAAAACGGCGCTTTAGACGGGTTGACTGTATATTATGTACAGTCAACCCTCCTACAGCACCGAGATAGGGATTTTTTTTATGACTTACTTTAATCAAAAGTAAAGAGCCGTGCGGTTTCTGATAAATGTTCTTCGAATGCACATATTTCATATTTACGAATGATATAATTTGTCTGAAGACTGTAGCACACGCTAAAAAAACCGCTTCTTTAGCAAAGGGCACTGAAGGAGGGTTGGCTGTACTACAATAAACATTTAACTGAATTAAGATTGTATATTAAATGCCGCTTATGTGGTCCAGTGTCAACGTCCTTGACTTCGGTTGCTAAACTCAGGGGCTCGAATCCCAGTACGGGCAGATTCATAAATGTACTTTTAATCGATTTATTAATTTCTGTTCGAAAGCATGATTGTCTGAGATTTCTTAAATTCGCTCTCCAATTTAAAAAATTGGGCGCAGGTAGATTGGTTAGCTTTTGACTTGTTCTGTCCTAACCCCATCCAATATAATAACAAGCATTCCTCCTAGAAACTTGACTATGAATTAACATGATCCACATTGGAAACGAACATGGCTTAAAAAAAAAAATGTATTTCTATAATAAAAATAAACATAAATTAAATTAATATTAAATAAAAATAATGTGAATGATGTTCCCTTATGACACTATTTGTTATTCTGCCAATCATTGGTCAATTGCGTGCGTTAATTTGAAGAATCAAGTGTTAATCTGTATTGCAACTTTATTGATCAAGTTAATAGGCTTGATTAAGTCTGTGATACTCTTGTATGGGGAATCTCATGAACTCATGACTAATTACTCAGAATTTTTATTACTATTTTTCATTACAATTCAGGGCTGGCGTTAAGCTGTTTGAATCGAACAAAATTAGTTTTCACGTCCATCTCAGATGTGTATAATGGCTTTTTAAATTGAAAACCAATTCATTTTGTGTATGTTCATAAATGTTGGATCATTTACTATAGTGAATGATTATTTTTCTTGTATGTACTTTGTCTTGACCTCTGCTGAAATTACAGTCTTTGAAACGCATAACCAACGTGATAAATTGGATTTCATCATTTTGACATTCATTAACATAGCCGAACGGTCCAACGGAGATCGAGCTACATCTGAACTGTTTAAACTCATCTTCAAATATATACATGCATGTCGTTGTTTTTTTAGCACAATCTGATAACTGCAAAATATTGAATTAACAGAAAGAATATTCAAACAATTTTTTTAAACTGAATTTAAACTATTCCACGAATCATCGAAATAATTGCGGTTTTCGTGAATTAAAATATTAATAGCAAAATTATATCTTAAAGTATCCATCCACTTACCTTATATTTGACTTTTACCTACCTTGGTGGTTTATATAAATTTCTGTATGTTTACATATTGCTTTATATCAGCAATGGTTCAATTTTAAACTAAGAATAGTTGCCGGTTAGCACATTATGGCATTTAAAAGTGACTATTCGATTAATTCATAAACTTTAAATCATTAATTATTTAATATTCTCAATTGCGCTCTCACACTCGTCACTGCTTTGCGCCCATTTTTAAAATAAGCATATATACAGTGTCGCATCTAGAGTATGTTACAACTGGGCATGTTTCATGAATAACTGCTCATAACTTTTAGGGTGTTCACTGTCAATACTTGGTGGAAAGGCATTGTAGTAAAAATAATAATACATTTTTAGTACTTTTCCCACATAAAATTTATTTGTTCAAGACCCGTTTTCGCTCATGGCGAGCAGTTGACAATATTCGCCATGAGCGAAACCGGTCCTGATCAAATAAATTGTATGTGGTAAAAGTACTAAAACTGCTCATAAGTTGAATTCAAATATACAGCAAAATCAATATATGCCTTAAAAAAAGCCTCAGTGAACTAACGTATATTAGTTTTCCATTTATCAATAAATATTTATGTAACTGCCATTCATCTTATAATGCAAATCAACGCCTGATTGTATGCATCTTTCAGCTGCATAAGAAATAGAAGTATAATAATAAAGTCATCATTCTTGAAAATGTGCATATTAATTATATCACGATGAATATTATGAAAAGCTTCATTTTACAAAGTATAAAACTACCCTGCCAATCGAGATGCCTCTGGGAACAGCTTTAACATTCTTTGGATAATGGCATGTTTCACGCGGACGTGATTGGCTTCAGAAAATATTGTTTTATAAAGTTTAAGACACCCTAGATCATGGGTGGCCAACCATTTCAGCAGCCGGGCCAAATTTTAGAAATGAGATTTCCTATCGGGCCACACAACAAAATATTTTTTTTTATTATTTAGCAAACGGGAAATGTATAGTTTTTTTAAGAAGATATTACAAAAATGAGAATCAAACATATGTATTATATTAGAGTTACGCAATACAAAAAATAATGAAAAAAAATAGTCAAAATATAATAAATTTTAGTGAGTCGTCTGATTTTGTTTGTCAGAACTAATTTCATCAATGTTCATAACGATTAATGTTGTTGATACACGCAAACAGTTTTCCAAATGCTCATCAGTGATTCGTGTCCTCATTTGAGATTTAATATGCTTCATTCCGAATTCTACACGTGTAAGTGTTTCCAAAAAGCGAAATCATCGATAGAGCATGTTTGTAAAATGCAGGATATTTCTCCTTGTCCAAATATGTTTTGTAAAACTCTTCCAAACCAACCTGATTGAATATCGCCTTTAACTATGCATCACAACACATTTCACAATGTTCCATTTGTAAAATTCCTGGCTATTAATTCACGTCTACGGCGAATGGCGTTGTAAATGCAGCAAAAAGCACACCGATAGGTCATTGAGTTATAACGAAAAGCGTTGCAATGTCGATGTAAAAGCTCCTAACAAATCTCGTGAACAAGTTGTGTCCTTAAGTGGATACAGTGCCGCTAATTCTTCTATTTTGTTTAGATAAACATCAACACCCCTGATAAAAATCGCCACTTGGGTGGTATCTGGTAGGTCTGTGCTTTCATCCAATGCTAGAGCATAACATATGAACTTTGAAATTCGATTTCTCCAATTATCTTCAATATGATTTCTAATGTCGTCGACACGCCTAGTCATAGTTGGACGATACAGGCTTTTTTTTGAGAAATTTATTTTTATATAAAATTGGTTTTATGTGCACTAAAAGAAAAAAATGTGTGCATATGCTCCGCGGGCCACAGATAGACACTCGCGGGCCACACGTGGCCCACGGGCCCCGCGTTGGCCACCCTTGCCCTATATTATCATACTAATGTAAAGTTACCTTTGTTGTATTATATCATACTATATTTTGTTTATACTGCGTATTTGTATATTTATAAAAATAAATTAATCACTAAAGACATAATTTAAAGACGATTCATTAAAAAATCAAATCTGTAGGTGTAATACTTTTATGTATAAAAAATCAACTAGTCGACTTCATGGCAAC
Organism: Himalopsyche kuldschensis; assembly: GCA_028554975.1. Classification (NCBI taxonomy): domain Eukaryota; kingdom Metazoa; phylum Arthropoda; class Insecta; order Trichoptera; family Rhyacophilidae; genus Himalopsyche; species Himalopsyche kuldschensis. Next base: position 5,292,545 of record JAHFWI010000005.1, read on the forward strand.
ATGCAATTTGTTATAATCAAAGCACGAGTGGGGTTGTTGTAATCACATTAGACGAATAATTATCGGCAAATTTAAATAAGATAGCGTTGTTTTAGTAATATTAGCAAAGCTACATTTTTAGATAACGCTAAAAAAACTAATTAAAAAATGGGTGCATAATATAATCAACAGCAAAATAATTTCATAATGTCATTATCAAACATATTTTTTAGTAATAACATAAAAGTCGGCTTGATTAATAAAAATACATTTTGTTAACTTTGAATCAAATAAAAGTTATTGTATCAATGAGATAGAAGCATGAAATATTTATAGTAATTTATTTGTATGATTAACATGCACAAAATTTAGTATATATTTCTATTGAATGGAAGTCTAAAAATTGAAAAATATTACCTTATAATAAAAAATAATATCACATGTTTTTTACTCATTCATCATTATATGTATTAAGATCAGGGTCGGCTTGGCTCATCGCTAGCTGACTGAAACTGAATCATCAGTTGATAATGCTTTCTATGAGCGAAACCGGTCCTGGTCTTTATAAATCTAACGTGGTAAAAGTAAAGAAATGTCTTGTTATTTTTATTATAATGCCAATTTACCAAGTTTTGACAGTGAAACCTTACCATTTTAATATTTTCAAATGAAGTTTGTCGTCAAAGTGTCTTTTAACTAAACTATCGATATCATTCATAATAATGATGAAAGGAAATGGACAAAAAAAAGTTGCGGATTTCAGTGTTGCCACATCCTTAAAGACTCTTTATAATGATGTCACATAGCGATAAATATCTTCGCATGTCTCTTGCCCGTTAAAAAGACGACAACATAACTGGTGTACACCATTATTATTGAAGATAATCACCCCACTTAACTTACTCGGTGTATAATAATTACTTTTAATGACTGCTTGATAAATTTCTATTTTCTAATTTACCTTAATATTATTTAGTAACCATTGAATGATAAACAAATACAATTCTTGTCGATCAGGCATTAATTTGATGTCTTTTATTTTTTTTGCAGTTGTACAAAATGACCGTCGGAGGCTGAATTAAAATATGATGTTTTTTCGAATACATAGTTAAGAATTTTGTAGACTTAGGATATTATACGATATATAATTTGTTTAATTCACATTCGTTATGATCATCCTTTGATAAAAATTAAGCTTTAAATAATGATAACAGATACCGCATTTGTCAAAATTAAAAATAATATCCTTGTACCCGGTCAAGAACTCAGTAATTGTTTATTAATATTTGTGAAATAAAAATGAGGATAATTATTTGAATTTTGTGTTTGACACGTATGATTTTCCTGATACTGTTCTTGCAACTCAAGAAACATATCTTTTTCAGATGGGTCGGTACTATTTAATAACAGGAAAAAGAAATAATTATGAAAACCTGAAGAAAATTTGAAGTAAATTTATTTACGTTCATGTATGGTAGAACAGTAGACTGCAATACCAGCCATAACGTATTTTCACCGATAGTGCTTTGAGCTTACTCCGCTAGATGTCAGTGCTGTCGCATTATAAATACCTACTTAAAATCAAAATTATTTTTTACGGTTAACAAAATATTTTTTTATAGACACTTTTAGAAATAAATATTATTACATTGTTTTAGTGGGATGATACAATGGCAGGTCGGCTCTAATTATTAATGTAGTACTTTCCATAGTCAGCTTATACAAATATTGGCTTTAACAAAATCGTTGAAAGATTAACAAAAAATAAAATATAGCTTAAAACAAAATATACTGTATGGTTAGAATGGTTCATTTATGTCTGTTTAAAATGATTCTATTATGTGTCATTTTAATATATTTGTCAATAAAAAAATATCTATATTTGTAGATATGTAAATCAAATGTAATGACATTGTTCAGGATAATTGTTTTACGAGACAATTTTTTTAAATAATTATACATTGCAGATATGGAACTGAATTAATCAACAATTACGTGATCTCTTTTACGACAATTTAAAAATCGTCAATGAAATTATATTCTTTCGGTCTACCGTTTTTTAGCCTTACTTGTTCCCGTTATGGAGACTTGAGGACACCTATCAATTACTGTGTATGCCTAACATAATAATATATTGTTGATCAACTCAATGATGACAGAATTCAATGATATCTATTGAATTATACATACATATATACAATTTTGTTTTATATTTTTTTCGGACAGAATTTGAGAAATTATTGTTTATTTTTACAGTTTATGTAGAAGCTTTAAAATCTTAATAACCTCATAACTCAACATCGTAAAATGTTGAACTCTGAATGATTGATCACTTCGACATAACCTTAAACGTCAAAAATTTCCCTCCACTTTTAATGCGATACACTTTTTTTCGATGGCGGCATTTTCTACAGTTTCCCACATTCACCGCCTGGAGCGCTGAATCTTTCCAATGCAGTCCGACCAACACAAGGGCGTCTCATAACACATCCATTCATACACACAATTGAATTCCTACGCACACATTCACAAGTGTATGGAAAATCCATACACAATATGTACGACACTTCAAATACAACCATAAAAAATGCAACCAACATGAGAATAGTCAAAATGTGCTCTCCTGTTGACACAAATTGTTTGAAGCTGAATGCATCATTTCAGGCTATTCTATTTACCATTACTAAATAGCTTTTAGGTTTATTTAATAAATCCATTAGTAATGATTTTCAGTATAGATTACATATTAAAATGAAAAGAGCTTACTTATTTGTCCATAGGACACATATCTATATAATATATATAGAAACAAATTATGATAGGCAATCTGTTTTGATATTTACTTTAAAAAATTTATTAACATCTATAAATGATTGTTATATCGTAATATAGATTTTTATTTGGTTAGTATCAATTATTTGTGATACCTTGGTGTTTTTGACAATATAAATACAGTTTTTTTATAAGAATGTGTGTTTATATTTTGTACATACAGAAACATATTTTGATTTGAATGTTGTATTGATATACATATCCTTAATACCAATCAATTAAATAACTTAGCGATTAATTAAATAATTATTTAATAAAAATAAATTGAGCAGTCTTCAGTTCTCCAAAAAACATAGAAAAGCGTTCGTACACATTCTATTTTCAAATTCTGTTTCGTCTTATGTATTTGATAGGTTCGAACCTCGAACCCTTGTCTTAATTTTGTTTATAAAATTAATAACTTGAATTTGGCATATTATGAAAGCTTTTTGTTGGACTAAATTTTCATTCAAGATTTAATCTCTATTCAAAATAAAATTGACAAAATAGTTTGCATTAATTTAAGAGCATTATTTAAATTACAGTGCAGATTTAAAACACTTCATTTTGAAGCATACATATATCACACCTCATTAATGGTAAAATATCCCATTACACTCAAACTTCTTTTTGTGGGACTTTTTTTGTATGATTTTGTTTTTTTTTAATATATTTTTGGGACGAAAAAAACGTACATGTGTTTTACCGAAATGAACAGCTCATACTGTACCCGCAAAATCCAGTGTTTCACCTGGTTACTACAATATGACCTTGACATGTGCGTCCTTGTACATTTTATGTTCCCATATAAAGTCATAGCTTTTTTGTACAATTTTCCGCGGAACGCATCTATCGTACAAAAAAAGGTTTAAATGTACCTTATGTAACCGTGATTATTGTGTTATGTCTCAAAAAATAATAAAATTTATCTATAATTGCCTTCTAATGATGAAATAAATTAAGATGGAAAACCTATGCCCATTCAAAACATCGTTTTTTAGTAAGCAATGTACTGACCAAATATTGATAATACAGCACATGTGAAACAATAGTAACGTGTTCATTTCTAAAACTATACGATAAACAATCATGTTTTATTTTTTGGAATACGTCTTACAAAATAATTTTGTATCTAATTACAAATTACATCGATAATTTTGTAAAATAAGCGTATCCTAATATTATTCTGGTCAAAGTAAAAAAAAAAACCTAATATTCAAAATATATTCAGTGGCTTACTTTTACAAACGTTATTTCAATTCAAGCCCAACTGGTATTCCTTCTATTTTCTTCGCATAGAAAATAGTAGTGATTTTTTAAGCAGTGATGTTTCGTTTATGCAATATCGCGTGAAATACATTGTAAAAATGATATTGTGCTGACAAGAATAACGTAATATGATATAATGCTAATAAGATATTTATCAAGCAACACTAATTTTATGTCCAGAGCTATGCTGAACTGTAAAATGCAATTTATTGTACAGTAGGCACATTTTAATTTCAATTTTATTTTCTTTAGCAAAATATTTTTTAAATAATAGCTTAGAAATATCGTGTGACTTCAATTCAGTAGGGGGTCGAAGTAGCAGTATCGTCACTGATATTATAAATAGTTTTCAATTGTGTTGACTTAATAAAACGGATAATGTCGTTTATTTGCGTTTTAAAGATATTTTACAACAGCAAATGGATGTTTTTTTAAGACTTATTAGAGTTATTAGGATATGTGTGTAATCGTTTATCTCTTCCTCGCTATTTCACAGTTGCATAATATCGCACCCTAATGAATAGTAAACGCATCCACCGTAGCTTAAAAACCACAACAACAAAGCGGCATGCGTCCAACAAAAAAGTGTGACTCATTATTCGCGAGGAAGGGCCGTCATTTTGAATATTTGCACGCGTCTGAACGAAGCGGCGTCGTTTTTACAGGCGCCGCACACACACGCAGGCGACGCCCTCCCGCCCCCGCCCGGCCCGCAGCGCGCCCCTCGACACCCTCCGCCGGCCGCCCCTGGACCTGCGCTATGGACGCCAGTATCTTGGCAGCCATGGATAAGGACGCACTGAAGAAGCAGATCGAGAACATGAAGTACCAGGCGTCAATGGACCGCTGGCCGCTCTCCAAATCCATCGCCGCGTAAGTACCACACTAATTCAAATTACATCACTTGGAATATTATATCTCCATCCGGAAGTCGCTACCGTCAAACTGACGTGTATACAATGAAACACATCTCGTTTAGTGCTACCGTTAACAAATAGCAATTAACACTACGAATGATTATAATTAAAACGTGTTGTATTTTTAATAAATGCGCATTTTTCTGTGTGAGTTTGTGAAGGTTTGACGTGAATTCGGAGCATTTTTTTTGACGTTTCGGCTGCAATCGATTTTGCCGCCTGCTCACGACTGAGCCTTGTTACTTGAAGTGGCTCGGTGCGTTTTGAGGTTATGTCAGTTCAACGAGACATGTACGATCCTTCTACACTTCTACAGTAATGACACGACATTGCATCGAGTGTGTAATTAACAAAATAAATACCGTTATAGCATTAATAGAATATTAATTGCAGGCCCAATTATGTGCGAGAACGTTATAATAAATAATTATTATTACTTCTCGAAAAAAAATTCAAAGTGCTCACTACAAGTTTTAAAATTTAATTCATAAAAAAATTATTAACAATGGTATAAATCTTTTACTTTAACTATGCTTATTCATTTATTGATATTTGAAATATATGCTAAGCCAAAAATTCTTTTTGTAATACAATAACAGTATTTTGATGTGTACTATTGTTTCCTTATTGATTTTCTCAGCAACTCTAAAAACAAACATGAAATATTATTTTTACAAGAAATTACTAAAACCAACGTTTTTGCTTTTGTGTTCAAATGTAAATATGTAAATCCATTATAGCAAAAAATAACTTCCATTTATTATTAAAACGATCTACTAAAGTAAAGCTTGGTTAAAGTTGTTCTTATAGATTGTGTAATTTGCAATGATAAAATAAATAAATATATGTAAATATATACATATAATCCAATAAAGTTAAAAATCATAAAACTGAAAGGGACGTTAAAAAGTCTCCAGATAATTTAAATTTAATAGCATCTGTAGTAAACATTTTGTGTCAAATACTTTGTTGATATTACCATCTAACCTTTTTTGCGATATTAAACAGCTCGAACCGTTCATGTGACTTTTAAATATTTCGTCAGGGCCTTATTGATAAAGTTCACGAAAGAATAACATATTGGCTTCTTTACTATTTCGATTCACGGGCGTCAAAAGTTGAACGATCTCTAAAAATATACATCTTGTTTATTTTGGAGTTACTCAACAAAAAACACGACATCAAACCAAGAACAATGATTCTAAATTATTGAATAATTACTCTAGATTAGCCTACTATGATTCTATGAATGATTTAGCAACTCTCTCGTGGTAAATATATTATAATTGGATTTTATTTAGGTATTCAGTTGCATCATTCTAATTATCATATTAATAATATTTTAGTGTCTGTTTGTCAAATTTGAATATGTAACTTTACTGAGTAAATCAACATTTCTATATCCAAAAATGATTTTGGTTTTGGAATAAATATTTTCCTCGTAATATATCATCTTATATTACACGTGGTGTTTGTATAGCCAAGCTTCTCGATTTGAAGAAATGATTTTTTTATATAAACCAGACCCAAAACTTCAAACTTATTATTATGAAAACAAGTTTAATAGATTAATTTGGAAGAAAGCAACATAGATTTTACTTAATTCAAATTTTACTGTATTTTTTTATTCAATGGTATATGAGAAATATTTTAAAGAACCTTTAAAATAAGTTCAAAATTTCACCGCTGAATTTTATTAAATATTCATTAATATACGATGTTTACTAAAAGATTATAACACAGAGCTTTAAAGCTGCCGTTAAATTATACCAATAAAAATTACTTGGTAACAATCAACTTTTGGTATTTAATATGCATATACAAATAATAGTTTTAAGTTTGATTAAAAAACATCTTTATATTTATATTTGATGAATAAACTCGACGGTCAGTATGTTAATTTGGATATTGACAAATTATTAAAACATACTGTAAAATTCGTGTGCTTTTATTTTAATCATACAATTGTTTTAATATTAACGATTTTACGGTGAAAGCAAATCTATACTCTCAGTTTAAAAATATATTTTTTTATAAAGAACACATCTCACGGATAAAAGAACAATGAACACACCCAATGAGCTTTCATTGAATTTATATATCCCTTTTATTGAAAAGGAAGAATATTTTGATTTGGTATCACGAAGCACTTAATTTTTTAATGAAATTAGTTCTTTTAAAAAAACATTTACTTAACACATTTGATAACAAACTATTATTGCATGGGAGGAAAACACATGTAAAATACTAATCGCTTAAGTCAATCATTAAAATGCTGTATTGATATTTTCACAAAGTGTATTTTTAATTTTTCGTGACAGTTATATTACAATCTTAAAGAACATTCCAAGCTAAATTTTTATATCATATATTTTATGTCGCAGCCCTGCTTAAAGTATTTTTTAAAGAGGTTGAATTTTTGTAGAAAAAATATGCTGAGATAAGCTCTAAATATTACTTTTATATTATGATATGAAAGATTTCCCTATGGCGTCAAGTATTTCATATCACGCAATAATACATTATCCTGCTATTGCGTAGATTTAAAGACTGATCCCCATAAAATCCCAACATATTTAAGTAATCTTTATATTTCGGATAAGAAATAGAAAAAGAGCTTGTGAAATGTGAAATGTGATAACATAAACAGCGTATTTATTTTACGGCCCCTTACTTCACAAACGTCATAAAGTACGAAATGTCAAAATGGCAGACCCTTGATCTTCGGGGGCTGTCATAACCATTTCAATTTATGTATTTTAAATTATAATCACGTAATTGAACACATTTGTGAGTTGATCTCATCAACATCTACTAGCCGACCCCTTCATATTGTAAAACGACAGCCCAAATTTCATGATTAAATGCATGCGTTCTAAAACATTTCAATAGTCGTACAGTTAACTTGTGTTAATAACTAATAAGTAGCTCGAAATCGTCCTAGTAACGCTTAACCCCTTCATATTGTAAAACGACTTTTTTAAATTTTTAGCGAAAACTTTATTTATTTTGAACTTGTCAAATGAAACATTTTTCGGTTTTTTGTTTTTACATGATTAAATACACAAACCCTGTGATATAAAACATCTCAATAGTCGTTCAGTTAACTTGTGAAAAATAATAAATATGTCGTGATATAAAGTTGAAAGTTGGTATAGTTAACTGCTTAACTCCTGTTATGTGAAAGGGTTTTTTGATTATTTATGAATTATTGGTTAATAAACATTTCGATACAAAACCCTTCATAAAGTATCTTTCGTACGTAAGAATATTATTATACAGCAATTGATTGCTATTAATTTGGTAGGATTACATTTTAATAAAATACATATGTAAATAGTTCCATAACAAGGATGAAATATTTTGTTTTTTATTTCGGGAAAAATTTAAATACGGTGGTCGCCTTATTTTCGAGTCTCAGACAATGTAGGTCACAATTTATCAATTTCACTTGCTGGCTGTGGTTGTTTTTTAATTCTTCTTTTTTGTTCGAGCATGTACTTGACCATTATCTAGGTATTTTTATTTCAATATAATCAGTTTCACCATATAATATTCGGGATTATATTTATTAAAGTTATTTGGCGAACAGCTTTTCATAGACATGAATAGCTTAAAGCCACCATATTCTCCAATACAAGTACTTGACTTTAGTATTTAATTTAAATTTTACATAAATCTGTGATAAGTTTCATTGTTTGTTTTTAAATAGCTTGTTTTTTTAAAGTATACTAGGGTTTGTATTTAAATGACACTTAATTCAAATAATACAATGAATGATGCAGTATGTATTGTCATATGTGAAGTGAATATTTGTTTATAATTGCTTTTATTATTTCGAACAAAACAAAATAAAATTATTACGGGATAATAGGACAATCCAAATTGTATATGGCCACACTGTCACAATTTCTCGCGTGGCTTTTAATTGTTTCATTTGCGAACATACTCTCGTTAAAATGAAATAAAATTGCGATGATGTCGTTTTGAATAATGAAGCGAGTGCAAATCGAATTCTCTTCGCATGTTTGCCCATTCGCATAATCACTTGTCACGCAAATTATGCAAAGAAATATCTGACGCGAGGCAAAATTTACATCAAACAAAAAAACAATCTGGTAGCGACGAACGAAAAATTAAAAAGACTTTCCGAAAAGTTTTTCAGCACACAAAACAAGAAAAGATCTTCCTTTACTAATTTACTTACTGTGTTATTCATTTTCAAATTTTTAACAGAACCATTTTTAATAAATATTCAAAATCGCTTTCTATGAAGAAAACTTCAACGGCAAAAAATGGAATACGTCATATAAGAAAAAAATTTACACATTTTTGTACTTATTCTACATTGGATTTATTGTGGTCAGGACCGGTTTAATCAGCTTACAATCATGAGCGAAAATGGTCCCGATTTCAATAAATCTAAGTGGAAGAATTACTAAAAATGTGTTATTTTTATAAATTATTTTTATAATAAAATAAAGGTGAAAAACAACATTGATTGTTAAATCATTGTGGTAAGAATACCATAGTGATTGGTTTGGTTGTGTTATTGTTTTGCCCATATCAACTTAATGCATACTAATTATTTTAAAAAAAGAGTATATAAATTTTAAATTTTTCAGTATATCATTTTAATAAATAAAACTAATCAGTTTAAAGTGCTAGCAACGAAAGAAACCATATTCGATCTATACAACATATGTGTGGAATTAAACGTGTTTATTTAAATATTATGCCTTTCCACCAAGAATACGTGTGAACTATATTATTATTATTAAACAACTATATATATTATTTTAAAAATAAAATGAACTGTGACATATTCGATCAAATATGTGAAAAATGTGTGGACTCAATTCCAAATATTTGCACGCAAAGTGTTTTCGGAAACGTAAATAATCAATCAATTGTACATCGTTAGGTACATAGTAAAAAGTTCGTTGATTTTATTTACATAAAAGCTTTTGCAATTTTATAATCACAACGTTTACAACATTTAATCTGAAAAGCAAATCTTTCAACGGAAAAAAATGTTACGTCTAAAATAAAAGTATTCCAGCAATAAAACAAAATATTAATTCAAAACGAATGTGTTGGAAACATATTTAAATTTGGAAGTATTTTTTATAAATATATTATGTATCCAAAAATAATAATAATAAATCTACAGTCCTGTAGCCTAATGGGGTAAGCTTTTTTGCTTTTTTTTCGACTTGGACGGATGTGTTGTATATATTCTCTCCGACATATCCGATACAATAAGCGAGGTGTAGCGAGAGAAATTTGCCAACGACTAGCTTCCCTCTTATCTCATTATTTTTTCCGTAATTATCTTCTTGGTTTTGGACCTGAATGATCTACCATTTTTCGTTAAAACAACTTCAGTTGAATATAGTTGTTTACATAATTTTGATTATTTTACTACTATTTGTAACTTAAGTAATACAGTTAGAGTGATTCTAATAGAATATTACTTAAGCAGCCTTTACAATAATAAGTCTGAAGATGCCTCTGAAAGAGGTGAAGCATGTGTCAGAAATAATAGCACAATACGTGGAATAATCTAAAGTGCTTCTAATCTTATATATAAAACCGAAACGGCGTATGTATGTATGTGGGTCTGTAATTCCCTTTTGCATTGTTGTTGCAAGTTCAAACAAACGAATTGATTTCGCTCGCGAAAGTTTCGATGGTAAATTTGTTTCGTTATCAATGTGTGTGTAGAGATTCCAATTACTCGAGTATCGAGTAGTACATTTTACAAAATACTCGAGTACTCGAGTAGTTTCATATGAACCAAAATATCTTATATATAAAACCGAAACGGCGTATGTATGTCTGTGGGTCTGTAATTCCCTTTTGCATTGTTGGTCATTAAGTTGCCAGTTGTTTCAACATGGCCCGTCTGAATTTACACGCCGAGGTGAACATAACCCCAAACTGGTCCGAGCGAAGCCGGGTTCGAATACTAGTTTTACATAAAAATGAACTCCAACAAAGAGTCTGCTGAATCCATTGAAAGAAACTTCAGGTTAGATGATATAAAAATTATTACACCAGTTGTTGAATGAATTTAAAAAACTGCAAAGAAAATATTCTGAAAATGTGTTTTTAACATTCTTTCCAAATTTTAATATCTTTTATGATTTATAACAACATCGAGAAAGCATATGTAGTTCAATTAATAAAATAAATAACTCTGAGGAAGTCTGAAGACTGAAATCACATTTTTCAAATTTCATTCCGTGGCTTCCTTTTGCCGGAAGCTGTATTTTCTTACGACTGCAGTGTATATATTCAACAATTATATGAAAACAAGAGCGCTTGTTTCACTCTGACATTGTAAATTCTACCGTCACAATGGTAAACCAAACAATTTAATGACAAAAAAAAACAGTATATCTTACATTTTCTTTCCGCCAAACCTTAACAATATAAAATTTCGTGAATTTTTGAATAAAATGTGGATTCTTTTACATTGTTCAGTGTCTAAACTAAATAAGCTACTCAATGACAAGTTTTTAACTTGTTTTTAATTCTACTATATGAAACAACCAGATTTTCTGATTAGTAAAACAAATTAAGTGCTGTAGATCTTCAGAATATATGATTCAATTTTAATGAAACTAACTACAGTCAATTATGGATGACAAGGAATCATATTTAAATAAATAAAACTATAATAAAAATAATAACACATTCTTAGTAATTAATTCAGTTGATAATGCACACCGTGAGCGTAACCGGTCCTGATCCAATAAATTTAATGTGGAATAGGTACTAAAAATATGTTATTATTTTTATTATAATGCCATTCCATCAAGTATTGACAGTGAACACCGTAAAAGTAATAAATACAACTATATAATCACTTGATTTAATAAGCAATACTGAGTTTTTGAAAGTAAAATTAAACTCTTTTTATAAATACAAGTAAATACTTAACAATAAATAAATTACAGTCAAACTGTTTGTCCCACCACATGGATTTTTATGACGATATGCAACTTTGAACTTGAGAAAGTCATTCTGTAAACGTTTCTATTGGTCTTTTGTCTCCAGGTCAATCAATTGATTAGCAATATGAAGGTTAAAAATGGATGCCATTATTTAAGATACAGCTTTGAAATTGGGCCACCGTGCTATAAGCAATGTATTAAAGCTGAATAAAGAACACATGCAAAGTTTTCATTGTAATTCAATTATAAATATCTTTCAACACTTATTCTTGCATATCACAATTGAAGATACAACTCACAATTCATATTCAATACTTTTAGACTAAGCCTCTGTATTTTATATGAATTAAATGGATGAATTCTGTGTACATTGTTACTTTTATCTTTATAAAAATATTATAAAACTTAAAAATGACCAAACTTTTTTATTTATTTTAAATGTCACCATAATTAATTGACTAAAAATCGATAAATACAAACAAGACATATAATTTATCAATGTTATTTATATAAAAACACAAACTTAATTGCGTGTGCCACAGTTTTTTATTATTTTTAATGGAGATTATTTTCAGGCGAAGAAGGTCTTGTTTTAAAAAATATTTATAAAAAAATCATGCTAAAATTTTATGATTTTAATGTAATTTCCGCAATAATTGAAAACTTAAATAGTCAAACAAAAAAATATTAAATTAAACAAAAAATTGACAACGGACCTGGGTTGGACATGTGCTGTTGAAGCCCCAAGAGAGGCTGAATCCTGCCATTATCTATTTTCAACCGGATTGATTCCCTCATGACCATCAATAGGATACATTTTAGTGGACTAACAGGACACTGATTACTTGTGAGAAATCAAAGTGACGAGGGATATAAAATTTTAGTATCACCGTGTGGTGGCCACGTGATAAAATTAGGGAGTGGATATGGCTTAAAATGGTTAGTATATTCGATGTTTGTTGTTACACAAAACATGAAAGAGTACAGTATTAAAAAATTAAGATACGTTAAAAGTAAGCAGCTGGTGAAATATAATATTATTCTTTTATTAGGTAGAATATTTATAAAGAAATGTAGTATCAACTCATTTTACGTAATATATTCTAATAAAGCAGATTTTTAAGCAAAGTAACCAACGATAATTATAATAAACACCACATCAAAATTGTTCTGAGAAAGCTCGTTCATAGTACATTCACGGCTGTTGGATTAATTACTCACTCAATGAGAACTAATTTAAGCCAATTAGGTATTGTTCAAGTAACGCTCCTATTATAAGATTTGTTGACGTTCATACGTTTTAGAATTAAATTTAGATCCTGATTATAATTACCCAAAATTTGTACACATTATCAATGAATATATCGTCACGCTTCTGTCAAAAAACGTTATTTTTAAAGATAAAGATTTGGTACGGTGTTTAAGGCAAAAACTAGCATTGTTTTTAAATTTAAGTCTATCGACTGTGAAAACACATGAGTTCATTGAAGCCGAATGACAAATCATCGATTGGCTTCGTCAGCAGCCGTGTATTGCTTTCATGTTAAAATGCTGGTTTTTTTCGGTGCTGGTCCAGGATATTTGAGCACTTTATTACAGCACTATGGTTCTAACGCATGAGAGCCTCTCCTCAAGGCAAGTGTATGTCTGATTATTTGAACTTTATAAAATTACATTGTTCATGAAACGCTGTCAGTATCATGGTTGATATTGATGTTTGAGTAACCAACTTATATATGGATAAGAACAACTTACCAACACTATCGAGAAAAAAATGGCTATAATGCAACGTTTACTTTTCACACGAAAGTTCAAAAATACTCACATGCATCTGAAGAATAAAACATTAAATCTTAATTTTCATGGATAATTTTCTTTAAAAATAAAATTTCAATTTTGAAAAAAAGACAGTATCAACGCCATTACCTAATTCGATTTGCCCATCGAAAAGCACTTCATTGAAAAGCATTTTAAAAGCTTCCTATGTTATTCCCAAACATAAATTGGCGTATTAGAGTGCTTTCAAATTATTACATGTCACCGAAGTGCATAAAAAATATCCACTTTGGCATCACTGCAAGTTTTAGAAGGCAAAAATTTCGTATGAAAACATTTTATCGTCATAACAAAAAGTTAGTAATTACTGCAAAAATCATAGATAAATATTTCAGACTATGTTTAAATCACAAGTTTTTTTCATTCATAGTTATAATATAATTTAATATATCAATAGACTGTGCTCAAAATGGTGTATATTTTTATCAGCATTGCCACTAGCAACCCAGGTTTTTCGTTAAGAATTTTTCAGGTATTCAAGTGCACAGATGAGCTCGAACTGACAATTTTTTCATGTATTGACTGACGTATCATATACAGATAATTGTTTTTGAGTGGCAACCATAATAACAGGGCTTAGCAAGGTGTTTTATCAATGTTCACAGTTCACTAGAAATTGTGTCTATTATAGTAGGTACGTTATAGTATGAAATAAGATTGATATTTAACTGCAATAGGTTCACAAAAGAAAACTTTTTAATCATGTTATTTCTTTCTTACTCTCATGACAAGTTTATTTGTTTATTTATTTTACTTGGGCATAATTGCATAGGTAATTTAATGGTTAACACAAGTTGTAATGAGCTTTACACTATAGGAATATTAAACAGAAAATACATAATTAACCTTTGTTTTAATTATAACAAAAGTATACAAAATATCTAGCGTATTTTTAACAAAATAGAACACGTCAGTTTAATATAATAAAACTTTATATCGAATTCTACAGATAAAATTTCAGAACATAATTACAAAACGTCTTGTTCTATTATGAAATGCTTTGCTGCATTGTGTTTCTCTTAAAATGGAAGCTTCAATCAAATTTAATGCGAGAGCACTTAGTTTAATTTCAGATTCGTTTTATTTATACCTTGATGAATTCGTTTTTATTTTTAGCTCATACACTGGTTTCATTGATTATTATTGAAGACAGCTGGTCATAAATATAAAATAAGCAATAGTGCTTATATGCAATAAGCTCAAAGGCAAATTGAAAAAATCTCGGTTCAGCGATTATAGAGCACGTGAAAAACCAGATTAGAAAAAGCTAACTAACTATTTCTAAAGGATAAACATTATCTTACAAATTCGATTATCATCAATGTGTTTTTTCAGTGTTTTATAACATATTAGACAGCACTACACTACATAGAGCAACACAATATTATAGTCATAATGGCAATGACAGTGTAGAGATACAATCTAAGGTCCTAATCAATCCAATGAATAACATCAAGTCTTCTAGAGAATTAAAATTAAGAGTAACCCTACACTTGTCTTTTTCATGTGTAACTTTGAGACCAAGGATGCATCTAAAGAGTTGGTGAGTTGTCCACTAGAATCCTGAATGTCATATCGTTCTTTTATGTCGCAAGTGTGGCTAGTAACTTTTTATCCACAGCCGAGAAAAATTACAGATTTTTGCGTAGTTTTTGATGCCACAATTTTGATTTACATCAATAATATCTCAGCGTTGAGAGTTGTGTGCAAATCTTAAAAAGTTGCCACTCCTTAATTGATTCAAAATGATAATGTTTTTATGATGTCGGACAGTCTTAACAGTACAGAAACGTTTCAGTTATAATGTCCAGTGTTTCAATAATTTTATTATTTGCTTTTTGTGACAAAGGTAAGGCAAAAAAAAATTGAGTCACAGCCTTGACTTTTTAATGCTAGTATCTGGATAACGTTTCGACTGTATCCGGTTTTTTCCTTTAATTTTTTAAATGGGTGCCATTATAATAAAGATAAAGACAAACTTTTTCAATATAACACACAACAACAAATGATTAAAATATACTTTAAAAAACAGTGGAAGAAGTTTGTAGATTACTTTTTAAGTTTAAGATAAGTTTTTGATCGATGACAAAAAGTAGTGATAACATATGTAATTGTAGTATTTTGAATAAGCCGAGTAAAATCGATCTCATTTAAAGAAGGCGTTTTTAGTCTTGCCATCTAGTGGCATTTCAGTTTAAGTTTACTCGGTTGTAGAGTAACGGGTTCAAAAACTGGCCGAATATTTCTCGTTTCCATCTTTCACTCTATACATTTGTTCCTAATATATAAGAAGAGACCTGCATTAAAATCAGTATTTTTTAAACTAGCCATATCTTTCACGGCGTGGTTGAAAAAAAGTCTCCACTTATACCAATTGTTTTACTTGAATAAAGTCATAAGTCAATTATATATCACTTAAAAAAAGTATTCAAGCATCAATGTCTCAACAGATGCGCAATACGAAAATTAGATTTAAAAAATAATTCGCAATTAAAAGACATCTTCACATTTCAAATACTCGTTTTCCTAAAATAATGAAAAAGGCTGATACGCCATTCATAACAATTCAATTTATTCAGTTTGCAGTCGTTTTAATACACGAGCGGCTAATAGAGATGGGCTTGCCGTATAATAAACAGCTGTAAACGAACTCCCATTGAATAAACAAAACAATCATTTATATAGAATTTTGTGATTACTAAAACACGTGCCACGTCTTTATATAGATTTTGTGTACACAAATATAATACGATCATAAAAGTTATTTGTGTATTGAAAACGAATCGCTGATTTACATTTGTCATCGTTTTTATTATAACGTATCTTTCTATTTCTTTCTTACTTTTATAGTCGATATATCTAAATTGTACGTAATTTGATCGACTTTTTTTGGGTTTTACACTAGGCGAATCACTCTCGCTAAGCTTCTTTTTTTTTTTTTAAATCGGATGTAATGGTGGTCATAACCAAAGCTTTTTTATCAGAACTTTTTTGTCGCGTAGGTCATTTGAGTCACCACTCAAAAGGGCTGTTCGGCTAATCAATGCACTACCTCTTAAAGGTGGTTATATTTTTTTTAATTTCTTTTTTTTTTATGTAAATAATATGATGTTTTTTATTTCATTCTCTGGAAAATGTTTTTTTTATGTTTTGTTATATCTATATTATATTTTTAAAATGCAAAGCGAATTGACGTCAGCTGCACCATGTTTTTTATATTTTTCTCCAATAATTACAAAAATGTGTGAATAAGAATATTTTAATCATTAAAGAATCCATTTATGAGTTGAAACCCTTGAGCAACCAATTTTAATTAAAAGTGAAGTTCTACCACTCGTATTTTATTTCTAACAGTCACTTGTCTGAAGCCAGTTAGTGCAAGTTGACAAGTTCGTCAACGTTAGTCAATAAAGGACGAAAAAGAGTCGTAAAAAATATTGTAAATATATATTCAAGATCAATTGAAATGTGTTAGGCATTATTTTTCTTTATAAAGGGAATAAATCAAATTGAACTTTCAACACAAAGTTGTAATGTAAGTAATTAATTTAATTACCGTTTATTTAATCACATTAGAAGTTTAAAACACTGTCAATTATTGGTAAAAAGGTATTTAATTTATAAAAAAGTTGTAATAATTCCACGATAGTCAGAATAAAAAATCAGAGTGTTTTTAATTTTCATATATTTCAGCATCATGTCATCGCCGGAACTAGGATCATAAACCGATACCTGTTTAAAAAAAAAAGTGTTGTAACCTATTTTTTACAACTTTGATTAAGGACCATCAAGTCGTCACTTTATCTCGCTTATGGTAAACAACTATCTTTCTTTTATTAATGTTTAAAATCTGCGTGTTGTTATTAGAATCAAAGTGCATTTAAAATATTTTATTTAAGTAATAACTTGTGAATTAATCTCGCGTACTCTTTGACATATTTCATCAAACTGAAATAAATAAATAGTTTCAGAATGAGTTTTTTATATTTTTATTTCAGTGGACTTAATTGAATTGAAAAAACAATAAGGACAGTATACCGCATATTTTCAATTTATTTTGATATCGTTAAGCCGCGACTTAAATGCCTAAACCCTACTTTAACATTATAACAATCAGCGAATTTCACAAACGCTGATATTTTTTTGTCGAAGCCGAGTTTATCGCTGTAAACCATTCGTGATAAGTTACCTGAAAAGCAGTACAAAAAAGTCGTGGGCTCGTACACGGAGCTTAAAGCTTTAGTACTTCGCAAAAAAACAAAGCTTTCAAAGCTCCCGGCAACGATAGAAAAAATCACAAAGTCCTTTCCTGTTTTAACAACCGTTTTATTCTGAATCATGCCATTATACTCGTTGCATATGAAATATGTCCCGTATATGTATTCTTTTGAGAATCTCTGAAAGCCGTTTATTAAAATTTGGGTCAAAAAATTGATTCCAAATATGTGACCGAATGAATACGCTCTATTGAGTTTGTCCCTAAATGAAAACTTTCATGCATAGATTTTTCAATCGATTGACATGGTTGTATTCACATGCAATGTTTTTTTTCTCCTATCTTGGACAATAATGGAAAGATTAAGCAAAAATCAAAACCAATAGAAAACGACGCATGGACAGTAAGATCTAGGTTTTTTAAATGGTCAAATATAAAGTATTGAATCAGATTGAATGGAATATTTACGCTCCATCATAAATATTTCAATAATCAATTTTATAAATTTAATTAATTCATATTTTTTTTATCATATCCACTGCCAATGAGATGAAAGTTATAGCAACAGAAATTTTTGTTACTCTGTTCCTGAACCACAATTTATAAAAGGAATGACCGACAAGTTGTAATTATGGTTACCTAATCGCTCACGGTACGCCCCGTTCTTAGGATCGATTAGGTGGGAGATCATTTCAAACAGACACCTATCTTTTATAAAAAAAACATTTTTTGAATCTGTTTCTATTACTGAACTCCGAAACCATAGTCGATATTATAATACTTTGATAAATTCAGAAACAAAAGGAAAGATATTAATTTACTTCACAATTCCAAAACAATTTAATCCTACGATCTATGTTCATTTAGTTTCGTCTTCATTGACACTTCATACAATACTACATAAGTGTCTATAATCGTAAGTTTTTTTAAACATTACATGTCGATTTTAAGCTTTACTTTTTAATTTACGTAAAATTTTACCATATTTCAACTGACGAGAATTTTTTTGAATTAACGCCATGTAACAATTTATTCTTCTTTTCTCAAAAACTTGACAAGCTTACTATGAAATTGTGACACATTAAATTCTAACACGCAGAGCTGTTTTAACTCAGAGTAAAACAAATTTACACTTTGCTTTTCTCCCAGAAACGTTGTTTTCTTAATATTATGAATTACTTTTAAGGTGTTAAATAACTTTAGTTATACTTTTTGACACACCTCAAAACTGGTTCAAGTATTTATTCTAATATCTTGTTAACATTAAGTACCTTACCGAGGTATATTCTAACGAGTAAATATAACAATCATACAATGTTTATGTATGAACAAAAACTTATAGTATCTCGTAGTAATATTGTACTAAAATTATGTTCAATTTTAGTGTAATGCTTTGCATATAATTTTCTAGTTTTTTTGGTTTCAAACACATAATACAATAAGAGAAACCTGTAACTTAATTTCGACTGAAAATTTTCAATGCGAAACAAAAAGAAGGTTTTACATTTAAAAAAGAATAAAATGAAAATTGTACTTATTCAACATTTGAATTATTAGTATCATGACCGCTTTCACTCATCGCGAGTATTATCAATTGAGTGAATCAACTAAATGGCAATAATCCTTAAAAGTGAAAAAATAAAATAGCGTTATTAATTATAAATGTGGTAGCTACTTTTGATATTATTTTGCATCATTGCTCAAAATGGAATTAAAGCATTTTCGAAAATCGTCGATCATATTCTTAAGAGACAATGGAGAATTATTAAACGAAATTCGACGATATAAGTTAAAATATATGATATTTGATATTATATAAATATAATATACACCATATTCATATAGTAGGTTCACAGTTATTTAGTGAATACTGTTTAAAATGAGATAGAATTGAATTAAAAAGAGTTCTTGAAATTTTCTTTCAGTTCTGTTTCCTTTGCTACGCGTAAATATGCATGGTATTCACAATTAAAACAACAATTTGTTTTCGTATTAATACGTAGAAAATGGTTTTCCTTTAGTAACTTTAGCAATAAAAAAGGCTCTAGGAACCTTATTGAACATAGTAGCCCTGCATCAGCAAACAAACAACATTAATTTGTTTACCTTACCTAATTATTCTTAAAATCAATTACTCAAGCGAATAGTTGAATGTGAATCCATTCCTAATCTCATCCTTTTATTTTGACTCAATAAGAAAAGGATTACACTAGATTAAATAAATATGTATCAAGCTGCACAAAAATATAAAAACAGTATAGTCGAAAACTATTCAATATGACGACACCGTTATAATCAACATTATTCCTAAGCTACAATGTTTGCTATGTTTCCTTTTTAATTATTGGACTGTTTACAGTAAAGCTTTATAAGGCTATAAACTAATATAAATCTAAATTCTGTAGCGTATAACCGCTGTGATTTTCCAGAAGGGTATTATTTCTTCGAGAGATTTTTCCTTATATCAGTCGCAGCACGTTACTATTTAGGCTCGAACATTAAATTATTCATTTGCCATCCGGAACGTAATAAATCTGTCCAAATTTGTGATACAGGACTGTTGTTTTGCTAATGTGTATCCTTACAAAGGTATGAGAATCTTCTCATTTCGAAACACTAAGCCGACACGATCCTAGATACTAGACCGCTTGGATAATATTAATTAAATTTTATTCATGTTCAGATTAAAGAGTAAAACACATTATATTGTATTGTATATCTCTTGATAAAGATTAGGATCAGTTTTGATCACCGCCTGCATTATCAACTGATTATTTAAAAACAAATCTCTTCTACTAAGAAGAGACAGTTAAACACTTTAAAACAACATTAAAGAGTATTAAGAATATATACTTTTGTTCTCGGGGATGATATATATTACCATTATAACAACAAGAGAAGGTTATCATTGTATGTGAGGTAATTAATTAAAAAATACACCCAATAAATGCACATATTTCACTTGTATGTGAGTGAGTTCTGAAGAGTACTATTTTTTTAGTGTATTTGTCGGAACTCGCTCGGCTGACTTTTTTGCTAATATTTGAATGCAATTTGTTTCCCTCTTCTTTCTATACACCTATTTTTTCATACAATGCATTGATTTTCTTCACATTGCAAAAGTAATAAATGTAAACAGTTAAGATAATATATCACAACTTAATTATATTACAGCTTAAAATGCCAACGCATTTATCAAAACTGGTCAAGACCACATCCAAAAACTTCCACCAATTTTTCACTGCAAACAACACTGTATTATACGGTAAGAAAAATAACAATGTATTTTAATTCTAAATATATAAAATAATTTATGTAGAAAAAAAATACATTGTTATTTTTGTTACCGTATTATAATGGAGTTCTACCAAGTAAATGCCTACTCAATCAATAGCACTGTATTACACTAAAAATGGTTAACCCCGATTTAACCTAGTATAATTGTATTATCTGTACGCGTTTTCCCAACTCTGTCAATCGATACACGTGTGTAGTCACCAAGAAGAGGGCTACACCCTCGTCTGGGTAAGCTATGAAATTCTACCTCGTCTCTGAGCAATGATGTAGCAAAGCAAAACTAGGGGTTGTCAAAACTTATTAACCGTATACATATTGCAAAGTTCTTAAATGTTTATTCATTAGACAGCAATAATTGTTTTTTTTTAACTTTAAATAGTCTAAAACATCCCATTTTCACATTTAAAAAAGATACTTTACAATACCTTATACTGTCATTTATTTATATGCCTATTTTCATTCATTACCAAGAACAACAATAACTGTTATTAATTGATTCCTCAATAATTTTCCGCAATCTGAAGTGATCCACTGCTTCATTGGTTTCTTATAACAAAGAAAGTTTATTCCAGACTTCTTAATTAGACTGCTTAAGCTGAAGGGTACTCTAAATAAATAAATATACATCCAATTGTTGCTATCAAGGATTCAAATTAATATCGGAGTAATATGTGCAATGATAAACACGCAAATTTTAAAATCGATCAATATTTATTCCTCATAAATATCTTAATACATAATTTAAATGTGCCAACTCCATCTGTAAGAATTGCTTAATACGCTAGAAGGGACCGAGAGAGAAAGGGAGAGTGTGTTAGCTATAGACGCACTTACACACTCTCTCTCTCTCTCTGCCCATTAACTGGAAAATATAGTGTATGCTTGAAATTTAAATGTTTATTTTTATTCTTTCATCAAGGGGTGTTGTGATTTAGCTAACCTAATGGTAGCATTTATTATCTTTGATGAATATTTATATTTAAAGGTTTCATGAACCTCACATATGTATAAAAACATTTAAGCTTTATGTATCAGTAAAAGGGTACGAAATTTTGAAGCAACTCCCTGTTTGTAATAAATTAAAGTTGAAAAAGCTCTTTTAATACTTGTACTTTTTAATAATTCAAACATTAACTGCTATCCGTAATATCAGTTTAATCCTATTATTTGAAATACACAAAATAGCATGGTATAGGCTGTGAGCACCATTAGCAGTACATATTATGTGCAACTCATTATAACAAAATAAACACTATTTCTTCAAAAGCTTATCGCTCACCTCTTTCCAATACTTATTTTTCATAACGTGTACCTAGTATTTTAATAGTAAAAAGAAATTGTTATTCCACAAAACAGATTTAATGAACATCTCACGGCAGCTTAAATCTGACCAATTATTAGGATATCGATAGTAGATAGAAGTACGTACAATCAAACTATCCCAAACAAACTATTTTAAAGCTAATTGACACTCTGTTGGGGCAATTTTGATATGGCAACAGTCCAAAGTTCGTGTTGTTTGACCATTACCCTTTTAAATGAAGGATAACAGACCATGGTAGATGGGGAAAGTTCTTCATTTGAATTCCGTAACGATTGTGTACATAATCTAATATTCATAAAGTCAATACTATTATGGTAATCTGTGATTAAAATAGCTTTACTTTTAAAGATGCTTCCTCTTTACACATATAAAAACACATTTACATTTCATAACATTATCTCGATGATTTTCTTACACGCACAAATTCACAAACACACTCTCTATCTATCCAAATCATGCGCATACAGTTCATCTAGTAAACGTTGAGTAAATATATGTATATCACTTTTATTTTAGTAATATAATAGTTATTCTGAGTGCTTTTTTATACACACAATTTACTGCACACTGTATGTTACTTCAAAATATCTCTTATAGACCAATTTTCATTACCTTTTCAAATATTTTTTTATCTCTAAAAACAAGACATTGATTTCCATTTGAATCCTTAGCTCGAATCATAACGCGTTTTGACTTGTTATCTACAAGGTTACATGAACAAAGTTTGAGTATTTGTTTCTATCTCCTCTTGCACATTACTGAACTTCTATTACTTGAATTCATTTGTCTTTGTCAAATAAGTCTATCTTACGATGGGTTTCTACATTATATTTACCTACATAGGTATTTAATGTTAAACTCCATCATAATATTATATTACGGTAAGAAAAATAGCAATGTTTTTTAATTCTACATAAATTATTTTATATATTTGTTGATAGCTATTTCGGCTAACGCCTTCGTCAGAACTATATTACTGACGAAGGCGTAAGCCGAAATAGCTATCGACAAATATATAAAATAATTTATGTAGAATTAAAATACATTGTTATTTTCACCGTAATATAATGGAGTTCTACCAAGTAAATGCCTACTCAATCAATAATATTATATGTATGTTGATAAACTATACATAAGAGATGAATAAATTTTGAAAAATTGTTTTTATCTTAGCTGGCACTATTTGGATGCAGACAGTGTAATAGCATGCTAAAAATAAGTATTTATCAATACAGTAGGTATTAAAATGTTTCAATTAAAGATTGACATTTGGATACCAGTAGTTTTCTCGACTAAGATTCGAAAAAGAAACTTCGAGCATGATTTTTGTTCGTGAATCTTTAATTCAATTAATTGTGGAATATTTACTTTATTTTGGTTTCATTGTAACCTATATTATAAAAGCTGCATTCAATAACGGCTATAATGAAGTTCAATAATAAATTTATAAAATTCTATCCATTTTTCAAAATTTTAACAAGCATAAAAAGTTTAAATCATGTTTTCGTTGTATTTTCCTGAAAATATTATTCAAAAATTTCTTTGTTTCAATAACTTTTGCCAAACTTCGCACTGTGGGCTGTAAGAAAACTCCATATCTTTTTTACGCGGCCGCGTCGTGAATTTAATGGTCTTTTGTTTGATACTTTTGCAAGATAAAAGGAACATTGTTTAAGTTTATTGCATTAGAGAACCCTAATTAATAAGAGAACAATAACTGTAAAGCGTAGAGACTAAGTGTAAATATGGAGCTATAAGCTTTCGGAAAAGGTACTTGAATTAATTTTATTTACAACCATTAATGATATTATATTATAAACATTATTTCACGTAGACCGTCACCACACTAAAATACTTCCAAAACGAGAAATGATTATAATCAACTAATAAATACGAGTAATTATCATTCATAATCTTTCTATCGTCCTTCCACGTGTAAAGCATATGAACTCACAATGAAATAATGTCAACAGAATTTGTTTCGCGAAAACTGCTTATTATTCAGTTTTTCAAGCTGTTTTTAGTGATATACATAACTTCGAAGGGTGACGGAGCATCTTGGACACCACAGACAAAAAAGAATTCATGAAGCTGCCCGTCCAGAATTTGAGCCCTTCAGCACCGTGACTGAAGCCATGTTACTTCAATTACTACAAAATCAATCACTTTTCTCTCTTACATTGAATAGCTGAATGGCTGATGCTTTCAAAATTAGGTGGCAACTCACTATATTTTTAAAGATAATACTTTTACTTACATATATGACAATCATGTACACAGTCTCGCTAATCGAAATAATAATGTACAATATAATTTGAAATTCTCGCGATGAATTGAACTGTTTCTTGATATTAACTGCAATCATGATATTTGTACAGATATATGTTTATTGTATTACTTTTAGGATGTTAACTGCCCCTTCTTGGTGGAAAGGCAATATTTTAAATAAATGAAACACATATATTTGTACTTCTTCTACATAATTATATTGTTATAATGATTCTGATGTCGGTCACCGTAAGCATTTAACTATTATATTACAATTGATTTACTTTATTAGATTCACATTTTGATCCCATTTGATGAAAGCGATTGTCTTTAACAGATACTGTTGAGATGTTACGTGATATTTTATTATTTTCCGCATTAAGAGATGAAATTTTATAAGAAGACATATTTTATTTTTTAAGCTAATAATCTATCGATAATTGTCGTTGTTATGAGTAACTACTCTTTAACCACTAAATTATATTTCAATACACACTGAAACAATCTCATTGCCCTTTCATTTTCCTATACTCTTATCCAAATAAACGTAAAAGACGCAAAAAGTAAAGTATACAAAACTAAAACCGAAAAAATGGACGACTAAAACATTGTTTCTTTTAGCGAAGAAAAACGCGCTCAGCAATGTTTACCCTTAATTTCAACGTGTGTTGGAAAATATGAGAAAACTCCCTTCGCTTTTCCCCTCTACAATAACTTAGTTACCTCCTCCGGCTGTGCTTTATTGCGAATTGTATATTCGGGTACTAAAGTGAGCGATCTCTTGGAGGGAAATATGTCCATATTTTTCTACCAAAACAGATTTGTTTGCCTTTTTTGTTTAGAAAATCCTGTCCAGAGAAATAAAAGAACAGGTTTCAGGAAGTATACATTCCAAAAATGCAATTTATTAATAAGAAGAAAATTAAAAGTGTTTGTTATTTAACAATGACTGATTTTTTCTCTGCTTAACACTCATTTCTCTGACATAATGTCTTCAATCATTAAATAATGAGCAGAATTAGTTTCATTCATTCCGAGCATTTTTAGCTAATGAAAATTATCTAGCATGTACAATTCTATAATTTTACTAACGGCTTATATGAGCGTGTACAAAGCAGTCGATAAAACTTGTTGGCAACAAAGCGCTCCACGTGTTTCGTATTTGCACGCAACATCGCCAGATTAAATGACTGATTTGACAGCCTAGTGATTTATAACTATATGTTACTTATGATACACAGATATTAAATATCAAAATAAATTGGGAATAAATATAATATATGGCATTACAGCTGTCGTCAATGCGCCATGCATTTGACAAATTTAATAAAAATTGAATATACTTGAAAACAAAACACAGAAATCATTCATCGGTGAATTCCATAAAATACACAATGTATGTAATGTATAAATTAGATAACAAATTTCAAAAACAGAACACAAAATTCTCTGCTAAAAATGCACTTCAAAAGGCAGTCCACTGCTCAGACAAACAGCCCTTGTTACGAGTGACTCAAATGAACTACGCGACATACAAGTTCTGATAAAAAAATGCTTGACTCTATAAATTCAATAATACATTTCCTATGGAACGGTATATTTCTATGAAGCAAAATATTAAAAGCTTTTATGTCTCTCATTGAGAATAATGTCTCAGGCAAACTATGGAAATTAAACGCTCATAAAATAAAACTTCGCCACATTTTTTCTCGAATACTCTTCATCGTCAGTGAGTGGTAATTTCAGCGTCCTTTGATCGGATTTCACAGTCTAATGCACCGGCGTATTTGGTACTTTCAGTGTTAGGCCAATACTCATTCACTCACGTGATTTTTCCAGGCCTCCGACCCGTGGACGAGCCCACAGCAACCTTTTGCCGGGCCTGGACTCCCTTCTGGGCGTTTACGTTTTAATCAGCTGAGCTTAAATTCTCGCGGGCTTAAAAGCTTTTTCACGCGGGATTCTAATTAACCAAAAGATATACGTTGACTGTTACCCAGCACTATGTTGTATATGTTCACATGTGTGATGAACGATGGCTTATCGTGTTGGAATTAATTAAAAATACGGATCTATTTCGTGGATAAGCCATATAAAATATTGTTAAAAAAGGGGGAAGTATTTTTTAAAAAAAGTAAGATATAGGTAATTGAAGTTGTTTTGATATTTAATTAAATTGCTCGATCTTCTTTAAATGTGGATCGTTATTTTTGCGGTTACCAATTGGCCATCAAATGCGAAATAGCTTATTAATTGAAAGGAGCTGTAAATAAAGCGTTAATATATGTATGTGTCATTTATCAGTCGACCTGTTACCCAGCACACACACAAACTCCATATTTCTCTGCAGACTCATCGTGTGCATTGAGTGTATGTTGACAGGTGGCAATTAAACATTCTTTTCTACAACACTAATAATTGTATACAAACAGTTATCAGAGGGAATAGAATATTATTCATATTTTTTTAAGTGCATTACACAAAAAGAATACTCGTTCATTCAATAAATTTTGTATATGTATTGAACTAATGTTCGTCATTACTTTTTGGGATATATCATTGATAACGATTACTTTTTATTTTTTTACCATGTCCTTTCCCAACTTGAAGCATATGGACCCCTTCTCAACTTATCTCAACATATGTTTCTTCTACGAGAACTGCTTGTTACTCAGATGCTCAACTTCTCCTTTTTCGAAGAGAGTAGGGATGGAAAGGATACGAGAACTAGGACAAAACTAGTGGTTAGCTAATCGCTGTCACTATGCGTCGCTCTTTGGGATAGGAAAGATGGAAAAAAAATTAACAACACAAACACCCATTGCCTTTGAGCAGAATCGATTTACCGACTGAAAAATCTGCTCGCACTGGGAATCGAATCCGGGGGGTCCGACACGGTGGCTGACGACGATGACCACTGTACCACGGACCGGGAATAATACAATAATGTTTTGTTGGTCATTCATTTTGTATTCTTACGTTAACTCTATTTTTGTTTATCCATTTGGCTTCGGTGTAATAAATCTGTCAAAATTTTGCGGTTCGAAGCCAGCAACAGTTTAAATAGCTTTTAAACAAACACAATGCTTAAACAATGCTTAAGTAGTTTTTGGCTGATTATTTTGTGATTTTGTACCGCGATTGTAGAAAATATAGAATTACTTACAACAAATATTGATGCTATTTAAATTAGGCTGCGGATTTTATTTAACTAAAAATGGGCTTATTTTATTTCGATTCTGCTTTATCTGAGAGTTGATATTAGTATAGCAAATTGGAATTTTTGAAATTAGAAACGTTGTTAGTTGTTGCCATCGCAACAAAAGAAAAATCATTTAAGTGTTTTTCTAACCGTTGTATTTATGACGTCACAGTCTTAATCTTCTAAAGTTGTAAGAATTTAAATAAAACTCGCATCAAAATACATAATTATTTTGATTATTTTAGCAAATACATTTAAATAAATTCTTTTATGTGTTTAAATGTCGTTTTCAAGATCGGATAAAATAGATTATACTCTAATTTATATTTTATTGTTGTTTTACCTCAGAGGAACCACTTAAGATCAATATTAAAAGAATTTTTTAGTGAAACAAGTTATGTACTTAAATATTTTTTTATTTGATAATTTGGTGTTTTTTTTTAATTAACATCGAGTAATCATTTATGATGTAAGTAGCTTAGCAAACCAGATAAAAAAGCTATGGATACAATGACAAAAGTCTTCTCGGGTTCAACTCTTAATTTAAATAAATATTTCAAATTATTATTGGTTTCATTTTATTTATGACAAGTAAGCATCTGATTACAGTTATAGACCGATAAGCATCCTTCTCGGTGACCCCCCCCCCCCCCCCATATGTAAAGGGACAAAGTAGGCTGACTCTTGAACAGGCGTCAGGAATTGCTCACCGCTTCAACGATCGCGCCCTCATGTCAGCAACGATGGGAATGCAACATGAATATAAAAAAATAAACTTAGAAACGAAAGAGACGGGAAAATTTTGACAGTAACGTGTTTTAGAACTTGAAGCTCCATCAAATATATATGCAATATAAATATATTAACATTGATTAATAGTAAACATTTTACGTATTTTTTGATCATTGTTGGTGTATATTTGAATTGTTGCGATAATTATGTTGTTATAACCAATAAAATTTAAAAATGCAGTAATATCAAATGACTCTTTGATACCATTATTCATTTTTTAAATATATTATAATCTCCAAAGCATTTTTATTCGTTAATAGTAAACTGTTTTTGTCTTGAATACTTTGTAATATTTTCTAATTTTCATGTTAATCTAAATCAATATGTGTTATTTTAAAACCATAGACAATAACAGTAAATTATTACAAGACAACAGCAAATTCAATGGAAGGCATAATAATTTTTAATTTTGAGCATTATGTTAAATTAAGCTACAAGGCATGTCTTCGTAACTGTAATGGATAATGTCTTTTTTAAGTACAATTTTGACTTTTATTACTCTTTTATGAGAACCAGGCGCGCAAAGTATTAACGACTCAATTCGAAGAATGAACTTACGCACAAACGTATGCTTTTGCATTTTTCTTTCAATAAACTAAGATTCTTTTTCAAACATCGAATGAAAAAATCACCTTTACGTCGTTTTAATTACATGATAAAAACTTAGGTACATTAATATCTTTTAAAAAACTTGGTTTTCCATCACCATCTGTTTTACTTTGAAGCTCACATTGCTCACACAGAAACTGATATAAACATTCGTTTGCTATTTACTCTTTTTGGATATTTCAAAGTGAGTACGTATTAAGCTTGATTTTCCATCTACTTTTTCAAGTATTCTTGGCGAAACCTTATTATTAAAATTGGGTTTTTTTTAAATCAAAAGCTGCAACTTTTTAGCTACATATGACTGAACATATACTGTATATTGTGTCTTTATCCCTCATAAAGAATACAAAATAAAATATTTTAAGAGTCTGACAAAAAATAAGTGATGATAGGTATATATATTTTAAAACTACTTTTTTATTCCACAAATTTTATTTTTTTATCAGCTTTCATATAAAACATACACAAAATTACCAATAAAAATGGTTTAAACCAATTTTCATCCATAAAAAAATATATTTTTACAGTATTGTATATGTAACAGTGAAACTGTATTCTCAGTTTAAATGTATCAAGTAATAGATTTGTATGACAACATGATTTCACTGGTCACGATCATTGAAATTATTGGCCCAAGTCTATGATTTGCCGGCCTAAAATTTTGGTTTGCTTCAATGAAACAAAATCAGCAAGTCCCTTTCATAAAAAGAAAAACACAGACAAACATAGGGCTGAAGATAGGGCGGTCAAATTTAATTTCAATGACAGTTTGGAGAAGAATATATTTTCACTGTTAATACAGTTTCACTGTAACATAAAAACTTTTAATACGTTGGTAATATCATTTTTTTTGCCAACATTACTATTTATATTTAATTACATATATGTTGGCCAGCAAAACAAATCTTGATAACCAACCCTATATTCTTTATTAAGTCATTTACTTTTTATTACAAGGAAAATTCCGAATGTCCGTTACTTGTCCCTTTATAATATATCATATTCCTAAATTATCACAGCAAAAGGATTCGTAAGAGCTTTTTATAAACAAAAAAACCTCGACACAATCCTTTTTATTACGAAACAGATTCGCTTTAATATACCGAACTCTTTTTATTGTGCTTTGAATTGCCGGTAATATGTCAGGATAATGTTTCTCCCTTTGACACCTACGCTCCCTTGTCTCAACGACATATCCAATGCCAATGACAGAAAACAGGATAAAATTCGTAATAGATTTTTAACCGGAAATTCGTCTTCACAAATATCAATCGATGCTAAAAAAACAAGTCTTTTATAAACCAAAAATCTTTCAGAATTTGTTTGCAGATAATATTTTTTTATCGTACACTAAAAGTGAAATATTTCCGTGTTTAGTAGCTTTTACGGATTACAGTCGACAGCCATTTCGATCCGAAAGATATTTCTCGATTGGTAAAGGGTTTCTGCTTAAAAGCTGTCATTAATGTCGATTTACTGCTATCCGAGCATTTTCTTTGTCTGGGATTTGATCGTGATACGATTGGTTAAAATTCAGTCAGGTAAAGAAAAAAAAAACGACGCTTAGAAAGGAAGAGTCGTAAATTGAACGCTCTTTTACTTGTTTTCAGGTTCTGTTGCGTGATGAGTGGGAACGTATGAAAAGATCATAGACGTATATACTTTTTAGCCCAAATCCTTGATTCGATTCAACAGTTTGAAATATACTATTTTGAACCTGTGATCACGAAAAAAAGGATTAGACTTTTTGATTACAACTAATAAAAAAATAAAATTATATTTTGTTAAACACTAGCCGGTACCGGTACCTAAGTGTCGGATGCATTATATTTTAAATAAATAATTTCGATTTAATTTCACTTTCATTGATCGGTATCGATGACATTTTTCATTTAACAATTATTTATTTTTTTTAATTTTTATTAATAAAAAAAAATATTTGGCATTACAGCTTACGCCAATGCGCCAAATATTCTTAATTGTGAAAGTCATACGAGATTAACTCGATGATAAATAATGAATCAGTTGTGCACAAAATCAACGAAAAATAACATACACCCAGCCCAAGATCTCTTTTTCGATTGAAAAAATCTAACGTTGCCGAGAATTGAACTCGGGTCCCCTGATCGCTAGAACAAAGCTCTTGCCGCAAGACCACAAGGACCGACTACCGACGACTACAGGGACGAACATTTGTCTTTTGCCGATTGTCTAACTACTAAAAGTTAATTGTACTATGTCTATAACCTTTGCATAAATGCAACAATAAGTTGTCAAAATGAACGGTATGGCAGCGCATAAAATATGAAAAAACATTGATTTTTATATAAAAGACCTACTGTGAGCTAAATTTACTATGCCAAAAACCTCTGCGCAAGTGCAAGCAAAAAGTTTGTCAAAGTTTCATTGCGATCGGATGAACGGTATGGCAGGGCGGGCATATGATATATGGTGCGAACAAACAAACCAAAAACAAAAAAATATTGATTTTTATATATTAGATAGATTATTTACACCTATTTTTTTTGCGTAATTCACTGAACTGGAACCTTTCGTTTATTTACCTATGTTCACTAAAATCTTTTTACGCAATATTTCGCAACGTATCCCCCGTGCTAAAAAGTATTGGGAGAATATTTAAACATTCGTTGTAAAATGCGAATTTTTGTAAAACACTAATGTCATATTTTTTTCCATTTTATTTTACTATGTATCGCAATCAATTTGAAAGTTTCCCATGTGAGGCTGTGTAATGTATACTCTGTATTGAGTGCTTTGAAGCTTTCACAGTTTTCCTTGTCAATGAAAATAAGCTCCGACCCTCCATTTAACTGATTACTTGTTTCAAGCTAAGTTTAACCCAAGAAAGGTGATAACATTTTTTACTTGCGATCATTTTTTGCGAAAGATCGTGTAAAACAGAAGCATCGTCAACATTTATGTGGTACAAAACACATTTTTAGTAAATACTTCCATTTAAAAACGTTAGTTCTTTTACATTATCAGTATATAATAAAAAAAACTTAATAAGAATTACCAATTGATATAAAAGATGTCGTTTTTGCTATCACATAAAAGTTAACAAATAGTGGATCATAGAAATAACTTTTTTGGTACTTATTCCACATAAAATTGTATTGGATCAGGACTGGTTTCGCCCATGCCAGCATTATCAACTAATGCTCACCATGAGCGAAACCGGTCCTGATCCAATAAAATTGTATGCGGAATAAGTATCGAAAATGTGTTATTATTTTTATTATAATCCTATTCCACCAAGTATTGACAGTGAACACCTTAGAAATGAAAAAGTGTATCATTAAAATAATAACACATTTTCAGTACTTATACCACATTAAATTTATTGGATCAGGACCGGTTTTGTCATGGTGAACATAATCATATGAGTTGTTCAATAAATTTATTGTGGAATAAGTACTAAAATTTGCTATTATTTTTACCATAATTCCACCAAGTATTTACAGTGAGCACCTTAATACTGAAATAATGTGTCGCTGCAAAAAATATTTTCATTTCGCATGGAGAAGATGATTGAGCTTGTGCTTAACTCTGTTCTTAAAAAATCATACACAATTCTTTACAATAAGTAGTTATTAAGTTTTAGGTTCATAAAACAAGACTTAATGCACCATGTTTACATTAGATGGTAAACAGCGCAATACTTAGTACACATATATATATATACGGTATGGTATTTCTGCGTCAGTTTCATACATGTCTGTACTGCAGAAACTCGTAGTGCAAAATTTCAACTGTAATTAGTCAAGCTCAGTGAAATAGCTCTGCTGTTCTGATGTTTGTTTTAAAGTAATTTATGCATTTAATAGTTTAATATCACATATTTCTCATAGAACTTGGAATTGTGGATATAATAGCTAGTATTTAACCATTGTTTTATGAATGATAATTAAATTACAGAATGTAACGTTAATGTCATGTGAATTATAGATATTTGCTAATGAAATAGTTAGCTAATACTTTCGTAGAAAAATACTCATTACATTGTTTCACGTATTGTTTTTTTTTCAAAAGTAAGCCCCTCGAAGAATGTTTTTTTTGACCTACCTTTGTGGAATTGCTACAAGATTAGCAGCAAACATTTTTTTTAGTTCAATCATTATTTCCACGATTTTTTCTATATTTGGCATCAATTCAAAAAATATTGAAGAGTTGTCTGAAGAGTGAAAAATGTACAGACAAATTCTTTCTACCAGTACTACAAGTTTTTTTATTTATTTCTTTTTCTATTGATAGAATTGGCATAAACATCTTCAACATTATGAATGGGTAAAAATTTTAATTTATTTTAGTCTACAATAAATCATAAACATTATGACAAACAATTATTGGTACTAAAAATATGCAAATCATTCAAAGTAAAATAAAAACCAAGTAAGCCTAATTAATGTCAAATAATTATAAGTCTTTCGTAGATTTTATTTTCTTATCGGTTGGTAATGTTCGCAATGGGCGAAACCGGTCCTAATTTAAATAAATTATACTTAATTAGTATTGACATTGTACACCTTAAAAGTTTATTTCAATTCAATACAATTGTAATGCATTTTTCTAAATATTTCAATCCCGATATTGATTTTTTCTATTGAATAAAATGAATATCCATTATAGTCAGTCCCTGTGTTCTAGTAGAAAAAGCTTTTTCTTAGTAATCAGGTGGGCCCAGGTTCAATTCCCGGCAAGGATTTTCAGATTTTTTCAATTGAAAAAGAGATCTTGGGCTGGGTGTATGTAATTTAATCGTTGAGTTGTTCACGACTGATTCATTATTTATCATCGAGTAAATCTCGTATAACTTTCATAATTAAAAATATTTGGCACATTGGCATTAGCTGTAATTCCAAATATTTTTTATTTTTTAAAACAAATAATACAATATGTCTCAAATCCTTATTTTTATTTTTTATTCACTGTGGTAATTTTGTGTTTACGTAAGCAATTTTACCTTTCGTATTGCGTCAGAAGAGTTTCCACTATTCGCTTAAAAGAAACCGATATCCCTTGAAGCTTTTTCCTCTTTACTCAAGAGAAAGCCAAACAAATTTGCTAACATCTTCACAACGACTAGCTTTGAACATTTCACTTAGCATTTCGGTATCCCGTTTCAAGTATTTTAAATAAACAAATAATTATTTTTCAATTCAGTGCTTCACTATCATCATATTCGAATACGGAAAGAAAAATAACAATGTATTTTAATTCTACATAAATTATTTTTAAATAGCTATCAACAAATATTTAAAAATAATTTATGTAGAATTAAAATACATTGTTATTTTTCTTTCCGTATTATAATGGAGTTCTACCAAGTAAATGCCTACTCAATCAATATCATATTCGAATATTCTTATGAAAACGATCATGTTTTTTAATCATTTTATAGTAAAATTAAATAATATTTAATAATGAGCTTTTTTTTGCTTGATGGGATACGTAAATATCAGTTGAAATGATCTTTTCGTTTCTTATTTATACTTATTACCAATTGATAGTGATCGAGTTCGTTGTTTTCATTGTATGAAAAAAGATTCTAACCAATTAAATAAATTAACATTACCCTCGCACGTATTCTAAGACATAGCGAAAGCGAACAGCTAACTGCTTTTTGTTTCCTAGCGTCATGCTTAAATCGTTGCCATCTACAGAAAAGATCAGTTGAGTAACTTTATAATTGATTTTCAACTATCTTTTTTAAATGCAACTATTTTTAAGCGTTTTATTCTAAGTTTGAATTCTTTACACTGGGAACGGACATGGTTAGAATAAATCAATTGGATGAGTTCATAAAATCAATGAAATCTGAACAAACAGTGTTACCGCATTGTTTTGAGGCTAATTTTTCATATCAAGATACTTATCCGATTCGGTATTGATGTATGACATAACATGCAGTTGTCTTACCATGGATCATACAGATTCAAGCTTTGCCAAATTTATGAAATGGAATAAAGAAGTCATGTGTAGTTGATTCTGTATCATAATGTTGTTTCTAATTCAGTATGGAAACTAACAAAAAATATAATGCCAGTCTGATTAATGCGAGCGTGTACTTATTTTCTTTTATCGAAAATCCTTGAACGTCGCTACTTTAGTTTGGTAGAATGTTATAAAAGTTTTGATTTAGTTTATTTACGACAAAATGTACATATGTACATGTATTTCAAATCTTCCTCCACAGTGTACTAAACGCAATTACAATTCCGTGTTATTACTTTTTAGAAGTTATTTTTCGCAGAAATATCATAGCTTTTTCCAATATGAAAGTAAAATAGTAATTGGAGACGTGACATAAATAAATACGTACTATAAAAACCTTACATACAATACGATACAGAACGAAACATACAATCCAAAATAAATTAATTACACTCAAAACATATTTTACCAAAATGAATAGCAATAATAATTGGCAAAAGATTGTGATTATATTACTAAAAGTATTTTTTTTTAATGATGATCGATTATTATCATAAATAGCTTTCAAAGATTCAATTAAGGACTATGTAATATAATGCTGTTAAATAAGATATAATCTTACTGATTTTTGTAACACTACTAGCTTGGATAAATCCGATTGATACAATTGTGAAATTATTACTATGCAATGGGACTGATTTTGTAACAACGTTTTGCATATTTTTATCAATAATTGACATTTAGCACCTACTCAGTAGATGATTAACAACTTAATAGCTGAATTTTGATGAGAAAGAGTGTCTAAAAATTGTCACATATTTTTTTAAACATTTTTAAACATTGTCAGTTGATTCCGAAAATTTTAATTCATTGTCTGATTACTTATCAATATACCATCGTCACTTTTACGATCTACACGAAACATTGTTGGCTTAAAATAAAATAAATAAAGCTAAACAAGTATAAACAAAATCCGCTAATTAATTTAAAACCACGCCCGGGCAGAACTAGCAAATGGTGAATGCTATTTATTTGATAATGATTATAATTATTATTTTTTCGAAGCTTACATAAATATAAGTTTATTTAACTACAGGCTTCTTTTCGGTTTGACATATATTATATTTTAGACACTTTCAATTAGCATTTTTTCACTATACATACGTTCATCGTTGAAAATTGCCGTTTCTTTGTACAAAACGTTCATACAAGTTCGGTTTATTAACTCGTGTCACTGCAACGTGATCAATAATAAAATACAATGTACGCTTAGTTTATGTGACTACATTTGCCTCATAAATAAAGCAAAATTAGATTTATGTTATAGGGTACTGATCGACAACATATGTTACACGTGCCACTAGTCGACGCTCAAAAGGTTTTTAATGGCGATCCATAGAACATGTCGAAATATGAAAATATTTGGGACTGCAATTTATAGAATAAATTTTTATTTTTGAAAATTGTTAGAACGAAATTAAATCAACAGTAACTAGTGAAAAATTAGACAATTTAGATTAAAAAATACCATTTTCTTGACATAATAATCAAAGCTTTTAATGAATTAGACTAGATCATATCTGTATTTTCTTGTGAACCTCTTTCCGTTTCAAGGCATGTATAATTTTTGTATTCATACTTTTATTGAAAACCAGACGCAATTCGCCTCAAGTGCGAAATAAGCTCTTCCAGCAAACCTTCGTGCAATGCGTTACTATGCGTGCAGTCTCAATGGACTCCGACCCGTGGATATATTTTTTTTTCTCTCTGGCATAGACTTCTTACAAGCCTATATGAATCACTTTGGAAAACTATGAAAAAGACAGATGAAAAACATAGAATTTACTCTTATAGATATTTTTGGTACAACGTACCACCGAAAGTAAACAACATCAAAGATAAAATGTATTATAAGCTTTTATGGGAATCATTTGATAGAATAAAATTCTGAAATGCGAATAATGTTAAAAACATAAGTCAAATATTGAGTTATAAGCTTCCAAAGATAACCACAAATAGGCATTATTGTTTGTTATTTTACATATATTATGTTATTCTGTATAATTGTCATCAAAATTGTCTTATTTTATTGATGCCATTTTGATGAGGAAAATGCATGTTTTGTAGCACACCATATGGGTTGCCTACTTCTGTTTAGCCTATTCTTTTATTAAAATAGTCTATAGACATCCTTGAAAGAAAAGAGTCTTCGTAGAATATGCAGAGCTTTCAATTAAAACTTTAAAAATAAAATCTTCAAACAGGCTTTCTTGATCTCTTAGACACTGCATCTTTTTCAGTCTTATCTCCTTTACCCCATTATTTGTTTTACTCTTTAAATACAACTGATAAATATACTATGCTAAGCATTTATTTGGGAAATCATTGACATAAACAATTTTTTCTACCATAATCATCGAATATATAACTTCTTATTCTTCTACGTTTACGTGTTTTTAATTAAACCACTCTAGTATATATGGCGTCATACTATTTGTTTTTAATTAGATTATAAACAATTAAAAATCGTGTGACACCATCAGATTTCAGTCGATGACGTGTCGTTTCAAACTCTAAAAAGCTTTGATCATAATTGATGCCATGATATCTATGAATGGTCTTCCTTTATTTCATCAGTGTTTAAATAATTTACTAAATTAAATAATACTGTTGGTGATATAAATATGTGGCTATTAATTTAGACGAAGTATTCATTTATTTAAGTAGTATCTAACTAACAAAAATAATTATTTTCTGACCTTAATTTGATTTATCTACCGACCGTTTTCGCATATAGGTTCTGACCAAGTAATACGTTTTCATTTTTAATTACTACGTCACTTTAAATGGTTTTCGTATGAATGCGAATCAAGACCACTGAAGGACAATGCCTCAACTTATGTTAGCTATATTTTTGTAATTCGTAGCTTTAAGTTAACTTTAAAAGCTTATGTAAAGCTTAAAAAATAAAAAATGAAGCAAGGCATTATGTTTGAGTTCCATGTTTATGGTTTATGAGTTTAATTAATCCTCGACACACAAGCTAAGGTAGAAAATAATGAAAACTGGCAAAATGATGAATCGACTCACCTTGGCCCAAACATTCCTTATCTTTCGCCGCTTTGAGAATATTAAATAATATGCTTTTGGCAAGCAATTTTGAATGAAAAACATTAATTGCACACAGCCTCGATACTTTTTTTACAGCATATTTGAAGTTTTTGAAAGTATTTGGTAATATTTTGAAATCAATTTTGGACAGAAATGGGTTTTTTAAAAAAGGACTATTTTTGACGACAAACGGTTGAAATAATGACCCGGCACAAACATAAAGTATTTTTTTTTTGATCATACATTAAAAAAACTCAAATCGATACACTTTCGTAATGTAATTTTTTGCTTTATACAGTTGTATCTAAATATCGTTGGCTTTATTCTAATATGTGTTAGCAAAGCGCTTCTGCGTTACGTGGAATTGTTTCTTGTCACTTTGATTTTGACCCCATTCATTTGTATATTTGAACATTAAATGAATGAAATAGATGTATCGCTATACGTGCAAACCGAAATCATCAAAACATGAAATTCTGAAAAAAATGTTCTCACGATATACGAATTAAACTGACGATATCATAAATCAAAATTGATTGGATTCTTCTATGTTTTGTTTAAGTTATAAGCAAGCAAAAACGCAAAATGGTGACATAGATAAAAATTACCCTGGCGATTTCAAAGATCAGAAAATTTATGAAGATGTCAAAATTGTCATTAGAAAATTATATGATAAGTGAAATTTGTGAGAAGTGAATGTCACAAAATGTGTTTTTGGGGAAGACATTTGATAGTTCCGAAACTCTTATTTTTCAAATAAATTCATATAAATTCTGCAATTTACTAATGAAACATCTGTCAATAATTTGTGAAAAAATGATCTTTAGAAATTTTCTATTACTACGACACAATTCACTATTACAATCATAAAATATTCATCACACAATACAGGGGCGTCTCAAATCTCTACAACTCTGTTACACATAATAATATAATAATTTACTATTTTAGTTGTGAACGACCTACGACCAAAAAACGACCCCTAGTTTCAAAAAAGTTGACGGCTTTGATTAATCTTTTCTTTGTTCGGCACAATAATTAATTAACTTCCACGTTGACAACGTTAAAACTTGACACCATATAAAAACAGAAAATTTGTGTTGTCGGT
Organism: Himalopsyche kuldschensis; assembly: GCA_028554975.1. NCBI lineage: Eukaryota > Metazoa > Arthropoda > Insecta > Trichoptera > Rhyacophilidae > Himalopsyche > Himalopsyche kuldschensis. Next base: position 5,332,201 of record JAHFWI010000005.1, read on the forward strand.
ATGATATTTTTGGACCATTCCATTGTTTCGTATAATCGGGTAAATTTACGGCTTAACCATATTTTATTTGGCAGTAATATTACATTGAATTATACAATTGTTTTATTTCGAATCGCTAATGAACAAATTCTAATTAATGAACTTAAAAGCGTGGATTTCTGTGATGCTTTAAGCTGTCTAAAATAGATTTTTTACCAACTAGCATTCACCAGATCTAATCTACTCTCTTTTGAAGACTCCAGAAATTGATTGAATATCAGTAGTTCTCCCTTTAGGCGGCAAGTTTTGTATTGGGTGTGAAAAATCATTTGTTTCTGACCTTACTTAACTTAATAGCTGGATATATGTATTGGTGAAGCTTGAATTTGGATTGAAAAAAATAAATGCAGGGGAGGGAAAATATACATACCTACTGTCAGTGACTTTTATTAATGAAATTTAACGAGAAATACTTTTCCAATATATATCTAGAATTTTAAAATATTTCATTAATACATATTTATGTAATGAAGAATTTCGACTTGATTTTCAATATGAAATTTGAATCGCTTGAAATTTTGTATTATTAAATGAGTTTGGTCGCTAACGGCCCCAGTTTCGGTTTTCGGCATCTTCAGGCATTTCAAGTGCAACAATATACTTGAACTGACGCTAAGTAAAGAGTTTGTATCGTTTACAGTGAAACCCCGATTCTACATTTTTCAAGGGACCGTATAAAACAAACGATTAATGCGGGAAAATTTTAAATGTGAACTAAATGCCGGGACTATAGAAAATGAACGCACCACGTGGGAAAACGTATAATGCGAAAATGTAAGATTGGGGTTAAAGTGTATATACAAAAAGAAGAAAAAGTAAGCTGACCCTTTGAACTTGCTTCACTAGCGATCGCTAGGGATTGCTCACAACTACAGCGATCGCGCCCTTCTATCAACAACGATGGGAAGGAAATGCAACTTGAATATAAAAACTAAACTTAGAGACAAAAGAGACGGAAGAGCTTTGACGCTAAACGTGCGTTAGAACTTGAAGATACATCAAATAGATATCAAAAAAACACTGTCAATTCTTGGTGGGAAGGCATTATCTTATATATAAAACCGAAACTGCGTATATATGTCTGTGGGTCTGTAATTCCCTTTTGCATTGTTGCTTATTAAGTTGCCATAAAAACGAATATGATAGAAAATATGTTTGAATTTTTATCGGTGAAGACATTTAGTCAAAATGTAATAAATTAGTCTACTACTGAACTTTTCCCGGCTTTTATTATTAATAATAATGTTTATTATTTTCGTGAAGGTATTATTTGACATTTCTTTGACAGCAAATTAGATTTTTTCCTTGAATTTGGACATTTTAATGGGCGAGAATGGGGTTGTCATCAAATTAAATAAAGTTTGTGATTTTATTTTAACTCTATTTTGGATGTTAGATTTTGTGATATAATTATGTCGAATGATATAACATTAAATAATTATTGGTCGCTTAGTCCGAGCGACACCGGGTAGCAATACTAGTATTTGAATAAATAAAACACTTACTAGAAGCGGTGTCGTCATATGGAAAACCGGTCTTTAAAAAAATAATGTTAAAGCAGTAGGTACAAAAATATTATCAGCTTCACTAATAATGTCAGTTTCGTCTCAAGCTTAACAGATACATTATTCGATTTTTTTTATCGCATCTTGCCGATGTTCAACGAAGCTAATGTGAAAACCAAACATGTTGTGATGTTTATGCATGCGTAAGGCTTTTTCGACAAAAAGCCTATTTAACACAATGAGCGCTCACGTTTGAATACATAGTACACGTCGCAAGCAACCTTTTCGTAAAAATCAGCAGAAAAAACCCTCTCGCCTTACAATCACCTCATTAAATTGTGTTAAGAGGGTAACACTTACTTGACGTGAGTGCTTTTTTTTCAATACGTTATTCGAAATAATTCCAATTTTTATAGTGTTCGATCATTTGAATTGTGTATTCGACTATCAATATTGCCTGGATGAAATTAATTTTATTGGTAATTTTTTTTTTCACCGGGTTTGTTTAGCAGAGATTCAAACTAGTCCTGGACACGTTTTAAAATCGTGTTAAGTATATTTTTTGCAAAATGATCCTTATTTTAATTTTTACACACAATCATATTTGTTGTCATTTTATTTATATTCAACGTTTAATTAAGACTATAATTATTTATGAATTTTTTTTATTTTTTATGATGGTTGTAATATTTTTGACATCACAACAAATAATCTTATATATAAAACCGAAACGACGTATGTATGTCTGTGGGTCTGTTATTCCCTTTTGCATTGTTGGTCATTAAGTTGCCATAAAAACGAATATGAAAGAAAATATGTTTGAATTTTTATCGGCGAAGACATTTAGTCAAAATGTAATAAATTAGTCTTCTACTGAACTTTTCCCGGCTTTTATTATTAATAATAATATTTATTATTTACGTGAAGGTATTATTTGACATTTCTTTGACAGCAAATTAGATTTTTTCCTTGAATTTGGACATTTTAATGGGCGAGAATGGGGCTGTCATCAAATTAAATAAAGTTTGTGATTTTATTTTAACTCTATTTTGGATGTTAGATTTTGTGATACAATTATGTCGAATGATATAACATTAAATAATTATTCGTCGCTTAGTCCGAGCGACGCCAAGGTAGCAATACTAGTATCATATAGATAGGACTTTTTGCAAATTTACTTGAAATCCACATTCATTGAAAATTGAATGCGGTGAAAATGATAACTTGTTTGGTTATCTGACTTTTTTTTAAGCACTAAATTTTAATCTTGGTTAAATGTCGTTCACATATGAATATGGATAGTTTCAAAGATATATTTTTTTAATCAATTTATGTATTTGTGCTCTTAGGTTTTAAAGTATAATATTGATATAACTTCCACTGATGTTATCCTAAAGTAATCTTAAAAAATGGGCCGAGACGAGAAAGATTTACTAAGCACTATTCTTTCATTATTATTTCATAAAAAGTGAGGCCAAGCAACTGAACAACAAGGAATTTTCATAAAACAGCTTTAACAAGTTCTTACCACATTACGAGCTTACAAACACAAAGCTATAGCAATAAAGTTATGACTAAAAATAGTAAATGTACACAGAATAATGTCAGTATTTTACGTACGTATGTTGTCATAATAGACGATGTAATTACAAATAATATTCACTCATCAAGAATCCGTCACATGCATAAGTGTCAGAAGGGGGTGTAAAATGTAGAGTATGACGTCACGTATAGGTAGCAGACCGACGCGAGCTGGAGTGAGGGCGCGGGGGTAACTCGACACGTTGCCACTTTTAGCTTTTGTTTGCATTTTAATGTAGAGGAGCTTTCGTCAGCCCAAAGGTTCATCAGCTGGGAAGCTTTTTTTAGACACTTGGCACGACGAAAGTTTTCAAAAGTTTATCAGAGAAAATTTGGTTACGTGCAATTCAACAAAATCTTTGCACCCGACAACTGAGCGGGCTTTGAAATGCTAAACGTTCTGCATTACCTACTTTACATTTAATGTGAGCATTAATCCTTACTTGTACACAAATTTTGTGAAGTTTATTCTACAGTTTCAAATTATATTTACGGATTCATTTAATTATTCTATCAGAAAAGTACTTTTACATTTTTTATTAATTGTAAATCAAATGGTTACTTTAATATTTTTTACCGTGGGTAAGCTCATTTCATCACATTCTCAGTTTTTTTATAAAATTTTGGATACACTAACAATTTATTCTCGAAACACAATCATTTCAACCAAGCTTTCTTTTAGGCTGAATATGGGTCAGAAGATGAACATAAAAATATCCATCATAAATTAATCGAAGCAATTGGTAACAACTATTGGTAAGAGCACTTTTAGGGTGTTCACTGTCAATACTTGGTGGAAAGGCATTATAATAAAAATAATAATACATTTTTAGAACTTTTCCCACATAAAATTTATTTTATCAGGATAAATTCTTCAACCTTTTATTTTCGTCTATTTTTCTTGTTATTTGCTTCATTCATTTGCTTACTACCAATTGTTTGTCATACCTTACTTAACTTTGTATAAATATCACTGTTGTATTGTATTGTTTGAAAAAGTACTAAAAATGTATTATTATTTTTATTATTGGTAAAAGATTTAAAATCATAGAGAACTCGTGTACTAAATAATTGTCTGACTTTTACAGTTTATTCATTCATTTTGGACGTAAGTTTCACACAAAATTCAACGTGAAACAAAATTCAACTCAATAATATTGAATTAAAGATTTTATTAACATATTGAAACATGTAAAATATCAATCTGCTTATCGATTGAAAACGAATTTTGAGGCAATTATTTACAATAAGAATTATTATGATTCAACAATTGGTCCTTTTTCAAAAAAAAATGGTAACCTTATTTTCGAACTATGTACATATTTACCGGAATGCGATTCAATCCATAAAATTCTGAAAGAAAATTGCGATTTTCATTAAGACAACACAATTTTCAATGCTCTTCGGAAAATTAGAACAGACAACTCTAAGCTTTTTCTTTTGCATGTATTTTCACACTGTAAATATTCAGAATATACTTGTTAGATTGTTATGACGTCACTGTGTCTAAGAACGAGAACTTAATGTGAAATTATGGTTTTTTCCGATAGAATAAATATGTTTAAAATTCCCACTAAAAGTAAGAGTAAATACGGTTTATTTAAAAAAGCTTTCAACTCCTGAGAAAATTACATTTTTCCACCTTTTTTGACAGAATCCATTTTCTTTTCTTATTTTATAAAATTTGATCATTTGAGACATCGGAGTCGGTTTTTTTCTAGCAAGTAAATATTATTTGAAAAAACCTTAAAACTGTGTTTCAATGCTTTGAAGCCAAAATAACAAATAGTATTGTAAAAAAACTGCTTTGGTTTCATTTTCAAGAATTTTGGAATATTTGAAGCATTGTATATAGAAAAACTACGCATCCATTCCATTGTGACGACAAATTATAATGTCTATGATCTTCAGTTATAAAAATTCTAGTTAAACGATAACATTTTGGTAGCCTGAAGAAGTAAATTCTCTTTTAGGAAAAGAACATTCTTGACATTATTAGCCTATATCAGGAGTGGCCAAAGCGTCGATCGCGTAGCTATTCCCAGTCGCCTGCCTATCGCATCTGTACATAAATCTGGTGCCCGTCCCAAGAAGCGAGACTTTAAAAAGTACAAAATTAAAATGTTTCAATTTTGATATTGAAATTCCATCAAGCATTTTCAGTCGAAATACTCAATTATAAAAAAAGTATTTACCATAACATTGTTCGCATTAATAATAAGAAAATATAGTTTTATTTATGAACTAAATATGTAGTTTGTGAGAAGAAATCATTATTTTCTTTTATTAAAATAACTTGATATTTTTGTACTGGATTTAATATTTACGATTTTTAGAGCATATTGCGTGTAATGATAAAAGTTAAAAAAATAACATCTTTTATTTACATACTATTTTTATGTTTGTGTGAAGTCATCATTTATTGGTTTTTTAAATAACTTTAAATTGAACTGGTTTTGAAAATAAATGATTATGTTCAATTTAGACTGATCTTTGGTTTAAATTACTAATTGCATGTTGTTAGACGGCCGTCAATGATTTCAAACAAAAAAGCCGACCGTCTGGTAAAAAGTCTAGCCACCCCTGGTCTACTTGAACCAAAATTAAGTTCATCTTAAATAATTTCACATTTAACTTTTGAAATCATTATAAATATTATATCTCTCAAGAAACATCATATATAAATCAACAAGGAGAACTTACAGCGTAGTATACACTTACATATACAGTGTCAATGACTAGATGACGAAAAGCTTTCAATTATATACAATTATTAGAATGCCCTATTTTAGTGATGATAATAGAATTGTATAAAAAAAATGCGAAATCAATCTTTAGGTATTAATACTCATGTCACGGCATACCTTGTTAACGTATCTTATAGACGTAGATATTATCAAAACTACTCTGTGAATATCATATTTTAGTGTGCTAATTACCTAATTGACATTACCGTAATTGGTCAACTATACTGTATAATTTCCCCCTCTGGTGATTATAGATAAATTAATTTATAATTTTACCTGCATGTTCCTGGCATACTTCTTGTGTCAGATTTACCCCGTCATTAGACACACCCAGGCTTATTCATAAACAGCAGTACACCAAACCTTTTTTTGTGCGGTAGATGAGTTCCGTGGAAAATCGCACGAAACAAAATCGCACAAAAAAAGCTTTGACTTATTATGAGAACATAACATATACAAGGACGCACCTGTCAAGGTCACATTGTAATAAACAGGTGAAATACTGGATTTTGCACGTACATTATGTGAACAACGCGCTCTTAATTGCGTTATGAAATATTTACGTTTGTATAGTCCCAAAAATAAAAAAAACGTGTAGCTTTGAAATCGCACAAAAAAGGTCCCACAAAAAGAGTTTTGAGTGTATTTGGGTTTTTCCTATCAATTGAATATGCCTGCGATGACGACGGACGGTCCTGATCTATATCTAGATGTGAAAGAAGCACAAAAAATCAAAATATAAAGCAGTAAATGTGTTTAGTGGCAAAGAATAATTATAAATAAAAAAACTTAAACGAATTACTGCGAGGCTAGTGCTCTCGAATTTCTTTATTCGGCAGGAGAAAAAACAGCCATTAAAACTTTCCGCAATATTTCCATAACGTTGAAATAGCCTTCCCTCGCAGACCTACACCGGGTCAAAGACCCTATTTTTTATGTTCCCGTGCACTTTTACGTCAGTATCGACGCGGGTTGGTACACTCGCGAACGTTAATATATGTATGTTACGTCACGTACCGTCCGTTCACTCACATCGCCGACAGATGGTGGCACTGTTCCGGTTTCAAAATCGCACGTGGCTACGTGCCTGATTAGGAATTTGTCTATAATGAATAGTTTTACAATGAAAACCACTTTCTCTGAAAGGAAAAAGTGCTGCGAGCTCTTTTTAGTAATACACACGAACCTTTGGGAAGCAACCGATGACTACAAAGAAAAAAGATATTGCAGAAAATAAATATGTATACATACATAAAATACATTACATATATAGCACATTTTCACATAGACTATAATGAAGATCACGACCAGTTTCCCTCATCGCAGGTATTTCCAACTGTAGATTTGGCTGAAAATAACGTTCTATAATAATAGCTACCTTGTCTTCTAACGTAAATTAATAACAAAAGTGATTGAGAAACTGATTTACTTTGATCAGCGCTCGTTTAACACCTTTGATTTAAAAGCTTTATCAGAAAATGAAGGCCAAATGCTTAGCATTTGATATGATTATAAAATATTAATCTTATATGCTTAATTGTATTCAAATCATATTATGGCGCCTTGGAGATATATATTTAAAATCATACTTTATTTTTGAATATTATCGATAATGCTGTCATTAATAAATAAAAACCATTATTATCACTAAAAAATAGTAATGAATTTCAATGATATTTTTCAGTAAGTTTAAAAGTATTATGACACTCATATACATTACAGATACAAAAAAGTATTTTAACTTAAACATAATGTATTTTTATCAATTCGAGCAAAAATTGAGAAAATATATTTCTTAATTTTAAAAATCCAGCCTGCATAACGTACATAGATTACTTTGTGTATGGGTATTTCAGAGTAAAACAACCTTAATTCAATGTAAAATAATATCCTTCAAGTCTTCGTTCCGTGGTACATTACTGCATCCCGATAGTGTTTTTGCTCTCTAGGGCTTTTTCTCCCGTGCGGTTCCTTCAATCGTCCTGAATAAATTCAATATCAATCCAGGTATCTTGTTCCCGCAAGGTTCTGCTTTTTTAAAAAACAAAAATAAATTGGAAAGTACAAACTCACAAAGGAATAAAACTGCTTTCGTTAGCCCACTGCTTGGATTTTTTAGCTTAGCTTTTTGATGTTTCATAGAGTTTTATACATGTAAAAATCCATTTAAAAATTTTGAGACATTTATGGTGGATATAATTCAATCGGCAGCGTGTTTGGTTATGTTAAAAACGCATTTATTGTTTTTTTATAACAGATATTTTTTGGAAATATAGCTGTTTTGTTTGAATTATCATGACGAATTCTGAAATTCAGAAGTTACGTTTCATAATGTCAAAAAGCTACGAATGATTAGTTAGCTTAGTTAAGTGTCTCTGTATCTAACTTTATTTTCCGATTGCAACTATATGGAGCCAACTTTGCGTATTTAGTTATACTTCATGGTTAAGGGGGTCTTTATAACCTTTTCTCATTATGTAGTGTATTTTTAATAATTCGGAAATTTAAAAGCTTCAAATCGAATAGATAATTCAGAAAAACGTCTTCAATTTAGAATAACAATGGATGATGACTATTTATTTGAGCAATATTTATTAATAATTTGAATTAACAATGCATAAATCTTATACTAGAAAACAGAAGTCATGAGTAGTTAATAAAATAATTTGCCTTTAACATAAAACAAAAAAATGTTAGACTAATAGATCATAAAAATTATAGAATTAAGAAACCATTAAATACGCCTTCAAAATATTAAATGACTAAATTCTAATTTGTATAGGACAGAATTTGTATTAAAAACAACTCGATTTTTTTTAATCTAGTTATTTTATCCCAACGAAGTACCAAATTTATCATGCTTAAAATCATTTGTCATGTTAAAGTCAGGCTGTTGAGCGAACTTAAAGCTGAATCGATCATGCTAATGGCTTTCATCTCGTCTTAAACCATCATATAATGTACATACTCGAACAGCGGCTGCGAGCTTTCACGAACAAGGCTTTTTTAGCGCAGTTTTCCTTTATAGAAGAGCTTTTCCCGGAGTTTCACAGCTCAGAAGCTTCCTCATCCTTTGCAAAGTATGAAAGAGCAAATTGGTTTCGACGAGTGTTGAGGTGTTTCGCACTTTAAGCTTTGAGACTAAGCACCTATGAACTTTCCATTCAAAGATATCATTAAGAACTTATTTCTATATATGTAGTAACGTGGAAACGAAAAGTTCTTTGAAATCCTTTTTGGTCATATTCATTCAGAATGTAAATAAATGAGGGACATTATAGATTATCTTACACAACAAATAAATTACACCATTTCCGTGAAAGTGATAATTATTATTTTATTATATTTCATTGGCAAAATGTATGGCTTTTTGTGGACGTAACGTTGGTGACGTTGAAGGTTAGCTTAATCGGTCCGAATGAAAAAACGGTTTATATTTAATCGTTTTGAATAACTCATCTACAAATATGTATATGTAGAATTTTATTGTTATTCATACAAAAAATGCCACAGTAAACAATATTTTTTTTAATTTGACAATTAAAATAGTACATTATTCGAATGATCAAAAATAAATCGCATGTGAGTAAGTAAAAACGATTAAATGTCATTTATAAAATAAGTTTAACTGTAGTGGTTGATTGAATTGGCATTTTTTTAGTAGAACTCTATTATATTAAGGTGAAAAAAAATATGTAATATTTACAATAATTTCTGTATACATTGTTATTTTTTTCACTGTATTATAACTATAGTGGTGATTAAAGCATTCCTTACGCCACTACGTCATTTAGCACTAAATCGTATTTGCTGAATACGGCTAACTTAAGTAATTATCCATTATTATATCACTTCAATTAAAAAACCCTATTCATTTTTGAAAAATATGCCACCGAAAGCATAATTTTGCAATAGGAATAAATTTTCTCTTCTTCATTTGTTTACACATGCATTAAAAATAAATACTATAATTTAATAAACATCTTGAATGAACACATTTTTCGAAGTATTTAAAGTCTTGATATATATTTTTTAAATTGATTGAAGACTCGCAGGACACAGCCAATTGAAAAAAAATTTTTCGATACCGATCATTTAAATAATTGAATTCTTAAATTAACAAAGTTTTTGCCAATAAATTCATCGATTAAATGTTCGAATACGTAAGCAGAATAATTTTCCTCCCTAAGGTATCTCGTTTCGGGTGTAATTTGCATTTCAAATTTAGACAACAAAAGCAATCAAAGTTATTTCAAAATTTCCGACTCTCAAGTATCAGTACTTACTACTTACTTCAAACTGTCATACAAAGAAGTACTTATTCTATGGCGAGTACACACATAATAATTTCCTTCAAGCTCAATACGGATTGAAAATATAATAAGCGTTTCTGATACATTAAAATATTCAATGACCAACTTAAGCGGTCGCTGGCTTCGGTGACGGACCTCACGGGCTCGAGTCCCAGTAACTGTTTTTTTTATCGATTTATCGATTTTGTACTAACACTCCTCATATCATTCCAATGCCTACTTTTTTTAAAAAAGGGGTAGAGCAACTGAGTAACAAGCAGTTCTTGTAGGAAAAATATGTTGAGATAAAATAGGCAAAGTGTCCATATGCTCCACATTGGGAGCGGACATGGTAAAAAAAAGCACTCACGGTCCACGGACCTGAAAAATGTAAGGATACTTTTTATGAAGAAAACCGACATAACACTTAAAAATACAAATTTCAAATAAAACTTTATTAAACCTATATTAAATTAAAACTTTATCATTTCTCAATAATGCCAAACGCCGGGGTAGATGAAAAACATTTTTGACAGAAACAAAACCCTAATCAAAATAAATTACAACTTAGGCTGTATTCAAACATCTCTGCAAATTAAATGTAAATATTTTCTCTTCACAACTTCGACGTACACCCCGCGGAAAGAAAAGAAACTAGATTTCCATTTTTAGCTTATTATGACAGAGATGGAAAACAGCTTTTCCGAGGTCTGTTTACTCGGCTTAAAAACGTTGGTGATAATTTGCCATCCAAAGTATTTCACCTTTGTGGGGAATAAGGTTTTGGTTTTCTTCCTAGACAGACTGTGTTTATTCGCTGTCTGCCGAACGTGCGGACTATCATCGTGAACGTATCCGCCAAAATTGCGACATCCTGCGACACGTATTTACTTCGATTTATATCTCGACATTAAATGCGGCAGACACGTAACGTAACAAACACGATTTATTTACACTGACAGACACGAATTAAGATAATTAAAGATAGAAGATAACATGAAATCGACGCCATATTTTGGTTGTCTTTTGCGCATGTTCGTGTCCTCATTGTAAAACATTCGAGAGAGCGATTTGATTCACGGATTTTTATGTCTCAGAGTAAAACTTTTAGTTGATTATACTTACAGACTACGATGATAATGGCATTAAACTAGCATCATCAAACAATCAGTGCAACATTCATACAAAACATGTTAGATTATTAAAATAAAATACACACTGCTATTTCATGTTCACCGGAAACACTTTAAAACTCAAATAAATACATGAATCAACGGTTCTCATGTGCGGCCACCAAAAACTTCATTGTACAGATTGATATTCGAAAAAATGCGTTTTTAAATGTTAATTGGTCAACAAAGACTTTGAAAATGAATTGTATTGTGCACCAAGAAGTTTTGGCTAGCAAACAACTGTTAGTAAAAATACATGGAAGATGTGGAATTATCAGTGAGAAAAGTATTAAATTCAATGAATCCGAATAATAAATTTAGGTAAATTTTAAATAACTCAAACACATTTCCGTGGGACCGCTTATGTTTACAATGCGGCCACACTAAACATTTACGTGAGAGCCACTTCAACGAATCAATTATAGCAAACAGATATTGTCGAAAAAGTACTAATTGCGGTTCCACATTTTTCACATTGAGTGCATAAATAAATCTAAACTTTATATTTTCGTCTTGAATTGTCTTGTTTCGGTAATCCCAGTCTATTTGTCGTATCTAACATAAACAATAGGCTTGCTTAGGTCCAAGTTAATAACGTTTTCATTATTTAAGCTATAATTATGTCAAACTTTTACAGAAACTTCCAAAGAAAGTTCATCGCACTTAAAACCTTTTCGCATGACACTTTTCGTGGTAGACATAGTTGAAACAATTATTTGTAATCCAATTACACTCGCTATGTATTTTTGCTTTAGTACTCATTAAAGAATTACAGTCTTAAAAGGGTGTTACCTACTCTTTTTAAGCCGGTAATCTTTTTTTCTGGCTATTGTCATTTGTATTAGATTAACAACACTTTTAGCTAGTTTGTTATTTTTCACATACATATTTTATAGTAACGTCCAAAACTTTCAGCCTAATTGTATTTAAGAAGATATATAATCAAACAATACTTTGTTACAGTTATTATTTCGATAACCTTTTTAAACGACTACATTACTATTTTTTCAATCAAATAAAACTACTGGTTTTAAGTTGCGTTCTGTGACATCCAACTGATCTTTAAAGCGGCATGTTAAGACAACAATTCGCCCATTCTATATAGTACCGTTTTTTGTATTCTTTCCAAAATAAATGGATTAAGATCATGCCCGGCTTCCTTCATCGCGAGCATGATCAACTAATATGAAAATACATCAACTTAAAAATGCTCGCGACTTACGAAAACGGTCATAATCTTATTAAATTTGTTGTGGAATGATTAAATGTTTTACTATTTTTTAATATAAAGCTTTTTGACACCAAGTTTTGACATCGAACACATTAAAATGAATCCTATACTTGTCTTATCAATATATTCTCACTCTCTGCCAAAAAAGAAATAAGAGTTAAAACAATACCAGGAGTTCTCATAGAATGACTTTTACTGTGGATCTATTGATATATCTATTAGGATTCCATATTCCCTTTATCGTAAGCAGACATCGTGATTTATATTTTTTTTTTTATCATTTACTAAATATTGATATAAAAACCCAAGTTTAGAGGATATACATATATGTATTGAAATATTAACATTATTAGCTTAGAATTTGTGATATTGCACTACGCAAAATATACCATTTTTATTACATCGTAAAAATATTTTTCTGCTCATTTTAATTCACATATCATCGCGTTAAGTTATCTCTTCATGTCTGACTGAGCGCCTTATCTTGTAAAATCTGCTGACATCTTGATGTGTAAATAGCAAAAATTCTAGCAGCACCAAACACTGCACACAGTGAAACGTTAGTGTCATAAAATGTATATCGTGTGACAGCATATTTATGTTACATGTATGTTACAATTAACAAAGTGAAACATTTTCATTTTCCATGCAAATAACAAAAATCTTGACATAGGATAGCATAATGTATAATGATTTCCACAATGCATTACGATTTTTAACATTTATATTTAGTTTGGTAGGCATAAAATTAAATATTTTATTTGGACTACATCCACATATAAATTTATAAATGGTTTGGTATTGTATATATAATTGGCTTATCGCGAGCATTATCAACTAATCGACTGATATTTTATTCTAAAATGGTCGCGATAAGCGAAACCGGTCTTGACCTCTTAAAATTATATGTCGAACTATTATATTTGTTTTAAAATGCCTACTGAATTAAGTGGCACAGTTAGCCGGTCCCTGTGGTCTAGTGGCAAGAGCTTTGTCCTAGCAATCGGGGGGCCCGGGTTCGATCCCCGGCAAGGTCAGATTTTTTCAATTGAAAAAAAAACACCTTGGGCTGGGTGTATGTAATTTATCGTTGATTTTGTGCACAACTGATACATTATTTACCATCGAGTTAATCTCGTATGACTTTCGCAACTTATAGAATATTTGGCGCATTGGCGTAAGCTGTAATGCCAAATATTTTTTTTTAAATTAAATTAATATAAAAAAAAATTAATATAAATATAATAAAAAGTGATGTTTTTCAATACAGTTTTTCAGTATAGCTTTTAATAAAGATTTGTATTGCAATTAAGTTAAGAGACAGAGTACAGTCAAACTTTCACACAGCTAAGAGACAGTTAAAACTTGCAGAGTGATTCATAAAAAGAAAAACTAAGATATAGTATTATATTTATATTTATTATTATATTTATATCATTATTGGAATATCGAAAACCCTTTATGACAAAAGGGTGGAATGCGGGGTATTTTTTGACGTGATAAAATTTGTTTTTTTTTATTAAGAACGTTTGCTAAAACATTTGCTTGTTTTAATCTTTCAATATTTGTTGAAAAAGTTTTGATTTCATGTGCCTTCTGAAAGAAGTTAAATGTAATACGCCGTGAAAATATTTGACAGACATGACGTATTGTTTACAGAATAGCAATGCTTAAAAATGTTAAAATACACTTGCATAACGATAGCGTCCTAAATTAACTTTTTTATTTAATAGCTTTTTAAATTACACACCGTCAGCATTTAAAAATATTAACACTCTCTTTGACAAAACTGCTATGTGGTAAAATCCGGTTGTTTTTCTCGTGAAAAAATCTGTATAAATAAATACATATATTCAGTTCATTGTTGTCCGGAACGAATGTATACTTTTGAATGAAAATATTTATTTAATAATAATAAACGACTTTTTTGCACTCTTTCGCTATTTCATTTTCCGCCACCGGATACTGGTTTATAAATATTTCAACTGGCCTTAAATGAACCCGATAATTTTCCCGTTTTCGTTTCAATAAAAAACGTTTCATTTTTACGGTTCATTGTTCAGAATATCCTTTTAATTTTGAGTAAAAAGCGTATTCTGTTGTAATAGTCATTTTTTAATATTCCGTATTCAATCCTTATTATCGTTTTAAAATTTGTATTGTTATTATGAAATATTTTGATCACTTGTGTACAATAACAATATATAATTGAGGAGTTCGACGGAAGTTGCTTCATAAAATTTGGATCGTTTTAACTTTGAACTTTTCCATGAGTTTTGTCGCCAACAACTTTTGGATTCGCCTTTCGGTATCTTTAAGCATTTCAAGTGCAAGAATGAACTTAAAATTACACATTATGCGTCAATTCAATGTCATTCGCGTAACCCGGGTCTTTAGCGACTTAACTCATGGAATATCACAAAATTGAAACGATTATCTTATTGAAAAATAATAAAACATTTTTTGTACTTATTTCATAATTAATTTTAAGTGATTAAGACCGGTTTCACTCATCGCGAGTATTTTCAACTGCCTATTTACAGTGAACACATTAAAAATTAACACTTTATTACTTACGATTTTTAAATACTTTCATATTTATTTGATGATTTTTTTTCAATCGTATTGTCTCATAATAGAGATTTTCTTACGACAAATTTTTTGATTCACAATTAATTATTTGATATAGAAACACAATAGAAACATTGGCATAGAAAAAGTCTAACTCCGTGAACTAGTCGCTCTGTCTTTATCTCGCTGTCAGGTTCAGTGAAGGTAAAATAAAATAGGTGTCAATTTTACTACTCATATATTACTAGCTTAATATTTGATTTTTGAGTAATCTATTTTATTTCAAAATAAAACATATTTGAAAAAAAATAATATTTCACAGTTGAATTATAATGGAATACTTACTCATATTCATATAAGATTTTACTATAGAGTCTATTAGAAATAGTCAGTTAAAAACTCTTTCATTTTTTTCTGGCTACCTGCACCGTAATTTTACCGCATTTGATATTCTTCGAACACACCGTCAGATGGTCGAACCTACGTATGTATGTATCTTTTACAGTAGATTTTTTTATAAACCACTTTTAAATGCCTTTCTTTCTGCTACATTCAAAAAGTTTTTCCCGGAAACAGCCATTGCAAACAAACAAACTAAAAAACCAAAGTTACATGTGGAAAGTACTGTCCATCGTTAGTAGCTATGGTTTTTATGCCCTGCATTACGTTTCTAATATATTTCCTTACCAAAGCCAAGATACTGACGTAAAAATCTTGACAAAATAAGGTTCGCTTTTCTATTGAAGTAGACATTTAGTGAAGCTTATCGTGGCTCTTCAACTTAATGTGCGGTATTTATTTGGCAAGCTTTTACATTTTTCAGTGACTCTGTAGTGTGAGAGGAGAAAAATAAATTGCCTATTCCGGTTATAAATGATTTCTTTTTCCATTTTATTTGTTTTTTTATAAAAATAAAATGGAAGAGAATTTTATATATTTTTAAAAATATATTATAAATACAAATCTTTTTCTTAACCAAAATTCGCACTGTAAAATACACTGAAAACTCAAGCTCTACTTTTCCTCAACCGTATTAGGTAATTGAAGTCTCCACTCGTTATAACATACCAAATTTGATTGAATAAATATAAAAAAATATATATTAAAGAATTTTAGTAAAACAATACTTTGAATTAATTTATTTAAAATGTTCATGTATCTTTATTTAGGTATTTCGACAATATTGAATGTGTTAAATGTAAAAATAATAATACATTTTTAGTACTTTTTCAACCAAGTATTGACAGTGAACACCTTAAAAGTGATAAATGTGTTAAACAAAAGTAACAAAATATATACTATACTATAACATATATGATAAATCAGTTCAAAGAATTATTAATGCTAACCATGATAACAGTTTGGTGTAATCAGTTTTTTTCTAAATATAACCAAACAGGGTTTATGAAGTTTAGCAAAAGCTTGAATCAGAAGGTTTATTTAATTAAGATCCATCAAGGATTTGTTTAAAACTATTAATTAATCTAAGCAAACAAACCCAGCGTTTTGGGCTAGGAATAATTTTCAAAAACATTATCGTCTAGTTACAATATTTTTCAATTTTAAACTTTCATTCGTCGGCTATAATTGAAGAAAAACATATTTTTTAATTGGTTATTTATTTTTTTGGAAATGAATGCCTCTTGTTTTTCTAATATGCCACTGTCTTGTTTTTTACTGTCGAATAATGAGTTCCATCGAATAATGATTGCCATAAATATGAGATTTTATAAATCAAATGAATAATCAATATTCATATTTGAAGTCTCGACGGCGCTACCGATAAGAACACAATTCCCAAAATATTTCGCTTCTGAGCTACGCGAAAGCTTTCTACATTTCACCATCATTCACATATAAAAATCAATGTTTGTTTGTTTGTTTGTTCTTACCGTTTTTAAAACTTTGTCAACAATCAAGGTTTAGGCATAATAAAATCAATCAATGTTTTTTCATATGTTATGGTTTATGTTCATGATTTTGTGATTTGATGATGATTTTATGATTTTATGTTCGGCAAAAAACAAACAGCAAACGTCAAATGGCAAATGTCATCGATACCGATCAATGTTAGAGAAATTATGCATCTAAAATATTGTGCATCCGAAAGCACTTCAATAAATACGGTAAGAAAAATAACAAGGTATATTAGTTCTACATAAATTATTTTATATATTTGTTGATAGCTATTTCGGCTTACGCCTTCGTCAGAACTATATTATAATGGAGTTCTACCAAGTAAATGCCTACTCAATCAATACACTTCAATAAACACAAACACTTTCTTTCTTTGAGTGGCATTGCAACGCTCGCGACGGGTACCGACTAGTTTCTTATATTTTTTAAATTCAAACCTACCTTTACTCGTCACAGCTGTGAGCTGTGGGCATCCAACTTATTCTGCAGACACAAAGTTATTGGCATTTCAAAATTCTATCAGAAATGTCAAAGGAAAATCAATCATTTTTTTTTGTATGCACTAAAGTGAGAAGAAAATATTATAATTTAGGATTTGATATTTGGAAATCTTTTATGAAATAATATGTACAATAATTCGCTCTCCTAGTAGCAAGTCGCTTATTTTTTTAATGCTAATTTCATTTTCTTTTCGTCTCATTTTAAAATGTTATTCCGAATAATATTTAAATAGTGACATGTGTGTATCTTCTTCGATTTAAAATCTTATGATAAGTTATTATCTTATGAAAGTTTATTTTGATTTTGGGGTTTTGGGAAATTTCTTTGTCGCCTCGTATTTCAATCATTTTCAGAATAAATAAAACGTGGATGGAATATCGACTTGTTTTTTTAACATTCCTTTCCGTAGAATCCCAGTAATTCACTATCGCCTTCCTCTACGCAGTGATTTTAAGCGTTTTTTTCGCCCATATTTGATTCGCAGTAAAGGTATGGTTAGTTTAACTGCCTAACGTATAAACCTGCCACTCTCTGGTGAGCAATTAATGACAAATCGAGAATTTATTCCATCCTCTGCTCCACGAATGCGAGCTTCACACGAATGCTTCTTCGATAAGTTTACTGTTTGCAACGTCGAAAAAAGCTTTTTTTTAGATGAAAATTTTTCATGCTTACACATTTATGATAAAATTTTGCCTTCTTAACTTTTAATGCAAAGTAGATTTAAAAACTGGAAAAATAAATAGAAAAATATAGAAAACAGAACATATTTTCACCACTCAAGGTTCATTCTAAAGGTGGATTATCAATAATCGTTGATAAAAAGTTATAAAAAAAAAACAAAATTAATCATCATTATGATATTTAATATTTTCAAATTAAATTTATGCTGATAAAAACCTTGATAACCCGAGGGCACATATATTCAAAAATATAACTGTTATTTAAAATTATATAAAAATACATTGTATGTTTTCTTAAAACTTTATATAATGTGTAAAAGGACTAAAATTCTATAACAGATACGAAAACCTAATTACCAAGCCACGTTGTTTTTGTGTTCTGATGCTCAATTGCACAAGATTAGTATAAGAAAATATTTAATATCAAAATTATTTTAATAATGTGACTTGCTAGTTTATTCTTTACGATAATATCTAGCGATCATGATAAGACGAACTTGCTGAGTTAAATCTACTTCGCATACATATTGTCACAACAAATCAAATAAATAACACGTAGATTTCAGATACTTGCCAAAAAGAATGTGCAAATTTGTAAAATTCTTAATTTGAAAAAAAAAATATTCTTATAAAATGTGATATATCAATCATTAACTAAAAAATTCAATACCTATTTGTGTCTCTTATTAAATTTACCACACGTTTTGTGGATACTTTTGTCCCTCAGGATACATATTATACCACGCAATAGAAAATTAAATAAATTTGACATTCAAAAGCCTTTAAAAGGGGAAGACGGAAAATTAACGTCCACGTATTAGTCTATATATTTTCTGTTACAATCAAGGCGTGTATTTCAAAGAGAAAGCGTTTCAAACAAGCTTTGCGGTATTCTCGCACAAATTAAAAAAGCCCTTTTTTATCTGTTGGGCACGGTAACGCAGAAAAATGCACCCCATTTATTACACACTTGCGGTGAAAATGTGCTGTCGGAGTAACAACGGGCATACAAAGCGTGTAAAATAAACCGCTTAAAAATCAAGTAAAACATGTTTGTTATTTGCTCTCAGAGACAAAAATAATAATTCTCGTAAAAAAGTACACACAGTTATTAGGGTTTGATAATTTAACAATTAAGTGCACAGCCTATTTGCTAACTTATGTACGCTTAGCGAAGAAATATAAGTTACTTAGTATTGCTACCCGGCGACGCTCGGACTAAGCGACCAATAATTATTTAATGTTATATCATTCGACATAATTATATCACAAAATCGAACATCCAAAATAGAGTTAAAATAAAATCACAAACTTTATTTAATTTGATGACAGCATTCTCGCTCATTAAAATGTCCAAATTCAAGGAAAAAATCTAATTTGCTGTCAAAGAAATGTCAAATAATACCTTCACGTAAATAATAAACATTATTAATAATAATAAAAGCCGGGAAAAGTTCGGTAGAAGACTAATTTATTACATTTTGACTAAATGTCTTCGCCGATAAAAATTCAAACATATTTTCTTTCATATTCGTTTTTATGGCAACTTAATGACCAACAATGCAAAAGGGAATTACAGACCCACAGACATACATACACCGTTTTGGTTTTATATATAAGATATTGCTGTACTTACCTTAAAAAATTAAATACGACCAGAATTTAAATTTGTCACTTTTAATGTATAAAGGCCAATTATTGGAAAAAATAAATTAAGTATAATGAAATAAATTAAACACAGTTTTTCTAAATTTACTTTTTTTGTGTATATATTACAACTGGCTGCACTCGTATACTCGCACATCGTAATAATTTTAAACTTATGAATGCTAAAGCATACAGGCTTATTTAAAACAATTTATTTACATGTTTGTATCTGTAATATTATTTAATAGAAATGACCCTTCAGTAGATTATGCTAGCGATGAGCGAAACTGGTCATGATCATCATAAAGCTAATGTGGAATAAGTACAAAATATGCGTTATTATTTTTTTTTATAATGTAATGCCACCAAGTATTGAGTGAAGTAAACACCTTAAAAGTGAGAAATAACACTATTTGTTGATTGAGTAGGCATTTACTTGGTAGAACTCCATTATAATACGGTAAGAAAATAACAATGTATTTTTGTTCTACATAAATTATTTTATATATTTGTTGATAGCTATTTCGGCTTACGCCTTCGTCAGAAATAGTTCTGACGAAGGCGTAAGCCGAAATAGCTATCAACAAATATACAAAATAATTTATGTAGAACTAAAATACATTGTTATTTTCTTACCGTATAACGCTATTTGTATTTTTATTTTATCAATTGATAATGCATTGAAAAATAAACGTGAAATGTCAATAAAGAAAAACAGATTAATCAACTTCTAACTCATAAGATGGTTTTAAACTTTATTGTTACAGACAAAGATTTTTTTGCTGTCAAATTATTGGCATTTAACAGTTCTGTTTAGTATTAAAACATTAACATAAAGGATACGTATAAATATTCAGCCGATTTTATTTTCTTAAAGACACATAAGTTAATAATCATCTATGTGGACAGTTGGGCTTTTTAAAAACAGCAAGTTTTTGTTTTTTTAACTCTTCTGAAAATCTGTATTCAAAAAAATGTAACGAATGAAAATACACCTGACTTTTAGGATTATTTTTAAAACAACAATATTAAAACCCGTTTTAGCTCATAATTTTACCCCAATGAACAAAAATAATGAATTAAAAAGGGCTTGTGTCTGGTGGAAAATGTGACGTGGGATTTGTACCGTCAACTGTGTAAATGATAAACATCTGACAAAATAAAGAGAACATGTTTTTACACAATGGTTCTGTTTGCTTTGTTCATTAAAATATAAATCTTTTCCCATAGTATTTCAGTTGAGTAAACGAACCGCTCCGATTTTTATTCAATTTCATAACGTTTATACCCATCGCAAATACTCAGTAAGTCCCACATAAATGTGACACCATTATCAGCTGAGTAGTTATATATGAAAATGCCAGAATATCAAGATTCAGCTAGACAACATTACCATTAAATGTACGCAGGAAAACATTTCGCCTTTTATACGCTTGGAAAAGCTCTCAGAAATATTCTATTTTTCCGTGTTTCCTCCTTAAGATGCACCCTACAGAAAAACAAAAGCCGTTCACTGCAGATAGTCCGTATATTTTATACAGTGTTCCTTGAAATTCAACGTGGCAGCACGATTCACACTTGGCACTTCGATATCTCAGAGTCATTCAACTATAAAATAAGTCTCCGTTAATTCAGAGAGCATCCAGCAGCGCCAGTGGCATAAATATGTACTATCCTACTCCACCATAAAAAAATAACATTCTTATTTTTTATATTGAATTCTCTAATTTTAAGAATAATGATAACTCAAGCTCATTACCTAACTTTATTTACATTTTAAGCTGTAATTGAAAATTCCAAAACTAAAACTCAATTGAAATGTTTAAAAAAAATGACAAGAATTTTCTTAATATAGCTAAAAATCAGTCAGTAAAATTTTATTATTCAAGTTGTATTTTGTTTTTCTTTACACATTAATAAATGCTTGCCATCGTTACATTAAACTATTTCCTACTCGATCTTAAAGGCGGCTAAGCGGGATGTAGCGAGAGCTTTAAGCTATCTTGATGTTATTTCCTCATAATATCTTTTTATCTTACCTCCTTTTTTAAAAAAGAGGTTAAGTGAATTACTTACAACTAGTTATCTTTACAAAACTTCTACTCAGATTATTCAAAGCTTAAATGGTCGGAAAAAATCTCCCATTATAATGGCATTTTAATATTTGTTTGCTTCTTAAGAATGTCATTGGATTGATGATTCCTAATACATTTAGCTTAGGCCTTTTACTACAAAGATGTAATCTTTCCATCCATCACTACTTCCCAGACCATTACGTAAGGCTTATGCAGTTTTCACTAAATCACCTTAATACAAAACCAATTAAATAATTGAAATAGTTTTTATAATAACTGAACTGTCCACAATTCATCTTCTATCAACTGTTCGTAAAACAAAAGTATGCCCTTAATTTGTCAAATTTCTCCCCCGCCACTGCTACGTCGTAGAGCGTTGACATTGCGCCCTGATTTGTAGACACTTTATCAACCTTCTACGAGAGCAGTGCACTAATTTTAAAACAAATTAGTTATTTGGAGCGCAGACTCTGGACTAAATTGAAATTCCGCTGAATACAAACGCTTCATCAGGCACTATTGCTGCAATTTAAATCGTCCTTTATTCAAACGGAATGTCGATCGTGAAAATTGAATTAAAATCTTTTTTTCCAATTCTCGAAGCCGTTAACGTTCACAAGATTTACAATTATTTCTACTAGTTGATTAACAATCCATCGATTTCCTTTTATGCTGCCTTAAAAAGGTTATCATATATAGCATATTAGTTTACTTGTGCATATTTGTATTTTGCTATCCATAAGTAAGCACATTTAAAGTATAAGTAAGAAGTCTTCTGCGGAATCTATATCCTATATTTCTTTGAAAAAACGTGTACAAATATTAAATTCAAATAATAATAACCGATTTTCATTAGTCTTTTTCAAAAACTTATAATATGATATTTTCATTTTTTGATTAAAAGAGTTCGGTACAGTTAATGCAGAGAAAAACTTTAAATCGATTGTGCATCATAAACATAGTTTGAAAATAATTGAATTGTAATTTTATTTTCTCATACCAAAAATCGTTGTGCAAGTAATATGTATATCTCTCAGCTGCTTTAAAAATAGATAACTATCTTTAAACAAGTGTTTCTATTTTATTTTGACATTTTTTATAAACAGCTTACTTACTTAGCTTAAATATCAGTCCAGTACAGCTCTGTATCAGATCAAGTAAGTGAGGAGCTAATTCGTTTCTTTTCTTGATAGTATAGCACAGTGATCTCCAAACTCAATGAGGATGCGAGCTACTTTGAGAAATTACAATTGTCTAGTGAGCTACTTTTTTATATTGTTTTATCGTCGTCTTTTATTGTACTATATGTATTATTATTTATTACTTAAATAAAATCTGACTTCGAATGAAACATAAGATGCGTACTTTAATTACGTATTTATAAACCAAACTAGCGAGTACCTGGAAAAGAAAGAAAGTGTTTATGTTTTTATTCTGTTTATTGAAGTGCTTTTGAATATAACATATTTTTTTCTGTCTGGTGCGTACACGAATAAAGCTACCGGTAGCTCGCGAGTGACCGCTTGGCGATCACTGGTATAGCATTATAGAAGACTGCTGTGAATAATGGCTGCATAAACATAATGGGAGGTGGTAGGACAACCAACTTGTTTACAATAAACACTTATCAGACAAGCATATATTGAAAGCTGATTATCTCAATACATATTCTAAGATATATTTGAATATTTTTGTATGGGGTGAATTATATTTTTGAATTTTCACGCCAAAATTATTGATAACCTTTTACGATGTCCGCATAAACAAGCATGTGATTCCGCCAATGAGGGTTTTTATTATTAACGCCGCAGTGGGCCCCTCGTACGTAATGTCGCAGCTCCTGAAAAATGCATCAGGTTTGTAAAATTTCCAATCACACTTTCCGGGTGCGGATTTTATTTCCTACGTGCCCCGGCTCAGCTTAATTTAGCCCAAAGAATTCTTTTTTATGCATAATAAATAACTTTTCAAATTTGATCTTAGCCAAAACTGCTTGATTCCTATTCAGTGTTATCATCACGCCTGGTTATCACAACTAGAGAATCCAATTCGAGTATCGAATACTCGATACTCGAAAATACTCGTCCATTTTTCAAATACTCGTTACTGGAGTATTTTGAAATATACTCGAGTAATACTCCTAATTTATAATTGAAGAGTATTTTCATCTGCGGAAATTAACAATAACAAAACATCGAACCAATTTAAAATTTGAGACCTTCAATTCTCTATTAATTTTGAAATATGAATGTTTTATAAATTGAAATAAATGTACAAATAAAATTAAATAAGCTTATTTATTTATTTATCATCTATTTATTTACACAAATTTGAATTAATAATAAATATTTTGATACTTATTCAACTACTCGAATAAACTCGAGTTTTTTCAAATTTTACTACTCGATACTCGAGTAGTTGATATGTCGAGTAATTGGAGTCTTATCACAATCTGACTTTTTTTTTTCAAAAGCGTAATTTAAGTTTAAATGCTTGATTAGTAATGATATTTTTCTCTGTATCTGCAAACACACAACGAAAAGCTATAGCACTACCATGCGACGAATCTTAATATATCCGGTCTATGTAGTCTAATGGCAAGAGGTTAGTCCTACCGTTCAAGTTCCGACAAGGTAAGATTTTTTTTATTTAAAAAAATAATCTTGGACATGGGCTTATGTCATTTTTTGTTGAGTGGATCTTGACTGTCTTTATCTCGTATGACTTTCATATTTACAAATATTTAGCACGTTGGCATTAGCTGTTATGCCAAATATTTTTGTTATATCTATATAAATATATATTTTCTTATTGTGAGTTTTCAAATGAGAAAGAAAATAAATGCTATTTTGAAACCGTTATCAATCTTTATTTATGTTACGCCGAATATACGAAATTGACTATTACATGAAATGGGAAAAATATGAAATGCCTAATTTGTGAAAAGTGCAAACCCGTTGCCTAGTTCATGCATTGGGCAAAATAAATAGTGGTGCTCCGGTGCTGTTCTTTGCAACTAAACTAAATGTGTATTTGATCTTTGACAGAATGTAGATGAGGAGATATCGCTGTGGTCCTCGAGTTCGTGATTTTTTTTATGTTCTACGTGATAAATAAGACAAATTGTTGTTGTGTGAAAAATCGGTCTATAAATTTAGACTACTATTTTGTTTTTTTCTCTGAATATTATCTTATATCATAAATAATGCGTTTCCGAATATTGAGCCAGTGTTTTTAAATACGGTTGCCAAAAACATCGACAGATGTCGCCGCAGACGCTGACAAAGCATGTCTGCCACAGAGAACGGCCATATTTTACTCGAAAATATTATTACAATATTTTATTTTGAACATTTTTGCGGTGTCTATAAGCAAATTTTTCGAAAATATTCAGAATTTATCTGAGAAAGGTTATTTCAAATAGAAATTTTCCCTGACGTAGGTACCGATTCATGTTTTAAAAAAGTGTGGTCATTTTTATAAAATCATGAAAATAAATTTGCTACGTATAAATTGTAAAAAAAGACTAACATAACTTAGTATCCGTGCAATGCCAGAGATGCTAGAGAAAGGATGGCAACACTTTATGGCTTTGTGATATCGTCACCAAATTGTGACTACATGATTTCAAGATGTCGTGAAGGAGTAAAAAAAAAACAAGTTCACTAAAAAAATTTGTAAAAATATGGTTTTTCCTTTCGGTACCTTCACATATTTCATGTGCACAAATTAACTTGAATTGAGAAGAAGACACACGTGTACTTGAAAAATCTGAAGGGGCCGAAAGCGAAACCTAGTTTGTTATTAGCAAACCACATTGAATAGTACGAAATTCAAATCTTCTCTCTCATTGATATTGAAACAAAAATTGTGATTTCTACATCAACAAGTGTATTCCTATTTTTTTGTTATAAAAACATTATTGACGAAAACATTTCGTGCATGTGCGTAAACTTGACTAAATGGTCTTCAAAATATGAATACATGTATTAAATGTATAGTTAAAAATGGCCTTTCAGATTAAGAAAGACAAACCTTTATATGCCAATATTTCTCTTATTGGAAGTCATAATGTTATAAACAGTTACGTGTTACGTAAAACTGAAGACTGGTTTACTCCAGACTCTTCAAACTTATGCTGTTATTTACATATTATGTTTCCCATACTAATTGACATTAGATCTTTCATCACTTACAGCTTATGCTACAACTAACTTTTGTATAAAACAACATTAAGTAACAAAACGATGCTTTGCCTTTGATACATTTGGCGTAAACTCATGTTCCATTTAAATTATATTATATTATGAATACTCCAAAAACATTGTTTTACTTACTAAGAGCATTGAAGCTTTGACAAAAAATAACTTATATATCTGAGAATGTATAGTTTGACACGTATTGTTTTTGTAATCTTTTCTAAGATTCAATGTATGAAATAATACGCACTTTTTTAAAAACAAATTACGCACTCAGTGTATGGTCCACATAATAGACACCTATAAAACCTCTAAAGGACCTCTATCTCAAAAGCATTTTTTAACCTCTATTTTCCAAAGAGTTTAGAGATATAATGGATAGGATAAGAATATGGCTCGTCGACTAGTGTGGGGGAGATTTTTTCGACAACACAGACATCCGTGTCCCTTAACAGAAATCAATAATTCGATGTTTATTGATTCAAACCCGTGAGCTCAACCACCAACCTAACATGTAGACACTCATAGACCCGACAATTTGAAAAAAAAATGATGCATATAAATACAAACAATCAAATCATCCTTCACGTTCACTTACACTTAAAATATACACACACAATCGAATCGGTGGTTAGCACGGTTAAGTATATATCGTTGTAACAAACGCGTTTTGTGTAAACCTATGAATTGCTAATTAATGTTAATTTCGACGAATCTTACTTTTTTTACAATCTGCTTAATAGTCACCGAGCTGTTTTGGCACACTAACATTTTTTCCGATGAGCGTGTTTCCTGCCACCACACGTCCGCTAAATCGGTCCCAAAGAAAATTTAACGGCTTTTACTTCAACGTGATCCACTTTAAACGACTGTTTGCCAACTGGCGAATTCCCAACTGGTCACTTATCTTATTACCTGACTCTGTTCTAATTAAACTCCTTAGCGCCATTAAACATGCATATAATTTGTTCTGAAACCCTGTCACATCCTCTGAAGCATTTCAACGTATTCTTAAAGAAACTCACCCTTAGGTAAATTTGATAAATAAAACCCAACGACCACAGTGCTATTCTCACTAATTTCTACCGATTTGACAGCTAAGTTGTTGTAAGTTCTCTTTCTTTCTACAGTTCTCACCACGTCCTGCTACGGTGCTAAAATAAAATGGTAAAAAGTTTCAGGACATGTTCTTAGGAGAAACCCGAATAAATACTAACTAATAAATGCAGGCTTCATCTGCGCCATTATTGTCATATGTTCTTGCCTACAAGCTTCAGTTATTATATGCATTTACCTAAATGTTTGCCAGGAGTGTCTCAGAAGCTTTTAACAAATAACTTGATATGGCCGACCGTAATTTTTGCCTTTTACTTTTGATCTTTGAACACCTGTATTGAATAAAAGAAATATGTCAACGCGTTGATATACATATTGATAATATTTTTAGAGTCAACCGTATGCAACGAATAACATTTTTATCGTATATGCTTTGATATACGTAATAATCACTTTCGATCAGCCACATTTTTATTACAGAGTAAAGATTCAGTAATGAGGTAGCAGTTAGATCTACACGCTCATCATCATTAAAAAAAATTGTTTTAAATCACGATTCCACGCTTAAAGCAGCTTCATGTTAACAACAATTAAATCAAATATATAGAATCGTTTACAACATGTCTGTCATCAAAACGTGTCAACTGCTTGAAATTCACGTTCCAAAATTCCTCGTTGCCTTAACATATCATGCAGGGAATACCAGGCAAAGTTTTGCAACTAATGAATTTCCGATAGCTATTTCCCTGAATATTTTATTCACTTCGTGCTAACAACGTCAGACCAGTTGTTTCACCCTTTCATCCACACGTGGGTGGGTGCTATCTGGAAAATGACTGATTTTTTGTCACTTCCATGAAATACCTTTTATACTAAGCTTTATCATCAAGAATCAAATATTTGCTTTTAATTTTATTACAAATTGGTTTTCGTACATACAATTGTATCATTGTGGTCAATTATATCAATATTATACTGTTTAGACATACCAAAATAGATATTTTTATCAAAAAAATTATAGAAAGATCATAATATATAATCTTATATATAAAACCGAAACGGCGTATGTATGTATGTCTGTAATTCCCTTTTGCATTGTTGGTCATTAAGTTGCCATAAAAACGAATATGAAAGAAAATATGTTTGAATTTTTATCGGCGAAGACATTTAGTCAAAATGTAATAAATTAGTCTTCTACTGAACTTTTCCCGGCTTTTATTATTAATAACAATGTTTATTATTTACGTGAAGGTATTATTTGACATTTCTTTGACAGCCAATTAGATTTTTTCCTTGAATTTGGACATTTTAATGGGCGAGAATGGGGCTGACTATTTTGGATGTTAGATTTTGTGATATAATTATGTCGAATGATATAACATCAAATAATTATTGGTCGCTTAGTCCGAGCGACGCCGGGTAGCAATACTAGTATGATATATATTTCTAATAGTTTTAACACAGCACGCCGGAAATTTGAATGTTTTTATAAAATATTTTAATTTAAGATTAATCTACATACACTATCAGTAGGATTTTAACTGAATTTCTCTCGTGCAAAACAAATACTTTTTTTGATTTATAACTAAGAAGGTAAGATTATTATTTTGAAATTCAAATTTATTTTTATAACGCTGTTACTTAATTAATTAATAAATCAATCAACGTAAATTTATAAGCAGATCGTTTTGACAGTTTCTATGACTGTCACCTTTCATTGTCAGATCGTTGCTATATTCATGTACACGGCTAAATTGCATCAATTAATACAACCAGTAACAAATTTGCAAAGTATCTTTTATCGTTAATATTCAGATAAAATATGCTTTAAATATTGTAGTGTTGTATATTTAATCGATTTCATTGGCGTTTATTTCTCTCTAATAAACCTCAAAAACATTCTTTAACAATCAATATATTTAAACATAATTTAACGACACCTTAAATTAAATTTAAATTAAGATACATGTATTGCCTTAAAGAGTGATATGTATAAATCGCGCAATACATTAATTTTCGCAGAATGGTTCTCATATGTTTACGTTATTACAAAAATTACACTTTTTTTCGTTCAAAAGGTAAAAACTGTTTGGTTCTACTTTCTTGCAGGGTTCTTTTAGTGTGTTTTAAACGAATGTGGACGTGGTTTGACTGTTTTGAGACTTACCCTAGCTACAGAATCACGATGAAATTATTCCGCACCGACGAAATAATTTTCATATATTTACCAGATTGGTTTTTTTCTGCATATGTTTATTCATACGCCTCTTTATTTCCCCAGGCTTACTTTATGCAGCAGAATATCTGCATCGTAAAAACCCCATTTACCAAATGGTCGTCGTTGGGGTCACGAATTCGATTCTTGGAGTGGTAGTTTCCATACCTTCAGTGATGGTGTAAAACAGCATCAGCAAAGAACAGACAATTTATTCTACTATTCCCTCCTAAGATTTTATTGATATGTATTTCTTTTCTTTTAATTCCTTTTTTATTTACCACACCCGCTCCTTACTTGGAGCATATGGACTCCTTACAGATTTTATCATAACGTATGTTTTTTTCTACAAGAACTGCTTGCTACTCAATTGCTAAACTTCTCGTTTTTGAAGAGAGTAAGGTTTGAATGGATACGAGGATTATGACAGGACTAGTGGTTAGCTTATCACTGTCATTTTACGTCACTCTTTAGGAACGGAAAGGTGAGAAAGGATTTTTAACAACACAAACACTCATTGCCTTCGAATGGAATCGATTTATCGACTGAAAAAATCTGCTAATATCGGGTAGTCCGACACGGTAGCCAACGACGTCGACCACTGCGCCAAGGATTAGGCCCTGATTTCTTATTGAAATCAATTCTATTCAAAGAAGAAGCTTTAATATTTTCATTAGAGTCAAAGGCAATTTTGTAATAATATGATATATACATAGTAAAATAGATTAAGAAATATATTTATACAAATTTTAATAAAAAAAAACTGTTCTTGAATGCTTTGACAAAGATGGAATGATGTTGTCATTTTAAAATAAATTGAACAAAATTTGACAGTGCCTATCTTAAAAATACTTTAGATTGAAATGTTTTGTTTAAAATTTGGAATTATTAAAGCAAAAATAAAGTAATTTTGACTAGTTTTCGAGAAATTTTTCTCTAATTAAATCTCCTTTCCCTTTATATTATGTCTTTTTTATTACGGGATATGATTTTGTTACAAAACAATCAGCATTCAAAGACTTCATACATCTACATTGACATCGAACTATTAAAAAAGTATTTCCAATTTCAAAATTGAATATGAATTTTGC
The DNA here is from genome assembly GCA_028554975.1 of Himalopsyche kuldschensis. NCBI lineage: Eukaryota > Metazoa > Arthropoda > Insecta > Trichoptera > Rhyacophilidae > Himalopsyche > Himalopsyche kuldschensis. Next base: position 5,362,723 of record JAHFWI010000005.1, read on the forward strand.
ACTGATGTTTTTTATTTAGTTTGTAACTGCTAATTTTCATCTACAGATGTCACATTTTCAGATTCATCTGTGATTACAAATTCATCTGATAACGTATTTAAGTTATTTTATTTTGATGACGAACAAAACAAGTTCTTGTCGAGCACCAGCTGATATACAATAAACATTGCAACAGTCATGCTGAAAAGCAAACAAACAATTTAAATTATTACCTCTCTATAGGTTTTATCATGTTTGGATCATACAACCATATTTTAAAATACCTTTATTCAAATGGGCTCAGGTAGAAATCACAGTGAAAGTATAGCAGGCGCTGTCTCATGTGTATAACAATAAATACTTTGCGAGTGCCTTTATTATGTCGATACTGAGTTTTCCTTTAGATAACAAAAGAACCTTATTTTCCACGGATCAGAGATTTTTCCCGCTGATACACAATTGTATATTTTCACTATAATATGCTACGTCATAAACTTTTGCGTGATTATCTGTGGAAATATTTTTAATACAGTTTCGTTCAATGGAATTTACTTGAATCAACAATTCTCCTATTCAAGTTTCACTCAACAAGCTTCAACAGTAGCTTTATCTTTTTTTTAAAAACACAATATACTAACCACATAACAATATTATACAAATATATGTAAATTGTCTTTAATATAAATTCTCACCTTTTTTTTTTTCAAAAAGTAAGACAATCTCATCCTTTTCCATTAAGATCACTTATATATGAATATGTTACAGTGAAACTGTATTCTCAGTGAAAATGTATCAAGTAATAGATTTGTATGACAACATGATTTCACTGGTCACGATCATTGAAATAACTGGCCCAAGTCGATGATTTACCGGCCTTAAATTTTGGTTTGCTTCAATGAAACAAAATCAGCAAGTAGTCCCTTTCATAAAAAGAGGACCAAAGAAAAACACAGACAAACATAGGGCTGAAGATAGAGCGGTCAAATTAAATTTTAATGACAGCTTGGAGAGGAATACATTTTCACTGAGAATACAGTTTCACTGAAACATATACACATCTCACGAAAATATTGGCAAAGAAAAACCTATAATAAAAATAAAGTATTGTGCTTATTCCACATTATAAGTATTAGGATCAGGACCAGTTTCGCTTATCGCGAGTATTATTAATTGATTATAATACTGGCACCGGTCCTGATCCTAATAAATCTAATGTGAGATAAGTGCAAAAAAAATGTTTGCTTTTTTTTAGATAATCTCATTCCTTTTTATATGAATTTTAATTAAATTATTAGAATAAATCATTATTTTACATTAAAAAAATAAATCATAAAACCTTTGCTTTTAAATATAATAGAAAAATAATTTTGATATTTTTTTTCTGTCAAAAATTTGGTAAAATCGATAATGGTGTAACCTATTTTCTGGGTCTCCTGAAAAGTAAAGAAAAATGAGTTGTTTTTGCTGCTTCTAATAGTATATACAAGTTGATTATATTGGAAGTAAATATGGTTGAAAAAATATGCATATTCCATACATCATCATGTTTGATTTGACGATTAAATGGCTGGAGAAAAATTGCCGTTCGCATTGATACCGCAGCTCAGAAATATTATTATTTTACTATTACGATTGTAATAAAAAATAAAAATTACCCTTTTATGCCCACTTACCCCAGCAAAGCTGACATTCTGGCAATATTTTATATCATTTATTTTTACGTCTCGCGCTGGACGAATATAAAGTTTGATGTACTGCTTTTCCTCTTTGACGCCATCTATGTCTCACGAGTGGCGTCATAAAAATGCTTCTGCTCAGATGATAATGACTATGATATTTTGTTTGAATATTTCTATTTTCTCATCCAGATTCTGTAGAAAGGAAAAGACCATTACATGGCATTTCAGCTGATACCAATGCACGACTTGCATTTGACGAGCATAATGTTGAGATAGTTTGGTAATGTTTTCGGTCTCGAGTGTAAAAATTTTAACCATGGATGTTTATAGTTTAAGAAGTTTTATGATCACCTATTCGTCCCCGTTGAACAGTGTTTCCCGAAGTGTGGTAGGCGTACTTCATGGGGATGGTTAGTGTATGTTGGAGACACGCTGCACCGAGCCTAAAATAAAAATTGAATGAATCTTCTTCTTATACATACATAAAAATCAATGTTTGTTTGTTTGTTCGTATTTTATTCCTTGCCATACTGTTCATCCGATTGCAATAAAACTTTCTCAAATTTTTTCTTGCACTTGCGCAAAGGTTATATGCAAAATACAACTACAAAACTTTCAGTAAATTTCGCGTGTGTCGTACCATAGACAATCGGCAAACGACAAACAGCAAACGTCAAACGGCAAATGTCATCGATATCGATCAATATTAGTGAAATTAAATCGAAATTATTTATCTAAAATATTGTGCATCCGAAAGCACTTCAATAAACACAAACACTTTTTTTTTTAGTGGCATTCCAATGCTTGCCGGGTACCGGCTAGTGTTTAAATAAAACTTCTATGACAGAAGCTTAATCGCGTGTGGAAGAAAAATTCTTTCTTTTTGTAATTAACTTCGAACGGATTCTTGAAAATAATCTTAAGGAGTGTACTTTCACTCCTTAAGTTAAATCATTCTGGCTGCAAATGCAACGTTTCTTTCCAGTTTTAGCTAGAAAGTATTGAAAAACATTTTCGTCTCAATGTGAATTTCTTTTTTAGCATTTGCAGTCAAAAGAAAAAAAACAGGTATTCGGGTGTGACTAAATTGTGTAAGTCGAGAACTTACTGTATTGATATGTCAATCTAATATTGCTATCTCCATTTGAGGTATTTTAGATGACTGTATGGCATCGGATAGTTATTGAACTTAATGTTATTTGTTCAGTGACAACGGATCCCAACCGAATTAGAATGACTGGCTAATCTATCATTTTAAAAATTCTTTTCCGGAAATTCTCATATGTACCAGTTATAAGGTTAACAATTTGTCTAGCACGTATACAAACTCTCAGAGAGGTATCGGTGAAGGAATTTAGTTTATCGGTGATTTATTTAATAGTCGACAGTTTTTGGCATTGTTTTATACGACGGTTATCGCATTTCTAAGACACTCCCGGGCTGTAAAATTTTACGACCTTTTTTATGATAAAACAAACAGTGACCCCTCTACGAGCTATAATATCGAATCTGAAACGTCATTTTGTATTGAGTTATTTCATATTTTTTACGGTTTTTTATGATATGTACGGCAGTTATTTTGTTTGCAATAATTGATTTTATGTGAAACTGGCCGGTACTCGGGAAGCGTTGCAATGCCACTCAAAGAAAAAAAGTGTTTGTGTTTATTGAAGTGTTTTCGGATGTAAAATATTTTAAATAAATAATTTCGATTTAATTTCACTAACATCGATCGTTATCGATGACATTTTCCATTTGACTTTTTCTGATTTTCTTTTGCCAATTATCTACACGCGCCACCTACTGAAAGTTAATTTAACTATGCTTATAACCTTTGCGCAAGTGCAACAATAAGTTGTCAAAATGAACGGTATGTCAGCGTATAAAATATGAAAAACAAAAATTATATAAAAGACATACTGTAAATTAGACAAAAACCTCCGCGCAAGTGCAAGCAAAAAGGTTGTGAAAGTTTCAGTGAGATCGGATAAACGGTAAAGCAACGAATAGGGTGCGAACAAACAAACTGACAAACAAATATTGTTTTTTGTATATTAGATTAGATATGACAAAAGAGCTTTGTTTTCAAATCGTTTTCCACTTAGAACGTTCATTTTTCAATAACGCCATAAAATGTTAGTCATTCTTTTATCCCTTAATGATATCTTTATTTCAGTTGATTCGCTTAGAACATAATGAATATGTTTTTGTTGTTTCATGTATTTCTTAGCCACATCTGCTCAAATGGTGAAGCACACAAACTCATAATTAATAATGTCAGCATAATATATTTAACTGGTTGTAAGTCAGGCTTTGACTTCCGTTTTCAGAAGAATAAGGCTGGGAGAATAAGAATAGTTGTCGGGTAATTGTTTGTACTATACAGATTTAAGTTTAGTATTTCCACAAGATTTTAAATTATTTTTAAGTTTCATACATTGTAAGAAACGCATAAAGTACATATATTCTGTCTTAAAAATGGATAAAATTTTCCAGAAAACATTTCTAGTTCGATTGGTTCCGGAAAAAAAAATAGAACTAAGTGACAAAATCACATTGAAAATTTAAAAAGGAACGGTTAAATTCTTTATCTCACTATTTAAAAAAAAAAAGTATTTCAGAACAAATACAAATGATATTCATAGAAAAACCTGCAGAATTTCTTCAACATTCTGGATTTTTTCGTTCATGGCTTGTCATAAACATTTTGAAACAGAATTATGATTTGTCATCTCCATCTTGTTAAAGAAGTAACTTGAAACGAAACTTTTGAGACATGTAATTTTTAAATAAACATGTTGTGACATTAAATTTATATTCTGCTAGCATTTGAGCTCAATCATTTTAAAACTTTTCAGTTGCGTCTTATTTCAGCGTTTAGAATGAATATTCAACGTAAGTAATTCGCGTGTAATTTGAATAGTTTTTGGGCATAGTTCTTCTTTATAACAAAGAGAGTTAAATGAATATTTGAGTTTCGTTTGACGAAGTTTTAGAATATATTATGTTTATAAACGGCTTTAATAGAAAATTGAATGTTCAAATATTTCTTGGAATGTTTTGAATTTAAAGCGCTTAAAAATAATCCAAAACAATAAATTTTATTTCAGAAAAATACGTAAACTTTAAGAATTTTTTCAGTGATTTATCTGAACTCTTTCTCGAGTTTTTCGACCACCAAATTAAATTCAAAAATAAACTTTAAGGTGTTTTTACTCATTTGTTTTTGAGTATTTTTTTAATTGTTTTTACTTTTTGATAAAGCTTTTTTATTTTTCAGATCAGCATCGATTCTGGCAATATCGAGCTAAAGCTTATAATCATCGTACTTTCATCACATGCATTTTTTTTAACAATAACATGTTCTAATACGGTAAAAGAAATAGCACTGTATTTTAACTGAACATAATACATTGCTATTTTTTTCACCGTATTATATTGGAGTTCTACCAAGTAAATGCCAATTCAATCAATAACATATCCTTTTTTTATATTATGTTTTGTCATTTTACAAAATTTTAATTGTTAAGGTGAAAAGATATTAGCCTTTTTAGAATCTTGCACTTTTTCGAACATTGCTCTTTCGACTTAACTGATCTATAATATATTTTACTTAGTAACTAGCTATCTTGACAGTGAGAACATACTAATTTAATCAATATTTTATAAATCATTAACGATTTTAAATTGTTATTTTATGCCTTTAATGATGGCATACATTTTTATATAAAGATAATAAATCTTTTCATAATATAGTATCTGTATAATATAGTTTCAAATTCACTTGTTTTAAGAGTATCTTTCTAAAATAAAGGTACCATAAAAAATGAAAGCATGTTTTCTTTGAAAATTGGATCAGATATGTTTTTACAGTCTCGCCTTAGGTATTAAAAGCTTCAGACATGCTATATACTTTTCTGCCTTCACAAATTGTAAAGTCGCTTGTAATGAGTCAAATATTAAAATTATTTTTAATCTCTACTAATTTCTACATTTTGCAACATGATATAAAAACAGCTGGAAAGCTTTTTCTTATTGAAACCTACGTAAATTTTTACGATCTCTATAAGTCAATACGTTGATGGAAGGCTTTATTGCTTAAAAAATCCCCGGAGAGGTTTCCAGGTCAAATAAAGGCCAAATAGAAACACATTATTTATCTGCACTGACGTCCTCCGTTTCTATAAAACTAAGACGAAATTTTAAATTGTTTTGGGAATACGTGCTCTTTAAAGCGGTATCAATTTACTCACTTGCATTAAGCAAATAGGATTCTTATTCAGTTAAAAATAAATACTTATAAATGACATTTTATTTTATTTGAAAAGTATGCTCCCACACTTTGTATGGTAAAATCAATCGATTGATACAACCTGAATAAACACACATTTATATTTTTAGTAAAATTTTCTCTGATACGGTCATTAAAAGTTTAATCAAAACACATTTCAAATAGTTAGTTAATATTCTTAACGTAATCCTTATTGCCAAAATATTTCAATACAAATAAAAATTAATAAAATAACGTAATAACCTGAAACTTGGGTCGTTAGAGATCAAACTTCTGTACAATTCTAACTATTGTTTATCTTCCATCTAGCCTCCTTAATCGATATTTGAATTTTTTATATCAACATCATTCCTTGAAATTTTTTTATGGAAATGTTCAATGAGCTGGTGCTTATTGTTTGGTTTTTTGGTACAAGCAGTCAAAATTTCTTCAATAGGTATTCTACTCAACCATGTATTTATCAAATAAATACTACATCCAATAAATAAATCATATTTGATTTACAGTGATAAATCATTACCTTATCTTATTTTATTGTTATGTAAGTCATGTTCATGGACTTCAAAAAAAAAGATTTACTGTTTTTACCATTAATGTACCTACATTACAAATAATGTCAACCATTAAAAATTACTGCAACCACTTTGAGTAAACAGAACCGTCGTTAGCTTCCCTAATGGTTCTAAGTTAATGGATGCAGACAGGGAGGAACATTCTTAAAATTGCATGTGTCTTTCCGTCCTGGTGATGCACTTTTTCCCATCCATTTCCGGCGCGCTGGGTCTTTCCGACGTCACAACGTCGCTGCAGCATTCTAAGCCTCAGGCGTCCGAACCCTCCTTTTTCCTGAGCTTCGAAGCTTCTGACTAATGACCACCGAGCGTTCTATTGTCCGTAAAACCCCCGACCGGAAGTAGCCCTAAAAAATGCGGCAAAATAAAAATTTACGCCGTCGACCTTTTGAATTTTTCAGCTGAGGATCGTTCGCATTTTTGTGTCTGCGGCATTTTGTACTGCCAACCTCGGGGAGTCCCGCAGAAATATCCTCAATTTCTTCAATCTTTTGCCCAAATACTATTTTGGGTGCGTAGATCAGGGGTTCTTAACCGCGTGCCCGCGAAGCCATTTTCATGCGCCCGGCAAAAAATTATAGAGAGAATAAAAATAAAAAAATGTTTATTTAAATCACAATATAACCATATCCATCTTATTTCTAAATAGTCAATATGACATGATCTTAAAATCGAACGGAATGACTCAAAAAATTTGGAATTTAGGTGACCAATAAACGTACCCTCTTTTGAAAAAGGAGTGAAGATAAAGTACTGTTTTGATTCCACATATTTGTGCAAATCTTTGTTTTCCAGCATGAAAATATTAAAATCAAAAACAAGATCTCGAATTGGCAATGCCAACCTTGACAATTGTTTGCGATTGGGCTTATTATCTTATACTCATCATTGACAAATTATTTAGCGAAATGTAATGTACAAATGTCACAGTAAATGTGTTTGGTAATGATTTTGTTTGTAAATGTAAATAAATCCATAATATTCCGATTTATTATAAATAGTTTAGTAATAATATAATGAATTTCAAACATGTATTCTCCTTAAATCTGTTTTTTTAAATCCTACATGCGCCCGTCACTCATTTCCTAAATCTCAAAAACGCCCGTCACCGCAATAAGGTTAAAAACCCCTGGCGTAGATGCTATGAGGTGAATTTATTAAAATCTTCAATTATTTCAATCGTAGAATAAAAGTATATTTAAAAACATTATGGGAATAAAATAATCACATAAAAGTTTATTTCTCTACTATTCAAAAAAAAAATTTAAAAATGGATGTCATGCTTTTTTCAGTATTTTTTTTTTACTTCAATACGTTAAATTGTTATCTGCTCAAACTAATCTAATTCAAACTTTTTTCAAAATTATTATTCTGTCGTCCGTCTTACTATAATATATAACGGGTAAAGAAACTAATCTGAAAATATTGGTGGAAGTTAAACATACGTTCTAACAAATTAAGTAATTATTACTTTATTATTAATTTCTAACATCTCAGCATACGAAATTATCAAATGAATCACGTGCTTAATGTATGACTCGTTTTGATTTTAATAATCACTTCAACAAAAAAGGATTTCAAAAATTACAAATGGGTAGCCTTAATTCATTTAAACGATAAAAATAAATCTAGCCCCATAATTTTTCTTGAAAAAATACAATGTGGCAAGTTAAAACTATAAAAGATTTAAGTTGATAATTTTTATAGAATTATATAATTTTCATTACTTTTGACAGTAACGTTGTGATAGTTAAAAACACTCGATTTCATTTATAAGAGAATTCTAAAAATTAATCGTCTAAAAACTCTAAAATATTATACTTAGAAATCTGACAGTGCTTTTTGGCGCAAACTCATGCTAAAAAGCAAACAAGACGATTACATTCATAAGCCAAGTGATTATATTTGATATTTTTCCGATTCTAAGGAACTAAGCACGTTCACAGAAAATAAATAAGATATCAAATCGTTTTGATTATATAACAAATATATATTTAGTGAGCATTTTGGTTTTTGTATTAATGTTTTTATGTCAACTGAACCAGTAATAGTGCTGTTTTCTATCTATATATAGTATGATGAAATCAACCTTCTAGTGTAAACACATAGCATTTTGCTTCCATTTTTCTGGACGTTACTTTTTCTGATGTTAGACTTTCACAACACTTCGGGGAGGCTCTATTCTCTCAAGAGCTTTTTCAGGCGATGGATGTCACCAGAACAATTGTCTCATTGTTCCGACTCCAGGTTTTTCATTACAGTAATTCTAGGAGGAGTATTGTCTAAGAGCACAATTAGAAAAACTTTAGCCCATACTGGCTGGTGGAAAAAAGTAAATGTTACAATTACCGCCTTTCAATGTAAGGAAATGTTTAAGCTTTCGTTTTCTCAGAAAACATATTAATTCTACCTATTACTTGGTTAATCGTATCGCATATCTTAATGAAATTTCACTTTATAATATAATGCGGCCAGAAGACATTATGATTAAAAATAATCGGCACTCAATGAGTGTTATTCGTTTTATTTACATACTGAAATTATTTTCAGCACGGGTAAGAGCTTTAAGCTCCCTAGATCTTTTCTTTCTAGAGCAGTACAGACTTATTTTAAATCTTTTCTTCGTGTGTATACAATTTTTCTTGAATGAATTAAACTCAAATAAGCCCCTTACGAATACTGATTAAATAAAATCAAAAACCAAAAAAAAAATTGTCTGTCCCTGTGGTCTAGTGGCAAGAGTTTTGCCATAGCGATCAGGCGGGCTCGGTTTCAAGTCCCGGCAAAGCCAATTTTTTTCAATTGAAAAAGAGAATTTGGACATGGGTGTATGTCATTTTTCATTGATTTTATCTCGACTGATTCATAAAAAAATATCGAGTTTATCTCGTATGACTTTCATAATTCAAAATACTTGGCGCATTGGCATTAGCTGTTATGCCAAAAAATAAATTAAACGATTTTAGCTTGCTGAGTGTGATACCGACTTCCGAGAGTTACTCGAAGATGATTATGAAGTTTTCATAAAGAATAGTGATGCAGACGGAGGGTCTCTCGGATGCCAATGCCAATGTCTCGGGCAATGAAAAATCTCGTACTCGTGCGCCTGGCTATGTCAGAAATAATTCCAATACATTTATTTTTAGCTTTATCCAGAAATATAAACTTTTTGAAGAAGTAAAATATAAAAAATCCATCACGTTCTGCTTAAATTTTAACTGAACAATATATTGCTACGAAAGAACGACATAATTTTTATGAATTTAATGTTAAATTTTGTTGATAGTATCAATATATTTTGGTTTCATCAAAGTCAGAACTTGAGATCTTGAAAAATAAATGTAGGTAAATTTCTTATAGATACAAATATTTTGGATATTTTCAAGTTAATCACATAATATGTACCGAAATTTTCCTTTTGAATTTATCACTATTTTGAAAAATAATGCTTCCTCTTCTTAACACTTCATGTTTTGATTTATAGTATTTAGAGTATCTGAATATAAAACGCCAATAACCTAGATTGCACTGCATATAAAATATCAGTTAGCTTTAAATAACTTTTTACCGTAGCATAATAATGTTTTATCACGTTGAATGCAAAAGAACATGAATTTTCTTTTTTTACTTAACCATATTTTTATAAGATAAATAAACATCGTAATTTTGCCATGCCGTGAATTTTCCCGTGAACATTTAAGGCGTTTGAATTGTCTTTGGGTCTAAGGAGTATTTTATTTGCCGTTTGTCATAGTTAAGCCTTCAAGAACAGGTAACGGCTTATCCTTGATAAATGGGCAAAAAATTCTTTCGAATGCGTTTCAAGTTATGCCATACTTAGCATGAAATATAGAATCGTGCGCTAGATAGAACTACACTTTCACCACACTTTCTGATAGCAGCTCCAAAAGTACGTTTTATATACAAAAAAAGAAAGCATTTTTCTTATTTGACACATAAAATTATTTTTATCTCATAGCTAAAATTATCATAAAATAATATTTGTACTCTTTTATAATGTATCATTGTCAATGTTGTGAATTCTAACAGATATCTAACGGTATTATTTTTTTTAGGATTCTGCGAAAATATTTGTCTTGATTTATCAATCTGTCAGTTGCGAATGTATATTTTAAATATTATGAGATATCGCTTTAATATTTGTTTATTATATATTTCCGAATGAAAAGTTGAAAACAGTAAAAAGCTTAGTTATAAACTGAATATGTAGGGAAACCGGTCCTGATCTTTGTATAACATATTTGCATGAAAAACAAAAAAAAACGTTTCATTTACTTCAAACAAAGATAAGTTAAAAAAAAACATATTATGGTATTAGAATTTGTTTTGAATTTGCTTGTTGAAATTTTAAATCATAATTTGAATTTTTTACTTTTCCAACTCTTTACCACTAACGACCAGCGGTCGGTTTTTCGGCATCTTCAGCCATTCAAGTGCACGGATGAACTGTGACGAAAAACGGTTCGTTTGTGACAACGCGCATGTTATTCTACGAAATTCAAACGATTTATTTTTTAACTACATTTTTTAGTGTTAGAGCAATAACTCTTAATGTCTAACTTTAGTAAAAAAAATCTAACAAATTAATTTTTCTCAGTCTATAACATATGTAATGTCTAGGAATTTTAGTATAACATGATATGTTAAAGGTTTTGTTCTATTTTTTTTGGCTGAAATGTCACGTTTTTGCTGCATAGAAGACATCATTTTAGATTATTGAATCAAACGTTAATTAAAAATTGTAATAAAATGTCATCTTCATTAGTAAATACAATGGATACCGCGCTCCACTTTAACCGGATAACAACCCAAACTTCCGGAATAAACTTTTTGATAAATGGAAAAATTAAGATCCTACTAAGTGGGTATTATATGAAATAAGTTTTTCTTAATTATTTTACTTGGTGTTTTGTTTCCACGAGAGAACAAAGCCCATTCAATGATACTTAGTTCATTCAACCGGAAACTATTATCAAATAATTTCCAACCTTTCTTCAGCTTTCTTACTTCACGGAAGCGATCCAAAACAGCAGCCTCCAAAAAGCTTGGCTCGAATGTATTTGAATAGTATAATCTGTCGAGAAAGTAATATATTTGTTTACATTATATTTGATGTATGACTTGATTTTTCTTTTCAATACCAAAGCTTGAACGAACAAGGAAAATTGAAGATGTTTGATAAAAACTTTGAAAGAGCTTTTTATACGTCCTTTTAGAACGCCTATTTTGGCGAAATTTTAAGCACTCTTATGTCAAACTAAAGCTCGAGGATTTATATTTCAAACCCCATTGAGACATTTCTTTGTTGGGAATAATCAATTTGTACAGTATGATTTTTCTATACCATACGCGTTTAAATAAAGATTTTTGTGTGTTTACTGTATTTTAAATTACCATGGCCGATCGGTAATGATCTATAACTTCCGTCACATTCAGTATAAAGTACCTTTTTATCATGTTGATTTCTGTGAAATACGCACCTCCCTTTTCCTGTCTAATTTATTACAGCATAATATCTTTCAGTGGGTTCAAGCAATGTCTTTATATCATTTTCCGCATGTCCATTACTATTTTTAAGATTACGTCAGCTGAAATAATATAGTTGTAGAGAAAAGAGATTTTCCCAATTTGAAGCTCCATACAAATACTGTGTATATAATAAACAAAGCATATCGGTAATTGCTTATTTTCTGATTTTGAATTCGATAAGTTTGCTTCAGCTTTTTAAATCCATTACAGACTTCCTTTTGTTTGGTATTTAAGGACTTACAAGCTTTGCGAATTATCTTGGTGAGGATACTAATTTGGTTCTTTTACATTGTCTTAAATACGATTTATATTAAATTTAAATTATCTTAAATTTTTCCACGTAATGTGTTACTAATTTTGACACGTGTTTTATAAAAGTTTCAAAAAATACTCTTATCTCTTATATAATACTACTATTGCTACCCTGCGTCGCTTGGACTAAGCGACCAATAATTATTTGATTTTATATCATTCGACATAATTATATCACAAAATCTAACATCCAAAATAGAGTTAAAATAAAATCACAAACTTTATTTAATTTGATGACAGCCCCATTCTCGCCCATTAAAATGTCCAAATTCAAGGAAAAAATCTAATTTGCTGTCAAAGAAATGTCAAATAATACCTTCACGTAAATAATAAACATTATTATATTAATAAAAGCCGGGAAAAGTTCAGTAGAAGACTAATTTATTACATTTTCGTTTTTATGGCAACTTAATGAGCAACAATGCAAAAGGGAATTACAGACCCACAGACATACATACGCCGTTTCGGTTTTATATATAAGATAAGTAAATTTATTTCCAATAGGCGTAACCCTTCCCAATTAATTGCATCTCATTAGTTAATATTTTTGTAATGTTAAAGTAATTAGTATTGTAATTATTGTTTCTATCCTCACATTTTAATAATTTATCATTTTAGGATATTCGAATCAATTTTGCTTTATTACCTTAGCAAAATTTGTGATAGTAAGTTCAAAGAAGCCTCTGAAAAAAGAAAAACACATGTTATTATTAGTAACACAATACATGGAACAATCAATGTCATTTTATATTAAAATTTGCTTCCACAAAGTTACCGCGAAATCCATCGAATATCTTAAATACGATCTTACGGGAAAAAATATATGCTTCTTATAATATGTTATTTTTACTAAAAAAATATTACCTCTACCCGTGTTTGATTAAGGTTAAAACGTTATGAATATAATATATTCTGTGACATGAAAGAACTTATTTTTGTTTCATATTTATAACAACGTGAGATTTGACACCTTCAAAGAAAATTCTAATATGTGTTTCATATATATACATACGTATGCGTATAACATATTTGTGTTCACGTACATACCGAAGACGCATATATTCCACATATTAAATTTGGGCGTGCCGGTATGTCTACTTGGGTACTAATGGGTATAAAATTTCTTGGTCGCTTGATATTATGTATATTTAGATGTTTCGTTAAAAGGACGTTTTACGACTGATTCTCGCATGAAATTTTGCAACATTTTAGAAACTGTTTAAGCGTATATAATTTTGTAACTTTATGTTAAACAAGACAAACATTGTTACCATTTGTAACTCCTTAAACGTAGAACAAAATTAATGTGTCATGATAATAATATTTTTTTCGAAAAGATTATAAATTTTGACTAACCTTAAACATAAAAATAAAAACACATATTTAGTACTTATGTATTCTAAATTCAATTAATTAGATCGGAACTGGTTTCGCTTACACATTACGGATTTGAAGAATAAAATTTCCTATTTATTAAATACACTTAACTGTTGGTTTTTTAATTGTTAATGATCATTCTTACTTAATTTGTTTGACGTTGTGGCTTGTATTGCTCAGAGGTCTTCAACACTGAAGTCTATTTATTTTTTATTTTACTTTTATTTATTTGCTTAGTTGTAATACCATTTTTTTTTAACTTTTGTATACATGTATTTTTTTATTTCTTATCAGTTTACAACGTTCGCTATGAGCGAAACCGTTCCAGATCCAATAAATTTTATGTGGAATATACAAAAAATATGTAATTATTTTTTGAATTTTTAGAACGTCCCGGGACAATCCCGTGACGTTCGGTAACTAGTGTTATCAGCTATTAAAACAGACTTACATCTTGTACGTCATCCTTAATTCATTTTTTTCCATATGGTTTGTAAAAAATAAATTTTCAAGTGAAGCATAAATAACCATTAGTATAAAAAAATTGTATTGAAAACCCAATTATTAATAGATTTCATTTTCAATGTAAGTACTTATAATTCATGATTCTGATGATCCCTTTTTGGGTAGTGAAGATTTGATTCATTGTTTAATATGGCAAATCCTCGGCGTTGCAAATACTTTTAAGGGTTGCGGAAGCCAACCATCTTCAACCCATCACAAACAATGGGTGAAATACAGCCTCTCGATGATAAGTGAGACGGGACATCAATATCAATGGCGTGCCGTTTCTTTGAAACAACCCCATCTACATATTTGCCGTCCATCTGAAGCGGTTATACAGAGTATGGATTTGTATAAGTGTGGTTTTACGCCCAGTACCAGGGGTGCATTATGAAACGTGCATTTTTTTTTAAATATTAGATGTGAAAATAAATTCTGTTTTTTGTCATCTTTTTGCAACTTTTACTCCGAACACATTTTTTTATTTATTTCCTCATTAGATATATTGAGATCAGGGCCGGTTTTGCTTAACAACTGACGTCGATCATCAGTTAATAATGCTTGCGATGAGCGAAATCGGCCCTGAACTCAATAAATTGCATGTGGAATAAGTACTAAATATGTGTAAATATAATCATACTCCTCAAAGTATTGACAGTGATCACCGTAAATTATTTAATATCCAAATAAATCATTTTTCTCAAAATCAAAGACAAATTAATAAAAATAAGCAAAACAAAGAATAGGATCTATGGTAAAACAGTTTTCAGCAAGGACACGGCTCGAATCGTGGAACTTCAATATCGAGTTTTCACTAACCAAACTCATTCCTAATAATTCTAAAAGGGTGTTTCTTAGAAATATATCGGTCTAAATATACATAAATAACCTGTTTTCAATTTACATTGGAATGGAATGATTCAAACTTTTTTGAGGAATGACATTATATTTATGTAAGTTTATCAAAATTCGTAATTTTATACTTTACAAATGGCGATAAATGGTTTCGTTATGTCTGATAAAAAAGCTATCAATGACTGAACTCTATGCTTTATATTTTGAAAATCACTATCTATTTATTTATAAAAGAATGAAATAATCGTAACTCATTATTTTGTCAGTATCTATTCGATAAACGGTCACATAATATGAAAGTAAGAGTAATGGTCAGTAATAAATACATTAAAATTAGTCACTAATAAATTAAGGATATCAACTGAGGGTGCTTAATGGAATTTCAATATCAAATTTGAATTGTTTTAATTTTGTATTTTTCCATGAGTTTTGTTCCTAATGACCCGGGTTTCGCCTTTCGGCATCTTCGGGCATTTCAAGTGCACAGATGTACGGATGCTTTGAATGCTTTTTGAATTTCGCTAAATTGCATTTAACTTAGTGATCTACTTCTATTTTTGTATATAAACGATACAAACTGCTTACTACGCGTCAGTTCAAGTACATCCATGCACTTGAAATGCCTCAAGATGCCGAAAGGCGAAACCCGGGTCGTTAGCGACAAAACTCACGGAAAAGTACAAAAATCGAACAATTCATATTTAGTCACTTATGTTGTAGAAGTGGCACTGATGAATACACACAAAATTATGATCGCTTATTGAAATAAATTTTCTTTTTATCAGCCGCCCGTTGACTGGCTACAACTCTGTTGGCCGACATTGTCGTGAAAAGGGATGGAAGCCAAGTGAGTGTGAGAGATGGCAAAGTCGTGCGGTTCTAAATCATCGCATACTGTTTTGGCCGAGCTAATGCTTTCGGTTGTTGTCTTTACAAAATTGCTAGATATATTCAGCCTGGCGTAGACCCTTCGCTTGGTTTAAATATTAATAGTTATTAGTCAGTTGCGTTGCAGTAACATTTCAAATACCTAATAAATGCTAAATATTTGTTTTGTGTGTATCATTTTTCAAAGCTGCAAGTGGCAAACTGTGCTGAAATTCTGAGTCCTTGAGTGGGATTTTAATTAATAATTGACATTCAAAGACACGTCGACACCTTACTTTGAAAAGATTCTAACTGCTCTTGACACTGTTTTGAGATATGAGCGTTTAAAGTTTCGATTAATTAAAATTCACTTGTAACAATGAGCAAGTAAAAATGTTTCAAATTACTTATTTTAAGCATATTTTTTCATAACTCTTGCTAAAAAATAATCATCTTAAAGATCTTCAATGTAAGGTAACGATGTGTGGTGTTTTATATAATTATTTCCGATACCAAGCCCAGAACAGGTTTACTGAAAGAGTTAATCAACCTTTGCGATAGTACATAAGTCTGAATATGCCTCACTTATAATAGTTAAACTATACGTGGTATAATCTAACTCATTTTAAATTCAATCATAAAATGAACTCCAAAAAAGATGAGTCAATTTATGAGAATATACAACAAAAGTTTGACATTACCTGAAATTTTAAATTACTAAAGTTTTATAAACATTTATTTTACTTTTATTTTTAACGACATAATTTGAATATGGGACAACTTAAATTACCCTTGTTTTATAAGAGGGACAAAAAAAAATAATATTAAGGACTTTAATGCGTTTAAGCAGTCTTGAAAATCAGAGCCTAGTCCTTGAACGTTTTACTAATATTTTTATGAAGAACAAAAATCCATTATATGATTATTTTTATTTATATATATATATTTGTGTATTACAATTCGGAGTGGTGAACTGTTCGTATAAGATTGCAAGCGATAAATCATCCCCGCTCCATTACAGGAAACACGATTCTAAGCGGCGAAATCCAGTGGTAGACTTATATAACTCAATTTCTTTCTTAACTTATTTAGTACAGTGAAATCTCGATTCAATCTCGATAAAAAAAACAAACGATACCATGCGGGAAAGTTTAAAATATGAAATAAAAAAAGTAAAACATTTAAAAAAAGTAATTATTTATCAGACTTTCCTATTATACCTATAACATTCATTTTTTTATAAGTCCTTAATACTAATACGGTAAGAAAAATAACAATGTATTTTAGTTCTACATAAATTTTATATATTTGTTGATAGCTATTTCGGCTTACGCCTTCGTCAGAACTATACGTTGCTTCTTTGTAGTTTAACCCTTCAAATTCGCATATTTTCTAACAACTGATCCATCTACATATATCCTTGGAGTAGAAAAAATGTTTTTATTTTTTCCAACGCCAATTCGCTTCTGTTAATGTCATTCCAGGTTCATTGTTGTGTTTTTCGCCATCTTTTTCTACGGAAGACACAGATTTTTGGTAATCACCGGAAACGTAATGACCGTGAATCGTTAACAATTGCACATTTGAAATCTCAGTTTTTTCTACGAACCGATTGGATGGGGTAGAATGTGCTTATGAGAAATATTCAACAAAAACGGTCAATCGGGATAGAATTTGTGACAGGACCATAATGTTTAGACGATAAATCGGGGAACGATTAATGGGTGAATTTTTAACATTGTTCTTATGGGTGTTTCGCAGGGACTATCGAAAATGAACGAACCACGTGGGAAAACGGCTAATGCGAAAACGTTAGATCGGGGTTCTACTTTGCTTACTTTTACAACCACAATAATAAATATAATTGTACATTGTATCAAACACTAAAGCAGATTGTAAAACGCACGATTACTGGATTTATACTGAAGTGTGCTTCAAATCCTTGTTTAGAATGCTAGTAGGCTAATTTTGTAAGTAAGCAACAAATATTGTACTTCGGACGTTCATTCAATGATTAAATTGTTATAAAGCTTTAAGTTACGTAGGCCATTTACCGTTAACGACTAAGATACTGAATGAAATCCATGAATCGATTGACTTGAGCCAAACAAAAACTATAGTGTAGATTTTAAAAAATATGTAAAAAAAAATTTATGTACTATCTTCAGTTTAAAATGTTTTTGATAATACCCGCTAAATAGAAAGATGATAAGGATGAATTATATTTACTGAAGACAAGGTATACGCCACTGCTTTTGGAGTCCACAAGTTCCAACAACCTTTTAACAGCGCTTTTGGAAAGTTTCTGATATACTTACTCTGCGTCCGTTCTGAATAGGCGTTTACTCAACACCTAAACTAACTAACAAACAATTCAAGTGACGTCACCATTTTCACGGAAATCTTTTCAGTTTTTTTCTAAAGACGCTCTTTTATGTATTGATTTAAGCCAAATGACTTTCGCTTTCTTATTCTTAAGTAACAATAGAAATTTACACGTTTGCATAATTTTATAACACAAATGTGTACGTGGAAAATATATCAAAAGATATGGTACACACAGTGTATCTATTACAGCGAAACTATATTCTCAGTGAAAATATATTCCCACTAGCATTTCAGTGAAACTATATTACAATACATTTTTACTAGCGAATATATATTCTCAGTGCTCTGAGACCAATGGATCTTTGTAGGTGAATCTATGAATATGATGAAACAGATGGAGTTTTGGGTCAAGTCTAACCTAACACTTCCAACCGACCTTCTTTTGCATGTGCGCAAAGACTCTAGGCGAGCTCTTTCCTCATTTTTGACTATGTTTGCTGTTTGTCGTTGATTCTTTTTTTACGATTTAGCTGATTTTGTTTCATTCAAGCAAACCAAAATTGTAGAGTAACAAATCATCGACTTGGACCAGTAAAATTTCCCTTATCGTGACTAGTGAAATCACACCGTCATTCTAATCTATTTTGTGATACATATTCACCGGCCAAGTCAGTGAAAATATATTCATACTCGTGAGAATATATTTGCACTGAGAAAACAATTTTAGTCAGTAAAAGTAAACTGTTATCAACAATTAGTTTCATGTGTATACGATTAACTTAAACTCGTTAGTAACTTCTTCAACTTTAACAGTAATTATAATCGTTATTATCCGTTTATCCGGATTTTTTAAGCTTTATTTAACGATCTTATAATGTTTTAATTAAATTTGAAATACAATACTCAGTTAAGTGAAATCCCTTGCTTGGAATGGAAGATAAATGAAAATACAATGATTTATGATCCGACACAAATTGGAGTGACGTATTCAGTGATAGACCAAGCGTTGCCAAGATATGGAATCAAAAGCGAAAGCAAATAATTCGTAATTTACACTAGATTTACTTCAACTCGATTATCATGTAACGTCGGATACAATATATCACTGCGTTATCTTGCTAACAATAATGTAATTTTATTTTTTATTACATCGAATCTCCGTCACAAGCGTTTACGTATCTAGAATTGGATTATGACAAATTTTCAATAAGCCTATGAATATTGTTAATTCAAAAAAATCTGTTTATCATTTGTTTTATATCTTCTGACATTTTAACAATAAATGAAATGATTTTATAATAATAATAAAGCCTCCGTCTTTTATTGTTAAAAGTTTCGCTCAATAACAAAGTTGGCTTCCGGTTCATATTCCATTAAGCTCAATATTAACTATTTGTAGCTCAGACCATATTGGAGATTGCCCGCTAAATATACCAAGGCATTTTTTTGTAAAAAACCAAAGTATTTGTTATTTTATTTATCTCAGCTGATATAAAATTATTAGTTTTTTTTTTAAATCATTTAATGGTGTATAGTGTAATAAGTAATTATTTTGTATTGATTTCAAAGGCATACAAATGAACAAAAAACAAATGCCGAGAAAGCACGAAAGATGGGCCCTGTGGGAATAAAAGGGTTAAATTAATATCTTTCAAATACAATATTCGAGATTTTGAATAGTCGTAAAGTGACATTCAAAAATTCATCGCGTGGGATCTTAAATAATCAAAAATCTGTGACTGCTGATTTTGTACTGTAAGGCCAAAAAATCTTTTAACCTTGATGTTCTTCATTCTATGCAAAGCATAAATCTATCTTTCACCACAAATTTACCAAAGCACTGTTGCTAGAGAGAAATTCACTCATCTTTGTGGTGAATTGTGTTTTATAATATTAAATTTCTCTTAGTTCTTTCCGTTATAAATATATATATATGTTGAACCACCGTATTTTATCAAGCTTCACTGGAGGTGCAATTAGAGTAGCTATTTAAGTATTCATTTATAACTGGGCTTTACGAAAAAGTCAAAGCTTTTGATGTTTTTTCCGTCTTCTCAGTATTCAACGCGAGATATGAAATTGAATTTTATTTTAAAATTAGGTATTTTTTGATTAAAGAAAGTCTAACGTGCTATAAATGGTTAAAAAGTATAAAAATACATATTTGAAACGACCATATTATTTGAAATAATAGGATTACACTATTCGCGAGTTCGTTCGTGAAATCTCTAAAAATTTTCACAAGGCAGTGGGCTTTCACTGTAACGCAACTTTTGCCTGCAGCATTATGACGAGAAGGCACCAGAGAATCGATATAGACCGAGAGCCGTACTTCTCGATGACCCTCCATTTGTAGAGACGAAAAAGTATGCTAACTTCTTGAACTAAAGCGATCGCGCCTTCTTTTCGGCAGCGATGGGAAGGGAATGAAAAAAACACAAACTTAGAGACGAAGGAGACTGGAAGAACGTTGACGACAACGTGCCTTTGAACTTGATCTCTATCAAATAGATATCCAAAAAAAAACGTTTATTTAACGTATTAAATTCTAAGGCAATATTATATTACCGAATGTATTTACAAAGCTTAAAATGGTTCGTATAATTATTAAAACTTCTGTGTACACTAGAGTGAATTTCAAGTAGAAGTTTTCAAGAGAGCATGAGTGGTAGTTTTAGAGAGAAAGTATTAAATAATAAAATATGTAGGTACTACGACTTTTTATTTGCAGTAACTTCGCACTAAAAATACTGTTGATATAAATTTCCTTCCGTCCACGAAATAAACCCCTGTAATGTGACTTTATGCTCAAAATGGCCGTGCAATATTGCACAATATCATATTTTCACATTTAACGTTTCGAACGTGGAAAATGTAAAATGACTGAATATAAAATAGCCAATCCTTTTCAAATGCAAAAACCTAGCAGAGCACATGCGGTAAAAGATATTTTTATGATTGCCATAAAGGACTTTTTAAATTCTGTGGCTTTTCTTTCATTTTTATATTCGTTACGTTTGCAAAATTTGTAATAGATATAAAGCGACTATTCTAACATTCCTTGTTCTTTCAACGAAATGTTCAAAGATTTTATGTATTGAAATGAAAAATTATTATTGCATTCTTTCACGCTGGTAACATTCTTTTCATATACAAATAAATAAAGTATTTTCAAATATCGAACACACAAAATTCAACAACGTATTACACCTGTATGTAGTCGAGTGGTCAACATGTTTGTACGAACAGGACACGGCTCGAATCATGGAATTTCAATATTGAGTTTTCACTAAGCAAATTCGTTCCTAATAATTCTAAAAGGGTGTTTTTTAGAAATATATCGGTTTAAATACCCATTTATTACCTTTTTTCAATTTACATCTTATTGCGATGGAATGAATCAAACATTTTGGAAGAATAACATTATATTTATGTAAATTTCTCAAAATTCGTAATTTTATTCAGCAATTCTTTATCAATGGCGAGAAATGGTTTCGCTTTGTCTGATAAAAAAAATATCAATGACAAAACTCTTCGGTTTATATTTGAACATCATTGTCTATTTATTTATAAAAGATTTTCATAATGTCAAATAATTATTTGGTCAATATGTACACACGGTTTTGATACACAGTCACTAAATGTGAAAGAAATTTTCAGTAATAAATACATAAAACCGTCAGTAAATAAGTAATGTTGGTCAGCATATTATTGGAAAATGGTCAGTTATTTTTTTGCAAAAGGATTAGTAGATATCAATAAACGGTATGTAATTAGTGGTGGTAGGACGATTTGGTGAGGTAAGGTTAGGAACGGTTAAATGACTTAAACTAAACAAGCTGTATATTTAAAACAAGCCATTAATTTACAATAACTGACCATTGAATTCATTTACTGACCGTTTCATTTAATAACTGTCAACATTTATAGTGATACAGTTAATACTGACCGCTTATAATATTCACTGACTATTTATTTAATTTACTGACCAAACCTCAAATTAGATACTCACCCATTATAAACACCCCTATGATAATATATTCTAATTAAAATTGCTACCTTACTTACAGTTATCGTTATTCATTTCTTAAACCTGAAGAACGACATGAAATATAAAATTTAAAGACCCTTATTTTGTTGAAAGAAAATCAAATTTCGCAACAATGAAAAAAGACATACGGGCATCAACTTGACAAGAAAAACGTCATTTTCAGCGTTATATCCTGCTCTAATCTAAATATCCGCTACATCCCTCTTGCGCTCTCACTCGGTTGTGTGTATTTTCATTTCGCTCATAAAGGCACCCATTATTTGGTCTTTTTTAAAAATATAATCCTTTTAAAGCACACTCGGCTTGATTTTTTTATTTGTATGATAACTTCCGGAGCGCGGCGATATAAGTTATCCGTTAAAACACCGAGCCCGGAAATAAAAAAAACAAATGAATTTTAGATTCGCCAGTTGCATGAGCAACGGCATAATTTCGTTTTAGTCTTTTTTGTATTTTTTTAAAAATTTAGTTTATATCACAACGCTTAGCCGAGCTATTGCAGAATGATATTTTATTTTAAAATATTGCAAGCGCTTAATATTTCTACATCATATCAACTGTGAAAAATGCAAAAATTTTCGAAATGGAACATTACTATTTTTACTTTTAAGGTGCCACTGTCAATACTTCGCGAAATGGCGTTAAATTAAAAATAAATAATCATTTGTAGCACTTTTTCCAAATTTCATTTATTAGATCAATACCAGTTTCGTTAATTGCGATCGTAAATATTATTTTTTTTGCTTATAATACTGCTTTTTTTTAATTCAACGTATATAAATATTTATATAATATCAAAATTAATTATATCAAAATTTTTAAATAATACAGTTCATGATATTTTTTTTCTACGAGAAGAAGCTTTTTAAGTGAAAAAAATAGCGGAAACAATAAGTTAAGCTACTAATTCCGTAGAAAATGAAAAAATGACAGTAGAGTGCATGTTAAATTTTCTATCATCATTTTCGCAACTTTGTTTTCTACAGTTTTCCCGGAGGAAGAATTCCAACGCCTTATAATGTATGATGAAATCAGAGGTAGAAAAATTAACGTGGACTTTAATGAGCTTTACATTATTGTATAACAATATATTTTCATGGGCCTTTCTCAATTTTAACTCTCCTTTTCACTCTGTCTTAGTTTTAGTTTGTCTGTAGTTTTTTTCGACTCTCTGACAGATCCCAAATTAAATTCTCAGCTATAAGATTTACAAACTAGATCATTTAAATCTATTACAATTAACTGATTATAATGCGTAGATTATTAGTTACAAACAAAAATGTACAATGTATGTGTTTTCTTCCCTTATATTATATCAACAACTAATTACATAGTTCAGATATCTATAAGTTTATATATAATCAGTAAAGAGCATATATCGCGTATGAAAATAAGTTATATCTCAGGATTTACATACATAGCATAATATAAGATTCGAGAATTCAATCAAAATTAAAATATCCCATCGAAAAATGTTAACTCAATATTTTTCCACTGGGATCCTTTTTTCTTCGCCAGTAATTAATTATCCAATCTATTGATCAGTTCCTTCCCTCTTTTCGCCAGATATACCCTGCAAACTAATTTAATATATTTTTCATCAAAAAGGCTTCGCCTGAGAGTACTTTTCAAGAACGTAAATCACGCCAATATCACATATTTAAATACAGAGAATCCATCACTTTTAAGGTGCTCAATGTCAATACTTTGTAGAATGACATAAAAATAAAACATGTTTAGTACTTATTCCACATAAAATTTATTAAATCGGGACCGGTTTCGCTCATGGCGAGCATTATCAACTGTTAATAAATTGTTGTATCTTTGTATTTATTATCAGCTGATAATTCTCGCTATGACCAAAACCTGTCCTGATCTAATAAATTTAATGTAGAATATGTACTCGACATGTCTTATTATTTTGATCACAGAGAATTCAATAGCTGAAAAAAAACCAATTAATTATTATTATATTAAATATACCTACTCGACTTGAGTTTCTAAGCTCTCATATTCTTGAAAAAATATGTTCATTTACTGTGAAAATATGTCATATGAACTTTTATCGATACACTGTTATCCAATGCGATTTTTATAAAAATAATGTGCTTTTCATTTTTTTTTATAAATTTTTACAAAATTAATTATCGCTGAACAGTTTTTGATACCCACTCAGCAGCATAAAGAGTGTTTACTAAATTTGACAAATCCTCCAAACGTTTCAGCATGCAAAGCGTGTTTCAACAGTTTAACAAAGAAACATTATACAATGCAACGTATAAAAGAAAATTCTTAAGCTATACGAATGAATATAATTTCATTCTTTTTCGTCCTTTGTATTTTAGCGCTTTTCTTATTCAAAAATCAAAACGTTTCCCATGTCTGGATGTATTCAGCTGCGGAGCTTTCAAAGCGAATTTACTTGTCGCAGGGATATCTTTATTTTTTCAGTAGTTTCTGTAGAAATTCGTTTTCTATTTCGGTCGAAGTGGAGGACAAAATAATCCCTTTTTTTCTTTAGTTGGCCTTAGGATCTTTTTTTTGTTTACATACAAAGTATGTATATACTCAGTTGCGGATATATTTTTATGAAAAAAGTATTTTTTCGTTTCTTAAATATATCAAAAGCATTGGTTTTCGCGATCACTACAGTTGTTTATATTTCGTATGTACTGGATTGATTGATTACATGACTGTGTTGATAACTAAAATCAATACACAATTACTGGCTTAAAATCAATTAATAACGGTTATCTGGCTTCAACATTCCTTCTCCTTTTAACCATGTGAAGCAAATGGACATTTAATTTAGTCTAGCCATAGGTAAAAAGATAAAGTAAGGTGACCTCTTGAACTGGTTTCACTGGGGATTGCTCGCCACTACAGCGATCGCGCCATGGGAAGAGATTGCAAATTGAATATGAAAACTAAACTAAGAGACGAAGGATACGGGAAAAACTTTAACGCTAACGCGCCTCAGGACTTTAAGCTTCTAAACAAATTATAAACTTGCAGATTTTTCAAATTTAAACAATGCTTTTTCAAATACTGCTGGTTTTAAACAACGAGTGTAAACAATGAGTTTTCCAAAGAGTGTCAGTCATGAAAAATCCATCTGATTCATGAATTGTTATTGCACTCGAGCTATTAATCAAAGAGCAGAAAGCTGATTTCAGCTTTAGTCCAGCCCAACGTGTTATAAAGTGTTTTATGATTGATTTTATAGCTGCATTGTTCGGGTAATCCACACAAACCATTGTGCTGTTTTATGGCACTGGAGAGCTGTGCGAAGTTTTCTGCAACATATTGCTTTTTGTTACTGCCCGTAAACGCATTTATATCAACATAAAATTAATTATCTCGCTTCGTTATTCGCAACGTTTAGAGATACTTGTCATTTATATGACACTACGAAATGCAGAGCAATAAATTAAAATCTACCTGACAAAAATGCATAACAGTATGCATGTGAAATTGTCGTTTTTGATATACGTTCAAATTTAGAATTTTTCCAACAATTATCATAAAGTTATCAGATAGTGGTATATAAACGCTATGGCTGTCATTTGACGAATGAGTGGTATATGCTTTTGATGGTAAATAAAAGTATCAAAAATAAGGAAGTATTATTAAACAGGTTGCTCGCCACTGCCAAATTTATTTCCAATAGGTTTAATTCTTTCCAATTGATTACATTAATTATTTTGTAATTTTAAAGTCATTAGTAGTATAATTATTGTTTGTTTTTTCTATCCTATCTATCAAGCACCCCTGCTTCCCATAAAAATCCCAAACTTAATTTTTGTAATATAAAATTTAAAATAACTTTGATTATTCCATTTAACGTGCTACTAACTGTGACACGTGTTTCGCCTCTTTCAGAGGCATCTTCAGACTCACTATCGCAAAGTTTGCTTAAATAATGAGGCGAAACACGTGTCACAGTTAGTAGCACAATACGTGGAATAATTAAAGTTATTTTAAATTTTATATTAAATTGAACTTCCACAAAGTTACCGCCGAAACCATCGAAAGTATTAATTTTTGTAATTTATCATTTTAGAATATTACAATTAATCTTGATTTATTAGTTACGCAACCTTTGCGATAATAAGTCTGAAGATGTCTCTGAAACAGGCGAAACGGTGTCACAATTAGTACCACAATGCGTGGAATAATCAAAGTTATTTTTTATTTTAAATGAGTGGTATATGATTAACTGCAGTTTGCTTGTTGTGCATGTTATAGTTATTTTAGAATACACTCTATATGACTTAATACATTTTGATGCTTCACATGGCTACTATCGATAAGTCATCCTAAAGAAATAACAATTCATTTTTAAAATAAATAAGGCATTATTAAAATATTTATTGAACAGCGTGTCGTTACTATTTAATTTTGGCAAAAGATATAGGATAGCGTTTCATTCCAAACATACGGCTAGAGTAAAACACTTTGGAAAGAGAACGATGATTTCGATTCTTATCGATATCGGTTAGTGTAGATTCACGGAAATGAAAACACATCAGACAAATAATTTTTTGAAGCATCCTACTGCTATCGAACATACGGAATAAATCAAATTTTACATTGAAAGCTTAGTGTTTTCATTCGTAAAAATATGGCAAGCAAAATTACGGCGAGATGCAATTTATGGGTTGAAAATGTAGACTCTTTTTTGATCTAGTCCAAGTTTAAGAAAAACATTTAGATTAGAAATTAATTAATATGATTTGGTGGCAACATAAAATAAGTTTATCTGTTTCCATTTGTGCTACAAACTGTGTTCATCTTTATTGAGATGCTCATCGGACCTTATTTACCTTAACAATGTATGTATATCTAATACTAATACAAAAAATACATACGACTTTAAAATAGCCATTCGGATGTTAGGTTAAGCTTAATAGTTATTTTACTTTCAATAAATATAAATTGTACACTCTTTAAAAGCTTTAGTTGAAGCTTTTTACTCAAGGTTGACGGTATGTTAGAATAATCTTACTAAAAGTCAAGAATATAAACTACTAGTATTGCTACCCGGCGTCGCTATAATTATTTAATTTTATATCATTCGACATAATTATATCACAAAATCTAACATCCAAAATATATCACTTTTAAGGTGTTCACTGTCAATACTTGGTGGAAAGGCATTATGATAAAAATAATAACACATTTTTAGTACTTTGTCCACATGAGATTTATTTCATCAGGACCGGTTTCGCTCATGGCGAGCATTATCAACTGATGTCCTGTTGAAATAATGCTCGCCGTGGAAAAAGTACTAAAAATGTGTTATTATTTTTATTATCTCAAACTTTGAATCTGATGCTGTGAGACTAAATATTATATGTCTGGTTCAATTGTTGTTAAAAACAAGTCTCCACTTTCAGTGACTTCTTTGTTTTGTTATGATTTTGAACATTTTTGGGGTAAAAGCAAAAATCGACCACCGCCCTCCACTGAAACCATTATCTTCCACTAGTGGGCGGTACGGACCAGGTTGACCACCCTTGATTTAAACTGTCGGAGAAGACTGTCTTCTGTGAATATATGATAAACAATGTGATTATACTATTTTTATCAAGCAGAATAATGGAAGATCATTAAAACGTATGGCTTTTATTTAAATCAAATTTATAAAATTGTATTTTCACTCTTGAAAAGTTTTAAGTGCCACCGAAAAATACCCATAGTGCCACAAGTACCACTCAAAGCCATCCTTGCGCATCACTACACTAAAACATTTATTTTACGAGACTTTCCCGGCAAACAGTTAAGGTAGCAAAATAATTTATTTTACTTAATGCATCCCTACAGGATTTAAAACAATTTATGGGTTCAGTAGGTCAAAATCTCTGTGCTTATTTTACGTGAGCTTCCATGAAACAAGTGTATTTTGAAGCGTTTCGTATAGTCTGTTTCCAGTCTTGTTAAAGTACCATGTAATACTGCAACAATGGATCCTGTGGGACTCACCGTTGATCTTGTTATCCAGCGTAACTTCCAGAAAATGAATTAAGCCAAGCTTGGCACATTCCGAACTGATCTTTGCCTTACAAGGATTTTATACTAAGCCCCAATGGACTCTTAACCGATGGTGACAATTCGAAGTTAGTCGGCGAGACTGACTCGCCAAACTATAAAATTATTCGAAGCTGCTGGCATCGATTTAAATAGTAATTAAATGTACATAGCATACAATCTTTCCTCATTTTATTACGTCACCACATTCAATCGCCTTGATTTATTTCCAAACAACTGATAATGCCATAACAATATTTCCACACTTTCAATGTGTTCCCTGTCAATGCTTGGTGGAATGTCCTTGTAATAAAAATATTAACACTTGTTTATTACTTTTTCCACATTGGATTTATTAAGGTAAGGACCGGTTTCACTAATCGCAAGCATTATAAACTGATAACAAATACAAGAATACTGCGTTATCACGTTGCTTAGGTTTTGTATAAATAACGCTGAATTTTTTTATTTTTCCAATTTGTCATGGCCGCCTTTGACAACGATATTAACATAAACAAATGAGTTTACTCCTCACATTCATGGCCCGAGCAGTGTAACAATAAAAGCGACAGGATATACCTACCAACTGGGACTCTAAGCTAAGTGTTTTTATGAACTTAAAATGAACTTCCTCATAGTTTCCGCCGAATCCATCGAAAGTATTCTGATTCTGGATTATCTTTTAATTCTTCGTTCAAAAATTTCGATAAAAAAAATGCAGTGTCCTACCTTACGATTGAAATGAAACTAATATTGGTTTTTTTCATAAAATAAAAGTGTGTTCTGAGCTTTTAAAAAGTATTTTTATTTTGTTTTTAGGCTCACTTCTCAATTGGTTTAATAATATGATTGCGGTGAACTAATCTCACCCCATGTATAACACTTTTTCAATCATTATTTCCCTGAAATCGTTTAATCTGTTCATCTATTTAGTAAGCTTCTACGGACTGTTCAAAATGTTCGATAATTCCACAAAAAACGAAGTAAAAACGTGTTTGAACTTATAAGGGCCAATGAAAAGTTTCGCTATTTTTAGACTTTGCTCACTTCACCTCTCAAGGGCTCAACTATCTTTCTATATTAACGCTTGACATCCCAAAACCCATATTCCCCTTTATTCTGTTTAATTGTCTCCTAAAGTATATTCTTATTTATTAATTATCATTATGCGGCAGACATTAATGGGAGTCGTTAATCACTATTTATGGCACATCTGAGAAGAATATATTTAGTTTATTGCTTATTATTCTGTATTTAGGGGTTTGAAAGTATTATCAGTTCTTACATTAAACTAATTTTGACTTCTAAATGATGATAACAAATCTTCATGCAAATTACGTTTTTTATCGTTGATTTTATTCGGCATTTTTTAATCGAATTTTTCACTATAAATATAATACTAAATTGATCACTTTGACACATCAACATAAAACTTAATTGATGACTTTTTTATACCACGAATGTGTTACAAATATTGATACGGGTTTCGCCATGTTAAGAAGCATCTTTAGACATGGTCTCGTAATATTTTTTCACTTTTGTCAATATCAGCATTTGTTTCAGCGTGGAATAACAAAATGTATCAGTTTAATTGCATATTAACATAAACTTTCACAACACGAACGTTAAGTCCATCGAATGTACTAACTTTGCCAAAAATTATCATCAGTAGTTGAAGTCTCTCTATTTCTTTTAGTAGTCTATGCTCTAAATATTAAATATGCAATTGTTTCAATATCTCTATGGTAACATAATATTTTGAATACCATTGTTTATCAAAACGCCATATGAAGTAAACAAAGAAAAATATATCAATTAAGCGCTTGCTTTAGCCAGAGTTTCACGGTCTAGATGTATCATTTTATGTAGATTGTAGAGCTTATGTCTTCCATGGTTTAGTGGCTCAGTGAGTTTAATGCTCCGAATTAGCGTAATAAACAAATAAGTAATCAAAATAGTCTTCAAATAGAAAATTAGAAAAATAGAAAATAAATAATTTAAAAACTGAACTACATATAAGCATGCTAAAATTTTACGACAGGGTTAAAGCAGATTTTGAATTCTGTTATTTGGTACACGTGGAACTTTGATCAGTTCAAAAAAGTCTTTCTTTTTTATTCGAAGATGTTTCATTTTGAAACATCGACATGCAATGGATACCTTAAAAAGTGCGTTGCCTACTGATGATCGAAATGAAATAAAATTGAAAATAATGTTTGGTAAGATACATAAATAAGTTAAATATTCTTGGAATTAGGAGAAAGGAAACGGAAATCTTTTATACAGTATCAAAATACATAAATGTCTGAAATAAATTTATGAAGTATTTGTGGATAAGCAAACGAACTAAATAACTCGGATGAAATTAATATTATCAAAATAAGTAAAATAATTGTAGAGTGACATCTTAGAGGCACCGAGTGGTAGGCAAATGATCGACTTATATCTATATCTTTCAACCTTGTCATGCAAGTATTTGCTTTGAAAATTGGCTATCATTCTAAGGATGGAGTAGTAGACGTCTAAGAATTCAAATATCATATGTATGTCTATTAATTGAGTGAAAAAATATAATCACGAAAATAGCCCTTTGGAAATTCAAGTCCATGAACCCGAACTCTAATACAACGAAAGCTTAAAGGCTTTGATCACATGGCAAGATAATAGCGATATGATTGCTCAAAATAATAAAAACGTATGCATTGAAAAAAAAATCACTTTGCTTTTTTGTGCGCTTGTTAATTATTTGGCAATGTATGAAGAGATATCATTATATAGGCACTCAATAGAGAACAATAGTTTTAAACCAACTTTGTGAAATCGTAGTCATGCGTGGTCTCTATCTATCGCTGAAAATTAATCTTGAATTAAATGCTTACCTCCAAAGCGACCCACACTTTAATAATTGCCCGGATTACGCTGCCGCAAGCCTATTACTCTCGGGTAACCCAAGGAAACAGATCGCTTTGGTTAAGAAGCAGAGAACTGTGGCTCGCTTGTCCCATATAAGAGACAGTATTATACTACCGGAGGCGATGACAACATATTAATATACTTTTCAGTTTTAATTTTTAAACTTCTTCAGATTCAAAAAATCTTTCTTGTCCTTTTTGCTATAATTCAAACACAAAAGAAAAATCTTCCAAAGCGTCCCGAACTAACTTGTTTGCTCAAATTTAATGATCGTAACAAAATTTCGATTTCAA
The DNA here is from genome assembly GCA_028554975.1 of Himalopsyche kuldschensis. Classification (NCBI taxonomy): domain Eukaryota; kingdom Metazoa; phylum Arthropoda; class Insecta; order Trichoptera; family Rhyacophilidae; genus Himalopsyche; species Himalopsyche kuldschensis. The sequence goes on from JAHFWI010000005.1 coordinate 5,394,324, forward strand.
AAATTGTGGTGTAGCAACATAAATTTAAATTCTTTCACATCGGATCAGAATTTTATGTTATATATTAATATTGCACAAATAAATTCAATGCATAACAAAACAAATGTTCAATGTTGGCGTATCAATCGTGTATATCGCATAAACTTTGTGCCACACCTATGAATTGTGTTTTTGCGATGAATTTATATGTTCCCTTATCTGTTCGTTTAATACCGTTTCTAAATAAAGATGTTTTTTTCGTAGATCTGATTTATCTTTCTGATTTGCTTCTTTTCCTTTGATACGTGAATTTTAACCGTTGAGCAAGTAATATGTTACCAAAATATTATCAAAAATAGTAACGGTGAGTTAATGAAAGCAGTTCGTAGTTACAAAGTAAAAAATTTCAATCATTAAATGTATTTGTTTTGCATTTCTGTGATTCTTGAGAATTGCGAGATGAATTCTTTAAATTAGAATTTTTTGAATTTTGTACTTTTCCATGAGTTTTGTCGCTAACGACCCGGGTTTCGCCTTTCGGCATCTTCAGGCATTCCAAGTGCACGGATATACTTGAACTGACGGAGTGCACGGATGTACTGAAAAGTACAAAATTCAAAAAATTCAAATTTGATATTGAAATTCCATCAAGCACCCTCAGTCGAAATACTTAATAAATCCTTTAGTTAAGTAAAATCAGTTAATTGACTCTCACATAATATAGAAACATAATATTATTTTATATTCGATTATGTGACAAAGCCTACTGCGTTCAGCACTGTAAAAAGTCTATTACACCTTAAATCTTTTTTGTGTGGTAGGTAGAGAGAAAATCGAGCATAACATCCCGTTCAAAACGTTCCCATATAACATTTTACATGTTATATGGGAACATAACATGTACAAGGACGCACGTGTCAAGGTCACATTCTAATAAGCAGGTGAAACACTAGATTTTGCACGTACAGTGTGTGAACAACGCGCTGTTAATTACTTTACTAATGAGCGTTGAAATAGTCCCGAAAAAATGCATTTAAAAAACCGCATAACTTTAAAATTACAAAAAAATAGGTTTGGGTGTATACTGAACAATTCTCTCCGAAAAAAGATTCATTTCCTGCATTAATTAACCAATCATTTAATATTTCAATATTGTATTCAGCATAAATGTTACTTAGCAACTATTGTAGTATGTATACGTTGCTAGTATGTATGTCAAATTTCATCCCCTTTATCAACCTGGCAGTATCATCCCTTGACCGCACTACCATTCAAGAGATAAACCCACCTTGGCTCAATTTTACAGTAGACCCCAATACAATATTATGGAGATAGCAAAATATTACATGTCTGTTGGGGACATGTCGTTTTACGGGAAAGCTGGAGGACTTCTGCTCGTGACACGGCCTTTAAGATTAGGAATGGAAATATCGTCACAAACCGGGACTGAAGTTTTAATCTTACACGGCTTCTACAGTTACGTATATGATAAAGCAGGAGTTTATGTACTTAAAGCTATGCGAATGGTATATTTCAATTAAATTATTGTATTGTGTCTATTTGGTTATTTTACGGGATATTTGGTCAGGGTAGATCATTTATCATTTATATATCATTTATATGTAGTTTTAAAAATGTCTTATTCATAGCATACTAGTTAATCATTTGGAGATTTAATATAGAGAAACCCACTGACAAATCACGAGATTCTTAGTGAAAAGTAGCAATGTTTTTAAGTATATGTATATGGTTGATAACAATTTCAGCTTACGCCATTGTCAGAACTATGCTCAAATATACATACATATACTGGTGAAGACAGGGTACACAATACATCTTCTCTTCTGTTCTAACTTCCTTATTTTATATTGTTATAATAAATTCATAAACGTGAAAAACTAATTTTATGTATTTCTCGAAGTAAAACCTAATGTGGGTTTTTATTGAGTGGGAATCAACGTAAATTAGTATTATTATTGCATGTTGATATATTTAAAATCCCATTAACCTTCCTTGATGGCCTGGGTAGCGGTGACGGATTAATATTAGTTTGTTCATTGACATTTCACTGGATGGATGATATATTTTATTATCTAATTGTTCCAATGCATCCACAGTTTATATTTCGGACAGTTTTACTCAACAAATGAACTTTTTGAATCGGTGACAAAAATTATTGGAATGGTTCACTCTACCAACATTTTCCTATTAATCAGCTGAAATTCTATTTTCCTTCCTGTCAAAACTGGGTAAAATTATGACTACGTTAATAATTTCTTTAAATTAAAATCGTATCAAAAATATGTATTAAACTGATTTTCTCGTATTCTTGTGTTAAAATAACACTATCCTTTTTACTTGTCACAATTATTTACATCTTAATATTGCAAACAAGCTGAAACTGCAGGTGGTTTTTGTATTTTGAATTACTTTATGGATATAATCCTGGTTTGGAATATGGCAGGATTAGGTGGTTTAATGTAAAACGTATACAATACTTGAACGATAAAACTACTGCCAGCTGTTACCCGCACACGAAATGCAAATCTTTAATCATAATACAGAGAATAAATGGAATGGGTATTGGAAACAAAGTGCATTTCTCCCAATTATTATTTCAAACGAGACTTATATCGGTTTATAAAAAATGCATAAATCAAAAACTATTTTAAATCTGCCAGCTTTGTGTATATTTTTATTTGTGACTAGCCAGTACCCGACAAGCGTTGCAATTCCACACAAAGAAAGAAAGTGTTTGTGTGTATTGAAGTGCTTTTGGATTCACAATATTTAAGATAAATAATTTCAATTCAATTTTACTAACATTGATCGGTATCGATGACTTTTGCCGTAGCAGCAAAGTTTGTCTTTAGCAGATTTTCTATGGTACGACCCACGTGCCACCTACTGAAAATAATTGTACTATAATAACCCTTGCGCAAATGAAACATTAATTTGTCAAAATGAACGGTATAATAGCGCATAAAATATGAAAAAAAACATTGATTTTTATATAAAAGACCTACTGTAAACTAATTTTACTGTGCCAAAAACATCCGCAAAAGTGCCAGCAAAACGTTTGTATCATTGCAATCGGATGAACGGTATGGCAACGCATAAGGTGCAAACAAACCAACAAACAAATATGGATTTTTTATATTAGATTTGGGGTGTCTACCTGCAGTAAATATTGGCAAGTACGAAACGAGTTATTTTTAGTTGGTCATATAAAAAAACTACGTGCCCCGTCACGGTTTGTTTTCCTGGCTTTTTTTTTTTATTAATTTGTGTTCAAGTAGATTAGTCGATTCAGGAATGTTGCCAGTTTATCATTCAGTTTTGGTGTATTTTCCATGTGAGTTTTATTTAATCCACGTCCTGCTGACAAATTCTCCACGGATATTGAACGATGCTATTTAAATATCAATTGAATTAAGAAAAAATATGCAATCTACTTCAAGCATTTGCAGTTAATACTTTTCCAATATGTTTATAAAATGGTTTTTTCGTCGTTATATTTGTGTTATGAATGTTACACACGGATAAAATTATTTACGATTCAAAATACACAAAGATGTCAAGTTTTTTTGCATAATTCTATCCATGCATACGATTTTATATTGTATAGTTTACTTTAAGTATTCTTGAAACTTTGTATAATTATAAAAATACATGCTCTGTAATCTGATGATAAAATAATTAATGTATACTTTTTCTTTTATTTCAGGTAAGTGAATTACTTTCTCATTCATAAACAACCCTTCAAATATGCAAAGTTAACGAACAAAAAAAGGTATGAAAGCAAATTTAGTTATTTTCTTCTATTTCAAGAGTGGTGAGTTTATCGAATATTCGTGAAAGGTGAGAAAAGCTTTGTTGAAACTTCTTAACGAGCCCGTATATTTCACTTAGAGAACTTTTACTGAAACGCTTTGTAATCTTAAAAAAAGACATTCGTGTCTTATTTTACTTAAAAATGCAGTAAAATAGATAAATGTGTTCATCTTCGCTCGGGGAAATACAAACAGCGAGATACCAACTCTTTGTTTTAATTAAAATGTTACGACACAATAAAGCTTTGAAGCTAAACAATTAGTTATTTATATATTTAGTTAGGTGTATAACGACACCGATTATTAAGTATTTGACGGTTGGTGTCAGATCACATTGTCGTGTGTATTAATAAGCACATCGTTAAACATCAAGAGATTTCCATCGATCATTAATGTGATATATATTCCGAAATATTATGCTATCAACTGCAATTCAGAGTAAATTCATTTTATAATAGAATAAAAAAAAGTATTTTGCTATCATTAAGAAATTTTTTAAAGCTTGAAGGTCGTTTGTAAGAATTAGTTGTTTTTATATAGGTAAACGACACTTATTTGTGACAGCTTGTGAGTTTCTCGGCATTTTTTAAATGTACACCATCGCAATTTGGCGGCGTCATTTTTTCACGTGAATTATATGACTATAGGTATCATCTAAATTTAATTTCAAATAAAGCAACAATCTTTCTTTTTATTAGTTTGACATTAAAATTAAACATAATTACATAAAATTGTTTCATATTAACCAATAAACTCAAATTTATTAATTAAAAGAAAGAACTGTTGAAAAATGACATGTTAACCGAAATCTTATAGCAGACGAGTTTTTGTATGAAATTTTGGATATCAAAGCAGGTACAACGGTAAAAGGGTATACAACAAACAGTCTCAACGTAAATATATAACGTTTGCTAATAGAAAAATAGGGACTAAAAACTGTTATATAAAATGATAAAAAGTCATAGAATAATGCAGAGAATTTTTATATCATTTTTTTTGTTTTTTACTATTAGGCTTGGTGTTCTATCCAGTACATTTAACACTTTTTCACTTTTAAGGTGTTTACTGTCAATACTTGGTGGAATGGCGTTAAAATAAAAATAATAATACATTTTTAGTACTTTTTCCGCTTAGTTGTAATACCAATTGTTTGTCATACCTTGTATTTCTTACCTAACTATACTTTTGTATAAATATCACTGTTTTATTGTATTCCTTATCATTTGATAATGCTCGCCATGAGTGAAACCGGTCCTGATCTAATAAATTTTATGTGGAAAAAGTACTAAAAATGTATTTTTATTTGTATTAACACTATTTTTCGAACCCGTAAATGCGTAGAACAATGTTTGATGTATGTGAGTGTTCTTTCGGGGATTAGCACCTGGCGATACAACCTAATAATATGAGCAACTGTGAGAAATAAGAAACCACTTGAATATAGTCAAGGTCCTATAGGACCGGCCAAAAAAGATACATGTTCTAAACATTTTGAGACATTAAGAAGATAGTTGTGCATTTTTTTCTGATAAGATTTTTGCCCAGTGATAAATGCTCATGACCGTTTTTTCTATTCTATTGCATCGGCTACTGGTTCAAATTGCTTATTGGAAAAATCCTAATCAAAAATATTTTAATATTTAATTAATAATCTCACATTAACGACTAGTTTACTAAAACCTCATTTTGACCCCAATCGTTTTATTTAAAAATTGATTGACCCCTCTTAAATATAAAAGATGAGCGACTGAGAAACACTCAGTTTTCGTAAAAATAGTTTATGTTCGAGGTACTCCGTTAAGAGTCCTTTTTTGTTTTATTTTTTTTTCAACAATTATGTTTCACCATGATATTGTTAAATTATTTGCTTGTTAATTAATCACAACATAGAAGAGAACGTATATCGACTTGAAATTAATAATCATTATTTAATTGATATTTTCTCTTAGTAAAAAAATCAATAGCCGTTTTTTTCAAACTAACTATCCATTACCTCCCTCTTGAGGCGGAAGCACCCACGAGAAAGAAATCCAGAGGTGCCCAACATTCGCTATTTGGTCACCCAGGCCTTTGGGAAATCAAGAAATACTTGTTTCAGTGGCAGGTCACTTGCTTGCCAAACATACCAACCCTGTCACCTGACTACTCTCTAGGGGCGCGTGTATCGATTTGAATCAATACTTCTTTGACCTGGGGGTTGAAACTCTAAACCTATTGACAAGGTTAAAAGTTTTCTAAAGTGAGCTTTCATAATATATCAGCGTCAATAGATGATTTCTAGGCAATATAATAATTTTAATAGACGTATTATGTTTCTGAACTGACGTTTTTTCATTTATTGTCAGTCTGCAATATGATGTATTAATTTATCCGATTATATTCAACTTTGATCAGTGTATTAAAATTACTTTTTTTTTTATTATTTCTTCAATTACTTCAATAGTATAAAAAAAACTGATCATGATCAGGAATAGTTTTGCTCATCGCGAGCATTATCACCTGATACATTTGTATCTAAGCTAATGTGGAATAAAAAGAAAAAATGTGTTTCTATCATTAAATATAATGCCACTCTACCAAGCATTCACAGTGAACAACTTAAAAGTGATATTTCAATAGTTTATGAAATAATTTGTAGCTAAAAAGTAGCACAGTAGGACATTTTCGTAAGTGAATTAACTTTTTTTTAAAAAAAGTCAGTAGTTAGTGTTCAATTTTGCGCAGCTACTCACTCACACTTATGCTCGATAAAATAATGAATGACCATTTTATATTCATTTTAAAATGTCGATAAAACATTTTTTTATGTATAAAATAGCATACTTAAATTATATTCTATACTTAAACGCTTTAAAAATGTTAATTAAAAAATTACTTTGGCAGTTATTAAGCATTGTATAATTTTCAATAATGATAAAATATAATGGGGTTAAGGCTAGAAACGTTTTTATGGCAGCAATCTTAATTAAGTCTACCAGGCTTTGTATTTATTGGATAAATACAATAATTTCTGACAGTTTATAAGATACATAAAACAAGATTTATTGTTTATGGCGAAAATCTTTATTGGATAATAGCAAGCTGTGAAATATTGCGGTACCATTTTCTTCTGAGCTTACTCCACAGAATAAACAATACACATATACAACAACAAAAAAACGTAAGAAATGGTTTTAAAGAACTTCCCTTAAGCGTTTCCAGAATGATTCATAGTGAGATGTAAGCCTTAAACGACCTTACTTAGAAAAAGGTCTCCCAATTTTCTATGGCCTCCATTGTACCTGCAAAAAATTTCATTTAAAAAATTCCCATATCCGGTTAAGGCCACAAAGAAATTGCCTTGAAGGCAAGCCGGGATTTTCGACACCATATCCGTTCCCCTTTAATTAAGGATGTTATCGGTCCAAAATAAACTCGGAGCCTTCCTTTTTGCCCTGCCAAGGTTATCGCTCTCCATTGACGGGTGCCGAATCTTGAGTAAACAGGATTAAAAGCAAAGATCGTTTTTATAATAGTGCAACATAAACAGTGAATCAAAAATTTCGGTCTCACCAATTATATACAAGAAGATTGAGCTTTTATTATGGAACCGGTTTGAATAAGAGCATAGCTGTAACACACTACATATAATTATTTTCTTTGTTTTCAACGAGCCCAATAGAATAATTTTGAAATAGTGAAAGAATGTCTTAACCAATCAACTCCACAGTTTTGTCTCCAAATCATCACCTTTTCAATAATGCTATATCATTAAAATCTTTTTTTAACCTAGTACTATTTTTACTCGACTAAATATACCAATCCATATCAACATGATATTCAATATGCTAAAATTAAAGCATATATCAATTGAAAGAACGAGGACATATAATGATTTTTTTCACAGTGTTTATGGAAAGAACTTATAGTAAGAGTTTATAGTAAGTCCTTCGTTTTAAGAGTAAATTTTGTGAAAACTATTGAAAATATTACCACACATGTTTGATGTACAAAAAATTACACGGCTTTTATAAAATGTTGTATGTTCGAAGTTTCCAAATTTCAAAAAAATTGAAGATTTATAACATGATTTTTTACCTGTTAACTTTTACACCTTTACAAAGGAGAAATAAATAAATGTCAGTTTTTTTATAAAACGTCTAGGTATCTGCAATAAACATCGTTGTTCCATACTGTGTATTTGCATTAAAAGCCGATCTAATATTCCGAACTTTGTGCAAAAGTAGGAGAGGCTTTAATTTAGCAATTAGATATTTCAGATACAAGTCCCAGCAATGTAAATTAAATTTTCGTTTTAGATTTTGAGTGAGAGTATTTCAGTGTCATGAGTGACTTACGAATCAAATTTTTCATCTCATGTGGTTTCTTTAATACAATAAAAAAGATCAATGTGAAATTTTAAATAAAAGATTAAAAAAATCACGGGTTTTTCTAATTTTCGATTTTGTAAGTGACATAAATTGTTTTTAAAAAGTATTTAATATGAAAATGCTTTACGCAGAACGCCAATGTATTTCCGAGAAAATAATAAATATTGCTTCATGTAAACGACCTTTTCGCTAAATGAAATCTCTAATGTCTTTTCTTATTGTTAGTATTTAACTTTTGACTAAAATTTTAACTGTTTGAATTACATTATTACGGCAACTTAACAGGACATTAATTTGTAGCTCAACTTTAATGACTATTGTGAGCTACACTTCATATATTTAAGAGCTCCGTTCCTTTAGAAACTTTTATTTAATACATCTTATACCTCACCGGTAATATCAAGACCAGAAAAAAAAGTGAAGAACTAATGTCGGTCTCTGTGGCTTAGTCGCAAAAACTGCCATAGCGATCAGGTGGTCTGGGTTCAAGTCCCGGCAAGGTCATTTTTTTTCAATCGGGAAAGAGATTTTGAACATGTTTGTATGTCATTTTTTATTGACTTGTTCTCGATCATAACAAAAATCTCATCGAGTTTATCTCGCATGATTTTCATTTATAAAAATTATTTGGCGCATTGGCGTTAGCTGTAGTTCCAAATATTTTTTTTAATTCTAAATAAATAAAAATAAAATACAGGTTCGACCTACTTTCAGACCGGTCAACCACTTGGCGCACCTATGTGATGTCTGAGAGAACAAATTATATTCAATTGAATAATATTATATCGTATGATCGCGAGTGACTGCGTCACAGCTCCACTAAGTCATAAAAAACACAATAGAATAAAGACTTATTTTTTATTTAACAAATAAATAAGAAATCCAAAGCAACGCCTTTAAAAAAGGTAGAATTTATTACTAGTGAAATCTGCCATTAGGCGCCGGGATATATGTACATAGAAAAAAATATCACTAATGTAAGCCTGATTTTCAGTGTGTTTGATCTATTAAGACATAATTAGATCGATTAACTAACATCAATATATTTATAAAATCAAGGTATGCTGTCATTTTGTATAAGTAATTTATAATACTTTGGTTTCGTACAGGGTTAAAAAACTGTTTTTTCAATGTAAAGCAAGTGTTCCGCTATCCAAAGAATCTTTTGATCATTTTCATTCTTTACTTGATATTTTCCACAAAATTCTATTCTCATCGGATGTACGGAAGTAAAAATACATATGCTCTGTTTGTTTGTTTTCTCCATGCTACGAAAATATTTCATTAATCTTTTTATTACTTATAGACATCCAATTAATGACTGTGTTTATTTGTTCAATTTTCTTTTGCTCTATATTGATGGCAACTAAATACAGAACAGCCAACATATCATCTGCCATTATTGTATTATAGTACGGTGTAATAAGTTGAACTTCCAATACATGTATTTCCCTATCTTATATTAAAGTAATCATATTCTTTTTTTAACAATTTCCCCTCCAACTATCGAGCATATAAACTCCTTATAAACCCTTTCTCAGCAAAAACTTTTCTGCAAGGACTCGTGGTTAATCATTTTCATAACCTTGCTTCTAATTATATAAGGATGCGATGGTAGCTTCGACACAAAAATAAATAAATCGAATGAACAAATCTATCAATAAGATATCTTTGTGGCGTCTAATACATTTTTTTACTCATGGCGAACTGTCAACAGTTGCTCAACCTCTCTTAGGTTAATGAGAGTATGTATAGAAAAGATAAGCCTAAGACAAGACTAGTGGTCAGCTGGCCGTTCTCACTATGCCCCGCTTATAAAATTGGATGAGTGTAAAGGATTTTTTATGATTACAAATAAATTTTTCAACGGAAAATAAAATATTCACCGTTGTCATCTACATATTTATGAGTCAATTGAAAATTTTTATTAAAGAGAAAATCTTTAAACTTTCAAATTCCTGCTTGTAACAAACTATATCTACATTTTTATAACATAATGAAAAACTTATTTCCAACAATTTTCAGGAGCTTAATTAATAGACGACCTAAAGCTTTTGACGTAACATTATTATATAAAATTACCCTCTGTGAAAAACTTCATCATTCTGAATCACTAAGTACATTATTTTTTATTTAAATAAATGAACTGTAACGATATTTTTCGTATTTTTTTATTTAAAATACGATGTTAAATAGAATCGTTATAAACTTTCCTTTCACTCACATATTTTCTTTGCATTTTTTGTAATCAATTTAGATTATCTTTTCGAGATGTTTTCAAATACGAGTTGAGCATTTTCAATCATCTTTTTTGTTTATCAGGAGGAATATTTAATTTCCTCCCATCAGAATTTCTAAGGCACGATAAGTCTGTTTTCAATTCCATAAATACATTACGCCTTACGGTGTTCAAATTCGCATACAAATAATGAACACGTCACTGAACGTAATTATCAATTTAGACATACATCAAATTTGAATCGTTTGATGTATGAGTCCTTACTTATTATAAATTTCTAATATAACACAAACACTGATCGATGATTCACAACTTTGCGTAATCGCGTGATCGTTGTTATGCCGCGAATAAACCAATGATCGGTCAATTAAATTGATCAGTTTTTTAGTCATTCTTTTTTTCATTAGATTTTCCCTACCCTTATTAATGTTTTATGATAATAATACTAAGAATATTAAAAAAAACATACTAATATTTTATTAATATATTATTATAAATTAAATATTTTGATCATTAATTTACATATTTTATATGACCAACGCTCCTTTGTCATCGAAAAATATTAACTATTTATTTTCATTTACATTAATTTAGTTTATTTTATGATTTCTAAGGACTCTGTAAAGATTATTTTTACGACAAATCTTAAATGTCAATAACCATTGATTAAAGATGCTTGTCAAATAGACAGTCAGATGACACTATAAGGGAAAAATCCCAATCTGATTGATTGCAGCTCATTAGTATCATTATCTGATTGCATTGTTTCGATTCTATCACCTCTTTCTTGTTTCCTTTAGAAGGAAAAAAAACCAGAAATCCATTTTGTAATAATTTTAAATTTTAAAATCAATTTTGCTTCATTATTTAAGCAAACTTTGCGATAGTAAGTCTGAAGATGCCTCTGAAAGAGGCGAAACACGTGTCACAGTTAGTAGCACAATACGTGGAATAATCAAAATTATTTTTAATTTTACATCACATGACACTACACTAAATAAACGACAAACGGAATGACAAAAGTACAATTTACTATGAAGATTTTTTTTAAGTTAAAATGAATTTAAAAACTTATTAAAAAACATACTTTCGACAGTAAAATCCCTAATTTTTGAATGAAGAAATATTTGCCGCTTAACAAGTCCTAAAGGATATTATTACGTTTCTAACATACCACATAACTCAGAGCCCTTTATACCCATTTGACTTTTCAACCTTGAGAGATAACAATAATTAATGTACATATAATATTTATACATTACAAATTTTCATTTAACATACATACATATCTTGCTATGTAACTTAAATGAGTTAAAATTTTGACTTGTAGACATGCATAGTTAAACAAAACTATGCACGTTAAACTGAAAGCGGTAGGTTGTTTTTGAATTGACTTACTCAAAGTAGAAATAGCCTTTTCCCAGACACAGTGATATATCTCTATTTCGCAATGTCAAGATTCCTGGAGTGTAGAATTTACTATATTTCTCAATATGGCAAAGGGTTTACTGTAAACATATTATGCCAGCAGCTGTAATATAGACTTTATCGAATAGTATTTGAACAATTCGAAGCCATTGCGAATGTAAACATTGGCTTGGAATATTATATATCAAATAACATGCTATTTAAATTTAAATACTAAAATTAAAATTAAAGCTCATCGTACCAAATATTCTAATTCAGATAAATCAACATAATTAATAATAACTAATAATATCAGGTAAACAACTGAATGTTACTGTCATTGACTTCGATATCGGAGCACACGGATTCCAATCCCGACTCGAGCAGTTTTAATATGTAATCGAATTCTTGACTTCTGTTGTACTAAATTTCCTTCCTAACCTGGCTGAACGTAAAAACAATATCGAATATTAGCTACAAGTTCTTTACTAGTATTTTGTATTGCATCTCAACTATCTTTATTAAAAATAATGTGAATAACGGAGTAACTAGCAGTTCTGTTGAGATAAACTTCATTAGGAAAAAGTCTAAATTGGAATTGGTCATGGCTAGGGTTTCCAATCACGGGCCAAAATTTTGGATACCGGGATTTCAGAATTTCAATCGATCTCAGGATTGTAATATTTTTAATGGTATATAATTTTCATATTTATTAAATACTAATATTGCTACCCGGCGTCGCTCGGACTAAGCGACCAATAATTATTTAATGTTATATGATTCGAAATAATTATATCACAAAATCTAACATCCAAAATAGAGTTTAATTAAAATCACAAACTTTATTTAATTTGATGACAGCCCCATTCTCGCCCATTAACATATCCAAATTCAATGACAAAATCTAATTTGCTGTCAAAGAAATGTCAAATAATACCTTCACGTAAATAATAAACATTATTATTAATAATAAAAGCCGGGAAAAGTTCAGTAGAAGACTAATTTATTACATTTTGACTAAATGTCTTCGCCGATAAAAATTCAAACGTATTTTCTTTCATATTCGTTTTTATGGCAACTTAATGACCAACAATGCAAAAGGGCATTACAGACCCACAGACATACATTCCCCGTTTCGGTTTTACATATGAGATTAGCCATGTCAATGTATCATTAAACATAGTTCGGAATAATTGATGTCACTATATTTTTATGAATATTATATTTCGGTTGTTTATCCATTACTGAAAAGCAAAAATATTCGATTGAAAGATAGTGTACGAGAGTATCGGTCTCGTTTTAATGCGATCTCATAACTAATTGAAATTAAAATATGTCCGGTTATGCACATTTTTAATAAATAACGCTTTTATTGATGAAGAATCAATCCGAAAATTTCGGGAGAATATTTCCTAATCCTGGGATTCTTCACGTATTAAAAATCCTCGGGATCCCGGGATTGGAAACCTTAGTCATGGCTTAAAAAAGATGTCCGCCCCGTTATAATATGATTGGAATAATAGTAGTCCTAAAATAAATATCTTTAGTTGGAACTAGTTGAAAGATGTTTCTCAAAGAGGCGAAACAGGTATCACGATTATAGAATTAAAATATATTTTTGGCATCAGTTTTATAAGTATTTCAATTACAATATCAAAATATTTAAATTATTAACTTAAGCATCATCTCTTTGTTTCTTTCAAGTTCTACACTTGTAAATCATTTTCTTTTATAAAACTTACACTGTAAATCCACTTGAGGATTTAAGCTTTAAGTTTTCATAAGGGTAGAAAGCAATTGAAGCTTCCTTTCTTAAGAGCTTGATGTACTTAAGAAAATAAACACGGTTTTTGCGTCATTCATAAAAGTTTCAATTAGACTTAAAGCTCAACTTTATAATTATATAACTCGTGCCATGGCGTCATTATGAATATATATTAAAACATATAAATTTTCTAGAATAATTATATTGAGAAAATATGTTTGATCTATATATTTCATTAACCTTTTGAGTGGAGGGTTATTTTGCATATCTGAGAATTCAAGAATTTTCGTATATTTTATAATGAGGAAAAAGCTGATTACTTCAAATATTAAATAAATATTCGGAATATAATAAATGAAATAGTTCAAAATTAATTTCAAATAATTATTATCCGGAAACTTTTACCTCCAATTCAAGCCTAGAAGTGTTTCTCTATTGACATTGATTGCTGGAAGGCAATCAAACTGGAATAAATTTATTTAAACACTCAATATTATATGTTTATATATTTGGTTTCTTATATTTCAGTTTAGAAAATTCTTTTGTTCATTGGAAGCAAATAGTAATGATAACCATGATAGGCAATATTTCTAAAAAGGTTAAAATTATTAAAGTTTATTTTTGTTTCTATTCATGTGTTTTTCTATCTATCAAATCGACTTACTGTAACGTATTTGAATTTTAATAAAATATTTATCCGGAAACTACGAAAAATTTTTATATAAATATTTCCAGAGTTATTCAAATTTACGTTAAATTTTTTCAACTATCATTTTTACTATCAATGGAATGTAAAAAGCTGTTTTGACAGTACATTTAATTTAATCATTTTAACTACTTGTCTAAGAGATTTTTAATCAACTATGTATCTCACACAGTAAACTTTCAACCATATCCGTCCCAAGTGGAACATGTTAACTCTTAATAGTATTTATCTCAACAGAAGTTTGTTGCGTGAAATCTGTGTTACTCAGTTGCCCAACCTGTCTTTATCGAAGATGGTAGAGATATATACGAAAGGACTAAGACATTACTAGTGTTAAACTAATCGTTCTCGCTATGTTCCGTCTTTACCATGCGTTTATCTGGTGGGTGTAGGAGGGAACTTTGCATGACACAGAAAACTATGTCTACGGTCATAATACAATAATTCAATTGAAAAACAACACTGCTTAGACTGGTATACCAGCCCTACCGCTCCGCAACCGAAACTAATAACGTTGACATTCGATCACAGATCCGATAAATTTGTATTGAGATTACATCAGATAACTTCAGCCGAAATCCTCAACTATTCTTCATTGATATATTTTTTAAACAAAAGCAACTGAAAACTTTCGGCGGGTATTTTACTTTTATTTTCTTACTTAAAAAGCATAAAATATTTTTTTAATTAGATTTATTATCGCATAACACTTTTTTATATTTATATCATAAATCAAATGATATTAAACCCATCCTTAGCTCTTTTTGTATTTCTTCCCTTTATAAAACTGGCGAAGTTTACTGTAAAATAATAAATCAAGACAAGGATGACGGTAAACGGACAACGTTTTCATTGAAAGTCATAACCGATTTTAAGTGTTATATTTAAGGACACTGTACACAAAATGCTTGGCTTACAATGATTTATGGTGGAAATATTATGGAATATCTAAAGATGAAACCGTGTTATCATCGGTGGTAATCGCACGATGTTTGCTAAATATTAAAGTTTCCACTCTCAAGTGCTACGATAAATAATAAATTATTGATAGAAGATTTATTATTGGAATCATTTTCATGTCGTCGCCGCGCTAGCAAAATCCAATATGTAATAAGACTTTATTACAGGAGGAAAAAAAACTGATTTAATCAACAATGTCTCACATTTTTTACAGAGCAAATTCACTGAAAATTAGATCATTACGTCTGGATTCAGTATAAGAAAATAAGTTTTTACATGACTATCCGTCGAGTCTTGTTCTATCACGAAGCATAAAATATCGACATTCGCAAATGAAAATGTTTGTGAAATTTTGCAGGTGAAACGACAATATGTTAAAATGACTGATAGTAACTATTTATATTGCCAAGCGCTGCAGTGCCACTCAAAGAAAGAAAATGTTTATGTTTATTGACGTGCTTTCGGATGCACAATATTTTAGATAAATAATTTCGATTTAATTTCACTAACATTGATCGGTATCGATGACATTTGCCGTTTGACGATTGTCTTTTCCGATTGTCTACACGCGCCACCTACTGTAAGCTAATTTTACTATGCTTGTAACCTTTGCGTAAGTGCAAACAATAAGTTGACGAAAGTTTTATCGCAATAGGATAAACGGTATAGCAGCACATAGAGTCCGAACAAACAAAACAAAAAAATATTGATTTTTATATATTAGATTGCATTAGTTAATATTTATTTCAATAATTTATATATTTATTAACTTAGTCTAAAATACATTTTTACAAAAATGTAAACGTGCCACCAGCCATTCCATTTGTAAACTGGCACATTTCATTTTAAAATGTTTGCTCTTTGCATTGTACAAACAGCGATATCAAAGAGTTACTTTTAAACAAATTATGCTCCTTTGGGAAACGCAATATGTTTTCCCGGAGAGCAATGAAAAATAAAAACCCAACGGATATCCCGGAAACCGGTGAGTGCAGATGAACCGGTGACCCTAACGTGTTTTTGTCAAACCACTCTTTGCTCCAGGGAAAATATTATGAATCAATGAATTTTTTAAATGTCTGTTTTTAAACTCTAAGGCTTGCTTAAGGATTGAAACGTTATTTAGTTATGTATCATTTAGGAGTATACAATTTTAAAATGACGCTTAAAAGCTACAAATTCTTGTGTAATAGAGAATACTATTTTTTCTTATCAAAATGCTCAAAAAAAATGTATCTGTGATGAATTTATACGTTTTACTTCATCATAGAGCTTTAACGCTTGTATAAATAACGCAGACACAATTTTTTCAATAAAAATTTGTAATACCTTGTATTTCTTACTTAACTTTTGTATCAATATCACTGTTTCGTTGTAATTCTTATCAGTTGACATCGCTCGCCATGAGCGAAACCGGTCCTAATCCAATATATTTTTTTTTTGTGGAATAAGTACTAAAAAAGTTTTATTATTTTTATTATAAATTTAGAAAGTTTTATCCTGCTCATATATATATTGTACGTTTTTAGCGATTTAATGTTGTTTTAATGAACATCAGTTTAAATTACTGATCATCGCTGTCGAATATAAAATGTGGAATATTAAAACTGTTCTTTATTGTATTTGCATGTTTGTAATTAGTGGTTAAGTATTAAAATCAAATAGAGGCAGGCAGTAAAATCTTCATAATGCATTTTTAGATCATTATTATGGTCGGTCGTCTATTCTAATCTAAGGGCATAAAAATAGCGGGAGATTTCCATGTCGGCATATTAAAATAACTAATTATAACGGAACTCAGGTTTTTTTTCTAAGCGCTTTCATTCGACAATCTTAATTTCTTTTAAATCCTTTTTTTGGGAAAAATTTCAATGCAATACATTTTTTCTTTTCATTAAGAAACCGAGCGTGTTTTAGCAAACAATAATTAAGACACCGGCTGCGGGCTTTTGGGTATTAAGTATAGTAAAGTTAATTAAATTCATAATTCGCTTAGATACTGAAAGATCACCAAATAAAAATTAAGTTTCTTTCTGAACCGGCATCGTCCATTTTTAATTTAATCTGCAGTTCTAAAATTGCAGCTATAAATACAGTTAACTAATTAAACCCTAAAAATTTTGTTATAAAAATATCATATTAAATAAAAACACGATACAAATATGAACTATCATTCTTTCTATACCCTAAGTATTTACTTTTCATGGAAACAAATGGATATCGAACATCCTGTTGAAAACTAATTCCCACCAAGTACTACTTAACAAAACTTTATAATATTCAACAATATCGACTGTTACGGTTATACGGTAGTTATTAATTAGTATAATTTTAGATAGCTACATGGAAAGAAATACATAACTCTTAACTGTTAATTTGACTCTTTAATGAACAAATTATAATTTAAAATCTATATATATAAAAATGAATGTCTGTATGTATGTCCGCTATGGACTACTAAACCGCTCAACCGATCGATGTGAAACTTTACAAATTTATTGAGTACACTCTCGCAATGGTTTCTGGCCTACCATTTTTGAGAACTTTACGATTTTTTGAGTTCACTTCTTCGAAGGTTTCTGGCATACCCCCATACTCCCCCAAACCCCACCCCGCCAAACAGCCCTTCTCCCCCCCAAAAATTAAATTGAATAATTGTGTAATGTCTTTCCTTCAATTTTATTTTAGTTGCTGGCGTAGCAACGCGCGCAGGGTACAGCTAGTAACTTATAAAAAAGAAGAGATTTATTTATACTCGTATTTGTGAGAATATACATTGATGCCTCTATGATTAATGTCGCATCTACGACTGTATTACTCAAATCAATTAATTAAGCATTAAATGATTCGATAAAGAATGATAATTATTTAAAGTAGAACTCTTCTAATGGTAAGGGCGTTTCATATAATAAAAGTGTCACTTGTACTAAAGAGCTTTCTTTTTTTTACTGTAGTGCTCTAAACTAAAGTAGGACACGATGCCGGGCTGCATTTTACGTTTTGCATTATTTTGTTACGTTAATTGCAGCAGCGTCGTCTGAAGCCAAGTTTTAAATAAGGCATGTCATTAGTGCATTAACTAAACTAAATATTTGCATATTTCTTTGCCTTGTCGCTGAGCAATTCCGCCATCTTAAATCATAACAAATATCAAGGAAGATGCTCTAGATTTGCATACAATAATCATAATAACAATTAGTACTTACTGTAATAAAAAAACATATTCTTTTCAGCTTATCACTATTTAATATCGTTTTCAAAATGGTGTCTCTTAATACTTTTAACGAAGCTAGAACGTGAATGATAAAAATAAAAGAGTAATGCACTGATAAGAAGAATAAAAGTCAATTTTTGATCTTTGTGTCATATTTTTATAATCCAAAACTAATAGTTTTGGATTATAGTTAGTTACTAATAGTTATGGTTTTAACTGATAGATCATTTCTTAAGAATTTGCATATTATATTTGAAAATCAAAAATTCTATCTTAAATTGATTAGATTAACATATGTATTTTTTTTTTATTCTTTATCAATTAGTATAGGCATGTGAACATCATTACAAATCAATTTTGAACATAGGAAGAGAGTTAGAGATTAGTTACCAAATAACATGAAAAATATTTATGAAGTCTACGAAAATTTTCAGTAATATTAAATCTGGTTTACACCATTCTCGACAGATGAAGAACTGTATATGGAGTCTGCAATACCTAAATGTCTCTTGCTGGATACTGTTTTTTTAATGCGTTTCAATACTGATTGTATCAAACGATAAAAGTGTTCCGGGCCGATATATTACCCTTTTTGTAGCCCCCTAAAATAATTCAACGTCGCCGGTACCAGCTGGGTCAATATTTGATACAGTCCGACGTTTGGCCGAGTGCTCCGAGTTATTGCATCAGAGATTGCCGTGTTCCTTTTTTCGCACACCGCTTTGAACAATCTAATTTTCCTCAAACCGAAATAACCATTGGGGAAATGCTTTTTTTACTGACAAAAATGCAATTGTTCTTCGGCTTGCCACACTCACTCAGACAAGTTTGAAATGAGAAAATTTTATTCTCATTGATTGCATTATGTGGTTTTGTTTCATTGTGATATTCAATTAATTGACTATTTCTAAATGAAAAAAATACATCGTGCTTATTGAATTTTATACTTTATCGAATGCCAAGGAAACTGCAGCATTAATATTTAAGTCTTAGAATAAATATTGTATTCAAATGATTAAATGCTTGTGGGTGTTTATTTTCGAGCAACAATAAATTTTGAAAGATTTGCCATTTATTTCTTGTTCAGTAAGTATCATTTTCAAATTTTACAAAATTTGACAATTCCATTGTCTATGATACGTGGTTATAAAATGTATTTCTTTAATTGAATTTTTGGTAAATTGTCTTGTCTAAAAGTGATAAAAATAACAATAATGCTTTAAAGATATGTATAGTAAATTTCTGCTCTAAAAAAATAAATATACGTCTTGGGAATTTTATGTATTGACAAAGTAAATATATTTGTTTTCAATTATGAATTATTATTTTCTCAAACACATCTGCCATTATGTATATCTAATTACTCCCGGTTCACTAAAACCACTAACAAAGTTAAATTGGCTGCATTCAATAATTAGGTTAAGTGTGCAAAAAACTGATTACAATTGGAAATTTACCCAACATCTTGCCAAGACTTGACAGTTGGTGGTTTGTTCCAAATTTGAATTAGATAATGCAACTTTTGACAGTGTGAAAATATTTTTAGTTCCTTTTTTAATAAAATTAACTATTAAGTCGTATAAGAGATTGAAACCCGTCATCTTAATGGGCTATTTCATGAACGCCCTTATTCGATATGTCAAATTTGAATTTTGTACTTATCTATGAGTCTTTTCACTAGCGACCCGGCCTTCGTATTTAGGCATCTTCATGCATTTTAAGTACTCGAGTGATTTTGAACTGACGCGTAGTAAATATTTTAACACTCATATGTATATAATTTCGTATTGGTTTTATATTATTTACACACACACTTCGAAAAGTACAATCTTTACACGATTTAAATTTGATATTGAAATTCCATCAAGCAAGTTCAGTCGAAATCCTCAATTATGTATTTTTTTTCAATATTTTAATGCTATTTAAAAACATTGTCATATACACTTGGGCCTCGTATAACACGGTTTTATACAACAAGGTTTTACACAACACGGATGAATAAATTGTGACATATTTTTATACAACACGCTTTAAATAACACGGTTTAAGGGGAAAAAAATACTAATTGGTGGAGAAAGTTTTTGTGACATGGATATTCATGACATCCAAGAAATATTGGAGGATTATTAGAGGACAAAGAAGAATTAGTCGAAATGTTGGTTGAACCTTCCACAAATAAAGAATTAGAAAGCAGTTGCAGCGAAGTAGCTACATGTTTCACATTAAAAACAATGAATGACAACTTGGAATTGGCTATTAAATTCGTTTTTTTCCTATACACTAATGTAAATGTAATGGGAAAAAAATTACAAAATATTTTGGAAATACGTAAAGATGTAAAAGCTTAAAGCAAACAATCGCTCATTACTGAATTTTCGATGATGAAAACTCACAACCTATCTCGAAAAAGAGTAAAACATATAGAATTCTAAGTGATAACGATGATGAATGATTGGTATATTATGTAATTAAAGTTTCTTTCAATAAATATGTAAATTTATATTTATTTATTTAAAAAAATAAAGTAAAATATGGCTTTTTGGAACGCAAACCCTAATTTTGTATGAACTTCAAACCTTGTATAACACGAATTTTTATAACACGATGTTTTTGTGGAATCATATAACCGTGTTATACGAGGCCCAAGTGTATTAAAAATACATGCAAATCAAATTTGAATCGATTGAATTTTGTTCTTTGCCATGAGTTTTGTCGCTAACGACCCGGGTTTTGCCTTTCGGCATCTTCACGCATTTCAAGTACACGAAAGTACAAAACAAAATTCAAACGATTCAAAATTGATATTGAAATTTCATGAAGCAACTTCAGTAGAAATTTTAACATACAAATCAACTTACAGACCAGTACCTACTGTTGAACAAAGCGTTTTCTTCGTATTGAAATTGGACACAAATATGTTTAAAAAAGGTGCTTTATAAATGAAACTTCATTTCCAAAATGGTAAATAGTATTACTTTTATTTAGATTCGTTCGAATATTGTTCGCATGAGGACCATATCCGAAAATGTTACAATCAATTCGAGCTTTGTCGCACTCCGCTCTAATATTCGTTGTTACACTGTGAAAGTACGTGACGAACCAATTTGGTTATAAATTTTTCAAACTGTCGTCTCTTCTATCCATTTAACTTTTTACGCGCGAGAATGGGGGGGGGGAGTCGGAGAAAAAATGTATATTCTCAGAGCTTATATTATACGCCGGGGCGTTATTTCTACTGTTTTATTGCTTTAGCTGAGAAACAAACCCCCCGGGAGGGTATGGTAACTATTGCGAGCGTGTGACACGAATTTGGATCCATACAAATTGACTGGATATAGGTATACCGAGTCACTTTTTTTTATATCGTCTTGTCATTAGTGTTAGTTAAATGTAATTACTTTTCATTTACCATGCAATGACTGGTCTATGCTTTGACGACCAATGAGTTAACCGAGCATTAACGTTTCTTATAAATGTTTAAGACGTGTATTTAATGAGTAGGTATCTAATTTTGGTCAGTTAATTAAATAAACGGTCAGTATCCACTGAATCCACCAATATGATCGTGGTCAGTTATTAAATGAAACTGTCAGCTATTTATGTATAACGGTTTGTATTTGAATTAAATGGCTAGTTTTAGATTGACAGATTGTTAAATTGATCAAATATGGTTGTATGAAGCATATTTATAAAGTCTTAAATTTTTTTTTGAAATGTTTGACTATTACCTTACCCAAACCTTATCTAACCTAGCCTTAACAAATCGGCCTCCCACTTTTAATAACAGACCGTTCATAGATAATCTACTTACCTATTTACAAAAAAATACTGAACTTTTTCCAATAATATACTGACCAAAACTAATAATTTAGATACTGACCAAATAA
Source organism: Himalopsyche kuldschensis (assembly GCA_028554975.1). Taxonomy (NCBI): domain Eukaryota; kingdom Metazoa; phylum Arthropoda; class Insecta; order Trichoptera; family Rhyacophilidae; genus Himalopsyche; species Himalopsyche kuldschensis. The sequence goes on from JAHFWI010000005.1 coordinate 5,416,684, forward strand.
TATGTTGCTAATTTTTAAAACACATTAAATGTATGGTTTCGGGTTTTCACACCATATAAATAAAATTCAAATGTTTAAAAAAAAGATTTCTAATACGCGACGAACCGCGGATAATTATTATACTGCTATTTTAAATACAACCGAATGGATTTTGACCCATTGCACCCTGAAGGCAAATGATGATCATCCATAGGATGTACTCAGCGAAGCTTTGGGCTCCGAATAGGGAGCGGATATGGAAAATAAATAAATTAAAAAAACATTGCTGATATTTGATTTGATTTGATAATAATTGACGGCAAACAAGTGTGAGAATCTCTGTTGAAGACAATTTGATATAATAATTGTTTTTACACTTTATCAGAAATATAAAACCGTACAAGTAATTTTTTTATTTGTCATTGTTTCATACTTAAATAAATCTATTGCAAACTGGCAGATAAGTCAACACAGATGCATAATTTCATTTATCTGTCAGACAAGCATTATTTAAATTTAGAACGCTTATTTTCGTGGAAAAGCAAAGTTTCCCGCCACATCGGTTTAACTGCCCGAGGTGTCAGTCTAACGGTCTATATCGCAAATCCGCCACTGAGTAGGACGGATTGATGTCCGAAGTGGATATAGTCGCTAATCTCATTTACAGCAGCGCCCGTTGTGAAGTTGGGAAGACTTAAAAGTCCGCTCCGCGTAATTCGATTATCGGCCTATGCTGCCGGTCGATGGGACGAAACGCGGTAAAACTGCCGTTTTCGAAGCTGTTTGAGAATTTCTAATGATTAACTGATTAAGTAAAACGAAGCAATGTTGCCAGAGAAGCACAATTTCACTGGCAACTGTCACTTGTGTCATGGAATGCAATATTGAACATTTAAATTTGAATTTTGTACTTTCCCATGAGTTTTGTCGCTAATGACCCAGGTCTCGCCTTTCGGCATCTTCAAGGAATTTTAAGTGCACGGATGTACTAGAACTGACGTGCAGTTAACAGTTTATATCGTTTATATACAAAAATAGAAGTAGATCACTTAAAATCAAGATCAGATCAAGTTAATTTGCTATTAAAATGTAAATCTGTGAAAATTTAATGTAAACAAGTTTCAATGAATTAAGTGGGTTTGTTATAATTAGCGGGATTTTTTAATGTAGTATTGCAAATACAATGGACAAGATAATAACATAGGAATATCTAAAATAAATCTAGGGTTTTATCCGAACTATTATTAATGAGTTGATTGATTTCACGTCTTTGAATTAATACTTAATGAGACTAAGTGCTTGAATTATTAATAAATGACAATTATTTAAAAGGGTACAAAAATGGTGAATTTGGAAGATTAAGTAGTTCGTTTAAAATTGGTAAACTGTTAAGCTGAGCTCTGTTAATTTCCAATATTTCCTGGTAAAATAATAATAATCACGATTTATATATATTCAAATATATTATGGGATTACATTAACTCAAAAGAGAATAAATAAAATTGTGTTTCTATCACAAAGTTACATGTCATTTTCATTGAAAATAAATTGTGGTGATAGTTTTCTTGGAAACAAGCACTTGGATCACATTTATATTGAATAATGTCTGCTACGGATTAGATGTTATCCTAACAGAGCATACATTTCATGTATTAGTTGCTACTGCTTTTAACTAATTGTAAGTCACTCGAAGCTTCTCTTCGTGAAAAATTAGAAGACAACGGAGGACTAGTGGTTGGCTAATCGCTCTAACGAGATAAAATAGACTGTAGTTGAATTAAAACATTGCAATTATCCACATTTTAAAATGCTTACTTATAAGTGAATGGAAAAATGGTTTCTGCAAGATTTCATGCAACGATTCGAGGACCATAAATATTAGTACAGTAAAATTGTAATCCGTATGAAAGGAGATTCCACTATTTTGCTGAAATCATTTCATTGGCCATTTACATTTTTCAACAGCAAACTTAATATTTTGACCTAAGCATAAATTTGTTAAAATAACAAGTGGAAAATTAAACCCTGTACAGAAACATATTTTGTTATCCGCATTTTTGACGCTATTTAGATGTTAACTGCTGAGTTACTAATGTTTGAGTGACATATTGTTTTAAACTACAAGTTCCTATTTGAAAAGAGAATATTAAATTTCCCTCTTTTATCTTGATGAATGATCACTTGGCTGAATGTGGATTCTTCACGTTAGATGTCACCATGGGTTCTTGACGTGTGGTAAAATAATTGAGCAATTTATTCTAAAGTGACCGCTCCACGCCAGATGGCGGACCCTCCGCATAAATATTTTTTTCTTCCTTCTTCAAACGCCATGCTAGTATGGTAATGGAAGATTATCAAAATAGTGAATTTTCTACAGTCATTTTTTGCCGGCATTTTGTTATATTCAAATCGGGACGTTACAACTTTTACAAATACATATCTGAATGTATTGTATTTGATAGAGTAAATACGCTATGCTGTATAATAATGGTGAAAATACCATATTTTTTTTCACATAAAGCGTACCTAAGTAAACATTTGTTGGTTGCATATGGTCAAGTTTTTATATTTTTTTCGATAAAACTTTATTTTTATTGCCAACATTATCACAATGGCATTATATGATTTTCGCAATACATAGAGATCATCTTAAACTTGTAGGGGAGCAATTTATGATGTTTAAGATTTTTTTCTTGCGATAATGCTAACTATTGGGCTTCAAATAAAATAAGCCAGCTTATTTGAGTATTTTGTTACAATTCTTATTGCAATCAACTTAAAATATAAGTCGATAAAAATCATTTTTCACTGATGTAGACAACAGAAGCTTTTTTATGAGATCATGTTCTCAGTAACACAACCTCTTTTCTTCGACAAGAGTAGGGGTAGATATATGGTTTCTGTTTTTAAATTAATTTAAATTGAAAAATAACGTTGGGGTCAATATTTACAACGATTTGTGCTTGGTAAAAAATATATGACAGTTTTCATGCGCATGTAACATATAAACATAAAATGTTTTTAGTCATAAATAGGCTTTAGCTGTAACATAAATACGGAGAATCTCATAACTAATTGAAATCATATCGATTGACTGTTCCAATCGCGCTCTCGCTCTATCTGACCATTTTTCCCGCCAATACTTTTTCGACTGTGAGTCATGGCTCATGACCCGCCATAACGGAGCGGAATTTGAAATTTTAAACGGCCATTCCGCCAAAGTTTCCGGAAGCGGCCGCTCTCTCGCCAGAGAGCGCTAAATGCTTTATAGATGTCATTTTCAATATTTTACCGAAACTTTCGGCCATTGTTAGGTTTCTATTGGCTGCATTTAATATGCTCCCGAGTCGTGAGCGGTCTATGATATTGTATTTTATGAACACAAAATGGCTTCAGGATGAGAAAGCTAAGCCATGTTTATGTTTATATTGTCAGAAAATCATTTATGAACATACATTTATGTTTCGAAAACTCGAGCTGTCGCAAATAAAACGTAAAAATCTATATTTAGAATTTTAAATAGAAAAATATCAACAATTCGTGGGTGGATTGTCAAAAACAACAAATAGCACTGAAAATATTCATGTAATTTCACACCACGTCTGCTCTTTGACTAACATAGTCTGCAACATGGAGAAAATGTTTTTGAAAATAAAAGTAATTCTTTATGCCCGATTATATAAAAGGATTTCATCATATTTTATCAAAATTTATAACATTTTAAAGTGTTTTGGAAATTCATGTAAGAAGCTCGAATACTTTTATATTTGTACTTAAACAATTTCGACACTTATTATTTCATACATATATAGATAGCAAGAACGTGCGACTCTTAATTATCTACGCACACTTAAAATAGGCCTCAAATAGTTTGTCTCGCAATTAGATATCGTAACTTATTTATTTTCTCCACTATTTGTAAACGTTACATTTAATTATTTATCTATATCAAATATATTGTTAGTAAATAGCCCATAATAATTCTCTTCGTGTACATAAATTTGTTTATTTCATTTCAGTCAATCACTAATATTCAAAACTGCATATATAATAATATTATATTGTTCACTGTTTATGGGTAAAATTCTCAAAATACTAAAAGTTTTTGATTGAAAAGGTAATTAATTTTAATTCCTTAAACCCTTAAATCAAATAATTTGCCAATACAAATTCATAAAGCTAAATAAATAAGCCACCGCATTTCAGTAATTAAGTTTTCCCTTTACCGGGAGAACATAAAATTGAAAGAGGTATACCTAACTAATAATGAATACCTTTTGAGCTGTCAAAGTTCCTAACTTGATATGCATATTATGGCTTGCGGCACGCTTTTCACAGAGAGGAATGGCCTTCTCACTCCTCACTCTTCTTTCTTCCAGACTTCAACGGAGTGGCTTACGGCCACATTTGTTATACCTGTCGTTAGGTTATGCGAGCCTGTTACTTTGTAGTTTATAAGTGCTATTCTTTTGAATTCAACAATAACATGTGTTTTCCAGTTTTTTTTCTTGTTTTTTTTTGCGGTAGCATGGACAAAGAAAAAGGGAATGTTTATTTTACTATTTTTTGTACTCATTTGTTTTTGTTTAATTATGTTTACATTATTTTTTATATAACCAAACTTATTTCATAATTAAGACAAGTAAATAAATTTTACACGCATTGAAAAATCTGAAGAAATAATACTCAAAAGAAATAAGCCCGCTAAAAAATGTCAGTGATTCTTGTTCGTACAGATAAATTTTGTTTTGTTTTGTTTATAGGGACAGTAAACAAACATCTGCGATGGTTCATTTGCTTGCTACGACGGTGCAACATAAATAAAGCTAAGCGTAGAATAAATTGAACAAAGCTCAGTCGTACAAATCAAAAAAAAAACATTCTAACAATCTTTCTCTAAACCAAAAATTCCAACGGGAAAGCGATAAATGCTGGAAAGTCTTCAACGACGTTAAGTTCTTCAGCTCGAGTCCTGGCTCTCTTTATAGGGAGCATTTTAGCAATTATGAATGATTCACGAGGTAAAAATAAATTAAATGAAACAGGAGTGTCATCAGAGTAAACATAATCACAAAAACAATACGACGCTGGCAGAATTTCATTTTCGGTCTTTTTAACGATTCTGGTTGAATAGAGTCGCTCATTTACATGTGAGGGATTACAAATTAATCCTCCACAAAATATATAGATGGGAAATAAAAATTTGTCATGAGACAGCAATGGCGGTTGAATGGAGTCGTGAGTACTTTTAGGTGGGATTACAAACGCTCGATAAAAACAAACAATATGTTTGATGGTACTTTTATACTAATTCGAGGAAAACGATACGGCGGGTAACGATGAATTCTAGATTATTCAACAAGTCCAGCCAAAAGCTTTTAAAAATTATAGATTCATGCTGGAAAACGATAAATGTGAGAGAGACGGATCAAGATTTACCTGTTATAAAATTGTTATATTTAATAAAATAATAAGATCGTTACAAAAAATAAATTATGATAAAGATCTTTTATTAGATGGAAATAATTTTCAATTTGCACATAGTGATATTGTGAAGTAATTCTAAGGAACTCCATCACTAAGACTGGTTATTGAATTCATAACTCATTTAAATAATCTATGTATTACAACGATATCATATATGTAATGAAGTACGCTTAGTAGCAAAACTAAACGCATTTATCCCATGTTCATTTATGATAACCTTGATTATTCAGCGTATCTTCAAAATTTATATATTTCAAATCTCATTTGTTTGATTTACCAACTCTTGTTTAAGTTCTTTTATTTATGTAACCATCTTATATGCAAGTTCCTTTATAATTCATGCTTTTTTGTTCTTTTAAGTATTTTTTAAATTAATTCGCTGAAATTTTCTTCGTTGCTAGAGAAATAATTAAATTTCCCGTCCTTGCGCTTGTTTTTCTGGGTAATATAAAAAAGCCAGAGTTCATTTAGTTTGGAGAGAAGCATTTTTCTTGCATTACTGCTAAATTGACTTGACATTAAAAATGAAAGCTTTGCAGATAGTATTTTAAAAGTTCAGTTATTTGCATAATTAAATTAATTTGAGTTTATATATGCCACATTCAAACCGATTAGTGTGTAATTAAAATAATCACATTAAATTAAGATAAAGTAAAATAAATTATTTTTACTCATCGTTAACTGTTCACAGCTATAAATACTTTTTTTACTATTGAAAGAAAGTGTTAATTAGAAACAAATTAAAACAGCAATGTCGAGTTTATAACAAGGAATAAAAAATCGATGGCCTTTATCACTGATTGACAAAAACAAACAGACATTTTTAATACTTATTCTACATTAAATTTATTGAAAACAGGACCAGGACCATCATCGTGACCATTATCAACTGATAAAGTTGACTCATTTGATAATACTCGCACCGAGCGAAGCCAGTCCTGATCTCAATCAATTCACTGTGGAATAAACTAAAAAATTGTTAATATTATGCCATTCCACTAAGTATTGACAGTGAACACTTTAAAAGGGTGATAGATAAATTTACATAAAAAAAAATATATATAAAAGCATGTTGGAATTATTACCGGAAACTACCATTACTTTTATTTATGTAATTTTTTGCTGTTGTTTTCTTCGTAAAAAAACGTTCAATCCTAGGTCAAATTAACGCAAATTTCGATTAAAAACTGTTTTCCTTTCTTTAAAATAATATTTTTTATAAATAAAATTGTTTGTTTCAACAAGGAATAAACGGTTAACTCAAAAACAAATCTATGTATTCTATTTTCAAATACTTAAACCACACAGTTTTTTTATTAGTTTATCTGTTTTGCTGCTATTTATTTAAGTGTTCTCAAAGTATAATATCAATTATTACTGCATGCAATTGAACTTTATTGCTTTTCGAAGCTTTAAGGCTAACTTTTAATGGAAGTGTACGTTGGAGCTTTGTGTATTTTTATTTGTCGGAAACGATAAGCAGAATGAACTGTTAAAGATATTTATTTCTTTCATTGTGTTGCACCAAAGTGAACGAATTCCCGATAAAACTTAAACAAACTTCCTCCGCTGCTTTTGGCCATACGCTGCGTATATCTTTTCATAAAGAGTTAAATTCAATTAGACAAGAATATAAAATTGTATAAATATATTTACCAGTGTTTTACACATGATGAGCGATGACCTTTATTTTCAACAACAACCATATAAGATAAACTCATTCGGTTACGATTTATTTCTGATTATATTTTATAGCGTTTTATCAATTCTTGATATCAAATCATTGTCCTATTATCAAATTTGAACCTTTTAATTTCATGTAGACTTACATTACTGGCTGAACTGGTCGGTTTAAGTACATTTGACGTACCGAAAGGCGAAACCCGGATATCATGGAAAAGTATAAAATTCAAATTTAATGTTTAAATTCTATCATACACCGTTAGTCGAAGTGCTCAATTTTATTGCTTTATTATGTATATTAGATGTACATATATGTCCACACGCACGCACATTCTCTGTCAGAATAAACGCATAGTGTGTATGAGAACGTAAGTGTTCAGTTAATCTTTAATGCACATAAAACACGTATAAATTCTCGCTCTCTCTTTGTCTGCGCATCGTTTGCATTCAGCGTATTGTATGACAGTTGTTACTTGGTAACCGATTTTACCAATTATATATAATAGTAGAATTTACAATTTATTTTACATTTGATATCCTAACTAGCATTTTTTTACAAAATAACAGTTTAATAAAACAATTCATCTTATTTTCTAGTCTATTGTTGGATTGAATATTCGTCTCATTTAAAATTAAAATAAATTCGTTTGAAAACTACTTTAAAAATTAACTATGCGTTTAAATATAATATCAACTTAGTATAACCCTACCCCCTTAACATAAACGTATTTGATTCTTTTCCCGTCATTTTCGAATTCTTTCATAATGTAATTCATTGGATAACTTTTTATATCACTCCCGACCTAATAACTCATCTTTGAAACGTCGGCAGTAAAAACGGCTGTGTCACTTATAAATTGGTGAAAAGTTTTTAAATGAAATTACTCGAATCTTTGAAATTCCAATTGGTCTTCCTTGCATTCGAGGAACACTAATAACTTTACCAGCAGTCAAATGAACTAAACTTCTCAAAAAGTGAGTCTTGGCTTTCGAAAAGTTTTCATTTAATTGCCAATTCTAGCTCTCTCCCTGTTCTACAGTCAATGCGGACGAATTCTTTACAGCACATGTGTTCAAAGAATATAATTATGTATGGCATCAAAAAATAGTTCACAGTCATGTTGGTTACCATCGGTAATAACCAGTTTCTTTGTTTTTTTCAAATAATACAATTTTTTTTAAGCAAGCAATACTTACGCACACATACACACAATATCTCTCTCTGCGCAACCTGATACATGGATAAAGTGCGTGCTTTTTTGATCGACACATAAATCAGTACTACCAACTAATCACTGTGTAAATTAACTACACAAATTTAGTTAAACTATAGTGTTGACAACCACTCCACGCAATCTCACAGTTGTTTGGTTTTACCATCATCTGAAATTTTACATTGCTTTACATTATAAATCATAATGTATACTAACATAACCTTAGCTATAATGTTTTCTGTCGTGCTCTAATAGTTTATACATTGTACTAGTGAATTCATACATTTAGACCTACAGTCAAATTAAATGTAAACTTTTACAAGATTTCATATATTCACTCTCACATATTTATAAAATACCACAAAATACCATCGACGACACAAAATATATTATATATGATGAACTCAAAATACATGATTAATCGAACATTCATTTGTCATAGCACGGTGAGTGCACACGAATAATTTTGCAACTATTGCATCCAAAGAAAAGTCTCACCAAGAAACGTAGAATTTATTTTCTTTGTTTTGTAAAGCCACAATTGCATTTTCCACTTAAGATTTCAATTTCCTCGCCCGTAGAACAAAGCTCAGCTAGGCAAACAGATATAGCAAATTCAGTGAACCAAAAAACTTACCCGTACTTCCTGTAATACATCTTGCGATAGTCCGCATTGTGATGGTCCTCAATGGACGATAAAATAATAAAACGTTTAATATTATATAAAAATATTTTTCTTAGTTTTTCAACACAGTCGTGACTCTTGATATATAAAAAAGGAAATATTCAGATGATAAATTCAAAGGAGTATCGTTGAAAACCAATATATGAGCTATAAAACATGAATGCAGTAGTTTTTGCTTACGTAGCCGGGTGGCAATTACTACTGGGCTTTCAAAGACGCAATCAGTGAATAAAGCTTTATATAATACTAGTATTCGAACCCGGCTTCGCTCGGACCAGTTTGGGGTTATGTTCACCTCGGCGCGTAAATTCAGAGGGGCCAAGTTGAAACAACTGGCAACTTAATGACCAACAATGCAAAAGGGAATTACAGACCCACAGACATACATACGCCGTTTCGGTTTTATATATAATATATTTTGGTTCATATGAAACTACTCGAGTACTCGAGTATTTTGTAAAATGTACTACTCGATACTCGAGTAATTGGAGTCTCTACACACACATTGATAACGAAACAAATTTACCGTCGACACTTTCGCGAGCGAAATCAATTTGTTTGTTTGAACTTCCAACAACAATGCAAAAGGGAATTACAGACCCATATACATACATACGCCGTTTCGGTTTTATATATAAGATATCATATTTAGATGGCCTAGTGGTTTTTTCCAAAGCGACAAGATTATATCTATCTTTATTGTCTTGCCTTGCTATATCTGAAATAGAAAAATTGATCAATACTTGGAGCGAACGTGGCTTAATTAGATCATGTATAATTTTTAAGAAAGGTTAAGAGATAATAAGAAAGGTTCAACCCCTTTATGAATAAACATATTTTTAACTTGACAATTCAATTAAATAAAAATAATAACACAATTTTAGTATAATGCCATTCCACCAAGTATTGACAGTGAACAAACTAAAAGTGATTGATTTAAAATAAGTTTTACCATTCATATGCTGATCTATTAGAAAATGCGTTTGAATGTTAAAGTAATTAATTAAGTATTTCGGCTGAGGGTGCTTGATGGACATAATTAAAGCTTGGAAAATAGCTGTCATGAGTAACATGGCTGTAAAATATCCGTTGAGACAAATGATTAAAACAAGTTTCAATTGAACTTCTCATACAGCTTTTTAATACCAATTTTTATTCAAACATCTTAAAATTAACTTATTTAAATTAAGGTTTCTCAAAATGCTATCAATACTCATTATTTTAAGCATGATGCATGTGAAGAACAATTAAATCAATAAATAAACTATTTGCAATCATCCCAATATTAAAATCGTCAACATGTTTAGTAATTATGCCACTAAGATTGTGGTTACTGTAGCTACTAATGACCACACAAGTGTTTTTTACTCATTTTATAATAGACATTCTAAAAAATACTATATAATTATCAAGACTACTTATGAATGAAAAATATGTTATATTTATGAATTAAGCTTCACATTTTAAATAAGTCAAATCAATATTAAAATATGACTTATGACTGAATAAAGGCTGTGTTTATTTTTGTCACTACATTCAATTATGAGAGCTTAAATTTGCTGTAAACCCAATATCCCTAATATCGATTTTTCGTTAGACTGATGTTTGACTTTTTATCCCCTTTATAAATTCCAAGAAAGCATATTTTTAAATCACGTCTTCGTAAATAAATAAATAACTCTAATATATATCTTGAATTGTGACGACCTTCACAGTGACACAAATACAACAGTAGTGTAAATCAAACTTCAACCAAGTAAAATAACTTTTACGGACAGTTACAAAAAGTTATTCGAACAGCCATTTCAAGTTTCGTATCCAACCGAAATCTTCGCGAAGACACAGCGTCTACGAGACGGTTACGCCGTAGTGCTGTACCTTGGAACTGCGCCGTAGAACTACAACGTAGGACTACGTCGTAGAACTGTAGTAGTGCGGGTAGACTCGTAAACTTAAGGCTTAGCTATATCCGCCTTAAGCCCGCCGAGCCCGAAACGACACCGCAAAAGGCTGCGGGTCTTGTGTTTGAAGCCCATCTCCTTTCGGACCGCAAGATGGCCGAATTATTTGTTACAATATTTTTGTCTCGCAAACATGCGACACTGTATTCATACTGCATTAATAATTCTCGAGAAAATATTGAAATCAAATGTCATATATATTTAACATTTTCTTGTCCACGCCGTCTTATCATAATGTACGGTTCATTGTTGAGTTTACAAATCTTCTATTCATTATATTGGCAAATTGAAAATTTATCTTAAATCTTCTGTAATATTCTTTCATTCATAATATTAATATAGGGCGAATAGATTTATAAAAGGTTTCCGAATTAAAACATAATTTGAAGAAAACTGGATGCTTTCCAAATGGTCAGGGTTTCAATTTTTGATAGATTAAAGAAAGAACTTGGATACTGTAAAAAAATACCATATATATTTATATTACATTTTAGTTCTACAAAAATTATATGACATATACTTGATAGCTATTTCGGCTCAGGCAATCGTCAGAACTATAATTCAGCTATTTTTAATTTCTGTATAACTAAAATACATTGCAACTTTTGCCTCGTGTTATAATGGAGTTCTACCAAGTAAATGCCAATTCAATCAATAATGATCGTGGTGGTTAGTAATGAGCTGATCACTCTCGTTTTGCCCAATTTATAAGATCTTTCATTGAGCAAAACCAGCTGTATGTTATCATATATTTCTAAAAAACACAATATATGCTGCATGTATTCTTTTGTCATTTTTTTTTACTTGCTTGCTTGACCATTTATACCTTGCGGTCATTATCTAAAAGCTTACATAAATAATGAAAAATTAACGCGTAAAGTGTAAAGTTTTAGAATAACCAATCAAGCATATATTATTTCAGTTGGTTTTTACACACATTTCAATATAGCTGTGTAAATAATCACCGGTCAATAGTCACATTGTCCGATCCGTGGCGCAGTGTCAACGGTGTTGTCTTGCGTGCCGGCCCGCCCGGGTTCGATTCCTGGTACGAGCGGATTTTTACTGAAATCTGTTCAAATGCATGGGTGATTGTGTTGTTGAAAATCCCTTCCCATTTTTCCGATCCCAAAGAACGACGCATAGTGACAGCGATTAGCTAATCACTAGTCCTGTCCTAGTCCTCATATCCTTTCCATCCCTACTCTCTTCGAAAAAAGAAAAGAGAGGTTGAGCAACTGAGTAACAAAGAGTTCTCGTAGAAAAACATATGTTGAGATAAACTCCGTGAGGAGTCCATATGATCCAAGTTGGGAGCGCACATGGTTAAAAAAAAAATAATCACAGAAGTTTCCGACAAACGTTCATCTTCATAATCATAAAAAAACATTTATATTTTTATATGAAACTGAACCACTAGTAATATCACATTATTTTTTATTAACAATTGAGTGAACCTTTTGATAGATAATTCTAGTTGATGTTATAGCTGAATGACTACTACAAACAATAGACCCTGCAAAGGAATTCAATTACTTTCACTCGGCAGAACATAATATAATTGACATTTTATTTTCCGTAGTTATCTTCTCTTCTCTCTCGCCAGTAAATACAATACACAACAGGGGCGTAGCTCTGTATTATCCTTCAGTCTATCCACCCCGTCAACGGATCTCAAAATGTCATGACTTAGATTATTGAATATTGTCATCAATTTGGCAAAATAATTGATTCTGGTTTATGCCACGTAACCTCGCTTTTCACCGACAGTAAGGGAATAAAAGATCTGAATATGTATCTAAATGTTCTTATTTTGTGTTGTCGGAGCAGACGTGTAATAAAGAAGATGCTTTAAGCATCGCAAGACACAAGTATCATCAATTTAAAGTATCTGCTATTTTTTTACGGTCTTATATTGTGTTTGATATTCTGGTTTAAAATGAATGCTAACTTTGACGATTTTATTTGGATAATTTATGAGCTTATTTGAGATTTTAAAATCACAAACAGCTATTTTTTTATATTGTATCTTTAATATTATAAATGCATAAATTAAATAAGAATAATACTTTCGATGGATTCGGCGGTAACTTTATGGAAGTTCATTTTACTATAAAAATTAATCACTTTTAAGGTGTTCACTGTCAATACTTGGTGGAAAGGCATTATAATAAAAATAATCGCCATGAGTTGATAATGCTCGCCATGGGCGAAACCGGTCCTGATGAAATAAATCTCATGTGGAAAAAGTACTAAAAATGTTTTATTATTTTTATAAAAATTAAAATAACCTAACCAAACTTTGCGATGGTAAGTCAGAAGATGCCTCTGAAAGAGGTGAAGCACGTGTCACAGTTAGTAGCACAATACGTGGAATAATCAAAGTTATTTTAAATTTTATAATAAAATAAGAATACATTTAAAACAAAAAAAATACCAAATCTGCAACACTAAAACATTATAGTATGCATACATTGAATCGATATAATAAAATTCAATGTCTTAGATTGACAAAAAAACACTTTAATTTCCCAACATATCACAGCATCACTTTTATGCAAATATGAATCGACGAAAATGATTTTCTTGCATTAAAGACGTAATAATATTTAACTCAAACGTCTGGTTTTGGAAACGTATGAACACTTAACAGTCATGATATTAGCACAGTGAAAGAATAGCAGTTCTACATACAATATAGAAAATATCTATTTCGTCTATCGCCTTGGTCAGAACTTTTCTTAAAAAAACATCAACCTCGCTATATATACTGGCGTAGAAGATGTACACAATTTATCTTCTCATCTATACTGACATCTGAATTTTAAATCTAAAAATACAGTATAATATACAATATTTTAACATCTTATTTTGTCACATAATGAAGATCCACCAAGCAAATTCTAATTCAATCAATAAAGGCATGACTTTGGTAACAAGTTATACTCAAAAAATTTGAATTTATTATAATACTCAATGTAAGTTCTACCATCTGTTTTAAATTTGCCAATCCTAAAATACGTCAAAAGGTAAATCGCAAATTGAACAAAAAAGGACATCGGCTTATTTGCTCAGACGAGATTTTTTAGTTCCGCTACTGGAATCTGATTCATGTCAGTCGTTAGATAAATAATAAAATAAGTAAACGCACTGCTTTAAAGGCAATGTTTTTGTGTCGATAGGTGAGCGATGAAAAGCCACAAACAATAGTCAATCAATATACTTTCATTCCAAAAAAAATCAATAAAAAGTCTTTTATAAAAAATATATCATTTGTTATATTTATAAAAGCTAACAAAGCGGATATTCCTGTAAATAAATTCTTAGTAATATATTCAATCGAAGACGATAAATGTGATTGGTTGAATAATCACATTTGTTTTGTTGATAATCAATAATGCTTCGTGGAAAATCATTATTTAAGAAAAGCAAACATCGCTTTTTGAACCGATATCACATATATATATTTATTTATAAATAGCACGAACAGTTCGCTCATTCACTTATCAGTTGTTAATGCTTGAGATGAGTGAAACTTTTCCCAGTCTCTATAAAATATGCGGAAGCCATTATTAGAAAACTTTATGAATTGCGATATAAGAGATTAAATTATAGTGTTTCTTTGATTTTAATAATCAGAAATGTACCTCAAACAAAATATAATGTTTGTCTTACTTTAATTGTTCTTATTACATATTCAATCTGAGGTCGTGATCGTGGTCACAAATTAACAAATAAACATTAAAAAAATACATTTCATACACAATAACGTATAACATAGTATTTAATTTTTGAAAATAACAAAAATCCCTATATCTGTTAACGGGAAAGATGTAAGCATTGATTATTCAGTAAATTTTTCGATCTGTTACTTTAAAATTATTCCGATTAAACATGAAATGTTAGTTCAACACTACAAATTTGATGGAAATGTTTTTGAGCGTAAGATTCGCAAACATGCCTTTTTTTAAAAAGCGTCATTGGGACAGTGAAAACCCAAATTTTAGTGTGGAATTTTAATCCATTTGAAAATACATCACCGTACGTACGTCGAATTCCCATTTCTCAATTCGGTAAATCGCATGGTATTGAATTGAGTATTTGTGTGAGACAAATTGAGGCAAAGAGGATTTTCATGTGTGTATACTGCCTTACACCTCTAAATCAAACCCGCTTTTCAGCGCTCAACTATGTAAATTACGTATTACAGTTCTGCCCTAAATCTATTTCGCTTTGAATTATTTATGGCAAATTTATACGAATCCACCGAATGAAAATCGTATTGCAGCGTCAATTCGGCGTGTTAAATTAACCCTGTTACTAAAATTGATATTTTCGTTCGCCATTGACACAGAAGCGAAACATATATGTGATGAATCGAATCAAATATTATTAAAAACTCTTTTTTATTAACCTTTTAGTAAACTGCGAAGACTGCAATGTCTCACCGTGTCTATGGTTTACCGTTTTCGTCTTCTATCGTTCACTCTGCTTATAGATACTTATTTCTATATCTCAAGAAAGAATGTTATTAAAATGAAATAAAAATTGTAAGCAAGTAGTTGAAGGATCTTTTTAATCATTTGAAAGATAAATTCATCGGTGAATATGAATTGAATATCCACTATCGGGCGGCTATCAGCCCCCAAAATTCTGACTTTACATATTAGAAATCCAAAGTTTTTGCTGTCTGCCGTAACTCATACAAATATTTAAAAATCAAGATCTGGAATGGCTTTTAAAGGAGACAAGACAAATCTAGCTATTTTAAATAAAACATTACATTTGGTCCATTTCATCGCAAATCTAGTTAGATAAATTCATTTACCTCTATTTATTGTTTTTCAATAAGACGACTTTTCTAGCTTTGCCTATCGATTATCATCTATAGCAGGGCTGGCCAAAGCGTCGATCCCGATCGCCTATCTGATCTGTACAAATTTCTAGTGCCCGTCCCAAGAAGCGTAAGAGACAAGTCGTGTGACAGGAACAGCACGCTAAAATCTCAAAGTTAGCCGATTATCGACGATATAATATCTTTCTTAAGCCCGGGTCAAACAAGAGTTGACCATTAGATGAATATATGCTTTAAATTACTACTTTTAATGTTGGTCGATCGCCACCAATAATTTCAAACAAAAGTCGATCGAGAGCAAAAAAGTCTGGCCACCCCTGTCTATAGCCATTTTTTTTTTATTTGAGCAATATTTTATCTGAAAACAGAAAAAACAGTTACTTAGCTTATTGTTTATATGATTTATAGTCTTCTTCAACATTTGTATGTTTGGTCAAAGAAGTACTTATTTTTAACTTTTAGTTTGTCCAATTTGAGTTGTTCAAGCAATCGATTCTTTGCTAACTCTAGACAAACGAATCAATTCATATATGAGATAGTATGAACGTTTATATTATGATAATCAAAATTGATGTAATTCGAACCAGGCCTTGACAAAATGGCATTTTTATGACATTGAAAGTAAATAAATAGGTTCAAATTGTTGCGTTCACTTCGTTTAATGTTTGCAAAAAGCCATTGTAGTTTAAATTAAATTGATAGGGAGCCACTAAGCGATAAAAATCTAAAACCTGTGTGAGACCAGGAAGATAAATTTAATATCTTTTAGGTTTAAGTATCGAATAAACTGAATAAAGTAAGGCTTTTACTTTGTGTACTATCATCTCCTCTTTGAACACTCAAAAAACAAACCAGACTAACCCAGAGTAACTAAATTAGAATATTTAAACGAAATTTGAAAAAAAAGGCGCTTGATAATTATTTTTAGAATGGCATAGTTCTAAATTGTTTTTTTTCTATTTTAACCTTCTCAGAAATAGTTCGATAGAAACCCTTTCCACTAGCGTAATTGAAAAATATCGTACCAACATAAAAAAATCTCTTTTTGAACTATTAACATAGTATAATAGATCTATTTTAATATATATTTTACACGAAACACTATTTTTTCAAAGCAGTGCTTATTGCGATGTTCCGCCATTCTTATTCAGTTTTTTGCAGAACTTCAGTGTAAACAGCAAAAAATTTTTTTTTTATCCAAATAACTTAAATAACCGAAACATTTATAACCAATGCTATTTGATATCGTCCATTTTTTTACGAACAACAGACATTAAAAAAATATTCGCAAATCAGCCATTGTTTTCAGCATTTTATTAGGTTGATAAAAATATATATCGATGGGTGGTTTCTGATGAAACTGTATTTAAATATATTGATTTTCTGTATCAGTTTGAATATATTTTCACAGACATGCTATCATAATTCTTTTACTGAAAGAATAGTTTTATAGATTTTATTTTTATAAAATGTACATAAGGAGTAAGGTTTTCTTCACCTACAGTTCTCTGAAACAGTATTATGTTCATTTTTATAGAATACACGCATTTTACTATGTGAATGATAAAAGGTGCTAAAAATATTTATTATATTAAAACATTCAGAAATTATTGGTTCAATTTTGGTTTGTTCACATAATACGACTTTTTGTTTTTAATAAAGCAATTTTTTTATGTTCTAATTTCAAATATTTTAACTGATGAATGCATACGATTTAAAGTGTTTTTTTTCATTCCAATTGATGACTTTCTACCATGAGTTGATAGCTACGACTCTAAATGCTTCATATCGTTTTATTTGTGTGGTGCATTTAACTCAATGCGTTCAACCCTTAGTTATATTTGAATCCATGAATAAATTGAATCATAACGACAAAGTTAACGTAAAATAAATGAAAGCTTATCTTCATGACAACTATCTCGAAATAATAAATATAACAATATGACACTAACAATCTGTATATGGCCTCGTATCGGAAACCATTGTTTTATATATGATTCGATAACCTAGTGTAAACTATTTCGACATCTTTTAAATATCTTTTGATCCCCATTAATACAGTTATCAACCCTATTCAATTACTCACCATAACTTAGCTCTCGGACTTTCAAATTGGCATCACTACTTCATCATCAATTTGAAACTTTGTAGTTGAAACGTATAATCTACACCAGTACTTGCCTAGTCAGATGGCAAATATTTTTGTTTACCGCCAAGAAGTCTCGTTGAAAATACATCAGTTCGTGAGCCATTGGTTCTTAAACACTGCCCTACACCAACATAGACTTTTACAATAAAAAGCGGCGCCGAAACTTTAACTCGAAGGACAAAACGCGCCTACAAAAACGCAAACCATCATCGCCGGTCGTGAAAAAACCGAGACTACAAATCTGGAGTAAAAAATATCGTAGATTACATCCGTCTCAAATAATCGATCGTAAATGAACAATTTTTGACTAAAGATTTTTTGTTGTATATTAAATTCAATGAGTGATTTTTCCAAAACAAAAATTTCCAAAAATAATTATGAACGATGGCGATTAAGTTGCTTTACGCTTTTTTCCTGTTTTGTCAACACGATTGTGTCATAGTGTCATATCACAAAGAACGTAATTACAATTGGAATCCGGAATTACAGAAACAATCCGTGAACTTGTAATTGGCTAAAGTCTCTCTCGTCGCAAAAAGCGGTAACATTAATTGCTGTTTAAACTAAATCCACTTTCAACGAATCAGATGGTTAACGATTATTATTGACATTTGTATGAAGTGGGGTTAATACAGCAAAGCTTACGACTTTCACTGTTTAAAGTGGAAGTCACGTTACGAAGTGGTATCTTTTTTATATTCCATTTCTTTAATTAACCCTCCTGACTCGGGAGTTCGTTAAGATGGAGTTTGGAGTTCGGTGGGCTGACATTAACCCGTTATCGACTAACTTTCCCCGCTTTGCATTTTCAAGTTTCAAAGACAGTGACTTATTAAAGATTCTGTTCGCTAGGTATAAGAAGCAAATATAAACCTGGATCTTCTAATTTAGTTTTGTTAAAATCTATGCAAAGAATAACCCATAAAGAGATTATTTTTAAAATTAGCTGACAAATATTGGAAATGACATTTACATACATATATTAGTTTGTGAAAAGAAGTCTTAGTAACTAATGAATGAATTATTTCAAATGCATTATGTGCAAAAATGCGCTTTCAAATTACTATGTCATAATAGCAATGGCATACGTATTTTAAGTATGTTTGCATAAATTCAGTTTTGACATTTGACAAAAAAATACAATTAATAATACGAAAGGTGAGATTAAAATAGTTGTGTTTACAGTGCAATATTAAATCTTAAATTCAATGGCCATGACTACCGATTGAAAATACAGTTCAACATTAAGTGACATCACTTGTTTTAACTGTCACTTCTTGTTGGGAAAGCATTGTTTGATACAACAAATGTCAAAGCATTTTTTGAGAGCTTATCAGTTGACTATGCTCGCGAAAAACAAACCTGGTAGTTACTTTATCAGAATATTTATGGAAGTATTACCTACTGCATAATGTGTCCTTTATTTAAATTAAGTGACATTTTACAATTACTCTTATTCCAATTATAATATATTTGGTTTATTTTTGAGAATCCCTCATGTTTACAATTTATTAACGATTCAGTATGATGTGAGAGAGGAGAGAAAACATATCTTCGCTTGAATTTTTGGTTTCTATGATATTTGTAGAAACACAATACGTTATCTTACTTTTAAAAGGTTCTCACTGTCATTTTTGCCTAAAATGACTTTTTGGTCGGAAAAACTTGTATTCACCGCATTCTATCAGAATTGTCTTTTGTTGAATAACAGAGTTACACTGCATGTGCACAATTTTTTACTAAATTTATTTAACAAAGTTCTGCGATTTACATCATTACTTTTATCATTAGATCTTTAAGATCATTCTTTCTCAGCAAGAGTTGTGAAAAAATATGCTCAAAATAAGTGAATTGAAATATGTTACAAGTGAATTTTAATCAATCGAAAATTCAAACGCTCATATCTCAAAACAGTGCCAAGAGCAGTTAGAACCATTTCAAAGTGAGATGTCGAATAGTTACAAGAGAAAATGAGTTAGTAAAGAACTCAATAGCGATTTTAATCTCTCTCCCTTTTCAAGGCCAAATATGGGTAGATTATAACCGATGAATACTTAACATACATCAATGCCTTAAGACAAAAATAACACAAATCTACGCCTGATTATATAATATATACTCTTGGAGATGCAAAGGCTTAAGCGATCCAAACAATAATCAACTTTGTTTATAAAACTGATTGGTATACGGTATACGGTATAGTTTTTATGTTGCGGTGATTCATTTTTTTGAAAACTAGGCCCGACTTCTTCCGTTGACACGACACGAAGCAAAATAGCGTAGTAAAAAATGTTACCCACGCGGCGAACTTTCATCGACAACTCAGCTTGACCTAGCCATCCCGAACACTATAGATTTTGTCCCAACAGCTACTTTACCTTAAATAGCTGTCTTAATACTAGTGATACGATGTCTAAACTCTTGGTATTCTTAAATCATAGTTTTTTACACCTTTTGCAGAAAAAAAATATGATATTTATTGACTAGTTGCGCCGTAATCGATTAAAAAAGAGAAGAAGTCAGAGTTTTTCAGTATAATAAGCGATAAGAGAACGTGACTATAGTGATTCATAGATAACATGGACGGAGTGTTTCATATCTGGCAACAATAAAAGGCGATAAGCGATAAGATAAGAGATAAGGTAATGTGAATTCGTGCATGGGCATTGGCTTGTTAGTCGCCGGCTCCATTGTTAGTCCGCCATAGCCGTTGGAGTGGAAGCATCGTCGTTTTCATGCGTGACTTAAATATGAATAATTATAGGAAAAATAGGGATTTGTATATAAAAAAAAATTCAGAAAGATGTATAAATATACGTCAAAGCATAATCAATCATTTTTTTATTGCAGTCTATGCCAATAAGGCCAAAACACTGGGGTCTTTTTTTACCCCCCTTCGGCTTGAGAGTAATTTTTCAAGGATAGTCCTACGAAGGTTAAAGAACGGTGTAAGAGACGTTCAGGGAAACGTTACATGGAATGGATTGATTGAGCGAGGCCTTAATATTTCCTTCCCGGTGGGTAAGACAGTTTACCACCAGTGCCACTTTATCTTAAATATCTATCTTTTTATTAGTGATGTGATGTGTATTCTTTTGGTATTCTTAATTCATTGTTTGTTACACTTTTTTCAGTAAAAAAATACGATGTTGATCGACTAGTTTCGTCGCAATTAAATAAAAAAGAAAATAATTCGGATTATTATTGACCGAAAATCATTTATATTGTCACCACCAATTGCCAGGATTCAAACTTCACTGCCCATACGCGATAAGATAACGTTATCTTATCTCAAACGCGCTTCGATCAAACGTACGTTTCAAATCAAATGAATACTTTTTACATTGAAAAACGTAGATAAGCTCTCACGCAAACAGTTTTGACTAAGCCAGACTGTCATGAACATAAATACAATCTGCTTGTCCGTTCACGCACGACTTAAAATATGAATAATTATAGGAAAACTTGATTTTTATACGATATTTTTTTAATGCAATCTATGCCACTAAAGCCATAACACTGGGGTAATTTTAGTCCCCCCCCCCCTTCGGATCACACGTTTTTTTTTAGGGACCGTCTTTCGAGTGTTAAGACCCCGTAATTTATTTCGAGTGATAAAATATTGTGTTATCGCGCGGCATTTTTCAGGACAAATTCGAAAACATAAATCAACCCGCTGACGGCCGCGGGGGAAAATTTCGCCTCGCGACTTGTTTGCCAATAAAGAAAGGATTATATTAGCTAACATATCGGGACTCGCTTAATAAATCTACACGTACATCCGATAGCGTTTCCAATTTCCTCAATGCCAGCTACATGGTGGGCAGCTCTTATTAATTGTTTTAGTGGATTCTAAGAAAAAAGAGCATCGTATTAACTTTACAATAGTGGTATTGACAGCTATCAAACTTTATTCGTTAACTACTAAATCTGAAATTTAAAAATAGAACAGATAATTGGAGAGATATTTTGTGATTCAATTATTTATTTATTGGTAAATATAAAATATAATTCATGGCATTACAGCTGACTTCAATGCACCATGCATTTGACAAATTTAATAAAAATATCACATAATATATTACACAAAATTAAATTAAATAAATATTTCAAACAGAAAAGAAACATAGTAGTTACATAAAAAGGAACAAAATTCAAACCAAGCACCAAGCTCACTGCCGAAAATATCCACATCAACAGGCATTGCATTCATCAGCCGATCAGCCCTTGCGACTGGCGACTCAAAAATCTACGTGACAAACAAGTTCTGACAAAGAAAATTGATTGGCCTTGTCTACGACCACTTAGGTAGAAACTGGGAGCATGCAAGCTGAAAGTCTCAAGGATGTCAGTGTTTACCAGGGTTTATAAAAGAATCCCATATGAATTATTTAAAAAACGATTGATTATTATTACAATTTCGGTATAGAACTATACTATAAATATGAACACTGAAATATGTTGCCTTTTTGATGAAATATTCTCATTTATTGGAAATGAAATCAATAAATTAATAACGGTTGAAAATAAAACTTAAAATGTAGCTTTGTTTGGCTTTCCAATGGCAAGTGGTAACACTGCAAAATAAATTTACTGGCTGTATCATATTTTTCAATGGAGTTATACCAAGTAAATGCCTACTCAATCAATATATTTTTCGTATAAGAAGCGCCTAAATATACATCGAAAGCACGTAAACGCACTTGAATAACGTTTAGAACTGATTTTTGATCCCGTAGCTAAACGGTCAAAACTTTTGGAATAGCGCCGTCGAATAATAAACAAAAAATTCTATCTCTCCTATATGATTTAATATCTCCCATGCAGCTCTTATCGTTTCCTAAAAATGGGCATACACGAACTACTAGTCATTTCCTAGATCAATTCTCTTTTTTTGCCTTCTCCGAAGAGGGGGTGGTGCAACTAAATTAATACCAGTTCCAATAAAAAAACAACCCGTCTTGATAACCATTTTCAATTGAAATGTTCCATTATAAGCTTATACGCTCTACTTGAGAATGTAAATGCTAAAAAAGGGTAGATACTATCCATATCAATATGCATATTCGTTTAAAATATATGTTTTTCATTTAATTTGCTTATTTTTAGGTATTCTTTTATATAAAAAAAGTTCACTGCTTTTGCATTAGTAAATAAATGTAGGAATATCGATTCGATTTTGTTTAATAATACATATACAATTTTTATGATACGAGTCTATACTCGATATAATTAATAATCTTTGACTTTTTTATACGCTCTATTGAATGAGTACAGTTTCTGTTTACTAACCAAGTCTCTTTGAAAGTTTTCTCATCTAGTGTATAGAATAGATAGTCCCGAAGTGAGATAAAAACCTTTATCTAAGAATTATGGGAAGAACGCAGATGGCGCTAGTAGTCTGATGCGGTTTATTAGGAATTTCGTAACTTCTATTAAATTTTTGAATGGTTTATCGGAGACGATATATATGAGCTCTGACAAAATTATTTAATAATGTTCCTTGTCAATCTGGAATCAAAAAATATTATAAAACGATAGTGGACCTATGTATCATACATCATCACTTTTGTAAACCTTAAAATTATTCTCAACTAATGTTAAAGGCGGTTCTGTTATATAATTGATGTTTATTATTATCAAGAAAAAATATTTTATGTTACGTGAAACAATTTCATTGACATTCACTTTTAAGGTGTCCACTGTCAATACTTGGTGGAATGGAATTATAATAAAAATTATTACTTATTCCACATTAAATTTATTGGATCAGGACCGATTTCGCTCATGGCGAGCATTATCAACTGAATAAACGAAACCGGTATTGATCCAAATACTTCATGGAACATTTTAATTGAAGAGGTCTTTAAACAAAATGATAAAGTCGATTAACCTCGTTTTTTTAAAGAAATATTCATGTTTAGAATAAAGAAAACAATAAATTTTCGATTGAATCGGTTGTGATTAACTCTATCAATGGATTACTTCAAATTTGGAACGCTTATAACTTAATTGAAATATAATAACATTGATTTATAAAATATCTTTGATAGCTTCATATCACAATTTTTTTGGAACTGACTTCAGTAATCAAGTAAATTCCAATTGAATCAATGAATTAGTGACTTAAATAATATTTTAAAGTGTAATGTGTAAGCATAATGGTTAATGTCAAGTTTGAATAAAAGAATTACTTAAAGTTCGTCTCGTAATCTTTTTTATTATATTCTAGACAAATCATTATTTTATGCGCTGCTCATATGTCGATGTTTCCGATAAAAAACACGATAGTCCAATTAAATTGAACATGTGATATTCGTGAAATTTAACCGATTTTGAAAGTTATTTTTGGTTTAAAATATCACGGGTGAGATTTATTCGACAGTGACCTTTCAATACCAGTGACGCGCGATGTTATTTTTTTCAACGTGAACCAAATCTGAAGCTACTTAAAAATATTATCACGATATTTTTACACTTGTCGATAATTCGCCAAAATGATCAAATAGTATTATTAAAGTTCAGCATGACAGTTATCACTTATATGAAGTATTCTAAAATGTATAAGCAAACACGTTCAGTATCAAACAAACTTTACCAAAATACTGACTACAATATGTCCACTATTAAAGTTATAATTTTGGCTATATCTCAGTTGATCAACTTTCATCGCACCGAATCAGTTATGATAGAAGTCTGAGGTAAATAAAAGGCCTAAAAAATTCATTTCAGAAGAATAGTTGAGATAATATATAAACATCGCAAACATTTATGTCACTGAACACAACTCCATATACCAACTGAATATCAATTTATGAAATGGTTTGTGTAAATGAGGATCAAATCCATGGACAATGTTTGTTAATTGAGTAGTTTGACTCACATTTTTTTTTCATTAACTGTTTATGTATTCAGCTTCTGACCAAAGTAAGTTTGCCATATTTTATCAAACTTTCTCTTCATCCATATTATTTACCGCACAACTTGAAAACGTTTTATATTAAATTCAAGCTTCCACATTTGTCAACACCACTGAATTTTCCCGATAGAAAGGAGAAGAAAAGATAAATGAATAGATTTATTAACAGCCCCTGAAGGTTTAAAGGGTTTAGCTCCTTTTAGAAATCTTTTCCTGAGTAGGCATTTTCATTGAAGATTATCGTGTTACAAGAAAAACGGGAGATTGAGTGTTCGGATTTTTAATCAAATCAAAGAGGAAAACACTACTTGGGGAGTACTTAACAAAATATTTATTTTAAGAGCTGTATTTTCATTCAATTTTGCTCATTTTCGATTCAATTAATTTTAAAACAACGCATTTTTTTTCCAATCAATTAAACATTGATTGACTGTTAGGAATTTTCTAATTACATCCGGACTTTTATATAAAAATTATATTCTTGCCTTCGTATGTAGGTTAAGTTCAACCAATTTTCATAGCTTATAATAACAGCACTTGAAAGTTTGTGTATGCTAGAAGGAAATTAAGGTATTTATATTCCCATAAAACTATCGGCCATCGTAAAACGCTAACATCAGTTGTTTTCGTAAAACATAACAATTTATATATACAAACGCTATCCACTGTGTTACATCCGTGACATACAGTATGTAAAGTATAATAATATGATACAATTTAGCAGCTAGCAGCTCATTATTAGATCAAACGATATTGTCATAGTCTTATTATTGACGTGAGAAAATGTGGTGCAATTTTAGCTGCTGTAGTTACTTTAATTTACAGCAAACTTTCAATCAATCAATAAAATTGTTTTTTTTATGTGCTTAATTGTGCATGGAAAAAAATGGTGATGATGTGATTTACATTTAAAGAGCTCTTATTGTGTTTTAACGATTCATTGTTTTATAAAAATACTAGTATTGCTACCCGGCGTCGCTCGGACTAAGCGACCAATAATTATTTAATGTTATATCATTCGACATAATTATATCACAAAATCTAACATCCAAAATAGATTTAAAATAAAATCACAAACTTTATTTAATTTGATGACAGCCCCGCCCCATTCTCGCCCATTAAAATGTCCAAATTCATGGAAGAAAACTATTTTGCTGTCAAAGAAATGTCAAATAATACCTTCACGTAAATAATAAACATTATTATATTAATAAAAGCCGGGAAAAAGTTGGTAGAAGACTAATTTATTACATTTTGACTAAATGTCTTCGCCGATAAAAATTCAAACATATTTTCTTTCATATTCGTTTTTATGGCAACTTAATGACCAACAATGCAAAAGGGAATTACAGACCCACATACATACATACGCCGTTTCGGTTTTATATATAAGATTTCACAGACAATTAAGAATATTATATGTCTCATTCAATTATGTATATATTGATTCTATTTTATTAGGATTACAGAGATTCTGCAAAAAATGAACAGATTATTGCATTTATTCGTGTCTTATTAACTTACATATCCTTAATATTCGTTACTTCAAAGTTACAAGAGCAAGACATATATCTCCAATTCATAAGCAACACCACTTATTATCGATCCTGGTATATTATTTAATAGCTTCACAAATTTTTCACTACACCATTATTTTCTATTAACAAAAAGTTGTATTTTAACAGTAATTATTGCTTGTATTAAAAAAAGGATAAACACAAAATGTAGAAGTTTATTTCAATGAAATCGGTGCAGATTGAAAACGATTGAAAAGTTTATCCAGCAATCTAATCGAGATATCAGTTTACTCGAAATAAAATATTGAACCTCTTAAAACGTAAACGATCTTAAATTCACTACGTACATTGAATGCACGCCGGTGGTAGTTTGGAAAAGTGTCGCTCGAGGCACCAGCAGCGCTCCGTGCTCGGCAATAAATCAAACATGGCCGCCGCAGCTTAGAACAAGAAAACACAAATAGAAAACTTACCGCAATTGCTGCGGAGATTCCTTAACGTTCTTGCGAGACTTCGAGTCATTATGCAAACTGCATTTTTGTTTACACGACGATTTACTCACTCTTCGAGATGTGCTTAAGAAGATTTGCACTTCGCATTCATCATTCAAGTATCATTAATTTATAAAACACAATTTTTTTGTTCTTAAATTTACTACAGTAAAAAGATAACAATTTTATTACAAAAATTAGACATTTACTATACCATTGTAAGAGATGTTTATAAAACAAGCTTTGGTTTGTTTATTTGTATATAATTACTATGGCACTAATTTCCCAATATCAATTTACAATTATTATCGCTGTTTGATTTAGTTTTGTACTAAAAGAGAATTAAATTTCTGTCAAAATTATCCATGTTGAGTACTCAATTCTTAACCCATTACCAACCATTAGATATAACACACATTGACTACAGTGAACGTGGAACTCGCGTCGTTCCTCTATGCGTTTTGATTCCCCGTAGCCAATGTGTTAACGGTCCACTATATTGAGTCCAACAACGTTCAAAAGCTTTCATATGATTTCAAAGCCTTTTGTCAAAAATCTTTTTTGAATTAAAGCATATTCGTTCTCAAATAATTGTAATGTCTTTAAGTAGGTCTTGTCGCCACCAAGCAAAGTGGCCATCCCGACAAATCTTTTTTTCTGTGGATGCGTCCAGCATCATGCACATGAAATAAATAACAGGTCGTAAATCACGTTTTCTGTGACTGCTCTTCGATGGATTTGGAACGCGCAGAACTATGTGATGAGATCCATCATCATACGGAGAAAAAAGTCACGCTGACTGACCATGGCTAAATTCAGCGAATTTAAAAACATGCCAATTTATTTGAAGATTGACATATTCTTAAATCAATAAACTCGTATGATACAACGATAAATCAGTATACGGATTTATACACAAGATATTTTATATCAACTTGATTGAAGTGGCTAAGCTAGTCACACTTTTAAGTATTTTACTCACTGTGGTCTGTGGCTAAAAATGTGTCCCGTGAAGCTCTGGTAAGGCATGTTGGTGTGATTTCCTGTCATGTGAGGAGTATCCTCTTTTTCCTGTCGATGGTGTTGTGAAAGGCGGGCATAAAAAATTGGCTCCATATACACAACGAGGGATGTTAAAATAACTACCTATCAAATAATAATAATATTGCTGTCTTTTTTTCATTTACTTACAAATTTTTAATAATCTCAAGTATAAAGAAAGTCATCTTAAATCATGAAGACAAATCTAACACTGAGAGTTTCGAAAATCCAAATATTTTAGCACTTCATAAAAAGTTGGCCTGAAAAATATCTGAATAAAAAACGAATCTCAGTGAATTATGCGAATCCGTCGTGGATAGATTCTAAACGCATTAAAGAAGATCTTTAATCTGGCATTCATTTTTTATGTCCTCAGCTTTTTTATCGCCAAAGAAGAAAAGTGACGTATTTTCCGCGAATCAGACGGCAGCTGGGGCCGTTTTCTAAAGTTTTTTTTCCCAGACATGGAAAAGTAACTTTGTATGTAAAAAAAAAACTTCAATACTTCTCCCGGCAGCAACTTCCATTGTTTCCGAACTGGGAGGAAAGTTTTTATGATCTACGAGAAAATAATATTCCCCCCCCTTCCGATGATATTTATGTGATAGTTTATTTTTGCGAAGGGACATGACTCTCCGAACCGGTGACGTATTTTAAAAGACTTCATATGATTCGTAGTTCCATCTAAACTTTCTTCATAAATAATAACACACTCGTTGACTAAAAGCTACCTTCACAAAATTAAATGCTCTCCTTGTAACAAGGACCTTAAATAAATATTTCATAAAAACTTTCATCAAACTTTGCGATAGTAAGTTCGAAGATGTCTCTGAAGCAGGCGAATCACGTGTCGAAATTAGTTACACACGTACGTGGAATAATCAAAGCTGTTTTTAATTTTATATTGAATAAATAGCCTAGACCAGTGATGCACAGCATGTGGCTCGAAATGATATTTTATGCGACCCAATATGAAAAATATTAATTACCTTTTGTTCTTCAGAACTTTTCACGGTCAAAGGGAAAACATTAAAAAATAATAAAATTTTCAATTTAACACATACAATTGGGATAGTTTGATCACAATCTAACGATTGATAAGATGGCTCTCCTACCAAAAAGGTTGTTTCTCACTGGCCTAGACCAATTAGAGATAAATATACGTAATCAAGTAAATTGCCTATTTAATGACGAAACTAAAATTGAAATATCACCGTTACCGAAGCAATTAGTTTTACGTTATCGTTTTACTTTGAATGGATAGCTTTAAAAATAATCAAAAATAATGCGCTTATTTTTTTATTGGTTTCGAATATAATTTATATCGATTGAATCTTTATTAAAATGACCATTCGTATTCTTTCCGTAGCATATTACAAACAAGTGAGTTACGTGGAAACAAATACACTTCTTCTACGACAGTGAAATTCCAAATTCAAATATCAGTCTGCGAAATTGAAAAGTCGCGTTGATAATCCAGCGTTAAATCAAAAAAAATATGATTTCGCAGAACCGGCGAACCATGTGAAAATCAACGTCAGCAAAAAAAAAAAAAAAAGGAGAGAGAGAATGCGTCGGGGAGGGAAAAAAAACTCTCGGCCACGCGTGCGAGCGTCATACATTAACTTTAATCTGCAAACTTTCTTTTCTCGGCAAAACCGGCTATAATTCAACTTAATCCACTTTGTTGATTGTGTCCGCTTCGAAGCGATATTCTCCGCAAAGCGTGCGTGCCTCTCTGTAGATGCTACGCAGTATTACATGGTCGAAATGCAAACCACGATTATAAGTTTCGATAAGAAATTCATTATACACATTTATTGACGTTATTTCTTGGCGCTGTAACAAAAACATTTTCTTTTGGCCAAATTATGATATGAAAGTGAACAATATAATTTAAAAATATTATATATATTTTTTTTTGCTTTGTTTTGATTCTATAACCCCCTCCTTGCTTCGCGTAAAAAGTAAAAATCCCAAACTCCATTTTGTAGTTTTATCATTTAAAAATATTAAAATCAATCTTGCTTCGTTACTTAAGCAAACTTTGCGATACTAAGTCCGAAGATGCCTCTGAAAGAGGCGAAACGCGTGTCACAATTAGTTGCAGAATACGTGGGATAATCAAAGTTATTTTAAAATGAACTTCCACAAATTTACCGCTGAATCCATCGAAAGTATAAAAATATGTAGTTACTTTAAGGACATTCTTCAAAAGCATGTAGGGAAGTGGTTCTCATGTGCGGCCACCAACAGCTTCATTTTAGATATTGATATTTAAAAAAATACATTTTACATGTTAATTCATCAAAAAATACTCGTGAATATATGAAAATGAAAAATGTGGTGTGCAATTAATACCAATAGTAAATTGTGAAACATTTATAGGCACATTTGACATGAAGTCAAACACAACAGATTTAAAACAAAAATTTGGTGCGGCCACCAGACATTTTCGATGGACTACTT
Organism: Himalopsyche kuldschensis; assembly: GCA_028554975.1. Classification (NCBI taxonomy): domain Eukaryota; kingdom Metazoa; phylum Arthropoda; class Insecta; order Trichoptera; family Rhyacophilidae; genus Himalopsyche; species Himalopsyche kuldschensis. Next base: position 5,447,134 of record JAHFWI010000005.1, read on the forward strand.
ATATGTACGATGCGGCCACAGGAAAATATTACTTGAGAACCACTGATATGTAGTCTTTTAACGCTGCTTTTTGCAAGCAATGGATTCAGCGTTGGTATCCTTAACATTTTAAGTTTAATAGACTATGAAGCTTACTTTTCTAAGCTCATTCAATTATAATTGACGATTTCAACTGAATCTGAAGTTTTGTCGCTAACGACCTGGGTTTCGCTTTTCGGCACCTCTAAGCATTGTTACTCCACTCTCGCACATGACATCCGGGTTCTTTGTGACATCATTCAATTATATTCATAAATATCTTCAAACAATGGAATGCACAATTTATAATATATCTAATGAAATAAAACAGCGTTTTGAACTGCTTCCACAATTTTTTCAAATGATCAGGACTGGTTTCAGAAAAGCGTCGTGATTCAAAAATTATTTTATTTGTATACTTAACATCAATTGTATACCTTAATTGTGACGCCACCTGGCATATATCAGCATTTGCATGTATAATATAATCACAGTACTACGAAAAAACAAAATTAAAAAAATTCCATGAATTCCAAATTATTTTTATGGTGTATGGAAACTACTTACTTTTCCATTAGCTTTGTCGTGGGTTTCACCTTTCGGCATATTTATGCATTTCAATTGCACGAATGAACTTTCTAGCACCCTTATTCTTAATTCTAAATTGTTTATTTTTTGTTGATTAAATGAAAATAAAATATTCATTTATATTTTCGATTGTCAAATAGTAATTGATTTCCATTCAACAACGGTCGCGCTCTTTGGTTACTAACCAGCATATTGACAAAGGCAAATTTGACGTCGATAATCAAATCCTAACAGAGCCCTACGACATAGTTACTAAATTCAATATATTAATTCGTATCCGAGAATCGATTCTATTAATACTCAGATATCCGGGATAATTGTGAATTACATTTCCATGTATACGGCGTAGCTAATCAAATAAAAGTTTCAATCAAAACAATCATCACGGGAGTTCCGTGATGTGTGCATTAATTGGTGTTAGTTCTCATACAGCAATTGTCTTCTTGGATCGTCTGGTGTGGTGTTCACCTAATGGAAATCCAATCAGCCTGACAGGGGCCCTGGTTGTTGGCACGGCGGGTTGTAATAGAAATCTAGATGGATTAGATGATATGTATCTGACGTGATGAACCCGCAGGACAAAAGGCCGTACGCATGCGTATTGCAAATGTCAAGCTACAAGTTTTGATATTCAGGGTGAATGTAAAACTAAATCTTTGATAACAGTGACATCTACCTTTTTTTTTCGTTAAATAATTGGTGGCATTCGCGTGGTCTGTGAGGTGTATATTTATGGCCCGTTTAAATTGTAGTGTTTATTGTATGCCCATCAAAAGATTTTCATAATGCTTGGTTAGTTTATGTGCAAGTATCTCAGCTTTATTCGTATATATAGATGTTAAAACGACCAAGGAATTATTTTCCAGGCAAAAGAGGACAGTAAATATTGTTCCAAATTTTAAATCGTTTACATGCTCGTTTTCATCGATTTGATTCTTCATACAAACCTGTTCTTTGTGCAAATGATGTAAAGAAAGCATTGAAAGAAAGGTTTCCATGCAATATACTCAAATTACGGACCTACGCGGGCTGCAATTTCAAAATTCTACCCGGCCTGACTCAGAATATCTCACATCCGGCCCGAACCGAGCCCGTTGGTCATTTCCGACATCATAACACGAACCCGACATTTTTTTCAATATTTAATTTAACATTTAAATCAATTTCAATTTAACTCTTCAAATTATAATATTTATATAACTTAGATATACAATGTGTATACATCCGGAATAATTATATAAATAAATATTTTTTTGGTTTTTTAACCATGTCCGCTCCCAACTTGGAGCATATGGACTCCTTACGGAGTTTACCTCAACATTTGTTTTTCTACGAGAACTGCTTGTTACTCAGTTGCTCAACCTCCCTTTTTCGTAGAGAGTAGGGATGGAAAGAATACGAGGACTAGGACAGGACTAGTTATTATTTTAGATAAAATAAATATACTAATAGTATTTAAATATATTATTTTAGATAGATTATAATAGGTATAATTTGGCAGTTTTCACGCATAGAATTTTGCTTCGCGGCTCCGACGAAATCTTTGGTGAATTTTTGGCAGTCTTAATAGACAATTATAATATTTAGGAAAGTAATCAGCTCATACTTGTTCCAACTCATACTTATTCAATCTCATACTTATTCCATCTCAAACTTGTTCCAACGCGTAGAAATAGACATCCCATTAATCACTTTAAACTAGAAGTCTGCACGGGCCGACATTTATAAATTCTACCTGGCCTGAGCCCGAAAATCTCGGAACCGACCCGAGCCCCGGGCTCACTCCCGAACATCTTACACGAACCCGACAGTTTTTTCAGCTTTTCAACGAAATTTAATATCAATTTTAGCACCTCACAGAGTTTTATCTCAACATATCTGCTCGTACCGGGAATCGAACCCGGGCGGTTTGACACGGTAGCCAACGACGTTGACCAATGCACCACGGACAGGGCACTAACACATATAGTTACATAAACTGAGGGCTTACCCAGGGCCGTAGCGAGGTCCTCTCGCACCTAGGGCAAGGAGTAGTGTTGCGCCTCCTTCCTACCTCCCCTCGCGAAACCGCAGTCTTGTCAAGTTTATTGAATGTGCATCGTAGGGTATAAACCAAACGTTTGTTTTCATACGCTTTGACGATTGATGTAGAAATTATAGAAGAATGGCTGAAAACGAATGTATACAATGCAATTAAATCGAATGAATTCAATAACAGGTGGAACCCTTTCAAAGATTTATGCGTAAAATAAAAAATGCGTTAATGTGTAATGATTAATGACATTTTTAAAGATTTCAAATCAAATTTAATACAAAAGATGTATATAGAGCGGTGGTTCTCACGGAAAAAATCACTGTGGCAGCATCGTAAACATAAGCGGTCCTGAGGCACCAAATGCTTGTTTTGAGTCTGTTTTGTTTGAGTTACATATGTCAAATGGGCCTAAACATGCTTGTCAATGTACTATCAGTACTAATTGCGTCCGAAATATTCAATTTTAAGTCTTTAATTAAGAGTCTTTGTTGACAAATTAACTTGTAAAACATTTTTTTTTGACGTGACAACGTCTTATAAATCGATGAACGCCCGCTGCACGCACGAAAAAACATGACTCATTGTCCCGTTTGTCGCGTTACGCCGAAGGCAAGCGTGCGAGCGAGAGCGCGGATAAGCGATAGAGAGGCACGATCGGCCTACCGTTCGGATTGTGCCGCATCTATCTCTCTTCCACTCGATTGGTCGATGCGTCTGAGTAGAAAAGAGACAGCGGCAGCACACAACTCATACACCTACAGTACCTACACGTGATCTGTTTACAACTGTTTATAAAGTGAAGTGAAATGTTAATGTGGTTTTCATTGTTTATATTACAACAACAATTGCGGCAATAAAGGTAATTAATTCTTGCATATTAAAAATCTGATTAACGTATAAAAAATATACAAAATATCGTATCCATACAAAATAATGATAATTCAATAAAAATGATTCCATTTTATTCATAAAAGTATGCAATCATTTCATCAATGTTTTCTTATTACGTTGTCACGTTAAACTATCGTCCGTAAACCGACTTTACAGACACCAATTTTTTAAATATGAATACTTTCTATGAAACTGTTCGTGGCCGCAGCCAAGTCCTCTGGTGTCCACGTGAGGCCACCGTAGCTGCACATGAGAACCACTGATGTAGAGTGTAAAATATTGACGGTCAATAAACGCTAAATTTTCTACTCTGTTCTTAGTTCTTTCTACAGATGGCATGACGAATTCTTCATAATTTCGTTTACTCTGATTTGACAAATAGGGAGTATCCATAACCAATTTTGGTCCAAGAAATTTTATATTTAAATCAGTACTTTAGCTTCACGGGTATTATACTGCATACAAATTAAAATAACTATTTTTGTTTTGTTATAAATATTATATTAATGTACAGGGTAGTAGAGCATTATGAGGAAAGTCCGTTATGTGTAAATGACCTTCCAGTATGCCACTTGCCGCCCTTGTAATAAGGGCGTGTTGTTTATCGATATGTTTAAAGATAAAGCGTCCCGATCTGTCTTTATTTTGGGGCTGATACAACACATTATATAACCACATATTATACAGTCTAAGCGTGTTATATGATTAATGAATTTTGGCACAGCGGCTCGCAAAGGGTTAACCTTTTAATGTTACAAAGAAGCAATGTAAGCTTTTGAAAATATTTTTGTTTTTTAACCATGCTTAGCTACTTACCAATTTGGAATTCATAAAACTTCATAATAATACTTCTGCAAACTGTTTCTTCTTCTTTTTTCTGTTTCTACTTATGCAATTTCTAGCTATTTATTGTATAAAAATAAAACATTTTTTTTGTATTAATACTCGCATCCTTTTTTTAAAAATACAATAATTTTCCACGAAAAATCGACAACTTGAAATTTCTGGGTATTTTACGGGTAATTTTTCGGTAAAATTGTGTCTCGGTAAATTTTCATTTAATTTTCTGCATTGTCATTGTGTGGTCCAGTGGAAAAAGCTTTTCCATACCAAAAATCTGGATCTGGGTTCCAGTCCAGGCAAGATCAGATTTTTTCAATAAAAAAATACATTGAATTTACCTAGGTGTACATATGTCATTTTTGGTTGAGTTGATCGAGTTTATCCCGTATGACTTTCATATTTAAACATATGTGGCGCGTAGGCATTAGCTGTAGTGCCAAATATATTAATTTTAAACATATTAAAAATTATGTATAAAGTCTAGAAAACTAACCTCAAAGATTGCAATGCCTTTTTTTTAAAGACAAATGCATGTCTCGATTAAATTAAGATAAACATTTTTACTGCAGCGCCTCTGTCCTAATAAGCTAGGCAGAGTTGGCACTTTAAAACAAGAGATATTTGATTAGTATTGGATTTTGGGCCGTCTATTATATGATGATGATGACACATGGTCAATATTTGCCACCCTTCAATTCGGCCATGAGCCAAATTACCAATTCACAATAATCCGGTCAACGTATGCATGAGTACTTTTTCAAAATACTCATCTTGAGTCAAATCTCTAGTACGAAAATTTAAATTTTAAATATGGAACACGAAATTTCATTGTTGCCACTGCCGAGAGAAAATTGTGATGTAACTGAGATTTATTAACAGAAAATGGATCCCTCATTTTGTCGCCGTGTTCATAAAATTTATTTATTCACGATGCTAAATTGTATGCCTTTTTATTGCAAAATACGTGAAAGAGAATGGAATAGAAAGTTTTGAGTTATTACTTCCGTCCCGCGAGAAATTAGTCAGAAAGATATCAAAGTTATTGTTTTTATTTTTTGCTAAAACACAAACTACTGTTAAATAATAACAATAAGCCGGATGTACATAAATTGTATTGGAAACACATTTGAAAGTTTTTGCAGACAGTAGGAAAGGTTTTTTTAATTGAATTTAATAATTGCTTGTCAAGGAAAACACGCGTCATAATAAATATGGCATATTTTAATTATCCTTTCCCAAACGATTAAGCTATGTTACAAAGTTATTTTAAATTTTATATTAAAATGAACTTCCACAAAGTTACCGCCGAAACCATCGAAAAGATTAAGCTATGCTTTATTCATAACCTTCAAGGGAGTGTTGACGTACATAGACGTCATCTCCGTCTTTCTTTAAAAGAGTATGGACGTACGATTTGTTCAACAAACGATTGTTTTTTAAAATGTATTCTTATCTAGAACTTTTTATTTTTACCATGTCCGCTGCCAACTTGGAGCATATAGATTCCTTATGGAATTTATCTAAACGCATTTTTACTCTGAGAACTGATTGTTACTCAGTTACTCAACCTCTCTTTTTTTAATAGAGTAAGGATTGAAAGGATGAGAGGACAAGAACAGGACTTGTGGTTAACTAATCGTTCTCGCTACGCACTACTTTTTTCGGATCGAAATGGCGGGAAAAGATTTTTAAAAACACAAGCACTCCTTGCCTTCGAACAGGTTAATCTGCTCGACAGTGACTCGAGCCTGAGCGGTCCGTCACGGAAGCCAACGACGTTGACTACTACACCACAGACCGGGCAACTATTAATTTTACTATATTCACCAATAAAGGGGTATATTGTTATATAAATTCAATCTTTTATGTTTTCAGGTTTTACTTAAGCAGCAGTGCTTTTGATAACAAACCAGTCTTCGTATTCTCAAAAATGATTAATCCTTGAAAAATTTTGTATTCTATTTTTGTATTTTTAGCTCACTACTTAGAATACGATCTATTTGCAAATCAAGTTTACAGTGACAGAAACTTATCATTGAAAAAAATGGTGATAAATTGCTTTACTCTGCGACTCACAAATAATTCAGTTCGTTAAAAAAAAGTAGAAATTCCACAAACAAAGCTTTATTCAAGCCAGGTACTATCTCCATTAAAATATTGAATTTGTGTGAATGCAGCTTGATTGATTAACCCTAACAAATTCTACGCACATTCACAAACAAAAAAGCGGAAAACTCCACACTTTAAAATCCGACTGAATTTTTTCACTCTTTTGTCGAAAGGCAACACCATTTTAGGCGGCAGTTAAAAAATGGCTCCCCAGATCATTAGACGAAACAAAATGGATATTCCGTCTCGCTATGTTGTACTTCAAAGAGGGAATATAGCATAATATGCGTCTGTAATGGGCACATCGAGCGACGGGAAATTGAAAAAAGGTGGCGCGAATTTCTTTTTCTGCTAATCAATTTCTCCAACGGTGCCAAGTTTCCTTTTTACTAATAGAAAAATATCGTGCCTTGGGGAATACGGTATTTATTATTGGATAAAATTATTTTGTAACTAAATCAGTGTTGCCATTTTCAGAAACCAAATGTATTTACTTTACATATTATAACCCACTGAGAACGAAGTATATATTTAAAAAGTATTTATAATCTATTATAAGAACAAAACTTTTTTGAATTGATTTAATTTAAGTATTTATTCAGATCACTTTTAAGGTGACCACTGTCAATTCTTGGTGGGATGGCATTATATTAAAAAAAAAAAAACACACACATTTTCTAACTTATTAAAACATGACCAGGTTCGGCTTCCAAGCCAGGTCAGTTGAAAATTCTCATTAAAGACGTGCTAAATTTAATGTGGTATATGTATAAGAACAAAAACTGTCTTTTCATTTTTATTTAAATATCCAAATTATGATTTTTCCATAAATTCATCGTTATATATTTAGGAAAAAGACAATAGTTGTTGTATGGTGAAAAATAATTAGGAAACGTGAATCATCGAAATATATCGATGGATTCGTAGTCTGCATGTATTTATTTAACTCATAGGATTTGTATGAAGATAAAACTAATATCGGATTTGGTATTGTTATCGCCCTGTTGTTCGGAAACTTGAGTGGTCGATACAAAGCGTTCGGTTTGAGCTTTAATAATAAAGCTCATTGTAATTCCCCTCAAATATTTCAATAGATTTACACGCAAATACCTGATTTTAATCACAAACCGTATCGCAAAATCTGGCAATTACACCCCGCTTCGTGTCACGCATACGTAATAATTTGACGGCTATGTTGTATTATACGTCACTTTTCCCGCCATTGAAAAGATGTTTTGTCAAAATGCAAATTCAGTGTTGCCAATTTGGAGCCGACTCCTGCTCACGGTCGCGCATACATTAAATACTTTGTGCAGATTATGTAAGCTAAGCACGAATTCTTGGAACGGAAGGAAGTTAACTAAAATGGCTGTGAATACCTCATAACGCTTAAGACATCCCTTAAACTAGGATATGTTGTGCCGACCAAATCCCAAAACGATTTCGCTTCGAGCCAGTCTTCTGAAACTTATTAAGCCCCGCCTGTGCTTCAAAGTAATTATTACAAGTAATGTGCAGGACCTCGAAGTAGATTTTGCATGTCAACAAGCATATCTGTGTCAGATAAATATCTAGAATACTGGAACAGTATTTTGTTTTTGTATTCACTAATATTATTCAATTTAAAACTCAGAGGAACATTGCTTTTGCTTTGAGATTTTTTAAATTTTCACTTCATGTCAAGCTTTTTACTAAATAACATAACACATCTCATCTGGTTCATTACAATACCAAATTTTATCATTTTGACGAATTATATAAATATAGATTGTAATTACGTAAGCACAAACATTGTTTCGTTTAATTCATTCTGAAATTTTGAAAAAAAAATACTGTGAAAAAAGGTCCCGGAACGCCGTTCCACCGCGTTAAATGGAAAAAAGCTATTTCTAACTAGCTAATTTTTACATTAATATAGGGAGATCAATACATACTGTGATTAATTGCTAAAATCAAAACATATAACTAAGCAATAATTGGTATTTTTAGAAATTCATTTCTTTTAAGGATATCTATAGTTATTGCCAATGAATGCATAACATATTAAAATATATATTTACAAACATAAAATAAAATATGAAAAGAAATTTTGGTTCAGTGACCATTGATAATTTAATGTGACAGAGTGACTCTTCAAACGATGGGTATTTAATATTTTAAAACAAATTATTTAAGAACAAAGAAGCGTAAGCTCTTTTCAAACCATATTTCGAAATGGCGCCGTTTCTCCGCCATTAGCGTAGCATTATCATTCCATATTTGAAAATTTGTCTGGGCTTAACCCGAAGCCCGACATCTCCCGGCATTGAACGGAAGTTATAGTAATTTCCACGCAACCTTGAAACGCGAACCGATTATTTGGCGGGAATTTTTCGCCGCCGGGCGGGGCGGTTGAAGAATAATATTGTCAAACTTTCCTATTAGAATAACGAGTGGAAAGTTTTGAGGTTAACTTTACGAATTCATCGTTTTTCTTTTGAACACTTTACGTAGTTGGTTGATGCTAAATAGTTTGAGACTCGTAATGCCTTTAAATATTGTTTACCTCCTGCTTTATTGCGTCTAGCGGAAAAAAGTTTTTTTTCATATTAATGACACTAAAGGAAAGATATTCGAAAGTAAATTACGAAGTCCGGGTATTTTTAAAAAGCAAAACTCGATAAGCTTTAGCTCGCATTTGCATTTTTTCGTAAAAAAATTCTTAGTCCGTCCTCTCATAATAGTTCAGTAAAACGGGGTGAATACAATCAGTATAGAATTATGTTGCGCAGGTATGAAGATACATAGTCGTCAAGGGTAAAAAGTGTCTAGTGATCATTTTCATTGGAAAAAATTGCAATAAAGTAAATCACAATATTCGTTATATATCTTATTAAATTTCACGCACGTATAAAAATATTTGAGAATCAGCGAAGGAGGCAAAGGATTTTTGAAAATAATTAAATCTGCAATTCAAACTGAGCCTTCCAATTTAAAATCTCGCGCCCGAAACGTTTCTTTCATATTTCGTTTATTAATAACATTAACACATTTTTCCTTGTTAAAGTTTATTTGGATTACGATACAGGCACGTTTGTACTAGATTAATTATTTTTATCCCGCCTAAAGACTACATCGTGCGTAATGTCACGTTTCACACACATCATGTTAATTTGTGTTGTCACTACAAGCCGCTAGAGCTCCGCGTGTCGTGTTTCCCACTTCGACAACGTAGGTATGTGAGGCTTAATACTTTAGTATGACACAACCCTTCAATAGCATAGCTAGTTCACGAAGAAATTACAGTAAACCTAGGACATATTTAATTATAATGCCGGAATTTGTGTCGTTTTCCTTAACCGACAGATGGCCATATTGCTGTTGCTATACTACCTGTATTTTATACATCTATAAAATTTGGACCCTACCTTTGATATGATATACTAAATTAAACGATACAGCGACCACAACGGGTGGCGTCAAATGAAAAATGAGTAAGGTAAATGTACCAGTAGCTGACCGCTTAAGAGATAATTTCAACAAAAATAATGATTAAGGTCTAGCATTGTACCGAATGATGGTAAAGCAAGTATACTCATGTTGGATCATATGTCTTAATTAATATTATGTTACAAAAATTACGAAAGGCCCTGTTTAAAAAAAGTTTTGTTAAATTATTTAAAGCCATGTTTTATTTCAGTAGTTAAACATCTCACAAATTGAAAAATCCAGTAGTTGACCATCTCTAATCAGGGGCTTCATTGTGAACTTTTTGTATGAGTTGCCTCAGGGCTTTCTCTCACACCGATCGTGGTTGAATGGCAATGGGTGGTTCAGGAAGATGGTTTTTTATGGACAGGGGTTGCCAATCTTTTCTTGATCCACCCACTTTTAGATGGAAATAAAATTTTCAAAATATTTTCACCGTCTCTAGTCTATTTATAAACATAAGCTTGTTTATAAACGCCATCTAGAAACGGTGGAGATATTTTGAGAATTTTATCTCTATCTAAAAGTAGGTTGATAAAGAAAAGGTTGGCAGCCCCTGTTAAAAAGTTAAAAATCATACGCAATCTAGAGACGATTGAAATATTTTGAGAATTTTATCTCCATCGTTAGTGGGTTGATGAAGAAAAGGTTGACAGTCCCTGTTCAGAAAAACTCCATATTTAGAGGTTTAAAATTATACACAATCTTGAGACAATGGAAATATTTTGAGAATTTTATCATACCCAGTAATTTACCATGCGATGTGTCAGTATTTGACCTGTGGTCAACTACTGGTGATATAGTTTAAATTGATTTATCCAGTAGTTGACCACCCCCGGTCAACTACTGAAATAGTATGAAAAATTGTTTGAGTAGTTGACCCCCCCCCCAAACTTGCTTTCTTGTTAATATAACACTAAAATTAAAAATGATTTAAATACTTCAATATTATGACTGCCCGTATAACTTAGTATGATGAAGTCAAAAATATTGAATTGCCAGATGCCTACATTCACTCATGTCCTTAGCGATTTACTTAATAAATTTGAAATAATACACAATTCTCACTAGGTGTTGTTTTCAAATGGCCACCCTGGCTTTCCATTGACAATATGATGATGTGTTAATGGCTCAATCCGACCATAAATGCCTTAACTTGTCTGAACATTACAATTTAGAGCAATCGCGCATATGCATTTCTTACTTTGGGTAATTTTATTGTCAAAAGGTCAACTACTGGTACATGGTCAGCTACTAGTACATTTACCTTAACTGTTTCGTAAAATATATATTTTTTTAAATAAATATTTGGCTTCATTTTTAAAGTATTTTAACAATTGGGGAGATTTGTCGTCATTGGAATTCCACCATTATTTTTTCAATGAGATTTTTAACAAATTAACAAAAAAATGGAATCATTTAAACATCTTATATTGAAGGCGATTGCTTGTGAAATAAAATAGCTCACAAACCGTTTGTAATTTTATATTCTTATTGTTCGTGACAGCTTTTTTCAAAGCCCTTAAAGAATATACATATTGCCAATATTTCTTTACTGTATGCTTCAGGCTTATAATTTAAATTGATAATGTTCGATTAACTTGGTTGTGTTCTTCTTTCACGGTAAAAAGGTTGGTCAACTTATTAATTACGAAGAGGCACTGTAACAGAAGCCTTAGAATATCACTGCTCGGTTGACAATCGGATATGCACTCATAGAGGATATAATCAATAAAACAATACATTTGCTTTAACTTGCTTTATATGTAGCTTTAATCTGAAGTCTTAAAAATGAGCTAAATGGCTTACTGAGGAATCAAAATCTTTCGGCGTATTATGTATAATACAAAACAAATCATATTTTAACGGCAATAAAACATTGGTGGAATAGTTTTACTTATCATATTTATATGCAAAGTATTTAATATTTTTAGTAAATAATAAATTATTTACAGGAGTGTTATAAAATTGAAAATTTCAATTGAAATAAGTGTTTGAGATCGGGCTAGATGGAGAAAGGCGTTTGGAAAGACCATGGCTTGGCTTAAGCTTTGCCGCCATATGAGTAAAAGAAGAAAATGAACTGTTATTTTTTAATAAACACATTTTTAGTACTTATTCCACATAAAATTTATTGGATCAGGACCGGTTTCGCTCATGGCAAGCATTATCAACTGATACAGTAATAGAACGAAACAGTGTTATTTATACAAAATTTAAGCAAGAATCACAAGGTATGTCAAACAATTGGTGTTACAGCTAAGCAAAATAGACTGTAATTAGAATGTTGAAGACCTCTATTACATCAAAAATCAAGTAAGTATGAATGAGCATTTACAAAGTATTAAGCCAAAAATAAGTGCATTTAATAAATAACAAAAACCTCTTCTTTTCTAATTGCTGTTTCAAGTCTTTTTGTTTATTATTTTAACAAATTTATTCATTTAAATTGTATTTTCAATAAAAAAATAAGAAGAAAACATAAAAGATACGGGTCATTGAAAATACCCATACCTATCGAGAGTGAATTGAGAAGCCATAAAGCTCCCACGTAAGGCTTCTTAATAAGCTCTAGATGAAAAGCGGAAAAAGAAAAACACTGACGGATTCACAAATCGTTACTTCAAGGTCACGGCAATACCCACTTAAGCGTGTATTCATCAAAATTCGATATATTTAATATGTTTTTTAATCGAAAACTTTATTTGTTTTAGTATACATATATACACTTCTTGTTTTTCTTTTGTTAAGAGTCAAAACGGAGCAATATAAACAAAACCGACTCGCACCCACGGGATGTAATAAAAGAAGAAGCCTGCGAAATATTTTCTTTCGTGTCATGTACTTCACGCATTGCGAAAATTGTTCAATGATCATAAAGAGTGTACGTGATGAATTTTCCTATTCAATAATGATGCTCACTTACTCTAGTTAAATTTCGTTTAGTTTTCTAAATATTTATAAATTTATTTCACAACATCGATTTGAATTTATCTTGCGTTTGCGATGTTTTACCTTATATCTTCATCATTATATCAAACATCTTTGTATTATTTTTAACGAGTTTTTGTTAAATATTTTTGTCAGTCAAATACGAAATGTGAACAACGAATCCATACTAATCTTGTGACGATAAAAAAATCATAATAAACTTTTTTTAATGACGATATTCCAGCACTTTTTAGTGGTTTAGAAAACCTACTTTCGATGGATTTGGCGGTAACTTTGTGGAAATCTTATATATAAAACCGAAACGGGGGATGTATGTCTGTAATTCCCTTTTGCATTGAAGTTCAAACAAACGAATTGATTTCGCTCGCCAAAGTTTCGACGGTAAATTTTTTTCGTTATCAATGTGTGTGTAGAGACTCCAATTACTCGAGTATCGAGTAGTACATATATAAAACCGAAACGGCGTATGTATGTCTGTGGGTCTGTAATTCCCTTTTGCATTGTTGGTCATTAAGTTGCCATAAAAATGAATATGAAAGAAAATATGTTTGATTTTTTTATCGGCGAAGACATTTAGTCTAAATGTAATAAATTAGTCTTCTACTGACCTTTTCCCGGCTTTTATTAATATAATAATGTTTTTATTTACGTGAAGGTATTATTTGACATTTCTTTGACAGCAAATTAGATTTTTTCCTTGAATTTGGACATTTTAATGGGCGAGAATGGGGCTGTCAATATATGAAAGGGGCTGTGAAATGTCAATGCCAGTCTGAAATGTTCATTTCAATTCCATTTTAATTGACCTAGACTTTTGAATTTTGAAAAAAGTTGTTTCAACTTGGCCCGTCTGAATTTACGCGCCGAGGTGAACATAACCCCAAACTGGTCCGAGCGAAGCCGGGTTCGAATACTAGTTAATTATAATATTAAATTTAAAATAGCTAACATTATGCTACGTATTGTGTTACTATTGCGTGACACGTGTTTTGCCTCTCGCAGAGGTATTTTCCGACTAGGAACATATTTACGCCTATCGCAAAGGTTGGTTAAGTAATAAGTAATAAATTTATTTCTTAAGCAACCTTTGCGGTGTCAAGTCTGTAGAAAGCCTCTCAAGAGGCCGAAACACGTGTCATGAATACTTACACAATACGTGAAATAATATAAGTGGTTTTAAATATTATATCTCAAAAAACCTTTTAAAAAAAGATATCGAAATAAATAGTGATAATATTTTTTTCTAAATATGTTTTTTTGATTTTATTACCTTCATAACGCCCGCATTTTTGACACTTTGCTATTATATACGATTCATTGTTTTATCTAATCTAACGTTTTCACAGCAAATCTTGTGATTTATTAATCGAATTACTATTTACGTAGTAGACCTCTATTCGAGTAAGCTTTAGAAAGCGAAGTAGTTGGTTCCAGAATAATTATTAAAATATTATTTTGACAAAGGTATGATAATCCTGAAGTATCAACTTTATTATTTCTAACTCACTACTTTATTATTAAATTTAATTTTTACGATGATGAAAGTTCATCCAAAATTTTCCAAAGCCAAATAATTGCTGATGTATATAACATTAGCCTAGATTGCTAGCCTCGTAGCTCTATAAACTGAAGTTTTCCGAGCTGAGCAAAAACGTAATTACTGTATTTGAGATTTCGTTGTTAAAAATAAAAATTAGCACCACAATTCTTAACCTCTTCTCTGCTGAACCAATTTACCAATACTCAAAGACAAATAAGATTTAAAAAAATGAATTCATCAGTGTTTGTGTCAAATACACTAATTAGGGGAGGTTATCAAACCAATTAGTGCATGCATATTTAAATAAAAAAAATCTTGTTTGTGATTGTTTTAACACTACTTTTACTTTTTTTAAATTAATTTGCTACACACCGTACTCAGGCGTCTCAACATATGAGACGCTAGCAGTCAGCGGGTTAAACCGCTCGCTGTGATGAAGTTGGTTATTTTAATTTCTTTAAACGTTTTAGAAAAACAAAATTGTTGAATGTGTCATAAAAAGAATCCGCTTGTTTTTACACTTCTTATAATTAAAAATCGACTTTTAAAGAACTTGAAAACTACTATATCATATTTAACATTTATATCAGGGATGCCCAACTGAATAAACTTGTTGGGCCAAATAAAATTATGTATTTCTCTAATGGGCCACACCTAAATATTTTAAACATTATTAATAAAGTGAAACTTTTTATATTAATAATAAACAAACAGCTCACAATTAAAATAATTTGATTGTCGTTTTGAATCCTTTTAATATGTATTTTTATTGGAAGATATTTTTTTAAATGTGAACCTTTAAATTTCAAACCGGTAATTTGGACTTTGCGCATCGCAGTAGATGAGTTTATTATTTTTCGGTCAACCTGTATAGACACTTCTGATAATTGCCTTAATTTTGGAAATTAAGACAATTATCAGAAGTGAAAACTTTGAAAAACTTTTTGCAATGCATTATAATTCGTCACAAATTGAGTAATGGATTTTACCAATAAAAAAAATGCGAAATGTTTATAAAGTTGAAAAATCGAAAGGGCCACACAAAGCCACATGTGTCCCGCAAGCCTAGGTGAGGGCATGCCTGATTTAGATTAACGAAGTAGTGTTACGATCTTCACGATATACTATTCTTTATCGAAGCGGTGATAAAAGTTACAATGGTGTTTCGTTTACTTACTAAGGTATTTACGTTAATGTTTTTTTTATAAATCAGCGCAAATATTTTTTCAATGCTGCTCATTATATTTATACAATCAATCAATACTTGAAAAACAAAACCAATCAACCGGTGTTTCATTATATCGCGATCTGGCAACCCTTATTTCGCAAAACTAGCTTCTTTGCTTTCCCTGCTAACATCAATCACATGCGAAAAGTTTTTCTGTTATATTGAAAAAACACCATCAAGTTTCGCCATGCGCCCCTGATGCGGAAACTTTGGGGTTCTTGAAAAGAGGTGGACGTAGGTCTACTTTCGAAAGGTTCCATTGTGAACACTCTGGACACTAGGTAACTTCTGTACACTGAATATTATATTACAATACATCGTGTACTATGGCCTAGTATCAAAATTGCATAGAATGTTTTATGGCTTGAAAATAGATTCAAAAGGGTTTTATACTCTTTTTTAATAGATAGATCACATCACCTTTTTTATATTCCATGTTATTATATTAACAAAGTCTGCAGATTTCAATCACAGCAGCAGGGCAGTATGTCTTCTTTTTTATTTTAACCTGTTCTGTGCCAATGTGAAAAATGTGGGCTTTCAATAAAGTTTTCCTCAAAAAAAGTAAAAACTATTTGCTACTCGGTTACTCGATCTGTCTTTTAATGATCGCCTAACGGTCGCTTGCGAGCTTCCGGTAGCTCTCAGTGGCATTTTCAATAGCTCGCGTAGGATATTTAACCATATTTATAAATTTGTTAGGATCAAATTTTATCAATCGCTTGGGCGCAAAAGCAGCAGGCTTGGAAAATTGAAAGCAAATGTAGCATTTTCAACATATATTCTTTAAATATCTAAAAAATTGTGACAAAATGACTGGTTTTTAAGATACATATTATATTTTTAACACTATATATAGTGGAAATACAAATTCTGCATTGAATTTAAATAGGTTTAGATTGTCTTTCTCCAGAATGCTTTTTTTGGTAGAAAGCTAACTTTTCTTCCAAAGCCCTCATGTATATGTGGCTCATCATACGATTTCAATTTCGGAAAGTAGCTCACATCCTTTTTGAGTTTGGAGACCACTGCCCGTACTTTTAAATGCACAGTCAATAGTTGATCATGCCGTTTCAACTCGGTTGATAATGCTCGCGACGAGCGAAACTGGTCCTGATCTCAGGGAATCTATTTTTTTAAATAGAACAGTGAGAATATGAGACACGCTTTTTTCCCCACCATATTTTTATTCGTTTATTAAGCTTAAGAATTTGTAAAATAATATCAAAATGACAAAAACCGTTTCAGGTCTATCTGGGTTAATAAAACCATGTCGTAAAACGACAGCATGCAAAATATCATAAAATACGAAATAAATTGTTTCGTGTATAAACAAAAGCAATTAAATTCTATATATTTTCATTTTGCATTTTACTGGTTCAATTTAAAGTTAATATAATCACTATCAAAATGGCAAACGGCGTAGAGTCGGCTTAAAATAAGTTGTTGTTGTGACTATTTCAATTTAAGCTTTGCAAAGAGTCTGCAAGCTTCCATAGTAAACTTTCCCGATCGATTTTCCGCCAAATCCAGTATTAATATTCATTCGTTGCACGGCCATGCCTACATTTTCTATTAGTTTTCGTCGCTTTTCCCATACTTCTGTGGTCGCCGGCAAAGCCTTAGGTAGCGCCACCGCCTTTTGAATCAGCGGAGATTACGAAAGTGTTTTCACATCAAAGACAACTTTATCTGCGTTTCTGCGACGAATATATTCAAGTCCACGTGCCTTTAATCAACTTTGAGAATGTGTAATTTTATTCTAAGAGTGTCTTGAAATGCTTTCTAGATTCTATATTTAAGAAATGAATTAAGTCGTCGATAAAAACGTCTTTTTATGTCGGAAAGTCGCATGTATGTATATATCCGTATTCTTATTTAGCCATATTCCATTAATAACAAGCAAGATATACTTGAAATTAATAAACGGAATATATTGAACATTTAAGATACAGTCAAAGAGTCACATCCGTGAACACTTAAGACTATGTGTTCAAGTCCAGTCTTGAAAATCTACAAATATAATTGGAAACGTCAACCAAAAAAAATAAGCGTTAAATATCAATCAAAAGAAAATTTCCATGTATGGTTCACCAGTAAAACTATCTTTTCGCTTTGCCTCGCTTTTTTCGAGAAAGAATGACTAAAAAGATGAAATTATTTAGAAGGCGTGGTCGCTTTTCAATCTCATCATTATTGTTTTAAGCCAACGCAAAAACAGTGGAAAAAAGCGTAATTTATGTCTACGTCGCATGGTTCATTGTCTCTTTGTCTAGCTTCACTTGTAAGTATGTAGAAACTTTAAGGAAAACTTTTATTCGAAGGAAAATATAAACATGTTTCAAATTGTTGTGACAACGCATTTCAGACAGTTTGATTAAAAAATATACGGATTTGTATCAAAAATTAAAAATCTAAATAAAACTCGCTTCTTCAAATGTAATGCTTAAAAAATGGAATAATAAGATACATAACAAACTTTCAACATTCGATTGTTGTATATTTCAATTTATAAGCTACATATTTACTTTATTAGTAAAAATAGTGGATGACATTGGGACACGATTAGGTGTAAATTAATTTCCCTCATTCCATTTTTTTTTAATCTATACAGAAGTGCACATGTTAGTTAATCGATTGATGAAACCAATTAAAATTTTCGTGAGAGCCTTGTACTTGAAGTCGCTGAACTACGGCGATATCAAAAACTATTCAGTCATATTTGTATAGAGATTCAGTTGGATAAGAAAACTTGGTAAATTATGGATATATGGTCACGGGACAGAAACCCAATCCTCTCGAGCTAAGCTCAAAAAATATATACATACTGGCTTATAACTTTATGTTTTGACTTTACTCTTTGAGTTCTTGTGGATTATTATAAAATGTGGAATCAAAATGATTAAATCTGAAGAATATTACCGATTATTGTATGAGTTCTGAAAGAAGAATTTCTTTTTTTAATATTAGCCAATAATAAAATTATTCTTTTTATTTTAAACAAATAATAAACTTATGTGACCTGTCTCTATATGTATAATATTATTATCTGTGTAGTTATTGGTTGTATTTTTGCTATTGCAAATTAAAACAACTTGATTTCATACTTATTGCGAAGTATTCTTTAGGATCTTCCATTATAATAAATTTAAAAATTAAAGACGAAACATTTCAAAAAAATCGTAAGTCTAACTTTCATTTCATTTAATGTGCTTATTTTTCATAAATCTTTACAAAAATTCTGTCCCGTGACCATATATCCATAATTTACCGAAAACTTCATTATTAAAGAAGCATTTAATAATAGTTTAATAATTCAAACGTTAACAAAATTGTCTCGTATATTTTACAGCATAAAAATGGTTGAATATAAAATGCGGCAACTAAGCCTTGATTCATTTGAAATCAAAATTTGATATAAAGACATTTTGACTTACGAATATGATTTTACTTGCTACTGTAGTCAACACAAATCCATCCAAATTCACAATCGTTTAATGCGCACATTACCGTATTTTTAGATAAATCTCTATAGGAAAAAGGCCTTTTTGAACCTCAACCGCTGCTAATGGAAAATTCAATTCATAAAAACGATCCTATCGCCAGCGCTTGCCACAATGAAATATTACTGAAGTGCCAAAGGGATGATATTACGTGGAATATCTTAAATCTACATCGCGTGCAAAATCTAATCTCCGGAACAAGTTTTTTCCCGCAAGAAACTTTTCTTATTCTCGCCCTCAAAACAAAAATAGAAGATGTTGTCTATGGCAACGCACGCTTTTATTAACTTCTATGAAAATCAAAGGAAAATATCAAGACTTCTTTTGCAGTGCACAAAGTTAGATGAGAAATTTAATTTATTCGCTGTACTTTTCTTACGACATGATTTAAAAAATAGATGTTGTTTTCTTTCTTTTGATTCAAAAATATGTACTAAAAACACTTTTGGTAAATATATTTAACTGTATTTATTTGACAGACGTTATCAATCAACTCTCCTTTTAATTGAAATACTTTTTTAATGAATGTCATAAAATATGCATTTTTATCGTGAAAAAAATATGGAAATACAATTTTTACTTAAAATATTCGTTTAAAAACAATTCAGCGACTCAATAACTGAATAAATACCAAGTTGAAACTTGTTTTTCAATAATATTGGTAAATACGGAAAGAAAAATAGCAATGTATTTTAATTCTACATAAATTATTTTATATATTTGTTGATAGCTATTTCGGCTTACGCCTTCGGCATAATTTATGTAGAATTAAAATACATTGCTATTTTTCTTTCCGTATTATAATGGAGTTCTACCAAGTAAATGCCTACTCAATCAATATATTGGTAAATCTTTCAGTTTTTCAAAAACAAAACAATACAGCCATACAAAATATTCATGTTTATTTCAACTAACACGAAATGACTCTTTTTGACAATTTTTTATTTACCATTGACGATTTAAACAATTAAAATGAATTGATAAAACAATACGTTGGGCACTTTTTCAATTTTTGAATCGTTTCCTAGGTTATATTCGGTTAAATTATACTAATAACACCTAAATTCTGATTATTATTCCCATCCTACAATTTCACTCGCATATAGCAATAAAAGGAATACTTTCAAAATAAAGGTTTTCAAATGTATAATTTACAAATAATTAATTCCCATTAAATAATGTTATGCATTATCAAGTCCTCATACATATTAATAGTACGTTTCTTCTTACTTAGATATAATTCCTTTCTCGCAATTTCAAGAAAATAAACTTATCTCCTTTACCAAGATAACGGTAACTTGTTTGTACTCAGCAATTAATGCCAAATGTTTCAAACTGCCGCACTTTCAAAAATTGTTAACTACAGAAATGGCTTTAATTTATCAAACGATTCCAACCTAGAACATCGCATTAAAGAATAAACTCTAATTAAAATTTCACGAGCTTAATTGATTAATTTTATAAGTTTTTGTATAGCTTTTTTATTTTCATGACTTCAATAAATATTCGCATAACACATTTGCCTCACGCCGTTATCTGCGAATATCTGTGCAATCCCTATCGACCCCAACAATACAAGCTGGTTGGCATCTTTCCAAGACCTAACAACTTATGGTTCATCTCAGAATTATACCATCGCTTATTCTATCCCCTTATACGCCATTCATGATTGCTGCTGGGATTAACAGAGCCTATTGGTACTTTAATAACCGGATTAACTTGTCGAATCGTATTCTAAGAAGCATTACCAATTACGATCCCGTTTATATTAAAATAGACAGTTTATAAATAGTTTAAAATTTCAATTCTATCCAATCATTTAATATCTGTCATTGAATAAATAACTAAGCTCTGTCAATTCGTTGCGTGACTCCATTAATTTAATATGTAAGCAGTTTGATAAAGTACTAAACAAAACTAGTATCGACTTCATCAATCATAGACAATTTACAAAAGACGTGTTTTGAGTGCTATTAATTCCATTTCAATGAAAATATAATAATTATCTTAATTTTCGATATACTGTATCTTTTAAAAATGCAACAATAGAACAACAACAGAACATCCTGTTTTATATTAAATCCCAATGCAACACAAAAAACCAATCAGAAGTTCATTTTTTTTAATATGTCCGCTCCAAACTTGCAGCATATGGGCTTACGGAGTTTATCTCAACATGATTATGATTTTTCTATGAGAACTGCTTGTTACTCAGTTGCTCAACCTCTCTTTTTCGAAGATAGTAGGGATGAAAAGGAAACGATGACTAGGACAAGACTAGTGGTAAGCTAATCACTGTCACTATGCGTTGCTGTTTGGGATCGGAAAAGTGGGAAGGGATTTTAAACAACACAAACATCCATTGCCTCTGCTCTGAACAGAATCTACTCGTACCGGGAATCGAACCCGGGCGGTTAGACACGGTAGCCAAAGACGTCTAATAAAGCTGTATAACAACATTAAAAAGACTCAACAGTATCAATAAATTAGGATTTTAAAGATTTGTTTAATGTTGCACTGTTGTAACGATATTTATAACGTTGCTCTTATTTCATGAAGCAGTTTTGCAGCACCATTAAATTTTCTTTCTCTACTAAGAAATTCTTCAGTAGTTTATTGAGATGAATATCCCGCCTCATATACTTAGGGTTGTTTAACATGTCTGTTGTGTCACCCTCTTTCCTTTTGTTATAACCTCAAAATCTCCGTTTGAAGGCGCCCAAGCCGAAAATTAATGTCCACCCTTATTGGAAACGCTGACGTCACGTATTTTTTACATCCGCCATGTCACGTTCTCTTAGCATCTGCTACAATAGTTGATTCTGAAATATTTTTAGCTTCGTCACATAATTTTACGGTTCTAGCTGAATAAATACAAATATTTATATTTATTGACATGTATTTTTTTAATGATCGTAAATATACGATATTGTTAATATAATTATTCCGTGGTACAATACGTGGAATAATCGAAATTATTTTTAATTTTATATTAAAATGAACTTCCACAAAGTTTCCACCGAATCCACCGAAATAATAACGGTATTTTTGTTTATTGGAAAAAATAAAATACATTCGATTAAAACTGACGGTAATGCATTGGATAAATATAATAAAGGCAGCATATAACATATAACAAAATACAATAATTATTCAATAGAGACTGGCATAAAAGATACAACTTACCATTCATATAGAAATCAACACAAAACACCAAGATCATCACTTCAATAGACAGTTCATTTATCAACCAAACAGCCCATGTGACTGGTGACTCAAATGACCGACGTGACAAACAAGAAATTAATCGATAATATCTATAGACATCATTTGGACACGCTTAATTTTGTGGAAACACATAAATAAATCAACCATTTTCAGAAAATGTCTTTTTAATTAATTGAATTGGTATTAACTTGCAGAATCGGTATAACTCCGTCTTGATAGAAAATGTATATAGCTCTGACAGCGGCGTGATTCTGAATTTAAGCCATATGAACTTATTCTGGAACTAAATACTGAAGTGCTTTAGTAAATTATAATATGAGAAAATTCAACGAATCTATGCGATTAATCTTACTGATGGAACCACGAATGAAAAAATGCAGCGACAATTGATATTCGAGTTGAAAATTGACTTTTTGTTTGGAATTCAATTCTTTGGAAAAATTTTCATCAGTATTTTTTAAACATGTTACAATAATGTTACAAGATATTTAAAAAAAACTGTTTTTCTAAAATTAATAAATCTAATGTCATGCCAGGCTTCTGGTTTCTTATTGAGTGATTAAACTCGTCCGTATTTTGTATGTTCCATTTTTACGTTTATCATTTGTATAGTTGTCAGTTGAAATAGTTATTAAATTGTTAAAATATCGTTTGCTTATTTCTGTAACGAAAACAAAAACGCCTAAACATAGATTTCTGTACCAAGTGGTGATCATAAAGCCTCGCGATTCCCATGAGAATATCTTTAGATATAGCGCCATATCTCAATACTAATAAATAATATTTTTCGGGTACCCCTATAAGATACTTCAGTTTACGATACAATAACTCGTTGATGCTTTATGCCGTTCGATATTATGTTTTATCATTCATTTCCTCTATGTTTGACCAACGCTTCGCAAGTAAAAAAAGAACACCATTTTAACTTTATGCCAATGTAAGCCACTCAATAATTTAATGTCAACATAACGCAATAAGTCTGCATTCACCCGCTCATTTTTAATTAGATCAATACTTAAAATATATATTCGTGCAATAGCACATTGTTATATTTACTTACAAAATAGCCATTAACCTAACCTAACCTAACCATACAGCTTGAAAATCTCAAATCACTTATGAAATATTCATTTACCGAGAACCATTATGTGCATACTTTGAATATACATACATATGTATATACAATTTGATTATTTCTCACTCACAAGATCGACTTGTTAATTATTTGATTTTAGCAATACCAAAAAATGACACATTTTAATGCTAAACACCACTGATGCAAATGTTCAATACTATCATACCTTTATTGAATATTTCAACCAATTCTACAATTAATTTATTACGATCAGGACCTGTTTTGCTCATCGCGAGAATTTTATACTGAAAATTGAATTTCGTTTGAATGTGCTCGCTATGAGTGCAACCGGTCCTGATCTTCATAAATAAATTGTGACATAAGTACGAAAAATGTTTTATATTTTTTTAATATAATGCCTCTCCATCAAGTATTGACAGTGAACACCAGAAAAGTATATCATAGGTTTTCTAGAATCTCAACAAATAATAGCAATAAATAAACATTCAATCAGTCGAATTCACGATAAAAAAAACAAACATTATGTGTTATAGAAGTAAGTAGTTAATATGTTGAGAAATAACGTGTAACCCGAGTGCTAGCATTTTCAGTGTATTGTTTTTATGGCTTCCGAGATAAGGGGATTTCCCGTGTTTACGCATGTGCGTTAGTCTCACTAACCTACATTTCTCCAGCCGTTGATTCAAAGTAATTGATAATTTTTTCTCCACTGGCAATCTCCTTTTGGATCGAGATAATACACATTCAATTAAAGAAGAAGATTCCGCCCGAGTCTCTAATGTCCCAATTTTGCTTGAAACAGACATTTCAATATAAATCATTGGTATTTTATAGCTAGCTGTTAAATCGTTAATCACGATGTCCAGCTGTCTGTTATTCTGTAAAGGATTAAACAGATTCCTTTCAATCAAGAAGAATGTTTTCATTGCGTTGCTATCATTTGTCTTTGCCAGTGAAAAGCTGGCCATTTTCTATTTTTTTTTATTACAAACTGTTTTACAGTCAGCCTTGCTATAGCGGGTAGATAGGGAGTGCGCTATAACAAATAAACGCTATATAAAATTAGGCACCCATACAAAATTTGGGGTTCGGTTTTTTCAATTGTATTTTGTGATTTGACGCAAATCAATCATTTTTCCAATTTTTATATTTTAAATAAAATTATAAGTGTTTATTATAGTTTGTAAGCAAGCGACACGTGCCTTGTACAAAAACCGCCTCATACGCTATAGCAAAAAGCTCTTTAGAAGTGCCCGCTATAGCAGGGTTGACTGTATATCATAAGCATGCAACGAATCTTAATCTATTTTTATGTTTCGATAGTTTGAGGACATGGTAACGTTATTTTTAAAATCTTTGTTTATTATATTAAAACATGGACCATCTAAATCGTAAAAGTTTTCGTAATGAATTGCTTTCCTTATACGGTTTCATAATTCTCGAAATAAAATGATTCCAATAAATTCAATTTATTCAATAGCAACATCGCTTAATTGGCTTCCGGTATGTTATGGGGTGACCTTTTATTACGTAGCAAAATAATAAAAAGTATATTTTTTCAAAAAAAATACATGATAAAAATACTCTCTATTGTTGTGTAAAGTTAATGTACAATTGAAATATGATGAAAAATATTCGAAATGAAAACATTTCTTACAATGGAATGAATTTCTTTTTTTAATACAATCTCAGCAGCGTAAGAAGACGTGATTGATGGTCAAATCCATACTGAGGATGCGGCTTTAGATTTGGGGAAGAAAAACAGTTCTATTTTCCACGTTCGCGAACACCAAATCCCGCTTTTTTCTTAGGCTCAGTTGGTACGCCTTGTCTTATTTCTTGTATGCCATGATATATTGTTGAAGTTACTTAAATTGAAAGGATTCTCGCATAGCATTACCGTGAATGTACCTATGTCAAAAATAAAACTAGAATGCTTTAAAATACATCAAACAACATTCTTATTTATTTTTTGTTACTTTAAATCATGTGCACTCGTAATGTAGTGAATATGGACTTTAGATCGAGCATCTTTATAGAAATTTTATTTACGGTAAACCGGTTGTTATTAAGTTTTATCTTAGAAGTCATTCTAATATTCCATTAATTTTTATGTTAAAATATAAATCATTTTTTAAAAATTAAGCCTGTGAAATCTATGAATATGTTTCACAGAGGAGCAAATATGTTTAACGTTTCTAGCTCTTTCACAACCTTTTTCTACATAATTGATGCAAAAATTTTTTTAGATTTTGATATGGAATGCCAAATACCAAAACATTACATTCAGATCAACACACGTTTTTCAAGGGCACGTTGAAATGTGGATTGCTTATCTTCTCTATGAACTTAAATATATATTGTAACAATCCAATGCTAGCCATGGCCTACTGAATAATGTATCGTTTATTTGGTAACCAAACCTTATCCTCAGTTATATCTATATTTTCTAAGAAAACTACACATTAAAACAAAACTTGTGCATATCACTTTTAAGACATTTTTTCATATGGCAAGAAATATAATATATAGTATATACCTACTACATACTTTGTTGGAAAACGATAACGTTTACCCGGCTTCTGCTTTATCAGTAAATCAGTTGTCCATTACCATTGTAATCAAAATGGCGGATCTACATCATCAGCTGACAGCGCTGTCACAATTTAGATACGCTTCTAAGCAAAATGGAAAATTGACTTTTATCTTGACGAAAATGGACGGCAATTCGAGCGAACGCGTCGTTTAAGCCGTTAAGGGATGGGAAACGATTTAGCGATATAATTAGAGTTGATTTCAGACGCTCGGAGATTCTTTATTACTTCGATAATTTGACAAAGCGTAAAGTAATCATCTTCGGCAAAGGCCGCCGCTTTTCGAATAAGACGATGTTATCAATTAAATTTGACATTTTCATTAAACAGTAGATAAAACAACGTCACAGAATTTTAGCTTAGAGTCTTTAGTAACATAAAACTTTTTGAAACTAACCGCTGAGCGGTCGTTTTGAAAATAATTTTATGCCATCAATACATTCAAGTTTTGAATTATTAGTAAAACTGTATTGATCTTCTTACTCTCAAATTATTAAGTAAATATTTAAAAAATAATATAACAGATTTCATACTCTTATATGTATATATTTATCAAGAAATCATACTTTTAGTAGTTTATAATACATTTACATATACCTAATGGTAAATAAAACATTTTTCCAATTGTTTTTATTTTAAGTAATAGTAAATAAAATTTTAAATGTATTATATATTTTGCTTAAAATATACCATGCAGACTTAAATAATACAATTAATATTCATCAATTTCATTGACCCTTGATTTTTTATCTAATTGTTTTTATTGCTAATGAAACTAATACATGGCATTACATCTGACGCCAATGCGCCAAGTATTTGATATATATAATGCAATATAGTACATCAAATATAGCAAACCATAATAATTATTTAAGAGAAAATAGAGCATAAATTATAGGAGTAAAAATAATACAGAATATATATAGTAAATATCGTTCTTTAAAAATATCGACTGATTATCATTTGTCTGCATTTGATTTTTTTTCCCTTCCTTATTTTAAGTTTTAGAATCGATTCCAACTTTTCCCATTCGCGTCATACCTTATGACAGATCTTGTGTTTTATGACGACATGCCATCAATATGGTCATCTCATTTAAGTTTAAAGTTGTTTATTTTCTCATTTCAAATTGGATTTTTCTACTTTGATTTAATGATTTTTAGTGAACACATATTTGTAAACCATCAATACAGCCAGATGCTTAATTGCTGAAAACCCAAGACAAAATTTAAAACAAAAAAATCTTACACTCAATGATCGTTGCGTGCAATACAAAACTAACATTTACGTTAAAATGTGAAACAAATAACAAAAACATTGATTCATCAATGAACCAAATACAAAGGATCTGATCGATCATGATTTTTTTTCGCGTGTCTTGTAAAATATAAAACAACAATTTACTATTAAATTGATCGAAGTAAAAAGGATCTATTATTTTGCTTTCAATGGATTCGGCGGTAGCTTTGTGGAAAATCGATTATTCCACATATTGTGTTACTATACATATGTGATACGTGTTTCGCCTCCTTCAAATACATCTTCAGACTATCTCATTATCACAAAGAGGCAAAACACTTGTCACACAAATTAACACAATACTTGGAGTAATCAAATTCTCATAAATCAGTAGTGTATTTCTAAACGTATCGTAGCATCATTTTCTTCCAGGGAATACGACAAATATTATTATTAGAAACCAAAAAGGAAATTCTATATTCCGGATCACATGATTCCTGGAAAATATCTGTAGCTTTCCGTTGGTGTCTATAAATAAATATCACGCCCGCAATGTCTTTTGAAATGAAAGTTTTTCGTCGACAAATTAGTATGTAGGCATCATTCGCTTTGATGCCCTCCCCCGAAAGCAAAATGGCAAAGAAGTGAGAACCGCCCCCGTCGCCATTTGGTTTGTTTACCTTTAGATTGCTCTGAGCAATTTGCTCGAGGGGCTCTTGACACATTGGCATATCAACGATGCTCGTAATCTGTATAATAAAAGTTGTGCTTGAACTTGTATTCGTTATTGAAACACCTTTA
The DNA here is from genome assembly GCA_028554975.1 of Himalopsyche kuldschensis. NCBI lineage: Eukaryota > Metazoa > Arthropoda > Insecta > Trichoptera > Rhyacophilidae > Himalopsyche > Himalopsyche kuldschensis. The sequence goes on from JAHFWI010000005.1 coordinate 5,475,267, forward strand.
TGATAAATAAATATGTTGACGTTCGAATTGGTTCAAAATTGGTATCGATCGCTTAAATCGATGGTTATATTCAGGGTTTTTTCTCCATTTAACGCGGTGGAAGGACGTTCCGGCAGACATATTCACGGTATTTATTTTTTTTTCAAAATTTAATATAAATAAACTGTTTTTTTGTACGCTTCGTGGCATAGTAAAAGCGGCTTTAAATGATATTTGAATATAATTTTATTTAGTAAAAAGCTGCCCATAAAGTGAGTTCCGGCACCTTTTTTTTCAAAAAAAAGCCCTCGTTATATTATAATAAATGTAGGCGAGGCTTCTCACTTTCATGTAAGCAAAGCTTTTTTCTTCTTTCGATGTTTTCGGCGGTAACTTTTTGGAAGTTCATTTTCATATATTAAATTTGAAATAACTTTGATTATTCCACGTATTGTGTTACTAATTGTGACTTGTTTATCGAAAAAACACGCTTTCGTAGTAAAGCAAGACTTATTCTAATATTTAAAATGGAGTTTGGAATTTTTCCTTTTGACGGGAAGCAAGAAGAGGATGATAGAAACAAATAATTATTTTTTCTTTTCGCTATGGTGGATTCATAAACTTTCAGATATATTTTTAAATATTTGCATAATCATAATAAATTTCGATAACATTAAATAAAAACATGAAAAAATATTATTAAACAAAATAGACTTTAATATAAATGCTGACGACCTCTTAGCAATACAAGCTACTATCGCTGTATCTTTGTATTTATTATCAGTTGACAATGCTCGCGATGAGCGAAACCGGTCCTGATCTAAATAAATTTAATGTCGAATAAGTACTAAAATGTGTTATTATTTTTATTATCTTTGAATTTATTTTCATGTAACTTTTAATGGTGTTTCTCTTTCCTCTTCATTAAAAGCTTCCCCTCGTCGATGTCCAATGATTTTTAATTACCATTACAAAAGCAATAACTAACAATTTGTGATTTTTGTTATCTATGTACATATATATATTTATCAAATGCATGGCACATTGGCGTCAGCTGTAATGCAATGATTTGTATTTTTTTCAATAAATAAATATACAATAAATAAATAACATCAGTAGCTCCAACGAGTACAATTACAAAGATACTCATTTTATTTAAATATTTTAAAGTTAGCTTTATTTATTGATGCTTTATGAACAAGGTTTATTTATCGGTAAAAGAACAACATCAGCAACAAAAATAATCACCTCTTACAAAAACTTCAGGCCATCTTCAAAATTTGGAGGTGAGCGTGAGGTATATGCAAACTCGCATAAAGTTATAATACTATGAAGTAAAATATTCTCATTTCCTGATTTTGTGAATAAGTGTTTATACTTGGGAAAACCTCAGGATCGATTTATTTATAAATCTGACAAGAGTGTTGTGGTAAACGTATCATAATAGAAAATCACTTATTCAAACGAGCTTATAAAAATTTACATTTATTTTATCAATAGTTCGAAGAACACAAAAACTTTTATTTACAATTAGAATGAGCAAATGATATAAATGGTTGTAATGTTTCTCGATATTGGATTTTTTTTATGATAATCTTCTTCTTAATTTCAAATAGACACCAAATAGAAAGACGTGCTAAACTTTATGATAAATATATTTAAAATGAATGCTTTTTGGTTACCATTGTAGTAGTCATTGAAATGGAGTTATAAAGTCACACTAATTCTAGAGAAAGTAAATCAAATTATTTTAATTAAGTTTTTGTGTATATACCTGTAAAACAAATTAATTTATTTTGTCATTTCAAATGGTATGGTTATCAAAGTGTCTTTTTTAAAGGAATCTGTGACGCTTTTCTGGTTTCAAATTTAAAGTACAATAATAATTGTACTTTAAATTTGAGCCCAGAATGAAGACATACTAATCTGTCTTTGTTATTCATTATATTCAGAAATTCTAGATTCAGCGAAAGCCTGAAAAACAAATTATTGTATGTCAACATAATATTAAAAATCATTCCTTCAAACAAGTCACTTTGATATACCTTTTCATCTTAAAACATTAATCTTCGTTTTCATAAGTTATTATGTATCCAACAGAACAGTTTGCGCTTTTATATTTTAATATATTACAGGTTGATACTTACAATTCAAGATTCTTTTAAGTGTGACGTCAATATTTTATAATACTTGTATATAGCTAGCGCTGTAGTAATTAAAACTTGGCCTAAAATAAAATGGTAATGGTCAGATACTTCACCGCTTTCGCGAGATGAGGTGACATGTGTACAGGCAACACCCTGGGCTTGTGTGAGGTGCTAATGGTACAGCTAATTAGAACACCTTACAATTTCCAGGTATAACAGAACAGGTGTTTGTTTCCGGCGTTAATGAGCCAACGGTCACAATACAGCGGCGTCTATATGCACGGCCTCGATCCTATAACTTTCCGGTTAATGTGGAGGACGACGCGGCAATCGCTGTTAGATACCATTTTGTCGTTCATGACTGTGCTGCTATGGGAATATTAGTTCAAGTGGTTTTTAATTAATATTTAATTGTGTATTTAAAGTTACCCCTACCTTATTTTGCAATTTTAGTTGTATTATATGAGCCATCTGAGAACGAAAACTGATATGTCCGCTTTCCAATGTTAGTAGTCAGCGAAATTTTTGTGTTTCATGTGAAAATTATTAGTTTTAACATTAGTTTATTGTTGTTTATTTCCAATTAACTTTTAAAAGAGTGTGGACGTACTATTGTTTCAACACAGTAGTGTGTGTTTATGAATGCATATAATCTTGAAGTGTGAATTACATTCAGTCCTTGAAATGTTGAAAAAAGAACAACAATCAAACGTTAATTAGAAAAAATATTTCGTCAAAAAAATTAATCTGCGTTTGATTTTGAATGTTATTGTATTTTACGTGTCATTAAAACTTTTTTCGTATACTTTCATTGAGTATTACAAGTTATTTATCTTCATATATAATGCGGAATGACTTTAAGCGTACATACTTACTTACGTTCTTTTTCTACTTGATATCTCATACTATTTATAACAAATCCAATCCAACAAAGTTGTCCATATATATATATACACGAAGCTTATTTCAATAACAGTGAATCATTCAATTGGTTTATTTTATTAGTTACTAGCTGTACCCTGCGCGCGTTGCTACGCCAGCAACTAAAATAAATTTGAAGGAAAGACATTATACAAATATTCAATTCAATTTGCATGTATTCAATACTCGAAAAATTTGTAATTCAATTTTTGGGGGGGAGGGGGTTGTTTGGCGGGGTGGGGTTTGGGGGGCGTATGGGGCGGGTATGCCAAAAACCTTCGAAGGTGTGAACTCGAAAAATTCGTAAAGTTTAAAAAAAAAATTGGGGGGGGTGGTTGAGGGAGGGGTTGGTAGGCCAGAAACCATTGCGGGAGTGTACTCAATAAATTTGTAATGTTTCACATCGATCGGTCGAGTGGTTTAGTAGTCCATAGCGGACATACACACAGACATTCATTTATATATATATAGATAGATATAGATAATTATGTCAAAACATTATTTTTAATTGGTTGCATATTTATACGTCAAATCAATAACCAATAGTCTCTCAAATGCATACTTATTATTCTTCCATCAATTTGTTTGATTCCACAGATTGAAGTTGAATTTGATTTTGCAGTATTAAAACAGCACGGAATCATAACTCATTCAAATATCTAAATTCGTGAACTACACTTTTGAATATGAATCCCTTTTCAAGGTGTCTGTACGTATAAGTTCTTGACCAATCCATCTATTTTCACAAGGCTTAAGTGCTTCTGTTTCTTAGGTTATCAAATAAGAGAATTATTATACATATTTCGCAGTAAAAACGTGTCCGATATATTATTTTATTTGCAGACATTCTATTGAAAGCATTTCTATGTTGTTTCATATAAATACAACTAGAAAGGGAAGCCAAATATTACTTTTTGATAATATTTAGGAATAAAATATTAGACAATGACAGTTGTATATTTTCACTCCAAAAATAAGTAAATATATATCAACAAAAGCTAAGAGATAAACTAGTAAAACATTTGAATAAAATTTGTAAGTAATCTTATATATAAAACCGAAACGGCGTATGTATGTATGTATGTCTGTAATTCCCTTTTGCATTGTTGTTGCAAGTTGCCATAAAAACGAATATGAAAGAAAATATGTTTGAATTTTTATCGGCAAAGACATTTAGTCAAAATGTAATAAATTAGTCTTCTACCAACTTTTTCCCGGCTTTTATTAATATAATAATGTTTATTATTTACGTGAAGGTATTATTTGACATTTCTTTGACAGCAAATTAGATTTTTTCCTTGAATTTGGACATTTTAATGGGCTAGAATGGGGCTGTCATCAAATTAAATAAAGTTTGTGATTTTATTTTAATTCTATTTTGGATGTTAGATTTTGTGATATAATTATGTCGAATGATATAACATTGAATAATTATTGGTCGCTTAGTCCGAGCGACGCCGGGTAGCAATACTAGTAAAATATAAATGATTGAAATGCATTGAACAATCATGCAGTATGACCTCAAACTGATTGAGAATACATATTTTTAAGCACGCAGTTATTTTTTTACCATACAATCAAAAAGTGTGGCTTTGTTGGTAATAGTCAATTCCGCAGTCGAATATTTGCGTAAAATAGACCGATTTTTCAATCAAACCCTATAAAGTTGATTATGACCAGTGTCCATTTGTTTTCAAATAGCTTTCGTCACATGCTCCTGGGATTTTCTGACATTTAATACATTCTACCAGTCCTTCGACCGATTGTTTAGCTCTCTTTTACTCGTTCATTTTATACTGTTGAAGCTCTCACGAATTTGAGTCCGAGTAACTATAATTTCACTTTTAAGGTGTTCACTGTCAATACTTGTTGAAAAGGCAATAATATTAAAAAATAATTAAACATTATTTTACTTATTCTACATTCAATTTATTTAGCACGGGACCGGTTTCTCTTATCGCGAGCATTTTCAACTGATAGGGAATACAAAAATACATTTGTATGAAACATCATATAAATTATTTGTATATTTCTATTACCAACTGTTTGTCATTCCTTTTATTAGTATTTTGTTTTTGTATATATAGCTCTGTATTGTCAGTTGAAACTGGTGGCAATGCGCGAAACCAGTGCTGATCTAAATAAATTTTGTGTGGAATAAGAACATTTTATTGTTGTTTAACCTATAATTTCATTAGGATTGGACACATGGATTTATATGCTATTTATTCTCACTCATTAATATGTCTTTAACTGTCATGTAAAACAACTAATATAGAGATGATCAATATCTACACGATTTCAGTTCACTCCACATTAAGAACAAACACGATCGAGAAAACCTTATTTAAAATTTCAGAACAGGAAGAAATCACACGGAACAATTGTCATTGCTTTGTATTGAAAATAGTATTCCAACACACGAGCCTCGCACATGTCTCTGCATCTAAGTACTATAAAGATATATCTAAGATGCCTTATATGAAGCACTTAATGCCACTTTTCATTAAGCACATCACCTCCTGAAGTTTAAGGCTGTACTCAACAGTTTACAGGATGTTTCGGTGGCAAAAACCACAAGTCGGGACCGTTCACTGAGGCTCTTAATTGCAAACAACCTTAATTTAACCTAAGTATCGGATCATTCGTTCATACCATTAACCTCAATATCTCAACGTCAGCGATGAAGGGCTTGAGATTAGTCTGTTTTCTCTTCATAAGGCTCGGGAACGCCTGCTTCCAATGTAATTATTCTTCAGGACATTTCAGAACTTCAATTCCCGAAATCAATTCACTTTGTTTCACAGACTTAGAGCACGTTTTACCTAGGTATATCATTAATATTCAATTAATATGTGGCATATTAGAAGTTTCAATCATAATTTTGAAATATTTTCATTTTAACTTACTTTCTCAGTGTGGAGCATTTTTATAATCTCTAATAATAAGTCGCACTTCGAACCCTTCTCTTTTTAAAGGGCAAGGAAATTATCCTTATTCTTTGTATATCATATTATTCTCAATATATCAAGTATTTCCCTTTTTTTTCGTTCCAACGGTATTGTTTATTTATTTGACAGGTTCACGAGCATTCAAACGATAAGTACGTTTAGAATGAAGTCAATTGTTCACTATTGCTATTTTTTAAATTTCGAACTATAAATATTATGGTGTGTCTGTTCATGCTTACTAAAAACAAATATCAAATTACCCTCAGCCCTCTTTTGGCAATAATTACAACTAAATAAAACTATTATTTTTTACAAATCAAAAAAAACGACGCCTACCTTACTTACAACTTTAACTTTGTATTTCATCTTTTTAATGCTTTTAATCAATTTCAATTTTTAAAATGTCGATTCTTAATAACAATCGATTATACCTAAATAAATAAGAGACAATTTTAAGTGTCATGCCTGTAAAATTATCGGGACTGGTTTCACCAATCGTGGACATCGTCAACAAATGCTACATAAATCTTGATTGTATAATTTATCAATTGACAGTAATCACGATGGTTAAAACCGGTCCTGGTCATGATACAATATATGTGGAAGTGGCGGTGAAAATTGTGTTGTATTGTATTTTTATCACCGTATTATAATGGAGGTCTACCAAGTAAATGCCAACTCAATCAATAAATTATATTTTAATCTTCAGTCCTATAAAAATTAAAGTACGAAAAATAGGGTTTCAGTAAAAATTACTGAAATCATTAGTGTCGTAATACTGGTGGGTACTCAGTACTCACGCAAAAGCTTTCACTGGCATTTTCGCCGCCTTTATCTATCGATATATTCAATCGAAGCGTATTTCCATCGAAGGCCCTAACACTTGCCCACAAATTCGAGTGAACGTTTTAAAACGACCGGTGTAATTTATGTTTACTCCTATCAACGCAAACAATATTGGCATATTCCAAACGCACCCCGCCCACAAGCGCGACCGAATATTTCAATTTGAATGGAAAGCCGGGATACGGCGCCCATGTTCTGCGGTCCACGAATAGCGATATATAATATAACATGTACATGCATAAACCATACATTCATAAACTGGATATTTATAGCGTCACTCGAGGTTGCCACATTGTATTATAATATTATTTCTGCGAATAAATAATAGATCCCCCAATTGGGTAATATTGCCGCTACGAAATATTTTTCATCAATTAAATAATAATATTCAAAGCTGATTCCAATTTCAAATTCGAAGTACTTTTGGGCCTTGTGTTCAGTTAAAAAAATACATAAATCAAATTAGGTTATTTAAGATAACATCCAAACTCAAGAACCAAAGATATTGATTAATTACAAGCAACAATTTAATATGGCAGCTATTGATTGCAATTGATATATCGATGGCTTAAAGAGTAATTTTTTTAACTCCACTTTTGGCTGAAAATGTCTTAATAATGCCATCTAGTTGTCCCGTAAAATTTTTTGTTTGTGTAGAGTGCATGGGAAAAGCGCTTTAGGAAAATTTGATAACTCCAATGTCGTTCTAAAACCTACGCTGCTAATTATCCAAGTCCGCCATTTTCCATTGTAACCTGTCATTCATTCGTTGTTTTACAGCGGTCGTACAAATAAATCGTTTGAAAGTCCTATCTGAATTTTTTCCTATTGGCTTGAAAATACCAAGATAATCAGTTTTTACCCTCTCCTACACAATTGACAAAAACGGAGATAGCAAATTTACTCTTTAAGCCATCGATATGTTTTATCATTCAACAATATTAACTTTAAATCATTTTCTCTAGATTACATCATATCATGGCCAAGAGACTGACGCCTTTTGGAATGAATTTTCTTTGGTATCAGACTGTAGAATAAACTCCATGTTTTTATCATTCAATAAATTTGTGAATTTGAGCCTAACAGATTAAATTTCTGTGACGTTTTCATTTCATTGGAAACTCCTTAAAACATAACGTGAATAGAACGATATTTCTATTCACAGGTCCCACATACATTTAAAAAAGATATATTAAGAACGTTTTATTTTTACAATAAAATTCGTGGCGTGCGAGGTACCGCTATACATGCACATGCTGGCAATTAAAGGGTTAATCAGTATGTATAATTTAAGCCAGGCCATCCTCTTAGTGTCATCGCCATATAATTTTGAAAGCCTTTTCATACTTTTATACCAATTCATCTCTTCTCGCCACGTGGACCTATGTACATATTTAATCAATTCTACTTGACAATAATTTTGAATTTGAAATGATTTTTTTGTTACAACTTTAATTTTTAACTGTCAATTTTTAATATGAATGAATTAGAACTCTTTGACGATATTGTAAAATATTCGTATTCAATAATCTTATTTGATGTTACTTCGTGATTATTTATCTGTTTTAAAACAGGTAAAAAATGTTCTTAGCAAAAACTTATGCGAATGAAAAAATCTGTAAGGAATTACAATATAAAATAACGACTTAGTAATTCATAACAAATCGCTATTATTATCAAAATTGACGGTCGCTTATTTTATTAGTATCACGTTAAAATACCTACCTTTATGAATATCAATTTTATGATATGATACATTGTTTAGACTGTTTATTCAACTTGTTTTATACCTAGACGCTTTAAATCACCAACTTGAACGCTAATCGCAAGTTTACTCTCGAATATACTGCGGCAAAGTATCAACGACATATATTTGAGTCGATTCTCTAATAATATAACAAGAATATCTAAAACATTTTTCATTGTTGAATATTTTTTTAACGGGTTTTTTTACAGTCTGGCTCAAGAATAGAACAGTGAAACCCTGATTCTACGTTTTTCAAGGGACCATAAAAAACAAACGATAAATGCCTGAAAGAGGAATACAATGTTTAAAATATGTAATACTTTTAAAAAACTTATTTATTTATTATTATACTTTGTTATTATACCTATAACATTCATTAAAAAAACATGCTAGGTTGCTTCTTTGCAGTTTGGCACTTCAATTTGAACAAGAAAAGACCCTTCAAATTTTCACATTTTCTAACAAATTCATCCTTAGAGAAAAAAAATATTTTCATTTTTTCGAAGGTCAATAACACTCCTGTAACTTTCATTGCAGATTCATTATAGCGGTTTTCGCCATCTTCTTCTACAGATGACACAAGTCTTCAGTAAGTGAGTCATCACCGGAAAAACAGTATGACCATGAATCGTAAACAATTGGACACTTGCAGTCTCAGGTTTTTTTTCTATGAACCGCTTGGATAGGGTCAAATTTGCTTATGAGCAATATTCAACAAAAACGGTCAATCGGGATAATATTTGTGACGGGATCCATAGCTTTTAGACAATACATCGAGGAAATCGACAAATAGGGGAACGATAATGCGGGATTTTTTAACATTGTTCTTATGGGTATCTGGCCAGGACTAAAGAAAATGAACGAACAACGCGGGAAAACGGTTTACGCGAGAATGTTAGATCGGGGTTCCACTGTATATAAAAATACATACCTAGAAAACAAAATCTCATTGCGTTCTTCTTATTACATGAGTTGTTACTTGGAAATATTAAGCCAACACTGCCCCAAATGAACTAGGTACAATACTGTAACCAGATCTCACCGTCACACGTTTCCAATAGCGAGCCGGCTCTCTCATAAATATGATCACATTTCTCATTTCATCCACAGCTAGGTAAACTACATATAATGGCGAGAGGTTGCGTAGAGTTAACCCTTTATTCTGACCGAACTTAAGTGACATAATTTACGGGCAAGCTAAATTATATTAAGCGTCGTAGCTTATGTGTGTTACAACAAATTAAGCGTCAAAAAATAGTTCCTTTAAATACGTTACATACAAATAAATCGTTAATCTTGGTGTAGAATGTATTTATAACAATTTTAATTGTAAGTATTCCTTAAAATTAAATAATGAGGCCGTGAAAAAGCAATGTATGAAAGGGTATATTTGGCGATTCGAGCCAAAGGCAATAGCTCAACAGATTCATATTTTATATTGAATGGATAGTGTGTAGTAGAGACTCCAATTACTCGACATCTCAACTACTCGAGTATCGAGTATTAAAATTTCAAAATACTCGAGTATACTCGAGTAGTTTCAGATGTACCAAAATATATATTTTTAATTCTAAGTTGTCTATATAAATAGATGATAAGTAAATAAAGAAATGTATTGAATATCATTAAAACATTTATTTCAATTTATACCACATATATTCCAACAAATTTTTAATTAATTTTGTGTTTTGTTTTTATATTTCTCGCAGAAGAAAAAACTGTCGACGATTATTACTAAAACGAGTATTACTCGAGTATTTTTCAAATTACTCGAGTATCGAGTACTTGGAAAATTGACGAGTATACTCGAGTATCGAGTACTCGTAAATCGAATTGGAGTCTCTAGTGTGTAGGCTGTAGGCCGTTCTCTTTAAGTTTTTCAATATTAATCGTATTTTTTATAATTATTTGTTATTATGAGTTTGTTATGGTGTCTTACTGAATGTACATGGGACTTCATGGGACATGAAACGATTATAAACTTGAAAATATCATATTAGTCTTATAGTTTGTAAGCAATATACGAATACAGACTACAAGCAACCTTGGTAGTGTCGTAAAATTGGCGTCACATTGAACGCAATTGACAAATAACATAATATCCACCAAAACATTTCGAGTTTTACAGTATGCCAAATTATTCTACAGCTTTAAACACAAAGCCTAATCCAAACATAGCGTTTAATGCCCCCATACGGTGGTTAATTTGCTGTTACTGGTTTATTTGTCTGTAAGCAGCCATTTAATTATATCGTTCAAAGCGTAATTTGACAGTTTTGTCATTGCCGTAAACGGTTGGGAATCAAAATGACATTCCGGCGATTTCACAGCGTTTACCCACTCACTATTTATAACAATAATAAATCTCAATCTTATTATTAACTAGACTAATTCTATTATGTTCAGGTGTTTTAGAAATAGCTCCAACTGTTCTGCTATTTTAAAGCAAAGATAATAAACTAACATTTATAAAATAATATCTTTCTATAAAATAAGATGAAGTGTCAATTTTGCGCATATTCTCTGGAACGCACATTCGAAATATTGCAGTGATAACTGTTGAGGAAATCATTAGTCATCCGAGAATGCGACCTACGTGAAAAGGAAAAAGAAAAAGAAGAAAAAGCATCGCGAAAATGTCAAGTGGCAAAGCTTGCACTGAATGAGTCGTGAAGTGAGCGGCAATTACTGAAACCGACAGTCTTTTGCTTTTCATTTGTCGGCCATTTCAAAATGTCAGGGACTGGTCGGGTTTACTAGAATCAAGTGCTTTTCATCTCAAACTATCTGCATTTAAGCATGTGACCTTTTTACCTACAACGAAATTAATTTCAAATTGTTTTCTATCTCGTTCTATATGAGTTGAAGATTTTTCGGGTGGTACGAATAGTAGAAATAAGATAAGTGATCTATAGTTGGTTTACTTTATTTTATTAAATAAACGTGTAGGTTTATAATACTTTACGGATCGCCAAAAAACTTGTATGTTTTTCTTAATTTAAATGCCTTTGATCGATTAGATATGTAATCATAAGTCATTGCTTGACTTTTCACAATAATTTAAAACACCCCTTACTACGGTTGTTGACTCGACATAAAATACTATAATATTGATGTCTTTTCAGCGTATGCGACTTTAATCAAGTCTTAAAATGGAAGGCGTAGTTTTATGAGCTTACAATCAGTTCTTTCATAATCTTATCATTATAATTGTATTCCATCTTGAATGAGGATTAACATACAGCAACTAAGTAACTTCTGATTATCGTTTTGTAATAGTCTTTGTGGAATACACACGCAGTATAAAATAATGATTTAAATAATTAATTTATATAATCCGTCAAATTGTAATCTAAAGTAAATTTTATATCAAGCATTTTTAATTCCGTATACATTTTATATTTAAATGAATCTTATTCATTAATGGTTGATATATTGGACCCTAAATGCGATAAATAATTTAAATTGATATCTGTCATCTGAAAAGGTTTCATGAAAGCTTACGTTTCCAACTGCTCAAAATATAAATCAATTGACCGCAGGCGAAAAATGCCGCTCGCCTTTTCCAGAATAGTAAAAAAATGTTAAAATAATATTTTCTTTCTCTTTCCAGGATGCGGGACTACGTGGAAGAAAACGAGAAGAACGATCCTCTCATTCACGCCCCAGATAAGAAGAGCAACCCTTGGGCGGAAAAGGGGAAATGTGTCATCATGTAAGGTCAACGCAACGCATGGGAAAGTGGGGAAAACATCAGAGCGGGGGGAAGGGTGAGGAAGCGATAGGAAAATTTAACATGCGAGATCAACCAGTTATCCAGAGAACAAAGCCAGTAAAATTATCTACAGCTACCCAAAATGGAGACCTTTAATTTTGAATTTGGAACGGATATGTATCATAGATAAAATCTTTATGAATAGAACTAACAAAACTGTATTCATGTGTTGCAACAAAAGAAAACGATGACACCAATAAATCAATATTTCATACTAATAAATAAATTGTGTATTATTTTTCTAAAATAATACTAAATAAAATGTTTTTTAATAAAAGGATTGCAGCAAAACTCATCAATTGCTACAAATTTAATCAATGTGATTTGTTCTTCAGATGAAAAAAAAATATCTCGGTTATAAAATTTGCGGTGGACAGAAGATTTCTGGTTGAAAAAAATGTATGAACGTGTGATATAATTCTTAATTTAATATTTTTTATCTGGAATGCTTTTCGGAAGGGTGTCGTAAATTCATTACTAAAAATATTTAGGAGTAATATTCATCATCGATCAATATTAATTATTATTACTTTGAGCTACCGAAAGGTAATAAAAACACACTTCATAATATTATATTATAATTTTCTTTTTTGTGAAACATTTCCAGAATGTTTAAAATTATGTTACCTGTGGATGTAAAATGTTTTTTCTGTACCAAAAATGTATGTACCTACCTATCCAAAATTAATTGTTAATTATTTATTAATTGTAATTTTTCTTTCATTATATCAGTCATTCATCAATAAAATTACAAAAATTAAATATATTTATTATAGTTTATCTCACATAATATGACTGCTTCAGTCCCTCACTTACGCTTTTTTTAAACATGAATATGTATGTATAAAGAGATTACGTGAAATCAACGAGATTGGTTTTACGCAATTTCAAAATCTTTTGGGTGGACAATTTTCTTCCAATTCCCAACAGCGATATTAATTTATTTAATAATATAATGAACACGTTATACTTTACTACCATTCCACATCATCAACATTGATTAGTGAATAAAATACGAATATAAATACCCGTTACTCGATGCTGAATTTCAGTATTCGGAACACGAAAATAGGGTAGTTTTTTTAATGACCCAATTGCATTCACATGGCTGCCATATTTGGTAAAATAATCTATTATTTCAGTAATAAAATTTATGATGCCAGACACTAGTGATATATTATTGAATATTGTGTTAATCATATGCAGAAGTATAACACAATGACTTTTTGATTAAGGTACAATAGAACAATCAATAATTTCCTAGGCGCATTATAAACCGATACCATAAATTATGTCTCCTCTCATTTCAACTGAATAGTTTAGAATTTCGTATCGTTCCACTTTAAAGTATAAACATAAATATATTTCAAGCTAGAATGTTTCTTCGTATGCCATTATTTTTATTTGTTGTCTGTGACTTTTGGCGCCATAAATGCACTACAGGCTTGCCAACTGAGATAACTCATTTTGAACTAGAGAAGTTTTATACCGTAAATGTTAAAGTTTTAACAAAGTGTAGGTTTGTATCGGAACGAATATAATAATTTTTGCATCGTACGAAAGGAAAAAAGAAAATTATTCATCGTAGTTATATAAACATAGTCTCTATAAGCAATACTATTGTAAATAGATGGTCATTATAAAATTGAGTAGCTACTATGTACAACTTTTTCAATCGATCGAGTCGTAACTACATATATCTTTTGAAGCCGGGACATAAAGCAATTATTATTGAATTCAACTTTCAAACTAAATTCTAAGCCAGATGGAACTGTCAAAAGTTCCGAGGAAAAAATATAGAATCCTATTTTCTATTCGAAGTTTCACAGATTTCATCTTTGTACGTGTCTTAAAAACCTAAGCTAATTGAAGAATGTAAATTTAAAAAAAACTCAATTGAAACATTAAACATCATAGAAGGAGAAGAATGGAAAACCGAACGTGTAAATTTTTTTTAATCATCAAAGCAACTGTCAAACAATAAAATTTGCATTGCAACTTGATACTTTTTACAATCTACGGCTGAATTTCAACGACTACATTTTTCGATTCCACTTTTTATCAATCAAATTTATCGCACCAAATATTTTTTATAGTATATATTTTAATGTATACCCTATCCTACTCACGTACAGCTATTTCACAAAATATATGTTTTTTCGCAACGCAAGAAACCATATTTTGGTAAGGTAAAAATTATGGAATAAGAATCAATCGGCTGTGCAGTCACTTCTTTCATTCAACATTACTCAATGCATCCTAACATATATCAATAATACCTGAATCACAAACATCAAACTGAGGGCTTTTTCGATGTTGCATTATGTTATTATTCATGTATTTAATTATAGAGAAAGAGTTCGTATTATTTATAATAACTATAATGATATAACGTTATGTCAGTTAAATAAAGAAAACTTTAGACAAACAAATCTCTATTCGCCCCGAAACTAATATAAACTATTCGCTGGTATTTTTAAAAGCCGCGTAATTTCAATCCAATATTATTTGAGTATTCACAAAGAATTGATAAATATCCTGAAATACACTTTTGAATAATATCTTATTAAGTCCATGATTGAACGATACAATTCCGGTGCCTTTCATGTAAAGAAAATCGTGTATTTCTGGTCTTATGATAATAATCTATGTAATGCAATGTGAAGAGATATCACTTCTCTATCTACGGACATTTTTCCTCGCCCTAAATTCTCTCTTATCTTAAACGGAAACGGTAGAAAATCCAAGTAAAAATTATGCTACATACTGACGGTGTGTGACGGAAACTTAATGACAAACTAGACGATCAATATTTTGAGATTTCGAATATGATATTTTTATCACAAATAAAATGCCGACGGTTAATTTAGAACTAGGTTTTAAAAAATGTTTTTTTCTATCGTCATTTTTGTTAACTTATATTTAATTATATATTATAACATGTATAAGATTGACCTTATAGATTTTAATAATAACTTGATATTTTAATTAATGTCAATGAATATTAAATAAAATAACTTTTTCGATTAAATATAAAAATAGCCATAAATTGGGAAAGGATTAAAAAAAATATTGAACAAACTCTAGATACAGTGCGCTCAGCACTGTTAGAGTATTGATCATAAATAATAATATTGAACATAATAGTATTCTAATAAAAGGAAGTTTTAAATATTTCCTCATAAAATATCCACGAAATGGAATTAAAATAAAATGATTAAAAACTAATGATATTTTTATTTTAAAATGCGTCTAATCTCATGAAATTAAAATAAAATTGATAAAGTAATCGGAATTAGATTCGATTAAATAATTAAAGTAAATTTAACAATTTCTTTTTAATAAACAAAAAAAAATGTCGCTGATTCTTATTATGTATAGCGATATTCTACTTACTTCTCTTTCGGGACAATTTTCAGAGACAACTGGTTTATTTTGAAATGGAGTATGCGATCGTTGTCCATAAAAACACTTGCAGCATGACGTCTGACTTTTAGCTCATCGATAGAGCAACTTCCACTTTCCAACAATAATACGTGAGCTTGGAGTCTTACCGTCTTGATGCATCGTAGCCTTACCTCTCCGGTAGATGGGAGTGACGGTCTAATTTTATTTTTATTTCACATCCAAACCTTTTGTCTCCGCGAATCGATCGCGTCTCTTCTAATAATATTATAAATATACTTAGATTTTTCGCCATTAGAAGGGCATTCATCATTGCATAGGGATTATTTAATATTGGGCAATTCTACTTCACCACGATGCTTCGACAACATTCAATATAAGATGGGACGGTATATCACACCTATCGGTTAGCGAGTTTTCAAAGTAATATATATTCTAAAATATCGAGATTAAAATAAAATAAGTAAATAAATCTTAAGTCTAACAATAGTGGATCATAAATGAAGTGCTAATATGACAGGTCTTCAGTCTGGTCCTTAACGATAATTAAAATTTAATAATATAGAATGTTTGAACGATTCTATCCAACTATTGGACACCCAGAGATGAACTTTTTTTGTCCATGCGCATGGCGCGCATAGTGCATGAGCAAATAAAGTGCGGTTAATATAATTTTAAGCGTGTTGGACTATGAAGTTAAAACAGATCTTTTTTAATAGTATACTCGTAAGCGGGTTACGGATGAAGACTCTGTCATAGAGGTATCGTAGAGAGTAAAGATAAAAATTAAGATTTAAAATTAAACAATCTAAATAGATGTTGCAAATCATAACTTAACATAAGTAACTTTCTATCACAAATCGGCGTTCGCGAACTATAATTCTCAAAATCTTCGAGACTTCCTACTAGCTTATGAACTGTCTGAAATCAAGACAATATACTAGTTAAGTTTCTTTTAATCAGTATATTATATATGTAAAACCCTTCGTTTTTCGTTTATAACCCTTTTTCATTGTTATAATTAATCTATCCGCAAATCTACAGTCAGAAAACAATTGAAACTTATTCAAATAAAAAAAAATCAATGGAGAAAGAAGCCCACGGTCTATTTATATCAATCATCCTTATGGAGCCATCACTCTATCGATATACAGACATTATTACTCCTCAAATAATAAAACCTACATTGTACAAATTCAACTGACTCTATATATCTTAACAATACCATTCCATGGCAAATAAGCCATCCCACAAATATAATTTTCCCTCTCCGATTATTGATTCTTAGTAAATGATAACTCTCATTTTTATATCTTAATACACAGCGCGAGAAGCTAGTATAACTAGGAGTAGCTGAGTATTTCTTTAGAAGAACATTGTATAAGATTTTTAAATCATCACATTCGTCGGAATCATGTTAAAATCGTAATAATACTACTAATAATAAAATAACAGAATGTTCATCGTTCTGGTTAAAAAAAAAATACATTAAATATAATGATAACTGTGGGAATGATATCATTTTTTGAAAGCGCAAGGTACACGAGCAGATATCACACTTCAATCACTTGACTGTATAAAAATATTTCATTTTCGTTTTCACTGTCTCTTGTCACAAAAATAAATATCTTCCCACTGGCAAACGTTTGAAATTTAAAGCCGGCATCGAACACTATGCTGATTCTTTCGATGTCCTCTTTAACTTTTGAATGTTCGACTTAAAGTAATTAAATATTAAAAACGTCTAGGATTCTTTCCTCTATATAAACTCTACGAATAAACTATGTATCGCTAGGCGAAATTGTAAACTTTTCGCATTCTTTAAAAACTCTTATTAAATTTGATATTATACAAATCTTGTGCTTGCCATTTTAGAATATTGAAAATTTTGGGGCAATATGTTAAATTTATAATATCGAAATAAGATTTATAAAAAAAGCTTCGTTTGTACTTCAATTTGTCGTTATGTAAGGAGTTAAAAATGAACACGTTAAATACTAGAAAGTGTTAACTAGATGCCGCCGTACAGAGGGGCACACTTAGCCGATAGGACCTAGAAAAAAAAACATATATAAACGCAAGCCTTTCTGGATGAGGGCGATTAATAATATATATTGAAATCGCTTGTCGTAAAATATAATTAATAACAACAAATTGATTTTAAATAAACAAAGAACAATACATGGATGACGTATAAATGATAAAACTAACATAATTAAATATAAACAACATGACTAAAATACATAAATATAAAACCATCATGCAAATAATCTAGATCTATAAGGTCAAACTTACACATGCTTCGTTTTGTTTTTTTACTACTATAGATTTGTCAGTGAGCCGTTTCGTCCGTTTTGAACCATTGAATGCGTTTGGGTAGATAATTACTTTCAATTCCGCTATCGCCAAAATATAGAGCATTAGATTAAATCGTGCTTAAGTTATCTGTGAGATGATTCGGCCATTCGAATGGTCGGAATTTAAAATCCTCGTAGCTATCATACGTTTAGATGTATTCTGTTTTACAATGAAACATTTTTCAGCCATCTAGAAAGTCTCTTTGTATTCTCCTTGTTTGAAAAAGATTTCTGTTTCACCATTGATCATTACTACAATATCACAATAGTTTATCTTGTAAAACTTAAGACATTTAAAAACATTAAAATTAGTGTGTAACATTTTACCAATGTTGTATTTCATATTCATAGTGTACCTACTTCGTATATATACCTAAGATCAAAAATTGTATGTTATTGAATACAAAAAGATTGAATAAACGAAAAAAATTAAATAGCCTTTTATTTCAACATTTATATTCTTTTATGTATAGGTACGCTGACACAACACCTTCGGATATTAAATTTAGAATTAGCGCCCAAACACAAAATCTCAAACACACAATACAAATAAATTTAACTGGAATCAGCAAAGCATCTTTTATAATCTTTTTGGAATTTATTCACTGTAATAAACAAAATGCTATTTTCATCATCGTTGATTTTATTGTAGTTGGTTCTGTAATATTTTTCATGCGTACAATTTCGATTCCTATAACTTTATTATGACATAATACAGATTTGAAATCACTTATGTAGCAAAAAACAAACATTCTTTATTTTTTTGATATAATTACATTAAAATTCGTCAATACGACATAGGCACACATCAGATACTGAGGAAGTGACATTTTATTCAGCAACTCTACGCAAAATAATTTAAATAGTTTTAAGGACAGTCCTGTCCCTTTTGTAGCAAGCAATATTCCTCAATAGCGTATACCATGCAAAAGATTAAACACACCTTAATGCTAAATTAAAATAATTCCATAAAATAATATAAATAAACTTGACTTTAATCAGATAATAATAAATTGAAACAATTTTAATACATATGTTTATTTTGTGGATAATATTACATAATCAATAATAGTAATGAGTCGGTATGTGACATTCAATATCTTAAAAATAGTTTGTGAAATTTAAAATACATTAAAATTATCATTAAACATAATAATAATGGATTTATTCTTGGTTATATGTACTCGATAAATCATTACTTCAAATTTAGCTGGTCACACATACATATCTTTGAATACAATATCTATGAGAACTGTACTTTCCTACACAACATATTATATACATCAAGAAATACTATTCATTATTCCTGTGATAATAGAAGTAAAACAAATGCCCCATACATACATTGTTTTAAAATAGTGTTTAGTTTTAGTTCCTATAAAATCTCTGTAAAGTCCGTCATATCAAGGTACTGTACTCTCCCTGCCTTTTCAAATATACATTTATTAGAAGTAAATCACCGGGATATCAACATTTTCAATTTTTGATTGTAATCCAATAATAGCTGTTGCTTTCAAAATGACTCATGATAAAGAAATAATATTTTAACGGTTTAGAAAAGATTTACTAAGCTAATTAATGCAAGTTCCTTAAATTGTCTACTTGACAGAATCTACAAAATCTGGAAGAAATTCAATTGAAATCGTGAATAAAATTATTGCTAGGAACTAATCAGTATAGAGAGGAACTAATTTATTTTATTATTATTTAAATAAATAGCAAATATATCGTTGGCCTAGAATGCAAAGTTAAAACTCCTACAATACTAAAGATTTATATTGATAGCCAAATGAGGCACACAATTTATTAAAGCCTCCCCTTTTTCAAATATCTGATGATAATATCAAACTAAAATAAATAACTAAAACAATTTATCAATATTAAAATTATAGAAACATCAGATAATAGTACATTTAAAATTATTTCACTTGTGATTGCTTCCCATGGTAGATGATAATAAAAAAAAAAATCTCGTTTAAAGTAACTTACTTGAACAAATATTTTTACATCTGAATTGATTTCTGCTGTAATCATAAAAAACATTGCTTACTCATTAATACAAAGAACTGTGAAAACAACAATGTCAACAGGTGGACCGCATTATTAACACTTAACATTAACACATACTTCAACAATACATTGTGATTATCTCAAGATATAATAAATAAGTTTCAGTACTAGTCAAATTACTGTCAAAGTATGTATGTAGCAAGAATCTCGATATCATTCTTATGGTTTGTGGTTTCTTCCCTGAAATAACATGTTTCACACAGTTCTTGGGTTTAGTTTAAATAAAGCCAATACATTCTCATAATTGCAGTTATTTACGACAAGAGTTTACAGACACAGCTTTCTTACACTTCTGCATATGGCTATTGCCAATAAAAAAATTCCCCTTACAATCAATGAGTTAGTCATAGGCGGTTTAATGTTTTGTTGGTGAACAGCACAGACTGTGGGTTGTGCATCACTGGTGCAAACACATAGGACATAAACAAACTAATTCCTTTTTATGTATTTTCATGTGAAGATAGTGGAGTTGAAAGCTTAACATTCTAGACTGACAATATCTTATATTTGAGAGACATGCATAAGTAAGTAGAAACATAATCTTATTTATAAAACAAAGACTGTTGTCAGATTTGTCGCCGATTGGCTATGGTTAAATGTTATTTGAATCAAACAATTCATAAAAAAAAGATTGTAGGTTCCTAACATAGAGACTTTGTTACATAGTCATTTTGAATTTGTTTTGTAGAACTGGGATTATATTAATACATATAACAAATACCAAGGTAAGCCGGATGGAGCTGCAAAGTTTGAAATCAATTATGACTAAGAGTACATTTAATAATCTGTCAAAATTTATTACACAGCAATTAAATATTCAAGAGTTTATATAAATATAATGTCCAGGGTGACAAAAAAAAATACACAGTACTACAATACGATGCAATATTTTTCAATGCACATATCTCAATGATTCGAGAATGAAGGACTAAACAGGCACAAAAGTTCTGAATCCCAATAAATGTTTTGGCATTCAGTTTTCTTTCATTAAAGTGATTTAATTTCTTAAAGATAGGGTGCGAATCCTCACTTATTGAATCAGTTCAAGGCAAAACTGTTTAAAGGTAAGAAAAAGTAGACTAAAGAATTTTTCAGTATGTAATTGTATACAGCATTTGAAACACTTCCAATTACCCAATGGAATATAAAAGATATTCAAATGACTCCTTCCAAATCTGGTCGGGGAGGGGCCACAATATAAAGAGGAAACTGTTGAGGAGCTTCGGAGCGCCCTCTGATTGCACTTGTAGAGGGACGAGCCAGTCGAATTTCACTAGCCGCTTGACCGCAGCGGCCGCATCTCCCGGCAACAGGATCGCATTCTAAATGAAAAGCATGACCGCAGCAGTACGCTCGAACTAACGGCTTAGAATGAAGAGGGTTGTGACAAGCCGCACACGACGCCGAAGGAACCGGTAGAATGCGACGCGATCGAAGTGCCGTCGCCAATGTAACGTGTAACTCGTTTCCAGTTATCCGAGAAGCGGCGTTCACCGCTTCCGCTCCGCCTCTAGCTGCTTCAAGTAAACCAGTGAGGGCTCCTCTGAGAGCACCTGCATGCCCTCCTCCTCCACACAAACGAGCCACTAGCCAAGGCAGCGGCAGGTGACGGGCGGCTCCTTCTAAAAGCAAGGCCGGGAGTGGAGCCGCAGGGGCTTCGGGCAGTCGGGCCACTCCTTCGATCAGTCTTGTCCAAAGGGATTCGGCATCGGCGGGTCCGGACAATTTTGCCGCTCTCATGCACAGAGCGCAGGCTTCCCCAGCTAGCCTCTCGCGCTCCTCTCTTTCCTGAGCGTTCAGCATGAGCGATACCGAAGCATCGAGAGGGCGGCTGATAAATCTCCTGTGGACTCGAGACACTTTGGTTCGGCGGCTTTTATCCCTCGTTTTCGGACAATAGCTAGAGCTGCTTCGGGCCGAAGAACGGAAGGGGCTTCATTCAAAAAGTCTAAAACTGCAGCAGGGCGAAGTTGGCAGAGAAGATCTAGATGTCGTGCTGAAGTATCGGCATCTGCTGCCCCTAGCCGGTTGATTATTTCCATGAACGCTAAAGCAGACGAATCATCTTCGATTGTGCCGAGAACGACAGGAATAAGATCCGGCAGCTGTCCAGCTAGAAAGTTTGCCGTCCGCTCTGGCCACCGACTCGCCAAGCGGTTACCGGCACTGACCACTTGTTTGCTTATCAATCTCTCCTCATGCAAAGCGTGATTTTCTAAATATGCAAACATGTCTGTATCAGATCCTGGGTCATTTAAAAAAGTCTCTAATATATCATCGTATTTCTCTGCCCTCTCTAGCAAATGCCTCACCACCTTCAACCTTCCAGTCAATTGTGCCGTTTCCATAATTTCCTCATGCATAAAATTTTCAGATACGCTATTAGAGCAAGCCAACAAGCTGAGCCATGCCCTTTCAATGAGAACATTAGCTTCCGGAGAGTCGGATTTTATTGCAAAATGCTTCTTTAGATTTGATATCAGCTGGGTGTCAGGGGGTAATGATCCATTCGCTAAATGATTGGCAGTGAACAAAACTATCTCAGCTGTTTCTTCTTCCTATAAACAAAAATCAAATATCACTTAGATCAGCGTTGTCCAACAGAAATCGTTTGGTGGGCCAAATAAAATATTACCGGTAAATGGTGAGCCGCATAAAAAAATAAAACAAACGTAATACACAAAATGCCGATATAAATTCACGCCCCTGCTTTTTTTGTATCATTTATGAATAACCAAATTTTAAAATATATTTGTAGAAGGCTGCAAACTCCGATAGAAAATATTAAATTGGGCCACTGAAAATCTTTAAATTGGGCCGCGTGTTGGATATGGCTTACTTAGATAACAATACTTAAGTAAAATACAGTAATAGTTACTACAGTATAATATTATAAATACCGTAAACGAATTCGGTTCCTCGGCCGTTTGGAGTACATTGTGCAGAGACATTGTCATTTTCAGCCGATTACGTTTCCCCATTGGTCCCATAAAAGGAGGCTCCGTAAACGCCATGCCTAACATTCTTAGCGTGGAGCCGGCGTCGTGGAGTAGTAAAGCTCGAAGGTGAGGCAATGGGGTCGATGAATCATCGCCGTCGTACAGAAGGCACCCTAAGATCTAGAAGTAATGGTGAATTTGTGTTAGTTTTCATAAAATTGTGATTGATCATGTGGACTGGAAAGTCACTGTGAAAGGACTGAAGATTAACCTTAGCCTCACCATATTGTTGTATGTATTGTATTGTCATGTGTTGATTATTAAAAACTATACGCTATCACTAGGATATGTGACCTGTACAATCTATTCGTTTGGCTGACAGTAAGACATTGGGTCACGTAATTTAAAGAGACATTTAGATATAGTATTACATTCGTAGATATCATCAAACACTGCATGCTATATATTAAAGAAAATGAGTCTTCCATCAAATAATAATAACATTATATACTAAATCAAAATGACAACTTAACAGAAGAGCAAAGACTGTGAAAAAGAGAAGTGTTCACACATAGCTAATAGGTTAAAATTAGCAAGTAAATGTAAAACGTACAAGTTATACTTTTATTTATACTTTATTCAAAAGCACACAACAGTACAATGCTATGAGTTATATTTTAAACTGCTTTTAAGACATTATCATAACTGACAATACGTGGGTGTAGGGACATACGGGCGAAACTACAAAAATGGCTGTTTTGAGTGAAATATGGCATTGTCATGCTCAAATGCAGTTCTATAAGATATAAAAATATGAAACTTGTACGAAGAGCGGTTTACCAGATACATATTGCTTGGCTTTCCTGCAAATCCGTAAGAACAAAGTATAACATTGAAAACTGTTTTGCCATTTATCTCAGTTCGTTGTTTTTGTAGTTTCGCCCATATGTCCCTACACCCACGAATAGTTCTCCATTAAAATATGGTTATAATTTATATTTTATAATAACTGTTGATCGGAAAAAAGTTTTTTTTTCAATAAAGTGCTTATATGCACATGGAAATGTAACTATTCATAATGCAATCATAGTCTAATAGTCCAAGATTTTATACATGTCAGTGTTGCACAAAACCTTACAATCTAACCTCATGGCGTATTGAAGGTCTATCCTGAGGTGGAAGAAGCCCTCTTGGGAAATCCCTTCCAGCAAAACAGTCCGCAACATATAACAAGAGGGCATCACCGGGACACGAATGCGGTTCGCCTCTCTTTCTACAGGATGGTCCGCCAACCAATGGGAGCAGTTCTTTCAGCGGTAGTGGTGGGTCTCGTAGAGCAGAGGAAGTTACCCGGACCCAAGCTTCCCACAGACCAAGGCGTTTGCATTCAGTTAGAACCTTCAATAAAACAAAACATCACATTACAATCCCCAAGTGGACAGTGTCAAATGTTTAGCTGGATAGACGGGATAAAAATAACATAACCATATTTACCCTACATGAATTTAGAGCATATATATGTCAATTTTGATATCTAACCATTACTGGTGTCAAAACATCAAGTAATGACCTACATGTAGTCCATAACCGATATCATTCCAACATAACAAATTTATAAATTCATATGATGAAGACAATCTTTTTAATCCTAGCTGTAGCAAGAGCAATTAAATAGCCACTATTCCTGTCCTAGTCCTATTCTTTATCTCGACTCTCTTCAAAAAAGAGAAGTCGAGCAGCTGAGTAAGAAACAGTTGCATAGATATGGGTAGAAATTTACGACAGGACAAACATCCATGTCATGTTTGCAATGCAATAGAGAAAATAAACAAAACTTACCTGATGTAAATCCATGCAATCAACGGGCAGATGCAAAAGTGCTTTCTGCAAGCGTAGTGGATCTGTTGCGACAAGCTGCGACACAATTTGTTGACAGACAGCGGGCGGAGCTCGAGGAAGACTCCCTTCAGCGGCACGACGGCCGGCAGCGGCTCCCACACAATTTTCCACACCGACTGCTACAACTGCTTCCCATATTGGACCCCATAGTGTGTCACTAGAATGCAAAAATAGCAAATGCTAAGCAGTTCAGCTAAAACAAAATTCATTGGAATTGGTTTGGCGTTTAAAAGGTTAAGATTGAAGATCAATTTAAAAGTGTAGTAGTGTAATAATCACTGTCATTATGTTAGTCGTACATTCCAGTCGGCATCAAAATATGGCATATATGACTGATAGTATAAAACTATGTCAGTAACAATAATTTATATCAATACATACATGCATTTGTTTCTAATTTGATTTTCTTCACTGATATTTAAAATGACTGACTGAATGACAGAGTGGATGATTTACAATTGTATAAATCACAATAACTCCTGCTGTAAACAATACAAAATATTATATTTTTATCAAAGTATAGTAAAATAAGTAGGTTTCTTACAGGAGTTGCATTTGAACACAAGCATCGATCGTGGCCAGTGCAGTGATGGAATCACCCAATTGCAGAGCATCATTTGCTAATCTATTGAGTAAAACATCAGCACGTTGTCGAGAAATTGCTTGTCTGCCAGTTTTGCCATCAAGTGACTGAAAAATAAACATAATAAATGAATCTGATACATTTATTTGACAAATTATGTAATTAACCTCTTTCCTGATGAACTGGTTTATGAACATTCCAACAACTAAGATTTAAAAAATTATTTCATCAGTGCTTATTTTAAATAAACTCATGGAGGTTATCAGACCAAATAATGCATACTTATTTGAATAAAAAAATCTTGTCTTTTTTTATTATTTTTTAATTAATTTGCACACTGCAATCAGGCATCTCAATCTATGAGATGCTAGCAGTCAACAGACCGGTTTGCTCATCACTAACATTATCAGCACATACCTACGTAGATAGACTGAGTTTCAGTGAAAGCTTCAGTTGCTTCAAAAGTTACTAATAAATATCATAAATTCACACCTTAAATTCGCTGGTCATGGTCTCTAGCGCCTGCACCCATCGGCCCATGTCCGCATGGTGATGAGCGGCAGCATGGGCCGCTCTTACTCCCACGCGGTGCAATCCCGCTCTTCCCAGAAAAAGGATAGCTCCCGATAAACCACCGCCTGCCGCTGCACCCCCCAATGCTCCACACCCAGCTCGCGATAGGGCTTCTGATACTTTTCCACCGGTCGCAACACCCTATAATAAATATTTTGATGGATGATGATAATACATGCAAAAAATAATTCTTTTACTATTTTAGTATATTTCTTATCCAATAGTGACAAAAGTTAAAGTGGCAAGTAATTTATATGCAAAGTTAAATTACAACGTGAAATTGATTGATTGATATAAATTCAATTCAGCTTATGGATAATAATTGGAATTGTATGCATAGAACAAAAGCAATTTGAATCTCAGAAATAACAGAAGCTAAAATTTAGATACAGTAAAACCTTGATATAATGAACCTCAATACAACTGACAGTGGATCAACCATGTAAATCTAGACATTGTAATACAAATAAAAGTAAGGGAATAGTTTTTGTTGAAAATTTGATCAACGAAACGCATCACTTAATTTACAGCAAAACATCCTTACCTTGAAATGTGCATTTGCGTATACAAGCTGGGCATTTGAGAGATCGAGTGTCTCCAAAACCGTTGCAGAAGAAACATCCCACAGATGCAGTGTCTCTCTATCATCAAGTAAAGCTAGCCGCCTTGCACCCAGCCAGCGAAGAGCTGCTAATCTCCAGGGTAGAGCTGCGCGTTTGAGGGGTAAAGCTTCGGGGCCTGTAGAAGCCCATCGTACCTAAAAATTTGGTTTGGCATCAAGTCTAATATGAATTTTAACGCCATATACTGTATACATACAACTACTTATTTCTCATTTTCTTCACATAGTCTATGATTTCAACAATAAAGCTCCAACAAGTTGAATATCATTATTATTTACAACGTTCTGAGTGTTGTTTACAATTCATCGAGTTTGTCAAGGATACATCACTTGGCATGGTGCTTATTATATAAAAGTGTTTCATTTGAACAGAATCTTTGTAGCATTCTATTTTCAGTTTGGAGAGATCGAGTTGATCTTATCACTCTCTTACCATCCCTTTACTGCATTATTAAAAGAGCGATGGAAAGTTCAGCTACATAAGAGATACTTATTAACCACTTTCCCGGCAAATTATTTTAACAAAAATGTTCCAAAAAAAATCTTTTTTTATTTTCTTTTGATTTGAAGCATATAAATATAATTTTTATTAAAAAACATTTTGCCCTTCGAAGTCTATTTTTTTTAATTTTTTTAAATTATTATTTTTTTCTTAGAATATTATATGTACATATTATATACATAATACCATATCATGAAATAGTCTCATACAATGTCAGAAATCGTGAAATTACATGAAACACGCCGAAAATCAAACGATGATTTTAAAATGCTCATATGGGCGGGCTTCGGGTATCACACGTATTGGCGTGAGCGCCGAAATTGGAACACTTTTTTTTACACGTATTTTTGTGAATGCCGGGGAAGCGGTTAATCAAAAATATCGTAAACCAAAAAATGCCTTTCATAAATGGGTTAAAATAAATGATTAGAACAGATCTTTGTCTTTAAGTAGCAATGTCTAATAAGTAAAACTAAAATATCCTGGTCCACTGGTAAGAACTGTACCTGATGAAATTGTATATTGGACCCTCTCGCAGAACATAGCACTGGGTCTCTTCTAGTTTTTGATGACACTGGTGGGGGTTGCCAAGCCAGTAGTGGCAAACTGTCCGAAGGGCCTGAAAGAAGTGCTTGGCACGCAGCACGAGCTTGTCTGATGTTGCTCGAGCCACCCCACACTACGACAACTCGGGTTAGTGTTGCCAGTGCTAATGCTCCATCCCAGCCAGGCTCGATAGCGCACACCTGAAAAAAATATTAATATAAATAATAACAGAATATTGAAATCCATATTTTTTCAACGCTTAGTAAGCAGTGACTCGGCCCCATAGGGACAGAGAAAGCTAACTCATTTTTATACTTTTGATGGTTTCGGCGGTAACTTTGTGGAAGTTCATTTTAATATAAAATTTAAAATAACTTTGATTATTCCAAGTATTGTTTGTGCTACTAACTGTGACACGTGTTTCGCCTCTTTCAGAGGCATTTTCATACTTACCATCGCAAAGTTTGCTTAAGTAAATGAGAAAATTTACTTGAGCAAACTTTGCGATAGTAAGTCTGAAGATGCTTCTGAAAGAGGCGAAACACGTGTCACAGTTAGGAGCACAATACGTGGAATAATCAAAGTTATTTTAAATTTTATATTAACTCATTTTTCTTTACTTTTCAGGAGAACCAAAAATTTTCTTAAGAAGCTTATGCATTCTATTGTTACTTATTTGTCAAATATAAAATTTTAATTTATTCTAATGTGTTGTTTCAAGGTTTAGTGTAGCTATGAACAAGAAAGTGATTTTAATACATATTGAAATATCTTCGAATTCACTTCTCTTAATGATGTCATTTTGACACATTTTTAAAATATTCTTTGTATTAAGTGGCATTCATAACTCAAAACCTGCAAAAATCGAGATACATTTCTTTTAATTTACAATATCAAAAAATCATCAATAGATAAAACAGCAACGTATGCAGGCCATTGTGAAAGTAATTTGTTCAAATATTTAAATAATTAAAGACCTACAATAGCATGACTTCCAGACTTACCTCTCCTCTAGCACCAGAGAACAAACAAGAGACTTTAGAAGACCTCACACCCAGCGTTCTGGTGAAACGAAGCAGCCAAACAGATCCTCCGGTATCGGCTACGACTGCCGAATTAGAGGGTCCGCCATCGGTACCGGGTGTCCAGCAAGCCTTCAACACACCCCAAGGGCCCCCGCCGCATGCCTCAACTAGCCTTAAGACGGTACCTTCGCAGGACTCGTACATTACAACAACACCGCGGGCAAAACCTAAAAAATTACAATAAAATGAGAATTCATGAATTTTGTCTCTCATGATCAGCCAGATTAGTATTGGATAAATTATGGTTAAATAAACTCAGGGGATAATTAGTACTGCAGATGTTATCTAAAGAATCCATGATAACAAAAATGTATAATTACTGGTGTTGCCATGTTATGCAATAGCTTTCTTCTAAAAAAAATGTTTATTGTCTGTGAAGTTTTTAAAAAAAACCAATCCATTTAAGATATCACTGAAATACTCACAACTCAAAAAATTACAAAAAAACATTTTACCCAAAATGTACGATGGTAAAAAGAATAAACAAATTACACACAAATTATATTTACAAAATTGATAATATATTTTTTTATAATGCAATCTTTACCAGCTAGCAATCTGGTGCCGTCCTCGTTGTAATCTAGTGTTGTGACCGATGCCTGATCTCGGTGTTGCTGACAGCACCAACGCAACGCTTGAGCAGCAAAAGCCATCACCAGTCCATGAGATGTCCCTATTGCGATGCGCTCCCCCCAAACAGCCACAGCGCTTCCCACACCGGCCCCAATTCGATCCTAAATAAAAAGGTTACTTATTAAACGTGTAAATGGATGAGTTTAAATATTTTTTGTGTTGATATTGATTCCCCCGCCACTTCTATAGATGCACCATCATAACTTGACCGCCGTTCAAATTCGGAACTAAAACTGTCCCCATATAGTAGATACATTTTAAAGCCTTCAAAGTTATATTGTTTTAGTAAAAATATATTTTCATGACGATTTTGTTTCATTTATAACTTGCATATAAAAATGTGTTCATAAATAAACAAATTTGATTGAGTATTACAGTTTTTACGCGATGTGGCGCCCTCACAAGCGGTCAAGTTATAATGGTACATCTATAGTCACACTATTTAACAAATATTACATTAGCATAAAGCACACATAATCTTTCCTCTTCTTCCACCTTCACTACCATTGATGAATGGAGGTTTAGTAAGACTAGTAATTATTTGGTCAGTTTCTAATTCGATAAATGGTCAGTTATAAATACTTAAAACGGTCAGTAATAAATACTTGAAACGGTCAGTTAAAAATAATAAATGGTCAATTAAAAAATAATAAATGGTCAGTTAAAAATTATAAATGGTCAGGTAATAATTAATTTTGGGTCAGTTTTTTATTGTAAAATGGTCTATAATTTTCTCTAAATGGGTCAGTAGATATCTTTAAACGAGGGATATAAGTTATATTATAACATATAACATTAAAAATATATGGTGTTCATATCCTCGCTGGCAATCTTAAAATTGAAACGTCAAAAATAAAGTCATAATATCATTTCATCATCAGACATAGGTCATAATATGTCATATAATTTCAGCTTCATATCAGCTGGGTAATCTTAAAATTGATATGTCAGAATGAACCATAAACAAAGGAGACATATGTTTGAAAATGTTACCACAGACAATTTTACATTTGTTTGCATATTTATATATGTAGCGTTTAAGGTTTTGATTTTAGTTTTCGCTCATTCACAGGCTAAAATTCAGCTTTATATAGATAGCTTAAATTTTTAATAGCAAAAGCGCACCAATAAAATATAATATTATGGAGACAGAGGGAATAAAAGCTATCAATATGTTGAAAAAACAAAAAATTTATACATTCTGGCTTATAATTTTGAGCTCTTGTGGATTATTATAAAATATGAAGTCAATATGATTAAATCTGAAAAGAATTTTTTTAAACTCGATTTCATACTTATGTCACAAAGTATTCTTTGGGATCTTCTATTATAATTATTCTAACAATTAAAAACAAAACATTTTAAATACTATCGTAAACTTTACACTTATTAAAATAATATTATATGCTTCCAAATACCTGAACATTCGAAATTAGTTTATTTCATGCGCTAATTTTTCAACTTGTCATAAATTTGCCTCTATGGTCGTAATATTTGATAAAATTCACAAGCTGTCAAACTAAAACTTATCATTTCTTTTAAATAACTGACCATTTATATTAAATACTAACCGTTTTTAATAAATAACTAACCATTCAAATATATTACTGACCGTTTTATTTAATAACTGACCACGTTCACACTGATACAATGACAACTGACCGTTTATAATATTAACTGACCATTTTGATTTTTAACTGACCATTCATTTATTTAACTGACCAAAACTTGAATTAGTTACTGACCCATTAAATACATGCCGTTTAGTAACACACTGTGAAAATTACTTTATACACTTATTACAATACACCAAAACCTGATTGATAATTAATTCTTGATGAAGGAAAGACAACAACTTTAGACAACTTCATTTCAACATTGGATACAGAGTTTTGAAATTCAATTAAAGTAATAAATTGAATGAAAGCAGAATCTTCTGAACTTATATTCAGCAACATCCTCTTATTTTACGGTGTCCACAGACACTCACTAAAACTTCTTAACACTTACCTAGGGGTAGTATGAGAGAGGTTATCTAATAATGCTCCTGTCTGAGCACCGTTCTTCTATCTTTAACTTGTCTGAAAGAGAGTGATTGAGCAGAGATGGTTGAAAACAACATATTGTGAATACATAAAATATTTTCTTACCGATGCTGCTGTTATCTGCTGTGATATCCCTTGAAGAAAGACATACTTGAGGAGAGACCCAGATGTAGTTGAAGAATCTACACTATTTTTAGGTGGCGGAGGTGATGGCGAAGGTGATGGAATTCCGAGGCTGTCCAATGTTCCAGTTTCCCATTCTTCCAATTTTCCTTCATCAGATGCCAGAACACTCTCCAAAGAAGGCAGCTCGTTGACTGCCGGTATGCCATATTCCTCATCATTGAGCTAATAAATTATATAAAATAAGTATAAGCTCACAAATAATGTAGAATATTTTTTGCACAACTTAAAAGATAAACATCATTAATTATAATTGTGGAATAATTATTCTCAAAAGATAAGGATAGTGTCATAAGCATAAGACATTTTCACATATTTTTTTATATAGTAATACAGGGACTTGATAAAGGTAAAATCAATCATCAGCCTAGCCAACACCAAAACTATAATATCCGGACTGGTTCTGGATCTGACATGGATAAAGTGTAGAGAAATTTTGTTTTTGTTTTAATTTTTAAATTAGGGCGAAATATTCAAGAAAATATTCTTGGTTAATTCCTCTATTTGAAATTTGAAGTAAGCAAGAGCCGGTAGCAACAAAAAATCTAAAATTGAAAACTGATAGTACTAATCATATTCTAATAAAATTACCCTTATTTGAAATGGTTAACATGCCAGCTAAAAAAAAATAGCTATTCGCTAATTGATTGAACATTTTTGAGCAAATTAACGACCGGTGAAGTCTCGAAGCTATTGGACCTCATCAGTAATTAAAATGCACAATAATAATGCTAAATGATAATAATTAATTAACGTATTTCAAACTTACGTCTTCGAAATCCAATAAAGGTAAACTGTCTATTGAACCCACATCTGAATCGACGAGCGATAAATATGATGGTGCTTTCAATAGATCCATTTTTAATTCTAGATAAAAAGATATAGGAAACCCTACCTCTTTATCAACATTTTGACGTTTGACAGCTTGACGTTTATGTTTTTTGTTGCTACTATGCATTCACATTAAATTTTTAAAAAAAATTAATCACAAAGATAAAAGTTCGTATCTTTATTGAAGAGTTTGTTTTTATTTGAAAATTAGAAAAAATTCAATTTCCTCCATTCTTTAATTTCAGATTTTTAAGAAAATATTATTCCGATCACTTTCAGATTTCATTCTAAGCTAATAGAATTATTTTTAATATTTTTTGATATCAATAGAAGAAATCATCAACAAACCTGTATTATAGTGTTTATTTGTTAGTTTATTGGAATTTTAATTGTTGTATATTATCATAGACAAATATATTTTACTTTATTTCATAGAGAATTTTATTTGTGGTAGCAATACTCTGAAGTTTGACATCTCACAAATTTGAGGTTACCTTACCCAAGTTACTCAAAGCTTATTAGATTTCATAAGTAAATTTGCAATAGCGTACAACAAAAAAGTAAGGCAAAATCTGTTCCGTAGTGCTCGTTATTTTCTTTGTTTTGAAGTTTTATTGTCTCTAATGCTAGTTTGTTTTCGTATTTAAGATATGCAGTCCATTCTGAAAGTGTTCAGCAAAATTCCTCGGAATTCCAGTTGCTGTCAAACGTTAAGCAATCAAGTATGGAAACCTATGACTTCAGCCTTGACGACTGCGCCATCAAGATCTTTCGGAATACTCTCTTCGGCACTCAACATAGTCTCCCAAAATGTAGTATATCAAAATGCACTTCTGCAAGCGACTTTGCCAACTATCAATCAATCCTGCGGATTCAAAATAAGAGGTGTCTTAAAGCTGCGATGCAAAGATTGTTACTTCGTTATAAGAAGCCAGAGAAAATATGTCATGTGCAAAGCATTTCCTCGTCATAAACAGATGGCTATGGTAGAGAGGCCGCATAACACATGGGTTTTAACCCACGCAACTCAATCACCCTTCAGACCTTGGTGATAACCTAAAATATACAAATGTAATCAATCTGTTATTTAAAATATCCTGGAAAAAATCTGTCAATTTTATTTTCAGCGGTAAACTTTCCCAAGAGCTGTAAATTCTAATATCAATAAATCATGATAATGCGTAAGGTATTCTAAGGAAGGTCTACAGTCTACTTCAAGTAAATCAAAACAGTAAATTAAAATTTATCAATCATTGTCTTAATCAACATTAAATAAAGTGTTAATGATAATGCGTCCAAGGGTATTCTTAGGAAGGTCTACAGTCTACTTCAATGAAATAAATAAAAACAGTAAATTAAAAAATTTATCAATTTCAATTTATGAGACATACATATTTCGAAAATAGTAGAGAATTGTGCCTCAAATTTTATTTTGTCAAGCTTTGTTTTTTATTCAGTTCTTAACCCATTGTTTAACAATGGATTCAATAGTTCTAACAACTCTGCTTGGAAAATTGTATTTATAAATAAAAAAGGCCCAGAGTAAACAAAGTGTTAGTTGTTCGATTGAATTGGAGACTATCGACTATAATACCTTTATAGTAAAGGATATTAAATGATACAACAATATCATGAAGTGTCCTCAGTAGCATATTTATAATATATACCAATATATCTTGAAATACTTGTTTTATTTACACATGAACCTTTTTTCGACCACATCCACTCACAATGTAGACCCATATGGATTGTTAATGGAGCATTTCAGAATGATGTGGTTGGTAAGACGGACATGATTAAAAACTTAATACAGTAGAACCCCAACTTTTCAAGGACCTATAAAAAAACGATGATTGCAGCATTTTATTCATCGTCTTTCTTTGATAATAGTTATATGTAGGTGTATATCTTTGAAATAGGAATAATAACATATTTAGAGGCATTTCAAAAGTTTTTTTATTTCAAATATAACAGTAATTTGTTTTGCTGACATTTTAAAAAGTATTGCTTTCGTATAATATTCTATATAAATAAATACAATTTCATAATATACATACACATGCTTAAAAGAGGCATGTAAAATACATTTATCTGGTAATATTATATATGTACCTAAAATA
Organism: Himalopsyche kuldschensis; assembly: GCA_028554975.1. Taxonomy (NCBI): domain Eukaryota; kingdom Metazoa; phylum Arthropoda; class Insecta; order Trichoptera; family Rhyacophilidae; genus Himalopsyche; species Himalopsyche kuldschensis. The sequence goes on from JAHFWI010000005.1 coordinate 5,510,026, forward strand.
TATATAAAATAATAGATGACTTATTGCACAATTTTTGTCAAAAACTTAAAATGTAAAAAGATAAAACAAATATTCATAATCATTAATAATAAAAATAGCTAAGTATTCTCTCAAACAAATGCAATAAGTAAAATAAAACAAATATGATGGTTCTGATAATTTTTAGTAATTTCTCTGCCATAATATTATAAATATGTACTCTTTTAGTTGTGTAAGTACCAACACGTTTGGTCTGATAACCAAATAAAAAATATACTTCACCTTACTTTATCACTAAATATAATGGAATGCAATAAAATAGGTATTCAATGTAACATCAAAAAAAATTGGAACATTTTAGAAAAATCACGTTTCATGGAATATATATTTAATTTATCAATTGAAAGGCACATATCGATGAAAAGATTCAGACAAAAACTGGTAGATTTTAATTGGTAACTAATCACATCAATTAAAATTGTGACATGCATAATATGCCAGATTATTTCAAATGTTAAAAGACACAAAATCCAGTACAGAATGGAGTGGGTGGGAAAATGGAAAACAGACACTCCACATCGAAGTCCATATACCAGACAAAACTCAGCCCTACGCGTAGACGAAATAAGGAAAAAATATTTTACAGTCATGCAGACTTACGTATACACACTGCTGCCTTTCATCATCCTGTCAGATGATATTGTGTATATTGTGGTGAGAGGTTATAACTTTTTCATGAATCAGATGAAAATTTTCAATTATATAATATATTGCATTATAATTTATTTTAATACTGTTACTCTCATTTCTTAACTCGTTTCCTCTACTCGACCCTTATTTTCGAAAACTGTCAATGAAACAAAATCATTTCAATTCATGCTATATAAAAATTATGACAGTTTTCATCAGGGTCACAGGCTTTTCTACAAATGTTTTTTTTCTTCATTTTTTCAAAATAGTAATTAAATATATTAATAATTTTTAATATTCAGTGGAAAACTGATACAACAAATACCAATGAATCCTTTTTATAAGAACTTGACAATATCAAACGTGTTAAAACAAGAATATATTAACATGTAAAACTAGGGTTAAAATTTTTCAAAGTATTAACTCTTATGTATTGCCATTGGTTGCATCTGAATGGTAATCGGGCAAGAATCTTCTTATCGTCGGTTGAATTTGTCTCCACACTTCCGTCATCTGCATAGAAAAAAAAGAATACGGTTTATGTAGCTGAGAAATGGAGGAAGATTAAGATATTGCTAGTAACACATTATACATAGGAAATTTATTGATATGTGCTGCAATGATTGGTGGTCATGCACCGTACAGGTATTTCTGCAGCTCCGTGGTTGAGTGTCAACATCAATGGATTCAGTTGCGTGTGACAAGAGTTCAAATCCCATTTCGGGCATGATTCATTTTTCAATTGAATTATTGATTTCTGTTTGGAGACAAGAATGTCTGTGTTGTCTAAAAAACCCTCTAACACCCATACAATCCTAAAAACTGAATGTAGCGAGAGAGCTAAGCTAACCACTTATCTTATCCTTTCTAACTCTACTCTCTTAAAAAAGGTGGTTGAGAAGAAGTAAATGGACTGTTAGAAGTCCATTTACTCTAAAAGTATCGTCTGTTTAAAGCTTCTAGTAGTGAGTAAGACCTTCCAGGCATTAAATATCAATACAAAATGATATACCTCGGTATGTGCTTGTAAGTTCACAGTGACCAGTGAATTGAAAACTGCTGCAAGATCGGTGAGATGTAAATGGACCAGTTGGGTTTCCATCTGGGCACAATATAAGCTGAACGCGTGCCTTGACTCCAATGAGGAAATCGCAGCTTCCTGTTCCAACATCCGTTGTTCTAATGAATCCACAGACTCCAGCTAAAAAATAAATAAATAAATTGAGTTAGATCAATGGCCGCAGATGTATGATGATGTCAGGGTCTTCTTTCATTTTCCAAGGGGATAAAAGGGTCTTAAATAATGTTTTCATTTTTGAGGAAGGTGTACAGAAAATTAACAAGATACATATGTTTATGTCTACTGGCAATACATGAAAATTATGACACAGAATTTTTTGTAAGCATTCAAGAGTGCTGTTTGGGGAGGGGTATTCTATACTTAATTAAAAATCAAGTAATTAAAAACGTTAAAACTAAGAACGTACCCAAACCCCAGTGTTTGAAAATAAATATTACATAACCTAAATGGGTGGAAATTTTAACTTGGCCAAGCATACTCACATCATGCCCTCTAATAACTCCTTTCATTTTCCGTTTCTTAAATGCTAACATCTTATTGAGAGCTGCATGATGATCGTTAACAACACCACGTTCAAGTCTGTCGCACATGTCTTGGTGAGCTGCCAACACGTCCAAGACTCCAGCCAGCCCAAGGGACACTCGCTCTTCGAAAGATGCTGAGTGACGGGCAGCACGGGAGGACAATGAAGAAAATTCACTGAAAACAGACAAAATATTATATCAGTTTGCTGTGACAATATGAATTAATACGCTTGATATCAGACACAAATGATACTGCAAGGATATTGATTTTATTAGTAAATTTAATAAAGTGAACTTATTTATATGTTTTGCTATGACGAACCATTCTTATTTGATTGACATTCGGCTAAATTATCACAAATGTGCCTTGACTTTCATCCTGAATTAGAATGGAAAGATAATAACTGGATATCAATCAATGGTAATAGATGGTAGGTGACATATACTGGCACATTGGAGAAATATATCAAACTTATATTTGAAATTTAATGATCCATCAGTGGAGACTTGTTCATTATAAAATTATTGTAACTGTTATATTCAGGGCTGTGGAGCTTTTTGGCCGGAGTCGTACTCGGAGTCGGAAATTTTGAAAAGTTTGAACTTTTTATTTTTGCATTTAATATGTCAAATTTGGCTTTTGGCCACATTGATAGGGATGATATTTAATTGAATTCACATAAATAGGAAATTTATGAGAAAAAAGTGACGATATTAACCTTTTTTTAGTCGGAGTCGTGTTTTTGGTCAATGTCGGAGTCGGAGTCGGACTTTTTTTCACCGACTCCACAGCCCTGGTTATATTACATATTGGCATTCTTAAATATCAATATTATGACAATTTCACATACACAGACGTAGTGGTGAAATACACATTCATAATATTATTATTATAGCTTTCCACTACAAATCTAGGTCGCCATGTTTTTTTTTACATGTAGTTGGACAGCCTTTGAAACAATTCATAAATCTACGATTTTTGTGATTTGTCATTTTAATTTTCTTTAAAAGCGTAAATGAATTTCTAGGACTATAAAGTGGCATTTTCACAAAGGTATGAAAATGGTAGCATTAAATATGATAAGATTCACAAAAAGAAGGAAATAGACAAAATAGTGAGATTGTCTGTGTAATTATTACTTGGCTATGTTTGAAAAGCCTCTCTTGATTCCCTGCCAGACTGTGTTACCACCTGTGGCCCATTCTGAATGTGGTAGCGGCTCATTGCCAAGGGCTGATAGCTGCACTCCGAGATCTTGCATGTCAGCTGCAAATGCTTCATTCCTAGCAGCGCCTAAGGAAACATCAATTTATTTTATTGTTACATATATAATGTTGATTCATACACAAATCAATAAAATTTAATAGACAATTTAGGCAAATTCGTATGTACTTTTTTGTAAATATAATTATATGTAATAATTTTTGTTCAAGAATTCATTCATATAATTCAGTGTTTCTGTTATATAAACAGTCTTGTCCAATGTTGTATCTGTCTTATAAAAAGATACTTTACAATTTAAACTGGAACATCACTCATTTTGAATGAGTATGCAAAGAAAAAAATAATAGTGCTACATATGTATTTTCTTTGACTGCCTTTGAACTCCATGTCTATTGGTAATTATTAATATTAATTATAATGATAATTATTTTTGTTTGAATAACATTTAAATTTATGGTTATGATTTTATCCATGGCTTATTCAGTTAAATAAGACAGCATTTAAAAACTTACCTAAATCAAAAATCTGTTTTAATTTTGAGACTCCTAACCAAATGACTCGTATCTGCTCTCTGCTTGATGAGAATTCTGTGGTTGTCTCTGGAGGGACGAGTTCCTGAAAGAAAACTTTTACAGTTATGATGGAATTTTAGAAAATCTTCAGCCAAAAGGAGAAAGCTTAGTTTTCAAAATTAAATAAAACTGCTGGTACTCACTGTGACACTTCTTTATATCACTTTTTTATTACATTCTTTCCGAAGATGCTTCTTAATTAAAAAAAAGCACACTTAAATCATTACAAATTAAACTAAAACAATTTCTCAAAGTAACCAGCTTATTTGCGTGTAGCGTACATACCTTAGCTCTCGATGCCAATTCACTGGTTGTGAATTCATCTGGTGCCCGTCTGAACAGCTCTTTGATTTTGTGCTGCACATCATGCCCTTGGTCTCGAAGGAAGTATGAAACAAGAGGATCACTAGATACAATAGGGTGACGTGCAACAAGTGATAGCCATCTTAGCAGTCCTTTTCGTCTTGCTTCAAGAAAATGGGCGTCCTCTGATACTATAATCTTTTTAGGTGGTAAACGTGGTATCAATCTATTGAGGAATTAAAACATAAATTTAATGAAAAATCAAAGAATGAATGTTTCCATCCAGGAATAGAATCCCCTTTCCTGCTTTTACACTAATTTGAAAATAGCAGACAGTGAGAAAACAATTGGTTCGCAAAGAATTCAGCTAACCGGAAGTCACAATTTGTTTTTGATAAGCAAAGATCCAAATCGGGGGGCAATCAATTGTAAGTGGTCGTTCATTCCCTGTATATGGTCAAATTTACATTATTTATAGATTTAACCCTTTGAGTAATTTTGAAACAAATAAGGCACTTTTTAATAAATTGAAAAAATACTGTTACCGCACAAAAGTAAAAAACATAAAACATTTATTTTTTTGCTGTCAATAAGTCGGGGAAGTATCAGAATTTTAAAATGTATATACGAAAATGTTGATGAAATATTTCATTTTAAGTTCAAATAATTATCTGGAAGCTTTTACTTCCAATTCGGGATTAGATCTTTATTGAATTTATCTGTGTACATGTTGTTCTATATTGCAGTCCAGGAAGCGTATCATTACACTTTTTATTACAATTATTTTGTTTATTTGAAACATGTAATAAAAATAATGTGACAACCAAAAATCACTAATAGATAATTCTAGTTTCACTATATAAAAATAGTAACATGGTAAAATAGTAAAATTAAAATGAAAAATATGAGAATGGCAATGTATAATAGATGACAAAATACTTTGCCGGCTATACTATTCAGGGAGTTAATTTTAATCATGATAAAAAGCTTCTTTCAATATAAGTAAAAACATTTTATTTACTTCACTTGTATTGGCAGAAATGCTGAGCAACTGATAGTAATTACCTATATGGGAACCGTGCCAGAAGTAATTCATGTAAAGCCACAAAGTCATTATATCTCCTCCTGACGGTTGTTTTGAATTTTTGAGAGGTGACCAGGTATTCGGAGTGTTTAAGTATAATCCCTATCCTTTCCGGGACTAAGTCTATTGAGATTGTATCCAATTGTTTCATTTCTGTGTAAGTCAAGTGCAATTTTGAAGGATCCATCTTCAGTTGTGAATTCAGCATTTTTTTAATAAGGCCAATATTTGATATCCTGGGAACAGGCAGTTCTGAAAGTAATTGAAATGAATATTTTTTGATTATTTAGATTTTCAGATCAACAAGAAATCATTATATTTTGAATATTATGCTTATACACCCATGTGCACTGCTGCAGTTGTAAATTTCACAAGGGGTATAAAGTTACACACACGGCGATATTGTACACATATTACAATATAGCACTCATTTGCAATTATAATTTTAGTAGTGACATCTGTGAACAAGCAAAAAACGAGAGTAAAAAAAATTCCCTCGTAGCATATTCAGTTATTGTACTTCATTTAGTTCCATATTCACTATACTTGAAATTTACCATAGCAAGAACTTTTTTATCTTGTTAATTCATAGAATCATAAACTTTTTCAAAATTGTTTTGTGAACATTTACCAACATTTTCACACAAGAGTCAATTAGAAAATCTTTAGGCTTACAACAATTAATGGCTTATACATATGATGTAATTGATCATCTTATTACTTTAGTTATAGGGCTATGAGCATTATACAAATATTTTAGACTTGGCAATCAAAAGGTTAAGAGAGTTTTTCTCATATCATGTTAATTTCCACTGGTGTCTTCAATGACAATAGTTTCCACTGTATTATAATGTTTCACACCTTCAATGTACATTGAAAAAAAATAACAGATAAAAAAAATATATGTAAATTTTTCCTCAAAAAATTACATTTGAATAAATTCGAAATAAAATTATTTTTGTTTTAAAAAAAGTACACAAATAAATGTTAACGGAAGATATAAATGTCACGGTATTATATTACTAATAAACAAAGTCATTACAAAAACGTGATTCTCAAACTAAGAAGTGTGATAATATTGAATGCTGGTTAATAATTTTTAAAAGTTTTCTGAAGTGTGTGTGTGATGAACAACATTGAACATTTTTCAAATTTTATCAAATTACAAACTAAAAAAGTAAATGCATTTAGGGATTAAAATACCAGAGGGTTTTATCGATACTGATATTTTATATAGATTGCCGGTAGTGCAAATATCAATACCACTACAACGAAAACAGTTTAAAAATCAATAATGGTATCAAAAAAATATACAACCATAAAGGACTTAACTGAATTATTGTTTCACTGAATTCATATAATACTAGTGGTTTATAATGTGCATTAATATTTTTAATCACAGGCTCTACTAAAATAAATTAATAACAAATTCAAAAATATTCTCCCATCTTAAACTACATGAGTTTTTTAATAAATTTATTTGAATCGTACAATTTTTTTTTTTATCACAATCAGAATTTAATTACCTACATCTTTATTGTTTTAAAAAATAAAACATGGCATTAATAAACAGGGGTCCGGTCGCATATATATATATGTATTTATCCGAGCGTTACTTCCTACATAAATAAAATGTTCCTTCCTGTGAATGAAATTTTTTGCTTTTGATAGCATATGTGATAAGTGAATGTCTGATAATAAAATAATATACTTATTACTGGTTTTTGGTACACAATCGTAAAAAGGTTCAGCTTCACCAACTTATTTGCAGATGTTAGTGTATCAATAATAAATTTAGATAATAACCGCCCATTACAAAATATCTTCTTTCAAGCGTTTATTTTGTTTACAATTTGTGCATGTAATGATTATTTAATGACGATAGTGTTGTTGGAGGAGCTGAGACTTTTTTTATAAATTATGATATGGCCGCCTCTGCTCTTCGGAAACATTTTTTTTAATACTAATTCTACAATTTAATTTCAAGCGAAACCGGTCCTGATCATTTCATAAAATTGTTTTTTTTTATAATTTATGAAGCTATTGTGTTTTCACTGTCACCATAAGTATAAATTATATTATGATACCTCCCCTCTTCAATCGAAAAATAATAAAACATTATTATTTTAAGGGCTGTTCGGTTGATGAATGCACTGCCTGTTGATGTGGAAATCTTCGGCAGTGAGCTTGGTTCTCTGTTTATATTTTTTTTCTTTTTATGTAATTAATATGTTTCTGTTCTGTTTCATACATTTGTTTATTCTATTTTTTTTTTCAATTTTTGTAATATGTTTTGGTTTATTTTTATTAATTTGTCAAAGTCATGGCGCATGGGCGTCAGCTGTAATGCCATGTATTTTGATTAATTTTTTACAATAAATAAATTATGTATTTACTTATTTCATAGTAAATTAATTTGAATCAGGATCGGTTTCGCTCATCGCGAGCATTTTCAACTGATAAGAAATACCACAATACAGAGATATTTATACAAAAACTAAGCAAGACTAATATAGGAGTGACAAACAATTGGTAATAGAAATATGCAAATAATTTATAGAAAATGAAACAAACATTATACGCGGTACTTTTTTATGCAGCTTCACTTTAAGGCCGTCAAGGAAAATGATTTTTTAAATATGTTAAAAATGAATGAAAACATTGTGTTAAAAATTGATCCAAATATTCAACTTACTCTCAAATTCTAGAGACTGAAAGAAGTTAGGGAATATAAAAACAATCAATGATCACGGATTTAATTACTCATGATAACACAGATATTTCTGTTCATTGTGGAATCAAACTAACCAGTTGCAATATTGATGATAAATCAATTTCAAACCAGTTATGAAGAAAATGGTCAGAATGTTAATGACAGCAGCGAAAATGAGCATGAATAAATTATTGTTTTGTTTTATCTTTTTAAAGTTATAATGTCTTGTTGTTTTATATACAAAATGACATTACATGTACCAAATGTAATTTGTTTAATTTTGAATGATAAGCGTATCTACCATGTAAATTGTGGTATGGGTGTATGCAATAATACAAAGCATTTGGATACTTGTCTAACATTATTATAACCATGAAAAAATATTGTGTTCATAATGCAGCAGGGATACATGCAATGGGCTTAATTTTTTTTACTCTGAAGATACATATTTAAAGCCAACATTTAAAAAAAAAATTTACACTCGAATCTTAACCGTAACCACTACGTACAATGTATATAAAAAATGAATGAAGCATCTCAGTGCCGCAGAAAGAGAAGTGCATAGAATGAAAAACTTTTTATTAAAAATAAGTTAAGAGCATTCAAATTGACTGGCGACACTCAAGATAAATTAAAAGATACATCTACTTTGAAATAAGAATCAATTTGCTGGTGTCAAAATAAGCAAAGTAAAACAACTTATTATTATAACTAGAGTTGCATTAATACCATCTTACAGCTTAAGTGTGTATACTTTTTAAAAATAAATAATAGCTCACCTTGATTTTAAGAATGATACATAATTAGTTACATTATAAGTAACACAATTTGCTACAATAACTACACAACTAACATGTTATTCATTCAATTATAATCGTATCACTGCTATTTCTGTCAAATCTGTACTGGGCGACCAGCAAGTGATAAAATAATCAGTATGTAGATTAGGTGTGTGAATAGTATGTGACAAATTGACCATACCTCATTTCATGAGAATAGTAATTAGGTGAAAAACAGCTCTTTTATTTGAAATTTCAAATACTCTTATTGAGTAAGCGCATTCTTTATCTTATAGATAATATTTCTTACAAAATAAACTTCGAAAGAGTCAATTAATGTCAACTCTGTAAGATTCAGACTTTCTCTTGTATGACAAACCAGTAACTCGCAAGGATTTGAAGAAAAATAAGAACATAAATTTAGCGGCTTTTAAAATTCAATATCGAATATGTACATAAACGAAACATACCTTGTCCTGCAAAATTATCTAAAAGTTTTCCAGATGGCTCTTTGCCTTGCTGGGCCCAAGCAATAAGTGCCAAGCATTTATACATCATCGACCGACTAACCGGTCCCATTCCTGGTCCTGATAATTCCCAAATCCTCTCCAAGTGGGAAGACTCGAGATTTGTTAACCTCAACAAGGCTTGGAACACATCGCGGGCGACATGAGAGCCTGTCGGAGAGCATATGTCATAGATTTCTCGATAAGAAGGAGGAACAGACCCTAAAAATAAGAGTATTTTAATTATTAAAACATTTTATAAATATCAATTCATATATAGGACTTTTCCATAGGGAAATACAGCTTTGTTGTCATGTAAACAGATGTAACCGACACCTTTTCATTGCAAGAGTTAATCAAGTTAAATTATTTTGATATCACAATAATCTGGCATTTGAATAGATCACTTCACCTGGATCTCTGTTAAAAATAGATGATGCTATAAAGGAATATGGATCTAAGTATGATGAACAATTACGCAGGTTTTAGAATAAAAACTGCAAAACAAATTTATAAATAGTATTATATATGTACATATAGAATACATTATAACATGTGAAGATGTCATCAAAGTCAATTTCCAAATCTGGAAAATTTTATGTGGATGTTTGTCCGCTAGCAAATTTCTTGAAATGAACTGTTCCGTAAAACCGTAATAATATTCAACTTTTATTTAAAATGTGTAAATCAATCTAGTAAAAGCCTTATCTAGTTTAAACACCTGTGGAATGGGGATAACACTTTTTGTTAAAATAATATAGCTATAATAAAATCATCAAATAAGTACTGGCCATACTGGCAGAAAAATTTAATGGGGAATTATTTATACCAGTTTTGAGAAACTCGATCTTGAAAACTTGTAAGTATGTAAATCAAATATAATTAGATAATATAATGTGGCCAAACACATGAAAATAATAAACATTGAGCCTGAACGCATATATATGAATCAAAGAATGAAAAAAGTTTTTACGTATTTTATTATGTTTTTTGAAGAATTTCAATTACATGAACAATTTTTGTTTTGCAAGCTATAGAATGAATAAATGAACATAAATGTTTTTCCAGAATGAGCACAATACCATTGCTAGTATTCCCTTACTGGCCAGAAAATTATTCAGCCACAAGATAAATTATTATAATTAACAATTATATTACTTCGAACAAACCTTGTAAAGTATAAAATTAGCAAAATAATTTTATATAATATGTAATAAATAGGTTTTATCAAAACTCCCTTGAAACAATATAAAAATTAAGTTCGTATATACAATAATATACCTAATTGCAACAAAAACACAAAACCTGTTATTTGAGTACGCATGCACTTAGATTGTCGTTAAAATGTGAGAAATCAACAGGTTATAAAACTTTTGTGATTTTAAATAAAAAGTAGAATAAAATTACGCCAACTACTTACCAACTGTCATATCCGTAGACATTGCAGAATAATTGTAAAATCAATTTCATTTAATGCTTATATTTATTTAAAAAGTAGCGTTTCGAGAAACGTCACACATAACATTCGCAATCTGCAAATCTAAATAGTTATCAATTTCTAAACTGTCGTCGGGAGAAACTTCGACAATTACACAGCTGAAAAAAATAATATCACTGTTTATTCGGGGTTACACATTACTACGAATCCAAACACAAGTATTATTTAAAAGTTCGTCAATTACTAAATTAGTATTGCTCTCATGACACAACCAACTCGCACGCGCATAAAACCGTGAACACTAGCAGTTGGGCTCGAGGAAGGAGACGTGACGTGATGAGTTGATGACATTTCCAATAAAAAAGTAACAGGAACTACGTCACGTTGCACAAAGTTTTTGTAAATTAGTGCATCGTTGGATTTATTAAACTTTTCCACGTTGTCATTTCAGTTTCTAACGGTTAAATAATAATTACATAAAAATGCACGGTTGACACTAGTAAATTATACGAGTGTCATAACTACTGTCATACTACTTTTAATCTTTAAATTTCACGTGACAGTGTTGAACTATTTGTAATTTAGGCAAAAACGAAAACAATAACAAAAAATAAATATTTCATTGAAAAGGTCACCGAAAGTTCCCTCTCATTTTAATTGTTTTTAATTATAATTATTACTTTATTACGTGTTATTAAGAAATTTCATAAAAAGAGTAAATATATATTTACTTACTCCGGAATAAACGGTTAGGTACATTTATAATAAAATAGTACTATGTGCATAAATACTACATACTATTTTTTAGTAAGTACAAGGTCAAGTACAATAATGGCAATAGCGTTCACTAATTGTAAAGAAAATAATAACTTTTTTCACGAAATTTAATTGTTTTTCTAAAAAGTTATATTTTAGTAATTTACGTGCTTGTTTCTAGGATTTCTATTTTTTTAACTTTTTATTGATTAATTTGACATGTTAATACATCAACCTTTAGTCATTAATTTCTCAATTCTCATAATAATATTGAGTTTGGATATGAGTACGGTGCTCTTTTTTATTACCCACAATAAAAACACGACTTTTTCTAATCTACGGCACTGCTACAATGTTAGCACTGATAGAACTGCAGATAATAATATATTATTAGATTTGTATCTATGTACCAAGAATAAATTATATCTATACATTTTCTCACGGTTAACTTTCACATCACTGGCATTATTTGTTAAATCATTCATCTATCGCGGCAGCAAAAAATTGATAGCTTTTCTGTTTTCATATTTTGTCAACCGATAAACAATACTATAAGTTGCTACAGACCAAAGACATTTGTGAACCGTTACAATAACAAGATCTATATTTGAAAAAATTAATGACTGTTAAATAATATATTATTGTACTGTATGATACGCAATGGCAGATTACATTAATATGAGCGCATGGAGCGTACTTTCGGTGCCTTCAAATCTTAGTGGCCCAAAAAATAGTGTGAGTAATATACCTATTGATGTTTGTAATAAAACAGAATACGAAAAGAAAACAAATATTTACAGATACATAACATGACGTTTTCGAATGAACATAATTTTATTCACGAAGGTTAATTAGAGGTGATTCGGTGGAATCGTATTACAAAAGAACACAGCAGCAGGACATAGCTTAAAATCAGTCGTGTCAGTTCAAGGCCATTCGTCCACTTGAAATGCCTGAAGATGCCGAAAGGAGAAACCTGGGGCTCTAGCGATACAACTCATGGAAAAGGACAAAATTCGAATGATTCAAATTTGATATTGAAATTCCATCAATCCTTCAGTCGACATCCTCAATTAGGAAAGACCAAATTTGTTTCGACGCATTCAACAATTTTGATTTCTTCCGCTACCTCGCCAAGTCTGCCGCCATTATACTCGAGATATAAATTATTTACCATCAATCTACTTTACCTGTCATCTTGAAATTTGCCTTCATCTAGCAATTCGGCTTTTGCGAAATAAAACATTCCATTTTCTACAAATTCGCCTTTCCAATCTTGCCTTCTTGGACGTCTATTTGGATCAAAATTTAATGGAACGAATTTTGATCCCTCTTCGCGCCATCTTAATTTGAAACTCCTAAAATATTTTAGTTGAAATGATTATTATTGTGGATTGGGCTTTTTCCTAATCGATTGCAATAGATTTTATTGGAAATTGAATTGTGCAATGGCTTTATGTCTGACACCAGTAGTTATCAGTGTACAAATATGTAATATGAATTATTATTCTAAATATTATATATGAAAGGTTAGGATTGCTCAGCAGAGCAATGTGTATAAAAATGCACCATAAAGTGACGCATAACGACCAAAAAATAAACGAGTGAACTCTGACTCGATAATAGAAAACCCGACACCATTTTGGAAGCAGTTCCCAGACTTATGTCCTAAAATGTATTCATGTCCAAAAGGGTTACTGTCTTTTCCAAAACTAAGGGTCGTTTTTTTATTTAGTCGGTATCTACTATAAAGAACTTCATTACAATTTGATTAAATAACAACAAATAAAACTGAACAGCAATTCAAGAAATGAGAATTAGTATTGATAGACATTTTGATATCCTATTTAAATGGTTTTGTATTCGCTTTCTTACTTAGGAAATAGACACATTATGGTAAATACATACGTGAAAATAGGTATCAAGTTATGGAGCAAGGTTACTTAAAATTATCAAAAATATTACGAACAATGTTTAACAAGTCTTTTAACACTGTAAAACCAATAATATTGCTAGTTTTACACATTTCATTATGCTTTTTTTACTCACTGCTATGAGGCAGTCGTACACAGTGGTACCCGACAAAAAGTGTGAAAAAACAATCCGACCGCTGTAGTTTGTTTAAATAATATATGCACATTGTATGACATAATTTATATGCACAATTAATTCAAAACGGTTACTCATGGCGGTGGTTTGACTCATCGATCAATCAAAACAACAAAGAAGATTTTTAGAGTATTTATATAATAGATTTTAGTTGATTTCAATAATAAGTCATAAGAACAAAGCCTATTATCCGGAAAATAAAAACACATCAAACCAAACATATTAATAAAATGTTACGTAAGTACATACATATGCACTGACCTCCGCATATGCGTCTGGTATGCTTAACTATTAACTTAACTCAATATCCGTGAGAAGAATTAGGTGGCATAGAAGAGCGAGGGATTATAAATTGTTTTTAAGTCTTGCATGAAAGTGTTTTGCTGAGTTTATTTTGTAACGGACAAACAATACATCCAACGGAGGTCAATGTTCGTGTTTTAATTAAGCCCCTTCTAAAAAAATTGTGTCTAGATTCTTCCATGGGTCGAAAATGGAGTAAAGATAGTTATTTGACATTGTATATTTGGAAACGGTAACTTTTATAGTTGAACTCAACAAATTTTATTAAGATGTGGTTTATCTATATGCGAAAAATGATATTAAATTGTGGTCGTATGGACGCATTGTATCTGTAAACAATTGAAGTTATGCTACTGCATAGACATTTTTGCAAAAACAATGCCATCTCAGAAGGAAACAATTACAACAAGCCATACAATTTAAGAGGCTTACAATTTCAACTATGAAATATGCAAAATACAAGCGGAAATATACACAGGTTTTTACTTTAAATGCTTCTTTACGTTTATATCTCACGTTTTCAATTTGAAGCATATAGTTTACCCCGTAAAAAAAATCTACGAGAACAGCTATTCAGTTCTCAATCTCTTTTATAGAAAGATTAAGGATTAAGAATTAGATTTGACAAGACTGGTGTTAAGCTAAAATCTCTTGCTTCGTCCCGTTATTAGGATTGGATGGTTGATAAAGAATTTTAGACATCACAGACAAAATCTACATGCTCCCATTCACTAATCCATAAATCGATTGAAAAATCACATGTGATTTTTGCACCCCCAACCACGTCGGCCACACGCCCTGAGGCCCGGAAATAGTTTATGTACTTTTTTGTTTCTTATTTTATTTTCCTGGTTTTGAGAAGGGTTTGATTATAGTTCTGTTCTGCATGTAATATGTTCGCTTGGTATAATTTTATGTTATTATTCAATAAAATACCGACTGACCTTGTAACAGAAAAAACGCATCGCGTCTCACGGCGTAAAGCTAAAGCAAACGCCTGTCGCAAATATTCCGGTTTTATAAATGGCGAGGTGCATTGAATCAACGCTAGTATTTTAACAGCTGTGTGGTGCTGCAGAAATTCTTGGACAGCAAATATTGACGACGCGGTATCCGTAGCACTTTCATCTGACCTTCGGTGTATAAATGCTCCCCCTGTAATAATATCACATTTAATATGAACCTGTTTGTTGTCAGTGCATGTTTAGAACTACCATAGACCGGATATATCTGAAATCATAAATTTAATCAGTTATTTGCAAACGAATAAAATATGCACCAACGATCAGGACTGTAGAATTGGAGTCATAATGATGATATTTTAGACGTATTTTGTGTCGGTGACAAGACACTTCTAACTACATATAAGTAAATATAAGAAGCTATCTTGTAGGGATCCTTTTCACGTTGGACGGCCGCCTTCATCTATCTGAAATCTAAGAAAGGCGCATACAAGAAATTTAAATTGTATCTACTAAACAGATGAACATATAATTTATGTACACCATTTTGTAAATAAATGATTATTTTGGATTCTCCATTTCTGACTACAATTTCCAAATTCGGGACCAGTGGTTACAATAATTATTAAACAACGATATGAAAATAGAAAAAGAAAATGGTAATGCCGCTTAAGGGGTACACACTCAATAGTGAGTGACCTTTGGATTAATTGAATATAAAATCATTATATAAATGTGTGTTTAGTTGTCATTATAATCAATGGTGAATTTTTTACTTTTTGGCTGTGTCCTTTAAAAATAGAACACCCTCAACAATTATTGTATTGACATTTAGATTACGTAGTTCAGTCAAAAATACACACAGATACATTTCTTTAACTTGATTCCATGAACATGATTCGAAGAAGTATGATTTTTTTATTGGATTCATCGCTTCATTCAAAAATGTTGAATGACAGGCTTTGTTTTATTGTTATCATTCATATATCTTAGAGCATAGGTTCCCAACCTTTTTCGGGTGGCTACGCTTTTTTTATAAAAGCCATTCAACCCGTGACCCCAAAGGCAATTGAAAAAGGCATTTTTAATGGTAATTGAAAAAACAACGAAAATGCATTAAAGGATATTTTTTTGTTGACTGTATAAGATGGCGACCCATGGGCTGGGAACCCGTGGCGTAGAGCCTAGGATCCTAAGTAAATGCCAATTCAGTAAATATAATAATACATTTTTTTTAAATTACAGTAAAAGTTATTACTGAATTTTAAAAATCTGCATTTATTACTTTCGATTGATTCGGCGGTAACTGTGTGGAAGTTCATAAATTTACTGAAGCAACCTTTGCTATATACGTATATGTAGTAAGGCCGAAGGTGTCTTTGAAAGAGGCGAAACTCGTGTCATAATGAGTAACACACGACGTGAAATAATACAAATTATTTTTTAATTCATATTATTTCAATTTATGTAAAGTTGCAAATATCTTAAAAATAAAATAGTTTTCAATAATAATTGAACTGTGACTATTTTCGTGTACTCACATGTCCGGATGTCATACTTAGTAATCACACATAATTATAGGAATCTATACATTTATGTGACATAGTCACGTGAGTTTATTTATGATAAAATTCCATTCAATAACGAAGTGACCAGCTTGGACACATCACAATAATGTGTCATAAACCGTTTTCCTGACTATTTCAATAAATAAATTTAGTTCAGATCCTTGCCAACGCCGAGTACATTGCATTTAGAAATTTAGATTGTTGTAATCAAAAACTATTTCTAAACGTTTTTCGAAATTCATGTTCTTATTTCATAAGATGCTGATAATTATCAACCAGTATGAAATAAAATTCTGTTTTTTTTTAAACATGCCTTTGCATTATTTTACCAGAATTTATCAAATTTGCACAATTGAGATTTCCGATATGTGTTTATTAAACATTATAATATTTTCATTTTCGCAATGGTTTCTGGTGTTGTTTATTTTTCTTTTAAAACCCTGTAAATTATTATTGCATTTGTACAATATTTAATTTTGTAAAAATACATTCAACTTATTTCCCATTTTTTTTAAAATTTAACCACAACTGGTAAAGTCATAGGCTCCCAACCATTTTCAGATGGCGACCCCTTTTTATGAAAGCCATTTTATCCGCAGCTCCCAAGGCCAAATCAATAAATACATTTTTCATATAAAATCAATGAAAATGCATTAAAGTGAATATTTTTTTAGTTGACTTTAAGTTGGTGACCCCACAGAAAACCCGTCGAGACCCATGGGTTACGTACTCTCATTGAGTGAGCACTTTAAGCATAAACATCATTTGTAATTATTTAATTAAATGATCGAATCAAATTGGTGCAGTGGAATTCGGGAAATATTTTTATTTATCAGCTTTATAATTTGGCCGACCGTTTCTATTAAACCGTTATAATTATGTACGTGATAGATATTTATCGAAATAAAACATTACCCTTTTCTGCTTCTTCGGCAATCAATTGATGATCTGTGGACACCCATACAGAATCAAAGAGCTCTGTCGCAAATATGGCATCCAAAGATCTTCGTATAAGCGGGACGCCTCCGACATGGGCGATATTTTTTAACTTCACTCCTTTCGATCCACCTCTGGCCAATATGAGGGCAGTTATTTTAATGCTTTGATCCGAATTGTCTTGACTGTATATAAAAAGTCAATTTATTTATCAGTTAACCTACAAAGCATTTAATATATAAGTCGTCCATTTTTCAATAATGATATTGTACTAGTCATTCATGTGTATTTGGAACGCTGATTACAAATTAAAGAATATCTTCTTATCATAGCTCTGTAGAAGATAGTTTATTCCGTAAGTCCACATTATCGACGTTTACTTTCCATATCGGAAATAGTAGATAAAACTTCATTTGTAATTATGTATGTATCGTTTTGTGACGTATAATTATATGTATGATGTGTTAAATATGAAAATGGGACCAGCATATTTATCTGCATATAGCATAGCATCTTTAGTTGTTCTGTAACATTGTAATATAAATTGCAATTGAAAAGAATACTATTTATATATGAAATATTTCTAAAAATATATAAGTAGCGTACATTTTCGAACAGACCATACGAAACTTTCAAATGAATATTGCCCCAATTGTAAATTCCTTTGCAAAATTCCACATTCAAAAAAATTACAAAAACCTAATGCTACGCACATACTTAGTTTTATTTGTTAAATAATATTATGTGATGTTGACAGGTATTATTTATGCCAATAAGATTTTTATTCGTAATACAAAACCTATTTGGGCAGTAATAATCATGTTCATAATACTTGCACTAAAGTAAAACATATTTACCATTTGCGTTAAAACGTGCTATATTTTTAGATACATAGATGAACTCTACATAATTCGATTAAGATATTTTTCTTTTGAAATAAAAATTACGTTTACCTATTCGGGTAAATGTCTTCACACTTTTCATTCACACACGAACAAACGTCGAAAACCAATAAACTTAAACACGCGATAATTGCTACTGGCAACACTGTTATGGAAAACATTGTTTATTCATTCATTTGAACAATACATTTTCTACAATATTAACACAAATAGATGCGAATTCCTTTGAAAAATCACTGCTATTTTGACAGTGTTCATCTCGCTGTGCGGATTGGTCTGTTCTAACTTAAATAACTGTACGCATATTATCTGCAGGATGCCATAAATTTAATACAACAACATGTCCGGGAATCTTAAATACTTAATTTGTTACTAAGTACTGATAGCGAGCATTTTCATCCACGATTTCTACATCCTATAAAAAAGACTTATTTGGGTTTAGGGGTTCTTATCAGTGACTTTTTTTTATTAAATCGTTCATTTGATTATCCATTGTAAAAAAAATATATGCCTCTATGCTAAATAAGATTTAAGTATTTAGTTTCAATCCTGAAAAAAAAGATCTGTTTTTTGATCGCTCGAATTTTCTTCTTAGAATGCGGCACATTGACGGATTACCCCTTAAGTGCAAGAGGCGCGTGCTTGGGGCCTCAATAAACACTTACATACATACATATAATACATACATGGGCAAACACCGGCCCGCGGGCCGGATCCGCCCCTCCGAGCTTTTTTATCCGGCCCTAATTCATCTCAGCAAAGTAAAGGAGAAATAAATTAATAGTTCCAGAAAAGGATAATAATTTTTTAAAACCATTTTCCTAGTCCACCAGCTCACACAAACATCACATATAATTCTTATGGAGGTAAATAAAAAAATATATAAGTAGTAACATTGTGTTTTATTGAATTAAATATTACTTTTTTATGTTGAATAATTTGGTCCGGCCCTTCACTCGGAGAAAAAATGATAATTTGGCCCCAGACCTAGGAAAGGTTGCCCATGCCTGATATAATATAACCCTGATATATTTTTTTAAAACGGTAATCATCTTGTGTTTTTTTAAGTGATTCTATATACAGATATTAAATCATATACATCACATTCAAACACTTATCAAATTGCGGTCGTAAGCGATGGGTGGAAATCTGGACGGTGTCTGCGCTTGAGGGGATTTCTTTTCGTCCATTTTCGTAGTGGTTGCTTGCTGTAAACTACGCAAATTCATTCGAATACGAATACTCAAGAGTCTGGTTCTGGCAAGTACTTAATCCGCCACCTGTATAAGGCTGAATAAAAAGTGGAACAAACAGTCCAAAAAAATGTTTAATCCAAATAATAAAATAATACCTGTATTATCCTCCGTGTATTTATGTTCACTCCAGCTGTTTTTACATATTTTTTTACACGACCGTTTTGCATAGAACGTATCTCACCACGTAAAAAGAAGATGCAGTGCAGGAGTTCTTAACCTTATTGCAACTCAGGGTGCATTTGAGATTGAAAAGAATAGTAACGGGCGCAGGCCGAATTTTTTTATTAGTAAATACATATCTATTATTGTTTCCTGGGAAGCTTAACATACATACATATATGTTACATCTATTAACCATTTTTTAATTGAACTTTCAAAATACATTTAAAAAAAAAACCGTACAGTTACATTTATAAAAACTCCTTCGAAAAATAATTTCAATAAATGACATTATACAACAAATATTATTATATTAATATTTTCAAAAATCCCCATAATTATAACAAACCCACTTAAATCATTGAAACTTGTATTCATTCAAATTTCGCTAATTTACATTTTAATAACCTTTTAACTTAGTGATCTACTTATATTTTTGTATACAAACTGTTTACTACGCGTCAGTTCAAGTACATCCGTGCACTTGGAATGCCTGAAGATGCCGAAAGGCGAAACCCGGGTCGTTAGCGACAAAACTCATGGAAAAGTACAAAATTCAAAAAAATCAAATTTGATAATTAATCTATTAATTTTATTAATATTTTTTCAAGACGTAGAAAACGATTGCAAACATGTATTATTTTTATAAAGATTAGGACAGGTGAATATCATATAATTAACAATAGTTTACATTTTACGATTTCCCAATTTTTTACTTTTTCTTTCCGACCTTTCTGTGGATAAACATGACGTACAAGTAAGCGAAACTTCAGATATATTTTCTACTTTCTTCTGAGATTTATTTTCCATCGGATTGTTATATGACTCGCCACTTCTGGTGCGTGATTCGTTTGTTTTCCTCTCAGTTCTTGAAAACTTATCACTATTCCGAGAATATTTACTATGCACAGATTTCGGCGACGAATTGATCGAGAGATTCCGCTGACTGATCCGGTTGACATTTGCATTCGTATCAAAAACATGATCGTTGTCAACCGTTTCCTGTCGAAGACTTTCACCGCTCTTTTCCACAACCGCTTCAACAGCACGACTACTCACTGAAGAATGTGAACTATTTTTATCTTCGCGATTTATTTTTCTTTTAACTTCAACTTCATTAAGTCTCTCCACTATTTCAGATACATTATTGCTGTCAAAGTGTGGTGTCAGTAATGTTATGTCTTCGTCGCATACGTTCAATGCTTCTAATTTTCTAAATCTTTCTGCGATTTGATGATGAATTACATCGCGATGCTTAGCGCCCTCTCCTAGAGCTTCCATGTCTTCCAGCCATTCCGTTCGCTCCTTTATTTGAGTAAGAACTAAAACAAATAAACAAGAATCTCGTTATATTATGCTAATTATTATGCTGCTATGAAAATTCATTAATATTCAATGTCAAAAACGACGTCTAAAGAAGATTTTTAAATTTCTATCAGATTAAGCCAAACATTATTCATGTGGCTTGGACAAGAATGTCAACTATCCCTATCCACTCACTCATAAATAATATTAATACAGTCGACCTCCTATAGCGCTGATATTCGAACTACGCTAGAGGAATACTACGTTACCCATTCAAAAAAATTGATTGGGTACATTCAATTGTATTTTATAATTGCCCAAAATCAGTTAATCAAATATTTTCCCATTGTTTACGTGGCTTTGCTAAGTCCTGGGACAAACAGCTGATAACTTACATAAAATATTTTCCAATTCATGTATATAAAATATGTTTTTATAAAACAATATAGTATTTATGAAAATTCTCATTTGACCTTGAAAGTTTAGCTTTCAAAAATACTACGTTATAGGGAGGGTGCTATAAGGGGGACGGTTATATACTATATTTGAAACATATCTGACGGGGACGCTCTTAGGGACTTGCTGTATAATCAATCCGCCGAATGATATCACGAATGAATATTGTTTCCTTACCAATGCCATAACCATTCCTAAAAAATACGTATTTTCTTAATCTTGGCCTCTATGTCATGAAATCGGTTCTCTCCGGTCCAATTCAGGTCCTAGCTGTCTTGACCAATACCTACATAAAAGTATTTCAGTGTGACCATAATGCAAACTATCATTACTTACGATCATGCATGAAATCTTTTTTGTCTGGCAGCTGTTTCTTTTGCGATTTTTCACAATTCTCATTGGCAATATTACTGTGCCCACTGATGTCAAGATTTCTTCCAAATTCCATTATTTCCTGCAAACGAAGTTTAACAATTTCTCTATCTTCTTTGCGCTGGTTCGGTCGATACCTAAAAACACATTAGGTACATGATTTCCGGCGCTTTTTTCACGGTATTTTTATTTTTTGACGAAACAATGTTTCCGCTTACATACTTACAATCTATATGTATTTATGTATATAATTCGTCATAATGATTAAATATGGTATTGTAATGAACTGTATGAGATGTCGATAGATCCGAAATTGGCGCTCTCCTGTAGCGACTAGGAAGGAGGGGACTTGTCCACGTTCCCATTGGTCACTCGTGCTCAAGGAATAATAACGGCGAGTTAGTCAGTTAGTTAGTTAGAACATCTGACGCATAGACTTATATCAATTCTATATTTCTGACGTTTGTGATTGAATGCACGTGCATAGCGATTGACAATGCGCGGAACAATTTATCTACTCAATTTGACATCAATTTGACGTCATTAATTTCTTTGATTGTTTCTTTCACTTTAGGTATATAACATGTCTAAAATTATTAATAAACTGTTTTTTTGTGCGCTTCGTGGCATAAGAGAAGCTAATTGAAATGTCGTTGAAATGATATTTAAATATAATTTTATTTCGTATAAAGCTTGACATGAAGTGAGTTCCGGCACCTTTTTTTCCAAAAAGTCCTGCATATATACATGCATTATGTATGTATGATACATACATACGTAATACGTATATTTATGTATTGAAGTATCACTCCACGTATCCCCAACACCTTTATAAATCTTGTACTTTTCCCAAAATACGATTTCCGATTTTCCGTTATCTCATCAACATCTACTCGATTAAATGTATTTCGTATGTAATACTTTATCAATGTTTGTATTACACCTTGATTCATTGGGGGACTAATAAAATTATATTTGGAAGACGTAATATTTTTTTTATATTTTCATATAAGTCGCAAGGCGGTCGTTCAAGTCTGTGGCTTGCATTGAATGAATCGTAATCAGCACAGAAAAATTTAAAAAAAATGTTTTTTTTGAAAGTCCCAAGTCTTGGAAGTCAAAGTCGCGTAAGTGGAGGACAAAGTTATCAAAACAATACCAAACGAAAAACTCAGTTCCACAAGAATATGAATTGTGAAGAATATGAATCACTATTTTCATGCTAATGGGGTTTTTATTCAACTCAAATAAAGTTAACGTTTTTCATCAATGATTTATGTATTTTCTCGTTGATCTTTCAAACCTTTCTCTCTCAAAATCACCAGATCCAATGATTGCGGAATACGAACGTCTTCGCGAGGTCCTGGGTCGGATAGTATTTACAGCTGAAGCTGCACTCCGACCCCGAGGCTCGTCGTATTTGACCTCTGAGAGAGAGCTTCCTGTTCGCAAACACCAATCTACTTGCTTTCTCTGCATCAGCGTCAGTTTGGACTCTTCCATCAGCACTTAAAGAGAACGAGTCAAAAGACCAATGAATTCAAATCTACATTTATTTCATAAAATACTTTGTAATATAAGCTTTCCCGTGTTTATATCGGAATCAAGTAATTTCAATAAATAAAATACAATTTTTTGTTCTTCTTTCAAATGTTAAATGAATATAAAGAAAGCCTTAAAGACCAACAGGGCCGCAGAAAATCTTCAATTGGGCTGTGTTAGATATTAGATAATCGATAACCTAATGCAGCACTTTAAAGTGAATAGGGATAAGTGGTTTTAAGTGGATCGATAATATTCTAAATATTATCGATCAAAAAATATATTTATTTAATAATGTAAATATATGAGCTTTTCCATCGCAACCGAGAAGAGAAAAAGCCGAAGAGCGTTGACCAATCAAAACGAAATAAAGTAACTGAAAAAGACGATCAGCACATTTCTCAAGACAAAAAAAATAAAATTAATGTTTTAGTACATATTATTTATACATCGCTTGAAGTATGCAAGCTAGTTATGTTACAAACCTTAACAGTTACTAAAAGGTAATTTTGTTTACTAGACTTTTAATCTGTATTATGTATAATATTAACGCTATATAATGCAGAAAATTTAAAAAAATGTCCTGTTTTAATAAAATACTTCCTGCTTACCTTTCATTAATTCTTGTGTTTCGGGAGTATACTTTACTTTATGGTTATGAAATATCCCTCCCTGAGGTATTCTTTTACTTGGCCACTCCAAGGGAATACATCCTTTTTCATCCATCGTGCTAAAATCTTAGTTGTAATAACTATTTAAATATGTCAGCTTTTTAATAAGAGGATTTGATGCTGATTGTTTTTAAAATGCTGTGCAGATAAATTACAATACAAATTTTGCGCACACATAAATCAAAATCAGCTGGCTTATTTTCCACTTACAGAAACGATAAAGGAAATTTGTTAAATCGTTAGGATTGTAATAGAAAACCCAATTCATAAACGATTACAGCGACAAATTTACGGAAATTTTCAGCACTATTAATACTGCAAGTAAAGAAAAAATATTCGAATTTAACTTTTTTTAAATATTTCTAATAGCAAAATAAAATACGATGATATTGTTATTGAACATTTTTCAATCAATAAATCTCGAATAAAACTTTTAAAAGTGACTAATGCTTATTATATTCGGCTTAAGCTTATTTCAATTAGAAGAAAAAAATCTTCTTATTACAAAATCCACTGATTTTGTGTTGAAAAGTTCATGTTCAAATTACATGTACCTTTTGTGATAGCAATATTATGCGTATAAAATAACTAAAACTTATAAATTTGTTGATTGCTTTTATTATTGTGCATCTGTATTAAAATGGGCGATTTTGAAAATTTGTTTAGTTTTATATTATGGCAGCCCTAGATTCAGCTGTCATCCGTCACGCTATTGCATTGCATTTCGTAATTCTTCATTCAAGAAATTCATATTTAAATCAAAAATGATAACTATTTCTTTACTTGGCGTTCGCAATCTTATAATCAGGTAAATTTAATAAAATCTCCCATATGTCGACTAATTGACGTAATACATTGATATGAGCTTAGTGGATAACCCAAATTTTCCAAATAATATACCTACATTTTGGTGAATTAATTAGTTATTTTATATAATTGCAAAATACTGATATTGAAAGTGAATTAATTAGTTATTTTATATAATTGCAAAATGCTGATATTGAAAGTGAATTATTGGTTTCCATTTTGTTCATTAATGGGTTTACCTTGGTGAATTTGATAATAAATCAATCTTACTATCAAATGAAATTTGTGAACATCAATTCTGAATTTTTCTTTGTATACATACGTTTTTCTTGGTTTTAGATCTGCGTGTGCATCATGTAGATGTAAAAGCAGCACGCTATTTTCCCGGCCAATGGCAACGGATTCGATGGCAGATATTAAAAATAAACCCATTGAATTTTTATCTAGCCCAGCAGGTAAGATGAGTGTTGGGCAATCCCACAGGAATACTAGCGACATGCTATGGTACCAGCCCTATGTTGTCAGCTTGAGCTTAGCAGTTTTCTTAATTTATTTTTGCATTTTAAGAGAAGAAAATGATATTGATGAGATGTTAAATAAGGATTTGACGGAAACTCTGCCAGGATTTGAGAAAAAACAATTGCTTCAAGCTTACGACTATCAAAAAGAAAATGGAATGGATGTGTCCATGATAGAAAAAAGACTAAAAGAGATTATTTTGGAAGAAAAGACTCGTGCTAAGCAACAAATGTAAAATAATACTTATAAAATGCTTTTCAGGAAAAATGTACAGCTTGGAGCAACACATATTTTAAGGCCCCGATTACCTTTTACCAATTACTCTGCATTTAGACTACCAACCCAATGATTATCATAAAAAT
Organism: Himalopsyche kuldschensis; assembly: GCA_028554975.1. Lineage (NCBI taxonomy): Eukaryota > Metazoa > Arthropoda > Insecta > Trichoptera > Rhyacophilidae > Himalopsyche > Himalopsyche kuldschensis. The sequence continues at coordinate 5,535,905 of JAHFWI010000005.1, forward strand.
AGTGTGGAAGTAATCAAAAGATCAGCACTCGTCGAGTTCACCATGTTGTAAGATATAGTTTTGACAAATCCTTGTTCAAATATTATATTCATGTGATACCACATTGAGAGATGACGGTAGTAGGTCAACAATGTTTCTTGAGAGCTGTAAAACTGTATTAATAAAACAATGCGTTGTCTTAGTAAAAAATTGTAAAGATTAATCATTGTTTCCAGTTACAAAATGTTTCTACACTCTTTTGGATACATGTTTTGAAATGTCACTTAATTTAAGATGTCAATAGCCATCATTGTTTTTTTTTACAATTGTCTTTTTTGATATTCTGATGTGTTAATTGTAAACTTTATTTCAAAGGAAAATACCTGTATGCAATGATTCAAATCAATGTGTAGTGTATATATTATTGGTTGGATTGTCACCATAATAATGTAACATTTTATGTTATTAAATGGGAAATAATAAAGATGAAGTATTCAATCAAAGATGTGTTTTAATAATCATCAAAAAAAATGTTAGGTAGAAAATAGGATAGTCAAAAACAATCACATAATATTTTCAATCAATTTACATTTATTCACATTCAGTTTTTACTGAAGCACATAATGGCTGTCAAGGTTTACATTTTTTATAAATGACACAGATTTGGAAAAGCATGTCAACCGACCATGAAAGTTGATTACAAATTCATTCCCCATGAATTAATGAAATTAAAATCCAAATTTATTTTGTGATAATTCATATTGATGGGATAACTATTTCAGGATTTCATTCCAATGTAAAAATGCCAGGTCATGAAGTCATAGAAAATAGTTTGATAAAATTAATAAATTCACGACTGAGCAAATATAGTAGATCATTTGCCAAGAGGTCAAGTCTGTTTCCGTTTGATACAATTACCGAGATGGAACGTTAACATTCAATTGTTCAATAAAATTTTTGTCTGATCAAGCGACACAATAGCCATCAAACTTTCAATATGTATCAACAAAATGGTAGTCAATAAGAATAGAAATAAATGATTACAACACGAAATACCGTTTTGGAGATCTTACATCTATCTGAATACTAAGCTAAATAACGCTGTAGCCATAATGAGAAAATGCAGAAAGTCATTTTTTTTGAATGCGTCTTCTTTGTTGTAGTGAGAGTTGCTATGGTAGTTTAATTTTTCTGTACTCCCCGCGATGTCTACAATCGTATATTCTTTAAAGTAATGTAAAATTCAAAACAATGTTCCACAGTTACTTTAAAATGAATAAATAAGTCTACGGTATTATAAAAAATATCATCAATCAAACCGATTTCAGATCTATATCACAGTAAACAGAAGAGAACATACATATAATATATACATATATCTCAAACTCTTAGGATCCTTACATATTAAAGAACATTTAATGAAAACAGTATACACACAAGATTTCACAGTCAATATATTTTACTAGCTTTTAATAAATACTTCAATATTATAATTACGGTTCACAGAGATTATTATAGCAAATGTTATGGGAAAAAGAAACTTGATTTTAATAATAAAATTGATTTAAAATTTACTTAAATCATGTCAAGTACAGATCATTCTTGACTTTTAGACAATTGGCAATTTTCTACATACTTCACAAGTTAGGTTTCCATTGATTTCTCAAGAATAAATGCACATCTTTATTATAGCCTTTTAGCATACTTTTCACTGTAAACAACCATAAACTCCACAATTGTCGAAGGAAAAACTATTAAAACAACAGTACACTGTTAGAACATATAGGAGCAAGCTGGAGATATCAGTTTTGAAAGCAATTGGATTGTTCAACTACTTTGAAAAGAAAACTCATGAATGAGAGTGGATAATGTGGGTACTAAATAAGTTCTGAAAGGCACCTCAAATAAAATATCTTGACCAGATAAAGACCGGATGTAAGCACTCTTGCATTATTATGATAGAACGTGATAGAAGTTTTTAGGGTGAGTGATGGAAACATCAAGCTAGAGAACTTCAAGAAAAGAATGGTATGGCGCCTGATGAAACATTATTTTCAACCCAAGTAATAAACGTTAAAAACATTAGATCCCCTACAAGACTATATGTAACACCGGACTCAGTATGTTTCAATTATCTTTTGATAATCTTATGAATATAAAAACTGATAGATTTGCCAACTTTACTATTTATACCAAGGTTTGCATTTCTAATAAATGTTTTAAAACAACAACCCACATTGTTGTTTTCACTTGTTTCACTTTCAAATACATAGGAAAACCAAAGACAACCTGTAGAAATTTCTCAACAAGAGGATTCGATTAGTGGAATGATAAGAAGCAGTATTTCTGCACAATGTTCTCAGTGAACCAAAATATATATTATAATTTAAGTATTTGTATTCATAGTTTGATCAATTATTACCATGATATATTTAATATTATAGGATAATTTAATATCATTGTTAAAGCTTGCACAGATATTACAGCAATGGAAAACTATTTTAGAAGATTAACTTTACAAAATGGCAAAAATATACATTATGTCGATTTCTCAAAATTCATAGATGGATACACTATTTATAAAAAAACTTAAATTTTACAGCAATCTTAATTAGTTTCTATTCATTTTCCATGGCGTTTAAAGCTTTCTCCATCATTTAAACAGATGTAAATAAAGTTAAAAAATCAGTTTCTACTAAATTTTTCAGTGTTACAATATTGTTCAAAATATATATTAGGTTATTTTTAGAATTTCCTGCCCATTCCATATCAAAATTAGCTAGAGAAACAATTTATATTTTATTATAATTTATAACAATTTTTTACAATATTAAATAATATTGCAATGAAAAAAATGTACACAATTATTGTTATTTGAGGGATTGAAATATGTTTCAACACTTTTAAATAGGCTCTTGAAAGCTAGTATGCTGGAATGTAACTCACTTTTCATGGTTAGGCAGGGACCGGGTTAATTTTCAAATTGTTCAATATAGTAGAAAATGTTAATTAATAATTCATAAACTCCCATCTCTCTACTTACTCTAAATTTTACTTATGCCACACTGTACAAGTAAAAAAATATGGTCTTTCTATTACATGAATGAGCATTAGTTGTTGCTCCACGAAATAGATGTTTTAAATTCATAATACTGATTACAAAAAAAAATGTCTTGTGATTAGTTGATAACCAAATAGCCTTAAATATGTTAGGCAAATAAAAAAAAACTCAATTCTAAGCCACATTTTTTCTAATGGAAAGCTTATTTTGAAGTAATTTGATTTAAAATATAAAAAAATGTTGTAGAAAAGATAACAAATCTACATTTGAAGAATTAAAATTCTACATATTTTTATATAAGAAACAATCCTTCCTAAGACTAGGGAAAACATTAATGGGTAAAAATTAAAATTATGTCTATTCAATCAATAAAAACATTTATTACGAAGGAATTCATAATAAAGGGGTTTTTTTTACTCAACAACATAAAATGTTTAATTTTAAAATTAGCTGAAAAAAATATAATTTGTATTTCAATAGAGGCACAACACTAAAAGGTGATCTAACAGATTCAAATGGTTTCCTAAATTCATTAAAATTCAAGAAAACTTCCAGCCGTTATTGATTAAATTTAAATTTTAGGTACTATCAAATTCATATCTTTTTATAATCATGTTCAGTATTAATTAGTACTGAATAGACTTTCTTTAACAATACTGTTATCAATATGAACTGACTGTAACCTTAGGGTTAGTAAAATAGTGATACGTGTTTCGCTTCTTTAAGAACCGTCTTCAGACTTACTATCGCAAGGTTATTATAGTAATTACTAAATTTAAGTTACTGTAAGTCCATCACTTATCCTTTTTCCGGTAAAGGCAAAAATTAAAGCAGGAAAAGGTACTGGGTAATAACCAATAACAACAATCAGAAGGGTTGAAAAATATACTATGGATATTGGGCAAATCCAATAGAATCCAGAACTAAATAACTAATGATCAGCGTATAAAAAATCATCTCCAGTTTATTGGGTGTACCAGATGTCTGAATGAATTAAAAAAAATTAAAAACAAAATCTTATAGAGAAAATCTATAGTATTTTAGAATTCAAATCTTGTGGAATTTTTTCACCCACTTTTGTTTCTACTGTCTTTATTTAACTCTTTTAATTTCAGACATCTCAATTTTGACAATATGTATATAAAAAAACTCTCCAGCATTTATTTTTTCATGATTAAAATAAATAATTCAAAATTGATTATCTCTGTGTTTTCTCAATGATTTGTTTACTTACAAGGATATGATATCAATGATTTGTTTGATAATAATAAGTGAAAATAAAAAATAATCCTATTAAGTGTGCCAATAATATTGATTTGAAAAGTACCAGGTTGATATTTCGGCCCAGTGGATGTAAGATGGTCAGTAAAATTGGGACACACAAGTGATTGAAGAAATTTGTTCCAATCAAACATCTATCTACAAATTTAGCTGAAAAATATATTAATAACCGAGTCTGGCAACAGAATTATTGATGAAGTAATAATACTATTAACTAGATATGAAATCACGGAACATATGATCATGATTATCAAGCCTGTTTTTTTTTCTATCCATCCTTACTAAGATTGTCTTAAATGTATATCTAACATGATTTTTATTCACCTAGAGACATACTTTCAGAGGACATCATAACCTCGGGTGGAAGAGCATTAGCCTTTTAGATGCAATGACTAGACTTCAACTGTTGGAAGCGACCCGAAATGAGCAGGATAACTTCGCATGGATGGAGATTGTCGGCATATCATCGAATACAAGTGACCGCCGTCCGCAGTAACAAGGAAAATGATAAGAGCGCATACTTGCAGTTTGGACATGGAATCTAATACACAATTGTTAAAATATAAGCGTATACTCCTAGATTCCATCGCACTCGTACTCCAATACAGTCTTGTGATAGAAGAGCAGGTAACTAGAAAAAAAAAAAGAAGAAATACAAATATATGTATTCGCCATTTTATGTAACAAAGGGATGAGTAGACGAAAGTCTCCCCCTGCTTTAGATTTATATTAACTAATGCATATTATATTAATACATAACTAATAAATAATATTTACCCTTCACTGTCAAGCACTTCTTTAAGCGAGGCCCGGGTAATCATATGATCGTCGCATTTGAACCAGCATCCTTGCATCTGCCGCACATACGCAGTGTAGTGCCCGGCATCCAAAGAACCCAAATGGTTGACAACGGCGAACAGAGAATACCGATTATCGGCAAAAATGGAAGGATCCCCGCCTTGAACGCCGGAAGCTTCCGCATTATTGTTGTTGTTATGTCGCGATCTAGCTTCGGCACTCTGCGCGCGCTTGTGACTGGACATAAAAGGGGTCATGTCTAATTCTGCGGGAAACGAAATAAACGTCGAAATCTTTCTATCGATTTGACTCGAGTGCTCAAAACGCTTCAGGTGAAAGCTGGCGACGATGGGTAGCGTCTCTAAGGTGAGTTGCTTCGTCGACTCCTGATATGCCCTGCAGTTGGAACATTTTATTTTGGCCCCGGAACCCAGGTGCTCGGCTCGGGTGAAGCGTTCCAGACAGCCTTGGAGGGATCCAGGTCCGGCGACGTCCAATGATATATCCCAAAACGGATCGATCGTTGTCGAAACTCCGCTGCAAGACTGACAAACGACGTCACTCTGCAGACCTCCTGTGAAGATTTGATCAATTATACAGTCGCATCTCGTTGTTCCTTCTTTCTTCGGAACCGTTTCTTCCATTCCATTACGACAATGCCTAAAAACATCAAATTTATATTAAAAGCATGAAAGCTTATTTAATATATTAAAATAAAAGTTTCCCTTGAAACAACACTATATTGCCATCGATGAGAAAATACAAACATAATTGTTCAGGAGGTACTAAAAACTTGTTTATGAGAATTTGAATTGTTTGAATTTTGTACTTTTCCATGAGTTTTGTCGCTAATGACCCAGAATGGGTTTCGCCTTTCGGCATCTTTGGGCATTCTAAGTGCACGGATGTACTTGAACTGACAACTGTCGTTAGCGACGGTTGATTTCCCGAGTGTCAAACCCGGGACGTTAGCAACAAAACTCATGGAAATGTACAAAATTCAAATTTGATATTGAAATTCCATCAAGCACCTTCAGTCGAAATCCTTAATCGTTTATAAGAGTAACGGATCTTTTTTTAAAACATCAAAGGTAATTAATTACATGGGAGGTATTTTCCCTCTCCAATAAATAGCATAACATTAAGAATAAAATAATATGTGGAACATCTAACTGGAAATAAATTGAGTTTTAAGAATTGAATACCAAACTTTGTAGTATTTTAAATATAGTACCTGTAGAATCAAAAATTTCAACACTGAACAGAAAATTTTCCAGGTAAATCACAGAACCACCAATTCAGTCTTAACCCATTGTTTACGGTGTGCACAAATTTGTGCGTAATTAGTATGGTAATTGAAAAGGCCCGTAAACAAAATGTAAAATGATAACATGTGTCATACGAGTTGTTGCAGGGAATAATGACATTGCATTTTCAATATTGGAAACAATGAACAGTACTGTTAAAAAGTAAATGCTGCATATTACAACAAGTTCACGTGATATTGAATAAAAAAAATTATGAGGTGGAGTAAGTCGCATCATATAGCAGAACGAAAAACTTTGGAAATAACCTGTGCAATACGTCCAAAGTGGCAATGAAAAATTCGTGTGCATCCTGCTGCTCGTATCCGGCGAGGTGGCGGGCGTGGGTCCAGATCAAATGCAGAAGACGATGCAGAATTAATGGCGTTTTTGAACCAGAATAAAACTCCTACAAGAAATACATACATATTAATGACTACCTAATGGTGAGCATTAGTGTTAGTAGAATCTTCTTGTCCACGATGATGATTCAAAAGAGATAACAGTCCAAGAATGATACTTACTTCATTAGTCAAAGAAAATCTATATGAAGCAATTAACTGAATAGAAGAATAAGTGGTATTGAATTGACCTATTTTACAATTGAACTGACCTGAAAGAGTTTGGATACTTCGCACACTAAACATTTGCCGGGACCTCCTGCCGGTACTTTACATTTATGCCTCTCTCCGAGAAAGTAGTCCCTCAAAAGAGGAGTATGAATAAGAGCCTGTAAAATAAGACGCGAGATTTTTATTAAATCATTCAAATTTAGACATTATGATTGAACAGTGAGGGCTTATACAGATTCCATAAATCTATCTTAAAATAATCATTTTTTGCCATAATCAACACACAAATAATAGTATAAGAATTAGATCTAAAGAAAACTCCAAACACATTCCTCCGGATACCTGTTATAACCTAACAAATCTCATGGTGAACGAACGTCAATTTCCAAAATCATCATGGCTTCTGGATGCATCTTCTCCGACTTCCATCGAGTAATTATTCCAATCGCCGACTCATATCTGAGACATGCATAACTTTAACTATTTATTACAAGCAAAATAAAAAAAAAAACTATTTCCAACTATAATTGCATCATTTCAAACCTGCACTATGCAATTCATAAAGCATGTCGAGCCGAGGTTTTGAAGACCTCTCAAGCCGATTGTAGTGATAGGACTTATAATGCGACGTTTCCTTAACCTTCTCAGTGCGGCCGCTTCGTGAGAGCTCGGTAGCCAAGGCATGTAGGGCGCGCTCATTCCTAAAGCCCTGGAATTTAAATGACATTCTGAGTTTAGGGATTGTTACAAACAATATGCTAGAATGCATAAGTTGCTTTTTCACTTGAAAGTAAATAAAGGGCACCTTCTTTTCTCTACTTTTTATAACAATAGCAAAAACATTGTCCAGTATTAATTATAAAGCATGACAGAATGGCTTTTAGTAGCATTTCGTACAAATTTTAGTAACAAGGAATTTTATTTTATGGATAACCTATATCATTCAAATTTTTGCTAACCGACAGTGCTAATCAATGTTAAATAATAAATAAATAGTGATACTTGTTCAGATTTTCGTGAATTTTATTCAAATAAAACATCTCCATAGAAAATCTATATGTTCAAGTTTAACATTTGTATGTAGCTGTCTCATGTTTTATCATATAATATAAATGTATCAATTTCATGGTATCTTCCATTCATTCAGAAATTATTGGGTACTTTAAAATTGCCCACATGTGCCATATACATAGTGCACTTTCCAATTAAAATACTTGAGGTTTGTATTATCAATATCACAAAATACTAACTAGTAAAAAAAAGATGCGTTAGATCTGTTAAAGTTAAAAAGGGAATGATTTATTCATTTTTAGAGTGCACAGTCATAGTAACTTATCTTAGATCTAAGATCATAAATCCATGCGTAGATAAAAATTTACTGAAAAGTGTATTATTATAGAAATGAGAGTAAAGTGAATCTTAAAGAACTTCGAAATGAAATATGGCTTTGAAAAATTAATTTGTTTTAAAAGACAATGCACAAATTTTTCAGTATGGAATGTTGACAGATAAAATTAAAAGTGTCTAAATTATTAACAAACAATTAAGATAACTCGCTATTTGCTGATATTTATTTAGGTATTCTGTTCATACTCACTTTGTTTCTTTAACTTTGTTTAAGTTTGCTATTTCAGTCAATTCCCTATCATATATATAATCTTGACATTGGGCACAGTAAATATTCCCGTGGGAAAGGTCCACATAAAGAAAATGCTTTTTTAGTTTAGAATGATCTTGAATATGTCCCGCGTAGCAACCGAAAAATATACAATGAAGACAGGAGTGCAGCCGAGGTCCAGGCGAACTGCACGTAAAACACAGACATGATGTGGCCTAGAATTATGACAGAACATGTAATTATTTTTCACTGAATAAAAACAATATAAACGTATCGTTTAATATTTTACACATAAAAACACTTATCACTGTTAACAGAAGTCTTTTGTTATTATACGCGGATGCATATTAAATGCATCGTATCAAAACAACGGTATCAGCTGTTCACCAGACTACGCTTAATTTGCATAATAAAAACTATTCCCTATCATAAAGCACCAATTTTATAGTAAATCAAGTATGTTTTCATACGCGAAATGTAAATTTCCTTTTGGTTGGCTGTTTAATAATTATATTTAATTAATTAAAATAAGCCAAACCTTGTAGCTTCTCGCCTCGTAGGAAGTGCACGCTACGAAAAAAGCATGTACAATTTTATAGGGTTGGGTGCCTTTCGCTGCTTTAAAATTGTTTAAATGAATACACCCATTGTCGTTCATTTTTAAACGGATTGTGATACAAATTGATCGGAAATGAAACGAGCCCAGCCAGGTCGAGGACGAAGTCTGACAGAAAATTCAATAATCAGATACACTTCACAACACCGGCGTACTGCCCTTGGGGCACGACCAACTGGAAACAAAGACGTTTTGAATTAATTTTTGTTATGTTGGCTATACAAATATGAAAAATCAGCTGATTTTGAAAACAGTTTATGGGTTGATCAGCGACCAACGTTCCAATTCTTATCCTGTTTTTCCGAAATTGACAAGCCTTCAGTGACGTTTACAAAATTGCATTGCCACGATGGCGGAGGAATCTGTGGCTTTGACTATTAAAACATCAACGATGGATAATGATTCTCCCGAAGTTGAAATTGAAACGGTGAGTCTATTTTTAGAAGTGAAAATATGACGAAAGGCAATATTAATGTTTACTGTTGTATTTTGACATATTTTTGCGCAACGGTAAGATGTCAAATTAACCCTTGCAATTGTTGACAGAAGAACCGGCCGCTCGGTGAGATCGAATTCCAAGTATCGCAGGTGATCGAAAGATTGGAAGCCGGCGCCGGATCCGGCGAACGACGTAATGAAATGGTCCGAAAGCAAAGCGCCGGGTTTTTGGGTCCCGAAGAGACGTCCGTGGAAGATATTATTAAAACAGTCGAAGACCTCATATTCAAAAGTGACCCAAACGAAGACGATAGTGTTTGGCCTCTCCCGGCGCTCAACCATGTTGCTAAAATCGCTGTCACTTCTCACAGTATAGCTGCATACGCTGGCAGTTTGGAAAGAACCCACTTGCACAAACTGAGTGCGAGACTCAACTCAGATACAACTCGCTGGCTTAGCCATTTGTTCAGGTATGAAGATTAATATTCATCTTACCTATTACTTACATTTCACTCATATAATAATGTATACACTATTTTCAATTCTATAAACAAATGCAGCAATTTACTTTTAAAAATTTGAATCCTGGGTGACATTCGCTGCATCCGCATAACTCTTTTGTATTTTAAGATGAATACAATGCTTTTTCAGTGTATGAGAATATTTATTCTTTATCTTTTCAAGTGTTTATTTTATATTAAAATTAAAAAAAAGAACAGTCAAATAATAAAATATCAACAAAACAATTTGATCAACAAAAACTATGTTTTAGATTTATGACATTAAGTGTAGTAAGGATTAATCAAGGGAGTTTCATCTGCATCTAGCTGGTGTAAACAAAAAATTAACATTCAGTTGTAGATATAATTGATCATTCTTTTCTAGTGTAAGAAACATGTTCTTAAATCAATGAATATACAAATACAGTATGCGCCATTTGATTCTACGCACCTCGAAAATCATAGAATTTTGCGATTTAAATTTAATTCACACACATATTCACAAAAGTAATTAATACATCTATTAGAATACTACATAATACATCATTTTAAATAATATCTTGCAATAGAAGTCCTGTTTTTATCAACAAGTTCTCAGAAAATGGATTTCTAGGGGATTACGGCCAACACGACTGTTGTGTTTGGGGTTGATTTATGGCGGGTAAACAATTCACCGAACCTTTTTTTTGTGTTAGAAGGAAAGATTAGATGTCAAGTAACATTTTAAATGAAATAAAACAATTTTATGGCTGCGCATTTTTTTTTAATATTTTGTTACATCTCCTTTGGCCTCAATTACCGCCAACATCCTTCTGGGAAGAGACGCATACAAATTTTTTAAAATTTCTTCGGTGATTTCATTCTCCCATACTTCCGCTATATTTTTTTTAAGTTCTAGTAAATTCGTTGCCTTTTTATTTCGCAATTTTTGTTTAATTATGGCCCACAGGTGCTCTATCGGATTCAGATCGGGACTGTTGCCTGGCCAATCCAAGGACGTTATTCCCCAACGCTCCTTAGCTTCGTTAACCTGTAATAGAGGACAATATTTTACGTCGAATGGTGAAAATTAGAACGAAAAAAAACCTTAAAAAACCAAAGGGTTACTCACATAGCGGGATCGATGGCAGGGGCTGAATCGTCCTGGTAAATCGGATCCGGGTGATATTGTGTTAGGTCCTCGATAGTTGGCAAGACAAACTTTTTAACAACTTTTTGTATTTTTTCCCGTTCATTATGCCATTAATGAAGTTTAGCGGCCCTAGCCCATAAAATGTCATGCATCCCCATATCATAACATACGGGAATGCTTCACCGCGGCGACGTATGCATTTCGGATGAAATCGTTCCCCAATTCGCCGTCGCACAATCTGCCAACCGTCCGATCCAGACAAATTAAATTTACTTTCATCGGAGAAAATAACTCTTTTCCATTCATTTTCGGTCCAATTTCGATGACATTGGGCCCACTCGAGACGTTTTTTTTCATTTTCTCCGTAAGTAACGGTTTTCCCGCACTAATTCGGGCCTTAAAACCCAGCTCCGTGATCCTCCTCTGCGTGGTCCGCAACGAAATATCGGTTGACAACGAAGATTCGATCTCTGACTTTATTTCTGGAGCCGATTTAAAACGATTTTCTAGCACAATATTTTTTATTGTGCGGTCGACTCGCTGAGTCGTTACTCGCGCCCTACCACCCCCTTGAAGTCTCTCTATCACCATTGTTTCTCGATATTTTTTCATGAAACAACGTATCGCACCCTCACTGAACCCCACTCGACGAGATATTTCACGCATGGAAATATTCTCCTCCACCAAAGTCAATACTTTCGACTTGATCGCAATCGACATACGCTTTTCACTCGACATGTTTATTTGACAAACTTCACACGATCACGGCTAGCGAACAACTGACCTGCTTTCTGGTCGTAAAATTGTGTCGAACTATAACCAATAGTATCCCGAATATCCCTTAAAAAACTTACCCGAAAAAAATAACGGATTCTAAGAAAAAAACGCAAAACATTACAAAACATCGGGGTGCGTAGAATCAAATGGCGCATACTGTATGTCTCAAAGATTATTTACTCATCAATTTGTCAGCTTATATTATTTATAACTGTATAGTCTCACATATGCCTGAATGCAGGGGTTCTTAACCTATTGCGACTCCAGGCGCATTTGAGATTGAGAATAGTGAGGGGCGCAGGCCGGATTTTTTAAAAAAACAAATCTTAAGTACCTGGTACATGTATATTATTTTTTGTACTATTTTTTCATTTATCTTTACAAATTACACTGTAAAATTTTCGTGGAAACTTCTTCGATAAATAATTTCAATAAATAAAATACAATTCTGATAAATTTTGGATATTTTCGTAATTTGTTACTTTAACACGATAATAGCTCCGCGGGCGCAATTGTGCCTGCGGGCACAGGGTTAAGAACCCCTGTCTTAATGAATACATCAATATTTATGGCTGTTAACCCTCCTGGCCTCAGAGCGCTGATCTATCGACCTAACTTAGCGACCTAGCTAAATCCTGATTGGCCGGTGCATACTTTAATGTCGCATATAAAATACAAATGACATTGAAACATCATCAAAGCTGTTGTCAATACTTAAGATTTGTGCTTTTTTTCTCAACAGGTTCATAGACTGCAATGCGTGTTATCATCATGATCAGTTAGAAGGATTGGTTAAAGTTACCAGGCTAATGCTACATTATAAATATGCTCGATATTTAGAAGAAGGAGGTAAGAATAAATTCCTGATTAAATATACCGTCCATTTTTCGATATCCATTCCACTATACACGTTAGTTTCTTCTTCTTTGACCATTCTCGCTCTCTATTATGATAATACGAAGAGTTAGTCAGTTCTGTGAAGACGAAAAGTCTAAAGGAATTGATAATTCCAACAACGTAACGAATAGTAAATCGCAATTTATTCCAATTGTTGTTCGTAGTATACATATCTCTATTTAAAATCATCATTCTATGTTGAAAAGGCACGGCACGGCATTGAGTGTGACTTGGAGTCATGTATTGAAAGTATTTTAATCAGACCTGTAGTATACAAGAAAAAATTAACAACTATGACTTTGTTTATTATGTTCTTGCTACATAAAAAATTGCCAGACAAAAAGAAGTCGTACGCGCTTAAACCGATGGCCTGAATTAATTTAAAAATTGTTGATTGAGTAGGCATTTACTTGGTAGAACTCCATTATAATACGGTAAGAAAAATAAAAAAATATTTTAGTTCTACATCAATTATTTTATATATTAAAAATAAGTAAGCCGAAATAGCTATCAACAAATAATATGTTTAGGTCAGAAACAGAGTAGTGATATTTTTAATTAACTCCTCAGCCAGCCCTCTCTCGTATACCCCTGAAAGTTTGACAGTAAACAATACAAAATTAATATTAAGCTATATTATTGTTGCCGAAGCCTTTAGTCGAGTGGTAATTTATGTTCCAAAGCATCAGTGGATGTGTGTGATGCCTAAAATTTCCTCCCACCCGATCAAAAAAATGGGTTTGGTTAGTTTACTTGCTCTCTTCGAAATATTAAAAGTTGAAAAACTTTGTAGCAAGCAGTTCTTATAGAAAAACTTTGTTGTAAAAAACTCCATATGGTCTACAATGTCTACATAGAGAGCAGACATGACTAAAAAAGAAAATAGTCATTAATGCATTGCACCGTCATCACAACTGTTTATTGATTGAGTTTGCTTATGTCAACAATATAAGACAAGCCTCGTTGCTAATTCTACTCTATTTCACAAATGTTTTTTCCGTTGATACATTTACAGATAAGTGTGAGCTTCATTTATCACAACTTCACTATTGTAAATTACACAATTATTTATTGACAAACCTGCATATTTTTTGTATTTGTACAATACATTTATCATGGACTGGTTTAGATAAGGTTTTACTTTTTTATTATTGCCAACAAGTGTAATTGCCTACATTTTAATTAAACCATCATATATTTTCTAATTATTCAAGGCTGATGAAGACATGGTTTAAGCAATTTCAGCCATTGTCGGAGTTGTCAGAAATCTACACTAATTTCTTCTTGATTTTTTTTAACCATGTCACCCAATGGACGTGTCTCAACAATTTTTTTTTTAAAAATGTCACTGACTCCCTTTTTTGGAAGATAGGGTAAGAATAGAAGAATGGTGCTAGAATAAAACTAGTAGTTAGTTAAAAGCTCTCACTAAGCCCTGTTTATTTTAAGGATCGGATTGGTGAGAGAGAATTTTAGCCATCACAGACATCCACGCATTTACAAATCCTTAAATTGACTTAGAAGCTAATTTATAGAAGTGTCTTTACTGAGTTACCAAGCTGTAGTCACAGAAAATTATTTATTATTGCAAAACAAATATATGTATGTGGGTCAACTGCATGAAATGCAAAATAAATATAGGATATTTGTTGCAGAGGTCACATTATGGCTGTATTTATCTGACGATCTGATTACGTGTAGGAAAATAAATCGTTTCAACTTTTTTAAATTGTACAAAGCAGAGTTAGAGTTTAATTAGCTGATGACTTTACAGCTATGCAATTAAAACGTTTTTTTTCTCAGATACCAACTCAGCATTGATACATAATATAATAACAATTGATATTTTTTTCAGGTGGAGCTTTGATAAGTCAACTGCCGTGTATCTATAGCTCTGTCGCCAGCCCACTAGGTGTCGTCCAGCATCTCTGCAGGCAGCTTGGTCTTCCGCTGGCATGCATCCGGCCGGTTCCAGTCAACACAGTCTTCGGTTAGTTAACCCTTTGAGCAGTATCGCCGTACCAATACGGCGGTAGTATGTTGTCATCTATTATCTACTGCCATTCTCTTATTGTTCATTGAAATTTTATTATTTTTTCATATATTGAAACTAGAGGTGCCAATCAGTGATTTTTGTTAGTCACACTATTTTTATTATATGTTTGAAATAAATTAAAGAGTTTTATAAAAAGGTTAATGTTTGGTAAGAATTATGTGGCCATATGTAAAAATCCATTTTAGTTCGATACGCTTCCTGGAATCACCGTCAATAGATAACCACATGTTGACAGATAAATGCAATAAAGATCCAGACCCAAATTGGATGTAAACGCATCTAGATAATTATTTGAAAGTAATATTTAATTATTTGAATATTTTTTTAGAATTTGGATTTTAAAATTGCCGAAGAAATATCAATTCCTTCAATAAGTAATAATATTCTTCTTAGATTTACAAATAGCAAAAAAAATAATTTTTCATATTTTTTTTGTCTGCTACATATTAATATTTTATTAAATTTATAGAAAAAAACCTAATTTAATCCAAATTAACTCACCACTCAAAGGGTTAATAGTATTGAAATGAAAATTAGTATATTGATATCTATACCTCGTGCCTTATCTTATCAAAGCAATATATCCCTAAATAATTGTAAATAAATAATTGATATAAATTGCCACTGTGTACGATATATTTGCCACTTGGGTTACTATAGACAATAATTTTTGAATGAAAGAAATGATCATGAGACTGTTTGTTTACAAATGTAATAGACAAAATATATCTACAAAACCATCAAAATGCAACATTCATGAACACTACCCACTTTTCTTCTACTTGTTCTCTATTTAATATTATTTATCACCTGCATAATAATCTTTCTACCCACAGTGCAATAATATACCTGCATTTTTATTATTTCTGATATCACACAAGTTTTTAAATATTTGCTCAAAGTCTACAGCATTTTCAGGATTTTTAATATAATTATATTTTTACAATCGTTTACCTCTTGCTTATTCTTTTTTTATCAAGCTGACATCAAGTGATGTCAGGTTATCGGCATTCGGAACCTTAAATGACAGTTATTAAATAGTATGTTCTAGAAATGTGTCGTTTACAAATGAACAAAACCCAACCTAAGTAATAAGTTCAATATTCATCAATAAAGTATTGATAAATTTAATAATTCATATCATGTAGTGGTTCCAAATGGCTCCATCCGGTATTTGTATTATGTATTATTATAATCACAGTTCTACCAAAACAAATTCAAAACGAATTCCAAACTATTCTGTCATAATGTAAATAAACTGTGTTCCTTTGTTTTTTTTTAAATTTGAATCATATGAAAAAAGAATATTAAATGACAACCAATCAGAGACGAATCCAACAACAACCAGCTAGAAACGATTTATACACATGTGTTATAAATAAAAAGATTTTGTCAAAAAATCTTTACTCATTGGCATCCCAAGTAAGATGTAAGAGAGATGAATAATCAAATTACAATATTATTTCTAGCAAAATGGATGAATTTTGGTATAAGCTACTAAAAAAGTAAGTAAGAGAATTGTTGGAATGCAGGTTGGCATTCAATACATTATCACAAACTGACCTTAGTATATATCCTAGTAATATGTCAATAAATAAAATTCTGATGGTTGTTTTAGGATCAAACCAAACCATGGATGTCTCAGCACTGCAGCGCATGATAGCAGAGGATATGGCAGCTAATAGAATTCCACTCATGGTTTTGGCCGACGCTGGCACCACTATTGCCGGACACTCTGATAATATTGCCAGGCTACATGACTTGTGCCGCCTCAACGACTGTTGGCTGCATCTCAGGGGACACACGTTGGCAGCGCTGGCAATAACACATGGCAACACTACAATTGTAAGAATACTATAATCGATTACTTTGTTATTTTCAATTTTTTTCACTAGGCAACCATAGAGAAAACATAGAGAAAAACTACATTATTGTAATAATAATTTGTAGGTTGTCACACATACGTAATTATTTTATTATAATCTTCGAATTATTTCAGTGTGCCAAGTTTTAAAATGAATTATTGTGCACCAAATAAATTTTAAGACCTTAATATTATGCAAAAGTTGTTCTTCTACAACCTACATTTCTATTTTCTAATTTTCTATTAACTTATTGCAGCCTCCAAGAATTTCAGATTCCATAACTCTTCCATTGGGAACGTGGCTAGGTGTTCCAGGTCTGCCAACTGTTGTATCCTTTTCAAATGTTTTTCTATTTGATTGTCTATGATTCAGAATATTTTTTTTGAAACTTCTCAGAAATAGCCTATGAATTTTTAAGACTATATAAGAATAATACATGGTTAATTACACTTCTTAAATAATTTTCTTGACTACAAAAACCATCAGACACTGTATAGGTTGTTAGAAAGTGGCCCTGGTGGGCGAGGTCGGGAGGGAGCCCTTCCTCTTCTTGCTGGACTTACTTCAGATCATTCCGCTCGCCGATTGACGGCTTTGCCTCTGTGGGCTGCGTTAAGAGCATCGGGACGTGATGGCCTCGTCGCAGATCTCTCCGCAGCGTTTGCAAGTTGCGCTTTAGTCTGGGCTGAAGTGAACAAGATGCCATGCATTCGAATATTGGTAAATATATATTCTGACTTCACTGATTTTAAAATGGTGCGGATGTTTGAGCATTATTAAAGAAAAATCTTTTGAGAAAACAATAAGTGGAGAAATCCCACTCATCCAAATTAAACATATTTATTATTAGTGCTTGAAGAAAGTTCAATATCACATTTTGCACACTCCCAAGTTTTTTTCAATGATGACAAAGGACATCTCCTTTTGGCATCTTCAGGCATTAAAGTGCACGGGTGAACTCAAACTGACAGATTGTATCATTTATTTATAGAAAAGGATTAAGAATATCAGGTATTATTATTACCACTAAGTCTAGAAACTATCGCTCTGAATTTATTTTCTTCATACGTGTTCGCTCCCGCTGGTGGTTTTTGTGTTTAGTGTTTCAACATGCTTCTTTGTCACTCAATGCCCCAAAGAATAAGGCTAGGACAGAACTGGTGGTTATAGGATCGGATGAGTGGGAAGGAATTTTTAGACAACACAAACATCCATGCCTTCGAGCAGAATCGATAAATCACCTGAATAAAAAATGGCAAACTGGTACCTGTGAGGTTTGTCACAGAAGCGAACGACATTGACCACTGCCCTACAGATATTTTGATAATGATTAAATCAGTATTTTCTTAGTAACTACTATATATAAACATGAATATCTTTATTTGCAGAGTAAACAGCCTGGGGGTGAAGGAGGCGCCTATTCAATCGAAGATCTAACTTCCAAACCTTTAAATACCACGGTAAGTTTTTATTATTTAATATACAACTTCACATTATAAGAACTAAAGTCAACAATACATAAAATGTAACAAATCTTGAATACATTGAGTTCTCTGTTATTCCGTAATGCAAGAATCTTGATTATAAATATATTCGTTTGCATATCATCCAATTGACAGCTGTTTTTTTATTTCGTTTCAGACAATATTCGACATTGCCGTATCTTGTGTCGTTTTTCAATTTGTCCCCGAAACAACCGACGGAACTGTCTTAGGCAGGGTACCTGCATATTATGACAAACTAAACTCTTGGCTGGGACAAATATTACAAAGGGATACGGATCAGGTCTGTTTTCAAATACTTTGAATAATTAATTAAGAAATCTTACAGTTTTTTACAGTGAACGTTTACGTTTTATTTTTCTTACAGATTATAATAGAAATATGTGAATCAGAATCATATGGAGTCGTGCTACGCTACTGCCCACTCGAAACACCGCCTGAAACTTGGTTACATGAAAATAAAGCGGCAATGAATGAAAAGCTTGAAGCATTTTCTCTATGCTTAGAGCAGCAACTGGATATTCTTATGGCTACCGTCTCTCACAAAGAAACTTTCCACAGGCTAGTCGAGGAGAGTTCAACGTTGAGGCTCGTGGAAATGCCGGGTTGGGCAGGTAAAAGATTATTCACCATAGTATCTATTTTACTCTTCTGATAACTGTGTTACTTTAAATTACTTGGTTCTTGCAACCATGTCCATGCATTCGAGCCATAGCACATCACAAATGCTCAGGGTAACAGTATGTTTGCTTCGAAAACAGATATTTTCATTGGTTATTTGACTTTGACAGGAATTCATAGGTTAAAGAGTAACGTCCAAAATCAAAATGTCGTTTACTATTCTATTCATTGTGGGTGTGAATTTGTCTAAACGGTGTTATAATATTTTACATTTTAAATCCTATGTGTCATTAAATAATACAAGCCCGCATATTCTTTGCAGAAGTTTTAATGCCATTTTAATTTAAGCAAATATTTGAGTTCATGAATTTATTATCATTTGCAAATAAAAGAAAAATCTTATTCAACTTGTATGGCCGAGCAGTTGAGTCGACTGTTGAATTTTGAAATTATATATAAAAAACAAAAATGTATTTTTCTTGATAAATATGTATCCAATCAAATGGATGTTTCTGTTAAAGATTTTTGCCCCATTTTTTCTTTGCGGAACCGCAAGCAATTATTTAATTGATTCTCGATTTATTGTTTTTTAAATGATAAATGAAATTTGAAAAATTTATCAATTATTTAAGAATTCATAATAATCACAAGACCATAAAATATTTTTTAAATTTACAAAAAAAATGAAATAACAGATTTCAAATTAAAATGTACCTAAAGGGTCACACTAAACCTTGAAAGCTGCAGGTCTCCACCTCCTCTGAGCTAGGTCCTCGAGCAATCAACAACGAATCCTTTGAGAACCAACTTTTATACTTGTGTTTACATGTTACAGGCTTAGGTGGCGTACGCTACGTCCCCGAAGGTTGGGAAGCCCTCCTCACCGACCAAACAAAACAGGAATTAAATTCATTAAATATGTCCCTGGTGGACAATTTAAGAGCTACTGATGCAGCTTTTTCCTTGGGTGAAGGAACTGATGGACTTGCTTGCGTCAGGTAAATTACACACTTATTAATTAATATTAGTTTTACTTGGTTAAAACAGGTATTTTTCATATATGTTTTGACAAGACTTTGTAGTTTATGTTAATTAAACCCGTACTGTTCGGTGTTTTCAGGTTTGGCATGGTAACCGCTGATACTGATGTCGAAGAGCTGCTCAATCTAGTTGTCTCCGTGGGAAAAGAATTTGAAGAAAATTCCAAAGTTCTCGAATCTATGACGGAAATTGTCAAAAAAGGTTCAATCATCTTTTCGTAGTTCTCATATGCAATTTTAATTCTTGAAACAACCATTATTTTTGATATATGGTTTATTTGGTTTTCACTGATGAAAGACTCGGAAAGTCATTGAATCGAATCGTGTGATCGAATATACATAATCTTCTGAAAGAGTAAAATCATTATAAATGCTTTATGAACAATTTCCCATTAGAATATAGAGATTTTAAATCTTTTAAAGCTGTTTTATAATGTGTCATCATTCTCAAAAGGGATATGTTTGTAATCTTCATTTCAAAATACAGGTATTGAAGCAGCCACAATAGACCTGCAGCGTGAGACTAGTGAACGTCTTTGGCAGGAAGGAATTTTGAGACATGTTCCGGTAGTGGGCAGAGTTGTCGACTGGTGGAGTCCACCGCCAGCAGCCGGCGTCAAGGGAAGATGTCTCAACCTTCGACAAGGAACTGTTGAATCTACTGAAAATATTTATAAGTACGCCTTTTGTTTGTCTTATTCATGTAATTTGTTATAGCCAATATTAGTAACTAATGATTTTATTTTTTCTCACAAAATGTTTAACTAACAGGTTTATTTAATCGATAAACGTTGTAATTATTCTAAATGTACCCTTTTTATCACAACTCAATTGGAAACATATAATGATCTCTTAAATTAATTTTCAATAGGATTGACCCTTCCAACTTATTGCAACTCATTAGTAATATTACTGTTAATTTGGATCTAGCCCCCCTCCTGACATCCTGAACCACTCACTTTATTGCCAAAGCAACTGTGTGATAGTATGATGATGTTTCTGAAAGAGGCGAAACATATTTCATAATTAATCAGTAGTATGTTACTGCCGAATCCATTGCCAGTATCCACTATGTTAAAATTGATCATAAATGGTTATTGGGCATTCAGAGTTCAGACAAATAGTCTACGCACCTGACATTATCGGTCCTTGTCGGTCCCTGTAGTCTAGTGGCAAGAGCTTTGTCCTAGCGATCGGGGGGCCCGGGCTCAATCCCCGGCAAGGTCAGATTTTTTCATTTGAAAATAAAAGAGATCTTGGGCTGGGTGTATGTTATTTATCGTTGTTTTTGTGCACAACTGATACATTATTTACCATCGAATTAATCTCGTATGAGTTTCACAACTCAGAATATTTGGCGCATTAGCGTAAGCTGTAAAGCCAAATATTTTTTTTAAAATAAATATTAAAAATTAAAAAAAAAAATTATCAAAATAATATACCGTGAAAAGTTTTTACGTCAAAATTTGTCTGTTATCAGGTATCACATGCAAATACCGAGCGGCACAATTCCGCATGGAGTTTCGAAAGCGCCTCCCCCTGCCATGGTCCAGACTCCGGTCGGCGAAGGAGTGAAACTTCCCCAGAGTATGGACGCGCAATTTAACTCGCACTCGAGGAATTCCAGCCACAGCTCGACGACCACCGCGCCCACGCAGGCCGCGGTTAACCAACTCACACCGCATCCGCTCATAGAAGAAAAGCATCTCACGGCGACGGAAGTCAATAAAACATAAGTGCAATTTGTAATTAATATTAATGCCAGTTATCTTTGTGATATGACAATCGGTGACTGTTTATTCAGCGATCGCGTATCGTCCGCGGCCTGTTGTATTCTCAACTGCCGTCGGATAAATCATTATTGAAATGATTAGTTTGAATCATTAATGTACAAAGAAATGTTTTAGCTTTTGTAGAACGTATTCAGTTAAGCTCTTGACACATTTCATTAAAACACTGAATTACATTGTAATAATAATAAAAAAAAACGATTTCTTTTCTCCATTCTGAAATTTTCAGAATCTTTTTGACTGATGATTTTTAAAAATTCTATTTAATAAACAATGAAATTTTATTTATGGTATTCACGCTCAAATTACTTGAAAACTCAAATAATGATCTATTCACTCTTTAATTGCTATATTATTTATTCCATTAAATTGGTAAAATTTCACAATTGTATTTTATTAACTGTCATAATTTTTACAAGTTGTTGGTTCACACGGTTATAAGAAATAAGGTTATAAGCAAAATTTGTTATAAAAATATTGATTTGATTAGATATAAAATTCGTATTCAATACTGTTTGATAATGATAAATAAGTTGTGTCAAATATATCTTAACTTGTATCTTTTTTATCCATGGCAATACCAGTACTTACAGACACTTACATGACCGAACAGTGTGATTTTTATTAATATTTTTAACTAACGTAATGTTTATATTTATAAACAAAATACATTTATGTACTTTTATGACTTGTAAAAATTAGGCAGTCAAAAAATAATGTCCGGTTAGTAGTTTTACTATTTTCATGTTACATATCTGTATTCATGACACAAGCTGATATGTCCGTTTTTGTCATATTAGGTTTTATCACAAGTGATAAAAAAAGTACTCTGCGTTGCGTGTGGTAGCAAAACTTGGTATGTCACTATCCATGCAAATGATATATTGTGTTAACAAACTAGATATGTCAATTTATGAAAAAGAATGAGAAGTGAAAACATGTTATTTTCCACATGGCTATTTGGCATCACATGTCAACTAAGGTAAAACAGACATATCAGCTTCTGGCATAACGCCACAAATATCCGACTTGTATAAATATATAATTAATACATTTAATGTTACCATATAAAATGTTATACTTAGAAACTAAATCCTATGATTTCAATCCATTTTTTTCTTTTAGTGTAATTTTTTTAGTTTAGTTTCTTCACATTCTTAGTGAGTTTTAAAAATTTTCTCACTCTTATCTAATTTTCCATAAAATATGAAAAAAAAAAGTATTTATTAGCTTATTTTTGTGATAATATATGAGAAATATTTTAGTTGTTTCATTTGAATAATTTCAATTAAAGCTATTCTCATTTTAATGTGCTTTTTTTTAATTTTTACAAAAACCATAATGATTGAACTTTATTTCACCCGTCCCTTGCTTAACATGGAAGATAATTTCTGCTAGATCACCTAGAAATTGTTCTAAGAACGATACCTACAATCGATTGAAGCATAGATAAAAAAAAACTATTCATCATCACTCTCACTAGAAGTGGGTTGCGTCAAGAATCAGTAATCTGTGATCCATCTTTTATGAGGTTTTTGTAAATCTTTTCGTGATTTGCTTTACTATTAAATTGGAAATCATAATCCATATCTTGACACTAATCGTTGGGATAAGTCCAGAGTTTTTAGAACCGCTTTAAATGTCACTTGGAACCGACACTTTCTCATTTAATACTCGTTCTTTTAGCATTTCATCAGTTTAATTGATGGGTTAATCATCCAATTCCTCACCTCCTACTCTAAACATGTGATGGTTATATTATTACTTGAAACTATTCCAAGACAGATTGCTTGACATTTATAGTGTAAACGTTTCCCTGATCTAGTGATTGAAACAATGCGCACAGCTGGGCTTAAGTCCACAAAACAAGATTGTATTGACATTTCTTTTTCAACGTATAATGTTAAATAAGGGTGAGTGTAACTATTGAATCATTATGTGAAATTTATTTATATAATAATTAATATAAAAATTCGCCAAGTATTTGATGTTTCAGCATTAATAGATAATAATTTTACAAAAATTATTTTTCGCATTATCTGAAAGACGTACTTAAAATCAATTATTGTTTCCATGCTGAATTATAGGTACGCGAAATTATTATATCATACAATGTGATTTTGTAATATACGTTTTTTTTTTTTGTATAATTAAGTTGCAAGAAGCAAGTTGTAATAATAACGCAATACTTAAATATTTTATGTTTCAAGTGCAGCATTTGTGGGTTCATTTGCCTCTTGACTGTATATTGTATTTAGCATAAATTTGTTCGCATAAAACTGGCCATATGATAAATAATATATTGAAATATAAAAATTCACTCTCAAGATAGTGTTTATCATTTATGAATTGATATTTTCTCATAATAAAGGTAAATATTATACCTACCAACATTCATCTGTCTTGAAATAACATATATAGGGCTTAATGTACATGAAAGATATTTTTCACTAAGTTATATTTTCTGCACACTTCTGACAGAATGTGGAATTTTTGCCTTGCTCACGTTACTTGCGTTACGTTTTGATTTAATTTCTGGTCTAGTACAGCGATTTTATCTCAAACAGTTTTTACAGAGGAGTCTATGACGCATTTGGTTTGTTTCATCTGAGGAACCTATTGATTTTTTGATGTCATAATTTTGCAATAGAAGTGACAGATACATTGATAACCACATTAAACATGGGTAATCATCCTCACTATTATCAGCACTAAATGGGCGATACTTGAACTATTTCGTTTAAAAAATTTAGTTGGAGTTGCTTTAATTTGTAAAAATAAAATTCATTCAAACCAAGTATTTCTGTACCTTCAGTAGCTTTTTTGTGAATAACTAAAATTGGTCCTCATAAGATAGTTTAAATGAACTAATAAACAAGACACGACAGGTAATAATACATAATCCTTGTGTATACTTGGTCATACTTTCATAAATACCTTTCCTGTGTGATGTGTTAATCACTAATATTCTATCAAAATGTATCTGTAGAATATGAAATAAATGCGTATGATTTAATTGTTGATTTGTTATGTAATTTTGACTTATCATTTTTGCTTATCATAAAAATAGAATAAGCGTTTCCCATTTATGTTGATAGATAAACAACACGCACAAATATTAAAAAGTTATCCATATCTATGGTAAAATTCTTACAATTTTAAAACCGAATAAACTCTGATCTATTTCAATTGTATAAATATGTTTTCAGTATTGCATGTATTTATATGGAGTGCCCTCAGTCAGCTATGCAAAATTTCAACTTACTTTATTAAGACTATATTATTTACTACTACTAAGCATTTACTACATCATAAAATTGTTTTATGTAAACCAAAGATTTCACTATTCAAAATAAATACTTACAAAAACATTTAATTTATTATACTTCATTGATATTCTTTCATAGATCACTATGATCAGCTTTTCCTACTCTAGTAAGATTAACCGGATTCGATGTCACCCTTGAAAAAAGTATCCAATACATTTTAAGCTTATAGGACTGTAGGATATTGTTTCAGAGGTAAATAACAGTGTTTACAAACATCAGAATGGAAGGATGTGAGGAAATTTTTATAATACGATACTTTTTAAAGATACTTTTTTTGCACATTTTCTTGCTCAAATTTATTACAAAAACAAAGTGAACAAACAAATTAACATATTATTGGCTTATTTGGACCATGGATTTCTGTAAACAAGGAAGTAAATATAAATATTTTTTCCCAAACATGAGATCTATGTATATATTTTATTGTATAACAAAATTCTTATATTTTGTTTTTGTATCCATTGATTACGTATCCCTGCATTGGTGAGACTGCAAGCACATGTCTGACCTCATGTGTGAGTGTGAGGCTGCATAAGAACACCATCCTACTATGATAAAAAAATATATAATAAAGATAAATCTCTTAAAAATTGTATATAGTTATCGATTCCGAAAAACTGGCATGTAAAATTTGTACAGTTACAATCTTTAAGCCATCTTAGGATCTAAATATAATTTAAAAGCGGCATTTGATGGATTTTTTCATCCACCGTTGCCATATTTGGTTTGAAATGACTGATATTATAAAAAAAAATATTTTCTCTAGTATATGTGTATGCCTCCCATGGTGCCAATGAAGACCTGCATATGCCCCTGCAAATGCAATTTTTACTATATATTGCTAGGTAGTCGATAAAAAAAATACAGAACACATTTTAAATATTTATGTTAAATGCGGCATTAATCAAATGAAAAAGGAAACCCAGCTTGACGAAGGACATTTCAGTTCGAATATCTTTCCCAGATTTGCCAATCGTATTTTTTTGAAACTGCATTAAATCAGGACTCTTGTGCATGCAAAATAATATTTCATTGACCTGAACTACAATTCTCACAAATGATGATAAAGTCATTTGTAATTTCACCCGGGTAATTTAAAAACTTTGTACATTGTAAATGAAAAACTCTCGGACAGTTATTGCATCCTATACATCTCATTTGCTCGTCTTCTTTTATTACATTTAAGCAAGAAGCGCATGCTTTTAATATTTTCTTTGAATTATTATCTTTGTGCTCTTCTTTTATACTGCTTTCAAGTTGGTCATATTTTGTTTTTGCATCTTTCGAAAATAGTTTTTTTATTTCATTTGGTTTAACAATACGCCATTTAATAGATGGTCCGCAAGGCGGTATTTTTTCATTCAATTGATTCCACTCTTTCAAATCTATCAGATCCAGTTTCACATCATCTTCACTTAGTAATTCTTGAAATTCTTCATCGCTCATATCTTCTGATGATGTTTCTAAATCATCTGTCTTGATTAAATTTTGCATCATGAATTCACTATCTGAATTTTCCGAGTCTTCCTCCGGTGGCAGCTGACATCTAGTTTTCTCACGCTCAATTTCTTCAATAACAATATCGGGGTTAATACCCCGTTCTGTCAACTTTTCACTTATCAATTCCATTATTTTTTTCGCTTCATCAAACGGGTTTTCACGGACCTCCAAAAAAGGGAACTCCAGTCTAGATTTGATGGGATTAAATTTATACTTAGCATATTTTTTAACATCTATGACTTGAGGATCAAAGGGATAAAGACCGCACTTCCCGAAAGCCTGCGAAATGCTTTCAGGAATAGATGTATCCTTTAAAATTGCATCCAGGAACTGACTGAAATTGGTAACAGTAAGCGGGCGGTTATTATTTACAGACAGTTTTTGCCACATCGCCAACGTATTCTTCCAATCAGACCTGAGAGGTTTGAACACGCTTAAATTAGCAGGTTGCATCAAATGAGTTGCGTTCAGCGGAAGAGAGTATAGAATGATACCGTGGCTTTCACAAAATTCACTCAACTCTAAGGTTATGTGCGATTTACGGCCGTCCACAAAAAGTAAAACCGGTTTTTGGACTTTTTGCTCATCAAGCCAAACATTAACAACATCAACAATGTATTCGTAAAATATCTCGCTCTTCATCCAGCCGGTTTCCGACAAGCCTACCAACCAATGACACGGCATGCTGTTAACGATGTCCGGTCTCGGTTCCATGTAAGGAAATACAACCATCGGTATAACTATCTCTCCGCTTGCTGTAAAAACTAATAGACAAGTAATGGTATCCTTTTTGTTTTCTACTATATTATGCACATTTTGGTAACGCTTTGAACCGGTGATGACTTCAGTGCTTGGACATAAATTGAGACTAATTTCATCCCCATTTAAAATACGAGTCGGGTCTTCGAGAATGCCTTCCACATCCATTCCAGCGAGATGTTCCATCAATTCAGCATACCACCTATCAATATCGTGCTTTGTCAATCCAGACTTACTTTTACATACGCTTCTTCCATCACGAATACTGTTAATGATTTTAGGATTTCTCTTCAGGAACGAGGAGTACCATTTCTTACCTGGACGACCATCTTTAAAAGGAGTTTTTCTACCATTGGCTAGAATATTCATTTGAACAGTGTCCAAAATATCATTCTGCTTGATAGGAAACCCACACTTTGTCAGAGAAATGCACCATTTTGTCAATTTTTTTTCTTCTAATGAAGTAAGGTATGGATCCGGGCCCACTTTACCTATTCCTTGTGGAAGTTTTCCGGACACTTTATCTTGCAAAGTTGACCGTGGTATTTTATATTTTTTGCTTGCTTTCCTTATGGAAATTTTCAGAGTATCTATATCTCTGTAGGCTCGTTTTAGCGAAAGTTCATTGTAGTTCTTTTTACTGGAAGACATTGTCTCTGAAAATTAGAAATACATACATTTATGCTCAACTTACTTGGGGGAAATCTTATTGAATCGATTATAATAACTGTTTGGAAATTGAAGATATTGATCAAAGATCAGTTGCTAGATTCAAATTACTTTATTAATGGGGGTGAAAAAATATTGAGTTTTGTGCTGTTGCATGTTTCATGTTGAGGACAGTTTGTTATGGGAAGAAGTTCATGTCTACACAATTTGACAGTTGGCATTGATCCTACACACGGCCTTTTTCTTAGTCACACTAATTGTAATCGTTTCAGGTGACATTCTATCGAAAATTGAGTAACCGGAATTACATTTTTATATCGTTTTAAAAGAACCGCGTAATGGATTAAAATTAAGCCCTATCGCCGGCCATAGCGGCCGCTTAATCGGACGTGTAATCAACAGTCCTCCAAAGACCGGCTACACTTGATAATGCGTTTAATCTCTTAGGATTTTCCATATAGCACTGTAAATATAATAAATGAATATTTATCCATCATAATTTCTCTGCAGCTATTGATTGCTTCGATTTTTCAGTATAACTAAAATACTACTTACAAAAATTTATACATATTTTAAATCAGATGTCAATGATATTGTATGGTGATCTTCGGAATATTTTTGGTAATTTCGATAAATACTATTTTCATATATCTTACATGGAATTGAATAATTTAAGTCTTGAAATAATTGACATGGAAGAGATTTTCGACGACAATATTGTCGATATTGGTACGGTATGTTTATAATATTGGCCATTCTGGTTCAGGGTTGCAATAGCTGAAAATACGATACCTATAATAAATAATAATTATTATCATGTACCTATCTATATTGCACAAATCCTTGCCTACTTGTATTTTATATTTCATTTAATTGGCATGATAAAAATATTATTCTCAAATATTATCAACAGTGAATGCAATACATAAAATATCATTGCAATATTGATCAACAAAAATGCAAATAATATTATTATCTATATTCTATGTAATCGAAAGTGTGGCTTGAAAAATTTAAAAGTGTTTTCTTTGAACTTCCACAAAGTTACCGCCGAAACCATCGAAAATAGTGTTTTCTTTGTTTAGAAACAATTTAGAATGATTAATTATCACATCTGCACGCCGTAAATCGATGATTTATGACCCATCTTCACTCAAAATTTTTACCAAATCAGTGTGACATTATACTATTCTAAACCAAATCAATTCTTATATGAGTCAAAAATATTTTTTCCGTTTTCAAAACCTGTTCAACATATAAGTTGGTATCTTATCTATGTATATAAGTTATCATTGAACCCGACAAGCTTGGACGCCACCAAGCGCCATATATGGCCATATGTTTATGTATGAGCAAGCGCGCACCTCTTGCATTTATGGGATAACCCAGGACTGAAAGAAATAAAAATTATAATTCATGTATTTTTGTTATAGGTACTTGATTAAATTTAAAGTTAAAATCATATGGCAGCATTACAACAAAAACCAACTTTACCAAAATAGAACGTGTTCTTGACAGTATGTTGACAGTTCAAAATAAGGCGAAAGTATTCGGTATTCTCGCAATTCATAACTCGTCCTGACAATGGTAGAATACAGGGTTTTAGAACTGTTCAGTGGAATAGGAGGCATGCATTACGCACTTCAAGGTAAACCATTTATATATTATTGCCATCTCATCAGCTTTGTGAATGTATACATCTGTGATGTGGTATTTGTCACATCGTATTAAATGTACTGAATATCAATACTTCTAAACACGTATGTTCTTAAATCCCGGTTACAAATGTTCAATGCGAAATTTTATTTTCAAACAATATAAAAATATTTCTGAATCGTTTGAATTTTTTAGTTTTATCACATACGACCAGGGTTTCGTCTGCCGGCGTCTTCCTACATTTCAAGTACCTGATGTGATGCAGTGATGAACTTAAACTGATGGAAACTGATTCAAAAGCAAATCCTGGGTCGCGTTAGTGACAAAACTCACGGAGAAATACATTCAATACGATTCAATTATGATCAAAATCCAAAATTATTAGTTTGCTTATTCCTCAGTAATACGAAAATGCAAGTACATTGGTTGTTTAATGGGAACAGACTCATTGGGGCAAGCTAAAAGCGATAATATTTTTATGACTCATACACTTATTCTTATTGTTTTTGAAGCAGCATATAACTAGTTGAACTTATATTTAAAATTAAAAAAAAAATATATTTACTTTATTTCAGAATCTGGAGTAAAAAGCGAGGTGGTTGCTGCGATAGATATCAATACGGTGGCAAATCATGTCTACAAACATAATAACCCCAACACAAATTTAATGAATCGAAATATACAATCTGTATCATCTGATTTTATCAACACAATCTTAAAGCCAGACATACTGCTGATGTCTCCTCCGTGCCAACCATTTACAAGAAACGGGTTGCAGAAAGATTCTGAAGACCCCCGCTCCGATGCATTTCTTCACATTCTTAAGATTCTAAAAGGCTTAAGCAGTCTTAATTTTATACTAGTGGAGAATGTGAAAGGTTTTGAAACATCCAATTCAAGAAATTTGTTGATTGAAACATTGATTGATTGCGAGTTTTGCTATCAAGAATTTTTGTTAACTCCACATCAATTTGGTATACCCAATTCACGACTACGTTATTACTGCCTGGCAAGAAGAAAAGAGTTTCCTTTGAAACAATCGGACAACCAAGACGTGAGTTTTATATCTGTATGCAAACAAAAGTGGAAATTATGTCTTAAAACCATGGGATGTACCATCCGCATAATATATGTAGAACATGATCAAGTCGCTTTTGATAAATTTAGCACGAGAGCCATTACGCATTTGCACCATAAGGCTCTTAACTCTTATATTACCAGACTTTTTGAAGGATTAGCCTAAATAACCATGCAGTTTTTTGCGAATACAGATTAGAGATCTTAATTGTATCATTTTTAAGATTTTAACAGAAGTTGCAGTTTAAAAAATAAATGATTTTAAACATATTTATGGATATGATATATGTTTGTATCACTTTTGACTTATTATAAATTACTATCTAATCTTAAAAATAACTGAAGAAAGTGCTACTCAAACTAGTTACCAAATGTTTAAGGAGTTTTTTTAACTATTTTTATTGAATTCTAAAACAATTCTATTCATTTCAGATACATTATGCTCTACATAAAGAAATATCACCGTGCTTTAAAATCAATAGTATAATAGAAAACAACGATACTGATGATTATAATATCCCAGAGAAATTCATGAAGAGAGCATTGGTCTTGGACATCTGTTATCCAGATTCAGAGAGATCTTGTTGCTTTACCAAAGCGTACACACATTTTTTGGAGGGAACTGGATCTGTATATACTGAATCTACTCGGCAAAAGGTGGAAGACACATTCAAGGCGTGTGCTGATTTAGATGTGCAGTCCACGGAATACGTTGATACTTTGACCGGATTGAAGTTAAGATATTTCACTCCGAAGGAAGTGTCTCGACTGATGGCGTTTCCAAAATCTTTTGATTTCCCGAGTGATATAAGCAGGAAACAGTGTTATCGACTTTTGGGTAATAGTATCAACGTAAAAGTTGTCGGTGAACTTATCAAATATTTGACTGATGAAAGCTGACACTAAATGAAGCGTTAAGAATATTTATTTTAAAACAATAAAATTAATGAACCGTTTTCTTTTCTTTCAATCAATTTATTACATAAACCTTTTCGCATTTTCAGTTGAAAATGCTCCTGACATCAAAAATGTGTTTTGTTTATTTAAATTCAATCAATTGAAATTACCCAGAACACTGCAAGTTGCTGATATTAAGTGATCCCCTTGTTAATATATTTGCAGCTCACCCATATAAAGGAACATCGCATCTTGATAACATTGTCTTGTTTTCAAATTTATATTCATCAGTAATAAGCTATAAAATCAAATTACTTACTGACAGAACATATAGTATTTTAAAGATAGTGCAATAGTAAAATTTTGAGGAAAGTTTGTCAAACAAAATGCATTGATTACAACTGCTGCAAAAAATGTTTAGATAGATTTGGTATGTTGTTTAGAATTACGGTTACGGCGCAACCATTTGATAAACAATCTTCAGAAGTTTAAAGGATGAACCTAACTAAAGAAGTTAAACAAAAATTGGTAGTAAATATTTTTGTATTTCATAAAGCTTTTTTTTATAAAAATTTTGTTTCAATAAATAAGAAAAAATCGCTACACAAATGCTGATCAAATAACACATTTTTGGAAACATGAATGCAGATAGTTAAGAGACTGACCAGTTATTAGTTAAACCATTGAAGTAAGTTTATGCTGATTAAATTAACATTTGCAAACTTTTTTTGGAATACATGTTACCATTGTATGCTAAATGGAGGATCAGAATTCATCAAAATTTAGTTATTGGCCAAAGCAAAAATGTGTTTTCTGAGTGCATTTTCTGTCGATATAATATGCTTAATTATTGCTATGATATTCCATTGGCAAGTTGGTTATGTGCCCGGCGAAGTGCTCGGCGATTCAGTATTCGAAGTCGTAACATAACAGCAGTGCTGGATATTGTGCCGATCAAAAATGTCCATCCCACAAATTTCCAATAGGCTCTCTCTTCCAAATATGCAACCCGATCACAGCTACCGAAAAAGACAACACAGTAAAAAAATTATATATATTAGTTATATGTAATAAAAAGAATACGGGATATACATATAACTCCAGAAAGGGTCAATTCCTCTCAGAGAGGTGAATCACGTGTCACATCGCAACCAGAGGAATATCAAAATGATCAATTTTGATTATATATAGAAAGTGATTTTTTACAAAGTTATTAAAGTAACCTTACAATAGTAAGTCTGAAGATGATTCTCAAAGAGGCGATACACCTGTCACTCAGTGACGGCTGGTGACGGGGCGTTGGGGGGTGTAAAGGAAGATTCAACCATTTTTCCAAGAGTTCTTTCCTATTCATTGGATTTTAAAACACTTCTATAGCATGGAATTTCAATTCAGATGTTCGCAATACCAACTGTTTCTCTTCCAAAATAGTTGAATCTTCCTTTTGCACCCCCCAGCACCCCGTCACCAGCCGTCACTGCTGTCACTACTTGCTATATTTGTAATGACAAAGTTATCAATTCAATTTTATATTAAAGTGAACTTCCGTAAAGCTACCGCCAAATCTATCGTAAGTAATCCACAAAGTTACCACAAAATCAAACAGAAATATTATGACAATAATCTTTCATTTTCAAACAAAGTTATACAGATTGAACATTACCTTCGGGTCACCACTTCTCCATTTTTACATTTTAGTAGCTCTTTATAATGTGTATGAATGCAAACTCCGATGCTTTTGCTCTTGATTTCAAAATCTGGAAAGAAAACAAGTGAATGCATTGTAATTTATAATGCCGTAAAATATAAATTCCATACTTAAGATACATTGAGATGTAAGATTCAATTAGTTAAAGAATAATAGGTTGTTATGTGAATAAGCCGTACTTTAAAAACCTGCTAGTCTTTAAATAAATAAAACAGATTATTATTAATTGTAAATGAAACTAACACATTTTATATGACGCAACTCTTTCCCTATGCGGAAATTGATCAAGTGTAGTTCTGAAGTAAATCTAATACGAATAGGAAAATTCAAAATTATCAAACATAGAATCATTTATTAGATATACTTACCGGTACATGGATGACATTCTGTCACAATCGAATATTCTTGATGCTGCCAACAGGTTGAATTATTTTCTGTTGGAAATTGTTTGTTTCTTTGCCCCAAGCTTGAAGGCGATAAGCTTTCCGATGCAAAATGAGATTCTAATATCAGAACCACAATTGTCAAACTGAAAATTTTTAATTATTCTAGTCATTGTTACGTGTGATTGGCCAAAAATTGAAAAGAAACATTTATTATTATTACTTACATTCCTAGAGACACCGTTCCTAGCAGCATACATTTCTTTGGACACGTTTCAATCATTGTGAAACAAGTTATATGACTGCCTTAAATAAAGCGTATGTTATTTGTATAACTTCCAAAATCATAGTTTGTGACAGACTGAAAATAAGTATATTGGTCTGTGATTGAAGATGTCAATCTGACGTTTATAGCGTGTTGACATTTGGGCACTCATGCCAACATAAAATTTTGAATAAAATGAATGACCGTAGAGTAAGTGAGACGTCAAGTTACAAAAAGCGATAAAACCACTTTTTGTCAAAATTAAAAAAAAGGTAAAATTTTCAATCTATTTCCCGAACCCAATGTGAAATAGTTTTTTTAATAAAATTCACGGAAACAAATATTTCTAAGTTTGCGCGTATATAAGTTGGCCAATCAATACAATTTTATTTGAATTATGTTTATTGAATTTTATTGCTGTTGTTCTTATTTTTAGATTGAATACGGCGAAAAAAAATCTTTTCAAGTTTAGGTGTAATTATAAGCAACAGAACTAGTGTCGTTTACTCTCCACTATTAGAAACATTTAGAGCACGGTCGGGTGTCTTTGCTGCATCTATCTATTATAAATATTATAATTATACAGCACCACTGCAGAAACATTTGTCTTGTGAAATATAATATAGTATAAGGGTAGTTATTCACATGAGAGCTTTAGCACTGCAGTGACAGAAAGGCAGCATTTTACAAAATACCAGGGCTGTGGAGTCGGAGTTGGAGCTTTTTGGCCGGAGTTGGAGTCGTCGCGGCGCTTAGGCCAGAGTCGTACTCGGAGTCGGAAATTTTGAAAAGTTTGATCTTTTTATTTTTGCATTTAATATGTCAAATTTGGCTTTTGGCCGCATTGATAGGGTTGATATTTAATAGAATATACATAAATAGGAAAATTAGGGAAAAAAGTGACCATTTTAACCTTTTTTTAGTCGGAGTCGGAGTCTTGTTATTGGTCAATGTCGGAGTCGTGGTTTTGGTAAATGCTGGAGTCGAAGTCAGAGTCGGACTTTTTTGTACCGACTACACAGGCCTTCAAAATACTCATCATGTCGCTCCAACTCTAATGAATTAATTATGCAGTAATAGGAGTCACATGAATTTATTCTCGGAAAAGTTTTTTTTTAACCATGTACGGTCCAAACTTGGAGCATATGGACTCCACACGGAGTTTATCTCAACATATGTTTTTATACGAGAACTGCGTGTTACTGGTGATGGAAAGGATACTAGGACTAGGACAGGACTAGTGATCAGCCAATCGCTGTCACTATGCGTTGCTCTTTGGGACTGGAAAGGTGGGAAGGGATTTTCAGCAACACAAACACCCATGCCTTTGAACAGATTTTTCGACTGAAAAAGGCACGCAAGCCAACAACACTGCGCCACGGACCGGACGATTGTTTTTATTACAGGGTGTATTTTTTGAAATTTGAATCCGTGTTACCGATTTCTATTTTTGAACTTTTCACAATGATTGACAAAATTTCCAAATCGAATCAAAGACCGCTATAGTATTATTGTCTATGGAAATCATAGACAAACTATATATAGTTTATGGAGATTTACAAGTGAGGTGCCCTGTTGTCTATGGTGCTCCTGAAGTACTCCTGTCACAAAGTTGTTTACATTAACCTCATCTTTGAAACAAATTTAAAAACTGGCTTTAGAATGAAAATAATATTCCTAACGTCGTTTTACGTTTTATTATTTACCGCTTTTAAATTTTACCTAACATTATGTCATTACTGTGAATATTTGATGCATTTTTTGGATTTACAAAAAAGTGATAATTCATTTGATTATATTATAGGTTTGTAAAAAATATTTTTAATACATAATCAGAAATTTGCTTGGCTTCCAAAATTATTTTTCTGACGCATCTTACGGTAGTGAATCGTGGCATCGCACAAAGAACTTTAAAACATCCTTGAATGGACCAAGTAGCCTTATAACGTCTTAAATTAAACATATATCTATATCTTTGGCTTAGACAAGTATTGAGAAAGTTTTAGCGGAGTCTTAATTTCTTTTTCTAATTAATAGTTTAGCTCGTCCTTTAATGCTGTTGATGTCCATTCATAAGAGATACTCAACAGACATTTATGAAATATTGGATTGACTCAAGAGGATGCAAAAATATAAATATGAATATATAAATGATTGATCACTGTATGTTGTGACAGTGTGCCTTGTTTATAGTCAAAGAGAGCATAACATATAAAAATAATATACATAATATATTTTATTTTTAGTTGGTTGTGGTACGGCTGGATCTTTAATTGCTCACCGTTTATCATCTATTTCTGATGTTAAAATCCTCATCCTGGAAGCTGGTGGGTCAGGCGGACCTTTGCTAAATCCACCGGTCGTCGGACCATTGCTACAAAATTCAGTCCATGATTGGCAATATGAAACAACGGCACAAGAAAACTCTTGCGGCGCAATGGAAGGAAAGGTATGTCAAATCATTCAGCTCAAATTTAGATGATTACTAATTGGAGACTTTGCATATGAAGAGTGTTCTAAAATATTGTATTGATCAGTTCTACAAAGTGTGATAATTAGAAAGCTATGAAATTCAGAACTTATTTATTCTGAGAGAAGGATATTTGCAAGACCACATTCAAAATATGTGACACAATCCAAGCTATCATTTATAGATAAATACCTCTTTTGTTTTAAAATCATGATAATATGAAGCTATGCAAGAAAAAGACAAGGCTCTGATTTTTTGGCGGGAATTATTTAAACTGATTCGACTGAATTGGTTTATTGTGTAAAAGAATAGAAGATGTAAAGAATAAATTTTAATGTGCTTGTGTAAATGCAGTCCATTTCTCTACTTCTGTTTAGTTCAAGATAGTCTTATGTATATTTACTGTTTATTCAATCTCACACATGCCATTCATTTAATACTTGCTTTCCATCAGTGCTGCTTTATGGTACTTGAGCTTTAACATAAAAATTTAAACCGCTCCACGCTTATAATGTTTAAACTTCTTTTTTATTGTTATTCAGAAATCTAAATGGCCGATGGGCAAAATTGTTGGAGGATCGGCAAAACTCAACTACATGGTGCATCTGAGAGGATATTTACCCGAATTGATCCCATGGTTTGATGGTAAATATAATATTTCCGAATTATCACTTATCCTCGAAGAATTAGAAACATGGGATCTACCGTTTGAAAAACTTTCTTTCAAAACTCAACTGTCGGGAGTAATACTAGAAGCTGCCGAAGAATTGGGGTATGGAATAAATGACCTTAATGAAATCAACCAGACCGGCTTCATGGAAACGGTAGTCAATCAAAATAATGGAGGAAGATGGTCCACTTCTCACAGCTTATTACTGAATCGTCTCCCGCATGCACAACTTGTCACAGATGCAACCGCTGAGAAGATATTATTTGATTCCATCACCAATACAGCAAATGGTGTAATTTATGAGAGATTTGGTAGGAAATATGAAGTATTTGGAAGAAAAGGAGTAATATTAACAGCTGGAGCTATTGCAACCCCAAAGCTTCTTATGTTATCAGGCATAGGCCCAAAAAAGCATCTCAATGATTTGGCAATTCCTGTGTTAAAAGATTTACCAGTCGGGCAAAATCTACTCGATCATGTTACTACCGGTACAGATCTGGTGTTGTTAAACGCACCTTTAGACTTCAGTTTTGAAAATCTGTTAAGTCCCGTCAGCATGTGGAACTATTTTGTAAAAGGCACTGGATCATGGACTTCATCCGGTTGTGAAGCGATTGCCATTTTGAATACTTGTAATATGAGTACATCGCAAAAGAATACTGAGGTCGGTTGTAATTTACCTGACTTGCAATTAATGGTTATGTCTGGTGGGCTATTAACCGATAATGGTGTTCATTTAAAAAACACTATCGGAATAACAGAAGATGTTTGGAATAGCTATTTTAAAAAGGTTAGTTTAAATAACTCCATTTCAATTTTGCCTATTGTATTACACCCAAAAAGCACTGGATTTGTGCAATTAAGCAGCAACATACCATCAGATAAGCCCATTATAGATCCAAAATATTTATTCGATAGCAGAGATGTTGATATACTTCTCAAAGGTATTGAATTGATTAAAAGTCTTCTAAAAACAAAATCTATGGCTAAACTCGGAGCAGTTCTTAATCCTAATAGTTTTCCCGGCTGCGAGCACCTGCCGTTTGATTCAGAGAATTATTGGGTTTGCTATATTAAACAGTTAACACTGTCATCTTTTCACCCGGCAGGTACGTGTCGAATGGGACATCCTGCTGCGGATACATCTGTTGTAGATTTCAATTTCAAAGTCATCGGCACTCAAAATCTTTTTGTAGCCGACGCATCAATTTTTCCATCATTGCCGAGTGGCAATATAAATTCTGCAGTTGCTGTTGCGGCAAGTATTTTTTCAAAACAGCTGTTGCACACAAATACCATAGAATCAAATGATACTCGATATAAAATCTGTGATTAATGCTCACATACATATATAAGACTGAATTGTTTGTATACATTCCTAAGTGTTAACTTGATTATAAATTTTATATTGCTTATTATTAATCTTTGTTAGTTATCTTATAAGCTTTCGTTGTACTCATTTTTACAGTCAAGGGTTTGAGTATCATTCATACGTCGATTTATGAATTTGTACCCCCAAATGCATGGATGTCAGTCATGTTTTCATCCCTTCCTATCCACCTAATTCGATCCCTTGAACCAGGGCTGTGGAGTCGGTGAAAAAAAGTTCGACTCCAACTCCGACTCCAGCATTTACCAAAACCATGACTCCGATTCCGACCCCAACATTGAACAAAACATGACTCCGACTAAAAGAGGTTAATATCGTCACTTTTTTTTGCCTAATTTTCATAATTAGGTGCATTCAATTAAATATCAACCCTACTAATCTGACTAATAGCCGAATTTGACATATAATAACTTTTTAAAATTTCCGACTCCGTGTACGACTCTGGCCAAATCGCCGCGACGACTCCGACTCCACAGCCCTGCCTTGAACAAAGCTCAGTGTTACCAATCTGTAGAATAATATAATAAATCAAAACAATCAATAAGAAATTATTCAACCAAATGCCCAATGTCAGACACAGTTTATGTGTTTATTGCACAGAACATGAAAAATAAAATATGATCACAGTATCATTATTACATGTATTGTGTCTGTGTAGTTTTGTAAAGAATGTTTTGATACCAATTTTGTATCCATATGTTAAAAAAAAACTATATTTATTAGTTTCATTCTTGTAAAAATATTATTATGAATTAACTATTGTTAAAATGTTGGTTGTTATTTTCTGTTATGAATAAATATATACTTTTTGGCAACTAATTATTTGGTCAGTTACTAATTCATAAAAAGGTCAGTTAAAAATAATAAATGGTCAGTTAAAAATTATAAATAATCAGTTAATAATTTAGCTGACCATTTTGATTTTTCACTGACCATTTATTTATTACACTGACCAAAACTTGAATTAGATACTGACCCATTAAATACACGCCATATATTTTTGTACTAGCCAAAAAAAATGTTTGTGTCTGTGATGAATAAATAAAAATGAAACAAATTGTTTTCTACTTTTTTATTGTAAATAAATCACTTCTAATCTGAAATACTGATTTACAATTAAGTATTTGTAATTATTAATCGTATCGCATCCCTCGAGCGTAGATTCTCACTCGAATAAAATAAATACACATTAAAACTAACATCTTTAAGAATGACATCACTAAATCAACACCGGTTTTTCTTAGTATGTGCGTTCAATTAATGAATTAATTTCACTACCAGTGAAAAGGCGTCACTTTACAAAATGGATGATTTTGTATCTACCGCTCGCAAAGTCGACTAATTTTGCAAAATAAATAATTTGTACAAACTTGTGCATCAAATTCAACTCTTAAAACTCAAAACTATTGGTATTACAAATTATTCTATCAATATTGGCTTCAATTTGTTTGCACACATATTACATTACTTCTATAAACTTTTCTATATATTAAATTCATAAGTATAAGTTTAAAAGATATTTAGTGAAAATTATACAAAAATTCTTTGGTACCATTTTTACATAGTATGGCTTTGTTGTATAAAAAACTAATCTAACCTAATCTAATAGAGCCATATGATATTGTATTTTGAAAAATCATTTTGGTAATTTTATTTAATTCATGTTTAGAACTGCATTTTTTTGTGTCATACTTTTAAGTAGTTTATATTGCCAGACTCAACTGCAAAGCCAGTATCTTTATTTTTAATTTAAATGTTTATACAAGGGTGTAAAAAAGTTTTTTGGATTACATTATAAATCATTTTAGGTTTTAGTAAATCAATCAACAACAGTATTAGATAAATTTAAATAACATCCATCAATGGCAATTTTTTTCAGGTGACATACAGTCAATATTATTTATTTATTTACAAGCATTCAAATAAATATAATGTTTTTTTTTTTATTAATTCTACATATTTTTTAATGACAAGAACCGATTTGACTTATCACAACTGATGACGGAATCACTGTTTTCAATGTGAAAAACTGGTGCTGATCATTAGGAAATATGTGAAGTTAGTTCAAAAATTGTGGTAAGTTAAGTTAAATACAATGACTTTCTGCCAAGAATTTACAGTTAACACCTGAAAAGGACAAGGAAAGTGAAGAACTAAGTCTTGAGATTAATTAAAGTAAAAATAATTCACAATTGAAAGTCAATTGTGAAAACAATTCTATTTTTTAGGAGAGAATAAATAAGTTCTACAAAATAAATGATAGTTCAATCAATAAAATCAAAAAAGGTTTTTTTCATAAAATAATGAAAAAATTAAGCTTTTATGTGACATTTTTTGCTATTTTGAAAGTAATGTACTAGCTTGTAGTCCAGCTGTCAAAATATCAGAATCGAATCATAGATATTTATTGTTAAGTTGTTTCTGTGTGAAAAATTATCTCTATGTTTTCATAATACATAATAGTATGAAAAGTAGGCAAATTCTATTTGGCTAAAATATCTTGAGCACCATACAGGCATACATGATATCATCATAACCAATGAAAGTTTACGCAAGATTTTAAATCTAGTCGTATGCTTTTCTTTTGTAGATTCAAGCAATCATACATGTTTTTTTTTCACAATTGTGAGCAATCCTAATCCAATCAAGTTTTGAATTATTATCAAATCTTGTTATATATTTCTAAGATCCATGTTCATTTCATAGTTTTTTTCAATTTACAATAATTTCTTCATGAGCAGCAAGAATATTAAAATTAATTGCTTTTCTTTCATTCATCGCATCTATATACAATCTCATATTTCATTTGTGTGTTTTCGTTTAATACATATTTGTTTTGTTGTCAGCCATATAAATTAAGCAGTAGAACATTCAAATTAAAACAATTGATCAACAAACATTTTATTGGACAATAAATAGATAAAATGCACAAGGCTATATTTCTACATAACACACAATATTATATATTTTTTTACACATTAATGGACGGAAGATATTTTCCCACTTTAAAAATACAGCATTGAGTAACGCTCAATTATTAGGCACACATAGTGTCATAATGAAAAAACACGCACACGTGAAAAAAGGCACGCTGATTTTACTAAGATTTTTGAATATTACTTGTTTTTAATAATAATTTTTAAGACACAATTTCTTTAGATAATCAGGGGTAAAAAATCATTATTCCAAACCATCTCAACAAATTAAAATGAAAGAAATAATAAAGATTTTTACAATACTTAATTTTTTTTATTGAAGTGTTCAAATTAATTATTAATTGCACCATCAGCTACAGACAGACCAACAGATATTGATACCACATTTTATTTTGGCAAAAAATGATACAAATAGTTCATACTGACAATTATTTGAGGAAAGTTTAGTGGCTGTAGACATACTGACTGCTTAATATTAAAGACAGTATATAGATTAAAATACGTTTCTTTTTAAATTTCATTAATAGCTTTAAGGGCACATTGTTTTTCATTCGACATTCATGATAGTATTTTTCATATTGCTTCAATTATCACACACACTATATAAATTTATATATATATATTTATGTAAGTTAATATTAAGATATTGGACGGAATATCTGATTAGCATTTTTAAAATACACAATACTTATCCTGTAACATGTTTTAACATAGATATTATTACTTTTACACTTCCAGTGTACATAATTATTACATTGCATAATACGTTAGAAACCTTTTTTATCCTAAATTGATAACCGTTTTCACAAAGCGAATTTTATATACAAAATCTTTTCCAATACTGAAGAAATCCTTAGCCCCATTTGAACATTATACTAAACACTGTATTGCCCGGACTGTAGCCGAGTGGCTATGTCCTTGGTCTTCGGTTATGGTGTTCACTAGTTTGAATCCTAGTATGAACATTTTGGTAAATTGATTTTTCATTTGTTTTATTGGTTTGTATTTTAAGGCTTGGCGACTGTGATGTAGCGAACTCCTTCCCACCCATTCAATCTTAAAAAGGGTGTAGTGAGAATGATTATCTAGATCAGTGGTTCTCATGTGCGGCCACCAGAGGATTTGGCTGCGGCCACCAACAGCTTCATAGAAAATATTGATATTAAAAAAAATGTGGTTTTACGATCTAATTTGTCAACTAAGACTGAAAATAAAATATTTCTAAAGCAACTAATATCAATTGTAAATTGACAGACATGTTTAAGTCCATTTGACTTACCTCAACCACAACACACTCAAAATAAAAATGTGGTGCGGCCACCAGCCATTTCCGTAGGACCGCTTATGTTTGCGATGCGGCCACAGTGAAAATTTCCGTGAGAACCACTGATCTAGATACTAGTTCTGTCCTAATCCCATCCCTCGATCTCTCTAAAAAAGAGGTTGAGCCACTGAATATCAAGCGAATCTCATAGATTAGGAAGCAATATACACCTATTGTTACAATAAAGGAAAAAATAGCCTATAATAATCCATCGGTCAAGATAGACCCGCCAAGCCCATACCGGATTCTTTGACCAACAAAGTAGAAGTATTGGAAAAAAATTGATTGTCTTATTTTAAATATAGCATATGACACAGATTAAGCACTGTTGTTTTGAATATAGTAGTCAATATCCATGTGGGAATATAAAAAACAATGTATTCATACATGTATATCTATGGTCTTCTGACATCTGATATGTTTTTTTTATCTTTCTAATTAAATTTTATTTAGAAAAACCGTACTATGAAGACAATCGTTTCTGTAGAAAGTATGCTTTATGAAAACACTTGTCAATTGTAAATCACCAGAATTTTCATCACTGATATTAATTTTGCCATATATAATAATTTTCGTTACTAATATTACCAACTTTCTTATATTTGTGAGCTGAATTTGTAAATATATTGTTTATTTTAAACAAAACAAATTTGAGCAAAACTATTTTCTATGTTTTTATTGAATCGGTTATTGCAGATTGGTTGAATTTTTTTTATTTAAAAGATAAATTGGTAAATTATGGATATATGGTCACGGGACAGAATTTTTGTAAAGATTTATGAAAAATATGCACATTAAATGAAATGAATTTAAGGCTTACGATTTTTTTGAAATTTTTCGTCTTAAATTTTTTATATTATTATAATAGAAGATCCTAAAGAATACTTCGTAATAAGTATGAAATCGAGTTGTTTTAATTTACAGAAGCAAAAATGCAACCACAAACTCACAAATAATAATATTATACAGATAGACACAGTCACATAAGTTTATTATTTGATTAAAATAAATAGAATAATTTGAATATAGGCTAATATTAAAAAACAAATTCTTCTTTCAGAACTCATACAAGAATCAGTAATATTCTTCAGATCGTAATCATTTTGATTCCACATTTTATAATAATCCACAAGAACTCAAAGAGTAAAGTCGAAACGTAAATTATAAGCCAGTATGTACAATTTTTTTGAGCTTAGCTCGAGAGGATGGGATTTTGTTCCGTGACCATATATCCATAATTTACCGATAAATTATTCAGTAAGGGTTGACTTATTTTTCAATTGAATTACAAGTTGTAATAATAATTAAAATTAATATTTGATAATGAGTCCACTGAGTAAAATTAGATTTAAATCTTTATAAAAAATGTCTTTTATTTATTGATATATAAGACATGGATTTCTATGTT
Source organism: Himalopsyche kuldschensis (assembly GCA_028554975.1). Taxonomy (NCBI): domain Eukaryota; kingdom Metazoa; phylum Arthropoda; class Insecta; order Trichoptera; family Rhyacophilidae; genus Himalopsyche; species Himalopsyche kuldschensis. Next base: position 5,580,193 of record JAHFWI010000005.1, read on the forward strand.
GTCTAAAATTACTCACGCACCCATACGATCCTAAAAATAGGATGCAGCAAAAGCGATTATCTAACCACTTGGCCTATTCTTTCCATCCCTACTCTCTTTGAAAAAGAAAAGTCATGCAACTGAGTATCAAGCAGTTCTTGTGGAAATCTTTTATTGAGATAAACTACATTAGGATTTTAAATGCTCAACTTTGAGAGCGGACATGGTTAAAAAAAGATATAGCATTTTCAATTTTGCTTATGGTTGTTGCTTAGATACCATACTGATAATATTAAATTGTTACACAATAGCCGCTAGAAATATTGAGTGGGTTATTCACCAAAGCTTACATACTCGTTTTTAGTTACAAACACCCTTTCTGCAATTAGTCGATTCAATCAAATCCTAGATAACAGTAATCTATTAATAATACTATAATTTTTTCAGATAAGATTTGTTAACAAATGGTTTGAGCGTAGGCAATCGCCTTTTGAGCTTTTAAGCACACAATGTGAAATACTAATAACACTGTTATCATGGGACAGTAGCAAATTAAGTGGTTTGCGATTCAAGTCCTCATGTTTAGAGACATCATTTTTTTTTTAAATATAATAGAATTTGGAATTTTTTATGGTCAACTGGTGAAGGATGGATCAACACTCATGGTCACCCATAATATTACGTCATGCCCTTGGGGTGGGCCTATAATTTTGACAGCACAATTCCAGAAAAATTTGAAAGCATTTTTTACTGGGAATGAAACATTTGATTGCTACATTTCGTTGAAGCCTATCTCAGTTTTTTTGCTTATTTATCATTGTTACTCTCTGCATTGGTTATAATCGAAAATTTTATGGTTAAATATCAACAAAAAAGTCGATTTTTTTGTGACGAAATGAAGCAATGAGAGGGGGCGGTTGTTACGCCGATGTCATTAAATTCTGATTCACAATCCGGGATAACTCGCACCTGGTGCCTGTTTTTTTTCGAAAATGTTGTTTTTACTTTGAGCATACCGAATTCTAATATTATATGCATTATGATATTTTCAAAGTCTTTCAATCATTTAAACTCCGGCATATGCAAGGTTTGCAGTTTGTACGTGATTCAATTTGATAAGAAAAAAGAGGTTTGACAATAGTTTTTGTGCCAAGTGCTCACCGAATATAATATCGTTAAATTATTCGAGAAAGAATACTTCAGAAAATTGTGGATGAAATAATTATTTTTACGATTAATTATCATGAAATAGCATGTGTCGCTTATGTGCGACGAATGGTACCCGAACGCTACTTTTATTTTGCGTTTTGATAAACTGACCGTTACTTTAATAATAGTACAGTATTTTAAAAAATAACACCCCTCAGATTGTCTAACAAGTTATGGGATTTTAGGAAGTGACAGCGCTTTTCAGCTTGTACAGAAACAAAATTGTTACCTATTTCAAAATATGTAATACGATTTCCAAATTTGAAATAATGTTGTAATTTTTTTAAGAACCTAGAATAATTGATATATTATGTTAGTTTGGGCACACCGTTGAATCGTCAACATGTCTTGAAAAATTGCATCGCAAAATAAAATCATATAAGTTATACATGATACTTACTTATTACAAAAAACCCTAAAATAAATGACTAGAAAGTATTCAGCTTTTTTACGCTCGAAATTGTGCATTTTTTTTATACAAGTGCGCACATCGGTCTCGCACATCTTTTTGAAATATCATCTTCATTTTCTTTTATAGAAATGGGCATTTTATGAATTCAGTATTTTTTTTCACTGATTCTAACTATTCTCCTTTATTTTCTATAATTATAATGCCTCACCGACTATAGAAGACAAATCTTTTTTAATGGCTTCGAAATCTTACTTACAAATAAATTTGTAAGTGCTATCAGACAAACATCATCATGATCTATCGCTCTACTTACTTCAAATAAGAATCAAGAAAATTATCCAACAAATCAGGTTGAATGTCCTCCCACGGAGCAGCAAGAAGTAAGGCGCCAAGTTCTGCTTCCAGGACCGGCTCTACGATGACATTGGCACCGATTTCGTCATGGAGCGGGCTCGATAGATCAGAATCTAGTCCATCAAGGCTAAAGTCAGGTAACTGATTTGACAGGTCACAATCCATAGATACATTCATATCTTTTACGCTGTCAAATATGTCACTTTGAAAACTGTTACCGTCTTCTGTACGCAATGAAATATTATTATCATTGTTGATTTTAATTTCGTCATTTGTTTTCGAGGCAGAGCTTTTTTTCTTCGATACTTTCGGTGAGGTCTGTGCTCTCTTGTATCTTCTGGGATCTTCAAGCCTTGCTAGATCCAATTTCCAAAAACCTCCCTTTCCCGGTTCTTGCTTTGCTCGCGCAACTTTTACAAATACTTTGTTGAGTGATAGGTTGTGCCGTATTGAATTCTGGAATAGAAAGATTCATTAATATCACATAAACTTCAAGTGTTACGTTGTATTTCGACGATAAAAAAATTAGCATAGCGTTCAAATTATATGTGGTGCAATTTACCATAAACTCTAGCTGGAACTCACCGGTCTTTGGAACATTGAATATTTCATTATAAATATGCCAGTATTTAGTAATGAAAATGTTATATTATATCAGACCTATTTGACCCTGTCAATATGGATGTTTTTTGCTTTCAGTTACCCAAATAAAATTTGCCAATATTACGCGACATTGAAACAGTGGAATACATATTATTTTGGTTCTAGGATATTAAATAATAATTCAAATTGATGGTTAAATGAATATTTTCTATCAGTGCTATGGTAGTATATAAAATTTAAAATAACTTTGATTATTCCACGTATTGTGTAATTACTGTGCTTGCCTTTCAGAGGCATCTTCAGACTTACTATCGCAAAGTCTGAAGATGCATCTGAAAGAGGCGAAACACGTGTCACAGATAGTTACACAATACGTGGAAAATCAAAGTTATTTTAAATTTTATAGTAAAATGAACTTCCACAAAGTTACCGCCCAAACCATCGAAAATACTATGGTAGTATTATGAAATAGATGGCAAGGGTGCTTCACGGGGCGAAAGGATACAGATGTTTTCAGGCCCAGATATAGTCGCAATAATTAGGGGATGAGTTCAAGGGGCCTTCAGAGTCTCCGGGTTGTCATGAGTAAGTATCGTAAATACCTACTTCCCAATGCTATTTACACGTCAGTATTTCAGTGTATCAAGAGTATAAGTTTCCAATAAATATATTATAATCGTGTGAATAAAATATTGGTTATGTATGGTATACTAATGGGAATTTATCTCATGAAAGTCTCAAATAATTGCAGTGGATTCTTTTTGGAATGAGATCAAGTTGTTACTCTGTGACTGATATGCATAGTGGTGGTACTATGGGGTGCATACTTTACACCGCATAGTCATACATAAACTTTGTGAATCGCTCACTCGAAAGATTGCAGATGTGCCTAACAATTTTCTAAACATCCTCAATCATGGATAGAATTACTTTACTCCTGCTATTGTTTGTTTGCCATTAAATAAATTGCCTATATTCTTATTTCCTACTAAGAAAAGTTTAAGTCTTGTGAACTGACCTGCCAGCTTGGATCCGCTGTCCTGTAATACTTGAAGTTTTCTCTGATCCACGTGTAAATAGCAGACAACGTCATTTTGTTACCATTATACCTCATTGCCAAACATATCATTGTAGAATATGAATACGGCGGTTTCTTTTCACCGTTCGATTGGTACTCTTCGAGATTCTCTAAGAAATCTTCTTGACATTTCATTATGGTCTGTTTAAGTTTGTGCAGTCTCACATTTTGAATGAGTGGCTTGGGCGGAGGCTTGCGAACGGCTGACTTTATTGGTAAAGCTGGAACTTCCATGATATTCGTTATGTTTTGCAGCCAGTTCAAATTGGTCAGATCTGTCTCGGTGGAATTATTAGCATCGCAGCTATATGAATCGGTACTGCATTCATTCGAAGACGAAGGCGTGTCTGGTAGAAAATTGCTTTCATAATATTCAGGCACAATAGTTTCGTTAGCTGCAATTTCTTCAGAATATTCAAAGCAAATTTTTGTATTGCCGCACTGCTGGAAAAACTCTCCGCTTCTGAAGGACTCCTCCGAAAACGTCTCTTCGACAACGGTGGCGTCAGAGTCGTAAATGTGTAACTCGGGAACGTGCGAAATGTACTGGATCTCGATGGTGTGAGAAGACTCGGGGACAAGGTGGGACGGCATCTCGCTGGGTTCTCCTCCGAGAGCACCATCGTCTAAAAGCTCCCCGCAGACCGGCGACGAATTTGGCGTGATTAACATGATGCAGCTTTACCAACACGCGCACGTTTTCATCTGAAATTAAATTAAAACAATCTCATTTACGAACCAAGGTTTTCAATACAAGACAAAGCGCACGTAACCTTCTATTGTCTATCAAAATAAACCTTTAAGCAATAGCTGTGTAGAGTAATTGATTAAAATGACCTGGCAGTTTTTTGATCGACGCAAATATACGAAAGCGTGTAAATATATTGAAAGGATAAAAAGTGTTTTCAGAAATTTAGCGTCGTTGTGATAATTTGCATATTTCGCACGATGCGGATAAGTTTCATCGTCCGACACATAACAGCCGCAAGGGGGTCGAAAACGTTTTAAAAATCACTTTTCACGATTATCGGAATCAGAATTAATGACGAAACAGTTATTTCAGTCGATGATTTCATGAATTGGTTACCTTTTGAGTTGTGACGCCGATGTTTTGCGGTGTACCTGAGGCAGTCCAGCGCTTACGGGCGGACGACTGGACCCGATCGATTTCGAGCGGACAGAGGGCCGCGATCGCTGACCACCCCCTACACCTGTACAAACACCCTCTCGAGGTCCGATTCCGCCACCCCGGCGTGGGAACGTGAAACTTTCACCACTCAAATTTAGTCCGTCGCACACATTTCACGCGAGAAAATAGTGGAAATTCTCGTCACACACACTTTTTGAGACACTTGGATTTCATATAATTTAGCTATGTATTTTTTTAACGTTTTTTTTGGCTTAAGTTTTTGACTCCTATAAGTACATATGTTTGACACCACGAATTTCAATAAGATTAAAAACTTCTTAATTATAGTATTAATTTGTTCAGTAAAATAACAAATTAAATAACATTTATTCACATTATTGGTCAATTTAATTTTTAATGCATTCTTATCGCAAATAAATATTATTAAAATGTTTCTTCGATTTATAATTTGAAATATCGTATATAATATTTTTTTCTGTACTAGACAGTTAGTAGATTCGATATCCACCACGACAATCTTTAAAGTCCTTGTTTTATTATCCTTAACAACCGCGTTTCAATAAACCTTGTAAGGATTATTAATTGACTCCCAAATAAAAGCCAATATATTATTTTTCGTATTGAAAATTTCACTGATTGTATCACTCGATAAATTGAATAAATTTGGTCACTCGATGGGTTAAATTTCTATTTTACTGTCAGTAGTTGTGGATAAAATTAAATACCTACTAACATGATCAAACTAACATTACATGGTTACCGGCTAGAAAAGATAGTACAGCTATAAATATATAGCCAAAGATCCAAAAAGATAACATTAAAATGTTCGAATTTTGAAAAGCTGCCACAGAACAAAAGCGCGGGAAGCACACGAAACGATTTTCACATTCCGGATATTAAATTTCCAATTCTTTCGGTCTAAGTAAATTTAATCATTGATAAACCGTTGAATTTTTAACTTCGTGACTGTAATTTTGTTTAAAATTAGAAGTTTTATTTTGTCGACACTTCCCGGATTCTTGCTGAACCGCGAATGAATGGAAATTATGTTATGTACTTGTTTAAGATAGGTACGTTGAAATGGCGGCAGTTTATTATTTTTTTCAGCCCAGTGTCGAACTAAGGGCGACCACTAGCGCCATTTGAGCGGTGTTTATTAAGACGTTGAACACTTTTGACACTTTATTTTGTGAAAAAAAAACATTTCCCTGTCTTTATAGACTGTTACAATACAGAACAGAATCTTATTGATCTAAAAAAATATCGGTAAATTCTGTAAAAATAGTGTTTTACACACCCTTGCCGATATCGTGTGTTTTAATAATGAGTTTTACGATCTTGGTTCTCGATATTATCATGCTACTACAGTTTTACACTTTATGAAGGAACAGTATGTAAAAACTAATAAAACATGTTGAAACCACCGATTTTATATTACTATATTAAATAGCAGACCTCCGTCAATACAAATAGTAAAATATAATGGCTTGAAAAATAATTTCCATACTTGTAATTTAACTTCCAATATTCCAAATTTAAACAAAAATTCAAACGCTTGATTTTCTTCTATCAGCTATAGCTTAAAAATACCAGTCCAGTTAGGGGCGTAAAGGTCAATGATATCTTTAACTGTCCATAATAAAAGAAAATCCATGTGCGCTTCTAATGTGGAAAATATAGCCTACTAATGGAGGTAGCTAAAAAAAATCTCGGAGAAATGCTTGTAGCTCAGTAGCCCAACCTCATGAGTTTGATGAGAGTAGGTCTAAAAAGGATAAGGCGAGGACGGAACTAGTGATTGACAAGTCGCTCTCGCTACACCCTGCTTAAAGTATGGAATCAGTGCGGGATAGAATTGTTAAAGAACACAAACACCCATGTATTTGGACAGAATCAATAAGTCGACAGAAAAAATGCCGTAAAGTCCGTCGAGGAAGCCAACGACGTTGACCACTGTGCCACGATACAGGAAAAATGATAATTTATTTATAAACTAGCATGAGATGTTATGTTTAAATAAAACCTTTCCCATTTTTGGCACTAATTTTCCCATACATGACTGTCAGTTTTAAGCATACCAATATCAAAAATCGAGTTTCGAATATCAGACACGAATTTGAATTTAGAAAAAATGATAAAATATGCCCGCCGATTATTTTTTAATAATTTATTCGCCCGTTTCGAATTGCGGCACTGCGCGCGGGGTTGGCTGGTCTATCGCAGGTGGTTGAAATAACACACAGGTGCTGGCCGTACACCGCACATAGCGGCGCAGACCCGCAGATCGATATTCCCGCTTTTATATTATTATTTCAAATAAAAAAAGAAAAAGCAAACGACTTCCCCGCCGAAGAGGGGGCGTTATCTAGTTGACAGAGTATGAGGGCGTCGCGGGCTTGTAACTTTTTACCGATAATTTCAATACATACGATCGCTGCTACGAAGGTAGCTCTCGAGTTGTCAATTGACATATTGTGTATATATTTATGAAATAAGTGCCGCCATAAAATGATAAGTTCAGCGTACATATTTTTTATCCACACTTGAAGATATTTTTTTGGAACCACATCCTTTCCCATATTTACTCCTAATTGAGTTTTTCCTACGCCGATCGATTGAAAATTTATTTATGAAATTGTCCGCACTGGGGTTCAAACCCGTGAAACATATCGACCGAAGGGAAAGTATTTATGCAGCTGAGTAATAGTTACTTCATTATTTGGAAGGTGGGATAGAGGTTCAAAAAAAGGATTCTAATAGACATGTATTTTAACTATTTATTCTGAATAGGATTGGCTGATCTATCACGATAAAACTTCCACCAATAATGTAGTAGTATTTTAGCGCTAGGATGTATGTAGAAGTTTTACACAAAAATATATTATAACATCCAATAAATAATTAGTTATGAATAATTAGGTGAGAGACATGTTTTGTCCATTTAAGAAGCATATTCAGTCGAGCTATACGTAAGATTTTTCTTTATATCTTAGACCTTGATTGTAATTCTTAACTTTTAAATGAGAGATAAGAAGTGTTTTTTTTTCTTTCTACTCGATTCGGAGAGAGTTTAGACATATTTATGTTTCCTTGCAAAATTCTAGCAGATTTATACACTATTAATAATGTAATTAAACTTTTATTTAATAATAAATATAATGTAAAATCATTGTGTTATATATTATATACTCTCTTATAACTGTCAAATTTCTTACGTGAGAGCTTTAAATAAAAATTTGAGTTAAAAAAACGAGTTCATCAATAGTAAAACCTGTAAACCTTGATCATGCCGTCATGCAAAAATTGAAATATTTAAAAGTCGATAAAACGTTATATAAAAAAACCATTTCAGATTCAACACTCTTGTTGGACGAACGGTCGTTAAATAATTATACACTGATTGCAGCAATTTGCCATGATTGTTTTTAGAATCATAATATGGTAATCAATTACATTTAGGTTACTGATCTTTGAATGTTGAAGGACAGGTTTTTTCCCAGCTCAGCTTCTCCATAGCGGTATTGCAATCCCCATTCTACAAGAAGCGAAAAACACGGAGCACTCAGAAATGCAACAAGCGATAAAACCGTTAATTGCATGGAAATTAGGATTATAAATATTTTTGTATTCCTTGCATAATTATTCTTTGAATCTACATTGTATCGAAGTTCACATTGGAGTAACTGTTTTTCATTTTTTAATTGCATAACTAATCTTCTAATTTTAAAAAGAACGATTGCGGGCAATGCTTTTATTTCCCGCCCATTTCTCGCCTTTTAAAATAATGGACAGGATCCTTTGCCAATCAAATAATAATTGCCCGTCATTTCATCGTTCATTTGTTCCTGAGTGGTTCAACGTTAGATACTTGGACGTATTATATTCCGTTGGTGCTAAATTGAAATAGGAACAGCTGTTTTTTTGTCACGGTTTTGTGACCGTGCCCGGTGTTCTTCTTGTATGAGGGCTATACTCGGTACCCAGAAAATAGTTTCTACATAATTTATTATTTTGTTGAATTGAGACATCTTGGTGTAATAGAATATGGAAAAATTTATGTTAGGTACCATTATTTTAACAGTTTCATAAAAAAGCAATTATGAATTTTACAAGAAATACAGGTGATTATTTTGGCATGCTATGTTGTGATAGGTGGTGATAGCCCGACTTTAATTAGTGATGATGTTTGTTCAATCACATTCCAGGAGTAAACAATCTGCAATGGTCCCAATCGTCGAGAGATCGCCACCAATCATAACATACCTAGTATTTTCTCAAAATGATAATTTTTTATATACAAACAAAAACAACTGTGCAAGCCTGAAAACGCTATTCAATGTACTTAGATCAGTGGTCAATTGGTTACATCGTTGGCTTCGGTTGCGGTGCTATTGGGATCAAATCACAGTACAGCAGTTTCATATGTACATTGATCTTTCAATCGGCTCTCTCGAATAAATCGATGTATGTAATGTAAATAATTCCCGCCAACCACCGATCCCAAAATAGAACGTAGCGAGAGCGATTAACTAATCACTAGCCCTGTACTGGCTCTATTCTGTTTGAAAAAGAGAGGTTGGGCTACTGAGTAATAAATAGATCAAGTAGAAAAGCTTCCGTTGAAATATGATCCATAGGGAGTTCAAATGCTTTACATTGGGAGCGGACATACTTAGAGTTATATAAAAAAGAATGGAAGTATTATATATATTTTTGCTGTCGCTTTGTTATACTTTGTTAATTATGGTCAATCTTGTAATATTCTAACGATATATCATTTAATCTTTTAAAGTGCAGGCTTTCTATTCCTGTCCACATAATATGCACAATATGTATTTTTCTACGACAAGAAGCCGACCATGTAGATAAAAAAAGTTCTTATAGTATGTAATGCATTAAATTTATTGTCTTATCGGCCTTTAACATTAAAGGTTTTTACTTTTATCCAGGGCTGTGGAGTCGGAGTCGTCACGGCGATTTGGCCGGAGTCGTACTCGGAGTCGGAAATTTTGAAAAGTTTGAACTTTTTATTTTTGCATATAATATGTCAAATTTGGCTATTGGCCGGATTGGTAGAGTTGATATTTAATTGAATACACATCAATAGGAAAATTAGGCAAAAAAAGTGACGATATTCAACTTTTTTAGTCGGAGTTGTGTTGTTGGTCAATGTCGGAGTCGGAGTCGTGGTTTTGGTAAATTCTGGAGTCGGAGTCGGTGTCGAACTTTTTTTACCGACTCCACAGCCCTGCTTTTATCAATCATTACAGTACAGCTTTATTTCAATAATAACGACACTTTGTACGTCGATGATTAAATATTTCTTTGAAGTTTTTGTCTGCGTTACATAAGTATTATTGCTTTGATAATATTTTGTCAGTGTTTTTGAAACAGTTTGTAGACGGGAGAGTGCCTCAATTATGACTGGGAAACATTTTTAAAATAAAATAATTATTTGCCGGCAGCAGGTAAAAAATTAAAGCATTTCCGCTCACCTTGAACCAGCCGTTGCCAAATATTTATTAACATAATTAAGTTCCACCCGTTTTAAGAAAGATAGCAATGATTGCATTTTTGTTAATTTATACGCATATATATATATCACTAAGTGTGCGATGATTGTTACAATACAAAAAAAATTGCTGTAAATGCTCGCGATGAGCGAAACGGGTCCTGATCTCAATAAATTCAATGTGGAATAAGATCCAAATATGTGTTATTATTTTTATCATGCCATTCCACCAAATATTCACAGTGCACCTTAAAAGTGTCAAACAGTTCAATAATCAACTCAAATTATTATGTTCTATACAGGCTGCATAATAATTATGCTGCGTTAAGTTGTATGCACTATTAACTGAATAAAATAAACAACCCAAATAATTTATACACGGTCATTTTACGTGCAAGTAGGTATGTACGTCGTTTTTTATAAAGGAAATGATTCCTATAATTACGTTCCTACATATGTGAACAGAAATTGATTGAAAAAACTTTTTTGATAGTAAACCTTTTTCTGACGTAGATATTTATAGTGATTTATTTCTTGCAGGAATATGTAATTGATTTTTCTTTTAGATTAAGCTTGATTTTTTAATACAACAATATTTAAAACTTTTGTGAAATGGTATAAAAATTAAACATGCTATTGCACTGATGATGAGGGTAATTTACTATATTTATTATGAAATTTATCACAGTAAATCATTAGTTTCAGCCAACAAATAATTAGGTATACATAATGCATTTATTTCAATTGGTAATATTAAGCAGATAGCCATGAAGCTATCTGCTTATGCGGTAAAAATTGACATGTACGTCAAACTAAAATGAAATCAATTTAAATAAAAATATTTTGATAAGGTTAATTTTATCTTATCATCAATGATATCAAATATAAATGAACAATTTTATAATTTATTAACGGCCGCAATCTTTAGAACAACTCTGAAAGATAATGTGGCATTAATAACAAATTACATGACAGATGTGCAATTGATTGCTGACGTATAGACACAATTGAAGAATGAACGAAGAAGCCGAAAATAATATTATCAAAGAGCTTAACGAGAAATTGGGAGACGAATTTGATGACTTCAGTGGTGTCTATAAAATCAGATCAGAATTGTTGGCTAAGAAAAATGAACTTGAGAAATCGGTTAGTAATTTAAGGTTATATTATATACTGGACCCAACCGCGGATATAGTGGTGTGGATATGGTAAATAAAAGAACATTTGGAAACTCTTTTTCAGTTATCATTGGCAAGCAGCGAAGTACCATCTAAAGTTTCAGCCGCACTATCCCGAGCTGAAGCAGCCTTGGAGAAGATTAAATGTTTCCAAGAGAAGGCACACATACTTATTAAGAGTAATGAAAAACATTTCACTGATACATTGCCAGTTCGAGAGAAACTTGGCGGCCCTGTAGATGACGTGAGACGATTAGAGGCTTCCAAGGATTATCTTGACTCATTACAAGCCGTTCAACAATTGAGGTAAGCTTTCGTAAGTACAAATTATACTTGAAAGATTTGGAAAAAGAAAGTTAGTTAGATTAAATAAATACTAATTTATTGTATTGTATTTACTTCTAAATAGAATTCCTAAATACATAAGTTCAGTTGCCCGCTGGTCAAAAATCTAGACATTTTCTCCTGCAATAGTGGAAATATGTAATACTGCTATCGTCCTAATGGAACCTTACAGACATTGATTTTTCAATTGAATAGAGATATATAGTATAAATGAAGCAGCCTATGATGTTGTCATTTCTCATAAAAAAATTAACATCAGTGGCTCTCACATACAATTTTACTGTGGCCTTATTATAAACATAAGCGGTCCTACGGAAATGTCTCGTGGCCGGGCCAAATTTTTGTTTTGAGTCTTGTGTTTGAGTTTTGTCAAATAGACCTAAAAATGTAAATTTACTACTGGTATTTATTGTAGTAATTACCTTTTCTGCTGTTCATTATACATCATCCATTCATTTAACATATTGGATACGGGGCACGTGGCATATGTGTTGTTTCTCTATATGTTTTGATTTCCACTATAACGAAATCTTTAATCTTCAGTATTTTTTAAGAAATTAACTTTTAAAAACAATTTTCTTAAACACCAATATTTACCATGAAGCTGTTGGTGGCCAGAAAAATCCGCAGCAAATCCACAGCAAAATCCTCTGCTCATGAGAACCACTGATGTAGAGTGTTATTGCCTACTAAAAGTCTTTCCTAAGCCTATTTTTCTTTCCTTATCTTCCAAAAGGTGGTTGAGCGACCGGTTTTGATAAAATGATGGTAAACTATGATATTATACTAGTCATTGATAAATGGTCGTTGTTCTTTACAGCATAGATTTGAAGAAATGCACTGATTCTGAACAATGCATGCTAATAATGCAGCAGTTGTACGAGCTTCGTGATCTTCATCAGACCGGTCATCGTGGAGTATTTATCGCTAAAACTAAACAATATTGGTACAATGTCTTCAAAGAAAAGTTTTCCAAGTAATAAGCTTTCTTATTTTTTTACCTCTATACTTAAAAACAGTTGTAAAACTCTGAATATATTGATGAGCTGAATTTTCTTTTTTATCGTGAGTACATAGACGTTTAATATCTCATTTTTAGGGAATTCGATGAAGTACTCAAGCAATTGCGATGGCCTTTCACATCAGCTACCATTTCTTTGAATTCTACATTGCCCGCGGAGAGTATGATCAAGTTTAGACAGTTGTCTCAGTATTTACTGCAGCTGCAATCACCGGAAGTATCGAATGATGACAAAAATTCACCATCTCCAGGTCAGTTAGAACATGTCAACTACAAAAACATCTAAAAATACACTATTGCTTATATTGTTAGAACTGGTAATCAAATCATTTTAACGTTTCCAGAGCCCAATCTTTGTTTGCCTGTGCGCCTGATGTTAAAACCTCTCAAGAAAAGATTCACATATCACTTTTCTGGATCCCGAAAAACGAACCGGTTGGATCGTCCTGAGTGGTTTCTGACGCAGATTTTATCATGGCTACGGGATCATCTCCCGTTCCTTGGGAAACATCTTCAGTCTATTGTCAAAGGAATGGATATGAAGATAGATGTTCAGGTACTTTTTACTAATTGAAAATGCCAATGTAAAAAAAAAGATCCTTTTATGCTTTTGTTCTTTTAACACATTTGTGCAATCGGGGTAGTTTAAATCCCCAGTTTTTCAATTGATTTATCGATTTGAATTATATAAACACTGTTATATCCTAACTATTTTTAATTTATTTCAGCGTGAATTTACTTGCGGCCTAATGAACTTGGCTGTAGAACGCCTACACGTTCTGCTGTCAACCGTTGTCTTGGATGATAGGCTCTTCTCTCATGCAGTGGATGAATGCTTAGGATTTCACCGAGAGTTTGAGACGGCAGCGGAAGCGCACTTATCACCGAAGTGCCCCCGTATTACTGCAGTTCTCACTGATGCACGGTACCTCATAAGATGGCTGGCCTTAGAAAAGAAATGTTAGTATACTTATATCTTTCATTGGTAAGACTCAGCACTGGGTGATTGATTACTTTGATACTTGATATCAATACCCTAGTTGCAGAATGCAACAAGTCTGAATTTTGCAGAATTGAGTTGTTTTTTAGAATACATTTATTTGTTCCAAAAAGCAACAAAGCAATTCTGTTGCATTAGACGTAGGTTCCAACTTTTGACAAAATCTTAATTGCCAAATATTTCGGAACAGTGTTTTCTGAGTTAAAACACTTTGGAACTAGGGTATCGATATATTTGTCTTGATCTGTGTAATATAGAAATCTAAGCAAAGATAAATCTTAAGCTTAAAAGCCAGGAAAATTATAAATATTATCAACAAGATGGCAGAGCCAAAGTATAATATACTAATCCATAATTTTCAAATCGAATTTAAATATTTATTTATCAAGTCAAAATTTGATTTGCATTAAAATAATTTTCATTGCAAGCCACACACACAAGAATTTTGAATTACATCTACAGATTTCACAACAAGCTTCATTTTATGACTGAAAATATAAGATTTTCATGAAACATTGAACATTTATTTCAGTTGCAATCCAAAGAATCGATGAGATGCTAAGTGGAGACGAATGGCTTCAGCAATTGGGCAGTGGAAATTCAGGACTGGGCGATGATTCGGAGATGATTCCTCAAGGTGCCGATTGGCTGGTGGCACTTTTACAGACCTTACATGACCGATATTCTGTTCTTCCTGAACCACAGCACAGGTTTATTTATTCTTATTATAAATTATCGGTATAGATTTGCTGTATATCTTGGAATATATTTTTTTATTCAAAAAATTGTTTCTGTAGCTTAAAAAGTAGTGTGGGTACTCACTCCCATAAATAACTGGTCAGTTATGTTTGACATAATAATTATTGTAGTAAACTAATCAAACTCTATACATGTTTCTTATGTTGGTAGTAAACAAAGCTAATATTGTATTACTGAATCATACCTATATACTCAGTATCATCAATTCAAATAACTGTCAAAAATAGTTCCATTTCTTTTACTCATGTTTTAGCTTTGGTGAACTATTAGTTGTGAAATATGTTTCTATATTTAAAATATTTATTGTGTGAGCATAAAAACAGTGTCAATTTATGGAACAAAAATAAATTTATCTAAACACAATAATTTAAAAATTAGATCCCACACCTGTTGATTTGGAGACCATATTATGTAATATGTAATTTGCTAATTAGAATTCACGCTCTTGCTTTCTTTCAGATTACAATTCTTGTGGTTGCAAATAGAACTGTGCGAAGAGTTGAGAGTCCGCCTGACACAGCTCATCAGTGAAGAGTTGAGACGCGGGGCAGTGTCCGGCGGTCGGGGTCTGGAAGCGGCTCCAAGATTACTTGCCATACTTAATGTTACACATCATTTGAGACAAGCGTTGATCGATTGGGCTCAATCCGTTGTATGTGAATTATTATTATATACTCTTTACACACTTCTAGTTTACATATTTTTTTTCGAATCTAAAATGATTTTGGTTTTACCATTTAATAAATTACAATATTTTATAATAATCGAAAACATCTGATATTTAAACAATTTACTGATTTCTAAATGTGTTTTTATATTTCTTTATGACATCTGCTAAATGAAATTGTGTTGGAAAAATTGATAAAAAAATTAACCCCCCCTTTTATGGCACATAAAATGAAGAATTTATCAATCAATTAAAATTAGTAAAAAAGAAACTTACAGTATTGAAGCGGTTAAATTGAAACTCCATTAAAATTTTCATTTTAAAACCTTCACATTCTTTCATTACAGCCCTATCTTCAGCTCTATTACTACAAAAGACAATTCCAGTATTTCATTGATACACAACATTTGCCGATTCCTGATATCGAAACTACTCCGCAGAAATCTGCTCCTGCTTTGACACCCACTGCTGAATCAGGTAAAGCATGTTATAAAATTGTAGAATGAAACTACGACTAGTGAATAATTTTTATGAACATACAGAAGTTATCATCAGCTTCATATAGCCAGCAAAATCTTACCTTGGCTCTCCCGTTATGCCCTTCTTCATTGTGTGATATGTGATGGCATTGTGTTACAGCCGCCCATAAGCAACATTGGGGTTATGTAATATTCTCCATCTGCTGCCGTCTAGGATGATAAAAATAGATTCCCAAGGCATTATAAGTGTCTAATAAAATAAAAGTTAAAATGACAATATTCTTCTTCATTGTGCATTATCTGTTATTTGTTCTATGTTGCAATTGCTACAATATTCAATATGCAATTCATAATGTTACCATAGATCTGCTTATAAAGCTGCCTGAATAACTTATCATTGTAAATTTTCCCCAATATGGGAATCAAATGGACGTTTCTATTGTTATCTGTATGAAAAATAATCTTGGTTATTGTGATTTCAGATTTAAGATTAGCTGCTCGCATATCCCGAGGCTCTATCTGTTTGAATGAAGTTGAAGCAGAGGCTCATGTGCTGGCCCAAAGAGAAGCCGAACATCTGCGTCAGCAAAATCTACCGACTGACATTGTACGTTGACAATATTCTCAAGTTTATAATGAGTTGCAGTGACTATTTTTATTGAACCATATACACAGATGAATATTAAAATTCATTCATATTTTCCTCATTGTTTTAGGCAACTAATTTTTTAGTCAGTATCTAATTCGATTAACATCAGTAAATATGAAAGAAATGGTCAGTAATAAATTAATATAACGGTCAGTAAAAAAAGATAAGTGGTCAGTAGTTGATTGGAAAATGGTCAGTAATTTGTAGTAGTAGAAT
Organism: Himalopsyche kuldschensis; assembly: GCA_028554975.1. Lineage (NCBI taxonomy): Eukaryota > Metazoa > Arthropoda > Insecta > Trichoptera > Rhyacophilidae > Himalopsyche > Himalopsyche kuldschensis. The sequence goes on from JAHFWI010000005.1 coordinate 5,596,804, forward strand.
GAATAAGATTAAGTTTTAATTGTTTGCGCTTAAATTGATTGACTATTAATTTTACTAATAACCATTTATAATATTTACTGACTATTTTTATATATAACTGACCATTTATTTAATTTACTGACTAAAGCGTGAATTAGATACCGACCCATTAAATAATCGCCATTGTTTTATTAGTTGCGATTCAATGAGGAATTAGACACAGAAGGCGGTGCGTTCGAAGAACTACCTGGACTATTAGGAAGATTGCTTGATGGGACCTGCACACTTATATGCGATGACCTCGTCTTGGAAGTCAAAGCTGCCGCCAGAGACTATCGGAATCAAAAGTTTGTAGATTTCCGTCTGATTTCAAATCTAATCCATAAGAAATACAAGTAGAGAAGATTTCAAATTCATTCTCAAGCCTTTTTACTTTATATTAATTCTTTCCACAGATGGCACTGTCTACCAGAAGTGAACGATTGGCGTGGTAGATCTCTTTCACCCGCTCTATGCAATCCGTTGGGGGCTCTCAGTACTCGTCTGTTACGATTGCGAACGTCACTCGTTCCGCAACTATTTGCACCACTATGGCGCGCGGTGGCGAGAGAAATAGACCAACTGATCTTCGAGGTTTGTTTGTTACTCATCAGACTCCTGCATGATATATTTCTGTCACTCAGTGAGACAGTAACCTTGCCGGCTTGAATAATTAAATTTCAGATGATTCCGCTTCGCTAAAATTCGACTATTTATGTTTCAGGAAGTTGTCATCGAATGTTGGTGGGGAGCTGGAGGCATCGAGCAATTCCACTTTGACATGCAGCGCAATTTGCTTCCTATCTTCGCGCAGTATACATCGTCTCCGGGAGCTCATTTCCCGAGGATTAAAGAGTCCTGTACTCTCTTTTTCCTGCCATTAAACTCGGCTATGATTTTGAAAGATGAGATCCTGGAAGCTAAAAGCCAAGGGATCTTCGGCCCGATGGGAAAAGACTGCGCCCCGGCCGTGCTGGCTGAAATTTCCATCAGGCATATAACCCTGGAAGAAGCCTTCAGAGTTTTGAGCCGGAGGAGTGATCTTAATTTGAAAATGGCCAATTTAATTGATTAAAGGTGTGCAATAAGATTTTTTACCGGTGTTGAAGCAATAAATGAAATAATATAATAAACAGTTGTTTTGCTTAAAAGTCATTCCCACAACCATTCGATTCTTAAAAAACAGGACACAGTGTGAGTGATTAGCTAACCAAAAGTCCTGTCCTAGTCCTATCCTTCCTATCTACTCTTTTTGAAGAGAGGTTGAGCAAAGATCAGTAGGTATCAATAGATTATTATTTTACCATAGACCAGGTTATAAATTTACCTCATACGTATTTGATAAAATTCACAAGCTGTCAAACTCAAACTACCCATTTATTTGAAAAATACCATTTTATATAAATTACTTACCATTTCTTTCAATAATTGACCACATTCATACTGATACAGTGGATACTGGCAGTTTATAATATTTACTGACCATTTTGACATTACTGGCAATTCATTTAATTTACTGACCAAAACTTGAATTGGATACTGTCCCATTAAATACACGCCAGTAATATTTTACAGAGAATTCATATCTTATCTAATTAATGGTGAGTTGTAAAAATGAAAAACACTTTTAATTTTGAAATATTTAATAAAGACTAAAGTTTTACACTTAAATCATATTCATAATAATGTACATTATACCAAGGTATGAGTAGCAAGTCTTTACAATACAGACACTTTTGTTTTTTGTTCGGGCTTGCATAACCTGCACCTTTTATACTGGGAACTTATCATATTATATATACAAAGGACCTCAAATCGAACCGTACGGGGACTGTTCTTAAACCATCCAACAATCCTTATGTGTAACGAACACAGCATGGTAAATAAATACAACCACCAGACAAAACTAAAGAGAGAACAAACGTAAGAACATCCATCAATAGACCATAGACAATTGAAAAATATTAGTATTAACAAGTTCAATGCGAAATAATTAAGATATTAATTGATCTTGCTAAGCACATAGATGGTGAAGATTTTGTCAATAAGATATGGGATATTCTATTTGTGTATATCTGCTTCTATTGAATTGCAATTTTAGATTCAATTTAATACCAAGTGTTAAGTAAGTATATATTCAAGCTGTCTTTATAGTATGTAATTGCAAATATTTCAACAAGTTTTTATTTTTATGTTTGATAATGCAAGGTAAAACATATTTAGATAATATGTTATAATCAAGACAATCAAAATCGAAATAGGGTTAGCTAAAAACTTCCAAATTTTATGATGATTTGAGTTTTTCAGTACTATTTAAAAAACGTAAAAATTTGACTGGATATAATTTCAATTAATATCTAAGGTCTATGTGATGAAATAATTTAAGAACAAAATAACAATAGGTACATTTGTTATGATATTTCCAGCAATATAAAATAACCATTATTTATTACCTAAATACATGAACGGCTCAATAAATTGTGATTATTTATTAAATGAAAATTTTTCTTCAGCATGCATTTTCGCTAAAAAAAATAATAAACACTCTTTCATATATGAATAATGAAATGCGAGGAAAATTAAATTGATTGGTATGCGTATGATATTTATATTCAGTATTGCTAAATGATAAAAGCTAGTATAAAAAAGATATAAAAAATGAAATATGCTCTTAATTTCTTTAAGACATGAAAAAATTAAACGTAATATTTTTTCTAGAAACTAATTAATGCAACATAATTGTGTTGATTTTGAGCAACTTATAAATATTGCATTTACAATGCCTACTTAAAAATAACTAAATGTCTTTTAAAATTTCTATAATAACCTTCACGGTCTTGGCATGGTGGAAGAATGATTCACAAATAATTCCTTTAGATTGGAAAAGAGTTTTAAAAGTCAATAAACAGTAAGGTCCTGAGAAAATATTAATATCTTGTTTCAACTTAGTTAGAAAAGTTTTAGGATAGTCAATTTGTATTACAAGGATTCAACTAAATATCAATAATAATAAATGGTTATATGCCAATGTCAAAAAAGTTCTAATTGTTAGTTAGGCCAAATTATTCTTGAATAAAAATTTATGAATCATTCTTTCTCAGCTGAATTATATTTTTAAAAATCATTTACTAACGCAACAATCTTAAATCATAGTATTCTGTTACACAGTTTCCATTTCTATAAGGATTTCTTTGAGGACCACACGATTATTATATAACCCTTGCCAACTCGTAATTATATCACAAACAATAACTCCAACATTATTAAAAATGTCAATAGTATTTTTATTCTCATGTCATAAGTGTGCCCATACACGTTTGGGTATGATACTATTTTTTAAATCAGTTCTCAAAAAGGTTACTTACATTTTATAACTGCCTGACTTTAAATGGTTAATAAACATAATGTGTTGGATATGGTGACATTGCTAATAATTTAACTTATACTTTATCTGTATGTTCATTTTCATTTTCATTACATCTTTCCGTGTAACACAAAATATGCAATAGAAACCATAGTATAAAAAAGATTTATATACTATAGCGAAATTTTAAGTGTAGTGATCGATTAAGTAAGTGATATTTATTATAAACTCAAGCTTACTATCTTTGTTCCTTTCTACACTAAAATATTTGATTTTAAATATTGAAATTGAAATATATGAAATGTATTCTGTGAATGATTTTAAATTGAATTTTAATGAAAAATTAAAATTGATTGATTTGATGTTAATGATTCATTCATTTTACAGAGAAACGAAAATATATTATTTATTTTTTAACCTTTTCCCCATGGATGACTGTTGTGAACAAGTCATGTACATTGCATAATTTTTTTGTTTCTTCTAAAGATATTAATGGTGTCAAGTGACATTTTCGGTTACTTGATTAAATATTTCCATTTACAGATAGTATTTAAAGAAGCAAAAAATCCACAAATTCTGGTGCATTAACCTATAGTTGTTGATGCTGGCAATAGGTTAACAAAGGCAAAAGAAAGCACAATTTAAAACCACTGTCTTTGATTGTAATTGAACTAAATTTGAAAATGAATATTAAACGAAATATAGTTGCCTTGTATGATGTATTTTAAAAGTTAAAAATGAATGCATGTCACCCAGCAATATCACCAGTCCATCACAATATATCAAATTGAAAACTGTTTGTGTATTGTTTGTTCGTGATTTGAGTTTTAGTCATAAAATATTGTTTAATGCTTCCAATATACACAATTATCATATCATATTAATTACTTGATCTATTTTTAGATTTATCACATGGGGGGATTCATATATTTGGGTTGTATTTTTTTTTATAAATTTTTACACACTTCTTTTGCTATTCCTATATCAACTGTCATTATCATAAAATTATTAAGAATAAAGGGCTTAGTTTATTTGACACCAAAATCAACCGAGAGATTGTGCGATAAGAAAAATATTCCATACTGACTCCGCTATATTGTTCTGCAATTGAAATATTCTACGGTAAAGGAATCTATAAATTAGATGCGTATTTCAAAATCGTACAATAATGACAATGACAGATGACACATGACACATATAAATCGTTCATGCACACATTACTCAAAATATTACCCATTTTATATGATAAATATGTGAAACTTATCTTAAAACAGCATCTAGCGAAGATTGATAAAATATACAATGTAAACCATGGTATGTTACATCGGAATCGTAATGAAAAGATTATTTAACACCTTAAAAATTGAATGATTAACGTAAGTATTCACACAATAATAACGCGGATATTAATGATTCTTAATTAAAAATAATATATTGCCACACTGGTGACATGGTCGTTGATTAAAAATATGCAATATACAGAGAGTTGTGAAACAATAATTATTATATTGTCTGTAAATATAAAAATAAGCCATTACACATAAACAATTGAAACACAAAAGATTTAAAGTAATCCAGGCATTTCCACAATATTGTTCTGTAGTGAAAATTCATCTCAAACATTCATGAAGCTGGTTTATATTACGCCAATTCATAGAAAATCACGAGTCTTATGCAGTTTAAATATCATAGGCACTGTCAATTTTTGAATAGCTGTAACATAAAAAATATTAGCTGCGATTCAGGATGAATTGTCTTGCACAATTGATTGATAAAAGCTATCAACAAGAATATTACATTTTTTGATTTGAATTCGAGGTCAAAAAATGTTGAATATTTGGTGTACCTACACATTTAAAACATTAATGGTTTTTGTAAAGTGTAAAGAATATTAGTTAGTAAAGATACATACATAGTAAAACCATATTATTATATAATAAGTAAAGAATTAAACTGACATTACAGAATATCTTGTTAGACAGTTATTTGATTAAAATACATAATGTATATAATATTCTTTCTGAAATTCGATTATAGTAAAGTTTTTTTAGCTATGTGGTGCAAAACGATAGCATAAATCAAACAATAGTGAAGCTATTTATCAGTCAGACGTTTCATAATAATTAACATACAATAAAGAAATGGCATACCTTCCACAACCCACAACTGATTCGAGTTACAGAATATTTTAGGTTAAATATTGACTTAAAACTGTTAAGACAAATTTCTCCAATATAACACACAAGCATAGCGGCTTAATATTTTTGCAACGCCATAAAACAAGTCTCGATTTAATCTTTTTTCATTTAAGAGTTGTTAATAACAATCAATCGGCCATAAAACCGTTTAATCACTAGATATATAAGGCGTGTAAGTAGAAACTTACAGATTTCATTTAAACAAACGATTTTAATATCTTTAAGTGACTGAAAATTTATGAATTTTTGAGTTATTGCAATGTGGTGATGGTTAAAATGAAGTTCAAGAGATCATTTCGGAAATTGGTCTAAGAAATACAATAATTCAAACAATTTCAGTTGTCAGGCGTTCAACAGTGACAGTTACAAGTTCACAGACAGTATCTTACGTTAATCGACATTGTGAAATGTACAAATACTTACTAAAATATCTGTCGATCAATTTTATATTGTTATATAATATATCTCTGATAATTTGCCATTGTACATGCTTCCAATAAGATGTTTGGTAACCTTATACGCTCGCCTTTTATAAATAAATATAATATATATAAATATTTTGTGTATGCGTGATACTTTGGATACAATCTATATATATATATATTTTAATGTGAATTTTTGGGGACAATGTACTTGTGCCGTTAATCTGATAAACTTGGGATATAATTACTAAAGGATTGCTTTGCAAATCTTTTTATTTATAACATTAGCCTATTTCAACAAAATGTTTTATTTGTTGCACTCACTTTTGAACAATTGTCACACCACTTTTTAGGCAAATACATTCTCGTCATTGCATCCTTTTTAAAGTCTCACATTAATTTAACGGTTTTTAATTAAAGATTAATTTACATATTTTTGTAATAATAAGATATTGTTGTATTTTAAACACGATTTCATTGTTTGTAATATAAAAAAATATCAAGTGATACACATTTCCTCGTCGGACATTTGACAATATTGAAAATTCATTGGCACTTGCTGAACCGTCCGCTGCCAATCGATATCAGAGTTTCCTGCACTTTTTATATCCGTTCCTATTATAAGCATCCTCGAAGAAGAAGAGAGTCAACCGATTTTGATTAAAACTATTTTGGCCAGTTATCGAAGAGAGATCAAATTTTATGAAAACAAACAAATAGAGATCATTCAACAGAAAAGTGATGAAACATTCACCATACAAAATTAAAACCATTAGGTACGTTGATATCCATAATGGTATAAATAAAATTGAAATTAGGCGGTTTAAAGAGTTTTGAAATTTACCGAAAAACACAAATATTTTATGGTTACATTTGAATAATCCAGTATAATAAGTCTTTTACATGCAGTTCATCTTACTCTCCATTGAATTGTCTTTATACAAATTGTACATAATGCTCGTAGAGGACCTAAAATATGACTGAATATTATATTAAATTCAGCAAATGTGATATAATATAATTTCCAAATCGGTTTGTTTGTTTAACTGTGTTGACAGTGAGTTTAGAGGTCTCTACGAGCTGTCCCTGCATCAATAAACTAGCAAAAACAGGCATAGAAATCGGTCCAATCGCAGGGTCTCGTCTCCGGGCATCGTCATGCGTCCACTGTACCCAAATACGGCTTGATCGACGGGCCGTGTCCATTTTTGTCATACTGCGGCCTCCTCCCGTTTGAAATCGATATTCTGCGACGAGCAAAAGTCTCGGGTGAACGGTATACACGTGAAATACGTGCAAATTTCACAGTCATAGACGGGCACCACGTAGAACAGGATCACTAGAACCGCGAATAGCAAGCTCGCTCCGGCGAGGCACGCCCAAACTAAAGCAACTTTCCGCTGACGGTCGTAAGGACCGAATGTTATGAACGGGAGCAGAGCGTAGGACAACAGAAAACCGAAGACTAAGCCGAACAGGTGAGAGTAGTTGTCTATCCATGGCAAGACCCCGATCAGCAAAAGGGATCCAGCGAGGCCTAGAAGGCGACCCAAAGCAATACGAGGTCTTTTTAATATCGGCCATGCTCCTAACACCTCAACTATTAAACACGCTAGTAGACCAAAGTGCGCTCCTGCTGGCCCCACCTGAAAGTTGAAAAAGTATCATTAATATCACGATATAATTGACAGCATGTATACTATTATTTCTGTCCACATGGAAAAAGCTTAGTCTAACAAAAAAAATATCACAATATTTATGTTGTGGACAATCATGTTTTACATGCTAGCTGTTCTTTGTTGGAAATAGCCGGGTTCCTGAGACTTCTGTAGTGGATAGAAATAATTACTAAATCTCTTCTTTTGACCAAATAGATTTATTTGCGAGTGATTTATTGGGTCTATTCATCACAGCTATTGAATGTTCCATAACATAAGATCGGCAAAATACGAAAAGAAAATTTCACAGACGGCCGATTATGCAATTATCGATTGTCAAAGATATTCTAGATCGCTTTCAAATCATCGATGTCGAATGGAACTTTTATAGACTCATATGCATTTCATTTTCGCATTATACTCATTTGGACAGCTTAGCACAAAGAAAACACAAGTGTTTATTTTTCGAAATTTCGTGTTTTGTGTGGCCGGCTTTTTGCATAAATACCCTCAAATAAATCTAGTCTGATGGGCTTGAAAGATGGATAGAGTAAAATTACTTCTTCAAAATGAATATGCTGTTTTAATTTATCTATCATTTATAAACGAAAGTTTCAATTATTTAAATACACCACGCTATAGATAAGAAAACCCATTGACAGCATTACCTCTGCCCTATACGGCACAAAGATGGCGCTGGCAAGATTTCCCGCCATTCCAGATCCGAGGTAAACGATTCCTATTCTCAACGGTCCGGCCATTTTCTCCAGATCCCTCATGATGAACCATTGTAGAACTAGTGTCGCCAGTAGATGTAAAATTCCCGCGTGCAAGAAGATGGACGTCCAAAGTCGGTAGAATTGGTCAGGCCGGCCAGGTGAGACAAATGGTAGCATTCCGCATACGTCGTCTAGGCAGGAGACCTGTGAGCAAGTGAACCATACGTTAGGCGCAAATTATTTGAAAGTAATAAATAATGTAAACAATGAATGAAATATTTAATGTAAGGATTAAGTTTGAAAACATGGTAAAACAACAGTATATTGTCTTAATAATTGAAAATGTATAATTGAAAAACATTGCGACTACTTGGTATTAATAACACTGCAAACTAAAAAAAGATACGGTAAAGGTAATGAATATTAATGATAAATTTTATTTTTTATTAGTTATTTTTTTAACTGTTTTTATCAGGGCTGTGGAGTCGGAGTCGGAGTCGGAGTCGTGGAGTCGGAGCTTTTTGGCCGGAGTCGGCGCGGCGTTGTGGCCGGAATCGTACTCGGTGTCGGAAATTTTGAAAAGTTTGAACTTTTTATTTTTGCATTTAATATGTAAAATTTGGCTTTTGGCCGCATTGATAGGGTTAAAATTTAATTGAATACATATAAATAGGAAAATTAGTGAAAAAAAGTGACGATATTAACCATTTTTTAGTCGGAGTCGGAGTCGTGGTTTTGGGAAATGCTGGAGTCGGAGTCGGACTTTTTTTTACCGACTCCACAACCCTGGTTTTTATGCTTACCTGATTTCTTTTGATTTTGCAGATATGCAATGGATTCGACGATATATTTGTATAACATGTTTTGAGTAACAAGACATAAAAAGCTTCCTCTTTACTATAGCCAAAAAATCAAAAGATAGATAATTGCTTCATTTTATTCATACCCACAAAATACAATACAAATGGTCCACCAAGGGAATGGAGTGTTCATGCCATGTGAGTATTTTCGTAGCTTGTTTTATAGTTATTCATAATTTCTATACGGAACTCTTAATAAAATTGTTTCTTGCGTATTGATCTGATAAAAGTTAGCAATACATTAAACTTAAAGAAATTTAATGTTTCTGCAATACTAGACTTACCTGCGAGCACAGACTTGCTTCTTCGTGAAAGTGTCCTGCGACAAAGTCACAATACTCCCGCGTGGTGATTCGGCAAGCGGCGTTCACCCCTATGCAACAGGGATGACCTATTACTTCACAGGCCATATGCTCAGCTGTCTTGTCGCGGTGTCTCCGCGGGAAACCGTGCGGTTTTCTGCAGATCGGCCATTTTGTGATGTCATCCGGCCATTCGTATGGCGCGACCGATGCAGGCGCGTCACAGAATCTAGAATTAAATAATCGTTTTTAATTTTGAATGTACAGTGGAACCCCGATCTAACGTTCTCGCATAAACAGTTTTCCCGCGTGGTTCGGTAATTTTCTATATTCCCAGCCAAACACCCATAAGGACAATGAAAAAAAAATCCGCATTAATCGTTCCCCGATTTCTCGATTTCCTCGATTTATCGTCTAAATATTATGGTCCCGTAACAAATATTATCTCGATTGACCGTTTTTGTTGATTATTTATTATAAGCACATTCGAACTCATCCAATTGGTTCTTAGAAAAAAACAAAACTGCAACTAATGACAGCAACGAAGAACGCAGTAATGAACCTGTTCTGACGTTAACAGATGAGTTATTGGCCTATTAAAATATTTTATATTCCAAGGAGAAAGATGAATCTGTTGTTTATCAAACATTCCCGCATTTATCGTTTGTTTTTCATGATCCCTTGAAAAACGTAGAATCGGAGTTTTACTGTATAAGTATTTTTAAATATCATTTGCTAGCAACAGAAACGTTCAAATCGCACTTTTTTATCCAGAAAATGCAGTTAAGAAATCTTGATACCCTACTATTACTCATAATTTTGATTTCATGGCATGAAAATTATTATCTTTAAGCAGGGCTTTTTTTAAACTTTTCCATTAATACGTTCGCCACGGAATAGTCTAGTTGTAAATTGATGTTGCACCAAATTGCACATAGATACCGACCATGATGGTAATTTTCTGAAGAGGGCTAATGGCATGAGAAATCAGTATTCAACACTTAAATGAAACAGAAATTGCAATTGATGAGATAACACGCCTAGCGCGATATATTCGCGCCGTGAATATTTAGAAGCACACGCGACAAGTACCTGCGCGGCACTGGATATGTTAAGAGACTAAATGCTCAAGATTGGAAGATTACAAGGTTTTAAAATCGGTTTCTATCAAGTGCATTTTTGAAATTAGATGGGATGGGTATTAAGGGATGAAAATATTATAGATGTGTGATATTTTCAAATGAAAGTATTCAAATGGCCATTCAAAGATTTAAACACATGAAAGTGGAGTTAAAGCTTTTTTTTATCTGATTGGTTTAATAGAAAAATAGAATGAATAAAGTCTATGAAGTGTCCTATAAAAGGTTTCTTTTCACTTCAAAGTTAAGAACCCTGTATAAATAAATAAATTAGTTGTTTAGTAATATGTTCACATACTTCTGTACTACCTCAAGTAATTTAGAAGTCTTAGTCAAAAACTTTACCTCGTAAAAAAACAGCCATAGAAAAACTTGTATCTTAGCTAAAAATTGTGACTCTGAAATAACCCAAGAGATTTTTTAACAAGATATTATCTATCTCTCTCAATAATATGAATAATGTGAGTTACTTAAATTATATTTACACAATTAATTTTATACTTACTTTGGGTCTAATCCGCAGACTGATCCAGATATTCTACCACCAGGTCCTGAGTCTCCTGCAGACCACTTCTTCCAGGTTGATATTGTATTCTAAAGCATTAAATTTCCACATATTAAATTCCAATAACTGTAACAAAATAATCAAAATTCTAAATAAAGTTTGGTTTTTGAACAGGTATATTACCTTGAATTAAAAATTGTTTTTTGACACAATTTTCATAAATCATTCGAGAAACTTTTTAGCTTTTGTGAAAGCTCATGAAAACTAAAAATAAAACAAACTTTTCAATAAAAGTTTGTCAACTAAAATAATAAATTTCAATAACTTCCATTGTTATTTTTTTCAATTCGACATCAATTATTACGAATGTCTTAATAAAGTCTATCAGAAAGTTGATAAAATTCCAGGAATCTAAATTAAAATCTAATATTCAAAATTTTCTTGATACATTAGTTCAATTTTATTTTAGACATTATTATGTTCTACATACCGTCATTGTAGGCCTTAACCCTCGCACCTTCATTAGTAAGCATGAATAAATAAATTTATATACTTAGTAAGAGTAATACATACATAATTCAATCATCAATAATAAAAATATCTCAATTAGAAATCGGGTGAAAAGTAATCGAAAGTAATATCAAAAGGTACAACATAATTAAATAAACGAACATATGTCAGGTGAAGTGGAATATTTTTGAAAAGGGTAGAGAAGTTTTCATAAAATAATTATTTTATCACCGTATTTTAATGTTCAGTATTAATAAACGAACTCTTGCAATATATGATTTCAATTTTGGTCTGGAGCTAAATATAAACACTAATATAAACTATTGTGGACAGTTTTTTTTAATGTTTAGGTATTGTTTAAGTTTAGAATTTATTTGAATAACTGGTTATTAAATTTAAGTATTATATGTAAATTTTAGCACATATTCAATGACAAACATAATATTTATTGATAATAATCCACTATAAGTATTGAATGCACTAGCAATTAAGGTGGGGAGACACCGTTTCCCAAAGGGGAGGACTCACCAAATCGAATTAATAATTAAAAAAAATACGAACATGCCTAAAATATACCGAGAATTAATTGCGATTGGCTTAACTGATTTCCAAGGTCAGGTGCCATAGTCAGCCAAGATTTAATGTTAATTCGTAGTTACTAAAACGCCAAGGCATCAAATACTTGATTTTATTGACCAATCAGAGGCTGCCTTTATAATATGCCAATTTCTTAATACCGTTCGATACAATTGTACGCACTGTGTTCCGAGAAAGAGTTGTTACAATATTTTTATATAAATAGAAGTATGGAATGGAATTCATAATAGTATTATATTGGAAATTTGATAATCTATTGAACCAACCAATATTTATTGCGGTTTTGCGTAATGATCATTAAGCCCACGTGAACGTATCAAATGTCATGGTGGTACGAATGAAACAAATTACGAAAGTATTTGAGGTAAATTATACAGGAAACGAAACGTAGCGAGAATTATATAATTACTACTAGTATTGCTACCCGGCGTCGCTCGGACTAAGCGACCAATAATTATTTAATGTTATATCATTCGACATAATTATATCACAAAATCTAACATCCAAAATAGAGTTAAAATAAAATCACAAACTTTATTTAATTTGATGACAGCCCCATTCTCGCCCATTAAAATGTCCAAATTCAAGGAAAAAATCTAATTTGCTGTCAAAGAAATGTCAAATAATACCTTCACGTAAATAATAAACATTATTATATTAATAAAAGCCGGGAAAAAGTTCGGTAGAAGACTAATTTATTAAATTTTGACTAAATGTCTTCGCCGATAAAAATTCAAACATATTTTCTTTCATATTCGTTTTTATGGCAACTTAATGACCAACAATGCAAAAGGGAATTACAGACATACATACATACGCCGTTTCGGTTTTATATATAAGATTACGCATGAAAAGTTAATCATCAAAAATGAGAACAAAGATGATTCAAATTGAAATCAGATTGAAGTTATGCATTAAATATGACTCTCGAGCACTGGCGGATCCAGGAATTGTCCCAGGGGGTGGCCATTTTGAAAAAAAATATGATACATTAAAAAATATATATGTACACTCTGTCCCCCTTTTCACGATTTTTTTTCGAACTTTTTTTTTTTGAATAAATGATAACCCTGCGTTTAAAGAAGTAATGTCAACGAACAAAATCATGTGATATAATTGATGACTCTGACTATTATCATCGATTCTTTTATTTCAATTCAAAAATGCAAGCATTAATAAACATAATATTACATAACATAATATTGTTTAATACCAGAGACAAATCGCAAACATTTTAAAATTAAGTCGAATTTTCTTTTTTTGACGTTAATATATAATAATATTTCGTAAAACTGGTGCTCTGGAGGGGTATGTTTGAACCGGCAGAGAGCGCTTAACAACCGACTGGGACGACGCTTCAAAACTGCTACAGTTTTCCATGCTGAGTTTTAGTCGACTAGTGATTTCACATGATCGATGCGAAATGTCCGTAATAACCGTAATAGAATCGTGGCACATGGATTTCCCGCTCGGCGCTTACAAAACGTAGTTCCCACCGTAAAAATGTAAAAATGGAGGTTAAAATGGACTGGATGGATATGGCTATTAGTTTTCTTTACAATCGGAAGAAACAAAAATGGAAATCGGTAAAGTTTTCGAGGAAAGAATTGCGAATGAATGAAATTTTGAAGGGTGCGCGGATTTCTTTTGCCAAAACTGTAGTTGTTAAACTAAACGGTCGTGAAAAAAAATGAGAACTACAACATATTTATTTAAATAAAATTCATTTGAAAATTAATGTTGTAATATTTTGAATGGAATACATCCTCCTCAGGGGGGGGGGGGGCATGGCCCCCATGGCCCCCCCAATGGATCCGCCTATGCTCTCGAGTCTATGATAAAGTCCTATACAGTATACAGAATGCAGAAGAGAAGCAGAAAGAGTAGTTACTATACAGGTCCTATAACATGTGGCTTTCATTGTAAACAACGAATGAGCTCAAAAAAATCGTAGCCATATTCTGGAAATCATTAACAACATTATAATTCTAAATTGATAACTAAATGTCAATTTGAAACAAAACAACGATATTTGATTGAAGTGAAAATCATAAACAATATTTATGTTTGAATTCATCACTTAATTGTATTGAAAAAAACCTTGAATTAGATGTCTCAAACGGAAAATAAGATTGAAAAGGAATAATTTTTATCACATTGGCTTTCGAAAAACGGTGACGAAAAATGAGTGAGAAATCAAATATGAAATAACTATGTCTAAATTTTACTGTCTAATCAACATGGTTATAATATATTGAATTGAGTTGAGACCCCAAATGGGCAATGGGGGAAATCCTGACATTTAGAAAAACTTGAGAGTTTTGAATGAAGGTGCTTAATGGAATTTCAAGATCAAATTTGAATCGTTTGAATTCTGTTCTTTTCCGTGAGTTTTGTCGCTAACGAGTCTAGTTTTGCCGCTCGGCATCTTCAGGCATTTCAAGTTCAAGAATGAATTTGTACTGTCAAACTTATAGAAAAGTACAAAATTCAAACGATTCAAATTTGATAAAAAGATACGACGCGTATTCCACGTTCCCGTAGCCAATGTGTTAACTATTTCATATTATATGTACAGTGAAGCCAAGGATATACCAAAAAAGAAAAAAAAAATTAGATCTTGCAACAATGGCTGCCGGAAGAATATTGAGGATGAGAAAATTTTCGATTAATATTTCTATTTCGAAAAAAATTCTAATATTGAATCACATAAATCTGTCAAATAAAATTAATACTTCGGTTGACGTAAGAGAAAATCATTACCTATTCTGCTAAAAAAAGATAAAGAAACATTATATATAAGTATGTTTTGTAATATAAAAAAAATGATCCTTTTATAAGGAATCCAAGAGTCCCTTTTCTTTTTCTTTTCCGAGACGAATAAGGTAGAACCTTTTAAGGTAGGCATGGAAGGTATGTACATAAGCATACCTAAGGCATACCGATAAACAGAATTCTATTTTTGTGTATTTTTCTTTGACATTCTTTACTTTCGTGACTATATGTGTTTGTACGTCAAATAAAAGAAAAGAAATTTCTTCGAGTTTGGGATTATTTAGGTGTCTTTGCTATTTGTGGACAATCATAAAATGAGAAACAGATAAATGGCCTGTTTTAATTGCGTTCTTAATAATTGGTACACGTTCGAAAACTTTGTATGGAACTTCTAATAGAGTTTTTCTCCACGGAAACCGTCCTACATGAATTGCTTGTGACTAAGTCAATCAACCGCTTTTTCCATGAGGGTAAAGATATATATTATTTAAACGAACAACTTAATCTTTCTCACTCACCCTTCTTATACCATTTATATGAAAGTAAATAACGTAAGACGTCAATAAATTTATCCAATTCCGTGACAGACCGGGTTCGAGTTCCGGCACGGGCAGATTTTTCAGTCGATTAATTGATTATGTTCCAAGGCAATGAGTGTTTGTTTTGTATATATCTCTTTCCATCTTTCCGACCCCAAAAAGAGGCGTTGTACCGAGATGGAATAGCTTACCACTAGTCATCTCCTAATCCTCTTTTCCTTTCAATCCCTACTCTCTTCGAAAAAAAGAGAGGTTGGACAATTGAGTAACAAGCAGTTTTCGTAGAAAAAAAGCACGTAGAGATAAACTCCGAGAGGAGTCCACATGATCCAACTTGGGTGCGGACATGGTGAAAAAAAAACAAAATAGTCCAATTCTTAAAATCATACGATGTCGGATAAAAAATAGCCACCACTAAATACACAATTGGTAGCGATTCTCATGTCATGAGCAATTAAATTACTTTTTAACGATGTCACATTTAACAGACATAAAGAAATTGTAATATATATACGCAATTACTTATCCAATCGATTGAATGTCATTAATATCAAATCATTAGTAAATTAGTACAGATTGGCACAAATTACTTTAAAACTCAGTGGTATTACTTTTATTCTCATATATAAACGAAACACGCGTCGTTGAAAACAAAACGCATAGAAACGATTAAAAAAAAATCGATTGAAGATTCTATGCACAAATATTTCCACCCGGGGATTCGATTACTTGATCTCGTAACCAAGTGAATCAATACTTGAGATTGACGAATGGCTACAGATTGGACTGATTTTGTTGCAATGAAATAAGGTATAATAATGTGCTTGGCCATATTTAGTAATAAGTTTAAAAGTATATAGAGTATTCCGATGTTAACAAATAAAATGATTTTTATGAAATAGCTTTAGCATTTAAAAGAGTTTTAAATATTTTTGTTTGTAGTAGTGCTCTGTAATAAGTCCGAGCACTCAGAAATTTGCAACTGATGTTGCCAGATCATAATAGCATAAAAACAAAAGTTTAGAATCGGCTAAACTTTGTCCGAACTGAAAACAAATAAAAATAATATTTAAACCTCAAAACAGATGTCGCTACAATAGTTCATGATAACTATGAGCTATTGTGGCAACATCTGAGTTATTTCATAATTCGTATTCAAAATTTTGTTCCAAATACAAAACAATCCAAGTATGTAGTTGGTAAATATCTTTTTGGAAATCGTAATTGACTTATATAATTCAGTCAACCGGGGGATATTTTTCATTACATGTCTAAATTTATCAACCTGTATTGATCTAATCCAGTGACATTTAAGTAAAGCGAAACACGCGAACAGAGAGTACCGTAGATACTCAATGAAACACGATTATTAGCTGCGTGACCAGTGTAAGAAAAAAGCCTAAACATATTACAGCTTAATTAACTATAGAAATTTTTATTTAATTAAATGGACGAATAACAATGGGCTTGTTGTTATACTGAAGCATGAACAGTATTTTGGTATTTTTTTGTAATCAGTTCCGTTTCAAATGTCAATCAAAAATAATCTTAGTGGCGATTATATCAGCAGAAGATGTTCTAGCACAACTGCTTGTCAGAAAACTCTCTTTTTTGGAGACAGTAAGATATAATGATATCAATAGGAAAATAGGAAAGGAATAGTGATTTGTTAACTGGTCTAGTTACGTTCTGTTTTAAGGATCGGATAGATGGGATGGGGACGAAACATACAACAAAGATATTCATGCTTTCGATTAAGAACGAAAGTCAATTATGCATTTATTAGTATTTCCTTATGAAACAGTATAATTTAGTTATAATAATGTTATGTCAATCATAGTAATGTTGTTGATTATTGAAGCAAATTTACTAATACAAATTAATGTAAAGTAGAAATATCGACTTTATTGAGAAATTTAACTGATTTACTATACATTGACTGTTTGACCGTCACTCAACTAATCTTAAACGATAAGGGTAGAAAGAGACAAAGACAAGAAGCTGATTAATTAGATTAAATACGCCGGGAACAATATTACAGATACCTTTAGGTACAAGTTGATGAATATTTATAAGAAAAATATGACGGTAAAAAACGAATTAATTTGAGTGCATTTTTTATAAATCAGAAATTATTTACAATCGGTTCATCTGCTTTAATGCTTTCCGCAATCTATTAAGAACATAAAAGATTTTTTTAAAAAAAGATTTAATATCCTAATAAGATATTTCAACAACCGTTAAAACATCAAGTCCCAGAAAAGTTTATTTATGTTTGATTTCACACGAAGACGTCAGAAGGTAATTCGTAATTAAAGCGGTTATAAATACGATTTCATTTCTGAAAATCCCGCCATTTCCTGATTTCAATTTAGAATATTTAAGATAAAGAAAAAAGGTAGGTACTTGGATTTTCAATTCCCAATACCAATTATAAAGTTAAATCGCAAGATAAAGAGCACCACACTATAACGAAAAATGCTAAACTCTAGTACTGAGAATATGGATTTGTAGAAGTAGAATATCAACTCTCACATTAAAAATAAAAGAGGGGAACAGGTAAGCCATCAAATATTCATCGCAAGTGTTTCTCTCCCGACATTTCTAAAAAAGAAAACCTATTTCCTTAAGTGATACTGAAAATAGGCTGGAGATAAAGTACCCTTATAAAGTTATAGTCGATTTATTACCACTATTTTGGTGAAGCTTTAGGAGAACAAAGTAAAGTTAAATACTAGAGCGAGTTAGTGAAGGGTCGTGACATTTTATGTACACACAATACATTGGTGAAATTAGCCACTAAAACGGTGTTCAACTGTCTATTCCTGATAACGATACATTATATTTATAAAAATTAAACAAAATTAACGGTAATTATGGCACATTTGATACACGATTTAACAGGGGTTAATATTTTGTCGTATTCAATTTATAGAATTTGATTACATATTTTTAAATACGCAAATTAAAATTAAGCGGACAATTATATGTTCTTGCAAAAGAGTAGAGATATAAGAATATAATTATAGATATGATTTATTTAGACATGTTAGAAGTAACTAAATACAATAATTATAATAAAACTAAAGTTTTTGAGTAAGTTGTATGATATTCATGTTTTCTAATTTATTGTGTGAAAAAAACACTAATTAACCCACTGTCAAAAGAGTAGTGCCGAAATAGTTATCAACTATATTACTTAATAATTCTTTTGTAATTTGAAGCATTGCATTTTTAGAATAATATTAAAGATGATCACTAGGTGAAAGGAGTTGACAGTTTTGATTTCAGCACATAGTAAAACATTAAATAAGGTTGATATAAGATTTTTTACTGACAGTTCTTATAAATACTTGTATATCTATTGTATAAGTGTTTAAATTACAGCGGAGCATTAAAAATAATTTATTCCACTCAGAAATAAAGAAAATATTCAAGTTTAAATATTTTTTAAGTGAGTTTTTCGCGATTCACATTGAAGTAAAAAAAATAATTTAGTAAACATTCCATATACTATAAACTTTTATTACAAACTAAATTTCTTTCTCGTTTGCGTCATTAAAATTAGTTTTTTGTAGATTTTTTATGTTGTTTAAATATGTAGGCCGTAGGCTTGAAAAGTTTTCCTCTAATGCTAAGTAAAACCTTGCATGAATGTTTAAGCGATGTCTAAAAAACCTTTTAAATTTAGTTTAAGACCCTTTAAAGATACATGTATATATATTATTTAGATGTAAATGTTCATTCGAGACGCAGTACACGGAGCGAGCGAGCGAGCGAGCGAAAATAAATAAAAAATAATTTTAAAATGTATGTTTAAGGCGCATTGAATATAGTAAATTATTTAATGAAACATTTTACGCCATTAAAAGGGCATTATTATGCCAGTTATATAGCAGAGTGGTATTCGGCTGTCGTGTCTATGGCAGAGTTCACACATGTTCAATCGATTTTCGTTCAACTAACTATTCGTTCAATTCTATATTATTGGTCCATAATTTTATCATAACTAGCAGAGCTGTGGAGTCGGAGGCGGAGTCGTGGACTCGCGGTTTTTTGGCCGGAGTAGGAGTCATCGCGGTGTTTTGGCCGGAATCGTAGTCGCAGTCGTGAAAAACTTTTGTAACGTTTAAATTTTAAATTTTTGCATGTAACATGTAAAATTTTGCTATTAGCCGGATTGGTTGGTTAGTATTGGTATAGTATAGTTTAATACACATAAATATGGTAGGTAGGAAAAAAACGTGACAAAACTTATTAAAGTCGGAGTCGAAGTTTTTTTGGTCAATGCGGGAGTAGGAGTCGTGTTTTTTTAACGACTGCACAGCTCTGACCACTAAGGAATGCAATACCGGAAAAAAATTCAAATGCCGGTATTGATACAAAAAAAATAGCCAATATACCGGGATCACGGTTCCAGTGATACCTGTATTTCAAACCCTAACCCTAACTTAGTAAAAAATGGACAGACAGGTCTAGCGAACGTATGACAGTAACATCTCGAAAAAAAACTTCTGTCGAGATAATTCAATAGTAATTGTTCGATACCTAGTTTTCATTCATTTTCACGGTCAAGGATCGAACCCCCGTGTTTTTCAAAAGAGTCTTTTTTATTCAAATTCATTGTCTGTAAGTTTTCAATAGATTCCCATTCGCGATATGTCTAAATATTTTTTTAAACTTGTGGAATTATTTTGGAAAATTTTATGAAGCTTCAAAAAAGTTAAAAATACAACTTCTATAACTAACCAAAAGAGAAGAAGATCGGTTTCAGATCGGCAGTCATTTGAAAATACAAGTCGAACAATAAATCGTAAAATATTAAATGACTATGTTTGTTTAAGAAAAATGTTTATTTTTGAATAACGTAACAAACATTATTTATGCTAGACCATTAAGTGAATGTATTATGTAATATATCATTCATTATGTACTTATATGATATCTCCAAGTGTTATAAGACACAGAACCATAATAGCCACTCAGATGGCGTGATTTATTTTCATTCAACAACCTTATTCGATGAAAACTAAAGAAGCAATGATAAATAAGTGAACGCTTTACAAAAATATCTATGGATTTTCCTCACTTGGCGCAAAAATCTTGCCACCCTCCGTGGGCGATTATTCGGTTGGCAGCACTGCATTATTTACGCAGGAATATCTTTAGATATTCTAAAGTTGGCAAAACAAATGCGGCGTAGCGCGTTTTGCATGCTTGTTGTGGCATCACTTTATGCATTGGGGGTGCAGCGTTGAATTCAAACATTTCATAATATTATAATATTTTATGAGGCAAACTTTGTTCCTTCTTATTTTCCCTAAGAGTCTTTAAGTGAAATGAAAAAAAAAACTCTTTTTTAAGAGACGATGGAATTACGAAGGCGAAGGATAAAGCGTGCCATTAAACTTAACGCCAAGAGGGCATGTATTTATATTACATACATATTATGCAGAGCATTCAAACAGCAGTGATTGTCAATGCCCATTCATAAATCAAACACGCGCTAAAGATTGTTTAAATTCGAATTGATATATTGTAAATACATTCTTATTTATTTTTGTTTATTATTGGCACAATTTTCAATTGTTTCTTTATTAAAAAACATACCTTTACTGTTATAAACTTACAACATAATGTTAAATGAGTTCGGACGGGCGCCTAGACTATGCCAATAGGTTATATTTGTTGAAATTAAAAAATACGCCCATAGTTTGCTAAAAGTGTCAGAATTTGTCTATATAAATTGGAAAGTATAATGTCACTTATGATGGCTGGTTGTCAGTCTAGTAATAAATATTATGTTTTTATAATAAGTGACGTTCACATGGGTAAATCCTTTTTTGAAGGTATTTAGAATTGAAAATGGATACAGGACGAGGCGAGTGGTGACTGCACCAATATTTTTTAAGATTCATGCACTTGAACACTACAACCGAAGACAGCAACGTTGACAGCTTGGCTACAGGCCTAGTGAATATTATGTAAATATAATTTTACGTTACGTATTAATTAATTTTCTTTCTATCATGGGATTCCCAGTGTCATTTTTTACATTTAAAAATGTACTGAGCATTGAAAATACTTTATTTTACAGCCGCCGAATAAATTAAAAAAGTTTTTACTTTTACCTTTTTAGTTCGAAATTCAAATTTGACATTTATTTATCAATCTTTAAAGCCGTTTAAGGTAAAAAAAATGATTAATGTTATGTTAGATTGCAAATTATAACTACATTTGGTGAATGTCGTTGTGTCGCTCAACAAAATGGCGGCAGATTCATGTTTTTGATTTATTCCCAGAATCAGCAAATAGTACAGTGGAGCTTCCGGAACAGCATCACGGCAGTTTTTGTTTTGACTGATAAACGATATTAATATTTCATTTATGTTAAGCTTACGTATCTTTCGAAATGATATATTGTGCCATTTGTAAACGTACTTGACATTAAGTTTGATTAAAGTTTTAAAATGTCTGTTATCTGACTGTAGAATTTTTTTGTTAAAATTTTAAATAGAAATGTAGAATTGTTATCTGTTTCATAACGTTGTCCATTAAATTGTAGCGAATCATCGTTCATTACTTTGTCTATAATATTATTCGTCTGAAAAGTTGTCCATTATGATTTTCACTGTCTTAAATATGTTTGGCCAGTAGCACTTCAAACTTTATAAACATATTATTAAATTTAATTAAATTATATTACTTTGGTATTATTTATGAAATATAATAAGACATAAAATACGCATTATTATAAAGTTTGAGGAATATTACCAACCTTCTCAGTCCCTTCAAAATAATCTCAAATGCGCAGGGAAGTTTTCACAGTGATTCTTAAACAACCGACCAAGCGCAAATAATACGAATGTTGGGTAATGGTAAATCGGGATTTTTTTGATACAATCGCATTTTTCAAAAATATATGTTATTAAAATAATAATGCAGCTAAAATTTAAAGGTGTTTTTGTCCTACTCCAGCTTCCACTGTGGAGAACTAGAAATCTATTGGTGAAAAATTTTCATGACATAGTAAACACAACTGAACTGATTTGGACTTGTTATGTTCCGCTAAAAAAATGTAAAATAAAATGTTCTGAAAAATGCCACATTGATGTAAACTGGTTTGCAAAGTAAACATTTGATATGGACATGAAAATTAAATATAATATATATCAATTACACAAACTATCCCATTCAGCGAGGATAAAGAGATAAAGAAAGAGCTAGGTTAGGGCTGGTTGTTAATCAATCTTTACGTTTCTGTTTGTGATCTGATGGATACGTGTGAAAGCTTGGATGTATCTCAGATATCCAACCTCAATACATGTACGGATTGAATAGTATGCCTGTCTTATAGCTTTAATGAAAACATATTGTTTCCGGAACATAAAAACACGAATAGTGTTCCTAGGCCTTCAGTGTTTTGACAAAACTTTTACACTTTTGTGCCATTTTTCAACCGATATAAATTAACGCAATATTTTCATTTTTATACAGCACTGTCCGTAAGGCCACTCCACGATATAATCTGAATTGATTGTGTGAAAAATTTCCTTGAGTTTGCTCTAAGTAATTTGAGCTAATCTAGTGTAATTGGGTAATGTTATATATTTCTGCTAAAATATCGACGATTTATATTTTGCAAAATATACTCAAATAAATACTTTCGCAATTGTGCAGATGACAGTTTGAGAAGCGCTTACTCGAACCAGGACGGAATCGGGAGCCGAGTTTAATTTCCTAAATAGCCATAAGTAAAATGAATAATGAAACTGTCTTGAAAATAATTTTCGTGGCCCCACAACAAAGAAGGGTCTGTAGATCTAGGAATATTCAGGGTTGTGCCAAAACTATTGCACATAATTTATGCTAATATTATTTAAAACATTAATAATTTGAGTATATATTATTAATTGAACAACACATGAAATCATTAAAAGCGAAATTTCCGTTGACGAATTGTATTTATATTAAGGGACGTGAAAAAATAGGGTTTTAGCACTCTCTTACTCTCTCGAAAATTGTATTATTTACTGGTCATTCGTTAAGTATTTTAGCCTGAAGCCAAACAGTGCTACTAATGAGATGGAGTGGCAAACACCTATAAGTACACATTTTGTCTAAATCTATCGTCGTAAATATAAAGTCGTTTCACATAATAAGACAAAAGAAAACGAAATGATTATAATCTTCGATAAATTTAATGCAGATATAACTAATTTTATTTCGCTTATAATTATTGCAAGAAGCGGTTGACTGGCTTGTTAAAATATACATATTATTATCAAACAAAAATTTGTTTCTTACAAACATTTTAAAGTGGACATATCGGTGTTTGCTTTTAAGCGCTTCATATAGACTATTTATGATCAAAATAGCCAAGCGTACGTGTCGCGTGAATGATAAATGTTTTGGCCTGTTCCTCTATGGAACACGGAATTGTTACGTTAGTTTTAATACTTGTTTCTTCGTTTTTACAAATAATATTTTGTTATTAATTTTTGGTAAAATTAAGTATCATATAACAGTACTTTTTTTCCCTCTATAAACAAATTATTTGAGTGCGCATATATAGAAGGTTCTAGCAGTCCTAAATTATTAATCACTTCGGGCCACGGGTATCACCTATGATACTCATGATTTTTATTATATATCAGCCTGGGTGCTAATTTTTTTTCTGCTGTATTATGAATAATATGTTAAAGAGTTAAAGTGATTCTTATTGAAGCAATAAATTAATTTAATAATGTATGACGTGGGGAAATTTTTTGTTGTATTTGTATGTTAGTGTCGAAGTATTTGAAATGTTAAAAAGGACCAACTTCCTTCAACAACAGTGACTTCTATACGTGCATGAAATTTTTCTGATATATTCAGTTGGTAAGACCGTTTCCGTCGTTATATGATACTTTTGGTTTTGGTACGTTCAATTCTACAACCGTGCTGATATTTTATAAAAAACCATGAGTATCATAGGTGATACCCAGGGCCCGAAGAGGATATGGCACTCTTGGTTCTTTTGTAGATGTCTCCCATAAAATATCCTCCCTTTTCTTTTGTATTAAGACATATTGTATTAGAAACTTACTTTGTGTGAAATAAAAAAGCGTTTGATGGCAAGTAAATAAATATTAAAAGATTTTCCATTGAATGACATTAATATCCAATCTGAATGACCAACAGCTCATTCTAAAGTGTTTTATGGCACAATGCCTTTTAACAAAAGCCGATCTACATAGAATAGCTAGATAACATACAATGTTAAAGCTTCAGAAGCCTAAGGGGATCTTTGGCTGACGACGGACCAAGCATTATTATTGTCTATGATATAAAAGGCAGAAACGTAATAGTATTTATAACTCGACATTCTCGTTTCAACTCTCGCCGTGTGAACACCTCTCTGAGCTGAAATCCGATTTCACAACTGCCAGTATTTTGGGACTGGTGAGCTGTTTCTAAACAGCTCACCGGACCAAACCCAGATATATCATCATCATCATCCGACAGTTATCATCATCATCATCCGACCGTTATCATCATACGACCACTATCATCACCAACACCAAGACACCGAGCGACCACATGAACCAGACTTATCAGATGACCGCCCAGCTGCCGGGACCCCTGCGGACGAACTCCCCACACTTACCGATGGGGGCGCCAGACATCCGCACGGATTACCGTCTGCCGCGGTCGTCTGTTTCCCAATCAAACGGCGCCTGAGAACTATCATCATCATTACCAAGATACCGAGCAGCCACATGAACCAGACATACCAGAAGATCGCCCAGCCGTCGGGACTCCTGCCGAGGCCTGGGAACCCCGTCTTTAGTGTAAGCGATCCGATTATGCTGCACACTGTACGGGTTAGTAACACTCTACATGACTACTGACTGCCGCGAACGACTGTTATTGGCTGCCATCACTCACCCGATCATCACAAATACTATCATCATCATCTTCACCCGACCGACATTACCACGATCAGACCGCGATCCGGACATACCAGAAGATCGCCCAGCCGTCGGGACTCCTGCCGAGGCCTGGGAACCCCGTCTTTAGTGTAAGCGATCCGATTATGCTGCACACTGTACGGGGTAGTAACACTCTACATGACTACTGACTGCCGCGAACGACTGTTATTGGCTGCCATCACTCACCCGATCATCACAAATACTTTCATCATCATCATCACCCGACCGACATTACCACGATCAGACCGCGATCCGGACATACCAGAAGATCGCCCAGCCGTCGGGACTCCTGCCGAGGCCTGGGAACCCCGTCTTTAGTGTAAGCGATCCGATTATGCTGCACACTGTACGGGGTAGTAACACTCTACATGACTACTGACTGCCGCGAACGACTGTTTTTGGCTGCCATCACTCACCCGATCATCACAATATCCGACCAGACGATCCCAGCCTCCGCTGTCGCCGTGAAAGCTGCGTGTTTACACCAGCCGAAACCTAGTGTTTACACCAAACATGACTTATTAAGGAATAATCTGCATGGAACACTCAGGACTGAAGCAAGCCTACACGTGCGACTATAATGGTTGCCAAGATCCTACATCAAATTACGACGACCCGCAAGCCCGACCACAGAAAATCTCTACCGCTATCATCAAGATCATTATCTACCCATCACCCTCGACCGCCAGCAAACTCGATCATCTAGCCTCCACTGTCGCCGTGGACGCTGCGTGTTTACACCAGCCGAAACCTAGTGTTTACACCAAACATGACTTATTAAGGAATAATCTGCATGGAACACTCAGGACTGAAGCAAGCTTACACGTGCGACTGTAATGGTTGCCAAGATCCTACACCAAATTACGACGACCCGCAAGCCCGACCACAGAAAAATCTCTACCGCTATCAACATCATATCTATACATCACCCTCGACCGCCAGCAAACTCGATCATCTAGCCTCCACTGCCGCCGTGGAAGCTGCGTGTTTACCAGCCGAAACTGAGTGTTTACACCAAACATGACTTATTAAGGAATAATCTGCATGGAACACTCAGACTGAAGCAAGCCTACACGTGCGACTACAATGGTTGCCAAGATCCTACAAAATTACGACGACCCGCAAGCCCGATCACAGAAAAATCTCTACCGCTATCAACATCATTATCTATACATCACCCTCGACCGCCAGAAAACCCGATCATCTAGCCTCCACTCTCGCCGTGGAAGCTGCGTGTTTACACCAGCCGAAACTGAGTGTTTACACCAAACATGACTTATTAAGGAATAATCTGCATGGAACACTCAGACTGAAGCAAGCCTACACGTGCGACTACAATGGTTGCCAAGATTCTACAACTACTCGACCACTATCATCATCCGACCGCCAGCAACAGCCCCGACCAAAGCATTATCTCCATCCTCGCATCTTCACCATGATTACCAAGCCTACCGGTTGCCGCAGAAGCCAGCTAACGCCAGCCGAAGCCAGCGCCGAAACGGCTGCACAGATTTCTTCTCAACACGAAGCCCTACAGATGAAGGGGATTAGGCTAACGCCCAAGTCCCTATTAAAGTTGCCAAAATACAAGACAAGACAAGAAGAAGTATTTATAACTAGGTCAACCGTCTTTACCAACCAATAAACGTAACAAGTAACTGCCTCAAGTAAACTCTTATTATATATTTTAAACATACTATTTATCAAAATTGAACGATTATTTAAAACGTGTCATGAAATCTCGTTTCTTCCCTACAATAATTATTATTGTTCGCTTAATACATTAACACAAACATCCATGTCATCCAATAATTCGATTGAAAAACAAAACGAGTGTAAATGTATAATAGTCGACGTAATTGTATTTCACGCCTAAATTATCAGTTAAGTCGATATTTAACTATTCAAACGTATAGTATTTTTGACTAAGAACAATTTGATTACTCTTCAGCCAGTCAACTTCTTAGTGGGATAAAGTAAGCGATATAAGCAATTAGCATTAAATTAATCAGTTTCTGAATATGATTTCCGTGTGATACGGAAGAGTTTAAGCGTTATTTTAAGGCTGTGGAGTCGGAGTAGTCGCGGTGTTATGGCCGGAGTCGGAGTCCTGAAAAACTTTTAAAAAGTTTGAACTATTTATTTGTGCATATTACATATAAAATTTGGCTATCGGCCGGATTGGTTGATTGATATTTAA
The DNA here is from genome assembly GCA_028554975.1 of Himalopsyche kuldschensis. Lineage (NCBI taxonomy): Eukaryota > Metazoa > Arthropoda > Insecta > Trichoptera > Rhyacophilidae > Himalopsyche > Himalopsyche kuldschensis. Next base: position 5,624,584 of record JAHFWI010000005.1, read on the forward strand.
TTTATTACACAGAAAGCTAGAAAATAAAAGTGACCAAATTTAACCTTTTTAGTCGGTGTCGTGTTTTTAACGCCTTCGCAGGCCTAGTTTTTTCGTAAGCTTTTGACGAGTTTCGCAGGTTAAATATGAATACATTTAATGTTAAATGACATGTATATAAACGTATTTTTTCATGGGCTTGATAAGATGTGATCTTATCGTTTTTTGCTATTCGACGTCTCGCATAAACATTGTCGCGTCAAAAATCAAAAGTCGAAAAGATTATACGACGTGATTAATGTTTTGCCGCGGGGCTTTCGTGTCCATATTAAATCTCGCTCTTTTTTCATCGGCGCATAAGCCCGGCTCAGCCTGACCCCGCACAATTCACATCCTTCCGCTTTTATTTGACTAACAGAAAGCTAAACACAAAAAGAAAAACGATTTCAAAAACGCTTCCTGTTATAATCCACTAAGGCCCCCCCGCGTGACCTCGACTCAAATACGCGTTTGCGTTAAGGCTCCATGCGTATATATATTTATATTAAAAAATAGTCAATGGGTCTCGTCAAATATTGCGGAAATTGACGTACAAATTTATGAAAAGAATATCGTACATTTTTATTACGTAAATTCAGCAGCTTTTTATGCAAGCTAGTACGCGAGACATACTTATTATGCATGACACATAAGCATCAATAGATTTAAAATATCGGTAAATGATATTTTAAATATTACAGATCGTTTTTCAATCCATAACAGCTATTTATGCAAATGGTGAGTTTTCAGTTCTCTTTTACAGCTTAACTCTTCCATTTGAAATTTTCCAGTATCAACGCCATTTCCATAGCTAGGAAAAACATTAATCAAATTAAAATATTAATGCATCTCTTACAAAGAGCGTATATATTGTATATTCCATTTCAAGGTTTTTAAAACTGATCAACGAAGTAAATTTGGTTTTAAATTTGGCTTAGATTTAAGTATCCAACACAACAGGGTTTTGATAACTTTTCAATGAGCAGTTAAATAAACACTACTCTTTTCTTAGACTGTTAAACTAAAAAGAACGAATGTACTATTTTTGGACAAATTATTTGCTGTAATCGATTCTCAAAAACGAAATGTCGATGACCTATCGTTGTCATGTCACAGCCACAATTAAAAGGGTGTGCGTATAGCAGATCAGTTCAGTTCAATACCATGTTTTGAGTGACGTGGACGTACTATAATATATAACAATATTGTATATTCCCCCGTTCTATCGGTATTCCCGTCCATCTCTCAATGATCAGTGGGTCAAAAATGTACAATAGTCACTCAATAGCTGTAACTTTTTCTTAACTAAAATTCATTTTATAAATATTATTTTAAGTAATTTACTCGTTCAGTCTTCAATATTTTAATATGAACACGATTTTCTTTGCCAAAATGTTGCCCTTTTTTCAAATAACGCTGTTTTTAAAAGTTCAAGGAAGCCATCTTCAATTGTTAGATTTATGCTATTACTTTTTTTGTGGAACGTTTCTATAGAGTAAAAAACAGTTGATTGTATAATATATAGATCGAGGCATGCAGTTCTGTTTTTTTTCTCGCTAATCAAGATCCCTGTAACGCTGTCGTGTCATGAGTGCATTGGTTACTCACAGCTCATGGTAGTGCTAGGTTGCATTTTAACTTGACATAAATTTACCTTAACCTCGCAGCTACTTTATCTATCAAATTTGATTCAGATAAAGAGCTCTTTGTAAATACTAAGCCTTTTGTGCTCGTTTCAGTAAATAACGGTAGTCAGCCACTGATTTAAAGTATAAGCAACGACGATGAAAGTTTTCAAATAAGTCACAGCTTAAAATGATAACTTTAACTCTTTTACTATCCTAATCTAACCAATAAAGAGAAAATAGAGATTATTAAAAATAACTGTATTTTATTTCATAATGACAAATGTCATGTGTCGACATGTTTTCTTATTTCAAGGCAAATATGATTTGAAAAAAAAACGTACATATTTTTTGATCAATAGATAACGGCACTTCGATTTGGCACATTGTCTGCGCAAATATTTTCCCGACCCCGAAATAATAAAGATCCCCGTGCGGGTAACCTAATTCGGCGTTGTAAAAAAAGCTCTCTAAAGTTTGGCAGTGGCACCCAATCGGTTGAAGCTTAGACGGAAATGATGCTTCCTGTAAAAGTTTTGGCATTGAAATATTCCCTCGGCGGGCAGTTTTCGCTGAAAGCTCGAATTATTGTCATCCCGGCACGCGCGGTGGCCAAAAATCAGTGTCAAAATTAAATCCAATTTATATTCTTATTGTTATTTTAATTACAGGCGTATTGCGATTAGGATTTATGTAAGTAATTCAACCAACCCTTTCGATTACAATATTGTTGACCAAATAAATTGCTTTAATAACAAGTATTTGAAACATGGATCGGCTTAGGAAAAGTTTGTTAGCTATTGCTTTGCTTATAACATGAGTGGATATCTTATATGAGAAGATAACTACAATTCATAGATATGCGTGAATGCATACAAACATATGCTTATTTGGGAATTCAAACTCTTGACTGTGTAGCAGAATATGAAAAAAATCTAGAGAGTTACCAACTGATTACAGCGGCCGTCAAAATTATAACTGACTGTTTTTTGGATACCTACTTGATGAAGCTTCAAGTTCTAATACGAGCTCGTCTCTAAGTTTAGTTTTATGTTCAAGTTGCATTCCCTTCCCATCGCTTTAGTGGTGAGCAATCTCTAGTGAAGCCAGTTCAAGAGGTCAGCTTACTTGTTCTTTTTGCCTATGGAAGGACACCGAGAAGAATAGTTCTCGGTCTATAAAGATACTCAGACGCTTTCTCGTCATAATTCTGCAGGTAAGAGTTCGTTCTTTTACAGTGTTGGCTCACTGCCTTGTGAAACTTTTAAGGAGTTACACGAACGAAATCAGACGAATTACGTACGTACCATGGAGCATCACATATCGGACTAATACAATCCAAGAATTTTTGGCTGTTTCATATCTGTGTTTTAAGAAATAAACTGCTATATTGACTGACATTTTAGTGTTTGAAAATTTTCATTTAAGGATTCAAAGCATTGGTCACGAAATAGATTGGATTGTGTCAACTGGCACTCGAGAGCATGTGAACGCATTAAGCAGTTAGTATGGGTGATTATTATTGATAAATTACGGTCTGTTTGTGTAACCCACTTCATGTTTGTTCAAATATGATGTGACGTTATAACGATATAATAAGCTGTTGTAATCTATTTTTTGTAGTGTCTCAATTTATCATTCGTTTTTTAAATTAATTTTCAAGCTCAAACGATAATCACCGCATTAAACGTTTTATGCTCTCACATCAAACAGTGTAGCATTTTTTAACGGGCTTTGTTTGAGTGTAGCGCCAAAAGCGCGGGTATCTCGCCAACCATGTTTTCGCACACGCACGCGAGTGGGTTAGGCTCTAAAGTGAAATAAAACACGAATAAATACAGGTGCCGGAGAAAACTTTACCTGCCTTCATGCAAAAGGTATTTGATGTATGGCCGGGCATTGGGAGCGGGCGAAATAATAATATGTTTCACTAAAAGAGAAAGTGTCGGATATTTTCAAAAACATTGAATTTATTTTATTTCTCCTCGTTTGTATGCGTATGTTATAACGTCATAGAAATCGGTAAATGCTAGAAAACTGTTTTATCAGGAGTTTCCAACTTTAAAGCAATCAATATTTCACTGCCATCTGCTTAATAGATTAATTAGTACATTCAATTTCATCATTTGAGTTTCTTTAATTCAGAAATCTTCAGGTATTTCAAGTGCAAGAATGGACTTGAACTGACGCGTAGTAAACAATTTGTATCGCTCATATATAATATAAGAATTAAAGTAAATCACTAGGTTTAATTGTATCCATAGCAATCAAGATAAATAAGGGAATGCTTAAATGTTAACGAGTTTCAATAAATTGGAAAAGTAATTGTACGGATGATTTACAATTTCCAGTACAGTCAACCCTCCTATAGCACCTTCTGTTATAAAGCAGTTTTTTTATAGCGCGTGCTGCAGTCTTCAGGCAAATTATATCTTATACATAAATTTGTACATTCGGAGAATATTTATCAGTAGCTGTACGTCCATTTACTTTTGATATAGTTAGTCATAAAAATCCGTATCTCGGTGCTGTAGGAAGGTTGTCTGTATTTGTAAATGTGATTTCGTTCTAGTTAATCAGCAGCTTGGGTTTTATCCCACGTGTTATTGAAGAATTGGTTAATTTTGATTGTTCGCATTTATAATTTATCACAATTAATGTTTAATGATGAAAAGCAGTAATCTGTGCATAAATAACACAGCTTTTGTGTATTTATGCACAGATTAAGATAAGAAAGTATTATACATAGTAAAATATTGAACATGTTCGCTTGAAGCTTCCTTTCAGGATGTCTAACCATAGACAATATAATCTTATATATAAAACCAAAACGGCGTATGTATGTTTGTCTGTAATTCCCTTTTGCATTGTTGTTGCAAGTTCAAACAATCGAATTGATTTCGTTCGCGAAAGTTTCGACGGTAAATTTGTTTCGTTATCAATGTGTGTGTAGAGACTCCAATTAGTCGAGTATCGAGTAGTACATTTAAAAATACTTGAATACTTGAGTAGTTTCATATGAACCAAAATATCTTATATATAAAACCGAAACGGCGTATGTATATCTGTGGGTCTGTAATTCCCCTTTGCATTGTTGGTCATTAAGTTGCCATAAAAACGAATATGAAAGAAAATATGTTTGAATTTTTATCGGCGAAGACATTTAGTCAAAATGTAATAAATTAGTCTTCTACTGAACTTTTCCCGGCTTTTATTAATATAATAATGTTTTTATTTACGTGAAGGTATTATTTGACATTTCTTTGACAGCAAATTAGATTTTTTCCTTGAATTTGGACATTTTAATGGGCGAGAATGGGGCTGTCAATTTATGAAAGGGGCTGTGAAATGTCAATGCCAGTCTGAAATGTTCATTTTAATTCCATTTTAATTGACCTAGACTTTTGAATTTTGAAAAAAGTTGTTTCAACTTGGCCCGTCTGAATTTACGCGTCGAGGTGAACATAACCCCAAACTGGTCCGAGCGAAGCCGGGTTCGAATACTAGTAATCAATAAAGACAACACCTTTACGAAATGTAATACAGCGTAGAAGACGGAAGAAAATTAAGCCAGTGGTTCAATTGTGAAATATATTTAGCTTACCGAACAGTCTGCCTTGCTGGATTGCACACACCCCGAGTCGTCATTTCTGATGCAGCACGCCGTGTCTCTCTCCCGCTGGTGACCCTGGGAAACCTCGCGAAGAATCTTGGAGTCTCTTCTCATGCACGGCGCGAATTTGGCACCCAGATGGATCAAGTCCGCAGCCTTTGGGCCTAGCCAAAAGTTCGCGGGTTCGTGGTATTCAACCTGCGTGCAGAAAAAATATATAATAATCAAACAATTTTTTTTTCAGTTTTAGGTAAATACAAAGAAAACAATCTTTATGTCAAAATGATTTCGATAATAGTGTGTCGATCATATAAGTATTTTGGTTCCATGTTTGATTTTGACGTTTTGACAGCATGCCAAGTATTAAATAACATTTTAATGAAAACGTTATATTTCTACTGAAAGCTTTGTTTTGTCGTATATTGTAAATGTCAACATTTTTCATTTACTGAAAGGTTTTTTTCAAGAATATCCACTATTATTGCGGAGAACATGTACTTATAACGGAAAACCTAAACTGAAATTGTTTTAAGAGATCTGATTGATATTAAATTTCTTTTTATTATAGAAGAAAGGGTAGCTCTCGCTACACGCCATTTTAAGGTTAAGATGTATGTGAGAGAATATACATAAACATCATATATGTACATCCCTGCCTTTGAACATAAATCCATTTAACCTTAAATGCACGAAGGCAATGTTTATCTGTATCTATTTCCACACGCGGAATAATTAAAATAAAATATTTATTTGGTGCCTTGTAGAAACTGGATTGTCCGGCCTTGGTTGGATGAATAAAGCACCAAATTTATGGCGTTTCTGCAGACCATCGGTTGAGAAACACTGCTCTGGGGTGTTCGTAAAATTCGGTTACGGTGATCACGCGTTTGAATTCCCCTTCAAAGAAGTTTCATAAACTATTTTTTTTCAAGATAAATCGCTACACGTTAATATTGACTATATTAGAGCAAAGCTACTGAATCAATAAATTATTCAATTTTTTTTTTATTAAATATTTTAAATCTAAAAAATAAATTAAAAAAGAACGCGTTTCGCTGAAGTTGTAATATTATGAATCCAACATAAATAATTTAAAAGAAAAACAGCCCTTTTTTAAATTAGATACTTTTAACTGAATGGAAAAGGTTAATCTTATTTGCAGTCGAGTATATTTTAAGTCTCTCATATTTAGAGCAATTTGTTTTCCGAGCTTTAACTAAGCGAAATAGGGCATAGCCTAAATGAGGTTCTGATTCAATTCAGCGTCTTTTAACAAAAGCTCTAGTTCGTTCGTAATTCGACGGAAAACTAGTTCAACGCTTTATATAGTGATTATTACAGCTCGAATTGGCCTAATTTTATTACATGGCGGATAAATTGAGCACATGAAAAATTTTTAGAGAATATTTTACTTTCACTTCAAAAATGCTTACGGTTTTTTGTTTCCGTAAAGTTTTTCAGTATTATTATATGAAGAAAAATTTAAATGCAATATATTTGAGAGACGCTTTACGACACTACTTTCGATTGCAATATGTTTTTGAATATAATTGGGATTAAAAACGCAAAATATTTCAATATACTACCGTACAATTAACGTGAATTGAAATGGAGAGAGTTTATTTTCTGCAGTATGACTAATTTTCATGGACATACATATTAAACACCAAGGACGTTTTTGTGTTGCACTCTGAATTTTTTATTTTAACGACTATCTTTTTTGCATCGAACTGTATTTCAAATTGAGAATAATACTGTTCTTAATTATTCTGCTTTTATAAATCAACTAACTGTCAATTGCCATACACATGTATATCTGACATTAAATTGTAAATATCAGTATTTGTTTGTAAATGTGTATGTATGTTAGCAGTTCTGCATGTGATGAATAGTTTATTTTTATTTATTTTATTGTGTGGAAAAACTGCATGCTTCGGCTTTTCTTTTTAATGTAATATAAAATAAACAAATTTGAGACTACGTATTATTAAAACCAGTCTTTTATGAGTTTTTTTTGATATTTAATACTGATATGCAATATAAAACATTGTAATGATATACATTTTTCCAGGAGTAAAATCCTCACTGTAAATTATCATATGTATTTTTTTGATACAAATATTGATATATTCTTCCAGTTTGCAACCCCTAAGTGCCATCACCATTTATGTAAATACAAAGAAAATGACAGATGTTAAATTTATGACATTGTCGCCGGTGATGTAATGAACGTAACAAAACACATAGGTTATTCGAAGGATAGATAATATCTGTTATTTTTGAAAAGATCTGGGACGACAATATATATGATGTTTGAGCAAACAGTCAAACAAAATATGATTCCTCAAAGATCGATTGATCAACTCTCATAACCCTAAATATGAAAGTAATAATTTTTTTCAACATACACCGTTTTCAAGGTTAACAATTGTATATACCATTTTATTAGAAGTACCTACGTGGGATTCATCGGATAGTTGAGACTACTAAAATGATGTAATTCCATGATGCTGGGCTTGGAAAAATTGCGAAATCACTGATAACTCTTGTGTATGATTTACAGCCTTTGATATTAGGGGTAATAAATCTGACTTAAAATAAAGTTACGTCATTTTTGGCGTACCGAAACAATCTGTTGTTCAAAATTTTCGTGAAACGCGGGAAAAAATCGCTCATATCCGCGTTAATTGACCCTCTAAGGATTTAAAAAAAAAAGAGATTCCTCAAATTTATCGGGCCGCAAGGATTTCGCTATTATTATTCCGCAGAACATATAATAGACAACTTTTAGAAAATATTTGAAAACAACTTTGGAGATGGATTTATTTGCTATAAATCGTCGATTGAGTATCAAAGTGTGAATAAATTAAAAATATTTTTAGAAAGAACCAAATATTTTTTATTTATGAAATTTATTCACTATATAAATGTTTTTATACGCATGGCAACACTAGCTTAAAAGAAGCGTCGATTTGAGTTCGATTTTTGAAAAGGTCGCGTTTTAAAAGAATTCATTGTTTTCTGCAGTGTTGTGGAGTCGGAGTCGGAGCTTTTTGGCCGGAGTCGGAGTCGTCGCGGCGTTTAGGCCGGAGTCGTACTCAGAGTCGGAAATTTTGAAAAGTTTGAACTTTTTATTTTTGCATTTAATATGTCAAATTTGGCTTTATATAGGGTTGATATTTAATTGAACACACATAAATAGGAAAATTAGGGAAAAAAGTGACGATATTAAACTTTTTTTAGTCGGAGTCGGAGTCGCGTTTTTGGTCAATGTTGGAGTTGGAGTCGGAGTCGGAGTCGTGGTTTTGGTAAATGCTGCAGTCGGAGTCGGATTTTTTTTACCGACTCCACAGCCCTGGTTTTCTGTTTAAGATTATATATATGATTTTTTATACTAAGTAATTGCTTTTAAAAAACCTTCTTATCAATTTACATACCTGCTGGAGACTTAGACTGGTGACCAGCACCTGTCCTGATCGTCTGGCTCGGTCTACACCAAAAGGTCCAAACCCGTAACAGAATAAAGATGCCAGGAGTATCAGTGTTTGCGCAGTAGAAACCCAGTACGTGAAGTAAGGTCGGTAGTCTCGCATATTATTCAGCTGTTTCTTTACGTGTGCTTGTGTTACCACGGACTTTCTGAAGGAGCTGAAAAATCAAGAAGAGGTCAATTATGAAATTGTGACGATTCATTATATAATATGATCTTTTCTCAAGCACCAAAGGGTATCGATCGGTCTCGTTCAACTCTGCATCGGGACAAGTAAATAAGAAGAAAATTCGTTTAATTTCTTGATCGCATAGCGTTATGCAACGGCTGAATACACGTATTGGGAGGTGGTGGGACAAGCAACTTGTACACTCAAATAAACATATCAACTACAGAAAGGCAAAATAAATTAGCGCACACAGAACAAACTATGTTTTAATGTGGCCCTTTTCCTCGCCTCAAATTTTACGGTTCAATTTTTTCTACTTAAAAAAAAAATTAAGGTTTGCAGCTTTCACCCTTTTGATAGAACGTGTATTAAGTTTTATACATTATGACTATCTAGTATCCTTTCTACTCTCGATATATATAAACAAATTTAAGCGCATGTTTCTTGTTTCTCAAGCAAAGAAAAATTGATTTCAATTTTGTGATATCCTTTATGAATTCAAATTTTTTTTTAATACTTTATTTTTGTCCATAAACATCATATTTAATGAAAAAGAATCAAATTAAAGCAAAGTAATCATTTTGTCAGTTTTAAAAAAAAATATATATTATAAAATACTGTTAACTTTTTTCGAAACATTCATAAATTGTAAGATGATCCTAGTCGAAAAGTGCACGGAATTTTATCCAAAAAACTGATCCATTTCATTTCGAAATCAAAGTGTTTTACCCTAAAGTTTTTCCAGTCACTCCCATTCCATACTGTCTTCTGTCGGAGTTGTCAGCGAGTCTGTCGAGCAAGGGTGTGGCTATCCGTCGCCCTTCACCGACAGGGGGCGCCTGCGGGACTGCTTCCTGAGGACGAGACGCTCGCACCCAGCCGACGGACGTCGGGGCGACGCCTTCACCATCGCCGCTCTCAGCAGCTATCGAGACGCGACGCCTGCAAGAGTAAACAAACAAAATAGTTTAGTGAAACGGGTTTCAACGATCCATAGTATATTTGGAGTATTGCAACTTCGTATGCATTTTCAAACAATGCACCATGACCAAGATGCAGAATATACGAAATAGTTGTTTTGTTTTATAGGTGATTGGATGTTCGTTGATTTTTTTGCAACCGTGTTTGATTCCAGTTCACTCTAGTGCTTGATTTAATTTCAATATAAAACTGGAATTGGTTGTGTTTGGCAAATTTACATGAGTTTTATTATCGACCCAGGATTCGCAGGCATTTCAGACTCCTGACAGTCCTGACTGACTGACCTTGTTCTGATGAGAACTGACCTAGTTCTAATTAAAAGAAAATCATGGATTTGTCACCCAAAATTGGATCAATTAGATAAGATTTTTAAAAATAACAGATGATAGAAAGCACGAAATTAAAAGAAGATGGTGCGAAAGTCAACGTTTTCAGATTATATCGGTTCGGTAGTCCAGTGCTACATTCTACTGAAGTTAAGTTTTGCACTAAAATAAAATACAAAAATATTTCTCATGATGTTTATGATTTTTTTCATCATCCCCAAAGTGTGTATATCCTTTACTCACAAGATTAATAGATTGTGCGATCCGCTTATTTTAAGTCATATTTAAACCAATTTATTTTAAATAAAAACTCTTGTTCTTTTGTCTGTTTCTTTAGTACTTTTTGTCAAAATATACGATATTTGAGGTAAGAATGTTTTGGTTGTGCAATGAACTCCTGAATTTCATTTTATTTCCTATACTAAAGCATGTGTAATGAATTTTTTATTGATCAATAAAATTCTATAAACTTATTTATTCTTTTCAGTCACTTTTTCAACACTTTTCTGTAAGCCTACACAGTAAAGTATAACAATTTCAAATAAACAATCGCTTATTGTTAGGTATTCTGTGAAATTACTTTACCGTAGGTAGACAGTAGTAAATCTAAGGATGATTGATCCACCAAAATAAATATATACTAGCAATGAAAACGTGTACTTGAATATAGTGTTTTATTCCAATACCCTTTATTTTAAATTCAACGAAGAAAATGAAATGACGCACTAATACTGGATTTCGTTTACAAAGTTAACGTTAAGAAAGTTATCTCAAAACAGTGGGAAACGGATTTTTCGCTTTTCAACGGACTCTAATGCGGAAACGAATATGAATTTTCCTAGCAAGAAGTTTTCCGAGTTCATAGTTGATAGTTCTGGATATTTTGAATGTCACCTTACTTTTCTCTTGGAAGGCTTAAATTATGTATATCAAAATTAAAAATTCGACTTTTCAACCTAAGCGCAAAGCGAACGATTACCTTCGTAGTTATAGACCAGTGGTTCTCATGTGCGGCCACGGTGGCCGCATGCGGCCGCCAGATGATTTCGCTGCGGCCACCAACAGCTTCATAGTAAATTTGATATTTAATAAAAATGTGTTATAACAATTTAATTTTGTCAACAAATTCACTGAAAATTAGATATTTCGTATGCATTCTACTGTGCATCAAGAATTGTTAGTTAGCAAAAACTCAAACACATACATGGTTCGGTCTTTTTAACAAAAAAGACTCGACACAAAAATTTGGTGCGGCCACTAGACATTTCCGTATGATTGCTAATGTTCATAATGCGGCTACAGCCAAATTTTACGTGAGAACCACTGTTATAGACTATAGTATTCGTGTATATTTATAGATCTCCAAGGCAGTCATTTTCGTTAAGGGTTTTGTAAAGTGTTTTCCCACACAAAGCCTTCAGACGACAGAATGTTTTAGAAAGTCAATATTAAGCGAGCTTACAAACATAGCCATGAAACTAGAGGACCGCTTTGTGGACTGCACATATAGTTTCAATAGGAAGTAAAGGTAGACGAAAAAATCTTTATAGATATAAACAAAGTAAATCTTTACTTCTTCGAAAGCGACTGAGAATTATGCAATTCTTGATAAACAGCTTCTGTTAAGATGTTTCATTGTTAAATCTAATAATATGCTCTACATTGGCAAGTCACATTAGAAAAAATGAGCTCACATTTATGACAGTTGGAATAAGTATGATGATAAGCAACCCTGTTAAAGCTTAAAGACGTTTCCAACTACTGAGCACTTCGATAATACCACCAATTGAAAGGAATGCATTTGCAATTGCAACGTTTCCTTGCAAACTTCGTTTTATTAGAGAACTGAAACGCCATTGATTAAAACTTTTCAAGAGAGACAATGAAGTGACCTAGCAAACGCATTAGTTTTGAATACAAAAGCAATCCACTGGGCTATTTAATTATGCACTACGGCTTTTCTCTTTTACCCTCCGTTCAAAGAAGCACCTCGTTCATAATTCACACTTTTATAATAGCGAATTCACGGTGAACCAATGAAAAGTTAACGTTATTAAGATTATAAAGCGTCATTGAAGCTGCAATAAGTCGTATGGAGAAGTGAAAAATGGTATGACCGATAAAGTTTTATCTTCAATTCAAATAAATATGTAGTAGTATTATTAGCGTGTTTAATCTGTCGTAGTTGATTTTTATAATCATTAACATTCAAGCTTACTTGAAGTTAAAATATTCTTGTAATATATTATTTTATGTCTGCGCTTTTAGTCTTTTTTTTCTACCAAAACGACTATTTAATAAACCAATCACTAAGCAACCCAGCGACGCTTAAATTTTTAGTCACAATACAGCAGTGTTTCTCATTTTTTTTAAAATATTTATCTGATTTTAGAAGCAACTTCAGAGTATTTAAATAAAAGAAATTAGGTCATCTGAAAATAAAAAAACATTTCAAAGTTTTTATCAGCTGACCTTAGAGAAGACTGACGTAAGAAAATGGAAGTAAAATGCATTCAAGTAGTATCGTTTATATACAAATATTTTTTTTTATTTCATCACTTTCGATAAAAAAAATACACTAAAAAATTAATCAATTTCATTCGTGTAATCTTTACGTGAACTCTTTGTTATTTACTTCGGTTGAAGCTTAGTAGGCAACCACATATAATATGTCATACTCGAATTCTTATTTTTTAAAATTACAATTTCACTTGTTTAGTAACGCAAAAACTATGATTAAAAATGGATGATTTTTCGTGTTGGAATAATATGACATTGAAAAAAAAGAGTCCAGGAAGAAAATCTATAATCCATGAAAAACTACATGTATGATAAATATAGGGAAATATAAACAAATCTTCAGTTGAGAAGCAACATGACTCAATAGAAAGCCTTTTTGGATGAAAAACCCATATTCTATATACAACTGAGCTTTGTCAGAATAGAATAAAAAATCTGTCACTGTAAATCAAAGATGACATTTCATTTGCCACAGACAATCGGAAATAGGATTCGAAAACTCAGCTGTTTAAATAAAGCATATTATTTAAAATATATTCGTTTCCTCTAACGCCAGAAAAAACTGGAAATATAATCAAACATCAAGCGATTTCTTTTCGATAAATACAATAAAACCATAGATAAAATCTTTTAGTTTGACATCTACTACTAAATATATTATATTCTGGCAAGCAATTTAGTTTGAGATTTATTCGCGACAGTGGCGGTATCTCTTAAATCAACCACCAAACAAACTTTTTTAAATAGAAAAAAGAAGAGTCTGTTTCAGGAGCAATAATTTAACAAAAATAAATATTAATGCGTTAATGATAATAATATTCAATTGATTGATTAGATTTTATAATTATTCTACAATAGATCATTTTTTATTTTTACTATAAAAAACATATTCAAGTAAGAATTAGCATTTAAATTACTATAAGTTACCGTTCATATTTTAAATAAGCCATGTAAAGTGATTTATTTGTTGAAACTCATTAAAGATCATCATACAAGTACGCTTTTTTCCCTTGGTCTACTGTAGCGGAAAGCAATAATTCAATCAAAAATAATTGTGTAGGGCATCGATCTTTGTTGTAACTACGAGTGCTATGTATCTGAGTTGAGGATAAATACACCAGTGACATCTGAAAGGCTTTACAAAAGTCGATGGAGTGTCGCACTTTTACGGGGCATCATGTAGACGTGCATAAGCCACGATATATTTATTTAGATTCTGTTTTTAATTTTAATTGTTACTATGGCAATCTAGATAAGTTTAGATGTTAATGAGTTTCAATTTCAATTGAATAAGTAATTGCATGGATGATTTACAATATTCAAATGTTCTAAATGTGATTTTGTTCAAATTAATTACCAGCTAATAGCGTGGAAATGCCTACCAATTTACAAAATGGGTTTTATCCGACGTATTAATAAAGAATTCGATCATTTAGATTGTTTGATTTTAAAACTTTTAAAGATATTTATTTAAAAGGATTGGCAAACTATTCAGCTGTGCTCTATTTATGTATTGTATTTCTTGGTAAAATAATTTATGATCACCCGTGTTGTGATATAATATTTTTAAGCTCTTCTTCCACATTGGACGAGTGATTCTCAAAAATGGTTAGCATAGGTTGAGGTGTCTTTATTCAATCTCAAAGCGGAATATCTTGTCGTTTTGATATACAGCGTAAGAGCATTTTTACATGAAGATAGGTACAGTCTTTGAAATGCTAGTTAATGTTGATTTTAAGCCATTAGAGATTTCATTTTCAAGGGTATTTATACATGTAATGAACACTTATCATGTTATATCGAATTTTATACTGTTACATTCACATATTTGGAAGAAACAGATTTCTTTTTATTTATATTCAAAATTAAAAGTAAACATTGCCGTTTGTATTTGTTCAGTCGAGTTTTAAGATTGTATCTCAAGCTACCTCTCTAAAATATTGAGTAACAATATTCTATACAGAAGATCAAAAAGGCTCTTGTCTGTTTGCGATTCACGTATCAGGTGGGATTTTTTATTTTGTTTATTTCGATTCGCATAAAGGACTTGTTTAATATTTTACTAGCAGAGGAGTTTTCCGAGAAGGCTTTAGCGATGCGTATGACAATGCCGAACCGAATGAAAATACATTTGCTGTAAGTACATTAGTCGGAAAACAAAGTCTGTGTATTATTTTAGAGCCGTACTCGAATCCAAAGATAGAGTCGACAATTAAGCTTGAAAAGTGCCGTTAAAGCGTCAGTCAAATACATATTTCGCATGAAAACTTATCAAATTGGCCGATTTGCTTTTGAAAACTTGCATAATAAAATATCTAATAGTGAGTAGAAAATTTGATACAAAGGTAGATAAATTCGGTCATATGACTTTCAAAAGCAGTCAATTCCCAGACTGATAAAGTTTTTTTTAATGTGCGTTAGCGTCACAGTTCTTCCCGTCTCTGAGTTTAGTTTTTATGTTTAATATACATATAATACATACCCTTCCCAATCGTTGCTGATATGGGGGCGTAATCGCTGTGTTGCTGACCAATCCATAGTGAGGCCAGTTCAATACGCTAGCTTATGCATTTATATAAAGGGTATTTCAATAGGGACGCTCAAAATATGTTACTTTGTCCTGCTGAGTAGATTATTCATTGTTTAGTGGCCAAATTTGAGTCAACCAGTTTGGTAAATAATCGGCCAACACCTGTACCACCTGTACAACACCTGTACCTGTACGTCATCAAAATACAATATCTGGTGAAAACATTGCTGCTGTGTGTGAAAGTGTACAGGAAACCCCAAGGCAGCTTATTTCTCGTTGTTCACAAGAACTTGGCTTTTCTGCGACTTCAACTTGGCGAATTTTGAATCGGGCCTTATGTCTGAACCCGTATAAAATCCAACCAACCAAGGAACTTCAGGTAAACGACCACAGACAACGCCTGATTGGGTTCTGGAGCAGTTGGAAGTTTACCCAAATTTGTCAAAAAAGTCAACTTTAGCGACATGGCCCATTTTATAATGAATGGATATTGGCAGACATTTGATGCTATATTCCATATTTAATGCCGTAAAATATACTTACAAATGAAATTAAAATTTAGTCGAAATCTCACAAACAACTTGTTTTATTTACATTTCAAAACTAAGCGTCCTTATAAAAAGACCCTTTATACGCTATATATTATGTATATGATTTTACACGATACCGTATACCATACATACATGGGTCAATAAAACACACAAAAGAAGTCTTTAATGGCTAAATAAAAAAATACATAATTTTACACAATTTCCGTGTAAATAAATTGTTATTTTGTATTGAATAAGAAAGGTGATTCATTTTTTCTTTATCTTATGTTCTGTAAGAAAGGATTAAAAATGTTAACTAAACGACACATTAATGACTGGTTGTACAGTGAATATAAAAAAAAGTATTGTGTTTGCTGTAAGAAGTATTTCTCTTAAGATACAAGTGATCGTTTTGATCTGCACAGTTTTGAATTACACGGCATTTTTTGGAGTGTTTATATATCGTGTTAATCGAGAGAGATGCGTATACATTATTTAATGAGCTTGTCCGCTTGTTTGCGATTACTGTAAATAACCGTTGTATTATATCTACGCTAACAAAGGGTCTTTTTAAATATTCCGTTTTATTGTTTTTAAGCCGTGTAATTTCACGAGCCTTCCGAGAAAGGTTCATAAAGATAATGTATCATTCTAAATTTATGCACATCTCATATGGAAGAAAAACAAAAAAAACCGAGCGGTGTCCGACAAAATCAACTTGAATACATTAAAAAAATAGTACTCTTCTGAACTCACTCACCTCCATGTGAAATATGTAGCAATACCGCTTAAAACCGTTAAGGCTCTTTCTAGTGGCATACTCATAGGTAGGGTGGTTATATTCCTTTGGAGAATAAACAACTCATGTTCACGATTCCTCAAAAAAAATGTCAGGAACATTCTCAAGAATGGAAGAATTCTCATTTTGGCCTCGGATAAGCCGAAAGAAATATATGGCCAGGTACATTTCTCTTCGAGTGTAAACATTTTTTTTCCGAATTGTTCTTAGCATATAGTTTCCATATACCATCGATGAACGTAGACATTTTAAGTCATAAATCAACCGTTGCCATGGCAACTAAGATTTTCACACATTCTTACACGAAGCGTTATATTCCATACGATAAAAATATTTTTCTATTCCTTACAAAACTTTTCCTTTCATCTCATTCATAATTACATTAGCACGCTTCTTCCTTGAACTTAAAGCATTGCCGCACTATATAAAAAAGGAAACATAAAATTATAAATAGACCCAGTAAAAAAACCGGAAAAATATTATCAAGGTGATAGAAAAGAATATCTTATACATTATAATCAAATGATTACGATTCCTCGGAATAAAAGTATGAATTTTGAATAAAATTTTGCCCTATTTACCAGCTAACAAATTAAACTTTTTTCAGAGTTACGTTTCGATCAGTGGTTCTCATGTGCTGCCACCAGATGATTTGGCCCCGGCCACCAACAGCTTCATCGTGAATATTTATTACAAGTTAATTTGTCAACAAAGACTCTTAAAATGAAATATTTCAGATGCAATTAATCCCAATAGTAAATTGTCAAGCAAGTTCAGGTAAATTTGACAAAACACTAACACAAAAAACTCAAAGCAGTGCCGAAAAGTCCTTATGACTGGTGATCCTAACGAAATACCAGTTTTGATAAAAAAAAAATGTTGGTTTTTATATTATTTCATGTCAAAGACATAATTTTTAAATGAAGCCTTGTTGACCCTGAGATTCGATATTTAGGTCATTAAGTTTCATTCCATCAATGACTTTATTATTTATGTTCCCATTTCTCATGTACTAGATGATTTAATAATTCTTTTTGACCAACGAATGAATTTCTTGCACTTCTCTGCTAGGTAAATGCTATATGGAAAGTCTTGCATCACTTCAAATCACATTTATTCTTTTCGTTTTGCGAGTAGATTTCGACCTTTTCCCATTGAATCGAAAGTAAAAAAAAACCAAGAATAAGAAAGCGCTTTCGAAATCACGAAAAAACGCACTCAGCACTTATCAAGCGTTTTCTATTTTGGAGATATTGTATAGATTTATCTCACATTTATCAAATAAACTATAATCTGTATTTGAATCAAACTATAGCAACTGTTACCAAGTAAAGCTCCCTTTGTCATGAACTTTATCATATCAAATATTTTTTTTAAGCAAACCATGCAACTAAAATGATATTTTCAACGTTGTCCTGTTGCTATAGTAAAATGTTTAACAGGACAACGTTGAGTCTTTACCACAACACGATATTGATCAAATTGATTGATATTGTATTTAGTTTTATGTTATTTAAATTTTTTTTTGGAATTGAGCAACCAAACTGCAGCTGTTAAATTTATAAAATATATCAGTAAATATAAAATCGTAAACAGTCAGTTTAGGTGAAGTTAACGATATAAGTGGAGCAAAAAATTCGTGTGGTATAAGTATAATACCACTATGTTATTTAACAATAATTTTTACTAAAACTCTTGAATGTTGATTATGAATGTGAATACATTACACGAAGATGGCAATACGCTAAGTAAATTACGAATAAGAAGAGTATATTCCAAACAATATCATAGAAGAGCATCGACAATACATTGAATAATTAAGTGAATACTAGCAGATTGATTTATAGGTGTCTGCCTTTCTATTAACACCTGTTGAAACAGGTTAGTCTCTGGCACTAAAATAGCCACGGTTTAAACACTTAGAATACGGGAATACTCCGGGAAACACGGGGAATAATCAGATAATAAGTTGTATTGTTAAGAAGTTATTCGAAAAATGAACCCATTAAACGTTTACTGCCACTTATATATAAAATTTGCAGTTTCTGCATCATACAAGCTTGTGCCAGCATAAATAAAAGTACTACTTATTTGGATTTTAATTGAACTTAAATTTACTACATATATAGATTAGTGGATTATAAATGCAATGTTTTGCTACTCACGTTCTTAAAGGTGGGCGGCCATCAGTGGAATCATCTTCTACCTCTGGCGCAAAGAACTCTTCATCTTCAAGACCTGGAGGCCTGCCATCCTGGGCGTCTCTGCCGTCTGTGTGGTCACCACTGCTATCTGATTCTGCATCAGCTCCCAAACTCGGGTGGTAGCTTCTCGACAGTTGCTTTTCGACTATCTTCGAACGAGGTTTGTGTTTTGATAAGGTCTGAAAAGAAAAAGAGAAAAATATTTTAGAAAGAGTTACTTTAATAAAACAAATATGAAAACATGTAAGTGGATTGAGATACGAGGTAATCCTGTGATTGGTGACTTGCTATGTTGTGTATATTATGATTTTGACACCCTTTTTTAAATATTCATGTAATAAAAATACACATAATATGTAAATAAATTAAACCTTATGTGCTCTCAGAAAAATCAGAAGATATGAAATTGAAGCGGAGAACCAACATTTTGGGTTATTCACTTAGCAAAACAATTTTGTGAAGTCAGTATTAAAAACAACGGAAAAATATTATTAAAACCCGTGAAAATCGAATACAATAAAACACACACACTTCTTGACATTGGAAAAGTCAAGAACTGGAATTGCGAATATCTGATCTGATGTTTTATAAACACAAGAGTTAGTTTGGACGACCGAGTGCTTATAGCTAAATACCTAATTTAATAAAGAATATTTTTTATCATGTATACTTCCATTGTGGGAGATATGGACTCGCAATGGAAGTTATCTCAACAGAAGATTTATTGCAATAGCTGCTTGAAACTCAGTAGTTACCTTAAAAGAAGGCAAGTGGTAAGCAAATTGCTCAAGCTATGGCCTATCTTTTAAGATTGAAATGACGGGAGAGAATTTTAGACGTCATAGACATCCATGTTTTCGAATTGAAATCAAAAGTCGATTTATAGAACTGACTGCACTTTGAACTATCGAAGAAAACTTCATTTGAAAGCTTTCAAATATTTTACAATAAAGGAAAAAGTGTCCAATTGAAGTGTCAAAAATTCACTTCTATGTTACCATTATGAATTTGGGACCAAAGTATTATACTCTTATTATTTCTATACTTTTGTTTGTTTGATTATCCACATCTGTCTATGGTCACATATTTAATGATGTGTTCTATCAAAAAAAGACACAATATATTCATGTATTAACTGTGATTTTTCAATACAAATTCTAACTGAAATCTATAATTCATCTGAACGTATAAAAAAACTTCAATGACAAATTCTTATTCCTTTTGATCAGAGTAAGCTTGTACAACAAAGGAAATATCGATAGCTATCGATTTAAAAAATAAACCTCTGCGGTATACAATAACTTGCTTTAAATACATCTGAAGTCTTACCTCTAAATAAACTTTTATTGTGCCTATTTCTGAACCCTTGTAAGATGTTTAACGAATGTATGGCAACGCGGGAGACGACGCCGTTATTTTTTATCCCGCATTGAACAAATATCAATGATCGTCGACGCCCCGACGCTAAATATAACGTCACTGGGAATCTACAGGCTGTCCCGATCTCACGCTGGAATGTTGGTCTGCTTTTTTTTTAAATAGCAATACCAAGTAATTAACTTGAATGGTGTTCTAGCCCAACATTCATTGTATGATATATGTATATTTACTTTTAAGGTGATCACTGTCAATACTTGGTGGAATGGCATTATAATAAAAATAGTAATACAATTTTAGTACTTATTTCACGTTAAATTTATTGGATCAGGACCAGTTTCGCTCATGGCGAGTATTATCAACGTACTATCACCTGAAGTTGATAATACGTTGATAATGCTCGCCATGAGCGAAACCAGTCCTTACATTTGATATATATTATATATGATATATATTGGTTAGTTCTAAAAGCTGGAGTTCTGACTAATTAATATTATTAACTATACCTAAAAATTCTTGTAAAACTAAATACTTAGATAAGTCATGGTTGTATTGATTTTTGAATCGGTTTTTGAATTAATATTCAAAATCATCTTAGATTGAGCGATTGAAAAGCAACAAGTTGTCGTAAAATGGCATTTATTTAGACACATCAAAAGTAGTTATGCTTGGATCGCTTTTATGGCGGTCACTGTCAATGCTTGATAGAAAGGCACTATATAAAAAATTATTGAGTTCAGTCCTGATCTAAATAAATAAATTGTGTAATAAGCACAAAAATGGTTTATTATTTTTTTAAATTAATACGTATGTGAAGTAAAATTTGAACATACAGTTTTTAATTAGGTAAACAAATCAAAGTATGAAGTTCTAAAATAATAGTATCATAGATCTGGAAGCCTTTTCGCTTTCATGCCATCGTTAGAACAGACTTAACCGTCAATCCTGATGATAGCATGAAGCCGAAGTACTTATCGACGATGTATTTTAATTTGTGTGTAATTAAATGCTTTAAATTTATTTTTATCTTGCCAATTCAATTAATTAAGGTTTTGATTTCATGAGAAACTGTAACAAGTCTCAAGTATTTAATCAACCATTTATATGAGAATCGAAAAAACGTATTTTTTCTGAGAACACCTTTCAAAAGTGTATTTAGATATTTGTTGATCGATAAACACTTCATTTTTGGAGAGACGTTTTGTAATTTATCTTTTGTCTATAAAGAATTGATAAAAATATAGTGTTCAATGTTGGAATTTATCGACTCGGTGTTTTGAAATTGTCAAAGAATTTCTTTTGAAAAACTCCAAGGCGATTTATTAATGTGATATAATTTGAGTAGTATTGATCGACTGGAGACTATACCGAAGAAAATATGTTTACAAGATAGTTTTATAACGAATCATCGTCTTAAAAGTATTCGTTAGTAACTATAAAAAATGTTTAGTTCAGAAACCATCCACTAGGGGTAAGCTTAGCGTTTGAATGTCGAACGAAAACAATATCGATTAAATTGAGTTCCACGTTAAAATGTTTCGCAGACTTTTTCTGAATACATCTATAAAAAGCGAGGATAACATTAGATTCTACATTAAATACATATCAAGATGTTTACTAAGCAACTGGCAAAGAGATAATACGTTGCTTAAGATGGTTTTATTACAAAAAATATCCATCTAAATAAAGCTTTTTAGTGTTGCCAGAATTAGCCATAACTAATCCCCATTTAGGAAGGATCCGAAGCACTCTAGAACAACTGATATTAAGCAGCTCTCGGATCGTATTTGATGATCGTAAAAGTAAGTAGTATTTGAGCCATTTTATCTTTGAGGTGATATGCGCAAAAAATGGCGGCATAAGCACGAATCATTTACGCTTATGGCGCGTTTGGTATTGCCACCACACCATTTACGATCCGCCATTTGTTTTCCAACATGTTAGTCTACTCATCGCATTTTTGTCGTGTTTTAATAAGAAAGTTATTACGTGCGAAGTTTGCTATAGAAATTCACTTCAGTGTTATATAATATCACGCGTTTGTTTTTTTTATAAACAAAACATGTTCTTATTCTGTTCATATAATAAAACATTCTAAG
Organism: Himalopsyche kuldschensis; assembly: GCA_028554975.1. Taxonomy (NCBI): domain Eukaryota; kingdom Metazoa; phylum Arthropoda; class Insecta; order Trichoptera; family Rhyacophilidae; genus Himalopsyche; species Himalopsyche kuldschensis. The sequence continues at coordinate 5,646,865 of JAHFWI010000005.1, forward strand.
CAAATTGTAATGATTGACTAATGACTTGAAAGGTTAGGATTATTAAATTTCAAAACATACTTTTGGTATCACTGGAGGACTTTTTTTGTTCAATACCACTTTCCTCAGTGCTGAGCAGAATCGTTAATTGCAATTAAAGTGGTTTTAAAATTAATTGTGACATTTTTCACGTTTGTATTTTTTATGAATACGGTAAGTGCATGACTTTTTTTATTTTTTTAAACGTATCTGTGTTGATGACTATAAATATTTACTCACATTTCAACTGACACGGAAACCTTTGGAATCAAGTAATCGCGTAAATCGAAGAATTACTGATTTTTTAAAAAATCACTTGGAAAACTCGTTGATAAGTAGATTTGAATTTTAGACAAATTGATTTTAATTACGTATAATTTGTGTCAACTGTAATTATATATCAAATACCATTTGCTCGATATTTTTTGAGTCATACATAACTTCATATAAATAACCGTGTTTGTTCACTTTTAAGGTGTTCACTGTCAATATTTGGTGGAAAGGCATTATAATAAAAATAATTATACATTTTTAGTACTTTTTCCATATAAAATTTATTTGATCAGGACCGGTTACACTCATGGCGAGCATTGTCAACTGATCAGTTGACAATGCTCGCCATGAGCGAAATCGGTCCTGATCAAATAAATTTTATGTGGAAAAAGTACTTACTGTGTTTGTATTTATATTTCATCAGTGAATAATGCTAGCGATGAGCGTGAAGGGTTTGAAATTAAATATCGAAAAAAGCTCTTGAGAAATAAAATATACAATGACAAGAAGTATGACACAAATTTCAATGTTTATTTAAGCGCCAGGTCAGCATGTTAGTTTTTTTCAAAACGTAAAAATATCATTGATTCACTGATGAGTTGGCTAAGTTGAGATTGTTTCGAATATTTTGAAGGCTTTATAAATTGTAGAATTTGTAGTCGTATTTCCACTTATGATAACCAATAAGAAACATTTGACTCATTATTAAACCAACTAACGAATAATTTTTTTAAAATCTTATATTTATGGAAACTGTATTTTGAAGCGTGGAGTTAAATCGAGGTTCTGAGTGAAAAATAAGTTAGTTTTTTCCACCATCACCCGTTGTGTATTTGCAGTCAATATTTGTTGGCCGCCTTTCATAACGCTATCGATATAGAAAAACGAATTTACCCCCCGCTTTCATAGCCCGAGCAGATCTGCACGGGACCGATTTTGAACCATGCACTAGTGTTCTTGAAAATAGAAAATAAAGTAACAAATACTAGAAGAATATAACGTGATGAGCGTCTTGGTGAGCGTGCCCACGAGTACAATCCGGCCATACAACCAACTTGCCCAGCGCGAAGAGTGTTACATTGAACTTGCCATGGCCGGTTAGAAAATGCGAGTTCATTGGGACGGTGTTAGTGATTTTATTGCAAGCCTCCAGGACACATCCAGGAAAAAATTACACTTTTGACGCCCCCGAGTGATAAACAGTTGTTTTGGCGTATATTACAATCTCATTATGATAAAATGTGTGGTGATAGTTTCGCTTCTTGTAAGTAGTTTATAAGTGTCGCCGCGTTTTAATAAGGGTGTTATTTTGTGTGTTGTGTCTTTACGCCATGCTGATAAATGTATTAATAAGGCAACGCTATCGTTGTCTATCTGTAACAACGTAAACATAGAACATACGAACCAACACAGAAGTTCCGTTGGCTTAACGTACATTCTGTCACACAATATCGCTTGCAATTCGTAGAAATGTACGTAGCACTAATAATACACATGGCCGATTTTCAGTAAATTTGAGTTTTCAATATAACTGAAATAATGTCTGTGGAATGTGTTCCATTTTTAAATACGTTTGATAAATAATTGCGAGCGAAAAATCTTCATAGGATTATAGCATAAGAACGAAGCTTTTCTTTACATTTTCATATGACATAAAAAGTAACGAACCAGTATTCTTTCCGTTTGTAAAGACTTAACAATTCGTTCAACTTAGGTTGGCGTATCACATATGTACTAGGTAACGATGTATGGATCATGCCATTATGTGGTGGCTTATGTTTACCAATGAAAAATTTGGGAGAAAAGTTCATCTTTGACAACATCTAAAATAACCACGCGTCATTATGTTGAAATACGAATCAAAAGCATGCTTTACACTCTTTACAGAGTGGAAAAAAGCTGAATATTTTTCTACATTTATATTTATTATGTTATATAACGTCTAGCTATAAATATTAAGAATTGATCTTATTCGGCTTAAAGATGTTAACTGTCAATTCTCCGTGCAATGTTTTATTTAAATGAATAAATCACAATATAAAATAGCTATGACTATTCCACGTATTGTGTTACTAATTGTGACAAGTGTTTTGCCTCTTTCAGAGGCATCCTCGGAATTACTATCGCAAAGTTCTTAATAAAGCAAGTTGATTCTAATATTTTAAAATGATAAAATTACAAAATGGAGATTTTTCCTTTTTAAGGGAAGCAAGGATCCTAGCAAAAAATCAATAATTATACTACTAATGAAGTTAGCAAATACAAAATATTAACTAATGAGATGCAATCAACCAGGAATGGTATTCGCAATAATCAAAGTCATTTTAAATTTTATATTAAAATGAACTTCCACAAAGTTACCGCCGAATCAACGAAAGGAATAAAACACAATTTATTTTTACTTCTTCAGTAAGGAACGTAAGCGGTTTCGATCATCATTGAATTATCAGCTGATGAAATATAATATATAACAGCGTATGTATTTATATTTTATCAGTTTATAGTGAGATTGAGAATTTAGATAAGCCAGACCGGTCCTTATCAGTACAAATTTTTTTTTTATAAGTTAAAGATAATCTAAAAATTTACACTTGTTTTGTTTGTTTTTGTTTCAGTTAAAATGTTCGCAAGCCATGGGAGGAAGATAATAAGAATCTTACAGCTAGTTTTAAAACTGCTTCTCAAAGAGGCGAAACACGTGTCACACCTAATAACTGTTTAGTACCAAAGTTAATTAAATAATACTAAATAGATCAACTAATGGATTAAATTAACACAATCAACTTATACTTTCGATGGATTCAGCGGTAACTTTGTGGAAGTTCATTTTAATATAAAATAACTTTGATTATTCCTCGTATTGTGTTACTAATTCGAAGATGCCTCTGAAAAAGGCAAAACACGTATGAAAATTAGTAACACAATATGTGGAATAATCAAAGTTATTTTAAATTTTATATAAATCAACTAATCATTATGACTTTAAATACAATACCATCGCATATGAAAGGAACATAAATAAAGTAAATTATCATGCGTATATTTGCAATGAACATGTTGCAGTGATATAGTTTTGCCTTTTGCAGACGGGTATATTATAGCACCCAATTAAATGCAACCCCCGGGTAAGTTTTCTCTGGCCGCCGGAAAGTTCGGGCATTAATTTACCCCAGTTTTCGGCTCCCGAAGTGCTGGAAATAGTATCAAATTGTTTACAGTTAACTTTGTCTAGCGAATGACCACGACTTTGAAAGGATTTATGCGCGATATTTCCCTTTTAGAACTGAGGGAGTAACTGATATTTCTTATCAAGGGAGTAAAGTCGTAAAGAAAATCAAATATCTTGAACACTTTTAAGGTGTTCACTGTCAGTACTTTGTGAAATGGCATTACAATAAAAATAATAAACAAAATTTAGTACTTTGCTTCAGTTTTGCTCATACCGAGCATTATCAACGAATGCAAAGATACAGCGATTTGTATGCAAAAGTTAGGCAAGACTTACAAGGAACGGGAATGCTTTAAATAATATTTATAAATCTCTTTTTGATCACTTTTAAGGTGTTCACTGTCAATACGTGGTGGAATGGCATTGTAATAAAAGTAAAAACACATTTTAGTACTTATTCCACATAAATTTTATTGGATCAGGACCGGTTTTGCTCACGGCGAGCATTGTCAACTGATAAGAAATACAACGAAACGGTGATATTTATACAACAGTTAAATCAGACTTACAAGGTATGACAAACAATTCGTATTACAACTAAGAAAATAAATCAAAGTAAAAATAATCTAATGTTGAAGACCTCTTAGCAATAAGAGCTTCAACATCAACAATCAATCAAGTAAGAATGATCATAAACAACGTATGTAAGTGCATTTAATAAATATGAGATATTTATTGTAAATGTCCGTAATGTATAATGACTCAGCATGTATTTATTACCAGCTAAAAATGCTCGCTATGAGTCTGGTCCTGATCTTAGAAATTTCATGTCGAAAAAGTACTATAAATGTTGCATTATTTTTAAATATCTTGAAATTGAAAACTCATAGGCTATAAGCTTGTTGATTTTTTTTATAGCTTAATAGAATTTGATATTAATTTGATAATGATCTTACAAGGACTTGATCCAAGACCCGCTTGTTAAGGCAGAGATCCAATCACAAACACACAGAGACCGAATTTTGCTGGGAAGACAGAATGGTAATCACCGACAACGTTTGTAAAATAATAAATCAAAATATGAATACTAGAAAATGACGAGGGTTTATGTCTTGATATATATGAACATGCGGAATTGGATAAATAAAAAGCTGCGAATACAGAAAAAAGCTGTCATTTACATTCCTTTGTAAAATCAAAATGAAACACAAACAAGGGACGTAGTGCAATTTTTTGCAGCTTTCAATGGGAAAGACACACAGAAAAATAAAAGTTAGTAATAAATCAATATACGCCATGATATCAGTATTGGATGTGCAAAGGTGCAGTCAATGCTTTTTTTTTTTATACATTTTGGATTTCATCGTTGCCTTAATTACTGACTTGAAAAACGCAGTAGAGCAGTATTACTTTATCGGTAATTAAATAGTTAAAATATCTCATCTACTAAAATTTGAAATATAAATATATACATATATTTTAATCATGTTCACTTCCAAGGAAGAGCATATAGATTTCTAACGCAGCTTATCTCAGCGGATTGTTTTACGAGATCCGCTTGTTACTATGTTGCTCAACCTCTCTGTTTGGAAAGAGTAGGGATAAGTAATATAAAATTAGAAAATTAAAATTTTGAAATTAGACTAGTGGTAAGCTAATTGCTATCGCAAAGATCCGTTTTTTTATCGGATGGGTGTGGGTTGGAATAGTAGGAAAAAACAGACATACTGATCTCTGAACGGAGATAATATTTCGATTGAAAAATGAAACTGCCTGGACTTGCATTCGAGCCCGTGTCATCTTCAGCCGAGGCCGACAACGTTAAAACCATTACCACGGATAGCGGGATACAGATCAATGGTAGAGCATTCGACTGCGTTATATAAGTTTGAAGTAAACACAAATTTTATTGACAATAGAGTCTTTCAAAACGTTTCACTTTTTCTACTTTAATCTTCATTCAACTCTTAACAATTTTTAAGTACGAACCTTATTGATGCTTTTAAGAATTTATTCTTCACCCCTCTAAAAAAGCTTATTCACTTTTTCAAGATTCTTAATTAAGATTTCAACCATATATCATTTGCTTATATTGATTGCACGGATACAGACCAGTCGCAGTGTGAATTGCGTCCATGTCATCTTTATCGGGCTAATTAGATCCGTGTTAATTCAGTTTTGAGAACCAGCATACGCGTTATTCGAGCCAGAATCTAGTTTTATAACTAGATTCGCGCACAATCTGTTTACAAAGTTACGGATTCTGGGTCCATACCCCTAGCGGCTTGTACTTCGAGCTTGCAGCTGTAATGCGCTTAACTTTGGACCTCTGCACACCCTCTCGAGATTAAACTAATTAATCGATAGTTCATAAACTACTAAATGTGACAAACAAAACGGTGCTATGATCGGAATTATAATTTTAGCTTAATTATGTTTGCTGTGAGAGTAACGGCTTTTAAATAACATTATTATTTTAATGGACTTTAAATACCTCTGGGGATTTTTTATATTTAGACGTTTTATCTACGACATAATAAGAACAATGATTTTCTAATGACGTTTATACTTATTATATTTGAAAGAATATAAATACATATTGTCATGTCATATTTTTAGCCACGGTACACAGTAATTTAATACAATTACCAATCAAATGCGTTATATTGGATTGATGGCTAATTGAATTCTAAAAAGTTTCATAAGGCTGTGGGCCTTCATTGTAACCCAACGATCTCTTTCCTACAGAATTATGACGAGTAGGCATCAGAGAATAAATATAAACCCAGAGTTATTCTTCTCGATGACCTTCCATAGCTAGAGACGAAAAAGTAAACTTAGTTCTTGAACTGTAGCGATCGCGCTCTCTTGTCTGCAGCGATGGGAAGGGAATGCAAAAAAAGACACTAAACTTAGAGACGAACGAGACTGGAAAAACTTTAACGCCAACGCGCATGAGAACTTGAAACTCCATCAAATATTGATTGAATTGGCATTTACTTGGTAGAACTCCATTATAACACGATGAAAAAAATAACGACGTATTTTAGTTCTACTGAAACTATTTTAAATAATGTTGATAGACAATTCGGCTTACGTCACCGTCAGAACAATATATAAAATTGTTTCTGTAGAACTAAAATACATTGTTATTTTTTTTCACCGTGTTCTCCGTCAAATAGTTATAAAGAATAGAGCTAATTGAAATTTTTTTTTAATTGTATTTAAAATCTATTAAGGAGCCCAAATGTATACTCTCTTGTATAAAATATCCTCATAGTAAAATAAGAATGTTTATTTAAAACGGTTCACCATATGTTAACAATATTCTTTAAATATTGCACCATTTTATGAAAATTATTATCTGCTTATTTTAAAAGAAGAGAAATCGTCGAAATCGCAATATTCTGAAATTGCACTATAATATATATTTGTATAAATGTATCCGTAACGTGTCTGTCTGTAACGCAGCATACACACACGATGTCTCTGTACTGAGTACGTTCAGAAATAGAGTGTGTGAACATTTGTGTAATTAATTTTGAATATTACAATAAAAGTGAACGTTTTCTTTTGTAATCGCTCTGGTAAAAATAACATTTTATTTCCACCGTTTGGTTTTTATTAAAAAAAAAAAATGGATTTCAATACAAACAAAGTCTTTCTCAATTATTGGAAATAAGCAATTGCAATTCTAGACATGCCAATGATAGTTATAACTATATATCCTTCATACGAAACTACTAATAAACACATCGAAGTGCATAAAATCAAGTCCGTAAAATTTTACACTGTCATAAAAATATACCAAACGTGGCTAAAGTTAGTGTCGTTATAAAACGCCGTTAGTATTAATTACTGGCGACATATTGCTGTTATGGTCTGCCAGTTGCAACTAGTTAAGTCAAAATAACCAATAGATTAATGGTTCAAAATTAAATGTGTTTTGTTTAACGGTATCATATTTCTATACATATATTTCAATATTGCAAACTAGAGCACTTTAATAAAATAAAAAGTTGTGTAGAACAGAAACTATATTATTTTTATATCACTGGCCGGGAAAAAGTGCAGCTGCAGGACTGATTCCATGAAGATTCACATACTGATTTCAAAAATGTGGTTTATTGTTTTCCCGAAAAGATGTAAATCATATTTTTTTATTATTTGAAACAATAAAATGAACTTAGGGATTCTGCATCACTGTCACTGTCCGTACTGGAATTCGAGCCGGAGAACACCACGGCTACAACCTTGACTATTCGGCCATAGGGCTACATTAAAAAAATACACGAAACCCACCGAGTCTTAGATTTTTTTGAGTATCTTTAGTGTTAATATGATAATTTAGATGTTGGATGAATTGAATTAAAAAATAGTTAATTTATAACTATACATACTACAACGTTTAAAGTGTTAACAGTCGATTCTTAGTGGAAGAGCATTATGGATAAATAAATAAAGACAAATATTACTTCCATATATATTTTATAATGTTTTGGGCCGGTTAATCTCATTGCGGGAAATTTAACTGAATATATATTAAATAGGGGTATTTATGTCAAATTAAGAAAAATAAGATGGTCATTGGTGTAATTTCCTGAAACATTCATAAATTGTTTTTAAAGCGATGTGTGGATTTTTCTTTGGAGGCATTTGTGGATATAATGCTTAATTTTATTCCCATTTACTTGCCTCCAAGGAAACAAAAAGTAGCAGAGCGATTAGTTAACTTTCCCATTCAAATCTTTTAAAAAGAGGAGCAAGGTAAAAATGACAAATTCTCGCAATATATATATAATATTTTGTAATATATGTATATATAATAATTTTGTAGATATATATATGTATAATATTATAAGGAGTCTATGTTCTCCTTATTAAGTGTTCTTTGTATTTAAAATAATAAAGCGTGTCCATTTTTATATGTTTAATGTTTTCCACAGATGCAATATTTTGTCAAAGATAGACTAGCCGTGTATTTTTTACAGATTTCAATTTAAATTTTAAATTATCATACGTTGGAGCTTGATCGACATCTAATTTTCACTAACTGCGCGTACCATGCGAAAAAAATTCTCATGGGGAAAATAACAAAGCCGGTGTCGTCCGTGTTCTAAATTTAAAAATATTCCGCGGCTTATTTATTTTTGTTTTCATGTGGCGCCCTCTCTGCGGCGTACGGCAATTAGACGGGCAGAAGTCGGAGCCCCTTAAGGTTTTTTATACTCATTTGTATGGAAATAAAATGGCGTTTTAAAATTGTAATAATATTTCCAGAGATTATTTTTTATTGCTTAATTTGCGCGCGGGTCACTTACTTCGACCGTATAATTTTTTTGAAACAACGTAAATTTGTATCTGTTTGTTGGAGCGGTTTTGGACTGTTATTCAGGTTTTGTGAGATAACATAAGACAAAGGTAAAAAAAAATTTGAAACCTGGATACCAACCATTCATTTTAAAAGAAAAATACTTAATTAATCAGTCAAATATAAAAAAAATCTGCAGATACCGAAAATAAGTAAGGCAGGTTTGAAAACTGGTGTCTATTGACAATATGCAAATTATAACTCATGCAGATTTAAATCATAGCTAAAAAAAATGTTTTTAGTAAATTATATATTAGGAAGATTAAGTTAGGACCCCATAGTTGCTTTAAATAAATATTATAAACTCTAAATTCAAGCAATTAAAATACATATATTTAAAACGTCAGATAAAACCCACATATTAAGTTAGTAGGCATTTCCATAGCTGGTATTTAATTTTTACGATACGACCTTTAATAAACCTGATAATTATAATTTACCCACACAATTTATTAAGACTTATTAAAATCTAAACTTTCGCTAATTCATACAGAAATTTATGACTCAAATAAGTGGCTAAGAAAAAATACATAAAGGTTAATCCCATAAAAATATCTTATAAAACTGCTTCGATGTTTACATATTCTTAAAAACGTGAAACATGTTTTTAAGCCACAGTGAATATAATAAATTGTATAACTTGACGTCTTATATACGCCTTTGCAAAAAAAGACTCAATATTCATAGACAAAAATATTGCATTTCAAGAAAACTTCGGGAGCATAAATTTTCATCGTTCAAAAGTATAAATCCCCTGAACGTTGGAAAGAGCCTTGTGTTAGTTTACGTCTCGACTAAAAGTGAGACATCCCTTGTGTCCCGTAAATTCATTCAGAGGATAAAGTGCCATCTGGCTGGAGATCGCAGACCACTGCACCAAACACATTAATATCACTTATATCTCTGATATAATTCTATGAATGCATTTTTGCTTACCCATTTAATTAAAAATATAATTATGGTATTTCGTATCGTATTAAAAATTCGAGAATACGTTATACTAGGACTGTATTTGGACATTTAATATAATAGGTTTTCAGTAATATATCAGAAAGACTTTCCCAAACCTTACAAAACATAAATATTTACTGCCTTCTTTAAATTTGTTATGTTAATTACTACGCATTGTATGTAAACAGTTACTGAAATAATAAGTGGTCATTGTAAATTTCTAATAATACTCAACTTCGCCAAGAATATTGATTTTTGAATTACAATAATATTAATACAAAATTAGAAATATCTTTATTTATTCCACGTATTGTGTCCCAAGTTTCACCTCTAGCAACCTTGGGATAGTAGGTCTAAAAATGATTCTTAAAGAAGAAAAACACGGGTCACTATTTGTGACACAATACGTGGAATAAACAAAGCAATTTTTTGTTTTATAATCAAATGAACTTCAGCAAAGTTACCGCTGAGTCCATCGAAAGTACATATTAACAATTTTATTTTTCGCTATCACAGTCAATATTTCAAAAATCCTATTTCCCCAAATAAGACATTTATAATTTTTTTATGTGAAAATAATGACGATAATATGTTTTAAGGGTTGTAAATGATGCTGTTTTGCGTTTAGTCATCAGCTTTTCAGGTTGGAATGAGAAAATACTTTTTAGGCGAATTTACATAACTTATTATAGTTGAAGTATTGAATGACTATACACGAAAGATACAATCAATAACTTACATAATTTAATTAAGTTTTTTTATGAATCTCAGATCGGTCTTATTCGGGCATACGGGATTAGATAACGAATTAAGAAGTGGAAGTCTTATAATGAACTAGTATTGCTACCCGGCGTCGCTCGGACTAAGCGACCAATAATTATTTAATGTTATATCATTCGACATAATTATATCACAAAATCTAACATCCAAAATAGAGTTGAAATAAAATCACAAACTTTATTTAATTTGATGACAGCCCCATTCTCGCCCATTAAAATGTCCAAATTCAAGGAAAAAATCTAATTTGCTGTCAAAGAAATGTCAAATAATAAACATTATTATATTAATAAAAGCCGGGAAAAAGTTCGGTAGAAGACTAATTTATTACATTTTGACTAAATGTCTTCGCCGATAAAAATTCAAACATATTTTCTTTCATATTCGTTTTTATGGCAACTTAATGACCAACAATGCAAAAGGGAATTCCAGACCCACGGACATTCATACGCCGTTTCGGTTTTATATATAAGATATAACAAATAAAAACAGAATAATTTAAGATAATACATTTATTAAATTCTTGAGTTAGTCACCTGTCACAGAGATATAAACATATTGAGTCAAAAAATCGCCTAAATGTATCAGAAAACAAAAAGCTAAGATTCTTATCATATCCAACATTTCTCTTATAGTTGAGACTGTATTATATTTAAGTGGGTATGCACCCAACCCCAAACTTTTGCACCCCATTCTCTGAAATGATTCAACGGACCCTTTTGCCTTCTTAAAGGTTTCGCACTGTCGGACCTCGTTAGCACTGCGAAGAATTCAAAGAGGCTTTGAGGAACCCTTTCAATGTAATAAAATGAAATTTTATAAAAAGAGTTCAACAGATATTACAATTTTCGGCGAAAATTATAATAAACTTTTTACTGTCGTCGTTTTTTTTTTTTTTTTACATTTTTATTATTAAAAGTATTTAAAGTGATGTTAGTTTTATATTGAGCTCAAGAAACATAAAAAATATTTTACTTTTTACCTCTTTAGGGTACTTGTGTAAAAAAGCAGATTTAAGATTTCATCATTAAGGAGAAGAAAAAGAAAGCTTTTCAATTCATGACAGTGACATCTATTTAATATTTTACTAACCATCTTTAACATACATATATAAGATACACTCAAACATAAGCATGTTATTTTTATCAATATTTAGTTGTCTTACGGCATAGCCACATTTAAGGTGTTAGATGTAAATTCTCGGCGGAGAAGTATTTTTATTAATAAAATATAGTGCCATATTTTATTTTGGAAACTGTATCAAAAATTTAAGAAAAGAAAATGCTGAGTTTTTTTACTGATATTTGAATAATAAAGAGGCAAACGAATACTCCTGAGACTTCATAAAAGATAGATGCAAGTTGATCTGGAGTGTCTGGACAGATCTGGATTAAAGCAAAGTTTTTTTTCAAATATTTAAATGCGTATGTATTCAGTCATGTATTCAAAAGCAGTGTGTATAAGCTTAGACATTAGTTCAAGACCGTACAAATGCATGTCCTATAACGATGGGAGTGTTCAGATTAGATTTTTTGCTCTGGATAATAAGGAAGCTAGCTGCTTAAAACTTTCTTAGCAAAGTAGTAAAGATAGTTAGTTGAGCCATTGAAATTAATTAAAAAAGCTGAAAATGATTGAAACATAGCAACACTATTTAGTTAAAATTTAGCTTCTTAAACAAGTTTATTAGAATAGCTTTGTACGGGTTAAAGAAGAACGGTTAAACGTGACCCAAGTAAAAAAATGTTTAAAGTGAAGATAAATAAAATCTGAACGTAATATCTAACCTTTACACGGCCGTAGAGCGAAAAATCATCGCCGGTATTTGTGCAAAAACGACCGCGCGATAATTTTCGCTTCTTCTGATAACGTTTCATATTTTCAGGTTGTTGTCGTTATTTAATAAAGAAAATATGACTGTTATGTGTCAGGTGCTATGTAAAAAAAATACAAATCAAACAAGTAAGATCTCTCATCTGTATTCGTTTTTGCAAAACCGGCAAAAACTGCTTGGTTATTTTGGGTAATCTCTCCAAAAAAGTCTGGTCGTAAAAGGTTTAAAACCATTGTTTTTTTTTCACTATTGAAGCATATGATAAAGGAGTAATTTGTGAAAAATCTGCAGAGAAAGTTTTGATCCAACAGTTAAGCAAACCAAAAGGCTTGAGTATTATCAATAAAATACAGTTGTATATGATAGAAAAATAAATAAAATAGTTTTTTATATGGCAATATTAATTTTCACTGCCATTAAGTTATTCAAGCAAGACGATATGAAAATGGCAGGCGGCCAATTTGATGAACATATGCCGGCCACAACATTGCATGTTGCCAGTAAAGTAGAAATAATTGAATAAAAATTCAAAAATAAATATTAAGCACTCACGTTCTGATATTATAAACATGTCAGTTAATAGCCGTCTCGTGTGCAACATTCGCAAATGGTTTATTATTTATTTACGAGTGTTGATACAGAGCGGTTAACGTCAGTTGAACAAGTTTTTAGATTGGTTTATCTTTTTATACATAAAAATCAATATTTGTTTGTCTATTTGTTTGTTCGTACTCTATGCGCTGCCATACAGTTCATCCGATTGCCATGAGACTTTGGTGATTTGTTGTGTAGACGCCCTGGAAGGTTATTGCGTTCCCAAATTGTATATCCGATTGCGGTAAAGCTTTTTTTCGGTAAAGCGATTTGCTGTGTTGACGCCAATAAAGGTTTCTCAATAAACTATCTATCCATATAACAATGAATGATTGGTTGTATGTCTCGTATGTACCGTTAATTCAGATTTATTCGCATACGCACCAAACAGAGAAAGATTCAATTAACACAATTAATTACAATTTCTTTCTTTAAGTGGCATCGTTACTCTTGCCAGGTACCGGCTAGTTTACTACAAAAGTAACTTTGAAACACGTGTCACAATTAGAAACACAATAACTTAAAAGAGCGGTTGTTTGATAACTGTGAAAGCTGAGGTATTGAGCTCCGGATTGTAAGATTGAAGCACCAAGTCTTATCCCAACGCAATTATGATTGATTTGCCTGATTATTTGAAACAAATGTTTTTTTTCAGTTGATAATGGTTGCATTAAGAGAAATTGCTTCTCTGTGAACTTATTACAAAAACATTTTAAATAGTTCCTTTTTTGACAACACGTAATGAAATATGAACACAAAGCTTTCCCTTTATTCGACAATAAAGAACTAAGTATCATGCTGGGTTTTGTCTGGCTCGCTACGGCTGCATTTTCAACACCGTTCTTTAATAAAGATGTTCCACTGGAAACGCTCTATTTTCCACTTGCACACACACAAAAGCACTTGCCAATGGCATTCCAAATAAACATACGTATTTTGTTTGTTCATTATAACGACCACGTTGAAAACATTGTGATTCTATATTTTTGGCTGCCCTGTTTTGTACTTCGGGGTTGGATCAAATTTATTTTCAATTGAAAGAATTCAGACACACTGGCAGCGGGTTATTCACGATGTTTTTTTGAACTGTTGTCACATAATATGTACATACAATATTTTTGGGTCTTTGCAATACATATATGTAGTAAGCATAGCTGGCTAAGAGCCTGTCGCTTAGAAACCCATTTCAGATAAAAACATAATAGAGAAGACTTAAGTATTGTCAGCGATTCATTGAATAAATTGAAAAGTAAAATTACGTAAATGTCGCACCTAAGATTCAGTATCAGGAAAGATATCATCGAAGTTCGGTATCGTGAAGATTCTAACCTTTTAGCCAAATCTAGGCCAATGGTTCTGAAACCATTAATGGCTTCCAACAATGGAAGAAACTAACTTTATTTTGCAGGAGTTAAAGACTGTCAAATTGTAATTTTGAGTAAAATACTTACAAAAGATTACAATGAAAAAAAGTTGATTTCAGCAAATCATTTATAAATATTTACTTGGCCATACAGTAGCTAGAGTTGGTCGAACTATTAAAATTCATTAAAACAAAATAGCAATGATACCATCGTTACCATTATATAATTATTTATTCTTATTTTTTCGCTTCCATAATAAGTTTAAGTAATGACAGTTTAAAGTGTTTGGACTGAGGTTACTTCACGTCTTGGCACGAAGTCTTTTAGGATTGTGTGTCATAGGTTAAAATGCTTACATATTTAAACATAAATATTTTTACTCTACAATTATGAATTTTGAAATTATTATCAGTTTCGGGCATATTGTGATGCCAACCGATGAACGCGATGAAGTGGAACGTATTATTTGTATATTCTGGAGGGTATAGTTTTTCGAAAGCCTTTTATACTTTTGATCTGTTTATTAGCACTCTAAAGTTGTAAGTTCACATTTTAGCCGTAGCGTAATGAATTTTGATGTAAGTAAAAAACAATGCTGTATTGTAATGATTTTATTTGTTCGAATTTGCAGAACGTGTATTTTAAATTAGAAATTTACATTAGTTTACTTTAAGACTGTTTAGTCTACGTTCTGATCTGAACTTTGACACAAACATCGATTCTTATAATAATACACATAAATTTATTTTATGACGTCTATAAAAATCTATATTCAGTTGCTTAGTTAAATTGGATTGTCAAAACAATTCAGTCATTATTTGTACAGTAATTGCAAATTCAAAACAAAATTAAAATTGACAACTTTGTTATTACAAAGTGAAGGAAATAACAGAAGAATTAATGTTAATTTATAATCTTATTTATAGTCACTGGGAATATAAAATATTTTGCATAAAACTTCAGATATTCATAAAACAAAGTTTATTGTATCGTATTAAGGATTGTATCGACCATTGTAGTCGAATGAAACTGCTATCCTTAGTGATAAGATTCTTCCCAGTTCAAGTCCTGACAATATGATGTACAATTTTACATGTTTGAATGGATTCTTGTGATAAGTTTTCTTATAATAACTTAACCAAAATTCTCGTAGAGTATTACTTAAATATATCAGTTGCATAATCAAAATTTTGCAATGAACAACACGTTATTTATACAGCTGACGCAAAGTAAGAGCTTTACCCTAGCGATTGCATGGCCATGAGGTTAAGTGCTACTAAGGATTGTATTAAACATTAGAAATCTTTTTTGTTGTTTCCCGAGTTTCCATCCAATGTCCAGTTGATGAATGAAAATGTATTGTCAAATTTATCTCATATGATTTTAAATAGATTAAAATATAATACAAAACAATTACGTGTAAACCGACAGAATTTATAAAATTTACAAACATGTAAATTATTTTAACGAGTTTATATTCATGATGCATACATAATGTGATCATTTATTTTTGTCCTCAAAACAGGACATCTAACAAATTTTACGTAATAGTATGTATATTCAAGAAAACACGTATTTTTTCATAGTTTATATGTATTAATAAAAAGAAAAGAAATGTTGATAAAAGAAAATAACAGGAATAAATAATATAAATATGAAAAAAAAATTGTTGTTTTATATTTTTCTGATGAACAAATTTTCTTAAGTATAACTGGGTTTGCTTTTAAATAAGAATGGAATTCTTGACAGGATTTTTTGAAAATTATTTTAACTAACAACATCGCTTTAAGTACTCCGACTTGTTATTGTGTTTTTTCTGTCGTCCACAACTTATTCACTGTGAAAAGATTCTACGGGTGCATTTGTTCCGGGAAAGCATAAAATGTATTCAATGATTACTCTAAAGTTTTATGGTTCAAATTTATTATTACGAATGTCGATTTTTTGCACTTTTTTTTGAATTGTTACCGTGTGTTGCCCTCTTTTTGAAAACGGGACTTTTCGACGTCCCGAAGCTGTAGTTGGGGACAACGGGACAGGTTACCTAAAAACGGGACGGTCCCGTTCAAAACGGGAAGTATGGTCACTTTATGCATACATGTCATTTAGCGGTAATATGATTATTATGAGAAATGTTACTGCTAATGTGATTTTATTAATAAAGTCTTTTTGTGCCAACATTTAAAATCAAACAATCAATATTTTTTTTTACATACAATTTTTGTGGTTGATCACTTGTTTATAAGCATACTGGTATATAATATCTTGTGTAATTTGCTTTTGATATATCGACACATTACACATGGACGTGAGTAAATTCAAACAAATACTATTATTATATATTAAAATTGATTTTGTCGGAACTTACTCGGTTGACTGCTTTACCTCTTTTCTCTCTCTTTATTTCTGACAATGTTTTAATTGTTTTTAAAATTGCAAAAGCAATAAACGTATAATTTTTTCATAATGTCTATATACATATATACATAAATAGAAATTACTAATACTTATTATCCCGTTTGCAATAAGATATCTTCTTACTTATAAAAGTAGTATAAAGGTTCAACAGTGTATATTATAAACAGCTTAATATAAATAAATCATTTTTATTTAGCTTGTTTTTTCTCATAGAACAAATCGAATGTCATGACAAATACATTATTGAAATCGACATGAGGCGAATAATCTTAAAACGAGATTCAGAAGATGGCAGTAATACCCTTTTACGGATAAAAGGAGATGCAAAAAAAACCCTAAAGAAAAATAAAGGATTTAGGCGGATAAGATTAAAGTAAAAGAAAGGGTTTCCGTCACATTCCCTGAGAGAAAAGAACGACAAGGTGCAAGTTTTCCAGAAAACGAATATTTTACTACTGCGTATTGTGGACGATATATAAAAGTATTCGAGACTGTAGTGAATACCAAGGCCCGTGGTCAAGTGCCAACATCGTCGGCGCCGTTGGCGGTGTACACAGGTTCAAATATTACCCACTACCCGGGAGAATTTAATTAATTTATTGGTTTTATTATCTTGAGTATTTTAGCTGTTATTAATATGGAAATATATGGTTTTTCTGGTTCAAAATGATTCAAATATTATTCACGCGTATAAGTGTGACTGCCTAGAATTTTATATCGTCTTTATAATCATGGGATTCGCTTGTATCGTCTGAAATAAAACATTTTTTTTCACGCATGTTTGCGTCATTGCCGGGGAAGTGGTTTATAAGGACAGGTTCATACATTGATTTTTGAATCGATTTGTCCACTATTTGAAGGGATGGATGTATGAGTTCTATGTTTGGGT
Source organism: Himalopsyche kuldschensis (assembly GCA_028554975.1). Classification (NCBI taxonomy): domain Eukaryota; kingdom Metazoa; phylum Arthropoda; class Insecta; order Trichoptera; family Rhyacophilidae; genus Himalopsyche; species Himalopsyche kuldschensis. The sequence continues at coordinate 5,664,523 of JAHFWI010000005.1, forward strand.
GGAGCGGAAAAATCTAACCAGTGCTTCCCAAACTTTTTATGCTAATATCTAAATCTGCAAAACAATGTTCCGCTGTCCCCACTGAATAAAAAACATGTTTTTTGCAGTAGTATGAAAAGCATCGAGGTAAAGTGTATTTAAATTTAAAAAAAAATTATTCATATGACTACATGTTTTTTAAGGTTGTTAATCAATCACACAGGTTTCGGTCGACTAATGAGTATTCACAGTCATTAAATATTCAAGTTTGAACAGTATTTCATTTCTTTTAAAATGAAAAATGATGAAATGAAACGAAATTTGATCAATTTTCATTTATTACTATGTAAGAAAATATTTATAAAAATAGAATTCCGAGAATAAAGTTATCGCTAAGAAAATGTTAGCGAAAAAATATACTCGACATTCATTATTCATGCGAGTGCGTTATTATTTTACCTTTTTAAAGAGAAAATAACGAATAAAATGTAGCTCGCAAAAAAATATTTTGTCATAAAAGTTCCAAATTATTTCATATCATAATAAAACAAATAGCGTAGTAAAAAAATATCATCTTGCTTAGTTGGCTTAAAAATAATGAACAGTAAACATCGTTATTAAAAATCAATAAATTAACAACGATTTTTCAATCTTTGAGGAGAGATTTTCTGATTTTTCAATCTTTCTTTCTTTCTTTCTTTTTATCTTATTTTAGTAGAGACTTATATACGTTTAAATCAATGAATATATTTAGTAAATGACTGGCCAAATAATAAGTAAATTTAAAATCAAATCTGGAATATTTTCCATCAAGCTGATAAATAATATAAAATTTAAAATGATTCCACATATTGTGTTACTAATTGTGACACGTGTTTCGCCTCTTTCATAGGCATATTCGGCCTTTTTATCGCAAATTTTGCTTAAGTAATAAAGCAAGATTGATTTTAATATTCTAAAATTATATTTTACAAAAATGTAATTTGGGACTTTTTCTTTGAGAGGAAAGCGAGGAGAGGATGATAGAAGCAAAACAAACAATAATTATACCACTAATGACATTAACATTACAAAATAACAAAAAAATAAGATGGAATCAATTGAGAAGGGAACCAATTGGAAATAAATTTAGCAGTGGCGAGCAACCTGTAACACGTGTTGCAATAAGAGAAACAATACGTGGAGTAATCAAAGTTATTTAAAATTTTATATTAAAATCAACTTCCACGAAGTTACCGCCGAATTCATTGAAGGTTTATTAACTGTTTATCCTTCGGTCGATGGAATATTTCTTTATATTGAACAACAACCTTATAAAGCGATTGGTCGAATAACCTGTCCTACTAAGGATATTATTTAATTCTGTAAGTCCGAAGCTGCCTCTGAAAGATGAAAAACACGTGTCACAATACGTGGAATAATCAAGGCTATTTTTAAGTTTATATTAAAATAAACTTCCACAAACTTACTGCCGAATCCATCAAAAGTATTAATCTGATTGCGTTTTCTTTCAGGAATGTTGTACATGTAATTGTGAAATTTGAAACGTTTAGATGTTGAAAAAACAATGTGACGTCATTGCTGCCCTCCAGCTATGTCCTCGCATCAAATTGTATAAATATTCAAATCTTATTTGAACCCTGAAGCTCGGTACAAAAAACTAACCGTTTCCAACTGAGATATACAATTTGATATCTTAGGAATACTTTTCATCATGTAATTCAAAATGAAATATTTCAAGATTCCAAGTAAGTATTAAAATTTATTTTCAGATGCCAACTGTCAATTCATGATGGAAAAGCATTATATTATATTGAATTAGAAATACACATTTTTTCTAACCACTTCTGCATATATTTTATACTAATCAAAGCCGGCTTCACTCATCGCGAGGATTATCAATTTAAGTGATAATAAAGAGGCGAAACACGTGTCACTTAAGGTGATTACAGCTATGTCGGTTATTTAATCTTTAGTACATATGTGGCAAACCTTTTCAGAAGTCGGGCTAGATTTTCGAAATGAGATTTCTTGTCGGGCCACAATGTTTACAAATAGTTTTTTTTTATAATTATGCAAAGCAAACAAAAATTTGTTACATACTTATATAGTGGCAAAAATACGTTAAGTCGAGATTTGACTACTTTGAGAAAGTAATGTCAAGAAATGGAATTTATTGCGTAGAATTCTTTTTTTTAACTTTTTTAAATCGAATATTGAAGAAATTTTAAGTTATTTGAAGTAAACTGTGATTTTTTCACAAATGCTGACCAAGCATTATGAAAAACTTTTTATGTGCAAACAAGATACACCAGAAGTTAAATTAATCTCAGAAAAGAAACATGTTTTATTTCTTGAAAAATAAGTTTGTAATACCAGATCTTGTTAATTGGCTACACCAGGATTAATGAACAAAATTAGTCTGAAAAGCTTATTTCGAAAGGCTTTAGTATAGATTTACGCTTCTTAATCTTATGTGACGCAAATTTGCTAAAATATAATATTGTATTAAAATTTGTTCATAAAGAACATTGCTCTCAAACTAAAATTGAAACCGCAAAACTTTGAAGTCTGATTATCTTCAGCAGACAGAAAACGCCAGTCTAGCGCTGGTGAACCTTTTTTTAAGCATCAGCTAATTTTTAGTAAAAGTACATTGTTCGAAAAAATACCTGAAAATATACCAAATCAAAAACTGTCTTCCGCCTAAAAGTGATGCTCCTTTTATTGTAATTCCTGAATATTTCCTGTTTGATAAGCCTATTCTCTCCAATCAGATAGAGTAAAAAGGGAATAGTGGTTCGATAGTCAATCTCTCTACGGTTAGTATGTGGATAATTTTTGCCATTTATTAAATTAAGCGATTGGTGATCAATTGTCAGTAACAAAACAACATTATTTTTACTCACAATTAAGTGATCAATTTAGTCACTGCCGACATAATAATTTTTTGTTTAATGCATACAATTAGGAATATGCACATATATGACTTTTTTTGTGAAGTGTTTTGTGAATTTACTTAATTATGTATGTGAATATAATTGTGAAAAGGCGTAGAAAAGAAATAGTCGTATCATTTAAATTATGAAAATCAGTCTGGGAATGCTTAAACTTTTGACGATTCCACATCCATACAAATATTAACTTACGTTATCAACACTGGTTGAGCACGACTGCTATAGAATATTAACCCGTTTTGGTTTTGAAGTTGTGAATAAATGATACCCTCTTTAATCCCAAGAAGTCAAAGATAACCGAATTATTTAGCGGTGATTGAACTATATCTAAGTTCACCGAAATGGTGTAAGTTGCCTGTTCATGATAGTAAAAAATATACCCTTAAAAATATAGAAAAAATACGCAAATACCATTAAAAAAACGGCTTCACTGATTGGTAGAGCAATATGAGAAAAAAGCTAATACAAGTATTCACAAAAATCAATTCGAAATATTATTTTCTATACTTTTGGAATTTAATTTAATTTTTGAATATTTGGATTCCCTCCACACTGTAATTGAGCATGCTAGTTCATTTTCTGTTCCTTGTACAAACCCTATAAATTTTATATTACCATGAACTTCTACAAAGTTACGCCGAAACCATCGAAAGTACTATAAATAGTTAGTTGTCTTTTCTATAAATATTATAGAAATTTAGAATGTTAATTAACTGTGGTAAATATAATTTATTACTATGCGATATATATTTTTTACAGATCATTCGGTCTGGCGTAGCTCATCAACCCATCGGCTACAAGGAACGTGGATTACGCGTTGTTTTAGTATGTGTTTTGAGTTCCCCCGCAGCCAATGAGTTAAGCAAGAAAAACACAGGTCACGTCTTAAAAATTCGAGCACCAATTTTATATCAAATAATGGATAAGCCAATGAGCTTTCTGATGGAACACCAAAGCTTAGAACGAGAAAATCGCAAATTCTTCCTGATTCTATAGTATACTTTTATATCAATGTCAGGTTGATAGAATATGATGCCTTTAAACAATGCCAATGCAATTTAAAATCTTACGAGAGGCTATCTAGCTTACTAACTTTCCTTTGTAAGTGAATTAGGGTCACTAACAGAAATGCAGTGGCGTATAAAACTGACAGAAGATATAGATACCAGAAAGTCTATCGTACTTGCATATTAAAAATATGCATCCCAAAGTTGAACATGATGACAGATTTATAATTCTAATAATTAAATTCTAACGATTGATTTGCTTTGTCAAAGTTAGGAGATATACTAGATACAATTTTTATTATACACACACCGTTGCATCGGAATTATCAACCCTAATAACAATTATTATTTAACCCGTTACTGAAATTTTCTGCTTGATTATATTGTAAAGGGTTCGAAACCACAAATGCAACAATTAATTCATTGATGTTTTTTAATCAATTTCCAAATTTGATTTTTTGATGTTTTTAATTCGTCCACAATCACTTAATTAATTATTATTTTGATTAAATAAATGTAAAACTAGTATACCAACTAGTAATTTTCAATGATACATATATTTACAAATTACAGAATTTTTAATGTAAATTTAATTAGCCTAATGAGAAATAGTTTCAAATGAAAAATAGAAAAATGTTTCGGAATGACAATATCGAACCAAATAATCGCTATAATAACATATGGACCACATACATCTACGATAGAATATATGTATTTTTATTCTATTAATTTATTCTTACTTTACTCGATGAGTTAAGGATTGAGTGACTAAATTCGACCCAGTTATCGTTTGACAAATTAAATTGAAATGCTCAAGTGGTAGTCAACATGCTCCACATTGTAAGCTTAATTTTTCACTGTAACCACTTTTTGTCAAAGTAAAGCATCAAATTTCAGTGCGTCTGTAGCAATAGTTTATTTATTTGGTTAATAGCTATAAGCTTATATTATGTTAAGTGGCTTGCGGAGATTGCATTGTTAAAGAAACCATTCTTTTTTAATGGCAGTGTTCTTTACTTGTATTCTTCATTACGGGAAATGTGATACGAGACAGCACTGCTACGACGGCGTCTACGAGCTACGTCGTAGCATCTAAATCCATACAGCGAACTCAATTTTTAACTAGATCCAATTTATTGTAAGCCAACTGTGATTCGGACGGTGATTTCATAAAACAAATGCAGTAGACTGTTAAACTCAATTAAGCGCCAAGCTCTGCAACGCGAAATCGCAAACAAATAATCGCATTATGTATAATTCTCTTTGTTATTTGGAAACACGATAGCTAATTTCAAACAAACAACGTGCCACAATAATTATCGCACGCTGATTTAATATTTTGTGGAATGAGAATAATAATATTGTCTATTTAAAAATACATTGATTAATATTCGAATACAATATATTAACATTTTTTACTAATTTATAGTTCAGCAAAATGTATACTTTGTTTCAAATGGTTAAAACCTTTATAATAATAACCGCAATTTAAATTATTATATTCAAATTTAATAAAAATGCCAAGTATTTTCATCGTTGGTTTTTTACAACATTGCTTATAAGCTACATAAAAAAACATTGTGTAGTATAACTTCTATATATATTCTGAAAAAGATCAACGCCGACTTCGTTGATTGCGATCATTTTCTTCTGAACTAGATATCTTCGAAATTAGAATATATAAATAAACAATTATCCGCTAAGGAATATTTTTCACCATACAAAACAGCTATAAATGAAAACCGGGAAGGATTGCAAAACCAAATGCATTTCCAACTTTAAAAAAACTTAAAAAAAATTTGTAGCAAAATATAGATATTTATGACGTAACGCAAATTAGTTAGTTGTCCGTCATAGTATAGAAAAATGTTTGTAATTTTTTTTGATAGAACATACAATTATTTACTCCAGTTATTTATACTTGTAGTGACGGTAAATGCAAAAGTATAATCACGTTATCATAAAGCGCGTCACATTTTTTACGAGAAGTGATTTCAATATGCATTTTTTTCAAATCAGCCCGAAGTCTATTAGATCGAGACTTTACTGTGTTTTTTTACAATATCTGTTTAGAATATATATTTAAAACGCATTTTGAATATATAATAACGATATCTAGTCTTAACTTACATACGTAGTTATCAGAACACGGATAATTGGTCTCGTTAAAAAAGGACACAATTTATTTAATCCGATCACACTACTCTCCGTGTTGATTGACCAGAGTGTTACTTTTTAACAGTATTGACGTGAAAATTATTTAACATTTGGAAGTGCCACCAGCACCAAACAAAGTACTTATTGACAGACAAAAATGCATCTTAGTTTATATTTCCGCGCTCCGTTACGGCGCCGGAAGGAAGTGGACAACATGTCTAATTTCCCGCCAATCTTGTGCCGGATACACTCAACTCTGCCATAACGTCTTCAAAAGCATTCGCTTCCATTTGTTTTTATGAAAAATAAATTATAAGATTACAGCGTCCTGCTATGTACCAATTCATCTGTTGATTATATTTAATTTGGTTGTTCGTTTTCCAAAGGAGACACATTCGTGTCAAATAAAAAAGCTTTTATGGACGTATTAGAATATCTATTCGTATTTTGTATAATACGTCAGATTAAGCCCACCAATTATATAAATAGGCATTTCCGTGCTGTAAGCTGGTCTTTAACTACATTTTAAATACCTGATAATTATAGTTTATACCCATAATTGCTTTTACAATTCATTAAAAGTACGCGTCAGTTCAAGTTCATTCATAAACTTGAAAGGTCACTGATGAACACTCGTAGGATGCAAAAAGGAAACATAATCTCAGGAAAAGTAGAGAGTTTTAATAGTATAAAAATAAAAGGGCCAATCACATAAAACAATTTGAATTGTTTGATATTTGGCTTCATTCGAGCATGAAAAGCGCCGGAAGATGCCGAAAGGCGATACTCACATCGTTATCAACCAAATTCAAGGAAAAGTATTAAATTCAAACGATTCAAATTTACTATATGAAGGGTTTTAGGTATTTAGAGTATTTTAAAGTATTGACAGTGAACACCTAAAAAGTATTTAAAAGCGATTGTAAAAAATATATGTAAATATATATGAAATTTATAGCTGAACTCATCAGGTTGATCGCCAGTCAAGATATTTATAGAAAAACAAAGAATCGGTACAAAATAGTGGTGGTAATTTTATGAAATAAAATGACATGAAGCGAGATACATTAACTAGTAGGTGGTACAAGTTCTTCATGCAAGTTCTTCTCAACCGGAAATTGCCTGGATTTGATGTGAGGGTTATAGAACATGCCGGATATCTTGTCACTGTACAGGAAACGGCTAAACCTTTTGAATCGAGTGCGGTTCTGCGATACTGTACCCTGTGTTTCCAAAAGATTTTATCGTGCGCCGTATAAAAGGAGAAAAATATAAATGTATTCACCTCTATGAGTGGTATTTGAACGTACTATCTTTTTATCATCCCTTTGCTTACTTTTCACAGACGGTTCTATTTTCTTTTGTGAATGAAAAGTACCCACTTGAAAATTCACGTGTTATAAACAATAAAATTGTGTCATAGTTACGTGACAAAAGAAACTTTAAAGCTTACTCTCAATAAGTTTGAGTTTTTCAGTTTTTTCGTGCATACAAATAAATTTGAGCATTAATTGTCAACTTCAGTTAATCAAAAAGTAGTAAAAAAATTTACTGAATTCCACAATATATTTATTTAGATCGGGACCGGTTTCACTTGTGGTAAGTATTATCAACTGATGCTCGCCATGAGCCATTAACAAATCATTAGTTGAAAACCGTGAACTAAACCTGATCTTTATAAGTTTACAGTGGATTAAGATTTTTTTTTAAATTATTTTTTCATATAATGCCTTTCCACCGAGCATTAAAAGAGAACACATAACAAGTGATCATTTGAACTTTTTATCTTTATAGTAATATTTAAAAGTATTTGTGTGTGCATTTTACATTTTTTTTAAACATTTTGGGAACGCTACTAAATTAATGTCATTGATTTCTTTGCGTTTGTTTTTCCGAATTCTTCTACATTAAAATCAGTTAACTGTTATTTTTTTATGAAACCTATTGCAATGAATAAATAACTAGTCTCAGAATGTAACAACAATTTAAAGATAGTCATACGTACAGACAATGCTCGCGATGAGCGAAACCGGTCCTGATCTTTATCAGAATATTAGTGGAAGTAGTACAATACATACATTGCGTTTTATTTATTTGTGTTTTGTCGTAATGGAGATTTTGTGCAGTGCTACATTTTGTTTTTAAATCGCGGCTATTTCTTTTTATTCACAAGCCGTTGCTTTTTTATAAAAAAAACAATGAAAACAATGAAAATTTCGAAAATTGTGATTACTTTTGCTTTGGAAGGTTTTAAGCACCAAACAAGTGGTCAACTTACACGAACGGCAGACAGCTAGCCCCTATAATAACGAGAGATAAACGATTATCTATCCATTTCATTGTTCTAATTTCAAACTTCACATTGAGGCAAAGGGCAAACTTCATGATGTCATAAGCTAAGTGTAATTTTTGTAGTACTTTTTGAAATAATTTAATCTGAGCCCTATTTTACGTTGTATGTATATTCGGTAAGAGCAAATAAACAATATTCAAAATATCTTGTGTTTACATGATTCGGAAATTGATTTCCATTTAATGTAAGCATTTATGTTCTCAGTAAATTGTTTTGCTTAGCAGAAGACAGAAGGCTTACAAAAATAAACATTTTGGAGCTTCTTTGTTTTAGAATTTCTGCTAGATAAAGATCGACACATAAAATGTACTTAGATTCCTAGATGTTGTATGTATTACATTAAAAGGAAAACTTTAAGCTTCACCGATAAATTTCATATCAAATAAACAAAATTAAAAGACGGATTGATCATACACGGGATATTTCAATAGGGACGCTCGATTTTTTTACTTATAGCAGTTATGTTGTTAATGTAAAATCTTTCAAATTAATGTCAATTGTTTAGTAGTGTACGGCAAATCATCATGGATGGTTATAGAAGAACGTATGAAAATCATCAAATTTTATTATCATAGTCACTACTGCGTTCGAGACACGCTCGTCACTAAAGTCATCTTTTACGACGAGACCCATTTGTGGATGAATGGATATGTGAACATGTGATGTGTGTGTGTGTGGTATGAATTTTGATCTAGCGGAATCATCGGTCCGCACTTCTTCCAAAATAAACCTGACAATAATCGAAGATAAGCAACTTTTGGTTGCCTAAACTGAATAATATGAATATCAATAACATGTTGCTCTAACAGGACAGCGCTACGTGACACACAGCACATGCCACGATGGAAATTTTACACAAACGAGCGTCCTTCTTGTTACAACCTATGTAAAGTCATATTTGAGGACACTCTTATTTCATGAAATTTCATATCCGAAACTCAAAATTAAGTAAGTCGCATGTTATTATATGCATGTTTTTTTTAAGTGAACTACATTGAAGTAAATGTATTTAATTTGACTTATTTCAATGGTAACATTTTGAACGCGCATTTTTAAGTACTAAGAATTGTAGAGATAGCCCAATTTGAAATAACACCACAAAAATATTACGTATGCTTGTACACATAAACATCCAGATATAAATTTGAGTCGGACGAAAGTAGGTTAGAAACGTGCATTCATTTTCGGCGAAAAAAAGCCTTTGAAGAAAATCGCTTCCTGTCACATCCTTCCTCCGTTTTCAGTAGCACCTGCAGGCAAATTTCCAAGTCACCATTGTCAAGTATTAAAAATAGAAGTTTTTCTTTAGACTTTTCAGATTTTACGATAAGCACTTTTGTCGCGACGGCATATGACGGACTTTTGCGTTAAATTTGATATAATTACAGTGCAAAGTATACGAATTATAAATTATGGATATATGGTCACGGGACAGAATCCCAATTCTCTCGAGCTAAGCTCAAAAAATTTATACATACTGACTTATAATTTTATGTTTTGACTTTGAGTTCTTGTGGATTATTCTAAAATGTGGAATCAAAATGATTAAATCTGATGAATATTACTGATTATTGTATGACTACTGAAAGAAGAATTTGTTTTTTAATATTATTCTTTTTATTTTAAACAAATAATATACTTATGTGACTGTCTCTATCTGTATAATATTATTATTTGTGTAGTTTGTGGTTGCATTTTTGCTCCTGCAAATTAAAACACTTCGATGTCATACTTATTGCGAAGTATTCTTTAGGATCTTGTGAAAAATTATCTTATGAAAACACATTTTTATTAAATATCAATATAAACTATCGAGCTGTTGGTGGCCGCAGCAAAATCCTCTGGTGCCCGCACATGAGAACCACTGATCTAGAACCTTCTCAATAATAAGATGATGCATTTAAAAAACAAGTGGTAGGAAAATAGCTCCGTGGCTATGTAGTGTTGCACGGTGAACTTTAACACGTTAGCAAGCATTCTGTTATAATCAATATTTGCGGGCTTTTAATAACAAAGGCCGCTTGCTTTTGGCAAAGCTCAACAGAGGGGCGGAAGAAGCCGTCGCCACCGAAACCGGATGCAGCGATCCCGTAAAGCCCTGTGAGGGAACACCCTTCGGTTTGGACCCTTTTCAAAACACTAAAAGCACACTTCACTTCAAGCCTACGCACTCTTTTATAGTACTTAGAGGAATCATTAAAAAAAGTAGGAGCTTTGTGAGCCTCGTAAAAATCACCATATTCACGATTTATTTTTTCGTTTGTTTATATTTATAACGTTCATCATCAAAAATACTAACGACATTGATGATTCTTTGAAGATTTCTAGAATATTTTTTTTATTCCGTGCAAACACAAAAAATATTTTTTCAATACTAATTTCTCATAAAAAATACAAATAGTGCGTTTTTACCAAGAAATTTTAAGCATAATATAAAATTAAAATTTTTATAAGCTAATCATTTTAATATTAATTTAAAATTAGCTTGTATGGAAAAAAATCTATTGTATACTTCTGAATACAATTTTGACTGCAATACTCATATTATATCTGTGTATGTGTGCTTTGATTGAATTGAAGAACTTGTACTTTTTTATTTTTAAACTTAAATTTCAGTGGCACCGATAAGGATTCGAACAAGACTCTCCCTCACAGATACTTTAGGTCGCACTGTTGTGTCGTGCGTTACAGACAAACATACACGCAAATATATTTTGTATTTTACTGATTGAATTGGGATTTGCTTGGTAGAACTCCATTATAATACGGTAAAAAAAATAACAATGTATTTTAATTCTACAGAAAATATTTAATATTTTTGTTGATAGCTATTTCAGAGAACAACAGAACTATAGTTCTGACGATGGCGTAAGCCGAAATAGCTATCAAACATATATAAAATGATTTCTGTAGAATTAAAATACATTGTTATTTTTTTCACCGTTTCACTGATTCTAAAAATAAAAACCAATTGATTACTGAAATGAATGTACCTGGACGGATTTTCCGATTCCATTCTCTGCCGAAATCCATTCACCCGAACAATGTGCTACTTCTACAAGTCAAAAAGCACAATCTCGTATAGAAAATAATATTATATGAGATATTTATACATACAGGCGATTCACCCAGACTGTCCTATAAATCTTTCTTTGAAGACAGGCTACACGCTAGAGGTCCAGGATGCAATCTCAAAAGTGCATTTCTTTCGAACGTGACTTCAGTTTCGAAAAGTGCATACAATCCAGATCAAAGAATACTTTGTGCATTTACTCACAAATGGTATTTGATTCCAATATAACTAATAATATACTTTCAAATAAGTACTGTCAACAAAGAGAGACTTTCCTTATGTTATTTGTATGAAAGATTTCTTGTAATAATTGTAAAACATTCTGAAAAGTAGGTAATATTTTGAAAAGAAGAATACATTTTACAATGATATACAATGAATATGAGATATTTTTGAGGATTTTGATCGATATTTTATCGTCTTTATTGCATTGGACCCATGGTTGAGAGTCAACACCGTTAGCTTCGGTTGACAATGTTACGGGATCAAATATCAGTCACGGTAGTTTTTAATCGTACTCTCTCGCACACTCATCGACCATAAAAAATGAGAGAAGCGAGAGCTAACTAACTAACAAGATAACTAGAGACTTACTTTCACATATCGTTTTTTCGACCGATTTTTGGATTTGTATTCAAAAGAATGGTTGCTTTAATGTTTTGAATCCGCTTTTCAAACATAAAATGGAGTACAGATTGTGGGGAGCTTAATTTAAGACCATAAGCGCCTTGTGACCTTTTTTTCCTTATCCATTCTAAATAAGGTAGTAAAACGAATGACTTACAACCAGTAAGTAATGGAGATTTTTGATGAAAAGTAAAAAAGTAAAAAAATCAAAAGATTTAAATTTGATATTGATATTCCATCAAGCACCTTCAGTCGATGTCTTGAATTATGTATTTGGACTTTTCATTGAAATCGGATAGCAGTAAATGAATGTACAGTAATATTTTCGATAGATTCGGCGGTAACTTTGTGGAAGTTCATTTTAGCATGAAATTAAAAATAAGTAAGTTTATTTCACGTATTGTGTGACACGTGTTTTAACTCTTTCAGAATCATCATCATACTTAATAAGACACTTCGACACTTCCCACATTGCTATAGTAAGTCTGATGATGCTTCTGAAAGAGTTAAAACACGTGTAACTATGTATCACACAATAAGTGGAATAAACTGGGGTATTTAAAAATTACATATTTAGTGTACAGTTGATTGAAAGCTTTTGCAGCTAATTTCATAACGCGTCATGAAGCTATATAAATTCCATTGCAGACAATGTGTTTTGTTTTTGGCAATATTATAGTGCATCATGAATGTATTTTTCATAACATTTCCTTAACATATGTATATGCAATAAAACACCATATTTTCATGTAGTATAGTGACTACACCAGATTGAATATGTTTTTTAGAACCGCAAAAGGAAAGGTTAAAGTCAAAATCCGTTTTTAATATATCTCCACACAGAATCACAGCGCAATACTATATTTATTTGATCATTCAATCAATTTCGGTTTCTTTTCATGCAAAATAATACTGAATAAAATACATACATAGTAGCAAGGAAATTGTTGTTATATTAAATGTTGAAAACCACACAGCATGTCAAAAACGGTATTTAATTAAATACAATATTATTTGGTTATAAATTTTAAATATGAGGTACTACATTCTGATACCGCAGCAGGGATTCGTTCCGGAAATTATTTATGCAGCGTAAACATTTGCGGGGATATTCGCTCGCCGACCGAAATACAGCGACAGCTTTTAGAATAGTACTATGCATACATTACCGCACACAAGCCGCATTAGCATTTGCATAATATCGTGTCATTTATTAATGAGAAGTTATTATTTCTGACATCGAATCGAATGGTTTTTTCATATTGTATTGCGAAACCTGTCGAATGGTAGAATTGTACAACATAGAAATGTTGGAAATCCAATTAAAATTATAACGTTGAAATCAATGAAACACAGTCGAAGCCACACATACTTGTTCATAGACAACACAGGCAGATTACGACATCAAAGCGCATAGCTTTACCACAGCTAATTGTTACATCAATTTGCTGTTGTGAAAGGAATACAACATATTTTATATATAAATAAAATTCTTTGTTATATCCGTTTCATTATAATTCGTCTAATTATATAATATAAATATTTAATTATACACATTTATTTGTAAGAACTATTTTTCAGAATCCCCATGACAGTTGCACTGGAAGAGTATTTTTTCCCACTTTGCGCCTGACTCATCATTATGAAAAGTATTCCCAATTTTTAAATGCATACCTGCGTTGGATTTTATAATGTTAATGATAATGCGTACTTAATTGGTTTTTAATGTAGTAGCTTGTTTTGCTAAGAGGTATTCAACATTTTAATAAAAGTCTATTTTGTTTTATTTGCATATATGTATTACTAGTTGTTTGTCATTCCTTTTCAGTCTTACTTAATAATAACGATGTATTTTTATATTTCTTATCAGTTGATAATGCTTGTGATGAGCGAAACCCGTCCTGATATCAATAAATACAATGTGGAATAAGTAGTAAAAATTTGTTATTATTTTTATTATTATATTTCATTATTTAGATATAATAAAAGTAACATTTATTTCAGATAAATCTGTATTTATTTAATGAAGAGAAAAAACAGATTAAATTTAGAATAACAAAATTCTGAGTAAAAATTCAAGATCAATTAAATTAATTAATTTAAATTGTATATCGGTATTAAAACAGAGACACAGAGTATTATACAGTTGGAGTGAATAAGGAATCTCAAGAGCCTGAATACAGAAGTTCAGAAAAAAGAACTATGTGAGATAAGCCACAAAGATAGCTAAATAGCATAAAGTAAGATATTCCTAGGAAATAATAAATAAGTATAATCTTCTGTGCCACTGATCAATGAGTATGAATGTATAACGCATTAGTTCTAGAAAGAGCTTTTAAAATAATTGAAAAACATCTATTATGGCAGCTTTTAAAAGCTGTTATCGATTTGCAAGTATTGGCCTAGTTCTGTCATGCACGCTGTGTTAAATATATACTTAATAATTATTATTATGACGGAAAATGCAAGCAATAATAGTTGTGCAGGTTTTTTTTCTGAAATTATTTCCTATGCAGTATTTTACGGCTTAACTGTGTCACACTAGCCACGCTATGTCACGTGATTTTAAACTAGAACACTGTAGTGGGTAAATATAGTATTTATTGGTTGCAAATTGTATATCAATTGTTGGAAATTAAGTGTATTAGTAAAAATATTTATTATTCGAAGAAGAGGCTGTATAACGGTTAGCTGAAAAAATGAAAAAATTGTAGGCTAGTCACGCAATTTCTTAGTAAAAGAAAGTAGCTTATTCTACATACCTTGTCCGATTTTATCTATGTAGTAAAGAAGGCGGATGAGAAGAATGTAAAAACATCATAGACATTCAAATTCAAATTCAGGAAAGTATTTAGGCCGGTTCGCGGTGTAGTGGTCAAAGTCGTTGGATTCCGTAACGGACCACCCGGGCTCGAGCAGATATTTTCAGTCGAATCTATTCCAACGCAATGGGTGTTTGTGTTGTTAAAAATTCTTTTCCACGATTTCGATCCCGATCCCGGTGGCGAGAGCGAGTAGCTTAATACTAGTCCAGCCTTAATCCTCGTATTATTTCACTCATCAAATGAGTAAAAAGCAATTCTCAGAAATCAAAAACATATACACTTCCGAGATATACTCCGTGAGGAGTCCCATACGCTCTAAGTTGGGAGCGAACATAAAATAGTAAAGTTTTAAAAATAGTACGATGTTACGTTGGACGACATACCACTATCAAATTTGTAGCCATTCTTGATGTTATGAGCCATTGAATTACTTTTTAACGATGTCACATTTAATAACATACGGAAATTTTTAATGTATCTACGCAATATGTATACAATATTCGGGTATTATAAAATGTGTGTATGAAATTTAACGATATTAATGTAACACGTATGTATGTATTATATACAACCAAATTTATACAGAACTTGTTTTGGATATTTTCCTGTGCTAAAAACAAAACTGCAGTATTCGATATGTAGACAGAAGAGCTAAGATTCCAATTTTAAAATTGGAATTCATCTATGGTACATTAAATATGAAATCACACGTAAAGCGGTTGAAAGTTGCGCGAGATTGAAAATATATGAAAAAACGAATTGTTAAGAAAGAACATGAGGTTATCGGATAAAAAAAGGAATATATTTTTTAAAGAAGTGAGTTGCGTATTTTACATACCGATCAAGCTATCGGTGAAAACGATCAATGATTTATGACGTAGAAATAAATAGGGAAGTTTTAATGTTTCTGTAAGTTACGACGTAGCTTCTCAAAATATATTTTATGCCGAGATATTTTCAATATGAATATTACAGCGGTTCACAGCTAGATGATGTTACAACAAACACATATTGACATTCTTGAAATATATATTTTAGTGTCGGTATGTGCTGAATACGAAAATACATATTTTTTCATATTCAATTTATTGATATCATATTTTAAATATTATTTATTTAAAATAATGACTTTCCACTAAGAGGGGACAGTGGACCCATTTAAGTGATGAAAATTTTATCGATGAAAATTACTAAATAAAGCATTTTTTTAATAATTTTAAAACCGTGTTTATGCGAAAATTGGATCATTTCAATTTTGTACTTTTCCATTAGTTTTATCGCTTACAATGCGGGTTTCGCCTTTCAGTGCCCGAATAAACTAAAACTTTCTCCTCATCGAAAACCAAACAATTTAAACTATTCAAATTTTGTATTGAAATTCCATCAAACACAACAATATTGAAAACAATTTATTGGTTCAGTTGTTTACACACATTTTATAATCCTATTTTTTTGTACCATGTCCTCTCCCAAGATATAGTATATGGAGCTCCTCACAGAGTTTATCTCGCAATGTTTTGTTTTCTTCGAGAACTGCTTGTAATTCAGTTGCTCAACTTCTCTTTTTCGAAGAGAGTAGGGATTGGAAGGATTGATAAAGGACTAGTGGTTAGATAATTGATTACGTTAAGCGCCACTTTTTGGGATCGAAAAGGTGGGATCGGCTTTTTAACAACAAATACACCGATTTATCGATTGAAAAAATCTGTTCGTACTGGGAATCGAACCCGGGCGGTCTGACACGGCGACCAACGACGTTGACCAGGGACGGATAATTACCATACTTTGATTAATACTACGTTGTGGCATCATACTTAAGCTTTTCATTTTTTAATCCACTTCGATTGGGGGTTCGCGTCCCCAGTGCACTTAATATGAATATTTTTATCGCTTAATGCCAACCTGCACTTAATCATTCAATGTCCCCTGCCCCCGAACCAGACCCACCCCCAGCCAGTCTATGACGGCGAGCTTTAAAGCTTCTAGCTTCTGTAGTGATCGTCGATATTGTGGCTAACGGTGACTAAGCATGACATTTGAACAATTATCGTAAAAAATACTTTACGCGAATGAGTGCACTTTTACATGATCCGATAAAGCAACAACAGAAATGACGATTGTATAATTCTTCAGGACTTTATATTATTGATTTTATAACCGTACCGTTGAAAATGCGCCATTATTTGTCCTTCCAGTGGAAGATACATGAGTTACAATTGTATTAATGTTTCAATGCGCCCCCTTAGTTAGAGGCAAAAAACCAATTTTCAAGAGAGCCAAAAAACAAAACTAATGGTGCCCAGTAGAATATTTTGGCCCCTTATAAGCAGAAACACCTAGCTTATTTCACCAGTGATCAATTTTACCTATCTTTAAGCAAATACAATTTTTTAATTATCTTTGATGCTTTGGCTTTTTGATTAATTAGATAAATTTAAGTAGTAATTTAATATAATATGTCGTTTTAAACATACGTGATTGTATATCTTCGTATCCACTTTTTCCATCGATGTTTCTTCGACAAATAACGTAATATATTGTTCTAGTGGTGGCATATTCAAAACCACAAAAATAGAGATACGTATACCTTTTCCTAAGATGCCGATTAGATAAATTAACTCTTTAGTACTTTTGTCATGGTAAACTAAAATAACTCGAAATTTCCAATTGGGTTCAGCCAGAGAAATGAGATAGTATAATACATATTATCAAACGAACAGATAGGCCCGTGCTGAGACCACGATACGGTCAACATCATATTTGGATTTTTTCAAACGTAATAAGCTATCGATTTTTTATTTATTTTAGGCCTGTGTGGGTGTGTGTTATCTTTTATCCCCGAGTTGATCTCTTTTTATATTAAAATATTTTACACCGTTTAAGTCCCGTGATAAAAAAACTTGCATAGTTTAAAATTAAATAATTGAAGTCTCTAATAATGATCCATCCAATGATATACAACATTTTCGCAATTATGAAATAAACATGTTACTATGATCAATAACACATAGCCCCTGGTTATGTTAATATATTTTTATTAGATTTTCGAGAATGCCCGAGCGAAATTTTCTGAACCATCGTTGGCACTTCCTTGCGTCCAGTATATCACCGTAAATCTCACAAATGGATTTCGTTGCTTCTGTTGCAGTTTTTTTTTTAATGGAACAAAATCAGCATACAGCTTCTTAAAAAACAATAACACACGTCTTTACTAGGTAACAGACCAAAACACACGTTTATTAAAAAAACGACATTAACTACGGGATTACCTTAATATGATAATTTCAACCGTGTAATAAAAAACGTAATCATATAAAATATTAAATTCTTTCCGCAATAATCAAAACGGATACACAAATTCTTATGATGTTGCGATCAATCCATTATGTCGGCAAGTCAGGAAATTGTCCCTCTGCCGTTACCGACCGTCCAGCGCAATAATGGCGGACACCGGAAGCCGTGGAAACTCAATGGAAATTGGCGGTAATATCTTCACATTTATGAACGGCATTATTTAAAAGCAGTAGGGCTTTCCAGAAAACACATCAATAAGTTTAAAAATGTATATATTTACTTGAGTCGATATTTCTTATGATGGTTATGATTTTAAATAATTGTATGAAAATTATTTTACTAGTTAGAAAATTATATTTCAAGTTAATCATACCTCAGTCATACCTTATAATTCTTACATTAACTCTGTATAAATATCACTGTTTCGTTGTGTTTCTTATCAGTTGACAATGCTCACCATGAGCGAAACCGGTTCTGATCCAATAAATTTTATGTGGAATAAGTACTAAAATTTTTATTATTTTCATTATAATGCCATTCCATCAAGTATTGACAGTGAACACCATAAAACTGTTAAAAGGGATTGTTTGATTGCGGAAGAGCATTTGCATATAATTTCACAGATTAAGTTATGTATATCTAAATATATCAGGTGACATCTGAAAATAAAAAAAGGGGATAAAAATTAGCAATTTATATACCATTGCTATATTCCATGGTGACGGCATAATTTGTGCACATAATACATATCAAGCATAGCATTTTCACTATGACATACTATAAATTTCATGACGGGCCACGGGTGATGCATCATATATGTTTAGTAAAAAGGAGCAGCCATGGAAGTAGAAGTCTGCACGGGCCGAAATTTTAAAATTTTACCCAGCCCGAGCCCGAAAACCTCCGACCCGACCAGGCCCAAGCCCGAGGCTCATTTCCAAAATCTTACCCGAACTCGACCCGAGCCCGACATTTTTCAGCCTTGCCCGAAAAAAACCCGAATTTTTTTACGACAATTCTAATAAAAATTAAAAATAATTAAAATTTACTCAATTATCGTGTGTGCAGTTTTGCAAAATAAATTTCTTCTAAATTACTTAATAACGTAATGACTTAACAACGTGAATTGGTTACCAATTTACTATTTTAAATATTTTTGTAAAAAAAGCCCATTTCTTGCCGGTAAATTTAAGAAAAATCAACTAACCAAATCGAATCACACCGATCAAAACAACCATGTAAGAAATACTGAATTTGGGATCATACATATTATGAAATTTATTATGCGTATTGTACAAACTCCTCAACAGCAGACATCATTAAAAAATACTATACTGGCGACAGCAGTCATTAAATTAAGTACAATGCGTTTTGTTCTATCGAATGAGTGTGTTCATAGTGTGTGTAATGAGTGTGTTTTAAAATAACGAACATGGCGTCGAAACGATGACTGTAATACGAGTACGTGAAGTTTATTATAGTATTAAATTTAGATTTACGATAATGGTGAGCTCAATCAGAAATGGCCCGATGCTTGTTATATTTTTTGTGTGCCTCTGCCCGAGCCCGGCCCGGGCCCGAATCCAAACCCTCGTTACCCGGCCCGACCCGAGCCCGTGCAGACCTCTACATGGAAGCCAAAGAAAAATATGTAATGCATCGTATATGTAACGTTGTAAATATTTTGTGTGCTTTAAAAAATGTACTGCTTGTCAGAATAAGCGCAGTAATAATAAACATTTTTGTGTTTATAAATCTGACACATTTGAAATTTGCAGGTAGACCTTTTTGTAAAAGGTGAAATCTCCCTGTCGGCATTTTCTCGGCACGGCTGTAAAGATAATAACATGTTTTCACAGTTTGTTTACAGTGCAGTTTCTCTTTTGTTTTTCACACTGGAAATAATATAAATCAAAAGCACAACATACTGCCAAGCACCTGCGGAGGTTCTAAGAAAACCCTTTTCAATATCACCAGTCTAGACTAGAGCATTTGTTTATATTAGTTCGATGACTGTGAATAGTATATGCTTCCAATAATTTCAGCAATTATTGTTAATTAATTTTGATACGACCGCTATGCCATGCAAAACAAACTTCTATCATTAGTTTGCATGATACGCGATACAACAAAATCTCATTATCGTCTAGACTTATGAAACCAACAGTAAAGAGTAACAGTTACACAACTAAGCGATAACACAACAGTATAACACTAACGCAGTAGTATATGGTGGCATTCGAAATTGATGATGCGTATTTATAAAAGACCCGAGACCGATCAATCGTAAGGGAGAGTGTATGATAATTTATTGATACAGTTAGACACTATCATATGATCCGTCTGAAAGCAAAATACGATATGCCCACATTGCATTCATAGTATATATTTGGGTGAACAAATTGGAGTTTTGCAGTGAATTTCATATTAAACTTCCAGATTAATTGAGCTCTTACTACTTGACCACGGAGGCCAAATATTGTTGTTTATTGTAATAAATTAAATTAGAGTTGACGCCAATGCAACATGCGTTTGACAAATATAAAAAAGATAGTGCACAGTATATAGCAAAACATAATAATAATTAAATAGAGATAATGACATAAAGAAAAGTTCATTGTTGAAAATGTCCACTTCTTTCGGCAGTTCATTTACCAACCGAGCAGTCCTTGTGGCTAGTGACTCAAATAAACGACGCGACAAACAAGTTTTTATAGTAATAAATATTTGGTTGTGCTTATGGCCACGTGAGCAAAAACTGGGAGCTGTTTTAAGATTTTTCAGAATTATCGGATTATAGGATTATCTCGGCCCCAAAGATGAAGATTTTTTTTAAATATTGAAAATGATCTTCAAGCTTCAAGTGAGTGAAACAAAAGCATTCATTAAAATATAGCACGAAAGTCATTGACAACTCTTAAATGATTATAATTAATTTTGTAAGGAATGTTAATTAACGAATGACAATGAAGGACATGAAACTTATTCACGGCGTTGACTATAGTAGGATATTTGTTTAAAATAAGACTTCTGTGAAATATGAAACTGTGCCACAGGCATGCTTAATGTATAACATGCGTGCATTACTTTGAAACACGTGAATGTATGGGTGTAGTGATGTGCCTGTATGAGAGAGTATTAAAGCGTTACAACATCGCCTATGACGTAAGCAACGCTCGCTCAAGTACCTCTGGCGAAAGCTCTGTAAAAAAGGCATAAAAGCTCGCATGAAGGCAATGGCCATTGCTCTCACAAAAGAGAAAATTTCTGTACTGTATGTGTATGTGTGTAAAAACTGTTACTTACACACATATTCAAAGATGTTAATGTGGAAAACATTCAGAATTTTTTCCATCTCTTCGCAAATTATTTGGTCAGTATCTATTTCATTTTTTTGGACAGAAAATTATGTAAGTTGGCAGTAATACATCACAAATAGTCAGCTTGAATGTTGTCAGTGACTTAAAACGACTGTATTAACCCTTTCACTTATTTAATCATAAGCAACACAACAACTTCACATACTCATATTTAGTTTTAATTTAATGACTGGTTACGGCTTATTATTGATAGCTTTTCTTAATTGTTGATAATCCTGATTATTTTTTCAAATTACATTTAAGCGGTTAATTAAAAAAAAAAAGGATATTTTTAAACAATTTAATTTTAATAATTTCGATAGATTCGGTAGTATCTCTGTAAATGTTTAAATAAAAATAAAATTAATAATTTTGTTATTCCACATCTGAAAGGGGTTCACAAAAAAGGCGCAGCACGTGTCACTACTTATATCAATTAAGTTTAATATTAATTCTATTAAATTTAATTATTTTATTCCGAAATTACCATACCGAATACTAAGAGTGCGCGATTAGTTAATCGACTAACTCATGTCCTCTTCTAGCACCATCTTATTTTCGTAAAATATTTTGTAAATGAAGGATAAGTAAGTTACTGAAAATCTGTTTTCGTAAAATACGAGAAGTTGAAAAGCTATATTTGGGTACAAAAAAAAAACTAGTGAACGAAACCTTGAAAGTAGAAAATCAAATTTACGAGTTCATTTTGCCGTCCCGTATAATTACAATTCCGCCAGTTATGTTAATAATTTAATAACAATTCAGCGCTTATCCAATTTCAATGTAATTACATACAATTTCTTTTCATAAACTTGCTCTCTAAAAATAGAGTTAGTTAAGTGAAGCCAAAATTAACCATGACGGCAAAATGTATTCATGAAATATTTTACCGAGTAAAAAGTTACAATTTTAGGAACCATATCCGCCCTCATGTGGAATATAAAGAACGTCTGTAAAATATTTCTTATAGAAGCATATGGAATCAATATACTAGTATGGCTTTCAATCTTTCACTTTTCGAATGTTCGACGATAGGAAATGATTCGTTTTTAATATCTCTCTACATCCAGATATAAGAAACAGAAAGGCGCGACATTTATGGAAAAATATTCTTTAAAATATTGCGTCTTTTAAACAATCAGTGAATGAAAACAAAAAAATCACACAACCTTTATTGGGAAGGCAAATAAGTAAAATGCCTAAAAGCATTACAAACTCTGTGGGAAACTGGGCTTTTCAAGGAGTACATATTTGGCGAAAAGTATTTTCAGACGATACTCACGATACTGTATTTATTTAAATCGCCCAATATTTTCTATTTCAGAGAAAGTAAGAGTGGAAGAAATATTTAACAAGAACTGGTTTTAAGCCTCTTGATGTTTTGATATCAAAAACGCACAAAAAACTATCCACTAGCGGAATAAAAAAAACTTATGCTGGAGTATTGCAATTGTGCGCATTAATATATCAATTTCAAAATTAGTTTCGTTAAATTAAAAAAAATCATCAACTATTTTGATACTGGAATATATTATTTGGAATTAAAGTAGAAGAGAAGAGACAATACAAAAAACCATTCCCAGGATCCCAAATATTAAACTACATTTAAAAAGGCTTAACTCAACAAGACTTGAATCCAGACCCGTTCAAGTAAAGTTAAATCATAAGACTACAAATTTCGACAATGTTTTAATAAAAAAAAATACTAATAAAAAGTGTTTTACCGAGGTAAACCTGTTGAATATTGATACTTACATTTATTGAATATTTATTATGCTGGCGATGTTTTTAGACAGAAAAATTTGAATTTTGTCGTCCATTTTATACCATTACATGCGCGAGAAACAAATTAATATTATATGAAGCAAAAAAGCAAACAAAAAAGTACAAGAAATGGAATATTTTATGTATATGAAATAGTATGAGGAGTATTGATCAATATTTTAAATATTCATGACTGTTAGAAAACACGCTAAAGTAGTTATTATTACACAAAGACAGGTGTGCAAGCTTTCCAAAACTTCATGTACATATATTTATATCTAGTTTACGAGATGTAGAATCATACATAAGATAAATAAACCTATACTATTTTAAAACTTCTATAAAGTTTTTTGCCATATCCAGAGCTAATCTATAATTTAAAATAGTGCTTTTTTAAAACAGCTGCGAGGTTTTGTGTTGCAATTTAATATTTAAATACTTTCTTGCAAAACGCAAACATAAACTCAGCCATTAAAAGGTTTCTATACAGTAAAATTAAAAACAGTTTTCATTAATTTATTTTCATTTGTTTACAAAATAACTTTTAATGTGTTAACTGTCACTTTATTTGTGGTACTTTCACGTTTAATTTAATAAATATCACTACCGGTTTCGCTCATAGCTAGAATTATCAACGGAGTCTCAACCAACTCAAGCCAATCAACTTAGAATCGGCTGATAATGCTTGCGATTGATTTTGATCTGGTTAAAGTTTAATTATAGTAGAAAAGAAAGTGGTTTATTTATTTTTTTAATTATTTGAAAAATAATGCACGTATTTTTGTTTTTTTCTTGGCTGCGGCCATACTTTATTCAGATATATCAATACTACTTTCCAACATGGTAAAGTTCCTCGCAACAAAGTTGGTTTCTATCGCTCTGTACTTGGCTTTGATTCGACCTCTCCGACCTTATCAATATGTTCCACATTGAGTTGGGATGAGGTCTTGAAAAAATAGCTTCTCTGGTAAAATTTATAAAAATCCCATGCCGCGTTAACTCCTATGAAAATTTTCCAAATCAACTATGTATAGAAAGGCAGCTGTAAGTTGCGAACGACGACGAAACACCAGCAGGGCCGTCGCATGAATAAGTCAACTTGTCTCATATTTTCCACGACGAGAATTTCCATATTTCTTTGTGCGAGCGTTAGGCCTCGAACCCTGAGGGGGTTGGAAATGCGGCGCTAAAGCTTTGCAAGCGAAGCGAGTCACTCACCCTCGAGTCTAACTGGGCCCCTTTACCCCCCAAATCGGGATACCAGGAACAGTGGCGGCCGGTGACAAAAATATTATGGAGTGCAAAAAATTTGCGTTAAGAAGGACTAAACCCTTATTTAACGTAATGATATACAGGTAGTCCTCAACTTACGACGGTTCGACTTACGAAAGTTCATACTTTAACGTAGAAATTTATTGTTACATATAATAAGTCATTATTTACGCATTTAATATATGTGAATAATTAATAAATTGTGCCCATAATGACCGTTAAAAGGAGAAGCTTAAAAAGGAGAATACTAATAGCCTTAAACTAAAAAGGAAAAAGCACGGAGTCTTTTTGAAAACCTGAAATAAAAGGAAAATAACGTGTTCGACGAAAAAAAATATTAAATTCGATGTACGAATAATTCGATTTTCACGAAAATTTCACGAACGAATCTTAGTCGCAAGTCAAGAAATTGGTGAATACGCAGAACGTATGTGCAAGTTGATACATGTATGTATTCGGCAACGATCGTCGTAGTTAAGAAATCTTTTCTAAGGAGATCTCAGCATCCAATGACCAAAACTTCTCGACACAAACCTCTCCTAGAGACCTCAAAAAATTTTTTATTTCTGCCCAGTGCAACAACTCTGTTTGCCATATTACGCGTCACCAATTTACTTTGGTTTTACTATATTATTACGTATTATTATAAGCTTGGCGACGTCCGCTTAACATGTGCGAATCATCCCTTCCTGCAATGTATAGGAAGGAATACACAAGAAATTTAAAATGAGTAAATTTTAATATTTTTATTTGATGTTACTTGTTGATGAAATATAAATGGATGATCAGTGCACCACTGCATCATTACAAGAGCCGTCCCTGCCAGGGAATAATGTAGTAAATTTTAAAAGCACGTTTTTGATATCGGATAATTTTGAGATTTATCTGTATTATAATATTTCGCAAAAATCTGGCATCTCGTACTATTAATTTTGTTATTTGTGAGTATTTAAAAACTTTCAAATCATCAGAAAAAAATAATTATCTATCAATTTGTATGAATTTCATTCCTTACTCTCATACGAACGTTTTTCCAACAAAATGCTTTGCAGTGGAGGAATTTGAAATTTATGGTTTTCCTCCAGGGAATACTAATTAACTTAATGACCCGACAAACTTCACCCATTATAGAAGTAAGCTTCAGTGCAAAATATTGTTATACGTTAAATGCATATGTATTTGACATTTTCAAGATTTTTTTCGAGACAAAATTAAACTCTAAATATCTTGAATTAAAATATTGTCAATCACCTTTATATTTGTATGTATAGGGTATAACTGAAAAATAGTTTCAATTTTATATATATATATGTATATGTACAAACATCTGTATTTTTAGCCATTCGTTCTCATAAAGTAATAACAGTGTGATTATATAAATCACAATTTAAAACAAATAGTGTAATTTGCTTCCGATTGGCTGTTGTAGGATTTGTCTTTGATTGGCTGAGAAGATTGTTTTATTTCTAAATGGTAGAGATAGAAGGATATTACTAAGAAAGGGAAAGTACCAGTAAGCAAACAGCTCTTAGTCAGACATTCTTGCTTCTGAAAAAAATTGATTGAAAAACCAATTTATGAAACTGCTTGTACTGTGATTTGAACCGGAGAACATTGCAACCTTAAGCCAATGAAGTTGACCACTTAACTACGGACCCTAAGTATACAATGGTAAAAATGTTAGTAATTTATTCACCCTAAAATTTTTTCGATAAACGATCACAACAAGAGTTAAAATATGTGGCAATTAATTTTGAAAAAAATCTGGCTTCAATACAAAGCATTACATTGCAGCAACATTTTAACATGGATTTATTTATACTAACCAAACGATTGAAAAGTTTATGTTAATGTTAATTAAAATATTCCGTCGTTCAACTTGTTTCATTTGATTCTAGCACAATTTACTTGCTTCATTATATAATACTTGAGATTGTAAGAATAGCCAACCTTTACTAGGGTTTAAAGTAACCAGCTAAAACTGGAAGTGAATATAGACCCATGGGTGTGAACCGTTCTTATGTACACACAGTAGAGTCGCTTTCAAAGATTTCAGCGACGCGATGAATTTTTTAAAGTAAAATGTCTTGGTGGAAATTTTTATGAATTCGCCATTATCCACGACGTTGTGAAAGAAAAGAAAATGTTGCGTCGTTAAATTTTCCTTTCGTGTTAACAGTATGTGTTTATAATATTTTTTAGTCCATTATGATATTTAAAGTTTTGTTTCATTGGAAAATAGATATGTAGATAGCTGTGCATATGAAAATACGTATAGTTCTAACATAAGTTGTTAAATAATAACTGATATTCACTTTACAAACATATAATAAAACTATACATTTTTATGCTGCTTGAGATAAACTTAATGAATATTTAACAGTCAGCCCATCACAACTTGAAGACAATGGACTTCATAAACTCATGCACTTTAGAAAAATGACACCGAAAATTACTCGGTGTGGACACAAAACCATTACATAGAACACTCACCGCCATGTTACAGAAATCCTGACCGTGATAATAGTTTATATACAAATTTTAATAAGAGATTATTTCACATACTGTGTTAATATTCGTGACACGTGTTTCGCTTTGTTCAGACATTGGCGACCTTTGCGACAGTTACCTGAAGATGCCTCTAAAAAGGTGAAACACGTGTCACGAACAGTAACACAAAACGTGGAATAATCAAAATAACTTTTTACTAACATATTGGCTTTATGAGAAATCAAAATTAAGAGCAAAACGCGTATTCCGCGTCCTCGTACCCAATGTGTTAAAATGAACATCCATAAAGTTACCGTCGAACACATCGAAAGCATTGTGATATATATGAATAGCTTTTAACTATAAATATAATAAAAGCTTTGTTAAAAAGACCTTACTAATTTCACATGTGAAAACGCACAATACTATTACTATTCTGTATACTCGTTAGTTATTTTAATCTTTTAAAGTAAAGAATTTAAATCTAGTTTCAAAATGTGCTTCATAAAATGAAGACAAACATAAAATAAAGTAGTGTTTTGTATCTCTGCCCTGAAAGCTCGGCTATTATATAATATTCTACTGCACGTCTTATGTATATCTCATAATATAGAACACAGTTAAGTGAGGTAGTGCATGAAGCAATCCCATATCTTACAGTGAATCCCGATAAGGCACGAACGTAGAGGTAAGACGTAGCCATCTGCCACGATACAGGTGTCGCGGCGTAGACCGAAAGCTTCGGACGTCCACTTGTACATCCGGCGTCGAGGGAGTGAATTGAGTAGACGATTTTGTCGCAACGCTAAGTGTGGCCAAGTCAAAAGACCGATTCCGCACAAAATTTGCGATATATTTTACTTTGGAGAGCATAAAAATACTGTAGATGATAATAAAGTGCTGAATATTATATAATGCATTTTTCCGGATATGCTTTGCTCGTTTGAAATTAACAATAATGCCAATGCACCAAATATTTTTAAACATTAAATTCATTCGAGATAAACTCCATAAATCATGAGATTTTCGTTATGAATCAGTCAAAATAGCTCAACGAAAAATGACGTAGACCAAAGTCTAAGATCTCTTTTTCAATTGAAAAGATCTTGTTTCTAATGTTTACGTCATTAGCAGTATAATTCCCCCACCCTGCTTCCCGTAAAAAGGAAAAATCGCAAACTCCATTTTAAAATGTTAGAATCAATCTTGCTTGATTACTGAAGCAAACTTTGCGATAGTAACTCCGAAGATGCCTCTGAAAGAGGCGAAACACGTGTCGCAGTTAGTAGCACTATACGTGAAATAATCAAAGTTATTTTAAATTTTATACTGAAAAGATCTGACCTTGCCGGAAATTTAACCCAGACCAACCTGATTGTTAGGGCAAAGCTCTTGACACTGGACTACAGATACCAACAAACTAAATTTTAAGCTGTCGTTGTATGAAATTCTTATACAGTGAACCCCCGATCTTACGTTCTCGCATTATACGTTTTCCCACGTGGTGCGTTCATTTTCTATAGTTCCGGCATTTAGTTCATATCTAAAACTTTCCCGCATTAATCGTTTATTTCATACTGTCCCTTGAAAAACGTACAATCGGAGTTTCACTGTATATGTCTTCTTGATACAAAAGGTAACATATTATTTGGAATTAAGTGGCATTCATAACTCAAAACCGACAAAAAATTGAGATACTTTTCTTTTACCCCAAGCGTCGAATTATATTTTATAAAAAAAAACATGAAAGAGGAGTTTTTCGGATCAAATAATTATGTTTACAGTTTCAAAGTGTCGTCAGAGGTTTTGATAACAATTAGTCTAATTTATAACAACACAAGCACTTTTGTCAAATCCGTGCAATTACCCGCCTAAACAAAAGGCCATTATGAATACGTCATTAGCCCAAAAAATAAATGCCATCGCACAAAAGAGGACACTGTGTGACCCACTTTTGTAAAAGCGTTATTTGAATAGATAATGAAACGATGTACGGTTTCCAGAAAGAATTTCATATAGCACCATCAATCTCTTCTATGGGCGGCGATATATTTTATACTGAATGCAGAGTGCTTGCGTGATATTGTAAACCATCTTTCATGGTCGGGAAAATCAAGGCTCCTTTTAAATTATACGTCAGACGTACAAAAACTTCATTATGGCACATTTTTACTAAAGTTGATAACACAATGTTACAGCGCGACCTCGATAGGGAAACATTTTTATACTATTCTAAATATGAGTTCATGAATAAGTTCAGTCTATATTTTTTTGCGATAACTAGTCCCTATTTTTGGAGTTTAAAGAAAACATTCTCACAGCAGTTTTTTTATAATTTTGCTTATGACCTCAATAAAATACGATAAAACCAAAATCTGATCCGTTTTTAACTATAAATTTCGAAAATGATTTTGTCTTGTTATTAAGAGTAAACTCCTCAATTCGGATAAAGGTTAATCTTCCATAAGCAAAAGAAAAAAGGATGGTGCTGTGATTGTACTTGTGCGTGTGTGCTTGGCCATATATTTCTTTCAGCTTATCCGAGACCACCAGGAGAATTTCACCATTCTTGGGAATGTTTAGTTGAATTTCCTTGTTTGAGAAATCGTGAACATGAATTGTTTGTTCTTCCAAGTGGTAGAACCAGTATGGCGAGGTCACTAGAAAGAGCTTTAACGCTTTTAAATAGTATTGCTTTGGATGTCGTAATATTTCATTAGGACGCCGTTGAGTTTAGACAACTACTCTATTTTATGTATTAGTGTTGATTTTGTAGAACTCATTCGGTTGACTTCTTTGTCAATTTACAATGTATTTTGTTTCTCTCTCTTGTAATGGCTACAATTTTTATTATATTTTCACATTGCAAAAGCAAAAAACTTAGAATTTGTGGTTTTTGTGGTTTTTGTAATGTACATATGTATAATATATAAATAAACACAATGGATTTTGTTTATTTTTGTTTGAAGTAAAATAATATAACAGAAACAATGTTTCTTTTATTTTTGCATTTAACGTGTTTACGCTGTGGTAATACATTGGAATTAACGTAAAATTCAAAAGGAAATAATTATTATGGTTGGTTACATTTTGGAGAGAGGCTAGCCAAAGCTTTGATAGCTCAATATAATTGTAGATAACAATTGGAGGCTAGAAACAGTAGTCAACAACCAGACAGAAAGAATAACAATAAGCTCAGTCAGCTGATTCTGAACCCAAGACTTACACAGGGTTGTTGTTGCGATTGTGATGATGAATATAAAATGTATGATAAAATTGAACTCAATATAACGTTACCTTACCTTGAAAAGGTTCTAATTGACATTATTGCCTAGAATTACTTTTTGGTCGAAAAGCTTGTATTTACCGCATTCTATCATATACATGAATTTCATGTTTGAATAACGCAGTTAGCAGGATACCGGAGTTGCACTGCATCTGCACACTTTTTTTACTTAATTTATTTGACAAAAATCTAAGATTGTCATCATTATTTCCATCATTAGATCTTTAAGATTATTATTTCTCAGCAAGAGTGGTGAAAAAATAGGCTTAAAACTATTTATCCAGGAGCGTGTTTTGACGTGATACGTTAACTATGCGTTGAGTCCCGATAACGTGTTTTTTGACGTGATATTCTGTCTCTTCAAATATGATCGCATTACTGCCATCTAGGTAAATCATTTTGAAACATTTGCAATTTATAATAATAGTAGAGACCTACACCATTCTAAATGTAGTGTTGATATTATCGACTGACAATTGCTTCGATGATTTGAGTCGGGCTCAAACACTTATTAGTAATTTGAAACATTTTTACTTGCTCACATTACAAGTGAATTTTAATCAGTCGAAACTTCAAGCGCTCATATCTTAAAACAGTTTCAAGAGCAGTTAAAACCTTTTCTTGTTAGTAATAACAGTGGAAATTTAAGTCATAAAAACTTACCGTCACGACATAGCTGAGCCCATGAAACGTCATCTGAACTACGGAGTCTTTCCTCCGCAGTGGTTTGACGCTCCTCCGCTGCCTGGTCTCGGGGGTTGGGGGCGCGACAGCTATGAGGGGCAGCGGCGCCGACACAGCCCTGGCGTGCTGTTCGTTGGTGCCTGCGATGTTTCCACCCGCACCAAGGTTGTTGCCTGCGGCACTGGACGCAGGGAGCACGTCTGGCAGGCGCGCCCCCCGAGGCTCGCGAGGCGCCGAACCCGATGCACCGTAGACTCCGCCTGCGCCACCCCTGAAAAAAAACAGTGTACATATTTTAACTTGTGTAAGAATGGTTAAATATATTTAAAAAAATTAAAAATTTTACTGTACTACTTGTTCCATATAATATTCTGATAATGATCAGGACCGGTTTTGCTGATCGAATAAATTTTCAACTGATGAAAATGCTCGAGTCAGTAGAAAAAGTTCATGATGAGCACAACCGATCGAATCTTTACCAGAATAAATGTTTAAGTAGTAATATATATTGTGAATTATTTATTTAAATAATGCCTTCCCACTAAGGCAGGGGTTCTTAAACCAGTGCCCGCGGGCGCGAATGTGCCAGTGAGCTATTATCGTGCGCCCGCTTAAAAGTTTCAAACGACGAAAAAGCTCAAATTTTATCAGAATTGTATTTTATTTCTTCAAATTATCTTTCAAAGAAGTTATAATTCCAAAGTTTTTATTTTTTGCAACTGTGCGGTTTTTTTTTACAATTCTTTTGTAAAGGTTATTCTTAAAAAAATAGTACATAAATGTTACACATATGTAAAGCTTCCAGGGAAACAATGATACAAAATTGTTAATAAGCACTTTTTAAGATTTGTTTTTTTTGAATCCGACCAACGCCTGTCACTATTATCCAAAATCTCGAGAGTCGCAATAAGGTTAAGAACCCCTGCACTAAGGAAAGACAGTTAACGGCTTAGTAGTGGTTAATCGTTAAATAGTCAAATCACGAAATTGCATCGCGAGGGTCTTGGATACACCATATATTTTTATATTGTATAAAATAATAAAAATAAAATAATGTTAGAAAGTAATTTAAAGTCTCAATTAATAAGATGTATTTTTTGAATTGAGAAATGTAAAATGTGTGATGTAGTGCAAATGGATATGAAAATGGCAGGGTATTAACTGTATTATCACCGCACCACTGAACACAACATACATTTTACTTTCTCGTACAATAGAAATTAGCAGACACTGATTAATATATCGTGTTTAAAATTGGTAACTTTATCGCAAGGAACATAACACGTAAGAAAACGACAGTATTTATTTACTAAGGGAATTTTATCGGCTATTTCGTACAGTTAACGCCTCGAAGCTCGTCACGGTATAAAACCGGTAATAATCCCGGCGAATAGAGTCAAGATTATATTATAATGGAATGTAGGGCTGTACCTGCGCGGCCTGACAGCAACATGGCGGAGTTAAAAATAGAAAAGGTACGCTATCGTAACAGGTGACTGCGGAAAAAGTTAAGGATTTTACCGAAAAAAAATTTAGTACAGAGACACTTGAAAATTTACGCGTGTAGAAAATTTCACGTAGGTGTGCTTAAAGTGCTTTTCGTATACACGGAGGTTAAATGAAAATAACAGAAAAGGGAAAGCAGAAAAAGTTTTCAAATTATCTTTTTAATTAACATTTCATAAACGAAGCACTTTTAACTTGAAATTGATATAGTTGATAATTATAATAAACGAATTAAGTAATACAGGGTTTTTCAATAAGGACGCTCGAAATTTGTTAGGTTATAGCAGCCATGTTGTTAAAGTGACATTTCGTTACCTTACTTTGAAAATGTTCTAACTGACATTTTGGCAAAAAATAAGTTTTTGGTCGGAAAAATTTGTAATAACCGTTTTCATATATGATAACTTCAGAATCATATTTTATTATTTGGGATTTTTTTAAAGCGGTGTTCTTCAACCTTTTTACATGCGCGAACTGGTGAAAATTGTAAAAATATTTCAGGGATCGGCATCAACTATAGATGTACGATCATAACTTGATCGCCGTTGAAATTCGGAACTAAAATTGTAGATACATTTAAAAGCCTTCGATGATATATTGTTTTAGTAAAAATATATTTACATGAAAATTTTGTTTCATAGATATATTGTTTTAGTAAAAATAGCTTGCATATAAAAATGTGTTAGTAAATATACAAGTTTGATTGAGTATTGCACACTTTTTACGCGATGGTGGCGCCCTCACAAGCGGTCAAGTAATAATGGTACATCTATAGGTACACACATTTGCACTTGATTAACTGATTATCCCCTTTCGCAGACCGGTGCCGGTCCACGGAAAATGGTTGAAGAACACTGATTTATAGTATACTTTGGGTTGCTATGCCAACGGTATCAGAATATGGAATATGACTACAAAAATATCATTCGTAATTTTCCTTTTACCAGTCTTAAGTTTTCTGATTTCTCATTCTTGTTCCAGCTTAACTGCGATTTTCGAAAACATATGATCGAGATTATGTCCCGTGATCCGGTAGGTAATGGTAATATGCCGCCATTTTATTAAATTTATACCAATGATCAAATACATAGTGTGCTTTAAATTTTGCATAATAGATATAATTTATTAGAGTACCTACATATCAATTTGAAATATTTCATAAGAATCCTAAGAGGTTAAACTCCAGCCTGAAATATATCTTGTAATATATCTTGTAAAATGAACGCTGTATGCACTGACGAAAACAATATGTATTATATTACAAAAGTAAGTTTCTAAAATCATGAATATTTTTCATTACACGTCGCTCCACCCCGCGGAGCATATCAAAACGTATGAATATTGTGATTATTGCGAGAATATGAAGAAAGAGAAGAGGCGTAGATAATTATTAAAGGAAGAAGTTGAATGCGGAAAATCCCGGATTATCGCTGAACGAGAAAAATGAAGGGAAACACCCGTCAGACAGTGCCGCTTTTCTGGGTATTGAATACAAATTAAAAAACGAATACAAAAGAATTTCCAAATGATAATATCATAAAGTTTTTGCCCATTCATTTTCCCTTTTCATTCGAGCAGAAAAATCTAGTCAAAGCATAACTAGGTCAAAAGAAATTACTAATATAATAATATGTTGCAAATTCTTTTAGAATATGATTTTCATTATATAAAGAGGCTTCTTTAAATGTGCTGTATGGTCGTCTATTATGTATTATATCACTAAAAAAAGCGACTTAGTTATGAGCGATCAAAAAATCAAAAATGTAAGTTTTCCATCCATTATAATTATTATTGATCTCGTCGAAAAGTGAGATGTGACAATTCTAGTACCATATGGCTACCTAAAGACAATGTATTCGGCAATAAATGGTTGTACGTCAGTTTATGGTCTTATCATTTCAAAGAAAATACTGGTATAATTAAATATATATAAATAGTACCGGATGGCTGTTATCAGTTTGATCGATCTCAATTAATCTGGCCTTAAATTCGAATCGATACAAATTAAAATATGAAACTGTCAACACGTGTAGCAATTAATAACAAAATAATAAGTTATCTGTAATTTTATATGGTAAACCAAATTTTTTTAAGAACGGTATTTTTCTTTCTATTCGCTATCCTTAATATTTTAATTAAAAAACTGCATGTTTGTATATTTTAAGATCGAAAACAAATGAACATTATTCTGTTCTGTCTATAGCCGTCAAAATACTTTGTTAGAAACTTAAATGGTCTGAAATAGCATTGTAAATTGCAAACGAAACATTTCATTTAGAAGTGAATGATAACACAATGACTAAAAATGTAGCTTACGTTTTTTGGGCTTTTTTAGTTTTGTCACGTAACGCCAGTCTGTGTTGCCTGACTGGAGTGTGACTGTGCGTCAAAATGCGTCAGCTTTCAGGTTTTGCAACTGGTATGCAAATAAAGCACAACCGCAGCTAGTTTATGTCATTAAATTGGCACTGTGACATAATTTGTCATATGTGTGGTACACTAACAAGCGCATCATGCATGTTTGAGGCAGTACCTGTTTATGAAATTCTATTTATGACCGCATAGCAAGTAAATCAAATGTTTTATATACATATTATATATTCTTTTATATGATTCAGTTAGAAATGTAGTAGCTGTTGTAGTTTCAGTACAGTCAGTAGATTTTTAAAATTGCTTCATGGATTTGTGTTCAAAGTCATGGATGTCTGTGATGGTTAATAGTCTCTTCACTTTAATTTTACTAGCCGTACGTTTAATCACATACAAATGTAAGCGCGGTAGAAAGAGAGGCTCATTCACGTGTGGCGTCGTAACAATGACACGCGCATACTCACTTCGGAAATGTTCTGGCATTCATTTAAATTGGATTATTTGGTCATTTACTAACGTTTTTCATGTTTTCAAGAAATTAACCTGATACTACATTTCGACTTCAAGTTAAATTCGTTAAAGCTATTTGTGTGAGTATTTTTAATACCCGTAATATATGTTTAAATCACTTTATAAACACGATCTTTACCAGACGTTTTCTTAGTACCGTAAAGGAAGGGTTAAAAAATCCACCCTCTCGAAAAAAAATGGCGTAGCGAGAGAGATTAGTTAAACACTAGTCCTGCCATCGAGAAATCATGTTATTATATAATATTTGAAAGAAGAGAGATTGACAAAGTGAGAAACAGGATGTATTTGCAGAAAAAACATGTTGAGACAAGCTTTATTGGGAGACTATATGCTCATACTAAGGGAAGTTTTCAATCTCGGTAATATCATATCGTCAGGCATTACGTAAACCAGGTTAATATGCTATTTTCCACATTATTTTACTGACATATTCTGTGAATATATAAAATAAGTTTATGTTCTAAGTCTTGTTGAAAAAAAAATCCAACGAGGTTGGTTTGTCTTTCTACACAATTTTCCAATATACTATATAATTATAAAATGCTAAATAGTAAAGTTAACTTAAAGTACATATAATACACTTTTAAGCTGTTTTGTCATTTTTAAGCTCAGAATAAGATTATGAAATTCAATTTATCATTTTTTTTTTTAAATAAAACACAATTTATAGTACTACTTCCACATATATTCTGATAAATATCAGGGCTGGTTTCGCTCACCGCGAGCAAATTCCATGGACGATGGTTGATTATGATAACTTTATGTATTGCGAATAAATTGAGTTGGCATAAATAATTGGGTATGTGTCATTAGTTGAAACAGCTCACGATGAGCGAAAGCGGTTCTGATATGTATGAAGTTATATGTGGTACATTCATTTCAAATAATGCCTTTCCACCATGATGGGACATTTAATACCTTCAAAGTACATAAACAATTTTGCTAATGTCTTCTTAACAAAAACCAACGCAATAACGTGAAATAAAATATGTTCAAAAATAATTTAGATGATGATTAATGTTTTACGGTGAAAAAATAAAAATGTATTTAAATTCTACAGAAATTATTTTACATATTAGCTATTTCGGCTTACGCCCTCGTCAGAACTGTTTCTGACGAACAGAATTGACATAGATTGCTATTTTTTCACCGTATTATAATGGAGTACTACCAAGTAAATGCCAACTCAATCTATAAATTAATGTTTTATTTTGACAAATGTTATCATTTAATTGATTGAGTAGGCATTTACTTGGTAGAAACTCCATTATAATACGGAAAGAAAAATAAAAATGTATTTTAGTCTACATAAATTATTTTATATATTTGTTGATAATCATGTTTATACATCAAAAAATGTTAACAGTATAAAAATTACTATAGAAAGAAACATCAATATGAGACCGGCGATGTATGAAACTCATTTAAACAAATACTTTTATTTTGTCATACAATGCTAAATCGTTTAGCAAAGTAGGGTTATATATTATGATAACGACCCCAAATAACCCGCGGAGAGCCCTAAAGTTGAACATACAACGCAGGCGTCGGAATGTTACACGAAAGCCGAAAACTTTTCGAAAGTTTCGCAGCTCAAGATTACGGGCTAGCTTTCCCGGATGTCCTGCTATAATCAGTTTACTGTTCTGGCAAATATTGTACTTCCGGCTCGTCCTTGAACGGGAAATTCCCCGCTACGTAATGCTAACGAATCACTCCTGAGAGATGTTGACTTGTGTGGTTATTTATCGTAATGTGCAGTCAGTGCTGAAGTTTGTTTAAAGTGCTGATTTTGCTAAGTGCTTGTTTTACTGCCCAACTGGATGGAATAAACTATGACAGATACCTATTCCAATATAAGTGTTTTCTAGTTTTTTTTTTATGAAAAAGTGCAATTTCGCAATAACACTTTGGTAATAACTAAAATAAATGATGTGCAAGTTAAGTAAAATGCTGTCAACATTTGAACTAGTTTAACAAATGGAATACGCGGTATAATTGAAGGGAACAAATGATATTTTTAATATTTTTATCTAGTACAATTTTTTATTCAGCAATCGATTTAATGAAACAATTCTAAGGTGTCAACTGACAATTCTTTATGGAGTGGCTCTATATTAAAATAATGTTTTTTTTTTAAATAATCACTGTCTTTTTCAAGAAGTTCCTAACATTTAAATTATTATGTTATAATTATGTGATGATTCTTATCATTTCTCGAACACTGATTGCCTATTATAAACCATATCTAATTTTTCTATTTATATTTTATCATTGAAAACGATTGCAATAAGCAAAACTGGTCGTGATCTTTACAAGATGTATTGGTATACATGTGATTCTCTTTTTTTACGGTGAATAAATTCTAGTGCCTTCGTGTAAATATAAGAAAAAAACGAGATTCTATCGAATGGAACTTTTATTTTATTTATTTACTTAAATGAAAGAAAAATACCCGTTTTGAAAGTAAGCGTTTTTTCAAAGCCGTTTAAAAGTACACCCAACAAAACACAACTGCATTTTTAAGCAAATAATTTTCGATCTTTTACGCCAAGAACCAAAAATTTTGTCAAGTGATTATAAAGTGAAAAATATTTCTGAAAAGTGTCGGAGATATTAAAATATTGTATCGCAAACAAGCCTGTAGTAAGTGTAGTACGTCTATAAAGTTTTAAATCAATAAATTTAGATTTAGTTCAAAATAAGCTCACTAATTACGTGCCACTGACTAATTAACTAACTAACGACTGGAGTTAAACAAAAGCTTGTAAAAAGATGCATTATTTGCCGGACTCTACCGTTCGTTTGACGGGCCGTTAGGGCGTCACGTAAAATTACCCTGGCAGCGGGGCACGGTGATATTAATAAAGGACTGTAAAAGCAGTGTAAACTGGCTGCATTTTTACGCTTTACTGCGTAAACCTTACATACAATTTACCAGATAAATGTGTACTTAATGCAATATGAGTTTTCTGACGAAAAGCGCATTCATATCCGTTTTAGATTCAACTATTTAAGCACGTTGTAATTTTTTGAATATGGAACATTATTGTTGGTAAAGTGTTCGGTGATCAGTTTTAGTAGTTCTTATATTGTTGGAGTCAAATTATAAGATTATTAACGCATTTCAAATCGATGGGAAACTTACAACACTGTGCGGCATTACACTTGGACTTTTAAATGAATCATATTTATAATTAACTAGTATTGCTACCCGGCGTCGCTCGGACTAAGTGACCAATAATTATTTAATTTTATATCATTCGACATAATTATATCACAAATCTAACATCCAAAATAGAGATAAAATAAAATCAAAAACTTTATTTAATTTGATGACAGCCCCATTCTCGACCATTAAAATGTCCAAATTCAAGGAAAAAATCTAATTTACTGTCGAAGAAATGTCAAATAATACCTTCACGTAAATAATAAACATTATTATATTAATAAAAGCCGGGAAAAGTGCAGTAGAAGACTAATTTATTACATTTTGACTAAATGTCTTCGCCGATAAAAATACAAAAACATATTTTCTTTCATATTCGTTTTTATGGCAACTTAATGACCAACAATGCAAAAGGGAATTACAGACCCACATACATACATACGCCGTTTCGGTTTTATATATAAGATTTTAAATATATTTGTTTATGTAGTTGAATATTTAATAAATTCTTACCCCAGAGTATCTGTGAATTTAATCATGAATTTTGAGACAGCAGTTTTCAATTTTAAAACAGCAGCTGACTAAAATACATAATGTAGCTTAATTTAAATCAGAATTAAAGAAATTTCAGTTAAACTAGCTCGCTGAAAAGGTCAACATTTGTCAATCGACCCAAATTGTTATATAAAGGGTATTTCAAAAGGGACGCTCAAAATATGTTACTTTGTCCTGCTGAGTAGATTATTCATTGTTTAGTGGCCAAATTTGAGTCAACCAGTTTGGTAAATAATCGGCCAACACCTACCTGTACGTCATCAAAATACAATATCTGGTGAAAACATTGCAGCTGTGTGTGAAAGTGTACAGGAAAACCCAAGGCAGCTTATTTCCCGTTGTTCACAAGAACTTGGCTTTTCTGCGACTTCAACTTGGCGAATTTTGAATCGGGCCTTATGGCTGCACCCGTATAAAATCCAACTAACCAAGGAACTTTAGGTAAACGACCACAGATAACGCCTGATTGGGTTCTGGAGCAGTTGGAAGTTTACCCAAATTTGTCAAAAAAGTCAACTTTAGCGACATGGCCCATTTTATAATGAATGGATATTGGCAGACATTTGATGCTATATTCCATATTTAATGCCGTAAAATATACTTACAAATGAAATTAAAATTTAGTGGAAATCTCACAAACAACTTGTTTTATTTACATTTCAAAACTAAGCGTCCTTATAAAAAGACCCTATATTATTTCTAATACAAGTTACACGGTGCGATAAGAGTCAGTCAACGTTTTTTGAGTGCTGTTCTTATGTTGAAATATATATTTGTAGAGTCAACATAAATTAATCTCTTCGTGAATAAAAGCAAAAGATAAGTAGGTAAGAAAATCATATTTTAACGAATCCAACATTTCAATCAGCGGAGATTAGTGACAAGAATATAAGGGTATGCAGAAAAATCGTATTTTAGTAAGAAATTTATCCTCCATATGTTTAAGAGCTGGGAAGGACCAACGCATTACTAATATGAGCATATTGAGAGTAAATTGGTAAATTTATTTTGACTTTGTTTAAATAATAATAGAAGATCAGTGCGCTATTGCACCATCACAAGAGTCGTCTCTGATTTCAATCAAATATCTTGCAAAAACTCTTGTCTCGTACACAACTTTTTTGAGAGTAAATCACGTGCAATTGAGACTAACATTCAGGTTTTGCAATTGTTATTTAAAAAAATGATATCCCGCGATTGTAACTTCAATTCGTTACTGAAAGAGTTATGAGAACGTATCTTCATTTTTCATTCAAATAAGAGGAAGAGAATGTTCGTTTATTGATACCTCATCAATATGCAAAGTACCTCTTCAACCCCAAGGATTACGACTCTTAAAGCCCCTTGCCATTCACAGTATTAAAAGAATATTACGATATAGCCTTATAGATATGTGCATATGAAGCCGTTTCCGTCTAACGGAATATATTTTCTTATTTTTAACTCGTACTGGGGGAATAATGACGGGCGCACTTTGAATACTACGCAGATCGATCATAATAAAGCTGGAATAGTAATAGATATGTTAAGTGCTAAGAGAGGTAGACGTTACAATAAGTAAGTTCATAATAAAAAATATTGAAAATCAATAGAAACAAAATTCAGTCGATTTATAAAGTTATACATCAAAGAATAACGAAGTGCGGTGGGTTTTTTTGCTTAAGTCTTTCATAACTGAGGTAAACAGTCTTAAAACTAAAATAAATTCTGTAATTGTTACAAAATTATTCGTTACGGATTTTATGTGATTAATTTTTTTGTTTGGTTCAAATAAATTTATTAAAAAAACAGACGATTAAAGTACACGTACATCGCGACGGAAAAATTTGATATTTATTTTCGTTCAACTGTGATTGTATTAATACATATTACAAATATCTAGAAATAGCTTGGAACACTTCAAATCTTTAAAAATATCAGAACCGGGTCAACTGATGAAACGTAGGTAATTATGGGCAAGGTTTTTTTCACCAAAAAGGTGATTTAAAAAATAGTCACGCAGAAAAACATTAATTCAAATCGCACGATTAACAAAGAGATATTCAAAAAACGATTGCAATTTTAAATTTACAGATAAATTGTCTAAATATTCTTTTAAATATACCGGAACCTCTCCCCCATTGGTTTCGTGGAGATCTTTGAATGAGCAAAAACTCATTATCGCTGTATTTTCAATAACATAACAACACAAAAAAGTTTTCCCGCCAAGGTGCTGCCCTCTGACGATTGCTATTTTACCCCTTCGGAACCAATTTACGCTTCAATTATTGGCCACAAAAAACTTCGGCGCCATTGATGTTTTTCGGAATAAATACGAAGAGACATTATCGGTCATCGCGAAATAAAAACAAGTAATTCGAACCAAGAATTGAAATGGGTACAAAAGAACAATTTTCGAACACATAAATTATATATTAAGAGCTAAATGGTACACGGAATATTTTGTTATGAAAATTCAATTTTAT
Source organism: Himalopsyche kuldschensis (assembly GCA_028554975.1). NCBI lineage: Eukaryota > Metazoa > Arthropoda > Insecta > Trichoptera > Rhyacophilidae > Himalopsyche > Himalopsyche kuldschensis. Next base: position 5,706,246 of record JAHFWI010000005.1, read on the forward strand.
AACGGTACTAGCGTGTACCCGGCATGCGTTGCAGTGTCATTAAAAGAAAGCCAGTGTTTGAATTCTGTTTATTGAAGTTATTTTGGAAAGACAATATTTTTTGTTTTTTTTTCGAATAAATCACAAGCTTTTCCAACGAGTGAGCAGGCCACACACAGCTGTCCATTAAGAATCATAGATTTTCCAAATTAAGTTCACATACTTGTAGCGATTGTCCCTGTGTTTTATTGATAGTCATTGCAAATGCGAGTCGCACCGGAAACTGCAATAGTCTTAAATCGAATGGCATATCTGTCGAAATCATTCGGATTCATGGCAACAGTACATCTTCTTCAAATTATCTATTTAAAATGGTAGCTTCGATAGTATTGTTCATTATATTTTTCACTGAAAGTCTGGTCCCACTGCATAGTCGTGGTAGATTTATAATTTCGCAGAAGAATGATCGTCAACAATCGTTAAGAATCGTCAGAACTAGTTAGTTCTGACAAAGGCGTAAGCCGAAATAGCTATCAACAAATATATAAAATAATTTATGTAGAACTAAAATACACTGTTATTTTTCTTACCGTATTATAATGGAGTTCTACCAAGTAAATGCCTACTCAATCAATAGAATGATAAATATTCCATTTTTATATTAAAACAGGCATCAAGTGAAAAATAAAGTGAATTTGGTATTTTTTCCATTTTTTTAAGATTCAAGAAGGAACCTTCGCGGGCGTCCGTACAACAATTCACAAAAGTTTTATCGCAATCGGATAAACAGTTAGAACGCATACGAGTCTATCAAACAATTAATGCAGCATTTATTATCCTACTCAACTAATTTCTGACGCGACTAGAATAATTCCATATGCCGATATAAATAAGAACTTCGTTGATCTTCAATATAATTAGTATTCTAAAAGCTCTTTCAAAGGCTGTATTTATAATCACCACTTGCAACTCACCTACGCACTAGCATAAAAAACTAGGAGCGATAAAAATTACTGCATTAAAAAACTGGGTAAAATCGTAAATACTTTATCTTGAGAGATCATAAAACCATTCCATCAATACACTATATTCTTATGTGTGTAGTAAAAACGATGATAAAACCCAAAATATAATGTTTTAAGATATCATAAAATCATTCTAATAGTACATTTCATTGTTTTTTTTTATTTGTGTAGTATAAAGCAGCGTCTCTCTACTTACATACATATTCTGTTTTGTGACTACCTTTTGAGTTAAATATTTTTCTATGCATCCTTCCACAGTATTATGAAAATTTATTATCTTTTTTCCGATATGCAAGCTAGCAAGATTATTTAGATTGTATCACTTGAATTTATCTTCACTTGATCACTAACCAACTAACAATAAAATTGACTGCAAAGAAATTGATGAGCTTTGCAAACACATTCAAGATTCGACAGCAGTCTTTTTACGAAATGCAAACGTGTATTCAGTCGATAATAAATAAAAAAATTAAGCTATACTTTTCAATATTGACTGTGCTCCCATAGGGTTCATTATGCCTTTCCAGTATGTAATTTTGTCTGTGCCTCATTAAAAAGGAACGTAACTCAGTGTTGATTAAAGTTTTTTTTGAGTCAATTAAAATTAAATTAAATATTTTTTTATATAAGTCACTAACGATTTATTATGACATGATTTACGTTTTGTGGCACAATTTTACCGATAAAAACTAGTCTGGACTCTTATACTTTTTTAGTTTGTCTACAAACAGACTTTTTTCCTGTTTATTTTAATTGAATGAAACGAGAACAAAACAAAAGAATATTTCAAAGTCGAAATTTGATTTATATAAATTATAGTTAATGCAATAAAAAAAATAACTAACCGGGTGCGTTGTACAGTGGTCAACATTGTCCCCCTCAATGACGGACCTCACGGGTTTGAGTTCCTGTACGAGTAGATTTTTAAGTTGATTTATCGATCCAGCTCGTAGGCATGGGTGTTTGTGTTGTTAAAAACTCATTCCCACCGTAGGGTTACCGATCCCAAAACGCGGTGCGTAGCAAGAGTGATTAGTTAACCACTAGTGCTGTCATGGTCGTCGTATTCTTTTAATCCCTCCAATCTTATAAAAAGAGAGGTTGAGAAACTTGAGTAACAAGCAGTTCTTGTAGAAATACATATGTTGAGATAAGTCCGTGAGGATTCCATATGCATCACGTTTGGAGTGGACATGGTTAAAAAAAAGACAACAACGTGAGCTATCACTCGAAGTTAACATTTAAATTGCAAATTTTTTTATAGAATTCAACTACAGCTCGAATTTTGACTCTTATTATATTACAAAATAATACCTAGTATTTTATAAAATATCAATATGGTAAATTTTATGGATATACTGCAATAAAGTAAACTAATGCTAGAATTATTGGAACGGCTTTTCGCAATACCAGATTATTGGAAAGGAAGGCAAAGCTTTTTCCTGGCTGTACAATACCGAGCGAGCTTAAAGCTACTGCCCTCCTAGCCCGCACAGCCTTAACGACACTGTCGACGGCAGCAAGGGGATTACGAGGAGGCTTTAATCAACGATTTTTTATTCTCGTCGCGACGTAAATACTAACAGGCGTAATCTGGAGCAAGACAGAGAGCTAAATAACGGATTTAAGCTTTCTTGTACACAAAAATCAACGTGCCTTTTTCTTTTGTATTCAATAATTATTTTTGTATAGCATCTCAAAAAATATCTGTGTAATTTTCTAAGCCAAATGACGAGCTTGTCGAATGTGGTATATGCGGAGCCATCTATCGTGTAGCTAGAACGTTGATAAAAAAATTAAGCACTTAATGAATTCCAGATTTTACGCCAAATCCAATATTGTTTTTCTAGAGAGTCGAAAAGATAGAGAATAAGATGATACTATATTGATTGAGTAGGCATTAACTTGGTAGAACTCCATTATAATACGGTAAAAATTAACAATGTATTTAAATTCTACAGAAATTTCTGTAGAATTAAAATACATTGTTATTTTTCTTATGATAGTATATCTTTCAATGTTTATACCTTACTTATGTCAACATCTGAATTTTAAAAACTGCCAGATTTGGGCTTTTACCAGTGTTAACTATATAATCGTTATATTAAATAAGATACAATTCGATAGGTTTAATCGCATTTTTCTTTAAAGAATATTGAGTTATTTAAGTATCACAAACATAGCAGATATTTTAGTTTCAGTCGATTCACCCTTTTGAACATCACGTCAATATCAGAAATGAATGTTTTAACATATTTTATGTTTATTTATAAGCAGCGTCACCTGACCATTCAAGTTTGAATAAAATTGTTCTATGTTTATAATAGGATTTCAGCTTATTTATATTACAAGTATCAATATGAAAATAGGGTTTCAACTCACCACAATATGTTCTATGAATGCAAGATATCCAACGATCACTTTATTTGCTAAAAAGTTGCACACAAATAGACGCGTGAAAAATACAATGTGTTTTGAAAAATGGAATGGCTTTTCATCCATTGAATATCATTTTCCCTCTAGAGATACAAATGTGCCACGAAAATATTTTCGAAATAAGCAAAATAATAAACAAAGCCATGACTCTATTTGTATTCCGACGCACAATATCTGGAATTGGTTTCTCTAGGGTTTCCGAGGCAGGGATCGACAAGTGTTTTCGACAAATTAATAGTTCTCCAATCGAGAAATAGTGCGAAAGCAATTATTTAATTATACTTGACCTCTCGTTATATCCTCGATAATGACAGACGAAGAAATACGAGACACGTATTGTATTATCAATCGTGTTTCCAAAATTGATTATCGACCGAAGTTACAGAAATATAGTTACAATAGAATATCTTGCGAGTAAAGCTCGTTGGGCGCTTAGCCGAATGGCCAGTGTCGTTATCTTTGGTTGCGGTACTCACGTATTTGAGTTATAACACGGACATCATATAAACTGATTTTAAATTTATATCGATGTATAAATTTGCTTTCGAATTCATGGATGTTAAAATTCATTAAAACATAACGGATCCTAAAAGTAAGAGGACAGAAAGATTATTCATCCATTTGTATGCTTATTATAGTAGCACAGTTATATTTTGTGAACACACCTTACATTGAAAGCAAACATGGTTAGACAGATAAAAGAATTTAATGAATTTTGAAGCTAATTTCTTGTGACATACGGTGTAAATACAAAGATGATATATTTTTTCATTATTATTAACGTTTGATAGATTAATAATATTTAAAAATTATTATTTTGTTTCCATTAAATCTTGATATAATTATGAAGTCTTTGCGCACCAATTTCGATTCGCAAGAGGGTGAAGCTTTGCAATCTAGGCCGACGATATTTTATTCAAAATTTAAAGATAGCACAATAAAACAAATTGCTGGTACATTTAAACTCTTTGTGGGTACATCAGGCTATCAAATATTCTTGGTTTAGTTAAAAATACCAATAGTATTGTAAATCTTAAGTGGATGGTGAGCTACGTTAAGCATTACGTAGCATCGGATATGACACATTGAATTAATAGTCACTGTCGTTTAATATCCCTATATTTTCAGACATGTAAGCTCCCAATCGAAAGTATATCAACCGAAAGCCTTTAGATAAAAAATTAAAAGCTAAACGCTTTGTCTATGTCCTGTTTAAGAATCGGATGTGTGGAAATAAAACATAACATATATTTGAACAGAAATAAATTAATCAATTGGAAACGAATGTTGTATGAAATTTCTGGTTCAGTAATTCAAACCATTACAACGGAATAGGATAGACTCTTAATAAGAAGAGTCTTTTTGGCCACAGGATGAGCAAATATATCTTCGATACTGTAAGAGCCAGTAAGACCAAACAATATTATTTTATTTAAATATATTTTATAAAAATTAATATTTTTGCATTCTTCCGGAAGTAAAAGCCTTTTTTTCGATGGACACAACTGTAAGCCAGAAAACAGTGATGGTAAGTAGCACTGTTTTTCTTTGGCTTTTTTGCGACCCCTGCAAAACAGCCAGGGGAATCGGTGCCCCAGTTTGATCGGCAACTCGGAAAAGCGAGGGGGGGGGATAATAAGGTGGAGAGGCGAAAATGTTTGCTCTTCTACAAACATTTTCAATCAAGTCGGACCGCGATCCGATGGGAGGGAACACTGCAATTTCCAGTGGACGGAATGAAAGCTGTTTTTTCTACTTGTTATTTTTGCGAAAATAAACATGGCGGGGAACACCTACTTGTTTGTGGGAAAAATAAAAAATGTTTTCCTCACTTATAGTGAACTTTGTTAACAGCAAATGCATTGAATTTCGCGAATAAGCGATTAGAAATCAATGCATCGTATTTGGCGGTCATTAAAAGCTTGAGTGATAAATTAAAATAAAACAATAATTCTTAATTTTCGTTTGACTAAATAGCTTGTTATTTTATTACCTGATTATACCAAATGAATAACAATTCAATCAATAAGTAAACACAATACAACAATAACGATAAAGGAGCCGTTCTTCGGGAATTCGTACATTCGATAAAATTGACGCAGGTTACAACATATTGAAACAAATAATATGTGATCACTTTTAAGGTTTTCACCAATTCAACTGCCATTTAATACATGAAAAGTAACAGGTGCGTCAGATGACTCTACCAATCATTTTACTAATCGTCCACGCTCGTCGCTAACAATGAAAATTACCTATAAAAAAAAGTCATTTGGAGAGCGAGTAGACCTAAACTCATTGAGGCTATTCGTTATACCTAGAAGAATTGATTTTCCACTTTTTAATAAGCCACCAAGTAATGGATGTTGCTCCTGAGACACTCCTTCCTATAAAAATACCTTGCAAGATAAATACTGTCTAATGCAAGTCTAGATTTAGTGTCGCTGTTTTGTAAGCATACAAACCGACGTGTATGCGCATTTTCGAATCATTGAGCAACAATAACTAAACCATTGCATTTGTTGTCTTTCCGATATGTATACACAATAGTAGCGGGATTCAAAATAATATAGGATAAATTACAGGCAGATATTCTGCCATTAATAACGGTGCAACTTCCTCTTAGGCCATTCCGATTGATGATAATAATAGTGTGTCAATTTCTATCGGATCGTGCAGAAATTTCCTGCGAAGCCTATAGACAACCAGATTCAAAATGTTAATTTCCCATCTATTATGGCCAACTTCCACCAAAGTTTACCGGCCAATGGAGGGCTATATTCAATCATACATATAAATATTGTTTCACGCTGTAACTAAATCAAAACCCTGTGCTATTTTATGTAATAATATTGAAAGTTAATCAATACAAACTTCCTTGTGATGAATAGTTTAGTTATTTTGATTGATTTTTATAACATAAAGTAAAACTACACTATAAAATAAAAAATAACTTTGTTTATTCCACGCATGTATTGTGTTACAAATTGTGATACGTGTTTCTCCTCTTTCAGAGGAATCTTTGGACTTACTATTGCAATGTAACAAAATCACTTTCTTTACAGCGAAAAGTGACTTTTTAACGTGATTAAAGATGAACTATCAAAAGTAAGCTAAGTCATACAAATCAATAAAACAACGGTGAAAATTAGTTTTTCATATAATTGTTGATTTAGACTGAAAGTTACTGAAGGTGGAATTTCAATATAAAATTTTCAATCGTTTTTTGAATGTTATTCTTTTTCATGAGTTTTGTCGATAAAGATCCAGGTTTAGCCTTTCTGCATCTTCATGAATTTCAAGTGTAAGAATAAACTTGAACTGACATAGTTTGTATAGCTTATATAATATATGAATTAAAGTAGGTCACTAAGTTTAATTGTTTATCTCGCAATATGGATGATTTAGCAAATGTTTTGATGATAATGAGTTTTAATTGATTGGATAAGTAATCGAATGGGTACAAGTTTGCCTCTCTATAAGCCATTAAGGATATTTTAGGATGAATTTCTACGTTTGTTTAGTAAATTACAGACCAATATTTTGATTGATTTGACAAATATTTTGTACTTTCAAATATAAATTCATTACTCTTGAGGTCTGTTTAGTTTTCCGTGAAAAAATCGTCTTTTACATTAAAAATCTTGTCGATTGCCACAATGAAATGCCAAATACAACACTGCCACTATCCTAAACGCTTCAACTTATATACTGCGCTGTTTTGTATTATACCAATTCATCATAACTCGTCTGCGAATCTCCGACTCTATGTATGCAGCAGAAGTTTTTTTGTGGCGGAAAGCTGCGCCCTGGTTGACGAGGGTGGGTCGGTCCTCGGTCGCTTTTCTCTTCGGCGTGCCATAAATATAAAAAATAAGTTTATGAGGTCTATTCAAATCTACCCTGCCTGAACAATATGCCACCGTGCTTATTTACATAAAAAGCAAATAAAGAGTGTTAAACAGAAAAAGTGTTCCGCTTAACCCTGCGTGTGCCTACAGCAATAATAAATATACATTTCGACGATAAGAACGCTTTTGTTTGTGTAAGAATTAATATATTTCCACTTTCTCGCTTTGAATATTTATCTCGCATTTTTACGAACGTTTACTACGATCACTAGGTCAACTAATATCAAATAAATCTGTAACCCGAAACTATAAATCAAACAATGTCCAACAAGCATTTTTATTTCAGTAAATCCTTCAAGATGATTGGTATATATAAAATGAATTTTATGAGCTGATTTTTACTTATCTTGTAAGCAATGAAATGTCAAACATTATCAATATAACAATAATTTATTTTTCTTATTGATGATATAAAAACATAATATCACATACTCTAAATATTTGGGTTAGTTAGTTTAAGTTTTCGATGGATTCGACGGTAACTTTGTGGAAGTTCATTTCAATATAAAATTAAAAATAACTTTGATTAAATACTAAATATAATTTACCTTACGAAACACGTGTCACAATTAGAAGCCCAATACGTGGAATATTCAAATTTATTTAAACTTTTATATAAGTTTAAATTTAAGATAATACGCCAACTACAGTGAAAGGAATTTTCATAAAAAAGTATCAATAATATATTTTTTTTTATTGAATAGGCATTAACTTGTCAGAACTCTATTGTAATAACATAGTAAAAACATCAAATTATTTCGGTCTTTAACAAGTTAGGTATATCATATTTTTTTTTAAGTAAAAAAAATAATATTTGGCATTACAGCTTACGCCAATGCGCCAAATATTCTTAATTGTGAAAGTCATACGAGATTAACTCGATGATAAGTAATAAATCAGTTGTGCACAAAATCAACGATAAATAACATACACCCAGCCAAAGATCTCTTTTTTTCAATTGAAAAAATATGACCTTGCCGGGAATTGAACCCGGATCTCCAGAATCGCTAGAACAAAGCTCTTACCACTAGACCACAGGGACCGACAACGCTGTCGTAAGATCTACATTAATATTGATTTTGGTATATCGTTATATTATACTGGTTCAAAAGTTTAAATGTTTTATCTATTCTAAGACAGTGTAGTTAGATTACCTTATATCAGTTTAAGAACAGTTACAATAATGACATGATGCCAAAATATCCACCAATCAATTTATATAATTATTGTGAAAATAATTAATTTTATATTTTTTCCTCAAATAAAAGTGTTGCTTTGTCTGATATTCCACATCGATTTGATAGTTGGCAATACCTTAACTTTTGTTTGACACTTAAGTACGCGTTTACCTGGAATACATTTCATTTATCCAGTGCCAGGAATCCAGTTGAGAAGTTTTTTTTGAAAAAAATATTAAAAGCTTATATATTTGATTGTTTGACGATTTGAAGTGTATGAAGATAATGAAACTTCTCTCTCTGATATTATACTTCACAATTGAAATGACTATTTCTTGTAATGTAATTTTCATATAAAAAAAATGGCGAATTTTATATTATATGTATGAGTATTAGTCAAGAGATTTGTCGTAAATCAATTCAGATATCAGTTTTTAATAAGCATTATTGGAAAGTTAGTTTGCCATTTCACTGTTTGATGATGTACGTCAATTTTAATTTCAGACTGATCCAGACATAATGAAAAATTCAGGTTTCTTTGTATATATGAGCCCTTGAGAGGTGAAGTGAGTCAAGGCTTAAAATTGTGAATCTTTTTTATTGTAGTTTTAATTTTTATCACGTTTTAGATAATGATTGAAATAGTGTTACAAAAGATGAGATTAGTTCACTGCTAACATATAATTTGAGCCCTTGATTAACAAAGTGAGTCAAGTAGCAAAATTATGAAACTTTTGTATTGGCTCTAAGCATACTTTTATTTTATGAAAAAAAAAACACTTTTTTCAGTGCGTTTTTAATAATCTTACTTCACTTGTAGGATATTTTAAGACCTGAAGAATATGACACTGCATCGAACTAAATTTTTCCAAGACTGCCACTTGGCTCACTTCACTTTTTAGGGGTTCATATTATTTGTATAAAAACAGTCTAACCTCTTTTTGTGCGGTTTTTTTGAATGCATTTTTTTTAAATATAATTTTGCGACTTTATAGACGTACATATGTTATAATGTAATTAAAACGTGTCTATTACAATGTTACCTTGACACGTGCTATGTTGCCGTATAAAGTATAACTTTTTTTGTGCGATTTTTTTTTATGCGATTTTCCGAGGAACGCATCAAAAAAGGTTTTAGTGTAATTGAATATTGGAGTAATTAAAGTGAACGTGTTATAAACGAGACAGCCCGTCAGAATGGGAAAAAAAAAATGTGACACCGAGAGCATTTATTTAAAGAATTGCTACTCGAAAATAATTCACATTTCTAAGTGTGAAATCATTTTATTTTAAAGGTGAAATAAAAGCTCGAATTAAAACGTACAAAGTTTTTTTCTGATTACTTGTTTACGCTCCTCTAAACGAATTTTAATTTCAATGAATTTGTGCGTCTTCACTTTGCTAAATCACGAAGCTTGAAACGGGATTATTCTGATACAAAAAGCCTTTTCTTAGCAGAACGGTAATGATATTTGTTTTCAACTTTACCACCTACAAATACAATAACATTTTTTTTTAAATTGTTTATCGGGCTTTAAATTGATTCTAATTTTTTATGACCTCTACAGTGAGATTTGCTTTGCTAAATGAGTAATTAATCCATTTTAGTGAACCGTGAAATACCATTATATTAAGAGATTTCTTATTATAGTCGTTTTATAAGGCAGGTCCCTAACAAATTAAAATGCAACGCAGTGAGCAGAAGGCAAAACACTGAATATATACTAAGCCTTGAGACACTGGCAGATATGATCTTAACTTACACAAATGATTTTTTTATACATAAATATATGTATGCAGATAAAATATCGATGGTATTATATTGTCGGCTTAGTTCTAACATCGTGTAAATCATTTTTTCTAAATTTTATGTTTTAATGACTTTGGTTTGCAAGTACAGTAAAACCTCAATATAACTGACTAAAAAGGGGAAGGGGATGTCCGTTAAAGCCGAAAGTCCGTTAAATAAAAAAAGATTTAAAATAAATCAAAAAACTTAATTTTTTTGAAAATACACTGTATTTGCATGTAAATAAAAAATACAAAACACAAACAAAATTCTATTTAATTGTCTTCGGACACTCGTCGTGAAGTGACGTTGCTGTTTGATATCGACGCGCTTGCTTTCGGTAATCCTACTTTGAAAAAGATTACCTACTTTGATTATTATGGACGCTAAAAACTTTGACATACGGTGACACTTGAATTTAGGCATGTATAATATTAGTGGGACGTTTTTAATTTTTTTTACATTTGACCGGATTTTTTGTCCGTTATATCGAGGTTTTACTATATAGTGACGCATCTATTTCATTCATTTAATGTCCAAATATGCAAATGGATAGGGGTCAAAATCCATTTGACAATTTCACATATTGCAGTAGCGTCTTGAACGCCATCCAAATATCATCTAACTCATAGATTCCCAAAGCTTGTCTGGACCCCCAAACCAGAATTTCATTTTTTCGATTCTGCCGCGCCGAGATTATGTTTCTAAACTTTTCAAACACAAAAAACACAATTCGATAAGTTTTTTTTCTGACAGTGAAAAAAATTTAGTTTTAATTGTTTTTATTGAATTAACAAGTAATCGTACAAAACATAATTGAAACATATTTTAATAAATAAGAATTCTTTATTAAAATAATATTTAATAAAATTCTTTTTCAGACGTCAGGTTCATCCTATACATTAATCTAGGAATGAACCTGACTATTCTAGAAGTCAATATTTGGCTTTAAATTAGTGAGGTATAGTCGTAAATCACCACGTTCTGTAATTTTCAACCTGTTCCTTTTTTTTGTAAGAAAATTAGTTACCGCACTGAAGCCTCTTTCCACGAGGTATGTAGAAGGAAAAGATATATAAATTTTCTTACAAAAATAGCCCATAACGCAGGATAAGTCACAGGGATATCTTTCTGCAGCCAAAACTGCTGGTAACCCTTTCTAAATTCTACCTTGAGTTCTTCGTCTGTGCTTCTTGACTGTAAGTCCTATTAACTCTTCCTGTAATATGTCTTGTACAGTATCCATTTCTTCTATACATGGATTGATGATCCAAGGAGGTATTTTCATTATTAAAATGTCTTCAAACCTGCTTTTGAAGTCTTCGTGGAGGACATTTAGGTGTTCTACGTAATTTCTAAGATCATCGTCATTTGTTTTGGATTACCAAACATATGTTTTGGATTACTATTGAGGAGGCTTTTAGCATGCTTTTAGCAAAGTATTTTTATCTCCTAATTCTATGGAATGGAGTTGTAAAATTAAGTATAAACGACCCAATCCGAGAAAACACTTTGTTTTTTTTATCTTGCGATTGTAAATCTTTACCTGAATATACAGATGTTTGTTTTGATTTTGTGTGACGATGTAAAATGCAAATTTTTTCAAATTTATTTTGTCAAATTAATCCGTGGACCCCCTTTTATTTTTCTTCCTAACAGGGACCCCTGGGGGTCCGTACGGACCACTTTGGGAACCCCTGATCTAACTCATCAGTTTGTCTGAGATCTGTGCACAAGTTAGCTTCGATTCTATCGCGCCGAGATTATGTAGAATTATTCAGAATAGTAATCATTCTCCTACAAAAAAACTCTAAAAGATTTTTTCTGTTAGTTGAACTATTTAGTTTTAATTGTTTCATGAACACTTACGGGGTAAACTGACTTACACGACGTTAGAATTAAGCCAATGATATGGTTAAGTATAGCTTGGTTGGCGAACAATACTAGACTATTAATCTAGTAGTACTATTCTAGTAGACAAGACTCGAAGAAGCAAATAAAGAGTGCTTAGTAAAAATGTATGCATTTTTCAAGAATCAAGAGGACCATTTTTATGTCCATTAATTTATTTACACGATATCATCAACTCACTGATGATAAAAGAATAATAAATTAAAAGTTGGTCTAGTGACTTAGTAAGGAGAGCAATCCATAGTGAAGCCAGTTCAAAAGCTTGATTCTTGGATAAATTTTCTCATTCCCGTATACCATAACCATGCATATACAAATATATGCATTACAAAAAAAGTAAATGAAATTGATGTGATGCGGGGGGAGGGTCTTATTGTTTCTATGTTGAAAGAACAGAAACAAACAAAGTCGATTAAATTTGAATTGTTTGATTTTTGTACTTTTTCATGAGTTTTGTCGCTAACGACCCGGGTTTCGCCTTTCGGAATCTTCAGGCATTTCAAGTGCACGGATGTACTTAATAAAGTAGGGTGAGCAATCCAGGTTAGTTCGCATTAAATTTGTATGCCATAACCATGCATATAAAATGTATATAAATGACTTTATTTTGTAAATCTTTTTCATGAGTTTTGTCGCTAAGAAACATGGTACTCTTTAAAACAAAACACGATCTCAAAGCTTTCGGAATCCTTTAGGATTTACGCGAATTTAATTCTGAGGGAGAGATTAAAGCAAAATCGTTAACCATAGTAAGGGATGATTTATCGCCTTATGAACTTTTTATGAAGCACATGCATTGTCGGGCGTCAAGAGATAAGAGAAATTGAAATAACTCTACATTGCACCGCTATAGATTATTATAAGAATGAATTTATTTCCTGATATCCATGACCATATACAAATGTATATAAACATATATGCATTACGAAACGGAGGTCTTATTGGTTCTCTGTTGAAAAAACAAAAACACATTAGCTTGGTTAGTACTAAGTGCATATAACATGGACACTACTCAGAAATTGGGTTAAAAAATCTTTGTCTAAATTTATATGATTACTTAATAGGAAAAAAAACTACACATATTCCGCCTTGCAAACCGATAATTGCCGAACTCCATCGTGTGACCTATATTCCAGACGTTACATACAACAAATTGTGATTATGGCACGGCACCTATGCTTTTTTCGCTCGGCTAACACAAGTTTATACGCTATGAAAAAATCCCATTTGCAGGGTCTAACTTTTTGCGGCTATTTTTCAACGACGGAGTGTTTAGCTTTTTTTGTCTTTTATTTCAAAACAAACGCGAGGTCGGCAAGGGCCTGGAAAAATTACGAACCGTTTTCCACAATACCGTCGCCATATTTATATTTGCATTCTATGTTTTTGTTTACATGATAGAACAATGTAATAGCAATAAACGTAAAATAGATGAGTATATGCCAATAGAAACTGGCTATCTCCACTGAATTTCTCGGTATACAGTGATTGTTGAAGAGTTGAACGTGGTTATACGGCCAAGCGTTTTATTCCCCTTATGATTTTTCCCACAAATTGCTTTTTAACTATGAGGTGTCTCAAAGCAAACCTAATTTTCTCTAAAACTATGGGTTGTATACAGCTAGTTTTTCATAATATTATATTTCTAATTGGCATCAATACGTCAGTCATCACTGTCAATACTTGGTGGAATGGCACTATAATAAAAATAATAAGTATTTATTCCACATACAATTTATTGGATCAGGACAGGTTTCGCTATGACGAGCATTATCAACTGAAGGTTGATTATCATCATCATCACATTAGTTGATAATGCTCGCTTTGAACGAAACCGGTCCTGATCCAATATATTTTATGTGGAATAAGTAAGTGCAAATTTTTTTTTATGTCAGTCATTAAATACCTACAATAATGATAAATAAAATTGAACACATTGGTATTGAAATTATCGTTTTTTACGTTTGATTTCCGGGAAATGCCGAAAAATTAGAATATTTTCTTTTCATATGCATTCGTCAGGCTCATTAATTATTATGTTAAATGATATACAGTAAAAACATTTTACTTTACTGATTAATTTACGGTTTTATATATAAAAAGAATAGATATTTGTGATGTTTTCATTACTTTCTAATTACCGTTTATCTATCTTTAGAAAACATAGAAAGAGTGAACTTTTATTCCTTTCTTAACTTTACACAATGAAAAGATCTACGCAATTAAGTGACTGATTAAAATTTATCGTAAAACATCTAGTACTGAGCTATTCCGGAAAAAACTACTATTCAAATCTATAAAGTAACTTTATCATTTGATTTGAATTAAAAAAAAGCGAATTTCGCACGAATTTTTTTAATTAATCTTCATCATCACCAATGTGGTTCGTACAAAGGATCCCATGACTGTCAGAACTGGACATTCATTATTAATTATTCTCCCTCACAATTCGTAATGTGTTATTTCTTACCGAAACAAAAAAATGTTTTTTTTTTCAATTTGCTCTTAATTGAAACATATGGGTATCATAAATACATTAATATATAAAACTCGTTGTGTTCTTTCATATTCAAACAACAGCCAAGAGTAATGAAGCGCGAATTAAATAGTCGACGTTACATACATTTTATTCAAGGTTCTCACGGTCAATACTTGGTGGAAATGCATTATAATTATATTATATTTTTAAAAAAAAATAAAATGTTTTTTACTTATTACACAATAAGTTTATTAAGATCAGGACCGGTTTGACTTATCACGAGAAGTTCAGTTGAAAATGCTTGCGATGAGCGAAATAGTCCTGATCTATGTATATATATTGTGAAATAAGTTAAATGATTTATTATGAGACGATATATAATAAGATATTTTTTGTACTTATTCCACAGTAAATTTATTAAGATTCGAATCGGTTTCGCTCATGGCAAAGCATTTTCTACTGATTTAGTTAAAATTGCTCGCGATGAGCGAATATGAAATAAGTAAAAAAAATGTATAATTTTTTGATAATATATTTCCATTCCATCAAGTATTCCGACAGTTAAAGCCTTAAAAGTGATTACGGGAATATATTGTCGTGAAATATGAGTATAATCGTATCATTTCTTTATGACAAACAGCTTTTATGAAAAAATATACCGTTTAGTTAGCTGGTGTTATCAAATGTCAAGCTGTGATAACCATCAGAAAGATAACATAATATACAAAATTCAATTTACAAATAAATAAAATTACCTGTATCTAATCTCAACGTCATGTTCATTGTCCACTCTCAGAGGACCGTATCTCCTCTCTGCTAATCTCAGTCTCCTGTCCTGCCACAACTCTTTCTGTTGGTCCTGTTGCTCCTCTTCGACCCCGAAGAATAAAGCCGTCTCCCTCTTCACGTACTTCTTGATTTTGTCTTTTCTGGACATCGATCGCTCCACACCTCTGTGCTGAGGCTGCTCTTGCTGGGGGGATGGCGGTGGCGACGATATCCTCGGAGGAGGGTTGGAGATCATCTGCGGGGGGCCTTGATTTTGCGGGAGGTTGATCGAAGGCTGGACTTGGCCGGGGCCCGGCGGTGCGGAGGGGATCGGTTGGCCCCCTCCGCCCATGTTGTTCGACATCGTTGCCACGGGCCGCCTGCAATTAAAAAAAAGATTATTTAAATATTGTGTTTTTACTAGCATAGCTTCGCGAGGATTTTATTTTGAGCTCGATAAACAAAAACGGTTTCATTAAAATGAACTTGTCGTTTTATAAATAAAATAAAATGATTATGACCGTACTTTCAGTGGATTCGGCGGTAACTTTGTGGATTTTCGTTTTACTAAAAAAATTAGAATAGCTTTCATTATTCAACGTATTGTGCTATTAACTGTGACACGTGTTTCGCATCTTAGAAATAAATAAAATTCTTAACAAAAAATAAGTATTAATAAATAATATTCTTAATAGGACAGGTTACTCGCCACTGCTTACATTATTTTCAATTAAAAGGTTTAACCCAAACCTATCTGAATGATTTCAGCTCATTAGTTAAAATGTTTGTAATGTTAACGTCATTAGTAGTATAGTTATTTGTTTGCTTTGTTTCGATTCTATAACCCCTTCCTTCCCGTAAAAAGAAAAAATCCCAAACTCCATTTTGTAATTTTATCATTTTAAAATGTTAGAATTAATCTTGCTTTATTACTTTAGCAAACTTTGCGATAGTAAGTCCGAAGATGCCCCTGTAAGAGGCGAAACACGTGTCACAGTTAGTAGCACAATACGTGAAATAATCAAAGTTATTTTATATTGATTATGACCATAATTATTCATAATAAGTATAAATACAAAGCTAAAATAGATACAATATTATTAATAATTATAAGTATAAGTAATGAGCTCTTAAATTTCTAAGCCTTATTCAAAATGTCCGATGTTATAAATAATTCATTGTTAATTTAATAACAGTTATAAACAATAGTTATTTACTAAAACATCACACAGGGTATACATATACGTGATATTATTAAAAGCAAAATAGCGCCACTATCTCACGTCTAGGGCGTATTCATCGTTAATCAATACTGCAAAGTTGAATAATTCACTCACAGTGATTAGTTAGAAATTTCAGAATGTTATACTAGTATTGAAAATTCATGCTTTCATAACACACTCGAAATCATAATAAATGAAAAGATATTCCACGCTATCAATTAAGCAAATATCAAGCGAATGTAAACGATTCATATTATGAAAGGTCAACAAAAACAAATTACAGGTTTATTTGCATCAAATAGTTTCAAGTAGGTTTCAAAGAGAATTTTCATTAAACTCTTGATGTTTGATTTGAGAGCATCAAAAACAGAAAAGGTCAACTGTAAATTAGCTTTATTATTAAAAATATTTCTAATTATTGAAAAAAATATGTTAACACGAATTAAATAGTTAGAATTTTGCACTTTTCTATGAGTTTTGTCAATTACGACACGGGTTTATCTTTTCGGCTTCGTCAAGGCATTTCAAGTCTACGGATTTACTTAAAATAGATTTTTTTAAAATAGGTTTATATAAAAATCAAATTAATATCACAATTTTTGGGGATAATTTCTGGGAATCCGGATCAATAAACTAATTTTTTGATGTTAGTGAAGATCAGTTGATTGAATAGATAAAAATAACATTTTTCAAATGATTATAAATGTGATTGCGTTTTATAGTTTTTCAAGACAGTTTGCCAATTTTAAATGAGTCTTTATTAGTTACCCACATCTAAAAAACTATCAATACGCCAAATACTTGGACATTAAAATATATCTAGCCATCTAGACTGCATAGGATCCAAACCTTGTTCGGATGGCGACCACTTTTAAAGAAAGCCATTCGACCCGCGACCTCCAAGACCAAACTGAAAAATTTATTTTTCAAAGTTAATTTAAAAAATCAACAAAAATGCGTTAAAGTGAATATTTTTTTAGTTGACCGTATAAGTCTATGACCCCACAGATCACTAGTCGCAACCCATGGGTTAGGAACCCGTGATCTAGAGTAAAAAAGACAGTGGTTTCAAAGTGAAATCACCATAAAAACATAACATAGTGCTGTAGGAATGATTCAACACCATTGCTCAAATAAAAATCTCCGACGGTCCGTCACGGCAGCCAATGACGTTGATCACTGCACCACGGACTGGAATATTAACTTTCTTTTTTGAATTTTAATTAATTCTTCGGGCAAGTTGGTTTTAAGGCTGGACTGTACTTGTGGACACGCCCACCAGGATGCTAATAACATCATATGGGACTGCCTCCAAATGAATTCCGAACGGGCAGAACTGTTTGCTGTGGTCCGTCCTCACACGGGCCCAATAGGCCACGCTGACTTGATTGCAACTAAGGCTAACTTTATTGCATTTGAAAAATTTGCAAATTTATTCGGGGATTGACATAATCTCGATTCTTCACTAGAGTCAATACACTCGTCTAACACGACGGGCTTCAGTATACGGATTACACACACGATACTCTGTATCAAACTGATTTCAGTGGCTGAGCTAGTCACTCCAATTTATTTTATTATTTTATTTTCAAGCACACTAGTGCATGGTTCAGATCTGCTAGGGCCATGAATGTATGGGGTTAATTCCTTTTTATAAGTTGATAGCGTTGTGAAAGGCGGCCATGAAAAGTTGGCTGCATATACACAGCGGGTGACTTGTATTCAATCGAATCAATACATACATCTTTGCGATATCCTTTGTAATATAAATAAACAACTGTAACGATCGTTGTTCTCTCCCCCACATCTAAGCGAACTCCAACAGATCTAAAAAAGTCTAGTCAACGACCTTCTTTTAATCGAAAATCAAAAATATAATAAAATCTATTCTACCCACGCATAACACATTAATCCCGACGTCGGGTGATTTATCAAAGTCACTTGTAAGAATATTTTTTTTTATCAAAGCAGATTACGAATAAACGATATCTCTTTGGGTTTCAAATAAAATGACATCTACCGTTTGAATATTATATTAAACTTGAAAAAAAACAGGTAACCTTTTTTGTTCGTCGAACCCAGCCATACTCAACCTGCGGCCCAATCAGCTCTTATGTGCGGCCAAAAATAATTATAGTCGCCAAATACTTATGTCAGTGTTGCTTTCAACATGTTTTCAATATTGGGTTGCAATCAGTCAGTACAAAAATGTGCCCAGGTTCTGCTCACATTATTCTCATCTAAGTTTCTGTGTGAATCGTCAAATTATAAAATGAAATATGCGAGGAGCGTACACAGAAATCGGATTACTGATTCTCAGCATGATGGTATTAAAAGTAGCCTGTAGTAATCAGGAACCTGATTTGACGAAGATAGTTAAAGTTTGACTTAGTATCAAAATTCATTCATTAATTTTTAAGGAAACTATTTTAAGATTTTGGATACTGAGTTTTTTTGTGCACTATTTACGTTTTTTTTTGATTTTTTGTTCATTGTTATTTTTTACTTTGAAAAATACACGAATGTATATATTTACATCAAATAAAATAGTTTTATTTTGACATCATAATACATACGTAAGTAGTATAGTATGTGCTATTATATATGTAGAGCTTTCTATACATATGTTGCAGCCCACGTAGAGAAGTAAAAATCGAAATGCGGCCCGGAGGAAAAAAAGGTTGAGTATGACTTTTCAAACCCATTGTTCGTTTTTTTCTCTTTAAGTTGAATAAATTTCAAAATCTGCTTTCTATACTGTATGCTATGCTATTTTTCAGATAAATTCTACCACGGCACCTAGTGTGATATTCAATTTTCATTCATAAGTAAGTAAGATTAAATTGTAAAATTTAAATTCTTTGTTATTTTTTCATCGTGTTTTAATGGAGTTCTACCAAGTCAATATCAATTCAATCAGTAAGATTTCATTTATCGCACGTTACAAAAAGTTGTATGTATATTTCATTTAATATTCATGCTTATTCCATTCGACAATTAGTTGCAATATTCAGAAGGTATAATATATTATATAACACAAATAAAAAGAATTACAAGATTCAACAGAATTTGTCTGGCTCGCTCGCACCCACGCAGGATATTTTTAATTTAATTTTTGAAATATTTGCCGTAATGCATTTCTTTTCGAGCGTTTACTCTGTTTATTATCAGTATGTATACACAAGTCTCATGTTAATCAAGTGATTCTATAGGTCTTTCAATAAGTACGGACGCTCGTGTACAATGTCTATTGTGGCATGTGCTGTGTGGCACGTAGGGCCGTCCTGTGAGAGCCACATGTTATCTGTATTCATATCATCAAGTTTAGGCCACAAGAAGTTGCTTATAATCGATTTGTAGCTCTCAGTTGACAGTTATGGCAATGTCAATTTCGTTTTGCAAGAAGTACAGACCGATGATTCCGCCAGACCAAAATCAGCATGAAAAAGTGACTTTTTCGGGATGCATTTGGTGCTGGTGTATCTCGTGTGGATCGGAATCGCCCCGAATCAAAAGCAATTTTGCTTGTTCATCTATGCCTTCATCCAAAAATGGGCTTTTTTGCTTAAAATGACTTAAGCGTCAAACGTTCCTCGAACGGAGCAGTGGACTTTGATAATAAAAAGTAATGATTTGCACACTTTGTTCAAAGCTATAACCTTCCATAGTGATTTGCCGTACACTACTCAATTTTTTTTTACAGGTGTCACTTAAACAAAATGGCTGCTACAACCATACAAATTTTGATCATCCCCATTTAAATATCATTCTCTGGATATCATTATAATCAGGGCTTTTTTCCCATTTAACGCGGTGGAACTGCGTTCAGGTACCCTTTTACAGGGTATTTTTTTTTGAAAATTTTAAAATCAATAAGACCAAACAATGTTTGCGCTTACGTTATTACAATCTTTATTTATATAATTCGTCAAAATGATAAAATATGGTATTTTTATCAACCGGATGAGATGTTTTATTTTATTTAGTAAAAAGCTTGACATCAAGTGAGTCCCGCCACCTATTTTTTTCAAAAAAAGCTCTGATTATAATTATTACTAGAGAAAATATTTCGCAAATGCTTTCACGATATTATTTAATGTATTGATTCAAGCTTTTATACAGAAAATCTTTATTTGTTTTGCTTAATTGAACAATCAGCTAATATTAAACAAACGTTTGAAAGCGATAACGGGTTGACTACCTCAACAAAGCGAACCCTGGCATGCAACCAATTAATTATCTAATATTTATTTGTAACTGCAGTGACATTGTTAATGCTTTAGTCAAAAGCATTTGCAATAGGACCGCAGATCGTTTCGACGATGTTATTTCTCTCGAAATGGCAATTCTGTGATATTATATTCGAATGTATTGAATCATAAAGATCATCACAATTTAAAAAAAAAGCCAATAGCATCTAAATATGTTTCTTTTCTGCGAAGCACTTACACCGTGCAGACTGTTAATAAATAGTATATTCGTGTAAATTAATATATTAATATATTAATGTATTAATGTATTCATTAATATTTATTTAATTTTAAGTGACAGATCGAATAATGTTTTTCTAATTAAAAGCGCACCTGACTTATTTTCTTCCATATCGATGGCTTAAAGAGCTATTTTGCTCACTCCTCTTTTGGATGAAAATGACTTAATAATGCCATCTTGTTGTACCATGCAATGTGCATGTACCGTAATTTTTTTATAACCAAAACTTATTTGAGTGCATCGTAAAAACATTTAAGTAATATTTGATAAATCCATTGTCGTTCTAAAACCTACTCTGCTTATTATCCAACTCCACCATTTTCTATTGTTACCTGTCATTCATTCGTTGTTTTTCAGCGGTGGTACAAAACAATCGTTTGTAAGTCTTATTTGAATTTTCCCCGATCGGTTTGACAATACCAAAATAATCAGTTTTTACCCTCTGCACAATTGACAAAAACGGAGATTTATTTTTTAAGCAATCGATATTCAAGATCCAAATCCATATTATTGCCAGTACAAAAAACATTAAGCGAGCTGGATTTTATTTCTGACATTTGTGTGATCTTCATAGATGTCACTAGCGTCGATTCTTTTCAGCTTATTTAATAATTCTATTTTTAGAATTCATTTTTTTTTAAATCTTTGTGAAAATGAAAACAAATAAGCTGTCTGTTGCTGCCCTTGAATCAGGATAAATATCTGAGAGTTTGTCCATATCAATAACTAAATACAATTGGAAACTTTTACTGGCAAAAGTTTTGCATTAATAACTTGCGACTTTGAACTACCGACGAAGGATAATATATATTTTCCTTTGTGCAACGTAAAATGTAAGCTTTCACAAAGGCTTTTATAGAAATAAATTATTTTTCGTCGAACTTTGGCGCTGCTTTAAAGATTTAGAAATTCTTAATTTTTTTTCACAGCAAAACTATTTTTGTACAAATGAAAAGAATTAAGTAAGTATTTTTATTGTCAGAGCTTAGTATTTTAATAAAAATTAAGAACAGTATATATATATATATATATTTTAAATATGTCAAAGGCTTTAAAAATATGAATTTTACAAAAAAATAATTCCAAGCTTATGAATAAAAGAAAATGAGAGATTCTAGAACAATTTTTTGAAATAAAATTTGCTGATTGTTTTAACCATGTCCGTTGTGGAGCATATTGACTCATAGTAGAACTTACCTCAATAGAAAGTTTTCTACGATAGTTGATGGTAACTTCATTGCTCTACCTCTCTTTTTTTCAAAGAAAGAAAACATTCAAGGATGGTGCAAGGACAGTACAAGTGATTGACTAATCGCTCTCACTGTGCCTTATTTTAAGGATAGGTGAAAGAGTGAAAGGGACAACATTTAATTGAAAAATTATTTGAAAGCGGAAGAAAAAAACTTTATAGAAAAACTTATGAGTAAAATATGACTACATTTTAGTCGTTAGAATTTAAAAAAGATCATTAACAATACTAAGCAAGCTTACAAATATATTCAGTGAGTAGTTTGTCTTTCCAAAAAAATTGTAAATGAAAAAACTTTAAATATTAATAATAACACATCGGCACAACATTTCGGCAACTTAAAGTAAAGTCTCTTTCATATTGATACTACCTCCACATTTGTAAATGAAATAATAGAATGAGAAAATGAATGTTCAAGAAACGTTATTCGAAATTCAAAACCTCATCAATAAAAAAACATGGAGCATTACTCAGTGGTGCGTCAAAATTTTCCCGCCAGTAAAAACGCGGGCAAACCAGAAGAGGAAACGGAAAGGAGAGCATCAAAAGAAACAAAACGAAAATTGTTTTCGGGCTTATCCGGCGGCAGTGTCAACACAACATCGCTGCAATATAAAGCCGTTATGACGTCACTGAAGCACAATGTGAGGGGAAGTGGATAGTTTGCAATGTTGGCATGTAGGCAGACAAATCGATATGGTCATATCGGTAAGTTACGGGCAGGAATGAATTCGAAATTCGGAATACAAAAAAATAAGCTTCAACAAATATGACTATAAATATTTGCAAGTGTGTGTCGATCGCCATATTGAAATAATTCACTTGTTCTAATTGATTTGATATCGCATTTTCAATGCCGTTTTTGCCAGTGTAGCTTAAATAAGAATATTAAATTGACTTGATTTAACACAAAGTATTTCAAAAGAATAAACTACTCGATTACAATCATTATTCCTTGAAAAAACTATAACTGAAACACTCTACTAGACGATAATATTTTCTTTAGGATTTCGACTGAGGTGCTTGACGGAATTTCAATAAAAAAATTTGAATCGTTTGAATTTTATACTTTTCCATGAGTTTTTTTTGAACGACCCGGGTTTCGCCGTTCGGCACTTTTTAACTTGAAATGACAAGTTCAAGTCAGTTTATGTACATTCGTGCACTCGAAATACAAAAAGATGCCGAAAGGCAAATCCCGGGACGTTAGCGACAAAACTCATGGAAAACTACACGATTCAAACGATTAAAAAAAGGGAATATTTTTCCTATTAATAATAGTTTTTCGTGTTTATATTCTACGTAACACTGGATGACAGTGCCACATGTAAATTTTCGCTCAACCCTATCTCAATCTCGTGCGAAAGTGATGTTTTGTGCTGTGAACTGACATATAAATCAAGACAGATATGCAATTCTGAAATAGAATTTAGATACACATATTTTGTATCTTCTTTGGATCTTTAAAAACAAAAACATATTTTACTTATATACTTTGTAAACGCGGTAACAGAATTGTAAAATTAATAATTCACCTTCTTTTTCCAGGCGCATTTATCACAGATAAAATATAAAAGGCGGCAGAAGTCTGCTGCGAATATAGAACAATATTAAATTATGAAAAAAATTCAATCATCATTTAGAATAAAATGGCGGACGTTTGGCAATTACGCGGCCGGAAGTGCGCGGCGCTGCTGCCTCTGGAAATAAACTCGGCCTGCGAAAATTGCAACTAAGCAAACTGCGCGAAATAAATCTGGCAACACTCAAATGAACCATCAGCAATAATATTTCAGGGCGAGGTCAACGGAATTATTGTCGTCTATGGGCGTTTTAAATCGCATTTCACTGTTGGATCGAATTTATTATCTCTGATTTTGTGACATTAAAGTCTACTCAAAATGAACATTTTATTTTTGTGGTGTGTATTCAACGTATTATTGCTACAAAAAATGCAAAATTTTTGAACCGATTAAAGCAAACGTTCTTTTTTTGAAGTTTTAGCCCGATTAAAGAGGTAATTTATTTTTTTAGGTAAAATATAGGTAATTAATTCACGAGTAGTTTTTATCATATTTGCTGAAAAATTTCCACTCATAATATTTTATATTTCAACAATTGCTGTTTTCACTGGAAAATACTATTTTTGAGAGGATTCATAAAGGCCTAAGAAAGAATAATTTTATTTGTCTCACTGGCTATGTTCCATTTTTATGATTGGATGGGTGGGAAAGAAACCAAAAAATCGTAGCCCACGAATCCATAAAGTAGTTGAAAATTTAAAAAACAAACAAAAAAAACTAATTTTTAACTGTCATTGAAATTAAATTTGACCACCCTATCTTCAGCCCTATATGTGTCTGTGTTTTTATTTGGTTCTCTTTTAATGAAAGGGACTACTTTCTGATTTTGTTTCATTGAAGCAAACCAAAATTTTAGGCCGGCAAATCATCGACTCGGGCCAATAATTTCCCTTATCTTGGCCAGTGAAATCATGTTGTCATACAAATCTATTACTTGATACATTTTCACTGAGAATACATTTTCACTGAGAACACAGCTTCACTGTAACATATATATACAAATATATATATCCTTGTAGAAACGTCACTGGTGCTTAAAATAGCGGAAAGCATTCGCGACAGGTAGCAGGCAATCGAAAGCTATAAAAGATTTATAACCATTGAACGACAGCATTGAAAAACCCACTAGGGCACAGAGTGAATTCAATCAAGACGTATGCAGAAAGCATCCAGGCGTACTCGAACTAGTTTTTGTCACCACCATAAAGCAGTGCTTTCAAATTGAAGTAACACAGGAAAGAAAAAAAACATCGACCTTTCGAAGGAAAATATCGAGGGAACTTAATCTATTTTATAAAAACAGCAGACAGACAAGAACAATCAAAAAATACTGTGATGGAAAGAAAAAAAACTTAGAAATATAATGTTAATAGTACATGATATTTATTGAGATTTATTGTACATGTGTGACTCGCAAATTGGCATTAAAGCTAACAAAAGTTCGATATAAAATCTTCAAAGAAATCGATAATTGAAGTTGATTTTTCCAGTAGTTTAGCCAAGATGTAAGTCAAATTACTTAGATCATTTGAGCTCATCTTTTGGGACAACAGACTTACGTCCCTGTCGGCATACTATCTTGGATGCGGAGTGCAATAGACGTTATATGGTCTCACCATCCAAAAATTCGAGCATTTATGAGGTTATTAAGTTGTTATAGTTGACAAAGAAGACGGGTTTTTTTTTATTCCGATTCAAGCATTCATCGGTGAAGTTTATTATCAAATTTGTGGATAGTTTCTTTTTAGCATTGTATATTCATTAAGACATTGGAATGTTTTATTTTCTATTTTGTGAACGGAACAATATCGAGCACACGTCTTCCTGGTGGAGTTTTAATCGACAGTTTTTCCAGCAAGAACATTTTTTTTACTTAATTGCCAAAGATTTCTTCTTAAAAAGAGGAGGGATAGAAAGGTGGGGTTAATTTATCGATTTAACTACGCTCCGATTTAAAATTTTATGGATGGTAGACGAATTTTAGTCATCATAAACATCCAAGATTTCAAAAAGGAATCCATAAATCGATTGATTTGTTTAAGAAACTGTCCATGGTAAAAATCGACTCTATAAGCACCGCAACTGAAGCCAATGACACTGACGGAACGTGACATGTTCTTTTATTAGAAATACTACATTTTAAGCTCGTTATATTTAATTAAATGATGATTCCATATATAAGAACACAAAAAAAGAGTTACGTTACCGTGAAGAAATAATACAATAGAGAAATATGGGACACAACATAGTGAGATGTCAATATCACTAACTCTGGTAATGTTATATTTGGATATTAATAGTAACATCAATCACTAAACAACTTTTGTTAAATCTATAGTACAATGTGATATAAAAGTACTACGCATAAAATAGACAATGAACAGAAGAACGATTCAGAAATATAAGGTAAAGTAATTTTGAAACATTTTTTAAGAGCTCTTTTAAATGTTTAATAGAGCCACAGATAAAAAGGTTTGTCTATTTTTGGCCCGCGTTTATTTTTGTTTTTTATTATGCTAAAAATATTCCAGTATTTTTTTATACGACTGTTGGCTTTTAATGTATATTTTATGTAGCAACTCGCATTTTTCATATCTCGCGAAGTTCATTTTACCGTGAAACATTAACAAGGCAATAAAATTGGGTTTAGTTCTGAATACTTCTAAAATTCTATTTAAAGATTGTGTATTCAATATGGCACTTGTCTTGATCTTTAAAAGATACAATAAGTATCCGTTTTATATTTGACCGTTATTCTAAGAGGCAAAAATAATGTCATCTTATATAAGATGCTAGTTTGCTATATAGCAAACGAACAACTCCAGTGAAAGGCTTAATTTTAAAATATAATCTAATGAACATGTTTAATAATACATATTCTATCTCGGCTTATTACTCAAGTTGGTCTTTGGCCATCTTGGTAGATATTCATTTGCGGTCTCATAATCTACATATATGACATTATGTCAAAGTACAAGTAATTTAATAGACAAGACGTAAAGAAATCAACAAAGAAAACAGAAATCACAGCTCTATAAAAAAATCCAAACTAAGGCACGCCAAAACCAAGTAATTATAAATATTATGGCATTAGATTCACAAACTGTATGAACTGTCTATCATAGAATATTAATTTGCGACATAACATTTGAATCCATCTTGACTGAAATAGTCTGTTCGAGGAATGGGACGGGTAATATTTTTATCAAAATAATTGACAAAAAAAAAATGTTTTGTACTACTTCTGCATATAATTTGATAAAATCAGGACCGGTTCAGCATAGCACGAGGTATGGCGATGGGAATAACTGGTTGTGATCTTTATCAAATAATATGTGGTAGAATTAGAACAAAAAAAATTATTTGTTTAAAATTAGCGAGTACTCGGAATACGTTGCAATGCCACTTGAAGAAAGAAAGTGTTTGCGTTCATATTTTGTTTATTGAAGTTTTGGGTAAACAATAATTTTGATTATTCTGTCTGGTTGTCTTTTACTTTTACGAATAAATCAGAAGGGATCGGAATGATTTGACGAAATATGATTTGCAATGAAACTAATATCCATTTTCTTCGGTCAATTTTCTCATGTAAAATAACTGGTTTAATTTAGAATAAGCGGGCGTCCGTACTTCAACTCACCAAAGTTTTATCGCAATCGGATGAGCGGTATAGGAACGCATACGAGGCAAATAAGTAAACATTCATTTTTTTATATTTTCACTAAGACGTGAAAGTGAACACATTAAAAGTGATATATTTATTACATGTTTCACTCTTTGTTCAGTTCAAGTGAATATAACTGCTGCCGACCTGAAAAGTTTCATATTAATTTTTAATTATCGCATGGCTTAAGTGCTCTAGTTTTTCCTTCGATCACTGTCAATACTTGGTGGAATGGCATTAGTGTCCGTCATTGATGGAATTAATGTCTGTAATCCATAATGTGCGTAGACTCAAATTATGGATTACAGCCACTAAAAATGTGTTATTATTTTTACTATCATTGAACTGTTTGATGGTGATTATGAGCTCAATATTACTTATTGAAACTATCGCGACAAACTTCGCATCGAATGTCGTAAAAAAAAATCCACCTACAGTTTGAGTACGCGTGAGCGAGTATCAGAAAAACATTTTCGGAAGGGAAAGAAATACGGGACAGGTCGTTGCGTCATATTGAAAATATTCACTCGGCGAATGCAATCATCGTGAAAAGATCAGGTGGCTAGGCGGATTGAGTGAGTGATATATTTCACCTATAAAATATATATACGTGCGCATGTGTGCGGGCCAAGTGAGAACGGAAAACCTTTTAGCGTAGAGCGGGAAATTTTCTCTTTGGGGATATGCAAACGTAGAGCACGGTCGGACGGAGCAAGGGATGCTTTGAAACCGAAAATAGTGCAATCGTCTGTGTCAGATAGTCACGTATCTTGTTGTCACGGAAATTTGTTCCTAATAAAAGTAAAAATGGAATGGTGTAAATAAAAACCTACTGTAGTTCGATGCAACTGTGTGTCGGCTATCAATTGACACGTAGAATAGATTATAATGAGTTATGTATATTTAAGAATTTAAATTTGGAATAGTTTGCAAAAAGTCGATCCAGAATTAGTCAATTATCAATTCAGAACAAAAGCAGTCGGTTTAAAGTCAAAAACTAAAAATCGAATTCGTATTGAATTTTTTACATTTTTATGCGTTTTTTTTTCACCAACGACGTGAATTTTGCTTATCTCCAGGCATTTAAATGCGTAAAATGTACAAAATTCAGACGATTCAAATTTGAAACATTTATTTCATCAACTAATTTCAGTCAAAATCATTAACGACCTTTAGATATCTTAATAAATTAAACAATAGATTTAAACCCCAGATTGTCGTCTTTATTATTATAAAACTATATTAAAAAAACTTGGTATAGTGTCAAAAGCTTTACCCAGAAGATAAGATGAGTTTTGTTCAATTCAATGCTAAATTAGACATGGATCACTTTTAAGTTGTTCACTGTCAATACTTGGTGGAATAGCATTATAATAAAAATAATAACACATTTTTAGTACTTATTCCACATAAAATTTACTTATTACATTTTTATGTGGTATAAGTCCTAAAAATCTTTTATTATTTTTATTATACATGGATGTTAGTGTAGTTAGAAAAAAAAAATAAATTTGTTTTATTAATTGAAATGTTAAAAAAGCTTGACTCTAGAATCTAGTCGAAACGTATCAAAAACTTCTTTCAGATTTGAGATTTGAGATTTTTTTTCAATTTTCAATGCCGATTATATCGGAATGAAAACTATAGGTGGTATGCTATAGGAGTATAGGGATTGAACTTTAACTATTACCTTGATATTAAAGCATTGCTTTCATGGAAAAATTGAAGTGGTGTGAGTTTGGTGAAAAACTGGACACACACAGTCAGACCCAAATTCATTTTCTAGGATAATATTTTTATCAGCAAAAGTTGAACGTGTTTTTATCTAATAAAGGCGATTTTATGACCATACGGCTGACAGATTTGCGTCAAGCCAATTCTCCGGAAGTATAGAGTTATTTTCACCAAGAATGGTAGAAAAAAATCGCTTTTTTTGTCATTCAATATCAAATTACCTTCAGTTAACATTTTAAGATCGACATTTATTATTTTATTTATGTAATATATTTAACAATTAACTGAATTTTGATTAATCATTAGATGTTTTTTGCACAGTTTATATGGAGTGTAAATAGAATTGTTAGATACAAAATATTTTTCGAGGACTGACTGTTTCGGTCTGTTGTCGTTTCTTAGTATTGAACGTAATGCGTTTATACTGAATTTTGTTAATTTAAAATGTTATGAATCAACGTATTTTACGATGAGCAATCCCAAAAATCTACAAATATTCTGATAAAGGTTGGTGCCGGTCTGTTAACAGATCAGTTGGCAATGCTCACGATGAGCGATACTGGTTCTGATCTCTATCCAGATTACATACACTCTTAAAGTGTTAATCGTAATCTATCAAAAATAATCAATCAAGAGTATGCTTAAATTTAAATTTTTCTAGAATTTTGCGACTTTGTTAGAGGAAGCCTGGAAGAAAAATATTGTAAATCTAATCTCTTTGTAGCATTTTGGAGGGCTTCTAAAAATGGAGCATCAAGAATTATTGATCAGCTCTTTTACTTTTTCGGTCATTTCAGACTTGACACCCTTGATATAAATTATATTAAATCCAACGAGATTGTGTAATTTTCGTTTTTAACCAGAAACTCAATCGCAAAATATAATAGAATTTCGTTAAAAATACGACTCGCTGAATAAACAATCAATTGGAGGGCTTTGTCGGTATTATTGTGTTGCAAAATTCGATTAGAAACAGAAAAACATAAACCGGAATAAGCAGTATTGTCGATATCCTGCAGGAAACGTAATTGAAAACAATGTTTGCTAACTTATTTTTACTCGTTTCAAAGTCAAAAGCAGAGTCCTGCGGCTTTGCGTATAATAAATAGGGAACAATGTACTTCGCAAATAAGCACATACTAGGAAATTCAACATTGTACTTCATGAAAATAGTGAGTTGTTGATTGAATTAAATTCAATAAATATTTTATTTATTTGCATTCTCTGCTGACAGGTAAGCGCTATCGCTACAGTTGAAGAAGTCATAGAGAAGAATATATCTCGGTCTATAACGGTTCTCTGATGCCTATTTTCCTTCGCCTCTAAGTCAAGTGTGTGTTTTTTTTTTTTTGCATTCCCTTCCTATCGCTGCTAACAGGAAGGCGCGATCGCTACAGTCGAAGAAATCAGCCTACTTTTTTGTCTCTACCTATGGAGGTTCATCGAGAAAAATGGCTCTCGGTCAATATCGATTCTCTGATGCCTCCTAGACATAATTATGCAGGCAAGAGATTGTTGTGTTACAGTCAAGGCCCAATGTCTTATGAAACTTTTTATAGTCGGTCCCTGTGGTCTAGTGGCAAGAGCTTTGTCCTAGCAATCGGAGGCACGAGCTCAATCCCCGGCAAGGTCAGATTTTTTCAATTGAAAAAAAAAGATCTTGGGCTGGGTGTATGTTGATTTTGTCCACAATTGATACATTATTCACCATCGAGTTAATCTCGTATGACTTTCACAACTCAGAATATTTGGCGCATTGGTGTAAGCAGTAATGCCAAATATATTTTTTTAAATCATTTAAAAATATTAAAAATAGATTTCACGAACAATCTCGCGATAGTGTGTACAATTAATTCTCTGTGTAACATCGATCCACGCACGAACCATATATAAAGAACTCAAAAAAATAGTATACGTTCTTTCAACCGAATACATTTCCAATGTGGAGCAGACTTGAAAGTTTCGCAGAAGATCAGCACAAGTTTTCTTATCTGACAACTGATTACTCGACTCTTATTCAGTCACGTATTTTTATAAAAAGTAATAATACAAGGGTAGATCCAAGAATAGAAGGGTAGTTAGCGTATCGCTAACGTAACAAAAACTTGTTTGTATTTCATGGGGGTGAGAAAAGTATGTCACAAATATTTGTGCATAATTGTAAAGATATAATTGTTATTTTGTCCGTATGGAGATTGAAAAATGTATGTCATTAGTTTATAACTTTATTCCGACTCTGGGCACATTTGAGATATATGTACATATGTATGAGGATGGTGACGAGCGCATGCAACGATGCTTAAGTAGTACATATTTATTTATTTCATTAGTGTTTCCTGGATAGCTTTACATGTGCGTTACTTCATTATATTTTAAATGAATTATTATAAACGGGAAGTTTATGTTTTAATTTAATTTTGTAACAGAATGTAAGGCCCGCAGGCCAAACCTGAGCCCGTGCAGACCTCTAGTTCACTACCAATACTTAGTGGATTGGCATTATAATAAAAATAATAACATAGTTAAGTACTTATTTCACATCAAATTTATTGAATCAGGACCGGTTTCGCTCATGGCGAGCATAATCATCAGTTGATAATGCTCGCCATGAGAGAAACCGGTCCTGATCCAATTTTTTTGTGGGATTTGTACTAAATTGTGTTATTATTTGTATTAAAAGGAGACTTGATTATGAAATATATGGTAATATTTTTTCAATTTCAGTAAATACAATTCAAATAAAATTTGGGTTTTTCGTTATTTAGTTATGTTCGCGGGCGCACGGAGATAGCTCAGCGGGCGCACATGCACCCACAGGCATAAGGCTTTAAACCCATGATGTATATGAACGTTTAGAACGATCACAAAATCACAGAAAAAAACACGAGCTTCGCAGTATGATTAGTTATTCTCAAATACAGGAATAAATGATTGTGTTGAAATTTTGTTTCATTTAACATTTCCGTCCCTGTGGTTATGACAGTTTACCACCACTGCTACTTTATCTTAAATATCTATCTTAATATTAGTGATACAATGTGTAAACTTTTGATATTTTTAAATCAGTGATTTTTTCATTTTTTGTAATAAAAAATATGATTTTGATCGACTAGTTTCGTCGCAATTAAATAAAAAAGAAAACAAGACGGTTTATTACTGGCCGAAAACCATTAATACTGTCGCTACCAATTGCCATTGTAGATAAGCTATCACGTTCACAGTTTTGATATCGCCAGTCTGGCATAAACATGAGCGCGATCAGGTTGTCTCATTCATGCACGAATTAAAATATGAATAATTATACATAAGAAAATTATCGATTTTTAAATACATATTTTTTTGTCCGCTCCCAACTTGGAGCATATGGACTCCTCACGGAGTTTATCTCAATATTTATTTTTTCTACGAGAACTATTTGTTACTCAGTTGCTCAACCTCTCTTTTTTAGAAAAGAGTAGGGATGGAAAGGATACGAGGACTAGGACAGGACTAGTGATTAGTTATTCGCTGTCACACTATGCGTCGCTCTTTGGGATCGGAAAGGTAGGAAGGGATTTTCAACAACACAAACACCCATGCCTTTGAACAGATTTATCAACTGAAAAAAATCCGCTCGTGCCGGGAATCGAACCCGGGCGATCCGGCACGCAAGCCAACGCCGTTGACGCTGCGCCACGGACTCCATCAAATACATATACATATATATATAATATATTTTAGAACGATGTTAAAGATACGCTTAAGCAAAGTATAACATTTTTTAAATGCAATCTATGCCAATAAAGCCAAAACACTGGGGTATTTCAGTTGTTTTTCAAGGACCGTATTTCGAGGGCTAACTAGTCATCAGAATTTCTATGATGCATCCAAGATTGTTCAGCGCTCGATTACTTTTGTGAAACTGTTCAGTTTTATTATCTCGACATTTTTAAAATAAGTTTACACAAATAAAATGATTGTAATCTTCACACAGTTCATGTGTTTAAGCAAATTTCTTCCGGGAATGCTATAGTACCACGACGCTGTTCAAAATAGTTTTCGATTTAAATTTTCTCATTTTTCTCATCTCTTAGCGGAGTTAAAAATGCGGATATTCTAAAAGGAGTCAACTTAAATGCTTCCGATTTCATTGACTTGAGCACTCTACAAAATGTATTGATAACCCGCCGTTAACCTAGCCATCTCTAACGGTATAGATTTTGTCCCAACAGCTACTTTACATTTAAATATCTATCTTAATACTAGTGATACGATGTCTAAACTTTTGGTATTCTTAAATCATAGTTTTTTACACCTTTTACAGAAAAAAAATATGATATTTACTGGTTTTAAGTCTTTTTAATTTTTCAGACTAATAAGCGATAAGAGAACGTGACCATAGTGAGTCATAGATAACATGGACGGAGTGTTTCATATCTGGGAACAATAAAAGGCGATAAGATAAGAGATAAGGTAATGTGAATTCGTGCACGTCTATTGGCTTGTTAGTCCGCAATAGCCGTTGGAGTGGAAACGTCGTCGTTATCATGCGCGACTTAAATATGAATAATTATATAAAAAAATAGGGATTTTTAAATGATTTTTCTTTTCAGAAAGACGTAAGACGTTAAAGCAAAGCTTTTTATTGCAGTCTATGCCAATAAAGCCAAAACACTGGGGTCTTTTTTTAACCCCCTTCGGCCTGAGAGTAATTTTTCAAGGATAGTCCTACGAAGGTTAAGCAAACTTAAATGAATACCGTAAAGTTTATATTCCAAAGAAGAAGTTACAGACAATATTGTTACATAAAAACGTTAGAAACTATTACGATATGCAACACATTAAATCATTTGGTGATTTTGAAAAAATAAAAAAACCTACGAATATAAAACATTTTTTGGCGTAACTGGCGTTATCATTTTTGACACTTCTATTCCGTCGAGCTAGAAAAAAAAAGTTAAATTAAATAATGTATTATTCATTCGAAAACTGCAACTAAAACAAAGGAACACGTAGATTTTTCCAATTTTAGCCTTGTATGGATGTATATTTGTTTAAGGCAGTGATGCACAACCTTTTTGGGAGAAGGGCCAGATAATCAAATCTCATATAGCTCGAGGGCCGCAGGTTGAGTATCACTGGTGTAAGCCAAAGGTGTGAGTGATTATAATAAGTATAGTTTCTGGTATGACGACACAAAATAAATATATCAAGAATCTTGGCTGTACAAAAAATGACTTTAATCTCTTATACACTAAACTTAATTTAGCATTGCTGAAAAAACGTGTAATGTACTTTACGCCTTTTTGGTTTTACACATTAAACATGTTTTAAGCACAATTAAGCCTTAGCGCAACATTATAATTAAAGAAAAAAAAATCTTATTTATACCTACCATAGTATAAAGCAGTATGATAGTATTATTGAAAAACTCTACTTGACTGATGAAATGTTCGTAAAATTCGTGTAACACGCGGAGCTTTTTTTAAATGAAATTATTGATTGCTTTCCATTGTCAATATTTGCCGAGAGATAAAATAAACGACCTGTCAAAACTGTACTATATAATTTTCATTTGAACCACGAGCTTCATCGATCGTTTTTTAAAAAAATATCTGTTATTCGAAAAAAGATTCAATGTATACCTTACAGGCATTCACAATATTCTAATTATATTTGTGTGAGCAGTAAAGAAAAAAAAAACAATGTTTGATCATATTTTATGTTTCAATTTGAATTGTTATTTGTCATAACGCTTAAATTTATAACTGACCAATTAAGCATATATTAAAACTGATATGTTCCTCAATCTCTAAATTACGAGCAAATCAAATTAATTAACCCCTAAAATCGAACGCAAGCGTCTATTCTGGAAGCTCAGCACATGGTTTGCTTGAGAATTCGTCAAGTGCTATGATTACTTGTAGTTAATCAACACTGGTAGAAAGAAAGAGCTAGATTTTATTAACAAATAATCTTTTATATGAACGAAAGTGCAATTCAAACTAGTATATTTAAATCAAACAAACCAGCTTATAAAAGCAATAATAGTATATTGATTGAGTAGGCATTTACTTGGTAGAACTCCATTATAATACGGAAAGAAAAATAACTTTCCTACAATAATAGTGTTCCTAAAAATAAAAATAAATCATCAGCTTTCTGATCATAAGTTTGAGCACAAATTTGGAATACAAAACAATCTAAATGTATAGGGGTAGTAGGCACAGGTTCGAGATCCGAAATGAATTGAATGTTCAATCGTTTTAAGAATTTATATCTGATGTGATGGGTGTTAAAAATGTTTAACTACCCTCTCAACTACCTTATTATCCGTTTCTAAAAGAGCAATATGTTTTTCTTCTTTATTCAGATACCTATACTTAACTATTTGAAAAAATCGTATTATATAATAATATTATAT
The DNA here is from genome assembly GCA_028554975.1 of Himalopsyche kuldschensis. NCBI lineage: Eukaryota > Metazoa > Arthropoda > Insecta > Trichoptera > Rhyacophilidae > Himalopsyche > Himalopsyche kuldschensis. The sequence continues at coordinate 5,742,069 of JAHFWI010000005.1, forward strand.
TCCGTACATCAATAGCAAAAATAGTTGCAAAAAAGTCTTTAATAATGAATACTCATTCTATTCTGATAATCTTTATTGCATGACTTGATATTGTACCAGAGAATAAAGAAATTAGACGAGATACGAAATTCTGGCTATTTTGAATAACAGAAATCAATTTGACTTTATTGAAGCGGAATTCAGTCTGTATTGTAAAAGTTGTATAAGCATAAAAGTGAAGTGGCAAAATGTAATTGTTTCCGGGCCATTGTACAGCTGGCAATTGTGAACCCAGCAGAGAGAGACTACAAATTATTTTATGAGAAAATTGAATTTCTAGCGTTGGAACCTACCCATCTATATTCGGTCTGAAATCAATTAGAATCAATAAGAGCTGTGCTGGGACCGTTCCTCATGAAACGAAATAGCGTATTATAAGAGACATTAATATCAATTTAACCCGCTGTCTGCTAACGTATCAACGGTTAATCACGGTGTTTTGATACTAAAAAAACATTGTTTAAAGTATTTCGAAATGTTGTGTAGGCGGTTTACTTTCAAGTCAACGAGATAAACAATATTTCTTTTCGATATGAGCTAATATAGAATGATAATAATAGCTCACTACTCCTTCTTAGGGGGTATGATATCAGGATATAAGGAATAGATTAAAAAAATGCAGATATTTCTTAAGCGATGCCCGCTGCCAACTTGGAGCATTTGTTGTTCTAATGGAGTTTATCTCAACATATGTTTTTCTAAAGAACTGCTTGTTACTCAGTTTCTCAAACTCTCATTTTCGTAGAGAGTAGAGATGGAAAAGATACAATGACCAGGACAGGACTAGTGATTAGCTAATCGTTGTCACTACGCGTCACTCTTTGGGATCGGAAAGGTGGGGAGGGGTTTTCAACAACACAAACAACCCATGCCTTTGAACAGATTTATCGAATGAAAAAATCTGCACGTTGCAGATATTTTTAAATATAAAATGCGTAAATCTTCATTTTGAAAATTTTTACCTTTAATCGTTTTACTTGATAAAAACCTACAAGTTTTAGCAAATAAATCGCACTTTTAATTTCAATAAGAGGCTATTATAAAGTATGTATTATATTTAAATGTGTTCATTCAAAGATATTCGCTTTAGTATATTAAAATAGATTTAAAAAAATACTGGAAAAGTTTATAAATCCTTCTACATTTGTTTTCTAGAATATCGATTAAGCAATACACACGGTGTTAAGATATTATCATTTCAAACAAATATTATCTGTTTCAAAAGATTTCCATGTAATCCTTTGTTCGTTTGAAACACGACAGGCTTTATCATCGTGTGGTTCGAAGAAAATTCTTACCAGGAATGACCGTCGTTAGCAATTCACCGTAAAGCTCATATGAATTTTGAGAATATGAGATTAATATTTCTTTCTCGTGAATTATTGAGGTTAAGCAAAGGACTTGAAAACAGTTCTGAAAATAGTTAAAAGCGATATTTTTTAAGGTACGAAAAAGTAACACTGAGGTGTTTCAGTATAATACGGTGAAAAAAATAACAATGTATTTTAATTCTACAGAAATTATTTTATATTTTTGTTGATAGTTATGTCGGCTTAGCTATTAGCTTTCACTTCAAGAATACATCAAATAAATTTGTCACATTCAATAACTTATTATTACCAGATAACATTAAGATGGTGGAACAGAGAAGAAGGTGTATTTTGTGTACCCTGTCTAAGCGGTCTATATGTATATACTTGATCTAATGCACGTTTAAAACATAGTTCTGACGAGGGCGTAAGCCGAAATAGCTAACATCAAAAATAATTTCTGTAGAATTAAACTACATTGTTATTTTTCTCACTGTATTATAATGGAGTTCTACCAAGTAAATGCCAACTCAATCAATGTTTAAGTATAGCATTATTCTAAAGAGCTTTAATAGTAGACAGAAGTATGTTTAAAAGCGATTTACCATTGTATATCAAAGTTAAATAAACTTCTAATGCTTCTGTTACATTTGGATGCAAACGATATTGGAACGTGTCGTTTAACTAACTCCAAAACACTAAGAATAAATAATAGTTTGAAAAGTAAATCAGATCATCACATATATTGAAATGGTTGCAATAAAACATGAGGCATCGAATAAATAAAGAGCTTTGCTATACTTATAAAGGGTCGCAAGGCGAGACTCGAAGGCTTTGAAGGAAGAAAAAATATATAGTTGATAGCTATTTTGGCTTACGTTCTCGTACTATCCTGATGAGGGCGTAAACCGAAATATATTATACAATTTTTGTAAACCAAAAATACGTTGCTATTTTTTCTACCGTTTGAAGTGGAGTTCTACCAAGTAATAAATAAAGCCAATTCATTGATAACCAAATTGAGTTAGAGGTCTAGACAGAAAAGAAAAGCAATTTGAAAATCCATAATATAAAATATAGGCAGCGTAGTAAAAAATATCGAACTAAAGACCCAATAATGCTACTATCGCTGATGATGGTGCAAGCATGTTATAATGGATTTCTACCAATTAAGTCAATAATTTGAAGGAAGACTCAGGGAATGACGATTATGATGGCCTAAGATATCTCAAATATGTAATTTACGTTTCGTGTAATTCTCTAGTAATGAAAAAGCAAGTACGTACATTGTTGACTCAATAAAAATATATAAAAACACTACTGTCTATTGGTAATCATTAAAAGATAGAATTCATCCTTATTAATATAAACTTATTCACGTGTATTATTTTAATTTTAAAGTAAATTTTAATCTTTGGTGAGAGACCATAAAATATGGAATGACAAAAGATTCACGTATCACCATTTTATTCAAAGGAAAAGATTGTGTCATACATATGTAGCTTAAATACAAATGATTTAATATATAATAAGCAAAGATTCCTTATCTGAAAAAAAAATATATTTAAAATAGTTATTACTTCAAATATAATACTTTTTCTCGGTATTTGGGTGCAATTTTATACAAATACTAGTATTGCTACCCGGCGTCGCTCGGACTAAGCGACCAGTAATTATTTAATGTTATATTATTCGACATAATTATATCACAAAATCTAACATCCAAAATAGAGTTAAAATAAAATCACAAACTTTATTTAATTTGATGACAGCCCCATTCTCACCCATTAAAATGTCCAAATTCAAGGAAAAAATCTAATTTGCTGTCAAAGAAATGTCAAATAATACCTTCACGTAAATAATAAACATTATTATATTAATAAAAGCCGGGAAAAAGTTGGTAGAAGACTAATTTATTACATTGTGTCTAAATGTCTTCGCCGATAAAAATTCAAACATATTTTCTTTCATATTCGTTTTTATGGCAACTTGCAACAACAATGCAAAAGGGAATTACAGACATACATATATACATACGCCGTTTCGGTTTTATATATAAGATTTACTTCTGAAGCCATTCATTGTTCGACTCTGCTTTAAAGTACCGGAAAAAATAATTTTAAAACAAATACAAATTTTCAATGTTGTCACACGTCAGTGAATAATAAATTTCATTGGAAAATCGACTCGATAAATAAACAAAAACACGTAATAATAACGTAAGGCTCCATTATTAATAATTGTCGTTTCGACGAGAATGGATGTTCGTTTTGTATGCAGATTTATATATGATATTTTATTAAACAGTAACACAAACAGGGGAAATAAGTTCACAATGTATGCGCACATCAATAATTTTACACAGTTGTCAATGTTTAAAATAATATATTTTAACTAAGCATATTAATTTTTTCACAGATTACATATCTGTGTTATTATTTAAACGTTTATTGGCGATTAAGGGGTGGTGTAATCAAACCCCATGTTTATTACCAATATAAAGAATTTATGTTTTAAATGAATTGCTAACATAACACACAACAGAACCAGCTTTTAATAATTTCTTTAATAAAATTCGAAAAATTCTTCCACAAAACTGAGATTTAACACTGTCTGCAAACGAATTTGAAAGTGATGATTTTTTTAATTAAAATATTTAAATTATTATTATCTTTACGATTCATTTTTTACTCATGAATGTGATTTGCATAAAAGTTACTAAAATTTATCCGCAGAATATCAATTTAAATGACGAAGCTTAAACTAAAACATTCGGCATAAAAAATTGTAGCAAATTCAATCATTGAACTCTTTAAATACGTACAATAGAACAAGTTTCTTTTTTTTATAATACAAATTTGCAAATTCCAAATTTAAAAATTTAAAACAAATGAGTCTTTCATCGCAGTGTGAATAATTCTGACAGTTGCGAGAGACCCGGATAATAACAATGAAAATTTATAAAAGTAAATACAAATAAAAAATACCATTGGCAAAACAGCACAAACGAATTTCAATTATCCAAAATCATAAACAAATCAACCATATCATTTAATTATATGGTGAGTGAGTAATTCTCTTAGTTTGTATATGTTTAACAATTCACGCATGAAGCCCATACAACATAGCCACACATACCAACTATTTTTTAATTGTTGAAAATCACAGCAGCTTTCTCACTTTTTTAAATAAACAGAGCATTTTTTCGAGGACTGCTTGTAAATCGACTGCAGAAGTTTCTTTTTAGAGAGATAGTGATAATTGAAAGACGAGCTGATGGAAAGACAAGTTGTATTTCAATCATATTACTAAAGGATGAATAATGTTGAAAGTGTCTTATGACATTGGATTTAAATTAATATATCGAATGAAAAATAACACTTCTTTTATTTTATTTTCAGAGATTTGATGTTTGAACCACGACACGATGTGAAATAAACATTATTCATTTGACTACACAGTTCACGCACTACCTTATTAAAACAATAATAAAGTTAGCTGTGAGCGAACAATGGTGAAAAATATAGTTTAGGCCCACAACTCAAGCATAGTTAACATGAAATTTAGCGGTATGAATAAGTGTAATATTTTTCATATATTCCAATCTATGGACAAAACATAAAATTAAAAGTAAACTTACTACGGATTTTAAAAATTACTTTTCACCTACCCGATCTTATAGTCAGGCATAGCGAGAGCTACTAGCTAACCACAATCCTTTATCTTTATATCCATACTCATCAAACTGAATAGACGTTGAGCGACTGTGTAACAGTCAGTTCTCATGCTAATCATATGTTTAGATACCTCCATTGGGAGGCCATTTGCTGCACTTTGAAAGTGGTGATGGATTTGAAACAGAATAATGTTTCACCTTCTGTTGTGTTATAGTTTAATTGTGTAGCAAAAAAAATATTCAAAAAAATAAAATAAATGTTTGCAGGTTGTCGTAAATAAATCTACTCGTAATTTAAAAAAGTGCTACACCTTAAAAAAGTACATTCGATGGAATATGCGATTATTTTGTTGTAGTTCGTTAACAATCAATACTGAAAATATACATTATGTTTATCAGCTTTTTATCAGCTTTTGAAATCGATTAAAAACTTAAACTCACCCATAATGATAGCATGCTAAGTGTCCAGTGGTTCGCAAATTGTTTTTTTATATTTGGTTTATAAAAAACTGGCTCTTTTTTATTACAAGCAAAAAGAAAGTTTGAAATACAAACAAAACTACGCTTATCGTCACAGCAGCACGATCGGCTTATTTTTACATGCCCGATGTCAAATATTAAGTATATATGTTTATATTGATTCGGACTGTATATGAAACCATTCGATGAGCAACATCCATTGCAAATTCTGGGTGAGTAATGTGGGTGTAATAATAGTAAATAAAAGTATCGTAGAGGCGTAGAGGGAAAATTTAAATAGCAACCTGACCCGCGTGATGTATGGCGACAATTTGTCAGCGGTCTAGCTCGCTTCTATCTACCGATGATAGATACAAACTCTACGGCCTGACCGATCGTATGTTATCGTAGCATATCGTAGGACATCGTAGAGACACACCCACGTTAGGCGTAGAAGTAAAAAATGAATCCACTTAACAAAGATCTTGAGTGAAGGATACGAATTCAATAATTCGATTGCTTTTAAAGAAAGCTCATCACATTGACTCGCAGTGGGATAGTTCAAAAGTAGGGTTACACATAGTATCAGTTAAGTCGGCGGGAATCAAGGGTTGGAAATGTTTCTAACTATGAAGGCATTGGGGTGACAAGGATTTTTTTAAGGAATACAGAAGTACGACTTCAGTCAATATTTTCCGAACTAATATTGTCGAATAATTATGATTTATACCAGTGATGCACAACCTGCGGCCGTCAATGACATTTTATGCGGACCGCAACGACAAATTTAAATCACCCCTTTTCTCCAGAATTTTTTACAGACATTGAAAGACCAATACAAAACAATAAAAAAATTGTTTTTATGTACACTAAAAATATCGATAATTTAATCAGTTTTACCTATGCGGCCCTCGAACTATCTGAGAATTGATTATCTGACCGTTTTGCGAAAAAGGTGGTGCATCACTGATTTATACGAAGTGATATCGGTGAAATATTACACCGTTATACTTTTAATTGCTGTCGGCATACATTTTCAAATTAGAAAACAAATATTTGGTAATCTTTTTCTTGATAGTTATTTAATATAGAACATATTGAAGGATATAAAGTTGATATAAAGTAATCACGTGACACGCCCATGCCTAGTTTATTGTGAAAAGTCAAATCAATTTAAACCATATCCAACCGATATTTTTCGTGATCTTCGACTTCTTCATACATTTGTATTCTTAAGAGTGGGCCTTTTCTCGTTAGCTTGGAAAAAGAAACCCAAACTTCATTGACTTAAGGGACATATCGCTTCAGTGCTTAATACAGACAGTCAACCATCTATATTAAATATTAACTTTTAATAAAATACTATCAAGTTAATAAAACAGAGCTATTCATATTTTTTACAAGAGAAAATTTAATTTGACGACAGTTAGTGCAAAATACACACGTTTTTTTTGGCTATAGTTATCAACTATTCTGATAATTAATTAAATTTAATATTTGGGATTATCATTCATATTATAGATAACGATGGGGTCTAAATCCATTAATGAAAAATTGTATAAAGGTGTGTTATTGATCAATTATCAAAGCAATGATTTAGGATCGTAAATTGGGATGAAAAAAATTGCACTCGGTGTATCGACAAAATAATTACATCGCGATTGAATTTGTTTCGTGTCTATGGGCTTTTCAAATTTCGAAAATAAATTCATATTTTATTCGAAACAAATGCTCGGCTACAAGGCTGTCACGTGACGTTTTAAGAGGGTGTAATCCATTTAAAATTAAGCCCGTTACACATTCGGAAGGTTTCGCTTGAACGCTAGAAAATGTAATAGAGATGGAGCCTCTTAAACTATTTCATTTATGTATTTTAAATAAAAAAGCAGCTTTTGTAGACGAGTAGATCCGACTTTCTGTGTTTTATCTTAATTGATGAGCGCAGATAATGGACAATTTCTTATATGAAGTTCCTTTAAGATTTTCTGTTTAATTACTTATTATTCGATTGTCTAGTCCTTCTAATAAGTTCTCATTAACCCGGAGTTTGAGACTTGATTTACAACTTGTTTATATTAGGTAGCTCTTGTTGCTTCGGTCCATATTGAGTGATAGTTTGACCTAAAATCGTCAACACGTTAATAACAATAAATTTACTTTTTTTAAACATTTTTATGTTCTGAATTTCAGCCCTGGATACAAGCCGACTGCTCCAATGCTGCATCTTTTGTTAAGTGCGTAAAAATACTCCGAAATGTCCCCACGAAGGGTAATAAAGCAATTAATTTCAAGCGAAATAAGCGCGGGAAAGCGTAGCGTCCATTTTGAATGGCGAACGAATAAAAAAGCGATGTTGCCGCATTAAATATTGTGGACGGCTACATTGGCAACCTTGTGAATAAGTTTGTCAGGGGCACACGCGATTTTACCCAACAGTTAAATAATTATTCTAGGAAAGGCGACGGAATTACTGGCAACACATAAAATTGGTCCCCAAATATACAAGACAAGGGAATATTCATTAACTTATAGGTCGAGTAATGAAATAAAACCATTTTAAGCGTCGAAGAAACTGAAATGCAATTACGAGACGAATTGATTGAGTTAAAAGCCGACAAATAATTGAAACTCAAGCTTAAAATAGTTGTAATGTTTAACTTCCAGTTCTAAAATTTCACCCTGCATAAATACCAGACTTAAAGAGGTCAAAAATTATTTATAATCGACACGGTAAGTTGAATTGAGTTTGAAGATGATTTTTCAAGAAGCAAAACACGCGTCACCTAGATGAACTGTACAGTTTACTGACGCACCGAAATGATGCTTAAAAAAGAAATTGACCAAGAAGAACAAGACTCATTTCTATAGAGTTTAATGTCAATCGTCGGTGAAGAGGCATCATATTTATAAAAATAAAACACAAAATTATCAAAATGATCGGGACTCGGGAAACAAGAAATTATTATGTTTTTCGCAAACGACCCGGGTTTTGCCTTTCGTCATCTTCAAACATTTCAAGTGCGCGGGTGAACATGGCAGGCCGCTGTGGTGCCTGGGTTTCACATCATGGTGAATCGGCGGAGGGTGAAATGTCTTGATTACTTCTAGAAAATAAATATAATTCGGTGGCGAGTTGTCACGGCAGCGGACTGCCAGCCGTTTCGGCATGGCAGACACTTAACGGCGTAATTGGCAATTTTGTTTTGTACTCGGTTTTATTTTTCCTACGTTTCAACTTTATTCGTTGCGTTTGCGGTCAGCCCTTGATGTGGCGTGCAGACAAATTTAGTTTTCTAAAAATACCGAATTAGCGAATTCTCATTAAAACAAATGAACGCTGACCGCAATTTATGCTTTTTCTAAAAACATCCTTCGGGCGCGCCGCCACGTTACACTGCGCATCCAAAAAGAAAACGTTGCGAATAAAGGGAGCCATCTTTTTGTACGTTTGGGCGCATAAAAAGATAGGACCCTTGTATAATTAAAACGGAATGAATTTGTGTGTGTGTGTGTGTTTTGTTAAAAAACATAATTAAGTTGCTTTGAAAACGATTTTTATTTTAAAAATAAATAAAGCACTTTTTTATCACAGGTTCCCAACCTTTTTCGGGTGGCGACCTCTTTTTATAAAAGCCAAGTGACCCGCGACTCGCATGCAATCCGTAAATGCGTTTTTAATAAGGTAAAAAAAAACTACGAAATTCAAGTGAATATTTTTTTAGTTGACTATAGTCAGTTGGCGACCCCAAAGAAAACCCGCCGGGACCCCTTTTGGGGTCGTAACTCATGGGTTGGGAACCCGTGCTTTATATAGTATTTACTAATTGACCTATTATTTGTTATACCTTGTTTTATGTTTCTCTTTTTCATGTAAATAACCAGTTTTTAGTGTAAATACATGTCATGTAGAATTGTTCGATACACAATATTTGACGAGGACTGGTTGTTTCGGTCAGTCGTAATTTTTTGGTATTAAGTTGTACGTTTATATTGAGTTATAGGTAATTTTAGGTGTTATGAATCGACCTCTGTTTTGGTCGGCCACCCAAAAAAAAAATTACATACATATATTCTGATGAAGATCAAGACCGGCTTTTCATACCGTGAGCATTTTCAATGGATTAGTTGGCAATGCTCGCGTTGAGCGAATCTGGTCCTGATCTTCAAAATTTCTACCATCAGAATATATGTGGAAGTAGTTGTATATAAAGTATATTATTTAATTTAATAATGCCTTTCCGACAAGAAGTGGCAGTTAGAAATTTTTAAATAAAGAATGTTAAAATATTAGCTATCAAAATCACGTTATTTATCCAATATACGTGGATATTTATATTCAATGCATTAAAATTACGATATTTTTCACCCTTGCGCGATTTCATCGTTCATTCACGAATATTTATATAATACTAGCTGTACCCTGCGCGCGTTGCTACGCCAGCAACTAAAATAAATTTGAAGGAAAGACATTACACAAATATTCAATTCAATTTGCATGTATTCAATACTTGAGAAATTTGTAAAAATTCGATATCAATTTTTGGGGGGAGGGGGGTTGTTTGGCGGGGTGGAGTTTGGGGGGCGTATGGGGCGGGTATGCCAAAAACCTTCGAAGAAGTGAACTCGAAAAATTCTTTAAGTTTAAAAATAAAAATTGGGGGAGTGAGGTTGGGGGGGTGGTTGGGGGGAGGGTTTGGTAGGCCAGAAACCATCGCGGGGGTGCACTCAATAAATTTGTAAAGTTTCACATCGATCGGTCGAGCGGTTTAGTAGTCCATAGCGGACATACATACAGACATTCATTTTTATATATATATATATATACTAGCTGTACCCTACGCGCGTTGCTACGCCAGCAACTAAAATAAATTTGAAGGAAAGACATTACACAAATATTCAATTCAATATGAGTCAATTTGAGTGTACGCCAGTAAGTTTCGCGGAAGTGTACTCGAGAAATTTGTGAAATTTCGATATCAATTTTTGGGGGGAGGGGGGTTGTTTGGCGGGGTGGGGTTTTGGGAGCGTATGGGGGGTATGCCAAAAACCTTCGAAGAAGTGAACTCGAAAAATTCTTAAAGTTTAAAAAAAAAATAGGGGGGGGAGGTTGGGGGGAGAGGTTGGTAGGCCAGAAACCATCGCGGGGGTGCACTCAATAAATTTGTAAAGTTTCACATCGATCGGTCGAGCGGTTTAGTAGTCCATAGCGGACATACATACAGACATTCATTTTTATATATATATATAGAAGATAGATAGAAGATCATATTGAAATATCGCAAAAGAAGAATAATCGATGAGAAATTTGATAAGATTTTTTCAATAAGAATCTTATGTATTGAAATATCGTAGACAAATAATCATATTTTTAAACACTACATATTAAATTGAAGGTTTATTGCTTCAACGGGGATGATATGGTGAATTTTTGTTATTCATTTCTCATGTTTTGCTTTTACAATTGATTACTTTTCATTTTCCTTTTTCAATATTTTACACCACAATACATGAACTACCGAAAATAACCTTATTAGAGCCAGTTCTACGATTCTGAAAATGCTTATAAAAATAGCGAATAGCCTGTCACTCATATTCATTTATTTAAAAATAAATCAGTTTAAATAAAATGCTTACACTTGTATGTAAAATTTGAACAATATTTGATTTTAAAAGACTCGATTTAAATAAAATATAAACGAAAATGGAAGCAATTTGAAAGGTGTAAAAATAAATCATGATCAAAAAATTCCTTTATGAACACGGTACTGTATTCACAAATTGGCAAGTTTTAATTGAGATTATTATGAATTCAAATTTTAAAACCTTCGCGTTATACGGTCAAAAACTATACCGCAAACACAATAGTGTATAGGCCGCTATGCTGTTATGTTTATTTTAACAAGCTTTTTATTGTTTTAATTATTACATGCTTTTATGTAACTTTACTTGTTAGTAATCGAGCTAGCGATAGGGGCTTAAATTAAATAAAACAATGTTTTTATGTCTCCGATATAGCGTTGGAGGAATTTAATTTTCAACGAAATACGTCTGGCCGATCGACTAAATGACATTGTTTGATGTTTTATATTTCTCCCACCAGGTGGCCCACGTACGCACGGAGCCTGTCAACTGGGCCGATAAGTGAAAAAAAAGTTTACGAACACTAAGATACTAAATAAATAAATATATTTTTAAACTAGATCAAAAAATAATTTTGATACCAGCCTTGAAAATGTCTTGATATTTTATTTTGGGGCCTAGACATTGATTAGTTAAAAGTTATGGAAAACCGTTCTGAGTGACATGATTAAAGGAAATATCAACATCTTAATTAGTTCGCGAAGTCAAATTCTTCTAAAATACAAAGGGCCGGAATCAATTTTTTAGTTTTTATTTTTAAATACATAAATTTTATTTACATTTAAACATGAGATATATATAGGACTTTGCGTAACGAATAGAATAAACTATACTGAATAATAATACTGCACACTCGATCTTAAACTTAGTTTGTACCGCCCACTAGTGGGCGGTAAAGGCTTCCATGGTGGGCGATGTTTGCTTTTACCCCAATTGTTTTCACCCATGAACTGGATTGAAATTTTGCGATGTTGGTGGGTGGTAAGGAAATTTAAGCAAAAGTGGGCAGTAGGCATGAAAAGTTTGACGACCCCTGGTCTAGAGAAAAATTATGGAATACGTTCATAAAGAGTAATAATAATCATAAATTTAATATAAATCAAGTTTCTTTTCAATAAAGTAATTGTATATGTCAATGAAATGAAATTTTAACGTGTTCCCTAAATCCACGCCTGCGGATTTAGTGAACTCTTGTGAGGGAAGAAAGCGATTCGGGAAACTTTATTAAAAATAAAAAGAAGGGGTGCCCGACGAAATCGCGACAAAGAACCAGCGCGGGCTGGTATTATCTCACCTTCAGCTTGCCCCAGGGGGTTGTTCTGGAACTCATTTCATGCCCCTATAAGGTTTCTTCGGGGTTAAGTGTCCAAAGCCCGGAAACGGAAACACGGAAAATTCTTAAGACCTTGAAGGTCCGGAAGAATGCATTTGAAAGTATGAAAATGTTCATAGAAAATGAAATGCAGCGGTTTTAATATTGTCGGGCAACAAAACGTTCGGTACGCAATTTCATCTCTTTTAACATGAGAATATTATTACAATAAAAGATACGCAACGTTTAAGATCAAATAATAAATAATGTCCACCGCGTTTGTGTTAATATTTTTTATATTTTAATAAGTCTTCTTTTTGGAAAAGTTGAAATCTCAAAATATATAGTATAACAAAGGTGCCACTCGCCTCACAAGTAGAGACTCCAATTACTCGACATCTGTATCGAGGAGTAAAATTTTAAATACTCGAGTAGTTTCAAATGTACTAAAATATATATTATAAATTAAAATTTGTGTATTTTATTAGACGATAAATAAATAAATAAGATTATTGAATTTCATAAATAGATTTATTTCAATTTATAAAACATAAACTTAAATAATAGAGAATTATAAGGTCAAATTTTAAATTGGTTCGAATTTGGGTTTTAAAATTCCCGCAGTAGAAAAAAATACCTGATTGTAAAAAGCGTAAGTCTCACTTAAGCGCAACGGTTAAACATTTTATAAACAAGTAAATAAATCTTCATTTATAAATTACGAGTATTACTCGAGTATTTTGAAAAATACTCGAGTACCGAGTAGTTGAAAAATGGACGAGTATTCTTGAGTATCGAGTATTCGATACTCGAATTAGAGTCTCTAGTGCCAAGCAAGTGAATAAGCATTCGACGGGTAAATTTAAATTTTCCGTTGCAATTAATTACTTTGTTTTATTTATACTGTTCGCGTTTTCATGAAATATTGTTATTTTACTGATTGTCTTGCTCTTGTTTTTATAACATAATAATAACATGCAATCGCATAAATTTTATTTATATCACGACATCGAAAAAACTGGCTTAAGTTTTTACCGTATACTTTTTCAACGAAAAAAAATATGTCCGTCGTCATTATTTTGTGTTTAACGCTTTTCACGGTAAATATAAAACTGAGCTATTGTTTAGAAAATTATACAGCGAAGTAAATGAACGATTACTATCGTAAACTTGCAATGTCATGATTTTTATGGTACTACCCTCTCAGACTTAAAGCCACAAAAGCTCCTTAGACACATTGAGGGGGAAAGATAAAGATTAATCTAGGACTCAAAAGCTCCCACTCCACGCTCGCTTGAGCCATAGTTCATTAAGTCAACTTCTTCGTAAATACAGGTTGACTTAAGTGCGCCAGTAATTTTCTATGAACCGACGGCAATCCTATAAAAGTTTTTCGTACAAGCCAAGAGCAAGATGCTATTTTTTTAACTGGCTTAACGTAGTTAGATTATCTCTTTTTATTTGGCGCTGGGGAGAAACATGAAATTAAAATATGTCAACCACTTTGCGCTTAATATTTGTCGTTGTAATAATTTTTATTTTTTAATAAATAAAAATAATATTAAACTGATTATCAGTGAAGTTCAAATATGTGCCATGGGCGAAAATGTTTAGCCAAAGATGTAACAGTTAACACATTCAAAATGATGATTGTAATTTTGAATAAATGATATTTTTATTATTTTTCCACATAAAATCAGGACCGGTTTCCCTCATCGTGGGGATATTGTAACCTGACAATAAATACAAAGATACAGAAGATTGATTTATTTGCTTAGTTGTAATACCAACTTTTTGTCATACCTCGTAATTCTTGCTTAACTTTTGTATAAATATTGCTGTTTCTTTGTATTTTTTTATCAGTTGATATTGCTCGCAATGAGATATTGATTAAGTAAGCAACGACAGCTTTGAGTAATTTTGAATAGGTGCGTATCAATGCGTATGCATACATTATTTAAAAATCAATCTTTGTTTTTGTTTTCAGCGTAGTTTTCGTTATCGGAAAAGATGTTTAGTTACATCTCATTTAATTAATATATTGTATTTTTGTGTAAACTCTTAAGTTCCCACCAGCGTCTTTATGTGTGGAAAAATAAAGTAATACCTATAAACAATTATATGGTATTGAAAAAGGAGGCGATTGTTTTTCATAAAAAATCCCATATGTTCAACGTAACCGCTAAAACCGAATATAGAAAAAATGTATGTCAAAGTATATTAAATTTATTTTTATGTTACTTAAGCAGACAATATGTTATCCAATCTGTAATGCTTTGAATATATTCGTTAGTAATCGAAAACAAAGGCAAACACGCAAGTGGGAAAGCTGGTTCTAAATGCCAAAAGCTCGGCTGGCTACATCTTGTCCAAACTTTATGTTAATCTCAAAGTGTGGAGTGGAAAACGTTGAATAAACCAAACAAGGGAAACTTAACGATGTAAAATGGGATACGTTGCCTTGCGCCATTTGTACACTCGCTGGAACGGCAGCCCTGTTTGTGTAATTTATTATAATATACAACACTGTCGATATGTTTGTAATACTAAGATTGCGTGAAAGTTGAAGTTTAAAATCGTTAATTGACTAATGAATAACAAAATAAGCTATAATAGTCGATGGATTCAACACAAAAATGTAGAAAGTTGATTTTATTGGGGTATTAAATGTTTATTAGGCCCGGTGCTTGCCTGTGTATAATAAATTAAAGTGTTTCAGTTTCACCAAGGATAGTCACATTCATGAAGGTTTCAAGTGAAACTAATTAATAAAATGCTCAAAAGCAGATAATTCTCTACTCATTTTAAAGTTTTACGTTGAGTAGATTGAACTAAACTACCACAGCGAATTCTTAGTATATGAATACAGAGACTAACTTAAGCCACATTAAGCCAAGTAGCTGACCGATGCTAAAAACAATATCCATTAGTTATGGAAGCCGAATGAAAAGATACTAAATCATAAAATCATCGATATACAAATAAACCAATTTTCAGCCATTCGATGAATTTGAAATTTCAGTAGTTCATTTCAATCTTAAATTTAATTGACAACATTTTTATTCCATACAATGAGTAATAAGAAGTAATTATTACTCTATCGAGTCTGTAAGAAAGGTAATTTAAAAAATTTCGAAAATTAATAATTGTATTAACAGAAATGAATAAGATATGTAGGTGGCTCACAACTATGAAATTTATTTTGTTTTGGATTTACCCTCCCAAACGGGAGTCTGTCGATACTTCTTAAAGAGATGAAACACGCGTCACTATCTTTATACAATACGTAGAATATCTAAATTATAAATATATTTTCTTACTTGTTTCGATCCCTCTTATTATTATCTAAATTATGTAGTTTATATAATGTCAGATTTAAAATGAATTTAATCTCGTGAATTAATGTATCTCTCATTCTGTCACATGTTTACCGGTTTGGAACACTTTGAAAACCGACACTATACATATACACAACTTCTCAGGACTTAAAGTAAACTTGCAGAAGAGGTTGCACGTCTGTATGCAGTTATATGTATATTTACCACAGGACTTAAGTCTGCTAGAACCAAGAATGCATGTAAAGTGGACATTTTGGCTTACGATGGCTTAGACTAAAACCTGTATAGATTCGATTAGACAGTTTATAATACCAATACGGAATCGTATTTGTTAATTTTGATTCGGGAGGATTAACTAGATTGTTTCAAGCTCATTTTTTTAGTAAAAATATTGATTGTTTCGTTTTTGATGAAGTTTAGTGAAAGCCTTGTGACAACGCTTTTTAAATAATAATATTTTTTGAAGTTGTTTTAGTAAACTGCATCTTATACGAAAAATTTCTAAATAAATACATCTTTTTAAGATACATAGAATTTAATATTGGAAACTAAATGTTGTTTAAGATGTAACATCATATTGCATTGATTTTTTTAATATAAGACCTACTGTATGTAAATCTTACGTATAACCTTCGCGCAAGTGCAAGCAATAAGTTGACAAAGTTTTATCGCAATTGAATAAACGGTATGGCAACGCATAAAACACGAACAACATAAGATTATATAAATTATAATATAAGATTATCTTTAAATAACATATACACGTTCCAAATTCAAAAACTGTTCATAAATGACAGCAAGCATTTATTCATTTATTTGCTTTGCCGTTTGTTACGTATTGTAAAATATTTTGAGGTTATTATTAAAAGTTTTCATTTTATTCGGCGAAGGAAATGACCTTTACGTGGAATTATATATTTATTTACTGCAGCCTTGGTGAAGGCAAAAATCTGTAATCATTTTAAACAAAGCAAAAAATACAAGCCATTAATTTTGGCATTCATGCATAACTCAGGTATAAATTATAAAAACATTCATTAAAAACCGTGACACAGTGAGAAGTATCCTTGAACTGCGCGGCTTGTTATGAAAGTGTAATTAATTCTTTTGAATTGAGACGGAAGAAGGATTGTAAAGAGTTAGCTGCAGAATTGCAAGCGTACTTAAATAAATTCAAAGAATTATTTGTTTATGTGAATAAATCTTAGAACTTTCCTAACTTTTTCTAGTTATCCGTGAGAGTTGATATTTTTTGATACTACAGTAAGTCCCTGACTTGCAATTTCGGACATAAGCGATTTAAAATTTTTAGCTGTGCCGATTATTAACATTCACTGCAAGTTACGGACTCCACCTTTCGACTGCGAATATTCTTGCTCCAAATACAACCTTTATTATTCAATTAGGGGTCATACAAACATTTCAAAATATGCAACGTACGAAATACATTTAATCGAGAGCTTTTGATGAGACATAGCCGAAAACCGTTAATCCAATTCCGGAAAAACCATAGGATTTATTAAGCTATCAAAAATATTGGTGATGACTGTAGTGATAATTCAATACATAAATATACTAAAAAAAAAATGTGGAATAAGTAGGTACTAAATAACTTTTTTATTTTTTTATTGTAAAGCCATTCCATCAAATATTGACAGTGAACACCTTAATAGTGAACATAAATATATGTTTGTATGTATATACTTTTTATGTAACAAATACGCAGAATTTACTATGTCCCTGAATGATGAATATTTTTCATTCATGTTGTCTTAACTGTATGTATGAAGATCAATTTTAATTGTACCTTAACTTTTTAAATGCTTTCTTTTAAGACTTCCTGGACTAAAGCTTTTTAACGGATTTTTCGACTTACACAAAAATCTTTGAAACCAATTAATCACGTATGTTGATTAATGACTTACTGTATATATCACAGGCACGACACTAACAATCAGAACTAATATTAGCGAACACCAATTAAATGTTATATTAACATGTGCATGTTTATAAATCAAACGTGGACACGGCTTATCAAGATGTTTTGATACTTAAAATAACAGTGTATATACATATTATTTAAAAAAAACATGTTCAATATATCACGCTACTTGCTCTGACCCAGGCATCATAAATTAACTTGACACGGATGAATTAATTATTTCTTTAAATACTGGGTGTGAGAAACTCAGCGGGGAAAAGATTGGGGAATAATTAACTAGATATGTGACACGGCCAAAATCTAACGACACTGTGTTAAGACAATTCAGTTGGACGGTCTAAGATTCGAAACCTTGAAAGAAAACTTAAATATATTACATGAATTATTACTATTTTATCTTTACATAATATAATGTGAACCAGAAATAAATGTCGTTTTTTCAATGAAACTATATGATATGATTAAAATATATATTGGCAAAGCACAACTACCATCCATGAGCGTTAACACAAAAACGATATTACTTTCTGATATACCTAATATATGCGAAGTTGATACAAAGAAATGTGTCCTTTTTTAAAAAATATAATGCATTTGTACCAAAAATTTACAGTCAGCACTTTCAAAATGTTGATCGCATATTCAATAAAGCTATTAGTTTAAGTAAATAAATATAAGCCCCTTTCTATTATTTTCGCATATTTTTTTATATACATGTGAAAGTATTCCGGTCTAGAGGCTGAAATTTTAGGTGTTTTTGCCTTTGTTTTGTAAGTGCTATAGAAAAAAAAGTAATAACAATTTAACCGTCTATTTTTTTACCTGATATTTATTAATATTTTAAAAATATACAAAAAACTAATAATCTAAAAAGTTAAAGGCTGGTAAAGTAGGGGGTCTCAAAAAAATGACGCTTCATAGTTGCCACGATTACAACTTTTATAGTCACTTAAAATATAATTAAAAAATATATCCTTAATTGATAAAGATGTCATTTTCGCGCATATAAGAGTAAAAATGTAAAAATATTTATTTTTCGAAAAATGGCAGAGGTTTGGAAAAAAAATCGTTTTTTTCCTGTTTTTTGAGACTTCCGAATTTTATTAAAATAGTAAAAATTGTTTTTTTTATATAATCTTAATATGTACAAAAACTGGATGTATTAAAAAGGATATAAGAAAGGTATCAAGGCAACTATTTTGAAAAAAGTAGTTTCGAGATAAACGTGTTTAAAGTTTTGGGCGATGTTTCAAACAGTCTAAGTCATATAATGGTACTTTACACTTACATTTATTTAATCCGCAATTCCTGCTCCATACAAAGAGCTTTCCTCTTCTTTAAAATAACCATATTCAGATGTTCTTTCTATGTTCATCGGTTTTTAAATAAATATTAAGAAGAAATATTTTTTTACAAGGGAACCCGAGCTCAGGTAGTCCACCCAGACCCGTTAGATGCTTAGTCACTAAAGTAGCTTTATCTCTGAAAATACTCGGAATTTCGAAAAAAAATGATTTCTCGAAAATCCTAGACCGGAATACTGCCTTAAGTCTTTTATTAATTTACATATAGCGTCTTTCCGCCAAGAAGAGACGGTTATCACCTTAAAATCTATTACTGTTTACAGCATATATGGGCAACCACTGGCCCTCCGAGCTATTTTGTCCGGCCCTGATTCATCACGGCAAAGTAATAGAGAAAGAAAATAACAGTTCCAGGGAGGATAAAAAAAATTAAACCATTTTCCTAGTCTTGCAGCTCATACAAATAACACTAAATCAAAAATTCGTACGAGGATAATAGATGAAAATCTTGAAAATTCTATGCAATTTCAACGCCAATATTGATAGTATTGTAATTCAAGTACAAGTCCAATCTTACTCCCACACTCGGCCACACAAAATTTTGTAATCAGTATATAATATTGATATTATGTCGTTCCTTATGTAAATAAAAAAATATAAGAAGTAGCAACGTGTTTTATTGAATTAAATATGACTTTATTATGTTTAGTAATTTGGTCCGGCCCTCGACTCGGAGATAGAATGATAATTGGCCCCAGACCTAGGAAAGGTTGCCCATGCCTGGTTTACAGTAGTGTCTACTTTTCATAGCCTGACCCTAATGCGACCCTAAAAACGAGCCAAAGATATCTTTAAGTCTTTTTTCTTTGCGAGGTTGAGCAAAAATAAGATCTCGTTAATAAATCTGTTCATATTAGGTGTTTAAAATTACGAATGGATAAGATGTCAATAATAGTGACTAACTTATAAGACCTAACATATGTGTAAATTTATCAGAACCCGTTTTCCTCAATGAATGGTTAGCTGAGATAAATACATCTTTAGTCAAGACGTCCAGTAAAGACCTCTACAAAGATTCGAAAGTTTATGCGCTGAATCAAAGTAAAGTTTTATATTTTAACAGGCAAGCGGAATAAACGAGTAGTGAACTAAATTGCATTCTGCATCTTAAATTCTCAACTTGTGATAACAGAACAGCAACAATGTCGGACGTCAGACTGCTGTAAAACCTTCGTCAAGGCAGCTTTACTGTTTCGCAGCGGTTTTACAACTATTTTACCCGCAGATAAGACGACTTCACTGAAGGAAAGCTCGCAATTTGTTACGTCATCGATATTTTACTACGGTGAAGCTTCGTGCAATACCGCATATAAAAAGGCAAAATCACCAAGCAATATTTATTCTGAAATGTATTATTTTGTCTTATTTCAGGCAAAAGCCCAAAGGCGAAAACTACTAGTATCGAAATGCCTTTGGATTGGGAAGTTGGTTTTTCCCACAACCACCAGTTGTGTATATGCAGCCAATTTTTCATGGCCGTAGTATCGAAATGGTAAATAAAGGAAACTATTTAGTTTCACAGAAAATTTAAAGTAAATTAATTTGCCTTCAAATATATGGTACTAAGGCCAATAATAGCCGAGGCACCAGACATTTTTAATCCAAATGAGAAGAGAATATAAAATATTGAATTATTCATTTTCATCAATTATTTAGCTTCATAGCAAACGACCCGGTTTTCGCCATTCGGCATCATCAGGCATTTCAAGTACATGAATGAAATTGAACTGATATTGAAATATATATATTTTTTTTTAATTTAATATAAAAAAAATATTTGGCATTACAGCTTACGTCAATGCGCCAAATATTCTTAATCGTGAAAGTCATACGAGATTAACTCGATGATAAGTAATAAATCAGTTGTGCACAAAATCAACGTTAAATAACATACACCCAGCCCAAGATCTCTTTTTTTTCAATTGAAAAAATCTGACCTAGCCGGGAATTGAACCCGGTCTCCAGATCACTAGGACAAAGCTCTTGCCACTAGACCACAGGGACCGACTGTGATACCGATATTAGTTCAAGTTCAATCGTTCTTTTTAAATGTCTGAAGATGCCAAAGGGAGAAATCAGGGTAGTTAGCCAAAAAACCTGAATGTACAAAATTTAAATGATTTAAATATGATATATTGAAATTACACCAAGGAAGTCGAAATCCTCAATTATTGCTTTGGAAATTAAATTTTTTACTAATTTTGATCTTGTCCTGACTTGAATACAGATCCAAATTAAAACATTTACCACAAGATTACTATAGAGACTAATATCAGTTTCATATATGCAAGATTATAAAATACAGGAAATGTATCGGCATCACACCATTCTATATAGTATGAACGGATTAATGTCCACATATAGTTATATAATAAAAATAATAATACATTTTTAGTACTTTTTCCACATAAAATTTATTTGATCAGGACCGGTTTCGCTCATGGCGAGCATTGACAACTGATGCGAAATGCTGGAAAAAATAGTAAAAATGTATTATTATAATGCCTTTCCACCAAGTGAAGTTATATCATAATATATACATATATGCTAACTGAGACGAGGATAGGGGCTTTTAATTTTATATTTAGTTATATTTTAAGTTAACAATCATTATAGTTTTAATTAAAAATTAAAGAAAGTCAAAATAAGCTACATGTAATGTTTAGGTCTGTGAGTAGGTTGTTCATGAGAATATGGATTTTTATGTTTGATTGCCCCAGGCTCTGGGTAAAAAACAATTCGAATGTATACTATGGAAATCCGATATAAGAAGATCAGCAATTAGGAATCTGTTTTTTTTTCTTTTGCTTAGCAACGTGCTTCTTGCCTGTCTGCCCTGTACACTAATTGCGCACTCGACTTGAACGCTCAAGAGACTCCACTTTTTTCGAGTTCGTTAATAATAACCTTTGAGCTTTAAATGCTTACGAATCTAATTTGAAGATTGAATGCAATTAAAAATAGTTCTTTAAAAAAGTTTAATTTCGAATTCCTTTTATTAATAATCTTGACCTGTCTGTTTTAATTTAAGACGTTGCTAGTACTAACAGTATGATTAATTTTCAAGGTGCATTTTCAAATGAGAATGTTCAATTCAAACATCTTTTATATTGCATTTATGCACGTAATGCACTTAATTTTATGGCATCTTTATGCGCTTGCAAAATGATTGTTTTTATTATTGAAAGCCCACGTTTTCAGAATAGTAACTGCGCTTCGGGCCGTAAAAAAGCTGAGCCATTGAAGAATTGCGTGTTCGGCCATCAGGAGGACCATAAAACCATTAATTGCTACCCTTTACGACGTTTCTCTGTTACCAAACAACGCTTCCCGCCAAATGAGGACGCCATCTTGTCAGTTAAGACATATTTTAAAATGGTCACAATATTGTTGTGAATCGCGATGAATGTTTTTTAATTTAAAAAATCGACTTATTGGTTTAAACAGTCATAATGCGGTTCAATATCACAAATTACGATCACCTTTTTTCTTCAGAACTTTTTACGTACGATGAAAGAATACTATAAAATAATAAAGTTTTCAATTATATATACACTAAAAATATCGATAATTTTATCACTTTTGCCTTTTAAGCTTTCGAACTAAATGCGAATTGATTATCTGGCCCTTCTCGCAAATATGTCCCGCATTACTAGCTTAAAAATGCATTCAAATGTAATTCTATTTGGCAATATTAAGCAATATTAACAATCAATAAATGTTCAGCAACCTCTAAAAAGAAATTATTATAAAATTTGCGTTAGATACATTTTTATTCTTTTATGAGATTTAGAAAAGTATACATTACATAGAAGAGTACATATATAGTGTGGAAATATATCAAGCGCTCAAACAAGTGCAAGTAAGAAAATCAAAAATACTACTGTTGGTAGCATTGAATATTCTAGGAATGTTTAAACGATCAAAATTATCTTACTTATCACAGAACACGAAAGATTGAGTCTATAAAACCAGCTTAATACCAGCTGTAGTCCATGAGTTTGGGAGTTCCAAGAACTCTCGGAAGTTTTCATCGTTTTTTTGGCCCCGTATTCGAGGATAGCATTCGACCACGACGGCGCGTATCACAAAAACGGAAAATGGCAACAATGCTGGAGCAGCGGGTTACAAATTTTGGTGAAAATAGAATTTGAATTTGGAAAGCACAAAATACACTCGATCATATTATGCTGTTTTCATTAATTTTGTCAAAATAATGTGAAGTCGTACTAAAACTGTCAGTCGAGTACGGTAATAAAGATTTGAAACTTAGGATAAGTTCTTCACTTAATATAAAAGTGACAAGATATTAACTCTTGCAAGCTACGTACTCCAACGTGGAGTAAAATTCTTTTTAAGAAGTTCAAAATGATGTTGAGCAAGTTGACCGATGGGGGACGCTTCAAGTGGAAACTTTCAAAACTCTGAGTGCTTTTATATCAAATTAAAGCGAGCGCCCTGTTGTAGAGGGTAGCTTTATATGGGTAGCACTAAGGTAAATGCACATTTGAGATATTCTTAAGTTTTTTAATTGGCATAACTTTCAAAGGAAAATGTTTCATACAATCGTTGAATAAGTAAGTACACAAATAAATCAACAGTTATCACCTTACTCGAAACTCCACTACTAGCACAAGGTACATAAATACAAACAATACACTTAATAGAATTTCGAGATCATTATTCATATGAGAGATATAAAACAGTAATAGAGAGAGATATGAATAGTGATAGAGAGAAATATAAATAAGAAGTCTTCAACATTTTGATTATAATCTATTTTTCTTGCACTTTGCTTCAATTTATTAGCTTAGTCATACCTTGTAATTCTTACTTAAGCTTTGTATAAATATCACTGTTCCGTTGTATTTTTTATCAGTTGACAATGCTCGCCTTTAGCGAAACCAGTCCTGATCCAAGAAATTTTACGTGGAATTAGTACTAAAAATGATTTATTATTTTAAAATAAATCAGTGTTTTTTAAATAGATGTTAGCAACAAATTAACTTCATTTACGATGAAAAACACCACAAACAAATTTCAGATAAAAATTCAAATATTAATCGACATAATAATAAGCAAGTTTATAATCAAACGAAAAACCAATTTATTGACTAAACTTAAATATAAATGTTCTACCGATACTTTTACTTTATTGGAAAGAACCTCATTAAAAGTTAATTTTAAATAATCTGGTTTAAATATTTGTTTGTTTATACTAAGCAAAATAAATATATATATTTAAGTTTTGTATAAATTATATAGTAATGTTTTAACATATTTCTAGATCTGGCCCTGCGAGAGATGCATTTAGAAGTTTGCGACTTCCAATTTATGTTGTTAAGTTTTCGTCAGATTCTGTTAGCGTCTGGTCCAACCTTAATTGCTGACGTTCATTTTGTTTTAATTTTAGAAAAGTGCGTTTTGCGTGAAGACAACGTATTTTCTCGTTTAAGATATTAAAAAAGTTTTCCTCCATTCGTCATCCGTCTAGCTTTTACTCAAAATGCTAATCCTATTAGATGAAAGAGTTTTGCTAAAGCTATTTCAGGAAATGTTCACAGTAATTTGTAAGAAATATTTCAATTAAGGCTTTGTCTTAAACATATATACTAACGAGGGAATTGTTTTACAAGTGATCAATTGGAGACGTGAGCGAATGAAGGTGTTGTTGTTTTATGAGTAAAAGTCTTTGAACGGCCTGTGGTGCAGTGGCCAACGTCGTTGGCTACCGTATCGGACCGCCCGGGTTCGATTCCCGGTACGAACAGATTTCGCCAGTCGATAAATCGATTCTGCTCAGAGGCAATGGCTGTTTGTATTGTTAAAAATCCCTTCCCACATTTCAGATCTCAAAGAGCGACGCATAGTGACAGCGATTAACTAACCACTTGTCCTGTTCTAGTCTTCGTATCTTTTCTATCCCTACTCTTTTCGAAAAAGATAAGTTGAGCAACTGAGTAACAAGCAGTTCTCGTAGAAAAACATGTGTTGAAATAAATTCCGTGAGGAGACCAAATGCTCCAAGTTGGCAGTGGACATGGTAAAAAAAAGTCTTTTGTACCCATCTTCCGTATGGGCCTATCGGACATCTTATAATTGTAATGATCTGTCATTGCAACAAAAGGGCTGTGTAAAATTATTTTTTATGTGAAAATAGATGAAGGCATCAAAAGGTGTTAAAGACTATCTACATATAAATAATAGCACATCATAACAGTTTTCTTTGATAAGTAAATCATTTCAAGTTTCTAACAAGCTATTTCACAGTCTGAACAATTATATGATCCCTATTTTTCACTTGAACATTCATTTTAAACACTTTAAATATGATTTTACACGCATTTTAAAATATGTTAATAGAAAATAAATTCACAAGTCGAGAAAAAAATAAGTTTATGAAACTGAGGTTCGAACTTGTGCTCAAACCAAAGCCAACTAAGTTGATTGACAATGGACTCGGCAAGAATACAACTAATAAGGAATAAATGCAATTCCTAATACAATGGATGCCAGTTACATCGAATTTTTTTAAACTTTGGTTTGCCAATTACTTGTTACATGTAATATTAACTCATATCATATAATTTCTGTTGAACTAAAATACATTGCTATATTTTCACCGTGTTACTAAGAATAAACAAAGATTTTTTCACATCTATTTTGTACTGGGAAATGTTTTTGCTTTATTTTAATTTCTATATCAAATCATATTTACATAAATGTGATAAAAAGTGCTTCATTTAGTATTTTGCAAACAGCAGGAAGATATGAAAACACATAAATGGTATTAATGAGCGCATATTGCAGGAGTAAAAAAACAAAATGAAACGCTTATAGCATGTAATTAAAAGAGATTAACAAACAAGGCGACTTATGAAAGAGAATAAAGCACGGTAAATGTTGACTTAATAAATAATACTGTTTCTACTTAATCGTGCTGCAGAGCGCTAAAAGATTTTCTACAAAACCGTCTTTCAAAATCGGCGTAGCACAATATTCTACACAATAGCGTAGCGGGCTGCCCACCGCCCCCGTGCTTGGCCTACATTCGTAGAGGCCGCTCACACTCCAGGTTGCGATGACCTCGTCAACGCAGGTATATGAACTGTGGGACGCGTAAAAGCTCGGAGCACATAAGAGCTGCGCCAATTATTTTTCTTGCATGGCAACATTAGTCTTTAAAACTTTCATATATACAACAATAACACTTAATATTTTGTTTATTTTTCCGCTTTCGTAGCAGGGGTGGTACCTATATATGGGTTACTAAATATTGTTCCCAGCTAGAGGTTTAATGAGTTGGTTTATCTATACATCTATTGGAAAAACAAATATTATTATTCATTGTATAATTTACATCATTTATGTCGTTTTAGTTGACTAAAACAAATGTACGTTTAAATATGTAGTAAAAATGTTATATTCAAACAAACAAAATGTAAACAAAAATAACTTTCTTTAAAGATAAAAGCTGACTTTATTCTCATTAAACACTGTATAACATTAAAATAAATACTGGAATAATGATTGAATTCGTAAATGATAAAATAATTTTATAAAGTGGCAAGATAAAAATAGAAAGGTTTCAATTTCAAAATTTTATACAAAAGTCGATTATCTCAAAATAAAGTTTTTTGAATTATGCGTTCTGCCATTATATCGTCGAGATGATGATTTAATCCTATCTTGATCTAGTTTTTACAGAATATGCGTGTGTGAAAGTGTTTTATTAATTGAAATATAATGTCTTTTTACCTAAAATTGACAGTTGACACTTAACAGGTGAGTAATAATTTTGTCAAAATTTGTGTAGTTCTATATTTGTTGCTAATGTTTTGAGAAGGTTTTTTAAGCACGCCACCCTTATCAAGGGCGAACGCGCCACCAACCCTAATGGCACACATAGCTGAGCCCAATTGTGAGAGTAGCAAGTAGCGACTGCCTTCACGTGACGGATCTGAGCTATTTCTGTTTTCGTGTAAGACATAGTTAACATGGCATGCATTCAAAACTAATGAATTTGAATTTTATACAGAGTGCCAAAAATGAATGTTAAAATTCCGCTAGAAATTATAATTATATTATACAAGGCGTTTGTAAATAATTTTTCACGATATTAAATTTAATAGACTTTAATTAATCGCTTGGAAATAGTGGCGTCTACAAACTTGCATGCGATAACTGTCCGGCGTGATATGTCGGAAATTATATGTGCAGGCTTTAACATAACAATGTTTAACATAACAATGTCTGTCATCCATTAGATTTATTTATTTTTATTAAATTCATTTAATATTTGGGCTTTTACTTTGTTAATGTTAAATTCATACTTAATTGAGTTTTGATGTTTTAGTTTTGCATTGCTAAGAGGTCTTGAACATTTTATTTTTAGTCTATTTGTCTTGTAATTTACTTAATTTATTTGCTTAGTTGCATTAACACCAATTGTTTGTCATACCTGTTTTCATCCTTAACTTTACATAAATACCACTGTCTTATTAAAAATAAATAAATCTAATGTTGATAATGCTCGCCATGAGCGAAACCGGTCCTGATGAAATAAATCAGATGTGGAAAAAGTACTAAAAAATGTGTTATTATTTTTATTATAATGCCTTTCCACCAAGTATTGACAGTGAACACCTTAAAAGTGATAACAATGTTAATATTGTTTTATAAAAATACTAATGTCTCATGATTCATGGAAATATATATCAATTGATTAGTGAAAATTATTTTCAATACAGCGAGTAGTTTCTCGATTAAATGTATCTCTTTTGAGATCTACTTGCAGCCTACACGCAAGTAATACTTTTTTAAGATTAATAATCTTAATATTTTATATAGCCAAATTTTTATCTTTTGGAATATGTAACAATTGATCAATAAAACTAGTCTTTTACCACATCTTTAATGTAAGCAAGATAAATATTTTAAATTACATAACGTTTTACTGTGGCGAAGACGTGTAATTAAAAAGTTATCAATCTTAGCAAAGATCCCGCCAAATCTATCAAAGAATATTTGTTTAAGCAGATCGAACGTTCAAAATTATGGGAGCGAGATCTCCAACAAGAAAATACAATCTATCTAATGCATAAGGTCATATAAATACATAAAACATATTTAAAAGTACTACTGCTACATGAATTCTGATCTTTATCAAGACGGTCATAAAAAATATGTTTGATTTATTTTAAATAATGTTATTCCACCAAGAAAAGCCAGCTAACACATTTAAATAGTCATATAAGGTTATAAAAAAAAATAAAAAAGAGCAGCAATATAGTGTTTTAGTATTATAAAATTGGTCTACATATTTTTTCTTGAGAGCACGGCTACCACAAAGTACTAGTACCAAAAACGTCAGACGTGTCTAATGAAAACTGTTAGTTAAAATAATGCTAACTAATGTCATTTATTTGAAAATAAAAAATGATGATTAATGTTAACTGTCTAAGCCGCATAGTTTATTCAATTTTAGTAGTTCTTTTTTATGGTTTTAATTCAAAAATAGAAAAAAATACATTTCACTGGCAAGGGCGTAAATTAAATTCGCTCATTAAGTTTCCCAGGATTCTAGCATTAGTTTTCTTCGCTTCCTGTGTATCCAAATGTGAAACCATGAAATTAAACATCCGGTTTTATTATGCCTACAGCAACTGTATCACATAAAACTTAAAATAACCGGTCGAATACTAGACATCGTTCTAAAAACAAAAGATGCCAACCTCACAGAAAAAAAAACGATCCAAAATAATACACAAACTTTCCTACACAAATTCAAATACACAACGAGCATTTTATACAAGTTTATAACTCCGTTAACAAGAAAAACAATTTCAAACTCTGTTTAAGTATATATTAGGCAAACATCTTAAATTATTTAAGACAGTTTCATTATGAATCTTTGTTTTAAAAACTCGTTCCCTTTTTCACCTGTTATGACTGGTTCTCGGGAAATGCCTCCGAATTAGATTATTACAAGAGGACACGATTTTGAATGGTTCTATTGTCAAAAATTTAGACACTTATGTCTTCTCAACTTTATCAATATAAATGAAAAATATCAACAATTATTTTGTTTAAAACAAGCATTTTTTCAAACATTAAGGTATGTAACTGGGTCACAAATTAGTATTCTATCTCTTTTTTGTTCACTATGGTATATTTGTAATGGAATACAGTGTTTGTACAGTGCCAGTGAAACAAAGAATAAGGCAACTGCTTCTACGTATTGGTAAAATAGTTAATAGTTATGGAGCGTACTTTTTTTAATTAAAAATACAAAACTGTTTATTAAAGAATTAAAAATATATTTAAATTACAACCGAAATAGCCAACAAAGAACGCCCAATTTCTTCAGCCTGTATTAATTTACACAGTTCGGGACAAGAACCCTAAGGTGAATATTTGCATACAATTTTGAGATTTTCGTCCAATTGAAACAAATATTGATTAAAAATATTAAAATGTTATGTTTATATTGAACGCTTTAAGTTTTCAAGTTGTTACTTTCATTGAAAGTGATATATTACTAAACATTTAATTAAATCGCAATCTATAAATATGTATCGCGCAAAGTTTGCCAATTATTTATTATGTATCTGTACTGGAATACTGATGCTGTGTAAACGAAAGCTTTCATCGTAGCTTCGCAAGGCTACGAACGGGAGGAGCTTTTAGCGAGACAGAAGCGTTCATCCAACTAAATTGCGTCCCTTTAGCAATTATCTTAAACTGGAGCCTCTTTCAACCCTTTCAGGCTCGATGACCGTAATCGCTCTCGTAAACAATAATTACTAGGAAATTTTCATGGATAAATTTTCGTTTATTTTCAGACGTTTGTTTGTGCGGATTCTGTGAATGATTTTAAATTTAATTAATACAAAAGCTACATTATTATGCCGTAAAAGCTATCGCAACGTTTTATGTCAATTTCGATGCACACATGCCAAGAGTATAATCGTTAACTTGAAGGTGTATTTTGAATCTCTTAACTGAATGTTTTCAGTCAAGAAGAATTTACTAACTGAGAACTCGAAGACTGAGGCGAGCAATCAGGATTAAATATATTTAACCCTGATTGTAATTTATGTAATGATTTCTTTACACCAACATTGGTTTTTTTGGGGTGAATTATAAAATGTTTGGCAGGTTTAAATTCAATTTCAGCACCTTACTTAAATACACTTTTATGTATGGCATGATTTAATTTCTTTTCGTTATGTTTATATGCAACTTCAAATTAATTGATGTCGTTTCGATAAATAATCTTTACGCATTACAATTTTTAGTCATTTCACTTATGTTTAATTTGTAATGTTTAATTGAAATTAAATAAAAACACAAAGTTTTAAAGTGATGGCAAATATTGATTAATAAAGCAACGAAATTCGAGAAAAAAGAGTTTTTACTACGAAACTAAGCCATGTATACAACCAATTGGCTAGTAGCACTACCATGTAGCAATATTTAATTTGTATTTATCATTGTGTTAAAAGAAACGTTTTTTATAGAATGGCAAATATACGACAAAGAAATTATGAAAACTAGTCGTAAACCATTCACTCTACGCACTATTTTGAGGCAGTGAAAGATGAAAGCGAGCAGTACTGCAAGGACAGAAAGAAAGTACCGCAGTACACTCCACTGTCTCAATATATTTACTTATCTTAGAAAGTAGACAGTAATCAAAGAAAATAAAGAGTAAATGTATGTTGTATGGTATATTTTATTTGAGACAAAACAACTGGCTTTTCGGGTATGTAAATCACACAGATTTTGTTGACGGTAGCAAAATAATAACTGATAGGATGATGCTAATCTCGACGGGACGCAATCGGCGGCATCTCAATAGATAAAAAGTATTCATTCACGAAGGCGTCTTATGTTAGTGAGGCAAAAAAAGTCTGCAGTCGCATAGAATCAGTAGCGCTCAATGGAAGCTCGGGCACAAATTTAAAGAGGGTGATGAACATGAAAAATTAAATGGCGATCACTTTAATTTTAAATTGTAGCACTGAAAGAACAACGTATTTTTTTTCCACTCACTATTTTACATATCAATTAATATCCTACCAGATTTCAGAAGGCTTTATCGACATGTTTTCTGGATGAAAGAATACCAACCTGAAACAAACAAAAGAAAAACACATCATTAAAAAGATATTTGACTATATATATTTGGGTGTAAATGTTGGCTGTATTATAGTTCCACAAATATTATATAATATAAAATTTAAATTAATTTTCATTATTCCACGTATTGAATACGTGGAATAATCAATATTATTTTGAATTTTATATTAAAATTAACCTCCAAAAAGTCACCGCCGAATCCAACGAAAGAATCATTATAAAGTTGGTCATTAAAACTATTTTTTTGACATAGTTTTATTTTATTTTATGATAATTCTATGCACACAAAATTCAACTTTGATATATTTTAATACAACTTGAAAAAAGAATCATACAGCTTATCGAGGATTAAAATAAAGCTGAACATGATTTTACAGTAAACACTGTCAAAATTATAATTTTATACACTATTTTAAAGTCTACAAACTCTCGAAAATTTTTTGTAGTGCAACAAGTATAAACAGAGTAATAATATTCAATAATCACAGAATTATATTAACTGGTCTTTACAAAATATATTGTTGCTTGATGGAATTTCAAATTTGAATCATTTGAATTTTGTACTCTTTCATGAGTTTTGTTTTGTTTGGTTTGTTTTGCGTGTACTTGAACTAATAATTCAGATCAAGGACATTTGTGTACTTGTAATGCCCGAAGATGCCGAATGGCGAAACCCGAGTCGTTAGCGAAAAATCTCATGGAAAATTACAAAATTAAAAATTCGTTTTTTTTGTTTTTAAATAAAATTTCTTTCAACCAATAATTGACAGTCAACACATTAACCTTTCGTAAGGACTATCCTTGAAAATGACTCTCAGGCCGAAGGGGGGTATAAAAAGACCCCAGTGTTTTTGGCCTTATTGGCATAGACTGCAATAAAAAAATAATTGATTATGCTTTGACGTATATTTATAGATCTTTCTGAAAAAAAATCATATAAAAATCCCTATTTTTCCTATGATTATTCATATTTAAGTCGCGCATGAAAACGACGACGTTTCCACTCCAACGGCTATAGCGGAATAACAAGCCAATAGCCGTGCATGAATTCACATTACCTTATCTCTTATCTTATCGCTTTTTACTGTTGCCAGATATGAAACACTCCGTCTATGTTATCTATGACTCACTATGGTCACGTTCTCTTATCGCTTATTAGACTGAAAAATTCCAACTTTTCTTTTTTTAATCGATTACGGCGCAACTGGCCAAAAAATATCATATTTTTTTCCTGCAAAAGGTGTGAAAAACTATGACTTAAGAATACCAAACGTTTAGACATCGTATCACTAGTATTAAGACAGATATTTAAGGTAAAGTAGCTGTTGGGACAAAATCTATAGTGTTCGGGATGGCTAGGTTAAAAGTGATACTTAGCCGATATTGACAGAATCCAAATATTTTATTTCACAATTTTATGCAGTTCACTATTTTGCTGATATGAAGAATTCTAGATTAATTAACGAAATATATCATTCTTTTTACTTGCTTCAAAAAATTGTACATTTGCGCATACAATAGAAATTAAATATGATGCGTATTTGATAATATGTTAAGCCTTCGCACGAAGGGGTTAAAAGACAGCATATTTCAGAATCAACACCTTACTCTGAAGCAATTACGAAATTGATCCCTGGGGAACGTGTAACCTGCAAAGCAATAATATGGCTCGCAATATTGTCGGGGAAGCAGATTTCTGAGCATATTAGAGACAAAACTTTATACCGGCTCCGGTGACATTGAACGAACAACTATAAACCATCACAAAGTAACACTGTGAATTCGTATATTATGTAAGAGATGAAAATTCTCAAGAATATTTTAAAGCACATTTCAATACTTATAAAATAAATAAATATCATGACTTAAGCATCCAGCTATAATTGCTACATTAACACATAGACAGTTATTAAAAAATAATAAAACATTTTTTTAATTATTAAACAATACATTTATTTTTATGATTGTATCCGAATTTATACATTATATTTATTAAATGAATGTTTGTTTGTTTTTTCGTTTGCTTGTTTGTCCCTTATGCGTTCCTATGACGATCACCCTATTGCGATAAAAAAAATGGTGAGTTGTTGTGCGGACGCTAACGAATTTTTCTTCTTAAAATATCGTAAATTCACTTGATTTTCTAGGCATGCTGCCGCGCGTTTTGACAATGAAAATAGACGTACCTTTTATTCTTCTCCGAAATATTAATCCATCATTACTTAACAACGGTACTAGGCTTACAGAGAAAAAGATAATGAACAATATCATCGAAGCTAAGATTTTAAATGGAAAATTTAAAGGAGAAGATGTACTGTTGCCACGCATCTTAATGATTCCGACAGATATACCTAAGGATTAAAACGTTTGCAGTTTTCACTGCGACCGGCATTTGTAATGACCATCAACAAAGCACAGGGACAATCGCTATAAGTTTGTGAACAAAAGATGGAAAATACATGTTTGTCACATGGATAGCTGTATGTGGCCTGTTTACGCGTTGGAAAACCTTCTGATTTATTCGTACGCTCACTAATTGATAGAAACAATTGTGAATGTTAAAGCACTTCAATAACCAGAATTAAAATACAAACACTTTCTTGCTTTGAGTAGCATTACATCGTATGCCGTGAACTCGGTAATAATAAATAAAAAATATCTACAAAATATCGAGAAAGCTTGAATTAAAAAGTATTTTAATTTGAACACACTCGACTTATTCTAAGATTTGAAAAATGTTTTCATAGAGACTGTGCAGAGCCGTTTTAATTTTTTTCGTTGAGGGCTTTTTACAAAGTTATTCTAGAAACGAATCCATCGCTTCGAAAGCTTTTCACACTGCACTTTGAGAAAAAGCGTATTGGTGTTTTTGTCGTTATAAAAAATCGCTTATTCAATTAAAAGTTGATATACTAGTTAGTTGGTAAGCTTTTAAACAAGCTTTACAAACGCATAGGTATTTCAAATTTGAGCGCAAACTTTTCGACGAGTGATTATTGAAGTTTTGCCGTCTTTAAAGTTCTTTGGAGAATCTGTTGCTTATATTAACGAATTTTAATCATTTGTCGTTTGTGAGCTTTGAATTTAATTTGTATACAAAGTAAGAAACAAACTGTTTTATGAATAATTTTCACCGAAGGCAGCTACTTTATTAAAGTCATGATAATATCTTTTATTCTAGTGCTCAGCGAGACAAAGGCTTTATGTTTCTTTTCTATTTTGAGATGAAGTTTAAATAATCGGATGAACGCATTGAAATATTGATTTTCTATCTATAGATGAATTCATATCCAGAATATTAATAAAACAAATCGAATCGAATGTTAAGTATCGGTTTTTTGTCGAGTGTTGTTTGAATTAAGCATTGCAACGATAGATTGAAATTATTTTGCAGTGGTTTCGTGTATCGGTAATTGGAATAGGCTAGAAAGGGTTGGAAATAGGATGCAAAATATTATTGAGTATGCGAGGCTGGTGATTATAGGTTAGTGAAATCAAATGAATGATCGTTCTTTCTATATGTTTAGCCCTTTTTAAAAAAAAAAAGTCATTGACTAGATCTCTAAGGCAGTCATAGTTAAACATTAATCTTTTAAGACATCCCATTTTTTGCTACGTTACGTGCACCATAACATATTATTTAAAACGCTGTACCCCACATGCTAAAATAATTCTTAATTTAAATTGTAAAAATAAAATATTTATTTTAAAAATATATAGATTTATAAATACAAATGTGTAGTTTTACAATTAAAGGCCAAATAAAATAAAACAAAAATGTATGATCTTTGATGCTGATTTGAAACTATGAAATTCTTTGAAATTTTAACTGTTTTGGTAAATCACACAAAACTTTGAAAACAATGTTACGTTTTTCGTGACTATAATTGTTTTGGATCGCTGGTTAGGTATAGCTGCTTGAAGATTAGGGAGTAAAAACCGTGAAAATCTTGAATAGTGAGTTTTTAAAATTTCAATAATTTACTAAATAATTTACATACATTTTTTAGTATAAATATCGACAAATAACAGTTTCTTAAATCCGGTCTTACGATATTAAAAAAGCTTGTTTCGCGAGCAATTTGATAGTGTATCATTATTTCACTTAGTATAAAAGTAACGCTCTATGACACGAAATATGAATAAGACTATTGACATTCAAAAAAATACCTTTACCAATATTACTTTGTTTAATATATCAATCACTCTGAATGATTTCATTCAACCGAATTATATGATAGCACTGTTGAGACACAATGTTGAGAATGTTCTGCAATATTGCACATCGCATACTGCGGGATACTATCGCAATGTGCAAGGCTACGGAGAGTTCAAATCGATAAAGTTCAATTGGCACTCGAATAGAAGAAGTGGAAACAGCTTGTTAGATGAAACGTCAGAAACTATTTGTTCAACCCATCGCTCGCATCTTCCTTTACTCTGACCGACCAAAAACTTTCCAAGGCTTCACTCGAGATTTCTGACTTAAGTACTTTGCAATTTTCAACTAGACGCAATTGCATTTTAAGACTGGAGTATAAGAGAAAGCTTGAGTAAACTTTTTGTGGGTCGATTCTCAAGTCCTGTTTACTTATACTCTTTGGTTTTATCTTCTATCTAATTTTCAAAGCATATTAAGGAAAAACCATTCAGGTTAAGCTCAACTTTTATTTTCTTTATACGGGCACTTTAAGAAACATTTTTCCGAAACGAGAACGTCAGTATTTAAAAAAAAATAGTAACTTTCAAACTAAATCTGATTACTTAGACTCATTTCAATAAAATTTGCTTATGTAATTTAGTGCCCTCCCAAGCAGGCACAAGGTGACTCTTAAAACTTGCGAAAAAAAAAAATAATGTTATTTTAATGTTTTAGTACTGAAAACTTATAAAAGCAATGATTTTTGTTAGTGGGATATTAAAATACGAGGGAACTTAAAATAAACACTGTTTTCCCATACTTAATATATAAAATAAATAAATGCTTTTTTGATAACCGTTGGAAAACAAATTAATTTGCAATGCAGTAACTACGTAAACAATGCAGTAACTACGTACTTCCTGCTGTTTTTCAAAGAATTCAACAATTTAACCACTTTCCTATGCCATTCAATCTTCCCAAAATAACTTCAATGCGTAGTTGCATTTACTGCTCTTTCGCTAAGAAAACTAGAGTTGCTACATTTTTGCTAAGAAATACTTGCACTTTTAGCAGATGGCCACTTTTCACTAAAGAGTTTTAAAGGGTTTAAGTTATTACGCTGCTATAAAATTGAGCACAAATATAGCTGTTAAAAGGTATTTAGCAGAATAATAACTCAATATTTTAGAATTTTACAAGCTACTGCCTTTTTTGTGATACTGCTTAGAATATGGATGACGACCAGATTTACGACAACTTGGTACTCGGTTTCGTGGTTTACATAAGGTTCGAAATACTAAATAGAAACATTTTTCAATTGATATATCGTGTAATCAAAAAAAATTATACCTACGTTAATTTTAACAAAATCCGATTCCGAATACGAAACTCAAAGGGAACTATATGTTAACTATTATCGTCAACTAAGCCCTCGCTTCTCCGCGTTATCTGAGAACAGATGTTGAACGACTGGTTGACGAACTAATCTTGCTAAGGAACTTGGTTGACATGCTTTTTGGAAGTTCATAAACTGTTCACTGAAAGCGGGCATCTTTGAAAAAACAATTCACCGCTAATCAATTTTGTTGAAAATAAACATCTTTTGAATAACGCCATTATTTTTTTTTAAAAAAACCATTATTTTAGGAAATACAATTGAACGTGTGTATTGGAAGTAACAGTGATTACAGTAAAAAAATCTTTTCGACCATATCTTCAAATGGACTCGTGGTTTATCTTGACATAATTTTTCTACGACAACCGTTTGTTTTTCAGTTTCTCAACCTCTCTTACTCGAAGAGAGTAGGGATTGAAAAGGTGCGAGGACTAGGACGCGACGCTTTTTGGAGTCGAAAAGGTGGAAAAGGATAGACAGATAGATAGATAAAGGAGGACAACCACCCAATGCCTTCAAACAGGATCGATAAATTGACTGAAAAAATCTGCTTGTACAGGGACTCGGAAGTTCATCTTGCTCATAGCATTCTCACATCTTTTTAATGTATTAATAAAATCGTTTCCATCGACAATAATTGATAGTAAAAACTTTTCTTATTGTAGTGGCAGTTAATGATAAGTATGTAATTTTTTCTCATAATGTATTTTTATAATAACCGCCTAATAATTTTGCTAGACTTGACGTCAGTTAATTTTCTTTTAAGTTTTCATCATAAAAATAATTGAAAAAGTATAAACAATTTTCCGGTCGTCATTTTAAATTCAACCGTTCTCTCAAAGGAGACGAACGAAAAAAATGATAATAGTTAATTTGAAAAACTATAAAAGCGTACGAAAGTTAAAACGATTTCAAATATTGTAGAATAAAAAAACATCATTTCGAAAAAAAGTCTTTCTATCTCAAAAATGTTATTCGAATTTACATGAGCAATTTTAGGCGATAACATATTTTTTAAACAAATCATAAAATAATCTATTGATTCTGCAAAATGTAAATTATCGGTTTTTGAACATTATAAAATTTACAAGAAAATTTTCGAACTTTCTCTTTCATTATTTATATCTTTACTTCAAAAATATATTCATAACAAGTTCAAACTTTACCAAGTATTTATTTAGATTAAATGAGGTCTTTATATGTTTTCGGGTTATTTTATAATAATTTACAAGCAAACAATTACAGCAATAAATATTTCCCATGCCATAAATTCGATTTTCAAAGCGATAAAACGCCCTCTTTTAAAAAGTTTTACAAACAAAATCGTTCAGGCCAGAGACTGTCAAGTTTTATGCACAAGGAAAATTCACAATGCAATTCAAATTGAATTATTATTTAAATTGCATATATTTTTACTAGCGGTGATCAAAAACCCATGATCTAAACTTATATTGCATACAATCACTACAATCGTAAATCAATAGTCAAACTTTTGCCGTTTCCAATTTAGAGAACGATAAAATCGGCTCATCTTAATAAAATTTGATTAGCGAGAACT
The DNA here is from genome assembly GCA_028554975.1 of Himalopsyche kuldschensis. NCBI lineage: Eukaryota > Metazoa > Arthropoda > Insecta > Trichoptera > Rhyacophilidae > Himalopsyche > Himalopsyche kuldschensis. The sequence goes on from JAHFWI010000005.1 coordinate 5,780,388, forward strand.
GGTCCGTTTCTTGTGTTGAGATAAAAAAAAAAGCTAGCACGTTTTTTACAATACATGTCGCTATATAGCTCTCTTCATTCCGTTTTTTGGAACAGGAGAAAGGTGGAAAGGTATGAAAAGAACAAATAAATATATGGAGTTGAAGACCCTTCTAAAATAAATACCAACACAAGAAGATGAAAGTTTCCATTTTGGGACTGCAAGCGGTTACCGTACGCAACCGCATGAATGTAAGCCCAACAGCTTTGACTACCCGGCTACAGGATTGACACAAAATATCCTCAATAAAAGCCGAGTTAAATTCCAGTGGTATTTTGACAACCTTAGTTTATTTTCTTTGTGACTATTTAGGCATTTGTTTTATGCTTTATTTTGATATAAATAAGGCTTAAATCGTTATAACATTTGAAGAAATTTTCAGAAAAACAACTTTCATTGAATAAGTTGTGAGTTGTGCATTCAGATCTTTATCATAAACCAACTGATTAATACACCTTTAAGTAAGCGAAACATACTTTCGATAAACAGATATTACTAATAGTATTATTTCATCAGTTAAATATATATATTAATCATAGCGATCCCACTGATCCTAATCTTATATATAAAACCGAAACGGCGTATGTATGTATGTGTGTCTGTAATTCCCTTTTGTATTGTTGTTGCAAGTTCAAACAAACGAATTGATTTCACTCGCGAAAGTTTCGACGGTAAATTTGTTTCGTTATCAATGTGTGTGTAGAGACTCTAATTACTCGAGTATCGAGTAGTACATTTTACAAAATACTCGAGTACTCGAGTAGTTTCATATGAACCAAAAAATCTTATATATATAAAACCGAAACGGCGTATGTATGTCTGTGGGTCTATAATTCCCTTTTGCATTGTTGGTCATTAAGTTGCCAGTTGTTTCAACTTGGCCCGTCTGAATTTACGCGCCGAGGTGAACATAACCCCAAACTGGTCCGAGCGAAGCCGGGTTTGAATACTAAACGAAAAGAAGTCGTGTTTGATTTATATGGGTATTCGATTTTATCAAAAAATGATTCTCCATTTTCCCTCAATACAATAATGAACTGAATATTTGTCAAAAATGACGTTGTGATTCGTGGCGTGTTCAGTTGGAAGCTTCTGGTAAGGATAAGGTTTGTGTAGGTACGTTTCCGATTTCCATAAACGTCAAATTAATATTCTTCCATTTTTCACTCGAACCAAATTTATATTATCTTAGAGGAAAACAAAAGCGGACCTACAAACGCGGACGATAAATTAAAAGTTCTTGACATGTCGGCCGACAGGGGGTGGGGGTAGCTGAGCGGGGGGGGGGTTAGATTCGGGAGGTAAGCGGGGTTAAGTGTGCGGTGGTCGCTATCCTGTATGCTTTTCCGAAATAAATCTACAAGAAAATGGAGTGATTTACAAGGGGTTTTGCAACAGCGCGAAACTATTCTTACCGAACATGTTATTTACCCTTTGAAAATTTTACTTTACTTTTAAGGGGTTAACTGTCAATATTTGGTGCAACTATAACAAAGTTTTCTGTAAAATCAGACGTATTGCTATTTAAAAACAAGCATTTTCAAAAGAAAAAGAATGCCACTTTATTGGCACAAGCTAAATGCTTTTTATTCGAATATTGAATAAAATCCTTATTTGGCCAATTTATTTGGTCAGTGTATTTGGCTTCGCTGGAATCACAATTTCACACTTGCTTAGCCATGCAGTAACGATACTTAGCTGAGCCATTTGAATGAGATTAAGATGAAAATATATTTGTGTGTATTTTTTTCAGCATAGTTATATTTTTTACAGATATTTTAAGCTTCTTAATTAAGTTTTAACTATGGGAGACCAATATGACTGCACGTGGAGATGCGAGATTTTTAAGGATGACTCTTACAGGTTATTACAAAAGTACCACATTGAATACAAAAATTCAGTTTATCCTTATTGTTTTTATAATTAAGAAATTTGACTGAGGGCGTTTGAATCATTTGAATTATGTACTTTTCAATGAGTTTTGTCGCTAATGACCCGGGTTTCGTCTCTTGGCATCTTCAGGCATTTCAAGTGCACGGATGTACTTGAACTGTCTTGGTTCAAATTATTCAAATGATTCATTTTCTCTTTGATTTTGTTGACTTAATAAATTACGACTTTATTATATAATTCTTATATCTTTTAAAAATCACTAGTTAAAACTTCTCGCGATGAGCGAAACTTGTCTTGATACAAATAAATTTATCATGAAATAAGCACAAAAAATGTCTGTGATTGCGAACACCTTAAAAGTGAAGTCGCTTAATTTCTGTATCGAGCAAACTCTCAGAATTGTCATGAGTTGTGAAAAAAAAACAGTAAGTCTTTAATGGCAGTTTTCTTTTGAAAATACAACGTATAATAATGGCGGTTAACTAATGTATTGTCATGTTTTGGCGGCGTGGTAAGAGTCACGTGCGCGTGCTTCTTTTAAATTGCCGCAGGTCTCGAGTCACGGAAGAAACGTGCAGCACAAAACACGGACTGTTACAAATATCCTGTCCGGAGAAAGAGTTTAGTCAAGTGTAGACAGCCCTTTATATAAAATGCCTTATATTTACTCACTTACATTTGGTAGGCTTAGTATCACAGGGGTCTAACTACAAATATGCATGTTTTGAGTTAATCCGGGTTTCGGTTGTGCCGTAATCGCATATTATTAATGACAAAGGCGACAATCTATCACCTAGAACCGTTTACAAGATATGGACGGATATATTATCTACAAATTAAAATATAAAGTAATAAACAAAAGGGTATATTACCGGTTTTTATTTTTGATCAACTTTTATATATTGTCGTTTTCTGCACACTAAATCAAAAAATATTTTTTTACACCATTGAATTCGGATTTTTTTTTCATAAAGTGACAAAATATTTTTTTTTGAGAATGTTTTATTTTGCACGAAAAAATATCCTATGTGACGACACACGACCTTGGATTTTTATATTGGCTTTATCTATCTAGTAAACAGGACGCACAATAAATACTATGTGCAGAATTCAAGGAAAAATAGTTATTTTTAATGATATTTTTTTATTAATTCCACTTTTCTTTTATAAACATGGTACTGAATGAAGCTCTAAAATTACTAAAAATACTAAGAAAATAACGACTTACGTCTCGAATTTTTACAGCTTTTATTGATTATTCCCTAATGTGTTTTGATAGGATATAGTGTGCAGGAAACAATGATACAATACCTAAATTCGTATATTTTTGTTATTATTAAAAAATAAATTCGTGTTTGATATAACGAGAAAACATGTTCATTTAATAACAAGTTTTAGTAGAATAACATGTGCTTTATTTTCGAATACCATAGCACCAAAATCTATGTTTTTATAGATATGTCCTTGTGATTCCGAGTCTCCGATTAGAGAATCTTCGATGTGGATATTCGTCATTAATATTAACGTGTAGGTACGTTTTGCGTTATACAATATTTCAAATGTCAAAACGACGCAGGGCAGAACATATTATTGGATAATTGCTATCATTTTTTAATAATAGAGTTTTTTCTTACAACAATAATATGTTTTGTTTTGACCTGGTCTCTACCGCCTACGGGTGGGCAATTACAGATTTCTTAGTGTGCGGCCGGGGTTTTTGTCCCATGTTGCTAATTTTGTTTTTTCTATACATATATATCAAATATTATACATTGTTTTACCAAAAACTTTGCAAGCTTGCATTAATTTGATGCGATGTTATGGCAAATATTTTTTTTCATTATCTTATTGATAAATACCGAGCCGATTTTTTCAACGCCTTCCTTTTGATCGCGGTGCTTAACGGTTTTTATTTCAGACCATGACTGGTCATCATAGACTGTTTAAATAAGTCACACATATCTTTAAAACTGGGCGTACCGAGACTAATATTTTATCACTCGTCCTGTCGTAGTCATATCCTTATATACTTACTCTCCACTGGAAGTTTAACATGGCAAGTGGACATGGTTACAGAGGAGGCATTAAATATATTTAACTTCAACATCATACTCGCACAAATAAATAATCTCGTTAAGACAAACTGTATAAGTATTGTACAAAAAGTTTGAGAATATTGGTCATCTGAAAAACAAGTAATAGAATATAATTGATTTAGGGGTGACTCCGTTACTGCCGTTCCAAGAAAAAAACTCTCTTATATTATTTATAGAGTTATAAATGGCATTTGTTAAACATTTTTGAAATTACATTGACATTAAAAATCAGTTAATCAGTTAAAAGTAAAAGAATTTCTAAAGAAAAAAGCAGAAACTCTAGTTTTCTTAGCAAAGGGGCAGACACTGCTACTACTTACTGCTTTTTTTACAAAGAAATTAGTAAATTTTCGCATCAAATGCTATTTATAAATTCTAAATACTAAAACTTAAAATAACACATTATGTCTTCTTTCTCAAAGTTTGTCACATTTAGTTACACTCTGACGTCTTTTCGAACTCTGGCAATCTTTTTTTTGTGGGTGTCATTCATTACATTCTCACAGCGCCACTATTTCGAGTGCATAAGTAGCGTGGTCAGTCTGTACTGCCTTCTTACTCAAAACGACAGGTTAGCAGTCCATATGCTATGGCCACTTTGTGAACTGACACATTTCTTAAAAACACATTTAACTTTTTTTGCTCCAAAACCATATTCGCCAAAGTTGAACGTCAATTTTTGAAAATATAAAAATGATATTATAATTGACGTTACAATTTCTGGACCACACTGTGTCATAAAATTTCTTAATGTCTATAAACACTGAGGAGCGTGTATATTGATTGGAAAATACATCCATCTTTGTAGAACTGCTGGCATATATATTTACGTAGCTTGGAAACGGAATTGAAATAGCAATTTATTTTATTGCTAAGTGATTAAAGTAATGTATTGTTCAACATAAATAAGACTAAAGAGCCAATTTAAAAGGTCAAATATGGATTGAGATGTGCAAAGACTCACAGAACTGTCTTTGGTACGTGAATTGGATACACAGTGTAACAAAAGATCAGTGATTATGTTTTTTTTGTTTTTTATTACTCGAGGAACTATTTTTAAGCACGAAAGTAAAATATATATTGTCATTATAAAAGAGAATCTGTAAAATAGTACATTTCCTAAAAATTTGCTTAGACTTTAACTAAAAATAGTTTCGAGCTAATCGGTTTAATAGAAGCTTCTCAGGGTCTCGCTGCATATATTTTGAACTCCTAGACATAGGAGTCGAGTCTAGCTTGACATCGTATAGGTAACACGCAACTCTTATGCCGGTCCTGTTCGAAATTGTAAAACTTGGTTGGAAAATTATTGTTTTTGTTAATTTTAAATTATCCTTGTTGCGAAACCCGTATTTATTGGATTGTGTACCGAAGTTTAAGTTTGTAACATATCATAATGTGGTATAAATTTCGGCGTTTAGTTTTACCATACTAGTAAATACGCAAACACTGTGATATCAATCAATTTCTCAAATCTATTGAAGAGTTTCTACAAGGAAAGAATAGTATATTGGGGAGTGCAAAAGGTTAATCAAGTATTCCTGAAAATCTACGGCGCCTCAATTAATAAAACCAATATAAAAATGACCGGTGATTTGGTATTGAATTTTTATTGTGATTGCATAATTACCAGGGTCGGCGATTCCGAGAATCAACTCAATTAGTCGACTCCAAAAACGTGATGAATATGATATTTGTATACCTTGATCCCGATTCCAGTAATAATGCGTAAATTCGCGAAAGACCTAACAGTGGTTCCGGCGATTCCAGCGATTCCGCTTTTTTCAGTATAGGTCAACATTATGACGTTTCTTGGAAAACCATGTATCATCATCAGCAAAAGCAGCAGTTTTTGGTCGGCAGTTGGATATTTTTTCCACTACGATGTCTTTAATTTAAATTATCTCTGCAGTCTCGAAATTTTTTAATGTAAAGAATTCCAAATGGATTCGTTTAACATTGAATTGGTTTTATGTCAGTAGATCAAGCTGGAGAAAAGAGTTTTTTCAAAACTATGCTCGTTTTCAATAAGGATGGGTACCTAATGGAGTTTGTAATAAGAAAAAAAATGATTACTACTCTTGACTAGCATGCGTTGTCCCCAACTACCACCCGCCACGGCCGTACGTTCTGGTTCCAGCAGACGTGTCCCGTGGCGTAACAACGTGAAGCGTATCTGTTCAGTTTTGAGCGCAGGAATTGTCCGAGAGCAGAAGCTCAAGTACTTGGAGGCTTGCACTTAAGTGTGCTGACTGTCTCTATCATTTAAGTTTAAAAATAGTAAAAATGCAAAACAGTGAAATGGCTCTAGTTTCCGATAACGAAGCGGGGGGACTATACGAATAGGTCCGCTCTGTTGCCGTACGATGCCGCAAATTTGCTGAAGGCATCGTAATTCAATTTACTAGCCACCAAGTCCGCATGTCCCGTGGGTCCGACTAGCAGTTAGCAACTCACTTGTATTGAAAGTGTGCGAAGGAATGCAATACAACCATGCCTTGGAACATAATTTGACCACCGTTACTAAAGCCAACGACGTCAAACACTCGGCTAAATGTTGTAAATATTGAAAAGTATGGATAGGAAAAGAATATAGTAATAGTGCCTCTATGCTAGGCTCTACAAGAGGCGCCCAGTTTGTATTACAAGATAATGTTTGTGCAAGGGATTGAACATCACCTAAATCTTTGATTTCGTAAAAAACGATTTAAATGTCGATCTACAAGAGATTTCGTAGCTTTGGATACTTGATAATGATAATAGGATGAAAGTCGAACGGCCAATACGAGACCGGCTTATCCGTGAGTTGTCATTTATTTGACTTTCGCTTGGACTGGTTGTGAAACATTTCCTTTTAGAGCTTTATAAAGCTTATTCGATCGAATCAGAGCAATACTTATGATCCATCGTATTTTAGAACGTTTGATTTAAAAAATCTTTCTTATACATACAATTCAATAATATATAAATTAATTTGATACATATTGACTGAAAATATAATTTATTATTTGAATAAGGAAAAGCCTACCTACCTAGAAACACAATTTTTTTATGTAGAAATACGGCACTTATTTATAATATTATCTGCCTATTCTAAGTCACTTCTTTTAACCATATCCATCAGATCGTTTTTCTCACGATGGCGTTATACCGAAATATATTAACCAGCTATATTTGACAACAATTTCAGAACGTTGCTTGTTTTTTATATCATGAATTTTACGAAATGAAATAATCGCAAATATTTGCGATAAAAAATGAATACTGAGTAAAAGATTAAAAATATTAATTTATATATATATTTCTAAGCAGCGATTAATGAAAAAACGACCTGTCACAATAATTAATAATTAATTAAGATTATCAGATACGGGATCCCTTGATTACAACAAACTATTACCTCACATATTTTCAATGAAGTATTCTACCTACGAAATATAAAGAGATTAGGAAACTATGTTTAAAATGAATTGTATTAACGCCATGTTATAAATCAGCATTATCTTAATCAGGGGATTTAAAATATAACGCGTGTAAGCGGAGCTTTTTCAACGTTGATGGTGTTCGTTGATTTAAAGCTCTCTAATTAATTTCGGATCAACTTCACTAGATGGCGGTGTTACTGATTATCGTGATTAGCTAAACATTATCATCTGCTAGGCCAAAGCTCATTTGACGTATTTATTTATAATGACAGCATTGATGAAGTAAACGTTATGGTAATGATACACGTAATCAGACGATTGCGTATTTATTGATCTGTACCGTAAAAAGGGGTGAATAGAGACTGCGGAGTGATTAGAGACAAAAACAAGGATTGAACTTTAGCACAGTTTTACTAAGTATCCAATGTATTTTTTAGTATTCATATATAATTCTTTATAATGACTATAAACTTTCTCTCAAATGAAAAAATCAAACCAACTAAATGACTGGCCAACATTGAAACAAACGTGTTTAATACGGTAAGAAAAATAACAATTTATGTAGAACTAAAATACATTGTTATTTTTCTTACCGTATTATAATGGAGTTCTACCAAGTAAATGCCTACTCAATCAATAAACGTTTTCAAGTTCGATGCCTGTGCATCCTTACTTTTGACCGCTTATAAACTTCTCTTTTACTGCACGAAAATTAAATTAAACTTTTAAATGTTCTTTTTAGTTAATAAGTACCGTAACACGTGGTTAATAGAGACTTATATAAAATAAAGGTTCATATATTCCAATCATTACAATCTGTTGTCTTGTCTCTAATCACCTGCCAAGTCTGTATTCACCCTCTCTCGTCTATATTCACCCCAATTCAATGTAAATAGAAACATCGAACAAAATTGACTGTGTCTAAATAAAGATAGTGAATATTTGAAAAAAAATTGTCATGAATGTGTAGTAGGACCATAGAAACAGGTTTCAAGCCATTCATATTTGAATTATGTGGCGATACTATGAAGATACATAGTTGTGTAGGGTAAAAAGTGTCTCTATTCACCCCGTTTTACGGGACTCATTATCCATGTGGAGAACAAGCATATCACTAACACGCGTTTGTTTCTTTGAAAGAATCAGACATTAGTTTAATTAACATAATTACGATTAAGGATGGCAATGTCGGTAAATTGGCATGTTAATCAATACCGGAAAGCCGCTTGCAAAAATATAAACCACCGGTATTTCTTTTTACTCCCTGTCCGCTCCCAACTTGGAACATATGCACTTCTCACGGAGCTTATCTCCGCCTTTGTTTTTTACGAGACCTGCTTGTTACTCAGTAACTCAACCTCTCATTTTGCCTCGTCACGTTTTTTTAACACGTTGTCATAAAACTGGTCGTAATTCATATTCTAATTAGCATCACTTAGCTGCCTTTCCAAGGAAGATGGCAGTAACTAGAAAAATTTCTAAAAAATTGAGTTATGAATGCAATTTTTCCGCTCTTAGCTTGGAGCTATTTTAAATTTCATAAAGCACCCTCAGTCAAAATTCTCAATTACAGACTAAGGACAAAATTATATGTTATTTGTTTGGCCATCGCAATGAGTCTGTTTATTTCACAGTCGGGTGTTTCCGAATATATTCACGTCTAGGACGTAACCTAGGCTGTTAACTATGATTTTATCGAAGATAGTCTCAATCAGCCATCATGATTTCATATTAGTGCTTTATTCCAATCCTTAACACTTTCCCCGAAAACAACTTGTTATTATGTAATTTATATCATTTTCGAATTAAGCTTTCAAACATGACAACGTAACAAACACACGTAGATTCCATGTTGGCTGATAAGGGGGGTACATAGATAACACGGGTCGCTGTCACGTGACCCGTAGACCACGTGACGTCTTCCTCGGATCAGCGGCAGGGGGAGATTACAAAACTTCCCTTCGCACAAAAACGGACGATAGAAAGGGACTTTTTTTTCCGGGGAAAAAGAAACTCGTTAATTTTCTTTTCCGCTTAATTTTATCTTGATTAATGAGCTCGTCGGATTATGAAAGAGTTTTTGAGCATACGTTTTCTTAGCTCGAAAATGACCCGGATGGAAATAATTTACAAAAACTGTGTTTTCGTGAAAAATTTCAATTTGTAATATATTTTCAATGTACGTATGAACAAAAAAATATTTATCGCTAGTTACAGGCTTACGGAAGAAATAAATTATCTGAATAAGTTGGCTTCGAACTGAATTAAATTGGACCTAATATAAAATTAAAAATAACTTAGAATAGTCTACGTATTGAGTAACAATTCGAGACACAAATTTCACCTCATCATCATTTCATTTACCATCTTTGCAATGGGAATTCTTAAGATGCCTCTGAAGAAGATAACGTTTTTTTTTGCTTAAATGAACTTCCTCGAAGTTACTGCCAAATTCATCGAAAGTATAAATTGGACCTTTTCTTCATATTAGAATTGATTGAAATATATTATTAGTATTTATAAAAGTTTCATTCAATATTATCAAAGATTAGTATCGACTAGTTGCTTACCAAACTAAGCGCCCAGAATTTAATTAAGATAATACTTGATATCCAATAGTTTATAGAGATTATTAACCTTACATAACCCATCTAATGTTGTATGATACTAACAGATAATTATTTACTGATCGTTTTTGAACCATACCTGCGCATTAAAATGCGGATAAAATAATACCACCTTAACCACAGCCTAAAAAACGACTAAATACTTATTCAATATTTGTTTTGTTTTAACACGGTTACAAAAGCAGCTATAGAACGCAAAAAAAATGAGCAAACGTGTAAACTTAATATGTTTGAAAATATCAACAAGACACGTGAAAAAATGCCACACCTATGATAGTAAAAAAACCTTTTACATTGATGTAAATTCGACGAAATTGGGACAAGGGGGCTAAATGCGACGTTAGAAAGGTTAAATAAATCAGGTGAATTCGTAAGCAAAGGCATCCACAAATAGGGTCCGCAATACGGGTATAACCAACACCGGGATCCCGATATTTCAGCTGGTTTTTAATACCGATTCCAAACATTTAACGACGCTGGTATTTCGGCATTATATTATAATAAAATACTGAACATGTATTAAATTTTAGTTATTCTAACTAGTGTTGAATCGTAGAAGGTGTTGATCTGTACCTTATAGGCAAGAACATTCTTACATAATAAATAGAATTATACTATTACGAGTATTATTTTCATTCAGAGAAACAGTAAATCTAAGGCATAAATCAACCATTAATGCTTCTTTACTAACACGGTGAAAAAATAGACAAACATTAATCCATCGCCATTACTCAGACCATTACGGAAGGCACTTTACTTATTCAAATTTATCGAAATCAACATTATGTAAACCTAATTTACGTCCATTACCACTCCCAAATTCCACAGTTTCTTTCATTTCAAATAATCCAAAAATTAATTTGTCACAATTAATTCTTTATTACGACATATTTCTAATGAGGGTGTAATCTGAAATAGCTACCAACTGTATATAATATGTTTTTTGCAGAACTAAAATACATTGGGTTACAATGGAGTTCTACCAAGTAAATGCCAATTCAACCAATAAGTAAAACTGCATAATATCGGAACTGTTTTCACTCAACAACCAACATTTTCAACACAAATATAACGAGTGCACATATTTAAAAATTATCAATCGATTAACTATTAAGCCCAGTTGAATAAGCTTACATTAATATGAATAAAATGAAAGTATAAGGCAATACAGAATATTTAAAAATAAATGAGCTTCTTAGGATAATAGAAACGTACATGGACTTTTGCTGGTTTTGAGTTATAAATGCTACAAATAATACGTTACGATACAAAGAAACAAAATAATATGTTACGTTATGGTGTTCTGCCAATTTAATGCGAATTCAATCAATACATTTTTTGCAACCGGTCGTGCTGGACCGCCCGGGTTCGACTCGCGGTACGAGCGGATTTTTTCAGTCGATAAATATGTTCAAAGGCATGGGTGTTTGTGTTGTTGAAAATCCTCTCCCACCTTTTCGATCGCAAAGAGCGACGCATAATCACTAGTCCTGTCCTAGTCATCGTATGTTTTCCTTCCATCCCTACTCTCTCCGAAAAAGAGACGCTGAGCAACTGAATAACAAGCAGTTCTCGTAGAAAAAAATACGTTGATATAAGCTCCGTGAGGAGTCCATATGCTCCTATTTGGGAGCGGACATGGTTAAAAAAAATATGAATAAAATGAAAGAATAAGGCAATACAGGTTATGTTTTTAAAAATAAATTGGCCTATTAGGATAATAGAAGCGTACATGGACTTTTACCGTTTTTGAGTTATGAATGCTACTAGATACAAAATAATATGTTGCGTTATGGAGTTCTGCCAATTAAATGCATAGTTAATGCACAGTTAAAAAAGCTTACTTAAATATGAACAAATTGGAAGTATAAGGCAATACAGGTTATTTATAAATAAATTGGGATAAAAGAAGCGTATCTCGACTTTTACTGAGTTATGAAAGCTTCTAGATACTAAATAACATGTTACGTTATGGAGTTCTGCCAATTAAATGCGAATTCAATCTATACATTTTTTTTACTACCGGTATTTAATATGAGTTAAAAAAAAAGCATTGTTGTGTATTTTTTGATCCGATAGAATGGCGATCCCATGTGGCCGTCATTTTTGTATTTTTTAGTTCAACGTATATTGATTATTTCGCCCGGCGTTGCGATCCCTGTCCGAGCCCCAAAAACGCGAAAGTGGGACAGATGGGGAAAGTTTACGACGAGGGTGGGGTAATTTAGTGCTTGCCTAGTTTAACTACCGCGCCAGGCGATACTAACACCTGGAAATAATATGTATCTAAGTGAACAGACTTGGGGCTATTTGATTGACCCATTAGCCTAGCCCGGTTGGGAGATTTCATTGAGTGTGCCGGACTTTAATGGTTATCGTCGTATTTATTGTTTTGGTCGGAATGAATTTAATGCTCGTCGCATCGTTAGTGTTGGCTGTTTTTTTATTCTACTATAACCGTAAAAAAATATTTCAGTTCACACATTGGAAACTTTCTCTTAATTGAGTGATTTCTAAAACAATGAGCGTTCATACGGCTGAATTGCGTTATTATAAATACACTTAGAAAAAAAACGCATTAAGTGTATATTGATTATCCTACAATGTATCCGAGAGACATCCTTGTCTTTATATCGTAGAGATTTTTTAACTGGATTTTTAACATAGTAAAAAAAGCATACAGTTATGTTTTATTACAACAAATACATATTTTTTCAAGCCATACCCGCTTCAAATTTAGAGCTTTACATGAAGTGAAATTTATTTCAACCCAGTTTTTCTACAAGAACTGCTTTTTACTCAGTTGTCAAATCTCTATTTTTGGAACAAAATAACAATACATATTACATTAATTTAACTTAAGAGAAAGCATATCTGATAAACAATTAAAGGGAGTCAGTGTATTACTATAAAACAAGATTATTTTTGTTTTTCTGTTGAGTGCATGCATGTTCAGCATGTTCTCAACTCTCTCATTCTGTCTATTTATATTTTCACAGTATTTTGTTGTGCGGGACACATAAACTATGCAAATATTAATGAAATTTTCTCTCATAACTATTTATTCTTCAATGCATTTCATAAATATCGTTTATTGTCATTTTAAAACACATTTGTCTTGTACCTATTACTTTCACACATGATTGTATCAAGGTCAAGACTGGTTTTGTTCATCGCGCGAATTTTTATCTACTGATGAAAATTACATGTGGAAGTCGTCCGAAAGAATTGAGAGTTTTATTCATTTAAAATGATGCCTTCTAATAACGTATATTTAACACCATAAATGTATTTAATAATTATAAAAGGCTTAAAAACTATAAATATATTTATTTTGGGCAGATTTCTGATGGTGATAATTCGATAATACATTGTTGAAGTTGTTCAACGTTAATACATATTATTAACTTGTTGAATCAATAATATGTTTTGACATTTGCTTCAGTCATTACGACACCAACAGAACTGATTATTGTAATGAAAACTTTCCTTGCTAGAATGTTGTCATTCCTGGGTGAAAATGTAGACGACGGTATCTCTACATCTCGTTTCAAATTCACTGGGAGGTGATATTTTACAACTGGATTTTATTTAAATACAAAACTCTATGAGAACAAGAAAGGTGAAATAATAAAAACACCTCTTTTTTGTGTAGGGTAATTTTGTAAGTGAAAAAATGTACAGTAGCGTATCTTTGAAGTATTTTTAACTACTTTAAAGACATCATATTTGATGAACAGTATTATTAAGTTGGATGCTTCAAGAAAAATTGGTCACAAACGCCAGAACTCTAAAAGTATGACTTTATTGAATTACCATGCTGACATTTTATGCGCAGATATCATTTCAAAATTGTTCAAAAAGAGGTCGATAGATCTGCTTTTAGGATTCTCCGCCTATATTTGATGGGATTAAAAGGAGTAAGACGTCTACCGAAGCTCGCGCAAGCTTCTTGGAGCTTATTTCAGTTTACCCTTAGTACCGCCCGGGTTCTATTCCCGGTACGAGCGGATTTTTTTCAGTCGATAAATCTGTTCAAAGGCTGGGTGTTTGTGTTGTTGAAAATCCCCCCTCACCTTTCCGATCCCAAAGAGCGACGCATAGTGACAGCGATTAGCTTATCACTAGTCTTGTCCTAGTCCTCGTATCCTTTCCATCCCTACTCTCTTCCAAAAAGAGAGGTTGAGCAACTGAGTAACCAGCAGTACTCGTAGAAAAACATATGCTGATATAAACTCCGTGAGGAGTCCATATGCTCCAAGTTGGGAGCGGACATGGTTAAAAAAAAAACACTACCAAGTAGATTGACTACTCATATTTAAAACTATCGGAATCTAGAACACTGCGGACGTCGTGTAATAATTCGTTCTGTTTTTGAATTTTTATTTCAGCTGTGAACATTTACATAACACATGACCTCAAAAAAATAAAAAATGTGCATCATTCATATTTAATAACGCACGTGTTTATTGAAATTTAAAATGTATTATTATCGAAAAACGGATTTCTTTCCTCTACAGCGATCGCGCTCTCCTGTTAGCAACGATGGGAAGGGAATATTTGAATATTAAAACTAAGCTTACAGTCGAAGGATACGGTGAGAACTTTGAATCTTTAGAACTTGAACTCCATAAAATAGATATCTAAAGAAAAAATCAATTCTTTACTAGCCTCAACTGTTATTCATCGGTAGATAGACACTAGACAACTATAGAATCAAACTGATATTAACCCTCCGCATGAAACGCTCTGTGATAAGAACACCACTGTGTTTACGTAAGGAGTTAATCAGAACTTGTTTATCGGCGATAAGTCTAGGGCATTTTATGGGACTGTTTCCTGAAACTCCCACATAAATAAGGCTCGAATGGCTTCCGCCGCGACCCTACCTGGAACCCACTACACTAAATTGTAAAAAAAAATCCACCGAAAACAATGAAACAGTGAACATGCACATTTACCGTGAAAGTGATAAGGCGGATGATACGACTGAATTTATTAGCTGTTATTAAATGAAAACGTTGGTAAAAGAACTAAACATATTATTCATATTTTAACCACTTTTTTATCAACGTCGTCTGCCAATGTGGAGTGTAAATTTATTTCTAATAGGCACGCAGTTCTCCTCTTAACTTCTCTTTCGTTTGATGAGGGTAGGGATGGAAAAGGTTAGACTGGGGAAGATCTAGCGATTAGCTACTCGTGCTCGCTACGCCTTGCTTAACTTTTGCCTGTCTGAGGGTGAAACTGTCGCCCACCACTGCTACTAAATTTTAAATATCCATCTTAATATTAGTGATACAATGTGTAAACTTTTGGTATTCCTAAATAATTGTTTTTTACATTTGTAGTATAAAAATATGATTTTTATAGACTAGTTTCGTCGCAATTGAATAAAAAAGAAAATAAGTCGGATTATTATTGGCCGAAAACCATTTATATTGTCGCTACCAATTGTCAGGATTAAAACTTCACTGTGCATACGCGATAAAATAACGTTATCTTATCTCAAACGCGCTTCTTTCAACGAACATTCATAATCAAATGGATGCTTTTTACATTAAAAGGTGTAGATAAGAAGTCGCATTCGCGGTTTTTATTTCGCCTGTCTAGAATAAACAAGAACATGTCTGGTTGACTCATTCATGCGCGACTTAAAATATGAATAATTATAGGGAAATTATCGATTGTCATATATTTTTTTTTATAGAACTATGTATTAAGATACGTCAAAGCATAATCAAGCATTTTTTTTATTGCCGTCTATGCCAATAAGGCCATACCAATGGGATCTTTTTTACACCCCCATTCGGCCTATTCTATTTTTCAAGGAAAGTCTTTCAAAGGATTGGATGGGTGTGATAGAGCTTTTAGACGACACTTACACTTACGCTTGTTAACAGAATCGACTGAAAAAAATTTCAAAAAACGAAACCAACAACATTGACCACTGCACTGTGAACAAATATTATTCACTATAAACGCTTATTAAAAAACAAATTGCCATGACTACTACTAATGCGCATCTTATGGAATTCTTATAAAGCTTATCTCAACGGTAGTTATCTTAAGAAAACTGCTTGGTACTCAGTTACCCAACATCCAGTTACTGAGCAATATAGAAAATTCTAGAAAATGGCATATTTAAAAAAATCTACTCAAAGGTGGAGCGAAAAATTATTCATCATTAAAATTGTATAACCTAGTAAATTTTCATGTCCTCAAAGATAAACCATCAAATTACATGAGGGTCTGTTAAAAGTATCGTGTATATAAATGTACCAAAAATATCCTTTAATACGAGTCTGATAAAATGTCTGCATAGTTTTTATAAAAGTTAATACAGCCATTTGTTAATTCCAGCTAAATGATTGATTGCACAGATAAATGAAGTGAAAGTTTTTTTAAGATAAAAAATATCTTAGTTGATAAAAGTTGTGTAAAAACATTTTCCAGCTTAAGTGAGAAGTAAAACTTTAAATGAGAAACTTGTACCTTAACATGACTTTCCAGCGATTGAATCCATTAGCAAAATAAACAAATCAAATATTCAATAAAGGTTTCACGTCTTAAAGCATTTGAATAAAAGTTGTGGGTGCTTAGAATATAACGAACTTAAAATATTCAAACTTGCTTTATGAATCAATTTTTGTCTCCTACATATGAGCTCTTGAGAGATTAAGTCTTTAGTCTAAAACTGGTGAAACTTTTATATTGGTCTTTAAAGTTCTATCACGTTTTTGCTTCGTTTTTTTTGTGGAACTATCCTAACACTTTAACATTACGTGGAAGCTAACTACATAAATGGACAGAACAAAGCATTTCAGGGAAATAATGATTAAAATAGTGTTGATAAAGGGGTGAGATTAGTCCACTGCAAACAAATCATTTGACACTTGTGAAGTGAAGTGAGTCACGAAGCAAAATTATAAAGCTTTTATATTAGCTCAGAGCATACTCTTATTTCATAAAAAACACAATACAAGTGTGTTTTTAATAATATCGTTTCATTTGTAGGATACTTAAGACCTGTAGAATATGATACTGGTACTTTCGATGGATTCAGCGGTAAAATTTTAGAAGTTTATTTTCATATAAAATTTAAGCAATTTTTATTATTCCACGTATTGTGTTATTTATTATGACACGTGTTTTGCGTCTTTCAGATGCATTTTCGGATAGTCTATCGCAGAGTTTCTAATTCAATCAAACAATATTGATTTTAATATTCTTAATTTATATGTATATCGCTTATCATCGTGGGCGATACGTTGAGGGTGAAGATTATCCTGATATCTTTTATACTAGAGATTCATGGAATTTTTTCCGAGGTGACCTATTGCACATGTACAACGGGATACACAGCTTAAATTTTTTTGTCTTCTTATGTAAATAATATGTTTCTGTTCTGTTTCTTATTTTTGTATAATCTTATATATAAAACCGAAACGGCGTATGTATGTCTGTGGGTCTGTAATTCCCTTTTGCATTGTTGGTCATTAAGTTGCCATAAAAACGAATATGAAAGAAAATATGTTTGAATTTTTATCGGCGAAGACATTTAGTCAAAATGTAATAAATTAGTCTTCTACTGAACTTTTCCCGGCTTTTAATAATATAATAATGTTTATTATTTACGTGAAAGTATTATTTGACATTTCTTTGACAGCAAATTAGATTTTTTCCTTGAATTTGGACATTTTAATGGGCGAGAATGGGGCTGTCATCAAATTAAATAAAGTTTGTGATTTTATTTTAACTCTATTTTGGATGTTAGATTTTGTGATATAATTATGTCGAATGATATAACATTAAATAATTATTGGTCGCTTAGTCCGAGCGACGCCGGGTAGCAATACTATATATTATGTAATTTTTTATTAATTTTTCAAATGCATGGCGCATTGGCGCTTGCTGTAATGACATGTATTTTATATAGATTTGCCAATAAATAAATAAAATGATAAATTACAAGAATGGAGGTTGGGTTTTGTCCTTTTATGGGTAGTAAGGAGATGATGATAGAAACAAAACAAAAACAATTATACCACTAATGAATTTAACATAAAAAAATATTTTCTAATGAGATGCAAACTTGCTTTATTACTTAAGCAACCTTTGCGATAGTTAGCCCGAAGATGCCTTTGAAAGAGATGAAAAACGTGTCACAATTAGTCACACAATACGTGAAATAATTATTTTACATATTGAATATGATACTGTATCTAACACATTTTTTCGGAAAATGCCACTTCGTCACCTTACTTTTAAAAGGTTATAATTGTCATTTTTGCCTAAAATGACCTTTTCGTCGGAAAATTTTGTATTTACCGCATTCTATCATATATACGAATATCAGAAGTATCTATGGTTGAATAACGGAGTTAGCAGAATTCCGTTGCACTACATCTGCACACTTTTTTACTAAATTTATTTGACAAGTTTTATGATTGTCATCACTATTTCCATCATAAGAACTTTAAGATCATTACTTCTTAGCAAGAGTTGTGAAAAAAATATGTAATTTGAAACATTTTTACATGCTCATTGTTACACGTGAATTTT
Source organism: Himalopsyche kuldschensis (assembly GCA_028554975.1). Lineage (NCBI taxonomy): Eukaryota > Metazoa > Arthropoda > Insecta > Trichoptera > Rhyacophilidae > Himalopsyche > Himalopsyche kuldschensis. The sequence continues at coordinate 5,799,033 of JAHFWI010000005.1, forward strand.
AATCAATCGAAACTTCGATAACGATCATATCTCAAAACAGTGTCAAGAGCAGTTATAACCTTTTCAAAGTAAGGTGTCGACTTGGGAAACTTCACTTTTCAGTGACTCATATGTGCTTTGATTTCGCCTCTAGTTTTCTTTTATCTCTTTCTTTCTTCGTATGCAATAATTCACTGTATTAAAATTCGTATTATTCCAAATATAAAGACAATAAACTGTTCGCGCTCACTATTCACGTCAGATGCATTACAGGAGTGCGCCTGTTCAATGCAGGAGCACTTCCGAACATGCATGCTGCAATCGGACGGGCAATTCATTTCTACCAGTTTATTTTCCGCGTCAAAACTTCGCAGAGCCGGCTCTGGGAATATTCATTGCCCCGCGTAAAAAATGACGCCGCTTATATTTAATGCGACTCGTTCCCTTTACGAGGGTAATTTGTTATTGAGAGCCGCCCGTTTAGTGCGGCGGGACGCGGCGCATTCTTCGCGGTACGAAATCTTTCTTAATTAATTATGTCGGATATGAGCGGACGGTGTCGTTTTATTTATTTATATGACAGACGTTAGGGAAATTATAACGGACGATCGTTCACGGAAATGCAGTTTGCTTCACATACAAACGGAGGCAGAATGAGAATTAAATTTAAATTGATGGGACACATTGCTCAGATGGATACTTAATCAACGTTGGATTTTTTGTATCCTTATTCAATGGTAAGTAGCTCAATTTATCTCAAGATTACTTTTTTTACCATGACTCCTCACGGAGTTTATCTAAACATATGTTTTTCTACGATAATCTGCTTGTTACTCAGTTGCTGAACCTCTCTCTTTCGAAGATAGTATGGATTAAAGCAGGGGTTATCAACCTTTTGTACCTTAGAGCATATTTTAAAATATCGGTCGGGCGGTGGGCACCACATATTTTTTCAAAGCAAAATTTGCTTTGAAAAAATATGTGAAAAATTGGTAATAAATAATTTACAAAAAAATATTTTTTAAATTATTGTTTATATTCTATTATTTAAAATAAATATAAGTCAGTGTGATCTTTGGCACTGCATTTTATTGGCCAGTGCCTCATAATTGGGGAGTATGATGACGTTCCTGTTAACAAGCAATCATTAAGATGTTCATCGGTGAGTCGAGATCTATATTTTCATTTTATTACATTTATTGTTGAAAATAATGATTCACAGAGGTATTTAGAACCAAAAAATAATTTAATCTTATATGCCGCTTTTTTTAAAAATGGAAACTTTTTTCGTTAAAGTCCTCATCTGATAGTAAGGATTTTAACATAATATCACCCTGAAGGTCCAAAATCTCTAACTCCAGTTCTTCTGCCTTTACTTGAACAAGCTCTGCAATATATGCAGCTATTTCCATTATATTCATTTAACAAGTAAAAGGATTACTCTACTACTGGGTTACTCTAGCAGTGATCTATATCAATTCATGCATGCAAATGAGTTCGAATTACGTAATTATTTAATTATTTTTGAAAATATTTTATTTAATTATTTTAGAAACTTATTCGTGAAAAACTGTACTTAGAAATGAAAAATTAAAATGAAAAATTGTTGTCGCGATCGAATGGGAGTGGGCGCACACAAATCGGCCCGCGGGCCCCATGGCGCCCGCGGGCACGGGTTGGTAATCCCCGGATTAAAGTATACAAGGACTAGGTCAGGACTAGTGGTAAGCTTTTTTGATCAGAAAGGTGGGAAGGAAATTTTGGCAAAACAATACCCATTGCAGTCGAATAGAATCTATTTATGGACTGAAAACACTTTCTCGTACCGGGACTCGAACCCAGGCGGTCTATCACGGAAGCCAACGACATTGACCACTGCACCACGGACTGGACAAGTCACGTAAGATAAACTTGAGTTTGTTTAGTCATTCGAATAGAGAATACACCACGGACACTCGACATGGGCGAACTCAAATGTTAAATTTCACAATCTGGACCTGGGACTTGTCGATTGCTGTGGTAAATCTCTAACAACAAGACTGCATAAAAATGCTCATGGAAAGGTAAGTATGAAGTATGGAAAAAGTAAATTAATCTAATAACTAAGTGTATAGTTCTTAGATTCTAGTAAATACATTTTAAGTACTTTTTCCACATAACATTTATTGGACCAGAACCGGTTTGGCTCATGGCGAGCATTATCAACATGTCGATTTTTGATGTAATAGCTTGCATTGTTAAGTGGTCTTCAACATTTTAATTATAATCTATTTTTCTTACACTTTATTTACTTCAATTTATTTGCTTAGTTATAATACCAATTTTTTGTCATACCTTGTAATTATTACTTAAACTTTGTATAAATATCACTGTTTTGTTGTATTTCTTATCAGTTGACAATGCTCGCCATGAGCGAAACCGGTCCTGATCCAATAAATTTTGTGTGGAAAAAGTACTAGAAATGTTTTATTATTTTTATTATAATGCCATTCTACCAAGTATTGACAGTGAACACCTTAAAAGTAATTACATAAAAAACTTCCGTAGACCGAAATAAAATTCGATGTACGGATGTTTCTATTGAGGCATTCAAGCTTTAGTAAGACGAAGATAACTGGTAGATATTTTTTTATAAGAGAACTGTTTGATTAATACACCGTTCCACGAACAATTCAAATCAATGGTTAAAAAAATAAATTTATTTCATGCTTATTACATTCCAATTTAACCCACACAGGTAAATAACAACACACACACACACATTGAAACCGGAACTGAAACACAGACACCATAACAGAGAGGTAGCGAGCGAGATTTCCTATTTCATAAATCATATGAAAAGCGGTTGGAATTTTCTTTTAAAAGGCTGTAGATTTATGGCTTTAAGCCCGCCGAAAGCAAAGGACTACATCATTTTGAGGCGAAGGTAGCCTGGCCTGCTGACAGGCTGTTTTCGCTAAAACGTCTTTTAAAAATTCGCTGAGAAAATAATATTTAAAAGAGCTGGTAACGAAATATAGTATAATAATTTGAGCGTTGAATATCGTAAATCAATCGATGAGGATTTTCCTTGACGTTTATACTATACGTAGGTACGAATGCTACTTATATTTGAAAAGGGTACTGACCCATGCAATTCTCGGGTACGTAATAAATAATGGGCACGGAAATTCGATCCGATTGAAATAAATATCAAGTAAAATCAGTATTTTATTTGTTTGAAAATTAAAGCAATAATTGTCTTTGACTCAACGGTTGGGAGCTGTGTAGAGGTACCCTACTTATACTTACTCCGAAGTTTTTTGATTAATGTTCATCCCGATAAAAATATTAGTGGTTATTACTGTATTTCAAATGCAATCTCCATTTGGAGCGGGAACATTACTGCAGGAAACACATTAATTGAATTCTCATAATTACAAAATCGTTAGCTAATAATCACAAATTGTTTTATTTAGAAATACAATTACAATGCATCTGGAATGTTTGCGTCGAATGGGGAATAAGTATTGAAAACAAATATACTGTCCATATATTCCACGAGTGTTATTCTTCCACAAAACAAGTTTAACGATGAAAAAAATGCAATAGATATCAACTACACGTTATGTATTTTTTGTAGATTTAAAATACACTGCTGTTTTTTTAAAACCGATTTATAATAGATTTCTACCAAGTAAATGACATTTCAATCAGTAAAACAAGATATTTATCCACATAATTCATTGAAACTCATTTATATTAAATTTTCGCTAATTCATAAAGATTAAGTAAATAACAATTAAACTATGTTTACTACGCGTCAGTTCAAGTACATTCGTGCACTTGAAATGCCTGAAGATGTTGAAAGGTGAAGCGCGGATCGTTAGCGATAAAACTCACGGAAATGTACAAAATTCTTACGATTCAAATTCTTAATTAAATCAATAATCAAATGGTAGAAAATTGTATTAAATTCATTGTTGCCAGCTGTTTTTCGACTGTTTTTCGTATATACTTAACATAACTAAAGCTCAAAATATGTTATGTGTACAACAGAATTTCGGTGTGGCAAAGATTAGACAACGCACAATAAAGCACCGCGCATCCGTCCATATCAAAATTTAAATCGGTGCTTATCACGCCACTACTTCCGGTTATCACCAGTTGTCCCCTATTTCCTCCTGTTTCCGGCGCCGAAGCTGTCGGCCAGTTGCTTCCGTCACTCGTAGACGCGTAGAGGCTGTTTCGTTACCGAGCTTAAGGGTGACAATGCGATACAGCTGTATCTCCAGATTTCTCCAAGTATAATACATTACAGAATTATTTTATTATTTCAAGCAGTTTTCATGCTCATATATCTTTAATATTCATAATTGTTATTTTTTTTTTATAATATTCACATGAGATTAAATCATTGAGAGTTTTTTAAACTTATTTATTGATTGAGTAGGCATTTACTTGGTAGAACTCCATTATAATACGGTAAGAAAAATAACAATGTATTTTAGTTCTACATAAATTTTATATATTTGTTGATAGCTATTTCGGCTTACGCCTTCGTCAGAACTATGTTTTAAAACGTGTATTTGAGATAGCTTATAACCTTTGCTAGACAGGGTACATCCTCTCTTTCTTTTCAAACCATACCAACCATGGAAGAATTTAAATAAGTTTAATTTATTGGTCTAGTTTTTTTAACCGTTTGCACTCCTCATTATATTATTATTCCATTACAGAAACTGCTCAATAGATTTGAGAAATTGATTAATATCACAGGGTTTGCGTATTTATTAGCATGGTTAAACTAAATACCGAAAACTATACCACATTATGATAGTTAAAAACATTTACTAAGGGCACCCAATTCAATAAATACGGTTTTTGAAATCAGGATTATTAAAAACTAGTAAAAATAGTTTTCTAACCCAGTTTTACAATGTCGAGCAGGATTCCACATAGGAGTCGCGCGTTTCTTATACGATGTCGACCAAGGAGTTAAAGTACTTCGATTTCAACTCACATTCAGAGAAATTACATCATATACACTCATGTTCCAGAGATAAAATTAAAATTCGAAAATTCTTCACTTGATTTTGATTTTTCCCGGTCGCCCAGACTCATCCGATTGCTAGGACAAAGATCACTAGAGTACTGACACCGACTATATGATTTAGTGAAATTCATTATTGTCTTTAGGATTGAGATACACGATGCGCATAGAAAGCGATATTGTGAGTATGTGAATGTAAATTTTGATCGAGTGTTGTCAAGTGACACTGTAGCATAGTGTATAATATCACAAGTTTTGTAGCACTTTTGTAAGTTGAATAATTTTAACCGATGATGTTTCTTTTGTTGATAACCAAATGATATTTTTATCAAGCAACTAGCTGTACCCTGCGCGCGTTGCTACGCCAGCAACTAAAATAAATTTGAAGGAAGGACATTCCAAATATTCAATTCAATTTGCATGTATTCAATACTCAAGAAATTTGTAAAAAATCGATATCAATTTTTGGGGAGGAGGGGGGTTGTTTGGCGGGGTGGGGTTTGGGGGGCGTATGGAGGGGGTATGCCAAAAACCTTCGAAGGAGTGAACTCGAAAAATTCGTAAAGTTTAAAAAAAAAATTGGGGGGTTGAGGGGTGGTTGGGGGGAGGAGTTGGTAGGCCAGAAACCATTGCGGGAGTGTACTCAAAAAAATTGTAAAGATTCACATCGATCGGTCGAGCGGTTTAGTAGTCCATAGCGGAAATACAGACAAACATTCATTTTTATATATATAGATAGATGGCTTTACACAAAAGAAATATCTATAGCTATTGGAAAACGAAACAACACAAATACCTTAATAAATGAAACAAAATATTTTTTAAGCTTATAACGATATTTGATGACTAGAACACCAACAAGAATATGGCTTCATAAACGCTACAACGATGTTCATTTAGCGAACATCTGGAGCAGTCACTGACATAACTCATCAAACTATAGTCGGTCATTTATAATAAGATGAAGAACTCAAGATGATGCCAGCACAAGCTTAAACAGTTCGTCCATTATAATAAATAGTAAAGATAAAACAGGTTTTCTAATTTTTAGAAGCAGTCTTTGTGACTCAGCATGTTTTTTACCCTATTTTTAAATAGGTTTCAAAAGAAAATTTCAATTAATAATACGACAGAGAGGATAAAAGATTTTCTAGCTAAAACTTTTTTGTTGAAAGCAATTATGTAGCACTCTATTATTTTAGAAATATTAAGCCACGCTGTTTTTATTCTTATACGCGTAACGCTTTATATAATAAAACGCTTTCACCGTTGTCGGTTAAGTTGGTTCAATTTTTTGATGAACATTTTAATAAGCTGATACGTAATTGATTCATTTTTTTACTGACAGGTCATGAATGAACGCATGTGTTTACGCACGTCTCTACATGCTATTTGAAAATCAAGAGAAGCGAACTCACCTTGTACTGACTCAAATCTGACTAAGAACGAATCCTCTCAAGTATTTCTTTTATTCACCTCTACCGCCTAAATAATTTGTTGGTGTTGTGCTAAGAATTCACTATTAAAAACTAACCCTTCACCCTAAAGCATCTCGTTTTTAAAGATGCCTTTTTTAACGACAGGATGTCATATTGACATGTTTTTTTTATCGTACATAAGATCTTAACCTTACTTTCCCACGTAGAAGCAACAGCGAGTTAAATCAATAATTAAATAAAGATGAAAACGATACCATTTTTTATAATATATTATTTCCCTTCTAAAATAGGTTTAAAATAGGTAATGCAAACAAATCTTGTGGATGGCGTGTAACGGGTTAAGATCAAACCAAAATTAGTATGAGAAATGTGTGCAAGAACTTTAAAGGTTTTTTACGTTATCAAGATTCGAGTATATAACAAAGTATAGGCTTACAATGATCTACTTTTGCTAAAAACTATTCGTAATTTCTTTTATTTTTATGAAATAATTAACCAAAATAAAATTCAAAAACGATGCATGCATATTTCTGCATTATTTTTTAAAAATTTATAGTTAACTAATATTTATAGTTATTAATATTATATACTGTTTGTCTTACAGTTCCAATAACTAGTTCAGTGCTTTATTGCTGTGACAGCTTGTACGTGTATAAACTCAACTTGAGTGTGACGTTGTGAAAAATGGTTTCCGAGCCGCGAGCGCTTATAAATGGTGTATTGTCCGACACGCTATGGAAATTCAATTGGATTGGATAGCGTTTTTCTAAGACTCTTGCGGTTGCTTCTCAAACGCTACGAGGGTTCTCTCAAGATAAATGATTGTCTTCATTGCCGTATTATGGATAACACATATAGTGGAAACATCAATCGGTTTGATGTATTGCGAGGAGATGGTTTTTGAATATATGACAGCATTCATTCAATGAAAGATAACAATGTCTGATATTTTTTTGAGGAATCGTGAACATGAGTTGTTTATTTTTCCGAGGGGTAGAACCAGTCTGCCAATGAGGATGCCACTGGGAAGAGCTTTAACAATTTTAAACGACATTGCTTCGGATGTCGACATATTTCATATTGACGTGAGTGAGTTCAGACGAATACGATATTTTATGAATAAAAGTTGATTTTGTCGGAACTCACTCGGTAGACTTCTTTGAAAATTTCAAATGTGTGATTTGTGATTTTTATTATGTATATACAGGTATGTATGTATACGTATATAAATAAATGTATTTGAATTTTTCAAATGCATGGCGTATTGGGGTGAGCTGTAATGCCATGATTTGTTTTTTTTTTTGAATAAATAAATAACAAGAAACGGTTGGCAAAACTGCACTTTTTAAAATTCCTGAACCAAAAACAAAGAAAAAGACAACACTACTTAATTTATTTTATCGAATTGTTCTTAATGATTTTTTTCTTTTCAACTTGACGTAAATCAATGATGCACATCCTGCGGCCCAATTTAACAAATATCGATCACTTTTATTCTTCAGAACATTTCACGGACTATGGAAGAACACTATAAATTAGTAAAATGTTTCAATTTAATGTTCATTAAAAATAAAAATGTCATTACTTTTACCCATTCAGTCCTTGCAAAAATTGTTAAGCAGGCCCTTCTACCAAAAAGGTTGTGCATTATCACTTTAATGTTTTTAGAATCCAGTGTATCAGTATTTGATTCTTATTGGAATTTAATTTATACTGAGCACTAGGAATTGCTTTCAATTATTGTCAAAAATATATCACCATATTTAATATATTTACCTAAAAAGGGGAAATATATTAAATATGGTGATATATATGCTAGCTTAGGGAAATATTAACAAAAAAAAAAAAAAAGTGCTAAAAAATGCTAAATAATTCCACATTAATCGAGTCTAAATTTCTTCTTCAATTAGTTATGCGCAGATTACCAAGTTTTTTTTTTAACCGAAAATTTATATTTCACCCGACCACATAAATAAAGAATTTCGCCCCATTTTCGAATAATTTAAATTTCGAAAATCATTTCCGCAAAATGGAGGTCGGAAAAAATATAAAGTTCCCACGGAGAGATTCGCCGGCTACTTAATGATAAAATATTCAGGCATCGGAGTGAGGCTCTAGGTAAACAGGTCGATTGTAATTTATAATATGATCGCCAAAGCTGCTATGGTTATTTGATAGCTTTGGAAAGCTTGCGGAATCGATTCCACATTTGAATACGGCCCGAATCGCTAGATTATTACAATAAAGTCGAACGGTAGAAGCTTTTACTGTCTTGTTTTTAGCTATTTTATATTGGTAGTTTAGCTCTTTCGCCCGTAAAGCTAATTTTACTATTTGACCTAGTATTAAAGGATCTATAAACTCCCCCTTTGTAAGTAGAAAGAGTAAATTGTCTATGTTGGAAGAAAAGCCAAGATATGAAAACACTTTCATGTGAGAGTTTTGATTAGACTGATATTCAGTCTTAAGATGCTTTTATAATCAAGGAATAAAAAAGTGATTAAAGTAAAATTTTTATTTAAAATGAAGCATAAAAAATTGCCCATATTAACCGTTGTAGCGATGTTATGAATAAGTAATTGTTTCTTCTCATACATATGCACCTTTCAAAGTTACCACCGAATTCATCGAAAGTTGAATGGACGTAACATTAACGGAATCACAATTCATAAATTGTAAAGATTGTTTAAAATAACTTGTTATTAACTTTAAAAAATATATATTTGGTGGTCAGTTTTTATAGATATAAAATATCGATGTACGTACTTAACTTTAGCGAAATAAATTTAAGCGGATATTTCTACAATATAGCTTATTATTTAAATAGTTTTTTTAGCAAGTGATAATAGTTTAAGTGTACTTTCATTCGAAATAAATTATCAAATATTTTCTGTTATTGATAACTCAATTCCACTCGCCTACGATTGATTACCTTTAATTCTTGCTATTTTTCCAAAACCAACTGTTTATTTTACGTTCTTTTTTTTCTCATTTGTAAATATATAAATAACTATTTTCTTTTTAACTAACCACCATAATATACAAAAAATGTTTTTTTTTCAAACAATTTGAATCACTTAGATAAAAGCATGGAAAGGTCGGTTATTTGTGAATCAAATTCTACATCAATCAATAAATCAAAACTGTGAGTTTCAAAGACACGTTTTACCTCGTCAGCAGGTCAATTGTCACAGTTAATGATCGACCTTAAAAATCACAGCGATTCGTCGTAAATTATTTGGATCATTTTCATTGAAACAAAATCGCCATTAATCCGGCGCTATGAATGGTGATTCAATAAAAATGATATAAATAAATTGATTCCAGTCCCGTGACTGATTGGACTGTGTCGAAATAGACCACACAAATGTCGTGCGAACCTGACACGGATCTCACGAAAATTAACGAACTCTTCTAAACGGATTCGCGTACCGTATTAATTATGATAATACGCAATCAATGAAGACTAGAATCAATCAATATTAATTCTAAGTCGAGAGATACAAAGAAAGTGAAATTATTGGCGTTTTATAAATATTGTTATTTTTAAGGAAGGTGAGATCATGAAAAGTAAACTCAGATACGAATGAGACGGGAACAACTTTGACGCTAACGCGCCTCATGAATTGTAGTTCTGTCAAATACGTATCCTAAAAAAATCAGTAATTTTGAGTAGACAACTAATAAAGTACAACTTAAACTTATGTTGTAATTTCTTTGTTGACATGATTGTAATCTACAATCAACAATGTCAGCAATAATTTTATTTGAAAGGAGCTTCATTCATATTGTCATAATTGAAGTTACGCGAATGTTCTAACTCTGTCGGTTTTGACGATAGAGATACGTCATTTTTATAGAATATCAAGGCTCAAATACTGACTATACTGGCGTACTAACATTAAAAGCAGCATTCTTTTAGTAGTATTCTTCTGACACTAGCCTTGGAAAGATACTAACATATATGTTTACTTTCATCTTACTTGAATGTAATTCCGAAAGAGTTATTGAAAAGTAAGGATAGTAAGTCTTTATCGAAAGAAAGAATTATAATAATAAAGTAAAACTCTATTCAAATAATGAAAAAAATGTTTTCAATGATTTTGGCATCGCTCATATTATTATATACTAATTTTGCTACTCAGCGTCGCTCGGACTAAGCGACCAATAATTATTTAATGTCGTATCATTCGACACAATTATATCACAAAATCTAACATCCAAAATAGAGTTAAAATAAAATCACAAACTTTATTTAATTTGATGACGGCTCCATTCTCGCCCATTAAAATGTCCAAATTCAAGGAAAAAATCTAATTTGCTGTCAAATAAATGTCAAATAATACCTTCACGTAAATAATAAACATTATTATTAATAATAAAAGCCGGGAAAAGTTCTGTAGAAGACTAATTTATTACATTTTGACTAAATGTCTTCGTCGATAAAAATTCAAACATATTTTCTTTCATATTCGTTGTTATGGCAACTTGCAACAACAATGCAAAAGGGAATTGCAGACATACATACATACATACGCCGTTTCGGTTTTATAAATATATAAGATTAGTAATTTCGAAAAGTTTCCGGCCTAAGGGTAGTATAAAGGCGATACAATCAAACAATCATTTTCACTTATCGATAAAACCACCGTTTATTTCGATACATTTTTTAGTACGGTGAATTTAACTTTTATATGCAATTAATAAAAAATCTGACCTTTTACTTTTATACTGTGCGTTTCTCAGGTGTTTGGGCATGAAAAATTTGAACTAAACTACAGGGTATTTTAATAGGCACGCTTGAAATTTGATAGGTTATAGCAGCCATGTTACTAAAGTGACATCTGTCAAATTTGTTGTTAAGTAATTTAGACCAAACCACCATGGAAGATTAAAGCGTTGAACAACGTGTGCAAATCATCAAATTTTACTATTAAGACATTGCTCCGTTTGAGAAACGTTCGTCGCTTAAGTCTTCGTTCGCGACAAGGCCCATTTTTGGATGAATGGATAAGTGAACAAGCAAATTTTTTGGATCTTGGGCGGTTCCAATCAATAAAAGACACACTAGCACCAATGCATCCCGAGAAAGTCACTGTTTAGTGCGGATCTTGTTGTGTCGGAGTCACCGGTCCGTACGTCTTCCAAAATGAAGCCGGCATTGCCATAACCATCAACGGCGCTACAAATCGACGATAAGCAAATTATTTTGACCTAAGCTGGATTAATATGAATACCGGTAACAAGTAGTTTAACAAGATATCTCAAACTAGCGTATAGTAGATATTCTTGAGGGGCTAAAAGTATTGTTTTTCTTATTTCAGGCACACTCATCATAAAAGAGTTTTTTGCCTTCTAAGAAGAAGGCAAAAAACAATTTTGAATTCTTTTCGATCGCTTAGTAAACAAACAAGTAAGTCATCGACGTAACATTAAGCCTAAGATTAACCCTTTACATAATAATCAAGCGGAAGCGAATTCTGTTTTTCATACTGCCCTTAAAAACAACATCCCCAAGTTTCCTGGCAAACAATCTCGAGTAGACTTATTGCTCGGCAAACGTCACTCCAGTGCAAACAGAACATTATCTCAATTTTGCGACTCAGATAATAATATGCTTTGTACAACGTTACACCGGATCTCACTCGTAAATGTTTATTGTATTTCTCTGTTTTCAGCAAGATAGTGATGTTCTACTGTGGGGCATTTACAAGAACTCGATTCAACGTTAACCTTTTATTAAGACGTTACTTTGATTACTGTTTTATTAGAATAGTGATCAAAAAAATTTTAAAAAAAGTCAACCATGTATGTAAACTGAACGATGTAATCCAAAATAACAACAACAAAAAACCATTTGTTGATACGTAAATCTTTTTTTTAATATATTGGCTGTCTTCCAAGTTAGTTTATATAAGTTATGTCCGTTAAAGGATCGGTTTTATGGTAGCCTGATGTCGTTTTTAGTCCATCATAATAGAGTTTTACCTATAAGACAAATAATAAGTTTTTTTTAAGCTTTTTAAGCCTTGATGAAATATATTATTAAGATTCACAAACTTTGCTTACTTGATTTATGTTATTTTATTTAAAGTTGGTGTATTACAATTTGCCGCTGTGTTATGAAATGAGACCTTTATCATCTTATAAAGGTGACATGTCGACGGGGCGGTTAATGGTATTTTAAATCTAGACCGCGCATCCACGGCTTCTCCTTACGACTACCTTCTAAGGCCTCAGAAAAGAGACGCAATCATAGCTATGCGATTAACGCAAGTCCTTTCCTAAGATTCCATCTAACAATGCTGACACAGACATGTATACAGGTGACACAGATACAGGTTCCTGCCTAAAAATCTTCATTCATCACTTAACGATTAAATAAACAAATCAGAATTGTTTTATTATTGTATTCCTGCTTGAGTTTTGTCGCTAACAACCGAGTTTCTCCTTTCGGGATATTCAGGAATTTCAAGTGCACGGATGTTCTTAAGCTGACACGCAGAAAATCCTGATAATTATAACAATCCCACTTAATTCATTGAAACACGTTTACATCAAATTTTCGCTAATTTACATTTGAATAGCAATTTAACTTAGTGATCTACTTCTATTTTTGTATATAAACGATACAAACTGTAAACTGTGCCACAGTTCAAGTACATCCGTCTACTTGAAATGCCTGAAGATGCCGAAATGCGAAACTCGGGTCGTTTGCTACAAAACTCATGGAAGAGTACAAAATTCAAACAACTCAAATTTGATATTGAAATTCCATCTAGCACCCTCAGTCGAAATCCTTGATTAAATAATCATTGTTTTTTAACAAACTAGTGTAACAAATGCACTTAACTTAATTTACATTTACATTTTAAGCATATTAATACTTTGCAACTTCTGCCAATACGGTGACAGCCTTCCATAGATTCAAAAAATATGTAACTCAATAAACTGAAACAATAAGACCTTTAGAGGGCCCGTGGGTAATACCTTTTATTTATGCATGCAAATGTTGAATTCTTAAACTGGCTTCACCATGGCTTACCTATCATTACAGCAATCACGCTTTTTTGTTAGCAACAATGAGAGGAGAATGTTAATTTACGATTAAATTAATTTCGTAGATGAAAGATACGTAAAGGTCTATACATTAAATCAATTTTGTTTTTAGACCTTTTCTAGAAGATGAAAGTTATAACAAAGAAATAATTATTCTTAATTCTATTAGACAAAACAAAACTAAAAGTGACAATCTTCTTGAAAGTTTGAAAGCTTTCCCATCCCTCTTCAAAAGCTAAGCAGTAAAATAAACAAACTGCACGCGTTGAGATTACTGCAGAGGTAAGCTGAGAGCAAACTAAAGCTCTCAGTGTGTCAAACAAATCGTCGACCTGCACCTGAAATGCTTTGACCGATTGCTTTATATACATATGTACATTACCTAAATCCTTTTCTAAGAAAAACATGGCGAAGAAAATACAGCCACTAAATATTTCCACGACGCGTTTTTCAAATAATAAAACAGAAACCAAAATGTATACATTATTAAATAGGAGAATGTTCATTTATTTCTTTTTATACATGTAATTCAATTAAAACACTTCAGGAAAAACACATAAAAGGAGGTTATTTCTTTGTACCAGTAATTCAGACCTTTAAGAGAAAATTTAACCAAAATTAACGATTAAGGTTTAGCATTGTACCGAATGATGGCAAAGCAAGTATACTCATATTGGATCATATGTCTTAATTAATATTATGTAACAAAAATTACGGAAGGTCGGGCCTGTTTAAAAAAAGTTGTGTTAAATTATTTAAAGCCATGTTCCTGTTTCAGTAGTTGACCATGTCTAATCAGGGGGCTCTGTAGTGAACTTTCTGTCAGAGTTGCCTCAGGGTTTTTTGTCACACCACTCTTGGTTGAATCAAGTAGCAATCGGTGGTTCAGGAACAAGGTACACACCGTTTCTAGATTGATCACTTAAGAAATTTGAAAAAATACACTTTCCTCACTAGGTGTAGTTTTCAAATGGCCACCCGGGCATTCCATTGGCTATATGGTGATGTGTTAGTGGCTCATTCTGACCACAGATGCCTTAACTTGTCTGAACTTTTCAATTTAGAGCAATCCCGCATCTGCATTTCTTATTATGGGCCATTTTATTCTCAAAAGGCCAACTTCTGGTACATGGTCAGCTACTGGTACATTAACCTTATATACTTTCGATTAATTCAGCGATAACTTTGTGGAAATATGGTCTTAACTATTGATGGAGATGGATTCTAAAGTATGTACTTTTCGTTCAAACATTAGAATGAATTTAATTCAATATAAAATTGAAAACAACTTCGATTATTCCTCGTATTGTGTTAACTAATTGTGACATGTGATTCGCCTCTTTCAGTTGCATCTTAGGTCTACAAAGCGTAATCTTATATATAAAACCGAAACGGCGTATGTATGTATGCCTGTAATTCCCTTTTGCATTGTTGGTCATTAAGTTGCCATAAAAACGAATATGAAAGAAAATATGTTTGAATTTTTATCATAAGTTACATTTAGTCAAAATGTTATAAATTAGTCTTCTACTGCACTTTTCCCGGCTTTTATTATTAATAATAATGTTTATTATTTACGTGAAGGTATTATTTGACATTTCTTTGACAGCAAATTAGATTTTTTCCTTGAATTTGGACATTTTAATGGGCGAGAATTGTCATCAAATTAAATAAAGTTTATGATTTTATTTTAACTCTATTTTGGATGTTAGATTTTGTGATATAATTATGTCGAATGATATAACATTAAATAATTATTGGTCGCTTAGTCCGAGCGACGCCGGGTAGCAATACTAGTTAGTTATAAAGCAAGAATATGTTGGATTACATTCAGTATAGATTTACTCACTCCTTTAAAGGTTAAATATATAATAAGGGCTTAATCTTCTAGTCACTGTTTTATAACTAAGATTTCAAACAAAATTTACAAGAGTGTTAAACTCATTGTGTTTATGTCTGATAGAAAATAGTACTAGGAAAAACTTCAAGTGAATTCATTGTTAGCGAGTTTCATGGCAATATTTTCTAAAATAATAAATTTATATGATTAAATAAGCTGAAATGTTAAATTTAGCTCTACTTTATCGAATGGGACTCAAAAGTCTTGATTCTAGAAATCTCTCGGGATTTCAAAGTGGTGTGTCTCGAGTGTTGGGACTTGAATTAAGAGTTTAGGATCCTTTGTGTTAACAAACATGATATTTTATTTGTTGTTGGATTTCAAAAATAATAACATTTAGTATTTTTAGATTTAATTTCTTAAAAAAACACAACATGTTTTTAATTACGTCTTAAATTACGGAAGTATTATTAATATGTATAATATACGGTGATTTAAAAAACTTTTATTGTGTATTATATTTCAATTATGTTTTAAGCATCGAATATAAAAAAATACCCGGTCTTTTTTGACGGTATAATATTGAAAAATAAACACGCAATGCTGAGAAACGAATCAAATCTGAGATCTGAGAACATAACGCGCAAAAAGAGAAAAAAACACATTTTCCATTACTATGAATGGGATTCCTCACAAAAAGTGCTGTAAAAAATGATTTAATCAACGCGACGATTATGGCACCACTATCTAGACTTCCGAGGAAAGAATCATATAAGAAAACGAAAAAAAAATCCCGCATTGTCCAGGACTAGTTGATGGACAATGATGTAAAAAAACGGATCATTAAAGATAGTTTGTATATGGAAGCGGTGGTGAATCTTTTCATGCTTGCTTTTTCTTCTACAACTCCAATGCCGAGTAGGGCTCGATATTGTAAAACTTGATTGGAAAATTAATTGTTAATTAACCTTATTTCAAAACCCGTATTTATTGGTTTCTATGCCTAATATGTAACATGTAACAAGTATGTAATATGTCATTGTGTAGCATTTTTTTCATGCTAATAAATACGCAAACCAACCAATCAATTTATCAAATCTATCAAGCCCAAATAAGGATCTGTGATGAAGAAAATAAAGATAGTTGTACAATAATATATAACGTTACAAAACTAAAAGATGTTCACTGAAACTTTGTTTAGTCATGTCTGCTCCCAATCTCAACGGACGATTTTCTACGTGATTTTTTTTTCTAACACCTTCAGTCTAAATTCTTAATTTATCAAACTTTCCGTATTGGAATTCAAACCCGTGAGCTCCGCAACCAAAGACAACGACGTTAACATTCAACCAAGGTGCCAATATACGAAGATAACGCCAATGAAGTAATTAATTAGAGGGCTAATTTAGAAATTGAATCAAATGAAATAAGCTGATTAATTGTTTATGTTCAATGATTGTGTTGCTTTTGAAAACATAACGTACAAAGCATAATTTTCTTATAATGAGTTATTAATTTAGTTTCAAAGTGGTTCAAGATGAAGTGATTTATATTCGTTTGTTCGTAAATGATGCATAACTATCCATTTTCACGAGACAGCCCTGTCAGAAATAAACACAGCCATTTATTTTCGCGCAAAAATACCTCAGCCGAAGCATTTTTAATTATTGTTTATCTATCCGTGCCCGGGATGCCATGTTTCAATTTTGTTCCGTGGCATTACACGGCTCCGGTCCACGTCTTAAGGTTAATTCCCCTGCAAGAACTGCGGGAGAGGGATTAGAAGCTCGGAAAGGGAATATACAGCGGGCTTAGCGTCATAATCCAGCATCCGACTCCCTTGTTTTCCTTTCCGGACTCCTTTTCGAGTCCTTGTTGCCACCTTTCCCAGGGTAAACAAAAATCGCTACGAAGAAAATGTCCAATATATGACGGGAATATAAATTATCGTAAACGTCTTCAAATAACATTTTTAGCAACGGTTTTACAATCAATTAACGGATATTTTAAGATGTAAATCATGATTTTGACCCACGGCCTACATGAGAACAATAATATTTATGAAGATATGCAAGTCATGCAAAGTAAATATCTGGCATGTAAAGCTCGTGACAAAATTAAATACATGATTATATTTGGGACATACAACCAATGTGAATACTTGAAAAGTACTTATATCACAGTTACTTTATTAGATTCCGGTACTGGTTCCGCTCATCACGAGAATTTTCAACTGATATTTATCAATATCATCTAGAAAGGATAAGGTTAGGACAGGACTCTCGGTTATCTAGATACTCTCGCTATACCCCGCGTATAGAATCGGATCAGTGGGAGTGGGAGGAATTTTTAAACAACACAAACACCTATTTCTCCGAACAGAATCAATATATCGACAGAAAAGAATGCTACTCGTTCTGGGAGTTGAGCTCGTGAGGTCCGGCAAAGAAGTCAACGACGCTGACTTCTGCACCACAGACCCATCGTATTATATATACTACCATTATTAAATTGTGCAAATTTATGGCACATTAGTGTGAAGTTTACTGTCACATATTGTAGGTTTTTTTTTTACAGTGAACAATAAATGCAAATCGTTATTTTGCGATAGATTACATTTGTCTGTGGTCACCCTACAAAAGTTTTATAAAACTCTATTGAATTTGTAGAAAATAATAGAATACAGTCTTGCCCATATGTCACCCATTATCCCTTGGCAGTAAGTCCCGTAAGAACGTGATGAGAGGTCTAGAATTCGGTCACAAATAAATTAACATATATATAGGTTTACCGCTTACCAATGGAAATTCGAAATACAAGTTTCTCTATTTGGTTTGACGTCGACGAATTTTCTCGTCTATGACGCAAGGTAACAAAGCTAATGTTCTAATATTCAGTGGATTTGGTAAGTGGAAATATTATTTAAACTTCACTTTCGTCTGAACTAGTGTTTGAAAATTCTATGTGGTGATTTAATATTGAAAATTTTGGTTTAAAATATATCTTATATCATTCAATAATGCAGTTGGTTAAGATAATCCTTGTGAGACGGGCCAATTCAATTATGTCATTTATAATGCATACCTTTCATATAGCACTCGGCCTTTTAGAGACAGCTTAATCTATCTTTTTTACACTAATTTTTCTCTACTTTTCAGTAGAGTCAAAAGTAAAGTTGCATAAATGAATGTAACCTTTTTTTAACAGATACAAATTGTAATTAAAATAGTAACACATTTTAAGTACTTATTCCACATAAAATTTATTGGATCAGGACCGATTTCGCTCATGGCGAGCATTATCAACTGAAACTTGATCAGTTGATAATGCTCGTCATGAGAGAATCCAGTCCTGATCCAATAAAAATTATGTGGAATAAGTAGTAAAAATGTTTTATTATATTTTAAAAATTGATCTATTAAAATAAGGTTGCATTTTGAGGACAAAATCTGTTTGCTGCAAAGAATCGATAATTTTACTATCGGCACAAAAAATCATTAGCTTGAGCGTCAAAAAAGTTTTTCCGTAATTCACTCTGCTAGCACATGGCGTAAAAAATTACAATTTTTTTATTACATTGCCAAATGAAAAATGTTAAGTCGCATATAAAATATGAATAATAACTCTTACCGAGCGAAAATTTTGCTCCCGCAGAATTTTAAAGTGATGCTTTCAAAACTCACCTAAAACAAAAGAGAACAAAAATTATTAATTGACAGCAACAGAAACATGGCCGCCGGAAAAACAAACGCACCGAAAATTCTGGAGACTTTTATAACAGCAAGACTAATTATAAAGAAAAGAATATTAAATACAGTCTTTCTTTAGTGTTTTTATTGATCATATTATAAATTTAATGGGTTTCAATTTAAAGTTACATCAATTTATATGTTTTAAAAAGTACATGTAATTTAAGGGTTCAAAATAATTATTCGGATTGTAAAATGCATATAAACTACTCTTTATCTGAATTATTTCGTGATCTAGAACAGCGGTTCTCATGTGCGGACACCAACAGCTTGATAGTTAATATTGATATTTAATGAATATGTGTTTTTACAAGTTAATTTGTCAACAAAGACACTAAAAATTTAATATTTTGTATGCATTGTATTGTGCATCAAGAATTGTTAGTTCGCAAAAACTCAAACACGTACATGTTAAGGTATTTTTGACAAAAAGACTCGACACAAAAATTTGGTGCGACCATCAGAAATTTTGGTAGGACCACTGATGTTCTCAATGCGGCCACAGCCAAATTTTAGGTGAGGACCACAGATCTAGAAGGCCCTGATGAATACACCTTTAACTGCTGCAAATCTACAACTCCCTTGTCAAGTCATTTTAAGTGCATTTTACAATAAATGCATATAAAGTAGATTTTATTTTTTTAATTTCTTTAAATGAGCAGTCTTCAAAATTATCTTATATAACGCGTTTATTTCAGGGTTTGTACTACGCGCTAGTGTCCAGTGCTCTTACGTCGGTGCGTTAACGTGGATGCGCTTGCGTCAATGCGCTAATTTCGGGAAGCCAAATGAAATAGTAATTTCCTAGCTTAATCTTGAATTCTTTCATAAACTAGAAGGGACTGATGATTACACTTTTAACTACTACAACTCCGTTATCAAGTTTAGCTCTACATTGCTTAGGTAACGCGCACCTCATATGTCAAGTACTGCTCGACGTTTTACAACTTAGTTGGAAACATATTTTTTAATTGATTTCACATTATCCTTATTTCAAAAAAAGTTTATCAGGAGGTAATTTTAAAAAGTGGTCAATTCCAAAATATATTTTTTCAACTGGCATTTTTGATTAAACTTTTTACCTGAATTATTAGACCTTTTTTATCCACATGGAAAAGTTTGAATTTTTACACATTATCCGTATTTTTTTAATTTAAAACATATTTTAAAAATATTGATAGTAAACACAAATTTATGAGGAAAAAGTAATGAAAATATCTCACATTCTCAATTTTTCAACCAATGGATTTGACCACTTTTGAAAACTACTTCCTGATATGGATTGTGTGCCTTAGTAAAAATTTGCAGCATGTCATAATGTGGTATATTTTTCGCTATTTCGTTTTACTATGCCAATAAATATGAAAGCCCTGCGATATCAATCAATTTCTCAAATCTATTAAAAAGTTTCCGGAAGACAAAAAATAATAGTGTGCAAAGGGTTAATGATGAAAACCATAAATTTCTCCAAATTTTTGACGATTCAGATTCAGATTCAGACAAAGTAAAATAAAAATTCCTTTTTTAATTTGATGGAAAACGGTTAGATGTTAGATATTGTATAAAGATTCTATCGGTTATCCTTCACCGTGTGGGTCACACGCCACGTAATGTGTGTGATCCCGCATTGGGGGATTAACCCAACATAAACGTCAAAGCTCGTAGCACTTTACGTTTTGAAAGTTTTTGAATTATCGCCGAGCTGTCCGGACGGAAATTGGGAAAGTGTCGTGAAACAAAATGCTCAGAGGAGCTTATGACGTCTGCGCTGACAAAAAACAGCATGCAAAATACTAGACTGAAACGTATTTCAAAACGAAGAATACAATTTTGATAAGATGGAATAATATAGACGATAATAAATCTTAAAATTTTGTAGAAAGAGCTTCTCTTTTATTTTTCTCATCTGATCAAATATATCAGACAGCCAAAACGTACAATATCCTTTTTTATAGGACTGCTGAAAATGTAGCGTTACCGTTGGTTGAACAATACAATCTACGGGCGTAAAATGCCGTCATAAATAAAAACTTACTACGTCGTTACCTTACTTTGAAAAGGTTCTAATTGCCATTTTTGGCTAAAATGACTTTTTTGTCGTAAAACGTGTATTTACCGCATTCTATCATATATATGTATGTAAATATATGAATTCCAGAATTATCTATGGTTGAATAACGGAGCAGAATTCCACTGCATTTGCATACTTTTTTACTTAATTTACAAATTTCTATGATTGTCATCATTATTTCCATCATTAGTTCTTTAAGATCATTATTTTTCAAAAAAGATTTGTCAAAAAATATGCTTAAAATAATCAATTTGAAACATTTTTACTTTGCTCATTTGTTACAAGTGAATTTTAATCAATCAAAATTTCAAACGCTCATATCTCAAAACAGTGTCAAGAGCAGTTATAACCTTTTCAAAGTAAGGTGTCGACGTGCAAAAGACGTATTCTCATCAATAAAATATCAGCAGCTATTTCAAGATAAATACTGTATGTTTTAATTGTTTTATTGAATTGATAAAAGTCATTAAAACAAATTTTTGTCAAAATTGCAGTATATTTTTCATCCTTTTATAATATGTTGTCTGCTGTTTTCTTTCGTTAAACTGTTATGTCAGCTTTATAAATTGCAAGCATTTCAAACCATTTACAGAATTTTTCGACTCACGTTAATTGCATCTTTTTGGTGTCGTTATTATGATTTACATAGAAAAAGCATTAGAAAAAAAATATTTCAATAAAAAAATGCACTTAAAATTGGCGTCGTGATTTAAGCATGTATTATTAAATGACCTAACAATTTCAGGTCGAAGAAATTTAAACACTTTTCAAGAATATAATGATTTATAAATTTTAGCTTGTCAAAATTGAGTTCAATAAATGTAGCTGTTGATTTACAACTAGAGCAACGCGAGAATTATAAGTTTATTCTTTGTCCAAACAGTTCTTTATATTATTATCTTTTTTGTCAAGTGGATCGAGGCATACCTTTCCAATTTATTCACAGTCACATACAATTAGAGGTTGCGTAACTGGTTCTCTAAAAACGGCATTATTTCGTAAAAGCAAAAGGCGTGTGTCGTTAACCCGAAATAACAAAGATCGTTATTTAAAATACAACTTTGAAAGCGAAGCGTTAAAAATATTTAAATTCCAAATTTAACAATACATCTCTTGTTGTAAATATCTGTTTCAACGATAATTTGAAAATTACATTGCTATTTTTTTACCGTGTGAGAAAAAACATGTTGAGATAAGCTTCATAAAGAGTACATATAATCCACATTGAGAGCGGACATGAAAAATATATATATATGTATTTATAATATATATCTAATAACCGTGATAGTCTAAAAAAAATCCTTACTATCATTTTAATCTCAAATATAGTTTGTACTGTTTATTCCAATTCATTTTTGACACGGTTACAGTAATAAAAAAAACTTGTTACGGCTGTTCTGTCCAATGTATTAAAGTGCTAAACTTTCCATCCACTCTGCCGGCTATATTTCTGAAACTCTTTATCAACAAATAGCCTAACATAATAATATATTATGTAACATAGCTACTCGTAAAATGGAAAAATCTCTACACAGACTTTGGTCACGCTTCTGGGCGAAAGGAAGAGATGTGCAAAGAGGTTTTGTTTTTTTATCGTTACTTTTTAAGCGCTGACTGGTATTCCGCGAACCACACATGCTAGTCGTTATTGGTATATAAACATTTTTAAGTTGTATATTTCTAGCTGAAAAGACAATTATCTTTGAATAAACAAAACACACAAGTGATTGTTTCTCCTCATACACATATTGTTCAGCTATTAAAATTTCAATAAGAATACAGTTATTTATATTTTATAAATTGTTTTATTAGTTTTGCGAATTGGGCTAATGTTGACGCAAACTGATAATTTTGATAGATTTATAAATTAGAAAAAAAAATGTGTTAAAAATCTTTTTAAAAAATGTTAGAAATAAGAATGTCGTGAAAATATTATGTATTTAAAAATCTACAATTAAAACAAACAGATAATAAACATTCTCAATTTCTGTTGCAAATATAAATCAAATATTATCTGTTCTTTATGTGAGACGGTATCAGAAAGCCACTGTTTTTAATCATTTTTGTTATGAAGTTAATATTATCTTGATACTATTTTTTGATATTTTTTGATTAATCATATTTCAGTAATTAAAACTAGGGCTGTGAGTCGGAGTCGCAGTCATGGAGTTGTGTTTTTAGGTCGGAGTCAGAGACGTCGCGCCGTTTTGACCGAAGTCGTACTCAGAGTCGGAAATTTATTTTTGCATATAATATGTAAAATTTTGCTTTTAGCCGAATTGGTTGTTTGATATTTTATTGAATACAGATAAATAGGAAAGGTAGGAAAAGAACGTGATGAAATTATACCTTTTTTTTATTTATTCAGATTCAGATTCAGCCCTGATTAAAACACAGTTTTGTGTAAAACCGTTTTCGCTTAACAGTTGCTAACTTTTATGAACAATACTGTGGTTAAATTAATGAAATACCTTTTCTGTAACGATCATTTTCTTCGTGCTGATCTATTCATTATTATTTCTTTACGTTATTTAAGTATGTTACGCTTAGCTTTGAACTATCATCATAATATAATGTACGACTCATTAGTCCTGTATTATTGATGTACATCGGATATGAAATGGCGGGCCTGTTTTTGGCACATCTCTATCCCCATACCCCGCAGGTCAAATCAGATTACCGGTCGAATTTGTCACGAGATAAGATGAGACGGGGCACGCAAGAACCTTAAGCCTGAGAAAGTAGGAAACGACCTTTAAGTCTTTTTATCTAGGTGTTTTTTAAGTCATCGATTTTTTATTCGAGAACAAATAATAACATATTTTCGAATCGGACGAATGGATCGCAATATGGAATTTGATGTTATTCAGGTTATTATATATTTTAATAACAAGTGTAGACACATTGTGGTTTTTGTGTAAAAATACACTTTCAAACATAATGTCAATCACAAATAATATAAGTAATATATCACGGAGCCAAATAACTTTTGCAAACTTACGGCCGAGCCTAAAATTCAAATCTACAAGCTGCATACCAAAGTTGTCGAAATTTTCAAAGGGGGGTAAATTTTCACTCAAGTTTTAATGAGTAAATGTGTGTATTGTGTTTATATTATATATTTCATTAATTGTAAATACAATGGTAGGAAAATACGGTTATTTTATTCAGGAGACGTAAATCACGTTATTAAATCAGCCTTACATATCAATGAACTGAGATAAATGGCAAAACAGTTTTCAATGTTGAACTGTGTTCTTACGGATTTGCAGGATAGCCGAGCAATATCTGATAAACCGCTCTTCGTACAAGTTTCATATTTGTATATCTTATAGAACTGTATTTGAGCATGAAAATGCCATATTTAACTCAAAACAGCCATTTTTGTAGTTTCCGTTAAACCGTTCTTAAAAGTATTCTATATCGATGTGCTGCCTATTTTGAATTTATAAAGCTAAAGTATACTCGATCCTTTACCTCACTCGTCCAACGATTTTTAATGTGCTGAGATGATGGATATAAGCCGTTATATTCTTGACTGTTACAACATTACGAAAGATCTTCAAATCACGATGAGAATGGTGCAAAATCCTTTGAATATAAAACAATGGAACTCATTTTTATTAAATAACCGTTAACCAGTCTATTATATTGGTAAATGATGCAAAGATTTCTGAAAAAGACTGTATATTTAGTAGTCCAATATACGTTTAATTGTATTTTTATACAGATTTCTGTAAGTCCCGTTTACAAGTAAAAACACATTTGTTTTTCTGCACAAAACAAAGCATCGTGAATAAACAGATTTAATGTAAATTTTAATAGGGTCACAATTTGAATTAATAAAATCCTCCCCTTAAAAACCGGCACAGGGGATGAATCGTAAGCTGGTCTTTACTACCCCACACTCTATCTCTGAGAAGCCTCTTTCTGCGATCCGGAAATGTCGGCTAATGCCTTGAACCACCCTACAAGGGGTGTGAAACTGTTTTTGATCTAAGTATAGCTTTGTTCTTAATATCTTCAATGGTAAGCCGATAGTGGAATCTTATTGTTTTATATTTTCCTAAATTGTAATTCGAAAGAGTCATCAAAATATTTAAACTGGAAATCATATTTTTCAATTGAATAATAAGTTCTTTTCCGTGTAAATTCTTACGAGAATTTTTAGTAGCAAATCGCTCTACCTTCATTGAATAAAAGAAAACCAAAATGAAAATGTCTCAATACTAAACAAATTGAAATCTTTTAGAGATAAGAGTATTCATCCTGCGAGCTTTTTTTATGAGTATTTTCGGGAGTAACAATGTAATGTTTGTGAAATGAGAAATAATTAAGTTTAAAAGCACAAAATTTCGTAGAAGCCACCCTTGCAAAGAAAGGGTCGAGAATTGTAAATTAATTGAACATTAAAATAAACACAGTCCGACTAATTTGATCAATATTTAATATTTGGTTGAAAGATTTTTAGGGCTTTAGGTCAAATTGGTTTTCATTATATAACATTACTGCCGGATCCGTGCTGCAGTAGTCAACGTTATTGGCTTTCGGGCTGGACCTCAAGAATTTGAGTCTCTGTAAAAGCAGATTTTCAAAGTCGATAAATCGATCCTGTTCGAAGGCTTCGAAGTTGTTAAAAAACCTTCCCACCCTTCCGATCCCAAAAGTGACGCGTAGTGAGATCGATTGGCTCACCAATAGTCCTGGCCCACGTATCCTTTTAATCACTATACTTTTCGAAAAAGAGAGGTTGAGCAACTGAGAAATAAAGCAGTTCTTAAAACTCTTAAAAATAATAGTAAAAAAGCATTATTGCCAGGTCCGAAGTTGGATGGAAAATCTCGTTGGCTTCGGTTGCGGTACTCACTGGTTTGAATTCCGGTATGAACAGTTTCATAAATGGATTTCTATTCGAAAGCAAACATCTGAGATTATCTATATACATCTGATTAGCTAAACCACCAAACCTATATTAACCTTAGACCCTATAGCCATACTTTTTTAGAGAAGGAGGTACACCAAATTTTCGTCGAAAAATATTAGTTAAACTACATAAGAGCTCATATGCTCCGCATTGGTAGCGAATATGGCTAGAAAAAATATAGGGCATCAATCAGTTTTTTGTTAAAATGTATTCGCACACGGGTCAAAAGAGCTACGCATTAAAATCAAAGCCCGCGCGTAAAAAAATCTATTGATTTCTCGAAATGCGTGGGCGGTAAGCTTTCCCCGGAAAAACGTCATACAAAAATTTTACTGATTCCGTAAAAAAATAATTGGTCGGATTGAAAATTTCCTGCATCCTTTATTATATTTTTTTTCTCTTTTCCCACATCTGCTCCTACTGTAGAGAGTATTTGAACTCTCAATGGAGTTAATTCTATTTTTTTTCTAAGAAAACTGATTGCTACTCAGTTGCTCAACCTCTCTTTTTTGAGAGAGTATAGATGTAAAGAAAAAGAATAGGACTGGGGTCTGGGATAGTGGTTAACTTATCGCTTTTGTTACGTTTTTTAGGATTAAATAAAACATAGGAGGGATTAAGTCAACACACACATCTATCTCTTCAACAGAAATCAACAATTCAATTTGCCTTGACTGGGATTCGAATTCGTGAGCTTCGAGACTGAAATCGACTACGTTGACACTCGACCTCGAACGATGTGTATAATTCATTTCTGATCGGTTGTCGTCAAATTCATTCTGTAGCTATTTTTTTGTAAAAAAAAAATAGTAAAAAATCAAAGGATTGTAGTTAAGGTTCATCACGAGAAAACCTTTTTCAGTATTTTTGAATTTGTTTTCGAGGCTGTTCATTTTAGAAATACCGAACGGAGCAAAGTAGAACTACAAATAGAACAAAATTATGCTCTTTGCTATTCTAACAAAATGAATTCTTTTGTGATTCAGCATCTAATGAATAACTAAAGTGCAGTATGTATGTTAATTTTGACATAAACTTCGTGTCGATAACTCTAATTTTGAATATTTATAAGTTTTGCCAGTATTGAATGTAAATTTTGTATCAATCGGCGAAACACTAGGATTCTTTTAATGCTCTTATTTATTTTGGAATAAAAATAACATATTTTTCATAATTAAATTGTATCCTTTGTTCAGAGCCTGTAGCTGAGAGTACAGTTTCATACAAGTTGGTTGTGGTGACTATAAATCTAAATGCAAACGATGGAATAAATAAATAGGCTCTCAATAATTATTTCATAACCAACAAGGTTCTTTCAGCCTAACTATATCAAAATGAGAATTCGGCCATTTTTTAGTATTAAACTGAAGATTATCTGAAGAATCGTGGACGTGAAATGCTCATTCCAATGAATTGTGGTGAATGATCAATGGGAAATGTTTCAACGGCATTGCTTCAGTTTTTGACATTCTACATGGACGTGAGTGAGGTTTCATGATTGCCATTTTTATGTTATAAATTTTGTCGGAATTTTCGTTATTGAATTTCTTGCCAATTTAGAATATGTTTTAATCATTTTCCACATTGCAAAAGACGTAAACTTAGGAAAAAATGCGACGTACAGTCATGTAAAACCCGTATTTTGTACTGAATCAAACCAAAGTAATAATCTTATTAATTTCAATGTATTTTATTTTAAAAATATGCGAGACATTGTTCATTAAAATAAAGTTATTTTCTTCTCGTTGAAAAATTGTGTTCAATTTACATAGCGGATTTTACAAGCGCATCGAAACTACACAGTGTTTTTCGGAATTAAAAAAAAAGAACAGAAATCAGTAATATTATTTTATATTAAAAAAAACACAAGAATTTGATTTTCGAAAGACTAGTCAATTAAAGCATATGTATTAAAATGCGACAGTCGATTCTCAAGCTGTGCAAGTTATATAACCTTCATAGATAAACCAAGTCTTCTCCACTGATGCTTATCATGGGAAGGAAATGCAAGCGAAGGATCCCAAAGGCATTGTTTGGAGCATACTAATGCGAATTAATACATGGATTGCTGGGCTTAAAGGCGGATACTGGTTTTTGTGGCGTCATCCAAGACAATCTGCGCAGCGCTTTGCCATACAAATCGCCTTCCGCGACATTTTGAATAATTTTAATCACTAACCGAAAACTATTACGAATCGTCTTACGGTTGGTTGGTTAACCGTGGATTATGATGATTTTAGCATAAGTGAATTAAGTCGCATATACGTCTCGAGCATCGATAATTAATTGATGGCGAATGATTGAATTGACCGAACCACGTTTTTTGCCGTTCTGTGAGAAAAAATAGTCGTGATTAAGAAAAAGAAACATCTTTTTTTGATCGTAAAACAATAACATAGAATTTTTTATTGGCTATACTGTGTAAGAAAGTTTTGTGAAATACAGGTCTGGGCCCAAATCTTGGGCAATGTTCAATCTAAGCTGAGATATTAGCTGCGCGGAAAATAAAAAGGCTGAGAAAGCCAATCCAACAAATGCGTGGCATCATCTCATTTACCGAGAAAATTTTGTTGGAATGCTTCATTAGGAGGCCATATTCTCCACATAGAGAGTTGATATGTATAAAAAAAATTGTATGTACGTGTTCTATTAATTTATGTTTCTCTATTTTGTGGATCTAAAGCAATATTGCTGAATATTGAACATGTCAGTTCACGTACATCCGTGCACTTGAAGTGTCTGAAGATGCTGAAAGGCGAAACCCGGGTCGTTAGCGAAAAAACTCATGGAAAAGTACAAAATTCAAAAAATTCAAATTTGATATTGAAATTCCATTATGCACCCTCAGTCGAAATCCTTAACAATATTTATTAATTAGGTTGTAAAATTCGTCAAAAGTGCGCGGCTAACCTGGAATAAATGCGCGGTGATGTCAAACTGCTGCACGACTATTAAACATTAAGATTCCATATTAGATGTCAACATACTTTGTTTGACAAAAAGCTACTGATAATTGTTTTTCTTATGCATATATGTATTTATGTATAATATCACATATTTACGGAACAGGGAACTAGGAAGGAGCGCTATGGAAAACCGCTTTATGGGCTATAATTCAAGTTAGCCGAACCGTTGACATAACGAAAACTGCATTTACAGTTTAAATATACCACATTAGTGTACTTATTGTATTGTATATGTATGTGTGTTGCGCCATATATTTCCGGGAGCCATAATCTCGGAAGTCGTAAAAAGTGTCGTAAAATTTGATGCATTAAAAACGAGTTAGTCTAAATGCACTTTCAGAAAAGTCAGACTCACTGACAAACGAATGGTGGTTGTGTAGATACTACTACTATCTAGTTATTTATGGCATAAGTCTCTTAACACTATGTCTCTCGTCTATGTATATATATATTGTAATACAAAACATTCTGTGCCAAAGAGTTCTGACGTTTACCCACATAAAACGTTCATCGTTTTTGTTTCTAAATATAACTGAACTTTAATTTTTAATATTCCGTACTTAAATTATTAATAACTCGAAAATCTGTAACCGGATCCTTCAGTAGAAAAAATCATTGAGGCAATTAATACTGTAGATGATATTGAGATTTACCGCTTTGTTTTTTTTGTAAAAACAAAGCAACATTATTTTTGTGCAATTTATTAAGAAAGATGATGAATGTTTTTTTATCATGTTAATTATGGTCCCTAGAAATACGAATAAATTTTAGACATTGAAATTGTTCAAAATGTGATGCTGTCGAAGACTTTGTTGACAATAAAAACATGCGATAATTGACGTAAACGTAATCTTATATATAAAACCGAAACGGCGTATGTATGTATGTATGTATGTCTACAATTCCCTTTTGCATTGTTGTTGCAAGTTGCCATAAAAACGAATATGAAAGAAAATATGTTTGAATTTTTATCGGCGAAGACATTTAGTCAAAATGTAATAAATTAGTCTTCTACAGAACTTTTCCCGGCTTTTATTATTAATAATAATGTTTATTATTTACGTGAAGGTATTATTTGACATTTCTTTGACAGCAAATTAGATTTTTTCCTTGAATTTGGACATTTTAATGGGCGAGGGCTGTCATCAAATTAAATAAAGTTTGTGATTTTATTTTAACTCTATTTTGGATGTTAGATTTTGTGATATAATTATTTCGAATGATATAACATTAAATAATTATTAGTCGCTTAGTCCGAGCGACGCCGGGTAGCAATACTAGTACAATATAAGACAGTCTATGACACAATTGGATAACCTAATCATCGCTGAACAATACATTGAAACGTTCTATCTGTTCGACCCAAGAAGATACGCGAGTAACTAACTAGTCAAGGGAAATCTTGACGCTTAACTCAAAGAAATTTGAGAAACTACAAGTATTTTAATAATTTTGATGGATTCAGCGGTAAATTAGTGAACGTCTACGATAACTTTGTTATTTCACATATTGTGTATCGATAAATGACACGTCTTCCTTCTTATCAATACACATCGTTGGTCCAACTAAGGAAAGGTTAATTTATTAATAAACGAAACATTGATTCTCATTCTTATTTATTATGTTTACAATTTTATATAATGATTTGATATATAGGCAGAAAATACTTATTTCGATTGTAATATCGTTTTCATAACAGCTGAATCAGTTAGAATAAGATGCCAACAAGATGAATTTACAAACTATTCATGTCTTATATAGATACTAGTATTAGAACCCGGCTTCGCTCGGACCAGTTTGGGGTTATGTTCATCTCGGCGTGTAAATTCAGACGGGCCAAGTTGAAACAACTGGCAACTTAATGACCAACAATGCAAAAGGGAATTACAGACCCACGGACATACATACGCCGTTTCGGTTTTATATATAAGATATTTTGGTTCATATGAAACTACTCGACTACTCGAGTATTTTGTAAAATGTACTACTCGAAATCAATTCGTTTGTTTGAACTTGCAACAACAATGCAAAAGGGAATTACAGACATATATATAAGATTGTATAAAAAGTCATCCTATATACAGTTTTCCGATAAATTTTATTTATAAGAGTTGGGTGTAGATAAAGAAAGCATTATTTTTAGTATTTTTTTTTAAGATATTAGTAAATTTAAAAAAAACTAAATTTATTCGCGCATACAGTTTCGAACGTGTCAATATTATCGGCTCTCGGCACCCAACACGAAATCTTCGTAATACCGAAATATAGTACACGTCCTCATATCTATGGGATAGTGCCACTACATGACGAAATTTGTGAGACAATTTTCGATGCTGTGAGCGGCATTCCAATAATAACATATCGACTTTATTTTCCAAACGCTTCTCGATGTTTTTTCTCTTTTTATGTAACATAATACAATTCTGTGAATAAATCAGTTATTATTTTGCCGAGAACCCAAGCATTAATATCCAAACACAAAATTCGATGACGTAAATAATATATTTGCTAGGTTTTTAACCTAGTAGTCTACGCCGTCTTTTTTGGTTAAGGTGTTGACGGGTTCAAAGCCAAGTAGGGACATTTTTATAAATTGATTTTTCAATTGAATCGTAAATATGTTTTTCAATTCTTTGATACACGTTGTTTCTATATTCTTTTCTGTCTATCATAAAAACGAAACACTTTAAAAAAAATGGCCGACTAAATAACGACAAGTTCTACGATTTTTAATACAAACGGTCTACATCAGTGGTTCTCATGTGCGGCCACGGTGGCCGCATGTGGCCACCAGAGGATTTCGCTGCGGCCACCAACAGCTGCATTGATCATATTGATATTTAATAAAAATGTGTTTTAACAAGTTAATTTTCCAACAATGACACAGAAAATTTAATATTCCGTGTGCATTGTATTGTGCATCAAGAATTATATGTTCGAAAAAACTCAAACACATACATGTTAAGGTCTTATTGACAAAAATGACTTATAAAAGAAAAATTTGGTGCGGCCACCAGACATTTCCGTTCGACAGCTGAAGTTCCTAGTGCGGCCACAGCCAAATTTTACCTGATAACCACTGGTCTACATAGACAGCGGCCATGGTCGAGATTTTTCAATATATATATTGTATATTTAAAATTTGAATCGTTTGAATTGTGTACTTTTCCATGAGTTTTTTCGCTCACAACCCGGGTTTCGTCATTTGGCATCGGCAGGCATTTCAAATTCACGAATTAACTGACTGAAGTAAATAGATTGTTCATTTGTCCTGTCCCAGCCCTCGTATCCTTTCAATCCTTACTCTTTCGAAAAGATAGGTTGAACAGTACTGAGTAGCACACAGGTCTCGTAGAACAACATGTGTCTCGAGATAAAAGAGTCCATCCGCTCCACGTTGGGAGCGGACGTGGTTAAAAATATAAGTACAAAATACGATCTTATTATAATGAAGGAGCGCGTTGTTTTGGTATTTTTTTGTGAAAATCTCACACTTATAAGAACTCGGAAATTGCCATTAAAACGAAATCTTTGTAATAATAGGCCTGATACAACTCAGTAATAATAGGTCGAATATAACCATTAATTTATTTAAGATATTTCTATGATCTGGTCATAAATATTTGCGATACTACATTAAAAATTCCCGATAATTATAACAAACCCACTTAATTCATTGAAACTCGTTTACATCAAATTTTCGCTAATTTTCATTTTGATACCAATTTAAATTAGTGATCTACTTTTATTTTTGTAAATAAACGATAAGAACTGCACGTCAATTCAAGTAAATCCGTGCACTTGGAATGCCTGAAGATACCGAAAGGCGAAACCTGAGCCGTTAGCGACAAAGCTCATGGAAAAGTACAAAATTTAAACAATTCAAATTTGATATTGAAATACCAACAAGCACCCTCAGTCGAAATCTTTAATAAGTACAAGATATCATTAATATTTTTTAATATCTTATTAAAATGAAGGCGCGCGATTTTTTTGTGGAAATCTCCTACTAAGCTCGGAAGTTTCCAGTAAAACGTAATCTTTGTTTTGCATCGAGGTAACTATCTATCTAAAACTGCCGACTGCATGTAATTCTAGGGATGAAAGCTCAACATATTAAATAGCGGGTGACCCGTATAGCTTTTGGCGGTTATGAAACACCAACCGGGCACACACAGCGCACCTCGTACGTGCACATCCTTACTTTGCCCCATTTAAGCTCGGACGACCTCCGTTTCAGGGGGAGGGGGCGCAAATAAAAGACTGGAGGCTTCGCCAGACCAGGGATACCTGTTGTCTGTGTATATAAGTTTTATATTCTTCTAGCGTGTCCAATAGAAAAATTTTAGTCCCTTAAATGTATGTTTTTTTTTCATTTACTTTCCTGCTGATTTATATGTGGAGTCCGCTAAGCAGACTCCCAGTTTCCTGGCTATTTTTATTGCTAGGGAGAATACAGACTAAGTCGTTGTTTCCCTTTCCCGCATGTAAACTAGCTAAGTATTGACTTTCTAAGAGATTCTGTCAGCTGAGGGCTTTTTGTGGGGAACAAACTTTACGCGAATGATTGCCTTGGAATCATTAAAAAGATTCAATTCTTACCAAGAATTGCTCGTTATGTTTACGAAAACTTGAAGAGTTTACTTTCGTTTACAAGACGTGCCCAGTCCCTAATTGAATCGACGAGCCTGGTCATTCAGCAGCTCTCTTTTCTTCTTTGAGAACAGGTATAGAAAGAATGTGCATAGGACAGGACTAGTAGTTAGTTAAGTAGTCGTTCTCGGTACGCCTCGCTTGTAAGATCTGATGTGTGGGAGGGAATTTGTAGACAACGCAAATCCCCGCGAGGTCCGTCACGGAAGACACTAGATTTTTTTAATTAACACATAAAATAAATAGTAATCGGTCATGTAGCCGAATAATCGACACTGTTAGGATAGCCATGTGAAAAAAATGGCATTTTAAATAAAGGCGTTAATTTGTAAAATGTTTCAATTCATTACGATCCACTCCCTATGGATCTTATTGACGAGGAGAAGACAGCAGAACGATCAAGTTTTCTTTTCTCATCATCTCTCTAAATTGAGAACAGGAAAAGAGCCTAGAGTTACTGCCTCAAATCCAATATATATTATGATAGGTACATCTTGATAAAAGAATCGCAAAACAGAATCCAAATTGTTTACCATCCCTGTCATCAATATAAAAATGATTATTCGTCGACGCAAACATAAAATGGAAAATATACTATAACGTGTATAAAGTTTGGTCAATTTTACCCCCTTGTGTTGTTTTTTTGTATGTGATATAAATACAATTATAACATAATAAATCCCCCTCAATTGGATGTCATACAGTATAAAAAATAACTCGGCTCTTTGATCTCTGTGTTTTCTTTTACGTCGCCGAAATCTGGTAACCCTACTTAACCCCTTTTAGCGCGGGCCCTCGACGTGGCCGGAGCGCTGCCATGAATATTAACCCTTTTGAGGCGGGCGCGCTGTAACGCCGCGCGGCCAAAATCTGACATTTTTACCCTCCCGGTCTTATATTTATAACAAGGACTCATTTCGTAGATGTCGCCGTAGATTGCGCCAGAGGAAAGCACGTATTTTTGTGTTTTACTTGGGCTTTTGAGTCTTCTAAAATTGAGATTTTATCGGGAATCGGGCATGCCGGGGGTTAACATTCGCCTTTAAATCTTTACTATCGACAATCTCTAAGTACTTTCTTTAAAATATGAGCTAACCAAAACTCGGCTCGTATAAAAATATATATAAACATATATGTAAAACACAGAAAAGCTTTATTATTGCCGTGTACTTTTGCTACCACGAATATCCGTTTTGACATTATTGATATTTTTTCGCATGAAATAAAATATAACTTATTATGACTCTATTACAGTGTTTCTTATGTGCGGCCACCAGAGGATTTGGCTGAGGTCACCAACGGCTTCATAGAATAGATTGATATTTAAAAAATGTGATTTTACAAGACTGTGAAAATGAAATATTTCGTGTGCAATCAATACCAATAGTAAATTGCAAAACATATTTAGGTCAATATGGCATACCTCAAACATAACATAATCAAAACAAAAATTTGGTGTGGCCACCAGAGATTTCCGTAGGATTGGTTATGTTTACGATGCGGCCACAGGACAATTTTCCGTGAGAACTGCTTTATTACAATAAATCAAAAAAGTAACTATGGATTCATTGAATGATCATCATCAAATATTATTCACTCACTGTCATAAAAACTAAACATATTATGTATAGTTATGAAAATAGCCTATTTATCTCCGTGTTGGCGTAAATATGATTATGATTACGACAGTCTACTTTGAGCAAGCAAAGATCCGTAAATTTTTAAGCGACTCGGCAACACGACACATTGCTGTCACGAGGAATACATATTTGAAAAATGCATTAAATGCCTTAGTAATTATGCAGAGTAATCATAGGAGTTGAATATTCAGTGCTCTAAGGCAGCGATTATTAACCTTATGTCCGCGGGCTTATGTGCGCCCGCTGAGCTTTTTTCGTGCGCCCACAGCAAAATATTAAAAAACCAAAAATTCTAAACCTTTAATTTGTAGCTGTATTGTTTTTTTTTACTCATTTGCAAAATTAAATGATTTAGCAATAATATAATGAATTTTGCTCATATGAAAAGCTACCCAGAAATCAATGTTAAAAAAAATACACCCAAACACCGCACACCGCACAATAAAAAGGTTTAGGTGTGTGTATTACTTTTTTTTTAAATCCGGCCTGCGCCCATCACGTCGGAGTCACAATAAGGATAAGAAGCCCTGCTCTACGGAGTGAAGGACTTACTCGGCTATGGAATCAAAAGTTCTGATTCCAGAATTGATATTTTTGTTGATCGATTTGTATCCATGAAAGATAATCAAGTGCGATGTTGTCATTCTTTCCCACTTCTTGAAAGATAAAGAGATAAGTGAACGGTATACTTCTTCCTATTAATATTTTTTAAAAACTTCTATTCACATGTTTTAATGTTAGTTTACACGCTTCACATTCAGTGTTGATATGGTGAAAAAATTTTGACTTTTTTGGGACTTAAAGTCGAAAAGTAGAAATTAAAAGCGCTTTTGTACGATTTTATGGCTCTCCAAAGGTTATATGTATACACACAACGACAATATACAGCCAGGCAGCTTTAAGCCGTAAAGGAACTTCCTAGATGCCCAGTGAAAAGTGTGTCAATTGCTTAAAGTTAGAGGGATAAAACGGAAGTTCATTAATGACCCAAGGCAGGGCTGCATTAACAGAGTAATTATGCTTTAAAGTATTCAGCTTTCAAAACAGTAAAGATACTTAGTGTGAAGTAAAAAATGGCACATAATTTAGAATCATAAGTGTTATGTTATAAAGTTGAAAGTAATTTCGGCATCACGTTATCATCAGAATGAAAAGAATTCCTAATGGTAAAATAGCGAAAGGAAGATATTTGACGGACATTTTATTTCACATAGTAACTAACATATTAAAAGTGCAACCAAAAAAATGTATTTTTATGAGTTACTAGAATATTTAATCATCTGAAATCCTTTGCTCTATTGGAATATGTCAAAATGTAGTTCTACCGATTAAATGCAAATCAAGCAACTAAGATTTTTTTTATATTGATTGAATTGGCATTTACTTTGTAGAACTCCATTTTAACACAGTGAAAAAATAGCAAGATATTTCAGAATTAGTTCTGAAGAAGGCGTTATTTGAAATAGCTATCAACTATATATGTATGTATATATATTTGTAGAACTAAAATACATTGCCATTTTTTCTTTGTGATACTATTTAAGTTCTTTAAAATATGTTTTATAGAAAGTTTTAAGTTACATCCGGTGTTTTGTTGTAGTAAAAGTAAAACATTACGAAATTTGATTCTGACCATAACTTCCAGGTTAAAGACATGTGGCGTAAATAGGTATTTAGTAAACGGTATTCTGATTGAATATTTGCAAGCATTGAAATATGACGATGTTAAAAATTGTATCGATGATAAATTTCTCAGTATTCCACTAACACAACTCTGTATAATAACCCTTCGACTCGATTTACTTCCGTTAACTAATTCTGTACGAACGTGGGATGAAGCTCTCACGAACGGTGGTATTGAAGCTTTGGAAGCATATCGAGTTATTGTTATAAATATTTCATGCATGAAACATTGTATTGATTACTTACTGATAGTAAATGCTATTTCAAATGTATCTTATGAATACTTCGTGTTATGTCAAATGTGTCTGATTAATAATTTTAATTCACTGATCATGCGCCTAGTGGCCAAAGCGATTGGGCTACCGTTTACAGTTTATACGGATGAATAGTCAACAAAATTATTTACTCTCAAATGGAAGCATGCACACATTTTTTATAGAATAGAATACATAAATGTTTGAGACTTATGTTTCACTCTACCTCGTATCAAATTCTGAAAAAGACTAGTCGCAGAGAGAGAGTTTTTTATACGACTGACGAAACTATATTGACTGCACTTCTGAGGTGTTCACTGTCAATACTTGGTGGTCACTTACTGCAATACTTGGTAGTTGCTCGGTTTTGCTCATAGCGAGGAATGATACATTTGATATCTCTTAAAACTTGCATGCTTAAAACTAGATAAACAAGAGATGTTAGAAATTAATAGACATAAATTCTTACCTTACTCAAATTTATTAAATAAACAAATATTTTTTCTTCTTCGCAATTGTTATATCCGTTTCATTAACCTTTTTTAGCTCAATATATATCCTAATTAAAAAAAAATGATTTTTGGTTTCCTTTGTAAGAATTGATATGGTCTCGTTTATTTACTTTCAGATTTCCCGAATGATCGTTGGACTGGAAGAGTATTCTTTCCCTAATTTACTCATCACAAATTACGGACATTAAGATTTAAATATATACTTTTCATTAAATGCACTTACATACTTGTTGGTTTTTACATTGTTAATAATCCTCCTTACTTAATTGATTTTTGACGTAGTAGCTTAATAGTCTATTTTGTTTTTATTTTACTTTGATTTATTTGCTTAGTTGTAATACTAATTGTTTGTCATACCCTGTAAGTCTTTCTTATTTTATGTATAAATATCACTGTATCTTTGTATTTGTTATCAGTTGATAATGCTCGCTTTGAACGAAACCGGTCCTGATCTAATAAATTTTATGTGAAATACGTACTAAAAATGCTTTATTATTTTTATTATACTGTCTTCAATTAACTAATATTTGTACGAGTAAAATAAAACCAAAAATATTAATTAATATTCTCAACCATTCCTAATGCGGCCCTTTAAGTTACAGTGAGCGTTGAAATACTCACACTGGGGCTAATAATAAATTTATGTGCTACAGTAAAAGTGAGAAGGCAGTTATTTTGCAAAGATCCCGGATACGTATATGAAGTTAAATATTATTATGCCGCGCTTTATAATTATGCCAGAGATTACTTTTGGCAGTAGATTTAATTTATTCGCAGTAATAAAGTCGTAATTTTGCTACTTCTACTTAATACCTAACTGAATTTGCACAGATTAAGTCCTATAACGGTAAAGTAATATTTCAAATTTTACAGCTAGATAAAAGTGTATATAATAAATGAGCAATTACAGAATCTCCGACAAAATTCACGATCATAATAACTTAGCTTGACATATTTCCCTTGCAACTGTCATATAATTGCATTAGCATTCATATTTTTCTATTTTCCTCGAATGCCGCCTTTATAGTGGTGAGACGATTTAATTTAATTGGTTATACTCTCAAAAATCAATTTCATTATAAGAACATTTTTCTCTTTTTCATCAAGGCCGAGTTGATAACCCTAACATACTCTAAGCTTGAATGCTTCCAGTTTTTCCGTTACCAAAGCCAAACATTTTTTTATCAGAACTTGTTAGTCGCGTCAGTTATTTGAGTCACCAGTAACAAAGGCTGTTCGGCTGATTAATGGACTGTCTATTGAGGTAGAGATGTTCAGCAGTGAGTTTAGTGTACTTTTTCGTAACTCCTACCATTTTTATAACAAATATGTTGTGTCTTTTACGCCATTCTGTGGTGTATATTTCTTATATTTTTATATACTAGCTTGTGTAATGTTTGTCAAATGCATAGGGTATTGGCTACATCTGCAATGCCATATAATAGCTTAATTTTCAATAATGAAACATTGTTATTTATAAAAATTCTAATAAAAGCGGTTCCAATTTTGAACCCTTTACATTCGAGGAAGCCATTTAATATTACTCAGTTGTCATGGAAATGACGTCTTTCAATTTATATTTATTTCGATCGATACAAAACGTAAAAACTTACGATAGATGAATATCTTTCATTTCATGTTATATTAGACAAATATTTTTTTTTACGAATTGACACCGAACTCCAATAAATATTTTGAGCAATGGAGGTTACAATAGGTTGTATATGGCTTGTTATTGGGTCTAAGGCTGAAATTAGGGTTGACTAACCGTTCTCACTGCATCTAGATTTTACTATGAATAAATGTAGGAGGAGGGAAGGGTTGATTGAAAATTCATTTGAAGTAATGTCCGAACATTGGAAATTTTCCATAGGCTTCCCAACATTTTTCATGCCACGGACCCCTATATGTGAAAAAAATAATCTGCGGGCCCCCGAAAAAAACATATTTTAGTCTTCAAAATTATGTTTATATTTTATCACAAAGAATAGTAA
This sequence comes from Himalopsyche kuldschensis, assembly GCA_028554975.1. Classification (NCBI taxonomy): domain Eukaryota; kingdom Metazoa; phylum Arthropoda; class Insecta; order Trichoptera; family Rhyacophilidae; genus Himalopsyche; species Himalopsyche kuldschensis. The sequence continues at coordinate 5,838,828 of JAHFWI010000005.1, forward strand.
CTTACTTACAAACAGTTTTTTAAAAATCAAATATAAAAAACTATACATTGCATGAAGCTCACAAACAATTTAATGATATGGTTGTGGTTGCATGTTTTTACACAACAAATCAATATCTGGTTCTGTTGCAGAAATGCTAACTCGCAAGAAATCTTCCTAAGTCTCTGTGGAAAGGCATGATATGTAGTTATTTTTTTTTCAAAAGTAATGACGAAAATGCTGTCCACATAGGTATGGAATAAGGATTCAGAACGGAATCAGGATTACCAAGGCTTCTTTTGCAATAGACGGATATTCTTGCTGTCGCATAATCCAAAATTTAAATTTAAATACTTTTTTCATTATACTCTAAGCAAATTATCTGATTTGATATCGATAAACTCTTCTCAAGAAAATTTGTGTGGGCCTCACGAAAAAACTGCGGAGACCAGGTTGGGAAACACTGCCATAGGCTACTGAATAAAATGAAAATATATTTTTTCCAGAAAAATACTGCAAAATTTACCGTGACAAACATTTTTATTGGTACACATATTATATGGAAGGATTATGTTCTTGAATTAGGTGAGAAACTTTCCTTATGTTATGAAATAAATTATTCTTGAGGAGGATAGAATGATGTATCGTTGAAAAGACAAAAATAATGTGTATGTGTTTCAAAGCGAAATGACGTCATACCATTTATTGAAAAATATTGTCAATTTATAAAAATGTATCACCCTGAGAAACATTTTAGGGTTTCTCCAGAGAATATTTTTTTAAACAGAAATATTTTACCGATGTTAGTCTACGCCAGTGGTGCACAACCTGTGTAACACATACGGCCCAGAATTTGATTTATGGCGGCTCAACGACGAAGCATTTTCCTAAGAATAACTATTATCATTTGTCAAAGCGAATTTCTCTAATAGAATACATTTAAAATATCGTTTCAATCATACTAATACAAAAAGAAGATTATTTTTGAACATTAATTCAAAATGGTGAAAGAATTCAGAATAATAAAGAGTATTTTCTTTGTTCTATTTTTTAACCTTACCTCTTTAAATAAAAACCATTTTTTTATCAAAATTTCCGTTGAGTTGCATCTTTATTTATATTTTAAGCGGTTTCAAACTTATTTAATACGATAAAAATAATAAAAAATGCTTATACCACATTAAATATTAGATCAGAACCTGTTTCGCTCGCCATGCCAAGGTCGCCATGAGCGAAAACGGTCCTGATCTAATAAATTTTACGCGGAATAAGTGCTTAAAATATTTTATTATTTTTATTATAATGCCTTTCCACCAAGTATTGACACTGAATATATTAAAAGAAATTCAATAAGATTCATATAAATCGAAATAATCCTAAAGATTTTAATATGAAGGATATAGGCGAACAAGTTGAAATACTTTCCAACGACTCCATGATGTCTATGTTATACCCACTTAAAGTTTACACTATAAGTTAGTAATAATCTACTTATGAAATTCAAACGGTTATAAAATACATCGAACTATAATCATATAGAGCTTTAGGGTAACTTTACCAGAAATGAAAACTTTTCTACCTCAATATATGTTTAAATTGTCACATTAGATTGTCAAACTAAAAAACCAGTTATGGGTTTACTTTAGAATTTGACCTATAAGTCTATTTAGAAGTTTTGAATAGCTAATCGCTATGCCATTATGAAATGTATTTTGTAGTCCGTGTTAATGCGAGAATAACGTTTTCTAGAATGTAAAATTATAACGAAAACAACACGTTTTAATTATATTTAAATACAAACAATTTTCTCAAAAAACTTCGTTAGAATTATTTTACTAGCTATCCATAAAAAGATACATTTTAATTTATCAAAATAATACTTTATTGAATCTTACTTAATTAGGTAAATTTTTGTGAAGTATTTCGTTTAACAATAAAAATGTATAGTGATAACTTCACTCCTGGCAATGGCATGGTGCCAAAAAAGTTACTAACTTATAGATTTGTACAATAAGAAGTACACTAGCGATAAAATGAATGTGGGAATTATTTAAATAGTACCTTCAACGCGATGAAAACAATGCCAGTGTCGACAATGTCTATGTCTAAGAAGAAGACAGTTGACTATGTACCAGGTAGTTTCGTAAATTAATTTTTCCATCGACTTATGGATTTCAGTTCGAAGTCATAGTTGTCGCTGATATCTTAAATGTTTCTTACCTTAGATATGGACGAAACGAAATCGATTAGCTTGTCAGAAGTCTTGCAAAAACCATACAATCTATCCCAACTTTCATCGAAAACAATGTTTTTGTCCAACTGGGTAATACTAATAAGTACTCTTTTAGAAAAAACGTGCGTGATGATAAGCGCCATTGTGATTCCATATGATTACATTAAGAGCGAGTTTTTTTAATTATATAATATACGACTCATTTAAAAACGATCAAAGTTTTTCAATATATATTTTAATATATAAGAAGCACAGTTTTTCACCCTTCACTGTGAAATATATTTTATTGATACATATTTACATGATGGTCTCTACAGGGCCAATATGATCGGTAAATTAGGTATAAATCATTAAGTAGAAATGAAATGCTTCAGAAGATAGAGACAATTGTAAATGTGAATTTTTAACAAGATTAGGTCTTAAACAAAAATAGCCGTTGATCTTATTGCTTAGGCCTTCAGTAGACGTGGAAAAGTATCATAGGGGATTCCCTAAGTCGGTAACGCACAACCTGCGGCCCGCAATGAAAAATATCAATCATCTTTTACGGACGATGAAAGAACAATACAAAACAATAAAAAAAAACAATTGTATATACACTAATAATATCGATTATTTAATCATTTTTACCCATGCGACCTTCGAACTATCTGAGAATTTATTATCTGGTCCTTCTCCCAAAAATGTTGTGCATCACTGCTCTAAATCATCAAATGTCACTTTCACATAATCAAAAGCTTATGGTAAAACGAAAAAATCTTTCTTGATTACTCAATAAAACCGATAGGTGTATAACGAATACATATTTCATTGAGTACATTTTTCCTTTCTTTTTTTTAATTTCGTAAATAACATTTTCACGCATTTATACACAAAATAAATTAACGAGAATGGTAGGCATTTCCAAACCTTTCAAGTCCCCAATGGGAAAAAATTGTACTCGCAAGCAAACATTTGCGTCGGTCTTAATGTAAATTCAAATCCAAAAAGTCATGGATCAAACTCTCTAGGGATGAAAGTTCTACCCCGGGGGCTGATATGAAAATTCGTAAACATATATCAAAATTATGCTCCGAATATCGCTTCGGACTATTCTGGGGATTCTATTTTAGGGATTCAAATGACACGATAAATTTTAACATAGTATTTGGAATCAAAAAAAACGTCAAAACATAAAAAGTTTTAAATAAATAAAACACATTTTTTGTACAACTTCCACAGGACCGGTTTAGCCTATCGAGAGCATTTTTAACTGATGACATTCAAATAAAATGAAAAGCATGTACAGATAATCTTACATAAACCTTACAGATGCATATGTGAAAGTAGTGCAACAATTTGTGCTTTAATTATTTCAAAGAACTGTTATTAAAATTTGAATGCAAAAATCACCACCCTCAAGCAATATTCTCTCTATGCTAATCATACCATGACAAGGCTGTGTCTGTTAAAAGGCGTGTCGGCCGATGATTTGACTAAATTTCTTCAACAGTGGAGGCAAGAATGGAAGAAGCCAGCAGCCCTGCCAGGTTCCAAATTAACGCCCTAAGAGATACATTTTAAGCCTCTTAAATAAAGGTAGGAAAAACAACGATTTGACTAAGATACGTATCGGAGTTTTTATATAATTCTTATGTAATATCATGTGACATTTTAACGAGAGAACTCTGAAGGATTTCAAGAAATAATTGCAGAAATACAAATTTCATTAAAACTGACATTTTTAAATATAATTTCGCAAACGAATGATATTTTTCCTTTTATTATTTCAGTCAGGCAATCATTATGTCCTGCAAGGCAGTGTTCTAGGAAATTTGTCCGACTACGCGAGGGCGGTGAGAGCCCGTATGCTAGCAGTTAATCGAACGCAAAATTGTAGGGAGTAAACTTTGTTTATAACATTTTGAATGTTCGGTGAATTTTAATATTTATGCGATGTCATTAATTTTTAGTGTCGAATGAAAAAGCTTATTATCATTATACCTGTGCTTAAAACTTTCAGTGTTCAAAATATAAAACCTTTTTCCATTTAAAGCAAATATAATAATATATCAATAAGCTGTGTGGTGTTTTTTAGAAAAAAAATACCTTATAATACAATTAGAAAAATTATGCAAGACCAACTAGGTGAGAATTTTGGTAAATGACTCAAGATCATTTTAATGAAATATTACATCACATACAACTAAGATAAATATCCGAAATTTTGATTTAAAAAATCGGCATTTGATATTTACTCTTTTGCCAAATTTACTCGCAAAGTTCTTACCGATAGACCAAAACTCTCGGCCTTATAGATTTAGAACCTAATGTGGTTATTCAATATGTCTTCTTTCTCCAGTTATATTTATGGAGCATGAAAGCTGCTAGTACAACATTTTTATTGAAAATTTGCAAGTTTTTTATGTTATACGATATTCCGGTTTTTGCTCTATTTTGCTTTATTTTTATCAGATAATGTGTAATTCAATTATTTTGTTAATCGGATTTGAAATTTAGCAGATGTACTAAAATTTTATATTTATTATAATATAAAACGTGCAAAGATCGAAAAAAAGAAATCCAATTTAAAAACAGTTTATATTATTGTATCAGTTATATTGTAAAATTTTCTTTTTGTTATTTGTGTTAATGATTTTTTTCATGGTGGTTTGGACGTTAACAACCTGAAAGGCATATGATAACATTGCCGTTATAAACGTTTAACAAATACAATTTTTTGAATACAAGGTAGATCTTTTTTTTCATATGAGTTTGAATTCGATCAAATATTTTTGCGACCAACTGCTATCATAAAAGTTTTCGTAGGCCTCCCGCAGTCGGTCGAACAAATTACCGCACACTGTATAGCCGAAGGTATGCTTGTTAATAACAAACATAAAAGAAAATAGCTAATTAATACGAGTTTCTTGTTGCTATTATTTATTGAAAACATTCTTGGGGCAACTTCCTGAAACAGTTAGACAGGACATTAATCATTTTATTCGGCCAAAATTTTCGCCAAACCGAATATAAAAGTAATATTTCCCCTCGGTTATTTGTAAATAAATAAGGCACCATTCATTGACTTTAATCTAAAGAAATGTGAAGGTTTTTTGAAAATAAGTTCAATATTATATTGATGCTTTTATTTTTTATGATGAAGTATAAACTTTATTATATTTTAATCGTTTAGTCGCAAACTAGGATTTCGATACAAATCGAGTGCACGAATCAACTTGAACTGATGCGTAGTAAATAGCTCGTATCGCTTATCTAATATATAAAAATAAATGTTTGTGTGTTCGTATTTTACGCGTCGCCATACCGTTCATCCAATTGCGATAAAACTTTGTCAACGTATTGCCTGCACTTGCGCGAAGGTTGTAGCCATAGTAAAATTAACTTCCAGTAGTTTTTTCTATTATCAACGATGTTTTTTTCATATTTTATGTGCTGCCATACCGTTCATTTTGACAACTTATTGTTGCACTTGTGCAAAGGTTATAGGCATAGTACAATTAACTTTCAGTAGGTGGCGCGTGTGTCGTACCATATACAATCAACAAAAGACAAACGTCAAACGTCAAATGTCATCGATACCGATCAATGTTAGTGAAATTAAATCGAAATTATATATCTAAAATTATATCCATCCAAAGCCGAAGGCACTCCGATAAACACAAACGCTCTCGTTCTTTGAGTAGCATTGCAACGCTTGACGGGTACGGGCTAGTAAAATATATGAATAAAAGTAGGTCTTAGTTCTATTGTTACTATCGCAATCTGGATTAATTAGCGAATATTTTGATGTTAATGACTTTCAATAAATTGTGTAGGTAAATTATAACTATCAGGTATGTTGTATGTAGTATCGTGAAAATTAATAATCAGCCAATACCATAGAAATTCTCACTAATTTAATGGGTTGGTTTTATTCGACGTATTATTAAAGAATTGATTTATTTCGATTTTTTTAATTTATAATTAATGATATAAAGGTAAGAGTGGCTAAACATATAGCCGCTTTAAGATAAAATATAAATACCTAATCTTTCGCTTATCATTTGTTATTTGAGAATCACACGTTCAACGCAGATGAAGGGGTTATATTGCTACGTAAAAACATGAGCTGCTATAAATTATTTTGATTGGAAATATTATAAAGAAATAGGGCACAGGTGAATATTAAGACAATTTGAAATGGTCATTTTAATCATAAAAATTCTAAGACATAATGTAATTTTAACAATTTGCTAAAAGGATAATACAGTATTCTTTGAAAGGGCTATAATGTTCATGAAGCATGTAAGTTGTACAGTTTCAGAAATTTCGGTAAAAATTTTAAACTTTTTTATTATTTCCACAAACACTACTGAATCAAATTTTAAAGAGCATTCCGCATAACTATAATAGCAAAGAGTAAAAAACAATTATTTTTTTTATTCCATTTTCAAGAAGTAAACTTTGCCACTCCTTCATTAATAATGAACAAGTTTTCTTTCTATATGTACCTAGAAATAAAATATGTGAACTGAAACATTTTTCAAACAACAGCACGTGTGCCAAGTTTGCAAAAGTAATATAGCAGTAAATATCACTTATTTTTCCAATTTACTTTCAAGGAAGTCGAAATTATTTTTTTTCCGTTGAAATCGGATAGCACCAAATTAATTTTGTTTTTCTCAGATTTTATATGTGGATTTTTTGATAGCTAAAAAACAAAATAGCCTCACAGACATCGAGTACTTTTCAACCCCCATCTCCACTGTCAGATTTCGTCACAAAAAACCCCGCATCTTCACACATAACGTCGCATATTTTATCTTCTACCGTCTCCTATTTTAATTAAATACACTCTCCTTTCATACCGTCACGTCGCTTATGAATTTCCTATTATCTTATCAAGATAATTATAATGCATCAGAAATAGAAATCTATCATTTATTCATGTATGTAGTCAAGAAAGTGGCGCTTGTAGGCTTATGTATGTAGGTAAATAATTTATTTCCACGGGTGCGTGGTGCAGTGGTCGACGTCGTTGGATTTCGTGACGGACTTTACTGGCTCAATTCTCAGTACGAGCAGTATTTTTTGAATTCATTCGATTCGTGTTGTCTTTAGCCCGCCCGTTGACTGATAGCGCTGAGACGCCTGATTTTGTTGTGTTATAAATTGGTATTCAAAAATAAATAGAGTTAAAAGTGTTAAAACTATCACTGAGATGATTTTTTTATTCAAATATGTATGCATTATTTGATATCATAATCTCTTTGGATGTATTTAACACAAATACTGATGAATTAAAGTTTGAAATCTTAGTTGTTGGAATATTCGTAAATTGTCTCAGCAGGGAAGAGGTTAAATGTCTTCTCACTCTTTTGATTTCAAAAGCGGGGCGTAGCAAGAGGGACTATCTTACCACTATTCATGTTTCAGACTTATCCTTCCTATGCCTACACTCGTCGAATTAAAGAAAGGTTGAACGGCTGAGTAAAAAGCAATTGCCGTAGGAAGAATTGTTGAAATTTGGAGACCATATAAATTGAGAACGGACATGGATCAAATAATAAAAAATGTAAAATGTAAAATGTAGCATTTACGTGGTATAAATATCTTCATCGCAAGTCACTCATCCAATGGAATCCTAACGATGTTTCTGAAAGAGGTCATTCAACTTTTCTTTTTAGGAAAAAGGAATTATAAAAGCATGGTTCTGGAAAGGAGAGGTAGTTTTTCATTATGAGATGATAGAAAAGATCAAGAAGTAATATAAGCAATAAAAATAATAACACATTTTAAGTACTTTTTCCACATAATAAATTACAAGAAAAATAACTAATGTAATTTGCTTCAATTTATTTGCTTAGTTGTTTTACCAACTGTTTGTCATACCTTGTTTTTCATACTTAACTTTTGCATAAATATCATGTTTTATTATATTCCTTATCAGTTGACAGTGCTCGCCATGAGCGAAACCGGTCCTGGTCAAATAAATTTTATGTGGAAAAAGTACTAAAAATGTATTATTATTTTTATTATATTGCCTTTCCACCAAGTATTGATAGTGAACACCTTAAAAGTGAGTAATATAAACATTAAACTATTATTTAAAACGGTTGAAGAATCTTAGAAAAGAACAATATAAAAGTTTCAAAACTAAGCAGATAAACACAGAAGTTTTCACAGGATACAAGAAAAATTTACTTTAATACCATTTCCTTATTTTTTCATAGTGAACTCAAACTCCAGTAAAAACAGGGGAACATGTTTATTTTCGCTGAAAGTAAAAGCCAATAAAATGACACAAATAAAAACAAAGGTGATGTCCTTCTCTTCTTATTCGGGGGTTTACCGAACCCGGCCTGCCCTGCTACAAGGCCGCCGCAATCGATTTGCAACAGCACGTGGAGGTTCTTACTTACGCGCCCACACTGAAAGCCTCCTGATAACCTCCATCCTACCCCCGTCCCTGTGGGGTGGAAGCGGAAGCGACGCGGTGTGTGCGCGAACTAAAGCGAATGTATTATACACCGGTGATACTAATAATGTGTAATGCGATGGTTGTGTTTTACGCATATATCTCACTATATTTATAATGAAGCATCTAAGATGAAAGATTTATAAGTTACTCACTTATATGTTTAATAAGTTTAACAAGTCAAACATGAGGCTTATAATTCTGTGGTATAATTTATTATATATATTATTCTGCGGTGGCAATAAAACTTAAAGCTCTAATATCAAAATATTTTACTGTGATGAGTAAGAATTCTCTCGTTCAGTTGTCGTTTTCAATTGCCGATCATTGAATATAAAACGAGAAAAATTTCGATTGAGATATTAAATGTAAGAATAATAACAGTTTCGATTTCTTTAAAAGTAATAAAAGCTTAAACAAAATCAATTATAAGATTTAACATAAAGCAGTTGACTCGCCACAATTAAATTTATTTCTCGTGTGATTTCCCTGGTCCCTTTCTCACGTCAAGTAAGAATCTTATATATAAAACCGAAACGGCGTATGTATGTCTGTGGGTCTGTAATTCCCTTTTTGCATTGTTGGTCATCAAGTTGCCATAAAAACGAATATGAAAGAAAATATGTTTCAATTTTTATCGGCGAAGACATTTAGTCAAAATGTAATAAATTAGTCTTCTACTGAACTTTTACCGGCTTTTATTAATATAATAATGTTTATTATTTACGTGAAGGTATTATTTGACATTTCTTTGGCAGCAAATTAGATTTTTTCCTTGAATTTGGACATTTTAATGGGCGAGAATGGGGCTGTCATCAAATTAAATAAAGTTTGTGATTTTATTTAAATTCTATTTTGGATGTTAGATTTTGTGATATAATTATGTCGAATGATATAACATTAAATAATTATTGGTCGCTAAGTCCGAGCGACGCCGGGTAGCAATACTAGTAAATAATAAGACCCTTAATTTTGGTAACTTATAATTTAAGAATTCAAATAACGTATCTTTAAATAAAAATCATATTATTTTTTTATTGTTTTTGATATCAGTTTGATGGAGCATCAAGTTCTAAGGCGTGTTAGCGCCAAAGTTCTTCCAGTCTCCTCGTCTCTAAATGTTTTAACTCTTGAATTTTATTTGTTGACATTCCCTTCCTATCGCTTCCGACAGGAGGGCGCGATCACTACAGTTGAGAAGTCAGTTTAATATTGCGTCTCTATCTAGGGAGGGTCATCGAGAAGAATAGCTCTGGGCCTATATCGATTCACTGAGGCCTTCTCGTCATAATTCTGCAAGCAAGAGATTGTTGGGTTACCGTGAAGGCCCACAGCCTTATGAAACTTTTTAGAGGTTTCACGAACGAATTCGCGAATAGTTGGCACACTTAAATCTCTGTGTAACAGCGAACCACGCACGAACGATGGAGCATCACATATTTGCCTCAATGACTTATTCTGAACAACCTGGAGAGTCTTCAGATGCTTTTGGTGAGCAAAAGCCCACACTGGTGTAGCGTACACCATAATTGGACGAGTTATTGCTGTATATAGGAGAAGTTTACTCTTTATGGATAGTTTGCTCCTAGCATTAAGCATAAAGTACTTTTTCGGTTTAGTAGCATTAGCTTGGCGCTTTTTAATCGCGGTGTGTTCGTTAAAATTCAGTCTCTTATCTAAGGTTAGTCCAAGATACTTGATAGTGTTAGACCATTTGATCTCTGTATTGTGCATTCTAATGCAATTGAAGTTATGTTTTCTAATGAAGCGTTTAGAAAAAATTATTGCTGCGCTCTTTTCTGCGTTGATTTTAATTCTCCAGTTGTCACACCAGTCCGCAATGGTATCGACAACTGTTTGGACGTGTGCAACTGCGCTTTGCCGATTACGAGATTTAGCCAAGATGGATGTATCATCTGCGTACTGGGCTATAATTCTATCACTTTCCCCACCGGTGGGAATGTCATAGGTATATATATTATACAGTATGGGTCCTAAAACAGAGCCTTGTGGAACCCCCGCAAGTGTTGACCTCGTTGAGGACCGGATTCCATTCATTTTGACCTGAAAACGTTATTATAGATTTCATCTGAAGATCACGTGTCACAAAATAGTAACAACTAGTGGAACAACAAAGTGATCATTTTTAATTAAACAAGAACAATTACGAATTCCTATAAAATATGGTCGATAAAAAAGCATAATTGTTAAGTGAACAGAATAATACTAATGAGTAGGTGCAATAAAAACTCTTTCTAACTTTCATATGCTAGCTTAATTGACTCTCATTCATACTCCAACAACTATTTGAAAGATTTTTATCAATACATTTTCAAATATATTAGGACACGAAAATGGTGTTTCTAAAATAATGCTTTTTGCCAGAACACTTTGACACCTTACTTTGAAAACGTTCTAACTGCTCTTGACACTGTTTTGAGATATGAGTGTTTGAAGTTTCGATAGTTTAAAATTTACTTATAACAATAAGCAAGTAAAACTCTTTTAAATTACTCATTTTAAGCATATTTATTCACAACGGTTGCCGATAAATAATGATCTAAAATCGTTAAATGATAGAAATAATGATGACAATCTTAGAACTTTGTCAAATAAATTTAGAAAAAAAAAGTGTGCAGATGTAGTGCAACTCCGAAATTCTGCTTACTCCGTTAATCAACCGTAGATAATTCTAAAATTCATATATATGATAGAATGCGGTAAAAACAAGATTTTCCGACAAAAAGGTCATTTTAGGCAAAGATGACAATTAGGACTTTTTCAAAGTAAGGTAACGACTTGTTAAAATGATTTCAGGTTATGGTTATTTTACAAATATCCAGGTACATACACGAATGAAAAATACAAACATTCATAAATTTGCAGACCTGATTTCGATGGCTAAATAAAGAATCTTCATCATTATCTGTGGATGTAATGTCAGATTCAACAAGAGAAACCATTTATTACTAGCAGATTATTTCTTTATTCTTTCGGCAGTTTAACGGCTCAACAAATAGTTTTATCGCCCTTATAACATATCATCTATCGCAGCGTTGACGACTTATCCTCTTCGGCGAAAGAAAGAAAACAATGTCCGATCAAGAAAACGATAACGGAATAGCTTTACTTGTCAGCGATACTGACACATACTTGCTACTTTAAAGCAGCCGTTTGCAACAATGTTTGCAATAGAAACACATTTAAAGATCCAATAAAGACCCTCTTTTCAATGATGACGTAACACAAAAATATAAGTTTTATCCTTATATGGAGCATATTTTTACTTCTGTTGATTTTTTTTGCGTAAGCTTTTTGCTATTTCAGTATACTGCCGTGAAAAAATTACAAAACTTTTTTTTTGAAATTTTGAATTAAAAATTTATAAAAAGTGGTTGAACTAATGTGTTTGTAAACCAGCAGTTAGTATTTGCGTTGACTGCCGCTTTGCTTACTAAACTAGAGTTGCTTGTAAGCTAAGAAATTCCTATAATTTCGGCATATGTAAGTTTTGTGTAGAGTGTTCTAGTTATAATACGGAAAGAAAAATAACAATGTATTTTAGTTCTACATAAATTATTTTATATATTTGTTGATAGCTATTTCGGCTTACGCCTTCGTTAGAACTATGTTTTTAAACCTGTATTAGAGATAGTTTATATACCCATGCTAGACATGGTGCCCCGTACATCATCTCTTTCTGTTGAAACCATACCTACGTCACATGAAAGAATTTAAATAAGTTTGATTTATTGGTCTATAGACTCTAAAGTAATGGTGGGAAACAATAATTTGGGTATTTTCGGGTTATTTTATCGTGTGAAACCACTTAAAATCTGCAATGTCTAAGTGCATCTATTTAGAATTGTTTTAAGTTTATTGTTTGTTACAAAAACATAGTTCTGACGAAGGCGTAAGCCGAAATAGCTATCAACAAATATATAAAATAATTTATGTAGAACTAAAATACATTGTTATTTTTCTTTCCGTATTATAATGGAGTTCTACCAAGTAAATGCCTACTCAATCAATATATGTTCTAGTTATTATACTGCAATAATTCAGCAAATGGCATTCATGACTCAATTGCAGAAATTTTTGCGAGCTAGTGTTTTTTTCTTTGTAAAAGCTGTATAAGAATCATACACAAGATACTAAGTATAAACTTGATTTCAGTGGCAAAGCTAGTCACACCGATTTAAATTATTATTCAATTTACTATTTTCAAGCACATTGGTACATGTTTCAAAATCAGTCCAATGCAGATTTGCTGGGGCCATGAATGTGAGGGGTAAACTCATTCTTTCGATAGTCGTTGTGAAAGGCGGCCATAAAACATTGGCTGCATATGCACAACGGGTGGTATGGTAAAATCAACTTGCTATTCTGTCGCTCAGCAACTCAATTGCAAATGAGTAAGTCAAAAAAAAATCTTTTTGTCACCATACAGTTACGTTAGTCAACAAAGAAAATCATATTTATAAGCTAAAAATCAAGAAAAAATAGTTTACTTTGCTAAGGAAGTTTGTATCATTTTCACCTTTATCTTAGGATTATAAATTGTCCATTAAGCTATGATTGAATAAAGAATAAAACTATGTTTGATAGGTAAGATGTGCATAAATTTGTTAACTTGAGAAAAAATATGCATAGTTAACTCAAAATATCCGTTCGTTCATTCAAGCCCGTGGTCTCCATAGTCGAACAGGACAGGAAAGTTTTCCACGATATTCCCAAATACTTAATAAGCTTAAGTCGCCCTATTCACATCAAAGTTTTTTAACAAATCCAGATAACGCCAACCCAACTTACGCGAAATTGCAACACTCTTTTTAATTTAAGTCTGTTAAAATAATAATATTTCAAAAATAAATTACTTTTGAAACTGTGCATATTTTTTACATCGTGTCCCTACTCAGTCTGGAACATATCGACTTATAGTTTTATCTACAAACAATTGATTATAATTCAACCTTTTTTGGACAGAGCATGATGAATGAGCTCGAAAGAACTAGATTTAAGTTTATTACTTTCTGTATATCGATCGCTATCTGAAAGCGGCAGTAAGATACATAAAAAAATCTAGTTTCGTAATTATATATATATTAAGATTTGTTTCATCTTTGTGAAACAGTCAATTATAGTTTTATTTTGTTTTTTTTCGTCGTTAATAATAGATTAAATAGTAAAATTTTGTTTGTATCTAAAAAACAACGACATGTTTTGAAGAAGCAGGGCAAGATCAATAAATCTTACAGAGAGATTTTGCCTTTAAATACGCTCATTAATTTTCTCTTAGTATTGGATTGGTATGCTTATCTGAAAATCGACTTTTTTACTTTACTTCCTGTTGATGTCAGGTAGCGATTTGCTTTCTGTCGCTGGCCCGCATTGTCCGTTTTTATCAGGATCGCATGAGAGGTAGGTAGGAAGGAATGAAAGTATCACATGTTATTCTTTTTTGTCTTCTGATACTTCGTTGAATATCAAATATATAACCAAACTAGAGACTCCAATCACTCGACATCTCAACTACTCGAGTATCGAGTAGTAAAATTTGATAATACTGTACCAAAATGTATATTATTATTACAAATTTGTGAATACAGTGGAACCCCGATTTTAGGTTCTCGCATTATACGTTTTCCGGCGTGGTGCGTTCATTTTCTAAACCTCCGTCCGTCACTCGAGGAGAGGAATTTAGGGATCGGAGATGGAGAATCAGGATGCTCTTTAATAAAAAACGATCTCAGAATGTCAAATAGTGCTATTGCACACACAATTTATTAAAGTTCGGTACACAAGTTATATTTAAATTACACACAAAAATAAAGTACAGAAGTTATACTCAAAATGACACAAATACTGATTAACAATTGCGAAAAGCCGATACTAGGGACTGTACGCGATTAAAAGATACTCGAAGGAGGGAGGATACCTCGACCAATCTTGCAAAGAAGTGCACTCGAGGAGTTTAAAACTCTAACTGCCTGTAAAAAAGCGGTTCTTGTAGGTAGAAGACCGTTGGAACAAAAGATCGATAAAAACGTCAAGTAAGATAAGCAATCTTATTTATAGGTTATTGCACTTAATATGAGATACCGTGCACTCGGAGTGTGACACAGCCAGAGACATTTGGGAGCGAGCCGCCCGTATTACAAAATTGAATTTATTTGACTGAGGCGAACAAAAGATCGTTCGAGAGAGTGCTGATGTCCTACCATACTAGGAGGTGTCAAATCCCCCTACTTCTGATAATCAGCAACTATCTCGGACGTCTTCCTCAATCAATGGTTTCGCAAGAAAAATATAATAACAACAACAAAACACTAGACCAAAGTGTTACAGGTCAACATTGCTGTCTAAAGGATTGGTAGCTCAAAAGGACAGTGGTAAAGCTCAAAGTTAAAAAAATCAAACAGATAATAAAAAGAATTATTAAAAAAAGTTACATCTTTGTATAAGAAGGCAAGTTATTTAAATTTATCATTTTTCTTGTTTTAAAACAAACAAGGGCAATTAAATATGGGTTACACAGTTAATAGAGTCAAGTTTAATTCAAATTAAAGTCAAAACACACACACACACTGTAGTTACACGAAACACATCACTATATGGACCGGGCTCGTACGAATGGCGAGCGCGGCGGCGGCGTAGGGGCGTCGGCTTCTGGCGTCGGCGGCTCGACGTCGGAGGTAGGTTCAGCAAAAGGCTGCGGCACGGGGCGGAGATTGTCGACGTGTGTCTTCCGTGCGGCTCCTCTCACGTTTACCCAGTAGGTATGGGGCGAGTTTCGCGCGATTATTGGGAACGGACCTTCCCACCTGGGAAGTAACGCCTGGGGGGCGTTACGTTTGGAGATAGTGGTGTTTCGCAGATAAGCTTTGTCGCCGGGGTTGAATGTAGGGGCCTGGGCTCTATTTGCGGTGCCGTAGCGTCGTCGGAAGTACTCGTCCTGATGCCGTAGAAGACTTGCATCAGCGTCTGCCCGTTGATGGTCCAGGAATCTAGGAGGCTCTGGATTCAGCTGCGATCGCCATTCACCTGGGCGGCACATTTCGTAGCCCAATACGGCTTGGCTAGGCGTCAGGCCGGTTGCTGCGTTCTCGCGCACTCGTAAAGAGAACAGGGTGTCCAGCAATACCTCGTCCCAGCGATGGTAACCGCCTGCCTCTAAGCGGATGCGCAGAGCCTTCTTTATCTCCTGGTTCCTCCTCTCCGTGGGGTTAGCGCGTGGATGGTAGTTGGGAGTCGTCCAGTGTTCGCATCCCCATCTATCCAACGTGTCAACCCAGTTCCTGTTACGGAATTGGGGTCCATTGTCTGTCAAGACGGCTCTGGCGTAACCAAAGCTATGGAAAACTCGCTTAAGCAACGGCAGTGTGGCTGCTGTTGTCGCGGCCGCCAGTGGAAACGCTTCCACCCATCGGGAGAAGAGGTCCGTTACGACCAGGAGGTACTTCTTCCTACCCGTCGTTATAGGAAAAGGGCCCATATAGTCAAGGGCCACCACTTCGAACGGCCTCGTAGCTTCTTTGTGGGAGCGCTGCGTAGCCGGCGTTTGTAGCGCACCGCGCTTTCTTGTGGAACAAGCGGGGCACTGTCGGACGTAGGCCTCTACGTCTGGCCGCCTCTTCTTCCAATAGAAGCGATTTGCAATCGCTCGGCCGGTTTCGTGCGCTCCGGGATGACCCGCACTTAGGTCCTCGTGATACGCGCGGATTACTTCGCGGCGTATCGAAGGTGGCACATTTGCCAGGTACTGCCCGTGGTGGTTGACGTGGCAGAGGATGTTGTCCCTGACTCTAATATTCCGGCATCGTTGGTGAGCATCTGGATCATCAATATTTCGGATACGGGCCTGTATCCTGGGGTCAGCGCGCTGGGCGGCGACTACCGCCTCGAACACGTCACCGAGTTCAAGAACTAGAGCTGTGGGCGCTACGTCGGTAGCTCCGCCGGTCGGTCGGCACATCCTCTCGACGTCTTCTTCTACTCCAGGCTCGGAGTCGGGATTGCGTGACAGAGCGTCGGGGAGTTGGTTGTGCTTCCCGGCGCAGTGTTCGATGGTGAAGTTGAATTCGGAGAGCAGGATCGCCCACCGAGTCAACTTCGCTCGCTCATCTTTGGCCGTGTTGAGCCACGTCAGGGCTTTATTGTCAGTAATCAGTGTGAACGGACGGTCTTCAAGGTACGCCCTGTACCGTTTGATTGCCCACACAGCAGCGAGTGCTTCCTGCTCGTTGCTGTGGTACCGCCGTTCCACTTCGGAGAGACGGGCACTGGCGTAGGAGATTATATCTCTCCCTCCGTCCTCTCGGGGGTGGAAGAGGACTGCTGCTATTCCGTGCCCACTGGCATCGGTCTGCAGGGCGAAGCGCCGTGTAAAGTCGGGGCGTGCCAACTGCAGAGGTTTTCGCAGAGCCTCTTTCACTCTATTCATGGACGCCTGTGCTTGCGGGGTCCACCGAAATTTCGTGTCCGTTTTTAATAAGTCTGTCATCGGAAAGGCGAGGTCGGCGAATTCTGGCACATACTCTCGCAGCCAATTGCAGAGCCCAAGAAATTCGCGCAGCTCACGGCGCGTGTGCGGAGTAGAGGCCTCCTCTACGCCTCGTAAATGGCTCGGCTGAGGTATGTTTCCGGTGGCCGTCACTTGGTGACCCAAATAGTCGACCGTGTTCCTTCCGATCTGGCACTTATTGCCTGACACGCGTAAATCGTGCTGTTCCAGCCTCTCGAATACCAGGCGCAGGTGTCGGAGATGGTCCTCCCACGTATTACTGTAGACTATGATGTCGTCTAAGTATACGAGGCAGAATTTTTGTACATATCCGACTAGTACATCCTGGCTCATGAGACGCTGGAACGTCCCTGGTGCGCCTTTCAGTCCGAAGGGCATTACCGTGAATTGATAACACCCTCCGTCCGGAGCGTTAAAGGCTGTCAGGGCCTTCGTGTCCTTATGGAGTGGCACTTGCCAATAACCAGTTTTGAGATCCAGTGAGCTGAAGACGGTTGCTGGTCCCAAGTCTTTCAGGGTTTCGTGGATCCTGGGCAGGTGCGTGGCTTCGTCTTTTGTGCGGGAGTTCAACTTCCGGTAGTCGACGCAGAAGCGAGGAGTCCCATCCTTCTTCTTGACAATCACTACCGGAGAGCTGTAGGCGGAGCGGCTAGGTTCTATGACCCCGTCGGCGAGCATCTGCTGCACTTCTGTCCGGATCAATTCTTTTGTGCCTTCCGAGTGCCTGTGTGGATTTGCGCGGAAGGGCACCGGATCGGACAGACGAATTTCATGCACTGCCGTGCGACATTTGGGTCCAGTGGCCGCAAATCGACTGCCGAAAACTTTCAGTATTCGACTAAACCGGCCAATCAGGTGGTCTGGTACCGCTTCGTTCAGTGGCGGCACTTCGGGGGTGGTCGCCATTGAAGGTTTGATGAGGGTGGCACAGTGCACGGTGTGTCGCAACTCGCGGCCAAAATGCAAGCATCTACGCTTGAAGTCGAGACTGGCTTCTTCGCGTTCAAGCCAATCCAGCCCCAACAATAAGTCGAAGCGTAGATCTTCTACGACGAACGCCGTCGTTGTAAACGCCTCATTCTGCAAGCGGCCCGTTACGTCGACTTGCCCAACTGTCGGAAGCGTGCCCCCTCCAGCCAATCGCAGACCGGGTCCGGCCTGCCCTCGTTTGTAGTGCGGCACTAAGTCACTCCGAATAATCGTATGTGTTGCCCCGCTATCGATTATTGCAGACAGTGGTTGTGTCACGTTCGGGAGTGACAAAGGTACTCTTAGTAATCGCTGGTTGGCAATAGGGGCCGTTTCGTTGATCCCTACTACAGGATACTCTTCTAGTTCCTGTAGTATTCTATTGGTCGTGAGGTTCTTCCGAGGAAATGGTACGGGAGGTTCCTCGACCTTCGTCCTCGGAAGAGAGGTCCATGACCTCTGTCGCGGTGCGGGCACTGGTGGTTGCGATGCTGTCAGCACATCATTTTCTTTGCGCACGTTTATAACTTTATTGTTTATGTCGTCAGAACAACTATTGGTATTGTTGAAACCACTATCGCTATTGTCGGTAATGTCAAAACCACTGTTGTTATTGTTTATAATATCCGCACCATTCAACTTGTCTATATTTTCTTCATCAACGTTATTGTTATTGTTTATAATTTTTACACTTTTAAAATTGTTTATATTTTTTTCACACACGCTATTGTCATTGTCAATACTTTTTACACTATTAAAATTATTATTATTTTTTTCTCTATTGTTTATAATTTTAACCCTATCTCTAACACTAATATTATTTGACAAATTTTTATTTTCATTGTTATTAACATTGTCTACACATTTTATATTTCTATTTTTAATTCTATCCTTAACACTACAATTGTTTGACACTTTTATATTTGCGCTTTTGATTTGTGCCAACCCTACACTATATTTGTTCATATCGGGTGTTTTTGGCACCCCTACACTACCGTTCGGCACTTCATTATCGATAACGGGCGCTGCGCATTGTTCGGTAACGGAAATGTTCGTTATCGTAGACGGTCGTACACACTGGGGACTTCCAGATGTTTCCGTCAGCATAAGGCAGGTTCCTGATGCTGATGATGGAGACATCTTGGCAGTCTGTTCGACCTGTCTGATGCAGCGGTCCCGTCAACGTTGGTTGCCATTGTTATTAGAGCGCGTTGGGCACTCCCTTGTCAGATGCTGTCCGTGACAGTGCCAACAATCTAGGCGGGTGGGCTGGCGTCTATTCTTCCGCCTACCTTCTTGGTGGTTAGGCGGGGGTCTGTTGGTGTCTGTCCAGTGCTCTCCTCTTGGTGCACTATCTTCTGCCCGCCTCCATCGTACTTGAGGCGGAGGTGGCGACACGTGACGTTGACGAGGGGCGTCGCGGTGGACGACATAGTACCGCCCTTGGTCTTCGTCGTACAGACGAACCATCTCGTCTTCGTACATCCTGCCACTTCTTGGTGGCTGTACGGTACGTGGTTCTTGCACGAGGTGTGGTGGCTGGATGGTGGTCTGTGGCTGCATGGTATATGGCAGCTGCAGAGAATGTATCGGTGCCACTCGAGGGCGACTGATCTCCATCGTCTGCGCCGCCTCGATGAGCTCATCGAGCGTTGACCATGACAGCTTCGCTGTTCTGTCCTCGTCACGAGGCGTCATAAGGCGGTGCACTGTTTTTGCCAGGTCCCGTTGATCGGCTCCTGGCGCACATACCATTGCGATGGCTCTCTTCTGGTCAAGGAATTCGACCAGGTCTTCGTCGTCAGCCTGCTTAACATACTGGAACTCGAATTTCACGAGTACTTTTCGCTCCTCATTTTTATACTGCCGCAGCAGCTGGAAGGTAAGCATGGACCAGCTGCTCGGCTTTGATTTGAGCGATTCCCACCATCGCTTGGCCTCGCCTCTAAAACTTGCCACCACTTTTATAATTTTAACTTCTTCTCTGGTCTTCGATGCAGAGAAGATGCTGTCGCAGTCCGCGAGGAATCGTGTAATGTCGGCCCTTGAACTTCCGTCAAATGTAATCACAAAGTCCACTTCTTTGTGGTCATTTTTCTGGGGTTCGGGGGCGGCATCTCTTGGAGGTGTGAGCGTTGGTGACTCCATGCTGACTCGGCCTTGGGGCGAGCCGACTCTGTCACTTTCACTCATATTGTTTAAATGTTCATTATTAATTAGGGCGCCACAAAGTACGCTCGTACTTTGAACACTCTGAGATCGGGTGAGCATGGATGAGGATCAGGATCAGGATGTGGATTCCGTCGTTGTCGAACGACGTCGGTCCCACGTTACTGGGAGCCAATTGAGACGACCTTGATTCGGGTTCTCTCGTAAAACAAGAGAAAACCTCCGTCCGTCACTCGAGGAGAGGAATTTAGGGATCGGAGATGGAGAATCAGGATGCTCTTTAATAAAAAACGATCTCAGAATGTCAAATAGTGCTATTGCACACACAATTTATTAAAGTTCGGTACACAAGTTATATTTAAATTACACACAAAAATAAAGTACAGAAGTTATACTCAAAATGACACAAATACTGATTAACAATTGCGAAAAGCCGATACTAGGGACTGTACGCGATTAAAAGATACTCGAAGGAGGGAGGATACCTCGACCAATCTTGCAAAGAAGTGCACTCGAGGAGTTTAAAACTCTAACTGCCTGTAAAAAAGCGGTTCTTGTAGGTAGAAGACCGTTGGAACAAAAGATCGATAAAAACGTCAAGTAAGATAAGCAATCTTATTTATAGGTTATTGCACTTAATATGAGATACCGTGCACTCGGAGTGACACAGCCAGAGACATTTGGGAGCGAGCCGCCCGTATTACAAAATTGAATTTATTTGACTGAGGCGAACAAAAGATCGTTCGAGAGAGTGCTGATGTCCTACCATACCAAAAAAACTCACATAGCATAGTCAACGGAAAAACAATTTTAAAATAAATATATTACCTGACACTAAAATCCACGCGTTAGACTCTGTTAAGCACAACGGTTAAATATTATTCATATATATTATTATATAAGTCTTTATTTATAAATTACGAGTATTACTCGATTATTCTTCAAAATACTCGAGTATCGAGTACTTGAAATATAGACGAGTATTCTCGATTATCGAGTATTCGATAATCGAATTGGAGTCTCTAAGCACAACTAATAGGCTATACATTAATTCAATAAGTATAAGCTTTTTACTTATGTGCACACAATTATTGTTTTCTAAGTATTTTCCGTCTTGTTGAGTTAATTTTCGGAGCTTATAAATTCATTAGTCTACCTTTCATAGATGCGAGCTCTGATATTCCAATATTTCCAAGGTTGCGCACCGCTATAAAAGGTGGGTTACCACGTGGAGACACCTCGTAATTATCTTTCAGTTTCGACATAGGCTTTGGGCCGCTTTTCATGTCATGTCACGTGTTATACGCGATACAACCTGTCAAACCTTACCTCACTTATTATCGATTATAACGTTCGCATTATTCTCACTCAAATTTATATGTCTTAGTTTGGAGCGTAATTTAAAAGTAACACTGTACACAATGAACATCGTAATAATGGGTTGCCAAATGAGTTAAAACATTAACGGAGAGCAGGGATGAGATTTCAGTTATCGGGATTAATTTTTTATGAGTTCCGGGATTCAAAAAATAACTCATAGGAAAATATAACAGTTAAATTATACATTTAATGTAGTATACTTTTGTATTATGGTAACTATAAACTATAAAATAACATAAAACATTATTTTTGGGGAAAAAATAGGTGGAGTTTCAATGTCAGATTTAATTCTTTTTAGTTGTTAGTTCAAGTTCATTCCGGTACTTGAAATGCCTGAATATACCGAAAGGATAGTAAGGAAACTCATGGAAATTTTCAAAGTTTTAAAGTTTTGATGTTGAAATCCCATCAAGCACCTTCAGTATAAAACTTAAATTATTCAATGATATATATTATTAGATTTTAAAAAGAAAATATAAATATTTGGCATTACATCTAATGCCAATGCGCCAAATATTTTAAATTGTCTAAGTCATACGAGATTAACTCGATTATAAATAATGAATCCGTTGTGAACCTCTCAACAATAAATTGCATACATACACCTAGACCAAGGTCTCTTTTTCAATTGAAAAAATCTGACCTTGCCGGGAATTGAACCCGAGCCCACCTGATCGCTAGAACAAAGCTCTTGCCACTAGACCATAGAGACCGACCGACATTATGTATCACTATTACGGTGTTGGTATGTTTTTAATTCATAATTTTTTAATAAACAAATAAAAAATATTTGGCATTACAGCGAATGCCAATGCGCTAAATATTTTAAATGGTGAAAATCATACGGGATAAAATAATAAATAATGAATCAGTTGAGAGCAACTCAACAAACAATTGCATACGTCCATGTCCAAGATCTTTTTTTCAATGAAAAATCTGACCTTGCCGGTACTTGTCGGTACTGACCGCTAGGGCAAAGCTCTTGCCACTAGACCACAGAGACCACAAGAACCTAATGGTCTTGACGGCACCGTGTGGTGGCCATATGATCCGAATAGGTAGCGGATATGGAAAAGAAATGTTTAAAATAAATAAAACATATTTTTTAGTAAATAAAATAAATTCTAATACAGGATTTTGATTGTCTTACTTCATTAAAGAGATAATTTTTAGTTTTCTTTTATTTAAATTAATTAGACTATCGATGGGATTAAATAATAATAAGTAGAGTTAGTAATTCGTACGTTCAAAATTATGAAAAGTCGTTATAAATCGTGAAAGCATATGTATTAATAGAAGCAAACTATTTAATTGAAAATTCATTCAGCGTGGGCAAAATTCAAAAATGGAACGAAAAGAACTATTCAACAAAAGCAGGATTTTAAACCCTTCGTCTATTTTGACATTCATAATTTTGTTTCGTATCTCTGTGATGTTATTACCCACCCCACTTCTCTTTCGCATCTACCCACCCGATTCGCTTAAAACCTATTAGCCACCGGAAGGAAAGCCCTGACAAAACCACACATCTACCCAGCAAGGGAGCAAAGTATTATACAATGGAAATTGGTTACACATTTCGGTATGGAAGTATTAACGGTGCCTGTATATTTGATACATTATTTATTTCGATTATCAATCCGACGCGTGTAAAAGTGGCGCCATTTCCCTAAGTACACACAATTTCGTAACCATAATCTGACTGTTGAGTGTTAAGTGTGTGTCGCAAAAATTACACGCGTCAAGTGTTCGAGTGTGACGCTTTCGTGCGGCATTTTGATAACATGCCCGAACCGCATATTTTTTTTTTCACTTTCAATATTGAGCGTTTTGATTACTATTGGAAGGACCGAACATAAGTTTATTTAATGATAACTAGTTATTATTTTGTAGCTCAGCCTCGTTATTCAATGAAAGATAATGTAGAGATGGTATTAGGAAATTACAGATTTTTAGTTTACTTCCAATAATTCCATGAGTTGTGTCACTTACAACCAGGGTTTCACCAGAATTACTAAATTATGTATTTTTAATCCATGCCCTCTCCCAATGTGAAGCATATGTTCTTAATGAAGTTAATTCAAGATATTTTTTCTACGAGAACTGCTTGTTACTTAGTCGTTCAACCTCTTTTTAGTTAAATGAGAGTAGTGATAGAAAGGATATGGCTATGGCAAGGCTGGTGTTTAGCTAGTCGCTCTGGCTACGTATCACTTATAGGATTGAATAAGTCGAAGGTACTTTTTAGACAACACAGACACACATGCCTTCAAACAGAAAAAGATAAATCGATGAAAATCTGCTCGTTCTGGAACCCGCGACGCCGTATGTTTAATTTACAATTTAGAATTTTTGTTGAGAGTATTCATTTTAAGTATTGATATTTTAACCCTACTTATGATTTTGAATTTTTTTTTGTTACATTTTTTAAACCGTTTTATATGTTTCTTTTTTTGGGTAAATATAAACTTGTTCTTTTGTATATCTCATCAGTTGGCAGTACTCGCTACGAGCGAAACCGGTCCTGATCTACATATATCAGAATACATGTGAAAATTGTACTACATATGTAATCTGTTTCGTTTATTTAAATAGTGCCTTTCTATCAAGAAGTGACAGTTAATTAACACCTTAAAAGTAATAAGAGTAAGTGATAGTATTGCGTTTAAAACCCAGATAGACCTAAAACTTTTTTTGTCATTTTGATATTATGTTACAAATTCTTAAGATATATATATGTTACAATGAAACTGTATTCTCAGTGAAAATGTATACTTCTCCAAGCTGTCATTGAAATTAAATTTGACCGCCCTATCTTCAGCCCTATGTTTTTACGAAAGTGACTACTTGCTGATTTTGTTTCATTGAAGAAAACCAAAATTTTAGGCCGGCAAATCATCGACTTGGGCCAATAATTTCAATGATCGTGACCAGTGAAATCATGTTGTCACACAAATCTATTACTTGATACATTTTCACTGAGAATACAGTTTCACTGTACCATATATACGAATAAAAATATGGAGGGGAAAAGCGTGCATATCATATGCTGACTGTTCTATTAAAAAATGGATTCACTGAGATGAGGACCGGTTTCGCGCATCGCGAGCGTTATCAACTGAGTTGAAACTGTATGATCAACTTTGACTGTTCCTTTAAGTGGTAGGTCTATCTAGGACGCAATGAAAGTGAAAGCTTATGTAATTGAAAAAAAAGGGTAATGAAAAATATTTACATTTTTATAAAAAGCTATCTACTAGTTATTCCTCACCGATATTATGAGCAACACATCACCATGCCACAAAGATATTTTATTACGAAATCCTAATGCGAGAGTTAATAAAACTAGAATGGTTCCAGACTAATATTTCATTTGCGGTTATCAAAATCTTGGAATATTTATTTATTTATTCATAAAAAAATACAAATCATGGAATTACAGCTTACACCAATACGCCATGCATTTTACAAATGTATTAAACATACACATACATACTTGCATACACATAATAAAAATTACAAATTGTTATTATATGAACTGAGAGAAAAAAAATATAAAACGCATTAGAAATTTTAAACATGTCAACGTAGTGAGTTCCGACAAAATCAAATTTTATTCATAAAATATAGTATTTGTCTGAACTCACTCACGTCAATATGAAATATGTCGACATCCGAAGCATTGCCGCTTAAAATTATTAAAGCTCTTCCCAGTAGCATTCCCATTGGCAGACTGGTTCTACCCCTTGAAAGAACAAACAACTCATGTTCACGATTCCTCAAAAAAATTTCAGGAACATTCAATTTAACATTCTCAAGAATGGTGGAATTCTCATTTTGGCCTCGGATAAGCCGGAAGAAATATAATGCCAAGTACATTTCTCTTCGAGCATTCAGACTATTGAAAGTATATTACATAAACGATTCAAAGACACAGAAATAACACTGCCTTTACTGAGTATATTCAATTATTAATGTTTTTAATTTAGATTCGTTTTTTCAAGTTTTTATGTAACAATAAAAACAATTTATATATTGTTTGACATAGCGAATTCGAATACTATTTGCAAAAAAATTACAATTTGCACTTTAAAAGTAGCTGTTGAATATAATTACAACTATGTAAAATTTGAATCGTTTGAATTTTGTACTTTTTCTTGAGCTTAGTTGCTAACGACTAGGGTTTCGCCTTTCGGCATCTTCGGGTATTTCCAGTGCACAAATTTACTTAAACTGTCAGGTCCTGGTTGTCACTTCAATTCATGGAAAAGTACAAAATTCAAACGATTCAAATTTTGTATTGAAATGCCATCAAACACCTTCAATCGAAATTCATAATAATAATGTGTATTCTTTAAGCCGGTACTAAAAAGTTTTGTCCGGTATTGCCAACCCTAACTACGGAATACCTTCCCTTTGAAGTCTGCGCACGCCGCTGTACTCTAAGCAGGTACGTGTACAACTCCAACTTTAATATTATCATAATGTGTGCTAGCTTGGATCTTTTTGCAGCAAATAATGAATTCAATCACTCAAAGCCAAGATGTTTAACGCTTTCGCGTAGGCAAATAGCGTGAGAAGGTATCAGATATTTTTTATTTGAATATATTACAAGTTAAAACACGAGAAAGTCTGCAACTTGAAAAGGTGCATATGAAAAGAAAACTCAACAGAAATAATTTAAGAAACGATAACTTATTCAAAGCAATGCTCCGAAATCAGTCATGTTAAGTTTTTACACGTTGTTTCGTTTTCAAGTGCCGATATTGTTATAATACTTTCGTTCGACTCAGCGGTAATTTTGTAGAAGTTCATTTATAATATAAAATTAAAATTGATTACTTTGTTATTACGCGTATTGTGTAACGAGAAGTTACACGTGTTTCACCTACTGGAGAATCACATTTGAAGTTTTAACGGTAGATATATTATAGCTCTGACGAAGGCGTAAGCCGAAAAAACTAACAACTATTTAGTACTTTTAAGATGTTCACTGTTGAGTGGCGTTATATTAAAAAAATAACACATTTTTTTCACTTATTCCGCATTGGATTTATTAGAATCGCCACAGGTTTCGCTCATCACGAGCATTATCAACTGATTTGATAATGCTCGCGATGAGCCAAATCGGTGTTGATCTTAATAAATCAAATGTAGAATAAGAACAAAAAATGCGTTTTTAATTTTTAATTGATTACTTTGTTATTCCACGTATTATGTAACGGGAAGTGACATGCGTTTCAACTACTTGAAATTGCTATTTCGTCAGAGCTACTAACAATATCTTATATATAAAACCGAAACGGCGTATGTATGTATGTGGGTCTGTAATTCCCTTTTGCATTGTTGTTGCAAGTTGCCATAAAACGAATATGAAAGAAAATATGCTTGAATTTTTATCGGCGTAGACATTTAGTCAAAATGTAATAAATTAGTCTTCTACCAACTATCTCCCGGCTTTTTTTAATATAATAATGTTTATTATTTACGTGAAGGTATTATTTGACATTTCTTTGACAGCAAATTAGTTTTTTCCTTGAATTTGGACATTTTAATGGGCGAGAATGGGGCTGTCGATATATGAAAGGGGCTGTGAAATGTCAATGCCAGTCTGAAATATTCATTTTAATTCCATTTTAATTGACCTAGACTTTTTAATTTTGAAAAAAGTTGTTTCAACTTGGCCCGTCTGAATTTACGCGCCGAAGTGAACATAACCCCAAACTGGTACGAGCGAAGCCGGGTAGAAATACTATATAATAACAGTAGAAGCTAAAATACTTTTCCTTATACAATTTCCCGCTGTGTTTTAATAGAGTTCCACCAACTAAGTAAATTCCAATTCAATAAACACCATTGAATATGGCATTAGTTGTCACATTATGTTCACTAAGCAAACGATTTTCATTAAATAAATTCAGTTTGATTTAAATATATTATAGTGTGATACCGTCGTTTCAAGTTGATGGTTAGGACTATTAGTAAGAGCTCTTTAAAAGTCAGATTGAAATACATATATCTATCCATTAGATACATTCGTGTTTTTGGATACAGTTCATAAATAATTTTTTGAACCTGTAACCATACAACGGAAATATACGCTTATAAATATTATGTTTGCTTCTTTCACACATGGTATATCGTCATATCTATGATCAACCTTCAACAACTTTTAAAAGATCTCGCGTTTCCATCACAAGAACGACCGGCCGCCTTAAATAAATCAAAATCTTAAATTATATTCTGCCGTTCGCGACTCACAAAGGCACATAATAATTAATCCAAAGTCTGTTAATTAACCCCTTTAGCAAATAGACAAGCATACGGAGATAGATTTTCGGTGAGACCAGATTCAAACGTTGCTATCGATGTTTTTTTAAAACCTTGTCCCTTCTCAATGTGGATCATGTGGAGCTTATTTCAACACATTTGTTTTCAGGTTGCTCACCGTTTACTTTTCTTTTTTGAAGAGTTAATGGATAGAAAGGATATAACAGAGCTATGGTTGAATGATAACTCTCAGTACGCCCTGTTTGTTTTTAAGATCCGATGCGTGTGGTAGGCACTGTAAGCAGCATGGAAACTAGTGACTCCAATTGAGGGGTTTAAATGCATAACCGCCTCTCTCCACAAAGTCAAATTGTTCAGCAATCAAAAAAACGATTTTAATCTTCAAGTATAATATTAGAATAATTTGCAAAGGGAACACAAAAAGTTTGTATGGTGAAAGGGAAAGGGGATTTGTGCATTTAGATTGTGGCGGTTTTGAACTTCACATATGGTGGAGATAGGCGGTTATGCATTTGATCGTCATTTTCGATGTCGATTTTAAATGGCTTAGAGGTAATTTTTTGTTGGTTTGAAGATTGCAGGGCATAGAACGTAAAGAACCTGATCATTAATCAATCATTATCTCAAAAAAATTTCAGAAAACGTAAGTATCTTAAAGAATCTTATTCAATTTCAAATTCTTCGTTGTATGTATACCCAATGACGCAGTAACAGAGCGATATAAAGTGGCCGACCAATATAGGCAGCGAGAAATGCAAAGGAATCTCCCCTTTATTGCGAAAGAGGCTGGAAGTAATTATTCACTTGTTCCCTTGCTCCGACCCTGTTAACCTTAGGGGCTATGTACCATCGATGTATTTTATGTGCGTCCTTACTCTCGGGGTGACAATGTCTTAAATTGGCCATTTTTTTCTTGCTACACACTAATATATATTTTTATTTTTCAATAAAACATGAAACCCAAATATTCTGGAAATCATTGGTTTTTTAATAGTCAAATAAACTTAGTAAATGAATACAATATTGTATTATTTGATTTGTTTATCGTGGATTAACTTTCCATTGATATGGTACTTAACCCTTTGCAAATTGTAAATTGAATTATACGTCAAAAGCGTTCGATAATCACAATCCGTGCCGGACTTCATATTATGTCATGCTGCTAACAGGTCACTTTATGAATTAACTTTTTAAATATTAACAGTAGCATCTGGAAGCAAACTCAAAATATTTGAAACACCGAGAAGTAAAATAAAGAGTCAAAAAGGGTAAATTTCCCTAGAGACATATTTAGTGTCCCCATAAATGTATCATACCTATGGCAATATTATTTTTGAATACAATTATAAAATAATGTATTCGAGTTCCAGAGCTTTAATACTGTTGATGGATTTGGCGGCAACCATTTGGAAGTTTATTACAAATAGTGAGACATGGTTCACGGTATAAAAGAGTTTCATAAGTCGGCTAAAGTTATTTATAATATTGTTAGCTCAAATTTTTAATTAAATGCGCATTGTTTTTAAAATTTTAAAAGAAATCTTTCAAGAAATTTATATCGAAAAATCATTCGGAAAATTTTTCCCGGCACTGGCAGTATTGCATGTATTTGAGGTACGGCCGATAAGGGGTTAATCAATTTTTACTTGCAAAGTTTCGTTTTTTTGTTGAAATAGTTAAATCAAAAGATAATTTCCATTGATTCACTTTCCAATTAAAACATTTTTAAATAAATCAAATTCAATATAGATAGTTTTGAAACAATAAATTATTTACTTACTATATTGGTGTGTTATGTGAGACGTTACTAAATGAATCCATAAAGAAACTGGGAGACGTACCTGAAACAAATAACATAAAAATAATTAAAACATGTACTTGTTTATAAATTTACTTGAAACAAATTGGACGTGGTTATTTATCGGTGAACGCGAAGAGGATCGCTCAGAAACAAAACTGATCGCGCGTAAAAGTTCAAAAATTCGAGATTCGAAAATTTTTATTTAATTTGGCTGTGTTGTTTCCACTATTACGGTGAAAGATAATTTATATTAATGAGTCATTTTAATGCGGCAACGGTGAAGATCGAGATTAAAGCTTTCTATTTCTGAAAATTTCCGACATTTAAATATTTAACGAAGAGCTTATTTAGATTATTGTCGACAATTATGATCAGAATTAAACTTGGCTAGATTTTTACATTACATACTTAGAGTGATATAATCTATGTTATATCAGTGATCATAAGAAACATCCACATGACATAATTGAACACATCATATGAAGAGAAGAAGCGCTTGAATGTTCGCCTATTACAATTTATAAATGTACACAGTATCGAAATCTCTCTCAAAGTTTGTTGCATATGACAAGCAAGGCTGCAGCGGTGTCTTAAAACGGTAGCTTATTTCTTTAGAACGCCATATTTTATAATCCTGGCATTGATTTCGAAAATTGGCAACCCTGATATCGAAATAGCCGAATGAGTATTAACTTAGTCTTTTTCAGCTGTCATGATTTTACAACGTAATTAAATTTAAAAAAAAAAAAAATCTTTTTTCAAATAATTTCAACGAAAAATACAGTCATACGTTTGTATTCTTTAGTCACGTGTATTGAAACTATTTTAATATTCAAGGCATATTTTAAAACACTTGAAAAAGCCACTTAGTATTCTAGATAAATTTTATTTTGTATCTAGTGTTCGCTTTTTAACTTGGCACCATTTCAATATTATCTATTAGATTCGAAGTTTTTTTTTATTATTTAGACGTCTGGCTGGAATAAAACGGAGTTTGTTTTAATTAACGAAAGTAAAAAAATATGTATTCACCCGTCACGATTACAATCACGATTGAGAAGTAAGTTTCACAAAATATTCTAAGCGTACAGTAATCGCATGACTGATTCGATATTGTAGAATTTTATAACAATTTGGCTGACATAATACGATGTAGAAAACTTTATAGTTTACATTTAATACCTTTGTATATTCTTGGTTGTGGATGCTGGAAAATTAAAAATAATGCGAGAGAGAGAATTTTGTAATCGAACAAAATAAATTGAAATCATGGTAACATTTCAAATTTGAATCGTTTTAATTTTGTACTGTTCCATGAGTATTGTCGGTAACGACTCGGGTTTTGTCTTTTCATCTTCAGACATTTCAAGTGCACGAATAGACTTTAACTGACGGTTTTTATCGTTTATAAATAAAAATATAGAATAAATTTTGAACAACAAAAAGATTGAAATTCCATCAAAAACACCCAACATTTTAATTCAATTCAATATT
Source organism: Himalopsyche kuldschensis (assembly GCA_028554975.1). Classification (NCBI taxonomy): domain Eukaryota; kingdom Metazoa; phylum Arthropoda; class Insecta; order Trichoptera; family Rhyacophilidae; genus Himalopsyche; species Himalopsyche kuldschensis. Next base: position 5,870,128 of record JAHFWI010000005.1, read on the forward strand.
GTGGAGTAGAGATACGATGGTTAATCATAAAATATTCCATCAAGGGTAGTTTAGCGTTTTTACTTAGACTAAAAAAACTGAAAAACTTCGTTAAACTGACTAGCTTTAAATGAAAACTATCTATAGTATGTACATCCGTATTACACTCTTATCGTCGTTTATAGCGTGAGCGATAAGCTAACAACCAGTCTCGCTTTAGAGATTTGCTATTGAAAAGAGATCATGATAGCCAACATAAATTCTAAGAGTGCCCTCTTTGTAGTCTAACTATTTAAAGATTTCAATAAAAAAAAATAAAGATATTCATTATACAACGACTCAAGACGCTTAGACTAAAAAAATAAATCATAAATTGAACATGCTTTTGTAACGGTATCCAATAATAATTATTGCTTTGATCGTAAAGCATAAATGAAAAGAATCTTGTTGTTGTGTGCTCAGGGAATATAATAGAAAATGTATTTTCTATGAAAACAAAAACAAACACATTTCAACTCGTGTAAAGACTCAGAGGAAGAAATAAATAGAACAATTTACATTCCAGACGAGCTTTCGGAAAACTTTTTTCTCGCAGAATAACTTCATAGGCGAGGGTAGGGGGAAGTATTGCAAATTTTTGCCGTCTTTATACGTTTTGATTTCTCTTAGCAAGAATGTAATGGAATTGAAATAACTGCTGGCTAACCATTCGCGTGACGTGTTAATTTTATCTATTTTTTAACCATGTCCGCTTAGTCCGAGTTTATCTCAGCTTGTTTTTAATAATAGAAATGCTTATTACTAAATTTGCTTAACCACCCCTGTTTTTTAAGAAAGTAGTTTCTAAAAGGAAAGACGACTAGTAGAGAACTGGTGTTTATCAAATCACTCTCACTGCTTTTTAGTATCGGAAAGGTGGGTTTTCGGATTTTTAAACATCACAAACACCAATTGTCTTCGAACGGAATCAGAACAGATTTATTGATTGAAAAAACTCAATCAGTTCAGATCGGGGCTTGAACGGTGGTTCGAAATGAAAGCCAACGATGTTGACCACTGCGCCACGGACCGGACAGTTTTATCCATAGAATCAGGTGTAGGATTTTTCACACCGCCACTGCTCATATAATAATGGAATATATATAACACACCACTTTTTTGAACTGTCATTTATTAAAGATGATTTTTAGTTTAAAGAAATTTGCAATCCACGTTATATATTGCATACAGTGACTTATGTCTGACAATTTTTTTTTCTTTTGCCACTTTTGCTCTCTTCTCTCATGGTGACCACGCAGTTCTTTCTAGATAATCTAGTCATCATTTTAAAGTGGCTGTAGCGCTTTTAAGAAACATAGATTAAATTCTACGGATGGTTATCCGTGACGAAGGAGACAATCACTTCTGTCGTTTTTTTTAAATTTGAAGTTAAAAAGGGCTCTATGAACTTTTAATCCTTGTTTTCTAATATCAGTTTGCTATTACCTCGAACTTTCGTGATGTGTTATAACTCGCAAACATATAACAACAACATCATTATTCAAGCATTGAATGAGTGGCACAAGTTTTTGTCCGAGTATAATTGTGAATTACAAACTTTTTGCGTTGTGTTACAGGTTATTTTAGCAATACCCATCCGATTAGCGAGCTTTTCTCCGAGATTCACATGTCATGTGTTATGTACCCCCAAGTACCTGATTCCGGAAGCCGATGACCACATTAGTTTCTGTCATACTCTATAATTTTAGTAATAATAATGTATTAGAATAGTGATAGAAAATATATTAAACTAGCCCGTACTTGGCAAACGTTGCAATTCGACTCAAAGAAAGAAATTGTCTGTGTGTATTGAAGCGCTTTAGGATGCACCATATTTTAGATATTTAATGTCACTAACATTGATCGGTATCGATGACATTTTCCGTTTGACGTTTGCTGCTTGTCTTTTGCCGATTGTCTATGGGTCGACACACTCGCCACCTACTGAAAGTTAATTGTTCTATGCCTATAACCTATGCGCAAGTGTAACAATACGTTGTCAAAATGAACGGTATGACAGCGCATAAAATATGAAAAAAGATTGATGTTTATATAAAAGACCAATTATAAGTTGATTTTAATACGCCCATAATCTTTGCGCAAGTGCAAGCAATACATAAGTTGAGAACGTTTTATCGCTATAAGATGAACAGTATGGCAACGCATAAAATATGAACAAACAAACATTGATTTTTATATATTAGATTTACCGGATTTTTTTAAAGAATTAAAGCAGTTAACAATTGATTCTGTCTCAACAGGTCAGAAATTGTTCACAAAAAAACTGCTTTTATTCCGGCAAACATCTATTGAATTAACATTATTTGGAGCACCATTAAATTGAGAGGCCATTTTTCAAAATGGCGATCAATAATCAGAGTGATTGAAGTTTTTCGTTAAATTACTGAGATTAACAAAGGCAAGCTTTTTCAAATTATTATTTTCAATGCATGAATTCGAAAATTTTTCTTAAGACGCTATGAAAGGTTTATTTTTCACGACCTAAATCAAGGTGACCCGAGAAAAATATATTTCGTCTGCGATTCTCAAACGCCGGCTGACTTTATTTTCGTAATGAATTATGTATGATGTTCAATTAAGGACAAAATATATGTACATATTTAACGATATTTTAATCTGTGGAATGAATTTCTGCCTATTTTGTACACATTTTACAGATCATTAAATTGCTTTATTGCTTTTTTTCATCGAAGTCTATTTATTGTTAAAGAATAAATGTTTGAAGACAGTAAATGAAATCAATACTAAACACTTACAAAACATATCATTTTATATCATCGGGTTATAAAAAATATGCTATTTATATTTTGTCAGAAATCCAAACATATTTTTTTACTAAACAAATATAGAAGTCTTCAAATTTATTCATTTATATGTAACTTTTATAGTCAGGTTATTGTAATCAATGGAACTAATCTTTCATTTGTATCTGCTTACTTTAAATATGTTATTTATCTAAAATCCGGTGAATACTGCCAAATTGATAAAATTATCATATACAGTTATTAGACAACAAAATTTATGATATTCATTTAATGAATTATATTGTTGGACCGAAACTTTACTTAGTAATAATATTTCTAGTAAGACTTTTGTTTTGTGAACGCTTGACTTACACGAGCTTTCGTACACAAAAATGTACGTAAAATGGAAGGAAAAATTTATCTAGCATTCACACACACACACTCTTTCCGTCTACCTGCGAAACTTCCACGTCATGTGCGTTAAGTTAAGATAAATCTTGGACGTGTATGCATTTTATGAATAGATATTTAAAATAAATTGAGGATTTGAACTGAACCTGCGTGATGGAATTTCAATATCAAATACGATGCACTTGAAATGCTTGAAGATGCATAAAGGTGATATTCGGGTCTTCAGCGACAAGCTCATGGAAAATAACAAAAATCAATCAGATATTTAAGACCTTGGATAACATTTTTATAGCAATTAGCAGTTTTATATTTATATATTGAACAAGAAACATTGCACGTAGCCATCGGAAAAGGTTTGAGAAGCACTAGTTTTATTATAAGGTGAAACTATTGGCAAAAAACAGAGAGCTTTTTAGCAAAGCGAAAATAAATTATTAATTAGCTTCTCTTTGGTGAAGAAATTATTTTTGAATTTAATGTGTTTGCGTGTATTTTCTGCAACGAGTTTTGTTGACTTTAGACTCTTCGTTGCTTTTTTGTAAAACTAACATTTTAGGGTTCAAGCTTTCTTAAGAATAAGCATAATATATCAAAGTAAATAATAAGTGCTCATTAAGCGAAGTATTTAAAGCTCTTGACGTTATTTTTTTCTGTCTACTTGCGGTGTTCACCGATTCGAATCATCACACATACATAAAACATTATAGATTGACATTTCAACCGATTTGTATTCAAAGGTATAGATACTTGTGATGTTATCATACCTTTCTTCTCATCCTATCATAACAGCTAGTCCTATCAGCGAGTAGTAGCGAGATCGATTTTTTTTACTTATAGTCCGTTCTCATTTTTTCATGTGGAACCGAATAGTTTCAGTGGCCTTCCAAATCACATACACATCTCAATAAAACATTCTTTCTTCCATGGTTAACCTTCGAAAGACGGCCCCAAAAAAGAACGCATCTGCCGTTAGGGGTGGTTCTAAAAGATACGACAGGGTTTCATTGCAAATTGATGAACCGTATGGCATCGCATAGAGTACGAACAAACAAACAAACATATATTGATTTTTATATATAAAATAATACATTTAAAACAAATTCAATATTCCCGCTATAAATATTCTATATTTCAGCTATAATAATAATATTCGTTGAAATAATGCATTCTGACTAATTGCATAATCTATTCGAAAACATTTTGTTTGTAGTAGCTATTTGAATTCCTGAAATATTATAACACCACAATCAATGCATTAACACGTTATGAATTCTAAATATATGCATACATTTAATGAATATTTATTGTTTTGGTTCAAATAAATTTTGATGCTACGAAATCATATTATATAATGCTATAAATAATATTGTATTTCACATTTGCAAAAACTTTTACCGTTAAATTATCAATGCGTAAATTCAAAGAAGTAATTTAAAAAATACAGAAACCAGAACTGTAGAGTCGTTAAAAAAACACGACTCCGACTAAAAGAAGTTTAATTTTGTCACGTTTTCCTACTTTCCTATGCACATACATACATATGTGTATGCAATTAAATATCAACCAACCAATCCGGCCAATAGCCAAATTTTACATATTATGTGCATAAATAAAATGTTTAAACATTTCAAAACTTCCGACTACGACTTCGGCCAAAAAACCACGACTCAATGACTCTGCCTCCGACCCTTTCCGGAATACCTTTTTTAGATTTTAGATTTACCTTCTCACATACAAAAGTCATGGATATTGGCAACCTCCATAGTAATTGCGCTTTCTTAATGTTATATTGTTTTCTGTATAATGTTCTGCCACTATTTACTTCTTAAAACGTTATTTTAAGACATGACAGAATGCCTTTTATTTCTCCTTTCTCTCTACATGTAAGATTCTTCAAAAACGTTTCTTTTTCACTAACCCTTCTATTGTGATTATGCTCATTCGTGTGATAAAAATATTACATGTATTTGTATAATAAAAATGACGTTCGTGTTCTATTATGAGAGCCAAAATATTAATTCAAGCAAATTCATCTCAGACTTAAAGATATTTATTTAACAACTTGAATCCAAGCTAGCAAATTAAATTAATAATTGCTTTATAATACAGCCGGAGACGTTGACGTAATTCAAATGATAATTGTCTCTAAATTAATATGTATAGATGAACAAAAATCTGTTTTAGCATATACGTTTATACAGGCGTGACGCTTAAATATCTTTCAGCTATATTTTATAATTCTTGTGAAATTTAACAGTCTGCTAGTTTTACTATAATATTTAATTAAGGTAAATGTACCAGTCGTTGACCATGTACCAGTTGTTGACCTTTTGGGAATAAAATGGCCCAAAATAAGAAATGCAGATGCGGGATTGCTCTAAATTGTAAAGTTAAGACAATTTAAGGCATCTGTGGTCAGAATGAGCCACTAACACATCACCATATAGCCAATGGAGTGCCAGGGTGGCCATTTGAAAACAACACCTAGTGAGGAAAGTGTATTATTTCAAATTTCTTAAGTGATCAATCTAGAAACGGTGTGTATCTTGTTCCTGAACCACCCATTGCTACTTGATTCAACCGAGAGTGGTGTGACAGAAAGCCCTGAGGCAACTCTGACAGAAAGTTCACCATAAAGTCTCCTGTTTAGACATGGTCAACTACTAGATTTTTCAATTTGTGAGATGGTCAACTACTGAAACAAAAACATGACAACAAATAATTTAACACAACTTTTTTTCAACAGGCCCTTTCGTAATTTTTGTTACATAATATTAATTACGACATATGATCCAATATGAGTATACTTGCTTTGCCTTCATTCGGTACGATGCTAAACCTTAATCGTTATTTTTGTTGAAATTTTCTCTTAAAGGGTCAGCTACTGGTACATTTACCTTATATATAGATAACGTTTTTTGCTTTTAGCTTGATGTGCTTTTTTTCAGACTTATAAATATATTCCAAGTAAAAGTAGAATAAAAAAATGATTTTCATTGCGTATTTAAAATTTGTTTGAAATTCCACACGCGTCAGAAGAATGACGTATTCAGCATAAAGTTGAACAGAAAAAGTGTTGGAATTTTAAAATTCATACGTCACCAGCTAGGCTGCTTTCTTGCGAAGTGAAATGGCTTCGCTTAAAGTGGTCGTGCAAATAGAGCGCGCCTACTCTGCCTTTTCCGCGCCTCCAGTCTTATACTTCCGCCCCCTTATCAATGCCAAGAAACAGGGATGAACTACCCTTATAATAATTATAAAACCGTCCGACAAATTGTCTTGAGGAATTTAAATGATCTTAGTTATTAGCAAATTTGAATATGCTGTGTTAGTTCTAGCTCGGGATAGGGAAAATTTTCACTTCGGAAAACCGCATTTAATAATACCAGATTTACATAAAAAAAGTGCAATATTTTCAATGTGAAACAAATTCAACTGTTGAACCTTGTTTTATTATATATAAGCTGGTAGCCGGCAAGCTTTGTAATGCCACTCAAAGAAGGAAAGTGTTTGTGTTTATTGAAGTGCTTACGGATGTACAATATTTTAGATAATTAATTTCACTGACATTGATCGGTATCGATGGCATTTGCCGCTTGACGTTTGTTGTTTGTTTTTTGCCAATTGTCTACACGCGCCACTTACTGAAAGTTAATTGTACTATGTCTATAACCTCTGCGGAAGTGCAACAATAAGTTGTCAAAATGAACGGTATTGCAGCGCATGCATTACGACAAAAATTGATTTTTATATATAAAAGAACTACTGTAAACTAATTTTACTATACCAAAAACCTCCGAGCAAGGGCATGCTAAAATTTTGTCAAAGTTTCATTGCGATCGGATGAACGGTATGGCAGGGCATAAGATGCGAACAAATAAACAAACTAATAAATTTTAGATTATGATCATAATCAATTTCTCTCGTTCAGTAGCAATGTTAAAAAATTACGAAATACAACTAGATTTTTTTTTTAGATTATCTCACACTTTTTTGAAGAGCTGATTGTTTCGCTTTTTAAAGAAATTATATTTGGGTGAACAAGTTGGTTGTCCCACCACCCATCCGTTATGTGTGTGCAGCCGTTTTTCACAGCCGCCTTCCATAACGCTATACGATCAAGAAAAGAAACGAATTTACTCCTCACTTACTTGGCCCGAGACAGAGCTGCACGGGACTGATCTTTTAACCATGCACTAAAGTGCTTAAAGAGAAGAAAAATAGAAAGAGAATAAAAAAGAAAATGTGACTTGCTCAGCCACTTTGTTAGAGTGATATTTTAAAGAAATTATCATAATTTGTTGAAACAGTAACGCACACAAATCATTGAATAAGTCACTATTGAGAGTTGAAGGAAGGTAATGACTTTTATCTAGCCTCTCAATGAAGCAAGGAATATTGAGGCAAAAGAGTGATGATTTTGCCTTGGTATATTACATCATTTTGAATTTTCAAAGTAATCTGAAAAAATGACCTATAAACTAATTTGTCAAAAACAAAGTCTAGAAACCATCTTACAAATGACTAAGAGACAAAGCAGACTGCAACACTATATTTAGAACATAATGAACAATTGCCTGGAATAATCTAACCCCGTCCACATCTGCCAAGGGTGATCTCAGAATAAACCTTTTTGCCTCCCCGTTCAGCAAGCCCCCAACCCTTAAAATCAGTCAGCAATGTAATAATACCTCCACCAACCCATTAACTAATCGAACAGTTCGCGGGGCATAAATTGAATTCCCCTGCTACTCGAAGCACATCCGTTGCGCCAGGTATCATCAAGTTAGTTATACTTATATAAGATTTAAGGCTTTTACGGTTTCGGAAAACTTATAGATGGAAATTTATGGGTAGCCATATATAGAATTTTTATTTGCCTGCTGAAAAATAACACGGCTAAGGATATTAAAATGATGTTAAATGGCTGCTTTTCATAAGGTTATACGCTTTACATGGGTAAATAATGATCAAAAGATTAAATTACATAGTTGACTTTCGGGCAATGTTGTCGAGTTCTCTCAGCGATTAAATGCATTTGGGAACATGTTCCGCCTAGTTTAATATTCATAGAATAGACCTTTAAAGGAGGGAGTAAATCTATACTGAATGTAATCCAATATAATCTTGCTTTATTACTAATTACACTTTGCGATAGTAAGTCCGAAGAAGCCTCTGAAATAGGCGAAACACATGTCATAATTAGTAAACATAATACGTGGAATAATCAAAGTTATTTTAAACGTTATATTGAATTTAATTTATGCTACTGTTTGAACCAAAAGTACGTACATACTCCTTCAAGGATTAAAATCGTTTCAATTTACATATATGTACTTATACATAATTTTGTAATTTTACATAATACACGATACATGAAATATCATTTTATTAATTTCATATTAAAAAGAATTTCCACAAAGATATCATCGAATCCATCAATAGGGTTAAATAAGTCATTTTAATTATTTCATTGATTAATTTTGATACCAAAAAATACAAAGATAAGTTGAATTATATTGCAGATGTTCACTGCTGGAAATGACCATCTGAATCCCTCGGTGCCACTGGATGCAAGTTTTCATTTTAGAATTGTAATTTTGATCCTGAAAGTGAAACCGAATAAGGCGAAAGTCTTATAGCGTAACTACTCGCTGCGTGACAGGCATTCATTTCGGTAAAATTCCATTGTGTTTTATATGTATACAATTTTAATAAGCAAGGATGTTACCTTAAAGTGGTTTAGGCATTGTTTCAGATTGCCACAACCCACAGGTGACCATGACGGATGAGGAAATACACCAAAGATTGTAACGTCATCTAAAATAATACGCAGGTCGACGACCCGCTTTAAGCACCCCAAAAGCTTTGTTTTTGCTTTTGATGGTTTTGTATTTACATGATATTATGTTTACAAAACATATTTCCGTGAATTCCAGACGGAGTTAGATTTTATAGCAGAGTTAAGGGAAATACCCCAGACCGCATTAAACTTCCGTAATTTGTCACCGCGTGTTTGTATATTGCGATTTTACGTCTATTTAGCTGGTATTTTTTTTATTTTATTTAGAAAAATGTTGCTTTTTATTATGTTTTTGCATGTAATTTGAGTTATATAGCAGAAAAAATGTAGAAGCGGACAACTCTTACGATTTCGAGTCGATCAATTGTGCACAAAAAGGTTTTAAATTTACCCTTGCGGTGGTTGAGTACACCAATTGACCTTTTAAAAATGCCTTCGTTTAATATTTTGACCGCCTGAAATGAAATATACTTAATATAACATTTAAAATAACTAAATAACTAACTGTGACACGTGTTTCGCCTCTTTCAGAGGCATCTTCAGACTTACTATCGCAAATTTTGCCTAAGTAATATACTTTGTCGAATATTTAATTAGACTTATATGTACGTACAAAGCACACAACTTTTCCATTAGAGATATTTCTAAGTTCACCAACATAGCGCTTTAAACCAATAACAAAGGCTATGTAGTCAAGCTGCTTCAATGGATGTCTTCATTCTTCTTTGCACTATGAGTTGAAGTAATTTCTTACGTCCTCTATTTGCGGAAAATATGACCGAAACATACAACATCAATGTGTTTAATGGTCGCCATTTTAAAATCTTTTCATTGGCTACGTTCAATATGTTATGATTATTATTTGGGGTCCAACTGAAGAGAGTTCATAAAAAATTCTGCATTATTATTATTTCAAAAAATTCAACTATTTTCCATAAATTATCCAACCAAGTTTCATTTTAGGAATACTTTTGTTTCACTCTCCTGAAGCTCGAAGATCGATTTCAATATTGAAACATTTTTCTCTTCTTCTTCGGGGCCGAGTTGATAACCCTGACATCCTTAATAGTTTAAGCTTGCATGCTCCCAGTTTCTACCTACGTGGTCGTAAACAAGGCCAACTTGTTTGTCACGTAGGTCTTTTGAGTCGCCAGTAGCAAGGGCTGTTTGGCTGATAAATGCACTGTCTGTTGATGTGGACATCTTCGGCAGTGAACTTGGTGTATTTGGATTATTTTTAAGTAACTTATATTTTTCTGTTCTGATTCATATTTATTTTGTTAATTTTGTGTAATATGTTATGTAATATTTTATTAAATATGTCAAATGCATGGCGCATTGGTCAGTCGTAATGCCATGTTTTATAATTTAATTTTTTCCAAGAAAAAAAAATTATTCGGCAATAGCATTATTTTTACATTTCTTTTGTTGTGTTACTTTCAACTGATTTCTTTTAATGGTATTTCGTACGCCTATTTAGAACGTCATATTTTCGGTGGTCCGTTCCTCAAAAATTCAGACAGAATTCATTGAAAAACAAAACACACTTAGCTGTTAAGCGCTGCAACTTCATACAAGATTTAGAGTGGCAGAATATTAAAGCATTTTCGCGAAGGGGTAAACAACTCGGAAACATTTCACTGTCATTATGACATTTATGTATGCTAAATACAAATTTTATTTGTTCCCCATTCCCTGTCACTATTATACCACTTTCTAAAACATGGCACACGATCCGAACTGAACTTAATATCGTGTTTTACGAACGAATCTCTGCATGCGGAAATACTGAACTTTATATGAGCTTTTTAAGCTGAATCCAACACAGTTGGAAAACTTCAAACAGTCGAAAGTTTTAACGACTTAATATACAAATTTATTCATGGCCCGGGGTATTTCTGATAGCTCCATATGTGTACAGGGTGATTGGCACTTTATGCGCGGCATTAAAAAGGGTGATAATTATTAAAATCGTTGTGAGCGAGGCGTCTTAAAATGGAGAATTGACTATAAAGCGTAATTGTTAGTGACATCTGTTAATGAGCAAGATTATTGGTTTACTCAAAAATCAAGTTCTAAAAATTTTTTGAAGCTTATCATCCAAACCAGTGATGCACAAACTTGTTGGGAGAAGCGCCAGATAATCAATTCTCAGATTGTTCGTGGGCCACATGGGTAAAAGTTAATAAATTACTATTTTATATTGTATTTCCATCATACGTCTCTGTTCGGTACGGCCGCAGGTTGTGCATCACTGATCTAAACCGCATATATTTATGTTTTATAATTTTATTAATGGTGCTTAAAATATTTATGTGTAGCTTATCAGAAAAATTCACTACTTTATTTGGCTAGCCAAATAATTTCAGTTGAGCATCCCTGATTTAAACCTACTTACATGAAAAAAACAGTATTTCGTAATTGGAATATACTACCTGAAGACACGAAGCTTTCAAATTGTGCTTTTACTGGCAATAAATGAATTTATATAGGGTTAATTACATTATCAATGTTTAAAGACGATCCAATACATCCTCAAAGTACCATCAAACGTAGGAAAAATGTATCATTTTTACGTTAATATGGTGGCTTTTTGCCAAAGCTTTGACGATTTTATGCAATTGCCTCAAGGTTACGAGGAAAATGATGACAAATTTTAAGGCCAAGCAAATTTTATTTTTACATTACGTTTTTTAAATAGGCGTGAGAAGCGCCATTCGGGTGAGAAGTTCACGGCGAAACCATTTTCACGAGATCAAAATTGCCATTGTTTCACGTAGTGTCACAAAGACAATAATTTCTGCTGTGGCAAGGGTCGTATATTTTCCATTCATATAAATGTGGTATTTAATAACATGTATTTATACAAAACCATATTCTCGAACAAGCACAGTCAGTAACTTGTATAAAAGCGTTCAAAAAATCATAAAAGGTCAGTAAATAATAAATGCCGGCTCCGTGGTCGATGGATTTCGTTGTTGACTTCAATTGAAAAGCTCACGTGTTTGTCCTAACAAGAGCAGTATCATATTGATTTCAATTCGTTGACATGGATTTTTGTGATGTTTATAAATTCTTTCTCGCACCCATCCGACACTAAAGGCGAGACACAAAGCGAACCACAAGCCCTGTCCAAGCCATAACACAAGTATTTCTCGCAGAAAATTTCTGTTGGTATACAAAGCAGTCCATTTCCTGCACATTTAGAGTGGAAAAATCTATGTGTATCTTATTAAATAAAACACATCATATAGTACTCCCACCACACATAAAAAGTTTTATATATGTGGAGCGACTACTTTATTTATTATTTGTTTTATTGATCTAAAAAATGTCTTTCCACAAGAATTGACAGTTAATACATTAAAAGGGTACGTTTATTTTAGTATGATTAAGTTTAGCTGTTTGCGAAAAATAAGGTTAAAAAACCGACGACATCTATCCTGACTATTGGTCATAAATTTCATGTAATGACTTTAACAATTATAAAAAAGAGATTTTATGTTGAAATTATTCATAACATAACATATGAGCAACAATGAAATTTTACATTATTCTCCGATCTTTATAGCATGATTTGAGCAATTTTGCAATTGTGGCGCTTTTTTGGTTTTTTTTTACATTTAAAATAACGTGGAAGCTTACTCCATCAATGAACAGAAATATATCAGAGAAATAATGATTGAAATAGTGTTATAAAAAGGGTGAGATTAGTTCACTGCTAACATATCATTTGAGCGCTTAAGAAGTGAAGTGAGCCAAGTAACAAAATGGTGAAACTTTTGTATCAGTTCACAGCAGTTTTATTTTATGAAAAAACACTATTTCAGAATGTTTTTAATAATTTCGCTTCGTTCGTAGCATACTTAAAGATCTGAGAAAATTATAATGCATCTTATTCATTTTTTAAAAAATGCCATGTGGCTCACTTAACTTCTCATGTGCTCAATTATTACTGTGATTTAAAGAAATGTGTTTCGTTAAACGGACTGAAAATAAACAAAAATTGAAATTGTGCAATCGTGTTTGCGAGCGAATATCGGTCCTAGAAAATAGAACAAGCCAACACAATGTAGCAATCAATTTTCAATTTCTTCCAGACTGAAAGAAATCGATTGAAAGTTTTACGTTTTACTTTTTGGGCAATCTATTCGCAACGATGCTGCCATCCTCCAGACGAAGTTGGCATGTTATATATACATATATATATAGTAAATATTTGGGATATGACTAAATGATGAGACAGTTTTACGACTTTCAATATAGCTAAGAGAATATTCAAAGTGCGGCCAACCCAACAACTGCCTTGTACAAACGCTCCGGGGAAACGTTTGCATCATAGGCGTGGCGTGCCCTGTCCATTGAATCTGATGATGTTCTTTTTTTTAAATAACGACAGAATGCTTTCAGCGATTTTAATTAAACAAATAAGTGAGAATAATAATGAAAATTTGGAGTGCAATAATCATATTATATGCAGTCTGTGTGTCACGTTGGTTATCAGAGGTATTTGGAGTAGATTTTCGACGTTTTCCAAGTGCCACTTCGTGGATTTTTCATCCGATTTTGACATTTATATAGCTAAAAGATTCACAACCATAAAAAAGTATCTAGATTTCATCGATCAGCTGTTCAGCTACCGCCATTTTGAATAATATACTTGTCTTTACTTCAGTATACACAATTGCTTACCTTAATGACACTCATATTAAAAGTCGAATTCAGATAATTTAACAATATGATAATTTTTGAGCTCGTCGTCAATAATAACATAAAATTAATAGGATATTGATATTGAAGCTTGATTTTAATGAACTTTACGAGAATGATAAATTACTTATCATTTTTATAGCTACATTTAAATGATAATGAGTTTGAATCGTATACTTTTTCATGAGTTTTGATGCTAAGAAACTGGGTTTCGGCTTTTGGCATCTTGATGTATTTTAAGTATACGAAAGAACTTGGACTGACGATTCAAATTGGTTATATAGTATTTCATCAAGCAACTTCCGTCAAAATACTCAATTACAAACAATACGTTGATTTGTGTATCTTATTACAGAGTTAGATTATGTAAATACCAATTCAATAAGAGATTTAATATCAAACATTTAATTATTTAAACAGATTTAAATTCAATCAAAAACTATATGACATTCAATCAGGATGCCCAGGTACTTAATCAATTTAAATAAATCGTAAGCATTGCATTAAAAACTCAAATGCAGGAAAGGGGTAAAATTAATCGTCACACTTGTCAACTTAACGATTTCATTTAGCAGAATAAAAGTTTGTTATTAATTAAGGAACGAAAGTCAATGTGTGACCAACAGGTTGTGGCGATAAAAATGGCGGCATTTGAATTTTTTAGATACGTATCAATTCTTGACTAAAACGGAATGTCACAGAACGTCACTGACATAAAACACAACATCTCAGAATATAGCCAATTTCGGCAATACGTAATGGAATATGAGAGTTTTTACATGAAAAAACTTGCGAAAAGTTATTGATTTAATTTTCTGACTCGTTGAAAATAATAGCCGTCAACGCGTAATAAAATACATTGCTAAAAATTCGATTCCCCTAAGATTGATATGAAAGCTACCCCGTCGATATGACAGTGAGATTGTATTTTCGGAATTCATTTTCACTTTGGAGAACTAAATCGATATTTTATTAAATTTTATATCGTATTTCAAGCACCATTTGTTGTTATGTAATATCAAACATGGACACGAAAATCAGGTAATTTAAAATAGGAACTCGGCTTCACTGTGTATTACGTGAAAAATATCTATCCAATAAAGTAACACTTTTAAAACTAGAATATTTCATGTTCGAAGTATGGAAATAAGACGCTCGAGACATTTTTTAATTGAGAACATTCGCTTACAGCCAAATAGAAAATACGTTAAATAAAAAAGAAGCGCAGCTTTGAAATGATATAAAAAAAGCTTCCTTCTTTATGCCTATATTATTATGAAATATAGTTGCCTATGCAGAAAAATAAAAATTATGATTACTTTTGGTATTAACCTAATTAAAATATCATTAATGAGTTTATTTTTTCATTTTGTTTGTAATTAATTTATGAGTGTCTAGCTTAATTTAAAAAAGTCATAAATTCATATTAACCTTTATTTCAAAAAGTTTCCCAGTAACAATCACTATTGTTCTATAAATACCCAACCTTCATTTTTAATTTAGGTGTTCACTGTCAATACTTGGTGAAATGGCATTATAATAAAAATAAAAGGACATTTTTAATACTTATTCCACGTAAGATTTACCAAGATCAGTACCGATTTCGATCATCCTCTCATCATTATCAACATCAACATTATTATAAATTCATAGTGCTCACAGTGAGCGAAACCGGGCTTCAACCTAATGTGGAATAGGAACTAAAAATGTGTTATTATGTTTGTTGATTTTTCTGACTTCTGAGAATGATCATTTGCTTAGAAAGCGATCCAATAAAAAAACTTATTTTGGGAAATAATTACTAATCAAGTGTTTTTAATATATCGGATTTGACAAAAAATTACAGTGGTTAATCAAAAAAAATATCCATCAATCAATCCAAGAAAAAATATATGTGTGATTTGTTTTGTGTCTCATACGATGATCAAAGCTTTGTGTATAGCAAAAAGGATTTGAAACGTTTGTGAAACAAAAACGAAAGTGAATCAAAGGTTTAATATGATATGAAGATCAATTCAGGATTTAAGACAAAAATTTTGACAAAGACTGGCTTGACATTAAAGATCATAAGACCAAGAATAAGAATAAGAAGATTAATCAGTAAAAGTAATTTTATCGAGCGAAATTATTTACGACATTTTAGTTTAGTGAAAGTAATATAAAATAAAAGTCGAAATAAAAAGACCATCATATCGTTAATGTATAAGTTTCTCAGAGAAACTCTGTAATTAAATACCTAAGTAGGAACATTAGATGATTAAAATTAATCCTATTAAAATAAAACAGATAGTTCTAAATGTAGGATAATAATTATAAATTAATGGGAGGATTTAAGAGATGAGCAATTTAATTATCGGTTTAGAACTAAGCTTTTTACGTAGGTACAGACTTTTCACGAGGATTCGCGGCAAAGAAAACTTTTCAAGAATAGTATAAAAGATACATTTTCATTACGGGTCATTTTCTAGGAGTGAATATGAAGGGAATACAATTAATTAATAATAACTAAGAAATAAATACTGACAAAGAAAAATGACTGATTTTACAAATCTTGTTTGAATCTTCTTAAAACCTGTTAACTTAATAGAAAATTACAAAATGAGTAAAAAAATAATATTTGTATCGTAGCAACGACCTATTTATTATAATTTATGTTTTTTCCTGCCGCGCCCCATAATTTTGTCGAAAAATTTCTATCAAAATATCTTCTGCAGCGAATTAATGCCGTTGAATTTATACAACACAATCTTCTTGATGTTACACAAGACGCGATGCCTTGTCATCGATGTGGGGGTTATATGATCAGGTTAAGTTAAGGTTGGGTAAGGTAAGGTAAGGTTCGGTTAGGTAAGGTAAGGTTAGGTTAGTTTTAATAAATGTTGGGGTAGCATTTTCAAGTAGAAATGTAAAGGTAGATCGGATACTAAAGTGTTACCAAAAAATCTTCTTTCGAGTCTACAACAAAGGTATTGATGCTGATCCTTTAAAAAACAACAAAATGATAGTTTATTATTATTGGGTTGAAAAATTTCTTTGAAATATACAAAAAGTTTTATTTATTATAAACCGTCTAATGGTCTTATTGTATACACAAATTTCTTTGCTAACAGAAACTTCAGTAAATTTTGTTTATAATATCCCGTCACCAACCATTTTAAGACTTACTTAAGTAATAATTATATGGTCTTGTAATACATAACTGTATATAAGAATTAGGCAATATGGAAAATTGAAATCGGACATAAATAACAAATTTACGTGAAATACCATTATTTTACGCAAAATATGAAATATTACTTTCGATAATTTTATATTTCATTTCAAATATATGTACGTACTCCATTGTTCTCGAAGTAATCAAAAAAAAAACGTCACAAAAGAAAATGGGGTAACAAAAGAACAGTGCAAATTAAATGCAAGTAATAAATAGTGCAAACGCAGACTGTGAAATAAATTAAAATAATTAAGAAGAGTGAGGTGACATGCGATCTCTGGCGGAATTTTCACGAAACACCAAGTTAAATTATTTCTAGGGTGTACGTGACAACTTATAATACGTTATGTCGCCCGGCTCGACAATAATTTGTTTTTGCCGAAAATACGGACTGACATACGCAGGTCCGGTGGATAATTTAAAGGGGAATTTGTTTTTTTTTTAATAAAAAATGTCTGTAATAATACATCAAATATTTACTGAGCTACGCAAGCTGCCAGATAACAATACTCTTACGGCTAAATTATACACTACACGGATTTTTGGAAAAGAAACGTTTTCTTTTATATAAAATGACATGTTTATACATTTCTCTCATTATAGAGGAACGTCGAAGGAATTTGAATAATTTGCCTATTGGCTAAAAACAAAAGACAGTTGGAAATTCAGTACAACGTATTGAGCTACATTTTATTATTTATTTGTTTGTGCATTTGAATAGTAACATAATTCATCGATGAATGACAGTTTCCGTGAGTTTGTTTGGTGGAATAATAGCCTTTTGGAAATAACATCCACGATTTATAGAGTTTGCTTGTTTCGATATACTATAAGCTTTATATACCAATCCTTATGTGGTTCTCAGTGTCACATAGTTGAAAAATATTATATATATACACAGGGTTTTTTAAAAAAAAAGGTACCGGAACTCACTTCATGCCAAGCCTTTTACTAAATATAATTATATTTTAATATCATTTTAGTAAATATGTGCCTAATTGATTTTGAAATCTGTGAAAAAAGGTTCCGGAACGCCGTTTCACCGCGTTAAATGGGGGAAAAGCCCTGTATATAACACATTTAAGACTTTAATAGGTTTATATTATAATAAGACACAAGTATGTTTTGATTTTTACAAAGAAAATAAGTTTATATACGAATGTTAACAGAGTCATAACACTTGGTGAAAATTATTAAATAATTAAGCTGCATGCTGCTGCTGACTGCACACCATCTAACTCAAGACTCGTGTTTTTAAGTTGCTCAGACTTAAAACGACAGGTATGGTGCCAAAGACAAACATTTACAAGCCTTACAGTGACCGTCTCCTAAAACAATGGTTTTCTGAACATCAGCAAACAGTATTCGAAAAAGTGTTTCTAAAAATTCCTCACTTAGTTATGTATTGCGAAGCTATAATAAAATTTGAATTGATTGAAATTTGTACTTTTTCATGTTTTTTTTAACGACCCCGGTTTAACCTTTCGGCATCTACATATATGCGTTTCAAGTGCACAAATTAACTTGAACTGATACGTTGTCAATAGTTTTTATCGCTTATATATACGAATAGCCTCATGTAAATGTTCAGAATTCAAACGATTCAAATTAGATATTGAAAATTCAATCAAGCACTTTCAATAGAATCCAACATTAAGCTATAATACTTACGGACAATGTCATTAAAACACTAATGTGAACTTACGCTTTTTACATAAATAAGCAAAAATAATAAGAGTAATATAAGTATGAAATGGTACATAAAGATTTAAAAAGGGCATCATTACAATAAACATATTTCTTTCTATGATTCGTAGAAAAGGTAATATGTTTATTTCTGGCCGCCAGTATGCACAACCGACCAGATTGCACATTAAAATTTACTTAGGCTTCAAACGAATCCTTCTCTATAATATTTCAGCGTGTTTTTTTGCGTTGAATTGTTCATAAACTTGTTTTACCTTGCGGTGAATATTTCTTTTTCATTTCATTCCGTTTTTTTTCTATCTTTGAAAGAAAAGTTATTACATCACAATAGTACTTGATCTAAATTCACCATTTAACTACCTGCAGTTTTTAAAACTAAGTGTATTTTTTGTGTTTGTATTATTTAAGAATCTTATATTTATATAATCATTAACAAGATCGCATAGGCCTTTTTCGTATCGATTAAAACAATACAATGCAATCACAACGTTGCTTTTGATTGACAGGTTAACGATTATTTTTATCGCCTCTACGATTAATCGGTTAGTGATAATTATATTAAAATTAATACAAATAATATTAAAAAAGAGAGCACAAAACCACTCGTAGAATTTACCCTGTTATATTGTCTTGTTGACAAAAAAGATCATAATACGTCAATACTTTTTGTCGAGTCTGTGTTATTTATATGTTCTTCACTTTTAGCAATTTTACCATTACATTGCAATAAACTAAATTACTATAATCGATTATGGCGATAGATTGTTCGTTAACTTCTAAACGCCAAGCCATTTCCATGGATTTTTGCCACAGGCCACCATTTTCAACCACCGATTTTTCCATGAAAATGCCACGTAGCATACCCGAAAAATCATTATATACCCGACATATTTATGGTTTTCAAAGAAAAGTGAAAAAAATAGAATCTTTTTAATCGCATTTTTTACATACGCTCGCGCATTATCGTCATAGTTTTCCGTTCCATGGAGCTTTGCAATTACCGGGCGCTTAACGAATTTAACGGTAATAATCGAGACCGAACTGCCTGCGTTGTACGGTTCGCTATTTAAACCGTCTCTAATATGTATTACTTAAGTCATTACTGGTTGTATGAATACTAAAAGTTTTTTATATTTTTAATTTTTATACCCATATCAGCAGCTGTTAATGTGAAGCATATAGACACCTTATATAGTTTATGTCTATAGTTTTCTAAGAGAAAGGAAACTGTGTAGTGTATCTTAATTTCTGTTTCGAAGAGGGTATGCATAGAAAGAATGGGACTAGGATAAGACTGGTGGTTCTCTAATCGCTCACGTAGGATCGGAAGGGTGTCAGTTCAGGTGAAGGTGCATAAAGGCGAAACCCGGGTGTTTAGAGAAAAAGCTCAAGAAAAATTCAAACTTTTCAAGTTTGATATTGAAATTCCATAAAGTACCTTAATTCGAAATCTTATATCAATATAAAAAAAGCCCCGATTTAAAAAGCTCAATTCAAAAATTAAGGGTTATTTTAACTATGCCTACTTGAAAGTACAGCTGTTTTTATCTGATATATCTAAAAAATCTTCTTGCTAAACTCAAGTAAATTTGTATAATTGACTTATCCAATGAGCGAGTGTCACGGCACAAGGATTCGTTGAGGATCTCCTTGGGAACTATATAACGCACCATTTTGTAAATAAAAATTACAAAACACGACACGGAAACAGTATCGCAAGCTATTCCATCACTATAGGTGTGGGGTATAGTTGCTTGTTAATTAATTAAACAGCGGGGTCGTGATTTTAGAGGGACAAGTAAACGGCAGAGGGGGTAGTAGTTACTATCTGATTTAATTACTGTGACACGGGGTCAGAGGGAAGAATTCAATTATCGTTTTGATTTTAAACCATTCTGACAAGCTATCATAAAACGGGAGATTCTCGTGAAATTTATACCTGCCTCGATAGCTAAATAGGTCGCAGTTAATTTTAACCATATCAAATAGGAAGCGGCCATCTTTTAAAAATGTATTTTAAGTTCTCGGAAGAAGATTCTGAAAATAAATGAAGCCGCACAGTTAGTGATACGATCGTTTCGCCAGTATAAAGGCTGTCTCGAATTTTAATAGACAATAAACATATCGATGGCTTAAAGCGTAATTTAACTCCACTTTTGGCTTAAAATGACTTAATAATGCCATCTTTTTGTATCATGACAATGAGCATGTCCCGTAATTTTTTTTATAACCAAAACCTATTTGAATGCATCGTAAAAACGTTTTAGGAAAATTTGATAACTTCATTGTCGTTCTTAAACCTACTCTGCTAATTATCCAACTCCACCATATTCTATTGTCACATGTCATTCATTCGTTGTTTTTCAGCGGTGGTTGGTACAAAAAAACGTTTGAAAGACATATTTGAAATTTACCCGATTGGTTTGAAAATACCAAAATAATCAGTTTTTACCCTCTTCTGCACAATTGACAAAAGCGGAGATAGCAAATTTACTCTTTAAGCCATCGATATATAAATTTAACATGTCCGCTCCCAACTTGGAGCATATGAACTCCTCACGGAGTTTATATCAACATGATTTTTCTGTGTTGCGTAACCTATCTTTCTTCAAAGATAGTAGGGATTCTAAGGATACGAAGACTAGAACCAGTGATTAGATAATCGCCCTCCCTACGCGCCGCTTTATGGGATCAGAAGGGTGGGATGGGATTTTTAACAACACAAACACCCATTGTTTTATCGGAAGAGAATCGATTTATCGACTGAAAAAAATCTCCTCTCACCGGGGCTCGAAGCCGGCAGGTTCGTCACGGAAGCCAACGACGTTGACCAATGCACCACGGATTGAGAAATACATATATTTTTTTTAAATCAAACAAACATTAAAGTAATTACTTTCTTTAATTTTAAGCATAATACTATCTTAAATATAGATTGTTTCAGCTGAAACTTTCGAATGAGAAAACAATTAAGAAGCCCACTTAAAAAATAATACTGGATGTGGGAGTTCAATAAACAAAACATTTTTACTGTTATTTTAATTTGATCCCCGTATTCCGTGACAGATTTTCGTACGTGACTCAAAGCCTGGCAGAGACTTTTCAAGTCTCTTTCAAAATCAAATGACAAGACAAAAATAATAATATAAATATAAAAAGCCTTTTCTCTTTTTTATTATTTGTTCATTTGAAACGAAAATCAATCGCATGACTACCAAACAATACTCGAAATAAACACCCCTATCATTCAAAGCGCGGTTGAGTCGGTGCATTACAGTATCATTAAACCCTACTCCTGTTTATTTCCTAGCACAGTGTGGTTCAAAAATAATAGAACCATTTATCACTTTTAAGGTCAATATCACTGTCAATACTTGGTGGAATGGCATTATAATAAAAATAACAATACATTTTTAGTACTTTTTCCACATAAAATAGTAGCTTGCATTGGTATGAGATTTTCAACATTTTAATTATAGTATTTTATTTCAATTTGTTTGCTTAGTTGTAATACCAATTGTTTGGCATACCTAGAAATTCTTGCTTAACTTTTGTATAATTATCACTGTTTCGTTGTATTTAATATCAGTTTATAATGCTCGCCATGAGCAAATCCGTTCCTGATCCAAAACATTTCATGTGGAATAAGTATTAAAATATGTTATTATTTTTATTAGAACCATTTATGTTCGCTGTTAAATTATTGCGCAATGTATTAATGAAAAATTTGACCGACGAACTTAATTTTTGTTCTTCGAATTTTATAGTACAGTGGAAACCCGATCTTATGTTCTCGCATTATACGTTTTCCCGCGTAATGCGTTCATTTTCTATAGTCCCGGCATTTAGTTGATATATAAAACTTTCCCGCACTCATCGTTTCCCGCATAAATCGTTTGTTTTATACGGTCCCTTGAAAAACGTAGAATCGGGGTTTCACTGTATATTTAAAACTGATATCTAAGAAAATCTCAATTATGTATTCTCGCAGCAATTTAATTTGAAATTATCAGATTTCTCCTTAAAAAGTGTCAAGTTTTAAGATCTTTGGCACACACTTTCTTGATGCAGTACTTTTAATGGTCAGCATTTTTGTATAGCCCTGTATTTATGGTCAAATGAAATTATTGGTGGACATGAAACAACTGAAAATAAAAAATGGATAATTTCTTGCAATCTTGATTATGTAATGATTTAAATCATCTCCTTTAAATTTTCACAGTGTTATCAAGTCAGTAGAAATTTTGTGATTTCGACGTTAATAAATATGGTCTCTATTAATCGAAATGGTTAAAAAGATAATCTTAATGTTTTACTGAGCAACCTGGTAAGCTACAACGCGGGAAGGTTTTATAAATATTCTTTAAAAACTACCGCCATTGGTGTACAAAATAACCAAGCAAATTGACTGTTATCATCGAGATGATTATTTTGCAATGAAAAACCTTAGTTACATTTTCTTACAAACGACATACATATTTAGTTACTAAATCAATTTAGTCTTGCTGACTATAGAAACTGGACTCATATAACGTTCACAATAGTTTATCAAGCAAATATAACGACATATAAAGAGTATATTTTTAAATTATTTTACTAGAATTTGTTATTCATTATGCGTAAAATAACAATCAAATACAATACGATTTGACATTCAAAGTTTAAATACCAAACGTCAACTATTTACAAACGACCGAATATCTAAAATATAATTAAAATCACCTCGACCTTTCAACCTTATTTTTTTTTAATATTTTATATTTCCAGCAGTGCCGTTGACACTCTTGTAAATTATTTTAATATACATTATATTATAGCTTCTTAATTTAGCATTTATAGCTTTGCAGAAAATTTTCAATTAATGAATGAATAATAATTTTCCAATGGAAAATATATATTCTATAAGTCCTGCCAATTGATTGAATGGAGTCAAATATCGTTTTCCCGTCACAGAAAAAAAAATGGAAAATAATATTGTTTTAATTTTGTCTTTTGGCAATATTCAGTGGAAATTATACAGCAGATTTCAGTGTTCGCGTGTTCGAGTCTTAGTAAAGACAGTTTCATAAATTGATTGCCGTTTGAAGGAATGCGTATGTAGCATGGATTTATGTTGTATTTTGTTTTTTGTCTATTTACCTATTAAAGTAAAAA
Source organism: Himalopsyche kuldschensis (assembly GCA_028554975.1). Taxonomy (NCBI): domain Eukaryota; kingdom Metazoa; phylum Arthropoda; class Insecta; order Trichoptera; family Rhyacophilidae; genus Himalopsyche; species Himalopsyche kuldschensis. The sequence continues at coordinate 5,893,910 of JAHFWI010000005.1, forward strand.
GGTGGGATAACTATACAACTAGTAATTTTACTATATAATTATTTCGTTGGCTTGTCATTTACGTTTGATAACTTATGTATGTTGAAAATATTCATCCGCTTTCAATTAGAATAGTTTCCTGTTTTAGTGGAATTCCTAAACTAAGCCCGCCATTAATCAAATCAATTTTAATACTATATATCTGTTGTGAAATATAATTTGGATCTAAACGGGATACAGATCAATACGCAGAATACGCATGGTCGACGCTTTCAACAAAAAAATAGAATAGTAGATTCAATGAAATAGTATTCTATCAAATATCTACAAAAACCATAACATGTCTAAACGAAGTATAAATCATATTTAGCAAGGGTCAAACTTTCCATTTCGTAGGGGAGAAAATCGCATAGGAAAATCTCCATCAGGAAAAACGCTACCCTCCCGCGGGGTGAACTATTACTGATGTGCCTCCGTCAGGCGGGTGGTATATATAAACTAAAGGCCGAAGGGAGATCGGAAGGGGTGTGCGGAGCGATCGATATGGAGACGCGAGAGGGACGCGCACGGCTAGCGGCAATACAATGCGAGCGAGCGAGAGGGGCTGTTTCTACGGCTGCGCGAGATAAATTCGCAAAGACGTACGTACGGGGTGGCGCTCGCGAGAGGCCGAGGGGGGGCGCAATTTTCACTTGGCAACGTTGCTTTTTTCCGCCGATACCGCGTTGCCACGTCGCGTTATGAATATTTTTCTAGTTAACTGTTATTTTGTTTTTATTTCCATTAAACGTTATTATTTTGTAATGTTGAAAACACAACCAAATTAAAATAAAGCGCCTAACGCGGCTATTATACACATTGTCTGTACGCTTCGTTAAATTATTTTGTTTTAAATTTGTACCGAGATGCAATGAGAAAATGTTGATGTGTAAACATTTCAAACAATCCACATATGGAACCATAAATGAGAGTATACAAACTTAAAAGAGAAAAATAAAAAAAACGCAACTGTATGTATTCGATGTGAACAGATTGAGAGACCATCGTTGGAATTTTTCCACTAGAATTCGTAAGTATGCAACAATTTAGATATACGAGGAACAGTAGATTACATCGCTGTATACATTACAGAGAATTCTAAGGAAGAAAAACATAATCGATACATACTTTTTTACCAAAATGGTGGTAATAAATGTTAATGTTAAAATCTCATGATGATTCTTCATAGCCCACCCTTAGAAAAAGGTTTCTGTGAATCGGTAAGATACTAATCTCGTTGGCTTTTTTATCCTAGTTTTTTAATAACAATATTCTTACATATTACATATTGCTACAGAGATTAGTATGCTTCTAAAACATGTACGATGAAAATTAGATATTCTTTCATCAAATATAAAACGTTTAAAAGAAAGCTTCAACAGTGTTTTAATACTATTAAATTCATATCAAATGTTTAAGCTCTAAAGATAAGGATTTAAAAAAAAATCTATTGGTTTCGAGTGTAAAAAAATTCGATCAATAATCAAAATCGGTTTCTTCTACCGACCTATTTTGAAGAATATTTTAAATCAACACGTGTAACGGAAATTGGTTGCAGATTAAATACTCAATCTTTACACAATGAGTATGGAAAGAATAGTGAAAAACAAATTCCGTTATCTTTGCCAGAAATCTAAAAATACTTATTTTTTTAACAATGGAGTATTTAGTACCAAGGTTTTCCAACAAATAATAAATATAGACTAAAATATATAAAGCACACAATTGAAGCTTATTTATTTATAATTTAACTTTGAAACCGAAGCTTAGGGTACTGTTTTGGACGCCTTCTTGTAAAACTCTAGCCGAACGACTGCGTCTATGGGACGTATCTAGACTAAAATCTTATCAACTATTCTAATACAAATTGAACGTATTCTCTTTTCTGCGTTTACAATTTTTTTTATCAATTTAAATATAACTAATGCAGAAAATATATTATTTAAATATGCGTTGTTTTTCGAAAGCATAAGTGAGCTTACATAACAGTTCTAAAATGTAGTCAGAACTGATATTTGCTTCATTGTTAGGAACATGAAGTATGATTTTTCTGGACTATGCACGCGCATATTAAGTAAATGTGATTAATTAGTCTTACCATTTTACCGAGACAACGAGAAAGAGTTATCAGGCATCTTATCACTGTCTCTACACCTAGTTTATTAAGATTGATAAGATGAGAACCGATAAAAACATTAGTTTCAACATATTAGGATGGTATCGGTTAAAAAAATCGAATCATGAACCGATAGCAGAGTGTGATTAAATTTATAACGCGTTATCATTCGACTTCGGAAATATATAAATTAATGTTTGATTAATGATGAGTAAATTTCTCAATCCTAATAACCATATTTTGGTTTGTAGTAAAATGTGATGATGCAATTTTATTTTGATATAATTAAAAATATCATTAGAATTCTTACAGGAAGACTTTGCAATATTTGTGACATCTATACGCAGCGGCCACCAGTGTCCTTACGGTACTGAAGCGGTAACTGAAAGTAATATTTTCTCGTCATCTACATTTTATTTTTGGGTTATATTCGAGTATTATGTATCCATAATAGCCTAATATGTTTAGAACTAATTTACCAATCTTAAATATCGTAGTATTTACACGTATCTCAAAGACTTGGCAATACATATAAGCTGGCGAATGTTAAAAAAGAGCTGTCTCTTTGAAGATTTATACAATGTACTAAACTATAAGCGACAGAATCAAAGTTTTAAAATAGAGTCGCTTAGTTGCGAACGGGATTTCGGTTTACAATTCTTGACACGATCTCTAGGAATTGTGTGAAATCTCGACTCACAAAGGCTCCAGCCCGTTCTCCTCCGACTTCTCCATCCACTCCACGTTCAAATAAATTGATTGAGGTTACTTTCGCATTACCTGACTGGCGCCGAGTGTTTTTACAGAAAGAAACAGTGCTTACATTTATGCAAATGTCATAAGACTTTTTTTATCGTCAAAAGTAAAACCGATTAAGAGACATTTTAAAAACAGAATGATTATATTGTCCCTTCTATAAAGAGAAAAATTAATTCAATGTTTTAATCTCGAGCGATTTGTGATTCTATTCTGCAATTTGTGGTTCAAATCACTAGGCAAACATTTGCATTCATGAGCAATATTTTCATCCATGAATTCACATTTTACGGGTTCCTTGAAAATTACCCTATAATATTCATTTCAGAATTTTCGGGATCTAATGGGAATTTTGTTTAAATTATTCTCGTGTGTGGTCTTTTAACTGGGCATATTTTTTATCATTATTTACATTCAAGGGCAAACGTAGCTAGTTTAAATTATTTATATCGATCAAAATATTTCAAACGTTAAAAAGGTGCCTAAATTAATGTAACAGTTTTTTTACTATTTATAAGACCAAAATAATAATATATATTATATAAGCATTTAGAACGAAGTCAACCAAAATGTATAATCTATCTTCATAAAAAATCATTTGAACTCATTACCGGGATTTCCATCTAATTATGGTTGACAGACATGTAGATTTATTTATTTTTATTAAATGCACTTAATTTTGGGCTTTTACTTTGTTAATGTTAATTCAAACTTAATTGATTTAGATTTTTGCATTGCTGCATTGTCTTGAACATTTTATTTTTAGTCTATTTTTCTTGTAATTTGCTTTAATTTATTTGCTTAGTTGATTTACCAATTGTTTGTCATACCTTGTTTTCATACTTAACTTTTGCATAAATACCACTGTGTTATTGTATTTCTTATCAGTTGATAATGCTCGTCATGAGCGAAACATGTCCTGATGAAATAAATCTCATGTGGAAAAAGTACTAAAAATGTGTTATTATTTTTATTATAATGCCTTTCCACCAAGTATGTTCACTGACAGTGAACACCTTAAAAAAGAAATCTCGATAATAATAAAAACAAAAAAAGCAAAAGAATAAATTGTATCCAACAAAACTCACATACGTCCACGTATGACGGCTTAATTAGATTATGTGGTGGAAAAAATTTAAACCACCTAAAAATCTATAAGGTCACGATTATACATTTCTACTATACGATTCGACAGCTTTTTAAAAATCTGTTTTCTGTATCAAAATCAATATGTTTCATAAGCTATCGTTTACATAATTGCCAATTTATATCGTGATTTTACCATCCCATCATTTCTAAGAAAAATACTCACATTTTGTTTTTCGCGTTGATACTTCGAAGAAATTTTTAGTATAAGGTTTGGCCTGCATTATAGATAAATTGAAAAACATACCTGGAACAAAAGAAAAGAAAAAGTATTAGTGTTGTCAAGCAACGCGTCACTTTAATATAATGGTTAGTGGATCAAAATTTTTTGAATACATCTACATTAGGTTATCTATTTACTAGTCAGTCATTGTGGTCTAGTGACAAAAGATTTACCCGCAGGTTAACAATCAGGTGGGTATGGGTTGAAGTCCCAACAAGGATTCAGATTATTTCAATTTTGAAAAGAGATATTGACATTTTTTGTTCACTTGTTCTCGACTGATTTAAAAATATTCTCATCGAGTTCATCTCGTATGACTTTTATATAAGTAGTAATACTTACTGCGCTTGAATGCATGCGCAACCTGCTTCCACAATCAACTGCCCAAAAAGGCGTCGTGAATGTTTATTATAAATAAATGTTGTTTCGTAATTATTCACTCCTTTTATTGATTGAGTTGGCATTTACTTAGTAGAACTCCATTATAATACGGTGAAAAAAAATACAATGTATTCTAATTCTACAGAAATTATGTTATATATTTGTTGATAGCTATTTCGGCTTACGCCATCGTCAGAACAATTATTAGAACTATAATTCTGACGATAGCGTAAGCTGAAATAGCTATCAACAAATATAAAAAATAATTTCTCTAGAATTAAAATACATATAGTTTTTTTTCACTCATTTATTACATAATGAAGAGTTTATTACCAAATCTAGTGCTTTAAATTAGTTTCTATTAATATTATTCTCAAAACCATTAGTATTATTAAATTAAATTTGACTTTATAAGGGTAGCTATTGAGTTAAATTTCAGTAAAGAATAGTTACTGCTAGCATGTAGGCATTTTTACAAACATATTCCGGCCACACCCAACCTTGCTCAGCTGGAACCAAATCACTTGCCAAATTAAATGTCAACTTTGATTTCTTGTGGGACACATCGAGAAAGAACACGATATTTTTTTATCCAATTTATCCATACTGAGCTTGCGATTATATGAACTGAATCAAATAACGACTATATCTCGAGCTTTCTTTTTCATATGTGTGCCGTTTAATCACCATAAAACATTATTGTGAACAATATCATGTGATTTTTTTTATGGATTTTGTGTTAAGGGGCATCGCAGATATCCCATTAATTGTAGTTATTGCATGTTTGGGGATTTAAACTCGTGAACACGAGCTCGAATTTAAGACAAACGTTTTAACCAAATAGTATGTAATGCGTAAAAACATAGGATGCTTACTATCACTAAAACTAAGAGGCAGAATCAGAAAAAAAAAATCCCTTATATTTTTGCATGGTTAAAATATCGGTCTAGTGCAGCTCTGAAACGGTCCAAGTAAGTGAGTATATTCGTTTCTTTACTCGATAGCGTTAAGGAATTGGCCGTGAATATTGACTGCATACATACAACGGGAGGTGGTGGGACAACCAGCTTGAAGTTGAAGCTATAAATGTATTTTTAGATCGAATATGCTGGGTTGGCAAAAATAAAAATATATCAGACATTCATACTATTGAATGCAAATAAATAAATCGATTGCAAAACCATACGGACCCGCATATTGGATTCGAACCGTTGACCGTGTCACCGAGTAAGATGAAAAATTTATAGGTATAACATGAACATATGAAAATTATACGTTTAATGAAGAATTTAATATTAACAGTGTTATTTACTTAAATTAGAATTTTTTGAATTTTGTACTTTTCCATGAGTTTTGTCGCTAACGACCCGGGTTTCGCCTTTCGGCATCTTCAGGCATTACAAGTGCACGGATGTACTTGAACTGACGCGTAGTAAACAGTTTGTATCGTTTATATACAAAAATATAAGTAGGTCACTAAGTTAAAAGGTTATTAAAATGTAAATTAGCGAAATTTGAATGAATACAAGTTTCCATGATTTAAGTGGGTTTGTTATATTTACGGGGATTTTTGAAAATATTAATGACCAGATGATAACATAAGAATATTTAAAATAAATCCAGGGTCCTATCCGTCGTCTCTTTAATGAGTTGATTGATTTTAAGCCTTTATTATTATATTACATTAATGATAGTAAGTGAATTGATATTTAATAATAGCAAGTGCTTGAATTGTAAATAAATGACAATTATTAATAAATGACAATAAATTAAAATTAACAATTATTTAAAAAGGTACAACAATGGTGAACTAGGCAAATATAGTTGCTCGTTCAAAATTGGCAGACCGTTGAGCTGAGCTCGATTAATCTCTAAGATTTCTTGATAAAATAGTTTAAACTCACCCCTGTTAGTATGTAACAACTTAATGCCTGAGTCAAAATTAAACGTAAAGTGTTATTTACGTTGAGAATAGTCCAAACTGCGAACCAAATATAGATAAGAATGATTATTATTTTATATCATTCATTGCTTTAAATAATTTCTCAGCATACGTTTATCAATATATTGACAATCAAAAGTAAATTACATAATATGTGATTTTAGTTTTTATAATAAACAAGCCACCGTATCTTTTATTTCATTATATGAATAGTAATTTAATTGCATACTAAATTTATGTAAATAATTATTTATCTGAGCTTATTATGTCCGCTTAAATTTGAATGGATCGCCAGATACAAAGCCAAAATTTAAAATCATAAATTTATCAATGAATGATAAAAGGTTTGTGATTTTATATTAATTGGAAAACACTCGCAATAAAATCAGTGCAAAAATATATTATTTTAGTATAAAAGAATGCAAATACAGATTATTGTTATATTACATGTAGTAATTAATTTACTCGAACTGCTGGAATGAAAAATAGTCAACCATTTTATAATATATTGTGTTGCTAAAAGTATATTTATTTAGTAGATGTTTATAAACGTTAATAATTAAATCTAGCTTATTTATCAGATTAAATTCTTCACGTGAATTGTTTTTTGTCGTCTTACAAATCGTTTGATTCGTTACTTACTGTCATGACAGATGGCTTATTTATAATGCTCGCACGTGGCTATTAAATACAACTTCCCTAAATTTATATATGATCAAAAATAAATCTATTTTTTTTCTTTTTATGTTAATCAATAACAATTAACTGTTGACAAATAGGGACGGAAAATTTACGCATCTCCTGGTATACCGTAAAATACTAATATACAAATTAATCGTAATAAAAAAATCTACTAAACAAAAATACCGTACCTAATGGGAAAGTTTTAACAAGAAAGAAAAAAAACATATACCTTAATTATTATATCGATCGACTTGGTATTTGATTTTAAAACTCTTTTCTAATATGATAAAATACTGAATATTTAGTTCCACCAGAATAATATTAATTAGTTTTTGGTTATTTTGGATTCACATCATCGTAAGAATTATATACTAGAAGTGGAGAAGAATAGTTTTGACGATATAGTTAAGCCGAAATAGCGATCAAAATAATATTTTGAAACTTAATACACTGATGTGTTTACCCTGTTTAAGCAATAATTACTTGTTTGAGAAAAAGTTGTATTATCAATCGCCTAATCGACTAATAAGTTGCCAAAGCTCTTCTCAGATAAACTCCAAAGATTACACTATATCACTGTAGTTGAAGTTTTCGTTGTGTTAATTTGTATATGTTCCTGGCGATTATTAGAGATGTGGAGCTCAATCAACTCCACCCGTCGATGATGAACGATATTTTTCAAAACCTATAAATATACCGTGCGGGCGAAAATGGATGTAGAGGGAAACTGTTTTTTTAAATTGCCGTCATAAAACTAGCTCGGCAAACTTTTTTGCGTATTGAAAACTTTGCATAAGCAATAAATTTAAGCATCATTTTTATCGGGTGTTTTATAACGCATAAGATTCATTATATTCAAGATTATTGATTTAAACCAATAAAAGTCAACGATCTTGTATCGGCCATGGCTATTACGGCGACTGGAGCTTAACCTATCCATCCAAAAGTTGTTTACAGTTTAAGTCACGGCAAAATCAAAAGTGCATATTTTTCATTCGTACTCATTTGAGATCCTGATTATGTACGTGATTTCTTTGGTTTATTTCACGTAATTATATAATTCAAAAATATCCGACTCACTGGGAATTATTTACTACCAGCGAGAACCCGGCATACGTTGCAATGGTACTGAAAGAAAGAAAGTGAAAATGTTTCAATTCTGTTTATTGAAGAGCTTTTGGAAACACATTTTTTTTTGTTTTTCTGTCTAGTGTGTAACATGTGTGCAGGCCACATATAATTTTCTATGAAACTGATAGCCATGGCGCGCAGATCGCTTTCTTCGGCGAACTTTCTCATTGTAAAATGGCTGTACTAATTAAGAAACCTTCGTGGACGTCTGCACCACAACTCACCACAGTTTTATCGCATCTGAATGAACGGTATAGGAACGCATACGGGACAAGCAAACAAACATTCATATAAACATACATATATAGAGAGAGAAGAGATAATGCCATTTTTTTTTTTTTTTTTACATTTTAATATGCATCGGTAATCATTCGATTCCAGATAAGCTGCGGATATTCGGAGGTAATTTTCATATTTTGAATACGAAAATTATTTTTCGTTCAATGCAAATTTTATTGATACCATCGTCAAAGCCCGTCATTTATTTCCAACAAATTTATGTCAAAAAGCAAGCCATATTAAAAAAGGAATATTCCATAAAACAGTGTTTTCATATTTGAAAAATCTGAATTTATTCCAGATTACAGGGATTCGATGAAAATTTTCCATATTTTTGCATTTTATTTTTCCCGCTTCCCTCTCATTAGCATCAAAACACTTTCAGGAAAATCCGAACGTGGCCAGTTTTTTAACGAGTGGCAACACAATCAGCCATCTCTCGGAATCACGTATGCATTTTGCACACCCATAAACTGAATTTTGAAAACAGCAAAATTTTATGACTTTTCTGTGAAACTTCGTTATTTATTACGACGAAGAAGAAAAGATAATAAGATTGCATACTTACGTTTATAATTTTTAATAATGTTTTTGGCTATTGCATTTTTGTATTTAAACTTTATCGTTATTTCTTGGCTAATAGTACCTGTGAAATTTATTTAATCTTAGATTCAGGACAATTCCTAAAACCATTCATTACTGTTTATATGAAAAAATATTTGAGAATTAAAAGCTTACGTTATAAAAAAAAGAATTTGAATTGTTTGAATTTTATACTATTCCATAATTTTTTTCGCTAACGACCCGGGTTTCGCCTTTTGGCATCTTCAAGCTTTTTAAGTGCACGGATGTACTTGAACTGACTGAATAGTTTGTATCGTTTATTTACAAAAATAGAAGTAGATCACTAAGTTAAATGGCTATTAAAATGAGAATTACCGAAAATTGAATTTACACAAGTTTCAATGAATTAAGTGAGTTTGTTATAATTATGGGGATTTTTGAAGATACTAATGACCAGGTAATAACATAGGAATATCTAAAATAAATCAAGGATTTTATCCGACTTATTATTAATGAGTTGATCGATTTCAAGTCTTAATATTTAGGAATTAATATTTAATGATAGCAAGCGTAATTAGTTTGAAAATGATTGACAAAGATACGAAACACTTGTCACAAATAGTAACACGACCACTAGAGTGACAACGTTATCAATTTTAATATTATATTATTTATGGCTCCGTAGTCAAGTGTCAATATCGTTGGCTTAGATGGCAGAGCTTACGAAGTCGAGCCCCAGTACGGAAAGCTAAATAAATTGAATATTGACCAATAGTTCTGTCCTAGTCATATACTGCTATCCATATCCACTTTTAAAAGGATAGGTTGAAAAACTGTTGGTCCCTGTGGTCTAGTGGCAAGAGCTTTGTCCTAGCGATCAGCGGGTTTAATTCCCGGCAAGGACAGATTTTTTCAATTGAAAACAAAGAGATCTTGGGCTGGGTGTATGTTATTTATCGTTGATTTTGTGCACAATTGATTCATTATTTATCATCGAGTTAATCTCGTTTGACTTTCAAAATTAAGAATATTAGGCGCATTGGCGTAAGCTTGAATGCCAAATATTTATTTTTTCCAAAATATAAAATTATAAAACTCAGTAACAAGTTGTTCTCGTATAAAAACTTCAAGTCAGTATGATCCAAATTGGTAGGAACTATTATAAAAAAGCTCAAATTATCACGACGGCTACCATTACTGCTCCCATTTTTCTGTAGTGGCCTATTGATAACAGTGGCAAAAATTGTACCAGAAATTAATATAAAAACGAAAGATTCTGGGTAAATTTAAATCAATCCGATAAAATAAATATTTGAATAAATTTCTGTTTACTGTTATCAGAGGAAATACATCGCATTCCCACATAACGTTATACATTCAATAGTCATTCAATATTTTGATACACAATTGAGATAGCTTTCCGTGTTCTTTCGTATTACATCCTTTCTTCTTTGAGAACACAAAATACAATATTTAATATTTATGTAACATATTTAATCGAAAGTGCCACGCGATACGTTTGCGAAACACGATCGATCTAGACCAGTGGTTCTCATGTGCGGCCACCAGAAGATTGAGCCGCGGCCACTAACAGCTTCATAGAACATATTGATATTTAAAAAAAATGTGGTTTTACAAGCTAATTTGCCAACAAAGACTCTGAAAATCAAATATTTTGAATGTAATTTATACCAATGGTAAATTGGTAGACATGTTTAGGTCCATTTGTCATACCTCAAACACAACAAACTCTAAACAAAAATTTTGTGCGGCCACCAGACATTTCTGTTGGTCCACTAATATTTACGATGCCGCCACAGTGCCAATTTCCGTGAGAACCACTGATCTAGACTAGGGTTGCCAGTCGCCCCAATTTGAGCGCGGCTGTTCCAAGTTCTTCTGATAATCTTCATTTAAAAAAGTTGCTCAATACGTTTGCAGAACATATTTTCAATGTTTTGTTCAATTTCAACCATAATGAAATAACACATGATCTTTTAATTAAAATTGTAGTCTTCTTTCAAATAATTTTAAACGGTGTTTTTTTTGTATATCTATTTGACAGAGCTTCAAGTTCTGAGGCGGGTTATCGTCAAAGTCCTTTCCGTCGCCTCCTCTCCGAAGCCATTTCAAGAGATTAGCTTATGCTTCTATTTGTAAAATATACATAATGCATTTTGCTTTCTTGCATATCACGCACACATACTCAAATGTATGTTTGGGTAATTCACCAATAAATATATTTATATGCAGTACACATACACGCACATGCATGCGTCTATCTTCGTAATGCAAGAGGTCTAATTGTTTGCCTATCGAGTCGTTTTTTCAAATGTTACCAAAAAATGAAATCAAATATTTTCAAAGGGAAGAGCGAAAATTACAAAATAAACTATACAAAATATCAGATCTTGACACTATTGTGCTGATGATGCAATATATTAAAATTAAACTGAACTTATAAAATGCCTCAGGTGCTTCATTAAAATACGTTTTTTTCTGCTTGTATGTTATTTTTGTTTTAAAATCTGACAACCCTGACCGAGGCATACAAGATTAATTTGCTAAATAATATATTATTCCAACGTATCAGCGATATTTTTTTTATCGAAAGTCTTTGATCTTACCTCGAAACAGCTTCTCCAACCTCTTCGCAGACTTCCCAATCTACGCAAAATCACATTCGAAACAATCGATAAATTTGGTCGCAAAAGTAAATATAAGACCAAGGATTTATAATTAATTCATAATACCTTTTAACTCTTTCATTTGTTTTTTAGTCATTTTGTAAAATATGAAAACCCTTTGTTTTATATTTGTATATACGTATAGAAACAGCGATTATCTAATCATTAGTCTTCGCATCCTTCCCATCCTACTCTCTTCGAAAAAGATAGATTGAGCAACTGAGTAATAATCAGTTGTCGTAGAAAAAACATATGTTGAGGTAAACTCCGTGAGGAGTCCATGTGCTCCATGTTGGGAGCGGACATGGCTTAAAAAAAAGTTTAAATCTAGTTTTATATTTCTCAGTATTAACTTAAAAAATGTACATACTAGTGGTGAATAATGACGCAAGCTTGTCGTTTTATTTTCTTGTTGTCGTAAATAATCAATTGGGTCTTTTTGAATTCACATATAAAAATGATCCATATAAATAACAAACGATCTACATATATGAAAAATGACTTTGTGTTTTTGAGGAGAATATAAAAGTGACCATGATAGTTATTAATAAATAATATGCATCGTAACATTTGTCGGTAACTATTTTAACCCAGCCAACCGAACAGTATAGATTTTGTCCCAACAGCTACTTTACCTTAAATATCTATCTTAATACTAGTGATACGATGTCAAAACCTTTGGTATTCTTAAATCATAGTTTTTTACACCTTTTGCATATGATATTTATTGGCTAGTTGCGCCGTAATCGATTAAAAAAGAGAAGAAGTCGGAAGTAAAATTTGAATAATACTTTGTTTAATTCAAAAATAAGTATTCTTAAATTCTTGAAATTAAGAGTAAAATATGTATTTTCTCCAAAAAGAAGCATATTACTTGAAGTCAATGCTTTATTTTATAACATATCTGGCAACGATAAAAAGCGATAAGCGATAAGATAAGAGATAAGGTAATGTGAATGCGTGCACGGCTATTGGCTTGTTAGTCCGCCATAGCCGTTGGAGTGGAAACGTCGTCGTTTCCATGCGCGACTTAAATATGAATAATTATAGGAAAAATAGGGATTTTTATATGATTTTTTTTTCAGAAAGATTTATAAATATACGTCAAAGCATAATCAATCAAATTTTTATTGCAGTCTATGCCAATAAGGCCAAAACACTGGGGTCTTTTATTACCCCCCTCCGGCCTGAGAGTCATTTTTTAAGGATAAGTCCTACGAAGGTTAAGAAGTATTCAATAGAAATTCCGTTCTCTAATATAACAACAACAAAAAAACTTTACCGAAAGCATTTAGAAAATTTTCTAATGTGTATTTGGAAAAATATGATTCAGCTTTGCCATTTTTAGCTATAAATATGCTCCATTGTGAAAAATAAAATGGAAAAGTTTAGTCAGTATTCTGATAAAATATCTACTCTTAGCCTGTCGAACGTTACCGAAGAAAGCCAGCTGAAAACTTTCCAATGACGATTACAAATAAAGTAAGTGCCCGACTTGTTATTGCTTCGACAACGTTATATAAAAATATTTTTACTGAAGAACATCTGCTAAATCACTTAATGCCAGCAATTACAATTTTTTGAATTGATATTAATCTTTTTCGCATGCAATCAAGATCGTAATCTGTCATTCCAAAAATAATACAATCAAATCTTAATTTAACGTCATTCCAGTCTTATTAATTACCGAAAATACGAAGCCATTAATTCGCTGAATGGAATATGTATTTGTGGATTTATTTTGTAAGCTTCTTAGAGTCATCTTTATTTTAAAAAATGCGAACTTACATTTCTTATAAGTAAAACTGAATGAAAGGAGCTCTGCGTAGCACGTTTAATTGAATTTTATATTGTGATATGTAAGCTATAATTTTTAAATTATAATTCTATTAAATCCTTTCAAATCTTCAAAATATGCAGACATACGGCAATCTAACGATATTAACATCATGAAACAGATGAGGCCAATGCGCCATGCATTTGTCAAGTTGAATAAAAATATAACATAACATATTACACATCTTAAAAAATAATAATAAACAGAGCAGAACTTATTAATTACATGTGTAGCAAGAAAAAAATAATAAAAACAAAGCACCAAGTTCACTGCCGAAGAAGTATACCACAACAGGCAGTGCATTCATTAACCGAACAGCCCTTGCGACTGGCGATTTAAAAGACATACGCGAGAAACAAGTTTTGACAAAAAAAAATGCATGCCCTTGGCTAAAAGGTAAAAATCGCGTAGGTAAAAACTGTAAGCATGCAAGCTTAAAGTCTTAAGGATGTCAGGATGGTCATCAACTCAGTCCCCAAGAAGAAGAGAAAAATGTTTCAATATTGAAATAGATCTTCGAGCTTCAAGAGAATGAAACGAAAGCATTCATAAAAGAAGCTTGGTTAGATAATATCCCATTATAGAATTCTCATATGGAAAATAATTGAATTTTTTGAAATAATATTTACGTGGATTCCAGTCCCATTTTGACGAATAAATAGTCATTGACTACATGAATGTTTTATTCTATGACGGTAAATTTTAGTGCAAAGTTGTGATACTAGTACAGATTGCTAGTCGTTGAATTATCTTCATTTTTTAATTAGTTAAGAGACACAATTTTAAAACAATTGAAATTATTATTTTTGTAGATAAAATACTTCTTCAACAATAATTGTTAATTGTCACGTTAAAAGTGACGTTCTATTGCCATTCTCAATTTGATATAAATAACCGGTTTAGGTTTCCACTGTCAATACTTGGTGGAATGGCATTATATAAAAATATATTAAGAAATATTTTGTACTTTTTCCACATTAGATTTACTAGGATCAGAACCGGTTCCGCTCATCACGAGCATTTTCAATTGAAATCTCGAGCATTTAAATTATCGAAACCGGTCCTGATCCTAATAAAGCTAATGAGGAATAATTATTATTAGACTTACTATTTTTTTTATATATAAACCTTTTAACATTTGTATATCAATTTAAAATGCATTGGCGATTAGTCAGACAGGTTTCATTTTTGAAGTGAATAAAATGTGACACTATAATCATGCATCAATTTATACCATATTCAATATAATTATGTTAAAGGGCAACCTTTTAGCTTTAAAATTATACAATACCCGGATATGTAATATGTACATTAGCAACGACATATTTTACACGAATTCTGTGTAAGGCATTAGTCGTTGCACAAGAAACCCCTGGTTGGGCGGCAGGGGGAAAACCCATGACGCATTCTACAAGAAAGGGTTCAATAAGGTTTTCCCCGCATTATAACTCTGACACATAGGATATTATTCTCGGAATCTTGAGTTTTTGCGCCATCGAATAATTCAAATCTAGATTACAGTGAAGCTTACGATTTTCAAATTATTGAGTTCCTAGGTTCTCGTAAAAAACCCCGCGAACTTTATCTTGTTCATGTAAAAACGACTCCGGTACACATTGCAGCATATTTCTAAATATATCATACTAAGCATATACCTACTTTTATTTACGTAAAATAAAGCAAAATTCTAACATGGCGAAATACATTATTCATTTTTGCAAAAAGCTATGCTCTCCAACTTGCGAATGGAAAACAGAGAGGGCAGGCTGTTTTGTTTGAAGAAGAACAAAAGGATTTTTTTTCTCATTACTGGCAACTCAAAAGTGGTTCAAGGTTTAGCAACATACAAATAGCAAAGTTTTTTTTTCAATTAACGCGGCAACTAGAGCTGGGCGCTTTTGTTGCGTCTTTTTTGTTCGTTATATTGTTACCCAATAAAAAAAAATATTCGGTCATAAATAAACATCTTTCATGAATATAAAAAAAGACAACTTCGTCGTGTTACATTTGAAACATTTTTAACTCCCATATTCCCGAAGAAGAATATGCTGGAATTTATAATGCCCTGTATATTCAAATCGCGATAAGATACGTGAAGTATTCAAAATGTTTTAAGTTCACCGTACATCTATATTCTGTTCTTATATTTCGCATTTCTTTTCAAACTAAAAAAAAAATTAGTTGAATTAAGCCATCAAATAAATATCAACGCTTCATTATCGTCGTCTCCAGGGTCTGTTACTACGCAAATTTATAAAAATAAACATTGAAGGGGGAGGCCCTGCCCTCTTTTAAAAAATATTTTACCATTTTTTGTTCACTACTTATTTATTTTTTTAATAATTTTTTTTCGCCTTACCGTTTTTCTAATTAATTAATTTAATAATAGTGGTTTTTGCGTTCATTAGTGATATAATTAAAAAAATTATTATGAAAATAATATAAAGTATATTATTTATAAAAAGTGAGTTTTTTTTACGATTCAACGCTTTTCAAATAAACAGACACGTGTCTGACACAAAAAAAACAAGTTTTTTCAAGGTCAATAATTTTAATTTACTAATATTTTTTTTGAAATTAGAATAGAAGACAATAAAATTTGGTGGCGGCAAAAACAGTGAACTGTTGATTTATGAAAAGGATTTCATTTTTTTGTAGATTTTGTTGCGATTTATAATTACTGTCAGCAAAAAAATGATATTCTTTAGTTTTCCGTTACAAAATAATAGCTGTTGTTCTAAAGCAGAAACGCAAACTTCTGCGAAAAATATAGTAGGTGCAATTTTCCAGTACTTCTCTAACTCTGACGGACTAAGAAACTAAAACAATGGAGCTTTCAGTTTTTTTTTTCTCACCGTTAACTGTAATCTTATATATAAAACCGAAACGGCGTATTTATGTCTGTGGGTGTGTATTCCCTTTTGCATTGTTGGTCATTAAGTTGCCATAAAACGAATATAAAAAGAAAATATGTTTGAATTTTTATCGGCGAAGACATTTAGTCAAAATGTAATAAATTAGTCTTCTACTGAACTTTTCCCGGCTTTTATTATTAATAATAATGTTTATTATTTACGTGAAGGTATTATTTGACATTTCTTTGACAGCAAATTATGGAAATAAATAAAACACATTTTATCTGTTTTGCTGGCACATACAATTTGAAAAGATCTGGACCGGCTTCGGCTGTCGCTAGCATTGAGTTCAGTTGAGAATGCCCGCGATGCGTAAAATTCGCAAGTATTTAAGTTCAAATAAACTGTATTTTATTTATTTAAGATTATATCATATGACCTTCCGTCTGTTATTATTGTAGAAAAATATATGCAACATTTGAGCAACACAACAACTGCCCGATTTGTGGAGCATACAACTCCACCGTAGTCGTTTATTTTGCCGTTAAAGCGAACCCTTATGATTTAGAAGGCTGTGCAGCGCACCGAAGGCTGTGTTGCAACAGTTTACGGTAATGGTCGTCGGTGAATACGCAAATTTCTTTGTTTTGCACTTTTCGTAAAATTTATGCAACGGTTAGTGCAGCCAGGAACAAAGATAATATATTATGTAGACGATGCAATGTTTGGAATATCGAGCAATTTTAAGTGGGAGAAAAATTGCTTAAAGTTCATATTTCTGTTTACAGTTTTGAATAATGCATTTTTATAAATTTCCGCTCAGTGTGTTAACATGATAATGTTTGTGGATGTATAGGAACATGAAGGTCAAAACATTTAACCCATAAATATTGAGTACACTAATTTAGTAGACTATAAATATTCTTTGTTTACTTGCAGTAACGAAGACGATTGGAGTAGAATTTCATTCTTTAACAGAATAACATATTTAAAGCTCCTCGTAAAAAAAAAAAAAAAGTTTAACATGCAATAGATTTCTAAAAAAAATAATCACAAATAATCTATTAAGCTATTATATTGAATTGGTATCTTTTGTTAGAACTCAGTCATAATGATGTCATGATGGTAAAGAAAATACCTTTTCCGGAATCTCGCATGATATCATGATAGGGAAAATAACTATCAAACATTGTTCTTTGTTTAACTCGCTATTTTTGCCGTATTAAATTTGTTTTAACCTTTTAATCTAGACATATAGCTATATTAATATTTCCATGTATACAATTTGGCTTGTGTTGTAGGCAATAAGTAAATTTAAAAATACTTCAAATCATAAGCTCTCGTCTCCCCGATAGGACATCGATTGCTTGATTTGTGTAAAACAGTATGCGTATCTGTGATATAGATAAAGTACTTATCCTTTTACATCCACGCAATTTTATCAGAATCCACTTTGAAAGTGTATGATAAAGGACCGTCTAGCCATTACTTAAAAAATGCTATTTGCAATTAGTTTTAAGCACCAGACGTTTTTGGAAATTTTTCGTGACTGAAATTTAATCCGCGATTTCAAATTTGTAATTCAACGTTGGCCCGGTCGTAGAATAAATTATACATCGCTGGTACATCCATACAATGTATAGGTATTAAATATCTTATTTGACTTCAGTCAGAATGTAATGATTATTACATGAGCAGAAGGATATGTGAATTGTTTATTCTGCATATGATTTCGTTAAAATTATTTGAATCTTAATAAACTTGACAGGACATATAAAGATAAAGCAAAAATATCATGAGAATTACGAAACATTTTTGGACCGGTATTACACCATTGTCAAAACAATACAGCTAGCTATTTATAAACTGTATAGCGCAAATGCTTTTTATTTCAATATATTCTGTGTTAACAAAAATGGACATATATAACAACTGTTTTAAAATTAATACCGGTCAAAGCACTAGGTCGAGTTCTTCGATCATCTATTGTATATATATAAAAAAAAATATGAAGACCTCTTAGCAATCCAAGCTATTACATCAAAAATCAATTAAGTATGAATGATCAATAACAAAGTAAAAACCAAAATAAGTGCATTTAATAAACAAATCTTAAATGTCCGTAATCCATAATGAGTCGTCGTAAGTCCGATAAGAATGAGTCCAGTATAAAATATTCTGTGAAAAGATTTAACGAGACCATATCAATTCTTACTTGCTTTTTTGTTGCTTCAATTTATTTGCCTTGCTGTAATACCAATTGTTTGTCATACCTTGTAATTCTTGCTTAACTTTTGTATAAATATCACTGTTTCGTTATATTTCTTATCATCTGATAATGCTCGCCATGAGCGATAAATTTTATGTGGAATAAGTACTAAAAATGTGTTATTATACTTTCGATGGTTTCGGCGGTTAATTTGTGGAAGTTCATTTAAATATAAATATAAAATAACTTTGATTATTCCACGTATTGTGCTACTAACTGTGACACGTGTTTCGCCTCTTTCAGAGGCATCTTCAGACTTACTATCGCAAAAAAATCGCCATCAAAGTTATTTTAAATTTTATATTACATACATATATAATCTTTATTATAATGCCATTCCACCAAGTATTGGACAGTTAACACCATAAAACTATTCATTTCTTTAAGCACAAGTTTTCGTATATTGATATCCCTAATTTGTGCACTATTTTTATCCCAACCAAAGAATATTTGATAAATATCAATGCACTGAGTCTATGTTCGCAACCAACGTAAACACAAAACAACTATATTAAGATTTGCGGACATTCCGTAGACTTTTATTCATAACTAGTTCAGATAACAGCTGGCTGTCGGAAAATTATCCAGCCAACTTACTTGCGCGCGGTATTCTAAGAATTCGCCTAATTTCCTATTAGGCAGTAATTCGAGCCTCGCAGTGGAGCCTCCACCCTGCTATTCTCGGCTTCTACGAACCGATATCCGGGCGTACAGGCGTAGAGGGCAGGGGTGGGGACCTTGAAAGCCTTCGGGGGTAAAAGCAGAATTTGCGGTGAGCAGTAACTCTGGCAGAATCGGCTCGAGAATTTATCTTAATGGGCGCGCATTACAACAAAACATGTGATTATTTACTTTTTACTTACCGAACTAATTCATTGTTTGTTTTGAATATAAACCACATTATTACACTTATATTAAGCTTAAAATTTATATTATCATAAAATGATATTTAGTTTCAAGTCTAATTAAATTATTTATTCATTTGAAAGTGTTGCTGTTTATCATACTAACTTTTGGTTGAGAGGGTACTTCGAATCAAGTAGGAAAATATAACAATTAAAAAGGTCAGTTCAAGTTCACTCGTACACTTGAAATGCATGAAGATTACGATTGGCGAAACACGGGTCGTTAGCGATAAAACTCATAGAAAATTCCATAACTCAAGCGATTAATATTTGATACTGAAATTCCATCAAGCACCTTCATTCGATGCCCTCGATTACAGAAAAAAGGGAGTTGATAATGCTCGCGATGAGCGAAACTGGTTCTGATCTCAATAAATGTAATGCGAAATAAATACTAAAAATGAGAATATATGACACCCAATACTCATGTATAAAAAAATAAGCACTGAATAAAATTATTCTTAAAAGCTAAATAACACATCGTTACCCTACTTTGACAAGATTTTAATTGTCATTTTTGTCTAAAATGACCTTTTGGTCGGAAAAGCTTGTATTTACCGCATTCTATCATATACATGAATTTCATGTTTGAATAACGAAGTTAGCAGGATACCAGTGTTGCACTGCATCTGCACACTTTTTTGCTAAATTTATTAGACAAAGTTCAATGATTGTCATCATAAGATCATTAAGATCATTATTTCTCAAGAAGAGTTGTGAAAAATATGCTTAAAATGAATAATTTGAAACATTTTTACTTGCTCATTGTTACAAGTAATTTTAATCTATCGAACCTTCAAACGCTCATATCTCAAAACAGTGTCAAGTGCAGTTACAACCTTTTCAAAATAACGTGTCGACATGTAGAAAATGTATTAATCAGTCGAATAGAATGATGAAGAATAAGAAATTGATTGATTCCTTAAAGTGTTATAACAGTACTATAAATATTTTAAAAAAAAAACTTGAAAGCATCAAACAATACTATTTCGTAGTATTAAAACTATTAAAAGAAAAGTACAAAATGACCGGTATTCTGTGCGTGATAATAATTTGCGCCATCCCTGATTGCCAACAGTGCGAAAGTTCGCGTGGAGCAGTAGGTAAGCTTTGGCGTAGATGTAAATGTACTGACCCAGTTGTAGGTTGTATTGATCGGGTGACGAATTTATGACAACTTTTTGTCGGAACGCCCTATCTATTACGTTTGATTATTTGTTTCGTGATTTCAATCTACTTATTGTATTTAACAGACCCAGTTTACAATTAGCATAAAAATAATTTGTATTCGGCAGGGCTGTGAAACGAACATATTTTTAATTGATTTTTTTTCCGTTTGATAAAGGCATTTGTATAACTACTTGAGACATTTCTTTTCAAGTTTTTTAAGAATAGATGATGCATCCATTTCAGGAATACAGATTATATATATTAAATATATGCTGTTTATCTCTTCATGGTGGATTAATGGATTCGTATCAAATCAAAAAAACATTCAAACTAGTTTTTTCAAATATTCGAATATACATTCGTACGTTATATTGTATTTTTTCCAGACATTCAAATTTAAAAATTTAAACATTTTGTTTTAGATTTTTATCAAAGGCATAGAAGGTATTTGTGATGTTTTCATCAATCCAATAATTACATATTGTTAAGGATTTCGACTGAGGGTGCTTGATGGAATTTCAATATCAAATTTGAATTGTTTTAATTTTGTACTTTTCCATGAGTTTTGTCGCTAACGACCCGGGTTTCGCCTTTCGGCATCTTCAGACATTTCAAGTGCACAGATGTACTTGAACTGACAGTTCAAGTCCAAGTATCTAGTACCTACTTTACTCTGAAGAACCATAGATGTATCCATGAAATAACAAGAATTGTGAATCTATATCTAGATTGTCGCATTGACAAGTAAGTAAATTAAAAGAACCGGGCGGTAATGGCGTCCAACATTCGTAAGTAACAATGTCCAAAAGAATTGACACACAAAGACGTCACTACAACCGATTTTAAGCCTGACTTTCCAGGAGAGATAAGATATAAGTATTTTTGAAAGGTACAATTAGTCGATGTTAAGTATTTGCTCTTTCTACACAAAATTTCTTAGGACACATACATGGCTTTTGGGAACAAGGTATCTATGAATTAATGTATAAAAGATTTCATTCGAGGATTCGAACTTTTTGAACATGCAACGGTGATTAATTATTACAATACGCATGTACATACATACATTCTCAAAGATTCCGTAAAGAATTAACATTTGATAACATGAGTAAAAAAAATTCAATGATTCTGAGAAATTCACCATTAGTACCCTCGAAACACGTCACTGAGTCAAAAACCTCAGCATTGGTGTAAATTCGCTGGCATACATTTGCCGCAGACAGAGGTGACCGGCTTCCATTAACGAGTGGGCTTTTTAAAAGCTTATACGTGTACCGACAGAACAATGGGCCTGCCCGCCCACCCTGAGGCTTCGCCCTACACCCCGAGAGCCTTTTAAATATTGTGCATAATGTACAATGTATTCAAAAGTTTTACATTTTTAATTTTATTTTCTCACAAAAAAAACGTACGATATTTTATCATTTGTTTCCATTATTGAGTGACAGTTTGAAAAAATTATTTTTTAAATTGATAATAATAATACGGTAAGAAAAATAACAATGTATTTTAGTTCTACATAAATTTTATATATTTGTTGATAGCTATTTCGGCTTACGCCTTCGTCAGAACTATGTTTAAAACGTGTATTAGAGATAGCTTATATACCTTTGCTAGACAGGGTGCACCGTATATCCTCTCTTTCTTTTTAAACCATACCAAACATGGAAGAATTTAAATAAGTTTAGTTTATTGGTGTAAAAGAAAATCTGGGTATTTTTGGGTTATTTTTATCGTGTGAAACCAATTAAAATCTGCAAAGTCTTAAGTGCATATATTTTAATTTTTAAATTGTTTTTAGTTTATTGCATAATAAAGGTTTTAAAAGAGGTGAGGCAATAGAAGTAATCTGATCGTTAAGAATTTCATTGGATTGATTATACCTATTAATTTCTAGCTGTTCCAATGCATTTAGTTTAAGGCCTTTATTACAGGAATGTAAGCAACTCGGGACCGAATTCGGATTATGTGACTGTTCTAAGTGGTGATTCGCATATTGTGAATCAGTTTTTCCATTGTTAAAGCATCTAACATGTTCGCTTGCACGGGTAAAAATCTTTCTCCCCGTCTGCCCCACATATACTAAATCACATGTACCGCAGGTCATCTTATATATACCGCTTCTATCAAGTTTATTAATCCTGTCTTTACTATTTTTAAGGTGTGTGCCTAAATTATTATTAACTTTAAATGCCACATTTACTGAGTCTTTAATCTCGTGGTGAATTTTTTCACTAATACTCCCTAAGTAGTTAATTGATTTAAAGAAGCGGTTTACTTGTATTAAGTTAGGGTAAATAAGTTTTCTAGCTAGTTTTAATCGTTTTTTATATAATAAGTTTGTTATCACCTTTTTCTCATAGCCATTATTACGCGCTATTTGTTCTATCGTGTGTAATTCGTTAATATAATCTATCTGATTCATCGGTACAGCCAGTAATCTGTGTATCATTGAACTGTATGCAGATAGTTTATGGTTCCAAGAGTGGAGTGATTTGGCGTGAATATTAGTATCACAGAAGGTTGGTTTTCTAAAGATTTTATTTTAAGATTAGATTTTGATTATAATAACATTTAATGTGAGCTCATCGGAGTGTTTGAAGGATTTTAATTTATGTATTAAAATTAATGCCTGTTGTGGTTAGAACTTTAGGCGTTCGTTTTATTCAAGTGCCAACGGAGTATGCGTGGTTTTGGTACTGAAACTTGCATATTATTTTTTGTCGATCGATGTATGTATTTCCGTTCAGCGGTATACAATAAATAAAACACATTTTTTTAATGCTATTTCCACATATAATTTGATAACGATCAGAACCGGATGCCAAATCTGATCATTATAAAATTATGTGTAGAATTAGTTCAGTTAATTTAAAATAATTCCTTTCCACACAAAGAAGTTAACATTTAAATAGTGAATAAATTATTAATACTAAAAAATCTATATCGAATAATTCAAACGGTACTTTTATTTAGAGTTTAACCTCGCAGTTCGTATATTATAATATACAAATTGGATACTTTCGATGGATTCGGCGGTAACTTTGTGTAAAGTTCATTTCAATATAAAATTTAAAATAACTTTGATTATTTCACGTATTGTGTGATTATTAACGACGCGTGTGTCGCCTCATCAGACCTACAATCGTAAGGAGATTTTTTCATATCAATTCTCAAGATTTATTATTTCTCAAGATAGCGAAATTTTCAAGAAACAGTTTCCTTCGTAAATTACTTAAGCAACTGTGCGATAGCAAGTCTGGTGATGTCTCTGAAAGAAGCGAAACACGTATCACTAATAATCACACAATTCGTGAATATTCTACGTTATTTATTAATTTATATATCACCCCTTCCAAGCCAAAAGGTGACAAATCGCTTCTTTTCAGGAGAGCAAAAAGACTTCAACAAAGACAACTTCTTTCCATAAATTGGATTTTTTTTTGTAAACCTAACCACATATCTATCTCAGAAACATCAAACTGTTACTAACGCTTTTTTGCCTTCGTAGCGACGATATATTGGATATTTCATACATAGCATAACTTTATAAAATATAAATTATATTCGACTTATATTATACAAACAAAAGGCTTAAACGATCTTAGAATTCAAACTACATATTCAGAAGAAAAAAAATAGATTGTGAATTTGGCAACCGTGCAGCATCAAAATTTCCGATGATTCATTGAAACGCTTTCATAATTTGATAACCAGTAACAAAAATAAACCACAGACATAAGTAAAATAATATAATTTCAATCGGAATCTAAAAAAACAACATCTTTAGCTAAAAGCTTTCGCTAAAATTAGTTTTAACCAATAGCAATAGGTGGAGGAAGAAAACAAGATGTTTTTGCGCCAGGAAATAGTTAAGTAAATACATTTACGGAAAACTGATACGTATATGCTGTTTGCCGTATTTTGTGAAAAAAAATATTGTTTCGTCCACCATAATTACAACGATTTTTAGTGTACAAAGAGATGACAAAGTATTGTACAACGTTAATATGAACATTGGCAATATTGACTTTTATATTGAGGTCACACTGGAAACCAAAGTCTGTATCAATAAATATATTTATTTAATATCTCAATCATAATTCCTCCATTGCGAAACCTGAAGATTAAACTTGTAACAGTGAGTCCCGGGATTAGAAAACACAATCCCGAAATTTCGGGATTAGCTGATTTATCAAGCACGATCGAATTATTTAAACATATTTTGTGGAACGTATCACACAAACGCGTATGTTGCATCAGATTACTCCCACCTCTAAGACCAGATGTCTGTAATCCCTCCACGACAAATGCTGTGCTCTGGAGTGCACGCGTTTCGCTCAAGATTTGGCTTGTTTATAATGAAACGTCTGGAAGATCATCATATATCATTAAATAATGATATAGTTTCTATAGTAATAGACGGGGCAAGCGTTATGGTTCAAATTCTCCATCATTCAATGACAACAAAATAACTCGTAAAACTATAAAAGAAACTATTCAAAAACTTATTGAAAGATTAAATGAAGAAGAAGATCAAGATATGATAGAAATATCAGAACCACTAGAAAAGTCATCAATCGAATTTACTTCAACGCAGTCATTCCACCCAATTGAACAAGAAACAATGAAACAACAGTTACAGGATGAAATCGCAAAAGGCTTGATGACATGCGAACCAAAAATTCAAAATTGCACAAGGCAATGTCCGTTATAAGCCAAGAAATGATGTTATTTGATAATGGAGGCTCACGTGGTCATCACCTCGAACTGGCATATAAATATTTGACAAGTGTATAGGCTGAACGTGCTTTTTCAGCAGTAGGCTGTTTGGAAAAAAAATAGATCTAGGCTAAATGATGAAACGCTTGATGCTTTGTTATTACATACTACGTGCGTTTATTTCAATTATCATACTTTTTATTTAAGTCTAAAATTACGCGTACATTATATATTGTACAATAAACAAATGTCAAAATTAATTGTATTATTCATTTTAAGCTATTTTTATGGATAAAATAACATAGCTAATATTAGCTAATCTTATATATAAAACCGAAACGGCGTATGTATGTATGTATGTCTGTAATTCCCTTTTGCATTGTTGTTGCAAGTTGTCATAAAAGCGAATATGAAAGAAAATATTTTGAATTTTTATCGGCGTAGACATTTAGTCAAAATGTAATAAATTAGTCTTCTACCAACTTTTTTCCGGCTTTTATTAATATAATAATGTTTTATTATTTACGTGAAGGTATTATTTGACATTTCTTTGACAGCAAATTAGATTTTTTCCTTGAATTTAAACATTTTAATGGGCGAGAATGGGGCTGTCATCAAATTAAATAAAGTTTGTGATTTTATTTTAACTATATTTTGGATGTTAGATTTTGTGATATAATTATGTCGAATGATATAACATTAAATAATTATTGGTCTCTTAGTCCGAGCGACGCTGGGAAGCAATACAAGTATTAAATAAATAAGAAAAATATCCCAGATCCCGGGACTGGTCCCGGGATCCCGTGACCAACTAATTACAATCCCGAAATCCCGGGATCAAAATTTTGGCCCGGGATTGGAATCCCTAGTTATGAGCATTCAGTGGGCTATAACCTGCCACATCGGGGTGAGGTGTCTTCCCAATACATAATTGTCATTAATACAAAATATTTTAAGAAGCGTGAGTCCTTCAGAATTAATTCAATGTTTCAATAATTCGTAAAAATTTGACCGAGAAGAAAGCTATCATGTCTGATCTTGTAAATACAAAATTTTAATTTAATACATTGTTCTTCCACTGCTTGTGTTTCTTGAGACACGTGTTTTAAATCTTTGAGAAACAATTCAAATCCGTGAAAAATGTATTCAATTTAGTTTCACACTGATAGTTTCTAGTTTAATTGTTATGTTAATGTTAGTAGTAGTGTCAAAAAATAATAAAACATTCGTTGTACTTATTTCACAATTGATTTATTAAAATCAGGATCTGTTAGCTCATCGCAAGCAATACATAGTTGATTATACAAAAGTAAGCAAGGTAAATAATACATTTTTTTAATAAGATGCCTTTATCACTAAGTGTTGACAATGAACACCACATAAGAGTTGGAATATATTAGGAATTATTTAAGTCTGTGGGAAGCTTTTCATGAATGTAAAAACGTAAAAACGTTCAGCGAATGCATAATGTTAGCTGATCACTTAAAAATTCTTTTTAAAACGCGTGATAAATAGTACATGTAATAAGGTTTAATAAATTTGAGTGAAAGGTACATTTTCATTGATTGATTTTCAGGTTTATTTAAGTCCAAGCCATTGGCGTCTTTCAATGTGTCTACCCTTTATTTTACTGAGCACGGAGCGAGGTGGGTCAAAATGAGAGCTGAATTATTAAATATAAAACAAAATCGTGTTTTTTCTGTCATAAAACTCTTCAAGTTAGACTGTTAAACTAAAAATATATTGAGAAGAAAATATCAACTTCTTTTAAAATGATAATGTACAGTATTTTATTGCAACCCAGTTGAAGTATTTTATAAAATATAAAACTTTTATTTTTTCAAATATTATTACAAGAGGCCGACACAATGGACGGAAATAAAACAGGATGCTCGAGTTGGTACAAAGGATTACGAATGAGATAATACTAAAATGAATGAGCTTGAAAATGTCCATACTAAGTGCACATATAAACATAAATTATCACTCAGTGAAAACAATATCATATTATTTCAGTTTGTTAATTGGGCAATATAATTATTGTTTTCTATCGTGTATATATTACAGTGAAACTTTATTCTCAGTGAAAATATATTCTTCACCTAGCTGTCATTGAAATCAAATTTGACCGCCCTATCTTCAGCCCAATATTTATCTGTGTTTTTTTTGGTTCTCTCTTTATGAAAGTAACTACTTGCTGATTTTGTTTCACTGAAGCAAACCAAAATATGGGTCGGTAAATCATCGACTTCGGCCAATAATTTCAATGATCGTGACCAGTGAAATCATGTTGTCATACAAATATATTACTTGATAGATTTTCACTGAGAATACAGTTTCACTGTAACATATAATATATAAACATAAAACACAACATACTGTAACAAAAATAATCGCGTTATATATTATTGAATCTTTAGTAATGATGGCAATATGTTTGATAATTTCAGGGAAATTCAACAATTGATTCCCACGAGCCTATGTCAATGTCAGTGATTTTCATAGAATAATTGTAATATATCGTGTATTAAGTATACATAATTCATAAAACCTATAACGTTTTAAACGAAATGTAATTGTCTTTATTGACAAAGAAATGAATATACTATGTAAGCGATAAAAGGCGATACTAATCCTTTTCCCCAAAACAACAATAATGACAAACTCGTCGCGCCTTAAAATAGATGGCGCTGATTACGGTTACCATGTCAAAAATATTTTCCTTATTTTTGGGGAAAATTCTGTAATTAATAAAAAAGTCACTGACGGCGTTATTTTGAAGATAATTTTTTCTCGATAAATATAATTCTATATTTTTTTATATAAGCTTTCGTTATAATATTTGATAGATACAGATTGATATTTTTTTTCTTATAATAATAAAAATAAACTTATTATACGTATTTATGTTTGACGTAAGCCAATGAGCTCGATTGAATTATTTTTTTAATAGTTTGTTATAATGAAATATTTTTTCACGAGAAAATAATGGTTTTGTAGTTAATAAAAGCCAAAGCTCTATATATTTAGATTTTTTACGCACATGAAATCAACTTAATGAAAATTATAGAAAGATGTAAAAAATCAGAGTTAAAATTCTATTCGAATACTAAGGTATAGCTTTCATCACAGATTTAAACCTGCCAAAAGACATTGAAAGTCATTTCGCAGAGAAAAATTTCCAGCTACACAACATTATATTTTCTAGAAAGAATTAGAACAAAACCTAGAAAAATAAACATTTTTTTGTTTATATTCGGTATATGCTTTAAATGATTTATTTATGAAGCAAAACAATTAATCTGTTATTATTTATAAAACATTTTATGTACCTACTTATTCCACGTAAGCTATAAATAATGCTTATTTTATTTTATTTTACTTTTTATTATTTGCATTTTTGTATGGCTTGCATTGCTAAGTGGTCTTCGACATTTTAATTATAATCTATTTTTCTTACAATTTGCTTCAATTTATTTGCTTTTATATAATAACACTTTTTTGTAATTCGTATCATTTGATAATGTTCGCGATGAACAAAAACGGTCCTGATCTTAATAAATCTAATGTAGAAAAAGTACTAAAAAAGTGTTATTATTTTTCCTTTATTAATATTTCCCAAGACAGTCAAATTTTTTCACATAATAGAGCTCCTTTTGAAATCTAGTGTTAGAAATTAAACTCAACCATCTTCCAAATACCTCAACATTTAATTTCAGTATTCATGATTAATTTATCTACATGTTTTACCGTAGCTATTAAATAAGAGCATTATTTATCCATCCTTTCTCATCCTTTGTTAATAGAATTAATGTTTTTTTCCTCTTTTATAAAATGTACTCTCGTGAACGATGTATAATATCCGTACAGACAATACATCCTAATTAAGGTCGAATATGTTTATTTAAAGAGAGAATAAACACAAATAGGTTTGTATAAGAGGCTTTAGCGCTACTACACGTGTCTTCCGTCTTTTATATCTCGCCTTGTTTGTTTTTCGGTATTTTCCGTAAGGGTGCAAATCTGCGAAGGGCGCAAACAGAGGCGGGCTTCAGACAATAATAGAGCCAATTTAAATGATAACAATAGAACAAATTTAAATTCTGTAAACTAATCAGCGATTGAAAGATTACAGTTACAGATATATGTATGTATGTATGTGTGAGTCAACGTATCACTCACGGTCGACTCTATTACAAATGATAATAATTGAATTGATATAATAATCATATCAAATGATAAGTGGTCTGTTCTTTCTCTTTGTCTCTGGGTTTATACTAATAATTGAATTGAAAACAAATCTAAACTATTTGCAAAAGTTAAGTCACGAAGCTAAATTTCAAACTAAAACGACGGTTCCATGACAAATCAGAACATGACAAAACAGAACATGACTTTTCAGAATATGACAAAACAGAACATGCCAAAACAGAACATGACTTTTCAGAATATGACAAAACATAACATGACAAAACAGAACGTGACTTTTCAGAACACATACAATTTCTTTCTTTGAGTGGCATTGTAACGCTGCTGGCTAGTTTACTATATTTTCCATTACTATTATAATACTTTATAATTACTTTAAATTATAGAGTATGTCATAAACCAATGTGCTCTGCGGCTTCTGGAATCAGGTACTTGGGAGTACATAACACATGAGATGTGAATCTCGGAGAAAAGCTCGCTATCCGAATGAGTATAGCTTAAACAACCTGTAACACAACGCGGAAAGTTTGTAATTCACAATTTAACCCGGTCAAAAACTTGTGCTACTCATTCAATGCTTGCATCATGATGTTGTTGTTATATGTTTACGAGTTATGATACATCACAAAAGCTCGAGGTAATAATAAACTGAGATTCAAAAACAGAATTTTGCGGGGCTAAATTTCATATAGACATTTTTAACTCCAAATTTTAAAAAAAGCTACGACAGAATTGTTTTTCTCCTTTGTCACAGAAAACCATCCGTTGAATGTAATCTACGATTCTTAAAAACGCTACAGTCACTTTGAAATGATGACCAGATAATCTAGAAAGTACTGCGTGGTCACCATGAGAGAAAAGAGCAAAAGTGGGAAAAGGAAAAATACTATATTTATATTTTTTTGTCAGACATAAGTCACTAGAATGCACTCTCACTTTTTTTATTTGAGTGGCATTGCTTTCCGGCTTGGGTACCGGCTTAGGTACCGGCTAGTTAAATATAAAATAAAATGAAAAAATCGGTTCATTCAGCTTACAAAGCGAATTTTTGAGACTGTCCTATGCATCTTGACGCGCCACTGCTGTTGTTAGAGATAATATTGCCTTGATTCTTCTCTGCCTAGCCCGGGCTTTGATGAAGCAATTGTTTTGCTAAGTGGATACAGCGGGTAGGAAGCATAATGATCCCACCCAGAAAAATACACTGCGCGGTAAACACTTGTGGTGCTTTTTCATTAAAATTAATTTCAAGAAATTGAAGAGAAAAACATTTAAGCAGGAAGTTTTATATAGCGTATAAAAATACAAAATATTTTCATATCTTTCAAATATAAATTTCCGGTTTTAACCTTTTGAAGCCTTCCGGTCCCGTATGAAACCAGTGATTATGGTGCACTTCGCTATCGGATTACATACACTGATTTATGCTAATAGTTTTCAAAATATGAATATAAGCTTTCATAAATAATGTCTTTGAGATAACGATCCATAATTTTATTTTCGGTTTCGTTAAATATTTTTGCCATAGTAAGGAAAATAAAAATCTGCGTTACAAGGCTGACTTTTAGGATATGCGTTGTGTTATATCTGCTGGATCGCAATAAATCAGCTTTCTTCACAACATACAATATATTTCAATGCGGATACAGTTTTTTTTCCATACCTAAATATTTATCCTTTGTGTGACCGATTCTTTTTTCAAAATAACTGTAGATAAAATGGATTCGTTTATTTGTTTACCTAGTGAATTAGAAAGCGTATAAGTTGCGGTACTGTTGTTTTTTTTTGTAAATTATGAGCAATCATTATTTTGCTAATGCTTTTTATTTTACCCACATAAACTGACTTGTTTTAGAGGAATAATTATTTTGATAAGAGTCACAGTTCGCGCGGATATTTTCCAAAAAGTGCTCTTGCGTTTAAAGGTTAAAATTCAAAATTTCTACGGATCTCGCGACATCTGTGTTACTGGAAAAGTCATTATGCGTAGGCGACATGAATAACATTGTACGAAAATAATTTTGTATAAATAACAATACAATATCATAAAAAAGACAAGTATAATTGACCGTAGAGAATATTTTTCTGTTATCGAAAATTAGATAGATATGCGTGAATTGAAAAATATTATAAAACGGAAGAACGCGTGAAGCTATTTTGACATGATAATTCAGCAGATTCGATTGTTCGAACTACGTTCACACACTTAGTTAATAGCATGTTTGGTTTTAGAGTAGATATCTTCAAACGCCATTCAACTTGTAATGTGTTAGTGAAAATATATGTACGTTATGATTTTTTTCATATCCTGCATATAACAATTTGTATGTAAATAGACAATTTTGGTCGAGTATTACACATCATTTACGCGATGGTGGCGCCCTCGATAACGGTCCAGTTATAATGGTACATCTATAGTGGCACCTTTGTTTTATCAAAAGAAATTATGTGATAATTAAACAGCTAGCTATAAGAAGTGGCTGGTATGTCGTTTTTTCAAAAGTTGTTTTTCTGTTAACCGTTTCGTTTTCATGTAAACCATTAAACAAGTTTTCAAGATATTTTAATGTTTTCCGACACCTTATCTACACGTAAAAATACTTCCGCTGACTTCTTTATTACCGATGATATAGCAGGTGCTAGCCTATTTCAGACCGCCTTCAGAGGTGATGTGCACAGGTACAGGATTGATTTCGGTTCATCCGGCCTGGCATCTGTCAGCCCTGGCCTAATTATCATGTACGCATAGACAAGACGGCATTTCTGTTTCCAACTTTGCTCGATTGACGTCATTACGTGGAGTTGTGCGTGATTGGAGATATATCAATTTGACGGCCCTCTCAAATGCCTGCCAATTAACCTCCAAGAAAAATACTTAACGTAGTACTACGATATTATTATGTAATGAATTATGAGTATTACGAAACTTTGCAGTTGGATGCCGTGATAGAAAGAAATAAAACTTGACAAATTTGTCGCAAGCCATAATAATAAGTACTCACTTTTATTGTGTTTCTACTTTTCTATTCGCAACAAAGTAATAATTGATAATGTCTAATACAGTCTATATATACACCGTTCAAGTATACTGAAAAAACTTTACCAATCCAATTCGATGGAAAGTTATTGCCAAAAACCTGACACTTTATTACATTATAAATATCATTGTTTTATTGAATATTTCATCAGTTGTAAATGCTCTCGATGAGCGACACAGGTACTGATCTTTATCAGGATGTTGGTTGAAACAGTATTATATATTATTTATTTGAATTACAAGGCATTCAAAATGCATGAAGAGAGTTTAATACAAAATGAATCAATATATGTTTATAAAAACATATAACAGTAGCCGACATATAACACAAGAACAACTTGTTACTATGGTGACAACCTTTATATAGAAGAGTGTTAAGATATAAGATTGGTGGAGCTGTGGCAGGAATTGTTTTTTTTTTATTATTATAATAATGTATTATATGAGGTTCGGTTTTTTATATGCTTATAATTTTCAGTTTAAATTATGTCGTTGAATACGTCGCAGAGATGTGTTATATTTAAACTATAACTATATATTAACTGTGTTATATATAAACTATATTGTCAGGCAAGTAATTTGGTGATTGTATGTGCGCTTATGTCACAACGACACGATACGAAAGTGTTTTTTTTTCGTATTTCTTAGCTCGGAAAGAAGGAGATTTTATGAGCCGTTTGGGAAATGAGAACACAGTCGCATGAGCGTATGTCGAGCAAATTAGTGACATGTGTATGCTCATTAGCACAGGCAATATAGACGCACAAAGGGGGGAGGAAAAAACAAAATCAGAGACACGATTTTTATGTGTTTCGAAATATGGCAACACAAAAAAAGAAAACAAAATATTCATTCGCTCAGAATCAAAATCGGTTTATTAATCATTTTTTCCAAATAAGATTATATGTCTCTTTCATTGCAATCAGTTGTAAGGCTTAGATGTGTGGAATGAAATTCATATTTCACTGAAATCCATGGTTTCTAGCACGAATCCAACAAATTGATTGAAAAATCAATTATTGAAATGTTGCTAAGAGTCGAGCTCGTGAACCGAAGCCAACGATGCCACGCGGCTAAAGATCCTTTTGAAAATCATCGATTCAAGCTTTTGAATTAAAGTTTTTCGGGCCGGAAGTAGAATTTTAATTTAATATTAAATTTCTAATATAATACTGTGAATGGTTTAAATTGTATATAAATACGACAGTTTTTTATCACATAAATATATTGAATAAAGATCAGCAAATCATAAAACCATCTGTCAAAAGTGGACACAATGACCGGTACTAATTAAAAGTACGAACAATTGTTTTATTATTTTTTAATATAATGCCTATCCACCCAGTATAGACATTAAACACCTTAACCACTACAGTACAGAGAAAAATGGTCGCATTGATTCCGCCCGACTTCTAAAATATCCTTTTTTCACCAAGATTTACGATTTCAAGAAGAACCATTTTATTTAGAGAAAAATATCATAAGAATTCGTACAGGAAGTTTTTTTTATATATTCTGAGATATTTGCGACTTTATTCGCGATGGTTAAAGTGAAAACATAGTGTGTTTAATGTAAAACCATTCTTATCTTTTATATGAATCCATTATTGAAAGAAAATTAGTGTGTTGATAACATGTCGATTGTCACTGTAGAGTAGCCTTTGTATTGAACAAACTTTTTTGTGTTGTCTACACAAAGCGGTGAAAATAAAAATATCCGTCATCATTTGTTGAATTGATTTCTGAAATTATAATGAGCACTTTCAAAGTTAAACAATTCGCCCCATCCCCGCCCCCTACCTTGCCAGTTGCCATACGTCATAAGTGCTATCATTATATTCGTTATCTATAAAAGTAAAATACTCACGGAATAATAAATTCAAGATACGAAAATAAAAAGCTTTTTGTGTGAATATTTGATTGATATTGAAAAGGAAAATGATTATCGGTTATTGTTTGTCTGAAAATAATTGAACGAATTTTTTTACACGTGTGTATAGGCAACTATTTTTGTAATATAATTATATTTGATTTTCACGATATAATTTTTTTATTATATTAAATCGAATAAAATGAAAGTTCTATTCTTATTTAGTGTATTTTGAGTAGTATGCTATAAAATTGTCTGGTCGATGGTGCAATGGTTGCACGGACCGTCCGGGTTCGATTCCCGGTATGCAGTTTTACTATGCGAGGTTTTTGGCATAGTAAAATTAGATACAGTAGGTCTTCTATATAAAAATCAATGTTTTTTCGTATGTTATGCGCTGTTATACCGTTTATTTTGACAACTTATTGTTGCACTTGAGCAAACGTTATAGACATAGTACAATTAACTTTCAGTAGATGGCGCGTGTTTCAACCCACAGACAATCGGCAAAAGACAAACAGCAAACGTCAAACGGAAAATGTCATCAATACCGATCAATGCTAGTGAAATTAAATCGAAATTATTTATCTAAAATATTGTGCATCCGAAAGCACTTCAATAAACACAAACACTTTCTTTCTTTGTGTGGCATTGCAACGCTTGCCGGCTAGTACATATATATAAAACATTTCCCAGTACAACAGCAAAAAATTTCCGTTGAAATATTTTATTAGTTTCAAAATAAAATGGTTATCCATGAAACGAGAATATTATCATCCAGTATAATATCATTATTTAGCACAAATTAAGCAAATGTTATGAATAAATACAAAAGTTGAAGTGTTTTATGTCAAGTAAACAGTGCTATATCGATATATGTAATATGCATCATGTGCGTACCGGTTGTTTTGACAATCAACTAAAATTTCAGTCGGCAGTAAACACAACTCGGCTCGTTTATAAACTATCCATCCAATCAGGCAACGTTTAGAATTCAAAGATGTAGTAGGAATGCACGGTAAACATCAAACAGTACAATATATATATTAAAATACATGAGCGATAGCTAGAATATTTTTGCATATTTTAACATAAAAAATCTGAACCCCAATAGAAACTTTATAGCGAAAACTATAACTCTCTTTTCCGACTCACTGTAAGGGAAGAAGAACGTAGTTTTGAAATTGCTAATTGCTGACATACCAATATGTCTACACCCTACTTTTAGGATTGAATGGTGCGTCGTTGGGAGGAAAAGCACGCCCAAAGCTATTGATACAAATTTTGCTAAGCTTCTAGGCGATTACATTGGAGACAGTAAATTAGAAAGAAAAACTACCATGGAATCGAAAACCATAGAATAACCAGTATTATGCACGCTAATTATTAATTTGATTCTCTTTTTGGTCAGGTTTGTAGACAGTTCCAAAAACAAGACATAATACAAGTATTTTAACTCATTGGCTACGAGGACGTGGAATACGCGACGTTTCCCAAATATGTCCAGATTTTCTCCGTTGCCGACGTGATAATTTTTTATACTTCGATTATAAGTCAGTTTTTGTAAATTATTTATGCTATATGTTTATCACCACATTATCGGTGAATAGATGACAAAATGCTTTTCCAAAATAGGTTTGGTAACTTTTTTATTACAATGGAAAGGGAAGCTCCATTTAATTATAATTTTGTTAAAAAAAGACCTTTTATTCCACTGTAAGCTTATTGCACCAAAACTTCTCTCAAAGCTTCATATATCGATGGCTTCTCCACTTTTGGTTGAAAATGACTAATCCCAATAAGCCATCTTGTTGTATCATGCAATGCGCATGTCCCGTATTTTTTTTATAGCCAAAACTTATTTGAGTCATCGTAAAAATGTTTTAGGAAAATTTGATAACTTCATTGTCGTTCTAAAACCTACTCAGCTAATTATCCAACTCCACCATTTTCTATTGTCACCTGCCATTATTTGTTGTTTTACAGCGGTGGAGCAAAAAAATAGGTTTTAAAGTGTCAAAATAATCATCAAAGTTTTTACCCTCTCCTGCACAATTGACAAAAACGGAGATGGTAGCAAATTTATTCTTCCAGCTAAGCCATCGATATGATTGGTATTTAAGATTTAAAAACGCGGTTTATTAGTTATTGTGATGTTCTTATAGTGAATTTTCGTAAATCGAAATGTCAGGTACATGACAGCGCTCAACTTTTAAAGAACGCACACTAGATTCATGTTGGCTTTGGCAATATAAACAGCACTCTCATATATAATATAATGCTCGGCGCACTGAGTAATATATTTTGACAGAAAGATATAAAACGTGCAAAATATGGTGAAAGCAGTTCCGGGGCTGGGGGCAGGTGAAATAAGAGCGGCCCAAGAGGGGGTGAAGGGTGGTTTCAGTGGCTTCCAACTGTGTGACCCACTTTCCCGAAATCATTAGGTTAATGCCCGCCCCTCACTGGCGAAATAAAAGATGCAACTTTTGCGTGTATTTTCGTTGTTTTGTCTTTAAAAAAACCCTTTTCTAAATTTGTTTAGACACCGCTACATTATGAAACTGTTTAGTTTGATGACGTAGAAAAATTAGGCTTAACATTTTTGAACATCATCAGCCTGTGATTCTTTTTAATTCTTGATACGTGAAGAGCAAAAAGCCAAAACATGAGGTAAATGTATTTGTGATTAAAGGTCTGCTCGGGCCGATATTTCAAAGTTCTGCCCGGCCCAAGCCCGAAAAATTCCATCTCGGCCCGACCCAAGTCTGAGGCTTATTTTCAAATATCTTACCTGAACCCGGCCCGAGCCAAAAATCTTTTTGATTTTTTGTGTACCCAAATCCGAGCTTGGAACGTGCCCGAATCCAAACCTTCGCTACCCGGCCTGACCCGGTACAAGCCCGCGGGCTTACCCGAGCCCGTGCAGACCTCTATCTTTAATATTTTAATTTTTTTTATATTTTTAAAAAATTAAAAAATATTTGGCATTATAGCTTACGCCAATGCGCCAAATATTCTTAATTGTGAAAGTCATACGAGATTAACTCAATGATAAATAATGAATGAGTTGTGCAAAAAATCAACGATAAATAACATACACCCAGCCCAAGATCTCTTTTTTCAATTGAAAAAATCTAATATTGCTGAGAATTGAACTCGGGTCCCCTGATCGCTAGGACAAAGCTCTTGCCACTAGACCACAGGGACCGTAATGATGTCTTGAGCATTGCATTTACATTATGAAAACAAACAGCGCGCAGCAGTCAATATTTTTTTTGTTTAAAAACACATGAAACCTCTTCAGGTCAAATATTTTTGAGAAATCTGAATTAATCAACTATTTTCATATTGCTACGTCTTTTCTTTATTACTTAAATCAGGTTATCAAAGTTAATCTCAGATAAGAATGAATTATAAAGTAACCACTAAAAAACTATAGTATACCATTGTTTTAGCCGAAAGTGGTTTTTATTTCTTCTGGAGGTTTATGGTGACCAAATATTATTTTAAGCCGATATAATAAAAATACGTGTTTAAAAATATATATAATATTATTTGAGAAGGTTGATCGTCAACAAAATGCCATTACTGAAATCGTATATCTGAAATGCACGTAAATATTTGCAATTTTCCCTACACGGGAGATAAATAAACTGTATCCACGGTTGGCAACACTGCTGCTGTTATTTGTAGGGACGTGGAAGTGATGCAAAACACGGGGCGAACTGTCATATCGCACTCCGCCAACCACTTAGACTTATTAGGGACACGCTGCGTCTACGAGTGTGCTTGGCGGTAGGGCGGCCCTCCATTTTCTTTTCGAGAGAAAAACAATGGGCGTACTTATGTCAAGATGTTTATAATATGGACAAACCAAAAAGGAATAGAAGATAAGGCTCGAAGCGTACTTCCTTGTTTATCGAGAAGCTTTGTTTGATGTTGTTTATTTGCGGAATGCAATTAATTAATGAAATGAATATCGTAATTTTTTCATGATCAATATATTATACTGTATACAGGGATGTTTTCCGGGGAGGCCAACTACTTTGTTTAGCCACTGTTTTGATAAAAAAAAAATATTTTTACAGCTCATTTCTGGCAGAAAAATAGACGTGACAATTATACTATAAAAAATATTCGATATACAAATGTTTTTTACTACTTTAGATTGATTCAGTGGTAACTTTGTGTAACACGTGTTTCGCATCTTTTAGAAGCATCTTAGGACTTGTAATGATTAGAAAATTACGTAAAATTTGGGTAAAAACAGTGTGCCACCTAAATCTACTATTTATATTATGGTATACATATTTCAATACCGTTAGTTCAAATGCCATTAAATAAGAGATCGCTTTTACCGCAGTCGGATTTTTTTAATATAAAAATCTGATCAATATTGATAGATTTCAAACATTGAAGTCAGATCATATTTAAAGAAACAATTAATTTTAATTGCATATAAAAATCAACACTTTTCAAGGTTCGGGATTGTTTATTTGGTTCGGTATTTAGATGTTTTACCCATTTTTATAGTGCAGATACCTTCAACACAATTCTATTCGTGGCGTTCTTCATTTGGGCTTCAGCACTTCAACAAACTGTCCACCCATCGCATCCATAAACTCCCCAACTGTCTCTTTGCTTCTGGTTTTATTTGTTTAGTCGTGTAGCCTAACATCTACCTAAAATGGCGAATCTATATAAGCTTATTTTTATGATTTTACTTCAATACATAGTATACACATTACACACTATTGTCAATATCAACATTTATTGATTGAGTAGGCATTTACTTGGTAGAACTCGTTATTTTTTCGTCGAACTTCGTCGTATTTCGTCGTATTTCGTATTTTCGTCGTATTTCGTCGAACTTGTTATTTTTCTTTTTCTTTCCGTATCAACATTTATATATTTTACATTCTTCTTCTTTGCCAATATTAGTGTCTCCGTGATTCCCTGTCACACGCCAATTGCTTTGCTTCCTTCCATGACATGCCAGCACTCCTCACTCCTATCGAACACATCATACGGATAGCATTCGGCTGTCGTGGAGGAAGCCAGAATTCCAGCAGTCGGAGGAAGGTATCTATAGCACTCGACTCAGTCAGTTTCAACGTCCATACATGACCACTATCGGAACGGTGCGCTGTTTGGTGCTTTCCCTCATTTCCGAGTTTCTCACGTGATCAAATCAACACACTCCCAATATACGAAGCATTCAAAACAAAAGCTCTATGAAATATATTTTTAAAGAGCTTTTATTACACTTATTGCACCTTCGAATTCGATTATTATTTAAGATTTTTCAAAACGAGATCAAATCAACTCACTCTCAATATACGACGCAGACATTCATACTCAAACCTCAGTACACAGTAGTCTTTGTTAGGTGCCATGGTTCGCTACCGCAAAGAATCACTTGAACAAATGGTATTTGATTTCACAATATACATCTGCGTATTTTTCTCAATATACATCTGTTGGCAACATTGATTTGTTTGCGGCTCTAGATATTCTTAAGCCAATAGCGAGCTTGAATATCTATAAACGTAATTTAAATGATAATTTTTTCTCAACTAAAAAACTATCTGCAAAACTTACTGGAAAGTATTTTGAAACGATTAAATGGTATTTATTTGCATTTCGAGCGTTACGAATTCGGCAAAATATATCAAATATAAAATGCTTTATGAATATATTAAATTTAATATTCAGCCATTTTTATTTAATGGAGTGTAAAATTTAAGTGCGTATTCATCCATAGTCACGTTAGCAGAAAAGGAATATTTTTTTAGAATTCTATTAATTTTTATTGAATGAAAGTATCTAGACCAGACTAAATCGTATTATTAGACAGTCCAAAAAGTAGAACGATGATAAAATATTAATTCAAACTTCGAAAATATCAGAGGGCATTTTTTTGTTATTGTACAAAATCTCTCATGTTGATGTGAAAATTTTAAATAGGTCACTTGGGTGTCGATTTTTTCTTTTATTTTCAGTAATTATGAACGGAGGTGATTGATAAATCTCCTGGCATTAATATTTCTAATATGAGCACTAATTTTTCAAAACAAAAATACATTAACATAAACTTTGGTATTCGATAAAAAGGATTCAATCATACATTTTTGCAGTTTGTATTCGATGAAAAATGACCACGTTTTAAATATATGTTACAGTGAAACTGTATTCCCAGTAAAAATGTATCAAGTAATAGATTTGTATGATAACATGATTTCACTGGTCTCGATCATTGAAATTATTAGCCCAAGTGGATGAATTGCCGGCCTAAAATTTTGGTTTGTTCCAATGAAACAAAATCGGCAAGTAGTCACTTTCATAAAAAGAGAACCGAAGAAAAACACAGACAATAGGGCTAAAGATAGGGCGGTCAAATTTAATTTAAATGACAGTTTGGAGAAGAATATATTTTCACTGAGAATACAGTTTCACTGTAACATATATAAAGATAACTTGGTGTAATGTGTAAAAAAATAACCGTTAAACTAATCGAAAACAAGGATATCCGTACTGGACGAAAATACCGATATCGGTACTACAAACTTCAATACCAATTATCAAAATTATCTCAAATTGTATTAAAAATAACGGTTCAGCTGGGGGTAGCAATACAGAATAAAAACAATTGTTCAGTAGACATAATCGCCTCAAAATGAATATAATAAATTACAAATATATATTTTTTATTTCAGCTTTAATCGCGAATTCGACAGAATTGACACATTTTCCAAGGACAAACGCGTGACTGAAATACGCCAATACAAATACTTCGCCCCAATACTTTTAAAATTAAATCAAGTATGCATTACGATACAGAAATACCGGTATCTTCAAACTGGTTTTTTAGTAAGAGTTTCGGGATATCCGTTTCGGTAATACCGGTTTTTACAATCGTCATTCGATAAGAATTAGTATTATGATGCTCTGTATACATATAATTTATATCACGGGTTCCCAACCTATGGGTCGCGACCCCGAAGGTGGGACGGGTTTTATGTGGGGATGCCAACTTGTAAAGTTAACTCAAAAAAATATTCACTACAGTGCATTTTCGTTGTTTTTTTAATTACCTGTAATTAAAAATGCCTTTTTCAATTATATCGGGTGTCACGGGTCACATTTCATAAAAGGTCGCCACCCGGATAAGGTTGGGAGCCGATGACCTAAATCATCAGTTTAGCAGTAGTTTTCAGACTTCTACGTCGAACGAAATTCATCATTTGATTGACATATCACACGAACAAGGTTTCGAATCTATTTCTGAATTATGGAAAACCGTTAAGTGTTGCGAGTTTAACTTGAAATGCAAAACAAATTTTATGCGCACAATTTTCACGAATACGTAACATATTTCACGCTGGGCAAAATAAGACGACTTCATAAATAAACTTATTATTTATGGTAGCTACAGGAACTTTTGCGTGTGAAATAAATTAGTGGATCGAGTTTTTAATCATGTGAAATTAAGCATAAACCACAAACAACGTTTTTTATCGTTGATCTTGTGCCACTTTACGGTACTACTGATTAATTACGAATAATATTTTGATTCGCCAAATTTAAATTCGTAAATGGCCTGTTAAATTGGGGAAAATCTCGTTCGGTTCACGATCGATTTAATTAAATACACATTATTTAATACAAACGCCATGAAAAAGAACCATAGATTTTTTTTCATATGCACGTATCAATTATCTTCTTCAATTACCTCAATATTTAACAAATATATCCTTAATATTTTATTTAAATTTATCTGTTATACATAGCATAATACTACGCTTGCGCACGATGTGCGATGAAACTTGTACGCGTGTTGAGGTAATTTTGGCAGTGAGTTGCAGTACCCACTTGGTAAAATCACGAGTGCACGAGTCATTTATATCAGATTAAACTGAATTTAAACTATTTTCAGTAAATTCAGGTAAACACCATCGACCAGGGTCAAAAGTTAAAGTTTTTTGTTGCGATTGTTGTCCTATGATCAAGATACAGTTTATTAGTTAAATTTGAATCCTCTTATCAAAATTTTCGAATCTTATTTTTTAAAATTTTAACCATACTTCTTACTTTACACATTACCGCAAAACGTGGGCAGTAAGTTCCACCCTGAATTCACAACTACATCCGCATCATCTCGGAGATAGAGAGATTGAATTATTGATCAACAAATAGCCCTCGTTTAAAACATGCTAAATACAAATGAAACTGCTTCAAAATACGTGAAAAAATACTGCAAAACGGACCATTTTAAAATACTTACTTTTCCCGTAACATTTGATTATTTAAAACTGTAAATTACACCGCGGAAGGCTTGTCTTGATTGAAAGGTTTAAAGGTCGTATCTTCATTACATCATCATATTTTCAGCCCATTCTTAAATGTATAGAATATCAAATTTCCTACTGCATATTTCATGTTTATTTCGTAGGTTTCTGACGTAAAATTTTGTACATCCCACCATACTCGTAACAAATCATCACATATTTTTACACCCCTTCTCGTCGCTTGGCGTGTGACGTCGTATGTGAACCATGACACTTAACGACATGACAATAAACAATATTTTAAACACACATTTGTTGTTTCAATGTGCTCATATTTGCATAATAATTGAACAACCAATGTATTATTGTGCCTGTTTGTAGTTTCGAGTCCGTGAAAACCACAACCGAATAGGAAAAACGTCAAAAATCATAAACTTAAAAAAACTATGGGTATATTTTCAGTAAGATATGTAAATGTATTATTATTTCAAGTTAGACATAAAAATTGGTTTAATTATTCGAGAATAACAAGTTTGAATTTGAAACATTGAATAATTTTCGAATAAGTTTCCTTTTGAAGCGCTCGAGGCGTCCTGCCTACCGGCCGAGCGCGTGTTTTCATTTTGACATGAAAAATAATAATTAATTACCAACGAAAGTTACTACGTAGATTTTTTACGATCCAAAGAAATGTCAGTGTAATTAAAAAATAATAACGGGGATTCTTTATCAAATGACAGAAAAAACTGAAGTTTTGATCATATAACACCAAACCCAACTCTATTAGCATAATATGCATTGATTTGTGGGGAAAATATAATCATTTTAACTATAAATAAACTTGCATCGTTTACCAATAGGACTTAAGTTTCAGTTTGCAGTGTTGCCATAAACAATATTTCGTTGGTAGCAAGCTAAAAGGCAGTAGATATATATAAATAATATAATGGTCTCGATTAAATGTTTCTCCATTTCATATCGACAAAACTGAAAACGGGGAACGCGATAATAATTTGCACACTCCAGGAACAAAGAATAAAAAAGCTGACGTTAATCATTATTAAATGAATATGGCTTAGTCTCTTTTAGTATGCAGATTTAATGCTTTATGTAAGAAGAAAATTTGAATTGAAATAAACGAATGTTCATCCTTCATAATACGGTAAGAAAAATAACAATGTATTTTAGTTCTACATAAATTATTTCATATATTTGTTGATAGCTATTGCGGCTTACGCCTTCGTCAGAACTATTCGACGAAGGCGTAAGCCGAATTAGCTATCAACAAATATATAAAATAATTTATGTAGAACTAAAATAGATTGTTATTTTTCTTACCGCAATATAATGGAGTTCTACCAAGTAAATGCCTACTCAATCAATAAATTCATCCTTCATCCATCCTGTAATTGAAATCAGTCATTGGCAATTTCGGATGTTCATTTAATTTTTATTGATTGGATTGGCCCTAACTTGGTAGAACTCCATTATAACACGGTGAAACAAATTGCAATGTATTTTAGTTCTAAAGTCTTGTCTTGACGATGGCGTGCGCTCAAATAGCTATCGACTATATATCTTAATGTACTAAAATACATAGCTTTTATTTAGGTGCCCAACAATAATGATCTTCAATGCCAAGAGTCACTTTTGTAAGCGATTTAATACATTGGCAAAAATAAAATACTGCCTTTTGACTTAAAGCAAGCTCGTCAGTAAAAAGGTCGCCAACGCATTGTTCGTATAAAATAATAGATCTTAATCATTTGCGATCATTTAGAACATTTCGTCATTGATAGATGTCGTATCCACTGCAGATTGGTG
Source organism: Himalopsyche kuldschensis (assembly GCA_028554975.1). NCBI lineage: Eukaryota > Metazoa > Arthropoda > Insecta > Trichoptera > Rhyacophilidae > Himalopsyche > Himalopsyche kuldschensis. The sequence goes on from JAHFWI010000005.1 coordinate 5,938,826, forward strand.
TATTCTATTACACATTAGTATGTATTTAATAACTCAAAATATAAGTAGCACTTACAAAATTTTATCATCAATAATGAATAAAAGCTTCACTACATTTTAAACATATAAAATGGCCCATTCTCTGTCCTGTTATAGCGTCATTAAAACCAATAGCGCTAGAAATCAGTTTCACTAAAAGCACCATAAAACTACTATTAAAGTTACCAATAAAAGTGCGAAGACATGAAGACAAGTAAGTAGTGATACCCTTTTACGTAAATGCTATACGTATATTATCAGTACAGAATACTACATAAATACGGAGTATCGAAATTATTCGGAATGGCAAATAAACTCTAAATAGAGTATCTTAACCACAGAATTACACATTTTATTGTTTAAGACTTTAAGAGAGTAAACAGTTATGAAATCTTTGCTTTGCGTTATGAATAAAGCTACATGTTAATTCTTTTTGCGACAGTGACATCTAGTTATCTAATATCAAGAAAAAAATAGTAATTGAAATGATCACAAACCCGGTTCGCTAGATTGTGGAAACTTTTATCAGTTGGTTGAACTTATTATACTATTATTTCCCGTCTACTGTGTAGGATTAATAGAATAGTGTTTTTTGTGAAATAAATCATTTCTTAACTGTCGTTCTTTTGTTTCTCAAGAATACTGAAAGTTAAAGAAAAAATCGAACAGCGTTCTTTTTTTAAAATATAATTTGACAGTAAGGTTTTTTTTAATAATTATTTTGTTTTCAGAAAAAAACAAATTTACTCGTAATGACTGTTGTCTTCAATAATTAGGATAACGCTTTATTGTTCCACCACATATAAAAAAAACTACTTGAAAATGGAATTAATTGAAATTTATCACTGTCATGAGCTTCGCTACTAACGACCCGGGTCCTTTCGGCATCTTCAGCCATTTTAAGTCCATGTTCAACTTGAACTGACGTATAGGACATATTTTAAATGTACACCATTCCTCGCTTAACACGATACTCGCTTAACCCGGTTTCGCTTTAACACGGTTTCAATTTTGTTGAAAAAAAAAAAAATTCTCGATTAAATCTTGCTTTGCAATCGTGCGTGCGCACAGCTGTGGCAATTTCTAAGAATAACGGTTAGGGTATATCTGGACGACAACTGTCTATTTTAAATGTAAAAAAAATAGTACCTTAAATACGTAAAACAATACATCAGACATTTAGTCTCTCGTTGCTCACTCTGTTGATCACTCGTTAAGTTCGAGCAGCTGATAAAATATTTGTTGTTTATAATTTGACAAATATTCAAGGTATATTTTTCTTATTTCTAATATTTTTATTATTGGAATAATTGAGTAATAATAATACATTTTTAGACCTATTATATCGAAGCCAAAATTAACAAGAAAAAAATTTGTTCTCTGGAGATAAAAATTAAAATTTTGGATCGTCTTCGAGATGGTCAGATTAATAATTAAGAAAAATTAGAGCAAGTGTAATCGAGGGATCTTTAATAAGTGCGAAACGTACAAATCGCATACGCAATGCAAACATAGAAAAAATGGAAAAAGCTCTGGTGATTTGGATGGAGAATAATAACCAAAAAAGATTACCTATGCACGGCTCTACTATACGAGAAAAACTTTGAAATTTCAACGAGAAATTTAACAATGCGTTGCCAAATATAAAGAAATTTACAAGAATATCAAAAAAAAGAACAATCGCGGATTACCGATTTTTTAACGTTGACGGAACATAACAGAAAATGTAATCGAAAGTAGTTGTGATGATGACATTCGTCCAATAAAAAGAAGGAAAATCCCCATATTAATATCTTCTAGTGAGAGTGACATTGAATAATATCTTTTAGCCGTGTTCATAATGTTTCAATCAATTTTCAGTCCTATCTACCAATTTCTTTAATATTTGAAAAAAATAACTTATCCTCCCTTTTTCATACATTTGTTAGTCTTGTTTATCACGGTTGCGTTTAACACGGTGATCTAGCAGAACCTATCTTCCGTGTTAAGCGAGAGATGGGTGTATATAAGAATAACACTAAAATTCACTATAAAAAACACACACTAGTATTTACCACGCCACTCTTTTTTTCCCTAGATAAGCTTGCCGAATTAATACGAGCGTTGCCGAAGATTATTTTTTTCATCGTGTTAAAATAGATTTCTACCAAGCTAATGTCAATTCAATCAATTATAAATAAATATGTGGATTCTAAGAATATCTATCAGTAGCTGTACGTCCGTATAAGTAAAATATAAAAAAATCTTTGTCTCGGTACTGTAGGAGGTTTGACTGTATATTTACATGGATCAAAGCGCCAAAAAGCAGATACTATTACTCAAGAAGACAGTGTTTATCGAAGCATTTTTGAATAATAATTTATAACCTACAATTTACTCGGTGTTTGCAATGTAGATTTTCATTTACAATCTCTTTACCTGAGACTCAACAATTTATTGAACATATTCAGCGAACAATATGTTCGTTCAAGCATTCCCATCTTCTGTTAGTTTTATGGCGCCCATAAGTTTATACCGAATCAGACTCCCATCTTTGCGTTGTTTGCCAGCTCACAGTACAAAATGGTGCTTTTAGTTGGATGGCAGTAAAAAGAATTGACAACGATAAAAGTAGTTGAAATGATAAAAGCTGAAATATTTTGTTTTTAGTTTTACGTATTCAATTATTTCGTTTTCATTTTTAATATATCTTTTGATCTGCCACTCAGCTTCAATAATAACAATAAGTCTTTTCTCCGTTTTGTGTTTTGAAGGAACAACAAACAATATAGAACGTCATGTGATAAGGGAGAGGTTCTAAAATGGTTTTATGAATTTTGATGAGGGTGATAGGGAGTTGTAGAAAATGCGACGGCACATTATACAAACGCTTTTTTAAGAATAAAATGCTTTATTTTAACTTTCATATGATATTAGTTCACAAAAAGTGTAAAATTTAATTTAATAAAAAAAAAAACGACTAGGATTTTAGCCTGCCGGCATCTTCGTGCGTAAGTCCACGGATTCTTGTACTGACAGTCAAGGTTATACGTGATCCTGAAATGTTTAAAGATGCCGAAAGACGAAAACTGTGTCCTAGTGACAAAGTTGATGGAAAAATTCAAAATTCAAACCATTGAAGTAGCTTCTGTCGAAATCAAAATTCTTTAAAATATGTAAATTTTGACTTTCAATAAAATTATTCATTTAATCGAGATAACATTTTTTTTAAAAACATCTTTGATCAAGGCATTACTTGTTACACAGTTCCACTAAAACTTCAGTCTTTAGAGCAGACAGAATACCGATATTGATATGTTTCAAAATTTTACAAGTAATTTTGGTTGAGATGACTTTTTTATATAAAAATCTTTATAAGTCATTGTTTGAGTACGCCACTGGAAGCTCACCCGCTTATATCGCCAAAGATTAGAGGAATACTTAAATTAATGCTGTCATTTAACCTCTTTTCAAAAATTTGTTGAAAATTTATGAATGTTTCTTTGCATATTATATTTTGTTGAAATTAATAGATGTCGCTTCATTTAAATCTTAACCTTTTCACTAAGCCTTAAGATGCTCCAATGTAAGTTTATTTGCTTCACGTTGGTAAAAATGGTTAAAAATGCCAATTTAGAACACTTCGATATATAAAGGTTGAAGGTTGAATGAAACAAGGATGTTCTATTTTCAAAACATTGAAGATAGACAAAAATTGTATAGAAGTATTGCAACGTTGTAAACTGCAAGTAATGTTTCGTGTACGACACTAATCACCCTAGCCGACTCTTATACTCGGTCTGTCTTTCACACTGCTCATGCCGCGTAATGGATAGATAAATGAAAAACTACGCTCCTGTGGCGAGATCGCGCGACATGTCCAAGAAAATATGACCACAATATATTGACGTCGAGCTAAGTGCGGTGCACAATAGATGGCGTTAGTATCACTTAACTTCGAGTACTCTACAAAATGGCGTCATTTCAAACGGTTGCTTTCGATGGCATCAAAAAAGTATACATTGTAACGTAAAACACAAACAAGCGAGTCGATACTGCAGTGAAGACATGGATCTCCCCGTCGACTTAAAGCTTGAGCTGGCATGAGATAACAATTTAACGATAGCATGGTTGTGGATATAAAACTAAACAATGTCTGTCTTTAAAAAATGATGACAACGTAAACTTTGCATGTGCATGTTCGACGGATGCCAATTTTGAGGCATTCTATAAATTTGCAACGTCATATGTGGAACGGGATACTCTTGATTCCTCTTTAGATTCAACGCAAAATAGATTAAACTCTACTGCCACGGTGGATTCTCAGTATACGGATACACAGGATACTTAATTAATATCACTTTAAAGAAATTGGCTGAGCAAGTCACATTTTTTTCCTTTCTATTTTTCTTTTCTTTGAGCGCTTTAGTGCATGGTTAAAAGATTATTCCCGTGCAGCTCTGTATCTGGCTTAGCGAGGAATAAATTCGTTTCTTTTCTTTATTGTATAGCGTTATGAAAGGCGGCTGTGAAAAACGGCTGCATACACATAACGGGAGGTGGTGAGGTAACCTTAAAATAATACAAAATGGCATGTCCGGTGCAATAGAATAACTCTGAACATTTTGTTTCGGGCTATTGTGACTAGAGACTCCAATTCGAGTATCGAGTACTCGATACTCGAGTATACTCGTCCATATTTCAAGTACTTGATACTCGAGTATTTTGAAAAATACTCGAGTAATACTAGTTTTAGTAATAATCGTCGATGTTTTTTCTACTGCGAGAATTATAAAAAAAACATCAAACCAATTTCAAATTTGAGTCGTTTAATTCTCTATAATTGTTGATATATCTGTTGCATAAATGGAAATAAATGTTTTAGTAATATTCAATAAGTCTCAATAGTTTTTTTGTCATTTATTATACACAAATTCGAATTAAAAATATATATTTTGGTACATCTGAAACTACTCGAGTATACTCGAGTATTCGAGTATTTTGAAATTTTACTACTCGATACTCGAGTAGTTGAGATGTCGAGTAATTGGAGTCTCTAATTGTGACGTTCAGATTTAAAAAAAAAAATAATAACGAGCGATTGTAAAAAAAACAGTCACTGATCTAGTGCGACTTGACTAGTCAATGGTTATCTTCCAAGCTCGAATAGTTCTTATTTAAATATTTCCACCTTCATTCTTATCGATGTATGACTAATTATTGTGCATACAATATCACTGTGTCTTATCTATTTATATTGGGCATTTTTCAAAGATTAGATAATTATGGAGTGTTTGTATTCTAGTGCAGCGGTCGCCAATCTAATGTACCTGCGGACCACTCAACATTTTTGATTCCGCTGACCTCTAGCAAAACTTTTTTTTTACTAACATCTATACCAGGCATGGGCAACCTTTCCTAGGTTAGGGGCCGGATTGTCATTCCGTCTTCGAGTCAAGGGCCGGACCAAATTACTACACATAAATTATATGTAATTCAATAAAACACGTTGCTACATCGTATATATTTTTTATTTATAAATATATGAACGACATAATATTAATATTACTGATTACAAAATTTAGTGTGGCTGAGTGTGGTTGAGTGTGGAAGTAAGATTGGCCTTGTACTTGAATTACAAGACTCTCCATATTGGCGATGATATTGCTTAAGGATAATCGCATAGAATTTTCGAGATTTTCATTTGTTATCCTCGTTCGAATTTTTGATTTAGTGTGTTTCATCCTCAAAAAAAACTGATCGCACGTATATGTGCTGCCGAAAATACAAATGATTTTTCTTGCAAATGCGCGTACATTTGTATATTTTTCATCCACCAAATATAATTTATATAAATCTGTCAAAGTAATGTTGTTAAATTGTGGTTTTAGCAATAAATCCCCCTAAAGCTCAATAAGTTCCATCTTCAAATTTGCTGGCACATTTTTTACATCTGAATCAATCGGACGAGCAAATATAGCGAATGTGGAGTCTTTGTTTTGGAAGTAAGCAAGCCTTGTATCATATTGCTCTATCAGTGCCTTCAGTTGATCTCCATAAGAATTACATTTAATTAAAGAAATCCGAAACAGCCGTTGAAGCCTTCAAATCTCACATGATTTTCAAAATATGGCTATTAGTTTACTTTACAATTGGAAAGGAAAAAAATGGAAATGGGTAAAGATTTCGAGTCCTCAAAAAAAATCCTCCCTGGAAGTATTAATTTCTTTTTCAATTATTTTGCCCAGATGTATAAGGGCCGGACAAAATAGCCCGGTAGGCCGGATCCGGCCCGCGGGCCGGTTAATGCCCATGTCTGATCTATACAATAATGTTTAATAAAGTGGAGAATAAAAATATGAAATCATAATGACACATTGATTTTGTGGTCATACTGCAACAACTTTACCCCACTGGTGTGAAGAAGACAAATTTGTCTAGTTTTTCACACCAACTAGAATTTTAAACATTTTTTTATTTTGGATGGTTAAAGTTTATATGTTAGTATTGAATAACTATAGCCGTGCAACTCACTATTGCAGTCACCCTATTTTCATTCGATATAAACGCTTTCACTGTTTTTATTTGTCTTCCATTTTTTCACTAATTCTATAATTCAGTGTTTACCAAACTTTTGAAAGCTGTGTACCCCTTCTATAATTTTCTTAACATCGAGTACCCTCGTTAAAAATAAAATATAAATAAAAGTTATATGATAAATAACATTCAATATAATAAATGAGAAAGATGAAATTGTTTTTGTTGAGACGAAAGATCTTCATAATTTGGTTCACTGGTTGTTAATTTTAATCTGAGACCAAAAGCCTATTGTTTTTTTTAATTTAATGTATATTAATTTAAAATATTGTTCGTAGTTTAAATCTCTGAGTTATTTGGTACCTTTTGGAAAGCAGAAATTGACGACTCCTTTTCTATAATACATGAAACGTATATCCAAATGAAGCAATATATAGCCTATCCTTTGGCCAAAGACATTTCACAGTTTACCTAGAAATTTATTTAGCTGTTATCAGTCTTATGAAACACAAAAATAGTGATTAAATATTACGTGATATACGGTAAATTTATTTATCTATCCACACAGATATAAATGATACGATGGTATTATTATATACTAGTATTGGAACCCGGCTCGGACCAGTTTGGGGTTATGTTCAGCTCGGCGCGTAAATTCAGACGGGCCAAGTTGAAACAACTTTTTTCAAAATTCAAAAGTCTAAGTCAATTAAAATGGAATTAAAATGAACATTTCAGACTGGCATTGACATTTCACAGTCCCTTTCATATATTGACAGCCCCATTCTCGCCCATTAAAATGTCCAAATACAAGGAAAAAATCCAATTTGCTGTCTAAGAAATGTCAAATAATACCTTCACGTAAATAAAAACATTATTATATTAATAAAAGCCGGGAAAAGTTCAGTAGAAGACTAATTTATTACATTTTGACTAAATGTCTTCGCCGATAAAAAAATCAAAAATATTTTCTTTCATATTCGTTTTTATGGCAACTTTACAGACCCACAGACATACATACGCCGTTTCGGTTTTATATATGTACTACTCGATACTCGAGTAATTGGAGTCTCTACACACACATTGATAACGAAACAAATTTACCGTCGAAACTTTCGTGAGCGAAATCAATTCGTTTGTTTGAACTTGCAAAAACAATGCAAAAGGGAATTACAGACATACATCCCCCGTTTCGGTTTTATATAAGATTTATTGCTGATACTCAATGAAAAATAGTGTCTTAGTGCATTTGGACTGACGTTGATAATCATTAAATATAACTATTACCGTAACAATTAAGAACAAGCGAAGATAGAAATATTGGGAAACCGTGTAAAAATAATAAGATCATTTTTCTTTTTAAAATACAGAATCTGTATACGAAAATAGGAAGTTTTAATTAATAGACATATTAATAATAAACATGTTTCAATCCATGTCCGTTTCCAATTTAGAGTAAGTGGCCTCCTTATGAATGATTTTAACAGAAGTTGCTCGATAATTGAAATTATGCCGCGTATTTGTTGGTTTGGTTCGCTCAGCCTTTGAATTTTCCGCACACCTAGCCTCTCTAATATAAATATCTTTTATTCGTATTCCCCATTAGGATAAATCTATTATACAACTAGGCAGTATTGTAAAAATAAATTTGATTAATTGAAAAATAATAGAGACATCTTCACATCTTCTTCATATGTTTATAGTTTAGTGTACATCGTGAAATATATATCAATCATACATATGACATTTCAAAGGCGTGTTTTGTGCACCACGCCTTGGCACGCCTTTTAAGAGTCATGTATGTAGTAATTATCTTTTTAAATTACGTGTCTTTCAAAAAAAATATTATCAAAACTGCTCTTAATGTGCCTCCTACATAATTATCAAGTGGGATTTCAAACCGACAAGTTTAACGATATCAAATTGATATAAAATATTCAATTTTAAAATTTGAACTCATATAACAAAAAAACAATGATAAATGTTTTGTTATGTGCATGACAATCTAGTTCATTTTAATTCTAATTTTAAAATTTGTAGAAATAACATTTTAAACGGTTCATTGTTAAACCAATGATATCTATTTTTGTTGAACGAATGCATGCCTCGTACTGAGTTAGACTTGTATCGGTCAATATGCACTATGTACGAGAATAATGATATGATAACATTGAATATCGTCGTAGATGTAGAAAATAAATACAGAATATAAGGATTTGATATGTTTACAATGATAATAGCGTATTTGTATAGACATAAGATTTGTTATTTTTCTGCACTGTCTTGGGTAGCACTTTTTCTGCAGGACGATGTCATAGTCCTATTTGTTCTTTGAATTCATAGTAATTTTCATTCAAACTCTCACTTAACTTATATAACTTAATATATTTTTAAGTGTGATTAATTTATAATTCCCGATGCGTGTAAATTGTGTTAATCTTATATATAAAACCGAAACGGCGTATGTATGTATGTGGGTCTGTAATTCCCTTTTGCATTGTTGGTCATTAAGTTGCCATAAAAACGAATATGAAAGAAAATATGTTTGAAATTTTTATCGGCGAAGACATTTAGTCAAAATGTAATAAATTAGTCTTCTACCAACTTTTTCCCGGCTTTTATTAATATAATAATGTTTATTATTTACGTGAAGGTATTATTTGACATTTCTTTGACAGCAAATTAGATTTTTTCCTTGAAATTGGACATTTTAATGGGCGAGAATGGGGCTGTTATCAAATTAAATAAAGTTTGTGATTTTATTTAACTTCTATTTTGGATGATGGATTTTGTGATATAATTATGTCGAATGATATAACATTAAATAATTATTGGTCGCTTAGTCCGAGCGACGCCGGGTAGCAATACTAGTTATTGATAATTTGATTCCAAGCCTGTATTCATACCATTTTTCTTAAAAGAAACGTTGAATATATCTTGCACGGTGAAAAAAATAGCTATGTATGTATTTAAGTTCTACACAAATTATAAGATATACGGTTGAATTTAATGAATACCTTGTCTTGTCTTTCATAATTTGATATAAGTAATCAGGATTATATTGAAATGTCATAAATATTTGTGGTCTTGATAATCAGAAAATATTAATGGATGGGAAAATGTGTTTTATTTATCATAATATAAAGCCCAAGAATTGACGGTTAACATATCGACACCTTACTTTGAAAAGGTTCTAATTGCACTTGACACTATTTTGAGATATGAGCGTTTGAAGTTTCGATTGATTAAAATTCACTTGTAACAATGAGCAAGTAAGAATGTTTCAAATTACTTATTTAAACCATATTTTTTCACAAATCTTGCTGAGAAATAATGATCTTAAATATCTAATGATGGAAATAATGATCCTCTCATTCTCCGATCTAACTCCGTTATTCAACCATAGATAATTCTGAAATTCATACATATCATAGAATGCGGTAAATAAAAGCTTCTCCGACCAAAAGTTCGTTTTCGGCAAATATGTCAATTAGAACCATTTCAAAATAAGGTAACGATATTACAAGTGTAAATAAAATGAATTATCAGGTTGTCATGTTGTATTGGCTGTTTACCAATGTCTAATATGATATTTTCATATCTGTGATGGGCCTCGGAAAATCCTTGGCAGACTTTTTACTAACGCCCCCTCCCTTATATTGAATCTCAAATGTTTTGATTCAAGTTAAACGAAAATCTGGGTCATTATTTGCAAACACCAATTTGCATAATAAGTCTGGATCAACGCCTAACTTAAATAGACAACAGCGTTAGTTATATTTTTGTGATGGTCAACAAAACGGGGTGATTTTCGATGAAATCGAAAATAATTTATTCAAAGCTTATCGAGGATTAGAAATAGTGAATAATTAAATACCTATTCATGGAGTCGGTCAGCCAATATTTCATCCCATTTACACGATTGTAATTAATCGATTGTTTGTTGAACATTTTAGCGAAAATCCTTTAGACGATACACTGAATTTCAATTATTACTTAATAAAGCAACTGTAAATCGCATTCAAAAAAGACATGGAAAAGGTGTTCAGAATACGCGCAAATGGGTAAAAAGATGATGTGTTAAATTGTAGATATATGTCTGCATAACAGCATTGTCAAAACTACTGTGAAATATACTGCCGTTTCAAGGAAGAAAGCAGTAAATCGCAAAATTCCTGAAATTGCGTGAATGCCATTTGCTAAATATTTTTGAAAGCTATATGGTGCTCATACGTTTTACAGCAAAATTTTTTCTCAAAATTTACTCACTGCCTTCTTGTTTGGCATAACATATCATTTATAGTTTAAGTTAAACCAACATTCTTTTATTCTCATTTTCGCTGCTATCTTTCAAAATCCTTCATTAGTTCATCATTTTCTCTGTCGTAAGAAAAATAAGTCAATTCATTTGCATGTAATGTTGACAACCGATATGTATATTTTAACCTTAAATATTTTAGTAAAAATAGTCATCTTGAGCAGTGCTTCCCAAACTTTAGAATTCAAAGACCCCTAAATCTGAAAAAAATATATGTTTTGTGTGAGCCACATTTTGGGAAGCACTGGTATAGAGCAATGTGCATGTAATTACATACTTGGTAAAAAGACTGAATTTTGATTATTTATATATCATTTCAGAACACTTTTTCTACTAAATGTTCTCTACGAGAATTTAAATTGCATCAAGTGGTACAAAAAAGCTCACAAAAACTATCTTTTCGAAATTACCAAAACGATAAAATCATTCTCTACAAAATGTCAGTATATATATTTCCATATCATATAGTGTGGCGCATAAATTTCTAACCCCTTATTTGATATGTTTGACCAGTATAATATCAGATAATAACACAATATAAATAATCAAGTAAAGGATCAAGTCGTAAAACCAAACCATAACACAATATTGTAAAACGCTTCATCATAAAACTTATCTTTATATAAATCTTAAAACATAAAATATTATTACCGAACGCGTCTTTTCGGTCGTTTTTATGATAATTATTTGCATGGTTTGTACTCCGGAAGTTGTTTTCATTTTCCAAATAGACAAACAAGATGTTTATACGTCAATGATTCCCAAATGGGGTTCTGCGAAAATGCCATTTTCTTGTTAACATCATAGATACGAGTAAGATATGATTTTGATAAAAAGTTTTGTTCGAAAAAGGCTCAATTCTATCGGAAATTTAAGCCTTAAAACGCTAGCGAGTACGTTTTTAACTTTATCAATAGCGTTGTGATAACACACAGTATACGTTTGGGGAAGTCTTACCAATGTATGTAAAGTAAAAGACATAATTTTAATCAAAGTTGCCGCATCGTCTTATCTCGTCGTAGACAAGTGTTTATACGCAAAAATCACTGATATTTGACATTGATAAAGATTCTTAGCATCGTCATCGATAAAATTGCACTTTTTCATGAGTTCCAAACGTTTACATGTGCAGTTTGAATTGGTTTAACACAAAACAGCGCAGAATATAAGTTGAATCATTTAAGATATTGGCAGTATTTTATTTGTCATTTAACTATGACAATCCAAAAAAAATTGTCGATTTTTCCACGTAAAACTAAACATACATCAGGAATAATGAAGACATCCTATTACGATGGTAACATTTAAACTTAGTGGCTCAATTTTGTTCTTATATATAAACGATACAAACTATGTACTGCTCGTTAGGTCAAGTTCATTTGTGCCCCTAAAATGCCTGAAGATGGCGAACGGTGAAACCCTGGACATTAGTGACAAAACTCATGTAAACTTACAAAATTCAAACGATTTAAATTTGATATTTTCGATGGTTTCGGCGGTAACTTTGTGGAAGTTCATTTTAATATAAAATTTAAAATAACTTTGATTATTCACGTATTGTGTAACTAGCTGTGACACGTGTTTCGCCTCTTTCAGATGCATCTTCAGACTTACTATCGCAAAGTTTGCTTATGTAAATGAAGATGCATTTGAAAGAGGCGAAACACGTGTCACAGTTAGTTACACAATACGTGGAATAATCAAAGTTATTTTAAATGTTATATTGATTTAAATTTGATGCTTATTTTTATGAAAACAAACCATATTTGTGCCTAGTGGTCCATAATTTAATGAACGAATAGGACCGATTTCGTTAGTCAAGTTATTAATCACAAGTCCGGTAGTTCACAAAGTAGAATTACAAATCGATTACACTGAGAGGTTGCACCTTGCTAGACACCGTATTATTGGGAAACGCTGTTATTCGTGTCGTGTAAGTACCGTTTTTATGTCAGACGTTTTCATCTGAATAGACACGCCATTATAAAAAATGACGAAATACGACTGTGATAACAAAATAATACAAAGAATATGTACTTAAATTAGTAATTTGAAGCCACTGATTGTATTTAACCCTTTCGATTCCACGCCATTTTGGAAAGTGCCCGCGAAAACTCCCAAGACATCTTTTCGCAAAAAACGGTAGTTGGTTTTATTATATATCTAAGTTAATATTTATTTATTTGAAAATGCATATTCATGTAATAAGACATTGTTGCATATCGGTTGTAAAAGCACACAAATGAACAAAAAAACAAATGCCGTAAAAGCATGCTTAAAGGCCTCTGGGATTCTTCGCATACATTCGTTCGGCCGACAGATCTCTCCGTCGTCTCTCAGTTTAGTTTTTATATTCAAGTTCCATTCCCTTCCCATCGCTGCTGATAGGAGGGCGCGATCGCTGTCATATTAAGCAATCCATAGTGAAGCCAGTTCAAGAGGTCACTTTACATGCTATAGTTTCGTGAAGGAGGACATCCGACATTCTAGATTCTCGAATGCGGCCTTTTGATTAAACTCACGTTATAAAAAATGGATATTGAAATCCAAAGTGTTTACTTATTTTAATTACTCTTTTTAATAATAAATTTTTATTTCACTGTGGAACTTATCAGATGTAATAAGCATTTTGGTTGAAATTGCATCTTTATTTTATGTATGGGATTTTTGAAATTTCATCACACAAAATATGTAATTAGATCACGCGTTCCCAACCCATGGGACGCCATCTTGTACAGTCAACTAAAAAAAATATCCACTTTAATGCATTTTCGTTGTGCATTGTCGCGGGTCAAATGGATTTTACAAAAAGGGGCCGTCACCCGAAAAAGGTTGGGAGCCTATGACTTTGGTGAGAACATTAAAATAAGTAGTGTTTGAATAATTTTATCTGTCCTTTTAAAAAAATGTTTACAAGATCCGTGAAGTGAGCAGTGAATTGGGATTGTTTGAAATTCAAACTGTTCGTGACGCAATTATTTACAAAACAAATTAACATACCTCAAATCAAAACATTGTTGATATACCCCAGCAAGCTTCCTAGAGTATCAGTTTTTTCTATCTAATGGTAAACTAACGTCACTTCACACAAACATCACGAAAAAACAATTACTGCAAACAGTGTATTCAGTTCAACATACACACGGTTCACTAAATATATTTGAAATTGGAACATATCACATTATCTGACAGTCGGCGAACAGCCTGACTCGACTACCAGGCACCGCCCTTCTCTGCCTCGATTCGTTTTGACAGGTGTTTAAAGTGGTGTGAGTGCACTGCGAAGCTGTAATAGAGACATCTGTTGGACGACATTCGAGCCATATTCACATGTGGACAATGACTTTTAACTGTCAACTACGACTTGCACAAATTTAAAAATAGTTCACTGACAACTTCACTATGTATGCTGTTCACAAAGAATGTGAATACAACGAGACATTTAAAATTGAAATATTCATTTCGTTCTCTGACTTTGGTTTTATCTTAGTGGTGTAGTGTAGCGGTCACCAAACTACGACCCGCAAAAGATTTCATATGGCCTTCCAAAAAAAACCGATTATTTTAAATATAAATTATTCATTAGAGAAATATTTTTTTTATGAAATCACACGATTTGGTAGTGAATTCATTGTATAATGCAATTCATTTGGGACAAGATAATATCAGGTAGTAGACCGAAAATGAAAGAAGTTAGGTATAAAATATATTTTTGGATGCGACCAGTTGTTCGCTTAATTGAAAATACCTTGGATATTCTCATTTAATAAATTATAATAATGTAGGTTTTAGTGCACATTTATAAATTAATTATTGTTCCGAACTGGATTCTACTGAGATTCTTTTTAAAAAATTCAATACGTACCGTTTCTCAGAAATTTTTGTGACCTCTGGTGAAGTCCCTCATAAAACAAATCTGAGAGCACTAATTAATTATGATATCTTAATACCCCCTACCAGAAATGATCTAATTTCCGCACTAAACAGTTTCCAACAATACGTTCTTCCAATATATAATATTTCCATAGTAATTTTATTACATATGTAGGTATTTTCTTTAATAATAATTTTCCAAATTGCTTAGAGAAAGGTGTGGATTCACCGTCCCCATTCGCCCCGCCCACTACACTATTGGTTATCTTTTCAAACACAGCAGCCTGAAAACAACAAATAGTATAACTATAGTATTATTTATTATTATTTCTACTCACATTTGGGGGTTTGCCGTTGAATATTGTATAGCACAGTTAGATTTAAGCCTACATCTTTATATAACTAGATGATTCAAACTTCGACATTGCAGTATAATAGCTCTCACATCTTTGTTATTTACAGGTTTATTTCGGTAATAGATTATAATAAATATTCGGTAATATCCGAATGAATCGGTAAAATGGAATTTGTTGCAGTCACAAAATCCTAGAGTAAAGATTTTACTTTATGTTATTTTTTAATATTCGTGTTTCTCCATCAAACTTGATAACCGTTATCTCAGTGTGTATGATTTTGTAAGCGAATAATCAACCACTCGACATTATCTGTAAGATATCCAAAAAATATATCGTTTTTTTATGAATATATGTCGCCATCTGTATTTTGAATTTTAAATGATCCGTCGCTTTTTTACAATTATAATTATTATTTTACTTTCATAAATGATATGTAAAAAATTGACTTTTAAAATTTCTGTGCACCTCTTCTATAAATAATTAGGTATTTCCACCTCTTTGGCGAGTAGAGTTCGGTTTAATTTTGGAAGGAAACCCTACAATCTACAATCTACACTCTACACTCTCTACAGCATTAAGTGATATGGCATACCGTGTTTTGTATCATCGTGGTAGAGCGTTTTTTCAATTTGTCTGACTTTAATAGCTTATAAAAGTGTAAAAAAGCTGTGGAAATTTTGAATGATTCACTATCAATGATTCACTATCAAAGAGTATAATTATGATTACTGTGTCCACCCTTAACTTGAGCATAGCTGCGACGAATGGGAAAATTGTCGATTGATAAACATCCGAAAATTTTTGTCAAGGACATTGAGACAGTTCAATTCACTTCCGATAGACATGGAAATGTTAAGTGACCTACATGGCACAATTAATTGTATAAACTGTATTGAAACATAGACTTTTTAATTAGAACATGGAAATGTACTCACCAGTTAAGCGCGGGCGGTGCACATCTCCTGGCCTGCAAACAGCACGGTGGATCCGGCGGCAGCCTGGCTCCGGGCGGAGTGCAGCTCACATGCCTCCCTCCAGAACCCCCAACGTACTCCACATAACCCCCGCCGCCCTCCATTTGCGCCGCAAACTCTCGCCCGTACCTCGCGTGTTCATCCGCATGATTAAGCAGCGGTGACGAACTGTATTCCCTCTGGAATCTTTCAGGAGGCAGCATGGAGGGTGACCCGCCATTTTGATTGCCAGGAGGAGGACAGCAGCGCCTGGTGGGAGGTCGAGCGCGCTGGTAAGGCCTGTACTGTCTGTACGGCTCTGAATATCTCTCCGAACAGTAATAAGGCCCCCCGGCCGGACTCGGACTCGGCCTCGGGACATACCTCTCCACGGGGACGTGCGCGGAAGGCGGTACATATCTAGACACGACCGGAGTAGACGTGGCGAGGTATCTGGATGGAAGGGCCGAGTGGGTGCGCGATCTCCGAGGCGATCTCTCGGGTGACACCTGCTGGGCGGTCTGCGGCGCGGGCGGCGCGACGAAGCGGTCGCACGGGGGCGCGGGCGACGGTGGCGAGCCGTCCCTCTGGTAGCAGTAGACCGGGGGCTGCGGCGGCGGCGCCACGCTGAAGCGTTCGGCGGCGCTGGGAAAGCGCTCGCAGGAATACCTTGCGGCGGGGGGCGGCGCCGAGGGGGCGGTCGCGTTTCCCCCGGTGCCGGCGTGCGAGTGCGCGTGATTATGCGCGTGTCCGCTCCCGTAGCCGTGCTCCTCGGCCGGCATGGTGGCCGCGCCGTCAGGACATCTGAAACGAATTGAAAATCAAAGCGATGCATAAAACTCAGAAATGTGTCATAATATACAACCATGCATGATACTTGACGGTCCACAAACATCATTTAACTTATTTGTATGCATTAAACTATGCACGAAACATGAAACTATGAATTATAAAATATGCAATCAAACTGACATGAATGATTGAAAAATATTAAACATTTTTTCAAAAATTATAAACAAACTGGAAAAACCGTAATTAGATTATTATTGATTAAAACAGTGTATTGCGATCATTTTGATCTTAATTTTTCGTGCATACATCTAGATCAGTGGTTCTCATGTGCGGCCACGGTGGCCGCACTGTGGCCACCAGAGGATTTTTCTGCGGCCACCAACAGCTTCATAGTTAGTAAACATGTGTTTTAACAAGTTAATATGTCAACAATGACACTGAAAATTGAATATTTCGTATGCATTGTATTGTGCATCAAGAATAATTAATTCGCAAAAACTCAAACACATACATGTTAAGGTCTTTTTGACAAAAAATACTCGACACAAAAATTTGCTGCGGCCACCAGACATTTCCGTTCGACAACTGATTTTCGTAATGCGGCCACAGCCAAATTTTACGTGAGAACCACTGATCTTTATTGGGTTATTCAGGATTTTATTTACTACACTACAATAATTGGTCGGTAAAAAGATTTTAAAATAATGTGAAAGCTACTTTGTCATCATGAAAAAAATAAACGGAATTATCAGAACATACATGTCTCCGAAATAGCTATGAACAAAATTACGACATCGTTGTAGACCTAAATCTGTATGCAATTATTACAGTTATATGAAACGCTTATACGAAAGTAATGTCAATTCAAAAAAAATGTTCGTAATTTACCTGTGAAAAGATGCAGGGCGAATTTAGGGGGCAAGGGCGGGGGCGGCGCCCTATCGGCGGGCGCGCGGCGCCGCCCTAAGCCCCGCTACCATCACTGCTTCATGATTTACCACCTGGAAACAAAGAAAGTATGTCATGAATATTTGTATTCAAATTCAAGTAACACAATATCTCTATTTTCGAACAAACATTATTATCTCGAAAAATCTTAAGTCACAAATATTTATCGATTTATCGTGGATTTATCGATCAATGTTGACAATTTAGCAAATTTCATGCCAGCTTTATTTTTTGTAAAATTCTCAAATACATTTCTTTGAACAAATAGAAATAAGTATAAATCAAGACAATTAATTATAAAGTAGAATATTCTTTGTCCATTGAGCTTTGTTGAGGCACACTTATTTATATTATCTGTGAGTTGGATTTGCAATTGTATTGAAGTTGCATTCTTTATTTTTAAAATCACTCTTGCATCTGTATTTTAGTACTACAGAAATTATTGTATCCATTGTTGATAGCTATTTAAGCGGCTGACGCCATTGTCAGTAGTTCTGACTACGTCATTGTTATTTATTTCACCGTGTTATAATAGAGTTCTACCAAGCTAATTCCAATTCAATCAATAAATTTTGCAATACATGATGAACACTATCTTTATGAAATATAAATTCATTGAACGGTTTTATAACGTTTTTTCACTTCCAATTTTGAGTCTGTCATATTATATCAATCAAGACGTATAAAACCTGTTATATAATATAGTTCACACCACTCGCCATTCGGCAAGTCTTATTACTCTAAAATTCTTTTAGAGCACAACTAAATAACGAACAATTCCCGATAAGAATTGAACACTTTAGTTTATTGATTCAAAGACAACTTTTACTGGTAAGTGTTTTCCCACACAAAGCTTTCCGCCGTTAGAATCTTTAAACAAGGCTCTACGTAGACTTCATGTGGGGAATTGATAAAAAGCCTTAGTCTGTTGCCACCTTAGCAATAAAATTATCAAAGAAACTAGCAGTCTGCTTCCAATACACTGCCTTACTTTCAAAAGGATAGCACTTGTAGAAAAAAAGTATATCACTTTTACAAGGTAAAAAAAATAGCACACTATGCATAATGAAATAAAAACAAAGTTTTTTATTACTCCCGCATTTCAAGCACTTTCAACTGAACTTTGAATTTAAAATGCTTCCAATGACATTTAATTGACAACTAATGCAATACAATTCGTTTTACGGTATAATAGTTGTCATTATTTCACACTGTAAACCCAAAAAAAATATTTGAAAAATGTTAAAATGTTCTTGTAGAATTTAATATTTTGTTGTTTTTATTGTCTCTTAATTCCGCTGACAAAATGGAATCTTAATAGAGCATATTTTGACAGAATTTTCTCTCTCATGCCTGTTCTTCGGTCGCTCTACCTCTCTTTTTCAGAGAGAGTAAGGATAAAAGATTAAGACTTGTATCTCCAGCTGTGCACTGCTTTCAACATCGCATGGATGGGTGAGAATTTAGACTTCACAGACATAGGATTTGAACACAAAACCAAATCGATTGCCAGTTGAATTTGTGAAAATGTTCCTAACTTGAACTCGTGAACATCGCAACCGACGACCAAAAGTGCTAGCTGCTCTCACCACAACAACAGTGTACTATTCGTGTTGCACAATAGTAAAATTGATATATGTATGTATAAAAATTACAGTAAATTGTCACGAATCGTTTATTTTTTCAACCAAACTAGTTTGAAATGCTTATAGTTAGAATATTACGTAGTCCCTACCTAGTAACTCCTAGTGATGCATTTCCACAGTATTTATTTTTACACGATTATGTATAAACTAAGGCTGTGGAGTCGTTGAAAAACGACGACTTCGACTCCAGCATTTCCCAAAAACACGACTCCGACTCCGAGTCCGACTAAGAAAAGTTTAATTTCGTCACGTTTTTTTCCTACCTTCCCTATTCATGTGTATTCAATTGTATATCAACCAATCAATCCGGCCAATAACTAAGTTTGACATATTATATGCAACAATAAAAATTTCAAACTTCCGAAAAGTTTCCGGCTCCGAGTACGACTCCGGCCAAAACCCCGCGACGACTTCGACTGTGGCTCCACAGCCGTGGTGTAAACGAGTCAAGTTTTAGGAGCGGTCAGTTAACGTCTAGGCCTTTCTTAGCACTTCAACCTTACATATTCCGAAAAATAAAAGATGATTAACTTTATAACTCAGTTCTTTTAAAACAAATACTGTTGAGATGCACCGTAAGGACTCCATTGGGATTATTATTCTCAAGATATCAACTAATTAATACCAATCCGCTTCTTTAAAAGTTCTCAGTCGATGAAATGCTTTGATCCGTACGCTCACGTTGCTTCATTCATCATCTTCATCATTCCTTCAATCTATTGGTATCTGTGGACCGGCTGTAGGGTCGTTTCGTATCTCCCTGGAAACATTAGTTTCTGAATTGGTTGATCTGTTGTGACTTCTTTGTGCGAAACCTTCTACTGTCTCCTCAATTATGGGTTGGATGAACATTTTCTGTCCTATACTTCTTGGGGTGTCTTCTTTGTTGTTACGCGATATGATAAAAATGCACATTTTTGTACCTCGTTGTAATTTTGATGAAAATTTTTCCGACTTCAGTACCGTAAGGCCACTGGTAGCCACCGCGTACGGACGACGCGAATAAAGTCGCAAATATATTTAAAAAAAATCGTTTAAGTTTTATGATATTTTTCTTTTCACATACATATATACACTGTCTCTAGAAAAATGGTCCATCTGTCATCAGTTGATCTTGTTGGAAAAAAGATTGTTTAGAAGTCGGGCGGTAGATGTTATCAATGCGACCGTTTTGCTCGGTACTGAAGCGGTTAATACGTCTGTAACATTTTTTTCAATCTTATATATAAAACCGAAACGGCGTATTTATGTATGTGGGTCTGTAATTCCTTTTTTCATTGTTGTTGCAAGTTGCAATATAATAATGTTTATTATTTACGTGAAGGTATTATTTGACATTTCTTTGACAGCAAATTAGATTTTTTCCTTGAATTTGGACATTTTAATGGGCGAAAATGGGGCTGTCATCAAATTAAATAAATTTTGTGATTTTATTTTAACTCTATTTTGGATGTTAGATTTTGTGATATAATTATGTCGAATGATATAAAATTAAATAATTATTGGCCGGTTAGTAGCAATACTAGTATAGATATAATATTAACAAAAGATCGATAAATATAACGATAAACGTTTAAAGGCCTTAATACTTTTGATGGGTAGCAACAGTGATTAAGCAATTATTCTTCATAATTTACTAGTTTTTTTCCATTCGGCTTTGTATTAGTTATGTATGGGTAAAAATGATACTATACTTAATTTTTTTTAGTCTCTCATTTATTAAGTTTTATCATAGCTATGTAGTGGAATTGTATCTTAATTTTAATTGAATTTGAATTGAATCGTTGACTGTTTAAATACACACAATAACATTAAAAAAAACTGGTCATGGTCATATAAATTTAATGTGGAATAAGCACTTAAAAATGTTTTATTATGTCATTCCACAGAGTATTGACAGTGACCTTAAAGTTCACCTTAATTAAACGTGAATAAAAACATTAAGTATTGACAGTGATCACCTTAAAAGTGAACAATAACACATTTTATTATTATTATCGCTTTACTGTATTTTTTCAATTACTTAGATATTTAGTTCAATGTAAGACGCATTGCATATTTTTGTTGGATCTAAATTCTTTATATGCGTAGTGGAAGATCCTAATTTTTATATAGCGGATTTTTGTTGCGCTTATAGTTACTATATAGTAAATATCCACTACTGAGAAAGCATTTTCAAGCTCTTGTAAATAATAAAAAATACAATTGTAAATAATAAACTTCATGCCACAGGAAGTTCTGTAGCACGATATCATTTCATAATATTTCAATTAATTTATGAATTTTCGTCAAATAGCATAGAAGTCAGTATTATTGTCATTCCTTTCAGATCCTTAAAATTAAGTTTTTGATATTTAACAAATTAATTATCAATTTTGAGTGGATATAGCAAGGAAAAAGAATAGTTACAATTACAATATTTTTGGACGGAAATCCATGAAAATGGTTGCAAAATTATTGTATGCAACACTACAAGACCACAATATATTTCCTATATTTGGTCTCATTCTTCAATGGAAATATACTAAATCTTAACGGAGAGACTCTAGAGATCTTGTTTTTACGACAGCTAGCAGTCTCTCTGAACGCATCGTTTTTTTATCAGTGAGTGATCAGAGAAAGAAAATTCAAGTGCCTAAATATATACATTTATACACAAATCCGATTGAACGATTTAAAATTTGTTTTAGTTTCTGTTTGAGTAGTTGAATCAGTGACCGCGTAGCCGATTGGTATTATTTAAAAAACCAAGGGGGCTAATTTACAACAGAAATCTTTTGGTGGGCTAAATACTTTTCCAATTTTCGCCGGTCTGGGGATGTAAAAGGGTTTAAGAACATTTATCTAGAGCAGAGTTTCCCAAACTTGAATAAGTGTTCCGCGACAATTCGTAACGGCTTAATGCACTGCAACACATTTAAAATGTACTACAAATTGAAAGGAGAGTGATGATCAATCTTCACTGATGTTTTATGACGTCAAGTATCGAATTATAGTAGGAGGACCCCATCTTTTCTCACACCGCGTGCGTGAAAGAGATGGGGTATAAACTAGGAAAATATTAGGAAATACATTAGAATAACCTAACCAAAAAATTAAGTGTTACATCGTAGAAAAAGATTAAGAAACCTTGGCCTAGAGAACACGTCTCGGTTACTAGACCGCAAGAAATACACATAAGCAAAATTACAGATTCCACAAAATCCCCAAACTAAGCACCGAGCTCAAGCTTTTAAGATACTGTGTATAGATTTTCCAGAGTTGGGGGTTGGGGCGAAATAAGTGCGTTAGGCGCCCAGACTGGGGCTCAGCTCAGCCGAATTTCCATCAGACGAAAGTTTTGATAGCGGCAGAAGAAAAGCGATGATTCACAGCCGAGCAGAAAAGTTTTTTTTCCCATTACTGCCACCTTATACGAATTTGACAAGAGTAACGTTTATATTTTGACATCCCGCTGACGGTGCAAGGACACTGTCGAACCATTTATTATTGTTAAGCGAAATTTTACGAGAAAACAAAATAAAGAAACTAAAAAATCATGATTTTGGAATTTTCGCGGGCGGCAAAGGGTAAAAGTGAAGAAAAATATTGATATATTATACTAGATGAGATATAAATTTTATATATTATTTTTAATTTAATAATTACATAATTTTATCAGCAACTTCGATCCTTCTCCGTTCCACATTACGTGCAGATTTGCACGATGGAACTTCTGACACTGTATACTGGCAGCAAGCATTTTGATGTCGGGTTCAATGTTTGTGGTTGCTATCATCAGTAACAGCACTGAGATTATTATTGTTCAAGCGGTTTCTGTATTGAGACTTATTTAGTTTTAATATGGAAAATGCTTGCTCGCAAATGTAGGTGCTTCCAAAAAGACTTGCACAAAGCGCGGCCTTTTAACGTAGGGTATGAAACTGCTCTTCGGGGAAATATTTGTAAAAACTCTGCAGATCGCCATCCTGATATTTCGATCGTTGTTCTGCATAATTTGTTCACATATCGAATACTATTTTTCATATTTAATGAAAAATTTGTTGACGAAGTATTTGTTATTTTGGGCCGCAAACAAATCCATTTCGGGTCGCATGCGGCTCGCGGGCCGCATTTTTGCATCACTGCCGTAGACCAACGGTTCAGTAAATTTAATTTTAAAATAAAAAATACAGCTTATAGAAAATTATTCCACGTATTGTGTGATTATTCAAGACACGTTTTTCGCATCATCAGATCTTTTTGTCGTGAGGTGGTTTTTTTCTTGTTAATTTACAATTTCAAAAAAATATTATATAAGTGCAATTTTATTTTAATATTTTAAAATAACTTTGTATATTCCACGCATTGTGTATCAAATAGTGAGAATTCTCTTATAGAATCATCTTTGGACTATCAAAGTGAACAAATTTATCGTTTAACTTTATATAATACTAGTATTGCTACCCGGCTTCGCTCGGACCAGTTTGGGGTTATGTTCACCTCGGCGCGTAAATTCAGACGGGCCTAGTTGAAACAACTTTTTTCAAAATTCAAAAGTTTAGGTCAATTAAAATGGAATTAAAATGAACATTTCAGACTGGCATTGACATTTCACAGCCCCTTTCATATATTGACAGCCCCATTCTCGCCCATTAAAATGTCCAAATTCAAGGAAAAAATCTAATTTGCTGTCAAAGAAATGTCAAATAATACCTTCACGTAAATAATAAACATTATTATTAATAATAAAAGCCGGGAAAAGTTCAGTAGAAGACTAATTTATTACATTTTGACTAAATGTCTTCACCGATAAAAATTCAAACATATTTTCTTTCATATTCGTTTTTATGGCAACTTAATGACCAACAATGCAAAAGGGAATTACAGACCCACAGACATACATACGCCGTTTCGGTTTTATATATAAGATAACAATAAACTTCCACAAGGTGGTAGAAGTTATTAATTTAGAAATGCTTAAAGATGCCAAAAGGTGAAACCCGAATCGTTAGCGACAAAACTCATCGAAAAGTACAAAATTCAAACGATTTAAATTTGATATTGAAATCCCATCAAGCACCTTCAATCATGTGTTTTTTTCGCAGTTAGAAACATTGTCAACTCAAGTTAATATTATTTCATATTTCTTAGTTAAATATGTATATGTTTGTTTCTTAATAGCAAATCTTGTAATTAGTTGTATTGTCAAACTATGTATGTCAATTTGATTCTAATGTTTATTTTCCATCATAAAATTTCAAATGTAATTCTTATGACGATATCTAAAACAAATGACGATCTATAATCTGAATCATTTTTTTTTATCCAGAAATATCTTTATAGTTCCCTTTCATTGTGTTAACTGACAATTCTTTGTGGAAATACGTTAAATTGAATGAAATAAAACACCTTTTCTGTTCTACTTCCCCATAAATATTATCATTAACGATCGGAATGATTGGTTCCGTTAACCACGATAATTTTCAACTCATGATCTGATCAACGCATTATCTGAACCATCATTTTGATTACCAAAAGTATTGGTGAACTTTTAGTTAATTACGATACGTTTTCTATTGACTCATTCGTCGTGTGACAGCTGAAGAGTAACATTACATAGTGTTTTGTTTTTTTTTTGTTTGTCATTGAGTATCACCATTTTCTATGAATATTATGTTTTAAAAAGAAAAGTTTTTAGTTTAATTACCAATAATTTCATTTGATTAAATGGGCAATTATTAATATATAAAAGTGAAATTACAAAATCACTATTTTAAGCATAGATTTATCATGAATTTAAGATGATATAATTATTGTTTCACAAAGCACATACATATTCAAATATAATATACTTTTATTTTAATGACTGAACCCTTCGAATATATTAATTTTCTTCCACCCTGCATAACCCACGACATTTTATTTCCAATAATAAATCAATTGCAGATCTGCCATTATACATTATTTTGTTGGGCGCTGAGTGGGGGCGCCAGTGTCACTTGATAAATGTTCTCATACTACTTCGCATGTCATGGCCGCCATGCGATTCACAAAATTATTGATTGAATAACCACACTTAAATAAAATCAGTTACATTTTCACACATTGTTTTCTAATTGCTTGAAATTGATCATCTCATACATATATCTACATAGTATTGCTGTTTTAATCTAAGATTTAGAGCTAACTTTTGACAGCTCTAGCATTAGATTGATAATTTAGTACTAAATTCGGCCGGTGGCCAAGATATAATGATACATGATATACTATTATAATTATATAACTTGTGCTTACGTCACGAAAATATTTTTAAATAAATATCATATTTGCAAAATTTTACGGAAAAAGGTTATTTAACGTTCGAATACTGTTGAGATTATTAGTGGTGAGTCAGAACGAAACCGAAAGAAAAGAATCGATCATTCTTCTTTTATTGTATGCTAACGGTGAAATTTTCTTCAAATATGCCCGTGATATCACTTGTAATAAAACGCAAAGATAAAATATTATAACTATCTTGTGCTTAACACAAGAAGAAAAAAAACTTATTACAATTACATAGATCTACCACGTAAAAAAACTTTCAAAGTAAAATAAAACAATGAACGCCGCGACCTTATTCTATTTTCTATCATTCAATTAAAAGTATCATACGAATTCCGAAACACGCTAAACAGTCGTTTTATCAATAATAAAAAAAAAAGTTTTCTAGTGTTCTTTTTACGAAAATACAACTCTAACAAAACAAAAGCTCTCGATTATGACACGATTCTTTTAATTACATGATTTTATGATGTCTTTTTCCGCCGATTATAAATTATATGATAGTGTACTTCATACATTTGAATTTTTCTTTCATTTTTTGATACATTATTCTGTATATCATTATTTTTTTTAAGAGCCGTGGAGTCGGAGTCGAAGTCGTAGAGTTGGGGCTTTTTGGCCGGAGTCGGAGTCGTTGCAGTGATTTGTCCGGAGTCGTACTCGGAGTCGGAAATTTTGAAAAGTTTGAACTTTTTATTTTTGCTTATAATATGTCATATTTGGCCATTTGCTGGATTGATAGGGTTGATATTTAATTGAATACACATAAATAGGAAAATTAGGCAAAAAAAGTGACGATATTAAACTTTTTTAGTCGGAGTCGTGGTTTTGGTAAATGCTGGAGTCGGAGTCGGAATCGAACTTTTTTTTACCGACTCCACAGCCCTGATTTATTTAAATATTTATTGATGGTACGTTTATATAACATTTAGGAGTTTAATACGCTTTTAAAAATACTTGTTTATCTTCTTACATAAATAATGTGAGAAAAAAAAATTCTTTTCAAATGGTGCACTTTTATTAAATTCTCAGAAATCGTCGATGTGCTTTTGAAATGGAATAATTTTAGATAAATATACCAAAAAAATTGCACGATTTTACAAGACTAACCCATATATGCATGCATCGGCATTTCTCTAAGCTCTTATAGGAACTATGATAAATTAAATCACTGTCCAGTCGTAATAGACTGCTGAAAAATTTACTTTATTAAAATTAAAGTTAGTAGCTTATTTCTTCCTACTAACTATCCAAACTGCAATATTTCTATTAAAAGTAATTATATCGCCTCCACTTACATATTACAATCAAATCAATTTGCAGGACCATACATTTCACTAAAACACATTAACAAAATGTAATTGAAAGGTTTCCTATCTTAATATGTATTTTGAAGTCTAATATTCGATTTAAACATTATTCTCATTCTGACGTTTTTTTAAGGAATCAAGTTAAAAAAAATTATGAATATGGGACTAATTTTCCCATTACTAAGTAGTCATCAATACTAAGTTGTTTTGTTGCTTATTTTAATAGAGTTCTAGCAATTCAATCAATATTTACGTAATATTTCACAGGCAAGGTTTTAGCTAGGATTTTTGTACCAGTGTATATATATTCCGTACAAAAACGTGAAATCAGATGAAATGAAACTGAAATGAAATTAAAAACAACGATATACTCTATGTTTTCAATAGGATTTTTTAGAAATCAGTTATAAAAAATTATCAGGACCTGTTAAGTTGAACGATAGATGCGAGAAAACGATACACAAGGAATAATAGTTGAGGTACCCACTGTATATAAGTAGTATATTAACCAATTAAATGTATTAAAGAAAAATTAATATCCGTTCACGTTGTGACATAGGTTTTTCGTATAATATTAAAATTGATAACATCGCATTATCACACATCAGTTGTGTCTAATTCGACATCCACATTATCTAAATAATGAAGGGCTAAGAATCAACAGCTACTATATTGAACAACTTTTTAAGATCGCAACTGTATCCATAAATGAGAGTTAAATTCATTTTAAAACATGTTTATTAGCTATAGGCATCTGTTCCAAGATGGGTGTCAGGCAAAGAGCCAGTGCAAATACTTAACAATTATTCTATTTCATAAATGCTAGCGAAATAATCCTCTTTATGAAGAAAGAAGACGACAATATGAATCACATAAAGAATTCATCAAAACGTGTAGATAAATTAATATCATTGGTTCTATAGGATAATAAAATCAACAATAAGTTACTCGTTAGTATTAAAGACTGCACAAACAGTGTTGAAAATGTTTTAATGATCAAGCAATCAATAAGTATGATTTGAAAGTAAAAAACTTTAAATAATTATTATTTTCGCTGACCATCATAAAATTATCTATCGAGCACGCATTTAATGCCAATTCGTGATAAAATATTAAAAACAATATTTGGCATTTAAATATATTGCTATTACTTCATTCGTGTCTTTTCTTTTATCCGATATATTTCCGATTTGAATTTGAAGCATAAAGAATTCTAATAGGTATATGTAGCTTAATTTAACATTGCTTTTTCTAAGAGAAATGCTTATTAATGGTTAAAATTGTAACATAACTAATGGTTAGTTAAGAACTCTCACTACGCTACGATTTAAGGATCAGAGTGTCGGTGAATTAAAACAACTCAAATTTTTGATAATAGATTTTAAATCAATCTTAAACTATAAATCAAGCGGTTGCTTGTTGAAAACATATTTCAATTTTGTTTAATTGATAATTTAAAGTAATAACCAGTTTTCAAAAGCTTTTATAATGAATACATAGGAATTTATTATTTTTGATATATGCAAAAACATTCCTCCGCTATCTGTATCAATATCAAATTATCGTAGAAGGAAATATTGGATCATTAAAAACAGTTCAGTTCATAACAATGGACATAAATATCATTGTTGCTTTTATATTTTAAATCTTAATTATTATTATGGGCGCAAAAAAACCCGATACCAAAATAAAAATGTTTGTTTGTAAAGTCATTTTAATTAACTGTTACGATTTGCTTAGCCATGCAGTTAGGGTTGTCAGTTGGCTTATATAAATGAATTGAATAAAAGTTAAATTGATAAGATTTTCATGTTCCTAAGCAAAATAACATTATTTATTCTTGTTTTTTAGCTTTTGAATAGGACTGTTATGTCAATTCACAGCAGTAGACTAATGTCATTACGGTGGCATAAATAATTGTCGTAATGGCTTTTTACGGGTATATAAACTATATTATCCATGGCATGGGCCATTGCGGATGATACCTTGTATGCGAACACTAAAAAAATAATAAAATGGACAGCTGTTTGGTTGTTGACTGGACCATATCAGTTTCTTAATAGGCATGATTTGTATTATTAAAACGCTATCAATGTAGTTCAATTTGTTGTCACAGTTGACAGGGCGTGTTTATGTTCTACTCAAAACAATCGAAGCATAAAAAATCATGAGTTTTGAATATCGAACAAACTGCAGGTGTATCTTTTAAACGATTTAAATGGTAAATAATTATTGCAATGTTTAATATAAGAAAATCTACGCGTTGTGCATGAAGATTATTTGCAATAATCACAAATCGAAAATGTTTATTCTTTTCCGAATAAGTATAATAATTGCCTTATTTATAAGCATGAAGTTGAAATTTGAATCATTGTCAAATTGTATGTATCCTTCGTTTAAACACAATTTTCATTTTATGACATTTTGACGTTATTTACATAATTTCTCACGTGGAAATATGTCAATAAGAAAATTCAATTTCATAAGAAACCATCCAAATGTAAAGCAATATAAAAACTCCAACCAAAGAAATATGTATCATATACTGTTTTATTTTAACCTTTTCAAGCTTTTTTTTTCAGAGAGAGATACATATGATTGATAACATCACAGATTATCTCATTAATAAAACATTGACTACAACCATGACTTTACGCTGAACAATGTAACGCTTCTGATTAATGAACATATTTAGTCGGGGAAAGAGTAATAAATTTTGATTCCGTAAAAACTGTGGAAATCATAAATATTTTTTTTCACACTTTAATAAAATACGAATTCTATTCAACGACACCGGTGTTAGTTTTCGCCATTTTCAGGCTGGGGATCTTTCAATTTCAAACATATGTCGAATTCGTTACATTAATTTAATTTTTGTCAAAGTTTTTTCTATTAAATATTTTTTTTAACCATGTCCGCTCCCAATTTGTAGCATATGGACTCCTCACGGAGTTTATCTCAACATATGCGTAAGAGAGTAGGGATGGAAAGGATACGAGGACTAGGACAGACTAGTGCTTAGCTAATCGCTGTCACATTTTTTTTTAGGGATACATTATTAAATCAGTATTTAACTGCGACTATTTTCACATTATATTTAGGTTTAATCTAAAGAAGTGGACATGAATCATGTTTTGATTTGAACTTTTATAACATTAATTTGAAAATTCAGATATTAAATTACTTTCACGAAGGCTTGAAGAGCTTTCAACAGAGTATTTTGTTTCATCTTTCTCTTTCATTCATTGAGTCGGCTATTGAGTGAGCTTTACTTTTTAAAGTATTGTTGATGGCATCAATTTTAAATGCTATCATTTATTATAGCCTACAATTTATGGAACAAAGTTCACAGTAAAATTCAAATTCAGACTCAAATTGTAACCATTTTTAAATTGCACCGTGTTCTGCGGCATTGACAAAATGTAGCTTTTAGTAAGGATTGAATGACATCTTAATACTCTAGGAACATTAGTGATAGTCACCAAATTAATCTAGATTATGAAAAGGCCATATCAATGCATAAACTATTTCAATGTTGAGTACTTCGTGGCTTTGAGTATTTATCCAAAATCCGATGTTCAGTCAATTTATCTGCTTAAGGCATATGCTCCCAACCATATAGGGTGACCCCTTTTAATAAAAGCCATGTGACCCGCGACCCTGATGCGGTTGAAAGATGCATTTGAATAAGGTAATTAAAAAAACAACGAAAATGCATTACATTAAATATATTTTTTTAGTTGACTGTATAAGATGGCGACCCCACAGAAAATCCGTCGAGAACCACGTTTGGGGTCGCAGCCCAACGATTGTGAACCTGTGGTTTAAAATATACCACTATAACCATAAAATATTTTATTTAATATTCAGTCATTCATATCTGATTGTTTCATGATAACCTAGGTGACTATCGCCACCACTCCAATAACGGAAAAATAAATAAAAACATATTGGTTTTTTGATAACTTACCTTGAAGAAGTGACTGCCAATCACAAAGGATGTTCGGAAATAATCCCAAAAGATTTCACCACAATCACCAACTAACAATCTATAATGATAACTTTTATCGAAATCAGTTATTATATATCCCCTACCATGACATTTTAATCACTATATTTCCGACGTGCGACTATTCAGAGGAAACAATCATGTGTATATATATTTAACGGAGATCTAACGATTAATACTATCAAATTAATATTTATATATCAAACTACTGAGAGTGGAAAACATCGTGGTAACGTCGTTTTAAATAAAGAAAATACTATCTATTGTTCAAAAATTATTGAATAAGCTTAAAGGATTTAATAAAATTTTGCATTTGATGTAATTTGTCTACTTTACTTAAATGAATTGTATTTTGAATAACGTATTTATTTGACATCTTTCTCTTTAAAGTTAGGATTCTTAATTTGATGTTAAACACTTCACTGGTATTAGAATTATTTTAATCGCGTTTTAATTAATATTACTAATTCAATAATTATTTCTATATTATATGCATTCTTGCTCAATAATTATATTTGTTTTTATTAATTTTGTGCGTGGTATATCTATGTTTCTTAAGTATATCTTCTATTATAATGGCATAATATATAACTTATAAGTGTTTCTAAAATGAAATGAATATTTTCCGAATCCTTTTAAAAGAATGTTAAATTGTGATACGTTCAGCAACAACAGACGGGCGTTGTATACCATATTTTGAATCGCTAATTTTTTTCACGACTAATCCAAATATTACTTATTTTAACGTTTAATCACATTATATAACTTGATAATTTAAGGTTTAAATGTGTATTGATTTATTTTTAATCAACAGTTTGAATTATTGATTGTTTATAATACGTCTTTAAAACAATGGTTGTCACATCGCGTAAAGAAGACAAGAAATCGATTCAATATTGAAAACATCTGCTCCACTGTCATTGTTTTCTATTTGAATTAATTGAATCTAACAGCTTATAAGATTGTATTTGTTTAATAATGTTTCGTTTTAAAGTATCAAATCAAAATAAATATTGTGTATATATTTATTTGTAGGTCTAGTGTGTGTTTTTCACCAAAACAATACTGATTTTATGTAATTATAGCGTGCAAACCCGGCGCGTTCTGGTATATAATTCAGGAAGAATCTTTTCGTAACACTGACAAATATGTGCCACCAGGCTTTGCAATGAAAATGAAACCTACAGGCTCAACATTTCCTAGTGAGTCATCTGCCTTTGACATAGTTTCGATTACAGATTGTCAGTCTATGGGGAACAATGACAGCCTATTGGTGATTCAGAGTTTATCAAAATGATAAAGATATCACGTAACTTAGCAATTTAAGAGCAGTGAAATTAGAATTGAATCAAAAAAGACAGCGTAAACACACACGCCTTCCAAAATCGCAGCAGCCTTGCGGAAAACTCAAAATGGCTACCATTTTTTCAGAAAGAAAACACTGTACTTTCACGGCCTAAAATTGACAAATTCTTATTTTGTATCGATCAAAAAACACTTACGATCGTAGAGGATATATTTATACACGTTTAAGTGAATATTTGACGGTTTCAAAAGCACTATTTTTCAATATAATCTAATAGCACTGTAACACAATTTGTCCGCGAGGCGGCGCGGGTTTATCCGATCACGTATTTACGTCACAGATCACTCGCGAGTTTCGGGTTTTTCTGGTGCTAGGCAGTCGGGGGCCCTTTTGGCCTATGAAGGGGCTATTCAGGTCGCTGGGCCACGGTCCCTGGCCCCCGATCGACGTATATTGGGGCGCTAAAAGTCGGAGAGCGCTGAACGGGCTTCGCGAGACGATCTCAGCGACTGAAATCGCAATATGGCGGCGACGCCGACGCTCGATACCAACAACAGGGTCGCACCTAAGCAATCCTTATTATGATTTCATAATTCAAAAATTTTCCTCTTATTATCTACTAACAATATTCCACCGAACACTTAAACATAACTAACTAAATTTCCAGTAATCTTTATAAGCGCTATTCGAATTATTTGAGTCCAGCATAGAATTTCAATAGAACAGTTTGAGTGACTGAAAAATAGTTATAATATTTACTAACGAATGAGCAATAATTTCATCATACAAACTTTTATGAATATTTGTCAATATATGAACATTCTTTTTATAAAGAAAAGAAAATTCTTATAGTAATTTTAATAACTCAATCAAAACCAGTTCCACACATCAAATATACATTTTTTTCGATTTTCAAAACCCATCAAAAATTCACACTCTTCAACGAAACCGGTCTTTTTTATCGGTCGAAATTTTTAATACTGTTCTGCCATCATCATAATAATAAGCACCATTCAAGCGTTATAGTGTTTTGAATAATTTTATGTTTTTAATAATAAATGACGTATTGATCAAAATTATTTCTATTTGATTCCATGTTTAATTTGTAAAAACTTTTGCTTGTGATATTTACAAAATCAATCATTTAAATAACGTAATTTTTGCATATTCCTCATTTCAGTCCTGGCGGTGACGCGTGCGCTTTGAACCCTCTCAAAAGTTCCCCGCGATTTCCACCCCCGCCCAACTTTTCCGCCGCCCCCGCGCGCGCTGCCCCTCGCGGTCCTCCTCCGCCTCTGGCGATCAGCAGGCCAGCACTTCTGACATGCTTCGCCACGAGGAATGGATCCCAAACGAACTAACAGCTACGCAGTTCGTATAGCCACTGTGTTGTGTACATCCACGAGACACCGCCATCTACGTTACACAGGTGCAGTCATATTGTTTTCCTGAAGGGCAAGCGCGTAATTTAAAATACATCGAAATAAAATATAAATCCAATTTAAATCTTACTAAATAAAAATATATCTTTGCGATCTTAAGCCCTGAAAATGTAAGGGATATCTAGGAAGCTTAAAGTTCAAAGGCAAATTTCTTCCCGTATCCTTCGTGCCTAAGTTTTGTTCTTATATTCAAGTTTCATTCCCTTCCCATCGCTGCTGGCACGATCTTTGTAGTGGTGAGAAATCTCTTGTGAAGCCAGTTCAATAGTTCAGCTTACTTTTTTCCTAGCTATGGTGGGTTATCGAGAAGAACGATTCTCAGATGCTTTCTTAGTGATAACACCACATTTGTAAATTATTATTTCGGATTGAAAAAAATAGTTACGATAATCACGTAATTATTACGCAGTTATATGAAAAACTCGCGTTATTCCCTACTATTGTGAGTTATTGTATCCTGTTAAAATGCGAGCTTTACATTCAAGGTTGACAGTATCGTTCACGTATTTTTATTTCCCCTGGTGAGCTTCGTCTATTTTTTCTTTTGTGAAATAAATGTAATTTCTTTTTACCGATATCTATAAAAAAATTTGGTACAATTTAGTTTCTTTACATTTCATTTTGATTTTTTACACAATACATTATTTATTTCAAGTCCTCGTCGCATATGTATCCGTGTTATACATTCGAAGACTTATTTATATGAAATAAAATAGGTTCTTTAGTTTTTTTTTTAAGAATTATATTTAAACCATTGTAAATACAAAAATTATTGATTTTTTTTTTAAAAACTATTGATTATTGAAAAAACGCGCATACAATACACTTATAATTTTTTAAAGCATTAAAAATCTTTATAAACCCACTATTAAAAATATCAAACTCGTCTTTAGCCATACAAGTGTTTAACAAAACTAACAAGGTATCTTTATAAATCAATACTACTTTATACAAAGCCGATCATATTATCATTTGACATTTATTTTTTTATTAAGAAAATAATGATTTGGGAATTAGTAAATAAGACAGTATTTTTAAAACTCTCATTATAGAAACCATGTTGGTATCAACACCAAAACTGGCTTCGTTTGGTAATCTTAACTCTTTAAGCAAAACTGGTCTAATTTTTAACGATAAAACTTTGCAAAGTACGATTAAGTTTTACGTTATATTCTTAAAAGAATTTACATATAATTTGTATTTAACATAATGAAAATTCAGATTCTGGTATTTTTTCTATAAATATTTAAAAATCATCTGATTTTGCAGATCTTTAAATATGATATAATTCATATAAACCAAATAAAATCCCTGTAATTATTTATGGTTTCGAGGAAATAATATTGGCATCGAAAGTACATAATTGATTTTAAAACAATTTCAGTTAGTACATAATAAACAATGTTATCTATCAAAAGTTCTGAATAGTTTACGAAACTGATAAACATAAAATGTTTTTAAATATTTCGAGATTATTGAGACAGCTTAAAGTGGATCATTATTACTAGGATATTAAATAATATATAAATCATTTTATATAATTGTATGGGGAGTCACAAAAAAGTATATCATTAATTTAAGCATTATTAAATATTAATTCTGTAAAAAGCTTTCTTCTGAAACATCGTAATACCAGTTATTACAGTTTGAATACATTTTATTGTGGTATGTAAGACGATTGACATTGAATTAAATATAACGCATACAATTTTAGTATTTATTTTGTAATCTTATGTCCTTCTACTTTTTGCTGCTTCGCCGCATTAAAAAGAAATATGCAATCAGTGTAAGATTATTCAGTCATAACAATTTCCAATTGCGAAACAAATGCTTCGTTGAAAAGTTATGTACATATGTGAGCAAATAAAAAAAATCGCTGACGGTACGTTTAAAACAAAAGCAATTTATTTTTTTCCTTAAATAGTTATTGTACATTTTTCATTACAGTTTTAATATCATTATATCATGATACACGATCTTTTTATTGATTGAGTCGAAATCAGTTTGCTATTATTTTAATATTTATAGAAATAGGTGAGGCACTTTTTCGTCTCAATATACAATTATAAATTCAATACTAACGCTTGAAAAGTTAACTTTAACTTACATACCTCAATCTTTTATATTTTACAAATAAAATAACGTTAAACTGGATTCAATTCCGTTTTATCGAACAAAATGATTGTTACTTTCAATGGATTCGGCGGAAACTTTGTGGAAGTTTATTTGAATATAACATTTAAAATAACTTAAATTATTTCACCTATGCATCTTCATTACTTTAACAATCTTTGCGAAAGTAAGTCCGATGCCTCTAAAAGAGGCGAAAAATACATGACGAATAGTTAAACAATATGTGGAATAATCTAAGTTATTTTATTTTTTTTATTAAATTGTTGATGCTCCATTGAAAGCAGTTGACATTTTGATGCACATGTGTGTTTCATTATAAAACACAACTAGAGTTTCACTACTGTCTTTCTTTTAATTTTGTTAATCATGTTATATTGTTTTTTTCAACAGAAAAAATTCACATTGACGACAAAAATTAAGAAATCATACTTAATCACTTCATCAGTCGTAGAAATTTTTCTCTACCTCCACTTTATTTTCCACATTACAATGGCCGTCTTCCCAGAGCCACCACGTCAAGAAAACAATCAACAAGATAACCGCAACCAAAACGATGAGAGGAACCAAAAACTTGATGATAAGTCCATGCAAACCGCCCTTGGCCAGTGCGGACACAATGGTCCTCAGCAGCCCGCGGATTATCATAGCGGGCAACCTCACAACGGCTCCTAATAATCCCTGGCCGTCACCTCCAGCCGCCAGTCTCACTATTTCGAGCACCAAATCTAACACGGCGTTGTGAGCGTCTCCGCCAACAGTAACATGAGTCGGACTTAAAAGATTTGACATCGGGCTAACCAAATTAGGGGTAAACTCTCGCACTTCTCCTTTGATTCGGCTATGTTCATATTTTTCACCGAATGTGTGTTCATCGCGTCTATGACCATGACTGAAATCACCACGACGTTCATATGTATCTTCGAATACGGTATCCGGTTTATACTTCCTTTCGTTTGTGTCTTTACTGTATTCTGACTCGTGCATTGAAGAATACTTTGGGTTCATGTATTGTTTATTATCAAGATTATGTTGATACTTTAAAAGCTGCCTTTCGAGTGAACTAAGTAATGACGGTGTGCTTGCTGCGCGGGCGTTCTCATCAATTGACTCATCATACACTTCACTGTTTTCACTTTCTCTAGATCTAAAGTGCGGAACTTCACTTGTACGAGGCTTAATCCTTTCTTTGGGTGCATCAAAATAAGAAATTCGAGGAGTTTTACTGACAACATGATTGTTAACTGGATTTTTTACTTTAGATTCATTTGCAGTCCTTGCCCTGTTCGCTGTTATTTTCCCCAGTTGCTTTTGAAGTGATTCTATTTCTTCCTGTATACCATCTAATTTAAATGTGGTTCCTGTTTTCTTCTGAGTGCCTCCACTTAGCGATTCTAAAAGGCGTCCTAGTCGCGTTGCGTTGTCTTCAGGTTCACTATCGATGTCCACCTTTTTTGGCGCCGCTTCAGTGGTGGTTGTCGTCGTGGTGGGTTGACGCGTCACGATTTCCGCGCGCGAATTTTCTTCAGCTAGTTGCTTTTTTAACATATCTTGCATTCGTAAAATCTCCATCTGAAGTTGTAGAAGTCTCAGCGAGTTGGTTTCCTTGGATTGCAGCCCCGACGGATCCACCATCGGCACTTGCAGCTGTCGGCGAACGGCATCGTTATCTGGCTTGAGATTCAACTGGGGAAAAACAACATTCAAACGCGCGGTGCCTTCCACGGTTCCAGAAAGTGTTTCACTTTGCGCCGAAGCACGCACGATGAATGACAGAATGAACACGGCCCGGATAAACATTGTGACTGGATAAAATTGATAGAATATTTCAACGTTAGTTTTTTTAACTGCATACCTGTTCCAATTATGAGTCAATGACTTTGACAGCTGCAATTTACATCACATTTTTATAATAAATTTAATCGATGATGCACTTTTTGATTTTATGAAGTGACGCAACTGCGATCATTGTATCGTGATGAAATAAATTAATAATAACTTATCAACTAATAAATAAATATTATTGAATACATTTTTAATGTTAGCGTATATTTTTAGTTATAATTTAATCGCTTAATTTTTATAAATATAGTCAATACTTTAGCTCAGGGGCTCACAAACTTTTTCGTCACAGGGATAATTTTGGAATCAAAAATATTTGGAGGGCCAACCTTTAAAAAAAATCGTCATTATTTCTTTCATTAATTATAAATACAAAAAAATATATTTAAAACTGATAATTATGGTTAAATACTTTTTGAACACTGATTTATGAGCATTTAATATATATGGTAAGACTCAAATTTTACTGCTTGATTATCCCCAATCATAAAATAAATAACTGACGTGGATTGTTTCATATTGTCTATTAAGTTATACTCTTTCATAACGTATAAATGCTATTTGCAAATGAGACATAAAACAATGTTATTTTGACAATTACAAAATGTAGTACACTCAAGTTTTTTTTGAAATGTTCATTTTACCTCCTGTGCTTGACTTTTTTTTGTCTATTTCAGTTCACATATGGAATAATACATATTGTACTTAACACTCGCGGAACACTATTTGTGAACCTCTGCTTTCGCTCGACTTCGACGAAATTACGTATTCTTTTATTTATCATCTACTACTCTGCTTTCACTGCATTCAATTTGAGAACACTTTTTAAATTCATTATTATTTGCAAGAAATCTAATAAACTTATTCAGTCCTGCTATTTTATTTCCCATTAAAACGGTTAGTGTAGTTGCGAACTTTGTAACGTAGTGCTTCGACAACATAGCCTTCGATAAAAAGCACGACATTTTCTCGTCACAATACAGATTTCCACTAGATGCTGTTAACGCGGTTGCATTTGTTTCATCGTTGACATCAAACGACTTTGGCGTCCTCGTCGAGTTTTTATCTGTCAATTCTTGTTGAAAATAGTCTATTAAATCTCTAGTGGCTTCCACGGTAGACGGCGAAGCCAGTTTTGCGACGACGACACTGTTGGGGGTCAACATCGGGAATACTCTTGACAAAATCGGCCATATCAGTGCGAGTTTCAACAGTATTTTTGCAATAAAGAACAGTTTTAACGGAAGTAAGAACATCTTCATAAGCAACAATGGAAGAATTATAATTACAAATGCTCCAAACAGCATTTTTGCAATTTTAGTTACAACGTTTGCTATCTGCGTCAATGCGTCTTCACCGCCAGATCTAGTTTCATGACATGACATTTGATAATCAGATTTCTCCTGTCCGGGCGTTGAAAATGTGTACATATCGTAGTTGTATTTTCTATCAGGCTGTTCAATTATCCTTCTATCATTTCCGCCATCTTCTCCGGGTGTTTGATAATATTCCACAGGACGCGTTAGATATGATTTCCACGGTTCCGGAGGAGTCGTATACGACAAACGAGCATTACGCGCGTTTTTTAATTGAGAATATGGTTGAGACGGCACCATGTTTACTGCACCGTCAATTTTCTTCGATTCAATATTCGGCATCCATGATTTTACATCGCTATCATTGATAGCTAAAACATCACTTGATAAATACATCGCCACTATTCCAAATAAAAACAACATGATAGGAAGTGAAAGAAATTAACTTGTCTTTTATTCAAATGTTTATATTGTTCTTTTTTTAAATACGTTTACTAAAACTTTTTTATGCGTTCAGCTGTCAAATCCACCCAGATGAAGCGCGATACGATGCCAGAGTGTTTGAGGTTAGATCGGAAGTTTTCTTAAATAGTGTTAAGGTAAAATCATAACTAACGATTGGTTTCAGTCATGGCGCCTAAGTCGAGTCGAATCGTATTTAGCGCTTAGGTGGAAGCACCCGATAATAATTGGCTCTTGGAGAAAAAAAGATTTACGTTGCCGTGTTGAAGTTTTTCTTCTCACACTACTCCGATAATAGGCGAGCGGTGTGATTTTCACGAATGATGACTTGATACCTATTTCGCAGTCGGCTGCCTCCGATAATCGTCACTCCGATTTCAGTTTAAATGGATTAGAACATATTGTAATTTCAGATTCGGTAAATTGGCAACTGTTTATCGATTGACCGTTAGTTTAGAAACTCATTTATTAAATACCACTTGTAAGCCTTCATAATTTCAGCCTCTGATACTTTAAGGGTAAATGAGGAATTTTACTTGCAATGACTATTTCTATTTAGAATATTTGTAATAAAGTTACAAATGTAAATAATGTAGCAAGCTTTACCAAATAAATTTCATAGCTGTTTCGGTATCACGCCATTTTCTATGTCATAATAGTTATAAAATGAATTATCACAAAGTAACCGCCTAATCTATAGGAAGCCAAACTTTTCAGCGGCTAGGCTTGTATTAGTCGAATATGTATCTAAAAGTTTAACACTATTCAACAATCAGTAAAAAGTCAGCTTGACGTGCAGTTTAATGAGATAAGAGATCACAAAACTGAATTTCGACGGTTTTGTAGTAAAAGAGTTTGTATCAAAATATTGTTGGCAAATCATAAAAACATAAACATTTTCATAAACCAATTTACTAATGCCGAAATCACAAACTATGGTACAAACCGGCAGTATAGTAACGCTTCTTTCGTTTTAAAAAAGCTAAGAAATTTGACATAGGTAAACATGTTAAATTAAATCACCAATTTATGGTGCCAACTGTCACATATTAATGGAAAAGCATTATTTAAATACATAAAATCTGATCCCAAAAATGAAGTGAAGCGAGAATGATTAGCTAGCCACAAGTCTTGTCCTATCCATATACATACTTCTAGTTATTACAATGAAATTGAGAGGCTGAGCAACTAGCGCACAAGTTGTTCGAGCAGAAAAACTTCTGTTGCATCTTCTATTACATTAGGACAGAGGTCCCCAACATAATTGGACACGAGAGGGCATTTAAAAAAAAATGAGGGTCGGCGGGCGTAACCTATTTTTTCTAAGGATATTACAAAAAGATAATGATTTCTTCTATCATGTCCGCTCCCAACGCGGAGCATTTGAAATCTTTGCGGCGTTTATCTCAACATATGTTTATTTCTACGAGAACTGCTTGTTACTCAGTTGCTCAACCTCTCTCTTTCGACTAAAGTGAAGACTCGTTGAAAAGATTAAAAATGCAATTTTTTACTTGTTGTGGGTTTTCTTGAAAACAGTCTGCAAAAGCTGAAGCTATTTTTATTGTATTTAATTTGTAAGTAAAAGCATTCACAATAAAAGAAACCATTGGACCGATAGTTGTAAACTGCAGAAATCTCTCCTCAAACTGTTTTTGAATCGCTCGAATATGTGTGACAAATAATTCCACGTTTAATTCTCTGTTACCTACAATTTCCTTCATATTTGGAAAATGCACGAAACACTTCACATATCCACAAATCTAATATTACAAAAGCTAAAAAAAATATTTCGTCCTAATGCTCGTGGGCTCATATTAATCGGTGAGCGGGCTCCATGACTTCCTCGGGCACAGGATTGAGGATCCCAGCATTGGGAGTAAAAAAGAGCATGGTTGAGAGAAGTTGTATACTTATTTCGTTAAAAAATGCTAGAAGCTTCGACATATAAAGTTCCAACAGGTAAATCAACAGAAGAACTGGGTCATTTTATATTGAGGTGTTATTAATTCTCCTCTGTGAATGTAAACGAAAATATCGAATTACCGCAAAAAGTGAATCGAAAGAAACGAAATTGTCAATCTACTTAGTTATTTTGTTACGAATTGCAATAAAGAATTTCAGTGTATTTGATTCTCGCCGTACAAAAGCGTTACTAATAAAAGCATTATTGTTATTTTTTCAAACGATTTAATAAACCAGAAAGGAAGTTAATGTGACGATAATAACTGTGATATAATTAATCATAGAATTGAATTGATTTGAATGAATACGCTTCTGTTCGAAATATGAAAATAAACAAAACGGCACCTATT
The DNA here is from genome assembly GCA_028554975.1 of Himalopsyche kuldschensis. Taxonomy (NCBI): domain Eukaryota; kingdom Metazoa; phylum Arthropoda; class Insecta; order Trichoptera; family Rhyacophilidae; genus Himalopsyche; species Himalopsyche kuldschensis. The sequence goes on from JAHFWI010000005.1 coordinate 5,980,684, forward strand.
CATCTAAGCACATACTAAACGGGTACGGACTGTGCAAATGTCATCTGACGAATGGGAAAAAAATTAAATAAAAGCCGAAAGATATTCAAAATAAGAACTATGGAACCATGTTCATTATTTAATTATGTTGTTTTATTAATTACCATGAATAATTTAATAATAATACTAGTGGGTGCAATAAGGTTGAGTTGGTAAGAAATACATGTAACGAATAGCGATTTCCCCAGCTAAGTAAAATTCCAAAAGGTGATCGTCTCAAGATTTACAGTCTTGCAAATTCGTCTTTTAGATGTTCATGTTCGAATATGACAGGCAAAAAATGTACAGGCAGGTGCCAATTACTTAATTTTAAATTGAATAGAAGCATCACGTTTTACTTCCAGTTCTTGGAGGAATGACATTATATATAAATAAATAAAACTACTCTCACATATTTATAATATTTTATTAAACTCAAGACCAATTTTGCTCATCACGATTATTTTCAAATTCATGAGTATTCCTCTTTTTTATTCAGTCTATAAACGTGTTTCATTTATTTTAATACATACATTGCATTTATTTTAATTCAAGCATATTTAATTGTTGTATTCCAACCATAGATAATATTATCATTGTTCGCGATCTTAAAGATATCTTAAGTTTGTCTATGGTTAGTCCGTACCATAAACAGTAGTGCCGCTCCAATTGAACTGTACAACATAATATTATTATTGTAGTGATTATATAGCCGGCATAAATATAAATGACACTTTTCGAGATTAAAAGGCTTTCATTTAAATCGTGCTCAATAATTTTGAATCTTGAATCACACGTCATATTAAATGAATACAAAAGTATTTAATGTTTTTAATCGGATTGGACTTTACAATAACGTATGGTCAAATTAAATTTTGCTTGGAACTTTAGTTTACACTTGTAAGGATAAATAATTATACGATGTTAGTAGCATTCATTAATATTAGTGTTTCCCACAATAGAGTTAATAAAATTGATCTGTTTGCCAAGTAAATAATTATTGCCATTTAACTTAACAATTATTTAGCTTCATAGGGGAACTCGGTTATTGCACAATCTTTACGGGAATTTTCATCTTCGACATGTCAACCGTTTTTTCCGTGGTGTGAAAGATTTTTTCATGAAATATTTCAGTAACCGTAAATAAAGGATAGTGTGCACTGCCAATTCAAATAATTACTCATTCAACAGTTTGAAAATACTAGATGGAGATAAAAAATTTAATGAAAGTTATTGTTGTGCGTCTCGGTGGGTTTAAGTGTACAATAATAATAAGTTGCGGAGAATTTTGGTGTTAGGTATAAGCACTTTACCAACTGTCAACCGTTTAGTTTTCAAATTTGTGCATTGAGATAATATTGGTGATTGCGTCAGTGTTTTCAATTGTAAAATTGTGTTTCTACGACACTAAAAAGCAAATCATGTCTTGGATCTTTGGATATGGAAATAAGAACAGCAAATCGAGTGTCAGTGCAGAAACTTCGTCAGATAATAGTGTTTCGGGTAAAGATAGTAATGTGGCTAATGAAAGTGCATCAGCAAAGCCTTATATATTTGACTCGTCTGCTTTAGAAAGAGCCGCTCAAGCTGCGAGGGAACTAGAAAGGTCACGACACCCGAAAGAAGCTCTTGAACTTAGCAAACTGCAAGAGATAACAAGACAAAAAGAACACGAAGCCAGGATCAAAGATTTCGAAGCTAGTATTGAGCAAGCTAAAATCGAGCAGAAGAGAATTGATTACGATGAAAAACGTAAAACTATGGTTGAAGAAACAAAGCAGCATAATGCTCGTGCGAATTATCAAGATCAATTATCGAAAAAACGGTATGCAGATCATTTGGCGAGCCAGCAACGCACACAAGATGAAATGCTTAAAAAGAAGGAAGAATCTGTTGCCAAGCAAGAAGCCTTACGTAAATCCACTATACAGTATGGAATTGAAATGAAAGAAAAGAACAAAATGAAACTAATTTTGACAAAAGAAGCTGCGCGAGCAAAAACTGAACGCGAAAATAAAGACGTGGTTTTAGAACAAATCAGACTGAAAGCGCAGGAGAATAGAGTTACTGTACTCGAAGGAATCAAGACTATTGGAAATGTTATGGGATCTGGTATGAATACACTGCTCACAGATTGGGATAAGTCTTTGACTGCTGTTGGAGGTATTTCCCTTCTAGCACTGGGCGTGTTCGCAGCCAAAAATGCAACATCTGTCACGGGACGTTATATCGAAGCGCGTATCGGAAAACCAACTCTGATCGGTGAAACGTCTAAAACGTCTTTGCTTGAAGTTATCAAACGTCCCGTGCTGACGACCAAAGCATTCATAAGTCGTCTCCGTCGCTCAAAGGACCCTCTTGCCGGAGTTGTTTTGAAGCCAAAGCTGGAGGAAAAATTGAGGGATATTGCCATCGCTACTAAAAATACTCGCTTGAATAGGGGAATGTATCGTAACATTTTAATGCACGGCCCACCCGGAACTGGAAAAACTTTGTTCGCCAAAAAGTTGGCTGAACACTCTGGAATGAATTATGCCATCATGACTGGTGGAGACGTGGCTCCCATGGGCCGAGAAGCGGTCTCAGCGATCCATAAAGTCTTCGATTGGGCAAACGCTAGTAACAAAGGCGTACTCCTGTTTATCGACGAAGCAGATGCTTTTCTGAGGAAGCGATCGTCTGAGAAAATATCTGAAGACTTGAGAGCAGCGTTGAACGCTTTTCTTTATAGAACATCAGAGCAAAGCGACCGATTCATGCTTGTTTTGGCTTCCAATACGCCTCGACAATTCGATTCGGCTATTAATGACCGTCTCGATCAAATGGTCGAATTTGATTTACCAGGATTTGAAGAAAGGGAACGTCTCTTGCGCCACTACTTTGATAAGTTTGTTCTTGAACCTGCTGCTAGTGGACAGCGACGTCTCAAAGTGGAGTCATTCGAATATGGTGGCTTGTGTTGTCGCATGGCTAAGATCACCTCTGGAATGTCAGGAAGAGCTATTAGTAAACTTGGAGTGGCGTGGCAAGCGGCTGCATATTCTTCAGAACAAGGAGTTCTCACTGAGAAGATGATCATCGATATTTGCAATGAAGCAGTGCTTGAACATCGACTGAAAATGGAGTGGCTGTCAGAAGAAGAAAGGTATCCAAGTATGGATATTTTGGCTAACCATGAAATAAATAATGATTCATCCAAATAAGTTGTTCTAATTATATTTTTTGAGTGAAGATATTCACTGTTGTTTTACATCAGTGATGCACAACCTGCGGCCCGCAATGACGTTTCATGCGGCCCAATATGACAAATATCAATCATCTTCTTTTCTTCAGAACTTTTTACGGACGATTCAAGAACAATATAAAATGATGAAAATTTTAATTTTACCTGCACTAAAAATGTCGATAATTTTATCAATTTTTACCCATGCAGCCCTCAAACTATATGAGAATTGATAATCTGGCCCTTCCCCCAAAAAGGTCGTGCATCACTGTTTTAGATGATTGTAAGGTACAACGTGGTTACCTACCTTTTTAATATTAATATTATTTCTGTACATTATACATAAATTAATGTATAAGAAATTCAAAGTATTTTTGAAATAGTTTCATCTCTTAGGGAGTAATTCGATGCGTAAAATATAGTTTTAATGTTGCCAATTTAAAAATAAATATTTCCGTACCTAAATCGGACATAATATTTAGAAAATTCGATCTGCATTCGACCATCCCTTCTTATTCTTTACACCAGTTTCGATCATGGAAATATTTTGTTAATATTTCGCGAATTATGTAATTTTTTGGATTTTCATTTTCAGCTCGCCAGCAAAGATAGCAAACTGCGTTTTTTATTTGCATTCTTGATAATTCTCTATTGCTCTATGCCCATCATTTTATTTGGCGATTAATTGTTACTTTTAAATGTTAAATTGTGAAATTGAAGCTTTTATAAGTAAATTATATCCCTATCCTGTATTCATTAGCTGCTTGGGTAGCTTCGCAAAATAATATTGAAATGTAACACTGAGTGATGTATTTTTTTAAATATGGAAAAGCATATTTGATCCTTGAAATTTTCTACACTTCCAAATTTTTTGTCGCTCTTCAGTCGTTATTTTTTAGCTCTAGAATTACTTAACATTAACATATTATTTTGCATTTGATAGCGAATTAGCAAACGCACAATTTGTATTTTTTCCATAAGCATTGTGTTAAAAAATAAATCACGTTTTGTCCCCACAAATTCCATTAAAATTCATATTTTAGTCGGCTTTGACTTCGATGTATGTAGCAGTAGCCTAGTTTGAGGTTTTCCGCTCACAATTTTTCCTTTAAAAACAAGTGAGTTGCTTTTATTATATCTTTTTTCAAAAAACAAAATAACCCTCCGTATGTTCTTCATAATCGTCCAATTAAGGAAAAATGTCTGAAATGGATAATAAACCAATACTTTAAATATAAAAAAGTCTGAAATACATGAAGAGACGTATACCATTGTTCAAGTTACCAAAATTGACGGTTTGTGAGAATTATGGCTAAGCTCAGACACTAGTGTAAACGGTTTTCGATTCGCCGTGCAGCATTGATTATTTTATCTTAGACATTTTTTATAGACTATTGTTAAATTTGTCATTTTATTGATTGTTTTTTTGTCACGCCTTTCGGCTTTTTTACGAAACGTCTTCAAACAAACTTTATTGTGTGGTGTTGATTATATTTTCAATAATGTATGTATACACTTTAATTACTAATCTTCTTTTTGTAAAATATGCGTAACTTCCTAATAGTGTAATATTTTATATTTTCATATCTTTAGTTTGTTTTGTTGAAAACTGTTATAAGCTGTATTATTGCAGCGAAATAAATATTATCAGACAAAAATTTGATTCCATCAATAAGGTACATCATTGATGTAAGTATAATTATTTAAAATACTTAATGTTAATGTCGACTTCTTTATTAAATAAACATACGAAAATTATTCATTGTTTTAATAATCTTTCATAACTAACACATTTTCCCTAGAATAAATTGAGGAGATTGCAAAATGGAGTTATACCACTTATTTCAAGTCATCACCATTTTGAGAAAAAAAAATGTCAAAGGTTTTGAGTTATTTATACCAAAATGCAAATTTCCTTTAAAAACGAAATTAATTTATTATAAATGAAATAGAAGAAAAATAATCCCATTGGAATCGTAATAAAATTAGATTCACATTCATTGTTCTTTAGTTACTATTTTTTAAATATTTGGAAAATACTTTTTTAACTTCACCAATAAATTAACATTCTTTTTTTATATAAAAAAACAATCGGAAACGATTTGGGTGTATTCAGACATTTCGGATTACATACCAGAATTGAAAAAATCTATACAATATATTATACAATCTAATAAAATAGCACCGCATTTATTGTTTGATAAGAGATAACGCTCTTTTATGAACACGCAAAAAACACATTTTTGAAAAACTATTGGTCGAATCAGAAAATACTCTATAAGAAGCTACAAAAAAGAACAAGTTCATAGATACTTGCAAACTAATTTTCTTCAACAAATGGAAAACCGAAAAAATGCGCGGCTAATTCAATTGATGTTTCACCAGCTTTTTATTAGAAAATATAACAACCTTCGTGCTAAAGATGGCTCGTTCGAATTTCAAAAAGAGTCGATCTTATTCTATAAAAAACAAGTTTTTCACCTTACGTGCGAGCGTAATGTATGGTCAGAGATTCAAGTTTTTGGTAACTATTTGAATTATTTAAAACGAAAAAAAGTTTATAGCTTCACATATTTATTATGATGTATAAACATCGATTTACAGTGGTCTGTAGGTAGTGGGGTGACCACGCTTATTTTCTATACAGTTCCATGAAAGTGTCCGCATTGGTGGATCCAGGGGGGAGGCAATGGAGGCCATGGCCTCCCTTTGGAGAGTTTATTTTCCCTTTAAAATATTATTACACTAATTTCAGGTGATTTTCACTTGTTTTTTAATCAACTGTTTTTAATGACCCTTTAGTTTAACAGATATAATATATATTATATACGGCATGTTTTAATTGTGAAGTTTTATTACGAATTTTATTGAGTTTGCCGATCAGCGTTGCCTCCGCTGAAAAGAGTTTTTCCGCATTACGACGCATGAAAACTTGGCTAAGGAAACCTATGTGTCCGGAAAGTCTATTAGGTATGGCTTTGTTACATATTCACTGGGAAATGGATCGAGATCCTGAAAAAAATTAGGACCGATTTGCAACGTCAAAAAATTTAAAAAAAACACTTTTTATTTGCATTTATTTCTCTGGTGTTGTATTGTACTGTATATTTTTTTGCAGTTTTTAATTGAAACCAAAGAATTAAATTTTACACTTTTTCTAATTTATAAAGTTTTACTTTCTTGTGAAATAAGCTCTTTAATTGTTTAGTTTACTTTGTAGTTTTAAACTTATTTTGCATTAATTATTTTTATTTAAATTTTAATTTTTTGAATTTTGTACTTTTCCATGAGTTTTGTCGCTAACGACCCGGGTTTCGCCTTTCGGCATCTACAGGCATTCCAAGTGCACGGATGTACTTGAACTGACGCGTAGTAAACAGTTTGAATCGTTTATATACAAAAATATAAGTAGATCACTAAGTTAAAAGGTTATTAAAATGTAAATTAGCGAAATTAGAATGAATGCCTGTTTCAGGCATTGATTTGTTACATACTAAGATATTGAGATATTGAAATTCCATCAAGCACCCTCAGTCGAAATACTTAATTATATTTTTATTTAGATATATTATTTTATAATCATCCATTTTTTAATGGTTTATTTATGTATCATGTTTATTTTCAAATTGAATGGCCACCCCACTGTGTGACGGCATCATCGACGGCAAGACGTGATCAATCCTCTATGCTCCTTTCTCTTGTTGATTTTATATATGACTAGCCAGTAACCGGCAAGCGTTGCAATGCCACTCAAAGAAAGAAAGTGTTTATGTTTTAATTGTGTATATTGAAGTGTTTCAAATGCACAATATTTTTTGGTAAATTATGGAAATATGGTCACGGGACAGAATTTTTGTAAAGATTTATGAAAAATAAGCACATTAAATGAAATGAATGTATGGATTACGATTTTTTTTTAAATGTTTCGTCATTCATTTTTAAATTTATTTTAATAGAAGATCCTAAAGAATACTTATGAAAGCAATAAGTATGAAATCGAGTTGTTTTAATTTACAGGAACAAAAATGCAACCACAAACTACACAAATAATAATATTATACAGATAGAGACAGTCACATAAGTTTATTATTTGTTTAAAATAAAAATAATAATTTTATTATAGGCTAATATTAAAAAACAAATTCTTCTTTCAGAACTCGTACAATAATCAGTAATATTCTTCAGTTTTAATCATTTTGATTCTACATTTTATAATAATCCACAAGAACTAAAAGAGTAAAGTCAAAACATACAATTATAAGCCAGTACTTATGTATAAATTTTTTGAGCTAAGCTCAAGGATTAGGATTCTGTCCCGTGACCATATATCCATAATTTACCTATTATTTTCAGGGCTGTGGAGTCGGTAAAAAAAAGTCTGACTCCAGCATTTACCAAAACCACGACTCCGACTCCGACATTGACCAAAAACACGACTCCAACTCCGACTAAAAAAAGGTTAATATCGTCACTTTTTTCCCCTAATTTTCCTATTTATGTGTATTCAATTAAATATCAACCCTTTCAATGCGGCCAAAAGCCAAATTTGACATATTAAATGCAAAAATAAAAAGATCAAAATTTCCGACTCCGGCCAAAAAGCTTCGACTCCACAGCCCTGATTTTTTTTTCTGTCTGGTGTGTATGTAACTAAACCAGGTTTTCCAAGCGTGAGCAGGCCACATACAGCTGTATATGTGAAAAGCATAGATTTTTCCAATTTAGTTATTGCGATTGTCCCTGTGAGCTAATAATTTAGATTTAATTTCACTCACATTGATAGGCATCGATGATAATAATGTACGATAAAATTGCGAATGACATTTGCCGTTTGTTTTTGATACGACACACGCGCCACCAGCTGCAAGTTAATTGTACTATACCTTAGCGAAAGTGCAACAATAAGTTGTCAAAATGAAGATATGGCAGCGAATAAAATATGAACATTTATTTTTATATAATATTATAAGACCTATTGTAAGTTAATTTTACACTTAACCTTTGCGGAAGTGCAAGCAATAAGTTTACCAAGTTTTATCGCAATCGGATGAACAGTATTGCGACATATAAAGTACGAACAAGCTTTGATTTTTATATGCATATTAGATTACATACATACTTATCACTGTGAAACGATGAAATATCTACTTTTAAGGTGTTCACTGTCAATACTTCGTGTAATTGCATAATAAAGCATTTTTAGTACTTTTTCCACATAAAATTTATTAGATCAGGACCGGTTTCGCTCATGGCGAGCATTGTCAACTGATGGACTTATTTATGAAATATACCTAGCAGAAAATATCACTACTTTCGCGACTGGCAGCCATGGACATCCCTTGTCGAAAATCCATCTCAGTATTCGCCAAGATAAAATTTCTATTTTGCAGCAAGCAAAAATTACTCAAGCTAGAGCAGTGGTTCTCATGTGCGGCCACCAGAGGACTTACTGCGGCCATCAACAACTTCATAGTTTATTTGATATTTAATAAAAATGAGTTTTTACAAGTTAATTTGTCAAGAAAGACACTTAAAATTAAATATTTCGTATTCATCGTATTGTGCATCAAGAATTGTTAGTTAACAAAAACTTAAAAACATGTTTAGGACTTTTTGACACAAAAATTAGGTGCGGCCAGACATTTCCGTAGAACCACTGATGTTCCTAATGCGGCCACGGCCAAATTTTACGTGAGAACGACTGAGCTAGTCTGCATCTCCGAAATATAAGTTACCCGACCATAAATTTTCTTATGAAAATCTTTATTGAACTCCGTAGAGAATTTCAATCAATAGATATCAATGCCCCTGGACCAGATTGGAATATTTAGTGGTGGCTAGGCTTTGGACATTTCAGACATTTTACTTAAACATATTTTAAAGATGTGTATTTTCCTTCATGCCAAACCACTTTTCAAGATGGCTCTGAAAGGGATCTCTTGCATTCATTCATAGGGTTCTACCATGCAGTTCAGGCTAAAATGGAATATCCCAGATTATTCAACAAACTCGGTAACCATTAGTAATATAATGCTACTAGAGTGGCTTGTGGTTCAGAGAAAACATTGTCAGGCTCAACTAAGATATATTTCTGTAAAGAATTTTAAACAAGAAAACAGGAGACAAAAAAAACTTCAGGTTCTTTTCAATAAAAAGTTTTATTTTCATTCATGACTGTCAATATGGTGAGTTTACGCAGACCAATCGGTAGGGTTGCCTCCCCAGTGGGCAGCAGCCGGAGGGGGGTTGGCAGTACCGGCAGCCCACTCATCTTGAGCAACTGCAGGAGGTGCAGCAACATCTCCAACAGGGGCAGCCGGTCCGGCAGGAGCGACACCTTCCTCTGTCCAGCTGGTCTGGGCGTCACCTTCAGCCCATGTCTCTTCAACAGCAACAGGTGCAGCGGGCTCAGCCTTAGGCGGGGCCACCAACTCCTTAGCTTGTTGGTCTTCCTTTTCTGACTCATCGGGGTCACGGTAGAAGAACAGATCAACTACGACGTCCCAGCGACCTTCGCGTGGGATGGATCCTCTAAGACGGAGGACCTCTCGGGCCAACATCCACCACATGAGACCAGCAGAGTGGGGCGACTTGGTGTTACATGGGATAGCAATATCCACAAACCGAAGTGGGGCATCTGTGTTGCAGAAAGCGATGACGGGAATGTTTACGTAAGATGCTTCTGTAACGGGCTGGTGGTCAGTACGGGGATCTGTCACGATGAGCAGACGGGGCTCACGGAAAGCCGCTTGGATCTGAAATATTTTTTTCTATTAGTGAGGGTTGCCACGCAAAATAGTATAAATCATGATACATTTAAAGTGTCAGTTAAATTTATTCTTTGTTGTAATCACAATTATTTCAGTGGTTCCTTAGAAATATTCATCATTCTGAATGCGTCGATGAAATAAGAAATTCTAGACATTTAACCCTTTTGATGTGATATATACATGCTTATTAAGTCTTGCCAATGATCAAGGCAATAATGAAACTAATGGTTATAACCTACCTACCGAATAAGTGTTCCATGTTTCACAAAAAGTAGCATGATACTTAGATAGAGGAATTTCTCTGAAGATATCATTTTAAGAATCGTCCAAGTTGCCACTAACTGATCAATTAATGATGTATTTTGAATGAAAGACTGGTAATTTTAACTAACTTGAATGGGTCAATATGTAATTAAATAATGTAAACTAGATAATGGGCACATTCCAACGTGGAGAATTGTAAGAGTATTAATAATAATTAGAAATATAAATGACCTGATTGGTGAAAGCACCAGGAGTGAAACGTCCAGCAATGGGTGTGGCTCCGGTGTAGGAGCTGTACTTGAGTACGGCCCTCTGTCCAAAGGATCGAGAAGAGATTGCGAACACTTCAGCGGGATGCTCTATGGCTGCGATAGCTCTCGCGGCCAAGAGGAGTTTCTCCCAAGTCTTACGGATGTTGATGACATGAGCGCCATCTGAACGACGTTTGTATACATACTGCTCCATCTAAAAAAATATAAAAGACATTTTATTAGACAAAATATTGAAACTTGATTCATTTCAAAGGATAAAATAAACTTAAGATCGTCAGTTGGGAGAATCATAAATCATCAAAAAATGTCAGATTTTTGGAAACGGAATTGATTAATCATCATGTTGATCTAGTTATTTTATGGCTCGCATTTTCAGTGCTTATACATCCCAAACAATTGTATCTTTTCAGGCAGTCCTAGACTCCAAGCAAGTATGTTATTCTTAGGTACATTTCGCTTTGCAGAAAATAGATTTAAGAATAGTTATATCCATCGCTAATATCATGTTCAGGTCATATTTTTTAAGGCTGATAATGCCTCCCTTGCGACCCTAATGCCATTTGCGATATCTTTATATAAAATGCAAAATTGTAAAAGAAAAATGCATATCAAGCCATCTTGTGTATCCCAATTAAGTAAAAACTAGTTAAGTAGAAACTGCATGTGATAAAAAGTTTCAATTGTATTGTCGGATGCAGAAGCATGTTGAATATCGAGGAACAAATAAGGAATAGTTTGGCATATGATAATTACCTGGAAGTTAACATTTTCCGAGCCAAGGTGAGTGGTGGCCACCAACATTTTGGTGACGTCATCCTCGCGCAGGGCCAGCACATCCAGTCCTCCCGACATTGTTGCGTTAACAATGAGTTACGATGCAACCTGAAAAATAACAAAGGCATTAAGTATCTATGAAATGGGCACAAATATACAGTAGATATTCTTTGATACAATGGATACCACATTGGGAATAATAGTCGAACATGAGTAGAAGATTAAGTGGGATATAATATGTAAAAAAAAAATACTATTCAGATTAGGTGATTGAACCAGGACGATTGTGGATATATCTTACAAAGCGAGGCAGCATTGCAGCATTGCAAAATCACCTAATGGATTAGGCATCCAATAAAAATCTTTCAATCAAAATATCACGAGTGGAGTATCCCATTCATGCAGACATGAATGTAAGGAATAAATACAAGACATTCATTATTGTATCGTGACATGTATTTTGTTTGGAATATTTTACATATATCTCATGTTCGTGGGGAAAATTTTGGTTAAATAGCGTATGAATTGTTGTATAGCTGCCATAATAGTGCGATAACAGAATAAGGTCGGCGCGAATAGTAATAATTAGAACACGTGACTACAAATTAGCGACGATGGGTAAGAAAAGGGTAGAGCCCATATGTCACCTCACAGGTCTCGAGAATCACGATGAAATACACACCGAGACAAAAGTACTCAGAATATGAGTACACGTTTGCAATGCCAGTTAGAATAAAGACATACTCAATATCCAAAACACAGCGATTTAAAAACGCCGCAGCTATTTACCTCGTCAGACGTGACCCATCACATTTCAAGTGGGTTCAATGAAGAATTCTGGGGCATTCGGCCGGGTTTTTGACGTTCCTTCACGACATTTTGTATTGGAGGTTAGGCAACGCTGAATGTCGGCCCGGCCAAAAGATGAATGTAAAATACATCGCGAATTGAATGGTTTCACTGACCATCTTTATACAGAACTATCACGGTATATAAAAGAGTAGAGGATTTTAAAGATTTTAATGGAAAATACTTACGCGTGTAAATGCCACTGGGAGTGGAACTAAAATGAACGATGCAAGGATGTTTCCTGTTTACTAGGGTTACCAACTTTTAGAAATCAGTGTGACCATCACTTGTTTTTAATTCTGAATTATAATCCAGTCTCCGGCCACACCAACATTCAGGAAAAATATTAATTTAAATAAAATAATTGATCATAAAAAATGTAGCGTTATAAAAGAAAATATTTGAAGTTAATTTTATTCTGAACACAAGTAGCTCTACATTCTATTTCACAGAAAAATTTAAATTATCCTTAATAAAACTGGGACGGTGTGCTAGATACAAACAATACTATGTATTTATATTACAAATTATTTATTACTGAGTTGCATTAATGTGGTATTAATAAAGGGCTCAACCCATGGGAAATATATTACTTTACAATGACGAGCAACCTGCCCTATTTAAATTATTACTTAATAATACTTCATTCATATTGATGCTTTTATTTTTATCTAAAAGTTATAGTTTATTTTTTATTTTCCATCAAGCAGTGTAACTGTTTGTTTGCATCTAGCTCTACTCCCCCTTCCCCTCCAGGCATCCTGATGGAAGGTTTCTAAACACCTTCCATCAGCCTTATTACTACAGCAATCACGCAATAGTATATAATCATAGTAAGATAATGCTTCTGAAAGAGACGAAACACCTGTCACTATTTGTAACACAATATGTGGAATAAGCTGAGGTGTTTTCAATTTTATATTAATTGAGAATTGTTGAAGTTATCCCACTTTTACAATGAAAACATACTTTTCTAGAACAATACTCCTTAGATAATTTTCATCCTCCCAGCTATCAATATTACTTACTTTATTCATGAGCGACATTTTTGTAGCGAGCTCAACTGAATTCAATATCATAATATAAAATTTAAAATAACTTTGATTATTCCACGTATTGTGCTACTAGCTGTGACACGTGTTTTTGCAAAGTTTGCTTAATTGAATTCATCATCAGTCAGAAGTGATCAGACATAATAACAGTAACATAAGACAGTTCTTGCAGTATCATTTATTGTGCAAATAGGATAGCGAATGGGGTTGGATGAGATGACAAATGCTCAAAAAAATATCAATGAAGGTCAAATTTGTGACGGGATAATATTTAGTGAACAATAGGTTGAGGATAACGATAGATAAGGAAACAATGAATTATTTAATACTGTTCTTATAGGTTTTTGTTTTGGACTGTAAAAGAATTGAAGAGCAAAAATACGATGACTGCGAGAATAAATGAGGGGTGATAGAAAAAAATGTTTTTTCTTGACACAGGCCGGATTACACTGCTGCTTATTTATGCTGGTAACAGATTCCTAAAGTTTAAATTCCAGGGTTGTGGAGTCGGAGCTTTTTGGCCGGAGTCGTACTCAGAGTCGGAAATTTTGAACTTTTTATTTTTGCATATAATATGTCAAATTTGACTATTGGCCGGATTGGTATGGTTGATATTTAATTGAATACACATAAATAGGAAAATTAGGAAAAAAAGTGACGATATTAAACATTTATTAGTCGGAGTCAGAGTCGTGTTTTTGTTCATTGTTGGAATCGGAGTCGTTGTTTTGGTAAATGCTGGAGTCGGAGTCGAACTTTTTTTTACCGACTCCACAGCCCTGATAAATTCAATACACTTTTTTTGGTAATAAATATAATGTTGTCAAATCACAGATTCATCATTTATCAGAATAATTCTTCAGTCAGCCAACACATAAGGTAAATTTTTTTATATAAATTTGGATTGAGGAGCTGCCGGTTTTCAATTTGATCCAAACATCTTCAATTGAAAGGCGATAAATAAAAAGCGTGACGTGTTACAGTTAATTATTTATTAGTAAAAAAGAAAATACTATACATCGTCCATTTTATTTGATTTTGAAAAACTTAAAATTAGGTAAAATATATTTTGCTAACATCTCTAAACTCAATATATTTTCACCCACCAAATTGTAAAACAAAGGCAAGCGGTAAGTTTGATTCGAGCATCATCCATAGTATAAATATATAATATATTAAAATGAGACTAACGCTAAAGGCACAAACTATCGGTAAAGCAGACCGCGACCGCTCGCGTTTGTCAAACGCAATGGTGGCAAAGTTTATTCTCATTCTTCCGCGCAGTCCACAAAAGCAAATAAAAATGTGGCACAAACAGAAATCTAGCACTCAGCTGTTTGGCACAAATGCATCGCTCTGAATTCGCGAAGAACTCGACCGGTGCGCCGCTCCACCGAACGGTGGTCCGGCACCTGAGCCGACGCGCGGCGGCGACGCCCCCCCGTTCAAATCAAAATACACCGATGCAAAAGTTTGAAGGGTCGAAGAAAAATTGCCACCTCCTCCGAGGCGAGATCTCGCTCGTCGACCGCTCTCAGAGATAACGTATCAACTTAAAAACTATGCGGTATCAAACTGTAAAATGGTTAATGGCATCGAACGAGGCTAAGGCTCTTTCGTCTCTCGATCCGGAGACACTGTAACCTTCTAAAATTAGTATTTACAAAAGTACACAAATTAATGAAACGTCACGACGCCCGCCGCCGAGCTCGAGCGCCGGGACAAATAAATTATACACAAATTTCTTCGATGTTTATTATCCCTTCTTTTTAACATCAATATATATCTTGAAAATTTTAAAACATTTTGATGATATCCGTCGGACGCCCGCTAAGATACAGCGCGGGCGAGATGTCATTATGTATGTTAAAAAGCCAAGTAGTCTCCTTTTGAAATTAATAACTTCCGGAGCATTCGAGCGTATCAGGAGCGATATCTCAGTCTAAATAGGAAGGTATGTGAAATTAATATAATATACACGTCGCCCGGCAGGCGACCCTCTCCTGATATCAAATATATAGTCCACCCTGTCGAGTCTGCTCGCACGCGTCGAATGCTTTTCGACGTGACAACAAAAGAGGGTTAACAGTTTATTTCAGAACATAAGTGAACACCCACGCGAATCAAAAGATAATGTTATATTTAACTAAATTAAGTTGATATTATAATAATATGATGGTAAGATTATAATAGAGAAATGTCAATATACAGATGACCGTTGTGTTTACTTGCGATTTCATAATAAACACTTACAGCTATTTATAATAGGTATTTTAAAATTAAAAACTGAGAGTAAATTATATTGATTCTAGAGAGTATGAATAAAATGTCTGGATAACTTAAATTAAAGGAGTGAAACATTAAAAATGTTCATTCAGGATATCAATTGTCATCCTGGTGTGACCTTGAAATATAATTGAGCATATCAGAATGTGATCGGCGGGCGCCGGCACTGACTGCGGTCACCCCTGCGCACTTCTCGCATTACTGTGGATGGCTTTCACAAACATATAGATTAAAACAACATCAGAAACACTCACTTAAACGAGTTCTATCTATCATATATATAATATAAGAACATTCCTGGCCAGTTGTAATAATAAATGTCACATAATTATTGTTCACAATATTAGTTATATAACCATTATACATTTATCTTCTAGTATGAAATCAAATTTCCATAAACTTATCAGTGTTCTTTGAAAATAAAGTCAACTTTTATTATATTGAGCGAAAATGGTCCGAGGTCTTTATAGATCTCGCAAGACCTCACTACCTTGAACATCGTGGCAGTGAAATTATATTGTAATAGTCCTAAGATTCACAATTATTTATTTCATTCATACGTTTTTGCTTCTAAATATACTATAGATCAAAATCAATATTGTATCAATTGTAAAACGTATCACAAAATACTGATTAATTACTAATTTGGACATTATTATATATTTTGACAATAGAACACTGATATGTTTGAATGACACATTGAGGTATTCTAAGAGATGATATTTTATTTTAAAATATTTGAATAAAACAAACATAATAATAGAATGCCTCTAAACCTGAGCAAATAAAGATAGTACTGTTGGCTTAAAACACTAATAACACATCCCCCTTTGTCCACTGTTACTTTTAATGCTGAAATTTTCAATAGTTTAATGCAAAGTCTACGAACCGAACAGATTCTCCAAAGGAAAGTCCAATCGACGGAATCAAAATCAATTAGTAGCCGTTATTAGTTAAATGTGAACTCTCATTTGTTAAATATGTTTATCAATAATACCACAATATATCCATTAGCAGACTCAAAGCCAACGTAATACCAAAGCAAATATTTCTTGCAGCGAAAAGACTGCACATTATCAGTGTTAATATAATAATGTATTTTGTCACAAGATCCGAGCGCCTGGCAAAACTTGCGCAGTCGGTACAACAGAAGTGACGTTCGTGTCTCTCTCGGAAGACATCACAGAGAGACATAAGTATTCCACATTGCAACTTAAATTTTACACATTATTTATATGTTTACATCTGACAAATAATGATTTTAGACATATAATGTAAAATAATTTATTTTTTCCTTGGATAAGTATAAATATGTAGAAAAAAATATTGAATATCAGTAGCCAAGAATTATTTGAAATACATTCGTTTTGCAGGCATTTCTTGTTACTCATTGAATCATTCAGAAGTTTGTTTCAATATCATTTTTTTTATTATTATTATAATGTATGCATGAATGCAGGGTTAAGAAACTGAGGAATTTAAGTTCTGGGCCGGAGTCGAAAGAAACAACTAATATATATAATAAAACAAAAATATATGTGAAGTATAAAGAGACGCAGGCGACCAACGGTTTATGATAGACCGAAAGGGTGCGTTTGAGGCGCGGAGGAGTCAGCGAGAGGGTGTACTATGAGTGGTAGCTGGTGACATATGTGGCCGGGAAGAGACCGCGTCGGTTGGCCATCTCGCCTTGCCACCAATGGTTGTCCGAACGGTCGGTTACGGTGATGACGTCTCCGCGTCTGAATTCCAATTCGCCGGCCTCCTGAGGTGTGAAGTCGTACAGAGCCTGGACCAGCACCTGAACATAAAAAAACATCCGTTTATTTCAATCATCAATTTTATCCAAGTGAAAAAAGCTACTTCAAAACGGAAGCATAGGCAACCCGATGCACAAGAGTTGAACACGAGAGAAACATGAATTCTTCTCTATTCAATTCTTTGCTTTAATGTGCAAGTTTGAATTAGTAATCGGTGATGCTATTTGCACGGCATACCTGAAGGAATTTCGAGAATTAGAGATGCACATGTTAAATGAGAGTTAGTAGTATGAATTTTCATAAATATCACACTTGCGAGGTAACACATCCACGTTTGAGAACAATTTTGTGCGGGAAACTAAATAACAATCTTACATCAATGAATTTTTTAAAAAATTTTAGTATAAAAAACATTCAAAATCTATGAAATTCAAATGCATGAACTAGGATAAACTGTACCAATATTCATTTCCCTCAAATGTAGATGCATATATTGCTTATCAAGCTAACGATATCCTCTACAGCAGACTCCTCCTGCTTAACTACGATGTTTCTAGAATGCAATATATCTTGAACTAAATTTGAACTTATATTTTGGCTACATTGATCGTACTGTTCAATGCTGTATTAGATTTCTTAGCATCCACTATTTTTGTCAAGCAAGAGTCTACAATAATATATCATATTGGGATTGATAGCGGATTCTCTTTTTTTAACTTAAACCAAAGTGACAATGGATTCCCACGAAATTATACAGGAAAAACAACATTGAACCTTTGTGACTCAATATCAAACAGTTGAACTGCATAAAAGACCATTCAGTTTTGTAGTGGTGACCGTGTATGCCCTTCTACAGAAAAATCTTTCGGAGAATATTACACTGTATTACTAAAACACAATATTGACAGTAAATTTCATGCAAATCTTAATATCATAACGTACTGTGATTTTCAACTCTGCCAGTTGAATACAATCACAGCTTTTGATGCAGTCACACAGTACACAATGAAATACAATTTATATATTTGATAGTTACCGACATGCTTGTTTCTGTTACCTTAAAATCGAAGCGTTGCGCCTAAAAATTATATTCTACGACATAAAACATGGCGAGAAGCATATCTTATAATATGATGGGAATCAATGACGAAAAAGAGAAATAAACATATGCATTAATGTAAAAATATTAGTATGTAATATTGCAACTGTATAATGATATTCACACAAGCGAAATATTTAAAAATAACTTTCATAAAATGAGTTCAGTTCTTTGAAATGAAGTAGAATCACCTTGAACTCAAGGAAAACATAATAAATTTAAAAAGGAACAAAGTCAAATTTGAATTTCTACTAACCGCAAAGAACTGCTCTCATCGTTTGAAGCAAAGCCGCTATAAAACGCTTCTCGTAAATGGAAGTGTCACATATAACATTATGTTTTCTTAAAGCGGAAATGGGGTTCAAAAATACAGAAATAAGTGCAACACTGATAATCAATGTAAAATATTCACAGTGGGTATAATCTGTCGGTTCCTTACATCTTAGGTCTCTAGAGTAATTATTTCTGGTGGATGATAATAAATCAACGGTCAATGAATTACAGCTTTGATTTATTTCTCACTTACCTATTAACCAAAATAAAAATCTATGAATACAGTATTATATTTCTAAGCCATATTTAAAGATTTTTTTAACGATCAGACAATTAGAGCATACAATTGTTGATGAATTTCACTAAGAATTTAAAAATGCTACAGACAATTTTATCTGTGTACAATTAATGTGCGTAATCCATATCTGATTAGCTATTATCAGAATTGTCTCTTGGATTGAATATTCTTTTTTCGCACAGTTCAAAAAAATTATAAGAAAACAAAGGAATGTATTTTACGTACAACAGAATAATTTGGAATTCATTGCTAATTATTTTTGAAGTTGATTTAGAGAACTTTTTAAATTACTACGTGGTAATACAAATTCCCAGCGAAGCTGGGTGAAACCACCTTTTTTCAATAAAATAATCAATGTTTTCCAATATAAAACTAGTTTACACCCATCCACTGGTCATCATTACAATGTGCTCACTTTAACATGGTCCCTGTTTTATCAATTTTTTGATTTTATGAAATCTTGCTTTGTTAGTCCAACTGTGTAAATTCGAACACAGCTAAAATTTGCATGAAGAGAACATTTTATCCTATTGACTGAAAGAGCACTGGCACATACTACTGTTATTCGCAACGTTCAACTTCTGTTCATGTCCTACAATGTCCTGCATCATAGATTCAACTACAAGATCGGGATATTTTCAAGTATTTTAGGCGAATTATATTTAACATGCCTTTCAACAAATATTCGATGATATGGAGATTACCGAAGTCAGTAATTAATAATTTAAAAAAATCCACTTTCAAAGCAATCAGGTAAGTCCGCCTTAAACTCCCAGCAAAGACAGATTTTTTTTATATATTCTTAGTTCATTCAAGTGGAAAAATATTTGTTAATCTCGCTCAAAGATAGTTTGAGAACACCCATATCACACTTGCAATTTGAATCGGGTTCAAGATAACTATTGTGTAAAATGTGTGGTATACAATAAGTGAAATGTTGCTATTGGAATAGTGTCCGTATGGCTTTTCAATATACTGCTGTAACTTTAAACATCTACTACCTGAAGCTAAAAAGATTTTAACGAGTTTCTTGATTCAATATTTATGCAGAGACTGAAAAGCGTCTCACTTTATCAGCTGCCAAATTTTTCTAATTAACTATCAAAAAAAGACAATTAAATCTCGTCACAGGGGTAAAAACCTCCAAAAATGTATATTGTATAAATTCACAACTACTTAGTATTAGGAACACATTACACTTTAGTTGATTATGTTTTTAGTGTTTTTTTAAGCAGGCTTTCGCATTCCAATATTATTTTCAATCTCGAATGAACCCTTATCCTCGATCATTTTATGAAACATCAAGTCTTTTTGGTTGCTGTAAATTAATATATATAAAACAAAGTATTTGCAACCTCAGAGGTACACATATATAATCCGCCTTTTACTCTTATAAATACAGTATGTCACATCGTTAAAGATGACATTTATTAATTTTTCCAACATTGTCATACTATAAAATAGTTGCACACCACACTGAGGCACACTGATCAGACAATCGCACAACACGTGGCGATATTTGGGAATGGCAATTTGAGTTAATCCAAAAATAGAAGCATTGTCGCACAGGAGAGAAGAAGATAGGATTGCTGGAAGTGCGCAGTGAAAAGATGCAAATATATTACAACAAAAAAAAATAAGAAGCATCTCAGCATGTTCACACCGCATACGCCACGTAAATAGTTCCGCCTAAGTCGATCGTTCACGTCATGAAATGAACTATTCTAGAGTTCAACTCTGAAAGTATTGACATGAAATAATGTGGTTCATTTTTTTTAACCAAGATGTCATCATTCATTTACTATTTTGTCACTATAGAATACAGCACTGACTACCATTTTTTTGCTCGGTTTAAATCCCAATAGGTTCACAACTCACATTAAATTCACATCAAAATAAGTCTGTAAAGCAAATTTTTCATTGTTTTTAAAATAATTTATTGCAAATCGAATTTTAAGACTAGTTTCATTTGAATTTTAGAAATCTTATATATAAAACCGAAACGGCGTATGTATGTATGTAGGTCTGTAATTCCCTTTTGCATTGTTGGTCATTAAGTTGCCATAAAAACGAATATTTTATTTATTATATAGTATTCTATAGTCAGAAAGGAAGCACAAAAGTAATAAAAAAAAATATTTTAAAAGTGGGTCTATCAGTGCTTCCTGGTAAAGGAGTAGTCTGCTTTGCCTCCAAACATATATATATTTTTTTTGTTTAATTTCTTTAGTGATAAACACTATAAAGTCACAAGGGATCATTCAGAACATTTTATAATATGAGTTATGACATCGAACTCAATATAATGAGTTTCAAATCAGACTCATACTTGGTGTTCTTGACTATTTCAAGATAGGTGCAAGATGATGATATTTCTAATGCAAAAAAGCTATCATTGTAATTCTCCAAATTTTCCCAATCCATCATACCATCTACTAATAGTAGTATGAATGAATATATCACTCCACTAATAAACCAGAGCATTTTTTTCCACCCATCCTGATGAAGCAGATTTCTACTACAATAAAATATATAGAACCACTTGGAATCATTAACTAAAAAAATAGTCCTGAGGGCCTGCGTCTTGTTAAATATTTTTTTATTACTTATATACATTATGCTATTCTAGCATAATGTATAATGTGTATAGCCTTTCAATTATCATACCTACTACTTTCGTAAATCAGTGTTGAGCGACCTTGTTAAATTTAAGTACCTGCCGAAGAAATACCCCGTATGATTAGATCAGGGAGGAGTCGTGGCCGAAGAATACAAAAATTGATGAGGAAAAACAGAAGACTGATTGCAGGATATGAAAGCGGTTTCCACAAATGGGCGAGAGACACGTCTGACGGTTGAAAACATTGACTGAGAAACAACACACAAGCACAAACAAGTGCATGCCATAATTAGCGAGATAGAGAAATATAGTAATAGAAAACGGATGTCCGGCGGATGTGGGATGAGAAAAACAAAAAATGCATTAGTATTATGTATCGACACATTGAAACACTGAAATATGATGGAGTCACAACTTAATGAGCTGATAATAGATTGGCAAAAGTACCTCGTGATTGGGTACTGGCGCGTTACGTCAGACCTGTCGGAAGACCAAACATTAGACGGGCAGCGGTGAACATGTGAGGAAATAAACAAATAAACATTAACACTGAAGGGAGACGGCCGCTAGAAAGGGAATAAAAATAAGTAATAATGGTTGGGGAGACAACAGCAGGAAGGAAAACGCGAGCGAATATTACATAGTAACATGTCTTTTAATAAATAAAAAAAAAACGGCATTATGGGCAAAATAACAACTCTTTTTACAACAGTTAAAAAAAACAAGCATAATTGAAAGATATGTAACAAAAAACAATCAAGATAATGTGATGATATTTTAGAGGAGATAGCTTTGTACTGTATTACCTTGTATTGAATGCACAAAAGCAGGGCAGACCGTACAGCCAAATACATAAGAAAAATACTGAATATCCCCTAATATGAAGTATTATAATTTATGTTATACGTGTCTTGTTTATTTTCTGTTGCTGCTATTGCCATCAAAATATTTATATAGCCCCTGACTTGCAAATGCAAAGTTCCAATTAGTGACGTAAAGTAAAATCAATAACGATTTTCAATGTAAAAACTGATTGAGCGATTGTTTTAGAATTATTTGAGCATATGCTATTATGGCTCTCGTGATTTTTTCTAGTACCAGATGCCACCACTATAGCTTTATTTGCCAGACTAGAGCATATCGTTAAAACACGTTTTCGGGACTCTGTGGGAGAACTGTGGTTTCCTCTTTGCGGCCCTTTATTAAATAAAAATGTCTATAGATTTGACCTCTTGTATTCAGTTCCTAATTTTGTAATCTTTTAACACTTCCATGTAAAATCATACAGTTAGGACAATATATCAAGTGAACTTTTCATAATGTTTAAATACTACCTATAACAATCACCATCACCCCCTAATATCCAAGAAGATAAATACTTTGGATTTTTACAAAACATAATATCTATGGACAAACACGAGAGGAAAGCACCAATGTTCCATATTGAGGAAAATATATTTTAACACAAGTGTGTTTTGGAATTATAGTTTTTTATATAATTTAATATTTTAGCATATGCTAATTTTTCATGAATATCACTGTCCTCATCCTAAATAACATAACCTTTAGTTTATTTACCTTTAACACATTTTTTCCCTCTCTAACATAGTTCTTATTCAACAGTGGACTTGGAACTGAAACACTTGGGCTATTAACCCGTGGCGGACGAACGTCACAGATGTTGTGTCGGGAAAAGACAAGGCCCGCACGCGACTGTCACGACTTGTGTGACGGGAACTTTCAACTGATGATTAAACGATAAATCTCTTGCACACAGGGGTGATTATTGTTTTAAAATATTGCCTTATCTATCTTGCTACCACAAACTCCTTGAGATTGTCAGAAATAATAGATTTAAATATAAAAACATCGATTTTTCGAACAGCTACAATTTTTCGATTTTACCCGTCAGTGCGCTTATTCGTTTGAAAGTTCGCGCGAACTCTCGCGCCTGCGCAGTTCTCATATAATTTCATTCGCGGCCGCGCATATGACGGAACTATTTTACTTGACAGGCACTGCGCGGTATTATATTTATTTTTCGTGCGATCTTTATTTAATGTTTTTATACTTCGTATTGTATTGAGGGACACATTTAAATAAAAAACTATCGTGTATTTATTCTAATTGTGTCGACTATTGTGTTTACTAAAAAAATTATTGGGTGTATTCAATATTTAAAAACATTTAGTTCTGATTTGTGATTTGCACAATGCTCAAATGTAATTCTAAGAAAAATAAAAAAAAAACTTTAACAAGTTTCATGTGCAAAGATTGTGATGTATTTGTCGTTATCTTTTCTACAAAATTTATAACTCTTAAAAAGATTTAAAAAAAATCATAAATTATTATCTCTCCCTAGGTGTATGTGTGTTGAACATTTGGTGATAAATGTCTCGATATTAAATTATTTATGTGTTTCCCCGTAATTAAGCGAGTAATATATGTATGTTTCGAAGTGACAACGACCATCGAATGAGTTCGTCGCAGGGCTCTTAATTTGACACGTTCGTAATTAAAGATAATAAATACGTCATGTCGACAAGCATTGCTTTTTTGTTAGAGATTTGTTTGTTTAATGAATTGTGGCTTCATGTGGTATTTCTTTCGGGTTTTTAGTGTTCCCACATATTCTTAATGTGTTTGTCCGCAATCAATATCAATCCAATTATTTTTAATCCCTCTATTTATTACGATATAACGAAAAATAACATCCTTTCATAATTCGAAGAAAGGTGACGCGCACGGTTTTCAATTGAGTGAATATTTAAACGCGTGTGCCGGGTTAAGAACTATCCTAAGGCCTGTGCGGTTTCCAAATAATTGTATAAGACAAGTGACAAATTCAGCAGAAGAAATTTCACCCACATTGAAGCACCTGTTGAGAAGTATCCTCTCTAATATGGTGATGTTTTCTGTTCGACCCCGAAAGCGACAGTCAGTGAATAACACAAACGGAAACGTTTGAACCGTTATGCACAGACTAATGTGGATTTACATACAGAATTACAACATTGTTTCAGTTTCCATAATTCTATACCACAAGTTGCGACATAAAATTTCATATAATAAACTCACATTGCATACATACATTATCGCAGTAACCCCTTACTTCACGTAGGAATTAATTGCCTTCAACGGAGATACCCAGATGATAACATATAATACCTGATCCAATTTTTGCTGACTTGATCCAATATATATCGACCGCATACCATTCAAAGATTACAGATTGAGATATTTACTGTAAAATATTAATTCATTTCATCGAAAATGGTTTATTAAGCTATCAAAGGAAAAACAATATAGAAAAAGTACAACCCTATCTGTTTTGTTCGCTCTTGTCAAGCAAACTTCAACAGATTAATACGGAAAGAAAAATAGCAATGTATTTTAATTCTACATAAATTATTTTATATATTTGTTGATAGCTATTTCGGCTTACGCCTTCGTCAGAACTATTCAACAGATTACAAAACATTACAAGTTAACACACAGTAGTAAGGTTTTATCTGAATCGGTTTTAGGTATTTGAGAATTTTTATCTCATTCTAACAATGATTTAAAACAACTCATTTCCGCTGACGATAAAAACACACAACTCTCTCATTCTGCAAGTTTAGATAATCATTCCGCAGTAGCATGACAATACAAGGTAAGACAACGAGCACCTAGGGTTGCTATAAACAATGGATGGGGGAACTTATCAAAGTGCACTCTGGTTTTGGATGAGTAAACTAAAAATGACAGGCGTGAAAGCGGAAGCGTTACCTCTTCGGGTACCATGTCTCGGAGTTTAACGTCCTGCGAGCGGGACACGGAAGCGGTGCGGTGATATTCTACAAGCTCGTTGAGGGATCCGAACTTCACTACCCACAGGAAGAACTTGCCACCGGCGTCTCGCAGCACTTTGAAGTGTTGGACTCCGTCTGAGCATCTGGAATTGCGAGTACATAACCATTAACAACAGTGTAATCATCATTTAATACCAGCGCAATACAGTTAAACTAAATGTTAAGTACTCAATCTGAAAATGTGTTTCCAGAATCAAAGCTAGGCTTATTAAGGATGATAGAAAAATTATTGATTGCACCATAAATTGATAATGTGGAAATATCAAATTTCAGTATGAGTACTTGACAGGGAGTGCCAATTAAAATTTATTCCCATATGATTGTGAAAAAATGTGGTAAAACACGATTTCGACACGTAATAAAAAATTAATCTCGTCCTTTTCATCATGTTCTGATTTATTCCCTTTAGAGGTCTGCATTTCATTCATTTATTTTGCATGTTTTTTTAGTGGCAGCCCTAACATAGCTAAGATATAAAAAATATCAAATAAATGAAAAATGAGTTTGAAATTTTAAATATTTCACTTTTGAGCACAAATTACTTTAATTTTTTAAAAGAAAGTGTTTATGGGGGATAATTGATCAAAAAATTCTTGGCAATGAACTTGTTAAGGAATGGAGTCACGTAATTTGTATAACAAAGAAATTTACATCATTAAATTCAATTGATTTTGTATTTCAGTCGCAATAACAAAATAATTAATTTAATTGCATTTATAATATTGAATTCCTATCAGTCATTTATTTTTATTTCATTATTGTGATATAATTATGATATTATTGTACCTATCAGGATTCCAGAATAGATGGATTGTTCTCTACAGATATTATTGCTATTGTGTTGTTTGTTTGTCGTGATTTCACATTGGAAACAAAACATTTCAGTATTATATCAGTAAAATACATTTTAACGCCAATCAAACAAAGATTGCAATGAAACAATGAATAATTAAAACATGTTTGCAACAGATTGGGTGAAATAAAATAAAATACATAAAGGTGGAAAAGGGTAATTTTTAACAATATGAATTGTATTATTTTAAAAATGCACACAATATGCAAAAACAGGCCCTGTTCAATTCATAAAATTGTGGAATCATTACAAAAAAAACTTTACTTATTAACCATTTCCCCGGCAAATTATTTTAACAAAAATGTTCCAAAAAAAATCTATTTTTATTTTCTTTTAATTTGAAATATATAAGTATTACTTTTACTAAAAAAAAATTTTTTTTTTACCCTTCAAAGTCTATTTTTTACATTTTTTTAATTATTATTTTTTTTTTAGAATATTATATGTACATATTATATACATAATACTATATCATGAAATAGTCTCTTACAATGTCAGAAAATCAAACAACAATTTAAAATGCTCATATGGGCGCACACGTATTTGCGTGAGTGCCGAAATTGGAACACTATTGTTTTACACATATTCGTGTGAACGCCCGGGAAGCGGTTAAATTAGTTTTTCTTTAAGTTCAGTCTTCTAGAATAGCAATCAGTAGCCAGTGATTCACTTAGATATATTTTTTTGATTGATTGTTCACTCATACAGATGAATGAGTCAAAAATAATTTTAGTAGTAAAAAAGTTACCAAATTCATCAGCTCCATAATTTGTAATCAAAGCCACAACAAACATTAGTACGATAATGACTTCCTTATTGACGTCAATATTATTTATCAGTGACACTTTCACAATAAACCTGAGTAAAATATATGGGTAACGTTTGACGTAATTGAAATAGGACTCATTAGCATGCGTTCATTACTCATTTGGGTGAATTGTCCTGGCTTATTCAGTGAGGGTAGAGCTCTTGGGCTATTATGAGCATCATATAAACCAAACGGAAACTTTAACTGACCATTATCTTGGTCATAGTAAAACTAATAATTTTTTTAACACCATTCCACCATATACATTTGAGTGTTATTATTTATTAATTTAGGATAAAAATATATTTTATTAACTACCATAAAAAGATTATTTAAATTCATTGTTAAATAATGCTCTTAGCATTGATAACTAGCTTTGCAGATAAAATAGTTTGGTTTTATTGTAGTTAGGACTTGATAAGTGTGACATGACTACAACATGGTGCATTTTATAATTTTTTGTTATTTTTTGCATCTTATTTGAAGATAGAGTGAATTGAAGTTGCCAGAGATTGTCACTTATTTTATAAATCATAACTGCAATAGCATGGTATTTTAAAGTCAAGATAAGTGAAGGTCAAATCTTTTGTAAGACATTAGATAAAATGTATGAACTAGAAAACACAGGCAGTAATATTTTACACAACAAATATGCGTCCATCAAGAGTACAATATCTTTTATTGCCATGTTAAAAACGAGTGATTTTTTGCAGAAAATCATTATCAAGGCTGTAAGGAGTAAATATATAATATTGAAAAAATCATACTTGACTGATAGTGAAAAATCTCCAGGGCTGGATTCACTGATTCGGATAAGGAAACCGCCTTCATGTTTATTAAGGAGTAACTTCTCTGCGTCAGCTCGAGTAATGCGGCCATAGTACCAACTATATAGACAAATGAAACAATATTAGATAAGAAGATTCACACCAACCCAAATATAAGCTTTACTGAGATTATTGAACCAATTAGGAATTAATTCAAATTTGGAACATAAATACGTTTACAAATTCATCAAGAAACATATGCATGAGAAGTCGCACCCTGATGGCGGTTTTTTGATATGGGAGGGTTAAAAACATACCTATGCTGTACAATGTAATTTATGGATAGCTTTTATTTTTTTGTGAATTCCAATTTACTCTTAATGAAGTTTGTCTCAACAACAACAAAAAATATATGAGAACTGCTAGTCACTTAGTTGCTATACTTTATCCGGTCTCTTAAACTTTTATAACATTAAAGACAGTTTTTAATCCCAGCAAATTGATTTCATTTTGGCATGAGTTTGAATTTATTTGAGCTTTTTGCATTGCAATGGTGAATTTGGGTATATTTTTTTTAAAGGCAACTGATAAAGCCTTTTAACAGTTAGAGATATCTTCAGCAAATAAAGGACAGAACCTTATCAATGCAGATAGACTAAATACAAAATTACAAAATATTATGCGGCAAAATTCGATAAAATATCATGCTTTAAATCAAATGACGCACGGGCAAAAAAAAGAGCAGTGTATGTATATAAAAAAAAAATTTCAGTAATCATAAAATAACAAATTTGTGTACTACTCCATCAAACAATTACAACACTCTACAGAGGGCGCCAGTGGTGTACAGGTGGTTTTGCCAACATTAAAGTGCTGGCAGTCACCACATTGCAATCTATATATACCAAATTTATATGTATAATGTATTGTAAATCATTTTACCAGGAAATCTTAGAATTAGGCCACAGTTAAATAGTTTGCCAATTTTAAACGAGCAACTTAATCTTTCGAATTCACTTTGTTATATCTTTACATACATTAAAGTAAATATCATAGAATATCAATAAATTTGTCCATCAAAATAGTAAAATTCATAAAATAATACAATAATGTTGGATAACACCCACCATTTTAAATATGTAGGCATTTCTATTCTATGAGTTTTTGAATTACTTTTTAACGATGTCACATTTAAAACTACAGAATTTGTAATTTGGTAATTACTTATCCAATAAATTGAACATATGTAATATTAAACTATAGTAAATTAATCCAGATCGTTACAAAATATAGTATTTGCTACGCGTCAGTTCAAGTTTATTCGTGCACTTAAAATGCCAGAAGATTCCGAAGGCAGAACCAGGGTGACAATGATTTAAATTTGATATCAATGCATTAAGCAAATTTTATATATATTTGTATATCAATTCAATAGTGCAGTGTAAATATGAATTAATGTTTTAATAGATATTAAATGGTCACTCTTCAAGTACGCCACTGGCCACCTTTCCACCCTTTATAGTAAATGGTTTGTGGAAACGTA
Source organism: Himalopsyche kuldschensis (assembly GCA_028554975.1). Classification (NCBI taxonomy): domain Eukaryota; kingdom Metazoa; phylum Arthropoda; class Insecta; order Trichoptera; family Rhyacophilidae; genus Himalopsyche; species Himalopsyche kuldschensis. The sequence goes on from JAHFWI010000005.1 coordinate 6,010,067, forward strand.
TTATAAGGAATGGCTTAATCAGCTGAGTTGATTACAAAATTTTAATTGGCTAATTTTCATCAATTACACAAATGTTTGTGAATAAAATTATTCAACAATTTTTCTTTCCCAGACTTTTTGCTTTTTTTTATACCGAGACACACAACACTGTTTTGTTTCTGCACTTTTCAGATACATTATGTAAAGGCATCAACTTGGTAGAACTCTATCATGATAAGTAAAAATAGTATGTAGTTTCCAAAATAATATAAAATACAGTTAATAACAGGGCTGTGGAGTCGGTAAAAAAAAGTCCGACTCCGACTCCAGCATTTACCAAAACCACAACCACGACTCCGACATTGACCAAAAACACGACTCCGACTAAAAAAGGTCAATATTGTCACTTTTTTCCCCTAATTTTCCTATTTATGTGTATTCAATTAAATATCAACCCTATCAATCCAGCCAAAAGCCAAATTTGACATATTAAATGCAAAAATAAAAAGTTCAAACTTTTCAAAATTTCCAACTCCGAGTACGACTCCGGCCACAACGCCGCACCGACTCCGACTCCGGCCAAAAAGCTCCAACTCCACAGCCCTGGTTAATAGTACTAACAATGGCGTGATTCCGAAATAGCAATCAATTAAAATTTATAAAACAAAAAGAACAAAATAATTTTACATTATGTGGTTTTTTTTAAATAAACAAAACACAATTGTTTTGTAAAATTTCCACATATATATTTTGTAAAGATCGTGACTGGTTTTGCTCATCACTTGATCAGTTGAAAATGCTCCAGTGTGTTTTATTTTTTCAATACCATACCTTTCCAACAAGAATTGACAGTTAAAACCTTAAGTCATGAATATGATGTGAATAGGGTATTTAATCATTTGATGAAAATATAATCTAATTTTTTTCATTGATGTGTTCAAGCTTCAAGCAAGTTCACAGTGACAATTAAAAGTTCAGTAACAATAAAACCAATAAAAAGTTAATTATTCTTATTCTTGCATAAGAACTCATCTCATAATATATTGCAATTAAGCAGCTGTATCCATCCTCATCATGTATTTATTAACTGGCAACATTAAAGATTCTAAACTAATCTATCATTATGGTCGGACCACATTCCTGCAGTATTTTGCAACTGACTATTGCACGCAATATATTTCCATTCGGCACCACAAGTATCTGCGACAAGGACATTATTCATATATGCACAGGTGCCATATAAACAGACCCTGCTACAACGCTTGCATTCAAAATATGCCATCATTGTATCTAACCTTAATGAGACGAGTACAATAAATTTAATAACGGCTATAACACAACCTCTACTTTCTTGGCCATGAATTGAAAAAGAAAAACTCTGTCTCAACAATAGCATAAGTGTGTGAAGTAGGGCTCAATTGCATAAGCATGAATAAATACTTCAAGCAGAAACTCTCTATTTACATATCCATAAATAAATTAACTATTAGTAACATGTTTTCCCACCCCTACTCGAGCAAACATTGGTTTCACCTATTATAAGTAGACACCTTAGAAACTCATCCATTATTGAAGCCACTGCAAAATTCTAATAATTAGACAGCAAGCTATGAATACATAGTATCTATTTGTATACAATAAAATTCACAGTGCTTCAATTTTATTTTTAATGAACCTAACTGACCTACCTAATACTAATGTTTATAATCAGTTTTCTCTATGGTTTTTCAACTATTGTTTATTCAAATAATTGTTCCAATTTCAAATTATGTCCATCATTGTCAACTAGCTTTTATTCCTCACTTTAACTGTTGTATAGGACAGGAGGAAAGAGGATTTTTTAAATTATATTATCAAGGGCATTCATGAACACATACTATGGAAAACATCATACTGGAGTACCTGTTCCGTAGTTTTAGAAATATCATAGGAAAATTTATGTTTGATGAGTGAGCATTTACAACTGAATCAATTGAAAATGCTTAGGTAAATAATCATAAATTGTATATTATATTTATATATAAAAAAGTGTTTAACTGGTGAGGTTTTTAAAAATACATCAATAATAAAAATAGCACTCATAAATGAAAAGAAAATCTCTCTCAGATTCAGACTTTTAGTTACATCCTATGATCGGAAAATAAGAATTCCATTTGTATTGCTAAACAGCAGATTAAAAAGTCGGATGTATAAATAAATCACATAGCCATCGGTGTGAGGGAATACACATGTAGATCAAACCAATTTAGAGATTACAAATAGAACAAAAATGAGGTTTACATAACCTACATCTATATCCATGGTCAAAATTTACTTATGTATTATGTACAAAAATGAATATATCTATTATGATCCAGATTTCGGCGAATAATATGGGGCCTCACAGCTATCACTGTGGTATATTAACATTGTTTATCTTACTTTATTTGAAAAGAATTTGTTTTTGTATATACAATGAACACACCTATTTTGTAAAATCCTATCTCTCCCATGTAGTTTCAAAATTTTTATCGAAAGGTAAGGTAAATGTACCAGTAGCTGACCGTTTAAGAGAAAATTTCAACAAAAATAACGATTAAGGTTTAGCATTGTACCGAATGAAGGCAAAGCAAGTATACTCATATTGGATCACATGTCTTAATTAATATTATGGAACAAAAATTACGACAGGGCCTGCTTAAAAAAAGTTGTGTTAAATTATTTGAAGTCATGTTTTTGTTTCAGTAGTTGACCATCTCTCAAATTGAAAAATCTAGTAGTTGACTATGTCTAAACAGGGGGCTTTATAGTGAACTTTCTGTCAGAGTTGCCTCAGGGCTTTCTGTCACACCACTCTTGATTGAATCAAGTAGCAATGGGTGGTTCAGGAACAGGGTACACACCGTTTCTAGATTGATCACCCAAGAAATTTGAAATAATACACTTTCCTCACTAGGTGTTGTTTTCAAATGGCCACCCTGGCACTCCATTGGCTATATGGTGATGTGTTAGTGACTCATTCCAACCACAAGTGCCTTAAATTGTCTTAACATAACAATTTAGAGCAATCCCGCATCTGCATTTCTTATTTTGGGCCATTTTATTCTCAAAAGGTCAACTACTGGTACATGGTCAACGACTGGTACATTTACCTTATTTAATTAAGTCGACTTTTGAACAGATTAAAGAATCTTACTATTCAATGCTAATCATCTCGCCACCATTGCTCAATTTGACTCTTGAGCTTTTCTCACACTACAGGATTTTTCTGCGGTTAATACGATATTGGTAGTAGAACGATATTTTTTATAGATCTAGCGGAAACTCTGTGGAAATTAATTTTTAACCTTTTTAGTGCCTAAGTCGTAAATATTTTTCATGCAAAATTTATTACTGGATTTACAATGGAAATTAAAAAAACACATTTTCCATCAATCACTATTTGGCAGTAGGCCTTTACTTTTTGCTCATTAATTTTATATTCGCTAAGAATCATAATTTCTCCTTCACAATATTATTTCTGGCAGCCATTGATGTGCTTATGGAAAACCTACGGAAAACTATTCAACTAGTTCATCTTTTTTATCTTATTTTAATTTAATTCAGTAGAACATAGATGGATGATAGAACTAAATCTTCATGAACCAATTTCAGCTAAAAATATTACTTGTCCGAAAATCTACACCTTCCAAGTTGCAAGTCAGTGGTGCAGTGGTCAATGTCATTGGCTTCTGTGATGGACTTCACAGGTTCAAGTCCCAGTACAAACCAAATTTTTGTTCAGTCTATGTATCGAATCTGTTCGAAGGCATGGGTGTTTGTGCTGTTTAAAAATTAATTCCCACTTATCCAATCCTACAAACGGAGCACATAGCGACAGGGAATAACTAACCACTAGTTCTCTCCTAGCCTTATTCTTTATATCCCTACTCTTATAACAGTTTGGACACCTAAATGAGGAGGCCTTTTCTCCACATTGGTGATGCTAAATGTGCAGACTAAGGATAATCAATAAAAGAGCACTATTCCAAGATTAATGGATGATACAGGTGAACCAGAGGTGTTAAATCGGTGCAGGTTTATCCAATTTTCAATGGGAATAACATAAATTCATTTTGTTTGCATTAGCACATTATTTTGTTATAGACATTCCTTTGTAACTAAATAGTTAGTTGGATATTGATTCCATCAACTATATTTTTCTACCTAAGATATTTTATGAAATTTTAAGAAGTAATATGTTTTAATATATCTTGTTGCTGATGTATTCTTTTTCCGCTTGAACTTTGTAAGCCAATTCTTTTATTATTTATTTTACCAAGGAATGGAGTCATGTCTACAAACTCAATGGTCGTGCCTCACAACAAACTTCTCATCTCAGTGTGTAATATATCTTCAAGTCGGTCCCTTTGGTCTAGTGGCAAGAGCTTTATCCTAGCAATCGGGGGGCGCGGGTTCAATCCCCGGCAAGGTCAGATTTTTTAATTGGAAATTAAAGATCTTGGGCTGGGTGTATGTCATTTATCGTTGATTTTGTGCACAACTGATACATTATTTACCATCGAGTTAATCTCGTATGACTTTCACAACTCTTTATTTATTCACATATTTGACGCATTGGCGTAAGCTGTAATGCCAAATATTAAAAAAAAAAAAAACCCTTGCAGCACTGTCGTAAATTTTAATCATACAGGCGACACTTGTTAATTGGCTAGATCTGCTTAACAATATACTTGATCAAATTTGAATCGTTTGAATTTTGTACTTTTCTATGAGTTTTGTCACTAGCGACACAGGTTTTGCCTTTCGGCATCTTCAGGCATTTCGAGTGCAAGAATAAACTTGAACTGCCTGAACTGTCAAAGTGCGATAGTAAGTCCGAAGTTACCTCTGAAAGAGGCGAAACACGTGTCAAAATTAGTAACAGTATACGTGGAATAATCAAAGTTAATTTGTATTTAAAACATGCATGTCTGTAATATCTAAAATTGCCTCCAGCATATTCAATCTTTAGCACAGGGTGAATAGAGAGCGATTAGCCAATCTCTGGTTAGTTTAAGTCCTATTCGTCTACCATTACTATCTCCAAAGAAAACTAGTTGAGATAAGAAACATTAGGAATTCATATGCTAGTGCACATTAGGTGCAGTAGGTTTAAAAATATGCTTCAGACTCCAAGCAAGCTAACATTCCCATAAAAATGATCACCATGATGGCATGAGAGAATTTTTTTTCATCTTTATATAATAATTTTGGGTTTTTAATTAAAATATATTACAGTAATGTTCCATTTCAAATTGAGTTGGAAAACAATAATGTGAATCACTGTTTCCAATTTTAACTAATTATCGTCTACTTGAAGTACAACAGGTAGTGAAAAACAGATCAAAAAAATCTCTCTAGGATGTAAAACATTGTTTTGAGTTTTGTAGGTAGTAGTTCATACAGTCTCGAGAGTTTTCAGTGTATTAAAAAATACATGCACAATTTTTGACTGTATGGGTAAGCTCATGATTTTTATTTTGATATGTTGAAGGAGCTCTGTTGTTATAAAATAATGAAGACAAATTAATGCAAATATATAGATATGCTATCTGTTCAAACAATTAAGCAATGTAAAGTTTTTCATTTTAAATAATCTGACTGCGTAAATATATATTAATTACTTATTCAATGTTTTTTCTGTTTTTAGTTTAATTTTAATAAATTACGTGTTGCACAAAATAAATGTTACCAAAATGAATAGTAATGATATATTATGTTAGTATGTAAACAAGACTAAATTTATTTCTTGGGACTTAAAACAATAATTTTACTTACTCGTGATTTTTCATCGATATGTAGTTACTGGGTATGAGTCCTTCCTTTCCGTCTAACTCTGCCCTGTACCAGTTCAAATCGTCTTCCATATTCAGAATCTGAAAAAATGGGGATGCGTACGATTCATGAAAAGTTGCCGACGGGGGGTTTCAATATAATTAATTTCACAAAAAGTACGGCTCGGTTACCTTTAAAATTTGGTTTTTCTTAAAGCTAAGTTCATCGTCCGCAGTCGCGTTGAAATCGTGCTTCGCCGCCGCTTCCATGTTTACTTTATTTCGAGCACCCTGATAAACGTCACTTTACAAAATCCCAGCAAGACACGCACACGAAAAGGGTTCACACCCAAAGTAATATCAAAAAAACATAAGACCGTTTCACTGGAAAGTTACCATGCATTCAAACATAATGTGAAAAAACACTTTTCAACATTTTAGTCGCACAGCAGACACCGAAATTCACAATTCGTCGAGGGATGCCATGAGCACCGCACACCCACTAGCAGCCATTTCTAAAAAAAGTGCTGCACTTGCGCCCGAGATGAAAAATGCCGCGTGACTTATTTTTGGAAATTACCACAAAACTATTACAAAATAACCTGTAACGCGAATCAGAAAAAAGATGAGCGTTTACGCTAGGCTTATTATTTAAAATCCTTTTCTCCCGAACAGATGTAAAATCGACAGATACTTGGACTACTTCCAAAACTCGCCGATAGCATTGGCGGTAGTGGTACTGTTACCGAATTGCGGAGAAAAATATCGCACTTTTGAAGTTAGCAATGTATGATTCAAAGTAGCAATAATTTTATCTCTGGTTATCAAAGGTCGGCCCTCATGCGAAGATTTTGCTATGCGATATATGATACAACGACGTGCAAATATTGAATATGTCTAGTATGATTCTTTTTAATTAATTCATTCGCCGGACGCACAGTCGAGGGAACACGCTTACGGAATCTCATAATATTCCGTAAAGAATGCCATCGCCGCCTCCGCAAAAAAATTTGGGATACGCTGATAAAGTATGGTGTACGTATATAGTTTCAGTTTGCGCAGCTAGCATCGCAGAATTCGGTAAGAATTTTCAATTCCGATAATAAAAGATGCGAGCGAGGGTCATATTAAAATAATGTCGTCGATTTGTCAATAGTAGCGTGAAATTCCTGAGTCAGACGGTTTTGACACTTTCTCATCAAGCCTGCGCAGTCAACCGGTCTGATAATGATACTCTACTGCATTTTTATAATGTGACTCATCTGCCTATTCCAACATTTGTAATATGTCTCACCGTTTCACGGAATCGGTTATAAATTTAATTTAAATATTTCTCAATGTATTCTCATCGCATGTTTCAGCAACATATCCTTTGGATTTGACGAAAACTCGACTACAGATTCAAGGAGAACTAGCTAAGAAAAATGGAAAAGCGGTAAATAAATAAAAAAATATATTCAATTGTGTTTACTTTCAGTAAACATTAGATGAAAGTACCTACCTATTATAAATAAGGAAAATTATGAAAATATTACATCCTCCATAGTTTTGACATTATCAATATATTTGAAATATTATTTATTTTTCATGTTTACAAAGTAAACTTCTGACATTTTGAGAACTGAAAAAATCACAACAAAAGTTTGATTGTAATGTTAATGGTTCCCAGTTGGATTCATGACACCCACAATTTAAACGGATTAAGAATCTGCTTGGATTTATTTTGGGAGAGTTTTTCATACTAACAAAATTGTTGAAACATTGTTTTGTAATGGACCAGTGAACATAACTGACTGCATCCTGATGCCTGAATCACAAAGATGTTTTGAACCTCGTATATTCAAGGATGCAAATAATAGTGTATTTGTTACCAATATATGTCTGTAAACAAAACAATGACAAATTTGGTACAATAGTAAACAGTTAATGGAGGTCACATATTAGCAGAAGTTAGTCAGTCACAAGTTCTGAGTAAACTCTAAGTAGCTTTTATGTTAGAAACCTACCAAAGCCCATAAAAAATTATTAACAATGAAAAATATCTTATCTATATAAAAATTATAGTCTTGCATTATGTTATTTATACATAATAGCAAAGAAAATGGAGGAGTTATGAAAAATGGTGGAATTAATAAACATAATAATACTAATTTGGAACAAAAGATAGCGATGACTAACAATAAATATTACTTGTTATATCAATATGGGGCGGGTTAAGCCCTGTGAGGCTAACAATATTTAAAACTCAAATGAAAATGGTATGGTTAATGCAGAGGTCACCAAACGTTTTGAGAAACAGACTGGATTGAATGTTTTTTAAACTTGGGGTGCCAGACGACAAATGCACTCTTGTTGGAATCTAGTTAGAATAGTCATTTGTATGTGCACTGCATTCTTCGAATTTCCAAGTGAGAATATCCAAGATATTTTCTGGTAATCGAAGATCTGGCCGCTTCATTCTGTACCTAATTTCTTTCATTTTAGGTCCACTATCTGATCTTATCTTATCCCAAATGATGAATTGAAATATATAGTTGGTGTGAATTCGCAACTTATGATATACTTTGTAATAGTAAGATAGTCTGAAGATGCCTCTGTGGCAATACCACCTTGTCTATGGACTGTTCTATTTTTTTTAAGCCGTGCCACTGTTGAACTTAAATATATGAAACCCTTATGGAAATTATCTCAACATAAGTTTTTCTACGTATACTGCTTGTTACTCAGTTGCTCAACATCTCAGAGAGAGAGAGAGAGAGATAGCTTTCAAAGAGTAGGGATAAAAGAAGAGGCTAGGACAAAATTAGTAGTTAGCCAATTGCTCTTCCTACATTCTGCTTTGAGGATCAGAAGGATTGGAGGGAATTTTAGACACCACAGATAAGCATGCCCCTTTGAACAGAAATCTATTAATCAATTGAAAAAATAATTTATGAGACTGCTCGTACTGGAACTTTAACCCATGAAAACTGTAATCAAAGCCAACAAGATTGAGCACTGGACCACGGATCCTGACTATTCCATTACTTTTATGAAACCAATAATCATATTTATCTGTTCATTGTGATTAATCTGACACTGCCAAACAAAATCTGATCTAAATTTCGATTTAATTGGGTTCTCTTCCATTCAGGGGTCATATCGAGGCATGGTGGGCACCGCCGCTGGTATCGTCCGAGAAGAAGGCTTCTTCAAACTATGGCAGGGTATTCCCCCAGCTATTGCCCGTCACGTTGTATATTCGGGTTGTAGAATCGTCTTTTACGAAAAGTTGAGAAATGATGTGTTCAAGAAAAAGCCAGATGAAATATTTCCCATTTGGAAGTCAGCCATCTGTGAGTAGACCAATTTTAACCATTAGTATGAAGTGTTTTTAACCCATGATCAACAATGCCACTGGTATGATCCGGTTTTAGGGTATTAAAGAAGTAATAGAATGAAGAAACAAATATCTTATTTTTCAACATAACCAACATTTTATTAAATATTTCTTTCAATGGCTTCTTAACTTTTCTGTTTCGCTAAAAATAAACTGAATTTTCGTGCTTGGGCCGGCAACTTTTTGACCTTACTACATGGAGCCTTCAAATTTTTATTCTATTGATCAGATGGTTATGCATATTTTTTTATAATTTTTTTATTCTTTTGGAAGAGCAAACAAAACTGGCTATATGTAATGTCAATTATGTACTCATTTTACCTGTAATGATTGATGCCAAACTGAAGGCAACTATTTTTGATTTCAAAAAATAGTACATTGGATTAGAATAATTTTGTCTATGTTGGGTTATGGAATTGTGCGGTGAGATCATATGGAGCTCTGACTATCAAGCTACAGTGGCCAACAGTACAGTATACTACGGATTTGAGGAGACTCGTACGGAAATCCAATGTGATTAGAGTAAAATGATTCATATATTTTTTCACTGTGGAGACTGTTGACATAGAAGTTGAAAGAAAAAAGCAAATATCACACGAGTAAACACCCAATACTGAAAAGATATGACAACGTTCATCTCAATAGAGAGCATTCAATAAAGATTTGATTGGTTTATAAAAATCCGAACTCAAAATCAATGGGAATATTACAGGTGGAATGACGGCAGGCAGCATTAGCCAATGGCTGGCATCACCAGCCGACCTGGTAAAAGTGCAGGTGCAGATGGAGGGAAAGAGACGCCTCCTCGGTCACCCTCCTAGAGTGCGCGGTGCTTGGGATGCTTTTCTGCAAGTTATCAAAGCTGGTGGAATTAAAGGACTTTGGAAAGGTAGCGAACCGCACCATCGAAAATTGTTTCTAGCCATTTTGTGATATTATAATTTGATGAAAAAATTGTTTTTTACCATATCTGTTCTGTTTGTTGAGCATACTCATCTCAACCCAAAGGCTTTCTATGAGAATTGTTTGTTATTAAATCATCAGTGTCTTCTTTTGTTTAATAATATGTTACTTTCACAGGATCTGTGCCCAACATGCAGCGAGCTGCACTTGTGAACCTGGGAGACCTTACAACATACGATATAGCGAAACAACATATTGTCGCTCACACGGGCCTAGCTGACGAATGGCCTCTTCATTCTCTAGCCAGCTTTGCCGCGGGTTTCATGGCAGCCGCACTCGGAACCCCCGCTGATGTTATCAAGACGAGGATTATGAATCAGCCGACAGATGCAACGGGAAAGTGAGTTGTACCATTATATAAAATTGTTTAATTTTTTCCGTATATAATGAATACCATAGAAATTCAGGATCAATTTTCATTGCATGAGCATGAATGTGGCAAGCATATAAAAATTCTAAGGACATGTGTATGAAGATCTAAGAGTTTTTTTTGGAAAGATTGAGAAATAAGTTTTGCTGCCTGCTTTTCAGGGCTTTATTTCCATAATTATTTATTTTGATTTTACACAAGTAAACCTTTCATTTAAAGTGAACCCGCTTTTATAGAAGAGCAGCAGGCAAGTTCACTTCTTGTCTGGTGACTAACTATTGCGCTTCATTCAAAGATTGAGATCCCCGGATCCAAATCCGAACTTTTCCTACATTGATCCTTCAGTTTTACATACTCCAACATTATATTTTATGTAAATAAATCTTATATTTATATGTGTAACACATGAATTTATTTAAACTATTGCTTTGTTCCAGGGGGTTATTCTACTCTTCATCGTTGGACTGTTTACGAAAAACGGTCAACGCTGAAGGTTTCTTGGCCTTGTATAAAGGCTTTTTACCGGTTTGGATTGGTATGGCTCCGTGGTCCCTGACGTTCTGGCTCAGCTTTGAGAAGTTCCGACACTTGCTCACCCCTGCCGACGACGACCACTAATGTATTCTCCAACTGTTACCGAGAAGAACCGATATCAACATAATTCCATATCTTCCAGAGAAAATTATTTTAGTTGGGTGCTATATTTCTATTCGCACACATTGGTACTCCAGTGAATGAAGTACCGGTCATTAGTTAATATTTTCAAAGAGTGCTATTCGGTTGATGCTTAACCAATTAAAGCGATTCATCTGAAAGTATACTGCCAAAGGATATCTTTCTCGCATAAACATTTTTATCATACAGCTAAACAAATTTTTGCATTTATTTTTTCAAAAACAATCTAGGTACATGATTGAAATTTATATTGGGTGATGTAAGTAAAGGAAATAAAATCTAGCATAGCTGATTATTTTGGTTTGTGGGTTAAGATAAAATGTGATGTATTAATATGGGAGTAAAGATTTTGTTACGAAATTTGATGACGGGGGCATTTGCTAAATTCATTTCAATATGTCAACTGTAAACAATATTAATTACAGGAAGTACTCAATATTCTCAGTTGGATACTGAAAATCAAGCCATTGGGAGGAAGAAACACAGCATTTATTTACATACTCCAAAAATTTTAGGTCCATAAAAATGCATCTATGTATTTAATATCTAGGAAATTATACAAAAGTGTATTAAAGTCAAGGACTGCCTGTACTGAAAATAATCAGTACACATAAAAATGCTTAGTAAATTTCTACTGCCTCCTGATTGAACGCATTTACATATAAATGTTCCTCAAATTTACATATGATAAGAGAAGGCTTATGTTGATCTTCTTTAGTACAATATTGTACATGTATGCCAATCACAGGGATAAAGCAATGTCATATTGGTTTTTTAAGAGGACATATTTGAAATGATATGACTTGTGTGAAGTGTCTCAGGGTATTGGGTATCATATTTAAATTTCAATGACCACAAGGTTGCTCAATATATTATAAAATATATTTTTTTAGCCAGTCATAGAAAGCAGTGTTCAAAATACCACTGGGCAATATAAAATATTTACTCTACCTTTTGGAAACTTTACTAAAACACGTTTTATTTGACGCACAATTCTCTTCTATTTTTTTATGTATAATAATTGTTTTATTTGTTATAGATAGAAGCGATCCTTTTATTATTCATAACATATTCAACATGTTTTTTTCACACATTGCACATGTAGAAGGATCCCTCAAAATATGTTCTGCTTCTATTTATCATGATAACCGTTTTTTAAATATGATTCTGTCAAATTAATAATTAGCTACTCTTAATGGAAACCAACGCCAAAATTTATTCCATTCTATTCATATTTATATCGCAGTGCATCTCAAATTCTTTCCTACAAAATCATTGTTTTTTACATGAGTTAAACAGGGATGTCTTAATAGTAATTATTTAATTAGTGGACAATTCTATCGATTGGTATAAAAAAATCTAAACAATCATTCTCCGATGTATTGATGTAATTTTCAAAAGAGCTTATAGGCAACGTTTCGTCCTGTAGACTCTTTATTTGCAAGATAATAATTAATGATCCCTTAGTACTGAAAATTAAATTAAATATTCCTTCATTGAAAGATTGTTTTTGAATCAGTTGAATAATTAAAACCTTTACAGCAAAATCATAATATATTTGGAAATACAGCTATGTATATTATAAGGTTATTTTGACGCTAATGCCGTTTTTGTATTGATCCATTTGGATGATTTGTCGCACTCTACCTGTCATCTATAGGTTATCTATGCTGTCATCACAGGTACTGCGAATTTCAGCTTATCAATACAAATGCAAAAACTCCATCAGCAGTTTGTGTTAATAGAAATCATATTTTGCTTGCTTGATACTAAAAATACTAATGCAAAAAGGGTCAACTGCAAGTCCTATGGATTCCTGTGTCTATCTTTTTGATCCTTTAAAAACCCCCTAGCTGAAAAGAATAGTCTTTTATCACGTCTCTCCCTTTGGATTTACCTGTGATGTATTGTGACAACGCCACCAAATATTATATTTTAATTATCCCGGATTTTTTTTTAATTAATGCCAACATTAAAAATATTGCCATAATAATATTAAATTAAATTATCTTTCCAAATTTTTAAATGTGCCAATTATTCGTTCGTCTTCTTTTTGCATAAATCATAAACTTACTGTCATATTATTTCCAGTCGCAGCAAAACACAACAGAAAAATATAGCACAAACCCAAATTTAGAAATGTTCATTTATCTTCACAAGCATATCATTTATAACAGCTCACATCCAAAAGAAAATGCTTGGTATATAAAGATGTGTAGGTACTGTGTGTTTTCTGTCTTCTTTCCACTGCTATACAACCATATTTTGATTTTTTTTTTAAATAAATTTTCATCTACTATTATTTATAATTTTGTCATTCTTGGCATAGATATAATTTTGATCATTATGACATAGATGGCTTGAAAGTTTTTCAACAGTTTTGTGTTTCTGGACTTGAATCTAATAATGGTAAACCTATTATTTAACAAAATGATTATTTTTGTACCATTGTCGTGCTCATACAAATGTTTATTACACTAATTTTATAGAGTATATTTTTGTCAACATAATATAAACGACCTGTGATCAAATACATTATAACTAAGCATTAATTGGACTTCTGGAATTCTGACTTAGTCATCGATTTTATCTCGTAGAATAATAAGCCTAATTCTTGAAATCACTTGAGAAAAGTTCATATCCTTATCTGTGACTTTATATTCTCCAAGTAAACGCTAGCAGGTATTTTTCAACATCTAGAAGCTTTAAGATGCAATCTTAACTCCTCAGTTTTGGGCTAATTTAATTACTTATCCATTTACAGAAGTCAAATTCTTTCCCTATAAACAGCCTTAAATTGATCAAAGTCAGATAGAGAATTTATAACAATAATTTGTTTCATTCTCTTTTGCCATTTCTGCTCTTTTTTCGGAGATTATGGCCACAAAAATTTCTTATCAAGTCATCTCATAGTCATGTAAGAAGAGACCGGCAGTGTTCATGCTACCTGGAGGATCCCCAGCACATGAGTAGTCACTGCAAATTGTAAAATTCTGGGATGTAACTTCTGATTTCAAGAATTAGGTCTTTGGTCTATTTTCTATAATAAGTACCTCATAGAAATTGTATGTACAAAAAGTACAATGTAACATTTATAGCATAGCGTAGTATAAGTGTTACCACTCGTTATGTACAGTTTTAGTTTCGCTTCAGTAATGATGCTCAATTTATTTTATTTTATGTGTTTTGAAAATCTTGTTTTTTGTTGGCATAAATAAATAATTCCAACAAAAAGTAGAGCATTTCATTGAAAACCTTTAGCCTTTTTTACCAATAGCAGTTAAGAAGTCCTCTAAGTATGACATCACACCTTAATGGTCTGAAAATATTGGAAGGGTTCAAAACCTTGATATCTGATATTGCCATTTATGAAGACCTATTTAGTTTGCAGAGTGAATTTAAAACTTTGTTTCCTCAAAAAAAAATTGAATCATTAGTCGTTACAATACCATCATGATATTTTTCCATCATATAATGCATAAACACTAAATTTATTAATGCTTTGTCTTTTGAGATGGTATGTTTTTATCAGATAGTATGCTACAGTTATCCATGTATTCTAAACTTCAATTCTGGTTATCAGAGGAGCACATATAATCCATAGACAAATTGATGTCTGGACCGCTATATTATTTGAACTTTGAAAAAATGATTATCAAAAGATCATAATCCTGAAAATCTATTAGTTAGTGATTTGCCCTTTTCTTAAAGTCAACTTCCCAACCGCGTAAAATACACATATGTCCTTGCAGATACAGCTATTTACATGCCAATTAAAAGTCATCCATGAAGTACTTTTTATAACAACTCAACTTTGCTTAAAAATGTATCCTATAACAATTTATAAGTTTAATTTAATTTTAAAATGAACTTCCACAAAGTTTCCATCGAATGTATATTTTTAACCATGTCCGCTCCCAACTTGGAGCATATGGACTACTCACAGAGTTTATCTCAACATATATTTTTCTACGAAAACTGCTTGTTACTCAGTTGCTCAACCTCTCTTTTTTCGAAGAGAGTAGGGATGGAAAGGATACGAGGACTAGGACAGGACTAGTGATTAGCTAATCACTGTCACTGTGCGTCGCTCTTTAGGATTGGAAAGGTGGGAAGGGATTTTCAACAACACATACATCCATGCCTTTGTACAGATTTATTCAATAAAAAAAATCCAGTCGTACCGGCAATCGAACCCGGGCGGTCCGGCACGCAAGCCAACAATGTTGACACTGTGCCGCGGAAAGGTAAAACATCAAAAACACTCATGTCTTCAAATACAAATTTATAAATCGGCAGAAGAATAATATTATAAATTTGTCTATAACTAAAGCCAACAACGTTGTCCACATGTCTATCACTCGGCTGTTGGCCTAACAGATAATATAATTTCTTTGAATATCTTGTGAAAAATATTTTATATAAAATTATAATTAAAGGCTTTATTTTAATTAATTTATTGCAATAAATTTTATTGGAAGCGAGAATCTTAACATTAATTTGACATGTTGAATGCACCAAAACAAGCTTTTTTTTTTTAAATTACTATGAATAAAAATTTAATATTCAATTTCCAGGTAAGTGTATATTACTGTAACTAATAAACTGGGGAATAATATTCACAAATATGAATGAAAAATTTCATTAGGTAAATTTATAATTACTATAAATCAACCAAAGAAAATGCTCACAATTTTTTTTACAATATAAGTTGCAAACATTGCTATTCAGAAACTTGACACCACTGACGCTGTCACCGCCGTATGTCAATTTTCTCTATGACCATAGACATATGTTTTATCTATGTTGTATGACATTTAAATGGTTCGTAACTATTGACGTGTCCATAAACCGAGTGTTAAAATAGATAAAATAAAATGGATTTCTTTAAATCGATCCCGACTTATATCGATTATGCTGGACAGGCCCGTGCGGAGCAGCTTTACAGATTTATCATAACACTTTTCAGTATCGTAGGACTTGTTTGGGGTTATATCGTTCAGCAGTTTTCACAGTCAGTTTACATCCTCGGCGCCGGCTTTATCTTGGCAACAATTCTGACAGTGATTCCCTGGCCGATGTATCGAAGAAAGCCGTTGCCATGGCAAATGCCTGAGAACCAAATCTCTAAACGATTCGGGAAAAAAACAAGAAACAAGGAATAGATATGGATTGACCAATAATCATTCTGCAAACTACCTATTCGGCTCCAAATTTTTGTAACTTTTTAACTTTAATTCCATTGTTTAAGAAATATAATTTTGAGTAAGTGTAATTGTTGTTTTATTGTTTTGACCATGCTTAAACGTATCAAATAGATTATTTTTAATTTGAAGTAAATATCTGGTGCATCTATAAAAATATGAGTATTATATGTACGATGGATAACCTTATTTTTGAATATTTCTGTTACGTCTTACAATATACATAATACAACCTCAGGTTGTGAATAAATTGTTTCTGGAAATGTGCTTGTAATCCAAACCAAATTAACTCAAGATATATTGGAATCTCGAATGTTTCATTCCATTCAAAAATATTAATATAAAAAAGATTAATACAGTACACCTTGTTACTTATTGATTGAATTGGCATTTACTTGGTAGAACTCCATTATACTGTACCTTGTTATCTAGAGAGCTGAAAATCTTACACTTGTAGTTCCTGAGAATGCTAGAACTTGTCCCTTATGGGTTTTTAATGTGAACTTCTGTTCACGTAGGTTGAGCAGTAATAAAACACACATTTTTTTTAAATATGTTTACACATACCTTTATGTATTAATAAAACAAAGTAATGTCAGTATTTGCAGACAAATACAGACTAGAATGGTTGCAATAATTCTTAATTTATTTTTACACTGAAAGTATGTTTCTATGAAAGATCAGTCTCACTAAATGTAACAATATTTACAAATAATTAATTGTCTTAAAATTTCAAAGTATCGTTTGAAAAGGGTGACTAGTCATAACAAACGAAACAATGAATATAAATGTGACAGGTGGAAGTAACATCTTGATATTTTAGAAATGAACATTCGTCTTATAATATATTGAGTAAAAAATTCATCATCCCAATGTTATAAATTATAATATTTAAAAATGATATTGAAAACACTTGAAAAAGCATCAAGTGTACGGTTTTTACTTGACCATGCACTCATCAAACTTGGGCCTTAACAAGTTTCACCTCAGGTAGGCTTATCATACGTCACGGTTTGACCGGAATTGTCCCGGTTCTCAACCTTGGGCCCAGTTTTCGTTTTGCGTGCTGATGAGACGTGTTTCGTTTCGCGTGTCGATGGGACGTGTTTCAAAACTTCTGACTTCCAAATTGATCTCAAATTATTGGAGTCGAAAATCTCCTGCATCCAAGTTGATATTAATTTCAAGATTTACCTTCTTATGAATGGCTACCAGTCATGTTAACATACCCTCTTTCCTCATGTGTTCCTAAAAACAGTATATAGTAGGAAGGATTACTAACTACTAGACCTGCCTTACCATCACTTCATCCATACTCGATAAAGAGATATTGCTACATAACAACTTCTATAATATTGGGACTGGAGGACGTGGTAGATTTATTTTTAAATATTCTGTATAAATAAATAAATAAATGGCGACGTTTTGGAGGACTGCGGGGAAATGGTAAAATTTTTTCAATACATAATCCATCATGTATTATTTGTTTGTATAAATTGGTTATAACTTATCACGAGATAGCTCTAACAGCCCACAAACCATTATTTGGTGCACACACTATTTTATTCTGTCATAAGGATACGCGATCGCAAAAGATTCTCATTTAGATAAATGTGTAGCTAATCGGAAAAAGCTTTTTTGCCATCTAACGATTAACGTGGCTTTATAAAAATACAATTACATTTTTAAAAAAATTTATATGAAACAACCTAAGGTGAGGTAATTCAAAAAATTTACCTCATGTTCTAATACTGTCACTACGTAATAATTTAACAAAAAATAAATAATCTACTCCGCCTCCAACTTTTCTTTCAAATTTTTAAACTTGTCCAAGTCGGATTCTTCATCTATGATTGTAGAAGCGGCACGGTGCCCACTGGTAAACGAGGATGACGTTGTTTCGGATGCAGCTGACGAATCTACAGCTGTATCAGTCTTCTTCTTATCTTCAGTCACTACGTCTTCTTGGATGTCGTCATTTTCCATCGGAAACACCTGATGCAGGGTTATGATTGCAAAAACAACAGGCAAGATGTAGTTGAGGCGGTACAGGGCAAGAGGCGTGGCCATTATCACTATCACAGCTGTCGCGTACAACATCTTACTAATGATATCGTAGAATTTGCTAGAAATAAATAAAAAGTTTATATAGATAACCTATCTGAACACACAGGAAATTGAAACAATGGCATGTTAAGAGACGCTCACATTAATCCATTATATCAAGGTCCTTACAGTATATTTTTTAACTTGAAAGTCACAAATAATCCCTGACAACTTATGCATTCATCGTGGCAACTCTTATTATGTCTTTTCTATCTCCACTTATTCTCCTCATTGAGCATATAAGATACTTAGTGTGACAGCTTAACAATTTCACAATAAGAATGAACATTTTTACTGACTCATTTAATGTATTATGTATCTGTCTTAATTTTGTTTTCCATATACGTGTCTTTTCTTTATGCAAATATTTGTGAAATTGGGTCGATTAGGAAGGGATAGAAACATCACATACATTCACGCTTTTTGATTCAAATATACATATAATAAAATGGAAAACTTCTTACATGTTAGGTTTTGGGACGTCCATTTGCCAAAGTAAAGCAGCGCTCGTGCTCATTATTACGCCTGGAATGAATGACGAGTCACTTTCCAAGACTTTGTTGTACCTGCAAAATATTACAATTCATAAATTCGATCATATTGAGTTCATTTCTGAATCGATTATAATCTCTGGCTGCAAGAATTTAACTGTCAAAATCTTATTATAAGTTATATTTCAAATGAAGACCTACAAAAGCATTGCATTATTTATATAATTAAATTGATAGCTTTGATATTTAACGTATTGTGCAACAAATAGTGACATGTGTTTCACCTCTGTAAGAAGCATCTTCAGACATTGTAAGATAATATTCACAACTTACTTGAAATTATGTGCCCATGTTAGGAGGGCGGGAACATTCAACAGGGTCACTGAAATCCACAGGAAGAACATAGCAAAATGAAAATGCAGAGGACCCATCTGAAATACACTCCTTTCTTTAGGGGCCTTTTTTTCAACATCATTTGTAACAGTTTCTTTTACTGCATCTACACCAGCAATAACTTCGAGTGACTTCTCTTCGGAAACAGTCGACACTTCCGTGGAGTCAGCTGCGACGACTGGACTTTCAACCTTGTCAGATTGCACAGCAATCTCTTTGTCGGTTGAATCCTCTGACTCGTCAACAGCCAGCTTATCAGCCACCTTGACCATAGTAGTATTGTCAGTCTCTGTATCTCCCACAGTCATCAAAGCGAGATCATCAGAAGTATTAACGATTTCTTCAGTTGCATCAGATGGTATATCAGGTTTACTTTTCCTGAATTTTTTCGCCACTTTCGCGATTGTTGCATAGAAGAAATCTTCCAAATAATCTTCATACATCTTGGTAAGCTGAAAGAAAATAAGCCATTTCAAATGTTAATTCCATTGAAAGAAAACGGATATATCGGCACACTCTAACACGCAATAATAAAAGTGGAAATATATTTTTAGAGGAACAAAAGAAGCATTTTTTAACTACAAGTACAGGGGATCCAAATATTTGTTTTGTATTCTAAGAACTCTGCTGTGTGAGTCAAATATTTTACTATATGTTAATTTCCAAGATTCATACTTGAATTAAAAACAACCTCAGCAGAAAAAAATACACATTGAGTGTCAGAGGAGTAAGAGGTTTTTAGATTGAAACATGACTTACCAAGAAGAAATAGAAGGCGGCTCCAACAGCAAGCGCTGCTGCTCCACACGAGGAAGAACAGACTGCTAACAGCAGTGCTCCGGCTGCTCCTGGTGCCTTCCTTAGGGCACTACCTAGCCATTCCCACACCCTACCCCCTCCTGCTATCCTGAAATAAGAAAATAGCCAGTGTCAATCTAGGTAGTCTCTAATGTTTTTAATGTCAGTTCAAATCTTTTTGTGATTTTTTTATAACCTAAAAAACGTATTCACTATTTTATGTTTCGGATTTAGTAATTCCAGTATTAGACTTAATTTAAATGAATATGATTTTTAGACTTGTTGTTATCATATGATTAGTAACAATTAGCTTCTCACAATAGAAAAAATTAAAGAGAAAGAATATCCCATATACAGGTGGCGGGTTTCTAACTGTCACCGCTTTACCCTTTTCCTCAAAATCTTTGATCAAACATAAATGCACCATTCCTTTATTGCAATTCAATGTACAAAACATAAATTATTTTTCAATTTGAATCAATGTATAAAGAGTCAACTGCATTAGTAATTAAAACAATCCAGAAAACCTTTGCATCGATCAAACTCAATAGACCGTTTAGCTCAATAATACTAAACCTTTTTTGTCTTCGGGCCACATACATATATTTGTAAAGCTACGCGGGCCGCAACGCTATACTGGTATGACAAAAAAAATATGAAACCCCCCACCTCCCATTTTTTTGGAAAACAATTTGAGATTTAAAAAATTATAAACTAAAACAGAATAATAATAATAGTACATCACTTATCATTAGCAGCCTACGGTTCCTTAAAAATTACAATAGTGAAAAAAGTAAAACTCAAAAGTAATATGTATCCAAACGTTTATTTCAAAATTAGTGTGATTTTTGACATTGAGATAAATTTTCAACAATTTTAGAGAAATTGGGAATAATTGCTGCATGCTACCCTCAATACATCATCTAGGTGAGAAGTCGATTCCTGTATACGTTTTTTTGCATATTTCATTTTGGAATATAATGATTCACAAAGTTATGTTGATTCAAACAATGTGAGGAGCAGGAAAGCACAATTTTTTACAGTCTTGTATTTTTCAGGAACTAATTTCTAAAAATGGATGTACTCCTTCCCTCTCTTTTTTTCTTCAAAAGTAGCTTTCAGATTATTATCGTTCTAAAATTGGATAAATTCGTCAAAAAGCTCTGTATAATCATATCCCAATGCAGCTAAATTTGCTATAGTGGCTGTTTCTAGGTGCCAGGGATTTTCTTTAAGTAACAAACAATTCTTGACACAACGTAAATCCTTAAATCTGATCTTAAATTCCATAGCTAAGGCAGCTAAATAATTTAAAAATATCGTATATTTTTCTTCAGAAACATGTATACCATCTTGTTTAGCTTTTATTACAGTTGGAAAGTTTTGCAATACTTGGTTCTCTATTTCTTCGTGGTAGATGTTTAATTTCTCTTCAAAAGCAAATACTTTATTCTCCATCTGCGTAATGATTTTATTTTCGCCATGTAAGCCATGATTGAGTTCATTAAGTTTTTCTGTGATTTCACACAGAAAAGCTTAAAGACACCACCATCCATCATTATTAAGTTCGCTGTAAATGTGGGAATAAATCTAGCGTGTGCAATAGCAACACTCTTATACTAGATCTGATGTTGACACGACAACGACAATCCTCTTTGGGTGTCACTATCTGTACGTCAAAGTCAAAATTAATCTCAAGATATATGAAATATAGAATGCTAGATTTTGTAAATCATGTCCCTGATAATAAATGTGTTTAGGGCCGCACAAAAATGCTAGACAAAAATGCAGGTTGAGTATGGTTGGTTTAGCTTATGGATAATTAATTAAGAAAAACTAATTTTAGTAAATATTAAATGAAAATCAATTGTCACCGTTAAATAAATACTTGCCTTAGTAAAACTTTGTGTGTAAGTTGTCCAGAAAAAATCAACAGTCCCCAGAGGACAGCTCCCAGGACATGCGTCAAGCCCAGTGCCGTCATGAACAGGAGCAATGGCAAAATGAGGAATATTTGAGATAAGCTGGCACCAATCATCAGGACTGAGGATTTGCTTCGAAACAGCGCCACACTCCTGAAATATATCAATATGATTATGTTGTTTTATTCAAATTCCACCATCATAAAGCAAAATTCTATGATTCCTGTTATGAAAATACTGAATACACCAATTTCGCATGCAGATATATATTTATGGAATAAAAATCATTTGGATAATATGCGTCATCGTCATCAATTGCAACACAGAAAGATATTGACAGCGGGTTTAAGGTGACATTCAATGTTATTAATTAAATACTACCAAAAAAATAGGTGCGTTGCAATGCCACTCAAAGAAAGAAAGTGTTTGAGTTAAAATTTTGATTTAATTTTCCTTCTAAAGGAAAAAAAAAACCCGTAATCCATTTTGTAATTTCATAATTTAAAATGTTAAAATGTTAGAATTTATCTTGCTTCATTACTTAAGCAAACTTTGCGATAGTAAGTCTGAAGATGCCTCTGAAAGAGGCGAAACACGTGTCACAGTTAGTTACACAATACGTGGAATAATCAAAGTTATTTTAAATTTTATATTAAAATGAACTTCCACAAAGTTACCGCCGAAACCATCGAAAATGTTTTATATTAACTTACGAGACGAGAGATATCCCCATACGTGCAGCCATCACCAGATAATACGGCTTGACATGCTCGCCGCACAACGCTGAGTGGAAAGATCCACCTCCTTCTTCATTGACTGCCATATTAGCTGCCCAGTGGCGCAGGACCAGTAAAACTATCGCTGCAAAGTATGCTGGTAGAGAGGTTGCATAATGACGGGAGAACTGGCCAAGGCTATCGTACGGAGATGTAACAATGCTGAAATTGAATTACGTAAATTTATAAAACAGTTGATGTGGTGTTGATAACTCTCGAAGCAAGTTCACAATATACCAATATAGAGCTGAATCTTGAAATACCTGACAGTATATGTGCAAAGTGGATCCAGCGTGAGGGCAAGCTTCACCACCTTATCGGTATTGTTGGCTCGATCACTTCCCGCCATCAGTCTGATCCTCATCGGTGCTTTGAGCGTCTCCCTGTAACGGCATGTGCACAATATTGAGTGAAAAATATTTTCCAAGCTCAAATTCGCTTTAAAACGCAAATTCCGGGTAGGGACCCGGCCACATTTACTGTACAAAGTTAATTTATATTTTACAAATAATTTTCCCCAGATTAAAATCTGCTCCATAATTATAGCTTTTGTTAAATAAAGAGCTATCCCAGTGTGGATCATATGGAGTAATGGAGTTGTTCTCAACAGAAGTTGTTCTTCGCAGTCAATCAATCTCTTTTTTTTCGGAGAGAAAGGATAGTAGCATAGGGCTAGGACTGGAATAGGGGTTAGCTAATTGCTCTTTATTAATATAATAAAAATAATAATACATTTTTAGTACTTTTTCCACCTAAAATTTATTTGATCAGGACCGGTTTCGCTCATGGCGAGCATTGTCAACTGATGATCTGTTGACAATGCTCGCCATGAGCGAAACCGGTCCTGATCAAATAATTTTATGTGGAAAAAGTACTAAAAATGTATTATTATTTTTATTATAATGCCTTTCCAAGTATTGACAGTGAACACCTTAAAAGTGCTCTTTATATACTTTGTTTTTAGGATCGAATGATATGGAAGTAGTTTAGACATCACAGATAAGCCTTGGAACATAAATCTATAAATTCATTGATAAATCCAATCTGGGATTCAAACTTATGAGCTCTGCAAACAAATCGAATAACGATGACCACTCAGCTTTAGGCTCAGCAAATAAATTATTGTTTAATACCAAATGCGCAATTCATCACCTTTTATAAATAGACCACAAGATATAAATAAACTCAAAATTAAATAAAAACAAAATATGCCTTACGTAAACTGATGATGAACAGCATGACCATCGGCCCAAGGCACCAACAATTGAGCGCTCGCATGATACGTTGCAGGACACGCAGGAGTAGTACCGGTAATAGGCTCCACAGAAAGCAGATGAGCCTGGTACAGCATCTCTAGTCCGGCCAGAGAAATATCATACCTCAACGCCCCCGGAGTCGTTCGCTCAATAATAGTTCGGCGCATCGCATTATAAATGGGCGGCGCATCAGCATTTACAGTTCTCAAAGATTTATCATAAATGTCAACTGTTACTCGGACCTGCAATCATAATGTATTCAAATTTTATAGAAATATTATTTTATAGTTGACCTGAACTTACTTTTTCTTCCCAAAAATAAAATGGCAAATGGATAATTAATTAAAAAGATATTAAAAGTTTGAGTAAATCAAAATCACTGGATGAGCCAATTCATTACAGGACATTGTGGTTTTGGTACCTCTCTGTAAGCAATTTGGTAAGCTCTGTGAGCTTGGCCAGTTAGTGGATAGGCTAGCATGCAAATGTGGCACTATAAAGCAGGATTTATTCATGGCAAAGTAGTATTTTTTTTATTCCTTGCTTTGTAGCTATAAATCGCTATGATGCTTTTATAATTAAGATTAAAAAATCATTTTAGCTTTCGTCAATAGTAGTCATAATCGGGCATGTAATAATTTATAAAGAAAACAATAGATACAAAAGTTATTTACTGGTTTATAGGTGGGAGAGACTCTCAAGATGATGTGCGACCATTGAGGATAAGAGGCACGGAGAGCTTTGAGGTTCAGCGTAGCCGTACGTCTACGACCAGAATTAGAAATACTCCAATGACCCAATTGCGATAGATGACGACCGTTCAAACTGCAATATTAATATTAATACACACATCAATTCCAACATTTTACTGAGCGATTATAATCAAATACTTCATATTGAGCTGATTGGATTTCTTACCAGACTCTGTACTGTCCGTGAACATATTTCGCCTGACATCCATACAGCCAGTCCTTATTGTCAAGATCTACTACTTCAAATGTTACGGCTTCATGATGCGGAGAGTCGGTTAGTCGCACCATGTAATACCATGTCCTGGAAAAGGATAACATTTAATTTTTTTTTTTTAAATAAGCCATGTCCATAAATATGATGCCTCTATGAATTGACCTTAAATTAGTATTGATACTCACTTGCTAACACCTTTCTCATGGTTGACGGAGTAAGTCCTACGGCTATCTTCATGCCAATTAGCGTCGGGCAAAAATTCAGCCTGCTGATTGTAATATGAATCGTTCATATTATGACCTGGCTAAAAGCAAAAAATTAAAACATTAAATGCATATTTTTTACCAACCATATCTAATAATGAAGTGGCTCAAGCAAGACTATTTTGCAAGAACTAGTAGTTATTCAATTGTTAATACTCTTTTTCAGAGGGTAATGAAAGAAGTATAAAAAAGAAATTAAGAAGTCAGCCGATCAGTCAGAATTATCAACTGATGAGCGAAACTGGTTCTGATCTTCATAAAAATGTATTTTTATATTGGAAGTAGTACAAAAGAAGGTGTTTTATTTATTTAAAATAATGGCTTTCCACCAAGAAATGCCAGTTGACATAAAAGTCATTTATTACCATCAGGAAATGTTTTCCCATATTAATAATATGGGCAGTGTCAGTCGTCAATTGTTTTGTAGATGGATCAATTATTTTGAAGAGAAGCCGGTTCAGCACCAGCACGAGTTGTTTACACCAGACAATGCAGAGGTGGTCAGTGGAAAGCCAAACGCCAGGTATTGCCGTAGTCTGTAAATAAACAATTATGAAAAGGTGAGAAGTCAAAACATTACAATGTCTGTGGTTTTCAATAGATATTCTTCATTTATAAACAAAAGAATATATATGATTGTGTAGTGACCAAAATTCACTTCTATGCCTCTATGGAAATATTAGAATTATCGCAAATCACTTTCCTACTATTAACACTACGCCAGTAGCAGGTGGATTGTGAAAACAAACACTTGTGGAATATATAATTAGGATTAAATTAGATACAGGCATAGTGAAGAGACAAATGACTGGTAGTGAAGCTAATAAGAACTGAAGAGTGAGTAACTTGTAGAAAATCAACATCTATTTTCAAAGCTTAACATGTGGTTAAACCTTAGTTAAGTGCTGTTTTTTTACACTGAAAAGCAGTACGAGCAGAATGCAAGTATTTTTTTTATAAAATAATGAAGCCACTAAAAAACAACTTTTCCTTCTTGGATGTTCATAAATGCAAAAAAAAATAGATACACAAATGTAGTAAGTAGAGAAGCAACACAGTTCAATATTCATTTTATATCATTTTAGTCTCACCAATGTTTGAATATCACTATGACGAGACGCTGTAAGTGATGATGGCACCAAGAGGTCCCGCACTCCTCCCCCGATTGTAATCAAAACCTTACTCTTCCAAATTTTCGCTATCGGCAGCAGATTACTCGTGTTGGCCGTCTTTAAATCCCAATGTTCGTCTATTCTCTTATAAAAAGCATTCATATGATTGTCAGAATTCACAACAGGCATCCGATGCGGTGTTGCAAGTGTCAAAATTAAGCTCACGATATTTCTGTTTTGAGAATAAGTCATCAGCGATTTGGCAATTACGCCACCCTAAAAATTTTGAAAAAAAAGTTATTGATGCGATGCATTCCAAACGAGCATTATTTGAATTCATCACATTTACACATATAAATAAAACATTCTGGGAGAAGTTACATATGGATAGATAAATAATGTAGATCACAACAGTCAACTGTGAGAATAAAGCCTTCTTTCAATGGATTCGGTACCAACATTGTGGAGGTTAATTTTAATATGAAATTAGGCCTGCATTATTGTTTCAAAATTTATTCAATACATGTAATGTGACATTGATTAAGAACACACTGTATCGCGAAAGGACAAGATTTTTACTCGCTACATGCTGGAAAGCTAATAGATGTGAACGGTTTCAGTCATCATAAACAAATTTAAGAGTTTTTAAATCCACATCATTCGGATAATAATGATTAATAGAAAAACATTTTACTTTATTGTATATATGGCCTGTAATTCGAAAGGTCAAATTCATCAATTATAATAAACCTGCATACCATGGAATGTCCAATCAAAATGACTGATGAGGGTTTTTGGTATCTTGTATCATCGTTTGTCTGGTAAAGGTTTAATATAGCTTCGAGACATTTCGATGAAAATTCAGTCTGTTTTTTTAGGACACCGCCGAAAATCCCTGATCTTTCATCATTAAAATCAACTGAAACACAAAAAAAATGGCGTAAGATGTCAGAAATACCACAATATTGAAATAAAAGTTTGTGAACACGGAGTAAATAAATATTAGAAGATATTGAATTACTAACCTGCAAAATAGTCAAAATGAAAAGAATGCTTAGATGAAGGTAAAGACTTTCGAAGAGCCACGGATGCAAGCGATCTCACCTGTTTATGGCTACCAACATTGCCAGGTAAAAACAGGACAGGAATCCCGTCAAACCTAAAAACAAGACATTAATTAGAAAATGTATCCTACCTTGTCTAAAACTTTAAGCTTCTTATTACAAATCCATAAAGAAAAACAAAAAGAGATCAAGTGTGTATATAATATTATGTATTAAAAAAAGAAAATGAGATGCAATTATTTATGTTGTAAGTTATATACGTATGTAATGATTATGTCTGGAATGTTTGTTACACTTTTTGAAAAAAATTAATAGAAATTTTTGGCATTAAGAAGCTGCTGGATTTTCGGTATGAACCACCCAAAAATGGATACATCCAAAAGGGTTGAATCTCAGGACAGATAAATCGGTTGAAATATCGCCATGGCACTATTCAAATCAAATTAACAGCTCAAATTGAATGGATTTTAAAACTTCTGTTTGCATAAAATTGGCAGAGCCAATGGTGAAATATGTAGACAAAAATTTGATTTAATCTTTGGAGCAGTCACTGCTTTACTCTCAATACGTTGTCACCTGATGATGCTGAGCCTCGTTTAGTCAAGATGATGAGTGTTTTTCAATTATTATTGCATTTCCAGTAAAATCAATAAATAAGTATAGATTGGATTCCATTAAAAACATCATAGCATTTCAAATAATAACCTCACAGACCTCATTTTTCTCGCTCTCTCTGTAAACCTCCCTTCACTGTATGCATATAAACTGTATTGTGGATATTGATCATTTTCGGGCACTTGTATTTTCTGGAATAAAAAATGCATGATGGAAAAATATGAATATTTTTTAATGTATGTAAAGTAGAAATACTTTTACAAAAATATTTCGACATTGATTGGATTGACAAATTACTCTTGACAAGAACTCTTTTTATAACACTCCTGATGGAAGCTTATGTTAACAGACATTTTTCTTATGATCCAGTTGTTCAACCTGTTTTTTTTCAAAGAGATTAGGAATAGAAGGATAGGACTAAGACTGGAGAAGTGATTTGCTAATAGTACATGCTACAAATGTTATGTAGTTAACTTTAAACATCTCAGACATCCATGTATTTGAACACCAATTAATTAATGAATCAATTTACTGAACAGTCCATACTAGTATAATATATTCTTTTACAACAAGACAAAATTAATATATTTGTTGTATATTACACTCATTGTCATAAAACCAAACGGAAACATGCTTTGGACATTGACCAAACCAATAAATATTAAGTATGGATAAGAAATCGCTAGTAATACATTATCTTGCTAAAGGTATTGCAGTTGATATGTAGCTATAACATGGTCAGGTAATTATATTTATATAAGTTTGCATAAACAAAAACAGATTGCTAAATACAAAAAATACAAATATCGAAAAGAAATCTGAGTAGTAACACAGTTTTCTGCAAGTAACCAGACTTGTGGAGATTGTCCTTCTGTTTGCTGAGGGTGACACTGAGAACTGTGGACTGCATTTCATGTTTCCCTTATGAAAAGTGACTAAAAAAGGGCTTCATTGTTTTTCAGCATGGTATAATGTTTAATCTCTTAAGACGCATTGTTTGAAAAGTAATCGTTATGGGCCACACAAAAACTATTTAATACAGAGAATGAATAGAAATAATAAAGCTGCATATATTAGCACACTTTTTTCAATAATTATCAAATTAAAAGCTGACAATAAAAATCTTATGTGATATCAGGCTCTGAATGTGATAGAAGTGCAATTATACATGTATTTATGAATAACTTGTCTATACAGGTTATATCAATTGAAAAAATGACAAAAAATTATGATTTTCAGGCCATATTACCAAATTTTCGGAATATGTGCATCTAGCTATAAATGGATACAAAAAAAATATCTAATGTAATCAACAGTTTATTGATTGGTGGAAAATTGAATTCAGAGTTTTCGTAATAATATAATATCTCAATTAAATTACATGAAATCAAAAGGTTGGCAATCTCTGTAGCACTGAGAGAAGTATTTTTAGTTGACGGTTTTTTAATTATAAAAATAACAAACTCTGCAGGAATATGACTTGATCTGAATCCGAGCCAACTGCTGGTTCATACTTATTATTCTGTTACCATTTTACAGATTAGTAACAACTTTTCTTTGTCACTTTTAAGGTGTTCACTGTCAATACTTGGTGGCAAGGCATTATAATAAAAATAATAATACATTTTTAGTACTTTTTCCACATAAAACTTATTTGATCGGGACCGGTTTCGCTCATGGCGAGCACTGTCAACAGATCATCTGTTGACAATGCTCGCCATGAGCGAAACCGGTCCTGATAAAATTAACTTTTCTTTACATAGGTTTTAATGTGCTGGTTGTTTCTCAATTTTCTCTTGGACACGTACAACCACAAAGATGTATTTAGAAATCGGTAAAAACTCTAAAACACATTCTTTTGTTTCTCAAAAGAAGCACCATTGATTCGAAAAAGTTTCAGTTGATATGGAAGTCGTTCAAACAAGTTGAAATGTGTGAAAAAGTGATAGAACTCATGGCAATGTACAAAATTCAAATTTGGAAATTTATTTTCAAATAATTATTTAGAAGCTTTCAC
Source organism: Himalopsyche kuldschensis (assembly GCA_028554975.1). Taxonomy (NCBI): domain Eukaryota; kingdom Metazoa; phylum Arthropoda; class Insecta; order Trichoptera; family Rhyacophilidae; genus Himalopsyche; species Himalopsyche kuldschensis. The sequence continues at coordinate 6,040,211 of JAHFWI010000005.1, forward strand.
CTCCAAATCAGGTATAGATCTTAACTGCCATCATTTGCGGCCGTGTGGTCTTATTTGATGTTAATTCAATGAAGCAGTCAAACTTTAATGTATTTTTTACTCAATAACATAATTATATTTACAGATCTGCAGCCAAACGTTACATTTTTTATTCATTTGAAACAAATAATAAAGAATAATGCCAAAAATCACTGATCAATATATACGGTTTCCGTATCTGTAGAAATATTAATTATTCAATAAAAATTACAGCAATGGCACTATAATTCTTTTGTACCTACTTATTCTACAATTTAAATCAATGATTTAAGTAGTGGAACTTTAGTTTGCAGGGGTGGGACCAAAATCTATCACATCTATGCCAATGATTTAAAAATAAATCAATGCTGATCAAATTGCTGACGACAGATTTAAACGTAGTATATTTACCTTTTTTGTACACCATTGCAATAACAAAGTTATCATTTTTAATTGTATATTATAGGGTGTATTTGGAATGAATTATTTTTGGAACAGATGTCTCAATAAAAAAAAGTTCTTCACAATTATAAATTAATTTGCATGCTGTATTAATAGTAAGCTATAATAATTGTCAATACACCAAAACACTGTGAAAATTTGTCGCTTCAATTTATGCATAAGCCGGTCTTCGGTAATTTGATCGCTATTAATTTAAAAAATGCTCTATTCGAACCTGTCACCCGATGGTTCAATTAAAATTTTCACAGCTCACATACTTTTTAATTAAACATTTCATTGCGCAAAATAACTACACTGATAAGACCGAAAATCTGCACTTTAATAGATAAATGGTACACTTACGACAAACTGCGGATATTCAAACATATATGTCATTTCACAAGCATTTTCTTTGTCACTCAAAAAATTATTAAGTAGACCAACGATAAATAATGACAATAAAATTAAAGATAAAATTTGGAAAATACTGATGAACGCCATGTTTTTGACATATCACTTTGACATTTTTAAATTAATAACATGAACATAGCGGCGAACCAAACTGCTTGCGATATAGTGTTGCTACCAACTATATTATATTTATGAGAAATCTTCATCTATGTATTATATTCATCACCACGCCAAAATCTCTCTTCAAAAATGTGTCATTATTCTTTAATATGATTAATACAGTGATACTCAAACTTTTTTTAAATCTGCAAATAAATGAAAGGAGATTCTGTATTAAACGAAAGGAATTAACCAGGAGTGCAAATGACTGAAATAATATTTTCAAAACAAAACATTTTATCATTATCAAAAATGTATTATCCCACAATCATCGTGCATGTCATGCAAGAAATGATGGTAATTGAAAACTCACTCTTTTAAGGAAGCACATCTTAGCCATGTAAGTCAGGATTTTTTATTGTTGAATGATATCAGCTATATTTGAGTTGGTGAAATCGAACCACTGAGCCCCGAGAGCTTGCCACTTACATCTGTTCTGCGGAGGACAAGGATATTGGAAATAAAAAAAATATTTTCTTATTCAATCAAATTTTAATGATATCTAATGTTTTACATTAAAAACTTTGTAAATTATTTTGAGAATAGTAACACGATTAGGCTTTAAGTTTATTTAACAATATCTTCGCTCCAGCTGTAGTCTGCTTCTTCAGTTTCTTCATCACAGGTTGAAGTAAATCTTTTAATGAATTTTGAACTTCTGAAGAATTATTTTCGAATAAAGCGATGAGGAAAAAGCAGCCTCTGTTCATCGTTATCCAGTGGTTAACCTGAAAAAATAATAGTACATAATATTTACAAAAATGAAGCAACTGACAACTACACATGCAAATTAAAATAATTTTTTAATTTCATTATGTATTAAACTGTACAGAAAAATTGATAGTGACTGCCAGCATACACGATTAGCATGGATAGGGCATGTTTGAGGACAGCATTTGACTTCTCATCCAACAATCTGGTAAGAATTTGGTATAAACAAGGTCACAAAGAAGCCTGCCGAAACATGTTGTATTGTTTTATGCCATGTCTACCAAGAGCAGTGGTCTAACAGTTATACAAGCTCTACACTCTTAATACTTGAATAATTGTCTTTACTACTATTGAAAATACCCCACAGAGCGATCGGTAATGTAAAATAAACCAGCTTTCTTTGACAAATTGACTGACATGGTTCCAACCACGGTTTTATCAGAAAGTAAAGCAATCGGGCTGTTATCCAAAAAATGTATTTAACTTCTGAGGGATATGGGAAACAGGGGTTCTTAGCTTTGCTTATATGTACAGTGCACATGATTGTGTTTTTGCTAATTGGCCATAAAAGACAAAATAACATGTTACCAATTACCAAAATAATTAGAAGGGCCCGTAAACAAAGTGTTCAGATCATAAAACCAAAAATAAGGCATCCTGTATTTTGTGGCGACTTTTTTAAAGTTGTTCATGGTAAATATATGGATGTTAAGAATTAAACAAGTAAAATGAAGTGAATTTTGTCTCATTTAAAAACTTATGATGTTCAAGTAAAATAACTACTACAAAAAACTGAAACCAAAGAACCTTAAGCAGAATAACACATGTCTATGGCATCTTAAGAGATTAATGACAAACTTACAATTTCCTCATTGAGCTGTTTGCAAACAGCCTCACCAAACGTGTACAACTTTTTCTCCGTGCTGACTTTGTCGTTCTGTGCAATTTTTTTCAAACACAAATGAATCCCAGCATGCTCAATCCCATTGACTTCCTTTTCTTCTTCTGCGAGTTTCCAGTCCGGTTGACATATTACTTTACTAATGCAGTCGAGGTTATTTGTCAAAGACTCGCCAGTGGCTAGAATATAAATTAACAGTCTAATTAAAAATAGTCATTCATTTATAAACGAATCTTTTATATCATAGACCGAAACGGAATTAACCTGGTTCTTGCAATATAATATAGTATAACATACCAGCTTTTATAATAGCAGGCGTTAGTAAGCCTATGCTTCCATTGTTGAGCCACAAGCTCGCATCATCTTGGAGGCTTCTGCACAAACCTGGCAGTGCGATTTCAAGTAATTCGGCTGCCTTCACATTGTTTGGTTTCTTGGAGCTTCCTTGCGATGCTCCTGTCGTCAGCCATTGTACCAGTGATGGATGGAAGTAAGCCTTAACTTCAGGAGCCACTAACCAAAGTAGTACCTACAGAAAACAAAGGTAAATGATCATTGCACATTAGTGAATAAAATAGGTATTTATTTGTCTCAAAACTAAGTTTTTTTTTTTTTTAATTTTTTTAAAAAATATTTGGCATTACAGCTTACGCCAGTGCGCCAAATATTCTTAATTGTGAGTCATACGAGATTAACTCGATGATAAGTTATAAATCAGTTGTGCACAACGATAAATAACATACACCCAGCCCAAGATCTCTTTTTTTCAATTGAAAAAAATCTGACCTTACCGGGAAGTAAACCCGGGTCTCCAGATCGCTAGGACAAAGCTCTTGCCACTAGACCACAGGGACCGACAAATGTTATAATAATTGTGAAGTGATTGGTTGAACCCAACCTAATGTTTAATCATTGAAGTGGAATTTTTATTAAATGTGTTACCTTTCTACCCCACTCCTCTTTGGCCACCACAGCAGCATCCTTAAGTAGGCCAGACACCAATACTTTGCCGACCAGCACCGTGTCATCTACAGAACTTAATATGGACAGTATCAAAAGATGACCATGTTCATGAGTGCTCAATGGGATCACATGTTCCTTTACGACTTTCAGAATGATCTGCAAAAAAAGAAAAGCATTCATTATATGTAGTATGAGGATTATAACCTCCAAATCATTTTGTATTGCAACCACAAGATTTTTATCTCAGCTGGTCTTTTTCTATTACATAGCAATCAAATTTTTTTTATGAGTAATAAAGAACTTTGCAGATTTTTTTTAATAAGATGCAATTTAAATTTTAGACTAAGAAAGAAATATATTCAAATAAAAAAAGCACAGATCAAATTCCACATATCTCAATATTTACATTGACAATTATAATTAGTATTATAATTGGTAAATAGTATGTAATTTTATAAAACCCAGCTTGGTAATTTGAAATATATTTTTTAATCTTTACTAATCTTTAATTCACAATACATGAGAAACATAAACATTTGTATTATATGGTTCAGAGAAAAGATAGAAGTATAAATTTAATTTTCAATCAAATTTCGTATTGGTGCTAATAACAAATATATTCTGAAAATAGTACTTCTATTACATTCTATGTATACCCCTTTCCGTGTTAAGGCAATATGAAAAGTAATTCATGCTATGTGAATCTTTTTATAAGTTTCGTAGAAACAACCGTGTACCTTTTTGTCTTTATTAGTTCCATGCCAGACGCACATGGCGGCAACTTTGACACCTTGTTTTGAATTACTCAACGGAGCAACGAGCGGACTGAGCGTTGTGATTAATTCAGACTTGTCATCACTGGAACACTCCTTCAAGAGATCATATAAGACATCATGTAAAAGCCTGTAAAAAATAATGAAATTATTAATGATGCCATAAATAAATTTACTGAAATCATTTTGAAATTAATAAGAGTCAAATTTGAGACTTACCCACAATCATGAACATTCTTATTCAAAACTCTTAATACGTTTGCCTTTGTAGCACCGATCATGGCTCCTTTCATTTCTGGAGACTTCTTGTATGTATCAGCAAGACATTGCACAGAGTCATCTTTATTCTGGAGTTCAAAAAAACACAGAAAATTTATTAATGGCTGTTTAATTTATATTTTTTAAATAACTTTGATATAAGATTATATATTTGAAATAGTCAACTTTAGATTAAAACATATGTAATCTGCACCCAGATTATACAGTTTGCACACATTCAATTATGAAGGAAAATTTATCGAGATGCAGATTTTTTTTTTATATGTTAGCAAACCTGGATATATGTATGTCAAATGCGTGAGCAAAGGGCAAATCATCAATACAAAAAAAGCATTGAGTGAGGGAAGAATGTGAATTAACTAATCTAAGGTTTCGATATTAACACTTGCAGATATTGCTTCGATTGTGACTTAACCAAAAGAAACACTAGATGAGAAAGTGAAGATAATATCAACAACATAAATCACAAAACCACACTTAATTATTGATTAAGTTAGATTATAGATAGGTCTCTCAATGAGTTTCAATCATCCACTCCTCTATTTTCCATCACAAGCCTGGCTATTTGGATGTTTCTTGCTAAGAATAATATTTATTACAGTAATCTATAGTAAGTCAGGAGTAATGTAGGAGGCTTAAAATCTATCGTGATTGTCCTGAGACATTTGTAGAACGCTAACAAGCAAGTCAAAAATAATAAGAACTGTTAAAAAGTAAATTTTAAATAATATGCTGAAACTTACTGTTTTATAAATATCACCATAGAATTCTTGCTGGAAGTATTGCTTCTGTTTCTTTGAAGCAATTTCTGTGTAAGCGTAGTCTAATATAGGCGCACTCAATGCATGCGAAGCCAACTTGACAACATTTCCCTGAAGAGCATTCAAAACTTCAACACGAATAGCTGGAGAGCCGTACTTCAGGATCCTCTTAACACAATTCCTCGCATATTTCGACTGGATCATCTCTACAATGAGACTTATCAACTCTTTGGATAATTCCTCTCTCACTTTGGGTGAGCCAAACTTGAGTAGCCATTGAATGATTCTTGTTGTGTCATGGGCCAGGGCAAACTTTTTGTAGTGATCTTTCTTATGTAACATGTTGTGTAACTCTTCAGTGAGCTTTGCACGTTCTTCGACAGTTCCCTTTTTCCTGGAATCACAAAAATATTATTAAAAAAAAATTATGAATATCCAGTCGGTATTTGTAAGGGGTCTGATAATGTCCTAATCGGACATCGGTAGCTATTTGATAACAGATTCAAAATGGCTGCCGAGCCAGTGTGGCCAGAAAACTACGCCATCTGTTTTACCCCAAAAGGTTATTGTACACGAAATTGGTTTAAATAAAAATACAAATCTTGACTGGTGTAGTTTATGCCGAGAAGAGTGTAATAAGTGGATGAAAAATAACACCAACCAAATCCGTGGGATCAGTGACGGCTGGTGACGGGGTGCTGGGGGGTGCAAAAGGAAGATTCATCTATTTTTCCATACTACGGAAGAGAAACAGTTGGTATTGCGAACATCTGAATTGAAAGTCCACATTATAGAAGTGTTTTAAAATCCAATGAATAAAAAAGAACTCTTGCAAAAATGGTTGGATCTTCTATTGCACCCCCCAACACCAGCCGTCACTGTGTGGGATGGATAAACATTTCCAACGGATAGAAGTTGAAACAAACGAATTCTATTCCACCGCAAATACGAGTGTGGTAGGCGACATCCCAGCAACTGGATTTTCAGTGGAATAGAGAGACACCAAGGAGACAAGATCGGATAATGTTTGAAAATGTCAAATCGAAACAAGTCGAATTCTATTCACATCTACTTGGACGAATTGGTATTAAGGAATACGTCTACTTCCTCCGGCAATATATATAGAGTATTTATGGTGTTAGTCATGGACAACTAGAACCATTAGATATAATTAATTGAGTATAATTAAAAATAATATTTTAAGATTTACTTCTGCGGTTATTCAGTGGCCACACTGACTTGGCGGCCATTTTGAATCATACGTCAAATAGTTACAGATGTCCAATTAGAACTTTACCAGGGACTATTTCTTCTTATTTTAAATATTTGATCAATCCATTTGTTGACCATCAAACATAACCCAGACTATGAAGACCTGATTTATAATTTTGCCTGGTGAGGCTGTACACACAAAAATATGAATTAATGCTAGAAGCTATGGCCGATTACCCGGGTAGCCCACTCCTTCCACATCTTCAAATTGGACACCCAGAAGTTAACTGAATATTTCAATAAAATATTTTTTCATTTTTCTCGACAATTTATGAGTATGATCAATAAAAATATAGATATAATGAATTTACCTGCGAAGTTTTTCACTAATGACTTTGGCTCTTGCGATGACATCGTGAGTATCAGGCTGCGCCTTTGATATCCTCCTCGTTTCCCTCAATTCTTTTTTCTTTTTCTTGAACTCGACCCAATTTGGAGGCTCCAGTTTTTCATTCTGGTTTTTATTTAGAGAAGCATTGCCATTTTTCGAACCGTGTGTATTCGGTTTGAAAGACTTGACAAATTTCTTATCACCGTTCGCTTTTCCGAATTGTTTTGGTTTATCGTGCGGTTTAAAACTACCCTTGAACTTAGTTGGCTTGGCGGGTGCCGTTTTCTTGTCGTTGAATTTTTTAGTTTTTTTGGCAGGCGACGATTCGTCATTATTTGCTTTAAGTGGACGTTTTTTAATTTTTTCCATTTTGACACACTTGGCACTTAGTAAATTAACCAAAAAACTATGCGAGCGCGGTGCGCACGTGTTGTGTTATTCGCGAAATGTCAATTGTAAGGTATAGTTCTCTATGGTCAATTGTATATTAGTCTATGGTACATATTTTAATACCATAGACATTATTTATTCGAGATACCAAATATAGTCTATGCTTTTCCTTTGTTCCGTGATTTTGTTTTTAATTTTATATACAATACTTATTATAAATATAAGTGATTAATTTTTATTTAATGAATTCAAAATTCTTTATCTAAGCTTAAGATAATATTGTTTTAAACATAAATTAATAAAATACCATTTGCTAGTCTATGATAGATATTTTTGTATGGTATCATTTGTTCTATTTAAGAATAATACTAGTCTATGATTCCATGTGTCAAAATTGCAATCAACTTGAGGGAATTTAGAGTACCTACATAATTTGTTTACATATTATTCTTTTTTTTATATTATGAAAGATATTGAAATATATATATGAAAATTAAAATGATGGATTCTGTTATAATTTGTAAAACATGCTTTACGGATTCAGAAAGATAGCTAAGCTCATCGTATTGGACCAGATTAGCGTTTAATGTCAATCACAACCAAAATACGAGAGCTCGTTAGTATATTACGATGGGAGACAGCGATGACGGTGATGGAAACGATTCCAGTGGCAGCGGTGTCGATTTGACAGGCTTCTTGTTTGGAAATATTGATGAATCTGGTCGTTTGGAAGATGACGATCTCCTGGATGGGGATTCTAAGCGGATGCTGTCATCCCTGTGCCGGCTGGGCCTCGGTTCGCTTCTCGCGGAAGTCATAGAGCCTGGAGAGGAAGTTCCCTTTGACGAAAAGGATGCCGGTAAATGCCTCAGGGACTTAATTTGTACAACTACGTAACTTCCTTAACGCGCGAAATTTATTTTGTTTTTTCATTTTTTTTAAATGTCTTTATTTATCGCAAAAATTCACTTATTATCGATTATACTGTATACAATAAGTAAGTATCTCTCCTCACACCTTGTATTATATTTATAAAAAATATCTGTATGTTGTGATTGGGCAGTGACAGCTGACAGATGCCTTGTCCAAATTTGGATTTGTATTATGTTTATTTTTCTCTCAATTAAAACTATATGTTTTATAATTATTTTTCGGTTCAATCCTGCTCCAAATATATTCAGTCTAATGAAGTAATTGAGTTTTATTTCTGTTCTCGGCAATATTTATTTTCACCCTTTTGTTGTCATTTCCTTTCAGACTTCTCTGCCAAAAGCCCGTCAGCTGTTGACTATTTTGATTTTACCGAGTTGGCAGATGATATAAATCAGGTAATTTTGCATACTGGACATATATAAGTGTCTTGGAATGGAATTTATAAGTATTTTAAGAAGGCCTAGATTTTTTTATGCCATATCTTCTCTCAATATGGATCATATAAACTCCTATTTAACCATCTCAATATAATTTTTGGTAAAGGTGTAGGCCATGTACCCCAAGTGACAGCTCAAATATAAAATGGAATCCATCATGAGTGTTCCCTATTAATGATATATTTTTCATTCGTATAACATAGAGAAATTACTAAGAGATACCACTAGAGTAACATAGTGTGTACAGTGGTGTGCAAAACGCAGATTAATAATGAACAATTATGTCTGCAGCGTATGTGGTCAACCCTCGTCGTTGATAAATCAAACACGTGGAATCGATGGAGTTAAGTGGAGATGTAGACCATGTAACGCCAGCAAGTCTATCCGCGCAAAAAATTTTTACCTCAACAACCTCACAACATCACGCTCTGCAAAATCCTTTACATCGTATATTGTTGGACTGCCGAATATCTGCAAAAAAATATTGGCCACGAAGTAGGTGCAAATAAGAGGACGATAATTGACTGGTGCAATTTTTGCCGGGAAGAGTGTTACAAATGGAACATACAATATAACAGCCAAATAGGAGGCTTAGACGAAGATTTCGAGCCCATAACAGTGGAGATTGATGAGTCGGTATATTTCCACCGGAAAATTGGTTGATCTAAAAGTAAACAATATGAGAAAAAATATATCATTAATAGGGAACACTGACAATGGATTCCATTTTGTATTTGAGCTGTCACTCGGGGTACATGGCCTACACCTTTACTGAATTTTTCAAAATAAATAAAACACATAATATCATTTTTTCCACATGTATACTGATAAAGACCAGGAGCGTTTTCTCTCATCATTGGTGAAATTCTATTAAAATTAATAACCAATTTTATTTGCAATACCACACATATTTTATGAAGATCAGAAGATTTTGAAGATAAACATTAGTAAATAAGTTTTTATATTAAGAATCAAACACAAAATTTTCTATATCATTTATCTATATCACTATATCTAAATTATATATTCGCTAATAGGATGCCCCTAATGAAGACGGTTACGATGGAGACATGGAAGGTGACGGCAGTCTTATGCCACCTCCACAACCACCAGCTGATAGGTTCGTAAAGTTATCATATTACCAAATAAATTTTGTCAGTGGCAATACATTTTTAACCTCAAGCGACTAGTTTCTTGTTTCTAATTTATTTTTTGATTCATTTGTGGTTTCATAAATCTAGTTATCATTTTTTTAACCCTCTTACTTTCAGACTGCCAGTATTAAATGATTAAATTATGATTGTGACACTTAGATCTGCGCCATCTACTTTCGTAAATTCTTTTATCAGCAAAACAAAAGTATTTTTTTTCTAACTATAGTAAATATTAATAATATATAAAATAGTATAATTTTCTCATTTTTATATTTCCAACAGTGCTGCTGCAAAAGAATTGGCAAGACGTCGTCTGGAAACTCCTTTGGCAGCCATGTTGCCTTCTAAATATGCCAATGTTGATGTTCGTGAACTCTTTCCTGACTTCAGAGTAGACAAGGTAAGCAAGGTGTCATACTGCGCTTTGAAAACAGATAGAGTGGTTTTATTTTATCAAGAATTCTGAGTCATAATAGTGGTTTGAGCAGCCCTTTACGATGTCCAACATTATAATGCAGAAATGGATGGATGGATGTTAAAGATTATCTTGTCATTCAATTTTTTTTTAATTTTACAGGTTCTACGCTTTTCACGTTTGTTTGGACCCGGGAAAGCTTCAAGCTTGCCGCAAATTTGGAGAGGCGTGAAGAAAAGGAGACGCAGAAGAAGAACAGACTCGGCATCCAGTGATAATCTTAATGATTCAGCATCTAAATCTCAACCGCAACCGTGCTCTGATGATGAAGACAAATTACTGAGGCAAGATATTACAATTCATACATAACTTTTAAATAATTATGGGTACAGTGGGGTTTTGGTACCTTTTAACACTTACCTCCACCTGAAGCACATCTCCAAATAGTCATCAAAGTCTTGGCCTGTTTCTCCAGAACTTTCTTAGCTGGTTCATGTTTGTTTGTGGTGCACATGGACCATCCATTTTGAAAGATTCAAATTTTCATTCACAATGATTTGTGACAATGATAATTTTGGTACACAGGGCATGCGAAGAAGGCAGCAGCGGTACGGGTGGGGGGACCGGAGCAAGCGGTGGGGCAGAACGTCAGACGACAGCCCATTGGCGATTCGGGCCAGCTCAAGTTTGGTATGACATGTTACAAGTTCCCGAGTCAGGGGAAGGTTTTAATTATGGATTCAAACTCAAGGTAAATGTATTTCCATTACGAATATATTTTTTTTAAGTGTGTAAAATAATATATTTCCAATCTATGCGCTATAAATCAATCATCTATATGTCCAGCCTAGAGGTGCGCACATCTGACAATATCTGGCTCACCATTTATGGTATAGCTGAATATCTTACATTAACACATTTTCTCTTTTGAGCATTGCTAGAACTTACATACAGTAAAAGTCCGTTAATTCGAAATTCAAATTACGGGATCAGTATGAAAAATTGAATTTTCGCGGCAATTGTCGACGGCTTGGAACATCGCGGCCATTTTTTCGATTTTTTATGGACAGGCATTTCATATGAATAAAAAACACTTAACATATTTGATTTTCAGTCACTTATATTTAAGGTATTCGGCAGTAAAATAGAATGACGTTTAGGTATGTATATACCTAAACGTCATTCTATTAAAGTATTTTAAAAATGTGTCATTGTAGTGAAGTTAGGTACATACTCATATATAGATGTCTCGCTTGCACTAATGTTATAAATGCTCGAACTCGATTTTGACATACGATACTTCACTTTATATAGATGTCTCACTTATGGTTTACATAAGCTTTACTCTTCAAAACAATGTGTCGACTAACTTTTAACCTAACAAACTCACGAAATTGTCAAAATTTCGAATTACAAGAAATCGTATGTACATTTTGACGAAAAACATTACTAATTACGAATTAAGCGATATTTCGAATTAACGGTACATTTTACTATGAAAAGTCAATATTGGGACGAGAAAATTATGAAAATTTCGAATTGCGAATTATCGTTGTTCGAATTAGCGGACTTTTACTGTATAAGAAAATATTTCCACAGTATCACAGATAGATATTGAATTTCTTAGTCAATCAATATAAATGATCAAAAAAATATTGATTGACTAACAATCTATTTGTATCTAGTCGTAATCTTAATTTTTGCAGAACCCAGATGCTGAACCGGATCCTGAGCCGCTGGAGACATTCCCCGACGAAGCCTATTTGATGGTTTCTCAACTACAGTGGGAAGACGATGTTGTATGGGACGGAACGGAAATTAAACATAAGGTCTAGCTTTTTTTTCTGTCAATGACAAATACTTATTATTTAATGAGGACCCAAATTACTCTTTTATCTCACTTCACTAGTCATAGCCTATTGAATGGGTGGACATCTATGATCTGTCATCTTTGATTATAGATCTACATATTATATCAAATCCTAAATCAATTTCAAAATGAGATTTTAAGTTATTATTATTCAGACTTATTTGAGGTAATGCTTGCAAAATTATTAAAGTAACATAATAGCTAGCCATTTCTAATTTCTGAAAATTAAATAGCCAAAAAAAATCTGCTCTTTATTGGGCGTAATATAGAAAACACATTACAGTGAAGATATCATATTTTAGGTGATGGCTAGATTGAACAGCAAAACAAACGCAGCTGGTTGGTTGCCAAGCAGTGGAAATCGAACAGCGCAGGCTTTTTCACATCCTGGACGTGCTCCACTGCCACATCTACCTAAACATCCACCACCTCATTCGTAAGCATACCTTACTCTATCTTCTCAGGTCTATAAATGTAAAGTGTTATGATTTACAACAATTTAGTCACTATGTCACCCCTTGAAGTTACATGCGAATTGCTTTCAAAAACTCTCACGTATCATATTTATCTTCACAGTGGTACCAATAAAAAAAACTTTCTTGACACTCCTGTTTATGCTTACATTTGACAGCTAATAGCCCTATATTTATATCTTTAGTTCCAAATTCTGCCAGAAGCCACAGTATAAAACTCAGTGGATACTAATAATAATTCATCACAAAACTGCATTAAAATTGTTAAAAAATTATTTTCAGCGGTGACGATGACACATGGTACAGTATCTTCCCCGTTGAAAATGAAGAGTTGGTGTACGGGAGGTGGGAGGAAGAAGTTATCTGGGATGCTACAGCAATGGAATCTTTGCCGGAACCTAAAGTTCTCACACTTGATCCCAACGATGAGAACATTGTGCTCGGAATACCTGATGACATCGATCCATCCAAAATACAAGCAGGTAATAAGTCAATCAAATCCAAGCCAATTTACTCTACAGCTGTCCTACACAAGCAATAGGTTATAAACTTGGTTTTAAAAGCTTTGCCAACCTGTGGTCTATAATATAATATATTGTCGTTTTCTTTGAAGACACTTGCAAGCAGATGTTTAACATTCTTGCTGTTCGTCTTTTTTGTATTTGATGTATTTAAATGATTCGGTTGAGATTGCATAACTACATAAAATTGGTTTTAGATTAAATAATATACTCAAATTTATTTACTTTGGCATTAACTAAATCATTCATTAATTTAAAGATCGTGGACCGCAGCCGAAGGTGAAAATCCCTCATCCCCATGTTAAGAAATCCAAACTTTTGCTGGGCAAAGCGGGTGTCATAAACGTTCTTCAAGAAGATGCTCCTCCACCACCACCGAAGTCACCTGATCGTGATCCATTTAACATTTCCAATGATGTGTCAGTTTGAACAACTCTTTTGACCCTGTTTTGTATTATACTATTTTTCAATATAAGACTTATTGGTTGATTGTTATAATGGCCCTTGTTCTCTATGGTTAATTCCTTAAGTATTGATAAATAGGTATGCCTGGACTGTTTCAAAAAGCCTCACAGCTGATCCATTGGCAAGTCTATTGGTAATACAATAAAAATCACAAATATATAAATAAATACTTATTTTTCATTCTGTACATTTCACATTGTAAAAAGCACAGTTTCATTTATCAGGGTCTATAGACAACAAGGCTCAAATACTTTCTCAAAACATGGGCACTAGTAGATAAGAACACTTCATATATATCAAACTATAAAAGCCACCCAATAAGTGTAAAACACTTATTCACTGTTAACTTACAACAGGCAGTGTTTCGAATTATTAAACACTGGTTATCCAAATTATTAACTTGATACACATTTTCATTTTCAATAATTATATAATGGTCATGGTATTTTCCAGTCACTATGCTGCCAGATCCTCTACGTTGCGTCTTCGAGCTGGTGGCGGCCAACTGATCCAGCACAGTACCCCGGTTGTGGAATTGCGGGCACCGCTTGTCCAGACTCACATGGGAGCTGCTCGGCTCCGATCCTTCCATCGACCGCCGGTCAGAAAGTATTCAAACGGTGTCTTGTCATCCCTCGGACCTCATCCGCTGTCTCCGTTGCTCAAGCACATTAAGAAGAAAGCCAAGGTAATTAACATCAGCGAACTTACTTATTTAGACTCCTTTATATTTAATTAAAAATGCTGTGTTATTTTATTAATGCCATATTTTTTTTATCTATTTCTTCAGCAACGTGAATCTGAGCGAATGGCGTCTGGCGGTGGTGACGTATTCTTCATGAGATCAGCCGAAGACTTGAGCGGTCGTGATGGTGAGCTCGTTCTAGTGGAGTTTTGCGAGGAACATCCTCCGCTCGTCAATCAAGTTGGCATGTGCTCTAAGATTAAAAACTATTATAAGAGATGTGCTGGAAAGGTAATTAGTATATACTAGACCCAAGTTGCTGATGATTATTATGAAATTTTTTGTCATTTATTAATTGATATACATAATTTTATTTTGCTATGGCAATACAAACAAATTTTAAAATGTCCGTATTCCCATCTTGTTTATAATATCACGTAAATGTCCATTTTCTTGTGTCAGTGTATCCGAGTTTTTCTGCATTAAAGTTAATTAAATTACTTAAACTTTTAGTCTCAAGAGGGCCGGTCTGATTTATGATATCATACCATATTAAAATCAATGTTTGCGATATTGGATCTTAAACAAAGATAGTGAAGATAGAAGTGTCAAATTAATTAAGGCAACTCTAAATAGGCCAATATTTTTTTAAAAGCCTAATTGTTCCATGCATTAACTCTCTGAATTTCTTTTCTTTTAGGATACTGGTCCTAAGCCTTTTAAGTATGGTGAAGTTGCCTACGCCCACACCTCTCCCTTCCTAGGAATTCTTCCGCCAGGGCAGTCACAGCAAGTTGTCGAGAACAACATGTACCGAGCGCCTATCTATCCACACAACATGCCTAATTCGGATTTCCTGGTTATCAGAACGAGGTGAGAGACTTATGTTATTTAGTATTCCTTTAAATTGTAAAAATGTTAAAAATGTTTGTGACCGATTTGGAGCTTATATACTCTGTAAAGCATTTCAATACGTTGGGCTTTTGTGATAAAATGAAGTTTCTTTTTACAGAGATTTTTATTTCGATGCGGAAGTAACATAAGCATTCAGCTTTAAGCTTTATTCAAGTTTTCCCACACTTATTAGGGCCAGGCCCCTATGAATCTGCCTTAGTTACATATACCATAGTGAATACATTGAGGCACTGTCAAATATCCTGGGGGTTTCCACAGTTTTTATGGATATTTTTCTATTCACAGGCAACAGTACTTTGTGAGGGAGGTGGATGCAATATTTGCTGCAGGACAAGAGTGTCCACTCTACGAAGTTCCTGGACCGAACTCGAAGAGAGCCAACAATTTTGTCCGGGACTTTTTACAGGTTTGTTGATATTTTTTATTATTTAAAACTAAATGCACGGATCTTAGCCACTACTGAAGGTTTAAAATTGAGAATAATTCACTACTTTTGAATTGTTTGATTTTTGTATTTTTCCATGAGTTTTGTCGCTAACGACCCGAGTTTCGCCTTTCGGCATGCTCAGGCATTTCAAGTGCACGGATGTACTTGAACTGACGCGTAGTAAACAGTTTGTATAGTTTAATTCCATCAAGCACCCTCAGTCGAAATCCTTAATTATAATTCACTACTTATCGTAAAAAACATGCCAATACATTACCCATTATAATTATTATAATAGCAAAGTTATTTTTATATGTTTTTTATTACATTACTCGCTGTATATCACCATCAATATATATAAATCAAAATTGTATTGGATATGGCTATCAATTAAGAATTGAAAGAATATTGGCAATGAGTTGCAAGTGTGCAAGATTTAGTCATTGTAGAGGTTTGTTAACAATTCTGCAACCTTGCAAATTTGGTGCTAGCAAGTTTGAATTTAAATAAATTCTTTTTCAGGTCTTCATATACCGTCTGTTTTGGAAGTCTCGCGATCAACCGCGCAGAATACGGATGGATGACATAAAAAGAGCCTTCCCTGCCCATTCAGAGTCATCTATCAGAAAAAGGTTAAAGCTGTGCGCCGACTTCAAGAGGACTGGACTGGACTCAAATTGGTTGGTACAATTTTTATTAAGAGAGATAAATTATCACTATGCATTTGAACATTATTATCATTTTAATGAGAGCATTAGATGGTTTCAAATATCATCAATTAACGTCATAATTATATCAGATATAGACTTGGTTTCTAATAGGCAACAAAATATTCGATTTTTATTAAAATAGTGTACAATTTCAACGCCAGGACTGATTTTAGTCATCATGACCATTTTCAACTGTTGAAAACGATTCTCAAACCGTTGTGGTACAACATTATGTATGATTAATGACGAAAGTATTCAAAACAATTTGTAAAATGATTATGTCCAGAATTTGTAGATAAAGTAAAAATAATTAAAATATGAAACACGAATTTGATTTCATTTCTGTTTAAACTAATAAATGGTTTGTCACTTACTTTCCTTCGTCCACCAACCTCTAATTTCTTATCTGCTAAGTTTATACGGTGATATCTAGTGTATAGAGATTGTAATTTCTCTTCTCCATTTTTTAATTCTACATTATAAAATATATAGGTGGGTGATAAAGCCTGAGTTCCGTCTGCCTTCTGAAGAAGAAATCCGAGCGATGGTGTCACCGGAGCAGTGCTGCGCTTACTTCAGCATGGCCGCTGCAGAACAGAGACTCAAAGACGCAGGTTACGGCGAGAAGTTCCTTTTTGCCCAGCACGAGGATGACGATGAAGAGATGCAACTCAAAATGGATGACGAGGTAAACATTGAATTTCTCTGTTTTTTTTATTTACTTTATGTATACTTAATAATTTTTGTGGACCTTAGTAATTGTTTTTACTTTATTGTAATAATTAACAGTCCTATTTTCATAATTCTATGATTAAGTCTTTTTAATGAAAATTTCAATGATGTTTCATTAAAATACCTACTTAGTAATATGACATTGGATATTATAAGAGCAAACATGTTCAAAATATTGCCTTGATTGATTTCTAGATAAAAGTGGCCCCATGGAACACGACCCGAGCGTACATCCAAGCGATGCGCGGAAAATGTTTGTTACAACTGACGGGCCCTGCTGACCCCACAGGCTGCGGTGAAGGTTTCTCGTACGTTCGTGTACCGAACAAACCAACGCAGAGCAAGGAGGAACAGGACCAACAACCAAAGAGGACTGTCACGGGAACCGACGCTGATTTGCGAAGGCTGTCGTTGAACGACGCCAAAGCACTTTTGAGAAAGTTTGGAGTGCCCGAAGAAGAGGTTGGTGCACAACATAAATCTACCTTTTTTTTTTTTTGAATAAATTTGATTCATTAGAAAGTTTTTTGATTTATTTCATATCGTTTGTGTTTTAGATTAAAAAATTATCACGTTGGGAAGTCATTGATGTTGTCAGGACGCTTTCAACAGAAAAGGCAAAAGCCGGTGAAGAAGGTATGACTAAATTCTCCAGAGGAAACCGATTCTCCATCGCTGAACACCAAGAAAGGTAATCAAATGTTTGGCAAATCAATCTAAGTGAATCATTCACCTTTTTACCATAACTATTGTAGAACATATACAATACTTAATTTTCTCATTATATCTGGATAATTCTTTAGTAATAACATTAATAATGAGAATTAAACACAATTTTAACTGTATTTAGAAATCACTTCCATGGCTTATTTTACTAAAACAAGGGATGTAAATTATTGTCATATTTTACAGGTATAAAGAAGAATGCCAACGGATATTTGAACTGCAGAATAGGGTCCTTAGCAGTATGGAAGTTCTTTCAACTGATGAGGCAGAGAGCTCTGTCAGTGAAGAGTCCGATTTGGAAGAAATGGGAAAGAACCTTGAAAACATGCTGGCCAACAAGAAAACAACTGAACAGGTGATTACCATCGATAATTTTTTATGGTAAAAATATTTCTGGGTGAAAAAATATAGATTTTGATAGTTGTGATCAGGCCTAGTTTACTGTGTTAGAAGAAAGCCATGTTTATTTTCCTTCAGACCTATGGAAAAATAAAGTATACTGGAATTGGGTATGGGACAGCTATAAATTTTGCAATAACGTTCTAGTAGTTACATGAACAAAGATTTAGGAATAAGTGTCACATCAAATTGTTGAAGAAGCTTATCAATAAAACAAAGATTGATGATCCTGATTTTTTTGTACGATTCAAATAAATATATAAAAAAAAACAAACGAATCTAGTTTATCTACATCACGACAAAATAATTTTGAATTTGTTAGTTTTTTTTCAATTTGTCTCCATAGGACTGTGATAATATTAATACATATTACAAATGCTGAGTGAAGCTGGGTTGTACCACTAATGATAATATAAGACATTTTATTTTGTTGGTTCTTTTATATTGTAATAAATAAATTAATTTGTCTTTGCCTAAGGACAAAGTTATTTGCCTATAACACGATAATATAATACCACCATGTATATTCTTTCAGCTGTCTTTGGAGCGGGAGGAGGCGGAAAGAGCTGAACTGCGACGCATGATAATGGACAATAAGCCCCGAGGCAGAGATTTAGATCAGCAACCCATTCAATCACATGGTAACTGACCAGAAAACTAATTTACCATATACTACCGTATGGCGCAGTTTTATACTGTGTATTATGACTATTATTATCATTGCGATAAATGCTTGTTTGTGGACTTCATGAACAGTTGTTAAAATAGAATCCATTTAGGTGGCAGGGACGGTGGGAAACATATTGTATTGATTGTTATATAGTTATTTTTTTAATAGGTTGTTAATATGGATTTCATTCTCTTGTTTAGCGGGCAGGGTGCTGCGAATCGTTCGCACATTCCGAAATGCCGTCGGCAAAGAATACACTCGCGTGGAAATCGTTAGAAAGGCGCCTGTCATCGAAGCCTACACAAAAATAAGATCCACCAAAGACGAGGCCTTCATCAGGCAGTTCGCTACTCTTGATGATGCACAGAAAGAAGAAATGAAGAGAGAAAAGAGACGAATTCAGGTTTGATATATTTCTACTATCATTTGATGTTGTTGACATTGAGTATTCATATTTTTTGTAATTTTTACTATGTTGTACAGCTTATACATTTTTTCTTTACAACCCTTTGTGGTGTGGGTCGCTAACAAAGGTATTAATCACTTTAGCCTTTAACCCTTTGAGTGGAGTGAGATTTTTTGGATAAACTCAAAGAGATTTGCTATTACTTCACAAAAACAATCGAAAAAAGGCTTTCTATTAGAAGTGTATTATTTAGATATGAATTGTAATGAAAGTCCAATGTTTAGGAACAACTGCGAAGAATCAAGCGCAACCAAGAGAGGGAGAGACTTGCCAGTAATACAACCACACCGGCAGGATCATTCCCTCTTGGAATGGGATCATCTTTGTCAGGTTAGCTTTTTTATGCATTTGTGGTTATATAAATAAGATTGAAACTGGTTCTTAATTTTGATGAAAAATACATGTCCCTTTTCGGTATACGTTGTGCAATTCTTATGATTTAAAAGCTCATTTAGCTGTATGACTTTTTATTATACATAAAATACAACTGTTTTATGTGGACTTTGACTCTAATAATTATCAACATCCATGAAATGACTTTTGTTGATGCCTCTTCAGAGTTGAAAATGGATACTGTTAAAAATCCCTTAAATAGTTTGTCTTAAATGTACCAGTAGCTGACCGTTTAAGAGAAAATTTCAACAAAAATAACGATTAAGGTTTAGCATTGTACCGAATGAAGGCAAAGCAAGTATACTCATATTGGATCATATGTCTTAATTAATATTATGTAACAAAAATTACGAAAGGGCCTGCTTAAAAAAAGTTGTGTTAAATTATTTGAAGTCATGTTTTTGTTTCAGTAGTTGACCATCTCTCAAATTGAAAAATCTAGTAGTTGACTATGTCTAAACAGGGGGCTTTATAGTGAACTTTCTGTCAGAGTTGCCTGAGGGCTTTCTGTCACACCACTCTTGATTGAATCATGTAGCAATGGGTGGTTCAGGAACAGGGTACACACCGTTTCTAGATTGATCACCCAAGAAATTTGAAATAATACACTTTCCTCACTAGGTGTTGTTTTCAAATGGCCACCCTGGCACTCCATTGGCTATATGGTGATGTGTTAGTGCCTCATTCCGACCACAGGTGCCTTAAATTGTCTTAACTTAACAATTTAGAGCAATCCCGCATCTGCATTTCTTATTTTGGGCCATTTTATTCTCAAAAGGTCAACTGGTACATTTACCTTATATATATTAAAAAATACTTTAACACTAATATAAACTACATATTTGGACATACATTAAATTGATTTTCACCCATTCAATCAATCATGGTGAATTGTTAAAATATTATCCTTTGCCTACAATATAAATATATGCCTCATTTAATCTCTTATTTTTTTATGTTTTATTGATTCGGTGCCTGTGGAATGTTTATTCAGGTTCTGACATGTTAGGTGGAGAACCCTCCGCAGGAAGTTCAGGAATGACATCTCTCATTGCTCCTCATCGCATCAAACAAGAGGACACTTCACCGAAGAGACGGAGAGCCAAACTTAAACCGGATCTCAAACTAAAGGTAAAGCAATAGTTACTTCACGAATATACGTTTGCTATAAGTCATCAGTATTTCATAATGATTTATTATTTATTCTAATTAGATTATTTTCTATTAATGATTGGCTATCATCTACTTCATTATTTTAACAACTTCACATTATAAACAATAAATTAAATCAAATCCTAATAAACAAACAATATGAAATGAGAAGAGACACGTAACCAAGGTAATATGAAACGATGGTAAAGCTCTTTCTCTTGTACAGATGAATATTCTGGATTCAAATAAAACAAAGGAAATATATGTATGTGTGTGAACATGTTGTTGTTGAGATAAATCTTAGATACTTAGTTCACGCGAAGATGATATTATGTACATGCCGCTACCCGATGACTGATACTAGAAGGCTTCTGGCGTATATTTTGATCAAATCAAAACATGGCTGGGTCAATATATTTCACCTACATTATTCTAACATCTTCATTATTATTATCATGACAGTTTAGTTCGTTTGATACTGATCTTAGCTTGATCAATTGTTTTGCAGCTCTTTACCATAGAAAAAACTCGCATAGTTTTATAGTTCTCAATTGCGAGGCAAAACTTTGCGAAGTATCTAATACCTAACTAGCAGTGCTAGATACCTTTCTGTGCCCTATGTTATACACCAATGTTTGGGCTTATTGCAGTGTGGAGCTTGCGGTCACGTCGGCCACATGCGAACAAACAAAGCTTGTCCTCTTTATTCTGGATCAGCGGGTCCGTTGAATGTCGCCCTCACCGAAGAACAAGAGGAGGAAATTCAGCGAGAGTTCAACCAGGTCGATGAGGAGCTGGTCAATTTGGAAGATACAAAAGTCACGCTGAGCAGTAAACTTATAAAGGTATAAACTTATTCTCGATTTTATTTGAAGGTATTTGTAACCTCAAGTCATAATTTATTTTTACATGATTTGATTATTGTAATTGTCCAAGTTGCTACAAATTGATTCACTTTTTAACAGTCTTTAAAGCAGTTCCATTCCATTTTGAGAACACGCCTTCGTCTCTATACAATTTTTCATCCCATGCACGAACACACCAAACCTAACCTAACATAAACTTAACAAACCAAATCTAGCCTTACCCAAACCTGACCAAAAATAAAATAGCTAATTAATTAAATATATAATTTGATTATTCCACACATCAGCAATTAATTAATAGAGAACCCTGTTGGAAGCCATCTTGAATTATGGGTCAAATTCAAAAAAAATGATTAAACCCCTCATCTGAAGGATTACCCAAAAATTGATAGGCCCTTTAGTTTTTTTGATTCAGCACACATTGCATTGAAAAATTTTTGTAAGGCCTGGTTGTTTTAAAGATATATTATACAATTTTAAGGACTCTTAATTTTCATAGTAAAATGGTTGATACAAGTATAATATTTTTTCGACAAATGCATCAAATCCTTGCATGAAATCAACAGCTATTGCTATTGTATGATGACTGGACTACGATAGCAAGAACACAATGAATGATTACTCAATACTATAAAACTAATCAACAACTTTGTTATTCCAAGTATTGTGTAACAAGTAGTGACACGGGTTTCTATATTTTATTACCAATGTTACATATGGCATTACAATAATATAATACTAACCATTATTTTTGGTCTACCAGCACGCTGAGGAGATGAAACGGCGAACAATGGTCCTGAGAGTGCCGCGAGACGCAGTGGGCGGACGGGGCGGTCACCGGCGACGCGGGGCAGAGGCTTGTGACTATCTTGTCAAACGGCCGGCAGAGCGCCGACGCACGGATCCCCTCGTAACGCTCTCTAGTCTCTTGGAAGACGTCCTCAATCACATGAGACATTTGCCAGACGTGCAGCCCTTTCTCTTTCCTGTTAATCCCAAGGTATGAATGCATTATAGATACGTTGAAAATCTTTTAATAAGATTTATTTTTATATGCTAACAATACGTGTTAATTGAATATCTTTGATGTTTACTTTGAGATTTACTGTGCATTTATAATTTCCTCACTTAAAAATTCTGTGTGTTGTGATTCATTTTCAGCTTGTGGTGGATTATCATCGCATAGTTACCCGACCTATGGATTTGCAAACCATCCGTGATAATCTCAGGCAGAAAATGTATCAGAGTCGTGAAGAGTTTCTAGCTGATGTAAACCAAATCGTTGACAACTCCAATCTTTATAATGGTAACAACACTTTCCTGTCTATATTATTTTTGACACTATGTATCTATCTGGCCTTAATGCTAGAATACTTTTTCTCTTTATGTTTTCTTGTTATGGCATTCAATTTAAAATGAATAAAATATTACGACAACTAATCTGTATGTCAAAATAATGTTGCACCAAGAAATGTCAATTGTCACATAGTTGATCAGAAGTTGAGATTTATGTGTGTCTATGTTCACTTTGGCAGTTATAGTGCGAAAAATCACCACTGTACTAGACTGTATAGATACCATAAATTTCAATAAACTTTCAGAAACATATCTCCATCAAAATATTTGTCATAACAAACAATTGCCTATACTGAACAATTGATATATTTGACATAGGCACTTCTAGCATTGAGCCCCACATATCATGTATGCAATTAAGTAAAAAAATGAACTGAATTAATTTTCACACACAAACAATTTTAATGTTGTTCCCAGTGATACATCACTAGTTGAACAAAGCTGTTTTATAAATAAAATTAATGTCAAATTGACTATGGTATGTAATGAATAAGATCATTTATATTAATTCGTTGCTAGGTACGAAAAACTGTTTAACTGTGGCCGCACAGAGAATGCTGTCCAGATGTGTGGAACGGTTGGCCGATAAAGAAGAACAACTCATAAGACTAGAAAAAGCAATCAATCCGCTGCTGGATGATAATGATCAGGTTTGCTATTTTATATCATTAATCCTTCCATTGTGCAAAATCAATACAACTGTTATAGCATGAAGTGAGTTAATTAATAACCTAAATTGAATTGAATAATACTACTCCGTTGGAAACGGCCAATTACTCAATGTATGCATTGTGACAGTGCTGTTTCACGTTCGCACTGCATTTCACCTTGTCATGGCGCCTCATGAAAGTTCAGCATAGCCTTATATTGGGGAATAGAAAATGGCAGGGGACAGAGAATCTTGAAGGCCAGAGAATCTTACACACTCTGAAAAGAGAGTTGTCATCAAACACCTTTCATTGAAATGCTTCATTTGGCATCTGTAATGTTTTGATTGTTCATGGTCTGAAAACAAAATATTCTAAAATATTCTGGTTAATTATTATTCATCATTCTTCAGGTGGCGTTGTCGTTTATTCTTGAAAATCTGCTGACAACAAAATTGAAAATAATGCCAGAGGCTTGGCCATTCCTGAAGCCGGTCAACAAGAAACAAGTCAAGGATTATTATAACGTCATTAAAAAACCTATGGACCTGGACACTATCGGGAAGAAGATTCAGGGTAAGTCATTCTATTCAAAAATACCACATTATAATTCATCGATACTGGAATTGGTTGCATGCCAAATATAATCATGAATGATCTTATGCCGTAAAAGTAGTTGAAATAGATATATTCACAACACTAGAATCACATGTCAGTATGTGGTATAAACATAGGAAAACATCATTAGCAATCTCAAGAGTATAACAAGTTTGAATTTGTAATTTTCCATGAGCTTTGTCACTATCAACCCAGGTTTTGCCTTTTGGCATCTTCAGGCATTTCAAGTGCTTGAATGAACTTGAACTGATGCGTAGTAAATAATTTGTATCGCTTATATATAAGAATAAAAGTAAGTCACTAAGTTTAATGAGGTTCAGTGAATTGGATAAGTAATTGCATTAATTTTTACAATATTTCAGCTCACAAGTATCATAGTCGAGCCGAGTTTCTGGAAGATATGGAGCTGATCTGTCGCAATTGTGAGGCTTACAACGGAGGCACTTCTACATTCACTGAACAGGCTACTAATATGCTCAATATCACTCGAGATGCTCTCAATCAGGTACAATGCTCACGAGATATCTTCTATTTCACCAGTCAGTCGACATTTAAACATGATTTAAATTATCTAAGGGGTTTATCTGTGGCGATACGGCACAATCTGATGTCCGCTTACCTTAGTTGACACTCAGATTATGAGTCCATAACACATCCATCCACCCATGTCTTCAATTGTACGTGTTAATCCATATAACTTGAGTAAATGTATATATTGTATTATTTGATTATTAGCTCGGTGATCATGTAAGTCAATTGGAGGGTAACATTGCAAAAGTCCAAGAGAAAATGCGAGAGGAGGCCGAACTGCTCGGACGAGAAGGCGGCAGTTCTGGGGATGACGGGGTGGGCGATGGGGAAGGGGACAGGGATAGAGATGGTGGACCGGACGGTGGGGAGAGAAGAGCGAGGGGAAGGCCGCGGAAACATAAACTCAGCGACGCCAGCGATCTCGACGGTGAGCGTATTTACCCTCTTCCCCTGATAACTCATAAACATTCCCTTGTTTCCAATTGTGACAAATAACAAGAGATACTTTTTTGTTATTCATCCATCTCTGTTCTGTCTTTATATATTTTTGCAAGATATTTTTATATATACAGCTCTAGAATTTGAGGTTTCAGTGATTGAAATACCGTATTGTATGTTTTAACTTGCTAATCTATAATTATTGATAATTTATGGGAAAGAAATGAAATTCATTCTCCCTCAATGCATTCATTACTTAGAATTTTATATAAAATTCATTAATCAAATAGATAATAAGAATCAATTACATTAAACTTCATTTGTCATGGAATCATTTTGCTTAAAAAGGGGCAGTGCCACTTGTCAGCTTTTTCTGAAATTCGCTTGACGCTGACGATTCACAGACAGAGAGAAAAAGATTGTGTGCTGTGTGTGAAAAATCTATGCTTTTGCTCACTGACACACTACACATAGTGCATGTGTGTTCGCATCAGATTAATAAATACCAGGGCTGTGGAGTCAGTAAAAAAAAGTCCGACTCCGGCTACAGCATTTACCAAAACCATGACTCCGACATTGACCAAAAACACGACTCCGACTAAAAAAGGTTAATATCGTCACTTTTTTCCCCTAATTTTTCTATTTATGTGTATTCAATTACATATCAACCCTACCAATGCGGCCAAAGGTCAAATTTGACATATTAAATGCAAAAATAAAATGTTCAAAATTTCCGACTCCGATTACGAGTCCGGGCAAAACGCCGTGACGACTCCGTCTCCGGTCAAAAAGCCCCGACTCTACGACTCCGACTCCACAGCCCTGATAAATACATATATATTATAATACTCAATATTTTCAAATAATGGTTTTGATCATTTTTCCGTACCAATCTCATTTTCAATTACTAATATGTTTGATTGTTTTTATAGGCTCAAAGAAACGAGGCAGACCACGCAAGTTGCTTGACAATAGTCTGGAAGATGGTAATTATTAATCACGAAATCTGAATATCAATTAGTGGATTATTGTCAAAGGAGCAAATTGTATTGTTGATTCTTTTTTTTTAACAGATTTACAGTATTCTGGCAGTGAAAGTTCAGAATTCGAAGAAGTGGATCCAGGACAGCAACAAGATGCTGCTGAAGCAATGGTTCAATTATCTACGTTGCCATATTGTCATAATCCTGGTAAGTGTAATTTTCTAAACTATATTTGCAAATTCAAATATAACAAAACTCTGTATGTATATTTGGAAATTGAAAAGCAACATGTGCTATTTTTAAAATTCTTTCTTATCCCATTGAGCAAAAGAAAATGCTTTGTGCTCTCTTGCCACTCAACTATTTCTGCCCTCTAATGAATAATTTTGGGAATTCATTGTATGCAATTATAATCGCACTTTCCTTCATTCAAAACAACTTGATAAGCAAGGGTAGAATAATGGAATCTAAAAATATTTAAATCCTTCATATTAAGTATTTTTTTTGACTTCTAGATGAAGGATCAATGGATGTGGATCCTAACTATGATCCGTCAGACTTTTTAGTCGGCGGGGCATCCGTCAAACGAGAAATCATCATACCCGAAGTGAATGAAAATGAGGGCTATGAAGATGATGTGATCTATGACGAATCCGGCAATCCCGTGAACTATCAGCACAACCCGACAGAGCAATCTTACCATGAGATGGGCGGCGGCAACCACGACCCCGGGGTCTCCTTTCAGAATGAAGCGGTGGGGGTGTACGATCAATCAGGTGCTGGCACATATGATTTTGGAGCCCAGCAGCAGTATGAAAATATGCAGCAGCAAGAGCACACATACCTCCAGTATAAGGTATGAAATCTTCAATTGAACAACATTAAACAGAACGATATATGGTACAAAGGCCACTGCTCAGGCAGAACCTGCAACTTGTTTCATTGAGAGGCTATTCTAAAATTTAGATCTTATTTATGTATTTTTGACTGACTGAAGCCCTCAAAACAGTGTTGCCAGATCTTGTGACAGAAAATACAGTATGGACTGTGTTTGGTAGTATGTATACACTATATTACCAATATTGAGAACACTCAATATGTTTCTACTGTGACAAAATCTATTAAATTTAGTCAAGGTCACTCAAAAGTCAATAATAATAGTTTAGATTACAGTTATGCAGAAAACTTGCGACCTGCTATTTTGCTTATTGTAATTTCATAACCATAGTATTTTAATTTGAAGAAGACTTCCATCTGAATATACCCTAAAAAAATAGGAATACTTGAGACTTTAGAAAAATATTTACCAATATGTAATTGACTTCTATCAAGGCTCTTATTAATTTCCGAGAACTTCTAAGCTATTCATTTTTTGTCCTATTTACTTTTTGAGTATTTCTACATCATCTATCAACTTAAGAAATATTATCAATCTATGTCACACGTGCTATAAATAAAAGTCTTATGATAGAGTTAGTCAAAAAGACGATACGCATGTCCTACCTAGCAACACAGTCAACAAAATAACATTTATTTTTTTATTTATATCAAAAATTTCTTTATCATACAATCTTGTTATTGTCTGCATTTTTATACAAAATTAATCAATTTGTATTTCAGAGTCAAGATGAATCAGAAATGCAGTATATCAACGACGGCACTGGTGATATAGGTCAAGAAGAAGCTTTGGCCATGCAAGCCGCACAGATGGGGCAAATGGAGCAAGGGGACCAAATGAACCAAATGAACCAAATGGAACATATGGGACAAATGAATCAAATGGAGCAGATGGGGCAAATGGGTCAAATGGAGCAGATGGGGCAAATGGAGCAAATGGGGCAGATGGAGCAAATGGGACAAATGGAACAAATGGGGCACATGGGAGAAGGGGACCAATTATTAATTCCCACTCCATTGCCGCCCACTCCAGCCCTCAAGCAAGAAATGGACGAGGAGGCACACTGGCAGGTTTGTTATGGTCTCTTCACGTAATTCTTATATTCTAAAGCAGCAGTCGCCAACATTTTGTACATCACAGATCACTTACAAAAATATATATTGTAATTTACATTTTGCAATTTTAAAAAAATTTACTTTTTTCCATAACATGCCTCATTTAACAAACCACTCGAATTTGGCTGATTTTCGACAATT
Source organism: Himalopsyche kuldschensis (assembly GCA_028554975.1). Taxonomy (NCBI): domain Eukaryota; kingdom Metazoa; phylum Arthropoda; class Insecta; order Trichoptera; family Rhyacophilidae; genus Himalopsyche; species Himalopsyche kuldschensis. The sequence continues at coordinate 6,068,757 of JAHFWI010000005.1, forward strand.
CCCCCTCTACCCTGTAATAAACGATCATGTCTGACCCTAGTAATAATTCACTTTTAACGTATTACTTCTTTTATTGGTTTTGCTCATCACAAACATTGTCAACTGATTATTATATAAGTAAAAAATAGTTACTTAATACTCATGCTGAAGACATATTTCATGATTATAGCAAGGGGAGCGCGCCATTCAGGATGACCTGCAGGTCACAGACAGCGAAGAGGAACCAGAAGATGGACTTTGGTTTTAGAAAAAAAAATACTTTAAGTTTAAAAGAAGCATTACTCTTCTTCCCTACGTATAATTTTAATTATTATCAAATTCTTGTATCTAAATGTATATAAACCAAAATATATTCCATCATTTGACGATAACAACCTTTCTACTTTTGAAAATTAAAAGAAAACATAAAAGCCATTGTACTTATTGAATATTTATAGCAACTAATGGAACATGTTAATTCATTTTTTAAATAGTATAATTTATTCCTCTTTTTTTTACATCTGCACGCATCTAATATTACATAAATTTTAAATAATATAAAATTTAAAGTAGGGAAGATTTGAGTAGTCGAATTATATTGCACTTTTCAAATAAAAATGAATTGATAAATGTACTGTGTACCAATATAAAATTTAAAATAACTTTGATTATTCCACGTATTGTGTAACTAACTGTGACACGTGTTTCGCCTCTTTCAGAGGCATCTTCAGACTTACTATCGCAAAGTTTGCTTAAGTAATACTGTGTACCCTTTATTTTATTTGTTTTATAAAATAGTGAATTTTTGAATAACTCTAGTTTTTATTTCTGTTATTATATTTTGTTTAGCTAATCACAATTCTTTTACAACATTAACAAATCATGTTAAACTTTCACGCACACATTCATATTTAAAGTATTGATGGTAAAAATGTTTCATAAAAATGAAATCTTTCGTGACAGACCTCACAGGTACAAGTCCAACGTGTTTGTTCTGTCTTAAAACTCCTTCCCACCCGTCCAATCCTAAAAGCTGAGCATAATGAGAGCGACTTGCTAACCACTAGTCTTGTCCGAGCCTTATCCTTTCTATCCCTTCGACTGAATAAAACAAAGTTCTTGAAGAAAATTTCCATTGAGAAATTTCCACTAATAGATGCAGTAAATATTTTTCAGTTTGATAGGTACAAAGAACTATGAGGTAAGTCAAATATTCATGGAGGTGTGCAATTTCGCGACTATGGCGCGAGTATCAACATCCTTAGCTTCGGCTTTGTGTTCACAGGTCACACAACATGAAGTGAAGTAGCTCTTTGATCATAATAAACATAAAAATAATTTATTGATATTATAAATCCGTATTATAAAAATAATTGTTTGAATTAACATGCATGACAAAATATATTTTGAATTCATAAAATACCAAATATTTCTTATCCAACATGTCATGTCTTTTTCTTAATTAAAAACACCTAGTATTTAAATCTGCAGTTTATGATTTATACTTTTGATTGTATTCTCAAATCAATGTCAAAGTGTAGTGAATATTTTGTGATGTAAGATTAAAAATTAATACATTTCGTGATGATAAAAATCTTCAGCCCTAGAGTGATTATTTGTTTTTCAAAAATTTTAGAGCAATTTTTCATAATTTATATGCTCGGATATAAAAAAATATAATTACTCTTAACTCAAGTATCACCAATAACTAATGGCGACATCATTACTCTTAACATAGATATGCACGAACTTCACTATTGTTTTGCTTGTCTTGCCAACGACAGCAGTCAAATTCTCGAGAAATACCGATTGCGTCTTCGTAAGTTCCCAGAATCGCCCGACCCAAACATTTACCTTTCAATACCGGGAAAAGAAGCTGACGTCGAAACCAATAAATAGGAATGGCTTATGAAACGTGCATGGCCTTCCAAAAGCCATCACTTATTTGGAAAAACCTCATGCGAACGATGTTAGAGCTTTTTTTTTTAAATATGATGATTTCAAAAAATTGGAAAAAATGTAATGGGTCCAAATTAAATAATCTTATAACGTGGTTCCCAGGGCCACTTTTATTCATATAGATTACTTGAAATCACTTCACGCCATTGCATTTTCAATATTTTTTGTTACTTGAAAGCTTTTTAATTAATTGAAAAGTTACAATTGATATTGAATACAGCTTTACATATTCATTAGATATTTCTAAAAATATACATACTTACTCTTTAAAATGTATGTTTTTATTTAATGGATAGATGTTTAATTGAAGGCCCATCTATGTTTCTCAGTCAGGGTTGTCTATTCAGCTTTTTGGATGGGGCAAGAGTTTCTAGCTTATTTTATATTTCGTTTGTATGCAACCAGTGAGCTATAGGATTCATGTTTATTTATTTAAATTCAGAAGAGAACAAATGCCTCTCCTTGCCCCTCTGAATGATGTCATGTTTAAGAGTACATCTATCTTAATTCATTTTTCGTGGGATTTAAATCTTCACTGCATGTATCAACAGGGCATGCGCCTTTATGTAATTTATTTTAATAATTTCTACACAGTTTTATATATTTTGTTGAGGTGTGAATATATTTGATGTAGTATATTTTACTGCACAAAAAGAAAAATAACATAGCATTTAGTTACAACGTAGGAAACCATTTATTTACATAACCTTTTTTTTTTTTTAAATAATATCAGATTGTTTACGTGTAATTATTATATATAGTCGAACACAGATACAATTGAAATATCAAAATGAATCAATTTTTATTAAACAAATTTTCTCATAAAAGTAATTTACATTGTTACCGGAACGATAAATTTAAACACGTAAAAATATATTTATTGAATATAGAAATAGCTGTGTGTAAAAAGAATGATCAGCTAATTATAAATATTTATTTAGGTGTTATGCAATACGGTAAGTATTCTGTAAAGCTATTACATTCAAGAATTGTGTAAAAAATAAAATGATTTTAGCGATAGTAACGGTATGAAGAAGAGTCAAATGAAACATTTAACAGAGAAATGAGATAAAATAACCTTTGGACGGCCATGGATCAGATATTATTTGTCGAGAAGATGTTATAGTTTATTCACAAAAAATTGCCTATCTTAAAAATAAATTCTGTTGATGCATTGTAGATTTATCATTCAGTCTCCATTCTGAGAATATTCTTGTTTTGTATATCAAAGTATATCTTTATTAAAGTTCTATGTTTTATGAATAAAGACTATGAATTCATCCATTCAAGTTATAAACTGCAGTAAATATGGATATGGGTAAAAGTATGTTTTTGGAAGTATTCGAGTTATATTATAGCTGTAACAGCAAAAATTTTGCTTCCTTAACATTTGAAATAAGGAAGAAAATTTTGGAGAAAAGAATTCTATCTACTGTAAGGTTGGTAGAATAGAAAGGCGGTTAACAAGAATGCTTAACATAAATGTAGATAAAACTGCATTATGTAATAGATCAACTCCAATGTTTTATATTTTTTTTCTTTATTGAAAAATTGTGCATACACCGAAGTATATTTTGAGATGACACGACAATTATTTACACATTGTGAAAAGGGTATAAAAAAAAATACAATCAATAATATATCTGTATAATTAAATGATGAAAAACTTATTACACAATGAGGAACAATGGTTGTACTTTAACTAAATGATAAATAATGGATGATATTTAATTACTTAAAAATGATTTCTCTTGTATATTATATATTTCATACAATTTCATTTGTAGAACATTTCAAACGCAGTCCTGCGTTTCATTGTTAGGTTAATTATTTATATTAAATGGTAATTCTAATAGTTAAGAGTCGACCAGGCACATATCTATATAAGCACTAAGGTGATATTAATAATATTGTTTCATAATGAAATTCGTTATAAGCTACCCGACTGTCGGTAAATGATTCCAAAGATTTACCGATCAACATTATTATTAGGTATCTTACTTTACAAAATAAAGTCAAAATACAATAAGTTTCTTTATTAAAAAATGTGACGGTTAAACTAACAAAGCATTATAAAATGATACAATGAATTAATATACTAAAATTTTCATTCCTTTCATGGGGTGTTCTGCATAAAAATATGTCTGTGATAACATAAACATATAGAAGACAACTTTTCATCCATAGATATCATTCCTAACAGTTTTATAATTGGTTGACCTGTCTGATACCATAATACTGCTTTATGGAGCAGAAGTTATTCCACAAGATACTATTGATGTGATATTTTTTCAATACCTGTACAGACTTGTAAAATTAAGGATTGAAATAGTTCGGTATTTTTCCCAATGAATAATTGTGACAGCTGTCAATATCAGGATAACAGATATGATCTTCCGTCACATGAGGAAACTTTACAAATATCAATAGGTAACCCTCGCTAATTGTGGATTTTTCACTTTTGTCAAATTAGTTACATATAAATGCTCTATCTATTGAAAGTTTTTAGAAAATTAAATTACTTTTCAATGGGTTGAGTTAACTTTGATTAGTTTGATAGTAAATTGTATCATTTCATAAAACTTTATTGTGAAAACAATTGCAACATTTTATATTGCAAATCTTTTTACCATGGCGTTTTAATGAACATTTACAGTTATTATTATACAAAATAATATTTATTATTACCATGGACCCGCACATACATGCGTGTGCACTTAACAACTACGCAGATATAATTTAAATTCATCTCCATAACGTATTAATTGACATGTACAACAATTCAGACGTATTATTAGCACTTCATTTCATTCATATACACATTCTTAGCCTTATATATAACTTCAGAGAAATATCGATACAAAAATATACACTTAAAAAATCAGAGTCTTAAAAACAATGCTCGTTATATTTTACTAGTTCATAACTTAATTTAAAAATATTTTCAACAATATTTATATAAAGTTTTATAACAAATAAAAAAGCAAAAGGGCTGCTGAATATGAATATCTAAATTGAGTACACTGCACATGGTATATGTTTCAATAGCAAATTTTTCCTCCACTGATTTGGAAATTTTTAATATACTGTGCTAAAAATTAACATGTTCTATGTGTTTGATTAAATTTATTTTATTAACTGCGATACACCATATTATAAAAAAATTATATGATCACTGAAATGTGCAAACCTTGCATCACCAATAAGCTTTATATGCATGCATACGGTTTACCTCGATTAATGGGTTGATTAATATAATTATGATAGTGTCGTAGAAGCAAAAGCATTACAAACACAGGTACGACTCGAAACAAAATCAGAGCAGAGATTAACATTGATTATTTCATGTGATTATCGGAATAATAGAAAAAACCAAAAGTCTATAAGCCCTAACAAAATTTTATTTTCATTTATCCGGTAGAAACTCAAATGTGCATAACAAATACATCACATTTCAATAAGTATGCGGCAACATTTTATAAATGGAACAGATTTGAATTTGCTAGTTTTAATGTGGAGAAATAATTTCATTCGAGTAACCCTAAAAATATTTAATATTTAAACATAAGCAGCATTAATAATTTTTGTAACTGAAATTTTCAAGCATTTTTTATACAATGGTCTAGTATTAAATAATTGTGATAGTATTCAAGTCATAAACAACATCAATCAACAATTCAATAGGAATACAAAAAGGCAAGATAACGGGGAAAAAAATGTTTTCAAAAATTCATTAAAAAAAATCTTAATTAATTTTGCTTTCTCATTCAATAAACATGCACCAAAGGCCCGATTAATTTTACGGGAATGGATAAATCCGTATATATTTTTATGTGTATATAATAAAACAATTATTAAGACAACTAGTCAGCAATATTTACAATTCGGCCAGTTTTTGTGACAGCGTCAATTTGTTTTTTGCCTAGGGAACAATATCACATAGCGACGGATGACTCTTCATTCAAATAAGTCAGAGTTCATTGTATAAGTGGTACGAGATGATTTAAATATTCAACAGATAAAGAGGGCAGGGCCAAACGTTGTCTCCTCACCATTGCTTTAACCAATAATTTCTCTATGGATAACTACATAGCTATCGTTCTGGCAACAATATATAAGTTGTTAATACTATTTTAGAATATTTTGTCTTCAATGACAAGTGTTCAATATTGTTGAAACAGATGATAGAGCAGCACGTACTGAATATTTTTGAATAAAACTTTATCATTATAACATCGGTTATTTTTTTGTTGCTCATGGATGACAGATTACTGTTACCTTAGAGATCTCAGTCTAAAGTGATTAATGTGTGGAATCGGCATTGGAATGGAAACTTAGTCAAGTTTTTTTTTTAAATGAAAATGTTTTGTTGATGGAAGCGTTTAAAAATAATCTATTGCACTTAGATTCAGATACAATATAAAATTGGAGTAAGGCGGTTACTAAAAAGCTAAAGTAAAATGTATTCAAATAAATAAAATAGACACAGGGCGTATAGAACCACTTCTGCCGAGTCACTATTCAGTCTCACAATCGTGTTCCCATTTGTTTAAATACCGAATAAAAATTACACGTAAACAGCAAGACGGCAGCACAAATAATAATAATCTACAAAATAAGTATTTTCGAATCGATACGGCGACTCGCCAAGTGTGACTCGACCGATTGGATTGAATCGTCCGCGTTCTTTTCGTGTTTGAAGATTCACTCGCGTATGTCACTTTGGCGAACGATCGTCATTATCACATCACAGGAGATTAAAAATTTCACACCATCGAGGGGAGAGTTGGAGAAGAAATACTATCACAAAACAGCGGGAAATTGGAGTTGAATTAATCAATTTCGCATAGATAAATGTCAAATCGTCAATATTGTGAATTCTGGATAGAAGGCTGCAGCCGCAGTGTAAAAGGATATTGCAGAAAAATAATGATTGATTTAAAAGCTTCTTAATTACTATAGTAATTATGCACAAATTTGTGCACACCGTAAACAATGGATTAATACCAATGCTCTGAAGTCGGAGTGACTTATGGGATTTTCAATAAATTTTCATCAGGAATATTTATAGAAAATGCCTTAATTGCATGATTTTGCTGATGTGTGAAATTTTGAGTATGGTTGGATTTGATTGAAAGATTACAACAAATAAATTGATATCCATTTCAGTATCATGCCGTTTATTGGAACTTCAGAAGAATAGAGTATTTAGTGGATACCTGAATGGAATATAAAAGAATAGCCGTATGTCATGTTTTAAATGGATTGACTGTAAATATTGAAAAAATTACACTGAGGCTACATCCTTCCAGATATTCATTATCGACACTGAGGATTAATATCACATGAACAGATGCAACGAGGAATGATTAGATAGGCCACGGCCGACGAGAGATTCGGAATGATCAGTCCCAGTCTTCTTCTGCGCAGGATGAGCTGTCAGAGTTATTAGAGTTGTCGGCGTTGACGCCTCCCGACATAATCATGGGAGACGATGACATAGCTCCGAGAATTGTGCCTTGTGCGGCCCAGTTTTTGTCGCCCGATATCCCTTTCCTGCGCATGGACAGCTTCGCGTGGAGATCAGCCATCAGATCGCCTTTTCCACCTGAACTGGGTGTTACCTTCTGAAATAGAGAAAGTTTATAAATCATTATTGAGTAATACAACAGTATTTGTTCAACTGTATTTATTCTTATGTGGAGCATATGGAGTGATACAGGAGTAATTCAATAGAAGGTGTTTTAAAAAGCAACACTGTAAGTCACTTGAGGATTCAAAACACACATTGCAGAACGGAAGCCTCGAGTAAGAGTTCTTAAACTGTAAATCTTCAGTAAAATTTGGTATGAAAACGTTAGCAATTCTTCATTCAGAACAGGTGTCTCCAATATGGAAGAAGTAAAAAAAATAGTGTTTTATTTATTTAAAATAATGCCTTTCGATCAAGTGACAGTTAACACATTAAAAGTGGGAAACGGTAGTGGTATGATGTACTTAGTCTTCGCCCACAAGAAAAAAAGCAAAAAAAGTTAGAAGAATTTCGACCCGGAGCGTCGACTTCATGACAGATGGATTGTTTTTTGATACATGTAAGATATTGATTGAACGGAAAAACTATTACGATTTCTTCAGGTTCAGGGTTCCGCAGCTTCGCCTTCTTAAGTCCACCAGCATTTCGAATCGCCTCCATCAGATTAGCAGGCATCCCCGTACTTGTGGCTGTGGCAGTTTTGCTGTAATAGGAAACATCAATTATTGTATAATAGAGGCAATTACAGTGACTCTGGATGCTTACAAATAAAATATTTATTAGTGATTGCAGGGGCTTGTGAGTCTATTACTCAATATCATGTTTGCAATATTGTGTTTCAAGTCCTCACTCCCTTCAGGGGTCTCATGAAGAATGTTTTAGGATTACTAAAACAACATTCCACTCATCCTCACCTATTATGATGCTCTTTAATTAAGATGTGCCCGAACACTTACATAGCAGACACTTGATAAGTTATAATTTATCATTTGATTGATATTTTAATTTGACAAGTTACATTTTGAACAATTCTATAGGTAAAGGCTCCTAACGTTAATTATAGATTAAATCCAAAAAATACTTGAGCTGCTGACAATTACATCTAAAAATATTTAAATTTAAAAAAATCGATTTATGACAATTTTAGTACTGGGAATTGAATTGAATTAGACCACCATAATGCTGGGTTAACATTCTTCCTTTGTAACTTGAGCTTTGCAGTCGAAAGGATCATTAAGATAACACTATGACAAAAATAGAATTTTCAGTTGAATTATAATGTTTCCCTAGAATTGCCGTGAATTATATTTAATTTATATTAATTTGAAAACAATGTTTCTTATACTTCCGCTTATTATTCTCAAACTAATTTGAGAAAGATAACAAAAATAATGCACAAATATATTACAGCAATGTAAATTCTTACTTATTTAAGAATTTGGTGCCAAATAAACATAGATGTTTCGCAGAATAATTTCAAAGCCCTATACATTTATTGAGCAGATTTCAAGGAAGTGAACCATGTCGTAACACAACACCAATTCATTGTTCATGAAAAAACGGTAACACAATTACAAAAGCATTATTGATACAAGGAATCGCTAAATGTATTGTTTGTTATTTTACGATTTTCACTGTGGCATATGAATACTTGGGAATTTTTATATACATAGAGCGAATTCTTAAAATGCCTTTAAAGTATTCTATTGTTTAATTGTATATAAAACGTAATAATTGCAATCAAATCAAACCACCATATCTCATTTTTATATAGCAGGCATCTACTGTTACACTAAATAATATGAATCGATCTCTATTTTAATATTATATTTGTCTATGAAACATGAAATATCTATGGTAGAAGCTTAATTTACTGTTTACTCAGAATTTCTCATAAAATTACATTTTTGGCTTATTGCATTTTTTCCATTCATATATTGCACGACACACTTAAATCCAATTTTTCTTAAAACTTCTTTCCACAAACAAATTTAGTGACTAAAGATAAACACAGTGTAGCAATGTCTATTATCTTATCAATAATGTACTATTCGTGGAAGTTTTAAATAAATCATTAAAACCCTTCCATTTAAATACAATATAAACAATGTCTACTGATAATACACAAGTCCAGGAATAGAGGGAATTCAATGCACTACATACTTGTTTTCAAAACATTCTAGAAATTTGTGAATATTTCCAGTGCTTATAGGCACACTGTTCAACAGAATATTGATGATATTCGCTGAAATTCTTTGGAATGCATGATACATAAGACAGTTTCTTGAGTGAGAAATGGCAAAGGTTTGGGCATTTCGCCAGAAGGCAAGACAGTCACACGCACAAATGACCTCAAGGGACAAGTGTTGATGAAACAACATTAAAATTATTTAAACAATGGACACTGAAGTTATCCGTAGAAGCGGAAGTATGTTGTTATTATACGGAAAGAAAAATAACAATGTATTTTAATTCTACATAAATTATTTTTAAATATTTGTTGATAGCTATTTCGGCTGACGCCTTCGTCAGAACTAAGTTACTAACATAGTTCTGACGAAGGCGTAAGTCGAAATAGCTATCAACAAATATTTAAAAATAATTTATGTAGAATTAAAATACATTGTTATTTTTCTTTCCGTATTATAATGGAGTTCTACCAAGTAAATGCCTACTCAATCAATAATATGTTGTTATTCTTGGACCATTTTGGCTTGCTTCCTATGTGGAGCGGAAGACCATCACGAGGCCTTCATAATTTAAAAATTTGTATATCAACATTTCCTTTTGTATTATGTTTAGTAGTTAAATCATCAGTGATACTTCAAAGTATTCATAATTGGGGATAGAGCTTACTGCCTGTTTATTTTCTGCTTAAATGCTCTGTATCAATATTGATACACAATGTTTATCAAAAGGCGAAACATGCCAGGATATGAAGTTATAACAAAGTTCCAACAATTTGCCAAGTAAAAGAGAATTCACAGGAAATTGGCAACAGTCTTTTAAATATTGTCACTGAAATAGTTACAATCCTACAACATTGTTTTGTTAAAATAGTATTTCTGGTGAATGTAAACTACAGAACATTCTGATAATATATTAATAACTGTTCAGAAAGGAAGCTTATATTGAATGCTGATAGAAAATACACATTTTAGCAACATTTGAACGTTACCAAGAATAAAATTACATTATGGAGACATTGTTGCTTCATATAATTTATTATTGTAAAAAATATCTTAATAGATTACTTTTGTTTGGTGAAGCTGTGTGATTCATATCTTTATACAGCTTTTATCCAAACATTCTCCAATTTGTTGCATTCTTAGAAATAAGGGTGAGGAAACATCACCAGATCTTCATTAACAGTTTGGTTAAAAGCTTAATAATTTTACTACCTTTTTTCACCGGAAGATTAAAAATTTTATCACTTAAATTTAAAACAATTCCAATATTTCAATTCATGTATTCATTTTCTTTGCGCTTCATCCATCGTGAATATAAAACATTCCACCTTGAGTGTACAAATAGATAAATTTCTTTAACTCTTACCTCGATGGTGTAGATCGAGCACTTTTGCCAGCCGAGTCAGGTTCAGAGAGACTGTCGATCAGCGGCGGAGGAAGAGCAGGTGGCGGTGGAGGCAACGGCGGAGGGGGTGGCCCTGCGCTGGACTTCACTTCAATGTCCTTCTTCACCGTAAATACTTCTTCAGCCTTCTTCACAGTCACATCTGATTGCACCGGGATAACGGTCTCCTTAACTTCAGCAACAGACTCAGGAACGGTCGGCGGCGCGGACTGTTTTTTGGGTGCACTTTTGTCAGGGACGATTTCAGGAGGTTGAGCGGCAGGGGCAGCCGAAGGAGCGATGACCCTTTCGGCTTCCGACAGGAACTGCAAGTCTCCTGCCACACCCGTCAAGCGTGGTAGATCTTGGGGCACATCCATTTCTGGCACCTGGAATATGACGATTTTATTAATCTTTGCTACCACCTATTAGCGAGACGTTTTAAAAGGGAGCACCTTTTAATCAAACAGTTTCTGTGAGGAGAGAATAATTGCCAACTTTGTGGGAAGTTATACTATACTTCTCACTTTCTAGCATTTTTGTGGTTGAAATCATTCTCAATCCAAGATTACTATCCATTTGTATCCAAAAATATCTTATTTCTAGTGAGATAGTATCTTCTTTCATTAGTTGAGGTTTTCATGTAAAACATAAGATAAAATGAAAAGGGAAGTAAAGTGTTTCATGGCAGGAAAGTTTCTAGAATGTAGCCAAAACTTTCCACTGCACTATTAAACTTAAGCCCAGACTGGTTATATAGCTTTTAAATTAACAGGCATAGTAGAGAATTCCAGCACTCAATAGAACGTCGACAATTTCATAAATTGATTCATGGATTTGCATTTGAAGGCATCAATTTCTGTGATGCCTTAATTCCCTCGCACACAAACGATCCTTAATACAGATTCCAGGGAGAGCGATTGACTAATCACTAGCTTTATCTTAATCTTATCCTTGTTTATTCCGAAGATATGAATAACAGTCAGTTTCTGAAAAGCATTTCTAGATGAGATAAGCTGTATGAGAAGTACAAATGCTCCAAATGGGGGCGGACTTAGTTGAAAAAGATGATAGCCAGAAATGAAATATGTTAATAATTCAATACTGAAAATTTTCTAACTATTGTGAAATACATAGATGCATTTATTTATGTAAGGAGAAAAGATTTAAAAATAATTCCATTGAAATAGCATGAATTTAAATAACAATAAGTTATTTACCCTGAAAAATAATTAATTGAAGTAATTACAAAGAAAATCTCATTCTTCAGATAAATGATAAACAATTGGTATCCTTGATATAGATAAGTATGTGCACTAATTATAAAGATAAATAAATTATCAGATGATAGCAGTAAGAAATTATCTAGTAATCTTATTTGTTATTCAAAAAATATTTTACTGGGACGTTTCCAGAATCCTTTTGGATTGTGTTCAAGGGTATGATTGTACATGATGTTTACATTGCATAAAACACTAAAAACTGTTATTTAAATATCAACCCTTTCGAAAAGGAGGGGTTAACCGAAGAACAAAGTTAGAAGCAAAATTGACATACAATTTTTATCAGTAACGAATGTCCTTATGAATTATCTAACTCATTATGACATGGTGTTCATGTAGCTTTATTCCACAGATAAAAGCATTATCTAAATTGTGATAATATAATGCAGTTCTGTTATACAGTACTTTGTATTGTTGGAATATGATTGCTTCCCTGAATATAGTATATTTAAATATGTAAATTTATGAGAAATATTTATTTAATAACAAGAAATTAAAGGACATAATTATACTTTTAATTCATTCTTAAATAGCACATAAACATTACGTTTGAAAAAATTATGAGCGAAGCAAATATAATAGAAATGATGAACTGCCTCACCAATACTAAAAACAATCGAGGACCATACAAATTAACAAAAAAAATACCCATCTAATGATGAACAATCAGTTACGTCAGTAGGGTAAAATTTTTCAAAGAAAATAAATATTTTTCAGTTGATATAGGTATATATTTTTAATTATTCATTTGTCTTGAATAATCAACAACATATTTTGAGAAGCCAGTCTTCTATACGCATTTTGAGTTGTATTAAAATAAATCTGCTTTAAATATGTTTTCATCATTATCGATTTGGTATAAAATACAAAAACAGTTTGACAGCCTGTGTTGGAATAAATTTTGAAACCCCTATCTCTTCAAACGCCAAACTGAATTGATAATTTGTAACAAGCTGAATGTCATATGTAGACGCTTAGTTCTTTGGTCAGTATGAGTAATTTTTCTTCATAACAGAATCATTATCCAAGCCCAGTGGCAGCCGAGGCGTGATCTAATGCAAGTCATTGAGTTGAGGATGTTTATTATATTGAGCTAACAAGACAATTTGTGTGGATCCGTGGTCGAGTGGCAACGCCATTGACTTTGGTTGCAAATCTCATGAGTTTAGCAATACTTGTACAATACAATAATCGAGTATCCATTATTACAATCATATTCATTAAGATGGATCAATTTTGTCACCTTTCTATTCCTACCCTACTTGGCAATTCTCTCGAACACGATACATATTTTGCAAGTCATTCCAAGGCTGTGACGCAGCGGTGTTAAATAATTCAAAACTATTTCCAGTGAAATCGTGCTGCAAATCTACAAATAAATATTTCAATAACCTATTCGGGATTAATGGTATAAATTCTCTGCCGCCACTAGTTCCGTTGCCTCACATAATAGTTTCGTTGATCCGAATAATACATGAGTACTTCAATGAATTGAGCAGGGAGTCAAAACACCGCATTTGCATGTTTTATAATCATAAATAAACGGTTTTTAGATTAATCATTTCAACTGTGTCGCATATTTTAAATGGTATCGAGAACAATTGAAAACCAAAGTAATTGAATAGATATGTAGTGTTGGAGGTTTGGTAGAAGCAAGATGCAGCATCATGTGGTTTATTCCCAGATAGCTTTTAAAAATACATGTTACAGATCCACAACACTAACATTGAAAGGTTGTAGTCCTCTACTATATCTTTAAAACAATTAAGTTTGACTGTCACCGATAATGCCGTAAACTTTGCACACTTAGTGAACAAATGAAAACCCCTTATAGTGATTAACCAGCTTGCACAAGTTTCGTACGGCACACATACTTTCCTACGCAGAATTTGTACAAAAATTTGAAGGAAGCAATCTTACACCTAAATTCTGTATTTTTCTTTCTCGGAATGTTACAATCGGAATTTTCGCAGAAGTAATTCAATTGTCATTATTTGCTATTGTGAATTAATAATTCAATCAAATATCAGCATGACGATGAAGTATTATGGCAGTAATGATTCCCTTGGTTTATAATGCTGCGTATCACATTTTACAGCAGTTAGATGTGATTGAAAGCATCACCGATTTTGAATGGGTACATAATTCTTACCCTAATGTTTGATGATGTTATGTTGTCACCCATACAAGACCGCTTTATATTGATGTGCGCTACTCAGTGCTAAGGCAGTGCATTATTGTTGAAATTGATAATCGGCTTATTTTAATAAACAATCTTAAGCCATGAGTCAAATTCAAAACATTTTTTTTTGCCTAATAAGCCCTAAATTATATTTGAGGAAATACTGTTTTGTTCGCTTGTGTATTCAGATACAGAAAAGATGAATATTTGATGATTTCCATAGTAAAATAAAACAAGTTACCATTTTTACATGTTGATCGCTGCATTATACAGACCTTTTCATTTGATACAGTTAAAATAGTATTGTCAGATCAAATAACTTGATGTCGTAATGACTAAATATTATAAAATTGCAACACTAACATTGTACTGAGAGTAAAGGTGAAATGGTAAATAAAAATCTCACCTCTCCCATCCCTGGCGAGTACAGGTAAGGCTCGACCGCTTTCCCAGTGCCCTTCTCTCTGTTGGACATGGAGAAAGGTGCAGCATCTAACGCATTATCTGCCACGGCAAGAATAACAGGTTGCTGTCCCCGGGAATGCATTGGGGCCCTCTCTGTAGCCCCGTACACAGTTTCGCCGGTGCCGTACAGGAGCAGGCATCCCATGGAGGGAGCATTGGATGGAAGCGGACCGAGGCCTTCGGGAGGGCGGGATTCTAATAGGGCTCGGCGAGCATCGGGCTGGGAAATTTTCACATGGTAGAATTCCAGTTTCTCCTGAAAAAATAAACAGCTATTGGTGAAAAGGTAGTTAGTGCGACTCTCAAGAGACATCAATTACTCAATTTTATAATGTTTTTGTATGTATTGTGTACTGAGGAGATATAATCAAGCAATTCCACCACAAACATAAAAATTAGGAAAAATAAAACCGATCCATAAATAAATGATGGAAGAATATTTTTGAATTAGCTAAAGTGAGAGAAAAGGTAAAATGAAATAACGAACACATATCCTCTAGATCAGTGATGTACAACCTTTTTGTGATTCATAATTCTCATATAGTCTGAGGGCCGCATGGGTTAAAGTGATTCAATTATCAAGGTTTTTAGTGCTATGAAATAAAAAAAAATATTATTTAAAATTATTCTTCCATCATCCATAAAAAGTTATGGAGAAAAAAAGGTGAAAAAATGGTCATTGGGGGCCGCAGGTTGTGCATCACTTCTCTACCTTCATTTGATCAGTTTTTAGAAGAAACAGTAGACAATATTTTTTAGTTGCAACTATATGTTTTCAGATTAAGATAAAAGAAAGAAAAAGCGACTACCGACCTGATGCTCTTTGTCGATGCCGATCGTCAGCCTGCTCTTTATCTCATCCGCAGTCCTCGTCATGGTGACTCCCTCGCCTCTATGAGAGAACAAACTCTCATAGTTTTTATGGCACTCCATTCCGGGATATTTGGAGCTGCTGATGACATTTGTGGCATTGCTGGTACCCGTGAGCCTTTCAACTTTACTGCCGCACACGGCAATCCTCTTGGCAACAGACTGAGTTCTAGCTATGTTGTTATCGATCCTTTGATTGATGCGCTTGAAGACATCGTTGATGACGTGGCTCAGGTGTTGGAGCGTATCGGCTATTTGAATGATGTTCTCCTCCTGTCGCAGGTCCTGAGCTACCACGGGTATTGTGTAAACACTATCCATTATTCTCAGTGTTGAATTTATGAAGATGAAAATTTATTGAAGTATGTTTAGGGATGATGTATTTTTCTGGAAGAAAAGGAAAACAAATAAAAATCAATGAAAAAAAAACAATGTTTTTGTAGCTCAGTGAGAATATAACCATGTCCGCTAGCAATGTGAAGCATATGGACTCTTCACAGAGTTTATCTCAGCATATGTATTTTCTACAAGAACTGGTTGTTACTCAGTTGCTCAACCTCTTTGATTGAAGAAAGTTGGGATTGAAAGGATGTGATGTATTTGAAAGGACTAGTGGTTAGCTAATCGCTCTCGCCGCTTTTTGGGATCGGAAGTGTGGGGAGGGATTTTTAACAACACCAACCCCCATTGCCCACTGGAAGCTAACAATGCTGACCACTACACTACAGGCCAGGCATCTCTTCACCCTTTGCACTCAATAAATTATTTTTATCCTTCAAGCAACTCCGAAAAATTTACTACATTATGACATGCTACAAACCAGGGTTGTGGAGTCGGTAAAAAAAAGTTCGCTCCGACTCCAGCATTTACCAAAACCACGACTCCGACTAAAAAAGTTTAATATCGTCACTTTTTTTGCCCAATTTTCCTATTAATGTGTATTGAATTAAATATCAACTCAACTAATTCAGCCAATAGCCAAATTTGACATATTAAATGCAAAAATAAAAAATTCAAACTTTTGAAAAATTCCGACTCCGAGTACGACTCCGGCCAAAAAGCCCCGACTCCACAGCCCTGCTACAAACTTTAAATAAGGCACACAATTCAATATATACGGTTTTTGCAATGAGGATATTTTAAAACTAATAAAAAATATTTTTCCAACCAAGTTGTACAATGTCGAGCAGGACTCGACATAGCAGTTCTAGGAGTTTACTCTTCTTTATTGAAATAAAACTGTGTTTTATTTATTTAAATGTAATGCCTTTCCACAAAGAATTGACAGCTAACACTTAGTATTTTTGTAATATTTCAATCATGTGATGAAGAAAAATAGTCGAAGTTAAAAAAAAAATGAATATCGATGTGATTCAAATATTATCTATTCAATTTGCCACATTAATGTGTTTATTTGAATTTAAAAATGGATTATAGATTATTGCTAATTTAAAAAAATCCATACAAAATAAAATAATTTGAAGAATTCCCAGTAAAAGTGAAATAGATTTTGTGAATATTAATTATTCCTGAGACAACAATAGAATTGCGATTAATTAACATAATTTTAAAAAACGGTACTTAATTCTCTTTTTAAACTTTGTTTTAATTAAAAAAAGAATAAAAATTAGCACAGTTATGTACCAGCCTGTCACAAAAAAATGAATCAGTATTTTTTTCATGGAACCAGAAATTGATTCTTATCTTATTTATAGCATAGGAGACGAATTACTTATTTTAATCTATTCGCGCGTAAAAATAACAGAAATAACCGGTATAGAATCGGAAATTTTAGGTCTTGAGAAATTAATGAAAATGAACGCATTTCAATTTTGTCAATAAGAAAATTCCTCGAAATATTCTCGGCGATTCTTTTCAATTACTACTTTGTTATTTAACCAGCGAAACGCGATACGAGTAAAGCGAAGTGATAGGGATGGGGGACAACTTTTGTATCCGTATATTAGAAAAGTTTTTCAAGTAGCGAGTTACTTTATCAAAGGCGTCCTTTCCCCCGAGGTCAGATTCGAGATGAAAAAAGTTTTTTTAACAAAAAATACAAAATTGAAAACTATTAGTCTTTTTTATGGCAAACACGGCTGCGCAATAAGAGTTCCGTTTTTTTACTATTCAAATTACCAATTTACAATAGTTATTAAATAAATAAAAACACTCGGAAATATTCAATATTTTATGACAATCCCTTGATTTAGTGGTCGAGTGTCAACGCCGACGACTTCGGTTGCAGAGCGCACGTGTTCATTTTTTTCAATCGAATTATTGATTTCTGATCGGGGAGAAATGGATTTTTGTTGTGTCTCCAATTACCTTCTACTCATCAGATCGTTAAACGGAGCGCAGTGGAACGATTGGCTAACCATTAATCCTGCATTAGCATTTTATCGTCGGAGTCGAACAACTGAGTAACAATCATTTTCATAGACATCTCCTGTTGATATAAACTCCATCAGGAATCCGTATGTGTCCACTGGGAGAGGACACGGTAAAAAAAACTATTATCAAAGCTTTTTTCTTTCGAATATATCGAATATTTAATTGTGTTTTTAACGTAAAATAAAAACTACATGTTAACATTTCAATCCCCGCCCACAATATCATATATCCCGTTGATTGTGTAAAAAAACGAAAGTTGAGCTAAATGAGTTGTATTGCAATAATAAATGAATTTTGTTAGTTCCTGTGTTTGAGTGCGTTTGGTGCTGTAGAAATTACTTCCCCCTTTACGAGGATTCATAATGACATCGAAATCATCTTATTCGTTAATGGACGATGCGAAATATAATATTATTTTCCCAAGGTTTCTTAAAATATTTCCAAGAACTCATATCCAGCTAATTCTCAATATTCTTCATAAACATTTCCCTCCTAGACCTAGCAACCCGGATATGACCCCAAGCGCAAAAGTTCAACCTCTTATCGACCACGTAACCAATTTATCGAATCTTGTGATCGTAGCAAAAGCGACATAAAACATGCAGAAGAGCCAATAAAATGCGATAGGTGCTGAAAAGTGCAGTGGATAGACTGACTCTAAGATAAAAAAACATATTATTGATATTTGAAATTCTTGATATTATTCCGATGATAACTGGAATAACCAAAATTATGATAATAATTTATTTGCTCTCACTTATTTTTTTCAGTTTTATGTTTGTTTGAATATTCCTTCTATAAATTCAATAATTTACAGTTGTCAGGTTTTGTCCGAACAACACCAATGTTATGAAGTTGAATTTTCTTTCCAAAAACCCAAAGTGGAAAATAAAATGTCATCTCACAGAAATAAAAAAATATTTTCAAAAATAATGTCCTGCATTTTTAGCATGCACCGCCTAATTTCACTCGGCATCAAAAGGGTTAATAAACGACTCGTAAGTTGTCAGAATAATATTTTGCACAACGTTCGAACACATTACAAAGCAAAATGAAACTTTGTATGCGCTATCGAAGTTTATGTACAGATTCCTACGCTATGCAAATAGTTTAATCGCGTATGGGACCTTTGCAGCACAGCCATGACTTTGCCGCGATAGTCGCGTATAATAAACTCGTTGATGTGCGGAATATTCCGAGAATCCAGCATCGTCCGCACGACTCGGCGCGTAAATTGGCGGCGCAGCCTGTCAGAAATGATTCTGAAATACGGAATTAATTGGCAGTAATCTGCTATATTTACATACTACGTTTTATTTATTATCGCTAGCTGAAGCAGTCTTGAAGATGGCAACATTTTCGTTCTCTCGTTTAAGCTTCCTGCTAGTGTCAAATAGTACTTGAAATCTTAAAGGCCCTTTCGGATAAATGCACGCTTAGTATTAAAATGTAAGCAGGGTTGCCATCAGAAATTCTTTTTTCAAACGCATTTTATGAATGTTCTTTCTTTATGTTTCGAAACCAATAATTTTATCACACTGACCAATCTGATCTATGAATCAAGATTTAAAATATTAATTATTCTAACCACTGGGATATAAAAAAACAACGGATAGAAGAGATATTGTAATGGAAATCGATTGTACTTGCGGGCAAGCCCAAGGCTTATTATGTTTTAGGATATATATTCAGTCCCTTTGGTCTAGTGGCAAGAGCTTTGTCCTAGCGATCAGGGGACCTGAGTTCAATTCTCGGCAAGGTTAGATTTTTTCAATTGAAAAAAGAGATCTTGGGCTGGGTGTATGTTATTTATCGTTGATTTTGTGCACAACTGATTCATTATTTATCATCGAGTTAATCTCGTATGACTTTTACAATTAAGAATATTTGGCGCATTGGCGTAAGCTGTAATGCCAAATATTTTTTAATATTCATATTAATAAAAAAATAAATATTTGGGTGAACAAGTTGGTTTTCCCACCACCTTTCGTTATGTGTATGCAGCCGTTTTTCACAGCCGCCTTCCATAACGCTATACGATCAAGAAATTAAACTAATTCCTACTTATTCCTACTAGTCCTCACTTATTTGGTCAGAAACAGAGCTGCACGTAGCTGATCTTTTAACCATAGATGAAAGAGCGAAAAAAAACATGGTAAGATATATAGAACTGCCCTGAGATGTTTTCCATACGAACAGAACACGGGACTCGATTGCAACCGAGGCCGACTTGAAAAAGTCTTGGATCGCCACAACATCGATTCTTCGCAAGTCCCTAGCTTTGTCGAAAACAATTGGCTCTCAATATACAAGAATATACACATGATACAGATAAATTAATTCATTATAGCAAAAAAGAGGCAACTGTTTATGCAAACCACTGGTGCCCTATACCGTAAACGGTAAGTGGTAGAGTATAATAAGGAATGTCTTTATCAATTGAGGTGTTTTTCAAAAATCTCTAAAAAATCTAATTGGCTAAATTGTATCTATCCAGCGAACGGGTGTAAAAAAAAATCGTAGTTTAAAATCAGTTTAGTTCAATAGCATTGTGAAAAGCAACCGTAAAACATCGGATACATATGCTTCAGATGTTTGACATTCTTGTGTCAGTGTCAACACAGACGACTTTGATTTTGTATTCGAAATCAGCCCCCGCAAAATTTACGGCCAGAGAGTATTGTACCATTGCTAGACATTAATTTATGGCAGCCCTGCCCGAGTGAAAAGTATCTAACGAGAAGATTTGGAGGTCCCAGTTTAAAAAAGCATTAGTAGGCAGTTTTTTTTACTTCAGCTACCACGGCTAGGGCTAGTGTTGTCGTGTCAAAAAACGCTTACGATTCAAAACGACGATGCTTTTCGAAGAAACCAAGTGCACTACAGTAATTTAAATGTAATTTGAAAAGTATTTTAATTATGCCATTGTTACTCAGTCACATAACATCTAATTTTCTAAGGATTTGAAACGAGGGTTACGTTTCGAGCCGCACAAAAAATACCGTGAATTAAGACACGTTGAAGATAATCTTACAATTATTTTTAATGCACACCATTTTTGAGACTTTTAACCATTCGCAGTAAATCTTTTATATTCTTACTTAAATCATACACAAGCAGTGTTCTGCTGTGCGTTACATGTAGAAATACTGCTACAGTTAATCGTATATTCGGCGTTCTACACGCCAGACCCCGCTACATTTTTACAACCCTCTTATACGATGTTTTAATTTAGAACGTAAATCATGATAAAAAAAATATTGAAGGGTGCTCAATGAAAAAATTAAAACCGATAGACTGGATAGTTTCGTGAATCAAAGCAACATATATTCTTTCAAGATCCGATGTATTTTATTTTTCTCACCTCTTTGCCAGCTAACGCCGTATAATTAATTTATAATTATGTTAAAAAAACGTCACTTGAAAAAAGGAATGCAACGTTTGAATTTGGAATGCAGTCTTTGCCAATCGCGTATATTCAAAACCACGTAAGACCGAGGATAGCCATATTATAGCATACAATTATTCCAAGCGTTATAAAATTACTATGACTCATTACGCACGCTTACTCAAATTAAGATAAGCGATGGGAAATTACGTATGTATTGTTTTTATAAGTGAACTTATAATAATTAAATTAGGAACGAAACCAAAGTATAACAAATGAAAACAAGGCAAAAAAAATCTTCGCGAGACACATAGGCGAGTTGATGCACGAGCTAACCTGTCAATAAAATCGTGATAGTTTATAGTCTGCAGTAGGGCTTGCATTACCGGTTAACCGGTTAGCCGGTTTACCGGTAAATAGGCCAAAATACACCATCGGTAATTACCGGCAAATTGGAAAATTTACCGGTTTTTACCGGAAATGATTTTATTGCGAATTAAGGACAGATACAGGCATATTATAACGAAGGTTTATTGTGATATGCACGCGGAATCGAATTTGATAAAATCTCGGACATAATATCGGCATTACAACCAGTAAACGTAGCTGTAGAAGCTGTGTCGTGAAGACATAAATCTATATACAGCCGACATCTAGTCTAAGAAGTCTAAAAGACGAAAGTATTGATATGATTTGTTTCATGAAAGCATATATTAATTCTGAAAAATCATTATACCAAAAAAAATAAACATTTATTTAGTAAACTCTATATACCAATAAATTGATATAATATTATATTATTTTATTTTAATTAAAAAATTATATTAGTAGGTGTTTGTATACAAAGTATGTATGCATACATCTAATGTATGAATTACATATGTACATACATCAATAAGTTAATGAATAAACTAATAGTTAAGCTTATAAACTTCTCACAGACAGGTAAACCAAATATTACACAGTCGTAATTTAACTTAACCAAGCTTTATGTGGCAAATAAAAGATTATCTAATCTCCCATTCCCATATCTCAGTTAAACAAAAAGGACATATGAGTGCATTTCATGACATTTTCATGAAACGTATTTTAAATTCTTTACGTTTTAGGATACCGTTTTTAGTAAAAGTAGCCACATATAGTTATTTTATTTATTTTGTTTCATTTACCGGTAAACCGTAATGGGTGAAATTATTTACCATTTACCGGTTATTGAAATTTGACGGTAAATTGCAAGCCCTAGTCTGCAGTCGATTTATGAAGAGTACTAAGTAATTCATTAAAACATTCGAAGAGACTCGTTGATATCCACGTAGTAGCGGACGACAGGGATGTTCGAAAATGCATCAATTTGCTGGAGTTACGCACGGGAGAAAGTTTTCAATGGCGGTGACATTTCTGAATTGTTTAAATCGGAGTCGAATTTCTTAACGTAATACATTTAAACGAATTGACACACTACTATATAAGTCGAACATACCAGAAAACCAAGATACTTTTGAGCAATACTTCAAATTACATACAATATGCTGAAAATTATTTTGTATTTGACAGAAGACATTTTGAAAAAATGCCAGTAAGATAATTTAAAACTGCAATTCTTGATTGGCAGTTAAACTAAAAAAACTTTTAACAAACTTACCGTCAGTAACGTTACCAGGCTAGCTTGTAAAGTAGATGGTAGAGAATATACAAATCATATTACCTAAGATGCTGATAATCATTATCAGGCACGATTAGAGCTCTGTTTTACCCTTTCAAGAGTATGGCCGTACATGCACGTCCCAGTTTTTTTGTCATCTATTGACATTCTCATATTTTCTATTGAAATGTTATTATACTTTCATACATTGATACTAAAAATACCAATCAGTGATTTTTGGTAGTCAAATTATTTTTATTATATATTTCAAATTAAGAAAAGTATTTAATATAATGGTTATTATTTTGAAACAAATCTGTGGCCACGAATTATTGAGCTTAAAAAATCGATAAGCTTCCTAGAATCAACATCAATAGAAAACTACATATCAACAGATGAATGCAATAAAAATCCAGGCCCGAATTGGAAGTAAAGCTCGATAATTATTTGAAATTTATAATGAATTATTACAATAAAAAATCCGAAAGAAATATCTGTTCTTCAAATCATTAACAATATTCTTCCCAGATTTACGGAGGACAAAAAAAAAAGGTTTTTATATATTTTTGTCTGGGATTAATATTTTTTAGGCTTAAAAAACAAAAAACCTAATTCTGTCTATAATAGCTCACCACTCAAAGTGATAATCATCACACATTATTATCATAACATATTAACATATTCAAGGAAATATGAAATTATTGCTACATTTTACTAAGTAGCAGATAGTTTATATGTATGTGTATTCAGCAATTTTACAAAGAAAACAATTACAAAGTCGTAAAAACCTAGCGACAAGTTATACCTAGAACTTAGACTTAATATAAATAATGTACACGAGTCTATATTGTATAACAAAATGAATTTGTATGGTTCCTTTGTCGGCCACAAGAATGAATGCATTTGTATGTCGGTATTTTGGTGAAATTTTCACAATGTATTGATTTTATTCTACGATTTAGAAAAGGACACCAAAATCATTGAAATAACAAATAACAATATGGATTCGTAAAATGCACGTTTTACGTGATGGATCATCTACTACTGAGTTTAAATTAAAACGGGTGAAGTACCTGACTTCACCTAGATTCTAGACCAGTGGTTCTCATGTGCGGCCACTAACAGCTTCATTGTAAATAATGCTATTAAAAAAAAGTATTTTTAAAAGTTAATTTCTCATCAAAGACTCGCATGAAATATTTCGCATCAAGAAATATAAGCTAGCAAAACTGTTATTATATGCATGAAAGATGTGGAATTACAGCGAGAAAAGATTAGATACAAAACAAACATTTGGTGCGGCCACCAATACATTTCCGTGCTTTCATTTTAAGAAATGTCAGGTTACTTTTAAGGTGTTCACTGTCAATACTTGGTGGAAAGGCATTATAATAAAAATAATAATACATTTTTAGTACTTTTCCACATAAAATTTATTTGATCAGGACCGGTTTCGCTCATGGCGAGCATTATCAACTGATGACAATGCTCGCCATGAGCGAAACCGGTCCTGATCTAATAAATTTTATGTGAAAAAAGTACTAAAAATGTATTATTATTTTCATTAAATGTCAGGTTGTTAATGGTAATTCAAATAGGCACAAAATGAAGATGCACGGATAGTATAATACGATTGTACAAAAAGCTTAGTTGCTTCTCTCGGCTATCTACTTGAGAGCAACGAATCTCTATGGGCTACGTGTAAAAACAAGGTAAAATCGAACAGTGGTGATAAAAATTACGTCCCACTAGGTGTAAGCCGTGTGGCGACTACGAATTTATTGCTTTTTCCGAGAAATTATTTCAGAATCAAACCGTAAATACATAAACATGAATTTGTTGGAAACAACAACGATGAGCGATGAAAAATTATACAAGACATAAAATCTAACACATAGATGTTGACCCAAAAGTAAAATGAATCAAATCTTAATAATGTTAATATATTTTTATTTGTCTCTTACCACTGTCTGAGTAGTTCGACAAAATTTTATATTAGTTGTACGGATTTCTGTCGAAGGTTGTTGGTATTACTTAGTTGGGTATCATATTTCCAGTGCGAATTATTAACTTCTTATATTCAAGTTAAAATCAATCTAACTTGAACAATAAGTCATCAAAAAGAAATATTGTTGTATTTGATTTGACAGAAAAATATCCGCCATTGCCCAACTTTGCACCAGCGGCGTAAAAAATAAGAGAGTCAAAGTGGTTGCATTTACAATAGGTTCTATTTTTCGTTTTTACAATTTTACTCACACAAATAAAACTGTGTTACTAAACTAACTAAAAATATTTAAATGAAATTATTCTCATATTTCAGGGTTTTTTGCTAATCATTCGAATGGGTCAGGCAGTTACATCTAGTACAAATATTTATTAAGGATATGTTTTTATGGGCGTAATTATCATATATTTGTGGCGAATTAGTTCTCAACGAGGTGTTTATTTTCAGACATTTTCATTGGGTAAAGAAATAATCTCAAACCGGCACAAGTCTAAAAAGATTTATTTAAAATACAATCCATTCTGATGAATGTTGTTTTGAGAATTTATTGTTTGTTCAAACGTAAAAATTACCATCGTCGGTACGCATGCGCGGGCCATTTCGCATCCGTGTTTTGTCTATGATAATTTTGCGGCGCCAATTTAATTAATATCAATTACTAATTAAATTGGCGAACGTATTGTTTACTGTTGATAATTAATAATTAACAGTAAACGATGCAAAATTCGTTCAACAACATTCTTATTGCCATTAATTTTCGGAAAAATGTCAGTCTAATCGCATTTCGTTGAATTTCAACTCACCCGAGATATAAAACGATAATAAATATTCGAGATAGTACTAAGTAAATAGTGAAGAGTGCGTAAATATTTACATTTTGAGAGACCACCCTAAGAGATAATACATTTATATTTTTTTAACGACGTCTTATCATCCCTGACAGATAATGTCTTTTATCTTAGCTGTCAAAACAGAAATTCTTGAATAACAGACAAAAAGCATAGACATTTCATAATAAAAATATATTTTAAATTACACATTTATACATGAGATGGCAGGCGGAGAATAAACATACATATAAGATGTGCCACTTTCCGATTGGATTGTTGAACTTCACAAATTTCATGTTTGTGGATTATTGAAGAAGATCGATTGAAAGCATTACTGACGTTTAGAATTATTTTGTTAGAAAATAAATATTTATTTAGGAGTTTAGGAAAAAAATATTTAATACCAAAATATCCATTTTGCACGGAGGATATTCTAGGAAACAAGTCACATAAATAATTGAAATTCCATACGCAGCTAGTCTAAATCTAATAAATGAATTTTGTTTCGACTGAACACGCAATAAAAAAAATGCAGAACGCGAGAAGCATATATTATAGAGGTAATTTAAAAAAAAAACATTGAAGAAAGTCACTATCTACGATCGTATTAAAAGTGGTGAAATATTATCTTATCGTATTAAAAGTGTCGTACCAGGTGAAATACATTTGACAGTGAACACATTGGGTGATTTAATTTATTATTTTTCAATTGATTACAATGTCGTATGCTGAGATTCCAAAATCAACATGTGAAGTACGTGTTTTTCTGCGAATAGTGATAAATTCAGTTTGTGACTTTACTCCATTGAGACGAAAGATTTATCAAACACATACATATATCCGATTCTGAAGACAGATCAATGTCGCAATAAGTTAGCGACATGGAAGCATCGACAAACGTCATATCGAGTGAAATGTGTTTTTATTGCAGTGAAACCCCGATCTATCGTTCTCGCAATAATGGATATTTATTTATTTTATTTTTTTAATTTTAAAGAAAAAAATAATATTTGGCATTACAGCTTACGCCAATGCGCCAAATATTCTTAATTGTGAAAGTCATACGAGATTAACTCGATGAAAAGTAATAAATCAGTTGTGCACAAAATCAACGATAAATAACATACACCCAGCCCAAGATCTCTTTTTTTCAATTGAAAAAATCTGACCTTGCCGGGAATTGAACCCGGGTCTCCAGATCACTAGGACAAAGCTCTTGCCACTCGACCACAGTGACCGACTCTTTTTACGACGATATCTTTTTATAGTCCTGGCAATTAAGAAATAAGTGTTCTAGGAATAATTAAATTCTATTTCAAACTAGCTGTTAAACATTACAATGTATGTAATTCATTACGAGATTAATATGTAAGAAATAAAATCTATAAATATTTCAGACACCCGACTCGAATTATGGAAAGGTCGAACAACTTTGTTTCAGGTCTCCAAGACTCATTAATCATGAAAAAATATAGAAATACTTTTTTTGGAAGGTCAAAATTAGAAAACTTTTTCGCGTAAACAACATTTTGTTACGTAAAATAAATCACACAAGAGTCTTTAATGTTTAATGAAATCAATAAATTCTGTGAAGCTTCACAAAAATAAAACTTCAAGTCATGTTATATTCTTTTTGATATCCTACACTAACACTTTCGTCCCACAAATATACTAGTCATGAACAGTTCGACAGTGACTCGCGTTAATAAAGCCACGGCCGCTCCCTATGTGGAGCTTTAGGACTACCAATTGAATTTATATCAATAGTATGCGCACTAGCAAGTTTGTTTGACCTCCTTTTTCAGAATTTACACTGTCGTAAGATAATCTCGCCACAACCCGTTTTTAGAGTGTACAGCGAGCACAAGTCGGTGAAATAATCTAAACCGTGCTAGCCCTTCGGTTACAGAATTATATATAGATTATAATACAGTCAGCCCTGCTATAGCGGGAAGATAGGGAGTACGCTATAATAAATAAACGCTTTATAAACTTAGGCACCCATACAAAATTTGGGGTTTGGTTTTTTCAACTTTATTTTGTGATTTGAAGCAAATCAAACATTTTTCCAATTTTTATATTTTAAATAAAATTTATAAGTGTTTTGCTTATTAGCTAGTGACACGTGCCTTGTACGAAAAACCGCCGCATACGCTATTGAACAAAGCTCTATAGAAGTGTCCGCTATAGCAGGGTTGACTGTTTGTCTTTTTTTTTTAACTTATCCCGGCGATTCGAGCCACGGTTCAAAGAAAATGCGATGCTGAGCTGTTTTTTTGTAAAATCAAATGCAAAACCTAGTTTTTTTAGAACCACTATTTCTAGCTAAATTTGTCTCTACAACACCCCAAAGTTTTGTCTTCAGAATCACTATTTTGAACTTTTTTTTTCTAAAACAAGTTTATTTACGGTAGGAATTAAATAAGTTTTTTTATATCCGAGACATCAACGATCTCGGATATAAAAAAAATCTTCAAGTTTACCAATTGTTTAATGAGAGTCAAGAAGAGTGCTATTCAAGACAACTTATGTTTCTTAACAGTATTCGTGATTTGGCAGCATCGAAAAGAAAAGCTAGCTTTAAGCAGAAATCGATAATTGATTTTTTCAATAAAAAATAATGTATTATTAAAGCTATGTATTAATCTAAAGAAATAAAAATGATTTATACTGAATATACTTGTCTTTTCCTATCAATTATGATTTTTTTGATTATCCGGATTTGTCCTTGTCCAGACTATTTTCATCCCCAATTAGTCCGGATAATCGAGGTTCTACTGTATTTGTATTATTTTTAGAAGTGCAAAAAATAATACACATCAATGTATCAATGAAATGTTTCCTGTTGTACATTGGATACCAAGAAGTGATCAACAGGATTCATCAGGATCTGGTCCAGTTCTTCTCATCGCGAACATTTTCAACTAAACCAGTTGAATCATTTAGAAAATCTTTATAACATTATTCATATGTGGAAGTAGTGCGGAAAATGTGCTTTATTCAATTATTGTAATGATTTAACCTAAAAGTGACACAAAAAAAAGTTAAGTAATTATCTAGGTATCTCGCAAAGTATCACCATTTCGCATTCTACACGTCATACATCGTCACCTACCCCTATCTGTGCCGCAGTGTAAAATTAAACAGAACAGTTGTAAAGAAGCGGCAAAAACAGTGTCGACTGGAATTTTTCAGTTTTCATTAATCGCGCATGACCGAAAAAATCCGATTTAAAACTAGTTATTTTTTTTTAAATTATTACACCGGAGGATTCATTAAAAAAGTAATTGCTGTTAAAGAAGAAAAGTATTACCACGCAGACTCAGGTACTTGAGCATTGAACAAATAACACAATGGTAGTGGATATATTTGCATACACCAAATTGTGAATTTGTATCGATGGGCATGTTTTCAACATTTACCTCTTGTGTTAAAGTGTTAACCTTTTATCATGTGATTTTTAAATATATAACCTGTCCGGCAATAAGAAGAGTAGAATTTCTTGAAAATGTAGCAAACTTTAAATGAAGTTTGTGAATATATTCGCTTCATACACATCGCCGGCATGCAAGAAGTCATTGACTGATTCTGAGATTTTCAAAGATTTCACTTCGATTATATGCTCAGTAATTATAATCATATGATGTCGCATTCAAGAAACATTATCAACAAAAACCATAGCTTGAAAAAGTGTGTGTTTGTTGCATTATCCTCGCCTGCGTTCTAGAATAATCTAATGATCTCTTGTGTGTTGTAATGGCCAATTTAATTATACGGATAAAGATTCATACTAAGTAATTAAATAGTTGTACTTAGAAACCTTTGCCTGGTAGCTTACATGCAATAATAAAAGTATACATGGGTATTTACAGAGATAAGAAAATCGACCGAAATAAATCGATTCACACGAACGGCGAAAAAAATATTCCTCATACAGTTCCCGGATCGGCAGCTCGTAGAATAAATAATTCTATGGAATCGGATTTATATAGTCACGTGCGAAATAGTGTTCTATCGCGAGGTCTGGATTTTTAAAATACTCGGTTGTATTATAAAATATATTGTTAATTCAACATCTTGCTTCAATAAAAGACGGCCATCGACGCTGTTTGTAGTTTGAGATAATATGTATTAGTTTTTTTTGTGTAAATCAACAAAGAATATTAGTATGTCTAATCACACACTATCAAACAATGTACTATTCAAATACAGTTAAAATAATATCGGCTGAGCAACGAATACACATTTTCAAATTTACGCACGTTTTTTTAAAATAGAATTACGATTTCAATAAATTTGTGTTGCCACACGGTATTGAGAATGCTAAATGAATGGAAACACTTGGGTGTAAGTCAAAACACGACTTTTCACAAATATTATACAAGACGTGTTCAATTAAGTAAAGCCTCGAAATAACGGAACGGCAAAGCGAGGGAGTGCCCGATATTATGTAAAGGGGTTCCACAGACACGATCAACATTACATGACGTAGGCATTGCGCGGCTAAGCCTACGTCAAATTATCGGCCGGCACGCGTTCAAACTGCTGCAGTTGTGAGATTAGGAGTTCATCGTGCACAGAAGATCGAATAGAAGCGACTCTCGGATTTTACCAGGAATAACATGGAACAGTTTTTTCTTTAACAATTTGTTAGGAAATTTTGTACGTTCATTCCGAGGTCCGTAATAAAGGTTTTACTGTACTCGACAATGATTTTCATAAGGATCGTCCACATCAATTGTTTCCCTCAATGATTTGAGTAATTACTCGATCACTCATAGATAAGAAAGTGAAAAAAATGGCATTTGTGTTAAATCCAGCACGAAAAATATCCTGTGAACTTTTATTAACATTTGAATAAAATAATCTTTGTCTCAGAAATTTTTAATGAAATTGAAATGTCCATCTGTGGTTTGTTTTATCTGAAACGTGATTAAATCAAATCTATTGAAGAAATTACCGATAAAACTGCAGATTTTTAAAGGTTAATAATTTAAAATGATATATTTACATTGAATGACTTTTTCATGTTTTTAACTGTTCGTAGCATTCACGAAACCAATATCGATGCTAGCAGTCATTAATCAAACAGCTTGTTCATCCCCGGCGAAAGCTAAGATAAATGATAATATTTACCAATAATTCGAAATATTTATAAGAAGACATCAAAATAGTATCAGGTTACAGTCTCGACAAAATGTTCGATTCAATGGTGAGTAAAACGAGTTTTAAAGAGACAAAAATAATGTTTATATTTACCTATGCATGATATTGAAATCCGCCGTCTCTCCTCGGTTTGCGGTGATTTCTTCTCCCACCTTATTCCGTCTGATGATAAAATTAAATCACGATTATGTCCTTAGTTCCTAGTCAACTTATTCACACGATCTTAAAAATCATTTGCGTTATGCGAATATAACAAAAACGTCACAGGTTTAAAAAGTTTTTTTTTGTATAATAACGGTCATATAAATTTAAAATCAGTTTTATCACTTAATTCGTTGCCAGTTTCAATAATAAACTCACTTGAAACTTTCGTTATGTATATAGTCAAATAATTAATCCGACGCTTCAAACTTTTTTATAATAGTTATTTAAAGATTCAGTGTCTGCCGGCGTGCAAATTATTATTGTATGGCAAATAACCGTCGACCAAATCGACGTTGGACAGATCCTCGAGGGCGACATCGTCTTTGACGCGACTGAAGTCGAACTGTTGGGGGGCGGATTTGTTCAGTCCCAGGCGACAATAGGCCTCGGGGGACAGGGACGATTCGGCGGATCTGGGTCCTTCCGAATCCACGTCCGATTGCTTGGGCGAAATGTAGTTAGGGCTTTTGAAATAGTCCGAAGACCTTCTGTCGTCGCTGAGAATCTTTTCGTTCGCAAGCAGCGGCGCGCTTATCCGTTTCGATGGTAGGTCGGAGTGCCTCACGTACCCCGGGCTGACTGCCGAGCTGACCTGCGGCGCAGCTGGTGTGAACCTCGCGTCGTCGCACTTAACGTAACCCGGATCGAGGTCGAGCCTCGTCTCCGGGCGGAAGGAAATCTGATCCTGGGGGCGTCTGGCGGCGATCATTGGATCATCGATGCTGACGTATCCCGATGGATTACCGGGGGCGGCGACATCCCGGAAAAACGGTCTCAGCGCACTCTCAGGTGCGGTCTTGACGTATCCCGAAGGCAAATTGGGTATTGGTTCCGCCGGTATCGCTCTGAGTGGCATCATTTCTTTCGGAGACGTGAGGTTCGACATCTCAGGGATAGAGACGTATCCTCCAGCACCCCGTTCTGGTGCGGTGTTCTCCAGACGCGCGGGGTTGAGGCCGAGCGATGCTAGATCGATAGTTGGGTAGTCACCGTCCGAAGGGAACTTTCCGAAGCTCACGTATCCTTTGGGAGCCGCGCCTTCAAAAGGCGAAGAGAGGTCGCTCTTGATTAGGTTTTCATCTGGCGTCCAAGCGCCGACGGCCGAATAAGGTCCGATGGCCGAGACCGGCTCGTGGCCGGAGTCGCGCTTTGTGTAAGGTGAGTTCCAGGTGGCCGGTTCGGACGACGCCGCAGATACAGGTCTCGAGCCTCCCGCGCTCTTGTTGCGCAGTCTGAGAGAAGAGTTGGCGGACGGGGGGTCAGAATCGGCCGGGGCAGATCCTTTGCCTCCTTCCGAGGACGGCCTTCCAGAAGACGTCAAAGATAGCGTGGTCCCATCAGTATTGACGCTGAAGTCTCCGGGGTCGACTTTGTTTGGCGAATCGCGATGCGAAAGGTTTCTGTTGGGAAGCAGCGACACTTCATCAGCGGAAGGCGCAATGTAAGACTTTTCGTGCTCCTTCCCATGCTTTGGCTGATGAGTCCAGCCGTTGGAGGACAGTTTTGATTCTTTCTCAGGCAGCGGAGTCTCTAATCCGATGGGCAAGCACACGGCTATGTTCTTCATCTTCTTGTAATGAGACCACAAACGCCTGAAACCGTAGGCTGCCATTCCGAGAATCGAGGTGAGCGCGAGGCAGATGACGAACCAAGCGACGATAGATAGGCCGGAGCGGGCCACGAAGCAGATATTGTCGGCCGTGGGGCTCCACGAGCTGGCGTAAGTGACGACGTTGGCGTCCCCGGCAGGTCGCCTGTTGACCTTCACCGCGTCGATTCTCGTGAAAGCGGCGGCACCGTGATCTTCCGCGCCGTCCATGTTTATAGCCCGCACGGTGTAAAAGTTGGCGGCGGCCGTGTCAGACCGGCAAGCGGGATTGGGCACAGTGAACTCCATGGCGGTCGTATTGTAAGAGTATGTGACGTTGGTATTGTCCGTGGCTGTCTCCACGACGCGCACTTCGTACATGTCGACCGGGCCGCCGGGCTGTTCGGGGGGACTCCACCTGAGTTGCACGACTTTCGTAACGTTACTGTGAATGACAATAGACGGCCTGGACATCGGGCCAGGCTTTCCTATCGCCGTTCTCACCATTATCACTTCGGACGGGTGGGAGCAAGACACCGTGCAGGCCTCTACGGAAATCGTGTAATTCGTATAGCTTGTCAGATTGCTGAGAAAGACTTCAGTGAAGCCCTCCGAGCGGTCAACGTTTATTGAGCCGGGATAATCCAGTCCAGCGTCATAATTTACTCGATAATATCGCAAAACACCGTTCATACCCCAAGGGGGATCCCAAGATACGAGCATTCTTGTATTGGAGAGGTCCGAAATTTTAATGTTGCGAGGTGGCGTAGGAGCCCCTTCGAGTGTCGTGTTGGTGAGAGTGTCGCTCTGCAGTCCGTCGTCATAGCTGGTGATGACGGCGATGTTGATCGCGTACGTCGTGTAGGGTTTCAGATTGGTGACGTTGCTGTGGATGTATTCCGGAGATCTCACCACGGTTTGGTTCTGCACGGGCTCTTTGCAGGACACGTTGTGCGGCCCGACGATGGGACAGTAAGATATGCGGTATCCTTTTATGACACCGATCCTGTCGGAGCATTCGAGCTTCCACCCGACTTCAATGAACGTGGAGCCGACTCTGTTGATCCAAACATTTTTCATTTTGCCGATGATCTTGTTGGGGATGACGGTGCACGGGGCCCAGACCATTCCGCTGCTGTAACTTCCGCGGTTGGCGGATATCGCGAACTGATAGATTTTGTCTTCGGGCACGGTGATGTTTTTTATGTTGAGTGACGCGGGTACTTTCTCCCATTCCAGGTTGCCATCGCATTGGAAAGGCCGATCCCGAGAGCTGTCGCACCAGTAGATGGTGTAGCTTTCGATTTCGACGTGGACGTGCGTATCTGGAACGCGCCAGGATAGCTCGTAGATATTATTTCCGAACGCTATTTTAGTGAAAGCGGAAGGTTCAGGCAAAAGATCGCTCTGCTCGTGCACGACGACTTGAGAGCTGGCTGCAGATTCTCCCTCTTCGGAAGTGGACGTGATCGTAAACTTAACTTTCTTGTGAGGAATTTTCTCGAAAAACGCATAAGCGTTTAAACTGGTAACTGGTGGGATTTTAACCGACGAGCCTTCGATCTCCGCCGTCACCTTATACTTGAAATGTTCTGCGTTTTTTTCGTAGAGTTTGATTTGCTTCCAATATACGTAGACGTCGCGGTCTTCTAAGCGGTTGTGTACTTCAAAACTGCCGTTTTCGGTGTCGGGAGGGCGGTCTGGAGTTCTCTTGAGAGTCCTGAAGAACACGGAAGCAAACTCGGACCACATGTCTTCTCCTATGGCTTGCTCCGAGCGAAAGGAAATGCGGACGTCGTACCAAAGATAGGCGTACGCAAGAGGAAGGTCGTAACGATACGAGAGTCCCTTGGTGGGCAAAGAGGATACGTTGGCCTCCACCCATGTGTCGTTCGGGTCGATCTCGCAACGATAGAGTATCCTGTGCACCAGACCGACCGGGAAGTTCTCCATGGGCCGCGGGACTTTCCACCTGAGTCTGACGCCGCGGTCCGTCTTGTTCATAGGGTGGAGTTCGACGAGTTTTGACGGCTTCACGCGCCCGTAGTGATTGAAGTCGAACGTGCGCCAGGCGGATCCGAATATATTTTCAGATGTCAGGTTGAATTTCAAATAAGCCTGCGCCTGTCGGTAGTGCGGGACCGTGGTCTCGTCCCAGAAACAGCTGTTGGGGACGCTGTGCTCTTTAGTGACATTTGGACAATCGAATACTAAGCCTCGACTGGCCCGCCCGGCTAGCATGTACGTTAGTTTATGCGTGGTCGCGATGAAATTGTGAGGCGGTTTCCAAGTACAAGTCAGGTTGTTCCAATTAAGAGAGAGACACGTAAAACTTTCCACCTTCTCCGGCGGGGTGCCCACGGCGACAATATTCCCGCAGACCGCCACAGATTCATGATTTTCTTTAGCCAGCTTGCAGGTGTACCACGAATTGGAGCCGGGATGGTCATCGATGTGCAATCTAATGGCCGTGTCATTAAGGATCGTGAGATATCGCGGGTCGACGATCTCGCTACCGTTGTAGAACTGCAAGTGGGTGGCGTTGTATCCTGACGCCATGTGATGCGAAGGGTCCAGGATGCAGACGATGTCGAGGGAGCTACCTGTCAGAAGGACGATGTCGCCATTGGGGAACGTGGCGCCGGGTGTGGAGATTCCCGGTCCGCACTGGAGGCGCCCCTTGGCGGACACCGTACCCGCCGCAAACGTCAAAAGCACCACTGTCACCGCCAGATTGGCCATTCTTGACATTCGCCTGCCTATCGCCGATCCGGCCGTTGAATGTTTACAAAATAGTTTTTCGACCGCGGCGACCATGTTCACTGTCACCTTTCTTCACTCGGGCATTTCTCAAAAACGATTTGGGAAAATTTCGGATTCGCCGAATCGGTTCACAAAAAACGCGACGAGTCTCGATAACAGAACGCAAACGTCATCGAAACTAAAACATGAAAAACAAGAAGCGACATGAGGCCCCTCAAACGGACAAACTTTCAAGACCGCTTCTTTAACACTACGCAGATTTGATAATCAAACATTTTCCACTTGGCGAGAGAACACTTCTTTTATCTTTTTTTCATTGTCCTCGAATGGCGTTTCCGATAAATGGGAAAGGCCGAAGATCGCGAACACATTCGGTATCTCGCGAAACGCTAGCGTAACATTGCTCTCCTGTAAGGTCCACGGGAAGATGCGGCCGCGTAATCACTGATAAAATCGCAATAGCCAAATTTTATTCACATATACACAGATAACAAAATATTGTTCGGTCAAGACAACATACCACTAGCGAGACACTGCGAAACGTTACCAACTTTTCAACATTAATCAAAATATGTATTTCTAAGAATCCCGAGCATGGCTACCAACGTAAGAGTTTGCGGCGAACGATTGACAAAACATACAAAATGGCAAACATTAAAAATAGGGTAGCATATCAAAGCATTTCAAATTGTATACAGTATTGTTTGTGGGTAGAAAAACATGAATAAGAAGTGAAACATAAATTGAACTTACCTAATGAATACGAAAAGACACTTCGAAACGGCACTGATAAATATTCTATATTATGACGTTTACAAGCACACGCCTTGCAACAAACTTCATGAGTATGATCATGTATTACTTTGGTTCTCACAGCCTTTATTTTGGTAGACAATTGACATTTTAGTTGGCGACATGTATTGGCGACAAATGCGACAGTCTTGACAGCGGTCATTTCATAATAATAATAGAAAAGTAAAAATATCAATCTGACATTTCACTAATAATTACTTCGATTGATAAGATCGAATGATGAATAATATTAATAATGGAATAAATGAACGAATAGGATTAATTACACAAGATGCTCTCAGACAATTGAAGCAAGATATCAGCACTGAATTGTCGAGCTTTGAATCCAATAAAGTTTCTAGGTTAGTTTTAACTCTAATATTCGATTTGATTTACGTAAACTGCTCTCTTATTGGGTCGTGGCAGTCAAAATATCTC
Source organism: Himalopsyche kuldschensis (assembly GCA_028554975.1). Classification (NCBI taxonomy): domain Eukaryota; kingdom Metazoa; phylum Arthropoda; class Insecta; order Trichoptera; family Rhyacophilidae; genus Himalopsyche; species Himalopsyche kuldschensis. The sequence continues at coordinate 6,105,814 of JAHFWI010000005.1, forward strand.
TGCGTATATAGTGTTAAAATACTTTGTAACTTGTCTCTCTTTATTTTCGCAAAGAACTTTATATTTTTAACGAAACATAATCTAATACACAAATGAATTTGTTTCTAAGAAATACAAGAAATCTTGATTAATTTCAGGTCATGGAAATTCAAAGCTATAGATCCTTCCAATCAAAATGCTCTTGTCGTGTGGCCGACTTTATGCATCGCTCTTCTTTATGGCTGCGCTCTCTATTTATCATATTGTGTTTCAAATTTTGACAAAATTGACTACTTTTTACCAGTTGAAGCCACTATCCTATGGATATTAGTGTTTCTTAATTTATATTTAGTGTTTAATGAAGATAGATTAAGCAAAAATGAAATTCCACGGAGGATAAAACATTCACTCGGTAAGTTGAGATAAATTATTCTGTTCATATTACTTTGCTATTATCATAAAGTTGTATAGCCATCGTTGGCTGTGGAATAATTAAATTTGAGAGACATGGTGGCTCTTAAACCCACTTCCATCTCATACATTATTTGGCTTATATTCTTTATACTAGCTATAAATGAAATTGCCAATTGATCGAAATTTAAATGATAAATTATAATGAATTGATTTTTCAATTGAATTATGTATATCCATCCAAAAACATGAATGCCTGTGACGTTTTGGTGTGTCCCTACCCACCTCTCAGAGAAAGCAACGTAGTAACTAATCCCTCTATCATTTGCCTCTTTAGATAATGCTAATGTGACAGGAATTTCACCAGTTCTCATAAAATCTTCTATTTAATTTATATTTTTTTCTCAATAATATTTTTCTTAAAATTGCTAAGCTTAGAAGAGAGCAGAGAAAATGACAATTAAATAAAATTGTTTTTCTTAACACTTTGTTTACGGGCTTTTTGATTACTATGGTAATTACTAATTACGCACAAATTTGTGCACACCGTAAACAATGAGTTAATGTAACATGTATTAACCCTTTGCACTTCTCAATATAATATTTTTTTCCTTCCAGCAAGCTCCTCAATAGATTTGAGAAATTGATTTATATCACAGGGTTTGCGTATTTAGTAGAAATGCTGAAAAATATACCATATTATGTTAAAATCTTTCACTAAGTCACACAGTCCAATAAATACGGTTTTTGAAATAAGGATAATGTAAGATTAATAAAAAAGAGTTATGCATTACCTATACGATATCAAGCTAAATTCATCATAGGAGTTCTAGAAGTTAAACAAAATAAATATATGTAATGTTAAAATTTTCTGCTGTTTTATGTGGTTGCAGTTTTATGTGGGTGCCCTGCAACCTAATCTTCTAATTTTCTATTGGTTATAAGGCCCAATTTATAAAATTTTGGATACCCGGTAGCTTATACTTTAACTCCTAGAACTCCTATGTCCATTCTAGCTCGACATCGTATAAGTAACACACAACTCATATGTCGAGTCCTGCTTGACATTTTATAACTTGATTGGAAAAATATTTTGTATTAATATTAAATTATCCTTATTTCAATAACTGTATATATTAGATTGTGTGCCTTAGTTAAAGTTTGTCACATGTTATAATGTGGTAAATTTTTAAATACGCAAAACCTGTGATCTCAATCAATTTCTCAAATCTATTGAGGATTTGCTGGATGGAAAAAAAATATACATTGACTGCTAGAGAGGAGTGCTAAGACTGCTAAGGATTAATTGATGTGTTTTTTTTGGTACCTTTCTACTGTATAAATCAAGGTTTGGGTGTATATTTCTAAGTGACAAATGGAGTACGTTTGTTTCTCCAGATGAATTACAACGTGCGTCCCAAGAGTGCAATTGGCAAGAATCAAACTACCCACATTTATGCGCACCTTTTTCGCCGTGCCTCACACTGCAGTGGACGTACAGAGATGGTATGCATATATTATTTTTTCATCACTGCTTTATTCAATGCTGAGAAATCTGTAGAAATGTTGAGTGATATGAAATTTTTTCAGGGAAGGTCGTCAATCTACCGTGGGCCCTATTGGTTCGCGGAGACATAATAGTGATGCGACCTGGACAGGAGTCCCCTGCGAGATGTGAATCAATAGAGGATGCCCGGATGGTCATGCTGCCGAGGCAGATATATCAACCTTTCACCACTGTAAGTTCATGGTCTTAGAATATGTGATAAATATTAAACTCACTTTTAAGATGCTAACGCTCAATTCTTGGTGGATAGACATAATATAACTAAATTAATTTCAATAAATTAAACACAACTGGTCAGTTAACAATGTTTGCGATGATCGAAACTAGTTGTCATCTTTATAAAATATATGTAGAAGTAGTGCAAAACAATTGTGCTTAATTTATTTGAATATGATAAAATAATGCCTTTTCAAGAATTTTTTTACAGTTATACAGATCATAAAAGTAAAACCCAAATGATTATTGTTGATTGTAGGGAAGGGAAACATTCACCGCTCCTAGAATAACTCAACCGCACAAAAACCGTCTGTTCAGGTTAACGGAGACCCCTTACATCTCCAACTTGAAGCTGACTCTGGATAAAGCTCTCTGCCGACCAGTTACTGTGCACAATAAGCAACGACATCTGGTGAGTATCTTGAAAGATGTTTTATTTATTGTTCCTTTCTGGTTGTCCAATGTAGCAAGCTTTACAGGAATCACAGTTCAATAAATAAATACCACTTTAGTTTCAGTCTCAAAAAAAAATTTATTCTTTGAAATTTACTTCTATACATGTTTTTTGAATTATAATTTTTTTTTTTTTGTAATTTTGTACTTCTGCAGAAAAAACATGTAAATCAAAGGATACATGCTTTCAATTCAAATCTTATGTGTTATTTATTTCTTTATGGTGTAGTATTTCCGTATATTATAATCCTTTTCAAATGCATGATACCAAATGGGCTAAATTTAAATTGAGAAAAAGGTAAACATGATTTAGCGTTAGGATATTGAGTATCTGTCATTTCTATTTATACTTAGAACTTGATAAAAATTGTGTTACCTAGTATACCGTGATTGAATCAACAGCAATTTTATTTCAGGTGATGATCAGATGTATTGAAACCTTTGCATTGCCGGTGACAATGCTCATTGCTTTCTTGGCTATCTCTACACGTCATTTTTACTTGGACCACCTTGTGGGGACATCGCACTGGAGTAAAGCTTTCTTGCTGCAGATTGTTGCGACCACCCTGCCACTCTTGCCCACCGTCTTCCCCATCGTTTGGACAGCCCTCAACATCTATGGCATGTCAAAGTACGATTGCTAGAAAGTATTTTTGAATCTAACATATTCATCATTGTTATAATAATCGTAAGCACTCGAGCTCACCTGCACACTAGAAAAATTTACATAAGGTACTGCAAGATTTCAGAATACTTCACCCCATCCGTGAGATTGACATGTATGTATTTAAATTACAATTACATAAGTAACTAAATTTCCGACCCTTTAACCATTGGCTTCGGTCGCAGTTCCTTCCAGGCTTGAATCCCAGGACAGACAGTTTCAATAATTGATTTATGGGTTTATCATCAAAATCATGAATGTTTGTGATGTCTAAATTCCTTCCCACCCTCTGAGTCATTGAATGGATTTGAACTCAGACCCATCTGGTTTGTAAGCTTAAACTGTACCATACTACAGAGGTCGATATCTATAAGTGGACTTTATTATGTTCACACTAGCCGGTACCGGCTAGCGTTGCAATGCCACTCAAAGAAAGAAAGTGTTTGTGTTTATTGAAGTGCTTTCGGATGCACAATATTTTTGATAAATAATTTTGATTTAATTTCTCTAGCATTGATCGGTATCGATGAAATTTGCCGTTTGTCGTTTGCTGTTTGTCATTTGCCGATTGTCTATGTTACGCGCCACCTACTGAAAGTTAATTGTACTATGCCTATAACCTTTGCGCAAGTGCAAGCAATAAGTTGACAAAGTTTTATCTCAATTGGATGAATGGTATGGCAACGCATAAAATACAAACAAACAAACAAATTGATTTTCATTATTGGATTGTAGAAAATTGCTTACAGTAAATAGATTGACTGAAATCATTTCTGCCAAAATATTCAATTAAATTTGATTAATAAAAAAAAATTAATACATATTTCGAATTGATTTATATTATTTCAGATTTAAACATCTTCTTCAAAGCTCCACCCGATATCCATTGAACAAGTCCACATCTCTCTCGGAGGGAATGAGCAATCCCCTTTTGAAAAAGAGCGTTGAAGATGGATTAGCAGCAAGCGACACCAAGTTATGGAAGACTTTTGTTAACATTCTTTTGGGGCGGGAGAACTTTGTGACCCGCTCTGCCAACATTGTGCAGGTCCTAGGGTCGGTTACTGTAAGTTTAAATCATTTTGTTGTCTTAAAAGCCAAGCCAAGCGAAAGTCTAAAAATCGTTTAAAAATCTATGCAAACATTAGAAATATTTCTTTAAAAGATTATAATTCAGGAGCTAATTTTCAAAAGTGGACAATTCCAAAATACTTTTTTTCAACTGCCAGTTTTAGATTAAACTTTTGGGCCTTTTTTTATTCACATGGAAAAGTTTGAATTGTTGAACATTATCCGTAATTCCTTAATTTAAAACATATGTTAAACATATTGATAGTAAACACAAATTTATGAAGAAAAAGTAATGAAAATATCTCACATTTTCAGTTTTTCAACAAATGGATTTGTCCACTTTTGAAAACTACCTCCTGTTAAATTCAAAGTCAATCCATCTAAAAATAATTAAGAATCTTCAAACAGAGGTATCTGATATATATTTTTTGATAGATAAGTATTGTGGAGGAAATGAATATGTGAATAGATTCATCAAAACTACGGATTATGTTATGATGTTTTGTGAAATATATTATAAATACTGTAAATAGACAAAAAAATATATTGTTTTTATAATGGCAGAAAAATATAATAAACAGTCATACTAATATTTCTTTTCTGTAATTGAATAGAACAGAAACCAAAAGCTTTCCAAAAATTCCACGGATGCTAAACTTGTGCCTTAGACCCAATCTCGAATAATAGAGACTATGGTATCCCAAATATGAAATCATTTTCTTAATTAGAGTAAAATTCAAGTATTTTTAAACAGTACCTAGTAGCAAATTCTGCGGCCATCTTATATTTGTTCAGGTCTTTGTAGACGATCCATTGTACATCAATAAAGCTTGTGAGTTGTATGTCAATTTACTTTAACTGAAGCAAGCAACTTTGCCTCTATTGTCCATGCATTCGCTGCAACATACAATTTATATCCGAGGTAAACTTTAAAATTACTTCCTCATATAGCTTGTATTGATTATGAGGTAAAATAAATGATTTATATGCGAAACGGTAAATCAAAGAAAAACAAATTCAGATTTGAATGTATTTTTTTAAGGCTCTTTGTTGCGTTGATAAAAAAGGAATACTGTCATGGCCGAATCCCACTGCAGAAAAGGTGTTCTTTTTAAGAAACTCCAGCAGCATCTCACGGTCTTCCAGCAAAACAAGCTTTTCTGATTCAGCCAGTCATCTCAGCAATGGAAACAATGCAGAGTCAAGTCACGGAGACAACTTCAACAAGCAATATACCTCTTTGAACACCATTAACCATTTGCATCCCACCACTGTGGCAGAGGTTAGTGATTTTTTAAAATTTTGGAGTGTACTTGAACTGATGCGTAGTAGATAGTTTGTATCGCTGATCACTAAGTTTAATTGATAAACGCAATCTAGATAAATTAGCGAAAGTTTTGATGTCAATGAGTTTCAATGAATTGTGTAAGCCACATATCCAATTGCCAAAGGGTGTAGGGGGAGTTATTAAATACTTACTAGCTCTTTCAAGGCATCATCCTTCTTTCTGTACACCCTGAAAAGAGAAATGCTTCATTAGGAGTCCATACCTCAACATCAGCAACAAAAGCTAAAAAAAACCTTCTGTATTCATTGCAGGTCCTGGATTTGACACATGATCAGAATGTGCCCTTCCAGTTGGAGTTTGATGACCAGTCGTGGAAGAACCATATCAACTGTCTAAAGCCCCTCGGTCTGGCGATCCTGGTGAATACTTGTAATATGGACACCCAAGAGCACTACTCTCATTTTTGTGCTCATCTAACATGTGAAGCCACCCAGAGGTAGGTGAACAATGTCCCAATTGCCATGGACAATCAATATTTCATTATTATATATACAATTGAACTTCTATCATTCACATTGAGATTGATTCCTTTGTCAGAGCTGAGGGTTTTAATTTTTTAGTATCAATTATGACAGACATGAACATGACAAAATGAGTGATATGACAGACAGGCCTTAAACCTATAAGTGGTTTAGTTCAGAATTTTATGGCGATCCACTGCTATATCTTATTTTATAAATTGATGCTATAAATCTGTGCTTTTTTCTTAAACCGATATAACTCATTGTCAGCTAGAATCACAAACTTTCCCTAGCCACTGTGAACGAAGAAGAACTAATGTTATTTTTGATTGAATTTGCATTCACTTGGTAGAAATCCATTATTATAAGGTAAAAATATCCAACCGTGGAATGTGTCACACTTAATGGTCTCATACGAAATGGCCAGGCATCTAAAAGTCAAACACACTAATCGGCCAAAGTTTAAAAAAAAATATCACTACTTCTTGCAAGTGTCCTGTTTACTGTTTCTCACTTCACTTTGATCACTATTTCTTTGCCATTTTATGCATAATATTTATTTACATTTTAATTGTTTAGTGAGGATGCCGTACCCGTAACTAACAGACGTTGCCTTTGTGAACTGGCCAAGCAAATTGGATTTGTAGAAGAAGCAAAGAGCGTATACTCTCTCCAAAATCATCTTGCCACCTTCCGACACTTGGTAAATATTACTTGTAGAAATTTATCTTATACAGGGGTTCTCATTATCATGTGAATGAATATTTCATGAAGAAGAGGAATCTGTGTTTATTCGGAAAAAATATTATAATCTTTGACACTTAATCATGGGTTTAAATATGAGTTTCATAAGTTCATTTTTATTCAAAGGTATGGATCTCCGTAATTCCCTACCAGCCATTGATCCTAGAAATGGGACAAACTGAGAGCGATTAGCTAACTACTTAGTCTTATCTTTTTATCACTAATCTCTTTGAAAAAAGAGAGGGTGAGGAGCTGAGTAACAAACAGTTACTCGTAGAATAAGTGTGTTGTTAATTTTAAAATCATGCAAGCATTTAGCCTCTTTAGTCTAGAATCAAGTGAAGATAAGTTAATTTGTAATTAACTTATCTTCATTATATTTGTCAAATGCATGGTGCATTAGCGTAAGCTGTGATGTCTTGTATTGTAAACAATATCAAATTTAGATTTTTTTAATTTGAGATCTTGGACATGGATTGACAATTGGATTTGGATTGTTTGGTTACGCATTTCATTCTACTCGAGTGTCTTTGTTGCATTTTTTTCCCCTTAGGACATCAATCAAAACAGTATGAATATTAAGATAAAACTGAAAGTGAGTTATGTGAAGCTAATGTGAATGATTAATCCAGAGAAGTTCTAGGGCTAAATTTTTGTAGGAATATTTAAAGTTGTGTCATTAAGCATCGCTGAGCTGGAGAGTTTGAATTGGTTAATGTTGTAACATATCTATTAAATGGCTGTTATTCAGTAAAATGAATTATCATAATAATTTCATAGCAGCCTGATGTCATTCGCCGGGATACCAGGTTTGCCCGCTCTCTACACCTCAGCACTCGTGTGAAGGTGCCGCTGCCACATATGCTCGGTGTCATTATGAAGGACCAGGCCGGTGGGCTACAGCTCATGACGCAGGTAACAATACTTATGCTGTGTATTCAATTATATTAATGATTCAAATTGTAAATTGTCTTATTTGTAAAACAATGACCGATGTGTGCAATTAGCTTCTGATTGACTGTTGTCTTATTCGATTCTGATTGGCTGTTGTTCTTTATTCTTTTTGTTAGATTGAAATAAAAAAAAACAAAACAATACAGTTTACGTATACCATGACAGAATAATTTCGAATTTTTTTGGATTTGTTTTTGTAGAACTGTGGTTGTATTAATACAAATTATAAATACCTAGCGATGTGGAATCACTAGTAATAGTACTATAAATTAAGGTAAACATAAGAAGACCAAACAATCAAATATTAGAAATTAATTCTGACTTAGATTGGCTGATTAAAAATTGCAGTTTTCTTATTTCTTATTATTGGTAAACAGATCACTGCCAAGTGCAGCTTAACATCTCATTGATCTATCTGTTGATTGCGTATTAAAATAACATTGAATGACAATTATTTTATTTTACAAATATTTCAGGGAACTGCTGATATCATTTTGGACTCTTGCGTCGAATATTGGAATGGACAAGACTTGTGTGTTTTGTCTCCTTCTGATAGGAAAAAGGTTCAGGATTTCTATCAGCGTAGCTCACTGACTGCATACTGTTCTGCTTTTGCGTACAGGTAACATTTATAGATATGCTATCGATCCACTTCTTTACACTAAAAAAATTACATTTCTGTAGTAAATTTAATGCGTGGCATTTTCAGTCATTTATTCAACTATATTTAACTTTTTCTTTACTTTGTATTGTTAACTTAACCAGTTTAAACAGGTGAAAATACTCGGAATGAGAAAAATCAGCCTTGATATTTATAAAATTATATTTAATTGGAAGTTGTACAAAAAAATTGTGCTTTATTTATTTAAAATAATGCCTTTCCACCAAGAAGTGACGGGTAAAATCTTTAAAGTGGATTCATCAATTTATTTCTTGAATAACATTGAAAAAATTAAATCTACATCTTGTATGAATTATCATCTTAAAAATGATTAAGTGAGCCAAGTTACCCTTGTATTTATGTCTGATTTTTATTCTGTAGGCCTTTAACCCGGGGTGTTTCTCCGCAATTGTCAAACCTGTTTCTGGAGCTGCCAGCCGATTGCCGATCTCTCTATCCCCCCTCGGTTTCCTGGAATGAACCTCAGCCACCGCTCACTAATCACTACCACTCCACAGGTGACCTTTTCATTTACATTTAAAATGCACCAGGCCTGTGAGAAGGGCCTGGAGATACAAGACTGAGAACCCTAAGGAATATTACATTACTTATCCGCAGTGCCTCTCAGCTTAACAAAATTGTGATCCATCAAAGGCCAGCTGACTGTGAGTTGCTGAAGCTCTGTGAAATGTTAAATTAAATCTGCATCAGTTTCAAAACTATTCCTTCATCCCGTTTATGTATTTAATTTATTTCTTATTTGTTTTAGATTCATTACTGTTCAGTGACATTAAAGATGAAGATGTAACTGATGTTGAGGGATGCTTTGACGTTCAATGTAATCAGGTAAATAAATTGAATACCACATATTTTAACCTATTCTTCTATATTTTTAATGCCATGTATTTTCTTTTTAAGACAGTCAAGTAACTGTGTGAAAAATGTCGACTCCTCAAAGTGGCATCACCATTTGCCGGCTAGTTCTAAATGTTGAGAGAATAATCATTCCATTTCAACGATTGTTCTGGTAATATCAGTAATTTTTCACATTCTCATTTTGCAGTATTTTAGATTAGATTTTTAGTTAGAGCAATTAGCTTACCCCTAGCCCTCTAGATGAGCATCTACTATCCCATTCTAGCAAAATTCTTCTATCCCTACTCTCTCCACAAAAAAGAGTAGTTGAGCGACTGAATAACAAGAATTTTTCGTAGAACAACATTTTTACCATAGTACTGTAGTACAGAGGATAAAGCCGAACGCTTGCAACACCAGTTATAAACAAAGCTATTTTGCCAAATTTAGAGTGACTATTTGCTCTATCAATATTTTTGTTTTAAGGTTTTCATTGGTATGGTGACAATGCAGTACCAAGCCCAGAGCGATATGGTGGAACTGATAGAGCGGTTGGACCGTGCCTGTATCAGATTTGTTCATTTCAGTAAAGAAAATGAACTCAGGTCGAGAGTCTTCAGTGAAAAGATGGGATTGGAAAGCGGTTGGAATTGTCATATTTCTTTATCCGGTGATACCAACAGGTAAATAATTAATTCATAGACAAGAGTGACAAATTAATCGTATTGCATTGAATAATTTAAATGAAATCTATTTACATAACTTTAAATCATTTGCCCATAGACAATATTTTTTTAAATGTTATGCTTATAATTTAATTTTTGAAACGATCATTGCCATGCACCTCAACCTGTCTTGTTGCAAAATAATAATTTATCATTAGAAGCATTTGCAATGTTTACATAATTAAAAAGATTTGAATTTTGATACATTCATAATTAAAGCAGACTTGATAAATCTGTGGATTAATTGGTAATGACATTAGTTACCGCCAGTGTACTGGAAATATTTTGCTTAAATTTATACCATCTTAATGTTCTCTAATGCTTTGTGTTCACTAAAATTTCACATAATTCTGTACAGTTAACTGACAGATAACGATGTAAAACAATTATTAACATTTTTTTCCTGTAGAATTAATAACATCAGATTTTATTTGAATTTCGTCAAGTAATGAAATTGGAATTGCATATACACTCAACTTCTTTTTATGCAATATTTAATGTATAAGACTATGTCCCATGTTTATAACAATTTATATTTGCTTCTTAATCACTTCAGAGAGGCTGACATCTGTAGCAAAACACACCTACTAACATTCAACAAAGTTAATAAACAAATTCTTAACCCTTTACTGCCCTGTTAACACAGTTGTGCTATGTATCTGACAAGCTCATGTATTGTTAGTTTTTAATTAATTCAGATTCAGATAAAAAAAATGCAATGCAGCAATATCTCTTTAAATTAACTAGAAAATATTTTTTTTTTCACACAAAAATGAATGCATAATGAATGAACAATTTTCTATATCTTTTAAAATTATTTCTACCATTTATATTTAAAAAAGTTACATTCCTAAAGGTTAACTAGTATAGGAGGCATTAAACTGTACATAATATAAATACTATCATACTTGTATTCCATTATATGCAATATGCATATAATCTAAGAGATATATTAGAATTGTGACCATTTAAACACGAGGGTATTGTTAATATTGATAAAAAAATTATCAGGCCTGCTTCCCCGGCCACGTCTCAAACTTTTCCGACCCCGTCTTGCTCTGAGAAGGCTTGGAAATCAAACAAGACCAATTTTGACGCCAAGACTCCGCACACAAAGGCTACCAATGAGAGAGGAGACAGCTGTGGCGAAGACGGCATTATCTTTGCTCATAGGTTGGTTTGCACTCCATAAAAAACCATCCGAACCATACATATACAGTTTTATCATTGTGAAATCAATCTCCCATATGAAAATTTTATGATGAAGCTCACACAACATTTTAGGTTAGGTGAATATTTTTGATAAGAATATCAAACAGAAGTTTGCTGTACAAATTCACTAAAAAACATTGCTTTTTCTGTGCACAATAAATTTTATGTTACCTAATTCTTTGCTTTTGTCTGATTTACTAATTATTTATGATTGTCTATTTCTTCTCAATAACCATAACCAATTATTTCTTAAATGATTTTCAAAGATTCTTTTATAGCTACAGCTAAAACTGAGCTTTTGATAACAAAAATCATCAATTTTGGTGAGCCCAATTCTACTAAATTCAGTGGAAACACTACTAATTGTTAATAAAAAATCAATACCAACCATTAAAAAATATATGATAATAAATAAAATTGTGCTTAATTCGCATATAATCATTGTACGAAAACAATAAATTGAATATAAAAAAAAAAATATAAAAATTGAATATTTAAAATTTATTATGAGCTGTTAAAGTGATAATTCATTGATATGGCAATATTCATGGAAAACCATTTGTATAATTTTCATTGATGTATTGTCCTTTTAAAGCTCTCTCGAATCATCAAGACACCTAAGTAACTCGGCCCCCGCTGCGATTAATCTGGATCATCCCACTGTAAAGTTTGACAATGAGACCAGCCACGTTCGTTATAATAAGCGAAATGACTCTGTCGTCTCCCAGAGCAATGGGGCCAACCAGGTGAGTCTTTGAAGTATATTTTACCATGCAATGTGTATCATATAAATTCCTTACAGAGCGTTATTCAACCTCTCTTTTCATGGATTTTAAGGGATGAAGGGATGAATAGATCAATATGTCTATTCAAGCAAAGACATTATTGTTTAGTTTATTAGCATTTTCAAAACCATTGAAAAGCATAAAAAAATTGTTTTATTATTCCAGGAGAACCCTATAGAAAACTGTGAATCGCAGGACTCTGTCTTACTTGGAGGATGGGAAGAAGCTGACGGATCGCCGGCGGATGGCTGCCGATCGCTTTCCTGCCTCACCGACTCCACGGATCATTCTGCGCCTGTTAATTTTGATATGCGAAATAGGGTAAAAGAGATTTCATAATATAAAACTAGTACATATTAAAGATAAATTCACTCAACTTTAGAAAAATCGATTCATCCCTGTAATTTTAAAAATGTTGGCATCTTCGAGAAGCCATAGCAAAGTGAGTGAGTAAATGATTTTAAAAAGTGAGGCATTCTCTATTCAATTTCTATCACAGATTCTTGACAACTTGATACAAAAATTTGATATAATTGTTCTTTGATATCATAAAGAGCATGGTTTTAAAATAAACTGCAACATCATACTACTTTCAAAACAATTTCAGCAACAAAGTTAAGGGTAAAAATAATAACACATTTTAGTAATTTTTCCACATGAGATTTATTTCATCAGGACCGGTTTCGCTCATGGCGAACATAATGCTCGCCATGATCGAAACCGGTCCTGATGAAATAAATCTCATGTGGAAAAAGTACTAAAATGTGTTATTATTTTTATTATAATGCCTTTCCACCAAGTATTGACAGTGAACACCTTAAAAGTTAAGGGTGTTTTTCAAATTATACTCCATATTAGCAGTTGAATTATGTATTACAAATTTCACTGTGGGCGTCGATATAAGCATTCTTGTTTCCAATTACTGTTCAAATTTTAGGCCAAACTACCGAGGGGCATAGATAACATCAGGCCTCACATAGAGCAAGTGGATAATGTGCCGCTGCTCGTCTCTCTCTTCACAGACTGCACCGCAAACACGGCGTGTAGAATGATTGCCATCATGCAAGAGTACAACGAAGTTGTCTGCGTTATGGGCTCTGCTGCGAATAAAGACAACATGGAAATATTTATGCAGGCCGATGCTAGGTTTGTTTTTGTTTTGCAGATTTCAAAATGATACCAATCACAACATGTTACCTTATATTAATCGTTCTAAAGCTAACGACACACCGGTGGGCAACTACTTTGAAGGCGTCAAAAAATTATATTTCTCAAATTATCACATCGAATATGTATCCGAGATCTCTTAAGGCTCACAACATGAATATAAACTTTTCGTTTTAATAGTTTTCTTAAAAGATATTCAACAAAAAGTGTATAGAGGTTATCAGGGCTGCCAAAACTTTTGATAAAATATTCACAATATTTATGTAAATATTATTTTGCATGTATATATGTTTCAAACCAATTGATAAATATTAATTATTCATGCAATCATAAGAAAAATTCAACAAAAATTCATTTTATAATAGCCTATCGGGGTGCGTAATTGATATAATATTATAAACTATGTATGTGTGACAACCCTTATCGACGTTTCGTAAATTCGCTCTAAAAGCCATGAGGTATGGTAATTAACATGGGATTGCTTTCATAAGGGATCAAAGACATCTAAGCCCTTAATTAACGTAAGTAGTTTTAAGGTATTGTCCTTTTTTAATTTTTGAAAAAAATGTAGCTGGCAACACGTTAAGGTCCTATAATAGATAAATAGTACAGATTCAAATAAATGCTTCATAGTGTCGCAGTGGAACCTTTGTATCCGGTGCTGTGTCAAAAGGTGCCCCCGTATGTGCTGCCGGAGAAAGGAATAGGGCCGGTCGATCTAGCCCGTACACTGAATTCCATACCATGTTCTATATCGGTAAGTAAACATGATTTCCTCCTTGTTCAGTGGTGTGCCTGTTGAAAAGAGGTGAATGAAGTGTGACAGATAAGAACTGTGCACACTTTGATTGACATATTAATTAATTAATTGACAGAATTAATTTATGTTTTCAATGTATGATATGTATATCAATAACGGCACCGCGCAATTTGTTTCTAGTTAGTGTTAACAATCAAGACTATCTCAAAATGCTGTGTACATATATGATTATTTGATGTTGAAAAAAATCATTCGTCCCTGGGAATGATTTTGATGATTGCAACAAGCATGGTATAATGCATCCGTCCCTTAGGGGTTAAGAAAACTTAGATCATTCGCACCAAAAAACATTCAAGCTTTTATGTTGAATTATCAGTTTTTAAACATACTGTTTATTATTTATTTGAAATGTTTGATCAAACGATTATTTCATTGGCTTATTATTTTGTGCACGCTTTCAAAGATCGCCAACAAGGTAAAAGGAGCCCATGTAAATGATGATGACCATTCTAAGGTATAATTTGACTTTATTTATTTGGTAAAACTCCATTACAATAGGGTGTTAATTGCAATGTATTTAGTAGACTTCTTTCTTTTTTCACATCGCAATATTACTGACTTCGAAAGATATAATTGAAGGCATGAGTGGATGAATGTATTACTTACTTATCATCCACGTGGACGTATCAGACATCTTAAAATATAAATGATCTGTTGCTAGGCAATCGGTGATGGGACTGTTATTTTATTTACATTGGTTCTCAAATTGTAATATTGGATGATCCCAAGTTGCTACTTTAACTAGTAAACCTTTCAGGCGCCACTGAATAAATATCATATTTTTTTATGAAACCTAATGCAGATACATCTTTCAAATGTAATATGTTTGTTAAAAAATCATTATGTTATGAACTATTCTCATTTTATTTGAAATAAAGTGACACAATGTCACTAGGGTTGGCACTGTATTATCGCGAAGTTTGTTTGATTGACATAATGAGTCAGAGTGAGAAGAGAATAGCTGAATATCAGTAAGAGCGAGTAGACAATAGAGTTTTTTGAACATAATAACAGGAAGATATAAATCATAAATAATATTATATGTTAGTTTATTTTTTGCGGCAATCGTCTTTTAAATCTTACATTGTTGGTATTTTTTTTTTCAATTTTCTATGAAAGCTAACAAGGTGAGTGTAAAATGATTTCCTGGTTAGTTTACATGGAAAAATCGATGGTGGCGCTAAAACGGCTAAACTGTCCTCAATTCACCCAAAACATTGATATCGTAATGTAACTCTTTCATCCAATTTTGTCTTCAATTATTGTTTTATTTCATTATCATGATGAGTTGAAAATAATTAGCACTACACAATTATTGCGTCTTTAATATAGAGGGCGTGTTAAAAATTTATTTTGCATTTCAGATGGCACGTGATGCAGACGTTTCGTTGTTTTCTCTTGTGACGATGGCTCGCCATTTTATGTTATGCCTTTGGAGCTCTGCTCAGTTTTGGCTGAGTGCGTCATGCTCGCTGACCTTACTTCAGGTAAATGAAGTTATTAAATTTATTATTCTTGTAACTGTCAAATCCATGAATATTATATTAGTATAAGAAACTGTAGCATCGATTTGAAAAGGGAAACAACCAACACTTTTTCAATGATTCCAGAATAATATAAACTATTATAATCAAAACGAGTCACTCTCAGTAATCAAGTGGCACGAGCTTTCTCCTAGTGGTCAAATGGTATCAGTTCACGTCCCGGCAACTTCTATATCAATTTAAGATCTTGAATGCGAGTATTGATGTCTTTTCTCCATAAGTTGATCTAGAGTAGTGGTTATCACATAAAATTTTACTGTTGCCGCTTTATGAACAACATCAGTCCCTTATGGAAATTTCTCGTGGCCTCACCAGATGCAAATTGCCATTTTCAACATCTTGTATAAACAAATGTCGTAGCTTATACAATTGACTGCACTGTCAATATTTGTAACTATGAAACCGTTTCCTATAAAACCATAACTAAGAAATTTCATTATTTGCGTTTCTTAATTCTTAATAACTGACGCCTTGGCCTATATATATATATTTTTTGTCTAATAAGAAAAATAAAAAACTGTCAATATTTATTTTCTCAAAGCTTTTATCGATTCTTCTGGTCTTACCCATGATCTTGACCGTGGGACAAGTGTTATGGCTGTGCGTTGTTGTGATTCCGGCCATCAGTGTATCGTTGGTCTTCTCGCCGGTAGATCCTGAAGTCATGACAAAAGCCACCAACAAGCATCAAGGAATAATCAATTTAAGGGTAGGTTGATTCACTCCAATTCCAAGAAATTTTAATATTACAGAAAAGCAATTCATACCTTTCAATAATTTATTGGTGCTCTTTTGAGATATTTATAAATTGCTTTTAAAAGGCCTAATAAGTTTGACTGTTGAAAACAATAAACTTTTACATATTTTACAGATGTCTCTCTTTGTGATGTGGTGTTATGGCTACAAATTCTTGCCATCCATTGTAATCGTGCTCGTTTCCTACATAACACTCCTCACCAACTTCTGCAACCAGATCGTCACCTCCGACAATGCCACCGAGTGCATCATGATGTATCCAACCATGAAAACAGTGGAATCGTATAACAGTTCCAATTTACAAAGTGCCATGCAACTGGACAATATGGGCTCAAATTTTACCTCTGACGGAGTTAAGGATTATATGAAGATGGAGTGGGGCAGCTGGGGCGATGTTCACATCGAAGGATACATAATCGCTCAGCAGATATCTTTTACTCTGATGAGTCTTCTTATAAGTAAACATCTTTTCTCTCTCTTTATTTTGCATAGACTAAGATTATTTGTAACAGTTTACGCTGATGGTAATGAAAATTATATAGTTAGTTCCTTTTAGTAGTTTCACATTAAAAATGTTCACTTAAGTCATAATCATAATGTTTATAAAATAATTAAATAGTAGTTATTTTTGTTTTTGTTTGCACAATGATTAAGGTGTTAATTGGTCGTCAAATGAAAAATAACATGTTAATTATAAAAGTAATTAATAGGGCCCGTAAACAATGATCTTATATATGTTACAGTGAAACTGTATTCTCAGTGAAAATATATCAAGTATGTAATAGATTTGTATGACAACGTGATTTCAGTGGTCACGATCAGGGAAATTATTGACCCAAATCGATGATTTGCCAGCCTAAAATTTTGGTTTGCTTCAATGAAACAAAATCAGCAAGTAGTCCCTTTCATAAAAAGAGAACCAAAGAAAAACACAGACAAACATAGGGCGGTCAAATTTAATTTCAATGACAGTTTGGAGAAGAAATATTTTCACTGAGAATACATTTTCACTCTAACATATA
Source organism: Himalopsyche kuldschensis (assembly GCA_028554975.1). NCBI lineage: Eukaryota > Metazoa > Arthropoda > Insecta > Trichoptera > Rhyacophilidae > Himalopsyche > Himalopsyche kuldschensis. The sequence goes on from JAHFWI010000005.1 coordinate 6,123,229, forward strand.
TATTATATACCAGCGGCCGCTCAACTTTTGACTTAATTAACTGCTGAATGGTGTGAAAGGTAAGTTGATTAAAGTATTTGAAATTTGAGTGACGCATTCAAAATAGTGGTTAAAAAATTGCTGAATAACTCTAAATTATGACTCTCATAGTGAAAAATTCATCAATACAAGGCTACAGAGGAAAAATGAAATATAGGTTCTGCAATTTAAGCTGCTGCCCTTCTACGAACAAAAGAATTTTGGCAAACCTTTTGATTATATATTATTGAACAGTAAAAGTACCTTTATGTTAAATAATAACATTTTTTTTCTTTTTCAGTCACCATCTCCATATCTTTTGTCCACCGTGAATATTCTCTATGGCAGAAGAATGTTTGGTCAAACAAAATATGGCTTACCTGTGTCATAATACTGTAAGTAGCAAAAAGGCAAACTAACCTTGGTTGCATTTTATCAAAATAAAATAAAATTATATAGAAAACAAATTAAACCATTAAGTTGTCTTACATATTTGTTACCATAGTTACGAAATATTGATGCCAAACTTTATATTTAATTATTTCACACCTCACCGATTATAAGCCTCATTTATAAACTGTGATCATGTCGGAAATTAATCATTTCAGTTTGTTTGGATATTATGTGATTTTGAGCTTATAAAAACTTTCTGTGAATTTGTTCAGGACCTCGTTGCAATGCATATATTCGTGCCTTGTACTTTTCCTGCCCACCAGTTCTGGAAACATCTTCCACAACTCCTTCCTCTTCCGACTGACTCTACCGCATATCATCACCACTATAATGGCGCCGCTGCTAATCCTGTCTACAAATGAATTCATCAAATGGCAGGAAATTAAGTAAGTGGAAATTTCAAAAGATTAGTAATTAAAATATCATTCTCATAAATATCATCAAGTATTATTAATCAATTTATTTTATGTTCAATATGAAATGTGGATGGAAAGGCATTATATTTAAATGAATAGAACACAATTTTTTTGTACCACTTCCCCATATATTTTGATCAGGACCAGTTTCGCTCATTGCGAGTATAACTTGAAAATTCTTCTGATAATTTTTACAAAAACAATGTGTTTTATTTATTAAAAAAAGCATTTTATTGACTATTTTAATTCTAAATATTGATATCATAAACAAAAAAGCAGCTAATTACAATAAATTCTTGTTCTGTGGAAAGTGTCCTGAATTATGCCAGTCATGGTTCAGTAAATGCTTCAAACTAAAAGTTAGACTATCTCTCAATAAATATCAATTTAAATATTTAAACTAAACCTTTATTTCTTGATCTTGAAATGCTGCTCTTATAGCGAAAAAAAACATTGATATTTTAGTAAAAAAAAACCCTTGAAAAAAAAATTGGGATTTTTCAATTAATAAATCCATTTTTGTTCAGAGACCTAAAACAGTAACTGATTAAATGAATAGCTTTACATGTAAATTAAGATTCACTATCTACTTTAGTTAAAAGGATATATGGAATTTTTTTCGTACTTATTAATTAATTTACATGTTTACATTTTCAGAGCTAATTTAAGATACCAAAGAAGAGCGAGGCTTGATTTTGGCACAAAGCTGGGAATGAATTCACCATTTTAAGAACTTCATTTACCTGTTTATCAATATTTGTTTTTATAAACACGGCCTGTTATCCTGAAAAGATCTAAAAAAAAATCATTCAAATTTATAACATTGGGTACTCAGCTTAGTGTGTATCACATAAAAAAAAATGCATTTTTATTACTCAATCTCATGTATAATCTGTGTTGCCAAGTTATTGCATGTTTTATTCAAACCAAGACAACTAAACTAAATCAATCTCTTTATTGAAATACACCCTCTTCATTATATCCTCAATAATATTACAAACTCAAATGTAAAAAACAAATGCTTAAATTGAAGTTCCGGTAAGCAACCGGTCAATAGCAGTGTGTACCAATTAATGTGACTAAATTAAATATTTCTTTCACTGTCCACTCAAATTAGTTAGGCTCTTAATCCATATACTATAATTATCATTTTTTTGTGCCTTGTAAAACTTTGATTTGGCTGATATCAGATTGAATCATAATTATGAAGAAATATGCCGCTAAATATGAATGTAATAACATTATGAAAACTATATATTTTTATAAGTAGTCGACTTTGCCAGGATGACAGGTCTCAAGGTCTTATAACCAGGGTATTAAATACTTGGCTTACTGGAAAACAAATTGAAAAATGTTGCCAATATTTTTGTGAATTTAATACAAATCTTCCTACACATTTTCTGTAGTAATTTGTTTTATATTTCAATGTGATATGTAAAAATTGACAACTGTTTAGTTTTACACTAAACTAACTATAAGGATGTTTCTTTTTTTGTGAAATATAGTGCTTAGAAAGGTTTACTTAATAATTAATATTGACTTATTAACTACTAACTTGTTTTAGTTTCGTTGTGGTACTACTGACTGATTTTGCCACCTTAACACATAACTTTGTACTTAAGATAACAATGAAGTTAACCTACCAATTTGTTTTTTTTATTATTATTCTGCTTTTTCAAAAGAGTATCTTAATGGTCACGGTTAGTAAACTTATATAATACTGAATTATCCCTGTTCTGGCTAAAAACAATAAGTTAAAAGGATTTTTTATACCAAAATGTTTTCATTTTCAATAAAATTAAAAATCTCTTAAAAAACACCTTTGTCAAAAAACATGCAAAAATAATAATCTTGAGTACCTGAAATGAATAAACTTTCATGTATTGCTGGCTGAAAAAATATACATTTTTTGTGTAAGAGCTTAATTTGTAACTTACTTCTTAATCAACATTTATAATTTTTACGATATTGATATTGATATTTATAGGTCAGTAAGTAAAGTCCAATTTTTGGTTTAAACGTAGTGCCGCCATTGTCAGCAAAAATATCTTACTTTTGAATAATCCGATCTTCTGTTTTCTAAACCCTTGTTTTACATAAATATCAAACTGTAAAAATAATTTAAAATAAAATACTTCAACAGATGCCATTATGGAAACATTTATTTTATTAAGACTAGCTGACTAACAGTTATGTTACCTTGAAATTTTTTTTTCTTGCAATAAAAATATCAAAATTAGTTTCAAATATGGATTAATGGAAGTAATATTTTTCTATGACACCGTATTTTATTTGGTGATTAGAAAAAAATTAAGTATATCATTGTTTACTACAAGTTATCACATTTCTGTTACATTGTATTGAGTTTGAGTTATTGATTGTATAATCTTTCTGTAATTTTATGAAGTTTTCTTAGTTTTATCTCTTATTCAATTTTTATGCATCATATAGTACACGGTACATAATTTCAAACTATACACTGTTTCTACTTTGACCCATTTAGCCACAGAGCTATTGCTGTTGCATTTTGACTTGATTCTGAAAAACCTCGACGATCTATCTGTGATAAATTTTACATATCAAGGGAAAATATATAGTATGTAATAGCTTGCACTGATGGATCGGCACTTTCCAGTTAAAAGGTTAATTAGGGTTCTCTTCTAGCAATATTGCCAATTTGCATGTGCTTTAATATCACTTTTGTTTTGGTGTGGCAACGCAATATCAAACATTTCATAATGTGTTGTAATCAGTTTGCCTAAATGTGACACAAATTCGTGTCAGTAAGAAATTGAAAATTGGAATGCACCAATGTCTCTTCTGTCTCTCAGAATGTATTCCAAAGTAAAACATGTATCCTCGTATTAAAAAAATGAAAGTCTACAATATTAACTAAATAATGAATTTGTTTGAAATTTAAAGGAATATTCCATTGATATTTTGCTACCTTTTCTATTTAAAAATAAAATATAACACAGATTTTTAATTACATGTCATCTCTACTGGGAAAATTCGAAAATTGGTTTTGGTATCCTCTTTAAAATTAGATTCACATGCATTAATTCCTTGATGGTTATTATATTTGAATTCAAAAATGAATTGTATGTGATCGAGCATACATTATTTGTACTTATTTCTTTTTATGGTTTATGATTATTCATTTATCTAAAATACATTAATCAAATTAATTTGCTATACCTAACAATTAAAATGATAATTTACTGAATAGCCAAGTGTTGTTCAGTGTACATTTTCATTGGCCATAGGATAACGTACTTATTTCTACATTAAGATTATCAAGTTATGTTGAGATACTCTTGAATGGGAAAGTGACTTCAGAGTGTGAAAAAAGCTGTTGTGATGCTGTTTTCGTGTATATACTATATTATTTTTTTGAAAATGACCTCTTAAGAAATCTAGTCATGCCAAAGCCAACACATGGACATTTTTGTATCAACGATATCTTTATGTTTACTGAATTATATTTAAGATATTTTATTGATTTCTAGTATTAGACCATTGTACATGTTTTTATATCCTATTCTCAGTGAGAAAATAATAAATGACTTGACATTTAGCTAGAATGGTTTTATTTTCCACACTGAGACATATCGCTTTATGGAAGAAAAAATAGAGGGCAGCACCATCAGCAGCTGTAGAGATTCCCATGGCTACTCCCAACCTTTATAAGCGGCTGAATTTCTAAGGTGTTAGTGATCTCATTTGACTTTTCTAGGACACAATAGTCTATATAAGATTTCACCATTAGAAAAATAAGGCATTATTTTTGTATACTTTATTTTTTATCCAGATCAAGATCAAGTTCCATACTCAAACTTGTTTCTGTGATATCCATAATTTTTTCCAATGTTTACAATTGCTTTTACTATGGATTGCTAGGCATTTCTCCAGCATATACATCTACTGACAGCTGAAAATGCTTGCAATGAGCGAAACCAGTCCTAATCATTATATCAACTGGGGAAATGGTAGCCAACAAATTTGTATTTTTTTTTCAATTGAATTAATTATTCATGTATTGCATACAATGCCCTACCACACCCATCTGATCTTAAAAATGGGCCATAGGGAAAGCAATTAATCCTGCTGTGTAGTTGAGCAACTAAATAAAAAGCAGTTCTACTAGAAAACTTATGCTGAGATAAACTTCATTAGGAGACCTGACAGATTTGTTGTTTTAACAACAGTTGTTGGGTCAGTGCTTGTCAATAACAGATCCTGTAGTCATGACAACAATTGAAATGATAATTTGACACCGGCTGAGGTTAAGTACATCTAAAATAAATACACCAAAATGTTTTTATAATATACAGTATATTTGTTTTGATTTCTGGAGGATCCAACATTAATCTGTCTACAACCTTAAGATTACATAACAATCAATTAAAAATACAAGTATAAAAACAACAAATGATTCATTTTATTGCATTTCTCTGTTTATGGATCTATACAACTTTGCTTAGATAAAAGTCCTGCAATAGTTCTACACTATTACCACTAGACAGTGTTAGTGTAAATTCCATTTTTTTTTTATAAATATATATATTTATTTGAATACAAATAAACATAATAAAAATTGTACATCCATGTACAGTAAAAGTCCGTTAATTCGAACAACGATAATTCGTAATTGGAAATTTTCATAATTTTCTCGTCCCAATATTGACTTTTCATAGTAAAATGTACCGTTAATTCGAAATATCGCTTAATTCGTAATTCGTAATGTTTTTCGTCAAAATTTACATACGTTTTCTTGTAATTCGAAATTTTTACAGTTTCGACAATTTCGAAATTTTAACAATTTCGTGAGTTTGTTAGGTTAAAAGTAAGTCGACACATTGTTTTGAAGAGTAAAGCTTATGTAAACCATTAGTATAAGTGAGACATCTATATAAAGTGAAATATTGTATGTCAAAATCGAATTCGAGCATTCATAACATTAGTGCATGGGAGACATTTATATATTAGTATTTACCTAACTTCACAACAATGGTACATTTTTATAAGTATGTACCTAAACATCATTCTATTTTACGCGCGAATACCTTAAATATAAGTGACTGAAAATCAATTATGTTAAGTGTTTTTTATTCATATGAAATGCCTGTCCATAAAAAATCGAAAAAATGACCGCGATGTTCCAAGCCGTCGATAATTGCTTCGAAAATTCAATTTTTCATACTGATCCCGTAATTCGTAATTCGATTTTTTTTGGGAAATCCGGTCCCTTGAATTTCAAATTAACGGACTTTTACGAAGTGCATATAATCGCCTCGCCTATGATTCCTCATTGGTCAGATCAATAAAATTGTCTTTCACATCCAAGACATCATGTTTTTACTATTCTGGAAGAAATGAGTTAAGTGACATTTGTTGTTTTTATGGCAAGGTTTTCAATCATTAGATTTTTTTTTAATCAAAAAGTTGATTTGCTTTTTACATTATTATTTGTAGTTTAGGTTTTTAAGATTTACAAAAATATTAAGGCACATAAAATTCTTAACACGGCTGATATTGAACAAAAAATACCCAATTCTCCCGTCATGCTTCCAAGATAACTCTTAATTTAAGATATGAACACTTGAAATTAATTGTCACCATGTTAGGAATCAACCTGATATCTATATTAAGTAATTCAACTTTATACGGTGGCATCAGTTCATCTAAAATAGATGGTAAATACAGACTAGCCCAAACATGAAATAATTGACAAAATAGTTTAGGGAAGTTACTGGTAGAGAAAACTGTCATCCCTGATTCAGCCAATTTAGTATAGTGGTAAAAGCTTTGCCCAAGCAATAAGATGGGTATGCGTTAAAGTCTTGGAAACTTCAATATCGAATTCATATTTGAAATCTTGGACATCAGTGTTGATGATGTCTTTCTTTGCAACGTTACCCAACATATCTCAAGCAAAGAGTACATTGAAAGAAGTACAAGAATAATAAAATAAATTCGACGCATGAAGGACAAGAGAATTGGGTTTCTGATATTTTGTGACTTAATTGAAACGTTCTGAATATAATGAATATAAACAATTTTTTTTTACACCTCCATCATAACTCTAATTTATTACTGAAATTATTTTATGTTTCCTTTACAATAATTACACAGGAAGCACTCAGTATGGGCAAAAAAATGATTTTTAACAAAACATAGAATATGAATAAAATAATAACATTTGGATAGCCAACTAATAAAAATGTTTTGTACTGATTATAGAAGTAGGACACTGAGAAATGCTTTTTTTGAATTTAATATACTTTCATCATTTCCTAATTGCCTATTCAATTAGGCAGATGAAAATATTATGCAATTAAATCAGTTGTATTGAGGGTAAGAGATTTTCATCCTACTGTTAAAATGACTCTAAATACTCAAGTCAAAAAAAATGTCTGTAAGTTAAGAGAAAATTTTGAGTTATCTATTATGCTTTCATAAAACAGTATTTTTGTTTGAATATAAAGATGCTATGCTATAGATTAAAATAATGGTTTGATTTTGCTTTCTAATCAAAGAATCAATCAACCACAACACAGCATCGTTTATATGCATTATTTATATATACTTCTTTATTTTCTTATTTTGATGACTTAGTCTTATTTCATAACTCTGGGATTGAAAAAGCAGACCAGGATTGCATTCCATATTTAAGACCAAGTTTTATAGTCACAATTGTACAAAATTCTATTCTGGATTAAAAAGGTTCATTATTTCATACAAAAGTTCTAAAAAATACTAGATTTAACTCAAGTAATATAGAGACATTGGGAAGAATCAGTTATTCATAATTTATAATTATATTACAATTGAATTGTAATATTTAATAATGGTGGCCGGTTTTACATGTTTTATTTTAATTCATTCTGTTACTGACAGTTCGAATTCCCAGCAAGATTTCTGTTTGTATTGGGCATGGTGTTCAAGATGGTTCCAACGAGTACTATGTAAATAATTGGCAAACAATTAGTATTTTGTTTGGCCATTTTACGATAGGTTGAACCAAAAGATCATTTCATATTAACAGTAACATAGCCATTAAATACTCCATTATGATATTTTGGGCCGGTGGTTTGATTCATATAGTATATTCTTTAAGGGTCCATTGAAACCATTTTGAAATGCAATGAAGACACTGCTGCTGGCAGAGTGTTGCACAGCACAGTCTGCCTCTTAAGTCTAGCAGTACGAGATAAACATGAGCGAACAGATGGTTCTGGGTTCAAGTTACAGCAATGTCAAAATCAAGATTTTTTAGACTTTAATGTTTGAGACTTTGAGTTGATCTTGGGTGATTTAAATATTCATAATGTCTGGCGCACGGATAGTTGGCTGTAAAGCTTATGATTTTTTATATTTCGTGTAATCTTTCAACATTTTCTTTTTCATGATGTTTCGCAGAATACTGGTCTACTATCAATATTTTAAGAAACACTGATTTTTACAGTAAATAATATTAATTATCTTTTTTCCTTAATACATAACAAAGTAAAAGCATTGATTAAAAAACAAACAATAATATATATAAAATAATAACAGCTCACAATTGATTGTGTTCACTACATGTATATGGCCGCTCTATAAAATTTGTGGTTTTAACCCTTTCCCTGCAGATGGCACATATTATGTCATTCCAGCTACCGCCTGCTTTTTTAACTCAAGAATATATCTCTGTCATTTTTCTATCGTTCCTTTTGTAGTTATGAGTAAAGCCATGTTGAATATTCGTTTGTTTATTAAATATAATCAAACAATGTATAATTCTAATCTCCAAAAAGTAATCACAATGAATGCACATAAATCCAGTTATGAGATTCAAATTTAAAACTGATTTGATTTCAATGAACTGTGTTGTGTTTGATGACAGATATATTTCAGTATAAATAATTCAAAATATGTTGAGAATAATATCACCATTTAGTTAAACTATTACTTTTCAAAACAATATGTATTAAATCACATGAACACAATTGCAGATATATTAAATTGTGTCAGAAGTAAAAGTATAATGCTTTTTACTGTTCGTAATTTATTATTCACCCTGAACTAATAAATTGGAATCGTTATCAAGCTTCTTGAACAGGTCAGTTTAAAAAGCGTGACATACGAGTGCTGTCGCAAGGAAAAGGTTAAATTGATAACGTAAAAATTATGCCCATCATAAACAATGCGAAACCGCACTTATGTGATTTCTCTCGGTTAAAATTAATCTGACATATTTGAGAGATAAGAATCTCCAACGCCTGACAGCTCACACAGATAACGTAACGCAGTTAGTAGTGTGAATAGTCAATATTTAAAACCTTAATTATTAACAAAATATAATATTATTTCTTAAAAATATAAACATTCATTGCGGCTTACTCGTACTTAATCTATTCAGGCAAGTCTAAAATTTCTTGGACGTAAGTTGCGACGTCGGTCTTCTTGTCACAGTGCTTCAAGCAGAACGGATGCGCCAGGAGATCGTTGTAGTTCGGTCTGGCCGTGTAGACCTTCTGCAGACATTTTGTGATGAGATCGTCGAACTCTTCGGAAAACTGTCCGGCGGGCAGCTTGGGAGGATCGTCTTTGACGACCTGCTTCAATTGCTCGAACGGGGTACCCCAACTTTGGTAAGGGAATTTTCCGGTCGCGAGTTCTAACAGTGATATGCCCAATGACCACACGTCACTCCTGATGTCGTACTGCGAAGGGTTTCCTGTCGGGTCGATTCGCTCAGGGGCCATGTACGGTTTGCAGCCGGCGTCTATCGTCTTGGCTACTGAATCCACAAGGTATCCGGATATTCCAAAGTCACACATTTTCACTTCTCCTATCCGGTTGATGAGAATATTAGAGGGTTTCACGTCTCTATGGATGACCCTCAGTTGAAGGTACAGATAATGCAGAGCACTTATGACAGAGAATGCTATCTTTCCGAGGATGTCTTCGTCGATTGTCTTTCCGTTTTTGTAAACTTTGTGGTAGAACTGATCGAGACTCCTGTCCATGACTTCCATGCATATCCAAACGTCTCCTTCTCTGAAAAGAGCTCCGTAGAAATGGACAGTGTAAGGGCACGCACTCGATCTCATTGATATATCTAAATCCATAAGAAGACGTTTTTGTTCTTGACTGTTCACAGTTGCAGTTATACGCTGTAAGAAAAAACATCATGAAATTTTAAGTTATATGTATATTCTTTTTCCCACCAGTAAATATATACCGCTATTCGAGTCAAGTAGAGAGAACGATGAGTTTATTGGTCATTCATGACTCATGGAAGTGCATTTTTTAGATTTTACATTCATTTCCCAATTCCCTCAGGTAACAGAATTACAATATGGTGTTATTTTTTATATCCAAGCCATTGGTGGTGTCTGCCTCAGTAAAAATGTTACCAACTATTGTTGCAAGCCATATGGGGCCAACCTTTTCAGCAGCCGGGCCAGATTTTGAAAATGAGATATCTTGCCGGGCGTCAACAGCGGCAAAGCAAACAAAAAGAGTAGCTAGAAGAGTAAAAAATGGTCCAACAAACCTTCACAGCCATTATGGTATCACTAGGGACATGGTGCATTTTTTCCACAATGCCATATGCCCCTCTTCCAAGGTCGCATATCCGTACAAGGTCATCGGCGACAACAGTAAATGTTTTATCATCCACAGTAATCGTCGTTTGCTTATCTAAGTTGCGAGGTGGTGTTCTGCGAATAAAAGGAATTGGTACAATTATTTATAGACATCAACATACTTCTTTTTGACCACAAAAGAAAAGATAAAATAACATATTTTATTCACTCCAAAATATTAGTCCCATATCCCGTTTTTATCATATAATTTTATTGCTGTAGATTTATATTGTCACTGTATTATATTGTTATGAAAATCCTAGGGAACGATGCTAAAATTTGTTATTCCTTATATGAAAAAGCTATGTTACGCATGTCTCTATGAATGATGCAATATATTTTCAATGATACCATAAAACGGGGTTAATAGAGACAAAAACAAGGATTGAACTTAAGCACAACTTTACTAAGTATCCAGTGTGTTTTTTACTATTTATATATAATTCTTTACAATGACTATAATACTATCTCTCGAATAACAAAACCAAACCAACTAAATGATTGGTCAAAATTGAAACAAACGTGTTTAAGTTTGATGCCTGTGAATCTTTACTTTTTGACCCCTTATAAACTCCTCTTTTATTGCACGAAAATTAAGTTAAATCACAATAAGAACCGTAAAATGGGGTGAATAGAGACTCATATAGAATAGAGGTTCATATATTCCAATTATTACAATCTGTTGTTTTGTCTCTATTCACCTGCCAAGTTTTTATTCACCCTCTCTCATCTCACCATAATTCTATTCACCCCAATTCAATGTGAATAGAGACATCGAACAAAATTGACTGTCTTAATAACGATAGTGAATTTTTAAAAAATATTGTCATGCATGTGTACCATAGAAACACATTTCAATCAATTCATATTTGCATTGTGTGGCGCAGGTATAAAGATACATAGTCGTAAAGGGTAAAAAGTGTCTCTATTCACCCCGTTTTACGGTACTTTTACAGAAAAATTCCCTTGTTACTATAATACTTAAAAACATTTTTAATAATTTTATTATAAAGGAATTTTTCAAGATTCAATGCGATGTTTGAAGAGTGATGAATATATTAACATTGGAGATAAGTCGGCGCACATTGTTTTTGTCTGCATACATTGTTTATTGAGAGAGAGAATTTTTAAAACAAACTCAATGAGTGACAGCTCCACACTGTCTCAAAATCTTACAACACAACTGATAATAAATATTTTGAATGAATAATTCAATTATATGGATACAAGAAATTTTCAACCCTTTCCGTTTTCTCTTCTGCAAAATATTTATTTTGGAATTATTTGTATTAACACTCAAATACCCGGTCCTGCTATAATATATATTTGAAATATCACGATGTATCGGCATCTGTTAGCACAAGACGAAATAGGTTTGAATTTTTTTGTTTCTTATTTCTATTCTGGAGGATTACTGCGTAAGTGGACTTTTTTGGTCCAAACTCGCCGATTATTTATGGTTGAAAATAGCTTTTCAGAATACTAGATTGTAATATTTTTTGAGTTGGTTTTTTATTTTCACCAGAATTTATTTAAAAATAAAGTACACTGCAAGTTCAAAATATCAGATTATTATTTAAATAGATTATTGCCTTACGTGTAAATAAGTTTTTTCTTTATGCTTTTCAAACTTTTATTTTTATTTAGGTTTTCATAAATGGAGCCGAAAGATTCACTTTTTTAACATGCCATGTGATATTTTTTAAGATCAGCCATTATTAATTTTCATAAATAAAATTATATGCTTCCTCGCAGTTTTTGTTTGAAAGAAATCCATTGGATAAATAAAATTGGAATCCGAAATCAAAATTTACTCAAAAGCGCAAATGTTCAAGTTTATCCGTAACTTTTTCACGAAAATGCCAGGTGCTTCAGTGTTAATAACATTGCAAAAATTACCCCTATGCCGCCTATTGACAAATAATACAACTGGCAAGAGTTATGGTTAACACTTTGCACTCCACAATACTACACTTCAATTGATTGATATTGTTTTTATGTATGGTATAAAGATAAGAGTAGAGAAAAATATTACGATCACTGAACGTTTTGATACATAATGCAGTCTTGTATAAATTTTGTTTAGGATTTTATCACAAAACGAAACAGAAATCCACATCACTTTTCATCACAGCAATATTATATTGGATATTTCTCATACGTATTAAAACCGAATGAACATTATTTTCAGGGAAAAACCCACATGCTGTAACGTAAATCATTAATATAACACTCATATGTAAGCTGTAATTATTCACGACGGGAAAAAATAATAAGTCTTTTAACGAGCGATTCAATAAAGTCAGCATAGTGATGGGTTTAACATATTTATTGATATGGTAATACATAATACTGAAAATATATATCTAATGAAACAAATTGACGTATCTTTTAATTTATCCTTTATATGTATGTTTTTTATAGTAGGTCCATAGTGTTTGACAGTCGAAGTAGAATCCAATACCAATACAGATAAACATATACGGATTTGCTACCAATACATTCATATGCACCCCTTCCACACATCGCCAAAGCGCACACAGATATTTCATTTTCAGGGCAATCATACGACATTGTTTGCAGTCCAGTAGTTAAATGTACAAAGTTTTTGGGCGTTCAACCTATTCTATTGGGGGTATTGGGTAGGCATCCTTGAACGGATAATTTTTAAATTTTATATAATGTCAAAAAAGATATTAGATAGCAAATCAACTTTTGAGCGGTATCGATGAAAATAAATATAAATGTAGAAACTTTTCCTTTAGAAGAATAATAATTGGATCATTTTCCATGAGAATCTACTCTGCATCAGATTATTTTTAAGATTTAAACTTTTTATGATTATTTGTTCACTACTGTTTATAATTTATAAGCCAATGTAACATTTGCTAAAAATCGTGTTATTCAAGATCCGTGTATGTCAAAACACCAAGCACAGGCAGTGATAATTGTACAAATAAATAATTTTGGAATCTGTTGGAAGTAGAATTAAAATTTCAACAGGTAACCTCAACTAGTTACAAATCTTGCCGTGACATATGTTACTTGCATTGCTTCGTGAAATCTTTTCATAAATTTTGCATTCTTTATGTCATTTCATACAAATAATCTGACAAGATAAAACGAAAGTTGTAGGGAATAGGTACAGCATTTTTAACAAAATATCAATGCATAACTTACACAGTGGGTACAACTTCATCGGATACTTGGAGTTTAAGGTTTGGACGTTTCTTGCGACCAGACATCGTGAATTTGTGATTTTATCCGTATTACAAGACAGAGGCCACAATTTCCATGGGTCACAACAATTCCTTAATTAGAATCTGTACAAAATAACATTCGAGTGTCAGATGAGCATGCGATATATACTGCCAAACTGTTTTAAAAACGCAAAGTAGCACTGCAATTTTTTGGTGATTAAATCAAGATATTATTTTTGATTATTGACATTTGCGGCAATAATTTATATTTATATCAACTAAAGTATCATGTTACCACGGTACTTGGCAGAAGACCATCGGCAATTTGAGAAGTATTGCCAAGCGATGTGGATTACATTCCACAGTGGAAATCTCCTTATTTTTATTAGCTGTCAGTCTAATAAAAACCAAGAGATTTTAGACTTGAAAATAACAGAATGTTTTTTTAAATCGCTTTATTTTATTTCCAGCATATATATATATATTTATAGATATAGGTATCTATATTCTTAATGAAGGTAAAATTAGTTTTAATATAAAAAATTGAAAAGTAGCTTGTCAAATGCTTTAATTTCATGGTCAAACTCTATCGAAATATTTACCATAATTATACCTTGGCAATTATAAGTTGATACCGTAAAACGGGGTGAATAGAGACTGGCATATTAATAATATACTATTATTATTATATTAAGTTTAATAATTATTATACCCGTTACCGGCATACCTGCTTGATTCCTTTTGAATATCTATGGTAATAGTGTTTAATCGACTGTCATAAGTGTCGACTGTCAAGAGTTATGGCATGTTACAATTATTAGCACAAGATTTGTAAACATCGGAAAACGATGTTTTTTTTGTCATTAAAAAATACAATCCTTCCGGATTGCGTGTAAAGACTTCCACAAAAAAACATATAAACCTATCCAAAGCCTTTCGTCATGTCCGATATCAGCAAATACTTTGAGAATCAAGCAAAGTTAACTTCTCAATCTAAGCAGCCAGCAATTCCAGAAAAAAATGTTTCGAAAGCTTTAAAAACAACCAATGCGAAAGTTCGTAAGAAAATTATTAAAAAGCAGCCGACTGAAGACTTGATCAGTGTCAATGATGATAAAAAAGATCCGAAAGAGGATGCTTCCGGCAGTGAATACTGCCCTTCAGAAGAAGACGACATCGATTACCAAGCTCCCTCAACTTCAAAAAGTAAAATCCGAATAAAATCTTCAGATAAGTTGAAGAAATCTTACGATGACGGTAACATGGATCGATTTTTAAATAGAATAAAACAATGGAAAGCTCAAAAGAACGCCTCTCATAGAAGAGATTCTAGTGATCGTCCTGAAGATGGTGGTACGGCATCGACAACACTTGAAACATCGCATCCTGGACCTAAAGATGATGACAGCTATCACAAAGTTGACAATGGTTTCAAAATTCCAAATAAAATTTGGACTATGCTATACAGATATCAAAAAACAGGGGTCAAATGGCTATGGGAATTACACCAGATGGAATCTGGAGGGCTACTAGGAGATGAAATGGGTCTAGGGAAGACCGTACAGATTATTGCCTTTATGGCCGGACTCAGTGTGACCGGGACCGGGGTATGGGGAGGCTTGGGCCCCAGTATAATTGTAGCTCCCGCCACAGTCATCCACCAGTGGGTGATGCACTTCCACGAGTGGTTCCCTCCCCTCAGAGTCGCCGTTCTGCATCATTCAGGATCGTTTGAAGGCACTCCTGATAAGCTCATAAGAGACATTCACAGCAGCCAAGGTGTTCTGATTACAACGTATGTTGGTATCGTCAAGTATCTTTCTGCGATTGAAATTCGCAAGTGGCACTATGTAATTCTAGATGAAGGGCACAAAATAAGAAACGCCGACACTCAGGTGAGCCAGGCTGTAAAGAAAATACAAACTCCGCACAAAATTGTGGTGACGGGATCTCCGATGCAGAATAATCTTCAGGAACTATGGTCTCTATTCGATTTCATGTCTCCAGGTCTTTTAGGTACGCAGAATGCGTTCGTTGAGCATTTCGCAGTACCTATTACGCAAGGGGGTTATACCAATGCAACGAAATTTCAAGAAACCACAGCTATGTCGTTGGCTATTGCTTTGAAAGATACAATATCACCTTACATGCTCCGCCGAACCAAGATTGATGTCAAGGATCACCTCAAGTTACCCGAGAAAAAGGAACAAGTATTATTCTGCAGTCTTGCTGATGAGCAAAAAGATGTATATAAGTCTTACTTACTTAGCGGAGCTGTAAGGAGTATTTTAGATAAAGAGAGTCGATATGGAGATCCAATGAGAGCGAGAATCCTTGTTGCCCTTACTACACTAAGAAAAATTTGTAACCATCCTGATCTTTTCCTTTGTGAAGTCGATGAAGATCTTCCGCCCGAAGAATCCGCTGCTGCAGATGAGTCGTTTGGATTTTGGCGGAGGGCGGGTAAAATGGTTGTCATCAACTCTCTGTTGAAAATATGGAAGAAGCAAGGGCACCGAGCGCTAATATTTACACAGTCGAGAGCCATGGTGTGCATTATTGAACATTTCCTCCAGCAACATAATTACAAGTATCTTAAAATGGATGGTTCCACAGGAATCGGAAGTCGACAGCCTCTCATCACTGCCTTTAACTCCGATGATAGTTATTTAGTTTTTCTAGCAACCACTAGAGTAGGAGGTCTCGGTGTGAACTTAACAGGAGCTGATAGAGTTATTATTTATGATCCAGATTGGAATCCGGCCACTGATAGCCAAGCCAAAGAACGAGCCTGGCGTATTGGACAACTACGTGACGTAACTGTCTACAGATTGCTTTCGGCCGGAACAATAGAAGAGAAAATTTATCAACGTCAAGTTTTTAAACAGTTGCTTAGTAACAAAGTTCTACTAGATCCTAACCAAAAGAATTATTTAAAAACTAGCACTCTTCAGGGTCTGTTTTCATTGGAAGAACCCGATAAAGCCGGCTCAACTGAAACGGCTAATATATTTAAACACACTAAAGTACAAAAAGCAGCTTCTACAGCACCTCAGAATAAAGTTGATGACTTAGTATTGATGAATGGCAGTGTTTCATTTTCGAAAATCAAAATGAATGCCATGAAACGATTGGCTCAAGAAATCAGTAAAAAGATCTCGACTGATGAAAGTAAATCTGTAGAAACGAAACCTATTGAAGAACCCAAAATAAGAAATAAAAAGATTGTCGAACTTCCTCAGGATGTTATCGAAGAGCCACATGTTAATAAAATTAACGATGAAGTTACTGTTTCAGATTTTTCAACAGTTCTTTCAGAAATAGATATTGTTAATATGTATTCAAAAGACGATAATTTAGATTTCTTGAAGCCTTTGATGGAGGAAGAAACATTAGAAGAAGGTGAATGTGAGGAAATAGATTTGGCATTTGAAAATATATCTGCCAAAGATGCAGATGTTCAAAAAGAATTAAACATAGTTCAAGACAAGTCGGGTAATAGCAAGCGTAGAAAAAAAAAATCAAGCAAACGATCCAGGAGCAAGATGTTTGATGATAGAGAATTCGATGGCGATCAAGAACTCTTGCAGTATGTTAAAAAGATGAAGTGTAAAAAAGAGAAAATAGATCCAGAAGTGAAAGAAGATCATGATCAGTATGTTCTTGAGAAACTGTTTGCCAAGTCAGGTGTTCAGAACGCATTGCAGCATGATAAAGTGATCGGCCTGGCAGAAAGGGAAGAGGGCCATCGTCTTAAAACTGTTGCCCAAAAAAATGCCATTCAAGCTTTGAAAGCGCTACGAAAGTCACGATTAAAGAAATGGAGATGGTAGAAATTAATTTGAAATCTTGATGATTTTTCATTCCAATAATACTAAAAAAATTATCTTTTACTTTGCTTAAATCATAATTGACATATTTCTATTTTGAAAATAATGACAAAAAACAAAAATTATTATTATTATTTTTGAAATATAGTGTTGATAAATAAAATGTTTATGCATTCAATAATTGTTTTTAGGATACTGTATTATATTATAACACATTTATAATAAATTATGATCTGTTGTATTGTCTATTTAAAGTTTGTAAATCAACACATTGGCTACGGAAGAGATGGAATATGTGTAGTTTCACCATATGCCCGGATTCCCTCCGTAGCCGATGTGTTAATAATGTACATACATGTATATTTTTGTATTTTTCATATTTATAAATAAATCAAAGTTTATTATTTTTTCACGTATTTAATTATAGATGTACCATTCTCACTTGACTGTTAGCGAGGGCGCCACAATCGCGTGAGTGATGTGCAATATTCAACCAAAATTGTTTATTTACACATTTTTATATGCAAGACATAAATGAAAAAAAAAAACATTATAGACATGTATTTTTACTAACAGTGTAACTTAAATGGCTTATAGAGATATCAACATCTATACCTACTTTCTTACTCTTGTCCACTACCAATGTCGAGCATATGGATTCCTAATGGAGTCTATCTCAACAGAAGTTCTCTACAAAAACTGCTCGTTACTCTACATTGCTTTATCGAAGATAGAAAGGATTGGCGAGAATATGATTAGTTGCTAGCTAATCGCTATTTTAATTTACTTTTTTCTTATGAAAAAGCTTTTTTAGTCACAAACCCAGAAAACGAGTAGACCTTTAAAATGACCAAAAGTAGAAATCAGCTTCGACAAATACAGCTTTTGCTCGGCGCATACCTGAATCTTACTTATCCCTTCATCCAAACGTATGGAATTCATTGTTTTATATGGAATTATTGTTACTACTTGGAGGATTCTTGATTGTTAGATAAGAAGACAGGATAAAAAAAATGTTTTATTTACATAATTTTGACAATACATTTTCATGAATAGTAATTCTTTAATTATTGAACACAATTGACATTCATATTGCAATTGAAACATTTAATAATAATACTGACAATATATTTTAAATTAACAGAAATGATTTCTTATAAGAAATAGCAATACAAATAATTCATTTGTAATGAATTCAGTTCAAGATTGGCAAATTGGTTAACTAACTTGGCGCGCAATGTAGAATTCTGTTAGGTTTTAGTGTCATTGAATGAACACATTTGAGATTAAGCAGTGTAAAGGGTAATGAAAGATTCAAGCAAAAATGTTGAAAAATTATCATCTTTAATGTACAGTTTAGTACTTAATTATGAATCATTATAGTCTTCTAATTCGCCCATTATTTACAGTATTACTAGCAGGTTTCGGTTTTGTTTTGTTGAATGTCATAAACTGGTCATCACCATTATCGGCTTCATCACTGCTGCCTGTATCCATATCTGCGATTGCTTTCCTCACCATACCTTCGTAAACACAAAACTCACTGCGAGGAATCACTTCATTTTGAGGTCGCAACGGCTGCACTTTCACAAACTTTTTAAAATTTGTCTGAGAGTTGGAAGAAATTGGTTGGCGGTAATCTATTTGCTTAGAAGTGTCTCTTTTCAATAAAGTATCACTGAAAATCACAACAGCCGGTTTCATATCTAAGTCCCTGAGTTTGTTTTCTATATCAGAAATAGAAAATGCACCAGACGTATCGTTTTCAAAACTTTTCTCTTTCTTAATGGACTTGGTCGAGAGCCATGGAATATTATCCAAATTAGACTTGTGAGATTTGTTCTCTACATTTGATTCCACCGTATTTTTCCCGCTTCGTTTACCACTTGGAAAATCAGAATCAGAACCATCATGTTTTCTTTTCAAGCTACTGTTCCCTATGTTTGACGATGTGCCGCTTCCACAAGCGAATGAGAATGTGTCTAATGTTCCAGTCTTAGGTTGTTTAAATTTACCGTCACCTTCATCAACATTTGGCAAAAAGTTAAATAAATCATCAGAATTGCAAACGACTTCTCTAGCTTTCCTAGATTTCAATGTCAAATTCGATAGCTTATTTTTAGGTGTGGAGACTTCAGTGGGCCCATTTCTGTCATTTACAAATTGAAAGAGTTCCGACGAACTGGGCTCAACTGACTGTGTTTTGTCAAGAGCGAATTTCTTACGCGGCCGCTCTTCGCTACTTGAAGGCGACATATCTCTTCGAGTTTTTCTATCAGTAAATTCATTTTTAACAACACTGTCTGTAAGAGATAACGACGCAGGAACGATTCCGCTGCGAGTACCCGAAAGACTGCTGGCTGTTTCATTCACTTGCTTACCAGATGTCGGACAAAGTGATAAACATTCTGAATCAGTATAACTTTGACTCTCTGGAGCCAGAACTACATAGTTTTTTTCAACCTGTTCGTTAACAGACGCTTTTTTTACAACTGTTACAAAACTGAATGATGGGTTGCAATATTTCTCTAATGAGCAGAACAAAATGGATAAACCAATTTCTGTTTCTGGCACAACCCTCAACTGTTTACTGTTTATATAGTCAACGATACCATCTATTATGGACTGTTGCACTTGAGAATCTTGGGAATTTTTATTCAACACATACTGTATTACAATATAGTTACTTTGGCAGAGTTGTGATTTTTTCATCGAATTTTCACTCAAAAGAATACAACTGCCATCAGCGGATTCAATTATATTTTGATAAAGATTTTTTTGTTTGCGGGAGAGGAAAACGAAAGTTTTTCCACTAAACATTTCTTTCCTAGCGAGATTAACCTGGCAGTTGACAGTCTGCTCATTTAATGTTGATTCTTTAATAGCTGGAAGGTATTTCTTGTGGTCAGGCATAGCTTTATGATTATTGTAGCAATCCAAGCACTCGGACCAAAATGCTGGAGTGACAATTGGTTTCAATGAAACCAACGCCATCACAACTTTAATGGTCAAAGTTATGACACTCATTGTGAGATGTGTACATGTTGAATCTATATCACTACACATGTTCAGTCCTATTTCTTTCAAAATCGCTTCGACGTGCTTCTTTTCTTGCACATTCATAGTAGAAGTGCAAGTCGCGAACGACAATTTGGAAACAATCCATTCATTTTCTAAAAGACCAAACTTGATAACGTCTTTATCTTTTAACGATACTTTAGAGTTGGCTTCGATTTTATTTTGAATACTGATGTTCTCATTTACGTAGGTACCGTATGTAGAACCAAAATCTTCTACTGTTATTGTTTCATCGTTAGAGCACAGGGAAGCATGTTTACGGCTGATCGATTTATCATTTGATAATACTATATCTCCAGAGTTTCGACCGACGATATTTTGGTGATCAGGTCGAAGGTAATAGATTTTACCTTCTTTATTTGTTAGACACCACATATTGTATAAGGTATAATACAAACTTTCTTATTTTGTTTTATTGACACCAATCGTGTATTTTGACAGTTCAGCTTGCAACGGCGGCAAGTTTGTATTATTAATCTGTATCCTAGTCTATGCTTTTATTTGACGTTTCAAATTACATATTGATATCATAGACAATTTTAAAAGAATGGTTGTAACAATAATTATTATTCATCGCAACTGTTTCAAGAAAATTAGTCGATATTATTGAACTTTACAATTCGCCAACTATTGAAGGAAGTAATGTTTTTTTTTTGAAAAAAAGATAACAATTTCCTGGTAGTTTAGGGAATCCAAACCATCTTCGTGCGTGATAATTTTATCCGTATAACCATCGTGGAGAAATATCTTAAAACAAACAATATCTTGACGCACTTCATCTCTTATCATTGTCAGATCTTTCTTTTCAAGCTTAATTTAATTCAACAAATGCTTCAAACACATTAACTCTAAATAAATAATATTATAAATAATTTTTGGGAAAACTAGTTCTCAAATAGTTTTTTGATTAGGAGCACATTATTTCTTTCAACTAATAACAACGGGCTCACATTTCTTTACGAAGCTTACTTTATTTAAATTCAATATTCAGTAAGTATAAATTAACGATGAAGTTTTTATTATAACCTTTGCTAATGCAAGTAATAATCATAAATAAATTTACATCACATGCACAAAAAAAATGTATTTTTCAATTCATGTCAATGATGGAAATGTTTTTCAACTTTTAACCAATTTATTGTTGATTTTTTCTAATTTTGCATTGTACGCTCTAAAACACCCGTGGGGCACCTTTTCGTGTCGGAAAATGCAGAAGACAACTAAAATTAATCGACATCTTTATATATTGGAAAAATATATTTTTTATAAAAATAAAAATAAGTAAATATATAAAAAAATAAAAAGTTTTGGTCTTGGTCAAAACAACTAAAAAAACCCGCAGGACCCCCCCCCCCCCAGGACTATGTCTCGACACTCTTGACTAAATCATGAGCAAAGACAAATATTTCAATAATGTCTGTCTGTCTGACAAATAATAGTATGGGCTAGTTTAACGACAACGTAATTATTATAAACCCACGAATCTGGTAGTTAGTTTTTGCGATAATTATTATTTACCCACATAATTCATTGAAAATAATTCCAATCAAAATGTTCGCACATTCATATAAATAGATTATGTAAATAACAATTAAACTTAGTGATCTATTTTTATTATAAAATCCCACATTGATAAGCTTACTACGAGTTCTGTCCTAGCCGTACCCTTTCATCGTTACTCTCCGAAAGAAACGATACAAACTGTTCACTGCGTGCATCCGTGCACTTGAAATGCCTGAATATACCGAAAGGCGAAACCCGGGTCGTTAGTGGCAAAGCTCATGGATAAGTACAATAATAAATGAATTTAATTTTAAAGGCTACACATTTGTTTCCAAGCTTCTCTTGGCAGCCTTTTTAAAAATATGTTTCGATATTTACGACATATTTTACATGCATAGGTGGAATATTGAATCGCTTTCCGTAATTTATAAAACTTGTAAAAATAATTGTTTTTCAAAAAAATAATAAAAAAACGAGACTCTAGCACAGGCATGGGCAACCTTTCCTAGGTCTGGGGCCGGATTGTCATTCTGTCTTCGAGTCAAGGGCCGGACCAAATTACTACACATAAGTTATATTTAATTCAATGAAACACGTTGCTATATCTTACATATTTTTTATTTATATAATGAACGACATAATATTAATATTACTGATTAAAAAAGTAAGATTGGCCTTGTACTTGAATTTCAAGACTCTCCATATTGCTTAAGAATAATCGAATAAAATTTTCGAGATTTTAATTTGTTATCCTCGTTCGAATTTTTGATTTAGTGTGTTTCATCCTCGAAAAAAACTGATCGCACGTATATGTGCTGCCGAAAATATAAATGATTTTTCTTGCAAATGCGCGTACATTTGTATATTTTTCATCCACCTAATATAATTTATAAAAATCCGTCAAAGCAATGTTGTTAAATTTTGGTTTAAGCAATAAATCCCCCTAAAGCTCAATAAGTTCCATCTGAAAATTTGCTCGCACATTTTTTGCATCTGAATCTATCGGACGAGTAAATAAATATAGCGAATGTGGAGTCTTTGTTTTGGAAGTCAGTAAGCCTTGTATCATATTGCTCTATTAGTGCCTTCAGTTCATGTCCATAAGAATTACAGTCGCGCGTAAAGAAATCCGAAACAGCCGTTGAAGCCTTCAAATCTCACATGCTTTTCAAAATATGGCTATTAGTTTACTTTACAATCGGAAAAGAAAAAAATGGAAATCGGCAAAGATTTCGAGGAAATTTTCGCAAATGAATAGAATTGTGAAGGGTGCGCGGTTTTCTATTGCCACGACCGTATATATGTTGTTTGTATGAGCTGTTATACTAGGAAAATGGTGGAACTATTAATTTCTTTTTCAATTATTTTGCCCAGATGTATAAGGGCCGGACAAAATAGCCCAGCGGGCCGGTAGATGCCCATGTATGCTCTAGCATAAGCACAATGCTCTAGCTTTAGTAACAATACAAATTTAGGTATAGCGATTGAACTTTCAAATTGAGATCCAACAGGTTAATTTAAATATATTACTATACAGTTGTCATTAGAAGTATAATTTTATGTTTGTTTTGTTTCAATCACCCCCTCCTTGCTTCCGGTAAAAAAGGAAAATCAAAAACTAATTTTTTTAATTTATCATTTAAAAATATTAGAACCAACCTTGCTTTATTACTTAAGCAAACTCTGCGACAGTAAGTCCGACGATGCATCTGAAAGAGGCGAAACACGTGTCACAATAAGTTGCACAATACGTACAATAATCAATGTTATTTTATATTACTATATAGTTAGATATTTTAAGCTCAATTTTACCATATATCTAGCTCCTAGGATTTCAGCCAGAAAAATAAATAGCTAGTATTTTTCCTATTATATATAATCTATGGATATTCATGCTGTGATGCACAAGTAGCGTGCTTGTAATTTACTATTAATAATTTATATTTTCGAATTAAATGGCGCTGCGCAAATAAATACCTCGCTCATTGTTTAGAAAAATGAAAGCAGTATGGGCGGACTTTCGAAAGTGGTATTGACAGCTTTCACTGAATTTGGGCTCACAATGCCATAAAAGGTGTAGCCACCGAAACCGCACTCCTGTTTTGTTCCGAAAACAAAGCCTTTAATAAATTAACACATCACATGGGAGTAGTTCTGGAAATTAACACGTTAGCCGAGGTTAGATAATAATAGACAATTGAATTAAATGGATGGGATTTTTAATCGTTCCCAAAATAGAGCTTATCTTCAATTCTCCGGCTAAATCTTGTTTTAAACTTTTTTAGAAGTCACAGTCCTTATTAAAAGTTACTTTACCCGATTTTGATCTGGATTTTGATTTTAACTCAATTGATGCAAAGGAAGTTCATGCCGAAAACACTCCCATTCATTGAAACTTATCGAGCGCTATAAACTGCGTAAATTTCATGGCGGTGGTGACTGACAGATACGAGTTTTTTCTAGTGTATAGTTTGGTTGTTTAATTAACAAAGTAGTTATTACATGTTACAAATAAAGCATGATTCATACCTGCATATGCATAACGTCAAATACACAATTATCTCATTGGTATAAAGTTGACAATGTATTTGATTTTTTTTAAACTATGTCAACTTCTAATGTGAATCAAAATAGAATCTTTTTACGAGAACTACGTGTAGCTCGATCTATCTTTTTTCAAAGAGAGGAGGGATTGAAGAATAGGGTTAAGACAGGCAGTTTGCCTATCGCTTCGCTTAATTTTAAGATTGGAAGGGAGTGAGGGATTTTTGAGTCTTCGAATAGATAGACCATAGGTTCCCAACCTTTTTCGGGTGGCGACCCCTTTTCAAAAAATCGATGTGACCCGCGACCCCCATACAATCCTAAAGTCATTTATGATAATTAGAGAGGTAATTAAAAAAACCACCGAAAATATTTTTTTAGTTTAATTTTATTTCAAATTATGTATGTTGAATAATTAATTTAATGAGATGGTTGAAATTGCATGTTGTTAATCAGTCTCAAAATTCGCGGATGAGTTTTGGTTAACGCCAACCTCTTGTCATTTTCAACATTTAATTGGTTTCTTACTTTTGTTTTTAAATAAAAAAGCGATGCGTGTGCATCGGTGCATCTGGTAAAGTGAGCAACCAATCACAAAATATATTTTGAAGAATACGTGACAGTCACACGTTGAATTTTGCTTAGGAGCGCCTCAAACAATGGAGATATTTAACCGTTACCTGCAAACTCTGCGCCACATGTTTCAACCAACTGTGAGAGAATAACGTACCAGGATTACACTTATTTTAATTTAAAAAATATATATGAAAATCTTCAAACTTCAAGAGACCATTATAAATAAAAATTGCAATTTAGTGAATATTTTTTTAGTTGTCTGTATAAGTTGGCGACCCCCCAAAAAACCCTTCGCGACCCCCTTAGGGGTCGCGACCCACAGGTTGGGAACCTATGAGATAGACAGTTGAAAAATGAATTTATAAAACAGGACACTAGAAACACTGAAACTGAAGCCCATAAAGTATCTTAATATGTCAAGGGTGGCCAAAGCGTCGATCGCAAAGCTATTCCAAGTCACCCGCCTGTCTGGTGTACTGATTGACGCCCCTATTATTCCTTTTTTATTTCAATGATAATAGATTAAATTCATTTTGTGAATCGATGGTCGCCAAAAATTTCAAAAAAAGTCGCCCGTAGTTGTAAAAGTTTGGCTACCCCTGGTATAAATATATACAAAATTTAAGCCCTTAGAGTGTTAGGTCAAGATTTTATGATTTGAATCAGTGTTGTGTAAGAACAGCGGAAATATGGACTCGTAACGTAGTACTTTAATAGTAACATTATAATTAAAATATGAACCTTTTCACTTATCTTAAAATGCTAATAGTGACAGACCCTTTTACTGTATATGTACTTCATGATAAATTAAATTATCTGGAAATAGCTTCAGCAAATGGCTGCCTTCTTTAACCTCTTCTCTGACGAGCCGATTCACGAATATTCCTACAATTAAGAGTTAAACAATTAATTCATGAGTGTTTGTGTTAAATGAAGGTTATCAGACAAACCTATTTGAATGAAAAAAAATCTTTTACGTGACAGTTTTAACATTGTTAGCTCTAATTAGTATTGAATAGCATTTTGAAGACACCGCAAGCAGGCGTCACAACATATTAGACACTAGCAGTCAGCTACATATTATGTTTATTGATTGAGTAGGCATTTACTTGGTAGAACTCCATTATAATACGGTAAGAAAAATAACAATGTATTTTATGTATTATATGTATATAAATGTATGTATTTAATTTATGTCGAATTAAAATACATTGTTATTTTTTTTACCGTAACATATTATTGATTGAGTAGGCATTTACTTGGTAGAACTCCATTATAATACGGAAAGAAAAATAACAATGTATTTTAATTCTACATAAATTATTTTTAAATATTTGTTGATAGCTATTTCGGCTTACGCCTTCGTCAGAACTATGTTTAAAACGTGTATTAGGGATAGCTTATATACCCTTTGCTAGACCGGGTGCCTCCTACATAATCTCTTTCTGTTGAAACCATACCGACGTCACATGAAAGAATTTAAATAAGTTTGATTTATTGGTCTTAAGTAATGGTGGGAAACAATAATTTGGGTATTTTTTGGGGGATCGTGTGAAAGCACTTAAAATCTGCAATTTCTAAGTGCATCTATTTTAAATTGTTTTAGGTTTATTGTTTGTTAATGGTTTTAACAGAGGTGAGCTATTAATTGTGATCTGATCGTTAAGAATTTCATTGGATTGATTATACCTATTAATTTCAAGCTGTTCCAATGCATTCAGTTTGAGGCCCTTATTGCAGGAATGTGGACCGGTAGAAAAATTTCAATTCGAGCTAACGAGCATGTTAGATCCTTTAACAATGGAAAAACTGATTCACAATATGCAAATCACCTTATAGAATTAGCACATAATCCGAATTCGGTCCCGATTCGTTTACATTCCTGCAATAAGGGCCTCAAACTGAATGCATTGGAACAGCTTGAAATTAATAGGTATAATCAGTCCAATGAAATTCTTAACGATCAGATCACAATTAATAGCACACCTCTGTTAAAACCATTAACAAACAATAAACCTAAAACAATTTAAAATAGATGCACTTAGAAATTGCAGATTTTAAGTGCTTTCACACGATCCCCCAAAAAATACCCAAATTATTGTTTCCCACCATTACTTAAGACCAATAAATCAAACTTATTTAAATTCTTTCATGTGACGTCGGTATGGTTTCAACAGAAAGAGATTATGTAGGAGGCACCCGGTCTAGCAAAGGGTATATAAGCTATCCCTAATACACGTTTTAAACATAGTTCTGACGAAGGCGTAAGCCGAAATAGCTATCAACAAATATTTAAAAATAATTTATGTAGAATTAAAATACATTGTTATTTTTCTTTCCGTATCGTAACATATTATGTCGATTGAAGTTATCATTATATTTATAAAACTAAGAAATTACAATTGTCAATAAAACAAGTTTCTTCCAGTAAGTAATTAAAAAAAATAAACCTACATATATCAGAGTACTTTCACAATAAGATTTAAGCGGACGTTAAATTACAAAAGCAATTTATCAGACATTTTCGCAGTTATAAATATCAATAGCCTCGCCGGCCAATGTTCGCGAGGGCTTTGCAGATCTAAAAGCATTCGACCGCGTGTAGGATTAGTATGAAAATTTTATGAAACCGGCCGGCATTTCTCTATATGGAAGCTTTTTAAGCTCTCGGAGAAATTCATTCTGTAAACCGAAAAAACATTATGCTATTCAGAATGTTATTATTTTCGCTCGGCTCTTTTACCAGCTTTGTTTTGATCCATTTTATAAACTTAATTTTGACCGTATACAAAGTCAAATATTATTTTATTTTAGTGTTATTAGGGAGTGCCATACTGGACGACGATGTGAATTCCTGCATTCCGGTATTATATGTATATTAATTACCGGTTTTTCAGAAATACATAAAAATGTGCAAAAAATAGTTTAATTTGGATCGTAATACCGCACGAATAAAAAGTTGCCGTTGTATCTTTATTTCATATAAAAGTCGTAATCATAAAAACATATCACAAAAACTGATTTCAATAAAAAAATACTCATTGTTTCTTGAAAGAATATGGCTGCAAAATAAACCAGTTTATCAATATCACGTCTATAAATATAGATTGGATCTTTGAGACAATAAGACCGTCCGTCAAAACTTTCCCCACAGCTTAAATGATTGTATTTTCAATTGTCAAAACCAGTATTTTGGTATTTACAAAATAGCCACAATACCGGGATCCCGGTTAAGGTAATACCGGTA
This sequence comes from Himalopsyche kuldschensis, assembly GCA_028554975.1. Classification (NCBI taxonomy): domain Eukaryota; kingdom Metazoa; phylum Arthropoda; class Insecta; order Trichoptera; family Rhyacophilidae; genus Himalopsyche; species Himalopsyche kuldschensis. Next base: position 6,151,729 of record JAHFWI010000005.1, read on the forward strand.
TTGCCAGCCCTATGTGGCATCATACTTATTTATGGTAAATTTGGCTTTATGGCCGTGATGAATATTCGCATATTGAAAAAAGTGCAGAATTAACGCTGTTTAACGACATTATATAACATTACCAATTTACGATACACTTAAAAAATAATAATTTGATTCATTCATATTTTATGAAGGTTATTCGAGCTGATGCGGTCTTAAGATGTATTCCTGGGGTTTTATTATTGATAAAGCTCTATCACAAATAAATGAATACAATGCCGCCTTGTCAAGTCTTATTTCCAAAATTATGTTTTATCCCACATTTAACCATTCGTTTTAAGGTTTTCAAAAAGAGTTCTGTTTAGTCGCATACTGATCATACATTAAGTTAGTCAGGTTTCTTGATTTTTGACGTCTCTGTTCTCTTTTTAAAATTTGATCGTGTATAGCAGGGGGGGGGGGCAAACTTTTCGGATGGAGGGCCAATTCCAATAATTCAAAATGAGCAGCGGGCCGCAAGTAAAATACCATTTTTAGATATACACCCGATCGCATTTACGTGATACACTGGTTTCAAAAATGGGGGGTACTTAAAAAAATCGCGGAAAAAGGTATCCAAAATACAAGAAAAAACAAAAATTGTTTTTTAAATTCGACCTAAAAAAATTTGTTGCATAAAAATATTCCTAAATTTTCATTCAAAAACAATATTTCTATATTCAGTTCGTATTAATTATTGGGTATTTAAAATATTTGGACGTCTGAAGTGCATTTATTTGACATAGTAACTCTCAGTGATAAAATTGATGTCCGGGAAACGTGATTTTCAACGAATTTTATAAATGCATTGTGCTTAAATAAGTTTCAGAGCAGAATCACCAATAATGTCGCATGAGTTTGCGCACCATTTTGTCTGTAAAACGAAAAATCGCGTACCTACGAATAAATCACAGTGCCGTACAAAAAATCACGTAAAATCGAAATCACTGAAAAAAATTGTTTAAAAAGAGGACCGGGTGTACTCTATTTATTATGACAAAAATTAATTTTTTCAAAAAAAATGTGCGAAGAATGAAGCTGTGGGAAATTTTTCAACATTTTTTTAAAATTCAGGTGCTCATTTTGTAGTTGATATTTTTAAAACTGCTTTTAAATGGTCATACAAGAAGATGGAATCAGAATTAAGCTGAGATTCATGATAAAAAATGTCTGTTCATGATTTTCGTGCAAAATCTTTAAATTGGTCGAATTTTTCTGAATTAAGATCATTGTAAAATGTGCAGATTTCGTCACGACCGTGTAATTCTCTTAAATCAGTGTTACATTGCAGATCAATAATCTCATGTTGTAGCTCTTTCAATACAGTTTTAACATCTATTGAAAATGGATCGCTTACTAGCGCCAAACTTGTCTCAATTTTTCGAAAGTCACCAAATCTTTGTGAAAAATCGTCATTTAGAGCGTTCATAACATAGAGTTAATAGTATTTAAGTGTGGCACGATGTCCAGAGTAAATGAAAAATCACAAATCCCTAATCATCAGTATCGGGAAAATTCGTAACATTCTTCATTTCGAAAAATAAAATTATAATATTTTTTATATCCCGAACTCTTCGAAGCACTTTTTCCAAGCAAAGCCATCGAATTGACCGTGAAAAGGAATATCTATATACTCACACAATATCTTGAAGAATTTTTACTTGATTTTCAATATTTTTTTTAAAAAATATAAAAAAAATATTCTTACTTAGAAAACACTCGGAGGGCAGCAGTTTGCCCGTGCCTGGTGTATAGCAAAATCATTTTACATATTTCCTACAAAAACGCGGAATACGCGTCGTTCATCTAGGTGTTTTGATATCCCCCGTAACCAATCTGTTAATATAAATGATGAATATTTTTTGCTTTAACGTTAGCATTCAAGTTTATTCTTGTTTGCCCCTAGTTACTTCAAGCTGTGTTCACAAATAACAATATAATTAAGAATACTTCTGTTCAATAGGAAAATCAATGATCAGCTAAATCATTACTATTTTAACAATTTCACAGGGATTTTACTATTCAATTTGAAAATAAAAACCACTCAAAGACGGAAAATATTCGCACACATCTATTGTTCATACAAAATGTGTGTGGCACTGATCTTAAGACTCAAAAATTGACCGAGTGCCGTCATTCGGATTTGAATAGCAAAACATCGTTCTGGCGATGGCTAAAAGCCGAAATAGCTATTTTACTTAAAATATCACAAGGATATTAATAGATTGCTATTTTTTGCGCATAACAAATCGTTAATATTATTAATGAACGAGATTCCTCTTTAACAACAATTTTATTCTATGATATTAAAATACTACCGTAGAAAACCAGTAAATACAAAAAGTTCACTCGATACTTGGAATGGAGTGTGATTATTATTTGTAACGGATGATTTATCGGAAAACACATCAAAGGAAATATTGCTCACTATTTTTGCAAAGAAAATATATTATATTTATTTATATACAGTTCCTTAGAATCGAGGCGTTTTGATTAATAAATTAGAAATTACATGCCTGATGAAAAAGCATGTGTATAAATTATTTGTCTATGGTTTTCGTTTTCATTCGTTTATTTTTTCATGTCTTATTTATTTATCGAGCATATTTGCTACTTCCCGATAAATTACTTAGTAAACAAACATTTATTTTTGCCAAATTACTCTGTTTTTATGATTATTATTTATGATGGATCATGGTATCTGTTAATTATAGTACAACTTAATCAAATTTTAGTTTAATGTATGAACATTTTCTTCAACATTAAAAAAGAACAACAGAAGCGGCGTATCGCGTAATGGGAAAATAAATAATATAATAGTAAAGAAGAATATATATTTGTCGCGAAGAATTAAAGTGTGCCATGTCCATTTATAGACAGAGACATTGTATAAAGCCACTGAAATCATAATACCAAGTCCTTATGCATTTGATGCATTTTGTATTGTAAAAATATATTTACTATGAAAACGTGACATGTTTACCCTAGGTTTTTACGATTATCTATCTCTAAACTCTAAACTATAAAAATGCACACGTCACAATTTCATAATTCACATACTTTGCAGTGAATGAAAATGTGTTTCGATGAAGGTTTCATTAGAACCTTGATTTATTTATTTTTAGATATCGACTGAGGGTGCTGATGGTACATCAGTATCAATTTCGAACGATTAAAATTTAGGACATTTACATAACTTTTGTCACGAACGACGCGGTTTCGTCGGCTTACGTGTCGAACATCACGGGCTCGAGTCCCGGTACGAATAGCATTTGTGCAGTCAATTTATCGATTCTGTTCAAAGGCATGGGTGTTTGTGTTGTTTAAAAATACCCTCCCTCCCATCCGATCCTAGTACGGCGTAACGACATCGACTAGTTAACCACGAGTCCTGTCCTAGTTGTATTATCCTTTAAATCCCTACTCTCTTCGAAAATGAGCCACTGAGTAACAAGCAGTAATTGTCGAAAAAGATATGTTGAGATAAACTCCGCCCGGTTCGTGGTGCAGTGGCCAACGTTGTTGGCTACCGTATAGGATCACCCGGGCTCGATTCCCGGTACGAGTACATTTGTTCAGTCGATAATTCGATTCTGCTCAGAGGCAATGGTACTTGGGTTTTTAAAAATCCCTATCCACCATTCCGATTCCGATTCCAAAGAGCGACGCATAATGACAGCGATTAGCTAACCACGAGTCCTGTCCTAGTTGTCTTATCGTTTTCATCCCTACTCTCTTCGAAAAAGAGTTGCCGAGCCACTGAGTAACAAGCAGTAATTGTCGAAACAATTATTTTGAGATGAACTCCGCAAGGCATCTGTATGCCCTACATCAGTGGTTCTAACGTAAAATTTGGCTGTGGCCGCATTATGGACATCAGGGGCCCTACGAAAATGAGCGGTGGCCGCATCAAATTTTTGTGTTGAGTTTTTTTTGTCAAAAGTACTTTAACATGTAAGTGTTTGAGTTTTTGCTAACTAACAATTCTTGATGCACAATACAATGCACACGAAATATTTAATTTTCAGTGTCTTTGTTGACAAATTAACGTGTAAAACACATTGTTATTAAATATAAAATAAATTATGAAGCTGTTAGAGACCACTGCTGTACATTATTGCGAGCGGACATGGTTATTAAAATAGGATCTGTAACACGTCTCCATCGATGTCTGTCAATATCGATACTGTCGTTATAATTATCATCGGTGGTGAACGTGGTTCTCAAAGTGTAAATCAGTGCAGGTGTCGGGTCCAGAGGCTACGTGGCTTGCGGCGTATCGGAGTGCTGCTGACACACCCCCGTCGTGACGGTCGAGGCGTCCGGTGTAAATTGCGCCAGAACCGAAAATCCCCGACGTCGTAAATTACACGCTCAGTTTTTTTCATGGCAACACGACGTGCGGATGTGTTTTCAGTTGCTGTGCAATGAAGGAGACGAAACGGCCTCACGCAAAAGTAAACTCTCGGCAAGAAATCGGAAACTGATTGCATGTGATAGATTTAGCTCGATAAGTACAAATTTTATCAATATTTTTAAATAGACATTCTGAATAACTCATGACTTTTATTCAGATTATCTCCCCATACTCAATTTGCGCTGAATCAGGGGTGGCCAAAGCGTCGATCGCGTAGCTATTCCAAGTCACCCGCCTGTCTGGTGTACTCATGTACACATGCCTGATTCCTCTTTTTATTTCAATGATAATAGATTAAATTCATTTTGTGAGTCGATCGCCACCAAAAATTTCAAAAAACGTCGTACGTAGTGGTAAAAGTTTGTCCACCCCTGCGCTAAATAGTATATGAAAAATAATACATTCTGCAATGGCAAGTTTGCATGAAGAAGTGAACTGGGTTTTCAAACCCCCGTATTTAAAGTGAGTCGTTAGTAACAAAAATAGAACTATCCCCTTTTCTAATTATGGAGAAAAACACGAAAAACTTTTGTTGACTTTTTGAGCTATATTTCCATTTTACAAACAGCCCATAAAAGCCTGAAACTTAAATATTCTATTTTTATGAGCTACATTGCAACATCACTTAGGATAACTTTGTAATTGGTCGAAAGTATGATTGACCAAACCATTATAATTTTGTATAAGTCGTCAACCGTTCTGATTTTGACACCAACCATCATTTTCTATTACGTTTTTATACATCAAGAATAATGTGTCAGCATTAGTTCAGTTTCGAAAAATACGGAATAGTTCTACTTTTGATACTATACAACTCAAGTGTACTCCATAGTTACCCATCTACTTTCGTCTACGAATTAAAAAAGAACTATTCTTCTCACGTATCCTTTAGCTCAACAATGTTCAAATTATTGCCGGCAGTGTCTTAAGGTAGCCCAAGACTTGGTAACTATGCACTTGTGATTTAAAAAAATGACTAAGCCTAATGGAAACATGTCGACAATTCTGCTTAATACTTGTATGACCGCCTAAGCTTAGCAAATAGAGCAAGCAGTAGAGAGATGTTCATTAATAATATGACATTTTTTACCCTACACGACTATGTATCTTCATACCTGCGCCACATATTTCAAATATAAATGGATTGAATCATATTTCTATGGTCCTACTACACATTCATGACAATATTTTTCAAATATTCACTATCGTTATTAAGACACAGTCAATTTCGTTCGATGTCTCTATTCGCATTGAATTTGGGTGAATAGAGACTTAAACTAGATGAACAACAGATTGTAATGATTGGAATATATGAACCTCTATTCTATACGAGTCTCTATTCACCCCGTTTTACGGTACTTATTAACTAAAAGAAACATGTTTTAATTTAATTTTCGTGCATAAAAAGAGAAGTTTATAAGAGGTCAAAAAGTAAGGATGCACAGGCATCGAAATTAAACACGTTTGTTTCAATTTTGGAGTCATTTAGTTGGTTTAGTTTTGTCATTCGATTGATAGTATTATAATCATTGTAAAGAATTATATGTATATAAAAAGTAAAAAAATACATTGGATACTTAATATAGTTGTGCGAAGGTTCAATCCTTGTTTTTGTCCCTTTTCACTCCGCAGTCTCTATTCACCCCGTTTTACGGTTGTATATGTTTTATTTGTTTGACTAAAATGTAACTTGAACAGATGTTATTCATTTTACCGATTGCATATCAAAGCTAAAAATCAAATAGCTTTTCAATTCCGCAAGAAGTTGAATTTTAATATTGATTTCGCGGGATTTCTATTCACGTAGACTGTGGAGGATGAGCCAAACTTTTAAATTATCAAATTTCCATTTCCGCGACGTGAAATTCGCTCTATTTCGCGCGGGAGTTTGACAGCTGGCAGCGGTGGGCATGGTACCTATTCGCGCCAATAGAGCCGAGACGTTTCAGAGATTGGCGCGTCGATCGCATCTCTCGGTTTCCGCACCAAAGGGTCTCAATACAGTTTTCTAGCTTTCGCGGAACGTGCTATAAACCTGTACTCGCAGGAAAAATTTATCAAGATCGGACCTGTGAAGTACGCTGTAATAATGGAAATGGGATGCATATTTTTTGTACTATAAAAAAAGTAAATATCTAGAATTTTTTGAACATTGCAATATGAACGTTTTAAAATAGTTTTGGTCCCACTTTAAAATCTACAAAATTTTTAGTTTTTTAATAATGTCTTCCTGAAATTCCTTCGAAAAAAAATTTTGATCATTTGATGAGTAACTTTTTTAAAAAATGAAAAGTTACTGTTATCTACTTGATAATGCTCGCAATGAGCGAAACCGGTCCTGATGTCAATAATTTCCATGTGAAATAAGTACTAGAAATGTGTTATTACTTTTTTTATAAAGACAAGTCTTGGCAGTGAAAAGTACATGTGATTGCAGCTGACGCTAATGGGCCATGCATTTTTTGGCAGATATAATTCAGATAGTACATGTAAGAAAAATGAGTAACAATAAAAAAAACATTTTTTTGGTAAAGAATAAAGTTTTTTAAACATATATGGTGGAAATCTTTTTGGAAGTTGTTTAATAAATAAAATCTTCAGAATAATTCATATCTTTTATGCCGTTAGAATGAAAGAAGATCTATGTATATTTAAAATATAAAGAATAGTCGAAAGATTGTCACAAGCTTAGTTCCATATTTAAACCAATTTCAAAATTTTATTTTGACCCATTTTAAATATCCCACTTGCTTTGCACGGCATTGCAATAGTTTCCTTTCTATTCGACAACTGACAGTTTTCCTTCAACAGTTTTGTCTAGATCTAGGATTCAGAAAGACGGAAATAAAGTTTGCGAAAACATTTGACTGCATTTTATGGTCTGATCAATCTTTTAGTGCAGCATTCCAGGAGTTTCAACGGCCGCATCAGTGCAATTTTCGCTTTGGAGATTTCTGCATTAAAGTTTTACCGCGAATAAACATATAAAGTCATTGTTACGTAAGCTCTTCTTTGAAAGTATTTTTTCTCTACTCAATTTTCAATTGAATGCTGCTGAAAAGATATTTATTCATGCTTGGATGACATTTGTTTGAAATATATATAATACTAGTATTGCTACCCGGCGTCGCTGGGACTAAGCGACCAATAATTATTTAATGTTATATCATTCGACATAATTATATCACAAAATCTAACATCCAAAATAGAGTTAAAATAAAATCACAAACTTTATTTAATTTGATGACAGCCCCATTCTCGCCCATTAAAATGTCCAAATTCAAGGAAAAAATCTAATTTGCTGTCAAAGAAATGTCAAATAATACCTTCACGTAAATAATAAACATTATTATATGAATAAAAGCCGGGAAAAAGTTGGTAGAAGACTAATTTATAACATTTTGACTAAATGTCTTCGCCGATAAAAATTCAAACATATTTTCTTTCATATTCGTTTTTATGGCAACTTGCAACAACAATGCAAAAGGGAATTACAGATATACATACATATATACGCCGTTTCGGTTTAATATATAAGATTTAATGTAATGGAGATAATCTATAAAAAGAATTAGATTAGGTACACTGTGAAAAATATTATGTAGAAAATACAATATTAAATAAAATAAGATGAGTATGATATGATGATATGACCATCTCAAACTAATAATTGTCGGTCCCTGTGGTCTAGTGGCAAAAGCTTTGTCCTAGCGATCGGGTGGGCTCAGGTTCAAGTCTCGGCAAGGTCAGATGTTTTCAATTGAAAAAGAGACCTTGGACATGGGTGTACATCTGTACATATATCATTTTTCGTTGAGTTTTTCTCGACTGATTCATAAAAAAATATCATCGAATTTATCTCGTATGACTTTCAAAATTAAAAATATTTGCCGCATTGACATTAACTGTGATTTCAAATATTTTTTTTATTTAAAAAAAAATAATACTTAAGCTCTTTAATACTGATGTAGAACTCTGGCCTGGTGAACCTATTGAAATGGCTGTAAAAATAATCATCTAGATCAGCGTTGGCCAAGCGATGTTTCCCGGATCTCGGTGAATTCAAGAGAAAATGTTTAGTACAACAATGATAAATAAATAACATGTTATGATGATTATTATTGCATTGAGAGGGGAAAATACATGTTTTCACTTACATACACATACAAAAGATAACTGTTACCTTAATGGGAGACGAAAAAGTATAAAACGCGTAGCTTCCCCATCCCCGGAAGCATTAAGCGTTCAAATAAAATATATTTGATCGTGAAACAAGGAAGTTTTTTACATGTAGCAAATTTTTCAGTGTAACACTCAATGTTTCTTAAAGTTCTCATTACGTTGCTTACAATGCAAAATGGCTCAGCGACTTGCATTGCAATTTGGTGATATATGCAGACATCTACATTGTTGGTTCGTCTGTAAGTTAGTTGTGACTAGGATTTGGAATTGATTTATCACCAAAAAAGAACGATAACACTATATTTTTCGTAAGAAAATCCCTAATTGAATGGGAAATTAATTAACAACTCCATTGTCCGATTAAAAGCAGCTTGTTTCTGCCTATTTGAAGCTGAATAAGACAACGTTACATAATAATAGTATACGATCATTTTTATAATAAAGTGATTCGAAATGATGAAAGACATCAGTAAAATAGGGATGCATAATTAATTGTTAGCTTTCTAATTGTGCTTGTTAATACTGGTGACTTATTTGTGGTAACAAAACTTACAACAAAATTGAATTGTTTAAAAATCTGGATTTGTGTTAATTTCTTCTATACGCTCGTAGAAAGTGCGACAAAACTGTATATTCGAAAACGTTCGGAGTACAAAAATCCATGAAATATATTTATCCGACTGAAACAAAGGATTAAAATACAAAAAAAAACATACGAATGCAAATGGAGGAATTACTCAGGATGTATTAGGATAGCAGAAGGATACCGCGGTCGGGGCAATAGTTAAAAGCGTAGAGAGTCTGCTAATTGGATCAAGTCGTAGATACGGTCAGACCGCAACCGCCCGACCGCCTGACCGCCACGCCAGCTAACCAGCTGCGCCGTTTGCGATCTGCTATCTGACATCCCCATACTATTATGCGCGCCTGATACCTACACGTTGTGAATATTGCCCGCAGGAAAATAACATTTCCAAGGGAAAATTATACAATTTACTGATGCTCATTTTATACGATTTTAATTCGTAAAGTATTCAATATAGTGCTTATTATTATCTAAATCGTATTACTGCATAATATTTAAAACTATGTTTAACGTGGTTTTTAATTAAAGGACACAACAATATTATTTGAATCACTTTTGGAATCTACGTTCATTTGTTTTAGATTTTTTTCCCGGCATTTTTTACAGCATGGTATCGCAACTTAAATTATAAATAAAATAAATAAACAGTGAACATTCATTTTTTAAATGTAAAAAGAATCAAAGTTAACAAAGTTAACAAAAGAAACAAAGTTACCGCCGAAACCATCGAAAATAGTAAAAAGAATCTTTTGAGATGATTAAAAATAAAAATGTACATGTTTATTACTATTTTTTATTTATTCAATATTTGACCAACAAAGAAGAATCGTTGGAAGTGAATTTAAAAAAATGGAATTACAAAAATATATAACAGTTCATATTTCCGTGGCTGTCTGGTAACACTGTAAGGCTTCCATCCAAATTTAATTATACCATTTAGGGTTAAAATTCTCGTATAAACATTACAAATAATTACGTTCCTTGATTTATGAACGAGATCAGTATGAAGACGGCCCTCTCTAAGCAGTTTTTTTAGAGATAATTCCATTACAGGTTAATTAAGAGTTTAAATTGGAGGAGAAATGTATAAAAAAGTTATGCTTGAAATAACTTAGTAGTCACTGAAGCAATTTCGTAGTTCACCAAAATGCTATCACGAGTTACAGGTTGGCGACCACTGTTCCAGAGAATGTTTTTTGCGTCTCAAAATATCGACACCATTTAGATATTGAAGGTTTATTCTTTTGACTCTACATAAAGATTGTTTTTAAAAAGTTCCGATGGATTATGGACGCCTTATCCGATGGATTTGGCTGAAGCTTTGAAGATATTAATTTTTGATATTAAATTTTAATTGATAGCTATTCTCAAGACTCTTCTCGTGATGCTTTGTCACAAATCCAAGTACAAAATAGCACAGTAATCTTTTTTAATTTAATATAATATTTTATAAGAATCCCTATCCTTTCACTTAACGCTGTCACCAACTAAAGCTATGGCCACAGTGACAGGCGTAACTTCTTGCGTGGCGTAGCGTCTGTAGCTTCATGATTAAAGGTTCCCGCAATGGTTTTAACTATGGCGCCGTCTGAGAAGTCAAAAAAATTTGTTTGCCGAAGCAAGCGCTGTTAAATTTCAAACGGACTTGACTTCGGTATTTACGCAGCGCTTCGACTTCTCAGACGGCGCCATCGTTAAAGTCATTGCGGTGCCTTTGATTTTGAAGTAAGTATCACCACGCTACGCTCAAAGATTCACAATGCTACTCAGGTCACAGCCTAAGAATTATTCCGAGAGTATCCTGCAGCACATCAGTGTTAAGCGCTTTCAAATGATCACCATACTTGTCTCAATATCAATAGCTTAAGAAATGATTTCTTTATACTTCAAGTCCAAAAGCTCCTAGCATAAGGGCACTAAGATTTTTCTATATAATCACTGTTTATTACTCTACATTTCGCGGAAGAGCTTATTTTCTATACTACTAAAATGAAAATCAGATCCTTTCTCCGAAAGTGTTACTTGTTCTTACATATTGTTCCGGAAACTATCCATTAAAAGCAAGATACTATACTTACTTCAGCTAATAATTCTTAAGCAACTATGTACTTGTTCACATGAATCAAAGTCGCTAACATTTCTGATTATTATCAGTGCTAATATTAAATCAGGTGTTCGGGGTGTGTTACGAGGAGATTATAACCATTAGCTATAAAAACATTAAGCCTTAAACCTTTAGCGAGCGACAGGGTCGTAGAGGCGTATTTAAAACGAATGGGAGATAATAGTAAACTGCTGATTCTTTAGAGAGATTATAAATATATATCAAAGATGAAACATTTTTGTAGCTGTTCTACCGCACTTGTATGATATGATACCATATTTATGATATGATGGTTAATAACAAACGCTGTGAAAAATGAAAGTGGCGGCGTGACAAAAATATAAGGAAGTGCATAAAAAAGCATAGTTTATGGATTAAACTCTTCATAAACAAAACAATATGTATCAGGAGGTCATTTTCAAAAGTGGTCAAATCCATTTGTTGAAAAACTGTTATTAGTTATTTTCATTACTTTTTCCTCATAAATTTGTGTTTACTATCAATATTTTTTAAATATGTTTTAAATTAAAGAATTACAGATAATGTGTAACAATGCATTTTTTTCCATGTGAATAAAAAAGGTCTCAAAAGTTCAATCTAAAATTGTCGGTTAAAAAAAATAGATTGGAATTGACCACTTTTTAAAATGACCTCTTGATATGTGACAAGTTAGTGCAAGTTTTATAGGGATATCTCAGCACCAGTAAAAAAAATCTTTGCAAACTTGCGTGTGGGGTGGTAATTTTAAATGAGAAAATTGGTATACTAATAATTATTGCTTATTGTTTGAATATAAATGGGGGATCTGTGCACCGCTGCACCACCACCAAAGCCGTGCCTGCACCCGTGTAAATTTCATAATTTAAGATCTTCCAAGAGACTTCCGATAGTTGAGCAGAACTCTAGAAGCTAGAAGTTTCAAAATAATATTGATAAATTAAAATTTTAAATCAACTTACGCTCATAATGTTTAGTATGTATATATGAGACAGGAAAAGATTATAATAAATATCTTGATTAGAATGAGTGGCAAAGAAATGGTTAAAACATGAAATAAACTATTTGGACAAATAAATTAACAGGTTTTTCAAAGAATCAATTTGGTGAATCGAATCCTTAATCGTAAAGCAAAATTCTTCCCGAAGTCTCGGTACCATAGACACGTTTAAGATCAGAAATTTACTATTTAGACCCTCCCTGCTTGTAACAAGACGCCACTGTCGTGATCTATGTTACCAGATTTAGACGGAGGAGCCTGCTGAGGATCACAACAACTCTAATGAAGAGGATTACGCATTTCTAGGATACTGAGAAAGGCGTGGGGGTTGGGGTGTGTATCCAGATTAGCATATCTTTCTCACGATTGATTCTTAACAGAATTTTACGGAAATTCTAATTTTCTTTTCAGACGTTCGAATCTTAATAAGTCTAAATATCTCTTAAATTATACAATATTATAGATTGGAATTAAAAAGTGTATAAAATTTAGGTCAAATGTAAAAAGAATCTTAATATAGATATTTATCATGGCCTCTTAGAATATTCTCCTTATACGCCACTTTAACGAATAGTTCACAATTCAAGGTTATTGATATAACCAGGGCTGTGGAGTCGGTGAAAAAAAGTCTGACTCCGACTCCAGCATTTACCAAAATCACGACTCCGACTCCAACATTGACCAAAAACACGACTCCGACTCCGACTAAAAAAAGATTAATTTCGTCACTTTTCCCCCCTAATTTTCCTATTTATGTGTATTCAATTAAATATCAACCATATAAATGCGGCCAAAAGCCAAATTTGACATATTAAATGCAAAAATAAAAAGTTCAAACTTTTCAAAATTTCCGACTCCGAGTACGACTCCGGCCAAAACGCCGCGCCGACTCCGACTCCGACTCCACAGCCCTGGATATAACACATAAATAAACAAATTCATTGTTCAACAATCACTCATTATTGGTATGCAGGAGATGATTACATGGCATACTTCCAATATTGATAAAGAAAAACAAATGAATTTATCATTAACAATCTACATCTTTGATGTGGAATAAGTACTAGAAATGTGTTATTTTTTTATTACTCTACATCTGATGCATTGGAGCACATGTCGCTCATTTTATAATACACTTTCGATGAAGAAGATACACAACAATTGACAATGTGTTGCAATGCCACTTAGATTAATGAAATTATCAAGAATAAAAGCTAAGAATCGATCGAAAAATCAATGTTCATTCATGGAATCGAATATTAAACCACGCGGCCTAGTAGGGATTAGACTCAAGATACTTCACCACGCAGCTACGAGTATGTTTAATTATCACACACGAAAATGATGACCTCGATTTATTATGACATATTAACACGTTAATGTATTTGTATACTTCCGCATAAAGTTTAGTTTGAGTTATGTTTTAAGCATTGAATTCAAGGCCGACAAAATCGAATCTTTAAAATATAACTTAAACAAGTCAAACCTGAAGTCATCTTAATTATTATTTTTTTGTATTAAAACCATTAATTGATAAACGGTAATTATACAACCATTAAATATTACGTAGCCTCTTTTATAATTATTAAATAAGTTCAGGGTCGATGTATAATTAATGTCACTTAATTACACGCATTCAAGATTAAAAATATGTTCATGCATGGTATTATCATTTGATTTAAAGATATACTGCAAGAAGTGCAGTTGCGATTACTGAAAAGGCAATTTTGATTTAAATATACATTTTATTTGTTCATTATATTTAATGAAAAAAATTAGCCAATGAAATAGTAGCTCTTGTTTGTTAAAATGTGTTTATCGTAAAAATGCTAGCAGCTCCGTGAATTGCAATGTTTTGAAAAATCATTTTTTTAACCCATCGAGCTGTATGAGCATCAAATTGACGAGGGTGTCAAATGCTGCAAGTCGCCTTTAAAATCATTAATATTGTTTTATTTAATTATACAAACCAAAAACCTTTATTTATTAACGGAATCGGATAATTTTTACTGTGTCAACACATAGTGAAAACATATTTTTTAAAACAATTCAAGGCTAAGTTTAGATCTAAACCAGTCATACTCAACCTTTTTTTCCTCCGGGCCGCATTCGGATTTTTGCCCCTCTACGTGGGCCGCAACATATTTATAGTACACTGTAAATATAATACATACTTTACTGCATACATATGTATTATGATGTCAAAATAAAACTATTTTATTTTATTTAAATACATACATATATACATATGTATTCATGTAATTTTCAAAATAAAAAATAACAATAAAAAAACCGACCGAATGCAGCCCAATTGTAAAAACATGTTGAAAACAACACCAAAAATATATTTGGTGGCAATAATTATTTTGGGCCGCACATAAGAGCTGATCGGGCCGCAGGTTGAGTATGGCTGCTCTAAACCTTCAACACTCTTTAGGTTATCTTTTTAAACACTTGAAATTACCTTTTGTAAGTGGAGTATTCCGCAATTTTAATGCATGTCTTGCAACCTTTAAGGTAGAACACAAAAAGCTTTTGGTGTTATTATTTATAATGTTATCCAGACAAAATTAATTCATTAAGTCTACAATTTATTGATGAATTCAAGCTTTTAATCTTGATAAATGACTGCTTAAGGCGGTCTTCTTCTATTTATTAATTTATCATTTGAATTTAAGAAAAGGTTTGAAAAATATCGTAAGATCACTATTCAGGTGTACTATTTGATTAATTAAAACGTATTTCTTTGCACTACTTCCACATAAATTAAAAAAATATATAATACAGGCGATGAGCAAAACCGGTCCTGATCTTTACAAAATATATGACGAATCAGTGAAATTTTCTTATGGATTCAAAAGATTCTATAAAGAAGAGTTTGGTATATTTAATTGATACATGTATTCACCTCACCCTACAATGCATGATTTATTAAAGTTTTTCGAGAGGATAATTTGAATTTGAAAATAATCTTACAATGTCGTTATTAAAAGAACATCCGTACATTATCTGCCTAGAAAAAAAAACAGTAGTGTAAAAAATATACTTGTAATATTAAAATACACTTTATCCTCTTTTTGTGCGGTTTTTTTAATGCATTTTTTGGCCGAAATAAACGTACATATGTTGTAACGTAATTAACAGCGCGTTGTTCACATACTGCACGTGAAAAATCCAGTGTTTCACCTGTTTATTACAATGTGACCTTGACACGTGCGTCCTTATACATGTTATGTTTCTATATTAAGACGTAGCTTTTTTGTGAGATTTTCCGCGGAACGCATCGACCGCACAAAAAAAAGTTTAGGTGTATTGCTTACACCACAATAAAATATTTCTGACCTGTTCTGAAATGATTTAAAAAAGATCCCACACAAGGAAGATTTTTTGAAATGAGAATGTGACTATACTGCAACATTTAAAAAAGTGTTCTAATCTTATCATACTAACTCTTTTTTGTTTTTGTTTTATTTAAATTATCTTTGAATACGATCAATCATTTCTTTGTTGAATATTCAGAGGACGATATAATCATTCGTATGTATTTGGTACGATGCTGTTTAATCTAGTAATTCCTAGAGACTTACTTTATAGTTAGATCAAATATAACGTTCAGTATTATTAATAAAGGGCAGTCTTGACTATTTCCTGCTAAAACAGAAGAGGCGCTCTCACAGAGTTAACAAGCTCGGCAGTCTAAGCGAAGCAAATTGCAATTTAATCAAACGAACTAATCCGCCATTATTATTCGCCTGTTTGGCATGCAACGAACGCGGCACACGGGTTTACACACACTGATGGCTGTATTCTCGAATATTGATTCTATTATTAAAAATTACCATTATTTAAAATAGTTATTTTTTCAGCATGTCCGCTCCCAATAAGTAGCCCAATAGTCAGTAAATATATATGTTCACAATGATGTATTGAAGAACGCCAATTTGAATTTTATATATTTTTGCAACTCTACTGAAGCTTTCTTACTATTTTAAAGTTTCACAACGCAAACGCTGTTCAAGATGAAGCGTGGAAATATTTTTACGTGGCAACACTGAATCATCGATCGATCAATTATAATTTCAACAATTTCACTACAAAAGTTGGAAGCGGAACTTATTGACAGTTTGACACTGATTGTAATTATCAAGTTGTTTAATTTAGGGTTATAATAATTGATCGCAGAATATTCGGCTTATCACGAATTCGGTTACATTAGATTTGATTTTATAATATTATATTATATAACGGCAGCATTGGAAGACACTTCAATTTGTATTACGAAGTACGGAATTCAATTTGAAAATGGAATCGCAAACAATTCGACAGACAGATTTTAAGAAGTCATTTGTTTCAATATTTTTTTGTGAAAAGAAGCTTTAATTTATTAAAAATCTAGATAAAAGCTTAAATACCATAAAAATTTAATTTAAGTATTTTTTTCTTACTTAACCATACGATAATTGTTAAATTTGATGTAAAAAAGACTTGAATCTCGTGGAAAAATATTTGCTATAAATTTTGAACATTCTGCAAATCAAGAATGGGAATATAAGGGAATTTTTTCTTTGATCGGAACGCATTACTTATATCGCTGATTTTGCGTAGGGCAGTTCATATAGAAATAAATTTATTGTGAAAGTTTTATTAACAGTAGGTGTTCATTGTTTTTCAGGAGTTATTTGTAATTTTGAAACGTGGACAGCTTAATTATAAAATTAGATTTGTCTATTCCGTAAATGAATCGATGGAAAACATAACCTACTGTGAATTTTAAGTAATTATGGATTATCTAATTTCGAAGACATATTTGCTAGCCAAACATCCACCCACATCTTTCAAGACGAAAGCCTTTGACTTTCAGATAATATATGTAAACAAAATCTAAAAACATTAAACAACGCTAATCGTAATAAACTCATTCTGTTATAATTATTTATTGGTCGTCCATATGCGCCATTTTGCAAAGCATATGCGGTATATTTTGAGTTGGACTAAGTATTATTCCCGAAATTTCAACGACTTATTGTAGATTACAGACATTACAATTGATTTATTAAATGCACTTATTTTGATTTTTGTTTTGTAAGTGATCATTCATACTTAATTGCTTTTTGATATAATAGCTTGCTTAACTTTTGTATAAATATCACTGTTTCGTTGTATTTCTTATCTGTTGATAATGCTCGCTATGAGCGAAACCGGTCCTAATCCAATACATTAAGTATTGACAGTGGACACGTTAAAAGTGATATATTTTGTGGACAAAAATACTTTCTATTTTTAATTATTGAAAAATATTCGCATTCATGTATGTACATACATGGAAACTGCAGTAGCTGAGTTATAAAAATGGTCCAGAACCGGTGTCTCATAAACACCATTAACCATGGTGGCCACTGTGGCATGGTGGTTATAAAAAACAAGCATTCATCATTCGCTTGGGGTATGTCTCAGATGAATCGATTCAATAAAAAATAATATAGAGAATAAATAATGTGACTCAAAGACTCGTTTGGGTCACACTCGACTCACAAAGCTCTGCAAAAAATTGTCGAATTTAATAATGTGAAGGGCTGCGCAAATACCGTTTGATCCTTCAACAAGGACATTTCTTTGTAGCACTTTATTAGCTTTCGATTTGTAGCGGGGAATTACCTACCTGCGCTGGATCCTTTATGCAAATATTTTCCGAGTGAGAGATATTTTCCGCGCTCAACTGGAAAAGGAAGATTCGGATCTCTGTCTAATGTACCAAAAAGGAATCACTTTACGATCTCGGAGAATTTTATAATTCAAAAGCCCCCTTTTCGACTCATGTCACTACCGAAGCCAATCACATGGACGCGTAATGAACTATTTAAACAGTAAAAAGCCTTTTCAATCATTCTTTTACATACTTTTTGGCGTATCAACTAATTTATTTGTAGCCTACTATTTTCTAATTCAACATAGTCTGCATAAGGCGTAAGCCAATATAGCCATCAAATATATAAAATAATTTATGTAGAATTAAAATACATTTACATTTTATTTTTTAACCGTATTATAATGGAGTTCTACCAAGTAAATGCAAATTCAATCAATCAATTTTCTCCTTCATTGAGATGTGTTATTACGCGTGGATATAGTTGGATTTGTAATTATTACGTTTCTACTCTTAAATCAAGAGAGTTTGTAAATACAATTAGGATAAAATAGTTTACCTTTTATTTAACATTTAACATAATCCTTACATTATTAATGCCTTGGCAAGATGGATTTAATTTTTCCAGCAAAATATTTGAAATTTTCATAAAAAAAAATCATTGATTCTCAAATTGTTTTCTCTTCATCACCTCTTCTATACCAGGGTTATTAATCTATTCTTATTGCTATTTTTCAGATAAACATTAGCATGGACCTGGAAATCTTCAATACCACTTATTGCAATGCCCTGTATAGTCATTCTGTATTGATTGTTTTGTAAGTGGTTTTAAGTCCTGATGTAAAAATTCCGATCTGGTCATGTTGTTAGTTATAGTTTTAGAGATTATTTTAACTGATCTAACTTAATATGTAATATTTTTAATGTCGGATTTATTTATGATTTCCGTTATCATTCTTATGTACAATATCAAATACAATTTAATTCCACTTATTTATGATCATCTTTAAATTATAATCATTCTTCTTACACATAATAATCGAGTTTTATACATTGTCTAGACTTTTTCGATTTGATATATAAATAATCTTCTTTCAATTGAAAATGCTCGCGATTAAAGAATCCGGTTCTGATCGTTATAAATATACATGTTGAAGTTTGAATCGTTTGAATTTTTATTATCCCATGAGTTTTTTCGCTTACGACCCGGGTTTTGCCTTTCGTCATCTTCAAACATTTCAAATGTCAAAAGAAACCCGTGTTGCTATCGTCAAAACTAATTAAAAAGTATAAAATTTAAACGATTAAAATTCCATTCTTCTAACAAACTTCGGTCGAAGTCCTCAATTATATGTGAAAGCAGTACAAAGCTTAAGTTTTCTTTATTTAAAAAAAATCATTTCACAATGAATTAAAGAAGAATCTCGACAAGCTTACCACCGAATCAATCGATACTATTGGGGTTTTTATTTCAACAGAAATGACGTGGCGGAAAACAGTTTTTGGAGCCACTGGTTTTTAGATAAATTGAATTATTTAAATGTACATTGTCATTTTCACAGACTGCGTATGGTTTTAGGGCGGGTGATTTAGACGAACAAAACTCGTACATTCTACCCAATATTGACTTGTATTTTCAATACACCCCCGCCCTCATCATTTGGTGACTTATAAAAGAGTTCGCATTGTGGAAAAAAGACAATTCAGTTGACTATTGAAAGTAAACAATTTTAGACTGCGGATGAGGCGGAAGTACAGGAAAAAACGTTCAAAAGGACAAAGATGAAAGAAATGTAAACTTTAGCGCTCGAGACTGAAAGAAAGGCAAATGGCAACAAGACCCAGAGCTAATAAGATTGCCGCCAGGATGTGGTGACTAAATAAGATTTATTAAAGCTTTCTTCTAAATAACAAAGTTATTTTATCGTGTACGAAACAAACAATACTTATCAAAGCTGAATAAGATGCAAAGTATTTACTTATACACTGTAAGCGTTTGATCATTACATTTTTAACCATTTCCGCTCCTAAAGCGGAGCATATGGACTCCAGTTTTTTCTACGAGACTCAGTTACTTAACATCTCTTTTTTCAAGAGCCTAGAGATTGAATGGATATGAGGACTGTGTAAAGACTAGTGGTAAGCTAATCGCTCTCGACATCATAATCGGGAGCGTAGGAAAGAATTTTCGGCGACACAAACACCCACGCATTCGAACAGGAGCAATAAATCGACTGAAAAAAACTGAGCCCACTGGTCCGTAACGGAAGTCAACAACGTTGACCACTGCATCACAAACCTGGCTCACTTTTAATTTGAAAATTTGATGTTGTACTTTAGACTCAATAGTCTTAATAAATAAAATAAGCAATAAAAAGAAACCTTACTAATCATAATTTAGATGTAAATAAAAAAATGATGAATCTATCAGTTTTTACGTAAGTACAGCGCTAAAAGCAAAAGCTCTACTGCGTAGCGTTCCGCTTGCGCGTAGCACCTGGCGTAGAGGCGCATCCCCGTCCGATTCCAAGCCGACAACTTTATTTCCATATTGAGTTTTAAAAACACGTTGACAAGGAAACTTTTGAATTTGTGTGTATACATCTTCGGAAAATAAAAGGTGTTTGTTTTTAAAGAAGCAAGATATTTTTCAGTGATATTGTTCTCTTGGGATTTCGTTTTTTTATTTGTTGTTTTCGAAACAACAATAATATAAAAAACAATCCGCTGTTAAAGCGGATTGTTTCAACAACTAAAACACTACGTAATTTGAAACAAATTTTTGACACCCACTGAAATTTATTATCTGCTTGATTTTTTTAGTATGATTATTTATTTTCAGGCATAACAGTACCGGGCTAAAACTGTTTCGATGTATTGACATTGTATATGCTACGCATATACTTTAAAATACCCAAAAAACAGGTAAATCAATGTGTATAAAAATTAATCTAAATGCACATATTCAATATGTTTAAATAATGAAAAGATTGATTTATTGATATACTTGAACCAATTAAATACGATAAACACTGAAATATCTATGTAGTTCCACAAGCATTTTGGATAAATTTGATAGTTGTTTCTGGATCAAGTCATAGTCGAAACTAATACATCGCTATTTTTACAGTATAAGAAGATAAGTTGTCGGTCCCTGTGGTCTAGTGGCAAGAACTTTGTCCTAGCGATCAGGGGACCCGGGTTCAATTCCCGGCAAAGTCAGATTTTTTCAATTGAAAAAAGAGTTCTTGGGCTGGGTGTATGTTATTTATCGTTGAATTTGTGCACAACTGATTCATTATTTATCATCGAGTTAATCTCGTATGACTTTCACAATTAAGAATATTTGGCGCATTGGCGTAAGCTGTAATGCCATTTTTTTTTTTTTTTAATAAATATAAAAGTTGTTCGATAGTCAATGTCAATGTGTACCATTTTCAACTATTAAAAAAATATTATCTCGAAGCTACCATTCGGGGACTGACAGTTCCAGCTTAAATTCATCGTGAAGTAGAAATTTATCAAGATGTCGAATGACAAAACTCGGGTCATTAGCGACAAAACTTATAGACAATTACAAAATTCAAACGATTCAAATTATATATATATATAATGTCCGGTCAGTGGCGCAGTGTCAACGTCGTTGGCTTGCGTGCCAGACCGCCCGGGCTCGATTCCCGGTACGAGCGGATTTTTTCAGTTGATAAATCTGTTTAAAGGCATGGGTGGCTGTGTTGTTAATCCCTTCCCACCGCCCCGATCTCATAGAGCGACGTATAGTGATAGCGATTAGCTAATCACTAGTCCTGTCCTAGTCCTCGTATCCTTTCCATCCCTACTCTCTTCGAAAAAGGGAGGTTGAGACACTGAGTAACAATCAGTTCTCGTAGAAAAACATATGTTGAGATAAACTCCGCGAGGAGTCCATATGCTCCAGGTTGAGAGTGGGCATGGTTAAAAAATAAATAAATAATTTACTTGAAATTCTAGAAAAATGAGATTGAAATGAAAAAGTGAGTCTTTCAATTTACCGTACTCGAGGGCATAGCAAACCGCAAGTTCCTCACGATTGGTGTAGAACTATAGAATATAGGATATATGCCGAAGGCCATTTTGAATATGGTTTTGGGTGGTGGTTGCATTAATCGCTCACGACCACTCTTGAACGAAATAAAGCCATTGCGTGGTAGTTGCCATTAGTTACCATTGCCTTACAGTTGGTGGTAGATTACAATTCGAGTAATATAGAATTTTCTGTAACAGACATTTCATAAATATATATTTTTTAAATGCTCAATTTAATATCAGCGTGCAAATTGTGTAATATAATCTAATATATAAAAATCAATGTCTGTCTGCTTGTTTGTTCGAACTCTATATGCTGCTATACCGTTCATCCGATCACGATAAAACTTTGTCAACATATTGCTTGCACTTGCGCAAAGGCTATAGGCATAGTAACATCAACTCACAGTAGGTCTTTTATAAAAAACTCAATGTTTTTTCATATTTTATGCGCTGACATACCGTTCATTTTGACAACTTATTGTTGCACTTGCGCAAAGGTTAACGGTATAGTACAATTAACTTTCAGTAGGTGACGCTTGTAGACAATCGGAAAAAGACAAACAGCAAATGTCAAACGGTAAATGTCATCGATACCGATCAATGTTACTGAAATTAAATCGAAATTATTTATCTACAATATAGCGCATCCGAAAGCACTTCAATAAACATAAACACTTCCTTTCTTTGAGTAGCACTGCAACGCTTGCCGGGTACCGGCTTGTAAGTTATAATTAGTCTATCATCTTGAAAAACTTGTCTGTACACGCGTCCGGTGGGTGTTTTCTGCGGTGGTTTCAGGGGTGACAAATGATTCACGGCACGCGTCTCGATCGCGGTCGGCAGGGATGCTAAATCACGCGCCGTGGCCCGCCTAATTGCGAGCAGTATATCACGGTAGGCGGCCGCCGAGACGTACTCTTTCAACATTCGTAATATGGATTCGAGAATTTACGACATTCCGTTAATTGGACCGATCGGCTAGCCGGAAACGGACTTTTATATTTCTATGGCAATTAAAATAATCGATCAGTTTAAGGACGATTTGTGGGCATTGTGTAAAAAGTGATTTGTTTGCTACAATCTCAAATCTTTCCACTATATATGTAACTGAAATGTTAAAAGTTTCCCGTTTTTTTAAAACTATTTGACATTTCATTTATAATATTTATATAAACATTGATAATTGTGAATATTTACATTTTTTGAACAGTCCTGGAAACGAAGCGTATCTGATCATGGATATAAATATATATAACATAAACACAATTTCAGTATATAGCGTCAAAAATGAATAATAATCATTTTATTTCAACTGTCATTGTTTTTACAAGAACTGACGATAGCCTATTGGCCTTTTCTTTATACTTGGAGTGTGTTCAGATATACAAATGAGGCTACGAAACGTTTGATAGTTACAATTTAGGATTTCAACTGTAGGTGCTTGATGAAATCAGAATCGTTACAATTTTGTATGTCTCCATGAGTTTTGTCGCTCTTTCGTCTTTCGGCGCATCTTCAGGCATTTCAAGTTCACGAACGAACATGAACAAAATTCAAACGATTCAAATTTGTATAGTAGTTAGTTTACTCTTTTGTTTAATTTATAGTTAACTCTCTAAGCCTCAGTTTAAGATCGGATAAGAAGTTGGTTGAAGGGAATTAGCACACTGGAGACACACGTGTCTTCTGATTTATATTAATTAATTGATTCAAACACGTGACCTCGTAACCGAGTAATAATTTTGACTACCTAGCTATAGAGCCACCAATAAATCTTTACACGCATATATCATTTATTTTGTATGTAGGTGTTGCAATGGTTTTGACGTAACGTATCTGAATGGATTTAAGCCACAAATCAAGCAAATCAATGAGTGACTTTACACAATAGATGTTTGAATCCTGGCCCTTAGAATTATAAACACAGTGCTGTATCATCAAGCTACTGAGGCAGGTAATTATACTAGATGCTTATAATTCTGACGATAAACCTTAGGCTGCCATCATAATGTCAGTTTAAGTTTAATAGTGTTGTAGAAAAATAATGTTTATTATAGTTTGCCTTTGGCGGTTTGCCATTAGAAAGGTTAGTGTTTCAAAATTGTTTACGGAACACGGAACACAGGTTTAAAAGTCATTAAACTTCAGGAAAGCAGGATAAACTAATGCTCAATAAAGTTTCCCCCTCCACTGAAAACTTCATTTATCGGACAAGTTGAAGAAAACTGTGTAACCAATTTTAAATGAATTATAATTTGATTAAAAGTTACTAATCTAGGATATAGCAGTCTATTTTCAAGATGCAATTATTTATAATATTTTAAATATAATTAAATACTGTGGTAATGGTTGACGAAATTATAATTCCAGAAAAGTGATCGGTATTTTTAAAATTTTTAGTAAAATTTTAGTCAGGGAGCTTTTTATTACTGTATGGGAAGCGGTGCCTATAACGTGTTTTAGCTTTTGAATATGGTCGCTTCCGAAGTTCTCGGAAAGTCTGATTAAAAATGTATCCGTTTTTAATATCGAGGGAGCGAAAAATTAAGATGGGATTTTTAGCGTCTTATTTTTACAGAAGCCGACCTGAAAATAAATTAAGAGGTACTCATTCGAAACTTGCTTTAAGTACACCAACTCGAGCGCCCCTTTGGAGCATAATCTATTATTAGTTTTTAGTTTTGTACGGTGCGAATTTGTCGTGCATGAAATTGGGGGGCCAAATTCGAGGACGTCGGAGCTAAATCCTTGACCGTCTAATAATTGGATATTAATTAATGCTGGAATAAGGATTCAAGTTATAATTATGACAATCTTTATTAGCCCTGTTATTACTCTCCTGAAAATACTCAGTAGATTTGCATTGGTTCGAAATGCTTACCATCGCTGTGTG
Source organism: Himalopsyche kuldschensis (assembly GCA_028554975.1). Taxonomy (NCBI): domain Eukaryota; kingdom Metazoa; phylum Arthropoda; class Insecta; order Trichoptera; family Rhyacophilidae; genus Himalopsyche; species Himalopsyche kuldschensis. The sequence continues at coordinate 6,176,641 of JAHFWI010000005.1, forward strand.
AGTAATTCAAATAACTAATACAAAAATCTTAATGTATGATATACTAGAAATTAAAGCTGAACCGATCTATAGCCCAGAAAATACATATGGCGAATTTTCTAGTAATTTTTACATACGTACATATATACATATACAGTTTCCAGTTGTAAAATGCGATACTTTCGAGTACAATATACTACTTTCTCGACGTGGAACTCGAGAATTCAAATTCTAGCGGTATCATATATCTTTTATATGATGAATGTAATTTTTGAACATTTCACTATATAAAATTCATGAACGAATACATGTATAAAGTGAATTTTCTGATTGCATTTTACTATCAGAAATAAGCTATTAAAGTTTGATTTTATTTTACTGCACTTTTGAGATAACAATGGAAGTAAGTATCCTTTGTTCCTTATTTCAGTTTTAAATTATATGCACGTGGAAGAAATTCACTCGAATGCTCGGTATGATGAAATATCGCAATCAATGTGCTATAAATTTATATATATTCATATAATATTCATTATATTATTCTAAATATATTTATATTCACAAAAAACATTGTAATAAGATAATCAACCGATCACCGTGCTCAATTCGTAGCATTCTTAACTGGTTGTTAAGCACCATTTGCCGTATTTGGTTGATCAAGCCACACGGTTTCAATGTTTAATTTTTTTTTAAATTAATATACCGCATTTAATATTTGACATTAATATTTTGTGATTTTTGAGACGGTACACTGTTTTCAAAAAAGAAATAAGTGTCTGAGAAAGATTCTCTATTAGATGTATATAGCTTGACTGGATTGACTTTAGAGTAAATTAATATCTTCAACATCATAGTTTGAGTTAAGATTTGTCAGATCAAACTATACACCTCACTGAACGATGCCGGTCTTAATCATTAAATAAACACGTGTAATGAGTATTATTGTCAATTATAACCCCGTGTCTTAGGTAAGCGACGCGAACCGGCAAGCGAATTTAGGCGAATCCAGTCAATTTAAAACGTAGTTGATCAAAGGTCTTATGTGCCATCGCTCGGCCAGACGCAATTAACGCTCTGGTGAGCTTGGACCGTTTGATATTTTCAAGCGATTCGCGCGCGCCATGAGTCAAGCACTTGAGTCGACTTACGACATATGCCGTCCTGACCGGATCGCTTCGCCCACATATGACACTTGCATGGGCGAGGACCGTTTGATATTTTAAAACTCTGCCGCTTTCAAAGCTGCGCCGGATCGCCTCGCCCAGCTTCGCCCAGCTAAGACGACCCGTAAGAGTAAAATATTACGTAGAGGCGGAGACACCTGATTTTTCTCTACTTTTCAGGAGAGCCGAAAAGTATCATTTACCAGCAATCAATTCTACCTATTTTTTAACGGATACAAATTGTATTTTTATTATCTTAAAAGGCAATACCTTGGCATTCTGATTTATTTGATTCATATAAAATAGTAATTTCTTCAAATGTGCTGTTTTGTGGAGCTATGAACAAAAAAGTGATATTAATACGTTTTTACGATCTTCGTATTCATTGATATTTCGTTGACGCAAATGTAACATAATAGTTTGTATCTAGTGGCGTTCATTACATAAAACTGTCAACAATTGGGTTACGTTTCGGTGACCTAAACAGACCGACAGTGAGACTGATACTGGTCATTCTATAAGTTTAAAACTATAGAAACAGAGCGGCTTGTAGGGTTTTAAATAATTATTATATGACAATTATGTGGTTCAAGTTTTCAAAAAGAATATCAATACACAAAAAATATTACAATTGAGTCGATGCAGTTTGTCAATTTCAAACTGTCAAGCAATAAATAAACATCCAGGGTATGACCGTGACATTGTTTATTGTTAAGTACTCTTAATAAAAAAAAAATGGTTGTCTGTAAAGTCGGTTTACGGACGATAGTTTAACGTGACAACGTCATAAGAAAACATTGATGAAATGATTGCATACTTTTATGAATAAAATGGAATTGGTATGTGAGTTGTCGTTGAATGCCAGTCTGGATATTGTTTGATCTTTCCCTTGAACGAGAAGAGGATGCAGTAGTCGGTTCTACTGAACCACTGGCAAGAGCCAAGTTAGCAGCTGTGCGTAGTCTGCTCTTTTGTCGTCTTTCGGTATTCAATTTCCTCGCAGCTGTAGCTTGTGCAGAAGTTCTGGATGCTGCAATACGCTGTCTGTACTCACGTTGTCCCTGCGCTTTCGATTTTGGAGCAGCGATTGTTGGCCCAGCAAATGGCTTTGCAGACGTGGATGCCGTAGCATCTTGCACCTCCATGGGTACATTACTCCTTGACGATAGTGGCAGATCCGTGAGATTCACAGGTTCGTCAGGTTGGTCTGCCATGGTGTGACTTTAGGCGGTTCTGCGAAAGAAATCGTTGATAATTTATTGTTTATTTAAAGTATATTTGTTATACGTTAATCAGATTTTTAATATGCAAGAATTAATTACCTTTATTGCCACAATTGTTGTTGTAATATAAACAATGAAAACCACATTAACATTTCACTTCACTTTATAAACAGTTGTAAACTGATCACGTGTAGGTACTGTTGGTGTATAAGTTGTGTGCTGCCGCTGTCTCTTTTCTACTCAGACGCATCGACCAATCGAGTGGAAGAGAGATAGATGCGGCACAATCCGAACGGTAGGCCGATCGTGCCTCTATATCGCTTATCGGCGCTCTCGCTCGCACGCTTGCCTTCGGCGTAACGCGACAAACGGGACAATGAGTCATGTTTTTTCGTGCGTGCAGCGGGCGTTCATCGATTTATAAGACGTTGTCACGTCAAAAACACCAGCTGACGGTAACAGAATGTAAAAACAAACATAAAAGACAATCCTCGTGGCAAAATGTATAGCCTTAATCCACGCCTGTTTGCCGGGGTGACGGGCTCAATCAATAATTAATACGAAACATTGAGAAGCAGGCGCAAACAAAAATGTTTCATATTTCCGAAATGCTACTTTCATTTCTGGGCGCAGGAAACGATCTCTGGTGGATAATGATGGACATCCCCGGGGTCGATCGTGTCGTATTTCTTAAGAGGCAATACTGCGGTCTTTTTGACCAGGTCCTTATTAAGGTATTATTTTGGCCATTATTCAATCGGCGTTATTGTAATATTATTTGTGTAGAATGGATGAATCGTTTTGACGTTAAAATTTTTAAATTTTTGGTGGAAAATAGTATATGTATAAAAGTAAAACACATTTTTGTATTTGTTTTGTAATTTTATTATTATTATTATCAGTTATTTTATCTATTGATTGAATTTACATTTACTTGGTAGAACTCCAGTATAATACGGTGAAAAAAAATAACCATGTATTTTAATTCTGCAGAAATCATTTTATATATTTGTTGATAGCTGTTTCGGCTTACGCCATCGTCAGAGATATTTTAAGGCCTGCATCTACTCATCCTTTATATACCGTTGCAGACAGGGTACACAATAAATCTTCTTCTCTGTTCCACCATCCTAGTTTTATATGGTAATAATAAGTTAAATGTGACACATTGATTTGATGTATTTCTCGAAGTGAAAGCTAATCTCGGTTTTTACTAAGTGGGGGGTAAACGTAAAATTAGTATTGTATCGAGTAAATTTATTTAAAATTGCATTAACGCTTATTAACGCCTCGATTTACGGTGTTATTTTATCATCAATTACTTTTATAATCAGAAACGCATTCCTTCTAAAATACTAAAAGCTGTATTTTTTTATAATTGAATAAAATATTGCAAAGCATCAGTACTGTATAAAAAAGTGGTCATGAAATGTTTTATAATATATACTTTAGAAATTTCATCCACTGGGTCTTGGTTACTTATCATTTAATGGAAGATTCGTATTTCAAGAATTTAATTCTGTGATGCATTTATATAATACTTCCCAAACCCTCCGATTCGTGAGAACGATCCTGAAAATAGTATTTTTTAAATCCTATACGAAACAGAAGTTGCTTTGTGTGTCCATAAACCTACTCTGTTCTGAATGTCGATAAAGTTTTAAAACTATATACCAGGGCTGTGAGTCGGAGAGTCGGAGTCGTGAAGTCGGAGCTTTTAGGCCGGAGTCGGAGTCGTCGCGGCGTCGGAAATTTTGAAAAGTTTGAACTTTTTATTATTGCATTTAAAGTGTCAAATTCGAGTTTTGGCCGCATTGATAGGGTTGATATTTTATTGAATACACATAAATAGGAAAATTAGGGGAAAAAATTGACGATATTAACCTTTTTTAGTCGGAGTCGGAGTCGTGGTTTTGGTAAATGCTGGAGTCGGAGTCGGACTTTTTTAGACCGACTGCACAGCCCTGCTATATACAGTGAAACTCAGATTCTAAATAAAATAAAATAAACTTTTGAGAAATTTATTTATTTATTAGAAATTCTTATTTTACATTTAACATTTATTTTTTTAAAAAGTCCTTAACACTACGTTGCTTCTTTGCAGTTTGGGACTTCAATTTAAACAATTCACACTTGCAGTCTCAGTTTTTTCTACGAATCGATTGGATGGGGTCGAATATGCTTCTAAGAAATATTCATCAAAAACAGTCAATCAAGATAACATTTGTGAAGGGACCATAATTTTTAGACGATAAATCTGGGAATTAGTAATACGGGATTTTTTAACTATGTTCTTATGGGTGTTTCGAAGGGACTATACAAAATTAATGAATCACGCATGAAAACGGTTAATGCGAGAACGTAAGATCGGGGTTCCACTGTACTAACATTAATAAACTAACTACGGATTAAACTATTTTTTAAACAGATTATTGATTTCATAATTTATTAAACTTCGCGCAGTTCATTGAAAAATCCTAAATTCACGCCTGTCGTCCTCTCCACGAGTAGACTGATTTGTCGATCGTGATTTGGTACCGGCTCATTATTTGGCGGTGATCCTGCCCTCCTGTTTAGGTCACGTAAGGGTTCCTCTTGTCTATTTTGTCGGATTATTCGGTCTTCATAAAGGACTCGTCGGGATGATGGGACGGCTTATTGGATTATATTTTACAACCTCGGGACTTAGATCGACGCTTCAAATTAGACGCCATTATAACTTGATATTATGTGCCGCGGCGATGATGCGATGTTGTTTGAGGTAGCCTATAATTTATATATGACATGCTAATACGTACCGAGCTTTATGAGCAGGTTAATCAAAGCCTTAATGGAAATTGATGAATGAAAAATCCTTTCGGTCGCGTTTTGATCTCGATGGAAGCATATATTAATTACTTGAAACGGACACTATTACATACAAAACAGATGTAAATAGAATTTAACTTAATATAAAATTTTTTTTTTTTTTTTTTTTTTTTTTTTAACTTCGCTGTAATTTAACTTCGCTGTAAATCTGTCACCTATTTTTCATTCTCAAATGGACTCATATTTGAATCACAAAATCGTTGTTAATTAATTGTTTTTAGCATATTTTACTGCCACAAGTGTATTAAAATCATAAGCATGTCCTTGAATAAAAGAATGAGGTAGCACTCACTGAAAAAAATCAAAAATGGTAGTGACAGAATAAAAAAATAGCATTTAAGTTTTTGATACATACATATAGTGATTTTATGTTATGTCTAAAATATATTTTTTAAGCGAGGCAAAATATTTTTTGTGTTCAAGTGAATATGAAATATTGTAGATTATTATTAACATCATTACCTATAGTGTGTTCACAGCCAATACTTGGTGGAATGGCATTATATTAAAAGAAAAATAACACATTTGTGTACTTATTCGGTATTAAATTTAGCAGGATCAGAACCGGTTTCGCTCATCGCGAGCATTATCAACTGATTGCACTACTACTGATGTCGACATACTTTACATGGACGTGAGTGAGTTCAGGCGAGTAGTATTTTGTTTTATGTTTTTTCGTTGATTTTGCCGAGACGCATTCGGTTGACTTTGCCGATTTCCGATGTAATGTTTGACTCTTTTTTTCTTGTAATGTTTTAAACTTTTTTCACCTTGGAAAAGTAATAGGATTTTTTTTTTGATGTAAATGTATAAATAAATAATCAATATGCACAGTTGATAATGCTCGCGATTAACGAAACCGGTCCTGACCTTAATCAATTTAATGTGGAAAATGTGCAAAACATGTCCAATTATTTTTTAATCAAATTTGGTACGTCTGCAATCAGTAAATCGAATTAATATTGCAGAGTATCAAAGAGAGAGAAACGTGTTTCTTTTAAACATCCAAACCAACTGGATTATGATGATGATATGAATTCGTTGAAAAAGAAAATCATAGATTCTTCAAATTTCTATATCAATAGAACTTTCATGTTTAAACGAATAAAGTACGAAAGTATGTCTTGAGCAAATACTTAATTTTGCCACTGCTTTGCTCTCGAGCGAGTAAACATATTTCCCAATTACTCAGAACACAACAAAACTCCGGCGAAAACAAATGTTTCATCGCGTTAGCAATAAGTGTTGTAAAGATTTCTATAGGCCTTTTTGGTTTGCTTATGGCTCTCGCGAGGGCTACAAAGGGGTGCATATTTTAGCTAAGAAAATTAATAAAATACGGTTAACAATAAACGCCCTTCTCCAATAAACCTCTTTCTATAAGACTAATAAATTGTGAATATCATTTATTATAAATAAATACAATTGATAATGTAACCGTTACAGGGTGAAGAACGTTTTTTAAAAGAGGAACACTTTGTTATGTATTTAAAACTGGGGTATTTGGTATTGAAAAAGTACCTGAAATATCGGTGTGGCAAATACCTAAATTTCAGTTTTAGATATTTGATAATAAAACATTATAATTATTTAATGACAAGTAGTGATTGAAAGGGCTTTTCCTGCAATCGGACTTATTTCCTATTAATATTGCAATTTCAAAACCTCTATACGTGTTTATTTTCTAGAAATGATAAAAGCATTGTTACACACCTCTCATAAAAAATGTCAACGCGTTTAAGAAATATTGGTCTACTTAATTTCAATGCCATTATTAATTTAATTACACAGTCATGACACATTCCAAGAGCACAGGGTAACCGTATACTGTGTTTCGAAATCAAAAACTTGCGGCGAATATGAGGAGTGCGGTGGTTTGACTTTTACGAGAGCAAGGAGGTAAGAGAGCGGAAAACTCAGACTCAAAATAAAAAAGCAACAATGGACATGTGCTGCGGATGCCTCAGAGGAGCCTGAATCCTGCCAGCCTATTCTATCAACCTGATGAATTCCGTCGCTCTGGAAGGCCGCTGAAGACCATCATACGATGTACTCAGTAGAGTTACAGAACGCCGGGACGACTTGGGAGAATGCGAGGAGGTAAGCGGGTGACAGAGAATCCTGAAGACACCGTGTGGCGGACATATGCTCCAAATAGGGAGCGGTTATGGAAAAAGTATGTATTCATTATTTGGCAACTGTGCGCCGTCGCTTTGCCCAAGCACGCCAAACAGGTATTGTTAGAGGCAAGAAACAGGATGTGAAGAGAACTACTAAGTGAGTATATTATTCGGGCTTATACGGATATATACATATGTATATCGGTATGTGTATTCATTTTAAGACAAGAAAATGTATGTTTTAAGAAGTAATTGCTATTGTCATAAATTTTAGCCTAATGAAGATAAACTAAACGAAAATTAAATGAATGCCATTCTAGATAATCTCTTAGAGAAGCGACATGACAGAAACAATGCCTAAGGACACAAATATCATATTAACGAAATCAATATGTTTTTTTTTATTGATAAGAGAAAACTCACCGCTACGCAACAGAGACCGAATTGTATTTTATGTTCAAAACTGCCAACATTAGGTTATATTGTTGTTTGGAAACTTTATTTCTTTAAATAGTTTTGTTGCGCAAACGCTTTCATTTAAAACAAAAGGAAAGATAACATCGCAACATTGCATACTTAAAAAAATCAATATGGGACTGTTGATAAAATCATCGATTATCTCACACGATTCATTATCAATGACCCTATTTTTAATACTCGCCAAAGATAAAAATCAGGTGTGACCAAATTTAGAGCATAATTTATATTGCTCGGTGTTGTTATCGAAAATTTACCCAACAGTAACGCCGGCGTAGATGTTGCGGTATGCTTCTGCCTCTACGACAGCACATAGCATTCTGACTAACTGTGAATATGTATATTTTAGATGTCAAAGTATATGATCTTTAAAACGCTAATTCATTAATGCTGTAATTTGTAAATCGTGATCGAATTTTTGTGTAAATAAATACGGTAGCAGAAAAAGCGTCACGTTTACGTCACAGTTTCACCGTTTATTTGAGGAAAAACTCCGCTGTAAATTGGGCATAAAAAATGATATTCCGGTATAAGTAGTATTAGAAAAAACGGTTATAGGGATATCAATACAAAAATATTCCAAAAACTATTTATTCAAAAACAAACTAAATAATAAATAGGTGGAATAAAATAAAAGCTGTCTTAAATAAAAAAAAAACATTCTGTAGTAAAAAAAGAAATGTTATCTATGTATCTGATTACAAGACACTGAATGATTCATTCAGGGAATGAGCCAATCGCATGCGATTTATCCAAAGACCTTTGTCAGACCTGACTTGAAAATGGACAATGTGGCACATTAACATGATAAATACGAAAAAAGAAGATGTACAGTCCTCCCGGTTAAGTACGCGTATTGAATCAAAGGGTATTGTGCGTACTTAACCGGGAGGTGCGTATTTTAAGGCCCGCCCCCTTTCTTTTCTGCACCTCTCCCACTTACATTAAAAAATATGGTGCAATATGGTAAATATGATGCAATAAGGTATAAATAGTGCGCAATAATGTCAGTATGCCACTGATTCCCTTACGGCTACCACTGGTTACTTCTTGTCTGCACATAATTATCATCGTTAACGCAAGTGAATCATCTCAACGTAAGTTTACACGTGTCATACATACCTATGTATTAAATTTCATTATAAATCTTTATCTTTATTAATTGGAAAATCATTTTTTTTAGATGAAACGTTTAAATGAAGCAGAACGAAATGAAATTATTTTTAAGCTCAGTATGAAAAAACCTCAAAGCAAACGATCTCTGGCAAGAAATTATGGTGTTACTGAAGGTGCTGTGTACCCTGTATTGTGTACCCTGTCTACAACCGTATTTAAGGATAAGTAAATGCAGGCTTAAACATAGTTCTGACGAGGGCGTAGGCCGAAATAGCTATCAACAAATAAATAAAATAATTTCTGTAGAATTAAAATACATTGTTATTTTCTTTACCGTATTATAATGGAATTCTACCAAGTTAATGCAAACTCAATCAATAACATGATAAACTGTTATATTTGAATGTGATTTCATATCTGTTTTATGTACATTAGTTTACGTTCACAACAAATACTAATTTAGAAAATCGCTTTTTTGATTCAATAAAAAAGAGCTTTGGAATAAACTATACCATATGTTTCATTATTCGTTTTTATCATATACCTTAACCGAATTTAATATTCTATGTTTTAAATAAACAGTACATGTGTGCTTAATGTATTTTTGTGTCTAGTTCCAGTTCACGGGGGTGTAGTACAACCAGGCAGTGGTGTTAAATGTTGTGTTGCACACATTGTGAGGGTGAGGGATGACCGGAGGCTACAGTCGCCGGAAGGACGACCACTTCCTCCCTCCCGCAACTTAAGCCGTCTCTCAGATCAGGGGTTGTCAAACCAGTACATTTGTATGCTCAACTAATCATTTCCCAGGCTTTGAGGTTCGGTGATACTTTATATTATATACTGTTTATTAATTATCAAAATTTTCACTCGGTGTATGAAATGTTGACATGATTTTTAATACGGTGAAAAAATAGCAATGTATTTTAGTTCAACAAAAATTATTTAACATTTAATAAAATATTTTTCAACATAAACTTAGGATGTTAGAATATATGAGAAGATGTATTGCGTACCTCTTCTACGACAGTATATGTTGAGAAGACCTTTATTGCGGCTCCCTCGTAAATCGAGAAGGAGCCTCCTATCCGACACTCAGGTAGAGGGATTTTGGGGACGGAGTAGGAGAAACATGGTACTCTTATAAAGAAAAGACGATCTCAAAGCGTTATGTGGTTGCGGCGGTTAGCATCCATTATTTAATTGTTTATGGTTTACACAGACGTTATACAACACACAAATATTACGATAGCGAAGAAGATATCAGGAATTTGACGCGAATTTAATTCTGAGGGAGAGGATTAGGCGCGTGCATTCTCAATGCAGTCCAATCTCTCACTGCTGTATGAAAACAAACGGTTACTTTAGAAAGAAAAACAATGGCCGTTTCAAAATTCGTTAACACATGCGCCCGCCGATATTTATCGCCTTACGAACTTTTTTATGAAGCACATGCATTGTCGGGCGTCAAGCGATAAGAGAAATTGAAATAACTCTACATTGCACCGCTATAGATTGCAATATAGATTATTATAAGAATGAATTTATTTCCTGAAATCGACTGACTCATTGACTGAGGTGAACAATAGATCGTTCGAGAGAGTTCTGATGACCTACCACATAAGGCGGTGTCAAATCCCCCTACTTCTGATAATCAGCAACTATCTCGGACGTCTTCCTCAATCAATGGTTTCGCAAGCAAAAAAAAATTACAAAAATATACCAAAAAAAAAAAATTTTTTTTTTTTTTTTTTTTATACAAGTCACAACTACTGTCTGAAGGACCGTGGTACATCAAGTTGAAAGGATACATCCAATTTCAAAGCAAAGTTTGAGTATAACATTACTCAAGTTAAATTGCCTAAATCACAAGTAAAAACATAAATCAAAGCAAAAAAAAATCGTAAACCAAGTTATAAATCAAAGGAAAACATACATTAATGATCAAATTTCCATATCCTGATTAAGAATCAAAAGAAGTTAGATTTGAAAACATATTAAAGTATTTTCGTAAATAAAAACACACATTAAAAAAAATCACATGAATAAAACAAAGCATATAAGCGACACAGCGGCGTCGTTAAAAAAGAACAATAGGTGCGTTGGTATCGGTCGGCGCAGGCATCACGTTATCTTGCGCGATAACACAACGTCTTGAACGCGGCGATATCGGCGCGTCGGTTCCTTTTGCTGTTTCAATCATGTCACGGAGGTCTGCAATAAGTCGCGATACAAAGCTATTACGCGAGTGTCGCCTTTGGCTGGTGAGGTTTCGGTGAAGGTCTGTGGTGGCAAGCTAGGTCTCATGCAGGAGATACGACCCTGACTGGACGACTGGATTCCAAATGCTGGTGCCACGGCACCTCTGGTCGCCACGCAAGCTCACGCGATCTAGGGTGAAGTAGGCCCGGCACTGATGGACGTAGATCACTACGTCTCGCCGTCACTACTCCAGGTTCGAAGGCGGCTGCTGGTCCCCTCGGTCCTTGGCTCCATTATGCCCACTCTTGGGTCATCTCGGTAGGCACGGATGACAACTGTCTTCCGGCCATACCGGTATGGTGGAGACGCCGTCTCCCCAGTCGTCTTCGTGAGTCATCCAGGTTGCTGTATCGTCCTGCATGGGTTAACCCCATGCTATTGTGCTCTCTCACATCCTGGTACACTCCTCGTCACCTACGTGGCTGACTACCCTCGGCATTCGGTAGATATCGCATCAATTTATTTTAGCTGCGCGTTTGGTGGGCGGCACCCTTGACACGTTGTTTACGAACAACATAAACAAAATTATTATTAATAACCTTTAGTAAACAAATAAAATACCGATATTATTATTATCGCTTCTCCGCAAGCAAGCGCGAACATTCGCATTATTACAAAAGAAACACTTAAATTATTATTATTCGCATTGTGACATTCTTCGCGGAGCGCTTGCGATCTTTCACGTTATAAACGAAGCACAGATATTATTATTTCGCGGAGCACTCAGAATTATTTACGTTATTATTTATAAAACACAAAATTATTATTATTCACAGGGCGCCACTAGGTTATACGAACCTAGACGCTTTGAGACCTCAGAGCATGAAGTGGGCGGGAGTGAGTTCCGATGTTGTCAAACATCGTTAGCCCTAGTCGTGGGCAACAATTAAGAATTGAGGCACTAGACGTTAGGGCCAAGTGCCCCACGTTGGGCGCCAATTGAGACGACCTTGATTCGGGTTCTCTCGTAAAACAAGAGAAAACCTCCGTCCGTCACTCGAGGAGAGGAATTTTGGGATCGGAGATGGAGAATCAGGATGCTCTTTAATAAAAAACGATCTCAGAATGTCAAATAGTGCTATTGCACACACAATTTATTAAAGTTCGGTACACAAGTTATATTTAAATTACACACAAAAATAAAGTACAGAAGTTATACTCAAAATGACACAAATACTGATTAACAATTCCAAAAAGCCGATACTAGGGACTGTACGCGATTAAAAGATACTCGAAGGAGGGAGGATACCTCGACCAATCTTGCAATCAAGTGCACTCGAGGAGTTTAAAACTCTAACTGCCTGTAAAAAAGCGGTTCTTGTAGGTAGAAGACCGTTGGAACAAAAGATCGATAAAAACGTCAAGTAAGATAAGCAATCTTATTTATAGGTTATTGCACTTAATATGAGATACCGTGCACTCGGAGTGACACAGCCAGAGACATTTGGGAGCGAGCCGCCCGTATTACAAAATGAATTTAAAACTTAAACTCACTGACTGAGGCGAACAAAAGATCGTTCGAGAGAGTGCTGATGTCCTACCATACTAGGAGGTGTCAATGTATATACAATATATAATCATCAGGTAGTTTTCAAAAGTGGTCAAATCCAAAATATTTTTTTTCAACTGCCTGTTTTAGATTAAACTTTTGAGACCTTTTTTATTCACATGGAAAAGTAAAAATTTTTATAAATTATCCGTAATTCTTTAATTTCAAACATATTATAAAAATATTTATTGTAAACACAAATTTATGAGAAAAAAGTAATGAAAATATCTCACATACGTCTTTTAGCAAATGGATCTCACCACTTTTGAAAGCTACCTCCTGATTATTTTAATGTATATTTAAACATATGAAACATAGTTCTGACGAGTGCGTAAGCCGAAATGGATATATGTATTGTTATATAATTTTTGTAGAACCAAAATACATTGCTATTTTTCACCGTGTTATAATGGAGTTTTAGCAAGTAAATTCAATCCAACAAATCTGATCGTGTATCGATTATTATTCTTGGAATATTCGATCAAAATCGTGCATAAAAAAATGTTTGTTTGCACTCAAGGGAGCAGAACTAAAATGAAAATTCGCCATGCGAGCTGGGATCCATGACCTCTCCACAAAACGCCGTTTCAGCGCCTTGAAGTCAATGTCATGAACGCAAAAGAATTTGGCAGTAAATATTTTCTTCTGGAATTAATTAAAAAAATATCTTTGTTTAGGGCTTCTGCCTTAGCCGAGCCCCACGAGTTTTCCCATCCCAATTAATGAGCTCAAAAGCATTGCTTTGCATAATAAATTCAGGAAATATTTTTAGGTCTCGAAAATTATATCAAACTGCAGCATTGCATATATAATGCTAACCTGCTAACTGCCTGAAAGGGATGCCAAATAAATTAATAGTAAATAACTGTTACGTTGCTCGTGTCATACTTATGTATGTATGTCTCTTCATATAATACGATACCGGTCCTGATCTTAGTAAATTAATTGGGGAATAAGCAGTTTTTTACTAGTTTAACAATTTCGTTTAAGAAATTGAACACGAGTTGAAATATACGATTTAAAAGAAAATAAATACATTTTTGTTTATATTTATTTCAAATTATTCTTATTTCAACCATTAAATAGCTGAAAATACTGACGGTGAGCATTGAAGTTCATTTCATTACATTCATAATAAAAACAATGAGTTTTCAGCAATAATTTAAGGTAAGCGTTTAAAAATTTATTTACTATAAAATGTGGCATGGATTCTTTGCAAAGACTAAATAATAGTCTAAACGAAAACAAGGGGATGGGACTGATGGGAGCAAAAAGGTGGCTTCACTGCCAAAACGTGTATATGTAATGTCCTATGTAGAATGATTTACAGCTTCCATGCGCTGTAGATTTGGATATTAGATTGTTTTCAAAGATTACAAAACATACTCGCACGCCCATGGGAAAACACCCCCATAATAATGACGATACAATGTATTGAAGATATTTGAATACTAAAAGTAATATTCACATGATAAGTGTGAACTTACGATTCTGGGTAAGAAGACACTATTCACTTCGGCAGACGAAGTCCTGAGCAAAAAATAGGGTATTCAAGTGACTTTTCTTATTATATGATATTCCCGATTGATTGAGCTCGGCCTCTTGTATATTGTCCCGGTTGTAATTTCAATCTAGCGTCGTCATGGGATTGACAAAAAATAGCTGTGCTTTGTATTAAATTAAAGCGCAAATTTTGAAGGCGTACGTAGAAGAAGATAAAATAATGTTTACAATCGACTCAAGTCAGAATATGAAATTAATATTTGTGTGTGTAATTGGATGTGGTGGTGCACATAGTATGTACAATACACTTCAAATTGCTGCGGATAATAAAACACATTTGATCGGACGACCAAAATCGTATGCTGTATGAGCGTTTCTGCAGTGGTGTCGTGTAAGTTGTACTGTAGCGGTTTTTGTTTCTTTTTTCCCTAGCTCCCTTTCCTGTCCCGGATAAGAGCTTCAAAATTACGGTAAGCTTACTTCTAATCATTTTTAATCTTGTCAATTCTAGGTATACAGGCAGTATGTATAAAAACATAATTATACCACATATTTTATAAAGATCAAGAACCGTTTCGCTCATTACGAACATAAATAACTGACTTTAACCTCCATCAAAAGTTCTTATTTCAAAATATTACGGTTGAATCAGATATTGTATATTTTTAAACGATGAAATTCCGTCCTGGGATTACTACAAATTGTGTTTTATTTAAATGAATACAATTAGAGAGCAGGACTATTTGAAAAAAGTGTATTAATCAATTTTTTCACAGCTAGGGTACAAAAAAAACTATCCTTTAAAAAAAAAATAATAATGGATCTGCGTTGTACATAAGGTCCAAGAAATAGTGCGTCAATCGAAGCATAGCAAGAATATGAAAATGGGAAACTGGTCCCTTAAATAGAAATATACCGTAATCGAAGCAGGATATTACAGAGAATAGATATTACAAATCATGACAAAATTAGGACTGAATAATGTTTATTAAAAATCCGTTTTTAGCTATAAATAAAAATATTGCAAACAAAGGTTCAAATTGTAGCATCTTACTGTCGCTTACAAAAATTAATATGCACACATTCATAAATTCAAAATGAAATACTGATGTAAATGTTAAAACAATGAATTGGCACCAAAAAAATGTATTTAGTTACGTAGCATGAAGAGTTTGTATACTAACAGTTATTATTCTTTTGTTTCTTTTTATTTGTGGAGAATTATGTAAAACATTCAAAGTTGTCTGTAGTAGAGGTCATGACTAAAATCAAACAATTAACGGAGGGCTTGATTTTTTAAAATTTAATTTGCATTGTTTTCTTTTTGTTTGGCAGAAAAAAAAATTGAGTCATAGTATTTTTTTACCATGTCTTCCGCTCTCAGTGGCAGAATGTCTCCGATTCGAGTTAATCCCAGCAGAAGTTTTTCAACGAAAACTGCTTGCTACTCAGTTGCTTAAACTACCTTTAGCAAAGAGAGTGTGGATGGAAAGGATATGACTGGGATAGGACTCATGGGTCGCTAGTCGTTTTCAGATAGGTTGAGAATTGACCAATGAATGCGTCACGGATTGACCACGCAGTTTTCAATAGGGTAAAACCTACTATTGTGGGCCAGCTACAATTATTGGCCACTTACATATACAATCTAGTTTTTTATAAATCAAAACAATATTTTTAAATTGCATGAATAATGTTTCAATAATATTTCTAATCACCTATGTATTTATTACATTTCGCCGATATTTTTAGGAAAATGTTGACTTTTTGGCCAATAACTGCAGCTTAAACGAATGATGTTGAAATCCAATAAAGCACTTGATTTTACACTCAATAATGCTTTGGGGTGATGTAGCTATACAGCTAGTTTCTGTTAAAAAAAAAAAAAAATATTTCAATTTTTGGGGTGGCAATCTTTTGGTGCCCAACAATTGATGAAAGTGGCCCATAATTGTAGCCTTATACCATATTTAAAAAAAAAAAAAATTGGATGAAAATTTTATTTTTTTAGATGTTAAAGGTTTTACCCTATTGGGTATTTAAAATATCCAGGGATCTATTCTTTTTAATGCTATATCTCAATGCTGTGGACTAAATAAAGATATACGAGTGTCGCACCCTCTCGACGAAAGGAGGAAGCTCCTACCGGAAATTACACCGCACCCCGCGACCGGACATTCCCAGATACAGCTTCCTGTAATAACGGAAACTATAAACTTTTAACTAGCGAAGCCTTCGATTCCTCTGCCAACTTTGTAACGTTGTTTTTTTTGTTATCTTACCCAACGTATTTCAATACAACAAATTATCGACGAAACTTAAAATTATTTTTCACTATTCATCATATTTTTTTAACATATACCCATGGTGAAAATATTTCGCTATGTAATAGACGATTTGCTTATTGGCAAAAAAATGTTCCATTTTACGTTTAATATGAGATAAGGGTGGCGTAATGAAATTTACACTGGTTTAAATGCAGATTAAGTCGGATACAGTGACACAAAAAAAATCAACACTCCCGTTTAACAAAGATTCACAGAGATAACTGCCTGAGATTTCAGCAGCGCACTCAAAACACCCACAAGTGGTAAGAAACACTGGATAAGATTATATAGATTTAAAAAAAGATTTTATTTTTCCATTTTAATTTTGTTCTGCAGTTTAAATCTTTTTCGTGAATTTGTTTTATCGTGTAAGTTATGTGCCATTATTTTCTTTAAAGATTTCAATTGTAAAACTTTATTTTTTGTACTTCTTTTTTTGTCAATGCAAAGTGGATTGACGCTGTTTGCTTTTATCTAAGTCTGTGTTCTCACATTTCCAATAAATTAAATATATTCAAACAACTCTTCGCCTAACTGATGCCGTAGTATTGCAAATTTGCATAGCTACATCGCAGTCGCCAGTCTGCGTTCGTCGATAAGCGTTATGGCTAAAAATAATTGAAGCAGCTCTGTTATTAATAGAAAATAGTCTTAAAATAAACCTATTAACCGAAAATAAATTTTCAAAAAAACCAGTGTGATAACGAAATAAATCACGCATATCGCATCTCGCATCTCACATATTAATCTGAATCTATCGACAATAATCCTTAATTATTATTTGAAATTATACCTGATAATAATTTAAGCAATGTTGATTTATTGTTTGTTTTGAGATACGAAACAAATCACGATCATGGCTGTCACTTAGTATGGCGTACGTATGTTTCGGTTTGAAAAAAAGATAAAATTTTGTGCTCACAATCATTTGATGATAACAAGTTTTTTTTTCAGATTTAGGCTGCACCCTTTGCAGTGCCCCCGTATTTAATCGTAGTATTTAGGGTATGTGTCGTATTTGAGGATACGATAACCGGCTGTAAGTCTATAGTTGTTTGAGAAAAGCCTCACTGTCCTCTTCTCCAAAATCTAGTAAGGGAGAAGCAGCTCCGGCCAAAAGGAATCTAACTTAGACTCTTTACTGGGCAGGAGTTTGAGGGAAGGGTAAAAGGAGTTTCTTAGTGAAATCAAGTCCGTTATACTCTCCAAAATCTAGAGGGGAGGGACCAGCTCAGGTTAAAGGAAACCACGTCGGTTATTCAGTTAACAACACTCTGAATAGAGTTTGGTATGATATAAAATTTAAAATAACTTTGATTATTCCACGTATTGTGCTACTAACTGTGACACGTGTTTCGTTTCTTTCAGTGGCATCTTCAGACTTACTATCGCAAAGTTTGTTTAAGTAAAATTTCGAAGTTATTTTAAATTTTATATTAAAATGAACGTCCACAAAGTTACCGCCGAAACCATCGAGAGTTTGTTATTTTGATCTTCTGAAAAAGTGTTGATAACATCCCTTAGGTAGCGAGCATGTACAACATGTATATGTATTCAGTAGTTCAGGTAATCAGCATTACAGATTATCAGCAAAACAGGAAATCATCAATATAGGTAAACTCCAAATACAGGTAAGTTCATACAACAATTATTCCTCGTACATTCTTCGGTACAGTCCTGCACTAGTTCAATCGTCTGTTTCAAAGTTTACAAGAATTGGAAGCAATTCGCGGCTATTGATACCCGGATCGATTGTCCCACTTGAGAGTGCGCCTCTCGAGTATTACACGTAGTAAGTGAGATCGGTTAGGATCCAAAGGCTGATGAAAGTACAATAAAATACAGGGCTATCGGCGAAGACATTTAGTCATAATGTAATAAATTAGTCTTCTACTGGACTTTTCCTGGCTTGTATTAATATAATAATGTTTATTATTTACGTGAAGGTATTATTTGACATTTCTTTGACAGCAAATTAGATTTTTTCCTTGAATTTGGACATTTTAATGGGCGAGAATGTCATCAAATTTAATAAAGTTTGTGATTTTATTTTAACTCCATTTTGGATGTTAGATTTTGTGATATAATTATGTCGAATGATATAAAATTAAATAATTATTGTTCGCTTAGTCCGAGCGACGTTGGGTAGCAATACTAGTATTAAATAAATATGAAAATTATTGACCATTAAAAAAATACTCGCACTTATTGCAATCCCATAACCCGAGATCAAAATTTTGGCCCGGGATTGGAAACCCTAGTCATTAGTGTGAGGGATAGAATCCTTTTCTATATCGATAGCATTGTGAAAGGCGGCCATGAAACATTGGCTGCATATACACAACGGGTGGAGGTGAGAAAAACCAACTCGTATACAAATAATCCACAAAGAACTGAATGATGCTAAATTTACACACCTAGTTATTTGTTTAGGGACGTCGATCTAAAAATTTCATCTAATACTTCAGTATTATAATATTAATATTTGCAAAATTTCTTTAATAAAGTGTTGAAAATTTCACTTGTAATATTGACCGTAAAATATCGGCGAAAAACCTATAAATCACATAGCTCTGTTTATTATAAATATAATAGTGCGATTTGAGAGAGATTTCAGTAAGATCCTTTTAAATATTCAACATTCCATGAAGAAACTCTGGCTGCGAAGAGTAAAAAAGCCTTATTTGTTTAACTGTAGCAAGGCCACATTACAAAGTTCGCGGAAAGTTTTCGACCGAAGAAAAGAGAAGAAACTAAAACTCATTATTCGCGGCAAAGTGAAGTGAAGATGTCTATTTTTTCCTTATCTCCGGCTATGAATGATCTTCATAAGTCTCCAATTTCTTGCTTTATATAAGGTTTACTGAAACAGCGACAAAAATATATTAAAGTAATCTATTCCATTAGTTATAAGCAGGGCTGTGGAGTCGGTCTAAAAAAGTCCGACTCCGACTAAAAAAAGGTTAATATCTAAGGCTAATTTTCCTATTTATGTGTATTCAATTAAATATTAACCCTATCAATGCGGCCAAAAGTCAAATTTGACAAATTAAATGCAAAAACAAAAAGTTTAAACTTTTCAAAATTTCTGACTCCGAGTACGACTCCACAGCCCTGGTTATAAGTCTATTAGCTTGTCTTTGACATTTGTGATATGTTACATTATCATTCTTATATCTTTTTTTTTAGAATTTTCTACTGAAGGTGCTTTATGGAATTTCAATTGTGCAAAGATCAGGACGTTTTCGCTCATCGTTAGCATTTTTAATCGATAAAATATAAAAGCAAGCACAGTTATTTATATAGAATACAAAGACATGACAGGCAATTAGTGTTAAAAGAATTCACAGATAATCATTGAGACGACCAGGGTTCTTTCTCCATCTGACTGGCGTCAGACAGCATCCTTCCACGGCGTTCGGAGACGGAACTTAGGGATAGGATGGGAGGAAAGGTATCTCTGTATAGATTTCAATCGGTAATTTATCTTGGCCGAAAACTCTATCCTAGAGTCGGCTAATTTATTGTCTTCAAATTATTACATTTTTTTATTCCACACGAATACATTGCAGTAAGAACATTTTTAAACGCGTAAGACCAAATGAATAATGTGATTTCCTCCTGTCCGAGACAGGAGGGCATATGGCTATCGGCTTGAACGGTTACGACTGCCGCGCTTCGCGGTTATTTTTTGACAGCCGAATTTATACTCCGTGATTCTAGTATGAAAAACAGCTCGACCAATCAACGCAAAGCATTCTCGCCTGAGCTGAATTCAACCAATCACTGCGAAGCCGTCGCAATGAGTCGGTTACATGAATTTATAACAATTTGAATGCATTTATTCGCGTTATATTACTCGTTTGGTCTTATTATTATTGATTGAGGTGATAAATAAGATCGTCCGAGAGAGTTCTGATACCTTACAACATCATGCGGTATCATCATCTATGTATAAATGCAAATGAATGAGCAATAATTCAAATTTGAATCGTTTGAATTACCCAGACCAGTACTGAGCTGTCAGTTCAAGTTCATTTGTGCACTTGAAAAACCTGAAGATGCCGAAAGGTGAAACCCGGGTGGTTGGCGACAAAGCTCATGGAAAGGTACATAATTCAAACGATTCAAATTTTAATTATGGCTAATTCGATTGTATTTATAAAAAGATGATTATCTTTTAATTCTTTTCACACCAATTGCCTGTCATGTCTTTGTCGGTTTGATATAAATAACTTTTATATTTTATGAATTGAAAATGCTCACAATGAGCGAAAACGTGCTGATCTTTGCACAATTCGTGTTATAGTAGTACCAAATTTAATGAAACCAAATTCTTTCGCTAGTCTTATTTTTGATTGTAAAATCCCCTGATCGAAAAAACTGTCAATCTCCACTTGCATCGCATCTTTCGTTCTAAAGCTGTACGCTTAATTCTAATTACTCAACTAATTGAAAGTGTAAATAAATAATTAAGACGCCGTTTAAATGGAGACTCGTGTTAAGTAAGACCAACGAGTAGTATTTACTTATTTACAAATAGGTATCAACGACTTGGATGGCAGGCATCGTTCAAATACCTCGTTTCTTCTAGCACATTCTAGAAATCAAAAATTGTTCCTTATAAAAAAATATGAATAAAGCATTCAACAGACGTTTTCATTTTATTCGGTTCGTCGATGAAACCATAATCTTATATATAAAACCGAAACGGCGTATGTATGTATGTGGGTCTGTAATTCCCTTTTGTATTGTTGGTCATTAAGTTGCCATAGAAACGAATATGAAAGAAAATATGTTTGAATTTTTATCGCCGAAGATATTTAGTCAAAATGTAATAAATTAGTCTTCTACTGCACTTTTCCCGGCTTTTATTATTAATTATAATGTTTATTATTTACGTGAAGGTGTTATTTGACATTTCTTTGACAGCAAATTAGATTTTTTCCTTGAATTTGGACATTTTAATGGGCGAGAATGGGGCGGGGCTGTCATCAAATTAAATAAAGTTTGTGATTTTATTTTAACTCTATTTTGGATGTTAGATTTTGTGATATAATTATGTCGAATGATATAAAATTAAATAATTATTGGTTGCTTAGTCCGAGCGACGCCGGGTGGCAATACTAGTAATTTAATAATGCCGAGACATGCACGTGCAGAAATTTTGCACCAATCGAAGCAGATCATTTATTTCGTTTTGATTTGAAAATAGTCGTAAAAAATATTTAATTCTATATAAATATAACACACAAAAATAAACACATTTTTTTAAGGAAAATATCGGAAAGGATTTAGTATCTATTTACAGTGGCGGATTAAGCACTTGGGGGGGGGGGGGGTCTGTACGCGCAATATAATTTTGGAGGCCCTCTTTTTTTTTAACGATAAAGAAGCGTCGCAAAATCTATTCGAGATAGATAAGACTAAACACAAATATTGCTGTTGATTTGTATTTGAGTCGTTACCCAAATTGTAATTTGAAAAATGTACGGTATTCCCCGCAGTTCACTAGAAACAGTTCAAAATGAGAACCTTGCATACTCGCACATCGTACTTTTTGGTTTTTGACTTTTTGCCTATTGTTAATTCAACCTTCAATTATTGTGCGTAAAAACATAATATGTGGAATATTTATAAGTTATTTTTGAGGCCCCCAAGATTTGGAGGCCCCAAGCACTCGCCTCTTGCGCTTATGGGGTAACCCACCACTGTCTATTTACATACGTAATTCAAATATTGTTAATTTGAATAGCGGCTAAAGTCAAACTATTTTTATTAATTTGTCACTTTATTTGAAAAAAGAACATTAATCATACAACGCTTCATTTGTTTATGATTCTCTAAAAGAATATTCCGACTTCATTTAAAAATATAATGAGGAAAAAAATTGTCAACATATTTTATTCGACTGTATTGTACCGACTTATTAAAGTAATGTTTTTTTTTTACATAATTGACTAGGCAAGTTGTATGTAATGTATTCTCTGGACATGGTATAAAATGCAAATGGCTGTAATTGCCGAATTCATAAATCATCGCAAAAAATCATACGTGGAATATTTTTACAATCAGACATGGAATCTACATTTTAAATTCGCAGACAGGACGTGCCGCCGACAGAAGTGCTCAAACTTTTTTCACGCAGAGCGTTCTAAACTTTTTAAGGCTTGCGTCAAAACTTGTTCATTAGTCAATACATTTCAGGAGTCAGATGGGTGAAAACTTTACGAGCGAAATAAAAGGATTCAAAAAATATATAGTTTTACAAATGAATAATTGAATTCAGCGAAGATTAGAAAAAAATATAGTTAAGAGCTTTTATAAAGAAAGTAAAACTTTTTTAAACTTCAACTAGACAGAGCTTAAATAAATAAAACACACTTTTTTACTTCTTCAACACATTATACTTTTTAAAGATCAGCACCGGTTTCGATCAGCAAGCATTTTAAACTGATTGTCAGTTAACACATTAAAGCGGTAATAAACAAACTATGATTAATTCCTAACGAAAGAATAGTAAAGCATATGATTTTAAATGCTCCAGATATTTTGAACTTATTTAGTGAGTCTAGATTAACTAGTGGAGAAAAGACAACACTAACTTATATGTCCATGATCTAAAAAACAATTAAAAATATATTGATATTGGCAGGAGTTTTTTTTACAGTGAAGTTTTCGCCGATAAACAACAGATGCCCACAGCCAACGTCTCTCCACGAAGAATCGACAGATATTTTTTTAAGTATTTTTTTTTTCTAGTAAAAAATTTATATATTTGACATTACAGCTAATGCCAATGCTCCAAATATTTTAAATGGTGAATGTCATACGAGATAAACGAATGAATCAGTCGAGAATAACTGAATGAAAAATTACATACACTCAGTCCAAAATCTTTTATTTTCAATTGCACAATTTTTACATTGCCGGGAAATGAGCCCGGCCCCACCTGATCGCTAGGACTAAGCTCGTGCCACTAGACCACAGGGACCGACTAGTTATAATTGATTACAATACAGACAACCCGCCTACAGCACTCACTGCTATTAGCGGTTTTCTATAGCGTGTGCTGCAGTCTTCAGGCTAATTATATGTTACGTAAATATGTAATTGATTGAGTAGGCATTTACTTGGTAGAACTCCATTATAATACGGTAAGAAAAATAACAATGTATTTTAGTTCTACATAAATTTTATATATTTGTTTATAGCTATTTCGGCTTACGCCTTCGTCAGAACTATGACGAAGGCGTAAGCCGAAATAACTATCAACAAATATATAAAATGTATGTAGAACTAAAAGGCATGTATTTAATGGGTCAGTAACTAATTCAAGTTTTGATCAGTTAAATAAATAAATGGTCAGTTAAAAATCAAAATGGTCAGTTAATATAATAAACGGTCAGTTGTCATTGTATCAGTGTGAATGTGGTCAGTTATTAAATAAAACGGTCAGTATTTAATTTAAATGGTCAGTAATTTAAAAAAAATGATAAGTTTTATTTTTAAACAGTTTTTTTGGCAAATTTATGACAGCTGCTATGAAAAATAAGCGCATGAAATGAAATTATTTCTTAAGTTCAG
Source organism: Himalopsyche kuldschensis (assembly GCA_028554975.1). Taxonomy (NCBI): domain Eukaryota; kingdom Metazoa; phylum Arthropoda; class Insecta; order Trichoptera; family Rhyacophilidae; genus Himalopsyche; species Himalopsyche kuldschensis. The sequence continues at coordinate 6,200,815 of JAHFWI010000005.1, forward strand.
GTATTTGAAAGCAGATATTGTTATTTTAATAAGTGTAAACTGACCATTTATTATTTTTAACTGACCATTTTAAATATTTATTACTGACCATTTTAAGTATTTATAACTGACCATTTATCGAATTAGAAACTGACCTAATAATTAGTAGTCGAACTAAAATACATTGTTATTTTTCTTACCGTATTAAATATGTAATATTTATTACACATAAATATGCGTGTTCAAATAATATGTATTTATCACAGTAGCTGTGCGTCCCTTTAATTTTGATAAAGTAAGCCATAAAAAAATCCCTAGCTCTGTGCTGTACGCGGGTTGACTAAACAACTTTTTTTTATTATAATCAGCAGCGACCGAAAAATCCTGCTCTTAATGGCCGAATAGTTATTTTAACTCCCGGTGATATTGGATGGATTAAAAAATCTGCGCCTTAAATTCTTCATACCGAATATTCATTGATGACGACATGGGTTCCAACCAAGAAATAATTAAGATGATGCCAATAGTTTATAATAACGTTGACCCTCCTGATGTTATGATTAAAAAATCTCTTTAACTGAACAGATGGCTTTAAAAACGACTGCAAGGAAGACAATAACTACAGTATAATTATCTAACAATGGGTAACTGATGAATCGTGAAATCACCTATTTCGCAAAGTTTCTAGATTATTAATAAAGTAAGATATAAGTATACTTAATAATTGAAATAATAAAATTCGGTGAATGCTATTTTATCATTCGGTGAATGCTATTTAAGTAAAGTATCCAAATATTTTTCGAATTTATGATGTTGGAACATGTTTTAAAACTAACGATTATTGAACGAAACACCAATAATTACCAATATCAATCAATTACCAATACTTCCCATAATTTTTTGGGTTATCAGTAGAATTAGACTGATAAGCCATATAGGGTCTATATATAATTGTATTTCATATGTTTCCCTTCTTTACCAAGTATTTTTTTATCAATTGGGATATTGCAAACTTTTCTAAAAACTGATACATTGAAATCTTTGGGCATGAATAAAGGTTGACGAATATATTATGTTACAAACATCAAATGTGTGAGTAAATTAATTTAAGGATATCTGGTATTATAACTAACTAGATACTCGAATGAGGGCAGTTTTTAAAGTCATTCAAATTCTGGCTAAAAGTTATCAAAAAGATCTCAAATTTAAATTGAAAAAACTATTAATTTGATGACATCACAAAACGTGAGTTATTTTTTTGAAAAAATGTTCATGATAGTCGTAATGATTATCAAACATTTTTATTTTGAATCCGTTCGATGGGTTCGGCGGTAACTTTGTTTCATTACAATATAATACAAAACTAAATTGATAACTTTATTACGCCACATAGTTTCAATTTAATTTTACATATTTATTTGCCGACAACATGTTTTGTGGACATCATTGATATTGCCGACGTGCCATCTTTTATCAAATAATCCAGAATTGAAAACACTTACTAACCTAACCTAACACGGGTTTATTCAACTACCAAAAAAAGATAAGATAAAACATATACAGTAACTTAAGTTATTACATAAGATTAAGTGACATCAGCAGTTTTTTAGTTTTTAGGTAATCTTATCAAATATGTAATGAGTCATTCAAGGTATTTTAGGATGGTTCGGTATTTTTTATTCTATTTTTCAAAGCCTGTCTTTCAGTTATAAAATTGATATTATTAGTCTTTCTCATTTTTACCCCCTAACTTACGAACATTTTGGTGTAGATCAACTTCTTTCTTGGTCGGATTTGAAATTTAATTCAATCTTTAATAAATTTACAAAATAACTTATAGCCACTTAAAATCACCACTCAGTTTCTTTGTGCGATGTTTGAAAGATTAAATAAATCCGCTTTTTCAATATTTGACGTTTCCCCTCCCCTGTCCTAATTTGTTTGACGGCGATATTTGGCGACCAGGTCACAAGCAGCCTTAACAAAATAAATTCTAATAATACCTAGTTGAATACTTACTAGTGAATTATTCCATTACTAGTGTTCGAACTCGGCTTCGCTCGGACCAGTTTGGGGTTATGTTCACCTCGGCGCGTAAATTTGCTGTCAAAGAAATGTCAAATAATACCTTCACGTAAATAAAAACATTATTATATTAATCACAGCCGGGAAAACTAACTAAGAAGACTAATTTATTACATTTTGACTAAATGTCTTCGCCGATAAAAAAATCAAACATATTTTCTTTCATATTCGTTTTTATGGCAACTTAATGACCAACAATGCAAAAGGGAATTACAGACCCACAGACATACATACGCCGTTTCGGTTTTATATATGTACTACTCGATACTCGAGTAATTGGAGTCTCTACACACACATTGATAACGAAACAAATTTACCGTCGAAACTTTCGCGAGCGAAATCAATTCGTTTGTTTGAACTTGCAACAACAATGCAAAAGGGAATTACAGACATACATCCCCCATTTCGGTTTTATATATAAGATTCACACTGGAAACGGATTGGGTTGAATTGTGGTTATTCCACGAAATACCGACAATTCATGCTCGAACGGTAACATAAACATTACAGTGTAACACAATATTGTTATTTAGTTAGTGCTCCAACAAAATGAAATACATAATAATAAATAGAAACTGAAATATAGTATATTGAATATAGTTATAAATCTACTCGCTATATTGTTGAATATAACGAGTAGATTTTTGTAGTTAGTTGTTTTCATAACAGGTTTTATATTTTTGGGCATATTAAATACGTATCAAGACTGGTAGATTCGAATTTCAAAATAAGTAGTTTTAAAACCTGTAATGTTCAAATGATTGAATATTTACCGACTTTAGGAACTGTTTTGTCTGTTTTTTTTCTTTTTTATAGCCATGCCTGTCAGTAAAAACAAGACACGAAAGTGTTCATTCGAGAACTCAATAAATATTTGTATATCGATGGCCTAGTCAGGTTAGTGCACACATTTGCTTGGTGCGATTTTAGGTATTAGGGAGTTTATCTATGCCACTCAAGCACATAGTTATCATCATATTCGGCACAAAATGTTTTTAATAAACCATTTGAACGATTTAAAATTGTATTATATTGAAGGCTTGTGAAACTTGGACGTCGGTAATATGGAAAGTAAGTAAATTCATAGAAACTTATAATAATCATACTCGACATATGTATTTATATATTTATTCCATTACAAAAAACGCAAATTATAGGTTTATTGGTTTTTCAATGTAATCAAAGTATTGGAAGAAAAAAATATGGTTTACATAGAGAATGAAAATCAGGGCTGTGTAGTCGTTAAAAAAAACACGACTCCAACTCCAACATTGACCAAAAACACAACTCCGCTCCGACTAAAATAAGTTTAATTTAGTCACGTTTTTTTCATAACTTTCCTATTTATGTTTATTAAATTAAATATCAACTATCGAATCCGGCCAAAAGCTAAATTTTATATGCTATATGTACATACATATATTATATAAGTGTTTCACGATTCTAACTACGACTCCGGCCAAAACACCACGATGACTCCGACTCCACTGCCCTGAAAAAAATACATTGGAAATTGGCAACGAAGTCAACTTTAATACATTAAATATAATACCCGTTTGAACACATTCACGTCCACGTGAAATATGTCTAAAATCTGTCTACAGTTTAAAATCGATAAAACTTTTCCTAGTGGCATCCCCATTGGCATGCTGGTACAACTCGATATAAGCATGGTTATACATTTTAACAGTATGTAAACAGCTTTGAACTATTTTTATAATACAGCTTTTTTAATATTAGCAATTTTTTTCATTCAAAGTATAATATTTTAAATCTGTCATCTTAATTGACTCTGACCCTGAACCACAATCAGACTCCGACTCAAATTTTGAAAATGTCAAATTGGTTTGTTTCTCCACACTTTTCGTTTTAACATACATATATGGCGTAGTATTAATCTTATTTACAAAATAAACACGTTGTAATTGTCTCTGATTGGCTGTGGTTTAATATTCTTTTTTTCATACGATTGGAATACATTTATTAAAAAAAAAACGAATGTAGTTTACGCTCAGCCCGACAAAATAATGAGTTCTTTGTCAATTGTTTTTTTACTTGATGTTACAATTGAGATTTAATTAACACATATAAAAAATACTGAGCTAAGTTGAGTTGAATCAGTAAGTAGTATAATATATAATTTAAGAGTGGATATTAAAATATTATATTTATGCATCAGTACAGAAGAAAAAAAATGTATTGGGGAAACAAGTAAAAAGAGAGAGATAGAAATACTTGAACACGCTTTCATGACTCTTATTTATTACAAGTAAATAAAAAAAATGATATTTAAAATGAGACAGTTTTGCTGGAATTTTTACTTCATCGGTTCTTTAAAAAACGGAAGTACCCCACATGTATATAGATAATGCTTTTTTTTGTTACAATTCTGACAATAATATAAGTATTGAATTAAAATTATAAGAAACGTCACTGCTGTACATTCGCAATATCATATTTTACTTTGCCAATCTGCTAGTATATAAATAAATACGACCACGTGTTCGCAAACACTCACGTGTTGCGGAAATTAATTTAGAACTTGTAAAAACAAGTAAATTATCGAACACTCAATCATTTAACGCGTCCAGGTATTTACTGTTGAGAAGGTCCGAACATAAAAAAGTAAATGTTAGGTACCTGCCTGTTTAATTCAAAAGTCAGCTGTTCCAAGTGGGGATCAAAAATACTCCGACCAATCAGTCGATCCCAACTCTTGGCGGCGTGCGGTTGCGTGTTTGTAGCGCAGCTCGTAAAACTCTCCGCGACTATTTTGCGAATTATTCTCGACGAGTTGTTAGTTCGTTACCCACGTAGCTTCCATCTGCGATATCTTTATAATCGCATAACCTAACTAACCAAAGTTACAAGAATTATCAATTCGAGTCGCGTCTTGCGAACAACTTTAGATTTTCAACAAAGTTCCCGCGTTAATTAACGTACCACCGTCTTGGTTTTTTTTCGCAGCGCCTTGCTTGATTATTATTCAATTTTGCCCCAATTAAAAAGTTCACGGTGCAACTAACGAACTTGAAGTCGGATTTTTATTTTTGTTACAACTGCAACACTTGTGTTAAAGAATTCTTTTCGTTTCCCGCGCTCGTTTTAAATTTAGAAAAGTTTTGTGTCAAACGTAGTGGACTAACAGAAAGCGCCGGCCGCTCGTTCGACCTTTACCAAAATAAAAACAAAAAGTGACAGACGCGACCACAAACAAACTTGTGTGAATTAATTCAAAGTGCGCATCGTTTTTGTCAATAGTGAACTTATTCTTAAGACTCAAGATGATAACCACAACAATGCAGAGAATTCTTTCAGTTCTAGTTGCCTTGGGATTCACAGGTATGTTATTCTTTTTAAATAATTTAATAGCTACAAGATCAAACGCTTTAAAAGTGAATATCCACGATCAAAATAATATTTTGGTACGTACATCTTGGTACTTTTTAAAGACTTTTTTTGTCACGTCAAAATAATTCAACAACTTTATATAACTTAATTGCAAAATATAAGAATTGATTTTCGGAATTTTTAAGACATCATGGGAACGATTTAATTGATGGTGGATGAAACAGATATACAAGTAAAAAAAAAAAATACATTTCTGTAAACAAAAAATGATCAAATGTATTTGGAGACAATCAATCAATGACTTGGGTGAAATGATTTAAAACATTATTAAATATTTTTATGTATAGATCAATTTTTTAAATACATAAATTATCTTATTATAGAATATTTAAAAATCAATAAATATGTAAATATTTATGGGGCATGTATTTAGCAAAAAAAACCTCCCAACTAAATGTTAATTCTACAATTCATCAGTTGATAATGCTCACGATGACCAAAACCGGTCCTGATTTCAATAAATCTTTTTGCGTATTTTGTTTTATTTGACTTATTTGCATATTTGTATTACCAGTTGTTCGTCATACCTTTAGGTTAGTCTTTCTTAGCTTTTGTATAAAAACGCTTTGCTTTTGTGTGTCTTATCGGTTGATAATGCTCACGATGAGCGAAACCGGGACAGATCTTCATAAATCTTATGTAAAATAATAACTCAAAAATGTGCTATGATTTTTATTATAATGCCATTCCACCAAGTATTGACAGTAGACACATTAAAAGTGAATTCTATTCCTATTGCATATCGTTTTCGTAAACATTAAAGGAACGCCATGTTGAAACCCTTCCCAATTGATTCCATCTCTTTAGTTGATATTTTGTAATGTTAACGTCACTACTAGTATAATTATTTGTTTGTTTTGATCCGCTCATCTCCTCCTTGCTTCCCGTAAAAAGAAAAAATCCCTAACTCCATTTTGTAATTTATCATTTTAAAATATCAGATATATTACTTAAGCAAACTTTGCGATAGTTAGTCCGAAGATGCTTCTGAATGAGGCAAAACACGTGTCACAATTACCAAAATAAGATGTGGCAGAATCAAAGTTATTTCAAATTTTATCATTAACGCAATGTTGTCGTATATTAGAAATAAATAATATAATATATTGAATCACCTTCATTATTTTAATATTATTGAAATTCATCGTGGAATCATACTCGATACATAACTAAAAAACATTTATAGTGCGTACACAAAATACATATGTATATTAGCTATATACAAATTTGTATCGTATAAAATTTAAGTAATATTTTGATGCCAATAAATTCTTCATTGCGCATTTTCTATACAATATATCAAATTTTATTGTGTAAAAACATGTTTACATTAGAATAGAAATCGCATGAAAAAAATATTCGATAAAAAACGCGGTGAATTGCATTCGCAATTTGAAATTATTTTGCTTTGATGCGTCGTTATTTTTGATAATAACATATTATATCGCACGCTCAGTAAAATAGTGTGACAAGTCTGAAATTGTCATATATGAGTTAAATTCATGATTATTGCTTTTTTATATATTATTTGTTCGTATCTTGAACTAAAATAGGGTCAAGGAAAATGTACTTCAATCATTTTGAATACATTTCAAAACAACCGTAAAAATATAGTAAAACTCCGTTTTTATTTTTATAGAACTTATACAATAGTTGTTAACTTCAATGTGCTTAAAAAAAACTCCTTCACAGTGTTTGACTTATGACTGTATACTACCGGAGGTGTGTGATTCTATTATAAATTTGACAATATGAGCGTTTGTATATCATGTTCAATAAAATGACCCCAGAGATTAACGTTTGAGAGTTTTAGGCGACAGGCAAAGATAGTGTGCACTTTCTTCATTATAATATATAAGATTAAACTGAAGAGACTGTACAAATATTTGATTGATAACTAGTGTTCAATTAAGTTAAGATTTAACATTTTTTTTTACATTAGCTTCAATTAATGTACATTTATTTTATGTTACATACACGTTTCAATAAACTATTTTTTACCACATACAGTTGATTTCGAATACGCATTTTTTAAATACGCTTACTGTACTTATTTCACATAACATTAACTTTGAAGAAGTTCATTTTAAAAAATAAATAAATTCATAAGTTGTTCCACGTATTGTGTAGCTAACAAGGACACGTGTTTCGCTTAATTTTAGAGTTTCGATGAAGAATTTAAATTTATCCATTCTCTTTAGTGCTGAAGTGAAGGCCACACATAAACTGTCACTAGATGATAATAATAGAGCAATTCGAACAAATATTGTATAATAAACAATAACCGAAAGAATTTATTGTCCTCCATTATTAAATTAACCGAACAAAAATTTTATGTTTGAAAATATTTTAATAAACTCATACGTTGTTTTCGTTTGTTCATAAAAATGGATCACATTGCTAAAAAGTTTCATAACCGTTGAGGTAGCATACAAAGACCATTAAAAAATTCTGTCTATTTGGCTGACTAACTCACATTGTGAAATATAAAAAAAAAAAAAAAAAAAAATTTTTGCTCGATTCTAATACAATAAATTCAGTTTTTGCTAACGGATCAGAGTGCAAAGTTTATTTTGCTGCCTCAAGATAAATGATCACATAAAAACTAACTATTATAAGTGGTGGTGAATCTTTTCACATGCGTGTGCTAAAGTGACATCTATTATAAAATTTACAACTTCCAAATAACATTTTTTTATGTTATCACTGCTGTCAAGAGTGTTCAATGCGACAGTAGGAAAATTTTAAAATATTAGTTTTGTGATAATGACAGTGTTTTGCATAAGCTCACACACATTTTTTTATCATACAGTACCTCAGAGGTTATTATTATGAGTACTATGGTCTTTTGACTGGTATTCTCACAAATCTTTTGTGCTTAGCCACGGGTTGTCAACCTGGTCCGTATCGCCTACTAGTGGGCGTTAAAGGCTTCCGTGGCGGGTGGTGCATGATTTTTACTTTTACTCCAAAATCATGACAAATCTATGAAGTTGTATGTATCCAAAAAGAGAGGAGACCTTCGTATGTTTTTAACGAAAATTTAACCAAACATAAAATATTTAGTATCAAAGCAACAGGCTCAAGGTTCTCATGAATAGAGTTGAGTCCAAGAGTTCTTATCCACGTACGCACACGTCCATAAATTGAATGTGTGTGATGTTAAAATTTATCTGATCCTTCAAAGCGGAGTAGCGAAAGTGCTCAGTTAACAAATAATAATTCCCACCATAATTACCCACTCGGAAGACGACAGATCAAGCGATAAAATAATACCCAGTTCTCATAATTCAACCATGTTGAAATGAATCAATAATCATTACAAATAAACATCTTTTTTATCCCGTGTGTTAAAGTCTCGATATTGTTGACTAAAGTAAAAAAATCCCCCCTACACGTAAAAAGACGAGTTATTCATATTAGGATTTTTTAAAGATAATTCAAATGCATTGTGCTAGAAAATACCATTTTCAATACATAGTATCCACGAAAGGTTAAATAAATACAACTGTACTTATATTTTTATGTACCGTCGATATCTCTTTTGGGAGAAGTTTCGTTATGACATTTTTATAGTGTTAAGTGTATATTCTTGTTGAATAGGCAGACATGATGTTTGTAAGAATAAAACATTTTTGTATGTTGATAAGAGAGTCGACCCAATGATTGCATACATATGCAGATAGAACATTTGCAATAACTGGTAAATATACCTGCCTTAGTTTCAAAGGACTCTTTTGAAATATTATATTTTAATTAATATTATACGTTTACGGTTGAATAGAATATTCTTCTTTTATTTGGATCTCTTTTAGGTATCTCGGCTAAGATCAAATATCCCCAATGGCGCTCTTATTTTTAATAGTTAATTTTAGATTAGTAATTTTCGTAAACTATAGGTAATGGAATTACACGTTAAGATAAAAAATAATAAAAAAATTAACAGGTCTCTTCATTAACAATAACAATATTTTTTATAAGGGTCCTACGTTTAATCAATATATAATTTTATAAGTACATATAGTAAAGCATTCTGCCTTAATTCCGACAATACTTTTCCAATATTCACTTCTTTTCAATATGCAGAACAAAAATAAGACACATTCCAAAACAACCCTCTATACCAGTGGTTCTCACGTAAAATTTGGCTGTGGCCGCATTAGGAACATCAGCGGTCCTACGAAAATATCTGGTGGCCGTACCAAATTTTTCTTCTCTTCTTTGTCTTCTTTTTCAAAAAGACATAAAAATGTATGTGTTTGAGGTTTTGCTAACTAACAATTCTTGATGCATAATAGAATACATACGAAATATGTAATTTTCAATGTCTTTGTTGACAAATTAGCTTGTAAAAACCAGGGCTGTGGAGTCGGAGCTTTTTGGCCGGAGTCGTACTCGGAGTCGGAAAATTTGAAGAGTTTGAAATTTTTATTTTTGCTTTTAATGTCAAATTTGGCTTTTGGCCGAATTGATAGGGTTGATATTTAATTGAATACACATACATAGGAAAATTAGGGGGAAAAAGTGTCGGAGTCGTGGTTTTGGTAGATGCTGGAGTCGGAGTCGGACTTTTTTTCACCTACTCCACAGCCCTGGTAAAAACACATTTTAATGAAATACCAATATTACCTATGAAGCTGATGGTGGCCGCAGCAAAACTCTCTGGTGGCCGCACATGAGAACCACTGTTCTCTACTGCATTTCCATGCATGAAGGCAGGAAATTACTCTGAGTAACTTTTGAGAAGCAAAGCATGTTTTTTTTTTGTTTTAGAATTTAGAATTTATAAGAAGCGGGTGATAAGAAAATGAACGACATAATTTCTTTGTAAACAAGCAGTATGTAATTAAAGCACGAGAGAAATCCTCTATTACACGTCTTTTTAGATATATGTACTATTTAAAAAAAAAATACATAAAAAAGATACTTTTAATTGCGAGCCTTGAAATAAAAAATAAAAATAAAAATGTACTTACTAAACTCAAACTTTCCATGATTCCGAAAATCTTGCCATATGTATTAGCTAAAGCTAATCTGTATTTTGTCACCGTAAAATGGCACTAAGATAAGAATAGTTTATATTGTCATTAACATTAGACAGATAATTAAACATCATTATTCCATAGGCAAAAACCTTTTCAAACTCATTTTTTGCCTTCATTCTTCTTCATTTCCTGTATCATAAATAAGCAAACAAATATTTCATTCTTTCAAAATAATATACCTACATAATTATTTATGGCATGTTTTGTGAAGTCCCACGACACATTTCAGTTTTACTCTGTATCAAAATATCGCGAAGACGTCTTGAACTACAAATAGTTGGCACAGACGTTATTATTCTCCCTTTCAATGTCAGTCTATATTTAATTTTTATTTCTTTCATTTTTTTCAATTTCTTTCCACATCGTCGATGTATAATTATACCTACTCCAATTCATACAGCATGCCGAATTCCGAATTCTGTGACAAACTAACCTAATCACTATCTGGTAAAGGAATAAAATAATGTTTATTATGTCAGTGTTCGTCAACCAATGAAAAAATATCTTTACCAGGTTTAACACTTTACCAAGTTAACTTGCATTCGTCGGGTGCGTGGTCGAGTTTCAGCGTCGTTGGTTTTGTTTGAGGAGCTCTTGGTTTCGAATCCCAGTTTGGGCAGATGCACTTTTCGATCGAATTATGGAGATTTGGATGTCCGTAGTGTTTACAACACTCGTCAAAATTCTAAAAACAAGACAGACCCTCTTCGAAAAATAGAGGTTGAGAAACTGAGTAAAAAGCATGTCTCATAGAAAAACTTTCATCGTATTCTACATTCATTTTCTACGTTGGGAGCGACGGTTCATTTTTTTTTTTGTAAAATTAAATATAATGACATACATAAGTGACATATTCTCTTTTAAAATTAAGTACATACATATTTCATCGATGGGTCTAACCCCGTGGTACTAATGTGGGGCCACGGTGGCCGCATGGATTCTGCTGCGTCCACCAACAGCTTGATAGTTATAATGATATTTAATAACAATTTGTTTTTACAAGTTAATTTGTCAACAAATACACTGCAAATTTAATATTTTGTATGCATTGTATAGTGAATCAAGAATTGTTAGTTAGTAAAAACTCAAAGACGTACATGTTAAGGTATTTTTTTACAAAAATTTGGTGCAGCCACCAGACATTTTCGTAAGACCACTGATGTTCTTAATGCGGCCACAGCCAAATTTTAGGTGAGAACCACTGGTCTAACCCATATTTTTTCATCCTTGGATATCTATGAATTTTGAGTTTGTATTTTTGTCCAATGCCTCCCAAACATATTCATGCAACGGACCCCTGAAAAAAATGTTTTTTCCGGCCCCCAGATTGGCAAGCACTATAAATTCGATGGTATTCAAGAATAACTGGAGAAATGCAGCAGTCATGACGATCTCCGTAATACGTCAAGTATTTTTTTTAAATTAACATATTGTAGACCTGTTTATAGCATACAATCGGCAGATTGAAGCGTAAGATTCGCCATAAAAATCTAAAACGAACGATTTTTATTAATGTGCGAAATAGTGAAATATGCGAAAGTAGAGGTCCGCCTGCATTGTTATCTTTGTATAATATATCGAATGCTAATGTCAACACAGTTTTACAAATGAATTTCATAACTTACTGATAATTTGGCAATGGATCGGCTGATAAAATAGATTAAAGAACGTTCAACGAACGAAGTAACTTAACTTGTATGTGGCAGTGTATAATGAACTAGTTTTAAAGTCAGTAACTGCGATAAAAATTATTATAAGATAAGATTAATATTATATGTAGCGCGAAACAAAGGTATCGTGCAGTTTTAAATATTTTATTTTCTCGATGACATCGAATGTTGCCATTGATAAAACGTTATAATACCCATATTGCTTTTGCACTGTTTTATTTAACACTTCCGTTACGGCACTAAACCCATCTGTTTCGGTGATGTGTAGTCAATACACCACGGCAAGTTGGTGGTTCTTTATAGTGATTTAACTCTTACAACTTCTATGTCGAATCTAGCTCGACATCTTATAGCTAACGCGCAACTCCTATGCCGAGACCTGTTCGACATTGTACAACCTTCTTACTTTTATTAATTTTTAATTATCCTAATCTCAATAACTGTATTTATCGGGTTGTTGATGTAAGAAAAGAAATAAAATATTGAGAAGTGCAAAGGGTTAAAGTATATATATAACGGACATTATAAACTGTATTTGTCGGTCCCTGTGGTCTAGTGGTAAGAGCTTTGTCCTTGGGATCTGGAGACCCGGGTTCAATTCCCGGCAAGGTCAGATTTTTTCAATTGAAAAAAAAAGAGATCTTGGGCTGGGTGTATGTTATTTATCGTTGATTTTGTGCACAACTTATTTATTACTTATCATCGAGTTAATCTCGTATGACTTTCACAATTAAGAATATTTGGCGCATTGGCGTAAGCTGTAATGCCAAATATTTCCTTATAAAAATTATTTAAAAAAAAAAAAAAAATACTCAGAAGTGGCATTAACCAATTTGACCAACTTGAAGTCAAATGTAGTATAATTGCAGTTTAATTGTCTGGAAACATTAAAGCGAATGACCAAATAATCCAACTCAAACGAAGGACCGAGAGTTTACAACTGCGTATACAATACGTCATCAAGTGAGTGTGCGCGTGTCATTGTCACGACGCGACACGCGAATAAGCCTCTCTTTTTGCCGCGTTAGAATTTAATGTAACTTTTCGCGATAAATTAACATTAACTCGTGTTAATTGTTGACAAATTCCAGTATTGATGAACTTGTTTTTTTGAAGCTATATTTTATTTTAAAGAAACACAATACAAATTTAAATAATACATCTGTAGCATGCGCGTTCAAATGCTGATAATTTTTTAGGGTATTTAGTTCCACGCGAACTATGTATTATTGATCAAACCCATTTCTTCATCACGCCATCTTCAGAAATATTATTCCTATTTTATCATAAATATTTTACAATATACTCTAATGAAGTTCTTCCAGTTGAACAGTTCGTCATTAAATAATTTCAGGATAATGCAGCACTGTAAAAAAATGAACATTATATTACTTCTCAAACCCTTGTCGTCCAAAACGGCTTGAATGATTTATAAAAAAAATAAAAGAGTACCTCTGTAAAATTCACAAGTAAAAAATTATACGCTGAATAACTCAATTAAAATTGACGTTTTAAAAATATTTTATTTCTTATTTGGCAACGAACCAAACTTAAAACCCAAAAAAAATTGAGTTCTTAAAATATATTTGAGGAATCTTCTATGAACACTTGATGATTAAACAGTATATGTACGTAAGGAATGGAATAAGATCAAATGTAAAAAAAAACTAGTAATTAGTTAATGTAAATGTCTTAAGTCATCTCCTCATGTAAAATTTCGCGAATAAACTCATATTGAAGCATTGCACAGAATATGTTTATTTAACTTTTCCTTCCCGGTGGGTAAAACAGTCGACCACTACTGCTACTTTATCTTAAATATCTATCTCAATATTAGTGATACAAATTGTAAACTTTTGGTATTCTTAAATCATTGTTTTTTACACCGTTTGCCTAGTTTCGTCGCAATTAAGTAAACAAGAAAATAAGTCGGATTATCAATGGCCGAAAACACTTTATATCGTCGCTACAAATTGCCAGGATTCAAACATCAATGTCAATACGCGATAAGGTATCGTTATGTTATCTCAAACGCGCCTCGTGCAAACGTACGTTTCAAATCAAATGGATGCTTTTTACGCTAAAAAGCGTAGATAAGCGCTCGCGGTCATAGTTTTGATTACGCCAGTCTGTCATGAACATCAACGATTGTATCTTTCTATAACACTGGGGTAGTTTTAGACCCACCTTCGGATCCCATCGTCATTCGAGGGTTAAATAAATAATCCGGCAATATATCGGTTCCCGTCGGCCGCGTTGATCAACAGTCCAGTTTAATTCAATCGTAGGATTTCATAACGGCATGATTCTAATATCAAATCATGTACCTATATCAAAAATATCATCTCCGCGCCGTTTCATCGTATGCCCACAACTAAAACTACTTAATTGTTCTTCCATATAAACAACGCAATTTGTATTGGTAAAGTGATTCTCAATACCGAACGTATTGAGCATAACAGCACGTTGCGAGACATTATTGCACACTCCAAATATGAATCAATATAACGTTGAATCGGGCACACATAAATTATGTATGTGTTGTTTTGTGGAATGAGGAAGTGGCGGGAAAAAACTTTCCTAAATTAAATCGATTAAAAAAAGAATAAAATTCTAACCAAACCGGTTGCAGAATAATTTGAATATAAAACAAACTCAGTGTTGCGGAATATTTTGAATTTAGAACATCCTCAGTGTTGCATAATTAATTGAATATTTAGAATTTAGGGAAACCGATAAAATGTTTAAAATTATAAATATATGAAACGGTCATATAGTTCCACAAAAGATCGTCCAATACAAATCCGTTGAAATTAAAAAAAAAACCATTACAACATGTCACTTATAATAGATCATTTATTTATCATCGCTATCACTTCTTCTTCGAGATCATCAGTTGTGAGTTTTCATCATAGGACTTTTTGAAAATTCTATAATTAGTGATTGTCTTGTTTTAGCGTATAATCCTTTTTACGTCTAAGGTCTAAAATATGTTGAGATTCTCTCTTGAACTTCATTATAGGATAATTTTTCGAAACCATCGACTCCCGCTTGACTTTGTATATCTTGGTTGGAAAATTATTTTTTATTATTTTTTTAATATACTTCTGTCAAAACTGTATAAATTGAATTGTGTGCTTTAGTTAAAGTATGTAACGTGTCACAATGTGGTATATTTGTCTTTATTTATTTTTACCGTGCTAATAAATACGCAAACCCTGTATCATATCAATGAATTTCTCAAATCTATTCACTGAGAGTTACTGGATGGAAAAAATAATGTTTTGACAAGTGTAGAGGTTAAACCGCACACATATGTAGACACTTTATATTTTCCTATAAAAAAACTATAATACTTTCTTTTTTAAAAAATTTCAAAAACAAATCTCAGGGTTGCCAACCGCTGCGCAATTATATAATAATAAAATTACATTCTGCCATGATCTATGATTAGAAGTGTGAGTGACGTAAACGACAAAGTGATAGCGCGCCTTTTTCTTTCTTATTATCAGGTGTTAATATTTGATCGTATACAGTAAAATAAAAAACATATTTCTTCTTATTTACATTTACACAGATGAACCGGTTTGTGCACATGTATCAAGTGATGTTTTGTTACATCGCGCTATGTATGTACTCAGTATATTGAAATAGAAAATCGTTATCGCAGATTCAAACATGCCTTTAAATTCAGCATATATCTTTCAAAGCCAAGGTCATCGAATGTTGCCAGTGACGAATCTAGACACGTGCATAGAGTCCAAAACACAAGTCGCAGGGCGAAGGTGGTCGTGAAAAAGAACTGTCAATGATGTTTCATTAGAAACAATACTCACAATTTACAAAGCGAAACGCGTCAACAGTGGCGGATTATGTACTTGGGGGCCCATGGCGCAAAACGATTTTGGGCCCTCTTTTTCGAATGATAAAAAAGCGTCGCAAAAAATATTCGAAATTAGACAAATATTTTATTTTTAATGTTGATTTCATTTTGAATCGTTTCTCTAAATTTTAATTCGAACAAAGTACGGTATTTCCCGCAGTTCAATAGAAACAATTCAGAATGCGAAATTAGCGCATCCGCACACCTTACTTTGTGATTTATGACCCATCGGCCATTCAAAGTCGTCCCTGTGGTCTAGTGGCAAGAGCTTTGTCCTAGCGATCTGGAGACCCGGGTTCAATTCCCGGCAAGGTCAGATTTTTTCAATTGAAAAAAAGAGATCTTGGGCTGGGTGTATGTATGTTATTTATCGTTGATTTTGTGCACAACTGATTCATTACTTATCATCGAGTTAATCTCGTATGACTTTCACGATTAAGAATATTTGGCGCATTGGCGTAAGCTTGTAATGCCAAATATATTTTTTTCTATTATTAAAAAATAAAAATAAATATTACTTCAATTGAAAATGCACTTTTCTAACATGTGTCAAAAATAGTTTTTTTTTATGCCCCCAAGATTTTGATTTTGGTTTTTTTTTCACTTTTAATTAGTCAACAGTCACTTCTTGGTGAAAAGACATTATTTAAAAAAAATAAAACACATTTTTTCAGGAATACTCACGCAACTATGTTAATAATACTCGTGATGGGAGAAACAGGTGCTGATCTTTATACAATTATATGTGGAAGTAGCATTACAAATCTTTTATTTATTTTTAATTAACTTCTTTGATGAACGTACAGCCCAAATTTTTACCTCGAATACTCTCGCAATTATTCGCATTTAAAAGACCCAATTGAAATGAAAACGTTTTTTTAAGAACTCGATCAACATTGTTAATAATTCTACTTTAGTCGTCTTGTTTTAACCGGCGAGATTTATGAATATTTTGGTTTATTTATGTCCATAGAGTGGTAATAAATTAAGGATAAATCGATGTACATTATTTCCTTTCGCCCCATCGCTGGAATACCTCAACCGAGACATGATTCGGTAATTGATACGTACACGGGGATAGAACCTGATATCTGTATACAGTCCGGTATGTAACTTCCGAAAGCTCTAGGTCAGTGATTTAGAACATTTCAATTAAATGGGAATTTAAAAATAACACTATTAACAATAATATAAAATTTAAAATAACTTTGATTATTACACGTATTCCACGTATTAAATTTTATATTAAAATTAACTTCCACAAAGTTACCGCCGAAACCATCGAAAGTATTACACTATTAACGTTATAGCGAAAAAATCGCATTTAAATGTATCAACACCAATACGTTTTGTTTGTTAAATCCCTTGAATCTTGAAAGGATCCTTGAAAGGAATCCGCTTCTAATGTGGATCAGCTATACTCCAAATTGTGTTTATATCAGCATAGTTATTCGTTCACTTTTCAGGCCTTCACTGTCAATACTTGGTGGACAAACATAATGTAAATGAAAAAAATCTTATTCCACAAATAAGTTATTAAGATCAGCACCGGTTTCGCTCATCGCGAGCATTTTCGACTAAATTGAATTTGTCGATATACTAGTTTGTTGTAAGGCATCTGCTTGTTACTCAGTTGCTCGACCTCTCTTTTTTGGACAGAATAGGAGGAGAAAGGATATGTTTAGGAGAGGACTAGCGTATAGCTAATAGCCCTCGCTACGTCCTGGTTTTACGATCGGAAAGGTGTGAGAGGAAATTTTGGTTGACACAGACATCCATGTCGCCAAACAGAAATCAATAATTCGATTTACAGACGAAACTGCCTGAACTGGGGTTCGAACACTTGCCATCCGCAACTAAAGCTTATGACGGTAACAGTCGACAACGTAAAACGGAAAACTTAAATAGAAGTTGAAATTAAAATTCTTTAAAAAAATGCGTTCATCAAAAATATATACAAATATACCGTGTACGTTTCAAATGAAAACTGTTTTGAATCCTATATGCATTTATACATATGTATGTACTTGCATTTATTATCCACGTGTCCTTATATACATATTTTCAAGTATGTATTGAGAAGACCTTTATTCCGGTTCCCTCGTAAATCGAGAAGGAGCCTCCTATCCGACACTCAGGAAGAGGGATTTTGGGGACGGAGTAGGAAAAACATGGTACTCGTATAAAGAAAAGACGATCTCAAAGCGTTATGTGGGTGCGGCTAGCATCCATTATTTAATTGTTTATAGTTTACACAGACTTTACACACGGATTTAGCACAGATAGATTAACAATACACGTTACGTTCTACAACACATAATACACGACTATTATTATTATTATTGCGAAGGCGATATCAGGAATTTACTAGAATTTATCCTTAGGGAGAGGATTAGGAGCTTGCAGGCCACTTCCAGCGCTTACCACAACTGTAAGACTTCTCTGGCAAGCGCGTGCTCTCTCCCTGCTACCCAGTCTCTAACTGCTGTATGAAAACAAACGGTTACTTTAGAAAGAAAAAACAATGGCCGTTTCAAAAATCGTTAACACGTGCGCCCACCGATAAGGGATAATTTATCGCCTAACGAACTTTTCATGAAGCACATGCACTGTCGGGCGTCAAGAGATAAGAGAAATTGAAATAACTCTATATTGAATCGCTATAGATTTCAATATAGATTATTATAAGAATGAATTTATTTCCTGATATCGACTTAAACTCATAGACTGAGGTGAAAAATAGATCGTTCGAGAGAGTTCTGATGACCTACCACATAAGGCGGTGTCAGTATATACGCTCCGAAGGTGATGCTGGGTATCTATTATGTGCTTTGCAAACACGGCCGCTGCGCAATGCGTTACCCTTGTTGTTCTGTTTATTTTTCAGTAGCTCAATCTATCTTTTCGGAGAGAGTCTTGATTCACACTGTTTTCAGTATCGGATAGATAGAGTGATTGAAATACATGCCTTCTAATACAAAATACTATAAATCGATTGAAGAAAACAATTATTTATTAACGTATCGAGTCAGTACTGGAATTCAGCTCGTGGACACAGCAATCGTGAAAAATCGAAAAACGTCCCAAAAGCGCTGACCACTATCGTACAAAACCAGTAATTATTATTCTAACTACATTAGATAATATTTCGTACTTGTGGCCTTTTTTTCCAGAGCAGATATAATCTCAGAGAATACTTTGCTATTTTGCATGTGTAGGGTTCAACATGGGTTCAATATTTATTGCTTTTTCTCATAACGTTTTATATGTACCTGACGCAATGGATTGCTTTCAAAATTCCCTGCCTCAACAATATTTATTGTTCCTAAGTAATTCTATGCTTCCATGATAAACATAATTCATTTTAATGCAAATAAATCTTATGTGATATTATACTAAGCATGAAAATGTTTTTCAAATATACTAAACGCGTGCATCAACGAGTTACTATGCTAGTGGATCAAAATTCCAATAAAAATTAAGGCAATATATGGCCAGAAGTGAA
Organism: Himalopsyche kuldschensis; assembly: GCA_028554975.1. NCBI lineage: Eukaryota > Metazoa > Arthropoda > Insecta > Trichoptera > Rhyacophilidae > Himalopsyche > Himalopsyche kuldschensis. The sequence continues at coordinate 6,220,393 of JAHFWI010000005.1, forward strand.
AGAAGTTTATTCAACTATCTAACTATAGTGGCAAGAGCTTTGTCCTAGCGATCAGGGGACCCGAGTTCAATTCTCGGCAAGGTTAGATTTTTTCAATTGAAAAAAGAGATCTTGGGCTTGGTGTATGTTATTTATCGTTGATTTTGTGCACAACTGATTCATTATTTATCATCGAGTTAATCTCGTATGACTTTCACAATTAAGAATATTTGGCGCATTGGCGTAAGCTGTAATGCCAAATATTTATTTTTTAATCAAAAAATTTAAAAAAAATAATAATGCTATATCCTTTTTTTTTCAAATGAAATCGGAGAGATGGCGAATCAACTCAATACAGTCGGTAGTGATCCTTGATAAATAAACTTAATATGTATTCTCAACAATAGCATAGTCTTCAAAAGCATGATTTAAAAAATATATTGTAGTATGCAATGGACGAGTGACAGGAAAACTAATTAAAAATATATATTACATATTTTCTGTTTTATTTGCATCCAAAAATACCTTAAACGCCACCTACAAAATAAGACAGAAACCTTCTTAAAAATTTAATGAGTTAAGTTAAATTTTTTACTGAAATTGTGCTGTAAAATGCTAATCTTATGTTTCATGGTGAATTAACAGTTTCTTCTAGGATAACAACACAATGTTTTATCGCTTTTTTTGTTAATAACTTGCATGGGTTTGAATCGTTTGAATTTTGTACTTCCAGTGAATCTTATCGCATACGACCCAGGTTTCGCTTTTCGACATCTCAAGTGCACGAATGAACTTGAACTTACGAAACTGACTGACTGAAACGTCATTAATTATGAATTCAAACACTTGAAATCAATTAATTATTTAATAATAGGTCGGTTAAAACCCACCAACTTTATTTGTCGACATTTCCATGTTATTGGCTGGTAATTAGTTTTTAAGTTACTACATTCAACATACCTGATAATTATAATTTACCCACATAATTAATTGAAACATCAAAACTTTCGCTAATTTATAAGGTTATGTTAAAATAATCAAACTAAGTGATCTACTTTTTTTAAAAATATAAACGATACAAAATGTTTACTATGCGTAACTATGCGTATCTAAGATGCCGAAAATTGAAACCCGGGTCGTTAGCGACCAGACTCACGGAAGAGTACAAATTTCAAACGATTTGAATTTGATATTGAAATTCCATCGAGCACCTTCAGTCGAAATTCTTAACTTGTATGAGTTTTTACAAAATATAATATTATTATTAATCGGTTCTTTGAATATTTTGTAAATTTATTTTAATATTTTGCCACTGTTTTGAGATATCAACCTCTAATAAATTGCATGATTGATGCTTTTCGTGAAAAATATCGTATTTAACCATGATACAAATTCGATCTAGTACACATTTAAGGGTTAAGGTTTACCAGGACTGCCATGCGGCATTCAGCTGGGGGAGCCTGTTGGCATAATGTCCGATTGATACTAACAAATGTTAAACCGGTGCTGTTCGGCGCGGAAGTGCGGCGTGCGGGGAGTGGAAGATTGTATGCTAACATCTCGTCTCGCAAATTGTCTCCGACCGCAAATCTCGACTGTTTACAATTATTACGAATGCACGGGAATATTACTATACGTCATCCGGACGGAACTGAAACGTGTGTGCTAACACTTAATTGCAGTTTGAATATTATTCAGAAGATTGTAATACTGAAATAATTATGACATCTTTACTTGACGAAACGTTTCAATATAACACAAAGGATATTATTGCTGTCAAGGTTTAAGTATGAAATATAAAAGAAAACCCATGGATTTAAATTTATATCATCGTTCTAAATTTAAAAAATAGTCTCTTCTCTGGCAACTTTCGTTACGCAAAGTGTGCACTTCCATTCAATGATTTGTCAATCAATTAAGATACTTATGATATCTTTACTTGGCGAAACGTTTCAATATAACAGAAAGACTTTGGATGTTATTGCTGTCAAGGCTTATGTTTACTATGTAAAGCAAAACCCATGGATTTAAATTTATACCATCTCCGTTCTAAATTTTAAAATATAATCCATATTTTCTCTTCTCTGACAGTTTAAGTCACGCAAAGTGTGCACTTCTATTCAATGATTTGTCAATCAATTAAAATAATTATTCTATCTTTTCTTGACGAATTATTTCTGTCTAGGGTTTTTTCGAGAATGAAAATAAAAATAACTGTGAATTTAAATTTAGATTATCTCCGTTTTTCATTAAATGAAAAAAATATATACATACCATACAAAGATTTTTCAATAAATTTGTTTATTTTTTACAAACTGCAGAGATGTCAGCTTTGTGAATATTTATGACAACCCATAACCAGTTACCAACTCGTCCACAGGTCAGTGAAAGTTCATTGGTGCACCTGAAATGCTTGAACATGCTGAAAGATGAAACCGAGGTCATTAGCGACAAAACTCATAAAAATAAAAAATAAAAAATTTAAACGATTCAATTTTAACTATTCATTATATAGCTCAATGCTCATGTCATTACGCTTTCAAAAAAATAACCACTTCTTGTACAACAACTTCTGTTGAGATACTCCATATTGAGACATTTTAATATTTTGTTATGTTCAATTGGAAACAGCTTATATATTATATAAATTATAATCCAAAATACATATAATCGATTCCCTAGTGCACAAATGTGTTTCTTAGGTATATATATATATATATGATAGTTTTGCACTTTTCCATATTTTATTCAACACATTTTAGTCTGCATAAATTTTTCAAACAAACCATTTTCACGATGTTACATTGTATTATATAGGCTTGAAAGACGAGATATTCGGTAGTATGGAAATATAACTAAATTCATAGATACCTAAAATAGCACATATTTGTGCATTGGGTCATTGTTATTTTTATTATCTGATATAATTGTGGAGGCGTGTCACGACAAGGGCGTGTCCGAATTTAAAATGTTAACGCGCGCTCGATTAAAAGTTAAATGTAAGTGTGGTAACTGCGCTTCTGGGTTTATTTAAACGTTTTCTTAACTCACGGTAAAACTAAAGACGTCAAAAATCCAGATAGCGGTTATTAGCAACCGATAAAATGTTTCCACATTCAAATTCTGCGAAATAGATTAAAAACAAAAGAAAATCGCACGTCAGAAAAGGTCAATAATTTATAATCTTTAGAGATCCTTGACACCGAGATTGGATCATAAACTGTTCACAGCAAAAATATCTTGTTTACTTATACAGTTTCGTAGTATTTAAATAACACTTGAATATTAATATCAAATTATAATAATTATTATTCATGCTTAGCATTTTAGAAACATTATAGTAAATTAGATAATCGAGAAAAAAGTTGCACGCGCATAAGATTAATGCGGTGATATTTACTTTAGTTTGGTTTCCATCTGAAAGGTGGACATTGCGAAACAATGCAACCAAAGATTGCTTTTGATACTATGGACATCGAAATACAAAATAAAAATCAACGGAAATTGAAAATGAAGATTTCTAACTGAAGTTTTTTATACGATATTTTCGTTTGTGAGTCAGTCGTTCAACCTATCTCTTTGCATATTTGGATATGAAAAGAAGAGGAGTATAATATAATCGCTCTCTCTATACAAAATAACATCGTCTCTTTTGAACTACAACTTTGTTATAACCGATGACCATTCACAACAGTTAAAGAACAACAATTCACGTGCGGCTCGTTGTTCATATTCGTTTCTTTGTGCGGCGGTTCAGCCAAACAAATCACTAGGACAACTTCAAAATAAGTTTCTTGAACTGGCTTCTCCATGATTTTTTTCTTTTCCTCCTCCCCCCGCCACTCTTCTCCCGTCCTTTTTATTTTATACGCCAATGTCACGTGGCGTAGCGAACGTTAAGCGTATCGTTAGCTTATTTTCCTTGGCTGGGAATGTCTTAGAAGCAACAACCAAATACCTGGTGACGTGCACTTTAGTATGCAGAAATTAAACCCTTCACCCAATCTACTCGCTCTCTGTATGACGTCACAAATTTTACAAAAGCCTGGTAATTTGCATTATTAGCCACCAAGCCAGCGTGACCGATCGGTCTATCAAGGGTTGGATATACTTGTGCAGCGCTTCCCTTTCCTGTCGCAAAAAACCAGTGCTTCCCAACCTGAGGGTCGCACCAAAAAAAAAATTGTTCAGGGGGCTGCTGCAAGAATATTTTTGGGAAGCACTGCATTAAACGACGCTACCATAAAATTTGTTCAGCACCCTGCTTTATAGCGCCATATTTGCATGTCCGATTTCAAGGTATGAGCGGATTCTTTCAGACTATAAATCTGTTCAAAGGCATGTGTGTTAGTGTTGTTGAAAATCCCTTCGCATCTTTCCTATCCAAAAGAGCGACGCATAGCGAGAGCGATTAGCTAACCACTAGTCCTGTCCGAGTCCTCGTATCTTTTCTATCCCCTAGTCTCTTCAAAAAAGAGAGGTAGAGCAACTGAGTAACAAGCAGTTCTCGTAGGAAAATATATGTTGAAATAAACTCCGTGAGGAGAACATATGCTCCAAGTTGGGAGCGGATATGGTTAAAAAAATTGCATGTTGGCCTATTTGCTAACTCGCCGAGTACAGGTAGCTTGGAAGCGAAAACACAGTCTTCAGTCATAGATCGGTTCGCCAAGACTTTGGTTATCTCCATGTGCCATTTGATTCTATTTTTGTATAGATTACGCGTGAAACGACGAAAAGAAAACGCACCATATTTCACATAGTCAAAGATGAAGAAAACAAGGAGTTATCCGATGCCCAGTACGTCAAAAAGTATAATATCATACGTGTGTTTGATTGTTTGTTAATCAGCGTATTGTGTAAACATACGACCGCTTATTACACGGCCTTCACGATCAATATAAACAAATGACCTTTTAACCATCCACAAAAAAACAAGCTCAAGATTTTTACATATTTTGAATCATGAATGGAACCAAATGAAATATTATCAATTTGCATTATGATAAGGAAATAAAACTGTATTTATGTTTATTTAATGTTTTTTTATTACTTCGCTATCTTATTACGTAAAACATATACCAAAGGTAGGCACATATTAGATCGCTTCAGCTATTGGAAAACATATTCGTATTAAATTATCAAGCAAATGTAGTAATGTTTGTCCCTTTATCATCATTCCCCCCTTTGGTCGTTTCAAATTTTATGCAATTTGTCTTGTACGTAAAAAACTATATTATTACACTTTCGATTGATTCAGAGGTTACTTTGTGGAAATTCATTTTTAATATTAAATTTGGTAACCCTGTTATTCCACGTACACCTAAACCTTGTTTTGTGCGGTAGATGCGTTCCGCGGAAAATCGCACAAAAAAGTTATGACTTAATGTTGGAGCATAACATGTACAAGGACGCACTTGTCAAGGTCACATTGTAATAAACAGGTGAATCACTGGATTTTGCACGTACAGTATGTGAACAACGCGCTGTTTATTACGTTTTGACACATGTAAGTTTATATTATTAAAAAGAATCCGCATAACTTTGAAATCGTACAAAAAAAGTCGCACAAAAAGAGGTTTGGATTATAGTGTTACAAACGGTGACACTTGTTTTTACCTCGTTGAGAAGCATCTTCAGACTTACTTTCAAAAGTTAAGTCTGTTAATAATCCCAACTATTCGAATATTATTTTTGCATCGGAATATGTGTTGTGATAATGTTTCAAAATGGATTTGTATGAAATTAAGCACCACTTAAAACAAAATAATTTCTTTATTAATATCGCTTCATTTTCATTTACATCAAATTCCGCGTTTCTTGTTTCCAGCATTTATAGCCAATTTAAAAATGATATATCAAGCATTTTCCGTACCTAGTAAAAAGATTTAGTTTTTAGCACCAAAGTTTCATAAACTTTCAAAAGCATAAGTTCTTCACATACTTCTGAACAGAAGTTAACATTCCTAAGATGTAATCTCAAGTGTAACAACTTGATTCGTTTTCTCAATCTTACTTTTAAATATTACCAAATTCTTCTTCAACAAACAAATAACGATCCAAAAATGATTCCATAGATGAGATTAAAAATTGAGAGGTACTTAAGAAACGATTCCTAGACGCGGAGAAAAAAACTTCTCTGAACAAGGAGCTTTAGATAGCTTTTGTTTGTTTACCATAGCTCAATCTCTCAATGTACAGCATATGCACTCCTTACGAAGCTATGACAGCTTTTGGTATAGTTAAATCTTATTTTTTGTACATTTTGTAACGTAACACAATAAAAATTATAATAATGACATGATTTTATTAAGTTGCATCACTGTTTTAATTTTGAAAATGTCGTTCCAATTACATAGTTTAGTTATTTAAAATAATTATAAAAAAAGACGGAATCGCCACTTGTTTGCCGGGTACCTGCAAAAACATTGCAATGCAAGTGCTTTCGGATGCACAATATTTTAGATAAATAATTTCGATTTAATTGCATTAACATTGATGACATTTGCGGTTTGACATTTGCATTTTCTTTTGCCGATTGTCTTCACGCGCCATTTAATATAAGTTAATTTTACTATGTCTATAACCTTTGCGTAAGTGCAACAATAAGTTGTCAAAATGAACGGTATGGCAGTGTATAAAATATGAAAAAATTGATATTTATATAAAACACCTACTGTATGCTAATTTTACAATGCCAAAAACCTCCGCGCAAGTGCAAGCAAAAAGTTTGTCAAAATTTCATTGCGATCGGATGAACGGTATGGCAGGGCATAGGGTGCGAACAAACAAATACTTTTTTTTATATATTAGATAGATATTGTCTGAACTCACACAAGTTCACGCAGAATCTATTGACACCTGAAGTAATGCCGTTGAACAATGTTAAATTTCATACCATTGGCAGCACCATTACACTTTGAAAGAAAAAACGATTCATCGACAACAGTTATGTAAAACTACATTTCTTGCGATCTGCCAACATAACACAATGTTTCCTTTGCGAATTCAAATACTGCTAAAGCTCTCAGAAACTAAGATAAGTGTCACTGAGTGAATGGTTTATATAGCTACAATTATTGTCTTCGTTTCGTGTTTCTCTTTTCTAAATCTTCATAAAGAATAAGAATAGAAAAATCTTTTACAAGTAACGCTGCCTCAATTCTTTACGCAATAATATTTATTACACCCTTTTACTCTTAGATCCTTCGGCAGTTGAATCTACATATATAGTAAATCATATAAATTCATAAGATTTAACATCGCTACCAAATCGATACAGTGTGTACAATATAGATCTATCTCACGCATTACAAATTTAAGACTTCATCACTGATTCTTCTCGTTAATTGGACCAATTGAATGACAATCATGCGTGGAACATAATTTACTGGCCAGCACTGTTTTCTTACTCATGTTGCAGTAGCTGTTTGAAGAATCATCTGGTATTAAAATATTATATTACACAGGCAACCATTGACGTACAAAATTTTCAGATGATCGAATTTCATCGATATTCGATATTTATTTCCTAACTAAAACGTATTAATTTATGTGCTATTGTTTTTGTAATATACTGTAATGTTAACAAAGATAAATAATTAAGGATTGGACCGTGCATTTTGTAACCGTGTAAAAATAAGCCGTGCGAATAGAGTATACAGGGTATTATTAAGTTGAGTCTCTCAAATTTGAATCGTTTGTATTTTGTACATGAGATGAGGGATTTTGGTTTCCTTGAGTATAATCAAACTTAGTGACCCACTTTTATTTTTATATACATACTAGCTGTACCCTGCGCGCGTTGCTACGCCAGGATTGTAGGGGGGATTGGGGGGCGGGGGGGGGTAGGGGAGGGGGTGTACGCCAGAAAGTTTCGCGGAAGTGTAGTAGAAATTTGTAAAAATTCGATATCAATTTTTGGGGGGGAGGGGGGTTGTTGGCGGGGTGGGGTTTGGGGAGCATATAGGGGGGGTATGCCAAAAACCTTCGAAGAAGTGAACTCGAAAAATTCATAAAGTTTAAAAAAAAAATTGGGGGGTGGTTGGGGGGAAGGGTTGGTAACCCAGAAACCATCGCGGGAGTATACTCAATAAATTTGTAAAGTTTCACATCGATCGGTCGAGCGGTTTAGTAGTCCATAGCGGACATACACACAGACATTCATTTTTATATATTTAGATAAGCGTTCCAAACTAATTACTATGTTTCAGTTTAAGTTTTTTCGTGCACTTGAAATGAATGAAGTTGCCGAAATGCGAAACCCGGCTTGAAAGCGACAAAACTCATGGAAAACGACACAATTCAAACGATTCCAATTTGATATTGAAATTCCATCTAACACATTGAGTCGAAATCCTACATTTTTACTCAGTTTCCAAACCAATTTTTACAGAAAAAGAGAAAGGATAAACAGCTAGTATTAAAAAAGGACTTGTGGGTACCTAAACGCTCTCGCAACGTCCCGTTTAGGATTGGATAGGTGGGGGGTATTTTGGATAACACTAACATCCATATTTCCGAACAGAACTCGATAAATCCATTGAAAAATGAATCAACCGGACTGGAACTCGAACCCGCGAATTCAACGCCCACGATGAAAACACTCGACCACGGACCTGACTAATATACGTCTAATAAATGTGCCATTGGTTGTATTTAACAGTAAAAATATTTCAATGGTCAAAAATTCGATTCAATTATTCATAATTGCAATTTTAATCATAAGAAAGTTTTTTTTTAATAATACTTGTCGTCTTATGGGTGCCATGAAAGAAACGAGCAACTTTTTTTCAGAACGTGCCAATGGTTGTATTTTACTGCCAAAAAAGTTTTCTCCCATAAACATCATACGTAATGTTTTCATTTTCCCAAGTAAGTGGCCTTCATTTTCCTTCACTCCCAAAGTATCACCCGCCGAGAAACATTTGGCTCCACCACATTTTTATTTCTCGTTTTAATCAAGCTGGTCCTCCTACTCCTGGATGCGGTCCAGCGTTTAATTTATGCGAACGCAGTAAAAGTTTTGCCCCGACCGCAAGTTTCCCCCTGTCCCACGGGGCTCGGCGACCTGAAACCGCGTCAAAACTTGTGCCGCCTACGTCGTTCCAAGGCCAGTTTCGGAGTCATTGAAGAAAGTACACGCGCTTGGAGTCAAAGTTCACCGCCATATCAGGTCCCTCTTACGAATTTTTCACCTCATGTTTGAGAACGAAAAAAAATAATCGCACACTTTGTTCACCTTTCGTTACCTTACTTTGAAATGGTTCTAATTGTCATTTTTGCCTAAAATGTCCTTTTGGTCAGAAAAACTTGTATTTTCCGCATTCTATCATATATTATATAAATGTCAGAATTATCTATGGTTGAAAAACGGAGATAGCAGAATTCCCGAGTTGCACTGCATCTGCACACTTTTTTTTACTAAATTTATTTGACAAATTTCTAAGATTGTCATCATTATTTCCATGATTAGATCTTTAAGATCATTATTTCTCAGCAAGAGTTGTGAAAAAATATGCCAAAATAAGTAATTTGAAACATTTTTACTTGCTCATTGTTACAAGTGAATTTTAATCAATCGAAACGCTCATATCTCAAAACAAGGGTCAAGAGCACCTTTTCAAAGTAAGGTGTCGATCTTTGTTTCATTACTCATTATTTAATTGAATATAAAAAAAACAAAGATCCTCTTGCAATTACGATTCATACAAAAGTTCGCGCTTAATGCCGCGGGTTCCCCACCCTGGACCAAGCAGTAAATATACTAAATACATAATGTAGATACGTTTGAAGCAAAGATGATTTTGGTGCGGGTTCACATTTCCCACAAGCAGAGCGAGTTTGTTTTGTTCAGACAGGTTTTAATTAGCCAACTTGAGAAAGTGAAATTTCGTTTCGCCAGACACACTTTGCGTCTAATGCCAACATTTCATTTTTGTTGTGCTATATTAATTTGCTGAGATGCAGTGATAACTAACACAACATAAAACATTCGTCTTGCAAAATATATTTTTAACAGTGGTTTTAATCCGTACCAACATGATTTTGCCTTTAATATTATCAGGTCTATTTATTCCAGTATTTTTAACTCCTTTCTGTCTAGCTCGAGATCGTATATGTAGGTAACGCGCAAATAAATCCCTTGGTTGGAAAATTATTTTTTATGAATTTTAATTATCCTGATTTCAAAAACCGTATTTATTGGATTGTGTGCCTCAGTTAAAGTTTGTAGCATGTCATAATTTCGTTTTACCATGTTAATAAATAAATACACGAACCCTGTGATATCAATCAATTACTCAAATCTATTAAGGAGTTGCCGGAAGGAAAGAAATAATATATTGAGGTGTGCAAAAGGTTAAGATTCAAAAAAATGTTTGCGATACCAGCTAATATTGATGACCAATGTTCCCTTTAAACTGAAAAGTTATCTGCGCAGAAAATTCAAAGACTGAGTATGCCAATCCAACATATGCGCGGCGTAATTTCAATCACAGAGCAAGTTCTGTCGAAATACATCATGGCGAGACCATATGCTCTACATTTATAGCGGACATGGTTTAAAAAATAAATGGAAAAAACGTGATTTATAAATTTATACTTCTCTATTTTGTAGATCTTAAAGACATTACTAGTAATATTTATGAATCAGGTCGATTAATTTAACAAACGTCAGAGTGCGCGCCAACCTGGGGCGAGTGCGCGAGGTTTTCAAACTGCTGCCCGGTCGCGCGCATAGCTTCCAGGGAACATTGTTTATGACTGATAAATGTATAAATATGTGCTTCATGCTTTTTAGTCAGGGCTGTGGAGTCGGAGTCGTGGAGTCGGGGCTTTTTGGCTGGAGTCGGAGTCGTCGCGGCGTTTTGGCCGGAGTCTTACACTCGCAGTCGGAAATTTTGAAAAGTTTGAACTTTTTTATTTTTGCAATAGCTGTAATGCCACAAAAAACAGTATTTTGATCCCTTAAAATTTAAGAACACTGAACCTTTTATATCCTCTGTATATATTATACATTTGATATGCGTCATGAAATTTCTCTTACTATACAATTCGTTTCAAGCAATGTGTGTGTTCCGAATGTAGCTCAATAATTTTGTTTAGATGGCGCAGCATTCTGAAATGGCAGGTCTCAGAACTATTATACGTCCAGGTGTAGCCCTCAAAGTTAATGTCCACATACACTTGACTGTCGAACTTTGCCGCTAAACGAACCGGTGCCGGTTGCTTTGTAAAGTTTTGCGTGGCCGATGCGCCGACACGATGTCTAATTCCCCGAGCAGCAAATGGGGGGTAATGGTAACTTCTCAGTATGGCAACATTACGGCAAGATAATGTAATTGAGTCATTCCAGGTAAACTCTTTTAATCACCTTTACAGTGTTTATTATATCTGTTTATAGGTGCTAATTGTATCTCTTTTTAATCACCTTTGTAATAATTTCATATACGCATAATGATCAAGACCGGTTTCTTTATCGCGGGGATTGTCTTCAAATATCGCTAAATAAGTATGTAGGTCTGTTTGAAAACTTTCACGGAAACACGTTATTTTAGATGGTCTTATGACACAATCTAAGTGAAAAATGGGCATCTGAACGTTATAGGTATAAAGAATCGAACAATGCTAAATTTCTTGTGATTTTTTTAATGTTAATTTACGATTTCCATATTTGAATTTCCCTAGTATACCATAAATACTTCAGTTCTATTATTTTTAAATTTAAGTGCGATTTGCCGCGAAAAAGTTTGACGTTTAATAATTCGAAAGTCAAATAATTTAAAACGCCTTTCATGTGAGTTGCCACTCGTTTATCGAAAAGGATCAGAAAGCAAGCGACCTGACCATTGCACAACAGTCCACAAACCGTCATAAGTGATATTTTAAATATCAAAGAGAATTCTAATAAAAATAAACATTAAATTTAGCTCGATACCTTCAATGAAATATAATAAATAAGTACATGTATGTATCAATGCAGATTATATACTAAACTACTACATAATATATAATAAACCGTGAAGTTTATGTGGCTGTGTTTACGCTTAGTTAATTGGCTATTTTCGATAAGAAATGCACTGGCCCTAATTATTTTTGATCAAAGTGCAGGCATTTTTTTTCTATTCATATGGCCTGATAGTCCAAAGCTTGCGATTTGAAAATATTTTTTTATTGTATTGCGGTAAAGAGAAAAAAAAATAATTATACCAAGCCAATCTTTCTCTCTACGGCAGTTTTTTTCAGGGAGAGAAATATGTAACACAATTACAACCACGCCTGTTCGATATAAATTCATGAATCGATTCCTGATTCAAAGCATGAAGGCTTATGTTCGAGAATTTGTTGTTGATTGGATGAAGCCGAAACATAATGACTACTGGATTACAATACTGGTCTAAGAATGTCATATCATATAAGCACATCTTTAGGCATTTTTTAAAATAAAATAAACATTTCTCCAAGAATTGATAACATCGCTTTGGGATGGCGAACGTGTTCATTAAACTTGGAGATTCAATATTTTTTATTTGGGTTAACAAGTTGGTTGTCCCACCACCTCCCAGTATGCATATGCACCCGTTTTTCACAGCCGCCTTCCGCTATAGATCAAGAAAATAATCGGGTAAATTATGGATATATGGTCACGGCCCTCCTCGCTTCCCTCTCCACCTTCCAACAGATGTGGATCTCCAAGCAAGAGTACGACGAATCCGGCCCATCCATTGTGCACAGGAAGTGCTTCAAAGCGCCATCTGGACCATTGTCCTGCTCATCCTCATTTATTTATCGTCACTCGTCACCACCCACCAACACCGGAGGCATGCTGTGAACAAAATCTTCCAGCTCGCCCCACGAAGTCACTCGGCCATGACTTCCGCCCATTATTTATCAGCCTGGTCCCATGACTCACGGGACAGAATTTTTGCAAAGATTTATGAAAAATAAGCACATTTGACGAAATGAATGTAAAGCTTACGATTTTTTTTGAAATGTTTCGTCTTTAATTTTTAAATTTATTTCAATAGAAAATCTTAAAGAATACTTCGCAATTAGTATGAAGTCGAGTTGTTTCAATTTACAGGAGCAAAAATGCAACCACAAACCACATAAATAATAATATTATACAGAATATTGAAAAACAAATTTTTCTTTCAGAACTCATACAATAATCAGTAATATTCTTCAGATTTAATCATTTTGATTCCACGTTTTATAATAATCCACAAGAATAAAATTATAAGCTAGTATGTATAATCTTTTTGACTATTTATTCCTCATTCTTCCTGTACCATATTATGAAGCATATGGCCACCACGCTCCCATGACTCCCTATCACCAGCCAATTGATTTGCTTCCTCCCATACAATGCCAGCTCCTCTCAGTTCTGCCGAGTGCATCATATGGATAGTAACTGACGGTCGTCCAGGACGCCGGAGTACCATCGCTCGGAAGAAGAAGATACCGAAATTATTAATGCAAACATTGTGCATTGCACCTTATATGTTTATTTAAACTGTGTCTCTTGATCTCCGTCTTCTATTGAATGTTGGTGATCAATTTCTTTTATATTAAATCTCTCCGTTTCAATGCGTATGGCTTTCATATGCGGATATAGCTACTATCATCGCAGTGTCGCTGCAAGTCTTTTTGCTGTTCCAACTTCTACTGCAGCTATCTAGTGGTGAACCCAATAATTTCATTTATCCATGCCATTGGTTCTTAACATTCAAGTCGCGACACAAAAAGGGGTATATTAATTATGAGATTGGAAGATTGATTTGTTCATTTAATTTTGGCAAACTATAATAAAGTTGAGCTTTATTTATTTTTATATTTATTGAGAAAATAATTTATGTTCGCCTGTGTCTTTATGTAACAATTTAACACATTAAATAACACAACGTTCAAAAATGCTCGCCTTACCTTGCCATTCCTAATTCGATGCTCGATGTAGTTTGTACATGCTTGTCATTAAGTTTAATCTCTACTTAAGTTTATAACGCAAATCAGTTTCATATTTCGTCTGAGTGATAAAGTAAAGTCTTAATAAATATCAATTTACCAGCCACTTCTCACTTTTGAAACACTCAGGCAGATAATTTGAAAATTGTATATATGTTTATGAGAGGTCTGCACGGGCTTGGGTTTGGCCCGCGGGCCGGGTAACGAGGGTATTGATTCGGGCTCGGGCCCAGGCACACAACAAATATAGCAAAAATCGGGCTATTTCCGAATGAGCTCACCATTATCGTAAATCTAAATTTAATACTATAATAAACTTCACGTACTCGCTACAGTCATCTTTTCGACGCCTTGTTCGTTATTTAAAAACCTTATTTTCCCTTATGAACACATCCATTCGATAGAACAACACGCATTGTTCTCGGTTTATTGACTGCTTACACTACTATATTATTTTTTAATGGATAGTCTTCTGTTGAGGAGTTTGTACAATACGCATAATAAATTTCATAATATTATCCCGAATTTAGCATTTGTTAAATGTATTTTGAAAAACTGTACACACGATAATTAGTGAGTCAATTTTAATTATTTTTAATTTTTATTAGAATTGTCGAAAAAAAATCGGGTTTTTTTCGGGCAAGGATGAAAAATGTCGGGCTCGGGTCGGGTTCGGGTAAGATTTTGGAAATGAGCCCCGGGCTCGGGCCGGGCCGGGTTGGAGGTTTTCGGGCTCGGGCCGGGTAAAATTTCAAAATTTCGGCCCGTGCAGACCCTTTAATGTTTATTTACGAAAATAATCATTGTTTTTTAAACTAAACCGATTAAATTTCAATTCATATTCTTAAAGGCAGTGAACATATATGCCAGTAACGAATAACTAGTGAATATCATTATAACAAAGAGAGAGAGAGAGGTAAAACAAATTCTCATAATCACAAACTTCAACATTTTGTAGCGTTCAACAAAAGGCCAATGAGATAAATACTAGCTATCCCAGTGATACACAACCTGCGGTCCGCAATGACATTCCATGCGGCCCAATATGACAAATTTCAATGGGTCTTTTTCTTGAGAAATTTTCACGGACAACGAAAGAACAATATGTATAATCTTGTAAAATTTTCAATTATGTATTGAGAATACCTTTATTCCGGCTCCCTCGATAATCGAGAAGGAGCCTCCTATCCGACACTCAGGAGAGGGATTTTGGGGACGGAGTAGGAGAAACATGGAACTCTTTAAAACAAAACACGATCTCAAAGCGTTATGTGGGTGCGTTAGCACCCATTATTTAATTGTTTATGGTTTACACAGACGTTATACAACACACAAATATTACGATAGCGAAGAAGATATCAGAATTTGACGCGAATTTAATTCTGATGGAGAGGATTAGGCGCGTGCATTCTCAATGCAGTCCAATCTCTCACTGCTGTATGAAAACAAACGGTTACTTTAGAAAGAAAAAACAATGGCCGTTTCAAAAATCGTTAACACATGCGCCCGCTGATAAGGGATGATTTATCGCCTTATGAACTTTTTATGAAGCACATGCATTGTCGGGCGTCAAGAGATAAGAGAAATTGAAATAACTCTACATTGCACCGCTATAGATTGCAATATAGATTATTATAAGAATGAATTTATTTCCTGATATCGACTGACTCATTGACTGAGGTGAACAATAGATCGTTCGAGAGAGTTCTAATGACCTACCACATAAGGCGGTGTCAGTATTTACTAAAAATATCGATAATTTTACCATTTTTACCTACGCGGCCCTCGAACTATCTGAAGATTGATTATCTGGCCATTCTTCTAAAAAAAGGTATGCATCACTGGGTTATCCAATCATTAAACATACTATTTTATGGATTAAAATAAGAACAAATGATTTCAACTTGACCTGCTTTAAACACTCTCTTGGGAAACGGATACTTATCTATTTGAGGGCCGAAAACATTTTGACTTAAATTTAAGTTTGATAATTGTCGAAAACAAATTCGAACATTGAAATATTATACTTAAACATGTCTTAACATTCGAAAAGTATGTAAAATATATTTCCTATGTACGTAAACGATTATTATCACATAACACAGTAAGACTTAAAGTGCCAATTCAATAGGTTGAAAATGATTTTCCAATTGGACTTTTATGTCCTTCTATTTTCAAATGTCTTGCGATATTTGAAGCCATAACATGAATAAATTGTAAAATTTCATATTAGTACAGCTCGGTTAAGTGTGTACTTAGTGAAAAACTTAGAAACTGAAGAAGGCAATGAATTGGATGGGGAGAAAGCTAGTTGGAGTGGCAGTCAAAGAGCAACAGTTATCAGGTCGTTCAAAAGCTGAATCTGATAATATCAAAATAAAGTACTTACTGTACTAATGAAAAATTACCTGCGGCACTTTTATATTTATCGAAGTGTTTTATTTTACGGTTAATTCAGTATATATTAGGATATCTTCTACCTACGCCATTAGTAATTTCAAATATTCGTTGAATATTAATTTTCAAAAATCGAACACATAAACCCGAAAAGAATTCGAATATTTTTGAATAATAGAATGTATAAATTTCATCATGTTTGTATGAGCATTGTATTTTGATGATTATGTGCGAGATGCATTTATTAACTGTATATTGAATAAACAAAAGAGATTATATCCATGTAAGTATTTATTATGCGTTTCCGGATGTTTTTTTTATTGCTCTTAATGGTTAAATATACATTAATACTGTTAACAAATAATTAATTAAATATTCTAATAACTAGTATTTATCTATACAAATTTGGTAGGGAAGTTCGGCATCATAGACACTCTTGCCGTCGAACGCCAATCCATAAATCCAGCGCTGTGGAGTCGGAGTCGGAGTCGTGGAGTCGGGGCTTTTTGGCCGGAGTCGTACTCGGAGTCGGATATTTTGAAAAGTTTGAACTTTTTATTTTTGCATTTAATATGTCAAATTTGGCTTTTGGCCGCATTTATATGGTTGATGTTTAATTGAATACACATAAATAGGAAAATTAGGGAAAAAAAGTGACGATATTAAACTTTATTGTTTCGGAGTCGTGTTTTTGGTCAATGTTGGAGTCGGAGTCGTGGTTTTGGTAAATGCTGGAGTCGGAGTTGGACTTTTTTTACCGACTCCACAGCCCGGCATAAATCAATGTAACCTTTCCACAGCCCAGACTGAAAGACTACGTATACAGACCAATAAAGTTTAAAAAAAAAATGATTTATGTTTAACAAGCACCTTCATATAAAATATACCAATCGAAGCCGGTCGAAATATACTACTTCGACCCAGCTTGCGCGTCGCGAACTTTAGACTGTGGGTAAGAAATTTTATAATTACATGCGGGAAACCAGATTTTGTTTCAAAGAAATCCCTTTATTCCAGCGGTATATTCGATAATCGATTTTTTTTATGATTCAAGCTAAATCAGATATGGGATTGCTCGTATTTAAATTGAGAACAAAAATAATTCATTCAGAGAATCGTTCCAAAAATTTCAGCGCGTTTATGTCCATACTGGGATTCAAACCCGTGAGCACCAGAGCCGAATACAACAAAATTACCCACTCGGTGACAGACCCAGAAAAGATATCTCTTTATGGTTGGGGTTTTCATAAGATCGTTTAAATACTGGAGTGTCGCTGTGTCTGGCAATGTAGTAATGATTATCGGTTATGTTATTTTTACCATTTGTTGAAAGCTTAACATACCAGTAGGTACATTGAAATACAAAATAAAACGGGCAAAGAAATGTCTCCGCGCGACTCATATATCAGTAATAGGATTTATACGGGTAATGAGACAGTGATAAATCTGATATTCTGTGTCAGAAATAGTATACTGATTGTTTAATGATGGGTTTCTCAAACTTTTCCTATTTCGTAGCACCTTGGTTATTGGGTTATATAAATAAAACACGAGCGTTAAATCAATAAAACGTTATTCAATACGGTCGTTCTTACATTGACAGGGAAAATAATGGTTTTAACAAATATCTTTTTAGCTACATTGTGCCAATTCCGCTTGCTATAACACGATAAATGCGTGCTGAGCATCACAGTCAATTAATAATTAAATTTACTATACATAACTCTTGCGATAGTAAGATAGTCTGAAGATGATTCTGAAAGAGGCGAAACACGTGTCACGAAAGAAGAACAATATGTGGAATAATCAAACTTGTTTTCAATTTTATATTATGATATTTTCTTATCCTTTTCTTTTATTTGATCAAAATTGATTACTGGCTGAGTAAATTTGTGACTCGTTTTCGTGGACACAACCAGTGGAATTTCTTCTATCTTATATTGAGGTGCGTCTTGCTTCATTTAATATATTTAAATATCAACAGCTTAAAATCATAAATTTGTTTTCCAAAGATCTGACAATTATGTAGAAGGCAATACTGTCGATTGATATCATTTAAAAGTATACATGACAATTAGTAAATATATTAAGCATAAACGCTAAAATCATTTTTTTTTATAAGCGTAAGTGCCATTCTATAAGCGAAATCAATAACTTAACATATAATATAATGGAAAGCGTCATTAAGCAAGCGATAAACAACGAATTTCCATTTACAAAATATTGAAGTGACAGTCCACCGTTCACATTAAAATATAAAAGCAACTAAAAAAAGAGTTTAAGTGATTTCAGTGAATTATATATATGTGTATGAAATATTAAAGAATTTAGATTGAGAAGAACATTTCTGATAAAGTAAAACAACAGTTTTGATGACGGCGACGGCCGACGACTTTTAAAGTTTTACCTAGTAAAAGCCCGTTCAATCTACAATGTATGTTCTATAACAGTTTTTTTTGTATTTATTTAATATGATGAGATAACGTCTATTTCATTAGACCATCTCTTTACATTGTTGAACTATCAAAACGTAAATATACATATTTGTTAAGCCGAAAGTAATACGCCTAATAATTTTGGCGGAGTATGCTACTTATTTTTCCTGTCTTAGGGGCGCGCAAACGAAACAGTTTGACTATCACTGACACAGATGATCACTCTTGCTTCTTTATTCTTTGACTCTGTATTATATCTTGAGGGATGGGACAGTGAAAGGACTAATACATACTATGTCATATTTAAACGCAAAAATTTTATCTCGGATTTTTTTCATTTCGGCATGCTGAAAAGTATCAGATTTTCACAGGATGATTATGAAATAACAATTTTGTGGCGAGCTAATTTTATTTATTTTTACCATAAAACAATTATTATATCCTTAGATTTCCTATGTAAGCTTTATTATACACAGTCAGTTTTCGACTTACGACGGGGTTTCGTTCCACCACCTAGGACGTAAGTTAGTAGAATTTCATTTCAGACATAAAAAGTGCGAGGTACGTTAGTGGTACTTATTTCAAAATATCTACTTTATAATAATAATTACATTAATTATCATACTCAAGGTTAAATCGATACTGGAAAAATCATTCGATATTCTATAATTAGTGGCTAAATCTCCTCCTCTTATTCGCCAGATGTCAAAAGTCGCCAGGACCAAAATTGTGGTACGTTTTTGGGTCAATTTGGTCGTTTTGGTCTCCTTCGTAAGTCTGAATAGTCGAATGTCGAGTACTGGCTGTATATCCGTTTCCATTGTATAATATGTGGACTCCACCCACCCATTTAGCTTAAAATATATTAGACTCGTAATAGAGCATCTATACTAAAGTTATTTTTATGAGAACTGGTTAAATGTCAATCTAAGATTCGAACTTATGGACACTTTAACCGAATAAGATCATTTAAGACGTTTGACAGCTCGATTACTGTTTATAGATCTGGCTACATAATTCAATCATAAATGATAACCTTATATTGTTTTCATTTATTAACAGTGAGATAATTAGTATCGGTAATTGTTCTATGGCAAATACTGCAACAATGTAATATAATTTGAATAGTTATTTAAAGATATACAAGTACGCACTTGCTCATTAATTTGTTTACCATAAGTCTGCTCGTTGATTGGTTGTAAAATTGAAACCAAGGCTGCTTAAGAATACATACCTACAATTTAAGATTTAACTATCCGAAGTTTTGCGCATCCAATAAATAAATGCAGATTTAATTTAAATAAAAAATACCATCATAATAATGATTTCATTTCCAATTCTAGTAATTTCTAATTCAATAATAAAATATTATGCAAATGTCATATTCTCGTCGTGTTCCAGTTTCAAATGTGCAATAGGTACATCGTTATAAAAGAATCTAGGATCTCTATGATAATGAATACTGACAGCAGTCCGTTCTAAATTTAAAAAGCCCGCGATTATGACGAAAATGTCATCTAATGTCATCTTACCTATTGAAATTGAATTCAGTGCTTGCTATTATAGTCCGGTGCAGGTGCACTTGGACGGCGCGTGCGTGCGCATTCCACGATAAGAGAGGAGCGCTGCGTGTCTAGCCGGGCATTGCAGGATATGAAATATCTTAGCATTTAACTTTTAAACTGTCACAGAAATCCACTGAATGAATCTTGTAAAGAATTTCATGGATACTATAAGACCAACAATAAATGTGTCGAGTATTTATTATATCATTTTTAAGGTGTTCACTGTCAATACTTGGTGGAATGGCATTATAAAATAATAATAAAATATGGTTAGTACTTAGTAATTATGATCTGTTTCGTTCATCACGAACATTATCAACTGATCCAGGTCCTGGTCTAAATAATTTCAATGTGGAAAAAGTACTAAATATGTTTTATTATGTATTGTGTCAATTGCAGAAAATCGATTATGAATTAATTCGGCCAATCTTACCATTCGTTATTTTTTTTGATTTTACCGTATATTTTACAACATCGATACTGTCTTGTTTAGTTAGAAAATATTCGAAATTTGAATGGCGCGAAATAAATATACAATTTCTGTGCATGTTGTGTTGGATGCATCACGATTTCATTTATGAAATGTATGTATTTATCTACATTATTTAATATCCAAACGAAAAAAACCTTCAATTTATAATAACGAATATTAGATAATAAAACGTTGAATCCCTAACCTTCAATCCAGTTTGCGCATGTATTCAACGCTTATAGAGCATCATACGAGCCAAATGAACCAATAGCAGCGGCTCGCGCGTAGGCTCGTCGATCCCACTACCACCATAGTATTGTTGTCTCTTTTTCGCTTGTGAATTTAGTATTTTCGTTTCGATTTAACGCTCTGGCTGATTTTTGCGTCGGCGACATGCCTCCAGTACGGCAAACGCCATATGTAGTGACGTTTTTGTAATGCTTAAAATACGAATTATAAACATTTTTCCGCCGTTTAATATCGCTTTTTACCCGCATATGATCAACATATAAAACTCAAGTGTAAATTGTATGTGTACGGATCGTATTCTTTAGCCATATAAGAACTGTGGTAAAACATCGTGCAAGTTTTGCGTTCGGCGCACCGCGTCGTATTTCGGTTTACGGCTATCGGAGTGAAGTCGTCGCCAAGTCGTTTAACAATACACATAGTAGAGGCGGATCAGTGAATGCTTTTTTCGCATGGCAACATTCATTCAATCAGGCTTGCGCAAACGTCACACCGAATTCATAACGTTGGGAACCAAATTTGAATGTTTTGAAAAGGCCGCTGGAACTATATGATTTCGATTGTCGATTATTTAAGAGTGTTTTATAATATTTGCATGTTTTTCATGATAAGTTTCTGCAGTAACTTTTATCATTGAACTATTTGAAATATAAAATTAAACTATAACGTCAAATGTAATATTTACACATTATAAAACAGTAACAAATCGTAAAAAGTGGGTGGAACAATTTTCACGACTATATTTCCATAATTCAAATGTTTTATTGTACGTTTTGCATATATAATACATAGACTAATATTTTAACCAAATAACAAAAGTATTGGATAAAGTTTAGTTTGGTTTAAAAGTGTGTCGTATTTATTGCGATAAAATGGATTCCGACGATAATGTAGGCAATATTGAAAATGACGATTATATTCTTTATGTTCAAAGAGGAGAAGAAGAAGAAGAAGAAAAAGATGGTCCTATGAATTGGAGTGCTTTAGATTCTGATTCCGAATCTGAAAATGAAAATATTCACAGCAACTTTTTAGCTAGTCTCGATAAATCTGAACGAGTGTGGACAAGTGACAGTAATTATACTCCCCAGGTTCACAATTTTGACGAATCGAAAGTTAATCCTGGATATAAGTTGGATTTAAAGGAAAATTCGTCACCCGCTGATTTTTTCGAGCAACTTCTCGATTTGCAAATCGTAGAAAAAATTGCCGAAGAAACCAATAAATGCGCCAAAACTGACGAGCACACAAGTAGATTCCCGAGATCAAAGAAATGGAGAGACACCAACGCGCCAGAGCTGTATGTGTTCTTCGCCCTTACTTTGCTTATGGCGAGAAAGAGGGCTTTCAGACTTCAAGAATATTGGTCGACGACTCCCTCAATTAATCAGCCATTCTTTTCAAAAATAATGCCCAGGGATAGATTTCTGATGATATTGTCGAGGCTATCTTTTAATATGAATCACGATCCAAACAACATGCTTACGATGATTCAACCTTTTCTCGACAGAATACGAGAAACCTTTAAATCTGCTCTGGTGCCATTTCAAAATCTACGCATTTTGGAGAGTCAGTCGGCCCTACTCGGTCACGACGTGTCACATCCTTACATATCTATACCAAAGAAAAAGATTTTCATGAACACTTTTGTTCTGTACGATGTAAAATCTGACTTCATTGTCGATCTCGTCGTTCAAGTTGGATCTCGGAAGTCAGTTCACGCTTCGGGTGGTACCGGAGTGTCAGGCGCTGTAGTCACCACGCTGATGGAAGATTTTTTTGGCAAAGGCCACATCGTTCATACCGATTATTGGTACACAAGTCCATTGCTCTACAATTTTATGCATTCCAAGGGAACGAATGCCTGCGGCGTCGTTCTGCCTGCCCGAGCTGGCATGCCGACATTCAAGGAACTTGTTAAGGACGAATCCGACTTCAAATGCACCGACAATATGATGGCGATAAAATGGAAAGATCGTAGCGATGGATCATGTATGCTGTCGACAATGCACGATGCATCCTTTATCGCTCCGAAAAGAAACGACGGTAAAAGAAATGTAGCAATGAAACCACTCGTCTGTATAGATTACGAAGCAAGTAAGGTAACCACCAATAAATCAGAATTGCTCATCGGACAAGTTGCATGTCTTAAAAACTGTTGTCAGTGGCACCATAAGATAGCTTTCCATTTTATAGATTTGATTTTTGTCAATACACATGTGGCCTATGAGGCAGTGACAGGCAAAAAAATTGCCCTGGCCAATTTCCAGCTTGAGCTTATCAGTGATCTGGTGGATAGGCATCACGCGCCCGCGAAGATCCGCGTCAACCAAGTAGCGACATCGGCGGTAGCAGCGATAGCAGCGACCTCTGTCCGATTCAGTGGGCGACATTATCTAAGCAAGGTGCCAACGAAAATTATAAACGAAGGGAAGAAGGTGAGACAGCCAAGAGATATATACAGACGGTGTCATGTCTGCGCAAATACCCAACTGAAGACCAAGAGACCACAGAAGACTCGTTACGTTTGTCTCGATTGTAATGTTTCACTTTGCGCGATTCCTTGTTTCAAGATTTACCACGAAAACAAAAACTTTTAAATACTGGACTCGAAATAAAAGTAAGTATTTTTTTTAGATACCATATTTTTATACAATTGTTGCATGGAAGAATCCAAGCGTTCTTACTTCAGATCTAATTATTATGGCCATCGGATTTTTCCAGGAGGTTTATTTTCACATCTCATAAGTTTAGTGTCCTGGCAACACTTGCATGTCGTCGATGTTAATTTTATTATTCGCTCTACACTAGTTTATGTCGTTGTTTTTACAGTAAACAGAGATACCGATTGTTGCTATCTTCACTGCCCTTATTTGCCCCAACACGGCCCAAACATCAACGATGTCTGTAGCTGACACCTTTATATTGAAATCATATTGATTATATTTGGCATGAAAATAATCGTCAGAACAATTTCAGACCGGCTACTAGATGTGAGCACAGAATTCTAAGCTAGAGACGACGTATTTTTAACATTATCAAGATTACTTTTTTCAATATCTAATAAGTACATACATACTCTTCTATTATCTATTGGTCTATTAGGGCCATTCGTGCCCTGAATTTGATGACATTTAGGTTTCTCAATTTTTGCAATGGCTTTCGTCAATATGTATTTATTGCGTCCATTAAAAATGAAATCCCCAAACCCGTTGTGTTCCTCATTTGAAAATTCCAAAAAAGCAAGAGCATGAATAAATCGTCGTATTGAGGTGAGCATTACAAAGACATTGGTACGGGTCTACTGATCAATGTATTTTCATATAAACCTGATCCTCTTTTTGCACGGTTTTAAAATAACACGGTTTTAAAAAAGTATCGAGTATTTTATAAAAAAAAATACACCGATTTTTTGCTTTGGCATAGTTGACAACACTAATAACCGTTATTATACGAATATATGATATGATATGATCATATTTACCAAAAAATTGCGCTGCACAGTCGCGTATATATTCAAGATACTCTTGAAAATGTTTCTTCATTAAATATTTCCAGCAATGAGAGTGATTTTTCGACACCAAAAAAAACCAGTAAACGGGCACGTTCATTATCAAGTATTGTTGAATGACACTGAATGAATATATTTCGCAATTGTAAATTTAATGTAAATCGAAAATTATTACGAGTAAAACTTGTACGTGTAAATGATAAATAATTCGAGCATTCGAGTTTGAGCATTTTGTATTTGAGTTGATTTTCAGAAATGTAACCTATCTACCATGTTTGTATGTATATTGTTTTACACGGTAGTCTTTGGAACTTATTCCCCGTGCAAAAAGAGGATCGAGTGTAGATGTTTTTGGTAAACATGCATACTTGAAATTTCGCTAGCGGCCAAGAAAGAATTTGAAATGGCAATCGATTCGATTCTCCTCCTTACAATGTCTATGACGATGCACGATCTAAATTCAAAAGTACCGCCAGTTATGATTTTGATGTCGTATTACCGTAAATTCATATTTAAATCGAATGATTCGCGCCATTTAATTTGCCGTCATGCTGTCTGCAAATCACTCGCTAATCTCGGTATAAGTTTTGCAGCGGTTAAATCGGATTAAAACTTATCATCGGATGCATTTAGTAGGCAGTGCCAATTATGCAAGTTATTTGTTGCTCAGGGGCTCGTCCGACCGCTGACTAGCTCAAGATGAGAGAATTTTCCTCTACTTGTGACGTACGTATCTGTGAATTTATTAGACAGTGACTATAAACATTTCAATCACTTATTTATTATATTATTATAAGTTTTTGGCCAAAATTAGTTATTTAAGCCATTTTGTGAGAATATTTCTAAATATACTGATTTCAAATAAATCCTGTGCCCATATTTATATTTCTACATATAGGATATTTTGTGATTTATATTTCTACATCACAAAATATCCTATGTGACGACACACGACCTGGCATATTTTTTCTGACCATGGTTTTGGCTTTATGTATCTTTTAAACAGGACGCACAATAAGTCCTATGTGCAAAATTAAAAGAAAAATAGTCGGCTTTAATGGAAATTTTATATAACTTCATTTATCTTTTTCAATAAGGTGTTACTTTGTCTACAATTAATACAAATAGTAAAAGAATAAAAACTTACGCCTCGAATTTTCCTAATGTACTTTATCTAATACGTGGAATAATCAAAGTTATTTTAAATGAGCTTCCACAAAGTTACCGCAGAAACCATCGAAAGTATTACTTAATCTCCATTGGATATGGTTTGCGGGAAACGCCGATATGGAATCCAATACGACAACTTAATAGAGAGCTATAAGTGCCTACTTTGTCGGTTCCGTAGCGCAGTGGTCAACGTCGTTGGCCTCCATGACGGACATCGCGGGCTCAAGTACCAGTACGAGCAGCTTTTTTACAGTCAATTAAGCGATTTTATTTGAAAGCATGGGTGTTTTTGCTGCCTTAAAAATTCTTTCCCACCCATCCGATCTTATAAGCGGGGCGTAGCGAGAGTGAATTACGAAACACTAGTCCTTTCCTAGCTTTATCCTTTCTCTCCCTTCTCTCATAAAATTTAAGAGAGGTTGAGAGACTGAGTAATTAGTAGTCCTCGTAGAAAAAAATGCTGAGATATCCATTCGGAGGCCAAATGCTTCACATTTGGAGCTTACATGAGTTAAAAATAAAGTAATGTAGCTGAGTGTCTAGTGCAGTGGTTCTCACGTAAAATTTGCATTAGGTCACATTAGGAACACCAGTGGTCCTACGAAAATGTCTGGTGGCCGCACCAAATTAACTTGTAATGTAACACATTTTTATTAAATATCAATATTAACTATCAAGCTTTTGGTGGCCGGAGCAAAGTCCTCTGGTGTCCGCACATGAGAACGACTGGTCTAGTGGCTTGCACATGAATACCCCATTTAAAAAAAAATGGATGAGCGGATGGGAATTTGAGATAACAGTTGTACATTCCTTCCAATAGAAATATGAAACTGCGTACTGGGATTAGAACCTGTGAGCTCCGCGACCGATTTCAACACCGTTGACTGACGGCATTTATGAATTTCGTTATTTTTCCAATGGCAAAAAGAAGGTTTCGTACGACTGGAATAATTTTTGTGCCATTTTTGTGCAATTATGTACCGAATAATTTTCCGCATCGCGGATTCGCGTGTTTCGCGCACCGCCGGTCGTGCCCCGCTGTAATCGCTGGCACTGACAACCTGCCAATGATGATACCGGTCGCGTGAAGTGTTAAGTAAAAATTTTCGGTGTATTTCAGTCGCCCGATGAGTGGACCGGATTACTTATAGAATGGCCAACAATCGGGTCTCAGTCAACGCGAGAATGGTGTGTGGATCCAGATATAAAACCATTAAAATTTTCAAAAATAATTATTACTCACGTTACGTACTGTGCAAGAACGAACAGTCTTTTTCGTGCCCGCTATTAAGTATAATTACACTATATTGTCATATCTGAAATCAGGACCTCCCAGAGAAAATCTGAGCCCTGGGGGTCACTATTGTTTCAGGCACTATGAGGATTGAAAAAAAATGTACTACGGTGAAGAAAATATCGTAGAAATATGTGTTCAAATGAAACACAAATGTTTATTGCACTCTTGCCACATTCTTAGTGAAGATCAGGACAGGTTTCGTTCAACTAATGAAAATTGATACTTTCGATGGATTTGGCGGTATCATTGTGAAAATTCATTTTAAAATCAAATTTAAAATAGCTTGGATTATCTATCTTAACTCAGATTATTATCCTAATTATTTATGACACGTGTTTCACCTCTTCCAAAGGCATCTTCAGACTTACTATCGCAAAGTCTGCTTATGTTTCACTTGTGCAATCTTTGGAGTTCTTTCATTTTGTAATTTATCATGTAAGAATATTAGAATCGCTCTTACTTTACGTATCTCGTGTCATAAATCGTGTCATAACACGTGGAATAATAAGTTATTTCATATTTTATATCAATGAAAATTGTTTTTTTTGTCTATTCCTGTGCCCTGGGGAAGATTGAGCGATTGATTTCCTAACAGTTCTCATTAAAAATAATCTCTGTAAAATCTGTAAAAATTCACTTTTCAAGTCAATATATAATCCACATTGGTTGAAAGCTGCCCGATATATATCATTCTATCCTATTTTCTAATAAATAATTAAAAAAAATAATATTCGTAGATTATTTACATTTGGCAGTAAAACGTAAGGGAGTCATGGGGTATATTAAATGTGTTCTGCTTTGAAGCTCGGAAGATACCTTTAAATGCTTTGATTTTTATCTAGTAGGTGTCTGAAAAAACCCGTAATAACAAAGAATACAGCTTAAATCAGAACTTACATACATTTTATGATTTCCGTTCAATAAAAAATTCTGTTTTTTACACCGTCAAGATAATATCAGTAACATATAAATATTTGTTATCATTTTTTCAGTTACTTAAAACAATCTGATAACAGTGCTTGTAACAGTTATTGGATAATTCATTTTTTATTTAATAAAAAAACATCGTTTTTTTAGAGCTCGCTCGACTTGTTAACGTCGGTCGTAGTTGTTAATTGACACATTCTGCTTCAGCCTGATTTGGGCCAAGATTGGGACAATAATTAATTAAGGCCAAGTTGATTGTAATTATTAATTAACAGTTGCATGAAACGGTGTCATATATTTATTATTATATACTATAGGTTGTTGAAAAAGAAGTGGTACAATTATATCGAGAATAAATATACACAACTAATTTATAATCTGTCATTACTGTCACACAAAAATCGCCATGTTTAAAACAGGTGTTTTATCTGAAATTTTGAGGAAATATAGTGAAGAAGCTGTGTAATAATTAAATGCTTTAAAATGTCGCCTTTTGATGTTGAAAATGTTGCTATAATATTATAAGACGTCTTCGATTGGAAACTCCTCGAAAAATATGTGTTCGGTAATTCTGTGTAATATTTTTCAAAAACATTAATCAATACGATCAGTGATCGCCAACTTGTGGTCGGCGAGAAAATTTTGGAGGTCGCCGTGTTAAAGCCAAGAATCCATTACATTATTTCAAACATGCAGACATATAATATAAGTTCTAGGTAATAATTGTACACATATAATATTTGAAAGGAAATCTAGGTAGTTAACAAACTGTGAATTTAGTGGTCAGTTAAGTCCAAAACTCGGACTGCCGGTATAAAGGATGTCATTGTACATTCTGTTTTTTCGATATATATATATTGATTCGTCCAAAGAAACCCATCACTTTAATTATAAGACATTCAATGTTGAAATGATAAAGTTTTTAGATGTTTTGTTTTATATTGAAACAATTAGTTTTGATTGACGAAACAAAATATGTACAAGCCCAGTGGAAAATCGATCAGGAATACAAAAATGCGAAAGACACTATTAAACCGTGTAAATATTGTAAATGCTGTAAAATAAAAATATACGGTTGATGTCTCTATGCTCACGGAAGAATATGAAACATATCACATAGCATTTCAACGCTTCGGTAATCATACAGTTATACCATAGACAATAATACAACGACGTAGGGAAAGTTCGGTAGACCATAGAGGAATGGACATTTCAGAAACAACTGTCTACTCAGCATCCTGTTGAATGTATGCTGAATAGTAATTGATATTGTTACTTCCAATATGCCTTTTGTTGTTAGATGAAAACACCAATTGGATGATACCATATAATTCGGGGGCACAATTCATTTAAAAAAAATGTATGCGAGAAAGATGTATGTTCCTATATCCATCTTTTATTTTTACCAATGTTATTTTTAGTCGATCAATCTGTTATTTTACGATGAGGATGAAGATAGAAGGATTCGGGTTAAAAAAGCTACCTCAAGCTAGCTTCACTCTGTTACTGTGGTCAGATGGAAATGTTGACATCACAGACCTTGATTAAAAAGTCCTTTTATGAAATTGTCCTTTGGGGACTCGACCTTTTGGACACCGCAATTGAATAGGACGAGCATCCGAGATCGATTACCATACGAGATGGCATCGAACGTTTTTGTTTGCCAACTATTTATTTATTTTTGAAAAAATGTTCGATACCTTTTTATTCGGCTTTAATTAATTTGGTCAGTATTTCATTCATTCTTTCATTCACCTCAGTGAAATATTTTTTTTTCTCAGTAAATATGTACATACAAATGGTTGAAGGGTCAAAAGAAATTCCTCATATTATCTATACCAGAGATGCACAACCTTTGTGGCATGGCAGAAGGGCCAGCTCATCAATTTTAAGATTGTTTGATGGCCGTGGGTGGAAGTGATTAAATTATCGTTATTGTTAGTGTCCATGAAATTGTTTTTTTTTTTTATGTTGTTTCCGTCATCCGTGTAAAGTTCTGAAGAAAAAAGGTCATTCATATTTGGTCGCATGAAATATCATTTCGGGCCACCGGTTGTGCATCACTGATCTGAAACAATCAAGTTACTGACAAAGATAATTATACACTGATCATAAAACAAAAAGTTACCAACTGACACAATGATTTGTTAATTACTAATGGCTTTATGAATTGCTACTGTTCATCAATTAAGCTACATATTTACCGACCGTTAATGCATTTTCCCGCTGAACACTACTGTTTATAATATGCCATAGTTTTTCCGTAAATTCTTCTTATGAATAAGCTTGGAAGTGTAAATTACTTTCACAAAATTTTCACTGGTGAAACAAGACTCGGACGACTGATTAATTCTCTATGAAACTTATCTACTCGCGTCTGAAAATAATAATATAAGGCCGTCCCCGCTTTCTCAGATGATCAAAGCGGGAATATTCATCGAGAGAGAGGAGTGGAAAATCCTGGAAAGGCAGTCGACCATTTCTTCGAATAGCAATTCTATTCCTGCATGAAAATAATATGAGAAACGAAAGAGAGTCAGCTGTCTGTTTCACGACCAACATAAATTTGAATTTAGAACACTTGTATTTGCTTATAATTTATGTTATATTGTACACAGTTTTTTACTTTTAATAAGGAGATAGCATGGAGAAGAAAACTATCTATTCAGTACTTTTAAAGGGAAAGACCAGGTTTCCTCATTTTCACATGACAAAAAAAGTTTATACTATATTAAACCAGCGATTTAAACCATATATATTTCAAAATAATCATATTTGTTTAAAACCACTTAAAGAAATAACTTTCTTTCTATAGATGTACCATCATTACTTGACCGCCGCCAAATTTCGGAACTAAAATTGTCTCCCTAAAGTGGATATCTGCAATAGCCATTTAAGTTATATTGTTTCGATTTAGATTTGTTTTCATCAAAGTATATTTTGCATATAAAAATGTATCGGTAAATATACAATTTTGGTAAAGTTCTGCAACACCACTCACGCGATGGTGGCGCCCTCACTATTGGTCAAGTTATAATGATACACATATAAAAGAGGATATTTAAACTAAATACAGTCAAACCTCCGAAAACACTACTCCGTAAAACACGCCGGCCGAAAATATTCGGCGCAAATTCCCCGATGGCACGGTCGCATTCCATTGTCGGTACTATGTAACGTTGCCGGCTGTTTATTCCGGGGCGGATGCCGATGCACACACACAGCCAACCGGCTGACCGTCTCTACGGTGCATACTCTCGCATACACTCAAACAACACGTGCCAGACAATACACGTCTGCGTGCGACTTTCATTTTGCTACATTTTGCGAGCGCTATGCATTGTATCACCTAGCAACCAAATATATTTACGCAAATATTTCGTTCAAATATTTTTTTTGCAAAACTCATATATAATCTTAGTTTGCATTTTTCGCGGAAAAAGACGAATTCCCTAATTTTGTATGAGATTCACGCCCCCTTTTACACTACTTCTTATACCACGGTCCCGACTATAGTGTTAGCGTGGGTTTAACTGTACGTGTATATAATATGGGTATTATTAATTTCCACCACTGCCACCGAAGCCAAACGACATTGTGCACTCGACCACGAACATGTTTATTTAAAAAAATCTACCGATTCAATGCCAAGTCAATAATGGTATCAAAAGAAAAATTTCAAGTTTTAAAAAATTACACCAAGGCTGTGGAGTCGGAGTCGTGGACTCGGAGCTTTTTGGCCGGTGTCGGAGTCGTCGCGGCGTTTTGGCCGGAGTCGGAAATTTTGAAAAGTTTGAACTTTTTATTTTTGCATATAATATGTCAAATTTGGCTATTGGCCGGGTTGGTAGGTTTGATATTTAATTGAATACACATAAATAGGAAAATGAGGAGAAAAAATTGACTTTTGTTAGCCGGAGTCTGAGTCTGAGTCGTGTTTTTTGTCAATGTTTGGAGTCGGAGTCGTGCTTTTGGTAAATGCTGAAGTCGGAGTCGATATCGAACTTTTTTTTATGACTACACAGCCCTGCTTCACACACTTAATGACTGTAGGCACTGAAAACATCCCTACAACTATGAGTACTATATTGGTACCTAATAACCGGTGCGAGATTAAGCTAATTCTCCCTCACCCTTCAATATATAATTGTATCAATTCATATAAATTAATATTTCTTTTCTTTTGTTTTCAGGTGAGACATGATTCGGGCTTGCATCTGACGTCATTTGAGGAATTGAAACGGATCTCTCAACGTAAAATTATTCTTAACCTTAGTTACCAAAAGCAATGTGCTTTTAATCCTACTGATTATTTTAAACTATATTTTAGTGCATTAAATCGTTAATTAGGTATATATCATTGATTAATTCAATTGGGCCATGATACAAAACATATAATAATTATGTTTAATCACTCTATTCCAGTGGTTCTCATGTGCGGCCACCAGAGGATTAAGCTAATATTGCTAAGAAAATATTGATATTAAAAATAAATGTGGTTTTACAAGTCAATTTCTCATGAAAGACTATGAAAATAAAATGTTTCGTATACAATTGATAACCATGTGTAGTTCCATTTGACATAGTAACCTCAAACTCAATAAACTCAAAACAAAATAATGGCCACCAGACATTTTTATAGGACAACTTATGTTTACGATGCGGCCACGGTGCAATTGTCAGTAAGAACCACTGTCTATTCTATGTCGAGGCATCAGGTTAAAAAACATAGTTTGAGTAACATGTCAAAACAACACAATTCAATGGTGTAAATTTCATGTTCATTGAAATAAAAATCTTCAAATGGAAATTTTATTATTACATTTACAAGCATCCTTTATTGAATGGTTTATGTTGAACGATACGATAATCGACTATTATTGTATACAATGAAACCCCGATTCTACATTTTTCAAGGGACCGTATTAAACAAACGAGTAATGCTGGGAACGATGCATGCGGGAAAGTTTTAGATATGAACTAAATGCCGGGACTATAGAAAATGAACGCACCACGCGGGAAAACAAATAATGCGAGAACGTAAGATCGGGGTTCCACTGTAACATCACCCCATTTTTCATTATATCCGAAATAAAGATACAAATGAAATATGTTTTTATTAACTTTCATGTCTAATTAATAAGATTTTTGTCAATCTCTGTCCACTTGAAGAAACTATGTTCGTATAAAATTATTTGTAAAAAGATTTAAGATAAATTAAAACGCTTATTTCGATTTTAAAATTGTACAATTTTCATTTTTATTATAATGTTCCATGTGAAATAAACGTTTAAACTTAGAATTGACTTTTTAGAATTAAACAGCTATGTAATTATTATTAAGTGTTGTTTATAAAAATATTGAACTACGCTATCAAAATACGATGAAAATATCACTTAATTTTTGAAACAATAATTTAACTATTCGATACTTATTAATATTATTATCATTGCTCTCATATTTCAAATTCGAGTTTTTGAGAATTTAATGTTGCAATTAACACTATTAAATATTTGATTCATCACAGGCGTGAAAATATTTTTTGAAATATGCACTTTAAAATATTCCTGCCGATTACTATGTATGTTTTAAAATTAAGTTTTTCTTTAAATAAAATATTTTTATAACATTCATGATCTTCATTTCGACTGTTCTAGACAAATCTAGAAGAACTAAAAATAGTATGAACGCTACACTTAAATCTACATCGATTACTTTTTCCAGGGGGATTTGATAACATTATATCTGTAAAAATAGTGTGACTTTATAAATGTTTTTTTTTGCTTTCATTGTAGAAAAATATTTTCTGGGGCCAAACCAAAAACAGTTAACAACCGACCCTAAGAAGATCTTGCTACAGTATTGACAGCTATACACTTCGTCAATGCACTCGTGCTTGACGAAGTCTATAGTGTTCACGATAAGCGAAACCGGCATTGATCCTAATAAATCTAATAATAATTCTAATAAAAGTGGTAAAAACTTTGCCCTACCGATCTGGTGTACCCGGG
This sequence comes from Himalopsyche kuldschensis, assembly GCA_028554975.1. Taxonomy (NCBI): domain Eukaryota; kingdom Metazoa; phylum Arthropoda; class Insecta; order Trichoptera; family Rhyacophilidae; genus Himalopsyche; species Himalopsyche kuldschensis. The sequence goes on from JAHFWI010000005.1 coordinate 6,254,371, forward strand.
TTCAATTCCCGGCGAGCTCAGATTATTCCAATTGAAAAAGAGATCTTGGACTAGGTGTAAGTAATTTTTCACGACTGATTAATTATTTATCATCGATTTTATCTCGTATAATTTAAACCACAGGCTCCCAACCTTTATCGGGTGGCGACCCCTTATTATAAAAAGCCACGTGAACCGCGACCCCGATCCAATTGAAAAGGGTATTTTTCATTAGGAATATTTTTAACTAAGTTGGTGACCCGTGGATTGGGATCCCGTGATTTAAACGGTGATCTGAAATATTTGGCGCATTGGCATTAGCTGTAATGCCAAATATATATTTTATTTAAATTTAATAAAAAAAAAGTGTAGTGGAATAAGTACAAAACGTGTGGTATTATTTTTTATTATTTTTATAAGTGTAATACCTACAATGATTACTGTCCACTTGCATATTAAATCACGTTTTTACAAAAACTAAACCAACTTTGTAATTTTAACACAATTGTAATTTTATGCATTTCCGAAAAACCCCAAAGCCGCATTTTTATCAAAAAGCTGAAGAGTCGCCGTTAAGCTCGTCAATATATTTGTGTTTAGTCGATAAACCCATATTACATATTCTAAGAAATCGTTACCTTCCTTTGGTCTTTGCAGTTCAAGGAACGCCGTACTAACCACGGCAATAAAATATGAAGATTGTCTTTGATCGACGCAATCGTTCTCCCGCCTGCATCTAAATCTTTGGTACAACTTCACACAATCCGTTTTGAAGAACGGCAGCGCTGTTTGCTCGTTAGTAGGCGGCGCTCGCCCACTTTTCTTGTGTTTTTGTTGGAGGGCGGCAATCAGACGCTTTCCTACGAATCCACCATGGGCGGGCCGGAGAATAACTTACCTCAAAACCTGGATGACACTCCCGTGTATAAATCATCGATGACATTTTTTTTTAATTACAAGCCTAACAATTTCGAACCTTCTTACCATATTATTTTTTTGAATCGTTCGAATTTCATACTTTGAGGTTTTTCGCTAACGGCCTGGGTTTCGCCTTACGGCATCTTCAGACATTGAAAGTAATATTAATATAGAAGTAGATCACTAAGTGTAATTGTTACTAACGTTATCTACAAGCGAAGGTTTTGATGTTCTTGAGTTTCAATTAATTGTGTGGGTAAATTATAATTATCGGGTTTTTTAACTGTAGTAAATATGTAAAACGTCGTTGAATATATTTATGGGTAGAATTGACAATTGCCAGTATTCACTCTAGGCCACGCTGACTTGATTTCAACTAAAGCTATCTTCATTGCATTTGAAAAATTTACAAATCTATTCGGGGATCGACATAATCTCGATTCTTCACTCCAGTCAATATACTCGCCTAACACGACGGGCACTCCGTAGTACATATTATACACAGGATACTTTGTTTCAAACTGATTTCAGTGGCTGAGCTTGTCACTCCAATTTGTTTTATTTTCTATTATCAAGCACACTAGTGCATAGTTCAAAATCAGTACCGTGCAGATCTGGTCGGGCCATGAATGTGAGGGATAAATTCCTTTTTCTATGCCGATAGAGTTGTGAAAGGCGGTCATGAAACATTGGCTGCATATAAGCAACGGGTGGTGATGGGAAAAACTAACTTGTTATATTTCAAACGCCTTCGCATACACACGCCACTGCCGAATAAAGCTATCCTAACATCCGGAAATCTTCTTTGATTCGGTGTAACGTCTATCTTCGTAGAAATGGTAATGCGACGGGCAGCGCAAGTCGGGAAGATTTTTATTCCTTTGTTTTCGAGTTCTGTTTTTATTTTATTTCAAATTTCGCCTCCTCCGCCTGTGATCATACACAGAATCAAAAGGAATTCTCTCAACTGTAAACAGATGTTTACAAAAAACAAAAAAATTAGGTACTTCTAACGCATGCATGTCTACTAAATCAAATCAGTTTTTTTAAAGCGTTTTAAGTCGGTAAATATAATCAGACAACGTCATAGAGAAAAGTCTTCAAAGAAATATTATTGAAGCTTACGCGAAGTAACGTACATACAACGAAATTATCTCTCTTGCGTAAGAGAAACGTCGACTGTTCTGAGAGCCCAATGGAAAAATCATAAAAAAATATCGTGAATACACAAAGATGCTACGTGTCATCATCGTGAAACAAACAGCAACGATAGGTCGATACATAAGATTCGTATCTCCGTAATTCTAGTGGAACTAGATACGTCGAAGTATTAAGTTCCACAAGAATCATATAATATAATAAGATAACATTTCTAAAATCACGATATCAGCAATAAAAAAATATTTCAAACATATTAGAACTGAACACAAAATTTACCGTATTACTACTCCGGTCCGTGGTGCTGTGGTCAACATCGTTGGCTTCCGTGACGGACCACCCGGATTTAAGTCTCAGTACAAGCAGATTTTTTCAGTCAATCTACCGATATGTTCGAACGCAATTGGTGTTTGTGAGGTTATAAATGCCTTCCAATCACTTCGATCCAGAAAAAGCGGCGCGTAGTGAAAGCGATTAGCTAACCACTAGTCTTGTCCTAGTGCTCTTTTCTTTTCAATCCCTACTCTCTAATTTTTAAAAAATATTTGGCTTTACAGCTTACGCCAATGCGCCAAATATTCTGAGTTGTGAAAGTCATTCGAGATTAACTCGATGGTAAATAATGTATCAGTTGTGCACAAAATCAACGATAAATAACATACACCCAGCCCAAGATCTTTTTTTTTGTTCAATTGAAAAAATCTGACCTTGCCGGGATTGAGCCCGGGCCCCCCGATTGCTAGGACAAAGCTCTTGCCACTAGACCACAGGGACCGACTTATATTAAATGGTTAAAAATGAATTACTGAGAATTCAAAGAAATTGATAAATAGACTTATTGTCAAGTTAATTGCATGTTCAGCAAAGTGGGTGGCTGCGGGCTAATATACGTGTTTCATATGAGAATTAACTGCTTAACACCAGAAAGTAAAATTGTATATTCCACTTCTCTGCTTTAAATCAGTTAAAAATTGCAATGCTATATCAGTAAAGAATTGGTACACTAATGCAGCGATCACCAAACTAGGGCCCGCGGGCCAGGTCCGGCCCCCTAAAATCTTTGAATTTTTGTGTAAATTATTTATATAGAAAATATTAATTTAAAAAGAAATTTAAGATTTTATTGTGATTTTACAATACGACATGTGTTTCAATTTATCAATTGGGATAAGCATAAAGTAAGCATTATGATTCTATAATCATATAAACTAATATTCTAACTGGATTCCAACACGAATTTATTTATCGACCGGCCCGCCATGTTTTTAAAAATTTCAATCCGGCCCGTTTCTCAAAAAGTTTGGTAACCGCTGCACTAATGTCTACAGTTTATAATCTTACAGCAAAGTTCGTGACATAACTATTACAATAACCTAAAGTATCAATTTTAATTTAAAAATGAAATGTAAGCCAGGCAACTGCGGATTCCTTCGAAAATATTTGCAGGTACAATAAAAGATATAGCGTTCACAATATCCTCGTAGAACGTATCAATTGAAAGTGTATGAATGAGCTTTAGATGTGGGTGCATGTTTGAAGAAATTCTCTCGATCTGAAGGAATGATTATTCACTGTGCTACGCGTGTCGTAGAGGGCGTTCACTGTCGTCGAGGGACGCTATGGTAGCTTTTCCAGGAATGTAATAGAGTTAACGCACCTTTCTGAGATTTCGTATTAGCTTTACAAGCTGTAATTTAATATGTTAATTGGACAGCATTAGTGACTCGCATATTATTAAATATACAAGAAACCCAATATTTTTCTGGAATGAAAACATTTGCTAACCTTACTTTGAAATGGTTATATATATTGTCATTTTTGCCTAAAATTACATTTTGGTCGGAAGATTTGTACTAACCACATTCTATCATATACATATATGAATTTCCGAATTATCTATGGTTGAATTCCGGAGTTCTTATTATACTTAATTTATTTGAGTATTAAGATTGTTATCATTATTTCTATCATTAGATCGTTAAATTCATCAATATAATGGTTTGAGCTGTGAAAAAATATGCTTAAAATAAGTAATTTGAAGCATTTTTACTCGCTCATTGATACAAGTGAATTTTATCTTTTGAATTAAATTTTATAATCAATCCAAACTTCGAACGCTCATATCTCAAAACAGTGTAAATAAGAGCTAAAACCTTTTCAATGTAAGGTGTCGTAATGCTAAGTCCATTAATGTGACTTGCTATGCGATTTTTGTTGCTTTGGTGTGACTCGTGTTTTAACTGTGTAAGAAGTGTATGAATCAGACTTCAAAAGCTTTTCTGTTGTTGTTTGAAAGTTGGTTTGAAGTCTGGATTGCATTGTTGCCACAACCACCAGGGCAAGACACGAAACAATCGCACAGGATCACATACTTTGCGATTGTTCCGGGCTTAATACAACGTATACTCAATATAACCTTCTTTAAAGTGACTCAGTACTACCAAGCACAACAATAATTTTTGGTTATTTCTTCGTATATTTCGTGTGATGGTGGTGATGGGGTTTATTGTTGCTTTATATCGATTGTTATTTCGCTATAGGATCATGTCGATAAATCATCGACTCTTAAACACATATGACATTGTTTTTAAATACAATACAGAGATCAAGTGGTCCAATACAGTCAAAGCCTTGGGCTTACCTTTGGTAGTGAATTATTTTTAACGAACACACCGCGATTAAAAAGCGCCAAGCAAAAGTTACAAAAGCCAAATTGTGTTTTATGCTTAATGCTTGGAGTATACTTTCCCTTAAAAGTATTCTTCTATTATATACAACAATAACTCGTCCAAATATGGTGTATTTTAATTATGCCCACTACTCGCGAGTTCATTCGTGAAAAATGTAAAAATTTTCAACAATTTTCGACAGTGGGGACATCATTTTAACCCAACGATATCTTACCTGCAGAATTATGAGGACAAAGCGAGTGAGAATCGTTATAGACCGAGAACCATTCTTCTCGGTGCACCTCTATAGGTTAAAAAATAAAGTAAGCTTAATTATTGAACTGGCTTCACTGGGGATTATAAACGGAATATTCACGAATTCAAGGAATGCAACTTGAATATAAAAACTAAACTTACAGACGGATGGATGGGCTTAGAAAGCTTTGACTCTAACGCGCTGTAAAACTTGAAGCTCCATGAAATAGATACCAAAAAAAAAAAAAAAGTTATTCCATTGATGTATTTACTCAACTTACTTAGCCTTAACCCAACCAGGACCGATTCCATATCCGTTATTAAGGCTGTATAAAGAAGCGAAAAAAAAATTGGCGTATGTGCAACTTTTTCTTATTCCAGGTAGCAACTTTCCGATACTGGCTGGCCCGCACTAAAGTGTGCCTATTTATCCAAATAAACGCAAAGCTCTTATGATTTTCGGTGTATGACGCTGAAAACTTTTTATCTAGGCATCCGATAACGTCACACCGGTGGGTCGTTTGTTAACTCCCCTCACACTTTTCGCCGGATGGGCGACAATCTTTCCACCCACGAGCAATATCATTTATCATACTACAAGTATCTTAAATCACGTAACATTATTAACAACTTAAGGTTTTTTTTAATATGTTTGTAGTAAAAAAAAAGTCAGCTTACATAATAGAATAATATGTTTTTCTAATAGTTCGTAAATTGACATTGGTCGGAAATGCTTGTGTTTACCGCATTCCATCATACACATATATGAATTTCAGAAATATCTGTGGTTGAATAACGGAGTTAGCAGAATTCCGGAGTTGCCCTGCATCTGCATCATTTTTTCCATGATTAGATCATTAAGATCATTATTTCTCAGCAAGAGTTGTTGAATAATTTTTTTTTACTTGCTCATTGTTACAAGTGAATTTTGATCAATCGAAACTTCAAACGCTCATATCTCAAAACAGTGTCAAGAGCAGTAAGAACCTTTTCAAAGTAAGGCGTCGAGTCGTTAAAAGGATAAAACAAATGATTTTCGCAACCATCCATTCTCAATGTGCAGCTAGTTGTCTTTCTCTTGATCCAAAAGATTTCCTATAGCAGCATTATCAATCACGAAATGATTTCGCAGTTAGTTTTCTACCACTGACAACGTGCAGGCACTCTTGACGGAAACGAATAGTCAATCGGCAGATACGGACTATCGCACCTCACCAACAATTGAGCACTTTTTAAAAAGCTCCTTCTACACTCTAGCTTTTATAAATCAACGTAAAAAAGCTTTCCGTGGATGTATTTTTTCAATGCTTCCCCGGGTACCGCCTACTTTTCGCGGGGAGATTCTGCCAATAGTGGATTTAGGGCATTTTCGCCCTAACTTGTTTTAATAAAATCTGGGGTAAAAGATTCGTTCAAAATGTATTCCATATTTAAAAAACATTTTTTCCTGTTGTAGACTAATCCTTACATAAATAAAATTTAGTCTAAACTTGGGATACAATAACTGTATTGGAGAGCAATTCTGAAAATTCTGTGAATTGTATATTTATAACTGACCTATTGAATTACACAACAGGGTTAGGGGTGAGATAATTTGATTTTTGTATATACATATTTGTTAAAAAAATAATGTAGGTATGTCTGTGTCATTGGGGTGAGTGGTTTGATTTTGTATATACATATTTGTTAAAAAATAAACTTTACGAGGCGAAATACGTGTCACAATCAGCACCAAAATACGTGGAATAAGTTAATTTGAATTGTATATTAAAAGAAAATAAATTAACTGTGGTCACCATTAACGTTTAATCACTGTACCCTACTATTTGATTTTTCCTATCCATAATCCAATGAGTACGGGACTGGGCATTCTTTCTCGGAATATATTACTATATAGACGTTGGTAATTTCTTTTTTATTTGAAAGAATATATTTTGATAGATGATGTGAAGGCATGGGGGATTTTTTCAAGATATCTATCAGTTTTCAAATTGAATATTGATCGGTGTATTTATAAAGACATTCAATCAGAAAAATACCTACCGAATCACATTTTTAGATTCATCAATTTTATTGACATCTCGATAAACGGTATTTTTGGGATCACTTCGGTATTCCACTGGCTGTGTTACTACATATGTATGTCAACTTTAAGACAGTGTACTTATTCCAAATCCTTTATTAAAGGTACTTATAACTGCAGCTAAATCTGCTAGAAGTGATAAGCCACTTGTACTATTTATTTTGTATATCTATTAATTACCGAATAATGGCTGCTGTTTTTTTTAATGATTTACAAGAATATTATGCTGCTCATTTACGTGATGAAATAGACGTTAAATGTTTGGAAACATAAATACATCTTTAAGTCAATGACATAATTAGAAGCGTTTGCAATTCCTCGGATTCGATCGGTTTTTGTTGAAATTTAACTACCATTAATGACGTAATCATACATTAACACATTGGCTAATCAAAACAAAAATAAACGACGCAAATTCTGCGTTCTGCGCAGCCAATGTGTTAAGGATAAAGTTAGGCTCTTATGTCGATTAAAAATGGAACACAATTAGAGCTAGGATTTGCTGTCGATTTTCGTGGATTTTGTGGAAACAATGTGTTCAATAGTAGTAAATTACGTTATGTTTGAATTTAATCTCATAATACAATGTGTAATACGAAATCTTAGCTAACTATTTGCTGGCTAACTCTTACACCATTAGTTAATACATGCAGTAGAAAAAATGTCAGTGTGTAAAAAAATAAAAGAAAACATAAATTAGTTTGAAACAGCTTTTTCATTTATAACTAATGTGTTCAGTTAGGAGATGCAAATTTGCTTTTCTCCTTACGAAATAAGTCAGGGTTATTTGTTTTAGGATATTGGTAGGTTCTCTAAATGTTTTCCACACGTTTGGCAATATTGCGTTGAAAATAAGTTGTGGAATAAAACAGTTAAATTTAGTAAAGATTAAAGCTTATACACTTTGACAGAAGCAGTTAACAGGAAATTTATTTAAGTGAGAATTTGACTGACGAAGTTTTAATAGTACATCATTGAGTGACGCTAGCAAATTTTGCTTAGATCTAATCTTAAACCGAAAAAAATATGCATAATATTTTTTCTTAATTGTTTTATTTGACAGTATCAAAGACACCCATTCCCACAGATCAAAATTGAAATTTTAGTAAATTATTCAATATATGCTATCCAAAATATATATTGTCTCTTAGAAATTACTTAAGATTCCAATCCCAGCTCGTACAATATATACATCAATTTTTAATCAAAGAATCTGAAGTTAGCGAAATAAATATATACATTCCTACAATTGTCAAACATTTTTTTGAACAACGAGTGTAGAACGAACATATTTGTTCGTGCAGACGTTGCACAGATCCAAGATGGAAAATGGTAACTTTAAAAATCAACACTGACGCGAAAAACAAGATGGCCGGAAGACGTAGAAACGATTCATCTATTTCACGTCGTTTCCCGCCGAAATAATGGAGAGAAATGTATATTTTCCCGGCGATTTGCGTGATGCGCCAACACCGCTTCGCGGGAAACGAGACGGACTGTCAATTAGTCAGGGCAGAACTGGGACGGGCTGTCAATTTACTGGTCCTTCCCTTGTTTAACCCGGCACCTAGTCACAACAAATCATTTGTTTTACTTTGACTCAATTAGACAGTTGGCTGTATCAGGAATTGAGTTATATATAAACTCCCATTTCATTCATTGTAACCTCCGCTAAAAAGACAGACATAATTTTAATAAATAAAACACATTATATTTTACTACTTTTATCAGAATATACATATGTGGAAACAGTACTATATAATGTGTTTTACTCATTTAAATAATGCCTTTCGACCAAGAACTTTCAGTTAACACGTTAAAAGAGAAAGAAATGTTTGACATTCAATTGTTATTCGATACATTTATATTTTTTTATCCCTTTCTCACTTACCTGATATGATATGTAAAATAAAAAATATTCTGTAAAAAAGATTATACAAAAATAATTCCATAGCAACTTTCACACTACCGAATGGAATAACACACTAATTAAAAATGTTTCAATAGACAACAATCCAAAAACAAATGAAAATACAAATATTTAGTTTTCATATTTTAATTTATAACTGTAAAAAAAATCCCGTTATATGCATTCATAAAAAACCCATATTGATTGAAAAACGGTCACAAAGTTATTTTGAAAAATTTTACTTGTCAAGCAAATAAAACGAGGAATGCTCTTCACTCTTTTTGCTTCTGCCTTTATTGAAACAAAACAATCATAACAGCTGAGTTGGTAGACAGGCAGGGATACCAAGAATGAGGGGGAAAACCCGATTTAGAAAATTCATCAGCCTGTCAATAAAGCGAATACAAGTAAACGTAAAAAAAAATATTATGGAAATGTGTTATGCCAAAAAGCAGAAGTTTTCACAAAATTCTCCAAATAAATTTGTACAAAATGTCAGGGTAGTGTAACCATTTATTTTTACAAGCAATCCTGCAATCTACATGATTACATTTAAATTTCTCCATATCCGGTCCTTATTCAGAGCATATGGTCGCCGCACGGTACCTCCGAGATATTCTGTAACCCGTCAGTCTCCTAGCTTCCTCCTCCTAGCTGAATAGTTTTTCCATTTTTGAATAATCAACTTAATCTTCATACTTTCGATGGATTCGACGGTAACTTTGCCCAAATTCATTTTAATATAAAAGGCGAAACACGTGTCGAAATTAGTAACACAATAGTGGAATAATCAAAGTTATTTAAAATTTAATCTTCCTTATTCACCTCTTTTATATCCCTTTAATGAATTTGATAAGTTATTAATTAATTCATTTTTAGAAAAGAGATATAAGCCAGGCTGTGTTAAAGAAAACTTTTTAATTATTGTATCAAACACAAAAGGTTTGGCAAAGCAATAACAGCATGGCTAGAGAAAAGGTAACTGGAGTAATACGCTTCACAGACTCGCGATATTCTGAATCAAAACACTAGCTTGGCTATGTCTGGCTTGGCCACACTGTTCGTGCAGCGAAATCGTCGAAACAAAAACCGAGACCTCATCAAAATTGGACCATATTTATTATTATGGGTAAAGTATAAGTAAAAGTTGCACAGAATTTTGATCGATAGATTTACAGTTGACAGTTAGTTGGTGGTATATTTCATTACAAGTTTGATTTAATATTAATAATGAATTATTAGTTGATATCGCTTGAAATGAGCGTAACTGATCCTGATAAATTAGGATTTCAACTAAAAGTACTTGGTGGAATTTCTATATCAAATTTGAATCGTTTGAATTTTGTACATTTCCATGAGAAAGATTCTAGTTTCACCTTTCGGCATCTTCAGGCATTTCAATCAGTCCAGTCAGTTCAAGACTTTGAAATACCTGAAGATGCTGAAAGGCGAAACCTGGTTCGCTTGCGACAAAATTCAAACAATGCAAATTAGATCCTGATAATTTATAGAAGAAATGCAAAAACATGTGTTTAATATAAAGAATCCAATATAATATTGTTGACCGTTTTTTTTTTTGGATATCAATTTGACGGAGCATCAAGTTCTAAGGCGTGTTAGCGCCAAAGTTCTTCCAGTCTCCTTCGTCTCTAAATGTTTTAAACTCTTGAATTTTATTTGTTGACATTCCCTTCCCATCGCTGCCGACAAGAGGGCGCGATCGCTACAGTTGAGAAATCAGTTTACTATTGCGTCTGTACCTTGGGAGGGTCATCGAGAAGCAAGAGATTGTTGGGTTATCGTGAAGGCCCACAGCCTTATGAAACTCGTTAATTATTTGTGAAAAGATATCGTAAAAAAATACTTAAAATAGATATTTTTTTACTGTAGTGTTTAGAAAAGTAGACGCAATTCCGAGAATTAAATTATTTTCTCTCTGAAAATTGCTGTCCCTCTTTTAGCTTTCACTACACCCAGCCGTTAGATTTGGATAGGTGAAAGAAAATGAGCGTCATAGTATACCATGCTTTTAAGCACAATATCAAAAGTATATAAATACTATTCACCTATAACATACGGAAAAAAATATATTTATACAGTCAAACTGTATTCTATAGATTTGTATGACAACATGAATTCACTGGTCACGATCGTTGAGATTATTGGTCCAAGTCGATGATTTGCCGGCCTAAAATTTTGGTTTGCTTCAATGAAACAAAATCTTCAAGTAGTCTCTTTTATAAAAAGAGAACCAAAGAAAAACACAGATAAACATTGGGCTGAAGATAGGGCGGTCAAATTTAATTTCAATGACAGCTTGCAGAAGAATATAGTTTCACTGTAACATATATACCAACAAACCCTGTCTTTCCATCAACTTTGTACCCAATACCATAACAGCCCTTACTGGGTGTGTCACGTAGCATATAGGCGTATATGGTTTATGATATGGTCGCCAGTTATGTCTTAAGAGCAGCCATATAATACTTGGTTGAAATGCACAATATTTTTCTGAAGTTAAAGATTAGACTTGTAAGATTCTTTGAGTGAAGTTCAATTCCCTCTCCGTATTATGCAAGCAATATAAAAATATTTAATTAGAATTTTTTGAATTTTGTACTTTTCCATGAGTTTTTTCGCTAACGACCCGGGTTTCGCCTTTCGGCATCTTCAGGCATTCCAAGTGCACGGATGTACTTGAACTGACGCGTAGTAAACAGTTTGTATTGTTTATATACAAAAATATAAGTAGGTCACTAAGTTAAAAGGTTATTAAAATGTAAATTAGCGAAATTTGAATGAATGCAAGTTTCAATGATTTAAGTGGGTTTGTTATAATTACGGGGATTTTTGAAAATATTAATGACCAGATGATAACATAAGAATATTTAAAATAAATCTAGGGTCCTATCCGACCTCTCGTTAATGAGTTGATTGATTTCAAGCCTTTATTATTATATTACATTAATGATAGTAAGTGAATTGATATTTAATAATAGCAAGTGCTTGAATTGTAAATAAATGACAATTATTAATAAATGACAGTAAATTAAAATTAACAATTATTTAAAAGGGTACAACAATGGTGAACTAGGCAAATAAAGTTGCTCGTTCAAAATTGGCAGACCGTTGAGCTAAGCTCGATTAATCTCTAAGATTTCTTGATAAAATAGTTTAAACTCACCCCTGTTAGTATGTAACAAATTAATGCCTGAGTCAAAATTAAACGTGTGGTTTCAAGCACCCTTAGTCGAAATACTTAATTATAAAAATATTTGCTGCACACCAACCTGACGAGCCAACTGTCCTGTCAGTCCCGAATGACTTGAATAACACTTCCTATCGTTACTAAAACTGTTCGCAATCCCATATGACGTGTTCAGCGTCCTGTTAAATATATTATAGCATATAATTTAACAGGACGAGTTATATAAGTTACGATAAATTAAAAATCCTTCTAATTAGTAATGGGGCACGGTCCGCAAAGATATTGAAAATTCCAATAGCCTTATCATCGATGCAAAAGCACATATCACACAGGACGTCGAATACATGATTATCGGATCACGTCCACAGCATACGTGAATATTTCTGAATCGGCGTCCGTGAGAGATTTTCCGCCCCTTAGGCGGGCGCCGGCGTCGCCGACCGCTCCGGCGCTTTTTCCGCGTGTGTGACTATCACAGCCCGCCCGCGTTCCCCAGCTATGCATTAACATATTTCTCGTAACAATTATCTACGTTTGACTCCCTCATACGATACTGTATCGCGTTACGTTTCTTAGGAATACATCTGGAAATATATTCTACATTTTTAAATTTAGAATACATGGTCTATAATAAATACTCAAAACGGTCGGTAAACAACAATAAACTGTCAGTTCAAAATTATAAATGGTGCATCTTGCACCTCCAGATTAAAACAACTCGATTTCATACCTAATGTTTCAAAGCTTTCTTTGTGATCTTTTATTAAAATAATTCTAACAATTAAAGACGAAACATTTTTAAAAAAATCGTTAACCTTACACTTATTAAAATAATATCTGCTTTCAAATACCTGAACTTAAGAAATCATTTTTCATAGAACTTGTCATAAATTTGCCTCTTACGACCGTATTTGATAAAATTCACAATCTGTCAAACTAAAACATACCATTTTTTTAAATGAATGACCATTTAATTTAAATAACAACCGTTTTTAATAAATTACTAACCATTATAAATACATTACTGACCGTTTCGTTTAATAAGTGACCACATTCATACTAATACGGTTGGAAAATAACAATGTATTTTAGTTCTACATAAATTATTTTATATATTTGTTGATAGCTATTTCGGCTTACGCCTTCGTCAGATTCTACCAAGTAAATGCCTACTCAATCAACACATTCATACTGATACAATGACTACTGGCCGTTTATAATATTAACTGACCATTTTGATTTTTCCCTGGCCATTTCATTGACGTAAGCTTGAATTAGATACTGACCCATTAAATACACGCCATCCATAGGTAAAGAAAGTTTATTTCTTAAATTATTTTACTTTGAAATAACACTTAAAATAGAATACAGTATCCAATGCTATAATTTGTATCTCATTCTTTTTGATCAAAGTTGGACAGCTCGAGAAGGTCAGTTGAAATTAGAAAATAAGAAATAACAGACTGACATACACATTTTGATTGCTTTTATTTTATGAATTCAATGAAAAAAATACATCATAATTTTAAACTTTCAGTCACTTTTTAGGTGTTCAATTTCAATCCTTTTTGGTGGCAACTTAATTACTTTTGTCTACCAATTCTTCTTCAAAGTCCAATAAAGATGTCGCTCATCGCGAGATATTTTTATTGATAATTAAAAAATATATGTGGAAATGGTACAAAAATAATAATTAGTTTTTGATTCTATAATGTTCACGCTCAGCAAATCTGGCTAATTTTTCAAAATAAAGAACAAAGGAAGCTTTGGTGAATGCAGATTAAGTTGACCATATACGAGCCATTCTAATATCACAAATTTAAAATATACTTGTATACCGTTCATTTCACGAAATATAAATCCTACAATTTCAATAAAGAAAGTAAAATATATATTCTGAAAATAATGTTAATGTATCTCGGCATGGAAAATCTAATGGTATTATATTTACTACACACACGCTTCGCAGAAATGCACGAATGGTACTTCAGTGTGTAGGGAAGTGAGTAAATCAAATTCACGCATGCATGGATTACATATAACAACCCAGTGCTATACCAGGCGTATTAACGTTGCAAAAATCGAAATCAAAACGATAAATTGAATGATTATTTTAATATTAAACTACATGAACGGTCATTGTATTATTACTAGCAACGCTCTGGGGAACATTCCACTGCAATTTATTCTTACAATCCAACTACAATTCAAACACTAGACTTGCGTAACCAAGCAGTTACTAAAGACTATTAATCCATTGAAATAAATAAATTGTAGGTGAAGAAGAAACCATTTTTACATAGCTATTGCATGGCTCAGAATCAGTCCCTAGCAAATATGCTCCCATTTTCTGTCGATATCGCTTTGAAAGGTGGCCATGAAACGTTGGCTGAACAGGCACAACGGGTGGTTTTGGAAAAACTGGTATTGTCTGCAATATTTTTAGCTTCTAAAATTGTTAATTTTTTACGTGTTCACTGTCAAAACTTGATGGAAAGTTATTATATTAAAAAATAATAAAACATTTTTTGTACTCATTCCACAAATAATCTGTTAAGAACAAGTCCGGTTTCGCTCTTCGCGAGCATTTTCATTTGATACCTTAATGATATCAACTGTATCAGTAGAAAATGCTCGTGATTAGCGAAGCGTATCCTGATCTCAACAAATTTATCGTGGAATAAGTACCGCTTATCGGATCGGATCGGCAGGAGAAGACATCTATGCCTTTGAACAGATATATCGACTGAATAAAATAGTGTTCCAACTAGTACTACGACCCGTGAGATCAGTCACGAAAGGAAACGGCGTTGATCACTGCACCACGGACCGACATACAGAAAATAATGTTATTAGGTTCGAAAACATACATATGAGGAGCTAATTTTCAAAAGTGGACAAATCCAAATGTTGAAAAACTGAAAATGTGAGATATTTTCATTACTTTTTCCTCATAAATTTGTGTTTACTATCAATGTGAATAAAAAAAGGTCTCAAAAGTTTAATCTAAAACTGGCAGTTGAAAAATAAGTATTTTAGAATTGTCCACTTTTGAAAAATAGCTTATATAATACTGCTACGCCAGCAATTGTAGGTGGGGGGATTGGGGGGGGTGGCGTAGGGGAGGGGGTGTACGCCAGAAAGTTTCGCGGAAGTGTAGTAGAAATTTGTAAAAATTCGATATCAATTTTTGGGGGGGAGGGGGGTTGTTTGGCGGGGTAGGGTTTGGGGGGCGTATGGAGCGAGTATGCCAAAAATCTTCGAAGGTGTGAACTCAAGAAATTCATGAAGTTTAAAAAAAAATATTGGGGGGTGGTTGGGGGAGGGGTTGGTAAGCCAGAAACCATTGCGAGAGTGTACTCAATAAATTTGTAAGGTTTCACATCAATCGGTCGAGCGGTTTAGTAGTCCATAGCGGACATACACACAGACATTCATTTATATATATATATATATAGATAGATAGATAGATGTTAACCATGGTATCATTTTTTATGTTATTTAATATATGAAATGACTCATTTTATCATGGCTGGCAGCCATGATAGCTAAGAAAGTGTACATGTATTGATTGAGTTGGCATTTACTTGGTAGAACTCGATTATATTTCTGTAGAGTTAAAAAACATTGTTATTATTTTCACCGTATTAAATTAGTGCATGTGTTCAATTGTAATACAGAGATTCCTCTTACGACCGAGATACGTTCCTGATCTTTGGTCGCAAGTCGAGGACTAACTTAGTTTATATATTGTTCGGCACAAGTTGGTTTTTCCCACCACCACCCGTTGTGTATATGCATCCAATGTTTCACGGCCGCCTTTCACAACGCTATCGACTTAGTTGAGAGTCTCTATCGTAGAGATCGATTGTAGAAGAGTTCGCGCACAAGAAAACGGAACTGAGTACATAAGACACGCGTTTTTAAATTCAGCTTAATGTATAGTTCAGATTTTTTTCCCGTTGAAGTCAACAGTTGGATGGACAAAGAGTAATGTCATCCAATATGGCGAGCTCTCCGAATTACTACGGCGCGTCGTTTGTCATTGCAAATTGAATAATTGGACGTATTGAAACAATGTCAGTTGTGATTTAGCATACTGAGGCTGACGTTTGTGGAACGCGTGTGCCAACACACCACTGACCCCCCCCCCTCCCAGCACTCTCACAATCCGCCTCGGGAATCGCATCATAACAATAATTTATGCCAAACCATCAGAGCTGTTGGCCACGCTTTCGCATAGTGAAAGCAAATCATTTAAAAGTTGTCATTTTTATAAAGTTATTCGACTCTCCCACCCTATAGTAGAAACGACATTTTAAAATTACGAAATCTTGTGTTTATATATGGATTTTTTAAAAAAACACAATGCAGAATAACTCGGATAGACTGATCCATAGCAATTATCTGAGTGAAAAATTGATCGTTTGAGAATGTCATGTGTTCAGAAAAGAGAAAATGAAGACAAATTGCCAATCACATGAAGTTCTCGGCTTACGACAATAATTCATAAATCTTCCCCATCATTGGCTTCTGAATTGTCTAGTAAATGAAATAGATGTGATAAAAAAGATAAATGCAGTAGATTTACCAGATTTAAGATTTAAATGTTATTTTTTTTTATTAATAAATAGCTAAAAATAGAACATTGACCAATTATTAATATACATAGTACATACTGTACGGACATAAATATTTTTATTTAATACAATATATTTTGTATTGAGACGACCTGGATTTGGGCTCCCTGAAAAAGAGAGAGAACCTCCTTCCGTCACTCGGGGAGAGGAATTTAGGGATAGGAGAGGGAGAATCAGGATGCTCTTAATTAAAACGATCTCTGAATGTCAAAAACAGTGCGATTAGCACACACATTTATTTAAATTAGTTCAATACAAGAATTTACACAAGAAGTTATATTATAAAAAAAAAACACTAGAAGTTAGATTTATACGACACAAAACAATACGATTGCGATTTCGCGGTACCGATATCAGGATTGAAACAACGCGGATTTTTAGGGAGAGAAGAAGATGTCGAGTCTGATGGCTACTTGCTTAAGACTTGAATTTATGGGAGGCGAACCATCGACCAAGTTGTCAAGCTTTATATGGCACAAGTGCTTCTCAAAGCTATAGTCTCTGACTGGGGAAGGTTTGAGAGCGGAAGGCTACTATTCCAACACTTCAATTATGGGAGGCGAACCGTCGACCAATTTAGAAGCTTTATATGGCTTTAATAGTGCACACTCCAAGCTCCGTAAAACATGACAGGCCGATTGAATAAAAAAACCCGCTCTTATCTGCCCTTTATCGTCTGGTTGTAGCGGACGACGCCTCCGTTGGCCGCGTTCCGAATGGAGCAGAAGTGCGTCCACGGTACCATTTTAGAGGAGTCTGCGTGAAATACCACGTATCTCACGCAGCCCGGGCGAAAAAAGATAGAGCGATAGTTAGAGCGAGGCGGCTGTGCGTATACATCCCATGTGTCGTTGCGCCTGGATGTCGCTTTTACAAATTACTCTATATTGAATCGCTATAGATTTCAATATAGAGTATTATTAGACTGAATTTATTTTTCTGATATTGGTTTAAACTCATAGACTGAGGTGAAAAATAGATCGTTCGACAGAGTTCTGATGACCTGCCATATAGGGCGGTGTCAGTATGAAGTACGGCTTACGACCAATTTGTCAGACGACTTAAGTTCAGGAATGTATTTTCAGTCGTTAGTTGAAGACTCGAAGTACTCGTAAAAATACGATGAGGTTTTCAGAGACGATCAACTTATTTGATAACTCTCCTCCACCAACTAACCATCTGTTACGATACCACTGTATAGTGCCGATACGGCACTATACATTGGCTCATTAAAAAGTCACCCGTAGTGGTAAAAGTTTGGCAACAACACAGGTTTTAGTATTGAAGCTTATCAAGAGAAAGCTAGTGTTGAATTGAAAAAAATAATATTTTATTCAGAGAATCGCTCCAAAATTGCAGCGCATATATCGTACATCACGGACCTCAGGTAATAATGAATGCATTGAATTAAATCGATTGCGTTTTTACTCCAATTAGGTACGAAATTCAGCTCGTGTGCCATTGCTTCTATGCGCATTAATGTTAAAGCAATGGCTCATGGCTGCCTCGGACGTGGTCAGAATGCGAATCAATTATAATGTGACAGTAGTTGGAGTAGTGTTTACAATATAATGACAGGCAACCCATTGTTGCACTCAAATTTGCATCACACAATATAACGATCCTTGTTCGAGCTTATTAATAAGGTTATGCATGCCCCTATTGCAACAATATCCCCTATACTAAGTGTTTACCGAGAAATTGAATATTATGTATCAATATTTTGTATACACGTATCAACCACTATTGTATTAATCAAAAGGTTATGAATTCAACTGCCGTATTTGAAGATTGCAATTTTTGTAATCCAATCTTCGTTTTAAATACAAATATTATTATAGACAACCTGTCTTCGCTCGGTATTCGTAATATGTATAAATATTATCACAGTTTTACGAAATAATTTCAAAAATAATTAACACCGAATGTCAAATTATATATTTGGGTGAACAAGTTGGTTGTCCCACCACCTCTCGTTATGTGTATGCAGCCGTTGTTCACATCCGCCTTCCATAACGCTACACGAAACGAATTTACCCCTCAATTATTTTGCCCAATACAGAGCTCCACGGTACTGATTTTTTACCCATGCAGTCAAGTCAAATATATTCTGTCATGATGTACGTAAATTACAGTAGTTTTTTGTTTTAATCAATTTATTTCAATTGTACGAAAAAAAAATATGTAATCACAAGCCAAACAGAGAAGAATCCGACGATAGTCAATCAGAACCGAATTACACACAAAAATCTTCATACCTATTGATATTGTTTCCTGTATACACAAGTACCGACATAGTGTCCCGGTGTATAGATTTCAATGAACTAAAAATATCACATTCGCAAAAGGTTTAGATATCTTTCATTTATTTCGGATTTTTAATATTTCACACTCATTTACAAAAAGAGAAAAATTTACAAATTTTGGAGAAAATTTATACATCAGAACAGTGACGGCTGGTGATTTAGTACGGAAGAGAAACAGTTACGCATATTTTGAATTATATACAAATATTATTAATTATGGTTGGGAAAGCATATATAAAATACATATAAATAGTAGCATGAATGCCTTTTTTACATTCAAAGTAAGCGGCACCAATATTTATTATGTCACAATTAAGAATGATATCATTTTTATAATAGTTTATTAAACTATTTCTCACATATGAACCGTTTCTTGTATTGTTATATTTAAGAAAATTATTTCAGTTTCCGATCGAAGATTTTCATTGGAGAGTAAGTTACTATTCATGATTTTGATATCGCTCGTTTGTTTATTTTATGTCTTGGCTTCACAAATTCTCATTATTGGTGCTATGAAAATGGATCAGTATCTTTGTAATGGCAACCCTCAATATTGTTGTACGAGGTTTCAGTGTGTAACTGGATTTTTATATACTAACCTCTACTACAATGTTTACACTGTTTTCATTTAAATATAAATAGATACTCTAATAATGAAAATAACAAACAAAATGGTAAATTACACATTTTTTACCCAGTTATTGAGCATAGACAGTTGAAAATTCTGTGTTTTATAATATACATAAATAATCTCTTTTCACCAAAAATTGACAGTCAATTCGGTGAAAGAGATATATGTTATTTTTAAACAGCTTTTTACGTAAACATAAAAAGCCTATTCCCAAAATTAATCCTCATCAAAAATTGTATGACAGCCGTGTTCAAATATTTCTATTCATTAATTTTTCCTTTGAACACGATGTACAGATTTAATTTTGTTTTTAAAACTGTCAGAAGTTTCTACAGCTCATCATTCAGGGTAATTTTTCTCGTTTTCTGGCATTTCGTCGTTTATTTTTATGTTTGTGTACGTGGTAATAATAAACTATGACCAAAAGAATATTACAGTAGAACCTCGATTGTCCGGACTAATTGGGGATGAAGATAGTCCGGATAATCGAAAAAATCATAATTGACAGGAAAAGACAAGCATATTCAGTATAAATCATTTTTATTTCTTTAGATTAATACATAGCTTTAATAATACATTATTTTTTATTGAACAAAATCAATTATCGATTTCTAAAGCTAGCTTTTCTTTTCGATGCTGCCAAATCACGAATACTTTTAAGAAACATAAGTTGTCTTAAATAGCACTCTTCTTGACTCTCATTAAACAATTGGTAAACTTCCAAGATTTTTTTATATCCGAGATCGTTGACGTTCTGACACCATATTTATTAGACAAAAAACGTCCCGATTCACCCCGTTTCAAAGCATCGATTATATCCAATTAGTCTTTTAATGAAACTACGACACGTTTTCTCTTCGTTGACATATCGGTAATATTAAAAATAAATATGAAAATCGTGATCAATTTTTCAAGAAACAAACGTTCAATGCGCATCGAATTTGGACGATGACTAACCCATATTTTACACAGGACTTATTGTTAGAACAAATGCAACGATCAAAATATTAAGACTGCATTCCATCACGTACGTTAACAGTGGACGCAATTCGCCACGTGCATAACAGCAAATTTGTAATATTTTTGTTTATTTTGACCAATCCGGATAATCGAAAATCCGGATAATCGAGGTCCAGATAATTGAGGTTCTACTGTATTCAAAAGTTTTTCAAGGGACCGACAAAATATGTATATAAGAGTTTATGAAAGATGGAGGTTTAAAAAAACCATTCAGCATGATTTTTCCCAGTTCTTAATTTCAATAAATCTCATTCAATTATATGTAGTGGGGAGGGGCTGCGGTATTAAACGTCTTCGAGTGCGGCCTTTTGACAAAATCCAAATTTTTCATTTCATCCTTTTCATTCGCTTACAAAATAATCTAAACACAATTTTGAAAACTGACGCTAGAGAAGCTGAAAGGCGAAACCCGGTCGTTGGTGACAAAACTCATCCACAACAATTATGTAGCCCGGTTGAAATCTAATTTTTTGAAGATATCGTGATTGTCGAAATGTTATCCACCAGATTTTTATATTATTCTTGTGGAACTAACTACTTCTACAGAAGGGTGGGCAGGGATTTTTAGTAACACCACATGCCTTTGGGTGTTAACGGGATGATAAATCGAATGAAAAAATTTGCTCGTACAAGGACTCGAACCTGTGAAATCAGTCACGGAAGCCAACGAAATATCTTTTCAAAATCTTCATTACTATTGCAGACTGAGGTAAGCAAAAACATTTAAAAAGTAAGTTCGTTGTCTTTTAATCTAATATATAAAATTCATTATTTGTTTGTTTGTTTTTTCGCACCCTACGAGCCGCCATACCGTTCATCCGATCGCAATGAAACTTTGACAAACTTTTTCCCGGCACTTTCGCGGATGTTTTTGGCATAGTAAAAGTAACTTACAATAGGTATTTTATAAAAAATCAATGTTTTTTCATATTTAATGCGCTACCATACCGTTTATCTCGACAGCTTATTGTTGCACTTGCGCAAAGGTTATAGTCATAGTACAATTAACTTGCAGTAGGTGGCGCGTGTGACGTACCATAGACAATCGGCAAAAGACAAACGTCAAACGGAAAATGTCATCGATACCGTCAATGTTAGTGAAATTAAATCTAAATTATGTATCTAAATTATGTATCTAAAATATTTTCACACTTTCTTTCTTTGAGTGGTATTGCAACGTTAATAGTATAGTCAGTCCCTGTGGTCTAGTGGCATGAGCTTTGTCCTAGCGATCTGGAGACCCGGGTTCAATTCCCGGCAAGGTCAGATTTTTTCAACTGAAAAAAAGAGATCTTGGGCTGGGTGTATGTTATTTATCGTTGATTTTGTGCACAACTGATTCATTACTTATCATCGAGTTAATCTCGTATGACTTTCACAATTAAGAATATTTAGCGTATTGGCGTAAGCTGTAATGCCAAATATTTTTTTAAATTTTAAAAAAATAATTATAAAAGTCAATAAATATGTTTTCAAAATCTCCAAAAGTCACTTTTCGTTACTATTGCACACTGAAGTAAACCAAAACATTTAAAATGCAAGTGCGTTGTCTTTTAATAATAAATAAAAATGTCATACTGCTGCGCGCGCGGAGTTCGGACCTCAGTGACGTCATTAGCAATATTGTCTTTGGAGCAGTGATTGAAACGAATGGCTCCCCCGGCGAGGGGCTCCGGTTCAAAACCGCCGCGCCCTCAAATCCACGGGGGGCCATTTTGTCAAAACATTCCGCCGCCGGAGTTTCCAAATTACTCTTTGCACTAATATGATGTGTTACTTTTAATGGATATTTTATTACCTCGCTCCGCTGAAAGGGTTAAATTGTTTCCGAGAGGTATTTTCGAAAAATGTAAAAGCTCGCTCTAAAGGTGATTTATTAAATTTGCTTAATTAAGTTATATTCAATTTGTTTTTTTTTTGCCCACTATTTCACAATAATGGACTGATCAGGAAAGCTTTGTGTTTTCGTAGAATGTTTTAGGGCCATATCTATATTGTGAAAGCCTTAAACGTACATATTAACTATTCAAATTTGAATCGTTAGAACTTTGTACTTTTTGAACATCTTCAGCCATTTCAAGTTCATTCGTGTATAATCGGATACAATATCTCACGTTTCCCTTCCAAATGTTGACAAAAACTCAAACAAAAACTCAAAAGCTAGTTTTCTTGAACAAATATTAATATAATATTTGTATTTATATATTGATTGGGTTGGAATTTACTTGGTAGAACTCCATTATAATACGGAGAGAAAAATAACATTGTATGTATTTTATTTCTACAGAAATTATTTTATATATTTGTTGATAGCTATTTCGGCTTACGCCCTCGTCAGAACTATCGTTATTTTTCTCTTCGTATTTATTTAAATACATATTTATGTACATTACTAAAATTACAAATTATAATTTTATTGCTCTTGCAATGTGATAGAAGATTGAAACACTGGAAGAATAAAATACACGGTTCACATATAAAACAGTGAAAAATTACATTGGGAATTGGCAAAGATGTCAACCGAGTGAGTTCCGACAAAATCAACGAATATATAAAAAATATTAGTGAATATTTGTCAGTTTTGGAAAAGATTCCCACAATTTCTGTTTGAGTTGCGCTTTTGCTCCCGAAGACGTCTGGTCAATTAAACCAATCGTGAAAACAAAAAGCTGAGAGAAAGAGTAATAAGTCATATATATTTTAAGTATGTAATATATAAGTCATATACATTTGTCCTAATCATTCTTTTCTTACTATCTCCAAAGAGAGAGGTTGGCCGACTGTCTTAAAACTAGGGCTTGTATTTAATAGGTCAGTATCTTATTTGAGTTTTGGTCAGTAAATTATAAATATGTCAAAATGGTCAGTATCCACTGTATCAATATGAATGTGCTCAGTTTATTACATGAAAGAATCAGTTATTTATGTACAACAGTTAGTGTTTGAATTAAATGGTCAGTCCTTTTATTTAAACAGCTTGTTTTGGTTTGACAGTTTGTGAAATTGATCAAATATGGACTTAATAAGCAAATTTATGAGCAAGTCTAACTCTTTAATAACCTTATCAAAACATAACCAAATCTTCTTACCACTACTAATTACATACCGTTTAAAGATATATACGAACCTTTTACAAAAATTGACTGACCGTTTTCCAAAATTTATTATTTACTGACCGTTTTTTACATTTATTACTGACTATTTCTTTCATATTTACTGACCATTTATCGAATAAGATACTGACCAAAGATTTAGTGGCCCATAACTAGTTTGTAGATATGCCCCATTACATGCCCGTTTTCCCACATTAGGAGCGAACGAGGTTTTCTTTGCTTGAAGTTTCAATTGTAGGGTAGGGATGGGATCATAAAATATCAGTGCTTATCAGCCCTGGAGGGTCTAAATGCCCCGCACAGGGATAAAATATAATTATAAAAAATATATAATTTCAAATACAAAAATCCTTTGAAACTCATAATGGTCTACTTCGGTAATTAGTCCCTTTTTCCGTGGATATTTTTTTTAAAAGTCATCGTTACAGCGAAGAAAAAACACAGATATGCGTGTTATCTTATAACACGGAAACCCATTCAAGTTGACTATTCATTTAGAGAATTTTAATATTTAACCACGTTATCTCGCTTATCACTTTTCCAGATGAAGGTTTCTAACGTAACGACCGTTACAACGTTAATTCGGTTTAGTTGCAAAGGATGCTAAACTCAGAGCGTCCTGATTCCTGACTGTCCGACGCATTCGGGCGGGTCTTTCTGCTCAACTTTTAATGAAATCATTCCAGTTAACTGTGTCACTGCCGACAGGAAACTACAAACTACTCTGAATTTCGTCTTCATACGCGAATGGCGTTATTTGATGCTCAAAAAAGCTCCGCCTTAGAAATAGATTCGTTGAAAATAACAAGGGTTCATTACAATATTTTTGAATGTCGTCGTATTTCTTGCAAAGTATTTATCACGAATATGTATACTTTGTGTGATTTAATTGAGGTGTGCGAAATAAATTGAAGAGTAATTTTGAGACACATATAAAATATTAAGCACAGCAAATGAGTATAAAGATTCGTATGTTTGCAGACATTTTAAATAATGATTTTAAAAGATAACAACACAAAAATATTAGGAAATTTTACTCTAGATATCTGATTCTATAAAAAGGGTTCCAATTATTAGTTAAAGTTTTACTTTGCTGTCGTTTCATCTAAAAAATAATTTATCATTAATAAAATTGGGTAAATCGCCGGCATTCTCAACTGATAACACATAAATCGAATCAGGGCTATTTGTATCAAATTGAGAAAGACAAGCCGATTTATAATAAATAATAGCTGTTATTATAAAAATGATTCTACAGTCAACCCTGCTATAGCGGACACTTCTATAGAGATTTTTTAAATAGCGTATGAGGCTGTTTTTCGTACAAGGCACGTGTCGCTTGCTTACAATCTAAACACTTATAATTTTATTTAAAATATAAAAATTGGAAAAAAGTTTGATTTGTTTCAAATCACAAAATACAATTTAAAAAAACCCAACCCCAAATTTTGTATGGGTGCCTAAATTTATATAGAGTTTATTTGTTATAGCGTACTCCCTATCTTCCCGCTATAGCAGGGCTGACTATAATTTAAAAATAATCACACAGAAGGTTAATTGAGGGTAAATTGTCAATAGTAGAAATGTGATTGTTTTTTACAAATATATGGACACTTCGAGAATCATAAATTAATCCGATATTAAAAATACATTACAGAAAAGAAGTTAAAAAACAATTAATACAAATATTTCCTGCTAATTGGTTTCTACAAAACTGGTAATTGGTATCAAATCTATAAATCAAAAAAATCAACGTGGTAAACCAATTCAAATTAAACAGTGAACGTTCAAATAAAGTGTAATAGAAATATGTATATGCATGTGAAAGATGTTTAAATAGCGACAAGTCGTAGATATCTACACTTCTTTGTTCTAAAAGCAGCACATGTCATGGACGCTCGTATTTCGAAATATCTCTTTCATTATCTAAACATCTTAATGGTTCGGCAACTGTCGTGTTTACTCATTTGCTGTGGGGTGGGTGCCTTTCTCATTTGCCGAATCGTATCATACACGCAAACCATTTATTTCGTTTTCTCAAAACACATTTCTGTGATAACCTCCCAACCGAATTAAGAGAAAGCCATTCGTACGTGCTATTCGCGTACATTTGAGCTGGGGGTTAACCAACTGAGAAACGAGCCGGTACACTTGGCGGGGTGCATATGTAAAATTGACAACTCCACCGAGTCATTTATGAGGTTAAATTGACTTCAAAACTTAAGTCGTTCGATATAATTAAACAACTCAAACAGTATAAAACATATGAATTTATATACTATACTCTATATCAGTGGTTCTCATGAGCGGCCACCAGAGGATTTTACTGCGGCCACCAACAGCTTCATAGTTAATATTGATACTTAATAAAAATGTGTTTATACAAGTTAATTTGTCAAGAAAGACACTGAAATATTTTATATATGTATATAATATTTTTTATGTATTGTATTGTGTATCAAAAACACATACATGTTTAGGTGTTTTTGACAAAAGTGACTCAACGCATTGGCGTCATCTGTAATGTCATGATTTGTCATTTTCTTGAAGAAATAAATAAATAATAAAACACAAACATTTGGTGCGGCCACCAGACATTTTCGTCGGACCGCTGGTGTTCCTAATGCGGCCACAGCCAAGTTTTACGTGAGAACCACTCCTCTATATTGTATATATCAGAGTTTCTGCTGAATCATACTCAGCGGTCGATCACGGAAAAATCTCTATTTCATATTCAAAGCGGCTTAAAAAATTCACTCTACAATCTACATATCGATGGCTTAAAGAGTAATGTTAACTCCACTTTTGGCTTAAAAGGACTTAATAATGCCATCTTGTTGTATCATGCAATGTGCATGTCCCGTAATACTTTTATAACCAAAACTTATTTAAGTGCATTGGAAAAACGTTTTAAGAAAATTTAATATCTCCATTATCGTTCCTACATTGCTAATTATCCAACTCCGCCATTTTGTATTGTCACCTGTCATTTATTCGTTTTTTTCAGCGGTGGTACAAATAAAACGTTTGAAATGTTTTTTTTTTGTTTATAACACATAATTTTACATTCTCAAAATAATACCCAATTTTTAACCCTCTCCTGCACAATTAACAAAAACGGAGATAGCAAATTTCTTCTTTAAGCCATCGATATGTCTTGCTCTTTAAGTGTAGAAATTTAATTCAAAGACTGTTTAGCCGCAGTAAGAACAGTTCTCCGAAATCTCTATAAAAATTTAAAAAATCATGTATTTTAGGGTAATACCGAAATGATAAAGTACTACTTAATATATCGAGCATATGGTATACAAGATTTTTTCTACAATACCTTCATTGCGTTTTTCAATTTATTTTTTTAAAGGTTTCAGCTTATGATAGAAAAACGAGTGTTATGTGTTGCTAACCCCTTTCGCTGCGGAGTGTTTTTGGGATCGGATGGGTGGAAAAGTTGCCCTTTTTCAGTTGGTAATTTTCTTTTAAACGTAATGGAGTCATGCCAATTCAACCTTTTTACACATTTAATAAAGTACAGTATACTTATTCCTCCGGCATTTTTAGCAGAAAGTCAACTATTAAAAGTCATATCTAAATAGCTGTAAAGACTATAAAAGTAAATAACTGCATTTTACAACCTTTTTCATGCCTCAAATGAAGCACAATATATGCCCTCCGAATGGAGCTCATCTCAGAAGCTCCATACTAGAACCTAGAACATGTTTCTTAGTTCGGCCAATTACTAGCATAGAAACGTAACCAATTTTCCTCTACTTTTCAGGAGAGCCAAAAAACAGGTTGCACCAGTAATCAATTTTTTAACAAATACTTTTTTTTCATTATCTTTAAAAGCTATGTTTGGGCTTTCTGAATTATATTTCATTATAAAATAGGAATTTATGTTAATATGTATCGAAATATCTTCGTATCCACTTCTCTAATTGATACAATTCTTTGACACATAAAGTTTCATATTATTTCGAAAACAGTAGCGATTAAAAGATTCGAGAAACGAAGAGGCTAGTGATTATTGATTGAGTTGTCATTTACTTGGTAGAACTCCAATTTAATACGGTGAAAAAAATAGCAATGAATTTTAATTTTAATTCGACAAAAAATATTTTAATTTTATTATTTATTCATAAGAACTATGATTAAACCTGCATTTACTTATCCTTTATATACTGTTGTAGACAGGGTACACAATACATCTTCTTCTCTGTTCCACCATCCTAGGCTTGTGATTGGCTAATTGTTCTCGTTTTTAGGATCCCGAGTACTAAAATTTTACTTTTAATACAATAAAGTACTAATAACTGTTCAAAAAATATCAGAAGTACCCATTTTGTGTTTGTATGACATCCTCCATTGAGATAAAAAAGAATACGAAAGATATTTTTTTAACTGTAATGAAAAGAATCGTTAATGAAAAAAAAACATTCAGATATGCAAATCGTAAAAATAATGACGGTATCATCCGGTGGCTACGTTTTTCTATCAATCTCTTTTTTATCTCTCTCAGTGTTCATCTGTTAATCTTTCCTTTTCTTCATTTTCATTACTACTAAGCACTCGGAGGTAAGTAACTCTTTTCCAATTGCTATCATCGTTTTGAGTTTTCTCCCTAGAAGCCTTTTGAAGAAATTTGCGGGCGACGTTGCATTTCAATGCTATCATAATATCATGTGCGCATACTTTCTTCTTATTACATTATATTTTATATGAGTCGTATGGCATCAAAAGTAGAACCATCCCATATTTGCCGTCACATTATTCTTCTGGTCATAGTGTATGGCTAGCAATAACATATTTTACCTTTTTTGCATTAAGTATAAAAATCGTGTACATGTCGACACCTTACTTTGAAAAAATTCTAACTGCTCTCGACACGGTTTTAAGATATGATCGTTTGAAGTTTCGATTGATTAAAACTCACTTGTAACAATGAGCAAGTAACATTTGTTCAAATTACTTATTTTAAGCATATTGTTTCACAGCTCTTGCTAAGAAATAATGATCTTAAAGAACTAATGATGGAAATAATGGTGACAATCTTAGAACTTGGTCAAATCAATTTAGTAAAAAAGTGTGCAGATGCAATGCAACTCCCGAATTCTGCTAACTCCGTTATTCAACCATAGATAATTATGAAATTCATATATATGATAGAATGCCTTAAATACAAGCTTTTCCGATCAAAAGATCATTTTAGGCAAAAATGTCAATTAGAACCTTTTTAAAGTAAAATGTGGTATAAAAACGAAAAAAAATATTTAATGGTGTGGTGACCGATCACAGAGTTATAAGTAATGTTGCAAAATGACCGCTCATTCAAATTTTAAGTTTCAAGCTTTTATGGGCTGTTTTTTCGTTTAAAAAATATAAATCAAATTCATAAAAAGCCAGCAATACGTTTTCCATATTTTTCTCGAAAAGTCGAAAAGTGGTTAGCTTACTACTCTCGCTTTGGTTGGCGTGGAAGAATATTGTATACCATACAGACATCCGTGTCTCTGAAAATAAATTAATAATTCGATTAAACAATTTAAAAATCTGGTCTGCGATTTGTGCGCTCCGCAAACAAAGCCAACGATGTTGACACTCAACCACGGACCCAACAAGACGATTAATATTTTCAAACTGAAACGAAGTGTTCATGGCAAAAAAGAAAATTGAATATTTATTTAAATTTGCCCTAAACGAGGTGAGGTCACCTGTAAAACTCACAATTTGAACCGCAGCTACCTTGGTATTATTATCTAAACAATAAACTTGAGATCTAGAAGCAAAGTATTACGATAAACAGATCCAACAGTCCCGTTTTATGTGTTTTTAAATACAGTGGCGTCCCTATTAAAGCTTAGTTTATCTTTTAATAAAGGAGCCAAACGTACTTGGGGAGGGTCAATAAAGGAGCTCTCAAGTGTGGCATACATTTGCATAATATTCCGGGCCGACGCTCAATTTTTAGCGGATAGCGCCTAGACGCCCTGCGGCGCGAAACTTGCGGCACGCGCTGACAAAGTTGGCATAAATCATTTTAGTAACGAATGCACGCGTATCGAAAAGCAAATGTCATCATACACTTATATAAGTACAAATTGGTTTTTCCCACCACCTCCCGTTGTGTAGATGGAGCCAATGTTTCTTGGCCGCCTTTCATAACGCTATTGAGATATGAAAAGGAATTAACCATTCACATTCATGGCCCAAGCAGATCTGCAAATGACTGATTTTGAACCATGCACTAGTGTGCTTGAAAATAATAAAATAAATTAGAAGTGTCTCAGCCACTGAAATCAGTTTGATAAAAATTATCCTGTGAATAATTCGTATATTGACAGACCGTCGTGTTAGTCGGGTATATTGACTCTAGTGAAGAATCGAGATTATGTCGGTCCCCGAATAAAATTGCAAAT
This sequence comes from Himalopsyche kuldschensis, assembly GCA_028554975.1. Classification (NCBI taxonomy): domain Eukaryota; kingdom Metazoa; phylum Arthropoda; class Insecta; order Trichoptera; family Rhyacophilidae; genus Himalopsyche; species Himalopsyche kuldschensis. Next base: position 6,284,673 of record JAHFWI010000005.1, read on the forward strand.
TTTTCAAATGCAATGAAGATAGCCTTAGTTGCTATCGTATCAGCGTGTCTTATTGAGCCCTTATGAGGACGGACCACAGCAAACAGTTCTGCTCGTTCCCTCGCTCTCGAATTCCCATAGGATGTAATTAACGTCCTGGTGGGCGTGCCCACAAGTAGTGCAGTGTCATTAATTTTTAAATCGAAATTGATTTCTGCTCGGAAACATGGGTATAAGTATTTTCAAATATTTTTTCCTAGGTAAATCCGATTCAAAACATATTCTTTCTATATATACAACAGTTAAAAAATTCTCGAAGAAGAACTTCTGTCGAGATAAACTCCATCAGGAGTCCATAACATTCACATTGGAAGAGACGGTGTAACAAAAACACTAAGCATTCGTGGTTCACTAAAGATGTCCACAACTATCGAGAGACAATGCTCTCGCGTCCTTCGTGTGAACAGCGGAAAAAAATATGCTGATATACCTATACACGGTTTGACGTAATATGTATCACTAAACTTTTAACGAGCACAATATTTGAAAGATTTTTCCTCTTATTAAAAAAAACTGATTTCTATTAACGTTACCGAAATCGTTATAATTTTAATAAGTTATAAGTAAGTTGTATGAAATTTCAGCTTCAAAGATTCTTGATAGAATCATTGCATCACCAATTCAGGTGAACATATTCAAACATAAGATTTCAGATCATTTAAAATTCTTTGCGAATGTATGTAGCTTTTAATACTTTTACTAACTGAAGAAAAAAGATTGAACTAATATTATAAAATTGTCAGATTGTTGTGCATCGCTGATTCTGCTCCCATTACAAATTCATGGAAAGTGACATCTTCTTTGTGGGGCGGAAAAATTAATTTGGATGGAAATGTGTTGCATTTTTTACAATATTAAGTGAAAATCATACGTCTAAAAGACCGGGTCGTATTTGATCTACCTCGTTCATTGTTTCCGCATACAGCTTTGTTTTTTTTTTCAGATTATTCGATCTAAAGCGGAAAGATCTTTTGCTTTAACAATAGAGAAATTAACACTCAGTTTCCGTCACCTTTATACGAAAACTCTTAGAGAAAATGTGAGTCTCGGGACTTTTTTTAGTCCTTTCATTTTAACATTAGGAGTTATGTATGAAGAAGAAAGTACGAAACTAAAATAAATAATATTTAACAATACGCCACATCATCTTTTTGCACGGTTTCGAAATAACACGGTTTTGAAAAACTATATATAACGATACTGAAAAATGGCAGAAATAAGGCAAGCTTAATATCAAGAAGCGACACTGATTCAATATATTTTTCTATGCTAAATTTAATTAAAATCGAAAACTATGTAAATTTATTACTTTGTTGATTTTAAGTGATTGAACCTATCTACCATGTTTGTATGGGAACTTTCTCTTTTTTTACACGGCAAAAAGAGAATCGGGTGTTCTTGATATTTTATATGTCAGCAAATAGTTTACTCATTAAAGGTTGTTTGGTTTATGGAATAAAGTAATTAATAATGTTTTTTTTTTATTTATTTCCAGGTAAGATACAACACGCCTTCAAAGGTGGGATGAAAGGATATGTCCAACTAGAGCGATGTCTAGGCTTTTGATTCGACTGAGGAATATATTTCTACCCAAAATAATAAAGGGTTATCGCTCAACCGGTGCAGCGAAGTTAGCGCGCAATACTAATAATTTAGACATTTTGATAAAAACATAAAAAACATTTTTTTAAACTTTAAATCAAATACATGAATAAAAATAATGATAACATAACATAGTGCACAAATTTTTGCGTTTGCTTATTGTGGACATCAAATGCGAAATAATATGGTAATTACCAAAGCAATTAAAAGTACCTGTAAAAAATGTGTTCAATGTTAATAATCGGTGGAAATGCATTACATAACAAATGCAATTATCCCACAATTAATTTACTCAGTCCAAGAACGGTTCCAATCATTCGTTGAAATTCCCGGTATGAGCGAAACCGGTCCTTATCTTAATAAATTAAATGTGGAATCATTACGAAAAATGTTTTTTTTTTTAAATATGACTCGAATTTCAAATAAAGAATAGCATAGTTTTACAAAAATTACATAATATGACAGCTATTTCGGCTTACGCACTCGTGTTACCTATACCGCGTAATAATGGACTTCTACCCAGTAAACGCCAATCAATCAATTAATTATTGATAAGAATTGAATTTCACCAGTCTCCTTGTTCTGTCACCAGATATAGTCTTTCCGCATTCTTTATCTTCTGATACTTTAAATATTTGATACATAAATATCAATCGATTTCTTAGATCAGTGAAGTCAAATGGTGCATCTCCCAATAGCGAAACACGTGTCGCACTAAATAAATCATCAAACTTTGCAGAAAAAAAACACACGTTGATAACTTTTAGGTGGACTGTATAAGTATTTTGGTTTTAATTTTAATTAAATACATTAATTAATTCTTTCGCTTTTGTAATATTATAATCAGCGAGTAAAATTTTTGTCGAAAAGTTATACTTCGCCAAAAGCCCAAAGGAAAAAAGCAGCTTAAAGGGATTCAACAAAGAGCATTTCCCTTTCAAGTTGTAAAATTTTTAAAAAAAAAAGTTTTATAATTAATACGGTATATGCTTAGGCAGTGAAAAGTTTTTTCTTTGAGAATCGAATAAAAGAAATTGAAAAGATTATTGTCAACTTTGAGAATGACTTAAACAATTTAACCCAGCGAGTTATTAAGAATTATAATATGTATCTGTTTTTATTTAAAATATGTATATTTTGAAGTTTATATAATAATACGAAACATATTTAAGAAATATTTTGAATAAAAATGCTAATGATCATTTTTTATTTCTTGTATTAACGTTATACAAAATGGTCAAGTGTCACCCTATTGTCCTCAGATATATATAAAAAATGTTTAATTTCATGTCAATACTTGGTGGAATGGCATTATATTAAAAAAAAATAAGAATTTTTCTGTAGTTATTCCACAATAAATGTATACAGATCAGGACCGGTTTCGTCCATCGCGAGCATTGAGCACAGATCATCTGCTGAAAATGCTCGCGATGAGCGAAACCGATTCCAATCTAAATAAATTAACTGTGGAATAAGTACAAAAATAATAATTTTATTCATTAATTAAAGTTTGAATGGTCGATTACACTAAGAAATAGTGTAGCACAAAATTATTATTAGAATACCAGTCAAATGGTCTCTTCTAAAACTGTTTGATATTAAAAAATGTATTGAATTATGCAAAACGCCCCGCAGCAGTGCTTCCCAAATTAAGGACAGCACAATTTTTTTTTCTGGATGTCACGGATTATTTTTTTCTGATTTAGGGGGGCGTTTGCATGGAAAATTTTGGAAATCACTGCTCTATAGATAACGCAGTGAACAAAATTATTATTTTTTTAGTTCTGCAGAAGTTATTTGTCGATAGCTATTTCAGTTTACGTCATCGTCAGAACTATACAGCTACTTTCGCGAAAACAAGAGTATTAAATTATCGTACCGTCGCATTGACGTAGTGGTATTGTTATAATTATAAAATTGATTATAACAAAATTTTAAATAAATGGCCAACTATGTATGTAAATCTTTCTGGACGTAATATCACTCCCGCGTATTCTTTCCGGGCAGTAAAATAAAATTCTCAAACTGCCGAGCGGAGTATTATTAAAAGTATTGAATGATGCAAGAGTCTTCCGTTGCGGGCGGGTAGCAAGTAGGGATTCCAACTGTTTGTCAAAATCAACTATTCGAATATAGAATAGTAAAACTTAATCTATCCGGATATAATCGGATAGTTTTGACATGGCTAAAATGTTTTCCAATAGTATTAAAATTATGATTTAAATAACATATTTTAATAAACAAGAAATTGCCAGTTTCTTTTGCAAGCAGACAGTGATCTCGATTTCTAAGTTTTTAATAAATAATCGTATAACTCGCACGCAAATAGAAATGTTGCACGATCAACGTTTCCTTGTTCACTTATTTACATTTTATAATTATTTAAGATTAAATCTTTTCCCACTTTTGTAAAATCTTAGATAGAGACAAAACATACATATTTAAATACACATTTAAATATCTTTCCATTGTATTACAATATTTAAAAATTGCAGCTGCATAATAAATGAAATTACGGCAATTAACGTTTTTGTAAGACCCGACTCCTAGCCGGTTAACTAAAAGAAAGTATTATGATAAGATATTGATAGCACCCGTTGGGCGAAGGCAAAAAAAACCACTACCTGGGATATTCATAATTATTCTATAAATGTGAGGAAATTGTGATGTTTTCTTTCCTCGAATACGAATATCCGGTTATTTTCCCAAATATCCGAATATCGAATAGTTTAAAAAGTGCCGAATATATCCGGATATCGAATATCCGAGTTGGAATCCCTAGTAGCAGGCTTCCTCCTGTGCGGCGGGGCGGAAAAAATGAAGTGCCGGCCGTCCGCCGAAATATAATAATATCCATTTGATAGAAAGTCAAGTATCCGATTTGAAAATATCGTAAGCAAGTTATATCGGACGTGCTCCCATTACGAAGAACCCAGGCGGCGACAACCCCCGCGCCGAAAACAGGGTGTCTCGATAGGGGTGATGGTTGATGTTCTGCATTTATAGATATTGTTTCTCTAGGTAAATCGGGTGATTGCTATAGTTATTGATACTTCAACTTTAACTATCCAAAATAAAGAATTGCTTAGAATTCTCGTTACTTGATACATATGTACATATGTCACCTTCACGCTTACGGGAATTCTAAGCAATTCTTTATTTTGCGTATATTTAAAGTTGAAATGTCCAATAAATAAAGCAGTCACCTTCCTATAGATATTTTTAATTTCACAATTATATGCTGGGATTACTCTCAATATTTAAACGTTAGTTTTTTTGGTCGATTTGTACCCAGAAGCTAGTATCTATCATGTTATCATTCATTTGTATTCAATACTGAAATTGGAACGTTAAAAGAGAGATAGCTATCACTTAGCTACAAGTCTTTTCTAAACGCCTTCATTGTCTCTGTATCTCATATGAATAGATAAGATGATCTATTGACAAAATAATGCTTTTGAGAAAATACATTAGTTTTAAAATAATTCTTTCCATCCCCAAGATATTTTAATCTGCGAATTTATCAAGACAGGTATTACAAAATAAGGTAGAACGGCCAATACGAATTGAATTTACAGACAAATATATAAACACACGTTTTTAGATATTTTTTACTAAGTAATTATTTAAATAATTTTCCAATTTAAATAAACACCTTATTTTTTGTGTATTTTAATACAATAATTGTGCAAAAAGACTAGCAATAAATATTTTAAGATGCTATTTCATCGAATACCATTCAATTCTGCGTACTTTACAAAAGCTATCGAAACAGCGGAATTTTTGAATTACCATTTTCTAAATCCGTGGATTCGGATTTCGTTATTACCGGTATTGCAATCCTTTCATGGAAGTTATCGAATTAAAGACTCAAAATCTTTTTTTTACCAGCTCATCGTGAATTATTTTAAGTCCTGTGGCTGATCGATCGACGCACTGGTCAGCTGTCCCCTGACAAAATGTTTAAGTTAAGCCTAAGGGACAGCAAAGTTATATTCATTCGATAACTTTTCGCCAGGTGTCTCGCTATGGATGTAACTGAGTTGTGGACACCCCACTTTTCACTAAGTTTCACCCGTTTTTATCTTACGGCTTGGAAGCATGATAAAAAAAATTGAAATTCTTACGTAATCTCTAACACAAGTACGCAGGAAGCTGTCTCAAAAATTTTAAAACTCGTGTATATTATTTGATTAATTATCACGTACTTTGGTTTTCTTGTGCGTATTTTTGTGCGGCCCGCGAACCAAAATATGCATTTTTCACTAGAAAATAATGTACAATAAATCTAATTAAAGATTTTTTAATTCTGCCTGACACGACATGAAAAGATTTTCCACCTCTGTACTTGACTAGATTTCAGAAACGCACCTTCAAGATCGAAGATTCAATAATTCTATTTGTATCATAAAAAAAATATTGGTTTTAAATTATGTCATGTATTTATCAAATACTACCATTTCGTTAGGCGGCTCATTGCCAATTTATACTATCAATCCTACGGCCATAAACTTGAGGTATAGTCGTGTACAAGAAAATACTTCGAATTAAATAAATGAATAAATCTTAGAATAATTAAACACAATTTTCTAATCACTAAAACTTCCCTTAACACTTCTTAAAAGTCTTAAATCTTGTCTTTTGAAGGCGTTGCCTTATTATAATGTTTATCACAAAGTTTGAAAATGAATTACACATAATGAAATACACTTAAATGGCGATTCCATTAAGACACTTTTCGCCTCCATAGCCTATTATTTAAATAATTTATAAAGACTTATGGTTATTCAAATAAATATTCAATAGAATTTATATTTAACGCTTAAGCGGCACAAGAAAGTTACTTGGTGGCAGCTTTTGTAAACTTTTGATTTAAGTTTCTTTTGATTGTCGATTCTTCTTCTTTTAATCGATTCAATTTTGACCTTGTCTACCCTCAATAGCAAATGAATTCCTAATAAATAATCTCAACAAATTATCAAAGAAAATGTACCTAGTTAGATAGAGTGGCGATAGAAGTATACGTTAAGAAAAAGACTAAGATTTAGATACTCATTCCAGTGATGCACAACCTGCGGCCCTCGGGACTCATGCAGCCCAGAATGACATTTCATGCGGCCCAATTTGACAAATATCAATCACCCTTTTTTCTTCAGAACCTTTCACGGACGATGGAAGAACAATGTAAAATAATAAAATATACACTTAAAATAATGATAATTTAATCACTTTTCCTTATGCTGCCATTTTACAATCTGAAAATTGATCAGCTTGCCCTTCTGCCAAAAACACTGTGCATACATTTGTTTGTTCTTCGAAGGTCTTCCCGCTGGGGACAGCTTTAATAATGCTTAGCGGATTTCCACAAAGAATGTTACCACTTTTATAAATGAGTCATAAGTAATATTGTATTGGATTCGCACTCGTTTAAGTATGCAATGCTTACCTTGAGTGACAACTCGTCACCTTTTTTTTGCCTAAAATGTACTTTTGGTCGGAAAAGTTTGTATTTACTGCATTCTATCGTATATGAATTTCAGAATTATCTATGGTTGAATAACGGAATTCCGGAATTCCACTGCATCTGCACACTTTTTTTACTAAATTTATTTGACAAAGACTGTCATCATTATTTCCATCATTAGATCTTTAAGATCATTATTTCTCAGCAAGAGTTGTGAAAAAATATACTTAAAATAAGTAATTTGAAACATTTTTACTTTCTCATTGTTACAAGTGAATTTTAATCAATCGAAATTTCAATCGTTCATATCACTAAAAAGTGTCAAGAGCAGTTAGAACCTTTTCAAAGTAAGGTGTCGAACTGTCTTATTCATAACGTCAAGTTACGGAAATGGGACAACAAAACTGTGCTATTTTTGTATAAATATACTGCTTTTCCACCAAGAATTGACATTTATTGAAACTTCCTGTATTTATAGTTGTATGGAAATCAGCCATATCAATACGAAAATAGTTTATATAATATTTATCCACTCAACAATTTCTTTATCAAAAAGTTAATATTTATACAAACAATATTCTGATACGTTGTTTTTCAAATATATAACCAGTATCTTTTTTTAGATGTTATTGTACGCAAATTTATTTTTTTGCAATATCAATTTATTTTGAACGAACTACACACTCTTTGCGTTTTATTTTGATTCGAAGCGTGCATGTTTTGTTTTTGCCAGCTGCTTCAAACTGTATTTCTTTTCACTTTTATTAGTTTTTATGCTCTCGATTTAATAAAAAAAAAACAGGTATCCTTTCCCTAAAGTCTGCTCTCGACGTTTTTCATCTTCTATCCACATCTGCTAGATGAAAAGACCCGTATGTGTGTGGGATAAATAATGTCATAGAAACGAAGACTCGTACAAGTTAATACAGAACTTCGTCTAGTTGATAATATGATACCCAACACTCGTTAAAATCGAAACGTCCAGTTAATGGTGCATTTCGTTTCAAAATTGTGAATCATAATATATATTATATTACTAGTATTGCTACCCGGCGTCGCTCGGACTAAGCGACCAATAATTATTTAATGTTATATCATTCGACATAATTATATCACAAAATCTAACATCCAAAATAGAGTTAAAATAAAATCACCAACTTTATTTAATTTGATGACAGCCCCATTCTCGCCCATTAAAATGTCCAAATTCAAGGAAAAAATCTAATTTTCTGTCAAAGAAATGTCAAATATTACCTTCACATAAATAATAAACATTATTATATTAATAAAAGCCGGAAAAAGTTCAGTAGAAGACTAATTTATTACATTTTGACTAAATGTCTACGCCGATAAAAATTATTTTCATATTTTCTTTCATATTCGTTTTTATGGCAACTTAATGACCAACAATGCAAAAGGGAATTACAGACATACATACATACGCCGTTTCGGTTTTATATATAAGATTACTGTAGTCGACTTCAGTCTCGGTTCTAGTGTCACGTTGTTCAGATATCTGTGATTCCTTCATATCTCCTTACTTGCCTTTAATCATATATTTTGTTGTTTACAAGAGGGTAACTGGTTTTATCCTTTCGCTTTTCCATACTTTTTCTCCATAACTCAAAGATCTATTCGGGAAATACAATCATTTGGGATATAAAAATATAGATTGTTTGGACTACGAAAAGCTCTAAATAAACCGCTATAGTGTAAAAGCTTCAGAAAAAAATTCTATGATTTAGCTCGCATGACTGACGTTATCTTAGGCATACTCACGTCAATAGTTTGAACGCCCAAAGAGAAATTTACCTAACCATATATTTTCGTTCTTATGAAAATTCCGCCATTCTAGTGAATGTCAAATTCAATGATCCAGATCATTTTTTTATTACGCTTAAACATGAATTATTGCATGTTTTTTCAAGTAGAACTTGTCAATGGAAATGCTACTGGGGAGAGCTTTAACAGTGTTTAACGGCTTTATTTTGGATGTCAACATATTCCTCGTAGTCTAAGCGGATACTATTTTTTTCATGTATTGTTATTTTATTTTAATTTTATTTTTACCGGGCGAAGCCGGGTAGCAATACTAGTACATTATATAGGAAACAGCTCGAAAGTAATAACACAATTTTTAGAATACCTCGAAGAAGATGTCTCCAAATACTTAAATACACTCAATTAATCTCAAAGTGAACGATCCAGCATTCACAGTTTTGAAATACGAGGAAATAATTGAAGAAATATCTACCTCAATGGATTAAAGTCAACAAAATGAGGGTGGATTTGTAAGGGGTGGGAATATTGGTTGTACACGTCCTGAAGCTTTTCACTGTTTCAATATGGCCATAAAGTGATTTGAGAGCCAAGAAGAATGTGACTCGAGACAATTAATGTGTCTAAAAAGTATTCGCGCTCTGTCAGTTTCAAAATGAATTGTAAGCTTAAAGTTAAAATCAATAATTGAATTTCTTAGTAAAAAAAAGTTTCATATTGAAAGTGTATATGAATCTAAAATTATTCATTTTGAATATTTTTCCATGTAAATTTTTATTTATTTCGATATAGTCCAAACTACTTTCATCCCCAATAAGTCCAGATAGTTCAACTAATTCAGAACTAAACCGGTCCTGGTTTTTATAAAATCGTAAAATAAGTATAAAAAACTTTTCGAAAAAGAGTTGACATTTAACAACTTAGAAGTATATTTAATATTTTTTAATAATAACACATTTTTTTACTTATTTCACATTAAATTTATTAGCTTTAGGATCGGTTTCGCTCATCCTGATCATGATCCAAGTAAATTTTATGTAGAACAATTACAAAAAATGTGTTAATTTTTTTTAATATAATGCCATTCCACCACGTATTGACAGCGAACACCTTAAAAGTCATTATAATAACATTCGAATTGTCATTTTAGGCTTGCACACACTTCACACAAGTATCGTATGTGCTTAAATATATATGTATTATCAAATATCCAAAGTAATGATTTATCACATCTCACACAATATTCTCTCGCAATCCCTTCGCACTATACCCAACGTCTCATAAATATGGCGCCGTATTAACCCTTTCGGGGTGTTTTAGTTATCATAGCGAAAACACGATTCGTGATTTATGTAAGTAACGATATTAAATGAATCAAAAATATTTCTTCGCTCCGTTAACCCTTTATTCCCGCGACTCTAAACATTTTTGGCATATGTATGACTCAAATTTTGTTGCTAGCGTGTTCATTTTGGAAAGGTAAAGAGCTCATATTTTCTTTATTTACCGGATTTAAAAGAGGGAAAAACATTTTGATTTCTTATATAGAAGTGTCTCAGCTGGCTGTTAGTCAAACACCTTATTTATCTTCTCCTTCAATGTAATGGAAATATGTTGTTCCAAGGGAGGACCCAAATCCATCCTTTGTATCCTGACGGAAGAGCTCCGTTTCAGGCAACATAAATATCAAATGTTAAACTCCTAGAACTCCTATATCGAGTCTCGCTCGACTCGTTGAGGAAACGCGCAACTTCTATGCCGATTCCTGCTCATTGTAAAACTTGTTTGGAAAATCATTTTTAAATTATCCTTATTTCAAAAACGGTATTTATTCGATTGTGTGCCTTAGTTAATGTTTGTAACATATCATAATGTGGTATATGTTTCGATATTTCGTTTTACCATGCTAATAAATACACAAACCCTATGATCTTTTAAAGAGTGGCTGGAAGAGAAAAAATTATTCACTGAGGATAGCAAAGGGCTAAGAGATGGTTGATAGAATGTAAATCGTGACGAAGTAATTTTAACCTTATTAATATGGTCACTTTTAAGGTGTTCACTGTCAATACTTGGTAAAATGGCATTATAATAAAAATAATAATACACTTGGTACTTTTTCCACATAAAATTTATTTGATCAGGACCGATTTCGCTCATGGCGAGCATTGTCAACTGATCAGTTGAAAATCCTCGCCATGAGCGAAACCGGTCCTGATCAAATACATTTTATGTGGAAAAAGTACTAAAAATGTATTATTATTTTTATTTATTACTATGGGTTCTACCAAGACAATGCCAATTTAACTATTTTACTTGACAGTTAAACTCGCCATTTTACTGCGACTAATATGTTAGTTTTGGCAGTGGACGCATGAATAGTGCTTGCTGGAATTTCAGTATCAAATCTGAATCGCTTAAATTTTATACTTCTCCATGGGCTTTGACGCTAACGACCCGGGTTTCGCCATTCGGTATCTTCAGGCATTTTAACTGCACGAATGAACTAATTTGGACACAAATGAACTGTACAAAATTCAAGCATTTATATATATTTCATCATTGTTCATAGTTGATTTAAATAGAAAATTTTCTGAAAAAAGCTAAGATTCTTCCAGAAATAAATTAATATACGAAACTCCACAGACAATAGTTTTTTCTACTGATTTTTTAAAATCAACGAACTCGAAAATCAATATGTTCCATTTTCAGTTAGTTAGAGTTTTCTTTTATGTATCGCGTGCCACAGGTTCACAATTCATTCTTGTTTCCTTCTATCAAAAGTGATTTCGTATTTTTCTGCAACACTCTTACGTTTTCCTTTTGCTGATGTTATATTTTTATTATTTTTGATATCTTTTTAGACAGCTACAAATTTATTATTCCTACTTATTATAACATTTCTTTGCAGCGTTGTTATAATAATATTATATTAATGCGCATATTAATGTTTCTGCTATCGGAAAATCTCGCCTTTTGTCAGTTTTTATTTGCAGATAATATTTTCTGAATCTTGCCAACACAAAAAAAAATAATAATCGTTGTAATTTAGAAAAATATATGAACCATATTTTTTAGATCATGTTTGCTTGTTTTGTGTGGAAACTATTGAATTTTGAAATTAAAATTGTTATTGATCCAGTAATCAACCAACAAAACCAATGTATAAATGAATCTAATCAGGGATTTAAACTATTGGAAATCATCGGTGACCACGCGCCCAACACTAAGGATTATTCAATAGGGACGCTCGAAATTTGTTATGTTATAGCAGCCATTTTGCCAAAGCGAAATCTGTTTAATGTTTTGTAGTGTACGGCAAATCACCATGGAAGATTATAGCGTTGAACAACGTGTGCAAATCATCAAATTTTATTATCAAAGTCACTGCTCCGTTCGAGCCCATTTTTGGATGAATGGATATGTGAACAAGCAAAATTTTCGAATTTGGGGTGATTCCAATCCATACGAGAAACACCAGCACCAAATGCATCATGAGAAATCCGTGATTATCATTGTTTGGTATGGATTTTGGTCTGGAGGAATCATCGGTCCGTACTTCTTCCAAAACGAAACTGACATTGCCATAACCGTCAACGGCGAGCTACATATCGATGATAAGCAACTTATTGTAGCCCAAACTGGATGATGGTTCCAACATGACGGCGCTACGTCCCACACAGCGCATACCTCGATGGACATTCTACATGAGCGAGCGTCCTAATTCGAAACTACATATTTGTTATGAAACATACAACCCTAAAAAATAAAGTTTTACGGAGCTTATACCTATTTCCGATATCAAAATTATAACTTTAAATATGTAACATAATATGTTACCATTGAATGCTGTAACAACTTCGTGAAAAAACTCCAGACATTTTTCAATATAGTACATACTGAAATATAACGGGTTTTTTTTAGTTGAAAGAAACTTAAGTGAAATTTTTCGGCAAAATTTCGGCATTAACATCAAAGTGTTCGATAATAATTTTAAAATTCCAGCCCCATTGAAATCGCTGACGTGGAAAACTCAATACCTATAACGTTATGCGAAATGATTAAATAATTGAGTAAAGACTTTTTTTGAACCAATTTTGAAGATCGTTACGAATTTTTAAGCGCGGCACAGAAACGTTGGCTGGATTTAACAGATTTTTTTAATGCTTAAGCCGTACCCAGTTAACTTTTAACTTTTCCGACTAAATTACTGTATAATTTTTACTGCAATAACAGTTTCAACTTCTATTAATTAATTTCAGCTCGCATTTGGTGAAAGCTTTGAAACATTTTCATCGTTTAGTATTGATATGTAGTGTCTGTTTTAAATTTATTTAATTTTAAAACCCGCCAATTGTTTAAAATTATCGTTATATCGTCACTATGCGATTCATTATTTTCTTTTTATTTATGTGAAAAAGTACAAACAACTGTAAATTTATCCCAAATGTAATGTTGTTTATTTTCCTTTTTTTACTATGACCGCTTCCGACTTGGAGGATATTGAAACTAGGATACTGAGGATACTGAAATAGTTCTGACGAAGGCGTAAGCCGAAATAGCTATTAACAAATATATAAAATAATTTATGTAGAATTAAAATACATTGTTATTTTTCTTTCCGTATTATAATGGAGTTCTACCAAGTAAATGCCTACTCAATCAATAAATCAATGATATTGAAACTGTTTGATACTCAGTTTCTCCGAATTTCTTTTTTCGAAACGAGTAGAGATGGAATATAAACGAGGACTAGGACAGGACTAGTGATTAGCTAATCGCTCTCGCTACGCGCCGCTTTCGGGGATCGGTAAGGTGGAAATGATTCTCAACAACACAAACACTCATTGCCTTAAAACAGAATTGATTTATCGACGAAAAAAATTTTTGTACTGGCTACCTCAGTCGATAGAGCATGAGACTCTTATTTGCCTTACTTAGTGTGATTTCAAAAAATGGTTTGTTGTCTATTTAAATGTAGCATACATATAATCATCATTGATGCTGTAATATAATCACAATGGCCAGTTCGAGTTGTAAGTTTTGTTATGTAATTTGCTCAATCCCACTTTTTTCCATATATTGTTAATAGTGAGGTTTGTTATGATACAAAAATACTGGCTTTTTATTATAAGGAAATCACTTATCCAAGTTGACTTAAGTTAATTTATGAAGAAACCTTCCCATCTTCATCACAAGCTTTTAATCATGAAACAAGCGTGTTCATGAAATACTCAAAATTAAATCCACTATATCTATTGTGAACTGGCGCATTAAAGCATTGCTAGACACTAGACCCAGTCAAATTCTTCTTTGTGTTTGGTGGGATAAAAAAGGCACTATCCAAAACAAAGAAGATGAAAACTACACATGGCACATTCTTTGCGCCGAAGTTGGACCTCGGCCTTAGTAATCAGGTGAAGTTTTACCGTATGTACTTACTCCATTTAAAAATCAGTGCATTTTTCATGATGCTAAGAAGATAGAAAGAGATTTGAAAAGCAACAAGTATAGAAGTTATACAGACTTATCCCTATGTATGAGAAAGTATCAAAATATCTTCCAGTCGACAATTGTTTCTAAGTTCAGTTTAAAATTTGACAGCTCTCAGTTTGACTGTAATTACTTAATTGATTTAAGAAGGCACAGCAATATACCTGCAGAACAAGCAGCTTGTGTGCTCATACGTGGTGATACTGGTGATATCCCGTGATTCCTTAGGGAGCAGTGATGGGCAGATTCTCTGTTTATTTTAATTCGGTTTATTTGTGCCACAGTAAATTGGCTGAACAACTATTTTTTGCGATTGAATTGTGTATATTTTGTAGCGAATAAACAAACTAAACACAGTGTTAAAATTTTTGAATCGGTAAAGAAGATACAGTCGAAAAATCACCCGTATTTGAAACGATATTTGCAAATTAAAAGTTAGCTAAAGACTTTTAAAACTCGCAAAAAAATAGAATCTGATGACGTTTTGATGTTGCCATGTAATGTAATTGTATGTTAATCATAAAACTTAATAAGATTACTCATTTAAATTTTGTGAAAAAATCTCAAAAAATACTACATAAAATATCTGTCAACGAATCACACAATTCATTTGCTCCTTTGTCCAAATTATCAGCAAACATGGCCTTATATTAACAAACGAATTCCCAACCATATATATATATAGCATTATCTTATACCAAAGGTAACTTCTTGTAATCCTCTAAGAGTTATAACAAAGTCCAATGCCACAGACGCGAATTCTTCCTATACCGTGAGCCTGGCAAAAGTCTTTGACTGTTGTAATCCTGGCAAAGCCCCTTGTTACTAATTGATAATCACTAATTACGCGAGATGGCGTTTATCAGCCGCAGTTGATGATAATATCCTTGTGACAGGATCCGGAAACACTCTAACTAGGTAGGTATTATATTGATCACTGTCATCAGTTCGGTAGACTGCCGTTTTTGAGGCGCTGGCGAAAATTGATATTTAGTTCGCCGTTCTCCCGGCAGACCAGATAATAATTAATCTGATCCCATTCCTGTGAATGGATTACTGGGTATTAATTTTACAGATCATCTTGAATATATTGAATGACGGGTGTTGATATAATTATACCAATTTAATTATTCCAAATCAGATAACACAGTATATTGAAGATCAACAAATATATCTATCGACATAATAAACAAATTTCGAACAATTCCGAGAAATACAACAAAGAAAAATATATGGCTTCACGTTTTCGACGAATTCGGCGGTAACTTTGTTATTCCATTGATGTGTTACAAAACCTTTACTTTATAATCAATTTACCATACGATAATTAATCTAAAGATGCTTCTATAAGAATCGAATCACGTCAATTGTTGTAACAAAATCACTAGAACAACAAATGGTTTCGCTGGTTGTTCGATATGTTAATTTACCGGCTGACTTTTTACTTTTCATCCGATGAAAACAATCCGGATGAAACAGGCAAACACGTAAACAAATTTAAAATACATTTAATTCTGTCGCGTTTATTATAACATAAAATATCAATAAAATAAAAATCTTTAAGATATCACATTTCATTTAAGCTACCAACTTTCAAACTGCTAACTTTCTCAATAAGTGCATTACTTGTTTTCAAAAATAAAGTCTAGTTTGTAGTACATATTCAAAACAAAGCATTTATTTACATTGTTTTTAAATTAAATATTAAAAAAGCCTCACTATATGAATGAATCTCGTCGGGATGATATTGAATAAATAAAATCGTAAATTGGAGAACATCCTTCTCAAGTTATTAATTATTTTAACACACCACCTAGATAATCCAATACTTGATCAAGATTACCAAATTTAAGATCATTCTATACGTTTCATGTGTTTTAATTTTCGTCTTCATTGAGCTAATTTTATTTGTTATAAAATTCTAATAAGATAACCATAAAAAACCGCCGTGCTAAAACTTAATTTAGTAATTTTTTCGTAAGAAATTTTAATATTTCCCATTTTTTTTTTTTTAATCAAAACATTAATTACTTTGCATTCCATAATACTTTAATTAAAAGATAACGATTTTATAAGACATGTAACCCGTTTTTTAAGGTTTTCCTGTGATTCAATTACGTACATTAAAAAAAGCATGGTTTCGTTATTGGCTGCATAAAAAAACTCGCCAAAATTTCATCCCTTACGAAAAAGGGTAAGTATGTATTTTTTCTGGGTCTGAGCAGTAATGAACTTGTTATAACAGTTAAACATAGTACGTTTCTTAATTAGAAATATAAAAATAAACCAAGAATATCATACTTATCTTATACATATGCATGTATTCTATTATACATTTGTTATTTACTGAAAATACATTTATTATAAATAATGAATTTTAATAAAATAATTCGACTATGTATTCTGTTCAGCCACCATCTGTCTCTTTGAATTATGGCTTACTCGGTTTACTCGACTAACGATATCATTTTATAATATCAAAACAATGAATATGTTTTTTCAACATATTACAATTTAAATCAAGGGTGGCCAACGCGGGGCCCGCTGGGTGTCTACTGGTGGCCCGCGGAGCATATTCACATATTTTTTTCTTTTATTGTACACAAAACCAATTTTCTAAAAAATAAGCCTGTCTCGTCAAACTATTACCAGGCGTGTCGACGACATTGGAAACCATATTGAAGATAATTCCAGAAATCGAGTATCCAAGTTCATATGCTCTATCATTGGATGAAACCCAAGACCTAACGGATTTTTATCAGGGGTGTTGATGTCTATCTTAACAAAATAGAAGAATTAGCGGCACTGTATCCACTTAAGGACACAACTTGTTCACGAGATTTGTTAGTAGTTGTTACATCGACATTGAATCACTTTTAGTTACAACTCAACAACCTGTCGATCTTAACAACAGATGATGCTCCAGCAATGGTTGGGAAACACGAAAGTTTAGTAAAATTGATTGAAAATGAGGCCTGCAAAGTTGATAATACTTGGATGCAAAATTTTCATTGCATTATTCATCAGGAGAATTTATGTTCCAAGTCCCTTAAAATTGATCATGTCATATCAGGTGGTCATCAAAACAGTGAATTTTATTAAATCG
The DNA here is from genome assembly GCA_028554975.1 of Himalopsyche kuldschensis. NCBI lineage: Eukaryota > Metazoa > Arthropoda > Insecta > Trichoptera > Rhyacophilidae > Himalopsyche > Himalopsyche kuldschensis. The sequence goes on from JAHFWI010000005.1 coordinate 6,302,156, forward strand.
AAGGGGTAGAATCACCGTCAGTTCCAAGAGTTTCTCAAGTCTTGGGATTCACAGTATAATGACATTACATTTTATGCATAAGTAAGATGGCTGATGCGTGCCGAAATGTTGAAAAGAGTGTTTGAAGCAAGAAATATAATCATTCTTCGCAAGCAAGTCGAGTAGTATCCCAGAATTTGAAGACAAGGAGTGGGTTAGCGACTTTGCATTTCTCGTCGATATAGCCACATAAATGTTGTTAATACTCGTCTACAAGGGAAATATCAACAAATTAATATCATGTAGTGTCTTATTATCGCATTCTAAATGAAGCTTGGGCTTTGGGAACAACAGTTAAGGACAAAAATCTTCATTCACTTTTCTACATTGTTATTGCAGCCAGACGTCACACAAATTACGGTAGATAAATACGCTTCGTTTATATCCGACTTAAACCTGGAATTTGAAAACTGTTTTCAAGATTTAAAAAAGCATCGTGTTCTTTTTGTTGCATTTGCAACGCCATTCTCCATAGTCGTGAATTTATAGCCAGGAATTTTACAAATGTGTTGTGATGCACAGTTAAAGGAGAAATTCAATCAGGTTAGCTTGGAAGAGTTTTACAAAACATATTTGGACAAGGTGAAAAATCCTGCATTTTACAAACATGCTTCATCGATGATTTCGCTTTTTGGAAACACTTACACGTGTGAACAGCTTTTTAGCCGAATGAAGCATGTTAAATCTCAAATGAGAACACGAATCACTAATGAGCATTAGGAAAACTGTTTGCGTGTAGCAACAACATTGATGCACTTAGTTCTGACAAACTAAATCAGACGACTCACTAAAATTTATTATTTTTTGTATTGCATAACTCTAATCTCATAAATACATATGTTTGAATTTCATTTTTGTTACATCTTCTTAAAAAACAAAATATGACTTGTTTGCTTTGAATAATAAAAAAAAATGTTGTGCGGCCCGGCAGGAAATCTCATTTCCAGAATTTGGCCCGGCTGTTGACAAGGTTGGCCACCCATGATTTAAATCATAGTTTATAATTTAATGCTCAGAATATCAAGTCATTTACTGTTTGTGTCTTTTGATGATAGAAGTATTCAAAAAACTATACTTACCAAAACCTCGATGAAATATACTGCGATATATGTAAATGGCAAAATTATTAGTGATTGTGAAAATTTAAATTATTATCCTGTTAGTGTTATCCATGCTTAATATCTATTATAATTCTGAATTATTATAATTAAAATAGTGTTATAATTCTTCAAAAATATCTGTGCATTGTAAGTAGTTTTAACGCGGTACTGGCTGATGATTTTATCTGCACGTGAAAAAATCGTAACCTTTTAGTCATACAAAAAGTTGTGTGTTTCTCATGTATGTGAGCAATATGGTATAAACAAATAAAGCCTCGGCAGTTGAATAGAGCATTCAAACAGAATGTTTTTTATGAGAAATGGTTGTTAGTCAATAGTGTAAACTAGTATTTTCAGATTATCTTATCGATCACTCTACATATCTTTCGCCACAAATAGATCACTGCATTTTTAGCAATCCACTCAATTCATTCATATATTTTTTGATCTTCGCTTCATTATTGGATCATACCAACTCCATATGACTATCGAAAGTCTCATATAATATTCCCTGTCACTTACCAATAAGTTTTCTTCTTTCCTCAACATACCACCATTCTTAAGTTAGGTCGTATACACCCTATGGATAGAACCTGCTGGAAGTCTAGGGCGCCGAAATATCACTGACAAGCAGGATTGAAGTGTCCACTGACAATCTCTTCATAACCGGTGACGAACGTAACGAACGAGGTGTAGAACGTCACCGTTCCTAATTCCAGGTGACGTAAAGAATAAACACGTTCCATTTTCAAAAATACCAACAACATTGCCAGACGCAATAAAATGTTTCAAAAACTTTTCATTGTCTATGAAACTTTGTTCGAACACTCCCCTTTCGAAACTTTGGCGACGTTTTTCTATTGTTTTTCTTCTCTTGTTGATATTTCGTGTCACCGGCTCGGTGGATATGTACTCACTCGCATCTCCAGTGAGACATTTAACAACATTACTCCGTTAGTGGATAATTAAGCCGAACTCATACCTGTGCAAAGCGTCTCCCAAGAACTGCTGAGTGGATTCTGTAACGATCGGCTTTATAGTGCAGGGGAGCTAAACTGCGACGTTATAGTGTTGCGACACATGAAATTGCATACGTGCGTCATTAAAGCTAGTTTGCTTAACGTCCTTGGATATTAAAAACGCTAAATAAAATTCCAATCTGTTTGCTATAGTTTGCCATGCAGCTTAGATAACCGAATTACAACTCTAGTTGGTACTCTTTGTTATGCAAACACAGGATTAACCCCCTTCTGATTTTCTTGATTCAATGTATGTAGGTGAATTTGGTAGAACTCCATGATTTTAAAGGAAAATATTGTGAACTTGTTTAGATCAACAAGCTTTGCTATAATTGAGAATTTCGACTGAATTTCAATATCAAATTAAAACGTTTTAAAAGAGCTTAAGTATGCTGTCACCTTATTGGTCCAAAGACATCACACTTCAAATTGGTAAATTATATGGCTAAAATACTATTTTATTTTCTATTATGCAGCAGCTTGAGAAAATATTTTATTTTGTTTCGGGCCCAAAAATTTTTTTTTTCATATAAAACTTCTAAATAATCAAAGGTATTTAGATAAAATTACTACCAGCTCCAATCCTGATATAAAAAATTATATGTATATTTTCTTAATTAAAATCTTTCATCGTCTGCGCATCGTGTGCAAGCGTGGTGTTATGCATTTTTTCAAATGGACATATACCATTGAGCAATTTAATATTCATGCTTTAAGTGGTTTATACTGTTATTATTTTACGTAACATATCCGACAGTACTTTTAAGCAATCTTCATTTTATCATTTAGTAATAAAAACTCACAGAATATAATAACATCTTAGTTATTAATTTCGTATTTGTTTATAAATATATCTCTGCAAAACAAAGTAAACGGCGTATCAATTTAAAAAGTTTGACGACTTCTTAAAATAATTATCACCAGCCCGGGCGGAGGTCGCGACCCGCAGTTTATCCACCGCTGTAATATAGCCCAAGACAGCGTCGTTGGCAGACTTAAGGGACACTTACCAAAATGTATATTCCTTTGAGGGTTAAAAAAAAAACTACCCCTGCGGTACACTCTGCTCGATGTGAATTCGTATTCGCGATAGTGAAAAAAATCACCCCACAAATTTGATTTAATGCTGTTCATTCGGGTATTAATAAATTATCGAATTTTTGCGGCACTAAGTTCGAGACATTGTTTTAGATAATGTTGAACCAATTGAATCTGTATTTATTTTTAAGATTCAACTCGACAAGACTAAAACACCTATAGACCATAAGATAGGATAGTTTCTCGTAGCTTGAGATATCAAAAATCATTCAATTAGATTCTATTATATTCAACGTCAAGTGCGTGGTCAACATCGTTGGTCTCAGTCAGGATACTCACGGCTTCAAATCCTAGCACGGAAAGTTTCATAAATTTATATTGATATACTTATTACCCGTCAACTTATTTTCCAATATAATTTAATAATGATATAGATTTTCTTTGCATGCTTCTATATAATAATAATGCTTCTATATAATAAACTTCTATATAATCTAACTAATATAATTTAATAATGATATAGATTTTCCAGAGCATGCTTCCTTTTCAAGTGTTCACTGCCAATACTTGGTGGAAAGGCATTATACTAAAAAATATTCCAACATTTTTGTACTATTCAACAAATAATTTACTAAGATCAAAACCGATTTCGCTCATCGCGAGCATTTTTATCTTATGAGAATACGCATTAGCTTACAATGCACGCGATGAGTGAAACCGGTTCTGATCGTAGTAAATTAAATGTGGAATAAAACAGTTTTTAAATGAACGTGTTTATATAAGCGATTAAAAACCTGCACAACCCTAAAAATGACTCGTTACCAAAGTAAGTATTCGTAGGATATAATATATATATTCACGTTTCAGTTCGCTGTAATATATATTTATTTTTTTAATTTATTATTTAATTAAAATTTTGCTATTCGATTTCTGGCGACGAATCTTCAAAAACCGTACACGTCATCTCGCCCAATGCACAGGGATCATTTCGTCCTTTATTCCTGTACTTTTTCTATATCCCTGTTTTCCTGTATCCTTAGTTGCGCCATTGGAGTGTTTGGGTATTTCCCTTATCAGATAATCTAGTTTTTCGTTCACGTCTGGATAATGTTGCCAGCCGCACTTTAGGACTATTTTAAACTTGAAAGTTTGGCAACAATACACGTAAACAGAAAAGAACTTTTCGAATACGACTGATTCTTCAACAATCCATTTATTTTGTATGTGATATATTATACCGTAAATATATCATAATAATATCGATAATTGCATGTTATAAAGCAATAAATCCAGTGATATGCTGTTAAATTTCGAACCGGCTCAACAATTTTTGTATATTTTTTTTTTCAAATAAAAAAATATTTCTATATATTTATTACAAAATTATTGATTTACTTACACGATTTAAACAGCACATTAATTCATTCCAATAGTGTTTTGATTTTCACTCGAAACTTATTTAGGTGACAGGTCTTATTCAAGTTTTTACTGCATCAATATCGGATCAAGTATTGTCTCTCTTACGTTGTACCATTTCTTCATTTCCAGTTTGATCCATGCTAATTCTGTTTACAGGAAACAATTTCGCTGGATCAATTGAAATAATTACCGGGATTTCCATCTAATTATGGTTGACAGACATGCAGATTTATTTATTTTTATTAAATGCACTCATTTTTGGGCTTTTACTTTGTGATAATTCATATTTAATTGATTTTTGATGTGTATCCGACACGGTAGCCAACGACGTTGACCACTGCACCTCGGACCGGGATAAAGATTGATCTATGTAATCATAGTTATTTTTAACAGATTATTTTATTATTCTTAAATTAAATAGTGTCACTATAGACTTTCGATATAAATAAATGAAAGCAATCAAGCGTCGTATAAAACAAATTAATCTGACTAAGGATCGTTTCCCCAAAGCTTTCGATTGAAATAAAATTTAGTTTCCAGACGAGAATTTATTCATCTCAACAGTCCAGGGAAGCCGCCAGTGGCGTCCATTCAACTAATCCAGCATTTAAGAGTTAAACGAATTCTATTTACGAAGATTGAAAAACCGACAAAATAAAGAAGCCATGTACGTGTCGATTATTCGACCGCAACATGTGAAGGTGTATGCAGTCGCTACGAACGAAAAATTTAATATATATAAATAAATATTTGTTTGTTTGTTCGCACCCTTTACCCTTCCACACCGTTATGAAACGTTGAAATTCTTTTTGCTTCTACTTGCGCGAAGGTTTTTGGCAAAGTAAAATTAGCTTACAGTAGGTCTTTTATGCGCTACCATACCGTTAATTTTGACACCTTATTGTTGCACTTGCGCCAAGGACATCATACAATTAACGTTCAGTCGGTGGCGCGTGTGTCGTACCAGAGAGTCATAGATAATCGGCGAAAGCCAAATAGCAAACATCAAATGTCATCTATACCGATCAATGTTAGTGAAGTTAAATCGAAATTATGTATCTAAAATATTGTGCATCCGAAAGCATTTCAATAAACACAAACACTTTCTTTCTTTGTGTGGCATTGCAACGCTTTCCGGGTACCGGCTTGTTGATTATAAAATACATGAATCTACCACTCATGCTTTTATCCTATGCACGCATCAAAAGACTGATCCTAAGAACCAAACCATAATGGCATCGTTTTATTAGTAGCATTGTAGCTTAAAACATCTTTTCTCTCACCCTGCCTGATGAGTTGATGACAAAGCAGTGTTAGATAAGGAAAGTAAAAGACTCGCGAAGTGTCTATAGAGGTGAACGAGTGACCAAAATACGTTCGTAAATTCTTAAAATAACCTCCGAATCTATTGAAAATATGTATTTAATATTTTGAATTGTTTTAATTTTGTACTTTCCCATGAGTTTTGTTGCTAACAACCCGTTTTTCGCCTTTCGGCATCTTCAGACATTTCAAGTATCACGCACAAAATACAAAAAATTCAAATTTGATATTGAAATTTCATCAAGCTCCTTCAGTCGAAATCCTTAACTAAAAATATAATTATATCTTAAAGTACTTACCCACTAAACATTTTTTCAAAAAATCAGTCATCAGGTTATTCTTAAACATCTACGACATTTAAAAATCATTATATTGCCAATGATTTTATTCGCTTTAATTTTGACTCTTATTAAATCCCTACTAATAGGCTGCACCACTGGTCGCCTTGGGGCAGCAAAGTGCAGCTTTTAATGCGGGCATTTTGCTATTTTCGCCATTTAGTTCGCCGGCAGTTTTCAGGCGGTCCATTCCTACGTTCGACCCATTCATCCAGGCTGTAGTTTTCCATCAAAAGAATTTCGCACTCACAATGGATTCGATCCCGCCAGAGTCGTTTGAAGGGATCGGTTTGCCTAAATCTAATGTCGACCATTTGACCGAGGGGATAACTATCTGACCTTTTAGGCCTTCCCACGTCACATAAAGTATACATTCGAGGGCTTGAATATATACTAGGCATTCGTAAATAAATAAACTACTCTTATTCTTCTTTTGTTTTCGAATTTCGGGGTATGCTTAGGTTTTTCAAGCCTTCCTTTCCCTTATCAAATTCTTGGCTCTTGTCATTTGTTTCCATTATAACACCATTAGTCCATCTATACGTGACACACAAACAGTCGACCTACAAAGTCATATATTATAACTTATATAATATAAATATGATATCTTCTATATATGTACAAATCACTATTTGACGATTTTCTTTCGCTATAAGCTGTATATAAAATCCCAGGCTTTTTAAGGGATAACATTTTAACGATTACCTTACGTTTTTCAGGTATCTGCTCCGCAGACCAGGATTGTGGACAGCAGGAACTGACAAGATGTGCACGACCACTTCAAATCCTACAGGATACCTCCGATCTTAAATTCGTGTCCAAGAAAGAAGAACTAGATAAGCTTTGTCCGTAAGTACATTTTATTTATGTTCATATTCTATATGTCCGTATTTTACTTCATGATTCAGCATTATACACTTACCTTCAGGATAATTATTGAATTAACTATTATAAACAAAATAACTATTATAACTATTAGCAATTAACCAAAATCTGTGGTTAGTTTAGAAAGCAATCATGTTTATAAATACACTAGTGTTCGAACCCGGCTTCGCTCGGACCAGTTTGGGGTTATGTTCACCTCGGCGCGTAAATTTAGACGGGCCAAGTTGAAACAACTTTTTTCAAAATTCAAAAGTCTAGGTCAATTAAAATGGAATTAAAATGAACATTTCAGACTGGCATTGACATTTCACAGCCCCTTTCATATATTGACAGCCCCATTCTCGCCCTTTAAAATGTCCAAATTCAAGGAAAAAATCTAATTTGCTGTCAAAGAAATGTCAAATAATACCTTCACGTAAATAAAAACATTATTATATTAATAAAGCCGGGAAAAGTTCAGTAGAAGACTAATTTATTACATTTTGTCTAAATGTCATCGCCGATAAAAAAAATCAAACATATTTTCTTTCATATTCGTTTTTATGGCAACTTAATGACCAACAATGCAAAAGGGAATTACAGACCCACAGACATACATACGCCGTTTTGGTTTTATATATGTACTACTCGATACTCGAGTAATTGGAGTCTCCACACACACGTTGATAACGAAACAAATTTACCGTCGAAACTTTCGCGAGTGAAATCAATTCGTTTGTTTGAACTTGCAACAACAATGCAAAAGGGAATTACAGACATACATCCCCCGTTTCGGTTTTATATATAAGATTAATGCATCAATTGTAATGCATTGTTTATATTTAAAAAAAAACGTATCTCCGTACGCGAATTTCTAAATTAAGCGTGCATAATGAGTCGACACCCAACTAAAAGTCAATTAACCTCAGTGATTCGCTCAAAAAGAATTGTTCATTTCATTGTCTTTATTAGGACAATATGCTAATTAACAATTTAAAAAATCAAGTTTCTGAAAATATATAATGTGAAATTTATTAATAGGTGGCACATTCTCGTCAAATAAATTCACGAACCACATATATTTAAAGACTATTTACGTCTACTAAGCATGATTTAGTTGAATCACTATAAATTTTGCATATTTGACAAACTATATGCTAGCAATATCGAATTTTGCCATAAATGTCACTAAATTATATTCAATATAACCATAAAATTGTGGCCCAAACGGAATCGCTCAGTAAAGGACCATTTTCGACAAACTGTTTTTGTCAGTTCAGTGAATCTTGATTTGAAAATTAACTTTGCGCAAATGTGCAACATTGTGCTTTGACGGAAATTACAGTATATTTAATTATGTCTTTTCAGTAAGTAAATTTCATTTTTATCGATGTGTTCTCTTCGCTAACCATGGCACGGCAGTCGGCCATCGTCTGATATAATCTAGATCAGCGGTCGCCAACCTTTCGGATCATACTGACCACTTAAATCATAGTTTTAAATGCCGTAGACTGTTTTTACAAGTTCACTTTTATGAATATTGTTTTTGTATTCAGTGAAATATTAATTACACTTGTTGAATTATAACAATTGAATTTTGAAATAAGTTAATTGTTAACTGGTGGCTCATTTTTAAGGTGTTAACTGTCAATACTTGGTAGAATGGCATTGTATTACAAAATAATAACATATTTTTTGTTCTTATTCCACCTTAGATTTATTAGGATCAGGACCTGTTTCGCTCATAAGATAATATAATTTTAAATAGCTTTTGTATATCAGTTGATAATGTTCGTGATGAAAGAAACCGGTCGTAATCCTAATTAATCTAATGCGGAAACAATTAACAAACAAAAAAAAACCCATTTTTTTAAATTCATTCCACGTGAAATATGCAGACAACCAAAAGTTGGTGCACGACCACCCCGGTGGTCTCTGTGGGACACACGTTGGTGACCGCTGATCTTGATAAGGGGTACCAAAACGTTAAAGTTCCTCGGTCTATCGTTTAAAATGGTCTACAGCTACTCATAGCAGCCTCTACCGAAGAGGCACGTGTGGAATTTCATTTGATGCAGCTAACTCGAATTGTTCATTTATCAAGTATGTGCGACCCTTAAGTATTAGATGTTGATATAGATAACTTGATAAAATATAAGACCGCCAAAGCGCGTTTCTTTCCTTGGAAATTGTTAATTAATACATTTTTCACTGTTATTTACATCGGATAGTAGAAAGTTATTTATACTTCGATAAATTCTAGCTATTATTTCCTCGAATCTTCACTTCATTGCAGTAATACAAGAAGCCATAATAATTTTTATGTCCACTTCCAACCAAGAGTATATAGACTCCTCACGGAGTTTATCTCAGCATGTTTTTTCTACGAGATCTGGCTGTCACTTAACATTTCTTTTTCGAAGAGAGTAAGAGTTGAACGGTTACGAGTAAAACAGAACTAATGGTAAGCTAATAGCTATGCTAGTTAATATTTCTAATATTATTGGAAGCTTATCACTCTAGCTATGCCCTTTTTTCAGGATTTGATGGAATTTTAGACATCCATGTCTTCGAATACAAATCCAAAAACAAATTGAAAAATATTTCAACGACGCTGGCCACGTGACCACAAGCCCGATAAATTATATCTATGGATTACTGGCCTTGTAAATGAAGTATATAGTTTATTTTCTGTTACTGTAATATAACTGAATTACCACATTATTCTTTTACATCGATTTTTCACTGTTCTATTTAATACTTTCCGGATTGTCATAATTCTGATTAAGAGCTTTTACTCGGAGTAAAATTGTTTTGTTTTCAATGAATTCGAAACGAGATAACGCTGTTTGCCAGAAGTGAAGCGATACAAAGACCTCCATAGTAAAAAAATTCGTCATCAAATAATACAGGTAAATACGGTCACAAAAAATCTCACGCACAATGAAACCTACATAGAACTATAAAAATATATAGAGCGACCCGTATACATCTGTCTCTTTGTCCACGAAACTATGTATGGTTTGAGGTCCATCCTGTTTTTCTTTTCGGCTATAAATTATTGTGAATTTCGCCGTCTTAACGTGCCGACGTGTTAGTACCCGCATGTAAAATGCTAACTCAATAGAATAAAATGCCAATTCTTTTTATTATTTTTGCTCTAGTGGCTTTATAAAAATGTGGGATTTGTGCTATATTATACGTTATTAAGAAGGCGTGATATAAAAATCGACTTTTTAAAATATGGAATACACTCAATCCTTTTTTTACGCGATACTTCGGTTCCCAATCCCAGCCCTCATTTTGTAATTTATCATTTGAGAATTTTTTAAGAATCACTCTTACTTTATTAACTCAGCAACCTTCTCTATAGCTATCTGAAAATGCCTTTGAAAGATGAATAGTTTCACAATATGTACGCGGAATACATTTTATATTCACATGAGTTATAAAATCAACTGAACTTTACAAAGCTTAGTAAGTAAAAGGTGTTCATAGTCTAGTTCAGTGATCGCCAAACAGTCGCTCGCGAGCTACCGGTAGCTCGCGGTGGCATTTTCAGTAGCTCGGGAAGGATACATTTGAAAAATCATGTGGACAGTTGCATGTGGCATACTCGTGCGTTAGAAAACCTTCTGATTTATTCGTGTACGCACCAGACAGAAACACCTTCCCTCTTTAAGTGGCATTGCATCGCATGCCGGTTACTCGCTAGTTTTGTTTATAGTTACGTTATTAAATCACGCATTTTATGTTTTATTGGAAGCTCACATCCTCATTGAGTTAGGAGATCACTGGTCTAGTTCAACGGTCATCAAACTACGGCCCGCCAAAGATTTTCATCCGGCCCTCCAAAAATACTCGATTTTTTAAAATAAATTATTCAAATAAGATATTTTTTTTAAATTTTATGATTAACACAACTATTTATTTCAATTCACCAATTGGTACCTATAATAAAAGACAACGTATGAACCCATAAAATATAATAAATATTTTATACTATAAAATCCAATAGAAATTACATTTGTTTACATTATATAATTATATGAAAACATACAAATTAATATTCTAATTGGATTTCAACGAGAATTTATTTTTCATCCGGCCCGCCAAGTTTTTAAAAATTTCAGTCCCGTTTCTCAAAAAGTCTGGTGACCCCTGATCTAGTGGTAAGAACTGAGTTAAGCATCCAGATGGCTCCGGGTTTTCGGTAAAGCTAATTTTAAAAAGAAAATTTAATCTTAGTCGGCTGATTTTTGACAACTCTGGCACAGTCCAAAGTAACATGAATCCAAGACTACACGCTCGCTTTCATTTGACGACTATCTGTGGAAAAATTATTCACATAGATCTGAGTGGTGTAAATATTATACAAGCACTTAGGGTGATACAACAGGGTAGCAAAGTTTGCTCGAGGCTGCAAGACAAAAAATGGCTTGAGATCTACTCAATTCCTCTAAGTATTGGGCAAGTCATTCTTAAAAATTTTTGGAGGTTTATTTTGGAAAATTTGGAATCCTCTGATTTCATTAAATGACATTTAAATATTGCAACGTTTCACTGTTCAAACACTTAAATTCCATATTCAAAAAGTGACACAATTTCTAATTTCTGAATAAAGATAACGAAGGGGGTTTTCTGTAGTTATTAGCCGAATTAAAATAAAAGTTATTAAAACTAAAAGTGCCTTTAATGGCATACATAATTAAAAGTTCACCCCCGAAAGCTTATCTTAGGGTCATTTACGTTTCTGCTCTACAGAGTATTAAGCTCCAATGCAGAGCTTTCAAATATTTCATATAACATTATTTTTATTATAATTATATTAAAAGCTTTTAAAATTATAATAAATAATTAAATTACCAATGAACTTGGTCTATCATACACAGTATTTAAATGCTAGATTTCTTATTAGACATATACATTTAACAAATTGAGTTGCTCATATTTAGATTGACTTTTTAGGTAGCTGACACTTTCTGTTGGAAAGGCATTAGTCAAATAAATATAACACATATAGTACTACTACCACATATATTCTGATAAATATCAGAACCGATTTCGTACATGCGACAATTCTCGCGATGACCGAAACCGGTCCTGATCTTCGTCAGAAAATATTTGGAATGGGTACTGTAATGCGTTTGATTTATTTACATATTTAGGTTGTTTGAATGGGTACAAAATATTCTTAAAAATATTTATCATCCTCTGTCGATAAAATTTTGAATTGTTTTTCCGATACTAAATGATTCGCGAAATTCGAAATGTATGAGCAAAGTTCATATCAAAATATACAATTGAAATTATAAGGATACACGTGTCTTTACAGGAAAGCTATTTGTATAATTTCAGTAGCAAGAAATGCATTAGGAAACATGTATATGTAATTAACAAGTAATTTATATATGTATGGTAACTTTTGATTATTTCTTATGCCTTTCCGTCGAGAATTAACACTTCACAATATTGATTGTTTCGGTTATTTTTTTATTGGTGTAATCAACAATACAATTTTTTGTAAATAACATGACACAGACGGGCGACGAAACAGATTAGCGAAACCGATGAAACATGTGAAAAATAAATAATATATAGTGTTTCATTACTACCATATTATTGGGCATTTTTTTTTCCTACAACGTGAATTTATATTTGGACATACTTATGTGATATTTTGATCGTTTCTCAATTCTATCCAGTCCTGAAAATCGGATGAAGAGGAAAATGAGCGAGGTTATTCTTTCCAATGACAGAAGTTATGAAACTGACTTACCATTATTTATTCGTAAATTCCTTATTTTATTTCCCATTAGGAGTCTATTTGTTCCATAATATGAGCTGACATGGCGAAAATAGTATGCTCATTATTCAACTGATAATGATGTTTTCACTAATAAGCTTTTTGTGAAAATTAAACTTTTTAGAGCGTCGAAAAGTTCAACTGGAAGCGGATTTCAGGTTGGTTTCACGAAAGCGTTTAAGCACAGAATCTGAAAGTTTTTGACTATGTGACCCAATTTTAACAACTGCTAAACTACGCCACTTAAACCTATTCCTTTTCAAAGCATGTTATCCCATTATTACTCTTGATATACCTACTTACCCACCCATCCCAGCTTAGATATCATTGCTACTTGTGAAAAGAGGGTTTAGGAAGCTTTTTAATATTTTAATTTTAATGATTATTTTAGAATTCAGAATCACCATAAAACACGAAACCTTTATGAAATTTATTGATCCAGTAGGCATTTACTTGGTAGAACTCGGACTAAGCGACCAATAATTATTTAATGTTATATCATTCGACATAATTATAATAGTTCTGACGAAGGCGCAAATATGTAGAATTAAAATACATTGTTTTTCTTTCCGTACCTTTATGAAATATTCATAAAACAACATATCTCGCCCATTTCAAAACGCTCAAAAGATTATTCATTGTTTAGTGGCCAAATTTGAGTCAACCAGTTTGGTAAATCGGCCAATACCTACCTGTACGTAATAAAAAAACATTATTAATAAACATTGCTGCTGTGTGTGAAAGTTCAGTAGAAACCCTAAGCTTATTTCTCGTTGTTCACAAGAACTTGGCTTTTCTGCGATAAACTTGGCGAATTTTGAATCGGGCCTTATGTCTGCACCCGTATAAAATCCAACTAACCAAGGAACTTCAGGTAAACGGCCACAGACAACGCCTGATTGGGTTCTGGAGCAGTTGGAAGTTTACCCAAATTTGTCAAAAAAGTCAACTTTAGCGACATGGCCCATTTTATAATGAATGGATATTGGCAGACATTTGATGCTATATTCCATATTTAATGCCGTAAAATATACTTACAAATGAAATTAAAATTTAGTCGAAATCTCACAAACAACTTGTTTTATTTACATTTCAAAACTAAGCGTCCTTATAAAAAGTCTCTTTATATCCACTCCTGATACAAAACACTTCGTACCTAGCAGAGCTTAACTCAGCAGAAGTGGTTCTACGAGAACTGCACGTTACACAGACGCTCAACACAGGAAATGACACCACGAATGGTTAATCAATATCTTTCATAACACCCAATGAAACGGATTATACACAGAATAATTAGTATCAACTTGATTCAAGTTTCTGAGCTAGTCAATTTGATCTTTAATTATCATTTTTTTCTATTTTTTTAAAGCACACTGGTGCATGGTTTATAATTCCCGTGCAGGATCTGTTCGGACCATAATTGTGCGACTCTTTTTCATGTCAAGAACGTAGTGAAAGGCGTCCAAGAAACATTATCTGCAAATATAAAACGATTGGTCATGGGAAAATATATAATCTCATGTAAAATATTGCTAATAAAGATTAGGAAAATCGATTTTCTCGTTCAAAATTTGAAACACGATTGAAAACCATTTAATTGCTCATCTCTTTGCTCAAAAAAAATAATTAGATAATATTTTCTATGATATTTAGATACATGTATCATTAAACAAACTGGACATTCAAAATGGACATGTAGCCGATCCTTAATTTTCAATCAAAGATACCGAAAAGAGAAACAATGACAGATTGTTAGCGATTTCATCATGTGCCTTTAGTCAATATCATTAATTATTAAAATATCAATGTACTTAAGTTAGAAAAAAATAACGTTTTGTGAGGAAGTTCCGACAAGGGCGTATCAACTATATATCTTTCAAATTTTGTAGAACTAAAATACATTGCTATTTTTTCAGCGTTCTATAATGGAGTTCTACCAAGTAAAAGCCAATTCAAACAATGTATAAAAACACATTGAAAAAACATTCAATGTCTTTACAGAAATTATATTATATATAGTTGATAGCTTTTTCAACCATGTATTATGTAATTTCTGTAGAATTTAAATACATTCATATTTTTTTCACCGTGCTATAATAGAGTTCTGCAAAGTAAATGCCAATTAAATCATTATACATATATATTCAAATACTTATTACTAGCATTCATTCATAAAATTAAACACAAAATCGTCTTGGTTTTAATAGCAGCCATTGATGTTTATTTATACTGTCCAAAATATCCTTGCGGGAAATGGCTGACAATATACTATCGAAATAGCTATTGAACCTGCCATCTTCTTATCGTAAGCGTTTACGATGCCTATTTCGATATTTCATGATAGTTTTTAACTATAGAAAATCCGAACTGATATTGAAAAAAAAATCATGAACACAATGGGACCATTGTAGCTTTAAAATGAATTCTGTCCTTTTAAACCAAATTAATCTTATGAACGGTGACACTAACTGATGAAATAACAATGGAGTATCATCCAATAATGCGTGTGGTCACACATAACCTTCATACTATAGATAAAGGGATGATATCGCTTGATGCCAGAACATGGTAACGCCATACATCGTATAAAATTAACATCTATTAATATTTAATAAATAAATCTGTAAATATTCTTAACGTTCCAATAAAGAAGGCATTCACTCTTTCCTTAAATATACTTTTGAATGCCATTTGCTAAACATTTTTGAAAGCCATATATTGTGCTCACTTTTATAGCAGTATAAAAACAAACATAATAAAACATTTTAATTAATTATTCCACATTAAATTTATTAGATCAGGACCGGTTTCGTTCATCGCGAGCATCAGTTTATAATGTGGAACAAGTAATAAAAACGCTTTAACTATTTGGATTATAATGCCATTCCACCTACATATGTAGTAGTTTTGACAGTGAACCTTAAAAATGAACTAAAATACTCTAAAAATCTTTTTTTAGATTAAATGGCATATGAAAAAAGTATGAGAAATTCGTAGCCAAAAAGCATCAACTCTAGTTGTCTGAGCAACAGGACAGTCAATTCAAAACTACTTACTGCCTGTTTACAAAGAAATTAGATTATTTCCGCATTAATTGCTTTTTTTAAATTCTTAACACTAAAACTTCAAAAGAAACCATTATCACTCACTTTACTGCCTTCTTGCTTCGAACGGCGGCAGTATGATCATCGACAATTCTGCTACATAATATATTTAACTTTGAAGTGCATTAAATTTAACTTCATTTTGTTCTAACTGTCTACAAATTTAGTGAGTGAGGCTAATTTTATGTACATACATACATG
This sequence comes from Himalopsyche kuldschensis, assembly GCA_028554975.1. NCBI lineage: Eukaryota > Metazoa > Arthropoda > Insecta > Trichoptera > Rhyacophilidae > Himalopsyche > Himalopsyche kuldschensis. Next base: position 6,318,407 of record JAHFWI010000005.1, read on the forward strand.
AAGCGCCCTCAAAAGAAATTTGAAAAAACAGGGTGAAAGTGACTATCTTCACGTTTCTACATCCGTTTGCTTTTCCGACTTATAATGACGGTTACAAATTAAATAGTCACTTATTTCCTTCTTGCTTGTAACGGCAGTTTGAACATCGACAATTCTGTACATAATATATTTAACCCTGGAGTGCTTAAATACTTAACTTCATTTTGATCCAATTTTCTGCAAGTTTAAGAGTGAGGCAAATGTTATGTACATATATAAGAAGCTCTTACAAAGGAAACTTGAAAAACAGGGTAAATTAGACTAATACGGAAAGAAAAATAACAATGTATTTTAATTCTACATAAATTATTTTAAATATTTGTTGATAGCTATTTCGGCTTACGCCTTCGTCAGAACTATGTTTAAAACGTGTATTAGAGATAGCTTATATACCCTTTGCTAGACAGGGTGCCTCCTACATAATCTCTTTCTGTTGAAAGTTAATAATAACTTAGGTACACATCTTAAAAATAGTAAAGACATGATTAATAAACTTGATAGAAGCGGTATATATAAGATGACTTGCGGTACATGTGATTTAGTATATGTCGGACAGACCGGTAGAAAATATCAATTCGCGCAAACGAACATGTTAGATCCTTTAACAATGGAAAAACTGATTCACAATATGCAAATCACCTTATAGAATTAGCACATAATCCGAATTCGGTCCCGATTCGTTTACATTCCTGCAATAAGGGCCTCAAACTGAATGCATTGGAACAGCTTGAAATTAATAGGTACAATCAGTCCAATGAAATTCTTAACGATCAGATCACAATTAATAGCTCACCTCTGTTAAAACCATTAACAAACAATAAACCTAAAACAATTTAAAATAGATGCACTTAGAAATTGCAGATTTTAAGTGCTTTCACACGATCCCCCAAAATACCCAAATTATTGTTTCCCACCATGACGTTAGACCAATAAATCAAACTTATTTAAATTCTTTCATGTGACGTCGGTATGGTTTCAACAGAAAGAGATTATGTAGGAGGCACCCTGTCTAGCAAAGGGTATATAAGCTATCTCTAATACACGTTTTAAACATAGTTCTGACGAAGGCGTAAGCCGAAATAGCTATCAACAAATATTTAAAATAATTTATGTAGAATTAAAATACATTGTTATTTTTCTTTCCGTATTATAATGGAGTTCTACCAAGTAAATGCCTACTCAATCAATAAATTTGACTATTTTAACATCTCATATCTATAATGATGGTTACAAATTAATCTGACTCGTTCAATCCAATTCTTGCACAACGCTTAGAGACGGCATTCTCCGGTCTCCTTTTAAAACCTCCAGTGTGTGGTGAAAACCGTAATGTTTACACAACCTGTCCCAAAATTTCAATGAACAAAAGCATAGAATGGAAATCTCTCTCACATCATTGAGCCGATAATAGAGCTCGACCCCCTACAATACACCAACTACTCGACCATAAAGTCCGCCTTTTTCGCGTAAACTGATTAATGTATTTGAAATATTAAGCCGTGCGAAATATTATGACAACGTCGCTTCATTTTGTTTATTTTAAAATATACACAAAGTTGGACGTTTCGGAATATTACTGATTAATATATTGTGAATATAAAAACTTTCAATGTGTATTTTTATTTTATTCTTTTGTTTTGCTTCTGTGATGTATAATATCTATTTTATTTTGCGTTTTTTGGAACCAGAGATCGACCTTTGCCATTGATGTAATCGATTTTATATCTAAGTATTTTTTAAACGTTCCCAAAGTCTAGCCTGTAAATGTCCCTTGTAGCTTATCATATACATACACGTGAATCCTCTTCGTCTTTCTTCAAAAGCGAGGACCGAGAGGGATAGACACACGCAATTAAAGTACGTATTTCAATATCAATTATAATGTGTGAAGGGGAAAATAGTGGCGATCAGCCTGGCATATTGAAATGTTTTTTTACATATACATAACTAATCAATTAAGCACTTTCTTAATTCGAAGATCTCTAAGCTATTCATATTTCACACTTCCGATCATTTTCAAATCGGCAAACTCTGAAAAATTGTTACCTTTGAACCATCTATTCTTAAAAAATAAAGATCTCTACCTGTCTGCCCCATATAATTAGCGTGGCAGTCTTCACAAGAAAGACGGTATATACCGCTCTGAGACAACGATATTTTTCAAAATAATCTCAAATTGAACCAACAGTTTTAATTAACTCACTTTTATTTTATATTTTTGATATTCTGTAAATAAATAATGGCCAAAAATAAACCTGATGAATGCAAACGATCAATTTTGAATTCATAAATAATGACCACCTGTCATTGGATGAAAAGTATAATTTTGATTCCACGCTGAGATAACATCGCATTAATAACGCTTTTGAACATTCATCTAAAATGCGCAATTAAAATTTTAACATCCAGCGACAGTTAATATATTCTTTTTAATGTTGCTCTGTCAGTTATCAAACGTTAATGAAATAGGTTTATACTATCTCGCCTGTCATCACATGTCAAAATAACATTGACATGTTTAATTTCGATAACTGTTGATTTTTTAGGAATTGAATAAATGGCACATGTAGGAAAAAACTATATTCATACGTCGATGATGTGTTTAGTTACTTTTATAATGTTGGATTGTACAGTGTTTTACTTGACTGTTAACCTTATAACAGCACAAGAATTCAATAAAGATAAAAAAGTAATTATGTATTAAAAATTTGTTTAAAAATAGGCATCAATCAAAGCCGGCCAAAATACCTCTTCGTATCCAATTTTGCGAAAATGTGCGAAAATCTCATGTAAAAGTAAGGGATTTCACAACACCATCATACATTGTCAAAAAAGATACATTCACTCTTTACAGATTAAAATTCAATACTAATAAATGAAAAAAACTCTTTTTATGCAAATAAATGAAAAATAGTGATATGCGTTTTGCCAGCTTATCCGTCGCGAACTAACGAACCGTTGGCGTGTGATATTATAATTAAATGCGGGAATTCCAATTTCATCCCAATGTCAATCCCTTTATTTCAGCGATATATTTGATTATCGATGTATTTTATATTTGAAGTTTATCATGAGGTGGGATTAATAGTATTTAAATTTTTTTAAATATTTCATTCAAGAATCGCTTAAAAATGTCAGCGCGTATGTCGTACGTCACGGGCCTCTCAAGGATTGGTTGGTGAAAACTTTACAAAACTGGATGACATTTCCAGAAATTTAATAGCGTTACCGTTTTCAAGAAAGTAAATAAAATTGATTCATGCAATATTATCGAACATACTCTCTTTTTTTTGGTGGTTTTTGTCATCGATCTCGCGAATAGACTTTTTACCTCTTAAAAATGATTTTTTATCAATGTTTAGACCAGTGATTCCCAAACTTTTTCATGCACGGGCCCCCAATCTTAAAAAAATAATCAGCTCCCTCATTCCTAAACAAAAGGCATGTTTTGTGCGACCCCCAGTTTGGGAAGCACTGCTTTGAATATCCTAAATTCCGAATCGTTCACTTTATGAAATGAATTATTCTCCACGTTTGTTTCATATGTGTCCAATTTCGGCAACTGGTTGTAAACTCCAAAAAGGTTGCCGATCATAAAGCTGTTATCTTTATTTCCAAAAACATGTATCGACCCTTTGCCACTGATAGTTGAACTTTTTTTTTTTTTTGAATAAAGATAAATAATATATGTACAATTTTTTTTTTGAACTGAATTTATTGAGAAAATAAATATGTCAACAAGACGTTTTGTAAGACGGGGGCAACGGTACGAAAACGATTTATTTCCAATGGCGTAAAAAGTCCACCCGAATAGCCTCAACAGACAAAGCACTTGTAAATATATATAAATGTTCTTCAAAAATTCACAACATTCAGTAGGGTGGTACGTTTCAATTAAAATCAATAATTTTTAACTAAATAGTAATTTTAATCAGAAAAGAATCTCCTTTATCTCGGAGCTTCGTTTAATTTGTCAAACGCTCACAGCTGTTCTGAACCATTTATAAGTGTAATTATAAATATACTGCGGTGAAAAAAATAACAATATATTTTAGTTATAATGGAGTTCTACCGAGTAAATATTAACGATTCAAACGTTTGAATTTTGTACTTTTCCATGAGTTTACATAAATTAAAATACTCATTACTGACATTCGGTGATGAAATGAAACACAAAACGTATAAATATACTATTCATATTTATAATTATTCCAAGATTATTTTGTTATTTCATTTCAATACATGCAATCCAAAGATGATTTCCAAAAAACGGTACACTTGTCACGCATAGCCACGCCACAAGTAGACATCTATACAAATAGAATTATGCATTTTAATTTTTTTAATAATAATAAATTTATACAACGAATTTGCTCTATATTATCGTGGAATCTATTTGTAGCGTGGGTGGGTAACCTGTACGTGTCGGAAAGTTATTTGTAGAAAATCATTTCTGATATATTATATAATAAAGGATCTCTACTGAAGGTGCTTGATGGAATTGAAATTGAAATGCATGAAGATTCCGAAAGACGAAACCTGGGTTGTTAGCGATGAAACTCATGGAAAATTACAAAATTCAAACGATAAAATATCAAATTCAATACATAATCCTTTAAAACGTGCTATTTATTAATTATTTTGTAAATTAACAATTAGTGTAATGTAAATAAAATGAAAGATTTAGTTGAAGGGCCTCACCTGCAGATCAAGAGAGCCGCAGAATCACCTATTTTCTGAAATATTACTGATTATCAACTTATCATTGTATAATATTTTATCCTTGACCAATTTGATATAATGTTTTAATAGTAAATTACTAACTACTTCTTGGACAGATATTTTATATAAGGATTAAATAAAAAAAACTTCTGTTATATTAATTTTATAAATAAATTTTTGTATTCGCCACGGTTGGCAGTGTCTGCTCACTCCATTGATGGAAATAATCACCGCGGCAATGAATTGGGGAATATAATTTATAAACTGGCAAGTTAAATGCGATTTTCAAGCCAATATTCGAATTCCGAATTTGCCTCCATCTCATTAAAATTCTACAAGCTTTGTAGGCTTGCACAGGAAACGGAAATTGTCTTGAGACAATACAATAAATTTAATTACAGGTGAAAAGTTTGAACAATCGTTTTGTTTGCAACATCTTAGATTTCGTCTCGACAATCTCATTGTCATCAACCATCATAGGCCCCACTGAATACCCGATGGAAAAGCTTCATACAAAAAAGAGTTTAGTATATAGGTATTTATTTCTTCTATGCTTTTTAGAATTATCGTATATTCCAATACAATTTCAAATGAAATTAAAAACGTTACCTTAACTAAACACGACGCCGTCGAACTAACTGGTTCCATGACAAATCAGAACATGACTTTTCAGAACATGACATTTCAGAACATGACATTTCAGAACATGACAATTCAGAACAATCGGCCTACCTACGGACACCGTCCGAGCGCGCTCGCTTTATAATATTGGGTTTTCACATACATATTTGTCTATATTTTTTTTTATGATATTTTTTCACCAGAGGAAGCCGGTGTTAAGACTGTTAATAAATAAAGACGTATTATAAAACTAAAACCTTCGTTATTTTGCCCGACTCCACCGCCAGATCCCACATTTATATATTTTTTGTATTGTCATGTTCTGAAAAGTCATATTCTGAAAAGTCATGTTCTGTTTTCTCATGTTCTGAAATGTCATGTTCTGAAAAGTCATGTTCTGAAACGTCATATTCTGAAAATTCATGTTCTGATTTGTCCGGTTACCGAACTAACTAACCTAACATGTAATCTAATGGTCAACGTCGTTGGCTTCGATGCGATATATAAGTCTTGGTTATAATCCCAGAACAGACAGTTGCATCAAATTATTTTTAATCCAAAGGTCCTTAAAACGAATTTAAACCTCTTTCGTTGAAATAACCCACCAGCAGCACATATTATTGGATGCGGAAATGGTTATAAAAATAAAATGAGAAATTTATAGATATTTGCATTTTTAAATGGTATCATTATCACTATTAAGTTTATTTATGTATATATATGTGTGTATTGAAAACTTCACAAATTGTTAGTGCATTGCTTTCTTAATATGAAAAAGGATAAAATCATTGTAAGAAAGAAATATCGTTGGAAATTGGTAAAGAAGTCAACCGAGTAAGTTCCGACAAAATTAACTAAATCATCAAAAGCATTATAAATTAAGAAGATGCGTTCAATTCTATCGTTTTTATCTAGTAGAAAAACATAACGTACCAAATTTTAGATGCAACGGCAGTCATCATAAGATTACTAATTTTTCAATTATACATATTAAACTCAGTTCAGTGCAGTGCATTTTTAGTTTGAAAGTTTAGTTAGGATGAAAAACTGCCAAGCTTCTTTGATATCCCGCCTTCCTCTTTTAATAAATAACAAATACTTACTACTCAGTTGTAAATCCATATAAATATTTCAACGTGTCATATTACTTATCCAGCGGCGTTGATTTGACTTATCTCTTTTCCCCTTGACGCAGTTTACTCATTGTTGTTATTTGAAAAATTAACGTAATTTTTCTTTAAATTTGTTTTCATTGCGTTGATATTCGAACGTTTGAGTCTGATTCGCAAATAAGTAGCTCGATTCCTATGCATAAAACATAGACATTGAAAATTGCCATAGGATAAAATTACTTAAAAAAAAAACAATTATCGCAATTGGTGTGACCTTTGCTAAGTAAACGCATTAGCGAGCGAGTCTCTCATGGAGATGCAAAATGCCCACTCTTAATGAAAATCGATTCTCGTTACAGCGCTATAACGTTACGTAATGTAAATAAGGATGTGAAATATTTAAAATAGAATCGATACTTACGTAAATTATTAATTTGTCTTGCCCTCGTGAATCCGTCACTGCTGTTATACCCGTTGGTTATATACGGCGGTATCCCAGTGTCCTCAATACACTGTTTGTGTATTGGTTCTTCGAATATTAGTTACATTGTAATATTGTATGTTTTAAGCACACATAACGCGTTGAAAGCTGCAACCAAAGCATACAGAACTACTTCTACAAATAGATTGCATGTCTAGCTGGTATAATAGCATTAGACATGCGTTTTTAAGCCTGGGGAATACAATGATGACACATAAGAGTTTTAAGTTTAAGTCGCAGTTTGGAGTGTTGACTTCTAAAACCATAAAATTCTGAATGACAATTAACTGGTTTGATATGCTACTTTGTACAATTAGTTTTTTTATCAGATATGAACAACAACTATCGGCTTGATTACAAATAAGGCGGAGTTAATGTTTCAGTTCCTAAATACTGTTCCATTATTTATAGATTGCTGCCTTTTTCTTATATTCCTGGTAATAACAACACGATAGATAACATGACATCTTTAAGACGAATTTGGATCTGTTGTGAGTCTTCAGTGCAACATTGTACATCGTATATAAGAGTAGTCTTTATATATAATTATAACATTGAATTGTTTTAAAAAAATCGGATATATTATAATATAGTTAGATTACTGCCTTGTTTTGTGTTATTACTATCATCACCATCAGATTTTTATCCACAAGTACTAGTTTGCCTAGGTGAAGAATTACTCCATTTCTCTCCGACATCTTTGTACATGCATTATTATAGCAAACCTTTCTTCATCCATGCGTTTCTAGGAAAATACAGCTGCCCTTTGCGGACAGTCAGAGAAACCGTACAGGTAGTAACGAGTAAATAATATAAATTTTTAAATTGCTTACTTACAATTTATATTACAACACTTTTTTAACCATGCCCTCGCTTCCATTGTGGAGCATCATGAGTTCTAATGGACTTTATCTAAACAGGAGTTTTTCGAATAGAAGAAGGCTAGGACAAGGACATGATTAGTGGTTGTCGGTTTCTATAATATAGTAGCAAGAGTTTTGCCATAGCGATCAGGTGGGTCTGGGTTCAAGAGACTCCAAGTCGAGTATCGAGTACTCGATACTCGAGTATACTCGTCCATTTTTCAAGTACTCGATACTCGAGTAATTTGAAAAATACTCGAGTAATACTCGTAATTTATAAATGAGAGTTTTTTCTACTGCGGGAATAAAAACAACAAAACCTTGAACCAAATTAAAATTTGAGACGATTAATCCTCTATTATTTTGGAAACATATATTTTATAAATTGCCCTAGCAATCAGATGAACCCGGGTTCAAGTCCCAGCAAGGTCAGATTTTTTCAATTGAAAAAGAAATATTGGACATGGGTGTATGTAAGTTTTTGTCGAGTTGCTCTTGACTGATTCATTATTTATCATCGAGTTTATCTTGTATGGATTTCGCAATTAAAAATATTTGGCTCATTGGCATTAGCTGTAATGCCAAATATTCCATTACATTTAATAAAAAAATCAAATAAGCCTATTCATTTATTTATATGTATATACACAAATAAATAATATATATTTTCGTATATCTGATACTACTCGAGTATACTCGAGTACTCGAGTATTTTGAAATTTTACTAGTAGTTGAGATGTCGAGTAATTGGAGTCTCTAGATACAACACATAACACGGTGTAAAGGGAGCACATAGCTTCTCTAATTGAGTCAAACATCGTTAGTAACTTTAATGGCAAATCACGAGTGGCCGATCCCGAAGGATCTCACTTAAATCCTATTGTCCATACACTTCACGCAAACTCACGGCTCTTGCCATTATCCTCGTGTCTACGCCCTGCAAAACAGGGTCTACACAAAAATAATACATTATGTATCATCTCAATTTATTACCTATTAACTTTATCGTATTGAATTAATCAAGTGATTTTTTATCATTCATTTGCACTGACGGTTTCATTCACACCTTTTCTGAAGTCATACAAATTGCGCTTTGTTAACAACACAAACAACTTCGACACTTTACTTTGAAAAGGTTCTCACTGCTCTTGACACTGTTTTGAGATATGAGCGTTTGAAGTTTCGATTGATTTAAATTCACTTGTAACAATGAGCAAGTAAAAATGTTTCAAATTACTTTTTTTAAGCATATTTTTTCACAACTCTTGCTGAGAAATAATGATCTTAAAAATCTAATGATGGAAATAATGATGACAATCTTAGAACTTTGTCGAATAAATTTAGAAAAAAAATTGTGTAGATGCAATGCAACTCTAGAAATCTGCCAACTCCGTTTTTCAACCATGGATAGTTCTGAAATTCAGATATGTTAATTATAGAATACGGTAAATACAAGCTTTTCCGGCCAAAAGGTCATTTTAGACAAAAATGTCAATTAGAACCTTTTCAAAGTAATGTAACGGCTTGTCACTCCTTAAACACATACTATAAAACATTTATTTTTTCTGTCGTCATGAAATTTGCATAGAGTATTGTTCTTGAAAAAGTGGGATGAATATTTTCAGCACTTTTCCTGCCTTTCCAAAGCTCAAAGCAATTAATGAGCATTACTGAATTTTTATTCCCGATGTAGCCGGCGGGATATTCTAGTTATCTGCACATGCTTTAATTGCAAATTGTAAAAAAAAACTAGAAAAATCATATCCCTGTGTAAAAGTTCCATATAGAATAAAATCTAATTTTACAATAATTTTTAACTTAAAATTTTTCTAAGGTAAAAATTTTACCACTTACCTTAACGATAAACAGCGGTTACTTTGTGGTAAAGTTCATTTTTAAATAAATTGATAATATAAAATTTTAAATATCTTTAATTATTCCACGTCCATTCCTTCTATTCGTGACACGGGTTTCGCCTACAATTATTGAATTACTTAAAAAATCTTTTTGATTGTAAGATAGTCTGAAGATACCTCTGAAAGAGACGAAACGAAGATTAATGATTAAAGTTTTTTTTTTTACTAAATGAACTTTCATAAAGTTACCGCAAAGAGTATAAATTGGTAACATTGCTTGAAGTTTGTTATCAAATAAGCTTAACAAATTTCACTTATTGCCACACAATAATTGGAATAACAATGTTGTCAATTTATTTACTATTTTACAATTCCACCCTTATCTCCTACATATGCATAAACAATAAAGAAGTAGCAACCTTAAAAATATATTATGTTTGCTATACATAATAGTATAAAATAGTACGTTTATGTAATTCATTAAAGGCTTTTGTGAGATTACACCGATGCCTGTTTTTAAAACCACAGGATTAAAAAATAAAAACCATTAGATTTTAGGTGTTTTTTTAATTATTTAATAAATCGTCTATATTAATAATAAAAAAATATGTATAATCATACCTGTATGCAATTGATAAAAGATTCTTGGCTTTCTTCCAACTCGATTCCCTCAGGATTGAAACCGCAAATGAAAACGGATCTGTCTATCATAATTTACGGGTGCTTTCCTGAACCACGCATTTTATGTGAAATCATATTTTTGTTGACACCTGTTGAAATTCTCCAGAGCGGCAGCAAAAAGGGTTAGCTAAACAATTATAAATAACCGTTAATTGCATAATTAGATTTCGAAGTTTTAAACCAAACCCTTATATTCTTAATATGTTTCAAAAGATTTTTTAACCACCGCTTTCAATGGACAGTTTTCGATAAAAGAAATCGGTAGTTATTAATTCACTTACTAATCAATATATTTATTCACAATGTTAATTAACTTTTTATACTTACCGGTAGCTGAAATATCCTTTTTCTTCTTCATTAATCGAATCGTTAATTGTTTATATAATAATTTATTAATTAATTAATTCTGTAAATCAAATTAGACAATGAATGATCACATACCTATTTATAAATAACCTGTCATGATAAATGGAAATATGTTAAGTGTTTAGTTTATTAACGAATTAAGCTGTCAATTATTTTCTTTTAACCGATAATTCAAATAAGGAAAATGAGTATTTTTAAATACTTTTTTTATACATGGCAATAATTTACCTATTTGCGTTGTTTATTGGCGAATTATCTTGGCTAAATAAAACATATTTTGACACCTGCAGTAAACAGTTGTGTATCATCGCCAAGTCGTATTTTTTTGTTTTGGCTATAAAATATTTTTATTATTAATTGCCTACTATTAGCATTAGAACAAGATTTTTACGATGGCTCTTAAGAAAATTTCAATTGCTTCTACACAACTGGTATTTATTACTGCTGTTGCTTTCAGCATTTTTTATCCTTGGCCATTCCGAATATGAATTTAATTAACTCGTTTCCATTTAATACACCATAGTTACTTAAACCATTGCAATATCTATATATATAAAACAAAGTCTTGTTAGTTACACCACTTATAAGTCAAGAACGGCTGGACCGATTTTATAATCTTTGATTTTCTGGCTATATCACCGTCCTGAATACCAGAATGAGTATTGAAACATCCCAAAATATCACGGCAAATGAAAGATTAAGGAAGATAACACAACATCTATTGATTCTGAGAAGGTACGAAGTTCGCCGGATAGCTAGTTTCATAAATAAAAATGATGTCTTGATAAAAATGAATGTTTCCAACTAAAAACCTTTTTTTTCGTTTAAAAGTTTAAATGTTCGACTGAGGTTCCTCCACGGCTTAACAAAATATCAAGCACTTTTTATTCAGATATTAATAAAATAACGATGAGTATACCAAAAGACTAGCAGTAAGCTAATCGATTAATACATTCTTTTTTTACTAAGGTTGGGTAAAAGGCGAGTGAGAAAATATGAAAAGATCATACACATGCATGACTTATAGACAAATCCATTGCAAATCATTGCATGAACGTTCCTTTTTGGCCAATTCGTACCCTTGACCTCGACATCGAGTATATGACAGCTCAAGAGCATTCATTGACTACGGAACCAGAAACAAGAGAGAACATTACATTTTTTTTATCAACGAAATAGCTGTGCATATCTTATATATAAAACCGAAACGGCGTATGTATGTCTGTGGGTCTGTAATTCCCTTTTGCATTGTTGGTCATTAAGTTGCCATAAAAACGAATATGAAAGAAAATGTGTTAAATTAATCTTCTACTGAACTTTTCCCGGCTTTTATTATTAATAATAATGTTTATTATTTACGTGAAGGTATTATTTGACATTTCTTTGACAGCAAATTAGATTTTTTCCTTGAATTTGAACATTTTAATGGTCGAGAATGGGGCTGTCATCAAATTAAATAAAGTTTGTGATTTTATTTTAACTTTATTTTGGATGTTAGATTTTGTGATATAATTATGTCGAATGATATAACATTAAATAATTTATGGTCGCTTAGTCCGAGCGACGCCAGGTAGCAATACTAGTATATAATAAATATTTATCCATTTTTCATTACATAGTATGTGAATTGCATTATTTGCCTTTCTATAAAAATCTTTGTATTTTAGACCTTAGATAATGTTTTTATTAAGATATTTATAATATGTACTAGCAGACAACTTTATTTTACTTAAATTTGTACACTTTTGTGACAGCTATTTCTTAATACTTTCGTTGGGGTCAGCAGTAGATAGATACATATAAGTTCGTGTTTCACCTTTTTGTGAAACGTTTTCATTCTGAAGATGCTTCTCATATAAGCGAAACACGTGACACTTTCTGTATCAGAATACATGGAGTAAAAAAACTCATAGGTGCTGTTTCTACAATTTCAATATGGATTCCGAAAAAAATATCTTTAATTAGGTATGGCGAATGTCCACTTTTGCAGTGTTCACTGTCAATAGCGGTTAATCATTTTTATAATTGTATTTATAATGTGTTTGATAAATGTTTCAAAAGGAAACTGCCATGTCGTAGTGGAAGACGATATCCGAGGTGGTTTTCTGGAGGAATTATCAGGGACATACAAACGAAGCATGCTTATCATAAGGCTTGGAAGACTAGTAATAGTCTTCGAGATTATGACCAATTTAGCAAATGTCGATCCAAGCTTAGACAAAGTGTTCGGTTAGCCTACCGAACATATTTGGGAACGATGGAAGATTGCATTCGCGGAAATCCTAATTTTTTTTGGAATTATATCAAGTCAATACGAAACGATGGTGGATTTGTAGAGTTGTGTGATGCCGCTGTCTCTTTTCTACTCAGACGCATCGACCAATCGAGTGGAAGAGAGATAGATGCGGCACAATCCGAACGGTAGGCTGATCGTGCCTCTCTATCGCTTATCCGCGCTCTCGCTCGCACGCTTGCCTTCGGCGTAACGCGACAAACGGGACAATGAGTCATGCTTTTTCGTGCGTGCAGCGGGCGTTCATCGATTTATAAGACGTTATCACGTCAAAAAAGATTTTATTTATTATAATATATTTATTTTTCTGACAACCCTCGCCTGAAACTCTCACCTTTTTTGTACATCCAAAGGGAAAACTGTACACTACATTAGCTAAAATAACACTCTCGTTAAGAGTGCACTCATATGTGCTCTTCTTAATAATGCTGTGTGCATTGCAGGAGTCTGAGATATAAATAGGAACTCTACGTTAGATCGCAACAAATACGGGACCCTCTGAATACAACAAAATCTCTAACATCCCCGGGTATTGAACGTTGTCCCTGCCACCACCCGCTACGGGGCAGCAAACTTCATCGGTCGTGGTGGCGTTAATTAATCATTTTGAAATAATTTTCATGATTGTCTCAGGAGCAGTCACTTGTGCTGAAAGACAAAATCCACGCAATTTCCGTATGTTGCACTCCTCATATGGAGCTAATGACCCAGAAAAACAGGCGTCCATATTTTTTAAATAAAAAAACTACATAAATAGAATAAAAAAACTATTTATAAAAGTTCCCGTACTGCGGTTTGTACAATGTTTATTTAAAATAATATGTAATGCGTATTTACGTTTCCATTGAAAGTGGTCGCAGGTAGTTGCAAGAAATACATTTGCGTATTATTTTACCTTGTTTTCGAACACAATTTCCTCTAATACATGCATAGCTCAAAGAAATTATTCATATAAACAAGGTATTGTATTACTCGGGTGAAAATTTTATTCTGAATCCGAGAGCATATAATATAATATGTTAGTTTATTTTGTTTGGTGTGAAATGCATGTATACAAATCACATTGTGCCGTATCGCCGTGGTGCTGGGCTCGAATTTCTTCTGGATTATACCTCTCCCTCTAGATCTAGATTACACTTCATGGTTTTAGACTGATTGTTCGGACTCTTAGGATAAAAGAAAAATATCCCGCTTTTTGCCGGTTTTAAGTTATGAATGCCACTAGATACAAAATAATATGTTACGCACTAAAATATTTTTTTGGTCCTAAAACTAAAGAAAACATTTGAATATATTTCTCTTTTATATTTAACATATAAATCAGAAATCCAAAACATCGCCTTTAAAGAAAATGGAAAGACCATTTGTATCTGTTTAAAAAAAGATAATATTAGTTGCCGGTGAAACCTGTTCTTTGGCTCTCCTGAATGAAGAGAACAATGAGTTAGGTTTCTCTCCTACTAAGGGGCTGTGTTATAATCCTAAAGCTTAATAAACAAGATTTTAATTTATTATCTAACCAAATAAGACCGATACGATAAAACTCGCTTCACATTTTTGATTTATTAACACTTATTAAGAAAGTATGACAGTTGCAACTATTGCAATCTCTTGCTATAGTCAGTAATGCTAAATTGAACAGAACCATTTCATCTGAATATTAGAAACCTTCCATCAGAATTAAAAATGTAATTGTAAAAACGAGTAAACGTCGTCGCTGTAAGAGGCTTCTTAACAATCTTTCTGAGGTCCAAAACCCTTACATAATTGAACAACAGTAGGTTTCCCTTATATTCGCCGCGAGAATCTGTTTTCAAAGCTCAAAGTACTGCTACTGTGAATATACATATCTGTGACAATTTATAACTCACAAACGTGAGAAGGAATGCATTATCTCATGTTTGAGCGCGTTCAACCGTGAGTTTCATACACTGGACGGTATGTAGTCGGTTTGCAAACTCTTTGCGCGAATTTTCATCTCCCGTCATAGTACCTTAAGTACCCAGCTTTAGTTATCCAACAGGTGCTACCCTTCCCGCTGAGAAATTTGACAAAGATTAATCGTAATAAATTATAATCTTAATATAAAATTATTGAAGTTCAACACAGAACAATAAACATCGCTGATGACACCGAGTGGAAGTGAATAAATTTGAAAGCCATGGCGTATCGTATTCCACTCCGCCATTATTCAATCCAAACACCGGCTATATAAATAGAGCGCCACTATCTATCCATAGTGAAGTGCGTTGTCAAAACAACGATGCCCGTCAACACAGAGCCCGTGTTGGGATGTTATATTAACTCGAAGCCTGTCCGTCCCCATCGCCTCCCTCGCAACATCCCGGGGGAGTTCCCGAGACACGGCTTCCCTGTTAGCGCTAATGTTGGTCGACTAAAGTGATGCCGCATCGTAGATTATACCATATAATTGACGGGTGACCGTGCTTCCATAAGAGGAATGTTTCACTTTGTCAATGTGCTCTATATACGTGAATCTCAACCACTTAAATAGAATACGAATTCGATAGCAAATCGACACCCTTCTTGTTCATGTAATATGGTATCATTCATTTCAGGACCCAAATTACATACGTCAAACATGCGTTGTTCCCAACCACCACCCGCCACGGCCGTACGTTCTGGTTTCAGCAGACGTGTCCCGTGGCGTAACAACGTGAAGCGTATCTGTTCAGTTTTGATCGCAGGAATTGTCCGAGAGCAGAAGCTCAAGTACTTGGAGGCTTGCACTTAAGTGTGCTGATTGTCTCTATCATTTAAGTTTATAATATTAAAAATGCAAAACAGTGAAATGACTCTAGTTTCCGATCGCGAAGCGGGGGGACTATACGAATAGGTCCGCTCTGTTGCCGTACGACGCCGCAAATTTGCTGAAGGCCGCGTAATTCAATTTACTAGCCACCAAGTCCGCATGTCCCGTGGGTCCGACAGAAGGTCTTACCACCTTGAGCAACTCTTCTCTTTCTCCCGACATTAATGGACAATCCCACAGTATGTGGTCAACATCCTGTATTTCGCCGCATTTGCATGTCGGCCCATCTACCCTCCGGCCAAGCTGGAAGAGCTTGGCAGCGAAACCACCATGGCCAGATATGAACTGGCTGGTCCAATGATTAACAAAAAGTCCTGATGATCAATGATTAACATACGTCAAACAGTCTTAAACTACAGATTAACAGTTCGCAATATCAACTATTATGAGTTCAGTTGATAGAAAACTAGTTTACATATCATTTAAATGCGCCGCCCATGAGGTAACATTTGTTGAAAATACCAAAATTGGCATTGATTGGCAACCTGCATGGATATGGACTTGCTTCGTCTAAAAAGAGTACCGGACATGGTCAGCTGGAATTATTAGTCATCGTTTTGCGCATTACTAAGTTCCGTTAATAATTCTTCAAAACCAAACAGTGACTTTCTCGGGATGCATTTGGTGCTGGTGTTTCTCGTATGGATTGGAATCGCCCAAAATACGAGAATTTTGCTTGTTCACATATCCATCCATCTAAAAATGGGCCTTGTCACTAAAGATGACGTATTGTGCGGAACTTATCTCGAACGGAACAGCGACTTTGATAATTTACCCACTTTGTTCAACACTATAACTTTCCATGGTGATTTTCCATACACGACTCAACAATTGACAGTAAATTTTACAGATGTCACTTAAAACACATAGCTGCTTTACAGCAGTACCTGAACAAATTTCAAGCGTGCCGACTAAAAGATCCTATATATTGAAAAAATTGCAATGCAGAAGGATTTTGATACGCTGACTCAAAAAAATGTTTCGCAAAAACAAGAATGATTGTCACAACATGCAATGGTCTGCTCGGATATCACCGTGCAAAAAAATATATTCACTCTAGCCCACTGCTCTGAGTTTTCTTGGACTGATTTATTTGACCGATTCTTGGTTTCCCTAATATTCGGCCGCTTGTTTTGATTCATTGCGGACAGATCGACCCGTGTCAAACGGAACGAATACCGAATCAGTTCGATCAAAAATTTGATCACGTCGCGTTAGCTGAGTCGGTTAACTCGCTTGAGTTCGATGAGTCAGGCCGATGAGGTGATTTGTGGATTGTGACCAACTGAAGGGTTTGTACGAGTCAATAAATCAACGTCCGATTCATTAAGCCTCATATAAACATTTAAATATACCGGCGGCCCTCGACTTTCGAACAGTCTACATTCGCACAATTCTCACATTTTTTAACCAGTCTAGTGCCTCACGCACGGACGCGTGAGCATCTTTGATGTCTCAAATGCCGAGACACGTAATAGTTTTAACTAACAATATATTTCTGAAGGACGTGTCTAATGGTCGTCTCGAGGGATATCAAAAATAATATTTAAATATATGTTTAAATGAAATTTTAGAATCATTAAAATTATTAAGTTTCAGTAACACTCTGGTTAACTATATAATCGACATTCATATGTTTTTAGTTTTCAGTTGTTATCGCTTTTTGCCTTAACTTCTAAATCAATTGACGTTGTGCCGTGTTGTAAAAGACTATTTTTTATGTTGATTGGTGTGGCATAAAACGTCAAGATAATATTCATAATTGTAGTTGAAATATATGATACTGGAAAACTGCACGCTAAAATATTCCGAAAGTTTATTTCAATTAGTTTATCGTATTACCCATGAACAATATCGTAATCAAGCGCCCATCGATAATCAACCCCTTCTCGTGTTATTATTTTCGAAACGTATGTTGGATAAATATTTAGTATTTGCACCAAAATAATCATGTTTTCTCTTCATTATTGAATAATCAGCTACCATTGTCAGCTAATTAGAGCGCGAATTTTCGCTGGCCTATCGATAAATAATTTGTTATTTTCTCTCACTAAACTGCGAAATAATCGTATTTTGTTTCGAACACATTCAAACATAACATGCACACCCCCCAATAGATAAATACAAATGCATTGTTATTGAATGTCGTTATTCATATCATTAGTTAAAAATAATATATTTATATTTGACATTGAAAAAGCTCACGGACCAACCCTAAATTAAACCTAAATTTTTGTCGTTTACATTAGAATATTTTATATTATATTGAAAAAATCCCACCGTCTGAATTTTGCTTTATGGTTGCGAGTACTTTACGAAAGCACAAGGTATCCAAGAGTATGATGGTTTGACTTATCAGGCAAAATAAAAGAGGCGACAAATCAGCCCCTTATTACGTCAAAAGATAAAAAGTCGACGTTTGGACCTGGATTGGACATGTGCTACGGATGTGCCAGGAAAGTCTGTATCCCACCTGCCTCTACTACCAGCCGGATGGATTCCGTCGACCCGGACAGCCGCTGATGATCATCAATAGGAATTATTCGGCGGAAGAAGCAAAGAAGTTGGCGGGTGACAGAGAATCTCGGAGGCACCGTGTGATGGCCATATGCTCCGAATGGGTTGCGGAAATATATTATTTAAAACGAAAAACTATGTGCATTTTCCAATTGACCACAGGTCCGGCTTTATTATTATTATTATTATGTATGAAACAATATATGGCTCGCAGTCCTTTAGGCAAAAACTTCTGCCATTGCCAGAAGAATATTCTATTGTGCCAAAATGGCACAATAGAATATACTATATTAATACAAGCAGTATGTTAATATCCTTTCGTTGCAACGAGCCATGTGCAGTGTGTGCATCATACAACGATATGACGTCAGTGGCGATCTCTAACCGGCCGGAAATCCGCTTCGAAACCGCTCTCCCGCCAAAACTGTAACGGAAATACGCTTCTCGACTTCTGAGTCCGACGGCAGCCATAATGCTTCGCTCGTAATTTAACACCCCTTTACAAAATTAAATTGTACAATAACTTTAGCCACTCTTTTGTTTTCGCTTCATTTAGTTAATTTTGCCCATTATAAAAGGGGCCGGCTTGAACTTTTTTATGCATATTGTAAATACCATAAAAATACCATTTCATACACAAAAATAAATGTCTATATTGTTTTGCCCATTAAGTAAGCGATTCAAAAAATCTAAATTGACGCTCGTAGCTTTTTTGTGCTAAGAAAAACTGAATAAAACCTAATAATTTTGTACTGAGAAAAATAAATGTGTTCTATGCTTAGATACAGACTATATTGTTTCAATTTGAAATGTGAAAAAGAACAGTGAAACGATTGTAATATTTAATTATACTAAAAAATATTTAGTGCTTATTTCACACAAAATTTATTAGCATCTGAACCGCGAACCTTGCGATGAGCGAAACCGGTTCTGAAAACAATAAATTTAATATACCAAGTATTAACAGTATTAACCAGAGCTGTGGAGTCGGAGCTTTTTGGCCGGAGTCGGAGTCGGAAATTTTGAAAAGTTTGAACTTTTTATTTTTACATATAATATGTCAAATTTGGCTATTGGCCGGATTGCTAGGGTTGATATTTAATTGAATACACATCAATAGGAAAATTAGGCAAAAAAAAGTGACGATATTCAACTTGTTTATTCGGTGTCGGAGTCGTGGTTTTGGTAAATGATAGAGTCGGAGTCGGACTTTTTTTTACCGACTCCACAGCCCTGGTATTAAACACCTTAGTCTCGATATATTATTTTTTCCTTCCAGCAACTCCTGAATAGATTTGATAGATTGATTGATATCACAAGGTTTGCGTATTTATTATCATGGTATAACGAAATACCTAACAACATATGAAATGTTTTTGAAATAAGAATAATTAAAAATTAATAATTTTCCAAACAAGTTTTACAATATCGAGCAGTACTTGGAATAGAAGTTGCGCGTTACCTATTCGATGTCGTGCTACACTCAAGTTGTTGGAGTTAAAAGTGAATATCAATTACTATAAATGAAGATTGTGAGATTTTTGAATTTAAAATTTTACGAGACGCAATCAGAGCGAAGATACAAGCAATCACACAGAAAATTGTTTTACTGCTTTATGTCAACGTTACGTCATGAGTTATTGAAAATATAAAATGGAAAATTTGAATAATATTTTAATAGCGTACAGTGCTTCTTTCACTTTGACCGAACCACAAGCATGTAAGATTATACATTTTCGCAAAGTAGAAGTATCTTTCTTAGACCTCGATTCCGCTACTCAAAGGCGAACTTCTTTGTAAGTTGTTTGAGAAGCAGCGACCTAGAAAATAGTTAATTTGCGTTAATCAACTTATAAGCGCTGCTGCCAGGGCTCACGTACTGGCCAGAACTGCTGGAAGAACTGAAAAAGTGGCGAACGCAAAGAAAAACAGCCTCCCTCGTATTCCGTTTATGATATACATAGGGCTAAGTTTTGACCTTTTTCGGTAAAGGTGGCCGATTCGCAGTGGCTTTAGAACTTTGCGCGCGGTGTGTCTTTTGAAAATAATTTTAGTTTTATTAACTAAAATGTGTGGTCAATATCCAGGTAAAAAGATAAAGTTAACTGACCTCTTGATCTGGCTTCACTAGGGATTACCTGTCAGCAACGATGGGAAGGGAATGCAACATAACAACTTGATTATAATAAAACCAAACATAGAGACGAAGGAGACGGGAAGAACTTTGACGCTTACGTGCCTTAGAACTTAAAGGTCCATCAAATATAGATATAAATAAAAGTGGTCAACGTCATCGACTTCGGTTGCAATGCTCGTGTGCTTGAATCCCATTGAGGACAATTTCAATTGATTTTTCAATCAATTTATTGATGTGTGCTTGGTCTTAGACATGGCTTTTTGCAATGTTTTAATTCCCTTGTTCATATCTGATTCCTATGAAATGACAGTACATCACAATATGCATACTTCAACTCCTGAACTAGACATATCGCTCTCTTAAAAAACAGAGTTTGAGTAACTAGGTAACAAACATTTCTCGTAGACTTGTTTTGTTCAGATATGCTTTTTGCAGCGGACAAGGTCGTAGTTAGGGTCTGGCGAATAGGGCGATGGCAGAGCAATTGGGTCGCCAAAATGACGCCAGGATGCGAAAAATCTACTCCTTGTCCTGATGGCTTAAAAAATCCGCTCTAGCTCCGATTGTAAAATGCCTTTAATCCACACAGACTTGCTACTACAGCTATATATTTACGGCTTGTTTTCACACCCACCATCCATCGGAACATAGATTGCCAGCTTACTTGTATACTTTCTTTCTAAATCGGAAGAAATTGAGCGTATACTGTACAGCTGGTTCGGGTTAAACAATTTATGTTGTGATAGTCAAAAAATATATATGGTCTTCACTAGGTTGAACACCGTTAATTTAAAAAAAAAATGTTTTAATAATATTTAGAAAACTCAAGAATTTTGAAGATGTGTCCTAATGAACGGGTTCCACTGTTCTTATAAAACCAGACCACACAGTTTGTTAAGCACTTGGATTATTTTTGGCCTATGTGCAGGCTGTAT
Source organism: Himalopsyche kuldschensis (assembly GCA_028554975.1). NCBI lineage: Eukaryota > Metazoa > Arthropoda > Insecta > Trichoptera > Rhyacophilidae > Himalopsyche > Himalopsyche kuldschensis. Next base: position 6,339,863 of record JAHFWI010000005.1, read on the forward strand.
TTTGGAAGCATGCAGTATTTCTTACCTAACTCAGTAAAGATTATTAATACCTGAATTATTTCTACGTTTTATTAAATAGATGATATATCTACAGTATAAATAGACTGGTTTTATTTTTTCTATGGAAATACCAAGTAAATGAGTTAGTTCTATGAAAACAATAGGTTGCCACCACATCTTTACTGTGAGAATTAATTATGCACTTAAAGGTGCATATTCGAACGTATATCGTTCGATGTTACACGGTAGAAAAATTTGTCATATCTTATCATATCGTAAAAATAATAACATTTTTTTAGAACTGATTCAGTTGATAATGCTCGCCATGAGCGAAACCGGTCCTGATGAAATAAATCTCATTTAGAAAAAGTACTAAAAATGTGTTATTATTTTTATTATAATGCCTTTTCACCAAGTATTGACAGTGAACACCTTAAAAGTTATCATATCGTGTTTACGTTGAGATTTCATATTCGTTTATATGTAAAATGACATACTATTGGTATATAATTTTTATATTACATCATCTCTTATTTAAATAAATAGTTAAACCTTTTCTTTTTTTCCAAAAACTCTATATTAGTCCAGAATAATTTATGTTAGGTAAAACTTCCCACTTTCCTTTTAAGGCTTTATGTAGGTCTTTAGCGGATATCTGCTCAGCATGCTTACCAATGTTTGTTGATTTTCTATATTTTTTTATGATATTAATGATAACTGTTTTTCTATAAGTCGCTTATACTTACTCTTCAGAGAACGTAAGGTTTCAAGTAATGGGCGTCCAATTGATGATTTCAAAGTTAATTCTTCTCACTACACCATTTTAAGGATCGGAAAAAATTACCGACATTAATCCAAAAACTATGATCGAAACGTCTATTCATGTTTATCATTCTTACACCCTGCGCCCAGTACTTCGGTTATTTTTTGAATACCTACATACATACCTGCTTTTAAAAATTTGTAACTTCGACAGGTAATGTAAACATTAAAGATAGTGAAGCATTTATAATGCCTGTCACGCGTTGGTCCTTAAAATATTTGCAATTATTATCGAATTTGCGACGAGTGTTATTCATGTTATAATGAATAATTTATTTTATTGCGTATTGCAATCCGGAATGACAACGTTTGTCACTACGACTTCTGCTAATTTCCATCTATTTTTGTATACCGATATTAAAAGTCCACGTATATTATTGTAAAATAAGCTCATGGTATAGAAATTACGCACACCACTGCATTATAACCACATTTTTATTTTGAAGTTATAGCCCAACTTTCAAACAAATATTAATGCATTTGTGCATCAACCGAATGCACACGGAAGTTATTTAATTAAAAAATAATGCAATTTGTACCAAACATAGAAAATATTTTGCCGACGCGACTACACTCTTTTTTACATAATATATTTAATGCGATATTCCCACCCGCCACAACCGCAGACTGTAAATTATAAAAGTTTTTAATTGGGTTATTAATTTTCATTCATAATCCCTTGCGATTGGAACTATAGAGGAAAGTGGTCACGAAAGAGACATTTTCATTCGATATAAAAATACATAATTAAAAAATCTTTCAGCTAAAATTAACGGAGAAAACATTAAGCCATTGATGATCGACTTAAAAGCAAAATTTTACATTTACTCACACTTAAATCATTTGAATTGTTTGAATTTTGTACTTTTCCATGAGTTTTGTCGCTAACGACCCGGGTTTTGCCTTTCGGCATCTTCAGGCATTTCATGTGCACGGATGTACTTGAACTGACATTATATACTTACTTATTACTGAACAAATGGTGAAAGGACCTCCGATGGAGCATATCAGTAGATGTTGTTTTTAATGAAACTGGAAAACGTAGATACTTCACGAATGAAGATGAGGGTTGCCTCCCAGCTGTTCGAGTTCGAATCCTTGTATGGTCAATTACACTTATTGATTTTTCCGTTAATTTATAGATCTATGATCATCCAATACTTAAAATGATTTTCGGTTTACTTCTAAGTGTGCTGAATATTCGAATGTATGTGTGTGTGTGTGTGTGTGTACTGCATTTATGTATGAATGGGTGTGGTACACGGGAAAGTGATCGTGCATTTTGTGCATATAGATGTATAAATTGACCTCTTGAACTGGCTTCACTAGGGATTACCCACCACTACAGAAATCGCGCCTTTCTGTCAGCATCGATGGGAAAGGAATGCAAACTAAACTCGGAGACAATAGAGGCGGGAATAACTTTCATGCTAGCGCGTCTCTGGACTTGAAACTCCATCGAAAAGATATCAACAAAAAAACCAGCTTAAATTAACAATCAACTGATCAGTGTTTTTTCTATCTCTATCATTATCTGAAAGAGATTGGTTGATTGTTTGAATAATAGCCAATTTTCGTAAAAACTTGATAATTCTCGCTATGAGCGAAACCTGGTATTATCATTTTATCAAAACTAGTACAAAAAACGCTCGTATTTATCTTATTATAATTTTTCTTCCTTACAAGAATTTATAATCATCACTTTACTTCTAATAAAAATAATAATACATTTTTAGTACTTTTTCCACATAAAATTTATTTGATCAGAACCGGTTTCGCTCATGGCGAGCATTGTCAACTGATAAGAAATACAATACAACAGTGATATTTATACAAAAGTTAAGTAAGGTATGACACACAATTGGTAGAAAAACTAAGCAAATAACAAGAAAAATAGACGAAAAATAAAAGGTTGAAGACCACATAGCAATGCAAACTAAAACATAATTAATCAATTAAATATGACTTATCATTAACAAAGTAAAAGCCCAAAAATAAATAAATTTAATAAAATAAATCTGCATGTCTGTCAACCATAATTAGATGGAAATCCTGGTAATTCCTTCAAATGGTCCAACGAAATTGTTTCCTGTAAACAGAATAGAAGCCATATCAATTCTTACAAATTCAAAACAAAGGAAAATATATATATATATATTATTTTTTTTTACTTTACTTCTGCTAAGAAGCTTGATCAGGAATCCATTTAATAAACATTGATAGCGAATAGGTTTTTAAAAAAGGCTATAGAGTAGAGACTCCAATTCGATTATCGAGTACTCGATACTCGAGTAATTTGAAAAATACTCGAGTAATACTCGTTTTAGTAATAATCGTCGACAGTTTTTTCTTCTGCGAGAAATATAAAAACAAAACTTAAAATTAATTAAAAATTTGTTGAAATATATGTGGTATAAATTTAAATAAATGTTTTAATGATATTCAATATATTTCTTTATTTACTTATCATCTATTTATATACACAAATTCGAATTAAAAATATATATTTTGGTACATCTGAAACTACTCGAGTATACTCGAGTACTCGAGTATTTTGAAATTTTACTACTCGATACTCGAGTAGTTGAGATGTCGAGTAATTGGAGTCTCTACTATAGAGGTATGATGTTGAGTACCGTAGGCAGATAGAGATTCAGGAAGTCAATGTATGTATGTATATTCAAATATTTTCCATACGCCGAATTTTCCCCAGAGTCATGTTACGTAACCAACATTTTCGGTTCCTTTTTTCTATTCGCAAGTTTTGCTTACAAAATATATTATGAACAAGATCTTTCCTTTGCTATTGAAATTTAAGCATAAAAAGTATAATGTGATAATTTTAGTTTTTTTATATATGGAGGTTGCAGATATTCAGCGTCATCACGTGTTTCAAAAGGGAAATAATGAAATCGGCAATAGTTTAATAACACGTTGAAAAAATCGCAATATATTTTAGTTCTACAAGTTATACAGTTGATAGCTATTCTGGCTTACGCCCTCGATAGAACTGTATCTAAGCATGCATTGACTCAATTTAGGGTTTCAATGTAAAATTTGCAAATATGAGTTTTATCGCTACGGACTCGTGACTCTTAAAGTGTACGAATGAACTTTCCTTTAAATATATTGACTTACTCATATATACTGGTGTTGAAGAGATTATCAATAAATCTTTTCATCTATTTTAACATCGTTATTGAATTTTGAAAAATATAGTATTAAACGTGAAAATTAGATTCAGTTAGGGACTGGGCATTTCTATTATAACAACAAGTAAACTCCTCAAGTTTAAGTAAACATTACGAGAAATTCCCTGTAAGAATTGAATCTTTTTAATGATTCCAAGACAATCATTCTTGTAACAGGGTTTTTTTAAGTGTTTTCCCCACACAAAGCCCTCAGCTGTCAGAATCTTTTCGAAAGTCAATACTTAGCTAGATTACATGCGGGAAAGGGAAACAAAGACTTAGTCTGTATCTACCCTAGCAATAAAAATAGCCAGGAAACTAGGAGTCCGCCTAGCGGACTCCAACTATAGTTTCAGCAGGAAAGTAAAGGCAGGGGGAAAAAAGTAGAATGTTGGAGACCTCGATCGCGCCCGTAATATACGCCAGCAGAACTGCGAGCGCCATTGCGCTTACTCAAACTACAACACAAAGCACATATGTACGTATCATCAAACCATTCAACGGTTAGCGTTTGAAAATAGTTTCTACCAAACTACCGTCTTAGTACTCTTTTCATTTTTATTTCTGCCGCTGTATCTTAGCATTGCTGATAAGGCTGTGGCACACATTCTCTTGATAAAAATTAGAAGTCCCATTGTGCAAGATCAAGAAAAATCAGCCAACTTCCACCCCTGAAACATCGTATGCAATCCAAATTCACCACACTTGTTTGTTGTTTCGTGGACTTCAAGAAAGCGTTTGACAGTTCGCAATGGCCTGCGTTATGTAGGATAATCAATGCACATGGGATGCTACGGAGTCACAACCTGAGTGACACAGAGTTGCACTCTTTATCAGTTTATTATTATCTTTGACTTTACACTTCGGATGGCAACTCTGCCCGATTGAAGTACAGCCATTGTTTATGCCTTGTCTATGGTCCTTGAATATGACGTCAATGCCAGAAGATTTTTGACGGGCTTGAAACTATTTCAGGTGACGTGATGAATATTTCAATCTTGTTATCGAATATAAATATGTAAATTATCGCATACTATATGATAAGAATCAATGTCAAATGTAATTGGAATGAAGGTTGTTGCTATAGGTAAAAAACTTAACGATTCATTTACATATTTTGGAAATAATTAGTAAAGAAGCAAAACACATGCCACACATAATATAATGAGTGTAATATTAAAACACATTGGCTTTTATTTTTTTATTAAAACTGTTCGGAAGAAAAAAATCCTCTAAGTTTGACATTGATCAGTTTTTTTCATCTACGAATGTACATCGTACGATCATTTTTTATTCAATTTACGTATTATTTATTATATTACGTATATACGAATGTTGTCACAGCTTTTTTTAGATAATTATTATTTATAATGATAAATAAACATAATTGTAAAATAGGCTTTGATTGAATATCAGCTTCGAATGTAAGAATTATCTTTTTGCACATTTTTAAAATTTTGATGGAGAAAAATCTTGCAAAACTTTATGATTATATAAATTTGTATAGTAGTAGTCTTCACGTAATATAAAGATGACTATTATATCATCAATCATGTTATTTCAATCCATAACAAAGGCGTACAACAACATTTCACGTTGCAATAGATATTGCAAATCGAGGACTGTAAATGTTTTCTCCGGATAATATATACAACAAGTAGTAATTGAAACGTCAAGTATTTTGTTTATTAAATCTAATAAAATGAAAACAAATTGTTAGTGCGATATTGTATGTTGCCGATTTTTTGTAGTCGAAATTTTTGAAACATCAAAGTTTTCGAAGAACGATGCCCGGTATGTGGGGCCCGCAGGTTGAAAAACATTGATCTAGATTATGACGATTCACTGACGACAATTAATTACGATTGTCGTTTTTCGAAGATTTTTTAAATCGGTAACTAACATTCTACAAGTATTTTATTGCTGACATTGTACACATTATGTAAGTCTTTATGTCAGATTGTTTTTGGCAGAAAAGTAACCTCCGCTTTATGTTCTCTTTCAGTGATCTCTTTTCGGGAATTCAGTGCATCCACTCTTACACGCGGAGATGTTTCAAGCCAGCTCAGCGCGAGCACTTCGACAAGCTGTACAGGGGGACGGACAAGGCTGTTCAGAACCTGTGCACTCCCGGAGACTACCAAACAAGATTCCTGCTGCACGCTCCATGCCTGAAGGAGCTCAAGCATGACTACGAGAAGTGTGCTGGAATATATCAGAGCGCCGTTGGACAGATGTCGGCGAATATAAGCAACGGAGAACAATACAATGAGAAGATGAGAACTGTTTGTTGGTAAGAGATATTCATTTTTATATGTCAATCCGTAGCCCGGTTCTATATACACCTTTTTTTGCACAGTTTCTAAATAACACGATTATTAAAAAAAGTACTGATTATTTCTTTCACAGATTTCTTTGCTTTGCAAGGCCTTAAGAAACTATGTATATACTGAAAAATAGCAGTTAACGGGCACGTACATATTTGTAATGGCACCTGTCATTTTTATACGGTTTCTATTTTGCACCATTGACCAATAACACTGACTCTGACTCCTACTAAAAAAAGTTTAATTGCGTCACGTTTTTTTCCTATTTATGCGTATTGAATTATATATCAACCAACCAATACGGCCAATAGCGAAATTTGACATTATATGCAAAAATAAAAAGTTCAAACTTTTCAAAATTTCCGACTCCGGCCAACACTCCGCGACAATTTCGACTCCGGCCAAAAAATCCGTGTCAACAACTCCGGCTCCGACTCCAACCTCCAACTCCACAGCCCTGGTTTTAATCCAAATGAAACTTAATTCATTGCTATTGTCACCTTATTATAGTAGTGTTTACTTTTCAAATTCAATTAAAGAATCAAATATGTTTACTACAGCAGCTAAAAGATGGTGCTCACTTTAAATTTAAGACCAGCTGATTTGACTGATTTGGATTGCAATATTTGTTTTTCTGATATATTTTGATTACTAAAAATACTCTAGAATTTAATTTGCTTTCATTGCATTGATATAGGTAAAAACTTCAGGAGCCTCGTATTAAATAACACTGATTTATTAACCATCCATCTACACGTATTATTGTTGTTAGCGAATTGTTTTTCCAGGAACCATTTACTATGCTAAAATCCAGAAGCTGACACTGAGTAGCTAGACCTTTGCGAAATACGATTACTCAAGGTGTCTGAAGGGATTTCCTCCTTAAGCATCAGATGTTTCTTTGCGCCAACAACTAAGCTACAAAAGCACAGAAGTCTTAGCAATGAAAAAATATTACAAAACAAAGTTAAAGGAAACTATTGGATAACTCGTTCCATCAAAAAACATAGCTCGACCATGTGAAACTATTTTGAATATCAGCGTAGCATTAGGGATAGATTTACGAACCTTCCAACACTTGTTTTCTATTTTACTTTTAATGTGTTAACTGTCACTTCTTTGTAGAAATATACTATTTTAAAATTGTTCTTTCTAACTTAATATTTATGTGGTCTGCCTACCACAACCTTTCAAATATTTTGTAACACGCAACGTCTAATAAAATCATTCAGGTACTACGGTACTATTAAACCGGCTATAACTATGTAAAGTGGAACCACCAATTACACTACTCCGAATTACGCGATGGCTTGAAATATTCGCCGCAAATCCCCCGATTGAACGGTCGCATATAAAAGGTAATTAGTAACTAAGTATTTCGTTGATATTTTTATTTTAGAAAAACTAAGGGACGTCTTAGTTTTGTATTTTTCGCGGAAGAAAATAACATCCCTAATTTTGTATGACATTCACTCCACTAATTACACAACTCCAAATTACACGGTCCCGACTTAAGTGTAAATGGGGGTTTTACTGTATTATAATAATTACTATATTTCTCAGCGATCACACTGTATCGCTGTCGTGTTAGATAAGTACAGGGACTCATTTCTTGGGCCATGGACCACACTGTAAAAAAAGTCGGTTCAAGGCTTAAATGATCCACGCTGATCACGCGGTGGTGCCGATACCCTTGGATTGAAGCAACTAATTACTACATTAAACAGGACTCTTTAAATTGTACAGTTACACTCACACCTCACTCAAATGTATCCATTGATATAAATTGTGATTTTGGTCATTGAAAGTTTTGGCTGTGAAGGTTCAATACAAAATGGTTTTTCTGAATCATAATGAAGAGTATATTATTAACCGTTTCTTAATGTCTATCAAGAGTAGAGAATTGACCGAGTTGATCAATCTATACACTGTTAAACCCACAATCCGTGTTTATATTTCTCTTAGAGCTTATAACTTTTTACGAAGCATTGATTACATTGATAACATTAAAGTTAGACTTATTTGCTGTGGAATAAATTCCGAAACCAAAAGAAATGAATGGCATTGAAGTATCGATGTTTTTGTAATCCTTACTCATCCAATTTATACATTTTATCTGAGTTGAAAGCTTGAACAATATGCGTCTCTTTGCTTAGTATCTACATAATGCAATCACGTTGAAGACGATAGGTCTCCCGGATGTGAATAGATAAAACAACGAAGAAACAGAACAGTGAAAATATTATTATATTTTTATCAGATTATCTTTTGCGAGCAAGAAAGCTTCTAGTACTAATAGAGTCTTCTGTATTGTGGGTATTATGATGAATTTGATTTCAACCGTTTGATGGTTGCCGATAACCACGATAAAAGAAAATTCTTCGATATTTTCACATCTAACCGAAAGGGACGACAAAATGGTGGCTGTCTTATTTGTTGAACAAACACTGTATAGTATACCAACATAACAAAACCAATTTGGCCCGCGGGCAGGACTGTGAAATGGTCATGTAAATAATACCCACCCCCTCCCACTTGGAATGGCGTGCGTTTTATTTTCAACGACTTTTTTGCACATGTCCAAGCTATTGATCTCTCGCTTGTTTGCATAATCTTTGAATATTTTATTCCCGCGTCGGAGTAAAAGAAAGATTTGTTTGCACTTCGCCATTCTTTTATTGAACTACCCAAGGACAAATCAGGAAGTATTAGAAGTCGGAGTTTGGTTTTGTGATTAATTTCCTTTTAACCACGCCACTTAGTATGTTTAGCATATTATTTCAGTATAATAATTTACCAAACCAATATGAATCGAAACAATGGAATTACAGCCAATTTATAACTTGAGAAAAATTCAAGTCGACTCTTAATAAACTTGTGACTTGAGGACGAAGAGAGGAGACAAAGATGTCAAACACCATGCCCGATATTACATTTTTTAACAATGAGAGTTCAAGATTTTTCTTGTTACGATATGAACACGAAACTTTCTCGTTGCTAACTAATCAAGACGAAGCCACTAAGATACTGAAGTAAAAACATGTATAAATGGGGCCTAGTGGCGCATTTCAATAGAATGTGTCGAGTAGAATGAGAACTCAAGCGAAAAAAAATGGCTACACTTGATTGTGCTATAAAAATATTAATATAAATTAAAAGCAATCAATTGCGAGATTTTTATTTGTTTCATGATTACTGCATACATAATCAATAAAAGATATCGTTCCAACTTCAATTAAAAATTTATAACTCTGTTATTCCATTAGTTATGATAAGAACTGTGACTCGTCTTTCGACACTTCGAGATGCATATTCAGACTAACCCCGTGTCTTAGGTAGGCGAGACGAAGCGCTGCGGTGCGCTGCGGCGACGTGTAAAAACCAATTAATTTTAAACGTAGCGGACTTAAGGTCGTATGTGCCATCGCTCGGCCAGACGCAATTAACGCTCTGGTGAGCTTGGACCGTTTGATATTTTCAAGCGATTCGCGCGCGCCATGAGTCAGGCACTTGAGGCGACTTACGACATATGCCGTCCTGACTGGATCGCGTCGCCCACATATGACACTTGCATGGGCGAGGACCGTTTGATATTTTGAAACTTTGCCGCTTTTAAAGCGCGCCGGATCGCTTCGCCCACCTAAGACGACCCGTAACTCTATCGTATTTAGGTATACGCCAAGAAACATATTTTGCATATGAAAATCCCTTCACGGAAATATAAAAAAAATGTTTTAACAAGGCATGGGTGTCTAAAAACCGGGCCCAGCAAGAGCGATTAGGTTAAAACTATTTCTGTTCCAGTTCCATCATAATAGAGGTTGGGTTACACGCAGCTAGAAACACTTCTGCTGAGAAAGGCTTCATTAGGAGTCCAAATGCTGCACATTAAGAGCGGATATGGCTTTAAAAAACAAGCCCTATTTTGTTCAGTTCTAATTGAATTGTGATTATGTGTTTATTTTCTTAATAACATATATACAATTATTGATGTATGTGAAAAACACATACATTTAAGTAATATTGTACATCGAACAAAATTGTTTTGCTTCAAAAACGAAATTTTTATTTTATAGAAACTATCAAATAATGTGTATACTGCCTTTTTTGAAATTTTTAATCTTTCAGTTCAGAGCGTGTTTCATCTATTGCTATAAATCACAAAATAAGACGTGAATCGCTTGCAAAATTTTCAATATTCTAAATACGCCGTGACAGCTGAAGAAGCTTTTAGGGATATCGTTTTAAATTTAGCGATAAGTCTTTTTCGTTCATTTCCGAATACCCTTTTCGATGGTGTCGAAATATAAACAATATTGCTTAAAAACTAACTGTATTAAGATTATTTTAGCGCAATTATTTACATATAAAAATGTGAAAGGTTAAGCAAACTACTTTGGCGATGAGATATGGTCGACACTCGATAGCCATGTTATATTCCAGAGACATAATGACGATTTCAAATTTAGAATTTTCAAATTTTATATCTACAACCAACAATCTAATATAAAATTAATGTAGTTCATCTCTAATACCGCGTAAATCTCCGTAAAACCATGACATTAAGGTCATTAAACCAAATCATATCCGTCTCTGAATTTTGGCAAAGATAGGAAAATTACTTTGGTGACGATATATGATTGACACTCGATAGCCATGTTTTGTTCCAGTGACAGCATGGCGATTTCAAATTTAGAATTTTCATATTTCGTATTCAAAACATCTCAATAACTTTGTACTAATACGTATATTTTACACCGTCTGTTTTAATATTTTATAAACTAATAAGATGCATTGATATAAAAAAAAATAGTTTGCATGAAAATATTTGTTTTATTGCGAATTTTGTTGATGTATTAGATAGCCTGACATGTTTGTATAGGCAACGTAACACAGTCACATATTCTAAGAACCGATTCTTCACTGGCGTGTGTAAATAAAGAAGATTGATTCAAAAGTCAGCCTTAGCGTATGGTATTAAGAGCCTCACTTTAATGATCAAGCAGGGTAAGGTTTGCAATGAAGAATCAATGTTAAATTTTATATAAATTTAGACTATATTCTTTCATTAACTTTCCTAAAAAAACCTTTAAAAACGGACTCAGACACAACCACAAAAATCATATAACATATAAATATTCATGATTGAATAATGATCGTGATCCTAATAAATCTAATGTGTTATTTTTGTTTTATAGTGCCTTTCCACATTGGTAATGAACACTTTTAATGGGATCTGACAACTTACTTACAATTTGTAAACAAGCGTTTGGTTGTTATTTTACTTTTAAAAACTTTTACTTTTAATGGGAAAAGCTACTGTTTACTTTACAGTCACATCATTATGGGTAGGAGCAGTAGAATGTTTTACAATTAAATTCGTAACATGTATTGATAAAACATATTTAGTCAGAAGCTGATAAAAGTATTTATTATAATATTTATAATACTGATACACATTGCAAACGGCGTATAAAGCACCAATGGCGTCCTGAAAAAATGACTGATATATAATTATAATTTACCCACATAATTCATTAGCATACAATTTGCGCCAATTCATATTCATTACGTTAATTACAATCAAAATTAGTGATATACTTTTATTTTGTATATAAACGATATAAATTGTTAACTAGGCGTCAGTTCAAGTATATTCGTGCCCTTTAAATGCCCGAAGATGCCGAAAGTCGAAACCCGGGTCGCTATTGACAAAACTTGAGGAAAAGCCAAAAATTCAAACGATTAAAATTTGATAATACAAGTGTTAAGTTGAAATTTTTTGTGATAAAAATATGTACATATATTTTTCACACCTGGCTTACATTCGCTACTCGGGTAACTAGATGCATTCCGTATTATGCATCGGATGCATTTCCTGTGTGAAGAATGATTGCCATGTTACCTTGATCGACGTGCAGCTTCCCTGCTGACAAATTGCCTCCAGCGAGGCCATTATTCGCTGGTGAAGCTCGGATTTGTATGCATATATAACACATTTATCTTAGCTGCAAACCACATTTTCGAGACAGTTAAACTCTGCACAAGTGAAAATAATATGAATGGAGATCCACAAATTTTTAAAACACAAAGTTATGGAACAAAAATAATTTAAAAATTTAACTTGACAATAGATACTGGTTGTGACATTTCGTTAACGCTCACTTCACTTACAAACTTTATAAAAACATACTACATTGTACTTTAGTTGTGACAGTTTTATACTTAAGTCCGCGGTGCAATGGTTAACGTCGTTGGTATGCATGGCGGACCTCACATTTCCAGTTCAAGCAGCATTTTCTGTTTAAATGCATGACAGTTTGTGTTGTCTGAAAATTTCTTCCCAGCCAGATCGGATGATCTAAGTGGGATGTAGCGAGGGCGACAATCCAGCCATTAGTCCTATCCATATTGTTTCTATCCCCCCTCGAGTGAACTAAAGAGGGGCTAAGGGACTGAGAAACAAGCAGTCCTAGTTATTTATGGTTAAATAGCAGTGCTAAGAGAAAAAATCATAAAAAATGCAAACAATTCAGCTATATACATACATATGTATGATATTATATTAAAAAATAAAAAAAACATATTTTAAAGTACTGTCCCCACAATATTCTCGATTGATTAGTTGACAATAGCAGGGGGGGTAGAATCAAACACTAATTACACTACTCAGTTGCATTAATTAAAGAAACACCCGAAACCAATAGTTACGCCCCTGCATTCTGGTATAAAATAAGAATCAGTGATATCGTATAGCCTTCATATCATAAATAGAAGGTCACTTAATACGCGTTTCATGTTTTCTGTGGATTGGAGGCTTCTAGGCGTGTAAAAACCCGACAGCGTCTTATGATTTTTGAGCATCATTTATCATCAATCATCCGTTAAAAAACGCGACCGTCAAACTCAAGTGACGTCCCGTAAAATCACGCCAAAATGACATCCGAAAAAATAATCATTCTTAAACGGTGGAATGCATCCGCTGTCACCGGAAAAATCCGATAAGATCGCTCAAAGATTGCCATATCATACATTGCAAGTCTGCCATTGGCATGTGAATTCATTTTTAATCAGCGTCTAAAATATCTCTAGATTTTGTTTTTTTTACCTTCTGTCATATCGTTCGGTAATAAGAAATAAAAATACACGTTAAACACATATCTACCAAAGTAATCCAAAGAACAACGTTTTTAAGGTTTCATTTAAATAAATAGTTTACGATACAAATAATAACACATGATTTTAATTATTTTGAGTCATTATCAGTTGGTAATGTTCGCGATGAATGAAACCGGTCTTAATCTTAATAAATCCAATGTGGATTTAGTACTAAAAATGTGTTATGCTTTTTATTATAATGCCATCTATTCAAGGTCAATTATGCATATTTTGTTTGATGTTTATTTAAATTATTTGTATATATCTGTTACCGATTGTTTGTTACACCTTTATCAGACTTGCTTAGCTTTTGTGTAAATACGTGTGTTTTAATGTTTTTTCTTATTAGTTGATAATGCTCCCAACGAAAGAGACCGGTAATGATCTTAATAAATCCAATGTAGATTAAATACAAAAAATGTGTTATTGTTTTTATTATAATGCCATTCCAGCAAGTATTGACAGTGAACACCTTATAAGTGAAACAGATTAGGTATACTTATTTCATAATACATTAATTTCGATATATAAAACATATATGTATTTAAAAAATAGTAGAGAATTAAACGTCTCAAATTTTAAATTGGTTCGAAATTTTGATTTAAAATCCACGCTTAAGACTCAAGTTAGACGCAACGGTTAACCAATATATATTTTTTAAATAAGTAAATAAAATTTGGAAATAAATCTTCATTTATAAATAACGAGTATTACTAGAGTGTCGTGTACTTGAAAAATGAACGAGTATCGAGTATTCGATACTCGAATTTTTGTCTCTACTACCGACTAGAGACTCCAATTCGAGTATCGAGTACTCGATACTCGAGTATACTCGTCCATTTAACAAGTACTCGATACTCGAGTAGTTTGAAAAATACTCGAGTAATACTCGTTATATATAAATGAAGATTTAATTCCAAATTTTATTTTGTTATAAGCGGCGGACAGAAAAAATAGATTGCAAAATTTAATTGATTGTTTACTTTTAAGCCAAAGTCCACAGCAAGAGTTTTTTCTACTGCTGGAATAAGAAAAACAAAACTTCGAAGCGAGGAAATTTAAATTTGAGACGTTTAATTCTCTTTTATTTTTGAATCATCTGTTTCATAAATTGAAATAAAGTTTATTTATTTTTTTATCATCTATTGATAGACACAAATTTGAAGAAATAATATATATTTTGGTACATCTGAAACTACTCGAGTAAACTCGAGTACTCGAGTATTTTAAACTTTTACTACTCGATACTCGAGTAGTTGAGATGGCGAGTAATTGGAGTCCCTACTACCGACCCTATGCATAATGCTGGCACTACTTCCAAATAAAAGACTTAAAACAAAGTTTGTTCATAAAGCCATAACATTTTATCGTTTATTTTCTTGAGTATAATATAAAAAGTCGATTATTATTGTTTTAATGCAAATATTTATATAATAATATATTTAAATTGAGTTTTATTATTAAAAATAATAAAGCACAACATGTTTGACAAGATTTCAACTTAATAATTATCTAGCTATCATGCCGGAGCTGACAGACGTCGTTGCATTTTTTTATTGTTATTGTTCCTGTAAAAACGTGTGTTAAATAAATGAATAGCAGTTTTTTGCCGATTATAACATACATACTCCAAACACAAAAGAAGTGAATTACGTTGTCAATAGTAAAGGGTTTACGATTTTTCTCTAGCGCAATAATAATATTATTATGGAATATCAGTGACAATATTGTGATATATATGTAAGTATACATTTTTTTTTAATTGACGAAGCTTATAATATAACAGGACTACGGAAACCCATTCGTAGACGTAGAAAATTTTGGGCTTTGAAATTATTTAAAAATACACGACTCCGACTCCGAGATAGACTACAAACAAGGGATTTGGAACAAACAGTTTTTTTAGTTATTACACTCCAGGTCCGGCTAGGACACCTAAATACTTGGTTAACTCCTTTCCGTGTTCCGAATAGTTTTAATAGGAGGCAATTTATTTATATGGTTAGAAAAAAACTTTTTTTAGGGTAATTTATAATATATTATTATTGTGTTTAATAATTCAAGCCTTCATACATTTTAAATATAAATAGGGTAAAACCTACAATTGTCGGCCACTTAAGGATTTTTTCAACTTTAGTAATTTTTTGTAGACACTTATCATAGAATAGGCAAAATCAAAAAAATACTGTGTGCTAGATTGATGATTTTCTTATAATAATCAATTTTTAAAATACGTTAAAAAAAAATTTTTTGATAGAAAAAAAAATAGTTTAAAAAAAGTGGTACAAAACTACAATTATGGGTCACTTTTTGCAATTGTTGGCCACCAAAAGATTCAATTATTGGCCACCCAAAAAGTTGTTTTTTTTAATAAAAACAGAAACTAGACGTATAATTACATGACCCCAAATCATTATTGAGTGTAAAATCAAGTGCTTTATTGGATTCCAACATCATCTGTTAAGCTGCAGTTATTGGCCAAAAAGTCAACATTTTCCTAGAAATATCGGAGAAATGTAATAAATACATAGGTGATTAGTAATATTATTAAAACACTATTCATGCAATAAAAAAATATATTTTATGATTTTTTCATAAGAATTTATAGCATTAGCTTGGCCGGCCAGAAATAGAAATTGCATGTGTTTTTGGAATCACTTAATGGCCACCATCATAATAACCTTTTACAAAAATATTTTCAATGCATAAAAATAATTATTTTATATCTTCACTAAAGACGAATAATTCTATTCAATTAAAATTTTATTTAATTAATTAGTTTTCAAAGTGTATGATGCTTTTAGACTGAAGTCCAATCCTTATAATATTTACAAAAGATCTCACTTGCTTCACGGTAACACTCCGGCTGTCTGATAAAAATGCGTTTTTGGAGTTGTTTGGAAATTCATAAAATGACAATTTTATGTTTAAACGATAGAGGAATAATAAGGGAACTATATTAATAAACCAAAAGTTGTAAATGTTGTTTTGGTTTATAAAAAAACTAGATTTTATATGTAAGTGGCCAATAATTGTAGCTGGCCCACAATAGGAGGTTTTACCCTAATACATAGATTCCCAAACTTATTTCCCCCGTGGACCCCCAAACCAGAATTTCATTTTTGGTGGACACCCCCCCCCCGGTTCCCTAATAATGAAGTTTTCTAATTTTTTCAAACACAAATATGAACACAATTCGATAAGTTTTTGTATAGTGGACAGTGAAAAAAAAGTTGTTTTTTATTAGTTCTTTATTGAATTTTTATTTAATCAAAATGAAGTGTAAGTAAATAAATAAATAAACAAGTAATCGTACAAAAAATAATTGAAACATATCAAAACATATTATAATAAATAAGAATTCTTTATTAAAATAATATTAAATAAGAATTCTTTTTTCGGAGCGTCACGTTCATCCTTCTCATTAATGAGAGGGATGAACCTGACGCTCCGATATAAGTTGGTCAATATTTGGCTTTAAATTAGTGAGGTATAGTCGTAAATCACCACGTTCTGTAATTTGCAACCTGTTCCTTTTTTTCGTAAGAAAATTAGTAACCGCACTGAAGCCTCTTTCCACGAGGTATGTAGAAGGAAAAGATATTAAAAATTTTCTAACGATGGCCCATAACGCAGGATAAGTCACAGGGATATCTTTCTGCAGCCAAAACTGCTGGTAACCCTTTCTAAATTCTACCTTGAGTTCTTCGTCTGTGCTAAGTCCTATTAACTCTTCCTGTAATATGTCTTGTACAGTATCCATTTCTTCTATATATGGATTGATGATCCATGGAGGTATTTTCATTATTAAAATGTCTTCAAACCTGCTTTTGAAGTCTTCGTGGAGGACATTTAGGTGTTCTACGTAATTCATAAGATCATCGTCGTGAACATTTGTCGACGACAACTTCGGAAACTGCGTAAATTCTCGTCGTCCAATGTTTTGTTTCATCAAATTTATTTTTCCATGAAAATTTGCGATTATGGATTTTGTTTTTATTAAATTTAAGCTGTCGCCTTGTAATTGCAAATTCACCTCATTAAATTTGGCAAACAAGTCTGTCAGGTAGGCAATGTCTGCTTTGAATTTTATTAGGTTTTCTTTCAAATCTTGATCTTTAGCGTGCAGAAATTCCAAAACGCTCTCAAAAGTGAAAAAAACCTCGTTAAACATATACCTTTTGAGAGCCAGCGTACTTCAGTGTGAAGAAGTAATTTTCGAAAATCCTCTTCATTTTCTTCACACAACTGCGCAAATATCCTGGAATTTAACGGATTACTACGAATCTTGTTTATCGCTTTTATGACGAATTGAAGAGATTGATGCAATCTAGGACTCAGATTTTTCGCTACCAAATGTTGCCGATGGATAACGCAATGAATTGCAAGCACTCCGGGTATATTTTGTTTTAAAATGCCCATTAAACCGCGATAACGTCCAAACATGGCTGGTGCTCCATCTGTTGCTGCCGACATTATATTTGATAAAGGGATCGATTTTTCAATGAAGTAATCCTTCAAAACCTTGAATATTGATTCGCCTTTAGTGTCTGTTGTCAAAGTTCTCGCGAAAAGCAGTTCTTCGTGAATTTTTTGATCCATAATAAACCGAACATATCCCATTAATAGTGCTTCATTGCCAGGTAAAGTTGACTCATCCAATTGAATAGAGAAATGATTTTTTGCAGATAATTACACAAAAAGCTTTCAACACAATGACTCATTTCATCAATGCGCCTTTGAACTGTGTTATTGCTCAAAGAAATTCTTTTGAGTGTATCATATGCAGGCACATGTAAAACATTTTTAAAACCTCTTCAATGACTGGCAAAAGCAGCTGTTCCTCGATAATATGAGGCGTTCCCGATTTTGCTATGAGGCATGAGATATTGTAAGATGCCCGCAGACCATCATCGTCTCTTTTTATTGTTGAAGCGAACATATTATTCAATGTGGTTCTGTTCAGGTGTTGTTTTAGTGATTCAAAGTATGTCAAATCTCTATCTTTTTTATCAGGGTGACACTTTTTCAGATGATCATTTAGCTTGGATGGTTTCATAGAGTCATTGCTTAAAATTCTGGTGCACAAAAGACACATGGGGAGATGTTTGTCCGACAGGGATGGAATGAAGCCGAACTTTAAATACTCAACGTTATACTGCCTACATTTCCTTTTAGTTTGCGACATTCTGGGTAGAAATTATCTGTCGATAAAAATGAAGCAATTCAATAAACAATTATATTTATTATATAAAAAAACAAGTCAAAATTAATTTCTAAAACCGGTTTAGACT
The DNA here is from genome assembly GCA_028554975.1 of Himalopsyche kuldschensis. Taxonomy (NCBI): domain Eukaryota; kingdom Metazoa; phylum Arthropoda; class Insecta; order Trichoptera; family Rhyacophilidae; genus Himalopsyche; species Himalopsyche kuldschensis. The sequence goes on from JAHFWI010000005.1 coordinate 6,358,655, forward strand.
GAACATATTTTCAAAATAAATGTCCACAAAAAATGACTTAGAGAACTATTTCTAATAAATTTTGCATGGAATTTTGTACTTTCTTTTCATATCCACTCACGATGATTTCGATTTTAATCACTTTAAATTTTTTATTTTATTTTCAATCCCCCTTCCTCTCCAATCTCAAAAAAAACAAATGAACATTGTTCAGGAACGCGCGCCTAAGAGTTTGGCCGCCCGCATGTAAACATAGATTGGCCGCCCCCCCTTTTTAAAGATACTGAAAAATCAGTTCTTCGAGAAAATCAATTTATCAATAAAATAGTCTCACGATTTTATAAGAATTTTTTTCGGCGTATCAATAATGAACTCTGAATTATGAGAGGGCAAATTCTAGGTTATTTTTCATGAACATAACAATTTGAAAGCATGCAGTTTTAGTTATTCTTATAAATAATTATATAATTATTTACTTTAAGCCCGATTTATAATTTAATTGTTGAAATATAACTCACTCTGAATTATGATGTTGATTTGATGAAAATATCGATTGACGAACAAGATGTCAATCCCAATATCACAGCCCAGAAACACACAGTCCACAGTAGAACTTGACTCCTCGAAGGTTTAGAACAGAATGATTGTGAAGAGTGTTCCCAAAAATAAGAACCAAGTTTAAATTTTAAACATATGTTTTGGATTACTATTGAGGAGGCTTTTAGCATGCTTTTAGCCAAGTATTTTTATCTCCTAATTCTATGGAATGGAGTTGTAAAATTAAGTATAAACGACCCAATCCGAAAAAAACCCTTTGGGTTTTTTATCTTGCCTATTTGACAAAGTCGACGAGATTTATTCAATTGCTGGAGTTTTTTTTTTGTTCAGTGTAGCAGGCAAGCGATTGCAAATCTTTACCTGAATATACAGATGTTTGTTTTGATTTTATGTGACTGTGTAAAATGCAAATATTTTCAAATTTATTTTGTCAAATAAATCCGTGGACCCCCATTTACATCTCGTGGACCCCCTTTTATTTTTCTTCCTGACAGGGACCCCCTGTCAGTCCCTCGCGGACCCCTGGGGGTCCGTACGGACCACTTTGGGAACCCTTGCCCTAATACATCAAAACCACGTTGTGCGCACTAGGTTTTTCCAGAGTGCCGACTCCACAGCCCTGCAAAAAATAGTATATATTATAAATGTATCATGGACGCCTAATGAAACATTTCACAATAAATTTTGACATTGAAAAACTCGTCATTCTTTTCAAAATCATTTATAAAAAGAGTAAGTATAAAGAATTATATAAAAAAATAAGATTTTATTTTGTACGTATTCGTCATTAAATATATTTAGCCCAGAACCGATTTTAATGTGAAATAAGTACAAAAAATGTCTTGCTTTTCATATAACGCCATTCCACCAAATATTGACAGTGAACGCCGTAAAATGAATAATTGGACAAGGGCAGTGTTAACAATCTGCCCAATCTAACAAATATCAATCACGAACGCCCAAGATTTTACTCAACTGTAATACTTGAAAGTCGCCTATTTACCACCAAAGTATGTGTGCATTATTTCTGATACGTGTTTTATTTTTCTATTGCAGCTCATTTCAAGAATATATGAGTTGTTCAGAGCGAGTTGTACGAGGAAAATGTGGCGAGGACGCTGCCGCATTTACCAGGGAGTTTCTTCATGGGATGGCCGACTCGCTGATAACGGTGAGACTTATATAATATATTGTAACAACTTATGTGCAACAGCACCGTAGTTCATTGTGTTAAAAGCCCCTAGAAGACAATGAATGCGGTAAAGTTTAAAAATCACTTCTGAAGAGAAATATAAATGCGGTAATGATAGAAGTTAATATATTGTTTATTGAGCAATACAGCTGACGCCAATACGCCATCTATTGACAAATATTACAATTTGAATTGTTTGAATTTTGTTGAACTGTTTTTATTGTTGGCAAATTTAAAGCGAGCAACTTCATTTACCAAATTCACCATTGTTGTACCCTTTTAAATAATCGTCATTTGTTAATAATTCAAGCACTTACTATCATTAAGTATTAATTCAAAGACTTTTACATATACCTATGTTATTAACTGGTCATTAGTATTTTCAGTAATCCCTATAATTATAACAAACCTACTTAATTTATTGAATCTTGTTTACATTAAATATTCGATATTTACATTCTAATACAGTGGTTCTCACGGAAAATTGCACCGTGGCCGCATCGATAGCATAAACGGTACTAAGTAAATGTCTGGTGGCCGCACCAAATTATTTATTTTCATTCTTTTTTGCTTGAGGTATGTCAAATATACCTAAAAATGTTTGTCAATTTACTTATTGGTATTAATTGCGTCTGAAATATTTAATTTTCAGAGTCTTTGTTAACAAAATAACGTGTAAAACCTCATTTTTGTGAAATCAATATTTTCTACGAAGCTGTTGGTGGCCGCAGCCAAGTGCTCTGGTGGCCGCACATGAGAACCACTGTTCTAATAGCAATTTGACTCAGTGATATACTTCTATTTTTGTATATAAACGATACAAACTGTTACTACGCGTCAATTCACTCGAGCAGTGCACTTGAAATGCATGAAGATGCCGAAAGGCGAAACCCGGGTCGTTAACGACAAAACTCATGGAAAAGTACAAAATTCAAACAATTCAAATTTGATTTTTAAATTCCATCAAGCCCTCTCAGTCGAAATCCTTCAATATTACAAAGACAGCACATAACACGCAACGAAACACAACAATCATTCAAAAAAGTATGGCATAAAAGACACAATGTAGAAATTAAAAGAAAAATACAAAACGCAAAGTTCACTGCTGAAAATGTCCACGTCAAAAGGCAGTGCATTGATCACCCAAACAGCCCTTGTGGCTAGTGACAAAAAATTGTTTTGTTTTTGGTTTACAACTAAGTAATTAAAAACTGGGAGGATGTAAGTTAATAGTCTTGAGTATGTCAGGGTTATCATCTCGGCCCCAAAGAAGAGTAATTTGTTCCAATATTGAAAGTCATCTTCCAGCTTTAAGAGAGTAAAACAAAAGCATTCCCAAAAGAAACTTGGTTGGATAACACTCCTGTAACGAATTATCAAAAGAAATATATTTCTTAAAATAATAATAATGCCAAAAGTTCTTATGTACTCGCTCCTTTTCTTATGGAATCCAAATAATAAATCCATTTAATATTTCGGGGCATGTGCTTTAAAATATTCCAGTCATCGAGATATCAAGTATAAATATTACAATGATAATTGCAATTGTATCTTGCGGTGCATCTAAATGAAATGTAAACTGATCATTATAATAATGTAAAACCACAAGTCTTTAATTTAATTTGATATTTTTCTCAACAGTCACATTGCAGTGAATATTCCGAAGGAAGTGTAGAATGCAACGAAAGAATGATGGAGCTGAACAAATCTTCCATTTTACAAACGTCACTGGCGGCCATTTTGATGCCAGTTCTTCTGGCGCTCTCCGCCATGATTTCAAACAATGGGCTGTTCACGTGGTATCACACATCTAGAAATTAAATTTAAGCCACATTAGTAATGTATTATAAAACCAATTTTAATTAAATATAGCTATGCAAATGTATAAAATGTATCCAACTAAAATTATGCGAAACCTATTAACAATACAAACAAGTGAATAAGGTTTTTATTTTATGGAAACACGCTTTTTGCATTGTGAGCACAGTTTGTTTTATGTTTATTTAAGTTTAACAATTAAGTGTAGCAACTAAAAGAATCTCGCATATTTTATTGTAATTAATTTATTTGTATCACCACCTTCCTTCGTCGCAATTTGTAATGAAATTAATTCATCTTTTCGATTAAATATTCAATAATATACCGATACCAAAATGGATATTGACACAAAAAATATGTTGCCATATAGATGCTGAATTATATGTTTTTGGTTATTTTCCCCAAATAATATTTATCCTAATTATCAATGTGTTTTCAGTCGCACTGAAAAATCAAAAAACTACAAAATTCATTTTTTATTGTGCCCCATACAAACAGCTTTTCTTTATTAATTGTAAGTTAAAAAAGAAACGTTCACAGTTATTTAATTTGTAATAGCCAATCATTGTTATTGCTTATTTCACTTCTCTCTAAATGCAACTACTATTATGATTTATTTGATATCTTATTAAAAATTCGTATAAACAATTATAGTAACATAATATTAGGGTAAATTAAGAATTTTAAATATAGTTTTAAGTGTATTTTTTTTATCCTCAAATGTACATAGTTATGTTTCGTGAAGATAAAAAAATATTTTCAGTTTCGTATTTTCTCGTCGAAAATAACCAAACTTAATTTGAAATATTTTATACAGTAATGTCATATATCAAAACTGATTTATTCATGTACATACTTGTTTTAATCATTCTGATTTACTTAAGTTCTCCGTATTTTAATATCTTTTACAGAAAATTACTCACGATGATTTATATTAATATTGAATCAATTATATTAATTTTATAGTGTTAACCCTTTAAATCACAAAGGCCGATATAGGTTAATATATTAACCAGTCGTGTTAAGGTCGAATTATCCGAAACCACTCATATTAAAGTCTATATTAGTATCTCAATGCGTTGTCGATAATATTCTTTCGTTAGTAAATTCATCAAACGGCGGAATGTTTGACCAGTGAAAATATTGATTGGACTGGAGGTTTTTTTTTTATCAAATTTACTTTTTATGGGTAGTAAGAAGGTATTTTAAAATATTGTCACAATTCGAATTCCACATATATTTGATTTTCCCTTTAAAGGGTTAAGTACATATATTATTTAACGTGCTGTTAAATAAAATATTTAATTTTGTAATTCGGTGAACTTTGTAGCAAGCCGAGTTGTGCAGCATTAGAAATTGTTTATAGCCGACACTTGTATAAATATAGTTTGTTTTGGCACTAAAGTTTACACATTTAATAAGTGCTCGGCGTGGTAGAAAGCCCCAGATGGTTTGCGACTAAAAACTTTCAGCATAACTCGAGTTATTTGTATTTATGGCTCCTACGTTTTTATCAAAAATATCAAACTAATCCCGTGCAATATAGAAATGTGTATGCACAACTTTACAATGTATCAGCATTTGGACTACGCTTTACAAGTAATACCTTATTTTTCTTCTGTTACCCTAAGTTATCTGTGTATATGTTAACTCTACTATCATTAGCTGGAAATTATTTTCTAACACACTTAGTATACGAATAAATCATTTATTTTAAGTAACTTCTTATTCTAAGTATTATAAATCAGGCATGTGAAAACACATGACACAACTATTATTTTTATTGGTTAAATGAAATTGATTGCAGCTTTCAAATAAAATGATGAATACCTTTAGGAAATAAAAATAAATGATTCAACTGGTTACCAACTCTAATTGTAATTTCAAAAGGGGGGACTTACATTCTTTTTTTTTAGATTTTAATATGTATATATGTAATACCTTTCCAAGTTAAAAGGGCATTAGTAACAAATTGCTACTTTTCAGGAGAGCAAAAAGAGTGAATAAATATTGTGTCAATTAGAACAACTTCGTTTCTTCGCCACTTCTTTCGATGAATTGCAGTTTTTTTTGAAGAACATCCTTTTGACAGTCAGACATTACCTCACATTTTACTCATAATCACGATATATCTTCAGATAACTCACCCATAAACATGTTTAATTTATTTTTCTATAAACGCAGCTACTCATTAAAAAAAACACTCATTCGGGGAAATACGTACTGAAAATAGGGGCAGTACACAAAAAATTGGTATCCTTGATCGATTTACATAAATATTTCTTTTATTGTTCATCGTTTCTGATATATTGTCTTTGATGAACTAATTTAACTTACAATGTGTTTGAAAAGTAGACTTAACTTTAAACTGAATTATAACAACTTATGAAGGTAATATATTTAGGATGTTTTATTGAATATTTTGTGTTAACCTACATAAAAAATGTTCTCTATAAATGCATATTGAAGTTGTTATTATTTATATTTTTAAAATAAGAATAAATTATAAACAGTGCAATTTGTATACCAACCACTTTGAAACATTCATATGTTAGTATTCGTCCTTGGTCTTTAATAACAGCTATTATTAAAATAAATTGAACACGATACTTCTAAAAAAAAAAAAATATTAAGTTATCAGCTGTAAATTAGGAAACGTGTAATTTAATAGTAAGTATTATTTGTGCTCTTTACATTCCTTCAAATAACAATATTTAAATTAGTTTTCCTTTTTATTTAATAAGCTCGAGGCAAGTTCATTTGTAGGCTCGATTATTTGAATAAACAGACAATTCAGAACCTGAGCGTGAACGGTGTAGTTTGGAATTTTTTAAATAAAATATTTTAGCATAAAAAAAAAACGTTTCTAGGTTGGAAATGCAAAAGGGTGTAAGGGATAATTTGATAAAGATTGGTTACAACGTAATACCTATTCTTTCGGAAGGTTCGTTTATCTTGTCAAAAAGGCATTAGCAAAAACTTGTGGGATATCTTAATAGATCCGTTAGTATGGTGAACGCCATATTTCATATTTTCTATAAAAGTTATCAGATATTGCGACTATGACGATGACATATTTGCTTAACTCATAATTTTCTCGATCTATGTAGTCTTGTGTAAAAATCTTCACCTTGGTAATCAGATAATATTTGAGATCTTGAATGTGGATGTTTGTATTCTCATCAAATTAATCTTAATTCCGATTGTGTTTATTTCATGTAATTTAACAATTTTGGAATAAACCTTAGCTGAAAAATCAATCAAACTGTTACTACGAAAATTTTGGTAACGTCTCAGTTTATTGAGGCATTCCTAAAAATACTATTCAACTAAAGTTCAACTGTATATAGACTGAACTGTGCGCCAGCTAACTAAAAAAAATAGATTTTTAACTTACGCCCATTTGGTTTTGCAGCCTCGATAAAAAACAGTTTTTCATTCAAGTTGACATTTATGCTAAAAAAAAATCATTTAACTCATTATAATCTTACGTCCTTGATGTCCTATCAAACATTCAGTAAAATTCTGAATACAAATGATATTACTAATTCTTTCAAAGGTTTAACTATATTTTGTTTGAAAAAAAAATCCATACTTTTAATTGAGAACGATCACAAGTTTCTTTAAAAATTTACGTTATAAATCCTACAAAACTGTTTTAACAAAAAAATTGAAATCGTTTCTAAATATCATCTATTCCTTTCATGACCTTACAGCTGTAAAAAAAAATCATTGAAATCAGAAAAAAATAGCTGTAAAATTGAAAAGGTCTCCTTTTAAAAAAATATGTTACATATGTAATTATTTTATAAATTAAAAAACCCTTTGCCTAACATTTTAAAATCTCTGTTGTTGGTTTTATAAACATCAACCGGAAATATGAAAATCCGAAAAATATAAGCTACCGACTGTTTTTCACAGAGATTGTATAGTATATATTGTTTTAAAAAAGAGCTGCCGAAATACGTCTGGTTTTTTATTAATATAATCTAATGATACAAAAATGGGTTGCCTTTTTTGGTATTGAACAATTAGACATACAGTTTTTAATTGGATATATATAAAGTTACTTATAGTTTACTGGCATCTATTCATTTAATACTTATTTTTAAGAATATATTGTAGTATATATATTGTAATATTATTTCTAAGTAATTACCATAGCTTATAAAAATCCATCAGCTAAACACGCTGAATATGAAATTATTATGCCTTTAGTTCCTACAAATATAGATTTAGTAAGTTATTATGTTATGTACGTATTAAAATATAACTATGAAAATTAAAGAAATACTATTATTGCAATTTTATCATAAATTAAAAATTCATTCGAAAAATTTTAACTGATTATGTTAATTTAACGCTTGTAAAAAAAACAATTAAAATATTGCATATATTTTGTATATATATGGCAATACAGTGAGCTTTTTTACAAACTTAATTGAGGAAAACTTTAGGAGATATTACCAGTCACTCAATAACCAAGCAGCTCGGTGACATATCGTTACCTTACTTTGAAATGATTATAATTGTCATTTTTGCCTAAAATAACCTTTTGGTCAGAAAAGCTTGTATTTACCGCATTCTATCATGTATATGAATTTCAGAATTATATATGGTTGAATAACGGAATTAGCTGAATTCCAGAGATCCGCTGCATCTGCACACTTTTTTTACTAAATTTATTTGACAATGTTTTACGATTGTCATTATTATTTTCATCGATGGATCTTTAAGATCATTATTTTTCAGCAAGAGTTGTGAAAAAATATGCCTGAAATAAGTTATATCAACATTTTACTTGGTCATTGTTATAAGTGAATTTTAATCAATAAAAAACTTCAAGCGCTCATATCTCAGAACAGTGTTAAGAGCAGTTAGCACCTTTTTAAAGTAAGGTGTCGAAATGGCAATCATAACTAAATTTCAGATTTTTTTCTAATAACTGCATTCTTCCTTGGAAGGGTAGTATAGCTAAAAACGTATTAATGCCATTGACATGTTCAAAAAGTTTGTCTCTTTCAAAAACTGGCAGCAAGATAATAACTCAATGCATTGAAGTAATCGAAATTAAGATTGGCATTTTTAAATAAAACTTCCTTTAAAATTACAGAAAAATTTGATGTTAAGTAATTCATCTCAATAGATGTATTCCGAAAAAAGTTTAACATACCGATTACTTAACTTCGATCGTATAATTCAGAAAAAAATACGGTTTCATTAAAATGAACGTCTTTTTGTCTCATCGATGAAGTTTTATATTAAACTAGTATTGCTACCTGGTGTCGCTCGGACTAAGCGACCAATAATTATTTTATGTTATATCATTCGACATAATTATATCACAAAATCTAACATCCAAAATAGAGTTAAAATAAAATCACAAACTTAATTTTATATGATGACAGCCCCATTCTCGCCCACTAAAATGTCCAAATTCAAGGAAAAAATCTAATTTGCTGTCAAAGAAATGTCAAATAATACCTTCACGTAAATAATAAACATTAGTATATTAATAGAAGCCGGGAAAAGTTCAGTAGAAGACTAATTTATTACATTTTGACTAAATGTCTTCGCCGATAAAAATTCAAACATATTTTCTTTCATATTTGTTTTTATGGCAACTTAATGACCAACAATGCAAAAGGGAATTACAGACCCACAGACATACATACGCCGTTTCGGTTTTATATATAAGATATAAATATATTAATTAAGGGAGCAGCTATGCCTTTATGGCTTGGCAATAACTTTAAAAATGCACATATCTCACATGGAAGTTATATCAACCATATTTTTTTAATGAAAAATTAACCATTATAAATATTATTGAAATCATTCTAGAACCTCGATGGTAATTTTTCATTAATGCATCGTTTTAATATGCTTTTTAAAAGCATTATATATATATATGATTACTAACCTGTTTTGTTTGGAAATGAGACCTTAGGTTTGCAGCTTTGTGAAACGCTATTAAATTAATGTTAATAAATCTTCGTTGATTCTGTAATATTGTATTTTTAAATTAAAATCTTTCAAGCGTTGCTTTTCTATACTTAAAACTATTTTCTGAAAAGATCTAATACAGTGATACACAACCGTTTTGAAAGAATGCCACTTGGGTAAAACTGATTAAATAGTCGATATTTTTAGTTTATATAAAATTGAAAATTTTATTGTTTTATATTGTTCTTCCAGCGTACGGAAAAAAGTTCTTAAGAAAAAAGGTGATTGATATTTGTCATTGCGGGCCGCATGAAATGTTATTGAGGGCCGCAGGTTGTGCATCACTGATCTAATACAATGATACAATACAAGGGTCAGATAAAAAAAAATGTTAAATATAATATAAATAATTGTTCATCACATTTTATCATTTTTTAAATTGCAATTTTCATACCGAATTCTTCTAATATATTAAAAATATATGATAATCTTAAGTTATATTTTCCGAAGTAAGTTTATTTCCAGGAAAATACACATTTTTTTATGATCGATGAAATTTCGATCATTCACTATCTAAAAAATGAGAGAATCAATTTTGAAAGGAAGCTGTAGAAAATATTGATTGAATTGAATAAAATTATTAATTTTGTCTTGGGTTTACTATTGAAAAACAGCTTGATTAATGTATGAATTATTCATTGAAAAACAAATGAATTCTTTTTAAAAAATAATATAATTTATTAAATTATTATATTTAATGATTATAATAATGTATAAGCACACATTTATGTAAACTAAAAGTTTGTGATATGATTGAATAAATAAGATGTTATTAATAGAAAATTTGTTTTAATTCATGACCTGGGAAGTGCTGTGGAAAAAAAGGTTTACAAGATACAAATCAATGAAATTTTCTGTCACTCAGGTAAGGCAACCAGGCTTCAGCATCGGCAGAAACATTGTCCGAAACCCCACATTCCAGTAACCATATTTCTATTTTAGATACAATTCAATCCAATTGAGAGAATTCTAAAAGATCCTGAGTCGAGAAACATACTATATGATGGTGTGCCAATATTGTCCACAAATCATGCTTCATCCACTAATTGTCCGGGCCTTGGCGCAGTGTCAACGTTGTTGGCTTGCGTGCCGGAATGACCGGGATCGATTCTCGATACGAGCGGATTTTTTCATTCGATAAATCTGTTCAAAAGCATGGATGTTTGTGTTGTTGAAAATCCATTCCCACCTTTCCTATCCGAAAGAGCAACGCATAGCGAGAGCGATACCCAAACCACTAGTCCTCGTATCCTTTCCATCGCATACTCTCTTCGAAAAAGAGAGGTTGAGCAACTGAGTAACAAGCAGTTCTCGTAGAAAAATATATGTTGAGATAAACTCCGTGAGGAGTCCATGTGCTCCAAATTGGGAGCGGACATGGTTAGAAAAAATATAAATCATGCTTGAGAAAAAAAGGATTTTCCTATAATTCATTATATAATTAATTAAATATTAATTGTTTTTTAATAGACTTTAATTGACAATCTAACACATCTACATGTTATTTTTATTTCAATCGTTTCTGCTCCAATGTGCAATGTGGAACACAGGGACTCTCGATTCGGTTTACCTAATGGCTGCAGACTCTAATGAAGATCAAGAGAAGTGGATTTTAGTTTTCAGTGGCGCCTGTGACAGAGGGCTCCCCTGCGATATGACCCCACAAACCGCCACTGATTAAAACAGAGGATAATGCGTAATAACTTTAATGTAGATGATTAAAAATCAATACACTTCTTAACAGCTTCGTACGTTATGCTTAGCACAGTTATTAGAATAGATATCTTCATATTATAATCATCTACATTGCGCTAATATCTATATAGTGTATTTGAATGGTCAAAACAATGCATAGTTTGTTTATATATTTACATACGAACGCAGTTTATCTCGACAGATTTTTTTCTCAGCCTCTCGTTTAAGAAGTGAGAAGGGAAAACAAATCATAGAACTAGGACAGGACTTGGCTAATTTGTCGCTCAAAATTACTGAATAATTATCCAATAATAGCTCATTTCGGGTTTATTTTATATGTCGAGTTTTGATTACTTCCACGTGACCTTCAGCTGTTCAAAGCTTTTTTATAATCTTCCATAAACAAATAATTAATGATAATTGCACTAAAATGAGCTTTCTTTTGTTCTCAATCAAACATTTGTTTTGACAATGTGTTTTGAGACTTCAAATAAGAAGTGTATTTTCTGAAAGGGATTAAAATTAAATGTCCGGGATTGTAAAAGACCTATCATAGTCAAATATTCGCTTTCCCAGTGTCTCAGTTTAGGGCCGTATGGATGACATTTAAAGAAAGCATCACATACATCCGGATATACTCCATGCGTACAACCAAAATCCATCTACCGATCATTCAATCATTTTGTTAAATGTCCGTTCATTTCTTAAAATAATCTTCTAAACGAAGTAATCTTCACAAAATCAGGCTACAAATCTTGTGAGGATAGCTTTAAAATTTAAGATTAATACAGATTAGAACCCATTTTAAATGAGTTGTCTTTTCGTACAGATAAATAATAGCATAATTATTTTGCGATGATAAATATCATTATTAAAATAAAGTAGACAACCTCTCAATCATGAGCCCACGTTATTGCTCCAAAGGGCTGTATTGGTAAAACGCCCTTGCTTAAGGTCGAAGTGTAGATGGAATCACTCTAAAATAAATAATAGTGAAAGTTTGAAAGTCCGCTGCGAACGGATATTATTTTAATAACAAAACATTTATCACGCATTATAAATTGGCAACACTGAAAGCTGAAAGTGAAATGAAAAATTTCATTTGAGATCGAGCCGAAGTCTCACTGGCTTGCCTCGTAAAATATAACTGTAGGGGGTAAGTATTGAAATGCGTACAACGTTTCACTTTTTGCACTCATTTATCGCTCGCTTTTCAGTAACGATAGTATTTAACGCTACTCTAAATAGACCACGATTTTTTTAAATCGAATTTATTCTTGTATAATAAACTCTTTGAAATAAATTAGTATATACTTAAATGGTTTTAGTGTAAAAGATCTCGGCTACACTTATGCGAAGAAATGAAAGAGCTCTCCCCGCAACGCTCGGCAAAGTTAGCTGTCTAAGAATATCAAGCAACGATTAAACTTATCCCGATAATATTCTGACTGTGAAATAAAAATCTGGCTGTCGCTATGTTTTTAAAAACTAATTATTTGTTAAAACCTAGAAAGCTACTAGACTTAGATTACGCCATGTACCTTTTTACATGTTCAAAAGGCAATCTGGGTAATGATATCTTTGATAGACTAGTACATAAATCCTAGTGAGCAATTTCCGTAGCACTATCTAATAATTTTTTTTTTTATCTTTTATGCGATAACAAATATTTCATTTAACTACACAAAGAACGCTACGCCATTGTCAACCACGACCGATGACTACGATAGAAGCGTAGCACCGTAACCAAATCAGCTCTACGACGTAAAGCTGTGACTATCTTTTTTAATATTTTGACATAAAGATCTTCATATTTGATTATCATTTATCATCGAAGATTGGCGAACAATACACATACTTATCTCTACCCTGACAAAGACTCGTTAATAGCAAATGCTTTGAACAATGAATCTCTGACGAATGTAATTTAACACTTTTAAGGTGTTTACTGTCAATACTTCGTGGAATGGCATTATAATAAAAATAACAACAAAGTTTTAGTACTTATTCCACATAAAATTAATTCGATCGGGACCGGTTTCGCTCACGAGCATTATCAACTGATAAGAAATACAACGAAACAGATATATTTATACAAAAGTTAAGCAAGAATTACAAGGTATGACAAACAACTGGTATTACAACTAAGCAAATAAATTGAAGCAAAATACACGTAAAATAGACTATAATTAAAATGTTGAAGCACTTTTATTTTGCAAAATACAATTTTGTTTCAATTTATTTGCTTAGTTGTAACACCTTGTAATTCTTGTTTAAATTTTGTATAAATATCACTGTTTCGTTGTATTTCTTAACAGTTGATAATGCTCGCCATGAGCGAAACCGGTCCTGATCCAATAAATTGTATGTGGAATAAGTACAAAAATTTTAGCTTAACTTAATCTTTTCTACCTGCAAATTTTCTGAAATATTTTTTTCTTCCGATTTGACCTGAGGTACTTACATATTTTTATCTTAGCTCGTAGTTTTTAGTTAAAACAATCTTATTCAAGCTAAAATCCAACCTCGGAAATAAATTTTGATTCACCATCGCCAGCTTAATGTATACCACAAAAATAAGTTAAGTCAATATAAAAATAATATTTCAGGAAGACACTGCGCTGTGAGTGATGGCAATCTCTTGACTTACTTATGGAAACTTTTACAGGATTCTTCGAAAGAAAAATCATTACATATCTTATTGTTTGGTTTCCACCCTTGAGAATAAAATCTACCAAATCCCAAAACGGTGGGGGTAAAAATAAAAAGCAATGTCTTCAAAAATGTTTTGTACAAATAATTCTAAAGTTTAAAAACTCCTAATAAAAAATTATGAGCTTTCAAACATTAAAAATAAACATTTACTAAAAAAATCTAAACAAATAGTTTAAATTAGTTATTTTCGTAAATGACACGTAGAATGTTATGATATGTCTTCGTATCGACCAATATGATTTTAATGAATTCATTTAGTAAATATTGGAATGCTGGAAACACCACTGCCAATTGCCTATGGTTCTCATGACGTCATCATGACACATCTGACAATCAGTTGCTCACTTCACTCTGGTTCTCTCAAAACAAGTGAAACATTTGTAATTTCCGGTCCGTGCCAAACATCCCCTCATCGCAATCCCACTAAACAAAACGGCCTACTGATTACATGACACGGTGGTTATAAGAACACAATACCTTTCTCGAGGGTGACCATTATAGAGACCATATATTTTCTTAATATTTTATAAATTATGAACTGAAATCTAATAAGGCATGTCTCTAATAAATAATACTAATGTAATGGAACTAAGGCATGGCGCGCAAATTCAATCAATGGCAGATGTTTGTCAGTCATCAACATCGTCATTCTAAGTTTCGATTAATACGTGATGTGATACGAAACTTGGATTTCGATTAACATGTTGTATTTATTGATTTATAAATTTTTGTTAACATCATAAATGCAAAATATTTCATCTTCCGCTTAGAAGACTACTTTTTTTAAGAATAGATCAGCTGATGATGCTCGCGATGAGTGAAACCGGTCCTGAAATTAATAAATTCAATTTGGAATAAGTACTAAAAATGTGTTACAATTTTTATTATAGTGCCGTGCCATTCCACCAAGTATTGTCAGTGAACACCTTAAAATTTAAGAATACAAGAAATATTGAATTTTTAATTATCAGGCTCATCTCTTTTTGATTTTCAATATTGCTTAGCTAATTCACTTTGACAATGCTTTCTACTTAAGTATACAGGACTGTCAAGAAATCGATCTGAATTGTACAATTAATTGATATATTTAATGTCTTTAATAACAAGAAACTTCCCATGTATCGTGTAGTTGTACCCCCCCTCCCCGCAAATGGCAATCCCGTGTTGTGATGGATGACATCTAGGACGAGTTACATTTATTCATGTTTTTCTGGGGAAGCCATAAATTCCATACAAACTCAATTATTATGGCCGCTCTCAGCAACGAAAATCTCGCAGCGAAGCAATAATTACGGACTGTTGTATGGTTTCCTAATAACAAACAAATAAACACATCGACAAAAAATGAGAATAGATCGCCAAGTGTGAAAAGGTTAAATTTGGCTGGAAATTATCCAACAATGCGTACTTCAGTGCAGCCCGTTAGAGACAAAGAAAACTAATTCTCTTTCTCTACTTTTCAAGAGAGCCAAAAAACAGACATGACCTGTAATCAATTTTACAGCAGTTTTTTTAGCAGCCACATTTTTTTTAATGCGATGCTTTCACTTTCTGATATATTTGTTCACAATACTATTCTTATGTGCTGTTTAAAGGTTGAGTGGAGGTATATTGAGATATCTTCGTTTCATTAATATGTCTCTTTGACACAAAAAGTAACATATCGCAATTTCCAAGACAAAATACGAAAAAAAAAAATCTAGGGTTTTAGATATTCCTATGTTATTATCTGGTCATTAGTGTTTTCGAAAATCCCTCTAATTATAGCAAACCCACTTAATTCATTGAGACTCAGTTGTCGCTAATTTGCATTTAAATATCAATTTAACTTAGTGATCTACTTCTATTTTTGTATATAAACGATACAAACTGTTTACTACGCGTCAGTTAAAGTAAATCCGTGCACTTGAATTGCCTGAAGATGCCGAAAGGCAAAACCCGGGTCGTTAGCGACAAAACTCATGGAAAGGTACAAAATTCAAACAATTTAAATTTGATATTTAAATTCCA
This sequence comes from Himalopsyche kuldschensis, assembly GCA_028554975.1. NCBI lineage: Eukaryota > Metazoa > Arthropoda > Insecta > Trichoptera > Rhyacophilidae > Himalopsyche > Himalopsyche kuldschensis. The sequence continues at coordinate 6,374,628 of JAHFWI010000005.1, forward strand.
TCAAGCACCCTCAGTTGAAATCCTTAATTGCTTCTATGTATTGAATTTTATTGTTTATTGGCAAATAAGCGCTAATTTTCTGTTCTTATTTCAAAAAAAGAATGCGGCGGAAAAAAGAAAAATAAAAACATTGTTTCCCGAAAATTCTTGAGCGTTCACATATTCCTTTTTGTATATATACACTGTTTATAAGTTTGACGCATAGTAAAAGAATTAATAATACTTTTATTATTTAATGCAGCACCTCAGACATGATTGATTATAAAAATACGACAGCCATCAAGTGTTTCAAGCCTGTTTTTTTGTCAAACTAAACGTCGATAGTGTTTCTACAGTAGTGTTGTTGAAACGTAGTGAGCCTGGGAGTGAACAAATGGCGTCGACTTTAATCGTCACAAATTCAGAGGACTAATATCGTTGCTTTTTGTTTTTCATTTTGCTCACTGCAAACGCAATCCAATTATTTTTCAAATCAGTTTATTTTTTTGTGCGTCCACGGCATTGGCAGGCGATATTTCATATTTGGTTGATGGCGTATGAATTTTTTGTGCGTGCTATATTCCGAATAAAAAAATCGATTGATCTGTGCTATAATAATTATTACCAATGGTTTGTGATTTTTTTATGGTTTGGTTTGCAAAAAGCATTAAAAATATTCGTCACAATACGCGATTTTATTCGTTATTTTTAACATATTGAAAAGACTCAATATAAAGGCATATAGTAAGGAGAACGTCAATTAATGTCGTACTTATTTAGTTCAGCATATGCAGTAATAGAGCTCGCGATCCGATTAGGGAAAGCTGCAGCAATCTTCAATTCAATGCGGAAAGTCTGGGACTCAGGATTGTACTCGGTCTTAACCAAGTATCACTTTTTCAACGCATGCATAATGACTGTGCTCCATAACGGTTGTGAGTCAGAGCACAGGATAACCGTATAGTGTGAATTTAAAATTGATACTTGCGTCGAATATTGGTAGTGCAGTGGTCTGACTTCGACAGGAAACGAAGGTAAGAGAGCGGACAAACCAGTCCCATATTTCGCTCAAATAAAAAGGTGACGATGGACCTGGCTTGGACATGTGCTGCGGATGCCCCAGATGAGCCTGAATCCTGTCGGTCTCTCTATCCTCCTGATAAATTCCGTCGTCCCTAAATGCCGCTGATAACCATCTACCGTACTCGGCGGACATATGGGACAGCAAGGAATCGAGGATGTTGACGGGCGACTAAGTATCTTGAAGGCACCGTCGGGCGGCCATATGCTCCGTATAGGTATAAGGACAAAGGAGCTCAAGCATTTTACCTACACCTCAAACTGATAATATGTAATCAGATTGTAAAGGTTATATAAAAATTTCCAAATAGTTGAAAAGGGCGGAGTAAGTAGTGAATTTACAGTAATGTGTGGCAAATTACTTTTCAATATATCGAGGCATATAGAAGCTGATATCTAAAACAATCATTGAAAAGTTTTTCACTCGATTCTAAATGCATAAACATTATTTATTTATAGCTCAGCATCAAATATTTCAACAACACACTCGATATCTCAAAAAAAATATAAACAATTTTCAGGTTTGTATCTTTTTTGCAATAACTCGAACAATCACTGTAACTCAACGATCTCTTGCCTGCAGAATTATGAGGAGAATGCATCAGAGAATCTTTAGAGACCAAGAGTCATTCTTGTCGATTACCCTCCATAGGTAAAGACAAAAAAACTGATTTATTGATCTGTAGTGATCGCTTCCTCTTGTCAGCAGCGATTTGAAGGGAATTTAACTGGAAAAAAAACACATAACTTAGAGACGAAGGAGACTGGAAGAACTTTGACGCTAACACGCCTCAAAACTTGAAACTCCACGTAATAATATAAATAAGTAGATATCCAAAAAAAACGTTTAGCTGCTGTATTTTGGTTGCAAACGTAAAGGAAGATAGAATTTTGATTTTACGTTGGTCGTAGAAGTACAGAAATATAACAGTTTTTCGCATAACACATAATTAAGAAATCATTCCTTAAATGATAAACAATAAAAACAATGCCTTTGTTTAAAATATATGACATAGAATCATTTGGTTAAACCATAAATATTATATTCGAAGATAATCAGAAGTTGAATGAAAAATACTTGAAAAAACTCATTAATATGATATGACGTCTTCGAAATGATGTTGGTCATTAGCTTTTAAATGGCGATATCGTACCATAAATCTTTTCAGAGTATTTCGACAAGCTTTATTGGCCATTTTCTCAGAAAAATAACGATAAATGTTATAGTCGATTGAAGAAATATAGCTCAAAGAAAAAGATCGTTGTTTTCTTTTCAATTCTTATTATGAGCATTTCATATTTACGACGCTCTCGTCTGAGAGGTGGTTTTTGTGGAAAACATTTTGTTTTTATTTTTTCGTCATGCTCACTCCCAAAGCGTCGATTGTAATCCTAATAGTAGAGTTTTTCGACACAAGGTATTATTTTTTTCATTCTTTTTCTTAAACTATGATTACATTATATCAGGGCTGTGGAGTCGTACTCGGAGTCGGAAATTTTGAAAAGCTTGAACTTTTTATTTTTGCATTAAATATGTCAAATTTGGCTTTTGGCCGCATTGATAGGGTTGATTTTTAATTGAATACACATAAATAGGAAAGTTAGGAAAATAAAGTGACAACATTAAACTCTTTTAGTCGGAGTCGTGTTTTTGGTCAATGTTGGAGTCGGAGTCGAAGTCGTGGTTTTGGTAAATGCTGGAGTCGGAGTCGGACTTTTTTTTACCGACTCCACAGCCCTGCATTATATGCAGTTTGCAGACTATGAATTACAAGACAACAAATACAATAATGAATTATTTATACGTAAAGGCAATCCATAATATATTCTGGATTGCAATTTCTACATAGACGCACCACACAAACAAGACCTATCGGATAAAAAGGTGAACAGCCGATCTTCAAAAATATTTTGTTTTACCATGTCCGCTCCCAACTAGTCGATTTGTCGACTGGGAAAATCTGCTCGTACCGGGAATCGAACCCAGGTGGTCCGATACGGTAGCCAACGATGTTGAACACAACTGAGCATTAATTTACAATTAAATTAAATCTAACTTTTAATGTATAATTTTTTTTTTAATCTGGAATCTAGATTATGTTCTGGATTTATTTTGATAAATGTATTTTTTATAAAAGGATACATGAGTACCTACTTAAAACAGAGTAGCTTTAATATTTACTTAAAAGTGTTTTCCTCATTGTTATAAAATACAATTTACAATTGAATTGGAGCCGCCAGAGGTTTTGTCTGAAATTTATACCGTTTTTACATTTTTTTAATTATTCTGTTTGTATATTTAGGATACGTAAGCGCAGAATTTTTCAAAGCTCATTGAATAAAATATTTTTAAGGCGTTAATTCCTCCAAAAAATCATGTGGGGAATTCAATATTGAGAACCTACTGTTACTTCTATGTGGAATAATATAAAATATAATGAATCCACACGCTCATAACTATATTTTTTTAGTTTAATCAACACAGTATCAACCATCCACCGTTGGGCTAAAACCTTATTTATAAAACAAATTCCGATGCTTTAATTCGTTGTGATAAGCTGTTTTCAGATTCGTCTCTGATATGCCGTGGTTAAATATTTTTATTTCGTACGTTTCAAATTAATTTACTAAAAAAAAATTAGGTGAATACTTATATATATATTTAAAATCTGTATCTGCCCCCAATGAGGAGTATGTAACCTTCTAATGGAGTTATCCTAACATATTTTTTCTGCGAAAACTGCTTATTACTCAGTCGCTCAACTCCCTTTGGTTTGACGAAAGTAGGGATAGGGAGGATACGACTAGGGCATGACTAGTGGATAGCTAATCGCTCTCGCTATGTCCCGATTATTGGATCAGATGTGTGGGAATATATTTTTTTAAACTATTTTAACACCCAAGTCTTTCGAACAGAATCGATAAATCGTGTGAAAAAAATACAGTTCATACTGGGAGAGAACCCGTGATTTCCGTGATATCCGACGTGGAAGACAATGACGTTAACAACTACACCACGGACCTTGTGTTCATAGTTTTTTCTTGTGGGTGTCACATTTAATAAATAAATAGTTTCATAAGTCAAATCTCTTTTTGCAACGACTTAATTTTCTACAATTTACAGTTAAACGGCAAAAGCAATTTAGTGATTCTGAAACTTGAAGCAGTCACAGTTTGCTTAAATTTAAGCGAGTCATATAAATCACTCTACATTGACATATACATAGTTCGTAAATAAGTATTATAATTGTATATATGTAGATAGTTGAAGCGAAACCGCTGCCATCCTATGTTCGTATTGTATATTATAATACACTAGCTGGTACCCGGAAAGCGTTGCAATACCACTCAAAGAAAGAATGTGTTACAATTTATTTAAGTGATGTCGGATGCATAATATTTTAGATTTATTTTCACTAACATTGATCAGTATCGATGACATTTGCCGTTTGTCTTTTTCCTATTGTCTACTGGCGCCACCTACTGAAAGTTAATTGTACTATGCCTATAAACTTTGCGCTAGTGCAACAATAAGTATTCAAAATGAATGGTATGTCAGCGCATAAAATATGAAAAACATTGATTTTTATATAAAAGACATACTGTTAGTTGATTTTACTTTGCCTTTAACTTTCGCGCAAGTGCAAGCAATAAGTTGACAAAAGTTGTATCGCAATCAGATGAACGTTATGGCAACGCATAAAATAAGAACAAACAAACATTGATTTTTATATATTAAAGATTATATAATCCCTTTCTGGTGATACTGTTTTTTTTTAATAATTCTCATAAGTTGCCAGCACGCAATAAACAAACCTAAAATCCGAATAATGTTACAACATTTTAGTTATATCTTTGTAACATTATATGGTCATAACATAAATTAATAACTTAATTACTAACACAGTCATTACTTTTTATTTGCACTATTCATTTTGTATGATAGATTTACATTGTGTATTTAGTGATAAAAGAATTCCTAATTTGAAAGTAGCACGCTAAACCGTCGCTTTGGTGAACGTCGGCTGAAAAATATTTTTGAATCTGATATATTAATAGTGTGGTAATTTAATTCATCGATGATCGCCAAACGGTCGCTCGCGAGCTACCGGTAGCTCGCGATGGAATTTTTAGTAGCCGGCGTAGGATATTGGGTAAATTATGGATATATGGTCACGGGACAGAATCCCAATCCTCTCGAGGTAAACTCAAAAAAATTGTACATACTGGGTTATAATTTTATGTTTTGACTTTACTCATTGAGTTCTTGTGGAATATTATAAAATGTGGAATCAAAATGATTAAATCTGATAGTTCTGAAAGAAGAATTTGTTTTGAATATTAGCCTAAAATGAAATTATTATTTTTGTTTTAAACAAATAATAAACTTATGTGACTGTCTCTATCTGTATAATATTATTATTTGTGTAGTTTGTGGTTGCATTTTTGCTCCTGTAAATAAAAACAACTCGATTTCATACTTATTGCGAAGTATTCTTTAGGATCTTCTATTATAATAAATTTAAAAATTAAAGACGAAACATTTCAAAAAAAATCGTAAGCCTTGCATTCATTTCATTTAATGTGCTTATTTTTCATAAATCTTTACAAAATTCTGTCCCGTGACCATATATCCATAATTTACCGGACAACAGCAATCTTCAAAAATTTAAGGCAAATGCAGCATTATCGACATTGATTATTTTAATATCTGAAAAAGTGTGGCAAAATGAATGGATTTTATAATACATATTAAGTTTTTGACTCTCTTTCTACATATGTAGGTAAAAAAAAAGGTAAAAAATCCAAGATGTGATGTGTGATGAACCCTGACCAAAGTAGTGGAACTACAAATTCTTCTTTGAACTAAGCGACATAAAAATATTTTTTGTTCTTTTTTTCTAAAGTGATTATTTGGTAGAAAGCTAACTTTTCAAAGCCCTCATATATTATATAAGTAACTCATCAGACATCAATTTCTGAAAGTAGCTCACATAATTATTGAGTTTGGAGACCACTTACATGTGTATACCGTTTATCGATTCAGCTTTTACATACGATTATATTTGTGTTCATGCAACTGAATCCTGTCGTAATTTTTCCATTTCAAATCTATCTTTGGATATAATTCACACTCGGTATGCACATGGCAGATCCGTTGAAAGGATATTGCAACTTGTTTAGCGACTTTTTCAGCTCGCGAGATAGGCGAAAACTCCGACACTTTGAGATAAATAAACGAATTAAGAGGCAGCGGCGCAGGTGGCGCTGCCTCCGCAAGACAACTTCCGCCGGACGTGACGACCTAACGACCGCTTCCGCCCACCATCTTGTATAGTTACGCGCCATCACGTACTATAATGGCGACTCTACAAAGTAGCCTATCGGATTGCATCAGATGAGCCACTCGGATCATGATTGTATACCGTCAGGATTTGAATGTATCAATACAAACTATAATGTAACAATGCAATAAATTTTATTTGTGTGAGCGAAATATTGGTCTATACTTTTACAATGCTCGCTGCCTATGTGGAATATATCAACATTATGGAATCAATCTTAATTGGTGTTCTTCTACGAGAACTGCTTGCTAGTCAGTTGCTTAACTTATTTTCCAACGAGAGAGGTGATAAAATGCTATTATAGGACTGGCGGTTTTCTATTCACTTTCGCTTCGCCCTGCTTTTTTGGATCGAGTGGATGTAAGGAAATTTATTAATACCACAGACATCCATGTCTTCGAAGGAAATCTATGTATGACCATACCGAGACTTTTGGCAACGCAACTATCAATGACGTATGCCACTCAACCACGAACCTGATATATTACAGAATCATATAGCATGTCTTTAAATAAGATAACAAAAGTTGCAATATGTATGTGTACTTAATGGTATTGTTTTTAATATGATTTTTTTTACAAACCATACAAGTTTACTAACCAAAGATTTTAAAAGGTAAAGAAAGTATATATGTATCTACGAGAAAATGTTCAAAAGAGCGATCCAAAGACAAAAAGTTGTATGTATCATGTAAGCAAGTTACAAAGTTGATACCACAAAGAAGTTCTCACAGATGTATCGGCTATGTGAGACTTCTGATATAGAATCAGCGATCTGTGGCTTAAGGGGGTAAAGAAGAAAAACGATATTGAATGTAAGAGTTAATAAATTTTACGCGACATTCAATTGGATCATTATTTGTTGTATTTTGGTCTATAAAACACTGAGACTCTCTACTTAAAGAAATTTACTTTCACTTACCTCAAAATGAAAACAGTACACCAATATAATGAAAATTTCTTCAACAGTAGTGTACAGTCATAGAAATATAATCGTGAAAAAACCAACTTAAGATATTAATTCGTTTTGATATTAGCTTTTTTATGATGAGGTCAAAAGCAATTCAGCCACACCATCTTTTGGCGATAACAACATTCCTTTATACATCCCATTACTTCTTATTACAGGTCTGTATTATTTGCTTGCAAACACGTTGGTTGTTAAAATATTTGAATTTTCTTTGAACGCTTTCTTTAGCGTGTGGAGATTTTTTTATAACCTAAAATAAATTTTCACGAGCTATTTAATGTAAGTCGTATTCTTTCTCATCTGGACAGAATTGTGTATGTAAATTAAAGTAAGGGGGGTACCTACAAATAATTTTAGAAATATATATTTAATGTATTGATTGAGTAGGCATTTACTTGGTAGAACTCCATTATAATACGGAAAGAAAAATAACAATGTATTTTAATTCTACATAAATTATTTTATATATTTGTTGATAGCTATTTCGGCTTACGCCTTCGTCAGAACTATGTTTAAAACGTGCATTAGAGATAGCTTATATACCTTTGCTAGACAGGGTGCCCCCTATGGTTTCAACAGAAAGAGATTATGTAGGGGGCACCCTGTCTAGCAAAGGTATATAAGCTATCTCTAATGCACGTTTTAAACATAGTTCTGACGAAGGCGTAAGCCGAAATAGCTATCAACAAATATATAAAATAATTTATGTAGAATTTAAATACATTGTTATTTTTCTTTCCGTATTATATTTAATGTTATAAAACATCAGATAGTTAATATAATATATTTATGTTTCGGTGAATCAACCTTGCTGCGATATGAAAACGTCTCAGTCAGTTAATGTATTCTTCATAATTCGTTTTTTATGTAAAGTGGATAGGGCATTAGTTTCGTCATTCAAGTGTGGCCTATTTTATTCAGTGCATTCAAAGTATAATATGCTATTTCTAGAATTATATTCTTTTCTATTTGTATTCAAAAATTTGAAATGCAAATAATGTCTCTTTACACTTGTAATGTTAACTTTCAATTCTCGCTGGAAAGCCATATATTAAAATGTTTAATTTAAATCAGCACTGGTTTCGCCCATCGCTAGCACTATCATCAACTGATAATTTTAAATTGATGTGACAACCCAGTCCTGGTGTTTATTAAACATGTGTAATCAATACAAAAAAAATCGTATTCTATTTATTTAAAGAGTAACATTATTTCACTGCAATAAAAATCAAAAAGTGTAAATCAGTAGCAAATGGTTTTGGATATAACTTCAAATAAACATCTCTATAAGATTCATATTATTTCGTTTATAGACAAACAGTATTTAAAATATTTATCCGTGAATCGGTTAAATGATCTTTATCATATATGTACATATATATTGGTACATAAATACATTTTATATATTTATCTACAACTAATTAAAAAATCACCAAATATGAGATTATTGCTTTTGCAATGTGCAAAAGATGAAATGTTTAGTAAGAAATAAAAAATGTATTGGAAATTGGCGAAGAAGTAACCCGATTAAGCGCCGAAAAAATCAACTCTTACAATAATAAATAGTACTCGTCTGAACTCAGTCACGTTCACGTGGAATATGTTGACATCCGAGGCAATACCGTTAAGAACATGGTCTTGAAAAGTATATTGCACTGATGAATAAATCAATAGAAAGAACAGAATTGGACAGAACGCTATGTTATTATAATAATGTAACATAATATATAAGGCTGCATGATGATGGTCAAATTATAGGAATCTACTATATCTGAAGGTACACGTAGACGGACGATGTTGTACCAACATTAGCAGAAATAAAAATACATTACGCAGGATTACAATGGGATAAAAGTCCTTTGTTCAAAAATATTTTTAAAAATATAAAACGGCTGAAAAATAAAATTTTATTTGAATACGTCGCAGTGGCTTTCAGCAAAAATACAATACTTCTGCAGAAAAAAAAATTTAAAAAAACTTGTTGAAAAGGAGATAGATGTAACCCTCGTTTCGGCATTAGCCGTTTGAGAATATTAATTTTCAACGAAATTTAAACGTGTTAGTTTGTTTTGAATTTATAATGATTTCAATTTAGGTGCATAAGTAGTATAATCGTTTATTATATCTGCTTGCATTCTTTGTTCTGGAATTACAATCCTGAGATGATCATTGATCTAAACTAAACTAAACTACTCCCAACCACCAACCGCCACGGCCTTACATTCGGTATCAGCGATCGTGTCCCGTGGCGTAACAACGTTAAGCGTATCTGTTCTGTTTGCGAGTATGGAGTTGTCTCGGGAGCATTTGCCCAGGACTCGGAGGCCAAGGCACTCAAGTGTGCATTACTGACTCTAAATAATTCGCAAACCCTATACGTTACTGATTCTATAAATGCTATTTAATGCTGTCATTAATGCAATCAACAAAAGCCGGTTACGGATCATTGATCTGTGGCGAACTCTTATTCCGAAACAACCTTTAAAGGCAATATGTATTTTAACACAATTTATTAATATTCATATAAATCAGGGGTTGCCAAAGCGTCGATCGCCTATCTGATCTGTACAAATCTCTGGTGCCCGTCTCAAGGAGCGTGCGAGACAAGTCGTGTGACAGGGACAGCACGCTAAAGTCTGGAAGTTAGCTGATTATCGACGAAAATCTAATTTCTAAAACTCGGGTCAAACAAGAGTTGGCAATTGGATTAATATAGGCTTGAAATTACTACTTTTAATGTTGGTCGACCGCCGCCAATAATTTCAAACGAAAGTCGATCGCGGGCAAAAAGGTCTGGCCATCCCTAATCTATTTTACAACGCTTTACTGTACTTGGCAGCTCAATAAACTTGTTATATAATTTATACGTAAAAAGAGTTTTCTTCATTTATGTAAGGTTCAGTACAGTTTTACCTTGGATATAATTTAATTTCATACTAAACATTTTTTTTAATGTTTTGTCAAAACAAATAAATTTCGTTATTATTTAAATTCTTTACGTCCATCCAATTCCAAAAAATCCTTTCTACTACTCCTACCCTAATCCTATCCTTTTATCCATACTCACTTCGGATGAGAGAGAGACAAACTCTTTTAGGATGCTTCGTATCAAGTAGACATAGCTAAAAAATGTGTGTTAATACATATCCACTCCCAATGTGCCGCATATGGCTCCCTTAATGAAGGTATTCCTACTAGAATTGCTTGTTACACAGTCGCTCAATCTGTTTTTAGTTCGAATAGAGTAGGAATATAAAAGATAAGGCTAGTGGTTAGAAAGCTCTCACTGATAGGATCGACTCAGTGGGAAGGAATTTGTAGTCAAAACAAACAATCATACCTTTGAAAGAAAATGCTGCTCGTACTGGGATTCGAGCCCGGAAGGTTCGTCGCAGAAGCTAACGACTTTGACCACTGCACAGCGGAACCGTCAATAAAAAAAAACAATCTTTTCAAAAGGTAATCTATCCAAATCGACACCTTTCATTGAAAAGGTTTGAACTGCTCTTGACACTGTTTTGAGATATGAGCGTTTGAAGTTTCGGTTGATGAAAATTCGCGTGTAACAATGAATAAGAAAATTTGTTTCAAATTACTTATTTTAAGCATATTTTTTCACAACTTTTGCTGAGAAATAATGATCTTAAAGATCTGATGATGAAAATCTTAGAACTTTGTCAAATAAATTTCGTAAAAAAAGTGTGCAGATGCAGTGCAACTTTGGAACTCTGCTAACTCCGTTATTCAACCATAGATAGTTCGGACATTCATACATACATATGATAGAATGCGGTAAATACAAGCTTTTCAACGAAAATGTCATTTTAGGCAAAAATCTCAATTAAAACTTTTTCAAAGTAAGGTAACGAAATGTGACAATAAGTCTCTCAAATAATAACAGAATTTTTACTGATTTAATAATCGGACCATTTTTTTAAATGTTGAATACAAAATTCAGAATGTATTATTCAAAATTAAGGGAAGAAGGCATAGCGCGCGCTTTCCAACTTTATTTTATTACTTCACCGAGGGGTGTGGACGTGATTCTGCAGCATGTAGCCTTCGGTTCCGGTACGAAAATACACATTTTCCGATCAATCCTTTTCTCTTTGAGCATCCTTGTTTGCCACCATTATCGACAACACATTACACGGTGGATAGCGATTCTACTTATTGCTGGAAGGGAGATAGTAAATAAGTACAATTGGCACAAAACGATTATTTAACGACCACATTTACGTAATACGAATAGACATCCGATTCTTACAAAAGAGACATTCAGTGAATAATTTAACCTAAGAAGTATAAACCTCTGAAAAGTGAAGTGAGAAAAACGGCATTTTTGTTACAAATAAGTATGTTTCAGTATCATGAGATACATCTTAAACTGCGAGTTGGGTACTGGGCATTAGAGACTCCAATTCGAGTATCGAATACTCGTCCCATTTTCAAGTACTCGATATTCGAGTATTTTTAAAAATACTCGAGTAATAGTCCTACTGAACGAAACCAAACTCGCGCAAAAAATTAACACCTTTATTTCTCTATTTTTTTGAAATATATGTTTTATAAATTGAAATAAATGTATTCATGACATTAGATAAGCTGATTTATTTATTTATCGTCTATTTTTTCCACAAATTTTTATTAATAATATATATTTTGGTACATCTGAAACTACTCGAGTATACTCGAGTACTCGAGTATTTCCGATTTTTACTACTCGATACTCGAGTATTTGAGATGTCGAGTAATTGGAGTCTCTACTGGGCATGTCTATTATAAGAAAACTAAACTCCTCAAGTTAACTTAAATATTAGGAGCAATTCTTGGTAAGAATTGAACCATTTTTAATCATTCCAAAACAGTCATTCTCGTAAGGGGTTTTCCCCACACAAAGCCCTCAGCTGAAAAGACCTCTTAGAAAGTCAATACTTAGCTAGCTTACATGCGGAAAAGGGAAGAAAGACTGAGTGTGTATCCACCCTAGCAATAAAATATCCAGAAAATTAGAAGCCCGCCTAGCGGACTCCGCATATAGTTTTAGGAGGAAAGTAAAGGTAGGGACAAATAAGAATCATGTTTTTCACGTCTTAAAGTATCCTATAAATGAAATGATATTATTCAAACACTAAAATAATGTATGTTCTTATTAAACAAAAGTTTGCAATGAGATAATACAATCTTTTTGCTTCTTGGCTCACTGCAGTTCTGAAGGGCTCAAATAATATGTTAGCGGTGAACTAATCTCACTCTACTGTTAGACAATAATATATTTTACAACTATTTTATCATCACACCATCGTATGAACTATCAAAATTTGGTGAAAGAAAATCTTTTTTAGTTTACATATCTGATAATGGCGTGATGTCAAAAAAGCTATAAACTAATTGTTATGAATTTGAATCATATCCGGTAAAAAAGGGAAGCTTGAATATAATCAAATAATGTGTTTCTGACGTTTGATAAGTTTGCGGTTCTCACTGTTATTAAGTCTTTGTATGTACCTTATATAATTCTTGATAACGTGCCATATAAACTTTCCAATCACGTTGGCATTGTTCAGTATATTACATTTGATATTGTGACAAAATGAGTTCGCAAAGTTCATATGGATTATTATTAACCTTGCACAATACTCTTTTAAGAATAAATTATCACTGTGTTCAATTAAATCAATCAGTTGACTCAATTTTCATTTAATAATAATGTTTTATCTGATTTCTATGACGTATGTCTCATTTTTTACACGGTTCTTTGTGGAACTTATCTACCATGTGAAAAAAAGTTGACTGTACTTTCTAAGCTCGAAACCCACTATCCCATAATTATTGTTCCAGCATTGTACACCACAACATTGAAGTGAAGGATCTTGTTGGACTTTTTACTTTGTGAAAAATTAAATGCTTCCAAAACTTTAACAGACGGTAGCTGTGCAGTTGCGTGTGCAGCGCCAAAGATTGACGCCACAAAAGAACAAAGTACAAAATTGCTGTACATCTTACGAGAATTTCCATTGGCGCTCTCGAGAATCGATAGAAGTCAAGATAGTAAATAAGTAATTGTTTATTTTTAAATCTACTTAGGTAGAGAAGAGACTTCTTGATAATCCTTCAGGTGGGGGTTCAATCACTTTTTTTGCATTTGTCACATTATTCAAGATGGCTGCTGACAATGTTCCCTAATAATGAATTGCCGATGTGTGGAATAATCAAATTTTATATTTTTGTCAGGTTTGGGAAATGCTAGGTTTGGTTTGTTAAGTTTAGGTTAGGTTATGTTTGATTTGTTTGGGGTTTTTTTTAACACGTAGAAATATACATCAGCAATTAATTAATAGGGAACAATGTCGGCAGCCATCTTGAATTATGTGTCAAATGCAACAATTTTGATTGAACCTCTCACTTGAAGGATTACCGACTTCTTTACAGTAGATGCAAATATATGTGTTAATAGATTGGGTAAATCCACGGTGGGTAGACGGGGGCAATGTAGATTATAATAATATGAAAGGGTATGTTCAAATAACTGTGATAAACAGTACAGTACATACGCAGCTGTTGAATATAAAAAATGTATTAATGCTTAAATCATCCACGCTTTTACACATTATCCTCCGTTTTAATCAGTGGCGGCCTGTGGGGTCACCTCGCAAGGGAGCCCTCCGTCACAGGCGCCACTGAAAACTAAAATCCTCTTCACTTGATCATCCATTACATTCTGTAGCCATTAGGAAGGAGTTAGCCAACTTCCCATGTCTCTGTAGACTTTGTAATTCAACACGTGTCAGCTAAACAGGGCGTACTTACTTGTACACAGGTCTGTTTACTCCCGGGGTGTAAGTTGGGTAGAAATCGGTAACTACTCATTGCAAAGTTCTAAAACAGTCCACCGAAAAGGTACACTGCAAATTAGAGGGAACCAGGAGTCGGCAAACGGTCTCATTGTGTCGTAGTTGAGTTTAAAATGAACGATACAAAATCGCATTATTTCGATGGATTCGGCGGCTACTTTGTACATTTTGATTTAAATCAAAAATTAATTGATAACTTTGTTACTCCACGTATTGTGTAGCAAGTAGTAACACGTGCTATGCCTCTTTGGGGAGCATATTTGAAAATTGATTAACTTTCCCATAGCTTGTCTGAAATGATTTTTAACCATGCCACCCAGCTCTCAGTGTTGAGCAGTTACTAAACATTTCTTTTTCTAAAAGAGTAGGATTCCTTTTTTTCGATCATATTTGTGTGGGATCATATCTTAGACTAAAAAAAATCCATTTTTTCAAATAGAAATCAATAAATCAATTGAAAAAATTATCTTAACGTTTCCTAACCTGGGATTTGAACTCATTTGCTCCGCGACCGAAGCCAACGGCGCTGACCACGAACTATGCCGGAACCGGATATGGTAGCATCAATGAAAAGTAACTGTCACATTTTTCCAGTGGCCATTCAAAACGTATTTGTTAATCTACAGACCAAGTCCAGCAAAAAACACTTTGTTTATTATGGTAGTACATACAAGTTTTTAATGCCTATATAATAGCATTATATACATAATAGCTTTGCTCCGGAGGGTCTTATTTATGTGGTATAACTTTATCAAAGATTTTGCGAATTCGTTTTCAATTTGAAACAGTAATCTCATTACTTTGTATAAAGCGTTTATTATAATACACTGAGTGGCAAGTCTTTTACTCCTTCTTCTTCAGTTGAAGCTTTTAAAGAAACCACATCGCATTCTTGTTAGAAATTACGGTAAACAATGAGGCCACCTGTATTTTCTCTACATTAATCATGGTTTCTTCTATACGTGTGAATTTTATTAGACGGTTGCTTCTAATATCTAAATCTTAGTCATAAATATCTATGTTTACTAACAGCTGTTTCGTCTTGATTAAAGTGCCGGCGTCTTTTGTCCCAAAATTGACTTTTTTATTTGATTTATGCATCTTACGTTACGATTTCCTAATATTTTCATCCCATGTCATTTAACCTATCTAACAGTGAAAAGGGGACAAAGATAAAGTAACTAATCTTTTACTCATCCCATCTTGTGTATATCCTCTACATTGGATATTGACATCTATAAAAAAAATCATTTAGATGTTATATGCTGAATAAATGAAATGAATAAATATGTCTAGTTCAATAAAAACCATATTCAAATTGAAACGTTGTCTTTTATGTCGACAAAGCTGGCAAATATAATGCATGAGTTTCATTTTCTGTCTTACATATTTTAATCATGACCGATGCTTCTCTTAGCGGTATCGAGTGACATCATATTGTATGAATCTTATATATAAAACCGAAACGGCGTATGTATGTCTGTGGGTCTGTAATTCCCTTTTGCATTGTTGGTCATTAAGTTGCCATAAAAACAAATATGAAAGAAAATATGTTTGAATTTTTATCGGCGAAGACATTTAGTCAAAATGTAATAAATTAGTCATCTACTGAACTTTTTCCGGCTTTTATTAATATAATAATGTTTCTTATTTACGTGAAGGTATTATTTGACATTTCTTTGACAGCAAATTAGATTTTTTCCTTGAATTTGGACATTTTAATGGGCGAGAATGGGGCTGTCATCAAATTAAATAAAGTTTGTGATTTTATTTTAACTCTATTTTGGATGTTAGGTTTTGTGATATAATTATGTCGAATGATATAACATTAAATAATTATTGGTCGCTTAGTCCGAGCGACGCCAGGTAGCAATACTAGTATTTATATATTTTTCTAATTAAAGTCTACTGTACTCTTTGGAACTGAATCTTTGAGATTACTGTCAGATTTATATAGGACTATAACGCATGCCCTAAAGTTATTAAATGTTAGCAAAACATCCAAAGCTGTTGTAAGCTGTTGGCATAGCAACCCAAATAATGTCATGTAAATGTCACAAATAGAAGAATATTAAACAATGATCGCAAATTTTCTGGTTATTTTTTTCAGAAAATTTGTATGTTTGACCATTTAAAATTAAAGCGGAAATTATCAAATATTTTAGGAAAACATACAAACCAGGAATTAAATAATTTTAAGGCTTTAATTGTTGAATAATTGTTTCTGGAAAGTTTCCAGTCTTTTTCTTAAGGATTTCAATGTCATATTTTTTTAGCTTTCCTGTTTTACAGCCAAATAATGAAACTTGCAATTTTCTAAACGTCTTCGCAAAACGAAAACGTCAGAAATTAAATAGTGGTTTATTTATTATCAGACTGCCAATTAGATTTTGTTGAATGTATTTTCGGAGAACTAAACATGTCTAATGCCCCCAGTTAGTTCACACTTTATTATATTTGTATGCAACATTATATTCGCAACAAAAGTAACACAGAAATTTCAGCATTATAATTAAATAAACTTTAATGGAGTAAACAATTCACCACTAGCTCTGCCCTATTCTATCATCACCCCCTAATTTTAAGTTGTTCCGACTTCTAGTTCCACCATAAAGCTTTAATAACACATCTACCTTTTTTGCTCAGTCACTGAAATGTATGAATAATATTTTGCAAATGCGTTTACGTCAACGGCATGAAAAATTTTCTTAATTCTCGTGACAGTTAAAAAATGTAACCGTTAATGAAAACCCT
The DNA here is from genome assembly GCA_028554975.1 of Himalopsyche kuldschensis. NCBI lineage: Eukaryota > Metazoa > Arthropoda > Insecta > Trichoptera > Rhyacophilidae > Himalopsyche > Himalopsyche kuldschensis. The sequence continues at coordinate 6,391,609 of JAHFWI010000005.1, forward strand.
TGTTAATATAAAATTTAAAATTACTTTGATTATTCCATGTATTGTGCTACTAACTGTGACACGTGTTTCGTCTCTTTCAGAGGCATCTTCAGACAAAATGAACGTCCACAAAGTTACCTCCGAAACCATCGAAAGTATTAAAACCCTTGTTAATTATACAGTGCGTAATGATTTTTTCTGCATCTTATAAAAAAAATACTGAAGGTATGAAATAAATTTCCCTTGAAAAATATGTACACGGGGTGAAGCGAACATTGTTACTGCGGCAATATTATGTACAAGTTTTGTCATTGTTGGGATAATGCAAGGCGTCTTAAAAAAAACTGATCCATTTTCATTCTCCAGGTAACCTTTAATTGTAATTTATAATGTAAGCGATCACTTTTAAGATAAAGAAGCACAAATTTTTGTACGACTTCTACATAATTCATAATGATCATAAACAGTTTCGCTCATAGTAACTGATCATTTGATAGTACTCACGTGAGAGAAACTAGTTCTAAACATTGAAATACATGTGGTAGTGTAACAATATACTTTGTTTTATTTTTTGCGAAATATGTTTAGACATTTTGACGTTGAATTGATCGGTTTCATTTTTAATCACATGTTTTCGTCGGGTTGGTTTAGTTATATTTGAGACGTATAGTATCAAAGGAAGAACTATCCCATATTTTTCGAAACTGAACTAATGCTGTCCCATTATTCTTATGGCCTTAGTGAATCGCCAGCAATAAAACATTTATTGATTGAGTAGGCATTTACTTGGTAGAACTCCATTATAAATCTTTGTCTAAAAATCATGTACATTTGGTATAAAAACGTAAAAGAAAATGATGGTTGGTATCAAAATCAGAACGGTTCACGACTTTGGAAACAAAAGTATAATGGTTTGGTCAATCATACTTTCGACCACACATAAGAGTAATCCTAAGTGATGTCGCAATGTGGCCGCTCATACAAATTTTGAGTTTCATGCTCTTATTAGCTGTTTTTTTAAATTGAAAAATATACATAAATCGAAGTCAAAAAGCCAACAAAACGTTTTTGGCGTTTTTCTCGAAAAGTCAAAAAGTGGATACTTCTATGAATCATTTATCGTCTAATCATTTAAAGTATTTTTTTTTATTTTGAAAAAATTAAAACGTCAGCCCTGAACGATGTCTATCCTCGCCATTGAATTTTTTTTTGTCAAAAATGAGTTTTTTAATCTGTTTCTTTAAATTTCTTATTAATTATTGATTTCCGCAACTTTTTGAATACTTTGATATCATTCTACTGCAGTTTACCATAAACGCTTTTTTTTTGAAGTGACAACGTCTTATAAATCGATGAACGCCCGCTGCACGCACGAAAAAACATGACTCATTGTCCCGTTTGTCGCGTTACGCCGAAGGCAAGCGTGCGAGCGAGAGCGCGGATAAGCGATATAGAGGCACGATCGGCCTACCGTTCGGATTGTGCCGCATCTATCTCTCTTCCACTCGATTGGTCGATGCGTCTGAGTAGAAAAGAGACAGCGGCAGCACACAACTTATACACCAACAGTACCTACACGTGATCTGCTTACAACTGTTTATAAAGTGAAGTGAAATGTTAATGTGGTTTTCATTGTTTATATTACAACAACAATTGCGGCAATAAAGGTAATTAATTCTTGCATATTAAAAATCTGATTAACATATAACAAATATACAAAATATCGTATCCATACAAAATAATGATAATTCAATAAAAATGATTCCAGTTTATTCATAAAAGTATGCAATCATTTCATCAATGTTTTCTTATGACGTTGTCACGTTAAACTATCGTCCGTAAACCGACTTTACAGACACCAATTTTTTTTAATATCATGCAATGTATTTTTTTTTTAATGAGACATGTACAATACATGTTCCGGCTCTTTACTCACGTAGCACAGAATAAATGATATGAATTTTAATAATTAATTTATCTAGTTCATCAATTAACGTTATCGTTGCAAAAGGAACAAAATGGACAGGAAGGAGAAGGATCTCACTGGGCAGGAAGGGTTGAGAAAGGACGAACGCTACCAAGTTAGGAGAGGATGAAAAATTTGCTTGCAATCACTCGACTGTAAATTGATAAATTTGCCCTAAACTGAGTTTTGAAAAGGGTGCCAAAAAGATTTTAGTTTGAGAATTTCTCTTTTCAGAATGGTAACGTAAATATATATTATAAAACTATTTGGCCACCTTCTTTTGACTATTTAGGTTTAGGCCAACAATTTTTAATAATTTGTGTATTAAGTCTATTTATTTATTCGAAAAAAATAAAAACACAATACATGGTACTACAGCTGACGCCAATGCGCCATGCCAAGTTGAATAAAAATATTATATAACATATTACACAAAATTGAAATAAAATATAAATGAAACATAATAATTACATAAAAAGAAGAAAAAATAGAAACAAAGTCCAAGTTTACTGCTGAAGATGTCCACCTCAACAGGCAGTGCATTCATCAGCCGTTCAGCCCTTGCGACTGGCGACTCAAAAGACCTACGTGACAAACATTTTCTGACAAAAAAAATGATTGGTCTTGGCTACGACCACGTAGGTAAAAGCTGGGAGCATGTAAGCTTAAAGTCTCAAGGATGTCAGGGTTATCACTCGGCCCGAAGAAGAAGAACATTTTTTTCAATATTGAAATCAATCTTCGAGCTTCAAGACGATACGAAAGCATTCATAAAACAAACTTGGTTGGATAATACTCCATTAAATAATTTTCATATGGAAAATAGATGAAACTTTTGAAATAATAATAACGCAGAATTTTTTTAAGTTGTCCAACTGTTTATTTGAGAGCCAATATTCAACTACCAATCTTATTATTTTGGTTTCGTTTTGAAATTTATGTTATTTCAATGTAATAAATAGCTTGATACCTTGTGCAAATAAATACATCCATTTAGAGTTATAATATATCATTATAATACTTAAAACCCAGAATAAATATCTGCCGCCAGTAACTCCTGTTTCCACCAATCACTGGTAGTTTATCGCAGTCGTTTTAATGCATATTCGTATCAATGTTAATATATAGTGTCTTTCAATATTGACGCTCTCAATTTGTTAGGTTATAGCAGCCATGTTGTTAAAATGACATCTGTCAAATTTTTAATAGTGTATGACAACTCACCATGGCAGGTTGTAGCGTTGAACAACGTGTGTAAATTGTCAAATTTTACTATCAAAGTCACTGCTCCGGTCGAGAAACGTTCTGCGCAAAACGCATATTGTATATTATATTATATAATAATTATAATATAAATAACATGGTGTTGTTTTTTCAATGAATGATTTTTTTACCATTCTAGTGAGTGCCTAATATATTTAGGTTTACCAGTTTGCCAACAATCCCCAAACAAATGGCTTTCAATAAATAACCGCTGCAAAAGTTTTAGACTCCCAAACAATTCGAAATGGGTAACATACCCACTCTTGTTCTACGTCCACCAGGGGCGTTTTCGTTCAAATACATATATTCAAAATGAAAATGTGTGATACTATAATTTTGATTTCATATTTATTAAATTTAGTGTATAAGCTTTAAGTATTGCATTTAGTACGTAAACATCTGCGGTTAAACAGAGTCTCGCTCCTCCGCTGATGTCATCCATTTATCAATCCCCAGATCTGCATTTATCGAAAAATCGTTGACTATTTTGAATCGATACTTGTCACAAATGTTTTTAATTACCACTGTCGAATTATGCCTTGCGCCAAATTCAAAAATGAACAGTGTCGCATGTGAACTCTTACTTCATGCATTTAATAAAACCATAAGGGTTACGATTAGGCCAGCTAACAACTAAAATATTTATTAGAGAAAATCTTTTTTCTACAAAACAATAGCAACACTTAGTACGATGATACAGTTAGTTAAAAATAATCGTAGTTTATGAAAAAATACGACCTTACTGACCCACCCTTGTAAATATGTGTATTTAATATAGTTATCGAAATAACGCTTTTTTTTACAAACATGATCAAAGTAAATCATTTGAATTTTTTACTATTCGATCAGTGTTTACACTCAAGTGAAGGCAGTCACTGCATCGTAATCTATAAAGAACAGATTTATTTGTACAATACGTATATCTTTACTGCTCATAAATAATTTACCTTGTGTATAGTTAGCCAATTTTTAATGAGTAGCTTAATCATTCTTAAACACCCTTGATATATCCTTTTGAATAATAATCATTGATTATTATGAAATACTAGTATTGCTACCCGGCGTCGCTCGGACTAAGCGACCAATAATTATTTAATGTTATATCATTCGACATAATTATTACACAAAACCTAACATCCAAAATAGAATTAAAATAAAATCACAAACATTATTTAATTTGATGACAGCCCCATTCTCGCCCATTAAAATTTCCAAATTCAAGGAAAAAATCTAATTTGCTGTCAAATAAATGTCAAATAATACCTTCACGTAAATAATAAACATTATTATATTAATAAAAGCCGGTAAAAGTTCAGTAGAAGACTAATTTATTACATTTTGACTAAATGTCTTCGCCGATAAAAATTCAAACATATTTTCTTTCATATTCGTTTTTATGGCAACTTAATGACCAACAATGCAAAAGGGGATTACAGACCCACAGACATACATACGCCGTTTCGGTTTTATATATAAGATTTATTCAAACAATCGAAACGAACCAATTCTTTAATAATACGTCGAAAAATACCAACATATTTAATTAGTAGAAATTTTCATGCAATGGTAATTAATTAACCATATCACATTTAAAAAATAACTGACAATTGTAATTTACCCATAAAATTGCTTATCCAATTAATTGAACCTCTTACATAAACATCAAAAATCATCCATATTACTATAATTAAAAGTAAATTTATTTACTAAACTATTTTTCTTCTATATGTAAGTGATAGGAAGTATGTATAACGTGCCAGTTGAATTTCACGCGTGCACTTGAATATGCCTAAAGGACAATCCCAGGTCTTTAACGACAAAGCTCATAGAAAAGAAAAAAATACAATGATATTATTTACACTTTCATTCCGCACGCCATTTGTATGTAAACCCTCGCATACCTTTCAGCCGACGTCAATAATTGAATCAACCATTTTGGGCAATTTATAAATCGTCTCAAGTAAATTTTAAAAGACATTTGAAACTGTCTCCTTCTCTATTGACAACGGGACAGTTGGCAAAGTCTTTCGGGACAGGGGTTGACAATAATTGCCGATGGACACCTGTGGCCCTATTCGGGGACCCTGCTACATTTGTTTTGTTTAAATGTGCCTCCGCCTAATCACTGGGGATGGAAAAGGAAGTCACCTCTACAACTTTCAAGAATTGGGACACTTTTATAACATTATTTTACTTGTCTGGCGTACCTACAACCTGTTTAATTATCAATGACAAGAATAATCTTTTTTTCACGTTCTTGACAGAAAAAATTTAAAGATATAAAACCGAAAAGGGGGATGTATGTCTGTAATTCCCTTTTGCATTGTTGTTGCAAGTTCAAACAAACGAATTGATTTCGCTCGCGAAAGTTTCGACGGTAAATTTGTTTCGTTATCAATGTGTGTGTAGAGACTCCAATTACTCGAGTATCGAGTAGTACATTTATAAAACCAAAACGGCGTATGTATGTCTGTGGGTCTGTAATTCCCTTTTGCATTGTTGGTCATTAAGTTGCCATAAAAACGAATATGAAAGAAAATATGTTTGATTTTTTTATCGGCGAAGACATTTAGTCAAAATGTAATAAATTAGTCTTCTACTGAACTTTTCCAGGCTTTTATTAATATAATAATGTTTTTATTTACGTGAAGGTATTATTTGACAGCAAATTAGATTTTTTCCTTGAATTTGGACATTTTAATGGGCGAGAATGGGGCTGTCAATATATGAAAGGGGCTGTGAAATGTCAATGCTAGTCTGAAATGATCATTTTAATTGACCTAGTATTTTGAATTTTGAAAAAAGTTGTTTCAACTTGGCCCGTCTGAATTTACGCGCCGAGGTGAACATAACCCCAAACTGGTCCGAGCGAAGCCGGGTTCGAATACTAGTTTAAAGATAAATGCAAGAATATTGTGATTTTTTTTGTAGCTAACTCTTTTATACACACCTTTTGGGAATCCTGTGAAAATGGTAAGAAAACTAAAGTGCAATCGATGTCCAACTTTCTATCTTGATAATAACTAACATGAGGCCGATACAAAGAAGGAAGCAGCTGCCATGGACCTCTCACTTTTAAAAGCGCCATGTTTTTTGGCTCCAAAATAATTGCGTTTCGCTAATTATTTCAGGAGAACTTAATACATTTCTCCGAGTTTCTAAAAAATAATTTAGATCGGTTTGTTTTTCCCCCATCGGAGAATATTTTCGAATAAAGAAAAAATTACAGTTTATACCTACATACTTGAACACTTAAAGCCTGATAAAAAATAAACTTATTAGTGAATTGGCATTTATTTGGTAGAACTCCATTATAACACGGTGAAAATATAGCAATGTATTTTAGCTCTGCATAAATTAAATGATATATTGTTGATATCTATTTCGGCTTACGCCATCGTCAGAACTATGTTTTAACGTACATTTACAATCTATATATAGTGGAGTAGAAAAGTCACACAATACATCTTTTCTTCTGTTCTAACATCCATATTTTGTATTTTAATAATAAATTATTATTCTTCTCGATGACCCTCCCTAAGTAGAGACGCAATAGTAAACTGACTTCTCAATTGTTGCGATCGTCCCCTCCTGTCGGCAGCAATGGGAAGGGAATGCCAACAAATAAAAGAGTTTACAACATTTAGAGAAGCAGGAGACTGGAAGAACTCTGGCGCTAACACGCCTTAGAACTTGATGCTCCGTCAAATTGATGGTGAAGGCAATGAAGATGAAGAAATAAACTACTAAATACTTGGTCTTCCGATAGAAACAAATCAAACAACAACTGGCCCTAGTTTTACGTCTTTTCTATTTGAAGTGTCATTGGTAACACTTACAAAGAGCGTCTTTCGCAAGTTAGCGTGTACTTCTTTGACAGGCAATGGTGTCAGAGCATTTGAACCATCGCTTCGCATTTGGTTCGCGCGACACCGAACTTTGAGATCCATTTGGACGTACTGTAAGAAGTTTTGAAGCGCGTCTCATTCTGACACAAAACAACAAACGGGACAAAATAGTATACCGGCCGGGACGCAGGGGTTCATTTGCTAAAACCGGGACATTTGATAAGTCTACTTAAAGATTATTTGGGAAGGCTCAGAGGTCATTTAGCTTGAGTAAATATTGGACTCCACCACCACCCGCTGTTTCACTACGCTATTGACCAGGGCTGTGGAGTCGGTGAAAAAAAGTCCGACTCCGACTCCAGCATTTACCAAAACCACGACTCCGACTCCAACATTGACCAAAAACACGACTCCGACTCCGTTTCCGACCAAAAAAAAGTTCAATATCGTCAATTTTTTCTCCTAATTTTCCTATTTATGTGCATTCAATTAAATATAGCCCCCTATCAATGCGACCAAAACCCAAATTTGACATATAAAATACAAAAATAAAAAGTTCAAATTTTTCAAAATTTTACGACTCCGGCCAAATTGCTGCAACGACTACGACTCCGACTCCACAGCCCTGCTATTGACATATAAAAAGAAGATTTATACTTTTTCCAAACCATTAACGATCTCAAGCATACAGAAAAAAAATATTTTCAAAAAAAAGATTATCCCCTAAAATTTAAATTAGAATAATGGATTTCTTCTCGAAGGCAGTCTGTGCCGTCAAAAATTGCCTCCTACACCATTACGAGACGTAGCTACAGAGCGATTAGCTAACCACTATTCCTCCCCTAGTTCTATCTTTTCTATCCATACTCTTTCCGAAAAAAGAGGTTCAGTGTCTGAGTAACAAGCAGTTTTTGTGGATATACTTCTCATCAGTTAAATTACATTCGTGCACTTGAAATACCTGAAGATACCGTAAGGCGAAACCTGGGTTGTTTGCGACAAAACTCATAGATAAGTACAAAAATTAAATTTAAACGATTTAATTTGAAGTACTTCTGTTGATACACATTAAATTCCCATATGCTCGATATTGGAATTGGACATTCTTCTAGACCAGTAGTACAAATGTCCTGTGGCCGCATCGTGCACATAAGTGTCCCCACGGAAATTTCTGTTGGCCGCACCAAATTTTTGTTTGAATCTCTTGTGTTTGAGCTTTGTCAAATAGACCTAAACATGAAAAAAATGTCATGTTTGACAATTTACTATTGGTTCACACGAAATTTTTCATTTTCAGAGTATTTGTTTATAAATTAACTTGTAAAACCACATTTTTTTAATATCGATATTAATAGTGAAGCTGTTGGTGGCCGCAGCTAATTCTTCTGGTGCCCGCACATGAGAACCACTGTTCTAGACTATTATATTGGATTTTATTTATATATTGCATTAAATCACAGTTGAATACTTCATTATAACTAATTTGTACTATCTAATAGAATATTCTGCAGCTATATTTATAGCATGTAACGTAAACTATTTAACCTTTAACTGCCTATATCCTATGACAGTAATTGAAAGTTATGATTACAATATAAAACGAGGGAAAATTTATTTGTACTAAAAACGGTGCGTTAACTCTAATTGAACAGGACTTTTAAGTGTGTTATAGCGTGCAGAACGGCAGAGAGTTTGAACTTTACCAACTTTGACTGCTAAATGTTTAAATATTAATTACCGGTTTTCATATTTCATTAAGTCGATTATTCAATTTTCACATTTTCACCTTTGCATCAAAAACAGTGGCTGGTTTTTATAATACTACAAGTGACTACCTGGCATCAATGCAATGCCACTTAAAGAAAGAAGGTGTTTTTGTTTTTATTCTGTTTATTGAAGTGCTTTTTTAAGTACCATTTAATTTAATAGCAGGATTTTTCTCATTTATTCCACACACTCTTACTGTTCCTCTGCTTTTTTGATGTCATTGCAAATTTGAGTCGCACCGGAAACTGCAAACGTATAAATTCGAATGACATATTTGTAGGAATCATTGGGATGCGTGGCAACAGTACATCTACTCCTTTAAATTTCCCATTTAAAATTGTAGCTTCGATGATATTTTTCATTATTTTTTTCACTGAAAGCCTGGTACCGTTGCAAAGTCGTGTTGGATTTATATTTCGGAGTGATTGGTACGACATTTTTCAATGGTAAAACGCACGAGGGAAATCCAGTGAATTTAATATTTTTTTAATTTTTTTTAAGAAGAAACCTTCGCGGGCGTCTTCACAACCACTTACAGTTTGAAGTGCATCTAATTGAATTTTCTTGGATGCAGTCTTAAAAGATTTCACATAACTTAATTTGGCCTTCTAGTTTAAAAAAAAACAACGTACCCGTCCCAATATCACTGGACCAAAGTCCACGCTCATCGATATCCTTAAATGACCAAGCGTAACTTCTTTCTAAAAATGTATTTTTCAACGATCAGCTAATTTTGTACATTTCGCGATTGCGTGTATATCGCGAGTATTATAAATTTAATCTGCTAACGTATTTTTCTCGGTGTGTTTGTTTGCAAAACAAATAATTAATCGGGGCGAAATATAAACCCTTTGTAATAATTTATACCGGCCATTGAGGGGATCAGGAAGGTTTGAATTAGTGGGCAAAGGTTTACGTATAAATGAGAAGAGATTTCACAAAAGGTTCTCATTACAGCTACGTTTCGAGTAACTAGTATCGTCACACCATCTAGCGAGTTTGAATATTAAATGAAATAGTTTTTACTTCAATGCATTGAGTTATTATCTTGCTGCCAGTTTTTTAAAGAAACAAACTTTTTGAACATGTCAATGGCATTAATATGTTTTAAGCTATTCTGCCCTTCCAAAGAATGCAGTAACTATCAAATTTTCTGAAATTTAGCTATGATATTTTGAAAGCTATGTATTGTGCTCAATTTTATAGCAGTATACATACTAAAATAGTGAAAAAATCGATATCTGCTTAAAGTAGAAGAATTTCTTAGCAAATATGCATTCAATGCCTCAACCCCCTCCTTGCTTCGCGTAAAAAGGAAAAATCCCAAACTCCATTTTGTAATTATATCATTTTAAAATATTAGAATCAATCTTGCTTCATTACTTAAGCAAACTTTGTGATAGTAAGTCCCAAGATGCCCGTGTCACAATTAGTAACACAATACGTGGAATAATCAAAGATATTTTAAATTTTATATTAGTTACTGGTTGTTTACAAATAAATTAGTTCATTTTCGCATCAACCGCTTTTTATTCCTTCATTCTAAATACTTATACAATTTAAATGTAAATTTTCTTAAAAGTTTGTCCGAGTCACTTACTGTCTGTCACCTTGCATGGAGCGGTAAAATAAATATGCAGCTATGATCACTGTATTGTTAAAAACCTCAAGGTGCTATACTCCATTATGAGTATTTATATTGGTATCTGACATGTTTAAAACACAAGCTGACGAATTTATTTAATAGTTAGCATACCTTATTGGTAACATGGTGTTCAATACATCAAATACGGACAATTTGATTATAGCCTCTAGCTAAATTTCAAGGCATAAGCGTGACGTATTTCAAAATTTTAAATACGTTCATATCGCTTTTGGGCGTTATTTTTATTCGTTTGTTTTATATAAGTGATCTGTTTTCCACATCGGAAGGGGATATGTGAGAACACAGCTACAAATAGACGTGTTAGAAAAAAAAAACAATTACAGTTTGTATTTTATTAATTTAACGTTTTTTTAATTGTACACTTCACGGAAGTGTGTAAAAATAAGCTTTTTAGCTGAAAAACCTTGAGTAACGATTTTTTATTTTATCCTGCGTTTTCTGTATATAAAAAATCCTTTGCAGCACTTACAATTCCCCAAGTTAACATCAACTGATAACAGAGGGTAATTTACTTTTTTATTATATGTACATCCGTACTTACATGAAAAAAAGCCATTTTTGTACAAAATTCACTTAAGAGTACTCCGTACATAGTATGGCACGCCTCACAGAGAAATTCACAAAATTTTTTTAAAAAAAAGCAACGTACTCATTTAGCTCCACAATAATTATAGAATACTAGCCTGTACCTGGCAAGCGTTGCAATGTCACTCAAAGAATGAAAGTGTTTTCGGATGCACAATATTTTAGATAGATAATTTTGATTTAATTTCACTAACATTAATCGTTATCGATAATATTTGCTGTTTGTCTTTTGCAGATTGTCTATGGTACGACACACGCGCCACCTACTGAACGTTAATTGTACTATATCTATCTCATAACCTTAGCGCAAGTGCAACAATAAATTGTCAAAATAAACGGTATGGCAGCGCATTAGATATGAAAAAAAATTGATTTGTGTATAAAATATTTACTGTTAACTAATTTTATTATAATAAAACCACCGAGCAAGTGCAAGCAAAAAAATTGTCAAAGTTGTATTGCGATCGGATGTACGGTATAGCAGCGCATAGAGTACGAACAAACAAACAAATTTTGATTTCTACATATTAGATTTCAGAATCAAGTCATCGCCAGAAGGAAGTAAGTTAAACCTAAATACCTTTTTATACTTATATATGTAAATGAATTTCTTTCAAGTAAATGCCTATAACAGTCTTATTTACTAAATTTTACAGTTTTCGAACTGATTAAAAACAACAAACAAAAATAAGCACACACGTATACTGTTCGTACGAGGTTTAAGCCCATTTATAGGAAGATTAATCCACATCAACAAAAAAACGGAATCCCTGTGCAGCCATCGACCATTCGCAACGCGGCTATTCTATGGCAGCTTTTGCCAACCCATGGTCCGCGACAAAAAATTGTGTTACTCTCCAAAGTTACGCAGCAGAAAACACCACTATTTGTATCCATTAAATACATATTCAATTTGACGCAAAATTAGAAAAAAAACTATCATTTTACTACCAGAAAGTTCGCGGATGAAGAGGTTTTTTGGCGGTGTTTTGGTTGACGGCTATGATGTCATAGCGTTAACGGAAACATAGCTAAATAGCAGTGTTTTCAGTTGTGAATATTTTGATAGTGAGTAAAAATGGGATTTTATTATTTGTTTCTCTCTGTTCTTATGACTACAAATTGTGATTTTTATTATACATATATGTATATGTTACAGTGAAACTGTATTCTCAGTGAAAATATATTCTTCTCCAAGCTGTCATTGATATAACATTTGACCGCCCTATCTTCAGCCCAATTTTTGTCCGTGTTTTTCTTTGGTTGTCCTTTATGAAAGGGACTACTTGCTGATTTTGTTTCATTGAAGCAAACCAAAATTTTAGGCCGGCAAATCATCGACTTGGGCCAATAATTTCAATGATAGTGACCAGTGAAATCATGTAGTCATACAAATCTATTTCTTGATACATTTTCACTGAGAATACAGTTTCACTGTAACATATACACATAAATAAATATATTTATTTTTTTCAAATTCATGGCGCATTGGCTGACGCTGTAATACCATGATTTGTATGTTTTGTTCAATAAATAAATAAATATGTTTCAATGAAAATAATAACACACTTTTAGTAATTATTTCATAATAGATTAATTGAGATCAGGACAAGTTTCGCTCATCAAGAGCATTATCGACTGATGAGTCAGTTGATTCATCAGCGATTATCATCAATTTTTAATGCTGGCGATGAGCGAAACCGGTACTGAGCTCAATAAATCCAATGTGGAAGAAGTACTTAAAATGTGTTATTATTTTTATTATAATGCTATTCCACCAAGTATTTCACAGTAAACACCTATAAAGTGAAATATATTTTGATACAACTTTATAATATAAAAATAAATATAGCTTTTATGGTAATTATTTTAAAATATATATTTCGGGGAAAAACTCGTATGTGTTGCGCGAGATTCAAAATCAGGGCTGTAGAGTCGGTAAAAAATAGTTCGACTCCAACTCCAGAATTTACCAAAACCATGACTCCGACTCCAACATTAGCCAAAAACACGACTCCGACAATTTTTTTTTTAATATCGTCACATTTTTTGTCTAATTTTCCTATTTATGTGTATTCAATTAAATATCAACCCTAACAATCCGGCCAATAGCCAAATTTGACATATTACATGCAAAAATAAAAAGTTCAAACTTTTCAAAATTTCCGACTCCGAGTACGATTCCGGCAAAAAAAACCCCGCCTCCAAGACTCCGACTCCACAGCCCTGTTGAAAACTGTCTCGTGGTAGGTAAAGTCCGAAAGGTTGGCGGCCGCTGCTCTATGGCACCTTTATTTTCCTTCGGCAAAGCGGCGACCACATTAAGTCGGGACGCAGTGCGGCTGACATATTCCGCCGCCACCCTTGTCCCGTCGGACACCGCGAATGCAGGTCTTTATTTCATGGCGGATTACCTGATAATTGCGATTCGTATTGCGCATTTCGGGCCCTGGCATCCTCCGCGCGCTAAGTGAAAATCCGCCGACGCTTAATTAATCCGGCGAAGACAGTGCACCATGATGCGATCCTCAAATTAAGTAGTTCGTGGTTTTTGGGCTATATAATAGCAGAAAAATTTACTTTAATATATTTTTAAGACGATCATTTTATGCTGACATTACATTCGTAGCTTTCAAACAAATTATATATGCTTCTATGCACTTTTTGCTTTTCCATTTCTATACTCTTAATAACGACTTGTAACTTATTTAATAATAACGAATATACAACCAAATTTATTCATACAAAAACACATACACAAGATTTAGTTTATTGATTTATAACGTGGCAAAAACTTTAAGAAATAAATTAAACATAAGTAATGACATAACAAAAAAAACGTAGTCATCTGCTGATCACATCAGTGTGGTTGGCAATATCTATTTTAATAACATACAATACAGTATTTTTCCGAACTCACTCACGTCCATGACGGTATACAAGAGAATCGCGTAAAGCAATGATTATAATTTAAGGTTTAGACTGAAGGTGCCGAATTTAATCGTTTGTATTTTTTACTTCGGTGAGTTTGTCACTTACGACCCGGGTTTCACCTTTCGGCATCTTCTGGCATTTCAAATTACTAATTTTTATCGTTCATATAATAAATAGGAAAAAAACAGTATCACTTAGCTTAAAACTGTTTTCATTTCAATGACTTGACACTTATTTTTAAGCTGTGGGTATTATCCAACGCTGTGTTTTCAAAAGAATGTATTTAACTATTTTGATTGCTTGAAATTAGTCATATTCTATGACACTCAAAGATTAAGTAAATAGCAGTCGACTTGAAATGCTTGAAGATGATAAACGATGAAACCCGGGTTATTGGCGATAACGCTCATGAAAAAGTACAAATTTCAAACGATTTTATTTTTGCTTTACAAAAATTACATAATTCCACCTAATTTCAGGACGAGGGCGTGAGCCGAAATAGCTATAAACTATATATTTTTTTAGAACTATAAAAAAACCTAGCTATTTTTTCACCATGTTATACTAAAAAGTTTATCGCATAAAGTCAATTTTCATCCTTGTATAACTGCTACTATTGGTTATGTAACTAATCATTGAACCATACAAAATAAAAAATGAAATTTATAATTTTAAATTTTGATTTTATTTAAAAAAACTTATTTTATTTACATCTATATCGCGAAATATTTTTTCGTCAGAGAATTCGTAAATATTGCTGTATAAAAAAACATAGAAGCGCGGCATAAGTTTCCAACGACTAACGATAAAAAAACCTTTCCCAGAACTCAAAAATGAGTGCGAATGTCTGTTTTAAATTACCGATTAAATAACGCTCTATCAACTGAAAAAAAAACACATTTATTATTTGAATTATTTCCCTCCCGCTTTCGTTTCGGGGCGCAAAAGCGTCTAAAGAAAAATGTATCCTTAGTTATAAAGTTTCAATGAAATGCTAATACAGTTAGGAAGTTTGTGAATAATTTTATAAGAGGATCAACATGAATCTATTTACAACAAGTGACAACTTATTACTTATGGAGGCCTTCAAGGGGGGAGAGTGTGCCAACTTTACAAAAAGGAACAGAAGAGTAAATTGAGTCACTTTTTTATTTTTCTGTGATGCAAATTGTTAAACATTTTAGTATTTTACTCTTAAAGCCACGTGCACTAGCATCGGTCGGTATTTAACTATTTTTATGCTTTCTGCTATTTCTAAAAGACATAATTATGTATTTAAATAAGTTTGACACAGAGCAAACCATTTTTATTATTACAAATATGTCGTCGGTCCCTGTGGTCTAGTGGTAAGAGCTTTGTCCTAGCGATCAGGGGGTCCAATTCCCGGCAAGGTCAGATTTTTTCAATTGCAATAAAAGAGATCTTGGGCTCGGTGTATGTTATTTATCGTTGATTTTGTGCACAACTGATTCATTATTTATCATCGAGTTGATCCCGTATGACTTTCACAATTAAGAATATTTGGCGCATTGGCGTAAGCTGTAATGTAGTGGCGATTACACAAATGCTTTCAAGCGGAATTCAATGCTCTTCTAAACGTTCAGTTTAAAATGCTAGAATTAAACAATGACCTATCTGGCCCTCTAGTGGCAGGTTATTTATCTACAATTGTGAAAATTTTGCATTGTATAAATTAACCTTTTATATAACTTTGTCGTTTTTGAAAGATTTTTGAGTTAATCAAAAATCTTAAAATTCTGACCTGCGTTACTGGTTTACCAGAGATACGATATGTTCAAAAACATTTGCAGATATATTTAAAACTGTGCTAGAGAAATTAGTCAATGCTGCAGACTCAGGGCATGAATCTTTTCTCTGAAAAGAGACTATGGATCCACCATAGTATATAACAGGGGAGGGGTATCAACCGTTTATGCCTATTGCCCACTTTTGCTTATTTTCCATGGTAAAATTTCCTTACTTCCAGATTAAATTCAGTATATGGGTGAACAAATTTGGGGTAAAAATAAAAATCGTCCACCACGGGAGCCTTTACCGCCCACTAATGAGCGATACGGACCAGGTTGACGACCATTGGTATATAAATAGTATTCGTTAAAATATCTGAGCTTAGCACGATAGACACTTTTTACTTGAAAATGAATTAAGATTTAGATATTATTCTATAATAATAGAAATAATATCCTAAAAAATTAAAAAGTGAAACTATAAAGGTGACACTGAAAAAGTCCAAATGCAGATCATGTGAACTCTTGGTTACTCTTTTTTAACCTCTTTTATTTAGAGAGATATGAATATTTAGACATCACAGCCATTCATGCCTTCAAACATAAATCATAAATTGAAAAAACCACCCCTTCTGGGGTTTAAACCCATGAGATCCTCAACCATAGCCAACGACGTTGACACTTGACCTTGGGCCTGACAAATTATTATTTCTCTGTTCACAAAACATTTTACACAATTACAACCACATATTGAGGAAGATATAATTTATCAAATAATTTCACATACTTCCATAAATTGTCGACAAAATTCCTCTCTTGGGTGTAAATACTTCAAAAATACGTCATTGTAATGGTATGTATAACTCGCAAGGTAAACCAACCAAATATTCATGTCTACGAGATTATACGTACTAATAATATTACTACAAAACGCATGAGAAGTAAAACAAACTATGGAGTCTACCTACCACAGTTCTCTGTGAGTTTTCAAGTGTGAGGCATCCCTCAGTGCTCAAAAGGTTAAAAATTATTCATATTAACACTCCAATGGTCACATCTTTTACTGGAAAGATGGTGATGTTTCACTGTGAATGAGTCACCAATATTCTCTTAATTATAGATTTATATTGCTTGTAACAACTATTGCCGAAAATGGGGCGAGTTGGGAAAGAAAAATCAAATTTAAAAATTTCGCTTTTGTTATTTGTTTTATTTATTATGCTATGAATATCACGAATAAACGCCATTTTAAATTAAACTAATTTTTATGCAGGTCAACTCGGATACAACAAAATAAAAATTGGCCCACGTATTCCACAAAAAAATACACAATTGATTGTCGTTATAATGTTCGGATTGGGTGGTAAGGTGGAAGAAGTACATCAACGGCTTTGGATACAAGCCTAGAAAGTGATTGAAAAACCAATATATTAGGGTGGTAACCAATTGGGAAAATTTCCCAAGAGATCATTTTAAGATCATTTTTAGGGCTGCTGTAGTGGTCAACGTTGTTGGCTTCCGTAACGGACCACACGAGCTTAAATCCCAGCGCGAGCCACATTTTTTTCAGTCGATTTATCGTTCTTTTATCGAAGGCATGGGTGTTTGTGATGTTTACAAATTCCATCCCACCCAGCGGATCCTATCAGCGAGAGTGACTAACTAACCACTAGTTTTGTCCTAGCCTCATCCTTTCTCGTCCTACTCTCATCGAACTCAAGAGTTAATTGAGGATTTTGACTAAAGGTGATTGTTGGAATTTCAACATCAATAATTCAATCAATTTAAGTTTTTTGTGGACATGAAATGCCTGAAGATACCGAAAGGCAAAACCAATGTTCAAAGTTGAACTAAATAGATCTTGAGTGGCTGAGTCACAAGCAGTTCTCGTATAAATAATAACGTTTTGATTCCTCCATTGGGAGGCCATATGCTCCACATTGGGAGCAGACTTGGATATAAAAAAATATTATACTTTGAATACTAAGTGTGTTGTGGACGAGAACGTTGCTTGGTTCAAGGCCGGGCATATGAGGGAAACTATATGAGCGGTGAAACAGGCACCTATAATACCTCATCATACGCACAATTCGCATGAAAGTAGAATTAAACAAACTAACCCTTTCGGGGCGGCGGTGAGGCGTGGCGACCGCAGCCGACGGCAGGCCGCCTGCCCGGCTGACTAATGCGGGAAGCGGTCGTCTCTCCCTTCCACGAGTGAAAACAAAATCTAGCCGAGAATTTTGCGATTCTTCAACCTTTTGTGTCCGAGAGGTGGGTCGGGCCGGCAAATACACTCGCACACTCACCTGCCTGCCATTGTTATGGAATTAATAATGAATGTATTCCTTATCTTATTTGAGCAACGGAACTCCACTCGATACACAATCATGGTTTATACTGTCTCACACATAACCTCTTGACGAACATATTTCTCAATGTATTTTCTAAATACATAATATGGATGAAGTGAACATCTTTTTCGACTTAAATCATTTTTTTGAAATTACTATCTTGGAAAATCATTGACAAGAGGTAAGTAATACATATTCAAAAAAATATAAACAATGTCATTAAACTGGTCATAAGTCTCTGCTAGTCTGTGGCTATAAATTCTTTTTTCGTGTGATTCTAAAAATATATAAAACAAAAAAAAACAAACGAATGTCGTATCCGTAGTAGTTTTAAGTTGACTCTTCATATGGCTTCCTTTCCGTCTAAGCATTTATTTTCTTCGATAACTGATTTTTACTCAGTCACTCAATTTCTAATTCGAGAAAGGATAGAAAGTACACGACCAGGACAGGACTAGTTGTTAACTAAGCCCTTACGCTATGCCTATTTAATTGATAAAGACACATCAAATGGACAGTGAATAAATACAATGTAAAGCATTTATAAATTGGGCACTTGGGATCACTTTATTCGTACGAAGAAAATTTTTACATATGTAGTGTACAATAAAAAAAAAACAAATCATTTATGCCCATAAATTTTAAAATCACAAAAGCACAGGGTAACCGTATACTGTGCTTCGAAAACAGATGCCTGCGGCAAATATTAGGAGTACGGTGGTTTGACTTTGTCAGGAACACGGAGGTAAGAGAGCGAACAAACCAGCCCTTAATTACGTCCAAAATTAAAAGACGACGATGGACCTGGCTTGGAGATGTGCTGCGGATGCCCCAGGGGAGCCTGAATCCTGCCTGCCTCTTCTATCAACCTGATGGATCCCGACGCCGCGGAAGGCTTCTGATGACCATCCATAGGAGCAGAAGATGCGAGGAGGTTGGCGGGAGACAGAGAATCTTGGAGGCACCGTGTGGCGGCCATATGCTCCGAATAGGGAGCGGATATAGGAAAAAACAAATTATCACCACGATTATTAAACAAAGTTAAACTTGTGATATGTGACGATGTGCCTGTAGAATTATTATAGACAAAGTGCCATTCTTCTTCATCAACCTCCATAGGTGAAAGAAAAAAGCGAGCTGACTTCTTGAACAGGTCTTCACTGCGGATTGCTCGCCACTGCAGCGATCGTGCTTTCCTGTAAGCAGCGATTTGCAGGGAATGCAACTTGCATAAAAAAACTTTACTTAGAGATGAAAGACGCAGAAAGAACTTTGACACTACCGCGCCTTAGAACTTGAAACTCTATCAAAAAAAGTAATGTAAAAAGCCAATAAATTTATAGGAGTAACGTCATTTTTTCATTTTTAAATATAAATCCAGTAAATTCTGAAAATTACAGTTATCTCATAAATAAATTCACTAGCCATATTGTTTTTATGAAGCTAAATAAAATGTATCTGTTGGCTGATTTCGTAACGAACTAAAAGTGTCGTGGGTTGCCCTATTATTGTATCAAACAATGTTGCCTACTTCCAAAACAACTTCCCCACTCAATCATAACTTTAAATATCGATTTATTATCACAGCGCTTAATTTGTTTTCAATTTTATTATGCAAAGTAAGACCAATGATGCGCCTGTCGGGTTGAATAGGGTGACATATTATAATACAAAAACCTGCCGAGGAAAAGTTTACGGACAATCTTAAAGAGGATATAAAAGAATCTAAAGGAAGATAGATCGGTTTTTCGTTTCAACATGCTTAACTAGAAAAATAAGTATTGTAAAAGAGTGTCTTTATACATTGTATGTAAAGGTAATAATTTTCGATGGCTGACACTTTGGAAACGTAAAAGTGTTTCTTGAGAGAAGCAAATAGATTTTAATATATGTATGTATATATTGACATTTTCAATAAAACCATTCTTTCAATCATTTCTTAATATTGATAGTCCTGGTTGTTAGCCAGTCGCTCGACTTCTATGTTCTATTGAGGGTAAGAGTATAAGCACGGGGCTATAGAACGACCAACATTTGAAAGCTTATCACCCTCGCTACATCCCGCTTTAAGTATCGAAAAGATGGACAACGAGTGCTAACATGAACCTTTACAAAAAAGAAAAAAGTTTTTTTTAAAAAGATCAGGACCGGTTTCGTTCATCGCGAGAATTTTCATCTGATCAGTTCATCAGTTAGAAATGCTCGCGATGCGCGAAACCGGTCATGATCATAATTAATTAATTCTTGCATAATTACAAAGAATGTTTTTTTTTTTTTAAATATATTTTTATTTATTTATTTATTTAAGAAAAAGCAAATCATGGCATTACAGCTGACGCCAATGCGCCATGGATTTGACAAATATAAATACATGCATATATATATATACATACATACATGTAAATATATAATAAAAATCACAAATTAATTAAAAATTAAAAATAAGATGAAAATTACAATAGTCATAAAAAAAACAGAGGAAAAAATATTATTAATATCACATTAGAAATTTTCAAGGCAGTCAACCGAATGAGTTCTGACAAAATCAACTTTTTTTCATAAAATATAGTATTCGTCTGAACTCACTCACGTCAATATGAAATATGTCGACATCCGAAGCAATGCCGTTTAAAATTGTTAAAGCTCTTCCCAGTGACATTCCGATTGGCAGACTGGTTCTACCCCTTGGAAGAACAAACAACTCATGTTCACGATTCCTCAAAAAATTATCAGGGACATTCAATTTAACATTCTCAAGAATGGTGGAATTCTCATTTTGGCCTCGGATAAGTCGAAAGAAATATGTGGCCAGGTACATTTCTCTTCGAGTATTCAAACTATTGAACGTGAGCATGCCTAAAAGAAAATCGGTTGGATAAAGCCGTAGTATCCGTATGTCCTCAAATAGAGAATTCTCAAAAACTTCTTCTGAACCCTCTCCACCATAAGAACATATTTCACACCTCTTGGGGCCCAAACAATCGATCCACTCTCAAGCCGGCTTCGAACTAAAGAATTATACATTAGTATCAAAATTTTTACTCCTGGAAAGTCCTTGGTAGTACGGAGGATAAAGCCCAACATTTTCAATGCTTTATTACAAGTAGTCTTAATGTGATTATTGAATGTAAGTTTGCTCTCAAATTGTACGCCAAGATCTTTAACTGATGAAATCCGCGAGAGAATTCGGCCATTAATTGAATACCGACAAAATAATACTCGTGATCCCCTTGTAAACGATAAAAGATTGCATTTATCAATATTAAAATCGAGTTTGTTACATCTTCCCCATTTTATTATATTGTCTATATCAGACTGGAGACGGTGACAATCATCCAAGGTGACAACCCTTAAAAAAAGCTTCAAATCATCAGCGAATAATAAGAACTTTGAATTTTTGATGACTTTTACGATATCATTTATAAATATAGTGAACAGCATATAATACCTTTCCGTACAAGTATTGACAGTTAACACCTTAAAAGTGATGCATCTTTAGCCTCGACATTATCCGTTTAAAAATTCGGCCCTGTGACCACAGCAACTGATCAGACCGACAAGAAAATTTGGAGGACTTACGTTGGTTATAAAGCCACCATGATTGGTTATCATCATCATTTTTAAATCATTGCAGATTTCACTCTCCAGTTTTTTTTACTGCGAAAAATGTGTATTTATCAGGACTGTGGAGTCGAAGTCGTCGCGACGTTTTGGCCGGAGTCGTACTCGGGGTCGGAAATTTTGAAAAGTTTGAACTTTTCATTTTTGCATTTAATATGGCCGCATTGATAGGGTTGATATTTAATTGAATACACATAAATAGGAAAATTAGGGGAAAAAAGTGACGATATTAACCTTTTTTTAGTCGGAGTCGGAGTTGTAGTTTTGGTCAATGCCGGAGTCGGAGTCGTGATTCCCGTAAATGCTGGAGTCGGAGTCAGACTTTTTTAGACCGACTCCACAGCCCTGGTATTTATATATCTTTATGTGTATAATGCAGCTATATCAAGTAAATGCCAACCCAATCAATAATTTTAAAGCGATCAACGTATAACTTGCAACGCATAAGGATTTTATTGACATATAAAATAAATATCACAAGAATTGTCCTTTTGGGTTTGTGCCACATAATATATCAACAAATCCACTCTTATAAATAATTCATACACACTTTAAGGTAAACATTAAAATGCTGACAAAACTTTATTTCTATTATACCGTAAGTTAAAACACCTGCTGACCTATACCTAGGCTGCTCTTTCTGTGATAATATTTAAATTATATTAGGGTACCTACCCTAATTTGAATACATTATGTATATAATTCCCTATGTTTATTTTCGTATAAAACTATTGATAAGGTACAAATTCTTATTAATTCTATAAGCGGAAAATCTGCCAAACGATTTCATTCTAAATTGGATATAATTTCGTTAACCCACCACCACTCTTTATCAATGAATTGGACAAAGACAGCGACGCGTATAAATAACAGTTGAATATCATTACTATTTTTTTCTAACTATGTTCGCTCCCAATGCGGGGCATATAGACTATCTGCGGAGTGTATCTCAACAGAATTTTTTTGTGAACTGATTTTTACTCAGTGATGATAATTGATGATTTATATTCTCGCTAAATGAGGGGCCAAGAGTTACCACTATCCATAATTTCTCTTTCGTCTCTTGGGGTTGCGTTTCGCTCGTTAAGAAGATGATGATGGTGGTGAATGGAGATGAAATTTTGGTGATGTGAAGATCTCTTGATGGTGGTGATACTGATTCGTGATGCAATAACCTCGAGGGATTTTTTTCATGCATGCCCCCGAGAGGAGGTCAACCCTCGGTATCCCAAACGTTCTAGAAGTTCTCTATAAGTCGTGAATTCGTCTCTTCTTTTGCTGTCCTGAACCGGATATCTGAATACCAGACAGAGAAGAAGGGAACTGTGGAGGGGAAAAGGTGAGGTCGTCTAGTAACAAGGACAGGACTAGTATGTTGTTAATCTCTTTCGCTATTTCTCGTTTTGTTTTGTGATCGAATGATTGAGGAAATAAATTTTAGAGTTCAGATACAACCATGTCTTCGAACAGAAATCAAACTCAAAATCCGATCTCGTGAGCTCCGCAGTCGAAGTCAACAACGCTGAAGTATTCTAGCTACTTATTCCTTAGAGTTATTAAAACTTAGATGTTGTCATAACTACTCAAACTAATGTTATGTCGCAACCAAAAATATTATAATATTTATAAAAATGTTCTAAATAATATATTCTTTAAATTATTGAGCATTCATGCGTACAGTTTATATGTTTCATGCGATATAGCGGAAATGATCGATCATTTAAAAATCTAAAATAAGTTAAAACGCTTAACACCTCCCAAAGAAACCATCAAAAAAACATGCATAAAATTACATATTACGTAAAGTTTATCACGAATTATCCTTTAAGATTTTAAAATATAATTTAAGAAGAAAAGGTGTATAAAAATGATCGCTTAGCATCTACAATGTATTATTATGTGATATAGGCGATCAACGATTTGAGCTAAGCATGTAGAGCATTTTATAATAGATGTATCCAATAACATCTCAAGATCAATAACCCAAAAGTTGGTTGCTAGGCAATGAAGGGTTCTTGTAAAAAATTAGAGACTTTAATAGAAAGCTTCTTAGATTTTATCGATCTTCGAAGGTATTGCGTAGCAAAGATTAAAATACAATGTAACGAAATACGACATCGGTATTTTTCCATTTTACGGCATTGTATTTTTTTTTTTACAGCTTTCTAAATATTTAATCTCTAAAAGCCCTACGGTCAGGTATGGGACCAGTGATTATGGTGCACTTCGCTATCGGATTACAGTGATTTATGATCATAGTTTTCAACATATGAATATTACCTATCATAAATAATTTCAAAAAGATACCAATCCATAATTTTTATTTTCGGTTCCTTAAATATTTTTGCCATAATGAGGAATATAATCTTCTGCGTTAAAAGGTTAACTTTTGGAATATGCGTTGTGTTATATCTGGCGGATCGTTATAAATCGGCTTTATTCACACTATACAATATATTTCAATGCATTTTTTTTCCATACCTAGAAATTTATCCTTGGGGCTGACCGATTCTTTTTTCAAGATAATTGTAGCTAAAATGGATTCGTTTATTTGTTTACTTAAAGCGTACAAGTTGCGGTGCAGGTCTTTATTCGTAAATTATCAGCAATCAATAAAATAAATACAATCTTTTATTTTTCTAATGCTTTTTATTTTACCTACATTGGCTGACTTGTTTAAGAGATATAGTTATTTTTATAAGAGCTATGGGTCGCACGGATATTTTGCAAAATGCTCGGGCGCTTAAAGGTTAATCATCATGTGTGTACTCACACCAACCAAGTGGCAGTCGACGATAGCTCAGTAATTTATCCGTGGACATTTAGCATACTTCCTATACACCCTATAGAATTACCGGACATAAATATCGTTGGTTCATCATCACTGATATATTCACGCAACCCAGCCAGCGACTGCCCGTAGAGTTCATCGCAGAAAATACTCTTTATTACCGTTTGTGGTTATCCCACAAATGCAGCAGGAAATGTTTCATATGTTAAAATATTCAAATGAGAATCATAGTACAAGACAAATAATATTTTGTTAACCTGCACGTATACAATTTGCGGTTAAATACAATGATTATACATGCGTCTACGGCCTACGCTTATTACATATTCCCTCTACGACGTACATATTACGACGTAAGCGTTGATTCTACGCAAATATTATATAATGTCTACGACGTGTTGCTCTGCATACATATTTAAAGTACTGAAAGTTGATAGAAAATTATGCATGTAAGTAACTTTTAAATTGCATAGAGCGATTTTTTCTTATTGTTTATTGCAAAAATTAATAATTTAATTACTTATTATAACAAAAATCGTACAAATCCTTCATAGCTATGACGAACGCCGGTCCCGTAACCGAGTGCATTGAGGCATTCATCCTTCTATCTTGAGGGGTCAAGAGTTCGAACCCTAAAATCGAAACTTTCGCACTTTAATTTATGAATTTGAAATTCATGAATATCTATGATTTTTTACCATTCAGTCTATCGGTAAGTAAAGGCGGAATGTAAATCGCCTGATGTTAGGGTTTTGCCAAACACATGTTTCACTCTCGAAAGGCAATGAGTGAGTTTACCGTTACGAGACAAATATATGATGTTTATTTATAATACCATTAGTAGTTCCATTCTTCCCATTTGAATTTGGAACTACTTTTTTTATACTGCAGTTCGTTGTGAATAATATGGCATTATAATATTTTAAATAACTAAGATTATTCCACGTATTGTGTTTATATTTGTGACACGTGTTTCGCCTCTTTCGAATGCATCTTCAGACTTTATAACTATCGCAAAGGTGGCTTTAGTAATAATGTAATAGTGATTATAATATTCTAATATGATTAATTATAACAATTAAAAATGGAAAGCAAGGAGGGTAGATAGAAACAAACAAACAATAAATATACTTCTAATGACATTAACATCACAAAATTATTAACTAATGAGTTGCATCAATTTGAAAGGATTAAACCCATTGGAAATAAATTCAGCAGTGGCGAGAAACCTACACAATTTGGGATATTATTTAATAATACTTCCTTTCTGTTGAGAATTTTATTTATTTCTAAAAAAAAAATATATTCACTTTTAAAGCTATTTGATTTACTCAAAGAAGCGAAACACGTGTCACGAATAGTAACAAAGTACGTGGAATAATCTAAACCGTTTTAAATTTTGACGTGACAACGTCTTATAAATCGATGAACGCCCGCTGCACGCACGAAAAAACATGACTCATTGTCCCGTTTGTCGCGTTACGCCGAAGGCAAGCGTGCGAGCGAGAGCGCGGATAAGCGATAGAGAGGCACGATCGGCCTACCGTTCGGATTGTGCCGCATCCATCTCTCTTCCACTCGATTGGTCGATGCGTCTGAGTAGAAAAGAGACAGCGGCAGCACACAACTTATACACCTACAGTACCTACACGTGATCTGTTTACAACTGTTTATAAAGTGAAGTGAAATGTTAATGTGGTTTTCATTGTTTATATTACAACAACAATTGCGGCAATAAAGGTAATTAATTCTTGCATATTAAAAATCTGATTAACGTATAAAAAATATACAAAATATCGTATCCATACAAAATAATGATAATTCAATAAAAATGATTCCATTTTATTCATAAAAGTATGCAATCATTTCATCAATGTTTTCTTATGACGTTGTCACGTTAAACTATCGTCCGTAAACCGACTTTACAGACACCAATTTTTTATATTTAAAATGAACTTTCACAAAGTTACCACAGTTAGATAATATAACAGTTCAAAAACGGGAAAAAAATACAGACTAAATAGCTATTATTTTCATTTTTATTAGACTTTTTTATATTTGACTATAAATAATAAATACATAAGAAAAAAAAACAGCAAATTTTTTTACAATTCGGTAAGGTCAGTCAGGTAACACGGGTTAGCCATATCAACTATATAAATAAAAACATTCTTTTGTGCAGGAATATTATTTTTTTATTTTGCAAACGTGCGAGCCTTTCAAACAGGTGCTGTGAGCCCTGTCCGCCATATTTTCTTGGCGGCGTAGGGTTATCGAGTTGCTTTCGAATTAGTTATTTACAATTCACGTCTAAAGAGGAAACTTTCATTTCCATATAATAACTAAATTATACTCACCTCTCTTTCGGATCAAAGATTCGCATAACTCCGACCAAAAAATATACATAGCTTCATTAGTGAAATACTGAATATCCTGCTCTGAGCCAGCAAATTCTAAATTACCGCCTTCAATAATAAAAGCCCTCATGCTTTCACAAATTTCTACACAAAGTCTTTTCGAGTGAAGGATTTAATATGATTACAAAATATATATCTTCGTATTATTTCTGCTTTTCGAGCGAAAGAAAATGTATTAACATACTCTTGCATGCATACCACAGTACCGAGGGTACTTAACGTTGTAGAGAACACCACCCAGTACGGCTACACACCTTTAACGTGTTTACAAAATTCGTCAGTGATTTCCGACGGTATTTCCATCAAACTTGGTTTCATAATATCGCCCCTTCCAAGCCAAATGGGTATTAATGATAAATCGCTACTTTCAGGAGAGCCAAAAGAGTAAACAAATGTTGTGTCAATTCTAACAACTTCGTTTCTTTACCACTTATTAATGTGAATTGGTGTTTTTTTTTAATAACATCCTACTGGCCATCTGTGCATATTTTTTTGTGAACCTAACCTCATATTTAACTCACTAAAATTTTAATAACGCCCTTTGGCATGTTAGGGACGATATATAGCGTGAAGAAAGAGAAGGGACGATGTATATTTTTAAGTTTCCTCTAAATTTTTTCTTGATCAACCTTTATATATAGCGTGAAGGAAGAGAATAGAGCTTGTGCGAGCTGATGTCCACTCGCTCTATGTGAAGCCTCTTTTTTTAAGTTTCCTCTAAATTTTTTCTTGATCAACCTTTATTTTCTTCTACGCATGTATGAACATTCACAGAGTATGGCAATATTTTTTCAATTACAATCATCTTCTTTTATTTATTTATTTTTCAACCACAAGCTCTCGCCGTGTGGAATATATAACTCACTATAATCCCAGACATGTATATATATAAAAAAATATATGAAATTTTCTATGCAGTGGTTGGAACTTGTGATTGACCCTTAACCGAATATAACAAACGCCCATGAGCGTTGACTACTCGGTTATAGCACCAACAATTTTCCTGTATTATTTTTGTTTAGCCACAGTTTTCTTCAATATTTATGCTATACCACCGCCAACTGAATCGGTTATTTTCACATGAAAATATATTAAAAGATTACTTGAGCGAAAAATTAGACCAAAAAATAGAAGAAAATCGTTTTTAAAATCTTTGCAAAAAAATAACTCTTGAATCGAAATTAACTGACATCTATTAACATAAGCCAAAAAGCTATTTTTTATGAAACAGTTATAAAGTGCCTTATTTTTTAATACTTTGTATAAATTTAGTCTACGAGGCTTATATTTTATTTGACGGCCCTAGCGTTTCAGTAAGCCCCAATTTTACTTTGACTAGAGAGAGATGGTCATGCCACTCTCGCCTGGAAATAATCTTCGGTACCGGTATTATCAAAATCGGGATCGCGGTATTTCAGATTTTTTTATATGTAATCGTTACATGATTGTTCGTCAAGCAAGTTTTAAATCTGAAAAGGAAGAGTTCTTTCAAATTTAAAAGGACTCTTACTTCAGCTGGGATTATCTAAAAAAACAGGTAATCCTTGACGGATTTTTTTTTTTAAATTTATTTAATTTTAATTGCACCTTTGAACTTAGACATGTATTTATACAGATTATAATAATGAATTATATACATATTTAATTTTGAAGTTCAAAGTAAGAATCAGTTAAAGGAACAACATTCATAAAATCGACAATAATAACAACAACAAAAAAAGACTTGGACCCATCTACGAGGTGGGAAAGCTATTAGTATCTGGCAACCCATGGACCAGTGAGCTTTTGCCAGATTTAAGTATCATTTTTTTTGTTTATAAATAACTACAAATTTAAAAACAAAAAATATTATTATATTTATATACTGTATTTTTCTGTGCATTCATGATTTATTTTAATAATTTTTTTTTTATGAAAGTCAACTTACGACCAGTTCGACTGATGACCAAATTTCAGGAACGTATCTCGGTCGTAAGTGGAAGAAGACTATCTGTACTTAGTGTATATAATAATTAATAAGGACTATCTGTACTGGTATATAATATTAAATATCCGAATAGCTACAAATATTTATATATTCCCCAGTAAAGCGACCCCAAATTGGGCATATTTCGTATGTTAATAGTATCTTTTTTGTGGTACCGGTAATGATATATTAGTCCGGTATTGCTATCCCTACTCTCGCCTCATTTCTATTTTTCTGTTTCTGTGTCTTTTTGGGGAAGGGTTTAGAGTCCAGCTGGGCTCTTACAAGAAAACTTTATTGAAATAAAATCGCCTGACGTTGTTATAATAAATACTATACCAGTTTTCTACACGTTGAATTGAAATAAATAAATTCGAGGTTAAAGTATCAATTCTGAATAGAATGTGCTGTGTATGTCTCGTACATCATGCATTTAATACTAAAAAAATGGGGAGCTGCTGTATTCATAAATATATTACTTTCGTCATACACTATGCAATAAATTTTGTTGGTAATAACTTGACTATCTAAAACCATTTCAGACTTCACTGTCTAGGATTGTTCTTTTGAGCGTTAATCACATATGTAATAATCTAAAAAAATAAACATTGCACAAGTTTTATTTGTCTTATTATTATTATAACACTGATATTTGAGATAGAAGAGTTTTTTATTAAGATTAATTTTTTAATTACCTAACCATTATTGATGATAACTAATCTAATTGAAACCAATTTATATAAATATGCTAACACTACATATGTATGTGTTTCGTTTGTATAAGTTTGTAGGGAATTTAACAAAATCAAGATAATTTCCAGAGTGCCCAATGTATACAGTTACATCCAGGGCTGTGGAGTCGGGGCTTTTTGGCCGGAGTCGGAGTCGCCGTGGCGATTTGGCCGGAGTCGTACTCGAGTCGGAAATTTTGAAAAGTTTCAACTTTTTATTTTTGCATTTAATATGTCAAATTTGGCTTTTGGCCGCATTAATAGGGTTGATATTTAATTGAAAACACATAAATAGGAAAATTAGGGGGAAAAAGTGACGATATTTAACTTTTTTTAGTCGGAGTCGGAGTCGTGTTTTTGGTCAATGTTGGAGTCGGAGTCGTGGTTTTGGTAAATGCTGGAGTCTGAGTCGGACTTTTTTTTACCGACTCCACAGCCATGGTTACATCAAAACAGGAAATTCTTGTCATATTATACATTATAATGTTACTATATATGCCATGTTAAATTAATAACACAATATTCATATCGGCTAAATTTAAAAATAACCTATTCAATGCGTGGTTATTTCCTTCATGAATTATTTAACTATTATATGCTTTTCACTATAATCGTACCCTTCGAATTAATGCTTTCTTTTTCTATGGTTTTATTGGATCTATTAGCATCTCCATTAATATTCAAATCTGCATAGGAAAGACGATAAATAAAATTACTCTCTTCATCCACGAACTACGAATAGTAGTAAAATAACTATCAAATTCAACCTCTTCCGTAAAGTGGTTATGGTTAAAGATTATTGTGAAAAAAGTTTCAACACACATATTATTTCCTACACTTGAAATCACTGAAATGTTCTGCTGAAACTTTCTTTCCAATAAGAGGCTCCAAACAAAGCAAACTTTTCTCAGGCAATATTTTCAACAACAACTTATATAATATATAAAGATTTTTTTATTATATATGTATGAAGTTAACCAATATCAAAGCAATTTTAAGTTATAAGTAGCGCTGTAAGAAAATCCGCAATATACGAGTAGTTCTATGAATCCTTTTCTATAACAACAAATCCTATCTTGATTGTTGATAGGCTCTCAACTTCTAAATATGAGCTCATGTTTCATTAAATATAACACAAATTTGAAGATTTTTTGCATGTTGATTCTGTGATTTTTAGTGTTCTTTAACGATTCATCGAAAACTATCATTATATACAAAAAACGTGAAGATTTATATCGTTGTAATAAATCATATTGTACGATCATCATAATATCTGCGAAAGGCGAGTAATGTGATGTCATAAACTAACCACTAGCACATAATGACACGTGTTTCGCCTTTTAAGAAGCATCTTCAGATTTACTAGGTAAAGTAGTACAGCCAGGTTACTTTTGTAACAGGTATCAAAGTCAAATCGCTTGAATTTTGTACTTTTCCGTAAGTTTTGACTGACTGTCAGTTCAAGTTCACTCGCGCTCTTGAAACGCCCAAAGATGCCGAAAGGTGAAACCCGGGTCGTCCGTGACAAAACTCATGGGAAAGTATAAAATTCAATCGATTCAGAGTTAGTAGCACGGTTAAAATTGATTCTAATATTTATGTATTAAAAATTACAAAACGGACGTCGGGACTTTTCTTTTTTACAGGGCGCAGGGAGAAGGACTGGATACAAATAAACAATAATGGTACTAATGACACTATGTAACACTACAAATTAGTAATTAGCGATATTTGAAAGAATTATAATTGCGTCAATCACCAGGATAAAAAGAGGAATCCAATTCATAATTTTTGCCATTATAAGGTCATCCAAATAACAAAATATTGAATATTCGTATGCCTTCTGATAATAAAACTACAATAATAAATTATAATATTTTAATACTTTCGGTGGATTTGGCTGTAACTTTGTGGAAGTCCATTTAAGAATAAAATTTATTCATACTAGAAAGTCCAAAGATGCCTCTGAAAGAGGCGAAACGCGTGTCATACTAAGGAACACAATACGTGGAATAATCAGTTATTTTTAATTTTATATAATAATATTTTAGTTTATACACAATACATACTAGTGATTTGATGTATATTATAGGTTATCTATGATGTATATTGTCGATGGTTCCAGTACTGTCAAATGCTTATGCAATGTTTTGATACTGATTCGGCACACTCGTATACCAAATACGAATTTGGGATGTAATAATTATTTGTTGAAAATAAAAGAGTGGTTATTTGTTTCAATTAATTGAAACTTTACTTTGGTATTATTAAATCAGTATACGATTGATAAATCTTTATTTTCGATGATAGTTTTTAGGTTATGACATGTAAATAAGTGATACTTTAAATTTGATACAGTTTTTGAACTACTAGGTCTTCAAAATGTCTTTAAGATATTTATTTAATCTGTTGAGGCCACAGTCTTTCAAATTCAATAGCGTTAGAAATGCTGCCGACAAAAGCGGAAAGGGTTTAATAGTCTTTGAAGGTTTTGAAACATTAGCTCAGAAAGATAAGAAAACTTACCTGGATATGCTGAAGATATTTGAAACAAATGATATCAGACGGAGAGGCCATGTCGAATTTATATATGCTGCCCTTCGCAATATGAAAGACTTCGGCGTTCACAAGGATTTGGAAGCATATAAAAATCTGATGGAAGTACTGCCAAAGGGACGCTTCATTCCTACTAATTTTATACAATCTGAATTCTTGCACTACCCTAAGCAACAGCAATGCGGAGTAGACATTCTCGAACAAATGGAAGACAATGGTATGTCGGAATTCTTATCTTTTGACACTACCCCCATATTCTTTTATATTTAAAACATATTGTGTAACTCATCCACATCATTTCAATAAATGCTAAAGATGTGAATTCATGTATCTCTTGATTAAAATTAGTGTGGTAGATACCACAAAGATGACTGTAAAAAGATGAAGCTCATACAAAATCATGGGATAGGTTCAGGGATAAAAGGTAGCATATAACAATGTGCAAACAGAATCTTGGAATACTTTTATTTATTTATATTCCAATGTATTTATATACAACAATCAGTCACATGTTTATTGATAAATGACATCAATATATACATAATTTTTATAAACACACATTATAATACAAATAACGGTTCTGTTATTCGCAATTGATGGTTCAAAGTGTATATCTTAATCCCAAATATTTAAAACTCTGGTTCATTGGCTAAAAACTCCCTAGATTACCATTGTTAAAAATCTATGAATTAAGCTTCCTTTAATTTTTAATTATTTCTTCATATTGCATATAAATATGTTTGTTCTTAATATTTTCGATGGTTTCGGCGGTAACTTTGATTATTCCACGTATTGTGTAACTAACTGTGACACGTGTTTCGCCTCTTTCAGAGGCATCTTCAGACTTACTATCGCACTTATCGACTTAGTTTGCTTAAGCAAACTTTGCAATAGTAAGTCTGAAGATGCCTCTGAAAGAGGCGAAACACGTGTCACAGTTAGTTACACAATACGTGGAATAATCAAAGTTATTTTAAATTTTATATTATGTTTGTTCTTGTTAAATTTTAAGATCTTTTTCAACATTGGAATCGATTTTCACTATGGACCGTATTTCCCAATTAAGTAAATAAATAAATTCACAAACATTTTTATCACATTTATTTTGTTCAAAGATTGAGGGGGACAGGTAATAATAATGATAATAATTTTATGTTGAACTCTTTCCGGAAAGTTGATGACCTTTAAATTGACTGTCAAAATCATTTTTTTTCAATGTAACATTGTATTCAATTCTTATACACCATGGCGCCAGTGCTCTGCTATTGAAAAAGTACCTACATGAAAAAAAATTATTCCAGGAGTCATGCCAGACAGGGAAACACAAGAAATATTAATGAGCATCTTTGGCAAGCGAGGGATTCCGCTGAGAAAGTACTGGCGTATGATGTATTGGATGCCTAAATTCAAAAACCTTAGCCCATGGCCATTACCTGATAACCTACCTGATGATGCTCACGAGCTTGCCAAACTCGCTATCAAGAGAATAACAAGTGTAGATGTTGACATGAAAGTAGATGTTTTTGAAGTAAATATACATACCAATTTTCACTTATTTTACACATCATTTGTTTATTTATACAGTTAAAATATTTTACCTTTCACATTCAGTTTTTGCACATATTGTTAAGAGTGCTACTGTTCACGCTTTGCATTTGCAATCAATTTATTTCAATTACACGTGAACAGTGGGTGTCAACTCTACAGTTTTCAAGAACTATTATTCCTAAATAATACCATAAACCTACTATGCCATCTCTCTGATTCATATATAAATATTATTTGCACACATCTGTTTAAATCTTATAAAAAAACACCCCACATGGTTTCTATATTTTTATAATATTAAAAAAACACATCAAATTTGAGGAACAGAATTATTTAATTTACTCAATAATTATTGTTTCTTATTTCATCGTATTGAAAACAAAAGATGTCGTTAACTGCTAGTTCTCACAAAAACAATCAAATATTAATCTTTAATCATTCAACACTGGTGATGTGTTCTTTTGTCATACATACTTATATTATATGCATGCTCAGAAAGATTGATTATGCCAACCCCGGAAACACTTGTTTGCGAGTGTCATTACCATCAAAATTGTTTTACCATTTTCTTTTTCTCTTAGACAAAGGACATTGCAGAATCTTTGGATGAAACATGGATAGTATCTGCTCAGAGCCCAGCTCAAATATCATTATTAGCTAAAGAGGCCGAGATTGCCAAGAAACAGAATTTTGAAGTAGCCAAAACTATCAATAACCAAACTGATGCATTAATCGTTCGGGGGGCTTTTATGGTGTATCTTCGTGATCAATGCGTCTCCTATTTTACGCTCACAGGACCAGTTAGGCAAACGAATTTTAAAAAAATTGATAAAGATGGTATGTATTATCTTCATAACCATTAATATTTTATTTTTCAACGATGTCAACTGACAATGACTCTAATGTTGAATCTCAATAAAAGTTGTTTTACAAAAACTATTGTCAAGTCAGTCGCTCAGTTCATCTCTTCAGAGAAGGTAAAAAAGAGTGTAAGCTTTAATAAAAAGATAGCTGATGGATAATGTTGATAACTATAGATAATGAAGTATTATTTATGCTTGCGATTTTTTTTTACTTCATTCGCATGGGTTTTAACCAGGGCTGTGGAGTCAGCTTTTTGGCCGGAGTCGGAGTCGTCGCGGTGATTTGGCCGGAGTCGTACTCGGAGTCGGAAATTTTGAAAAGTTTGAACTGTTTATTTTTGCATTTTAAGTGTCAAATTTGGCTTTTGGTCGCATTGATAGGGTTGATATTTAATTGAATACACATAAATAGGAAAATGAGGGGGAATAAGTGACAATATTGAACTTTTATGGTCGGAGTCGGAGTCGTGTTTTTGGTTAATGTTGGAGTCGGAGTCGTGGTTTTTGTAAATGATGAAGACGGAGTCGGACTTTTTTTCACCGACTCCACAGCCCTGGTTTTAACCAATGAAATATTGAATATGCCCGGATGTATACCTTAGCATAAAAATATAAATCATCATTAATTTTGCAGATGTATCAAACCTAGATGTAATTGACACATTTGGATCGGCTCATTTACCTGCCTTAGCACCAACTGCTCACGAACAAGATGATGGAACCATACTAGCTGTCTGCGCTACAGGTATACATAATTATTACACACGTTCATGGAAAACAAATTGCCATTTTTGAATGCAGGGATTCTTTGTTTTTATGATCGAATGATTATATCACACAACAAGAACTTTAAGAATTATTGATGAACGTTATCATAACTATATCTCATGCACATATTTTGATTCAACAGGTACATCATCTCGTGATTCCTTACTATCGTGGATTAGGCTTTTAGAAAAAAATGGAAACCCTGGATTGGCAAACCTTCCTGTGATATTCACCCTCACTGCTCCTAGTACAGAAATTGTTCTACACGAAACAACGACACCAACTAAAGAAGATGTCGCAAAAGTCTTGACATAAGGAAAACTTCATAGACCTTTAAATATCCCTGTTTCTTCAAATAGATAATTCAAGGTGCTGCAGATCAATTATGGCTGCCTCCAGTGAAAATCATTTTGCGATAATTGTAAATAAACATTTAATCAACGATATGCTTGTCTTGTACACATTCTTAGCAAAGCAGTATCAAGGATCAAAGAAAGCTTTTAAGAAAAAAGACTAGTTTAATATTACTTTATCCATAAGCAGCATAAATACACACTTGTGCTTTGGAGATAACCACATTTGATCAGCACTGACTGATTTTTTTTCTTTTGTTTACAAAAACTAAAGAATTACAACATTGAATAGTAAAAATTAAATTAAGTCTTTAAGTGGATAGAAACATTTTATGACACTCAGCAATTACATCAACATTGTTCAATGACTCGATATGGGTTGGCTATTTTCTAAATATAATATTTATTGCATTTATAATTATTTTTTATATATTTAAGAAGTCCAGTAAACAAGAGCCCATCAATAGAAATCCATGCGACGAAACTTTGAAATCGTGGGAGTGTATTGTGAAGGAGTTTGAGCCTACTTGAAATTTCATAGGATATTTGTCTTTAGAAAAGTTGAATGAATTGTTTTATGCAATATATTTATGTATTAGAATGAAAATATAATTGTTGAATATAATTAACAGCCTTCATTACATATTGTTATAATCAGAACATGTGAATGTGAAGTTTTTATTCTGTTTTTTGCCACA
Source organism: Himalopsyche kuldschensis (assembly GCA_028554975.1). Taxonomy (NCBI): domain Eukaryota; kingdom Metazoa; phylum Arthropoda; class Insecta; order Trichoptera; family Rhyacophilidae; genus Himalopsyche; species Himalopsyche kuldschensis. Next base: position 6,428,031 of record JAHFWI010000005.1, read on the forward strand.
CGCTTGAAATCATTTGAAACATGTTCAATTATTGTATCACTCAAACCAGAACACAGTACATACTAATATAGATTATCATTATTATCTTTGGCCCTAGGTGGGCAATTCCTGGTCTCCAAAAAAGCCTAATTGATGAAGCACTTTGCCAATGTCCGATGTTGAAGGTATAATAAAATAAGAACACAATTCAATATTAAAATTATTATTTATTCAAATTAATTCATATTTAATGGAATATTTCAAGATATTAACATGAACAAAGGCCTTTTATTATTTATACTTAATCCTAACACAAAACTTTCACTGAAAAAAAATAGCATAATTCAATCAGCAGAATAAACGTAGCTATTTTTAAATCAATAATTTAGTTCTGCCATCTAAGATTTTCTACTGACATAGCAAATATCACTCGTAATAAATATTAGTTTAAAATAATTTATTTTAAATATAGTTTACTGACACTGATATATATTTAAATGCAGCAGCCTTACTTGACTTGAGATCTAATTGCTCTTTTTATAATGCTGTGAATAAAAATATTGTTTTGGGAAGTTACCGCTGTACGATTGGTAATAGATACCTGATATTTGGAAAACAAGAAAATTATGTTTTGGAGAATCAAAACTTGCGAAGCCAAAGATTCCCATCAGCATTTGTTTTGATGCACCTATCTGTGAGTTTTCCATGTAAGGTTGAGTGTTTAATTTGGCGAAAATAATAAATTATTATTTCGGGTATTTCATTATTATAATAAAAACGTATAAGATACACACCTGCCAGTCTTTATCAATATGGTCTATTTATTAAGATATTAATGATTATCTATTTTAAAAAGGCATACTTTTTACAATTTGTGCAGATTGTAAAATACAACTTACATATATACAATGGTTTATCAATACTTTATACAACTACGTAAATGGCTACTCATTAGAAACAGATTAAATCTATAATAAATACTTAAATATTAATAAATATCAACATAAATGTTTAGACAATGCAATTCTGGCTATCTAACAATCCTTCTGATTCCATCGATGATGTCTTGAAAATGTGATATATTTATTTTGGTATCAGTCGAGTTCAAATGGTGCCTTATACTGGATATGCACTGGAAAGAAATGTAATATTTAATCACATAATTGCTAAGTTAAACAGAAAGAGACAATGGATGTTTGAGAATCACATACAGTTAGTTTTATTGCCAACTATCTATCGTCGGTCCCTGTGGTCTAGTGGCAAGAGCTTTGTCCTTAGCGATCAGGGGACCCGAGTTCAATTCTCGGCAAGGTTGGATTTTTTTCAATTAAAAAAAGAGATCTTGGGCTGGGTGTATGTTACTTATCGTTGATTTTGTGCACAACTGATTTATTATTTATCATCGAGTTAATCTCGTATGACTTTCACAATTAAGAATATTTGGCACATTGGCGTAAGCTGTAATGCCAAATATTTTTTAACTTTTTAAATAAAATAAATAAAAAAATTACCATGGGAATGATTAGTGTCCAGCATTTATCTTACAAACCTTCAAAAGGTTTCACAAAAGATTTAATAATCAGAGATAGTAGAAGGATATTGCGGGTTTGAAGAAATTGTACACTCGTACTCAGTGTTTTTAAGCATGAGTTTTCCTCAACAATAAAATTCTAAACGTTATAAAAAACATAAACAAAACGAATTTAAAAAAAAATGACAGAAGGATATGTTTCTTTTTCAAAACAGTTCTAACTGTGTATCAAAAGCTTCAAATAAATTATGATTTCTACTACAAACAAAAAAAATATGGTATTCTCTATTTTGATATAAACACACAACATAGAAATTAATGTCTGTATGCTTCGCAATGGTGTACGCTTGGCATTGAAACAGTTGAACTAACCTTGTCCAGATATGGAATCTTGGCATTGGAGCATACATCATTCTTCATATCGACCAAGAAGCTTCCGCTTGATGTCTTATTATTATCCCAAATCCTTTCTATGTGCGCCAGCAACATTTTCACATCCACGTGATTGTTGATATCGCAATTCAGATGGGTTTTAAATCGAAATGCCACGTCTTGCTCTCTGTTGGAGTCCTTCTTCACATACATGCATCTGTCGGTAAAATTTCATGTATAATATCAGTCTTCAAAATCTTCTAATTTTAAGATATGAACATGAACCATAAAAACTTGATGTTTTATATAAAACCTTATTCTAAAATACCAATCCTTCACACTTCAAAGAATTCGATTCAATGAAGGTCAATAGAAAATAGAGTGTGATAACCTGACTATTAGTCGCTTCTTAGCCCCATCTCCCTATAACCACATTTTTAGACTCGACAATGGGAGCAGACATAATGAAAGAAAGAAAAACTAATCGAGGTCTGGATGTTTGAAGAGCTTATATTCAAAACTGACATTCTGCCATTCCTCTTATTGGTTTTGGCTATTTTCCCAGAAATAAAAAAATTTATCCATAAAAATAGAACTCTGTTACTGTTATCGATTTCTGATGTCCTGCACTTTTCCAAAATAACAATGTCATTGTAATGCTTCGAAGATTAATCCTTCAGTAAATAAATCCACACTCCATACCTATACTGCGAAGCTGTCCTTCCGGGTGGCCAATGTGGCGATAGTATAACAGCTAAAAATGGCCGTGGAGCAAATGCAGACTGCAGATCGGCTTGCGAGAGAATATCTTGAGCCGAAGGATGCGGAGGAAAGAGCGGGTGACTGTGATTCCAGCCCACTGTCTCCAGACCTTCACAGGCTAATGCCTCAGATGCTGCACTTTGGGATACTACACAGAAGGAAAACAAACAGTTGAACATTGATGTACAAAACATATTACATATAAAACAGAATATCCATTATTTAACACAAATTTTATAGTACACTCATCCCTCGATTTACGCGGTAGATACGTTCCTAGAGAAAACGCGTAAATCGAGACTTCAAGCTCATACAAAAACAGAAGATAGGTTCCAGAAAAAAAAAATCTTCAAAAAAGGCTCTTCTTCTCGTCTTATTAAATAGTCCATAACTAATTTTTGTGTTGTGTTTTTTTTAAAGTCTTTGTAAATTTTACCGTATTACGCGCACAGGCTTTTAAGGTCTCGCTGAAATTTAAAAGCACGTTCAATAACCGGATCAGTAGCCAAACTTTATTCTCTAAGTTATTGGCCAATTGTAAAATTTCAGAAATGTCTTTAGTCGTAAATTTATTTGGTTTATTAGTAATGTCTTTATCACTATCATCGCAACTTTCAACATTTTCTTTTTCGTTGGTTGACACCATATAAATCAATTCTTCTTCGTCTATTTCACTATTAACAAACAATTCATCGATGTCACTGAATTCCAAATTCTCCAACCCTTGTCCCAACGCTTTTGTTATAGTTAAAATGTTGTTAAATGTTTCATCTCTTGCTGGAATTATATGATCAGGTTCAACTACTTCTGGCCATACTGCTCTCCAACAAGCATTTAATGTTGACTTTTTAATTTCTTTATTTGCTAATCCTATATATTTCACAATTGTGTAACACGTGTCACAAAATATGTTTGATTTTTTTTTTAAATGTGATTTTTTCATAACCGCGTAAAAGTGAAACCGCGTAAAATGGGTACCGCGTAAATCGAGGGATAAGTGTATATGTATGTAGTTCAAATATGGCAACATAAATTACCTGGACACATATCACAGTGAGTCCCACTGTTCTCCAAACTATCACATGGTACATAACGTTCAATAGAAACCAGTCTGCCGGTCGCTTCAGTCAGATGATGTCCACCCAAAAGGCCCATTACTTCAGCCCGGGAAGTATGGGAGTGAAAATCCATGAGGATCAGTGCCGACAGAGAGATATGAACACGGTGCGGGGCCTGGAAAAGATGAATTATATCATTGAATAGTAATGCGTTGGTAAAAATATTATCGGTTAAAACAATCGAGGTGCTGAAAGAAATATTCTTGAATCAATCATGGAAAGACATTATTAAACTATGAAACAACTGTCACTATACTAATGAGTTTCAATAATTGGTAAAAAAGTGTTCAACAGAATAAGATAGAACAAAATAGAGAAGACTGCACATTGTAGAGCAAATAATAATGAATACATAAATTGATAGTTAAGCAAATGTGAAATTCCATAATAAAAAAAAAAATACCGGATGGTCTTCTGTAAAACTTCTGCAATACATGAGGGTGACAGGTCTCTTTTTCAATATCCGTTGCTGTCTGGGTTCCGAGACAGCTTCGCAAATCTCACCAAACTCGCTGTGAGTTATCGTATAACCTCCATCGCCATCCTGGAATGGCGGTACAAATAAATCTTTACAGTACATCATATAAAACAAAAAATAAAACCATTGCAAAACAAAAACATCCAACTTACAACAACTATCTTTTTCTTTCTCTGTCTAGAAATATCAAATTTAAACATGTCTTCCGCGTGTTTTACTTTGATGTTTGAAGATTGCGTAGGTGTTGTGGCAGGAATGGCTCTCGACAGCAAAAGACTCAACGGGCGAACATAGGATGTTTGTTCTGTAACAGATATACATTTTCAAAAACATTTTCCACTAATTGTAGATGTAGCACTTAAATGTATAAATTTCCTAAAACAACCACATTTATCTGAATCAAGAGTATCTGAGTCTGCATTTGAACAATAACAATAATCGGAAAAAAGCTCATTCGAAAAATTCTTCTAATTGACTCAATAAACATGATTATCTTTGGTCTGGGCAGTTCCTTTAATACAGATTACTTTGCAGATTATTCTACTGACACGCTATGCCTAAAGATTTGTAAGAAGGTGAAAAATACTGACAAGCTTTCATATCTCTACAAGAAGTGTGGTGCACATCTGCTAACAGGAAAAGATATGAAACTGAGAATTTATCTTAATTTTAAACTGAAAATTGTACAACCATAACTGAAAAATTATGCTGATTAAAATATTTAAAAGTGATCAAGCACAATATTGTTAAAAAATAACATGAACTTCAATAAATAATATTCCAAATTGATTGATTTGGCATATACATAAAAAAGGAACTCTAGTTCTAGTTGAATTATAAAATATATTTGATAAGCTGGTTCGGCTTCACACCATCATCAGAACAAAAGCCCACAGAAAATAGTTTGCATCTATATCTAATATGTTTTGGAAAACTGACCACAATTGAAATTGATGGCTCCTATTTGTTCCATCACTGTGTGTATTCGGCCGATACAGTTGACATCACCACAATTCCTGAGGCCCTGCCGCGCGGAAGTCTTGGTGAGGTAGTACGGTCGACACTGTCGCCAGCTGTTTATGAGGTGCGATCTTATCATCAAATAGCGTTCAGGAGTTTTAGCAGGCCGGCCTATAAAAATAAAAATCTTGCATCGGTTAAATGTGTACATCAAAACTATGTCTCAGTGTCTGCAAATATTTTTTCCCTCATTTACCTTCAAAGAAATCAGGGTACAAAAACTTTTCCAGATTGCTGATCTCGTCTGCCTTTACTGAAAACTCTTCTAAAGGATGTTCCATGTCGGTCATCAAATCTTTTATTTCTTCCGGTATTTCCAGCGGCTTTACATTACACTCATCTGATTTAACCAAATCAGAAAACTCTTCAGCATGCAATATTTCTGTATTCTTTTCCGTCATAAATGTATTACTGACAAATTCCCTGGCCGGGGGTGAAATTTCTGCTTTGACATATTTTGGTATTTCTATTTTCAATTTGGGTGACAAAATTGTGATAGCATTATCGCCATCACTATCAATATCAATTTCGATATCACTGTCAGCTTCTGAATCCGCATGCTTTTCCAATTTGATCTGGAAGAAATAATATTTGAGATTTATAGAAATAAAAAATGGCGAATACTACTCCCTTAAACCAATTACTAGATCAACCAGTGATAGTTTTTATCACAATAAGGAATATTGATAAAACTGAACAAATAATTGGTGAAGCAAAACACAAAATAAATAGACAGGCATGAAGCAACCGACCTATTAGCACAACCGTAATTATGTTATAAGAAGACAATATTGTAAAATGGCATACTCACAACTTGCTCTCCTTCACTCAGAGGTAAAGCCTGTCCGGAGCCCGTCACAATCTGCATCAACGTTGAATGTCCCTTGGTGATGGGTGATTTGTGAACCAATAGTCTGTGTTTGTTATTTCTCCGTTTGGGACCGTTCGGACTCCTCTTCTTTTTCTTATTATTCAAACCCAACCTACTCAAGCCGTCGCTCTTATTAAAAGTCAAACTAATGTTGAACTTGGACTTTTTAACGCCGTCATCAAATCTGATGGAGTCAAAATCACTAGACTTCCGCCGACGGCGATTTTTATCATTGACAGGCGACATATGAAGCTTTTTTATTTTGGTATCGTTCATGTAATCACCTTTTTTCAAAACATCTGATCGACAGTCCACAATTTGTGCATTTCTCTTTGTCGCTGTCTTAATAGACAGCTGATAATCATCAATAGGATCCAAATACAATTTGACACTTTGCACATTGGGTAGTTTTTTAAACATTTTTTCTTTGCTTTCAGGTACTGTGACATCCAATTTGATAGGGTTTTTTAATAAGCTTCTACCCGAGTTTTCATTGAACGATGAATAATTTTTCCTCAATATACTTCTTGGACCTTTCTCCGGTGTGCTAATATTACTGCTTTTTAATTTAAGTTTGGTAATTCCTGGGACGGTAGGTTCTGCCGTGCTAACCATAGATATAACTTCTTCAATAGACGCCGGAATTTCATTATCGGTCAACACTTCTCCGTAATCGAATCCCGGTGGCCTTTCCTTTGCACCACTCTGGGTTATGTGCTCAGTCATATTGGAGGGCAATTCTGAAGCAGAGGTTTCTAAGTATATACCGTATTCAGTTTCTATGAATAACTGAACTTCTGCTACATTCTTTGTTCCCATAAATACTGCGAGGCGACTTGCATCACGGCCATATATTTCCTGGAAAAAACATTCAATTTGTGTGAAATGGTGCAATGAAGAAAATAATTTCAAAGCTAGAGATTATCGCACTTCAGTTAACTGCCATGAACATTCGCAATTTTATTAATGTCACAAAACTGTGAAGAGAGAATACTAGATGTACCGTATCATGGTTAAATTCTCTTCATAGGGGTATAGCCTAAAAAAAGCAGAATATGGTGCCTGATACTAATAAATAAATATCCCACTTACCATTCCTTTTTTTAAGAGTTCCCTTTCACCCGCTGTCCATTCGACTATTGTTTGCTTGCTAGTTGACGGTTGGAGATCATCATCGCTGAATGTCTCCGAACTATTATGTACATCAGGTTTTCTGAAAAGACAACTTTGTTATTCCACCAGTTGTGTTGCTACTTGTGACATGTTTTTCATCTCTTTAAGAAGCATCTTCAGACAAACTAATTACAGTGTAACCCCGATGTATATATAGACAATGCTTCTAATTCTCAGCTAAGTGGAAAGAGAGTGGAATTTTTGCTTTCAATAATGAATTTTTGCCAATGTGTATTTTTTTAACCATGACTGCTCCCATGTAGAGCATGTGGACTTAAGAGGAAATATAAAATCTATACCTTCAGCACAAATAACTTGAAAAATTCATTTCTAATCCATGTTGTGTCCATACTGAGATTGGATGCTGAAATTGTGTTGCATGATATTATCCAATAGCATTGGTCAAATAAAATTGAATGGGCAGGGATTTTGCCAAGATAGAATAAAATCAGAGAAAAAATGAAAATTATATGTAAAATATTAAGGTATAGCAAATCTTACAATGAGCCGTCTTCATGTGCTGGGGTGTCATACCAACAGGATGTTGCGCCTGTATCTAGGAGCCATTGAGGTGGTACCGAATAATCACACTGAAGAAGCTCTTGGTATGTAGAACTGCAAAGTAAAATACATTTGTAAATGGAAAACATTCAAAAACAAGCAAAAATCTATTACATGCAGTTATAGTTTGGATTGTCTGCGCCTCTCATCTCGGTCACTAGACTAATAATCGAGAGTTATTTTTATATATCTTCCAGTTTTAACGGAAAAAATATTTGTTCAATAATATACTAGTAAGTAGGCTGAGCTTTTCTTTTCCTATTTGACTTTCACAGTCTTCAGATTGTATTACTAGTTATTATAAATAAAGGTTGTGTATATAATTGTAAGCAAACCAATAAAATGGAACATGTTTCAACCACTAACGCAAAAAAAATAATATTATGTACAATTTATTTTGTTTACACTTCAAAATGACATAACCTATTGGTTACCCGACACCCAGCTATAATTAAACATTAAGGACTTTAGTGATACTAAAAGACTTAATTTGTAGAATCACTGAGTTGAAATATTATAAATCGCATCACATAATTAGATTTGTTTACTTACTTACTGACATTTTTGTCAAACGTAAATGAAGGTTTACGTCACTTTGAAATTTTAGAATTGCATAAAATATAGAAGTGAATAATCAATATGGATTTTTTGAAATATAATTAGTAAATACTTACATGGATCTCTCATTTTTAGACAAGCAACTATCATAAGTGAAATCTCCAAGAATGTCAATCTCATCATCTTCCGCGGCCATTGTTGAAATATTATTGTTTTTATGACATATTACAAATTTGTGTTGCTAGAAATAGATAGAACGCCATGTTCGGAATTTCGGTGGATGAAAAATTCAATGATTTCTGAAAGCATAGCACTACCGGCCAATGCAGTTAACATCTGCAGATGCATAACGTAATATCTCCATATTAAATCAGAAGGTATATTATGTTTCACCCACTCCGGGGTACTTGAATAAAAAATACGAATCTACAGAAACGGTATAAATAAACAATTTACGGCATACTGACGATCTAAGAAATGAATACTTATTTGAGGTTTTGTGGATTTAGTGTGAATCTTCTTTTTCTTAAACAAACGCTTTGCCTTAAATTTCTAAAAAATATAGAGTCGTTTTTATTGATGAAAATTTAAAATAATTATTAAAAAATTATCGAAATGTTTTCTCTGGTAGATTTTATTAAAATTATGCCAAATCTAATTTATAGTTTCTCAATCATTTGGCAGAAAATTTTGGTGTGCAAACAGTTGTTGGTATTTTTTTTTTTACGTTTACCAACAAAGAGCAAACTTACTATAATCATAATAAAAAAGACGCTAGCCCTTACATGGCTAGAGCTTTAATTGTTGCCTGAAATAACAATTACTGACACAAGGCTCGTATTATGAACTAACGATTATAGAAGTTACGTATCGGTATAATTTTATATTATAATTGAGTATTATGTATAAGTTGTCTATGATTATGAACTCAGCCCTATTGCACGTTATTGTCTATTGCTCTTTCTGACATAAAAATTCATATGTCTTAAATATTTTCGCGGTTTTCCGTTATTGAGTGTTGTGAATTTTAACATATATCCAGACCAAACATTGTAAGCTTCAAAACATTAACTAAATAATGTTTGAATGTTACTAAATACATGTATAATACAAGTTGTCTCTGCGTTACTAAACCGTTTTTCAAAATTCCACCTTGTCCAAAATTCGAATGTTTGTATTGGTTTTTGTAATACTAACAGGTGTCTCTTAAAAATGTCAACTTCGAGACGAATCACACCAAGAGGTCAGAAATCAGATGTAGAGCCAACAGAATCTCCAGACGACCCTTCAAAGAAAAACCCAATTGGTAAGGAAGTCGTAAATAAGTGTTTGAAAAATATGCGTTCAATGTTTGAACCTAAGGATGACAAGCCAAAGATAGAAGTCCAGAGAAAGCGAATCATAAAAACACATAAAGAAGATACAGCTATAGCTGAAGACGTCTCAAGCGTAAAGATACCTAAAATTAAAAACAATAAAAGCAAAGCGAGTGAAACCTAAAGATATAACCAAAATTGATTCTACAAAGAATGATTTCGTATTAGATTTAAATATCATCAAGAAGGATCCAGATGCTATCGAAGTAAATCAAAATGAAACCTCTTCCAAACCACTATCCAGAAAGAAAAAAAAAACATCTGAAGCGAAAGACGGTATCGTGAAATCAGAGACTACAGTTAAGGAAGAGATCAAGTCATCTCAAACTAAGAAGTTTACTAATGGGAAGCGTAGTCATGTTAAGATAGAATATGAAACTGATGTTAAAGATGAAAATAATGTAAGAAAAAATAACTTTATTTTGTTATGTACCCAAGTATATTTTGAACTACCATATAAATCAAATTCCTGACAAACAAAGAAAACACAATGTTCAGAGTATCAAGTTTGCTAAATGGTACGTAGTAATGGGTTTTGAGTGAATCTTGTGTTCTTTTTTCAAACAAATATTAAAAGGTTATGCATGGCTGTAAACCCCGATTTCAAGGTTTTCTTAAGAATTTAAATTGTAAAGTAGCAAAATGTGAATCAGCAATAACAACTATAATTTTCATACTTTCGATGGATTTGGCGGTTACTTTGTCAAAGATAATTTTTAATATAAAATTTAAATAACTTTAAATGACTATTCCTCATATTGTAAGTCAGTAAAATGGAATAATCTAAGTTGTTTTAAATTTTATACCACAATTTCAATTTGAATTATTTGAATTTTGCACTTTTCTATGAGTTTTTTTTAACTAATGACCCGGGTCACGACTTTCAGTATATTCATGCATTTCAAGTGCACAAATGAACTTGAACTGATTCGCAGTAAAATTCGCGCAGCTGAAATTCCATCAAGAACCATCAGTCGAAATCCTAAATTGAAAAGAAAATCCTATGTTGATACTTTTCATTCAAACAAGTATTGAAAACTGCAATCGAAATGCTATATTTCTTATTCAATGATTTTGTTTTTGCAGGTGAATAATTTCATGCAGAAAACAATAGAATGGCGACCAAAGAATTGGGAAGAGACTCTTAACAACATTCGTCAAATGCGTGCTGGCGGAGGCGCACCTGTTGATGACATGGGATGTGATAAATGCTGGGATGAATCTGCACCACCAGAGGTTACCACCGTAATCTTATAAACAATGGAAAATTATTATCATCCTCCTTCAAAGACACTATCATATTCTTTTTATTTTCAGTGCATGGTATTAACCCTAGTAATAGTAAGGGCCGATTTAATCACTGTTTTTTTATGCTGATATGGACGTTAATTCAATACAATAATTTTTTATTGTTTTCATATTGCTACTTCAAATAGTTATCAGAAAATGACAAAATGGTAGCCATTGATTAATCATTGATAATCTGACAAAAAATGACTCTTTGTATTTAAATAACAAGGTAAAAACTGATGTTTTTTATAAGTCTATCAACCACAGGTGTTATCAATCAAAAACATATATAATAATCGGCCCCATATGATGAATTAAACGTATCTCGATTTTTGACAGTTTTTTTTTTTTTTTTTAATTAAAAAATATTTGGCATTACAGCTTGCGCCAATGCGCCAAATATTCTAAGTTGTGAAAGTCACACGAGATTAACTCGATGGTAAATAATGTATCAGTTGTGCACAAAATCAACGATAAATAACATAACACCCAGCCCAAGATCTTTTTTTTCAATTGAAAAAATCTAACCTTGCCGGGGATTGAACCCGGGCCCCCCGATTGCTAGGACAAAGCTCTTGTCACTAGACCACAGGGACCGAATGCTATGAATGCTACTAGATTCAAAATAATATGTTACCCATGTGTCAAAGAGACATATCAACAGGAGAAGTGGATACAAAAATATTTCAATACGAATAAAAATCATTTTCTTGTTCACTCAACCTTAAAACAACACTTTAAAATCAATTACTTCTTTATATTTAACAAATAAATCTGAAAGTCAAAAAATCGCTTTTAAAGATAATGAAAAGACAATTTGAATCTGTTAAAAAATAGGTAACATTGATTACTGGTGAAACCTGTTTTTTGTCCATCCTGAAAAGTAGAGAAAAATGTGTTAGGTTTCTTGGTCTCTAAGGGGCCTAAATGTTAACATTGTAAATTTTTTTTTCAGGTCATGAGGTACCACACTTTAATATCGCTGATGTTATCTAGTCAAACCAAAGACCAGGTTACATTTGCGGCTATGCAAAGGCTGAAAGAACATGGTCTCACCGTGGAACACATACTCGATACTTCAGATGAAGTACTAGGCAAACTTATTTATCCTGTTGGTTTTTGGAAGGTATGGATTGTCAAAATTATTTAAATGAAATCTTTATGGATGAAATAATGTCCTTCTTATTTACCTAGACTCAAAAAGCAATAGAAAAGAATGTGGTTTCTTCTCTGACTATATTTCAATCAGTTATTTATTAGTAAGCTGAGTTGAGTCACTTACAAAATGCATCATTAATTTTTGTAATAAAGATGATGAATTCCAAACTATTCATTTTCAATCAAAATTTTTCTTATTGATAAATTGTGATCATTTTCAGACCAAAGTAAAATACATCAAGAAAACTAGTCAAACGCTGAAAGACGATTATAACAGCGACATTCCCAACACAGTCGAGAAGCTTTGCAAATTGAATGGCGTTGGCCCCAAAATGGCTCATATTTGTATGAGTGTAGCATGGAACAAAGTTACAGGAATAGGTACATTGTTTTTTTTAAATTAATTGTTTTGCATATTTAGTAACATTACAGCGTCAAACGAAGAGCCATTACATTTAAACCCAGAGGCTTATACATATAAACATTATTAAGCCCCCTAATTCTCAGACCGCCGATTCATCTTTGCTTGGTCAACTCAGCTGCTGTATTTTAACTACTTCCCGGTCCAATTGATTTAATCATAGTTTTAAATAGGATCACATATTTTCTATATAGTATCTATGGCATAAGCCGAAATAGCTATCAACAAATATATAAAATAATTTATGTAGAACTAAAATACATTGTTATTTTTCTTACCGTATTATAATGGAGTTCTACCAAGTAAATGCCTACTCAATCAATATACTATCTTTTTGTTTTACTGCTTTTGAAAAAATCAACAAAAATTCACAGATTCGACATACATTAATAATTCATATTATAATTTAGATATGCCGTTTTTTAAGACTTTCAATGCCCGAGTTAACTCGGGCATGGCCAGCAAGTATTTAGAATCTAGTGACTAACCAATTTGATGCCATTTTTTTGTATGTTTCTAATTAATTGGTCATAAATACACTGAGATGGTGTGTGAAGTCAATGTATTTATTGGTGAAAATAATTATTCATTGTCAATTAAAAAGACATGACAAGAACATGACTAACTTTTTAGTTAAGAAACTATTTTTAACTCATGGTATAGATAAACTGTTGTTGAATTAAAAATTGAATATGAATTTTTTTTCCCAGGTGTTGACACACACGTGCATCGGATATCGAATAGATTAGAATGGCTACCCAAACAGACTAAAACACCAGAAGCTACCAGAGAATTATTACAGTCGTGGTTACCGTACGAACTTTGGTCGGAAGTCAACCACTTACTGGTTAGCTTCGGTCAAACCGTATGCCAGCCAGTGAAACCGCAGTGTTCACTTTGCCTTAACCTTAATATATGCCCGTATGGAAACAAAGAAATGAAAAAGCCCTTAAAAAAGTGAAAATATGATAACCCGCCAAAATAATTTAGTCTCAGGCTTTATCAGTATTACTAAGTTTATTTTGCTAGAAAGAAATGTACCGTTAAAATAGTCACACATTTACATCTCTTTTAAAGTTTATTTTATGTCACCAATTTGATCTAATCATCGCTTTGAGCGAATAATTATATATGCACATTTACTATGTGTCAGTGAATGAAAATGGTTAAAATGTATAATATAAATAAAGGAATAATATTTATAAATAATGGTTTAAATATATCTAACTACTGTCAAAAAGAGTGCCACGAACGCCTGCAAATCCATATCTTTCTTGACAGGTGGGATATTACAAATGTTATATTTGTATCTTTAAATATTACAGCTAAATTCACAGGCCTAAATTGAATGGTTATTAAATTTTATTAAACCATAATCAATTTCATCAACACTGATTATTTCAACATGATTTCATTTGCCAGAATGACAACAATATGTCGAAAAATGTTTGTCATGTTTCTCCAAATAAGTAAGTACATATGTTGAAAAGTTTTTTTGTATTTTCATCAAAATACTCATGAATCTGTGCTCTGCAACAAAGGCAGCTAGTTATTTCTCATAGGATAATATTAAGATTTTTTTATTTTTATACAATTAATTTTGTAGTACATGTTTTATTTTATAAGTACCATTTAAATTATAATGTATTTTTGTACATTATCACTTACTACTCGGTATATTAATTTGTCAATAAGAGTATCTACATAGCAAATAAATAAACTGTTTTTATAAAAGTAAGTGTTCTTTCTTCACACTAACAGATTACATGCAACCAGTCTCCAAGAATAGATTGCCAATTTTTCTCTTGAATTATTCAGTAATCAAAATAAACCCTGCATTAAGACTTCACCAAATTTAAAATAAGACAAAGTTAAATATGATAAAAAATAACTGCCATTTCTTGGTGGGATGCCTTAAAATATAATACAATTTGACATACTTGTCCCACAATTAATTTATCCGGTCCTTGTCTTAGTAAATTAATTATGCAATAAGTACAAAAAAGGGTTTTATTATTTTTTAATATAATACCTTTCCATTAAGTATTGACTGAAACCTTAAAAGTGAGCAATTATTTGAAAATGCTCATCTTATCATCGCATATTTATTGTGAAAAACTAATGCCTTAAAATAAAAAAAAATGTATTTTTAATCCTTGCCTTTCTTTAACCCTCAAGAGGCTGAACAATTGAATGACAAACTTTCTCATAAAAATTCAAATAACAATTTCATTTGTCCATTAGGAATCCATATATTGTCAACAGTCCTTTCTCCTAAGAATCTGTTTTCTATAACGTTTGCGTCAGCAACAATGTTCGACAAAATGCATAATTTTCAAAATCAGCAGGTTTCCATAGCGCGGTTCCTAGTTCCTTATAGTGTTGTTGACTTTATTCCAATTTGGGAGCAAATATATTTAAAAAAATATATATATACTATCAGTGCTTTACTGTAGCTATGATTTTAGTAAGCTTTTTTTGAATACGCAAATTTTTTACCTGGTTTTTGCACCATATATTTAGTAACAGAACTGATATGATTGCTCAGTGTCATAAAGGTCATCAAAAACAGTTTTAACTTGAGATAGCTTGATGATTAACTTTACATATCTTGGATTTTCTTTAATAAAATAGGGAAGCAAGGTTTTTTCTGATCAAGTAGTTGAAACACCACACATTTTCAGGATTAGCCCGTTTTATGAATAGAATAAACCTATCCTGGGATGAAAGTGGGCTGAGAAAAGGCTGAAATTTCAGTGTTGAAATGAAATTCAATGAATCTTAGGTAATGGTAAAAAAACAGTATTTAGTTTCACAATTTATTATATTTATAATATTGTAAATTGTCAAAAATCAAATTTAGATATTGGATTAATTTTAACATAATCGGCATAGCAGCACATAATTAGCTGCAAGACCAAATATTTGAAAATAAATATAATTTTTCTACCGAATATAAATATAATCAAGCAGGGCTTATCCATCTCTAAATGTAATTTACTTCTTTAGATAATGAATAATAATGGAGAATGAATGAATACTTATCAAAATAAAATTATGAAAACCATTTCATTTTGATAAAAAGAATAATTTTATTAATACTTAATTTCATTATATTTTTTTAGTCTACAGGTGGTTTAGCACTTCTATGTCTGGCCTTTCCTTTTTTACTAGCAGTCTTTCTTCGTTGATTTTTCATTTGCATTGATTTCTTTTTATTTTTCAACTGTTCCATTTTGTTTTTGGTTTGGAAAGTTTTACTCTTTTGGACCTTCTTGGTTGCTTCTTTTTTAATCATTTTATTGATATCGCGTTTTGATTTGAAAGCTTTCACTGCAGGTTTTTTCTTTTCTACAACTTCTTTTTCAACCTTCGTATTTACTTTTTCTTTAAGTTCCATACCCGGGAGTTCATCATCAGACGTTTCACCACCAGAATTGTCTGAGCTCTCTTCATCTTCACTCTGCGGTTTATTTTGTCCAATCCAATTGCTCTTTTCAGCGAAATCATTGGTTGATAACTCAATAACTTTAACGGTGACATCTTCAGACTCGTATTCATTTGCTAGCAGTTCTTCTAACTCTGGAATGGGTCGCCTAGTCACGACTAGTTTCTTATATGACTCTTTAGACTGAAATCAAAATCAATTGTTAATATTTAGTACTTTATTGTGTTTTCAATGGATTCGGTGGTAATATTAAAATGTTATCACTACAGCAAACTGATAACTTTATAATTTCACCTGTAATTACAAAATTAAAACACCAATTTAGGAGACAGTTTGACAATATCAAGCATTGGTCATGACCGGTTTCGCCATAAAAAGGATTTTCAACATTGCCCATTCATCCAAATTTTAAATTAACAAAAAAAATGGATGCACTTAATATTTTTCACCAAAACTGCATCTGCGTAAGACGGTGAAGCATTTGTAATAATATATTCTTTCTGAAAGTTGACAGTTCTTAATTTAACCATAAGAAATTACCAGACCTCCCAGGAATAAAATGGACTACGTTAATTAATACATCGCTAATCGTGGCGTTTTATATTCGTATGAAATGACTTTTAAACGATTGGAAATGATAGGTAATGATTTAAAAAAATACCTCTAATTTGATACGCTTTCTTTCTTCCTTTAGCTTGTCTTCAAATTCAGTCTGTGCTTTCTTCTTTCTTTCAAGTTTTCGTTTGTGAAAGCCGCCAAGAAAGTCTCTGTAAAAGTTAGGTTAGTTAACACTTGTACTGCCATTAAACATTACAGTTAAGCATTCAAAGATTCTTACCGTCTTTTGACTTCGTCAAATACTAAATTTACTTTAGTTTTTCGTTTCTTTATTTTAATTGGTTTGTCTGATTTTTTCTTTTCATTCTTATACTTCTTTTTCGTACCCATGTTTGTTGACGTTTAAATTTATGGTTTAAACCAGCATGGCTCAATAATTGCCAGTGTGTATTTTTTATCTATGGTATTTTTAAAGTAGAAAATATTGAAATACCTGCACAATAATACATTTATTTACAATAGGTAGGTATATAAATCCATTAACCTTTATTTTTAATGAACGATGACTACTGAAAAATATATAATGTAATAAATATAATAAAATTATTATTTATCGTGAAAAAGTTATATTCATATTTATTTTTGAAGCTAATTTAATGCACCTTGGAAACCAAATAAAAAATATAAACCATTTTCGGTCATATATATTCTGTAATAAATCTACATTTATCTAATTTGAAATTAAATTAAATTTGACAGTTTGCAAAAATTATTTTACAGCAAGTGACACAAGTTTTGCTCATTTGAGAAGTATCTTCAAACAGTGATATGAGTTATGCTAAACATAAAACTGATTTGTAAAATACATGTTTATGAATTAAAACTATTGTATTCTTGATTCAAAATTTATTAGACGCCCTTCATTAGTCATTATAGCTCGTTCTAAAGTAAAATCGTCTGTAACTGCTATAATCTTCTCAAATATAAATTAATAAAGGCAAATCCACACATTAATATTACCACTACAATTAAAATCTATGGAAATTGTATTTTGTAGTTTTTAAATAACCTAACTATGATCCAAAATAAGCATTTCCAAATTTAATTTTTAGCTTTACTCGTCTGATTGGTCTTTCAAATAGTTTACCATCGAAAAAACACCAATGGGAGGAAAATGCTCCCATAAATTCGGACTCATCAGCAGTATGGCTGTCAGTATAAATTTGCACCTTGAACGATGCGCTCTCTTATCGACACAGTTTTACTTTTTAGTTTGTTATTGTTCAATCTCGACGAAATTTGTGGAAATTATTTAGAAAAATCATGGATATGTGCATTCGCAGTCGGCTAGGCGTTATTGCAGCCCATTAATAGGTCAGTATTCGTATTTACGTTCAAAAGTAATTTGTGCAATTTTATGGTTGAGCTGTCATGCTACATCTGGGCTGTGATCGATTTTGAGATTATAAATATAATTTGAGCCATTATACACGCATCAACCGTTTTTTTTTATTTATTCATGCAATAAGGATGGATTTGTAAAAACAATAATTACGGTGCTTTAATTTAGACAGCCAGTCCATATGTCATATTAATATGACATGACACAGATTTGATATTAAGTGCATATCCGATCACACTGACACATCTTAACTTTCAAAATCGATAGCATAATTCGAGTTGAAAATGCTTTCATTTACATTTTTTTCATTCGTTGATTTACTCTGATAATTGTGCTTTCAATTAATAATAAACAATAGACGATTTGAAATTTATCAGACAATCTTCCCAATCATAATAATTGAAAAATTTCAATTCAAATTCAAATTTAGAATATAATGTAACAACAATATAACAACGACGGACTTGATCTACCCTAAGTGTGCATTGAAATTGAGTGCTAATCTCACATCTGGATTTCATATAGAAAATGTAAGTATTAGAAGTAATCAGTGTTGAATATGCAGTTGGAACAGTCTGTATCTCCTTTAACCTGTTGACTGCTAGCTTCTCATATGCTAAGACGCCTGATAGGGACAATTTTTTTTATTCATATTGGTATCCATTATTTGTTATGATATCCTCCATGAGTGTATTAAACACAGACACCGATGAATTCATATTTTAGATCTTAGTTGTTGGATCGGCTCAGAAGGGAAGAGGTTAAGATAACACTATATATTTACTTGACCATGGAAATGCTAGTAATATTTTTTTTAACTTTTGTCAATAGGGGCCATACAAAATTTTCACTATCACTAAGCCTTTGTATGTTCCCTTGTAGATAGTGGATTTATCACAATGTCGTTTCCGTTACAAAATTCAATGTGCAAAATAAAAAATATTCATGGATCATTTAAATACTTGACTGAAAAAACCAGCACTTTCCCGCTAAATGAAATATTTTATCTGGCTATAATTTAAGCCGGCCCGTAGCTGAACAGTCAACGATGTTGTTTAAAGCTGTGGTGTTCACGGTTTGAATCTAATCTTCAAATTTCAATTGATTTATTTATTTGACGGCATGAATGAATGTGATATTCAAATTCTTTCTCACTGAACTGATCTTAAAACAGGGCATAGCGATAGTGATCAGTTAACTCCTTACTCACTCTGAGAAAATTTGGAGCGACAGAGTCATAAGCACTTCTTGGTGGAAATGAAATGCTCACGATGAGCGAAGCCGGTCATGATTGTTATCAGAATATATTTGGAATAGAGGTCTGCACGGACTCGGCTAAAGCCTGGATAACAAAGGTTTGGGTTCAGGATTCAAATTCAAGGATTATCCATAGGATGTACTCGGTAGAAATGATGGATGCTGACATGTCATGGGAGGAAGCAAAGTAAAATATAAAATAAAAATAAGATAAATTTTGGATTACATATAAAATTACACATTTAAACCATAGATATACGTAAAGAATGTTTTGAGATTATGAATAGACTGCTCTGTGGAAGTCTCTAGTTTATGCAGTTCATAAAAAAACATTGTTCTTTTCCAATGTGTGTTTTGAAGTATACCCGCTTATAGGGCTGACTAATTTTATAAATGTCACACTTAAAAGAAATTTTGAGTTTATTCTTACAATATTTTTTGCTCATGACATTGGATTAAATGAGTGTATTATTTGCTCCTTCGAAATCGATAAATTCAATGTCATTTTGTAAATTAAAATACACTTTTTTTAGTGATGTGTAAATTCCCTTTTTTAATATATTATAACTTTGCTACATTAACAATCAACTAGAAAACAATACAAATGAGTCGTATGCTAAACATTTCAATGAATTTTCCTGGGAATTATTGTTTTGGTAACGAGCCACCATTGCAAATATCAAATGTAAAATTATTTAAATAGTAGGTATATATTTTAAGTTTGTTTATTTTAAGTTATTATAAAAAACTTTACTTCCTTTCTAGAAACTATATGCACCCTGAGTTGGTTAAAAGTTTAAGAGTTTTAATGAAAAAGCTTAAATATTAATAAAAATAATAATACATTTTTAGTACTGTCAAGTAAAGTGAAAATATAAATTGTTGCCCCTGTTTAATGTGTTAATAAGTCTCACATATTTTTAAAGGTATGAGTTTTATGAATAATGTATTGATTGAAACATTATGATTTAATTATTATTGTTTAAAATTATAAAAACAAATATTTATTTTAGATATAAATCAGTATCATGCAATATTGTTGCATTTATTCCATTACTGTGAGGGTCACTCAGCAAAACCATCAGTACGTTATCATCTTTTACTGATAAGTAGAAAATAATTTGTGCAATGCAATTCTTTTCTAATTAAAACTAATGCCTACAACCTACATAATTTACGTCGTCCCTGTGGTCTAGTGGCAAGAGCTTTGTCCTAGTGATCTGGGGGCCCAGGTTCAATTCCCGGCAAGGTCAGATTTTTTCAATTGAAAATGGGATCTTGGGCTGGGTGTATGTTATTTATCGTTGATTTTGTGCACAGCTGATTTATTACTTATCATCGAGTTTATCTCGTATGACTTTCACAATTAAGAATATTTGGCGCATTGGCGTAAGCTGTAATGCCAAATATTTTTTTTATTATTAAAATTAAAAAAAAAAAACAATTTCGTCAAAATGGTGATTTGTTAACAGTTACCTGCCAAGATTACAGTGAAATTCCTTGACGATTGTTAACCTGTACGAAGCCATCTTAAATAGTCGCTTATTTTACCTTGAGGTTTTAGTCTACAGATTTGATCCGATATTAAAACCTATTTTTAAAGCTAAAAAATTATAATGAATAATGTTGCTATGATTGGAATCATCTTCACCTTTAATTATTCATTTCAATGGCTCAATTGACAATGGCTAAGCAAGTGTTAATAAACCTTTAAATTCTTAGCATATTAGTTGTATGAATTTCTTGTGTTTTTAACCTTTATCCGTCCAAGCACTTTGGGCATTGACAGTAGTTCACTGCCGAGTAGTTTTTCTCAAAATTCACTTTGATATTGGTCAGTCAGTAAAATAACTATATCTGGAAGACCAGTAAACATTTTTGGGTATAATAAAAAGGATTATAAAAAAGATTGTTTTATATTGATAGAAAAATATTTATTTCAAACAGATATTCCATTTTTTTTAAATTAAATTTAAATTAAAAATTTTATTGTACAAAATAATAAAAAAATACAAAAATTAAAAGAAGTGTATCTAAGTATATCTTTGTATACACAGCCAACAATGAATACAGGTCCTAAATCCTTTAGTATGCAATTAGAATCAATATATACATTTCTAATAATTTAGTGTTGTTAACTTGCACGTTGGCGTCTGTCATAATGCCTTGTAAGATAATAGCTTACGCAATCTATTTCAAATTACAAGGCATCCCGAAAGCAGCATTCTTCTTACAAAAATATATAAGAATGCCAAAAATAGTGCACATGTTAGGCGTAATATGAAACCCAGTGACAATTTTTAAAACAAATAAAATTTGTTTACACTAGGCATTCAAAGGCAGACTTAGTCTGTATTCATATTTGTGTTTACTATTAACCCGCCGAAAATAACAGAGTCAAATTGATGAATCAGTCTGAAATTGCAGTGCCAAACTTTGGCTTTTGTAAAACGCATCAGATTTTATAGAGGAATCTAAATACTAATTAACACGCTAATGGCTAACAAAGGCGGTCCTATAATTCATCAATGCACTGCCTAGACTTGCGGTCACTCCCTTATTCACAAATATCTTCATTCTCAGGCTCTGATTAATCAATTCTTAGACTTTTTTTTTTTTTAATTTAAAAATAAAAAAAAATATTTGGCATTACAGCTTACGCCAATGCGCCAAATATTCTTAATTGTGAAAGTCATACGAGATTAACTCGATGATAAATAATGTATCAGTTGTGCACAAAATCAACGATAAATAACATACACCCAGCCCAAGATCCCATTTTCAATTGAAAAAATCTGACCTTGCCGGGAATTGAACCTGGGCCCCCTGATCGCTAGGAAAAAACTCTTGCCACTAGACCACAGGGACCGACTTGTATGTTTTTCACAGCTTTTGCAAGATTTAAAAAAAATATATATTGCAAGTAACTTTTTTTGCCAACTTTATATTGTCTTCTAACAATTAATTATAGAGTACATTAAAAATAATCTGTATGTGTCCCTGGTCCAGTGTGAACATTGTTGGCTTCAATTGCGGAGCTCACAAACATCAATTTCAGTCCGAGTGGCTTCATTTTCCAATTGGATGAGTGGGTAGGAATTTTAGTCATTATTTTTTTACCACAAACAGTATTTTAATATCCACCAATGTTCCCCCAGAACCCCCCGTGCACTTGTCCCAGGCTGGCACACACTCTAATAGGTGAAGTATTTAACGACCTTATTAATAAATATTGCTTAAAACAGAGTTCACCAACGGGTAGTCCGCGGCTCATTGCTGTGCCGCAGAGACTTCCCACCGGGCTGCAAATAGTATGCCAAATTTCAATCACTTATTATAACACTTGAAATTAACGTGATAATTATAATTTACCCACATAATTCATTGAATCTTATTTACATTAAATTTTTTGCTAATTCATATAGATTACATTCATAGCAATTAAACTTAGTGATCTACTTTTTTTTTGTACATTAACGATACAAACTGTTTACATGCGTCAGTTCAAGTAAATTCGTGTACTTGAAATGCCTGAAGATGCCGAAAGGTGAAACCCGGGTCGTTTAACGACAAAA
This sequence comes from Himalopsyche kuldschensis, assembly GCA_028554975.1. Classification (NCBI taxonomy): domain Eukaryota; kingdom Metazoa; phylum Arthropoda; class Insecta; order Trichoptera; family Rhyacophilidae; genus Himalopsyche; species Himalopsyche kuldschensis. The sequence goes on from JAHFWI010000005.1 coordinate 6,450,939, forward strand.
TTCATGGAAAAGTACAAAATTCAAACGATTCAAATTTGATATTGAAACTCTGTCAAGCACCTTCAATCTAAATTTATTCTCCAGAAAATATGAAATAAAAACCATTTTTATTTCAGTATTAGTGGTCTGCGATTTTTTTTTCCTTTTTTTACTGGTCCGTATGTGTAAAATGGCTGGGGAACACTGGTTTAAAATATAAAGATTCATAAAAACACTTATTTTAATACCCTTAGAAAAATAGTACTTGTAAGTAGCGTTTCCAATCCCGATATCCCGGGATCCTGAATATTTTCAATACCTGATGGGCCCCGGGATTAGTAAACATAATCCTGAAATTTTCGGGGTTATAAACAAAATCGTAATATTTCATGATCTTGCATGTGTCGTCTTTGGAACACCCGATAGATGCTTGTGGAAAATAAATTACTTGCTACGTTTATGCACTGATGACAGCATCGAATATAGAAAATCATTGTATTGCAAAATATCACGTAACAAAACTATTATGGTTTATAAAAAATGTTTTAATGAATGCCAAACACATAAAATTCTAAAATTGATAAAAACATCCTGGATGAAAATGGATTTGTCATCAGTAAAAATGTTATTAATTTGCTTTAAGTGCCCTCATTTTACAACAATAACAATATGAAATTTAAAAAAATCCTCTTAGATGCTGTGTATATATATAATCAGGAATATTTTTAATTTCAAATAGTTATCAGATCGCATTCAAATGAGACCAGATACCCTTGAGACTGAATACACTTGTGATCGGATACCCTTGTTTTTATTTAGAAAAGCATAAATATGGACTAAAACTTCCAGTTAGTGTCAAGGTATTATCCTAACGAGTCTATGTCATACTTACAATGAGACAAATATAAAATAAACATAACTCCAAATCTAGATGTAATAGTTCAGTAATCAAATTTAGCCTAGAATTAGAAAAATATATTTGGATTTTACTTTCCCAAAATAATGCTGCAAGAAAGTTGTATATTTGCACATTAAATGTTTGGCTTCTTAAAAGCTGTACTTTTAGAGTACTTTTAGAGTAAATGTGTTAAACCTTGAGGTATTGGATATCGCCTATTTTAAGAATATAATATAAATTTTATATATGTAATGTTTGTAGTGCAGAGCCGATATCTGCTTCTCAGATAAATTACAATTGCGGCCATTAAATTTATTTTTTATCTTTGATTACAGAAAACTCCTGAATGTTTGTAAAAGTTCAGCCGACGGTGGATAAGCAGAATCAAGATGTCTTCCAGGTGAGTGTCCTTAACACTTGATCCCAGAGCATTGATAAATCTCGTACCATAACTATGTTAAAAGTCTAACAGCGTATACTTATATGTCTCATAAAAGACAAATGACTTTGAAACATTGTGAGACAAAAGAAACAAAAATGTAAGCATTTGTCAAACTTTTGTGAAATGTTTGATAAAATTTTTGCTTGCTGATTTGCTAAATAAATCCATTATTTAAATGTTCAGTGAAAGACGTATATAGGCTCATTCCAGTTTGCTTCTTTATCGTATTTTCTCTTACACAAGTGAGGCTGTGTGATAAAGATAGAAAAAATCTATTGAAGTAAAGTTTGTGTGAAAATTAATGCTGAGAAAAATAGTATCTTTTTCGGCATTCATTTAGGTTTTCTTAATCCGATTAAAACTTTGCCCTGGCTGTTAACAGCCACCCTTAAGGGTTAAAATTTATTTGGGTTCAAAAACACATTTTTCCTGAAGTTAATGTTTTATGTAAATCTTTACCAAAATATTATTTGAGCCAGTGTGGAAATTCGTTAAGGAAAAGTTTCTTTAGCCAAATCCTTTATGGTTTGTGTCTGTTCAGGTTGGAACGGCTGTTTGTGCTTCTGGAGTCTGGATCTTCGAGTGTGACACGGCGAGCTGCAGCCCAGCAGCTGGGAGAAATCCAAAAGCTCAGACCGAGAGAACTGCACCGGCTTCTCGCCAGGGTTTACAATTATCTACGGTCTCCGGCTTGGGAGACTAGGATAGCAGCAGGACAGGTGTGTTCAGCTTTTTTTAAAATTATGTTTTTATTTCTATATTTTATTACAAGGCCTTTGAAGAGTTATTGGCATACTACTAAGAGGGAATGGAACTCAATTCATGAAAATTTTTGTTTATTTATCTTTCTACACACTACAATCCATTCAACCAAGCCTTGAAGAATTTCTGAATGCTGTAACACCGCAGAATATACCCTGGTAAAAAGAGTGTGAAATGATATGAGCTATTTATGGCTTATCGACCTACATACATACATATATATATATATTTATACCTAAAACACGCATATCAGTGCAAATTAATGTCTTATACCGACGTTTCCCAAACTGGAGACTTTAACAGATACAAATTCTCTTTTCATTATCTTTAAAGGCAATGCTTTAGCTTTCTGATTTATTTGTTAAATATAAAATAATAATTTATACTAATGTGTTGTTTTAAGGTTTCGTGGAGCTATGAACAAGAAAATGTTTTTGATACGTATCAAACTATCTTCGTATCCATATCTCCTATTTCAATGTCTCTTTGACACATAACGTTACATATTATTTTGGCATACAATTTCAAAACCGGCATTGGCATCAGATGTCATATATTGTTTCTTTTTTTCAAATAAGTTTACATATTCAACTATTAAAAATATATACATATTTGCAGGCAATTGAAGCCATTCTGAAGAATGTTCCGGAATGGAATCCTACGCCTTGTCAAGTCAAAAATGGTAAGTTTTCTTATATATAGCAAGTATGCAGTATATTATAGATCTACATATATCCTGTGACTAATTTATAAATTGCCAAACAGGCCAATTTGATAGATAGGCAGTTCAAAACACTATGCATAGGGTTCTGATTATATACTCAGGGATTGTCCGGAATTACTTAGTCAGTGCAGTTGACAGTGTAATGGGCAAATTAAACCTGATGACTATCTTACCGAGCTGTCCTTGATTGTTGGATGAATGTTACTGAAGTTCGCTGTATATTTATGTTTCCATTTTTTGCCAACACTATATATGTATTATTAAATAGAAAGATGTCGAGAGATTTGTCATTTTGAACAGAAGGTTGAGGTTTGAATTGGTTATTAACCAATTGCTTTAGTTTCCAATTTTCAAGGAATCAAAACATATGCCTCGATGTCCTGTTCTTTAAGCATTGTATTCAAGATGGACCAAGGCTAAAAGCATGACAGCCCCAATGCTATTTGCTACAAATTCCTACATTGATTGAATATTCTGACTTTAATTTTCAGAGGAAACTACTACAGAATCCACTTCGTGCTTTGATTCAGGCCGCCTTCGATTCGATACATTCGATATTGAAAAGGTTCTGGCACAAGGAGCCCACCTCATGGCTTCCGAAGGAAAGGAGTATGACTTGGAAGACGACACAACACCAGGAATGGGTAAATATCTGTTTATTGTTAACTATTTATTTCATATCTGCGCTTTGTATTTTTGTCTCACCGTGCTGAAATATAATATAAATAAGAAGTTTAATTAATCAATTGCTTAATAATTGCAAACAGGAAAATTTATCACAATATCTGACGGTCGAAACAGTCATTCCCTGTTTTACGCATTAGCTTAGATTATTTAGTAAACAAAGGCATTTAGAACAAACAAAAACATAGAATATATTCCAAGGCATAAAAAATGTGTAAATAGAGAATTTTTGTCTTTATGACAATGGAATATGGACTATAGTCACTTTCCTATGTGGATTAAATATCCACCACGTAGTGCCTCCAAGATTCCCCCACATTTACTTTGATTCCTTCGATGGGATGCCAGCAGCCTTTCGGTTCTTCCAAATACATCCTATGGATAGTATCAGTAGACATAGCAAGTCTCGTATGTCAAAAATAATCAAAAAAAAATAGTCGTGCTGTGAAGCATTTTTTCACATTATTGGCATATCTTATTATATACACTTTTATCTGTTATACAAACTGATAAAAAATACTTATTATTGGTTGTCATGAAAGTTAACACAATTTAAAAAATAATAATAATAATACCCCATATACTGCATATCAACTTCTCCAAAATGCTTCTATCTATTATCTGCCAAATCAAGTTTAACTTTTTCAAGTATTTTTTATAGTTTGACTTTTTCAAAATATGGATTGGAGCTAATTTTTATTTACATGCATTGAAGATAGAAAATGCAAAACATTGATAACTTATACAGCAAGACTTTTCCTGGTAGAATACATGTAGATGTAGACCTTTTCTATACATGAGTATAGTAGTCTGCAAGCCATTTTTACATAAAAGCACTGCTTCTTGGCTTCTTTACGGCATCATACTTCGGTAAACTGAGTTTGTAACTTCATTTGGTTAACATTATAATTTATGATTCTATAATATTGATGCATAATGTAATTAACAATTACAGTTAGCTTTTGTATACTTAATATTTTCACTATTTGGGTTGCAGGTTGTGCATCACGGTTATATAGCTATGGAAAGAACCATTCAAATTTTTTTTAGCTGTCTTATATTTTGGTATAATGAAATATTTATAATGTAACTGTTTGACAGATATGCGTGAAAAATTGGCCCGACAGCGCCAGCTCTTGAACGCACGCCTTGGGCTGGACATCGCCTCCAAATTGGGTATGGACATGACTGACATCATCTCCAACGAAGATTTGTTGTCACAGCAAACTCCACCTGCCTTTAGAATCGATCTACAACCATCAGAATTAAGACCAATTCCCACTGTTATTAGGGTGATTAAAAATACGTTTCTTAATGCTATTTATCTATTGTGTTTTCTTTCTTAAATTGATTATATCCAGTGTCAAACTCTAAAGAAGGACTGTATAATGTTAAAAGTAATTCACGGGTTTACTGTTATTGTATAATTTAAAAAAATTAAAATAACATTGTTGATATAAAACACAGTTCCGACTATAGATTTTTTGTCCATCATCTTGACGATATTGTATTATTTTTTCTTACAGAAACCAATGAATGAGCTTATACCCCAAGGGAGCCAACTGAGTTCACGGGAAATGAATAGAGCGCGGAGAAAGGCCCGCCAGCAAAAAAGTATCGACACCGGTGAAACGTCAACTTCTGAAGAGCCAGAAAGGAAAAGATTCAAAGTGGACACAGCTCTTAAACCCGATGATAATTTACCAATTTATGGTAAATAGTTAACAGTCCAAACTAAACGAATCTCCAAAATTCCTGTAACCTATTTTGCTCTCGTTGCTATACAGAATTGCTGTTATTTAGCTAGGATTGACTGTCAACAAAATTTGTAGCTTAGTTACAATAATATTCTCCAAATTACTCACTTTAGCTATATTTACATGGGTCATGATTTCCTGATGTATTCTCTTCAGTTGTTTATTTAAAGTGTGTTGTCGACTTCATTCCGATGGAATCAATTCTAACAATACAAGGCAATCATAGTGGTTACCTAACCTAACCTTACACCCTTAATGTGAGTTTGTAGAAATCAAATGTCATCTGTGCTTAGTCTCTATTTACTGATAGTGTTTGAACTTATAATTTTGCATTGCAGGGGAATGGCTGCCAGACGAAGAGGGTAGCTGGGGTATAGAAGTAGAATGGTGGCCCCTCGAAGGGTGGGCTAGCACTCTGGCTGCTGACTTGTTCAGTTCGCAATGGGAGACCCGACACGGTGCAGCAACAGCTTTGAGAGATCTTTTGAAATCACACGGGTCCGGTGCTGGTAAAGAGAGAGGAACCACGGCTACTCAGGTACAACTTTAGAATATTTATTGAAGTTATAAGCATAGTGGTCAACTTAATTAATTAAAATGAATAATTATTTTACCATACAGTGTATTCACTCTCTTATTTCTTTTGCTTTGAAACAGCTAAGAAAATAATCATCAATCCCATTGCAAATTACAATGCCATTTCCTGTCCTGTTACCTTTTACTTCAACATTTCATCCAAAACAAATCAAATATTCTATTCTGGATTGTTCGTCTTTCAGATGGACGATATGCATAAAGGCTGGTTGGAAGACATATCGCTACGACTCTTGTGTGTTTTAGCACTTGACCGATTTGGGGACTTTGTGTCTGATCAGGTAATAACATTGAGAGAAACGTTTTTGGTTTCCATAACTGTTCCAGTCACTGTTTGCCTGTAAAATTTGACCACATCCACAAGCAATATTGTCAAAAAATAATGTTTTTTTTGTGACAGTGGCTGGTGTCTTTGACAACTGCATTCAAAAATCCTAAAAACTAAATTGTTTTGTGTTAAGCCTTTGCCATTTTACAAGGCAAATTTTATATTTTAGAAACTTTTTACTGAATACTGAAATGATTTACAATTTTTTAATCTTATTGTCCGTAAATAGGTTGTTGCTCCAGTCCGTGAGACGTGCGCACAATGTTTGGGTGTGGTAGCATCTTTGATGGGTGCTTCAGGGGCGTCTCGCGTCTCTCATGCTCTTTCACTGCTTGCCCGTCAGCCTCACTGGGAAGCGCGGCACGGAGCTCTCTTAGGATTGAAATATCTACTAGCCGTTCAACAGGTAATCTAATTATTCTAATGCAAATTGCTTTATATGTAGTCCATGGTACATTTGTCAAAAATCAGAGACAGCTTAAAATATGAATCTTAACTTATAGCGTTGATGAATCCATCCAGTAAGTAAAAATGAAACAATATGATTGCAGGAACTTGGACAAAATGCAAACGCCTTTCCAGCAGTCGTGCGGTCTCTGTGGGATCCAGTAGACGATGTTGCCGCAGCAGGAGCGGCGGCCCTCGCACCGGCTACCAAAGCTCTTCTTCTAAGAGCTCCAGCAACCTTGCCGCCTACAGTTGCGAGACTTAGGAAGCTTTTGAGGGCCCATGATGAACTGGCCGCCGCCTGTGGCTGCTTTATGGCTCTCCTAGCCGCATTGATAGCTGAGCCAGGGGCCGCTTATTTGCTAGGGTAAATATTTTCATAATACAACTATTTTAATGATGGGGTGTATTATTTATAGCTAAAAAGATGTATTTAAAAGACTCAACATTTTAAGTGACGATTATTTAATTTTACTACTTTATTATTTATATGATAATCTATAAAATCGTATTATATACCTTCTCATTATCACATATAATCAGGGGTGTTGGGGGGTGCAAAAGGAAGATTCGACTATTTTTCCGTACTACGGAAGAGAAACAGTTGGTATTGCGAACATCTGAATTGAAAGTCCATGCTATAGAAGTGTTTAAAAATCCAATAAATAGGAAAGAACTCTTGCAAAAACGGTTGAATCTTCCTTTGCACCCCCCAACACCCCGTCGTCAGCTGTCACTGCATATAATGTTTTATAAATTTATCCGTTAAATTCTATATCAGTTGAAAATGGTCATGATGGGTGAAACCAGTCCTGATCATTATGCAAAATTGTGGAATTGTGTATTGCTCTATTATTAACTTAAAGTGCCCTCAGAAAATTTAAGCAAAAAAATGGTGTAGAATTCATTGATTTAATACTAACATGAAGTATGATTGTGTTCTTTCAGTCCTAAATATATGGCGTCGGTCATACCCCGTCTCTGGCCTTATCTCTCTCATCCCACCAGTTCTGTCCGAAAAGCTGCCTTGCAGACTCTTCGAACCCTCACCCAGTGCCCTGGCACCATATTTACCGAAAATGTTGAAAAACTTCCAAACGAAATAAAAATAGAACTGTGTGTGAAAGAAAACGATATTCATGAAAACCTTTCTAATGACACCAAAAAAGAACCATGCGTGAAAGAAAATGAATTTCATGAAAACATTCAAAACAATGTAAAAATTGAACCATGTGTGAAAGAAGATGATATTCATGAAAAAATTCAAAACGTTATAAAAATTGAACCATGCGTGAAAGAAAATGATATTCATGAAAAAATTCAAAATGATATAAAAATTGAACCATGCGTGAAAGAAAATGATATTCATGAAAAAATTCAAAATGATATAAAAATTGAACCATGCGTGAAAGAAAATGATATTCATGAAAAAATTAAAAACGATATAAAAATTGAACCATGCGTGAAAGAAAATGATATTCATGGAAAAATTCAAAACGATGTAAAGATTGAAACGTGCGTGAAAGAAAATGACAAAGAGCCACAAGGCAACGGAAATGGTATACCAAAAAATGAAACAGTAGAAGACTTTGAATCTAACGATTTAAAAATTGATATCGAAGCAGATTGCACTGATGTCAATTGCCGAATTAGTAACGGCTGCTCAGATGATAACTCAGGCTTAGATGATCTCATCGGGGTGGATAGTCAAGATGATACTGACGATGATGATTACTCCGAATGGAATCCGCAACTCTTGCAAGATGCTCTGAGGCATGTCTTTCAAAGAGTTCTTGTGGAGCATATCCAAGACATTAAAAATATAGTTGAAGAGGTATTTATAAACGTTTACCATATGTTTAATGCTTTCAATACTTGGCCGCCATTTATGAACAGAAATTTAAAAAATCTATTGAATTTGTTGAACTTGTTTTAGATATATAGTTGATAGCTATTTAGGTTCATGCTTTCGTCAGAACTAGTTCACCGTGCTTGTTAAATATATAATTTATGATGGAGTAATTCAACATTATTATTTTTATTGAAAAATATGGCTATTTTCTATAAGGTATTCTATCAAATTACTATTTTTAAGACTATACATTTATTGGATTGTTAAAACATCTAGCTGTCTGGTCGACATATTTGGCTCTACAGTTTTGACAATATATTGACTGATAATTACACTAAATGAATATCTTAAATTAAAGACTACAGCGTTCAGATGCCTTTTATTTTTCCAGGTCTGGAACAACCTCGTTAAATGCTCGAGCTTGGAATTCCTCTTAGCCGCGGCATGTCCTTACGTGTCCACCTGGATCTGCCTAACTATGCAGCCCGCTAAGATAGCTTTCGATCCAATGCATATGATACAATCAAAACCGGTTGCACTTGTAAGTATATCAATTAACCTGTCAAATCATTCTTAACCCCAGGATCATTCACAACTGAATATAATTTGTTATTGTTTTACAATTTTTTTTTTAGGAAAAGCGTGCAAATTCAGTTACAGCATCTGATAATATTTCACCTCTACCGGGAGATGTTTCCATGCAAAGCAACGGAGTCACGATGCTGGGTCAAAAGTGGTTTGTCGGAGGCAGTGAGACAACTTCGATGAACATCCGAGAAGGCAACGTGGTACGATCCAGATGTATTGCCGCCAGAATGATAGGTATGAAACTTTTGACATTGTGACAGAATCGAAAGATAATTGAGATAATTAATTCTTAGAATGTAAACTAATGTTCTAATTATTTATTATTTTAGGTCTTCTATCATGTTATCTGGTCAAACCTGCCCCTGGATTTGTTTATACTGCAGATGTCGATAGTCCAATAGAATGCTATACTAAGGTAAGATTCACTATCTTCATCATTACATATCTAAATTGGATGCAGTTATATTGGACAGACTACAAGAGAGATTTTAATAAATAACATATAAGATCTTATCAATCTCATTCTTCCCACATATTACATCGATAATGAAATTGAATTGGTAGAATGAGAAAAAATATTTTTTTCAGATTCTATTGGTTTACCTGTCTTCGAAGAGTGCACTGCAAAGATTGGTTGTCGGTCTGATAATATCTTCGTGGGCTAAACTGGATCAATCTATTAAACCGTGTCCACTGCCGCTCAGCAGTAAACTACACGAATGTCTCACTCAACCGATTTACTTTGATGAGATCGCAGTGTCCTGCACAAGGTAACTATTTTTTTGTGTATGATTACATCATTGTAATTTAACATTTTGAAATACAGACATATTTTACCATCCATGTCAATCTAATGATCAGTGTATATGTCGTCACCCCTGTAGGTACATAAACATGTACAGCGATCATTAGATAAATTTGGATGGTAAAATATGTCCGTATTCTTCAACCTTCAATTCAATGCGGAAAGTCTAACTCACGGTTGTACTTGGTCAGAACCAAGTGCCACTTGTTCAACGCATGCATACTGACTGTGCTGTTTTAAGGTTGTGAGAAATTCTTATCTTCTTCACACTATGTTGATATTTAAAATTATTTTTGACATTTATGACATTGCTAGTGCATCAAGATTGATAGAACCCAACGGTTAATTAAACTAGATTTTGAATGATTCAAATTTATTGCATAGGGCAGGATACTATCCTGCTACAATACAGCCTGTAAAATATTAATAGTTTGATTATGACCGGTTTGTTATGCTAAATAAATTAAATATTTTATTTTATTTCAGGATTCTTCAAGACACCAGAGATTTCATTTCAATGATTCGGCATTATAAAATTCCTCTCGAAGGAGAAGTGTGCTCAAATATAATTAGTCTAGAACAGGTATTTATTTGCGTATCTATTCATATTATCTGTATAAAATGTTCAAGAGTTAATTGAATAATTTAAATGTCCATAGCTAATATTTCACCATATGCCTTGCTATGAGATTCTGCAACGCTAATTTTATGTTTCAGGTAATACATTTTACCGGTCAGTTTGGACAAGATCTGATAACAAAGTCTAAATTGAAACCGAGAATTGCTCAAACGTTGGAGGAGAGAAGGAAAAACATTTCCATGGCTGCCATACAATGTTCAGCGGAGCAAAACACTTTCAATATATCGTAAGTTGATTTTAACGTTGATCAATATCAGTGTTGTTTTTAAATAACAGTGCAAATAATACCTGCATAACTCACACTTTGACTTCTTAGCACTACTCAGTATTTTTTCAATCAACATTCAAAGTCTCATACATTTACTATTCAATCCGATATATGAAATATATGTAAACGACACCATTACAAATAATACTTTCCCATTCAGGGCTCTGGCAGCACTGGCTGGCGCATGTGCGAATCTCTACGCATTGCCCGACAAGGTGAACCCTGTCATCAAACCTCTGATGGAGTCGATAAAGAAGGAAGAGAACGAACAGCTTCAACAGATATCGGCCGAAAATCTCGCCATCCTGCTGGGCCAGTGTGTGGAGAGGCAGCCGTGTCCAAATGTCAAAGTGTTGGTGAACCTGTGCACCTTCCTCAGATCCGATCCTGAATTCACACCAAAGATTGTAACCAACTGTGATGATGCCTCTTCGTGCGGCGACTCGGGGAGCGGAGAGAGCAGTATGGACTGCAACAAGATACCTGAAAAAAATGCTTCTAGTAAGTAAATAATTGTTATATATAAATATTTACACTATACATATCATCAGTGTGCGGTTAATATTTCTCTATCTCCTTCACATAGCTTGACTCGTTTGTGAGCAAGTAGGATATAAAAAGCAAACACAAGTATGCTCTTATATCTCACTCATTTTCTTAATTTAACGTGTAAAATGTGATTAAGTGAGAAAGAAAAATTCACAAAACACACCTAAAACATTATTCTAAGTTTTGTTTGCGATCTATACTTTTGAAATTGTTATTTCTTTTAAAATCAAGATATATGATGCTTTTTTAGGTAATAATAAAAATGGAATCCTAACGCTTTGCATGCAGCAAAAGCAGGCCGAGAGAACTGTTCTGAAAAGATCTCAAAGTGTTAATAGTTCAGGTGTAGTATCTGGACAACGTGGGCCCGGAAGACCACCCGCTACAGACATACCACTTGAAGAACTTTTCCCCACCGAAGATGAGGTTTGTCACATTAATAAATACAACTCTTGGTCCATTATAAATCATTTCATTTTTATTATTTACGACTGCTCTGTATCTGACACAAATGTTTGTGTGCTGTTTATTCCGATAATACTATTCTTTGGAAACTAAACTGTTATATTTCTCTTTTGTTGAAATCCTGATTAAATGATTCAAATCAGTAACTACCGAATACCAAAATTTTGATTTTTCCTTTTCATTGACGATAACTTTAAAGTGTACTGAAAACACATACGTAGATGGAAAAAAGAGTAATATTACAATTAATTACATTTGTTTGTACAGGTACACAAACAAGCACGAATCCAGAGACGTGGGGCCTCATATGCATTTACAAGTCTGACTTTGTACTTTGGTGAAGAGCTACCGAAGAAACTTCCTAAACTCTGGGATCTCATAATGATGCCGTTAACGGAAAACCCACAACACTCTGGTAAACAAATAAGCAAGCTTTGTAAATGTTATATTAAAATTAAATAATCAATTATTAATCCCGTACTAAAAAATTATTGCTACAGGAAGCGAATCATTCTCCGCTGCGGAAGAAGTAATATCGAGTCTTCAAATCTTAGAGGTGGTCGCACCGCACATCGCCAAAGTTCTACTTCCGCAGATTCTGTCCAAATTAGATAGACTCGCCGAATTACTCGAGCACCAGTTCAAAGCCGTAAGGCACATGGCGGCGAGATGCCTGGCCGCAATTGCGCACATTGCTGCACCCGTTGTCATGCAAATCATAGTAGATAAGGTAAATTATACATATTTTGTAAAAATATTGTATTCTTATTAATCTTGATGGATTGTTGTCATATAAAATTTTTCATTTAAGGTAGTGCCAATGCTGGGTGGAGTAGAATATGACAGAAGAAGGCAAGGTGCTGCTGAAGCGCTCGCTTGCATCGTGGACAAACTTCAAATCAATATTGTTCCATATATTGTTTTGCTGGTGGTACCACTATTAGGTAATTGAAATGAAATTTTCCTAACCCTATTATACGCTTAATGAAACTCACACAAACTAAACTAGTTCTTCACTTTGAGAAATATATAATTCTTAATGCTGATGATAACATAGAAATATTATATGATGTGTTTTAGGTCGAATGAGTGATCACGATGATGCTGTCAGATTGATGTCGACCCACTGCTTCGCAACCCTAATCCAACTGATGCCGTTAGATGGAGCCATCAAAGAACCTGAATCATTATCGGCAGACCTCAAAGCGCAAATAGTGAGGGATAGAATATTTCTCGAAGAACTCTTCCATCCCAAAAGTATATCAGACTATAAGGTTCCTGTTCCTATATCGGCAGAACTGAGGAGCTATCAGCAGGTAGGAATTTTTCATCTATGCAGTATCAGGGAAATATCTGTTAAAATATAACTAATTCTGTAGGTACAATTCTGGATATATCTGTTATTGAATAAACAATGTTTTCAGGCTGGTGTGAATTGGTTGGCATTCCTTAATAAATATAAACTCCACGGGGTGTTATGTGACGATATGGGGCTCGGCAAAACACTGCAATCAATATGCATGCTGGCAGGAGATCACTACAATCGAGAGCAAAAATACTTAAAGGATAAAAGTTCTGATTCTTTACCTTTGCCATCCCTTGTTATCTGTCCACCGACACTTACAGGTATGTAAATCCATCTTTTCATTTATATTCTACTGTATTCCAAAATTATAAATGAAATTGATTATCAATTTACATGAAAAGAGTGTTATGAAAGTTAAAACCGAAAATTTTGTAATAGAGTTACTATGAATATAATATTGCTTTTCACAACAGGTCATTGGGTATACGAAGTTTCAAAATTCTTGCCGACAAATTTTTTGAATCCGCTGCATTACATGGGTCCTCCCTTTGAAAGAGAGAAGCTGAAGAGGAGAATGAAATATCACAATCTAGTGGTGGCGTCTTACGATATTGTCAGGAATGATATTGACTTTTTGGATCCATCACATGGAATTACTGCATTCTGGACGAAGGACACATTATCAAAAACGGAAAGACCAAAGCATCCAAAGCTATCAAAACACTGGTGGCCAATCATCGATTGATTCTTTCGGGAACACCCATTCAGGTTATTAATTTATTTTAATTCTGTAACAGATCACCCAACATTGCCATTCAATTTTTACAATATCATTAGTGTTACGTCCATCACGGTCAGCTCTTTCAAAAAGTCAAATGAAGACCATCAAACAAGCTCAATATAGTCTCGGAGAAGAGTACTATCAATGATTTTTTTTTCGATTCAAAACATTTTAAAAATATGTGTCTATGTATATCATATAGCACATCGATACCACATGCGAGGATTAAACCAATATTTTGTTGGAAATCATTGAGGTAAAAATTTGTAAAGTGTGAACAGTTTGAGGGAGCACTAAATAATTCTATTTACAATATGCATATTCTTATGTTTCTCAAAATCTCATACAAGTCTACACAGAAAAAATCATAACAAAGAAGAATGAATAATTGTTGTGCATAACATAATTTTACATACATACCAATAAACATGTCATCATACAATTTTGAACTTAGTAATGAAGATTTTTCAGTGTAGACTTGTTTAGTGAATAAGTTGGTTTGTTTCTTGTGGATTAAAAATGATTATGTAGTTTTTATTTATCTTTTCAGAACAATGTTTTGGAGTTATGGTCCCTTTTTGACTTCTTAATGCCGGGCTTGTTGGGTACTGAACGCCAGTTTACTGCTCGATATTCTCGGCCGATTCTGGCTGCCAGAGACCCTCGGGCCACTTCACAGCACCAGGAGGCTGGGGCTCTTGCTATGGAAGCATTGCATCGACAGGTAAGAAAAGCCCCTTTGAAATGTATTTTCCTTTATGGAATATCATGCTTTATTATTTCACATTTGGTTTATTTTTGGTATTCATAAAGTGATAATTTTTCTAAAAATCACAGGTGCTTCCGTTCCTCTTGCGTCGTATGAAAGAAGACGTCTTAACAGAACTTCCGCCCAAGATCACTCAAGACTATTATTGTGAGCTGAGTCCTCTTCAACGCCGGCTATACGAAGACTTCAGTCGGACGCACATGCCTCACGGCATCGATGAAGCGCACGGGGGCAACCAGCACCAGCACGTTTTCCAATCTCTCCGGTATTTGCAGAATGTTTGCAATCATCCAAAGTTGGTGCTCACTCCTCATCATCCACAGTATGCCAGCATCACCCAGGAATTGGCAAAGCAGAATACCAGCCTCAATGATATTCAACATTCAGCTAAACTGCCTGCATTAAAGTTAGTTTTTTATATATTTCTTTAAATCGCAATTACAGTGAAACCCCGATTCTACGTTTTTCAAGGGACCGTATAAAATAAACGATTAATACGGGAAACGTTGAATGCGGGAAAGTTTTATATATGAACTAAATGCCGGGACTATAGAAAATGAACGCACCACACGGGGAAAAGTATAATGCGAGAACGTAAGATCGAGGTTCCACTGTATCGGTAAAGCACAGTGAGAAACGTGTATATTTTATACTCTTATCTGTTTTATCATCCAGACAACTCTTGCAAGACTGCGGAATCGGATGTCCCTCGTTGGACACAACATCGGTGGTTTCTCAACATCGCGCCTTGATCTTCTGTCAACTTAAAGGAATGTTGGATGTGGTGGAGCAAGATCTGCTGCGCCCCTTACTGCCTCAGGTTTCGTATCTTCGATTGGATGGTGCCATTCAGCCCGGTCAGAGACATCAGTTGGTCCAAAGGTTCAACAATGACCCGAGCATCGATGTCCTACTCCTGACCACACATGTGAGTGAACATTTATTTCAACAAACTGATAACTTAACGTGTGTTCTCGAGGCATAGAGTGAGAAGCTGTATAAGACATTGTTGTGTATTAAATCGTCATTTATCTAGAGAGTAAAAGCTCTAAATAATCAATGTTGTATCTGCCACACTTTAAAAGACTGCCATAATTGTCTCAGTAGCGATTACCCCCACATTTGATTTCTATGCAATGAATTTTGCTTGAAATTCTTCTATGAATTTTTGTTGGAAGTAATATCAATATAACATATTTAGGTGGGAGGTCTTGGACTTAATTTGACCGGTGCGGATACAGTAATCTTCGTGGAGCATGACTGGAATCCGATGAAGGATTTGCAAGCCATGGACAGAGCCCATCGCATCGGCCAAAAGAGGGTCGTCAACGTGTATCGTCTCATCACAAAAGCCACTCTTGAAGAAAAAATTATGGGGTTTGTTTTGTTTTCATTTTATATCACGATTAGAATTTTTAGACTTACACTTTCTTTATGCGTAAAAAATATTTATTCATCTCTTGTAAATTTTTGCAGCTTACAAAAGTTTAAATTATTGACGGCTAACACTGTGATCAGTTCGGAAAATGCTGCACTAGAAACGATGGCCACAGACAATCTCCTCGACCTCTTCCATCTCTCGGACAACGGAAAAGGAAACACCCAAGCGGGATTCTATTCGGCAGCTTCGACGTCACAAAATCCGACCGGCGGACCCGTCTCTATGAAGAGCATCTTGGAAACTTTACCAGTCCTCTGGGACGACCAGCAGTACGAGTCTGAATACGATATGGCCAATTTTGTTTTAAACCTATCAAAGAAATGAACGATAAACTGAGTCGTTCATAATTTTTGTTCACAAAGATATACGCTTTAAATATCGATTTAAGCTAAAAATGTTAAGATTGAGATTAGATACAGAGTATCGAATGAGCTTATATTTAACATTTAACGAACTGACCTACAATGATTTAAAAGGAATGTAAGATTGAAAGGCAAGCAATAAAGAAATATTGCCATTTTAAAAGTTATCGTAGTGTATTGAATTATGAGATTGATCGTTAGTAAGTGGTATATTACAAGTGTCATATTTGTATGACATATGATATCTTTGACAAAGTTAAATATGATGGTGTATCGGGCTAACTGTGACCAACTTTTAACAACTCTCTGTTTTACTTGACCAAGTTTTTTGACAGTCATTCAATAATTTCAGACAAAAAGATGATGAAGTTATCACTATACATTGAAAGGAATCTTCATTGTTTCCCGTAGCATAAATCATAATGTCACTGTTGATGTCAAGGCCTATCCTTTGAATTTTTCAATCTTTCTCTTTTGTTTTTTTACTTCTTAATTGAAAAATAAATTACTTACATTTTCCACACCAGGTGAAATCTTTGATATAACGTTAGTTATATGAGACAAAATATGATCATAAATACTCACCAATATTTTTGTATTATTCAATCGTTTGAGATATGAAACACATAGAATAACGATTCACTACAAATGAGTTATTATTTAATGGGTGTATGTAATACAATTTACTTCAATTTAGTTATATTTTTAAATCTCCCATTCACCCATCACTACTTTTTTCAATCACAAATGCGTCCCCGAACACAATTAGGTTGAGAACTCCCGGTGTAGATTGTTTGTGTTTAGCTGGATGTAGTGTTTTGACTATGTTCATAGATTAACTAAATATAACTATAATTTATTATTTTTGTGTCAACCCTAGTTGATGATTCGTAAAAACGTGATGGATGAAAGCATTGTGTAGTTTTCCATTGGAATGTGAACATTTAGAATCGGAAACCACGCAAGTAAACTAGAGGGCTTGCCATTTTTGTATTTAAAAATTCACTAGAGTAACGGACATAATTATTAGGCATTATTTATAGTTCTAAAAACTGTAATATTCACTTCTTTTCTGATGATTAATTATTACACATACATACATCTCGATACTTAAGTTTTAATAGTAATAAAAATATCACAGATATGAATTTCACTTTGATGAAATTGACATAAAATATATTTTAATTCTAAATTAATTCAAGGGCTCAATGTTGATAAACCTTTTCATAGATATCCGGGCATAAAAACATGGCATTTGGAAAATTCCTGTTATGGAATATTACAGGTTTGTAACTATAGTATATGTTTTTTTTTCTCATGACCGTGTTATAGTAATAATATATTAATCAGCTTGAAGTTAATTAACATTATAATGTAACCATCCATCTCATGTAACACTTCCTTGTGTATTCGTTACAACGTCCATGCCATTTATTCTTCAGTCAATGTGTATATAGATAAGTTTATTGGTGGATGTAAGAATACGAGTACCCATGACATGATTTTACTTTTTATCTGCTATATTGCTAACACTGGGTTTGATTGTAGTTTCATTTTATGCCTCCTAGTCAAAGAAGGGCTATAAAATGGATAGAACTGCCTTTACATAATTTTAAACGTGATTCTCCATCAATTTCTTCTAATGTATTAGGCTACTTTGAAATCATAAACTTCAATCATTGTGACTTAGACATTATTCTAAGATAGTAACTTTCTTAAAACTTACTAAAAATAATTTTTTGTCCGTAGTAAATATTTTGTACATATTCTTTATCTTACTCTGATTTAATGAATTGATAGTCAATTTTTAGGCATCAGCGATCGTGTTCAATCTCTTTAATTTATTGCTTTCAACTTCCACTTAACTATTTACTTGTTAATAATCTGGTTATTTATTCTCACATGTCATTCATATCATTCTATAGTAGTGTCATTGTCAATTAACAATTCAACTAATGTTAAAAGAAAACTTACTAAATCAGACCTGGGCAAAGTTTTCGCCTGAGATTAATACGTACGCTGCTGAAATATTTATATTGGAGAGATGCTGAAAAATTCCAATTTTCGAAATCTTAAAACCTAGTTTTTATGGTAAAAAATAGTTTTTCAAAATTCTTAACTGTCCGATATTATCAACATACGCAGTGCACTGACCCAATATGATGTGCAAGTATATTTGAACATTTCAATAATATTCAGTACCATACAAACAAAGTTAATCGAATAATGCGTAATCAGCATCTCTCCAATATATATGTTTACACCCCAGGTGCGTCTTTAGCAGTGAACATGTTAACAACCACTGCCAAATAAAACATTATTTTTCTACACAAATTATAAAAGTAAGCAATTCTCCAATAAATAAATAACATAAATGGAAATAAGTATGCCTTACCTGATTTATAATCATCAATATTTTGTTATATTTTCGAGTATTCTACATTATCTCCAAATTTACAAATTTCATTTATAGATTTGCAATCAGATATTGAATGTATTTTGTAAGATCCATTTGGACATGCAGATCGAACATTTTACCACAAATTATTGAGTTGGAGGAGGAACTGTCAATACTTGTTGAAAAATAGTATATCTAGAAAAAATAAAACACATTCTTATTTATTGCGAGCATTGGCAATCGGTGGCGAAATCACTCCTGATTTATATAAAATATTTGGAATAAGTAAGTTTGGTTTATCTTTTTAATCATTAATTTTCAGTTTATTTGGTGGTTCCCTTGGGTAATTTCTGCACAGATCGTGTTGGTCTGTAGTTTGCCCTGGGCTTTGCTAAATTTGACATCATATTCACTTTAATTAGATATTGTAACATAAACTTCTTGAATTCCATTCTGTTATAAAATTACGAGTTTAATCTTTGAGCGCTCCCAGTAATCTTCCATATCATACATCAATAAATCTTCCAAAATTATCTTATTTTCTTTCCTTCCTACTTCTTTAAAGTTTGCGAGTTTCAAAGGTTATCATATATTTATATTTGCATAACACTCAAATATTTATTAAAAATGTTATGCAAATTTGAGGTAGACAATTTAACTCATATATCTTGCACAAAGAGTCCGTGTTGAAATGAAGTGTGATAAATTTTATAGTACCTTTCATCTAATGTCACTCGACAATAAAAATCTGAAACTGTCAATTAAAATAATGATATCCTAGGGTCCAAAGGTAGATACAAAGATCTAGGTCAAGAAAAAGTATGAATTTCAGATTCAAAACCATTGATTAGACTAATAATGTCACTCAAACTGCGATGACACATTTAATGCATCACAGAAGTGGCACGTTGAAATAAAAAGGGTTAAATAATAAGAGTGCTATTTGACTGGGTCAGGACTTGAACCTAGAACTTATTTAGTACGCAAAGTCCATAGAGGCCGACTTGTCTTTTATGCAAGTAAAAATTATATGGACTATCCGAATATAAAATTGTCAGGCACTGTTTTTCGCACCTGCCTTAATGCAGATAATCCTTTTGAGCTTAGTTGGGCAGTAATTTTTCTTTACGTGTCAATTTAAGATTTTAAGAAATGCATCTAACATATTCATTTTTATAATCACCCACTGTGTTCTAGTATCCCTTTGAACTCTTCGATTGAGTGTGACTTGAAATCATTTTTTCAACAGGTTCTATGTTGATTCACACTCAAAATTTTTGGATTTCTGTATTTTCCACAAAATAGTTGTAAAAATATCAAATCTCAAAATGTGCCAACGATTTTATTTTAGATTATTTAATTTATTATGCTTATCAAAAAAAAATTGTTTCCCATCGACTATCTTTCGAAATAAATTATTTTCCACATGAAATATTTATTTCGTTCAAAGGGTTAAGTACCAACTGGGTATCTACATCTCCAATTAGATGGAAAAAATGTTTATCATTCTTGTGAATGGATGAAAGAATAAAATTGTGGATATTTCAAAAAGTACAAAAATGTTTTTCTCAATATTAGAAAAATAGTACGTCAAACAGTACAAAATAAAATCTGAAACCAAACAGAAATTAGCTGAAGCATAGAAAGAAATCTGTGCGTAAAAGTATGATAAACTAATGAATATATTTCTTTACAGCGCAAAGAAGAAAAGATTCAAAATAAATTATTTTCTTACATTGATTTAGAAACTGGCCTTTTCATGGAGCATAATAAAAATTGTTTTGTGACTTGATTACTCTTGTCATATAAAAACACAGCTAACATGATTTATTAGTTTGCAATCAATTTAATATTAAATATTTTTGAAATCACAGTTTCATTGCTCAGCATGTATTTGATTTTCTATCTGACGTATTTTGATTTATGACTGGTATATGATACCAATGAAAAAAATACATTTATAGTTCATAGATTTCCCATAACTCCTTTCAAAGATGGATCCAGAAGTTGGTTAACGTTAATGAAAAATGTTGACTGACATTTCAATTGGATGAATTTATTTAAGTTGTAATATTTTTTCAATTTATTTATGGTATGCTCTTATGTTAAATTTAATTGACACGTGATTTTAAAAACACAACCATGAAATGTCACTTATTTTCTTAATCACCCAAAACTAGCTTTACACTCACTCATAAGACAAATTGTAACGATTTTTATTTTTTCAAAACAATTGTTTAAATCACGAATCTATGATTGCCCTCTGTTAAGTGTTTTTTGTATGTTCATTTTTAAATATTAATTTCGATAAACTGTGCCATCTCTACAGAATAATTATTCTTTATAAGATGCCACTTAGGCCGCTAGGTTTTGATTTTTTTTTTCTTCAGTCGATTATTCTCAATTGATAAATAATTGTGTAAATATTTTGTTTTTACTAATTTATTTATTTAAATATTATATTTGGTAATTTAGATTAACTAGTTATTTATAAAAATCATTCTAGCTTGTTTGTCTTCCCTAATGAAGTGAAAGGCGCAGTTATAATTAATGTGTTAATTTTTTTTCCTAAATTTTCTCCTGTGTGCTTTTTTATGTTTATAATTTCCATATTCTCAAATCTTTAAAACTAGTTGAGCCACCTAATAATCAATTATTCTATGATTCATTTAAATCATTGCTCCATTCTCCGCTATGAGTATGTATGTTAACAACAAATACAAATCAATTTTTTTCCAGTGGGGTAATAATGATATTTTTTCAGATTATAGATTGATACATTGTTGAAGCAACATATTTTTACTTTATATGTATTTATATAATATATTTATTTATCAGGATTATCCCAACACACCCATTCACTTATGAAAAAGTTCAAAATTTTGGCATACGATATCTTCAAAATATTTTGAATATCAATTCAAAGACGTAAAAGAAATTTGATAAATTGAACATCGATTATTATAAATCAGCCAAATGATACTTTTTTTTATAAATTATCCGATTTGAAAAATCTTAGTTAAAATAAAATATGGCCTTCATTGTCATGCATTTTTAAAAAGCGACTTGAGAACTAATATTTTGTTTAATAATACAATGCTCTATGTTTCGCCTACACATATATAATATATTTATATGTAGATGCATGACCAACTGTATGCTGCCTTTTACCATTTTAGTTCAATGATTTATTTTTTTGTGTTTTTTTCCATTAATTTATCACTATGTATGTTTTGACCAATAAAGTAATATTTTTCTTCTTTTCGTGTGTTTATTTCAGTGAAACTAAAAAGATAGCTATTGTTTTACAAAAGTCTCCGTTAAAAAATAAAACAATTAGTCAAATGATAGGTCACATTGTCGAATACTCCACAATGACTACATTTTTAACCTGCAAGCGAGCACATCAAATAAAAATAATTGATTTTTACTCCTCAACAATTGTATCCTAAATTATAAAAAGTTTGATATTTTCCACTCCAAAATTGTCTTGTCAGCTAGAATATATATAAAAAATATGAATGAATTTTGTTAGAGGAAACGAGACGAAATAAAATAAGCTACGTACGGCATAACACAGGCATAGACTAATTTAATACAAAATTCATAAACCTTAGAAACCTTTTCAAAATAAAATGTATGCTATGCCAAAAACGTCGCTCAATATTATTTCTATTAAATTTATTGATAACTCATTTTGAACAACGTCGGAACGTTGATGTTTCAGTATTTATTAGTGTTGGAACATGCTTTAAAAACATAGTTTCAAAATAAAACGCCAGATCGCGCCAGCATACATCAACACCATGGCGAAGACGACGTCAAGTGCGTGAATTCTTTTTGTTTTGTATTGACAATATTGTTTTATCGGTGTTTTTATATTGTGAGTTAATTAACAGAATTAAAGTTTATTGTTAGTTGCGTTGTTAAGTATTTTTACAAAGGATTTATAAGTGTTTTATAGTGGCATTTTGTGTTTTGAACTCCTCGGATTACTTTGGGATATCAGGTGCCGCTGAGGTAAGAAGTAGCAAGCTTCTTTGAAGATTCCGACAAACTTCTATATTTAACCATTTTCTTGTAATGTGTAAATTCATCTAACGCCGTGCTGACATGACAGTCTGTAACATTTGTTTGGTTTCAAAAATGATCTTGTTTACGCGATTTTTTGAAACCATTTCTTTCTATTATTTTAACATCTCTGTCTACGCTTGTAAGGTTAGGTTCACCTTGTGGATATTTTTTATGTTGGTATACACAGAATTTTATTGCAAGGCTTGTCTTCTCTGCGGCATGCAACCAATAAATGTAATAAACTTTTTAATATATCAAACAGACAATTCTCTGCTTTGACGGTTTAGATTTTATGGTTAATTTGGCTTCGCAAAATACGTCAAAATCCGTGTGTTTATGTTAGCAAAACTTCAAAGCGCTTACACGTTCAATCATCGATAGAAAATAGAAGTAAAGTGTATTCAGTCGCAGATGTAAAGTTTTCTTCAAAGTAAAGCTTCTTTTTAGAAGAATTCAAAGCGAAAGAAACTCTTCGTATGGGTACTTAAAAAGTAAGAAAATATGCGGGCATCGCCGTAAACTTCAAAATATCTGTTGGGTGAACCTCCCACATGATTGCTGAGTTCCGATGTCGGTAGGTATTCGAAGATTTTTAAACACTGTATTCGACAATAAATGCGGCCAATAAAATAATACTGTTCTTGAATACGAAATATATGCACCTTGTATCATATTTTCATATCATATTTTTATAAACATCTTATCTCCAAAATGTTAAAAGGCTGAATTGCAAAGTTACTAGGTATTTATGCAAACCCAAAAAAGCCCACCAAATAGCCAATAGCGAAAGGCCAATAATACCCAATTCAGTGAAATAACACCAATTTTTTTGTTGATTATGCTTTTGTTCTTCCTACATAGTCCATGCATTTTTTATTTGGAGGAACTGGGATGTGGTTGCGGTTTTACGATGGGATTTAGTGGATGAGCAGTATTACAACATTTACCTTATCTACAATATACACCAATTAACTGACATCTTGCAGATTTAACTGATTTCGTACAGTAAGATACTGTGAGATTAATTTTCAATTTCTGTCATATAAGCAGCACGATGAGTGACGCAGAACCGTTAAAAAGAATCAGCTGTTTAGATGCGAAGAATTTACGAAACAAAATATACTAAGCGATTTCGATCTGTACTATTCTATTATTATCAGCTCCTGTGGATTTCCTGTCAGCTATTTAAAAAAAATCCTTGTGTTCTAACGGAAACATGTTACTCTGCTGGATAAACCCCGTAAGAAGGGTGTGAAGCCGCAGTAGGTAGGTAGGCAGTAAAGAGAACGTAGTGGGTGTACCTTTCGTAGAATGAGAACCATAAAAATACTTCGACAGGCCAGGTATTTTTACCTGTCGAATTACAGTCGCAGGACTATCGATATAAATACCTATTAGGCCTATAGAATAATCATTTGGTCGCCCCCTTCGTAAATAATTGTAACTGACAAATATGCATAAAAAAATAGCGACACCCCGTCGCGATGTTTTGAATACAAAAATACGTGTTTTATCGAGGGTGAAGGCAATTCTGATTCCCCCCATTTGATTGACAGCGCCCCCTTTGTGGTCCCCGAGGGAAAATAACTATTCGAGTGCTATTATATGTACTCTAAAATCTACTAAAATATCTTGTTGCTCGTACAATTTATTGATTATTAATGCCCCACAACAATCTAACATTTTTTCATATCAACTTTTAGTAAATATTAGAAAGGAAAGCATAGTTTTATTCCAGCTAGCTAATGCTAAAATATGCATTACTCGGGATATATTTTTTTTAATGTACATATGTATGTATAATAAATAAATTTGTACAAACTAAAGCTGTAAAAAGGATACTCATCGTTCCGCCTGTGGTTCACATGTTATCTGAAATAAATTCATAATCTCACTTAATACTATTATTACATACATAATTCTCTCATAATCATGAATGAACAGGTGTTTTTCTCGAGATCGCCATAATAAGCATCGGTCGGGATATTGATTCAAAAAAGTGCGTATTGTCGGAGGTCGAGGTCCTCTTCACAGGTTTATGAAAATATTTAATCGTTTTTTTTAAATCGATAAAATATTTTTTTTATTCTTATTCTACGTGTCAGTAATCATTGATGGTCAGGGTCAGGCAATAATGCGTTTCCGCCAATAAGTAATAGTAACATATCAAAAGTGATATTTTAACGTTATTAATGCTTTTTATATGGATATAATAAATGGTGAAAAACATAGGACAAACTCTCTGTATAGCTGCAACCTAGAATGTAAGAATTACTTAATATACCTGTTTTAAAAAGAACTGTAGAAACCGAACGTGTGCTCACATTATTTACAGTGGCGTAACTAGGGGCGTATACTCCTGCCAGAGGTTATTCAAGGCCGATGGTTTCACAGATAATATTTATTTAATGATTTCCATCTCATGTCAGGCGATAAACAAACTTTTTTATTTTAGGTCAAATTATTGGTTTTAAAACTAGCGAGAAATTTATAGATCCAATGATAATTTACATAATAAAAGTTACTAAATTTTAGCTTATTTACTGAAAGAAAAATCAAAATAAAACGGAACTTTTTTTTACGTTTTCCCAATTTAGTATTTCAATATTAGATGTTTGACAAGAGGGTGAGTGTAAGCCATTCGCTCAACCTGTCCTTCTTGAAAGGTGGATGGATGAGGTTTAGTAAGAATTCATGACACGATGTTCGATGAACGAAGTGTTGATAAAATCTCAGAAATTATTAAAGCTTCATATAGTCAACAAGCTAACAAAGCGAGATTTTATTTAAAAACAAATCCTATTTGTACAAAGCAGGAATATTGTAAAGCGAGCACCTTGTGACGAAGATTTTTTAATGACTGAGGTTCTGTTATATATATATATATATTAAAATGGCTAGCTGGTGATGCATCCAATTCTTAGGATCCTCAATATGAAAATATTCTCCCTATTCTGTTTGCACCAAAGGTTACGAGAAAGCCTTGCGGGGATCCGTAGCCGGCATAAACTAATCCTATTATTGTTATAAAGTTGAGTTATAAACGACATCGGGTCCCCGGTGTCAAATGAGGAACGACCCTTTACAAAGTATTCAGTCGTTATCTCATAAGCCAGGCCGATCACTTGTTGAGGTGATAATCCGCTTATAAGAGAAGAGCGGCGGTAGCGGATTCATTCATAAGCGCATTAACATTTTTTTCATCCACAAACATACGAGTGACAAAATTATCAAGTCGGGCGATATATCGCCGATAAAATAGGGATTGTCGGACAAATGTGAATGGGAAAGATTGGAGTCTTAGTTTTAGTAAAATATCATGCCATATGGTCGAAGGTTACTCATGTATTTTTATAAATTCCTCACTTTTACTGAGCGGTATTTTTTCTCAACAATTATGAAAAGTGTTGTTTATTTTTTATGATTAATGCTTACATCTGAAAGATTGATAGTAAAAACATTCCAATGATTGAGTGATCGATAAAATACTCCACTTATATGCGCATGATGTAAAATTGAAATCGTTGCAATATTGATCTGTTTTGGTTTCTGAAACGAACACGATTTAACACTCGGGACAGCTTGGTTCAACGACTTGGGATTGCGTATAACATTACGTGGACGTCTGTGATGTTTCTATTACTTGCTGTTTTTTTTTTTAAAAAAAAGAGGCATAGCTAACATCTAGCCTTTTTTCTGACCCAATTCTTCTATCTCCTCGAAAGACTGTTTTCGGCCGACTGTTCATTGTGAATACTTTGGGAAATGGCAAATTTAATATACTGTAGAACCCCGATCTTACGTTCTCGCATTATACGTTTTCCCGCGTTGTGCGTTCATTTTCTATAGTCCCGGCATGTAAATAAACTGATAATCGATTAAGTAATTGTGAGGGGCAAAAAGATTTAACAAATCTGTAGCTGAGTGTATTGCCGAATGTTAAGATTTTGAAGTTAAATAAATCGACTAAAAACGCTCGAATTTGAAAAACGTTTAAAATGTGACAGGTGACTTATTATTTGTCCTTTAATGTCCTCTGAGCGGGAAGAATTACTCAGGTTGGTCCGACCAGCTGTCGGGCCAGTAGGCCACACCGACTTGGTAGCCAATAAATATAATTATTTGGCCTTCAGCAAATTTGCGGCGTCATACGGTGCAAGGACGGACATATTCGTATAGGTCCGTAACCGGCTTTTGTTGATTGCATTAATGACAGCATTAAATAGCATTTCTAGAATCAGTAACGTATAGGGTTTGCTAATTATTTAGAGTCAGTAATGCACACTTGAGTGCCTTGGCCTCCAAGTCCTGGGCAAATGCTCCCGAGACAACTCCATACTCGCAAACAGAACAGATACGCTTAACGTTGTTTACGCCACGGGACACGATCGCTGATACCGAATGTAAGGCCGTGGCGGGTGGTGGTTGGGAGTAGTTTAGTCCCGGCATTTAGTTTATATTTAAAACTTTCCCGCATTAGTCGTTTGTTTTATACGGTCCCTTGAAAAAAGTAGAATCGGGGTTTCACTGTTTTTACATTTTTTGTACTTATTACAAATAAAATTTATTCGGATCAGGACCTGTTTCGCCCATCACGAGAGCATTATAAACTGATAAGGGATATTAACATATAGCATTACTTATACAAAAACTAATCAAGACTGATAAAAGTATGACAAATAATTAGTAATTCAAAGAAAATAAGCATAATTGATATCAAAAAGACTATAATTGAAATGTTTAATTCCTATTTCACGTATACGAATGTCTATTCGGTATGTTTGAATAAGCGTTTTTCTCGTGTATCTAATACTGAACAAAAATATAATATTCACCCCCCACTGGGAAGTACTACCCAAGCTGTGTCGATATGTGCACACGTACTTGTATTTAAATAGCTATGGGCGGACAATGCAGTTTTGCCAACCCTTCAGCGATGTAACAATGGTTTCGCGACCATTCAGTGCAACCGGCCAATTTAACTGCTCCCCCATTTTTATTCATGACAATGAGTGTGCCAAATCCTCAAAAGCCATCGTGATCCGTGGATCGTGACTGGAGCCAGCTCGCTTCCGACGCCGGGACAGGATGTCCTCCGAAGCGTGTTTCTTCACATCGCAAGGCGGCCGTGCCAGCCGCCTTTTCGGTTACAAAATAATGATAACGATCGTTCAATACTCTGTTAGTTGTTTCTATCTTAATTTATTCACGCTGAAAGAATAATAATATTAATGAAAAATATGTGAGAAAAGCGCCAATGAATTGAGAAATGGCGGTTAGGGCATATGGTTGTTAGCCGCATATGAAAGGGTGAAGGTGACACACGCGATATTATCTTACCGATTCCCGATAAAATTGGTATACGCTGCTGTTGGTGCTAGCGAATGTTTTCAGTGTCAATTACTTAATCTTTTTCATATTTTTGAACGCAATTTATAATACTCAGGAAAAGAATATCATTGTTTACATGCATGTCAGTGGTTCTCATGTGCGGCCACCACATGCACAATTGACATTAAAATGTGTTTTTACCAGTTAATTTGTCGATAAAGATACGGAGAAAGATTGTAGTGTGCACCAAGAAGTATAAGTTAGAAAAACAGTTATTAAATCCATGTAAGATGAGATTTAAAGTATGAAAATGACACAACTCATATTTATAACAAACTAAACAAAAATTTGGTGCGGCCACGAGACATATCCGTAGGAACGCTGATGTTTACAAATGCGGCCGCAGTAAAATTTTACGTGAGGACCAATGATTTATATGCTAATACTTTCGATGGTTTCGGCGGTAACTTTAGTGGAAGTTCATTTTAATATAAAATTTCAATACATGGAATAATTAAAGTTATTTTAAATTTTATATTATCTATATGATAATTTATCACGTGTATATCATGCTATTTACGTTATGTATGCTTCGTGCGGTTATGATATTTATTAAAATAAAACGCAATCTGAACCACTCATTCCTCATGTTTAAAGTATGGATTCGTGCGACTAGCGAAAACCTTCAACTTTTTCGCTGTATAGTGCTGTCTCCTGTCAGTGAAAGCTGTTATTCAATGATTTCTACCACCTATGCAAATGTGTAAACTGCGCTTCACATGACAGTATTGGTCCTGGAGCAGTCATAGAGGACACAAATAGTTGATTAGGGAACAAATAATGCATATTTAAGTTGTTTTATTCGCCCTCCCAAATCATTTTTGTCTGCCACCGCAATCTTTCTATATTTTTACACAAGTACATGTCGCGTTGCACGGTGTACCATAACTTCACTTTTATGTTCAGCAAAATTACTCAGAGGAACAGCTACGCGAAGTAAATTAGATTATGCAATATTATGTTGATGATATAGTTCATACTATATTCCTCACAACTTGAAAACTTCACTTAGTAAGTATGTTTCACTCGAAATTAATGTCATTATGAATAATATGGTGATTTTCATATATGTATGTACAAAGTTAGTGGGAAATTTCAGCTAAGCATTGCTGCGTATAATCTGTAATAATAAGTTGAATATTTTCGCAGCGTTAATGGGATGCGCAGATACACTTATTCAGTCTTTATTGGCCCCCGCCGATTTAGATTCTGATTTGGCTAGAAGTATTATATGTATAATGAAAATTTCATTTGATTTCACTCAACTTGTCTAGCAGTTACGGTATTGGCATTTCGGTTCGACGATTGATGCGCCCACAGAAAAATAATTACACTCGCGAGATAAAGTACATTCACATTTGAATTGTTCTTTTTTACCAGCATTGAATAATGAGAATTTTAATCACTCTTGAGGAGTGTCGATTCTTGGTGGAAAAGCATTTGATTAACCGACGAGCATAATCATCAGTTGATTGTCTGCGGTGAGCAATACCGGTCCTGAACATATAAAATATATAGAATTCCAAAAATACGTATTCAAAATTGGAAGTATTTTTACTGCAAAGAATAGAAATTAAAATAGTTGTTATTTGGAAAAATATATTATCGCGGTAAAAAAAAAACTAGACGAGCATTTACTTGCTGATATATATATTATGTAAATATCATACTTGCAGATGACAAGTTTGCCAACATGATTTGCTCAGGTGGGTTATCATTGATGACTATTAAAAAATACAACAAAAAAATAAATATTAGCATAGCAAACAATATTATATAAAAAAGGTTATTCTCTTTTAACAAATCATTTATGTTAATCAAATATTTAATCGATGAGATCAGACACTCAGATTGCATTTCGGGCTGTGATCCTAGATTAGCAGTGATGGCACAATATCCATTCTTTTTTTAATTGTATCCACTGCCAGATAGTTTTTTTTGTCTCGTACACGCTAAAGTTTTTCGATCGTTTCCCATACTATGAAAACTGTTCGCGAGACATGTGCGACGGAATTCCAAATCATAACTGTAACAAATTTAAATAATTGTAATGGCAGCTGTGGCACCAGTCGGTCTCATTTTTGACATGTTGAAAAATGTAGGAAACTCGGGATCTCGAAATATCAATCAACCAGATGCGCAACATTTCTGACAGCATACTTAAGCAAAGTGTCCCTGCGGCATTTACATAAGTGATCGTTAAACACTTGTATTAAATACAGATTGCTCCTTTAATGTGCCATTTTTATTTTTATCGTGAAAATATAGGCATATCGAATGTATTGAAATAGTCAATGCATATTAAATACATTGTCGACCTACGAATACCGTTACATCCACACAAAAAAATATACGATGACATGTTTTTGAGTTGACTTACTGATCTCATCTCTAGATTCAGCGTTTACTTGAAAAAATTATGAAAATTCATTTTCAAAAAAAATAAAAATGATTTGACTAACAACGCTGTTCGTTTCTTAAATATCTAATTGAAACCCTCATAAAAAAATTGCTTATGTAGGCCCCTTGTCAAGTGTTACTACTTCCACAAATAATTTGATAAAGATCAAGATCAGGCGAGCATTATCATCTGAATCAGTTGATAATGTTCGCGATGGGTGAAACCGGTCCTGTTCTTTATTAAATTATATGCGCAAGAAAGTATGTTATTTATTTATATTGAAGGATTACAAGGTATAGATACATATCTTGAGGAATTTACGTACATCGTAAGAGAAGAGCTTTAAAAATTTTAAACGGCATTGCTTCGGATGTCGACATATTTCATATTGACGTGAGTGAGTTCAGACGAATACTATATTTTATGATTAAAAGTTGATTTTGTCAGAACTCACTCGGTTGACATCTTTGAAAATTTCTAATATGATTTTATAATTTTTTTTCTCTCTGTTTTTATAACTACAATGTTTTCATCTTGTTTTTAATTAATTAGTGATTAATATAATGTATTTACATGTATGTATATATATAAATACACGTATTTATATTTGTCAAATACATGGCGCATTGGCATCAGCTGTAATGCCATGATTTGCTTTTTCTTAAATAAATAAATAAATCGTTTATGATCGATTTGACTGAAAAAATATTCATGCAAATGAGTATCAAATGGAAACGCCATGTTAAAAGAAAGACAGAATAATAAAGTGTGTTACGTACAAAATAATAATATATATTGTAGTAGTTGGTCGGTGGATCCTCGAAGTGGAGTGGAGCTACGCCTATCGTAGGCCGAGCTGAGCTGTTTGTAGCGCCTCTGAGACCCAGTCACCACTTGTAGTCACGAATAAGCAGTCACCCGTTATCTCGCGGGACGACTTCTTACTGCTTCAGGTCTGTTAAATGTACGAGTCAAGTTTATTTATTTAATTCTTAAAATATCCAACACTTGATAAAAAAATTGCATTCGAAGAAATTGTTGTGTATTTAAATAATGCTCATTATTTAAACACATTGCGAACTCTGCAAGTCAATTAAGTGGCGTTATACTATGCAGACAATGTACGTTTGTATATTTTATCACAGATTGTTTATATTCTACTCTTTGATATATTTTTAAATACGAATAAATATCATGTCAAGTCAGTTTTAATTATGAAGCTTCTTAAAGAGGCGAAACACTGGCGACGACACAAATAATGGAATAACAAGGTTATCAATTTTATAATAGTTGGCATGATTTTAAGTAATTGATATCATGTGCATCGATTCAATTTTTACTCACTGATTGGTCGTCAAAAACGATGTTA
The DNA here is from genome assembly GCA_028554975.1 of Himalopsyche kuldschensis. Classification (NCBI taxonomy): domain Eukaryota; kingdom Metazoa; phylum Arthropoda; class Insecta; order Trichoptera; family Rhyacophilidae; genus Himalopsyche; species Himalopsyche kuldschensis. Next base: position 6,483,013 of record JAHFWI010000005.1, read on the forward strand.
TTTAACCTATTACAAATTTTTTAAATCATTTGCTAAAGACTGCGGTTTACACATCCATATAAGTTAACAATTAAATTCGTTACTCTGAGTACGTTTTTTCAACAAGTATCTCGGAATGTGACAGGCATATAGTGTAAGGTTACACTGGCTTGTAAAATGCCGTAGACCCTCAACAGAACGCATATTACTTTTATATCCGCATTTTACAAATCAAAGTGTCGGCGGCGGATTCTTCGGCAGCCTCCGGCCATCGGGATCAATATTAGCCAGCCAGACAAACCAAATTAAGTAGTGCGTGATGTCAATGCGAGATTTGAGCACGCCTGTCGTCTTCCTCTCCAGTGTGGCGCACACAAAAGCGTAAAGGAAGCGAGATACCTTTGATATGAGATTGATAAAAGATAACCGTATCTTTGTGTTTGTTTCTCCTTTGTAGCTTTTTTGTTTTCTTTTTTCTTATACATCTTACCTTTGTGTGTACCCATCTCTGTATCTGAGTGTCGGCGCTCTCCTTCGCCCCTATAAGGTTTCCCGTATTCTGATATTTATCCATGGGAAATGTGGATGCCAATCTTTTTCTTCCCGGCAATTATCGAACGATTTGTCCGCGGCAAGCGCTTATTATTCTTTTCGTCGATAACTTAATTTCTGCTGATGATTCATTAGTAATATCAACAGTGCAATACTAACAATAAAATAATTACAAATACATGGTTTCCTTCAGTGATCGATACCGATCGATCGAAAAAAATACTCAGTTACCACTGATACCATACAACAGAATACATAATATGTAAAAAGATAACATATATCTTACTACCACTATTCTTCCACCATAAGTTAGCGAAAAATTGCAAAATATTTATAATATCAACCGCTGAAGCAACGTAGCGGTTTTTCTTTTTTAATATACCTCTATCGGATTACACTTTTGTACTGATGGTGTTTCAATACAGAATAATTATTTTTGCTTACCGTTTATTTACAGCAGATTAACATTTGATTGGATGCAGATCTCAAGGATTCTTGAATTAAATATAGGGTCGTATGTAAGCGTATTCGTGGCGTGAGTTTTTTTCTCATTCAAAAAGAATCTTGTTTACTTATACTAGAGCTTGTAATAAATAGCTATTTAAAATACGGTATCACTTACCGTCTTTGTGTTTACAGGTTCATTGCGCAAACCTTTAAGAAGTCGGGCAGCATCATTCTGACGGTGTCTTTCGAATACCGCGTGTTTTTCTGTGATCACTTTACTGAGCTGTCTGTCCGAGGAGACCTTTTTGGTTTTTTTGATATATTTCAAAATACTGATACGTCGTTCGGTCGCGCGTTTTCCATCACTGACTTAGATCAAAGGGATATTTATTTGGCTCGACGCGTCATTGCGGCAACGCAAAACGATTTCAAAGGAGACTGTGACAGTAGGGCAGATATGACTAAACGCTTTGTTCGACTCAATGTCTCGTTTCGTTTCTTTTTCACTTTCCCTTTCGCGAGATGTTTTCATTTTGTGTTTTCTTTTGCTTCTTTTATTACGATTATTTTGTTTCGTTCACTTGATTCCCGAGATGAGACCGCGGCGATAATGCCAGCCGCTGTTTTGCCAATAAGCCTTTGAGATACGCTGCTTTGTGGCGCGCCATTCCTCGCCCCACAAGTCCCACATGCAGCAGAGGAACCGCAAGACGACAAATTCTGATTTGCGTAATCCTAGATAGCGATATTGTTAGTAGATTTCAAACAATCTTAGCTCTGAAATCATACCTAATAAAAACAGCATTAACTCTGAAATTTTCTTCAAATCGTCTGTTGAACACTCACACACTCATTCAAGACTAGATACATCGGTCATCGATTTAATAAATAATGTATTCTTCAGTAGTAAATTCTGTTGGTTGAAAAATTATCAAAAAGCTTTTTTCAAATATTTATTTATCTTCATATTAATTTCCACAGATACCCTCGGTAGTGTCGTATTTGCTTAATTTACTCTCACCCATGTAATACCCTTTTGTATAAATTTACATCACATCCATGGACCTTTATGAATCTTCGTTTGTGTGAAGAAATCATACGTTCTTTCTTGCTTATTACTTTCATATTCGTGAAGTTTTGAGATGGTACTGAAGGGGGTGGGGGGGGGGGGGTGCTCGCAAGACGATCGTCGGGCCTCTAAATTGCCTCTTTCGCAGATTCCCGCTATGAAAGGGTAGTTTTGGCGTTTGTTTGTGTGTTCACTATGCACTAATGAGACGCTCGCGGCGAAGACTTAATAATCCACACAGGTGGGCGCTGCTCTGCGCCACGTTGGCGTCGCGAATCTTCTTCTCATATTGCATAATTTATACAAGATATCACGTAAAAAAATCACTTACGCGTATTAATGTGTCCAGTTTGCCTTTTTTTTTATCTTTAACCTGTCAGCATTTTCGGTATAATAGCGATTGTTTCATTGAAAATGTCTTCCATTACGCTGAAAACATCTTCTTTTCATTCGCTGTTAGTGTGATATTTTATATTTATTTAGTGAAAAGGGAAATTTGACTTTTATCAACGATACATGCCATATTGAAAAATGTAGATGAAGGCAGTTAGATACGCTAACAAACTTTTGAGACAAATTACATAATGTGTTTTTTCAAGTTTTGACATTCAGAATTTATAGAATGCGCTTGATGCGAAAATGAACTAATTTATTTGTAAACAAGCAGTTACTAGTTGCATTGACTGCTTCTTTGCTAAGAAAACTAGAGTTGCTGCTTTTTGGCTAAGAAATTCTTATACTTTTAGCGGATGTCCATTTTTCCACGAAGGGATTTTAGAGTTCTTAAGTTACGTGAGCACCATATTCAGTTTTCAAAAATATTTAGCAAACGGCATTCATAACTCAATTCATAAATTTCGCGAGTCACTGCCTTCTTTCATGGGACGGCAGTATATCAGTTCTTTCCAGAATAATATCACATTCAATAAACTTGAATGTATCTTTGGCTTTATGCGATGTAGTTGCGTTTTTGTGCGACGAGTTTTGAATGGTTTCGGTGTTTATTATAATTACGGCGAATGGGCGTCCCCGTATACGGCGTTGAACGCTTCTAATTCCATATGATTATACATTTTACGGCTGTTCCGAGTCCACCTTATGTACAACATACTGCTTTTTTCACGCTTTAATCGCAAACTGCCCGCCACTCAAATTCACACGGCGGTATTAAAAATCTCGTTTGAATCTCTCTTTTTAGGAGAATGATTTTTAAGATTTCAATTTCTGTGACTTTTTTAATACTTGCCATATCAATCGAATTTGTGAGTTTTTTTTTGTATTCGTGAGGGTGGTCCTTATTTATTATTTTTCCACTTGAAAATGGAAATAATGTACCTAATCGACAAGGTGCTCTACCTTATTATAACCAAATTTGTCTTTTCAAGCTACCGATGACTTCCATAAACAATGCTTTGTTTTGTTCCGTTTTGACTTGTTCTAAATAGTCACTATCTAAGAACTTGGTTGATGAGGTTTTTCAGTGTATCCGGTTGCAGTGAAGACATGTAAATATGGATAATTGTTTTATCACGTGTCGTCGATAATCTCGTTTATAAAACAAATACCGATGTGCATAGTTTGTCTCCGATTGGCTGTGGTAAAATATTCTTTTTTAGCAGGCTTCAAATAAATATACTAAAAAAACAAACGTATGCAGTTTTAGTATATAACGACAGAATAATTTAGAATTAGCTGTACGTTATTTTATTAATCGTTCCATTGACGCATTCTTCTTACGAGTATATCGGAGCTTGCAATGTTTTGTCAATATCACAACTTATTTTTGAGATGGACATATTATGCCGACGAGTAGCTAACGATTGATTGCTAAGACTATAATTATGTGTTCTCGCATTATAAGTACTAATACTTCTGTAGACAAGTTCTTCGAGAGTATCATATCGCAACATGCACATCGCCAACCGCGGGAAAAAATCTCAGCAGGCGGCCGTGTTAAATTACGGCGAATGTAAAAAAACATTTCTCAATGCGTACTTATGTACTTGAACATATTTTTTTAAACATAAGTAGATATACTACACATATCAAATGTTTAATATATGTATTTTGCCCAAACTAGGTAGGTTACATACTACCTTACATATAAATTTTACATTATAAGTATTTGTGCTGTTTCTTTTTTACTATTCAATAATAAAGTTTTTTTTTAGTACAGAACGAATTGCACACACATTGATATTTCCATTTCAAATGATAAATAATTTACTACTAAAATATAAAGGGAATGCATTGACTGTCGACGTCCTATTCCATTTGTCACCGAATAAAATAAGTTGTCAGAAATTTATCCAAAAGTCCGTTGTCGAGTGGTCAACATTGTTGGCGGTGTAAACGGTCTCGATTCCCAGTACGAGCAGCTTCATAAATTGATTTTTCAATCGTAATATGGAATTCCTTTCGAGTCGGAGTCGTGGTTTTGGTAAATGCTGGAGTCGGACTTTTTAGACCGACTCCACAGCCCTGGTGAATACCGTAGAAACAGGAAAATAATCTTTTCCGGTTAATGTTCAATAAAGAAGAGCCAGTATAATTATCAGTATAATTTCAATATTCTTTAAATAACTTTAGATAATTTAAATGTTCCATTAATTTCCGTAGCAATTTCCATTTCTTTGTCATAAGAAAAAACTATGAAACAAAATAGTATTTTTCACCACAAGCCTTGGTATATCGCAGATAATTCTCCGTCTTGAACATCATCTGCCCATTGACGAGTCGACGGGGTCGCAAAGAAGAAGAGGGCACAGTAACGATCCTCGCACGATCAAAGGGTTAATGCAAAAAACGACGAAAAAGTATTCTGGTCGCACTCGAGTTTGAGACGCTCGGTGGCCACAGCCAAGTGGGCGGTAAGCAGGGGTTGCGAGAGCCTCTTAACACTTGCCGCCACCAGAACTGCAGTACATCAGAATACAACATTGATTTACATGGTTTATTTTATTTGCATAATAATAAAGAATTGGTGACATGTTACTGTTGATAAGGTTAAGCACATTCATTAAAAAATCATCCTATAATACTGAATAATAATGATGTTAGTATAAACGCATGGCACTAATTTAACTGAACTCTACCTAGTTAATAAAATAAATGAAAAACTACTCTAAGTACTACTTTCACATAATATATATTTACAGGAATTTTCCTGTATATGATGGAGTATTCTATAAATTCTTTAGCTGATTCGTTTGAAATCATTCAGGATTAAAATTTAAGTGTTTGAAATGTGAATGCAAATAATTCAGACCACATCTGCACAACTCTTTTTTTTTCTTCTCCATATCCGCTCCCTATTCGGAGCATATGGCCGCCACACGGTGCCTCCAAGATTCTCTGTCTCCCGCCAACTTCCTCGCATCTTCCCAAGTCATCCCGGCGTCCCTTAGCTCCCCTGAGTACATCCTATGGATGGTCATCAGAGGCCTTCCGCGGCGTCGGGATCCATCAGGTTGATAAAAGAGGCAGGCAGGATTCAGCTCCCCTGGGGCATCCGCAGCACATGCCCAAGCCAGGTCCATCGACGCCTTTTAATTTTGGACGTAATAAGGGGCTGTACAACTCTTACATTAAAAAAATAAAAATGTTTGAAAAAACGCAGCGCAAACAGCCTAATTATACATTTTTATCTTCTGAAAAAGTTTACTGAAAGGGCAAAATGACAAGTGGTAAAGAACAGTGCATAAAAACCCGATGTCGACATTATTTTGAAAGCTTTCAAATATATAAAGCTTAGGCTGTTAATCACTATCCAATCATGGCTAGGCATACAAAAAAGTTTGCAGAAATATTATTTTTCATAAACTATTCGGCATCAGAGGCGTTAAGTAGAGTAAGCTTTGGCGGGACTGACGCTTTTATGCCATTTTCGCGCCCCTTTATGCTATACGAAATAGCCGACTAGCCAGCTAACTGTGCCCTCCTTCACCCCGTTTCTCGTACTCAGCCAACATCAAAAACTATTGGCTCCGTTTTCTGTATTGTCGGACAAAGTGAAATGTATTTCTAAATTACTATAGGACTTCTCCCATATGCAACATTGTTTTTAAAATGAATATTTTTTTCGAATGAATGGCTGAAATCTGCAATCTGAAATGATGTGTAGGGTCGTCATGATGAAAAATGATAGTTGTTATTATTATGTCGAGAGTGAAAAGAACGTAGATGTAATGAATTCTTGTTGGAAAAATTGATTTGTGTTGTCGGCGCTAGCATTTAATTTGCCCATACAATTAACCTTGCAATAGCCCAAGATTTCAATAAAGTTAAAAATAGAATTTATTAGTAAAATTATATTAAAACATCAAAGCCGGTAATAATACTTCTTCCCATACAATTTCGAGAAAATGTGCAAAAATCCTATTTAGAATGCAAATAAATAATCAAGTATAACTGATATGCGTCATGCCAACTCACGCGTCGCGAACTAACGAACGTAGATGTGTAATTTTTTAATGAATTGCGGAAATCCTGATTTCGCCTTAAGAGAAATTCCTTTATTCGAGCGATGTAGCGATATAGTAAGAATTGAAAAAAATAATATTTAATTCAGGTAATCGCTCCAAAATCGCAGTGCGTATATCGTACGTCACGGGCATCTGAAGGGTTAAAAGTAAATATGCAACGCTTACGTACTTATCAGGAACGCGTATAAGACTTCTTCGCTGATATATTCTCCTTCTACAAATTGACTTTTTAGTATGATTGGGTGGTCAGCTAATGCATATAATATCATAGTTTCCGCGCTTAGTCCGACTAGATTTTAATGTAATATTTGTATCGTATATTATCATCGAATGTACTTTTTTTAATAGATTGTGAGAGCGATGCCAGTGATCTGGTATGTGGGTAGGGTAATCGCTCTGCCTAAAGCTATGTTCAAGTCACGAGTCTGTTTCCAGGGTAAATAGTGCTTTCTCGGATTGTAAAAGTGTGAAAGAAGCCAGTTTTTGCTCTCTTTGTTATGTTTCAATGGATGGGAAATTTTAGCAATAACTTTAATAATATAAAAAACATGCATTATTTTATTTAATTAAAAATAAAAACAAATAACTTTACTGTGTTAAATAATATGTTCACAATCGAGTGATGGTCATCTTCGTGGTCATGATGAAGCAGACTAACATTCGTTTGTTTAATTTATTAAAAATTACCTTAATTTATTTATTCTGAAGATGATTCTTTAGGAGGCGAAACTCGTGTCGCTTTTTGGGACACGAGCGAAGAAATCAAATTCATACGGAAAGAAAATTACAATGTATTTTAGTTCTACATTAATTATTTTATATATTTGTTGATAGCTATTTCGGCTTACGCCTTCGATGCCTACTCAATCAATAAATCAAATTCAATTTTATATCGAAAATTAATTTCCACAAAGCTACCGCCGAATCGATTTTTAAAATTATTCGAATCGATGTTCATTTTTCTAGTAATGTGTTTTTAGTTGAATACTTCTGGCAAATGTCTTTCTGGCAAAAAGTTAATTCAGTCGTTACTAATCGGAGTAAATCGACGTGGAATAATTATGCATTTAATCGAATACGATTTAAATGTATTATTCAAATATCATAAAAATAGTCACTGCTGAGCAATGAATGAATGTGAAACTAGTTCTATGAATCAAATCCAACGGGAACTGTGTTTTCAATGAATTTGTGTTTTTTTTATTCCAAAGATTTTGAACTAAGCAACACTTCCGTATAAGTAACATAAAACTCCGTTTTCTCTGTTTTCCGTGACGAGACGAGACGAGACGGGGTTGGTATGATTCATAGTAAACCTAAAATATAACGTGTATTTGTTTTATTCACAAATCAATCTCAATCGATCATCGTTTGTTTCTAAGTTTCGAGTTTACACCGAACATGTTCGGAGTGGCCACTTGTGAGTGCATTTCCATTTGCATTTAACTATGTGTAAAAACTGAACACGCTCTTCACAGCGACCCCATTTGTTGGCTACCGGCTCCTGAATCTTGACGTGGTGTTAGGTAGGAAAGTGTTGGAGGGATGTGATTGATACCAAACCCTTCGAGGGTGCGAATAGTGTTAAGCTACTTGGCATTAATAGGGTTGCGATTTTCCCCGTTCCTACAATTTAATATGTATTTGTTGAGAAGTAAATGATAATAAACTATGTTTACGACATCTACTGAGGGTGCTTGTTGTATAGTGCGGTTAAATGTTCTTATACACTAATGTCTAACATACGCGTAGTATTATATTTATAAAAAAACTCTGGTAGTCATTAATTACACTGTTATCATCAAATACCCAAATATTTATTACAAATATATTCAATTTTTATTTTTGAGTATTTTTTTGCAAATTTGGTCTTATGGTATAAATCTGGCTGCTATTTTTTTAACTTTTGTTACCTGGTTTGCTCTGTGCACTTTTACTAAACGTCAGTTCGAGTACATCCGTGCACTCGAATGCCCGAAGATGCCGACAGGCGAAACCGTGTCGCTACACACGCATTTTATGGAAGTGTAGAAAACATAAACTCAAATTTGTCACAGTAATAGAATAATTTTCTTTCCATATTGAAAATAGCCAGTCTAATAAAACATTAAATGTGTTTCTTTCTTCACCCGATGAACGTGTGCCAAATTATTCCTACCTGGGGGCATGCGAACTCTGTATCGTGTTTAAGGAACCCCTATTAAATACCATGCATTGTTGTCTGACAGGCCTAGACAGTGTCGAAGGGGTAAAATCAAACGATTTCTACATGATGGCCTGTTTTCTATTACTGCAGGTTTTTCGAGTGCCTGCCAACATATGTACCTTGTATCTGGGTACTTACACTTCCTTTATAATAGGATCATGTTTCCATAGCACTGCGTTTTCAATACAAGATATATCATTGGATCCATTTTGACGTGACAACGTCTTATAAATCGATGAACGCCCGCTGCACGCACGAAAAAACATGACTCATTGTCCCGTTTGTCGCGTTACGCCGAAGGCAAGCGTGCGAGCGAGAGCGCGGATAAGCGATAGAGAGGCACGATCGGCCTACCGTTCGGATTGTGCCGCATCTATCTCTCTTCCACTCGATTGGTCGATGCCTCTGAGTAGAAAAGAGACAGCGGCAGCACACAACTTATACACCTGTTAAGTGAACCGTGAAGTGAAATGTTAATGTGGTTTTCATTGTTTATATTACAACAACAATTGCGGCAATAAAGGTAATTAATCCTTGAATTAATGAGTGCGAATAAAATATATCAATAAAAAATTGTAGATTTCATTTCACTCCTTCTTCGTATCCATACAAAATAATGATAATTCAATAAAAATGATTCCATTTTATTCATAAAAATATGCAATCATTTCATCAATGTTTTCTTATGACGTTGTCACGTTAAACTATCGTCCGTAAACCGACTTTACAGACAACCATTTTTTTATTTAGTATTTCATATCATAAAATATATTTATTTATTTAGAGCCAACACAGGCAAATTATTTAGTCAAATTGCTGTGGCGAAACAATGCCATGATCTTACTACATAATATTTAAACATTAACACATCTGGTTTTTATGTATCATTTACAAAATGACGATGTACGATAGTGGAAATAATAAAATAAATCTATTCATCTTTCCTTGTTGGGGGCACCGAATGAGTGCGGCACACGACCGTCGATTTGTATGCAGCGGGTCACGTTCGGATCCCGCGGCGGCGTTTTGACAGGAACGAAACGCAACTCAAGTCGACCCGCCGGCTCTTCACGACGCAGCGGACGTGTCTCGAAAACATCGTGATTATTCTCCAAATGAGACGTTTGCTTTTATTAAATGCCTCTAAAGAGCTGTCATTATGTGTTTACTTTCTCACCGTTTTCAACGTGTGGGGTGATTGTTTTTATAAATTTGAAATTCAAATTTTCTCGTTCCGCGCGTAAAGCATTCCCTCAAAGATGTTGCTCTTCAGAATTTTTCAAAAATATGATCCGAAAAAACGAGTTTTCAAATCGTCTCCGTGCTGTCCAGTGGGCATAGTTTACTACAATTTTTGATATTAGAAATTCTTTGCGATATCTCAATATACACCGCAAGGCTTGGTTAATACATTTAGACGAGTAACGACATTGGCATCGGTTCTAGTGTTCACAGCCTCGAATCCCATTAGGGAGAGCTTTATAAATCCATTCTTCGCTTTAGTATATTTTTAATATCTTAGGTAAGCGTATAATCTAGGTCAGTGTTCTTCAACCTTTTTACATCCGCGGACCGTTGAAAATTTGAAAAATATTTCGCGGACTAGCGTCACCCAGTACACATATTTACATAGTCTGTTTCCAATTATACGGTCTATATAAATTCAAACGCCAAGTCAATGTTACATGGAATATTGTTTAATAAGGTTTAAACTAGTAAAATTAAAATAAATTGTCAGTGCGACATATACCTTTTTGTGCTTTTTGTAATCAAAATATTCTAATCATGAAAGTTTTTGCGGACCGGCAATAAATTCTCACTGTTTGAAGAACACTGGGTCGTAAGTCACAAGGAGTATTTCAAATAATAATTATTTGAATATTATTTCGTCAGAATTTTTATGAATTCGACTGGATCGATTGACGGCTAAAAATTGTATACGGAATATTCTAGAAAATTGTTGAATACACTATTTTAACGTTTAGTAAAAAATCTATAAAACATAGACATTGTGATAATAATAGGATGAAGTGTACGGCATTAAATATAATTATAATATTTTTTATATAAATATAGTATGAATTACAGACATTTCTGTAAGACGAAACATGGTGTGTCAAATATAAATAGCTTTCGTGTTTTTGAAAAGTGTAAATCTAAAATCAGATTACCGGTGATCTAGGATTCGAGCTGACTGTTTTCGCGGTGCATTTAATTTATTAGTCGCACTAGCAGCATAAATATGCATTCTCCGTCACATTACCCGCGTACGTGTCGGGGTTGCGTTTCGCCTAGTGCAGTACGGTGCAATGTTAAGTGGCAGGAAGCAGGACAGAGAGGCGCTTTTAAGTCGATACGGCGTCGATGATTGTGTCGGATCTAAGGTTTTCAACATCGCCGATTTGCGGTCATGTATGAAGCCACGGCGAGTATCCATACTAAATAATATATTTAGTCGTTTTTGGCGTTATTTTTTTGAACATTTGTCATAAAAAAAAATAATACCTATGCGCAGAAATATTAACTGAACTACTCCACAATTTTCTTTTCCCCTTCCATGTCCATAAAGGATGCGGTCAAGCCACGCGATGTATTTGCATAAATACACCCGATACATGTCATTCATAGCGTAGAAGAGCTCTCTGGATCTAAGCGGATATTAGGCAGACCACTATATCGTATCTGTAAGAACTTATTCAAAAAATCTGTAACTTTAAAATCTTTAAATGATCCCAAAGATGTTTATGTATGTTTCTGTTATCTTCTCATAAAAAATCTTGTTGATTTGTCAACATTGTGTCTGCACGCACAACATGCCGGATAGTGAATGCAAATTTTATTTCTTTTTCTTTCCTGATAATATTTTTGACAATACAATTTAATCAATGGCCATTATTTCGTCGTGCGATCATTGTTTCCCCCAGAGCTGTCATGTCACCTCGTTAAGAACACCTAAACCTAAAACCTCACTCAACAAATCTGAAATTTTCAATGGCCACGTTGTTGATTATTTAAAGTTTCTGACATATTGTCATCAGCCGTCATGTTATCTTGCCAACACTATGTTTGCATTCTTTTTCTTGACGATAGCTAAAAACTATTTTTGACAAGAAAATTTTACCAATGAGTACATTATTATATTTCAGTTGAAGTTATATCAGTTGATAATGTCGTGGTCGTAATATGATATGTCGATTATAGTATAAAATGTCAACAAATATCATCACAAATGATTGCAGTAATATACACGGTACAGTCATCGAACATAATGAATGATTTCGGTCTTCTGTGCGGCACTCGTAGAAGGATTTTTCTTTATGATCACATAGCGGTTAACATGTGCTTACTTTTTTCGCATGGTGGAAGTAAAGTAGTATATATTATGATCTTTTCATCTGCCTCAATGATTTCATTATATTTAAGATGACTTAATTGTATTTTTACGTCCTTTTTTTAGCAAACTTTCTACGGAAGCCAAAGAATAACTTAATTATGCGAAACCTTTAACCGTCGGTCTGAGTATATTGAGAAACTCCTGCGAGATTTAAGGGTGGCGGCGGGTGGTCGCGCGACATCAAACGTTTTGTCGGCGGCTTTGATGTTGACGGGGTGTGAGAAGCGGGCGCAGGGCGCACGAGCTTGCGGGAGTGCTCTCCGGGCAGACCGTCGCGGCGGGAGGCGGGAGGGCGGATCTGAATCGGCAGTGTCAAACATAAGACGCGACACAACTTTCGTCATTTAGCGACTTTTGTCGGCGGTTTTTGTCTATTTCAGGCTTCTATGTCAACGCTCTAATGGTTTCCTCTGGCGATGGATAGATAAGTAATTAATTACACATATTCAATAAATAATATTGCTACTGTCAGAAGTATCGCTATTTATAGATGCATCATTAAGTATTGATGTTTATTCGATCAGGTTAAATGGCCGCATTTTGTACACAATATATATTTATTTAATTAATTTTAAGCGTTTTCTGTTTCACATTTATATAATTATAATAAAAATAGAGATATGCAATAAACTTGGATGAGGTAAGAATGAAGCTAATTTTTTGATATGAAATATTTTCCACCGTACCTTAGCTATTTATAAAATAATGCAACTATGCAAGCTATCAATTATTGATTACACTGTGTTCCCACTAAAATGGTGTTAAATTAGTGGCAATGCTTGGTGTAAAGGCATTTTATTTCAAAAAAATCAATTGACTATATTCGCGATGATCGAAACTTGACCTGATCATAATATAGATGCGGAAAAGGAAAAACAATAGTGCTATTTTGTAAAGTTCTTTTCTCTTCTCTAAAAACGGTATTGTCACAGAGAATAAATAAACGTAACTTATCCAAATTAGGTTTTAAAATTCTAAAAATAATCAATTGCCATTGATACACAGATTTGTATATCGAAAGACATGCGGAGTGAAACATTGATGGAATCGGTGCAACATTATACATAATCGTTTCCAATGTCACCATCATATTCATGAAATAACGCTTTCATATTGTTCTAGTTTGGCCAGACGGCTCCTTGTCTTAGCAACGCTGGTTTAAGCAGAAGCTCGCGTCCGCATCGGAAACGGTTCTTTTCGAAATGACAGTCTGCGAAAGGTCCTCCTCCAAACGGAATCGTTTGTCCGCTGGGCCCTTTAATTTAACAATTCCGGTTCTTTAGTTTTTCACCGGCGTGCAACTTTACCAATATGCTCACGAACAAAAAGTAACCGTATGACTGAGTCGTGTACCGTATGACTTGTGTTGTAATTTTAAAGGGACCAATCTTTTAAAGTCCTTTAAATAATTTTAATGTATTACACATCGGTTGTTAGTTACATACAGATTACACTCTTCAATAAACATTTATCAAAACTAACGATGGCAATCTAAATAACACAAACTCATTCAATGATTTTTTAACAGTGCTGTATGTGATTGCACTGAATTTTCTACCGTTTCACACTTGTCTGTCTGGCTATCATTTCCAAATTGAAAGCTATGTCTCCTGGTATTTACCTTTGTCTCGAACGACGTGCTATCCTTACTGTTTGTCTAGGAATATTTGATTGACATGTGTACGATGTTGATTTTTTTATGTCGACACACACTTTTTGCACCACAATCTTCTTCGACATTGTCCAAGCATATTACATACATGCTTAAAAGTCGCCATTTCAGCTCTTGATTCACATATGCTTGGTAGCCCTTTAAAACTCTTAATTCTTAAAAATATGCTTTAGTAAATATATTTCCCCTGTTCAATTTGCTTCCATTGGAATTCCTCCGACAATTATTTACACTTTTGTCATTTCTTATCACGTCCTGTCACTGGAGCAGTGCATCGTTCTTTATCTGAACAGCAGGACCGGTTTCGGTTTGCTTCCGATGTCTTCCAACTGAAAAAACAATCTGATGATCTGAATTGTTTTTTTACAGCTTTTATTTGACAGCTTAGTAACAAATAATGCTAAAGATTGGTTGTATTTTGATGTGTTGTATCGTTATAAGTAAATTAGCTGATATTAAATTTCACCATACGATGTGACGTAGTACTCACTACACCCAGGTAAAAATGTCTGACCTCTCTTGGCACACACATGTATGGTGCATGTTTTTATGCACTCACTTCGCGTCAATATTGCTGTTTACTGATCGGATCTTGTATACAAAAAAATGCAAGCACGCACATACAGCAAGTGTGCAAGTGCTTGGATGGCTTTCTTGCACCTCGGCACCAAGTCGCTGATCCTATCTTCAATCGTCCTTCCTGCCCGCGGCGTGCTCTCTACTTCCTCGACGTGTGTGAACGCAACACTACGCAGCGATGGCACATCTGAAATCGCGCGCGTGCCAAAATTATCACAATGGATTAATTCCACGTACATATATTGGTACTGACAAATAAAATTGACAGTTACACGACGTATCCTAAGCTTGAAGGATAACGATCTGAATTCTGCGTTATATAGAATTGATAAAAAAACAAAATTCGACGCCACAAGTGAGTAAATTATCTTACCTCTTTAATCAATTCCTAGCCTGTGTTACCTATATAAATAAAATACATTTGTTTGTACTATTTCCACAATTATTATGTAAAAGTCAAACCTATTTTTGCTTATCGCGAGCATTTTGAACACTAGCAACCGATATTTATTTGATAATATCGAATTTACACCTTCAAACATTGTTTTCCGAAAATGATTGAATACGTCAAGTAATTAAAAACGTTTTTGGTTAATTTGGAAATTGTATCCCTTATATCGTATTTTGCAACATAGATAGACAAAGATAATATGTATCATAATACGTTACGTCTATTTTGGGCTTATATTTTCTTCTATTTATACACTATTCTGAGAACGTTTCTTATTGTCAATGTCTAGTTGAATCACCATTTTATTCAAATACTTACATTTATAATTGAAAACCCCAATAAAGAATCACGCTGATTGATTGTATATATTATCGATGGAGTACGCCGTTACTTCGTGGTACTTCTTTGAGAATTTTATGAATGAAAAATTTGATTGGAAAATGCATTCAAAATTTACTCGAAAGGATGACAAAAATGTTAATAAGTATGTTTTTGCGCGGGGCGGGGTCTTCAAAAAATAGTAATAAAAGCATTTATATCTATTGTTTAATGTTGTGTTTTTGCTTTGTCATCACTGCGCCCAACACCTATACGCTTTCCCTCTACTCTTCATTGTTTCGTCGTCTCCACATTTGACGTGTCGGCTCAAGATCATCATCATCACAGTTGTCGCTTTGCGTGTCATCATTTCCGCTTTCAGCGACGCAATTAACACGCCCAGCCCCGGTGACGGGTATTAATGAGTTAGAGCTATTTTCTGCGATACAAAATACGAACATAATATCACCATAATGAGTTATTTGACGACCGAATTTGTGATCATAATCAGCTAACATATTATTGAAATCCACAACAAATACTATACTTTTTGTTTGACCGTGTAACAACATTCGGCGTTGCGGGAAACTCATTACTGCAATTGTAGTGAAATTTTATTTAAAGGCATGTTGGTATATTTTTTGCAAATTATTGTCTTATAGAATATATTTTTGGGTCATCTTGAATAAAAACATTTTATTTATACATCATTCAAGAGTATTATTTGTTTATTTATAAATTATAATTATATTTGGGATACGAATTGTAAATTATGATCACATTGTGCCTTACATAAATCAGGAATCATTGCATGACTCAGATATGAAATAGTTTAGAATTTATAAAGCACATCCTTGATTGATTGAGTTGGCATTCCCATATAACGGACTAGCTTAGTTAGCAGTCAATAATGCTTATTGTTAAGATTCTACGCATGATGAGCCCTTTACCATAGCTGCTTCGCGTGTCGGCTAATGATTTCATATGCACCCCTGTGTAAATTCCTCACCTATTTTTTTATTGAAATTTACTATTGTATGGAAATATATTGTTTCATCTTTTTAAAACACGTTCCTCAACTTTAGCCAGCAGTCATTTGTTAGCTCATTGACCATCGTTATATCTACATTGTCCACCTAATTCGTTGGAAGATGGATATAATGCATTTATCTTGCCAGATGTTTTAGGTAAACCTCAGTAAGATTCAATACTTTCGTATATTAATTTTACTCCGTCTTTTAATCAAATGTATGCGCCACATATTCACCCAATTATATATATTCCATTTACGTCTTTCTTATTTAAAAATTGTTACGTATGTCATTTTTGGCGTGTTAAATCAGACAGTGTATTCTATAGATGGGTCTCTAGATAATTAACTGGAAGTAGTTAGCGTCGGACGCACCGTGCATACGAATATCGAATATTTTTATTTCTCATGGAAAAGCAAGTACATGACATATAATGAAATGTCTACATACGCATATTGCTTACGGAAGTCGGTATTGACTACTTGAATTGAAAACATTGTATGTGATTCATCTACGATCTGGTAGGCTGAGACGAATTCATAATTAACTGCATACTATATTTGTCCATTATAATTGCTCATCGGTGCATACTTTGGAAATGACTATTAGATTTTTCGATCTTAATAATTCGTCGTGATTTTAAAAATTATTTGCGACGAACCAACCCATGATAGATTCGGCTATCTGGAAATTAACTGTCAGTAAAAAATTGGTGATTTTGTAACTGCGATTTTTGGTCTAGACTTGCTTGAGAGAATTATCTTCCGACCAATTATAATTTATCTCGATACAAACTAAGTGTTTAAAATTGACTAATTGATTTATCATAGTGTCGCTGATTTTTGTCAAATCCTTTAAAAAGAATTTTCGAGTATGTAAAATGAACTGAATCTAAATCAATTTGCTATGTTGTAAAGGATGGTTAAAATATATTCATACACAACGTGAAAACTTATTAATTAAAGAGATGTGTATAATTTAAACTTATTAATCTCCAACGACTAAAGGAAGCATTTTGATGTTACTTAAATATATTGAAAAAATAAAAATCCTAAATTATAGACGTCGAATCCATTGCCCGTTCGAAAGTGTCCCCCTGATATAACCTTATTGCTTGTCCACAGACGGGCCGCATAATTAACACAAACGGAAGTGAAGTTCCATTGCCTCGGTCATGGATAGCATTCAGGGAGAAATAAAGAGGTTCTCGTAAACAGAACGCATTTTTGCTTTGTCCCATTAGTGTCCCGGGAGAGGGCGGGGAACTCCCCCCGCTCGCCATTTTGACCGCTAGCGGGACCTCTCTTCTCTGCACAAAGGGATGAAAGTTTTCCGTGGTGGTTTTTGGAGCTCAAACGGATGGATGCAATTGATATTTTACCTGCCTGCTAGTTTCGAACAGGGGAATACATTATCTATTATACGAGATATTGAGCCTTCGCGTTTTATTCCATGAACACACCACTGTTATGGAAAACAAATCTTTGGCGATTTTATTTTCACAGTTATTCTCAATTATTTCAATTTTATATAGCTGGTCAAAATGGCATTAAAAATAAAGCAGAATTCCAGCAATGCCTTGATAATAGGAAGTAGAAGAGCATAATAAAAAAATATATATTTCACACTTGCGCGTTGAATAAATTGTCAATCGTTGTCCTTAGTGTGAGTTTAAAGATTTACACGAGACTATGAGAATGCCAAAAAATTAAAAACCCTATTTAAATTATGAAATATTTTTCAAAGTATGACAGCGTTAAAAACAAAATGGTTTCCTCCAATATTTCACGTCAGATTCTACTTAAAAAAAAACATTTTGTTAATTTCCATTTTTTGCACAATCAATTGAAGAAATGAACATATTGATTTTTATTTAAATACATTGCTGTGGCCAAAAAACAAATAAAGTAGACCTTCTGCAGGGGTTCTCGACCTTATTGTGTCCACATGCGCATTCTAGATTTTAAGATGCCAAAGGCATAGGCGGAATTTAATATATATCTATTCGGACATTAAAAAATACACAAAATTATTTTATCACGTTAATTCATGTTTTTAGCATGCAAGCAAAGCACATGGCTCGCTTTGGAAAATTTTCGTGTACATGTTACGCTCACGTAGAGGTAACCGTTAAGCAAAACAAACTATGAGTACAGGTTGTCCTCGACTTACGACCGAGATACGTTCATAAACTTCGCATGCGAATTTCATACAGAATATGTATTAAAGTAAAACAGGTGTGTTGTATATGTATAATATATATATATTTTTTGTAAGTTTTTTTTTCCATATTCCGTACATGCACGATGATGTGACCTCTTCCCACCGCTTTCCACACGTTTTCAATTCCATAGTTATAATATGAAATTTCTCCCAAAACTTTAATTTTTAAATAATAGGCTTTAAATGTGGTCATAACTCCCCGGCCCATGGGTTGCAAAATACTTATTTTAGATGGTAAATACACGTAAACGAAAAGATACAAATTTCCAATGTGTTGTCTTATATTAAAAGTATATTAAATATAATTTATTTCCAATTACAACATTTTTGTACTTAAAAGGAATAAAGAAATTTAAAAACCATTCTTTAAAAATAATTTGTGTCATCTATCGTTAGGCATGCATCAGCCGCTGGAAAAAGTGCCCCGTTATCCAATGTACAAAAGTGCGAATTGTCTTTAGTCGTAACGTCGCGAGTCGCGAGTAATACATACATATAATTGAGGACTACCTGTATATAATTTTTTTGATGGTGAATCCATATTGAATATTTCGTCGTTAAAGTCATTTGAAAATGTTCTTCATATACTACCGTGACTGTCAGTAACACCATCACCATGTATGCAAATATAAATTCAAATTTATATTGTTTATTATCCTTGCCGTTTCTCATAAATTATCAATATTTCGTACATAATAAGCGTTACATTATATAAATATATTTATATAAAGTATAATTTTGTATCGTAAACAAGACATTTAGGCATAATAATCTAAATAAATTGATATCTTTAATCAACGCCTCATTAGATCCAAAAAAGTTTTCAACGTAATCATTTATTTTTACTTTCGATGGCTCCGCGCGACCGCCAATTTGACAGCAAAGCGGAGGCTCACGTGCACGTATTAAGTGTCGTGCCGAAAAAGCTCGTTCGGTCGATCACAGCTAATTACCTACCCCTTAACTCCCGTTCGAAAAGCTCCACATTCTCTTTGACCTTCTTTGCGTGTCTATTTGTCTGTTTGTCCGGTCCTGTGATTGTCTGGCCTGCTATGTCTGCCTGCTCGAATGTGACGGAAGAGTTCGGCTTATATCGACCACACACGGACGCATTCACGTTCAATTTGCGTCGATTATTATCGAATTAATATTTATTTTTAAAACTACACATAATATATACATACATATGTGTATGTATGTGTAAATTTAAAAAAAGATATCGGCACCTATTTTTATTTCATACATTCAAACTAAAATAAAGTAGAAGCGGTTTTTTTGTCACTATTTAGTTAAGTTTCTCGTCTTTAGGAACGAACTAAGAGTTAACAAATCGGTATTATCACCTTTATCAAATGCCCTTTGGGCACGCTTAAAACTTTTCTACTGTTAAGTCACTTATTATTATTTGTAATTGCTTGTATCATGCATGCATGGATAATATATAAATGTTTGAAAAGGCAACTTGGTTGCATAGATACCCTTGCCTTGGTATGTTTAAATAAAAACAATCAACGGCAAATGAAGTTGAATAGTTGGTTCCGAAACCGGAATGTTGTACACCGATTTTTGACAACTTAAAAATAATAGTTCACCGTCACCATGCAATATTTTATAAATTACATACAACATGTGATATTGAAAGAATTTGCATTTTTTATCGGCCCTCGATTTTGTTCAACTGGCTTGGACGGCTTCCTATGACGTTTACCACTTTTCTATTGGTAAAGTTTCCCACGGGGACACCTCATCACTACCTCTCCTCCCATGCACGCCGAAAGAGGTTCTCAAAATATTTCAGATTTGAAAACGCAATGTTTACCAGTGATTATAAATTAAATTATGTTAAAACGAAATATTTAACAATTGATTCCGGAAAGAAAAATCGTGGTGGTACAAGAATATATAATTATATCCAGGCTATGGCTATAGAACAAAATCTAATAATATATCAAATCCATTTAGAAGTTTTTTTACTCTTTAACCACGTCACACCATAAGTCCATTGAAATCGACTGGCAGAATACACTATAGTCATGATTATTTCGCTATTCATTTTTCTCGCATCGACATTCAAGGGAGATGATACCGATCGATACTCGATTATAAATCCACAACTCTCATAATTTGAAATCATTTTTTCAAATTTTTGCTTTTGTTTTACCACTATAAAATGCGTCACTTTAAATCAAGTGTTGTAGACTGAAAAAAAAACAGAACTAACTTTAAAAAAACGTAGAAAATTCATGTTGAATGTATGTTCTTGTTAAACTTGTATTCGCTGATATTTCTCATCCCAAGTAATTACCACTTAATCAATAAATCTGTGGATACTTTTGCGTGAATTTACCGTGAAGTTTTGTATCGTAGCTTTATATTTAAAAGTGGTCAATCTGTTACAGACTTGTTTAAAGTTAAAAAATATCCACTCGTGTATCTTTATAAACTTTGTTACGGCATACTACTAATGTGTCGTGTAATGATTTCACGCCTGCTCGTATATCGTCCCGACCCCAACTTTAGGAATATCCTGCGACGGTCATATCGTTTCTCTCCCGGTCGGTGCATCCCGGAGTGTATCGCGAATTGAACGCCGGCTTTTGTGATAGCCGTCGGTGGATGCCCTGGAGGCCTGCGGGCCGAAGACCAGCTCTGCGTCCTTTGTTTCAACACCCGTTGGGGATAGCCTGACGATAAACAACTAAATCTGTGAAGCTATACGATGATACTGCAGTAACTCATCGGACTTTATTTTGAAAATTATTACTTTACCGTTTTACACGTTGGAAAGAAAAACGAAAAATCATAACTTGTTTAAAAATTGGGTTTATTTCAGTATCCGATTAAATACTCTTTTTCGAATATTTGTTTTAAAGTTTATTTTTAAATTCACTCTCAAATTTACTGTAAAATTTTTTCCATATTTGTTTATAATTGCTGATAAGTCTTTCTTTCGATGGGTTGAACTTTTATCAGAGCTGCCAAATAAAAAATGAACCATATAGGAGAGTAGAGGTTGCTAAGATAAAATTATTACAACATCCCATGATTGAAGAAGCAATGTATACAACCGTTCTGCCGTAGATTCCATCGCCGATTCCTTCCCATTAGTTCTAGGCAGTGGGCAATTCAGTAATTTTTAACTTTTATTTAATTCAAATTTTATGTTGAATTTCCATTATGTTCAGTCGAATTCACGACTAATTATTCATGTGTCTCAAACTGCCTCCCACCAGTCGAATACGGAACGCAATTGTTGAGGGTGGTTATTGACATAATTGAGTATTTTAGAGTCTTTGGCTTAAGCATGCATAGTATTAGCTCCAGCATAATGCTGATAGTAGCTGGCTTTATTTGCAAAACGCATGTCTCATTTCGGAAATTAACATCGTGTCTTCAACATTGTTGATGTGATAGCGGAACATTCCTGTACGGGTTCACTTGTAAAATCTAGTTAGAACATACATAAGAATGTAAAAGGTTCAATTGACGTATATGGATATAATATGTAAACGTATGTATCAACATACAAACCAGTTCAATGAATAATATTTTAATCGTGGAGATAGTGGTACACAAGTCAAATATGAATCAGAACATGACAAACAGATCGAAAACGTTCACTCGCGAACATCACAGAGTGATTTCGTGACGCCTTTACCCTCAACCCCTATTCACCCACACCCCACCTACCTCTTAACTCCACTCTCTAGGTTAGCGTTTCTCAAATATACGACTACAAAAATTCTTTTTCATAACTAATTAGCATTGTCAATATGTTGTGGTATATTATACAATACCTTGCACCAATACCCTACTTCGATTATTATCATTTGGTCAATTGTTTTTAAATTGACATGTTATATTTTTATTTTTAAATAACATCTTTGTTACTATCTCATTTTCACCCAGAAGATGTCTCTCTTTACTGAAATGTGCTTCTGTTTGATCCTAAATAGAACGTTTGTAACGCTATATTAAATAATAGGTTTATTATTTACTTTGTTCTCAAGTATCTCAAATCGGCTTGAGAAATATAATATATCCTTACACATTTTGAATCTTGTATAAGATGTATCGGTCGTGGATCAGTGAGTCATCTGAAGACGGTGAATTCCTTGAGGTCAACAGCGGCCTCTCGAGGTCTCCTGCGGTCCTGTGTTTCCTCTTCAATTATCTATTTCGTCTACTCGGTATATGATCTCATTATAACCTTTTCTTTTGACACTGTCTCAGGTAACTGCCACACGTCCTCCTCGTCCCACGGTTTGAGAGGGATGAAAGTGGGCGGCGGGGTGAAGCCATGTCTTTGTTTGATCGGTGCCGCCGCTTTGACAATTATTAAAATTTGCCTTGTACACCCCTACCCCTCCTTGAGACGTCCTCTCGCGGGCTCCGTCTCTTTCGCACACTTTTTGCGCCTTTGATCTTCGCCCTGTGACGTGTCATCCTCCTGTCCCTCTCGCTCTTCACTCAGCGGTGCGGTCTGGTTTGTCGGAACCGCCGGTAGGTTGGTTGCCAAAGGGCGGCGAGGAGCGGCAACTGTTTGACTCTTCTTCTTCTACTTATTCGGCTCACGGTCCGGCTTAAGTTCTTCTGCGGTTTTTGGCTGTCGCTGCCTTTGCATTGAAGAATTCCGTGATGGTTCGGTGTGAAAGAATCACCTGTAGACTGCAATTGCATCATAATATCTACCCCTTCTGCTTCACAGAACTCCTGGAAAAGTGCCCTTTATTTTTATAATTTGTGTGTAATTATGGTATATAATGCCTGCAATAAGATTTCTTCGTAGTTGCATACATTTGGGTATCTATATTTGTAAATCATAACCTTGTGAAAATATGGCAGATTATTCCTTAAATAACTGAAACAATACATGTACTTAAAAAAAATATTTGATGTCTTCCGCTTTTACATTTCTGTAATTAATTTGCAGCCTAGTATTGTATTGAGTTTACTCTCTTTGTTGCACATATTATAGTTACTGTAACTGTTTTACACATGCGCTATTATTTTTCTTTTTAATATTTCATGAATATTCTGGACTTTCAATTGATCATAATAGTTGTGTAAGTTTACCACGAGCCGCCTCTGCCGCTGCCTTTGACGCTCAGATATTGTCTTTGAGAAACGACGCTGACTTTGTCGCAATACAATGTGTATCAATAAAACTTAGGATTGGCTTTTAGCGGCTGCACTTATGCCCTGTCCCTCCTCGTTTACTCCTAGTCAAACGCTGACTTTTCACTTCGTACATACTAAATATACTTTATTTTACGTTAATACAATTTTGATGCATTCAGAAAACTTTGTACAGAGTTATAAACTGCTAATTGCGAACAACATTCACTAAATCACAAGTATTTATTACCGTTAAAATTATGTTATACGAGTTGTAGGCTAGTATTTTCCATGGATTCGATGGTAACTATGTGGAAATTGACCTTATATATAGACTTTAGAAAGAAAAATGAACGTAACACACACACAATAAATTATGTTATTGATGTGGCGTAAGCCCTTTTTCAGTGCCGCAAACATGTGTACATTGTGATTATCGAAAAATGCTTATGGAAAAAACAAAGGCTTACGCCATTTTCCCTATCTACAGTCGGTATTGTACAATTAAAATGGTTTACTATCCCACTGGTTAGCTTTTAACTTGATTCAACATTACGCCGTCCGTACTACGGTCCCGAAGCTGGTGTGATGCAGCAACAACTTTGAATTGTGATGTGAAACTTATGGGCTGGCGGAGGAAAGAAATGCTAAAAGAGTGTCGTAAATGGCCAAAACATATTTCTAAATTATTGTGGATCAAATAAAATGGCTCTTTTGTCTTATTGTATAGTAAATGGATTTAATTGAGCAAAGTGGATGCGACCGATAATTTCTTTTTTCAATTTACAAGGAAGTACATAATAAAATTTACTGTGAAAGTTGAAAATACTCGCGATGAGCGAAACTGATCCTGATTTATACATAGTATCTGTAGAAGTAGCATACAAAATTGGGTTTTATTTATTTATGTGTACAATACTTGGATATAGTGTCTTACCCATCGCTGTTAACCCTATTGCGAATATCTCGCACTAGTATTTTTCTCCGTATAGATTAGATTGGCATTACTACGCGTCAAGATAAGATAATTTCCCCCACATGCCCGTTTAATGCTATCCGACTTCAAAGATTCCGACGAAAAATCGCAGGTAGAAATTTTGCAAATACTTATTGATAAAAAAACGATGACGGGCATACTTAGCTGATAGCAGACACATTTTCTCGCCGCCGACGGCCTCCCTCTCTCTCGCCGATACTATTATACATAATGTCGCGTGTGTGGGCGCGTGCTGTCCCGCTCTTTGCTTAACGTTTATTTAAGCATTTTTTAATATTTATTTTATTTGCATCCATACCTGTGCAATACAAAGGCCCGACCGCGACGATCGGATTGATAGCATTACGAAACTATTTTCGTTTAATTGATAAACCGCTTTATTAAAATTGTTGTGACAGTTTTGTTTTCAAATATTTTGTGTTTTGACATCTTTTTTGTATTTTGATGGTAAACATCTTTTAATTAAGTATTTCGACTGAGGGTACTTGATGGAATTTCAATATCAAATTTGAATTGTTTGAATTTTGTACTTTTCCATGAGTTTTGTCGCTAACGACACGGGTTTCGCCTTTCGGCATGCATCACTTGGAATGCCTGAAGATACCGAAAGGCGAAACCCGGGTCGTTAACGACAAAACTCATGGAAAAGTAAAAAATTCAAACAATTCAAATTTAAACATTTTTTGTTTCTCATAACACTCCATTACCAACGGCCATATAAAGCCTTAGCCAATTGCCACTTAATTTGCTATTAAAATGTGTAAAAGAGCGACGAATTTTTGAAGATATTTTAAGGTGTTAACTGCCAATACCTGCTAGAATGGCATTTTCGCTCATCGCGAGCAGTATCAACTGTTCGTTCAGGTAATAATGCTCGCGATAAGCGAAACCTGTCCTGATAAATGAATCCAATATGGAATAAGAACCAAAAATGTGTTACTATTTTTAATATTAATGATTAATTTTCCCTGTTGTATGGTATATTACATGATTCATTTTAACCGACTAAAGACAGACTTGATAACTACTTAATATGATTAAAAAATATATCTGTTCATGCTCTGAAGAATAGAAAGTTAACCAACTTTGGTTTTTGCTTGTTGGGACAGTTTAGCTAACTACAGAATCGATTTAGTTAAAACATTCATCCTTTTGATTATCTTTCGACGAGCTGAGACATCATTCACGATGCATATTAATCGTAAACCCAACTGCATTACCTTTATTATCCTTTATCTGCAGACAGTGGTGTGGTTTTGATTATGTATGCAGTCTAAAAATACTCGAGGAACGAACGTGTGTGGCGAATCAAATGGCCTCTGCGCCCTTCTTTCTCAATATAACACAATACATTTGATGAATTCCAACACATTTTTGTGACCGCCGATATGTACATGTTACGGATCGAATAACTAATTAGCTCCTTGCTCCATTCACTAAATGCAGCCAATATCTATTGGCGGGTATTACTGTATATCTTTCAACAAATACTGGTTTCGACCATTGTTAAGGTTACAGTGATATATTCCGTAAATATTAAAGATTTGATTTAAAGCCATGTCCTCTACCGATGCGGAACGTATTGATTGTTAATTAATGTGGTAACTGTCACATCTTGGCGGAAAGGCTTATTTCGCTCGTGATAAGCGAAACCGGTCCTGATATTTCTAAAAAGTATATGTGAATGTATGTTTTATAAGTGTTTTTTACGGGAACTATTTGTAAGATAGTCGTTAAACATAAAAGTATTTGAGATGGACTAGTATTTATCCAACCGCTTTTCCTGCCCTACATTTTCAAGGTTGGATTTTAATTTAAAATACTCATGATCGCTTTAAATGCATTCATAAATTGCTTATTACGTTGAATTTATTGCCTTAAAATTCCGACAATTTGCTGTTTTTTTTGCGACCCATTTTGTAAACTTTAATAAAAAACTTTTAGTACAAAGTTTCCTAAAACTATCCCGTTTGAATCCCATTGCAACATTACATTGCATAAGTTCACTCGATTCGGGAAAGTTTTCAACATTTTTTCTAATACCGTCGATGCATTTTTATATATTTTTTCCTCGCATGAGCTTTCCATCCTCTCTCGTCTTAGTTTGCAGGTAATCTGGGAAGTCCCGCAAACGATTCGAGTCAAACTTTTCGATGCACTTTTCATCTGTTGTAATTGGATTATCGTACAGCCATAACTATTGAGACTTTTTCCTCGGCATATACCGGTCGCGATTTAAGTTCATAGCCAATCTTGTTACTGAAAATTTTGTTGCGAAAACATTTACGGCGAAGGCGCAACTTTATCGTAGGAAAACCAAAAAGTTCAATATTGTTATTGGCGGAAACATTTGAACGATGTTATTTTCTCGATATGGTTTAATTCGATGACACTTTTCAGTTATTTTTTTTTTTGTTTTTTTGCTGTCAATGAAATTACAATACGTTTCTTTACGGTATATGTCTTTGGAAATTGAGAGACTCTTTCTTCTCAATACGCTTTTTGCTGTGTGTCTATAAGTTTTGATATTAGAATTTTTCGTTGTCATTGCAATTGCACAATGATGATTGTACATCAAGATTGTATACACATTTGCAGTCAGGGGTCACATTTGACCACCTCGATCAATCCTATCCATTACGTTCTACGCTTTCCTACAAACATCGTAGATCTTGTGAAACCTCTTCCATTCACCGGAGACGAGGTCTTCTTTCGCTCCGGCATCCCCCGGCAGTTGAAAATGTGAGGCGTTGTAAGAGGCCTGATACTCATTCATGCGTGAAGATAAAACTTTTATTTGTTTCTTTGCTCATAGCCCGCATTCTGATTCGTTCCGAAATTTTTCTTCTATGGCCGCTTACTTTAGGTGTAATTAATTGGTCATGGTGTTACTCGATAACCGCCAAAGCTGTAACCCGGTGTTATTAAACATTTGATTTGATCTTCCTTTATTGTGGTCTACTTTAAGGCTTACCTTTGCCTGTTTCCCGCTCCCCACTACAAAAACCGATGAAGTAAGAATGTACCCATTGATTGAAATTGGCTCATAGGTTACGGCTGAATGAAATGTTGCAGATCTGAATACAATACATGGCTGAAACTAGTCGGAACCGGTTTTGCTCATCGTAGTGATTATTTTTTGTATCCTTAATTCACCCCAGGTAGAGTGGCTAGATCATTCTGACTATTTTCTAAATGTATTTTCATTGTGTTGTTAACATGATCGTCGAGAGAAATGCGTTTAGAGAGCAATTTTGCGAAAACCCAATTGATGATTATGCCGGCAGTGTTATTCAGTCGCCGAATATCACTTATAAATACACCGAAAGCCATCAGCAGACTAACGCTCTCAGTATAAGCTCCCTTTAAACATAATATCAATGTTTGTATTTAGTATTTGAATCATATATTATGTATAATATCCCCTTTTGTAACATGGTTTCTGTCAAACTTCGGTAACTATATATATTCAATCGAATATATACGAAATGAAGTGACATTGTCTTGCCAGTAATGCATTAACGGCTAGTAACTAAGTGAGTTATTTAAATTTCGCGGATATTTTTATTGGTTTGCAATCATCCTTATCCGTATTAGAAATGCATTGTAAATACTGTTAAGTTATTTTAAATGATGATCGTTTTGCATAAAATGCTGACCGCGTGACCATCATACGTGCTGATCTGTGAATAGTGGAAACCTTATTTTCAATTTAAATGATAAAAACATGAATTTGAAATTCCCTTATTACATCCTCGAAAGTGTACAGTCGGTGTATGGTTCAATTCTCTATGTTAGCAGTGTACGTATCCGACATTGCGAAATATAATAAACAAACAGATACTACTCCCTTAATAAATCTAATTCGGCGCAATATTACGAATCAATCGGATTCTTCATCTTATTTATTTCAGCAGGGGGAAGAGAAGGGTTTTGCGGAATATCGAGAGTGGGAGTTGAATTTGAATCGGGGTTGTCGGCGGGCTCCGCTTTATTAGATTGGTTTGCGTTCGCGCTCCAGCTTTTTCCTATTCTTCCCGATGCCGAATAATCCCGCGCCGGCTTGTTTGCAGTGCGATAATAAAATTCGGCCCTCCGCCGCAGCGTGGGACTGCTCGAAGGCGCGACGTCTGCGGCACCTGGTGGCGAACCTTGGCACGGTATGACCTGTCTAGTATAGTTAAAACAGATGGTTTAAGTATAATCAGGTCAGATGTGCATACAGCGATATGTTACTTGTAAGTCTGGCGCGTGGAAATTGAATTCAAATGAGAAACCATCAAATTATTTTTTTCGATATCATCAGATATTCAAACTGGGTCTTTTTAAATAATAAAAGTTATTGTCTTTCAGTGCTGCCAGCGTGTTATTTTTGGCACATTTGTTAATAAGTCGCCAACTAAAGCAATAACATATAGTATTGGCTGCTATATGAAATGCTCGAGAGTTGTAGTTATATAATAGTTTAAAAAATCCAATTTCGTATTGCTTTTTTATTCGAGCTTTTGCTTAAATGATTTCTTTTTTAAAATATGAAAGATTAAATTCAATTATACTTTGTAATATAATATACATCGAGTCTTGAAAGGAAAATATCATTTATATTAAATTCCCACCCCCTCCATCCCTTGTGTGTAAATAATTTTTCTAGAACTAAAAAGGTTTCACTACAAAAATAAAAAACTTTCACTACAGTCGAATGCGTAGCGTGTATCAAAGATGGCTAATTTTCAATCTTCATAATATGACTGGTATTGATAGTTCGCGAAACAACTTTTTTCTTCTCGACCCCTGCCGTCTGCACTCTTTACATAAATATTTCGAAATGCGCGATTCTTATTCTGGAATAATGCACCGTCGTCCAATTGTTGGTTCCCCGCCCGTTGCACTCGCTGGTGCATTTCGCGTCTCCCTGATGCATCTTGTCTCCTCCATTCTTCTCCCGCCCACTGCAAATAATACTTCACCATCTCAAGATTGAATCGCAAATAAATGCGGAGACACAAGACCTGCATTTATTTACTTCCCGCTGCATACCCCGAACGCCACACCTGATTTTTCCCCCGTCGTATTAAATTACTAGTGCTATTATTAAAGTTATACAATACGTATTGGTATTTGGATGATACGTGTTTGTTATATCTAGAGTGTTTGGCCATAGATTGATTCAAACGTTGATAGAAAATCCACAAAATAACCCGAGGAAATACCGGTTTATTAACCCCTGTTCTTTTTTTTATAAATTTCATTTTTTGTTACATTTAAAGAAACTTTTTCCATTTCTTTATTTTACAAAAATCATCATAAACCAATTAATTTTCAACCGTGTAGTAAACGCATTTGATTTGTATAAATCACGATCGATCATTTTAACGATATATGAATCCTTTTGTTTTTTTTAAATGTGTTGTTTTAATTATTATTTTTTTCAATTATTCCATAATCAATTTATTAAGATCGGGACCGGCCTCGCTCATCGTGAGCGTTTTCAACTGAATCGCTGAACAAGCATGGCGTAATGATATTATAAGTTGTGATTTTTTTTATCGAATGTATTGCTTTTGGTAGATGAAGAGAAGCGGAACTTCCTGGTAAATGAGCATAAAATATATATAATTAATTATTGTATAGTGAAATCGTTATAAATTGAGTATCTTTTAAGCATTTGAATAATTTCAATATTGATCTAGGTTTTTTTTTGTGCGTGTAAATAATATTACATTGAACTATTATAAATCCCGCCCTTTATTGCAAGATTCTATTGCAAAAGTATAATAAGACTCCGTCTGCACAGTATGTTTTCATAATGTAAGCGTTATATATACATATGGATATAATATTTCATTAAGCCCAGCTTTCTAAGTGAATTTTTCTTTTGTCGGATGCGATATAAAAAGAAATAACAATAACCAGCCGGGGAGGAAGGAGTACAACTACAATATCGCTTTGGAGATTATCTTCAAAGCAGAAGACAAGACTTCCACTGTTGAAAGATGGCTTCGTCCATGTATAAGAGAATGGTTGCCCCGGATTTATTATGATAAGCCTGACAATACTGGAACCCTCGTTTCGGAGATGGAGCGAAGGGGTATTAATAAATCCAATGAAGCCCTTTTGGCAGTGGGAAATTGATTTTATTTTTATTACTATGTACTTTGCATGACTACAAGGCAATCGCAGCCAAATGAAATCTTTATCTAAATTCTAAATGATTTGGTAATAGTATGAAATGGGTAATGTATCATGTTTTTCATTGAATTATCATTGTTATTATACTATCACACATAATAAAAACACCAAAATTTCGATTAATCAATATTAATGAATATTATTACACAATTAAACACCGATCTGAAACCAAATGTCACCACAATAGCGCCTTTTATCGATAATTAACAATTGTCAAATACTGTGTGCTATTTTATTTTTCCTTTCATTATTGTTAAATAAATAATTATCGCGATTGAAAATGAAATAGTTTTGTCTTTTCACTGTTAGTTGGTGCGTATGATAATTACCATGTATGGTTCAAAGTAAATTGACCAAACAATAACAACAAATCGTTATTTTGTAATTAGTGTGGTACTATTTTGCCGAACACCCTGTTAAAGACAAATTCTTTTATTCTTTCTGTATGATAGAATTGTATTGTACCTCGAACACTCAACTCATATTTTATTTTAGTTGCCGGCAAGGATTGTTTGTTTTGCCAGTTGTCTCCTATTTATTTTACTCTGGAAAACTTAAAATCTAGTTTACGGCGAACGGATTTGTTCTTTGATGCCGTCTTATGATGTCGAAAGTTTTTTAGTAATTTAATGTTTTGGGTGTTCCCCTTTCAGCATCCCATACTCTTCTCGCTGTCGTCTCGTGCCGTATTGAGTTGCGATTTTATAAATGGCTCATTAAGTAATTTTATTTAATCTTACTGTTTACGTTTGGTATATCGCATACTTTATTTTTAAATCGATGATAGTTCACTCACTGGCAGTCTACTTTGAGCAAAATCATAATATAAAGACCTAGACTACCTAGATTTTTATCAATCAGGTCGTGATTGTCATATAATTATCCACTTATTCCTCTCGTGGAGCACATGCGACGCCTACTGCGAGAGCTTTACGAATCTTCAATTCACTCCCGATAGTTACGGACATTTTAAACGAGAGTCTTATTTAAAAGATTATTATTATGTATGTTAAAATGTAACGTTTTTTTCCACTTATGAACGACTTCTAACAGTTTAATTATTTCATTGATGTCGTCAAACTTCAAATATAAATGTTTTCCTTCTCATCATATCATCGATATCACAGTAAAGATACTCTCGAACAAGAATCTGGTTTGCAAAATTCAATAACATAGATTTGGATTCTGAAGTAGTGATTTTGCATCCTTATAATATATAGGGTGTATCAATAGGGACGCTCAAAATATGTTACTTTGTCCTGCTGAGTAGATTATTCATTGCTTAGTGGCCAAATTTGAGTCAACCAGTTTGGTTAATAATCGGCTAACACCTACCTGTACGTCATCAAAATACAATATCTGGTGAAAACATTGCTGCTGTGTGTGAAAGTGTACAGGAAAACCCAAGGCAGCTTATTTCTCGTTATTCACAAGAACTTGGCTTTTCTGCGACTTCAACTTGGCGAATTTTGAATTGGGCCTTATGTCTGCACCCGTATTAAATCCAACTAACCGAGGAACTTCAGGTAAACGACCACAGACAACGCCTGATTGGGTTCTGGAGCAGTTGGAAGTTTACCCAAATTTGTCAAAAAAGTCAACTTTAGCGACATGGCCCATTTTATAATGAATGGATATTGGCAGACATTTGATGCTATATTCCATATTTAATGCCGTAAAATATGCTTACAAATGAAATTAAAATTTAGTCGAAATCTCACAAACAACTTGTTTTATTTACATTTCAAAACTAAGCGTCCTTATAAAAAGACCCTTATAATAGTATTGCTACCCGGCGTCGCTCGGACTAAGCGACCAATAATTATTTAATGTTATATCATTCGACATAATTATATCACAAACTTTATTTAATTTGATGACAGCCCATTAAAATGTCCAAATTCAAGGAAAAAATCTAATTTGCTGTCAAAGAAATGTTAAATAATACCTTCACGTAAATAATAAACATTATTATATTAATAAAAGCCGGGAATAAGTTGGTAGAAGACTAATTTATTACATTTTGACTAAATGTCTTCGCCGATAAAAATTCAAACGTATTTTCTTTCATATTCGTTTTTATGGCAACTTGCAACAACAATGCAAAAGGGAATTACAGACACACATACATACATACGCCGTTTCGGTTTTATATATAAGATTATATTTCCCACGTAAATAGAAACAATGTTCAACGACAGTAGTTATGCCAATTTCGATGCTCAAACTACTGGTATATAACTTATAATTTAAACGACTCAATTACGGAAGTCGCAAACGGTGTGAAATTGACAATTATTTATTTTACTATTAAATTGAAGAGCACCTGCTCATGTTTTTTTTTATAATCTATTGATTTTTTCGAATTTTTTTTTTTTATTAGACTATGCGTTTATTTTGAATTTTGTCACTCTGATTCATCAAAAGTAGATAGTAGAGCTTTTATTTAGAAACGTGTACAAACTTTGTTGTATTTACCATATTCCCGCATACAATGTGCAGGTGAGCGATTGGCTTAAAACTCATTGAAATTTCTACTATTTTATCTGCCTCCGTATAAATAATATGATACCTAATGCATAATGTTTCACATTGGTAACTCATATGATTTAAACAATACGAAGTCCAGATACCACGGTAATACAATCGTAACAGATTATTTTGGTAGAAAATTTTGTCATGAAGTACGTTCGCATGTGATGGAGATATTCGTCAGTTTTAGAGAATATCATCTGTGGACGAAAATAAGAACGGCCGTAGTTGTTTTGGAAAATGAGGGGGAGCTTGATTAATTAGTCGCCGACAAAGAAGTGTCGCTGCGTGTCTTGTGGGTGCATTCGTTACTTAATTGCACAACACGCTCCTCTTTAACGTTGCCTCTTCAATAACTTTAAACCTCCACACTTACTCCAGTTCTGGGCGACAATGTCTAGTGATGAATGAACGCGCCAAATTGATCAAATAATCCAGAAAATTGTTTTTGAATTTATTCTTTCATATATGTATATTATAATTTATTATTAAACGAAACAAATCTTGTATACTATTCTTATAATTTCAGTATATTATTATAAAAATACGAAAAGCATTTTAATGTAAGTACATGATAGATAACCAGAAAAAACGTATTAAAACTTTTCTTCTCTTTTCTACAATTTTATTTAAAACAGAGAGGATTTCGTATTAAAATTTTGTTGTATTGAGAAAAAAGCTAGCCACAAATGCGACAAACGGTAAAATCAAATAATGCATTGCATATGAAAATGAATCGAATCTTAAAAGTTTTTACTTTGAATTGAAATATTTTTTTTTATCTGCACATGTTCTTGGCATTATTTTTTTTTAAGTGACGTTGAATTACACGAATCGATACATCATGGATTAATATATATATATATTATCATGGACGGTAAATTATTGACGCGTATGACATGATTGATAACTCGTTCACCCAGTTGGTGGTCCAATATGTATGTTTAAACCAGTGGCAATATGCTTCACGTCTATTTTTGAGATTTTGAAATCAAAATATTAAATTCCTTCTATAGCTTGGGAGTTGTTAATAATTATATGGAAAGAAAACAAACACAGCGTACATTTTACGATGCATTTCCTTATACTTACGCAAGGAAAACATAACATGGCGTTATGGTTTGCACCAGATAAACACATCCCGTTCAGAGATGGGATTGGATTCACTGTCCATTTTTAGATCCCGGAATTACAAAATAACATGATTT
The DNA here is from genome assembly GCA_028554975.1 of Himalopsyche kuldschensis. Classification (NCBI taxonomy): domain Eukaryota; kingdom Metazoa; phylum Arthropoda; class Insecta; order Trichoptera; family Rhyacophilidae; genus Himalopsyche; species Himalopsyche kuldschensis. Next base: position 6,517,462 of record JAHFWI010000005.1, read on the forward strand.
ATATCTATGTATAATTATTTTTTTGTATGATTTGTTCTCGCACAATTCAGCTAAATTTGAAATTCAAGAGCTCCACCATTTTTTTAAGTTTCGCAACAATCCCGGTCTTTCGCTATTAACAATTGAAAGATTAATTATTTTTATTATATAAGCAAATAATTTGAAATCCAAATAGCCAAAGTACTCGATTTTTTAAAAATATTATATCAGTTTACTCTAGATCAGTGCTCCCCAACCTTATTACATATGCGGTCCGGTAAAATCGTGGACCACTAATACTGAATTAAAAATGGTTTTCTAATTCAAGATTTTTTCCCTTATATTGTGACAGAGGGACATATGTAACTAAATCTTGTCGCATCATCCTACCAATTATTATTAGTTAACAATTACTAAAAATATATGTAAACGTGCAGGCGAAAAAATCCTATATTTAGTATTTTTGTATGGTGATTTTAATGAATCAATGACAACATGTGGATATTCTTAAATTTTTGTATCCAAATATTTTTTCATATGGCTATTTTATCACTAAAAATAAAACTAAACATTTTTTTCCTTTCTTTTTCAGATTGGCTGTGACTATAACTAGGAGACTGAACGAATGCACAAACCGACCAAAAGATTTCTTTGGAAAATCATACCTTAATAATTTTAGGTAAGTGTTTCAAAATAACCATCATGTAATCTAAATTCTAAAAGAATGAATATGTAAAGGGTCTTTTTATAAGGACGCTTAGTTTTGAAATGTAAATAAAACAAGTTGTTTGTGAGATTTCGACTAAATTTTAATTTCATTTGTAAGTATATTTTACGGCATTAAATATGGAATATAGCATCAAATGTCTACCAATATCCATTCATTATAAAATGGGCCATGTCGCTAAAGTTGACTTTTTTGACAAATTTGGGTAAACTTCCAACTGCTCCAGAACCCAATCAGGCGTTGTCTGTGGTCGTTTACCTGAAGTTCCTTGGTTAGTTGGATTTTATACGGGTGCAGACATAAGGCCCGATTCAAAATTCGCCAAGTTGAAGTCGCAGAAAAGTCAAGTTCTTGTGAACAACGAGAAATAAGCTGCCTTGGGTTTTCCTGTACACTTTCACACACAGCAGCAATGTTTTCACCAGATATTGTATTTTGATGACGTACAGGTAGGTGTTGGCCGATTATTTACCAAACTGGTTGACTCAAATTTGGCCACTAAACAATGCATAATCTACTCAGCAGGACAAAGTAACATATTTTGAGCGTCCCTATTGAAATACCCTTTATAATGTGTTACCTCATTGAGATGCCGTGATACGGACGCCTATATCCGAATCGGGAAATAATATATTTATATTGAATAAATATAATTGATAAAACCAGTGGAATAAAAAAGTACATAACTTTGTATCTGAAATTGGCAACAGAGCGTCGAAATTTTTTAAATGCCCAATACCGAACAAAACAAAGATATAGACAGTGTCATAAAAAGGAACGCAAAATATGCTGAATGTAAAAGAAGCGTTGCAAATTATTGTTCATTATTAAAATGATATTTTACTTTTGATTTCGCTTTCCCAAAAAAATCGATTCGATTACGCACTTTCCCCTGTATTAAGTATATTGTTTGTTTCATTGAAACTGTTTTCATGGATCTAGGAAAGATACTAACATATTTTTGTGTAGGCTTATACGACGAAAAACAACGTTTTTATTAATCTTCTTGCAATAAACTTCGTTTCAGTAAATAGGTCGCTCAATCTTAGCAGGGCTTTGCAATTATCTGTTGAGCGTAATAATAATTAGAATAATTTTTAAAATGTGAGTTGCGTGCCCACCCTAGGTTTATCTCATCTTTTATATTGATAACCTTTATTGGTTATCATTATGGTTTTTCCGGCCAGTCGCGTTTTGACGTTTGTCTGACTCGGGGAAGGTCCGGAGGGCGGGGGTCAACCACGTGCGCGCTGCCAGTAGGCGGGATTACGCCGACGAGACGGAGGCATTCGGCACACGAGAACCCCTTCGGTCTTCGCTCAGATTTTCAATCCAGTGTCATTTCCGACGCCGTGATCGTTTAGCGTGTGCTGTCGCAGTTTTCGCCAACGTTTATTTGGAAAATTTGCGCGTGTTTCCTGGGTCGTTTTCAAACTTTTCGTGTAAAACGATTTGTTCAATCGAATAGGTATTTGTGAAAAATATTACGTGTTATGAAGTGTATTGTGTGTAAGTGTCAATGTCATCCACCATGTCGATTTTTTTGTAGTATATATTAATATTATTAATGTCCAAAAATATGTTATGGCATGAAGAAATATTTAAAACGGAGAATATGCTCACGGAATTAGAAATTAAATATGTGTATTAGTCGATATATTATTATGTCATTTGTGTGTTTAAAATTTTACCAAATTAATTATTGTTTTAATTTAATTTTGAGTCGAATATAATATCACTTTTAAAATGTTAACTGTCACTTCTTGGTAGGACAGCATTATTTAAATAAATATAAAAACGTTACACAGTACTACTGCCCCATACATTCTGATAAAGATCCGTGATACTGATAACTGGTGTGTTTTATTTATTCGAATATAATTATTTGCTTACGGGCCCTTTTCATCACTTAGGTAATTAACATGTTATTTCGTATTTGATGACCAATTAGCAAACGCACAAATTTGTGCACTCCATAAGCATTGTGTTAACATTGTATATGAATCCAAGGAATCTAAATCCTAGCTGGTTATTTTTGGAACTGTTTGTATCTTGAATGTGTAGAAAAGCGTTTGAAATAAAATATATAGTGTTTTAAATGTTCGGTATCCATACACCACATTTGTAGGTTTTATAACGATTCAATTTATCATTTTCTTAAGGATTCGTTTTCATAGAATGCAATCTAGACGGGGACGCGTGTTCGGGATGTATGCATAACACTTGATCCACAATTTGTGTTTTGGCGACTAACCGTATCGCGTGTCGTCTCAATGGGCTTATTTTTCGCGCGAATCATTTTCGTTTGATGTCGGAGAGAACATTATTTAGTGACATTTGCTTTTCCGAACAAGTTTCCCCAGATCGTTTTTTGTTTGTACGAACGAGCCGCTTACATCTTCAAGGAACTCCCGTCGTTTGATGTCGTTTCGTATCAGCTTAGGTATTACGTTTGAGGTGAATTTATTTGTTTAGTTACATTGGTATGATGACGTAAACCGGTGGCATTTCGATGTCAAATAGAATTAAGACGTAACACATTTTTTTTCTTCACAGTAGTAAGTTGTCTTATCTAGAAATTATAGAGAAACTGAAACTAACAACTGTACGGAATTCGTAGTTTATGATTTTCAATGGAAACTCATAGTATTTAAAGATTCAACACAAGAAAAACCTAAATTCATGTAACGATTGATCGTCAACCATTGTCTTCGTAATGATCTGGACCAGCGTAAGTGCAGACTGGTAAAAATTTAAAATACAAATTTAATGCACTCACTAGTATTATGATATTTGTATCTGATTTTGCAATGTTGTGACTTCACCCGACTGAAAATGTTTTCAGTACTGCGTTATCAATGTAATATATTCCTTAGTTAATAATATTTAGTTTTATTTATTGTGCTTATTTTTTTAAAAATAATGTTTTTTTTTTTTTTTAATTTTATTTTTAGAAGTAAAAAAATATTTGGCATTACAGCTTACGCCAATGCGCCAAATATTCTTAATTGTGAAAGTCATACGAGATTAACTCGATGATAAGTAATGAATCAGTTGTGCACAAAATCAACGATAAATAACATACACCCAGCCCAAGATCTCTATTTTCAATTGAAAAAATTTGACATTGCCGGGAATTGAACCCGGGTCTCCAGATCGCTTGGACAAAGCTCTTGCCACTAGACCACAGGAACCGACCGAATGTTATTATTTTCTTAAATGATGTATACTATTCAGTCTTTTATTTATGCTGAGGTTATTTGTCACAATATATATAAAAATGATATCTCAATTTAAACATTCACTACTGATCGGTGTCCATATTTACTCAACTTGAATATATTTTTTTTTTTGCGTTTAATCCGTTAAGTATAGATTTATTTTTAAAATTGAAATGTATCTAAGACAGTGTTCTTTTTGTAGTACAAGACCAGATTCGTTAACTATTAAACAATTTTACTAAGTGGAAAACTGTTGGGTGACTCGAACTGTACGAGAATAAATGATGTGAAAAGTTAGTGATTTTAGTTGTACGCGAACCGAAGTGTGTTATTTTATTTGGAGTGAGAAGTTAGAAGATACTTCCCAGGTGGCAGCGTGTCGCCGCGCGTACAGCTCAGACGAAATACTTGCGTATATAATATTACGTAGGTATATTATTTTCTATCTTCTCCACAAAGCTTAATGTCATTTGCTAGCGACTAAAGTGACGTGAAATGTTTGAGGAAACTTTGTGCCTGACTCGGGGAACTTTGACTGCCGCCCCGGCCACCACCCTCTCACGATCTTTCTTGATGACTAAGTTCAGATTGAACCTACTATGTGAGTATAACAATAATTAGTCGCAATTCATAATGTTATTCGATAACCTGTATTTTATGGTAAAATTTCAATATGACGCGTTATTCTTCACATGAAACACTGTGGAACCGGGAAGTTGAGTAATTCCTTTCCATATACAGTGTAACTCATTCAGGAGGTAATTTTCAAAAGTGGTTAATTCCAAAATACTTTTTTTTTCAACTGCCAGTTTTAGATTAAACTTTTGAGACCTTTTTTATTCACATGGAAAAGTTTGAATTTTTACACATTATCCGTAATTCTTTAATTTAAAACATAGTTAAAAATATTGATAATAAACACAAATTTATGAGGAAAAGGTAATGAAAATATTTCAGTTTTTCTACAAATGGATTTTACCACTTTTGAAAACTACCTCCTGAATTATGTGTTCTCCGACTGAACAAGTGTTTAGATTGCGATGAAAGACTAGGAAAAATACTCCACGAATACTGACTGTCAATGTTTTCAAACGTTAAAAAAATGTTAATAGAAAATGTAAATGACGATTGAACTACATTAATAGAATACTAGAACTACATTACTTGCATTACTATAAAATACTCCAAAACACAATTTCTACCGTGTGGTATATTCATTGGTGAATGATTTTTAAAATTGTGGAGTTAACGCGGTGGCGCCGCATCATTCTCAATGGATTGATCCATCTTCACCCCTTATATCCGAGCTAAGACGTGGTAAGACAGTAATCGCGACGGCCGAAATTTTCATTTCAAATATATTACCTTCCCACCAAGAATTGACAGTTAACACTTTAACAAGTCATCGATAAATTAAAAAGTACTCTAAAGTATCATCATGCGTGTCGCCACAGACTAGAGTTTTGTTTGTGTTGTGCCGCGAATGTTTTGCGGTCTTTTTAGCAGCCGGCCAGTTATTGCGGAAAATGTATTATTGTTTTGTATTGTATCTCTTTGTGAAAAGCGGTTTTGGAAACGTGCCACATGTTCGAAATGGCAATACTTCATTTCGGCTGACTTGTCACGGTGGCTTGACGCATTTGTCATTGTTTTTTTCCCCCATTATGATTGTTCGGATTGATAACATTACTTTTTAGAAAAACACAGATTTCATTGCCGTAAAAAAAAGACAGTTTACAATTCCGAATAGTGATCAGACGTCCAATATAAGTTATAATATGTGAAATGTTTAATTTTTACAAAATTTACTACGATATGGCGTAGATATTATATGTTAGTTAAAATAGTTCGGGGTACGGTGGAGGCGGCTTTGGAAAGAATCAAATAGAAATCAATGCTGCATACTCGTGTATTGTATTGGATGGTTCCATGACAAAACAGAACAAAAAACCTAACCTAACCTATTTTATCATATTTTCTGAAAGTCATGTTCTGTTTTGTCCGGTTACCGTATTGGATCATATATCGTTGTGAAAAACTGGTTATTGTTGCTATCTCCTAGCTATTATGCACACATATGTTTTATTTTACCAGCCTTCACGCACGGAATATTTAATGATGGTATGAGGACGGTTTCCGTGAAACGTTTTTTTGTTATTATTTGTTTTATTTATTTTAGCTTAAGCTGTCAAAACTTAACACTGATAACAATTATCCGTTCAGGATGCGAACTGTCTGAATACCTGAAATTATCAGAGCTTTCGAGAGTAGTGGCGATGATGAAGCCCGTCACTGACAACATGCATGCTTGGTATTGAATAATTATTATAAATATAACGTTTCTGACTCTCGTGCTCCGCATTATCAATGGAAAGCAATCATTGATCAATGATACCTTCATTTTTTACATCAGATAATATCTCTTGAAACTCGAATGGCCCCACGTAATTGCCATCCTGCCACTGTGAAAGACTATGTTGACGATATCAACGTCTGATATAAATCTACTTTGCGATATAAAACTTCGCTATAAGAGAAAAAGAAGATAGAACCTTAATCTATCCGGATTATATTAAATTCGTTAACGATATTTCAATATGCTCTGTTTTGAAATTTAGACTTTCCAAAGTTTTGCAACGGATCCAGGCTGAGCTTTTAATGATACGACAAAGAGGCGTCGATTTTCACTGATACGCGTTAAAAAAAACACGTTTTCATTACAAAAACTGCACTTATTACAATGAAATTTAATTTTTTACTCAAACGACTATAGCTTCATATTCGATTGAAATTTGCCATCATAAGTAAAAACTCACAATACCGGTCACTGAATGTCGCTAGACTGAAAGGTTCTCGCACGATGTATATATGAATGTCGCGAGTAAAGAGTCCATCTATGTTGTATATTGTCGTCGTGGTCACCGAAAATTGGTCAAATACAGTTTAATCTGCTTTCTTTCTCGCCGGTATTATATCTGTGGCGTATTTAATTAATATCCCAGTGAACTCTGGTGAAGCTACGCAATATTTCAAGTTGTCAATACATCCATAAACAAATTGGACATACATTTGTTAAATGGTTCGGGCCTAACCTGCATATCGAACGTACTCGCATGAGTGCAAATTAATATATGCTGACTTTTCTGTGATTCTTGATTAAATTAAGCGATAGGCATGTGAAACTAATCGAGGACTAACTTGCATAGATTGCAGTAAATTTCCGACTTTAAAAGTATATCGCGTGAGAAATGTAGTGGGCATCACTGATATACCGTATACGCTTCATTCCGACATTCCCTTCTGCTTTCTTTCCCGCTTCTTATTATTATTGAATCAGGTAGCGGAAGCTCTCCTTCGCCTGCTACTAATAGGTATAAAAGCTTCCTTTTTAAATGCGCCGCTCTCCCATCCTGCGCCGAGTGAAAATATTTCATAAGTTGTCTTCATAATTTTGAATTATAATCCCTATACTAGATTATAACGTATAATTATTATCAATTCGAAATAAAGAAGGACACTGATAAAATATTTACCCTCGTTAGTATTTTCCGGTTCTATATAAAAAAAAAATCTACGTTTTCGTACATTTTTTTACTGTATGGTCAGACTTTATCCTTTGTTTATATGAACACAAATTTGTGTACGGAGAATTATTAAAAGGCAATATTTAATGCAGATTTTAAATTATAATAACGAAATAAATATGTATATTTTTTGCCTTGGGTTTGTCTATATTTAATACAACACACTTTCGCTCTCTCGTTCACAAAAGTATCGGAACATATGTGAATTGATACTATTTTTTTTATTGATTTGTGACAAATCGTGGAAAGCTTAATTTTCTTACTGTATTTAACATTGAAAACAAGTGCGCCTGCATTTACCATCCGTGCCAGCGCATTTTTATTATAGTATTACTAAATATTACTTAAAGTCCACTAGCATAAACATATATAAACAAATCCACACTAAATATATACCCTGAAGGTCTCTGCCAAAGAGCTTTTTCTTTGTAAAGATGATAAAATAACAATGCTAAGACCGAATGATTTGCATATCGTTCTCAAATGAACTTGGTGGTAACATCTCTAATGATATTACGCAAGCGCCAGTTAAAGTATGACAATCTCGAGCATACCTTTAAAATGTGTGTAATATTTAAAATAAATAAAACATTTTTTTAATACGATGTCCACATGTAGTTGGATAAAGATCAGGACCGGTTTCGCGAGCATTATCAACTGATGAAATATTCAGTTGAAAAAGGTTATTTATATTAAAATGAGAAACATAAGGCTTATAATAAACAATTGGTTTAAGAAATTTGACGAGAATTTACAGATAATCATCATACACTTAATGATAATAATTACGAGAATTTACAGATAATCGAGGAGAATTCTCAATTTAATTTTCAATAATAAATGATGATTTAAATGAATCGACAGGAATTCTAAATTTTTAATTAAGCCCAAATTAAAATCAAGTGAGCAGAGATAATATGAGTTGGAATAAATTCTAAAAATATTAAATGAATCAATGGCATTTTTTCAATTAGACCTGAGAACTAATTTCTTTAAAAAATACAAATATGATGAATTAATACATTGTCTTTAAACAATATTCTGGACAGTATAAGCTCCCAGCGATTTAAGTATGACGTATTTTTTTAGTTATTCAGTACAGCAAATTAAATCGCCAAATGATTGTAATTCTTTATTTATCATTAAGGTAACAACCATTAAATTAATGAAGTGAATAGAACATCTGTGAAAAAAACCGAACTTATACAGCTTGACCATTCTATGAATACATATTGTGCTTCTATACCATGGGAGTCCTGTCGATGTAAAAGACATCTGCAGCACAAAGTCAAAGAGAAGAAAAAATCACACAGAACTAAAAAAATATTCACTATAACAAAAGCCAGTTAAACAATATTCTGCACAGTATAATATTTTTTTTGTTATGGGGTACAGCAAATTAAATCGCCAAATGATTGTAATTCTTTATTTATCATTAAAGGTACCATTAAAGGAATCTTAAGTGAATGGCACATCTGGGGATTAAAATAACATCTAAAGCACAAGGTCAAAGAGAAGAAAAAATCACACAGAACTAATAAGCCATTTACAATCACAAAAGCCAGTCAAAGGAGCGAAGGTGATTTCCGATAGATGTTGTTTGGGGGCGGCAAGGTTCGGCGGAGAATGGGTTGAGGGCGGCCGGGTTTTCATTTGGGTTCCCCAAGACGTTCACCATTTGATATTCAAATCATTAGAACTTCGTTTGAAAATAGTTCGATAATATTAAAGCGAGAGGTGCTATTTATTTGAATGATATTATTGATGCCATTTATACGATCTTTACAAGTTATATGTCGTGATTTAATTCTTTGTTGGACTTAAAATGGTAGTAGTAATTTAAGCAATTTGCTTCTTTTGAATTAATTTCATTCAAATCATTAGTGACTACTTTTGTAAAATAATAATAATATAATGGAGTTCTTTAAATAAAACATATTTTTCTAATTAGATGTTGATACGGAAATGGTTTTTCTATATGGTGAGTTAAACACATAATGCGGCACAAACAACCATATGATATTTTTGATTAGATTTAGGCTACCATATATAGATGCTGAGTATTCAGTCAAGCCCTTTAAGTGTAAATTTTTTTTATATAACTATTCACGATTTGGGGAATCATTCTACATGCACACATTCTGTGCTGCATTGAAAATTATGGCTTCATTCATTCAAAGAACCAAATAGTTCTGACGAAAGGCGTTAGCTGAAATAGCTACCAACAAATATATAAAATAATTGTAATGTAGAACTAAAATACATTGTTATTTTTCTTACCGTACTAAAGTATGAGTTTCGTACCAGCGTATGCATTTCATCTGATACCAGATTTTTCCACTTAAAATACAAACTTAGGAGTCGCCCCATCAGAAAATACCATGCTTCCCACCGGTGATCACAAAGTGACCTAACATATATTATGTTTGCGAACATCTTGTGTTGGATTGCTTTTTTGTGAATAAAATAAAACACATGTTCGGTGTCGTTTGCGACGCATATAAATATGTTGACATAACAAATATAAATACACTTGACTAATGATTAAAATACTGATGCAAACGTTGTATCATGGATACTTTTTTATTGAGAAGACGGTTGCTATTATCTCGATAGCGTATTGATTACAACCCTAGTCTGATTGCTGGCGGCAGGCCAGAGCAAAGGGCGCACCGCCCGCTCCAAACCAGGATATTATATTGGCGGCTGGCAAAGAAACGAGAACATCTCCTCTGTCTTCCTTTGACGCTGAGGCGCGGACCGTGCAAAGGAGATCCGCCAACAGACACTCTTTCGCCAAGCATATGCAGCAGACACACCTTAACAAAGGTGTTGTTATCTTATAAAGGGTAACTTTGCTTTTTATCATTTTCTTTTACTATGTAGTTTTAAAATACATCAGAAATGTTGAATACTAAAAAGCAAGGTATATTTTTTCTCATAAATGCTATCAATTTGTCGTGTTCATTTCGACGTGACCTATATTCGGATGTGCACAATGGCCACATTTCAATCTAATCTCTTTATCTAAGTATTTCAGAAACAACTGTTTCTCTTTATTAATGTATATTTAAAGAACGAATTTCATCGTTTTATATACTTTGTCATAAGTATTGTAATTTTATATAAATAAAACCCTGTTTGGACCTTTCATCAGTTGTTAATGATCGTAATGAGCGAAATCGGTACCGATCTTTGCGAAAATTGCGGTTCTAGTACAAAAAAATATTTGTGGTGTTTCCTAAAATAATATGATTTTATTAACCATTGAGTATGGTGCAGGTCAACAATTCAGGTAACTCCTAGCTATATTGTATTCTAGGCATGTTGATTGAGATTGTATCTCACAATCCAAATTCACAGAACTCAGAAGGTTATTCAGAATGATGTACATTCCTGTCGGATATGTCAATGGGATCCGTTTCCTCGAAAATGAAATCACACCCATTCTATTTGGTTAATGATACATTTATTAATGTAGGCACGTAGCTACGCAGTGATAGCGAAAATTGATAAACGAAACAGTCTCCGAGCGAGCGAGTGTCTTCTTCTCGCGGGTCGCGTGACACGACACGACACACCTACACACTCACACCCCGAAACAATTAAGCGTATTTTAATTAACAGTTTGCCCGACTACATCCAAACGCGCCGCGGCTTTTGATATCCCTTTGATGTTGCCGCCGCCCACTCTCGGCGGCGGCGGCTGCGAAAGAGGGCCGCGGGGCGCCCCCCGCTCGCCCCTATCGCCGGTTTCTCCGCCGTTTGATATTACATTAGCAAAATGAGTGACGATAGAAGCTATTAGCTCTCGGCGGACGAGAGCCATGCAATGGACTGAAAATATTGCTCACACGGTTTTAGGACGAATCGCACAGATCTAGTACAAATAATCGTTGGCTTCATTACTTTGAACATCAGTTTTTAATTGAAAAAATTAATAAACGGTGTGGATGCTATTGTAGAGTCTCCACCGATTTAACTATATCTAATTTTTGACCCAATTTATGAAATATATGTACACACTTTAAAACATAGGGTGTAAACTGTAAGCATCATTGTCTATACTGATTAAATTAAAATTGCTAAATGATGAAAAAATTTTACTGTTTTTAAAGTAAAGAATTACTATTTGTTTTTTGTTTATCATTCGAAAAGTATGATATACTTTTGACACACACGAGGTGTGGATGACGATATATGTAACTCTTTTTTAAAATTCGTTGGCTGAATATTAAGAAAATAAAAAATGTATATATATTATAATTCTTGAATATTTATTTTCTTGCCATACCAAATTTTTTATTTAGAAATCATTACATAATGATGAATGCTTCCTAATTTTTGTGTACTATCGATTTAGAATTTAAATACATTGATTGTTTCACCCAATATGTCGCCGTTGCAGGATTATATTCTAATAGTATTCGCACAAGTTTTTTATATATCTATTTTTAGATACAATCCATTTTTAACATTACACCATCAGTGCATAAAACGTTTGTTTTTAATCGTTCGACACACTGACACAATTCAGAAATATTGAGTTTGGCAGTAGATATTATCTATGGTTATCGCAATAATTGACTGCATTGTCATATTTGTATTTGTTATAAATTTACCTCTACTTATTTTACGAATCTTCTAAGCTTTTCTTCGGTTGTATCTGGCCCTGAAACTTTCGATAACGTATGGCTCGCTATTTTTCCTCTGTTATTCTTCATAGTCGCAGGTACGTATTTTTTTGTCAATCGAATTCTCGAAATACCCAATTACTCAAGAGATTGTCATCGATTGTGTAGTATGGATATGACATTTACTTGAAGAAATTGACTCCAAAAATCACATCATATCTCTAACATATATTCCGATTGTAACCCACTATAAGTTATTAAACGAATAAAGCTAGAACATTTCAATTTCAATTTTAATTCACAATAACTATGATGCGTAATGCGATGAAAGTTTGTATCACCAATCTGTCAACTTGTTCAGAACAATTTTAATCGAAACGGTACTCAGTCTCATGTCAGAATTATTTATAACAATTTGTTCGAGTAATTTCAAACATTGTCACATGCAATCTTAAATTCATTACTGCTATAAAATTGACTTATTACGTGATTATTGTGTACATGCATTTTTGTCCACGATAACAAATTATTACAAATGGTTATGCATTGCTTTCCGCGTTTAATTTAGTGTATTGCGAAGTGTCGTATGCCCCAAAATAATCTAAAAAATTAGTATTACACATAAATAATTCGTCTTCAGAATGATAGCAAAAAAAAGTGTCGATTCTGGCACGCTGCCAACCCGCATAATAAAAACATGCACATTAATTTACGACTTTACCAATATTAACTGGAGTCCATGAAAATATCTCGATTCATAAAAATAAGTAGTTTACCGTAAAGATATCGTAAATTTTATTTGAAAGCTAGATTTGTGGTTGGATTCATTTTTTGATAATACACAACGAGCGACTAATCTTTATACTGAATTAACAAATGAATCATTTTCTATTTTTCGCCTGTTCGACTATCCTTGGGAAGTATTTTTAACTTATCTTCCAACAGCTAACATTTATCGAAACAAGATCAAATACAATTTGCTTGCTTGTTAAATATTTGTGGAAATCCTGATAATTGATGATATTGACATTTATCACAAACTTTACAATGTCTGCATTTCTGGATCGAATGTTTATATGTTTATTTACTCTAAGGACTTGGAATGTTATTATTGAAAGTCCCTTAAAGACAATTATTTGAGCTGATTCGATTAAATACTCATATCTTCGCTTAAATTCTAACAAATAGTCAGTTTTATCCCAGTGTTCAATAACTAGCAAAACTTAATATTTCAACACACTGATTCAATTTCATACACACTTTGTTGCTAACTCTCTTTCACTTCAATAATGTTTATATTCAATGGATGAAATAGATGCATTGTAGATCGATCAATAGATCTAAAATCACCAAAAATCGAAATAATTATATCAATACTTACGATAATTCAAGAATGAAAACGACGATATCATTTATAAAACACTTCGAAATTACAATATTGTCAATCGATTTGTGTCAAAAATATATATAGTAGCATAATCATATATACATTTAACAGTAAATAATTTTGAAAATTTCAACGGGCAGTGAATTTTCAGTAAAAGCAATCTTTTATTATGTTATTTTATAACTCGCAGTTTATATATAAGATCCCATGATATGAGGGAATTCATGCAGTTGTGACGAATAGCTAATTAGTTGTCTACCTCATCATTTTTCTGTCTGCGTTACGGGTAAAATCCACACATGAAAATTTCCATATAATTATATGTTCCCGTCTCGTCGCAGGGTTTCCAGGTCGTCTCAGGGCGCTCCCGTTTCTACACAAGTAAGTACGAAGCTACTTGTATCAGAGCGCGAATCTTTGCGTCGAGTCTCTTTCATCTTTGACGGGAACTCTGGCAGTGCCATCCTATCATATAATACCTACACATTATATGTATCACATTCGAAACTCCAAGATCATTGGCGGGTTCCATAATTTCGTCAAACCTGTTTTAATTCCTCATTCTGAGAGAACTAGATGAGCCACCTTAAATTGAAGAACCACAAATGTTTTTGAAAATTACCGCCTGTAAAAGACACATAAGATTAGTAGTTTTTAAGCTTATTGAAATTAATTTTACCGCCTCTAATATAAGAAATGCAAGTGTTATATGCCGCGATATCGTGACACTCACCCACAAAAGTTGACTCCCTGCTCAGTCTGATGATCCGAACCAGAAAAAAACAAAATTAGCCCTAAGCATCTTGTGTTCAGCCACTTAGATGCTGTTTATAGTGCATAGCTGCCCCAACTTATTGGACTCACTACACCCCCCTTTTTTCAGAAAAAATAGACACAACTCCAGAAATTTACATACATATATAACAGCAAAAATGTAGTAAAATAGTGTCCACGCCACATCTTAATAATTTGGATAAATTTTTCATAGGAAAACAATTAAATTTCGACATTTCTGTAAAACAGGTCTTACAAAACTTCATTGACTCCCTTTGGCCCTCTTAAGGAACCTGTGGTCTAGTTTATCGATTCGCCAATTTGCTACAACGATGAAATTTATTATTCTATCATATGTGCTAGTATAAAATTGTACTTTCGTGCTATTATTACAAAATTATTTTGACTGAAAACAGTAAAAGGGTTTCCTGAAAAAAAAACGAATTTGGGTTTTATAATTGTTGGAACGAATGGGTGGATTGTTTATCTATTAAAAAAGATTCAGAATCATACATGTAAAATCAAGTAGTTTTACATACTGTAATTTATTTTCTTTCCCTCAGTAGGACTAGAATATCCTAAAATAAAGACGTCACTGCTAACAGTGTTACTACTTTACTTGATCCCAGTTGCGGGCTGACTTAACTCCTGACTTGTGTAAGCTGTGTCAAGCGATTCCGACATCGCAGCTTTTACTTTTTGCCGATATTAATCCAAATACTAATGTCGACTCGAGTCTAGTTAGTATATTTGAATTACTTGACAAACTCTTGATATATTACTTTACAAGAGTTAATGTATCGCCGATGTTTTGTTATTCATTATAATTATATGCATGCATACACTGTCTCATTGGAACCGGTTTCCATTTTTATTTTTAAATTGTTCAAATAGCTATCTACAAGATATATCAAATAAATTCTGTAGAACTTTTTTTTTTCGCCGTATTATAATCGAGTTCTACCAAGATAATTCCAATTCCATCATTACTTAAAAGATACAAATAATTTCCGTGCGGCCTCCTATTGTGGTATTATAAAAAAATACCATAAATATAATTCCAAATCGACTCGTAGCCTCTAAATATTCTCATGCTAAGTATTTGATCCTCCCATCAGAATTATATCCTAAAAAAAAACATCACAGCAAGCAATTAACATCCAGGAAGTACACATATTATATATATTAATATTTTTGAACGCCTCATCCTTTCACCTCATTATGGATGTATGTATATATCCCTAGTTTTGCCACTGAATATTATCTTAATACGTCACATTCAATACAATTAGCCTAACTACGAAATAATTTTCTGCGAACGGAGCTTAATTTACTAAAGATGTTATCCTAATCCACCGCTTATCTATACTAATCGCAACGTTAATATATTTGTTATATGAATGATTGATGTCTTGTAAAATATAGATAAACGCGAATCGATAACATTTAATTTTTAAATAGACAATTTCCATTTCGCTCTATGTTACAAATTAGGATATTGAAATTACTGCAATTCGTATTTTTGATAAATAAGTTTCTTTAAATGACATACTTACATAAAATACGAAAAGTTTGAAACAGATTTTGCGACATCGCATCTGTAATAAACTAAGCAACATTAATTTAAGATGTAACAGTTTGCTAGCCGTTTATTAGCCAGGAGCCGTAACGTCAGAAAAATCTTAAATCGTCCAGGTGTAATTGGAAAACAGCAACTAATCATGTCGGTAAATTATTGTCTGCGTATAATCCGCATCACCCCCATCCATACGTCGAATGTAAACGCTCAATGCTGTCGTTTGATCGCGTCGGCCCTCCGACCCTCTGCGACTTTCCCGGTCGCCAAACTTCGCCATCTTCATCATGTCGAATTCGCAGAAACTTTGATATTTCACTCGCTCCTTCGCCGTTTACTTTGCCCGCTTATTATATACCTGCACTTGTGATATAATATGCCTCCGCGCTCGGTGTGATTTTGTAAATCGTGTTTCACTTAAACGTTAAACGCCGGAGATCATAATAATTAGACGTGACTATTTAAACGTTTGAAAGCTATAGTCGTATGGTCATGCTGCGTTTGCCCGCCTTTGAGAAAATCAGTTGAATAAATGTCACTAATTAAATCGTGATACCGATTTTTACTTATATAACATTGAATTTTCGCAGGAGACGCGTCCTTTCAGTCCGCCCTATTAAAACATAAGATGTAATAAAAAAAATAGAAAACTCTCATACATTTTTTTTTAAATAATCCCAGCCAGGGAACACTGACCTATCGCCCTCTCACCATTCAAACGTTTTGTGTTTTTTGAAAATTATTCTAATATTATACTTAAAGATTAAAATCGTTTTTCGATTGCTGAACAATTTGACTTTGTGGAGAGAGGTGGTTATGCATTTAAACCCTTCATATATGTATGTAGATAACGAAGAAAACGTTGTTTTTATTTTGTATGCTATACATTTTTACAGAGATGCTGGTTGCATTTATTCTATTGTTAAAGAAAATAGCGAGAATCTGGCGATGACAACCTAATATTCTTTGATGCGGTACATACATTCAACTTCACTTCATTATTACATTTTATGCCATTCTGAAAAACGAGGCTGTCAAAGTTGGGAGAGGAATTATTGTGGAACTGCGGACGCAGCGTGACACCGACCCGTCGCGTCGCTTGATATGAGCTTATTCTTCCATTCCGCTGCCTGCTGTAAATCCATCAAACCAGTACCCACAATGCGGGGAAACTGTTTCATTGGCTTTGATAGGAATTCTTACATTTATTCTAGATTCTCAGTTTTAACAAGGTCTGGTTTTAGTGATATACATATATGCAAGGAATAACTGGCATTTGTTAGCTTGGCTTTGTTTCTTGCGTTTTAAATATATATTGACTTACCACTCTTACCAGTGCTCACCCACCTCATTAAAAACCCGGCAATGGCAGTGGAAACCTTAGCGCATCTACATTTTTTGCGACAGGAAACCTCTCATGGGGTGATTGTATAGACTTTGTTTGGTGTCTTGCGCTTACCTATACAGCAATGTTGGGTTAATTTGCTAATTGCACTCCAGATAACACCGACTTTACCAAACGATGTGTCCAACATCATGTAATATACTGTGCGGTACATTCACTTGTTCAACTGTTGTTAGCGCCGCCGCTACGAATTCAGTGGTCGTAATCAAGGGGCTTAAACTGTGTTCATAAAGGTTTGGTTTACTCCAATGCACAACATTATAACAATTATTTGGTAAAAGTAAGATGTCTTTATCTGGACCTTCTAAACCACCTGCTTTTTATATTACTTCTGTGATACTACAGTCCCAGTTAGACTTTAATTTTGTTCATCGCCTTCATCCAATCAACATGGCAATCTGATCACATTGCTTTGAAAATTTTCGTGAAGCCGCATGCCCGTCGAATAGAAAGTGATTTTCACTTTCAACGAGACCATTTTTTCCAACAATAACTTTTGTTTTCCCATTTGGTTGATGTTTTATCATTTAACAGTTCCGACTTCTGTTTTATTTGCTAGTATCTAATGAACTGTATACTGGTGCTGAAATCGTTACGACTAGTCTTCTGAAACGTAGATAAGATCCCGATCGCATAAATATAATACAGATATAATATGTGAGCTTTGCATGATGGGAAATGTATCAATCGAATTACAAGCGATGCGAGCGATATTAATTTGTGAGTATCGCCGCTTTAAGATTATTATGCCGAGGTCTGTCGGTCTCTTCAATTCGCTGCTTCTCTTGCTTTGATGCCTGAATATTAAATGCTGGCGGTGCTCGGTATCGCTGGATGAGGCTGTGTATGCGTGCCGAACCATTTTCGCTTCAATGATTCATCGTTCTAGAGGTCATTATGCGCGACACCTTTCATTATTTTCCAAGAAGAGTTGCCTCAACTGTACACCATAATGTAATTTAATGATATAACACACATAGATTATACCTGTATGATCTGAGCACTATACGATTTTAAACCTTGTTTGTTGTATCTAGCGGGCAACGTTCTGGGCTCATATGGTGCTGTGTCTAAGGTTTTCTAATTGTCTAATTTTCAATCGGTTCGACAAGGTTTAAATTTTTATTCACACTATTCGCCTGATCTTTTTGGCCTCTTCTATGTCTACTTACAAAAACAGGTCATTCAAATATCGAGCAGTCTTCCACTAAATCAAACCCATCACATCAAAATTTTGATCAATTTCACTTGAATAAGAAAGTTTTCTTCATGTTTTCATCAAAATGATATAGCATGCATGGACCTACATCAGTCGGGCTTATGTGGTCCTTAAAATATAGAACTGATTGTAATTTAAAACATGTGAAAAATCTAAAATAACTAATTTAACCGTTTCTATTTAATTAATCTTCATTGAATTCTAGTTGAAGTATTAATAACAAAATGCAATTATTTTGAAATATGTTTCAGGTATATAATATAATATGTTTATCAATTTAAAATTGATAAAAAATAACACCATATGTATTGAGTAGCCGTGTAGGGAAATACAACTTTTCAACGGTGTCGATAAAATTCAAACAAGTCGAGTGAAAATAAATTGCGCCTGCGGATGGAAGGTGCCGATGTTGAAAAGCTCTCGAAAGCTGTGGCGCGATTCAACGGTGTGGGCCGAATCAAGTTCCATATCAAAGGAAATAGTGAGACTCGTCTCCCCGTGCCCCGCGATCTTCTTCTTTTCGCGTCGCCGCCTCTTCGACAAGTTATCGATACAAAAATGGGTTCGGGAGGAAGAGCCCCTTAAATATGCGATAATTAATTCCGCGTAAAATAACATTTTTTTATATGAACACTCGTGTCGCACCTCGCTTTATTGAATTGAATCGATGTCAGATGGTAACACCTTTTTTATTCACACCAGCATATCAAGCAGTCATACATAACCGATTCTGTGTTCAGTTCTAAAAGTTCTTTTCAATTTATCTGTCGATTTAGTAACATGTTTATTACTTGATTAGTTTTCTTACGCATAAAATAATAATGACAGCTGTAATGCCATGTATTGTATTTTTATTTTTCCAATAAATAAATAATTTCGTTAATCAATACTTATAAGCTCGCCATCAAACTAAAATATGAGACCAGAGTTGTTGGAAATTTTGGGTAACATTGACCGACACGTGATGTGAAGTGGTATTTCGCCTTTATTTTTAAATTATAATTTATATTGTAATATTTTCGTTGCTAAGCCCATTCAACAAAAGAAAGCAACTGAGATAATTCGTCAAAAATTCAAAGTAACCACTGACAGCTGAGAGAAGAGTTCTAAATTCGCTAATTTTAATCAGCTCTCATATCGGATGTCACCTTTTACAATTACTTTAACGAATCTTTGATAATTTCGTCACACCCCCGTTTTGTGTGAAATGATATTCTTGACTATTCGAAGAATAAATATGACCGAGAAAGTGTAAACAAAAATATCGCTGGACACTAGTTGATCCCAGGCGAACTGTGTAATAAGTATCTGTTGTCACCACCAGTGACGGTGGTGACGGGGTGCTGGGGGGTGCAAAAGGAAGATTCAACTATTTTTCCGTACTACCGCAGAGAAACAGTTGGTATTGCGAACATCTGAATTGAAAGTCCATGCTATAGAAGTGTTTTAAAATCCAATGAATAGGAAAGAACTCTTGCAAAAATGGTTGAATCTTCCATTGCACCCCCCAACACCCCGTCACCACCGTCACTGGTCACCACGCTTCTAGGAATACTTACGTGGCTAAAGGACCATCATAATGAAACACGGCTGTTGATTAGTATGATCGATCTTTAGATGAATCAGCGTCCATAAATCAGAGAGTGATCTGTATTTCCAGTTTGTCTTATTTATCAGTTAACAAGTCGAAAACATTTACATGTGCTTGCGAGCATCTGTGCCAAAAAATGGTTATTTTTATGAAAAGTCTTGTCACGAGCAAAACCTTGTATAATTGTAGTGTGGCTTACTACTTGTATGTATGGTAAATTTTGGATGGAGAGTTTATTGGATTAAGTTATCTATTGAATATAATGAAGAGTAGTCAGCCAATTAAAAGCATTTTTTTTACGCGGCGGCAGTGTCGCTCACTAATCCACGGCCCGTCCGTCAAAATTAATAACAATTATTTACTGCATCAATAGAATGTACCTTTTTTATTTACCATCCGTTGCATCTGAAACTCTGGATAAAATTATTTTCCTAGTATCTTTAATTTGTACAACATGTAATATTTGCCTCTCTTGTTAATTTCACTAGAATTCGATTTGATTTATACCGCAATTTTGTAAATACGCTGGACCATTTTCGATTAATATATTCGAAAAAATAATGAAATTATCTATTGATGAATTTGGCTACGTTCTACTTTAACCATTATTTACCTAATATTAAATTTTCCAATAGTATTGTTTTAGAAATACAACTACGCTATAAACCACGGTCTATATTTTAATATTGTGAATACGGTTGTTTTGATTATGTACTATTTTATATATAACAAATTATTTTTTAACAACCCTCCATAATTCTAGATAAATAAAACACCGAACTATGAAGTAGCATAGAAAATAAGATGACTTCTCTCTGTCTCATCTCGATGAAAATTTGAACTTCAAAACACTCTTATAACACGATATATTATACGACATATAGATAAATAATTTGAAAACTCATATTATCAATGTTGAAGGATCGCTGCAAAGGTCACTTACTCGGTATCTTTTTCCCGTGGAGTCTGTCGAATTGGTAATGCTTGATGTTCGGCTCGCGTCGTATCTCGCCTTCTCCGTTTCTCGTGCAGGTTTCTTTGAAGGAGCCGTCGAAATTTATCAGAGGCCAATGGTCTGGGTCTGGTTTGCCGTCTTGCCGATGCAGGTCGTTTAGCCAACTAACTGCATTCAACTCTATCTGCTAGTGCAGTGCTTTTCAACTTCGTAAACATCGTCTTAATTATGCTCAGTGCGTCGCTTCTCAACTGTTTTTTGTTTGCACATTGATTTCTTATAAATCATTCATTAAAAGTCGCTGAATTCATTTCATATCTCCCCTTCTTCTTTTACTACCAGTTTCGTGTGGTTCTTGAACTTGATGAATTCGTCAAATAACTTTGCATAATCAAATCCCTATGCAGCTAGTTGTTCATTAATTTGTTTCCACGTACCAGGGTACTAAAACCTGAAATCTGCTTTTAAATTCCTCGGACAAGGCAGATAATTAATTTGCGAATATACTACAGTTTTTTGAAGAAATTTCCACACTTTTTTGTTAAATTTTTCTTACGATTGGAAAATTATGCAGCATTTGCTTTTTACTTCTTCGTTATCAGTGTTTTGTTACACTTTATTCACCATATGCGAAATGATTTTATTTTAACGCTCTAAACGACATTTGAAATCAAAGGTTTGCTCTTAAAATTCGGAAAATTCTAACAATATCAAGGTTGTCTGTGATATCGCCACAGACAATACAATGCGTTGTTGCAAGGAATTCTTGAATGAAGCTTACTTTTCACATTTTAAGGGTCTACGAGGAGGGTGAAATTATATGATTTATGTTATAATGACGAAAAATGTTATATATTTCAATATAACATGATCATAAGTTACCGGACCCTGTTGATTTGGCAAAAAAAACGCCTTCGCAATCGTCTTGAAGCCATTTTCTTCGTTTGATTTTCCATCGCATTTTGAAGACTCGTGCCCTTCTTGGCTGACCGATTGCAATCCAATGTTTTGAAAAAAAATACAAAATTGTTTAAATGTATGTGGCGTCTGATTATGTGAAAATACAGCATTTTTTTTTTATAACCACAATGTGAAACTTCGAAATTTATTCAAATCACTTTTAAGGTGTTCACTGTCAATACTTGGTGGAAAGGCATTATAATAAAAATAATAATACATTTTTAGTACTTTTTCCACATAAAATTTATTTGATCAGGACCGGTTTCGCTCATGGCGAGCATTGTCGACTGATAAAAAATACAATACAACAGTGAGATTTATACAAAAGTTAAGTAAGGTATGACAAACAATTGGTAGAACAACTAAGCAAATAACAAGAAAAATAGACTATAAATAAAAGGTTGAAGACCTCTTAGCAATGCAAACTAATACATCATAAATCAATTAAATATGAATTATCATTAACAAAGTTAAAGCCCAAAAATGAGTACATTTAATAAAATAAATAAATCTGCATGTCTGTCAACCATAATAAGATGGAAATCCCGGTAATTATTTCAATTGAGCCTACGAAATTGTTTCCTGTGAACAGAATAGAAGCCATATTAATTCTTACAAATTTAAAATAAACAAAGGAAAATATATATTTTTTTATTTTTTTTTATATAAATAAAAGTGTACAAAAGATTATTGAATCGGATATAACAAAGGTGAAGAAACGAAGACTAACTGATCATTTAATAAATTGCATGATGGAATTAATTTATGTCGGTTTATTTCAAGGATTTCTAATTTATCGAGTTTTAAAGATTTATTGATAACATGTAAAATTTTAAAGTTTTTAGTGATATCAAAAGTATGCTTATTTATGAAAAATGGTTTCCAAATGAAGATAATTCATTCCCTTTACGTGAACAGGCTTAATGTTCTTTAAATCTGGTATTAAAAGTTCTTCCCGTTTGACCAATATACGTGGCTCCACAGGATTTGCAATCAAGTAAATAGATCCCCCTTGGTTGAGAATATTGATCATATCTTTAGAATTTACTAAAACATTTCTGAGATTTTTTTTTATTTGTTCAAATATTTAATTTTGTATTGCAAGTTTGTTTTTATGAACGTTAGTTTTCGCATTGGTGTCATTGATAAAAAATTCTTTTTACGGTAATTATTATTCAATACTTTTAATAAATAAATTATTCCAGAAGAGCTTGCTGTGTGTGCTCGTGTATTTTATTCAGTTTGTCGCTGGGTCGAGTTCGGTTAAGTTAGGGCTCGGTCTCTCTGTTGCGGTGGGCGCTGCCGACTCGAGCAGCTCCTGCGAAGGAGACTTTGAGGGCGTCGCGGCGCACCCGATCCCTCGGTCGCCTCTGGCAAACACGCTTTCGTACCAATAGATGCAGCCTAAACAAACCGCATATTGATACTCTTTGACAATATATAAACTTCTTTCAATTTATCATATTCAATAAATATATGTTAGTATTAATTCTATGGTGCTCAATGTCAATTCTTGGTTGACGAGCATCATTATTATACACATATTTTTTGTAATTATCAAGTCCGGTTTCGCTCATCGTAAGCTCAGTGGACAACACTCACGACGAACTACGTCGACGAGTAGCTTTTTTTAACACAATCAAAACTTGAATAGTAATTGAAAAAACATAAAAAAACATATGTTCACGGAAGATGGCAAAACATAATTGACATAATACAGATATGTCAATCCAAGCAATGCCAATTATTAATCCATATCTAGTCTTTAGTAATTTGATATATGTTACCCTGCTTATTTTTATCTTCTATATGTATGTTGAAAATGCTCGCGATGACCGGAACGGTCGCGATCTTCACAAAATATTGTAAAAGTAGTACAAAAAAAATCTTTAATTATATGAGTATTGTTTTTTTACTGCCCATAGGGAAAAAGAAATAGCTTTTGCAATACTAGTATCGATTCTTGGCTTCAAAAATATACCCTAAAATACTCAATCATATGTTATGTTAATTTTATATTATCATTTGTATTGATGATCACAATTGGACATATAAATACATACATATATACACGCAGTCGAAAATCCTCTATTCACACGTATTTCTTCGCACAAGTGATGCAGTCGAAAGTTACGAAGCTCAATGTTTCAGAATTTCTTTTTATTTTGTCATAGCGTAGCGACGGCAAGTACCGACAGTCGTTGTGCGGCCTCTTTGAAAGCCTGTTGCTCCTTTTATAACACTTCGAGTTCTCCCTCTCTATTAAGTCCTGTTTTCTTATTGTAGAAAAATAATCTAAAAGGCATTGAACACTCGATGTGGGTGTGATGAAATAAATAGAGCATGTAAATCAAAATTAATTTTACCTTGTCTACTGTTAATCCTTTTTGGATATATATTTTAGGCCCAAATACATTGGCACTACGTATATTGCGTAATCCACATTATAACTGAACAGCATTGGATGTGTACAGCTAGTAAACAATGCAAAGGTTTGTATTGTGTGATTTTCAAAACTCTTCATCGATATGCTCAGGGTTGTATAAAACAATATATATTTTTTTAATCGCTTTCAAACACCATGTACCATGTATGATCATTAAAAAAGACCCACACGTAAAAACTTATTTCTATCCTTCTACGATTAAATTTAAACTGATACATATTATATCTTTTCAACATGCATTGACAGTAAACACCTGAAAAATGATGAATTGATATTGTGTTTTAAGCAGGGCTATGGAGTCGGAGCTTTTTGGCCGGAGTCGGGGGTCTTCGCGGCGTTTTGGCCGGAGTCGTACTCGGAGTCGGAAATTTTGAAAAGTTTGAACTTTTTATTTTTGCATTTAATATGTCAAATTTGACTTTTGGCCGCATTGATAGGGTTGATATTTAATCGAATACACATAAATAAGAAAATTAGGGGAAAAAATGAGGATATTAACCTTTTTTAGTCGGAGTCGGAGTCGTATTTTTGGTCAATGTCGGAGTCGTGGTTTTGGTAAATGCTGGAGTCGGAGTCGGACCTTTTTAGACCGACTCCACAGCCCTGGTTTTAAGCAAACGTCACTAATTAAAAATAAGTACGGGGTACTAGTAAGTGGTAGAGCCATGCACATTTCTCTTGCACATGTCTCTAAATAAAACTACAGAAGAAGCGATGTATAAAATGTGTTTATAAATAACACTAAACATATTGTGTATTTTTGACACATCTTGTGGTTAGTTTGTCAATTTCAAAATCGCAAGTAAAAAGTCATTTTTTTGTTTGTTCAAGATATAAAGCATGTTTTTCAAAATAAAAGTTCACTCGCGAGCGACGGCCTGGCGTCAATTCGTTTATCATTATCAATATCGCTTTCGGTTTTTTGTTGCTTTTTGTTTTCCGCTTCACGCTTCGCCTCGGGACATGTTATTTTACTGCACTGTCTCTTCTACACTCCTGCATTCAATGAACTATTAATTTCATTTAATGAATCGAAAGAAATTGTTGAAGTTAACTACGTTTTTTTTTCATCGTAAGATGTGTCACTCAAAGTTAATTGAGTGATTATTGCCCGCAACTATGATTGTAATAATCAACTAAATTTACTAAATAAACAAATTGTTTCCCTGTTCTGCAAACCGAATCAAGAAACATACTGCTACCAATTTCTGAGCACAGGAGCCCGCAATTACATGACAATAGTTTTGTACGTAGATGTGTGCGCCTTCTAAATGTTTATTGCTAATCAAAGTCAAACTTGGAACTGAACTTGGTGATCGCTCAGATGGCTGGAAGCTGAATCATTAAAAAAAAGTCAATCACACAAAGGGCGTGATTATTACCCACAGCCGCGTTTCATCGTATTATACAAGCCACTCTTGCCACCTTTGGGGAGAAATGTAATGAAATTGTCGAGGATTTACTATCACATACTCATTTTCAGTAAAGATAAACAGACTGTCCAATATTAACAAGCTTAAGACTCGTTCTCTCAACTTTCAGTTGTACTGATTTGTTGACGAATAATTTCAACTGGTAGGCATAACAACACAAACTTTGTTGAAGTATTTGTTGAAGCTGCTTAGCAACCAAAAATATTATACTATAAATCGTGGGTGTAGAAACATACGGGCGTAACTACAAAAATGGCTGTTTTGAGTTAAATATGGCATTGTCATTAGAGACTCCAAATACTCGACACATATCGAGTAGTAAAATTTCAAAATACTCGAGTAGTTACAGATGTAACAAAATATATATTTTTAATTCAAATTTGTGTATATTTATAAATGACAAATAATTAAAGAAACTAATTGAATATTAATAATACATTTATGCAACATATATTTCAACAATAATACAGAATTAAACGACTCAATTTTTGAATTGGTTTGATGTTTTTTTTTATAATTCTCGCAGTAGAAAAAACTTTTGACGATTATTACTAAAACGAGTATTACTCGAGTAATTTTCAAAATACTCGAGTATCGAGTACTTGGAAAATGGAATGTATCGAGTAATCGATACTCGAATTGGAGTCTCTAATTGTCATGCTCAAATGCAGTTCTATAAGATATAAAAATATGAAACTTGTACGATGAGCGGTTTACCAGATATTGCTCGGTTTTTCTGCAAATCCGTAAGCACACAGTTCAAAATTGGAAACTGTTTTGCTATTTATCTCAGTTCGTTGTTTTTGTAGTTTCGCCCGTATGTTCCTACACCCACGAAATAATGTCACAAATGATAAAATTTCATGCTTAAATCGTATTATAATACGCCGTATTTGTGGGTTCCCAGATCGAACAGATAACACGGATAACAAATTAATTATCTATATTTAAACTAAAGAGAAAACACCAAAAAACAACCGTAATATAAATGTAATTTATACTACGAAATACGATTTTACGAGTTTATACGATAAGGCGAATTTTATGCAAATGTAAATTTATGTCGGATTCTAATGTAACGCCAAAAAGAATCAAAACTTAATGAGATTTTTCAAATGTATAAAACGCTGCTTCAAAACTTTTCTTGACGATTTTTTTTATGAAATATAAATCACAGCCACCACCAATTTTTAAGTATATTTTGATAGTTAGGTAATGCAAAATAACCAACATAAATAATACGACCATGACCGGTTCCGTTCAGCGAAATATTTTATTGGATGGATAGCTTGATGGAACTTACATTTTGATGTAATACTGTTTATCATTTTCGTCGGATAAGTAATGAACTTTCATCATCCTGTGACCTTGACTCTGACGTTATCCAAATATTTGTTTCATTTATAAGTTAAATAATGCACATACAAACAATTACATATGATATCTTTGTAATTGTACGCATTATGTTATAATACGAGACACGTGCTTCAATCCGAAGAGCTTCAAAGAGGCGAATGTCCACAAAGCTCCCGCCGAATCCATATAAAGAATTCATGAGCATACATTTTAAAGTATTTATGTATAAATGAAGTTTCTCACGTAATATCCATAAGGATAGATTAAAATCTTAAAAAGTGCTTAATTTGTAGTGTCCGAGGGACAAACGTTTTATATCATAAATGTATTTCTATGGTACTTCCGTATCGCAGTGTGGATAAATATATTTTTTCTTAATGTAAAATAACTAATAAACAGTTGAAATTAGCAACAGAATATTGTTTTTTTTCAAATGCGTCTTCCCCTCGCCAAAACGAGCTCAATCACTTTTACCTTTTTGTTCAAATATCTATATTCAATAGAAAATAAATACTAATAACAACAAAGGAAACCACCCCTCTGTCTTTATTTATATGCCCACTTATATTTGATTTAAAATTCACTTTTAAGTTGATCCTGATACACTGGCAAACCCAATTCACCGCTTCCCTTTGAGTGTTTTTCCAAAGTCTACTTTATTCTTGCGTTGGCGCTTCTTTCGAATAATTTTCTTTTTGCCGATCAAGAGGGCTTCCCCGAAAACCCCCATCTCCCGATAAATCAAAGGACAATTATTTTGATGGCAAGGCAAAGAAGCCGCAAGTCAGTGGCGCTTGTTAAATTTACACATACTGGTATTATCATAATAATATACATATCATGAAAGCTTTGTACGAAAAAATTATCCAATCGCTCAAGTCTTTCTACCGTTCACGCTAGTCGCATCGTCGCGTTATCTGGAGTTTTAATAACTGGATCTAAAAAAAAAATGATGGTCGACTAAAGCATATTTTGACAGTATAAATACTAACCGTGGTTTCAGTAAGTCTTTTATTTTTTGTCACCAAGCATAGGCAATAATAAGTTACAATGTACCTTGCGACTTCCAACGTATGATCGTTGCCCTTGTTAAAATAAGCATGTGCATATTTTTGGTTTTCGTTTTCATATTGGATTGAATTGTGTATGAACGTTACGGCACTGCTGCAAATCTTTTCCTTTGTGTGGCGTACACTTCGTTAATGCTCCATCGGTTCTTTTGTGGGACTGCCGTCAATCTCCTGCGCCACTGCCTATCGACAGCTTTTCCTCCACCGAAACCTGACTTCAATATTCATGCCGCATCCCTCGGCGTGGTTTGCCATGTCACAGCTCGACAATTCTTATATATCCCACACGTCTATTAATACTTAAAAAAAACTACAATCGCGCATTTGTTTCTGCGAATTGGTTGCTAGCCGGAACATATAGTACAATTCCTGTGATATTTGCATACTTATATGGGTGTGCTAATTTCTGATAAGCTGTATAATTTCTTTTTTAACAATATTTATTCGCCATTCTAGTAAATTGTATTTCTATTGTAGGGTTTCCGCGCTGCGGAGGTGTTCGGATTTATCAAAGAACCGTCGTCGTACAAAAAAGATTGCCATGACTCGGATTCACAGCCGGCTTCGATGAGGTAAGTTTTCTATTCCACTCCGGCTAACATTCAATATTTAAAATGCATATAACATTATTTCGATTATAGAATCTGCGCGTGTGTGTGTTGTTTTTGAGTAGGTTAAAAATAAATCATTATGACCGTTGCCATGACGGCGAATTGTCTATGGACTTATGTTCGGTCTATAAACCCTACATGCCATACTTCTATAAATTGTCAACTTTGTCTGTCCATACACGTATGTAAATAGTATTTTATCACGATACAACGGGTTAATCACTTTTACTGTGTGTTCACACGGTTGTTTCATAAAAACGCGGTTGTTTGTCTTGCGTGTATAAGGTTTAAGGATTTCATTGCATATGTCATTTATTATCAAGTCTTAATCACAGCCAAAACCGGGTAGCATATTATTATATTTAAGTTATGCAGTAAGATGATAAAACCAACCGGACAAAGGTTTTTTGTAAAACAAGTTGTTAGGTTTTTGTCAAAAGTCATGTTCTGTTTTGTCATGGAACCGATAAAATCGTAGCAAAATAGTTTTCAATTTAAGATTTCGACTGAAGGTACTTGATAAAGTTTCAATATCAAATTTAAATCGTTTAAATTTTGTACATTTTCGTGAAATCCAACATGCAATCATTTTTTTTAAACATACTGATAATAATTTGGTTCTTATATTTTTATGTACACGAAATTCCATCCCTTGCACTTGAATGCACGAAGATGCCAAAAGGCGAAACCCGGACCTTGAGTGACAAAACGCATTGAACTGTACAAAATTCTAACGATTGAAATGTTTACTTATATGTATTGAGTTATTTACAAGTATATCTTTAAAGATAAAAATGTATTCGAATTACGAAACCCTTAACCCGACTATTTTTTTTGTAACGCTTTTTAAAATATTTTTCTGCAATCACGTTGTTAAACGACAGACCGGAGCTATAATGCCGACTAGAAGACTTATTTTTATAAATATCTTTAAAGATCAACCCGACTATTTTTTTGTAACGCTTTTAAAATATTTTCGTTGACTTATTTTTATAAATGCGAAATCGCCACAATCAGCAATATTTCCCGGTAGCTCTCTCTATTCCTCTGACACCATAATATTAGTTTGGCTGAGTTGTAGTTTTGTGAGGCGTCGCGGCGCCCATTAACGACGCCCATAGGAAGTTCCCACCTTGGAACACAAACGGTCTAATAGTCCACTCACCTCCAATGGGGCAGCGTAAACTGCTGACTGTTAACTTTTCATGCTGACTGAGACCAATTCACAAACACTAAAGGGTGAACAATTTAACACGACGATGCTGCCACCGGGACGAGTCTATTTGAACAGGTCACTCTTAAGTGGTGTACTTTTACTGCGATAAAATGAAATATAACTTTTCTGGTAACGGACCATTTGAAATGTAACACGGTGAAAAAACAGCAATGTATTTTATTTCCACAAAAATTGTATAGTTAATAACTATTAAGGCTTAAGCCCTCGTCAGAACTATTATAAGCACAAAATATAGTGAAAAGTAAAGAAAACCTGCAATATTTCGCAGTGCAGTACGTTCAAAGAAAAAGTTCTTATCATATTCATGGCACTTTACATTTGCAGAAATTAGAATGAAAAGTAAGCTTTTTCCAATGCCATCTAAAAGATGTGCTCGCTACGCGTTTTTTTATTGCTGTATTTAAATGCAGCTTAAATAAATAGTTTTGGTTTTTTTTTACATATTTCCACCTTCCCGTTACGGATATATTAACCCGAAATAGTGCGGACATCTAAAGTAAGTAAGTTTATACATGATTGGTTCAAATGAGATTTTTTTCTCATAACTATATTATTAGGAGAACCTATTAAATTAAAATTGAATTATCAGGCTATATTTTACTGAAAATTTGAAACATATACATATTTACCATATTCTTACTGTTAGATTCCCCGTCTCGCTCGTCCTCGACATCTGACATCAGTTGACAGAATATTATCTTCTTATTTTGTTAGAAAAAATGTTTGTAAATGATTGTATCCATGATATGTGGTGCATCTTCTATAAACTATTATTTTATACTAGTGGCGCTCCGCATTTTTTTATGTATTAGATGCTTTGATACAAATAGATTTTTCGTGTTCTTTATATTTGCTTTCAATTTCCCATTCTTTAATAAGTTATTAAAACTGCAATTGAATAACAGTATAAAGTTAAGAAAATGAAGAAATTTTTGTAATACATTAGCGACATTCAGCCAAAAAATAATGTAAATATTTCCGGTCTTGCGAGCTTAAAAGCTCCCCTTATAAAAATAATCAAGGATATTTTAAAAATCGTAAGAGCGCGTGGGAACTTTGATAAGCCTGATTAAACTTGCGGCCGTGTTATCGTTTTGATAATAGCTTATACTTGTGCGTTTGTTCAGTCATATTAGGTAAGTAAACGTTTGTTTTAGTAATGCAACACAAATAGTCTTTGTTACATTACATTTTTAGTATTAAATAGCGATGTAAAAATAGCCGTATAAAAACTCATTTACACACATTGATTACTAGGCACATGTTTCAACCTTATTTGGAATAGCCTAATTCGGAGACCGTCTTATTATCGATGACGTCTTACAATCACACACTATCCGATGAAGTTTATTTATGGTAAGAACGTACGTATTACTTTGAATGCTTTATATTGTCATGTCTCTTTATGGAAACTACGTTTTGGTTATGCTTTTACTGTCGGTTATTATAATATAAAGGTGTGACTTATAATCCGTGGGTTTTTTTAATAGTCGCGGAAATTTGGCAAACTAATGAAAGATGACAAGTTTTTAATAATTTTGAGTTTAAAGCTGAATGCACGAATCTGATGTTTTCCAGACGTCCTTTGGCATCATGATCAAAGTTATTTTTTAAATTCTTCGTCGATATTTCATACTTAAATTCAGAGTTGTATAAAAAAGTATAAGTATGTTAGTTAATTGTGGGCTAGATATCATTTATTAACACTTTGAAGAAATCCATGACATTGATGTATAAAGAGTGCGTGTGTTCCACTTAACGAATTAATTCCACTTGATTTTTGAGCAAGCAGATATAGCTGTTACATTCCTCCTTCACGCCTTTTGATCTTTTTTCTAAGTGTTTACAATGACTGGCCAGTGTGTGTTTATTTTCCTTCAGATCTAACGATCAAATACTTAGGCCTAGCCACACTGATGCGGCCATCATCTATTAAATGTCGGATTCATCGGCTTGGCTGCGATGTGCGATGCTATCAGAAATATTGACATAAAATTTTCGAAAAAGGTGACCAAATATTTTTCTAATATTTCTGTTTGAAATTAATACATACAATTTTTTGCACGTTTAGTACGTACGCATCGCGCACACCTGTAAATGTGATTTACGCTGTATGCAATCATACCTGTATTTGATTTCCCAACGTATTTGAATTTAAGATTTGATCCGTAAAATCCACCGTCCAAATACTTCGTTGAATTTGATTGATATATTTCCGCTAAAAATAATAAGCTTCGTTTATATGAATTTACTAGTATTGCTACCTGGCGTCGCTCGGACTAAGCGACCAATAATTATTTAATGTTATATCATTCGACATAGGTATATCACAAAATCTAACATCCAAAATAGAGTTAAAATAAAATCACAAACTTTATTTAATTTGATGACAGCCCCATTCTCGCCCATTAAAATGTCCAAATTCAAGGAAAAAATCTAATTTGCTGTCAAAGAAATATCAAATAATACCTTCACGTAAATAATAGACATTATTATATTGCAACTTGCAACAATAATGCAAAAGGGAATTACAGACCCACATACATACATACGCCGTTTCGGTTTTATATATAAGATACTTAGTTTTTACAAAACATTTAACCGTGTTATGTAGCAGTTAATAGTAAAATACCAATTATAAATTAATATTGACTTTCTTTAACACGTATTTTTCATCATTGAAAAAGCATAGTCAGACAAGGATGTATATTTTTTCAGGATGTACACGATTTTAACTCGCGGTGAGCGAAACCAGTTCTGATCTTTATTAAATGTTTTATATTAGTTTTTTTTTTTTTTAATAATTTAATTTCCACCTAAAATTTAAAGTATAACCAATACAATTGATAAAGAATGTAAAATACTAATATAGGTGGTAACTTTGCACATAACATGAATATAACTGGCCGCCGAATTCATCGAGATTTATTGTGATTTTAATTGAACTAAATGCTTCTGAATTAACAGCGCTACATGAATCGAACAGGTAAATGTTTTAAATGCACTAAACGTAAATAGTAGAAATATGTATGCAGTTTCCAGCATTATTTTAATCAGGCGTTTGTGTAGTGAAATCTTTTAGTTTCGCTACAACCGCAACCATTAAAACTGCCATCTGATCATGTGCATTAAACGAACGAACTATGCTATCAAAAATCCACATGAAAACGAACTGTAGTATGGTTTTATTTCAATCATGATAATTGCCAGCCATTTTTTACGGATTACCTTTTTGATACGTAATTGTTATGTCCTTATTTTATCTCTTTATAAATGACACAAAATGTGATTTTGTAGCTTACTTAACGATATTTTGGAGAGACTCGAATTGTTTAGTAGTGAAAAGCATAATTCGAAAACTCAACCATGCCGATATCTGTTGCCGTTCGTATTTGTTCTGTTTTAGCGGTAATACGATGTTTCTATCCAATTTTCCCATCAATTAGTGACATGAGATATCGTGTATCCCCCGGCCGCTGATTATTAACTTAATTGTTGCGTTTGAAGCGCGAGCCCTTTGTCGCAATAATAAGTCCCGCATTCGCAGTTTGATCCTCTATTATTGTGTTAATAACAAAGATCAAATATCGCTCTGTTATGATCACGTATCGCGTATAATTAATAGATACGGTTACCGTGTTGCCCAGGTGGACTCGGTGATTATGCGTGTGATAGCAATGGGTGTTTCATTCGCTCGGGATCAAAAGGATTCAATGTATGCGTTTGTATTCAATAAACCGTATATCCTCTGATTCACTCGCCATGCTTTTTTAGTATGAATATTATTTGCAACATTCTAAAATAGAATTTTGATATCCGCTCGAAATTCCATTGTTGGTTATCTTTAACCAACAATAAATTTCAAGTGCGTTTCTTTAAATATTTAATTCCTGAGATCTCAGTGTAGTGCGTTACAGATGAATCGTAGAAACTACTGATTCATTGCTTCGTAAGATTTTCTAGATAATACTGTTTTGGGACATCTGTAGAAACTTGATTATTGTGGTATTGCATTCGGTTCCAATGGAAGAAGCGTGTTACGTTGCCTATTTGATTAGCCCCACGTCAGCACACAATCCACCGTGAGACACTTTACACCTGCCCTCGCCGAAGCTAATATTTTATTTAAACCCGCTCTCAAACTTTGCCTATACCACTGCATAAGTTTCATTCAAATGAAATGTTGAATAATAAAATATAATGCCGTATTTGTTTTCCGCGGTCCGTGTTTCTAATATCTTGAGAACCGTTTTAATATGCACCGAGTCACGTCGTCCTTAATTCGCTAATAATTATTATTGCTTGATGGATTCGCCGTACGTGATTTTTGATTCTTCTAAACACAGATAATGACGTGCTGAAACTACCAATGAAGACTATCGCGACTTGATTGACATGCAAAAATATTGAATGAGTACATAATGGAGATTTTAACTACATATTTTTTTTGTTAATTTCCAGTTTTGAGAGATACAACTTGAAATGATATGCTAGTTGTAATATTGATACAAAATATGTGTATGTGTTATGTGATAAATTTGGAGTGGATGTCGCCAGGCCGGCACAGTCGATTTTAAAATACAGTGAATTTTACTGTAAAATATATAGAAAATACTGTCGATAGTCGAAAGAGTTTATCTTCACAGGATTCTGAACATTGTATCCGCTACCACTCGACAAGATCTAACGACCAGTCATAGTCGGCGTATGTTACAATTATCCAAGATTTATGAAAAAGATTTAATTTTTTTTTTCGGAAAACAATTGTATTGGTTAGCTTCCATGAGTTGATATCTAGCCGGTCTCTGTATTCCATCTCAATTTTACTCATTTTTTTATGTTGATCATTAAAATTTCTCACGAATAAGTACTCCCATAGACATGGGAAATCATTTAAAAATCTTCAAATGAAATATTTTATTTTCTGTCAAGAAAAGCATACAAGCTAAGATAGCCGTATTACTCGACGCTCATTTAAAAACGCAGATTTTAATATTGTGTATCGTCAAGTTCACCCTTCACATATACTATCTACGCCGTAGCTGTAGACCATACATGGGCAACCACCGGCCCTCCGAGCTATTTTGTCAGGCCCAGATTCATCTCGGCGAAGTAATAAAAAAGAAATTAATAATTAGGGATGGATTAAAAAATGGATATGACACGGGCGCTTGCTGTGCTAATAATGTGCCAGCAAATTAACAAATGGAAATTATTGAGCTTCAGGGAGATTTAGTGCTAAAATTATAATTGAACAACATTGCTTTGACGGAATTTTATTAATTATATTTGGTGGAAGAAAAATTTACAATTTGCACGCATTTGCAAGAAAAATCATTTGTCATTTTGGCAGCACATATATTATACGTGTGAAAAGTTTTTTTTCGAGGATTAAATACACTAAATCAAAAATTCAAAAGAGGATAACAGTTGAAAATGTTAAAAATTCTATGCGATTATCCGCAATATCAACGCCAATAATTCTCGTAATTCGTACAATTTAGTAATCCAAGTCTCGTAATTCAAGTGCAAGACCAATCTTCACACAAAATTATGTAATCAGTATATAATATTATGTTCTTCATAATATAAATAAAAAATATATAAGAAGTAGCAACATGTTTTATTGAATTAAATATTTCTTTATTATGTTTAATAATTTGGTCCGGCCCTTGACTCGGAGACAGAATGATAATTTGGCCCCAGACCAAGGAAAGGTTGCCCATGCCTGCTGTAGACCATCTATCAATCGACATCTACGGCGTATTAGAACATACGCCGTAGATGTCGATTGATTGCACCAACTTAACCTTTTCTCCTTTTACATACGAATTCGATGGTCACGTAGGACGGACCCTCACGCGTGACTAGATTTAGTCTATGCGACATTCTTTTCCCCTGTGTGTTTAGCCGTGAGACGGTCCGTTAGACTCGCGCGGACCTCGTTTTCTCCCGGAGTCACCCGACGTTGACGAATCGAATGTCAACTTCCGTCTGCGACTAACGAGTGGCAGCAAGAACAATATGAGCAAGTTTTCTTTTATCAAAGATTTTCTCTTACTCAACAGCGAATTCTTCGTACTCATGTAATTATTTTTTCTTTCTAGTTTTAAAATAATAAACAATATTTATCGCATAAATCATGCGAGATAGATGGACCACTCGGCATTCGGCGTAGACACATGATAGATATGTGTGAAATCTCAAAATAAATATTATAAATTGAAGTCGGGACTTGAACCCCGATCGATCTTATCGCTATGGTAAAAAGCTCGTACCATCAGACCGCAAAGGAGGACTATTGTTTTATTCTTACCGTGCGACTCCTTTTGGTCTCTTGCGTGATTTTGCCGTCATTTTAAATGTCGGTCAAAACTCAACAGCCAAAAAAATAGTTAACACATTAAAAGTGATTGACCAGAAGTATTTCGGTATGCGATTTCATTATTAACATTATATTGTGTTGTGAAGTGTAGACACAAATGACTCTTATATCTGGATCTGGCTTGCTATAAGTATGCCATACAAAAGCACTGGCTATTTCAATGCCGACAACAGCTTATTTCAAATAATTGTAAGTAGGAATTTGGTTTAATTCCATTGTGAGTATGATGTTAACAAACAACATTTACAAGAGATAATTATCGATTCTTAGTTGTTTCGACATGAAACTATCGTCTGGGTGTTACTATGTCCACAGCGATAAGGAAAAAAGACTAAAAAGAAATCTATAAGAATGGTATTATTTTTAATAGTTAGTGTATTAAATTCCCACATAAATATCGAAAAAATGTTCGCCGATCTCTTGATGTATAGAATATGTATGTACACTTTAAATATATTACAATAGTTTAATTGAGGTTTCATATAGCATCGGCTTATTTGCGTATTTACACATTTCACCATATCATTATTTCGAAACTGTTAAAAACATACACTCCATGTCGATTTTCAGTTACGATTCCGAAAATATTCAGAATTCTTTGTTCGATATTTTCATTCATTCGGTTAGTGATTGAGCGGTCAGTATTCAATTCGAATCTGGCTTACTATCCTACTGGATAGGTACTGGAGTTGGCTATTCGACCATTTCAACTGCTGCTACTCGTTTTACGGATGTCCGGTTCGTTTTATTCAACTCGAACTGATTTTATTCAACTGTCACTGATTTTTCCGCCACGTCAATTTTACCATTTACAATTTCGAGCGCGTTATTCGATTTGGCAATTTCTTCAGATTTCATATCTCATAACGGTTTATATGCCATGGATTTTCCTTTTTTTAATAAAGTATACACCGTTCGTTGATCTGTTTTTATTTTAATGAAAGTGTTTTATTATTTAAATTATATAAACATAAATATAATGATGGTCAACGTTTCTTAGATATGCACAT
This sequence comes from Himalopsyche kuldschensis, assembly GCA_028554975.1. Taxonomy (NCBI): domain Eukaryota; kingdom Metazoa; phylum Arthropoda; class Insecta; order Trichoptera; family Rhyacophilidae; genus Himalopsyche; species Himalopsyche kuldschensis. Next base: position 6,555,022 of record JAHFWI010000005.1, read on the forward strand.
TCTTGGGCGGTTCGACTTGTTGATTTTTCACATATCTTATTTTACGAACCTTTTATATTGTTAAATTAAAAGTGTATCGTTAAAACTTATCGATTGAGCTTTTTTTAAAACAGAATTATTTAAGGAAAACTAAGCAGCTTTTTTTGCTAAAAGCTGCTGTGGCAACGCGCTTTAAGGATGGGCTGGTATGAACGCTGTCCGCCTTCATTCGCGAGTCTCTTTGACTTTGAAGACTTCTCATCACGGCGAAGACGGAAGAGGACGAGGGTGATGAGTGGACAATTATTATCGCGCTGGTCAGCGACAGTGGACGGGGAAGGTCGCTAGCCGCTGCACTACAGGGCGAATACAGGAAACACTATTATTTACGCAGCCTTCTTTTCTTCTCTTTGACGGTTTGCCATTATTATTTATACTGCGTCGTCGGGTTTCCTTTGACTTACCCTTTGTGTGCCGTTTACTGGTGGGCGAAAGAGGCGTACTTATTGCCAATGTTTTATATTACACAATTGATTTTTTTAGTGATTAAGTCGGAACTTATTTATGAAGAGTGTGTCATATTTGATTAATCACGTATTCATATTTACTATCGACGGAATAATTATCAAGTTATCAATTTTATATCCACCACTTGATAAAACTTTAACTTATAAAACAGAGTGGGTGCATCATATTTAAAGAAGAGTCGACTCAAAAACTATTTTATATCTGATGCTACTGAGAAGTCATTCATTCTCATTTAACGTTGGATAGATGGAAAATTGAAAACCTGAAAAAATCTTTGATGGATTCAGGAAAATCAGTGGGTGTGTATATTGAAAATTGTACATAGTTATACAGTATACGGTTCAATTTCTTACAAAGAAAAACCTACTCAGGGATAACTTTATGCTAACTTACAAAGAGACCGCCAAAGTAACTTTGGTTTCTATAGGAATAAAATACATATCATTACTGATTACCCATCACATGGAAACCGTGTTAGCACTTCGTGATACATTTTGATTCGATAATTGGCTTGCAAACGTCATCTTTTACTGGTTATTGTGCGAAAAGGATTTTGTTGGCCAGTATTTTCAGTGTGTGTTTCGATAAATTATCGCCTTGTATACAATATCTAATTGTGGCCCGCGAGGTTCAGTGTTTTTCATTTTAAAATATGTCTACTGCCAACGTGGGGGGGCATATTTATTAAAGATTATTTATCAATAATTTATTCAATGGTTACTACGGATAGTAAAGATCGTTTTTGGGATTTGATGTACTATTAGGATAGATGAACATACATATATCGATTGAAAATCAGTGTATAGAAGTGTCTATCTCAGCTTTCAAACTCTCGGATGCGCAAAAGATTAGAAAAAAGCTGAATTAGAAACAGCGGTATCTAAGTACGAGTAGTGTAAATAAACATATCGTATGAAAAAATAAACAGCCTCACGTCTCCGGCCGCCATGTCGAAATATGTTGTCAATTATTATTCATATTCATTGCGCGACATTTCTTAATTAAATTAGTATATCAATTTCCTCCGCTGGAAAACGTTCCCGTAGCGAAATAAAATAAAAAGGAAACGGAAAAACACTCGTAACAAGTATGAAAACAAAAGAGGAGATTGGTTCAAAGGAAGGCGGCCGGCTTGCTTGCGAGAGCAAACGCTCAGATATCAAAACATCAAAGGGGAAAAGTGCGGCGGCACAAAAGTTCAAAGTGTTTTCATTTGAATCGAAAGCCTTACATTCCGCATTAGGGGCAACGGTAGCGTATTTAGGAGCACCTCCCGGCTCCGGGCACCCGACTCGCAAGCTGCTTGGCCCGCGCGATGTTTCGGGGTATGTACTGTGATTTCATCGGTCAATGTTGGGATGATTAAAGGTGAGATCTAGTCCATAAGGGTAGGCAAAGATTGCGCCACGATTAAAATCATTTTATTTCGTTGATTTCGAGCTTTGAAACAAGTCTGTCAAAGTAATGTGTATATACTGTGATATTTCCACAGTAATACATGTTATAATCACCATCCATAATTTATGGGATGCAACTAGAGACTCCAATTACTCGACATCTCGAACTACTCGAGTAACGAGTAGTAAATTTGTAAAATACTTGAGTACTCAAGTATACTCGAGAAGTTTCAGATGTACCAAAATATATATTATTAATTTGCGTATATTAATAGATCATAAATAAATTTATAAGCTTATTTAATTTCATTAATTTCATTTTATACAACATATATTTCAAAAATAATATAGAATTTAACGTCTTAAATTTTAAATTGGTTAAGTTTTATTTTTATAATTCCCGCAGTAGAAAAACTCTCGTCGATTATTACTAAAACGAGTATTACTCGAGTAATTTTCAAATTACTCTAGATGCAACGTATATTAAAATTGAAAACGTTGTGTGTGAAATTGAAATCGTCTAGATTTTAAAAAGAACGGCAGTTCAGAGAGAATATTAATCTCTTTTACACCTTATTAAATCGTCAAACGAAAGAAAATCATGCATCATCAAAATGATACGCTGTCGCTTATAAATCTAACTATGTTTTTTTGTACAACAACTGGAGAACAGATTTTTAGGCATGAAATTAGTAATTTAGTTGGGGTAGCAAACGATCTTCTTTTCCCCGTAAAGCCCACGGATAATATTCTTAAAATTGGACATTTAAGTCGCTTGTGAAAATTGAGCTACTTCCGGCGAACACGTATTTTTCATATAAACCGTTCTAACAGAGTTTTTCAAATACAAAACTCAAATCAGTATGCCCTTTCCTGGTGAAAGCTAAACACTTCAGCTAATAAATATTGTTCGAGGTCTACGTTACAAAAAATAGCTTAATTCTTAAATGTGGCTTCAATGTCCGATTTTGTGTGTTGGGATACAGTTCTGCAAAAATATCTGCGGAACTTTTAAAAGCTCAATGGATTTCGCACATCTCTAAGTAAGCCTTTGACCGTTTTTAGCTTTTAATTTGTTCATTATTTTTACATTGACTTTTCAATAGGCGGCCTTTGTTGTGTGAGCCTTTGACATTATCTATGCAAGCACTGTCGATTTGCTATTGTTTATTGGATGGTATACGAATATTTATCAATAAACTTATTTATTATTATAATGTCTTGCAATGCAGTGGGCTAGTACGATTGAAGCTTACATTGCTAACTCGTTTGTGCGAATCCTCTACAGTCTACGACATTTGTATCTTGTGTAACTCTGACTAACGTATCATGTAAATAAGATACAATTCTTTATTCCATTGTAATTAAAGGAGGATATGTAAGTAGAATTGTTCTTTCGTGCCCATTAACGACGGTGATTGCTTGCGAATGGAATTATAAAAAAGGTATTTAATAATTTTCAACAAATAAATTTATTGAACGTTTCATGTTTGTGCTGGCTTAAACTAAATTTCAAAAGAAAACTCAAAACAATGTCGGCCTCAAGCGAACATATTTTAATTAAAAATCTCATTGGAATCCGATTTTTTGACTACAGTAGGCTAGTTTATTGATTGTCTTCCTGTCGCAGCTCTCCTACTCGCCTTCAAAAGATCAATGGGAGAAGTTTGTCAAACGTTTCGACTGTTTGTGTTACAGATGAGGCCTCACAAATCGCGCAGTTTGTCAAATAAATTCCGAACCGGGAATGGAAGCCTTCTTTCTCGCTGCGGAAACACCTTTTAAAGTTTCATATAACTTTTCTCATAAAATTGCTTTATTCTCAACTGTATTGCGGTAGCCTGTCAGAAATAAAGCGCGTAGCTAAATAAATAATAATCAGAATGTATTTAACTATTTCCTATTCAGTTCTCCTGAGATTGATTATTTGTATTAGTAAGTCTTTTGAAGATTTTTAGAATAATAAAGCTTTTTTTGTGACATGCTAACGAAAAATACCTCTTATATAATATCTCTCACAATAGAGTAGCTTGATAAAGAAACTTTTTGCTAATCTATGATAGCTAGATTTTGTTCAGCGACTTAGCGTCGTCGAGTTCTAAGATAGTATGAGAAACTATACTATATCTTCCAAATCATACTCGGTCCTTTGGTGAAAAACTATCTACTACGAGTAATGACTAAATGCTACGGCCGAAAGTGATTAGTCAATAGCATGCGGACATGTTGCATCTATGGACCCTTTCTTTGTCAATGCTCGTTTGATCTGGTCGCGGCTGGCTAACATAATCGATGTTCACATATGAAACGAAACGCGCCGGTGACAGGGACTGGCATCGGTCGGACTGCGGCAATAAGGGTAGCAGGCTGAAAAATGAAAATATTAATAGGAAAAGCCATCCCACATAAAGTTCATAATTTATTTGCACTAATATAAGTTTCTTGCTAAACTTAATACCAGTTAATCTATAATATTATCTTCTCGGAATCTATAACTATAAGTTCATATGTGGCTGGCATATACCGCCATTGGTTTCGTTTATTTGGTCCTTGAATTGACATGTCGGTTTATATTAAGATGACATACATTTTCATAGTGGGTTGGGAACATATTTTTACGACATTTCCTCTATTATACTATATCGAATGTAAAAATCAATCCCTCTCGCCTCCTTACAATTTTCATAAAAAAAAACTTTATCATTGTTATATGTTTTTGCATTAATTGGATAAGAGTCTTTAACCGCATATGAAAACATTAGCTCATCGATTATATATGCTGTGGATTTTTTCATATACCACTACGTATGCAGAGTGGCATTGAAATATAATTGTAATATTAGTAAATTTCTTCTTCACAATCTGGAGATAAAATTACTATGTTAATATCTAAATGTATTGCCCGATTCAATTACGGACCAAGCTCTTATAATCGAAGAATACTCTTTTATCTGTCAATTTAAAAAAAAACGTCGAATCACTTGGAGACGACCAGGTGAGCGCAGACATCTGCAGGGGATTGAAAAATTTCACCCCTGTTGGCTTCGGTCGCGTGGTGACTCAATCGAAGAAATCTATCCGGTTTTCAATTTCGCGGCCCGTGGATCCCTAATGCAATTTTAACGGTGCACGAAGGCCCTTCACTACCTCAAAATTGCGTTCATTTTTTTTTGTACCGTGTGTATTATTATTTGCGGATAAATTAAATAAAATCTACATTCTTTGACAATTTATTCCAACACAATACACTACGAGCTATTGTTTCGTGTATTATCGTTCCAATATATTTGTATGCATAATGCGGATAAGTTATTCGTTTTTTTACTAAGAATGTAGCTTTGAAATGAGTTTTCATTTTGTACATTTGATAGTGAGTATATTTTTCAGTGTGAAGTAAAGATCTTTGTGGTCTGCCATATATTAAATGCAAAGATATGTTTTTCGCAAAAATACAATAGGATATATGTAAAGGAAAAGATGGAAGGGTGGATTGAAATATTCTGAATCTTTTCAAGAGATCTTTATATATTGGCGATTTATATATAACCACAGCAGTATCGCATCAGCAGAGACAGCTTGCCACCCCCCCGACCGTCTGATATCTTCGTCTTCTTTATACCCATTTATTGCGCCAGTCTACATTTTTGACGAAATATTTTCTGCATTCGAATTTTTAACGTAGATTTTACGCGCAGCGGGCCGTGCAACATGTGGCGATTTTATCTTATTGAAAATACCAAAACGTCCGAATAAATTCTGCCGTAACCAAGTTTATATACTACTGTATGAATATTTTCTATATGCCAAAACGTATTGATAACCGGATCACGGTGGAACAAATAAATTTCTTTGTATATTTGAATGTTACATTTCTGGATTCATTCGTATTTATATTATAAAATTAACAATCAATTCCTCGATATTATTTCGGAAATACTCTTCGTATGCAATACCATACGACATAATATTTTACTTATTGCAATAACTTATAGAGTTCAGTCATTTTGTGAGTCGTAAGGATAAGACAATGGAGATAATTACTTGAAATTAGTTTGCGCTTGTAGCGGAAGTATTTAGGAAAATTTCACTTACATTGCAAATACAAATAGTAAAACACTGCTGCGTGGCAAAAAGAACTGGGTAGCATTTGAAATTTATTTTCTTATAATCCGACATAATAAATTAAGTTTTTTTTGGTTATCCAATATGATACTAAACGTTTTGTAATTTTTGAATGATTTTCTCTAACATTGATTTCCAAATATTTTATATAATTCTGTTCATGTAAATCGAAGTAGGGAGAAAATAATGGGAAAAGTTCCTTAGTCACTCCCTTAGTTCCTCACTCATACTCCCCACAATTAATTACTCATAACGTTGTTACATTTAATAATTTTCGCAAAATCTATTTTAAATAACCACTTTAAAATACAACCGAACTCTTCGTCGCTTAATTGTTTTCGGATGATATTCACTCGAGTTGTTTACCACGAATAGCTTTCCTGCTGGGGATCAAGCCCAGAGCGGAGACACGGCGGCCACCTAACGTCGTTATTCATTTCATTATTCAGAGTGAGCCATTAGCGACGAACAGGGAATAACAATGTTTTTGTTTCAGCACCCTTAACCCTCCCGACACGACAATTTTACTCTAGTCGAGGACCATACAAAATAATAGCCGAATAAAAAATCCACTCGAGGGGAAAGAGAAAATTTTAAGTATCGTAAACGCCAGCACCGGTAGAGCCGCCTCGTCAATTCGAAGCGACCACATTTTTCCACTTGAAATTTTCATGACAACTCCTTGTCGAGTGTCGATCGATTCCTCGCTATTTTAAGAATATTATCAATGTTTAATAGAAGGTTTTTTCTTCTCCGCGCAAAAACAAGGTGAAATATTAATTGAATTATTTATAGGGTAAGTGCTCCCTCGGTTGGAATTATTAGTGTACAATATTCGATTTCCTTTTGAATTGATTAAGAATAAATGAATGTTTTTTTTTCAAATCAGACCGAATACAATTATTAAAATGAGAATTGGATAGCGCGTCTTCTGACAATTTTTATCGTTGTTTTTAGTTTTAAACTGGGCTTCAAAAATTCAATTTATTTTCTAGAATTATGTCCACGTTTATGCATATCTGTCTTAATCGAGGGGACCCCAACTTTGACAATCATAATATATATCAATCATACTAAATTAAAACAGTTAAGATTTTCTTATTTGTGAATGATTTATTGCATCGGTATTAATTTCGGCATCCTCAGCGCGTCAATGTCAATTCTATTAAGCAGATGCAGATTAACGTAGTTTTGACTAATACTCATACATTGTCTTGATTAAGTATCTCCTGAGGGAAATGGTGTGAGATATCAACACGTTGAATAAAAAAATCACCCCACCCCAATCGTATGAAATATTTTTCACGCCGCGATTTTGAAATAAAATTAGTCGTTTCCCCGCCAGAAGACATGTGTTGTGGCTTTCAAAAGAAATTTAACAGCGGTTTGCGAGCTGAGAGCTCTTGATTAATGTATGGTAGATTTCCTTGCGGTTTTTCGGAAAAACTTCTGAATGCCAAAAATGAGAATTAATTCATTCACGTTAATGCACCAGGTTTGATATAATATTTTTTCTTCAAATGGAAATCTAAATGCTACTGACATGCAGAATCTATGTAACTGGCCCAAGTCTCGTTCATATAATACTTTTTTTATTGGAGTCGAGAGTAATTTATTTCAATATTCTCTTGTAGACAGCGATTATCACTTCTCTTAGAATATAAAACGTGAATATCCTTTGTACCATTTTATTGAATTCTACCAAGAAAATACCAACGTATTTCATTCACTATTTGGAAAAACCTGAAAAACCAAACTAATAACGTATTCAATTCTTTTAAGAAATGCATTATATATTCCACATGTTTTCTTTTACAATAATCAGCCGACCGATGATGAAAATAAAAATTGTATTGTAAATTTTTTTATGATGCATCTGTACCTGTATTGATTTGTAATCAGTAACATTTTTATTCACGGATTGATAGATTGTCTTTCAAAATTGTTTTAGTGAAAAGCTAGTCAAAGAACACAGTTATTGCACATGCATCAGTTGTGAACTGCTGAGAAAATCCGCGCGAGCGAGAAGGGAGATCGCTTACACACCCCACAAAGGCAGAAATGAAAAAGCCGCGTGCCGAAAGGGAAACATCAAAAGGCTTCAAGCGGCACCACATACACACACGTGTACGTGTGCGTGCATGGGCCACATACACAACGCAATAATGCGCTTTGCTAGATGCTGTTATTATACGGCGAATGAGGTTTTTTAAAATTAAAAGAAAAAACGTTGCATTTACCGTTTACCTTAGGAATTAAGCCGTTAGGTGCGTTTTCATTACGGCTGTACAAATTATAACAGACATACGTGCTGTGCAAGTTGTTTCACGTAGTTTTGTGTTCAGTTTTGAAGGGTTCTAGCTAGGAAAGGAAATTTTAGTTCACAGACGGAGGACCGACGAGTAGCTGCTGCATTATTGGCGTCGATCCTTCTCCTTTGTGCGTGGCGCTCTTAAAGACTGAACAGCCTTCTCAACATTGCAGGGTTCCTAAATTTATCACCATCGATAATACAATAATTAATTAAAGACTACTTCAGTTCTTCAAAATCATCCTTGAACTCCTTAAATTTAATTATGATAAAAAAAAGAAACATATTTTATCAATGATAATTTTCGAGAAATCGTCAGGACGGGGAAATTTAAGATTACGGGAAAGATTATGTTATGAAATGTGAAATATTATACACAAAACGACAAACATGTTTTAAAGTCAGAAAATGAGGCGTAAGATTTGATAATCGAAGCGAAGATTTGTTGTCTGCAGGTATGACTCCACTTTACATATCGAAATAATTGAAAATGTACCCGCATATCTTTTTTTTTTCCTTCTTTTTTTCCATATCCGCTCCCTATTCGGAGCATATGGCCGCCACACGGTGCCTCCAACCTCCTCGCATCTTTCCAGGTCATCCCGGCGTCCCGGAGCTCCCCTGAGTACATCCTATGGATGGTCATCAGAGGCTTTCCTGCCTGGATCTGGACAGGCGCTGTTGCAGAGCACATTGGTTTACTCGCGTTGACTTTGAGGCCAACGCGATACGAGTTGCTCTGCAGTCTATCCATTGTTTCCTGAATACCCTCAACTGATTTGTCAAAGATGACAGCGTCGTCGGCATACTCGAGGTCACATAGTTTCAGGTTAGGAGCAACGGTTACTCCTCGGTCAGGTGGAATTGACATCCTCAGGATGAAGTCGAAGATTATTATAAAGAGGAACGGAGCTAGAACACAGCCCTTTCTGACGCCGGTAGTGATGCCAAACCATTCCGTAGTTACGTCACCGATTCTTATGCAGCATTCACTGCCCTCATGCAAGCATTTGATGATGGCGATAATCTTGGTTGGGATTCCATAAAGTTTTAAAATGGCCCATAGGGAAGGCCGATGCGGACTATCAAAAGCCTTCTCGTAGTCAACAAAGCAACACGCAAGTGAGCTATTGAATTCATTGCTTTGCTGGAGAAGGCATCTGAGGTTATGGATTTGGTCCGCACAGGATCGGCCAGATAGACCCGGCCTGATTTTCCCTGAGGATACGCATTATTGGCATATCTTTTACGCTTCAATGTTGAACATGCAGGATTTGCTACGGAAAGATGCGTACCGACTTGAGCATTTTTACGCGCACGAACGCTGTGAAAATTACGATGCGCGGAGCCCCTTGAACAAAGTTTGTGCACACATTAAAAAAATATACATTTTAATATTCATACGAAAGTATGTTTGTGCAAGCAAACACTCATTTCCCTGCTTCACAATAATTTAGCTTTGTTTAATTAATCTGAACTAAAGATATTGGTCCATTATTTTGCGACACTGGTTAGCCCTGTCGCGCAGGGAAACGGGGTGCTTGAAAGCCTTTCTGGTGTTGTAGAAAGGGTTTGCCCTTATACTGTTTCAAATCGCAAAATGCACTTGGAATGTTTTGTGCCTCTGCGGCGTCTCTGGCGTAATTCTATTTATGTGCATTAACTCTTTCGGTAAACATGATTTTAACAAATATAAAGATAAAGAAAAAGTATGAAAATATTTATTTAACTATAGAAACTAACAGAAGAAAAATTGCGTTGTAGTTTATTTAATTTCACTCGACGATGCTACCGTAGAACAATGCCAGTGACTTAGATTACTTAAGTAACAAGGTGACAGAAAAATCATTTTTTTTCTCCATATCCGCTCCTTTTCGGAGCATATGGATGCCACACGGTGCCTCCAAGATTCTCTATCTCCGCCAACTTCCTCGCATCTTCCCAGGCCATCCCGGCGTCACGTAGCTCCTCTGAGTACATCCTATAGATGGTCATCAGAGGCCTTCCGCGGCGTCGGGATCCATCAGGTTGATAAAAGAGGCAGGCAGGATTCAGGCTCCCCTGGGGCATCCGCAGCACATGTCCAAGCCAGTTGCATCGTCGCCTTTTTATTTTGGACGTAATAAGGGGCTGGTTTGTCCGCTCTCTTATCTCTGTGTTCCTGACAAAGTCAAACCACCGTACTCGTAATATTCGCCGCAGGCACCTGTTTTCGAAGCACAGTATACGGTTACCCTGTGGTTTTGTGATGTGCCATGACTCGCAACCGTAAAGCAGCACAGTCAGTATGCATGCGTTGAAAAGGTGGCACTTGGTTCTGACCGAATACAACCGTGAGTCCCAGAATTTCCGCATTGAATTAAATGTTGCTCCAGCTATCCCTAATCGGATCGTGAGCTCATTACGCGGGTTGCCATCTCCCGTGATGTGTACTCCCAAGTACCTAAAACCATTGACTTTCTCGATTTCTTGCTCCGCACTCATCAGAGAGTAGCCTGGATCTGGACAGGCGCTGTTGCAGAGCACATTGGCTTTACTCGCGTTGACTTTGAGGCCAACGCGATACGAGTTGCTCTGCAGTCTATGCATTGTTTCCTGAATACCCTCAACTGATTTGTCAAAGATGACAGCATCGTCGGCATACAAATCAATTGCTGTTAAAAAATATGTATCATTTTTAAATTACGTGAATTTTCCATTAATGAGATGTTCGAAACCTTAGTCGTCTACAAGATTGTGTAATACTCGGCAATCGTAATGCAGTATTTTTAATTGAATTTATTAGTGCCGTAATCAAAAGTCTACTCCGACAATACGTTCGTGCATATAATTGAACGACGTTTCTGGTGCGCGGGGATCTTCGAAAGACGTCCTGAATCATCCGTATCGCCCATCGCCGACAACACAACGCTGAGAGAAGTGCTCTGCAATTATTTTTAAACACCATTATTAATTACCTAAAGCCTTCAATTACGAAACGGCAGCAGTGCTATAAGCCAGTGTTGCCGGCTGATGTGACCGCGCAAATTACTCCAAAACACCGCCCACTGTAAATGACTTGAAAACAATAATTATTTTTCTTGTGTGGGAAACACTATACGATTGCGATTTTATGGCAGAGCCTAAATTGCATATACATTTCGTTTCATTCATGCATAAAAGCTCAACCTCATGTAATTACTAAAATATTTTAAAAGCTTTGATGACTGTTTCAGCGCAAACATAGTTCTTTATAATATTCAATTATAATTTAGGCAATTCGGCTTAGTATGTGTTCCCTGTGCAACAATTCAGTACCCGGTGCGAAAAAAGATGAAGGGGAAACTCGGTAATAATTACTTACAATTTTATATTTGCGAAACAGACGACCCGTTGTTGTTAAATCAACCCCTCAAAAGCCTCATAGTTAACTGTCTAACAATGGTTGTTTTTGTAGTATTTTAACGATATGGATCTGTCTTTAAAGGGCTCGTTTTTTCTTTACTATTGAAACGGTTACAGTGTTGTATGGCATTCTTCCACTAATAATTGAATACAATTATAATACTAAAGCGGAAAAAATATCAGTTTTTAGAACAAACCTATTATTTTTCATTTTTAATTTTAATGTTTCTCATATTATTTTATGTATATTTTTTCTCTCAAATTTCTTCAATTAACTATTACAAATCCGATCAAATCTGACGTTTTCTTTATGGAACTCGGTGTGCTCGTTCGATTCAATTATTTCTTTTATATGTAAGTTTGAATTGTAATAAATATTTCAACAGTGTTAGTTCGAATAGACTGCATTTCATACAAGTTAGAGAATAATTGTTTTTTATTCAAGTAACTTACTCGTCTGCTGCGCTGGGAACTGTTCTATTTTTAAACCGCGAAGTTATTTATTTTTATCAGCATCTAATTCAAGGTTTTCTAAGAATCGTAGATTTAAATTCGTCGAACCCATCAAACTCTTAATTTGCTTTCTAATTGGCGTGTGTTGCAAGCAAGAAATTAATTCGGATGAACATGGCAATTAAAAATTTTCGGCCTATTATACAAATGTCTCATCCCGTGTATGTTGAGATTAATCTTTAATTATTGCCGATGTTTTGTTTCAACTTAACCATCGTTTTGCGTCATTTTGACCGATTGTTATTTTGAAACTAAACGGGTTATTTAAATGTTGAATAAAACACGTAGATCAGTATACCCTGTCCGTGGTGCATTGGTCAACGTCGTTGGCAACCGCGACGAACCGCCCGGTTTCGAGTCTCGGTAAGAGCGGATTTTTTCAGTCGATAATTTGATTCTGTTCGAAGGCAATGGGTGTTTGTCTCTTCGAAAAAAGAGGTTGAGCAACTGAGTAGCAAGCAGTTCTCGTAGAAATAAACCCCGTGAGGAGTCCGCTCGCAACTTGGAGCATATGGAACATGATAAAAAAAACAACCTTAAACCACCTACTTAGTGACATTCATACTTATGTCATAAAAGTATTCAATGTGAGTAGGGTTTCGAATCCCGGGCCAATATTTTGATCCCGGGATTGCAATAAGTCGATCCCGGGATCAGGGACTGGTCTCGGGATTCGAAATATTTTTTAATGGTTGATAATTTTCATATTTATTATATATTAGCCATGTTAATGTATCATTAAAAATAGTTAGGAATAATTGATGTCACTACCGTTTTATGGATATTATATTAAGGTTGTTTATCCATTACTGAAGAGCGAACATATCCGATTGAAATATAATGTACGAGAGTATCGGTCTTGTTCGAATGCGATCTGATATTTGAAATAAAAAAAAAGTCTGGCTATGCAAACTTTTCAAAAATTTCACCTTGTTAAAATAAGGACACATTAATGGAAATAAATAACGTTTTTATTGATGATAAATCAATCCCGCAAATTTCGGGATTATGTTTTCTAATCCCGGGATTGTAAAACCTAAACGTGAGGACCTAATCTCTATGGACAGCCAAGTGAGAGTCGGGTGAGTTCGGCGAAGAGTTTCAGAATGATAATTTAATACTCGTAGATTCAGTCAATGAAAACGAGCGTGAAATTTAAAAAAATAAATCTTATCAAATGTTAACGTCTGAATAAGCCAAGCCACAGAGAGCATTATAATAATTTATATGGCAGGTAAGTAGAATACATAGCGGGTAAGGGTTTTATGAAAAATAATGTTTTGAGAGCAATCGCGTGCAGGCGTCCCGGGAGTAGGTAATTTCGACGAACAGCTTGCCCTTTTAAACAAATTAAAGACTTGTAAGCTGCATTTAATGATGTTTGACTTTGGTTCTGTGACCTCTCATTTCTCAGTGCGAAATACATCAAAGCGATATTCTTTTAGCCACCTGGCACAATGGGCTCAGAACAGTTTTCCAATGAATATTTTACGTATGTCATCATTATCAACCGTAGATTCATCTTCACAGAGTTGTATCTATCGACTCTCTTGTTGAGACTGCCAATCTTCTTATGTTGGGCAGACAGGTTGAAAGATTAATATTAGAATTAAAGAAAATATAAGATTTCAACGAAAACGTAACAATTTTTATGAGTTTGCCAATCATTTAATAGAAAACGATCATAATTTTAATCAGAGTAGTAATTTAGAAATACTCCACCGAGTAAATAAAAAGGATTTAAAGATGAATAGTTTAGAATTTTTAGAAATAAATAAAACTCTTAACAAAAAAGAAGTATTATTAAATAATATTCTTAATATGCCAGGTTGCTCGCCACTGCTTACATTATTTCCAATTAATAGGGTAAACACAAACCTATCTGATTGATTGCAGCTCATTAGTTTGTAATGTTAACGTCATTAGTATTATAATTATTTGTTTGCTTTGTTTTGATTCTATAACCCCCTCCTTGCTTCCCGTAAAAAGCAAAAATACCAAACTCCATTTTGTAATTTTATCATTTTAAAATGTTAGAATCAATCTTGCTTCATTGCTTAGGCAAATTTTGCGATAGTAAGTCTGAAGATGCCTCTGGAAGAGGCGAAACACGTGTCACAGCTACTAGCACAATACGTGGAATAATCAAAGTTATTTTATATTATCAACAGTCTTTGAAATGCAATTGAGATTTTCAATAAATCGATTGTAAAATAAAAATTGTCTGGGATTCGAACTCGTGAGCCCCGCGAACGATGTTGGCAGTCGACCACGGAACCCGATCATTGTTATATGGCGTCCCTTTTTTAAAACAAAAAATAATAACCAAATTTGATTTTTTTGAAAATTAACATTGGCGAAGTAAATTACCAGCATTATGTGTTTGCGTATTTGTAAATTTGTGTCGACGCATAACGACAAAATTGGATGACTTAATTTCTTAGATGAATCTAGAAACAATAATTTTATATTGGTTTGATAATTTTGAGTGTTAAAACATTTATTATTCATTATATGAGATTAAAGTTTTTTTTTCATACATTTTTAAATAGGTTCATTCTTATTTATATGAGAACATTATAGTTTTAGCCAGGGACTTTTTTTTGAAAAAAAAGGTGCCGGAACTCACTTCATGTCAAGCTTTTTATTAAATAAAATAACATATCTCATCCGGCTCATTACAATACCATTTTTTATTATTTTGACAAATTATATATATATAGATTGTAATTACGTAAGCGCAAACATTTTTTCGTCAAATTGATTTAGAAATTTTGAAAAAAAATAAAACCATGGAAAAAGTTACCGGAGTTACACCGCGTTAAATGAAAAAAAAACCCTGGTTTTAGCAAAGATTAGATATTTAGTATGTGGTTTTGATGAAAAATCTACCCGGGGCGAATATAATTGTGTAAATAATATTTTACAATAGATAATTTACCTTTCAATTCTGAGACGGTCCTTTCACTCAGCCGGCTGCAGGAAGGGAATTGTTGAACAAAAAATACAAGGGGATTGAAGACAGAGAGGTAAATAGCGTTTATTCTCGAACAACTAAAAGCACTCTGATGGATTCATCAAATATTAAACTGAGCTTCTCTACTTTTATTTCTTTACTTCAAAAGAAAGACTTTAACAAATCTTCTTTATCCCTAGAGAGATAGTTCCGTTTATTTGTTTTTTCTACACCACAGCTTAAGTTAGTTATTGAATCGCTTTTTCTCGAAACATTTTTTTGTGACTAGTTTTTATTTAACTTTCGAATACGAAAACTAAACGAAACCATTCATAGATTAATTACAGAAACCATAACAATAATTTAATCTTCCAAATTGTTGCGATTGTAGTTTTCATAGCTGACAGAGCCCTCTTTGCATTCGAATAATAAACTCATCTGTCATTTGTGTCGGGTAACAGCGTGCCCTGCATTACCATCTATTTCGAATCGCGCTTTATCGTGATCTTTGACAGATGGCATCGAAGAACTGTCAAAAAATATGGCATTTCAGATTTCATACTTCTAACAAATGCGCGTCCGACCGTAATAACCGGATCGTATTTCTGTTTTCAGATGGAATTACATTTTATGCTGGGTACTTACATTATTTTTTATTTTGTTTTTATTTCATTCACTGTTTTTTAATTTTTCTTACACTTTTTCGTTGTTATTCTAACCACACCATGACTATCATACATATTTGTCCTTTTGAATCTTTCACAATATTGTTAGTTGTTTATGGATATATTTATGATATAATGAATCGTTATCACTGCTTATTAATATATAACATTACTAACATCCTTTTAGTGCATTGTTTTATTTAGTTTTATCCTCCATAACCATAATTAACTTTAGCAGATTATATGTAACTTGAAGTATCCTAACACAGCTTGACTTTCCATGCACTACTATACATATATCATTAAATCAGTTTCGTCACGAATTGTATGCTACACTTATAAACGTAATCAACCCACTATTTCTTATCTTAAAAAATATTTCGTTTGAAAATTTTGTTACTTTGAATTTGTATAAAAATCATTTATTTCACACTATCCATCTTCCAATAGGATGATATATTAACCCAAAAATATCACAGCTGTCGGTATAATATCTGATCAAATCTGTGGGCACCTTTTGCAATGCTTATTGCTACTAAACCTCTCACCAGATTTCAATTTGTATTTTGAGTCGCCTTTAACTGAAAAATCCAAAATTAATTATGATTAATTCCAAAATAGTTACATAGAGGCTTTATTAAAGCTTTACTGTAGTCGTTTGTGCTCATACATATATACCATTTTTAATAAATAAGAATGTTCCAAAAAGATGACATGCAAAAATCATAAATTTGAATTTATGGCCGAAAAAATGTTCCTCAACAGATGTCATCATCTTAAATTTAAGAGTACACTCCTTGGTTCTCAAATAGTGCACAATCCACGAACAGCAGAACTTCCGTGACACGCTGATGGTGTTAAGAATAAATTGTTAGTTTCCGATAATGTAGTAATGGTTTCTGTTGATTGTAATCATTGAATACCATGTACATACATCTCACTTGTAAGCTTCCGACCTTCACCAGTTGTCATTTATTCTTCTTGCTGTAAAAATAGCCATAGCTTGGCTATAATGTCATCTAGTTTTTCAGTAAATGGATGAATTATGAATTGATTGTTATGATTTCTTACTATTATATTAATTTAACCCATTCCTTTAATGGTTACAATAATATATATCAGACATCATCATCAAGAGTTCAGGAACTCAGTGTAGGTCCCGAATAACTCCATCCAAAGTGGTCATTCCTAGATTACCTCTCCACACAAATGACAGCTATGTCAAACCAGCAAATCTTTAGCCTGCCTTTTCCCT
This sequence comes from Himalopsyche kuldschensis, assembly GCA_028554975.1. Classification (NCBI taxonomy): domain Eukaryota; kingdom Metazoa; phylum Arthropoda; class Insecta; order Trichoptera; family Rhyacophilidae; genus Himalopsyche; species Himalopsyche kuldschensis. The sequence goes on from JAHFWI010000005.1 coordinate 6,572,132, forward strand.
GCCCTGAGGGATTACTTCATATGAAACTCTTTGTGGACTCATTGTTACTCACAAGGTCTCCTTGATCTAGCAAGCACAGCCTCCTAATCTTAATTTCAGTTCAGCATTATACCTTTTCCAATTACTTCATTCACTGGTCAATAGCACAACGGTGGAGGATTTTTCTGTTGAATGCGTTAATGTTCATGGTATGCTTTGCATGTTCTAATGCGTATGCTTTCCATGTGATCTGTAAAAAGTGCTCTTATTTTAGTGTTGTATGAAGGAAGACCTTAAGTGTCTCAGTAGACCAACGTAACATTGGTTTGATGCCACGATTCTCTTGTATCATATAAATTAAATATAACATACACTTAAAACATTTCAAATACAACAATTACTTATTATTTGCTGTTGTATTTGAAATGAATTGTTTCTTTTAAAAAATACAATGTGTGCTATGAAATTGGATATTTTACTGTGAGCAAATAAGGCTTATCCAGGATAATACACATATACAGATAATACACCTCTTTTTTAAGCATTCAATTTACAATGGTGTCGAATTTAGTAATGAATATTGTGGGAAAATATCTTCATAAAGATAAAATTTCAGAATATGTGAAAATTCCAACTATATTACAAAAATAATTTAGATAAATACACAGTTTTTAAAACATCAAATCTGTTATGCAAGCAATTTAAAACATTACAATATAGAATAACCGCAATACAATAAATCTTTAACTTAACCCATATCATAAACTAATCAACCAAAAATGTGTACGCTTCATTTAATGCGGCTAAACGCTATGACTTGTTGATATTGATTTTGTTATATTCTTTCCTCACTTACTTACCCTTGTCAAAATCCACCTTTCATAACATTTGGCATGAGTCATAACAAAATATGATTGTGTGCGGCGATGAGTGAGTAGCGATCAATAACCACCACGCGCAGCTGCAGACCCGCCATTCGCAGCATACCGGGTGTAGCCGAGGACCGTATTGAAATTAATATCTAGGATTTATCTATTTTATTGTTTAATTCAATTTAGGGGTTGTATATTCTTTTCAATACTTTTATTATAAACCAATACCCCAATTGAGCATATAAATGATATTTTATATTTGGCTTTAAAACTTTTATTACGCTATTAGTTTAGTAAGACTATTTAAATAATCATATAAATATGTATAGATTTTCATGAAAGTATTTTCATTATCTATCATTTATAATTTCAACTGTGTCACAGTGCTCGATGAAATTTCAATATAGATAATTAATTCGAATCGTTTGAATTTCGTACTTTCCATGAGTTTTGTCACTGATTGAACTCACTGATGGAACTGGACATTTCAAGTGTACGGATGAAGTTGAACTGACAATATCATTTTTCTCGTTCAAAACAAGTGCTGGGATCTATTATCTGCTAAAAATTAATATGTTTCTTTTTTTTAAGCAATTTATAAGCAATTTAGTGATGAACTAATCAAGATCACCTAACTACTCTCTGTCATTTTGTTCCATAAGGATTGTTGTAGAGAAGCCTCATATAATTAGCCATCATATAATATATAATATAATTTAGGCAGCCTATGTGAACCAATTGAAAATGCTATCTTTTTGTGGATAAATATTTTCACCATAAGATACCTTTTTAACGTAATTCATTATGAAAGCAATAAAATTAAAGAATAAATCTTCTGAACCGAATGCAATATGATAGATATAATACAACACTGGCACTCACTGAAGGATATATCTTTTTGTGTGCTATTTTTTTATTGTTGGCTTCGTAATCATTGACAGGATGTCAACTCCGTATGGTAGGTAAAATATAATAAAAGGATAGTAATGATGAAGAAGATTATTAATATTTAGAAATATAATAGATTTACTCCATCTACATGCATATTTCATCCTTTTTTAGTAAATTGTTCAATATGATATGACAAAATATTTTTATTCTCTTCAAGTTAACATTAATTGCAATATGTGTTTAAATAAATTATACTTTTAATAAACGTCCTCATCTATTTTTCTGTCTATTATTCAACAAAGTTTATGCCTAATAATTTTGGTCCTAAAACCAATTTGTCAGCAAATTTCAAACGGTTGAAATTAAAATTCCCTTTTCAATGCAACATTTATTTACGATACATAATTAAAAAACTATAATGATAAACTAATGATACTAATTATCAATTTAAAAAATTTGCAACTTATCTAAATATTTGAGGAAATGACAGAGATTATATTACCTAATTTGGTCAAATTACAATCGCTTACTAAAATATCTCAAATAAAAAATAATTATACACTAATTTAAATAAAGTTTTTCATGGCAAGTTTCCACAAAGCGGTAAGATTTTGCCGTAGTATTTATATGCAAAGGAGGGCATGAATAGTACGAACCCGTCAGCCCCTAAATATTTGGGTTTTGCAGTTTCCGACACGGAGTCATTTGATATTCTGACTCTGATCTCACCGGTCATCTTTTATCTGTATTTTTTTTAACGGTGCCGCGATCAATAACGCTTTTATAACAAAAGGTTGATTTTGGTTTATAACATTCATACTCTTATTCTATGGTATGTTTACGTTTTACTAACAATATGCTTTTACTTTAAAAAAATAATTGTGTTAAGAATCCCTTTTTTTGTGTTTATTATTGAAATAGATTCACATTCACTCGTAATGTGTTCACCTGGAAAAAGTTATGATTTAATTGAACATGACATGTATACAGAATACATGCTTCATTTGGTTTGCTACCTGATGTTTTTCTATTGTTCAATGAAGTGCATTGTAAAATACAGGGTCAATATTCCCTTTAATATATCATATTTACCCTTGATAATAATGCAGTTATACATTAATATTTTATCAATAGTAATGCTTTTGATAAATATGATATTTAATACCATTCCGTTAATAATTTTTGTATAAACGAAAAGTTCTCTAAATAAAAGATATTTTTTTTATTTTGCCTTTGTGACGTACTTTAAAAAGTTCCGGAATTCCTTGATGAATGCAATCAGAGTTGCAAAAGGTATTTTAATATATTTTTACCGAGGGGTAAAGCCACCATTTGTAAAATTATTGATCGTAGCCCGCGTATATAAATTTCATTCCGTCACTGATTCAGTGTAAAAAAGGATAAACCATTATTCTATTCATTGATTGTTTGTATACTATATTGTTTGTAAATGCAGTATTTTACTTTAAAAAATTTAACGCTATTTGTAAATAATACTATAAATTGCTATGAGCTTTTTATTGAGTATGGCGGAACTAGTTGAATAATTGTGATTGATTGAAATCTAACAAATAACCTAACTAATTTTCATACATATTACAAGCCATATTTTGATTGAATTTGCATAAAATATAGAGTTCTGCTACCATTCATTATCTGATGTTGTATTATCTCTACTTTTATTACATCCACAGGTACAGAGAAACTAATTTTTATCTTTTAGCAAGTTTTATAATTGTCAATATCGCCGAAAATATATTTCACTGTTTCTAATAACTTTTCAAGATAGCGTTCATGTGTAGTTGCTCTTATGAGTGGGCCCGGAAGTTCTTGGTGCCACCCCTGCTGCTGACACTTGTACATGAAAGTAAAAGATAAACCCTACAGCTTTTTATAGTCACTCCAGTGATAAGGGCCAGGTAATTTTCTCGGTTATTGATGCAAATGAGGCAATGGAAACAGATGATCTATAACAATATTTATTTACCAGGCGCAAGGGTTTAATTTTTTCTCTTTCTCGTTTAATCAAACTTTAAGTGATAGGCACAAGAGTGATATAAAAGTGTGCTGGTGTTAGCTGTTTTATCCTTCTTGCTCATATGGAAATGAGGCTGTGAAAAACATATCCTCAGTTAAATAAAAATATGACATGTTGAGTCTAGTTTTGGATTAACAATGCACATAACAAAATAAAACACATTTTGTATGCGTCTAATTCATGATGTTTTGAGATTTTATATTAACAAAAATAAAACACAATTTATTGTACTTATTCAACAGCATTCCAACAACGGTTGGAAACGTTCACTTTATGAGTGAGACTGGACCCGATCAGATTTTTAATTTGTGGAATAAGTATCAAAAATTGTCCCTAATATTTATTAAAGCAGGTCTGCTGAGTGTCGACGCTCTCGGGCAATCGGTTTTACGGTGTCTACAGAATCTTGCGTCATTGTTCTGCTGTAGGTGCAATATGCAAAGAGTAGGCGTTTGGTTTCCAAATCTTGTTTTATAGATATGTACCGGATGGGCAACAAACAGGTTATACCATAGCTGCGCAAACTTATTGACTTGCTACCCCCTTTCATCACAAAACAATAACAAGGCCTGTACTACCACTTCTTCAGGAATTTGGATAACTTTTTATAGGAAAATCATTTTACTATAAAAAATGCAGTTAAACAGGCCTTGCATGATTTCATTGATTCCCGATCACCTGGATTTTAAACCACCAGTCTGAACAAGCTATCGCTGAATCAATGATAAGATGAAAGAAACTATTCCTTGTTTTTATAAATCATCATCAAACGTTGATTTTTTTCTACAAATTTTAAACCCAACGACCAATTACGTACAAAGACCTAATTTTTATCATCACAATTCATATGTAGATAGTATTTGTTTTTAATGTGATTTTTTCGTCAATTTTTGTATGCTACAAATTAGATCCATACACCGTGTAAGAAATGTTTTTAGAATGTTGTATAAGATTTATAAATAATAACAATTCATGGCTACTCTATCAAGGTTAGTTCCCTCGAGTACCCTAAGATGGAACCACTGTGGGTTAAACAATGCGTTGGGAAATGATGCTTCTATGCTTTTTTTATTTGTAATGGTTTTACTAAATATTATTTTCCTTGTTTGTTGCAGTGTCTATCTCGCCATGCTGTTGGTGGGTGGGAGGAGGGCCTGTGCGCCATGAGCCAAACTCCTGTCGGCGGTCTCCCGCAAGGTAAACCTATCTCTGCCACACCATGCACAAAGGTTAACACACCAACACTTTTATTTTGTTTATACCACCACGGCCTCGGCTTTTTGCACCTTGTTATTTAGGTGCAAATTGATCACCCAAGTATGATTCAATCTTACGCAAACAAACGTCTGTTCTTTTACAAGCATGCCTACACTTAAAGACATTTTTAACATTTTTATGTTTATGTTTTTGTAGAGATTATATTTTATGCTGTTTGAGAAAGCATGTAGCATTTTTACCAATGTTAGTTGACTCCCGGAAAGATAGTAGCCCAAAGGAGACTAAAAAACCATAGCATGGACATCTATGTGACTGTATCTCTTGATTAACGAGTCAAATATCGCTGGTCAAAATATAGCTATGAATTTTAGATGATTTTTGCTTTCTGTAAAATGCTTGTTATGAGCATCTGTTTTTTTTTTGAAACTTTTTATTTTTTTTGATTAATGTTCTTTTTTATGTTGCATTACCGATTAAGAGTTTTTTGGTTGATCTGTTAACATTTTCACTGCTAAATAATCCAGGAGTAGATAAACTAACTAAAAAAACCAATCAAGATGGCTTATAGTTGTATGCTGGATAAGATAACGTGTCTATCAATATGGGAACCCTGTGCTTATAATAGAAAACGTAGTAGGCATGTTAGAAGTGTTTGAAACTGGAAAATAAATGTACTATGTTTGGAAGCTTAGCTTGTTGTCATATCAGTTACATTAGATGATTATTTAGCAGTTATAATTTATTGTGTAAATATAAGTAGTTTAATTAATCTTGCTTTTTGTTTTACAGGCTGGGAAAACAAACTTGCTGACAGGTCATCACTTCCGCCTGTGCCGGGCGAGGAGAGGGGTCGGCCCCACAGTATCTTTCAGGAACATCCAAACCCTGCCAACTTGCACAGGTTATATACCATTTTTTACAATATACTCCGAATGATGCTTTCCTGAGCTCACCCATAGAAAAATTTAATCGTTTCTACATGCATTTCCATGAGTTTTGTTTCATGATTACTTCTTGCATTTATAGATATCATGGAAGCAAGGGATCATCATCGTCTCGCCGCTCAACGGGCGGGACATCTGGATTGGGTGGATCAGGGACAGGGACAGCTGGAACAGGAGGCGGGACGCTGGGAGAAGGGGGAGGTCGCTCTCCCCCTTATCTCCGCTGAGCGCGCAACCTGCGCGACCTTCTTGAGGTTACTATTTAATAATTCCTACTATTTTAGTGTCGATGGATCCCTAAATAATCAGCAGTTGTGACTATCTGCAAATGAAGAATGTAGCAGGAAATATAATCATCATTCCAATCAATAATTTGTGACTTATACATATTCCATACAACTATTCCACATCTGATGTAACCATGTAAAAAAAATCAGATTTACTGTAAGGATGAGTTGGTTTTCATTACAGGACGCAGAGGGAGTGCGTTTGTTCCAGTGGTTTGTCCGCGAGGCGGGGGCCCCTCACGCCGATCGCCTGGACTTCTACTTTGCCTGTCAGGGACTCAAACAACAGAAAGACCCGCAGCGACTCAAGTCTATGGTCTCTGCCATATACAGGTAACATGAAAGAAAATCTTTTTATGTAGTTCAGTTAATTGTATGATTATTTTGATTTCAAAAACATTACCATGAAAGCTGAGCTTAGTCAGTTAATGATCACTAACTGAGGGTAACTTGTACAATACATAAGTGTTTCCACTACATCTTATGTCTTACCATGAAAGATTAGCAGTAGAATATATTAAATTATATAGATCAACCATAATTGTGAATTGTTATGTTTGGTTTTGTGAACCAAGTTTTATTGACCACTAAAACATAAACAGGTAAAGTGATATTTTGTTTATTTTGCAGATTTTTACGAAAATCACAGCTAACAATACCAGACGAAGTGCGGCGGAAAGTTAAGCTCGGTCTCAAAGATGAGGAACCACTTGAAGCTGACATTTTTGATTCCATGCAATCAGAGGTAACATATTAACTATTAGGGTATCAATGATTTATTTTATAAGCGTTTTCCTGAGTTTTTTTGATACATTCTATGGTTTAATGTTTGCAGATAGAAACAATTATCAAGGAGACAACCTACCTTACCTTTCTCCGATCCGACACGTACCTTCAACATGCTCAAGCGACGCAACATCACCACCATTCAATGTCCTCCAATTCGTCTACCCCATCTAGCGGCAGTATTTCAAATTCATCTAGCTCTAAAGAGGTTTGTCTTATATCTGAGTACTTATTTTAAAGCATGTCTGTATGACAAACAGCATGCATATCCTTGTCTTCATCAAACCTTTGTTTCGCCAGCTGCCCTCCACTAAACTTATGATTAGTTGAGTGCATATTAACTAATCTACGATGATATAGATTGAATTACACTAAGATACCAATCAAGATAGGAAATTATTCTGTGCTGAGGGCTAAAGACATGAGGAATTGATACTCTACCATAGAATGCAGCAGTAATTGCAATGGTTGTAATGAGGCACTTTGCACAAAATATTTACTGTGAATATTATTGGAGTATCCACTCCGTGCCATGCACATTTTCTGCACTAAGTGTGTTTGAAAGATTAAAACACGAAGTTTCAAAGACATGCTGGGACGGACACGGCCATGCACACTTCATTTATCAACAGGGCAATTAGATATTACAGTGAAAATAATAACAATGTATTTTAATTCTACACATGGTAATAATAATATAAAACTAGGATTGTGGAACAGAGAAGAAGATGTATTGTGTACCCTGTCTACAACTGTATATAAGAATGAGTAAATGCAGGTTTAAAACATAGTTCTGACGATGGCGTAAGCCGAAATAGCTATCAACAAATACATAATAATTTATGTAGAATTAAAATACATTGTTATTTTTTTCACTGTATTATAATGGAGTTCTACCAAGTAAATGCCAACTCAATCAACCAATTTGATATTTTCGATGGTTTCGGCGGTAACTTTGTGGAAGTTCATTTTAATATAAAATTTTATATTAACCAATTTGATATTCAACAATGGTTACTGTAGAATTTATTGAGTCAAAATATCCTACAACTTGTACTTGCATGCAACTACAGTAAAAGTCCGTTAATTCGAAATTCAAGGGACCAGATTTTCCAAAAAGTTCGAATTACGAATTACGGGATCAGTATGAAAAATTGAATTTTCGCGGCAATTGTCGACGGCTTAGAACATCGCGGCCATTTTTTCGATTTTTATGGACCAAATAAATTCAAATTACGCAATCACTAAAAAAAAGAAATTTTCGCGGGAATTGTCGACGGCTTTTTAACATCGCGGCCATTTTTTCGATTTTTTATGGATCAAAAAATCGAATTACGATTTACGCGATCACTAAAAAAATGAATTTTTCGCGGCAATTGTAGAAAGCCTGGAACATCGCGGCAATTTTTTCGATTTTTATAGACCAAAAAATCAAGATACGAACTACGCGAACACAATGATAAAAATAAAAAAATGAATTTTCGCGGCCATTTTTTCGATTTTTTATGGACAGGCATTTCATAAGAATAAAAAACAGTTAACATATTTGATTTTTAGTCGCTTATATTTAAGGTATTCGCGCGTAAATAGAATGACGTTTAGGTAGGTATATACTTATGTAGTGAAGTTAGGTACATACTAATATTTGAAGTGTCACTTGCACCAATGTTATAAATGCTCGAATTCGATTTTGACATACGATACTTCACTTAATATAGATGTCTCACTTACACTGATGGTTTACATAAGCTTTACTCTTCAAAACAATGTGTTGACGTAACTTTTAACCTAACAAACTCACGAAATTATCAAAATTTCGAAATTGTTGAACTGTCAAAATTTCGAATTACAAGAAATCGTATGTGCATTTTGGCGAAAAACATTACGAATTACGAATTAAGCGATTTTTCGAATTAACGGTACATTTTACTATGAAAAGTCAATATTGGGACGAGCAAATTATGAAAATTTCGAATTACGAATTATCGTTGTTCGAATTAACGGACTTTTACTGTATTCAGAATTCACTATAACCTTTTACCTCTTAAAAAAATGAGATAACATTGTGATTGTTATTGTTCCTTGTGCTATTAGTTGTGTGCGTCGACGCTGGCTCCAGCCCTTGCCACCCTGCACGAAGGCGAAGAGTTAAGTCTCAGTCAACAGCATCAGCAGTTCCCTTCGTCGCAGAGACTTACCAAAGACCTTCTCATGGCCACGCAAAAGCGCAGACTTCAACCGGAAACCTTCTCCGGGTCAGTTGCACACCATACCTCACGTTACTCCCTGCTTGCCATATTTTGATTTTTTTTTTTAATTGTTCTTTTCCACCAAGAATTGACAGTTAACAACACGAAAGTAATTCCAATACATATTTTTTCACCCCTGTCCTTAATTAATTTGTAGACACACCCATTGCAGGCATATTGAAGTTTTTTTTTTAAATCTACATATGTCATGTAAATTAAATTTTTATATGTCATATTTTAATTATTCTGTTTATTGATGTTATATATCATTATTATTGAAATTTTTTATTTAGTTATATTGGTTTCACAGTTAAATTAATGTTGAATAATTACACCCAAGAGTAGCATGTGTTCAGCTTACAATATCAATTGAATGTCTTTAAATTTAAGAATTGAAAAATTCCATTGCTCTATGGTAAATAAGTATGATAGATATTTCAATGTCATAGAAGCATGTTATGCTTTTTTTATTTTTAACTCCCGTTTTACCCTTTAATTATTATTATAACGTGGATAATATTTACGGATTGGCAACACTATGGTAATCAAACCGTAAAGTTTATTCATAATTTGCTTACATTAATTTATTTCCCAACATTTTTATTTGTCTCGCTTCCTGTTTTATCATACCCTAGTTTGTTTTTATTTCATTTTGATTTTTTCCCCTCTCCCTCCATGTCGTCGCCGCCATTTTTTTCTCCGCCTGCCGATGCCCGATGACACACACCAAAAACCCTACCGCACAACGATATTAACAATACAATATCATCATTCGAATGCTAAATTATTTACAACATTATAAACAATCATGCAATAATTCCCCAACTGGAAAATAACCAATGAACATGAACATTGTCACGGAAACGACCGATTGATTGATACAAATTTGAATTGTTCCCGCTTCGTTTGTGGCATGCGCTTGATGTATTATGTTGTCGGACGAGTGCAGAGGGGCTCACCGAAGAACATATTCTGTGTATTCTCATCCGCATCTCTCCTATTCGGAGTATTGCCCTGTATCCCGGCAAGACTCGGAGCTTCAATCGATGAGTAGCGGAAGAACCGATTCGGATGCCTTATCTATGTCGGGCAGCAGTGTGTAAGTACCACAACAATATGCTTTAATAACTTTTAATCAGCTCGCTTCGTTTTAACCATGTCCGTTTATCGCAACAGAGGTTTTTCTACGAGAACTGCTTGTTACTCATTTGCTCAAATTTGTGGGAGGGTATTGTGGACAACGTAGACATCCATGTCTCCGAATAAAAATCAATAATTCAAAAAAAAAATACCGACCGGACTGGGATTTTAACGCAAAAATTAATTCCTAAATGCATTATCTTAGTGAAAACTATATGATCTTTTGCGTTAATATTTATCTATATATTTTTTTTAAGCTTTTAACAGATATAACAACAGTGATGAGATATTAATTTCAATGAATTCTCTCCTATCATTTTTTGAATGGACCAGTATAAACAAATGAATAAAAGACGAATTACTCATTTTAATTGTATTTTAATAGGAAGTTAGACCATAAATACTATTATTTTTTTGCTTAACATTTGATTGCTAAGCACTGCATTCATCAAGTAGCTGTGAATTTTGTACAAGAAAGCATGATTATTGTCAAATGTGTTTAATGCATCTAGTAAAGAAAGTAAAAAAATTCAGAATAGGTTAAGGCACGAGATTGACTAGAAGATTGAGAATATCTGGCAAGCATAAAACAACTAAAATCAAAAGAAAACTGTTTGTTTTTCAAAATTGTCTAAGTATCTATTTTATTGTGATATTACTATTGGCTTGCTTCTCAACCTCTCAAGAATTGGCCAAATTTTGTTCAACACTATTTTATAAATCATTCTACAACATATTTTCTGAACACAGGAAAATTCTGCTGGAATGTTTGATAATCATAGTATAGTCAGTTTAAAAAGTAAGTATTATGATTTGACAAAATTGTTGATACAAGCAGATTATAATAGTTTCATACCATATTTATATTTAATACTGCTGGCCAATTATCAGTTTTACTTATTATAAAAATTGTTTTCCAGTTTCAATACGTTATGTAATAGCTAACCATGGTTCCTTTTATAGTGATGGAATGAGCGTGGGCCGTCCTGGTCACGGAGCGCGGAGAGAACACTCGCGACATCTACGAGCCATCAAGGAGAGCGCAACGTTGAACCGAGATACGCACACGCGTGACATGGTATGTATTGATTATTTAGATACAATCTATTCCCTGTGTTGTATTTTTATCGGTACAGATGTTTTATTTGAGTCTTATGATTCTAGTTGTTGCCCAGGACGATGAAGCACCAAAAACCACAATGTGCCATATTGAAACCGGACGAGTTCGCTCCGCTGCTCATCGAGAAATTGGAAAAGGTCAAGAGAGATCGCGATTCCCAAGATAAACTCGATAGGAAATTAATGGAGGTGGGTTGCTGGTCATATTTTACATCATGTTATATGTGACAATTTTTTCAAATTCGATTCAGCTGCATACATTTTAATATAAAGTAAATCATAATAATTATAATTCAATCCTATTGAATATGTATTGAAAGAGTAAGTTAATATTTATTTTATTTATATTTTAGAATGATGTGGATGAAGGATTGAGTCAACCGATTCCTCCTCGATTATTTGCTGCTGCAATCAGAGACAAACTTCAAGTCGATGACGACAACGACCAGGCTATTCTTGGTAATATTTTAACTAATTTATTGGAATGTATGCATTCATATTCAGTTTTAATCGCTAGATTTTATATATCAAATGCTGAATTTTTTCTATTAAACCTATTAAAAAACACACTCAATTTTTCTGTGGTTCAAAAAATCTAAATGAAGTTTTTGCTGCTATATAATATAAAGAACAAATATTTATTTTCTATCTATTGTAATAGTCCAATCAGTAAACAGAAAACTTACCAATGAGGTGTTCAGATGGTGATTATATCAGCTTAAAGTGTGGTTATTTGTAATGTGTGTTACTATGTATTTGCAGACCAACATGTATCGAGAGTGTGGTCAGACGAAACGCCGGCTCGATCACCCGGCGGGGTCGCTCCTTCCCCTCCGCCACCTCCCCCGCGTCCTCACTCTCACCCTTGAAGGCCTCGGGATCTACAATCCGCGTTCTCTGCTGACTCGGGAGTCAACGTTCCAGATTTTACCGATACTCTTTCAAGCAGTGAAGGGGTGCCGTCTTTTGCTAGACAGGCTCAGGCCAGAAGGTCAGTATTTCTTTATGCGATGAATTATGACATCCTTAAATACATTTCTCAATTGTTTTAATTGTGATGTATTTTAACTATTATGAATTGTGTTGCAGATCACAAAGCAGAAAGACTTTAACGGAACTGACGGATAGTGGAGTTTCAGTAGTTTCGGATATTCCAATACATACGTCATCGCTTTCTTCTCAGCAACCTGACGCGCGAATCCTCAACTGGATAAGAGATGGAGCTACTAGCAATGACAAGTATGTTTTATTTTTGAGTAAAAATAATTGAACATCTTAGAAAGGTGACTACATTTTCTGATTGTATACTCTGAGCTTATGACAGCCATTACTAAGATTATCTAGAATCTATAGTCATCCTATCAGCCTAGGTTTTTATCCTTTTGAATAAAAATTTAACCTTTTCTCTTACCAAAAATACTGCCAGAAAGCATAGGTAGTTAGTTGGGTAAATTATGGATCTATGGTCACGGGACAGAATCCCAATCCTCTCGAGCTAAGCTCAAAAAATTTATAAATACATATGTACTGGCTTATAATTTTATATTTTGACTTTACTCTTTGAGTTCTTGTGGATTATTATAAAATGTGGAATCAAAATGATTAAATCTGAAGAATATTACTGATTATTGTAAGAGTTCTGAAAGAAGAATTTGTTTTTTAATATTAGCCTATAATAAAATTATTCTTTTTATTTTAAACAAATAATAAACTTATGTGACTATCTCTATCTGTATAATATTATTATTAGTGTAGTTTGTGGTTGCATTTTAACTCCTGTAAATTAAAACAACTCGATTTTATACTTATTTTGAAGTATTCTTTAGGATCTTCTATTATAATAAATTTAAAAATTAAATACGAAACATTTCAAAAAAAATCGTAAGCCTTACATTCATTTCATTTAATGTGCTTATTTTTCATAAATCTTTACAAAAATTCTGTCCCGTGAACATATATCCATAATTTACCGTTAGTTGATCACAGTTTGGTTTCAAAGTAGATAGTAGATCTATTGATAGATTGACTAATAAAAAACGTTCACAAACCATTTCACAGGTATGGTCGTCAATCATTCAGTCGCAGTGGTTCAACGGAGCGTCCAGGCCAGCCGGTCGCCACTGATCCTCAGATGCCTCCGTTACCATCCCCTCACACGCCAACTCAACTTGACGAGGCAAGGCGAAGACTGCTGGAGCATCACATGCCACCACCGCCCATTCCTCATCCATCCAGACACGCCAAAAGGTATTTATTCGATTGTCATGTCATTGTGGACACTCGGGATAAAAAAAAAATTGATTCCTTTTTTGGATACTGCCGAAGAAATTACATTGAAAATATTCATTTATTTTCAAATATTTCAATACGGTTTTTACTGTTACCTTATTATAACATATTTTGAAATTAGCAGACAAAATTGCTGATGAAATATGAATAACTATCATGTAAATGCTTATCTATTAGTTATGGCTTGCGCACAATTTTTCGGAATTGGATTGGGTACACTGATTTATAATAATACTATTTAAAATAAGAATATTAGATTACATTAATATGACTTTATGATACAGTATGATAGTGTAATAGTCGTTTTGAATTAACATTTTTGCCAGCATGAGAATGCAAACATTTATGTTGACTCTTAGGCTTAGGAAAATAATAAATCAGTTTCATTCTATACCATTGAAATGTATATGTTACAACGAAAGTATATTATCAGGGAAAATATATTGTCACTGGCATTTCAGTGAAAGCATATTATAATACATTTTCACTAGCGAAAATATAATATCACTCGCAAGAATATATTCTCACTGACACTTGGCAGTGAAATCAAATTCAGCCATTAAAATTAAATTTAACAGCTGTCAAATTTAACCTTTGGCTTGGGTGCACGGTTTGAATTGACGTCTCTTGCAGGCCAGTGCTGTCAGTACGAAAAAAATAATATATATCTGTGGTAAAGTTGTAAAATTTTAATCTCATGAATATTTCTTGCAGCTTAAATGTCATATAGAGTCAAAGCCGATAATTCAATTCATGCAATCCCTTTTAATGTCTTTGCTTGATTTATAATCTCTTCTGAAGCTCGTCGCTTATATAGGATATATAAATTTATGTGAAATTTTATCACGGACACATATATAAAATTGATTGAATGATTTTCAGATTGGGTCAAGCAAGTGGTAAAGCAGTGGCAGCCCTCCCGCCTTCTGAAATCGTTTCGACGGTTGTGGTCTTCACATTCTTAGAAGAGGAAATGCCTTACCGAACTAAAATACCTGCAGCACCTATTACTCTCAAACAATTCAAAGAGTACTTGCCCAAGAAAGGAAACTATAGGTATTATATATTTGTATTATCATTACAGCAGCTTGGCTCTCAGACTCAAATCATTGAAATGACACTCATATATTCAATTAAGTTATGTATTTCTATCCAAAGTCATGGATGTTTACCAACAATACCTGATCCTGGAAGATCCTGATCAAATAAATATCCATGTACTACTTGTCATATCATAAGGTAAAAATATCAAAGTATTTAGTTCTACAAGAATTATGAGATATAGTTGAAAGGTATAAATGCTTCATGCCATAGTCATAAAAATCATTCTGTATACGTTTATTAAACACGAATTCTGATGATGGCCTGAAGTCTAAATAACAAGTATCTTTATAGTTTCAAACTAAATCGTTGTAGAACTAAATACTTGTCATGTCCTCACCGAATTCTTCTACCCTTGATCTTCACTGGAAATAAATGATGAGTGTCACTCATTTTTCTTTGGAATGATTTATTAGGAAATTATATACTTTGCATTATTTTTATCTTAATATTATTTTCTCAGATATTTCTTCAAAACGGAATGTGAGGAGCTGAACAATACACCGATACAAGAAGAGATCTTCAACGACTTTGACTACCTGCCACTGTGGGAGGGAAAAGTTATGGCGCGGGTGAAAAACATTGAGTGAAAGCTAAACTAAAACAGTGCTAGTAACGCAGTGTAGTGACATTTGAACGCCAGTTTAATAATTATGCCTGTAATCTTATCAAAGTACTTATTATGTTATTGATGCTTTTCGCATCCAAACGGGTATACATAGTTATTTTTTTAAACTCTGGAATATTTTACATGTGCTACAATTTATGTTCGCGATTGCCTAAATCAAAATGTCTTATTATTAAATTGTTCTGAATGCGTGTCCAGAGACCGACAATGATAATTTATTGATCTTTTTGTAATATTTAATAACTGCCGACTGCATTTTCATTTGCCTGTTTTTTTTTTTTTTTTTTGTAAATTTTGTTTATTAATTTAAAAAAATAGCATGTTGAATAAAGGACCATTCGTGACATTGAATAATATATTATTACGTATCGTAAGGAATACTAATTGAATTTGAAACTCCTGTAAATAATATAAGTAATTATTATGAAGTCAATTCATTTCTTTTTTTATCAGCAAGTTTTAGAGTACAATACTTTACCGTAATTTTTTATTTGTATTTTAAATAAATGCTTCAAATATAAACAACACAGCAATTTTTAAGTCATTCAGAATGGTTAATATCTTTAAAAACATAAATAAAAACAGATGTGGTTCAATTAAGTATACAAAAAAAACCTTAGTTCCAAAAAAAAATGGTTAAAACTGTGTCTGGTGTAAAGTTTTTGTGAATAGCATTTTGTTTTAAAGAGACTTCCTTATTTGAATACTTCTATTTTTTAAAATGACTATATACTTCAAACTTATTCTAGCAGTCATTAAGAATCGCATTCACCATGTTCAGATATTCAATAAATGTAAGCTTTTTTATAATACATGTCTACATTGAGATAAAAACTTGATAAATAGCCAAAATTCAAGCGTCCGACACGTATATATGTGATACAAAAAGTGTAAACTGACAAGCGTCATTATAGAGATCTAATTATATTTAATGTTGTGAATGGTTACCGGCTAATGGCACACAATGATAAGATTCTCTGTGTTTTCTACCTGTATATTACCTGTATATTTCCTATATTAAGAGCATTGTCATCAGTTTTCAGCATTCAAACTTATGGTCAAATTTGGAACTCTTTACGTCGATCTATACCGAAAAATTATCATGTGAATGATATTGTAAAATAAATCATACAGTTCATTATTGTGGTTACATGCAACTTAGATTAGAATTAAATCAAAGCATATGTGTTTGCCAATGCCAAGTAACCAATAGATTGGTTCATTTACTCAGCTTGTCATAAATCTCTTACTGAGTAGATTCATTCCAATTTTTCAAGTCCAACAATTTCCAAATGACAGAGAGCCAGCCACAATATTGAAATTAAAAAAAATATCCCAAGAAAAATGCGATGGCTCAACTTCTTATACATATATAAGTTGCCGGATTCTTGATATTGGTGTTAGAACTGACTCGATTAAAATTTGTACATATTTGGTGAACGTTGCTGTATATATTATGCATTGCATGCTTTATACATGGCAGTTAATACTGGTAAGCCTATTGTGTGACAAAATAATTGCAGTGATAAAAACTGCAGCAATATTATATATTTTGTCTCTTCTTCGCCTGTAGATATCTGGTGACAAGTGGGACGAAATATATCCCACAATGACTCGAAAAATAATACCACTTATATATTTGTGAAGTTTATTACTTTCTTAAATTATAATTTATTATCTTTGTCCTATTGTTACTCTTCCTATTACGAGTAGGTCACAATTATTTTGTCGTAAAACAATTAGTAAATCCAAAAGTATGCTTTGTCTTAATTTATATTCAACAATGCTTTACAACTAAATGCTCTTGTATTTAGGTGATGAAACAATATTTATAGGAAAAACACTAAATCAAATAGTGTCTCAATGAATAAAGTAAAATAAAATAAATTATTTTTCACGCTAATGCAAATTCTTTGCATACTAGAATACAATCGTTGCACATTCTACTGACGTAAATATTATAGTTATTAATACGACAAGTGTACAATAAAATCAAATGTATATACTATAGGTTAGTAATAAATGACTTGCCCATTATTTTTTTTTATCTAGACGGATTATGGAAACAACTCTTGCAAGATTTTAACATCGCCAAGGATTTACTACCCAACTATGTAACATTGAATGTGGAAAGTTAAATATAGATAATACAAACGGTTTTTCCACAAATTAAGTTTTGAATATATTAAAACAACAAATTCTTACTCATGAATTTATCACTATTTTTGAGAACCACAAGCAAAGAATTATTGACTCATTTATAATATGTATCAATTTTCTATTTGATGTTTAGGTAATATGTTAATGAATTATCACATACGATTTTTCATACTTCATATTTGCACATATTTTGTTAAGTTATACATTCTCAAACTTCACATGACAGTTTATCATTTAATTTGAAAGTTGTAAATATTCAGAAAGGTAAAGGTGCCTAACCTTATATTTATTAAAATATTTCTCTGTCAGTGTCACTTCTATGTTCTCTTAAATTCATTGTGATTTTCCTTTCCTGTGCTTTGTAGGATACCTCCTTTTATGTTCCACATTTGATGTCCTTAGCTGATAATATCTTCTAGTACACACCTTAATGTGGAGAAATATCATGCAATGAAATATAACTAATATCAAATGAAGAATGCAGGAATAGTCTTAAAAAAATGCTGATGTCTGTAGTTTTATCAAAGATGTTTACTGTAAATGTTTTTGGCTTGATGTTAAAATCGATTACTAGAAGAAATGTTACCAGTCATCCCTATAAGTGTAATGTAAATATTTAATTTATAGCTTTAAGTGCAGCTGACATTTTTGATTTGTCAGTGTCTTATGGCCAGGCTGAAATAAATTATTAATTCTTTATTTTCCATCCTACAACTGTTAAGAATAAAACTTATGTCATTGATGAGCAAAATCTTCTTATTTATAAAACAAATATCGATGTGTGTAATTTGTGATTTGTCTCTGATTGACTGAGGTTTACTTTTTTTTTTTGTAGTTTTCAAATAAATGTAAAAAAAAATGTAGTTTATGTGCATCAATCACGGCGAAAAATTTGGAATTCGTTGTTTATTATTTTCAAAATTGTTTTCATAGAACTGTGATTATATATTATAGATACATATTACAAATACCGAGCAAGGCAGGGTGGAGTGACTAGTACTGTATAAATTAATATTTAAAAAAAAAAATTAGAATACATACAATATATTGTTTGAATTTAACACAACAAACAATCCCTAGGTTCATTTTTATTTTTCAATCTTAACCTCGATCAAAGAGATTGTTTGACTTGAAAGCTTCTTTTTCATAGGTAACAAATTGGTGTAAAAGTGATAATTTATATCCACTCAATTGGTTCTTTACTCTAAAACATTCCAACCCTAAGCATCATACATGGATGTACTCAAATCATCAAAAAAACAAATGAAACATTTTCGCAAAATAGTTTTAAAATAAGTATACTATTTTCTACTGATACATAGAATATGATTTATTTTATTGACTCATTGCTTGTGTATTGTATTACTTCATTTCAAGATTATTTATTTTTCTTTTCTATAAATATAACGAATTATAATTCATTCATGGAAATTTATTGTCATAAAATGTCGAAATTGTTAATTTTGTAAACAAGTCAGCAGCCTGGCTGTAAGTATAGGAAAATAAAATCAGGTGCGAAAATTTGTGCCTTTATTGTGAATTGTCATTCGCAATGATAATACTTTGTAAAGAAAATTATTACTTGCATAACAATTATAATGTCGAAATTTGAAAGGAAACTATTAATAAAATTTAATCTTAGTTTTGGACGCTCAGCTTGCACTACAAAAATTTTCATTAGAATTAATCAAACACATTTTTATTCTTAGCCTAAATAATAGCATTGTTTATTTTCTTTGATTATTGCAACAAATTCCTCACATTAGTGTGTTCGATAGTCCTACCTATAATATGTTAGTGTTTGATGTACAATGGCCTATTTATTTTTGAGTAATAAAATATTGTTGTTTTACATTTGTGCAAGTTGAGTAGAATGACCCAAAATTTTATGTATCGCTTTTGAGTTGATTCAATGTCACATGCATTTTTTTTTACAATAAAAAATGTTATGTTTATTTTGAATGATATTTGATTAATGGCAGCTTTGTTATTTGAAGTTTTGAAATCGTTTTTACTAACATGATTATTGGATCTAAAAAATATTATATTCTAATTTTCTAAATTTATTATTGGAACTTTTATCAGTTTTCAATAAATTTAATATTTACTAATAATACAGTAGGAGAAATATTAGGACAATTTTCAGAATTTCTCAGTTATCCGAAGGCTTTTGATTTAATTAATAGCTTTTATATAACTATCTTTGAAATGATGGGGAATATTGGAAATTATGACGTTTATCGATACTAAATTTTATTTGACTAAAAATGTCTCTCCACAAGAAGAACTTGACTGATGTTGTCATCAAAATGAATTAAGATAGCTTTGCAATGCGGCCGTAACATTTATTGAAAAATAATGTTCATTCTTTATATAGATAAATAAAGTGATTTGAAAAACTGAGGCCCAATTCCATGAAATCTATCATTGATGTGACATTCACAAATGTTACTATTTCTGGCAACATTAATTCTCCAAGTCATTGAATATTTTGAAAGCTTACTTTTTATTCAATCACTACTTATAAAGTACAGATTTATCATGAATTCGTTTAGGTAAGGCCCTAATCTGTATACTGAAGTGTATTAAGCTGAAAATTTCAGTTTTGGAGAAAACTTAAACAATTGTATTTTCACATGCAACTTCAACGTGTGATTTCAGGGTTTGGTGTCCTGGAAGCACCAAAATATTGCTGACAAATACACTTTGTTGTTGATCGCTGTTATTACCTTATCAACTATGATTCTTAATTATCATAAGTGACATTATTTTTGAAAATCAACTGCAAATCACTTTTATTTGGGGTTTATTGGCATTATAGGTTTTCGAATATTCTAAAATGAATATCAGAATAAAGTTGCGACTAGATTGGAATATATGTGTGCCATACGACTGCCGTTTCCAAAATAAAGTTGGCACATGAATGTTATTTTTTACAGTAAAGTTATCTCCTAGTTTGTAAATTGTATCCGTGCAAAATATCGGCATGGTCTCTGATAAATCATAGAAATTATTTTTTTTAATGTTGAGTCTATTTTATTAATTTAGGTAAAAGTATTATCGTTTAAAATCTTTGTTCTCTATAGTGAAATGCTGCTGAAAATTTTATTTATAAAATCGAGATGCCTAAATACTTTATTTAAGTGTACATAATGAATGTTAAAGAGTAATACTTTTTTTGTGATCGGTCGATTTTGTTTATCACTAACACTCATTGTAACACTCTTCTGCCAATATTTGCAATGAAATAAATCTAGAAAATATTGTCATAAGTCACCATTTACACCTGTAAAATTTACATCAATTTCAAACTGTATAAGATTGAAAAAAATATATTAGTATTTTTTACAAAATGAATATGTTTTTCATTGATCTTTGATCCAACTGGATATCCTCTCATAATTAGACACTTTCCTTTCCACGAAAACAGAACTGAGGATATTTTTTTATTCATGATGCCCTCATGTGATGCCCTCATATTTGTTTTACTGACTTTTTTCACGTTACTGATTTCACTGTATATATAGTTTGTTTGATTCAATATTGAAACCAGGGCTGTGAAATTGGTAAAAAAAACACGACTCCGACATCAGCTCTCCAGCATTGACCAAAAACACCACTCTGGCTAAAAAAAGTTTAATTTTGTCACATTTTTTTCCTACCTTTCCTATTTATGAATATTCAATTAAATATCAACCAACCAATCCAGCCAAGAGTCAAATTTTACATATTATATGCAAAATAGAAAGTTCAAATATTTTAAAATTTCAGAGTATGACTCCGGCCAAAAATTTTTGCAATAAAACAAGTTTGTATATAATCGAAATCTTTTAATGGATATAATGAAATGCACAGATTCGCAGAAATAGCCATAAAAATAAAAACATATAACAATAAGAACTACATATATAAATTAAGGCATTATTTTATACTATTTCAATAACAGCCCCAACTTTGACGAGAGCTTCTTTTAGCTTCTCGGCTTCTTCTTTGGAGATATCAGCTTTCACAACGGCAGGTAGACTTTCAACGAATTTCTTGGCCTGGACCAAATTGTATCCTTCTAAGAGACTTTTGATTTCCTTGATGAGGGGAACTTTCTGTTTATCATCAAACTCTGTCATTTTTACCTGTCGAGACAAATGGCAGAATAAGTTGGTAAATTCAATATCAAGGATGCTTAAAAATAATAGAAACCCCTGGTAATAAATAATACAAGGGTGATTTTTTTGTACTAACCAGTCATGATACTTATAAAAATGGGTTTTATTTATTTAAATAGTAGGGAGAATTGATAGTTAAATATTAATTAAACTCACAGTAAATTCAGTTTTAATTTTCTGTGGGGCTGCAGCCTCCTCGTCTTCACTTGGGGCGGCCGACATTGAAGCCATGGCAAATCCGCCCATTGGCATCATTGGAGTGTCGGGGAGGTTTAATCTTATCTTTAAGAGCTGGCTTAGCTCGCTTACTTCCAGTAGGTTTAAGCTGGAAATGTCGGTGGCGATTTTCTCCAACTTCGGAGTGAAAACTTTTGTAGCACCTTCCACCTGAGGTTCAACCAAAGG
This sequence comes from Himalopsyche kuldschensis, assembly GCA_028554975.1. NCBI lineage: Eukaryota > Metazoa > Arthropoda > Insecta > Trichoptera > Rhyacophilidae > Himalopsyche > Himalopsyche kuldschensis. The sequence goes on from JAHFWI010000005.1 coordinate 6,594,401, forward strand.
AGTCGTAGGGATCGCCATTCCCGCAGCTGCTGTTTGTCTTGCAACAGAGCTATAAAAATAAAACGATGTACATTTTATACATATATATTTCGGTAATTTATTATACTTCCTACTGAAAACTATACGAGGAATCCGCGAAGCGGGTTACTAGTTTCATGCTAGGGTGGGTGCTGACTAAGTCTTTATTTCCCACATGAAAGCTGGCTAAGTATTGACTATCAAGAAGATTCTGTCGACTGAAGGCTTTGTGTGGGGGAAACCGATTAAGAAAAGCCTCTTACAAGAATGATTGTTGGAATCATTAATAAAAGTTCAATTCTTACCAACTCGTAATGTTGGCGTTAACTTGAAGAGTTTACTATCCTCATAATATACCTGCCTAGTCCCTAACTGAATAGACGAGCCTGGTTTTTTTTTTATTACACTAAGGATCCTAAAATTATATGGTTTGCACTTTTTCACAACAAAAAAATATTTACCTTCATGAAAATGTTCTCCATTGAGAAAAATTGTGTCTTGCTAAAGTCCTGGCGGCATTCATGGTAGCGAAACAATTTCAGCGAAAAGTTCTCAAATATTTCAAATTGGCTACAAGGGGCTTTCTAACCTCACTAATTATTTAGTTATGCCGATTAGTCTAGCCCAAATTGTCTATGATACGCAATTTTCCATTGGATATAATTTAATATATTATTGTTATTATAAGAGCAATCTCTAGACCAGGCCTGGCCAACCCGCGGCCCGCGGTCATGTGTGATGATTTTTTAAATATTTTTTTAAAGAACTTTATTGTAGTTAAATTTGTACAATTTTGAAATCAAAACTATAACTCGCCGCATTAATGATATTTCCGGAGAAATAGTTATGAATTTGCGTGACCATATTAAAAATTTTAAAGCGTATTCTTTAGCTTTCGACGAGCACTATGATATTTCAGTGACATTATTTTTTCTCAACTGCAAATGGCTTTTATTTGGGGTTTATTCATTATAGGTTTTCGAATATTCTAAAATGAATATCAGAATAAAGTTACGACTAGAGGAATATTAAATCTCAAAATAAAGTTGGCACATGAATGTTATTACTACAGAAAGTTATCTCCTAGTTTTAAATTGTAGCCGTGCAAAAAAATGTTTGTTAAATCATAGAAATTATTTTTTTTAATGTTGAGTCTATTTTATTAATTTTAAAAAAAGTATTATCGTTTAAAATCTTTGTTCTCTATAGTGAAATGCTGCTGAAAATTTTATTTATAAAATCGAGATGCCTAAATACTTTATTTAAGTGTACATAATGAACAAATACTTTTTTTTGTGATCGGTCGATTTTGTACACTATGTAACACTCTTGCCAATATTTGCAATGAAATAAATCTAGAAAATTTGTCATAAGTCACCATTTACACCTGTAAAATTTACATCAATTTCAAACTGTATAAGATTGAAAAAAATATATTAGTATTTTTTACAAAATGAATATGTTTTTCATTGATCTTTGATCCAACTGGATATCCTCTCATAATTAGACACTTTCCTTTCCACGAAAACAGAACTGAGGATATTTTTTATTCACATCCTCTCATGATGCCCTCATGTTACTGATTTCACTGTATATTGTTTGTTTGATTCAATATTGAAACCAGGGCTGTGAAATTGGTAAAAAAAACACGACTCCGACATCAGCTCTCCAGCATTGACCAAAAACACCACTCTGGCTAAAAAAAGTTTAATTTTGTCACATTTTTTTCCTACCTTTCCTATTTATGAATATTCAATTAAATATCAACCAACCAATCCAGCCAAGAGTCAAATTTTACATATTATATGCAAAATAGAAAGTACAAATATTTTAAAATTTCAGAGTATGACTCCGGCCAAAAATTTTTGCAATAAAACAAGTTTGTATATAATCGAAATCTTTTAATGGATATAATGAAATGCACAGATTCGCAGAAATAGCCATAAAAATAAAAACATATAACAATAAGAACTACATATATAAATTAAGGCATTATTTTATACTATTTCAATAACAGCCCCAACTTTGACGAGAGCTTCTTTTTAGCTTCTCGGCTTCTTCTTTGGAGATATCAGCTTTCCTAGCGGCAGGTAGACTTTCAACGAATTTCTTGGCCTGGACCAAATTGTATCCTTCTAAGAGACTTTTGATTTCCTTGATGAGGGAACTTTCTGTTTATCATCAAACTCTGTCATTTTTACCTGTCGAGACAAATGGCAGAATAAGTTGGTAAATTCAATATCAAGGATGCTTAAAAATAATAGAAACCCCTGGTAATAAATAATACAAGGGTGATTTTTGTACTAACCAGTCATGATACTTATAAAAATGGGTTTTATTTATTTAAATAGTAGGGAGAATTGATAGTTAAATATTAATTAAACTCACAGTAAATTCAGTTTTAATTTTCTGTGGGGCTGCAACCTCCTCGTCTTGGGCGGCCGACATTGAAGCCATGGCAAATCCGCCCATTAGCATCATTGGAGTGTCGGGGAGGTTTAATCTTATCTTTAAGAGCTGGCTTAGCTCGCTTACTTCCAGTAGGTTTAAGCTGGAAATGTCGGTGGCGATTTTCTCCAACTTCGGAGTGAAAAACTTTTGTAGCACCTTCCACCTGAGGTTCAACCAAAGGAGTCGTAGGGATCGCCATTCCCGCAGCTGCTGTTTGTCTTGCAACAGAGCTATAAAAATAAAACGATGTACATTTTATACATATATATTTCGGTAATTTATTATACTTCCTACTGAAAATATACGAGGAACGAAGCGGGTTACTAGTTTCATGCTAGGGTGGGTGCTGACTAAGTCTTTATTTCCCACATGAAAGCTGGCTAAGTATTGACTATCACAAGAAGATTCTGTCGACTGAAGGCTTTGTGAGGGAAACCGATTAAGAAAAGCCTCTTACAAAGAATGATTGTTGGAATCATTAATAAAAAGTTCAATTCTTACCAACTCGTAATGTTGGCGTTAACTTGAAGAGTTTACTATCCTCATAATATACCTGCCTAGTCCCTAACTGAATGAGCCTGGTTTTTTTTATTACACTAAGGATCCTAAAAAATTATATGGTTTGCACTTTTTCACAACAAAAAATATTTACCTTCATGAAAATGTTCTCCATTGAGAAAAAAAATTGTGTCTTGCTAAAGTCCTGTTGGGGCTGCTTTCTAACCCTCACTAATTATTTAGTTAGCCATGCATTGTCTATGATACGCAATTTTCCATTGGATATAATTTAATATATTATTGTTATTATAAGAGCAATCTCTAGACCACTTTGGCCAATGTTGCCCGCGGTCAATTTTTTAAATATTTTTTAAAGAAAAGTAGTTAAATTTCCAAATATTTCGCCGCATTAAAATTTGAGAAATAGTTTGAATTTGCGTGACCATATTAAAGCCGTATTCTTTAGCTTTCGACGGAAACACAGATATTTTGTGACACTTAACCTCATTAATGAATCGTTCCAGGTTACACAAGAATTTTCTCATAAGTTTAAAGCCGATAAAAAAGTAACGGCTTACATTTGGTGCTTTCCAGATTAACTACAAAATAAACAAAACCAGTGATATATATGTGGTACACTGTTTGATACATCAACAAAATTTTCAAGCATTATCCATGTCATGCAGGTTGTTATAAAAACAGTGAACTATATTTCAGCATCGCCAATTATCACTGAATTGTGAGTATGGTGATAAGGCAGGTTTTCTCTAGACAATCAAAAAGGCTATGATAAAACTACCTGGTAAAATCTTAGATGTGTATCAGTTAAGTTATTAAAAAAAACTCATAATGCATAAAAGTTAACTTTTATTTTTATAATACATATGTAATTCAAAGAAAAAAAAAATGAGGGATTATTTAAATATTTCAAAATAAATCAAACGTAGATGGTAGAGAAATAAAAAATAGTATATGAGAGAAAAGATGAAGTTATGTAATATTATAAAAATTTATGATGTAGAAAGAAAAACTAATTAGACAATAAAATATCTATGGTTAAATATAAGAAGAAAACTGCTTTATCGCAGTATCATGGTAGATTTAGTTCATTACGATCCCGTCTGATAATTGGTTTTATTTGTAATATTGTTTGATTTATGTCTTAATTAATAGGGTTAAAAATTTTAGTCGATTGTCAACAGTCAGTGCGGTCAGACTCAAAACTTTTTTTTTGTATTTAGTTAAACTTTCAATTCTAAATTCATTCTTTAATTTTCAACGTAGATGGTAGAGAAAGAAAAATAGTATATGAGAGAAAAGATGAAGTTATGTAATATTATAAAAAATATGGCTAGCTTCAAACAAATATCTCTTAACTGCAGTGGGCATACTAGACCAGTAGTTCATTTAGATTTTAGTGATGTCACAGAGTGTGGATATTTTCTTATTTCGGCGTGTAAAGGTACGTGGTGTCAGAATAACCTCTCTTGTCTGCGTTGACCGTTTGCCTTGGCCTGGATTAAATGAATCCTCACAAGTGTATACTCGATCCGGGCCATTGTAATCGCCGAAGAAATGCTTTCACTGCTTTTTATAAAAGGATACTTTCGCCAATTCACGAATTTGTCATATTTAATGCAATTTGTAGATTGGCTGACATGTGACGTTTACAATTTTTTTTGTACAGAGGCTACAGCTTTCGACCTTCTGTTTCCTGACAAATAGGAAGTGCCTTGATTTTAGTTGACCGATTTGTTTTTTTAATCAAGGCAGTTTACCTTGCCGGGTAAATAAATTATGCATTCACCTACTAATAATAATAATGAATTGCCTTGGTTTCTCACAATTGTTATCATCAACAATCATCGTCTACTCTGAAAACGTATCTTCAACAATTGACTCTGAACAAATTAACAAGTTTTACATACGATAATAATTCTCGTTATTCTCTTTTAAATTATTTTTAATGACAGTATTTGTATTTGATTTACAATATTTTTTTTAGTACCTTCATACATACATCTTTGTTCTATTAAGTGGGTCAAAAGACGAAACCTAACTCGAGCTATCCAATCCCAAATAATTTAATCTATTCAAAATTAAAAGAAACTTTTTCGTAGATTTGTTGAATTATATTTATGTGGTGTAGCTTTTATATTTATCTGTTTGTTTACTATTAATGGATTCGGCGGCAACGTTGGAATTTTTAATAGAAAATTAAATTTGAAAAATTTGTGCAGTAAAAATGTCATCAAATCCAATTATAAGTCGATTTCAATTGTTTATGACATAGGCTCCCAACATTTTTATGTAGCGCATATACTAAAAATAATCAATACAATATATTTAGGATTGAAAACAATATATTATTTTTCTTCCTGTTGTTTTACATTGAAAGTTAATTTCCACTAAGAATCAACTGAATACCTCAAAAATCATCCATTGACATAGATAATTATAAAAATATTTACCTTTCTAGACTTTTGTATTGAATGTAAACTGTCTTTTTTATTATATGGCTGACACCAAACACTTGCAACTGAAAATTATCTTTAATTGTTATTTTTATTATAAGAATTTTATTGATGGCACTGTGTAACTTTTATTCTATTTGGAAGACTTTATTTGTTGCTTGATTGTTTATTCAATAGCCTCATGAAGTACACATATTCCAGAATTTTCCTATCAGGAACTATTTCCCTTTAGTCTTTCCATTTTTTGGGATCGAAGGTTTCTTCTGGCTTTGAATGTTTAGCGATTATATTTAGGTATATATTTATATACAAAATTCTATTGACATAGAATCTTGTTTTGTACAATTTATTAAATAAATTTGACAGTATCATATGTTTTGCCTATATGAATCTCAAAAAACCTAATACTTATGATTGCAATCAACAAAAATTATCATTGAGGATTTCGACTGAAAGTGCTTGATGGAATTTCAATATCATTTTTTTTTGTTTTCCTTGCGTTTTTTCACTTACGACCCGGGGTTTCGTTTTTTGGCATCTTCAGTTGTTTGTTGTCAAGTTCATTTGTGCGCTTGAAATGTCTGAAAAGTGATTCTTTTTTTTCAAACTTTTAAATTCAAACATTATCTATCACCAAACACACTAAAAAATAATATGATCTTCATTGCAATCGATTTGATACCATGCTTTTTCTTTTGAGCGTCTAAAGCTATGAAATATTTCAAACATGAAATTTCATGATCAAAAAAGTACAATGGCGACTTTAAATGTTTTATGAGCCTTTTTCACACATATTTGCGTTAATCCCAAGGAAGCAATTAGGACATTTTAGTTCAGTATAATCCATATAAAATTTAAAATAACTTTGACTATTCCATGTATTGTGTAACTAACTGTGACACGTGTTTCGCCTCTTTCAGAGGCATCTTCAGACTTACTACTGTAAAGTTTGCTTGAGTAATAAATTTATTACTCAAGCGAACTTTGCGATAGTAAGTCTGAAGATGCCTCTGAAAGAGGCAAAACACGTGTCACAGTTAGTTACACAATACATGGAATAATCAAAGTTATTTTAAATTTTATACTAAAATGAAATTCCACAAAGTTACCGCCCAAACCATCGAAAATATCAGTATAATCCAGTTCTGATACATCATCTTCTCTAAATACACATAATAGGTACTTTTTTCACTGAAGTAAAATAAATTTCCAGTTATAAGATCAAAATGTGGGGATATAATCATGTCAATTATTTAAATGACAGTGTTTTTCTACCCAATGTCTTCACTTATTCCGACTTGTGTTGCTTTTGCAGGGTCAATGAATTTCCTTTCACGATAGAAACACAGTAAATGATGTGTCACAGGGAAACATTAAGGTAAAAAATTATCAATTCGCACTGCAACTTTGTCAGTAAATGACTTAAGGTCTTGAATGTCATATGATGGAGATTTTTTTTATGGCTTGTGTGTGACAGACTACCTGTTATTTATTTTCAATATCAACTGCTGTGAGTGTACCTAATGGTTGTGACATTTCATTTGGAATATATTATAAAGCCAAGGATTTGATACTGCTTTTGTATCTATTTTTTTATTTTGGTACCTCACTAATAGTTGTTTTTAATCAACTTAATATACAGTACTTATTGCAATGCTGCTGGGTATGTTTAACATATCGCTACAGCAATACAGCAGTAGAAAAATCGATGAAAAATGTGTTTTGGCTATTTTAAAGACAACCAAATAATGCATCCTACAGCTAATTTTAATTTACAGTACTTATAACTGTAAATTAGTAGCATAACTGTAACTTCAAAATAAGACCTATGTAGACAATACTTGACATTATCAATCTGAAAAAATTGGAATAGTATTAATGCACGAGTCGATCAAGACACTATTCTGCTACTCAAATACAATATTTATATTCTCTTTGTCTCAGTGTAGTGCAAACTATTTATGAGAATACTATTCAGAAGTCAATAGTACTCAACGGTATGTAATAATAATAAATGTCTAAGATTGTGCAGAACACTAAGCAGCAGATTGATGTAGTGATATGTTGGAATCCAGGCTCAAATTAAAGACAGGGCCAAACATTTATATCTTTATGTATTAGATTTACTCATAATCCTGCTAAGAATGAGGCCTTTAGATGGCTGATCTTACCCCCTGTTCACAAATAACAATTCGACTATTGCTTATTTATTTGTTAAATATAAAAAGGCTTAGTGAAGCTATGAAAAAGAAAATGAATTTAATTGATACATAATAAACTATCTACGTATCCACTTCTATTGATTTGTCTCTTTGACACATAATGTAAAGTATTATTTTGTATCTAGTGACATTTATGACTCAAAACTGTCAAAAATCTAGATAAGTTTCATTTATCCTATGTGGCCAAATTGCACTTATCTGCATCTGGTTGGAATGTTTTAAAAACAAAAGAGTTTTGTTAGCTAGATGATATTCTCTCTGAAAAAATAGTTTTGAGAAACATTCAAATCTTAACTCTTCTTCAAAAAGTGTACTTATATTTTTCTATTTGTGTTTGTTTGATTTTGTTTCAATTAGTTGCTTAATTGTTATGAAAATATGCTATTGAAGTAACAGTTGCAATTTCTCTATGCAGATGGCAACCCAATGCTACGGCAAGGAGAGACCGGGGACTGGATCGGAACATTTGAGGGGCACAAGGGAGCCGTGTGGGGAGTAGCTCTTAACAGGCAAGCCACGCAAGCTGCTACCGGGGCCGCAGACTTTACAGGTATTTAATGCAATATTCATTGCTTTGCTATATTTTACTTTCCATTTAAAAATTGCATCAGTATATTTGTGTACTTAGACATGTTCTGTGAGGTTCTTATCCACATTTTGTGAAGTGGGCTTGCAAAAATTCTATAGTGAAGCTGAGTAACTGTTGAAACCATTTTAGTGCATTTCCTAGAAGAAAATATTTATAAATCATATTGCTCATCTTTATTTTAATCCTTGGTTACAAAGAAATGAATAAATAATATAATAAATAAAAAATTAAAATATACCTAGACTTATTAGCTAATCAGTATCAGTGAATAAGTAAAAACTATATTCATTCAATTTGCAAGATTACATGTAAAAACAAAAAAAATATACCGTTTTCAAATTATTATCAAAGGGGATAATTTAATTCTATATCTATATTTTTTCTCATCTTGAAATTCTGACTCAAGCATTTTCAGTGTCACGGTGACCAATTGTATCCAATTGTAATAGTACAATGAAAATCAATGTGGTTCAGTATTTCCGAAACAAAACTGCTTTCATAATTCAAGGATTATACTAGCATCAAATGAACTTGGAATATTTACCTCTATAAATTACAATTTAAAAAGTACACAACTTTGAATCATTGTTAGGAGCTTTATCAATTTTCAAATTTATCTTTGTGTTCTTTTCTCCCGATTTGTGTAATGATTTTCACGGTTACTTTAATCAACAATGATTAAATTCGTTGCCATATATAAGTGACATGTCGGTTGTCATCGCCTTCCGCATATCATCATCGTAATGATTCAATTGACTGCAGTGATAGAGATCAATCAAAATTGAAAATCTGGATTAGTTATTGAAATACTACAAATACTTTCTGTTGCTAAAAAGACACTTTCAGTTGATGTCAGTTGAAAATGCTCAAGATGAGCTTAACTGGTCCAGATCTTTATAAAATTACACGTGGAAGAAGTTGTATTACTGACAGTTGTCACCTTAAAAGTGATTAACTCTTTCTTGTCGAATATAATTGTATTATTTGACCTTCGACACGCATACATGTAATATAATATATGTTTATATTATTATTATTGCTGCAGAATATGACCATGTAATAATATGCCACTGAGAAATTAAGCTCTGGCTTTAAATTTTATTCAAAAGATAAAAAGTTTTCAACTTTAGTCATATGAAGTAAATATTGGCTTTGAAATAAAGTTTTATAGACCATGACTGTTATTGAACACAATGAATAACAACTTACCAGCAAATATTCTGAACGTTTAATAATATTTATTATCACCATTTGATATATCCGTTGAGATAATTGTAAATTCAGTCTTTGTTTTCTATACAACTATGTATATACAACATCTCACCCAATCTGTTATTCATGCACACACTTGTCAAACAATACTTGCCCAGACCTTGGATGTAATATGTTTGCAAACCCTTTTCTCATTTTGTTCTGCAGGCCCTTGACTGGAGAAGTTTACCTTCACAGCATTCACATTGTCTGCACATGTTTCATGTTGTGACAATGAATGATTAATGTGTCTATGGAACGGAAGAATTGTATTACGAATTCAAATTAATTCCTGGTTTATAGGCATTCAAACATACAAGTATTATTGAATATATTAAAAAATAGTTTAACGCCTGGTATATACTAAGAGAATTGTGTGATATTATTTATGGTTATTTGTCTGCATTCTCTGCTGAACCTTTTTATGAATATTCCAACAACTAAGACTTAAAAAAATAATTAATTAGTGTTTGTGTTAAATACACTAATGGAATTTATCAGACCAAATAATAAATACCCATTAGAATAAAAGAAATTGGACAGTGATAACTTTAACCCCTATCCGGGCACGCCCGAGTATACTCGGGTATTGAAAGTCATCAAAAACGGATATCACAAGATAACTCGGGCAAACTTCATACGAAAATTACGAATTTGATCTAGTCCAAGCAAGGGCTGGACACAGAATAACAGATAAAAAATATGTTATCACAAATTTGTGTGTATTTTGCATTTTCAAATGTGTGCATATTTGCATATGTACATATGTTAAATGAATTGGACTGGCAAGTGGTTTACACTGTTACCTAACAATTTATTTTTGAATATCAATTTTCAACGCACCGCAATCAGGTGTCTCAACGTATGAGACGCTAGCAGTCAACAGGTTAAGATTATTTTTTCGCTTTTATATAAAACCAAATAGAAAAGGAAAATATTTATTAATTTTGAATCTTAGCAAAAATAATGACACCATCCAAATTAACTTAAGGCAGTATTCTGGTCTAGGATTTTGGAGAAATCAATTTTTTTTTTTGTATATTATCCAAGTTCAAACCTTTAAAAATATGCCCTTTCAAGGACTTTTCGAAATTCCGATTTTCAGAGATACAGCTACTTTAGTGAAGTAGTATCTAACAGGTCTGGGCGGAGCGAAGCTTCGCCCAAAACTTTAAACACATTTATCTCGAAACTACTTTTTTCAAAATAGTTGCCATGATATCTCAAGTTTTACTGAACCAATTTACATGAAATTTGGTGTGAATCTTCTTAATACATCCAGTTATAGCGCATATTAAGATTATATAAAAAAAACAATTTTTACTATTTTAAAAAAATTTGGAAGTCTCAAAAAAACAGGAAAAAAACGATTTTTTTTCAAACATCTTTACCAATTAAGGATATATTTTTTAATTATATTTTAGGTAACTAGAAAAGTTGGAATCGTGGCAACTATGGAGCGTCATTTTTTTGAGACCCCCTACTTTACCAACTTTTTAGGTTATTAGTTTTTTGGTTTGAATATTTCATTGTATATTTTTAAAATATTAATAAATATCTGGTAAAAAAATGGACTCTAAAATTATTATTACTTTTTTTTCTATAGCACTTGCAAAAACACCTAAAATTTCAGCCTCTAGACCAGAATACTGCCTTAAACGAAAATTCTTGACTCAACAGCTCATTTTGACAAATTAAACATAAGTATAACAGGAAGCTTTTAATAATTTGACTTAAGAAAGGCAGAAAGACATAACCAACACGTAAAAAATTATGTTATTGATGTAGTGATCCCTTTTCTTCGCTACAAATTTCACGAGCCCTTCTTTTTTCAATTTAAAAAATTTAATCCCTTGAATTTTGTACCTTTATTTAAAGATAGGGATGAGATACTGTTCTGCCTAAATATTGTGAATAGGAAACATTGGAATGTGAGAATAAATGCATATTTTATTAATTTAAGCCATTATATTATGCCTTTAAACATTGAATTTACAATAGGCACAATAAAACTGAAAAACATATTGATAGAACAGTATATTGTTATCTCAGTATTTTATTTTATCACTATTTTAACCAATAATCTGCTTTGAATGTATTCAAATAATAAATGCTGAATATATCTATGTTTTATCAATAAAATTATTTATTTCGTTTGTTCCACAGCTAAACTTTGGGACGCAGTATCTGGGGACATCCTCCACACATTCGACCACGTCCACATTGTGAAGAGTGTAAACTTTAGCTCAAATGATGATCTTCTAGTCACAGCTAGTAATGAAAAGCTTTTAAGAGTATTTGATCTCAACCAACCGGAAACAGGTAGACTGAAAATATATTTATTGTTAAGTTATTTTAGTCTAAGATTACTGTATATCGATCCAATTGTAAGTTTTTGTGATGGTTTTTTAACTGATACCATTAAATACTCTTTTTTTTTGCCAATTTGAATTGCTCAGATTTTCTTGTTAATCTTTCAAATGGTCATATTTCAGAAACATCTGCCTGCTTTCAAGTTATAAACTTTCTCTTTTTAAAGCAATTTAGTTTGCTGTTGGTTTGGTTTACTGAAGAGAATTGCATTCTGTAACGGGGTCTCATTTATCATCAGCTCAATTTGATTATTGTCGTTTGGATAAATACTTTTTCCCTGTTTTATTACTAAACTGGTGCATATAAATCTCCATTTTACTGCATATCTTATTTTAGAATATTCATACAGTCTGATAATTTTTTATTTGATCACAATTGTAATTTTATTCTTAAATTCATTTGAGATTAATTAAATGCTTCGTAATTAATTTTGAATAATTCTTTTATTAATTGGCAGATAAAAATATTGTGCTGCAAGCCTTATTGTGTTTTCATTCACACACACACTACTTGCAATCATTAATATAAATAATGAAAGTGAAAATTTCCATTTGCATGGCCCATGATATTGTTGATATTAATTCTTGAAAGGCGAAAGAGAGAGGCGGCAGATTGTGGAAAGATTAGGAGAGAAATTACTGTGCGAATGCTACTGTTTTGAGATAGGATATACGTATTAGCATAATTAGAAAACAATCACAGCTATGCAGCCATGTAGCCGTATTAACTTTAATTATTAACATATCTGTTTGTTTATAGCCCTTCAAAAGTTTTCTGGACATGCTGGTGGAATTAGGCACGCAATGTTTTTGAGGAACGACACTGCGCTAGTGTCGGCTGGAGAAGATAACACAATTAGAGTATGGGATAGAAATTCCGGAACGGTAAGCATAGACATTCAATATAGCTCAATTTATTATTACAATGTAACAACTGTCAATGAAGAGTCTTTTTGTGTATTTTTATCAGGATAAAATATCTAGCCAAATATAAAAAAATTGCCAAACTAAACTTTTAGTGTAAAACATGTTTTATCCAATTAATTAAGACTTTTTCGGTGAATTGTAGTTCTCATAACTACCTCATCATTTTTTAAGTTAACATAATATATTAAATCCACAGAAACTTCACTGGCCTTATTATCGTATTGTCCTGTATATTTTCATAGTAAAAAATATGCATGTGGGAAATCACTCCTTATCCCACCCCCCGTTCATCCGTATTAGTCCATTTTATTGAAGATTACTGTAAATCATATTTTATAATTCAATTTTTAAGATGTATTATTTAATTTCAAGTCTGGCTGTTTATTGTGTATTCTGATGTCATTTACATATGTGAATTAATCTGTTCTTTTTGTTGAATTTTTTTTTTTTTTGCAGGAGGCACAAAAAGTAGAGTTCCCATCTACACCAAATAGCTTAGAAGTCTCCCGAGATGGATTAACTTTGACTGTAACGCACGGTAAGAGTATTTCTATTTATTTTTTGTACATTTCAATAAATTTATTAAAAAAACAAACTTTTGTAGTTTAGCCAAGCGAAGCCAGATCGAACTGCTAGTAGTTTATAAATAAAACAATAAACATAAAACAGCTTAGCTGAATTGTGTTTATGTATCTTAATTTAATGGTATAAGAAACTAATAGTTATATGAATGTTTATTTAACAGGTAGCAAAGTTTCTTTCTTGAATTCGGAAACGCTGGAGAAGATTGGTGAAGTGACGGTCCCTACAAAGTGTTATTCTGCGTCTCTGCATCCCGATAAGCATGTGTTTGTGTGCGGCGGAGAGGATCTCAAGGTCTACAAATTCGATTTCTCTTCCGGAGAAGAAATTGGTGAGACTCTTTGTTTAATCTGTTTTTCCTTTTGTTGTGACTCTCATTCAAATATTCTCAATCTGTTTATTTTATTTAAGACAAAAAAAAGTTCAATATTCAGCTTTATTCATGAGAAATTAAAATTCATTCTATCTTATAAAAGAGGAAGAAGATCTTACACTGATTATTTTTTTATCTGTACTATTTGTGTTCTATAACTTATTGTCAAAGAGACTTTAAAAAAACAGAACATATCTCTAGTGATAAATAAGGGTTATGAGTTCCAATAAAATTGAATATTGTAACTATCAAAAGATTGAATAACATTCATATTTTTTTATAAAACTAAACGCAACATGTTCATCAATAAACAATATTTTTCTAGAATCAAACAAGGGTCACTTTGGACCGGTGCACTGCATCCGCTTCTCTCCCGACGGTGAGCTGTACGCATCGGGATCCGAAGACGGAACGGTCCGCATGTGGCAGACCAGAGTCGGAAAGTCGTACGGTTTGTGGCGTTGCACGGACGGCGCGGCCCTTTCCCAACCCGCAGGCCCACCCGCAGCGGGCGTAGGGGCAGGCAACAACTCCGAAGACATCACCCCGCCCCTGTCTGCTCCAGACACTCCTCCAGTCAATGGAACTTCGCCCACCGGTTTGAAGGAGGTTGCAGCCAATTGATTATTTATGTGTGAGGATTATTATTTCATTTATTTTTATTTTGCATTTTAAGTGGCATTGCAAGTGATAGAACGTAGATAAAATCCAGTGAACTTCAAAAGGATATGTATGTAATTTTGCTAAATATCCTAGACTTCAATACTAAATTTCAAGCTTAACAATTATCCTTATTAGAGCCAGCCAGTTATTTGGGACATTTCTTTAGCCCGAGGTATCCCGGCTAAGTGGAATCGACTGTATTTATATACCCCTGTTATACTTAAAATTTCTTTGGTCCGGTTATTCAATGTCTTACTTAAAAGCAGTGGCGGCTGATGACTGGAGTGTTGGGGGTGCAAAAGGGGATTCAACTATTTTTGCAAGAGTTCTTTCCTATTCATTGGTTTTTAAAACACTTCTATAACATGGACTTTCAATTCAGATGTTTGCAACACCAACGGAGTGCCAGTCTTATGAATTTCTGGCTGTCCGTAGTACGGAAAAATAGTTGAATCTTTTTTTGTACTCCCTAGTACTCTGTCGTCAGCCGCCACTGCTTAAAAGTCCTTCAATTTGCTGTTGACTTGAGCTTCAAGCTTTATTACAATTCTATTAGGAGAGTGTGATGGAATTCAAAGAGTTGATCATATATTTTAATGCTTTTTTATGAAGTGAATGAAATGTTTTTGAATGTGATTGTGTATTTCAAAATTGTATATATTTAAGATTTTTTAATTGAACACTTTGATTATTCATTGAACTTAATATTGTTTTAAAATTGCAGGATTGTCAGCTAGCGGAGCTCGACGTGTGATCTGAATTATGTGATGGGACCAGGAAACTAAAAAATATTCTCAAAAACGGACATTATTGTGTAACGCATACAAAACTCCTTTAACCGCACTATTATTTCTTTATGAACATTTCCGTGACTGAAATGACGACTTAAAACAATGAATAATAATAACTACATAATAAAAAAACAAGTTTCTAAAATAATAATAAAAAGATGTATTAAAAAAATAAAATATATAAAAAAAAACTATTGAAACATAACTGACTCTCAGTGCTGCGAATATAATTTTACCAAGACTTGTGAATGTTATAATATTAAAATATTATTTTGTGATGTTGCGAGTGTAAAAAAAAATATATATATATTGCAAATTTTGTACAAAATTGCAAGTGTTGATATTATCAAAATGTCGTTTTTTAAAGCTTTGTGTTCTACGAGACCATTTCTAAAAGATACCAAAATAAAAAAAATGTCTCGATATTGAAATGGAAGCTAACGAGTATTATGTTGAAGTGATCTTTAACCCATTGAATTAATATTCTTGAATTCCAGTCGGTAATTGGTTCAAGAATTATTTTTAGCTTAGCGTTAGCTACCAGTCAAAATCTAAACAACGAAACTCCGAGTGAATTTTTTTGTTTAAAAGAATTTTAGAATTCTGAACAAAATAGTTATTAGAATCAACAATAATTTGAGCGAATGAATGACAAAAATCATCCGTATTATTAATTAATTTTAATAATAGATTTGCCGAAGAGAGATTGAAGCTATAATTTCTATTTAAATTAGTATAAATATTAATTTTCACTCGTTAAAGTGTCAATATTTTCTTTTGTAGTTATTGTTGTGTTGATAATTTACCAAAACAATAACGCGAAATGTAAGGATTTCTCGAGTGTGAGTTCCTTTATTTTATATTATATTTAATTACGATTAAATTATTATTGGTTATTTATTTATTGTTTGTGTTTTTTCAACCCGTTTGATGAAATAATATTGTGTAAAATATTTTGAATCAAATATAAAATTTTCACGGACAACATTTGAAACAGTTTTATTTATTTTAAAATTACGATTAAAATGGAGTGTTTGGTACGTATCTGTTATACTATGTTTATGTGTGTGAAAGGAGAGAGTGTTGTCTATGGTGCCCCTTTTTAGGCATAGACATTTAAAATAAGAAGGTGTCAAATGAGTTAATATAGAATGACAAGAGCCAAATGAGCAGTCGCTTGGAAATGCCTTTCAGCACCACAATTGGCAACAATAAAATTGACAAAGCAAGGAAATTCGTGAAGTTAGATTCGAAAAAATAATCTGTGAATGATTTTATATGATTCAGGGATAAAACAATCTGACAAAACGTTTGTTTTGTGTCAGATTTTGTAGGCGTGTATAACAGATTGGTTCCGATTATTCTTTAATATTGCTATAGGTAACTGTGCGGCCTTTTGTATATGACTAAAACATTGCAAAATATCTACATATATCAAATCTTTTGCAAGAATTTTAGTCTCTGTAAGTATTGAAAGTATTCTAGGATAGTGTCCGACTCCAAAACTTTAAATGTAAGATTAAGTGTTTTATGTAACATAATATCGAAAACTTTTATAATAATGTTAGATTATTTCAATAGATTGTCAATTTTATAAACAATAAGATATCCAGTCACATGTTTGGCAATCTCAGGTTAACACTCATTTCTTATTCTCTACCTAGGATGGTAAACCTCGTAACTTAACTCACAAATTTTGCAGGGGAGTGGTTCATATTCAATAATAAGTCATTATTTTTCATTGCTTTGAGATTTCATTGGTTTGTATACTAGAATGACGATGTATAACATTCAGAAACTGATTGACCTTACCTAAAAGTGATTCATTTACGATTTTGCACTTGACAAATTTCATGCCGACCTTGGCCAAATGAATTCAATCGTATTGGGCACAGGCCAAGAAAGAGATAGATTTATGGTGCTAATCCATTGCAACTTTGATAACTTGAGTTTTCAGAGAAAATTGGAGGTTGCTGTATTTGTTTTAGGTAACCTCAAATTCTATATTGTCATTGCCAAATGAATTTTATAAATATGATAATCCAACTCTATTAAAATGGTTAAAATAACTAGGTTTATTATAGAAAACAAATCAAAAAAATAAACAATTTAATTGTCAATAATATTTTTTTTGCTGGTGTTTTTTCTTCACGGTAAAACCTTAATATAATGATATTATTTGAGCAAAGGGGATTACGCGAAAGACTAAAGCCTGTTCTACAATACAAGCTTTTAACTTATACAACTCGCACTGCTACCCCCCCTCGCATTTCATGTTAAATTACCTCATTTGTGAAAATTTTATTAATTATAGTTTAGTGGTCTACCAAATTCAATATACACGGCTCGGTTTGTTTCATTGCATTCGCCAATTGTTTTTTTAACTCACATGACATACCGACATCTCTTATTTGTACTTATTACATCAAATGTGTAGAACGCTGGAATACCACCTGTCGTAAATGAGACATGTAGGGTTAAGGCACTACACTGCCGTTCCAAGCAAGAAGGCAGAAAGTGACTGACAAACTTTTGCGAAAATGTCATAATGTGTTCTTTGAAGTTTTAGTATTTATTTAAGCGGTTGATGCGAAAATCAACTAATTTCTTTGTAAATAAGCAGTGAGTAGTTGCATTGACTGCCTCTTTGCTAAGAAAACTAAAGTTGCTGCTTTTTTCCTAGGAAATTCTTATACTTTTAGCAGATGTCCATTTTTTTCACAAAGGAGTATTCTAGTTATTATACTGCCATAAAAGTGAGCCCCATTTATAGCTTTCAAAAATATTTAGCAAATGGCATTCATAACTCAATTTCAGATATTTTGCGGGATACTGCCTTCTTCCTTGGGACGGCAATACAGGTTTCTGCAGTGTACGTGACCCAGCCAGCTCCAGCGCCTCAGTAACCCAAATCACAAAATCAAACCGCCTCACCTCAAATATGTAACGCAGGCATCTATTCTCAAAGCTCATTAATTGGTTTTTCTGCGTTTTCGTCAGGTGCCATGATTTGCTACTGTAAAGCAACTCTGTAGTAGAATGCGTGCATGCTTTGAAAGTATACTGTCTTAAACTTACCTGACCCAGGTAGTCAAATTAATTTATAAATCTTGCATAAAATATAATATGTGCCTTTGGTCATCATACTTGAAACATTAAAGAAATTTACAGCAGTTAAAGTGGTGCAGGATATAAATTATAAATGTGGATATAAGAAATTATTAGATGACTGAGAACTTGTTGTATTTTTTATCTCTAGGCCACTAATATTTGTTTTCTCCTTGAGAATAAATTTCTATCCCAGTATTAAAAATATACCATGTAAATGAATTCCACAGTGTAATTATTTTAATGAAATGCTTCAGAAAAATAAAAGCTGCATTACCAAGAATCTTGTTTTTCTTTTAATCTGAATGTTTTGGCATACCAACCTGATGATCATCAATGATATGAATAACAGTACTACCGTATTTCCTCAATTATAAGACGTATCTTTCTTTCTTGTGGCATCATCATTGGCAGGCTGGTTCTACTCCTTGAAGAACAATCAACTCATATTCACGTTTCCTCAAAAAATTATTAGGGACATTCAATTTAACATTCTCAAGAATGGTGGAATTTTCATTTTAGTCTCAGATAAATCGAAAGAATATTGAGCATTCAAACTGTTCACTGGGAATGACAAATAAAATATTAAGTTTTCTTGTTTTAATGTTATTTTTATTTACAAACTAAATAATAGTGCACATACATAAAAAAATAAGTTCTACATGCATACGAAAATGATAAATTTAATATTAAAGTATTTTTAATATTAAAGTATTAAAAATACCAGCTTTACAAATGGTTACCTACTAAAACAGTGGTCAATAAGACAATGGTATATTTTTATTGATGGCACTGTAGAAAATTACGTTTCTGCTTTAGTAAATAATTACTGTATCAATAGAGTTGCATGGATTTAGTTTGGCAGATAAGAAAGGTTTGATAGTTCAAATAGAAGTCTAAGTAATAACACGTTTTTTTTGTTGATCTGCTTCTGCAATGGAGCATTTATGATTTATTCATTTCCTTCATTATTCTTGCATTTGTGAGCTTGTCAATATGCCGAAAGTTATACAAGTTAAAATTTGGCTCCAGGGAAATGATTACTGGAATGTCTTGAAGGAATTTTACAAAATTTGAACAATTAATCTATGAAAATATAGATATAAAAGATGGTCATACTAGTTTAACTCATGATATAAGTTAAGCATGATGTAAACTTTAACCTATTATAATTTATAATTAATGAATCGGATAGATTTTCGAAGAGACGGAGAGATTCCCCATAAAGCTATGTTTACAGTAATGAATTTTGAAATCGTTTTTACAATTGAATATCATAAGACAGTGAAGTAAAAATACACTGACACATTATTTGAAATAATTAATTTATTTTATCTGTTCATTTAAAATATTAAAATTCACAGTAGTCTTAAATCGTATTTAACAAAATTTGAATTCAAAATTGAAAATCTGAAAATGTTGTTATCGTATAAAAGAGAAAAGAGAAGCTACTTAAAAATAACTACAAAAGATACATTAAATTAGTTACTATGGTACTAAACTACTTTCATTTAAATATGTATTGTAGTCCACGGGCATTTCAAGGTAGTAGTTAAACAGATTCACGCTTTTTCTATATTCGGGGGTAAATAAATAAAGGATTTATTACTTGTATTATAATTAAGGAAGTATGCACATGATTTATATTGATATTTATTGTAAACCTAAAACTTTACAAATGACTAAGTTTATTCAAACCATTTAATTACAATGCTGTTTTAAATGACATATCTAGGTTGACAATTATTACTTTGAAATGTATATCAAAATAATGAATTGAAGTAAAAAAAATGATTTATTTTATACCACTAAATGAAAGTATTGAGTACTTAATGGTGCCTTTAATAACATGAAAGTTGTTTTATATGTCATTTATATATGATCAAGTTCTTATTCCAATAGTGGTATAAAACAATCCTGTTTGGCAAAGTTATCCTGATTATGGAGTCAAGTTTCAATGAACTTCAATAATCTTAGCTTATATCCTAAACTAAATCATACAATCAAATCGATGTTCTTCACACTGAACACCTCTATAGTAATTATCAATAAAAAAGGCTGACAAATGAAAACAAGACATTTTTTCATTCACAATATTTTTGTAAAAAACGTTCTTGAAGCCAATACAAAACCTCATTATTATTTACAATTATTGAGATCTTTGCTTTCATTGTAATTTTTTGTATTCAAATACAAATGTTGTTTACTCACTGCCTTCATTTATAATAACTAAACTCGATTTAGTATTTTTTCAGAGTTGATTTTGTATGCGTTCATGAATCCCTTGTTTATTAAAAGCTGCTTATTAACAATGAAACAGCAGAAATATGTATATTTTGTTTTATCTCAAAAGTATTGTGTTGCTGTCTATTCCTTTACTATTATTGTCATATTTTTATGAAATGTAATATAATATATTCACAAGAAAATTAAAAATAAATTTGACAATGATTTTATATAAAGAGTGTGTAATGTATTCCACAATCCATTAATTTCATAACAACAAAAATGTTATGTTATTCAACTGTAGCAAATGAAAAGTGACACATTAAAAGAATGGATTCATAACCGGTTTTAAATAACATTTAAATAGTTGTAAAAATGCAGTGTAATAAATTTAACAAGTGACTTTCTTATACTTAGAAAGTTTTCAAGTCCTCCGAGAACCTGTCAGATATATAAATGATATGAAGAAGGCCTTCTCCATAGATTTACTTCAATACATTTTGTTTAACTTATATTCAGTAGAAAAGAATATCTACAGTAGAAGATATGACATCTATCTTTTAATAGATATTTACATTCATTTTATTTTAAATACAAAATTATATAGATATCTATTAAACAATGTTTGTTATTTGACAATGTTGGTAAAAAAATATTAGGTATCTTATTTTAATTATTAAATATAGGTATTATTTACATTTTTTTTGTTTGTTTGACAAGTTATATAAGAATATTGGCAAATTCTGTAAAATCCAAATGTTCTTTGAATCGTTTTTTTTATCTAGATTCTAGACGATACAAATAAGTATTTTTTGTGATACGATTATTATCGCTCATCTTCAGATTTAGAAAACATAAAATGAATTTACGATCATATCACTCTGTGACTATAACTTAGACTAATTGTTTATGTGCTGGCAGTATTTTGAAATGGAGTTGTAGTTTTGCACATAAACAACTGGACTAAAATTTGACCCTGTTGTGTGCTTTGACAAAGTTTCACTTCACAGTGATAAATAGCAAAGTTGTTAAAACAGAATGAATTTTTTTTCTAGTTGATTGGTCAACTTTTAACTTCACCATGGTCCTTTCCAGGCATTCAGGAGCACACAATTGACACTTTATTTGGCAATGAACTGAGCCAGATCGGGAACCTTGAACCCTGTGAATGCTTTACGTCTTCCTTGCCTTTGAGGCGGCGGTACGAGGTCTTCGGTGATCACTGATCCGGAGACTGCTAATCCGCCGGATCCGAGAATGAAACCTCCACATTGAGCAGAGCAAACATCGTCGCGGAGGATTGCATCACGGGACCATTCTCGTTGAAGCTGGGCGCAGTCAGTTATGCGGAGTGACGCACATTGGGCCTAATGGAAAATACACATGTTGTTAGCTCAGTCACTTTATTTCATTTTACAAACACTTGCTAATAGCCTATAAAAATATGTCTTCTACTGCAATGAGAATTATTATTGTTTTTTGTATTTCACAACAGATTTATCAATCAATTTATGGGTTTGTGTTTGATTGCATGGATGTCAGTGATGTCTAAATAGATTCACACCCACCCATCCGATCCTCATTGAGAGAACCAACTCCATTAAGGGTCCATATGCTCTTCAAGAATTCAAATCTATCATGTCCTTTCATTGTAATATTACATTATATAAATTGTGAATTATGTGTAAAAGAAAATTATCTTACCCCTTCATTGGTGCAAATACAAGAGGTGCAAGGTGTCGGGAAAGCCGAGCTTCCAACTGCAACATTTCTTCCAGCAATCAGGCAACCCTGGGCTGTGCTTTCTCTCCATGCAGACAGATCAATCTGGGGCAGTGAGTGGCAAGGAACACGGGGATTCCTAAAATGAACAGAAGCAATATTTAGCATTCGCACGCACACATTTTATTTCAATCTATTTTGATATGGGGTAATTATATTTATAGAACTTAGGTTATTCTTACAAGAAGTTGCTTGGTAAGTCGAATGCAGCACGTTGGATATCAGATTGGATATCGTAGTTTTCGCACATCATCTTTGACAGTGTTGTTTTTCTCAATTCGGACATCTGAGCTTCAGTAAATCTAGCACCTGCGTCTTCGTTTTCATACCTATAAAAAGAAATTAATAATCAGAAATAGCTTTATCGGGATTGCTAATTAATATACTAGTATGTATTATGTCTCGATTTGGGTAAAGCTGATGTCTATCATTCAACAAAACAGACAAATTATTGCAACTAAAAGTCTCCATAAAATATATTGGAAATTTTTTATTGAAATTGACGAATGAAATATTTGAATTCATAGTTTGAGAATTTATGCTAACAGAAAATAAAGACAGTTGTTTTATAATATTTTAACTGAAAAAAAACAGTATTTATATCATATTTTCTTTTTATAATATCAGTCAATCAATTAGTAGTGAATCCATATTGTTCTTACCAGAATCTGTCACATTTCCTGATCTGTCTAAACTGAATGGCTATGATGCAAGCGAATGTGGGTCCAACTAAACCTCCTTGAAGTGGTCTTTCGCTCATACCTCCTGGGAAGAGATCGATATCATCAACTGTAGCATAGATGCGCTTCAACCTGTTGGGAGAAAAAAATATTTTATTAATTATTGATGTTGAAAAATCAATTTAATTTTATAAATATTTGCAAACTAAAGCTGAGTTACTTTATACCGATAAACTGAGCAGTAATAAATACCTGGCAATGACTTCTGGTGGGATTTCTCTGGATAGATCTTCGAATGATGATGCTCTCTTAAGGTTGCAAAGGGCCCTGTAGTTGTTGTATGAAGGTACTCCATGATCGCGAGCTCTCTGAACGTTCAAGGCAATCAAATCAATTCCTGAGAAGGGAATCTTCCTATCCTCAAAGAGATGGTTTGTTACTTCTCCAGTGATGAACTGGTCGAGGGTTTCCATTGGAGTAGAGGTCAATCCGCGGATCAACTCTTCTGTCATTGATGGCTGAAATAAGAATAAAGTTTAAAATTGGTTACATTTCAACATTCAGCGTTTATAGGCTGTTAAATGGCAGTTCAGTCAAATTTTTATGATTAAATAAATTATATTAACCTGCAAGAACATATCCACTCTGAAGAATCCGTCTCTGAGAAGAATTGGTGGTTCGACGGGTTGGTATGTATGTGACATTCTTGGTAAATGAGGTCTCAACAAGGAGTGACCAATTCTGAATGCGGCGGTTGCGAATTCGGCGACAATTGATGGATTGCAAGTGGGAGAATATTCTTTGTAATAACCTGTAATTATGGAAGAATGGTATAAGTTTGATGGAAATTAATGAAAATTTAATGATTTCGAAATGGTGAATGTTCACAGCTATCAAAGATTGTATGCTTTTATTCTTCAAAATTAAATGGCATTGTATTTTTACTAAAGTAGAGATCAAAAGGCATAAATATATTTTATCAATGCAGAGCATTGTAGTAAACAATTAAAACCAATTAATGAAATATGATCTAAGCACAAAAATAAATGGTTCATTTAGTACAAAACTGTGAATATATATTTACACTTGCTTAGCCATGTAGTAGTCATAATAAGTTGAGCTATTTCAATTACTAATACAAAAGTTAAAATGATGCCATGTGCACTTTTCCAAACATTATAACATTATTAGCTATTATTTTTTAATTTCCTAAATAGTTTTAAATAATGACAGCTTAAAGTGGTCCACTATGTATTTACAAGTTATTGTGAATCTTACCTGCAGGTAAAAGCTTCAATCCGTACAAGTTAACAGCGTTCCAACTGAGAATACGTGGCAAGAATTCATTGTAAGTGACATGTTGGATTTGGGCAATGTGAATACGACGAGCGTGTCCAAAGAGTGTCTCTCCATCCCAGTGAGGATTGACTCCGCGAAGACCTTCTACTAATCTGTTGTGTTCACGCATCAGCATTGTGTGAAGAGCGGTAAGTCCTGGCTGTTCAGATGCACGGCCATCACCTGAGGAAGCAAAATACAAATATGAAGTCAAATTCAGCTCAGGAATAACATATGCAATGTATGCAAAATTGACAAACTATTCAGCTGTGCCCTATTTATTTCTAGTAGTGTCTGGTAAAATAATTTATGATCACCCATATTATGATGAAAAATTTAAGCCCAGTCATCCATAATATATTATGACATATGATTTTATCGTAGCCCACTTCTCCTTCTCTCAATGGAAAGATATTGTTTACTAAAGTTAATTACCGGCAATGAAGCAATATCCTGATGCAGTCTTGCACTCTGGATGTTTGTCACTTCGTGGCAAAAGTTCCTTTCCTCTGACTGGGTGAGTTGTTGAGTTGAGTCTTCCGTTGAATCCTTTCAGTGATCGAGCAATGCAACTGTTTTCTCCGTACACCATTGAACCATCTAAGAAAGCTGTGTTCTGGTTCACTTGTTCGCGGGGACCTGGAATGGATAATAAAACATTAAATATATATATAAACAAACTGATATCCATCACCACTTCTTAAACCGTTATAAGAAGCCTTCTTAATTACACATTATTACATGGAAAATATATCTTTTTTTAACAGATTTTGTTTGTTTAATCCTTCATCGATTTATACCGAAATTATCACCTACTATTTATATATGTATAAATAAAACTAAAGATGTAACAGCAAGGTAATGCTGAAATAATTTTCATTACGTATACTATATAATTCTTGTGAAAAAAAATAATTTGCTGTTTTTTAATTCTATTAATACAATATTTCACACATAGTTGGCATATCAGATGGCAGGCTAATTTTCATGAAATATTTTATTGACAATGTCTTCATAATTTTAAATATTTAGTAATCACATTGAATTAAAAATATTATTTAAGTGAATAAGGGAGACAGCATTTAATACAGCTTTGAAAATGGGTTTGTAGTAAAATAAGTCACAATCAACAAAAGTCTTCAATAAACGACATTGAGCAAATTTTGGTTTTATTAAACCTTCCTAAACTATTCTTTCATCGGTAATTATTATTACTGGTAATTCTTAAAAACATGTTTCGTTTATTTGTGACTGATTGCTAAAATTTCTGCTCTCCTAAAGGAATGTATTACTGTCAGGCGATGATTTTTGGAATTCCAGTTTGTTGCAGAGCCAATCGCCACTTCACGTAGACATACATACATACATTTTAGTATATAGATAATAAATGTATTAAAACTCACCTAATGTCTGTTGTCCGGGCAAACTTCTCATGAACGGGAAGCAAAGTCTTTCACCGCTGGTTACGTTGACTTCGGGGTAGTAATGATCTCCCCGTGGCACGGGGAAAGGATTACATTCAGGATGTACTGTTCTCGGTGAGTCGCAGGATCGGCAATTGGGAATTGATTCGTGGAAACCTGTTAAAGTTATTTTCAATCATTAGTTACTAAAGTATTATATTATTCAATGTGTAATAAAATCTTGTCTGCTCATCTTTTATTCCGGATACTTTTATTAATAGAATTGGCATTCAATTGACGAAACTCCATAAATATATTGTTGGTAGTTATTCTGGATTCAGGCTTACCTTTATGAATTGGTGTCATGGTAAGATCGTGATCGAGGATCTGAGCGTACTGCATCACCATGAGTGTGTAACGGGTGTGCAAGTTGGAGATATCAGGATGGATGACTGTGGAGATTATTCGAGGAGAAGGAAGAGGCACTCCTGTAACTGATGTTGAGCGAGGTCTGGATACACCTGGAATGAAATAATATTTTTTAAATCACTTATAATATGTTTCAAAAAATACCTCTTTTTTTTGTATCATATCGTCGATTCATTATATATATTCACGATATCATTCGGCAGAAAGTTTTTTGTTGAAAATCGAGTGTTTTGAGGCATGAATGCAGATCAATAGATGCCAACACGTTCTATCAACCATCAACGGAGAAAGCAAGCTCACCATAATTCCATCTAGTTTTTTCGTAATTTAAAAAAGTATTAAGAACTTAGTTAATTTTGTTGACAACTGATACTGGCAGAAGACTATAAATAACTTAACTTAATTAAACAGTAATTGAATTCGTAAATGATTGAAGAATGTTATAAAGTGATAAGTTCAACAATTTAAGGATAATGTGTATAAATAGAAAGGTTTCAATTTCATGATTTCAGAAAAAATAGATTATCAAACAAGATTTGTTGACTTATATTATTGACGATATTGTCTTGGTTAATTTATTGATGGTAAACTTAAGATTTTGAGATAAATCTAAGAAGAATTTTTAATGCAGTCGGTCATGATCAATTTGGGGAAAATATATATTGCAGAAATCCTTTCTATAATAATAAACAAAAATAAAATGGTAGAGATTAACTGTTTCATGATTTTTTTTGACAATTACTGAATAATATTTTTACCATCTTCATATACTGGAGGCAGCAACCTGGCAAAAGTGGTCAAACTCTTTCCAAGAGTCGGGTTTCTCAGATTATTGCAGTGGCCTGTAAATGTTCTGAACGGCACGGTGGGATCGCAAGCCTGCTCGAGATCATCGCAGGCAGCTTCGAGTCTTGGGGCAAGTCCATTGAGGCCCCCGAGACCTCCTTGTTGCTGTAAGAAACCGCTGACATCGACGCTCTGCAGGGCGTCGGCAAAGTCACTACCTGGTGCGAATCCTAACACGTTGCTGTCGAAGATCTGACGCTTGCGTCTGCGTTGTCTATACAGAAAAATATTACGATTAATATTTATGATACTTGCAAGTTTATTTTGTATTCGATTAATTATTACTCGAAGCTATTTAAGTAAAAAAATCATCTTTGCACTTACCCCATTAGACTGTTCATGATTTCGTTGGTAGCGTATTCGAAGAAAAGAGACGTGTTTGCGAGAAGAAGGGCATTCTTGTTTGCCTTTGAGAATGATGCAGCTGTTCCAGCGGGAGACTTTGGATCGACTCCACCAGCTGTGAATAGGAAAAATAGTGGACAAAATTAATATTAACCATTATACGACTGCAGAGCGAAAAATCATGTGCCAAAATGAGATTTTTTGTAAATTTTGAAAATGAGACATGATTGCTTGTTTGTCTTAAAATTTGTCCCCACCCATCTGATCCTCTAAGTGGTGTATGACGAGAGCGGTCAGAGAACCAATAGTCATTTCCTAGCCGTATTCTTTTTTATCCCTACTCTCATCAAACTGAAGAAAGAGGTTGAGCGAATGAGTAACGAGAAATTCTTGTAGAAAAAAGTATGTTGAGATACCTGATTAAGGAAGCCATATGCTCATATATTGAGAGCAGACATGGATTTTAAAAATAAAAACAAAAGAATATGAACATACATTGTTCCCAGAGTTCATACTCCAGTCGCTTCCTCTCAATCATATCTTGCTTCGCCTTTTCGACAGCGCTCATCAGCATTTCTCCGGAGATCTCTCCCATGTTCATATGGTCTTGATCCATCCATGCAGACAGCTCCAATTGATGATGCTGGTTGCAAGATTGAGCAGTATTCCTAAAGAAAGAAAAATATTTAATTTAATAAATTTCATACGTTTCTCGATACATCATATTTCATAGATAGGAATTAAATATCCATTATTTATTATGTTTGTAAGTACTTACAAGTATGTATCTTCGATGACAAAAGCTTTGGGCTGAATCTGAGTGATTGATGGGTTTGTGGAGCACAGAAGACCAGCAAGGCTCACTCTTCGGATAGCTTGAAGTTGTTCGGGAGACAGTGATGAAGGTGGAAGATCGTTCTCGTACCAAAATCTGTAAAGTTAATTTAATAATAAGGTTTAAAATGGGAATTTTATTGTGAACTAATTTAATTCTGCAACACTGATTACAGAAAAGAAACTGTAATTATTCAAAACTGACGACATCTGTGTTGAGAGATTTCACAGCAAAACACAACAATTACAATTTTTTACGATGTTTTAATGGTAAATCATTAAACAGTTGATGTTATTACAACATCAAAAAGTGAGTTATTTTTGCGGCCATAATTTAAAATGAAAAAAAAAATGGTTCTCATGATTTCGTAGTTAAACGATTTCCATGTATGTTTAATAAGACTGAGAAAATACATTAAAGTTATCCAATATTGCAGAAGGAATTTTATTGTATACAGTCTATTTCACTTTAATAATAAATCTTTTTTCTTTGACAGATGGTTATCAATTTTAATAAGTGTTGAATTATTGTGTATTGATTCTTTACCTGTCGCTGTTCCTCAGTTTGATGAACTGCTTCTTCAGGAGACAAGCTGTGGTTGGTCCCATAAGAGCTCCGTCAACGGGATTCTCCAGAGCTGATCCAACCAAGAGATCGATATCTTGAACGTTACTGAAAGAAAACAATACAACGAAATCAATATATATGGCGATACTTTTGGTTCTAAAAAATGATAAATGAAGATGGTAAGCCCCTTAGAGACAAAGACACCATACTCATTTTCCTTGACTTTTCTGAAGTGCCAAAAAATAGGTTTCACCTTTAACCAATTTTACCCATTTTTCAACAGATACAATTTGTTTTTTCATTATCATTAAATGCGATGCTTTGGTTTTCTGATTTGTCTGTTAAATAGAAAATAGAGTATAAGAGTGAAAAAATATTGTGTCAATTAGAACAACTATGTACGTTTGTTTACCACTTTTTTCCATTTATTGGAGTTTTTTCAACTGAACATCCTTTTTGGCAGTATGTGCATATTTTTTTTGTGAACCTAACCTCATATTGAAATCACAATCAACAAAATGTTACTGACGCCCGTTTGGCTTGGTAGGGATTATTTTGTGGCATTCATAACGCAAAACCAGCAAACATGATATACGCTTCTTTTATCCATAGAGGCCGATTAAGTCATATATATTTCTTTGTTAGTTAAATATAATCGTGAATTATTGTTCAATTCCAACCAAGCGCATTTTAACATAATAAAATGAAGTTGACATCAAATTATAAAATGCAGTTTGGAAGTATTTTCCAAGGTTAAGAAACAAGTTTATCACCATGTCATTTATTCGAATCTCGCAAATGAATATGTTGTATTTAAAACACTACTGAGTAAGCATGCAAATAATATAATTTGATATACAAAAAAAGACAAAGAACCATTAATGATATTCGGTTTAGTGGCTGAAAACGGGTTTCACTTACAATTAGCCAATGTTATATTATCTATTATCATATTTAATCAGCGAAATACGGCAAGGAAGTGTGAAGTGTCTAGTCTAATGTTTTATAAAGTTAAAATGTTAATTTTGAACGTGGCATATATTATAATTAATTGCTCATCTGAAACATAATTCTAAAGAATTGTATCGTTGCATCACAGCTATTTATTATTACTATAAATAATTATCCTGGACGTTTCTTCTGAAATCCTTGAAATGGTTATATTTTTACATTAAAGATTAATAATATCCTGACTTGTGCAATTGAACGATGATACAAATTTATTTAAATATAGATGAAAACATCATAAACAACGCATACTCGCAAATTTCTTTTCATATTATTTGATAAAATACAAGTTATTGTACAATTACATATTGTAAATACTATTTCTTGCATGGCTTATGAAGTTGACGAAGGTCTATAACAATGTGGTATTTTCTTTTACGAAAGAGGCGGAATGGGTTTGCTTATAATGTCACGTCACAAAAAAAACAATCTATAATACCATTTTACCTGAGAATAAAATTAGTTTTTATAGTGTGGGGAAATTTAGTTAAGTCGTTAAAGAATTTTGTGGCATAATGTGACAATGGAGGAAAGTTTTGAGAAACATGTGATATAATATTTATAAGATATCGACTGAGGGTACTTGATAAACTTTAATATCAAAAATTGATTCATACAAACTTGGTGCATTTCCATGTATTTGTTTTGTCTCAAACGACCAGGTAATTCGAGTACTTGAACGCGTAATGATGTGGAAATGAGAAAACCAACGAAAGTAACAAAATATACGGAAAAATACAAAGCTTAAGCGATTCAAATATAAATTATTCAATTTAAAAAATAATTCTATACACTAAACCTGACGCCTAAACACTTTGTAATATAAAAAGTGGAATCTGCCAACGAAAATAATCCTACTGTTACAACTGGTTAGGAAAAAAAATATTTTTTTATAATAGAAGACTTACTTGTAAAGCTCTTGAAGCAATTTCTGGCCATTTCTATCGATTCCAACCTTCTCCAAATCCTCAAAAGTGAGTGCTTCTACGTTAGGATCAACCTGCGCCTCACACAAGTTGAGGAATTCAACATATGGAGGTATACCGTGGTCTCTGCCGCGATGGATTAACAACGCTGAATAGTCCCAGGACGATGAAGTTGCTGGTTGAAGTCCATGTGGTGATGGGAAGTGCAGGGATGGAGTCATGGCGGGTGTGGTGAGAAGATTCTCTAATGATGCAGTTTCGTTGATCTATAACAAATTAATAATTAAAAATTACTTCTAGAATATTTAAAATCATTACATTTTTGATTAGAAAACTTGTTAACTATAGATTTACCATTATAACTTGGCCGATAGCAAGGGCACCACCATCGCGTAATTGATGTGCAATACTCAACCGAAATTGTTTATTTACTTCCACATTTTTATATGCAAGATATACATGAAAAAATTATCTTTATATACATATATGTTCACTAAAACAATACAACTTAAATGGATTTCGAAGATATCTACTCAATGAGAAGTATTTTAGTTTCGAATTCGACGGCGATTAAGTAGGTGCATTCAAATTAGTTCTGGTTTGAAACAAAATTACGACGCTTTTATATGAGCGATAATTTTAACGTAGAATGTAAAAATATGTTTGTTTGATAAAAAAAATATATGTTAAAGTGTGGACTTACCAAAGAAGAATGGAACATGGACTTGAAAGCCTGGAGAGCTGTAATCGCTACTTCATTGTAAACTCCTGCTCTGTTGGCGCTCGAGTATCCTTGGAAATGTCCGCGGGTCAGCGGTCTCAGTTCTGATTTGGACATAGCGACCTGGAAATTAAAAAAAATGTATATTTATTAGTAGTTATAATGGTTTTCTTTTTTGTAATGCTATTTATTTCTTCGAAAGGGCATACATTTAACACGCAAAGGTTTTGTAATAATTTTAAATGTTCGTTCGTCTCGTAAAAAATATATTTTAACGTATTGTAGTCATTGTGGAAGCTATGGTATCAAGGACTGACTACACGATGATATATTATCTCAGTCATAAAGATTTTTCATATAAATACATGTAATACATTAAGCACAAAATTGCCATGAACCTATAAATAATTACCTTAACTTTACTCATGATTTCTCCTTGGGATATAGCAGTGATTCAAACACCTTTATATTTAAGGATACATTTTTTATAAAGTGGAGGGAAACGTATTTGTGTAATGCTTTATGATTTTAGCCACCGAATCATATCACTAATTTTAAAGCGTGTTATTTAAATATACGAAAGAATAAAATGTTAAGTAGAATGTTATAAATATCGCGAGCATATCATTTATTAAAAATAAATAAATGACAAATCTAAATTCATCATTAATTATTATGACGTATTTTGTTTGCGTTGAATTTGTATGTCTTGACTTAATCTTAGAGAGAGGTTAAGTCAGAGTATATAAGTATTGAATTGTTTTATTCCAACCTATTTTGGTCACAAAATGCCATACAGGAAGTATTGATTTTGAGTTAATCAATGCACAACAGTTGTATGATTAACGATACATAATTTTAAAATGGTCGAATGCAATGCATACATGTAAACACAGTTAAAAGATTCCGATTGATCTAAAACGATATTTATTTCTACGTGTTTTTAAAGAGAATTTTAATTGCAATGAAGTTTTAATGAAGGAGTATTTTTATCTATTCGTAAGAAAGTTTATTCTAAACGGAGACAGCACACGCATACATATGTAAATTCTTTTAAACATAAGAGAAGATATATTGATACAAATAGCTGGTACGAAAGTTTGTGGTTGTATACCGCTGATTAAAAGTTCAGATAAATTATCGCTTTGTGAATGATACAAAAAAGCGCTGTGAATATTTCTAATTAATTAATTATTAAAACATTTATTTATTGTTAAAAAGGAATGTAAAATATTCTATTATTACCGTCATCTATTATATTATTTATGAATTAAACTCTACGAAGACTCTCACGCCGATAATTTCATTAAAATATTTTTTTGCCCTTTCATTGTGACTAGGGATTCCAACTATTCGTCATTCTCAAGTATTCGAATATCGAATAGTAAATCCAGATAGTTTTTAGCATATCAATTTTTCTCAAATAGTACATCAAAACGAGCTCTTCTATATATATAAAAATGAATGTTTGTCTGTCTGTATTTCCGCTATGGACTACTAAACCGCTCGACCGATCGATGTGAAACTTTACAAATTTATTGAGTACACTCCCGCAATAGTTTTTGGCTTACCAACCCTTCCCCCCAACCACCCCCCAACCTCCAACCCCCAATTTTTTTTTTAAACTTTACGAATTTTTCGAGTTCACTTCTTCGAAGGTTTCTGGCCTACCCTCCCATACGCCTCCCAAACCCCACACCGCCAAACAACCCCCCTTCCCCCAAAAATTGATATCGAATTTTTACAAATTTCTCGAGTATTGAATACATGCAAATTGAATTGAATATTTGTGTAATGTCTTTCCTTCAAATTTATTTTAGTGCTGGCGTAGCAACGCGCTCAGGGTACAGCTTGTTTTTAATAAAAGTCTTTTATTCAAATTTATAAAATGCATATTTTAAAAATTGTAGCAATGTTTCATATTTCTAATTTATTAACAAAATATTGTTTAAAAACATATTTCTTCAAATAAGGAAATACCGGCTGTTTTTGCTCGATTAAGTATGTAAGTATAAGTAGTAAAGAACTAAAAATGTTTTTTATTTTTTTTTTATTCATAATTATTCTTTAAATGTGGAGAAATTGTGATTTGATCTTTCGTCAATTTTGTAATATATTTCATAAAAAATTATAACGCGCACTATTTGGATATCGAATAGTTAAAAAAGAGCCGAATTTATCCGGATATCGAACATTCGAATATCCGAGTAGGAATCTCTGATTGTGACGTCACTGTGAAATTATCTTTTATCGGTTTTAAAGATTTTTTAAACTAAATAAAAAATGTGAATGCATTGTGAGGAGATTAAGGATTGATAATAAATGTTCAAAGGGGTTTCTTGAACACTTCACCTCAGATTTTGTTAACCTATTATGAAAGTGTTAGTTACCTCTCCGAGAACTGTTGTGAGAAATTCGGTGTATGTGATGTGTTGAAGGGTGGCAGTGATAACTCTCTTGGCTTCAAGGAACAGCGTGACGTCATCCCAATGGGCGTTAAGCTTGGATAGAGCTCTGGCAATTCTGTTATGCTCCGTCAACAATGACGTGTATAGTGGAGCCAGCACCGATTGCTTGTCGTTGCACCTGAGAAGGAAAAAAGAATATTTTTCATAAATAATTGTCACAATAAAAGACATCGCATATTATTTTATTAGATTTGAAATCAAAATGACAGCAATACACTTTCGGACGGAATATCTTATATATAAAACCGAAACGGCGTATGTATGTCTGTGGGTCTGTAATTCCCTTTTGCATTGTTGGTCATTAAGTTGCCATAAAAACGAATATGAAAGAAAATATGTTTGAATTTTTATGGTCGAAGACATTTAGTCAAAATGTACTAAATTAGTCTTCTACTGACCTTTTCCCGGCTTTTATTATTAATTATAATGTTTATTATTTACGTGAAGGTATTAATTATTTGACATTTCTTTGACAGCAAATTAGATTTTTTCCTTGAATTTGGACATTTTAATGGGCGAGAATGCTGTCATCAAATTAAATAAAGTTTGTGATTTTATTTTAACTCTATTTTGGATGTTAGATTTTGTGATATAATTATGTGGAATGATATAAAATTAAATAATTATTGGTCGCTTAGTCCGAGCGACGCCGGGTAGCAATACTAGTATAATATATAATGGAAAGTTCATTTTAGTATACAATTTTTAAAAAAACTTAATTTATTCGACCTCTTCCAGAATCATTATCAGTTCCACTATCGCACGAATGCTTTCGTAATATGGTTACGAAACACGTGTCACAATTGTATTAAACTATTTGTGACTTATTTTGATTTATTTTGGCAATAGATACTGCAGTGAATGTGGAACGATTGCTTTACTAAAGCAACCGTGCAATAGTCGGTCTAATGATGCTTCAGAAATAAGCGAAACACGTGGAATTGTTAGTCACAAAATACTCGGAGTAAGCCCAATTATTTTAAAATTTTATATTAAAATTTTGTTATTTCACACGTTGCGTGTGCTCTCTGGTAAATTTTGATGTATTTTTTAATGTTATGTAATGAGAAAGTGTTGATTTTTTATTTGTGAATATTTGTAGCCCCTAACTATTTTTGTACATTTTTTTAAAGAATTAAACGGCATAAAAAAACCCGTCGTGACTCTTCATAGTTTGTGAGTAGATGTGTATTCAAATTTTATTTGCACATACTAAACGGTCGTTGGATTGAAGGAGTGATTTATCAAAAGTCCTTCACATTCTAATTGTGTAATTAAATAAATTGTTTATTGTCATGTTATTTTTAAAGCTCACTAACAATCGATAAGTTACTCTTACAAAATACTAGCCGGAGACTTAAAGGAGAGATAAAATTATTAGCTGTACCATTAGACGCAGGTGCTATTTATATCGTGTACCTAAACGTATGAGCATGGTCATGATTTTATACGAAAGGTACCTACATAAATATTGACAACATTACAGTGCGTACAAAAAATGGTAAAGTCGTATTCAAAACAGTGATATCAATGCAAAACAAAAATATCAATGTATTCTCCAAAATGTTCTACAGAAATAATAAGATACATATATAGGGAGATGATGGCTATTTCGGTTTAAGCTCTCGTGAGAACTATGTTTAAGCACACATTTACTTATATATAATATATACTGGCGTAGATTAGGTACACAGTACATCTTCTATTCTGTTTCAATAGACTAATAATAAAGTATTAAGTGTGTAAGCTAATCTGGGTTTTTATTGAGTGGAAATAAACGTAATCTTAATAATCGTATGTTATTATTTTTTTTAAATAAAACTACATTGCTATTTTATCACCGTGTTATAATGGAGTTCTGCCAAGTAAGTTAAGATTCAATCAAAATCATATTCAACAATTAAGGACTTTTTTAGATTTTTGTTTGATGTGAGTAATGATTTTACTCTACTCTAAATTTGCAACTGATGCTCGAGCTGAACGAATTCGGCCCATTAGAACCAGAGACAACTAACGCATTTTTCTTTTTACTTTTCAGGAGAGCCACAAAACAGTTTTCCACAGTAATCAATTTTACCTATTTTCCAACAGATAAAAATTGTCTTTTCATTATCTTTAAAGGCAATGCTTTGGGTTTCTGATTTATTTTTAATATATGTATAAAAAGTGTTGTTTTTAAACTAAATCGATCTATGAATAAGATATTGATTTTAATCCGCATTAAAATATCTTCGTATCCACTTTATTATTTTGTTTCTACTGGCATTCATAACTAGAAACCGACAAATATCGATGTATTATTCTCTTATCCTTTGGAGCTAAATTGTGCAACAGTGAACACAAAAATTATCGTAAAAACCTTTTTTTTAAATTTATTTACTGATAATAATTGAATCAGACAATTTAACACGTAATAAAATTCGTGAAATTATCACATGATTACATTATTACACTGAAAAGTAAAGTGTTTTTGCGAGCGTATTTTTTCCCGGACACGCTGTTCGACGCGACAATAGAAAACAGACAGCCTTGGCTTCATTGCACATAGTCAAAGATGTTTTTTTAAAGGTAGTGTACGGAGGCTTTAGCGCAACGCCGGACCTAACTAGGCATGGCAATGCACCATGCGGTCGATTGTATCATGGAAACTATTTTAGTTTAATGTTTATTTTATAAACAGACTTACCTAACTAAGCATGATAATAATGTACAAGAGTATTTATAAATTAATTTGATACGATTGACTCTTCCATTGAATACAAAATATTCTATAGTTAATTACTGTCAGGTTCGTGTTAGTGGTCAATGTCTTCCGTGACGGACTTCACGGGTTTGAATCCCATTAGAAGCAGCATTTTTTCAGTCGTTTTATCGATCCTGTTCGAAGGCATGGGTTTATGTGTTGTCTACGACTTCCTGCGACTAGCTAACCGATATCGACTGCGTAACAATTAATTCTAGTAGTAAATGTTTAGATACCTCCATTAGGCGTCCATATGGTCCATTTTCGAAGTGGGATGGTTTAAAAAATACATATATATATTATTAGCAGTCATTCAACCCAGTCAGTTAAATATGAATCCCCAAATTTATTTGTTTCAGATTGCCAATTAAGTTTAATACTTATAAATAGCTCATTACTCCTGACTTTCCTTTTTTACTTTAACAGTTTGTATGTATTATGCATATATGTATGTGTGTAATTATCCATGCACTAATAAATATGCATATTAGAAGCTTTATCCTAAAAGCTGAAATTTGTAACCTTACAACTTTTGCCAGGTATGGTGATGATATAAATTATTACCAACGTATTTGTCACAAAAAAATACATGATATTGAAAAACTTCACCAAGCGTAGATGAATAAATGTATTTAAGACTTGAGGCAGTCAGTGTCATAAATAAACAATTCTCAAGATAATATTGCATACATCTCGTGGGGACTTCTCCAAGCCGTAACGAACAAACTGTTTACAATTATATTAGCAGAAAACGTTGTGTAATTTTGCTAACAAAACGCATAAATCGTGTGTTCTTAGAACAGCAATCCATCTTTTAAACATAATCATTTGTTTTTATAAAGAAACAATTATAAGCAGCGTGTATTATTACCGCAATTATGCCAGCTTCTATCACGCACTGTAATCGTAGAGGGGAAAAGTGTTACTCAGGAAATTTTCACACGTGGAAAATAAAAATGACTAATGTGTATAAAGCTCGACTTGTATAGTAGGCTATTTTTAGCACAAACATACAGCTTTAATTATTCATTTATGATTTTGTAAGACTAGATTATAAATTCTCGGCAAGAGACGTCCATTTAAAAAAAAGAAATGCAATATTTTTTTAAAATTTCGATATACATATTAAAAAATTAGCCATGGAATTTTCGTTGGATAGAATTCATTGATTTTATCGTCGTTAGCACTCCAAAACAGGATGCGTTCTTGTATCTTTAATCAAAAATATGTTACAAAATAATGATTGCATTTTGAATTGAAAATGCTCGCAGTTAGCGAAACCGGTATTGATCTGGATAAATTGACTGTAGAATACGTCTGTACAACGAAATGTTTTATTATTTTTTTTCTAGTGTCTTTCCGCCAAGTGTATACCTTAAAAGTGTTCAAAAATATGTTTCCAAGTGAATACTAGCAAACGTGATATCATCACCATTGCATTAGTGTAAATGTAATCATTTATACATTGTAAAGAAGCTCGAAAGTTGCTATTCCTCTCAAATATTTCATAACCATGATTTTTATTAATACCGATAAGAATCATTGATATAATATGTAAATTATAAAATTTTAAACGGAACAAATTACTTATCACGTTAAAAAATTAAGCATAATCAAATTATAATGACCTTTGTTATTTTGAATACTAAGATAAAATCAGTAAAATATAATAAAGCTTAATCTTCGTTTATCCAACTAGCACAAGGTAAGTTTTAATCCCTGTTTTAAATGTCTAAATATTTTGAATTAATATTCACAATATATTTAGCGAAAAAAAAGCAGCAGACAGTCAGACATAATCTATCTTTATTTAAGTATATATTCAAAGGAATTTTTGTTTGTTTGTCCCTTATGCGTTTGTTCATCCGATTGCATTACAATTTTGGTGATTTGAAATAACTCTACATCATAATTTACAGCAATTATAAAGTATGGAGTTTCTAAAATCATGTAACCGACGTCTTAGAACGACGTCTCTAGATCGATACTGGAACAACCATCCCTCTCTAGACACGGATGCTCCACTCGCACACCGGTGATGCGAGATACGGATTATCGCGCCCAGTTTCACCCTGGACCATAAAAGCGGGGATTGCATAAGAGACTAGATCTTTTAGCGCATCTGTTATTGTCAAATCATCTGTATAATAATGCCAAAAACGAATGAATCACGGTGTTCTCACAACGCATGCCGGGAACTGGCTAGTCATAATTATATAACGATATTTAACTTGTCACAAAGTTTTTTAGATGTAACATCGAAAAAGTAATAGTGTTATGTAACTTTAATATCGCACTTATATTATAAACCGCTTAGCAAGTCAGGTACGAGCTTCCGGCGGTTCATCTTCCCGCCTAATTCTCCAAACCAGGCGAAGGACCGCGGCTAATTATTAAGGCTCAGCCGGTACCAAAGCGGATGTCTAATAGATAAATAAATAATTATTAGTAGTAGACAATCAATTGGAAAGGATGAATAACCTTCGTTGGCGTACTTTAATTCGACGTTCACGATACTCGTTTGTGCAATATCAAATATTACAGACGAGACGTCTTATTGTACAAAGTGCTCATCCGTTGTCAAGATGGCATTCTTATGAACACGTGATAGTGATGGAGAACTAACGGATATTTAAATTCAATTTAATCTTTTTTCCATGCCTAATTTCAGTTTGAAGCACGTGAACCTATTGAAGCTTATTTCAATAAAACTAATTGGGAAAATTTCACACAGTCGAGTTAGTCGGTAAGCTTAAAGCCAATTGATATCAAAGTAATAATAAAATACGTGTTTTTTTGTGTGGCGTACATAAATATTCATAGGTAAAAATTTGAATTTTGAATGAGCTTTTCATTTGTTTTCACACACATAAGCCATACAATGAAAAGTAAAACAAAAGTTATTGATATCAGATTATAAATGTTTCTATGACTATTCGTTCATCGTATATTGTAAAATTGACGACGATTTATTTAATAATTAAGAGATAGATAAATTTATTTATGGAATCCAAGTTTAAAATCACAATCTGGCGGTTGGCGGAATGGCTAAGGTATGTATATTGAACAAATTAACATACTGGACAATTTTGGTAGTTAAATTACACGTTATTTTGTCAAGAATGTTCGTGAAAGTGGAAAAAAAACCACACAAGGTTTGTCATGAATGCCTAATGGCACGACTCGATCGAGCTTCTGGCAACAATCAAATGTCAGGCCGACTGTAAGGATGTATTCATTTAAATGGCCATTCCATTCAAATCTAATTGGCGCGACATCGCAAAGAAAATTCTCGCTCACAATACTTTTTATCGGGTAGCAATAATGATATTATTGAAACCTGGTGTGCTCTAACTACATATATATATATATATATTATATAAACGTTGTTATCTGAAAAGACATTGAACTGACGTTTTCAAAAAAGTTTGCTTTCCTCCTAGAAAAAAATTGTTGAGATACCTCCATTAGGATGTCACATGCTCCACATAAGAATCGGATATGGATTTAAAAAATAAATTTATGACCATAACTTCATACTACTACGTAAACTATATTCGTTTGTTTTTTTAATAAATTTACTTGAATCGTACGTACACAAATTCAATTATGTTATTACAGCAAAGCGGAAAATTTTTCCGTTCGAATGCTGTTAGCCATTGGCATAGCAACCCAACATAAACAATCATGTCACAAATAGTTTAATACACTAATTATGGTGAATGTTTAAAAGAAATATTGTACTTTCGATGCCGTCGGCGGTAGCTCATTTTAATATACAATTATAAATAAAATAGTTTATCCCACGCACTGTGACA
This sequence comes from Himalopsyche kuldschensis, assembly GCA_028554975.1. NCBI lineage: Eukaryota > Metazoa > Arthropoda > Insecta > Trichoptera > Rhyacophilidae > Himalopsyche > Himalopsyche kuldschensis. Next base: position 6,634,855 of record JAHFWI010000005.1, read on the forward strand.
CGTGTTTCGTAACCATATTACTGAAACATTGGTAGCGATAGTAGGTAGTAAGTTCATTTTATTTCTTGTCCAATGAATGATAAACTTAGTAGATAAAAGTTAGTGACACCTTCTCATGAATCAATAAAATCATAAATTTCCCGCCATTTTAATGGTTAATTCGAAAATAATTAAATAGTCGCACAAATAAAATATTTTTATTGGGAAGTTTATAAGTTTATAAGTGTTAATTTAACAAGGCATGCCTTCAATAAAACGGAAAGTTTAAATCACGTAATTTGTCTAGTACTGTTGTAATATTTTTTTGCGGTTATAAAGAAAAATGCATTTATAAGCCATAATAATGTCCATTATTGTATCACAAATAATTGTGAGAAATATGAAATCGCGATGATCCCTAGTTCATTATATCTTGATAAAAAATTGCAGTCGGTCACGATAAATGAAATATTTATTGAGGTTGTTATTTAAAAAAAAAAATAGAAAAATAAGCTTAAAATTATTATCCGAAATCGAAAAGCGAAACGCTGTCTTTAAATAAGAAACATTCATGTTTATTTTATGAATAGTTTTTGTAGTAAAATTCTTGGTGAAACAATATTTTATTCATGATAGTAAACTTGTGGTACTTATTCGTTAATATCTCCTCAGAGCTGTGGAGTCAGTAAAAGAAAGTTCAATTCCAACTCCAACTGTCATTTACCAAAAACACGACCCCGAATCCAAACTTTTTCGACACTTTTTTCTCCTAATTTTCCTTTTTATATGTATTCAATTAAATATCAACCCTACCAATACGGCCAATAGTCTAATTTAACATATTATGTATATACAAAAATTAAAAGTTCAAAATTTCCGACTCCTGCCAAAACGCCGCGACGACTCCGGCTTCGGCCACGACTCCGACTCCACAGCGCTGTAATCCCTTGTTAAATATGCGCTCGAAATGGCCATTTGTTGGAAGAAACCGTCAGTTTTTATAACAAAGAATTAAGAATTAAAAGAAGAAATTAGTTATATAAAATAATTTATTAATAAAAGATATCCAGTCGATTGTATTTATAATTTAATGCACTATAATTTACCACAATCGATTTTCCTAGAATATCTCAACTTTAAAAACTATTTTTAATAATATGTATTTATATAAATACTAATAAAAAAAGCTAAATAAACAAAAATGTTTTTTTCCTTCGCAATGCAGGCAAAATAAACATCACGAAGTTATTAGGCAAATTTGTCTAAATAGTTATGACCTTTCTGGGCTTTGCGTCGTTTTAAACGCACGTTTTATTTTTTTATTACATACCTAATAATAAAACACTCGTGATAAATCATAAACGACCTTCATGATTTATCAAAGATTTATTTACGCACTGTAATTTTTTACGGTTAATCTCTAAGCACAGCTGCAGTTTAATATGTTGCAATAAATAATGTCTAAATATTTACATAATCAATTTTATTTATTTTCCGTGCACTAAAAATAGGTTTACCTTGAGTACCAAGAACAAGATGTGCCATTTAATGTTTCAAACTAATAAATAATTTTCTAAATTTTATAATAATACGTATTGTTTCTAATGGTATTACTTAAATTGGTCACAACCAATGTTCCGAGAGGTTATCTGCGCGGGAAATTCCATGGCTGAGCAAGCTAATACAAGAAATGCGCGACATAGTATAACTTCTTTTTGCAAACATGAATATGTCATATTTGATAGAAAAATTGATTAACAAAAAAAATCAAAAACAAATTAAGAAAAAATGTTTCTCTATTGTGCGAATGTCTTAGATATTTTAAGCAATATTTATGAATCGGCTTGTTAAATTCATCAATGATCGGAGTGCGCGCCAGCCCAGGACGAGTGCGTGGGGGTTTTTAAATAGCTGCGCAGCCTTGAAAATTGGAAAATTGGTCACAGCAATGAATTTTTTATTGCTACATTTTGCTAATTAAACTTTTGTATATAGCTTTTTATTTATAAGTACGAAAGCAGTAAAAATAAACTTCATTTTCTAATGGAGCATTTAATATAATTTTCCTTGATATTTGTTCAATTATCTGTTCAGCCTTCTTCTATTGAAGAGGATTATGGAAAAATGAAAAGAATAAAGGTGACCTTATGATTGGTGTATGTATTTATGTATGTTAGTTTTCATTCTGAGAATCGAACCGTTGAGTGGGTAAAAGTCAAAAATATTTTACCACTTGGCTACAGGGTCGTCAAATTATATCATAACAACTAATAAATAATACCAATTTGTTTATATATGCTGTGAAAATTTTCCTAAATAATATTTTTGCGGTCATTTGAAAATGGTGTATATTTATGATGTGTCATCGTCGCTTTAGAATCACCTGATTTTTTTTACTATTCGAGTAAACATTTGCATCGTTATTATAAAATTAGCATACACAGATGACCACTTTTAACATATTTTAACAGTTTGAAAGAAATATAGATTTGGTTGACGGATAATATCGATTTGTAAGTCCAATTTTTGTCTCAAGACATTTAAAATGACATCTTAAAACATCGTGGATTTCTTTTTATGGGTAGTGAATGTAATTATAATTCAAAGACTACCTCGAGAAGTATAGAATAAACGTTACGCAAAAGACATTTCACTGAACTATTTTAGAAGCTTATGTCAATTTAAAATATTTTTCACGACGTTTTACGTAACCAAAAATGGTTATTATATTATGAAGTATATGTATGTCTCACCTATCATACACGTCACGAAATAATATTTTAAAATATGTAAAATTGAATTGGTTTTTGTAATATAATAATGAAACGTCGACAATTAAATGTGTTGTTTATGAGTCAAACGTTCAGCTCATTATAGATGTGTCATTTATGCTTACGTAGTATATTGAGTGCGGTCAGGTTATTTGTTTTTAATATTGAGGTAATTATTAAAAATGGACTAGGTTAACATTTTGACGAAATATTTCGTGGGTAATTATAATTCCAACTAAGCGTCATTTAATTGGTAAAGTAGTAACTCAAATATTTTACAACGCTTTTGCCTGATAGAAATGGTAGAAAATAATAAAAGTAACGTTAAAAGGAAAAGCCATAAACTTACGTTGTAATTTTCCCATGTTATTTTTTCAGCGAGTAAATTTATTACATTGACTCTATATTTAAATAAAGCTACCAGTATCTAGATCTATTTGGTTTTGTCGTATCTATTATTGTAACGTTATTTATTTATTTTATCAGGCGATAATGTTTTTAATTCGACAGATGTGATGCTTAATAGGCACCAATCTTCCAGGGAGTAGCGTTATGAAATTTATTACAACTAATGGAGCTTATTTCAAAAGACATTCTAAGCAATCTACCCCCTTTGGCGAGAGTATAAATAGAATTAAAACAGGACATTAGAATGTATATATTTCAGACACTCATACATTCTGATACAAACCCATATATCGATTGAAATATCAATAAATTTAATGAATTTATGTTTCAACTATGATTCAAACTAGCGATGGCTCATAAAAATTACAATTAAAATTGAAATCTTACCTTTTGCAAGAAGCAATGTCAACTTTGCCTCCATCGTACAGTCGAATCGATCTAAGCTCCTTTTCAGTAGCACCATAAAGATCTGATCCATCCAAGAAGCCTGAAGCCAAGTTCATCTGCTCACGACGTTCTGTAATAAGAAAATTAATAATATTGATTATCATCAGTAAAAATGAGAGATAAAATTTGTCATTCTTAATTGGATTTAATTCCAAATACTAATATCAAATGATGTAAGATTTCCAATTAAATAAGTATGAGAAAGGAAGTGTGTTTTAGTTTCCAAAAATCAGCAAAGCGATCTATAATATAATCTGAATGGCGTTTTAAAAAAATAATAGCTGTAACCTATGATGAAATAATCTTTTATTTATTATCTCAAACGTAATAAAAATCTTACATAAAGCGAAACACCTTACTTGGCATTAGGATTTGAATATTGTGAAATCTTTTGTTTTTAGCGCCGTGTCAAATGTTTTGAGATAAATACATATTAATTTTAATTTTAAATTCGTTTTGTACCAACTGCTTGATTTGAAAAACTCACCTCTATGATTGAATACAAAACAAGGAAAAATTAATAATGCTTTATAAAGAATTTGAGAGATTTTTCATTAAGGTGTTTAATCGACTCAATCAAATGCATTTAGTAAAACCGAATTAAATCGGTTCCATTTGATTCATAAAACGGTTCTCTAAAGTTGGTGCAATGTTTAAAAGATGAGTAATTCATTTTCTAAGATTCGTTTCTAGCAACAAAACAAAGCAATTACCAATGCGGCAAGTATCTTTAGATCATGTCTTAGTTAAAAGGTAAAGTTCGCGGAATAAACATTGAAATTTATACTCTGAACAATTTTACATATTATTTAAAGTCTAATGAATAAAATAATACATTCAATTGTGTCGTGTTAAATTTGCCATTCATTAAATATTGGCTACGGCGTAGAACTAGACGTCTACGACAGTTTTTTTTTTTTATAACTTACCGAACTTGCAGTTTTCCAAAGCTTGTCCAGGAATGGTCCTCAAATATTCTTTGCAAGTTTCTTCTGAGGTAGTGTAACATTCACCATGTACTTGGTGCTCAGACGTATCATTCTGGCAGCACTGGATCTGTGGATAAAGAAAACAAATAAAAGCATTAAAATCATGGTTATTATAGAAAGAGACCTCGACAGCGTAGATTCAAAATTATAGGCTGTAGTTTATAAAAAAAAAATCGACTTGCTGTGTTTACTTAGTATACTAACATAATTTCGTCCATCAAATGGGGTGTGTTTTAATAAGCTTACACGACACGTTGCTCTTCGTTGTTTGATCATGTATAAACAGCACTATTTTTTCATACGTTTGTTAAATTCAGCATAAATAAAATATGAGAAATATTTATATGTACATATTTTAACTAGAAAAACAAAATCACTTTTAATGTGTTCCAGTGTCAGTACTTGTTGGAATCAGTTGATAATGTTTGTGATGAGCGAAACCAGTATTGATCCTAATAAAATATATGCTTTTATTTTTAGATCGAAAAAATTGGTTTTAAAGAATGTACAATGAAAATTGATTCAACATTCAAAATTTGTCAAATATCCCATTATTTCAATATTAATAAGTAATTTGATGAATTATTTATTATTCCTGATAATGATAATAGTGTAATTTTTTGTCATAAGTCATGAATTAAAATATTTTTAGCTTTTGATATCATAAAAATGGAAAATACGTTTTGACAACGTCATTTTGAAATGATTGCATACTTTAAAAAAAAACAATGAAAAACGATTTCGCAATAAAAAAAACAGATCATTTTTGTATAAATACTACTCAGAAAATTAGGTTTCCGTTTGCATAATCTCCTCGCACGCTTGCCTTCGGCGTAACGCGACAAACGGGTGTGTGCAGCGGGCGTTCATCGATTTATAAGACGTTGTCACGTCAAAAATGGAAAATACGTTTGAATTTTTGTAATATCGTATAAAAAAAAAACAAACGATCGCAATAAAAAAAAAAAACGAGATTTTTTTAAATACTAAAAATTAGGTTTCGTTTGCATAATCTCCTGCGTTGAAGTCTCTGTGATAACAACTTTCTATAAACTGTCGAATGTTTAAAGAATGCGATTTAATCGTATCTAGTAGTTGGAACAAAATGTTTATTTATGTTGTGACCGGTATGGTCTAAATAATATTAATCTCTATTTTATCGTTTTGCAAGTCAATATTGTAAGACGTCAACGTTTAAGATATATCGATCATCAATTAATCACCACGTAATATATGCAATAGAAAATATTTATTGAAATGCTGATGTCATTATTTTGAATAAATATATATTGTGAGCTTTCTTATTTCACCAATCATTAATTTATAATCAATAAGAGTGAAATAAAAAATACAGCTTTAAATCAATATATGTATTATTTATTATATAACAGTTAAGATATCGAGTGAACACTAAACCAAGTATAATGGATTATATTATTATTGTCCACCTATAAATGCATACTTTTTTTCAGCGTGATATTCATGATAATAAATGAATTCAATGTATTTTTTAAGACAGAATATTTTGCTACTGATTATTTTTAGGTCAATGTATCATATGGTTAAGTCTTTCAATAAGGACGCTTGCTCGTGTAGAATGTCCACCGTGGCAAGTCCTGTTGGAACCACACATTATCGGTATTCATATCATCCAGTTAAGGCTTCAAGAAGTTGCTTATCATCGATCTCTGTAGCTCACCGTTGAAGATGATGGCAATGCCACGCAATTTTTTGCGCGTTTTGCAAGAAGTACGGACTGATGATTCCACCAGACCAAAATCTGCATCATAAGTGACTTTCTCCTCGTTCCTTAAAAGGGTTCCTCGTATGAATCGGAATCGCCCCGAAATCAGACAATTTTTCTTTTAAATTATTAACTAAAATTTGATAATTTGCACACGTTGTTCAACGCTATAATCTTCCATGGCGATTTTCCGTAAACTACTAAATAATTTGACACGTGTTAATTTTTATAACACGGCTACAATAACCAAATGAATTTCGAGCGCCTCTAAAGGCCTATAGTGGCAAGGAAAATATCCATACAAAAGATCGAAGATGATAATAGAAGCATTCTACATATTGATAATCAAATTCAAACAGAGGTAGGTAAATATCACCGTGTTTTATAATTATAAATACTTATAAATACTGTAAGCATCTATAGTTTATATGAGAGAAAAAAGATGAAGCAATGAAAACATTTTTTTCTAAATAGACCCGATTTTGCGATCATGTGATCTAACCAAAAAAAAAAATCTGGGAAATAGGAAACACTGAACACGCTTAATTAAAATTAATTAACAGTTTAAATCATAAAGCGTTTATCTGATTAAAAAGATGGCGAAAAAAATCTTCAATGCCACCGCCAACATTATTTTTTCATCCATACAAAGCGAATCAACGAATTTGTATTTTTCATTATTGTTTATTATCAAACACTTTACTTGTAAGTAATTGTTATTATTAATGATTGGTTTTGATGTCAATGTTTTTATGGTGGGACAAGGAAGTAGTTTATCATTTTACTGTCAATTACTATTCAATTTAATTACAATTTTAAACGGCATTGCTTCGGATGTCGACATATTTCATATTGACGTGAGTGAGTTCAGACGAATACTATATTTTATGAATAAAAGTTGATTTTGTCAGAACTCACTCGGTTGACATCTTTGAAAATTTCTAATATGATTTTTATAAATTTTTTCCCTCAGTTTTTACCGATGTTTTCATCTTGTTTTTAATTAATTAGTGATTTTATTATGTATTTGGTTTTGTATGTAAATACATGTATTTATCTGTCAAATACATGGGAATAAAAATAAGTTATAAATACCAAACTGTTGACGTTGTTTTATGTTCCGTCAGATTTGTATGTATAATCTTATTTCATTTTAAGTCAAAAGTATTTAATTGGGGAATACCACTTTTCGAAAGTATTTGAAAGATATTTTTTGTTCAATTTGGTATGGCTTATTTGACTGAAAACAAACACTGCTATTCATTTCTGAAATCCGAGTTGTTTGAAAGAAGATGCTAGGATTAATGCAGAATTGGTTTGTCATTTTTTACGTTATAAGCGTTGTTAAAATGAATAGAAGAATTTTATAATCGATTATCTTTCCTTTGTAGATAAGGTAAAATGAAAATATTTTTTTACGATAGTAAACTAATCTGCTTTGAAGTTTCATTTAGTGCCCAATATGAACAAACAGAAGTCTCAAAAATTCATCGAGCTTAGATTTAAGACCCTCAGTACTTGCATCCTTACATGCTATCAATTTGCAAGTAGAAATGGGTTACCCACAATAAGAGTTGGTCTTGACATTAAATACTAATTAAAGATTTAGAATGGAGGTGCTTGATGGAATTTCATGATCAAATTTTCATCGATACAATATTAAACATTTTTTAGTTGGCATATTCAAGCAAATTAAGTTGATCCGCGGACTTGAAATGATTGAAGATGCAGAAAGACGAAGCCCAGGTCACTAGTGACAGAACACAAAACGATTCATTTTTAATTATTTGTTAACCTAAGATAAATTTAAGATAAAGATCCGTAAAGTATTTTGATTATGCTGGGACGCTAATATTTTATGCCACGCTAAAAAGGCAGTAAAATTATATCTTTTTTTGCAATGTGATAAAATAAATAATAAAAATGATTATTTTGTTACACCACAGCGATAAAAAAAACAGTATTCTAAAATATGGCGTTCGAGTTGAAGTTTTTTCCGATTCGCAAGATCACGCGCTCGGCTCCGGAAGTCCGGAGGCATTTTAAAGCTCGGCAAAAAAGACACCTCGTGATCGCTCGAAACGCAAAAAAATATCGTATGACAGCACACAAACTCATCGCGGTAAGTGATGTTTTGCGGCTTGAAAAGGAAAGTCCGTTACGTCATCCGGGTAAGAAGTAAGCAACATTATTTCTGGCAAAAGAAAGAACTTTTATTGGGTTGAATGTACCGCAGATATCGCGAAGAAGTGCTAATAGCATCGAAGTCAAAATTTTAACCTTAAGTGTATAGATCTTTGCCTCATTAGACGTATCTTCAATTCTATTGGTTCTCTTGAAATAAAACGCGCGTAAACAAGAGAAAAGCAAAAGTCTGAATATAATACTCCTATTTGCAAGGTTTTTTTTAATAAATATAATCATCGTTAACGATATATTTTAAACACTTCCTGCCGTGCCTATACCCTCAAAATGGAGAACTGCGATTGTTTTCTCAACTCAAAATTCGTATTTTTTCAATTGTCACGTTGACTTCAAATACGCATCAAAATCATGTACAACTAAAAGAGATTTTAAGCGTCGGACGTTCAATCACATCTTTCAGAAAGATTAACGAAAAAAAAAAAGCTGTGTTTTAAGTAATCCACTATTCTCTTGATATTGTTATCAGAATCGGATAGTAGAAAGTGGAAATGTAAAAATACTAATGCGTTCCATGTCAATTGCAATATCAATTTACGGTTGTATACATTCCGTGAAATTTTGATATTTGAGGAAGCCACAAACGTTTATCATTTACGTTACCAGTGTACTTTGACTTTTAATAAAAGAAAATATACGAATTCAATGAATTTTATTGAAAATATAATGCGATTTTGTAGTAGACGCAAATGGAGATAAACTAGTAAACTCGTATCGCCAATATTTTATGATTGAATTAAAAAAAGAAATTATTTCGATGAAAATAAATTTGAGCATATTTAATTGGACTACAGAGAATTTATTGTGAGTATTTTCGTGAAGCGTAAATAATAAAATTGATGATATATTTATATATATGATCTCATAATTCATATACTTCCTGACTGCAAGCTGGAAGTGTGTATAACTAACTTATTGAATTCTCCGCAAATAATTTGTTAAGTGTCTGATATGTTTTTACTTCCGCATTTTTATGAATGTGTTACACGCGGATCTGCCGTAAATCAATGGGCTTACTGTATTGCAAATAAAATTATTACTTTCCTCGTTGTACTTCAAACCAGATGCAGAAAATATCAGGGCAATGCAGATTACAATTTGAGCAGGAAAAGTGTGTTAATTACTTTATAATAACTATAATAAGTATCTTCAAGATATTTTACCTTGTCTGGGCTGATAGTCTGCGCCAAATCTTGGAGGAGCATATCTCCCCAAGCAGCAAGCAATGTGTTGACATACATATGATCCTGGGGTGGAACTCCTTGACGCACTGCTCTTGCTACAGTTGAAGAACTCACGAGGGGTTGAGATCCTGAAGCAACGCGTGGTGCTGATACTCCTAAAATAAGAGAAGAAGATTGGTTAAATAAAGCCAAAATAACTATCAATAAATCACATTATTCTTGTTGAGCTTTGATATTTTTTTTCCTTATTATAATCGAGTTCTTTCAAATAAAAGACGATGTTATAAAGGACATTGTTATTAGTTGCAAATAGTTTGCAAAGCTAACGAAAAAGAAGATAACTGACTGTTATGTTTTTGGTAATAGCTACACAGTTTTCAAATATATATCAGTGCCTATTCATTAAATATCATATTCTTTAAAATTTTTTGTGAAAAAAATGATTCATTTAAAGAGGATAGCATTAAACTCATATTAAGAAATAAAACCAATTCTTTACAATCTGATACATGTTAAACAAGGAAGAGAATTAATATGCAGCATATTCTTATGTCTGATTTTAAAAATAGAATCCTTTGCTCTAAGACTTGTTTTTGGCAGTTCACTTTTTTGTAAATAATTATTTGCATTTATTGCTACAAACATGAATAAACTGTCAAAAAACTATTTTTAAGTCACTGACAACAAAGTATAAAAAAAATGTTTACCAATCTACTATGAACACGATCTTGTCTTAAGAGTAATGTTTTGGTGACAAAACACTTTTTATATTTAAATTAACGCAGTCATTTTAGAATGACATATAATGATGGATTAATTCGAGTTTTGATAACAACTCTTCGATTCAGATAATAACTATTTTTTAAAACGTTGAAAAAAACGTATCGTTTTTTTAACAGGAAACAAAATCAATATAAAGAAAAAAATCAATATTTTAAACGACAACTTTCATTTTGTGTATTTAACGCGCACGTTGTTTATGCAGTCATTGTTCATTTTATAACACACGATCCGAAAAAGTCATTGCGGTTTTTAGAATGCTGTATTAAAAATCAAAATCATTAACGCTATATTTTTGAATAGATTTTATTCCTTTCCTTACATTCTTTCAGCAGAACAAATATGTTACATAATTCTATATTCAAATATCTTTTTGAATTAAGTATAATTCCGATGTTTGTGAGAGAAATAATTGTCGATCTCTCTTTAATTTAATAGCAATGTGGTATTGAATCCTCAGAGATATCTATTTTTGATGTTCATCAAAAATATGTAGATGGTCACGTTTTTTTTTGTGACGTCACTATATCAATACGTATGCCGGCAAGACTTAACTAATATATATACATATAAGCAATTCATGTTTATTTCAGTATTTTTTTTTATATTATGAAAAATAAAATATGTCATTGTGTATTGAATCCAAAGCTTTGAATTTGTCGTTATTAAAATTATGAATATAATATAACATAATATGCTATCATTATGCGGTTGAAAGTAATTTGAAGGTTATTTAAAGCTGCAAGCAATATTAATATGATTTACAGTGGCGCCAAAGATAGTCTAATTTTGTATATGTTTTGAAATATAATGATAAATAGTTTAAAACATCGATGAATGTAGCATATCGGATTCAATGCCGTTCTGATATTTGTACAGTGTGATACATTTAATGGGCCCAATTTTTTGGACACGATATCACTATGGTAATTGAAAGAATGAATAGAAATAAATATTGTTCAAAATACAAGCATATAGCGAAACTAAATAGAAACCATTTTGTTTTTCACAAGAGATTTATGTCAGTAATGTTTCCAAATTTGAATTCAGAAAGGGCCCATTTTCCATAGATTAATTAATAGATGTATAATTTATATTATTATTTGTTCGAATTAAAATATTAAAATTCCAAATTCGATTGCTTAATATAAACAAAAGAGTTGCAACGCATCGTGTGTTCGCACGTAATTATAAATAGAACTTTCAATTTTTCAATCGTTCGCCATTATTTTAAGGTCATTCGTGAAAAGTTCCAATTAAAATAACAAAGTTACTGCAATTCTTTAAACCACTTAAACAATGTGAATTAGGTTCTTGCGTAATTTTCACTATCGCATAATATATGTATAGAAGAATTGTTTCTCACGGTAGGAAGTCGGTTGTTGTATGTTGTCTAATTGTTGTACTTCTTTTGTTTTACTCTAAAAAGCCATAGAAAACACAATGCGATGTTGCTGAAATTGTTTGAGATTGCGCACCTCACGACCATTTTATTTCATCAGTTGAAAATGCCCACGATGAGCGAAACCGATCCTGATATTTACAAAAGATATGTGGAAAATAAAATGGGTTGTATTTATTTAAGCGTATCGTTCTTTGTTGTAAATGCTCTACGGACCCTTATTGCAGAAGAGCTGCTTTCTATACAAGAACCGAACTGAAAATGGGAATTCAACGAACTCACGGCGTTTATGTAACTTTCCCATCGACTCTATAATTTCATCGATGCATTACAAAATTTGTATTATAGAGCACAGACCATAGACAATTTATAATACACCATAGACAAGAAACAATAAACCATAGATTACAAAATTTACCAACGCTTCATCGATTCCATAGAGAAATATGCTTGATCGAAGGAAAAAAATCAAAAAAATATTTGAAATAGTCGTTTATTACGTTTACCATTATTGCAAAGCGGACTATATTTGAATTTAGACACCCCATAACATATATATGTAATTATTTTATACATACGTAACATAATCGTCAAGTCTGTGCAGGTGTCATGCCGACAGACATATCAGCATTATGCATCACATGTATCGCTAATGTCCCACGAGGTCTCGAAAAGCGAAGCCGATGGGATTCGAACACGCTTCCACGCTCTGACACATTAGCACACAATGCATATTTAGCTACGCATTCAATGTCAAATGAGGTATTACATTGAAAAATTCCGAATGAATGGACAAAAGTACATCCACAGAGCAAAACCAGATCATTATTTTTGATGCATTTTACGATAAATATGTCAGTTTCAGTTAAACAGAAAGCAAATGTAAATTTACATTTTATGCTGTTTTATCTATAAAAATAATGGCCTTCGTAAATTAACATTACGACACCTTACTTTGAAAAGGTTCTAACTGCTCTTGACCCTGTTTTGAGAATTAAGCAAATGAGGAATTAAAAGTATATTAAACTACATATTTTTTCACAACTCAAACCATTCTACTGAAAAGGTGTTGGAAATAATGATGGCAGTCTTAGAACTCTATCAAATAAATTTACTAAAAAAAGAGTGCACAGATGATTTCCGGAATTTTACCAACTCCGTAATTATAATCCGTACTAATTCAATAATATATGATAAGTTGTGTTAGAATACTGTTAAAACAAACTTATCCGACCAAAAAGTATTTCTTTTGCCAAAATGTCAGTTAGAACCTTTTCAAAGTAAAGTAACGATTATAAAAGGTAAACTATTACAAATTGAACCAAGGACCACACACAACTACATACCAAAAAGTGTGAATGTAATATTCGAATTGGATGTTTGATTGTTTATTATTATTTAGTCGTATTTGAGAGATTTTTAAAAAGAAATTGGAATTTATAAACTTTATTGTACCTACACACTTAACGAAATGTTTTGACATTTGAAATAACTGAGGTGTACTTTTTTTAAATTTTAATCTTATAACTCAATCCACGTGAATTGATTGTTATATCTATGTATGTATATTATACTAAACATACTAAACATATTTAACAAAGAAAATAATTATGATTAATTATGACAAATATTCAGCATAGATTTAATCAAATCAATGTTTGTATCAAATCATATCTGTAAGTTTAATGAAAGAGAAAATGCCTTTAATATAATTATATTATAATACTTTGCGAATTAAAATGCCGTAGTCTACTTAACACGGTGAAAAAAGAGTTCTACATTTTTTTTGTATAGTAGAACCAAAATACATTGCTTTTTTTTTCACCGTGCTATAATAAAGTTCTTCCAAGTTAATGCCGATCCGATCAATATATTATCTTAAGTTACGAAAAAACTTGAAAAGTTGCTTTGTCGTCTTCTATCGCTACAGTAATTTAGCGTTTTTGTTCGATTCCTTCTCGATCTTTATATTGTTGTCTTGAGTCTTAAATCCGGTAAATATAATTTATTTTCAACCGCAATCCATGGCTCAAGATGTCCATGGCGGTTAACCATCATCAGGAATATTTACTGACTTTAATATTATAGATTCATTGAGTTCGTTTAAGAGAATCCGTACGCCACAATTTATTTATTTATTCATAAAAAAATAAAAATCATGGCATTACAGCTTACGCCAATACGCCATGCATTTGAATGCACAAATTGTAGCCATAAGAACAGAGAGAAAAAATTAATAAAATCACATAAGAAATTTTAAAGATGCCAACCGAGTGAGGTCCGACAAAATCAACAATTGAAACACTGTGTAGGTTACAAGAGGTTGAAAATGTCAAAACCTCTAATGGCATTATATGATGATAGAAAAAAGGGAATTAAAATACGATTAGCACATCCATATAACATTATGTAATACCAAAGACCTTGTTTAAAGTTTATTGTTATGTTATTCAAGTCACATGAGTGGTTAAGAAAAGGTTCATTTGTTTGTATGTACGACGCGTAACTTTTTTTTTAAAAAACGCATTACATAAATATATAAATACACTAGTGAAAGATACAGCTCAAGAATAAACGGATGATTTAATCCATTGCCGATGATAATGTTATTAAATGAGACCAGAATGTCAATTCCAACACTCCTGCATAACTATTTATATGCTCGATTATGTCAGATCTATTTCAAGCATAACCGCGGCATCCATTTTGGTATAACTTCTCTAAAAGCAGACAATTAAACAAATTGTTTCGTTTTGCAATGTACGCATTTTAGCTGCGTTCATTAACAATTAAATCGATTGCAAATTTTAGCTCAACGAAACAATTGATGAACTGTTTTAGAACGTTTTTGTGCCAAATTTGGGTCATCAATTATTGAAAGAAATATTAATAGAACAAAATGCTCGCCACGCCTATTGGAATTTGCAATTCTTTTGTTTTGCAAAGAACAACTGTAAAATGCTCTTTTTGACTAAAGAACAATATTCGTCATCATTCGTAATTCTGAATTTATTATAAGTATGAACTCTCGACGCATTCCATTCATTCATCTTGTAAACAATACTTTATTTAATGATTTAATTTTAATAAAGCTATTGTAAGAAAATTACACAGCTTAAAATGAAACGTTTTAGATTACAATACATAATAAAGGTAATGTCAGAAGCTTGTATTGAACATTTTATTTACAGATTTGGAAAAAATGAAACCCATGGTACGTATTACAACAACGAACGTGATATGAACAATGTAGAATTACAATACGAATTCTATAGGAATTTTCAATAAGCACACTCGCCCGTGTAAACTGCCCATCGTGGCATTTGTTGTGTGGCACGTAGCGCCGTCTTGTTGGAACCACATGTTATCGGTTTTCATACTACCCAGTTTAGGCCACAAGAAGTTGCTTATCGTGTAAGTACGGACCGATGTTTCCACCAGACCAAAATACGCACCAAATGGTGATTTTTCGGGATGCATTGGGTGCTAGTGTATCTCGTATGGATTAGAATCGCCCCAAATACGACAATTTTGCTTTTTCACATATCCATTCATCAAAAATGGGCCTCGTTGCTTTATTCGAACGGAGCAGTGACTATGATAGTAAAACTTTTGATGATTTTCACACGTTGTTCAACGCTATAACCTTCAATGGTGATTAGCCGTACACTACTAAACAAATGACTACAAATTTTACAGTTGACATTTTAAAAAACGTGGCTGCTATAATCTAGGAAATTTCGAGCATCCCAATTGAAAGACTTTTACAAAGATACAAAACTAAAAATGATTGCTTAATGAGTTATATTAATTTGGAAGAGTCAAACCCTTTTGAAATTAACTTAACAGCTGTTACCTTTTTAAAATATCATTTACTAACAAGACAGATTATTTCATTTAATTTTGTATAATCATTTGATTAAAAAAAAAAGATTGTTGCCATAGACAAACTATGTTAGAAGCAACTATACCAATTCATTAAAAGTTATACAATTCTACGATCTGTCACAACGCCAGTATAATAAAACATTTATATGTTATCTCTCCACTTTTTTTTTTGCAATAAAGTTTCTTCGAAAACTAATATCGTTTGTAAATGACCTATGAAGTAGAAGTTTGAATTATGAAAGATAATTAAATAAAAGATATTATATCACAGTAGCTTTTAAACTGTCGAACATGTATTGGCAATCTAACTGACATGGATACAAATTAATAGTCTCATATTAACATACGATTAATATTATGGATTCGTAAGATTAATAAATGCAAGATAAGATCCATTTATAAAGATACTGTCAGTTTGCATCGGCTGAATTACAAATCTCTACAACCTATTTTGTTCGCGTATATGATTTCTAGGTAAGAATATTGAATATTATTTTCTGCCAGTAGTAGGCAAACGAATGAAGATATATGTATAACAAGACTGAAATACTGCAATCAACATTAATTAAAGCTGAAAAGTTTAATGTTATTACTGAAACCATGTAGACGAAGATTTGTGCTGCAGGTGGGGTAAGGCTTGAATTGAAAGGTTTTTTTTTTAAATTATACTTTTTACATTCACAACTGATTGAAGACAAAAGGAATAGCGATTCAAAGTGATTTTATTTTTGAATATAATGTTTTACTTTAGCTGAAATAATAAGTTTATAATTGAAAACGCAACTGTCGTTTTATTTACCCTAATCAGTAGACGGGTAGTGAAAACTTGCTATGCAGACTAACATAAATCAATCCGCCCCTTAGAAGCAATGAAACGTAACTCATTTTTATCTACTTCGCAAGAGAGCCAAAAAAAGGGTTCACCAATAATCAATTATACTTATTATTATCAGACTATAGCTTTCTGATTTGTTTGTTAAATATAAAATACTAATTCATTCTAATGTGTCATCTTAATATTAAGTGAAACTATGAAAAAGAAAGTGGTTTTCATACATATTGAAATATCTTCGAATCCAATTTTGTATCTGATACAAAACGTAACATTTTATTTTGCATTTAGTAGCATTCATAACTCAAAGCCAGATAAAAATAAGATAAGTCTCTTTTATCCTAAGCGACCGTAATGGAGCCTAGCAAAATCATAAATTGTACAAATGATTATATGTATATGTTACAGTGAAAGTGTATTATCAGTGATAATATATTATCACTGGCATTTCAGTGAAAGCCTATTTTACTACATTTTCGCTAGGGAAAATATATTATCACTCGCAATAATATATTATCACTGGCACTTTCCAGTTAAATCATATTGAAACTAAATTTGACAGCTTTCAAATTCAACCTTGACGGTTTGAATTGACGTCTCTTGCAGGCCAGTGCTGCCAGTACGAAAAAATCACGAATGCGCCCGGCTTACATATTATATATATTAAAGCTTTGAAACAATCAATTGAATGTTATCAAATGTCAAATAATAGTAGAAAGTATTGTATATGAATTAAAACAACATATTCGACATTTTATAATATGTATTATACGAAAATGTTGCACACAACGAATATTCTTTTTGGATGATGATAATTTTACTTTGGTAATGTTCCTTTAAATTTACTTTGAATTTACCGACAAAAGGTTACTTATTTCTGTAAACAAGATTAAATAATTTTACTAAAGATTTTAATATATTCGGTGACACACTTTAACGAAACGATTTCCTTTCCGAGTCTAGTGTTGTGTTTTTTTCGTGTGTAGTTTTTTGAAAAGATCTTAGAAAACGAACGTTTGCATGTGTGCACTTTAGACGGCAAAGAAAGTAGGTGAATAGTGAATTATTATTTTTCAGTCATTAAAATATACATAGAGTATATTTCTATGGAGAGTAGAATGTAACTCTGCTGAAGTGATTTATTGATATTGTTAAGCCAGATAACGCTGGTAGTTAAGACTCATTTCAATATCATAAAATTGGCGCAGAATTAACCTTTTCATTAAAATTGCAAATGAAATGATTTAAACGGGATTAGAGTGAATTAAAAAGCATTGCTGCGTATTTAATTTTGTAATTTAACATAAATTATGTTAAATGAAATCAAAAATAAAGTCTAGTAATTATCATTTAATTTTATCGTTTGACTTGTATGAATAAAGTTTTTCCAAGAAAACTATTGACATATACTAACAAATTAGGTTAATGATTAACATATAATATCAATGTTTCGATTTTCAAATTATGTATTATGGAATAAAGGCTTACAATTATTATTGAATAGACGTATTTAGCTAATTTTGTATAGTGATAATTTACGTACGAAGCAAATAAATAATATTATATGAACACTTAAAAACACAGATTGGAAAAACTGTACATTTAAAAAATAAATTTTAATTTGCCATTCAATAAACAAAAGCACTCTTTAATATATCCAGACAGCCAACAGTGTATGTATCTTTCTTCGCTGAGACAAAAAGCAGCCACAAAATCGTTGCAAGTATTGTACTTGTGCATTTATTTAAAATTGTTTTCCACGAGAAAGGTTTGCCAACGTTGTACCGAGAAACGGCGTGAAAATGGCGCTTAAGCTAATCGGAGAACTGGGGCAGGTGTGGTAACTTTGAAAGCAAGTTTGTAAGAATTTTGTCAGACGAATTTACGTAAACGCCTGCTAGACGTAAATGTTTACACGGAATGCTTAATTATCGGCTGTCATGCGCTGTGGATATTTATCAAAATAGTCTAATTATAATATACATATATACCCGTTATCGGCAATTGAAAATTAAATGAGTAAGTACAATTTCGCTTTAATGGTACGAAAATGAGTGTTTTGTTAATTGAATAGCAAATGATTGTTGATGATTGTTTCAGATATTGAATTTATTTATAATATTGTAGACGACTGTTAAAACTGTTGGGCAGCGCAGCTCGAGTCCCAATCAATTATTTTTCAATCGAAATATAGATTTCAGTTCGAATATATAGATATCTGTTGAGAAGACCTTTATTTCGGCTCCCTTGTAAATCGAGAAGGAGCCTCCCATCCGACACTCAGGAAGAGGGATTTTGGGACGGAGGAGAAACATGGAACTCTTTTAAACAAAACACGATCTCAAAGCGTTATGTGCGTTAGCACCCATTATTTAATTGTTTATGGTTTACACAGACGTTATACAACACACAAATATTACGATAGCGAAGAAGATACTGCAGTCCATTGCACCGCTATAGATTGCAATATAGATTATTATAAGAATGAATTTATTTCCTGATATCGACTGACTCATCGACTGAGGTGAACAATAGATCGTTCGAGAGAGTTCTGATGACCTACCACATAAGGCGGTGTCACTGTGTAGTCTAAAATTCCCTTCTAGACACATTCGATCCTAAAACGGGTAATAGCGAGCGCGATTTACAAACCACTAGTTTTTTCATAGCCCTAAAATGAATAGTTGAGCAAATTGATAATAAGCAGTTTCCGTAGGATAACTTTTCTTGAGATTAACTATGCTACGCATTGGGAGCGGGCATAGTGAAATGGTAATATCCATTTTTATACTTGTAACGTGGCACATTATCACACACACAACCACAATGAATGTGTAGGGTGTAAGATAGATCGTAGAAGTGTTGAGTGATTTTTTAACGCACAGCACCCATACACACAAGCTCTCACTCTGTCTGCGCATTGTTATATTGTAGTTACTGATAGTATTTTTGAATAAATGTTGAATAAGAGCGAAAAGCTTTGTTTTGCTTTTAAAAAGTTACGTTCTTTTACCAAGAATTGAAAGTCAAATGAAAGGCAAGTGTAAAATGTATTTTTTAACAATATTATAGAAGTTTTTTTATAAATACATTTTAAAAAATATTTGTTTATATTTTATGCGGTGATAAAATATAAAAGAAACATATGTTCATGTAGCTTATTATCTTATTATAACATTTATGAAAACCAGTTATAAAGGTATAATTAAACGATCAAGTATTTAATTTACGACCATAAAAATACTAGCGTGATTGTAAATGTATATACATACTATGGAAAAGTTTTTTTTCCATCGGTCAGAACATTTGTACCTTAGTGATATTTAATTTTTCTGTTTTCCCAAGTCTTTGTGATTTTATTATCGATTGGAGATCGAGAATTGAGATATCAACAAGTGTCGGATGCATCCTGGATCAGGTTTCAAAAGGCTATATAGTTCATGGTCGATTAAGTGTATTTTCCCATATCTGTATTGCATTTCTAATGCTAAAAAGTATTTATTATGGAAGGTCAGTGTTGAATTAAATTTAAATAATTTTCTGCAGTTGAATAAAATAATAAAAAAATATCGTAATTCTAGATGTGTGGTGTAAACAAAAATCAGGTATTTAAATGACTGAATTTGCCAATAAAGCGTTCTAAAAAAGAGATAATTTAGAAGATCTACATATGTTTGGTTGAAATTTTCAGAGTGTATATTAATATTATCTATCTAAGACCTGTATTCTAGACGACGATAGGTTTGGTTGCCAAATATAAGTAAACAGTCCGTTAGAAGATTTTAACTGACAGTTCTACAAATTTAAATCTCCGACAAATCTACTCGACATTTTTTGTTATCCAAATATAAAATCATCTTCAAGTAGTTAAGAGTTAAAAATTGGTCATTGATATTCAATCAGATATTAAGATATTCAGTGCAAAGATGAGAAAGCGCATAAAAATGCTTGGTAAGTTTGCAAAGCCTTTTATCGTGTTGTAGA
The DNA here is from genome assembly GCA_028554975.1 of Himalopsyche kuldschensis. Taxonomy (NCBI): domain Eukaryota; kingdom Metazoa; phylum Arthropoda; class Insecta; order Trichoptera; family Rhyacophilidae; genus Himalopsyche; species Himalopsyche kuldschensis. The sequence continues at coordinate 6,655,465 of JAHFWI010000005.1, forward strand.
CTTCCTCGTCAAATCATGTTGGAGATATTTATTTAGAGTGTTTGGTTTTATCACATTTCATCAGTAATACACTGTTAACTATCAAGTTATTAATTAATTAAAACTAATAGTTTTTTTAATATACGTATCAGCATATAATTTACTTAGGCATGTAAATCATACCTTCAGAAACATTTTCGATGATATTTTGCTGATGACATACAACTTTACGACTTTATTGCATCATTCAAGTTGATGCAAAAATAAGCAACATTCAAAAGTAAACACGTGCTTTTGCAGTATTAAATTTGTACTCATAATTTTAATAGTAAAAAAACGGAAAAAACAATTACGACATTCAAGTACATATGTGCTTTTTTCAATAAAACGTTTAAAAAACTAACTCATCAGTCATCATCGATTGCAAAATTTAACCTTTTGTTTTGCAGTAATAACAATAAAACAATCATTACATCAAAGCGATTTAAAGTTTAATAATATCGTTAAAAGGTATTATTAAAAATCGATATTGGACATTTTTATTAGTATCAATTTATGGCAGGTAAAACTGTTTTATCATAAAACAGATATAAGCCGTATTGATATGTAGATGATTTTACGATAAAAACTTAATTACTGTTGAGTTATCAATCAGTATGATCAATTATGTGTCGAAATTGAATGTTTTTTTCCTAATAGACATTTGTATAGTTTTTCAACACAACTTAAATTTAGCAATTATTTAATAAAAATATAAAACGTTTACCAGAAATAAATTTATCTTTTTCATAATAGTACTTCACTTAAAACGTATATTTTAATAGACGATGATTTATTTTACGTACGAAAGAACTACCCCCCCCGGCAAATGAATGAAAAAAAGCATAATTAAGCTTGTAGCAGTTAAGTCTAGAGATTTTGCCCCTGAGACACTCCTTAATATAATTTAAATGTGCTAGTGGTAATATATAATATATTGATTACAGTAAAATATAATAGGACCAAAGGTAATGAAAGCTAACATAAATATCGATGCCAAAGTTTTCTCACATTAAAAAAAGGTAAATTTCTCGGGAATTGAAACCCAGTAAATTTGAATACACAATAACCATCCAATTGAATTAATAATAGCCACACATTTATACAGATATTTGTATTAATCGAACAAGAAAAACTCAATTTACATGTAATAATTAAAAGTTATTCAGTAATTAAATAGTTTGAGAGATTTTTCTACTAACCATCAGCATAAGCAGGTTTGAGCAGTCTCAGCAGGACGTCTCCTCTATTTGCCCATGACCGGTGTCGCACGTTGTTGCATTCACCAGTTGGGCTTCGGTATTTGCTCGGTGGGCAAGGTGGGCCACCAGATTCCGTGCATGGCTGCTGAGGCTGGCGAGATCTGGTGAATAAATGAACATAATTAATTAGTCATTTAAATTTATGAAAACTTTGGTGTATTTGTTCACGTATTATATATGATTTTATAAGGTTTTAAAAGATACATTTTTTTTTATATTGACATCAAAAGTATAAATTAATCAAACCTATTATTTTTAGGTTAACGTTTTGTTTAACGTATTTTACATACGTACTTAATTCCTCTTGGAACTACACAAAAAGCTAGAAGCCTGAGAAGAAGAGTATCAAAAAAGCTCCAAAATACTTTTCATTTTTATTTAATTATTTGACTTTTTTGTTTACGTTTCTAATTGAGTAGATTTATGTGAGTTATTATCATTGAGTACAATCCGAATGATTCATTCAAATGTTTGTGCAAGCCAATACATATTTATTTATTTATTAAATACATATTTATTTCAATGCAATTATAAATTTTTATATGACATTTAATGAATATGAAACAAACGAAAAGCGTAAATTGCTATCATAAATAAAACAATATTTTGTTTGTTGACACTGAAATTATCGTGATATTTTTAATTTATATACTACTCAATTATTATCGGCTTTAAAACATAAAGTTGCTTTCTTGAGTTGTTTGAATTCTACTTGACTAAAGTACTTTCTTTCTCTTTATCTCAATAAGTCCAAATATTTCGGCTTAGACCACCTAGCACTCCTTCAGAAATTTAATAAGCTTTAAAAACAATTTAGATTGACTGCCACATGTTTCTTTGTATTCAAATATAAATATTACCGATCAAAAAACATGCTAATGAATAATTCATTGTGTCGATGTGTATACTTGATATTGAAATCAAACATTTTTTGCATTGACTTTAATAATGGCAATGAACAATACACTTGTGTTATTAATCGAGCCATTGGAAAAAAACGTCAAGTGACATGGATTGTATGGAGGCATTATTATTTTAAAGATCAGTGGGCGCTGGGACTTAGATCAAGATAAAAATTGACTAGCGTTAGCTTTCTATATATTTATTAATTTGTTTTTTGATTGGAGTGCGTGACAATGTATAAACGATAGGATTTTGATATATACTAAGTCTTTCAATAACTAGATTATTTTAAGATGTCTGTATTACTAGATAAGTAAACATTTGATAGAAAACATTACTCTTCACCCATATCATTTTCTTTTAGCACGGTCCACGCATTCCAAAAATATCACATCATTGTTGTAGTGAAGTAAAAGTAAACAAAATAAATGTTGAATCAACACTGCAAAGCAAATAAACATTACAATCCGAGAAAACTACTTGAATATATTTTTTTAGAAATTAAGTTTGCCTTATTGCTTAAATCAATTACGACATACCTACACATCAGAAAAATATATGTACATACGAGATTAATTTGAAAATTTAATAATACATTTAAAAACTTTTTAGGCGTTAACTCTCACTGCTTGGTGGAAATGCATCATTTTAAATAAATAAAACAATCGTTATAGTACCTACTACTTCCATATATATTCTGATATAAATGATGTGCGGTTTTGCTCATTGAATCTATTAGTCAGTAGTAATATAATGTGTGTTTTATTGCCGATTTGAAAAAATCAATTTAAAAGCTGTAGGAGTTTTTTTGCCGCAAAATTGTTATAAATGATCGATTGTTACGATTAAAACTATCTGATATGAATGAAAAATTTGGTTCGAATAACATGGATTCATACTTTGTTATTGTAAGACGCTAATACTATGCTGGTAATATAATAGAACAACTGTCATAACAATCTCTCTGTTTGTGTCTGTTATGAAGTGGTAAAAATAATATAAAACAATTATATACGGATGTGGGTGTAAGTTTTTATATTGAGCTTTGAATGTCACGGTTGGGATAAATATGCATTTATTGTTCCAGTTAAGTTGTTTTGTAGACAGTTTAATGACTTCTGGTATCTATCTGCTTAAGAGCGTAGGCTAAAAATAGTACCTTTGTCACAACCAACACTTTGATACTTTGATTTTATATTCTCGTTTTTAAGTAGCCTGTTAGAAATGGTATATTTTATTTGTCACCGACTTGACAAGCTTATAGTTGTTCATTTATGAGTTTTTTTGTTTAGTATCGGCATCTTAAGATTAAAGAAACGTATCTTGATTTTTGCCGGTTTTGAGTTACTAATGCCACTATGTAGATACAAAATTATATGTAACGTTATGTGTCAAAGAGATCAATAGAATAAGTGGATTCAATGTGTATTAAAATCACTTTATTGTTCAAAGCTCTACTTAACCTTAATAAGACACATTCGAATAAATTACTATTTTACATTTAACAAACATAATGAAAAAAAAAAGGTAAAATTGAATGTTGGTGAAACCAGGTTTTTGGCTTTCCTGAAAACTAGAGAACAATGAGATACGTTTTTTTGCCTAATTGAATGGACCGATTTGACCTTAATCACAGATTTAAATTTGAAAAAATATCTCTTTTGTTACTTAAGAATACAAAATAATTACCTGTCGATCTTTTCAGCGCTGAGGGCGGCAGTGATGGACCGTCTGAGCTCAGCTGGTGCAACCGCAGCCGCATATCCGTTCAAATCGAAGCCTTGCTGACGCACCGCGGATTGCGCATGTGCGACACTCAGGCATACCGCCAACAATGCCAACATCGTGCATGGCCTGAAACAAAAACAAAAAAAATATTAGTTTCCACAAAATTAATAAACACACTTAACAAAGCATACATATGAAGAAAGTTTTATATTGTATAAGTAAAAAGCTTAAAATTGATGGATTACACAAGAACCTCTAACCACTGTAACTGTAATAATTGCTAGTCTCATAATACATATGTACTGAAATATTTTTCAAATAATCAGGTTTCGTGTTTGTCTATGCGTTGATATAATTATTCTTTTCTTCACATTGGACATTCAATCAACAATAAAAAAACAGGTGAAATTCAGTAAAAATGATGCAATAAATAAGCCTATCGTGTGATTTGGAATGGGCACACATAAAGCAATGAGGATGTTTATATCTGTTAAGCAAGACCATGTAGAAAATGGCTACGGAAAGTTGTTGAAGAGTATTAAATTTTGTTACATTTTAAACCACTATTATTATCAATACTAACAAGTGAAAAAAATCCTCGCTACCAATATATATTAACCAATTTTTTTCGAAGAAAGAAACGGTTAGTATTTATCTAATAAACTATTTTAAACAACTGTTTTTTACAGATTTAAATTTCATCACGGTTTCAACAGTACATCTTTTTTAAAACTAAAAATTAAGAGTTTTTTTATATTGATCGACAGCTAAAACAAGAATCATCCTTGTGTGACTGCGTTACATAAATCCAGATGCCGTACAGTCGACGCAACGCCGTGATTAATTGTCGTAACCCTGACTTTCGGTTTTCAATGAGGATTTTTTCAATCAATCAACCACTTACCAACCTGACTTGTCGAGGAAATGGACGCATACAGACTGATTGCAAAAAATACGGTAACTGTAATACGAATTGAAAGTTAAATCTGTTAAAAGTGAACGATAAAAAATATTGCAATAATTACAGCGGATGTTGCATAATATGTTGCGCGTGATGTGTGACGTATGAATAGAAAAAGTTCTTAGACTGTCTTAATCGAAAATTTTATCGTACAGTATAAGATTCAATTGAAAAAATACTTCTATTGAATTGCCCATACTGAGATTTGAGCTCAAATTTTGGTATTTACGTAAATATTTTAACTATAAAATAAAAAAAAATGATACATTTTTAATACTTATTCCACATTAGATTTATTAATATCAGGAGTTTTGTATAAATAAAGCTGTATGTATCAGTTGATCATGCTCGTGGTGAGCGAAATCGGTTCTCATTTAAATAAATCTAATGTAGAATAATTACTAAAAATGTGTTATATTTTTTTATTTTTATGCCGTCCCACTAAGTATTGGCAGTGAACACATCAAAAGTGATATTATAACTGTATCTAAATCAAAAATATTGTCAAAATAGTAATAAATCATATTTTCTAGAAACAAAAAGCAATGAGAACTAATTTTCCAACGACGGCACTATAAAAAATCAGTCAATTAAAAGACGCCCCTTTGAAATTTCCAAGGGTTTGTTTAGGCTTAATAGTTAATTACCATTGAATGATTCCGATCTGAAATGCAGTGCTTTTGTATTTTCCTAAAAAATATACGCATTCTTTGTAAACATCGTGGTTTAAAACACGTTTTCTTTATATGGAATTATATTCACTCGAGAATCGCACGCGTAAATAACTCTTGTATGGATTGTGGCAGTTAAACAAACAGAAAAAATATACACAACATCTTTGTGTTACATCGAGTGGAGTATTTTTTATATTCAATAGCCGTTGCGAACACAATGGAAATATAGTTTCATATAAAAAAGTGATAAATTGGCTGTCATTTGGAATAGAAAAATCGATCAATTTTCTTCGCCTCGTTATATTTGAATACGCGAAAATAACAAAGAATAAATTTCGAATATAATTGTGGATTGGCTTTAAAATTGCAAAGACAATTGAAAAACTCAAAATAAGTGATAAACGAGCATATCCTGAAAAAGATTCCTTTGTCTGTTGTACGTACATATATAAATGAAAGCATATCGAATGATTTTAACTTTTCTTCCAGCAACTTCTGAGAAATTGATTGATATTACAGAGTTTGCGTATTTGTTAGCATGGTAATGCAAAATATCGAAAAATATACCATTATATGACGTGCTACAAACTTTAATTAAGGCACACAATCCAATAAATACTGTTTTTGAAATAAGGATGAATAAAAATTGATAAGAAATATTTTTCTTGCCAAGTTTTACAATGTCGAAAAGGACACAGTAAAGGAGTTATAAGAGTAAATTTTGAAATGTATCATGCCAAAATTCTAAATGAAAAACTATAAAATATTAAACACTTGAACTTTTCCGTCACACAAAAAACGGTGAGTTATTTAATTTACACGACTTGAGATGATATACCCTTATCATCAGACTATTTTCATTTCTCTACTGTCTTCCACTTTCAAGCTATAAGTTGAAGATATTTCAAGTAAAATCAGGATGAAATAAATAAATATCAAACAATACGTGTTTGTATTGTATTTGAGTTTCTCTAAGAGTGAATTTTCAATATATTATTAATGATAAGGTATTAAAATTTCAGCAAGTTAATGTATTATCAAATACTTATTTTTTATTGTGAAGCGTTTCATTAAATTCGAGTACATAAAAAATATATTTGAAATTTTAAAATCAAAAATCATACACTATAATTTATATTAGATTAAATTATTATTGGAAACGAATTCCGTGAGAGCTGGTATAAACACCAGCCTATAATGGCATTTATTATGACATCATTAGATTCTAAAAATTAATGAAACCGTTTACCCGTAACTCAATACCACACTTAAGATGTACATTATCAAATTATCACTATTATTCAATTATTGATGTTAAAAAAACATTAAACCTTGAGCGAGAATCGTCGGTAAAAAAATTACGAACAAGTCAAGTTTATGTTTTACTCGTCTATTTTAAGAATCATGAACTCGGTAAAAAATATGAGAAGAACAAAAACTTAAATTACTTACACATATATTATACGAGCTTTATATTACTGCTTTTTGGAGTAGAGATTCGGAATTAATACGTTTAATACATTTGAGTGTTGCTAAGTCAGAATGTATCGAAGTTTATTATGATTATAAAAGAAATTTTTAACGTACATTTCTAAAGCAATGTATTAACAATAGATGTTAGGATTAAAAAGTTAACACATGCGTCTTAAATTTTGCACTATTTCATGAGTTTTGTCGTCAATGATTGGGTTTCGCATTTTGGCATCTACAGGCATTTCAAGTGTACGAATGAACTTGAATTGTCGCGTAGTAAATAGTTTGTATCACTTATTTATAAGAATACAAGTAAGAAACTAAGACTCAATGTTACTCTCACAACTTGGATGAGTTTAAATGAATTAGATAAATAACTTTGTGAATTAGATAAAAGATTTTTTATGTATTAGTTTGCATTGCTAAGAGGTCTTCAACCTTTTATTTTTAGACTATTTTTCTTGTTATTTGCTTAGTTTTTCTACCAATTGTTTGCCATACCTTACTTAATTGTTGTATAAATATCACTGTTGTATTGTATTTCTTATCAGTTGACAATGTTCGCCATGAACGAAACCGGTCCTGATCAAATGAATTTTATGTGGAAAAAGTACTAAAAATGTATTATTATTTTTATTTAATTTTTTGTTTAAATGAATACAACGAGGGTGAGTTGTTGTGGATAATTAATTGATTCATTTAAAATTGGCAAACTATTTAGCTGTGTCTCATTTATTTAAAATATTTCCCGGTAAAATAATTTATGATCACCCGTGTTGTGATGTAAAAATGTTGTGTTATTTTGAAACCATTTCTTACAAGACAAGCAAAAGCTGACCGTCTTCCGAACCATTGTATGTATTTAAAGTATTGAACGTTTTTTTCACACGTACAAGTAATTAATAGTCTTATAATCAAGTTCACCAGGTAACCCTTACACCATTAAAAATAGTAAGATAAATAGACGACAATTTACAAGCTGATAGCTGTGAATGAAAAAATAGCGTAGAGTTGGATCTTTTGATACAAATCATATACTTGATTGAAAAGGCCATTGCATGCAAAATATTTTTCACAAAAATAATAAAGTAAAACATCTATTGCAAAATTGCCCATTTAAATTCTGAATAACTAATACTTGACTTGAAAATTTTCAATTTGAATATCTTATAAATTCTTGCAAAATACTTCATTGATAGCGAAATTGTTTAAATAACATAAATGTTTATAGTGGGTAAGTACAGTGTTTGATTTATACCTATGCAAATAATGAAACATCAATACCTCAGCATTTACAACAAGTTCTCCTTCAACTTTGACTGTATTGGAATTCTCGCGTAGAATTTATAAAGCCGATCTTATAATGAGCAAAATATAAAACTACTATTTTAAGTGTTGGCAATATCGTGGTACTTATAATATCATTGAATAATGATAATATTTTAGAATATGAGGTTTTTGTCATTCGCATGCCTATGAGAAACGTGTTTCATATTATAGGGAAGAAATCAGTGCATTTGATCCAATTTTTCCTTCATAAATTTTACAGAAAATCGTTGCTACATTCGTTCTTTTTGATTTATAATATTTTTGATTTTTGTAAATTCAGAATATAAATCATTGGGGATAAATAGAGTCTTTCAATAACCATGTTCTTAAAGTAAAATCTGTCAAAAGTATACGGCAAATCACCATGCAAGGTTATAGCGTTGAACAAGGTGTGCAAAAATCCAATTTCATTGTCAAAGTCACTTTTGTATGAACGGATACCGAACGAGTGAACAACCCAAATTGTTATATTTGGGGCGATTCCAATCTATACGAAATATACCAGCACCAAATGCACCCCAAAAAGCCACTGTTTAATGCGGAATCATCGGTCCATACTTCTTCCAAAATGAAACTGACTTTGCCATAACCGTCAACAGTGAGCTATAGATTGATGTCAAGCAATTTCGTGTAGCCTAAACTGGATGATATGGAGACCGATAACATGTGATCGCGCTATGTCCCACACGTTAGATGCCGCGATGGACATTATATACGAGAGAGCGTTCTTACATATAAATAGTCAAAACACAAATTAAATATACAAGCTAGAGTATTAGTTATTGACTCGGAGACCAGCGGTCGTGCAATTGTCTAATTATAATTATTTATTATTTTTATTTGATCATTATATTATACTTTCGATTTAGTCTGGTTTTTTGTGCAATGTCTATGCCGAATTATTCGTAACTTTTAAATATTTTTGCTTAGCAGGCAATGAGATCGATGTTTTGCAAAAGAATTTATTTAATGCTGAAAGGGTAACTAATTGTTTGTGGTAAATTGACCTTCGTGGGTTTTCAATACAAGTGTTGCATTATTTTAGTAAAGAAAAAAAGTTCATTTTATGATCCATTTTTATTGTTTTTTATTGAATCAAAATTGAGTTGTGACCAATTCAAAATGGGTTCGCTAGTTTAAATTCGTTTATTATTTTAACATATAGCCTACTTTATTCTGATGTGTTCCTTTTTTGATGATATATGTTATATTACCGATGCTTGTGAGATGCCAGATTTTTTTACAAGTTGGAGTATTATTATTAAACTTATGGAGTAAATTATTGTTTTATATTACAACTTTTCTGAAATTCATTTTAGTGAATAATTTGTAGTGTAAGTGTCATTAGTACTATTTTTGTTGTTTTTATCGAGCTCCATTCTGCGTCAATTAAACAGAAAACTTCCCAACCTCCATTTTTTAATTTATAAAATAAGAATATTATAATTATTCTTAACCGTATTACTTTAGAAGCTTTGCAACAGAAACACGTGATTACACAATAAGTAACGTTATAAATTGTATATTTACATCATACTCTTTCAGAAAAGTCTCAAAACAAAAGATCACATTTTAGTTCATATACTCCACGAGAGCGTTATAAAATAGTTAATTGTATGTCACAACTAGAGACTCCAATTACTCGACATCTCAACTACTAGAGTATCGAGTAGTGAAATTTAAAAATACTCGACTACTCGAGAATACTATTTAATATTTGGCATTACAGCTAATGCCAATGAGCCAAATATTTTAATTGCGAAATTCATACTAGATGAACTCGATGATAAATAATGAATCAGTCAAGAAAAACTCGACGAAAACTTACATACACCCATGTCGAATATCTCTTTTTCAATTGAAAACATCTGACCTTGCTGGGACTTGAACCCGGGTTCATCTGATGGCTAGAGAAATTTATAAAATATGTGTTTCCAAAATAATAGAGGATAAAACGTCTCAAATTTCAATTTGGTTCAAAGTTTTGTTGTTTTTATTCCCGCATTAGAAAAAACTCTCATTTATAAATTACGAGTATTACTCGAGTAATTTAAAAATTACTCGAGTATCAAGTACTTGAAAAATGGACGAGTATACTCGAGTATCGAGTACTCGATACTCGAATTGGAGTCTCTAGTCACAACTACTATAATAATATTTAACTCTGTGTCGTGGAAATTTATCAAGTTCACGCGTTATTCGATTAGTGAAGAATGGAGCAATAATCCTATTCAAGATCAGAATATTCCAAACACAAAAGACCGTGTAAATTAAATTAATTCATAACTTGACATACAGATATGGGTGTTTTTATTAAACTTTGAAACCTTGGTCTGTGTTGTATATTATTAAATAAAATTGAAACATAATTCGTGTATTATTTTAGTACGTTGAACGAAAGTAAACCCAATGCACAAAGAGCACGTACCGCCCGCGGCGAAGAGATCACCAAAACAATGCAGAGGACTTATTTTCATATGGAAGCGAGTCGGTGCTGAGAGGACCAGTCAACCTGGTCGGTCACGAGACAGGTTAGGTAAGATGGGAGCTCAGCGAGACAAAACCGATCGACCCGGATGTCGGGCTGAGTGGAAAGGTCAGCACGTCACGCGCTCGTAGAATTCAACAACGCGCCCGTAATAACCCGTTAAAGATCACCATTTTAAAAATACTCTTTTAATGTCCTTCGTTGTTCATGTAGCGCAGGTATTTTAATATACAGCATTCTAAGAACACAACATAATTTTACTTTATAATATATACAAAGATGATAGTTTTGATTACACGTTTTAAGTAAAATTGCAATAGTATATTACTGTGTGTAAAAAATGGGCGTCAAACAAAATATATATTATGCATCTATATATTTTTATATTTGATCTATTTACATTTAAGTAATACCCCCGAACAAGTAATAAGATCATTGCTAGTTAATTGTATACCACTATACTGCTTTCACTATGGAATGAAATGAAGAAAGGTAGGAGAATAAAGATTGTATGTCAATAGATTTTCTATCAATTTAAATGAATTTATTGATAAATTAAGAATCGATTACAAGTTTTTAGATATATTACAATATATAATGGTGACACAATAAAAGTAAAAGGGACATGAATAAATTTTCAATTGAGAACTATATAATACATAATTTAAAGAAAAAAAGACTTTATATAAAAATTAAAATAACTTCTTTTATTCCACGTTATATGTAGTATTACTATGTGTGACACATGTATCAGCTCTTTCAGAAGCATCTTCAGAATATCTTACTGTCAAAAAGTTTGTTTAAGTAATGCTTCTGAAAGAGGTGGAATAATCAAAGTTATTTATGATCTAATAGAATTTCCATAAAGTTACTACCAAATCCACCGAGAGTGAAAAAAGAACAGATTTAAAATGATGAAAAGCCCGTTTAAACAAGAGATTTTAGTCTTAACTAACTGATTTTTGTACTTAAATTAATGGATTACAATTTGGTTGAAAATGGCTTCAGCGTATATTAAAAATTACACTGCAAAAGAACACACCATGCAGTAAATGAGTAATTATCACTTACAAGGAAAATCTAAAACATATGCAACATTTTTAATGGACTTCATAGCTTGATTTAATTACTCAACATGAATGTTAATAAACAGATTATTTCTCAATTATTATAATTATTTGTTTTTAACAGTTATTCGTATATTTAGGTAAATTTTGGTATTAAATATAAACACAGTTTAAAAGAATAATGATTCAAATACATTATAGCCATTTAAAGTTTGTTACAATTATTCTTGAAGGTATTGAAATACTAAACTTACATAGAGTCAGGCTTTATTTTTTTAAACCATTTATCCTTCCAATTTGAGAAACACAATAAACTCCTAATAAAGTTTGCTACAACTGTTTGTTACTCAGTTTCTCAACCAATCTTTTACGAAGAGAAGATAGGACTATGAAAGAAATTTGTAATTTTCTAATTGCTCTTGCTATGTGCCGTTTTAAGGATCGGATAGGTCTAGAAAAGAATTTAAACAACACAATCATCGAATTAAAATCAATATTTAGAATGAAAATTAAGTGCTCGGATTTGATTCATTCTCGTGAGCTGCGCAACCGAAACCGACGAAGTTGTCACTTGACCACGGAGCCAACTAAAATTAAAAACTATAACGGGTTAAAATCAATTTGTCTAAAATCATGTGATTCCCATTTAAACAACAAAAAAAGACTTCAAAATTAATTACTTAAAGTTTTTTTAGATACTATTTTGAATGGCAGTGATGACACTTAGTTAACTCGAAAAAGATCAAGAATCAAGTGTGAATAATAATATTCACAGTATATTTTGATAGCTTTTATATTATATTGCAAGTTTTAATGTACAACGACATTACATACTGTTATATTACTATAATATTAAAAGATTATTTTTATATAAAATTTCATTGGAAACCATAAACAAATATCTTCAAAGACTAATGTTTTTTATCGTTAAAATTTGGGAAAAATTTATATAAAAAAATCATATATTTTTACATAATTCATGTTGACGTTTTTTTAACTTTTATCTATTTTTTTTCATCATATTGCAATGAAGTAATTATTAGTTCATAATAATTTTACGGCAAGCTTAGCATTTTAAATCTCTTTCAAACATAGTATAAAAAAAAGAATGGCATCATATGTATTAAATGACATATTTAAATTTTAGATTATAAGATTTAGATTATAAATTTTGCATGAGATCTTAAAAGCTACTGGATTATTTTTGGGAATACAATAAATCATATCATTATATATAAAGATGATTTCATAAATAATAAAGCTGTTCTAAAAATAAAAGATAAATCATCATTCCAAAAGATTTTTAGCAGTAAAAAAGACGGATTTTTTCTCAAGGAGTAATAATTAAATGTTAAAACTTCTCACATCATTTTTTGGTATTAGACTTTTTTGTAACAAGAACAAAATACATGATTCAATTCTTATTAAGTTATTTATATAATAACCAGATGTTTTATTTAATTAAAAAATTGAATAAAAGCAATATAACATTTTTTTGATTGCATTTAGTTTTTCCTTTACAGAAAATTACTATGTTTTCAATACCAACGGTGGCTACTTATTGATGTATAAAAACTCGTTTTGAATTCAAGTGCACATAATTAGATTATTTTTTACTTATATTTAAAAATGATATCAAAAAGTGCATTTATTATACAGGTTTTAAATACCAACTAGTTGTTTAAAAATACTTCAAAGTCATATGTAAATAAGAAATGTTTATTTTTACAAAAGTGATTTAATGAATTCATTTTTTTGCGAACGGTTTGATGTATGTCTGAGATAATGAGATGAAGGAAAAGTTTCTTAGAAAATAAGCGTTTAAATGTAATATTTGTTTATATGTAAACCATTTTTTTTGCAGAGAGATGAGATCAACGCATAACAAGTATGATGATATCTTGAGATAGTAAAAAAGTGTTTATAACAAAATTCCACCTAAGTCAAAGACCCCTCGCAGTAAATTTCATTTCCAAGAAAGAGCAGTTGCACTGTCACAATTACAATTTATTTTCAAAACTGCAGACGCGTGTTAAACGCTTAAAAGTCTTTGAAACGATGTAATATCCTTGATTTATGTGCCTGTTTAGTCTTTTGTGTCTGTTTAAACAGTCAGTGTACCACAAAATCACGAGATTTTTTGGTGTCTGGTATAAATACAATAACACCTGAGAGACACCATCTCCACTATGCTTACTTTATTAGTTTGTATGCATGCGGCAAAATCTACGTACTGGCCATATCAATAAATTATTTTCTTCGATCCAATACTTCTTTGAATATCGTGTGTTATAGTATTATATTTAGCTATATGGCATAAGTAAAGGATTATAACAATTCAGTTCAAGCATACTTTGAAATTAAATGATCAAATTTTTGTTCAATGTGTTTAATTCTTCATTATTATTATTTGCAATTTCAGTGAAACTATTTTTCTTTAATAATTCAAGGAAAATATTCAATAAACAGCTTATGGTTGCATCAAGACAAAGAATGTTTTACCTATAAATAAAATACATTTCAATGGAATGTGTCATTTTTCTGTGCAATAATTGTTGGTTAACTATGAACACGTAATGTGTAATGGAACTCGCGGTCCGACATTTTATAAGATCAAAAAAATACAAAAAATAATATTATTTCAAAAGGTCGAAATATCTGAGCTAGCCTTGTGTTTGTCGCATGGCATTATTGCATCAGAGTCCCACATAGTCGCAGTTCTCCAAAGAGACTCAATACTTGAAATCGATTGGGCACGAGCCTCGAAGGCCGAAATGGCTTCTTTTGTAACCAATTTCTTGTCGTGTTAACCAATTTTCAAATTTTACTAAAACAATGTGTATTATTTGAGTGTTATTTTCATCAGTGCTTGGCTTTTTGGAAATATATTTCAATTTTGAAAACAGTTCATAAAAGCCTGAAAGATAAAATTTGATTGATTGGTCACATTTCAACATCACTAAGGATAGCTTTGTGATGTTGAAAGTATGATTGACTAAACCATTCTACATTTTTGTTTTCAAAGTCGTGAACCGTTCTGATTTTCTTCTACACTCATATTTTATTGCTAGCTATACACTATGATCAGAAGAATAATGTGACAGCATTATGGGATAGTTCTACCTTCGATACTATACGACTCAACTGTAGTATCATTTTCACTTTTATTTAACAATGTCATAGCAAGTGTGAAGAACGATAAATCGGTATTGCACTATATTGAATATAATTCTGTACACACAATTTATTTATTTGAAAAGCTTTGAGACACATTAAGTGGTAACACACGTATTCTGCGCGTTGGTTAGGAATTTGACAAGCTATTTTGTTAAACTTTATGACAATATTAACATACAATTACTGAATACCAGTAATCGATTCCACGACGTTCAAGACCCCACTAGTTGCCGCGTGGTTCGCACCTGCATTTCGCGCAAATCGTAAGTCATGTTTGCGCAACGTGATATAACAAGCATGAAGCCATCAATAATAAATAAACTGTCTTCTTCTTGGATTTGATTGCATCTTTTGCACTGCCCTATTAATATGCAGCACGGAATGTTAATTACAAAACGCAGACGCGAAGATGCATTGTTGCATTTTGATTATATTTCAAGACGGGAATTAATTCAAATAACTGTTGCATTAATTGCACGTGTTTATCCAACAAATTTTGTAGAAATAAACACCATTGTTAGCCTCCACTCATGAAATCTTCCAAATAAATAATACATGGATCATGTAAATTTAAAATAGCTTAGAATATTCCACGTATTTTACAACTATTTGTGGCACGTGTTCCACCCCATTCAGAGAAATCTTCAGACTTACTATCGCAAAGTTTGCTCAAGTAATTCATTACAAAATGCATGTTAAAATCGAAGCTGTTTTTAATTGATTTTATTGGCATTTACTTGGTGGAACTCCATTATAACACGGTGAAAAAAAAGCAGTATTTTAGTTCTTCAGAAATTATTTGATATATGTTTGATACCTTATTTCGGCTTACGCCATCGTCAGAACTATTCGACGTCAGACTAATTTTAAATTTTATATACAAATGAACTTCCACAAAGTTACCGTAGAAATGAGTTGTTACGATTAGATTTGTTTTTAAGATGATAAAAATGAAAGAAGTGGTTTTCAGGGGGATACAATATTTTTTTTATTTGAAGCAATCTTTCACTAAAAAACCCAACAATTTAATTGTGGGCATGTCAGTTTCCTTGTGAAGTCATGACTTTACAACGTAACGTTGGATTGATCATGTGATCTGCTGCGTAAACTTAGCATAATTTATTTGCAAATACTTTTTAGAAAACTGGTAAATCTAGTTTCGTTTCATAGTCATGTCGATTTGAATACATTATAGGTGTTTACGTCCATAATACTCTACCTATTTTGCTCATGTAAAACAAATTACTTTAAGAAATCAGCGTGTGTTTAGCGTAATCGATTAATAGGTTTGCGAGTGAGTGAAAATTGAATTTGATACTTAATTTTGAGTTTCGAAAAAATCATTTACTGTCAAAAGACTACACGACTCGTTTAAATAATTTTGTAATATTCATATTAACTGTTTATTTTTGTACTTATTTGACATATTTTATAATGCTAGAAACCAGTTTCGCTCATACCTAATTTTTGAACTGATAATGATGAACTGGTTCCGATCATCAGACATATTAGTACAAAAACGTTATATTTATTTTTATATAAATAAAATGCATTTTTCACCAAGAATTGACGGTAAAAGTGATGAATTTTTTTAAAATCTTTGTACAGAAGATAGAGCTCAGTCTGATACACAGAAATGTGTATGCTTATATATTTAAGTACTGAAGTAAATAGATTTACAAAATAGATGACTCTATTGTAAGAAAAGTACGCGAGCTTGATGGGAGGGGTCTTTGTTTAAATTGAAGTGCCAAACTGGCAACAGAGAGCTTTTTATGAAATCTTTGCGAATAGAATACGATAAAAATATCCTATATTTTTAATGTTACATAGATTATTTCATCTGTAATTCGATTTTATAAATGAATATGAAAAGTCTAAGACTCTTCTTAATTTATGTTCGATCGCAATTTAAACGAGTGAAAAAAGTTGTGCTTAAAAACCAATTACAAGTTGACGATTCATAAAACAATGAGGGCATCAAAGCAATTCAATTTACCCAAAAATTCATTAATTATATTCAATGATGTAAATAGAACTGATGAGTGAGTTTGTTTTCATAAATTAAATTAAAATGGCGGCTCCGTTCCGGATGCAGTGAGTACACAAGTCAACTTCGTTTGCATTAAATTAAATTTGTCGCGAAACAGACAGCCAAAGGTGTGGGTAGGTGGCCTTTTTAACAATACATTATAAATGTCAAATTGAATCACGTGACGCGCAAAGTTTTGACCTACGTTTGAATCAAAACAGTACAACTGAATATCTTTCGGTAAAAAATTGTACCGGATATTTTAAACGTAAGATTGAAATCTTTTTAAGTAGGAAAACATAAGTCGAGATTTATTTTAGGAGGTGATTTCTCATCGCCAGGAAAATCTTAAAATTCAAGTCGTAATGTTAAAAGTTTGCATACTTAATGTTAAAATTAATGATTAGCATAACTGGTTTGTCGCAATTAATTATATTCATACGAATTTTCATAAAAGTGCTAATTTCATAAAAAAAATATTATTTGGTAATGTTACAGTTGTAAATGACAAAATATATTATGTAATTATGTATATAGAAAGAGTGGGTGGATTTTCAACATATTATTTGGTAATGAATACTTCAAATTAACAATGTATTAAGTACCTATGGTCGTTGTTTGTGAAAAAACGTTATGAATATTTGTTTAAAGTTAATCAATATTGAATATTTAAGTGTCAATCATATTATTATAATAATAATTAAATTTTGAATTAACCGCGATTATGGGAATTATTTTTTAATCCTAAATTAAAATTGATTTTTTGTTTTTCAAGTGGCGGCCGGTGACATGAATATTAAAGAGTGCAGAAAAAACTAATTAATGTAAGGAATCCATTCTCCATCTGCTTAAAGAGATATGTTGGGTGTTGGAAAGGACTTAGCCCTTACTAAACGCAATAAAAATTAATTTTAAAAGTTGATACATAAATTCGGCAATGCTCGTCATATATCGGATTTTTTTTACAGGGTGATTGATCTCTGCACCGTTCGAACAACATTTATGTACACAAAAGTTGCGTGTGGTGTTGTCACAAAAAATAGGTGCCTACTGTTTCAACTCTGCAGCCTTACAGAAAATTCACATCCACGCATCATCGGCTGACTTCAACAAATGTCCAATTATTGTTATATATTTGTCAGCATCGAACCTCTGTACACGGCAACTGAACAGGCCGAGCATTCACTTAGCTACTAGACCAAATACCAGTTCACGATACTCACAGATAGCACATAAAGAAACATTACGGCATGGACTGCAGATGACGTGAATGATGCCACTTATTGTTTTCCTTGTATGTATATGCTTCTATTCATGTGATACTTATCTCTAAGTCCAGACCCAAAGGAATCCAGGTCCAAATTTGAATCTGATGAGTAATAAATGGACATCAGAACGAGATGATGTCTCCTGATACCGTAAGGAGCTGCACCGGGCAGTTGGTTTTCATAAAATCAACTAGATTATTGTTTGTACAAGAGGTTTCTCTTACAGCATCTTCTGCTATAAAGCACTTGAAATGCCTGAAGATTCCGAAAGGCTAAACCCGGGTCGTTAGCAACAAAACTCACGGAAAAGTACAAAATTAAAATAAATATGTGCATTTGAAGAATATTTATCAGTAGATAAAAATACCTTTACTTTTGATAAAGTAAGTCATAAAAAATTCTCATATCGGTGCTGTAGCTGGGTCGACTGTATAATTCAAACAAAATAAGAGGTTGTGCGAAACGTAATACTGTAAACAAAACCATAATTAGTTAATATTCTTCGGCTATAAATTCAATGTCTGACATTTTTATTACTACTGGAATTCCGAATATCCCCGCTGGCGCCGCTGCATGTCACATATTTATAAGCACAATCGCAAAAGTAGTTTTTAAATAATTATAATTTACACGTTTTGTATCGAAATGTAATACAGCGGTATGTTAATATCACGGACGACAGGTCGGTTAACTTAATCAAATATACAATTTACTTAGTTTTAAAAGAAAAAAATAAATTTTTTGTACCGGTTATTCATTACAAGGATAAATATCTGATCTTTTATATGTTATTATGATACATATAAACGCAGTTGTGTTTCATATAATTATTTTTTTAATGCTGCTCCAACGAATAACATGAATTTATTTTTGGATTTTTATGTTCGTTTTTAATCTCTTAAAACGGAAACGAAGAGAGTGATTAGTTCTATACTAGCCCCGTCATTGTTCCGTAACCCTTTTTGAAAATAAACTATTTTGTGTGCAGTTCTTGTGAGTAGGAAGTAAACATGATTAAAATACGTTGGTGCCTCTTCTATAAGCTTGATATGAAATGACCAACGAAGAGTGACGTATTTCGTTATTGATTGAATATTTCTAAAATTAATGAACAATTATTTATACATTAGTCGTATGGTATCAAAATTAGAAATATCCACTTTTAGAAAAAAATACGAAAAACATTTTGTTGGCTTTTTTGAATTTGATTTATATTTTTCAATTAAAAAAAGCCAATAAAAGCCCGAAACTTAAGCTAGTGAGCGGCCACATTGCAACATCACTTAGGATAACTCTGTGATTGGTCGAAACTATTATTGGCCAAACCATTCTACTTTTGTTTCAAAGTCGTGAACCGTTTTGATTTTGATAAACACCATCATTTTATTCTACGTTTTTATACCACACGTACACAATTTTCATTCTAATATTTTATTGCTAGCCATACGCTATGAACAGAAGAATAATTTGTTGCATTAGTTCAGTAACGAAAAATATAGGATAGTTCTACTTTTGGCACTATACGACTCATATATTCAATTGCTGTGCAATAAAATCCTTACGAAAATCGTTAATAAAATACAATCAAATTGAAACGAAAGAAGCTCATTAATCGCAAGAAATAATTTAGCAACTTTGAGTATAAATAAATAATTAATCATTATTCTGTATTGCCAAACAGTGCCGAACACGGTAAAAGTATTACCCAACGTTTTTACTAAGAAAGTGTTGCGCGCTGCAATTTCTCTCATTTCATAACGTCGAATTTCACCAGCGGCTGTATTTTGCCGGACCTTTTATCAACACAACTTATGATTTCAATGTACATATGTATGTATTAAAGTGATCATATGTTTACGAAACTGTTCACTAATCCAATATACGATAACTTAGGTGTTTTAATAATTGAACAGATGGGATGTGCATTGTGTCTGATGTAATAATATTTGTATAAAGCATACAATCGTATTATAATGTGAAGTATGTAAAGCTTATGCTATGGCCACAGTGAATAGCGTTAAATTTGGCGTAGCGTGGCGAGACTTGCTTCATAATCAAAGGTTGCCGCAACGGCTTTAACGATACGAGAAGTCGAAGCGCAGCGTAAATTCTCAAATCAAATCAGTACGACGTAAAAAAAAATACGTTATGACGCTGCGTTTTGACTTCTCAGACGGCACCATCGTTAAATACATTGCGTCAAAATTTGATTATGAAGCAAGTCTCGCCACGGTACGCCTGTGACTGTGGCCATAGCCTTAGAGTTCTGTTTATGTAATACAAATAATAGCACATGTTTAGTACTTATTCCACATTGGATTTATTCAGATCAGGACCGGTTTCGCTTATCACACGAATTACGCTGATAGTGCACGGTTCTGGTCCTAAAAAATTCAATGTGAAATAAGTACTAAAAACTATTTTTATTGTAATGCCAATCCACCAAGTATTGACAGTGAACGAACACCTTAAAAGTACTGTTATTGATAATTTTTGCGGCCAAACTAATTTATGTTTTAAAAGCCACGGGTTTATTTAAAAATATCAATACTTTTTCAATAGTTTTCTCTTAATTTCCTATTATTGTACCGCAGAGTTTCTCCGTCAGTCAAAACAATGCTAATCATTTTTTGGCATACACTAATTTTGTTTTTATATTTTAACGAGTCAATTACCTTGGTCTTCCAAATAGTCATCAATCAAATAAGCACACAAGACAATGATACAAACAATATAATAATATTTTTATTTCCTCTGTCGTGAAGTATCTTACCACATAAACAATAAATAATCATATATAGGAAGTGAAATTTACTTACCACAAAAGGAGAAGTAAAAACTATTATGTTTTTACATGATTGGTTTTATGATAAAGCCTTTTTATTGTTTTTCTAAGCATTATAATTAAAAATTTTGCAATTCCTTTTATTTTGATTTATGAAAAACGTATTTTTTTTGGCATCAAATTGATGATTAATTATTACGGAAAATATCGTAAAAGTTGTAGTACAAATTGTGAAATGATTATTTAAAAGTGAAGTCTTTATGTAAATGTACTATTTATGTGTTTATCTAAGATAATTTTCTTGTGAAGGAACAGATGGCCGGTTGAAAGAGTGGAGGGTTTTTGATAATTTTGAAACAATGAAAAATTCAGTGATTGAGTGAAACTCTTCGACATGATAGATAGGAAAAGATCTACATTCAAACTGGGCAAGTATGAAATGTAAATCTCAAAATCAGGAGTCTTAAATGAAGTAAGACAGCTGCGCGCGGTAAAAACGAGTCGCGAAAAAGCACAAAAGGCCCCGGGCTAAAGAAAGCCAATGAGAAATTTGTAAAGTGTATATTTTTGAGTCGATTCGGATACGGATATTATAATTTGGGAGTTCCCCGAATCTCTCAACTGCCACGTTAACACATTGAATCGCAATGTAGTTATCACAAGATTCTGTATGTTTTTTTAAAAATATAATTGCGTGAGTTGACAAATTAATGTTGGCGAAGAAAAAAGAAGCAATTCATTCTTTAATTTTATTGATAGTTTAACCACATGGGCTGAAAATTAACAGCATCTCGATATAAGTTATTCAACAATTACTGTTGGCATGTCTGCGGTTAACATTTATTCAGAGAAGTAAACAATAGAACGATGGAATAATGAAATAGCTGACAGTCTCGCTGAACAATGTTTTCAGAAACAGATTGCAGATAGGAAAGAAAGAATAAGCACATTAAAACTTGAAACCGTGATATATTTAAATAATTCTCTCAGTAAATTGATGAACCAATATAGAAATTAGCAATAAGCATAGTCAGTGTGTACTGAAATCGTTTTATTGTTATTGAAGAAAGTTAAATTAAAACATTTTTTTACTACTTGTATAGAATCTAAGAATATTCAATCCTTAAAATTAAGCACACGAATGATAATCGAATCGTTACCATTCATTGAATATTATTGTGTCTGTGATTTCACTTACTGTCACTGATCATTAATAACCACTATTGTTAATGCGTGACGTCTAAGTGTCTATTTCATTGTTGACTTTAAGAGGAAAGCTTTGTTAGCTTTAACAAACTTCTTTTAAAGAAAACTCCATCAATACAAACATTATCAATTCAATGTACACGGTGATCTTGAAAGTATTTACAATATTTAAATTATTATCAGTTACGAATATCTGGAAATTGTTTATTTTTTTGTCTAAAAGAGAACATGAAGCAAAAGCAATGCAAGGATAATATCAACGTGCTTAGTACATAACGGTTATGATAAATGATGATTTGTCTAGTCTATATCTATAACACTGAAACGAATTTATGTTTCTTATAAATATAATAGTTATCAAACTGTCTTACAGTAAAATATCACGATTTTATTTAAATATACTTCTTCACATGTTTGTCTTTTTTTTCGACTTAATTAGAAGAACAATGTTTCCGTGTAAATTATTTTCGCTATTTAACATTGTCTCTGAATTTTTTTATTCCAAAAAAATACACATACTGTGTCAAATAAAAACTTAAGAAGTATGTATGAAAACAATATTATCTATAAGTGCTCTCTGCATCGTTATAAAAATGTTATTCTCATCGTTTTATGTATATTTTTAAGTAAGATAATAAAAAAAATATGTAACGAGTGATATAAGTGTGAAGGTATTAAAAACGTGTTGATATTTATTGAAATTAATAATACAAAAATGCACAATTTGCTTTTAACTTTAGGTTCAACTCTCAATTATTATTTGCTATGTGCTAACTGTCACATTATGATTGGAAGTAATTATTTTAATAAATAAAACACATTCTATAGTCGAAAGTTGTTAATGCTCGCGATGAGCAAAACCGGTCCTGATCCTCATAAATCTAATGTGGAATGAGTACTGCCATTCCACTAAGAATTGACAGTTAACACCTTGAAAGAGAAAATTCTATACTAATATATCCAAATGTTATCCGATAAAGATCGGTACCAATCAATTGTCATTGGTTAACAATGCTCGCGATGAGCGAAACCGGCCCTGATATTTATCAGAATATACGTGTAAGTAATACAATATAATGTTTTTTATTTTTTTGAATTTCAATATTTATGTATATTTCATTTAAATAAAAATGAAAATCCGGAGAAGATCTAAATAATTTTCAATAAAAAAAATAGTCGCAGGTCACGTGATCGTGTCTCAGAAATAGTATTTTAGGTTATTCGTGATTAGTTAACTATTTCAGATATGTATATTTTGACCACGGTGTATGAGCGTCTGTTCCACGTTTTGTCGATAAAAAATTGACTACAATCTAGACGAGAATCGGCGGAGAAAGGACAAATAAATTATTGGCGTCTCATTCAGTCAAGTAAGTAAGTGCGCTGCCATAACACGGACTTTTACTTTCAAATTTGTTTACCGTCCAATTTCACTTGCAGCCTCCTGAGATGCCAAAGTTCAGCGAATGTCAAAATTTACAATGATCTAAAAAACTAATTTCTGATTTTCTAAAAATATTTAGCCACCTTTATAACAGCTATCGTTACTATATTTATTTTAATAAATACATCATCACATTTTTTGATGGCTAGACACACCTCTTTAAGTAATTTCATTTGTATTAAAAAAAAATCAATCCACATTAGATTTATTTTGATCACGATCGGTTTCGATCATCACGAGCTAAACCAAAATTGCGAGCTTTATCATCTGTTGATATTATTAGTGATGAGCGAAACCAGTCCTGATCATAATAAATCGAATGTAAATAATAACAAACAATGTGTTAATATTTCTTTATATAATGCCTTTCCACCAAATATTGACAGTGGACACATTTACCAATATACCTTAACCATTTTCGTAATTTATATACACTTTATTTTTAATTTACGATTTGGACGGACGACAATTATGTTAGAAGGTATTAAAGTTCATAATACATATTTATACTATGGTTTATATATTATAGAATATATAGTCTACATGTGTTTTGCTTATGTTTTTTGTTATTGGAGCAAAATATACATTTTAATGGTACCATAATATAACTAAACAGTAAAAAATATTTGCATTATTGAATGAGGATCTTTTACTATCTCAATATAGCAAGACATAAATATGAATGAAGAGAGAATAAAAATACCCATGTCTTCAAATACAAATGCAATGCCACTCAAATAAAATACCGTATAAATAAATATACATACATTTCTCGACCCACAGTTTGATGACCGCAGCTTATAAACGTGTACTGCCCGGGTTGTATTTCAGTACAACTTTAGGCTTTTTTTTAACGATTTTTTGCGAGAAGATTGTGTTGTCTGGTGCTATAACAGCCATAAATATTATTTTGTCGCTTAGATAAGCTGATCTCTGTAATAGTCGTATCGAGATTAATCGAGGGCAAAGTATTTTATTTAACTATTTTATAATAGCATACTGTGAAACAATTTATATGTATTGATAAGAACTTATTTTATCATTTCTTTCCATCATAAATATATGAGAAGTATATGCCAAGTTAAACGCTGATTAAAATATAATATGTTATTCTAGGAACAAACTTCCTCAGTCATTTTCATTGAAAAAATAATAAAATTCAAAATAGTATTCACAGCTCAGAGGAAAAACTTTGGTGAAAAATTTGATGAACCTTAGTGCCATTTTTAATTTCAAAATGCATTTTAATCCATGTCCGCTCCTAACGTGCAGCATATGGACTCCTCACGGAGTTTATCTCAACATACAGTTATCTGCGACAATTGTTTCAGTTGCTCAATCTCTCCTTTTCGAAAAGAGTAGGGATTGAAAGGATACGAGGACCAGTGATTAGCATTGTTTTCTTTCGTGTCATATAAACATTAATTATTAGCTATATTGATTGAATCCTTTGGGTAATATCAAACATTTAGACTAGGATACTTGAATCCAGTTCAAAGTGGAAACGTAAGCAGGATTTAAGTTCTCTCTGGAGTAGGGACTCCAATTATTTGACAACTCAACTACTCGAGTATCGAGTAGTAAAATTCTAAAATACTCGAGTATACTCGAGTTGTTTCAGATGTACCAAAATATATATAAAAGATCTCAAATTTTAATTTGGTTAGAAGTTTTGGTTTTTTATTCCAGCAGTAGAAAAAACTCTCTCTGTTGCTGTGGACTTCGGTTTAAAAGTTAACAATCAATTAAATTGTGCTATCTAGTTTTTCTGTCCGCTGCTTAAAACCAAATAAAATTTGGAATTAAATCTTCATTTATATATTACGAGTATTACTCGTGTATTTTTCAAATTACTCGAGTATCGAGTACTTGAAAAATGGACGAGTATACTCGAGTATCGAGTACTCGATACTCAAATTGGAGTCTCTACTCTGCAGGAATGCATGTTAATCTAACTATATTATACTATATTTAACGCAAGTTTTTTGATACAGTATATATTTAAAAAAAAAGATCAAGATATATTAGTGTCCTTCCAAATATATTTTTATACATGACTGAGCAACTGGCTTTTTTACGGAAAAATTATGAAGGCTTAATGAACTGAATAATTATTGTTGAAAATATCATGTGTATAACATTTTGGAATTAAAACAGATAGGGGTCGCATGAGTTATTTTAACTGTGCTTTCTGAAATAATCATTCAAAATCGTGGCAACACCATAATGTAGAACAATATACGGGAAGTTTGTGCAATAGCACACTTATTTAAAACACATCATTATATCTAATAGAAAGTATTACGTAAAACTGTCATATTATCTGTAGAATGCTGGTACATGTAAACCATTACAAAGCATTGCATTATGCAAAAGAAAATGTGAACGACATTTCAACGGAAAATTTTTAGAGAACAGTGATGCTTATCATGGTTTCGTGTTTATAACGTTTATTGTTCAACTCTCTAGGCGTATTTTTAAAAGATGACTAGCTTTGTTGTATATTTTCTGAGAAGTCAAACCCTAAAAAATAACATAAAGATGTGAGATAAATGCCGTCGCTCAAAAAAGCCTCGAGAACGGTTGTAGACTTTTTAGAGTGAAGACGTATTTCCCAGAGGGATTTGAACTCGAAAACTGACCTCGCTCTTGACACAGTAGCTGCTTAAATAAACAGTTTGTGAGATTTTTTACGAAACGTTATAACAGTTGGAGTATTTTCATAAGAAACGGTGACGTAGGTGTTTATTTCGTTTTATTAGAAATTTAATTATTCTCAACACGTAAAGCTAGATACAAATATGTAGTAAAGTTTACGGTTCGGCTTGATTTTTTAAATGATGAATAATCTAACCAAAAACTGTTTCGAATGATTTAATTTCATTACTTATAAACAAATAACTGTAGAGAAGTTGAGTGTAGAAAAACTGTTCATATTGTCATATATCATGCATCCATATTTTAATATATGAGCCCCACCATTATTTGCCAACTTAAGCAATTAAGTTGACTCTATGTAGACGGTGCATAAATTATTTATGTACGCAATCAAATTATCTGAGCGAAATAGTTTTTAATTCAATTTTGAAAGTAATTGGTGAATTAACTATGCATATTAGCGTAACAACCATTTCATTCGATGAGAATATTTCGGAATTCGATTTCAAAATAAAGCTCTTCCAACATTCTAAGATGTCATAACGTTGCTAAACTTCTAGAAATACATAAATAATTTTAGTTTAATACAATAACATATGATGCGGTAACAAACTATTGGTGAGTGTTCTTTATTTAACATAAAAAGGACAAGAGAAAAGTGCAAAGTTATTTTAATATGTCACAATTTTATTTACAAAACAGTTTTGATCAGATGGCTTGAATAGATTTGTAAATAAACGAAAATTAATTAATTTGATAAGTTGTCTCTAACATTTAATTTAAGGATATTCGTTTTTCCTAGTTAAGTCTGTTTCTCTTATCACGCCCTGTATATTAAATAGTAAACGTAAATATGAAAAAAAAGGGCGATAGAACTTATTTTTAATAATTATAATATTATATTAATAGATATTCATCGAATTGTTTTGTATTTTTTACCAATTCTATTATTTTTGCAAACTTACATAACTTTATATTAGCTTCGATGATTCATTAATAAATAATGAGCTTTTGTTTCAGTACAGATTCAAAAATGGAATGATAAAAAAAATATTTCACGAGAAAATACTTAAAAATTACCAGCCGCATAAGCTGCAATTAAAATGTCTGCACTGAAAACTTGTCACTTTTTAATTTAACATTCGTGCAGCTATTTAATAATATTACCTCTTAATAATAATGCACTATTTTGTTGAAGTTTCAATGTAGTTTTTTTTAAGCCGAGTTGTTAAAATAAAGAAACGAATAGCATGTTCTATGATTTGTAAAACTGCTGACTCCTGGATGACCCCTGTTTTTACAAATTACTCGAATGATCTCAGAGCGATGGCAAAAAATAATTGGCAACAAAAACGTTACAGCAACTATGCGAGAGTCGGTCTTTGAAAGATGACCACGAAAAATTCCAAGACTCCGCAATCAAAATTGCCACAGCAAGGCGAATTAGTGTGTTAGTCTTGTATTTCCCAATGGTGTTGCCAAATCTTAGAATTGGTACAGTACCATTGAACGTCTTCACAATCGGAGAATTATTAATCTGGAAAATTCTAGTTGTTAACAGTATTACGTTAACACGGGAAATATGACTCACACAAACATCAGAAGTTTGTAATTAACTCATTGTATTTATTCATCGCTGTAAAAAAACAATTAATATTTTTAGGCCTCAATGAATTAAAAGTGAATAATGATAGATAATATTTTCATTCAGTCCCCTCTTGTAAAAAAACGTTTCATGTCGTGTTTAGTTTAGTTATTTATACGAAAATATATATTTATCGGGTCCGTGGTGCAGCGGTCAACATCATTGGCTTCCGTAGCGGACCACATGGTTTTAATCCCAGTAAGAACAGCATTATTCAGTCGTTTTATCGATTCTATTCAAAGGCATGGGTGTTGTTTTGTTGACTCCTTTCTACCCTTCCGATATTATAAGTGTGGCGTAGCGGGGAGGGACTAGTAAACCACTAGTTCTGTCCTAGCCCTACTATCATCGAACTAAAAATGTTTAGATATCTTCATTGGAAGACTATAGGCTCCGCATTGGGAGCGAACAGGCATTAAATATAAACATACATATTTTAAGGTACTATCTTCTGTCAAAACACAAATTAATTATGTTTTTTTCATCATGTCTGCTCCCAATGTGGAGCATATGTAATGCACTCATAATTGAGCATAAGAGAATAAGGTTATAAGGCGAGGGCAGGGGGAGTGGTTAGTTAATACGTTTTTAGTATCGTATGGGTGTGAAGGAATTTCAAACATCATCCATGCCTTCGTTGAAAAAAAGCTTGTGAAATTGTCCATAATGGTATAATAAAATGTGATTACCGTTACTGAAGCAAACTACGTTGACCCCTAGGCTAAAGGCCTGGCGAAAATAATGTGGAAGGAGAATTCAAATAGCACGATCTACTATATTAAATGTATTCAGCCCAAGCAAAACCGGTCTGGATCAGACTGTTAAATCTTTTATTAATTTTGCGCTTTATTTCAATAAATTAAATTTTTGAATTTGTAATGCCGTTGTATGACAAGCGAAATCATTACTTCGGCCAAATTGTATAAAAAATGCACAATCATTATACGAATTGTTGATGTTTTTCGGTGTCATTATATGCATTAGCGACAAATGCCAAGGTCGCAGGATGAGCGGCATACAGTCCGGAATATAAATCGTCACGTCGGAAACAGTGCGTCCGACCGGTGTCGTAAAATAGTGGCCCGTGAGGCCACGCGTCCCACAGTGCTGCGAAACGTTACGCGCTTGCGTCACCCGAGCCACGACTTTCTACTCCACCAGAGCACTTTCTCGGACGCACAATTATCACATTTCATTTGTATGCGGACACTACATTAAAATTGCTCACATGAAATGTACACACTGGACGAGTTTTGGTGTGTGAGCATTTCTATTTGTCTTTGAGATGATTCTCAAAAAAGCTCAACACGTGTTTATAATAGAAAAAAAAAATAAATTAATTGACCGTACCGGTTTATTGGACGCTTTATAATTAGTATTCGTAAGGGTTTTTTTAATATATGTTTATTGACTGACCAAATTGTGTACAATGAAGCATCACAGCGATAGTTGCTTTTTTAACTTTTAAAGTGTCTTTTTACTGTCATCTTTAAATAAATTTTCAAATGATGATAATGCTCGCGATAAACGAAACCGGTTCCGATCACTATCAACTTAATATGGAAGTAGAAAAACAAAATGGTTTTCATTGAAAACAAAAGTTTTTTTATGAATCAGCATTCATATTTTGTAGACAGTCTTCCATTGGTGATTCGAGTTCAAATCCGTTCACTTTAAGTTGCAAGCATTCGGCTACAGGTGCAACATCAAAGAGTCAATTAGCACAACAGCTTAAGTGTTCGATTGCGAATCTACAATATGGTCATACTGCAGTTGGGATTTAAATGGATATTTTTTTTATTGACTTTACTCAGGAATCTGCCATCTTAAATTAACGCAAACATATCATGTTGTTAGAATGGCATGCACACAATGTTTTTTGTTGTCAATAAATTATGGCCAAAAGATCATTATTTAAATAAATACTTAATTATACGATATTTTTTAGATGTCTAGATGGTTTGATTTTTTATAATCTGTGTATTTATAGACACATTATACTGATAAAAAAATATATGCAACAATAAAAAAACCCTGTAATAACAAATTAACGTTTGACAGATAAATATATTGCGAGAAATTGCAAATACAATTTTGATGTTTGATTCTTTTTAAGTTTTCGCATGTTAAGACTGTCTTCATTAAAATATGTTAAAATGACAGGAGGCAATTAAAATTATTATCAATAGTATCAAACAATATTTTTTAGCTTAAAATATAAAGTTTGATGTCGTACATCACAATGTAACGATGCAACTTGTGCATTACATAAGAACAAATCTACCGGAATAAAATTCGTTATTTAAAATTTACTTCTCAATTAAGTGATATTATAATATTTTTAATGATGTGCACACTAAAGATTTCAAACAATGACAATCTTTCAACATTCGTGTGTGGAATGACCTGTCATTTTTTGTTTTAATTTCTCCGGGGAAAAACAATGGCACGAACAAATCTGATAACGCCGCTTGTTTTCTTGCACAACGTGATGAATGATGTTATGCGAATGCCAAAATAGATTTTCTTCTACTGCGTTACATCACAGCCATTTTGATATATAATACCATAGACATGGAAGTGCATTATGACGATCTTTTTGATTACAGTCATACTTGATAGATTTCATCTTAATGGGCATCTGTGAAAGAAGGAAAATCCACGACATATATACGCAAAGCAAAAGTTGTGTTCTTATGAATTTTTATAAAGCCTAAGAAGTAAAAGACTGTCAAAGCTTAACAACTAGTGAACTAATTTTTGCTATAGATACTTGTGTTATTTATTGAATCAAGCTCTTTTGAATGCTGAAAACGTCTCGGTTGGATTTATTTATCTAACTGTCTATTCCAAATTGTTGATAAGGCAACAGTGGCGCTCTTAAGCGGTTATTTAGATATTGACTTATAAAAAGATATACTTAATTACAAATACTGTTTAAGGAATTGAGAAAAAGGGCTATAAAATACCTTTTTAAATTTTTAAAAATGGGAGCTTTTTAACGAGCTTTTTTTGAGAGTGAAGAACATATTTTCTTTTATTCGTCAAACAAGATTGTATAAATGTATTTTTTAAAAATATTTTCACTTATTCAATCAATAAAAAAGACACAATCTTTTCGTTTGAATAATGTCTAGTAAAATTGTTAATGTTAACACTATAAATTGTTATTTCTTTAGATGTTGATAGATTGTTCTGAAGACTGATAAATAAAACCCCAGTTTGTTGGAAAAGTATTTTATTCATTTGATTGACTTAAAAAAGCGGTAATATATTAAGATTAATATTGTGTCGGTTTATGATACAATTATTTTCTGTATTTTTCCAAGACAATCGTTCGAATTGCATCTTATTTTGTCATTGAAAAGTCCGTATTCGATTTGCCAGTCGTAAAATTTGTCATGATTGAAGATTTTTTTGTTTGTTTAAAACCGAATTATGAATGTAAAATCGTGATTTTTTCATTTGTTTGACATAGAAAATAGAGCATGGCACAATGAAGTGTAATGAAAATTAACATTTTAACCGCGGTGTGTTCTGCTTACTGCTCGGCGTGCGATGTGATGCAACTACAATCGCCGGGCTGTTATTCATAGTTTCACTTTCATTATTATTTTCTATACTTTCCGCATAATAAATACCTCCATAGACGGACGGACAAATATGCACATGAACACATTAATGCGGTGTTTCATGAAACATTGCGTAATTATTCTCACTGCAGTGTGTCACGTAGAAACCGTAATAATGATTAATTAATTGTTTTCGTAACATGACTAACAATTCGTTCTCATTTTTATCTACTTTCCAGCAGAACCAAAATACAGATTTCGCAAGTATTCAATTTAACCTATTTTTTCTTCATTATCTTTCAAGACAATACTTTCTTTGTCTTTCAGATTAATTTGTTAAATAAAACATGTGTTGTTTTAAGGTTAAGTGGAGCTATGAGCAAGAAAGTGATTTAAATCGTATTGAAATATCTTTGTATCAACTTCTCCTATTGATATGACTTTTTGACACATAACGATACATATTATTTTGTATCTAGTGGCATTCATAGCTCAAAACCGGCAAAAATCAAGATACGTTTTTTCTTATCCAAATGGGCCGAATTGTGACAAACTTTTATTCAAATGCACAATTTAATTATTTTACCTTTAATCAATCAACTGATCCAGTATTGGTTCAATCAGGTAACTCAAACAATTTTAGCGATAGTAAGCATGAAGATACCTCTAAAAGAGACAAAGCACGTCTTACGAATAGTTACACAAAACGTAAAATAATCTGCCGAATGAGTCGAATGAAGAAGAATTCAGTCGTTTACGCGAGGGTTGGGTTGAAAAAGTTTTACGAGGTAATTGATGATAATTATTGTATTTTCTTATGATAATGAATTTATGGAAATATTTGGTTTTAATATTTACATTTAAATTAAATTAATCAATTTAATCATAGAATTTATCAGTTTCCTCGAAAACTTATTTTAAGTGATAGGTATCTTAAATTTATGAATATTTTTAATCAGATATTGAATCCGCATAATTAAAAGTAAAATCATATTTTTTTAAATTAAAGATCTCTAATCAAGTTGAGATACTCAAATAATAATATTTAATAGAAGTAATAAAATCATCCTAAAAAAAACTTGATTATGCGTTGATTTTATACTGCATACGAGTGGATTTAAATTGATGCCAAGTAATTGAAGAAAAATTAATTGAATTTCATGGTTAGAAGCTTAATATGCACATAAGTACATGTAAATTTTGTTGTATTACCGGTTTAGTCGAAAAATGTCCCCTCTAAAAACATTTATTTCAATACGTCGCTTTTGAAGTGTTTTCCGATGTGCAAGCCGTCAATTATTCTCGCAAGCAGAATTATGAATAATTTAGATAGAAATTTTAATTTATAATTGAAAAAAATAATACGAGACATTGAGAAAAAATCTGCGGTGAATACCTATATTGATAAGTAACAAGTGGCATAAGATATTTAATGATCTGTGAAATGTATATTCTGTGTAATTGAAATTTCTTGCTGATGAAAAAAAGTGTATCTATTTATTGCAGTTGAAGTCTATTTTTTTTAAATGCCATTAAATAATATTTAAAAAAAAACTTGATATAGAAAGGAACTTGTTACAGTCAAATATCACTCGTCATGGGTGACAAAAAATACAACACAATTTGAACAAATATTATTTCAAAGTAGATCTACATTGTATATTAAAAATAAAAAAATGAAATCTATCTAAACTACCAAACTTGATAGAATTGGCTTCATTTCTGGCCAATGTCTCTAATCAAATGCGTTTTTTAGTCACATGGAAATTTATATAAATATGTTTTCACATTTTTGTCCTCATTTAGATTTTTAATAAATGAGTATTTTTTTGTCTATTAATTAGAATATCTTGTTTAACTTTCACTAAAATCGTCGAAAATTAATATTCCGTTATAACAGAATGGGTTTCTTTTTGCTGTAAAATATTTCAAACAAATAAAAATGTTATTACCTTATTTTCATCATTTTTCTGCTGTTAAGTTAATGCCACCGTGAACACAGTTTTACAACTTAAATAAAACACATATAATTATTATTATCACGAAAATAGCACAAAATTAAAAATACTAATTGTTTATTTCACTGAAAAAATGTTAATGTGTGAAAAAATTCACCACTTTTCCCGAGAAAAACTCTATCCAGAGTAATTATTATTTATGATATATTCATAGTGATCTATCTATGGTCAATTCTGACACCTCGTATTTTGACAGGGCGGGAAAATTGAAAAGAGAATTAAAACCAGCGTTAAGTTGGTTGCGCGCGGAACACAGCTGGCCGCTTATAGCGAGGTGCGCACTCGACAGCCGCACTAGCTCGAATGGCGACTGAGGACCGCCGGATGAGGTAAATGTCGTTAGAGAAAGTGTTTTGCGGGGTCGGCTCGCGTCGGTCCTCTTATCTGCAAGTGTTATGGTGGCGAAGAGGTGGAATTACCTTGTCACGAGGTTATTTCGAAACATATACATTGTTAAATCGAGAAAATGGCCGGGGTGATGATTATTGTTGTTGTGTTATGCGGAAAGGAATACAGTAAAAAATCATAGAGATTCAGCGAGCGAAAAGATGCGGCCAGATAAAAGTTTTATTCACTCTTCTGATACAAATGCAAATTAACTTCGGATTATTCGAGTAGGTAAATAAACAATGACCCCTTATCTTTTTGTTTACTTACCACGTCTTTATAACGTAACTGATTGATTAAAAAAATGAAACGATGGGTACACAGGGTAAAACAAAGCAACGTTAATATTCGAGCATCATTGTAATATTTTTATCGTTGGCAGCTAATGTTGCCATCGCGATATCGCCAGAAATTTTCCCACTTTTTTTTTGGTTATCTAATTAATGGAGCTTCAAGTTCTTAGGCGCGTCAGCGTCAGTGTCAAAGTTCTTCCTGTCTCATCCCTAAGTTAAGTGTTTTTTTTCAAGTAACATTTCCTTCCCATCGCTGCTGACAGGAGGGCGCGATCGCTACAGTCCAAGAAGTCAGTTTAATTTTTTATCTCTACCGATGGAGGGTCTTCAAAAAGAATGGCTCTCGGTCTATAACGAATCTCTGATAAATCTTCCCATAAGCCATCAAGAGATAGATGCAGGGTATGCCAAAACAAGCAATACAAGAAAAAAAATGTTTTTATTATTGTTGTAACTTATGAAAGAAGATACAAGATGGTGGTCCCACCACCGGCCGTTGTCTGTATACAGCCGCTGCTGCCTTACATAGAGCTATATGAATATATATCACATACAATAAGAAAAATGAAATCGACATTAATAGCGAATTATTAATGATATTTCGACGCTTTCTTATCATTCGTAAAAGAGGGCCTCCAAAATTATATTGCGCATGAGTGCCAAACGGATAATTCACCAATAGAATAACCTATTCTTACGTTAGGGAATTTTAAGCATCCATAACTATATAAAACAATTAACAGTCAAATTTATAATACTGTCCGTACAAGATCTCAAGTCCGTGACCAAAAGCAACCTAGAAAGAATGAAGAAAACATCTGTTATTGACAGTAATAGTTTGACCATGCTCCTTTCCAATGAATAGCATAATATAAATTATACAATAATTTCGAAATGAAACATAACAACAATTCCCTCCTAGTAATAATTCCACATTGTATAAGATATCTTGACCATGATGATTGTTAAAAGTTTACTTTTGCATTCTGCAAACTATTTTTTTAGGCACCACGGCAGACCGAGCTGTCGAAATAATTATACTATTCGAAAATATCCAACGAGACATGTGATTTGAGATTTTCGCAATATAATTTTTGGCGAATATTTCTTAGAAAATTCTGTGCGAATATGTTGAGGACATAATAAAATATTTTTTAGAATTTATAAAAAATTGAATATTACGAAAAAAAATATGACTAATATTATAATTTATGCGTTACACCGAAACACTTCATTCATCGATTCTTATCAAATTATTGACACCTTATTAAGCATGCACATGACGTCAAAGATATATTATTTACACTAACCCCTTTTTAAATATAATAAATAGCTAGTAAGAATAATTGAATGGTAATGCAATATAAATTTGGTTTGGCTTAAACCAAATAACATTTGTTTTTGATCTGCTTTGCGGAAGCGATTCATGGCACCTGTAAAATTTTGAAAACGTATTCTCGAAAAAAATTCCGGTCCGTGGTGCAGTGGTTAAAATCGTGGGTTTCCGTGACGGACCTCATGGGCTAGAGTCCATATACGAGCAGATTTTTTCTGACGATTTATCGACCTGTTCGAAGGAGTGGGTGCTTGTGTTTTTAAAAATCCTTTCCCACCTTTCCGATCACTAAAACGGCGCGTAGTAAAAGTGATAAGCTAACCACTAGTTCTCGTATCTTTTTACAAAACAGAGATTGAGCAACTGAGTAATAGGTAATTTTTTTATTTTGCTTCTTCTATGATAAGTGTCCACAAAAAATTACTAAAGTTGAAAAAATCTTTAAGTGGCCGACAGTTGTAGGTTTTACCCTAAGCAGTTCTTATCGAAAAAACATTTTTTGAGATAAATTGCTTGAAGAGTCCGCTCCCAGCGAGGATAGAAGCGGACATGGTTAAGAAAAAAAAGCTCGAAAATAGATATATGTTTTGGAAATTGAGGGTGAAATTATATATTTATTTATTTATTGGCAAAAAACTATATAAAATACATGGCATTACAGCAAGCGCCAATGCGCCATGCATTTGACAAATTAATAAAAATTACATAAAATATTACACAAAAATAAGAAACAGAACAGAAACATATTATTTACATAAGAAGTATTAAGATTATTGTATTGCATGAAAAATTTGGAGACAAAAAAGGCTTAGCCCCAGCAGCACCCCGTTACGTCAGTGGTTATGAAAATTTATTAGAACATGGTGAGGAAAGTGTAAAGCTTTAAAGCTTCTTGCATTTTTTTCAGCCATAATTTGTTTGAGTAAATTTCTAGGCATTATATTTATATCATGTAAATATGACCAAATCCGTCTTATTCCTGAATCAAACCCGATCGTCGTTTGACGTCAAGTTTGAAATTGATCTTTTTTGTTAGATTAATTATTTATGCAGCTTATTTATTTTCAGTAATCAATTAATAAAAAAATAATTAAAAACACATCGAAGAAGCTTTTAAAATAAGAAATAAATAACATGAACTAATTAAATAGTCTATTATGTAAAATTTAAATAAACATCCATAATTTATGAAAATTGAAAATGCAGTTTTTATAAATCTTTTAATTTTCGATAACTCAACCAGTTTTTGCACTGTATTGTTAAATTAAAAATACAAGGCTTTTTTGTTAGATTAAAAAGATATAAATATTTTTGAAGCAAAACGAGAAGTTTTTTTAATCACGGGATTAGGTGTCGATTTGCTATTTGTTTCTATTGAAAAGCGTTTGATTTAGGTGATTTTTATAATGTGATTTTAAGACAATTAAACAAACATTGAATAAACGGCTATGGTTTTAAAAAGGGTAAAATATCAAAAAATAGATTCCACTGGAAAATATTTTAACAAGAGATATAAGCGTAGATATAATATTCGTAATTGTTAAAGCCATAATGTAAGGTGTTGAATGAAATGAAGTATACTTGGTAGAACTCCATTATTGTAAAATACAAATATTTGCTATTTAGGATTCAAACCATCGTCAAAACTACAGTTCACGTAATTCTCGCGTAGCTAAATACGTTGATTGATTGAGTTGACATTTACTTGGTAGAACTCCATTATAATACGGTGAAAAAAAATAACAAAGTATTTTAATTCTATAGAAATTATTCTAATAGTTCATTAATTCTGACCATAGTTCTGACGATGGTGTAAGCAGACATAGCTATCAACACATATTTCAAATAATTTCTGTAGAATTAAAATTCATTGTTATTATTTTTTCACCGTATTAAATACTTTGATATTTTTTTGCCATATTACAATGTTAATGTTGATTACGGGGAATATATGTCATGCACCCTTAAATTTAGTTATTGTATAGCCATTCATACTATGTAAGCCTCAAGCTTAAGGCAGTAAATGACTCATTAAATTGAAAAATTACATAATGTGTTTTTTGAAGTTTTAGTATTTAGAATTCATACATGAACAGAAGAGCGAAAATTAACTATTTTTTTGTAAACATGCAAAGTGTAGTGTTTAAATTTTCACCAAGGATATTATTTTAGTTTTTCTGACGAAGGCGTAAGCCGAAATAGCTATCAACAAATATATAAAATTGATGTAGAACTAAAATACATTGTTATTTTTCTTACAGTATTAGTATTTGATTAACTTCATCAAAACGAAAAAAAATCCTTAAACATAAATGTACGATAGTTATATAAGCAAACTGGTAAACGATTACAATGTTTAGCGACCGGTATTATGTTTCATTTATATTCTTAGTCATTTGCTGTAAATCTAAGAACTAATTTGTTCTATTTTGACAAACAAAAAACATATTAGTCAAAGATTCTACTCGTTTTGATAATTTATGTGGGTATTTTTAAATCCGGTAAACTTGGCTGACCTTTAATAATAAATTCAGATTGTCCGGTCTGATATAAATTCAATTTTAGTTGCTTATTTTAATGAACATGTATGCAACAAAAATGCGTTGAGATACCTCCGATAGGACACCAACATGGATTGGATAAGTAGTAGTAAATCAGCAATGAATTTTTATAAATGACTAGTATTGCTACCCGGCTTCGCTCGGACTAAGCGACCAATAATTATTTAATGTTATATCATTCGACAAAATCTAACATCCAAAATAGAGTTAAAATAAAATCACAAACTTTATTTAATTTGATGACAGCCCCCATTCTCGCCCATTAAAATGTCCAAATTCAAAGGAAAAAATCTAATTTGCTGTCAAAGAAATGTCAAATAATTAATACCTTCACGTAAATAATAAACATTATAATTAATAATAAAAGCCGGGAAAAGTTCAGTAGAAGACTAATTTATTACATTTTTACTAAATGTCTTCGCCGATAAAAATTCAAACATATTTTCTTTCATATTCGTTTTTATGGCAACTTGCAACAATAATGCAAAAGGGAATTACAGACCCACATACATACATACGCCGTTTCGGTTTTATATATTTACAAGATTATTCATAAAAAATATTTGTATTTGATTTAAAGTAGAAAATAAAAAATTGTTTGTTTATAGCAAGAATCTATTATTAAGGATCCCTTAAAGAAATTGTCAACAAATTTAGATAGATTATTTTCTCTAAATAGAGGCAGTACGCATAACAGTGCTTCCCAAAACTATTCAAGACGAATTAGATCAAAAGTTATTATTTTTGTTACATATTGCCATTGTCAAGCTACACCAAGAATTGAATGAAATCACATTAAAATGATGAAAAAAATATCTTATTGAACATACATTGCCTTTACATCA
This sequence comes from Himalopsyche kuldschensis, assembly GCA_028554975.1. Classification (NCBI taxonomy): domain Eukaryota; kingdom Metazoa; phylum Arthropoda; class Insecta; order Trichoptera; family Rhyacophilidae; genus Himalopsyche; species Himalopsyche kuldschensis. Next base: position 6,694,595 of record JAHFWI010000005.1, read on the forward strand.
TAAGAACGTGTTTATTCATAATTTTAGTACTATTTTTGCTACCTCTGCCAAGTTTTTAAATACGTATAAAAAACGTAATAAAATTTTCATTTATATTTATTGAGAATAAACGATGCCTCAAAACCAATACTGTGGAGTCGGAGTCGTCGCGGCGATTTGGCCGGAGTCGTACTCGGAGTTGGAAATTTTGAACTTTTTATTTTTGCATATAATATGTCAAATTTGGCTATTGGCCGTATTGGTAGGGTTGATATTTAATTGAATACACATCAATAGGAAAATTAGGCAAAAAAAAGTGACGATATTCAACTTTTTTAGTCGGAGTCGGAGTCGTGTTTTTGGTCAATGTCGGAGTCGGAGTCGAGTCGAACTTTTTATCGACTCCACAGCCCTGCTCAAAACCAATAATTGTGAACTGAAACCTTAAAATTGACTTGATTTCAAATGTCAACGAACTCTATCAAGTTAAAAAAATATGTTTATTTATAATATTTAAAGATAATGATTCAACACCAAGAAGCGACAGTCCACACTTGAAAATAGCGACAATTATTATTTTCAAGTCAACGACCTCTTACAGGTTATACAATATGTGGAATTAGTACAAAAAAGATGTTTTTATTTATTTGTGTTTATTTATTTATTTATTTTTGAAAAGCAAATCATGGCATTACAGCTGATGCCAATGCGCCATGTATTTGACAAATATAAATACATGTATTTTATATACGTAAATACATAATATAAATCGCTAATTAATTAAAAACAAGATGAAAACATTGTAGTCATAAACTGAGAGAAAAATTTATAAAATGATATTAGAAATTTTCAAGATGTCAACTTTTGAGTTCTGACAAAATCAACTTTTATTCATAAAATATAGTATTCGTCTGAACTCACTCACGTCGTTTATATATTATATAATGCCTCAACACCAAGAATTGTCAGTAAACAATTTTAATGTTTTTACTTTTTAATCAACATGGCACAAAAGATTTAACATTCTGGATACATTAACAGTATACCGTAAAACGGGGTCAATAGAGACACTGCTTTTACCCTTCACGACTATATATCTTCATAATTCAATAATAATTCACGGTAAATTTTATTCGATGTCTCTATTCACATTGAATCGGGTTGAATAGAGACGGGAGAGGATAAATCGAGACTTGGCAAATGAATACAGACAAAAATACAGATTGTAATGCTTGGAATATATGAACCTCTATTCTATACGAGTCTCTATTCATTACGTTTTACGGTACTTCATCGAACTTAGACACGTTTGTTTCAGTATTGGCCAATCATTTAGTCGGTTTAGTTTTGTCATTCAAGATATAGCATTATAATCATTGTAAAGGATTATATATAAATAGTAAAAAATACATTAGATACTTAGTAAAGTTGTGCTAAAGTTCAATTCTTGTTTTTGTCTCTATTCACCTTCCAGTCTCTATACACCGTTTTACCGGTATACTGATTTATTCAGTGAGTAGAATTTTTGAGTTAATACATTACACAACAATTTGGGAGCCAGTGGAAATATTTGTTTTTTTCGAATCACGATGCGCTCGCATTGCGGATACGTCTGGAAACTGGGCACGAATACACTCACAATTCTATACACCTACACATTCATGAATCAGACACAGAAGCTAGTCAAGGCTGCAAGTCTTCAGAATTCTTTCTATGCATGTACATATTATAAACAAAACATTTCATATGAAGATGATGTAGCATAAGCTCACAGTGACATCAATTAAAATTACATACAAATATTACACCATTTCGGAAGCATACGAATTGAAATTGTTTGAATTAATTTACGCTTATAATTAAAATAATACACCAGTGATGCACAACTAGCAACCAACGGACTACATGGGGCTCAAATGACATTTCATGCGGCCCAATATGACAAGTATAAATCACTTTTTTTTTTCAAAACTTTTCACAAACGATGGAAGAACTAAAATAAAAATTATAAAACATTTTTAGTACTTATTCAAATTTGTTGGATCAGGACCGGTTTCACTCATGGCGAGCATTGTCAACTGATAAGAAATACAACGAATCAGTGATATTTATACAAAGTTTAAGTTGGTATTATAACTAAGCAAATAAATTGAAGCAAAATGTAAGAAAAATAGATATTATTAAAATGTTGAAGACCTCTTAGAAATGCAAGCTATTACATCCATCAAAAGAAATACAGTATGAATAATCATAAGCGAAGTAAAAACCAAAATAAATGCATCTGATAAATAAATCTTAATGTCTGTAATCGGCGTGGGGAAACCGGTCCTGATCCAATAAATTTTATGTCGAATAAGTACTAAAAATGTTTTATTATTTTTAATATAATGCCACTCCACCAAGTACTGACAGTGAACACCTTAAAAGTGATGGAAGAACTATATAAAATAACAAAATTTTCAATTTAAAACATACTGAAAATAACGATAGTTTAGTCACTTTTACCCATACGGCCGTCGAACAATCTGATTCATTATAAGCTGGCTCGTCTGCCAAAATGGATGTGCATCACTGTTATACACTCATTAAAAAAATACTTATATTTATTGAAACGGCATCGCCCAGGACGGGGGTTCTTAACCGCGTGCCCGGGTGCACATTTGTACCCGCGAAGCCATTTTCATGCGCCCAGCAAAGTAATAATGATAAATAAAATGTTAATTGAAATCTCAAAAATATTAGCATATCTATCGTATTTTCTAAATAGGTTATTATCCACTGTCAGTGAGTTAAAAGGAAATTTGATTTGAACAATCTAAATTCATGTTTATCAAATATTTAAATTATTCGATTATTATACCGGTATTTGGGGTATCAATCTTGCATGATTAGTGCGGTTAATGAAGTGTCAGCATTGTGGACTTGGTTTTATCCTTTATCCTCAAATCCTTTCATTGCAGACATAGGCATTAATAAAATAACTAGTTCCCTAGCTGAAATTCTTCAAGAAGACACGCCAAATATTGAAGAAGAAATTTTAGATTTTTAAATGACATCATCCTAAAATCGAACGGACTGACGTTTGAAATTTAGCTGACAACCTTGATAATTGTTAAACGATTGGGACTATCATCTTACGACTCCTCATTTGAAAAGTTATCTAAGGAAATACAATGTCAAATATCGCACTAAATGTGAATAGTATTGATTTTGTTTGTAAATGTAAATAAATCCATCCGATTTATAATAAATAGTTTGGTAATAATACAATGAATGTAACAAATGTAAAGCTGCTAAGGGAACAATACTTAAATAAATACATACTAGGTATCTAAATCTTGTTTTTTTTTAAAAATCCGGCATGTGCCCGTCCTCATTTCTTAAATGTCAAATGCGCCCGCCACCGCAATAAGGTTAAGAACCCCTGGCCCAGGACATGTTTTTTTCAAAACAATTTATTTATTCGGTATGTGTTTAATTTAATTATTCGGTCACGAATTGCATGAATTAGTTTTCAATTATATACCAAATCGTTTTTCAATCAATTTCCGCTACCAATTTAGAGCAAGTTATAATACACTAATGAAGCATCATTGTAAAGCATCTAAACATAAGTTGTTTTAGATTATTTTTTTGTTCAATAAATCAACCTACCATTTTAGATGAGGATATAATATTATCAAAGATGGACTTATTTATCACCGAACGTAAATAGAAAAGGATATATTTAGCAAAAATCACTTCAAGGATATAGCTTCCTTAATTACCTGAAAATCATCGCATCAAACTGCAGTGTAAAAATCGCTTTCATCGCAGACCACAGCAGTTGTTGGCGAAAACCCAAGATCGTTCGTTGACCACTCGGCTGCATGCCCAAAAACAATACGGAAACACTGTTTTTTTTTCAATTTAATTTTGAAAAGGTTTCGGGAGAAATTGATTGAAAACATTGTAATCGCTTTTAAGGTGTTTATTGTCAACTCAAAAATCGCATTATATTAAGATATTTTTTTGCAATCAATCCACATAAAATTTATTAAGATCAGGACCGGTTTCACTCATCGCAAGTATTTTCCACTGATAATCACGATGAGCGTTCTTTCTATTCTGAAAGTATGGAGAAATAAACAAGGAGATAGTGAACTGCTTTTCATAGCCTACTAGCGTACTGAAAACATTTATCATAAGATTAGGTCCTGTTCTTAATACATCTTATGTGGAATAAGTACAAAACATGTGTTATTATTTTGTATTATAATACTATTCCACCAAGTATTGACAGTGAACACCATAAAAATAATCTATTAAGATTCTATATGCTCCAAATCGGGAGGGGAAATGTTAAAAACAAAAACAAAAAAAAAACAAACCGCTAATTTAAAAAAAAATATAAAATAATTTGAAGGATATCTTGTTATACAATTTTAATGCCAAGTAGCGTGACGGTGTTTGTAAAATTAACGACAATAATGACGCCGAAGGAAGATATCATAATATTATAATTGATTTTTGGCAAGCTCGTTATCCTTGTGGAAAATAGTGTCAAAACGATACTCATTCGTGAAGATATTTTCAATGATATTTTTCTGAAATTGGAAACTCTTAAATATTATCGATAAAGATGACCATCATGTGACTCGATCAAGGATAACCGAAGACTAAATCTCTTGCTTTTATTTTCTTTCTCTTGATATTACATATCGATGGCTTAAAGAGTAACTCCACTTTTAGCTGAAAACTAAAATAAAACTAAATAACTTAATAATGCCATCTTGTTGTATCATGCAATGTGCATGTCCCGTAAAAGTTTTTATAACCAAAACTTATTAAAGTGCATTGGAAAAACGTTTTAAGAAAATTTGATAGCTCCATTGTCGTTCTAAAACCTAAACTCCTAAACTCCGCCATTTTGTATTGTCACGTGTCGTTTATTCGTTGGTTTTCAGCAGTGGTACAAATAAATCGTTTGAAAGGGGTTTTTTTTTGTTTATAACACAAAATATTACATTCTCAAGATAAACAGTTTTTAGCCTCTCCTGCACAATTGACAAAAACGGAGATTGCCAATTTTCTTTTTAAGCCATCGATATGTAGTTTTAGTTATCAACAAAAAAATCACATACACATTTCATTTAATTGAAAAAATAATTAGAACTTTTTTCTGCATTTACCACTTATGATTTATTAGGATCATATCGTTCGCTCAACACGAGTATTAACATCTGAAATAAGTAAAAAAAAATGTGTTATTAATACAATGCCATCCCACCATGTATTGACAGTGAACACTTAAAAGTGTTATATAATACTAATATATTTATAATATATGGATATGATTTTCATGAAAGCAAATCGTATTTCATTGTAAATAACCCGACTGGTTGATAAATAAGAAATTCAATTTTAAACTGTTCAGTAAAATAAGCTTTTGTGTCTAAAGCTCGATAGTTCGTATATGAAGAGTCAAGAGTCATCTAAAAAAGGTTTTATTAAACTAATTTTATGTATTGTATAAAAGCCCAGTTGTCCCAGCTTATCTTTTATCATAAACTGGTGAAATATAATTGCAAACACTATTTTTTTTTTTAAAAAAATTAAGAATACTGACAAGGTGTATCAAAATAATTCGTTCAAAAATATGACATGAATTTAACAGATTCTGATTATCAAATTACATATCTTCTTCTTCTTGGAACAAATTCAAATGTGGAGAATTTTGTCACCAACAAACGATCTTCGGTCAAGCCAGGCATGGGTGAAGCTCTTCGGAAACATCCGCAGCAAAAAAAACCAAGCCAGTTTTAACTAACTCTTGGTGACTGATATCTTACTTGGAAAAAATATCAACATATTTTATACTATGTTTAAACATATATTTACTGTAGCTAGCTAACTGGTGTAGAAAAGCTACACAATACATCTTTTTATCTATTCTAAAATCCTAATTGTATATTGAACTAAAATATTAATTTTCCATTAAATTAAACCAAGCAAATGCCAATTAAATTGACTGTTATCTCATTCGGGGATTTAATTTCGGTAGCGCATGTTAACATGCCAAGAAGAATACGTTCCCAAACATATTACATACAATGCATAAATATGTGATAAATTAGCGATAAAATACTTTCGTTCAAAAAATACTAAATTTTGTTTATTATTCATAATATGTCGTGGTTATATAACTAAAATAAATCATCAATAGAGGCAATATTTTGGAATAACAATGGTGTCTCTGTTGTAAAAATGTTGATGTTGTTCATCTGATAAATAAGCTCGCATATAATTTAAAAGCGTTAGGTCAATTTAGACGTAGTGTGTTGCCATGTCGAAAAATATATTAACATACATATCGAGCAGATTTAATAGCCATAAATCGGAATAAAGCTGTAGGTACGTAATGAAAACAATAATGTAGAAAAACTTGATTTTTATAATTCTCTGTCGGATGACGTAATATATTTTTTTCGTTTCGGGGATTACCTAAGTCACGAGGATTTGGCATAGCATTTAAATAAAAAATCAATATATATATTGGAATGTTTCACAGCATTATATAATAATATTATAATTTAGGAACACTTTTATGAGGCAATGAAATTAAGAGAAAAACTGTTCAATTAAAGGTGTCTCAATTTATATGAACTGAAGATTTAAATATTTGGCATTACGTTATCTAAATAACGGTTTATTTAATCGTACATTTTTGAACTAAAGAAAAAACTGTTCAGTTATTTACATTGATATAATTGGATACGTCACTCTTATTCTAAGAGAGGTTTTGGAGATGAATTATTAAGTTTAGTTGCAGCTTCCCAATTGTGACATCACTGGGAAGAACTTTAACGTTGTAAAGAAGAATTTCTTTAGGTGTTGACGTATTCCAACGTGGACGTGAGTGAGGGTCAGAAAATGATGATATTTTACAAAGCTTAACACAGATGATCGAATTTGCAGCCTTTCGATAGAAATCAAAAGTGTGCTTTCATAGCATTCTAACTTAATTCCTCAACTCTTCTAGAGACGGATTCGGAGATTCTCTCGGAGTATATTCTACAGGGTAACAATGTAATTATTTTTCAAATATTTATCAAGAACTTACGAAGAGAGTTTTCTTGAAATCACGAGCTGCATTGGGCAGAAAGTTAATTTAGTAAAAGTGTTTATCAAAGAGATGTTATGAATTAAGTTTCAATATCTCTCCATAAGATGTCGTGAGTTTTTTGAATGTCATTCAATTTGGCCTAGATGCAACCAAGTCAGGCACAATCGACGAAAACAACAGATAAGATTGATAATCGTCCTCAGCAATTTTTCCCTTTCATTGTTAATGTCTGGACATACCCAAAGTGTGTAATCAGCTTCCTTAATATATTATATTTTCAGATATAAAAGTCGGACTATTAAAACAGCTTAAATCTTAAATTGGTTTGTTTGTTTGTTCGCACCCTGTGCCCTGCAATACCGTTCATCCGATCGCAATGAAACTTTGACAAACTTTTTGCTTGCACTTGCGTGGAGGTTTTTGGATTACAGTAGGTCTTTAATATAAAAATCAATGTTTTTTCATATTTTATGCGCTGCCATACCGTTCATTTTGACAACTTATTGTTGAACTTTCGCAAAGGTTATAGGCATAGTAAAATTAACTTTCAGTAGGTGGCGCGAGTGTCGTACCATAGAAAATCGGCAAAAGTGAACACCAAACATCAAACGGCAATTGTCATCGATCTCGATCAATGTTAGTGAAATTAAATCGAAATTATTTATCTAAAATATTGTGCATCCGAAAGCACTTAAATAAACACAAAGACTGTCTTTCTTTGAGTGGCATTGCAACGCTTGCCAAGTACCGACTAGTATTGAATAAAATCTTATATATAAAACCAAAACGGCGTATGTATGTCTGTGGGTCTGTAATTCCCTTTTGCATTGTTGGTCATTAAGTTGCCATAAAAACGAATATGAAAGAAAATATGTTTGAATTTTTATCGGCGAAGACATTTAGTAAAAATGTAATTAATTAGTCTTCTACTGAACTTTTCCCGGGTTTTATTATTATAATAATGTTTATTATTTACGTGAAGGTATTATTTTACATTTCTTTGACAGCAAATTAGATTTTTTCCTTGAATTTGGACATTTTAATGGGCGAGAATGGGGCAGTCATCAAATTAAATAAAGTTTGTGATTTTATTTTAACTCTATTTTGGATGTTAGATTTTGTGATATAATTATGTCGAATGATATAACATTACATAATTATTAGTCGCTTAGTCCGAGCGACGCCGGGTAGCAATACTAGTAATGTATAAATGAAGCCTTTTCAACGAAGCATTAAAATATAATCTATGCGACGTTCCGATATAAAAGCTTTGCCACTTGTGTAGTATATAAACATACATTTATTATTATATACAACTGTTCTAAAGTTAAATATCATAGTCAAGTGTTATCTAACTGTCATGGTGGATCCGGCTGTTCATATTTCTATAGAGCTGTCTGTCATATCGAAGAGAGTCGGAAACGAGAAAACTTTCTCTATGCACTCGGTGAAGCTGTAACACAATAACAATCGGGTTCATAATACATATGGGTTCACAGAAAGGGCGGGTTCATTTTAATTACGATGCCATCTTAATGCATTATTCTATTGAATTCGCAGCTACACAGCTAACTGATTACGTTACGTTATAAAAAATATACATTATTTTGAAATGTTTGTATTTTTGAATATTCCAAATTCAAAAACAATGTGGAATTTTAGCTATTATCATCCGTATCTAGAAAGACGGAGAGTCTGAGAACTAAATAAATAATGGAAATTATTCCAATTCTTCACATTATATTGTTATATTATATTTGAGGGTGATTGATTTTTATCATTTCTATGATGACGATATAAAATCTTTGATAATGAGGTGTAAAGAGAGCGTTTTCTGACAAAAACGGTTTTGAATGAATTCTAGACAGTTATTTTTAATCAGTTTCTGGTTAAATATTTTACTTTAATTCCATACTCGTATTTTGCACCGTACCTAGACAATGTTAAAAATACAATAAAAGAATAAAAAAGACAAACTTATTGTATTTATTCTGTTTTTATTTCAGAGATAAACATTTATAATAACGTTTGTTGTTGTCGGATTCGTGGTGTTGTGCTCAACATCGTAGGCTTCCGTAAAGGACCTCACAGGTTAGATTCCCAGGATGAGAAAATTTTTCAGTCTATGGGCATGGTTGTTTGTGTTGTCTTAAAATTCTAAGAGTAAGTGAGGCGTTGCGTGAGCGGCTTACCATAAGTCCTTTCGTAACCTTCTTTTCCATCCCTGTTCTCGACGAACTGAAGAGAGCTGAGCGACTGAGTAACAATCGGTTTTTATAACAGAGAATATATTGTGATATCTCCAGTATAGGAGGCAAATGATCCACATTGAGAGTGGACATGGATTAACAAATCTATGTATCCTACATAATGCGTATGATTTTCGTGGCTAGTTAAAAAAAATGTGTGATTGTGTCTTAGGTGTAGAAAAAACAGCTAATGTATTTGCTTTAATTCTTGGTGTATATAATATTATACCGAAATGTTAAATCAAAACGATATATGCCCATCACACATTGTCTGAAGAAGAGTAAAGTATGACCAAGATGTGCTTATAACCTGAAAAGGAAATATTCTGTGAATTATTTTTTAAATTTAATTCTAATTATATTTCAAATTGAAAAGTAAAGATTTATTTTCAGTGTGTAATTTTTTTCTGATATTTGCCACTGAGATCGAAAATATGGTTAGTATTAAAGCTCAAATAAATTTTTGCTGAAAACTGAACTTCAAACAATATTTGTAAATGAAAAATGTATAATCTTACAGTCGTAAATGCTTGCAAAGAAACAACAGAAAATTTGTAGGTGAAAATCTTCTGTGGACGTTGGCTCCTGTAACAAAAAATAAAACTTAATTACAGTACACACATAAACAGGAATTTGGTATTTTCTTCACAAAGCGTATTAATAAATGTATAAGAATAATTAAATCGCTTATTATCAAAAGTAGAACTATCCCATATTTTTGAAACTGAACTAATACTGTCACATTATTCTTCTGGTCATAGTGTATGGCAAGCAATAAAATCTATATATATAAAAATGAATGTCTGTGTGTATGTTCGCTATGGACTACTAAACCGCTCGACCGATCGATGTGAAACTTTACAAATTTATTGAGTACACTCCCGCAATGGTTTATGGCCTTATTTTTCCTTAGGCTTGACTTCAAGTACATCTGTGAAATTGACATGCCTGAAGATGCTGTGAGAGCGAATCCTGGGTCGTAAGCGACAAAACTTATGGAAAAGTGCAAAATTCAAACGATTAAAATTTTATAATGGTTTGGTCAATATTTTTCAGTCTTTCGATTAATCACAGAGTTATCCTATGTGATATTGCAATGTGACTGCTAATGAAAATTTTAAGTTTCAGGCTTTTATGGCTTGTTTGTAAAAATGAAAAAGGTATAAAAACAAACAAAACATTTTTCGTGTTTTTCTCGAAAAGAAGAAAAGTGGATGGTTCCTACTTTTGATACTATACGACTCAATTATCAATTTAAAGTGTTGAAGAACGCCCTGTTCTTAAATCAAAGTGGCACCGCTGCTAAAAACGTGTCACGCATGATCAAACTGACGCGTGCAGATATTATCTAATTTACTATGTGTCTCATCATATTAATAAATTATAATATTTTTAGTGTATTTATATAAAACTAGTATTGCTACCCGGCGTCGCTCGGACTAAGCGACCAATAATTATTTAATGTTATATCATTCGACATAATTATATCACAAAATCTAACATCCAAAATAGAGTTAAAATAAAATCACAAACTTTATTTAATTTGATGACAGCCCCCATTCTCGCACATTAAAATGTCCAAATTCAAGGAAAAAATCTAATTTGCTGTCAAAGAAATGTCAAATAATACCTTCACGTAAATAATAAACATTATTATATTAATAAAAGCCGGGAAAAGTTCAGTAGAAGACTAATTTATTACATTTTGACTAAATGTCTTCGCCGATAAAAATTCAAACATATTTTCTTTCATTTTCGTTTTTATGGCAACTTAATGACCAACAATGCAAAAGGGAATTACATACATACATACATACATACATACGCCGTTTCGGTTTTATATATCAGATAAACAATGAAATATTTCTCTATGACCATATGAAATTTGAAAAGTTTGAGTTCGACTTATTCTTACACGTTTCAAGTTTTTTTTTACTATCTACATAAATAAACGCCTTACCTTAATAATAGTATATGAAGCGAACGTTTTATTTTCGGACCGACCAGATACCAATGGCAATTATAAGTTGCTGAACTCACTTGCAAACTCTGCAAAATAAATTATTAAATTGAAAATTTGTACATTTAATTAAACATCCAAAATTATATACCAAGATAGTATTCGACGAAACGATACGATACGCCGGAGCTCATTTGTTACGGGTCGTCTTAGGTGGGCGAAGCGATCCGGCGCGCTTTAAAAGCGGCAGAGTTTTAAAATATCAAACGGTCCTCGCCCATGCAAGTGTCATATGTGGGCGACGCGATCCGGTCAGGATGGCATATGTCGTAAGTCGCCTCAAGTGCCTGACTCATGGCGCGCGCGAATCGCTTGAAAATATCAAACGGTCCAAGCTCACCAGAGCGTTAATTTCGTCTGGCCGAGCGATGGCACATACGACCTTTAGTCCGCTACGTTTAAAATTAATTGTTTTTTACACGTCGCCGCAGCGCACCGCAGCGCTTCGTCTCGCCTATCTAAGACACGGGGTTATACATTTTTTAATGAACCAGCGGGCTACTATTTGCATATATTTTTATTTTATGCCCACGTTTGGATGAAGATTTTCTATGAAGCAATGACACAGGTGACTGTGCATGAGGGGCAAAGAGCATTTGATGAAGATTAAAACGATGGAAAAACTTTGAATTTGATATAAAAAAAGTTCTAAGTTTAATCGAAAAGAGGGTTATATTAAAAACAAATAAAGGGTATTTCAATAGGGACGCTCAAAATATGTTACTTTGTCCTGCTGAGTAGATTATTCATTGTTTAGTGGCCAAATTTGAGTCAACCAGTTTGGTTAATAATCGGCCAACACCTACCCGTACGTCATCAAAATACAATATCTGGTGAAAACATTGCTGCTGTGTGTGAAAGTGTACAGGAAAACCCAAGGCAGCTTATTTCTCGTTTTTCACAAGAACTTGGCTTTTCTGCGACTTCAACTTGGCGAATTTTGAATCGAGCCTTATGTCTGCACCCGTATAAAATCCAACTAACCAAGGAACTTCAGGTAAACGACCACAGACAACGCCTGATTGGATTCTGGAGCAGTTGGAAGTTTACCCAAATTTGTCAAAAAAGTCAACTTTAGCGACATGGCCCATTTTATAATGAATGGATATTGGCAGACGTTTGATGCTATATTCCATATTTAATGCGGTAAAATATACTTACAAATGAAATTAAAATTTAGTCGAAATCTCACAAACAACTTGTTTTATTTACATTTCAAAACTAAGCGTCCTTATAAAAAGACCCTTTACATGGAATAAATAACAACTTTGTTTAATTCATTTCAATGGCTAAACTGTCGATTGATACCGAATGGTTAAGAAAGTTTAAAACAATTTTAATCCAACCTACCGTTTCTATCACATCGTTTCCGAACAGACAGAGATATAATATCTGAAGTAACGACGAGACCAATAACAGGGCGAACAGTGCTAACAGCGTGGAATGTAGTCTCTGCAAAAAGGCAATGATAAATTAATTACAAATAAACAATCTTAAATTGAAATGTATAGTAAACAAAACTACTTTTGAAAACGTTATACAACCGTCATAGAGAACCCAACTAAGCAGATGAGTATCGAGCTGTCTATCAAGTTGAAAAGAGTAGCAAAAGAAAATACTTGCTCCATACACTCAGTGAGCCTGTAACAAAAAAACAATCGGGTTCACAATAACAAACGGGTTCACAATACAACCGGGTTCAGGATACAATATGGTCATCTTTTTATCTTATAATTTCCAATACATCGAGGCAGTTTATTTCAAAATAGGAAAACATTTCTTTCTGTACCAATTGCCTATTGTTTATAGAGATCAGGACTGGTTTTGCTTATCGCTAGATTTACCTGTTTAAGCTGTTCCGGATCGGGAAATCTTCAGCCCTCGTTTAAATTAGTGTTTCTTACAATAAATGTGATTGAGATTATTTTTTTAACTTATTTTACTATTAACTTGTTTGTGTAAGTATAATTTTTAAAAATCATATAATAAAAGTTATGTTATCTGTTTAGTTTGAAATAAAAATTATGCCCGCATATTTTTCTTTGTTTTCTAAATGTCTGATTTTGGTGCAGCGCAATTTGTCGTATTATCTAAAGTGCTCCGTGACTTTTGAAATTTATTTTGAGAATCACAAGTAAATTAGTTAATATCAAAATAGTGTGATACTATTGACGTAATTTATTTCCTAACCGTATCAACACCAAATGTCTTTCAATGATAACATTTAATTTTCTGTTGATTGCATCTTCGTCAAGAGTTACATCTTTAATTTTCCAATCGCTTTCGCCAGTACCGCAGTCATCGTCTATTAATCCCAATCTCTCGCCAGTGGCATCAAAATAAGCGTCATTTACGAGTTGTTCGATGTCGAATGCCAGCAGCCTGAACTGCATGCAAATGTGAGCTGTCGCCGCAAAGTTTATCCAATCCACTATCGCTATTGTCACGGCGACAAGGAATCCTATGGATAAATAAACAAAGGACATTAAAACAGTTAATTTCTTATTGATTAAATTGGCGTATGTTTTGGGTAGACATTCTATACAATTAAAAATAGGAAAGTATTTATTTCATTAAATGTGGTTGGTGGTTTCTTTTCCACACCACACCAACATTGTAATAACAAAATAGCTATCAATTTAACTCACCAATTTCCATAAAGTAACCACCAAATTAAAAATAGGTTTTCAGATCAAAGATCAATGTCTCGAATTGGACTTGAATTGATATAATGATTTGAAGCTCATAAGGTGTTCACTGTCAATACTTGGTGGAATTGCATTGTAATAAAAATAATTACACATTATTTATGTGTTATTATTTTTTTTATTATTATTATAATTTATTGGATCTGTACCGGTTTCGCTCATGGAGAGCATTATCAACTGATTCATTGATCTGATCAGTTGATAATGCAAAAACGGTCCTGATACAATAAATTTAATGTGGAATAAGTACTAAACATGTGTTATTATTTTTATTATATATGTATTATAAGTGACAATGATTTTGTGAGTTGTTTAACTGTTCTAACCAAAGCAAGTCTAAAACAGTTTTCAACTTCTGAATTAATATGTTTATCGAGTTTTAAGGTTTATACTTTACTCTGGTCAAAAGCTCATTTTTCTACCACTTAACTGTCAATCTTTAATAAGATTGAATGCCTTAAATTAAGCCAGTATTTATCAAATTATTTCTGCTGAAAAAAGTTTTGCATTTATTTGTCATGCTGATTTTTGATGCTGCTTGAAGAATCTCCAATATACACCCAATTCGTTTGCTGAATTACTTAAGACTGTCTGACTTCTAATGACTCAAAAACATGATGAAATGGTACATTTTTTATGAGGTTTTGAGCTATTTTTTTATCCATGATTAGTCAATATATTTATGCGGCAGTCAAACAATAAATTTTGATAAAATGATGTACATGAATATAGCGTTCTGCTTGATGTTTCTAATTTCTAATATCAAGCACTTGTTGATTGATAACGCAGGATGGTTCAATAGTGCATTGCTTATATAATATATCGATAAACTCTGGTGCCTAATTCATTGATTGGTGAATGAAAAATAAATATCTTTTATTGAATTACCTGCCCACAGCTGATGGATCAAAGCGAAAAACCAATATTGCGGTTCGGTCACGTCGAATGGATACACAGCAAAGTATGGCAAATAATAATTCGTCGATCCGGTTGTAATTTTTTCAGAGATCATTTTTAAAAATACATAACCATTTAAAAATAAGATGGAATTGGCGTAAAAAAACAAACAAAATCGAAATATTCGATTCAAGCTTTTCATCGATTTGTCCACGATGATTTTATGCTCAGGCCGCATTGGTTTCTCGGGGTATAGTGCCTTTAGTGTTGTAAACATATCAGTAAGTACGACTCTTCCGTGGAACACTGCTAGAAGTTTTGATATGCTAAGGATTGCAAAATCCAAACACGGTCCTGTGAATATCACCCCTATAAACTCGCTGGATCCTGTTTGTATCACATTTAATATATAGGAGACTTGTACGGCCACTATTAATATTACAACGGTCAAACTAACAAAAAACAACCAGTTTGTTTTAGCGTAAGATTTAATGCTGTCAGTTTTATTGCAGTAAATGTCGAATCCAAAGAACTTTGAAAATAGTCGAATTAAATAAACAGAGTTGTCAAATCCACCCTCATCTTTCAATGTTTCATGCTTTTTGCTTTCCATTTTAAGCATAATATGTTTCAATTGTTGACGTTTTGGAATATTTTTATTATAAAGAGTTACCGAGTTATTCATTTTGAATCTAAAAAATACTTATTATGCCGTAATTAATGATCTGCCCAGAGTAAAGACTGAGTACAAAAATGCGTTTGTTTCTACGTGAGGACAGTTTGGTATTAAATAGTGAAGCCAGCTTGCAAGGTAAAGACGCTTGATTTTGGAAAAAGAAACTGGTTTTCACATCGTGAATTTTTAAAATGCTTGAGCCTTTTCGAATAATTTACAAGCTACATTGACACCAAAGAAAGTGTCATCTTCTAGCGCGACACGATCGAATGATTGACAATATGATTGGATGGAAAATATTTGCGCTTCTTTGAAAATATTCGTGAATAATTAACAGCCCAACTCAGATGTCACGTTGTCAGCCACAAACGAAAACTTTAAAATAATTATCGTTGGCATTTTAAAAGCGTCAGATAGATTAAAAAAACCACGTTTTCTGCTAGATATGGAAATTGAAATTTTGCGATAAAGTTAAGTCAAAATGAATAACGGCACATATGAAACTCATGCAGTTTTTTTATCCATCTATTCGATATCCAGAGGTTTTTTGATTTATTTTCGTGTCTTTTTGTATCAGGCACCTGAAATAATAAACCTTATCAAGTCTTCTTCATTAATTATTCAACCAATTTATGGACTTTTTTTTCAAAACTACGGATGAAAGCTATGTTTGCATCCACTCACCCTCTACAAGATCATAAAAACTGAGCATATAAATAGCGATTATCTAACGTGTACAATCCTAGACGCATCCTTCAATCATAAACTCTCATCAAAGAGGGGTTAAACGACCGAAGAGCACCCAGTCTAAACGTTTACAAGTTTTGATTCGCTCGATGTTTTTTTACATCTTACAATAACCACTCTGTCCACGCTCATACAAATATTTTATATTATTTCTACTGGATATAAAGAAGCCTACAAATCTTTTAAAATCTGTCTAGAAATTTATTAGTGATATAAAAAAACAACTAAAAATAAGGCATCGCAATTTATTGCCAGTCATTGAAAATAAATACAAAACATTTTTTTTGCCATTTTCGCCAGGCCAGTTTTGCTCATTGGATGCATTTTCAACTGATGGAATATACAAAAAAAAAACTCACCTATTTATACCAAACTGAGGTATTCCAAAAAATTATTAGTTTAAGAAGTATGACAAACAAATAGAGATAATTAATTATAAGCCAAATTGCATATCATAATTAAATACTCTAAACCAGTGCTGATTTAAATGGAATAAAATATGTGAAAGTATTATATTATTAAGTAAAGTATTATATATATTTACATAAAGATGTGCTCTATTTATTTGAAATACAATGCCTTTCCACCATGAATTGACAGTTATCACAGTAAAAGTGCCAGACATTGTTAAATACCGTTTTATTGTTTAAGAGCCCAATTTAAAAAAAAATGTTAAATCAGACTTAATCAAGAAGTTGACAAGAAAAATGATTTTAATTAACAAATACTGAGCTTGAGCCTGCAACCTTCTGATCGTTAGCGAAATTAATTATTATAGAGACTGCAGCTTCTACGCCATAAAAATAATAAAAAATCATAAGTCGATCAATCTTATTTTAAATTAGCCAACTTTGGCAAAAAACTCATAATATTTTATATGAAATTCGTGAATTTGAGAACGAAATTATTGTACAGTCATGAGCATGTGATACATTATTTATTTGATTTCTCTTGTTTGGATGAAATCTTTCACTTTTAAAATAGGCATGATTGAATATAAATTTTCGCTTTTTTTCAACCTCACCATATTTTGGGCTACATAAACGAACAGGGTCAAGATCATCGCATCGTGACTCCCAATAGAAGAAAACATTTTTACAACCATTTCACTCTGAGAATTTGATGTCGTATTGACATTTTTTTGACAGCCATTCGTATTTGTTTTTTTTTTACCAAGCTATTTTTTCCTTTTTTACTACATTTGTTAGTTAAAGCGGTACACGAATAGAAGTATATAATTTATTTATAGAGCAATATCAGCGTTAAATTAACAGCTTTTCAAAATTTTATAATCATCATTGAAGATACATAGATATAAATATATATTTTTTATGAAAAAAAGGGTCAATAATTTAATAATGCTCATGAATGTATGTATGTATGTATGTATGTGTATGTATGTATGTATGTATGTATGTATGTATGTATGTATGTATGTATGTATGTATGTATGTATGTATGTATGTATGTATGTATGTATGTATGTATGTATGTATGTATGTATGTATGTTGAAAGTCTGCAAAGATTTTAATGAAATGAAAATATTATAAATGTTTTATACATATATACATACATATGTACATGGTGGAATTAAACGAAAATATTATTTTAATCTGAATTCAGGGCTAATTGAATATTTATTTTTTCATCAGGCTTCTCTACTCTTAATGAGTTGTGAACTTTTCATACAGAATAATATCAGATTTTTTTGCAAGAGAACTGTTTGTTATTCAACCGCTCAATCTTGATTTTATGGATAAAGTAAAAAAAGAATTGAATGAAGATGGGAGTTTTATTTAGCTCATGGCCTATGTTATTTAAAAATTCAACATTTTAAACACAACAAACTAGCAAGAGGAATATTACAGCCTTTAAAATGATCGTTGTAGATACTCAAATATGAAGACGACAGAAAAGATTGCTTCTAATATTTTGTTTTAATTAATAAAAATTTATGGCAATGGTTTTGTTTGTAATGAAGATTATGTGAAGTATGTTTTGAATATCAATATGAAGTACGCGTCATTGTGTACGAATTGACCGATTTAAATTTTCTCAAAAAATGCATTAACCAACATTTATTAATTTAAATGGATTTGGGACACTCGATTTGTCGATTGTTCAATACTACGCCCATGTCGATATCAAAGGAGATTCCAATCAGGGAAAGTGATGCTGATGTCAGAACTGAACCTACCTACCTACAAAAGGCTCTTTGGAATACTTGACATAGATATTATGGGCATACCATTATACGGAGTATTATTTTGAATATTTTCAATTCACTCTATTATTACAGCATATAAAAATATGATTGCCTTTTTTATATTTTCATTAACATTGCATAAACCCTCGCTCACATTTTTATAAGCTACTAGTCAGTATCCGGCAAGCGTTGCAATGCCACTCAAAGAAATGAAGTGCTTGTGTTTATTGAAGTGCTTTCAAATGCACAATATTTAAGATACATAATTTCACTAACATTGATCGGTATCGATGACATTTGCCTTCGACATTTGCTGTTTGTCTATGGGTCGACACACACGCCACCTAGTGAAAAATTACTGTACAATGCCTATAACCTTTGCGCAAATGCAACTATAAGTTTTCAAAATGAACGGTATAGCAGCGCAAAAAATATGAAAAAACATTGATGTTTATATAAAAGACCTACAATAATATTTTCGATGGTTTCGGCGGTAACTTTGTGGAAGTTCATTTTAATATAAAATTTAAAATACCTACAATAAGTTGACAAAGTTTTATCATGATCATATGAACAGTATTGCAACGCACATAATACGAACAAACAAACAAAAATTAATTTTAATATATTTAAATATAGTAATCTTACTTGCCAATGGGTAATACTTAATTGGTATTTTTCTAAAATACATTTATTTTCAAACAAATAAAACACACTTAAACACACGTAAATCTTCTACATATGATTTTATAAAGAGTGCAAAACTTCAGTTGAGTGCTTGCGATGAGCGAAACCGGTCCTGCTTTTAATAAAATTACATATGGAAGTACAAAGTACCGCAAAAGTGTTATTTTTATATTTTTTAAATAATGCCTTTCCGCCAAGTGGTGACAGTTAACACCTTAAAGGTGATGGCTCTCTGTGCTCTTGTTTTTTAATTGAAAAGACTAAAAGCCTTCGAGTATTTTGACACCGTGCATCCTATGAATATAGTTACGCCCCTGCGCCAATCGCCACCATGGCAAATATTTTATTCTAACATGCCGTAGCATTGACATTAATTCGTTGTTAAGCTGCGACATTTAACCTTTCGAGATTTTAATAAAAACATGTTATATTTTACGTTCATGAATTTCACTTAACAATATAATTATAGGAGCATAATGCCATTTGCTAAGGAATGTTTTTCGTCTAAATATGCTGATATTTTTGAAATTCTTCGAGTATGACGTCACCGTTCAGGTTTTCGCCAAAGTATTTAGATTTTTTCAATATTTGATCGAAGGTTTTTTTAACAATACATGTTTTCTTAATATTTCTCTTACCAAGCCGCGACCTTCTGAAAGTCTTGAATGTTATGCAACGGAATAGCACCTCATATTTACAGTTTTTTTTTGTTGTTGTTGTAAATGAAGAATTTTCTAGGCATTTGATCTTTGCTATTGTAAAGAAAGATTGCGTTAAAATGTTAATTAGATACTTGCTTCGTATATCAGGAGGTAGTTTTAAAAATTGGTCAAATCGATTTTATGAAAAACTGAGAAATTGAGATATGTTCATTACTCTTTCCTCATACGTTTGTGTTTACTAGCAATATATTTTTAAAATATGTTTTAAATTAAAGAATGACAGATAATGTGTAAACAAACTTACAAAAAAAAGGTCTCAAAAGTTTAATCTAAAATTGGCAGTTAAAAAACGATTTTGGAATTGACCAGTTCTGAAAATTACCTCCTGATATGTAGGGCTTAAATAAACAGTCATTTTCTTTTTTGGAGTAAATCTTGGTGGCTTGGCGATTGTGTATTCGAGTAATCAGCGATTATTGGCATCATAGTATTTGTTTACGATGTTTCGTCCTTTGGTGATGCCATGGTCTCATCTTAGTCGTCTCTGAAAAAGAAATTGGATGAATAAATAAACGACAGTTCTCGTAAAACGATTTTTGTAACGATGCTCTATTGTCCATGTGATTCACATTGTTCGGTGGCTTCTGTGATGGATCTCACCTCACAGGTTCAAGACCATGTACGAGCAGCATTATTTCTGTCAATTTATCGATAATTTTCGAAGACAGCGTTTGTGCTTTCATCCGACCCTATACGTGGGGAATAGAGGAAGCGATCTGCTAAGAACTTTTCCTTTCCTTTATATTCGTAGTCTATTTGAAGAAGAGAGGTTGAGCAACCGAGTAACAAGAGGTTCTGGTAGAAAATATATGTTGAGATAATCTACGTCAAGAGTCCATATGCTCTACATTGGGAGACGACATGGTTAAATACAACTAGTTGATGCAAACGTTGAGCAGTACTTAATCATTAAAGATGTACACATATTGTTTGAAGGAGCCATCTAGTAAAATACATGTTATTAAAACCAAGAAAGTGTATAAGGGTCAAGAATCATTTATATATTTGGGTGTACAAGTTGATTGTCCTACCACCTGTCGTCACGCAGCCGTTGTTCACGGCCGACTTCCATAACGCTACGCGATCAAGAAAGGAGCCGAATTTACTCCTCAATTATTTTCCTCGATACAGAGCTGCACGGGACTGATCTTTTAATCATGCACTGATCTTTTAATCGTGCTTTAAGAAAAAGAAAATTATGTCTTGCCCAGCCACTTTACAGAGCTGCTATTAATTGCATCCGTATACTTTAATCTTGGGGTGTTGGGGGTTGCAAAGGAAGATTCAACCATTTTTGCATCTCTTCCGTAGTACGGAAAAATAGTTGAATCTTCCTTTGCACCCCCCAACACCCCGTCACCATCCGCCACTGACTGAGAGTACACGTTTCTATCATCATTTGTTAAGCTAGTGTGTTATATGTAGAATAGAAAAAAACTTGGAACATTGCTGAAAGAAGTGTTGTGAAGATCCTGTAAGAATATTGTGAAAACATAGAGATTACACAGTATCCTTTACTATAAAAAAACAAAATTCAAACGATTCAAAAAATAAACATAAACAATTGAAGTGTTTCCAAATTTAAAAATATCATCCGAGTCAAACTGACGTGATTATAGTAGCGTCATACTGAAATATAATACGAACTGAGCATACCGAAATGTGATATCTTTGCCGGAGATCATATATCTCACATGTCTTGTTTTACCGATTTCGATTTAATGGCAATAAAAACACCGAAAAAGAGAAATGCATTACATTTCACCAATCTTTTCCTTAATGCCAATTGTCAATTCAAAATACATTATCCAATAAATCAGTTTATATCTAGTAAAGTTTTGTTATCTTTTATCTAGTCTTTTCTGCTTCAATGGTTTGCACCCAACAGGTTGACGACCCGTGCTAAAATAATTAATAAAAAAAAACAGCTTAGGTTTTGAATCTATTACACGGTTTTTAGAGATTATCTTCTAATGTGCTTTTATCCACAAAGGAGATATTTAGTGTACGGGAAACGACCATAAGAAACCAACGATAGGTAATCCTTCAGATGGTTAATTCAAAGCTTTTGCATTTGACACAATTATGTGATGGTGTGATTATCAAGATGGCTGCCGACAGTTTGCTCTATTAATTAATTGCTGAGTGTGGAATAATCTAATTATATATTTAATTAGCTATCTTTAATTTTATTTTTGGTCAGGTTTGAGCAAGGCTAGGTTTGGTTTGTTATGTTTAAGTTTAGGTTAGGTTTGGTTTGTTAAGGTTAGGTTTGGTTTGATAAGCTTAAGTTAAGGTTAGGTTTGGTTTATTAAGGTTAAGGTTATGTTACGTTTGGTTTGGTTAGGTTTTTTGTTTCTTTTTAACACGTATAAATATTACTTGTTCCAACACGTAGAAATATACATTAGCAATTAATTAATAGTGAACACTTTCGACAGCCATTTTGAACTATGTGTCAAATGCAAAAACATTGATTAAACCCCTCACGATATTCCACTGCGCGAAGGTCTCAATACATTATATCTGATATATGTGATGCTGGATGAAGGGTCATGTACTCTGTTCGAGGCTGACCGGATTTCCCCATTTCATTGAAGGAATGCAAGTAGAATAATACCCACCAGAACTTCAAGCTACATCGACAGAACGCGACCGGCTCGCAGTCAGTTTACTGTGTGGTTTTATTCGATTATTACCGGCGGTACAAATAAAACTGGTTGTCTCCCATATATTGTATATAATTATCTCAAAAAAAAAATAGTACGTTTACATCCTTGAGCGTATTGACAAATTTGTTTTGTTTGCGATTATTCACTGTGAAGTCGGAACTGTGATTTATGGTATTTTTTTTTTTTGTTATGTAGCAACAAATTTTAATTGAGAATTTCGACTTGATGAAATTTGAATGTACAATTTAAATCGATTAATTTTTGTCCTTTTTGAGTTTTGTCACTAACGACCCGGGTTTCGTCTTTCGGCATTTTTAGGCGTTTCAAGTCCAGATTAACTTAAACTGACACTACTTTCAGTTTTAAAATAACATTTTTTTTAAACCATGTATTCCTCACGGAGTTTATCTCAACATATTTATTTATACGAGAACTACTTGGTTCTCACTCCCCAAATTGAGAGTAAGGATTGAAAGCATACGAGGACTAGAACAAGACTAGTGGTTACCTAAGCGCGCTCGCTTTTTGGGAAGGGATTTTTAAGAACATCCTTTGCCTACGGACAGAATCGATTTATCTACTGTAAAAATCTGATCGTACGGGGACTCAAACCCGGGCGGACCGTCACGTATGCGTTGAACAGGGTTAACCACTGCACCACGGACCGGGTATATCTTACTACTTTTAATTAATGATTTCGACTGAACGTTTTTATTTTTAACTAAAACAAATGATGGCGCATTGATCGAATGGAACAAATTTTAATCGCTATGCTGTTATTCATTTGTTTTCGTTTTTGTATAATTCAATATCTCACAGAAGGTTAAAATGACGTTTAATTTGTATTATGGATATAAAGATTTGTACTTTGGTTCAGGAAAAGTCAAATCGGGGCTTGCAAGCCGTTTACTACTCTTGGAACTCGCATAAAAAGCTCTTAAATGGTTTTGTTTGTTAATGTACACCAAAATCGTATAGGGAATTATAAGATCTAAGTTTAATAAGGTAAATGTACCAGTAAGGTAAATGTACCGTTAAGGTAAATGTACCGGTAAGGTAAATGTACCAGTCGTTGACCATGTACCAGTAGTTGACCTTTTGAGAACAAAATGGCCCAAAATAATAAATGCAGATGCCGGATTGTTGTAAATTGTAAAGTTTAGAAGATTTAAGGTATCTGTGGTCGGAATGAGCCACTAACACATCACCATATAGACAATGGAGTGCCAGGGTGGCCATTTGAAAGCAACACCTAGTGAGGAAAGTGTATTTTTCAAATTTTTTAAGTGATCAATCTAGAAACGGTGTGTACCTTGTTCTTGAACCACCCATTGCTACTTGATTCAACCAAGAGTGGTGTGACAGAAAGCCCTGAGGCAACTCTGACAGAAAGCCCCCTGTTTAAACATGGTCAACTACTACATTTTTCAATTTGTGAGATGGTCAACTACTGAAAAAAACATGACTTTTTTTCAACAGGCCCTTTCGTAATTTTTGTAACATAATATTAATTAAGACATTTGATCCGATATGAGTATAATTGCTTTGCCTTGATTCGGTACGATGCTAAACTTTAATCGTTATTTTTGTTGACATTTTCTCTTCAACGGTCAGCTACTGGTACATTTACCTTATGATATAAAATTATTTGATTTCAGGAGTAGCAGCTGATGATATTTTATAGATCATTCATTCTACCAGCAAATATCAAAAACAAACACGGCATAACTAAATATCGCCCGTGTTATGATGTAGATATAAATCTCGGATAGCAAATGGTTAAATGGTCATCCAAAAATCACTCGTCCAACGCGGATGAAGGGGTTGAAGTTTCACAGCACGATGATCATAAATTGTTTTACCAGGAAATACAATAGGTGAACAGGGCGGAGCTGAATGGGTTGCCAATTTTGAATGAGTAACTTGATCGTCCTGATTCACCCTTGAATATGATTGATTTTAATACACGATAAATTCAAACAATCGAAATAAAACAAATTTATTATGTCATGTAGAACCCACCGATAAAATTGGTAGGCATTTCCATGCTATGAACTAAACGATATCAATATAAACGACATGAAAATATAGGAAAATTTATCCGATTTTCTTATTCATCTAAATTGCAATAATAACAATTAAACTTCGTGATTTATCTGTTTTCTTTGTTATATTATATCATATAAGCTATACAAAATATTAGTACGTGTCAGTTAAAGTTCATTCGAAAGCTTTAAATACCTGAAGATGCCGAAAGACGAAACCCGGGTCGTTAGAGACAAAACTCATGAAGCAGCTCAAAATTAATTATATTTAATTAATTAATGAAAGATTTCTTCAGAAAACCATTTCTTTTTTCTCTTTTTAATAACGTCTTATCAATTGACTGAAATAAATTTAAAAATAAACATACTGTACATGTGGGTAGTTTTTAATGTTTTTAAAATATTTGCCTCATTCGGATTAAATATTTGACTACCACTGTCGTAGGCCAATGATATTTAACAACCCAAATCAACTACAGAACATCTTGTAATTAATTCATTATTGTGTTATTCAATATACAAAAGGAAGATTAATACGCTACGAAGCGATAACATCTGAAAAGAAGAGATATTCGGCCACGTTAATTTCGCTACATTGTTAAAATAGATTACTTCACACATAAAATGCAAATGGCATAGCGAAATATGTGTGTAATAATATATTTTTGAAATGCACGTGATTCTGTTTCGCCGAATTTAGAAGGTAGAATTTTCCCATGCGAATAAAAATTTGGACAAACACAATAGAATCTGACAGCTTATTAAATAACATAGAAAAAGCGTTACTTGCGAGGAAATCATTATCAGTTGCGTTCTGATGATGTATCATTTATTGATTGGCGAACTTAAGACTTATTCAAGTGTGGTATTACGTAAAAAATTGCTTGTTCTTTTACAGTTTTATGATTTAGTTTGTCGATTTTGATATTCGGTTCACATGAAGATGGTGTAATATTATTTGCTACCTAAGAAAAGAAGTTGCTATAAAAAAGATAAAATAACGCTATGTTGGTGTTTTTTATCTTTAACGAAACGAAAAGAATATCGTCGGCTTAAATCTAACATCGTGTAAATCATTTTTTTCAGAATTTTCTGTTTTGAAGAAGACGCATCTATTTCATTCATTTAATATCCAAATGGTAGTGGTCAAATTCCAAGTGACAAGTGACAATTTCGACTATCGTATTTGTACCTGACTTTAGTTTAAATTGTCTCCTGAACACTTAGGGTAAAATGACTTACACGATGTTAGAATTAAGCCGATGATATGTTTTTCTTTCAATACAAACAGTGCCAACATGAGAAAAAGTGATTTAACATATATCATAACTCAAGACTGCAGCCTGCATGTACCCAGTTTTTACCTACGTGGTCTTAACGAAAGCCATTTTTTATCAGAGCTTGTTTGTCTTGGAGGTCATTTTAGTCACCAGTCACATGGGCTGTTCATTTGATCACTGCCTGTTTAGGTAGACAGACACTTTCAGTAAGTAAATTTGGTGTTTAGTTTTTTAAATTGTTTCTCTTTTTCTACATAGTGTCTTTTTTGCCATTTTCTATTGAATGATTGTTGTGTTTTGTTTTATAGTTATGTGCTATCTTTATTATATTTGTCAAATGCATGGCGCATTGTCAGCATCTAATATTTTGCAATTGTAAATTAATAAAAGCATAATGCACGCTTGCAATCTTAATTTAAGTATTCGGCTTCTTATAGATCATTTTAACAGTTTTTTTTTTATGAAAACTCGTATTTATCAAATCACGAACAGAAGAATCAGACGGAAAAGGGTCCAAACAAGTCAGCTTATAATTGTGGATGTTTGTAGGATCGGACGTGTAGGAGATAGTGGGAAAGAAGACGCCATTTATTTTTCTGATTGTTGTCATTTTTTTTCTGTTGAAACGCGAAGACCGCTTTCGATTTTAAATCAGTTTTCTCATTTCTTTATGTGACGAGTTTACAATCCTGATGCTCTTGAATTTAAAAATACTGACTGCAGCTTCTTATAAAGTGTCCAATAGCAGGATATTTTCTCGTAAATCGTTTTGATCACGCGAGCTGTGTAGCTAAGTATTGACGCTAAGAAACATGTTCCACACGCAAGGAAAATTAATAATTTAAGCCGGTTAAAATATCAATTCTTTCCTGAGAGACTATTAATAATTGTAATATTTTAGTAAAAAAAGATTTATTTTAAAAACTTAAAACAATTACATGAATAAAATTACCATGAGCACAACAGCACAAAAAAAGCACAAAAAAAACAACAGAAATTCAAACAAAATCTTAAAATAATAAGGCAATCATATACAAATATAAATAGTATAAAAAACTCATTAAAGACAATTAAAATTTCAATATTATCTGGAGATTCTTTTTAATAATACTAATTTAATAATATTACGTGGAAAAACGCTCATTATAACATTTATTATCAATAAAATTTGAAAATTTTACCTTGAGGAATGTCTAAATCGTATTCTTTTTACAATCGATAAAATTTTCTTGGATAGGTTTATTAATTTTAAATAAGTAGAAAATTTATATAAAGTAAATGAGCAGTCAAATATACAAAATTATTTTACATTACACGGGCGTTGATTCAATTTTATATTGCATTTATATGGCGCGCTAACGTCGGCGTTCTTATTTCTGGTATTGTACTGCGCGCTAGGGTGCAGCGCTCTAACATCAGCGCGCTTATGTCGGGGTGCCCATAAAACCGATCAAAATTTGTGAAATGATTCTGCTAAGTTTATGAGCAACAGTTTCTGGCACAATCGCCAGCCAAATATAACTGCCAGTGAATTGATTAATTATTGAACATCAGAGAAAAACAAAACTTCATCGTAAGACATGCTTCGCGTTCGATGAAAAATCAATTTATCAAAATACTCGATAATTTATTATGTCATTAAATTCTGCGGTTATTTTGCATCAAAAGAAATTATGACAGTAAAACGCTACTAGTTTTATTTTAAACTAAAATACAATAATTTTAAAAGAGTCATACAATTATAATCAGCTCGGGTAAAACACTCGTTGGAAATTTTTCCCGTAATTGTTAATTTTAAATCATTGTTACAATCAACAATGACATCATGCATTCGGCAACATCCGTAAATATAGCGGTTTTGAAAACAAATTATAACTTACATATGCATCAGTTTATTCTGTCTAAACCACATGACGTGTTAGCTAAATGATTCACTTACTAGTCTTACTAATTTAAATGATATTACCATTTTTTGTACCGTCTAATACCGGATCATGAAAATCTTCCAATAATTTTTGTTTCTTATATTTAACTAGTATTGCTACCCGGCGTCGCTCGGACTAAGCGACCAATAATTATTTAATGTTATATCATTCGACATAATTATATCACAAAATCTAACATACAAAACAAAGTTAATATAAAATCACAAACTTTATTTAATTTGATGACAGCCCCGCCCCGCCCCATTCTCGCCCATTAAAATGTCCAAATTCAAGGAAAAAATCTAATTTGCTGTCAAAGAAATGTCAAATAATTAATACCTTCACGTAAATAATAAACATTATAATTAATAATAAAAGCCGGGAAAAGTTCAGTAGAAGACTAATTTATTACATTTTGACTAAATGTCTTCGCCGATAAAAATTCAAACATATTTTCTTTCATATTCGTTTTTATGGCAACTTGCAAAAATAATGCAAAAGGGAATTACAGACCCACATACATACATACGCCGTTTCGGTTTTATATATAAGATTCGCAGAAATTAATCTTAAAAGTAAATATTTCGAATAGATCACACATGTTCATTTAAAATGAACATGTGAATAAAAAAGAATGACCAACAATGCAAAAGGGAATTACAGACCCACAGACATACATACGCCGTTTCGGTTTTATATATAAGATTGTAATTAAGTATCAGAATGTGATGGTGACTTAATTTCATATTAACCATAATGTCTAGCGTTTAAATTGGTAAAGTTCTAATAGAATATTGTTTTGTTTTGCTTTCTTAATTTTTTCTGTTTCTTGGCTGTCGAGCTTGAATCTAAAAATGCCAACACTTTTATTTTATATAGATCGGAGCCAGTTTCACTCATTACAATCATTGTCAACTTGACCTGATGCAAGCGTGTTTTTTAATACAAGAATTGATAGATGCTTATGTAAATTTTCATGCTTTCTTATCATAATAATATGTAAAGTTAGATTCCGTGGTGCAGTTGGCAACGTCACTGGCTTCTGTGACGTTCGAGTCCCTGTATGTGCAGATTTCAGTCGATTTATCAATCCTGTTCGAAGAAATGGGTGTTTGTGTTGCTAAAATCCCTTCCCTCTCTTTCCGATTCCAAAAGCGGCGCGTAGTGAGAGTGGTTAGCTAACCACTAGTCCTGTCCTAGTCTTCGTATCCTTTCAATACCATCTCTCTTCGAAAAAAAGAGGTTAAGCAACTGATTAACAAGTAGATAACATATGTTAAGATAAACCTCTGTGAAGAGTCATCTTCAACTCTATAGCCCGGTCTGTGGTGCAGTGGTCGACGCCGTTGGTAACAGTGTCAGACTGTTTGGGTTAAATTCCCGGTTCGAGCAGATATTTTCAATCGATGAATCGATTCTGCTCAGAGGCAATGGGTGTTTGTATTGTTAAAACCCCTACCCACCTTTCCGATCCCAAAGAGCGACGCATAAGTGACAGCGACTAGCTTACCATTAGTCTTGTCTTAATCCCTACTATCTTCGAAAAAGAGATGTTGAACAACTGAGTAACAAGCATTTATCTTCGAAAAACACATGTTGAGATAAACTCCGTGAGAAGTCCATATGCTCAAAGTTGGGTGCGGAATGGTTAAAAAAAGGGTCTATATGCAGCACCTTGGAGTGAACATAATTGAAAAAATTGTTTGTTCATCTAATAATGAAAATCTCTGCTATTTTTATTGGGCGTTCTGGTTTTTGAAAGTGCGTACAATAAAAAAAATTCGTCTCAACATATCCTATAAAATTCTCACTGTCGAAACGTAGTCCATTTCAAATTAAGAACAATTCGCACAATAGCCGCTTTAATTTAATGTGTTCCTAATTCACTTTCCGCAGAAATGAAAAGTAACCCACGTAACTATTAGCGTGCGCCTCGCGAAAACTCTCCGTGCGTTGTTTCGTAACTGAGTATGAAAAAGTTAACGATAATACCTCGTATGTGGTACAACATTTTTTAGCTTATTAAATAAAAAAAAAATTGCACTATTCGCTTTTTGAATTTTAATTTTTCTTAGATTTGAAAACAAATTCTACATCGAAATTATTTTATAGTTGAGAGCAGATTTTAAATATAACATATTTACAATGGAGATTCTGTACGTAAGTGTAACTCGAACTGATATTCGAAAAAAGTTAAAGATAATATGATTTAGTTTTATAAATAGAATGAAGCTTCACATTGCACCAACTCTCTGAATTGAGATAATACATACATTTAATCTCCACGAACCTCATCAACAGGGCCGTAGCGAGGTCCAATGGTGCCTCGGTCAAGGAGTACATTTTGCGCTTCCTGTCATTATTTTAGCGCCTCCTATCATTCCAATTAAATGTGCCTTCCTTTTCAAGTTTATAACATCACTATAAACCATTAGAAATAATTCAAAAAACTTCTAAGGGGTTTTATTGTTTTTTATCACCATGCAAAGCCGTCTTTTGGCATGGTAGTGAAAATGCTAGAAATGAAAATAAAGATTAGCTTATCTTGTACCACTCTAGTACAAACATAAGTCAATAAAATAGAGGTTGTCCGCATATATCCGTCGGGTCCACGATGCAGTGGTCAACGTCGTTGGATTCGGTGACGAGTTCATGTGCCAGTGCAAGCAGTACTTTTTCATTCGATTTGACGATTCTGTTGAAGGAATGGGTGTTTGTGTGCTGTCTATAAGCGGTGCCCCCAAATGAATTCCGAACGAGCAGAACTGTTTGCTGTGGTCCGTCCTCACACGAGCCCAATAGGCCACGCTGACTTGATTGCAACTAAGGCTAACTTTATTGCATTTGAAAAATTTGCAAATTTATTCGGGGATCGACATAATCTCGATTCTTCACTAGAGTCAATACACTCGTCTAACACGACGGGCTCTCAGTATACGGATTATACACAGGATACTCTGTATCAAAATGATTTCAGTGGCTGAGCTAGTCACTCCAATTTATTTTATTATTATTTTATATTTTAAAGCACTTTAGTGCATGGTTCAAAATCAGTCCCGTGCAGATCTGCTCGGGCCATGAATGTGAGGGGTAAATTCCTTTTTCTAAGTCGATAGCGTTGTGAAAGGCGGCCATGAAACATTGGCTGCATATACACAACGGGTGGTGGTGGGAAAAACCAACTTGTTGTTGTCTATAAGCGGACGTGGCTGATCACTGGTCTTGTCCCAGCCTAATATTTTCTATCCATATCCTCACCGAACTGAAGAGAGATTGAGCGGCTATATAAAAAGCAGTTGTCGTAGAAAATATAATGTATAAATAAAATAAAAACCTCCATTAGAAGGCCAAATGAAACACATTTGGAGGGAAAATTGCGGAAGATATCATATAGGTAAAGTAGTAAGTAGAAGAAAGAAAAAAAAGATAGGGCTTGAAAGATATGAATAGTGTCGCCTCGCTTTTAGGTTTACATATACATGATGTGAGTGAGAAAGAATGAAAACATCACAGAAGTCAATGCATTGGATTCAAATCAACGTTGAAAAATTACTATAGGCTGCCAAATTGTCACATGTTGAATATTTCCAATACGTTTAAGCAGTTTTTTGTTACGAGTTATTGCTGGTGTAAAATTAAAATGATAACTGAAAGAAAGTAAGGTAAGACCAAGAGTTTTTGATAAGCTCACATGACAGACGCTCACTTTAATATCGACTGTATATAAAAGCAAAAAGACGTAACACTCAGTTTTTTTCAATATAGCCGTTTTCTATAATTACAATGTACACAATTTGATACACGTTATATCAAAAGAATGTAAGCTGCAATCGCCGAATTAGTATATAATTTAGTTTGGAAAAAGAACGATCCGTGAAATTTGCGACGAGCAAAAAGGACTTACACCGCATCAATAATATAATTTGTTCTGTGTATGTTACGTTCTTTTGCTTTTGTTTAGTCGATATTGTTATATTATTTACCGTAAAAATGAATGAGCACTTTCCTGATGCGGAAAAAAAACATGCGTGTAATTAATGCTCAAGATTTCACGAGATTTTAATGAAAAAGCGTGATTCGTGCACATTCAATTAATTGATTGATGTTCTACAAAAGTGTATGTTTTACAATTATATAATTTATATATGTTTAATATTACACAGTTATCATTGTAGTTGTGTTCTTGTATGAGTGAATAACAAATAGGACGTCGTAACAGAGTGGTAATGCTGTAGAAGTCATTTCTACACTTGACACTTGACATACACTCTGAGATATATGAAAACGTCGACCATTTTGATGATTTGATTATTTTTTTTTGTGGTATTGGTATAAAAATAGACCGACCATAATAACAAAGCTTTAAACCAGGACAAGAGCGAGAGTTAGGGGAAAAAATAAACAAAAACTACAAAATATTGTTTATTTTTTTAATAAAAGTACTTTTAAATTTAACGCTGTGGTATTTTTTTTTTAAAATATTTTATCATATTAAAAAAACAAATCAGAGAAAGCTTCATCCGACCAAATGTGTTTCATTGT
The DNA here is from genome assembly GCA_028554975.1 of Himalopsyche kuldschensis. NCBI lineage: Eukaryota > Metazoa > Arthropoda > Insecta > Trichoptera > Rhyacophilidae > Himalopsyche > Himalopsyche kuldschensis. Next base: position 6,727,056 of record JAHFWI010000005.1, read on the forward strand.
CGAGAAAACGAGCTCTAATGGTGCGGATATTCCTGGCAGACATAACATATACAGGATTCAATATTAAACAATCTAACCACGGGCGCCATTTTTAACGCCTTTTTATTTGAATCAGCATGTAATTCTGCCTTCGAAAATGATGCAGAGTATTTAAAGTTATCGGTTGGCATTTGCATCTCGCGGCACCAAATTTTGGTTAAATAATTTTGAGTTGAATCATTTTGGGCGTACAACCAGAAGTTTCGAAGCGCATCTTATAGTGGTGTGTATCAAAAACTGGGACAAAATACCAAACCATTCGGGGCTTATGTCTGAAACTGGGAAAATCCTGGCCAAGCCAGGAAGTATGGTAAGTCTATATATAAAGAGGTTTTATTCAGTGTTTAAACTTAAAAAAAAAATTGAATTAAGAACGGATGAAAAAAAGATTTGAAAGGTAACCGTTAAATTATATTAAACAAATAATTAGCATTATAATAATGCAATAAAATTGTTTTAAAATACCATAGTGTAAATTTCAGAAACGGCAAGTAAAAGTTTGCCAAATTAATGCTGTGAATTGTTTAATTTGAAAAGTGAAGGTGCTGTTCATTTCTAAGAGGTCTTTTTAATATCAGGGTAACAAAACCGATAGCATTTTTGTGTTTTATTTCTCTAATAAATTATCAAATCAAATCTACATTGGTTAGATTTGGAATACATTTTAAATAATGATCGATATGTACAGGAAATAAATTGTACCAGTTTTTTTTTAAATTTTGCCTTGAAACCCTTTTAATGATATGTTTTCAACGTGATAAATTTTGTGAAGTTCTTGACCTCATCGATTGAATAATATTAAAATTCTTTAAGCTCCCTAACACAGGAAGAAGAAAAGAGTGTTAAATACAAAGCATATCCTCGCTGTATTGAAGGCAGATAACTAACAAAATCGTAATAAATATCTCAAACGTGAGTCAGTCACACAAAAGACGGGAAATTTTGTATTTCATAACAAAAAATTATGTTTGAGCCATTTATCTTAAAAAAATATATTTTAGTAACTGATATGCGTTTCGACAGCTTACGCGTCGTGAACTAACGAACGTTGATGTGAGATGTTATAATGACATGTGGGAATCCTGATTTTGCTTCAAGGTTTTTCTACATATATTTCCTTTTATTTCAGCGATGTATGTTATTATTGAAGCTTCTCCAATTGCTAGTATTTAAATTCAAAAACTAAATATTTCATTCTGAGAATCACACCAAAATGGCAGTGCGTATATCGTACGTCACGGGAATCGAAAAGATTAAATTCTAGTTCACAGACATTTTCGTTATTGAATTGATTTAGTGATTTATGTTACGGCATAAAACGCATACTCACGAGATGTAGTAAAAACTATTAGCTTACTACTAGTTCTCTTCAAGCTCGCAACACCATCACAAAGATATATGATTCACGACTATTCGAGAATGTTCTGCGATGCGATTCCCTTAAGAGGAATACTTACGCACTTTCTTCTTGTGAAACTTAGCTCTGTATTTATGACATTTTAACACACATTTAAAATACAAAAAAGAAAGTATTTTTGTATAAGGATAACACGCGAAAAAATATTTTAAAATTATCAAGATTGATGCACTTGTAAATTTTATAAATATTTTAACGCAAATCTTAACAGGGCCGTACTGTAAATAATTCACACTGTAAAAACCAGTTATACTTATTAATTTTTCACACTTCCTTGTTTGGCCATTAAAAAAATTGAAAATCGTGTATACCATTGAAACCAGTCCACTCCTACTGTGGAGAGTACATACTTGTAACAAAGATTTTTCAACGAAAACTAGTAGGCACTCAACCTTAAAGCCAAAGGGCAAGAATAGAAAGATATTCTAGGACAGGATAAGTGGTTAGCACACCTCTTTTACTATGACACATCTTTAGAATCTGATGGACAGGAGAGAATTTTAGACATCAAAGATATAAATTCCTTCGAGCATACATTGTTTGATCATTTTTTTCGAATCTTTGGTAAACTTCAGAAGATGGTTTGTTCATGAACAGTGATCTTCAACCTTTTTACATCCGCGGACCTTTAAAAATTAGAAAAATATTTCGGGGACCGGCATCAATCAGATACACATATTTTCATACAGTCTGTTCTCGACTTCTCTGGCAAATATTTTATTCTGGGGACACAATTTTTTTTGAAAACTATACTACATTCGCTTATTTTTTAATATTTCTTTCTTTGAATACAATTCGACTAACAGCCGTAAGATGGTGGAACGGAACCGGTTGCAAATTGAAAAATGTTTACTTGGATAATAAATTCAAAAAGTAACCATTGAAACGTCAAGTCAACGTTACAAAGAATTTTCAAAGCAAATAAAATAACAATAAATTGTAAGTGCAAGATGCCGTTACCTTACTTTGAATGGTTCTAACCGACGTGGCATAAAATTACCTTTTGGTCGGAAAAGTTTGTTTTAACCGTAGCATAGCAACCGTAACTATATCTTTTATGATAACTTCAGAATCATATATCATTGAATTACGGAGAAAATCTGAACAATTTTAATTCTAAAGATATTATTATTTCCATCATTAAGATCATTAAGATCTCTCATTATTTCTCAGAAAAATGGTTCGAATTGTAAAAAAATATGCCTAAGGTAAGTTATTATTTTTTTTTTCTTGCTCATTGTTTTCATATAAATAGTATGATCAATTCAAACTTGAAACAGGGTCAAGAGCAGTAAGAACCTTTTCAAAGTATGGTGTCGATGTGTTGCTGGTTTTTTGTCATCCAAATTGTCGAAACATAAAAGTTTTCGCGCACTAGCAATAAATTTCACGCGGACCGCTGGTTGAAGAACATTTTTCTGGAAGGTATTTAATGCGCTCGTGGTTGAAAGCACGTACGCGAGTAGGGCGGCACAGTTGCTTAATGCGACCCTGCCCGCATTTGTATCGAAAAGTGGACACGATTATGCTATGCGAGCATACTCAATGCCGTCCATATTGACTCGAAAGAAAGCGTTACGACATAAAGAGTGGAGAAAGGCGGACCGTGTTTTACTTTTAGGTAGCCATCTTGACCGTCTGGGCTATTTTTACTCTCAGTATTTTTACTGCAATGTAACCCACCGCATAAAAAGAATGTTCAATATCAAAATAATAAAACATTGTTTATTGTTTAACCCTAGATAAAAACATCTGGAATTATTGATGATATTAAGCAAAGGTTCATGACTCAGATATTCTATCTACAGATTACTATTGAAAAGTCACTTTGCTTGACTGAATTAACCTAGCATTGAAAAAATACTTATTCCTTAGTAAATATATGGAGATTAGAACTGGTTTCACTCATCGTGATCTTTTTCAACTGCTTGATGCTCGTGAAAAGCTCTCGATTATGACAGTATAGTGAAATAAACGAAGAGATAGTGAGTTTTTGTTTCTTATCTTTACTTTCGAACTGAATGTGGAGTATGTAAAGCGGGATCCAAATTTCCTGGCTTTGTTTCTTGCTAAAATGGGTGAAGATTAAGTCTGTATTTCCCTTTCCTGCATGTAAGCTAGCTAAGTACTGACTATCCAAAAGATTCAACTGAAGGGCATTATGTGGAAAAATACCCTTACGACAATGATTATCTTGGAATCATTACAAAAATGTTCAATTCAAATCAAGCTGTTGTAGTTAACTTGAAAAGTTTACTTTTCTTATAATATATTATACATGGCAAGTACTTAAGTAAATAGGCGAGCCTAGCTCGCACTTTAAGATTTATCTCTTAGAGCTTTTAGATGGAAGCTGGCAAAGCTGGTGGCCTTTTCCACGTTTGCCTCTGCTATTAGAGATATTCCTGTAAGATTAGAAAATGTATAGCATCAAGTCCTGAAGATGTTGATTTTTACACATTAAGATTTTTGCAGCACGGAGTGTGAGAGCGAGGTGAGCGACCCACTTCAAGCCCTCCATGAATCTTCTCCTTGAAGCCTGAGATTATACGCAGGCATTAATTACTAGCCCTTTGTAGGAGAAGCGGTTTGTTTTCGGGGATGTTTACATATCAAATGTGGGAGGCTTAATGCATAGTCGGTTAAACTACCATGCTTATAAAAGATAAACTATCTATAGTTATGTTTATACGCTGTATTAAGGATATTGTAACAAGTGTGTAGAATCATATGGAAACATCGCAAGAATCCAAGCTTTTGAGTGAAGTTTCTATTCAGACATTTGAGTCATAGGCAAAGCTTAAGCGTCAATCACTTCATTAGTTTGGAATGACGCATTATCAACCGATAGACATCATATTAAAAAATGCATGGTTTAATTATTCAGTATTTACGGGGGTCAGTTGCCAAATTAAAAGGTTATTATTTAAATCAAATCGTCAATTATTCAACAACAAAATACGATTATTTCTAAGCAGCGTATTATCTTTTGCTTTCTGGGTTAATAAACAATAAAGGTTGTGACCTTTTATGTATTTTTTTTTAACATACAGAATAATAATTTACATACTTTCGTAAATAATAATAAATAATTCTAATTTATAATTTTTTTAAGGCAGTAAATTTTAGCAAGTTTACTTTAATATGAAATTAAATTGATACCTTCGTTATTCCACGTATTGTGTAAAAATCAGTGACACGTGTTTCATCACTTTGTGATGCATCTTTGGATTTACTATTATTATTTTAAATAAATAAAAACAAGTTTTTTAGTTCAACTTCCACAAATAATTTTATAAAATCAGGATCGGTTTCACTCATCGCTTGCATCTTCAACCTTTCTAAGATAATTACAAAAGTAAGTGTGTTTGAAGATGCTTTTTAAAGAGGCAAAACACGTGTCGCTGCTTGTTTTATTACAATACATGGTATAAAAATATTATCAATTCAATTTTATATTCATTATTTAGGGCATAAAATTTCGTAAAAAACTTTAAAGAATTTGACTTTTATATTAGCAACTTTAATAGGGACTTGGGCGTTAGCCTAATCCCCTTCATTTGTGGGGCTGCGTGTTGAGAAGAAATCTGTGCAGCCGTTGCGGCGCTGGCTTCGGCTGGCGTTAGCTGTCTTCTACGGCAACCGGTAGGCTTGGTAATCGTGGTGAAGATGCGAGGATGGAGATAATGCTTTGGTCGGGCTGATGCTGGCGGTCGGATGATGATAGTGGTCGAGTACTTGTAGAATCTTGGCAACCATTGCAATTTTGCTTCAGTTGATTATGCATTCTAATAAGTCATGTTTGGTGTAAACACTCGGTTTCGGCTGGTAAACACGCAGCTTCCACGGCGACAGTGGAGTACAGATGATCGAGTTTGCTGGCGTACGAGGGTGATGGGTAGATAATCTTGATGATAGCGGTGATTCTGTGGTCGGGCTTGCGGGTCGTCGTAATTTGATGTAGGATCTTGGCGTGTAGGCTTGCTTCAGTCCTGAGTGTTCCATGCAGATTATTCCTTAATAAGTCATGTTTGGTGTAAACACTAGGTTTCGGCTGGTGTAAACACGCAGCTTCCACGGCGACAGTGGAGGCTAGATGATCGAGTTTGCTGGCGGTCGAGGGTGATGGGTAGATAATGATCTTGATGATAGCGGTAGAGATTTTTCTGTGGTCGGGCTTGCGGGTCGTCGTAACGATGTAGGATCTTGGCAACCATTATAGTAGCACGTGTATCAGTCCTGAGTGTTCCATGCAGATTATTCCGTAATAAGTCATGTTTGGTGTAAACACTCGGTTTCGGCTGGTGTAAACACGCAGCTTTCACGGCGACAGCGGAGGCTGGGATCGTCTGGTCGGATTTTGTGATGATCGGGTGAGTGATGGCAGCCAAAACAGTCGTTCGCGGCAGTCAGTAGTCATGTAGAGTGTTACTACCCCGTACAGTGTGCAGCATAATCGGATTGCTTAAGACTTCCCGACGGCTGGGCGATCTTCTGGTATGTCCGGATCGCGGTCTGATCGAGGTAATGTCGGTCGGGTGATGATGATGATGATAGTATTTGTGATGATCGGGTGAGTGATGGCAGCCAACAGTCGTTCGCGGCAGTCAGTAGTCATGTAGAGTGTTACTACCCGTACGGTGTGCAGCATAATCGGATTGCTAACACTAAAGACGGGGGTTCCCAGGCCTCGGCAGGAGTCCCGACGGCTGGGCGATCTTCTGGAATGTCCGGATCGCGGTCTGATCGTGGTAATGTCGGTCGGGTGATGATGCTGATGATAGTATTTGTGATGATCGGGTGAGTGATGGCAGCCAATAACAGTCGTTCGCGGCAGTCAGTAGTCATGTAGAGTGTTACCCCGTACAGTGTGCAGCGTGACGAGGGTTCCCAGGCCTCGGCAGGAGTCACGACGGCTGGGCGATCTTCTGGTATCATGTGGTCGCTCGGTGTCTTGGTGTTGGTGATGATAGCGGTCGTATGATGATGATGATAACTGTCGGATGATGATGATGATAGTATCTGGGTTTGGTCCGGTGAGCTGTTTAAAAACAGCTCACCAGTCCCAAAATACTGGCAGTTGTGAAATCGGATTTCAGCTCAGAGAGGTGTTCACACGGCGAGAGTTGAAGCGAGAATGTTTAAAGAATTAGATTTTAAAGTCACTTTTGAGGAGTTCGCTGTCAATATGTACTTACATGGTGGAATAACACATTGGGTTTATTGAGACACTTACAGCCATAAAATATTGGAACTTAAAATTTGTATGTACGTCCACATTGCAACTTCACTTAGGATAACTCTGTGATTGGTCTGTGCTCTGTGAAATATGATTGACCAAACTATTATACTTTTGTTTCCAAAGTCGTGAACCGTTCTGCTTTTGACGTTAGCCATCATTTTACGTTTTTATATCGCATGTACAAGATTCTTCTAATGAACTATAGTTCTGACGAAGGCCTAAGCCGAAATAGCTATCAACAAATATATAAAATAATTTATGTAGAACTAAAATACATTGTTATTTTTCTTACCGTATTATAATGGAGTTCTACCAAGTAAATTCCTACTCAATCAATCCAATTTTGATACTATACGACTAGAGACTCCAATTACTCGACATCTCAACTACTCGAGTATCGAGTAATATAATTTTAAAATACTCGAGTACTTGAGTATTCTGGACTAGTTCCAGATGTACCAGCATTTATATTATTAATTCAAATATTTGTATCTCAAAAAATGAAAAATAAATAAATAAGCTTATTTAATGTCATAAAAACATTTATTTCAATTTATAAAACATTTATTTTAAAAAATAATAGAAAATTAAATATCACAAATTTTAAATTGATTCGAAGTTTAGTTTTTATAATCCCCGCAGTAGTAGAACTCTCTGTTCATCTTCATTTATAAATTACGAGTATTTATTTTTTAACCATGTCCGCTCCCAACTTGGAGCATATGGAGAGTATATTTCGAAGAGAGTAGGGGATGGAAAGGATACGAGGACTCGGACAGAACTATGGTTAGCTAATCGCTCTCGCTATGCGTCGCTCTTTTGGGATATGAAAGGTGGGAAGGGATATTCAACAGCACAAACACCCATGCTTTTGAACAGATTAATCGACTGAAAAAAATTCGTTCTTACCGGGAATCCAACCCGGGCGGTTTGGCACGCAAGCCAACAACGTTGACAACTGCGCCACGGACCGGACATTACGAGTATTACTCGAGTATTTTTTCAAAATACTCAAGTATCGAGTACTTGAAAAATGGACGAATTTTCTCGAGTATCGAGTACTCGATACTCGAAATAATTGGAGTCTCTATATGCGGCTCAATTGTAGTCTAAATTCTGCGAGTTAAAAAATCAGGTATTGACAATTTTAGAGAGTTTTTCGTTACGTAAGAATATACATACATATAGCTCACAGAAGAATGTGTCCAAATTTTGTTTACGGATAAAATATCTGCACACTTTTTACGACTCCAACTATTAATAATTGGTTACGCAAACAATTTGTATTCAATTGAGTTCATTATATTATCATGCGGTCTTTAACGAACTCTATTGATACCAGATAATGGCGAATCAAAACCGTGTATCGAATGACTCGTCTTGGAAGGCCGGAGAGTTTTGTAGTCGCTGGAAGAAGTAGCACACGTTGATGAATAATATGACATAACATCAAACCGTTCATCTACAGACCAGACATTTATTTATTGAAAAAATACAATCAGGGCTGTGGAGTTGGTAAACAAATACGACTCCGACTCCGACTCCAGCATTTAAAAAAACACAAACATCAACCAACCTGCCAGTGGCCAAATTTGACATATTATAATGTAAAAATAAAAGGTTCAATCTTTTCAATATTTCTAACTACGACCAAAACGCCGCGACGACTCCGACTCCGACTCCAACTACGACCAAAAACCCTGACTCCACGACTTTGACCCCGACTCCACAGCCCTGAATACAATACATGTCATTACAGCTGACGCCAATGCGCCATGCATTTGACAAGTAGAAAAATGTATAACATAACATTATTGAACAAATTATGGAACAGAAATATATATATTAACTAACAAAGCAGTCATAGATATTTCTGAATAAGTCAAAATGTCAATAATGAGTATTTTTTAAATGCAAATAAAAGAACAGCTTATAACAATCTAACTAATAAAACACACTGTGATAGTGATTTTTAATTAAGCTTTTGAAGTTCACAATTTGAATTATTTTTAGGAAAAAAATACAATACAGTGGAACCCCGACCTTACGCTCTCGCATTATACGCTTTCCCGCGTGGTGCGTTCATTTTATATAGTCCCGGCATTTAGTTCATATTTAAAACTTTCCCGCATTCATCGTCTCCCGCATTAACCGTTTGTTTTATACGGTCCCTTGAAAAACGTAGAATCGGAGTTTCACTTCACATGATATTACAACCGATGTCAATGCGCCATGTCATATAACAAAACACAACAATCATTCTTCAGAGAATGCCATTGAAGACACAATGTAGAAATAAAAGGGACAAAAACAAAATACCAAGTTCACTGCTGAAGATCTCCACCTCAACAGGCAGTTCATTCATCAATCGTACAGCCTTTGCGACTGGCGACCCAAAAGACCTACGCTACAAGCAGGCCACGCATTTGTGACCACGTAGGTAAATTTAATCTGTGAGATTTCCAAATATTGCTATCTTTTCTAAATCAGATGTTGAACGACTGGATATTAACCAATTCTCTTGTAATCAGTTTTTATCAAAGCGCTGTGTTGATATTCTTGAAACCAAAAGCGAAAGTGACTGAAAAAACTATATTGTATAAAAATAATAAGTTTATTTACGAAATTCGAATCGTTTGAATTTTGAACTTTTCCATTAGTTTTGTCACTAACGACTCTGGTTTCACCTTTCGGCATTTCAAGGACACGAATGTTCTTGAACTGACTCGTTGTAAACAGTTTGAATCGTTTATATAAAAAATATTAATTCATTTATTAGACCATGAACATTATTTCTACAATATACTGACCATTTTACTAAAACCAAAATCAAAACCAAACGACGATGACCACACAGCCATATATATTAAAGTAAGCTGTTTCGAAAAAAATAGGGATCATAAATTTATTGTAAAATAACAAAAGCGATTTTCAATTGAAGCAATTCGTGGAGATTAAAAATGGCAACCGGTTACAATCAATAAATAGCTTAGGATGTTTCTACAATAATTTAAATAATTACATGCCAGCCGAATCAAAATTAGATAACAATTTGATTCGAAAATACTTTTATACTCGATGAAAAAAACGTTGAATTTCCCTCGATGCTGCATCCTGGACATAAGTTTTAAGACGCCATTTTCAGGATACAACAAATTAATTATTGAGAAAAATGTTAAATATTTGATCGTAAGAATTGTATTCACGAGTGTTCTAAGAAGTGCGATCGTGAAAACCTTGATAGAATTAAAATTATTAACATCTTATGATTTGTTACTACACATGAGTCATGGTTCATTTCATGGAATAAATAATGTTTGTTTCCATGTACCGTATGATGAAAATCAATATTATTGAATGCTTTTTTCTGCTTATCAAATGCTGATTTGTTTAAATATCAATAAAAACCTTTTTTGATTATATTGTCGATCAATTAAACGACTAGAAATACAAGCTACTGCAATTAAGTAAGAATGATTATTAAAAATATAAAAAATGGGGAAGTTTTTCATAAAGTCAGGCAAAAATGGGAAAAAATACTCTTCCACTCTAACGGTCATGAGAATTCTCAAAAATAATTCAACGTCACCATATCAATTCTCACAAACTTCAAAAAGTCTTAAAAATTTAAATTTTTGTCTATTATGTTTAACTGTATTTTGAAATATTTTCATATTTGTTTGAAATATTTGTGAGATCTTTATCAGTCTTGCTTCTTAGCTTTTGTATAAATTACGTCGGAGTTTTGGCCGGAGTTGAACTAGAAGTCTTGAAATCTTTTGAAAAGCTCTTTATTTTTTCATATAACATGTACAATATGACATTTTTTGAATCCTGGCTGAATTGGTTGATTGATACACATACATAGGAAAGGTAGGAAAAAAACCTGACAAACTTTATTTAGTTGGAGTTGGAGTCGGAGTCGTGTTTTTAACGACTTCAATGCCCTGCTTTCAAATGATTCTCACCATAAACATTGCACGAATGATTACATTCAAACATAGAATTGTTTAATAAGTGGGTTTTCTGTTTACAAATAAAATACTTTTCCACCGAGAATTGACAATTGACACCTTAAAAGTGCTCTTTAAATTGTGTTTAAATTGATTAAAACACACCTTTATAGTGGAGTATCAGTTTGCGAATGTGTCAGAATAATTAATTATATTTTGTGATTCTTATTTCAATGTTTTTTATTGCGTTGCACGAATTATGCTAATAATGACTCTCTACTGAGCTGATATCAGTTGTTTAAAATGGCTATACTCTTAAAAGCTTAATATCTAAGCGTGAATGTGCGAGTACTGATTCAAATGATAAGTAAAAGCGATTAGCAAATCCGTGTCAAGCGAGAATTCATTCGTCTGTTTTGTTTACTTACAACAATTGTAAAATAACTAGTTGGCGCAAACCTTTGGCAAATGTGCTTTCAATTTACAATTAAAATAAAGTGATCACTTGCTCTTTTCATATTGAATTAATATTCAAATTGCGGTTATATCCAATACTTATGTTAATCTAAATTCCTTAAAGTACTCGACAATATACCCCAACAACTTTTAGAAAATATACATGGCTGCTGAAAAATATATAGTGAACGAACATCACCGAGTGGAATCAAATGTTATTTGAGCTTGTCGAAAGATTGGAAAGTGGAAACGCTATAAACGAATTAAAATTGTTAAGCCTCTCCCTAGCTACATCTCAATTGGCAGGCTGACTCTACACTTTGAAAGAACAATAACTTCATCTTCAATACTCATCAAAAGGAACATTTAATTAAGCATCCCCTAGAATTCTGGAATTCTCATTTTGGCCTCTGGTAAGCTGAAAGAAATATATGGCCAGGTACAAGTTTTTGTCTATTAGCATTCAAACAAGTGAACGTTAGCGTGCGTTAGAGAAAATCCGTAGGATAATTTATCCAAATGTACTCAAACAATCTTCTTGAACTCTCCGATACCTTCCCGGTTTTAAATAGTCTTCAATATGATAATTATTCTACATACTAATTAATAAGTATAAGAAATAAGTTAACACTTAAATAATAACTTAAGCAATCTTTGCAATAGTAAGTCCGAAGATGCCTTTATAATAAATGAGACACGTGTCATAATTAGTAACAAAATATGTGGAATAATTAAAGCTTTTTTTTATGAAAATAAACTTCCAAAAAGTTACCGCCGAATCTATCAATAGTATCTTCAATATATTTTATATAAAAAATATCAAATAAATTTAGATCGCCGCCTTTTCTAAGTATCCGTCAGTGGCACAATTACTCTAGTGCCATGGGTTTACGTCTACTGCTCTTTACCACATAATATATTGCCGATCGTTTTCATACTTGTTCATTTACCATGGCAGATTTATTGATGTGAGAGCAAAAGCTTAGACTCGTTGTCATTCTACTTTTGTACAATGCCTTAATTTTTTACAACTTAAAAACGGTTAGATACTAGTTTCGAATATTATACGCTTTTGTTTAAGTATTGTTTTCGTGTCAACAATCTCTGACATGATTTTAATAGTATTATAGTATTTTAATCCTATTATCTAAATGAACTTGTCAGTTAAAGAGTTTTTTATTCAATTACTAGTATCGCTACCCGGCGTCGCTCGGACTAAGCGACCAATAATTATTTAATGTTATATCATTCGACATAATTATATCACAAAATCTAACATCCAAAATAGAGTTAAAATAAAATCACAAACTTTATTTAATTTGATGACAGTCCCATTCTCGCCCATTAAAATGTTCAAATTCAAGGAAAAAATCTAATTTGCTGTCAAAGAAATGTCAAATAATACCTTCACGTAAATAATAAACATTATTATAAATAATAAAAGCCGGGAAAAGTTCTGTAGAAGACTAATTTATTACATTTTGACTATATGTCTTCGCCGATAAAAATTCAAACATATTTTCTTTAATATTCGTTTTTATGGCAACTTAATGACCAACAATGCAAAAGGTAATTACAGACCCACATACATACATACGCCGTTTCGGTTTTATATATAAGATTCGCAGAAATTAATCTTAAAAGTTAAATATTTCGAATAGATCACACATGTTCATTTATAATAGAATTGTTTTGAGCAAAGGAAGAGTTAAATATTTTAGATTCGTAAAGCTAACATAAATTTTAAAAAAAACATACAAATATTTTCCGAAAATATATTAAATATCACTTTTAAAGTGTTCACTGTCAATACTTGGTGGAATAGCTTTATAATAAAAATCATTTAGCAAAAATAAATAATACCACATTTTTAGTACTTATTCCACATAAAGTTTATTGGATCAGGACCGGTTTCGCTCGTGGCGAGCATTATCAACTGATATGAAATAAAAAAATACAACGTTATTTATACAAATACTAAGCAAGACTAAAAAAGCTAAAAATATATTCCACCAAGTATTGACAGGGAACACCTTAAAAGTGTTAATAAATATCGACCACAAAGAACCGTGCTGCAAATAAATTTGTTAAAATACTTCATATTTCAATAAATTAAACACAAATTTTTGCGAAACCGGTCCTGATCATTTTTTTAAATAATTTGTATAGAATATATATATATAATACGAAGAAGTGTGTTATATTTATTAAAATATAATGCCTTTCCATCGTCAGTTAAAATTTTAAATGTGACAGTAGTTGATGCCTTACATCTTGATATTCTTGATGACAGTAGTAGTTGATAAATACCTATTTGGAGTGTTGGAAAAAAATCCTATTTAATAAACGTCGAAATGCAGAATGACGAGATTAGAATAAAGTTGCAAGAATAAAGATCCAATCTCGGGGTATGACTAAATCTGCAATCGAATAAAACAAAAGCGGACCGAGTATTTGAATTAAGAACAATCAACGACCAATCACAATTATCTCGACCAGGAAGTCTTCTGTATTAACGATTCGACCAATAATGGCTGCGCTACAAAAGGGATAATGGCTGGAATTCTGGCCAATTACAATTATTGATCATCGTTAAAAATGACCCACGACACAGCCGCTGTAAACAATGGCATTTTGTATTGGTCTAAATTATTTTACGACTGATCACTTAGAGAAAGAAAAAGTTGACCTCCAAACAGTACACGATTGGCATTTCAAATTATCTCATATAATAGTATCACCAGTAGCGCCCGAAACACATAATCGCAGGATATTAGTATGTATACGAAATTGCATATCGTAAAAAATGCTTCTTTCCATTCTTAGTCGAAACTTAAAATGTGTTTCAGTTTTCATCCAGGGACGTATACATGAACATAAAGCGTATATAACAGTGGTTCTCACGGAAAATTGTACTGTGGCCGCATCGTAAACATAAGCGGTCCGCATCGTAAACATCAAAAAATGTCTGATGGCCGCACCAAATTTCTGTTTTGAATCTGTTGTGTCTCAATTTCAATGGACTATTGGTGTTAATTGCATAATAATTATTTTATTTTCAGAGACCTTGTTGATAAATTAACTTGTAAAACCACATTTTTTAAAATATCAATCTATTCTATAAAGCTGTTGGTGGCCGCAAATCAGAACCACTGGTCTATAATGCTTTCTGTTAGTGAAGCTTAACTCGCTCTCCATAGGAAATGTTTCTCCATGTTTTTTTTATTCTGTATGAGACCAACCAGTTTGCTTTATTCGACTTGGTCGAATGTTCTATATGTTGAACTATTTTTATTGAAATGATAAATTTTCAATCATATCCACTCTCCACAACTTCTGTTGAGAGTCCATATACTCCATATTGGTAGCAGAAATAGTTATAAAAATATATTACCATAATCCAATTGTATTCGAACCTGCCAAATTATCAGGCTTCTCCTGGAAATAAGACTTCATTGCAGAACAATATAATAGAAGAATGCAACCTAATTGATCAACACCGTTGGTCAATTGATTAATTAATTTTTGTTTGCACAATGTTCCAATGAATCCTTTGAAGGAATGTGTCCAACTTTTCAGATACTAAAAACAAGAAAGAGGGAGCGATAGACTATCCTCTAGTTCAATTATATCCCCATAATTTTATCCATTCTCGAATAAGAGCAGTTGATCAATGTGCGGTTGCCACTTTAAAACTCATGTTTAGAATAAGCTCGAATAGAAGTATTGATTGAGTAGGCATTTACTTGGTAGAACTCCATTATAATACGGAAAGAAAAATAACAATGTATTTTAATTCTACATAAATTATTTTTAAATATTTGTTGATAGCTATTTCGGCTTACGCCTTCGTCAGAACTATCTGGCGAAGGCGTTTATGACGAAGGCGTTCTGGCGAAGGCGGTTCTGACGAAGGCGTAAGCCGAAATAGCTATCAACAAATATTTAAAAATAGATTATATTCCGTATTGGGAGTGGATTCGAGACTCGACATCTCAACTACTAAAATTTTAAAGTAGTAGTTTCAGATGTGCCAAAATATATATTATTAATTCAAATTTGTGTATATCAATAAATAGATGATATTGATTGAGTAGGCATTTACTTGGTAGAACTCCATTATAATACGGTAGGAAAGAACTAGAACGTCAGAACTACTGACGAAGGCGTAAGCCGAAATAGCTATCAACAAACATATAAAATAAGTTATGTAGAATTAAAATACATTGTTATTTTCCTACCGTATTAAAATAGATAATAAATAAATGAGCTTATTTTATTTCATTACATAATACATTTATTTCAATTTATGAAACATATATTGCAAAAATAATACAAAATGTCTCAAATTGTAATTTGATTCGAAATTTTGTTTTTTTATTCCCGCAGTAGAAAAAACTCTGTCTGTTGCTGTGGACGTCAGTTTAAAGGTTAACAATGAATTAAATTGTGCTATCTAGCTTTTCTGTCCGCTGTAAAACATAAATAAATTTGGAAATACGTATATCTTAATTTATCAATTACGAGTATTAATTACTATGGAATTTTTCAAATTACTCGAGTTTCAACTAATTGAAAAATGAGTATCGAGTTTTCGGTAATGTCCTAGACTGACTGTCGTATCTAGGACGCATGAACATACGAACCTAACCTAACCTAAACAATATGTATAAATGATATATTTTGATTTCTTCAGTTAAAGGCTTTTCAAAATATATCAGTTATACATATTGTTTAGGTTAAATTAGGTTAAATAAAGTTTAATAGACATTAATATGCGGGTTTTAATAGGTCCGTATGTTCATGCGTCCGAGATACGACAGTCAGTCTAGGGGAATTGGACGGAATTGTTTAGGTTAGTTTAGATTATGTTTAATAGGCATTAATAGGCGGGTTTTAATAGGTCCGTATGTTCATACGTCCGAGATACGCCAGTCAGTCTAGGGGAATTGTTTAGGTTAGGTGAGATTTAGATTAATAGGCATTAATAGGCGGGTTTTAATAGGTCCGTATGTTCATGCGTCCGAAATACGACAGTCAGTCTAGGACATTACCCCTTGACATGTTATAAATGTGTCATAAAGACGTATACATAATATACAAAATAATGTGTGATGTATTTATGTTCGATGACCTGCGCGCCACTGAATAACAACCAGACTAGGAATATTGTAGTGTGAACATTCTTGAAATAGTTTCGGAAAAACCTAAAATATCAATCTTTATTTGATTTCGTAGATTGTTAGTACAATGAGAAGACAAATATTTTTGTATTGATACGTAGAATAATTAACATACATTATTTACTTCATAAGAATATATTTTTCGAAGAATCGTTCAAATATTTTTGCAGTTCCTATCCCTGTTACAATTTTATTGATCGGTCTTGCATTTACATAGTAACCAGGTTTTAAAGTTTGCCGGACAATTTTGCGTTGAATGATAATATTTTATTATTACATATGTATTTAAAGTAGATAATTATAAGATGATAAACGCATCAAGTTATCATGATGATGATTCGATTAGGTGCTGGCTTAGTTCATAGATTGTATACCAATCTTCTTATTATTCTTGTGCGATACACAATTATATTTTCTTTCAGATTGTTTTCTGAGTTATTTCGGTAAATAAAAGAAATTTTATCTGTAAATAAACATGTTTAATATGATTGTTTACGTTAGGCTATAGTGATTCACCGTTTGAAAACCAGATGTCATGTACCTAAAGCATACTAAAACATCGAAGCTATTCTTAGACGTTGAAACTAGAGACTCCAATTCGAGTATCGAGTACTCGATACTCGAGTATACTCGTCCATTTTTCAAGTACTCGAAACTCGAGTAATTTGGAAATTACTCGAGTAATACTCGTAATATATAAATGAAGATTTAATTCCAAATTTTATTTTGTTTTTAGCAGCGGAAAGATAAACTAGATAGCACAGTTTAATTCATTTTTAGCTTTTAAGCCGAAGTCCACAGCATGGAGAGTTTTTTCTACTGCTGGAATAAAAAAACAAAACTTCGAACCAAATTTAAATCTGAGACGATTAATTCTCTATTATTTATGAAATATATGTTTCATAAAATGAAAAAATGTAATAATGAAATAAAATAAGCATATTTATTTATGTATCATCTATTTTCATATACAAATTTGAATTATTAATATATAATTTGGTACATCTGAAACTACTCGAGTATACTCGAGTATTTTAAAATTTTACTACTCGATACTCGAGTAGTTGAGACGTCGAGTAATTGGAGTCCCTAGTTGAAACACATTGTCAGAAAAAATTAAATTCTATTAATTAACATGCTGAAGAATACTATGTACCCATATGGATTTTAAAATGTTATTAGAATACGTCTTCTGTTACATATAGTCAATTTTCTATATTTTTTGACATCGGAGACAAACAAGGTGTTCAGAATAAGAAGAACTGTGATACCATTGATTAAATCAGTATGTCCGGCACTAGTCTGTAGGAAATCTAAAAGAGAAGAAGAGAGAAAATAGCCAAACCGATGAAGTTTAGCTCGGGGACAATAAACAAATTAGTCTGATTCCCCAGGCGCAATATAATTTTCGAAGCCCCATTTTTCGAATGATAAAAAAAGCATCAAAAAATATATTCGAAATTAGACACACCTCAAATAAGTTTTTAAAAATGTTAATTTCATTTTGTATCGTGTATGATTGTTAGTATGTCGTGAAAAATGTATGGTATTCCCCGCAGTTCACTAGAAACAATTCAGAAGAAGTAGCTAGATCACCCGCATACCGTACGTGATAATGATTGAAGACGACCATTGAAAATTCATTTTTTGGTGTGTCATTCTTGTACCAATTGCATGTGTCAAAAATATTTTTCCGTTTCCAAACTATATTACGTGGGCTATATTAATGTAAGATACTTTTGAGAAGCCCAAGATTTGGAGACCCCAAGCCGCGCGTCTCTTGCGCTTATGGGGTAATCCGCCACTGTTTATATGTCAATGAAATGCATAAAACGAACGTATTTTATGTCTACACTGTCTACAGCAGTGGTTCTCACGGAAAATTGCTCTGTGGCCGCATCGTCAACATAAATGGTCCTAAGAAAATGTCTGGTGGCCGCACCAAATTTTTGATTTTCAGTTTGTTGTTTGTGAGGTATGTCAAAGGACCTAAACATGCTTGTCATGTAAATATCAATTAACTATTGATATTAATTGCGTCTTTTCACATCAATTTTCAGAGACTTTGTTGAAAAATTAGCTTGTAAAACCAATTTTTTTCAATAGCAATATTTTCCGAGAAGCTATCGGTGGCCGCACATAAGAACCACTGGTCTACAGCATAGGTTCCCAAAGTGGGCCCTGGAGGGAGCTGAGGGGGCCTTGGGGGAGTAGGGAGCTCTGTGAAGCATGGCAAAAATGGGGTCACTATTTCCAAAATACCTTTCTAAAATTTAAAATACTGAAATTTTAATGCAACTAAAAAAATGCAAAAATGAAAATATTGGTCACAGGTACATCTGGTTCGTCTTTTCTCTTTAATATTTAATAAATATAAGTTACTCAACATTTTAATTATCGGCGTATCTTATTTATAACACTATAAGTAATACATTTTAGTTTTATTTAATTTAAATAAGGGTAATTTCTAAGGGGGCCGTGTATAATTTTCTGAAAGGAAGGCCATGGGTCAAATAAGTTTGGGAAACTGTGGTCTACAATCTACAGTATATAAAAAGTCACGCATTTTAAAATCATAGAAACTTAAGACAAAAATGTTTGACGTTTCTTATAGCACGGTTTTCTATTTGTTGCATTTTCCTGGGAATGATGCGACAGTACAACATTTTTGTCGATGAGGATATTAATAAATAACTATTTTTCTCTTCCTTATTACACTTCTAAAATCAAAAATGAATATGTAATCGTCTGTTTTAGCTTTATTGAATAGCAAATTGCTAATAATTCAGCGCGCGCGCATTAAGATTTTTTTAAATAATCGATTTTTCGCTCCCGGCTATTATTTTCTTAAATGGCCACACTGTTAATAATATATAATGTGCATGGTCAGTACAACAGCCATAAATTAATTGTTAAAAATAAAACACGATGATTAAACTTTCGAAATGGAATCAGATGATCGCTTAAGAGTGCAATCCATGTCCGGCTTTTGAACTAAATGTCAACTACATATTTTTTTATTACACACATGTATCTAAGTGTTTCATATTTTTTCATACTTACAATTTGTAAACGTACCTACGATGTTAACAAGAATAACAAAATCTCTTATATTTTTTGTATTGATTTACGGTTGAAACCAGATGACAATCGAGAACAACTCTCGATAACTAAGCTTCGAACTATTTAGTAATGGCGTGAATTTAATGGGTCAGAATTTAATTCAAGTTTTGGTCATTTCTTGCCCATCCACCACCCGCCACGGTCTGGTTTTAGCAGACAGAAATAAATGGTCAGTGAAAAATCAAAATGGTAAGTTAATATTAGGTCAGTAGTCACCGTATCAGTATGAATATGGTCAGTTATTAAATCAAACGCTTAGTAATGTTTTTAAAATGATCGTAGATTTTGTCTTGATTTTTGACGATTGAATTTTTGGATTGCCAGTTACGATAAAAAAAGTATTTTTTTCAGTTGTAAAGTTCACACAGTCGTTTTGGTGCTGTTTCCCTCTCACCACTTCTTATTTACCACAGCAAGGTAATGAACACCATTTCTTTTAGGTGGTATATATTATTTTAACTTAAATCCCTCGTTTACATAATATATATCTACTGACCCTTTTACAGAAAATTACTGACCATTTAACATTAAAAAAAACTGACCATTTATAATTTTTACCGACCGTCTTATGTATTTATTACTGAACATTTCTTTAATATTTACTGACCATTTACCGAATTAGAAACTGACCAAATAATTAGTTTCCTTTAGTAATATGGTTAAGCGGTTTATAAAAGGGGTCTAGGTGCTGAATCAATTTTCAATATTTCAACACTGGTGCATAACATTTTTTGACAGAAGAGCACGATATCAATTTTTTGATTATTTCAGAGCCGTATGGGTAAAAGTGATTAAATGAGATTTGTGCTTCCATCGTCTGTGAAAATTTCGCAGATTGTGCATTACTGTTTTCAAGTAACCATTTGGCTAAATTTTGTTTCACTCACTATACGAAATATTAATTGTACATAAATACATGTACTTGTTTTTTTAATGAATCGGATGATATGTTAACCGACTAAAAATTTCTGGTTAGTTGCACAGCTCTAATTATTTAAAAATATATTTTAGTTTAACAATACAAGTACTCCTCGACCCACGACGGTTCGACTTACGATTATTCGCATTTATGACCGAAAATGATTTTTTTCAATTTTAATTGCGTCTTCTAGCTTGGACCGCTGCTTTTACATATAATAAGACATACTGTATGCATTGAACCTTTAAACTCCCGGGAATTTTTTGCGAAATATCCGCGCAACTGATAGCTTTTATAAAAATAATTATATCTCTAAAACAAATGGGTAAAATAAAAAGCAATGGCAAAATAAAAGATTGCTTATAATTTAAGAACAAAGACCAGCACCGCAACTTGTAAGCTTTATAATTCTCTAGGCTAACAAATAAACGAATCCATTTTATCTACAGCTATATTGAAAAAAGAATCGGTCATACCAAATGATAAATTTCTAGGTATGAAAAAAAATCTCAATCCGCATTGAAATATATTGTATGGTGTGAATAAAGCTGATTTGTTTCGGTCTGTAGGATATAACACAACGCATATCCCAATAGTTAACCTTGTAACGCTGTTGATTATATTCCTCATTATAGCAAAAATATATAACGAAACCGAAAATAAAATTATGAATCGGTATCTCAAAGACATTATTTATGAAAGCTCTTATTCATATGTTGAAAACTATAATCATAAATCAGTGTAATCCGATAGCGAAATGCACCATAGTCGCTGGTCCCACACTGGACCGTAGAGTTCTGAAAGGTTAACCAATTGTTCAAATACGCATGTATCTGATAAAAAATGATTGTACTTACATACCTATATGTAAGAACGGATGTAGAAGTATTTTCAATATTAATTGAGTAAATATCGTTTTTTCGTTATTAAATAACTACAAATTTAACGACAGACATAGTAAACATATGTATATTTTATGTTGAGATATATAAATAAATATTTTTAATATATATTTTGTATGAAATTCGACATGCGACCGAAGTTCAGGAACGTATCTCGGTCGTCAAATTCGAGGATTATCTGTATTAAAGGTGGTATAAATCTTATGTATAAAACCGAAACGGGGGATGTATGTCTGTAATTCCCTTTTGCATTGTTGTTCAAACAAACGAATTGATTTCGCTCGCGAAAGTTTCGACGGTAAATTTGTTTCGTTATCAATGTGTGTGTAGACTCGAGTATCGAGTAGTACATATATAAAACCGAAACGGCGTATGTATGTCTGTGGGTCTGTAATACCCTTTTGCATTGTTTGTCATTAAGTTGCACATAAAAACGAATATGAAAGAAAATATGTTTGAATTTTTATCTGCGAAGACATTTAGTCAAAATATAATAAATTAGTCTTCTACTGAACTTTTCACGGCTTTTATTAATATAATAATGTTTTTATTTACGTGAAGGTATTATTTAACATTTCTTTGACAGCTAATTAGATTTTTTCCTTGAATTTGGACATTTTAATGGGCGAGAATGGGGCTGTCAATATATGAAAGGGGCTGTGAAATGTCAATGCCAGTCTGAAATGTTCATTTTAATTCCATTTTAATTGACCTAGACGTTTGAATTTTGAAAAAAGTTGTTTCAACTTGGCCCGTCTGAATTTACGCGCCGAGGTGAACATAACCCTAAACTGGTCCGAGCGAAGCCGGGTTCGAACACTAGTAATATAATAAAAAAACCTTTGTATACAATAAATAATCAAAGTTGTATGGGAAACAGACTCGACAAATATGGCGTATCAAAGTAGGGCACGATGATCAATCATCGAAACAATTGCTTTTCGAACAATTTCTCTTCTCTTTTGGCTCTGTTGTAATAACACAAATAATATGGGTTAATTGTGCTTACAATTGTAAGCATGAAAATAGTGTAAACACTTTGCTTTGCAAGTTTTGTTGCTGGCTTTGTTATGTGAAGTTCGTGTAAACAATATGAGCTATTTTATGACAAAACATGAAACGGTTCTCACTTTTGCCAATGGAAAACATGTGCACTGGGAATTAGAAGATCGGCGAAACAAATTTAGTCTCCTTTTCTAGGAAAATGAAATCATTTTCTAAATGATTTCTGAAAGGCTTACAAAATGAAAAATTTACAAAATGAATAAAATGAGCACTTCACTACTACCGCTCCCAACTTGGAGATAATGGACTCCTCGCGGAGTTTATCTCAACAGATGTTTTTCTACGAGAACTGCTTGTTACTCAGTTGCTCAACCTCTCTTTTTCGAAAAGAGTAGGAATGGATGGAAAGGATACGAGGAATAGGGACAGGACTAGTGGTTAGCTAATCGCTGTCATGCGTCGCTTTTTGGGATCGGAAAGGTGGGAAATAGATTTGTAACAACACAAACACCCATTGCCTCTTAGCAGAATCGATTTATCGACTGAAAAAATCTGCTCGTACCGGGGATCGAGCCCGGGCGGTCAGACATGGTAGTCAACGACATTAGCCACGTTCCGGGCAAAGGGTTAGTGTTTTAATTCTATTTATTGAAGTGATTTTTGGATGCAGAAAATTCTTGGTTTTACTGTACGGTGAATACACGAATATATCAGAAGGTTTTCCATGAAACTAATAGTCGCAGTGGCACGCAGATCGCTTTCATTGGCAAAATTTCTCATTATAAAATGGCTCTATTTAATTAAGACACCTTCACGGGCGTCTGCACCACAATTCACTAAAGTTTTATCGCAAAAAGATGATTTGGTTTCCCCTATTAAATATGACGTTTTCGTCGAAGAGAGCAAAAATTTATCTAAATCAGTTTTAAACGCTCCCAATGATAAAAACTGGTCCATTATTCAATGTATGTGGAAATGGTAGAAATGGTGTTATAATTATTCAAAAAATTGCTTTTCAATCAAGAATTGAAAGTTGCACTATTTATAGTGCAAATCGTTTGAGAAAGAAAAAATAATTTTACAAAGAATATCTTAATCGTTAATTTAAATAATTTAGCGAACTGGATTGAATTAATTATTGTTATTTTTCTCATTAATTGCTTTCTCATTAATGAGTTACTGTCATTAATTTTGCACCGTTACATTTCCTTCTGAGCTATTTGGTGTTGTCATTTGTATTTTTGCTACAACTATCGTGAATATTTTTTAATCATGTCCGCTCCTAATGTGAAGCTTGTGAACTTCTAATTGAGTTTATCTCAACAGAAGTCAGAATTGCTTATTAGTCATCTACTCAACTTCTTTTAATCGTTAGCTAAGCGTTGCAATGCCACTCAAAGAAAGAAAGTGTTTGTTGAAGTGCTTTCGGATGCACAATATTAAAGATAAATAATTTCACTAACATTGATCGGTATCGATGACATTTGCCGTTTGCTGTTTGTCTTTTGTCGATGTATATGGTACGGCACACTCGCCACCTACTGGAAGTTAATTGTACTTTGCATATAACCTTTGCCGAAGTGCAACAATAAGTTGTCAAAATTAACGGTATGGCAGCGCATAAAATATAAAAAAATCATTGATTTTTTATATAAAAGACCTACTGTAATCTAATTTAACTAAGCCAAAAACCTCCGCGCAAGTGCAAGCAAAATTTTTGTCGAAGCTTCATTGCGATCGGATGAACGGTATGGCAGGGCGTAAGGTGCGAACAAACAAACAAACAAATATTGATTTTTATAAATTCTTAGATATCACTTAATTGAAATGGACAAGTATTTATAAAATTAAAATTTACCGTCCTCATCGTTATTAAATCACTATTTTTAAATGTCAGACGAACGTTTAAACAATCAATCAATAAAAATTAATAAAAAATTGTTTTGAATGGATTGAAAAAACGCTCGCGAATTTCCGCTAGTCTCAGGTGATCATTTGAAATAAGAACACGGAACTTCTGGCGTCACCGGTTCAACATAACCTTGTTTCGTTGTCATCATCACATGACTTCGGAGGCGAGCGAAGGCATGTGACCGGCGCAGCCAAAAATGCCGACGCATTATCATTGTAATGTTACAAAACCGGCATCACACACACTTTGCACACAGCTGTCGTGTCTGTGTGATGTGGGGCTACCACACGTTAAGAGAATTAAAAAATATTCATAGTTGCACAGTGATAACGATTATTTTATATTAATCCTATGAAACTGGTACTATTAAGGTGAACGTCGGGTCCATGGTGCAGTGGTCAACGTCACTGGCTTCCGTGACGGATTTCTCAGGTACGAATACAAGTGCGGAGAGAATTTCTTTCAGTTGATTTATCGATGCTGTTCGAGGGCATGTATTGTCTTAAAATTCCCTCATTCGTAACCGATTTTATTAGCGGGTTGGAACGAAAGCGAATCCACGAGTGCTTTCCTAGCATTAACATTTTTATCTCTTATCTCATTGAAATATAAAAAAAAGATTGAACGTCTGAGTAACAATTTCTCAAAGACAAATATATCATGAGATACTTTATCTAGAGATTAGGAAGCCATATTCTCCACATGGATGGGACATGGATAAATAAAAATTCTACCTAATAGTAATATTTTCGTTATTTAAATGGTATAAAGAATATTATTGTACCCACTGTTGAAAAAATGTGAGTTCTAGCACCCTCAATATCCTATAATCAATTTTTTGGGATTTAATATTTATAAAAAAGGCATTGAAAATTTTTTTTTTTTATTTTTCATAATTCATCCTAAAAGTACAAATATTTTTAAATCACTCATTCATAAATTATAATACATAAAATAGTTTTTTAAATTACTTATTCTAATATTTTTATTTATAGTACATTAAAACTAAACACGTAAAACTTTCATCTCTTTTCCAGTAAACGATACAATTTTGTCGTGAAGATGGAAATTTTATTTAAATGGAAAATTCGTTTTCCATGAACACTTTGTCACCCTATTTTCAGATGGTTTATCGATTGCAAAATACATTTAAGACTTATAGATATATATTTAATTTTCGAGTTGGGTTTTTGCCAGGAAACTTGCCTGTGATATACTTCAACTTGACGTGGCATAAAGATCCTGTTTATGATAATTAAATAACTAAATTATTACGCAAATTTTAAAATCTTTCACGTGATCTTTTATACCATTCGAAATAAGCTCACGAACGAATGATTATTTTTGGAAAGTAGAATTGATATAAGTAAGATAATGGTTATTAGCTAAATGAGGTTTCCTTGTCTCTGGGAGGCATAGTATAATATCAAATAAGTGAATTTTATTACTGACCTGGACTGTAGCTTAGTGGCCGAGGTCGTTGTTTTCGCTTGCGTAGACCACGGTTCACAGGCAATAATACAATAGAATACTTTTAGGGTTATCTTAATTATCTTGGTTGAATTCAGCACATTTATCTGTTTATAGTATTTTTTATAGGTGATGATTTTGCAATATGTAGCCTTCTAGTAAAATTATAGTATATCTACATATCTTATACATATTGCCATATTCGTAGAAATGTCTAATAATATTTCAGGAGGTCATTTTCAAAAGTGGTTAATTCCAAAATTATGTTTTTCAACTGCCAGTTTTAAGTTAAGCTTTTGATACCTTTTTTATTCACATGGAAAAATTTGAATTTTTACACATTATCTGTAATTTAAAACATATTTTAAAAATAATGATAGTAATCGAAAATTTATGAGGCAAAAGTAATGAAAATATCTCACATTTTCAGTTCTTCAACAAATGGATTTGACCAAATTTGAAAACTACCTCCTGAAATAATGAATTTATTTTGCTTAATAATATTGAAAAATATTTGAAAATACTCGTTTTAGCTTTTGAGATCCATGTAGAATATAAGAATATTTTGTACTGTAATGATACAAGTGTTATGATTTGTAATGTAATGTATTTTTATCGGGACTGTGGTGCAGTGGTCAGCGTCGTTGACGTGACAGGTTCTTTTAATTTTTTTTCAGTCGATCTATCGATTCCGTTTGAGGGCATTGTGTTGTATATAAAACTCCTTCCCACCGATACGATCTTAAAAGCGTAGCAACCACATAGCTTACTACCAGCATATCCTGTCCTAGACTTAACCTTTCTATCCCTACTCTCATCGAACTAAAAAGTGTTTGAGCGACTGAGTAACGGGCAGTTCTCTTAGAAAAACATATCTTGAGATATCTTCATTAGGAGGCCATATGCTCCAAATTGGTTTGTGTTTTGTCTGTATGATCATAAGCTTTAAAAGTATTTCTATGTTATTATAGTTCCAAGACCCGACAAGAAGTCGACTGTCGTTCTAATAAATATAGAAACATGTTATATAATGCATTCATGAATTGTGAAATACCAAATACATTTATGTTATGTATGCGTTACATGAAATTGATCAGTCAATCTCACAGATGTTACCATATTCTTGATTGGAGAATGTATAACACTATATTGACGTACACAGATAATTTCAACTAAGCCAGATCATCATTCGTAATCTCTGCGTTTCAAGTACAGACATATGATTTCAATTCAATCATGATTTAAGCATAATTCAATGTTTCACTCATTCGAAATACAGTATCTTAGTCCCAGTTTTTACTAAAAGATTGCACACATAACCACCTAACAGAAGGTTTATATCATCAGGGTACGCCATACCAGTACGGAAATTTGCTCACCAAAAACATCTCGAGACTCTCCAGATTGTTCAGAATAAGTAATTGCGGCAAATACGTGGATCGCTGTTACACAGAGAATTAAATGTACCCACTATTCGCGAGTTCGTTGGTGAAACCTCTAAAAAGTTTCATAACGCAGTGGGCCTTCACTGTAACCCAACAATCTCTTGTCTGTAGAATTTTGTCGAGAAGGCATCAAAGAATCGATATAGACCAAGAGCCATTCTTCTTGATGATCTTCCATGGGTAGAAACGAAAAAGTAAACTGACTCATTAACTGTAGCGATCGCGCCCTCCTGTCAGCGATGGAAAGGGAATTAAAACCAATAAAATAAAAAAAAAACTTTACCTAGACAAAGAGACAAAGGGGACTGGAAGAACTTTGGCACCAACGCGCCTTAAAACTTGAAGCTCTGATGAATAAAATGATGGTTTTAAACATTGTCAAAAAAGTATAAAATTAATAAATTCTAAAATATTTGAAATTACAGCCAATGCCAACGCGCCAAGTACTTTGAAATATGAAAGTCATGCGATGAAAAAAATTATGAATCAGTCGAGAACAACTTATCGAAAAATAACATACACCCATACCCAATTAAGATTACAAAAATTTGAAACTTGCCGGGACTTACATCCACCTTTTCGCTAAGGCAATGGCTATTGCCACTAGACAGACATCGATATATTAATATGTATGATACTGTATTTTTAAAACAGTATCATAAAAATAAAATAAAAGTGTATCATTTGTTATTGAAAAGAATCGTTCACTTAAAATTTAGATTTAGGATTCGAATGATTCATATTTTAAATAGACAACGACAAATCGAATGCAAAAGAATGGTTTTTTTGTGTATTTATATTTCAATTTGATTGCAATAAGCTAGGTAAAAATAAATTGGAAAGTCAACTCATTTTATTTTAACGTTCGATACGGAGTTGTTTACAGAGGAAAAGTTTGATAAAAAGGCTATGGTAAGAATATTATTTCCATAATAAATTATACAAGTAACAACGGCTGTATATTTCTATTGACTGAGATACCTGGCAGCTTGCGGGTTAATCGAACGAGTTTAAACGGCACCTGTCTCCGGTTTTAAGAACCCGCCCAAGAGAAAGTGATCGAAGTGAATTTCTTTGGTTCCACTCTATTCATTTACTTGAGAGGTAAAACAACAAATTTTAAACAAGTTCAAGTGCGCTTTTGAATCCCGCCGTTGTTAAAATGGAGGGATAAGGTCAAAGGGTACGCTTTAAAACTTTCGATATTAAATTTCTTTATGAAGTGTAAAAGTTCGTATCGTAAAATAGCTTTTTAATATAAATGCATAAATGAAAGAAAGTACTTTATTTTATTTTTTACCATGTCCGCTCCCAAATTGGAGCGTATGGATTTCTCACGGAGTATATTTCAAGTTGTTTTTTTTTTACGAGAACTTCTTGTTACAGTTGAAACACATGTCTCAATTAGAATACGTGAAATAATAAACGTTATTTTAAAATGAACTTCCACAGTTACAGCCAAATCTATCGAAAATATAACAAGAATCATTTAAAAAGTATCTCACTATCACTATCTAAGCTGAATCTATGCAACTTAATTATACACCATCCAAATTGTTTACAACTAAAAATATATTTTTAAACTTTTGCACTAAAAAAATAAAGAAAAAGATAATAATGACGTCAAATTTATATAAAAGAACGTCAATAAAATGTTTCACACATTGTCAATCGCTAGGCACGTGAGCGCGAACATTGCTTCGTCTGATTGTTTTTGAAATTTAAAAAAAAAAATGCCGATTAAAAAGGTGCCGGAACGCCGTTCCACCGCGTTTAATAGAAAAAAGCCCTGGTTTATACAATCTAGTTTGTGATATTACTCGTACAATAAAATCTATGTTAAATGCTCTCAACAATTAGTAAAATTAATTTTCTCTTTGTTTCACCGTTTAAGCGATAAAAAATAATCATAGCTTATTTTTAAGTGCCAATCATGTGATGAATGAATAATCGAAACGTTTAAATAGTTGATCTATCACGTGATACAGGAAACTAAGATGATTTAAGTTTTCTGTAAATGCTAAAATCATTACTAGCTCCTTCATTTTCGGAATAGCATGAAAGTCGTGAGGAGCATATAACCGGCGCATAAAAAAGACGATATGTTAATCGTTGTGCATCTGTAAAAAGTTGACTAAGCACAGAAATCTTTACTACTTTATACAGATAAAAAAAGTGTAGCTATTATTTTTTATTATTACAGCATGGCATGGAAAATTTGCTTTTATGTAAGCCATATCCGATGAAAAAATATTCCAAAAAGAAACGAAAAAGCAAACTCACTTCCGTTCGACTTACTCCGATGCTTTACGATACAGCCTGACCCAAAAGAAATGACGGCCAAAAAAGTGTTACGAATTGTTTCTTGCAATCTTTAAATGGTATTTAATTGAAAAACCACTTCAAATATCTATGAAAGAATGCGAATATTCTAGGTGTCCATATCTTAATAATATAACTATATGAAATAAATTGGACCAAGTTAAAATATGGGCAGAATTTTTCTTCTGAATAACAAGTGGTTTTCGTAGAAAAAAACATTTGCTGAGATAAACTCCGCGATGAGTCCATATGCTCCTCGTTGGGGCGGACATGTTATTGCTTTTTTATATGATACCAGAAATATATGGCTTTAATAAGCGACAGTTCATTGATGATTCTAAATCTGTACCTCGGACGCAAACTACACTATGTCGAAAATGGCTCTTTTTCGCTACGACTGATAAAAAGTTTTTTTATGCAGTGTATGTTATAATACAAGCGGTGTGCTTCTACTATTTTTTACGATGCGATTGATGATGATGAGATTACGACAAAGTAGAATTTACCACTCGATAGAGCTTTTTGAGATATAGAACACAGCACCCTGATATTAGCGAACTGACGCTATCACGCCGATGTTAACGCGCCGACACTTGGGCGCAATATAATACTGCTCCTTTTCTACTAAAATTGTATGGAACTAAAGGATTTTCTTAAATATTTTGTTATTTCATATTTATAAATGCCATTGTAGTAAGTGATTTTTTTTTTTAAATACATTAAATGAAATAAACCAGCTTGCGCCAATGCGCCAAACTTATTTTCTGATTTTTTAGAAATTTCACATGTTTGTTCAGTTAATTTTCAATGTTGTGTTTTTGTATGAGTTGTTTTGAAAATAAAATAAACGATAAATAAGTAAAAACACCCAGCCCAAGATCTTTTTTCAATTGAAAAAATCTAACATTGACCGGGGAGTTGAACCCATGAGCCCCCTGCTTGTAGGACAAAGCTCTTGCCACTAGACTACAGGGACCGACAGGTGTTGACCGACAGGTGTTGACAGTGAACACCTTAAAAGTAAAATTATAAGTATTGCGCGCATACGTCTAACGGCGCGGAAAACAGCGCTTTAGTGCCAGCGCCGTAATCTCGCCGCATTAAAGAACACTATGTCGAATTATCAATTTTGCCAAAATTCGACAAAACATAGTTAACCTCCGAGGTATCGATAGTGGAGAATGCATAAATTTTGGCCCACCTGTCAATTCGACGAAGTCTTCGCTCAAGATTTCTGTGCGACCCTGTTCGAGCGCGAGCAAAGTCCCGTGACGCTGGAGAAAGTAATCATCACATGACAAAGCGGCGTGGTGAGAGGAAGTGGCGTGTGGTGGCTAAGAGTTTCGTAATCAAAAATGCCTACTTAATAACAACAACAACAAAAAACGCAGACACACAAATGAAATAAAAAGATACCGGCTAGCAATCTCTTCTATACTTTAATTTTTTTTACTGGCAATACGCGATTACGTTCATAGAATGTAATGTCACCACGTGGTCAGACATCTTGTTCCTGTGGGGCACTGTTTCTCAAAGTGTGGTACGCGTATCCCACGGGGGAAGATTTTGGTGGGGGCACACGGTGTACTGAGCTTGGCAAAAATTTTGAGCTGAGCAAAATGCCAGAATGTTTATCGCATGCGGAAGAAGAACAATTGGTTGAAAAAACATAAGAAGTGTACTTTCTAAAGCCTGTCATTTGGGATGCCACTAGAAAGAACAAAAACGATTTTAAGCGGTATTGCTTCGAATGCCTACATATTTCACGTGAACGTGTTTTTATATAAAACAGTTGATTTTGTCGGAATTCGATTGACTTCTTTGCCAATTTCCAATGTAATTTTTTCACACTTATGTATGTATATCTTATAATTTGTAATTTGTAGATTGTTATAATGTATGTCCATTTATATAAATAATTAAATATCATCCTGGTTGCAAACGCATTACATTTGTATAAAGAAGGGCTGTGGAGTCGGTAAAAAAAAGTTCGACTCCGACTCAAGCATTTACCAAAACCACGACTCCGACTCCGGCTCCGATATTGACCAAAAATACGACTCCGAGTCCGACTAAAAAAAGTTAAATATCGTCACTTTATTTTTCCTAATTTTCCTAATTATGTTTATTCAATTAAATATCAACCCCGCCAATCCAGCCAATAGCCAAATTTGACATATTATATGCAAAAATAGAAAGTTTGAACTTTTAAAAATTTCCGACTCCGAGTACGACTCCGGCAAAAGCGCCGCAACGACTCCGACTCCAACTCCACAGCCCTGGTATAAAGTTTCAACAGAGTAAGTCCTGAAATACAACTTGCCTTTTCCGATTTCATATCAATGTGAAGCTTCTATTTCAGCATTTGAAGGTATCACGTAAAAGAAGGAACAGACTTTGATGTGGATCGGCACCTCAAATTAAAATTAACATCCAAGTAATCAAATCATTCTGATCCGAAGTTATGTACCAAAAAAAGAAAATATATTTATACATATTTCGAAAGTATATTATGTGTATTTTTTGACGAGGGGTTCTCGGTGTTACGAAAGTGGTAAAGAGATTTCGAAAATTTGAGTAGCACTGCTGTAGGGGAATTCCCAATACTCTTGGGGCATATTTCACTCTGTTGCGTGGTCTAGTTAAAATTAAAAGTATATCTAGTATATAGATTAAAATAAGATTATTCATTATTTTCAGTCATAACTTACAGAGCTGGTCACGTAATAATTAATGTAGGTCGAGTACATTTTTTTTTGTGTTTATACTATTTTGCATAACATAGGTTTGTCTGAATATGCTTTTAATCTGTTTTGACATCTTAAAACTTGATTTCATGACGTTGAGTGTTAATCACGCGCTAAAATCATTTCACTTTATTTTCGGAAACATAATTCATGACGGTTTGTCGTATTCGCTATAAATCAGTAGTTGAAATGCTAACTAAACATGCACGACCACTCTTATGTGCGGAAAGCGAAATTCAGAATGAAAGAATTACGGTGTTATGTTGTGTTATTGCTAAAAAGTAAAGTACCCTCGAAAAATACTGTTGTGATACTATCATATATTTTTTTGAATTCTAGTTTACTTTATAAGAATTGATACGGTCTCGTTAAATTATTTTCAGAATCCTCATGACCGTTGGACTGCAAGGGTATTTTTTCACCCTTTGTTAAATTTGTTAAATGCACACATCTGTTGGATTTTACATTCTTGTTTGATAGGTGTTTTTTTTATGTAGATGCTTGTACTGTTAAGAGGTCGTCATCATTTAAATTATAGTCTATTTTGTTTAATTTTACTTTAATTTATTTACATACATATTTGTATTATCAATTGCTTAACTTTAGTATGAATAACGGTGAATTTTTGTATTTCTCACAAGTTGATAACGCTCGCGATGAGCGAAACCGGTCCTGATCTAAATAAATTCAGTGTCGAATAAATACTGCAAATGTATTATCCTCTTGTATGACGAATTTATGTAAATATTTCAAATGGAAATAATATGAAAGTGGTAGGATAATAAAACAGATATGCATCAGAATCAGAATTGATTTTGCTCTGCATTTAAACATTTGCTAATAATACAAAACAAAATCAAAAACGATACGGGTAAAAAATTGCCAACGAGTTTTCATTTGTAAATTTATTTGCATTGCATTATTTAGGATTTTTTTAGATTTGATCAATGACATGCAGATTCTCAGAATTGTAGTCTTATTGTATTTCTAAATATTTTTTTAAAAAGACACCGTGTTCACCGTTGACAATGATCGCGATGAGCGAAACCGGTCCTGATCTTTATCATCATATATGTGAAAATAGTATTATGAAGATAATGTTTTTTTATTTATTAGAATAATTACTTACCACCAAGAAGTGACGGTTAACATCTTAAAATTGGATAAGGCTTTTCGGTAAAGAATTGACGATTATCGACAATATATGTAGGTGTAATATTTCATTTTACGTTTCCGTAAGATTTTCTACTTACATTTTTTATTTTTCCAAAGTATAATTCAATTTCTGTTTAAAAGAAGGAGATTATAAATTTTGGTGAAATGAGTAACATATTTAATTCATCTTATAGCTAAATTTATATGCATTCGTGTTTGACAGGTTGTGTTAGCAATATTTTCAAAATACAATATTTCATTGCATGTGATTGACACACTTTTGTTCATCATCGATTTGTCTTGAACGCTTAAACTAACAATTCTGATAAACGTTTTTTGGCCAGATTTATTATACTGTATTTGATCGGCTGTATATAAAATATTTTATTTTTAATGTAAATTGGAACAAATATAAAGGCATCTTTGTGGCAACATTGACTACTATAATGACTGTAATATCCATAAAAAAAAATCAAAAATCCCATAGGCACTACAATCGGACAATTAAAATTGTTTTTTTAAAACCAATTATTTCGTTGAGTAATGAAGTTTCATTAAGATAGCAAGCTGTGATTACTGTCTTCAAATTTTTAAATCATTTACAGTCAGCCTGTTTTACAAAATTTTCGACACCTTTATTGAGCATTGTTTGAAAAACTAGAATTTCAAATTTGAATATAATTTTTGATAATTGATTGCAAAAACTTCAATATAATTATACTAACAACCGATGCAACAACATTTTATAAATGTAATATATTTAGAGATCTAGTTACTAAGTGTGAAAAACTAATGTTAATTCTTATTCAAAATATACCACAAATATTCACACACATTTATATGTGTTAAATGAGTTAGTCAAAGACTTTTAACGGGAAAAACAAAAATTCTGTATTTTCAATAAACAAAAAATGTTTGATATTTAAAATGAATTGAATTACATTACATATACTTTCTTAACGTCGCTGATAATTAATTATCACAATTAATATAGTCAGCTGTTTTGATTGTGTAGAGGTGCAATGGTGCACTGTTCCCCCATTTATATTCAGTAAGTATATAAAAATAAATATACTTACTCAATCATTTCAAATTTCATGCGTGTCCAAATATTTGTCCACAGTCATGTTTAGCACATGGCACCGAATTATTATAGTTATAATACTTTTGTTGAATTTAGCAGATGATATATTTTATATGATGTTCCATACATAGTTGAAATCATTGACTGAAAAATATTGTGTGACGTCACGCCAATATTTACCACGCCAAACGCAAAACTTGTGTTGATGAGTTTTGCTTATTCGATGCTGAGAGCTCCTTAGAAAAGATTGCCGAATTATGACAAGCAATGCCGAATGCATGTATTGAATTGCATTAACTTATCTCATATACAGTGAAACCCCGATTCTACGTTTTTTAAGGGACCGTATAAAACAAACGTTAAATGCGGGAAAGTATTATATATGAACTGAATGCCGAAACTATAGAAAATGAATGCACCATGCGGGAAAACGTATAATGCGAGAACGTAAGATCGGGGTTCCACAGTATATCTTATATATAAAATCGAAACGGCGTATGTCTGTGGGTCTGTAATTCCCTTTTGCATTGTTGGTCATTAAGTTGCCATAAAAACCAATATGAAAGAAAATATGTTTAAATTTTTATCGGCGAAGACATTTAGTCAAAATGTAATAAATTAGTCTTCTACTGAACTTTTCCCGGCTTTTATTATAAATAATAATGTTTATTATTTACTTGAAGGTATTTTTTGACATTTCTTTGACAGCAAATTAGATTTTTTTCTTGAATTTGGACATTTTAATGGGCGAGAATAGGGCTGTCATCAAATTAAATAAAGTTTGTGATTTTATTTTAACTCTATTTTGGATGTTAGATTTTGTGATATAATTATATAGAATGATATAACATTAAATAATTATTGGTCGCTTAGTCCGAGCGACGCCGGGTAGCAATACTAGTACTATATAAATACAATAGTTCTGCTTTGTCAGGGCTTAGTCCTTCCCAACAAAGCTGTTAATCAGACGTAGGATGGATTTTTTGCTTGAATACGTTTATTGCACTCTCTAATATTCTTGTTATCGGCCGTCACTGGTCTAATTACAGATGTACCCCTGTTACCAAATTTTCTGTGTCCCGATTAGGTACATTATAAATAAATGTTATACTTTTTTGATTTGAGAACTTTGCCATAGATGTTCGTTGTGTCTTTCCTCGACGCGTTGATCTTGTGTGTTTTTAAAAGATATTAAACACCTTGATTATAATTGTTACATAAACTTTAATACACGTAATAAACTTTGGTACAATTTGATACCTGAATCGCCCTTAATACTTCCATTTTATATTCTTAACCTCGTTCTTATTATGTAGTAAGTTTTAATTTGAATTATTTAGTTTTAAAAGTGCTCTAATGTAATTAAATTATTAGCAAAACATTTCTTTTACATAAGCTTGCATTTAATTGTTTTAATAATTATATTCGTTATGTAAAATCGGTACGAAATACAAGCAACGTATTTGAAATTTCGAATAGATAAACTTGGTCATTAGTTTTGCAAAGTCTATTTGGGAAACAATCTAATGAATGTGAATCGAAATAATAATGGACACAAAATGGGACGCCGCTTTTGCCAATAACAATCCACCTCGTGACTCCAAAACAAGTTAATTAAGAAAATATTTCTTCGTTGCGATAATGTAAAAGTTTCATCATTTATGCACCGCGTGATTTTGGCCATTGAGGTATTTATTTTTCTAAATCTCAAAGCCTCAAGGCTGTTGCGCATAACGCCAGGGTTGCCAAATTAATAAATGCGATGTGTCAAAACAGGAAATAGATAGTGAGAAAAATTGTCTGTGTCAGCGTCGTAATTATGATTGATAAAAAGGATTATTTGAAACTTTCACGGCCACTTGTCTGAAAAACTCAGAAACAAAACATGTTTCAAGATTATATCGATTGTATAATATGTTAACAGCCAATGATTTCATATAAATGATACAATGGTTATTAAAACCGCGAGAAATACTTTGAAATATCAGCAACATTTTGATTCAGCTCTTTTTTAAACTGTGTATTATCCTCATAAGGATCACATAAGCTCCTTATGTAACAAGTCTTCGTCTTTGCAAAGTTTTATTTTAATAAAATGCGTCAAATTTCATACTTTCGTAGAGGGGCGAAACAGTGTTAGAAGATCAAAACTTTGCTGGATGGGCGAAGTATCACAGAACTTAAAGAAAGCCTTAGAAAGTGGGAGACCAATCGGAGTGAAAACGAAAGATGGTAGCGGCTAAGGCTATGGCCACAGTGACGATCGTAAATTTTTGCGTAGCGTGACGAGACTTGCTGAATAATCTAAAGTTGCAACAATGGATTTAACGATGGCGCCGTCTGAGAAGTCGAAGCGTTAAGCATTAATCCTTCAATTTTTGTTATTTTTATACCTATCTGAAATAAGCAATAAAAACATATATTGTTATTTTAAATAATTCATTATATAATAAAACACCCTGACTCAATCATTACATAACACAGGATTATCGATATGGATCTAATAAATAGTATAAAATGTTTGTCACATGCATATGTGTCATCGTATGGGCAGGGTTTCCCAAATAGTTGTTTAAATATTACACGATATATGTTAAAATTAATGATGCACAGATTATATCGCTACCTGAAAGCAATAGTGAGATAAACATTAATGGACATTTATTGATATTGTCCTGGGACTTCAAATTTTTGGAACATGTTTTAAGATGTAACAAAATGCTAAAATACTCTATTATCATAATCCGAAAAATAATCTGGATTGAACCATAATTTTATATTTTTAATGTGTCAAGGAAAACAAATTGTTCAATTATCTCTTTCAATAAGTATTTTTTTTTTTTTATTGTGTATTTTCTTTTAAATTTTTCCATACATAAGCACCACAGGTAAATTATTCTTAGCAAAAATCTTTTTATAGGAGATTGAATAAGAAAAAATCTAATTTTTTGAACCAAAATATTTGTATTTTTAATTGTCAAGGAAAACAAATTTACTTGGTAGAACTCCATTATAATAAATCAAACTTATTTAAATTCTTTCATGTGACGTCGGTATGGTTTCAACAGAAACAGCAATATCACCCTGTCTAATATAATTTTCTTTTAAATTTTTTAAACATAGTTCTGACGAAGGCGTAAGCCGAAATAGCTATCAACAAATATTTAAAATAATTTATGTAGAATTAAAATACATTGTTATTTTTCTTTACGAAATATCTGTAATTATGTTTTGTATTATAAACATGAACGTAATGGTTTTGGTTTGGTTGGAATAGCATTATAATAAAAGATAATAACATATTGTTTTTACTTATTCCATATGAGATTTATTAGGAACAGGATCGGTTTCGCTCATCGCGTGCATTATCAACTGATCTGATGGTTTAATTTTGCTACTTTCTTCCGAACGCTTTAGTTGTGAGTTGTACATCAATATCATCTAATGAAATGGTATATTCTAAACCAGGGTTTAGGGACTGTATAAAACCAAACGTTAAAAAAGATTAAATATCAACCCTAGCAAGGCGGCCAAAAGTCAAATTTGACATTTTAAATGCAAAAATAAAAAGTTCAAACTTTTCAAAATTTCCGACTCCGAGTACGACTCCAGCCAAAACGCCGTGACGTTTCCGACTCGGACTCCACATCGCTGGTATAAACTTTGACATCCTTAAAGCAAGGCTTAGTAACGGCGATAAGTCAACGATTAGTTTTGTCCTTTTTTCAGTTCATATATTCATATAACTAGTTGAGAGCTTTTCCTTCAAAAAAATAAAAGGGTTCCGATGGTGAATTTAATTGGGAATCACAGCGTATGGTAATGCGTTCCTGAAACTTTTATTTTATGATTATATTTAAGTATATGTGACAGTCATAAATACTCATATATGAATAGAATTGAAGTTTGTTTAAAAGATATATGTTTTAATGGCCAATACTGACATTGAAGTTTTACCAATTTTCGATGAAAATTTAAAATATTAAGAAGAATTCTGAATCATTCATTCTCTTTACGAACAATTCAATTTTATTTTTATTTAATATTTTAATGTCATTTTATTGAATAACCCCGTTATTTACATACATAAATGGTCATTAGCGTAATAGGAATTAATGTATACATTAATTTGTATTGCCCAGGGCTCGAAATGTAGATGAGTAAGCTTGATTTTTGTAATTTGAATGCGCTTCAGATTAAAACGGTATTTAATTACTAAAATAACCTGATTTTAATAGAATGTTTATTTTAATGCAAGGATTATTGAATATTGTCGCTTGCTATTATAGCATCAAGTAACTTCTGTATTTTCTTAAAAGACAATATAATATCACTTGTAAAGCATTCACTGTCAATACTTGGTGGAATGGCATTATATTAAAAAAAGAAAACATTTTTTTGGTACCTATAACTTATAACTAACTATACAGTCCTTCCGAGGAAGAAGGAGGTGACTCGCAAAACATAAATTTAGTTATGAATCTATTTGCTATATATTTTTGAAAGCTATAAAATATGGTGCTCATTTTTATAGCAGTATGAAAACTTAAATACTCTTACCCTAATTAATTAGTTAATTTTCGCATCAGTCGCTTTTTATAAATTCTAAATACTTAGTTAAAACACATTAATTCATTTTTTCATAAGTTTGTCTGAGTCACTTTTTGCTTTTTTGCTTGGAATGGCAGTTTTCACTGCATCACATTTATCATAAACTTAGAAAATATATCTTATTTATTCAATATATAATAGTCAGTTGATAATGCTTGCGATGATCAAAACCGGTACCGATTGTTATCAGAATACATGTGGAAGTGTAACTATAAAATGTGTTTTATTTTTTTACTTAGTCAGCTGTGCACAATTGAGGATTTTGATTGCGCTTGGGGAAATTTCAAAATGAAATATAGTTATATACAAGAATTTAAGAAGCACTAATCGTAAAAAGTATTTAACGGGTACTGGCTGGTGATGCGCATATTCAGTCCACACGTCACAAAAAAAAAAAATTTGAATTACGTAACATTTTTCCGTTGATTCTTTCTGCAATAAACGCATTCTAGATATCAGTTTTCTGAGATACAAAGCTTAAGCAGATACCCTCAAACCTGTTTTAAGCAAAAAATATTTTTAAGTATATGTATTATATTTTAACGTTTGGTATTAAGCTAAATTATTTACTAAGTGTTGATCTTATCCGCATCAATTGAAATTCTCAAAGAAGTTTAACGATCGTATTGTTAATTTGGGTAAAAATTAATTGCGTAATCTAGTATTATGTTATAAGAAGAATTATGATTTTTGACCCCAAACGGGGTAACCTTCTCAAATGTAATTTAGGCAGTGTGTAAAAGCTTTAGTTATGAAATTTAATTATGTAAACACCAGGGGCTGTGAAGTCGGAGTCGGGGGTATTCGCCCGGAGTCAGAGTCGGATTCTTCGCGGCGATTTGGCCGGAGTCGTACTCGAAGTTGGAAATTTTGAAAAGTTTGAACTTTTTATTTTTGCATATAATATATCAAATTTGGCCATTGGCCGGATTGGTAGGGTTAGTAACGATATTCAACTATTTTAATCGGAGTCGGAGTCGTGGTTTTGGTAAATGCTGCAGTTGGAGTCGGAGTCGTACTTTTTTTTCCGACTCCACAGCTCAGGTAAATTACACGCTTTTCCGACCAAAAGTTCACTGTAGGCAAAAATTTTAATTAGATCCTTTTCAAAGTAAGTTAACGGATTGTCAAACGTTTGCTAAAAATATTTACAAATGGTATGAATATAAATAGCCAATTCGAATTAATGTTACTGACGTCATATTCTCTATAATATCCTTCAGAATTATATAAATTTATACTCTGGGCTTTGCGCAACTTTGTTTTTATCATTGAGTCGCTTTTAAATAAAAATAACAGCAATATTTATGTAAATTCAAAAACATAACACTATCACATGACTATTCGAGGAAAACATTTGATTTTTTAGAGTGTTTTAAAAATATTTTTTTTGCAGTCCACCTAAATAACTGTGTATTTCATAACCTTGTTATACTATTGATAGTATATTACAATCCAAATATAAAATAATGTTTACATAATATAAAGATAACATTATTTATGTTACCATATTTTCGTAACATTAAATCTAATACATGTAGATCAAGACATACTATTATTAATACCACTTAAGCTGCTATATATTGCATTTATGCTTGGGTAAATTATGGATATATGGTCACGGGACAGAATTTTTGTATAAAATTATTTGAAATGAATGTAAGGCTTACGATTTTTTTTGAATTGTTTCGTCTTTAATTTTTAAATTTATTTTAATATAAGATCTTCGCAATAAGTATGAAATCGAGTTGTTTTAATTTACTGGAGCAAAAATGCAACCACAAACTACATAAATAATAATATTATACAGATAGAGACAGTCACATAAGTTTATTATTTGTTTAAAATAAAAAGAATAATTTTATTATATGCTAATATTAAAAAACCAGTTCTTCTTTCAGAACTCATACAATAATCAGTAATATTCTTCAGATTTAATCATTTTGATTCCACATTTTATAATAATCCACAAGAACTCAAAGAGTAAAGTCAAAACGTAAAATTGTAAGCCAGTATGTATAAATTTTTTGAGCTTAACTCGAGAGGATTGGGATTCTGCCCCGTGACTAAATATCCATAATTTACCCATGCTTGTAGTTTTTATAAAAGCACTATGAACTTATCCACATAAAAGAGTTAAAATATACATATAAAATAAAATAATAATTCGTGTCAAAATTAAGCACCATTTTGATGTTAAAAGAATAAGGAAATAAACTGAATGGTTAGGCATTTTTCTTTTGTAGATTTATATTCATATGTCCGCCGTAGAAACTTAAATTTTGTTACAGTGTGCCTTCATTAAATAAATGTATTCCATTTGTTCCTTTGACTAAAATAAATAAACAATGCTGTTGTTGTTTAACATAAATGATACCTACATTGTAACAAATCTGTTTTGTATTTTATACTGGCACCTGTTGATGTTATTGCAAACTATCTTGATTTATAGGAAAATCGACATCATTGCTACTTATTTATTGATCCTTTGTTTTAAATTTAAAGTTTTTAAAAAATTTCAGCAGATGTCTCACACTTTTTTGTGACAAAATACATATTTCATTTTGAATATATTTTTGAGCAGAATTTTTAACATTTAAACACGAATCTTTCTTGCTATAATTATAGTAAGCATTAATAGCATAACTTTCTTGTAAAAATATACGGAAAATTTAAATAGATGCCGTGCATATATGAAATTGAATAAATTTGAGATATTTAGTAAGTAATTAATGTGTAGAATACCTATAAATTTTCTTTTCCTAATTCAAACATTGAAAAAATGTCACTAATTTTCATATGTCTCACCACGGTTTCAAAACTATTCCATATTGTTTATTTATCTTCAATATTTGAATATAAATTATCGTTTAAATAGCATATTTCGTATCATATAAGAATCGAATCAAATGTGGCCATGTCCTGTTGTTTTTTATTCGAAGAAAAAAAATATATGCTGATATAAGCTTAATCAAAACAGGTAAATATTTTAAATATTGTATTCAAAAACAGCTTTCCACACATTAAAGTCAAAATTGGTCATGTCCAATCTGATACAATAAGATAGCACGTGTTACTTCAAAAAAGTCAGTGCGTTGAACCACTACATTGTTTTACTACGAATAAACTTATGAATTATGTCAACTATTATACTGCTGAAAAAATCTTCGCAATAATCTCAAGTTGAAATGTATGGG
Organism: Himalopsyche kuldschensis; assembly: GCA_028554975.1. NCBI lineage: Eukaryota > Metazoa > Arthropoda > Insecta > Trichoptera > Rhyacophilidae > Himalopsyche > Himalopsyche kuldschensis. The sequence goes on from JAHFWI010000005.1 coordinate 6,769,238, forward strand.
ACATGACTACGTTTCATCTGCATTAACAATTTTTTAAAAATCAAAAAACTCGTTTCAAACAATTGCTTTTGAAAAAATTTGTGTTCGATTTTAAGAAAAAAAAAGATTTGTTTTATAATAACGTGGAGATGTTATCAAAAAGGAACAACATATTGGAAGGTCATATTACTCAAACAATTGCTGGAAAAATTTAAAAATACTGTTGAAGATTAAAGTGACTCCAAGACCTAGTGACATTAAATGGCAGAAGAGTGTATAGGTTTGTGGTCAGTGATAGAGATAAATAAAAAAGAAAATTAGTCAAGAATTGATTATGTATCCAATGAATGCCTCACTAAAAGAATGTTGAGTTTTTAATCAATTTTAAAATCTACATAATATTATCGTCTTGTATTGATCGATCTCTCAAAACTCCGGTGACTGACCAAAGAAATAATATACGTATGGTAATGGTAATTTTTTATAAAACAATTAAAGTTTCTTTGTTGTTAATCCATCCCTGGCTTTCTCGCCATGTTCCTCTCCATTTCTCCCATTCTTGAACTCTTGTTTGACCTAGAAACACAGAAACCGGTTATCGAATCCGCCGCGACTCAATCGGGATGTCAGTGGCGTTCCGAATATTTAATAAATTAAAAAATAAATATTGTGACCGCTCATAGAAGAGAAAATTAACGCCAATGGTATGAAAATAGTGGTAGACACATCAAGTTTCAAGTTTTCATAGACTTTTGGGAAAAACCACAAACCAACGAAATTGTGGAATAAATAATTAGTCTTAATACCACATAATATATAATCATAAATCATCACTACTTTATCAGTCCCATATTAAATAATGCTTATTTTATATACTGACAAAGTATTTTGATCTATCTTAAATCCTGATGCATTCCGTTTTATTCCTTTTACGTATTTCTTCTTTCAGTTCAATAAATTTAAAATTTGCCATCAAATTTTTTTTAACGTAATTAAACACAAGCATATGCTTTTCTTAAAAAAAATATGTAACTAATCCAGTGATGCTCTACGTTTTTGGCAGAAGGTTTTTGGCTTATCAATTTTCAGATTGCTCGAGAGCCACATGAGTAAAAGTGATTAAATTAGAATGTTGTTTATTTTATATTGTTATTACTTGGTCCTTCAAAAGTTCTAAAGAAAAAAAGTGTGATTGAAATTTGTCATACATATTAGGCCGCAGGTTGTGCGTCACTGAACTAAACTACACAAAAGTTTATAGTTTCCTTTTAAATATGAACATAATTATTACGAAAAAAAAATAGAAACAATCTTACCTCACAAATATTATTTGATAAATTACTAGCTATTCTGGCAGTATGCCATCGCCAGATGTTTAAATTATACATGCCCATAGTCTAAGCCAGAAAAAGATTATAACTGTTTCAAAACATTTTATCTAACTGGAAGGATAAAAATGGATTTCTCCAAAGTATACTGTTATTATTTAATTTGTCAAAAACAAAACACAATGAAATGAAATATTACAATGCATGCATGAATGAGAATTTATTTCGATATTTAATTCTCTTGGATTAGAGTAAATAATATTGTTTATTTAAATAATTTAAGTTAATTGCGGACGCCGCTGTACGATACCTACTTTACCTCTGTACTTCAATCAGCTTTGACACGTTGTGATGGATTTACTCGTCTTTCTTTATCCACGTTAGACAATCAGTCCACCAGTAAAGAAATCTATTTATTGAACAACGTGCCTAAAATTCTTTTAAGCTGAAATCAAATAATAAATCTGTTGGTATTTTTGTTGCGATATGGAACAGCTTTTTGAGCAAATGATGTATTTTAACGCGAGGAATCTTATCGATAAATTTCATATAAATCAGTCACTAAAATAACATTCGGAAAGAAGATATACATCACTAGTTGTAAGCCAATCACTGTTTGTATGAGTAAATATCGTTGAAAACAGTTCTATACACACGTGTCACCTTGTTAAACGAGAAAATTGTATAAGAGTTATTGTATTAGAATATTTAAAGCAAAGTAGGAAAATTTACGCTCAATATTGTCAAATGCGTCCAAGATTGTCTTTTCTATTTTCTCTGAAAAAACGAAACAATTACCAAATAAAAACAGACTTCATATGCCAATTTACGATATATTATTTGCGTATAAAAAAACTGAATAAAAATAGTTTCAAATGATTTACTGTAAATCTGTTTTAAAACATCATGTTACTATGGGAATTCTTACAGTTTTAACAAAGTATAAAACCTACATACACGCTTTGTGAAATGAATTTACTCGACGAAAAAATCAAGAGACAACAACGCATGGTGAAGCAAAAAAACTCTCCAGAAAGTCTACAATATTATATATACACCTAAACTTGCCTTATTGAAAATGCTATTCAAAATTATCTATCAATCCACTAAAAATGAAAATTCACATAGTGCAAGTATAATGCCGTACCTACAAATATGAAATAAAAAATATGTTCAATACAATTCACTATATTATTTTCTTATACCTTGAACGTATCACGTTACATTTTAGCATAAAATGCTTAAAGCTTTTTTACAAATTTTTAATCGAACAGTAGTAGTTTTTTGACTTGACGAAAAAGATTATAGGAAATATGTTTAAAAAACAATATTTAAAAAAAAATGTTGTCGTTTTTATAAATATAATGCTTTTCCTAATATAATAGTAATTATCGTTCAATTTAGTATTTTAATCCTATTATCTAAATGAACTTGTCAGTTAAAGAGTTAGAGTTTTTTATTCAATTACTAGTATCGCTACCCGGCGTCGCTCGGACATTAGCGACCATTAATTATTTAATGTTATATCATTCGACATAATTATATCACAAAATCTAACGTCCAAAATAGAGTTAAAATAAAATCACAAACTTTATTTAATTTGATGACAGCCCCATTCTCGCGCATTAAAATGACCAAATTCAAGGAAAAAATCTAATTTGCTGTCAAAGAAATGTCAAATAATACCTTCACGTAAATAATAAAAGCCGGGAAAAGTTCAGTAGAAAACTAATTTATTACATTTTGACTAAATGTCTTCGCCGATAAAAATTCAAACATATTTTCTTTCATATTCGTTTTTATGGCAACTTAATGGCCAACAATGCAAAAGGGAATTACAGACCCACAGACATACATATGCCGTTTCGGTTTTATATATAAGATTATTAACTCGGTTAGAAAAAATAGTATCGCAAAATACAAGTATTTTCTTGTATGATTTGCATTTCCTATTTCAGTTCACCGTTTTTACATTGTGCGTTCCGCCGTGTCACAACATTATTCATGTTTCTAATTTTAGCCTAGTATCTCTGCACAAAATTCCTTCCAAGATTTACAAGACTCAAGGCTGCATGCACCATAGACTATTTATTTTGTATCAGTATTTTTTTTATTAATATATTTGAAATTAAAGTTATCCCATTCTTTGTGGTATGTTATTTGTTTTAAAAATGTAATCATCATTGTTTTATTGCCGTTTAGATAAAATAAACGAAAGAAGAGAAGAGTAGATATTTTAAATAGAAAAAATTGAAAAGACAAAATAGGGGTCAGTAAATTATTATTTCATAGACGAGCGGTCGCCAACTAGTGGTGGTTACTAGTGAAGATTTTGCGGTAGCATAATTTAAACCAAAAAAGAAAACAACAAAGTTTTTTTACAATTTAAGCATGTGGTAACAAAAATTACGCCTATTATTTATATAATTAAAGAATCACAATAAAAAATGAATGCACCTAAAAAAGCATGGTCTGCGGGATTCAAGATTGCTAGTTCAGTGGCTAACGATGTCTAAATGGCTATTCGTTGAATCGTCAAATTTACTCCCGCAACCATCCAGTTAATAAAAAAACTATACTCTCCTAGTTCTCTCATTTCTATCCCTAACTCCTCAAACAACAATATTTTGAGCAATTGAGATATAAGCAATTCCCGTAGAAAACTATCATTGTTATGAACTCCGTCAGGACTCCATATACTCAACACTGGGAGTAAACATAGTTGAAAAAAGAAACATTATCTGGCCGTACAATTTAAATACGCTTGGAATTGACATGGTTACGGAGCCTGTCTATATTTCATCCTCTTACATGGTCACACGCTGCCTTCAATCAGCTATGTTCAAGTCAACTGCTTTCTTCCGAAGAGTGCCAGTATTCTGGAGTTCCAGTGAGACAGATGGCCATCGGTGGCCTTTCAAGGCGAAGAAAAACAACTCTTCGAAAGAGGACAAAAGCAGACATTTTTAATTCTTGTCAGGGCTGTAGATTCGAAGTCGTGAAAAAATTCGAGCTTTATAAAAGGTATTTCAATAGGGACGCTCAAAATATGTTACTTTGTCCTGCTGAGTAGATTATTCATTGTTTAGTGGCCAAATTTGAGTCAACCAGTTTGGTAAATAATCGGCCAACACCTACCTGTACGCCATCAAAATACAATATCTGGTGAAAACATTGCTGCTGTGTGTGAAAGTGTACAGGAAAACCCAAGGCAGCTTATTTCTCGTTGTTCACTTTTCTGCGACTTTAACTTGGCGAATTTTGAATCGGGCCTTATGTCTGCACCCGTATAAAATCCAACTTACCAAGGAACTTCAGGTAAACGACCGCAGACAACGCCTGATTGGGTTCTGGAGCAGTTGGAAGTTTACCCAAATTTTTCAAAAAAGTCAACTTTAGCGACATGGCCCATTTTATAATGAATGGATATTGGCAGACATTTGATGCTATATTCCATATTTAGTGCCGTAAAATATACTTACAAATAAAATTAAAATTTAGTCGAAATCTCACAAACAATTTGTTTTATTTACATTTCAAAACTAAGCGTCCTTATAAAAAGACCCTTTATTTATGCGTATAACATGTATACTATGAAACGTTTTGGCTATTGCCTGGATTGGCTGGTTGACCTTTTATTTAATACATATAAATATGAAAGGTAAGGAGAAAAAACCTGACAAAATTCTACCTTTTTGTTCGTAGTCGGAGTCGTGTTTTTATAACGACCCCACAGCCAGGCTTCCTGTACCACATTGAGCAAAAATACTGGTTTAGACATGTATTTTCCAGGGCTGTGGAGTCGGTAAAAAAAAGTCTGACTCCGACTAAAAAAAGGTTAATATCGTCACTTTTTTCCCCTAATTTTCCTATTTATAAGTAATCAATTAAATATCAACCCTATCGATGCGGCCAAAAGCCAAATTTTACACATTAAATGTAAAAACAAAAAGTTCAAACTTTTCAAAATTTCCGACTCCGAGTACGAATCCGGCCAAAACGCCGCGCCGACTCCGACTCCGACTCCGGCCAAAAAGCCCCGACTCCACGACTCCACAGCCCTGGTATTTTCATCCGAAAAGGCAAATAATAATATAAACCAATCATATGCGAGCGTTAATTGCTTTTTCACGCTTAAATAGTGGGTTTACATCGTAAAGAATAAATGCTTCATAAAATAAAATATACAATTAACGCCAATTAATGAAATTAAGTCTAGAGATACACTTAATTTGTGTGTCAAGAAGTATATAACAGTTACGTGCTGTGACTTCTCGCTACCTGTACATTTAAAAGAACGCAACTACATTAAATTGTTGTAATGTGTACTCCAGTGTGACCAAGCATCGTTATTTGAAGAGGTTTTTGCCTTCTTTCATATTATTTCACGGTGTGCAAGCTGCGAATAATTGAAGTTAACTTTATGTATTGACATAATGACTTTCCACTAAGAATTGACAGTTAACACTTTAACCTAGCCATCCCTAACGGTATAGATTTTGTCCCAACAGCTACTTTACCTTAAATATCTATCTTAATACTAGTGATACGATGTCTAAACTTTTGGTATTCTTAAATCATAGTTTTTACACCTTTTACAGAAAAAAATATGATATTTATTGGCTAGTTGCGCCGTAATCGGTTAAAAAAGAGAAGAAGTCGGAATTTTTCAGTCTAATTGTCGATGTTAGCAATCGCTGGGAAGCGCTAACTGAAAATTTCACGCCCATGAGCGATAAGAGAACGTGACCATAGCCAGTCATAGATAACATGGACGGAGTGTTTCATATCTGGCAACAATAAAAGGTGATAAGCGATAAGACAAGAGATAAGGTAATGTGACTTCGTGAATGGTTATTGGCTTGTTAGTCACCGGCTCCATTGTTAGTCCGCCATAGCCGTTGGAGTGGAAACATCGTCGTTTTCATGAATAATTATAGGAAAAATAGGGATTTTTATATGACTATTTTTTAGAAAGATGTATAAATATACGTCAAAGAATATTCAATCATTTTTTTATTGCAGTCTATGCCAATAAGGTCAAAACACTGGGGTCTTTTTTTCCCTCCTTCGGCCTAAGAGTCATTTTTCACGGATAGTCCTACGAAGGTTAAGTGATTGAGTTATCGTGCTTGATTATTGCTGAAGAGTACTTCGAAGTCTTTATATATTCTTTTTACATGTGAATTTTATGAAAACTCTGTAACAATACAGAGTCTGATAGCTTCCAATAGGGGTTTATAAAAAACCCAATTACACATACCAATTGAGCTTTTTATTAACTTTTTTTCAAAGTGCTGCCTAGTAAGAATGATTTAAAAGCTGATACGTATCATATCGTTGCAGAGATATTTGTGATAATTTTGGCTACTACATATAATACAAAAACCATACATATTATATTAGGCATTATCACAGAACTTTAAGCAAAGAAATTTTCAACAAAAAGGGCATTTTGTTATTGTAGTAATAAGTACGATTCTTTTCAATGATTTTTTTGTTTTAAACACGCCAAGACTTATTTAAGCTTCTATCTAGGATCTCTTAGATAATATTATCAAAAATTTTGCAATTTGACGGTATAATAAAACTTAAAATATAACTAAGAAGTGATCTTCTTTGACAGCAGAGTGAATCGGATCCTGATATTTAGAGGGCTGTACTAGATTATTTACTGGATTGACAGGTATTTGAAGATAAGAGAAAATTTCAAAATATAACCATTGAATAGATAATCGTTCTCGTAGCAACTTGTTTTTACAATTTATTGGTTCATGCTGTTACTCTCGTGTCATTCTAGAAGCTGTGTTTTGAGACGTTTTTTACGAAAACTGCGTATTATTACTTTACTGGATATAGTTGGGACAAGACTAGTGTTTAGTTATTCGCTTTTGCTACGTTTTAAGATTGGATGTATTTGAGGGCATTTAAGACAGCACAAACATCAATGCCTTTGAACTGAATCAATCATTTATTTATTTATTTATTTATTTAAGAAAAAGCAAATCATGGCATTACAGCTGATGCCAATGCGCCATGTATTTGACAAATACAAAAACGTGTATTTATATATATACATACATGTAAATACATAATATTAATCACTAATTAATTAAAAACAAGTTGAAAACATTGTAGTCATAAAAACAGAGAGAAAAAATTTATAAAATCATATTAGAAATTTTCAAAGATGTCAACCGAGTGAGTTCTGACAAAATCAACTTTTATTCATAAAATATAGTATTCGTCTGAACTCACTCACGTCAATATGAAATATGTCGACATCCGAAGCAATGCCGTTTAAAATTGTTAAAGCTCTTGCCAGAGGCATTCCCATTGGCAGACTGGTTCTAACCCTTGGAAGAACAAACAACTCATGCTCACGATTCCTCAAAAAATTATCAGGAACATTCAATTTAACATTTTCAAGAACGGTGGAATTCTCATTTTGGCCTCGGATAAGCCGAAAGAAATATAATGCCAAGTACATTTCTCTTCGTGCATTCAAACTATTGAAACATTAGATACTGGGTAAAACTGCAGATTCATTTGTCAAAATCAAGCGCCATTGGCTTCGGTTATGGAGCTTACAGAGATTGATTACAATTATGAAAATGTTCAATAATTATTCAACTTTCGATACGTGGTCACTCTATTGTACCTAGAATTAATTCCAAAGCTTGAAATATCGTATAGCTGATGAATGAATAATTATATATCGTAAGTTGAGCAGGATAACTGTTAATACTTTCTCCTCGCCTCTGGAATGTCTGAGCATTCAATTTTATCTGTGTTCAATATTCATTCAATAAAGATTATTTTTTATATACGCACATCACAATATCTGACATTAGATCCCATTTATCTCATAGTTTTATTTCATCTTTACACAATATCACTAACATAGCTTATACTGGTTGATATTATTTTTACGTATTGAAACTACAATGGTATATAAGAGGGTTTTAAAGGTTTAAAAAGTGTCTATGTAGAAAACACGTTATTTTAGACAATATTTGATGAAAGATAACATTCGAGCCAATGTCTGCAACAATGTTTAACTGTTTAGTAAAAAATAGATTTCGATATAATCAACAGTATGATTTTGCTCGTATATGTTGCCATCAAGGGTTGATGGTGAGTGACAATTCAGTAAAAGAAATAAGCTGACATTGAAACTTCTAATTTAATCGTGAAACAAAAACTCGTTATTTACCAGTAACATTGTAAAGTGAAAAAATCGGCTTCAATAAATATAACAAATTTAAGGGTACTTCAATATATATTCTGATATATAAAACCGAAACGGCGTATGTATGTATGTCGATCTGTAATTGGATTTTGCATTGTTGTTGCAAGTTGCCATAAAAACGAATATGAAAGAAAATATGTTTGAATTTTTATCGGCGGAGACATTTAGTCAAAATGTAATAAATTAGTCTTCTACCAACCTTTTCCCGGCTTTTATTAATATAATAATGTTTTTATATACGTGAAGGTATTATTTGACATTTCTTTGACAGCAAATTAGATGTTTTACTTGAATTTGGACATTTTAATGGGCGAGAATGGGGCTGTCATCAAATTAAATAAAGTTTGTGATTTTATTTTAACTCTATTTTGGATGTTAGATTTTGTGATATAATTATGTCGAATGATATAACATTGAATAATTATTAGTCGCTTAGTCCGAGCGACGCCGGGTAGCAATACTAGTATTCTGATAAAGATCAGGACTGATTTTGCTCATCCAGAAAATTATCAAGTGAAGACTGAAGAATTCATTAGTAGTACCGTAAAATGTCATTTTATTTATTTAAAATGTAATAAAGTGGTTCATATGACATAACGTATTTTATATTTCCTTTTGTGTAAATCATCCTACTTCGTAGTTGCATTTAAAATAACTTAAGTAGGTCTGTATCAGGATTGGAAAATTAAGCAATTTACCTTTTTTTATTCAATTTTACGATAACAACGATTTTTTTTAGAGGACATATTTACTAGTTTAAGAACTGCATCGAAGAAGGTAAGAATCCACTGGTCAGATTTTTTGCGTAAACAATCAGTTCATGAAACTAGAAACGGTCCTTGGTTAGCGACTAAAAAATTGAGCTAATGTTTAGATACGTGAAATTTGAGGATGAATGAAATGGAACAAACAGAATGAAAAATGATTTCAGATGAGGCAAAAGCCTCGTGAAATTGATTTGTAGTACTATTTTGTTATTTGAAAACTAATTCCGTCAGTAATGTGGACTACGCCTAATCACTGCACTGTGAACTTTTACACAGTAGCAAATTGTTTGGCTTAATGTAATGCAATATATCCTTAATTCATTTTTGTTCACTATATCTTTTTGCTAAAAGAAGTTTAAGTGTAAAATTAAAGTGAATAAATAGAAGCTTTTTCCAGTCAGCTAGTTAATTTATTTTCATAAAGGCTATGGTATTTGAAAAGGACAATACGTTGGCCAATTGCTTCATCTACGTCATTTTTAGGATTGGATAACACAAAAATTACAGAAAGAATCACTAAAATTCACGCTTTTTAATACAAATTTATGAAAGTATACATCCTAGTTGTAAAAGCTACCAAGCAAGAAAACTAAAATGAAAAAAAACTAATTAAAGAAATAGCCGTACTTCGTATGATAAATTATTTTTAATTTTTGATTTAAGAGACTATCATAAGTTCTCTTCGGCTATTTGCTTGCTAAATATAATCATTATGTATTTATAATAACAGCATAAATCACGAGTTTATATAAATATTCAAATATTCATGATTTATTTTCACTTTTAAATTTACATGAGTACATATTGGAAACTAAATTCGTGTATCAAAAGCTATACTTTGACGATCTCTATTGCAAAGCGCTACCACTCGGCAACGGGACCGTCGAATAGATAAAAAAAACTAATTTACAAATTGAAATCACTTTCAAATAAATATCTTTCATCGAAATTGTTTCCGACACTTTCTTTTGCAAACATACGTTTATTAGTTTGTATCATTGGAATTCTCCTTTCGTTCTTCTCTAATGCACTTTAAGGTAAATGTACCAGTAGCTGACCGTTTAAGAGAAAATTTCAACAAAAATAACAATTAAGGTTTAGCATTGTACCGAATGAAGGCAAATCAAGTATACTTATATTGGATTATAGGTCTTAATTAATAGTATGTAACAAAAATTACGAAAGGGCCTGCTGAAAAAAAGTTGTGTTAAATTATTTGAAGTCATATTTTTGTTTCAGTAGTTGACCATCTCACAAATTGAAAAATCTAGTAGTTGACCATGTCTAATCAGGGGGCTTTATAGTGACCTTTCTCTCAGAGTTGCCTCAGGGCTTTCTGTCACACCACTCTTGGTTGAATCAAGTAGCAATGGGTGGTTCAGGAAGAAGGTACACACCGTTACTAGATTGATCACCTAAGAAATCTGCATTTATTATTTTGGGCCATTTTATTCTCAAAAGGTCAACCACTAGTTCATGGTCAAAAACTGGTTCATTTACCTTATATAAATATCCAAGTTCTAGCACGCGTGTATTGCCTTAATGAATGCCTGCGGACACATGAGTATTTTATTTGAGAATAATTTCTTGGAGAAAACATTCATCGCATGCTCGCGTGGAAAGAAGAAAACATTAACTCATTTTTCGTAGACAGGTCACGGACAACGTTAACTGTCAAACTTATTAAAGATAATGAGTGTCGTGTAGACTAAGTTAAAAAAATGGATAAGCATTATGATTTTTGGAAAAAAAATAACGTGTTAATGTTTTCTTTTCCGTTGTCATTAGCGATGTACGAGAAAAATACTTGAGACACAAACTATTCTAAGTGTTAGTACTATTAGCTGAATATTACAGTGTAGCCCCGATCTAAGGCTCTCGCATAAACCGTTTTGCCGCGTGGTTCGTTCATTTTCTATAGTCCTGGCCAAGCACCCATGAGAACAATGTTAAAAAATCCCGCTTTAATCGTTCCCCGATTTATCGATTTATTGTCGAAAAACCAGGGCTGTGGAGTCGGTCTAAAAAAGTCCGACTCCGACTCCAGCATTTACCAAAACCATAACTCCGACTCCAACATTGATCAAAAATACGACTCCGACTCCGACTAAAAAAAGCTTAATATCGTCACTTTTTTCCCCTAATTTACCTATTTATGTGTATTCAATTAAATATCAATCCTATCAATGCGGCCAAAAGTCAAATTTTACATATTAAATGCAAAAATAAAAAGCACAAACTTTTCAAAATTTTCGACTCCGAGTACGACTCCGACCAAAACGCCGCGACGACTCCGACTCCGACTCCACAGCCCTGCGAAAAACTATGGTCCCGTCACAAATAATATTCCACAGTTTTTGTTGAATATTTCTCATAAGCAAATTGGATTCATCCAATCGGTTCGTAGAAAAAAAAACTGAGACTGCAAGTGTGCAATTATTAACGATTCATAGTCATAATGTTTCCGGCGATGACTCACTTACTAAAAATGAAAATGGGGAAAAACGCAATAATGAACCTGTAATGATATTTATTGGAGCGTGAATTGGCCTTGTATAATAAAAATATTTTTCTACGCCAACGATATAGAAGAATCTGTTAGAAAAATATGCGAATTTGAAGTTTTTCAAGCAACGTAGTAGGACTTTAAAAAAAACACATTAATGTTATAAGTATTATAACAAAGTCTAATAATATTAAATAAGTTTTTTAAAAGTTTTACTATTTTATTTAATATTTTAAACTTTCACGCATTCTTCGTTTCCCACATTTAAAAAAGTAGAATCGGAATTTCACTGTATTTGTTTTTTTAACACTGGTTTCAGTAAATTATTTTACTTTAAAATGTGGTCATCTTTAACTCCTACAACTACTATGTGTAATTCTGCTTGACATTGTAAAACTCGGACAGACAATTATTTTTTATTAATTTTAAATTTTCTTATTTCAAAAACCGTATTTATTTGATTGTGTGCCTCATTTCAAGTTCGTAGCATCTCATAATGTGATATACTTCTCAGTATTATTTCGTTTTACTATGCTAAAAAATACGCTAACCTTGTATTCATCAATTTCTCAAATCTATTGTGGAGTTGTTCGAAGGAAAATAATAAGCACTCCGCATAGGGTTAATGCTAATTTGAGGAAATCCGATATTGAATTCGGTTTGCCAAACGTATTGAAATTTCCAAACGTTTTTAATTGTAATATTGTTTGAATAATGTATATTCGGCTCGATGGTGCAGTGATCATCGTCTTTGGCTTCCGTACCGAAATTAACGGTCAAGAATCCCAGTACGTACAGCATTTTTTCAGTCGATGTATCGATTCTGTTTGAAGACATGGGCTTAAAAAAATTACAGTTACTAGGTTATCGCTAGCCCTGTCCTAGTCTTCATATCTTTTAAATCCCTTCTCTCTTCAATAAAGAGACAACCTCTCTACTACTGAGTAACAAGCATCACTCGTAGGAAAAAATATGTTGAGATAAACTCCGCAATGCGTCCATATGTTCCACATTGGGACCGGACATAGGACACAGGCAAAGAAATGTTTATTTTGAAATTATGTGGTTTTACAAAGATTTATTAGGAGGATAATAATACCATTAATTTCACATTAAATTATTTGCCATAAATTCGAATAAAAAATGAGCGTTGCCAGCTGTCACTTAATATTACCAAGAGATTTCGCCGCTTGACTACAAAACCGGATTGCATGATAAAATAATAATGCTACCGAGTATTTTCAATGCCCTTTTAATGCTGAAATAAAGTTGCAGAGCTTTTTATTTATCATTGACAATCTTTGCAAATGCAGTTTACAAATAAATTCTTTCAAAATTCAAAATTGAATTTGCTGCCAATGCCCATAATTTTCCGACCTAAAAGTGTTTAGAAACAACGGCCACCGATTTTTCTTTATAGTAATTAAAAATCTTAGTTATTATTGCGTGTTCTGGTCGGAGAATTTTGGAACATACTCTTATTTTAATACTTTTTAGGCATTTTACCATGTCTTACAACGGACTATAAAAGCATCATGTAACTAGAGACTCCAATTCGAGTATCAAATATTCGATACTTGAGTAATAATCGTGATTTATAAATGAACATTATTTTCAAAATTGTATTTACTTACTGAAAACTAGGTGCACTATTCAAATACATCGTTAACTATAAAACCAATGTCCCTAGCAACAGAGAGTCTCTTTCCCACTGCGGCAATTATAAAAACAAAACTTCGAACCAATTTAAAAATTGAAACGTTTAATTTTTTTTAAAATTTTTGGAATATGTTTTATAAATTGAAATAAGTGTATTTTAGAATTTTATTAAACGATATTCGAGTAGTTGAGATGTCGAACAATTGGAATCTCTACGTGTAACCTATATATTTCCCGGATATGAAGATTTTCTTACTAAATCGTAAGTATTTTTACAAAATAAGTCACCAAATATTACTAAGCGATAGTCGTTTATTCGCTTTATTTCAATGTTTTTAAAACTTGGTGCATATGATTAACTTCATCACAATGATCCAGATGAGCCACACATATTATTTTTATTCGACAGTTTCTAGTGCACAATTATATTATCTATGAATCATCTAAGAAAATTTATATCAAAATTTTGGGGAGTATGGACGTACATAGACGACATCGCCGTTTTTCTTTAAAAGAGTGTGGACGTATTTTTTGTTCAACACATTGGTGTGTGTTTTTGAACGTATATTATAGGCTGGAAGTATGAATTACATTCAGTATAGATCTATTCATTGCTTGAAAGGTTAAGCCCTTGAGTGACTTTCTCAGAATTTTAAAAGTACACTTTCAGAAAATCAAAAAATACATACCTTTATAAAAAAAAAAATTGTGAATGCAACCCCAAATACAAATAAAGTTAAAATTTGTTCTATTGCTTATGCGCATTTATTTTTTAAAAAATCTCATTTGAAACGACGTAAAAAACTGATTGAAATGCAGATGAGCTTGGATACACTAACGCAAAGAAATGAACGCACCTGTCTCGTATTGAATTCCAGAACGTACTTTTTAAAAATGTATAGTATGCATTGATTATTCAATGTATTTATAGATTTGTGTTCAAATAGATATAGGTATATGAGATGATAGAACTCTATCCACCCGATTAAAAATATAAAAGTTTCGTGAAAAAATGTTTCTATTAAAATACAAAGCGGAAAAATAAAACAATAATACAACAAATGCCACTTATACTTTGTATCATTATCTACATATATGCATTATCGACACACGATATACATACATATATGATAACAAAGATTATTTTAATATCTAGTCATTCTTAATTTATCAGAATAGTATGTTTTACTTCACTTATATATAATGATATATGCGTCATAATCTGAGAAATTCTTTTCAAATTTTATGAATCATCATCGTCGTGGCAGAATGGTAACGTTGGGTTAGCATTGAAGAATTTGAATCCCAAATGGACATGATTAAACAAACGTACAGAAAAATGCAATATTTTGCGAAATCGCATGATTTTTCACTTACTTGTAGTGTTTTTTTTTTATACCGATTACAGATTGTACTATAGTTGTGTGTACGTCTATATTTTTTAGATACATTTCCTATCTTGAATTACATGACAATGGAAGCAAGTGATGTTTTTTTTTATCTTTCCTACAACTAACAAACTGCAAGAATTTTGTGGATTCAAACTTCAGAACGCAGAAAAGAAGAGCAAAACCATTGGTCATATCGTCTTTCTTAATTATGTTCATTTATATTCCTTTCTTTATTTAATATTCCAATTATATTTCGTTGCAGAACAAAACAATTTATTAGTTATACAAATTTCCTAAATGTCCGCTCCGATTGTTGTGCATATGGCATCCTAATGGAAGTATCTCGACATATTTCTTTTCTAAAGAAAGATGAGAGTAATGATAGAAAAACAGATAAGTCTAAAACAGGAATAGCGATGAGTTACGCCCTTTTAACTAGCAAAATATTATATTATATTTGAAAGATACTACATATCTATCGATAGAATTATTATATGATTTAATAGTTCAAATGATATCATAATGGTGAAATAGCTATCAAATATTTATATGACATATTTATCAAACAAAATGAACTAACTTAACATTATCATTATCTTATTCTACCGGTGAATAGTCAATTTATGTAAATAAAAGTATATGAAATCATTTTCTTTTTTCTGGGAAAGTAAGCGAATGAAAAAAAAACAATAGGACAATGATGTGATCGTTTACTAATGTATTACTTACCATCGGACTTGATCCATTCCTGGATAAAATCTTCTTATACTTCTGATGATGATTATCTACCAACTAAATATCATTTAAAACACTTTTCTCTCATGAAGATCGATCAAGCTTAAGTCAATACAAATGTATTCTCCTCTTTGAAGTTAAAAGACATTTCTTCTTTTTTCGATACCGTCTTTATTTAAACAATATCTTATAAGAATATATATAAAAAAATAAAACACATGTTTTTAATAAAACATTTCTTTATTTATTTTTTAATGATCAGTGCCGGCTTCGCTCATCGCAAACATCATGCGAAAAATATGCTTCATTTATTTAAATATAATGCCTTATTGAATACCTAAGAATAGTTTACGGTATATTCGGCTTCATATAAGATTAAAAATGAATCATGGTGATATGAAATCACAATATGAAATCCACAACCTCAGTCGCCGCGATTCTGTTCACTTGATAATATCCCATTTAAATTTTCAGCTTCCTTTCAAAAGAGCGAGTCGGCTTCCCGGGGGTTTCCGGTTTTGCACCTGTAGAATTTTCCCCCCCACTTGCTTCCGCCGGCCATCTCCCGGCTCGCGAATCCAACGGGCCGTGATCACGTGACGCCGGTGACGTAAGCATATATAAAAGTTGAAAGATATAGCTGTTTGCCGCTGTTTCACTCTGCAGTTCATAGTGGTCACATCCCAGAGCTTAACGATAGTCAAGTAGAGGGTTTTTCATACGATATTGAAAAGGTGTACCATTTGGTATGCTAGAGTTGTGTTGAACATTATTGCACAGTGTCAAGTGTTTTTGATCTTTTTTAATTTCATTGGATTAGAAATCAAGGTGAGTTTTACTGATTCATTATTCTCATAATAGAAAAATGACATTTTTCCAATCAATCCTGAAAAATAGCAACTTAATTAACTCTAATTAAACTGGAAAAACAACTTCATTCGTCGCACAAAATATGCTTTGCTTTTTAACACTCGAGTGTTAATTAATTTAAAAAATGAAAAGAATTAATTCTATTTCTGTGATAGTGAAGAAAATACTGTTACATGCCTTCCGTTGTGTTTTTATTGCAATATATAATATATGTACATTTAAAGCCATGTAAAACTGACAAACATTGTTTTCTTAATGAGTTATTTTATATTTTAAAGCTATGGATTTCCAATATTATAAAAATCACCATACAAAGAATTGTTATACCTGCTATATTTTTTTCATTCAAATTAATCATATAATATAATTTAAATGATTTATACACTCATACAAACATTGGCAGTGACTTTATATATATACATATATTTATATTGCTCTATGGTATTTTACTTGATCGAGACATGGCAGTAGTTGAATGCTGAGTTTATTAAACTTTTCCTCCCACACATTTGCAGCTTATTTACACATAACACATTATGCAAATACAACAGTTATTAAATCAATAGTATTATCCTTGCACGTTCTTCTGAAATTCTTACGGTTATTTTTAATAGGTTCAACACATTGAGCGTCCATCATTTAAACGTTAATTCTTTCCACATGTTTGCGGAATTAATGAATGAACCGGTTGTGATTTTTGATATCTTAGCTAACTTCCTTCGCATACAGGAGTTAGTGTCCAAATTTAAACAAAATCTTCGTACTTATATTTGATTTGTAAATATTACTAAATACGTATCTTAAAGCTTGCAAACATTTATTAGAACTATTTATAATGATATCAGCTGAGAAATTCTCTATATTGACGAATCGTCAATGTTTTTAAAAGCAGATAGTTGACACTAAATTAATAACAAAAAAATAAGCATTTAAAATGAGAGCTGTTTCAAATATTAACAATTTTAAATTCTTGGCTGCGTAATGACGTGATAGCAGTAATGCATGTTGTTTCACTTACTCGTTCGCTAAGTTGGTTGCTGTATAACGGATTTTCAACAGTTTTCATTTTCCGAGACTTAATAAAATGATATTTTGGGATTCCACTGCATAGTAGGTAATATTTTTGAATGCTATAATATAGCTTCAAATATGTTTTATGAAAAATGATTTCGAGTAGACATATTAACTTACGTTTGCCACAGCATAATATAGGACAGAAAAACTCTCATGAAACTATATGTTGATACATGATGATATAATTCTACAGAATAATGTATGTTTTGAATTAAAAATATTATCAAAAAAGATTCGTAACTCAAGACCATAACACAAAAATATAATGTCTAAAAATATGTTTTCTAGTATTGTATATTTTTATCAAACAAAAGATAAAACTCACAAGTAGATGCTTAGAAAAAATGACAGTTATATTAGTTATAACCAGTTATAACATTTTATAATAAGAATAAATGGTTCAACATTCATGCTTTTTCAATTTAATCAATTTAATTCGTTTATGATGTACATTTTTGTTTGTTTATACATATTTAGAAGAAAATATGTTTCAAAGTAAATGCGTAATAATGACTGTAGAAAAAAAACAAACAAAGAAAATTTTATCACATTTAGACAATACATTGTTATCAATAAGATTATATATTTATTATCCCATTCATTTTTACACGTTTTATTGAAATGATAAAATTATATGATATCTATTGAATGTTATATGATAATATGATACACATCTACCGCCGAATCCATCGAAAGTATGATAATCTATATCAGATTATTAAACATTCTACGTATATCTTAATCGATATTTAAGTCAGATAAGCTATAACCTATCTGTATTTATGCGTGAGACGTCATTATATTTTTAAAAATGTTTGTTTTTTTTAATTGATAATACGTGAGTTAACCTGTTTTGAATTAGTGGGTTAACTCATTATTCTGGTAATCCACGTTTTTCGCCACCATGTCTTGTTCTTGTATGAAAGATTTTGACTCCAAATAGAGCACATTACCATGTTGCAATGGCTAAATTTAAGAGGTTCAATACGTGTCCAAAAAACACTTTCTGCTAGTGAACCATTTTCCCAAAATTTCTTTTTTACGTAAGAGTAAAATAAGCAATACATTTAAGACAAATTTAAATAGATTGAGTTGAGTGAACAATAATTAATGTTTGAAATTTTGATCTTTTCGGGCTTTTGAAAGACAAGAGCGGTACTTCTATTAGGAAAATAATTTAGACCGTATTTTTAATATTACTCGTATTAATAAAATAGATTATAAATTACTACTTTGACATATATTCTGATAAATAACAGGACCGCTTCGCTCATCGTGACCATTATCAACTGATAATACATGATGCCGATGATATCAGTTGATAATGTTCGCTTTGATCCGGCCTCAATTTTTATAAGAAAATATGTGGAAATAGAGCTAAATAATCTTATTTTTTTAAGTAATGCCTTTCCACCAAAAAGTGACAGTTAACACCATACAAACGATTGATTAAATTACCGTTTAACTGTTCTCCGATTTTATAAGGTAAATGTGTCAATTGATTCAGTTCTACATGAGTTAAAATGATTCAATTGATAATTATTTCGGCTATTTCAACTCCCAATAAATACATTTTAATTTCAACCTTTCCGGTGATTTTATTTTTAATTCGTATAAATTTTCATAAAAGGATTTGACCACTCGAGCATGAACCGTGTTTTATATATTTAAATTACTTTTGAATGAAAAACAAATTCATAAAAATCTGTTTTTTTAGTTAAGTATTTTTGCCTTTTCATCAAGAACTGACAGTCAGTACTTCGAGTGTCTTCCAATAATGTATAAAGTATGATTCATTAGACATTAGACCTATATTTGTTTTCTACACCATAAAACGACGTTATTATACTTTATATTCTAATTTTTTAATTGCGGTTATTTAAAATCTCTAATCTCTATCATATTATCTTAGAAATTATAAAATATATATAATCATTGCGCTAACAACACGTTCGTCGCCATTATTTTGAATCACAGCTTAAAGAAATCATAATTATGTCGTGAAAAAAATTGACATGATTTTTGCTGCAAATTACATGTTACCAGAAACATGTCCGTATTAAAATTATATACGATATAAGTAAACGAATGGTTTTAAAGATAACTTCCTCATTGCCTACGTAATTTAGATCAAACAATCAATTTTTTATTTTACTACAAACACAAGTTTGAAAAAAAAAATTATATCATCATGAGAACGTATTTCTTCTACTGTAAGATAAAGGTTTTAAGACACTCTATTTCAATTTGGCAGTTTATATGTGTTACAAACATACGTTCAGAAGTTATCTCTACTTTAGAACATAGCAACATTCACATGATAACCACTGCGTATTTTTCTCTTGTCTTCATAATGACCCGTTATGTCCTTTCCCAGCTCTGATAATTTTTGTCCAAAAAGCAACTCTGCATGTTAAGTCATGCTGCGTTGAATTTTAATGCAATTTTTGTATTGTAAGAACGTGACCTGTGTTTATATCATGAGTAGACAAATTATATTTCATACAATGATTTCCAATTCAATCAATGAATATTTTAGAGAACAGAACTAAGTTTTCATTACTTGCCACAAAATTTTGCTGTTAAGTTTCCCCCCGAATACTGCTTCAATTTGGGCATTAATCACGATTGACGTTTGTTCGCGGCTGTCCATAATTTTGTCAGATACTTAAGCAAGAAAGTCTGGCTCAATACTGTTGAAGCTTTCATATCTCGTTTGTTATTTTAAATATGAAATAATAAGAAAAACATACAAATTGGAAATGTTTTCGAGGAAATATCTGCAAATGATAAATAATCCACGGATGTTTATTTAAATTGAAGTGTGCTCTACAAAGCTATAGCTTACAAAAAAATATTTAATAAAAAATATTTTGTTTTATCTGTAATGGTAATTCCAATTTTGAAAATCTCATTTTTATCTCTATGGCAATATTAACGATATTAAAACGAATAGCAGAGTTAATATAATTACTATCATATTATAAATTTCCACTCTGCGTCGCTTTTGTCTGATATTTTTTTTGTACCGGCTACTGACAATTTTTTATTCGTATAATGCGTCCGTCCACCCCCCTTCATATCTTTCCGGTTATAAATGTTGGTATGCTCCAAAGCTTCGCAAACATACGTTTGTTGTATTCGATGGTGCACGTACTGAAACAACAGACAGCAATAAACTCTTCACAATAATTTGTAAGATAATCTTGTTTGTTTATATTACGGTATAATGCTCTTAAAGATGTGTTCATTTCAATACCATACAATTGAAAACTATTTAAGTTGTTGAGACTACAGATATGTAACTTGCATCTTATCTTAGCTCTTCTCTTCTATTTAAAATAAAATAGAAGTTTAGCGACTGGACATAATCAGTTTTTGGGCTACAACTTTAGTAGAAGATATAAAATTAAAAATAACTTAGTTGGTTCCACGTATTGTATTACAAATAATGAATCGTGTTTCACCCATTGCAAGAGCATCAACAGACCCATTATCACACGGTTGCTTTAATAATCGAGTGTTATTCAAAAAAAGTATTTAACGTACGTTCAAAATACGGTTTAAATCGTTTTTTTATCCGTAGGATTACTAAAAATATCATTTGTAACTAATTCTAACTAACAATTGATTAGCTTCTAGCAAAAAACGTGATATATAATAAAGAAAGTTTTACAATGAAATAATAAGATATGTTCGTAAATTTATTTTTTGTTTTTATTATATTTAACGGTTTGATAGTTGCGATTTTTTCCTCAACTTATGTAATCACAATCTTGTCAAATGATTAATGAATACATTATTTTTTTGCAGTAGTAACTCTTCAGTCATGAAGACTGCCATGTTATTCTTGGCGGTGGGCGTACTAGTCCTGGCCCTAGCCCAGGCCTCTCCAGTCAGCAGACCCGATGGAGAAGCTGTAGCCGACAAAGCTCAAGCACAGGAAGTCGGAAGACAAGCCGCGGCGGCACCAGCCCCGGCCGCGTCTGACGATGACGACGATGATGATGACGATGACGACGACGATGATGACGATGACATTGAAGATGCTTTTGATGACGGTAAGCTTACACAATTATTCATTGCTTATTAATCAAATGTTTCAAATTTTAACGTCAACAATTGGAGATAAAGAAACCTAACTCATTTTTCTCCACTATTCAATATAGTCAAAAATCAGGTTTCACCAATAATCAATTTTACCTTTTTTTAACAGATATATCTTCGTACCCACTTCTCCTATTATTATATATCTATTTGATAAATAACGTAACACATTATTTTGTATCTAGAAGCATTCATAACTCAAAACCGGTAAAAATCAAGATATGTTTTATCCTACGGAGCTGAAATATATCTACCAAAAGTTAGCGAAAGTTTTCTCATTCAAACTTCGAATTATTTTGTTTGTTAGCTATAAACCTTCTATAAAGCTACAAACGTATACGTTCATTAAAAGAATTTACAATTATTGATTATCACTACCGTAATTTCGTACGTTCGGGTCAATATATAAGAATGGTTAAGAAAGCTTCAAATAATTTTCTTACTCGTTTTTATTCTCCACGTTTCTATAAATACACCTCGTATTCACGACGTAAACTGGTTTTAGTTGTTTATAGTGGGTCGAGTCAGTAAAATATATCTCTGTTACTTGAAATGTAAGATTTGATTGCTTTCTTCTAATATGAGAAGACTACATTCGATGTAAGTATTCTTAAGACAGTAATTTAGTAAAAAAATATGATAGATTTTGAAACAACTCACACGCATATCAATGTTTTTAAGCGAGATGTAATAACGGTTTGATTTGTTAGTTCAAAGCGCCAAATTTACGATAATAAAAAACGTTGAGAAGTTTAAAAATCTCGAAAATGTAGTGGCATACGTGAGAGTCTTGGAGAATATTGACCAGCATCAATAAATACTTCAATTTACATAATCTTGTTTGATTATTCAGAATTATCGAAATTTAAAGTGTTAAAAATTCCTTAAGTGGGATCGATTTATTTTAATGATGAATTATGTATTATCCAAACCACTAGTAACATTTGAGTTGGTTGGCAGTACAGTATGATGGAACGAGGAAAATTATATGAATTGGATTTATAATAGTCTTTATTTCAATTTAATATTTATATGTGCGCATGTTTTAAAAATAATTAGATAACAAGATTTAAGTAATAATAATGTTGTAATTCATCTAAATTTACATTGATCAAATATTATTTGTATATGAGAAGAGAGAATAAAGATCGATTTTATTGACATTTAGTAATTCACTCAACAATTTTAAAATCGTTAAAGAAGAAAGTTTTGCACAATTAGATTTGTTTGAAGCATTTGTGTGAGTTTTTAATAAGACTTACCAGCAATATACAAAAAAAACATTGAATATCTACTAAAGATCTTGAACTGATTTCATATGAAATTCACGTTGTCTTTTTTGCATTTTTTTACGTACAGAAAACTAAAAATAGTAAAGAAATTACCAATTAAACTTTCATTGCAAAACTGTTTTTGTATTGCACGATAATTTACTTCAAATACACTATTTTAAAGATGAAGCAATCTAGTAAAAAAATGACAATTAAAAAAAGGCATCATAGAGCATATGCTACCAAGTAGCACCCCGTTACGTTAGTAGTCATGGAAAAAAACGTTGGAGTTAGCTGGGTTACATGAGCTGGAGATGTCATAACCATGCTTTCACTTTCTTCCAATGTATGAAATTAGGGCGTCCTAGACGACTGCAGGGTATAGTCGGTAAAACTGAAGGATTATGTCATGTAATATGAGGCTTAAAAGCTATTTAAAAGGAACGAATGAAGTCCAATAATGTATTTTGACGGAGAGAATGATTCTTTACAGTGAAAGCATATTTGATTTTTAAATTTACAATATATTCGGCGTTAGAGCTTATATACAATCTTTTTCGTAGTAGTATTGTTTGAAAAATATTTCTTTATCAATTTTATTGCAAGATTTTTATTTTATAGTCTTTATTGTATTATAAGAATTACTGAAAGAAGCCTTGTGTTATTTATACAATGTTCACTCATTCAATAAGGCTTTCAATTCAATTACCCAAAGCACACTTTAAGATTATTCAAAGAATAAATCAAACAAATGAGTCTAATTGATATGAAAATCTTGAACAACATAACAGAGAGATAAATATTATTAAAGAGATCATTTATCAAATTATAAATCGTTATAAACGTATAATCATTTTAGCTGATACTGAAAATTATCAATTTAAATATATGTACATACGTATTTCATGATATATTGATACTAACAGAAATAATAATAGTTTATTAGATAAGCAATTAAATTCGTATAAATTAGTCATGGGAAAGTGATATTTTTTTTTTATAAAAAAAATGTATTAGACGAAAATATAAGTAAAACTTGCATTGGCCAGTCTGAATCAATTCATCAAACTGTACAATTGAGTCGAAGAAAGAATGAGGAATTGTAAAAAAATGCGCGATTATAATTGAGATCTCGTTTCGCGGTCGCACCTGCATACATCATACACGCAAATTGTGTCGGAACACTTTCCAGTTGTAGGCGGAATAAAGCTTCCGTGACCTGGCAGCCTTAATGAGACATCGACGGCCGGGCACGCGTGAAACCCAAACTCGAAAGCGTTGGAAAGTGTCACGGCTTCAAATTACCATCTGACAGCAGGTGAAAAAAAAAACGGCGGAGTTAACTGAATGCCGGTAATTGATTATGGAGAGTTAACTGGTTACCAAGCGAGGAAAGTTAACTGATTGCAGACGGCATGTGTTTCTTAGCGTTTCAGAAGTTTCACAGTTAGACATCTATATCAATTTTCACATAGCATTAGTATTTTAACAAATTCTTCATGTTCTCATATTATCATTAAATCTTATCGTCAAATATAATATGAAAAAAGCAATCGATTTTATTATTTTGTTATAATTACTATCGATGCTATAATTTTATACGATCACTTTTAAGGTGATCTATGTATGTCAATACTTGATGGCATGGCATTATATTAAAAATAATAACACATTTTTAGTTCTTTTCCCAAATTGAATTTAATAAGGTCAGGGCCGATTTCGTTTATCGCGAGCACTATCAACTGATGATAATCAGTGTAAATTCAGTTGATAATGTCAGTTATGAACGAAACCGGTCCTGATCTCAATAAATCCAATGTGGGATAGGTACTAAAAATGTGTTATTATTTTTATTTTATTCGTGACAAAATCTTTCGATAGTCCTATAGATAGAATTTTTTTCCTTTTACAATAATATTGTATGGCTTGAAGTTTTCGATAAAGGATCAGCAAATCAATACTTAAAATAGTTTGTAGTGAGTTTACTGTAAAGATTAATATATCTTAAGTATATATTTATTAAAAAGATGAATAATATTAACGTAACAAAAAATAAAATTAAGATACTAAAATAAGAATTATTGAAGCAATTGACTGGAGTAAAATTCTAACAATTCTTTAAATCCAACTATTTCAAATACCTTTTAAGATGCTCACTGTCAATACTTCGTGGAATGGCATTATGATAACACATTTTAATTATTTATAATTTTTGGTGTATAATGCTCGCGATGGGCGAAACCGGTCCTGATCTTATAAATCCACTGTGGAATAAGTTCCAAAAATGTGTTATTATTTTTATTATTTAAAATACGATGCTACGATATGTATGAGTAAGCGACACTTTATGAATTTCCGTTAGAAGCGCACAGTGCCTATTACAATGCGTAAGGATGTCATTTTGCGGCTTGAGAATCAGCTCAGACTGCGATAACGGCGTGTAACGAATTCCGTAACGAATTCCATAACGATGAGAGTTAAATATTTTCACGGTAATACTTTCACAGCTCCTGGCCGCGATGTCTTTAAATCAATTATAATTATTGCTGACCGATTGACCGAGAACTCGATTGATTATTTTCTAGTCTATTTGATGCAGTTATTGGGTATGAGAAAACAGATGTTTTTGTAAAGCGATACAAATAAAAAAAACACTTTTTTCCGATGATCGAATTTCCGATCTATAGTTACGATGTATTCATATTTACGATTGGAATATAAATATGTTTTTTTAGTTCAATGAATTTAAACTGTATTTGTCCGTATGATTTTTTTATAAGCTTTTTAAAACAATATTTCTGAAAGCTTTTTTATATAAGAGTAGGGTAAAACATTTAAAATCTCGTTTTTTAAAAACCAAACCAACATTTACAGCTTTTGATTCATTGCGATAGTTCCCTAATTATTCCTCTATCGGCTTAACATAAAATTGTCATTTAAAGAATTTCCAATATTTCTTTTTTTTTATTCGTCAACGTAGTCATTCATTACTTTCAAGGTGTTCACTGTCAATACTTGGTGGAATGGTATTATATTAAAACATAATAACACATTTTCTGCACTTATTCTTCATTAGATTTATTAGAATCAGGACCGGTTTTACTCATGGCAAGCATTATAAACCGATGCCAATAAGACTAATGCTCGAGATTAGCGAAACCGGTCATTCGGTATTCGGTTCTAGATTCGCTCAAAGCGAACACTTTGAATCGGTTGATATTGTTCGCGATAGGAAACCAGTTCTGATCTGAGAAACCAATACTGAGAATACTTATATAAAATGTGTTTATTTGTTTAAATAGATGTTTAAAGACCAACAGATGAATTTTTCATGACTATCAACTATTGTATTCAATAGATTAAATTACTGAGGTTCAGCTCACTTTCTGGGTGAAAAAATAATGTGTCACCAACGAGAACAGTTTGCGTGATGATTCTTTTATCTTGAACAATTCTTTTCGCCTCGTTGATCTTGTGATACATTTCTAACGAGCTTTGATTGTCAGGTAATAAAGCCGTAGCGAGAAATATGCATCTAATTATGATAGACTATAACCAGCCGTTATCAATCCAAACAATGTAAATATCATTTTAATAGCGGTTTTAAATAAACCTCTTTTATGGCCGTCACAGATGGAAAATTTCTTTTCAAATTTGACAGTAATTTTCATTGAATTAACCTAAAAAAATTTGTAACGCTCTTTCAAACAACAGAATTATATCTTATAGCTTTTGTAATCCGAATATAAGATACCAGATTATAGCTCGTTACCTCCTACAACTCATATGTTGAATCTAGCTCGAAATTGTAAAGCTTGGTTGGAAAACTATTTTTTTAAATTTTTAATTATCCTTATTAAAAAAACAGTATATATTGGATTGTGAGCCTTAGTTAAAGCCTGAATTTTTCGGTATTTTGTATTGCCGTGTTAATAAATACTCAAGCCCTGTGATATCAATCAATTTCTCAGATCTATTGAGGAGTTGCTGCAAGGACAAAAATAATATAATGAGGAGTGCACAGGGATGTCAGTTATTATTTGAACATAACATAACACATTGCTTAATTGATTGAGAAAACAAATAATAAAACCAATATTCTTTGAACCAGTTTTTTATGAATTTTGACGACACTAATATCTATTGATTGGGTAGGTATTTACTTGGTAGAACACCATTATAATACGGCAAGAAAAATAGCAATGTATTTTAATTCTACAGAAATTATTTCATATATTTGTTGATAGCTATTTCGTCTTACGCCCTCATCAGAACTATGTTTAAACGTGTATTATAACAAGTGTTCAATAGTCATGTCACAAAAATCTTGTCAGCAGTCAACAGTCATAACAATCTTTTTCTAATGCACGTTTAAAACATAGTTCTGACGAGAGCGTAAGCCGAAATAGCTATCGACAAATATATAAAATAATTTCTGTAGAATTAAAATACATTGTTATTTTTTTTACCGCACAATATTATCTACTGTTTAAATAAATTATATATCACGCAAGAAGTGTGCATTTAATTCGTTGACGGTTAATTTTAATTTTAAATTAAGAACAGCAACTCGCAAATTTAAGCGCACAAACATAGCAGTTGAATCTTAAGAGAACAAACAATATGGGCATGCTTATACCGCAGAAGAATTTTTAACCGTTGGTAGCTAGACTAGACAATAGCAAAAAGTTCATATCTTTCCATGTAAACAGCCACTTTACTTTCAAAATTATTATATTTATTTAGTAAATTCAGATCTCTTTTTTATTATTTTTTGTTCTCGTAACACCAACAATATCTAGAAACATCCCACGCTGTCTAGTTTTTCAGATCCCTGTGAGTTGAATGCTTCGTGCTTGGCATTTCAATAAGTATAAAAACGTTACCCAAATACACTATAATTTTAAGCAGGATCTATCATTATTTAGTCTGAAATCTTATATATAAAACCGAAAGGGCGCATGTATGTATGTGGGTCTGTAATTCCCTTTTGCATTATTGTTGCAAGTTGCAATATAATAATGTTTATTATTTACGTGAAGGTATTATTTGACATTTCTTTGACAGCAAATTAGATTTTTTTCTTGAATTTGGACATTTTAATGGGCGAGAATGGGGAATGTCATCAAATTAAATAAAGTTTGTGATTTTATTTTAACTCTATTTTGGATGTTAGATTTTGTGATATAATTATGTCGAATGATATAACATTAAATAATTATTGGTCGCTTAGTCCGAGCGACACCGGGTAGTAATACTAGTAGTTTTAAAAATATTTAAAACTACCTTTATTTATAATATAACATAGTAATTGGATTGCGTTATAGTTTATTGTATACTTTAGCTTGGCAGTCAAAACACAATTGAAATAATCGATCTATAAGTAAGCAGTGAAGGATAGATTAAAAAGGGTTTTGGAAGAGTGTGAAATGTATTGAATTTTTAATCAAAATATGAATTTAGAACAAAGAGCAATTATTGGTCACAAAACAATCACTCAAATCTTCCCGTTTTAAGAAAATACGAAAATGTGTAAAGAGTTATTTTATTTGAAATTTTGATTAATAATGTTATTATGATTACGATTTTCTTTATTCAAACTTAATAAGAATATAATTATGTAGAAAAAGCAATACATTAAATTTATAATACATAACTCTACTCTGAAAGAAAGCCATTTTTATGATAAATATTCAGATTGAAAAATGAACTATCTCATAGATAAGTTGTGTTATTAAATTTTGAACTGTGTTTTTAAATTCCAATTCCTTACAGATGATGACGACGATGACGATGACGACGATGAAGATGACGATCCTTCCGACGACGACGACGAAGATGACGATGATGATGATTACTTAGGAGGATTCTTCGATGATTTCTTAGGAGGTAAATAAAAGATATTCTCTATATAACATTTAGACTTAACACTTGCATTTATTTGTAATTTCATTTGTGCGGATTAAATTTTAGTTGTTTATAATAAAGAGTCTCTTTTAATTAATGCACTTTAATAAAAAACGTAAAATAATAATTTTCATTGCATATCTATTTTTTATCAACAAGTTGGTTTTTCCCACCACCACCCGTTGTGTATATGCAGTCAATGTTTCTTAGCCACCTTTCACAACGCTATCGACTTAGAAAAAGGAATTTACCCCTCACAATCATGGCCCGAGCAGATTTGCACGGGACTGATTTTGAACCATGCACTAGTGCGCTTAAAAATAGAAAATAAGATTTTCATCAACTGTTTATCGTTTTATCAGATGACGATGACGATGATGATGATGAGTCTCCAGCTGTAAGTGCCGTCCAACCAGTAGTCGCTGTGGCTGATGTTGTCCAACCTGCATCACCGATCGCCGCCTCAGTCGAAGAGCTCGGAGCATCAGCCGATGCCGCCGATGACGTGGACGACGCCACCGCTGAACTTGCCGAAGCCGAAGCATCAGAGTCACTCGCCGATTCCGCACAAAGTGGTGAGACAGCAGCAGTAGTCGTTCCACAGCTGGTTCAACCCGTCGTAAGCGAAGCCCAGAGCGACGATGACGACGACGAAGACGAAGACGACGACGACGACGGTGACGATATCGAAGACGCGCTCGACCCGGAAGACGATGACGACGATGAAGACGACGATGACGACGATGATGATGACGACGAAGAGCTGCTCGACGCCAGGCGCGGCGCACGTGAGTCAAAGTCGGTTAAGGGAACCAAAGGGAAGAAGGCGAGGGGAAAGAGCCACGCTAATAACCGTAGCCATAAGGGGAGGAAAACGGTGACAAAGGTTGCTCCAACTAATGATGCACAAAAACCAAAAATGGTCAGATAGTTTGAGATGCTTAAGGTATATCCACTTCACACCTGCCGCTTTATTCCAAAACTGCTTGAAAAACATACAAACAACGAACAAAGCATTCAGAGAATATTTATATATTTATCAAGTAACATTAAATAAAAAGAAATTCAGAAACCGGAATTCTCCCACTTGCGTGTGATTAAAGTAGCACATTAATTGAACAGAGTATTTTTTTATCTAAAGAAACAATATTTATACTGGCTTAAAACGCCATTATTTTAAAGTTAATTGTTACCAACTCTTTTGACCGTCATTATTAATCATAGACAAACACCATGTGGGAGCAACAATCTTTTTTTTTTGAATGGTAATTGCCGCTTAAATTCTAAAGAAAAATACAAAAAGAAAGTACGCTCGGTAATGCGTGTCCTCTTTAGACCGATTTGTAAATAAACTCGTATTGATCGACGATCATGTTGTTGAAGATTGGAATATTAATTCCAACTTCGTGTCTAAAATGTATAATACATTCCGGGCGTATTTTGTTTTAGCTTAAGCTCATTTGTTTCGTGTCAAAACAGAAAATTTCTCTGATGCTTTGTGAAATCATTCTAAATTCAAAATCATCCATGAGCTGTCATAAAAATAATACTTTGCAGAAAGTTACATTCGGTGTCGCCATTTAAAATCAGAGTTTCCTTCGATAGATGACTATTATTTATTTAATTAAATTAAAGAGATTAATTACTGTTAGGTATTTATTAATAATTTATTATTATTTATTATCGAGAGAGAGTGCAGCTGACTGCGATTGAAAGATTTCAAGATCGAATCTTCATCTGGCGTTAAAATTGAATTGATGTCTAGATTAAATGTCACAAATCATCCGTGACACAACTAAATAACAAAAAAGTTAAATCCCGCTTTAAAATTACTCACTAATCACTGTATTGGAATCAATTAAATTATGTAAAATTCAAAATGTTATGTACAGAACAACATATTTTTTTAATAGACAATCTGTTATTTATTATAGAAATTGTGTTTTAATTGTAGGTCAAAAGTCAATCAGAAATGTTGTCGCTAGAGAAAAATATTTTTAAAAGTCAGAAAACATCACGTGACATTTATCTAGGTATTCTTAATTTGATTTTAAGAACAGATGAATGATGTTTTCGATAAATTTACATCGTAGATAATTTCATGTTTGCTGTGATAACAGTAGCAATACAAAAACATATTGGCTAATGGTTGAAATCATGTATGATTAACAATTGCTTCATCACATCATTTTATAGTATTTAGATATATCTTTATTAGTTTATTTATCTATCTATTTAAGACGCTAGTAATTATTGGTATGCTTATTATATCATCTATTTTTTTACTATTTATTTTATCATTATCCAATACGTTTGATGTTATCTGACTATAACAAATATTAACGACAAATGACGAAGACTTTTGACCGTAAAACCTCATCTCAACCTAATCCCAACAATCCATCCAAAAGTATATATTCCAATATGGCATATTTAAACCCACAATATATTTTCATACACACGCAAATTAACAATTTGGTATTATTATCATTACAATCAAACTTTTAATATATCAAAAGAGATTGTTTATATCATTTCAAAATATCAATATGCTAAAATGACATAAATCATTACGCTTTTTTTTCTTTCCACATTTTACTATCTGCATCATACATAGTATCTGCAAAATTGTCTTAAACTATCTCTCAAAGACGATGTCAAAAAATATTTTTAGGTGAAGTAACTTTAACAGGTCATTCAAATAAAATCATTGACAAATATAACTTATTCTAGCATAAAATAAAAATAATAACACATTTTTAGTACTTATTCTACATAAAATTTATTGGATCAGAACCGGTTTCGCTCAAGGCGAGCATTATCAACTGTTCAATATATCAGTTGACAATGCTTGCCATGAGCGATCCCAATAAATTTGATGTGGAATAAGTACTAAAAATGTGTAATTATTTTTATTATAATACCATTTCACAAGAATTGATAGTGAACACCTTAAAAGTGATATTCTAGCTTAAGTTATTTGGCAAAGAATTGACCGTTAATCGATTTGGAAACAACCCAAGTACATTGTCATGTAGACAGACCTGTCTTTAATTGTTTACGTGATAATAACGTCACCTTTGATGAAGCCAAAAAGACGTTAAAAAACTTTTCAGTTGGTAGAATGTTTACAATGTTTTAAATTTTGAAATTGGAATTATTTGATTGCGCCTTTTTGACCTTTGTGTAAAGTTACCGAAGCTGACTTAATATCGATTACTCTTTAAATAAAAAAAGCATTGTAGACACATTAAAAAGTATAGCTGGTCAAACGGTCGATGCACTCTTTACTATTATAGACCATCCGTGAGGATGTGTCGATCTAAATAACAACATAATGTTTTTTTAATCAATTCGTTGAACGTGTAATAAAAGTATAAAATTGGCTCTCGATATTGATCACAACGGGAAATATGCTCTCATTGCGAAGGAAGTAATATACTACGTATATCTTCATACGTTAAAAAATAATTATTGGTGTAGAAAGCTGATACAAAATCGTTTCCAGCATGGCCGACAAAGTTGTTGGAATAAACCCGAGCAACAAGAATTGTAATCAATCATAACGGTGGCAATTTAAAAGGTTTTTTTTTATAATAACTAAAATTAAGAAATCATTTAAAAAGATAGCGGTTATATATATACTTTAAAAGATTTTACGAAATTGTAATTATAGTTAAACAGCTTTTGGTTAAAATAATACATTGAAATAATACACAGGTTAAATTAGCAATAACTTTTTAACGACTTATTTTGTTCAAAGATACTCATTATTTTAATGAAAATACTATAAAAATATGAGCAAACAAACAAATTCAGTGCATTCTGCGGTTCTTTATCTTTGAAAGTTTATCTCCATCAAACAATACTTTGGGAAAATTCAAGTCTTATATAGAGTTATCAAAATCAATTGTATATTATTGATTACAAATCAGTTATACAATTGACTCTGAAAACTCTAAAAAAAATAATTTGAAATAGTTCACTAAACCAAAATTGTATACTCTTATGAAAATATGTATATTTGCATATTATGGTTTGTTAAGTTATCGTCAAAAATATTATATAATTATTTACTGCTATAAATACAGAAATATCTATAGAATCCAATGCTTGTACATGTTTTAAGCTTAATTTCAGTGCGTAAATATTTATTTGTTATTATAAAAGGGTTTCATTTGGCTATCAGATAAAATGCATGTTCGTAATATCGCTGTCTTTAAAATAACAACGATAGCTTTCTCGTTAACTTAGCCCGAAATTCATACCATTAGTATTCCAAATATGAAAAGTAAACAAAAACAAGTGTGTTCGAAAAGTCGTGAGTGAAATAACGACTGCCGATAAACTCTTTCAGTTAGCTTCTTTTGAGATTATTTTAAAGATGACCACGCACTGTGTGTGTAGCGAGACTAGTGAGCAATGGCCGGTTCGACTAGAAGCGTTTCACCCGGAAATGGTGTCAGTGGGTCACCTACTTTGCCGGAAACACCGGCACACGTTTCACTTCGGCCTTCAAATTTCTCCCAGCGTCCTTGACTCTCCAACACGTTGTAATTTTCAATGTTTTCTCATTAAACGTACTTGATTTTCACGTTATAAGCCGTGTGAAATGGCCGCCGACACAGCGTCGCACGTTTCAATAATTATAGCCCCATAGAATCTTGGCCCAAATTTTACAAAGCAGTCAAATATTATTTTACTAAGTTTAATGACCTTTATTTTACCTATAAAATGCTTAGCTATACTTAGATATAATAAACAAGAATTCCTAAAATGAAATGATGATATAATAGATTAATTTAATATTCTTAGAAGTTTATTGAGTGGAAAAGATAATGATTTTATTTATAAATAGCTACATCTTCAAGCTTATGTAGTTCTAAGCTTGATTTGCTACCGGATTACAGTTTTAATGTGAATATTATAAACATAGTTTCATAAATTAGAATCTATTACATAAATGAGCTTTTCCAGTGAATACGAACAAATACAAAAATAGTGGGATGTATTAATTTGTTTGAAAATCCCAACCTCGATTTTGTAATTTATAATGAAAGAATATTAAAATTAATCTTAATTTTATCACTCAAATAACCTTGCGTTTGTAAATGTGATGATGATATTTAAAGAAGCGAAACGCGTGTCACTATTTCTTACACAATACGTGGAATAAATTTAAGATGTTTCAAAATGAGCTTCCACAAAGTTTTCGCCGAATCAAAAGAAAGTGATTAATAAATTATTAACGAGAAAGCAATGACTGTCATTTCTGAGAATTATTTTTGTTCTCTCATTTAAGAACGGCGTTATTGATGAATTGTATTGATACTACGTGGATTATTTTTAGAGAGTATTATGGAAAGATTTTAGACGAAGAGTAAAGCAAGTTGTTTATTTATTATATATATAAAAGTGAATATCAATGATAATTGGAGTATTATGAGTCAATTGATTCCCTAGCATAATTTATATGCAACGTTTAACCACAAAAAGAAAGTGACAATAAAATAACATAACAAATGAAAACACGATAATCATCGTTCATAAGTTTTGCACAATACTTCTAAGCACTTTATAGTTTCATCATAAAACCTTGAGTGAAAGTAGATTTCGATTAGGCCCGGTAAAAAACGATCCGTTCGACCGCGTCCCTTCTGGCGTGTTAATTGAAGTTTATTCCGTGTAATTGGACATCGAACGCGGATCTCAGGTCTATCGAGATGAGCACCATGTCATATTACAAGCGGAAATAGCGCACAGAGTTTTCTCTCATTCTTCGAGTCGACCTTATTAAAAACGTGTTTGCGTCGGTCGCTTGTACCGTTACCGTCGGCATTATGTACGCCCAGAATTTTATTATTTTAATCGCTTCGGTGCGAAGATATTGAAAGCTTCTTGTGTCTATGGTTACCGATTAATAAGGTGACCAAGTTTCTTGGATATTCAATACAATTATATCGGCCCCTTTGGATAAAAGACACGTATGTCGATGTTTGCCGGTTTTGAGTTATAAATGCCTGCCACTAGATACAAAATAATACGTTACATTATGTGTCAAAGATTCACATCAATAGGAAAAGTGGATACAAAGATATTTCAATGCGTGTTAACCTTGTAAAATCCTATGGTCCCGTATGGGACCAGTGATTAAGGTGCACTTCGCTTTCGGATTACACTGATTTATGATAATAGTTTTCAACATATGAATATGAGCTTTAATAAATAATGTCTTTGAAATATCGATTCATAATTTTATTTTCGGTTTTGTTAAATATTTTGTCATAATGAGGAATATAAAAATCTGCGTTAAAATGTTTATTCTTGGGATATCCGGTGGACCGTAATACATCAGCTTTATTCACACCATAAAACATATTTCAATGCGTATACAGTTTTTTTTTCTCATATTGAGAAATTTATCCTTTGAGCTGGCCGATTCTTTTTTCAAGATAGCTGTTGCTGAAATGGATTCGTTTACCTAGGGAATTAGAAAGCGTACAAGTTGCGGTGCTGGTCTTTTTTTACCCACGTAGGCTGACTAGTTTTAGAGATATAAGTATTTTTATAAGAGCTACGCGTTGCGCGGATATTTCGCAAATAATGCTTGGGCGTTTAAAGGTTAACATCACTATCTTCCTTCATAGGTAATGGTTATTTACTGTTGCATTTGGAGGATATGAATTCTTAATAGAGCATTTTATTTGAACGTTTTAACGGAAATTATCAATCTTGTCACTTAATTCTTTTAAGATTAACGATTGGAGAAAAATAGCTACGAAAGGATTATTTCGGCCCCTGAAGAAAAAAGAAACGAATTTAGATGTTTACCAGTTTTGATTTATGAAAGCCACTAGGCACAAAATAATATAATTTGTTATGTGTCAAAAGGACATATCAATAGGAGAAATGGAAACAAAGATATTTCAATGCGTATTAATATCACTTTATTGCTCATAGTTCCAGCTTATCTTTAAACAAAATGAATAAATTACTTTTTAATATTCAACAAATAAACCAGAAAAGCAACGCATTTAAAGAAAATGAAAAAAAACTTGTATCTATTAATTCACAAGAAAATTGATTTCTACTGAAACCTGTTTTTTTGACTCTCCTAAAAAGTAGTGTAGCGCATCCAATTGTGTAAATAGCTCATTTTGGCCAAACAAGTCACATCGGAGATAGTGTGAGGGACGCGACGATATACAATACATATACATAAATATATAAACGACTCAATGTGAGATTATTATAAAATTTCAGAAAGCATAAATCGACTGGTCACCTCAGCTTGACGTTTTTCACATCTAGCTTTAATTAAGAGAAAAGCAAAATATCGATAAAAAAACTCAAAGTCAACTTGCTAATAAGAAAATAATAAGATACCAGGTTATTGACAATGTTGAGGCGTTTTCAGCGAGAGACTTCTTATGTCTACAAAGAACTTAATATGGTCATGTTGATAAAAGAGGTATCATCGTAATTTGGTTGGATCAGTGATTCACAAATGAGCGGAATATTAATTTGTCCATTGCTTAGTCTGAAAGTTGTACAGATACTGATATATTGGCAATATAACATTAACAAATACTTCAGTCACTTCAGTCACTTCATATGTAATGCTTATTTTGATAGGTAACTTAGTGTCGGGCTATTGGCATTGAAGGCAGGCAGAAAGTGTGTTGACTTGATACTTAAAATTTGCGATTGCTACCCTTAGTAAATCACTGACATCAATTTGTTCACAGTGTTTTTGAGTATAGTTTCAATATAGCAAACACTCGATTGGAAATATAATTGTTTACACAAATACTTTACATACACAGAATTCTTACGCTGGGTGGAAAAAAGATCTTTGCGATTCCCGTAAATGATTTAGATAAAACAAAAAAAAACTATTTTTTCGTTCATTGTAATCTAATAACAGAAAAGCGCCTCGTGGTTAAATATCATTAATTCAGAGCTATAGCGGCCCATTAGAAGCATAGAAACTTAAATCGCTTTTCTCTATTTTTCAGGAGAACCAAAAAACAAGTTTCACCAGTAATCAATTTTACGTGTTTTTTAACAGGCACACTTTTTTCATTGTCTTTAAAGGCGATGCTTTTCCTTTATGATTTATTTGTTTAATATAAAATAGTAATTTATTGTAAAGCGTTGTTTTAAGGTTTAGTGGAACTATGAACAAGAAAGTGATTTTAAAGCTCATTAAAATATCTTAACGTCCAAATCTCGTATTGGTGTATCTTTTTGACACATAACGTGAAATATTGTTTGATTCTAGTGACATTCATAAAACAAAGCTGGAAACAATATAAAAATGTTTCTTTAATCCTAAGGAACCGATTTCTCATTGGAAAACAATGAGCGTCACTTTAACAAAACTCATGTCATTTTGGGTCACACGGGGTTCACAAACCACGAGTTGTGCATCACTGGTTGGATATAAATAAATACATACTTTAAACTAGTCAGATATTAACTACATTCGAAACGAAGTGTTATGTTTACTTTTTTTAATACTGAGCGTATAATTGTAAAAAGAGAAGTTTTTTATTGTGTTTTTATTAATGTTGAGTCAATCGACGTGGCTTAGTGGTACTATCCTAAAACATTGGTGGGCAAGGTTTCTACAACATTATTAATATTTTATTTTCAGTAATAATTGGAGGATTATTTTGAAGAAAAATGTGTAGTAATTTTAGATCATTTCTCAAAAATGAATGCCAATCTAATTTGAACAAGATTCAAAATTGAAATAACTGCAGCAAACTATGCG
Source organism: Himalopsyche kuldschensis (assembly GCA_028554975.1). Taxonomy (NCBI): domain Eukaryota; kingdom Metazoa; phylum Arthropoda; class Insecta; order Trichoptera; family Rhyacophilidae; genus Himalopsyche; species Himalopsyche kuldschensis. The sequence goes on from JAHFWI010000005.1 coordinate 6,806,863, forward strand.
ATAGTAAGTCTGAAGATGCTTCTGAAAGAGGCGAAGCACGTGACACAATACGTGGAGTAATCAAAGTTTTTTTTAATATTTTATTCAAATGATTTTTTTATTGCGTTAGATTCAAAGTACCTATAAAGTTTAAAGCTTCTTTAATATTCAGTTTCTCAATTTAGATACAAATTCTCGGACTTTTCTCCCTGGATTAATCGACTGATTGATTAATTGATCGGCTAGTATTTTTTATCAAATTATTTTCGTCTTATCCTATCCTATATACAATTTAAAATAACTTTGCTTATTCTTCGTATTGTGTTACTAATTGTGACAAGCGTTTCGCTTCTTTTAGAGGCATCTTCGGACTTACTATCGCAAAGTTTGCTTAATTAAGTAATAAAGCAAGGTTGATCCTAATATATTAAAATGATAAATTACAAAATGGAGTTTGAGAATTTTTCCATTTTACGTGAATTAAGAAGGGGGGACGAAAACAACAAATAATTATACTACTATTGACTATGGCATTATAAAATATTAACAAAAAGATGCAATTAATTGGGAAGGGTTAAGCCCATTGGAAATAACTTTAGCAGTGGCGAGCAACCTGTCGTATTTAGGATACTTCCTTATTGTTACCTACCACTTTTATTTATTTCTAAAAATTCTAAACTATTCATTTTTAAACCCTTAAAGGTGAAAAACTTGAAAACAACTTGACATACAAGTTGCCGCCAGCTTTCGAATCAATTAATAGACTAAAAGAAATAACTGCAACCTAACAGTGTTCGGACATCTTCGAACGTGTTTTTGTAACCTAGCAATACAATTTAAACAAAGTCAACAATGTTGACTTTGAAGAGTATGCAAATATCTGTTTAGTTCTTATGGCGATGTGACCGAGTTTATAATAATAAAACAAAGATAGCCGTTGTCGGAATTCATTGAAATCAAAACGAATCGCACCGATAGTTAGCCACCGGACCGGAAGAGATTATCGAACAGTTAGGCGGCCTTATTCTTAACGCGATCGATTAAATATAATAATCGTAAAAAATATATTTAGTGGGGCGCCCGGCGTGGCTGCCATGTTGACATGTTAATTTAATCGAGCTGCTTTCATATTTATGGCAACATTTTTTCCCACCAAACATGGCTGACCGCCCGACAGCTGAGCGGAAATGACAGCTCATTTTTTCTCCCGATTATTGTAGGATTGACATATTTATATAACTGCTTTGAGGAAATTCTATCAACTCCTGTTAATAATAAAGATATAACTGAAGGATAATTGGTTTATTATAAAAGATGCTGATGCTATTTAGGTAAATGGAATTATTAAAAAATAATTTAAACAACCCTCTATGAAGCATTCCAAATAGTTTTTTTTAAGTCCAAGGACAGTGGATATAGAAATAATATGATGACAAAAAAACTAAAGAAAACACTGTACGAAGGAATAGACTGTATTAAAATTTATTACAATATTAATTTTTTTAATTCAAACCTTCTTTACACTTTAAATTTATTGACTGATGAGACTGAATAAAAAGATTCAGATTTCGATGCAGCAACATCAAAAATGTAAAATAATAGATGTTGCCTGGATCTTAATTTATGAAATAGTAGGTAACGCCTTTATCATCTTTTGTGATGATAAAAATAATAATTATAAGCTGGTTTGAAAAAGGTCTTTTAATTTTGTTGTTTCTTTCGAGCCTTCGGCTGAATATTTTGCTTCTTTTTCTTCTCTGATTTCTATTAAATAAAACAGTAGAAAGAGGTTGTAAGTGGTGGTGATATATAAGTAGTTAATTGTAAGAACTATAGAGAATACAAATATATGTAAAATAAGAAGAAAGATTTTCATTTCTAGTAAAGTTTTATTAAATTTTGTTTTAGTATTATGATAAGCTAAATATTTTCCATACTTTTCAGTATGATAAATGGAAAAGTAAATGAAAAATTTTCTTTGTATTTTAAATGAATATTAATATAACCAATACTTATTTTAGGTGTAATAATGCTTTGCTTTTCAGGGAATGGTAATAAACTTAATTAATTCATGGAGTAAGGACATGGACTTTATTATTTTAATGCTTTTGTACTATTATGATAAGCATACATATTTAGAAGGTGATTGGTAGATTTTGAGCTGCAATGGTTAACCAATATTTTTATGAACTTATTTAATCACTTGGAATAAATTAGTTAATAATTATGGCTTATTATTAGTATTAAGTATATAACGCCTATAAATATATTTTTCAATTTTGATTTATAAAACTGTGAAACCATGAAATTACATTTAGAAAAGGCCGATATAGGTGTAGAACAGGGAGGGGCAAACTGCGGTCCGTGATCATTAATCGTATTTCTGAGTACGAATGACTTTTTACATATTTTTTTTTTAAATATTGAAAACAATAAAATTTCAAGAATTTGCTGTTTCGTATTTACGTATCATCTCAGATCTTGTTCAAATTAAGAATGAATTTAGATTTGTGAAGGTAAGCTTTTCTCGGCGAACTGTAGAAAGAAGATTTTTGATACTTAGGTTTTTTACCGCGGTTATTTTATGCGCCACTTTCTGGCACGCATAAAAAAGAATCGGATGTATATCTAAAAATGATACTTGCGGCCCGCTGCTCATTTAGAATTCTTGGAATTGCCCCGCCCCCCTCCCTCTGGTGCAGAATATTATATTTTAAAGCAAAATGGTGTTAATTTGATTTTAATGTTTTGAGTGTATTAAAAATATTTGGGTAGGAGATTTCAGGGTTTCACTGTAATTTAAATGGCTTAATAGACTGTAATTAGCATAAAACTTAATTATGATTGGAAATAGTCTTTCGACTTTTTAATATTCTTTCCGATTGTATTTATTTATCAATATGCCTTCCTTTATATAATAATAACCCTTTCTTGACTGTGCCTGATCATTCAGGAGCCCTGTCTGAAAAGAACCAGCCCCGCATGCCGGCCATTTACATTGCCAAGTACAATCGATTCGTGGACAACATCCTTGGTCGCATGAACAATATTTTACGCAAATCCTACGATCCTGTCAGCGTCAGACTGCAGCCAGTTGATGCCAAGAAGAAAGAAACAAAGAAGGGAGACAAGAAGAAGAAGATCAAGTCCAGGTATGAAAGAGGATTGTCATATTAGGAAATAACATTTTTTAAGGCACATGGGTAAATCGATAAAAAAATATGATGTGTGTAAAAAATTCAAAAATTGACATAGAAATAAAGGAAATAAGAATATAGCGATCAACCCTTTGGATCCCAAACCATTTTGGAAAGTGCCCTCATAAAATCCCATGGCACTTTTTCGAAAAAAACGATCTTTATTCTATTATTTATCTCAGCTAATATTAACTAAACAGTGGTCTTTTTTGTCAAGTCATTTTATGATGTATAGCATGAGTCGTCAACCTTTTTATGCCTATCACCCACTTTTGCTTATTTTTCACGGTAAAATTTATTACCAACATTGCATTTTTTCAATCCAGTATAATATGGATGAAATTTTTTTTCGAAAGAATTAGAGATTTGAAAAAACAAGATTTTATAACAAATGTTTTCTTCAAAACAATAAAAAATTTAAATCAAATTCAATAATTAATGAGAACTTCGAACCTGATGCTGTGAGAATAAATATTTGATGTCTGGTTGAATTTTCGTTAAAAACAAACGAAAGTTTCCTCTTCCAGTGATTTTCAAACAACTTTTTTGTTTTGTCATGTTTTTGAAAGATTTTGGGGAAAAGCAAAAATTGCCCACCGCCCACCATGGAAGGCTTTACCGCCTTTATTAGTGGGTGGTACGGACCAGGTTGATGACCCTTGATGTATAGAGTAATAAGTAATTATTTTTCATCGGTAGTAAAAGCATACAAATTATCAAAAAAATAAATGCCGTTATAGCTTGTAAAAAAAACTGTATTAAAAAGATCGATGAAAATGGATGTAATTTTCATACCACATCAGCTTTAATTGTGAGGGGTGTCTTTTTGAAATCAGATCATCTGCAAATTATAATTAGACAATTAATTTTTAGGAGGCGTCGTGTCAATAAGAAGCGCGGAGGCAAGAGATCATTTGACAGCATCTTCACATTCGAAGCCGAAGAAGTAGTCCATCAATCAGGAGACACCGCCCACAACGAACCAAATGTATCACACCATAAAAACGCCGCCACTACTCAATCATCAACATCCTCCGCATCTCAAATATCATCAGCTCCATTATCAGACACTTCTTCCAAGGTAAACGCCACGCCACCGAAACCAATTTCATCTTTTGAATTGAATTATACATCATCTTTTCTAACACAACCAATATTTCTACTGTCACAGCTGCCTGAGGCGACATCAAAGGTATCACCATCTCCATTATCACCATCACAGTCATCTTCCACTCCAATCTCATCAACTTTAAAACCAACAACTCCAAGATCGACAACAATCAAAGAAGCGTCAAATATTAAAACGAAACTGTCATCTGGAGAATCATCAGAAGTTATTTCAATTGTTGCATTGAAGGTGTCTCCTTCTCCTGCTTTACATTCGTCATCAACTCCAAGATCTAAATTTTCATCTCCACAAACTCCCAAATCTACATCAGCTGCAAGTTCGACAACACCTGCTACCAAAACACCAACCGTGTCTCTCCCAATAACTCAAAGTAGCGCAGTGTCTTCAACAGAAAAGAGTGCCACAATGTCTACATTGACAGTAGCTAGTGTTCCGGTTACGCCAACTGGAAACAGAGCTTCAAACGACGCCGGATCCAAGAAGAAGACAAAGAAGAAGAAGAATAAGGGAAAACAGAACAAGAGCAAGCCACGCGCCAGAGGAACTCTGTATGGACTGTCATCTTTGAAGAGAAGTGGTGATGTCACCGTCAACATCAAGTCAGACTATACTACCGTTAAAACCAATTTCCTGATTGGACCACTGATCCTGAAGGTTGAGAAAGAGGTACGTTCATTTAAAACTTATCTTTTCAACCAAATATCATAGAATCAAAATGGTTGCTCTATTATGATTGGGATAGATAAAATTATTAGAACATTGATTTTATAACTGGAATATCAGACCCTACATGTAAATATCTAATAGAGAGCAGCCATTTTTTATTTCACCCACAGCTGTGTATACTTCTTCTTATATAAATCTAAAGATTTTTGCTGCTTCAGATGTTATCAACTAGTTCTTAAAACAGGGCATGAAGTGATAAGCAAGTAACTTTTACACATCATTCTTTTGTATTCACGCTTCATTAATATGAGGTCAAGTTAGTGAATGTGTATTATTGTTGGATCAACGGTGCAGTGGTCAATATCACTGGTTTCCATCACGAACCTCATGGGTTCATATCCCAGCAGGAGCATCATTTTTTTCAGCCAATAAAACGATTCTGTTCGAAGACATGCATGTTTGTATTGTCTAAATATTCCTTCCCACTCATCCGGTCTTATAAGCAGGGCGCAACAAGAGTTACTAGCTAACCACTTTTTCTGTCCATGCCCTATCAAACTAAAAGCTGAGTGACTGAGTAACAAGCAGTTCTCAAGTGGGAATTCAAAAGAGTATCAAAAACTATGATCACAGCAAAAATATCTACTATTGACTGATGTAATTTTCGACAAACCCTTGACTGATAATGTTCTTTTCATAGACGAATTTATTTTATAATAAAACTATTTCCAGTTTGGCCGTGGAGCTAAGAAAGAGTTGAAGAGTGCCACTGCCACTACCGCGGAAATGTTTGGTAAACTTAACTTGAGAATCCCCAACGGAGGTGGAGCTTCATTACATTCCATCAAGGTTTTGCAGCCGAAACAGGTAATGATCTTTATGTATTGTGCTTTAAAATTGACATCCAATCAAACGTAATAATTTAATATCACATGACTTCCTTTACCACATCGATGCTTGCAAGTCTTACAGTAAAAGATATCATCTTTGTTAGTATAAATTAATAAGTATTTAATGTTTTAAAAATGTGAGCAAAGAGAGGTTTTAAGTTATTATGCAATGACCAGGCTTCTAGCCTATTTGTTAGTGTCTTCCGTTTCAGTGTCCACAGGATCTTTTACCAATCAATTGATTTGTTATCAAAAACATGGGATAAATATAATATAATTCACAATTTCATACGCAATTCATTTTACTTAAATAATTAAATATTATACTAATGAAATCGAATATTGTTATAGGTGCGCGTTGATAGCGTGGACAACCATGACAGAACTAGAGAATTCATCTGGAAACGCAGTTCTGATATTGCACATGTTGTGTCACAGAAACTCAAAGATGTCACCAAAACAATGTTGAAGAAATAGATTGAATTGCATAAACCTACCTAGTAAAGAATGAAACAGTTCCCCTGCTTTACAAAGAAAAATAGTGGAATATTCCAATTTTAAAAATCAAGGACAAATATTTTGACAGATCTGAAAGACACAAACACAAGATCAAAAATATTGGTGTTGTTTGCTAAATAAGATATGATATGAAATAGATCTGAATAGTAAAAATACTCTTTCAAAGCCATGAATCTACACTGTGTGTTAGATTAAAATTATGAAGTTCATTTTAAAATAGATAATTGTTTATTCTTCGTCACAAAATAACTTGAAAATGAATACAATATAAGAAGTTGACATCTCTGATTGTCTAATTTTAGACACCATTTGCATTTTTTAACTGTTTTGATTTATAGATGTCTGATTTTAAATGTGAAAGAAGAATGATTGGAAATGACAGTTTTGGTTGTCATTTATTAATTTATTTATTATTGGGTTGGTAAGCTTACTATATGATCTGGGAAGAATATTTAGACGCTCTGAAACTATTGTTTTAGGCCATTAAGAAATATTTTAGATTTCTGTATTTTTCCAGAAATCCAAAGGGATATAATTGCCATTGCAATTTGGGTTTATCGCTATGATTCTAATTTATTTTATTTTAAGTATTTATTTTGTTAGTAAGTAATAATTAAATTTGTGATTTATTAACAGATTTATTAAAGAATATAATTTATTTATTTGTGTATTTTATTTTTACCCATGATGAAATAAATTATTATCCCATCAATTACTTAAGTGCATTGAGGTTTTTCTTGTTATATTGATTTTACTATCCGTAAACGTATTTGGATTCGGGCAATTAGAAAAACACAGGAGTCAAAATACAAAATTTTATTATTTTAAAAAAAAAATTGTATCAAAGACATAACTACATTACATAAATAATATCTAGAATTTAAATAAAAAAAAAGTTGTCAACTAAAAATTGGAAAAAACATACTAACATACATTGGCACAATTGACAAAAAATATCATATTGAAAAATAATAAAATATTTTATGAACTTATTCCACAATTAATTTATTGAGATCAGGACCGGTTTTGTTCAGTTGAAAATACTAGCTTCTATTTATAAGAGGTCTTGATCATTTCATTCATGCACTTGAAATGCTTGAAGATGCCCAAATCCGAAACCCGGCTCGTTAGCGACAGTGCTCATAGAAAAGTACAAAATTCAAAAGATTAAAATTTAATTCTGTATTGTTGTATCTGCTATCAGTTGAAAATGCTTATGATGAGCGGAACCGGTTCTGATCTTAATAAATTAATTGTGGAATAAGTACAAAATGTGTTTTATTATTTTTTAATATCATAACTTTCCACCAAGTAAGTAATGACAGTGAACACCTTGAAAGTGAAATATCAGGTTGATGCAAAAGTTTTTGCGCATTTTTATTCAATCCAATATAATATGCAATTATCATTTTTAGATTTATGACTGTATTCCATCTATTAATTTATTTATTTATTTCATCCATGGGGTTTATAGAAACATAAAGCTAAAAAACCTATCAGGGGATGTTTTGATCTGTTCTGTTGAACATTTTTTATGCCTTTAGAAAAAGTTGTTAGTAGTCAGAATAAGTGATTACCAGGTGCCAAGCCTGGAGCGTATGGAGGATTTTGTAAAACTTCCCATTTCAGGTCACGTCTTTGGATAATTGATGTAATATATAAAAAATAATACCTGTTCTGTTTATATATTATAATAATACCTGATTTAAATTATCCAAAATTCAACAGTGCTTACTATTTTATTTGATTTTAAAAACTCATAATATGGAAAGCCCTGGATATCCCATCAAACACATATTAATTTCCGTTTGGTATATTTTGGCTTTAGAGGTGTGACAATTGACATGTTTGCATTATATTGTCGTAAAGATTTCATCATTTTTCATCAACTGCTATTGTTTTGTTTCAATAATGGAACCTGTTTTTTCTGGCAAATAATTATCTGAAGTTAGTCATTTTGTAGATCCATTTCTTTGGTGACAAATCATGCAGCACCCAAACCCAAAGATTAGACACCAATGGTTGCTATAAGATTGACTGTCCAAGCAAACTGGAATCTTGTCTTTTTGGGTTGACACCAACTTCAAATAGGTTCTGTTAAAATGGCAAGAACTTACGCATCAAGCTAATAAATAAAACAAGCGATAACTTAATGATAGTTTTTATTTAGCTACAACTATTATCAAGAAATTAACCTATTACAATAAACACAATATAAATTAATTGTATCAATAATTAATAAGTATTTGTTTATGAAACAAATTAGGACGGAAATGCCTGTTCAGTAACTCTCATACCATTAAAATACATGACACATTCTATTTATGAAAGAACAATTAGTACAGTATAGGAATTACCAATAACAATTGGGATTGATTTATGATTCCTTTCAAATGTAAGAGGTCATACACATTTTAATTATTGAAAATTTCATTTCACTTATGAATGATCTGTAAATTATTATCATTTTTCTTACACACAATTGTTTATTATATTGTGTCTCAAGTTTACATTGTGTATATATTTATATTACATCCGGTCCTGATCTTGACAAAATATATGTGGAAGCAGTACAAAAAAAAGTTACCACCATAAAACTGATTAACCACTTGCCGGTCCAATTGATTTAACATATGTGCATATGCACATATGCAAACATTTGAAAATGCACACACAAATTTGTGAAAACATATTTTTTATCTGTTAGTCTATGTCCAGCCCTTGCTTGGACTAGATCAAATTCGTAATTTTCGTATGAAGTTTGCCCGAGGTATCTCGTGATGTCCGTTTTTGACGATTTTCAATGCCCGAGTATACTCGGGCATGCCCGGGTAGGGGTTAACAGAGAGAATGGAAAATTTTAATTGATAACTTCGCTATTCAACTGGATGGAATGTGGAATAACAAAGTCATCTATTTTTTACAAGAATGATGTGATGAATTGAATGGTTTGATATGGGTTTTTGTGATAAATTTGGGAAAGTGAGTAAAATTAGGCAGCAACATTTCTAAAATGCGAACACAAGTCAAATACCAGAAGAAAAAATAGGCAGCAAAAGAAGTATACGAATAAGACACTCACTTTTTCCACACTATTACCCAGAAGTGGCTCAACAGACCGAGTAATTTAATTACAACTAATTTTCATAAAAATCATAAATGTTGAAATACTCCATTAGCAGTTCAAACACTTTAAATTGGCAGCTGATGTGGCTGATATCTTTTTTTTTGGACAACCTCAGATTGATGACATATAAAATTCACGTGATTTGATTGCAGACAGTTTAATTGAAATAATATCTATTTATAGTTTGGAGCATATTTAATACTACTAAATAAATATTCAACATAAGGCATTATTAGAAAATGCTAATAATTCCGTTTGCTATACCTTGCTCTTCCGAGTGGGTAGTGACATAGCAGGATGGGGTACGGAAACGACAAGTAACTATGGTGTTTATACTGCCACAATTGAACCACATTGAAATATATTTTTGTAAAACTTGGTGAATGAACAGAGAGGTATATTAATTTATAGTGTCCTAAATCTAACCATAAAGTCTAAATGAAGTTTTAAATTCTAGATATATACATACATATATATATATACATTTTTTTAAATTGTAGATTTTGAATCACCATGAAGATGTTTAAAAGAAATATTTCGGAACACAACTGAAACGATACGTTTCATATCGATATTTTGTACTTTATATTGTAAACTATAGCTTTATAATATTCATAATCTAATTATGAAAAAGAGTTTCGAGGGTAAATACTGCATCAAAGTAGTTTCATAGATACATGATCTATAATATGTTTCTTTTCATGGATATGTTTGACTTAAACATTTCCAAACAGATCTTTCGGATAACACAGAAGATTCTATGGAACTTAAACATTAGTAATGTCTTTTAAATATTTAATTTTATATAACCGCACTTCTTTCAATTCTTTTTATGTATGGAAGACATAGATAGTTGTGAAAAAGGACTATTTTCATTGCATGGATTCACTGTTATATGGATTTAGTCTAATTGGAAAAGTCATTTTTAAACTCAATGATATAATAAAATCAGACAACAAATAAAAATCTTTCATATAGAGTTGTTATTTCTAATCAATTATATGTAAGTCATTTGAGATATTTATTCATTGTTTGGTGGAATTTGATTCGCTTAGAGATATTGAATATTGATTTAATCAAAACTAATTTTTATAAAATAACATTATTTTGACAGAATGAAGACATTTCAAGAATCGATATTCTAAATTTGAATTCAGAAAACATTTCTATACAGTTCCATTTATAGCTGATTTATATTGGACATAGACAGTTGTAACAATCCAATCTATGCTCTATGGATTGTAATATTTTTATTAGGTTTTATCCAGGTATATAATAAACATGATTTGAATATATTAAAATTACAAACTATGTTTTACACAGTATGCTTAAAGTATTTGTAAAAAATACTTTAAGCTGTATAATTATATGTATAATACCAATACGACAAAGATAAATAGTCTTGGAATTTCATAAGTATTTTGTTGAGGTAGAGAGGAACCCCCAAGGCTGTTTGAATCCTGCCTGTCTCTTGTCTTTTAAGTTCAGTATTGTAGCGATTGCTTTAGACGTTTGACGACATTAAACTTGGTCACTTTCTACTTGGCGACAATGATTTACATTTTTGAATGAAAAAATCTACATTTTGAGACTGTAGCTTGCATCTTTGGTGCATGAAATAGAGAAGAAGAATATGAACAAAACAATATGTTTAAGTATGGGAAGTATTAATAATCTAACTAGATATTCTATTTCTTAAAACTAACACATTCTCTTGGCAAACGTCACTGGTCTCTTAAAGTTATTTATATCACACACACAAACGTTTGAACTTAAATCATCCTCGTTGATAAATCTGTGGTAAGTGTGGATAACTACATAAATCAATAAATACAGTGCTTTGTTTCACTTCAGATACAAAATCACTTCTATCAAAAGTATTCAAACAAAAGATATTCTATCAAAAAGTGGGGTTTAGATACACTCACATTGTCAGTTATTTGAATTTTAAAACAAAACGATATTCATGAAAAACACTACTAAAAAATGTACTTTTTTGACTTATGTGGTTATTCACACTGGTCAGAATATATCATATGTATTAATAATCGGCATTGTGAATGCTTCTCTATCTCCATCACCTAATTGTGTAAGTGTAAGTAGGATAAAAGAGCAAACGTCAATAGGTTTTTATATCTCACTCACCACCTTCATTTAACATGCGATTCAGCGAGAAAGAGAACAATTTACAGCACGCGCCTGATACATATATATATTCTGAAGTGACAACCATTTTCATCAACAAATGTGCATAATTTGAACACATTTTTTCAATATTGCAGATGGCATATATTACCGTCAAGTTTTAAATTGAAAAGAGATATAGCAAGCCCTTTTAAAAAAATTGCAATCAATACTATAACTTGTTTGCTGCCCATCCTGTTTATATACAGGTCAAGCAAGCAACCCCAGATATTCAGCATATAAATTAATATTAGAATATTATTCTATACCATTTTCATAATATAACTGAAATTTTTTATTTTATTTTTATCATTGCTGAATTAGTTCTTGAATTTTTGTGCATGATAAATCACGTCTGGTGGCTGGGGAGAGAAAGGGTTAAATGTAACTTCAGATTAAAGTCAACAGATGACAATTGAATGGAATAATGCTGCTAGAAAGATTCATTGAAAAGAATCGAATCTTTTATCGTATCTATAATGTTGGATATTGAAAGATTTTGAATTGTAATGATTGTAAAACCCGCTTGTGTTTTGTACGTTTGCACATGGAGCAATATTGAAATAACATATGAAAAGTTAACATACTCATTAAAAAACTGATTCAGAGATTCTAATGATAATTGACGAATCAAAATACTGATTAAACTTAACTAATAAAACTAATAGAGTCATGTCACCACAATCACGAATCAACAGTCATGAAACAGCGGCAAAGAAAACTGTCACTGGGCAAATAGAATAGAGAGCACAGTTCTTATAATTCATCGAGACCCCTCGGAGAGACGGGGGCCCTGCTATTCGTGTTCATTTGCCGAATAACTGGATCGTTTCTCCTATTCAGTAGAGGTATTGCACTGTAGTTGTCATGGTCTTGACCATCGCGGCCCTCCGATGGCACTCGCGGAGTAATAATCTCCATGAGTTCCTGACCGTTGCCGTGGATGGAAGGTATTCTTCGGTCGAGCGAAGACGCTTTCAGCTGGTTATCAGATTCGGGAAGGTTTTTGTACACTCCGTTGGTGAGAGAACCAGGTCTGTTGGCTGCAAAATCTAAAAAATGGTGACAAATTATTAAAAATTGCTTTACTATGAAAAATAAAATATTTCACTACCAAGAATTTACCACTAGACCACTAAAGCAATGTTTTATAAACCCGTTGTTTGCTGGTGTCTCATACGTAGAGACGCTTGATTACGGTGTGTTGCAAATTGATATTCAAAAAGTTAACAGTGCTTAAAGTTTAAACAATCGCGGACAAGACTTTTTTTATTCAAATAGGAATGCATTAATTTCAAGGCTGTGGAGTCGTGGAGTCGGGTTTTTTTGGCCGGAGTCGGAGTCCTCGCGGCGTTTTGGCTGGAGTCGGAAATTTTGAAAAGATTGGACTTTTTATTTTTGCATATAATAATGTAAAATTTGGCTATTGGCCAGATTGGTTGGTTGATATTTAATTGAATACACATAAATAGGAAAATTAGGAAAAAAAAGTGACGAAATTAAAACTTTTTTAGTCTGAGTTGTAGTCGTGTTTTTGGTCAATATTGGAGTCGGAGTCGTGTTTTTGGTAAATGCTGGAGTCAGAGTCAGTCTTATTTATTTTAACAACGCCACAGCCCTGATTATTTGGACAAACACTGATGAATTAATTTTTGATATCTTAGATGACAGATTATTCGTAAAACTTTTCAGCAAGAAAGGGTTAAACAAAATGAGAATATCATTAAACAAATCGAAAATAAATGAACCTAATTTCTCTAGGGTTATTCCTGTGATTCTTATTTTGTTTATAAGTAGATATGCACAGTTTTTCAAAAAAAAGGTGTAAGTGGCATTTTGGTAATTGAGAAAATCTTTGTATATATTTTTATACAGGCTATTTGTATTCATTACAGAGATAATAAGTTATGTTTGTACCATTAAGAAGCGCATCCAGCTCACTGGAACCGTTGACATACTGGAAGCTTGTGATTGCGGCTCCTTTGAAGACATCAACGACAGCCTCTCTAGGATTATAGAACACCAACGGTTGATTTCTTCGACTGAAATCTTCAGCCAGTGCTGCAATACCCTTTGCAGCTGTGAAATCAGCACCTATAAAATTTGTTACCAATATGGTGTTATTTACCAATAGTTATAATGTTAACTGAGGTTAATGTTAGGTCATGTTCCCAGTGTTTATTCCTCTATATAAATAATATTTTGAGTCTTTTATGACATTCTCTATTGAATAAGTACTATGTCGTCTTATATATTATGCACTATCTTTATTAAATTTGTAAAATGAATGACGAATTGGCGTCAGCTGTAATGCCATGCATTTGTTATATTTTTTTCCAATAAACAACAAAAATACAATAAAAAAATGTTGTTAGAAGTAACAAATAACATTATCTAAGATAATAAATAATAATTATATAAAACCGGTTGATTGTTGGCTCAGTAAAGAAAGTTATTTACTTTCCCTTGAAATAAAATATGGAAGAGTGAGTTTTTTACTAACCTAAAACGTATCTGCAGTCAACAATGACAGGCAGCTGACAGCCTCCTTGTTTAGTGGCAGCTTTGCTCACCGTTGATCTTATATATTCCACTCCTGGGAAGTATAAACTGTTCCCTGGTGTTACCAGCAAGTATTCAACGCCTGATGTAGTCTGTAAGATTAAATATTCAAATTATTTTCACAGAAACAAAAGGTTGATCGAAGATTATTTGAAACATCCATAAGCAGAAACTGAAAAAGAGTTAATTAATTGCATGAAGACTTCATTTCACTAAGTGCATCAATTATTCAAAACCTAGATGAATTTATAGCAATCGGGGAGTGTGTAAAGATTACAAATGGTGTGAGTTGCTAATTGTTAAGATTGAGTATTTTCTGCATGTCACGGAAATCACACGCAGAAATTAAATAATTGAAGGCATATGCCAATATGTTCAACAGCGTTTCAATTATATTTATTGCAATTTGAGGTTGACTGGCTCATAAAAAATGACACACTGTTGTTAATTGGAAAAACAAATTGTTCTAATCTTGTGTAAAAATAGTTTAAATTGCAATTTTATTAGTGATTGATATTTAACATATTGGACACAGGGAGCGTGGAAAACGGTGGTAGAATTCCTCATAGACAATGTGTTAATACAAAATCTTTTTTACTATTTTAACTTTGATATCTTCTTTGGAACTTTTTTATTAAGAAATCTAGGGGATCAGAGAGCAACTAAATAAAAGAATTTTTGAGATGACCATATTATTATCAGTATTTCAAATACTCTTTCCTCTAACCCAGAAGCAAATTCTTTCTCTACTGTTTGAAATGACTTTACAGTCTGGCTCATTATAGACATTCTCTTCTTTACTTGCTCTTCAAATACTTCCTTAGCCGCGATCACAAAAAAAATACATGATTAATATTCTTACAATGTTTTTTTCTACATGCATGGACGGTCTAGCGCTGGGGTAAAGTAGAAAAACTAGATTGACAGCTACTCCGAGAAGGATTCCAATCTCCACTCCGGTGAGAAGGCAAATCAGGAAAGTGACGAAAGTTGGCACCAGGTCCTTCCGGTTTGACCGCCACATTGGTTTCACTACCTGAAATGATGACAAGACATATTTGGAAAGAGTTCTTACATTTCAATTTCTTATTAATTTATTGTAATTAACCATTAATAACCATTCTAATTTTAAACCATATCAAGGGGTTTATAATGCATCAATAAAAAGAAGATAACATTGTTTTCATTTCGATTAGTCCTGATACTGTGACTAGATTTTCATAAAACATAATACCAAGTCATGATCAATATGGTTAGTCTGATAAAAACAATCACAATTTACCTCATATTCAATCATAAATATAACAGCACATATAATAACAGCAGCCAGGGCCGCTTTAGGGATGAAGTAGAAGTATGGAGTCAAAAGACTGAGCGCCAGTAATACCAACACACCTGAAATTAAAAAGAAAATCGTTAAAGAATATCTATCAACACTTTTTTACACTATCTAAAAATGTGATGAAAAAACCGTGTTATTTGAAAAAAATTATAACATTGTGGTTTAAAAAAGCGTGTTAAATTAATGTACAAAACACATCACCTACTGATCATGCTGTTGATTATTCAAGTGTTCTAACAATAGATAGTGGAAGCAAGTTCTCAAGCTCTCCCTTTGGCTATCAACTGACTATTGTTTACTTTTTAGCGTTAGTACAATGAGAGTGATGACAATCACATAAAGAATAATTATAATTATTAAGTCTCTACAAGGGGAATTGTGCAACCAAAAACTTCATGTTGAAGAGTCACAAAACCTTGTAAGAAGAGTTGAGAGTATATGTAATAATATTATTATCTCATAATGAACTATTAATGCAGCCTATATGAATAGAGCCTGTTCTACGAGAGCTACTTGTCACTCACTCGCTCTACGTCTCCTTTTCACATAGAGTGAGGATGGAATGATGGAGAGCAGGGACGACCAAAGAAAAAAGTTGTACATTTGAATTTATTGAAGTAAATTACCAGTATACAACCCTCCGAGAGGAGTTTTGACACCACTGGCATGGTTGACGGCAGATCTGGAGAATGATCCGGTGATGGGCATCGATCTGGCAAACGACCCGAGGATATTGCACAGAGACAATGTTACCAGCTCCTGGGTTGCGTTCACTGTATCACCGCTTGCTAAAAAAAAATGTATAAGCATTAATGAAGATCGTTCAATGGAAAGAAACACTATTATCTCATCGGCATTTTTTATAAATCTGGTGTTTACCGAATGCTTTAGAAATGGCTACGTTTCC
Organism: Himalopsyche kuldschensis; assembly: GCA_028554975.1. Taxonomy (NCBI): domain Eukaryota; kingdom Metazoa; phylum Arthropoda; class Insecta; order Trichoptera; family Rhyacophilidae; genus Himalopsyche; species Himalopsyche kuldschensis. The sequence goes on from JAHFWI010000005.1 coordinate 6,823,365, forward strand.
CAGCACAGCGATCACGGGCACCAAAATAATCGAAGATCCAAGTTCAGAGCACATTTCAACGAAGGTGTACGTCTGATTGTTCAGTGTCGTGCTGAATGGCGGAAGTCCAAACTCAGGCATCCCGGATCTGGAAACAAAATCAGAGGCCAATAAATCTCTAGATTATTATCAAGTACAGTATATAATGATTAATGCTTTGACATTTGGGAACCAATAGAATCAACCTTTGTCTATCAGGGTAATGAAAGTAGTATGAGGTTAGGAAAGGGCTAGTATTTTGATATCATATCTTGCACTATCAACTGCTTTACTTCTTCCGCATATTTTATATAGGCCAGGACCGGTTTCGCTTAAAGCTTATTATTATCAACCCGACCCCTTACAGAGACAGAAACTGAACTCATTTTTCTCTACTTTTCAAGGAGAGCCAAAAAACAGGTTTCACCAGTAATCAATTTTACCTAATTTTTAACAGATACAATTTGTCTTTTCATTATCTTTAAAGACGATGCTTTGGCTTTCTGATTTATTTGTTAAATATAAAATAGTAATTTATTTTAATGTGTTGTTTTAAGGTTTAGTGGAGAAATGAACAAAATTGTGATTTTAATTTGCATTAAAATATCTTTATATCCACTTCTCCTATTGCTATGACAATTCTATTCTATGAGAGTAGAGATAGAAAGGATGAGGCTGGAGCATGTTCAGTGGTTAGTTAGTCGCCCTCGATACGCACTGCTTATAGGATTGGATGGGTAGGAAGGAGTTTTAAGACCATCACAAACACCCATGCCTTTGAACTGAATTGATAAATCAACGTCTAAAAGGTATATTACGGAAGCCAATGACATTGACCACTAAACTGAGGACACGAGAAAATAAGTTTCATCATATTGATTTAGAACTTTGGTTGTTTCAGCAAACCTCATTATTAGTTGAAACGGATGAATTTGTTGAAAAAAGAGTAGTTTTAATAGTTTAAGATATTACACATTCATAGAAGTCACCGTCATCAAAACCAATTCATCACTTTTCAGCAGATAGTGCAAAAAAGGAAATTTGGAAGACTTGTACATGATAATACAACATTACGATAGATTGACAAAAAACTTCCTATAAGCTCACCTTAACCATGCTTGGTGGGATTAAAAATATTTAAAAGAATGAGATTCACTCATCAAGTGAAATGGGTTTGGAACCAATGATTTAATTCTAAAAGGAAGAGTGCACGGAATGCGTACCTACCTAACCTTACCGGTTAGCAAGAACGGTGACCCTCCCCACCAGGTCTCGGCTGAGAATGACACCAGAGAGCAAATAATCACCATCAGAGCATTCCTCGATGTGGACAGCAGCCAGAGCGCTTTCCCCAACACTCTACTTCTCTTCGTATCACCTTTCGGCTTCAATTCTTTTAATTTCTGAAACAGAATTCATAAGAATAAGATATTTAATTTAATGCGCTTACTATTTACTATACAAAATTATATTGTTGAAATATAAGTGCTAAACTGCAAAGGGGCAACCAAGTAGGAAGGACTTTCAAATAATAAAAACGGTAAAAAATGTAAAATTGATTGTTTTATTTTTAGGGTCCCTTCAAAAAGATTGAATTGGTGTTTCACTGTATACGTATGTAAACAATTAAGTTTATAGCAGATATATTTTTATTTACTCTAAATATTGAGGATTTTGACTAACAAATTTTTAAGTTTGTCTATGAGTTGTTTTGCCAACGGTCAAGTGCACAAGTGAACTTGAGCTGACGCGTAGTAAATAGTTTGTATCACTTATATATAATATATGAATAAAAGTAGGTCACTAAGTTTAATTGCTATTTTCATTATCTTTATGAATTGGCGAAAGTTTTTATATTACTGAGTTTCAATGCATTGTGGAAGCAATTTAGTCAGTAAATTACAGTTATCAGGCATTTGTGCATGTGTGGTACCGTAAAAATTTATTAAAGAATCAAAATATTTGAATTAAACAGAATATGGTAAAAGCGCTAACGCATCTCTTTAAAATTTCCAAACAATAAATGTCCAAGACAAACTCACTCTTAATAGTAACAGAATGATGATACAGCCCGTTCCAAGGAGTGTATCTGCCATTCTGGTCTCCCCTATGTGCAGATAAATCATCTTCATGTCCTGCATGAAGTTTTTGGAAGTAAAATTCAAGCCAAGGAGACTTTTGAGCTGTGAAGCAGCTATGATGACAGAAGTTGCTGACGTGAAGCCCACCGTCACCGGTATTGAAATAAAGTCTATGAGGACACCTGGAAATATAATTGATGCATTGTAAAAATAGCGGTTTAAAGAGCATAGAAGGCAGTAGGATTCCCTGCCCAGGGGCTTAGCCAATGAGCGGATTTTTCTATTTCATATTCGTTTTTATCTTATCATCGTTTCATCGTAAATAAATTAATAAATATAGTATGTCAGGGATTCTTAAACTTATTGCAACTGGGGGTATTTGAGATTTAGGCAAATATAATAGAATAGAATAAAGCTAAGCTTAATCCCTTTACGGCCAGACTCTTTTGACGGTATTGGACTAAATACCAAGCAGTTTTTACCATATTTTATATGTTTAGCAAAAACGAATACAGATTAGAGATCTTAATTATTTTATTTGTATTTTTATTCCTAGCAAGTTTTACACATGGCAGTGCTTGTTTTTAATATAATGCCTTTCCACCAAGTATTGTCAGTGAACACCTTAGAAGATATCAACTCTTTATTATATCGAGCTATCCCTACCAAGCTAGCGTTAGTAACATTTTGGTGATTCTGAGTTGTATATGAATGAGGTGAGGTTAGGTAGGCAAAAAAAATATGCAGTCTGCCAAAAAGATGTTCCACAAAAAAAACTACAATACATGGAAAGAAGTGGTAAAGAAAAAAAAAATACTAGGTGACACAATATGTTGTTCACTGAAATATAGCAATTTGTCATTTGGCTTGGTAGGGTCGATATATAAAAGATAAAAAATGTGCAAAATAAAAAGATTGGAATTAAATGAATATTTTTGCGATTCTTATAAATAAAATAAAATTTGGATTGTTTTTATATTTAATACTTTGTAGCAGGCATTGGGTTAAGAACCCCTGTAGTATGTGATTGAATATTTAATCTAAGCTCGATGAAAACATATCAAAACCATACTGATAATTGCTAAAAGCCTGTCCTTTTATCTATGCTTACCTAGATGAAGTATTCCCATAAGCATTTGAATCACACCCGACAGAAAGCAAAGCAGTACAGCAAAGTCCGGATTCCTCGTCGAGACTTGCTGGTAAGTCATCAAAGCCATGAGAGCCGTCGGTCCGATGGTTATATCTTTGCAGGAACCGAATACCGTGTAGATGAAGCAGCCGATGAATGAGGAGTAGAGACCATACTGAAACAGAATAACAAGAGATGTAGTAATATGTCTACCTCCGTAGTCTAGTGGTTACGCTATAGGTTTGCATTCGGCAGTCCAACGATCAAATTCTAGGTTTGAAATATTTTTTTCATAAATTCCATGAATCAATTTTTAAATCAATTTATTGATTTCGGGTTGAAGACATGGATTTCTAATCATGGTTGAGTACTATCCCTTTCCTTCAATCCCCATTACAAAACATTTAATTTCGAAATTTAAGCCCAGTGCCGTTGTCAACTAAGAAAATACAGTCAACCCCCCTATAACGTGGTGTAAAAAACACCACTGTAAGGGGGATTCACACATATGCTATATGAAGCTTTGTTATACGGGGGCATGTTATAGGATGTCACGTTATAGGGGGGATAATATAGTATTTTTTTTCTTGAAAAAAGCACCCAAAATTTACCCATACAAAATACGAGTTGAAGGTATTATAATTGTTTAGTAAACTTAAGTCGGTACAAGATGATAATAAACAAATTTCTATGCAAGTGGTGACATTAAGAATCAAAACATGAAAGTGTTTATTTCTCAGGATCCTTTGAACTGGACTATGCATGTATTGAATCATAATTTATTATTTCAACAGTGGTTCTCAAATGTAATCAAATGTGAGCCTTTATTATTTGCCAGTTTATTCATACCTGGGGTTCGAGTCCAGCGAGAGTGGCGTAGGCCAAGGCCTGGGGCATGACCGTGAGGCCGACAGTGACTCCTGCAATCAGGTCAGCAACAAACTGCTCCATGTTGTACTGGGGCAGCCATGTGATGATGGGCAGGTGTCTCCGGGCGATTCTCTCTGCCCAGTGTTTGCGTTTGCCCACTGTCCAGCGGGATGGCTGGGTTGCCATCTCGGCGATGGTAACTTTTGACAGGCTGTTGAATGGTTAACGGGCCTGAAAAAAAAAATTAACATTATTATTAAATAACAACGCTGGCATGTTACAGGTTAAATATTATTGGCAAGTCTATTGGATCGATGCAAATATTTCGTTATTTACCAAAAATTTACCAAAAATAAGAAATAGTTTTGTTTATTTAAAGTGTTTCGCACCACCTTCTGAGGTTCGCATCTTAAAGAGGTAAACGAAAAGTATATTTAATTTTATATTAAAACGAACTCCCACAAAGCTACTGCCGAAAATAATCCATCGAAAGTATTTAGTCTATGATCCCGCCGCTTTACCACACCGAATTCTACCTTCTCCATGGCAACATTTAACAAATAAATCCCTGAATGTAATTATACAGGTATTTAGAACTGTGTCAGTGTTGCCATACGTTGTAATTAAATACTTTGTGTATTAAAAAGACGGGTAGGTAAAATATTTTACTTTGATTTTGTTGAATTGAAGCTCCTTCCTAAGTATATTCATCTATGCTCCTTCCTTATCAATAACGATTTTGCGGTCACAGATTTATTACGATAAGCACATTTAAATCCAGTTATTCTTAATAAAGGTGAAGTTTATCGAAAACCATTGTTAACTTAAAGTAAGCCTAATAAAAACTTAGATTGGTATCACCGTACTGTCAAAAATAAAAGAATAATGAGACAAAACATGTTCGTCATAGAATCGATTCAAAAATCATCGGTCGGATATTTGTCACCAAGCCAAAGTTGGTTTTGGTGATTTTGCGTTAAATATGAAGTAAGGTTAGGTTACAAAATAATATGGACACAATGCCAAAAGGATGTTCTTCAAAAAAAAAACTCCAGTGCACGGGTACGGAACGAAATGGTAAAGAAACGAAGTTGTTCTTATTGACACAATATATTTTCACTCTTTTTGCTCCTGAAAAGTAGCGATTTATCACCTACGCCCTTTGGCTTGAGCGCGGCGACTTGCGAAGTCTTAAAACTGTCAATTCATTGTGGAAAGGCATTTTCTTTGTAGAAAAATAAAACTTTTTTTTTTCTGTAATAAGTGCAGATATTGTATTAAGATCAGGACCAGTTTCGCTCATCGCAAGCATTATCAACATTATCATATGAGAGTTGACAGTGCTCGCGATAAGCGAAACCGTTCTTGGGCTTTCTAAAATTGTTACAAGTGTTTTATTTAAAAATATATATTTGCTGTCAATTATTCGAAGTCAATCATTTTTAAAGATTAAGAATCAAATGTATTAATAAGTTGAAGTAACTAATTACTTAGACCCATAGCCAAAACGAGAGAGTGTTTTTGTCTTTAGATGTGAAAATAAATATAGCATACTAAAATAATTTTAGTAAGCAAACAAGAGAATAATAATACAAAAAGTCAAGGAGACAGTAATGAAGCATATTTATTGATATACACATACATTGTGTATAATGTTGTTGTTGATCTGTAAACACGATCGCGTTTAGAACAAATTCTATATAAAAGCAATCGAGTCTATTTCAGTACATATTTGTATTGCTTATTAAACATCAACTGTTGAATTACGGTCGAAGATCCTGCGACACACAGTCTGGGAATCACTGAATGAACTGAACCAGTGAAATAACCACAGGGTGACTGTGATGTTAATCGACATTCGCAAAATAAAATCACTCGTAATACTCGGAAATACGTCAAATGAAAACACTTACAATTGGCATTCCGTTGGTTTATTCACAACATGACAACGAAATCGAAAACAATATTTGATATAATAATATGTATTTTAAGCGGTTAAGAATATCATTAGTAGTTAGTAAGTTTTTTTATTGTGGGAAGGTATTAACCACTTAATTCAAATAAAAACAACTAAATAACATTTGGAAATTGGTCACTAAAAAGTATAAAATTGATAAACAGCGATTCTTTTGAAATTCATAATTTAAAATTAATTAAAAATCAACGTACGTTTACGTAGTGCACAAATTTGCGGTTTTGTTAATTGTCCTTCAAATTCGAGTAAACATGTTAATTACCAAATTAATTAAAAGGGCCCAAAAAAAGTGTTAATGTTTGGTATTAATATCGATTGAATGAATGGCATCACTGCTGGGTGAGTAGTTGACTTCTTGCGGAGCTCATCGATTCGAATCCCAGTGCGGACAGTTTAATAAAATAATGTTTCAATCGATTTATTCACTTGAACTCAGTCTAAGTTCATTCGTGCATTTTAAATGCCTAACGATGCCGAAAGGCGAAACCCGGGTCGTTAGCGACAAAACTCATGGCAAAGTACCAAATTCAAAATTGATATTGAAATTCCATCAAGCACCTTCAGTCGAAATTCTACATTATTGACTTCAGCTCGAAGGCATGGATGTCTTCAATGTTTAAAATTTCCTCAGTTTCAAAAAACGGGCCGTAGTGAGAGCGATTAGCTAACTACTAGTCCAATCCTTAAACAGTATTATTTCTACGGTTAAAAGGATGTTGAGCAACTGAGTAAAAAGCAATTCTCGTAACAAAACTTATGTTGGGATATTCTTCATTGAGAGTCCATTTACTCAAAATTGTGTCCACTCCCATATGGTAAAAAAATGGTACTTAAGGTAAGACTACGGACAGTACTGGAATCGAAGAGTAGATTTAGTAGAGTACGTTCAAAAGCATCCATTGATCGATTGGTTAACAATTGGATCATATTATCTCAACGTATCTCTCCCAGTGAGAGTAAAGAGATTGAGAACTAAAATTCTTTTAAAAATAAACATTGTTTTTTTTGTGATAACAACACTAATAATACCGTGTTATTTATTATAATAGAAGGGACTTTCAATTGAAGGGCCGGACAAGTTGATGAAAGTAATTTAATATTATATTTCTTTACGAATCATAATAGTCAATGAAAGCCACTGTAACTGGTCCATTGGCCGAATTATTTTTTGTGATTAATAAGCACTTAATGCACCGCGCTTGTTTGTGAAAAGAGAAAGGTGGATGTATTGTATTTATTTATTATTAGACACAACTATAGCAGGCGATAGTGCGGAACGTTTCTTTGGAAATTATGAATATATAAGTGTCAGATTGGCAACACTGCTTTTTTTGAAAATCGTTCGAAAATTTATCTCGTTGAAAATAATTTGTAATACGTACTATGTAAAAGGGGATAAGAGCTGTGACGCATTTCAATGCCGGTTATATAACGGTGATTTGATTGGTAGTATCTAATCACGTGACATTTAAAAGAATCAAAGGTTACTTTATCAAGCTTTAGAATAAAAAATAGTTTTGAATCAGTCCGGCTAATAAAGGATATACTGTCAAAGCCCCAAGAAGATACTTTTAAACATCGTTGTGTTACTAATGTGACACGTTTTACGTAAGTATAGTAAGTGCGAAGATGCCTCTGAAAGAGACGAAACACGTGCCACAATTAGTAACACAACATGTGGAATAATCAAAGTTATTTAAATTTTATATAAAAATGAACTTCCACAAAGTTACCGCTGAAACAATCGATTTGTATCCAAAGGTATTGGTGTCACTTTACAGAAGATAAATGTCTTATTTACAACCAGTTCACGGTTAGTATAATTTATGTTCGAATTATCTCATTTTAGTCCATACGTTAACAGATTATATTCATAGCTTAGTGCTCGGTATGTCAAAATGGTGTAAGCTGCAAACGCCGAATTGGTATTAATTTTATGTTTAAAAAATGACGGTTTATGAAATTTGCGACGAGGAAAAAGGACTTACACCAAATCAATATTATGATTTGCTTGGTGTGTGGAAATGGAATATGAGAATGGAAATAATCTTTTAATGATGAACTGCCAAGATTCAATCGTTGGACTATATCACAATACGACAAGTAATAAATGATGAATGCGAATGTCTTTGGACAATTTAACTAGTCAATTGGCCGCGAACCGCATGCGTTGCAGTCTGGACTTCAAATTATCACTCCCATTGTCAGATCATTAACATCGCGTTCGATGGCCAATAGTAACGCCACTCGCCAATCAATAAATTATTCTCACACTTAAAAAATGGTATACAATTTTAAATAATTTTAGTATTTCCATCAAGTGTGTCACGAGAAGGTTTTCAACGACAACTTGTTATAAGTCAGTCGATTAATAACCGTTTCAAAAATGGTTCGAATATAACAATTGGGTTGGGAAGGAGGTGGTCGTAAAAAACTAATAGCAATTTAAGTCCCACCACACGATTCTAAAAAGAAGGCACAGTGAGAGCGATCAGCTAACATACGCTGAGCCTTTATCCTTCTTCCATTATCTTCTTCAAATGGACTAATTATATTTTACTTTTCTATTGGAGAAAAATAAAATACATGGCATTACAGCTGACGCCAATGAGCCATGCAAATACATAAAACAAAACATTAAAAAACCGATATAGTTTACGTAGAAAACTAGTGAAACCCCGATTCTACGTTTTTCAAGGGACCGTATAAAACAAACCATTAAATAGGGAAAGTTTTATATAATATGAACTACATAAATGCCGGGACTATAGAAAATTAACGCAGCACGCGGGAAAACGTATAATGCGAGAACGTAAGATCGGGGTTCCACTGTATTATGATTTTATATGCATACTCCATTTGGTAGGCACGTACAAATAAAATCAACGTAAGTTTATTTATTATTATAAAAATTGAGCACAATTAAAAAACATTCAAAATCACGTATTTTCATTTCTGCGTATTGTGCGGATTTTTTTTTTATGTTGACATAAAATACGCAAAGCCATTAAAAAACACTTTCCGGTTTTTTTTGTATTATATTCCTAGCTTGAAAACGAATTCCTTTATTATTTACGAAAATCGTTTTTCTATTATTATTTATGATAATCCCAATTCAATTGTAGCAATGATAATCGGTTAGAAAGAGCATAATCATTTATGTTCGAAAAGTTGGTATTTTGAATAACGAATGACAGATGAAAAATGAAATTACAATTTAATAATAGGAAAAGGTGTACTGAAAAGTATGCTAATAATATATTTGAAAATAGAATTACTTTTCGAAACGTGCGGCAGGTAGGTATTTAATGGAAAATATTTAAAATGTGATTACACTTAAATATTTTCCGTTCCAAGGAAAAAGGCAGTAACTTGCAAAATTTCTGAAATTGAGATAAATAGTATATGGTTTTCAATTTTAAAGCAGTATTATAACTAAAACACTCAAAAATCATTGGAGAAAAAATGGACGTCTGCTGAAAGTAATAAAACAATTTAAGTATTAACTTATTCCACATTAAGTGTAATAGATCAGGACCGGTTTCGCTCATGGCGAGCATTATCAACTGATCAACTGATGACTCAGTTGATAATGCTCGCCATGTGCGAGACCGGTCCGGATCTAATAAACTTTAACGTGGAATAAGTACTAAAAATGTTTTAATAAAATGCCATTCAACCGAGTATCAACAGTGAACACATTAAAAGTGTACTGCTGAAAGAATGAGAATTTCTTAGTGAAAAAGCAGTAACTCTAGTTGTCTTAGCAAAGAGGCAGTCAATGTCATTACTTAACACTCGTTTACAAAGAATGTAGTTCATTTTTGCATTAACCGCCTTTTATAAATTCTAAATAGTAATACTTCAAATAACACATTGTCATTTTTCTCTATAGTTTGTCAGAGTGACTTACTGACTTCTTGCTTGGAAAGGCAGTTTAGCTCTGGCAAACATTGTTATGTTTAAAATACATACATACTATATTTATGCATGTGAATTTTGGACATTTTATTGGATTATTTACGTTTTGTTTGACGTATTTTCGTGAGTGGATCCAAAAAAACATTGATTGACCCTAGACGTCAATAGATCATTCGAAATTCATAAAATTTACATAAAATCTACCAACCTTTCGAAAATAGCAAATAAATAAATGATTACATTTTTATTTATCGCTTATAACGCCGGGTTCTCACGAAAAACACGTTTTCGAATCACTGGATTTGCGTCATGAATAAATTAAAAAAACAATTTCCACGAATGAGTCATATTGGAATTCAAAAATTGAGTCCCGTTTAAATATTCGAAATTTGATTTTTTTTAAATTGAATTAAATCAATATATTTTATTTAAAAGTAACTACGTTTTAACTTTTGTATGTGCTGGTAATTGGATAATAGCGCCTGATTATCAATTAAAGCAAGGTTTCCCAAAGTGTGGTACGCATACCCCCTTGGGGGCGGAAAGAGTTTGGTTGGGGTACGCGCTGCACCTGCATTGTTTTGCTTGTATACTAAAAAGCGAAAAAAAAAATATATTTGTATATTTACGTCGTTTGCTTTCGTAACGGACCGGGTTCGAGTCCCTGTAGGAGCAGATTTTTTCAGTCGATTTATCTTCGACTCTATTTGAAGGCAATGGGTGTTCGTGTTGTTAAAAATCACTTTCCCATCCCAAACTCAGTGAATAACGAGAGGGTTTAGCTAACCATTAGTCCTGTCCTAGTATCTTTTCAATCCCTACTTTCTTCGAAAAAGAGAGGTTGTGCAACTGAGTAACAAGCAGTTCTCGTTGAAAAAAAATATCTTGATATACTCCGTGAGGAGTCCATATGCTCTAAGTTGGAAGAGGACAAGGCTTAAAAAAATTATGTATATGCGATTTTTTTCTTCATTTTGTAACACCGCTATACATCAATGACATTTCAGATGTTATGTCCCTCTCTCTGTCTCTCTGAACCGTATCCATCCCAATATAGGAATTATTTACGATTTAGGCGAATGAAAAGAAGGGTACTCGATGATACGAAAATTATAGAAAGGGTACACAGATGTCGAACGTTTGGGAAGCACTGAATAAGTGCTAAAATTTGGCAACAGCAATTCACGCATAAAAAAATATTGCGAATTTTAAATTTCATGCCGAATTGAAAATCGTGACGATTGATTGGCACATGATCACCCTCGATGGCCACCGCGATGACAATGGGCTCTGCAAAAACCCAACATTAATCTACTCCGGATCAGCGAGCATGAAGAATGACCCCAATAAGAGTGACAGAAGAAACACACGGGGTTTCCGGACGTGAACGGCTGGCAGTGAAAAAAATCATTATACCACTGTTACGAGAAGAAAAAAAATTGACACGACGTAAAGCACATTCAAGATGCGTAAAAAATCAGGGATAAAAGATTTTGGCCCGCTGATAAACTGGTCTACTTAGTGATCGAAATATACATGTTCTTCTATTTAGTTCAGGGATCAAGAGCTTTGTCCAAGTTTTCTTCTTATTATATTCTTGACGCTCACATTTTTTCGAATAGAGTAGGGATACAAAGGGTAGGACTAGGACAGAACTAGTGATGAGCTAATATTCACGTCCCGTGTCCAATGTTACCTCTTACTGAGCATTGCCATTCAAAACATGCGCAGCATTATTTCAAGTATCGAGCAATTTATGTTAAAATGCTTCACCAGGAAGCCAATTGCTCCACATTAGAGCGGGCATAGATTAAAATCTCTATTTTGTGTATCTTTCAGATATTTTAAGCAATATTAATAATCAACTATTCGAATACGCGCCAACCTGGGACCAGTGCGCGGGGGTTTCCAGGCTACTGATCGGCCACACGCGCACGCAGCTCAGAGGGAACATTTTCAAACATAGCCCAATAATTCTTTCGGAAAATGGAACTGTCCGAGCTGGGGTTCGACCCCTGCACTACGCAACCGATGCCAACGGTATTAACATCATTCTCCTTTGTAAGAAGAATTCGTAACTGATTCCTTGTATGTATTGGGATGGTCACGGTTCAGAGAGAGAAGGGGTATAACAACTGAAATGTCAATGATGTATGTATAGCGCTGTTACAAAATTTAAAAAATACACCAAAAAAGATTTATGTTTTTACGCGACCTTGGGAGTAAAATACAAATTACATGATCAGCAAAAACGAATTCAAATTCAAGGAAAAGCCAAACACAGAAGAGCCAGTTTTTAATGTCTTTTCATTTTTATTTTACTGCTATCAGCCTTACGTGAATAATTATCACTATTCATGAGTTAGTAGAATGCATTTGAATAAAAAATATTAACAATATACGATAGCAGGCAAAATGATTATTAATTATTTTCGACATCTAAAATGTAAACAATCCGAAAAAAGTTTGCTTAAATGTGCTTTAATCGAGCTTCAGCTTTTGACAGGTTTTATAAACTCATTTGTTTCAGTGTTGCACTCAAAATATTTTTTTGAAAAAGGAAAACATGGTTGGTAACATTGAAATAATGAAAAACAAAATAGCAACAGTTGAGCACGCCGGTCTTTGCAATTTAAATTTATTTTAACAATGGGATTGGTGTAGTTTCATTTTTATAAATATGTATACCATATAAATAAATAAATAATAGACATATAAATAAATTGATAAGATTAAGATGTCAAATTTTAACCGTTTGAATTTCGTACTTTTCCATAAGTTTTGTCGCTAACGACCCGGGTTTCAACATTCGGCATCTTTAAGCATTTCAAGTGCACGGGTGTTCTTGAACTGACGCGTAGTAAACAGTTTCTATCGTTTATATACAAAAATAAAAGTAGGACATTGATATTAATTCAGTGTACTGAAGATGCAGAAAGGCGAAACCCGGGTCGTTAGCGACAAAACTTATGGGAAAGTACAAAATTCAAACGATTCAAAATAGATATTTAAATTCCATAAAGCACTTTCAGTCGAAATTATTAATTACATTAAGATGTGTTAGATTAGTATTTTGTATCATGTCTACTCAACTTGAATATCGATGGCTTAGTGAGTAATTTTGCTAACTCAACTTTTGGCTGAAAATGACTTAATAAATGCCATCTCGTTGGATCATGCAATGTGCATGTCCCGTAAAAAATTTATAACCAAAACTTATTTGAGTGCATTGTTAAAACGTTTTAGGAAAATTTGATAACTCCATTGTCGTTCTAAAACCTACTCTACTAAATTATCCAACTCCACCATTTTCTATTGTCACCTGTCATTCATTCGTTTTTACCCTCTCCTGCACAATTGACAAAAACGGATATCTCTTTAAGCCATTGATATGCTTTTGTCTTCTTTTCGGCTTAGGTGACATTTCGATCTGAATAAAAACTAACTGAACATTAAGCTGCTCGCTTGACAGCGCCTGGCCAAATCAAAATGGAGTCAAGCAAGCTCAGACCTGTTCCAAAGCGATGGCGCTATTTCCATGAACTCTATTTTTTACACTTGTTTTTGCGATACGTCACTTTGTTTTCGAATCCCAGCAGATTACAATGGAGGCAAAAAAAAAAACAAAGTGGAAGGCGAATCACGACGCGGGGCTTTTGGATATTTTTGCGTGTACTTATTTTGAAGCGTTAATTTTTATTTATTGTATTATATTTGCAAGTAATGTTGTATTAAAAAAAACAATAGAGCTTATTACTAAACGTTCATAACATGGGAGTAATTGATGTTCCATGTCATACAATATTAAGCAGTGAGTTGTATTGAATCAAAAAATCACCAGATAATAATTCTTAAATTAGTCTTTGTTTTTAACTGACATATTCTACACGTAAACGATGGTGAAAAGAAGAATGTAATATTTTTTGTACATTCGAATGTCTGTGATGTTTTCCTTCTTCTCCAGCTACACTCTGACTACTTTTACAGTTCACTCGAGTGTGCGGCAGTCTTTGATACTAAATAAATTTCCTCCCCTCTGACATAAGAATCCGCCTACCGAACTTTGCCCACGCGTTCAGATTATATCAAATAAAGAAATTGAAAATTTTCGAACTCTGACAATCTTTATTTTTGTGGGCGTTATTCAAGACATTCTCACAGCGCCACTCTTTCAAGTGCATAAGTAGCGTGGTCAGTCTGTACACTCCCTAATCATCCATGGAAAAACGTGGTGTACCGAAAACCATTAGCTCAATTTTAGTCATTTCCTAGCCCAACTATTTTTTGTAACATTACAAACCTTGTAAAACACAAATCTGACTGACCCTAAGGGTGATATGATTGAATGTGTACGAGTTTCAGCGTCGTTAGCTTCGGTTGCGGAGCTCGCGGGTTAGACTCCCAGTCCAGACAGTGTTACTAGTTCAACCAAGTTATTGATATCTGTTCAAAGACATCTAAAGACTCTAAAGTTATAACCCACACAAACCGATCCTGAAAACGATACGTAAGGAGAGCATTGGTTAGCCTGTCGTCCTGTCTTTGTCTGATCCTTTTAGTCCCTACTCTCTTAAAAAATAGTTTTAGAAACCCAAGTAGATTTCGTATAAAACTCTACTGGGATATATAGTATATGTTACAGTAAAACTGTATGCTCAGTGAAAATGTATTCTTTTCCAAGCCGTTGAAATTAAATTTGACCGGCCCTATCTTCAGCTTTATGTTTGTCTGTGTTTTTCTTTGGTTCTCTTTTTATGAAAGGAACTACTTGCTGATTTTTTTTCATTGAAGCAAACCCAAATTTTCACTGTAACATCAATACTTAAGTGGTTTATAAAAGGATTGTGTGATGAAAACAAATGAACATTATTTTAAATAAAGAATACAACAAGTGAGAAATTTATGAAAAAACGAAGTTTGAGAAGAAATCACTTGTTACTAGTATCTACTATTTATAAAATCAAAATTACGAAGCGATAACTGGTAAATAATAGCAACTGTCAGACAACGCACGTTTTTTCATGTATTTTTATGTAGATACGTTACGTTTTTTTTTAAGCTGGGGAATTTTGTTATTGGCGCCATGAAATTATTTATTGATCTGGAATGCATGGTGTTAATTACATCCTTGATTGGCAAAAGAATATTGATATACTATAAAATAAATCAATAAAAAAATTGTTAACGTTTTTTTTTATTATTTTAAATTTTAACTGTTAATAACTGAATGAATGGATTCGACCAAAGTATCTGGAACAACATGATGGTGTTTTGGTATCATAATTTTTTTTCAAATATTGTTTTTGATAACTTTGCGATTCCACGTATTGCGTTCAAAATTTGACACGTGTTTCGCCTATTTGAAAAGCATTTTCAAACTGAATTTTATTTTATATTAAAGCTGAATTTCCACAAAGTATTGATCGAAGTGGCAAGACATTTGTTGAACTCCATTAAAAATAGGAATGTATTTGGGTTCAACAAAATTTTTTTTTTTTTTTAATTGAAAAAATCTGACCTTTCTGGGAATTTAACCCGGGCCCCATCTGATTGCTAGGGCAAAGCTCTTGTCCTAGCAATCCTAGCAATATAGATGACAGTTATTTTGGCTTACGCCCTTGTCAGAACTATATTATGGCATACATTTACTTATCAATTATATAATGGTCTACCCAGTTTCACGTTTCTAAAAACAGTACACAAAACATCTGCTCTTATATTCTAACATCCTAATTTGGTATTGAAATAATATAGTATTATATTAAACTAGTATTGCTACCCGGCGTCGCTCGGACTAAGCGACCAATAATTATTTAATGTTATATCATTCGACATAATTATATCACAAAATCTAACAATCCAAAATAGAGTTAAAATAAAATTACAAATTTTATTTAATTTGATGACAGCCCCATTCTCGCCCATTAAAATGTCCAAATTCAAGGAAAAAATCTAATTTGCTGTCAAAGAAATGTCAAATAATACCTTCACGTAAATAATAAACATTATTATTATTAATAAAAGCCGGGAAAAGTTCAGTAGAAGACTAATTTATTACATTTTGACTAAATGTCTTCGTCGATAAAAATTCAAACATATTTTCTTTCATATTCGTTTTTATGGCAACTTGCAACAACAATGCAAAAGGGAATTACAGACCCACATACATACATACGCCGTTTCGGTTTTATATATAAGATATGACAAATTTATTTTATGTATTTCTTGCAGTGAATGATAATATGGGTTTCTACAAAGCTACCGCCGATTTATTTTTCGTAATATAAATAAATAATAATAAAGTAACCAGTCGCGAAAATAACCAGAACATTAAAAATCTAATTGTTTTTTTATTCCCTGGTCGGCCATGGGTTTTGCGTAAGTTCAAGATCGGCAGGAATTTAAACGAGCACGGCTTTCAATTAAAATATATTCACAAATATTTGTATTCTTTTTTTTTTAAATTTGAATTTGGAAATGTATGTCAAATATTTTGTTTAGAATCGATATTTTGGGAGTCGATTGCCTTGTATGGTTCATGGCGCACTGTGAAAATTCTTTTGATGTTTCATGTCGCCATTTTTGTAACTGATAATAATTAGAAACTACGTCACATTTATTTGATGGAGCTTTAAGTTCCGAGACGTGTAAGCGCCAAAGTTCGTTCCGTCTCTTTCGTCTCGGAGTTTATTTTTCATATTTAATTTGCAATAATTTCCCGTCGTTGCATACGGGAAGGCGTGCTCGCTGTAGTGGTGAGCAATCCATGGTGAAGCCAGTTCAAGAGAATATATGTATGCAGTACACACGCATACGTGCGTTTATACAGCATTCTAATAAGTAAAACAAAATCGTGATGAGAGAGGTCTTATTGTTTGCTTGTTAAGGTACATCTATGCAATAGAACTACAATCGAAAAATATCATTTTTGAGATTATGGCTTTAATATTCTTACATACAGATTTTTAGAACATAGCACTTTTAATTCTGAGTGGTATTTTCATTAATATTATGTGTTACACTGAGACAAAGTTACAATATTTAAAAAAATACAATATTTAAGTAGCAGAATAAAGTATTAAAAAATAATCAAACATTTTTTTTATTTCTTCCACAGTTAATTTATTGAGTTTAAAACCGGTTTCGCTCATCGCGAACATTTTCGTCCGATAAGAATCACATTTAAAAAAAACATGTTGGTAGTGACCTTAATTGTTTTTTGATTATGATTGTAATTCAGTAGCTTGTATTTGTAGGAGGTCACGATTAATCAATTTTTAATTATGGTCAATTATGCATATTTTGTTTCATTGTCTATAAACTATTTGCATATCTCTATTACCAATAGTTTGTTGCACCTTTATTAGACGTGCTTTGTTTTTCATAAATAACTCAATGTATATTCTTATCAGTTAAAAATGCGATGAGCGAAACCGGTACTAATCTTCAACAAATCAATCAGTACCAATTTTTTTTTTTTTTAAATATAATGCATTTCCATCAAGTACTGGCACCTCAAAAGTGAACAGAATATAGTGTTTTATTGTACTATTACTTCAATAGTATATCTATAGTTTGCAGTCAGTTAATATGTAGGTCGTATTTTAAGGTAATAGTATATGAATTATGGCGTTTTTCTTAGAATTGCATTCATCACTCAAAACACGCTTTTTGGATTGTCTTACTGTTTTGGATTGGCATTGTTGTAGCCATATTGACTACGCCGCATGTACAGTTGCATTTTTTACGCGGTAAAAATATTAAGTCAATTAAGTCTGTTAACAATTGCACTATGTCGTCGGTGTTACAAAAATGATTAAATTAACCCATCTGCAATTATGAATCTTTATGCTTCTTTGGACATCGTCAATTGAATGAAAATAGTGCGTGTTTTTTTTTTTTTGAAACAACAAAAGCATGTTTACAAAATTCGAATACGAATGTATATTTAATAAGGTTCACGGTCGGACAATGATTGACTGCGGTTAGCATTTACTTTTAGATCTAAAACCTAGACGATAACATATAAGCGAGTGAAACAACTACCGCATCATGAACTCATTGCAAATCATAAATATTATAAATGTTTTTCGATAACTTGCTTAGAGATGATAAAAAGGATAATGCAGATGAAATATTTTATTCTTGCATATTCTTTGATTCTATCTCACTCCTTATTTATATAAAAAAGTTTAATTTCGTCACATTCTTTTCCTAATTTTCATATGTACATATGTGTATTCAATTAAATATCAACCAACAACCAACATTATATGCAAAAATAAAAAGTTTTAACTTTTCAAAATTTCCGACTCCGAGTACGACTCCGGCCAAAACCCCGCGACGACTCCGACACCGACTCCACAGCCCTGTTTAAAACACTTATGGGGTCACTCGAGGGGTGTATCCAAGATATCCTCTCCTCTACCTCTCTGTGAAGAGAGACGCAGAGATAACCGTTTACATTTAATAAATTATCTGAAGGGAGATCTAAGCGGAAGTAATTTCGGAAAAGTCGTTTCCCTATAAATCACTGCAATTAAGATTTATACATTGGCGACATTTCTCAATGTGTTTTGAATTAGCCCGTGGCAAATGAATAAATGGTTGACTTTTAATTTAACTCTCTTATGTCATTGAGAAGACTGAATATTTTAAGGAAAATCATTCCAATCAAAGTATACGGCCTAATTGACAGCGCTTTTTACAGCGTAGCGCACAGTGCAGTGGAAAAACACTTCGTGCGGGTTCGTCAATAACATGAGCCAATGAGGCTACCTGAATTTGTGTTGCACGTGTTTATCCCTGCGAAGAACGCCACGATGCCACTTGGGCCTAACACTAAGAGTTTGCTTATTTTTAAAATAGTTTCAAGGATATCTTTTACGTTAGGGTACGACCACAGTGACAGGCGTAACTTCTTGCGTGGCATACCGTCGCTTGCTTCATTTTCAAAGGTTGCCGCAATGACTTAAACGATGGCGCAGCGCAAATGCCGAAGTCAAATCAGTTTGAAATTTAACAGCGCTCGCTTCGGTGTACAAATAGTTTACGTTATGACGATACGTTTCGACTTCTCAGACGGCGCCATCGTTAAAGTCATTGCGGCAACCTTTTATTATGAAGCAAGTCTCGCTACGCTACGCCAAAATTTACGCCATTGTAGCCATACGCTTATGCTGTTGGGCGATGTATTCGGTCGGACAGTTGCGACACGAAAGATTTTAATTGCAACTATTCTTATTGTGTCTTTAAAAGTAATATTCCTCTGCTCTAATATTTTACTTCCTATCAATTCATACCAGCGTCCGTATGTGATTAAGCCTTATTGACGACGATATAATTGGCACTAAATAAAGGGCAACCTATGTATGATATTAAAATACAATTCAGTTTTCTTCTAATTATATGCCAGAAATGAATGTTAAATAATGCGATTTTAAAAAGGTACAGATCAAGGTTGCCAATTATTTTGACAGGCTCACATATAGCATTTGTATTTTTTTTGGAGCCCGGCAGTCGTTAATGTAATCATTCAATCGCCCTTAATTAGAGTCATTGCAAAAAAACACATTTCCTGTTTGTGTACAAACACATTATTCTTTTTTTTTTTTTTTTGAACAAACAATATTTGTTCACTGTGGCGCTGTGGCTTGAATCATCTCCAGCTGTGTGACTATCATACGGCTTATGATAATTTGAGCTACACAATACAAATAAATACCCGTACATGCTTCCTAAAAATCGTGGAGCTACCTTAGTCTACCACTTAGTCTGTCGCGGCGGATTCTCAGTCTACGGATACAAGATACTTTATATCAATTAAAAAAGTGGCACTTTCGCGAATGATTATAGATCAGTCCCGTGCAGCTCTGTATCGGACCAAGTAAGTGAGGAGAAAATTCGTTTCTTGATCGTATAGCGTTATTGAAGATGGCTGTAAACAAAAAAGCGGTTGACAACCAACCTGTTCACCCAAATAATATATGTATAGTCTACCACTCTCTGACGGCTTGTGTATATCGCATCTCATATTATTTTTGAATCCAGCCATGTCATCTCCAAATAACTGAATCATAAATGTATTGTGTGCCTAAAACTAAAACAGACCCAAATCGTCCTCACTATAAATCAAGATTCGGTTCTTTATATTTTAAGGTTCGTCTAATCATGTGAAATTAAAGAGATTTTTATAGCATTTTCAACTAATAAGCGAAATCGGCTCTGATCATAATAAATTAATTGTGGAATAAGTACAAAAATGTTTTAATATTTGTTCATATAGCTATTTCGGCTTATGATAAGAAACTAAAGTTGAGGCGAGGGTGTAAGCCGAAATCAACTATGTATTAATTGTATATTGATTGAGTAGGCATTTACTTGGTAGAACTCCATTATAATACGGAAAGAAAAATAACAATGTATTTTAATTCTACATAAATTATTTTATAAATTTGTTGATAGCTATTTCGGCTTACGCCTTCGTCAGTTCTGACGAAGGCGTAAGCCGAAATAGCTATCAACAAATATATAAAATAATTTATGTAGAATTAAAATACATTGTTATTTTTCATTCCGTATTATTAATTATATATTTTTACAAGAATTAAAATAGTAAAATGGTTTTACAATGTCTCCAAATTTGTTAATTTGTGAAAGTATTTTTCAGGGCTGTGGAGTCGTTGTCGTCGCGGCGATTTGGCCGGAGTCGTACTCGGAGTCAGAAATTTTGAAAAGATTGAACTTTATATTTTTGCATTTAATATATCAAATTTGGCTTTTGGTCGCATTGATAGGGTTGATATTTAATTGAATACACATACTTTTTTTGAACTTTTTTTGGTCGGAGTAGGGGTCGTGTTTTTGGTCAATGTTGGAGTCGGAGTTGTGGTTTTGGTAAATGCTGGAGTCGGACTTTTTTTCACTGACTGCACAGCCGTGATATTTTTACTAAACTTTTTTTTTGATATTATCAAAATTACTAACATTAAATGTGTATCTTCATTGAGAACTGAAATTAGTTGGTCCTCGAATTACCGATGTTTAAATAATTCGATATTTTTATTTAGGACTGTTTAATGTTCAACGAGTTATTGTCCAACGTACTACAAATGCCGCTGCACGATTGATACAATTGGCATGACTCCGATCAATCAATTATGTAAATTTTTCAAATGACATGCTACATTACTTAAACGAGGAAGAAAATTGCACCGAAACGTGTTTCTCAGTTCATACACACTACGTACACCAAGATGTCGATTCTTTAGTACCTATTTTAATATTCATTTCAAGGACTGCTTGCTATGCTTTACTGTCAAACATGGAGTGTTTTTAACTGTCACTATTTATTGAGTAGTCGTTGCTCAAAATATAGCAGGACCAATGCTCCTTCTGAGCCGAGAGGTTGAACAGGCCAATCCAACAAATGCGCGGCATAATTTGAATCAATGACCATTGTATGTTGAAATGCTTCAATATGGAAGCCATGTGCTCTGCATTGGGAGCGGACATGTTTTATTAGTTGATGCATCTATATTTTGTGGATATTTGAGATATTCAAGCAATATTTATGTATAAACTCGTTAAATTCATCAATTATTAGAGCGCATGCCAACCTTGAACCTACGTGCGGGGGGTTTGAAACTGCTGCGCGGACGCGCGCGTGCGAGGGAACATTGACTAGGACTTGAAACATCACAATCGTCAATTTTTTTTTAAATTTCTTACATTTTTTACCACTTTTAATGTGTTCACTGCCAATACTGGATGGAATAGCATTATATTAACACATTGGCTACGAGAAGCGCGGAATGCGCGTCGTTTCTCGATGTGTTTTGAATTACCCGGACCCAATGTGTTTAAAAATAATAACACATTTGTTGTACATATTCCACATTAGATTTATCACGATCAGGACTAGTTTCGCTCATTGCGAGCATCATCAACTTAAGTTATGTGGAATAAGTACAAAAATTGTGTCATTATATTTTAACATTTTTTTTACATTCCTATTTGGTTCGCTCTTTCCCATTGCCAACCGCAAATCGAGTGCCAATGTGTTATTTATAATTTTTTTGTTAATGTCATATCGGATCGGTATTAATAACCACAAATAGACAGCCGTTTCCGCCGACTGGCAAAAATCCCATCTAATTTGTACCGAGGGACAGTTGATTAAATTACCATAAATTCGCATGCTATTATGTCGATTGAATCTAATTTTTGGCAAGCCAGTTTCAGTCTCTGTCAGCAGGTAAGAAAAAAAAATTAAAATATTCTTTTCAAGGCTGCAATATTTATTAGTTGCTTATTTATACATTTTCATGAAACGAGAGATAAAGCGTTTTTCAAATGGTGTTCCGCAGAGCATAATAGAAAAATATTAATTAAATTACAGCAAAAATAATTGCACATTTTTAGTGTTTGATTCTCATCAGTTGATAATGCTGGCGATGAGCGAAACCGGTCCTGATCATAAATAAGTACTAAAAAATGTGTAATTATTTTTATTATAATGCCATTCCATCAAGTTTTGACAGAGAACACATTAAACATATTAATTAAATCAATGCTGAACAAAACTGTATCAGAAATGTGAATGCAATTCGATTGATTTTTAAATTGGCTTCAAATTACTTATTTGAATGATCAGGCACAGTTTCGCCAATCGCGAGCATTATCAATTGGTGTAAGAAACGGGACAAGAATTCAAAGATAATCGAACGAACTACATATTTTATTTATTTAAATAGTAAGTTTTTTTATCAATTCGACCCTTCGAAGCAGAGAAACCTAACTACTTTTTAACAGATGTATTTTCTGTTTACTTTCATTAAAGGCAATGATGCTTTGACTTTCTGTTTTATTTGTTAAATATGAAATAGGAATTTATTCTAATAATTAATTGGTCTTTTTAAAATGAAATTGAATTTTAATTAATTGAAATATCTTCGTATCCACATCTCATATTGATATGTCTCTTTGACACATAACGTAACATATTATTTTGTAATTACATAGTGGCATTAATAACTCCGAATGGCTGAATGAACTGGCCGAATTGACAGTGTACAACATTCAAGTGATTTGACACTTTTAATTTGTTGTTATTCGGTATTCGTTAAGTATTGTCAGATAAAAAGCTTTGGACTTTCAAAAGATATTAAAATGTCGTCCATGTTAAATTGATTAAAAATAATTCAACCTAGTTCTAGTTCATTTTTGTCTTTTCTGGTCGGCAAGATAAAAAAGGGTTCCGCGACATTCTTTTATTGGAAACCGTTGGCCTAACGTTATGCTGTTTTTACTAAGAGTGGCGTTTTTGTGCAGTTCTGAAGTTTACAATAATTGGCAGCACAATGATCTCAATATTTAAATATGTCTAGGTCACTAGTTAACACATTCAGTGCTTGAAACGAACCTATCGCGTTTTCAACATTAAATAATACTCGGCATGCAGACGCGCTAGGAGCGTTATTTCGCATATTGCATGTATCGATGCCTCACACAATCTTTTACCAAGCATCGTTTATAATGACTACATTTGTTATTTTATGAGTTCGGCAGGTGTTACAATCTTTAAAAACAAATACAAAACACTTTGCTTGTCGCGCCTTCAAAATCCGACAAACATTTTTTTTGCAAATATCAGTATTTAACGCTTTATGATAGAAAAAGACTCGGCGGATAGTTTTGAAATCCCGTTTTCTAATACAAGTCCTGAAGTAATGATCTAATTTGCAGTGTATTTGAGACATTGCTGAGTAAATCAGTATTTTTCTTCTCCTGAAAAGTTGTGTTCGTATTAAATAGTGGATTTTGCAAGCGCAACGACAATATATAAATTGCAAGGTTTTAACAATTGCTTCTTAAAAGTAATTATCCAGCTATTTTTTGCTTGGAAAGATACGAAGTACTTCCAAACATACTGAATATCTTCCCAACGCGTTGTATAACTATTTATTATAAAAATCATCAAGGATTTAGAATTTTGATATTGTAATGATAAGTGTGCGTGCCACATTTAGGGAGCCTGTGGACCACACGCGGGCTGCTCGTCGCTGTTCCACCCGATAGGCAAGCCAAATATATATTTTTAATTTATTTGAATCACTATTAACAACATTAATTTTTACGTTTCTGTTTTTATTTGATCGAGTGCTCACGTACCGGATAAAAACAAAACTGTGCCAACGGCCGCCATTTAAATGCTGCAATAAATGCATTTTTTTTACTATCATATTTCTGTTATAAGCGGTCACACGAAAAAAAATTCGCTCAATGCAATTCGCGATTTCGTAAACCGACATTGATAACAATCTGTACTACACATTAAGTACGTAACTCCAAAGTAATTATTATTTATAACCATTAAATTTACAATCTCTTGGATTTGTTTTGATATTACTCGTTTTATTTTTGTATCAAGGTTTCAGTTCGAAATTTCATATTTTATTTACGAAAATCTATTTTTATCCATTTCCGCTCCCGATGTGGAGCATATGGCATTCTAACGGATGTATCACAACATATTTTGAACTGATTTATACTGTGTCGCTCAACCTTTCGATGAGAAGCTGGATAGAAGGGATAAACTAGATTTATATTTCAGAGAAGTATGATAGGCACGCCAATTTTCAATGTTAAAACGCGCGGCGGCATGCCTAAAATGCTTTTTAAGAAGAAACCTTCGTGGGCGTCCGCACAACAGCTCACCAAAGTTTTATCGCAATCTGATGAAATGTGTAGGAACGCATACGGGAAAAACAAACAAACATTAATTAATATAAACATAGATTAATCCATTTTTATTTTCTAGTTTCTAATTTGTTATTCTGCTTATAACAAATGATTTATTTTTCGAAGATTAAATCATGCTGTAACTTTTCTTCTCGGATATGTAATTTAAATTAATCAAAATCCCACAACAATGTTATAAATATGCTGTGTCTGTTGTTGTCAGATATTATTATTTAAATCATTTAATATGATTGATTTAGCCTTGGGATTTACGCAAAAAAAAACAAATTATAGTTAATAACCCAGAGGATTATAATTTATCTACAATGTATGTCGTATAGAGATAGCCACATATATCAAATTATTCAACTGTATACCAGCACGCTTAACGTACAATATAATTTTTATTAGGTCACTCGCAAAAACAAATGAGCTTTTATAAACAGATTTTTCTGTAGGAACTACTTGCTCCTTAGACGCTCAACATCTCTTGTGACTCTTAAGCCAAGTGGCTCAAATCTCTCTCGCTGAAGCGGATGAGATCGCGGATTTAAAAACCGGATGAATCCGGTTTTTGAATCATCAGAATACAGGGACAGAATGGAGACATATGTCTTTAAATACGATTGAAATTTTATTGAAACTCTCCGTTCTGGGATTCGAATCCGCGGGTAACGCATTCGAAGCTTATGACATTGGCCACTAGGCGGATTCTTATGTGAAGTAAGTCTTCGAATTCCGAGATTTCAGACTTACGTGATTTAAATCGGTCTTTTATACCGTGTTATTTCGAAACCGTGCAAAAAGAAGATCAGGTGTATACGTATATTTGTATGGAGATCCTTTGTTGTCTAATAAATACGCAGAATATATCATGAACCTGAATTAAAAATACTTTTCTTTTATCTTGTCTTAAGTGTATGTATCTGACCTTTAAATCTTTAGAACAAACGCATATTATTTTTAAAAAAAACTTGCTTAAAAGTTTTCCTCGACTTACGCGATTTTTCGACATACACGAAAACCTTTGGAACTAATTAATCGCGTAGTCGACGATTTACTGTATATCAATGATTTTGTTACACAGAGATTTAAGTACGCCAATTATTCAAGAGTTCGTTTGTGAAACCTCTAAAAAGTTTCACAAGGTAATGGACCATCACTGTAACCCAACGGTCTCTTTCTCGCAGAATTATGACGAGAAGGCATCAGAGAATCGTTGTAGACCGAGAGCCATTCTTCTCGATGACCCCCACAGTTAAAAAAAGAAAAAGTAAGCCGACCTCTTGAATTCTAGCGATCGCGCCCTCCTGTCAGCAGCGATGGGAAGGGAATGCAACTTTAATACAAAAACTAAACTTACAGACGAAAAAGACGGGAAAAACTTTGACGCCAACGTGCCTTAGAACTTGAAGCTCTGTAAATAGATATCCACAAAAATGAATGATTTGAGAATGTCTTTTCACAACATATGAAAATAATTATAAACAATATATTAAATCAGCTGACTGTTCATTTTATGTTTTTTGCACATCAATAATTACTATTGCATACATTGTGGCTTGTCATCTCATGAGAATATAGGTTCCACAATAGATAGCAAATTAAAAGGTTTTTTATTTAAATAATATACCCATCGAGAATAAATACATGCCGTATAATATAAAATAACAAATTACTATTATTTTGATGCGCGCATTAACCTATTGTAATGAGGATTTTCCCACAATTTATGATAGTAAAAATATTAACATAATAGAATAATAAAATAGTGAGAATTTATTAGAAGATATATGACATTCATAAGGATCTATAATAATTTTACCAATTCTTGTTTTCTCGAGCTATTTTTACCTTGTACACTCCCAACGGATGGCATATGGACTCCTCACGGAGTAAATCTCAGCATATATTTTTTAGAGAATGAATTAATTTAGAATTTCGACTGAAGGTGCTTGGTGGAATTTCAATACCAAATTTAAATCGTTTGAATTTTGTACTTCGGACCCTGGTTTCGCCTTTCAGCATCTTCAGGCATTTTAAGTGCACGAACGTGCACTTGAAATGCCAAAAGGTGAAACCCGGATCGTTAGCGATAAAAAAATACTCAAACGATTAAAAAAAAATATAGTATGAATTGTAAGGATGTGAGAACTAGGACAGGACTAGTGGTTAGCTAATCCGATATTGCAAGCCCTAATTAAAATAATACCCGTAATATTAAAATGGAAAGCAGTTTTACGCTTACAAAGGCTGCCATAAAACAATAATTTTTAATATATATATTTTTTTTATTTCTGATTCGAAACAAAAACAAATAATAAAAAAAAACGTGCTTACTTTGTTTTGTTAATATGGTAACATTGTAATATGGTCAAACACTTCGGATCATTACGCGAGGTAAATATTTACGACTATTACGTAGTAGCAAAAGAGATACAAAAAATAGCCAGTGTGTATAATGAATGCATTGCAACATACCAAATTATAATAAGTGAACATATGAATTGAGATAACAGCTTTATAAATATCTATACAATAGACAGGTTGCCATTACTAAATACGAGATTAGCTTCGCTTGTAAAGGGTAATGAGATCGAATACCGACTGGAGGAAAATACAATTCTAAGTTTGCAAGGATTTTAATCGAATATTCGAACATACGACAATTTGTTCGAATATTCGCCAATTTGTTCGAATATTATTTCCGGCAGAAATAAATGCAAACATTTTTGCAAAGTTTATTTCAATATAAAAAAATGGTTGTCTGTAAAGTCGGTTTACGGACGATAGTTTAACGTGACAACGTCATAAGAAAACATTGATGAAATGATTGCATTCTTTTATACACAGTTGTAAACAGATCACGTGTAGGTACTGTAGGTGTATAAGTTGTGTGCTGCCGCTATCTCTTTTCTACTCAGTAGCATCGACCAATCGAGTGGAAGAGAGATAGATGCGGCACAATCCGAACGGTAGGCCGATCGTGCCTCTCTATCGCTTATCCGCGCTCTCGCTCGCACGCTTGCCTTCGGCGTAACGCGACAAACGGGACAATGAGTCATGTTTTTTCGTGCGTGCAGCGGGCGTTCATCGATTTATAAGACGTTGTCACGTCAATAAAACTGAAAATTTTGTTATTTTACGTATTGTGTAACAAGTAGTGACACGTGATTTGTTTAAAAGAGAATCATTATCAGACTTACTAGCGTAGGATTGGTTAAGTAATAAGGTTAAGATTTGTTATTGTTTGTATCTTGCGATATTACTTACGTAGCTTAATGATAGAAAGTCTGACGATGTTTCTCAGAGAGGCGAAACACGTGTTACATACTTGTTACAAAAACATGCATGAATAAAGATATTAGTTAATTTAATATTTAAAGAATTTTCTATGATGGTTGGAATAATTAAACCTGTCGGATCATTTACTCTTTCGGCATAAATTATTGTGACTTGTGACTAGAGACTCCAATTCGGGTATCGAGTGCTCGATACTCGAATTTTTTGAAAAATACTCGAGTAATACTCGGAGGCTGAACAAAACTAAACTAACACTGGAATTTGTGACGTTTAATTCCAGGGCTGTGGAGTCGGAATCGGAGTCGTGGAGTCTGAGCTTTTTGACCGGAGTCGGCGCGGTGATTTGGCCGGAGTCGTACTCGGAGTCGGAAACTTTGAAAAGTTTGAAATTTTTATTTTTGCATTTTATATGTCAAATTTGGCTTTTGGTCGCATTGATAGGGTTGATATTTAATTGAATACACATAAATACAAAAATTAGGGGGAAAAAGTGACGATATTGAACTTTTTTTGGTCGGAGTCGTGGTTTTGGTAAATGCTGGAGTCGGAGTCGGACTTTTTTTCACCGACTCCACAGCACTGTTTAATTCTCTATTATTTTTAAAATATATTTTGAAATAAATGTATTTATTTACTTATCATTTATTGATATATTCAAATTTGAATTAATAATAAAAAAAATTGGTGCATCTCAAACTACTCGAGTATTTTTAAATTTTACTACTCGAGTAATCGAGTAGTTAAGTTGTCGAGTAATTGGAGTCTACTTGTGACTCAAATGACTGACGCGACAAACAGATCAGATTGAAAGTTATATTAAAACAGTGGAATCCAAACATTGCATACACTTGCATAGCTGGTAATCGATTTCGTGACCTTCCGATTGCCAGCGAACGTATTTTACTACCAAACCGCAGTGATTCCGACAGCACGATGAGCTTGTTTGATTTTGAATGACTCAGTCCACCATCGGTCCGCGTAACAAGTATAGAGATCGTAACTACACACGCTAGAAATACTTGGTAATTTTATTTTTTGTGTAATGTTTTGCGGGTAATTTGTTATGTAAAAAAAATGCGGGGTTTTTACCGTTCCCAATAATCACTCACTTTTTATATGTACATTTTATTGTGAGCGATTCGCAAAAAATGATAGGAAAAAAGTTTCCAATACACAGTTAAGTACATATGCATTGCTTGCTTTATATAACACCAGCCGGTACCCGGCAAGCGTTTCAATGCTACTCAAAGAAAGAAAGTGTTTGTGTTTATTGAAGTGCTTTCGGATGCCCAAAATATTAGATAAAAAATTTCGATTTAATTTATCAATGACATGACTACTGAAAGTTGATTGTACTTTGTCAATAACCTTTGCGCAAGTGCAAACAATAAGTTGTCAAAACAAGCGGTATGGCAGCGCATAAAATATGACAAAAACATTGATTTTTATATAAAAAAAAAACCTACTGCAGTGATGCACAAATGCGACCCGCAGGCCGCATGCGGCCCGAAATGGATTTTTTTGCGGCCCAAAATAACAAATACTTCATCAACAAATTTTTCATTTAATATGATAACAAATAGTTTTCGATATGTGAACAAATTATGCAGTAGCAACGGTATATAAAAAAATCAACCCCTTCTCAGTATCCATCAATGAGGCCGATTCATCATTGCAACTAGTGTTGATCGATTTGCAGAACGATCAATTGAGATCGAAATATCAGGAAGGCGATCTGCAGTGTTTTTACAAATATCTTCTCGAAGAGCAGTTTCCTACCCTACGTAAAAAGGCTGCGCTTTGTGCAAGTCTTTTTGGAAGCACCTATATTTGCGAGCAAGCATTTTCTATATTAAAACTTAATAAGTCTCAACACAGAAACCGCTTGAACAATGATAATCTCAGTGCTGTACTGAGGATAGCAACCACAAACATTGAACCCGACATCAAAATGCTTGCTGCCAGTATAGTGTCAGAAATCTCTCTAAGTTCCATCGTGCAAATCTGCACGTTATGTGGAACGGAGAAGGATCGAAGTTGCTGATAAAATTATGTAATTATTAAATAAAAATAAAATATAAAATTTATATCTCATCTGGTATAATATATCAATATTTTACTTGCCTTTTATCCTTTGCGGCCCGCGAAAATTTTTAAATGGATAAATTGGCCCTTCTCTCAAAAAGCTTGTGCACCACTGACCTACTTGTAAGCTAATTTTACTATGCCAAAAGCCTCCGCGCAAGTGCAAGCAAAAAGTTTGTCAAAGTGTCATTGCGATCGGGTGAACGGTTTGGCAGGGCATAGGGTGCGAACAAATAAACAAACAAATACTGATTTTTAAATATTAGATTAAAGAACGACATACGTTGCCAATTCGACTTGTCGATTTGCTGAATTGACAATCACTGCATCGTTTTGTTAAAGCAATGAAGATTTGTGTTGATCACGGAATTATGAGCCCATGTAAAATCATTTTTAAATTCTAATGTTATGCTAGTGCGACAACAGACGAAGGAACTATCGATTATTAAGAACCATGGGTTGTTTACAAAATGTTTATATTATAATTTGAAGTAATTAACGTATTGGTACGATTTTTAATTACCACTTAAACACATAACTAATTAATTTACAGTCAACATAATTACATAGGATTATTTTTTTTTGTAACAGCTCTTTCGTCAGCTTATGTCTTAAGTCGTATGGGAAATTCATCAGCAGTGCCGCAGGAAGACTTTCAAGATATACGTGATTAACTAATGTATTTATATAGTTCGACATAAATTTAAATAACTAACACATTTATAAAAATGAGTTGTTATGAAAGAGAAAAGTGGGCTATTTGATAACTGTATTATCAGGGTAGCAAAATAAGGATGGAAAAGATATGTTTTTTAACGGGTGTTATTTTTTTAAAATATTTGTAGGGAACTGGAATATCGAATGTTATCAGTCATTTTTGTCAATCCTTGCGACATAATTTGCTATTATTCTTGTTAAAACAGAAAGTTCCTGTGTATACGAGCAGTGGCGACTAGTGACGGAGTAAAGGGGGGTGCAAAAGGGGATTCAACTATTTTTGCAAGAGTTCTTTTCTATTCATTGAATTTTAAAACACTTCTATAACATCGACTTTCAATTCAGATGTTCGCAATACCAACGGAGTGCCAGTCTTATGAATTTTTGGCTGTCCGTAGTACGGAAAAATAGTTGAATCTTTTTTTGTACTCCCTAGTACTCTGTCGCCAGCCGCCACTGTATACGAGTTCTTCTGCATTCAAATCAGTAATTTCGTTTTAACTTAACGGGCTTTGAATGATATTAAATGGTGTGTAGGTTTCATTATGGTAAAGAAACAATGGGGGTTTTAGAAAACATTAGAAAAAAATTTAAAACAATTTAACTCGATTGTTCAATATGTGAAAGTTTCAAGCTCAAAATTTGACAGGCAATTTTGTTTTATTTCGTCTAGTAATTAATACTAGTATGCAAAACTTTACAGGAATATAAATATTTTAACTATAAAATTATAGAATTCTGCCAATTAAATGCTGATTCGTGTTACTTATCTTGTATTTATCAAATAAAAAAAACATTCATAACAACATGACGAGAAATATGCTTAAGTGAATGGACACAAAAAAAACATAGCACAATTACAACAGCTGGTTAAACAGTTTTCGTTTATTTTTCAGACTCGAGAATGTTACGTCAATATTAATTATTCTAAATCTTGGCTCTTTTATTTACATAGATGGCATTTTAACTTTTTTAATCATCGAAAGCATTTAGTGATTTTATATCGGTTTTGGAGTTATGAATACGAAATTAATCGGTCAATTGTGGTCAATTATCTGGAAATGGAGCGATGATCAATTGACTGACAAGTAGTTCCGATAGCTCAATCGTACACTCCATCATTTGTTTGACAAGCTGGAATACATTATGCAGTATTATGCAAAAACCGTATTCATTGGATTGTGTGCCTTAGTTAAAGTTTGTAACATGTAATATTTTGGTATATTTTTCGATACATATTTCGTTTTACCATGCAAACTCTGTCATATCAATCGATTTCCCAAATCTATTGAGGAGTACAAAAGGTTAAGAATAAATAATTTTCACATATAGATGGACGTATAATATAGGCTTTTACAACCAACACTCACTAAAAGTTCATCTACTCATTGTTCGTAAATCGAAAAAAAGACAACAGCGGGCAATATGCAACAGTTGTTAAAATAATTTTATAACAAGGCACAAATTGCCATTTTAAGTCGTGTTAGGTTCCTTTTATATGTTTTTTCCAGGGCTGTGGAGTCGGAGTCGGAGTCGTCGCGGCGATTTGGCCGGAGTCGTACTCGTAGTCGGAAATTTTGAAAATTTTGAACTTTTTATTTTTGCATATTATATGTCAAATTTGGCTATTGGTCGGATTGGTAGGGTTGATATTTAATTGAATACACATAAGTAGGAAAATTAGGCAAAAAAAAGTGACGATATTCAACTTTTCTAGTCGGAGTCGTGTTTTTGGTCAATGTTGGAGTCGGAGTCGTGGATCTGGTAAATGCTGGCGTCGGAGGCGAACTTTTTTTTACCGACTCCACGGCCCTGGTTTTTTATTAAGAAAATCATTCGTTATGAATTGAAAATAAACTTAACTAATTATTGGCTTAAATGCTTAGTGGGTCGAATGGTACGGGCAGTACTCCGTCCAATATCGACAGAAAAATAAACAAACAAAAACACATTTTCGTAGCTAAGTCATCATTTTTTGCACATCAACAGATCTTAAGAGCAAAAATAAATTTAAAAAACAGTGGTGCCGAAGAGCAACAATTAAAAAACTGTTTTAAACAAATAACAAAAATAGTTCGAGTGATTTTTACTGTACAAAGGCAAGACAAAAAAACTGACCTTCTACATTGAAATACGAAACAATTATTTTTGAATTAGTACATACATATTTGTTTCCAGCGATGGGTGCTGTGACCGGATTGGTGGTATCGGTATTGCGTAATGATGATTCCGGGTTCGAAGTTTGACTTGAATTTTAGCTATCAATTATTTTCTTTTGATGTGAATTGATTGTGATTTCAATAATAAAAAATATTTGGCATTACAGCTAAAGCCAATGCGCCAAATATTTTGTATTGTGAAAGATAAACTGGATGATAAATATGTCGAGAACAACTCAACGAAAAATGACATATACCCATGTCCAAGATCCTTTTTTAAGTAAAAATTCCGACTGAGGGTGCTTGATGGAATTTCAATATTAAATTTGAATCGTTTGAATTAAGTCAGTTCAAGTAGATTCGTGCACCTGAAATGCCTGTAAAGTGAAACCCGAGTCATTAGCGACAAATCTCATGGAAAAGTACAAAATTCGAACGTTTCAAATCTCTTTCAATTGTAAAAATCTGACGTTGCCGGTACTTAAGCCCAGGCCACCTGATCGGTAGAGCAAATCCCTTGCCATTAGACCACAGGGATCGACTATTTATCTACTCAAATATAATGCTTTCGCTCGAAGAAATGACAGTCAACAGTTTAAAAACGATTATTGGTTACAATATTCCAGAAATGTAGAAAGTTCACGTAAGAAAATGGAACCACGCCTCTTACGAGGAGGGAAAAATATACACTGACATTTAATAGTCATACAATTTTTTGTAGCCAAGATAAAAAGATAAAGTTAATTATTATTTTTTAAATCGTAAAGAATAAAACATGTCATTTTGAACGATAAATATTTCTTTGAAAACATAGTCATCGATTTTGAAAGTAGCATTTTTTCTACATATATTTGTAGAAACATACATAAAATTTATTGACATGACGTCCAATATATATTGAGGCAAAAGCTATTATCATTTTGGCAAGTCTTACATCACCGCCTGCCCGATCAATTATTAACCGATTTTTGCGAAATCACGAAAATAAAAAAAGCCATCAACATTGAAAAAACATTCGGCGTATTTGTATTTTATTTGTTTGCAATTCTGTATAAGAAGTCATTAATTTGTACTTATATAAA
Organism: Himalopsyche kuldschensis; assembly: GCA_028554975.1. Classification (NCBI taxonomy): domain Eukaryota; kingdom Metazoa; phylum Arthropoda; class Insecta; order Trichoptera; family Rhyacophilidae; genus Himalopsyche; species Himalopsyche kuldschensis. The sequence continues at coordinate 6,857,450 of JAHFWI010000005.1, forward strand.
ATGATTTAATAACAAGTTAAATAATACATATTTTTTACGCGATAGAATGTTGTTATTTATTCGTGGAATCACCATGGATACCATTCGAATTTACGTTTTTGTTTACAGTCAAACGATGTGACTATAACAGTAAAAAAAATGATATGGGTGTATGTTTTAGTACAGCTATTTCCAACACGCGGCCCGAGGACCGCAAACGGCCAAATTGAATATTTTATGCGTTTCTATTGGATTTTGTAGCATTCATAAAATAAAATAAATAATCAATCTTATTATATTTGGCCAATGTACCGTTTCATTCATTGATTGCCATTGTCTCCAATGTGAATCAATATGACTACTAACGGACTTAGCACTCTTTTCGAAGATAATATGGCTAAAGCAGTGGTTCTCACGTAAAATTTGGCTTTGTGGCATTAGGAACATCAGCTGTCGAACGGAAATGTCTGGTGGCCGCACCAAATTTTTGTGTCGCGTCTTTTTTCGTCAAAAAGACAACATGTATGTTGAGTTTTTGCGAACTAACAATTCTTGATGCACAATGCAATGCATACGAATTATTGAAATTTCAGTGTAATTGTTGACAAATTAACTTGTTAAAACACATTTATATTTAATATTCATATTAACTAAGAAGCTGTTGGTAGCCGCAGCAAAATTCTCTGGTGGCCGCACATGAGAACCACTGGGCTAGAGACAATACAGTACCAGTAGATTTATCCATCCATTAGCTGAAGGATCAAATGGGTGGGAGGGCAAACCACTCAAACCTGTTGGCACCGCAAATTAAGCCAACGAAGTTAACCACTATTTTTTTACTTTTTGATTACAAATTACATTTGTTTTAAGTGTCACATGAATAATCAAGTATGTAATTACAAAAAATATTAAATTTAAATAATTTTGGTTATTTCACGTATTGTGTTACTTATTGTGACGTGTTTCGCCTCTTTCAGTTGGATCTTCGGACTTACTATCACAAAGTTTGCTTGAGTAATAACTGGTTAGTTTATATCCAGTGATGGGATTAATCCTTCCTTAAAGTAAGTAATTACATGTTTTGATTGAACTGTTTTTTGTTACACACGACATGTTCGTTTGTGTGTATGCGGACCTACGTATTATTAATATTTTAAATGACAAATAAATGTTTTATTTCTATTCATTTTTCTTTCAATACTGAACCAAAATAGTCAAATATTTTCGATGGTAACTTTGTTCATTTTAATATAAAATTTAAAATAACTTTGATTATTCCACGTATTGTGTAACTAACTGTGACACGTGTTTCGCCTCTTTCAGAGGCATCTTCAGACTTACTATCGCAAAGTTTGCTTAAGTAATGATTTAAGTAATGACATTACTTAAGCGAACTTTGCAATAGTAAGTCTGAAGATGCCTCTGAAAGAGGCGAAACACGTGTCACAGTTAGTTACACAATACGTGGAATAATCAAAGTTATTTTAAATTTTATATTAGTCAAATATTTTTTGAAGAATCTTAAGCTCACCGGCTTAAGGTTAAGATCGACGATTTATTGATTAATTAAGTACAAATAATAACCGATAAATTTATGTACAATTCGTTACTAACCTTCGGGAGTACATACATTGAATAATACTGCCGTGTTCCGCACAGCAACCGTATGTACATAGATTTGAGAGAATTCGTGTATGTTGTACTTCAATGGTTCAAAATTTTCGACTTATACTAAAGACGTAGATCGTGAACAATACGGAAGTATTTTTTTGCGTTCATGTAATACTTGAAAAAAACATTGCCTCATTCAAAAAAAATCATCGTAGTGTTTAAAATTCCTAAACTATATAACATCTGAGGGAAGCTTCACTATTTACGCAAAAAAAACAAATCCTTCGATTAATTTTGAATACACAACCGTCCACTTTTGTTTATTTGTCGATATAAAAATGTTATTAACAGTCCCTTTACTGAGATGTGTAGTTAATACACATATCTACTGGTAATTCTAGCAATTGAAAAACTATATAAAAAAAAGAAAATATGGGCTTAGACTCTTGGTATTCTTCCCTTATAAATATAAAAATTAAATAAAATTATAACATTAATAATAATAACCACTCATCGGGCGCAGTGCAGAGGTTTTGTCGGGATAAAATCAAACGTTTTCGATTGTGTTATTTATTCATTTTCTAGCTGCACGTTTCATATACCAATGTCAAAGCGGAAGAAAGAGAGGCTCATTCGCGTGTCGCGTCGTGAAAATGACACGCGCACACTCACTCATGTTCCTTCGTTATGTCGTTTGGTTTGGTATTTTGGAATTGAAAATTAATTGAAATTTTTATGTGTTGTAAAAAATGCATGAAAAGTTAAAGAAGCAAAGTATTCATACTGCCTTGCGTTCAGTCAACCGTTGGTGCTTGGATTCTTTCACCTTTCGTCGAATTTGCGATAATAATTGTAAAGTATTAATTTTAATATTTAGTATCTTTATTAAATTTAGCAGGTGCCACTCAGCTTAACCCTATGCACTCCTCAATATATATATTTTTTCCCCTTCCAGCAATAGATTTGAAAAATTGATTGATATCACACTGACATAGAAGTTGTAGGAGTTACGTTAATCTTTTTTCTATTGTGTATTGGACTTGTATTATATTTGATTAGTCATTATTATTGCAATGATTAAAGATATTTTCTTTCACCTATTTTGTACAATACTGGTATTTGATATGAAATACCGATATTGCAATCTATAATTAGACAAAATTTAGTACAAAAATTCAGATCATTTTTTAGTGGTACAGAAAAGTTAATTAACCTTTCTAAAAATGTAGCATAATAAACCGCGATTGTATCGAAAAATAAAAATAATTGTTTGATTTTATTAACGCTTGTGTAGCATGTGTTTTTTTTTATTAAATCTAAAATTAAAATCTTTTATCGACGTAGCGATGTGTTTTTTTCATTACTACAAATATATACACCAACAAGTGGTATCCGAATACATATTGTTCATACAAAAAAAACTCACGATAAAAATCGGTCAATATCAGCCAATGTGGCTAGGTTAGTATCATACAAAAAACAACGTTTTAACATCTCAAGGCTACATCTCTGAAAACCGCAAATACTTCATACATAAGTGTGTTTATGTTTTCAAGATAACGTTATATTTAAGGATCTAGGAGTGGATTTTTCTAATGTTGGCACTCCTGAAAATCAGTTAATATACGTAAACCTATTTCCTCGATTGTGTTACAAAAGATATTCCAGAAAGAAAACAGAAGTCAACGTGCTAAGAGAGCGTGAGATTTTAACACAGTATTCAGTATTGGTACACCAGTGGTTGTCAACGGTAGCGTTGTTAGAAATTTTAACAGTGTTTTTTTGACTCGTGATATTATTATATGGTAAGAAAAATAACAATGTATTTTAATTCTACATAAATTATTTTATATATTTGTTGATAGCTATTTCGGCGTACGCCTTCGTCAGAACAAGTTCTGTAGTTCTATAGTTCTGACGAAGGCGTAAGCCGAAATAGCTATCAACAAATATATAAAATAATTTATGTAGAATAAAAATACATTGTTATTTTTCTTACCGTATTATAATGGAGTTCTACCAAGTAAATGCCTACTCAATCAATACATGCTATTATTGATAACAGGTGACGTGCCAAATATTTTTAAATATGGTAGTCATACAAGATAAACTGGATGAGATATTTTAATAATTAGGCGAGAACAACGAGCAAAAAATAACATACACCTACGTCCAAGATCTCTTTTTTAATTGAAATTGAACTTGCCGGGATTAAAGCCCAAACCCCTACGGCAAAGCTTTTGTCACTCGACTTCAGAGACAGACTGAATATAAATATGTATATACATGATAATGTGAAATACGTATTTATTTCCACACAAGATACGTCATGTTTTTATAGCTATTTCGGCATTTTGTCATCATCAAAACTATTACGATACCTACTATTACTATAATATAAAACTAAAAAAGATGATAAAGATAATCATTATAGTAATTTGCTCTCTAACGAACTTCAGCACATTACGTTTCTTTTGTGTGATTTATAAGATAATTTACGGGTACGTTGCAAATTTGTATCACCGCTAAGTATTATGGAGTTCTACCAACTATACTCAAAATCAATCAAAAGTAGAGATAAAAAAGCACAACACCATCGATCGACATAATTTGTTTCTGTTTTCGTCACCAAATTTGAATAAACGAATTTCATATTTTTTGGCACACTGAAATAATTTCAGATTAAAATGGATCTCAAAAAAAAATCACAAAACACTTACCTGATTTATTAAAATGCTGCGATGATCTTTTCTTTGTAACTTTCCAAAACAATTATTATTGATGTTTTATAACACTGCAAAAAAAACGCGCCGCTCGCAAAAATATAAACAAAACGCTGAGAAATCTCGATGCCAATATATAAATAAACAAACAAGGAGAACCACTAGCGTAGCGACTGGCAACTTCGGCGTCTAAATGCCGACTGACTGATGGAGCACGTGGCGGCCATGTTAAATAGACCATCAGAGCAACATACAATAAATAGTATTTACTATGATATTTAGGTGGAGAATATTTACACGGTGTACAGAAAACAACGGTCGCATATCAAATTGTATATGTTACAGTGAAACTGTATTCTCAGTGAAAATATATTCATCTCCAATTGAAATTAAAATTGACCGCCCTATCTTCAGCCCAATGTTTGTCTGTGTTTTTCTTTGGTTCTCTTTTTATGAAAAGGACTACATGCTGATTTTGTTTCATTGAAGCAAACCAAAATTTAAGGCCGGCAAATTATCGACTTGTTTATAATATGTAAAATTTTGCCGGATTGGTAGGTTGATATTTATAATTGAATACACATAGGAAATGTAGGAAACATTCAACAGGTTAAAAGAAATAAAATTTTACTTTGATTACTGTTTTTTTATTCAAAATAAATAAATGTAGTTTACTCATCACTTTCTCTAAGTTTTGCCCTTTTTACGACCGTATGTATATAACATAGGTTCCCAACCTTGGATCTAAACTATCACAGACATCCATGCCTTCTATTTAATATATTTATGGATACTAAATCCATAAATATATTAATTATGATGATCATGAAATCGACAATATTTTAATACTTATCAGTGTACTATAGAAGCAATTGAAAAACAATAAAATTCAACAGATTTTTTTAAACATACTACATATTACAGATCGAAAATCTTTTGAGCCACAATTCGATAAGACGAAGAATATCAATATTATTTCAGTTTGAGTTTAACGAATGGGTGACAAATTGACAAAGAAGCAATTTTGTATAATATACAGAGATATACGGAAAGAATATGTCGCTTTGAGACCCAGGAGAATCCAGCGGGTATAATATTGAATTGATAACTGGCAAACAAAGTTATCAATTATGATTTTACATCCACATTTATGAGATAACGGTTGCCTGTTCTGGCCATGGTGTATTGTAGATAAAACGGGTGAATAAAATAAGACATTATGAATATTTATTTATATATTACTAGCCGGTACCCGGCAATTGTTGCAATGGCACTCAAAGAAAGAAAGTGTTTATTGAAGTGCTTTCGGATGCACAATATTTTACATAAACAATTTCGATTTAATTTCACTAACATTGATCGGTATCGATGACATTTACGTTTGCTGTTTATCTTTTGCCGATTGTCTACACGCGCAACCTACTGAAAGTTAATTGTACTATGTCAATAACCTTTGCGCAAGTGCAACAATAAGTTGTCAAAATTAACGGTATGGCAGCGCATAAAGTATGAAAAAACATTGATTTTTATATAAAAGAACTACTATATGTTGATTTTACTATGCCTTCACGCAAGTGGAAGCAATAAGTTGACAAAGTTGTATCGCAATATAATGAACAGTATGGTAACGCATAACATATGAACAAACAAACATTGATTTTTATATATTAGTTGTACATTACAAAAATCACGAATTATACGTTTAATTCTTTTGCACTGTGAAAAAAGATTAAATCATTGGAAGAAAAAAATATATAGTTTACAGATATAAGAGTGAAAAAAATACATTGGAAATTGGCAAAAAAGTCAATCGAGTGACTTCCGACAAAATCAACTATCTAATATATAAAAATCAATGTATGTTTGTTTGCTCGTATTTTATGCGTTGCCATACTGGTCATCCGATTGCGATAAAGCTTTGTCAACGTATTGCTTGCACTTGCGCGAAGGTTATGGGCATAGTAAAATCAACTTACAGTAGGTCTTTTATATAAAAACCAATGTATTTTCATATTTTATGCGATGCCATACCATTCATTTTGACAACTTATTGTTGCACTTGCGCAAAGGTTATAGACATGGACAATTAACTTTCAGTAGGTGGCGCGTGTTTCGTACCATAGACAATTGGCAATAGACAAACAGCAAACGTCAAACGGCAAATGTCTTCGATGCCGATCAATGTTAGTGGAATTAAATCGAAATTATTTATTTAAAATACTGTGCATCCGAAAGCACTTCAATAAACACAAACACTTTCTTTCTTTAAGTGGCATTGCAACACTTGCCGGGTACCGGCAAGTAATATATAAAAAATAGTTCTCGTTAACTCAACTCACGTGCATGTGAAATGTCGAAATTCGAAGCAATACCGTTTTAAATCGATAAAGCTCTTTCTAGTGGTCAAGAATGGTGGAATTCTCATTTTGGCCTCGGATAAGCCGAAAGTAGTATATCTTCAGGCACATTTCTCTTCGAGCATTAAAACTATAGAACGTGAGCGTGTCTAAGAGAAAATTGGTTAGATAAAGCCATGGGTAGTATCCATATGTCCTCAAATAGAAAATTCTCAAAAAAATCTTCTGAACCCTCTCCACCATACGAACATATTTCGCACCTCTCTACATACACACATTACAATATTTGCATATCTAAAGAGTGTAAATAATTGGCGTTTTATAATTTTTCGCCTATATTTACGTCAGTATTCTTTTATTAAATGAAAATATTTTACATAATTCTAAATTGATAAATTAATAAAAAAAAAATAATAACAAATTTTTAGTACTTTTTCCACATGAGATTTATTTCATCAGGATCGGTTTCGCTCATGGCGAGCATTATCAACTGATAAGGAATACAATAAAACAGTGGTATTTATGCAAAAGTTAAGTATGAAAACAGGGTATGACAAACAAATGGTACAATAACTAATAATAAGGCTTTTGGCCGCATTGATAGGGTTGATATTTAATTGAATACACATACATAGGAAATTTAGGGAAAAAGAGTGACGATATTAACCTTTTTTTAGTCGGAGTCGTGTTTTTGGTCAATGTCGGAGTCGGAGTCGGGGTTTTGGTAAATGCTGTAGTCGGAGTCGGACTTCTTTTCACTGACTCCACAGCCCTGCTATTTTCTTTACTTATCCAACGTTATAAATCCTACGTGCAAAATTCAATAAAAAGTTCTTGACTGACCATGGCCCCTCCATGGTTTGTTAAGGGTTCTCTGATAACGGAGCTTATCTCAACGGAAGTTTTTCTACAAGAACTGCTTGTTATTATGTTGGTTAACTTCTCTTTTTTCGAATGTAGTATTGATAGAAAGACAGGGCTGGGAGAAGACTTGTGGTTAGCTAATCGCTCTCTTAGAACGTTTTTAGGATCGGAAGGCTGAGAGTTTCAGACAGAAATCAATAAACCGAAATTGATGAATTGATATATCAATGAATAAAGCTTACTGGGATTCGAAGCCGGGGCGACGTTGCCACTCGACAACGAATCTGACCGTGGTAAAACGTAACTTTTATATTCAATGATGTTATGGATTTTAATAGAATTGCATGAATTGTTTGAAAAATCAATTTATTAATATGTGCCGAAATATTATAATTATGAAAGCTATAAACTGACCCTCCATTGACAGAAAAATCGATGTCGATAATGGGTGTTGCGATAAAAACAATGATTGTAAAAATATAACGCAAGATCTTCATCTGACAATCACAACTGTACAATTTGCGAAGCTTTAAATTGGATTCACACATGCAGTCACGTAATGTTAAATACACAATCACTCCACCGTTAGAACGTATCTCTTTCTCTTTCTCATTCAAATCCAAAACGAAGTAAAAAATGTTTCCGCTGTTGCGAAAAAAACTCACTGGCAAAAATATTGTTCGAAATTCAAAACGTAAATAAATATGCAAACCGTAATAAATATATTTAAATTAATACAATCTATAGAAGTCAAAGTTTAACGACGTCTGTGCTACAAAAAACCGAAACTTGTAAACTCACGTGAGTCGATAATCTGGTTTGTGTGTGACTCATCTATGCAAGTAGGCCTTTTCTATAACATAAACTATTGCCAATATAAATTCAATATAAACATTATATAATAATTAGAAATGTGCTCTACGAACAGGGGTACGTAACGTAAAACAATCTTTTTTATAAATACTAATAAATAATACAAATGAGTCCCTTAGAAGTGAAGTGAGCCAAGTGGCATTATTGTAAAAAATAAGTTAGTATCATATTCTTCAGGTCTTAAAGCAGTGATGCAAAACCTGCGGCCCTAAATTTTTTTCCGGGCAATGGAGAACAAAAGAAAAAAGTCAAATTTCCAATTTTATATATTATACATACTATATACATACATTTGAAAACATTAAATACATTTATTTTTATATATAAATACATACCTGTATATACATAATAAAAATCACAAACAGAGAGAAAAAAATAATAAAATCACATTAGAAATTTTCAAAGAAGTCAACCGAGTGAATTCCGACTTAATTCATCAAAAATAGGATTCGTCTGACCACACTCACTTCAATATGAAATATGTCGACATCCGAATTATCTGGCCCTTCTCCCAAAAAGGTTGTGCAGCACTGTCTTAAAATATACCACAAATGAAAGCAGAATAAAAAAACCCATTGTTGTGGAAAAATTATAGTTGTGTATAGATATATATACCTATAATTAAAAGTTCACAACCGCTTATAAGAGAAGGTAATAGAGCTTTATATAATATAAATCTTTAATAGTCAAATGCCAACAGCAAAAAAATGACATGTGTGCTTTAATCTTGAATGGATTAGCGATTATAATACTCGATTATTTGGAATGTTTTTCATATATTTTTATATAAATATATTTATATAATATATAGAGTATTCATAATTTGAATTACTGTTAACTAAAATACTTAATTGATTGAATTGACATTTACTTGGTAGAACTCTTTTATAGTTATGTTGTTCTGAATAGTTCTGACGATGGCGTAAGCCGAAATAGGTATCAACAAATAAACAACATAATTAACGTAGAATTAAAATACATTGTTATTTTTTTCACCGTATTACAATACTTAACCCTTAATGCAGATAAAACAAATAATGAAAGGTTATTTGTACTGATTCCACAATTAATTTATTTAGATCAGGACCGGTTTCGCTCATTGCGAGCTTTATCAAATGATTCAACCTATTTTCGTCAGTTGTAAATTCTCACGATGAGCGAAACCGTTCCTGATCTTAATCTATTGACTGTGGAATAAGAACAAAAAATGTTTTTTTTGTTTATTATTTGTTAATACAATGACTCCACCAGGTTGAGACAGTGAACGCCTAAAAAGTGATCTCTAAGCTGTAGCCGTATTTTTTTTACCATTTTAGTAACTCAATGTGATTTTTTCTACGAGAACTGGTCGTTATTCAGTATACATTGTTTGAGAGAGCAAGAATAGAACGATGGGATCATTTTTTTTTTTTTAAGTGACCGTTCTGGGATTCGAGCCCAGCGTTGACCGCTCAAGTCCAAGCGTGGCATACATAATGTGACCATTTATTTTTGTCCTCAAAACGGGACATCTACCAATTTTTACGTAATAATAATATTCAAGACAACACGTATTTTTTCATAGTTTTTATGTATTAATAAAAAGAAAAGGAATGTTGATAAAGAAAATAACAGGAATAAATAGTATAAATATGAACAAAATTATGTTGTTTTATATTTTTCTGATGAACAAATTGAACTGAAGTATAACTGGGTTTGCTTTTAAATAAGAATGGAATTCTTGGAAGGATTTTTTAAAATTTATTTTAACTAACAACATCGCTTTAAGGACTCCGACTCGTAATTGTGTTTTTTCTGTCGTCCACAACTTATTCATCTGTGAAAAGACTCTTTCTACGGGTGCATTTGTTCCGGGCAAGCATAAAATGTATTCAATGATTAATCTACAGTTTTTATGGTTCAAATTATTATTACGAAAGTCTATTTTTTGCACTTTTTTTTAAATTGTTACCGTGTGTTGCCCTCTTTTTGAAAACGGGACATTTCGACGCCCCGAAGCTGTACTTGGGGACAACGGGACAGGCTACCTAAAAACGGGACGTATGGTCACTTTAGGCATACATGCTCTGAGATTTAAAAATCTGTATGTCAAAAAAAAAATTGCACATGTAACATGTTTGTATGTTAATCTTACGTGATAATATTTATTTATTTATAAATCAATAAACAAATGGGTTTTGTTATATTTTGCAATAAAAAAGTGTTTGCTATGAAAAATTGTGCTGATAAGAAATATGTAGGTAAAAAAAACATTTGCCAATCTGTCATTGGATATATTCCTCGTTTGGCCGCCTGATAGTTCATGTTTGTGTGAATGAACAACGTTCACTATTCAAAAACAATTAATATACAGTGGAACCCCGATCTTACGTTCTCGCATTATACGTTTTCCCGCGTTGTCCGTTCATTTTCTATAGTACATCAAAATAATCCAGGTACACATGTATTCAGTGTACAAAAGTTTATATATTATACTAGTATTGCTACCCGGCGTCGCTCGGACTAAGCGACCAATAATAATTTAATGTTATATCATTCGACATAATTATATCACAAAATCTAACATCCAAAATAGAGTTAAAATAAAATCACAAACTTTATTTAATTTGATGACAGCCCCGCCCCATTCTCGCCCATTAAAATGTCCAAATTCAAGGAAAAAATCTAATTTGCTGTCAAAGAAATGTCAAATAATACCTTCACGTAAATAATAAACATTATTATTATTAATAAAAGCCGGGGAAAGTTCAATAGAAGACTAATTTATTACATTTTGACTAAATGTCTTCGCCGATAAAAAATCAAACATATTTTCTTTCATATTCGTTTTTTTGGCAACTTGCAACAACAATGCAAAAGGGAATTACAGACATACATACGCCGTTTCGGTTTTATATATAAGATTAACAACACTTACCTTTAATTAATTAATTGTATTTATTTTTAAATAGCCTTAATTTGGCCAATGGAACTAAGAAATAAATGTTTGGCGCGATGCACAACTTTATGAAATTACACTTCGTCTTCTTTTTATGCGATTTCTTTTGCACGATTTTGTTGTAAATTCTATACAGAAGAAATATCGGAAGGTTATATTAGATCGCAGGTTCCCAACCTTTTTCGAGTGGCGACCCTTTTTTTATAAAAGCCATGTGACCTGCGGCGACCCCGATGCAATTGAATAAGGTATTTAAAAAAAACAACGAAAATGCATTATAGTAAAAAAAAATTTAGTTGACTGTATAAATTGGCAACCCTTCTGAAAACCCGTGTATTAGATGCAAACGGACAGTTACAGCATCGAATAAATCCTATAAGTGATTGCAATTATGCATTTGTAGATATGAAAAAAAAAATTGTTTCATATGTTTTTGATACTCTTTACGCGATATTTTGATTTTTGGTACCAATTACATGTATGAAAGTAAGGTTTTTTACGCGATTTTTTTATACGCGGCACTTTCTGAAACCAATGTATTGCGTGAAAAAAAGATTGAGTGTGTACAAATGAACTTTACCACCAACGCGGCGCCGGTGCCGTTGTGTGTGTAAAAAATATATATACGACTGTATGAGTATTATACAAGATAAAAAAATAAGTGTTTGTTTGATTGTCACAACTCAAGGATGTACCATTCAAAACTTGTCGTATTTTCGAGTAGGTAAATAAGGAAACCTTTTGTAATATTTCCCTTATTTTCTTGAAATCAGGTCACCCTACTACTTCTTGATTTTCGATTAACCTTGAATAGTCTTATCGTGGTTTCATCTCTTGAACGAAATATTATTACTATCTCAGATATATAGTTGCCATATCAAACAACTCATAGTGTCTATTTTTGATAACTGTCATTCAATTGATATTACGAAGTATTATTTTGGTTACACAAAAAGCATAACCGGCAGCCATATATGTACAGTTAAACCATTGCAATTGATTAAATAAAAGCGAAAATGAAGCCCTTGTATATAAAAAGTCAATTTATAATGGTCCCCTAAGGTAACTCCACGGCTTGAGACCATATTTTTAGGCTGACGTTGTCGGTGGGTTAACGCTGATTAGCGATCGTTCTATTCATATATTATGTTCCACGTGGGAAGCGAACATATAAACATAAGGTTAAAATAACCAAATACGTAGATAACTGGTTTTCTTGATCCGCATAATAATTATTCATTACGACAGTTCTGATCGGAATCCAGTTAGAATCATAATGTTTGTAGAATCGTTATATACCAATATAAGTAATTTCTATTAAAAAACTACTTTGAAAATATCTATTGTACATCGAAAGCGTTAAATTCACACAACGAGGGACCTATCAATTTTCCGAGAATTTTCGATGTACTGTGTTTACAAATTTTATCGTTATTACGTGCGCGATTTCAATGGCTGTAAATTATTACTAAGCCGTATAAGGTAGGCAATGCTGGTATGTATATTCGAAAACGAAATAAAATCATCAAATAAAACCAGTTTTATATTCTCGGTAAACATTAAAAACAGGGGGAATTTATTCCTGACTGTTAAGCGCCGTCGGAATATATTTGAAAATATTTCGAATAATTTGGAATACTAACATTATGTTGCTATTTATATTGTAATAACAAACTCGACGTCGTGTGAAATATTATTGGTCGTATAAAGTCTAAGAAAGAGTTTGCAAGCAATTAGAAATTTGTTACCATTCTATACCTACCTATTTATAGTGCAGTTGTATGCAGTTTTGGAACACACGTGAAACTTACTTACAATATGTTCGATTTCTGAAACAACTATTCGTCGGCATTCAAATTTATCAATAAAACGGCTGATTTGGACGCTTTCTACGGCTTATTGTAGAAAAAACGGTGTGGATAATTATTATTATTGGCGAAGGACAATAAAAAAGATACACATGCCATTCATTTGTGAGATTATAAACATTGCGATTTGGTTTTGCACTTACCTCGTTCGCCCTATTTAACATGCATCATGACTTTAAGAAGGTCCAACGATTCGCACGAGTGATCGAGCTCCGTCTTGGGATCATTGCGTAATATTGTTTATTTCATATTGGATTAAAAAAAAGAAGTTGTGCCGACACGGAAAAAAATCTCGAACAAAACCACGAAGACCGTAATTCACTTATCGCTCAAATCGTTTTCGTTTCGGTTGAAATGTCAAAATAATAGTGTCGGTATAACGGCAATCTTTAATTTTCGTGCTATATTTTTTCGCTACTTTGTTACGAGATGGCAGTGTATTAAAATAACATAAAATTATAAAAAAGAATGCTGTGTAATACAAAAATAAAACAATAGTTTTTTTAAGTAATAATATAATTTAACATCTTATAAAGAACGTAAGTTTTATCAATATTGTAGTGTTTTCATATTATAAAATATACAATTACAAAAGTATAATGTTATAAATCGTAAAATCACAGATCATGAACAACTATATTAGGTATCTATTCTTATTCCACTGAGTGGATATTTTATACAATTCTAAACTTCTTTATAATCAGATTTGGCTACTTAAATTAAATAAACTGGAGAAAATCTTAAAAATAAAAAATACTATTCAACTACTTAGCTAAAACTAATAAATACTTAGGTACGAAATATTATTATTATGTTGGCTAGCCCTAATCATCATAATAAATAAGGAAGGTGGAGATTTGTTTATAATTATTATGTTTAACTGATTTCATTATCACTGGATTGTTTTTACTTTTTTAAATTTTGTTTAGCTCTTTGAATAAATATAAGATTCTTTCAACAAACGCAGTTGATATCAATATAATATTGCAAAAAATTGAAAAAATGGGAGTTATGTATTTTTTCATATTCATAGATTGGAATTTATTTAATTTGGCTTTCCCATTCATAAGGATTTAATTCCCTCATAAATGACATCCTTTGTTTGAGTGTTTCGTGACTTTTTAATAACCATGCCAATATTTCAATTATTTAATATTACATGATAAATAAATAAGCTTACCAAAGAATATATTTACATAAGTATACATGTCAAAAATATTTTTCGGTTAGTATCTTATCATATAATAATAAGAAACGTATTCACTTGGATTTATTTATTATTGAATTTGGTATAAAACCAAAATCTAAAGTAAAAGAGTAATGGTCAGTAACCACTTACGGTTGACTGTCTCCCTGAGCTACTGGATTATAGCAAATGGCATAGTCATAAAAAAAACTGGATGAGGATGAGCTTGAAGTTTAATATAAAATATAATAGTATCTATATAGTAACTGAATAAATTCTACACTATATATTTCGTACTTACGGCTAAAAATATTAAGATTGACTAAAAGGCACTGAAGTCAAAATAAGCTATGCAACAGTAGAAAATGCATTTTAAATATTATATTATTGTTCCGTTTGTACTCTACATCTAAGAATCTTGTTCATAATTCTGATAATAAAGCGCATTAATTCTAGTAAATAATTTATATTTTGTTAAAGTACTTTTACATGTGAGTGTTTTTTGATGATGGTGTATTGCCATCTAATCTGCCCATTTCTATAACGTCCAATTTGATTTCAGTCAAGAGTTCTCCGTTGTTGGTTTTACCTGAAAATTAAATGTATATTTTGTAATAAAAAAATTCTTACTTAGATGATGCAATAAGAAATTCCTTGTTTTTTTGCTTTATGTCTTTAAATTTATATAGGTACTGCAGTAGTTTATGCCAAAACAGCAGAAATGTCAGACTCGAGAATTTTTCCTCTGTTTGCTTGAACTGTCATTACATTTTCAACTAAAAATCATTTGAAAAAAAATAAGAATGCTGCATGCTTTTTTTGGAACATTTTATCTGAATAAATGAATCGAAAAATAGAAAAATAATCTCCTTTTATTTTTGGCATCTTCTTTTATGAAAAAAGTGCGTTTCATATTATTAAACAAATCAAAGCAAATAAAATTAGTGTACACTGGAAAACAACATAAATATTTTTTGGTAACATTGGATAGTTGCAGTGATAATTAGAAAAATTACCAATTTGTATTTAAACATGGTAAGGCTTTCTAAAACTCACTTAGATTTATTTTTTTTAAACAAGTAAATTTATATGATACTTTATTCATACAGCTACAGTATGTTTAAATAGCTCATACGAATTTTCTGTGGGCTATGAGAGTTTTTTCATATGTTAACATATCTGCCCTTTGAATTGATGCAATAAACAAAGGCATATGCAGAAGGTTATTAATACTATGTGAATAGAGGAAACAGGATATACATATATCTATTTTTATTAAGAAATGAATATTACCATGTTTTCAATGTGATATTTTAAATGTATTGCAGATTATATTGTTTCAATACCGACTGCCTTTATTTTCAATGACAATAATTAATGATTTGATTAATATTCACTTACCTAATAATACTCTTTTGATGTCATCATCTGTGGGGCAGTACATAAATGCTTCACCCATTTCCGCTTCGAACTTTTCACTAACCGAAGAACGGCAGTTTGTGAATACTATTATTCTGCTCTCCTTTTTGAAATCTTGCAGGAGTGACTTCAATCCCTGAAAACAGTTTACATATTATTCTAAAAGAATGCTATCCAAACCTCTTGCCTCCGTCATCGTGTGATGCTTAACATTTATGTCTAAGCAGAAGTTAGCTTTTGCGTCTTTTTTTATTTTGACATGTAGGTACTTTTTTCTACCTTTATTTTGCAACTAAAGTTATGTGGAATCACTAAAAAAGGCGGCTCTTAGCTTCCTGACTATTTTTATTTCTAGGGTGGCTACAGACTTAATCGTTTAATCTCCTTATTGCATGTATTCTAGCTATAATGATTATTTTAATAATGATTCTGTCAACTAAAAACTGTCTCCTTACGAATACTGATTGTGCGTGTTCAGGTAACAATATTATACCATTGATTTCGATTTTACAGTTCTTTGTTTGTATATCGTTGTATCAATGTAATAGAAAAAACATTTCAATATTTTTGTAGATATGACAAAAACATTTGGCGGCTGAGAAAATGTCGCCCCTTTATTGAAAAAAACATTCTCTACAACAAACGTATGTACCCCTAAAATAATAGTTAACGCTATGTACCTGAAGACTGGTCCAATCTGCTCTCTGTAAATTCATGCAGTCCACGACGATGACAGAATTGTTATGTCTCGTCTCTTCTTCATTTTTATCGACACCAACCTTGCCAATGGTCTCACGGACGTATGTTGCAGACGGGAAGAACAAACCACCGCTCGGAGTCACTTGGGTATATTGAACATTAGGAGTAATCTGCAATTTAAATTAATTTGAAATAGATAAAATAGCTACAAATGGAAAATTACAATAAATATTTTGATGACCTTTTGACTGTGTAATTATAATTTACCTCTTTGATCTCCATCATCAATCGAGGTCTGGAGCTGTAGTAAAGTAGAATCATTATGTCTATGGCGATTCCGACTAAAATTCCAAACTCCACTCCAACAAACAGGCAAGCGAGGAATGTTCCAAAGAGTGGGATGAGATCAAGCTCTGCAAATAAAGACAAAGTTAGTATAGCACGAATTATATTTTATATAAATATGATAAAATAGATTGGTAATACAATTGATAACGAAAATTCAGCAAAGGTTTATATGCCAAATGGGTTCTCGAAACAGTTACCGGACCTGCAGCCAAATGATCAAAATATTTACCTATGGTTCTGTACTTGTATGTTTTAATTTCAGAGTGCTCAGTTTCATGAATGGATTATCCAATCAGTTCATGGCTTAAAATTGAAGGGCACGGATGTCTTAAATACATCCCACTTGACTCATCTTAAAAGCATGAGGATAGTGGATAGAGCTATCAGTCAAACAGTAGTTCTTTCCTAAGCCTGTCTTGTGAGAGGTTGAGCTAATGAATAACATACAGTTATGTAGTACAATTTCTGTTAAGATAAACTCCAATACTTTCATGCAAGTTTTGCAGCCCCTTTTTATATATATAAAAATCATTTTTAAGAATATAAGGATGCAAAACTATTTTTGCTATCAAAAATAAGTATCAATCCAATAATTTTGATTAAGTTAAAAAAAATGAATAACTCCAACAAAAGTAATTGTCATGTAACCTTTACACTATATCTACTTCTCCAAATGAACAAATAATTTGATAGTATACTCACTGCTGGTTTTCCACAAGTCTTTAATTATTGGTAAATCAATCATAAAGAGCACAGCGCAGATGATGACTGAGGAGAGAGCTGCCTTTGGAATGAAGTAAAAGTATGGCGTCAAGAATCCCAATGTCATCAATACAATAATACCTGAAAAAATATGTTTATCTCTATTTTAATTTCTTGGTGCTTTTTTTCAGTAGTAGACGATTAAACCAGGAGGCATGTATTTAAGTGGTTACTAGGGATCATACAATATATTTGAAAAACTGAGAACTTATCTTAAAACAAATAGATGTAAGACCATGACACCTACATGCTTTTTATAATAAAAAATAAGGTATCGTAACCCCTTTCTATATTATTGAATGATAAACCAGGTTTTGGATATAATCCAATCATGTTTTCATAAGGTATATTTATTTACACAATTATTATACCTATAATAAATATTATTATATTTGTGTCGTTACTGGCATCTATGCGACGAAATAGTTTTTTTGATCAAAAAGCTTAATGCAACTGCACACAGATGTCTAGCAATCCTATGTGAAAAATTTAAAGATAATTTTTTCTACAGTGTTTATTTCCTTATTTTTATTATTATTTACAAACGCATTGAAAGAAATAAAAAAGTGCTTGTTTGTGCACTGTCGCATATAAACCATTACGTTATTCATTGAAGCATAACTTACAATTCTTGATTGTTGTACACTTCCTTGATAATAAGCATAAAACAAATTAAATGAAGTCTGTTATCAGCAGAATAAATTTAATTTAGATATATTGATCAAATTACAATTTGATCTTCATAGAGTTATAATCGAAATACAAAATATAATGAACAATTTATAATTCCTCTATATTTCTTCATATTTTTTGACGGACAATGGAAAGACAATATAAAATAACAAAATTTTGAATTTAATATTCATGCGACCCTCGAAAAATCTGACATTTGATAATCTGGCCCTTCTTCCAAAAAGCTTGTGCATCACTTCTATACTGTATTTTAAAAATTAATTTTATGACCTTTTTAAGAAATTTATTATCTTTTATCACGCTCACGACTTACCATCATTTACAACTCTAGATTAACAGGTCAATGTTAAAAAGTAGAGACAATCGTAAACTTGATGCTCATTACATAATAAATAGCAATGAAAAGATTACTACTGTTAAGTTATTCAAATATTCACTCACAAGTATATAGACCAGCAGCCGGTGTTCTCACTCCTGATGCATTACTGACAGCACTCCTGGAAAAGGATCCGTTGACTGGGATGGACTGCACAAATCCACTTAATACATTGCCGACCCCTAGAGCTATAATTTCTTGACTGGCGTCCAGAACCTTTCCTTTAGCTAAAAAACAAAATAATCTTATATATAAAACCGAAACGGCGTATGTCTGTGGGACAGACCCATTCCCTTTTGCATTGTTGGTCATTAAGTTGCCATAAAAACGAATATGAAAGAAAATATGTTTGAATTTTTATCGGCGAAGACATTTAGTCAAAATGTAATAAATTAGTCTTCTACTCAACCTTTCCCGGCTTTTATTAATATAATAATGTTTATTTTGACATTTCTTTGACAGCAAATTAGATTTTTTCCTTGAATTTGGACATTTTAATGGGCGAGAATGGGGCTGTCA
This sequence comes from Himalopsyche kuldschensis, assembly GCA_028554975.1. Lineage (NCBI taxonomy): Eukaryota > Metazoa > Arthropoda > Insecta > Trichoptera > Rhyacophilidae > Himalopsyche > Himalopsyche kuldschensis. Next base: position 6,876,665 of record JAHFWI010000005.1, read on the forward strand.
TCAAATTAAATAAAGTTTGTGATTTTATTTTAACTCTATTTTGGATGTTAGATTTTGTGATATAATTATGTCGAATGATATAACATTAAATAATTATTGGTCGCTTAGTCCGAGCGACGCCGGGTAGCAATAATAGTATTTGATAAAAATTTGAAGAGACGACGAATCAATAAATTCAATTTACTCTCAGGCCAAAGTGAATAGAGAGACGTTTCAAATCAAGTTTAATTAAAATTTGGACTACAACTCGGCCCCTTAGCCTCACTCATCTTTCTCTTGTTCATGAGGGAACCAAAAAAAATATTTTCACCAGTAATCAATTTTATCTATATTTTTACAGATAACATTTTTTTCACTATCTTTAATTGCGACGCTTTGGCTTATTCTTGTGTTTTTTTTTCAGGTTTCAGGGGAGCTTTGAGCAAGAAAGTGATTTTAATATTACGTATTAGAATATCTCGTATCCACTTCTCCTATTGATATGACTCTTTGGCACGCAAACATCGAGATATGTTTATTTTATCCTAAGTGGTCAATTTTTCCCGATCGATATGAGTTTCGAATTTTTTCAAAATATTATTACCGATTTATATATTACGAATGATAAGATTTAGTAGAATTGAGTATGGCCAGTTAAATAATATATCAGTCTAATTTCAAGATCATAAAATCAATGTATAATTCATATCCTGGTTTCCATGGTAACACGAATTTCACTTACCAAAAGCTTTTGCAATAGCAACGTTGGAAATGATTCCAATAAGCGGCACCACAAGGATACCGGATCCCAGATGCTGAGCCATCATGGTGAAAGTGAATGTCTCGTTTCCTAACGTTGTGTTGAAGTTCGGCAAGCCGAATCTTGGCAGACCAGATTGAACTTTTCCTGTAACGAGACATAAATTGATAAAACAACCTGAAAGAATGACGAGAGATTTTTCGCCACTTTAAATTTTAAGTGAATAAATCTAGATATTTACCCGACAAGACTTAAATCAAAAGATTGAAGAAAAAAACCATTTCGGCTCTTTCAGATTCATAGTCAGTATTCACTTGGGGTTACTAATTGTTATCACCATCCGAATAATCAACTGAATTGGCCAACCAATTAATTGTCATACAAAGTATTGAGTCCAAAACTAAAAACTCAACTCTTGTTCCAGTCGGATAATAAATTTTGAATAAGGCCTGATAAATACAAGGCTATGATATACTGGTGTGTCGACAGATAGTCTAAAGACAAAATGTACCCGGACTGAACGTCCCCGGACAAAATCGTTCTGTCCGGGGACGTTTTGTCATGGATCCGATATACTAACTAGGTGCGTTGTAAATAAATTTCAGCCACACGCTTTAGTTAAATATTTAATAAGGTTTAAGTATACCAGTTAAAATCAGTGCTGTGGAGTTGTGCAAGTCCATGATGTATGCAATAATTGCGCAACCAATTACGATGGCTGCATTTCGGCCGACCGAAACAAACCAAATTGTCTTTTGGGCAATCTCGTGTTTTCTTGTAATCGGCTCATCCTTCTTTGGTGTGATCTTTATTTCCTTCAATTGCTAGAAACATAAATAAACACCGTTCAACATGGAATTGTCGGTTTGTTGCCGAGAGTAATAACCCTCATAATCATTCTTGAGAGATATTTATGGAATGGTATAAGTTGTAATATCTCTTAAAATAGTTATCTATTATATATATTGAATATTTTAATCCATTCTCACAATATTTTAAAATCTCTAATATCACGCGGCGGAAATCGAGATATACTTTAAATATCAACTCTTTGGATCCCAGACTATTTTGTCGGAGTGCCCCCGAAAATCCCATGGCATTATTTCACAAAAAAACGGTAGTCTTTATCTATTCATCTCACCTCATGTTAATTTATGAGTGTTTTTAGCAACGTCATTAAATGATTTATGATTGTATGGTGTAATTGTATTAAATGGGTTTTAGAGACATATCAATGAATAATGGCTCCGTGGGATTAAAAGGGTTAAAAAAGATTCTTGATACGCCTTGAAATTAATATATAATCATCATTTACTGAAAATGAATATTTAATAAATATGCTAAAGATTTCAGACATTTTTTTGACACGGGTAGAAACTAGATGTTATGAATTTGATCAATCATTTGCATATATTTTTTTGTTATAATTGAGCGTCGATGATTCATAATATGTATCATTTTGTTATGCATTCGTTTCATCTTCTATTTTCCCAGTTTAGTTTATTAGTTAGTCTTGAAATATTTCAAAATGGACAATTTTGATTGACCATTTTACTGTGGCCGCCGACAGAATTTGGAATTAAAGTTATCAATATAGATCGAGTAGCTGTCAAACTTTAGCCCATCCATACGATGGGCAATGATAGTAATTTTGTCAAATGCTTTTGAAACGATTTATGACAACGGGCATAATTGAATGAGTTTGTCACTTCTCCGTCGACGAAAAGTCGAAATTACTGCATGACAGATAAAGTATTGCAGTCAGGCAACGTTCTTCGCGTGACACTAGCGCCCCCGCGAAGCGGTCAAATTATAATGGTCAATTTCTTTATTATCGGACTATTCCCAGGACAGGAAAAACGAGTCAAGACTGCATTTCGTAAATATGACGCATTGAGTTGGGTTTATTTAACTGTTTAGTAACGCAGAGATTCAAATCGTCGCTCTCCAGTGCCTTAACAATATTATACAAATTCTTACCCTCATCGCAAGCAGTATGATAATACAAATGACACTAAGTACAGTATCACCCATTCTAACTTTCTTGATGTTCTCAAAGAGCCCTATCCAAGTGGACAAGAAGGTTTCGGCTTTGAAGGAGAGTCCAACGAGCCCTTTGATCTGCGAGCATGCTATCACCAACGCAGTTGCTGATGTGAATCCCGAGACGACTGGCATTGACACGAAGTTCACGAGGAATCCTTAAAAAATATGAAAACAGACATGATAACCTTATGATAGAAACGGTTTGGGATCAGAAAACGCAACCACAGATGCGCAACGATTAAAAAAAATGGAAATAACGGGAACCCCGGAATCGGGACTCCAGCATTTTAATATTCTCATAAATAATATTCTAACCTAGTCTCGATATGCCGACCACCAGCTGAACGAAGCCTCCAAGGAAGCAAAGAAGTGTTGCGAAGTCAGGGTTGGTTTGATTGGTAAAGTTGAACGTTAGCAAGGACAGAAGAGCGGTTGGACCGATGTTGATCTCAGGAACCGTCCCCAAGAAAATGTACACCAAGCTTCCAGCGAACGATGAATAGAGTCCATACTAAACCAAAAAACATATTAATGCACCAGTCATATAATAAATCATGTAAGTAGTGTATTGAGAAGCCAACTGAAGAATTATAGATTAAGAATACACTATGAGGTTTAAATAACACTTTTGCACCATTTGCAATTTAATTATGTGATTGCCCGCTCCAAATGTGGAGCCCAATGGATGTGTCTCATTATTTTCCTACGAGAACTGCTCGTTACTTAGTCGCCCAACCTCTCATTAGTGTGATGAGAGAAAAATAACGCTCTAAAGAAAGGACTAGTGGTTAGCTAGTCTCCTGTTGCTACCTACGTCCGGCTTATAGGATTGGATGAGTGGGAATGAATTTTAAGAGACAAAACCATGCCTGATTGCACCGGGAGAGGTCCGTCATGGAAGCCAATGACGTCGATCACTGCACTACGGACCAAGGACAGTAACACGCGAAAGTTAGCTCATTTTAATTGACAATACATAGTAAGTAAATGTATGATTTTTTTGGACTCCTAATGAAGTTTATCTCAACTCAACAGCTAAATTATTCTAGACTACTAATTATTTGGTCAGTTTCTAATTCGATAAATGGTCAGTTATAAATACTTAAAAAGGGTAAGTAATAAATATTTAAAACGGTCAGTTAAAAATAATAAATGGTCAGTTAAAATAATAAATGGTCAGCTAAAATAATAAACGGTCAGTTAAAAATAATAAATGATCAGTTAAAAATTATAAATAGTCAGTTAATAATAAATTTTGGTCAGTGTTTTTTTATAAAATGGTCAAAATAACCGTTTTTAATAAATAACTAACCATTAAAATATATTACTAACCGTTTTATTTAATAACTGACCACATTCACACTGATACAATGACAACTGACCGTTTATAATGTTAACTGACCATTTTGATTTTTAACTGACCATTTATTTATTTAACTGACCAAAACTTGAATTAGTTACTGACCCATTAAATACACGCCATTATTCTACGAGAATAATTTGCTCAACATATGGAATCTAAGAAACCCGCGCATTTGAGTGAGTCGAATGCTCAAGAGGGTTTACCACTTGGAACTTAACGAATTTTTAATTACCAATGGGAGTTGTATTGAAACGTTTTTTTTGAGTGAATCACATTATACGATCACAACCGATATAATTCTGTACAGAGCTATCATGCCTCCAACCGTTTTTTTTTTTTATCTCAAGGTTTGTCCACCATTGTTACGGTTTTTTAACAATAGATATTATACCAAATTGAATCGATCATTTCACTGATTGCTAAATACGTATTTAGACAGCTCAAATTTGCAATTATGCACTGTGTTCAATTGCAATCAAATTGTCAATAAATTTCGCAGTCACGGAAATTATCGGTTTTCAATAATGCAATAAACATGTCCATTTAATAGCTATTAATGTGTTTACTGTCAATTATCGGCAGATGGATATTTTATTTAAAAGAAAAAAAAAGCATTTTTTGCTCTAGGTAATCCAACATATTTTATAACGGACCATATATCATATCTTGCACTATCAACGGATTAACTGCTTCAATATATTTTATATATGTTACAGTGAAAATGTATCAAGTAATAGATTTGTATGACAACATGATTTCACTGGTCACGATCATTGAAATTATTGGCCCAAATCGATGATTTGCCGGCCTAAAATTTTGATTTGCTTCAATGAAACAAAATCAGCAAGTAGTCACTTTCATAAAAAGAGAACCAAACATAGGGCTGAAGATAGAGCGGTCAAATTTAATTTCAATGACAGCTTGGAGAAGAATATATTTTCACTGAGAATACAGTTTCACTGTAACATATATATACCATGACCGGTTTCGCTCAAAGCTATTATTATCAGCTTGGCCTCTTGCAGAGACAGAATCTAATTCATTTTTCTCTTCTTTTCAGTAGAGCCAAAGAACAGGTTTGACGAATAATCAATGTTACCTATTTTTTAACAGTAACAAATTATCGTTAAAGACTATGCTTTGGCTTTGTGATTTATTTGTTAAATATAATATTGTTTTTTTTAATGTTTAGTGTAGCTATTAACAAGAAATTGTAATAGCTGCATATCAAGCTATATTCGTGTCCACTTCTCCTAATAATATGTCTCTTTGACACATAATGTAACAATATTTTGTTTCTAGTCGTATTCATAACTCAAAGCTGGAAAAACTAAAATTACGTTTCTTGTATCCTAAGGGGACGAACTTTATATGCAAAAGATAGTTCGGAAAATAAAAAAAAAATATATTTATTGCATATAAAGTTATGTGTAAAAAAAATCCTTATATATTGCATTTATGACATAAAGCTTATTTCGATACATGGTGTTTATTTATTGCAAATATTTTCGCCAAAACAAAATTTCTCCATTACGATATTGCCAGTGGAGAAAAATTGTGATGTTTTCATGTCTATTTTGAGTGACTGAGTAACAATAAGTTGTCGTAGAACAACTCTTTTTGAGAAACGCCCCACTCGGAGTCACTCTTAATGTCAAAGCAGACAAAAAACTAGATAAGGCTAAGCTAAGGTTAAAAATAATGTCTAAAATTTTACCTGAGGATCAAACCCTGCCAATGAAGCATACGCTATCGACTGAGGTATCAATGTGAGTGCCACGGTGATACCGGCCACCAGATCTTCGACTCCGACTGAAACATTGTAGTCTTTCGCCCACGTGACGATGGGGAAGATCTTAGCCAGGATCCGACGAGGGGTTATCCTGGTGATCACCATCTTGCTGCTGCTACTTGGCGACTACGCGACGAAAAACTGAAAATAAAATTGTTTCATTGCATTATTACATCGTTAAGCTGTGAGGAAATACTCACCCTAATACATAAAAATAAACATTGATATTATATGAAAACAAACAAATAATCTACTAGTTTTAAAAGTATCCTGTTTTAATTTATTCTTATACCTTAAATTAATTCTTTTTAATGCTTTAGTGATGTATTTAGTTGCACAAATATCAGTGGATAATATCTGCCATGTCGGCTCCTTGTGATAAAAGGAACGTATCTCGATTTTTGCCGGCTTGAGTTATGAATGCCACTAAATACATAATAATATAATAATATTATGTGTCAAAGAGACATATCAATAGGAGAAGTGGATACTATCAATAAGTAGCTATTAAAATCACGTGTGTTTTCATAGCTCATTAAAACAACACAATTAAAATAGATTACCAATATACATATATACCGTTATATATACTGTTATATTTAACAAATAAATCAGAATGCCAAATCATCTTCTTTAATCAGTTCAAAAACAATTAAAAGTGATTACTTGTAAAACCTGTTTTTTGGCTCTCCTGAAAAGTGGAGAAAAATGAGTTGGGGTTCTCTGTCTATAAGGGGCTGATATGTAATATCTCAACTATAACTTTATTCATACATTCAAAAGAAATTACTTTATCAATATCGCTCAGTATGCTCATTTATTATAAAATACTTTAAATATAATAAATATTTGGCCGATGTATTCAACCAGACAATTACTACACTCAAGTTTACATACTCTGCCTTAAATAATCTTACATATAAAACCGAAACGGCGTATGTATGTCTGTGGGTCTGTAATTCCCTTTTGCATTGTTGGTCATTAAGTTGCCATAAAAACGAATATGAAAGAAAATATCTTTGAATTTTTATCGGCGAAGACATTTAGTCAAAATGTAATAAATTAGTCTTCTACTGAACTTTTCCCGGCTTTTATTAATAATAATAATGTTTATTATTTACGTGAAGGTATTATTTGACATTTCTTTGACAGCAAATTAGATTTTTTCCTTGAATTTGGACATTTTAATGGGCGAGAATGGGGCTGTCATCAAATTAAATAAAGTTTGTAATTTTATTTTAACTCTATTTTGGATGTTAGATTTTGTGATACAATTATGTCGAATGATATAACATTAAATAATTATTGGTCGCTTAGTCCGAGCGACGCCGGGTAACAATACTAGTATCATATATATTTAACAATAATACTTGGTTAGTTCCAATTTAAATATATTTGATATAGTCATTTTTCGCTCGTTTTCTTAACGATGAATTGATTAACTGCACCACTTAAAGTGTAGATTACTGAATTAAAACTATTCCTTAAACATCCTGATTCACGTAAAAAATGAAACAAACATTGTCATTCCGTCAGAAAAAACTAGGACACGAAGTTAAATACTTCCTCAAACGATCGAGTAATCAAATTGTCCGTAAGGAGTGATAAAAAAACTTTCAAGTCAGTATTTACTGGTCAGACTCATTTGCTAGTCAACCCAAAAGACAGTATATATATCACATTATACTGATATTGTTTTCAAATGGAAATACCGAATAAAGGTTTCCTTTGTACATAACTTGTATTATAACCAGGGCTTTTTTTACCCTATAACGCGGCGGAACGGCGTTCCGGCACCTTTTTTTCTCGAAATTTTAATAAATGTTTGTAAAATTTTATTTTTTCTATTTTAATTTCTTAGTTTCTTTTCTTAGAAGCCATTGACTGTTAATCTCTTTTGAATATATAGGGTATCATATGACCCATCAATTAATGTCATGCATAAGATTATCAGGTATGTATTTTCTTGGAAAGGGCTTGTTGTACATTATGAAAAAAGTGCGTTCCGGCACCTTTTTTTTCAACAAAAAACACTGATTATAACTATTAATAGATTATTGTCATTTTTGGCATAGAAACCTATATTTAAATTAGAATACAACAATATCAATATTAACCGTATTGCAAATTAAATCATCGTTTTCAACATTTCTATGCAGTAATATTGTGTAGAAAATAAATAAAATCGTGGGCAAAATCCAGCTCTCAAAAGATTTTTATCCAACCTCCAATTTTAATAAACACCCAGTTCTTATTTACTGATTTCCCGATACCATATAAACCCCAATTCTTCATTTAATAGTATCCACATTAACTTGTAAATTACTAAGAGACTTTTTCTAATAACCATGTATTAAGATAGAACGCAAACGATAGATTTTTGAACCTTTTTACGAGATATTTTTATTTTTTGAACCAATGTATAACATTATATAGAATGAAGGAATCAATTTATTGCGTACGTTAAAATATAATGGCCTTATATATATATATATGTATATATACATAATACATTAAATTGATAAAGGAATAATGAATCTATCATTCATCAGTTGACAATGTTTGCGTTGAGTGATACCTATGATTGAGTTAGAAGTCTACGGGGCTCGGCTAAGCCGTTAAAAAGGGGTAATTTTGGCACGAGCCGGGCTCGAGCCTGGGTACACAAAAATGCAAACATAAATTTCACGCGTTATCTCCGGACTTTCAGGCCATGATCGTAAGTCTAAGCTCTAAATGACACACATAGGTGACATAGGTTATATAAATATTCATTCAATTTGCCAAAAAGATAATCGGATTTTTTCCGAAAAATGTGGGAAAAATTTCGGGTTCGGGTAAGATATTTGAAACTGAACCTCGGACTCGAACCGGGACCGATCGGGAATTTTCGGACTCAGGCCGGGTAGAATTTTGAAATTTCGGCCCGTGAGGACCTCTAGGTTGAAAATATATGTGGTATAAGTATCTACTATACAATGTATTGTATTTATTTATATACATACGTTCTACGTTTTTCAAGGGACCGTATAAAACAAACGATTAATGCGGGAAACGATGAATGCGGGAAAGTTTTATATGTGAACTGAATGCCGGGACTATAGAAAATGAACGTACCACGCGGGAAAACGTATAATGCGAGAACGTAAGATCGTGGTTCCACTTTATATTATAAATATTAATTTATATTTAGGATTGTCTTTTTGGACTACAGCTGTATTATTAAAAAAATAAAAAATTAAGCCTCTTTCATTGTACACGTAACATAATGGACACGAGTAAAACGTTTAAAAAAATAAATACCAAAAGAATTGGCACTGCCATTTTTTGACCTCTTATCTTAATTTAATTATTACATTTCAGTCACATGGTTTTATTTACTTAGTGCCTTCACAGTGGTTAAATACTTGTACAAACATAAGGTGTTAAAAATATGCGTCGTTAAATTTTGACATTAGTTTCGTGGGTAACCAATGAGTTTTAAATCTACATATGATGGGTATTTCAATAGGGACGCTCAAAATATGTTACTTTGTCCTGCTGAGTAGATTATTCATTGTTTAGTGGCCAAATTTGAGTCAACCAGTTTCGTAAATAATCGGCCAACACCTACCTGTACGTCATCAAAATACAATATCTGGTGAAAACATTGCTGCTGTGTGTAAAAGTGTACAGGAAAACCCAAGGCAGCTTATTTCTCGTTGTTCACAAGAACTTGGCTTTTCTGCGACTTCAACTTGGCGAATTTTGAATCGGGCCTTATGTCTGCACCCGTATAAAATCCACTAACCAAGGAACTTCAGGTAAACGACCACAGACAACGCCTGATTGGGTTCTGGAGCAGTTGGAAGTTTACCCAAATTTGTCAAAAAAGTCAAATTTAGCGACATGGCCCATTTTATAATGAAAGGATTGGCAGACATTTGATGCTATATTCCATATTTAATGCCGTAAAATATAATTACAAATGAAATTAAAATTTAGTCGAAATCTCACAAACAACTTGTTTTATTTACATTTCAAAACTAAGCGTCCTTATAAAAAGACCCTTTATATATAAAAATGAATGTTTGTCTGTCTGTATTTCCGCTATGGACTACTAAACCGCTCGACCGATCGATGTGAAACTTTACAAATTTATTGAGTACACTCCCGCAATAGTTCCTGGCCTACCAACCCAGCATTCTCAATAATTGTGGAATTTTAATTTTGGCATCGGACAAGCTGAAAGAAATATATTATTTCATCAGAATTTTTAAGTAAATGAAATATCACAGATACTTGATTTGTGTACATAATTTAACCCTAAAAGTTTTCAGCATCTTATTATTTTCTGCGATGTTGCAAATTTCTCTGCAATATTTGAAAATGTAATCGTTGTTCGTACACTAAGAAGTGTTTGAGTATAAATACTAGTATTCTTAATGCTAATGGGTGATAGTCTATGGAATTTATGGCACCTGATAAATACACAGTGGTCGTCACAAACAATGCTAGGAACTCATTGAAAGTAGTATTTGTTATTAGATAATACATGCTATTATTCAGCGAGGAAGATTGAATCTTAGACCATAATTAGAGTCATTCTTTTATAGCAATTGTATCACACGTATATTACCTGAGTTTATATAATGTGCTCTTTACTACGTTCGAATTTGAAATAGAATAATAAATCTGTAAGAGAAATAATTCATAGGTTTTTATTCAATATACACCTGATATATTTGTTATTTTTCTCACTGTGTTTCTATGTAGTATGACACGTGGTTTACTTTGAGGAGCGTTTTCGGCTTTGGTTGATTAAGCGCTTACATACATATGTAGAAAGCTATATGCACAATTTAATAAGGATGCCTTGTTTTTCGAATGAAACAAAGCGCCACAAAAAATAATCGCGATTTTCATGTGGCAATATTATTCTGATTCGATATGAAATAAATTATTGAAAACAGAATTAAATACATGTGGGTTATAATGTATAGCTTATTTTTGAGTTAATCTAATATTCGTGGCCCGCAAGCGCGCGCTACGTCGGCTTATGTATCCCCAGATGGGTGAAATACCCAAGTGATATATTGAAAATGAATTTCCATAGATAAATTAAAAGACTGGGAATGATTGGGAAATTATTGAGGCACTATGATTCAAAGTTTCAGGACGAAAATATGACACATAAATGATTATTTTTAATATGTAGATAAAACGGACAATATTAAACAAACATCATTTTGTGGCCGTTCAAATCAAGTAACCGCTTTTTGAGCGGGGGGACACACAGTTTTCGGAAAGCGATAAATAATATACATCCATGTACATGAGAAAATAAAGGAGTCCATATAATGTTTTGATTTGTGATATATCTTTCTTATGCGTTATTTTAGAGTTTGTGGAACCTAGTCAAATATTTATGACAACGGCAATGTCAAATAAGAATAATGAATTACGGGGAACTGTTTACATTTTGCGAGTCAAATTATGTCTAATTCTTTAGTGCTAATTAATTATATCAATATTGTTCACAGAAATGCCGGCAAACATTCTATTACGCATATGAAAAAATCGTTCATTTGTTTTGGAGCTAGAAAGATTATCATTCAAATTTTTGACAGCAATAAATCAGGACATTGGCGATTTCTCTCAATAGTTATTGTTGGAAAGTTATATAAATGAAAATAAAATATAGTTTGAAGTCCTTATTTAACAACTTTATAGTACCGGGTATGCGTTGCAATGAAAATAAAAAAAGAAAGTGTTTGTGTTTTGATTCTATTAATTGAAGTGCTTTTGGATACACGCTTTATTTTGTTTGTCTGTCGGTGGTGCGTATACGATTAAATCAGAAGGTTTTCCAACGAGTGAACAGGCCACATACAGTATTCCATGACAGAAGCATGGATTTTCTAAATTAAGTCCACACACTTGAAGCGATTGTCCCTATGATTTTTTGATGGTCATTGCAAATTTATTTTTATAACGTTCGATTGGATTTTTTTTCGGTGGAAGCCCCAAAATATTCTATTCTATTCTACAAGTCAGGTAGATGTTGCAGTGCGTCAAAAAAAAATTGAAATTCCTAAACAGCTTGTAAAATCATGTATTACATGAAAAACGTAGAAATAAATTCAATCACATAAAATAATAAAATCATAATATGTATCAGAAAATGGACATGGAAACTCGAATTAAAGTAATCTTTACTATGGGGCTTCAAAGTAGATTTAGATTACTTTTTAATGATTTGTTGTTTAAACATTGTAATGGTATGTCACAGAACATATTATAAAGAATGTACCTAGCGCTTCATTAGAAATGTTGAATTATTTATAAAAAAAATTGTAAAATTGTTTCCATAAGTTAACTACATAAATTGAATATTCATTGAGTCGTAATAATTATTATCAGACCTTGATATCAATACATCCAATCCTTTTTTTACGCGATACATTGGCTCCAGGATGTGTCGCGTAAAAAAACCTTTTTATTGATAGTAAAAATCAGGGTTGGAGCTAGGCTCTTTCAGGGAGTCGTGAAAAACTTTTTGGCTATTAGCCGGATTGGTTGGTTGATATTTAATTTATTACACATAAATAGAAAAGGTATGAAAACAACGTGACAAAATGAAACTTTTTTTAGTCGGATTCGGAGTCGTAGTCGTGTTTTTGGTCAATGATGGAGTTGGAGTCAGGGTTTTCTTTAACGACTTCACAGCCCTGATAAAAATACAATGACAAATAGATACATATGTATGCATGTAAAATTGTATTCACTTATCGGAATTAATCGCTGCTGTCACTATTGATTTGCATCTTACTTAAATAATCGCTCACTATTTCTCCTGTGTAATGGAGTTGTCAAAAACTCGCGTAAAATGAGTATCGGTGCCGTCCAAAAAATCGCGTAAAACAAGTACTGAGTGAATTCATATAAAAATCTTTGTGGACACTTAGGCGTCTCACGTTTTTTGAATTTTTGAGTTTCATGAAGAACAGTGAATATAAAATTAGGTCATCGATTGCAGTGAAAATTTTTATTGAACTTATCTTCTATGTTTGTACCTTCTCTTTTTTAATACAGTTTTATTTTGCACGGTAGTCTTTAGAACGTCAAATATAAAACAATAATATTCTTTATTCAAATCTTTCATAGCCTCGTGTAAACGGTCCATTAAGTGGTTTTCTTATGTTTAATTGGGCAAATAAATGTTCTGTGAGTTGAACGCATATCGCAGCTATACGCACTAAGAATGACTGAGAAAATCTAGAGACTCAGTTTAGCAAAAATTTGAGAAGGTAATTATTATGTACTAAACATTATAATTGCGAAGAAAATTAATTATGTGTGCGGGAACTATGATTATTGGGCGAGTTAGTTTCTATTTGAATGCCGATTGTTTAAATTGTCTATTGACGTAGGTAACACTTATAATTCATTCGCATCTGAATATCCACTGAAAAGCCATATAATTCAGTATTATAACTTCGCAATCAATAAAAGCCGCGACTAATTTATTTAAAATAAAGTAATATCAAATAATTTTACTTACATTATTGTCTTCTTCTTTTTTATATTAATCAAAAAACTTCCAGTGCATTTATAATAATCTTCATAAAGATTATATTACGGGAATAACACTATTATAGTTTATATGAATATATTTCACTGTAAGATTTTTATTTTAGTTAAACATAATAACTAAGTAAAGATATTTAATAAATGCTTCATAGTTTATTATCAAACGTGTTTTTTTTATGTTCAATTCACAATCTATCACTTATTTCTATGGAATTGTATAATTTTTGACAGTTCATGATTTATTCTAATTTTGAAAATGTTCTTAGTTCATGTTCAGTCTGCGCGCGGCGTACTACTGACTTGTCATATCAAATGGCAATTGCATTTTATATGGAAAATTTAACGGTCGTCTATGAAAAGTGTCGGAGGTCGTAGCAGCCGTAGTGTAACGGCCAAGTTCACTGTCGTAGATTGGCTGTAGTAATGTTCTACGTGGCCATTTTTTGTTTACTTTTGTTTGTGTATTTGGCGGGAAAATTCACGCATTATTGTCTATGACTGCGGTTATCTATTTGGAAGAAAAATAAATGAGTAAATAAAATGGTTGTTGATTTGACGGGAAGCGGCAAATAATTAAACTGATGTTTAAAACGGGATAAACTAGATTATTATAGAGGCATGTTATATTGAAAGTTGTGTTATAGCCGTTCAAATAAAAAAAATATCATAGATTGAATAAATAAATAACATTGTCGTAATTTTTCAATAAGAATCAATTGTATGCAAACAGGTGAGAATATCAATTTCTTGAAAAAGAGCCATTCTTGATGTAGCCTACCTAACCTAATTTTGACTTGACAATACTTTCGATGGATTCGGCGGTAACTTTGTGGAAGTTAAATTGTAATATAAAATTAAAATTGATAAAATTGTCATTCCACGTATTAAATAACAAGAAGAGATGCGTTTTAGTCTGAAGATGCTTATAAAAGAGGCGAAACACGTGTCACTTCTTTTTACACAATACGTGCTAAAACAAAGAGTTTTAATTTTATATTATCTTGACAACCTTTCATCTTAAAATGAAATGTTTTTTTGAGTTATTTTGAACTCGTTAATTATCAAGTTTTTGAGAATAAAAAATATATTACGGTAAAAAAATATTGTCGGTCCCTGTGGTCTAGTGGCAAGAGCTTTGTCCTAGCGATCTGGAGACCCGGGTTCAACTCCCGGCAAGGTCAGATTTTTTCAATTGAAAAAAAGAGATCTTGGGCTGGGTGTATGTTATTTATCGTTGATTTTGTGCACAACTGATTTATTACTTATCATCGAGTTAATCTCGTATGAATTTCACAATTAAGAATATTTGGCGCATTGGCGTAAGCTGTAATGCCAAATATTTTTTTATTTATCTAAAAAAATAATTTAAATAATATAAAAAAATTACCATAGTTATGTCTATAACGAGGATTTTTTTCGCTTACTCGTTATATCCAAGTCATATTTGTTGTAGTTTCGTAAGTGATTTTATATATATATCGCTATACTAAGGATACTGGTCCTAATGATTAAGCCTACCTTCTGGAAACATTTAATGAATACCTCACATGTTAAGATGCTTACATGTGATGCTTAAAGTCAGGGCTGTGCATTTGGCCGCCGGGTAAACTATGCACTGCATGCGGTAGGCCGATTCAGAAGCGGCCAACTTATTGACAATCTCTGGCAATTTTATGGACTATTTTGTTAAACTTTCTTACTTAAATAGTATCGAATTTTAGTTTAATTTGTCCACCAAATAAGTATGGCAATAATGATGAGTAAATGTCCACTTAGAATTAGATATCAATATCAAACGCATTATGAATTAAATAAATTAGAAGTTAGTTTGTAACATATTTCATAATTTAATATTCGGGAGGCAATTTGAATTTACGCTTTTCATAAAAATCTCTTTTCTTGAGGTTACTCTTTCTTAAGGTAGTTCTTTTCTACTTTTAATTTTTTAAAAAAACCCTCTGTATTTTGGGAAAGTCCGATCCGTGGTGGAGTGTTCAACGTCGTTAGCTTCCGGGTCCGACCGCCAGGGTTCGATTCCCATTACTTACAGATTTCAATCAATAAATCTATTTGACTCGAAGACAATGGGTGTCTGTGCTGTTAAAAATCTCTTCCCACCTCTCGGATCACAAAAAAGTGTGGTACGCAGTGAAAACGATTAGCTAACTACTAGTTCTTTTTCTATTCCTCGTATCCTTTCAATTCCTACTCTCTGCGAAAAGAGATGTTGAGCAATTGAGTAACAAGCACTTCTCATAGAAAAAAACATGTTAAAAAAAATATATATTTTTGGAAAACATTATTTGATGCAGAGAAATTGTACATAAAAATGGTGTTCGAATGAAATTCGTAAACTATAAAAAACAAATAAATATCGTCAGTTCTATTCAACCGGAATCCGGGTAGCTATACTTCAAATATAATCTATAGCTATAATCAAAAAAACAAAATACCAATTCGATATGCAAAAATAAATGATCTAAATTTTCAAGATTGCCGATCGCTCGGTAATGCGCCGTCACCATAGGTAATAAACCAAAATAGTCAGAATAATTCGTAATCGATCATGGCACCAGCAACCACGAAGGATTTTTATCATTTACCTGATATTTTATTTGATAATAATATATTACAATAAAATATTAGATAATTGTGTGCCAGTTGCATAATGAGCTTGTTCGGCGACAATAGTTTTATTCCGAGATCTTAATATATTATTATTATTAGCAATAAATAGATTTTTCAAACATTTGAGCTATTTTGATTATAAACATTTTTCGCTTTCTGGAAAAAAAATGTTTACAGTGTTCTACACAATTTGAAAAAAAAATTATTTTATGGTTTCGCTTTTGTCACTTAAAATATCTTATTAACAGACATTATTTTTATGACAACTACAGTATTAATCTACCAATAACTACGAAGTAGTACAGAATTCTGATGTCACCATGAGACATCGTGATCTGTAATTTTATAAATACATTGTTTTTCAGTAACGACGGGTGAATATTTATTACTGGTTATTGTACCTACGTAAATTGAAAACATTGAAAGTGTCAAATTATCAGATTGTCTGTGGAAAGTGTATCGTGAGCTGTAAACACTGAAAGTGACAGAAAATAATTATTCTATCCGAGACTCGTGATCGGTGATACATATTTTCATTTTTCAAAAAGTATTTGTTCATTATTTACCCTTTATTAATTTGACAAGTTGTGATATGGTATTTTGTTTATTATTCTGAAATTATTGCACAGTATTAATACATGTAAGCAGACAATAGGTGGAGACATTTAAATATATTTCACCATGTTTATTTATTATCTCTGGAACAATAATACTTTTATGTATGGTCAATGACATGTCTAACAATGAAATTTAATGTAAATAATTTTTACAATACGATATATTATTATATCATTATTGCTATTTATAAAATGATTCGTATATAATAATTATATTATATTTATGAATATTATAATAATATATTCACTTAATTCATGGATGATGACATATTTTTTAAAAATATACTTTACAATAATACCATCAAAATATTTATCATTAATTTGCTTATGAAATCGCAGCTATAATCGTGTTTTTCGTTGAAAATTTTATGGCTATTGAATATTATTGCCAAAATGGACAATTAATACACGTTCCGTGTAAAAATTCAAAATTGGAACAATTGTGTTGCTGGCTGGTTTCAAAAATGTAAACAAAGATTAACAGCCATTTATGTTGATAAATAATAACTGCATGGTGTTTGGTCAATTATTGTTTCCATATTTGAATATTGATTAATGTCATTGGGCATGTGTTGATGTCTAAGATAAATGAACTGATATCCAAATATATGAAAGCATTATATTATAAAGATAAACTAAATCGTGTTATGTCAGTTTACAATACCGACAAAAGGCACACGTAATACTAACTCTTGCAATAATTTCAATATAATGTACACAATGACACAGGCTTTGTAGTTTATTGTATAGGATCTTTCAACAGGGACGCTTGCTCGCGTAGAATGTCCATCGTGGCATGTGCTTGTGTCACGTAGCGCCATCCTGTTGGATCCACATGTTATATGTATCCATATCATCCAGTAAAGGCCATAAGAAGTTACATATCATCGATCTGTAGCGCTCGTCGTTGATGGTTATCATAATGCAAGTTTCGTTTTGCAAGAACTACGGACCGATGATTCCGCCAGACCAAAATACGCACAAAGCAGTGATTTTCTCGAGATGCATTTGGTGCTGCTGTATGTCGTATGGATTGGAATCAACTAACTCCGACAATTTTGCTTGTTCACATATCCAAAAATGGGATCTCTTCGCTGAAGATGACGTAATGCGCTAAACGTTTCTCGAATAGAGCAGTGACTTAATTAAATTAAAGTAAAATTTGATGGTTTGCACACCTTGTTCAACGCTATAGCCTTCCATGGTGATTTGCCGTACATTACTAAGCAATTGACAACAAAGTTGACAGATGCCACTTTAACAACATGGCTGCTATAACCAAACAAATTAAGAGCGTCCCTATTGAAAGACCTATAATATTTTAAACTATTTTTTTTAATATCTGTACTAGTACCTAAATATGTGAACAAATTTGTCGTGTCAATATTTGAATAGACATCGGACATATTAATTTTTTCACAAAGAATAAATGATTACCATTTATTTATTTGTTCAGTATATTTATGTAATTTTTCATAAACATAAATATATTATCTCGTGACTATGCACGGCGGCGGTAAAATTTTTGATTCTTTTATACAATTTTTGTTTACAATATTTCCATAGACAAATAAAAATTACTACATACTACTATTTATTGAATAGTTTGATGTCAAAATTACTTGTTAATTAATTGTAGCAAGATGGAAAAACATATTTTAAATCAATATAGCAATCGATTCTAAATTACGATTTAAGGGACTCAATTACCTAATTTAGTACAGAATATAATAGTAAGGAATAACTTTACCATATAACACATTCGTTTGGCATTTTGAATAATGATTATTATATAAAACGTAATAAACGGCTTTCCAGATTTTAAAAATGGAACCGCTAAAATGTTTGAATAGCGGGAAAGGTTTTAACGTGAAATTATGCATAAGTGTGTGTAAAGCACTGGCATCTACCATGAAATCTTTTACTATTCTAAATTTAAATAATTATGGAAAACAAAAGAACAAAAATGTAGAAAGATTGTAATTGTAATGTTTTACTCGTACAAATAGTAAAGTTGTTGCATGCTTTTTTATCATTCGATTGAAAAATTCTTGATCCGCGGGTTTTCGATAACATCGCGGTATTATTAAAACATAAAAATGTTATGCAGTTAAATTGAAAAAAAAAATCGTTTTGCTTAGATGTTATATATTTTCCAGCTTGGAATAATGCTGGTCGATTTGTTTACTGGCAGTTACGGCAATGACCAAAACACTGATATTGAAAAGCCAAGGTGAAAGAAAAACGCGCTCAACTGTTTGGTTACAACTATACTTTATTGAAACATCAGGAGATGGCCAATCTCAAAATTGAGTGGACCGCAAATTTTAAAATCAGAAGATACGTTTTTGACAGAATATAAAGAAAAGTTTTTTTTAACGCGGGTCTAGTGAAAAAATAAGTAAAATATTTAGTGTGACAGGTTATACTGTATTTATAGCCGGGTCTGTCTGGAGCGTTTGGCTAAAGTGTCTTGTCTTGGGATTGATAGTTTTTCCGAACCATTCTCGCATTCACAGAAAAATGAATAACATGTATAGTAAAGCGAATGTTAATTTAGTGGAAAATTAAAGATCACATTCTAATAAATAAAGGTATTTGAAAAAGATACGATATTACAAAGTCGAAACCACAAATTTTAACTAGTCTCATTAAATCTTATCGCGAATAAACAGGTCGCGTTATACTTGAAAAAAATGCATGCGATTTTTAGAATGTCGATTGAAAGTAATTAGGCATATATGGCGGTGGCGGAACTAAAGATGGACTCATATTTTGGTAATTTCGACATGTAGACATTATGCATTGAAAAGAAGACAAAATATATATCAGTCACAATAAAGTGTCGGAAAACTATCGAGATCTCCGTCCCCAACAAGACTCGACATACTTGAAAGAGAGTAACGACGCGTATCCCACGTTCCACTGAGCCAATGTGTAAATATAAGGAAAAAGATGAAACTTGTCTTATTTAACAGTGATACCCTTAAAATACGTATTTACGTTTTTTTTATACATATATTTCGGTGTTGTTTGAGCACAACATGATAATTCCAAACTATTCAATTTATACAAGGAAAACTATGAAAAAAATAAGTGAGAACAAATAAATTCTACTCAGAGCTTAAATTATTCCACTAATCATTGAAAAAATAACTTAATTTTATATAAAATTTTCAGGAGTTCACATATTAATAGTTAAATTATATCTCAAATCAGTTTTCAGGCTATTCCCAAACCACATTGATTTTTTTTATTTCTTTTCAATTTGATTTATCCAGCAGCGTAGGACTTGGAGAGAGGGGGGGCAATGTCACACTTAAGCATTGAAAAATATTAGCCATGTTCAATAAATAGTTCAACTATAATATTTAACTTTCTATATTAAAATATAAATGAACCAAATTTGTCTGTCAAATAATTATTGAATAAGAAATAACAATGATCATTTTAATCATCAAGTAAAAAAATTGAGTAACTTGTGTTGAAATGTCTTCGACATATACATATTTATTCCTAAATATGTTATGTTTGCGAACCTTGTGTTTTGTACGCCTGTTCTCGTGTCAGTGAAGGACGATGCAAAACAGGAGATGTCACCAGATCAAGAAATATATTTTTTATAAATAATCTTTTACGTTCTAGAATTTTTACGTGTTGTGAGATTGAATGATATACTTTCAAGGCTTCTATTGCGCTTTTTGTCATCTTAGCTGATTACGTACTTGAATATCGTAACACGAGGGAAAATCAACAACATTATTTGGGGCATAATTTTTCTTCAACTTTATAACAGCCCAAGTTTCAATTAAGTTAAAAGTAAAACTATTAATTACTAAAAATACGTCAAACAAGCACTAACTTATAACATACATCAATCAAACCGGTCAAAATACTTCTATCTATCCAATTTTGCGTAAATTTATGGAAAATTTAGGGTTGTCACAACACCATACATTGCCAAAAATATATATTCGCTCTTTATTGATGAAAATTCAATACTTATAAATATAAAATCTTATATTTAATGCAAATAAATGATTAACTAACTGATATGCGCTTCGTCCGCTTACGCGTCGCGAACTTACGAATGTGGTTGTGAGATATTATAATTACATGGGGATCTCTAATTCGCCCTCAAGTGAAATCTCTCTATTCCAGCGATATAATCGATAATCGATGGATTTTATTGTGGAAACTTATCCAGAGAATTGACAAAAATGAACTATCAAAAAAGATAATAATTTTAGCGTTAACACGTCGTTTATTATTAACATTGCAAACAGGACATATCGGCTTTTGCTTTTAGGCACTTAATATTATGTTGTATTGTAAACTTAATTGAAGCATATAGACTCACGTTGGGGTATTTATAGCTGTGGGCATTTTTGATGACCGTAAGCTTAATAATTTAAAATTTTTAGAGATCGATAAAAGAGGGTTATTTTTCATATTTGATATTTGGAATAATCAAGTTCTTTTTGCTGTGTTGATTTGGATTAATAATAATCGACAGTGGAAAATATCAAATGAAATTAATTATTCACATATAAAACTATTGAAAGTACACAATACCTTTGAAAAATATTTTTCTTCGTATTTGAAAACACACAAACTTATTAACACCTGTTGGGCCAACGATTCAGAATATTAAAAGTCCATTTTAAAGTGTTGATATTTCACTGAACAATGAACACTCACATGAAAGTTAAAATTACAATAGACATGATTCGCGCGGTTCTGTCGAATATAAGGGAATGTTGATTGGTATTTGTTTTTGATTAGCATGTTCATTTTGTTATTGAAACAATGAATAATTTGTAAGCAAGCATCTGCGAGCGAAAAATGCGAAACGTTTTGCAGTCACTGTTTTTTAATTGAGACAGCGCCGTATTAAGTGAAGGGCCAAAATCGAGAAACGTTGATTCGCAGTGGCTTACTGCAAGGGCGGCAATAATTGATTCTGGTATTTTATTTTTGAGGAATCGTAAATATGAAACGTTTATTATCCCAAGGAATAGAAGCAGCCTGCCAGTCAGTTACGGCTGGTGACGGGGTGTTGGGGGGTGCAATGGAAGATTCAACCATTTTTGCAAGAGTTCTTTCCTATTCATTGGATTTTAAAACACTTCTATAGCATGGACTTTCAATTCAGATGTTCGCAATACCAACTGTTTCTCTTCCGTAGTACGGGAAAATAGTTGAATCTTCCTTTTGCACCCCCCAGCACCCCGTCACCAGCTGTCACTGCTGCCAGTGGAGATGCATTTAGGGAGAGCTTTAACAATTTTAAGCGGAATTGTTTCGGATGTCGTCATATTTCACACGGATGTGAGTGAGTTCAGACGAATACTATTTTTTATGAATGAAAATTGATTTTTAAGGAACATACTATGTTGACTTCTTTGCCAATATCCAATGCATTTTTATTTTTACAATATTTTATTCTATTTTCACATTGGAAAAGCAATAAACTTATAATTTGTGAATTTGTAATGTACATATAGGTATGTATGTATGTATATAGGTATATAAATAAATTAAATAAAAATTATATTATAATTCTCGGGACTAGCTTTGCGAATCGCGAGCGATATTTCTCGTGAAGACTGTTTTTTATTTAATACTAGCTGTACCCTGCGCGCGTTACTACGCCAGCAACTAAAATAAATTTGAAGGAAAGACATTACACAAATATTCAATTCAATTTGAGTCAATTTGAGTGTACTCGAGAAATTTGTAAAAATTCGATATCAATTTTTGGGGGGAGGGGGGTTGTTTGGCGGGGTGGGGTTTAGGGAGCGTATGGGGGGTATGCCAAAAACCTTCGAAGAAGTGAACTCAAAAAATTCTTAAAGTTAAAAAAAAAAAAAAATTGGGGGAGGTTGGGGGTGGTTGGGGGGTGGTTGGGGGGAGGGGTTGGTAGGCCAGAAACCATCGCGGGGGTGCACTCAATAAATTTGTAAAGTTTCACATCGATCGGTCGAGCGGTTTAGTAGTCTATAGCGGACATACATACAGACATTCATTTTTATATATATAGAAAATAGAATTTTATTTATTAACCTTGAAGTGAAAAATTACTGTATTTTGTAGATTTGTTATAGAGTATAGACTTTAGATAGCCTGTGCAAAATCAGTGTCTCCAGTAAAAAAAGCATTTTTTTGCTCAGAATAACCATGTATGCTGTCCATGAATGCCTTTCGAATAACCAATCAATAACCAATCAACATCAATTTAACTGTTTTTAAACAGTTAAATAATTGAACATCTGCAATAGTTAAAGTTGATTTGAAGTACACCTAATACCCTTTTACGCAATAAATTGGTTCCATATATTGACGAGTAAAAAAACTTACTTTCATATAATATTAAGTTTAGTGATACAAAAAAATTTACACTTACGTATTTCAAAATAATAATCGTCAATTTAAAATAAAATACATTTTTTTAGCGAACTTAAAGATCTAATTTGATACCGCATGATGTTGTAGGGTATCAGAACTCTCTCGGACGATCTTATTTATCACCTCAATCAATAATAATAAGACCAAACGAGTAATATAACGCGAATAAATGCATTCAAATTGTTATAAATTCATGTAACCGACTCATTGCGACGGCTTCGCAGTGATTGGTTGAATTCAGCTCAGGCCAGAATGCTTGCGTTGATTGGTCGAGCTGTTTTTCATACTAGAATCACGGAGTATAAATGTGGCTGACAAATAAAATAACCGCCAAGTCAGTCAGTCGTTATCATAGATGAATAGGTCGTTATCCTTCTTTCAAAAGTCATCAGTTTTTTTTCGCGCTTGCTTCGGACGGCAGGCGTAGTAAAATATTCATTTGGTCTTACGCTTTGAAATATAGTCGCAACTACAATTATATCTGTGTAACTGACAATCTAAATTGAGAACAATAAACTAGCCTACTCAGGGATAGAGTATCGGCAAAGAGAAACCGTTTGAAATCTTTGCGAGAGACACCATTCTCCCCACCCTGTCCCTAAGTTCCGTCGACGAACGCCTTAGAATGACGCTGTCTGACGCAGTCAGATTGGGGAGACAACCCTGGTCGTCTCAAATTTTAGTTTTTCGTACATTTTGTATCGTTCACTTTAATAAATAACAACAACAACTCAATTGAAGCAGATATACGCATACAAAAATAGCAGCCATTTTGCATAATATAAAATTATTTCCGCCGTGCCTTAATCCGGGCCTGAATGAAGTAAATGTATTTATAAGGACTGATGTGAAGTTATATATTATGCTAATCGAATATGTTGTGTATTGAATTAGAACACTTAGCAAAAATAAAAAAAACTGCAAACAATTTGACTGATCCATTTAACCTTAAACTTTTGTTTCATGTAATTTGGCTTTGAAGCGATAGAAAAATATTTTTTTGCGCATTTGATAAGTCAATATATCGTCTTGGGGTATATTAGACCAATTAGCGAGTACATATTAAGTAGTGGACAACTATATGGCGAAATAAAAAAAATAATATTATAACCTTAGTAGTGCAAAAGCGACAGTTTTTTTTATCAGCAGACTGTTGTCAATTTTTATTTTAGAAAAAATAGTTACTATTATTCTTCTTGACTGTTTGTCGGTAAACTGTGGTTAGCGATCCATGTGTAGGTATTTGGGCATCATTAAATCAAATCGTTCAATATCATTAATTATTGAATTTTAAGTAATTTATATTATTATTTATTGAAGTATACCACATCACCGTTAAAACAATAACCAACTTCAATATGATAGTTTTTCAAGAGCCGTGTTAAATATGAAAGAATCCGAGGATTTTATAAATTCAGTAATAATTAAATAGCTCAAATAAATTAATTAGAGTCAGTAATGCACACTTGAGTGCCTTCGCCTCCAAGTCCTGGGCAAATGCTCCCGAGCCAACTCCATACTCGCAAACAGAACAGATACGCTTAACGTTGTTACGCCACGGGACACGATCGCTGATACCGAATGTAAGGCCGTGGCGGGTGGTGGTTGGGAGTAGTTTAGTTTAGCTCAAACTTTTACCAAAACTTTATTAGTGTTAACTGTTCCTTCTTGGTGGAAAGACATTATTTAAATAAATAAAATATATACACCCATCCCACGCTTAGCACGGTTTCGCTTTAACACGGTTTCAGTTTCAGTGGAAAAAAAATAGTTTTCAACGTTAAAAAAAGTTTAAAGAACAAGAGTTAAATGAAGAAGAATTAATTGATATGACTACACGTGTTCTTCCTGAAATCTGAAGCGATACCGAAAGCGACACCGAATTTTCTGGTCAAATTTAAACGATTACTGCTATAGCAATAAAAGATGGGTTGCAAATGGCAAGAAGTATAGAAATACATTTCCTAAATAATGATCCAGATATGGATCGAGGTTTGAAATTTCAACGAGAAATTAAAGAATGCGTGCCAGAAATGAAGAGATTTACAAGAATATCAAAAAAAATGAAGGATCAAAAATTACCGATTTTTTAAACGACGACGGAACATAGCAGAAAATGTAATTGAAAGTAGTATTGATAATGACATTCAGCCAATAAAAAGAAATAAAATTCCTATATTAATATCTTCTAGTGATAGTGACATTGAATAATATATTTTATCCGTGTTCATAATATTTCAATTAATTTTCAGTAGTTCTACATATCTACGTTTTTCTTAATATTTCTAAAAAATAACTTATCCTCTCTTTTTCATACATTTGTTAGTCTCGCTTAACACGGTTTCGCTTAGCACGGTAATCTTGCAGAACCTATTTTCCGTGTTAAGCGAGGGATGGGTGTATATATATAGTAATATTTCGACAAATGTTCTGATGAAGATCAGGAACGTGAATCATCAGTTGGCAACACTTGCGTCGAGCGAGCCAACAACCGCTTCCCGGGCGAATTCTTTTGCAACAAACTGTTAAAAATATATTTATTTTATTGCGTGTCATCAAATAACCAATAGAGATTTTGATGAGATAGAACGGAAAGCTGCACTTGAAATACATGAATGTGCCAAAATGCGAAACCCGAGTCGTTAAAAATTCATGGAAAAGTACAGAATTCAAACGACTATTTTGTTTTATTAAGTACTGTCTTAGGTACATAAAACTTAAATAATAACTGTTTGACAATGAACTTAACATTGACAGTCAATTTCGTGAAACAACAGAGAGTGCACCGTACTTTATGAAGGGCGAAAGAATATGTAATTGAAACTAATTATTTATGAACCGATGACACCCGGAAGTTTGTTTTTTCTTCTCATATAGATGACCTGTTAAAATGAACCATAGACAATATAAGATGTCTATGGTAAACTAAGATATGTACGTCTCGTATGTAAATTTTGAATCAATTATCAAATTAGCTACTTGTTTATTTTGATAAGGTGACAATCGCCAATTATTTCAATTACGTGACGTAAAAATACGCGTTTTACTTAAACTTAGACGTTGGCAGCATTGTTTTTTTTTTTTGTTTCCTTATTGAACAAAAAAATAAACAAGTACTTAGTTAATGCAAAATCCATTTATTTTACAGGAAATCGGAAAAACGACCGAATTAAAATTGCTTTTCTTGTGTTGCAATCAGAGCTGTGGAGTCGGTGAAAAAAAGTCCAACTCCGACTCCGACTCCAGCAGTTACCAAAACCACGACTCCGACTCCAACATTGACCAAAAACACGACTCCGACTCCGACCAAACAAAAAGTTCAATATCGTCACTTTTTTCCCCTAATTTTCCTATTTATATGTATTCAATTAAATATCAACCCTATCAATGCGACCAAAAGCCAAATTTGACATATAAAATGCAAAAATAAAAAGTTCAAACTTTTTCAAAATTTCCGACTCCGATTACGACTCCGGCCAAATCGCCGCGACGACTCCGACTCCGACTCCACAACCCTGGTTGCAATGACAGTCGCTTACAGCGGCTCTAAACAGGTGTTTCTATTTTTAGGGTGTGTTGTGTTATGTTAAATAAATTCTATAATAAAATGAAATCATTTATGTATACATATGTCACATAAAATTTAGCTGGTTGATTGATGTGACATTGCTACAAATTTGTTTTAATGTTCTTCTTATTATTCTGAATATATAATATATAGATATGGGTAAGTGGAAAGGTCTCAATTCTCAAGACAGTGCCATATATTAATGAAATAAATTGTGGAATGCTTTTACAAAAAACATTTGTTGAAATAAATAAATACATATATATGTTACAGTGAGTATTCTCAGTGAAAATATATTCTTCTCCAAGCTGTCATTGAAATAAAATTTGACCGCCCAGAAAAACGTCTGTGTTTTTCTTTGGTTCTCTTTTTATGAAAGGGACTACTCGCTGATTTTGTTTCATTGAAGCAAACCACACTTTTAGGCCGGCAAATCATCGACTTGTGCCAATAAATTCAATGATCGTGACCAGTGAAATCATGTTGTCATACAAATCTATTGCTTGATACATTTTCGCTGAGAATACAGTCTCACTGTAACATATACAACAAAATGAAGTTCAGGTCCGATTTCGCTCATCGCGAACATTTTCAGCATGGTGAATATTTGTATAATTTTTAAAAAAAACGCACCCGAATGTATTTGATTTACTATGAAAAATAAGTGACTATTTGAGGACGCCGGTGGCGCCCTTACCTCCAAATACAATGGAAGGTATAATTGTCGTTAAAGGAATATTTTTTATAAATTACTTGTGGTTCCACCCGGCTTCGCTCGCTATTTGTTATTTGAAAAATCCAAAAATAATTAACTTACTACTACTTAAAAATTATTTTCTTGTGTTGAACGTAAACTAAATTCGTTTGTTTTTTTGACTTTTTTTCACCGACTCCACAGCCCTGGTTTTTGTTTCATAAATAAGATATAAATGTTTGTACAATAGAAAGCATTTAATATTTTTTGTAAATAATAGATCCTCTGCCCACTCTTAAAATTTCTTGATATTTTAGGGAACAGTAGGTGAAGGTCAATAAAAAGGAACATGCGTGAATAAGTATAATAATAATATATTTGTCATAATTTATTAATATCGAGAATATAAAAATTTTTCAATCATGTAAAACTAACATTAAAAATTTATAATTACAATAGTAAATTTGCTTAGTTATTTATACATCTGGTTGTTGTTTCTACAATCAATCTTTCATGCAAAATTTACATATTTATGTTAATGCAATTTCAGATATTGCTAGAAAAATGCAATATGGATTCAGATTTTTTTAACAAAAGTAAAGAAAACAAGTTAAATTTGATACATTTACATACATATATAGTCTTGAAGATGTAAAGAAACACATAATGGTGTTGTTAAATTGTTTTTGTTTCTTGCTATACTCAATCCATTGCAGTTGATATTGTCTGAACTAGGCAAGTAAGACAAGTCACTAAAGAGGGAATCGATTTCATAGTCCGATCCAATCACATGAATCAGATCAGTCTGATTAACAAAGCAATAATGACTTTTGATTCAAATCTTTTTGAGACAGTCATTTGTTTTCTCACTTTAATTTGCTTTGAAAATGTGTTAGAGGGAGAAAACAAATAACTCACGTTTCAATTCTTATGGTATTATCTATGAATTATTTGTATTCCCACTCTGTTTACCATTGACATAGTCGTGTTTGATTGAGAAAATAAATTACTTTTAGTTGAATTCTAATTGGTATATTTAATTAATTTTTCAGTAAAATGATTGTTTCTAATTTAAATTGAAGTAATAAACCTTTACTGTGAATAGGGGCTTTAAAATATTCTATATAACATTAGAAAGATGTTAACCTTTTAATATATTATATACTAATTAACAATGTTTTATATATTCTTTAATGTTTGAAAAATTGTCATAAAAATCTGGCTTTACAGCTAACGGCCATGGCGCCAGATATTTAAAAAAAATTAAATCACATGACAACTGTTTTTAAAGTCTGTACAATATGAGACATCACAAACAACCATGTCCAAGATCTGAAATTTACATTTGATGTTGACTTTGCTGGGACTTGGCCCAGATCCACCTGATCACAGAGGCCATGGTGGACGATAAATTTTTATTAAGTACTTTTCTTAAGGGTATGAGAAATGTTGATTTTTCTTCGAGTGACATCTATTAATGTGGAAGAATGGTAATTGAATTAATGACAAAAATTATCTTTTTTTAATTTTGAGAATACACAGAAGCACTTAAGGTAAATGTACCAGTAGCTGACCGTTTAAGAGAAAATTTCAACAAAAATAACGATTAATGTTTAGCATTGTACCGAATGAAGGCAAAGCAAGTATACTTATATTGGATCATATGTGTTAATTAATATTATGTAACAAAAATTACGAAAGGGACTGTTAAATTATTTGAAGTCATGTTTTTGTTTCAGTAGTTGACCATCTCACAAATTGAAAAATCTAGTAGTTGACCATGTCTAAGTTGCCTCAGGGCTTTCGGTCACACCACTCTTGGCTGAATCAAGTAGCAATGGGTGGTTCAGGAACAAGGTACACACCGTTTCTAGATTGTTCACTTAAGAAATTTGAAATAATACACTTTCCTCATTAGGTGTTGTTTTCAAATGGCCACCCTAGCACTCTATTGGCTATATGGTGATGTGTTAGTGGCTCATTCGGACCACAGATGCCTTAAATTGTCTTAACTTTACAATATAGGGCAATTTTATTCTCAAAGGGTCAACTACTGGTTTTTGGTCAACGACTGGTACATTTACCTTAATTGCTGAATAAATATAGGAGACTGTTTAAGAACGTCACCGCCAAGCTAATTTTCCAATACAAAGGCAAATAGTATTATAAGTGTCACTTCAATCAAATGTGACGTTTACTAGTGTGAACTAGTTCTTTATTGTATTATATCAATAACATTTTTTGTAAAAAAATGTTAATCAATTTTTCTTTTTAATAGATGTCACTTTCACATTAAGAGAATTTTCTATGCTCACCCTTAACACAGTGTTTATTTATATGGTATTAATACTAAAAAATAGATTGGTATAACATCACATGATAATCTTTTATACAAATTAAATTGCTTATCAAACATATTTTTAATGACCATGATCTTGATTTAGCTATTAAAGAGTCCTGAATCAAAATTATA
Source organism: Himalopsyche kuldschensis (assembly GCA_028554975.1). Classification (NCBI taxonomy): domain Eukaryota; kingdom Metazoa; phylum Arthropoda; class Insecta; order Trichoptera; family Rhyacophilidae; genus Himalopsyche; species Himalopsyche kuldschensis. The sequence continues at coordinate 6,906,565 of JAHFWI010000005.1, forward strand.
AAACTATTGATTAACATTAATAAAAATTGATTTAATTGTCAAATCTGTAATTTTTTTATTAAGATCTGCCATGTGTCGTAATTTACATATCATTGTCATTTTGGTAAAAAAATATTGATTATATAATGAGAGTATCACATACTATTTATTATTTATAATTATTGAATTTCTGCATATTTTTAGATTTACTGTAAAATATGAATGAATTTGTGTTTTTTTGCAAGAAGAGGTTGAAAATATTAGTTTATCATTTATAATTAATTAAATACACAACTTTTTCGATGTAATGACGTTTAATCACAATGAAAAAAACCAAATATAATCATAAATGATTCATCTTCTACATCGATATACAATTTTAATTGACAACAATGTTATATCTACTACTGACTGAAATAGCAAAGTTATCAATTTCCATCAAAGATACAAAATACAAATTGAGAAATTTAAGAAAATAATAATTAAAACATTCAATTGGCATGCTTAATATTCTTTGTATATTATAATACATCCGTTCGGCATTTTTTTTATTGGAAATTAATTTTCTATATTAAATTAAAATGGATAACTTTGTAAAATATTTTACATAATTAAGTCAGAGGGGAGTCAAAAAAACCAGAAATCATGTGATGTCATTTATGGATGACATCTTGTACAAAAAGTGGAATAACAAATTTGTCAATTATTTAATATCACCCGTACAGTCAACCCTCCTACAGCACCCTCAGCTATAGAGCGGTTTTTTATAGCGTGTTTTGTAAATAAATAATATTACATATACATAAATATGTGCATTCAAGAATATTTATCAGTAACTGTACGTCCCTTTAATTTTGATAAAGGAAGTCATAAAAATCCCTATTTTGGTGCTGTAGGAGGGTTGGCTGTATATATCTTTACTTGCGAGTGGTTAAGTTATTAACTACTTAAATAAAATATTATAAATTAATGGTTGATATTCTGGTAACAGTTTTAATTTGGTAATTAAAATTTGTTTTCCTACATAAAATATATTATAATGGGCAAAATATAACAATATAAAATAATTTATTAGTTTAATCTAATTATTTATTTATTTTTATATTTTAAAATAATTTGTTAGTTTAATATAATATTTTCTATAGAGATAAAAATGATTTTTAATAATCTCAGTATTGTCAAATGCCTTGAAATGCAAATAAAACATTCATAAAAAAATGTCTTGGAAGATAGTCAATAAAAAATAAAAATTTCAACAGCCGACGTTTGTGAAATGAATAAAATTAAAATTACTTAATACCTTCATGTCGGTGAATATAGATGTCATTAGACTGTATTTCACATACACAAAATGGAGGACTATTTTCTTTTTAATTATGCCCACTCCTAATGTTGTGTGTATGATATTATAATTTCTACACAATTAACATAAACAACTGTCAGTTGTAAGTCAATTACTAAATTTCTCTTTTCAGGAAGTGTAGGGGTAAAAAAATTAAGTAATAAAGGGCTTTTTACAAATCACAGAAATGTATGGATACAATGATATAAATCAACTAAAACTGTCTATTTGGGGATTCGAATCTTTGAACTGGTAGATGACTCTTGCCTACTTGGGTATGGTGGCAGTATTACTAACCTGCCACCTTAAGTATAAAAATGGCTGACAGGGAAAGGCGTATTATGAGCAATGAAATACTAACTATGACTCCACTCCGCCTTAAGCAATATTCTGTAAAAGTTTATTGATTGATAAAATTTATGATGGAATGGAAACAATTGGAAAATTTACATTACTTATTACAGCAGTATAATTCAGAACACCAAGACTTCTGAAAAGTCAAATTTATTAAAGTCTCGCATATCTGAGCTACATCCTGGATAACATGTCATTGTGTTTTATAATGGAAGACTTCAAAATTCTAGATTCCAGCAATTACTAGAGCCAATTGTTGAATATAACCGTATACAGATGCTTATTACAGACACCCAAGTCTGTATTCTGTAACTGTACAATTGGTTTCGTCCATTTTCAATATCTAACCTTAAATCACAGTTAAAACTGAACCATTCATTCATAGTTCCATGTAAACGACTCCAATAAAAATATTGTAAGACAATAAAATAATCTATTATTGGAATATTTTTTGGGAATGAATAAGCTTACAATAAAATCATTTGATCTAAGTTATTCTTCTGTTTCATACGTCGTATCCAAAGTGCCTGACGCAATACTGATGTCTCCGGCATCTGAAAAGAAGCATAAATATACAATTTTAAATAACTTTGATTATACCACGTATTGTGTTACTAATTGTGACATGTTTGGAAAGTTTGCTTAAGTAATAAAACAAGATTGATTTTAATATGATAGCATTACAAAATATTAACTAATGCAATCAATTAGGAAGGATTAATCCTATCATTGGAGATAATGTAAGCAGTGGCAAGCAGCCTGTTCTATTTAGGATATCATCGAAAGTAAGAAGCATAAATTTCATAACGACATCTTGGCGCAGGAGAATTCACGCAATGTTTTTAAAGAATGTCCAAACTGTACCGAACAAGTCAAAGTAAACTCTTCCTATCCTGTTTGATATATCATTACAAACACCCACAGTCAGCAGTATTCGTATGGAGTTTACGTAATTATCGCTTTGACCGTTCAATAAATTCAGCTATACAATACTTATAATTGAGGATTTTGACTGTAGGTACTAGATTGAACATCAATATAAAAAAATTTAATTCGATACAAAACTTAAAATACATGTGATAAATACTAACCTAACCTAACTTAACCTGACCTATACCTATACTAGAAGTAAAAATTAGCCGGGAAATATAGATAATTTCCTAGGGTTTCCTATTATTTTGGTGCGGCAACTATCGAAACAGTTAATTTAAAATCTACATAAACATTGTTTTAAACGATTTTTCAGATTGGTAGAGTGGGGTTAAATTGAAATAATTGGATGTTGATACTAACATTTGACAATCTCCTCGAGCTCCTGCTGCTGCACGAACAATTCTGATGCTGAGGGGTAAACGCCCAGAAGTACATGTTGCACCGACGGTACAAATCGCCACAAGAATACTTGCTGGTCGCGTTTTTTCAGATCTTCGAGTAGCACTTTTACACTCTGAAATAAAATATAATAGATATATTACTCAAGCTTAGTTGACTTTCATGTGATTTATTATAATATTCTTCGGAAGGAGTAATTTTTATAATTTTGAACACATTCTTTAAGATTGATATTTTTTCAATATAGAACACACATAGATCCACTAAATCAGTGATGCACAACCTGTGGCCCAATATGACAAGTATCACTTACTTTTCTTCAGAACTGTTTATGAACGATTCAAGAGCAACATACAATAGTAAAATTTTCAATTTCATATATCTACATTAAGAATATCGATAATTTAATGACTTTTGACCCATGCGGCCCTTGAACTATCCCCAAAAAGGTCTGCACGAAATCTTTCAGACACCATTATATCAGGACCGGTTTCACTCATTTCGCTCATAGCATTATCAACAGAATCAGTTGATAGTGCTGATCTTTTAAATTTTATGTGGAATAAGTACTACAATTGTTTTATTATTTTTATTATAATGCTATTCCACAAGTATTGACAAATAACACCTTTAAAGTGATTTGTGAATAAATATTATATTTTTTTATGAAACTTAATGCAGAGACATCTTTTGAATGTAATGTGATTGTTAGAAAATCAGTATGTTGAGCCATTCTCATGATATCAACCATATCACTGTATTATCGTGAAGTTTGTTCAATTGACATAATGAGTCAGAGTGAGAAGAGAATAGCTGAAATATATCTTTGAGTGATAAAGCGAGGCATCAAAATAAAGTTGTTGTGATATTTTTTTAATATGACGCCCAGGTGGTGATTGGTGACCACAATGCTTGTTTACCTTGGCTGCAGTGACATCGATTCTTTTCGTTTGTCTTCCGTCAACGATGACCATTGAGGAATTGTCATCTTTGTGATGCTTTGAAAAAATTGCATCCATCACAGCCCTGGAGAAGTGATCAGCGGAGCAATAAATGAGGCCATCTGAAGGTGTTATGGTCACCACATCGCGCCCGTGTACCTGAAATGATTTTATAAAATTGCTGATAGACTTTAGTGACATTACTGTATGTATACAGGGAAGAATCAGGTATTTAATTAAGGGAAAAAAATAAGTGGTCAGAATTTAAATCAAGCTTAGGTAAGAATTTAAATCATTAAATGGTCAGAATAAAATTCAATATTGGGTCAGCAAAGAAATATTAACGGTCTGAATAAAATTACTAAGCGGTCAGATTTTTGTAACCATTTTGGTCTGAAATGGTAAATAAAAACAGTCATAATAAAGTTTGGTAAAGGTTTGTTATACAAGCCAATCTTGAACATATAGGTAACATGGTTCATTTATTTTTTATGGGTTCTTTAGGTCTCTCATAGTATCATACCGAAAGCTGCTTGAGGCTCCAAAGCCCCACTTTTAGTAACATAGTATGTGGAATATAATGTTTTATCCAAATATATTACACACCTTGACAACATCGATGGAGATCTTAGGTCTTGCAGCAATAGCCAAAATGATGATCACATTCAGAATAATCCCAACTAAGATTCCGATTTCCAGACCAATCAAAAGACACGCAATCAATGTGCCAAAGAATGGAAGAAGTTCAATCCCTAAAAAAATGGTATTTATTTAAAATTCATTTTGATAATGTTATGAAATCTGATAAAATAGTATAAAATAATTTGGTACACATTGTTTTTTTGTTTACACATGTTTTGATAAAAATGGTTATCAAAAAGAATATATTGTTTTGCCACTTTATCTGCTTTTACCCCTTTACCACTAAGGTCTAGTATTTGGTAATCTATTTATTGTCTATTAACATTCACATATTTTTCATTGAATTATTATTATTGTTGAAACTAGACATGTCAAACAATGATTTTTGGAAGACACACTTTTTTTTATAATCTGTTTCAAATAAACAAAAGGTTTTTATAATGATAATTTTGAAGGAAATCTGCAGCCTTATTTATACTATACAAGAGTTGCAATGCCACTCAAACAAAGATAGTGTTTGTGTTTATTGAAGTGCTTTCTGATACACAACATTTTAGATAAATAAATTCGATTTAATTTCACTAACATTGATCGGCATCGATGACATTTGCCGTTAGACGTTTGCTGTTTGTCTATTGCGAATTGTCTATGGTACGAAACACCCGCCACCTACTGAAAGTTAATAGTCCATGTCTATGACTTTTGCGCAAGTGCAACTATAAGTTGTCAAAATGAACAATAGGGCAGCGCATAAAATATGAAAAAAAAAGAATGACTTTTATATAAAAGACCTACTGTAAGCTAATTTTACAATGCCAAAAACCTCCGCGCAAGTGCACAGTAGTGCAAAACAGTATTTTTTTTCTTTTTTGAATAGCGAGAACAATCTTAAAATCTGGGGACGATTACATGACGCATTATAAGACAAAACAAAAAATCACCACGCAATCTAATGACTGACCATTCAAGGGTTAAATAGTAAATGTTAAATTAAACATCCAAGCTACGTAGCTTTGATCAAAGTTTGTATAACAAACATTTTTTCTAATAGATGTCACTGCCACAAAACTGAAGCTTTTACTGTACGCTTAATAATGTTATAAAATTGAAAAAAAAATATTGATGGTTACTTTTTGACCGCCACAACAAGATGACGACTTCGTACTCCACCATAAACACCATGGCACTGATGATAAGTCCTGCGAGTACCGCTTTTGGAATGTAGTAGAAGGCTGAGGTCAGAAATCCTAGCGCCATCAAAACCAGCGCACCTTAAATTGGAAATGTACCATTCAATAGCATAGAAAAATATTTCACCATGTTTATCATTATTTCAACAGGGAGAGGAATGAATTGATTTGTTTGAGAGTATCAATCACTTTCAAATGATAATAGTTAATCAGAAACTGAGGTTATCTACGATGAGAGACTCTTCTAAAAATCAATAAAACACATTAAGTTAAATGTACCAGTAGCTGACCGTTTAAGAGAAAATTTCAAGAAAAATAACGATTAAGGTTTAGCATAGAACCGAATGAAGGCAAAGCAAGTATACTCATATTGGATCATATGTCTTAATTAATATTATGTAACAAAAATTACGAAAGGGACTGTTGAAAAAAAGTTGTGTTAAATTATTTGAAGTCATGTTTTTGTTTCAGTAGTTGACCATCTTCTCACAAATTAAAAAATCTAGTAGTTGACCATGTCTAAACAGGGGGCTTTATAGTGAACTTTCTGTCAGAGTTGCCTCAGGGTTTTCGGTCACACCACTCTTGGCTGAATCAAGTAGCAATGGGTGGTTCAGGAACAAGGTATACACCGTTGCTAGATTGATCACTTAAGAAATTTGAAATAATACACTTTCCTCACTAGGTGTTGTTTTCAAATGGCCACCCTGGTACTCCATTGGCTATATGGTGATGTGTTAGTGGCTCATTCCGACCACAGATGCCTTAAATTGTCTTAACTTTACAATATAGAGCAATTTTATTCTCAAAAGGTCAACTACTGGTATATGGTCAACGACTGGTACATTTACCTTATATAGTATTATTTCCACATAAATTCTAATAAAGATCAGGACCGGCTCGCTCGTTGACAATGCTCACAATAAGAAAAACAGATCCCTATCTTTATCAGAATATATGTGGAAGCAGCAGTAATGTGTTTTATTTGTTGAAATAATATCTTTCCACCAAGAAGTGACGGTTAACACCTTAAGAGAGACTTTTTATTGCAAATTGCAACTGAATACATATTATACAACAAGTCATAAAGAATGATCAAATATAAGTAAAGTAATGTAAAGTCATAGAGAATGATCAAGTATAAGGGGCCAATGGTGAAAAAAGAAACTGATATTAAAATTGTACATAATAATTCAGGATGACAGAACCCCTGCTACTCGGGAGAAGAAACAAGCAGGGTTGAGGCTCTCCGTAACTGCTGACGTAGTAGGAAGCTGTCTGTTCGAATCTCCGTGTTCTTCATCAAATCAAGCCACGTCACCCACAATATCTGACACAAGTATCTATTCTCGAAGCTCAGTAAACAGTCTTTGTCAGGTACCATGTTTTGCTTACGTAAAGCAGCACTGGTAGAATGCAAGCATTATATAAACAGTTCACATTGAATCAAATGAGTGGAAATGAAATGTGCTGTCAAAAAATATTGCTAACTAGAAAATTGTTTCAGATTTTAGAATAAAGAAGTGATTTACCAACCTGTGAATATTCCCCCTGCTGTTGTTTGTACACCTGAAGCATTGTTAACTACAGTCCGAGTGAAGGATCCTGTAGTGGGCATACTTCTAAAGAATGAGCCAAATATATTGCACAATCCAAGGGCAAACATCTCCTGAGTGGCGTCCACCATTTTTCCATTGGCTGAATCATAAAATTAGATAATATAACAAATAATTTTTGACAATTAGTGTGCAATTTTATAACAATTATAGCTACAAAAATAAGCCAAAAATAAATTATATAACCCTTATAAATTAATGCAACTCATTAGTTAATAATTTGTAATGTTAATATCATTAGTAGTATTATTATTTGTTTGTATCTAGCCAGTCATCGTCCTATCCTAACCTCCATTTTGTAATATATCATGTCAGAATATTAGAATCATTCTTACTTTATTACGAAAGCAACTGATAGTGGGTCTGATGAGACACAGAGATGTGTTAAAGTAGTTTTTATTTTTATTTTAAAATGAACATCCACAAAGATACTGCCAAATCCATCGACAAAAATAATCATTAGTGCTATGTTCAGTGCATCTCATAAAATGGCTTGAACCGTTTGAGTCGAGTTCAAGTGTTGTGTCATCTATTTTATTTTACCAGTCTCGTAATTTTAAATAAATTATCATTAATTATTCACACATAAATACTATACTTGTCTATCAGTGATTTTTAGCATTATTTTAATTATTTATTTCAAATGAACAACAAAATATAACTTCACAGTTCATTGCTATCCGATTCTCTTCATTGAATCAATGTCAATAGAACTACATAACCATGAACTTGACAAATCTCAAGATTCTATCAGCATTTTAACAACTCAATTTCTATTCTTTTCAATCCTGATCCAAAAATAAAGGATCTTTTAAGTTTGCCACCACTTGATATTCTGTCTAATCTAGTAATATATTTTAAATATTGTTAAAACCTGATATTTTTGCTTCTGAAAACTTTGGCAATCAATTTCAGCGAACTGATTACGTTATCAAACATTGTTCAAGAAAGTATAAACCTAACCTTACCTAACTTACTAACTTATCAATCATTCTTGAAGAAAGTATAAACCTAACCTAACTGACAAACTTATTAAACACTGTTGAAGAAAGTATAAACTGGGATACAAAAAACTTACAAAATGCTTTGGCGATGGCAACAGCTTCTAAGACTGAGATCAGTGATATCGTAAGGATGCTGACGTTCAGGTTATCCACCATCTCAAGAAAAGTGTACGTTGTATTGCCGACGGTTGTCGAAAAGGGAGGCAGGTGAAACTCCGGCAATCCTTTATCTACCTCTCCTGAAATCAAAATGATCATATGTATTTATTTTTGAAGTAACTTATATAGGATAAACAAACGTAATAGGCTTGTCGAGAAACAATTATTATAATCTGACAATTCAATTCATTGATTCTCTATTTTCCTATATATATTTATGCAATATCTATTAATCAGGTCGTTCAATTCATCAACTATTAGAAAACTACGGGGTTGTGCGCTCGTGTAGTTTAGAAGGAACATTGGACCTGTCCTAATTGTATCCTTACTAGTCCTGATTAGTGTTTATCTGATTGTTCTTGCTATGACCTTTTTTTCAGGATCAGACTGGTGTGGGAGGGAATTTTAGACAGCACAGACATTTATCCGTTAACCTTTTGAGGAATATCGCCGTACCGGTACGTCCAAGTATGTTGTCATCTATTATCTATTGCCATTCTCTTATTGCATGTCGAAATGTTATTATTTTTTCATATATTGAAACTAGAGATGTCAATCAGTGATGTTTGGTAGTCACATTATTTTTATTATATGTTTGATATAAGTAAAAGAGTTTTATAAAAAGTTTAATATTTGGTGAGAAATCTGTGGCCATATATTATTGAATGTAAAAATCCATTTCAGTTCAATACGCTTCCTGGAATCACCGTCAATAGAGAACCACATGTTGACTGATGAATGCAATAAAGATCCAGACCCAAATTGGATGTAAAAGCTTCTAGATAATTATTTTAAATTAATATTTAATTATTTGAATATTTTTTTAGAATTTGCGTTTTAAAATTGGGGAAGAAATATCAATTCCTTCAAAAAGTAATATAAGCAGTATTTTTCTCAATTTTACGGTTAACAAAAAAAAATATATTTTATATTTTTTTTGTCTGCTATTAATATTTTATTAAATTTATAGAAAAAAAACCTAATTTAATCCAAAATAACTCGCCACTCAAAGGGTTAACAATAAATAATTGTAATGTTTGTTATATTAGGAGTTTAAAAACAAACCTGTCAGAGTGAACGGTTCAAGGTCATATTGTTGAAATCCCCACGCAATTACACATCCCACAATAACAACAATGGCATTTCTTGAGAGAGAAACGAGCCAGTTGAATTTTAGCAGGACATTCTTCAAAGTCGATACATCGGATCTATTTGTTCTGCTGCCCCATTTTCTCAGCTCCTGAAAACAAAATAAGGTCAGCAGCTATAATATAAATTAAGTATTTATAGCATTTGAATAGTGATTTGTAATTTCTATAACATCTGGCATACTGAAAATTGTTGCCATGTAAAATATCTTAAGTAGAGACACTAACAGTATTTGTATTTTAATAATGAATTACCTACCCTCAAAAGTAAAAGAATAATTATTGTCGAGATGCCTAGTACAGAGTCCCAGAGTTGTACAGTATTCGCGTACTTTATAAAGTTGATCCATACTTCAAGAAATGTGTTTGACTTTCCTGAAACAAAAATATTAAATTACTTATTATCAGGTCATTTCCTAGCAGAAATTATCAAAGAATGCACAGCATCCAATTACGTCTGTGATTAACCGCCATTAGTAGCTAGGCATATTTGTTATTAGCATTTTCCTAGACATAATGGTAAATATTGTAGAGAAGAAAGAGATTCGGTCGGATATAGCACAGGCGATATCCATACTCCCTAAAATGTGAACATTGGGTGAAGTGTAAGATTATCTAAAGCTTTCATACCTTTAAATCCAAGCAAGGAGTGCATTTGTGTGAATCCTATTGTTAAAGCCGCAGCTGTCGTAAAACCGGTAGTGACAGGCATTGATATAAATTCAATCAGAAAACCTGCAAAACAAAACATTTTTATTTCAATTCAGATGAAAATACTTTTACTAATACTATTACTACTGAGTTGATTTAGTAATGTATTTAGTCTAGCTATGAGCTCTGGTAAGCAATCAGAAATGTCCAAGTTACTACTAAAATATTCAGAGCATGAATATATCGCACTAGGTGTGTTGTGTTATCTCATCCATTGTAATTTAATTTAATTGTTGAGCATTAATTCCTCGTGTCTTCAGCTTTCCTCACAAAGCTATTCACCAGTTTGGTCAGTATCTATGTGCACTTTGGAGCAACACCAATTTACACTAAGATTATTTCTTAGTGAACGTGTTAAATGAGACAACAGTTACAAGGACTGTCCGGGTGATCAATACATAACCATGAGAGGTGGACATATACAATGATGAGTTTTATGTATATTTTTTCTTATTTGAATCCCTGTAAACCTGTACGAATATATCCTAAGAAATTCATTATGTCACTGTGCAGTATCATTAGTCTACTGTTGTTAAAATCTATTTTAGAAACAAATCAAAAACAGTAAATAATGTTGCTACGGTTGAAAACATATTGGATCATTTTCACCTTTATTTTATCAATTTTAATGACTCGAACCAACTATTGTTTTTGATGAATGATGACTATGAATTACCTAAATGAAACACTCCCAAAAGGAATACGATGCATCCACTCAAAAATGTAAGCAGGACAGCGAAATCTGGACCGAAACCCTGGACATACTTCTGTGTCATGAGAGCCAGGATAGCGGTTGGTCCGATGGTCACATCTTTGCAGCTTCCGAAGAACAGATACACAAAACATCCCATAAATCCGGAGTATAAGCCATACTGAAAAGAAGCAAAATAAAAGATATCAGTTGTAATATTTGTGTGAGTGAAGATGGATAGTGCTAGGACAGGACACGAGGTAAGATAATCAATATCGCTTTTCCCTGTTATTTAATGATCGGGTGGTTGGGAAGGAATTTTAAACATCAAATACATCCAATCTCCCATATAATCAATTTCTGGGTGTTTTCCTACATAGATTTGATCTTGTGGAAGATGCAGCCAAAGAGAAAGACGCATATCATTTGATGACAGGCAGTGATATAATTTACGTAACACTAATAAGATAGCAACTTTTAATTTTAGTGAACATTATTATTCAGTAATTTAGTGGAAATCCATTTTACACATAGATAATTAAAATATATTATATCAGCATGCTTTTAAGCAGAAAAAACAATTCAACTAATGAGTGAGAGCTAAAAACTTCCATGTTGAAACTGTTCATCGAAATACATTGGCAAGACATGTTTCAATTATGTTTTCTAGATTGATGAACCGTTCCATATAAATTAATTTAAATTTAAATATTATAATATGTTTATTTAAATATTATATAGAAATTCTACATTGTATAAATAATAAGCTGTTGAAAATTGAATACTTCCATGTCAAAAAGATTTATTATAATATTTAATATGAGAGCTAGCTTCTAATAACATATATTCATATAAAGGTACCTGAAGAGGTAACCCAGCAACGCCTGCATATGCAATTCCTTGAGGTATAGCTGTCAATCCAACACTGATACCTAGAAAAATAAAATTAAAAAATAATGTTAATTCCAAAATTGAAACCAGAATGCATTTGTTCTTTTATGTGTGTCAGCAAACACAGATAAAGCAACACATTCTTTCAGGAAATGCAATATCATACATTGAACAGATTACACTCACTGTAGTTTACTCAACATGATTAGTTTTCATGTATACTTAAAATTTACTCATTTTGTATCAAGTTCATTGTCAAAAAAAGTTAAAAATTCATGTAACTAAAATAGTTTAAAACCGGTTCTTGCGTATGTATCGCTTTTGATATATGTATAGCTAGATTTACACTACTAACACTGGAGCAATAACAATAATACCAATTGGAAACAGCAATATATCGTCATACCCTAAAGCACCTATTCTAATATCAGCTCCTTAGGGTAAAAGAAACGTAGCTTAATTTTTGCCAATTATGAATGACAATAGATACAAAATAATATGTTACGTTATGTGTCAAAGAAACATATTGATAGAAGAAATGGATACGAGGATATTTCAATACGTATCTATAAAAATCACTTTGTTGTTTATAGCTTCACTAAACTTTAAAACAACACATTACAATAAATTACAATTATTTATTTAATAAATACATCAAAGCCAAAGCATTGCCTTTAAAGATAATAAAAAGACAATTTGTATCTGTTCAAACATAGTTCACATTGATTACTGGTGAAACCTGTTATTTTGGCACTCTTGAAAAGTAAAGATGAATTAGTTAGGTTTCTATGTCTCTAAAGGGCCGATATGTTAACTGTCAATTCTTTAGGTAATGGTATACCTTAGTATAGTATGGTTTTTTTTACTAATTTCTTTTAATGATCAATAAATATAGTTCAAAATTGAAAAATTTTCCAACTGTCATTGTTGTTTGTTGAGCGATATCAATTTTTCCACTTACCAGCTATAACATCCTGCACAAACGTGTCACCACGGTATTTGGGCAGCCATTCAACGATAGGAACCCTCTTCTTCAGAGTCCGGAGTGTAAATATATCCTGAAGGTTTTTTCTGAACCGACCACTATCCGTATACATTTCGGCTGACACTGTCCCTGCGGAGAAATGGTGAATGAGTTCCAGCATCTGCACTGATAAATTTAGATTATCCGATGATGATAAGAAATCACTGTGACGTTTATCTTTACACTTAGCCATATCTTATCATAATTGGGAGAACATAAATTGATTGCTTTGAAAAGGGTATAACGTGTGGATTTACGGAGTTTATTTATTTATGGGTCAAGTTTATTTATTTATGATCACTATCAATACTTGGTGGAAAGGCATTATATTAAAAAAAAAGATTCATTTTTGTACTTATTCCACAACGAATTTATTTAAATCAGGACCAGCTTCGTTCATCGTGAGCCTTTTCAACTGATGATCAGTACTAAAAATGTTTTATTATTTTTATTGTAATGCCATTCCACCAAGTTTTGACAGTGAACACCTTAAGTTATTTATTTATGCGTCAAATTTCATGCTAAAAGTATAGTCATATTATAACGTTGAGATAGTGACCGCGCTATAGAAACCTGCACTATAGGAGACTTCGCATTATTCATATTTCCATTCGTATTTCTACAAATATTTTATTTATAAAATAACATTAATTTTAAGAAATATGTAATTTGACCTTGAAAATGTTGTGTAAAAAAGGTGGGGGGAGCTATAAGAAGGATAGCCGCACATACTATAGATAATGCACTATAGGAGGGTTTACTGTAAAACACACCTCACACAAAACTGTGCAAGGCACTTTTTTCAACAGGATAATTACCGGACATTTTATTTTGAAGAAAAATGACGCACAATACATTTTGCGGGATTTAAAATATTTCTATGCACATCACTGAAGTTACGATTGTCTATAGTTATCATGTCAAAAATATAACTAAATGACTTTAATCAATGTCTTGACATCTGTTCTTATTTTCATTCAATGTTTTCCAATTAACACTTTGTTTATAGGCAGGCCCTTTTAATTACTTTGGTAATTAACATGTCATTTGGTGGCGATTTAGAAAAAGCACAAATTTTGTGCACTAAGTAAACATTGTGTTCATATATATATGAATTTTTTACAAGAACCGGATGTGACACATTGCACAAATTCAGATAAGGGACACATTTTCACAATTTACCTAAAAAATATGAAAGGAATGTTACTTCATTTTTTTTAATTTACCAGTTGATAGAATTCATAACAAACAACTTTTTTAACATTTTTAATGACTTTATTGTGACATGAATATAAACGCATTTCATTAAACCATATTCTAATTGAGTTGTGACAACACTGAAACACAAATGAACAATTAACAAATGTTTATTACGATATTTGAATAATTGTTATGGAGGTAGCAGCCATTTGGCATCCTCACAAGAGTGACAGTAAAGCTAAAAATATGAAAATGATTAATTTTTTAGATATTTGTCAATGTGTAATGCCAGGATTTGCAAAAGTAATTAACATAAGAAATGAATTGCCCTCTCCGATTTGTATCCCTGCCTATTCCAGAAAATTGCAAGGTTCAATTGTAATTGCATTTTCCCCAAGCCATTTGCTTTCTCACTCTGCCTGGTATGTAATACGTAGAGGGAAAACAAGGGATTTGCAAAGATTCTAATATTTTCATACCCGCAAACAAGTGACTATCATTTGAAAAACACGAGTCGGTCATTTGAATTTTGAAATAAGAATCTTTAAGATAAAAGAATTTATGGAGAGTAATATTGGGCAGGTAATAAATGTTAATGCGTATGAAATCAAGCAGAAGATTTAAAAAGCATTTTCTTTACATCAGGGATGGCTCTTGTAATTGTGCAATGGTGCACTGATCTCCCATTTATATTCAAATAATAAGCAAAATCAAAATAAATATATCAATTTACTCATTTAAAATTCCTAGAGTGCTCCAAAACTAAGATTGAAAAAGCGATGATTGAAACGTGTTGTACTAATAATACGTTGACATCAAAGTCAACCAATTTCTATCTAGCCAGGTGAATTTTCTATTATGTCCTTGACAGAATTGAAACAGAAAAAACAATTATGAAGTAATGACAGTATTTTCCGTGCCACACGCAAAATTTGCATTGATAAGTTTTGCTTATTCGGTGCCGAGATCTGTCTGAAAAGCATTGCCGAATGCATATATTAACTGCTGGTTTAGTTCTTCCCAACACAACTCTTAAACAGACGGAGGATGGATTTCTTCCATAAATAGACATAATATTCTTGTCATCAGCCACCACTGAATGATAGGTTTCTGTCAGTCGTGCTGGCTCTAATGCATAGTGTTGACTGTAGAAAGATTAAGAAAGTTTAAAAAAAAATCATTTGCTTTTATTTATTTTATTAGTTGAAACTTTACCATTCTTAGATAATGTTATCTTTTGTTTTTTTTAAGGACATTGTCTGTTTTCATTACTAGTCACACTTCAAACAAGCATTTTTGATAAAACAAAGAGTTCCTAGTTCAAATTTAAAAAATGAATTTCAGCACAGTTGTATAAAATTTCAAACCAATACATCTGTGATCTCCTTAGTCAGTAATTATCACCGGTATGATATAATGAATAAGCTTTA
Source organism: Himalopsyche kuldschensis (assembly GCA_028554975.1). Lineage (NCBI taxonomy): Eukaryota > Metazoa > Arthropoda > Insecta > Trichoptera > Rhyacophilidae > Himalopsyche > Himalopsyche kuldschensis. Next base: position 6,922,219 of record JAHFWI010000005.1, read on the forward strand.
ATGATCTTTTCTATACTTCTTCGTGTGGGTGTACGTATATGTAGTCTTTATTAAAAAAATTAACAATACCCGTGTTCTGTTTAAAGGCATGAATGCATGTGATGTCAAAAATTCCCTTCCACCCATCCAACTCTAAAAATGGGACATAGCAATAGAGATTATCGAACCACTAGTCCCGTTTAACGATATCTTTCATCCTCAACTTTCTTAGAAAATGAAAGATTGTGCAACTCAGTAAAAAGCAGTTTTTATAGAAGAACTTGTTTCGAAATTACCTCCTAATTGGTTAATTAATGGCCTCCTAATGGAGGTATCTAAACACACTTTTCCAACAAAAGCTGCTTGGTTCTAAGTCACTCAACCTCTCTTTTGTTCGATAAGAGTACGGATAGAAAGGATAAGGCTAGGATAGGACTTAAAGGATCAGATGAGAGGGAAGAAATTTTTAGACAACACAAAACACCCATACCTTTGAACCGAATCAATAAATCAACTAAAAAAATGCTTGCATTATTTGTATATTTCTATTACTAATTGTTTGACACATTTTTATTAGTTTTGCCAAGATTTTGTATTTTTTGACAGCTGATAATGCTAGTAACGATCGAAGCTGGTCTTAATCCAAATAAATTGAATGCGGAATAAATGCAAAAAATGTCTTATTATTTTTTAATATAATCCTATTCCACCAAGTATTGACACCTTAAAAGTGAAAAAAATGCTGCCTATACTCCTACTCCTGCTGGGTCCGTCTTACAACGTTGACCACAGCACTACAGGCCCAACATTAGGAGTCTATATACTCTACACAGCGAGCGGGTATGTTTAATATAACACTTTGTTTACGGACCTATGGAATTATGCACAAATTTCAGCACACCGTAAACAGTAGGTTAAGTAAAAAAAATATATAAAAAAGGTTTTTTGTTTCTAGCTAGTGTAAACAAACCAATAAATATGTAAATATAATTTTTTCCACCGCAATTCTACAGCTAAGAATCACTGGTATGTTGCTTAAAAAAATTGAATGTATTAATTATGTGCATGAAAATTGTAACCATGTCAATGCGAATTCTGTACATGTTTAAATGGTGACCTTAAAAAGTAACCTAGACATTATATTATCATTCATAACAATGGAGACATTCCAAAGTGGAAAGACATTATGTCGTTAAGTCATACCTTACTGTCATATATATTATATTTTATCGGTATCGTCCGGTAAAGCAATTCAATAAAGATATTACTTACCGATGTTTTGATAAAAATGTCATGTGATCTTCCGCATTCAAGACATTATCTAATCACAAAACTTTTCCCCACGCAATTATCTTTGCTTTAAGAGACGGCTTTTGTAATGGTGCAATGGAACAATGATCCCCCATTTATATTCAAGCAAAATAAATATATCAATTTACTTATTTAAATTCCTTGCATGTCCCCAAACAAATATGGAAAAAGCGATGATTGAAAAGTGTCTAGCGAATGGAGCCAAAAATATAATAATAATACGTTGACATCAAAGTCAGCCAATGATACGCATGAGGTGCATTTTCTGTTATATCCTTGACAGAGTTGAAATAGAAAAAACAAATGTGAAGTAATGTCAGTATTTTCTGTGCCACACGTAAAATTTGCATTGAGAAGTTTTGCTCTTTCGGTGCTGAGATCTCTCTGGAAAGGATTGCTGAATTTTGGCTATTTCATGCATGCATACTTTCATGATGTGAGTCAATTTCATTTTAAAAACATTTGGGATTGCAGTCAGAGTGTCAAATACTATATTTTGAAATAGCTCAAAGAGAGAAACCAGTGAAGAAGCATACACACTAAACTCTGAACATTAATATGTACATCTGATATATTCGAGGAAGGTATGAAAAATTACTCATAATGGTATAGTATCAAATGTAAACGAATTGACAATAGTTCTTATAATAATAATACTATTAAGGGAATGATACGACATCATAATAGACACGTGCCGATTATAAACAAAAAAATGTACAAAACTACGAGCAATCTAATCTCTGTAGTGAACTAGAGTCACTGGTTTACATATTGCAAATCACTTGCTTTCTCACTCAAACACTGCTCAGTAAATAGCAGGCAGAGTGAGAAAACAAATGAGTCCTAAAAATTTTAATAATATGAGATCCAAATCATTTGTTTTTATTACGTAGTGAAACGAATCGATTGAACAAATTAAAACAAAGGAATCAAAGATTGAAATCAATGTTCGGATCGTACTTAAAAGACTGACTTCCCAAGTCTACTACATTTATTATATCATTAAATAAATAAGTATTAAACAGCACAATAATTATGTGTGTGATTAATATTACTTATTATAATTTATTTGATTTATGTGAATATTTAAATAATTCAATAATGTTGCCGAGATTAAAGCAATAACCTTTTGATAGTAATATTAACACTCAAACACCCGATCCCGCACTAATGCGGTAATTGTTGCATTGCACAAACACCTGGTCCCGCATTAGTGCGTTTCTATGCATATCACAACGTATGTGCATCTGTTGGCAAATGGATTCCTGGTAGAGAATTTGCTGCGTAGCTGTATTTTTTGGTTTGATTTACCGGATTATAGCTTTTGAAATAGAATATTTATTGCTTAATAACACTGGATTAAAATATTTTTTGAGATGATTTAGATGCAGATTTAAAAAAAGCACACTGCAAGTTGTTTAATATCTTGGATTATTATTGAAATATATTATTGCTCCACATTTTAATTTTTATGCTTTATGTTTGCCAAACTTTTATTTTTGTTAAGATTATTATCAATGGAGCCGACATAACTACGAAAGATTTATTTTTTAACTTGCCATGTGGTATTTTACATATATGACCAAAAATTATTAATTTTCATAGACCAAACATAGAAATCTACAATTAAAATGAAATATGATTTAATATAAAATTTTAAATAACTTTGATTATTCCATGTATTGTGTTACTAATTGTGGCACTTTGCGATAGTAAGTCCGAAGATGCCTCTGAAAGAGGCGAAACACATGTCACAATTAATAACACAATACGTGGAATAATCAAAGTTAGTTTATATAAAAATGAACTTCCACAAAGTTACCATCGAAAGAAATATGATTAATTTAAAAATCTAGACGTGAAACCAATCAAATGTGATGGCTTACCAGTAACTTTTCCGCAAAAATGCCGGGTGCTTGAGTGTTAATGTACACGTTTTTATTTATCTCGAATTGATAAACTTTTTAAATTGCAAATAATTATTTAACAAAGAATTCTGACACTGATAACAGCGTATGAATTATTATTTATTATCATTTATTTAAGTTAAAGATACAATACAAAGGTGCTGTGTTTGCACACCCCCTTTTTTAGGAGCGGGTGGTGGGAGTTAATTTTAGGCATCACAGATCTGTCTTTGAACCAAAATCCAAAAATCAATTTATAAACCACATTCTGGTGTTGGCCACTTGAGCGCTGATTCGTCAATATATTTAGTAAATTAAAATTTTATCTTACTTTCATCGAGTAGATAATCAGATGACGTGGACTGCATTTTGACGCTGTTATCTTGAAGACTGATTGGTTCAAAGTGTCATTCCAAACTAAGACATCGATTTTATTACTGTATTATATTCCCTTTCCGTAGATATATATATAATATATACAATACATCATGTGATGATCAATAATCAATAATATTCAAATTAAGAAATGATTGTTCTAAATGTTAATTTAAAAATAATTATAAAGTGTTCTGCGTAGAATCTCTATACCTATTTCAGAAAAAATTTAATATGACAATTTATTTTCTGCATTGAATATTTGAATCCAATTTATCTTCATAAATATACTTTACAACATAAAAAAATGTGCTGCTTTTTACTAGTTTAATGCCTTGTTTTTAGCGGCATCTAATAAATTCGCAGGAAGAAAAAGAATACTATGTTTTAAAGCATATTTATTCAAAATTTTAAAGTGTGTAATATTTTATCAATCAGTACCAAATTCTTGTTACGAAAATGTTTTTTTTTCGAAAAACATTGCATAGTGTTAGACCTAATTTTTTGATTAATTTAATACATATTAAACGAGGCGATAATGACTTGGAAAATAGTATAGATATGAAGTGACGCTTTAAGCTGCGCTCTAATTAAATATTAATAATAAACGAACGTGAAAGATAAGAAAGAAAATAGCTTTATCCAATAAAAGCCGAACAAGAATTATGCAATTATAATCTGTATAATTCATTTCCTTGTTGTTTATTGTGTTTAGATTATCTACAGTCAAAGATATGCATCATTACTTCAGGAAATCGATAATAAATGACTGAAAACAGTTTCATCTCTTTTTCAAATCTGAAAATTTTATACGCGATCTTTACAAAATTCGAACGTAATATATTTTGAATCGCCTTGTTTATCTTGAGCACAGTAAACGTCAGACTGACTAACTGTCAAAACAAAAAGCAGCAGCGTCAGGGTTTCCATGTGAAACGATATTATTTCCCAATATTTTAGAGATATTATTGAATAGAATGTATTTTTAATTGTTCTGATCAAATATTTTTATGATTCATATAATAATGTAAAATTATATTTAAGGTTTTTCAACCATGAAGCTTTAAGAGGAATGAAATTAAAAAAATAAAAACTACATAAAGTTACCGCCTAATCTATTTGCTAATGATTTTTATCAACTTTCATCATCTACATTCAAGCTTGTTGTTCGAAAGTATGCATATATTATATTTTTAGCAGTAAAGTGGTTTACTGGCATATGTATTTATATATGTAATTGAATCGTATATATTAAATGAATTAATCAGATTATGGCGATTCCCGAACACTTTTTATGGCGACTTCATAAGTAGTAAGTAAGTTTAATTAAGTTTATTCATTTGATGTTACAGTGGTACTTATTTCATTAAATACTGAGTACAGAGTAGATATTTGAAAACATATAATTCAAGATAATAATTTGTGTTTTTAATATTATTTGCTATGTTTTCATTCATATTTTAATATGAACTGTCTCGTCTCCCTTATGTATACCATGAATATCTTCTGAGCAATGAATCATTTGATTTGATTTTTTCAATCATTGTTTTTTCTTCATTCATTTTTATCGTCACAACGCCAAGAATGTTGAGATATTTTTCAACTTTCTGTACGAATTTTGAGACAATAGCGGAACTAGTTCTGGTCTATAAATATTGTTTGTTTTCTTGGAACTTTCTATGTACTACCTCTCGTGAAATATGTTTGAAAGCAATGATATAATGACATTTGAAGTTATCATCAAATGGGATACTCCGATAAAGGCCAGTGGTTTTTAACATATGAGTCACAAACCAAAATTTAGTAATAGGAGATTAAGTATTTTTTTGCATCAAACGAAGTTAAAAATACAATCCGTACAAAATGAATTACTGTGTAATGAACTTGGTTTTGGAGCCACACAATATTAATTCTATTAAAATAAAGCACCAATTGTATTCTAATGCCAGATTGGAATTAGCTCGTGATTATTATAACTACAACCATCACATAATTTCGCAACTGGAGCGAGTTCATAAAAAATTTCTGCGTTATTATTATTTCAAAAAATTCAATCTATTTCCTTTTGATAATTCTTTAATGGAATATTATCCAACCAAGTTTCTTTTGGGAATGCTTTCATTTCACTCTCTTGAAGCTCGCAGATCGATTTCAATGTTGAAACATTTTACTCTTCTTCTTCGGGGCCGAGTTGATAACCCTGACATCCTTGAAACTTTAAGCTTGCATGCTCCCAGTTTCTACCTACGTGGTCGTAGCCAAGGCCAATCAATGTTCTTTGTCAGAACTTGTTTGTCACGTAGGTCATTTGAGTCGCCAGTCACAAGGGCTGTTCGGCTGATGAATGCACTGCCTGTTGATGTGGACATCTTCGGTAGTGAGCTTGGTTCTTTGTTTTTATATTTTTTCTTTTTATGTAATTTATATGTTTCTGTTCTGATCCATACATTTGTTAATTCTATATTTATTTTATTTTTTAAAATTTGTGTAAAACTTTTTGTGTTATTTTTATTAATAGTCATGTCAGTCATTAATAGCATGGCGCATTGGCGTCAGCTGTAATGCCATGTATTCTGTTTAATTTTTTACAATAAATAAAAAAAAAAATTGGTTTATTTCAAGACAGTTTTAACAAGAATAACTGTAGTAATAATTGATATTTTTGAACTTACGAAATACCCTATATTGTCGGGCATATTTTCAGGTGAGGTTGATTTTAAATGAAAGCAAATACTAAAAATCCACAAAAAATAAAATCGAAATTAACGAACAGCTCTTTTTATATAATATAATAATCGATATTTGAAAAGCACAGAGGTGATCAACCAACAAAATTGATCTTCAATTCATTCAAGTCATGAAACTTAACAGTTTACCTAAACCGTATTAGCCCGAAAGTAAAGCGATTTTTTACGAAACATATTTTATGCATTACTTTGTATCTACTTCCAAACCTCGTGTTATATCAAACAAACAGCAATATAATATATATCACAATAAATTTACAATCAACAGCACACTTTTGTAATTTTTATATAATATATAATATCTTTCCATAATTTGCCAGTTTTTTTTTATCTATAACAATAAATTACCTTCTTTCTGTGCGTCGTTGTTTTCACTCTTTCGTTTGCACATATTATTTTAAATTTCAATTAAAACAACGAATACTTTCGATTTCGCACATAAAATGGATTAATTAATTTGATTTCTAAAGCGATCCAAACACGTGGTAACACAGCGAGAACTCTTAACTGTTTAAAAAATGTATCTCGAGAATGCGTTTGCTAAAAACTGGCGTAACTTTTAAATCGGTTAACTAACTATTCACCTTGCCAGTTGAGTTATAATTTATTTACTTCAAGCAGTGTGATTTTTGATTTGTTTCTTTCCGGTTGCTTTGGTTTGATTGGACAAAAAAAGAGTAGTAATATTTCAGTTATGTAATTGGATAAGATAGTCATCAAATAAGTCACTGAATTGTCAATGAATAGTATTTTTATTGGATCGCATAATGCCTTAGTTAATATTGTATTATACAAAGACAACACTCAATATAGAATGTATGAATATACTCAATGGAGTGCTGAAAGATTTTTTTAAGCATGTCCGCTCCTAACTTGGAGTATATGGACTCCTCACGGAGTTTATCTCAACATATGTTTTTTCTACGAGAACTGCTTGCTACTCAGTTGCTCAACCTCTCTTTTTTTCGAAGAGAGTAGAGATGGAAAGGATACGAGGACTAGGACAGGACTAGCGATCAGCTAATCGCTGTCACTATGCGTCGCTCTTTGGGATAGTAAAGGTGGGATGGGATTTTCAACAACACGAACATCCATGCCTTTGAACAGATTTATCTACTGAAAAAAATCCGCTCGAACCGGGAATCGAACCCGGGCGGTCCGGCACGCAAGCCAACAACGTTGCCACTGCGCCACGGACCGGACAAAGAATTAATACATTAAAAAGTCTCAGCAAAAACCTACAAAAAGATCTTTAAGCTCACTTCAAGTCCATCTTTCTATCTTTTTCGGGAATTTCTTCCACAGTGGTGGCCAACTACATCATCGGCATGATTCAGTTAACACGTCTAGAGTCTAGAGCAGTGGCTCTCAAGTGAAATTTGGCTGTGGCCGCATCAGGAACATCAATGGTCCTACGGAAATGTCTGGTGGCCGCACCAAATTTTTGTGTTGAGTCCTTTTTGCCAAAAAGACCTAAACATGTATGTGTTGAGTTTTTGCTAACTAGCAATTCTTGATGCACAATGAAATGCATACAAAATATTTTATTTTCAGTGTCTTTGTTGACAAAATAACTATGAATCTGTTGGTGGCCGCAGTAAAATCCTGGGTGCACATGAGAACCACTGGTCTAGAGCAAAGATTTACAACCCTTTTGGCAGAAGAGCCAGTTAATCATTTTTCAGATTTTTCGAGGGCTACATGGGTAGAAGTGCATTAATTATCGTCATTTTGATTGAAAATTTGACGATTTTATATTGTTTCTCCATTGTCCGTGAAATGTTCTGAAGAAAAAATGGTGATTGATATTTGTTATATCGGGCCGCATGAAATGTCATTTCAGGCCGCATGCAGCCCGTGGGCCGCAGATTTTGCAGCACTGCTCTCGAAGAATGTTCGAGAATATAATACGAATTTTTCTCTTTTTAGAATCCACTTTCATCCTCATATTTTATGTACCACCATGAGCTACCGGTAGCTGGCGAGCAATTACTAGCAATCTTTGATCGAGATCCTCATAAATTTACAGATAATTAATAAAATGAACTACTTAGCTTTCGTGATTTCTAATTATTACATTACATACACGAAATGGAATTGAGTATGTCGACTGAAGGTGCTTGATGAAATTTCAATATCAAATTTGAATCGTTTTAATTTGGTATTTTTCCATGAGTTTTGTCGCTAACGACCCGGACTTCGCGTTAATTGCACGTTTGTATATTAAAAGTAGATCACTAAGTCTAATCTTTATTATCGCAATCTTCGAACAATCGAAAGCTTTAATATTTACGCTTTTGAATAAATTGTGTGGGTAAATTATAATTATTAGGTATTTTAAATGTAGTATTGTAAAACCGAATTACCAACTTATTGCACGGAAATGCCTACTAATGTAATAGGTGGACTTTATCCAATATATTATTAAAGAATTGATTTATTTCAATTTATAATGAATGGTATTTATTTACAAGGATAAAACAACGGTGAGTTTGGAAGATCTTCGACACAAAACAAATGAAAAGTACAAAATTCAAATTTAAGTATACATGTATTGAAATGAAATTCATTAATCAATACAGCTGATCAATTCTATTCAGCTTTGGATGACAAGAGAGGTTATTGAAAATGTTTTAAACTCTTATTTTATAAACCGTTAAACACAGCTGAGGTGTGTATGTAAATCTTGTATTTATATACCAGAAGAGCTTAAAGAAATTAATTGACATAATACGGTAAGAAAAATAACAATGTATTTTAGTTCTACATACATTTTATATATTTGTTGATAGCTATTTCGGCTTACGCCTTCGTCAGAACTATAAAAGTTCTGACGAAGGCGTAAGCCGAAATAGCTATGAACAAATATATAAAATTTATCTAGAACTAAAATACATTGTTATTTTTCTTACCGTATTATAATGGAGTTCTACCAAGTAAATGCCTACTCAATCAATAAATTAATTGACATCTGCGATTTTCAAATAGGAAGTGTTTTTACAAGTTTTCTAGTGTTCTTATCTGCCACCATCAAACTGTTTGTTTTATCCTTTGCAAATCGCATTCTTTGGTAAAACATTCACTTCTGACGAGGATATAAAATCGTTCTTAGAACTGATTGTTGATTAGTGAAAAAATAGAACCTTTTTTGAGCGTGGAATAAGTTGCATGAATGGATACAAGAAGTAATTAAATAACGTGGACGCAATATATCTTTATAAATTAAACAAAACTGGCACGCAGAAAAATATTCTTTGCAATTTACTACTGTCTTTTCATAAATAAAATTATTTAATAAGCTTCTAGTTAGAATTATATCAAACTAGTATTGCTACCCGGCGACGCTCGGACTAAGCGACCAATAATTATTTAATGTTATATCATTCGACTTGATTATATCACAAAATCTAACATCCAAAATAGAGTTAAAATAAAATCACAAACTTTATTTAATTTAATTTAATTAAAGCGACCAATAATTATTTAATGTTATATCATTCGACTTAATTATATCACAAAATCTAACATCCAAAATAGAGTTAAAATAAAATCACAAACTTTGTTTAATTTAATTTTTATTTAATTTGATGACAGGCCCCATTCTCGCCTATTAAAATGTCCAAATTCAAGGAAAAAATCTAATTTGCTGTCAAAGAAATGTCAAATAATACCTTCACGTAAATAATAAACATTATTATATTAATAAAAGCCGGGAAAAGTTCGGTAGAAGACTAATTTATTACATTTTGACTAAATGTCTTCGCCGATAAAAATTCAAACATATTTTCTTTCATATTCGTTTTTATGGCAACAATGCAAAAGGGAATTACAGACCCACAGACATACATACGCCGTTTCGGTTTTATATATAAGATTTGAATCGTTTGCGTTTGTACTTTCCGTGAGTTTTATCTCCAACGACTTACGACCCGGGTTTCTCCTTTCGGCATCTTCAGCCATTTCAAGTGCACGAATGACCTTGAACCGGGTCATGGCGACAAAACTAATGAAAATGTTCAAAACTCATCATCATCAACATTCTTTTTCTTAATTGTATTACCAATTGCCACTTAGACTACTTAGAGCACTCATTATAAATTAAAATGTATTGGAAACCAGAAGTTAAATTTCGAAATTATACATTGAAATGAGATGAAATACGACGTGCAAGAGTGGCTACATCGAAAAACGATTTTACAATGGTGAAAATGTTTGTTCGAAATCAGCAGAACATGCATGTCACAAAAAATAGGAATACAGGAAATGCAAAAGTATATTTTTATCTTTGAGTGGTTCGCGCTTGGCACTTTGAGCAATCATTCTCAATGAAGATATTTTATAAACCAGCATTTAAATAACGTTTATTTTTGTCCTAACAACAAGTTTCAGCAAACAATTAACAAAAATATATTGAATTGTTAGCTCTAAAGACTAAACCCTATGTTACGAATGTTAATAATGAAAAGAGGTGCGAAATATGTTCTTATGGTGGAGAGGGTTCAGAAGAAATTTTTGAGAATTCTATAATTGAAGACACACGGATACTACCCATGGCTTTATCCAACCGATTTTCTCTTAGGTACGTTCAATAGTTTGAATGCTCGAAGAGAAATGGACCTGGCCACATATTTCTTTCGACTTATCCGAGGCCAAAATAAGAATTCCACCATTCTTGAGAATGTTAAATTGAATGTACCTGATAATTTTTTGAGGAATCTTGAACATGAGTTGTTTGTTCTTCCAAGGAGTATAACCAGACTGTCAATGCCACTGGGAAGAGTTTTAGTGATTATTAACGAAATTGCTTCGGATGTCGACATATTTTACATGGACGTGAGTGAGTTTAGACGAGTACTATTTTTTATGTATTATAGTTGATTTTATCGGAACTCACTCGGTTGACTTCTTTGCCAATTTCCAATATATTTTCTTTCACTCGTATATCTTGTAAACTAAGTATTTTTTCTTTCAATGTTTCATCTTTTTTCACATTGCAAAAGCCATAAACTAATAATTTGTAATTTTTACAATGTAAATTTATAAAAAAATAAATAATAAAAATAGAGCAGTTAATACTTTTAGACCAACTTGCTAGTAAAGTTTATAAGTGGTTAAAATTATTCCAGTTTACAGTAGCGATGCAGTCTTTGAGTTTAAGCCCCTTATGGAAATACGATTACAGTGTTATAATAAAATAATTAATTCCTCGCACGCGTTGATGACATTAACAAGTAAATGATTTCTCTTTGAGGACATACTTTTTCATTGACGAACTCCACCGTAAAAGGAGAGCTATGATTGTTATTCGAAGTCTTATGTTATCAGTCAAAGAGTCATATCCCCAAAAATCCTGACAGTAAGAAATATCAATGGCGGATTAAGCATTTGGTAGGCCTCAGGCGCAATAGTATTTAGGAGGCACTCTCTTTTTCGTATGATAAAAAAGCATCGTAACATTTCAAAAATATATTGACTGAATTGGCATTTACTTGGTAGAACTCCATTATAATACGGTGAAAATAAGAAATAGTTCCGACGATGGCGTAAGCCGAAATAACTATCAACAAATATATCAAAAAAAATCTGTAGAATTAAAATACATTACTATTTTTTTCTCCTTATTATATCAAAAATATTTTGATAATTAATTCTTCATTGTTGGTAGTTTTTCGAGATTATAATTTATTTGATCTATCGTATGTGATCAGGAGGAAGGTATTCCTCGCAGTTCACTAGAACCAATTTAGAATTTGAACCTAGCACAACCCCACACCATACTTTATGATTTATGAACCATCGGTTTTTCAATATTAATACAATTTAAAATACAATTTTCGGTGTGATATCTTAATATATTCTACACCAAATATTTATCCGTTATTAAAACATATTATGTGGGCTATAATATATAAGTTATTTTTGAGGACCCCAAAACTTGGAGGCCCCAAGCATGCGCCTCTTGCACTTATGGGGTAATCCGCTACTGAGAAATATACTATTCTCTTTCACTCAGGTCCATTTTCAATGTGTATTCGTTTGTAGAGTTTGTACCTAGCTGAAAACAAATTTATTCGGGAGCCTGATGAGAGTTTATTGAAAATAAAATGTTTGCGATCGAGATGACCGGAGAGTGATTGCGTTGTTAGCCATAAACCTGATAAGTTTTTAAGGCCAGTTAAGTAATACTACAATTGCCTTTTTTTAAATATCGATTTAATGCAAAGTTTATCTAAATGTCAAATAATTCGCGCGCATTAATCGATGAAAGATAAGTATGCGATAGCAAAATTATTTCGTATTGTCATTGTACTCTCTTATTGTTTAAATTATTCATTTATAGATCATCTTTTAATAAACTAACTCATTTATACAATATCACGCACTGGGACTTCTTCAGAAAACAGATGTTCTCAATATTTTATGCTCAAGAACACATAAATAGAAATGCGTAATAACTAAAGATTTTATTCTATTCTACTTTAGATATTTACGGAAATTTATTTAGTAATCTATATATTGAAGAAAATACAATACATGTCATTACAACTGACGCCAATGCACCATACATTTGACATATATATAAAAGTTCATAATACAAATTATAGGTTTATTGCTTTTGTAATGTGAAAAAAGGTTAACACATTGTAGTCATCAGAAGAGAGAGGAAAAATAAAATTACATTGATAATTGGCAAAGAAGTCAACCGAATGAGGTCCGACAAAATCAACTTTTATTCATAAAAAATAGTACTCATCTGAACTGACTCGTCAATGTGAAATATGTTGACATTCTAAGCAATACCGCTGAAAATCGGTAAAGCTCTTCCTAGTGGCATCCCCATTGGTAGACTGTGATATATACATATAAATGGGCTAATGAATACATTATCAAATGATAATTTCCAGGAAGGAACTCGATCTTGGGTTAGGCATTGCAATACGGGACGGATATGCCAATACCAGTATTGCAAGAATACAAGAAACTAAATGTTATAGGGAAATTAGCTCAACGCCTTGATATGGCAATCCCAATCCCGGATCGTAGAACAAGAGATGACTGCTGTCAGTTGAAACAATCCATGTTAAGCTGGTTTAAATGTCTCAAAAGATGCAATAGAAAGAGAAAATTTTGACCTAGCACAGAGGATCCCAGCCTTTTCTCATTTGGCTATAGTTCGTAATTAAATTCCTTACTTTTCACGTCAGCCAAACTCAACAGGTTCATTAGAATCAATATGCATATATTTACATATGTATGCTATATAAAAAAATGAATCCAACAATTTCTCACTAGTTGGGAGCCCCTGACCTAACACGTAAGAATCTAAAATGCCACCAATCATAAAAACGTTTTATATTCAACGCAATAAAATAAGCTAAAACCTTCGACGATCAAAAACTGAGCAAACCAATAAAGGAACTTATAATTCATATAAGCATTAGTTTTAATTATATGAAAAACAATGTGATTTGTATACGAAATATAATTATAAAAATAGCATTCCTGGTAGTTATTGTATTTAGCTTCTACCCAAAAAACCGTTGGAGATTGATGCAAAAACCTCCAAATGGACAATACCCACTTTCGTAAAAGAATAATAACGCATAGCATTATCAACTAATAAACTTGATAAATTTTCAGTTGACTCGCAATTTGACAAACCGGACTTGACCAAATAAATCTGATATGAAATAAGAAGGGCTGTGGAGTCGGTAAAAAAAAGTTCGAATCCGACTCCAGCATTTACCAAAACCACGACTCCGACTCCGACTCCAACATTGACCAAAAACACGACTTCGACTAAAAAAAATTAATATCGTCACTTTTTTTTTGCCCAATTTTTACTATTTATGTGTATTCAATTAAATATCAACCCTGCCAATCCGGCCAATAGCCAAATTTTACATATTATATGCAAAAATAAAAATTTCAAACTTTTCAAAATTTCCGACTCCGAGTACGACTTCAGCCAAATCGCCGCGACCGTGAGAAGTCTTCAAATCAAGGCATACATAATGTGATTTATCCAGTTCTCTTCTAATCACTTTCTCGTATGAATACCCTAGTTGTAAAAGAGAGATTAGCAATTGAATTATATTACAACCATTATCTGTCAGATTAAGTCTGTAAGGTTTAATAAAAATGCTACCTTTACACTAATTATTCGTTCCTGTCAAAATTTTTGAGTATCGCTTACCGCACTATTTTGCGAAATCTTAAATAATTTAAAAGCACAGAGGTTCAATTCTTGGAACAGAAAATAGCCGGTGTGCTAAAAGACATTAATCTCAAAATAAATGACATTATGCAATTTCCATTGTCCTTGACGAAGCCAGTAAAAACTGACTCATTTTTAATATGCATTGGTATGACAATTTTAAAATAAAACTAATAGCAAACATTAAGCATTTTCATAATATGAATTGTTTTTAGTTGGCAATACTTTTTCTTGTCGAACATAAGGTATTATATCTCATTGTTGAAATAAGATAAAGCTTTTACAAGTGACATAACTGTCAATAGTTTGTTTCCTCCCTTGGGGATAAGAAAGAGTTTATATCTACGGCTTTGTCAAGAATGACATATTCTCATTTCGGCCTTACATAAGCTTCGAGTAAATACTCAATCGTTCGTATTCGCATTTGCAATGAATAAGTAATATTTAATAAGGGCGATCAAATTAATAAACGCCATCACATATACATATTAATATCTAACACAGATTGAGACATTAGATAAACCCACGGGTAATATCCATTAAAATTCAGTTAGATTAGTCAATATAGCATATTAATTCGTAGAGCGGTTGATCAAACGTTCCACTTCTGTACCAAAAAGCAATTTTATTTGGTCTTGACATTGCATCTTGAATAATAAACAAATATAACCGCGGTCAAAATCAAAATAAGAAAATAACACAATTGGTATAACAGTTAACTGTTATATCAAGGCGGTAAAAATAGGAAGCTTGGAACAATAAAACACGAGTAGTCCTTAAGAAATACAACAGATGTAGATAGTTGATAACGGATTTAATTGATTATTATTCGTCAATAGTTTATTATTTTTTAAAAGTAGGGTTATTGTGGAATAAGGTCAGATGTCTCTGCAGATAATGAAATAAACTATTTACTGCCATCTATTTAGTATCCGAAGAAGACGACCAATTTAAAATGGCAATGGAATCTACGATGCGTCACTGTTCGTCGAATAGATAATGGTCATCAAAATTATGTTTGTTGATTTTAGACAGAAGCTTGATATTTTTATTGGCTTACTATAGAATTATTATTTTAAGTATTTTATTCCACACATTGATTGTTTTTATCCATGTCTGCTCCCAATGTGGAGCATATGGAGGAAATAAGTTTAACGGCACCAAGGATCTGTACGTGTAAGATTATAATATTCTTCGAAATCATTCTTTCAAAAGATGGGGTGCACATTTGAGATGGCCTATTATTTTATTTCCTGTTCCCATTTCCATCAATTATTTTTGTCACTGTATCCGAGACTTTTTGCATTAAAAAAAATAATAGCATATAATCCCAGGTACAATAAAGAGTCTGCGGTCTAGTGTCAACATCGTTGGCTTCGGTAGCGGAGCTCACGGGTCTGAATTATATTTCGGACAGTTTCATAAAATATTTTTCATTCGGATGTTTTACTTCCGTTCGATGCCACGGATATCTGCAATGTTTAAAATGGCCTCCCAGCCATCCGATCCTTAATATGGGGGGTAGCGAGAAGGGCGTGACCACTGGTCATATCCTAAAGTTACTAGACTTATCCTTTTATTCATATTCTCACAAAAAAAATACTGACAAACCCTTTTATGAGTCCATATAATCCACATTAGAATCGGGCATGGTCAAAAGTTTTTATTCGTACATCGTTTTGATGATTCATCCGGATAATGGGTAATATTGAAATTAAGCCATTATTCTTTGTCAGTCATGGTGAACATTGGGTAATTTTAGATGCATTAATATGATCAAGAGGGTGATGCACGGACTGTATTATCATTTGCAATGTCTCCTCTAACCTGCGCCGTTTAACCACCGTGCACTCTTTCTATGTTGTCGCGCATTCGAAAAAAAATTACATAACGATCTGATAAATATTGCTTAAAATATCTTAAAATTTCACAAATAGAGAAGTATAATTTACACATTGGCTACGGGGTTCGAGGCATACGTGTCGTTACGATTGGTGCTTCGAGATCCCCGCTGCCAATATGTTAATTCAACATGCTGCGTTGTTCCCAACCACCACCCGCCACGGCCGTACGTTCTGGTTTCAGCAGACGTGTCCCGTGGCGTAACAACGTGAAGCGTATCTGTTCATTTTTGATCGCAGGAATTGTCCGAGAGCAGAAGCTCAAGTACTTGGAGGCTTGCACTTAAGTGTGCTGACTGTCTCTATCATTTAAGTTTAAAATATTAAAAATGCAAAACAGTGAAATGACTCTAGTTTCCGATCGCGAAGCGGGGGGACTATACGAATAGGTCTGCTCTGTTGCCGTACGACGCCGCAAATTTGCTGAAGGCCGCGTAATTCAATTTACTTGCCACCAAGTCCAACATGCTATTAACATTTATCTTTTTAACCCATTTCCACTCTCAATGTGGGGCATACGGCCACCTAATGAAGCCTCTCGATGATAAAAATTATGCCACGCATTTGTTGGATTGGACTGGTCAGTCTTTGAATTTTCCGCGCGGCTCATTTCTCATATATATATATATATTTTTTTTTAAATTTTTTTTTTTAAAAAATATTTGTCATTACAGCTTGCGCCAATGCGCCAAATATTCTTGATTGTGAAAGTCATACGAGATTAACTCGATGATAAATAATAAATCAGTTGTGCACAAAATCAACGATAAATAACATACACCCAGCCCAAGATCTCTTTTTTCAATTGTAAAAAATCCAACCTTGCCGATAATTGAAATCGGGTCCCCTGATCACTAGGACAAAGCTCTTGCCACTAGACCACAGGGACCGACAATATTGATCGCTTATGCCGGTTAAAACGACAAACCACTCTTTAAAACGTTTTGTTTGTGACAAATAAGAATGGTTTTAGGCAAAAGTTGTAATTTTCAATTTCTTGCTTTTAATGTTATATTTGTACTATTGATTTAATAAAATATATGTATATACTACAGTACTAGGTAAGCGATAATCAATAATGCTGTATTTATAATATAAACTGGCGAAGAATAAGTTTTCTATAATTATTACATACATACAAGGAAATTTCTCACGATATTTTACAAATAAAATATTCAAAAATATGTAAACTTTACCAGTTAAATCATGCGTTGCAGAAATAAATTTGCAAATAGAAAAAATATAAATTTTAATAGTTTTGCCGTGATAATATTATCTAATTGGGTTGATCAAAGATGTCACTGAAATCAACATACATATTCTTTTGAGTCACTCCTCATCAAACCTGGCCGTTTGAATTGCAATTAAATTTGAAATTAAGAATTTTCTATCCTTTCCTTCCCGGTGGGTGAGACAGTCGACCACTTAATATTAGTGATACAATGTGTAAACTTTAGTATTCTTAGATCATTGTTTTTACACCTTTTGCAGTAAAAAAATATGATTTCTATCGACCAGCTTCGTCGCAATTAAATAAAAAAGAAAATAAGTCGGTTTATTATTGGTTGAAAACGATTTATATCGTCGCTACAATTTACCAGGAGTCAAACTTCACTGCCCATACGCGATAAGATAACGTTATCTTATCTTAAACGCGCCTTGTTCAAACGTGCGTTTAAAATCAAACGGATGCTTATTGCCTTAATAGGCGTAGATATCTATAAGAAAACTATCGATTTTTATCCATATATATATTTTAGGACGTTGTATAAAGATACATTAATGCATAAAATAACATTTTCTAAATGCAATCTATGCCAATAAAGCCATACCATTGGAGTATTTTTCGACCTCCCTTCGGATCATGCACTATTTTTTAGGGACCGCCATTCGAAGGTTAAAATTGCCACAATATTTTACTTTGTACACTATTGACCAGTGGCGGATTATTCCCTTGAAAGGCCTCAAGTGCAATTTAATTTTGTAGGCCCTCTTTTTTTGAATGCAAAAAAGCGTCGTAAAATCACTAATATTTTCCTATTGTGTGTGATCGTGAGTATGGCTTGAACAATTAACGGTATTGCCCGCAGTTCACAAGAAACAATTCAGTACTTAACACACCTGCACACCGTACTTTACAATATATGACCTATCGGTCATTCAATATTACTGTTTTGAATATGCATTTTTCGATGCGAAAGCATAATATAATATTCCAAACCAAGCACATGTGTCAAAACTATTTTTCGAAACAGGTAATTGGAGCTTTTTCAGTGTGTGCTATTTTCGAAAACCCCAAGATTTGGAGGCCCCAAGCGCGCGCCCCTTTCGCTCATATGGTAATCCACCACTGTATTTGACCTTAAACTATGATCACGTGAGCCTATATATTACATAATAATATACATATGTATATATAATAACTACCACAAAATAAATAAATTGCTTTCAATGGACACTACCAATTATTTGTTGTATGCCCTGGTATATGGGCTGTGAAGTCAGAGTCGTCGCGGCATTTTGGCCGAAGTCGTACTCGGAGTCGGAAATTTTGAACAGTTTGAACTTTTTATTTATGCATATATGTAATATGTTAAATCACTACTGGCAAATGTGAAATTATCGGTTAATACCATGGGTCGTCAACCAGGTCCGTACAGCCCAATAGTGGGCGGTGAAGGCTTCCGTGGTGGGCGGTGGGTGAATTTTGCTTTCATCCCAAATTTTTTCACCCGTATACTGTATTGACATAAAGCAATATTGGTGGGCGGTAAGGAAATTTTACCATGAAAAATAAACGAAAGTCGGCAGTAGGCATAAAAAGGGTGTCGACCACTTGTTTTACACAATTGAATGTCGGTCGGTTCCTGTGGTCTAGTGGCAAGGCCCTAGCGATTAGGTGGGTCCGGGTTCAATTTCCGGCATGGTCAGATTTTTTCAAAAGAAATCTTGGACTTGTGTATGTAATTTTTCGTTGAATTTTTCATAACACATTCATTATTTATCATAGAGTTTATCTTGTATGACTTTCATAATTTAAAATATTGGCGGATTGGCATTACCTGAAATGCCAAATATTATTTTTGATTAAAAAAAAAAGGGAAAGTCTTCTATAATATATATAATAATATTATATTGCTTTTAAATAACTAACTTTAATTTTCAGCGAATCATTAACAGTGGCTGCCGAAATTCAATGAAATGCCTAAAGTTTTACGTCGCAAATTATTATTAAATATTATTTGTATTTGCACATTTTTTGAATAACTGTCACACATAAAAACCGTGCATTAAGAAAAAAAAATATCACTCTATTGATATTTGCAATTCTTATATTTACTACATGCATAATCAATAATCATTCAAATGACACCTACGGCTTGAATCTATTTGTTGATTTAAGTGGTAACGTTTTCCTTATAATGTTTCATAGAATTCTTCGTGTTTTATGAAAGAAATTTTGTTCATTCGAGGAAATTGTATGTCTTTATTGATATTCTAAAAGTGGCATGCTATAAATTTTTACTATTCTCATATTTATTAAACAATTATAATCGGGGAATTTAGGGTCCGTGGTCGAGTTGTCAACATTGCTTGTTTCTGATGAGGAGCTTTGTTTATATGTAGATAAATGGTTTTTTCAACCGATTTCGCAACCAAGGAATGAATCTTCATGTTGTTTATCCCTCGCAACCGACCGATCCTTAATTAAAATACAGCTCAGTGAGAGCGATTCTCTTACCATGACTTATTTTCCAGTCTTATTCTTTTCTATATAATCTCTAAGAAAAGAGAGGTTGAGCAGCTACTTGAGGGTTACAAGTAGAGACTCCAATTCGAATATCGAATACTCGATAATCGAGTATTTTGAAAAATACTCGAGTAATACTCATAATTTATAACTGAAGTTTTAGAGTCTTACGTGTGGATTTAATTGTAAGGTAATATTTTTATTGTTGTTGTTTTGCCCTTGACTATGCTATATGAGATTTTTATTTGCTACTTTTGTTTTGGGTTACCGAATTATCTTATTAATGAATAGAGACAAAATAAATTATGAAAAATAATCTTTTGGTTTGCCGACTAATGGATGCAGCTGAAGAAGTTATACACAAATTTGAATTAATGATATATATTTTGGCACATCTGAAACTACTCGAGTAGTAAAAATACTACTGGATACTCGAGTAGTTGAGATGGTTGAGATGTCGAGTAATTGCAGTCTCTAGTTGTAAGTTTTTCTCATAGAAAATCGACTGTTAATATTGAAACCGCCTTATGTGGTAGGTCATCAGAACTCTCTCAAACGATCTATTTTTCACCTCAGTCTATGAGTTTAAGTCGATATCAGGAAATAAATTCATTCTAATAGTACTATATATTGAAATCTATAGCGATTCAATATAGAGTAATTTCAAATTTGTAGAAGAGACATTTATGCGGACGTCTCGCTCTAAATGTCTCTCTTTCACGCCCTGAGTGCATGAGAGTGCATGGTACTTCATGCAAAGTTCTATGGGCCATAAATAATGGCTTATCGGGTGCACGTGTTAACGATATTTTTGTAACGGTTGCTACCTAATGGAACCGCTTTTTTTCATACAGTTGGCAGTGAGAGATTGGACAGCATTGATAATGCATGCGCATAATCCTCTCCCTACGGATAAAGTTTAGTAAATTCGTGATATCGCATTTGCAATTATATTAGTCGTGTGTTATGTATTGTAGAACGTAACGTGTATTGTTAATCTATCTGTGTTACATCCGTGTGTAAAGTCTGTGAAAATTCGTAACAATTAAATAATGGGTGCTAACCGCACCCAAATAACGCTTTTTGATCGTCTTTTGTTTATAAGAGCACCATGTTTCTCCTACTCCGTTCCCAAAATTCCTCTCCTGAGTGTCGGATAGGAGGCTCCTTCTCGATTTACAAGGGAGCCGAATCAAGGACTTATCAATATAAACTGCATTTAAATTTCATATGCACCGCATTGGCATCGAAAATTGTAACATAAGTTGATTTTACTGCAGCAAAGTGTGTATATGATTAAAGAAAATTGACAGCATATTAAATAACGCGATGTCATTTAAACATTAAATATGATCATACATATATCACTTTAAAGGTGTTCACTGTCAATACTTGGTGGAAAGGCATTATAATAAAAATAATAATACATTTTTATTATGATCATATATGCTTTTTTTATTTTAACTATAATTCGTCGAATTTTTTTCCTTCTTGGGCCATTGCAAACAAAACGATGTGTAATGTAGGGCAAAACGGTGATTGACGGCCCGTTTCTCCTTCTTTTTAAGCAATATTACCTATCCAAGATTAGCCCGAGGAAGAAAGTCTCTGATTTCTGATTCTCTTAAATTCTCTCCCACCCCTATCCGATCATAATAAACTCATTTTTAGCTTCATACCTCTATCCTTACTTATTATCAAAATGGAAGCTGAGCAGCTGAGCAATATGCAACTATTTTCATTGAATACTTTACGGGAAGCGTTTACTCTCAGTTATAGGAATTATAACTAATTTCTGCCTATTTTCAATTCACCCTTATCCAATCATTAAAAGGGAAGATCGATACGCTACTCAATAGTCCTGCTCTTGTCGTGTCATATTTTCTCCGAAAAGGGGAGGTTGAGCAACTGAGTAAAAAGTACAGTGAACCCCCGATTCTACGTTTTTCATGGGACCGTAAAAAACATGCGATTAATGCGGGAAAGTTTTAAATATGAACTAAAAAAATATACTTTTCAAAAAATTCTTATTATACCTATAACATACATTACAAAAAATCCTTAGCACTGCGTTGCTTCTTTGCACTTCAATTTAAACAAATTCCCCTCAAATTCTCATATTTTTTTAACATATTCATCTATATCCTTGAAGTAGAAATATATTTTTATTATTTCGAAGGCTAACAACGCTGCTGTTAATGTCATTCCATGGTTCATCATTGCGTTTTTCGCTATCTTCTTCTACAGCAGTCTCAGTTTTTTTCTACGAATCGATTGGAAGGGTTTGAATGTTTATTTAAGAAATTTTCAACCAAAACTGTCAATCGGGATAATATTTGTGATGGGACCATAATTTTAAGCTTAAAATCGAGGAAATCTAGAAATCGGGCAACGGTAAATACGGGAATTTTTAACATTGTTCTTATGGGTGTTTCGACGGGACTATAGAAAATGAACGGACAACGCGGGAAAACGTATAATGCGAGAACGTAAGATTGGGGTTTCACTGTATTTAACTCTTGCATTAGGAGTCCATAAGTTTCACATTGGGAGATATGATTAAAAAATATTGCCGTTCAAAATATGATATCTTTTCTTATTTCACTTCTCAGGCTTTTAGTACCTTTCCTGAATTGTGTTCTACGAGTAGTGGTTATATACAACAGCGCAATAAATAAAAACACAAATGTACGTTTTAATAAGATTGTCTTGTATTTGTATTTACTGGGTTTTTATAATTAACACATCTCCAACCCTCGTTCACAACAATGAATAAACGTTTAATCGTTCTTATTTTTATTTTTTTTGTATAAATAATAACCACAAATATGTTTCTTTAATAATTACAATAATAGATATTTTACAGAAAATTATTTACATGTTTATTGAGCAATGTCACTGGTATGCATCCCATATTTATTTATTTTTAAGTACAGGATCTAATATTATTCACAACTTAACATTATTATAATAAAAGTAAAAAATATGTTTGATTCTCACGACAGACCGTTGTTTGGTTAAAAGATTAATGAAATTATATACAGCAATAAATCAAATTGTAAATTAAAATGTTATATCTTTCAAAAAAGTGTATAAAAAAGTACACACACAAATATACTACCGCTTAAAATCGTACAAAAATATTTTTTGGAAATGACAGGATTTTATGTATGTACATTTGACCTTCGAAAAACAGCAAACTTCTGATGGTGAAAAATAGCTAAGTCCGGATCTCATCCGTTTTTTTTTTAATTGTTTCGCGATTTAAAACAAAAGTATTTTAATATCACATTGAATAAACGGAAGTTACTAGCAGTATTATAGATTTAGCTAGTTGAAATGGACGAAGATATCTTCTTTTCGATTTTAATTAACAGAAACAACTCATATATGTTGGATTATCAGCGTGGCAGAGTAAACCTATTGTATCAGACATATTTGACTCATAATGAAAAATAAAGAAATAATTAGTTGATATACATAAAAGCAATTTTTATAAATTGGAGTTAAAACATTTACGTTCTGATGAGTCTTATTAGCAGGGCTTTATTTTGAAAAAAAAAGGTGCCGGAATTACTTCATGTCAAGTTTTTTTACTAAATAAAATAACTCATCTCATTTGGCTCATTAAAATACCATATTTTATCATTCCGACTAATTATATAAATATAGATTGTAATTACGAAAGCGCAACCATTGTTTCGTCTAGTTGATTTCGAAACTTTGAAAACAAAAAAATCGCGACAAAAGGTGCTGGAACGCCGTTCCACCGGGTTAAATGGGAAAAAAGCCCTAAGTATCTAAATTTTTAAAGCTGATTTTAATGTTAGTCAATGATAATATTTTAAGTTGAATTAGTGAGCGTAGCGTAAAATAGGGATTTAAAGAAATGAAAAATCTCGTATGCTTATGAGAAAAATACTAAGTAACTCTATTCCACACTTGGCCAAATATAAATAAAATCAAAATATCTACAAAGATAATAAAAAAAAAACTTGTTATTTGTTAATTTTAGACGACACTATTTACAAACAATTATCTCCTAAGCATTAACAAGCGGCATATGTTGTACAGTACATTCAACGAATTTTACAAATAATCTTCTTTAAGTACATTATTATTGTATTTACTTAAGGACTCCAAATCTTATAATAATCACTATAAAAATGCAAATTTAAACTAAGGATAAAACAATTAATAATACTTCGTATTTATTAACTACGCACGTTTTTAAATCTTTTAATGTCTTAAAAATCAGATCTTTATTTAAAAATATATTTTTTCAACATTGGCACTTGAATGGAAGATTTTTTACATTGTATGTTAATTATAATTATTTAAAAAAGGCACATACATAAGTAGATTCTTATAAACTTCAAAATTACTTTTCTAAAAGATCTATCAATTTGTATGAAATGTCTGATCGATAAAAATAGTATTCAATTTAAAACGACTGATACAAAAGTACAAATGATATTATAAATTATGGCACGAATTCATTATTTATAATTTGTAATATTTGAAACAAAGCGTTCTATTTACACTACCATTATTTGCCTGCGGCGCTGTTGAAGTTTATTGTCTTTAAATGTCTAGCCAAAAATAAATATTAATAAAAATACTATTTATTCGAAAGTTTTTCAGAAATCCAAAGTTATAGAAATGGTGGGTTATACGATATAATATTGAAGCCAAAATTGTATGGATCAAAAGACTATTGAGATAGTGACCCAGGGGCTGGGCATGGCAGCTATATACATACATATATGGTGACCAAATAAAATAATTCAAATATACATTTTTAACAATACACTATATGTACAAGAATAATATTCCTCACTTTGAAGCTAATTTGGGATTTATATTTTGAATAAAATCGTTGAAAATTACTCAGTCACTTTAAAGACCAATTTCATGAATATTATATTGCAATACATTTTCTTTTTCAATTTACGTATATTACAAAAGATTTTCATGATTTAGACATAGAAGATTTGTGATTGAGACACAAATTACAAACTGTAAAGTTTTACGAACCTTCTTTGAATAAAAAATAAAAATAAACAGAATTTGACATATTTTTGAACGGCTTTTTGAAAACATTCTTTTCCATTGATTAACCAGTATATGTTACAGTGAAACTGTATTTTCAGTGAAAATGTATCAAGTAATAGATTTGTATGTCGACATGATTTCACTGGTCACGATCATTGAAATTATTGGCCCAAGTCGATGATTTGCCGGCCTAAAATTATGGTTTGCTTCAAATGAAACACAATCAGTCCCTTTCATAAAAAGAGAACCAAAGAAAAACACAGACAAACATTGGGTTAAGATAGGGCGGTCAAATTTAATTTCAATGACAGGTTGGGGAAGTATATATTTTCACTGAGAATACAGTTTCACTCTAATATATACAAATATAATTACACAAATAGTTGTGAATTAAGCACATATTTATCACATTTTTGTCCATGTGGTGATAATTAACTATAGTTCCATGACCAAAAATAGACAAGTACAAAAATGCATAACTCCACATTGAAGCTAAATGGACGCAATATAAATAACAGATAGTCAATTAGCTCTTCTCTATCTACAGATTTGGACTTGAAACCTTTTGTCTGAAACTCCGTAGATTTCACCCAAAATAAATCTTTCCAGATCCACTACACCTTCACAATGTAACATTTTCCCTGCTAGTATGTTTTGTGTACCCCTCATCTGGAGTCCATGGGAAGACACAGGGCTTCGAAATTTGGGTTCTCGGTGGCATATGCGGGTGCTTTGGGGCCGAATTTGTAGACGAGGCGGGCCGTGGGCACGGACAGGAGGACCTTCTGCTTGTAGTGGTACCGCATGGCTCTGCTGAATTTTTCGAACGACATTTTACCGTTGTTTCTCTTGGCGCCCCACAGTTTGGCAACTTCGTCAGCCTTCACGAATCTGAAACAAGGAAATAAATCGATTAGATTTTTTGTTCATCGATTATTGTTTTACTTCGATTTTTTTAGAAGTTGAGCGAAGATGTCGCTAGGGCCACCAATTTGCTAGGTAGTCTCAGTAATCAAGTGGTTTATAATGCCATTCAACCAAGCATTGACCGTGGACACATCAAAAGTGATATATGATCATACTTAATGTTTAAATGACATCGCGTTATTTAATATGTTGTCAATTTTCTTAAATCATATACACACTTTGCTTACTAGCAATATATTAAATTTAAGAATTATAGATAATGTGTAAAAATAAAATCTTTTCCATGTGAATAAAAAATGTCACTTTTAAGGTGTTCACTGTCAATTCTGTCAATTCACTGTCTTTCCTTTATTTATTTTTAATTTGTAAGAATTGATATAGCTTTTATTCTGTTCACAGGAAACAATGTCGTTGGCTCAATTGAAATAATTACCGGGATTTCCATCTAATAATGGTTGACAGACATGCAGATTTATTTATTTTATTAAATGCACTCATTTTTGAGCTTTTACTTTGTTAATGATAATTCATATTTAATTGATTTTTTATGTATAAGTTTGCATTGCTAAGTGGTCTTCAACCTTTTATTTATAGTCTATTTGCTTCATTTGTTTGCATAGTTGTTTTACCAATTGTTTGTTTGCCTTGTTTTTCATACTTTGTATAAATATCACTGTTTTATTGTATTTCTTATCAGTTGACAATGCTCGCCATTAGCGAAACCGGTCCTGATCAAATAAATTGTATGTGGAAAAATTACTAAAAATTTTTTATTATTTTTTTTATAATAAAAAATGTATTAAAAGTTTAATCTAAAATTGACAATTAATTTTTTTTTTTGGAATTGACCAGTTTTGAAAATTACCTCCTGAAATATACGGACATACGTATGTTGTTGCTAACGTATCGTTCAGTGCGCTTTGGATGGCGTGATTCATGTTTTGCATTAATTTCGCAAGGCTTAATGTTTTAGGCAAATATTCGAAATCTATTAATACCCCAAGAGTCGCGTGGTTGCTTCTCATAGGTGTGACTATGGTCACGTAGTCATTTTCGATAGATATAAACATATGATAGTATACCAGGTTGGGGACTGGTATGCAAATTTTGTTTATAAATCTCACCGCGCGTATTGGTTTATTTTATTGCCATCCGAATATTATAATTTGAATATTCTCAGACGATTTGGCACTTTTTTTTTTGTCGCAATATTATTTTTATCGCCGATATATTTTTAATGGGACACACCTATGGTAATTTTAGCAAACACGTGTTTGCACTTTTCGTAAATTCGCCGAAATTTAACACATCACACTTACAGCAGCGATTGATATATTTTGCAGCAGTTTGCGTTTTATATTGTCTTAATTGATCTGTATAACGCACAGCATGATGCGTATTAGATTGTGTGTATGTGTGAATGTTTAGAAAATTTTGACATGAACCATTGCCTTCAGAATAATGTGAAAGATTTATTATATAGATTAGTAAATCGCCACTTAATTAAACGCATTTATAAAAATCAAATACAAGATTGTGTAAGCAACCTTCTAGAAGAAGATCCACGCTCTCGCATTCAAATCACTATTAAAAGACTCCTTACGATAAATTCTAAAATCGCAATTACTAAAAAGGGTTGTCATGTTTTATTGCACGCTCACGTTCAGTATTCGTAGGGGGTTTCTGAAATATATTTTAACCATTCAAGACTTTCAATGAGTTTTTCTTTTTGTTATTAATATTTTTATATGGTGTTGCCATTCATCGTTTTTGCTCGCCTGGAAAGATCCACAATTGATATTTTTATGTTGCTTCTTATCGCACGCAATTCAGTAGTCGTTAGGGGTTTTTGAAATGTAATGATATTGCATGACTAAAGCTGAGTTTTTTAATTGTGAAAAATATTTATGGTATACATATACATATATATTTATAATAATTACTATCTTAGTTCTGACGAAGGCGTAAGCCGAAATAGCTATCAACAAATATATAAAATAATTTATGTAGAACTAAAATACATTGCTATTTTTCTTACCGTATTATAATGGAGTTCTACCAAGTAATTGCCTACTCAATCAATATATTTATAATAGTTGCAGAGTACATATTGTTTATTTATGCTTTGACCGAGAACTCTAACAGAAATAACTGAAACTTATTTTAAGAATTTTACTATTTTTTTTTTATATAATAGTCGCTTATTTATCAATTTATATTGATTCACCTGTCAAGGGCTTAATAATTATATTTACCTAACTACAATATTGTAACAATATTGAAAAAATACCTAAGTAACAATATTGAAAAAATCCTTGATTTTATTTTGTTTTATACAGTTCCGAGAATGTATTAGTAGAAAAGCATTGTTTGTCAACATGTCGACACCTTACTTAGAAAAGGTTCTTACTGCACTTGACACTGTTTTGAGATATGAGCGTTTGAACTTTCGATTGATTAAAATTCACTTGTAACAATTAGCAAGTAAAAATGCTTCAAATTACTTATTTTAAGCATATTTTTTCACAACTCTTGCTGAGAAATAATGATTTTAAAGATCTAATGATGACAATCTTAGAACTTTTTCAAATAAATTTAGCAGCAGTAGCATCTATTTAGTTGCATTGCAACTCTGGATTTCTGCTAACTTTGTTATTTAACCATAGATAATTCTGAAATTCATATACATGTATAATAGAATGCGGTAAATACAAATACAGAAAAGTCATTTCAGGCAATAATGTCAACTATTAACTTTTCAGAGTAAGGTAACAACATAGTGGAATAGCATTATGGTAAAAATACTAACACATTTTTAGTTCTTATACCACATTGGACTTGACACGTGATGAGCGAAACCGGTCCTGAACACAATCAAATTCAAATAAATTTAGTAAAAACAATTTGCAGATGCAGTGCAACTCCGTTACTCAACCATAGATAATTCTTAAATTCATATACATATATGATAGAATGCGGTAAATACAAACCATCCTAGTTTAATATTCGTGACGGACTGGCTGGTTCGAGTCCCGGTACGAGCAGACGATTTTTACGTTACGACAGCGATTAGTAACTCCGTAATTTAATAATATATGATTCTGACGTTATCATATATGCTAGAATACGATTAATGCAATGTCATTTTGGGCAAAAATGACAATTAGAACCCTTTCAAAGCAAGGTAACGATGTATATACAACTTGTCTCTTTGCGGTCGTATCACGAGTGTAATTTAAATGCTAACTCTTGGCGAAGTACCCAACCTCGACGATCAAAATATTGAACTCTGAATACCTTCCGAGAATTGGCAAAAGATCGACCAAAAAACGACTTAAATCGAAGTAAAAAAAAATCGGAATTCTCGGACAAAGTGCCCAACCTATCTACCTGAAAATCAACGAAATGTATCCTTTGAAGTCAAAGCTATTTAAAATAGTTTTCGAAAAAACGATTAACTTTATAAATGACAGGGTTAATTGTTTTTATGATGTTATCAAATGCCATCGCATCGTCAATAAATTATGTCTTTTTTATGCAGATTAAAATCTTGATTTATTGAATATGTATTCAAAGATGCAATAAAATCGTTGAGTTGAATACAAATTTAATATCACTTTTATTTGAGTACTTTATGATAATCTGTAGATGATTTGGGATCGCTTTCCAAGTAAACTAATTAAATTTAAAATTAATCCATAGTTAATTAATTACTTAAAAAAACTCATTAATAATAGGTCGGATAAAACCCTAGATTCATTTTAGATATTCCCATGTTATTATCTGGTCATTAATATTTTCAAAAATCCCCATAATTATAACAAACCCACTTAATTCATTGAAACTTATATACATTGAATTTTCGCTAATTTACATTCTAATATCCATTTTTGTATATAAACGATACAAACGGTTTACTACGCGTCAATTCAAGTACATCCGTGCACTTGAAATGCTTGAAGATGCCGAAAGGTGAAACCCGGGTCGTTAGCGACAAAACTCATGGAAAAGTACAAAATTCAAACAATTCAAATTTGATATTGAAATTCCATCAAGCACCCTCAGTCGAAATCCTTAATTATACTTTAAAAAACTTTGCGATAGTCCGAAGATGCCCCTGAAAGACGCAAAACACATGTCACAATTAGTAACACAATACGTGGAATAGTTATTTTATATTAAAATGAACTTCAACAAAGTTACGGCCGAAATATTGATCGATAAAGTAGTAATGTTCACGTGATTGAGAAAAAAATCAAAAAAATTGTCTCACGAAAATTCGACGAAACTATTTCTTCGAATAAGAAATTTGGGGAAATAGTCCAAAAGATACGATACCTGTGTATATGTTACAGTGAAACTGTATTCTCAGTGAAAATATATTCTTCTCCAAGCTGTCATTGAAATTAAATTTGACCGCTATATCTTCAGCCCAATGTGTGTATGTGTTATTCTTTGGTTCTCTTTTTATGTAAGGGACTACTTGCTGATTTTGTTTCATTGAAGCAAACCATAATTTTAGGCCTATAAATCATCGACTTGGGCCAACAATTTCAATGATCGTGACCAGTGAAATCATGTTGTCATATAAATCTATTACTTGATACATTTTCACTGAGAATCCAGTTTCACTGTAACATATATAAATATAAGCGACTAAATATATGCTCAAGGATAACCATGACGATGGTGTTATGGCGAAATAGTCATTGTACATATTAATTTTTCAACTCTCGAATAACCAAATAAATCGCTTTTTTTTACCTTGACAAATGATGCTAAATTTCGTTAAGAAATTGATTCAAAGAAAATTACACGACTGCATAACAATAACGGAAAATTATCTTTTAACATATGTTATTTCAGCTCTATCAATTCAACAATTATAACTACAAAAAGGAAAACTGTTAAAGAATGTACAGGTAAATCCCAAATGGGTATTTTACAAATTAGTTTAATAACACAAAGAAACGTGAGTTACAAGGAAAACGTTTTTGTTATAACTCCACGCTTTCTGAATAGAGTTTATTCTTGCGAAAAACCCAGTAATGAGTTCATATAAAAATTTTATATACACACGTTTTTAAAAAGTGTATAAAATATAAGTAACTGACAAGGTAAAATAATATATTAAACGATTCACTTTTTTGTCTAAGGAAGAAAAAAATAGTATTCTATCCTAGAAATATAGACGAAAGAAATGTTAAATATTTTTTTTATTGTTTAACGTTAAACCGTTATATGAAGGACATACATAAATAGATATACTTAAAACAACCATAGATAGTACACTTATTATTTTTCAGTTTGTATTTAAATTACTGGTTTCGCCTAGCTCGTCAATATTTTCATATTGGAATAATTGTGCTTGTTGCGGTAAAAAATATCAATGCAGCAACCAGCAATCCGTTTTCTGAAAATGTCGTGATTTCGAAATAAAGATTTACTACGGAACAAAATAAATTACGCTGTCTTATGGAGTTCTAACAAGTAAATACAAATTTAGTATATATGTACATATACGACCCTTTGGGTGAAAGATGCGTTACTCGATTTTTGCCGTTTTTAAGTTATGAATGCCACTAGTTACAAAATAATATTGTACGTGATGTGTCAGAGACATAATATAATAAATATGAGAAGTGGATACCAAGATAGTTAAATGCGTATTAAAATAATTTTCTTGTTTATTTTTCCACTAAACCTAAAAACAACAATAAATTACTTATTTTATATTTAACAAATGAATCAGAAAGCTAAATCGTTGTCTTTATAGATAACTAGTATTGCTACCCGGCGTCGCTCGGACTAAGCGACCAATAATTATTTAATGATATATAATTCGACATAATTATATCACAAAATCTAACATCCAAAATAAAATCACAAACTTTATTTAATTTGATGACAGCCCCATTCTCGCCCATTAAAATGTCTTCGCCGATAAAAATTCAAACATATTTTCTTTCATATTCGTTTTTATGGCAACTTAATGACCAACAATGCAAAAGGCAGTTACAGGCCCACATACATACATACGCCGTTTCGGTTTTATATATAAGATTACAGTAAAATTTGTATCTTCAATAAAATAGGTAATATTGATTACTGGTTAAACCTTATTTTTGACTGTCCTGGCAAGAAGAAAAATTGAGTTCTCTGCATCTAAGGTGCCAATTTGAACAAAACACTTATATTTTAGGAATTAAAAAAAAATATTGAATATGGATTTATCCGAATCTTCAAAGGACCTGTACGGACACTTTGCTTGGATAAAATAGAATTTCGCTAACCCACAATATAAATCACTATATATTTTTAATAAGATTGTTTTTTGACTCCGAGCATGGACCCAAAAAATAATTTGCTCTGGGTCAAACTCTATCTGCTCGTACCTGGGATGCTCGCTAAATAAAAAAAACGTCAGTCAAATTCAAAATAAAATAATTTTATCTTTCGACTTCTTACTGAAAGAGATACACGTAACTATTAATAACGTAAAAAATCAAGATAAATTACGAGACACTAATTAAATAAATAAAAAATCTTAGCTATATTGACAATGTACTGAAAAAATCTGCTTTTTAATTTCACCAAAGGCGTAGATAGGTGGTCTCAATATGTTTTATTAATCGGTGATTATTACGATAATTTTGTCAATTCTTAGGTTAATCGGGCAAAAAAAATACCTAAACAGTTATTACCAATACCACACGTGCCGCCTGTCAAACTTCGCTCAAAACTCATGGAAGGCATACAGATAGATAGCTAGGTCCTGTGAGCGTTATAGACTGAGTTAAGTATATTGTAACTGCCATAATACAGATGGCATGCGTACATTTCAGTGTATTTAAGGTGCTGGGCTTGAATATTTGCTAGTTTTTTTTCTTTATATACATATTGTTTATTGCGAATACGCCATGCATTTGAGAAATATGTATAATACACAATAGTACATAGAATATAATAAATATTTTACAGAGAATGGCATGGAAGATAAACCATATTTTTTATATCAAAATAATAAGAGTAAAAATAAATTAAAAGTTATTGCGCATTGATCTGTCGAACAGCGCTTGTGAATGGTGACTCAAATGATCTACGTGACAAACAACGTTCGTAGAAAGCAAAATTGCTTCGATTTCGACCACGTAGGTAAAAACTGGTAGCATGCAAGTTTATAGTCTTGACGATGTCAGGGCTATAAACTCGGCCCCGAAGAAGAAGAAAAAATGTGGTAATATTACATTTCATCTTCGAGCTTCAAGATAATGAAACGCATTATTAGATTGAAAGACTAATCTACTATTTATTATAGACTCTAAAACGGTCTGTTCTTTTAGCTTCGACACATACATATGTAAACTATGATTTACTGACTTCAAATTGATGAAACAGCAGTATTCGATAAAAATCTCTCACACACCCAATGATATTATATAAATATGAAATTAGAAATTGAAATGACTACTAATTATTTGGTCAGTTTCTAATTCTATTTATGGTCAGTTATTAATACTTAAAACGGTCAGTTAAAATAAAATGAACATGTCATAAATTTGCCTATTACGACCATATTTGATAAAATTCACAAGCTGTCAAACTAAAACTTATCATTTTTTTTAAATAACTAACCATATAACTTAAATACTCACCGTTTTTAATAAATAACTGACGATTAAAATATATTACTGACCGTTTATAATATTAACTTACCATTTTGATTTTTAACTGACCATTTATTTATTTAACTGACCAAAACTTGAATTAGTTACTGACCCGTTTAAATACATCCCAATTGAAATTAGAACTTTTAAAAATACAAACGAATTGTCAATAATATTCACGACAGCTAAATTTGTAACTTTAAGTCCATAGATTAATCTACGCCACTGAAACAAAATAGCCTCACAGTCAAATAAAATTAATCTTGTGACGAAAATAATGTACGTTGATAAAGCAATTGTTAAAAAAATACATAACTCCTTTGATTTCAAAATAAAAAAAATAAGAGACATTGTGTTTAACTCGATACTCAGGATAATTATTTCAGTTGACTGTTTAATTACAAATGTATCTTATTTTCAGTATTGTTTTATTAACGATTTTTTTGCGTTTTTTGCTATGACGGTAACTAGGGTTTCCAATCCTGGGATCCCGGCACTGGCCTCGGGATTTGTAATATTTTTTTAATGATCGATAATTTTCATGTTCATTAAATATTATGTTTATTTATCATTCAAAATAGTTGGAAATAATTGATGACACAATCTTTTTATGAATTTCGTTATCCATTACTGAAGAGCGAAAATATTCGATTGAATTACAATATACGTGAGTATCGGTCTCGATCGAATGCGACCCGATAGCTAAAAAAAAAAGACTACTAATAATTTGGTCAGTTTCTAATTCGATAAATGGTCAGTTATAAGTACTTAAAACGGTCAGTTAAAAATAATAAATGGTCAGTTAAAATAAAAAGAACATGTCATAAATTTGCCTATTACGACCATATTTGATAAAATCCACAAGCAGTGGAACTAAAACTTATCATTTTTTTAAATAGCTGACTATTTCAATTAAATACTAACAATTTTTAATAAATAACTAACCATTCAAATATATTACTGACCGTTTTATTTAATAACTGACCACATTCACACTGATACAATGACAACTGACCGTTTATAATATTAACTGACCATTTTGATTTTTAACTGACCAAAACTTGAATTAGTTACCGACCCATTAAATACATGCCAAAAAAAATCACATTATTAAAATGAGGACACATTAATGGAAATAAATAACGCTTTTTTTGATGACATATCAATCGCATAAATTTATTCTATGTTTTATAATCCCGGGATTAATCAGGTTTCGAAAATGCTCGGGATCCGGGATTCCGGGATTGGAAACCCTAACTGTGACGTCAAATTATGTACTTTTCCTAGTGTCAAAGTGTACATTGTAAATAAGTATATCTGTACAGTTGGGGGCAATACTACTAGATGACGATCAAGAAACAAAGGGTGAAAATAGTTTACGATAAACCACGCCTTCTTTGGGGTAGTGCCAATTAGAAATAGGCGTGGACAAAAAAAGCTTTTTTGGCACTATGAAAAAAGCTCAATTCTTTGAACGAGTAGATCGCATTTATTCAGTAGGCGTGAGAGGGATTTTTGCAGTGTTATTTATAATTTATACACGGTTTTTTAAAAATTTTCAATATATTTTTAGGACTATGTAAACGAACATATATTAAAAAGTAATTAACAGCGCGTAATCCAGTGTTTCACCGGCATATTAAAATGTAACCTTGTACATGTTATGTTCCAATATTAAGTCATTGCTTTTTTGTGCATTTTTTCCCAGAACGCATCTACCTCACAAAAAATGCCGAAATGCATATTTTGCAGTTATCCAATTTCGCATTGGAAACAATGATATATTAACTAATAATATTTAACATCAGATAAACACACAATCAGTCTTGAATTGAGCCAAATAAAAAGTAAATATTACGTTATTATTGATGATTTATATGTAATGTTCAAAATTTGCCAAAGGTAAATCGCGAGGCATTTAAAGTGGTCGTAAAAATGTAGGGAGAATTCTCGGGTCGTCTCGAATGTTCTGGGCCTAAATAAAAGGGTTCAATGTATCAGGACAGGCGCGTGACGCCTCTCTTTGGCGCGAAACGAAGAATTTAGGGTGACCATGCGAATCGAAGGCATATCTAATATATAAAACATCAATGTTTTTTCATATTCTATGCGCTGACATACCTTTCATTTTGACAACTTATTGTTGCACTTGTGCAAAGGTTATAGGCATAGTACAATTTACTTTCAGTAGGTGGCGCGTGTTGAAAATCGGCCAAAGACAAACAGCAAACGTCAAACGGCAAATGTCGTCGATACCGATCAATGTTATCGAAAAATACTGTGCATACGAAAGCACTTCAATAAACATAAACACTTTCTTTCTTTGAGTGGAATTTCAACGCTTGCCGGGTACCGGCTACTATGTAATATAATTTTCCGTTTAATCATAGTTTTTCAATTTCCATTATATGTATATTAATATTGCATTACATAACTTTAGACGAAATAGATCTAAATTTGTGTACCCAATATTCGATTAATGTTCAAAATAGTTAGTTTTTGCAACCATATCCGCTCCCAATGTGGAGCATATAGTCCCCTCACGGAGGAATTTAACTGTTCTAACTAACTAAATATGCCATAAAAAGTGTTAAATACGTAGAATTAGTGAAACTGCTACGTACATATGTCATGAAAACTTTGACACACTTTTATAAATTTTTGTCTGATAAATTAATATTTTCATAAATTATTAATAGAATTTTATTATGTATCACATTGAAATGCCAGTTGCGACATCTCTATTGATATAAATATATACATTTTATTGATAGTTAAATGCCAATAACGGCGCAACAAAAATTATACAAATCGAAAAAAATGTCGCCGGAATTTAACGGAGAGCTACATTTCATCATGTGTGCCACAAAGTTTTTTACACAATATTTTGAAAATTGGTGCCAATTTAATACCGCCCTGTAGCCGAATGCTCAACGTGTCTCATATCAACACCTTGATTGGAAAAGGTTCAAATTGCTCTTGACACTGTTTTGAGGTATGAGCGTTTGAAGTTTCGATTGATTAAAATTCACTTGTAACAATGAGTAATTAAAAATGTTTTAAATTTATTATTTTAAGCATATTTTTTCACAACTCTTGCCGAGAAATAATGATGATAGTCTTAGAACTTTTTAAAATAAAATCTGTAAAAAAAGTATGCAGATGCATTGCAACTCTGGAATTCTGCTAACTCTTTTGATAATTCTGAAATTCTAAGATATGATAGAATGCGGTAAATACAAGATTTTCCGACCAAAAGGTAATTTTAGACAAAAATGACAATTATAACGTTCTCAAAGTAAGGTAACGACATGTCAGTTCGAGTGACGGAATAAAAACATACATATTACTCGATTCCATGTTTGTGAAAATTTCGTCTTTGAATGTGGAGTATATGACCTCTTAATAGAGTGTATGTAAACACTTTTATACAAGGACTGCTAGTCAACAAATCGCTCTTCCAGATCGGATGGATAGACGTGGGTATTAGAAAAAACAGATATCATTGTCTAAGAAATGAATCTACATGGACTGGGATTTGAGCCCTTGTTCTCCGCAACCAAAGCCAACGTCGTTGACACTCAGCGACGGACCGGAATTTGTTTGATATTTATAATCATTCCACCCACTGACGAAACATTGATAACGAACGATACGTTAAACAAAGGTTCATGCCTTAATGCAGGGGTTCTTAACCCTATGCCCGCGGGCACAATTGCGCCTGTGGAGCTATTATCATGCGTCCTCTACAAAGTTTCAAATAACGAAAGGACCGAAATTTTATTAGAATTATATTTTATTTATTGAATTTATTTTTCGAAGTTTTTATTTTCATGTAACTGTATGGTTTTTTTATAATTTCAAAGGTAAATTAAAAAATAGCACATGAATGTATCACATATGTAAATTTTCCCAGGAAATAATCATACAAATTTTGTAAGATTTGTTTTTTAAAAAATCCAGTCTTCGCCCGTCACTATTCTCCTCAATCTCAAATGCACCCGGAGTCGCAATAAGCAGGGCTGTGGAGTTAGTAAAAGAAGTTCGACTCCGACTCCGACTCCAGCATTTACCAAAACCACGATTCCGACTCCAAAATTGACCAAAAACACGACTCCGACTCCGACTAAAAAAGGTTTAATATCGTCACTTTTTTTTGCCTAATTTTCATAATTATGTGTATTCAATTAAATATCAACCTTACTAATCCGGCCAATAGCCAAATTTGACATACAATATGCAAAAATAAAAAGTTATAACTTTTCAAAATTTCCGACTCCGGCCAAAAAGCCCCGACTCCACAGCCCAGGCAAAAAGTTTAAGAACCCATGCCTTAAGGTGACATAACGTAAACAATTTGTACGCCGAAGCAAGCGCTGTTAAATTTCACACTGATTTGACTTCGGCATTTACGCTGCGCACGACTTATCAGTAATGTCTCATGGAGTAATCCGCCACAGCCCACATTAGGATCAAAGTATTTTCAATAATGTAAGTATACTAACAAAGGTTCATGCCTTGCAGTCACCCTACAATACAATGATTTTCACTGACGGTCTGAGGAGTAAAAAAATATGCGAGTCGGCCGTCATAATAGAAGTACAACGACATTGGAAACACCTTCGTCCTCGCAAACGCGCTCGAATGCAAAGTGGGCAGGATCGATGACTTCAAAAAGTCAGTCTAGTTTAGTTGACTGACTGTCTGGACGAAGAACCGCAACACTGCATTTTAATGCACAAGATCATTCAACGAGCGATGCATCAAACTGTAAATTAAGTGTTTACCATGTTCTCTTGATAAACGATCAATATTTGTTTTGGACTTCAGATAAACCTTTTTATGGATTGTTTATTTTTTTACTAAGCTTTTATTTAAGTAATAAAATATTTTTAATACCTTTTCCACATTGAATTTATTGAGATCAGGACCGGTTTTGTTCATCGCGAGCATTATCAACTGATAAGATACATATACAAAGTTATTAATACAAATATGCAAATAAACAAAAGTAAAATAAAACAAGGTAGACTATAGTTATAATGTTAAAGACATCTAAGCAATATCGTTTCGGCCAAATCGAAATAATCGGCCAACACCTACCTGTACGTCATCAAAATACAATATCTGGTGAAAACATTGCTGCTGTGTGTGAAAGTGTACAGGAAAACCCAAGGCAGCTTTTTTCTCGTTGTTCACAAGAACTTGGCTTTTCTGCGACTTCAACTTGGCGAATTTTGAATCGGGCCTTATGTCTGCACCCGTATAAAATCCAACTAACCAAGGAACTTCAGGTAAACGACCACAGACAACGCCTGATTGGGTTCTGGAGCAGTTGGAAGTTTACCCAAATTTGTCAAAAAAGTCAACTTGGCCCATTTTATAATGAATGGATATTGGCAGACATTTGATGCTATATTCCATATTTAATGCCGTAAAATATACTTACAAATGAAATTAAAATTTAGTCGAAATCTCACAAACTACTTGTTTTATTTACATTTCAAAACTAAGCGTCCTTATAAAAAGACCCTTTATAAGATTAATCCAAAGTATTGCTTCTTCGTTTCTTGACTACTAGCGACAAATTTACTCTATAATAGAATGTGTCATCTAATAACTAATTCATAGTAAAATTATTGTAGCTGATTATTAGAATAACTTTGTGCATATTTAAGACATCTCAAACGAATAGATGCAAAATTTACGTCGTAGAATTCTTAGAATGAACGTGTTATTGTACAAAAGTCAAATTTGTTAGCCAGTTACATAACGCTCGTATGATTTTTCGCATTAAAAAATGGAATAGCCCATGGTATATGTACTCACGTCTCAAATCTTTAGCTAAGCGAATGTTACGATATTTGGACAAGAATTCTTAAACATATGAAAATATGCAAAAAACATTGTGCGACTTATTACTAAATTTAAATATTTTCTTAAATCTGAAATTGACTTTGAGAAATTCGGCTAAGAATTACAGATACCACTCGGCTACAGTAAATAACAGGTGATGTGTCACGTTATTTATCTTTTCTTAGTTAGATTTACACAAATTACAAATTGCCGATATTAGCGCGCGGGAAATTAGCACACAATAATATTTTGTAACGTTGACAGTTCATTTAAAGAAATTCATTTAAAAGATTGGAAACCATAATTCCAACTTATATTATAATTTAATATTAGAGCACTCAATCTATACAAATATTGAAATTTAAATATGTCTTCAAATGTACATATTTGTTATATGTATGGGTGTATTTTATACCTTTATTTATGTAAGTATGTTTGCCTTATTATTTTAAGATTCTGTATTTAATTTCGGTGATTTTTTAGTAATGTAAGGTGTATTTTTACTACTTTTAAAATAAAACTTTTAAAATAAATTATTAGTACCTATTGCGCGCGCGCTAACGTCGCTGCACCTTAAATTCTTTTTAAAGTACAGCGACGTTTTTTTCTGAAGGTTTTATTCCGTATCCGCTCCCTATTCGGGGCAAATGACCACCACCCACCTAATCTCTTCTTCCCAAATCATCCCGTCGTCCTGTAAGCTCCGCTGAGAACATCCTATGGATGGTCATCAGCGGCTTTCCGGGTCGACGGAATCCATCAGGTTGATAGAAGAAACATGCCGGATTCAGGCTTCCCTGTTGCATCTGCAGCACATATCCAAGCCAGGTCTATTGTTGTATTTTTATTTTTGAACGTAATAAGGATCTGGTTTGTCCGCTTCTCTCAGCTCCGTGTTCCTGACAGAGTCAACCTCCTTATATTCACCGCAAGCATCTGTTTGCGAGCACAGTATACAGTTACCCTGCTTAATAGTTGTTTAAATTAAAGAAAATTCAAAGTTTTATGTTTTTAAAGATTGTTCATATGCATATCCACAGTGTTATATGCATTTAAAATTTAACTTAATAAATGCATTACATTATACTACACCGTCATACAATCTGATAAAGATCATAAACACCTTAATATCTTTTTAAATTACTGATAATGAAAACTTCTCACTACTGTCAACAAATTTTACGATACGATTCTGTTAAAATAATTATATGAACCCAATGCTGCGCAAAACACTTCACATTTTAGTTTCATTTCAATTATATATAATTATCTTTTGTAAACGATTTTCATTTAATTCATGTCGCATTTGAGAAAAATATTCTTGAGAGGTCCGGTCAGCTGTTTTTTATGTATGCTATTCAAAATGTATAAAATATCAAACACTTTTATTTGTAAATTCAAGTTTTAAATTATGTGTGTGCCACTCAAACAAAATAAGGCAAGGCCATTATTTTAAACTATCGTCGAACAACTGATCAAAATGTATCTTATAAGGTAAACACATCAAAGTAATAACTTTTAAGTTGTTAACTGTCTCTTATTGGTGGAAAGAATTATTTTAAGCAAATAAAAAATGTTTACTGCACTACTACCACATAAAATTTTAAAAAGATGAGGACCGGTTTTGCACATCGTGGTCAGTATCAACTGATGACATTTTAGATACATATTAGTGTCTCGAGACAAGGAGAGATTTTTAATTTCACTTATTGTTGTGCCCTTTAGACTCGCTTTATTTTTTATAAATTGTTTAGTTGTTGGTCTTCAGTTCTGATATAAAAATGCCCCTTGTTTCATTTAATATGTATGCTTATTTTACTTTTGTAATTTTCCATGAGTGTTGTCGCTATTGACCCGGGTTTCGCCTTTCGGAATTTTAATGATTAGAAATGACACGTAGTTTATATAAGTAAGTTTTTAATCGTTTATATATAAAAATCAATGATTGTTTGTTTGTATCTTATGCGTTACAAAACCGTTCATCTGATTGCGATAAAACTTTGTCAATTTATTGCTTGCACTTGCGCGAAGGTTACAGGCATAGTACAATTAAATTTTCAGTAGGTGACGCGTACCATAAACAAACGTCATCGATACCGATCAATGTTAGTGAAATTAAATCGAAATAATGTATCTAAAATATTCTGCATCCGAAAGCACTTCAATAAATATAAACACATTCTTTCGTTGAGTGGTATTGCAACGCTTGCCGGGTACCGGCTAGTAAAAAAATAAAAGTAGATCAGAAGTTTAATTGTTATTAATGTAATCTAGTTAGCGTCATCTTCTGAACTGACAAGCCGAAGTTCTGTTGATCCCGTGAAGCCAAAAAAGCCATTGACTAAATCCTATACTTCTAACTAAATACTGATATTAATTAAGCTTGATTACAGTGTAGCCTTGTCGACTAAATGCAAACTCAATCGACACATCATCACGAACTAAGATGTCGGAACTGGTCTTGATCCTTAACATGGTACCTGTCAATCGATAAAGGTGTGAAAACTATTTTCGTATGGAAAGATGTTTAACTAAACATGGAAAATATAAGGAGAGAAAAAAAAGAAGATTCGTGTATCTACACGAACAGATTTTATTAAGGATTTGGAAAAATTAATTTGTTCACAGAGAGAATTTTCGATCATATTTTGATATAATTTATTTGAGTAAATAAAACTCTATGTTTTGTATATACCAAGACCAGTTTGCAAAGTAACATGGATCTGGAGCGGATCCGGAGAACGGCAATTTGTTGTGCTCCACTGCTCCGATTTTTCTATATTTTAGTTTTATTAAAAATTTAAAAATTAAAAAGTTTCTTAAAATGTATTTTCAATTTATGATAAATTCATTATTTGATGTTTTTTTAACCCTGGTATCATTATACAAAGGCAATTAATAAATAATATGCCTCCTATTAAAATTATTCGGAGAACGGAGAGTAGATCGAGCAAGTATTTACGTGTAGGATCGGACCAATTCAAAAAGTCCCCGTAAAGCATGGACATCAATCACAGATTTTATAGGGCAAAACTATATACTTATTACCTAGATTAAACAAATAATACACAGAAACTTTTTTACTACTTTACATGTATTGTAAAGATAATGACTGTTTCGTTTATCGCGAAGATTTTAAAATGACCGCGATGAGCGAAACTGGTCCTGATCATTACAATATATGTAATATATAAAAGAAAATATGTTTGTAATTTTTGCATTGTTGGTCATTAAGTGTAACATTAAAATGTAACAAATTAGTCTTCTACCAACTTTTTCCCGACTTTTATTAATATAATAATGTTTACTATTTACGTGAAGGTACTATTTGACATTTTTTGACACCAAATTATATTTTTTCCTTGAATTTGGACATTTTAATGGGCGAGAATGGGGCTGTCATCAAATTAAATAAAGTTTGTGAGTTTATTTTAACTCTATTTTGGATTATAGATTATGTGATATAATTATGTCGAATGATATAACATTAAAT
Source organism: Himalopsyche kuldschensis (assembly GCA_028554975.1). Classification (NCBI taxonomy): domain Eukaryota; kingdom Metazoa; phylum Arthropoda; class Insecta; order Trichoptera; family Rhyacophilidae; genus Himalopsyche; species Himalopsyche kuldschensis. Next base: position 6,965,406 of record JAHFWI010000005.1, read on the forward strand.
AATTATTGGTCGCTTAGTCCGAGCGACGGCGGGTAGCAATACTAGTGTAAACATATATAAATATTTAAGTACATAGTACGCAAAAATTGCTTTATTTATTTAAATGTGATCGCTTTTCCACCAAGAATTGGTACATTAAAAGCGAAACAATAATGTTTCAAATTTAATAAATTTAATAAAAAAAACACACAGAGCTCAGTGGAAACTATTTTTGACATAATATCTTATTATCAAAACGAAGAATTTTTGAATGATTTAATCATGTGTGTTTTTTTTAAGATTACCCACTTGATTCTTTTAGAAAGACAGGGCTGTAAACCCACAACAAATCCTTCATACAATGGCTCTCAACCTACACACTCGGCAACTTCGTGACCATCATAGCACACATAGCCATAAATAATTTCTCGTAACCAATTACCGCAATCTTTCAATGGAAATCATGATCGTAGCGCGATATTTGATACTGATGGATTTACGTGCTTTTTTTCATGCAAACATGTACATGTACAGTTCAAGGACTGCTAATAAAACATCATTTTTATTGCATTAATATTTTTTAAAAACACACTTTTTTACTGTCATAGTCGAACGAAATGTCAGATTTTATGTTTTCTTAACGGTCGTGCATTTTTTTTTGTGATACCCAACATTGTAATTCATTTGGTCGATATCTTTTTTATGCAAAAAAATATTGATATTTACAATTATCTTCGGGCGTTTGTTTTTTCATCGATTTAAATAAAGAAACAAGTATTTTGCATACAAAATTATTTTCCATTTTTAAATGCAAGAATATTATAAAATTTGATTTAAAATATACAGTGATTTAGTTGTAATTTTGGAATAGGGCTAGGAGTTACCAGACTTTTTGATAAACGGGCCGGATTGAAATTTTAAAAAAAAATTGGCGGGCTGGATGACAAATAAATTTGTGTTGGAATCCACTTAGAATATTAATTTATATATTCAAATATAATAACAAATGTAATTTCTGGAATTTATTGTAGAAAATATTTATTATATTTTATGAGTTCACACTTTGTCGTATCTTATCGGTACCAATTGTTGAATTGAAATAAATAGTTGTGAATTCACAATCAAATCATACATTTTTAAAATAATATTTTTTTGTTTGAATAATTAATTGTCAAAAATCGAGAGTCGGAAGAAAATCTTCGGCGGGCTATAGTTTGGTGACTGACGACTAGAGACTCCAATTCGAGTATCGAGTACTCGATACTCGAGCATACTCGTCCATTTTTCAAGTACTCGATATCCTATTATATTTCAGCGACTGCTTCGTCATTATCAAAGGGAATGTCGAGACCACGGTCCCGAAATGGCGCATCATCTTCGTCATCGTCGTCAGCGGGTCCGATACCAGTTCCGCGAAAAACACCGCCCAGGACTGCCCCGTTCGGGTCCCGGCCGATTGCTGAGCTCCCCGGGAGCTCGGCAAAGGATCCCGTGATACCAGTGATTAGGATGGACAGGCTGAGAGAGGAAATGTTGGTCCCCGAGCGTACGGCCGCCTTGGGCGGTGATGCTTTGAACCATGGTCTGAATGAAACGGATAACTTAAATAGCGCGGTTGCTGGAGGTCCCTCGTGTGACCTCCTTGTTAGAATGCGTAACTGCGTTAATGCAGAGAATATTATCTTTGGAGCGGGCATCATGGCGATGCAGACCGCGATGACGAAACGGTCCACGAGGGTGGACAGGGAGCTGCAGGAGGCCATAACGGCAGCTATGCTGGGGCTCGCCGCGAGTCACTCGAGGCTGTCCTGCATGCTTTCGGAGGCTGGGGGGGGCTCTCGGGGAGGGAGAGGGTGAGGCTTGCCTCCGTTCCGCGGCTGAAAAGCTCGCCGCCGTGCCGGTTGCGCCGGCCGCGCCGGTCGTTCCGGCCGCTCCGGTCGCCCCGGTACGAGCCGAAACTTGGACTACAGTTGTTCGCCGCGGCAGAACGACTGCACCTATGGTAGGTGCTGAAGGATTTCCAGCACTGCTGCAGTCATCTGCAAGGCCCGGCGTACTTTTCTTCCCCACGGGGGGTTGAGAAGTCGTCGGATACGACAAAACACACCCTGAAGTCGGCGGTATTACCCGGCAATATGGGTGTGCGGATCACCAGGATTCGTAACATCAGAAATGGCGGGATAATCGTCCACCCGCGAACGGAGGCCGAGGCCAAAGCCCTCTTGGCGGCCCCAGGCCTGGCTGAGGCGGGGCTTCGTGCTGAGATGGCAGGAAAACGACTCCCCAAAGTCATAATCTTCAACATGCCCTCAGCACTGACTGAGGAGTCGATAAGAGCGGCAGTTTATGAGTCTACTAAAGACTCGACTGGTTTGTCCCTTGAGGACTCCCGCGTGCAGCTTAGCCACAAGGCTGGACCGCGTAATATAGGAAAATGTCATTTCATCATCTCTTGCACCGCATCGGTGAGGGCAGCCCTTATCGCTGACGACCGCTTATATATGGGGTGGGATTCTTTTTCCGGTCAAGGACTTTGTCGGGGGTTTTGAAATGCGCCAAGTGCCACCTGTATGGGCACATGGCAAAGGCCTGCACCTCGAAGGAGCCAACGTAGCCATTGCGCGACCGTGGGCCACGACCGCGCGGTATGTCCGAACAAGGACAACGCCGCGAAATGTGTTGCGTGCCATAAGCACAAAAAAATACAGTGGACACGCTTCGGGCTCGTCCGACTGTCCCGCTCGGCAATTTGCTGAGATGCGCGAGCGTGCGATGACGGACTTTTCAACCTAAATATGGCTAGAATCGCTCAATTGAACGTGGGGCGTGGACGAGCTGCTACTTTGGAGCTCGAGGCATCGATGGGGGTCGGAGGTATTGATCTGGCGCTTATCCAGGAGCCATACTGTTATGGCCTCAATAGGGGGCTTTAGCAGGGGGCGCTTGGTTCAGTCAGACCCAACTTCAAAGGCCCTCATATATGTTTTGAATCCGGCGTTCGGGGTACTCCACCTGTCGCACGTGTCTAGTGAGTTCCTGACATGCGCCCAAATAAGCATTCCGGGATACGGTGCGGTTATAATCATATCCGTCTACTTCAACTTTGCGTCTCCGACAGAGCAGATGGTCGCGTTGCTCGATTCGGCACTCGGCGCCGTTGGTGACGTACCCGTCATCATCGGCGGCGATATGAATGTGCAATCACCACTCTGGGCACCGATAAATCACTCTACGGGATACCTAGCGAGTATATTAATCGAGGAACTTATCGCCCGGCACGGCCTCGTGGTCATTAATGATAGACTTTCACCTCCTACTTTCGTTAGCGCCAATGGGCAGTCTCACATAGACGTAACCATGGCTGCTGGTTCGATCCACCAATCGATCAGTGGCTGGAGTGTATGTGAGAATGCCTCAATTAGCGATCATAATTTAATCTTGTTTGAGCTGGGTACGTCGCGATCCTCCAATGCGCCTATGCCCCCACGATTCGTCAATCGCTTCCGAACGAGACACGATCATTGGGACAAGTTCAATGAGACGTTAATTAGGAAATTAGACCGAGCGGCGAGGGCCCCTCGTTTTCAATTGAGTCAGCCGCTTCACGACTGACTGATAATATAATTCAGGCTGCGGAAGCCACAATCGGTCGCATAAAGCCTAGACCATCAGGGTTCCCACCCTGGTGGCATCAAGGCATCACAGACCTCAAGAGAGTCTTAAAAAGGGCAAGAAGATCCCTTCAAAGCGCTCGTCGCTCGGACGCCGAACCACAGCGTATAGATCCGTTGGTGTCTAGGGCTCGGGCGGCTCATTATCGTTATAAGCACGCGATCATACACGCCAAAAAAGATCACTGGAAAAAGTTCGTCACGGAGATGGGCGGCTCGGACCCTGGGGTCCTCCGTATCGAGCGTTGGCCGAGCCAGCTAGGATGAGTCAGGTAATAAGCGGGATTGCTCGACCTCCTCTCCTTGGCGGCTTCACCAGTTCATTGTCTGAAACGGCTGAGGTCCTGCTTGATGCGCTCGTGCCGGTGGACAATCCGTCTGCCGACTCTGAGCTGTTGAGACAGGCACGTCTTGAAATCGCGCTCCCTTACACAGCTGCACGATCCCCGATGCCAACGGAACTGGAAATTGGGCGCATTATCACGACCGCGTCTAACACCAAAGCCCCTGGCCCTGACTGCATTGACAATTTACTGGTCAAGCACGTCTGGGCCCAGGGCAAGGGTGACGTCACCCAAATTTACCGCGAATGTTTCGAAACGCGTACCTTTCCCGACTGCTGGAAGACGGGTAAACTCATTGTGATCCCTAAATCTGGCAGTCGTCCGCCAACGGACCCCAAGGCATACCGTCCTATAACTCTCCTTCCCACTCTGGGCAAAATTTTAGAAAAACTCATCAGCAATAGGCTAGAGTTACATTTGGCTATAAACTCCCCACTTTCGGAAAACCAATTCGGCTTTAGATATGGTAAATCCACAGAGGATGCCATTAGATTCGCGTTGGCCACGGCAAGGCAGTCAACGCGTAAATACGTGTTGGGTGTCTTCCTGGACATCGCGGGTGCTTTTGATAACGCCTCGTGGCCTCTTATCCTATATAAACTTAGATTGCGTCAAATTCCAGCAGATATTTACATGCTCATTAGGAGCTACTTTAGCAACCGGGTCATCTTATATGACACTGGAGAAGCTTAATAGTTAGACGCACCACTAGCATGGGATGCCCCCAGGGATCGGTTCTGGGCCCCTTGCTGTGGAACGTGCGTTTGATGACCTTCTGTCAATAAATTTACCGCGCGGTTGCAGTATCATTGCCTATGCGGACGATGCCCTACTTTTGGTAGAGGCTGACAGCCGTTTCGGCGTTGAGTTGACTGCTAACTCGGCTATCCAAATTATTCTTGCCTGGGGTTCCGAACATGGTCTCACTTTTGCTCCGAGCAAAACAGAATCGGTCCTCCTCAAGGGCAGCCACCATTTACTCGCCAGAACGCCCTCTATCCGTATAGATGGCACGCGTATTAGCTCGCGCAGAAGCGTAACCTATCTCGGGCTCGTACTAGACGATAAATTAAATTTCTCAAAACACGTGAATAACTCAGTAGCCAAGGCTGGTGTAGCCTTTCTGAGGGTGGGACGGTTAGCGGGTGGTGAATGGGGTTTGACAGTAAAAGCACTTAAGATTGCATATGACGCCATTTTTATGGGTATAGCGGGCTATGCGGCTGGTGCATGGTCCGAAAGGTGTAGTCTCTCCTACGTACGGAGAATATTATTGCGGGGGCAGCGATCAGCGCTGATTTCAATTACTAAAGCCTATAGAACCACAAGCACTGACGCCCTGCCGGTGATGGCGGGCATCCTACCGCTTGATCTGCACATACAGGTGCGGGGTGCGACGACCCACTTTTTGGCGGGGAGGCCCGCGAAGATCGGAGACGTCACAGTTTCACCTCCCACGGGACTGGCCAATATGGCGCAGCACAGTCGCCTGGCCGCTGCTCGCGGTCATGCGATGGATACGGCACTTCGCATCTGGCAAAAGCGCTGGGATGCCTCCCTGAAGGGGCGGCAGGTTTATAAATTCTTTTCCTACCATTAAATGGCGCATGGAAATCACCAGCGGTCTGGTTGTGAATCATTGGACCAGCCAGTTTGTTTCTGGGCATGGTGGTTTTGCTGCCAAGCTCTTCAGGCTTGGCCGGATGGTAGATGGGCCGACATGTAGATGCGGCGATATAATGGATGCTGATCACATTCTATGGATTTGTCCTTTTATGTCCTCTGAGCGGGAAGATTTACTCAGGTTGGTCCGACCAGCTGTCGGGCCAGTAGGCCACGCCGACTTGGTAGCCAATAAAAATAATTATTTGGCCTTCAGCAAATTTGCGGCGTCATACGGTGCAAGGACGGACCTATTCGTATAGGTCCGTAACCGGCCTTTGTTGATTGCATTAATGACAGCATTAAATAGCATTTCTAGAATCAGTAACGTATAGGGTTTGCTAATTATTTAGAGTCAGTAATGCACACTTGAGTGCCTTGGCCTCCAAGTCCTGGGCAAATGCTCCCGAGACAACTCCATACTCGCAAACAGAACAGATACGCTTAACGTTGTTACGCCACGGGACACGATCGCTGATACCGAATGTAAGGCCGTGGCGGGTGGTGGTTGGGAGTAGTTTAGTTTAGTACTCGATACTCGAGTATTTTGAAAAATACTCGAGTAATACTCGTTTTAGTAATAATCGTCGAAGTTTTTTCTAATGCGAGAATTATAAAGAAAAACATCAAAGCAATTTAAAATTTGAGTCGTTTAATGCTCTATTATTGTTGAAATATATGTTGCATAAATGGAAATAAATGAATTAGTAATATTCAATAAGCTTCTTTAATTATTTGTCATTTATAAATATACACAAATTCGAATTGAAAATATATATTTTTGTACATCTGAAATTACTCGAGTATACTCGAGTACTCGAGTATTTTGAAATTTTACTACTCGATACTCGAGTAGTTGAGAAGTCGAGTAATTGGAGTCTCTACTGATGACTGAATATCAATTGAAATGTATATACGATATCAAACAAATTGTTTTTTGGGTGATTTAAAATTGACAGTTTCCAGTTATTAGAAAAAAATGTTAAATGATTTTTAATACCGTTCTTGAAACGTTTTAAAAACGAGGCGACCTATTCAAATTATTGGTATTTGGTCATAAAATGAGTGTATTTAAAAAAAAAATGAATAAAAGTGTGAATAAACTCTTAAATCTAAATAATATTGTAAAACATAAAAATACCTCAGCAAAATTCTAAATAAACATACTTTAATAAACACTTTTAAAATGCTAACGATTATTGGTGGAATAGCATTACATTTAAATAAATAAAACCTATTTTTAATACCACTTATTTTAAAACTGTTTATATGAAATCGAGCTATTAATACCGTGTCTTACAAAATTTGATATAATTAACCCTGTATGCGTTCATAGTTAGTTGAAAATGGTTGCAATGAGCGAAACCGGTGTTAATCTTTATAAAGTTTGTGTGGTAGTGGTACAAAAACTATGCATTTTATTTATATAAATATTTTCATAAATCATAAGAAGCTAAATATTTAAAAATAAAATTGAAGTTAAGTGAACTGTTATACAAATATAATTAAAATGTAAGCATCTTGACCAGTAGAATGAAGCTAATATTAATTTAATACCTTATTATTTATTATACAAACTGTCAATAATAAATGTTCATTTTTGCACTATGATAATATACTGTGATAACCTGTTGACACCATAGATTTGAATGTAATAACCCGTTGACACATATTGTGAATGAATATTGAAAACACGGATTTGTAGTAGTTTTATAAAGCGTAGCTTACCACATAATTTCTTTTTAATTTTGTATATATATATATATATTATATATAGTATTATAAAAAACATCACGCATTCAACATCCGCTTTAGTTACCACATTATTTATGTGTTGTAACTTTAACCACATTGCTTCGAAAGATTAACTAACGATTCAATATCAATCACTTATTTATAATAAATATATTTTTTCAACCAACTATATCAGTTGACAATGCTCGCGATGAGTGGTGATACCCAATGTTGTAATGGGGCTAGGTCTGGTAACCAGGCACCTGAAAATGAGCCACGGCACCGCCTTGCCACCTTTTTACGAAGAACTTAATCTTCAAAGACATACTTAAATTCAAAATACTGTTCATAAAATTAAAAGGTTCATCCGATGGATTTTACGAAAATAATAAAAAAAAACTATACACATGTAACGTGAAGAAATGCTAGCCCTATTTCTAAGGTTAAATATAATATTTATGGACTTTTTAAGGTGTCAGCGTCCCAAATATTATATTATTCATTATTATATCTGTGGAAAAAAAATAGGGAAAAAATCAATGACCGACCTGGTACCTAATTATTTACGACTGGTAACACCGGTTCTGATCTATATCAGAAAGCATGAGGAAATATTACTTTATTATGTGTTTTATTTATTATAGTAAATCCTTTACACCAAAAGGTGACAATGAGCGCCATAAAACATGTTATATTTTGCAATTAAAAAATTAATATAATCAAAATGAAGCATTTACCTATAATTGATTAAAAATGTTTTGGGATGCCCATCTTTAACCATCAATATATTTATTTATTTATCCTAGAAATATAAATCAGCGGTAACTGATATTCATATTGTCTATGGGCACTTTTGCATTTGATGACCAATTAGCCACATTACATACTTTTGCATTTGTCTCAAACAGGAAAAATCTGAATATTTTGCCGGTAATTTTAAATCATTTTTTTCATAGATTTATCTGTTACGCATAATTAGCAGTTTTTGATAAATATAAAACTAAAAAAAATCTCCGTTAACTGTTTTTATTTTTTATTTAAATTTTTTAATAAATAATTATAAATTGCAATTTTATTCTTATCTAAGTTTGAGGACCTTAGTCACGGAGTTTATCAATGTTTTTAAAACTGTATTTTTAGGTTGACTGCATAGCAGCTTTGATTTTATTAATATTTATCAAACACAAAACGTCATGTCCTACCACAATTTATCAGCGTGTGGGATTCCCAGTAAACGGCATGGGAATACCAGTATTATCATTTAAAGATTATTATTGTAATAAATAAATTTAAAAGAAAAAAATAGTAAATAATCAACAACAGGTTTCGATTCTGCGCCGGGAGATACAGATTAAAATGAATATCTGTTATAATATATTAATTAAAAACAACAACAAAAAAACCTATCCTATTAAATAATATAAGGAATATAAACATTCGTAAATCACTTTCAATTCTTGGTGGAACGAGACTATTGATTGAGTTGACATTTACTTGGTAGAACTCCATTATAATACGGTGAAAATTTTTTGGTGAAAACTGTGAAAAAAGGTGGAACAGAGAAGAAGATGCATTGTTTACCATATCTACAACTATATATAAGGATGAGTAAGGGCAGGTTTAAAGCATAGTTTTGACGATGGCGTAAGCCATTAAATATATCAAATAATAACTCTAGAATTAAAATACATAGTTATTTTTTTCACCGTATTAGAACGGCGTTGTATTCAAAAAAATAAAAAAAACTATTTTTTGTTCCACTTCCACATATATTTTGGATAGATCAGGACTGGGGAATCAAAACTATCATGTAAAAATACTCGTAATGAGCGACACCCGCCTGATCTTTAAAAAATATGCGTGGAAGATACTCAAAAAGAAGTTTAAATAAATAAAATACTTATTATCTTATTAAAGATAATGAAACTCTTTTTGTCCTTATTCCACTAATTTTTTAAGATCAGGACCAGTTTCGCTCATCCATGGCATTTTCAACTGATGAAGCAAAGGGGGGTTTAGAAAAAGCAAACAATTAATTATACTACTAATGACGTAAGCATAACAAAATTATAACAATGAGATGCAAACAATTGGGAAGGGTTAAACAAATTTGAAATAAATTGAACAGTTGCCAGGAACCTGTCCTATTTAGGATATTATTTAATAATACTTCCTTATTGTTAATAACTTTATTTATTTATAAAAATTCCAAACTATCCATTTTTAGACCTTTTTGTTTACTCCGTGAACAACTGAAATTAATTGAAACAAATAATTATACTACAAATGACGTTAGCATTACAAAATATTAACTAAAAAAGTGCATTGATTGAGTAGGCATTTACTTGGTAGAATCCATTATAATACGGTAAAAAAAATAACACTGTATTTTAATTCTTCAGAAATTATTTTATAAATTTGTTGATAGCTATTTCGACTTACCCCCTTATAGTTCTGACAATCAATTGGGAAGGGTTAATCCCATTGGAAATAGATTAATTAATAGATGGAAATAGATATACATATGTTCAATCATTTATTGTTAATAATGTTTCATACAGTGTCTAAATACGCGTAGGAATAAAGTAAATAATTTCCATGTGAGTAAAAACGTTTAGACATGTTTACAAGTGGATTTTCCTCTTCAAACTTGTAGCGACAGGTCGAGTTCAACTTTGCGTATGGATTTTCCCGTCACGGCGTGCATTTTCAATATAAAAAAACTGACAGCCAGTTATGCCGTATCTTTTTGGAGAAGGTTTATATTGGCTTGTCAGTTATCATATCGCCGTGTTGTTTGTTAGTTAAGTTAACAAACCTGTGGGTTGATAGCATCAATATTATAAGTCACGTATTTAGCGTCGGCCTCGCCATGTCACGTTTGTTTTATCAGTGAATTTTTCTTATATTTGAATTTCAGGCTGATTTACATTGTGATAACATCAAATTCGTATCTCTTTTAGTGTATTTGAACAGCGCTCCCTTAAATTTGGGCCCCACACAAATGTTGGAAACGTAGAGAAACATATGTATTAATAATACATAAATAGTATACGAATTAATGCTCAATAGCTTTCATGTATTATCAAATTCTGTCGTTTCTCGGATCCGTGGTGCATCGGTCAACCTCACTGTCACTGTATGAGCAGATTTTTTCAGTCGATTTAACGATCTTGTTCGATGGCATGCGTATTTGTGTTATTAAAAATCCCCTCCCAATCCCAATGCTCAGCGAGAACGATTCGTTAGCCACCAATCCTGTCTAATTCTCGTATCCTTTCAATCCCTACTCTCATCAAAATTTCGCATTTAAAGGTGTATTATTATAATATAAAATAAGGATATTAGAACAAAAGAGAAGATAAATTGTGTACCCTGTCTCAGGATTCGTAGCTAGGGGCTGGCGAATATGCACTGGCAAAGCATAAAGGGGGTCCCAAAATGATGCCAGGATTTTTTTGAAAAATATGAAAATTATACAAAATCTACTCCTTGCACTAGGCACCTTAAAACCTCGCTACGGCCAGGCCCTGCCTACACCAGTAAATGTATATTCAAAAATAGTTCCGACGATGGCGGAGGCCGAAATTGATATCAACCATATATAAAAATCAATGTTTGTTTGTTTTTTCGTATTGTATACGCTGTCATACCGTTCATCCGTTTGCGATAAAACATTCTCAACTTTTTACTTGCTCTTTCGCAAAGGCATAATTAAATTAACTTACAGTCGGTCTTTTATATAATATAAAAATCAATGTTTATTTCATATTTTATGCGCTGCCATACCGTTCATTTTGACAACTTATTGTTGCACTTGCGCAAAGGTTATAGACAGATAACAATTAAATTTCAGTAGGTAGCGCGTGTGTCGTACCATAGACAAACGGCAAAAGGCAAACGGGAAATGTCATCGATACCGATCAATGATAGTGATATTACCACTTTCTTTCTTTTGAGTGGCATTACAACGCTTGCCGGGTACCGGTTAGTATCATATAATTTCAGTAGAACTAAAATGCATTCCTATTTTTTCACCGTGATATTTTATCTTCCTAGCTTAGAACAGAACTTGACAATATTGGGAAATGCTGTTTTAAATAATGAAAATTGGACTCGTCATACTGAACGAGTCGATACAAAGCAATATAACACTTACGCCCACATTGTACACGAAATATATTTGTATGAAGTAATACTAAAATATATATCTCCTTTCCTATATTGTTCTTCATAATTGTGCGTTAAGGAAAACCATAGCAGTACTTCAATATTATATTTAATCTGGGCTTAATATATTCTTCCCACATTTTTCCATCACGCACCCATTTACTTTAATTTGTCCCTAATAAAATTGATAAGCAATAAAAAAAAGGATGATGAATGATACAAAAATCACTAACATTGAAAGGACAATTCTCAATTCAATAGAAAATAAATATATTGATTAAATTGCCATTTACTTGGTAGAACTCCGTTATAATACGGTGAAAAACATTGCAATGTATTTTGATTCTACAGAAATTATTTTATGTATTTGTTGATAGCTATTTCGGTTTTAGAGCCTTGGCCAAAATTAAATATAAATGTCGGTCCTTGTGGTCTAGTGGCAAGAACTTTTTCCTAACGATCTGGAGACCCGGGTTCAATTCCCGGCAAGATCATGATTTTTTCAATTGAAAAAAAAGAAATCTTGGGCTGGTGTATGTTATTTATCGTTGATTTTGTGCACAACTGATTTATTACTTATCATTGAGTTAATCTCGTATGACTTTCACAATTAAGAATATTTGGCGCATTGGCGTAAGCTGTAATGCCAAATATTTTTTTTTACTAAAAAAAATAAAAAATATGAAAGAAGCTTTTGATTAGAGTCTATATTTATGCAGATTTTCACAGTTTGGATGCAAATTAAATTTGAAAACTCATGTTATTCTAAATTTCTCTTTGGCTAAGTATCATATGATTTCATTTTTTTTCAGAAAACTTTAAATTTCCCAAATGTATTCATCGAATTTTGAAAAAAAAGAAACATCTCATTATTATATTTATGTAATAATTTGCTTACGTGACTTTGTCAAGAACGCTACGTGCGTTCTAAATTTGAAACTACATTAATACATAATCATATATTTTGAATTTAGCGAAAATTGTTTTCCAATTTCGAAATTTCTTTTCGCAATATAAAAGTTTTCCAATTTTGAATGAGGCATTTAATCTTTCTTAATTAACCTTCGTTACATCATTTAACTTAAGCATCATTAATTATCATAGATTATAAGTTCATGCTTTTAAAATAATCCAACTATTTTAATAAAACGTACAATTAAAACCCACCTCTTAAATTAGAAGGCATTTCCATGCGATGAGCCTGAAATATGATCTTCACGGTATAACATTATTAATACCGATATAAAATGAAATGTACCTATGTTCTTATGTATCATACGCGAAAAAAACTATTTAAGATCATTCATGTTTTTGAAATGCATTAAGATGTCAAAAGACGAAACCCGGGTCGTTATTGATATAACTCATGGAAAAGAAAAAAAACTCAAACGATTTAAATTTGATATTGAAACTGCATCAAGCACCATCAGTCAAACTCCAATCCAACGAAACAATGCAAATTATAATTTATAGTAGTTTTTTCACAATTATTCTGATAAAGATCAGGGCCGGTTTCACTCATCCAAGCATTGTCAACCAATGTGCGAAGCAGTCCAGTTATTTATTTGAATATTTGCATGTAGGAAGTAGTTCTATACAATGTTTTTTTATTTATTTGATTAAAGCTTTTCTATTAAGAAGTGACAGTTAACACATTATAAGTGAAGAATTCACATATTATTAACAAGTAGAATTATCATTTGTTTTTTTATAGACATTCATGCTATTCATATATTATAATAAAAAAAACGTCTCTTTTGATTTGCCACATTGTAAAGAAATTTTTATTTAAATGAATACAATTGTCTTTATACATGTTTCACTAAGAAATAATCGATAGATTCAATAAATAGATTCGACTTGCAGAACAGATTATAAACCCTGTCAGTATTTAATTAACATAAATCCATAGCACATTAGTCTCTTTGTGGTATAGCAATTATTAAATCAATTAAATATGCGTTAATGGTAATCTCATGTTGAGGCAGTCACCAAGGAAACGCAGTAATAAATACAAATAATTGAACATGATTAATGGAAGATATATTTGTTTGAATCATATTTTTTAATTTAGTAAATAAGTGTTAGCCATTTTACGTCTGTCTCCCTCGCTTATCAGCTTTGTATTCTGCGATATCTGAATAAATAGGTATTACGTTATCATAGGTAGAAATACAATTGATTGAATCTATCAAAATCGTACATTATATTTCATTGTATAGAATTTATGTATATTTTGTTGATTGGTGGAATCCTTATTTATATATCGAAACGATTTAAGATTGCGAAAAACAATCGCTATACTTCGTTAATGCAGTCAGTCACTATAGCACGCCAAACTGATACTTTAAATAAAAACATGTATTTTAAAACTTTAAACAAATAAACGAATAAAAATAAAACAAATAATTTGAAAATTACACCGAATAAGCAAAACAAATTCTTAAAATAATTAGGCAATCAAACAGAAATAAAAACAGTATAAAATATACATTAAAGACAAATACAATTTAAATACTAATTTTCTGTGGATATAATATGTTCACAAATTAAATGTTCTTATCTTATATTCTTTTCTGTATTAAGTGTCAATTAATTTTAAATAAGATGTAATTTTAGCAGTAAAGTTATCTTGTATTAGTAAATTTCTTTAAATGAGCAGACAAAAATACAAAATAATCTAATATTGCTCACTAACGTCGTGGTGCCTTTATTATCACTTAAAAATGAATCATAAAACCTTCAGCTCAACAAGATGGACTGTTAATTAGTAGTCACTTTTGCATGTTATGTAGTACGATAGATGTCCCAAGATTTGATGCAAAATTAGAGTTTTCTCTGTGTGTTATATTATACAAAAAAGTGGGATGCAACATTGAGCAAAAATAAATTCTTGACTCACCTAAATTTCCCTTCTGAGTAATCCTCCCATTTGATGATCTTCGGACAGTATTTCGGGTTATGCAGCAGATCCCTTAAGAACTCAGGTACGGACACATTCTTCACTCTCTTGGTCTGCTTTTTTCCGCTCCCTTTCGGTCTTCCCGGAAGACGCTTTCCAATAACTTGGCCGGTGGACAACTCCTCAATGTGGGCGTCCCGGTAATCCAGACTGTCGCTGTTGACCATTTCGTATTCGTCACGCAAGCTGTCGGCATAATCAGACTCAGCCGCGTTAAAATTGCTTATGAATGACATATCGTTAGTACTTTCTGCTATCACGCTGGTGTTGTAATTGCTGTCCATGTCCAATAGCTGTCTTTCACTCTCGATGGTATTGATGTGAAGATTTTCATCAGCGTTAAATTTATCCATGACTGTTACCGGGACAACAGCTTCTTGTTCATACGAAACATCTCCACTTAACCTCACTTCTAATGTTCTATAAAATATCTCTCCGATAGATGGCGAATCGTATGCGTTCGATTCAGTTTTCATCCTGTCACAAAAAGCTTCCTTGGACATCAAAATTAAATCTTGTCCTGTCATATTTGCGAAGTGGAACGAAGGGATTTGTGCAATTTTTAAATTCTCTGTTGTTCCTGTATCTAAAATCCAGTTCCTCACGTCAATTGACGTCCAATCTCGAACTGCTTTTAATGTCCACTCATAAGGATTTTCAGGTTCCACAAGTAGTCTGCTATAATCCCTATTCCCTGACGGATACGCCTCGAAGTTGGTGACATACTGATGTGTTTGATACACATCTCCTTGGTATCTCAATTCCGGTGCTGGTTGGTCCAGATACTGGGGTGTGCTGCCTTCGGTCATTTGGTTCATATCTATGTTAGGTAAAATTGTTGTGTCGGAAAAACTGGAGTTCAATAACATAGAAAAGGTCTCGTTCGATGCGTACTGCAGGTGGGAATCGTAGTAACTACTCTCGTAAACAGATTCAGGGTAGAGCATCATTTTGATGCTATAAACTGTACACTGAAATAAGATTTTTTTTTAAAAACCGCTTTAAAAGTCAAAGTATCTTTTCATCAACAAAAATATCACTCGTTTATATTATTAAGGTTTTTTTTATTAATTAAAAGGTCAGGGTTCTGTCTTTTTTTTTATGCCATTCAGTTTATTTTCTTGCACCAGGTAAAGATCCAATGTTTATTAATCACAGGTAACCTCACGTTTTTTTACGCAAATACTTGCATGAAAATAACAATCTTCATTTTATTATTAAATGCATTCAGTCGACTGAATATATCCAAACACAAGCCATTGAAAATCCCCACTCACGCGTGTCAATATTGACCGAGAGAAAACAAATGAATTCAATGTTTTATTATCTGTACAATGTTTATTTATTTCAATTTTACTGTTTGGCCTTTTGAGACGCGCAGAAAAATAGCGGCAAATGATTTATTTTTAAAATACGCGGAACACCGTTTCTTCGAATCTGTGCACCGTAAAAATAGTGCGAATGATTTTTATCTTGTCCGCACGAAACTTAAAAACAAACGTCACAAAATATTCTCAATTAGTTTATATCGACGTTCAATTCAAAACAGTTCTCTTCGTGGAAATGACACACTGGTTTACAGCCTCGAATTCGAGGTTTTAATGCTGGTTTTAATTTAGTGTGATAGCTCCAAGCGAAGTTGGCGAACGACCGTGCCGGCCTGCGTCTACCAAGTAACTGAATGGCCGTCATCGCGAAGCGTTTGTCATATTTTAATCCTTCGATGTGATGCGAAGTTCTGCCACTCACACATTGACGCTAATAAAACGAGAGGCTGGTCCTGCGAAATTGCGGTGACTACTCATTCAAAGAAATTAAAACAACAGTTAAAACAAATAACAATTTATTGTCACTTCTTTACTGGGAAAATTAAGAATTCAGTTTATTTGTTAAGCATGACAATTCTTAGGTGGTATCAATTTATTGGGTTCATAGTGCATTGGTCAACGTTGTTTTTCTTAAGTGACGGACCTCGCGGGCTCGATTTGTTGATTCTGCTCAAACGCATTTGTGTTATTGTTGTTAACAATTACCTTATCATCCGATTCCATAAGTGGACTAAAGTGAGAGCGACAAGCTAATCAATAGTTTTAAAAGTGGGTTATATTGTCTCTGCTTTTCTGGAAAACATTAGTTTGTGTACGTTCCACCGGTAAAAAACATAATACACCTAAACTTTTTTGTGGGTTAGATGCGTTACGCGGAAAAACGCCCAACATAAAAAAGCGAAAATAGCTTTGACTTAAAACGTGAACATAACATGTACAAGGACGCACGTGGTATTGTCACATTGTAATAAACAGTTGAAACACTGGATTTTGCACGTATCGTATGGGAACGACTCGCTGATAATTTCGTTATATGCGTTTATATAGTTCCATACATATTTTTATAAAAAAATAAAAATTGCATTTAAAAAAAAACTCGCGCTTCTTTGGAATCGTACAAAAAGAGGTTTGGGTGTACTGATACACCCTTCGACAAAATTAAATGAGGTACTGCAATTTTCGTTAGTTGGTAAAAAAATACGACTCCAACTCCTACTATTTTTTTTAATTGCGTCACGTTTTTTTCCTACCTTTCCTATTTATGTCTGTTCAATTATACATACATATATCAACCAACCAATCCGGCCAATAGCTAAATTTGACATATTAAAAATCAAAATTTCCGACTCCGGCCAAAACCCCGCAACGACTCCAACTCCACAGCCCTGACATTTATACATCAACTAATCAGTGAAGATATATACTGGCGTAGAAGAGGTAACAAATGCATCTTCTCATCTTTTCTAACATCATAATTTAATATTGAAAAGTATATTAAAAGATTAAAACATTCCAAAAAAATATTCATATACCTGTTACCCAAATTTGCAATTCAAAAACTGTGGCCGTGTTTATTCTTCATTAATTTCAAATTCCGACTCCACGACTCCGAGTTCAACTCCACAGCCCTGGTTGTAACATTATGGTCACCCTAGAGTATGTTTAGTACACTCAAATGTACATATCATTTCTTTTATCTCCAGAATTCGTCTTTTTTTATTATCTTTAAGAGATCTATAATAGAAACACACGTGACAAGTCTACTTAGTAGACCGGTATGTTTATTTCTGTAAAATCCTTGGGAAATTCTCAATTGCGTTATTTTAATTGTTACAAACAAATAAAGTTCTCAAACAACAATGTGCCATATGCAATCTTCGTGTAAAATAAACCAGTTTGGTGATGTGTTTTTTTTTATGTTGGCACGCACTTCTTTGTAGCGAAGCAGTCGTCGGGATTTCCCGGAAAAACCCAAAGTGATACCAGACCTTTACACACCCACCTGTTAATATTAATATGCATAATCGACAGTTATTCAAATATTTATAAAAATAATAAATGAAGTAGAGCAGCGTTTCTCAAATGGGGCACTGCGAAACTCTAAATTCTGCTGAGATTATAATCAACTGTAGTTTTTACGTATGGTCAAACAGAATATAACTTTCCATGTGACTCAAATGTACTTCATTTTTTTTATATCCAAGTCATTGATTAATTGAATTGGAATTTATTTGGAAGAATTTCATTAAAACACGGTGAAAAAATAGATTTTTTTTTATGTGAGTGAATGCGAATTCAATCTGTTCATAAATCATTTTTAATGTGTTCACTGTCAATACTTTGGGAACGGAATCATAATAAAAATAAAAACACATTTTTAGTACTTAATGAACATTAAATTAAAGTGGAAAAATTAATATTTAATTAATGTAGAAAAAAAAATATTTAACACTCTAGCGACCGCATTTATCGGGCCAAAGTTACACGTAATACCGCACATTTTTCAAGATTTTGGTTTTTCGCGCGACATTTAGAATTATGCTTATATCTTTTTAATCAGTTGAGTAAATTGGATAAAATAAAGTGTATTGTGTATTGTATAGTATAATATATCTATTTAAAAACAATTAGTTCAAAAAAAAAATTATTAAAGCTGTAAACACATGATTTATTTATATTTTTGAAAGAAAAGCGAAACAAATATTTCTTTTCCATTCATAAACACATAAAGCAAAGTCAAATTCTTTTGAAATGTGGTCTCCGATCATTTTACACAATATTGTATAAAAATATTTGAAAAAAATAGAGTATTTATTGAGAGCCGCGAGACTTACCATACATCCATCAGTCGTATAAATTAGGAAAATTTACTTGTCATCACAATGCCACAATAACATTATAACTATTACTTTTACCAGCCAAAAGGGGTTCATTTATTGTTATTAGTTTTTATAAACACTCAAATATTATTTTTTAATGAAAACATCAGAAGAAAAAATTACACACATATTACTAACTAACTATACTATACCATACGTCTACAATAATCACTAAAATTTTATCAATATTATTTTTTGTGTGGTAATCTTCAAAACATTTTCCCGTGTGTAATGGAACATTACAAAATAAACACATGTAAATTGTGTCCCCTCGTCTTTTATTAGCGGTACAAACTCAACATGCTCTTCGTACAAAGCTTTTAGTTTTATCACTTATTATTTTCCGAATGATGGATCTTTTCAAATCGCCCGAAAGTCTTCCAGGTGAATCAACAATCGTGTGTTCTGATGTAGTTTTTAATCCAATTGATGTTGATGGTGATGATTGTGGTATCATTGCTGAATTGAACATTGCGCAATTGAACAAAAAGAAAACAACTTTTTTTGTCCATTTTCTCGTCTTCCGATATATTGAGTAATATGATAAGTTTTGATCGGCACGATCAACGCCTTTCATATTTTTGTTATAATCTAAAAAACAATTGGGTTTTATTTTTGGCTCTACGATTTAGTTTATAATATATTTATTTCACAAAACACGTAAATGTAAACTCTTTTTCCACAAATTATAAGATTATATACCATTAATATAGCACGTATGTCAAACGATTTCACATAGAAATACGCAATAATTATAAATGGAATCGCGGAGTAATTACATAGGATGTATTCTATTCGACCGATATTTTCAAACTAATTCTAAACTACAATTCTTATATATATGTATGTATATAAAATGGGGATGGTCAACATCAAAATGTGTAAAGACTTCGCTAATTGTTTAAAAATACAATGGTAATTGCTAGAAAGCAAAATGCCATACATACCTCACACATGCCCGGTAATTTGATTTTTATGATACGCGTATTTTTTAAAATAGGGTTCAGCAATAAATCTGTCAAAAAACATTATGCAATGTGCACCATTCATCTCAAACATGCGATTGAGAAATCCATCCAGAAAAGCAAAAGAAATATTTCTTTTACTCATTTTATTACATAAACACATAAAGCAAAGTCTAATTCTTTTTAAATGTTTTCTGCGATCTTTTTACACAATATTGTTGGTTTATAATAATCAACCAACAAAATATAATATTTATTGAGAGACTTCCGAGAATTAGGGTACATACCATCAGTCGTAAAATTAGGAACATTTACGTGTCATCACAATGGCACAAAAACATTATAACTATTACTTTTACGAGCCAAAATGAGTTCATTTATTGTTATTAGTTTTCATAAAGACTTAAATATTATTATTATTTTATTAGGTAATGTAAATAATTGAGTTAGTAAAAAACAAACTGATATTTAAATTTATTGCATCTGAAATGTGAAGAAAGATAAAAACATTGCAAGAAAAAAATACACACATATTATTTATCACTACTAACCATTTTCGGGTCTTTTCAACTTCTTTGTATTTTGTTTTATTTTGATTGTAATATCTATTACTTCACAAAACACGTAAATTTAAACTCTTTTTCCACAAATTTTACCATTACTATAATAGCACGTATGTAAAACGATTTTACGTAGAAATACGAAATAATTACAAATGCATTCGCGGAGATATCACATAGGTTGTACTCATTTCGACCGATATTTTCAAATTATAATACAATTCTTATGTAATAACATGGGAATGGTCACATCATATGGACTGTGTAAAGACATCGCTAAATGTTTAAAAATACAATGGAAACCAATACCTCAAACATTCCCGGTAATTTTATTTTTATGATTCATGTATTTTTGAAAATAGGGTTCAGTATAAATCTTTCAAAAAACATTATACAATGTGCCCCATTCATCCCCATCATGACATTGAGAAATCCATTCATATTTTTACCGAAATTACTTTTATTGTCCTAATTTAAATATTTAGACGCAGAGTAGACAATAAAACATATTTTGCCGAGCTAATAAACAAAAATACTTTCGTTTCAGACGTTATATTTCATTATAGGAAACTTTTTGACTCAACAAATATATTTTATTTCAAGGACGTTTTTGAGCCATAAGCTTGTGAGAAATTGAATAAAAAAACATGGAGAGCTATTAACCAGACAGTAATGGGTCGTAAAATAAAAAAAAAAAATGCAAAAGTGTCATGTAATGTGCCAACAGATGCAAAGACAATGCGCGGGGCGTAAATCCGCGCGAACGCGGGACCGGTGACTTGAGTGGTACTAAAAATGGTACATAGGTACTAAAAATGTGTTATTAATTTTAGTATACATAAATAGTCACATGCCAAGATTTTTTTTAATATGAGTACATAGCTATGTCCGCTCGTTATATAAAGCATATGGAGCTTATCTCAACATAATTGTACAACAACTGCTTGTTTTTCAATATATTTTAAGCAATATTTATAAATCAGAAAAATTTACTGGGATTTGAGCCCGTGTGTACTGCAACCGAAGACAACGACGTTGAACTTTTGACCCGGCTAATAGGTTATCATAATTAGTTTGATTGATCACGCCAAGAAGGATATACAATTTTCAATTGACATGTAAGTTATTAATGTCATTTTAATTCAAACGTTTATGATTATCCTCCTGGATATATGGCACTTGCCTGGTTAAATTATCGATAATTTTATAATCCATTAAAACTTTTTAACGAAGCAATATAAATAGTCTGTACAGTGTAGTTACAAACTATGCTTTATTCAATACATTTCAAGTCATGTATTAAGACGTATATTAGTAAATTTATATAAATCAGGACCGGTAATAATGCCTTTCCACCAAGTATTGACAGTGAAAAAATTATAAATGTATTGATTGAATTGACATTTTCTTTGTAGAACTCCATTATAACATAGTGAAAAAAAATAACAAAGTATTTTAGTTTTACAGAAATTATTTTATATATTTATTGATAGCTGTTTCGGGTTACGCCAGCGTCATACCTATCTGACAAAGTTTCTGACGATGGCGTTGGCCGAAATAGCTAGCAATAAAAAATTGTAAAATAGTTTCTGTAAGACAAAAATATATTGTTATTTTTTTTTTACCATGTTCAATTAAAACAGAGCTGTGGAGTCGGAGTCGAAGTCGTCGCGGCGTTTTGGCCGAAGTCGAAAATTTTGAAAAGTTTGAACTTTTTATTTTTGCATATAATAGGTCAAATTTGGCTATTGGTCGGATTGGTAGGGTTGATATTTAATTGAATACACATACATGGGAAAATTTGGAATAAAAAGTGACGATATTAAACATTTTTTAGTCGGAGTCAGAGTCGTGTTTTTGGTCAATGTTAGAGTTGGAGTCATGGTTTTGGTAAATGCTGGAGGCGGAGTCGAACTTTTTTTAACCGACTCTACAGCCTTGATTAAAAGTGACTAATTTTCATTTTCTATTTAGTATTTACAGATATTTTGCATTTTTAAAAGCGGTATTGCACCACTGAAAAAAGACTACTAATTATTTGGTCAGTTTCTAATTCGATAAATGGTCAGTAAAAATTCTTAAAACGGTCAGTAATAAATACTTAAAACGGTCAGTTAAAAATAATAAATGGTCAGTTAAAATAAAAAGAACATATCATAAATTTGCCTATTACGACCATATTTGGTAAAAACTTATATTTTTTTTAAATAACCATTAAAATATATTACTGACCGTTTTATTTAATAATAGACCACATTCACACTGATACAATGACACTGACCTTTTATGATATTAACTGACCATTCTGATTTTTAACTGAACATTTATTTATTTATCTGACCAAAACTTGAATTAGTTACTGACCCATTAAATACATGCCCTGAAAAAAAAACCGTCAAAACACCGAGATCACGGCTTAGTTAGTACCGGCATTGTAATCCCTATCTGCAATGTAATGAAAATATTTTGCATTTTAAAATGCCGCTTCCTCTCGCGGTGACCCTGTATATCGCATATTGAACTGTTGCATTTGCATTAAAATGCAGTCCGGGGAATCACCGGCAAAACAGGCGGCGCGTGCGTGTTTACTGCATCATGTAATAAGTCATTTATAAACTATTTATTTGTGCACTAATATGCAAGTTAAAGAAGTAGATAAAACTGTGCAGTCGGTTTGATGTGGCAAAATTAAAACAAACAATTATTGTTTACCATAAATTTTTTAAAGATTTATAATTTTAATTACAAGTGTTAATAATAATTACATATTTTACTAACGAGAAAAACAAAACGATTCAATTGGACTTTATTCTGTAAGGCTACGTTCACATTCGGGACAATTCGATGCGAGATTTTTACGTATACGGTTTTTGTCGAATACGGGGCACTTGATAATTCTTGTGTCCCGTATTCTATGTATTCGAGCAGTCAGTGAATAATATCATTTTAATCAGAGTAGTAATGTAGATAGAAGGATTTAAAAATGAATAGTTAATAATACGGAAAGAAAAATAACAATGTATTTTAGTTCTACATAAATTATTTTATATAATTGTTGATAGCTATTTACTATTAGTTCAGAACAGAACTACAGAACTTACAGAACTAGCTCTGACGAAGGCGTAAGCCGATTTTTATTTCCGTATTATAATGGAGTTCTACCAAGTAAGTGCCTACTCAATCAAAGAATAGTTAATAATTTTTAGAAGAAATAAAAGTACATATTATTAAATAATATCCAAAATAGGATAGGTTGCTCACCGCTGCTAAATTTATTTTCAATGGGTTTAACCCTTACCAATTGATTGCATTTCATTAGTTAATAAAAAAAATTGCATAAGAAGTATAACTATTTGTTTGTTGTGTTGTTTTGGTCACTCCTTGTTACCCGTAAAAAGGAATAGTCCCAAACTCCATTTTGTAATTTTTCATTTTCAAATATTAGAATCAATCTTGCTTTATTACTTCAGCAAACTTTGCTATTGCAAGACCGAGGATGCCACTGAAAGAGGCGAAACACGTCTCACAATTAGTAACACAATATGTGGAATAATAGAGGTTATTTGAAATTTTATAATAGAAATAAACAAAGATATTGTTTTAAAATTTACTAATTCTTCCATGTATTTATGTGAAGTAAGATGATTATAGAAGTTTTAGAAATGCTATCTGTTTCTTCAGTATTGAAAATAGTTTTATTTAAAAAATTTCGCTTTAGGTATTCACTTTTGATACTTGATGGAAAGGCTTATCGATATAAAACATTATCCATTCATTCCACAATTAATTTATTAAGAACAAGACCGGTTTCACTTATCGCGACAATTTTTAATTAAAAAATGTCTCCTGATAATAACAATAGCAATAAAATAAAACACATCAGTAATTCTGTACCACTATAACTTTTCCAATTACCTTTCTGTTAATTGATTCGTATGAACAGATTTAATTACAGCAACCCATTGATCTAGTAAAACTTCGAAGAAATGATTCATGAACTTTTAAAATAATGGTGACCAGCTTTTAAAAATAATGGCAGAATACCAACAAATATGTTTTTTTAATCATCGCAACGGATGCTCGGTTTAACAAGATAATTCTGTCTTAAAATAATTTTCATTAATATACGATAAGGTAAAATAACAGATAAGGTCAAATCACAAAGGACATTGTGTTTCTTAGAAGACGTCATGATTTCGTGTGGTTTTTTCTCTATCAATCGCAAAACTAACGAACTATTTAACATATTTATCTTTCCAGTATTTATAAATGACATAATGAAATATCCGACTGGGGGCCGAAGTAGATTGTCCAAGAACTAAGCTTTTATCGGTCAAGCTTAGAAATAACGACAGTGAATAATTGTTGGATACCGAGTAGAGATTCCAATTACTCTACATCTCAACAACTCGACTATCGAGTAGTACAATTTTAAAATACTCGAGTATACTCGAGTAGTTTCAGATGCACCAAAATATTTATTAATAATTCAAATATGTGTATTTTTTTTCCATATCCGCT
Source organism: Himalopsyche kuldschensis (assembly GCA_028554975.1). Taxonomy (NCBI): domain Eukaryota; kingdom Metazoa; phylum Arthropoda; class Insecta; order Trichoptera; family Rhyacophilidae; genus Himalopsyche; species Himalopsyche kuldschensis. The sequence goes on from JAHFWI010000005.1 coordinate 6,990,181, forward strand.
CCCTATTCGGAGCATATGGCCGCCACACCGTGCCTCCAAGATTTTCTGTCTCCCGCCAACCTCCTCGCATCTTCCCAGGTCATCCCGGCGTCCCTTAGCTGCCCTGAGTACATCCTATGGATGGTCATCAGAGGCCTTCCGCGGCGTCGGGATTCATCAGGTTGATAGAAGAGGCAGGCAGGATTCAGGCTCCCCTGGGGCATCCGCAGCACATGTCCAAGGCAGGTCCATCGTCGCCTTTTAATTTTGGACGTAATAAGGGACTGGTTTTTCCGCTCTCTTAATTCAAATTTGTTTATATAAGATGGTAAATAAATAAATAAGTAGATCTGTTCAAGACCATCCGTGCACTTAGAATGCATGAAGATGCCGAAATCGAAACTCGGGTCTTTAGCGACAAAAATCATGGAAAAGTACGAAATTCAAACAATTAAAATTTGATATTGAAATTTCATCAAGCACCCTCAGTCAAAATCCATAATTAAATAAATAAGCTTATTTAATTACATTAATTCATTTATTTCAATGTATAAAACATATATTTCAAAAATAATAAGGAATAAAACGTCTCAAATTTTAGTGTGAGCTTAGTTTTGTTCATTACGAGTATTACTCGAGTATTTTTCAAAATTTTCGAGTAATATCGAGTACTTGAAAAATGGAAAATATCGAGTACTCGATACTCGAATTGAGTCTCTAATATTGAGACGAAAAGTCATGGTCTTCCTATTTGCGTGTTCTAATGTTCAAATCCCCAAAGAAGAGATGTTCCTCTTCTGTTGAGTCGATTTGTTAGTAGTCTATGTGCTACAACAGTGGCTCTAAACTTTTTGAAGTCACGGTACACTTTTTGATCATAGTAAAAAATTGCACCAAAATCGAACGGTCAGAAACCAATGAAAAGTATGCAGTCATAATTTGTATTACAAATAAAACATATTTGAATCGTTTCAATTTTGTACTTTTGTATGAGTTTTGTTGCTAACGACCCGGGTTTTGCTTTCCGGCATCTTCAGGCATTTCAAGTGCAAGAATGAACTTGAACTGACGGCGACAATAATCATAGAAAAGTACAACATTCAAACAATTCAAATTTGGTGATACCCTGAGATTGACGTATTTTGCAGTTTTTCGAAATATTTTGTCTAATATTTGATATATCCTAAATTCGTAAATTTTTCTTTTAGTTCGTATATAAGTTTTTGTTGATAAACAGATCTTAAACAAATGTGATGTGACTGAAAACCGTTATAGTATTTCAGTGAACTCGTGTACAAATATGGGTTATTTTACTTTTTCGGTTTTCCCTATTTTGCGGAATTTATCAATTTTCTCGCGGTGCACCGGTTAGGGACCACTGTGCCACATGAATGTGGGAGGGAAAATGGAAACATGTTTAGGATGCGGTGAGTTACACAAATATTATTATCAATGAATATTTAATTTTTACGCTTTATTAATTAATTCATTTGTCAGATCGACTACGTGTTGTCACATAGTTGTCGCTCTACGCAGTGGCGGATCCAGAAGTTGTCCCAGGGGGTAGCCATTCAATTTGAAAATAAACATGATACATAAATAATACATAACAAATAAATGATTTAAAAAAATATGTACACTCAGTCCCCTTTTTACGCGATTTCATATAATATATAGCTGTTCAGCTAAAGGGTCGTGAAAAAAAAGAGAACTACAACATATTTATTTAAATAAAAAATATGCTATGGCCTCCATGCCTCCCTCCTTGGATCCGCCAATGGGTCTACGCATGATTAATGTTTTTTTGCGGTTTTTTTTTAAATATTAAACACAATCAGTTTTGTTTGCTAGCACGCTTTTAATCGTAATATTGAACGTATAAATTATATGCAACCATTTCATTGATGACAACACTTTGGGCAAACAATGGCGATGAATCAATCGACGATGGTGTGACATTGTGACGTGGTCGCATTGTTTTTTCCGGGATTTTACCCCAGCGACTAAGCCATGTCACCAATTATCTTCTCCAACTTGTATGAATACCTTCTCACGGAATTATACACTGTACTAATAAGTAAAAACGCAGAATACTTATATAAGTTAACAATTTTTGTAAATACAATATTTTGTTATGTTATTTATTTATATTTTCTCTCGTTATATTTTCCATGTTTAGTTAAACAATTTTCCATAGGAAAATAGTTTTCACACCTTTATCGATTGACAGGTACCATGCTATAAGATCAAGACCAGTTCCTACATCTTAGTACGTGATGATGTGTCGATTGAGTTTGCATTTAATCGACAAGGCTACGCTGTAATAAAGGTTAATAAAAAAGTATTTAGTTAGAAGTAAGGTAAATGTACCAGTAGTTGACCATGTGCCAGTAGCTGACCTTTTGACAGTAAAATTGCTCAAAATAAGAAATGCAGATGCGGGATTGCTCTAAATTGTAAAGTTCAGACTAGTTAAGGTATTTGTGGTCGGATTGAGCCACTAACACATCACCATAGAGTCAATGTAGTGCCAGGGTGGCCATTTGAAAACAACACGTAGTGAGGAAAGTGTATTATTTCAAATTTCTTAAGTGATCAATCTAGAAACGGTGTGTACCTTGTCCCTGAACCACCCATTGCCACTTGATTCAACCAAGAGAGGTGTGATAGAAAACCCTGAGGCAAATCTGACAGAAAGATCACTATAAAGCCCCCTCATTAGACATGGTCAGCACCTAGACTTTTCAATTTGTGAGATGGTCAACTACTGAAACAAAAACATGACTTCAATTAATTTAACACAACTTTTTTTAAACAGGCCCTTTCGTAATTTTTGTTACATAATATTAATAAAGAATATGAGTATAGAATATGAATATGCCATCATTCGGTACAATGCTAAACCTTAATCGTTATTTTTGTTGAAATTTTCTCTTAAAGGGTCAGCTACTGGTACATTTACCTTATAGCTTTTTTGGCTTTACAGCATCAACAAAACTTTCATTTTGCTTTTCAGTTCGGAAGATAACGTGAACTAGATTACGTTAATAACAATTAAACTTATGATCTACTTTTATTTTTATACTAGCCGGTACCTGGCAAGCGTTGCAATGCCACTCAAAGAAAGAAAGTGTTTTTGTTTATTTAACTGCTTTCGGATGCACAATATGTTAGATAAATAATTTCGATTTAATTTCACTAACATTGATCGGTATCGGTGATATTTGCCGTTTGACGTTTGCTGTTTGTCTTTTGCCGATTGTCTACTCGCGCCGCCTACTGAAAGTTAATTGTACTATGCCTATAACCTTTGCGCAAGTGCAACAATAAGCTGTCAAAATGACCGGTATGTCAGCGCATAAAATATTTAAAAAACATTGATTTTTATATAAGAGACCGATTATAAGTTGATTTTACTATGCCTATAACCTTCGCGCAAGTGGAAAAAGTTTTATTGCAATCGGATGAACGGTACGTTAACGCATAAAATACGAACAAACATTAATTTTTATATATCAGATATATATCAGTATGTATGTATATACCATAATTTGAGGTTTATTGGTTTTGCAATGTGGAAAAAAATAAAACACTGTATTCATCAGAAAAGGGAGAAAAAAAACATTTGAAAATTGGCAATGGAAACAGCCGAGTGAGCTCCGACAAAATCAACTATAATACATGCAATATAGTACTCGTCTGAACTCACTCACATCAATGTTACCGTCATTAGTAGTACAATTATTTATAGTTTGTTTCTATTTTTTCATGCAACGGCTGATCCCCAAGATCTGAAAAAAATAATCCGCGAAACCTGAACAAAACACATTTTGTGCGGCCCCTAGTTTGGAAGGCACTGATCTAGAGTATAGAGTTATAGAAGACTTTGCCAAATACACTATGAGAGAGTTGACTGTACCTTTATCAGAATATTAACGTGGAAAATAATCAATGGCTGTCTGCAGTGACGGCTGGTGACGGGGTGCTGGGGGGTGCAAAAGGAAGATTCAACTATTTTTCCGTACTACGCAAGAGAAACAGTTGGTATTGCGAACATCTGAATTGAAAGTCCATGCTGTAGAAGTGTTTTAAAATCCAATGAATAGGAAAGATGTCTTGCAAAAATGGTTGAATCTTCCTTTGCACCCACCAACACCCCGTCATCAGCCGTCACTGGCTGTTTGCCAATACGCATTGAATCAGAAAAGGTTTTTCGACCGCTGGGTTTATTTGCACTAAGATGCGATCAAGATTAACAGATTGCGAAATAATCGACAAAGGAGCCTTTTTAGGTCATGTTTTAATTCAAAGAAAAATCAATTCAAGGCAATTATGAAAATAGGCCTTTTATGTAAATTATATTTTGTATTCGATATTTCATAATCTGTTATATTTAGATTTTTAAATATCGATGTTACGAAATCGATTTATTCGCCCGCTGTCGCAATACTAGTTTTATGTGTTTATTTTGAAAAAAAATTGTTTCAGTAAAATATCATATGTGTTAAATTATTTTATTTTGCTTAAAAAGAACTAGTTTCAGTAAAATATGTAGAATTAAAATACATTGTTATTTTCACGTATTAAAAAAATAAATGCCTACTCAATCAATAAAAATTGTTCACACACTTATCCTAGCCATATCCATAATTTCTCAGATAAAGACAATTTGAACAACTCAGTTTCAAACGGCTCGTTTAGAAAAACTTTATATATATACACCAGTGATGCACAACCTGCGGCCCGCAATGACAAGTCATGCGGCTCAATATGACAAATGTCAATTTGTCAGTTTTTTTAGATTTCTTACGGACGATGGAAGATCCAAATGAATTAATAAAATTTTTCAATTTTATCTTCACGTAAAATATCGATAACTTAAACACTTTTAGTTTTTACCCATGAGGCCCAGAGAATTGATTATCTGGCTCTTCTCAATAAAACGTTGTGCATCACTGGTATACACAGTTTCAGATTTCAAAGATCATTTTTTTTCATTATTATACAAAAGAAAAGCACAGAGTAACCGTATACTGTGCTTTGAAAATAGATGCCTGCGGCGAATATTAGGAGTACGGTGGTTTGCCTTTGTCAAGAACACGGAGGTAAGAGAGCGGACAAACCAGCCCCTTATTACGTCCAAAATAAAAAGGCGACGATAGACCTGGCTTGGACATGTACTGCGGATGCCCCAAGGGAGCCAGAATCCTGCATGCCTCTTCGATCAACCTGAAGGATCCCGACGCCCTGGAAGGCCTTTGATGACCATCCATAGGATGAACTCAGGGAAACTACGGGACGCTGGAATTACCTGGGAAGAAGCGAGGAAGTTGGCGGGTGATAGAGAATCCTTGAGGCACAGTGTGGCGGCCATATGCTCCGAATAGAGAGCGTATATCGAAAAAAATCATTGTAGGGTGATTTAAATTGCCAAATGTTCTTTAATCTCTGAAGATTGATTGGTTAGATCAGGGGTTCTTAACCTTATTGCGGTGACGGGCGCATTTGAGATTTAAGAAATGAGTGACGGGCACATACTGGATTTAGAAAAAACAAAATTAAGGTAGTAAATATTTATGTATTTATTTAAGTATTGTTCCCTTGGCAGCTTACATGTGTTAAATTCACTACATTAATACTAAGCTATATATTATAAATCGGAAGATTATGGATTTATTTACATTTACAAACAAAATCATTATTTTTCACATTTAGTGCGATATTTGACATTGCAATTCATTTACTAACTTTTCAAAATGAAGAGTGCAAAATATTGACACTTCATTAACCGCACTAATCATGCAAGATTTAAAACCCAAATACCGGCTATATTTGATTATCATTGTAGAATTAAAATTTCCCTTCAACACACTGACAGTGGAAAATAACCTATTCAGAAAATAAGGTAGATATGCTAATATTTTTGGGATTTCAATTAACATTTTATTAATCATTTTTTCTTTGACGGGCGCACGAAAATGGCTTCGCGGGCACGCGGTTAAGAACCCCTGGGTTAGATCATGAAAATATTTCTAGATCTTTCTTAATGTCACACCTTTTTTTATAACTATTATCAGTTACAAGAAACAAGGTGGTGGTACCACCTGTTACAAGTAATTGAATGTGAATTGGTTAAGTGAAGTTCTTAGCTGAAATTATTTTGATGAAATTTGACTCATTTAAACATAAGCTTATTATTTATTGGTCAACTGTCATTTAATATTATACATTATAATATAGCCAACGTAAATTGTTAATAATTAATGAGTCAACCACATATATTATCATACTCAATACCGAGAATAGCCATTGACCTGCCAACCAAGTACCGGGGATTTAAATAAATACGTATTTGTGACTTGGAAGTTGGAAGCCCCGTCTTTTAAATTTTAAAATACAGCTGGTTGATTATCAGTATTCATATTAATGTAATTAAGATAATAAAAGGTGTTGAAATATCCATGATAGTTGAAATTATGACGTAAAAGAATCTATTTCCATTTTTTATGATGGCCCTGATTCCCAGTGTTCAAGGTTGTAAGGCTTTCGTCAACTCGACACCTTACATTGAAAATGTTCTAACTGCTCTTGACGCTGTTTTGAGATATGAGCGCTTAAAGTTTCGATTGATTAAAATTCACTTGTAACAATGAGCAGGTAAAAATGTTTCAAATTACTTATTTTAAGCATATTTTTTCACAACTCTTGCTGAGAAATAATGATCTTAAAGATCTAATGATGGAAATAATGATGACAATCTTAGAACTTTATCAGAATAAATTTAGTAAAAAAGTGTGCAGTTGCAGTGCAACTCTGGAATTCTGCCAACTCCGATATTCAAACATAGATAATTCTGAAATTCAAGTACATATATGTATATGATAGAATGCGGTAAATACAATCTTTTCCGACCAAAAGGTCATTTTAGGCAAAAATGACAATTATAACCTTTTCAAAGTAAAGTAACGATCTAGGCTGTGGGGTCAATGTATGAATTCATGAAATTAATAACTTAATTTATTTATTATTTAATCGATGCATGGTCTCTATCCAAAATTGGATATTTCTCCACACAACACCGATCCGAACGGGGTGTGAGAGAATGATAAGATTGCAACTACTTGATTCCTTAACTCAATGCTCAAACAAGTTTGAGATAAAATTTAAAATAACTCAATACCACTTTCTATTCAATTGACTCGGCGGTATCTTTGTGGAAGTTCATTTTAATTAATATAAAATTTAAAATAACTTTGATTAATTATATTTTGTAACTAATCGTGACACGTGTTTCACCTTTTCCGACTTACTTCTTTGGACGTACAATTGTAAAGGTGGATGTTGTTGTAAAGGTTAAATCGGCTCCAGGCAGCCAAAGGGTTGAGTAAATTCATTTATGTATATGTTACAGTGAAACTGTATTCTCAGTGAAAATGTATTTTTCTCCAAGCTGTCATTAAAACTAAATTTGACCGCCCTATCTTCAGCTCAATGTTTGTCTGTGTTTTTCTTTGGTTCTCTTTTTATGAAAGGGTCTACTTGCTGATTTTGTTTCACTGAAGCAAACCAAAATTTTAGGCCGGCAAATCGTCGACTTGGGCCAATAATTTCAATGATCGTGACAACTGAAATCATGTCGACATACAAATCTATTACTTGATACATTTTCACTGAGAATACAGTTTCACTGTAACATATACACAATCTGGAATTAGTACAAAAATGTGTTATTATTTTGAACATAGTATTGACAGTGAACACCTTAAAAGAGATCATTCATCACTGCCTGGAAAAACACACATTTTTTGAAATATTTTATTTTAAAATCTTTTGAAACGTTTTTTTTACCATGTCCGCTCCCTTAACTTGGAAAAAAGGAAATCTCACGGTGTTTATCTCAACGTGTTTTTTTTTCTACGACAACTGCTTGTTACTCAGTTCCTCAATCTCTCTTTTTTCGAAGAGAGTAGGGATTGAAAGGGTACGTGAACCAAGAAAAGACTCATGATTAGCCAATTTTGGGATCGGAATGGTGGGAAGGGATTTTTAGCAACACAATCACACATTGCCTTCTAACATAATCGATTTATCGACTGGAAAAATATACTCGTACCAGGACTCGAGTCCGTCACGGAAGCCAACGACGTTCACTACTGCACCCCGGACCGGCAAAAACGTTAACATCAAAAAACGAATCTTATATATATAACCAAAACGGGGGATGTATGTTTGTAATTTCCTTTTGCATTGTTGTTGCAAGTTCAAACAAACGAATTGATTTCGCTCGCGAAAGTGTCGACGGTAAATTTGTTTCGTTATCAATGTGTGTGTGTAGAGACTCCAATTACTCGAGTATCGAGTAGTACATATATAAAACCGAAACGGCGTATGTATGTCTGTGGGTCTGTAATTCCCTTTTGCATTGTTGGTCATTAAGTTGCCATAAAAACGAATATGAAAGAAAATATGTTTGATTTTTTTATCGGCGAAGACATTTAGTCAAAATGTAATAAATTAGTCTTCTACTGAACTTTTCCCGGCTTTTAATAATGTTTATTATTTACGTGAAGGTATTATTTGACATTTCTTTGACAGCAAATTGGATTTTTTCCTTGAATTTGGACATTTTAATGGGCGAGAATGGGGCTATCAATATATGAAAGGGGCTGTGAAATGTCAATGCCAGTCTGAAATGTTCATTTTAATTCCATTTTAATTGACCTAGACTTTTGAATTTTGAAAAAAGTTGTTTCAACTTGGCCCGTCTGAATTTACGCGCCGAGGTGAACATAACCCCAAACTGGTCCGAGCGAAGCCGGGTTCGAACACTAGTATTATATAAAACCCAAACATACTTCATTTCAGAAAACATACATTTTCTCGCATAACTACAGTAAGATGCGAAAACTCGTATCTGCAGATAGATTCAATGTCACTATTATATGACACTAATAAACCTCTTCTAATTATATAACCAATGGATAATGCTCATGAATCATTCATAGAGTTTTAACGATTCGCATATTAAAAAAATATTTACAATATTAATTAGTATCTTAGCCGAAGATATTGCATAAATTTCTAGAAGGTTCTTAATTAAATTTTCTGAGTAATTTTTAAGTAGCTCTTGACATTTAGTAAAAAAGTTTAATTTGAATGTCTCAGGGTCCGTAGTCGAATGGTGCAATGGTGGTCACTGGCTTAAATTCCGGTACAGACAGTTTCTTGAATTGATTTTGTAATCGATTTTTACAAGGAAGTTATTAAAGAAGGTTTGAGTTGATTTAAAAATTAACAAAGCATAGAGAGGGCGAATATATAACCACTCGTTCTGTCCGTATAGACCATAGGTTCCCAAACTTATTTCCCCCGTGGACCCCTAAACCAGAATTTCATTTTTGGTGAACCCCCCCCTCCGGTTGTCTAATAATGAAGTTTTCTAAACTTTTCAAACACAAATATTAACACAATTCGATAAGTTTTTGTATAGTGGACAGTGAAAAAAGTTGTTTTTTATTAGTTCTTTATTGAATTAACAAGTAATCGTACAAAACATAATTGAAACATATCAAAACATAAGAATCATTTATTAAAAAAATATTAAATAAGAATTCTTTTAAGACGTCAGGTTCATCCTTCTCATTAATGAGAGGGATGAACCTGACGCTCCGATATAAGTTGGTCAATATTTGGCTTTAAATTAGTGAGGTATAGTCGTAAATCACCACGTTCTGTAATTTGCAACCTGTTCCTTTTTTTCGTAAGAAAATTAGTTTCCGCACTGACGCCTCTTTCCACGAGGTATATAGAAGGAAAAGATATTAAAAAATTTCTTACGATGGCCCATAACGCAGGAAAAGTCATAGGGATATCTTTCTGCAGCCAAAACTGCTGGTAACCTTTTCTAAATTCTACCTTGAGTTCTTCGTCTGTGCCTAAGTCCTATTAACTTTTCTTCTAATATGTCTTGTACAGTATCCATTTCTTCTATACATGGATTGATGATCCAAGGAGGTATTTTCATTATTAAAATGTCTTCAAACCTGCTTTTGAAGTCTTCGTGGAGGACATTTAGGTGTTCTACGTAATTTCTAAGATCATCATCATTTGTTTTGGATTACCAAACATATATTTTGGATTACTATTCAGGAGGCTTTTAGCACGCTTTTAGCAAAGTATTTGTATCTCCTAATTCTATGGCATGGAGTTGTGAAATTAAGTATAAACGACCCAATCCGAGAAAACCCTTTGTTTTTTTTAATCTTGCCTATTTGACAAAAGTCGACGAGATTTATTCAATTGCTGGAGGTGTTTTTTGTTTAGTGTAATGGGCAAGCGATATACCCCCTTATATTTTTCTTCTTGACAAGGACCCCTTGTCAGTCTCTCGCGGACCCCACTTTGGGAACCCCTGGTATAGACTTTAGACATATCCTTTTATCTCAAATTTATTTAAAAAAAGAGAGGTGGAGCACCGGAATAATTTGCAGTTCTCATAGAAAAACTACTTTTGAGATAAACTTTATTCGGAGTTATTAATGAGGAGACATCTTCTTTAAAAAAATGTTGGTTAAATGGTATTATTGAATATAACAGGGCTGTAGAGTTAAAATAAAGCACGACTCATTAAGTTCGTCACATCTTTTTTCCTGCCTTTCCTATTTACATATGTATGTTCAATTAAATATCAACCAACCAATCAACAACGCGCTGTTAATAACGTTATAACATATGTAAGTTTATAGTTTATATGGTCCCAAAACCACATTTTAATAAAAATGCATAAAAAAAACCACACAACGACAAAAAGAGGTTCGGGTGTACATTGAAAAATGTTGCTTTATCGACAGTGACGGATATATGCATAGATACGAGGAAGATTTGTATTATTTTCGTTTTTTCACTACATACCCACAGGAAAATAGGGTAATATTATTATTTTACGAAGGCTGAACAGTGGGTCAAATAGAGCATGCGCGAGCGTGTGTGAAGAAAACCCATTCAACCTGTTACTGGTAAGCGCCAAATATGTCGAGGTAAAACCCGTGGTTTTCATACAACGACCAGCGTGTCATTTACTGATTGATGAATCCGAGCATACATTTTTAAGGTGTTAACTGTCAATTCACGGGGCAATTGCATTATATGAATTTTAATGAATAAATAACATTTTTTGTATTGCCACCAAATTTGTTAGTTATTTATTTATTTGTATATATGTTACAGTGAAACTGTATTCTCAGTGAAAATATATTCTTCTCCAAGCTGTCATTGAAATTAAATTTGACCGCTCTATCTTCAGTTCTCAGTACAGTTTGGTTCTCTTTTTATGAAAGTGACTACTTGCTGATTTTGTTTCATTGAAGCAAACCAAAATTGTAGGCTGACAAATCATCGACTTGGGCCAATCATTTCAATGACCGTGACCAGTGAAATCATGTTGTCATACAAATCTATTACTTGATACGTTATCACTGAGAATACAGTTTCACTGTAACATATATATATGTATATTGCAAAATCACAAATTACAAGTTTATTGCTTTTGCAATGTGAAAAAATATGAAAAAATTGGATCAAAAAATTACATAGTTCACAGACTAGTATAATACATAAATGATGTCTGTAGACCATTTCAAGGAAAAAAGGTGGAAGAACATGTAAACATCACAGACATCTATGCCTTTGGCAAAAATATTCGTAGAGGGGCCGAGGGTTCAAGGACAACGCAACTGAAGAAAATGATGCTAACCAATCAGCTGATGCCACACTTCTAATAAACAATAACATCGAATGTCATCTCAAAACGTTTTGGACAGTGGTCGCGAAATAAGTGACTGCACTTATGACAGGGTATATGATTGAAGGTCAACTGAAAGACATCTTGCATTATTATTCGAGTCGGTAAAGATCAATCGTGCATATTTCCATTTGACGTGAAATCATTCCTGATCACGTTTCCAATGAAAAAATGACGATGTTGGAAGAGTTGACGTATTTTTGTGGGGTTAGTGTGCTGCCTGCTCGGTGCGACGTATTGAATCACCTCTGATGCACGTTGTATAGTTACTTGTTACTTCGCACTAGATGACTAGAGTCTCCAATTACTCGACATCTCAATTTTAAAATACTCGAATGGCTTCATATGTGTCAAAATATTTATTATAAATTCAAAATTTTCTATATAAATCAGGGCTGTGGAGGCGGTAAAAAAAGTTCGACTCCGGCCAAAAAGCCCCTACTCCACAGCTCTGATATAAACAGTTCGTTTTGTCTCTTGTCATCATGAACTTATCATTGATAAGTCAGCAGGATCCAAAGTAAAGGTAATAAAAGAAATTTCTCGCATAGCATATCAAATAATATTTTAAAATGATAAAATTACATCATGGAGTTTGAGATTTTTCCTTTTTATGGGAAGCAAGGAGGGGGAGAGGGGTTACAGGATCAAAGAAAAGCAAACAAATAATTATACTACGAATAATATTGGCAATTAAAAAACAATTAACTAATGAGATGCAATCAATTTTCTATCAAATGATTTGCGAACTCGGATTTTTTAATTTTTTTTTAGTAATCTTATGTGTTTTTTAATTCTAATATTAAAGAATCTACCTGTCTGCCCAACATGAGAAGCTTGGCAGTCTCCACAAGAGAGGCGAAAGATACCACTCTGTGACGATGATTCTGCGCAATCTTTACTGTTCAATAAACAAAATCCTAAATTATTAACTGTATAGAACGCGGGTTCTATATTGTCTGGTAAAAAATTTGCTATCTTCGATGAAATGTCTCCTGAATATTTTTTTTTTTTTAAAACATTCGTATTACAAAATGTTGCCTTGTATAGTCGTGTTTATTTTGAATTTATTCGCGTTCGATCCGAATCAATCGTGTTTTTCTGTGCGTCATCAGTTTTTCACAATTCATTCAACATCGAACTTTGACGACACGAGCGACATTGTTACCGTCACTTTTCTTAATTAAGCACCTTCTTTACGCATCCGTGCGTAGGACCCCAAAAACCTGTTTCCGAAATGCGTGCGCCATCGATTGTGACCTCACGCGCAAGCCCGGATGACCTCCGACTCGGTAATAATTTCAGTTCTATTACTATACATTATACGTAGACAAAAGTAAGAAATGAAATTTCTATAACTGAACCGGAAAAATTACACATGAAACATGCAATACATTAAAGCAGGGGTCACCAGAATTTTTGAGAAACGGGCCGGATTGATATTTTTAAACACTTGGCGGGCCGGATCAAAAATAAATTCACATGTTCTAATTTCATATAAAACTTTGATTATTCCATGTATTGTGCTACTAGCCGTGACACGTGTTTCGCTTCTTTCAGAGGCATCTTCGGACTTACTATTGATTCTAATATTTTAAAATGATAAAATTACAAAATGGGATTTGTGATTTTTCCTTTTTACGTGAAGTAAAGAGGGGGTTATAGAATCAAAACAAAGCAAACAATTGCGGGAATGTAATTTCTATTGGAATTTATAATAGAAAATATTTAATATATTTTATGGGTTCATACGTTGTCGTATCATATAGATACCAATTGATGAATTGAAATAAAAAGTTGTGAATTTACAAACAAATTATGAATTTGAAAAAATATATTTTTCTTATTTGAATAATTTATTTTCAAAAATCGAAAATTTTTGGAGGGTCGGATGAAAACTTTTGGCGGGACGTTGTTTGGTGACCGTTGCTCTAGATAAGAAAGTCGTCAATAATCAAATGTTTATTCCTCCCTATAGTTTGACACACCCAGTCCTGTTTGTTTCTCGGCCGAGTCCGTGGTGAGCGAGCAAGTTGTTAAGTGTCGATAATCGGCCCTGGCTTGGCCCACTGTCCACTCGAAAAAAGAACCAGACGATGAACAGTCATCGAATCGTCATCAACAAGCGTGGAACAAGCTGCGTTATTTAATTGCATGAGTGTGTGCGTAAAAAATGGCAGCAATCACAGCAATAGGAAACATTTTCAAATTCGACACAATAATGCACGGTAAAAAGTTAAAAATCTGAATTCAATTTATAATCGTATCTATACCCGAAAAGCAAACGAGCGTAGGACATGATGTATGTATATGTATATATAAGTATATTTTTTTTTATCCATTTCCGCTCCCAACTTTGATCATATAGACTCCTCACGGAGTTTATCTCAACATATGTTTTTCTACGATAGCTGATTGTTACTCAGTTTTTCAACCTCTCTTTTTCGAGAGAGAAATGATTAAAAGAATACGAGGATAAGGACAAAACTAGTGATTAGCTTATCGCCGTCACTATGCGTCGCTCTTTGGGATCGGAAAGGTGGGAAGGGATTTTCAACAACACAAACACCCATGACTTTGAACAGATCTATCGACTGAAAAAACCGGGAATCGAACCCGGGTGGTCCAGCAAGCAAGTCAACAACGTTGAAACTGCGCCAAGGACCGGACACTTGATATTTACGGGAGATCAATTTTTGTTTTGTTTCACATTGGATGCCGAGAACACGCCTAGCGTGTCCAACTGCATACTAAAAACAGGTTCAGCATTGAATGTGTTAATACTAAGCGCCTATGAATTTTATATTTTAAATGATTATCGGGTGTGTGATGCAGTTAGGGTTGCCAACCGTCCCGGATAGGCCGGAATTGTCTCGGAAATAGGGTTGTACTCCCGGTTGAATGTCAAAAAATGTCTAATTGTCCCAGAAATTCAGAGAAAGCTATCGACCATTATCACCTTCACCCAAAAAAATACATCGTTTTTATTCACATTTCCCGCCATTGTTTCAGAAAAAGTTGGCAAACCTAGTGCAGTGGTCAACATCGTTGGCTTCCGTAATGAACGTCACGGGCTCGAGTCCCAGTACGAGCAGCACTTTTTTTGCAAGGCTTTTAAAGGCACGCATACTTATGCTGTCAAAAAATTTCTTCTTAACGATCCGATCCCAAATGTAGGACAGCGATGACTAGCTTACTAGTCCTGTTCTAGCATTATACTTTATATCCTTACTTCATCGAAATGAGTGGAAGTTAAGCGACTGAGTCACAAGCAGTTCTCGAAGAATATATGTTTAGATACCTTTATTAAGATGACATATACTCCACATTAGAAGTGGACATGATTTTTCACGCTTCAGCATCTTCTTTGATGTGGAGCATATTGCATACAAGAACAGTAACTAAGAAAATTTACAATCGCCGAGACTTAGTACTATGGTGGGGATCTGAAAACATTTAAATATTTAAAAAAAATCTAAATACCTTCATTGGTGCCATATCTTCATTCATACCAATGAACTGATTGACTTTTTTTTTTAAATATTTAAATGTATTCAGATTCCACCATAATTACAAATCGCGGTAGTACATTTTCTAAGTTACTGTTCTTGTATGCAATATGCTTCACATTGGAAGCAAGCATGGATTTAAAAGAAAAACAATTTTTTCCCGACTTTGACGAATTTGGCTAAACAAATGAAAATTAAGAACGTGTTTATTTCTCTACTTCGAGTGTGATATTGTAATCAAAGGTTATCGCCCCCTGACACTTTTACAGCTATTTCACAAAAATAGAGATAGGTGTGCGAAGTCCAGCGGTCGATAGTGTCGGTGCATCGTGTTGTGCGAATTTCGCCCTAGCGATGAAGACATCTGAAAGCATTCGCGCTTCGTGAGTTGGTGACCCGTTCTGGGAATATCCGCGGGGAAAACCGACCGCACTATCCGACCAATCACGGACCGGGGGAGGGACCACCATCTTTGCACTTGCGCGCAGGACCGCAGCGGGTAATTTAAGTTAATTTATGCCACACGTCGCATTGCAAAAAAGCTTTTTTCATATGTAAATAAATGCAGTATGACAGTTCAATACCAGCTATGCGATATGAATTGCAATCGAAATTTTTCATATTTTTTGATTCTATGAACGCAAACTTTAAGGAACTTATTTACTCAAAACTCTTTTTGTGCAATTTCAAAGTTATGCGGCTTTTATTCATGCAATTTTTTAAATTTTTTTCGATATATTTTTGGGACGAAAGAAAGGGCCGTGGAGACGTTAAAAAAATTACGACTCCGACTCCGATTCCAACATTGACCAAAAACAAGACTCCGACTAAAAAAAGTTTAATTTTATTACGTATTTTTTCCCTACCTTTCCTATTTATGTCCTTTCCTGTCTATTCCTATTTGGAGTCGGAGTTTTATTTGACCAATAAAAAAATGCCAAATGTATACAAAGATGAAATCTTCGATAGATCCACACAAAACCTACAATTGGGCCACATGTGGTCCGCAGGCTAAGGTTTGGACAATATTGGTTTTTCACACAAATTATAAAGCACCACGAAAGTTCTGCCTTTGATTACTATATTCATTTTTAGTAGTGTAAATATTTTTATTTATTGCATCACTTTCGCGTTTGGCCGCGTGAGATGACTTGCAACTACATAGTTTCGTCATTTCCAAATAGTGAATAACATTATTTCGATATCAAAAATTTAAACCTGATGCAATCCTTAGTAAAATTTAAATGTATCAATGTAAAAGTTATCACAACTTTATCCGGTCACAGTGTGGTACAGACTTATCGATATTTATCTCAACAGGGGTTTTTCAGTGTGAGTAGTGATTAGAGACTACAATTCGAGTATGGAATAGTCGTTTATTTTTCAAGTACTCGATATTCGAGTATTTTGAAAAATACTCGAGTAATACTCGTCGTTTATGAATGAAGAATTTACTTATTTCAAACTAGATGCACTATTTAATTCATTTTTAACTATAAAACCGACGTCCACAGCAACAGAGAGAGATTTTTCTACTGCGGTTAATATAAATACAAAACTTCGAACCAATTTAAAATTTGAGACGTTTAATCCTCTATTATTTTAGAAATGTATGCATTATAATTTGAAATAAATGTGCTAGAGAAATAAAATAAGCTTATTTATTTATTTATCATCTATTTATGGTTCCATGACAATTCAGAACAATCGGCCTATCTCGCTCTATAATATTGGGTTTTCGCATACATATTTGTTTATAAACAACATTTGTTTAATACCAATTATGAATAGGGTTGCCACAACAAGAAAATAACTGTAATTATGAGATCGCCGAAATTAAAATAAATGTTTACTAGCTATTGTAGTTCTCGTGCGATATTTTAAAAATTTATTCGTAGGGCTGGCACAAAATATATATATATCATTTTCAGATGATTGCGTGGAGTTTATAAGTAATTTACTAAATATAAATAGGGTTACCACAACAAGAAAATATCTGCATTTCCGAGATTGTCGAAATTATATTGAGGAATTTTAATTTTTTTTTTGACCAATATTGATTTGAAAAAGTTGTCTGACCAGCGGAATATCAATTTATGTATATGTTATATTAAGACTTAATTTATACAAACTATTCACCATACCAAACAAACTATTTTTATATTTTCGATGGTTTCGGCGGTAACTTTGTGGAAGTTCATTTTAATATAAAATTTAAAATAACTTTGATTATTCCACGAATTGTGTAACTAACTGTGACACGTGTTTCGCCTCTTTCAGAGGCATCTTCAGACTTACTATCGCAAAGTTTGCTTAAGTAATAAAGCAAGATAAATTCTAACATTTTAACATTTTAAATTATGAAATTACAAAATGGATTACGAAGACTAATTTTTTCCTTCTGAGGGTTATAGAATCGAAACAAAGCAAACAAATAAATATATTTTAATGACGTTAAACATTACAAACTATAAACTAATGAGCTGCAATCAATCAGTTAGGTTGGGTGATTACTCTATTGATTGGAAATAATGTTAATAAAGGCGAGCATCCTGTCCTGTTAAGAATATTATTTAAAAATATATCTTTTTTATTAAGAGTTTTATTTATTTCTAAAAATTCTAGACTATTCATCTGTAAACCTTTTTTATTTACTCGGTGGAGTATTTCTACATTACTAGTCTGATTAAAATTATGGTCATTTTCTATTATTTTTACTTCCCATAAAAACGTGAGGATAAAGTCACGCTTTCAGTGAAGTATACCGTTTTCCGATCACAGGTTTGGATCCTGGTTTACATATTTCGCCATATGTTTTGTGTGTTTTAAGTTTTTCCAATTTTTTCCGTCGGCATACATATCTTTTTGCGGTCTCGCGTGTCTTTCTTTACCCACTCTATTTAACCCTTAAACCGCTAATGGCTAACGGCTATGAATAATAAATCGATCTCTTCGACACAAAGAAACTTAACTTACTTTTTATACTACTTTTCAGGAAAGTAAAAAAACAAGTTTCACCCGTTATTAATTTTACCTTTGTTTCAACAGATACAAATTGTATTTTCATCACCCTTAAATGCGATGCATTGGCTTTTTGATATCCCTGTTAATTAAACATAAAATAATAATTTATTCTAATGTGTTGTTTAAAGGTTTAGTATAAACAAGAAATAATATGCATTGAAATATCTTCGTATCCACTCCTTCTATGTATCTCTTTCACACTACGTGACTTATTATTTTGTATCTAGTGACATTCATAACTACAAACCGGCAAAAAATCAGATACGCTTCTATTATCCTAAGGGGCTGAAATAAACTTATTAGATATTTTTCTCCCATTATTAATCTCAATAGAATTGAGCAACTAGATACAAAATTAAAATACAAATAATTTTCATTGGAAAATTGACAAATCTGTACTTTTATTAATATTAATAAAAAGCGTAGCTTGTTCTGTTCTGTTACTAAATCTTTGAAATAGTTTACATACATTTTGTGTTCTGACAATCTTATAACTTTATCAAATAAATTTAAAAAAAAAAGTGTGCAGATGAACTCCGGAATTCAATAATATTGATACGATATCATATGTACATATATGTATGTTAGAATACGTTTAATACAAACTTTTCCGACATAAGAGCTATTTTTTCGGCAAAATTTAGGTAAGGTAACGAATGTAACGATGTAGAAACACATACAAAAACAATCAGTAAGGTTAAAGGTTATTATTGGTGTTGCACGGTCCGTGGTGCAGTGGTCAACGTTGTTGACTTCCGTGACGGGTCAGCCGGTTTCGAGTCCCGGTACGAGCATTTTATGTTACGACTGCGATTAGTAACTCCGTAATTTAATAATATATGATTCTGAAGTTATCATACATGCGAGAATACGGTTAATACAAACTATTCCGACCAAAAGGTATTTTTTGCCATAATGTCAGTTAGAATCTTTTCAAAGTAAGCTAACGAATGGTAATGCGTACCGAGATTTACATGTTGGTATGTATTAATTGTATGTAATAAAAAATATTATATAAGTTTTCTTATTTAATTGCCATATTTATAAAGCAACATAATTTTATATTGCGAGTTTTTTTATTTGTTAAGCAAGGTGAACTAGACACGGCAGTATAAACCAATAATTAAATTAATAATTAATCACTTCGACACCTTACTTTGAAAAGGTTTCAATGCTCTTGACACTGTTTTGAGATATGAGCGTTTGAAAATTCGATTGATTAAAATTCACTTGTAACAATGAGCAAGTAAAAATGTTTCTAATTACTTATTATAAGCATATTTTTTCACTACTCTTGCCGAGAAATAATGATCTTAAAGATCATAATAGAAATAATGATGTCAATCTTAGAACTTTTTCAAATAAATTTAGTAAAAAAGTGTGCAGATGCAGTGCAACTCCAGAATTCTGCCAACTCTGTTATTTAACCATAGATAATCCTGAAATTCATATCGATGGTTTAAAGAGTAAATTTACTATCTCTGTTTTTGTCAATTGTGCAGGAGAGGATAAAAACTGATTATTTTTGTATTTTCAAAACGATCGGGAAAATTTTAAATAGGACTTCCAAAAGAATTTTTTGTACCACCGCTGAAAAACAACAAATGAATGACAGTTGACAATAGAAAATGGTGGAGTTGGATAATTAGCAGAATAGGTTTTAGAACGACAATGGAGTTATCAAATTTTACGATGCACTCAAATGAGTTTTGGTTTTAATGATTTTATGGGACATGCATGATACAACAAGATGGCATTATTAAGTCATATTCAGCCAAAAGTGGAATTAGCAAAATTACTCTTTAAGCCATCGTTATATATTATTGAATGCCGTAAACACAAGCTTTTCAGACCAATAGGTCATTTTAGTCAAAAATTAAAATTTTAACCTTTTCAAAGTAAGGTAACGACTTGTTATCAATAACAAAGTGCATAATGTTTATTAGAAGATGAAATGCAATCCATCTTACATAATGGTAATATAATTCCGCAATCTTATACAAAACCTGTATTATACATAATTACTGTATTAAAATAATGATATATTCATATGAATAATTGTAGATATCCAAGTAATGACACTAAAACATTTATACCCTTTCCTAGAACATCCGTAATTAAGATTTCCTCTTCCTACTAGGAACAGAATGTGTTAATTACGTCAAAGGTAAAACAAAAAGGTCAATAGTTCGAGTGGTCAACTTCGTTTGAATACGTTGCAGTGTTCACGGGATCAAATCACATTACAAATAGTTTCATGAAATGATTTTTCCATTGATTTTTTTTTTGAGTTTCGTCTATCTATACCAGTGAATTCAGTGACGGCTGGTGACGGGGTGCTGGGGGGTGCAAAAGGAAAATTCAACTATTTTTCCGTACTACGGAAGAGAAACAGTTGGTATTGCGAACATCTGAATTGAAAGTCCATGCTATAGAAGTGTTTTAAAATCCAATGAATAGGAAAGAACTCTTGCAAAAATGGTTGAATCTTCCTTTGCACCCCCCAACACCCCGTCACCAGCCGTCACTGCCAGTGATACACAACGGTTTTTTGTTGAGTGAATTCCAATACGGCAAATCTATTATAATCTGACTATAAGTGCATGTAAATGTAATCTTTATAATGATTAAGAAACTTACTTGACATTGATTCATATTTTAATTTGGCATGTATTTAATGGGTCGGTAACTAATTCAAGTTTTGGTCAGTTAAATAAATAAATGGTCAGCTACAAATTAAAATGGTCAGTTAATATTATAAACGGTCAGTTGTCATTGTATCAGTGTGAATGTGGTCAGTTATAAAATAAAACAGTCAGAATTATATTTTAATGATTAGTTATTTATTAAAAACGGTTAGTATTTAATTTAAATGGTCAGTTAATTATAAAAAATGACAAGTTTTAGTTTGACAGCTTGTGAATTTTATCAAATATGGTCGTATGAGACAAATTTATGACATAATCTATGAAAAATAAGCACATGAAATGATATCAACTATTTTTTAACTGACCATTCATTATTTTAACTGACCATTCATTATTTTTAACTGACCGCTTTAAGTATTTATAACTGACCATTTATCGAATTAGAAACTGAACAAATAATTAGTAGTTTGATGTTTTGTTGACTATAAATATGAAGTTTATAACAAGAAAACAACACTAGAATCAAACCTTTCTTGTGCGATTTCAAAGTAAGGCGATTTTGTATTTTTTTAAATTTATTTTTGGGACTATAAAAACGTACATATGTCACAACTAGGGACTCCAATTACTCGACATCTGAACTACTCGAGTATCGAGTAGTAAAATTTAAAAATACTAGAGTACTAAAGTACATTTTAAAAAAGTTTCAGATGTACCGAAATATATTTTATTAATTCAAATTTGTGTCTATAAATAGATGATATATATATTTTATTTTATTATTACATTTATTTCAATTTATGAAATATATATTTCAAAAATAATAGAGAATTAAGCGTCTCAAATTTAAATTTGGTTCGAAGATTTGTATTTTTATTCCAGCAGTAGAAAAAACTCTCTCTGTTGCTGTGGACTACGGTTTAAAAGTTAACAATCAATTTAATTGTGTTATCTAGTTTTTCTGCCCGCTGTTTAAAACAAAATAAAATTTGGAATTAAATCTTCATTTATATATTTAAGTATTACTTGTTATTTTTCAAATTACTCGAGTATCGAGCACTTGAAAAATGGACGAGTATACTCGAGTATGTTTTACTCGATTTTTGAATTGGAGTCTCTAGTCACAACGTAATTAACAGCGCGTTGTAGACATGCTATACGTGCTAAATCCAGTGTTTCATCTCATTATTACAATGTGCGTCCTTGTACATGTTATGCTCCCATCTTAAGTCATAGCTTTTTTGTGCGATTTTCCGCGGAACGCATCTGCCGCACAAAAAAATGGTTTAGGTGTATTATGTTTTTAGCCGACGGAAAATATTGTGTCTTCGTGCGGTCTAAACTTTTGTACGTGGCTTATTTTAAGCTTAAGGAAGAGTAAAAAAATAAAATTTGATATTGAAATCCCATCAATCACCTTCAGTTGCAATCCTCAATTTAATATATACTTGCTCCTAGTGCGCAAAAAGAAGAAAACTAATAGAGTATCTCAACTGAGGTTTTTCTTCGAGGACATCTTGTCATCACATTATCAACGATCTTCGTAGAGAATAAATATATTAACACTAA
This sequence comes from Himalopsyche kuldschensis, assembly GCA_028554975.1. NCBI lineage: Eukaryota > Metazoa > Arthropoda > Insecta > Trichoptera > Rhyacophilidae > Himalopsyche > Himalopsyche kuldschensis. Next base: position 7,012,710 of record JAHFWI010000005.1, read on the forward strand.
ATAATAGTTAAAACACAGCCCCTTTAGATAAAACAAACGAATCCGAGCTTTAGTTATGAATGCTACTATTAGGTACACAATAATATGTTTCGTTATGTGGTCAAAGAATCATATCAATAAGAGAAATTGACAAGAAGATTTTTTAATGCGTAATTAAATAATTTTATTTTTTATTGCTCTAATAAACTTAAAAATAAGACATTAGAATAAAATACTTTTTATATTCAACAAATAAATCAGAAAGCCAAAGCATCAAATTTATTACTAGTGAGATCTGTTTTTTGGCTCTCCTGAAAAATAGAGAAAATTAAGTTTTACTGTTTCTAAGGGGTCGAACAGAGCTAGACGTTAACTAATTATTCTACGTGGGAGGAAATTTTTAAAACAATTTGAGAAATAGTGCACCAATAGTCCGAACTATACGGAGGAAGATAACGGTGACCACACGGCTATAGGCCAGGATATCACGGTTTTGCTTATCAAATAGCGACACTCGTTTCATGAAAATCAAGAAAACATCTGTTAAATTTTTTTATCTCAAATGAACACTCATGAATAAAACGATTTCAAACGCGGTTTTTGAATGTTTAATTTCAATGATTTTTTTAAAATTCTCGTAAAAAAACATTTAATTGGATAGATACTGCTGTGCAGTGGTGGCTGATGACAGAGTATTAGGGAGTACAAAAAAAGATTCAACTATTTTTCCGTACTACGGACAGCCAAAAATCCATAAGACTGGCACTCCGTTGGTATTGCGAACATCTGAATTGAAAGTCCATGTTATAGAAGTGTTTTAAAATCCAATGAATAGGAAAGAACTTTCTTTTTTGTAATCCCTAATACTCTGTCACCAGCCGCCACTGCTGCTGTGTATTACTAAATGGTTCTTATTATACTATACAAAAAATAGTAATAACCTTTTAATACTACTGAAGAATGTTTGTAAATTAACATTAATTTATATCATCGTGATATTGCAGTTTTGAGTTGAACACGTACATGTTTTTGAATTTAATATTATTGCAAAGAAATATGGAAAGCAATATACATTTGTAAAAAAGAGATACTTTTGTCGAAGAAAATCCGTAAGTGGCGTAATAAAAAGGGCGTTGGCTTATACGACTATTTCAAGAAAGAAAGACGTATTCCAGTTAATTCGCCTTATTTTCATAAAAGACATTACTAACAACTCAGTATAATCGAAGAAAGGCTTGTGTGAAACATTTCTGTCAGTATAAATCTTCAATTAATTTAAAATACCTTGTGACACGTGTTTTGCCTCTTTGGGAGGCATCTACGGGCTCATTATCGCAGAGGTTATTAAGCACTTTACTTGACACGTGTCACAATTAGTAAGATAATACGTGGAATAATCAAAGTTATTTTTAATTTTTTATGAAAATGAACTTCCACAAAGCTATCGCCGAATCCATCGAAATTTAAAAAAAAACTTAGCTTCAATTTGACATGGTAAATCAGAATTGGCGGATAGGCATAATATTAAACTTTTCCACTCTGATTACAAATAATCTTGTTTCACCATTAATTTATTAAGATCAGTACCGGTTACGCTCATCGAGAGATTTCAACTGATTTTAATATATAATACATAGCTACATGCTCTGAACATTCATTTATATTTATGTTAAGCGAGTAGATACAGTTTTTGCAAGCCAAGTTACAGCATTTGCAAATGAAATTTACTCTTTTTAAAAATTGTATTAAAAGATAAAGAAAACGAATTAAACAATATATCCTTTTTATGTATTTTAGTTTAAACTTATATTTCTGTTTGTAGATACATACATATTTCACTTTTAGGGTGTTCACTGTCAATACTTGAGAAACTGTTCACTGTCAATACGTGGAAAGGCATTATAATAAAAATAATAATACATTTTTAGTACTTTTTCCACATAAAATTTATTTGATCAGGACCGGTTTTGCTCATGGCGAGCATTATCAACCGATGATAATGCTCGCCATGAGCCAAACCGGTCCTGACCAAATAAATTTTATGAGGGAAAAGTACTAAAAATGTATTATTATTTTTATAACATACATATTTATTTAGAAGATGCAAACATTTTTTTATTTTCAATTTCTAAGGTATGTTGGATGCTCTAAGCCCGATGGCTTTTATGTACCTTCCTTTAAGAAATAAAAATTAAATAAAATAGAAAACAAAAACAAAACATATCTACAAGGAAATATAAAAAAAAATATAATTATAGCTTAAGAGTTTATGTAACATATTATATAAAGTAACATTATAAAAGAACCAGAAATATTACTGTAAACATAAAAAGCATAAATTAATATTGCTTAATTCAGTTTCTTTATTTTTTAATACGATTTTTAAAATGGGTGAATTTCATTAGCAGAAGGATTAGTTTCATTTGCAAGAGGATTAAATAGATTTGCAAAAGGTTGAATTTCATTAACAAAGGGTGAAGGCGTTCAAAAACTGTATGTCTCCTTTCGAAAAAGGGTGATTGAGGAATTTTGTAGTTCCCGTGTAAACGCTTTGATAGTCCTCAAATAAACTTACTTTTGAAGCAAAAAATAGTACTTTTAGTCATAAGTTTTATCATTCAAACATTTATTTAATAAATTGCAAAGGCTCAACTAACAATCGCTATAAAACGGCTTAGCGAGTGTCAGTGAGAAAGCTTTATGTGAATACTAGTATTGCTACCCGGTGTCGCTCGGACTAAGCGACCAATAATTATTTAATGTTATATCATTCGATATAATTATATCACAAAATCTAACGTCCAAAATAGAGTTAAAATAAAATCACAAACTTTATTTAATTTGATGACACCCATTCTCGCCCATTAAAATGTCCAAATTCAAGGAAAAAATCTAATTTGCTGTCAAAGAAATGACAAATAATACCTTCACGTAAATAATAAACATTATTATTAATAATAAAAGCCGGGGAAAGTTCAGTAGAAGACTAATTTATTACATTTTGACTAAATGTCTTCGCCGATAAAAATTCAAACATATTTGTTTTTATGGCAACTTAATGACCAACAATGCAAAAGGGAATTACAGACCCACAGACATACACTGTTTCGGTTTTATATATAAGATTAATCGAAAGATAATCGAAATTTTACCACAGCTGTGGAGTCGGAGTCGTCGCGGCGTTTTGGCCGGAGTCGTGCTCGGAGTCGGAAATTTTGAAAAGCTTAAGCTTTTTATTTTTGCATATAATATGTAAAATTTGGCTCTTGGCCGAATTGGTAGGGTTGATATTTAATTGAATACACATAAAAAGTAAAATTAGGAAAAAAAACGTGACGATATTACTGAATATACTTGTCTTTTTCTGTCAATTATGTTTTTTTCGATTAATCGGATTTGTCCTTATCTGGACTATCTTTATCCCCAATTAGTCCGGATAGGCGAGGTTCTACCGTACTGACATTTTCCTTGGAAAGGATAAATGATTGATAATCTATGTATGTTCAAACTACTTTAGATGCGAAAAAAAACTATTATTTTATAAATGTAATCATTTAAATAGTTGCACCGTCACGGCTCAACTACCAATGACTTAGCAAGTGTTAGTAAGAAAGCTTTATGTAAATATTAATCAAAAGATAATCGACTTTTTACACTGCGTTGATACAGATAATATTATTGTTGAAAACGCGGTGATTCATCGAAGAAATTTTATAATTCTCGCTTCGTCTTGCATTAATATTACCACCGCGCCACGACCGCCTTCGTACAGTGTGACGCTGCGACCAGCTCCTCCGGCGTGTGTTTGTGTGTGACTCATCAGCGGAATGCTCTCTACCTTTTAAAACGGAAATGCCATTTAGTCGGCTCGAAACGGGCGACCAAACTTTTGAGACCAATAATAATCTCGCGAGACGTACTTATAAAAATTAGCATCGATGTCTAAATTGGTGCAAACCGCAGTTGTATCGTATTGATGTCAGGATAGTTTTGTAATAATTGACGTGGCATGTTTTCGGTCATCAATAATATGATGTTTTTTAACCTATATATCAGGTGTGGCCAGACTTTTTTGCCCGCGATCGACCTTCGTTTGAAACTTTTGGCGGCGATCGATTAACATTAAAAGTAGTAATTTAAGCATTTATGAATCTAATCGCCAACCCTTGTTTGACCCTGGTTTTAGAAAAAGATTTTCGTCGATAATCGGCTAACTTCGAGATTTGAGCGTGCTGTCCCTTTCACACGCACACTTCTTGGGACGGGTACCAGAGATTTGTACAGATACGATAGGCGATCGACTAGGAATCATTACGCGATCGACGCTTTGGCCAACTCTGCTTTAACCCATTAACGCTTTCTGTACCTGTTTTGGTACAGCTGTTCGAAGCGTGATTTGGTATATTCTTTTTCAGATTTTTATGAAAGTAATTACTTATTATTGAACTAGATAGAAGAAGTTAACAGTAAAAAAATAAAACCTGACAAAAATGCGTCGATAAATGTCATTGGTTTATCACCGAAATATGGATTTAAAAAAAGATTATTTTGGTAAGATATTATTATCGTTTTTTACTATAAATAATAAAATATTTTAACTTTTTTATTTTTATTATATATATTTAGACTCCACTATAACATGATACTCTATTAGTTTGACTATATATTTTAACTACCGTTTCATAGGCGATGTTGAATTGCTCTGTACCAAATCGTGTATAGTGGGCACCAGAGCGTCGACAATTGTTTAATCTGGCATAGTTTTGAAAGGAACCATGAAGATTTAAAAGTTTATTTGGAATAATGGCATTAACTGGATATCATGATCTGCCGACCGTTCGTGCTTTCTGGAGTTTGAATGAAGATCTTGGAGCTCCATTGGTCGCAAATTGCATATCAAAGGTTTATAGTGGATGTATTAAATTGGATTCATAATTGAAAAAAGAGATCTTCGTGTAATTTTTTTGTTCTCGTTACGACACTTTCACAAAAAAAATTGGTTTTTTTTTAAACTTTCCATATTAGTAGGGCTTTCGTTAAAAAATACAAACGTTTTTTCCCTACCTCTCTATGTATGCGTATTCAATTAAATATCAACCCACCAATCCGGACAAAAGCCAAATTTTACATATTAAAGGCAAAAATAAAAAGTTTAAAATTTTCAAAAATTCTGACTCCGGGTACGACTTCGGCCACAACGCTGCGACGACTCCGACTCCGGCCAAAATATCCCGACTCCACAGCCCTATATCGCAGGCTTTAACACTTTTATCTCTAAATGCGTTAACGTAGGGTTTCACAAACTATGTTCCGCGGAGCCTGAAAAGTTGTTCCGTGAAAATTCGTCAAGGTTTTATACACTGCAATACATTTAAAGATCTTCGACTTAGAATTGAAAGGCGAGTGATGACCAATCTCTACTGATGTTTATGACGTCAAGTATCTTGGTACAGGCAGAGGACCATCTTTACTCATACCGTGCGCATAAAAGTGGTGTGTATATTGTTTTTTACTGACCGGCTGACAAGTCTTTTTAAGCTTCTTCTTTCTGCTAAACTCTTTTAAACGGCTAACCGCGATAATAAATATTGTTCAAAAATCAGCTTGAAAATATTACGAAATTAAAAGGAATTCCTCAACCTAAAAAAAAAGCTCAGTGTGCCGTTAAATTTCTGTGTGTGCAAAGTGTTCCATCGCAGAAATTTTTGAGAAACCCTGGCTTAATGAATGTAAACAGGTACAAATTATTTCTGTCTTTTTCTGGTGTGTTGGTGAAATTCCTCGCAATTTAATTGATTCATTTTTATACGTCTATCGACCAACTGTTTGAACTGTCAATTATCAATTATTTTGTACCTGAAAAGCATACGTATGTATGTCCAAAGCATAAATATTACAATTTATAAAATTCATAAATACTCGCGTATATTGATAATTAATTTACATTTAAGGAATCAATTAATTTTTAATTAGAAATGAATAAAAATTTAATAATTTTGTACTCCTTGAAAGTAGAAAAAAAATAATTGACTTGAGACTTTTTGCTTCGATACGTCGTTGACAATTTGGGTAGAAGTAGGCATCAGGGATTGCGGAATAATATGCTTCAGAATCCCGGTATTTTGTCTGTTTTCCAATACCGGAATATCGGTTTTGAATACACAAAATATATTACTGTGTGGAAAATATAACAAATAAAAATGTAAATTGCAATGTATTTTTGTATACATTACGTTCAGTCACGCGTCGGTCATAGTAAAAATTTCACGTATTTTATAATTCACTATGATATCTGTAATTAAATTTTATATAAAGTTTTTATAAGTTACAATATATGGTTTTGAAACCATTTATTTTGTTGTGTTTTCCACCAGTATTACGTTCCGAATTATTATTATGGTTTTTATCAGGGCTGTAGAGTCGGAGTTGGAGTCGTGGAATTGCGTTGTTTTGGCTGGAGTCGGAGTCTTAGTCATGAAAAACTTTTGACAATGTTTGAATGAAAATTCTTGGTTATTGGCCGGATTGGTTGGTTGATCTTTTATTGAATACACATATGGAAAGGTTGGAAAAAACCTGAATTAATACAACTTTTTAGCCGTGGAGTCACGGTTTTTTGGCCGGAGTCAGAGTTGTGAAAAACTTTTGACATAGTTTGAATTTTTTACTAAGCACAGAATATGAAAAATTTCGATGATTGGCCGGATTGGATTGTTGATTTTTTATTTAATACACATAAATAGGAAAAAAATTGACAACATTAAAATTTCCCATTCGGAGTCGAGTTGTTGGTCAATGTCACAGTCCGAGTTTTATATCTTTTAATGAAATACCAATCTTGAGTTTATCCGTAATTGCAACCCTAGCAAGGAATATATCGTCAAATATTATTCATAATAAACTTATACAGTACCAAATGAGTGAAAATTAATATCATTTAATTAACTCAAAAAGAACACGCAATACAGATTGTCGATATTTAATAATTTTTAAAATATTTAATGCAAATATTATGCAATATTTTAATAATTTAACTCATGTACGTTTCCATACATTTTTTTTATTAGTGGCAATTTAAATCTTACGAAAAGGCATAATATTTAAATATTAAAAATGTTAAAATTAACTTTAATCAATCAAAATCGACGAAAAGAATAAATAAATTATTTCGCGCTAATTCTCCAAAGATCGTTATCTAATGCATCTAAAAAATATGTGATTCGTCGGGCGCAACCGAGCAATAAAAAATTAATTTTAAATATCAAAATCGATAATCGTAAAAATAGCAATCAAAAAAATAAAATAAAAAACGCTTATTAAAAATATTCATATTACCAAATTGGTTTGCAAATTATTTTTTTTTGTACAAAATATTTTCGTTACAAAATTAAACGCTTATTTTGTCACGTAAGTACGTGGAATAACGCATTAATTTTTATGTATTTATTTGAACTTTTTTAAGCACAGATGGCCTCCCCACCTCATTACTACTGATTACCAGATAATTAGCTTATATGATAAATATACATATGTATATATTTTTTAAATTTCCATTTCCAATGTGAAGCATATATGTTACAGTGACTGTATTTTCAGTGAAACAAATCAAGTAATAGATTTGTATGACAACATGTTTTCACAGGTCGCGATCACGGAAATTATTGGCCCAAGTCGATGATTTGCCGGCCTAAAATTTTGGTTTGCTTCAATGAAACAAAATTATCAAGTAGTCCCTTTCATAAAAATAAAACCATAGAAAAACACAGACAAACATAGGGCTGAAGATAGGGCTGTCAAATTTAATTTAAAAGGTTTGATGAGAGAATAGGGATGAGAAAGGATATGTTAGAAGCAATATATTTCTTCTGGGTACGAATCCCGGGATCCCAAGGATTATCGAAAACCGAATTCCGAATTTTTCGGAATTGATTTTTCATCAATAAAAGCGTTATTTATTTCCATTAATGTATCCTCATTTTAACAGTGTGAAATTTAAAGAAAAAATGGAATACAAGACAGAAATTTTTTTTTATTTCAATTAGTTATCATAACACATTTGAAAGACCGATATGTTTGTAAACAATATTTTAGATCTTCATTAATGGATAAACAACCGAAACATAATATTTATAAAAAGATAGTGACATCAATTATTTAATAATGATACATTAACATGGCTAATATTTAATGAATATGAAAATTATTGACCATTAAATAAATATTCCAAATCCCGGAACCAGTACGGGATCCCCGGATCGACTTATTGCAATCGCGGCAAGATCGGATTAGTGAGAAGGAATTTTTAGACAACACCCATACATTCGAGGGAATCAATGAATCGACTGAAAGAAAAGCTGTTAAAAGTCTAGGACAGGACTAGTGCTCAGCCAGTCCAGATGGTACGTGTTCGTAATCAAAAAGAAATATTTTTTTTACCATAATTGTTTTACGTTTATTTAAAATAGATGCACTTAGAAATCTGCCGTTTAAGAACGCAGAAGACTGACAGCCTTTGAAAATTTGTTTTTATGTTTTAGGATATCTATCTATCTATCTATCTATCTATATATATAAAAATGAATGTCTGTATGTATATCCGCTATGGACTACTAAACCGCTCGACCGATCGATGTGAAACTTTACAAATTTATTGAGTACTTTCCGCAATTTCCCACCCCCAATTTTTTTAAACTTTACGAATTTTTCGAGTTCTTTCAAGGCATGACGTCGGTCAAAAATTGGTTTCAACAGAAAGAGATTATGTAGGCAGGCGCTAGTATAATTTATAAAATGCGGTTTATGCGAAAATTAATAGCGGGTATAAGTTGTTGCATTGACTGCCCCTAATACACGTTTTAAACATAGTTCTGACGAAAAAAATAACAATGTATTTTAGCTACATAAATTATAAATAATATTATCAACAAATATTTAAAATAATTTATGTAGAATTAAAATATTTTGTTATTTTTTCTTCCGTATTAAAACTAGAGTAGATTTCCAATACATTGCAATGTATTTATTTATATACATATATTGATATACATTACAAAAAGTTATCAACAAAATTTAAATTAATTTATGCAATGTACAAAAAAAGACTAGATTTTCAATGCATTGCAATGTATTTATTTATATATATTGAAACAATAAATGGTTAACTTTTGCAATGTAAAAAAGATAATAAGAGTGACAATATTACATTTCAAATTGACAAAGAAGTCAACCGAGTGAGTTCCGACAAAATCAACCATAATCCATAAAAAAATAGTACTCATCTGAACTCACTCACGTCCATGTGAAGTATGTCGACATCCAGGCAATACTGTTAAAAATCGCTGTTCTTCCCAGTGTTATCCCCAGTGGGAGGTTTGTTCTTTCTCCAAAAACAACACTGATGCTCCCGATCGAATGAGTCAACGGCACCGAACGAATCGAGTCTTTTACGTTGCAGTAATCACTCAGATCAAATTAAGTATATAATTGAAATTAATATTCCATTGTGACTTACAAATTGGCTCCAGTGCATTGCAATTATGATTGTAGAAGATTTAAAAATAGAATGACTAAAGATGTATGTACATATTGATTTTATCCAATTATACAGTTAGTTTGCAGTGTGTACATAGTTGAGTCACTAATATATTCAATACTTGATATTAAGATCACATGACGCACTTCAAATGTTGTATTCTTACGTGCAAATTAATTTGTATTCACGACTCGCCGATATTTAAGTACAAGCGTACATATTTAATTTTAATATTAATATTATTATGAGTCAACGATCTCGGAGGCTAACCCGCCTATACTGACGAGTAGGGTTTCCAATCCCGGGATCCCGAGGATTGTCAATACCTTATGAATCCCGGGATTATAAAACATGATCCCGAAATTTTCGGTTTTGATTTATTTATCAAGAATAAACGATTTATTACGTAAAAAAACGAATATAAATTATTGTTTTGAAATGAATTTAGAGGACGAAATATATTATTTAACAAAAATGGAGCTCATCAAAATTTTTTAACGAGTGCCAAAGTTTGGGTATGAGCGGATTTTTTCATTCGATAAATCTGTTCAAAGGCATGGATGTTTGGGTTGTTGAAAATCCCTCCCGCCTTTCCTATCCCAAAGAGCGACGCATAGCAAGAGCGGTTAGCTAACCACTAGTCCTGTACGAGTCCTCGTATCCTTTCCATCACTTATTCTCCTCGGAAAAGAGAGGATGAACAACTGAGTAACAAGCAATTCTCGTAGAAAAAAATATACATTTAGGTTGAGATAAACTCATATGCTCAAAGTTGGGAGCGGACATGGTTAAAAAAATATATACTATTAAAAAATTGATCCTTACATCCTGGATGGTAGTGGAATTGTCATCAATAAAAACGCTATATTTTCATTAATGTGTTCTCATTTTAACAATGTGAAATTTAAAAAAAATATCCTCTTTATGCTACATATGTGGATAGCCAGAAATATTTTTAACTTTAATTAGTTTTCAGATCACATTCAAACGAGACCGATACTCTCGTACATTATATTTCAATAATATATTTTACTCGTCAATAATGAATTAACAACCGAAATATAATATACTGAAGCCGAAATAAAAAAGAAAGTGACGTCAATTATTTTCAACTCTTTTTAACAGGTGGTTGCTGTAGGTGGGGCTGTGGAGTCGGAGATTTTTGGCCGGAGCCGGAGTCATCGCGGCAGTCGTACCCGCAGTCGAAAAGTATGTAAAATTTGGCTATTAGCCGGATTGGTTGGTTGGTATGTAATTGAATACACATAAATAGGAAAGGTAAGAAAAAGACGTGGCGAAATTAAGCCTTTTTTAGTCGGAGTCGTGATTTTGGTCAATGTTGGAGTCGGAGTCGGAGTCGTATTTTTTTTAACGACTCCACAGCTCTGCTTTTTATTGATAAATTTACATGGCAAATGTTTTAAAAATGTGATAATTATCGACCATTAAAAAAATATTCCAAATACTGGGACCAGTCCTGGGATCAAAATTTTGGTCCGGGATTGGAAACCCTATTGACTAGTCACAGAGCGTATTATTTTTTTAACTAAAAAAGAAATGTGGTCACTTGACTAGCATGGATCACAAAGCTCCGAAAAAGTATATTTGGAAGCATGTCAAGAAGAATATGCTCTTGTAGGTGAACATGAAAATAGTAATGGAGCCATTATTATGCCGGAGGCGCTTTGCGAGGGTTGAATCTACAACTTCGGAATTACTCATGTCTGAAAATTACATTTTATGAAGCTGTGACATAGATCGGAAATCTTTCCCAAGATAATAAAGGCCAGAATTGTCAATAGTTCAAATAATTAAGAATTTCGACTGAAGGTGCTTTATGGAATTTCATTATCAAATTTGAATCGTTTGAATTTTGTACTTTTCCGCGCTTCCAAGTACAAATACATTTGTGCACTTGAAATGTGTGAAGATGCCGAAAGGCGAAACATGGGTCGTACAAAATTCAAAGGATTCAAATTGATAATTAAACGCGTTATTAAATTTTCAAGATAAATAGATTTGTTCATGTAGACCAGACCCCTCGTCAGTAAAAAAAGTATTTTTACATTTAGTGCGTTAATAAAATAACAATTAGCGAAAAAAGAATCGTTAATAGTAAAATGTTAATTAAATAAATAAAAGTTGAATCAAAATTAACATTCATTTTCATCAATGGAAAAAAGACTGTGCAGCGCGCAACTCCTCCAAACTCCCGCGGGTATAGGTACCACAGTTTGGGAATTACTATTGTACGCGTTCCACACGGCTCTGGTAGAACCTGGTATATTTATTATTTTGTTTATGTATCAAAAAAATGGAAAAGAAATGTGTTGATTGGCATAAAAGTACATATATGCGATATTTCTTTTGACGAGGGGTACTATGTGTTAGAAAAATTATGGAAGGGGTGCACGCAGTAGTGTCGTGGTAAATAAATAGGTACCAGGTCGATTATTGATTTATTTTTGTTTTTTTTCTATCTGTCCGAAGTTAAAAAACGAAGTTAAAAAAGTTTTTACAATCAAATTAACAAAAAAAAATACATCACAAAAACATGGGTGGTATGTTTTCGTGTTCCATGTGTACATTTATTATTTTTATTTTATGTAAAATTCGTCGAATCGATCAATTCAATATAATGCTTTATAATTTTATGAACAGTATTTTGAATATATACTTGTACTTAAAAATTAAGTTGCAAGTCAAAAAAGTATCAGGGCGGTACCCTGGCTCATTTCCAAGTGCCATAGATTTCGAAAGTATGGGAAACACTGATCCGAACGAGGTATACAAACAATGTTGCAGACACTCATCCTATCATTTTAGAAAAGAGTAATGCACTAAAGATGTAAAGATTATTGACATCCATAACTTCTCACAAAAATCCTTTGAAAACTTATTTGACGCCGATCAAAAATAACTATTCATACAAAACTTGCTAATGATGGAATCGTTATTTTTTATTTTAAAACAATCCATTATTCTTATAATGATACATATTCAAAGAAAATAAATATATTGATTTCGATAGTATTTATGCAAATTTTAACTTAATCTATTAAAAAAATCATAATATGAATATTTAGGATATCAATTGGTAACGTTGGCCGACGACTGGCTGACGCCAAGAGAGCAGCGTTCTATTTTTAAAATCATGAAGCAGAAAAAAGGTTTTTACTATTTTCTTTTTAAAAACTCGTCGGGCGTTTAAGTGATATTAGTCATCAACATAATAACCACAACAAATTTCACAGACAAAACCGCACACCGACAACAATCTACACTCGCACACACACACAACGGCTAGACACTTCGTAACCTTACTTTGAAAAGGTTATAATTTTCATTTTCGCCTAAAATGTCCTTTTGGTCGGAAAAGCTTGTATTTAGCGCATTCTAACATATATGTACATATGTATATGAATTTCATAAATATCCATAGTTAAGTAACGGAGTTAGCAGAATTTCGGAGTTGCACTACATCTGCACACTTTTTTGGCTGAATTTATTTGACACAGTTTAAATATTGTCATCATTATTTCCATTATGTTGCGTTGTTACGTTGTGAAAAACATGCTTAAAATAAGGAATTTGAAACATTTTTACTTGCTCATTCTTACGTGTGAATTTTAACCAATCGAATCTTCAACGCTCATATCTCAAAACAGTGTCAAGAGCAGTTAGAACCTTTTCAAAGTAAGGTTCATATTCCAGGAAAGGCGACGGACGGCCCGAGTGATTGAAGAGAATTTTTTCAACTATAATTTCGAGGTTATCATTTTTTTTCATTCGCAATAAAGTTATACGCTCGTAAAATAATGGCCGCGAATTACAATCCGGACTTTTTTATTGCTACGTCCATTTTTTGATCGAATTGGCACTTTCTTGATGCATCCTAGAGCAACGAGTTCCAAGCCGGGATGCGCCAATAAAGCTTTAATTGTTTTTTTTCCCATATCCGCTCCCTATTCGGAGCATATGGCCGCCACACGGTCACCCGCCAACCTCCTCGCATCTTCCCAGGTCATCCCGGCGTCCCTTAGCTCCCCTGAGTACATCCTATGGATGGTCATCAGAGGCCTTCCGCGGCGTCGGGATCCATCAGGTTGATAGAAGAGGCAGGCAGGATTCAGGCTCCCCTGGGGCATCCGCAGCACATGTCCAAGCCAGGTCCATCGTCGCCTTTTAATTTTAGACGTAATAAGGGGCTGGTTTGTCCACTCTCTTACCTCCGTATTCCTGACAAAGTCAAACCACTGTACTCCTAGTATTTGCCGCAGGCATCTGTTTTCGAAGCACAGTATACGGTTACCCTGTGCTTTTGTGATGTGCCATGACTCGCAACCGCAAAGCAGCACAGTCAGTATGCATGCGTTGAATAAGTGGCACTTGGTTCTGACCGAGTACAGCCGTGAGTCCCAGACTTTCCGCATTGAATTAAATGTTGCTCCAGCTATCCCTAATCGGATCGCGAGCTCATTACGCGGGTTGCCATCTCCCGTGATGTGTACTCCCAAGTACCTAAAACCATCGACTCTCTCGATTTCTTGCCCCGCACTCATCAGAGAGTAGTCTGGATCTGGACAGGCGCTGTTGCAGAGCACATTAGTTTTACTCGCGTTGACTTTAAGGCCAACGCGATACGAGTTGTTTTGCAGTCTATCCATTGTTTCCTGGATACCCGCAACTGATTTGTCAAAGATGACAGTGTCGTCGGCATACTCGAGGTCACATAATTGATAGAGCCAAATGGAATCATTTCTCTTGTGCTTTCATAAAATTAATTTCTTTTGTAATTAACAGTTTTGTTAGACAGTTGAAGAGTTGGGGAGGCGTGAAAATTTTTATTTCTGGAAGGGAGGCGGAGTAGCATAAAGATTGAAAACCACTGTGTTCTTGCGGGACTAAATACAAATATTTTTTCTTTTTTTTACCTTTTTTTCAATATATAAACAGCGTTACAAATTTAGATGAACAAACCACATTATATTAATTGGTGATTTCGACTGAAGGTGTTTGCGGAATATCAATATGAAAAATGAATCGTTTGAATTTTTTAATTTTCCATGAGTTTTATCGGTTTCACCTTTCGAAATTTTTTAGCATTTCAAGTGCATGAGTGGTCAAACATTGCTTTCTGCAGAGCTGTGGAGTCATTAAAAAAATACGACTCTGACTCCAGAATTTACCATAAACACGACTCCGACTTTCCTATGTATTTGTATTCAATTAATTATCAACCACCCAATCCAGCCGATAGACAAATTTGACATATTATATGCAAAAATAAAAAGTTTAAACATTTCAAATTTTTATTTCGACTCCAGCCAAAACATCCGATTAAACAGCCGTGGCTTTCTGCAATATAATTTGATTGTCATATTTGTTGTTTGAAAATAAAAAGCATGTTAATTGCGTATAACAAAGTTTTTTGCGTCAAGCTTTATGTGAATATGCTGATATCTTAAACTCGTAAAACTATCGAGATATCACCTTTTGCCATCTGACGACAGAATTAATGTAATTATAAGTTTATCTTATTTTTAGAATGACTCATAAAATAAGTGTTTACGATAATAATTAAATAGTTTTACGATTAAAAATCTGACATGTATTTAAATTTTATCCATCGATACAAAGACGCATTTTCATTTAATACTGCAAATATCACTTGGATTAGTTTTTTTCGCGGTCGGTTCTTTTGATAACTTGAAATGAAAAACAAATAAAGACCGTGGGCAAAAAAATGCTAAGGTAAAGAAGGATGAATACAAAAGCTACAAGCTGTATTATAAAGAAATTAATTTTTTGAAAGCACAAGAGAAATGATTCTATTTGGCTCTATTAACTTTATATTATTACTAGATTTATATACAACTAGTATTATACTAATTAACATTGTAAATATTTTTTTTAATATGCGAAACGTTAAAACTCTATGAATGATTCATGAGCCTTATCCATTGGTTATATAATTAGAAGAGTGTCATATAATAGTGACATTGAATCTAACTGCAGATACGAGTTTTCGCACAATACTGTAGAAATGCGAGAAAATGTATGTTTTCTGAAATAAAGTATGTTTGGGTTTTATATAATACTATTGCTATCCGGCGTCGCTCGGACTAAGCGACCAATAATTATTTAATGTTATATCATTCGACATAATTATATCACAAAATCTAACATCCAAATAGAGTTAAAATAAAATCACAAACTTTATTTAATTTGATGACAGCCCCATTCTCGCCCATTAAAATGTCCAAATTCAAGGAAAAAATCTAATTCGCTGTCAAAGAAATGTCAAATAATACCTTCACGTAAATAATAAACATTATTATATTAATAAAAGCCGGGAAAAGTTCAGTAGAAGACTAATTTATTACATTTTGACTAAATGTCTTCGCCGATAAAAATTCAAACATATTTTCTTTCATATCCGTTTTTATAGCAACTTGCAACAACAATGCAAAAGGGAATTACAGACATACATACGCCGTTTCGGTTTTATATATAAGATTGGTAACCTCCACTTTGCGATTTAAAGCAGGGCTGTGAAGTCAAGAGTCGTGGAGTCGGAGTTTTAGATTAGAATTAATATTCAACTAATATTCAGTGGTGGATAATAGAATTGGGAGCTCCACGCGCATAAAATTTTGGAGGCCCTCATTCTTGAATGATAAAGAAAAATCGTTAAACTTATTTGAGATCAAACAAATTACAAATATTTTGTTTTTAATTTAATTTCGAGTCATGTTTCTACATTGCTATTTAAGAAATGTACGGTATTCCCTTCAGTTCACTAGAAACAATTCAGAATGAGTACCTGGCTCACACACTCACCGTAATTTATGTCCCATCGGTCATTCAATATAACTACCATTGAAAATGCATTTTTAGGTGTGACATTTACGACATATTCTCAACAATATGTCCTTCTCTGATGTTAATGATTTTAATAAAATATCATTCCTCTGGTGCAAAATATTAAATTTTAGTTGTTGTGCCTTTTCTTGATCAAAATCTGCAACAAATGAAGCTATTTATTTGGCAAGTAAAGGGATTGACGATAAAGGAGTCCACTGCTCTAGATGAGTGATGCAAAACCATTTTGGGAGAAGGGCCAGATAATCAATGCTTAGACAGTTTCACACATGTAAAGGGTATTTCAATAGGGACGCTCAAAATATGTTACTTTGCAGGGCTGAGTAGATTATTCATTGTTTAGTGGCCAAATTTGAGTCAACCAGTTTGGTAAATAATCGGCCAACACCTACCTGTACGTCATCAAAATACAATATCTGGTGAAAACATTGCTGCTGTGTGTGAAAGTGTACAGGAAATCCCAAGGCAACTTATTTCTCGTTGTTCACGAGAACTTGGCTTTTCTGCGACTTCAATTTGGCGAATTTTGAATCGGGCCTTATGTCTGCACCCGTATAAAATCCAACTAACCAAGGAACTTCAGGTAAACGACCACAGACAACGCCTGATTGGGTTCTGGAGCAGTTGGAAGTTTACCCAAATTTGTCAAAAAAGTCAACTTTAGCGACATGGCCCATTTTATAATGAATGGATATTGGCAGACATTTGATGCTATATTCCATATTTAATGCCGTAAAATATACTTACAAATGAAATTAAAATTTAGTCGAAATCTCACAAACAACTTGTTTTATTTACATTTCAAAACTAAGCGTCCTTATAAAAAGACCCTTTATAATTCACTGTTACCTACCGTGTCCTTTATATTTTGAAACTGCACGAAAGACTTTTTCTGTCGATAGTATAACTTTTATATTTTTTTTTTCTTAAAAAAAATGTTTCGTGTTGGTGGGCGCATAGAAATCAGCGCGCAGGTGCCATGGTGCTCGCCGGCACAAGGTTAAGGATCCGTCTGTTACACAATACGTGGAATAACACAGTTAACAACTTTAATTGTGTGTAACATTCAATCATATTTTACGAAAGTCATAAAACTAGATAAAACACAATTGTTATTATTAATTAGGTAAAGAAAAGTGACACAAGTCGAGTCTACGTTCTTCTGCACAGCGACTCTTTCTTTATCCTGTATTGTTTTTCTTCCCAGGATTGTATAAACATATCTTTAACTATTTTATATACTTCCAAATTCAAATCCATTTGGACGTTAATTTGATACAATAATTGTTCCATGGCGCATTACGTATGATCCATTTATATAAACTGTAGAACAATCAATTAATCAAATCAATAATTTAATAGATTCAGTTGAACTAACTCAAATTTTGATCGATGTACACTGAGAACCACTCCTAGTATGGAATAAATAATATTTATATCAGAGTATACGTGGACAGGAAAAGATTTTAAAAATATACGTACATTAAATAAAATTATCTGTTCAAATAAAATAAAACAAATTATGCCATAAATAAATATAACAATTTAAAAATGACATTAAAGAATATTTTATTTGTGGTGTGATTTTTTGGTGAATTTAATGATAACAAAAATTCATTTAACCTTTTGCATGCCCTACCACCAAACGCGACTTTTTAATAAATTAGAACAGTGGAAATAAAGAAAAAAAACCAGAAGCTGAATATCAGATGATGTAGGGTTTTTCAAACTTTTTCTGCAATGGAAACTTTGTACACCCGGAAAATTTAAAGAAACACTTATCTTGCATTCGCATGATAAAATGACTGGGTCAAGATCTCATAACGTATCATTGATTTACACAAAACTTACTGATGACTCCCCACCAGAATTTGTACACTGATATGCTGAATATTTAACACCTGTTTTCCATCTGTTTTTTTGTCAGTCTTTTACAATAATTATTGTCGTTGCTCACTGTTCTGTCAATCTTGGCAACTGTCTTTAAGCTGACAGAGACTTACAATATAACCCATCTCTTTCATACGTGCGGTGTGAGAAAAGATGATCTTCTGCCTGTACCTAGACACTTGACGTCATAAACATCAGTGGAGATCGATCATCACATTTTATTTTTATTCCCTTACTATTTTTCATTTCTTCAAGCACCATAGTGAATGGTTAAAAGATAAGTCCCGTTCAGCTCAGCATCGGGCCAAGTAAGTGCGGCGTGAATTCGTTTCTTTTCTTGATCCCTTACGCACCGTCTTAGGTGGACGTTTTATGACGAAGCGGCACGTTCCGGTCATGGCGCCATAGGCAACAACTTCAACAAATGTTGTAAGTGGCCTCGAACTGCCCGAGTCATCGCGGTAGTTATGTTTTTATTGCGGCTGGCTAGACGTCGATGGCACATAAGACCTTTAGTCCGCGACGATTGAAATTAATTGTTAATTGGTTGCGGTGTAACCGCAAATATTCGCCTACGTAAGACGCCCTGTTAGCGTTATGGAAGGATTCGTACACATAACGGGAGGTATGGGAACAAGTAAATTGCTCATCCGAATTCACTCAAAATATTTATGCAGCATTATAAAAATTTTGGAATCGATTCACAAAAGCAGCAAAAACAATTTGGGTTAAAACAGATTTTCATTGCTATTGTTGTGATACGGTGGCTTCAAATAGGTTAAAATTCTCAGTGATTCATCCATTTTAACCTTTTAATTAATACACTGGATTGGCGATTAATAAATGCAAAAAATATTCAGTATCGTGATGATTCACGTCAAATATATGAGAATGCCGTATCAAGTATAACAAATATTATATTTTATTTTCAATAATTTATTAATGCAAGTTTTCTTCAGTCTCGAGATGTTAATCAATATTTAATCAATGTGTAAATATTGTGAGACTGTTTATTACGGGACATAATGGGCAAAATGTGGGCAAAATTATATGTGTGTTCTAATGCAATAGAAGTAATTTGATTATTCGTCAAATTTAATCATATATCTTTTTAATTTGAATCGTTGTAGTTTTGTACTTTTTGATGAGTTTTGTCCCTAACGACCCGGGTTTCGTCTTTCAGCATATTAGGGCATTTCAACTGTACGAACTGACAGTTCAAGTCCATCAAGCACCTTCAGTCGAAATTCTAAATTTTTTTTTAATTATACAGTGAAAACAATAACAATGTATTTTAATCAGGGCTGTGGAGTCGGTGAAAAAAAGTCCGACTCCGACTCCAGCATTTACCAAAACCTCGACTCCGACTCCAACTAAAAAATGGTTAATATCGTCACTTTTTTCCCTAATTTTCCTATATATGTGTATTCAATTAAATATCAACCCTATCAATGTCGCCAAAAGACAAATTTGACATATTAAATGCAAAAATAAAAAGTTCATACTTTTCAAAATTTCCAACTCCGAGTACGACTCCGGCCAAAGCGCCGCTCCGACTCCGACTCCACAGCCCTGATTGTAATTGAACTTTATATAATTATTGATAGCTATTTTGGCTTATGACATCGTCATAAATAGTTCGTATTATAATGGAGTTCTTCCAAGTAAATGCCAACTCAATAAATATATTTTTATTTTTCACTAAAAGATGTCCAACGTCACCACTTGGTAAAATAGAATTAAATTATAAAATATCTAGACTTTTCGTACATATCCCACCACAGAAAAATTATTTATTTCAGGACCGGCTTCGCTGGTAAATTAAAAAAAATGGTAATAAATTAACGGTATATTTCTATTACCAAGTGTTCGTTCCCTTTAAAAGTCTTGCCTATTAATTGTATAAAAAGTCTGTACCGCTCTATTTATTTCCAGTTGAAAATGCTGGCGATGAGCGAAAGCGATCCTAATATCAATAAATATATTTTGGAATAAGTACAAACGATATTTTTTCAAATATTTAAATTAATAATTAGGAATTTCACTAACGATTTTTATACGATTCAATGTGATATAAGAAAAAAGAAATTAGTATTATCTTATATATAAAACCGAAACGGCGTATGTATGTCTGTGGGTCTGTAATTCCCTTTTGCATTGTTGGTCATTAAGTTGCCATAAAAACGAAAATGAAAGAAAATATGTTTGAATTTTTATCGGCGAAGACATTTAGTCAAAATGTAATAAATTAGTCTTCTACTGAACTTTTCCCGGCTTTTATTATTAAAAATAATGTTTATTATTTACGTGAAGGTATTATTGGACATTTTTTTGACAGCAAATTAGATTTTTTCCTTGAATTTGGACATTTTAATGGGTGAGAATGGGGCCTATCACCAAATTAAATAAAGTTTGTGATTTTATTTTAACTCTATTTTGGATGTTAGATTTTGTGATATAATTATGTCGAATGATATAACATTAAATAATTATTGGTCGCTGAGTCCGAGCGACGCCGGGTAGCAATACTAGTTTATTTATAATTATGTTTTTCCACGAAGAAGTGACATTTGACTCCTCAAAGTAAACTATTTGATTGTAATTTTGCATTATTTGGCTGTTTTAAAATTAATTAATTCTTTATTATGTTAGTTAGTATTTTATCTTCTATTTTATATTCTTGACTTATTATTCATGACTCATATTATAACGTATCATATATCCAATATATTATCTTTATGATTTATGCGATGCAATCTTTATTATTTTCTTATAATGTATTATGCATATTTAACAATTTTCATTTTAGAAATTATTCACCCATAACTTTATTTGCTATCTTCTTCATGCATCGATAGGCTTTGTGTGCTTTGCTTGTCCCGCTCTTTGTGAACAAGACCATTAATATATAATCACTTAATTAATTCGATCGCCGCAGCAATTTGACAAAATTTTCAATCTCAGAATTTTGGTATGCATAAAAAGCGTTCCCAGATCGGATGCGTTAATACCACTACCAAACATAGTCTTTCCTTCAACTAGCAATTTTTACATCCGACCCTTCTTTGCACGAGATCGAAATAACACGGTTTTAAAAAAATACCGGTTACTTTTTTATAGCGATTTCTTTTCCACGGAATAAGAAAACTATATGTTGAAATATAGCAGGAAATGGGCACATTTATTATAAAGTAACGATACTGAATGCATATGTTTCTCGATGCTAAATTTTTATTTGAGGTCACTTAATTTATTTCTTGTATAGCTCCAAAAATATTTTCTATTCAAAACTGCTTGTTACTTGTACTTGTTACTGATCTTCAAAGAGGGTAGGGATTAAAAGGGTACGAGTACTAGGACAGGAATAGTGATTAGCTAATCACTCTCACGACGCACCGCTTTTTGGGCTTGGAAAGGTAGGAAGGAATTTTTAACAAACACCTATTGCTTTCGAACAGACTCGATTACTGAAAAGTCTGCTCGTACCGGTTCTCGAGCCCGGGCGGTCCGCCACGAAATCCAACGACGTTGACCACTGCACCACGGACTGGGCATTAGAAAGAAATTTGTAAGTATCTTATATATAAAACCGAAACGGCGTATGTATGTCTGTGGGTCTGTAATTCCCTTTTGCATTGTTGGTCATTAAGTTGCCATAAAAACGAATATGAAAGAAAATTTGTTTGAATTTTTATCGGCGAAGACATTTAGTCAAAATGTAATAAATTAGTCTTCTACTCAACTTTTCCCGGCTTTTATTAATATAATAATGTTTATTATTTACGTGAAGGTATTATTTGACATTTCTTTGACAGCAAATTAGATTTTTTCCTTGAATTTTGACATTTTAATGGGCGAGAATGGGGCTGTCAATATATGAAAGGGGCTGTGAAATGTCAATGCCAGTCTGAAATGTTCATTTTAATTCCATTTTAATTGACCTAGACTTTTTAATTTTGAAAAAATTTGTTTCAACTTGGCCCGTCTGAATTTACGCGCCGAGGTGAACATAACCCCAAACTGGTCCGATCGAAACCGGGTAGCAATACTAGTAACTAATAAAACAAATTCGATTTTGAGTTGATTTACCATGTTTGTATGGTCACCTCTTTCTTTACACATCTAAGCCATTGGATATAACCCCCATGCAAAAAGGATCGGGTGTAACATTTCTTCGACAATCGAATAGTTGAGGTGTAAAAATTTCATAAAATCGATTTATAATGTGGTGTGTCTTTAAGTTTTTTCTTCTGAAACTAAATATTTATTTAATGTATATGTTCAAGTGAAACTGTATTCTCAGTGAAAATGTATCAAGTAATAGATTTGTATGACAACATGATTTCACTGGTCACGATCATTGCAATTATTGGCCCAAGTCGATGATTTGTCGGCCTAACTTTTGGTTTGCTTCAATGAAACAAAATCAGCAAGTAGTCCGTTTCATAAAAAGAGAACCAAATAAAAACACAGGCAAACATAGGGCTGAAGATAGGGCGGTCAAATTTAATTTCAATGACAGCTGGGAGAAGAATATATTTTCACTGAGAATACAGTTTCACTGTAACATATACATAAATGTAGATCACTTTTAAGGTGTTCACTGTCAATACTAGGTGGAAAGGCATTATAATAAAAATAATAATACATTTTTAGTACTTTTTCCACATACAATTTATTTGATCAGGACTGGTTTCGCTCATGGCGAGCATTGTCAACTGATAAGGAATACAATAATAAGAGAGTATAGTTTCACTGTAACATATATACATACTTAGAAAACTTTAAAAATGGATGTCATTAAAATGTTGAATAATGCAAACTAACCTTTGATTGCGATTTGATTAGAATGTATTGCCGCACATCATATAGTTGTTTTTTGCCATAAACCAGTGGTCAACAAGATTCGGCCCGTGGGCTGGATAATGCTCGCTAAAAATTTACATCTTGCACTCCAAAAATTCCCAATTTTTGAATAAAAAAAATTCATATGGGAATTATTGATTTGAGAAACTTTCATAATTTGGCTGTAAATTCATTTTACTTTTTATTTAAATTCATCATTTGTGATAAGATATTATATGACCAAATGTTAATTTTCTCGAAAATTTCTTGGATATTCTCATTTATTGAAATTATAAGATTGCAGTGTATTAACGCTTTGCACTCTTCAACATATATTTTTTTCCTTCCAGTAACTTCTCAATACATTTGAAAAATTGATTAATATCACAGGGTTTGCGTACTTATTAGCATGGTTAAAAAATATACTACATTATGACATGTTACAAACTTTAACTAAGCCATACAATCCAATTTATACGATTTTTCAAATAAGGCTAATTAAAAATAATTTTCCAATCATGTTCTTAAATGTTGAGCAGGACTTGACATAGGAGTTGCGCGTCACCTAAACCAGTGTCTACAACCTTTTTACACCTGCGGACCGGTAAAAAAAGGGGAAAAAAATCTGAAATAAAAATGGTTTTTTATTTAATATTATATATTGACATATGAAAATATGTAACTTTATCGTGTCGCATCATCCTACCAATTATAATTATTATTATTATTTAACAATTACTAAAAATATAAGTAAACGTGCAGGCGAAAAATCCTATATTTTATATTATAAAACTCTAATAAAATTATAAATTTCTTGAAATTTACATACTTTGGATCACCGATTAGGGAACACTGACCTATACGATGTTGAGCTAAACTCAACACAGGCATTATAGGAATTAATAAATATTCTAGTTAGAATCCAAACGAATATATTTGTCGTCCGAACCCCCAAGATTAAAAAAAATCAATGCGGCCCGTTTCACAAAAAGTTTGGTGAGCTCTTGGATATACTATTGATTATCAATGAATAGCATTTATGTACATCTTGTTTGAAAAAAATGCTATATTTATCTTCGATTATACATAATAATCCGCTTAAAGCATCGAGCGATTGCATAATAGTTGTTGCATTTATCACGATGCAGTCTGGTGTAATATTACTGATGCAGTTTATTGTTGCATCACGATTGTATCTTTAATTGCTCGTGTAAGGCCAAATACAGACCTTAGCATTGCATGACAAGATCAAGGAAAAATGTGCATTGTTGAGGTATTTATTTACACTTGGTAAAAAGTAAGGAACACTCTCATAGAACGTCTTATGCTGATATGCTTCCATTTGTGAGTCCGTCACTTATAAATTGCGAACAGAAATGGATTTTAAAAATCGTAAAACATTAAATAAAGGATAGCAAACCGACAAATTAATATCCAGCAAGATCCTTGTGCTTATTTTTAAATCAAGAGATGCATCGTTAGCCTTCAATATGTCGTTGCACTGATGTTGGTATTGAATTTTTTGATAATTTGTAATTTAATTTTTTTTTTGTTGGATATAATGGTTTCTTAACTAGCTGCTTATGACAACAGGAGATAAAAAGTGGACTGTTATATTATATATAAATATATTCACTAATGAGTTGTTTTTAATCGTCGTTATTTGAATATTTTTAAGATAATTATTAGAATTATATGCAGTGGTAGCTCGTTCATACGCACTGCGGAACTGCAGCACCCGCAAAATCAAGAAAAAAATATCATTATAATACATTACGATTACGACATTATTGAGGTTACGTTCATAACACTAAAACTAAGGGATCTACTTTTATTTTTGTGCATAAACGATACCAACTGTTTACTACGCGTCAGTTCAAATACATTCGTGTTCTTGATATGCCTGAAGATGCCGAAAGGTGAAATCCGGATCTTTAATTACAAAACTCATGCAAAAGTACAAAATTCAAACTTGATAATGAAATTCCATGAAGCAACTTCAGTCAAATTTCTTTATTAAAAAGATATGAAATAGAAACCATTTTTATTCCAGCGAAAATTTGTTCCTTTTTTACCGGTCCGCAAGTGTAAAAAGGTTGGGGAACACTGGTCTATCCAACAGTGAGGCCTCTGCACATGTGAGAGTTTTATTTCTTCTAGTTTGTTTCTAATAAGAAAATGTTTTAACCAAGGAAAGAAATGCATAGCTTTAATGGTTTTTGAAATCCGTGGAAAAATTTTATTGACATGATTTTGATGTTACTCGTAAAATATAATCCAAATTAATATTTTTTATTTTTTATCAACCGCAGCACCACTGATTATACGTATCTACATGAGTACAGTTAGATTGAAGTATTACAGCAGTTTCAATATTGGTATTTCAATACTCAAATTAACATACTTTTAATTTGAATGCATTCCTGGCAAATATTTGCAATAAGTGGCGGATAGCCCCATAACCTCAAGAGGCACGCGGTTGTGGCTCTCCGCTCTCCATATCTCGGGGGTCTCAAAAGCAGCAGGACTGTGGAGTCATTAAAAAAAATACGACTCCGACTCCAGCATTTACCAAAAACATGACTCCGACTCCAACTATGACCAAAAACACGACTCCGACTAAAAACAGTTAAATTTCGTCACGTTTTTTTTTCAATCTTTCCGATTTATGTGTATTCAATTATATTTCATCAAACCAATCCGGCCAATAGGCAAATTTGACATTTAATATGTAAAAATATAAAGTTAAAACTTTTCAAAATTTCCGATTCCGGCCAAAACGCCGCGACGACTCCGGCTCCGACTTCACAGCCCTGCTAAAAAATAACTTACCCACATGATAATGTTTGAAAAAGGACATGATCCACCCTAGCTCCCCCACTCCTCCCCTCCTCACACCTGCTTGGTAAAGGACACCGGAGGATGCGGACACCAGATGCAGTAGCAGAAGAAGATGATGACATCTCGACTCCAAGCTGAAGAGAGAAATGAAGAAGATGACTTCGCGACTCCAAGCTGACGAAGAAGATGAAATGCCACGACAGATTGGCGCACGGAAAGCTATCCAACCCCGCGCGCCCATGATACAAGTCACAATATATTCAGATGAAGAGGATTAGGCGAAAGCCCAAGTCCTCACAAAACAGACATATACATAATGAATGAATGTTTGAAAAAGGAAAAAAAAATTGACACATGTATTTGGTTTTAGATATTTGAGCTTTAACACCGAAAAAAAATAATTCAATGGTAGTAATATTGAATGACTGATTGGTCATAAATCATAAAGTGCGGCTGTGCCAAGAACTCATTCTGAATTGTTGCTAGTGAACTGAGGGGAATACCGTAAATTGTTGAATGAACATTATTAAAAAAATATTTAATCACTTGTAAAAGATGGGCTAAAAAATATATTGCGCATGCGCATACATTTTAATTAAGAATATTTAATATTCTTTTATATTCTGCTATTTTATTCACTTTGCAGCTGACAGGAAAATGTTCAAAATATTTTTTGGCAACAAAACACAGTAATCATAATTAAAATTAAGCTTTCTATAACTCTATACTGACAATAGTTTATTTAAAATATTATTATTATAAACATAACATCTGTGGCATTTAAGGTATTTTAACATATAAGGCACCTATCGACCGTGACTGAAAGTTGAAGGTGATATATTAACTATCCAAATCGATGATATATATAGGTAATTTATTTCTCGTGTTGATTTGAACACGTGTCGTTATCAAGCCATATATTAATGTCTTAAACCTGCAGATTAAAGTAACAAATTAATATTTTTTACATACATAAAAATGTTATATGAACTTTGTATTATTTCAAATATGTTTACGTTCTAGGTGCAAGGGTATTCACTAATGAATGAGTATTAATTAAAGATTTTTAAATTGATGTTTATTTATAGTAAAATCAATGACAAATAATAAATATTTTTGGTAAAAGTATCGTTACTAGATTTTTACTGGTTTTGAGTTACGAGTGCCTCGAGATCAGTGGTTCTCATGTGCGGCCAACAGAGGATTTGATTGCGGCCACCAACAGCTTCATAGTAAATACTGATATGAACAAAAAATGTGATTTTACAAGTTAATTTGCAAAGAAATTGAAATATTTCGAATACAATTCATAGTAATAGTCTATTTTCAAACATGTTTAGGTCCATTTGACAAAACTCAAATACAACAGACTCAAAACAAAGATTTAGTGCGGCCACTGAACAATGAATGTTACATGAGAATAGAGACTCCAATTCGAGTATCGAGTTCTCGATACTCGAGTATACTCGTCCATTTTTCAAGTACTCAATTCTCGAGTAATTTGAAAAATACTCGATTAATAATCGTTATTTATAAATGAAGATTATTTTTTATTATTTTTATTTTTTTTAATAGTGGGCAGACAAACTTGATGGCACTATTGAAATCAATGTTAAATTTTAAACCTACGTCCACAGCAACAGTTAGAGTTTTTCTACCGCGGGAAGAAAAAAACAAAGTGTCGAACCAAGTTAAAAATTTGAGACTTTTAATTATCTACTATTTACGAAATATATGTTTCATAAATTGAAATAAATGTGTTAATGCAGTAAAATAAGCTTATTTATTTATTTATCAACTATTTATATACACAAATTTGAATTAATAATATTTATTTTGGTATATCTGAAACTACTCGAGTATACTCGAGTACTCGAGTATTTTTTAATTTTACTACTTGATACTCGAGTAGTTAAGATGTCGACTAATTGAAGTCCCTACATGATAACCACTACTCTAGATACAAATTATTACGTTACGTGTCAAAGAGACATCAACAAGAGAAGTGGATACGAAGCTAGTTTCGTATTTATTAAAATCACTTTCTTGTTCATAGCTCCTCTAATTCTTAAAAAAAACACATTTTAATAAAATACTATTTTATATTTAACAGGTAAATCAGAGAGCCAAAGCATTGCATTTAAAGATAACAAAAAGACAATTTGTATCTGCTAAAAAATAAGTACCATTGATAACTGGTACGAGCACAAATTGTAATACGGAAAGAAAAATAACAATGTATTTTAGTTCTACATAAATTATTTTATATATTTGTTGATAGCTATTTCGGCTTACGCCTTCGTCAGAACTAATTCTTCTGACGAAGGCGTAAGCCGTAATAGCTATCAACAAATATATAAAATAATTTATGTAGAACTAAAATACATTGTTATTTTTTTACCGTATTATAATGGAGTTCTACCAAGTAAATGCCTACTCAATCAATAATAGCACAAATTGTATTTAAATAAAATATTGCACACCACTATTGTTGGTGGAAAATATTGTTGCATGCGAAATTTTTACAGACTTTAACAATGCGGTTTTTAAATGTAAGTATTTAACAATGACTAAAATGTATGTCATTCATTGAATCAATGTATTTGGTGATAATGTAGATATCTCCATCATTGTGCATTAAGTTGCGTCAGCGTTAAGGTTTCTTCTAAATAAAAATCATTTTTCTCCAATACAATATATGTATAAAATGTAGATTCCTACAGTGAAATTTTCTTTTTTTAAGAACATTGTATAATTGTCTCGAAAAAGGCGATGTTGAAAAATTGAGAAACACTGATATATTATATTATAGTAAAACTGTTTACCCAAATACAGAAATTAATGTGTTTTTTACGCATGTGCAATTTTAGAATTTTATTTTAATACAGCCAAACAAGTTTCTGTTGCGACATTAGTAATTAATATTTGATGAAAATCCGACAAAGGCAATAAATAAAACCGATTCAAGAATAGCTTTTTTACATCGCCCAAAGGTCACAACAAAAAATATTTTTAGATTCTTAAATAATTGGCGACGACCATTATGTTCAACCAATATGACGATTAACACGTGCATCTTTTTGTTTTTCCAGAGATTCTCAATTTTTTGGTGACTTTGTGAACCGGTTTTTCTTTTATTGTTGTCATCTTATATGGAATCTTGACGACCGTATTGCGGAATATAAACTGATATACACCACTGCTTCGTTATCGTATACAGTTTTTGTATGAGGCAGCATTCAGTGGCGTAGAAAAAGTTATGCCCATCTAGTATCTACACCAGGGGTTCTTAACTCTGTCCCGCAGAGCTATTATAATGCGCCCACTACAGACTATCAAATTACGAAAAAACCCAAATTTTATCAGAATCATATTTTATTAATTGAAATTATTTTTAGAAAAATTTTTTATTTGAAATGTATGGTTTTTGTAATATATTTTGTAAAATTCAATTAAAAAATGGTACATGGATGTTATACATATTTCAACCTTCCCAAAAAACAATAATAAATATGTACTACTTAAGATTTGTTTTTTAAAAATCCAGCCTGCGCCCGTCACTATTCTCCTCAATCTCAAATGCGCCCGGAGTTGCAATAAGGTTAAGAACCCCTGATCTACACTACTATTTAACAACCGGTTATTTCAGGAGTACTAACGTATTTCAGGCCTATTAATGTGGTACATTTAAGTAATTTCAGATAATCAATCCCTCGAAAACAGTGTTCTTCAAGCAGTGGCCCTCGGTCCGGCACCGATCCGCAATAGTTTATTACCGTTCGGCGAAAAGTGCAAATATGTACATCTGGTAGATACCGGTCCGCGAAATATTATTCCAATTTTCACCGGTCTGTGCATGTAAAAAGGTTGAAGAGCACTGTTCTAGAAAGACGAAGTGTTTATATGAGCTGAGATCTACTGGCTCTCAGTTAACACTATTTTTTGACCAAAAAAAACTTCATTAATAGCCGATACAGCCAAACCTTGAAAGCGTCCGGTATAACAACGGTGCAAATTTTATCTAGAAATAAGTTGTGGTTCAATTTTTCTGGTTGTTTGACGTTAGATTATAATTCCGGTATTTTGTCAATACCGGTTTTGAAAATGTTAAATACCGGTATTCTAGCTGATTTTAATATCACACGTAAAGTCATGGAAACGCAGCGTTTTTATGCCCTGCGCTTATTTACGCGTTGGTCTTATAAAAATTTATAATTCCGGTATTTAATACGAATTACCGGTATTGATGAATTCACCATTTTTTTATGCACTAAATCAATACATATGTTAATCTTACAACATTCATGCAGAAATAATTTTGTCTACGAAATCAATTAAAATTATTCCAAATTCAAAAGTTTGACTTCTCGAAATAAATTAAAAAACTTTAGTACCGTAAAACGGGGTAAATAGAGACACTTTTTACCCTTCACATATCCTCACCCTCACTACTCCTATGTATCTTCATACCTGCGCCACATAATTCAAATATGAATGGCTCGAAACTTGTTTCTATCGTCCTACTACACATTCATCACAATATTTTTCAAATATTCACAATCGTTATTAAAACACAGTCAATTTTGTTCGATATCTCTATCCACATTGAATCGGGGTGAATAGAGACCAGAGAAGATAAATCGAGACTTGGCAGGTGAATTGAGATAAAAATACAGATTGTAATAATTCATTCCGTTTTACGGTACTTATTAACCAAAAAAAACATGATAGATTTTAATTTTCATGCAATAAAAGATAAGTTTTTAAGGGGGTCAAAAAGTAAGGACCACAGGTAACGAACTTAAAATCATTAAGTTGGTTTGGTGTTATCATTCGAGAGATAGAATTAAAGTCATTGTATAGAATCTTATATATAAAACCAAAACGGCGTATGTATGTATGTGGGTCTGTAATTCCCTTTTGCATTGTTAGTCATTAAGTTGCCATAAAAACCAATATGAAAGAAAATATGTTTGAATTTTTATCGGCGAAGACATTTAGTCAAAATGTAATAAATTAGTCTTCAACTGGACTTTCCCGGCTATTATTTATAATAATAATGTTTATTATTTACGTGAAGGTATTGACATTTCTTTGACAGCAAATTAGATTTTTTCCTTGAATTTGGACATTTTAATGGGCGAGAATGGAGCTGTCATCAAATTAAAATTTTAAATATTTTGGATGTTATTTTTGGATATAATTATCGAATGATATAACTTAGTCCGAGCGACGCCGGGTAGCAATACTAGTTATATATAAATAGCAGTGCTGTGGGGTCGGTAAAAAAAAGTTCGACTCCGACTCCAACATTGACCAAAAACACGACTCCGACTAAAAAAGTTTAATATCGTCACTTTTTTTTGCCTAATTTTCCTATTTATGTGTATTCAATTGAAACTTTTAAAAAATTCCGACTCCGGCCAAGTCGCCGCGGCGACTCCGACCAAGTCGCCGCGACGAGTCCGACTCCACAGCCCTGATAATTAGTAAAAAATACATTGGATACTTAGTAAAGTTTAATCCTTGTTTTAGTCTCTTTTCACCTGCCGGTCTCTATTCACCCTGTTTTACGGTAAACGTTTTCCACTATTTTATATACATAATAATTAGATGAATAATTTATGCAACATCGTGCCTTAGCGCGCAAGGACATTTGTGAAGATTCCCCGCAAAGCAATAAAAATAACTGGTAAGATATTGATATTTCAATATGATTTATTAACTATAGTTATTTATTAAAAACGAATGAAAAACACGAGACAATAATTTTATTATGTGCACAGCAGAGGTACATAATACTTTTTTTTTATTCAATAATAAACCTTCAACTTAAATTGCATTCATAAATCAAAAACGCTTTTTTTTGAGTATTCAATTTGATTTCATTGTTAATACTCCCTGGTGAATCAAATTTTTTCGCTTATTTGAAGTATCTATAACCTCTTCGGGCCCCGAGTATCACCTATGTATGAAAGGCATTTTTTTTACAAAATACTACCGGTACCCGCAAGCGTTGCAATGCCACTAAAAGAAAGAAAGTTTTTATTGCAGGGCGGTGGAGTCGGAGTTGGAGTCGTAGAGATTTTGACCGCATTCGGAGTAGTCGCGGCGTTTTGGCCGGAGTCTTACCAGGAGTCGGAAATGTTGAAAAGTGCATATTATATGGAAAATTTGGCTATTGGCCGGATTGGTTGGTTGGTATATAATTGAATACACATAAATAGGAAAGGTTGGGAAAAAACGTGGCGAAATTAAGCCCTTTTAAATCGGAGTCGGAGTCGTGTTTTTGATCAATGTTAGAGTCGTGTTTGCGTTAAATGCTGCAGTCGGAGTCGTAGTCACGTAGCTCTGGTTTATTGAACTGATTTCGGATGTACAATTTTTTTTTCTTTCTGGTGTGTATGCAACTAAATCAGAAGGTTTTCCAAGTCGTGAGTAGGCCACATACAGCTGAATATGTAAAAAGCACGGATTTTCCAAATTCAGTCAACACACTTATAGCGATTGTCCCTGTGCGCTAATAATTTCGATTTAATTTCACTCACATTGATCGGCATCGATGATAATAATTTACGATAAAATTGCGAATGTCATGTGTCGTTTACTGTTTGTCTTTTGCCGATTGTCTATGGTACGAAACACGCCACATGCTGTAAGTTAATTGTAATATACATTAGCGCAAGTGCAACAATAAGTTGTCAAAATGAAGGCAGTGCATAAAATATGAACAAACATTTATCTTTATATATAATACCAATTGTAAGAAAATTTGACCATACCTAAAACTTTTGTAAAAGTGCAAGCAATAAGTTGACAAAGTTTTATCGCAATCGGATGAACGGTATGGCAACGCATAAAATACCAACAAACAAAAAAAACATTGATTTTTATATATTAGATATGCCCGGTTGCAGAATTCATTTTGTCAAATTATTGTTGCACTTGCGCAAGGTTATAGGCAAAGTACAATTAAATTTCAGTAGGTGGTGCGTGTGTTGCAAAAGACAAACAGCTAACGTCAAACGGCAAATGTTATCAATACCGGACCAATGTTAGTGAAATTAAATCGAAATTATTTATCTAAAATGTTCTGCATCCGAAAGCACTTCAATAAACACAAACACTTTCTTTCATTGAGTATAATAGGTGAAACCCGGGGCCCGAAGAGGATAAGCTGACATTTAAAACCTATCAACAAGATGTCGTCGTTTCCCGTGCACATTTGGAGATGAACAATAAAAACTGTTCGAGAAAAAATTCGAGACGTAAGTTTTTATTCTATACCTTTTTCTATTTTTTGTAGAATTACACTCAACACCATAGTTATGAAATTAAATTGGAATTTACACAGCACTTCCATTAAAACTGACTGTTTTCTTTTGAATTTGGCACCAAGGATTTATTGCGCGTCCTGTTTACCAGATAGATAAAGCGTGTTGTCACATAGAATGTATTGTCTTCCACAATTATGAATCAGTTGGCACATCGGATATATTGGAACAGTATATTTAAGAAACGTTATAAGGTAAAAACGTTTCAGGCCTATTTTCGGCCAAAATCTTCACATTTGAGATGAACGGATTGAAGGAAACGACAATTTGTCGATTGAATTGATATAACCTTGGTTAACAACATATTATCTCCACTTGAAATGTCTGAAGATGCTGAAAAGCGAAACCCGGATTAGTGTCAAAACTTATGGAATCAAATTAAAACGATTTAAAGTAGTTATTGTTGTTTTTTTGCAATTGCGTCATGTCAGAAAAATATTTATAGACACCAACTTTTGTGTTCACGGATTCGCGTCTCCTGTTGACGTTTTATACCTCTATTTCCGTCTTTTGTTCAACTTAGATCCATGAGAAATATGTATGTAATCACCTATCATATATCATCTCATGGAATTTTATGCATTCGGGAGTTGCCCACTAAAGCAATCCATAAAAGTCCAATGGCCCCGAAATAAATTGCAAACTTCTCACTGCAAATATCTGTCTAAAGATTAATTCTACGACGCGTGTTAATATATAAGTTTGCTTCAATCAAAGTAAACTTGAAACGAGATATATTTAACTGGAAAACAATTGATATTTAACTCTTTTACTGTCTGACTTTTATGGAAGGATTAACCTAAATAACTAAGAAATTTTTACCGGTTTTTATGTTTTGCAAAAACCGATACATTTTAGAGATCTTATTTGCTTTATACATATATTATTTTTATCTTGACATCTCATAAACAATACTTTAAGCATAAAAGTCATTTTCTATCTTTTTTAAATAACGAGAACCACCTGAAAATCTGGCGTCGATTTTATAAAGCGTTATCAAACGGAGAAAAAAATCATCAAATCTAATAGTGGTCCATGTGTCAAATGAATCGTCATTTACTTTGTAGATCTAGACCAGTGGTTCTCACGTGGCAATTTGACCGTGGGCGCATTAGCAGCATCAGCAGTTCTACAGAAATTTCTGGTGGTCGCACCAAATTTTTGTGTTGAGTCTTTTTTCCAAAAAGAACTTAAACATGTATGTGTTGAGTTTTTACTAACTAGCAATTCTTGATGCACAATACAATGCATACAAAATATTTAATTTTCACTGTCTTTGTTTACAAATTAACTTGTAAAAACGTATTTTTATTAAATATTATCTTAGAAGCAGTTGGTGGCCATAGCATAATTCTCGGGTGGCCGTACATGAGAACCACTGATCTAGAACAATATGATTGAACCTTATTTTGATGAAGAAATAGATAGAAATGTACCGTCACCAAACACCCTAACTTTAAATAAAATAAATATATATTTTATATGAATTTCACGTGTAATATTATAAAGTGTTTGGCCACTTTCGCTCATCGTAAGCATTTTCAACTGATAAAACCGGTCCTGATTTTTTTAATATGATATCTGTATATAGTGCCAAGAATGTAATTTATGTGTTTAGTATAATGCAGTAATCAATTTAAAAATAACTAAAAGTTAAAATAAAGTATTCAAATATAGTTCTGATGATGGCGTGAAGCTGAAATAGATATCAACTCACTCATTTAATTCTCTTTGAACTAACTATTCCGATATTTCTGCCTAGTTATCATTTATTTGTTTTCTCACTCTACACGCTATTTATTCGCCATACTAGGAGTGGGAAAGCAAGTGTTTTGTCATGATTCCAATTTTTCCCAGATGAACAGATGAATCATCATTATTTGAACAATGTAAAGGTATACTAAACTTAATTTGGATTGAAACCGCGTCTAAAAAGCTTCAAATTATTGAACAGGTGAAATTTACGAACAGCCGGTGGTAACCTATTTTGTTTTTAATGTAAAGTTTTTCCTTGTTCGGTTTTTATAACATCTATTGCAAAAAGGAATTATTTCTAATGACCGGAAACTTCTAGGTGCCATAGAAAGGTTGGCTAAATAACTATTAGGAGGGTAAAAACTCTTACGAAGAACTCATGCAATTTACTCAGAAAGGTAATAGTTTTGAAGGCGAAGTACGCCATTGCTATGCTTGGATTGTTCTTCATTTTCATGGTTAACTTAGTGTCAAAAATGAATTTGCACAGAGTTACCGTTGAATCCATCGAAAGTATTTGTATATGTTACAGTGAAACTGTATTCTCAGTGAAAATGTATCAAGTAATTGATTTGTATGACAGCATGATTTCACTGGTCACGATCAGGGAAATTATTGGCCCAAGTTGATGATTTGCCGGCCTAAAAGTTTGGTTTGTTAATCAATCGAAACTTCAAACGCTCATATCTCAAAATAGTATCGAAGAGCAGTTAGAACCTTTTCAAAGTAAGGTGTCGAGTTGTTAATTACTTTGTTTCACGTATGTTTATCATCACTTAATAGATTGGTAGTTTCATATAAGCATAGATAGCATCATTAGCCAAAATTACTGAAAAGGCCGTCAAGTTTTACATATCATAATACCTAGTACACCTTGACCCGCAAGATGTCTCTGCTGTGAGAAAAATAATTGAGATTTCAAGATGATTTTCTAAGTTACGGAACTAGTTTTCTTCTATTCAAAGCCCTTCAATGTCAGTACCCAACAATGTTTCTAACATATATAGATTATTAATTGATAATCATCTGGTTGTATTTATAATCAGGTGAAACACGTTTTTCGCCTCTTAAAAGCTGTACTACTATTAAATATACAATAAACATTGAATCTAAACATATAATGAAATTGTAATGTCGTGACTAGTGTTTCCAATCCCAGGATCCCAAGGATTTGCATGAATTTCTTATGAATCCCGGGATTAATAACATATTCTTGAAATTTTCGGATTTATGTCTTCTTTATTATTTAAAAAAATCGCAGTATTACACCGTGTACTCGCACGTGGCATCTTTAGATTGTTTTAAATTCGTGTAAAATACATTATTTGCGTTATGAATTGATGACATTAGTACATTATTGATTGAGTAGGCATTTACTTGGTAGAACTCCATTATAATACGGAAAGAAAAATAACAATGTATTTTAGTTCTACATAAATTATTTTATAGATTTGTTGATAGCTATTTCGGCTTACGCCTTCGTCAGAACTATGTTTTTAAACCTGTATTAGAGATAGCTTATATACCCATGCTAGACAGGGTGCCCCGGACATCATCTCTTTCTGTTGAAACCATACCTACGTCACATGAAAGAATTTAAATAAGTTTGATTTATTGGTCTAAAGTAATGGTGGGAAACAATAATTTGGGTATTTTTGGGTTATTTTATCGTGTGAAACCACTTAAAATCTGCAATGTCTAAGTGCATCTATTTTAAATTGTTTTAAGTTTATTGTTTGTTAAAGGTTGTAAAAGAGGTGAACTGTTAATTGTAATCGGATCGTTAAGAATTTCATTGGACTAATTATACCTATTAATTTCCAGCTGTTCCAATGCATTTAGCTTCAGGCCTTTATTACAGGAATGTAAACGAATCGGGACCGAATTCGGATTATGTGATAATTCTATAAGGTGATTTGCATATTGTGAATCAGTTTTTCCATTGTTAAAGGATCTAACATGTTCACTTGCGCGAATATGGAAATTCTTCTACCAGTCTGTCCGACATATACTAAATCACATGTACCGCAACTCATCTTATATATACCGCTTCTATCACGTTTATAGTACAATTGACGAATTGTTATTATTTACTTCATTAGCAGCTTTTCATACGATTTTCTTTTGCACAATGTTTTTTTTTTTAAAACAAATCGTTTTTTTGTGAGACGTATCTATCGTTTCCACCAGTCTTTCACAAACAACTATATCGACCCCTAGGGGTCCATTTCGACCTACAAGGAGTCTACGTCAACGACATTGGCGGTCTATGAGATGTAAATGAGGGTCAACGATAGATTTAAGGTTAAGATTGATTAAATTGAAGCCAAATATTGAAATTTTGCTATCAAATCATCGGGTTAATTGTCTCCTATTAAAAGCATTATTTTTTGTTTACTTTATTATGTAGAAATGTTACTAGATTTTCATTTTGTGTCGTTTTAATGAATAAATATACTACTCTAAAACGATATTTAGTTATATTTGTTAATTACAGGGCTGTGGAGTCGGAGTTGGAAATTTTGAAAAGTTTGACTTTTTTATGTCAAATTTGGCTTTTGGTCGCATTGATAGGGTTGATATTTAATTGAATACACATAAATAGGAAAATTAGGGGGAAAAGTGACGATAGTGAAATTTTTTCGTCGGAGTCGTGTTTTTGGTCAATGTTGGAGTCGGAGTCGGAGTCGGACTTTTTTTCACCGACTCCACAGCCCTGGTTAATCAAAAAACATTCTACTCTACAGTAAATCATTTCAAATTGTGTAGCTCTTAGTCAGATTCAAAAACGCATTTTACGTTGATTTAAATTTGTAAAAACATATACTAGGGGGTCGTACAAAAACAACAAAAATTGGCAACGTTTCGTCGGGGAAAGGGTTTGGTATTCGTATAATTAAAATTTCTCGGTGGCATCCAGCATCAGCAGATCCTTTACCTACGTTTTTGCACCACTGCAGTCTCATAAAGAAAAATAAATACACATACGGGAGTGAAAGATTAACTAATCAGACGATACGAAATTATTTTCATTCAATAAGTAAAAAAATATATGTACCCCTTTTTTCAAAAATATTAAAAACGCTTCATAATTCAGTTCAACACTAAAATACATATTTGATTGGGTTAATGTCTCGACAAAATAACTTTCTATTAATATACTTAGTCAAACCATTATTTGCATCTTTTATTAACATATTTAAATGTATACAAAAATATACACCTACGCTCAAACAAATGTTGAATACTTGTGTTCAATATTTTTGTATTTGTTGTACAAATTTAAAATTTTGTGATATTATATTATTTCAAAGTGGAAGATTATTAAATAATTATAACACAAAAGATTTTAATTTTAGATGTCGATGGTTAATTCTAAAGTGGAAAAGCCTTATCGGTCCCTGTGGTATAGTTGCAAGAGCTTTGTCCTAGCGATCAGGGGACCCGAGTTCAATTCTCGGCAAGGTTAGATTTTTTCAATTGAAAAAAGAGATCTTGGGCTGGGTGTATGTTATTTATTGTTGATTTTGTGCACAACTGATTCATTATTTATCATCGAGTTAATCTCGTATGACTTTAACAACTAAAATATTTGGCGCATTGGCGTAAGCTGTAATGCCAAATAAATTAAAAGAATCAGGGCTGGTTTCGAGCACCAACTGATATTCACGATGAGGGAAACTGATCCTTATCAATATTCTCTCTAACACGTGAATCCTTGTTAATTTTCTCTACTGCACAAAAAAGGTTTTGGTGTATACCGGTAAATATTTTTTTTTGGAAAATATTGCCGAGCTGAAATATTTATCTAAAAATTGCTCTATTGGATCAATACGTCTAAGCTCGTTACTTCTGCCAAGCGTGGCAAACTAACAACAAATCAGCTTCTTTTTATTTAAACACTAGTATTGCTACCCGGCGTCGCTCGTACTAAGCGACCAATAATTATGTAATGTTATATCATTCGACATAATTATATCACAAAATCTAACATCCAAAATAGAGTTAAAATAAAATCACAAACTTTTTTTAATTTGATGACGCCCCATTCTCGCCCATTAAAATGTCCAAATTCAAGGAAAAAATCTAATTTGCTGTCAAAGAAATGTCAAATAATACCTTCACGTAAATAATAAACATTATTATTAATAATAAAAGCCGGGAAAGTTCAGTAGAAGACTAATTTAATACATTTTGACTAAATGTCTTCGCCGATAAAAATTCAAACATATTTTCTTTCATATTCGTTTTTATGGCAACTTAATGACCAACAATGCGAAAGGGAATTACAGACCCACAGACATACATACGCCGTTTCGGTTTTATATATGTACTACTCGATACTCGAGTAATTGGAGTCTCTACACACACATTGATAACGAAACAAATTTACTGTCGAATCTTTCGCGAGCGAAATCAATTCGTTTGTTTGAACTTGCAACAACAATGCACAAGGGAATTACAGTCATACATCCCCCGTTTCGGTTTTATATATAAGATTCACATTATTTCGGACGTCATCACTAGTAAAACCCCCACGGTTCATATTATCTGGGCATGAGCGTGTTTGGCAGCGCAAAGTTTACGTAATATGTTAAATAATCTCACTATTCTTAAGCGTGGGTTGGGCCTTTTATATCTATTTAAATGTATTTGTCCAACTTTATTTAGAAATAAGTATTTTTGGAAAATGTAGGTAAAATTCACATAACAACAACACCGAGCGATAAGCTACTACATTGTTAAATCATTTGATCAGATGGTTCAAAAAGTATGTTATTTAATACTTTCGATGGATTCGGCGGTAACTTTGTGGAAGTTCATTTTAATATAACGTTTTAAAATAACTTTGATTATTTCACGTATTTTGTTACTAATTGTGACACGTGTTTTGTCCCTTTCAGATGCATATTCGGACTTAATATAGCAAAGTTTGCTTAAGTTATAAAGCAAGTTGATTCTAATATTTTTAAATGATAAAATTACTAACAGGGGTGAGTTTAAACTATTTTATCAAGAAATCTTAGAGATTAATCGAGCCCAGCTCAACGGTCTGCCAATTTTGAACGAGCAATTTTATTTGCCTAGTTCGCCATTGTTGTACCCTTTTAAATAATTGTTATTTTTAATTTATTGTCATTTATTAATAATTGTCATTTATTTACAATTCAAGCACTTGCTATTATTAAATATCAATTCACTTACTATCATTAATGTAATATAATAATAAGGGCTTGAAATCAATCAACTCATTAACGAGAGGTCGGATAGGACCCTAGATTTATTTTAAATATTCTTATGTTATCATCTGGTCATTAATATTTTCAAAATCCCCCGTAATTATAACAAACCCACTTAAATCATTGAAACTTGTATTCATTCAAATTTCGCTAATTTACATTTTAATAACCTTTTAACTTAGTGGATCAAAGCAAAGCAAACAAATAATAATATATTTGAGTTTAATACCTACAAATATTATTTTGTGCCAATAGTACCAAAATATATCTTTAAAAAAATGCATTTAAAAAAACCGCATAACTTTGAAATCGCACAAAAAGTGGTTTGGGTGTACAATTTGAGTACAAAAACGAGCTCGAGTGTTTTTCAAAAATTAACCGCAAAGAAGACGTTCGGCATCCCTATCCAATCCTTAAAACAAGGGGAAAAGGGGACTGATTCCTTCTATCCATTTCCTAGCCCCAGCAATATGTTCTGCGATATTTTGAAACTATTTATTATCAGATAAATTTCAACAAACATGAATATTTAAGTCTTTAATATTATGTCAAATACGTGAATTATTAATTTGTTGATTTTAATGTCTAGACTAAATCGTCAATGCATTAATAAATATAATAAAGTTTTTTAGCTAAAGTATATTATACAACCATATCAGTGGGGTTTTTTGGTAAATTTGTTTACACAAATTTATCTTATGTAAAAATAAGATATCATATCATCTGCATTACTATAATTGTCATAATATAATTTATTTTAATTACTTAAGCAACCTTTGTGATAATATGATCATCAGTTTGTCAAGTGAGAAGAGCCAAATTGTAGCAGAAACAGGATAGCAATGGTACCGAGGAGTCGCATATATGTAATATACATTTGTATAGGATAGTGATCGCTAAATTTACTAGGATCATTTTTTTCAATCGTTTCGGCGCAAAAACATCAGTCTTAAAAATTTTAAGCAAATGAAACATTATAAATACATTTATAATTTAAATATCTAAAAAAAATAATAAGACTGGATTTTATAATACACTAGCTGGTACCCAGCAAGCGTTGCAATGCCTCTCAAAGAAATAAAGTGTTTGTGATTATTGAAGTGCTTTCGGATGCACAATATTTTTGATCGGTATCGATGACATTTTCAGTTTGACGTTTGCTGATTGTCTATGGGTCGACACACGCGCCACCTACTGAAAGCTAATTGTACTACGCCTATAACTTTTGGGCAAGTGCAACAATAAGTTGTCAAAATTAACTGTATGGTAGCGTATAAAATATGAAAAAACATTGATGTTTATATGGAAGACCTACTATAAGTTGATTTTACTATGCCTATAACCTTCGCACAAGTGCAAGCAATAAGTTGACAAAGTTTTATCGCAATCGGATGAACGGTATGGCAACCCATAAAATACAAACAAACAAACAAACATTCATTTGTATATGTTCAGATATTATGTCTTTGGCAATATAAAGGGTCTTTTTATAAGGACGCTTAGTTTTGAAATGTAAATAAAACAAGTTGTTTGTGAGATTTCGAGCTGCCTTGGGTTTTCCTGTACACTTTCACACACAGCAGCAATGTTTTCACCAGATATTGTATTTTGATGACGTACAGGTAGGTGTTGGCCGATTATTTACCAAACTGGTTGACTCAAATTTGGCCACTAAACAATGAATAATCTACTCAGCAGGACAAAGTAACATATTTTGAGCGTCCCTATTGAAATACCCTTTATATAGGAGAAATGCAATTTTTTATTGAAGCAAAATGCTTTTTTGGTAGAAATCGTTTTGAAACCACTGGTATAGGAAATGGATTTTTAGGAAAAAAAAATCGAGATGTTTTATTTA
Organism: Himalopsyche kuldschensis; assembly: GCA_028554975.1. Classification (NCBI taxonomy): domain Eukaryota; kingdom Metazoa; phylum Arthropoda; class Insecta; order Trichoptera; family Rhyacophilidae; genus Himalopsyche; species Himalopsyche kuldschensis. The sequence continues at coordinate 7,054,869 of JAHFWI010000005.1, forward strand.
AAAATTAATTAAACTGGTGTCCATGCATCGATTTTGATTGCTTTTCTATATCTGGCAAATAGCGACTTATTTTTAATTAAAATATACATGATTGGAAATGTTCATCCGTTATTCTGAATTTTTATTTGAAGTTTTTTTTTTTTTTGGTTCGTAGTTAAGAATGTTTGTTCGCATTTAATCACATCCATATGCTCTACATCGGGAGCGGAAATTTATTAAAAAACACTTGAATATGTAATGATTTTCCTTATTAGTTTTCAAAACGAATGCCTCTTGACGATTGAGTTTTAGTACGTCACACAAATGAATAGTTTACTAATTTTCCTGATATCATTTCTACAAATTTTATTTTTTCTCAACACCCTCACTGGCAGCATAAAGGCAGGCATTGCAAACATGCGACACGCGTGCCGCAGACGTAAGATGTCGACCGGAACTTTTAAATACGATATGATGAATTTGAAATAATCGGATTTGGAACCATTTGGTCGCTTTCTATAATCGTGAATGATTCATTCATTAAACATGAACCAGATACCAGATGATTTGAAATTGATTTTAATGAAAAACTCTATGGTACAAAGGCGAAAATTAGTTTTACAATAATTGTATGACAAAATCCTTGATATCTCTGACAGCCATCCTGAGAACAAGTTTGTTAAATTTTCATCAATATATTTGATTTGTATTTTATCACTGCGTATTATTAAATATTATTTAAAATTTAAATCACTTTTAATGTGTTCACTGTCAATACTTGGTAGAATAGCATTAAAATATAAATAGCAGCGTATTTTTAGTACTTATTCCACATTGGATTTATTGAGATCATATCCGGTTTCACTCATCGCGATCATTATCAGCTGAACGTTTGAATGCGTAATTTTTCACGAGCCTCGTTTGACTTGTGTTTTTCTTTTCCGCATCTTCTTGTCCATTACTATTATATATTATGTAAGTGACATTCAGTCGATTGAATTGAAGCACAAAATTCAAACGATTCAAATTTTATTTTGAAATTCCATCAAGCCTCAATAAATAAATTGTATAAATATTTTTAGAATTATTTTTGTCATGCTCACATTAAAATGTTCGCAACCACTGCAATTAGGTTGTTGCATATTTGGAATTATTTTGGTAAAAATGGTCAATAACTGTTCAAGGAAAACAGCAATAAAATTTAAATCTTCATGATGATGTCAATACGGCCATAGAATGTAGTTTACCCAAATACGTACTAATATATTATTTATTTTAAAACGTAAACCAGCGCTTCTCAACTGACACGCTTACTTACTCACTATGTCAGCTCTTGGTGGTTTCTTTATTTTCATTGTACTGGAAACTCGCAACTGCTTAATACGTTACTGGTTAGAGTTTGATACGTTTACTATTCTTATAATATACGTGTTCAGTCGCTCCTTATCGCTGAAGTTCTGATCAGGTCGCAAGTTTCGATAATGCAGACTGAAACAAAACGTATTGTCTTAATCTTTTAGAGGCCCGTGACGCACGACATACGCGCTGCTATTTCAGAGCGTTTCTTTGAATGAAATATTTTATACAAATCAATTTAAATGCGAGCAACACCATATCTCGATAAGCTTCAATAATAAAACACATCGATAAACGAACATATCGCTGGACTAAAGGGATTTCCCTTGAGGCGAAACAATGGTTTCCGCATTTTATTATAATATCTCTTATCCACGCTCGTTAGTTCGCGAAGCGTAAGCTATCATATTTTATCATTTATTTGCGTTTTATATAACAATTTTCATTTATTGTGATTGAATTAAACCTACAATATAAAGAGTGAATATTTTTTTTTTGACAATGTATGTTATTGTGACAGCCCTAACATATGCATTTTGACCGGCTTTGATTGACGTCAATTATATTATGTGTGCTTGTTTAACATATTTTTATCGATGAATTCTATTTTTTAATACTTTCGATGGATTCGGCGGTAACTTTGTAGAAGTGACTTTGATTGTTCCACGTAAAGTGTTACTTATTGTGGCACGTGTATCGTATCTTTTAAGGACACCTTCGGACTTACTTTCTATATAACTTACTTACTATCTATGATGGTAAGTCCAAAGATGCATATGAAAGAGGCGAAACACGTGTCACAATTAGTAACACAATACGTGGAATAATCAAAGTTATTTTAAATTTTATATTATGTAATTAAGTATTTCGACTGAGGGTGCTTGATAGAATTTCAATATCAAATTAGAATTTTTTGAATTTTGTACTTTTCCGTGAGTTTTGTCGCTAACGACCCGGGTTTCGCCTTTCGGCATCTTCAGGCATTCCAAGTGCACGGATGTACTTGAACTGACGCGTAGTAAACAGTTTGTATCGTTTATATACAAAAATATAAGTAGGTCACTAAGTTAAAAGGTTATTAAAATGTAAATTAGCGAAATTTGAATGAATACAAGTTTCAATGACCTAAGTGGGTTTGTAATAATTTCGGGGATTTTTTTAAATATTAATGACCAGATGATAACATAAGAATATTTAAAATAAATCTAGGGTCCTATCCGACCTCTCGTTAATGAGTTGATTGATTTCAAGCCTTTATTATTATATTACATTAAGTGAATTGATATTTAATAATTGCAAGTGCTTGAATTGTAAATAAATGACAATTATTAATAAATGACAATAAATTAAAATTAACAATTATTTAAAAGGGTACAACAATGGTGAACTAGGCAAATAAAGTTGCTCGTTCAAAATTGGCAGACCGTTGAGCTGAGCTCGATTAATCTCTAAGATTTCTTGATAACTATTTTATCAAGTATTAAGTAAACTATTCATCTGGTCATTAATATTTTCAAAAATTCCCGTAATTATAACAAACCCACTTAGGTCATTGAAACTTGTATTCATTCAAATTTCGCTAATTTACATTTTAATAACCTTTTAACTTAGTGACCTACTTATATTTTTGTATATAAACGATACAAACTGTTTACTACGCGTCAGTTCAAGTACATCCGTGCACTTGGAATGCCTGAAGATGCCGAAAGGCGAAACCCGGGTCGTTAGCGACAAAACTCATGGAAAAGTACAAAATTCAAAAAATTCTAATTTTATATTATGTATTTCTGTTTTTAAACATTATTGAAATCTTGGGCATCTTGGGCAGTGGGCTGTATAAATAATATTTTAGTCTGGGCTGTTGATTGGTTAAGAATCAGCTGTAACATCAGCTACAACTGTGACTTAAACCTTTATGTATATGTAATGTATCTATGCCCCAATACCGGTCTGTGGCGCAGTGTCAACGTTGTTGTTGGACCACCCGGGTTCGATTCCCGGTATGAGCGGATTTTTCAGTCGATAAATCTGTTCAAAGTCATGGGTGTTTGTGTTGTTGAAAATCCCTTCCCACCTTTCCGATCCCAAAGAGCGACGCATAGTGACAGCGATTAGCTTATCACTAGTCCTGTCCTAGTCCTCGTATCCTTTCCATCCCTACTTTATTCGAAAAAGAGAGGTTGAGCAACTGAATAACAAGCGGTTCTCGTATAAAAACATATGTTGAGATAAACTCCGTGAGGAGTCCATATGCTCCGAGTTGGGAGCGGACATATGTAGTTAAAAAAAAAATACTTCACAAATCTTCTTGCATTTCTTGGTTTGACTTGTATTAAATTATATAACAACTCGATTTGTAGGTTTTTTTTGACGTCAATTCGCTGCCGGTAAAATTTCGTTTATCAGAAGTAGTTACGCCATTTTTTATTACCACATTAGCTTACTTTCTTAGAAATCCTTCGACGCTTAAGGCCGTTGAAGACATTACTTGCTCACAAAATACGTCAAAGTAGTGCAATAAAACGTATAAATACGTACCAATGACGTAAGTACGGTGAATATACGACATTCACACTCCATCAGACTACGCAAGACTGAGACATGTCTTGCTTCTCAAAACCCCCTAGACGACCTCACCTTTTTCCCTCCACAGTTCTCTTCTTTTTTGTCTGGAAAGCCGACTACGGAAAAGGACAGCAGAAGATGACTTTACGACTCTTACGACTCCTAGAAAACGTCCAGAACGTCTGCGACACTGAGGGTTGACCTCCCCTCGAGGGGATGCATGCGTATCTTGTATGCATGTAAATAAAATATTTAAAAAAAAAAGAGGATATTGCATCACGAATCAGTGTCACCACTATCAAGAGATCTTCACCCCATTGTCATCATAATCACCATTCATCACCATCTTCATATTTTCAAATACTAATTACTAACACGCAAAACGCACACCAGAAAGGGAAATTAGGGCTAAATTATTAAGCCTACGATCCCCTACCCCTAGCGTGATGACAAATCATCATCATCAGGTGCGTTGACTTTTGCGGCAAGGCATACATGCTGTGATGGTGGAAAATAAGGAAAAATTCAATAGTTTCTGAAATGCAGTTTTATTTGACGCTTGTTATTAGGAAATTCATCAAAAACTGCATCATTTGACGATGTAACATTCCTGCAGGGCTGTGGAGTCCGAGTCGCAGTCGTCGCGGGGTTTTGGCCGGAGTCATAGTATTTAGTTTTGCATATAATATGTAAAATTTGGCTATCGGCTGGATTGGTCGGTTGATATATATGTAATTGAATAAACATAAATAGGAGAGGTAGGAAAAAAGTGGCGAAATTAAACTTTCGTGTTCGAGTCGTGTTTTTGGGAAATGCTGGAGTCGGAGTAGTAATTTTTCAACGACTTTACAGCCCTGCATTTCTGTTTAAAATATTTTAGAAAGTTTTTCAATTAAAATGATCGATGAAAGTGTATCTTTTTGTTTAATTTTCAAAAGATTTCCATTGCTATGCCAAAAGCCAAATTTGACATATTAAATGCAAAAATAAAAAGTTCAAACTTTTCAAAATTTCCGACTCCGAGTACGACTCCGGCCAAAACTCCGCGCCGACTCTGATTCCGGCCAAAAAGCTCCAACTCCACGACTCCGACTCCGACTCCACAGTCCTGAAAAATACGCTTAAGCATAATATAAATTTTTAATGCAATCAATGCCAATCGAACCAAAACACTGGTGTATTTTTAGTCCCCCCTTTGTATCACCAGCTATTTTTCAAGGACCGTCTTTCGAAGGTTAAAACAACACAATAATATAAACATAAACTCAAAAAAATGGCTGATATTTAGCAGAATATTACTTATAATTTGAATTCTGTTATTATTGTATGTCGCATAGCAAGAATATAATAACATATTTCGATAATTATCTATTTATTGATGCGATGTTTGATATACCTAGTCACGTGCAAGACAAAATAAAGGTCACAAAGGTGAAGGCTGTATTGTTATTGCAAAATTTATTTCCGCACATGTTTGATCTTTGAAAAGCCTATGGATACGGTGGCCATACTTTTATTAATAAAAATTAAAAAGAAACATTATTAATCTATTCAAATAAACCAGGGCTGTGGAGTCGGTGAAAAAAAGGCCGACTCCGACTCCGACCTAAAAAAGTTCAATATCGTCACTTTTCCCCCCTAATTTTCCTATTTATGTGTATTCAATTAAATATCAACCCATCAATGCGACCAAAAGCCAAATTTGATATTTAAAATGCAAAAATTAAAAGTTCAAACTTTTTAAAATTTCCGACTCCGAGTACGACTCCGGCCAAATCGCCGCGACGACTCCGACTCCGACAGCCCTGAAATAAACTACACGCTTTGAATAATGGCTGAGTCAAAGTACAATATTGAATGCTGACAATTGTCTATGTTGACCTTTTAATAGCCCAGACTTAAACATCAGGTATATAGCCCATGTCTATTCCCAATAAAATGGTACCTCAAGATACGAGTGCCCTAACATTTTTGAAAGAGATATTTGAAATACGAGCCGTCGAGCGATCGAAGTTGAGCTTTGAAATAGGAGCAGCATTTTAATACGAGGAACGGCTAGGTATCTGTGTGCGCTTTGCTTATGTGTGGAAGGGGTGCATGTGAATGTATTGGTGGGAAATCCGTATATATGCATATATCTGTGTTGGTATTGAATTCTACTTCGACTGTCAAACGCTATGGACCTAATATAAAAAACATACTTCGCTCCATCTCTTTCACACAACCGACATATTAATGGGGAAAAATGCTTTGAGATACGAGCAAGGTTATGGAACAAATAAAACTCGTATCTCGAGGTACCACTGTATTCCAATAAAGTTAAAAATAGATTCATTGGTAAAAATATGTTAAGCAAGCACTTTAATATAATAGACATCAATCAAAGCCTGTCAAAATACTGTTTCCGATCCAATGACTCGAAAAATTTTGAAAATCTATACAAAAGTAAGGGTTAATGCGAATATTGAGAAAATAGCTGATATGCTTCAAACTTATGCTTACGTGTCGCGAACTAACGGACTTGGATGAGCGATATTAAGATTTTTTTTATTCAAGATTGCAGCACTTTTCTCTTCTTTTTTGTGGCCGAGTTAAAAGCCCTTATGTACTCAAGACTATAAAAAAACATGCTTCCAATTTTTACTCAAGTGGCCGTAATCAAAACTAAACATTTGTATATTGAAAACTCTTTCTTCGCTTCGGTCATTCGAGTCACCCGTTACAAGGGCTGTTTGGCTGACATCTCAAATTAACGACGCCGGCAAAATTTTTAGAAAATCTATGCAAAAGTTAGGGTTTTTAAGGAACCTATATTCTCTTTACAGATTGAAATGCAAAATGGATGAAAAATCTTATATTTATTACAAATAAATGAGAAAATAGCTGATATGCGTCACGCTTGTTTACGCGTCGCGAACGAACGAACGCGGATAAGCGATATGGAGAAGTTCTTTTATTCAAGGTTGAAGCACTTTTCTCGTCTGTTTTGTGACTGAGTTGAAAACCCTAACGTACTCAAGACTATAAAAAAACATGTTTCTTATTTATACTGAAGTGGCCGTAACCAAAACTAAACATTTTGTATCATGAAAACTTGTTCTTCGTGTCGGCTTTACGAGTCACCCGTTACAAGGGCTGTTCGGCTGATCAATGCGGTGCTTATATAAATGTAAATTTTCAAGAATGAACTCAATGATTATTTATTACGATTCATATGTTTGTGTTTATATTCCACTATATTTTCAAACGCAGAGCACATTTGCTTCAGCTCGATAATATTTTCACAATACACACGCACACCAACGACACCGGTGCCGCACCGCTTTGGATTTGAGGTGAAGCGAAACATTTTAAATTTACTAATTCATAAGAATATAGGTTAAAATCAAAAGGATTTCATAAAAATAGTCTAAATGGAAGGTCACAAAAGTTAAGGACTGTCCTCAAAAATAAAGAGCGTGTGGTCACCATACTTAAAGCCCACAGTTTACTTGACAGAAAAAAACTATCAGTTTTGATTTATTTATTAAGTAACCAAATTTATAAAAAGGCGGATAAAACGAATTCATCTGCTTAAAAAAGAATTGTACCCAAAAAATGTTGAATTTTTCTATAGGAATAAAACCACCAAATAAACGAACTCTTACTTTAATTTATTTTGTTATTTAATAAAAAAAATATTGTCCTCTTTCTTTGGAGATGTCCACGTGTTTGAACTTTTGTAAGGAAAATTCATATAATTATGCTTGAGGACGTGGGTGTCTTCGATGTTTACATTCCCTGCCTTCCACACGACCCTTAAAACGGAACTTTAGAAATGCGATACGCTAATTCGATTATTACCCCGTGCAAAAAATGATTGGTTGACTGAATGAGTACCAGTTCTCGTAAAAACAAATTCTATTGATATGCTTTATTGGAAGTAGATATCAGGACTGTAAAGTCGTTAAAAAAATACGACTCCAACTCCGACGATTCTTACTTATGTGTATTAAATTAAAGATCAACCAACCAAGGTAATAGCAATTTTTTTTCGTACTAAACATTTTATATGTGTTCGCCACTGATCATTCGTTTGTTTCATTCCTAATAATAATCTAAGATATTTGAAATTTAATATTAATATTGAGACGACCAGGGTTCCTTCTCCATCTCAGGTGTCAGACAGAATCCTTTCACGGCGTTCGGAGACGGAACTTAGGGATAGGATGGGAGGAAAGGTATCTCTGTAAAGATTTCAATCAGCAATTTCTCTTGGCCGAAAACTCTATCCTAGAGTCGGCTAATTTATTGTCTTCAAATTATTTCTTTTTTTTTCCACACGAATACATTGCAGTTACAAGAACATTTTTAAACGCGTAAGACCAAATGATTAATGTGACTTCCTCCTGTCCGAGACAGGAGGGCGATACGGCTATCGGCTTGAACGGATACGACTAACTGCCGACCGACTTTTAAAATCAAAGTCGCTGTTATCCGCGTCTTTTGCGAGGCGAACAGGACAGCATGCTGCGTTCACTTGTCCGGGTTACGTTCACTGTGTCGGGGTGCGTTCACAGTGCAGAGATACGATCGCTGTCGGTTTTGCAATTTTTTATAACATTAAAATGAATTTATTCGCGATAATTAATAGTTTGGTCTTAGTACCATTGATCGAGGTGATAATATGATCGTCCGAGAGAGTTCTGATACCCTACAACATCATGCAGTATCAATATGAACTACCGCAAACATAGTTACCGCCAAATACGTAGAAAGCAGTAATAGTACAGGACCTGTGTGCTGTGTTTGTAAGAAATGTATTTTCATCAAGAATTGACAGTTATCTTACAGCATTCGAGTTATATATGTTACAGTGAAACTGTATTCTCAGTGAAAATGTATTATTCTCCTAGCTGTCATTGAAACTAAATTTGACCGCCCTATCTTCAGCCCAATGTTTGTCTGTGTTTTTCTTTGTATCTCTTTTTATGAAAGGGACTACTTGCTGATTTTCTTTCATTGAAGCAAACTATACTTTTAGGCCTGCAAATCATCGACTTGGGCCATTAATTTCAATGATCGTGACCAGTGAAATCATGTTGTCACACAAATCTATTACTTGATTCATTATCACTGAGAATCCAGTTTCACAGTAACATATGCATCCACTGCCCTGGTCTTTATGCTACACAAAATTAAGTAAAAATATTCAAAATAGTCTAATTTTGAAAAACTGCAGGAATTGCTTTGTTTGAAGGCGCCACTGGTACAAACAATAATCAGTAATAAATTAAGCCACATACTTATGTATTTCGATAGTGCAGCTATTGAAGATGAATAGTTTAAATAACCTGCGCTAAAAATAAACTTTTAGTTGTTGTTTTATAGTTTTTTAAATGTTCTTTTTTTGAAATCATGTAGGTTTGTATTGCGAAAAATACCACCAATATGACGTGAGTGCACAATGGAGCATAGACAATAAACTTCCCACGTACATATTTAACGTTATTATTCCTTATGTATCAATATCTTTAATACATTGATTTTGTGACTTCCTCGTGCGTATTAAATTTAAATTAAAGGTGGAATATATTTAACCGGAAGACAAATTTATGCATCGACACGTCAAAACAGCAGTAGTAAAATACTCAAAAAACGTTTTTTGAACTATTCATGACATTTTTTGAGGAAAACGGATATTTATTTCAAATTGATTTTAAATTCGAATCAAACAGAAAAGATTGTCTACTATATATAATTCACTTAGATTTTTTGGTTCAGATATTTAATGTGCGAAAGCTTTTTAAGACTGCGAAGACTGTCAATCTTATTATATCGGACTGATAGTTAGAATCAAAGAACATATAAAATGCTTCAGTAATAATAATTTTTCAGAGTTTGCAAAACATTTAATATAAAAACCAACACATTTTTTTCAGATATGCATTGATGCACAACCTTTTTGTGAGAAGGGCCAGATAATCAATTCTCAGATATAATTAAGGATTTAGACTGAGGGTATTTGATGGAATTTCAAACTCAATTTTGAAATGTTTGAATTTTGTACTTTTCATGGAAAAGTACAAAATTCAAACAAGTCAATTTCTCAGATAGTTAGAGGGCTGCATATGTAAAGCTGATTAAATTATCGGTATTTATGGTACATCGTCCGGAAAAAAGTTTTAAAGAAAAAAGGTGATTGATATTTGTCATTGCGGGGCGCAGGTTGTGCATCACTAGTCTAGATATTTTGTAAAATTAATTAGATCCGTTAAAAAATATATCAATCCAATTTTGGCTGTCGTCTCATTTTGAACCCATGTCCGCTCCCAATGTGGAGCCTAAGGAAAGTCAGCGTACAATATTGTCGTGATTTGTCGTCTTTTTTTACATTTGAGCATTTGGGAAACGCTGTGTCATAAGAATGACGCGTAACCGCATTGAGAATAACATCTTAATTAAGAATACAGCTAATATTCTACGATATAAGTTGTTTAACATTAGACCACCACTGGTTTTTCACACCTACACACCATACTGCGTCATAGAAACAAGGTTCACTATTCCTGACGTAGACTTACAAAACCAAACCCAAATACTTGTAGCTTAAAGTGACAAAATTAATTGCTTAGGTGTGCCTTGCAATTTTGTGCAAATATTTTCCTTATTTTGATATTATTTTAAAATAGCAAACTTTTGTGAGAGACCGATAGCCACAGACCATAAAAAAAATTCGCTTAACAATATGTGTAATTATATATTTATTTTAAAATCGATTAAGACGACAATTGTCGGGTCACGGCGCAGTGGTCAATTCGATCAATTCATTATTATCCAAGGCATGGGGGTGTTTGTCGTATTGTATTGTACAGGTAGTCTTCAACTTACGACGGTTCGAGTTACGACCGTTCGCACTTACGACAATAATGTTACCATAAATACTTCCTGCCGATCAGTTGATCGCGGGATGTGCGCAAAGAATTTCGTTTACTGTCTTCACTTACTATAAAGACTCGATTTTTATTTTATTTTATTGGCTTGTTCATAAAACTTGTTAAAAAATATTTAATAATCCCGTAGAGGTTCTCACAAACCGAAACCGGTATTTTAGTTCGTTCTTTTTTCTTTGGTATCTAGTTTATTATTTTTATATCTTTTTAGATACCCTGACATTCTTAAAAAGTATTTCTTAGCAAAGAAGAGAATTGGAGCAATTGATTATCGTTGTACTAGTAAATAACTAGTATATACATATGTACATACATATTTTGTATGAAATTCGACTTACGACCAATTCGAGTTACGACCAAAGTCCAGGAACGTATCTCTGTCGTAAGTGGAGGACAACCTGTATTGAGTCCGAGACGTAAAAAGTTTTGAAAAGTTTGAACTTTAATTTATGTATATAACATGTATACTATAAAATTTTTGGCTAGTGACTGGATTGGTTGGATGATCTTTATTTCAATACACATAAATAGGAAAGGTTGGAAAAAAACCTAACAAAATTAAACTGTTTTTAGTCGTGTTTTGTTAACGAATCCATAGTCCTGAAAAAAATTCTTCTTACCCATGCAATCCTATAAGCATGGCGTAGTAAGTGCGACTAGCGAGACAATGGTCCTGTTCTAGCCTTATCCTTTCTGTCCCTAGTCTCATCGAACTGAAGAACGTTTTAACGACTGAATAACAAGCAGTTCTCGTAGAAAACCTTCTGCAGAGATAAACTACGTTATGAATTCATAAACTCCACATCAGGAGCTCTTATGGTTGAATACTCTTCAGTGCTGATATAATTGTATTTTATTTATTGAATTGACATTTACTTTGTATAACTCCATAATACAAGGTCTTTTAGAACAATAAATAAATATCAATGTATTTTATTTCTAAAAAAATTATATCATTTAAAAAAAGATATCTTGGACATGGGTGTATGTCATTTTTAGTTCAGTTATTCTCAACTGATTCATATAATTCCTCGCCGAGTTTATCTCGTGTGACTTTCGTTTATTAAAATATTTGGCCCATTGGCATTAACTGTAATACCAAGTTATTTAAAATTTTAAATATATATAAAGTCAGCCCTCCTACAGCACCGAAATAGGGATATTCTATATTAACTTACTTTTTACTTTTATCAAAAGAAAAGGGACGTACAGTTACTGATAAATATTCATCGAATGCACATATTTCCAAAACATATAATTTGCCCGAAGACAATAGCACACACTATAAAAAAATCTCTCTAGCATAGGGTTCTGGAGAAGGGTTGACTGTTTCTTAATATTCAGTCACGTGTGGACTACGGACCGCGGACTTTACACCACTGCTTTTATCAGATAATTTTAAAAACGTAACAAAAAAAATATAAACATTAGGTAATATCAAGTCACGTGTGGACTACGGGCCGCGGATTTTACACCGCTGCTTTAATCAGATAATTTTAAAAACGAAACCAAAGAAAACATCAGGTACCGTTGGTTACTTTGATAAGCAACACGTGTTAGCACGTTCCTAATAGAGAAAGATATTTTTTAAGTAAATATTTTCTTTGCACAATCATGCTACAGACATTTACGGCTAACAGTCATATTCAGTGGCGGCTCGTCCACGCGCACTACGGAACTGAAACAACCCCAAGCAAATTGGAAAAATATAACACACCATAGCCTTTTTTTGTGCGATTTCTAAGTTATGCGGTTTTTTTATTTTTGAATATATTTTTGGGACTATATAAACACACATATGACAACGTGATTAACAGCGCGTTGTTCACATACTGTACGTGAAAAATCCAGTGTTTCACCTGTTTATTACAATGTGGCTTTGACACGTGCGTGTTATGTTCCCATTTTAAGTCATAGCTTTTTTGTGCGTTTTTCTGCGGAATGAATCTACCGCACAAAAAGAGCATGTCTTATAATATGCAAAAAAATATATTGTATGAAAATATCAATATTATTTAACACATTCAATTCTAGACCTGTGCATTCAGCATCCAATCCAAGCCTCGGCATCCAATGTGTTAAGCGTGTATTAAACTCGACCAGGCACCAATAAATGCAATAATTATCATACTCCGTGGTACTACTAATATGAGAAAATAACGAATCTTCATGATTTTGTTCAGTCTCGTTTTCAAGGGAATATGCTCGAGTGGTCGAAGGTTGGGCGCGGGGAGGGGAATTATCATATACAAGCTTGATGTAATACTGTACTCTCCAGCAGTGTTGCTTCCGTTCGGGTGCAGGTTTTATTTCTTCTAATTTGTTGAAAATTATCAGATGTTTTAATCAAACAAACAGATGCATAGCTTCAATGATTTATATGCATTCATTTTTATTTTTAATAATTTTGATGTCAGTACGTTATCTTACTTTGAAAAAGTTCTATTTGATTTTTTTTGTTGCCCAAAATGACTTTTTGGTCGGAAAAGCTTGTATTTACTGCAAACTATCATATGTATGAATTTCAGAATTATCTATGCTTGAATGACGGAGTTAGCATAAGTCCAGAGTTGCACTGCATCTGCACACTTTTGAACTAAATTTATTTGACAAAGTTTTAAGAATATCATCATTAGATCTTTAGGATCATTATTTCTCAGCAATAGTTGTAAATTAATATTCTTAAAATAGTTAATTTAAAACATTTTTACTTGGTCATTGTTACAAGTGAATTTTAATCAATCGAAATTTCATACGCTCAAATCTCAAAACAGTGTCAAGAGCAGTTAGAACCTTTTGGAAGTAAGGTGTCGAGTAGTAAAATAAAATCTAAATATATATTTTTTTCTTTTTTAATCAACCACAGCACCCCCAGATATCTTATCCAAGAGCCGCCACTTGTTATATTATAATATTGAAATTAACCCGAGGGGGATCCCATCGCGCGCGACAATGTCCTTGTCGGTCATTAATATTCTCGCGAATAAAAAAGCTACGAGTCGTGTCTTGAATAATGAATAGCGCAACCTGTAAATATTTTTTAACAACAATGATTGAGTGCCGAGAGGCTTGGCGCAATGCAAGTTTTATAAGATAGTAAACATGGCAACTAAAGATGTCACACATAAAAGTGAATACTCATCAACGATGTTACAAAAAGCGATTTATTCGGAACGTCATAATAGTAACATAATCATCGTAATGATTATTTGACGAATGCGGTGTATACTTACATGAACGTACACTTATAATATGTTCCTCATAGTTACTATCGACATTCGTTATAATACTTTAAATCAGAAGCTTATTTTTCATTATTTTATTTTTGTTGCCCTACCACATAAGGCGGTGTCAATATGAAAATCAATATTTTTATGAAGTTAAACTACTAAGATCAATATCGCGGAGTTGAGAAATATAATCGTGGCAATATGTGGGAGTGGCCTTAGCAAACCGTCATTAATACAAGATCACTGACTGACACAAAAATATTGGAACATGAAAAATTTTTCAACAACTAAAATAGTACACATATTTTTCTGAGAAGATATCCAGCGAACGGTTGATTTAAATTATAAAATGTTGGTAAATCCAGCATGTTTCACTGTTTTTATCGAAAATAAAATTTTGTATAATTTACTTGCATGCATGAGAAATCTGTCAGTAAACTTATACCTACGCTCGGCCTGACGTGTTGGCCCACGGAGCCTGCTAACAGAATCTTCCCGGCCAGACCCATTGGCCTTTAGATTGCTAAGCGTTAAGTAGTAAGTAGAGACTCCAATTCGAGTATCGAGTACTCGATACTCGAGTATACTCGTCCATTTTTCAAGTACTCGATACTCGAGTAATTTGAAAAATACTCGTAATATATAAAAGAAGATTTAATTCCAAATTTTATTTTGTTTTAAGCAGCGGACATAAAAACTAGATGGCACAATTTAAATATTTTTTTAACCTTTAAACCAAAAAATAGTCCAGTTTTTACTGCTGGAATAAAAAAACAAATCTTCGAACCAAATTAAAATTTGAGACGTTTAATTCTTTAGTATTTTTGTAATATATGTTTCATATATTGAAATAAATCTATTTATAGACACAAATTTGAATTCATAAAATATATTTTGGATATGTGAAACTACTCGAGTACTCGAGTATTTTAAAATTTACCACTCGATACTCGAGTAGTTGAGATGTCGAGTAATTGGAGTCCCTAGTAGTAAGTAGTAAGGAGTAAGGAATTGTTTTTTTAAGTCGATAACGATGTATCAAATTAACAATTATAAATTAACGTTTCTTGTCAGGATAATCAGGATATTTTCTAAATGGTGTATTTGTTTATTTATTTGGTGTAAAAAATGGAAACTGCAGTACGTGACGTGACAGCTGATGCCAATACGCCATGAATTTGACAAATATAATTTATAGGGCTGTGGTGTCGTTAACAAAAATTGCGACTTTGACTCAAACATTTACCAAAATCACGACTCCGACTCCGACTAAAAAACGATTCATTTCTATTCATACCTTTCCTATTTATGTGTATTAGATTATACATATATCAGTCAAAAAATTCGGCCTATAGCCAAATTTGACATATTACATATATACAAAAATAATAAAGTTCAAGCTTAGTTCCAAGTACGACTCAGGCCAAAAAACCCCGACTCCACAACCCTAATAATTTATTATAAATAAAAATGAAGAGTGAAGTTCAACCAAATTGAGTGCTCTAAAAAATGCATACAATTATTCAAACATTTGCAAGAGAAACGTATCGTTACACCTAATCTGGTTTGAAATACGTGTCCGCATCTATTAAGCGTACTCTCTCGATAGTAAAATACATTTGGTCGGATGACCGAAGCCGCATGCAGGATTCTACCGCACGAGCGTTTCTGTAATGTGAGTTTAAAAAAATGATAAAGTTCACTCCAACTAAAGTACGACTGGTATTTTTTTTTATTACGTTGGCTGTAACTTAAATATGAAAGGGTATTTTTATTAATATTTCGGTCCCTGTGGTTTGGACAAAGCAAGTGCTTTGTCTTAGTGATCAGGTGGGCACGGGTTCAATTCCCGGCAAAGTTCAATTGAAAAAGAGATCTTGGACTAAGTTTATGTATGTAATTCATTATTTATCATCAAGTTAATCTCGTATGACTTTCACAACTAAAAATATTTGGCGCATTGACATAAGCTGTAATATCAAATATTTTCTTAAATTCTGAAACTATAAAAATATTTTTTTTTTGTATTATTTGCTTCTCACCCCCTTGCGCTTGTCTCATTTGAGAGCTTCAAAATTATGGTTAGCCTATCTATAGGTATAAAATTTTCTATGAGAACTATAAAACTATCAAAAGCGCTTAGTTAAAAGACTCTACGTCTTAAAAACTTCCTTCTTTGTTAATTTAATATATAATAATATATATGCGTTTATGGAAATCGCATAAAGAAGACCCTGAAATGTCACAGTAGCTTTCGATTCCATGAATACACGGGTAATAAAAAAAAAACAAATAATTTGCATCGTCAATAAACGAATCATCTAATGACTTTTCTTTTTCTCACGGTTTGAAATATCACAGACACATCCGAGAGATTGACAAATTAATAAAATTAATTATACAATATTTTTATGAATAATATCAACAACTTTGAATGATAAAATCATAAGATTGTAATTTTATATAAATAACACATCACTTGACATAAGACACGGCAACTTAACATATTTCCCATAAGCGTGTGTTTATTAATGTCATTACAAACATTTGTATATGATATAAGTCTACACAATGCTCTTAAAACCAGATTTACTTAACAATGATCCCTTCAGAGGTAAAGTGAGACAAGTCCGCACCTTTTTTGAAAAGGTTCTAACTGCTCTTGCGGCTGTTTTGAGATATGAGTGTTTGAAGTTTGGATTGATCATACTCAGGGCTTTTTTTCCATTTAACGCGGTGGAACGGCGTTCCGGCACCCTTTTTCACAGATCTCAAAATCAATTAGACGAAATTTTACTTAAATGATAAATGAATATAATTTTATTTAGTAAAAAGCTTGACATGAAGTGAGTTCCGGCACCTTTTTTCTGAACTCGGAACTCATTCAATAATATATGATTCTGAATTTACCACATTTGCTATAACAGTGGTTCTCATGTGCGCCCACCAGAGGATTAGGCTGCGGCCACCATAAGCTTCATATTAAATATTGAAATTTAAAAAAATGTGGTTTTACAAGTTAACTTCTCAAGAAAAACTATGAAAATGAAATGTCTAGTATACAATTAAAACCAATAGTAAATTGACAACCATGTGTAGCTCCATTTGACATAACTCAAACTCAACAAACTCAAAACATATATTTGGTGCGGCCACCAAACATTTTTATATGACCTATTATGTTTACGATGCGGCCACGGTGCAATTTGCCGTGAGAACCACAGTGCTAAAATATGGTTAATACAAACTTTTCCGACCAAGAGGTCATTTTTTGCCAAAATTTCAGTTGTCTTTTCAGAGTAAGGTAACGAAGTTATGGTAAAACTTTTCTATTCGACTTTCAATTTCAATCACGATTTTCCTTGCAACATTTGACGTTTAATTCAATTAACATTTTATTAAAAATTAATAAATGAAAACAAATCAGTGTTGTGGAATGTGGACTAACTCAGTTATCCAAATATTAATTTAATTCTTGGAACAGTATGCCTATTCATCGCGAATTAAAAGTAAACACTTTAAAGCATAGGTTCCCAAGCTTTGTCGAGTGGCGATCCCCTTTTTTAAAAAGCTATTTGACTCGCGACTCTCTTGGCAATTGAAAAAGGCATTATTTATAAATTAATTAAAACAACAACGAAAATCCATTAAAGTGAATATATTTTTTAGTTGCCTGTATAAGTTGGGAACCCGTGCCTTCAAGTGTTCGGTACTGTAAGCGGGGCTTAGCAAAGGCGACTAGCTAACCACTAGTCATGCCTTAGCCTTATCCTTTCCATCCCTACTCTCATGGACCCAAAAAAAAAATGAATGACTGAGTAGCAAGCAGTTATTGTAGACAAAATATGTTGAGATACATTCATTAAGGAGGATATATGCACCACATTGAGAATAAACATAAATTAACAAAATAACCGTCTTCGAAAACAAGACGAAAAAACATTAATGAACGAATGAAGCATTTTCACTTCAATTTATTTATTACAAAATTATATTTAATTTTAGTCTATTCTATAAATAATTTGCCCGCAATTTACCACGAACGGCTCATTGATGAAACAGTCGACATTAGCTTCTAATTTACCGCATCATTCTTTACTCTTTTTTCTCTTCCGATAAGAATAATAATTGTAACCAGAATTTGTTAAAGGCAAAATCATGATTATTTACAAACCTGGGTATTTCATATCAATTCAATATACAACAAGGAAAATATTCAAATTGTTTCTATTTTTAGAAATGTTCTACATAGTTTTGATATTTCGTAATCATCAGTAAGCAATTCCAGGTACCTGACTACTGATTAATGTCTATTTTTGACACCTTGTCACATAGCTCTTTTTGATATATTTTTTTATTAACTATCATCAGTCCCACATCAGAGATAGCTCCTTGAATCTAGACCAGTGGTTCGCGCTGACGTGCATTATTAAACTAGTGACTATAACCACTGGTCACTCATGACTCATATGGCAGTGTAAATATATAGATTATTGTTTGTTTCGAATAAAAAGTACACTGGGCTAACTTAAATATAGCAGAATAGCCATTTCTCATCAGCTAGACATTCGGTCGGCTAAATGGTTACAATTCAAGAATTTAAGCTTAAAGCAGGGCTTTGGAGCCGGAGTCGGAGTCATGAAAAACTTTTGAAATGTTTTAACTTTTTATTTGGTTGATATTAAATTAAAAACACATAAATTGGAAAGCTAGGGAAAAAAAGTGACAAAACTTTTGTAGTCGGAGTCGTGTTTTTGATCAATTCTGGAGTCTGGAGTTGTGCTTTATTTAACGATTCCACGGCCCTTGTTTTTATGCTACCATGCTAATTCTACATTTTGCAGATATGCAATTTTGCAACTGAAACGACGTTATATTATATTATTGTATAAACTGATATTTGTTTCATTATGTTCAAACTATAAGCCATAATATTCAAATGATTCCAAATTATATGCCATAATATTCAAACGTCAAAAAAGTATGGTAAAAAATTTTCGTCATTACCATCAATTAATATGCTTTAGAAAGATGTGAAATAAATCGGATTTATATTAAATTTAAAAGAAACAATAAATTGCATTAATAGGCTAAGTGATAATTGACTGTTAAAATTGAACGCTGGAACAACATTCTGCTTACTAAGTGTAATGGAAGTACTGTAAATTTCAATTATATAAAGGGTATTTCAATAGGGACGCTCAAAATATGTTACTTTGTCCTGCTGAGTAGATTATTCATTGTTTAGTGGCCAAATTTGAGTCAACCAGTTTGGTAAATAATCGGCCAACACCTACCTGTACGTCATCAAAATACAATATTTGGTATTGCTGCTGTGTGTGAAAGTGTACAGGAAAACCCTTATTTTCGTTGTTCACAAGAACTTGGCTTTTCTGCGACTTCAACTTGGCGAATTTTGAATCGGGCCTTATGTCTGCACCCGTAAACGACCACAGACAACGCCTGATTGGGTTCTGGAGCAGTTGGAAGTTTACCCAAATTTGTCAAAAAAGTCAACTTTAGCGACATGGCCCATTTTATAATGAATGGATATTGGCAGACATTTGATGCTATATTCCATATTTAATGCCGTAAAATATACTTACAGATGAAATTAAAATTTAGTCGAAATCTCACAAACAACTTGTTTTATTTACATTTCAAAACTAAGCGTCCTTATAAAAAGACCCTTTATGTATAAATTACAATAAAAGGTCAATCATACTATTTATTATCAATTGTCTAAGCGGCTGATGATGATAGTAGAACAGGAAAAACTATTCGTAAATGGTAATTGATACGTCTTCTAAATTTGCTTACAGATGAGTCAGCCATCTCTTGATAAAGTTTGAAATCTTTCAAAATAAAATTTAATCTTATATATAAAACCGAAACGGCGTATGTATGTATGTGGGTCTGTAATTCCCTTTTGCATTGTTGGTCATTAAGTTTCCATAAAAACGAATATGTTTGAATTTTTATCGGCGAAGACATTTAGTCAAAATGTAATAAATTAGTCTTCTACTCAACTTTTCCCGGCTTTTATTAATATAATAATGTTTATTATTTACGTGATGGTATTATTTGACATTTCTTTGACAGCAAATTAGATTTTTTCCTTGAATTTGGAAATTTTAATGGGCGAGAATAGGGCTGTTTTCAAATTAAATAAAGTTTGTGATTTTATTTTAACTCTATTTTGGATGTTAGATTTTTTAATATAATTATGTCGAATGATATAACATTAAATAATTATTGGTCGCTTAGTCCGAGCGACACCGGGTAGCAATACTAGTTTAATATAAAGCGAATAATCAAAGACTGTAATTGCTGATGCCAATACGCCATGAATCGAGTGATTCAGTTGCCAATGCTCGCGATAAATCGAAACCGGTACTGATTTATCGGAATCTATGTGGTGATAGTACTACGTTATGTGTTTTATTTATTTAAATCAGTGATGCACAACGTTTTTGGGAGAAGGGCCAGATAAGCAATTCTCAGATAGTTTGAGGGCCGCATGGGTAAAGATGATTAAATTATCGATATTTTTAGTGTTTATAATTACTATTTTACTCTTAGTTACTATTTTATATTGTTCGGCCAAAGTCCGTAAAAAGTTCTGAAGAAAAATAGATGATTAATATTTGTCCCATTGGGCCGCATGAAATATCATTTCGGGCTGCATGCATCCTGAAAAATAGAAATTGCAATACATTTCGTTATTTATACAAAACAAATAAACGTACTTTTGCATTTCTTTTCACTTGAAAATTCTCACGATGTAACTAATAGTAAATTTAATGTTATATATTTATTTAGAGGTATTGCTCTGTATTCTCATCATCTATCATTTGATGCTAGCGATGAGCGAAACCGGTCCTGATCTAAATATACATATTTATAAATGAGTCAACCATCTCTCTCATCATGAGTCAACTATCTCTAAAATCTTACAAAATTAAATTTAATAAAAAGCGAATAATCAAAGACGTTATTAGTTATATAAAAACGAATATTTTTAAGCAGTTATCACAAAAACGACATTATCAAGTTACGTTATTTCAGACCGGCAAGGCGACATGACAGTACGCTTGCAGTGTTGGCATAGGTTGAAAAAACTGTCAGTGCAAACAAAAGCGAGTTCGTAAACCCAAATTGTTTCCGAGTAATCGATTTGTAAATACGTGGAATTATATAAGAACTTAGAATTGGCACCGCTTCCCCACTCCATGTTTATCTCTCTCTACTGAATATAAATGAATGAGGAAAACTTTGACAAAAATTATTTCGGAGAATATTGTGTTTGGTGACATCTATTGAAAAAAAATTGAACGAATAAAATGAAACATATTGGCATACACTGACATCTATTACAAAATTGTGAAACTAGAAATTTATTTAATTTGTCATTGCCATCTAGATATATAAAAAATAGTATTATAAGTCAACTATACTCATAATTTTAGTTATATAATATTCCTTAAGATGGCAATAAATTTAAGGGTCGGAAATTGACACTCAATCGTTTCCAACTCTGATATTTTAAATGTCATAAATTTTTTAATCTGCAATTTTACCACAATTTTTAGGCGTTATTTTTTTTAGCATCGCTATGAAAAAAATCAAAATGGTAGAGAGATTCATTTCAATAAATAAAACAATGTTGTATCAATTCCATATATACAGCAGGGCTTTCCCATTTAACCCGGTGGAACGGCGTTCCGGCACCTTTTTTCACAGATTTCAAAATCAATTAGACGAAATTTTACTGAAATGATATTTGAATATAATTTTATTTAGTAAAAATCTTGACATGAAGTTAGTTCAGGCACCTTTATTTTCAAAAAAAAGCCCTGCATATATATATTGAAATGATCAGGACTGGTTTCGCTAACTGTGAACACTTCCAACTGGTCTATTTATTTAAATATACATATTTCCACCAAACATTTACAGCTAACAATGATGAAGGACCATTTATGAAAAAAATGTATTTATCAAAACACTATGAAAATAAAGACACATAAATCCATTCTCTCATATTAGCACACATTATTTTATAAACAATGCACTCATTGTATGTATTTTAGAAAAAGGAGTGGCTTGGTGTCTTGTGGATAGTTCTTTATCTTTGAAATTAACAAGTCAATTGGTATTTTATGAAAATATAAGTATCCTCCCGAGTCATTTGTTTTCTCGCTCCCTCGTGAAAATAGATACATTGCTTCTGGCTTTGTTTTCTTCATGCAATGTTCTCATTCGAACGAACAAATCGGCATGAGAAACTGACTCAGAGGATAAGATTCACGCCCAATTGAATCATTTGCAAAAGCTATTAATTACCCATACACTTAGTTTTGAGTGGTTTTTAAAAAACCTTTATTTTAACAACAAGCTTTTTAGTTCACAGTGTTTCACGACCAGCGTATAGCCTAGATGTGCGAGACTCGCTTCATAATCAAAGGTACCGCAATGGCTTTAACGATGACGCCCGTCTGGTAATTCGAAGCGCAGCGTAAATACCGATACCAAATCAGTTTGTTTAACTGCGCTCGCTTCGGCGTTCAAATTGTTTAATTTATGACCGGCAATAAGCTTTTGCGGACCGGTGCCGTTCCGCGAACCACAGGTTGAAAAGCACTGGTGTAGACAATAACAATGTTATCGGGTGTTGTTTTCATTTACAAAATCGACAATAATATCATAATAACTTAAAAGGTCGTTACCTGGGTAACTGATTCAATTCAGGGGATAGAAAGACCCCATTTTATGGAATGACTTACACAGAAAATGCAAGTCTATTCATGTTCAAAGGCTGTTTGTTTTTTTTATGTCCCAAGATTAGTGCAAGTGCTTATATTTTTCATGGAATAAAACAAGCACCACAATACAATACCCACTTTCTTAGAATTCGTTCATTGTATGGTAGATGTTATTTTGAGTGGAGTTCAAAATGGTTCGAGTACCATTTTTACTATTCGTTAGTAAGTAAATTCATGCATCGTCGTAAATAAGCTATGTACAACTTTTTTGATAGGAGTCCCAGCCTATCGGGTCATATTATCAATTTTCAGAGGTGCCGGTCTTTGTTCGTAAATTATAAACAATCTTTTATTTTACCCACATAGGGTGACTTGTTTTAGAGATATGTTTATTTGTATAAGAGTTTTGGGTCGCGCGGATATTTCGCAAAAAAATCCACGGGCGCTTAAAGGTTAAATAAAATCTCACATGCATCTTCCAGCGTTGTCAAATATTTTCGTCTCGGTTATTCCTACCTTGTCATTGGGCTGAAGATTTTTAATAATAATTTCTATTTCAAGTCTTGCGGAAGTCTCGAAACGTGGCCGTCATAGTTAGGCAATCAGCCATGGCCGAAAAATGTTAACTCTAGCCCCGCAGCAAAGATTTAAAATTTATCAATGATATAATTACCGATTATGGTAACTGTGGTGACTTATGTCATGTTTAAAATTCTTTGAATCGAGCAATTGGATTCGATGTGTATGAAAAAGAAATAACATATCTAGATGAAAAAAATGTATAGTTTGAGTGTTCCTAAAACTCACTATTTACTATAATGCTGTTCCAAGGAAGAAGCCAATACGTGACTGACAAACTTTTGATAGAAAAAAACTTATTATGTTTTTGGAAGTTTGAGTATTAAAAATTTATAAAATGCGGTTGATGTGGAAACGAACTAATTTCTTTGTATACAAGCAGTTGGTTGTTGCATTGACTTGACTGTCACTTTGCTAAGAAGACTTGAGTTGGTGCTTTTATGCTGAGAAATTTTTATACTTTCTGCAAATGTCCATTTTTTCACAAATGATTTAAGTAAAAAAATAATAACACATTTTTAGTACTTTTTCCACATGAGATTTATTTCATCAGTACCGGTTTCGCTCATGGCGATTATCATTATCAACTGAACAATAAAACAGTGGTATTTTGCAAAGTTAGTATGAAAACAAGGTATGACAAACAATTGGTAAAACAACTAAGCAAATTACCAATTGTTTGTCATACCTTGTTTTCATACTTAACTTTTGCATAAATACCACTGTTTTATTGTATTCCTTATCAGTTGATAATGCTCGCCATGAGCGAAACCGGTACTGATGAAATAAATCTCATATGGAAAAAGTACTAAAAATGTGTTATTATTTTTACTATATTGCCTTTCCACCAAGTATTGACAGTGAACACCTTAAAAGTGATCAATGATTTAAGTAATAATTCTGCTATGTCTGGCCATGTGGTCTAGTGGCAATAGCTTTGCCATAGCGATTAGGTGGGCTAGGGTCCAATACCCGAAAAGGTCAGATTTTTCCAATTGAAAAAGAGATTTTGGACTGAATGTATGTAATTTTCACGACTGATTCATTATTTATCATCGAGTGTATCTCGTATGACTTTCACAATTAAAAATATTTAGCTCATTGACATTTTTTTTAACCATGTCCGCTCCCAACTTGGAGCATATGGAATCCTCGCGGAATTTATCTCAACATATGTTTTTCTACGAGAACTGCTTGTTACTCAGTTGCTCAACCTCTCGAAGAGAGTAGGGATGGAAAGGATACGAGGACTAGGACAGGACTAGTTATTAGCTAATCGCTGTCACTATGCGTCGCTCTTTGGGATCGGAGAGGTGGGAAGGGATTTTCAACCACACAAACACCCATGCATTTGAACAGATTTATCGACTGAAAAAATCCGCTCGTACCGGGAATCGAACCCGGGCGATTCGGTACGCAAGCCAACAACATTGACACTGCGCCACGGACCGGGCATTGGCATTACCTACCTGTTGTGCCAATTATTTTTTCTTTAAAAAAAAGTGAGCACACTTACTTACTTACGAAGTACTTATATAAGTAGCTTTCAAAAATATTTAGCAAAAAACATTCATAACTTAATTTCTGAAATCTTGCGAGTTTCAGCCTTCTTCATTAGAAGGGCACTATACCTGTCTTAGTCCTATCCAGTGGCGTTTTGCGACAGAGTATTAGAGAGTACAAAAAAAGATTCAACTTTTTTTACGGACAGCCAAAAATTCATAAGACAGGCACTCCGTTGGTATTGCGAACATCTGTATTGAAAGTCCATGTTATAAGAGTGTTTTAAAAACCAATGAATAGAAACGAACTCATGCAAAAATAGTTGAATCTTTTTTTGTACTCCCTAATACTCCATCACCAGCCGCCACTGGTCCTATCCTTTCTATCTCTACATTCTAGGAAAAAGAGCTGTTTGCCAACTGAGTACCAAGCAGCTCTTTCAGAAAACTTCTATGGAGATAATTTCCATTGGGAGTCCATATGTTCCACATTGGGAGTGGAATTATACAAGATGATTATCTGAGGCATACTTCAATTTATATACTTATATAATATATTTTTTAATCATGTCCGCTCCCAACTTTCTACGAGAACTGCTCATTACTCAGTTGCTCGTTGGGCATGGAAAGTATACAAGGACTCGGGCAGGACTAGTGGTTGGCGTATCGCATTAGTCACTATGCGTCGCTCTTTGGGATTGGAAAGATGGGAAAGGATTTTCAACAAAACAATCACCCATGCCTTTGAACAGATGTATCGACTGAAAAAAAACCGTACGTACCGGGAATCGAGCACGGGCGGTCCAGGACGCAAGCCAACAACTTTAACACTGCGCCACGGACCGGATATAGTAAAATCATACTGACGAATCCATAGATAAGACCGCAATCGTAAATACTATTCTGGGTATCCCTTTAAATTCAAAATATGCACACGAATTTGCCCTTACGCGAGAAGGTCATAGGGCGTCAAAATTGAAAAATGCAGCGGAGCAAAAATTGCCAAAATAATTTATAGAGACAAAACAACAGCGAAATTTAACAGCGTGACAGGGACCGGCTGATCGATTATGCACACACTTCGGTTGCAATTAAATTTTTAAAAGAATACCAAAATTGTATGCACTTTTCTGCACACAGGTCGCCCATTGTCGTGTTTCGCGCTTTTCACCTTGGGTTCGTAAAAAAATATTTTTTTTTGCGCTAAAATCCAGCTGTCTCATTGTCACCAAACACCCTTCCGCTAGCCTCTGCAAACTAGACGCAAGCTCTGGTTGGATCACTTGTCGAAAAGAACAGTGCCGCAGTTAGAATACTTTTTGAATTTACACACTATAATGTCAGGTCTTTGGTCGAGCGTTAACGTCGAAATTCACGCCTGTGTTGTCTACAATACCTTCAGACACCAATCTGACTTTAAAATCTACATCATAGGTTCCCAAACTTATTTGACCCATGGCCCCCCTTTCAGACACAAAATTACACTCGGCCTCCCTGGAAATTTCCTTGATGTCCTCATTTTCCCGCTTCCCAGGGCTGCCCTACTACCCCCGGGCCCTACAGGCTCCCTTGGGAACCCGTGGTCTATGAACCACAACGGAAGTGAAAATGCTGAAAAAAATATTATCATACAATATTAATCGGTGAAAAATAAATGGTAATGTTTCACAGATGAATCCTTAAATGAAAACAGAAAAAAATCCTTTTGTTATAAAATTAAAACTAATATAAATAAGTACCCGGTCCATGGAGCAGTGGTCAAAGTCAATGACTTCTGTGACGGACCGCCCGGGCTCGAATCCCGGTATGAGCAGATATTTCACTCGATAAATTGATTCTGTTCGAAGGCAATCGGTGTGTGTGTTGTTAAAAATCTCTTCCCACCCTTCCAATCCCAATAAAAAGCGGCGCGTAACAAGATCGATTAGCTAATCACTCTCTCTACTCCTCGCATCCTTTCAATCTCTATGTTATTTATCGTTGATTTTGTGCACAACTGATACATTATTTACCATCGAGTTAATCTCGTATGACTTTCACAACTCAGAATATTTGGCGCATTGGCGTAAGCTGTAATGCCAAATATTTTTTTTTCAATTTTAAAAAATTATGTTATTTAAGTTACCTCCCCAGACATAAGATAATATTGAAATAATATATTGTATCATTATAACTTCATTACAATAAACAACTAAATTAAAAATGAGAAAACATACTTTATAATCACAGCATCTTCGTGATGAGTGAAACCTGTCCCGATCTGAATAAATTAATTACGGAAAAAGTACAAAAATGCATTAACACTAAGATGTACAACAATCATAAAAAAATCTCTTAAAACCACTAACTATTAGGTGTAGATAATAAAGCATCGTCTTTCGGGACAAATATGAAAACAATATAAAAGATACTGGAATTATATTTTAACAAAATCTATTTGATATTGCGTTACGACAGCGTGCCTCTGTACCAGAGCCGCGAGGCAGTCATGAATAGATAACAAAGCGGTTTGCCGGTACAAATTTCTACAGTTTTCAGTCAAATTTTTACCGTCGCACACGACGGTCGCCTGGTGTCGTCGGTTATCGATATATTTCAACTGATTTTTATTAAATCGTATTTATTTCAATTCATAACAATCCTAAGGAAGAATAAAAACTTACTTGATTATATTTTAAGTGGACATTATAAATAGTTAAACAATATTTTCTATAAACTTTTGTATCGTTATTAGGAACTTGGGAATTATTATAAAGTGTTTGTTAGTGATTAGTGATTTTTCTGCTGGTGAGTTATTTATATTTTAGATTGATTCAACGGTAAACTGTTGTCTAATATTCAATTAAAACTGTTGTTGTTTTAATAGTGTATATAAGCGAGACACGTGTTTCACAGATTTGACAAGCATTTTCAGACTTTTACTCTCTACTTTTTAGGTGCTCAATTCCAATACTTGTTGGAATGGTATTATAATACAAATTTTTAGTACTTATTCCATATTGAACGTATTGACATCGGGACCGGTTTCGTTCATCGAATTTTGCAATTTTATTCTTCTCTGCTTTGACCAAGCACTTTTCCCATTTAGAGTAAATGGCCATCACACATTGCCTCCTGGATGTTATGTCAAATTGATGGTTTTCAACCGAACTTCATGCGGCTGAAAGTAGAGGCAGATGATATTATGACATCTCCAGATCAAGATTGTTCTATATTTTTTTTCCGCATATCCACTCCCTATTCGGAGCATATGGCAGCCACACGGTGCCACCAGGATTCTCTATCACCCGCCAACCTCCTCGCTTTCTCCCAGGTCATCCCGTAGCTCCGCTGAGTACATCCTATGGATGGTTTGTTAATAATTATTCATCATATAATAATTATTATCTTCATATAACATGACAAATTATATAAAAAAAAACAGTATGTATGTTAGTGATAACCTAAATATCATGACTGTTGCACGAATTTGTTTTTAGCAATAATATGCATCTTCAATATCTTTAAAATAAAAAATCCTATGACACGGACAAAAAACTGTGATTTTCTATAATTTTCGAATCTTTAGTTTTCACACATCCGTGCCCCTTGAACTGCCAATGCCAAAAATTAAACCCCTCTGAATTTGCTTGTATAGCGACTACACTACACTTAAAAAATATATAAGTTCATTCAAGTCATAGATAAACCAAACCTTCCGAACGTTGCATTTCCCACCAACGGAAGTGGAGATGTTTTTGTGTCCACCATATTTAAGAATTCCAAATATTCTAACATCTAATATTTAAACTTTTTGGATTCATCACTCATTCCAAATATTCGAATACTATACTAGAACAATTTTGTTTTGTCATAAAAAAACACCTTTTCTAAATCAGAATCGTTTTAATTTTGTACTTTTCCATGAGTTTTGTCGATAACGACCAGGGCTTCGCCTTTCGGCATATTACAATGTATACAGTGTATTGATTGATTGACAATTGGAATTTGCTCAGTTGAATTCCAAAGTGTGAATTTTTTACTTATCCATGAGTTTTCATTAAACAAAAGTTTTAAAAAAATGTTATTAATATATGTATGTATAACTAATTTAACACAATGAAAAAATAGTAATAGCTTTTCGTTCTACAAAAAATATGTAAAGCGTAGTTGATATCCATATATATTTTATAATTTTTGAAGAACTAAAATGTATTGCTATTTTTTCACCGTTTTAAATAAGAGTTCTACCAAGTAAATGCCAATCCAATCAAGTATAATTATGTCAAGCCAATTTGCCAAATTGGGTTTTGAGCCATCTAGACATGTTCTTCCTTATTGTAATGCGTTTTATAATTAAAACATACAAATACAAAAATAAATCAAAAATGCACTTGTTGCTTTTTTCCCATTACCCGCCGCCGGCCCGCGTTGTAATCAGTTTAAAAATGACAGCTGAGTCAATTGTTCTTGCTCTTGTCTATTGCGGTGTTCACCAATTATGATTAGTTCTTAATTTACGCTTGATTAAGCAATTTAAATACATTTACAAAAATATTGCTGATGGCTAATTGGTATTACAAATTG
This sequence comes from Himalopsyche kuldschensis, assembly GCA_028554975.1. Classification (NCBI taxonomy): domain Eukaryota; kingdom Metazoa; phylum Arthropoda; class Insecta; order Trichoptera; family Rhyacophilidae; genus Himalopsyche; species Himalopsyche kuldschensis. The sequence continues at coordinate 7,084,343 of JAHFWI010000005.1, forward strand.
CCATGCCTAATGATCGAAAAGGTTCAATGTTAACTTCAGTCAAGAATAATATTGATAAAAAAAATCTTTCGTCAAATAAAACAGTAAAATACTGTCTGTTTTTGTTTACAATTTTTTAGTCTATGATTCGTGTATCGTTTTTTGTTCTATATTTAATTTGAATTTTTACTCTTTTCCACGAGCTTAAGCTCAAGATATTTAGTTTATAAACTTATAGTTTGCCAATTTTAAACGAACAACTAAATCTTCCAAACTCTCCATTGTTATACTCACTTTAAAATAAATATCATTAATTATAAAATCAAACACTTAAAATCAATCAATTCAATAATAATAGGTCGGGTAAAACCCTCGATTTATTTATCGACATTTCCATGTTATTGTCTGGTAATTATTATTAATTTTTTACCGTCAATTTTAGATTAAACTTTTGAGACATTTTTTCTTCACATATTTTTTCTTTCCATTTTTACAGATTATCTGTAATTCTTTCATTTAAAACTTATTTTAAGAATATTGATAGTAAACACAAACTTATGAGGAAAAAATAATGAAATTATCTCAGTTTGTCAACAAATGGATTTGACCAAACTTTAAAACTACCTCCTGAATGATAAATTACCCACATAATTCATTGAAACTCATTTACGCCAAATTGTCGCTAATTCATATATCAGAGGTAGTTTTCAAAAATGGACAAATCCATTTGTTGAAAAACTATCAATGTGAGATATTTTCATTACATTACATTCGTCATAAATTTGTGTTTACAATCAATATTTTTAACATATGTTTTAAATTAAGGAATTACGGATAATGTGTAATAATTCAAACTTTTCCATGTGAATAAAAAAGGTCTCAAAAGTTTAATCTAAAACTGGCAGTTGAAAAAAAGTATTTTGGAATTGTCCATTTACAATAATAATAAAAATTAGGCTTAGTGATCTACGTATATTTTTGTATATAAACGATACAAAATGTTTACTAAGCGTGTCAGTTCAAGTTCATCCGTGCACTTGAAATGCCTGAAGATGGCGAAAGGCGAAACCCGGGTCATAAGCGACAAAACTCATGGAAAAGTACAAAATTCAAACGATTCAAATGTTTTAAACTACTAGATTGTTACCCGGCGTCGCTCGGACTAAGCGACCAATAATTATTTAATGTTATATCATTCGACATAATTATATCACAAAATCTAACATCCAAAATAGAGTTAAAATAAAATCACAAACTTTATTTAATTTGATGACAGTCCCATTCTCGCCCATTAAAATGTCCAAATTCAAGGAAAAAATCTAATTTGCTGTCAAAGAAATGTCAAATAATACCTTCACGTAAATAATAAACATTATTATTAATAATAAAAGCCGGGAAAAGTTGAGTAGAAGACTAATTAATTACATTTTGACTAAATATCTTCGCCGATAATTTTTTTCTTTCATATTCGTTTTTATGGCAACTTAATGACCAACAATGCAAAAGGGAATTACAGACCCACAGACATACATACGCCGTTTCGGTTTTATATATAAGATTACTAATGACTGAGTCTATAAATTTTACAAAAACGAACACAATTTAAATAAAATAACGTCTGTGCAAACGGAATATTTGTATTGCTTAGGAATTTATATGATATTATTAATATTTAATTGTTTAATTTACATACATACATAACAAATATTTGGATCGATGGCAAACTTACCGGTGATGTTACATTCTTCTTTTACATCTTTTACAGGAATGTATAGTATTGAATATTACGTTTTCCGATCAGCAGACTTTCAAGCCAACTTTGCTTAAAAGACCGGATGAACTAATCGTTTGAATGCGGGAAAACAATGAGAACTTATAATCGATTGTTTAATGACAAAAAATGCTTCATTGTTTATACTTAATCATTGTTTCGTTTGCCATTTTTTCTACTATTCATAATATTTCTGAGTTGTCGATTAATATTTCCGTACAATTTATGTGTATTTGAAGTATTTATTAATGCATTTTAGATAATTTAAATCCTCCATAAAAAATTAGCCATTACATTTCCTTATATTTATGTACGTAAGTAGTTTTTATATCCAACCTTTTCTGGTTTTTTTTTTCAGCTAGATTAAGCCATTTTTCATTTTTACAACACTAGATTATATAAATCAGTTTTTACTTTCATTTGCACCCATAACACTTTATAAAAAACAGCAAATAAATGCCAACTAAACACTCGCTAAATGAAATAAAAAAACAACTGTCAAATATCGGAAACAAATGATCATCAATTATGCGATTCAAATGTGTTCGATTCTCTATTCGTTCGAAAACCGGCTGCTGGTGTAGGTTAAATAATTGTACTATTAAAATGGCGGGCTCTGTATTTAGCTAGAAAGTGTAATAAGATAGGAATCATAGACAAAAAACATAGAATGCAAAATTTTACTCATTATGAATATCAATTCCACAATTACGTGATTTAATTTTCAAAAACAACTAAATTTCTCTTTAAATGTACATATATCTTTCACTGTTTGCTCAGATGGTTGGTTTTATATACGTTAAGAAAACCTATTACAATCATATAATAAATTAGATTGCCGTATTTTTGCTTCAGATTTAAGCAGGTGTATATGTTACAGTGAAACTGTATTCTCAGTGAAAATGTATCAAGTAATAGATTTGTATGACAACATGATTTCATTGGTCACGATCATTGAAATTATTGGCTCAAGTCGATGATTTGCCGGCCTAAAATTTTGATTTGCTTCAATGAAACAAAATCAGCAAGTAGTCCCTTTCATAAAAAGAGAACCAAAGAAAAACACAGAGAAACAAAGAGGTGAAGATAGGGCGGTCAAATTTAATTTCAATTACAGCTTGGAGAAGAATATATTTGTATTGAGAATATAGTTTCACTGTAACATATAACACTCGAATGCTGTAAGATAACTGTCAATTTTTGATGAAAATACATTTCTTACAAACACAGCACACAGGTCCTGTACTATTACTGCTTTCGATGTATATGGCGGTAACATGTTTGTGGAAGTTCATATTAATATTAAATTTCAAATATCTTAGATTATTATTAGGAATGAAACAAACGAATGATCAGTAGCGAAACACCCCATAAGCACAAGAGCCGCGCACTTGGGACCTCCAAATTAGGGGTCTCAAAAATAACTTATCAAGCCCCATGATATTTTGAATCATATTGTTGACATATCGACACCTTACTTTGAAAAGGTTCTAACTGCTCTTGACACTGATTTGAGATATGAGCGTTTGAACTACTTATTTTAAGTATATGTTTTCACAACTTTTGCTGAGAAATAATGATCTTAAAGATCTAATGATGGAAATAACGATAAAAATCTTAGAACTTTGTCAAATAAATTTACTAAAAAAAGATGTGCAGATACAGTGCAACTCTGGAATTCTGTTTACTCCGTTATTCAACTATAGATAATTCTGAAATTCATATATATGATAGAATGCGGTAAATACAAGCATTTCCGACCAAAAGGTCATTTAAGGCAAAAATTACAATTATAACCGTTTCAAAGTAAGGTATAGAATATATTATGATGTCACACCAAAAAATGCATTTTCAAGTAAAAAGCTTATGTTGAGATAAATTCCATAATTTATTTATTTATTTATTCATTCATAAAAAAAATACAAATCATGGCATTACAGCTTACGACAATACGCCCTGCATTTGACAAATTTATTTACATATCCATACATACTTGTATACACATACGATGAACCCACAAGGTCCACACTGAGAGCGGACATGGCTTAAAAAATGAGTTTCGACAATAAATATTAGGACAGTAAACGTAGAAAAAATTTCATCACGTGACACTGAACTTGAATTATTCACTGCCATAGGTTCTGCTATATTATATTAAGCAATTATTTTTGCACGCTTACGCATCGGCCTTACGTTTGTAGGGCGACATAATGCACATCCGATATCCATTGATCACCACGCCGCTGCATCGTGGTTATATATTATATCGACATGCATTCAGATTGCATAAAAGGTCATCCAGATGCGCTTTTGTCGATTCACCGAATTTTAATCACTAGTTATATACGTGGCACAGATGCGAGTTATTGTAATGAAATAAATAATTGGATATGGTACAGAGCAGTGATGCACAACCTGTGGCCAGGTATGAAATTTTATTCGGCCTAATATGAAAAATTCAGATTCTTTAAAAGGTCATCATGAGCTTTTGTCGAATTCACGATTTTTAAAATAAGTTTGATTTATTCCACGTCTTGTGTTACTAAATAAATAATTGGATATCTTTCAGAGGCATGATGCATAGACTGACTATTGCAAATGAAATTTTATTCGGCCTGAATAACAAAAGAGACTTCAATCGAGTATCTTTTACTAAGAACTGAGTCACGAGCGTTTAAACGAAACTAGTTTGTAAAATAATTTAAATTCCACAATCTTGTACCGGACTAATTGAAACACTGTTTAGAAAGCTTTCAATTTGTGTACGCCGGCGATGGACAAGCTTTTTAGTATAAGGGCCATTGCTCTGATATTTGACATTGCGGGCCGCACGAAATGTCATTGAGGACCAGTGGCGGCTGGCGACAAAGTATTAGGGAGTACAAAACAAGATTCAACTATTTTTCCGTACTACGGACAGCCAAAAATTCATAAGACTGGCACTCCGTTGGTATTGCGAACATCTCAATTGAAAGTCCATGTTATAGAAGTGTTTTAAAATCCAATGAATAGGAAAGAACTCTTGCAAAAATAGTTGAATCTTTTTTTGTACTCCCTAATACTCTGTCAGGACCACAGGTTGTGCATCACTGCCTTATATGTTGCATGCTTTTATTTGATGATTTTTTTTATTGTTTATGTCAACAAATTGTTCAAATAATAATATAAACGCCGATGGGTAAAGATATTTTTCATGGGTAAAAGTGATTAAATTATCGGTATTTTTACTGTATCTAATAGGGCTGTGGAGTCGGTCTAAAAAAGTTCGACTCCGACACCGACATTGACCAAAAATACGACTCCGACTAAAAAAAAGGTTAATATCGTCACCTTTTTTCCCGTTAATTTTCCTATTTATGTCTATTCAATAAAATATCAACCCTATCAATGCGGCCAAAAGTCAAATTTGACATAAATATAATAAATACAAAAATAAAAAGCCGCGCCGACTCCGACTCCGGCCAAAAAGCTCTGACTCCACGACTCCGACTCCGACTCCACAGCCCTGGAATTTAAAATAAAAATTTTCTCTATTTTATATTGCTCTTCCATCATCCGTAAAAAGTTCTGAAGAAAAAAATGTGATTGATATTTATCATATTAAGCCGCATTAAATGTACATATTTGCGGGCCGCATGTTGTGCATCACTGGTGTACGCCCAACCGAACAAATGGGCGGCTAGTAAAACATAGAAATACCCTATACTAATAAACATTCGGAAAGGTATTGACATTTATTACAAATGATGCGCCATCCATTACTTTGTCCAAATTATGCAACGGAAATTTAATACATTATTATATAACCGTGTTCGATATTCAAAATAGAAATCACACATTACCTTGTACCTTTTCAATGAACAAAATGTACCTTTTGTTCCACTATTAAATAACATATTTTAATAATGCAATAACAACTTTTTCACTATGTGAACTGGTTAGTATAACATCGATGATTTCTAAAATATTTTTGATTTAATGACATTGACCTCAGATTTTTGGTAAATAAATTTTAGTAATTATTTATATAATAGAACAAGTTTACTTCGAAAAAACTTGTCGGGCGACACTACATAATACATACATAATAATAGCTCATATTTAATATAACGTGATTCTGAAATATTTTTCCCCCTTTACTTTATTACATAACATTTTGGAAACATCTGGAAAATTTTACAGTTAATTTTGAAAAAGATATTTTATTAATTGATTAATATACATAGACAAATTATTTTATAACGTCTGTAATCCATACAGGACCGGCTCTAGACATTTGGCCACGACAGGCTAGATTGTTTTTTTCACCATCGTTATAAAATAACTAAAATGGATTTGTTGCATTTATATTGAAAAAACCTTATTGGATTTTTATTCAAAAGCATGAATATTTCTTAAAACAACATTCCTTCCTACTCATCTGATCCCAAATCCGACATGTAGTGAGTGATTGACGATTAAAATACAACTAGTGCCATCTTATTAGTAATTTCTATTAGGAATCGATATACACCTAAACCTTTTTTTGTGCGGTAGATGCGTTTCGTGGAAAATAACACAGAAAAGCTAATATGTACAAGGTCACATTGTAATAAACAGGCGAAACACTGGATTTTCCACTTACAGTATGTTAACAACGCGCTGTCAATTACGTAATTACGTTTATAGTCTCAAAACTATATTTCAAAAAATAAAAATTTGCATTTAAAAAAATCGCCCTTTAAAAGGTTTCAGTGTACTACACACTGAGAACAGATATGAAAAAAAAGATCACAAAAAGTTCATATGAAATATTATCCCATATACATCATCGCAATATTCCCGTAAAATACTTTTTTTTCAATAAACGGAATACCGTAGTTTTTTGTGCAGATGCATAATACAATACCTGCTTCACTTTCAATACAAAGTTTTCCATTCCCTTTCCATAAAAAAAATACGGGAATCATGAGTCATTTATTATATTTTTTACACCGAGGGATGGATCGGTTTCTTCCAAACACAAAAGATCCCTTAATGACACAACACCCTTTTGAGCAAGCTTCCACGTGATTGTAAATACAAGATTTTTTTTAAAAGCTAGTCCCTTCTTATTTAAATCTTCGAATTAACCAAAACATCCCATTCATAACGTGCTACCTGGTCGTTTTACTTGCCGCCCTATTATTCAACTCAGATATGAAGTATTATGTATTTAACAGCAGGGTAATTTTCCATGACGCATAGGTACAAAATAAAATAATACTAGAAACGGGACAAAGATAATATATATGTCTGCTAGAGGTCTGCACGGGCTCGGGTTTGGGCCGCGGGCCTTAACCGGCCCGGCCTGTGGGTCCAAATACATATTATAATTTAATGAGTTGATATTATATCATTTTAAATGTTTATTAAAATTTTATTGAAGAGTTGAAAAAACTGTCGGGCTCGGGTCGGGTTCGGGTAAGATTTTCGACAATGAGCCTCGGGCTCGGGTCAGGCCGGGTTGGAGATTGTCGGGCTCGGGCCGGGTAGAATTTTAAGATTTCAGCCCGTGCAGACCTCTAATGTCTGCATATACAATAGGACGTTATGTTTCGTTTTCAATGATAACTTATGAATAGACTGGCGCTACTGTCTACGTGAACTGTCAAATATTGTATGGTATATTTATATAGTTCCAAATTTCACCACCGATTGAAGGTTTCTAATGGATAAGTTTTTTATAAATAGTGAGTATAATAAATTATATTTTAATTTAAACAAAGAAATATGCTTTTTTTCGATTCAGACTTTCTACCGTTGATGGCCAACAATAGTAAATTATTGTCGTTGTTAGAGATTACTATATATTACTTGTACAATTGTGTTTCATTATACAGTGGAACCCCGATCTTACGTTCTCGCATTATACGTTTTCCCGCGTGGTGCGTTCATTTTCTATAGCCCCGGCATTTAGTTCACATATAAAATTTTCCCGCATTCATCGTTTCCCGCATTAATCGTTTGTTTTATACGGTCCCTTGAAAAACGTAGAATCGGTGTTTCACTGTACCGTCAAACGGGGTGAATAGATTGAACATGAGCACAACTTTACTAAGTATCCAATTTAATCATTAAGATTAAGTAAATTTTCTTTTAATTAAGATTCTTCACAATGATTATAGTACTATATCTCGAATGACAAAACCAAACCAACTTATGATTGGCGAAAATTGAAACAAACGTTTTGTTTTGTTGTATTTCTTATCAGTTGACAATGCTCGCCATGAGCGAAACCGGTACTGACCCAATAAATTTTATGTGGGAAAAGTACAATTTTTTTATTATTTTTATTATGAAACAACCGTGTTTAAAGTCGATGCCTGTCCATCCTTACTTTTTGACTCCTTATGAATTTTTTATTGCACGAAAATTAAATTAAATCATGTTTTTTTTAGTTAATAAGTATCGTAAAACGGGGTGAATAGAGACTCAAGTATTCTCCCCAATTCAATGTGAGTAGAGACATCGAACAAAATTGACTGTGTCTTAATAATGATATTGAATATTTGAAAAATATTGTCATGAATGTGAATGTATATAAATTACTTGGTTCTTTCTTTATGTGACAGTATCTTTATGTCTTTTTACCATCGTTTGTTCCGTTTATTAAAACCATTTCTTTACAATCGCAAATGTGTAAGTTAAAATAAACGTGTGTACATCGTTTACTATAGATATGTACTCGATAAAATAATGCAGGTAAAACTAGAAACGTTTTAGGCGAACTTATTGACACGTCGCTTTTACTAGTGGCTGTAGGAAGGGTTTAAAATGTGCCTTTAAAACCGGCATGGGCAACCTTATCTAGGTCTGGGACCGGATTGTCATTCCATTTTCGAGTCAAGGGCCGGACCAAATTACTGCACATAAGTTATATTTAATTCAATGAAACACGTTGCTACATCTTATATATTTTTTATTTATATAATGAACGACATTATATTAATATTACTGATTACAAAATGTTGTGTGGCTGAGTGTGGTTGAGTGTGGAAGTAAGATTGGCTTTTGCAGATGGAAAAAAGTTCCATCTGAAAATTTGCTGGCATATTTTTTACATCTGAATCTATCGGACGAGCAAATATAACGAATGTGGAGTCTTTGTTTTGGAATTCAGCAAGCCTTGTATCATATTGCTCTATTAGAGCCTTCAGTTATTATCTCCATAAGAATTACAGTCGCGCCAAAAGAATTCCGAAACAGCCGTTGAAGCCTTCAAATCTCAGATGCTTTTTAAAATATGGCTATTAGTTTACTTTACAATCGGAAAGGAAAAAAATGGAAATCGGTAAAGATTTCGAGGAAATTTTCGTAAAAAGAATAGAATTGTGAAGGGTGCGCAGATTTCTATTGCCACGACTGTATATGTGTTGTTTGTATGAGCTGATGGACTAGGATAATGGTTTTAAAAAAAATCCTCCCTGGAACTTTTAATTTCTTTTTCAATTATTTTGCCCAGATGTATAAGGGCCGGACAAAATAGCCCGGCGGGCCGGTAGATGCCCATGTATGCGTTAAAACATTGGATACAGCTTCATAGCTACAGAAATATTCCGTCACTTGGAAAATCACAAGAGTTTAAAATGGCTTTTATAAAGCACATCGTCAACATATGTACAGTAGAAAGTGGCCAAAAGTAAATCAGTAAAAACATACTTATGTAGCTATTATTTCTTTGATAGACAATAATAATTATCGATGGTACAGACAGACATTAAAAGTAGCACTAGATTTTGTGACTTCCTGTTTTTACCAGAAAGAAATGAATCGGCTTACAAATGAATAAGAAGCAAAAGTACATGATGGGTGATGGGAACTTTATTTAGAAATCAGTATTTAAAAAACTGTTCACAACATTCTTCACACGTTTATTTTCTCATTTTAAACGAGCTCTTAATTATGTTTGTTGTTTTAACACTTTGGCCTGAGAGCATATTTAATGTGTTTGTTTACTTTAAGCTTAACAAAGTATGCATTTGTCAGTAGAATTCATCATTCCTATGTGTATAAAAGGGAATATTATCATTTTGCAAAATCTTACTTATGCAAAAATGGCTAATGTATTTATAATATCGCTGTAATGCGCTGCACCAATCAAAAGGCCTCATTATTTAAACGAAGACTAATATATAAACTTGAATTTCAACTCTTGAATTTTTGCACTCCTAAATATATAATCTTACTAGTATTAGAACTCGGCTTCGCTCGGACCAGTTTGGGGCTATGTTCACCTCGGCGCGTAAATTCAGACGGGCCAAGTTGAAACAACTGGCAACTTAATGACCAACAATGCAAAAGGGAATTACAGACCCACGGACATACATACGCCATTTTGGTTTTATATATAAGATATTTTGGTTCATATGAAACTACTCGACTACTCGAGTATTTTTTTAAATGTACTACTCGATACTCGAGTAATTGGAGTCTCTACACACACATTGATAACGAAATAAATTTACCGTCGAAACTTTCGCGAGCGAAATCAATTCGGTTGTTTGAACTTGCAACAACAATGCAAAGGGGAATTACAGACATACATCCCCCGTTTCGGTTTTATATATAAGATATGAAGTTGATTTTGTCGTAACCCACTCGGTTGACTTCTTTGCCAATTTCCACGTTATTTTTTCTCTCTTAATTCTGCAAACCATTTTTTTTTCTAATGTATTAATCTTTTTTCGCAAAACAATAGCCATAAACTTGTAATTTATTTTTTTGTTATGTACATATGTATATATATTACAGTGAAACTGTATTCTCAGTCAAAATATATTCTTCTCCAAGCTGTCATTGAAATTAAATTTGACCGCCCTATCTTCAGCCCTATGTTTTCTTTGGGACTACTTGCTGATTTTGTTTCATTGAAGCAAACCAAAATTTTAGGCCGGCAAATCATCGACTTTGGCCAATAATTTCAATGATCGTGACCAGTGAAATCATGTTGTCATACAAATCTATTATTTGATACATTTTCACTGAGAATACAGTTTTACTGTAACGTATATCTTCTATCTATATATATATAAATAAAAATGAATGTCTGTGTGTATGTCCGCTATGGACTACTAAACCGCTCGACCGATCGATGTGAAACTTAAAAAATTATTGAGTACACTCCCGCAATGGTTTCTGGATTACCAACCCCACCCCCCAACCTCCACCCCCCAATTTTTTTTTTTAAACTTGGTAAAAAGGTTTTTGGCATACCCGCCCCATACGCCCATAAACCCCACCCCGCCAAACAACCCCCCTCCTCCCCAAAAATTGATTTTTTACAAATTTCTACTACACTTCCGCGAAACTTTCTGGCGTACACCCCCTCCCCTACCCCCCCCCCCCCAATCCCCCCTACAATTGCTGGCGTAGGGTTTTTTTAAGGTGTTCACTGTCAATACTTGGTAGAATAGCATTATAATAAAACATTTTTAGTACTTTTTCCACATAAAATTTATTAGATCAGGACCGGTTTCTCGGAAAAATCGCTTTCGTTGGATTGAGCTCTACTGAAATTCCACATCTAATTATGGTTGAAAGACCATTTTATATTTGACAGATTCATTTATTTATTAAATGCAATCATTTTTGGCTTTTACTTTGTTAATGATAATTCATACTTAATTAATTTTTGATGTAATAGTTTGCATTGCTAAGACGTCTTCAACATTTTATTTATAGTTTATTTTTCTTGTATTTTGTTTCAATTTATTTGCTTAGTTCTAATACCAATTGTTTGTCATACCTAGTAATTTTTACATATCTTTTGTATAAATATGACTGTTTCGTTGTATTTCTTATCAGTTGACAATGCTCGCCATCAGCGAAATCGGTCCTGATCGAATAAAATTTTTGTGGAATAAGTACTAATAATGTTTAATTATTTTTATTAATATGTAAATAAAATAATTTGTGACGTTTACTGAAGGTGCTTGTTGGAATCTATTTGAATATCCAAATGAAGTCAGCAGTGGGTTTTGAAAATGTTTCTATTTACCTAACTGAAGCATCCCCCATTAACAGTTCCACATATTTTAACATTGCTTAGTTCTAATAGCAATTGTTTGTCATACCTTGTTTTTCTTACTTAACTTTTGTATAAATATCACTGTTTCATTGTATTTCGTACCAGTTGACAATGCTTGCCATGAGCGAAACCGGTCACGTTCCAATAAATTTTATGTGGAAAAAGTACTAAAAATGTTTTATTGTAAACATCTTATATAGGTCAGTTTTTATTCGTATGACAGCATGTACGGCTTCCTTTTTTATAAAATATGCTCTTTTCTTACACCTTTTTATTTATTATCTTGTCAATTTTATTATATTACTAATACAGACATGTCATGTTTTTGCATCAATAAAAAAATACTAAATTGCCGTTTCATTACTTAAAAAAAATGTGTCAAACGAAATTGAGACGAGAATTTTTTTGCAATATTTCCTAGAAATGCTATTCAGTAAAAAGTCACGCAAAAAGAACCCATCTACTTTTAGGCACTAAGATATTGTGTTAGTGGTTTATAATACTTTTTTTATCATACCTTACTTTGAAAAAGTCCTAATTCTTATTTTTTGACGTGACAACGTCTTATAAATCGATGAACGCCCGCTGCACGCACAAAAAAACATGACTCATTGTCCCGTTTGTCGCGTTACGCCGAAGGCAATCGTGCGAGCGAGAGCGCGGATAAGCGATAGAGAAGCACGATCGGTCTACCGTTCGGATTGTGCCGCATCTATCTCTCTTCCACTCGATTGGTCGATGCGTCTGAGTAGAAAAAGAGACAGCGGCAGCACACAACTTATACACCTACAGTACCTACACGTGATCTGTTTACAACTTTTATAAAGTGAAGTGAAATGTTAATGTGGTTTTCATTGTTTATATTACAACAACAATTGCGGCAATAAAGGTAATTAATCCTTGAATTAATGAGTGCGAATAAAATATATCAATAAAAAATTGTAGATTTCATTTCACTCCTTCTTCGTATTCATACAAAATAATGATAATTCAATAAAAATGATTCCATTTTATTCATAAAAGTATGCAATCATTTCATCAATGTTTTCTTATGACGTTGTCACGTTAAACTATCGTCCGTAAACCGACTTTACAGACAACCATTTTTTTGTCTAAAATGACCATTTGGTCGGAAAAGCTTGTATTTACCGCATTCTATAATATATATTTACATACATATGTATGAATTTCAGAATTATCTATGGTTGAATAACCAAGTTAGCAGAATTCTAGAGTTGCACTGCATCTGCAAACTTTTTACTAAATTTATTTGACAATGTTCTAAGATTGTCATCATTAATTCCATCATTTAATCTTAAAGATCATTATTTCTCAGCAAAAGTTGTGAAAAAAAAGTAATTTGAACTCGACTACAAACCAGTCCAAAAGATATAAATTGAAGGAAACAATAAGATGAAAATGTGGCTTAAATATACATTAAGAGACGTATATTCTGGGCAGTAGATATATCGTATTTGTATATAACAAAAGAAAATATGTAGATGCACATATATTTACAAGGGTTTTACGTCTGATGTTTAAAACCTCCAACGAACTATCTATGACAAGTTTGTCTATGATATCGGTCAGACGGAATTTCCACTTAATTAGGCACTATGAAATACCTATTCTATATGGTTAAATTATATTGTTCTTTAATTCTATATAAAGAATTTTAACCATGATCTGGTGTGTTGTCGTAGTGAGAGTGTCAACATCGTTGGCTTCGATTGTGGAGAGCACGGATTTGAATCCCAGACGTCCCTGGGAAGTTTAATTTTTCAATAAAATATTGATTTCTGTATGGAGATATTTATGTCTCTCTCTCCCACAACCTATCCGATCTCACAAACGGGATGAAGCGAGAGAGATTGGCCACTATTCCTGTCCCATCTTTTATATCCTCACTCTCTTTCAAAAAGGGATATTGAGCAGGTGTGGTGCAAGCAGTTCCTGTAGAATTTTTGTCTCCATAAGGAGTCAATGTTAACAACATTGGCAGCAGAAATACATTATAATTGGTCGAATTGACGTGTCTTTTGATACTATAACACGATGAAAAAATCTATAGCAATTTAGTTGAACTAAAATACTTTGCTATTTTTTCTCTGTGAAATACATTCAGCAGTATATCATAAATTGTGACGTCACAAAACAAAAGTGGCTATCTCCAGTCACTGATTTTTTGAGTTTTTTGTGCGACTGCTCGTGTTGTTTTATATCACAAGATTTATTTGAAACTTGGTGAAATCGACATTTTCTGCCACAAAAAAAAAAGTTTTTCAGACTCATTCATCTCCATCGAGTATTTTGAAATTTAAACAAAACATGATCGACTGTGCATATTTTTTGTAATGAATTTCCATTTATAAGTAACATAACTGTTTGATAGAAACCTGAAAATCCTTTGAAAAAAAAACACAACATTGACTTACCGGTTAAATTAATCAGAAAACGAAACATTTCGGAGATGGTCACGTTTGTTTTGTAAAGTCAAATTTATACTATATTTATGTAAAAGTCATCACTTGTGGATCACATTTTTCCAATCCTGAAAATAGAGAGCACAAAGATAAACTTGGCAAATACAAGTACATATTAACCTAATAAATTATTTTTCCTTACCTTATACAAATCATAAAAAAAACTATTTGGTTGCCACGCTATTAGTCCAAATGATACGCATTCAGAAATATTAATTGTAAACAATTATCTCGTTCATTAGCCTTCTTTATACCATATGCACTAACCCTGCTTGAATGCAGACATTGAACGACTAACTATATCCGCCTTTGTCCGTCCGATCTCAGTGTTGAATAATATTTCACACATATGAAATAATGGAGATATACACAGAAGGGACTTGTACGTATTTATCGTACATTGTTATGAAATAATACACATTTGAATGCTACCAAAATGAAAAGAATATCTCGGTTTTTTAACAGCCGCAATGCATCTCATTGGATTAATGCATTTTTGCTGCGTATACTTTCTATCCAGTTTCCAGTGCGGTCCGTGGTGGTGTGGTTAACGTCGATGGCTAAATTTATTTAATAAAGTTCTAAGATTTTAAATATTATTTCTCAGTAGAATGGTTTGAGTTGCAAAAAGAAATGCTTAAAATAATTAATGTGAAACATTTTTACTTACTCATTAATAAAAATGAATTTTATCTTTTGAATAAAATAGTATGATCAATCCAAACTTTAAACGCTCATATCTAAAAACAGGGTAGAGAGCAGTAAGAACCTTTTCCAAGTACGGTGTCGGCATGTCAGTTAAAGTTCATCCGTGCACTTGATATGCCATAAGATAAACCCTTGCTCAAATTTCATTAAGAGCCTTCAGTCGATATCTCCACCAAGAATTGACAGTGAATAAAAGTGATATATATTTAGGTTAACAAGTTGGCTATCCCGCCACTTCCCGTTATGTGTGTGCATCCGTTTTTCACAGTCGCTTTCCACAAAGCTATACGATTAAGAAAAAAAATAAATATTCCTCACTTACTTGGACATGAAAAGTGCTCAAAAGAAAGAAAATGTGACCTACTCAGTCACTTTTTTAAAGTGATATTTAGTATCCTATATATCCGTATACTGAGAATCCGTGAAGTTTCATCTACTTCGCGTTGAATCTGAAGAATAATCAAGAGTATCCTGTTCCCCATATCGTGGGTGTAGAGACATACGAGCGAAATTACAAAAACAACGAACTGAGATAAATGGAAAAACAGTTTTCAATGTTAAACTTTGTTCTTACGGATTTGCAGGAAAGCCGAGCAATATCTGGTAAACCGCTCTTCGTACAAGTTTCATATTTAGATATCTTATAGAACTGCATGACAATGCCATATTTAACTCAAAACAGCCATTTTTGTAGTTTCGCCCGTATGTCCGTCCTTACACCCACGATATGATCTTGCGATTTCATCGAATGCTTAAAATTCGCCTCTGTCTAGAACTCTAGACTGTCTAGATCAGTGATTCTTAACCATATTTAAAGAATCGCCTCCTTTATCATAGTAAAATTATCCAACGCCCCTCCCCCCAAAAAATTGAAAAACATATAAATAACATGATTATTTTTATAAACATCAAGGATCTCATTAAAAAAATGAGATCCTTGAGCCTCATTTGATTGCGCTATTTTCGTAATATTAGGTTCAAGTTTAGTTAAATACAGTCTCAAATCTCCTCTTTGGCTTATCTGTAATTGATTTCGGATTTTTTTTTAATATATACGTTACTGCGCTAAAACCCTTTTCTACTAAATATGATGAAGGAAATGTTACGATGGGTAATTTTACCTCTTTCCACAGAAGAGGGTATTGATGGCAAAAATTAACCCAAAAAACATCGTAATGACATTGATTGAATACTATTTAAGCTTCACAGTAATTTTGTAGCTCAATAAACTTTTCTTTTAAATTTTGACTGACACTTTCTACATATGATAAAAATGGATTAATTATCCTACTGGGTATTAAAAGTTCATACAAGTCGCGATGCACGAGACAACGCAACGCCCACTTGAACTCGTGCAGCGCCCCTCAATGCTAAAATTAAAAACGCCCCCTAGACCATTAAAACGCCCACAAGGGGGCGCTGGCGCTCCCTATTAAGAAACACTGGTCTAGATCAAGTCAGCATGGCCTTTTGGGCCCGTTAATCATAAAGTACGTATAATATGTAATACAATTTCTGCAGCCCATCGATGCTGCATCCCTGCATGCATTTTTGAATATGCAATCACCTGCGTATGAGCTAACTGGTAAACGTTATGCAACGGAGAGTATTTGCAATGAAAAGAAACTCGATTATCAGGATTTCTTTATACCCAAGTGACCAAGACCTTGAGAATGCAATTCTAAATTCACTCACTCGCGTCCAAAGAACAAAAGAAATCTTTTGTACGAAATACCTTAATGCCCTCGAGGCTAAAAAAGGGTCTCAGTGTGAACGGTTTGTTATACGTGTGAAATAAAACACGGGGTGAACTCTGATTTCAAGATTTTCAACTTGGCACGTACGCAAATGTTTTTTCAACATTCAGACCTAGCTCTTAGGTTTATATTTATCAGGGCTGTGGAGTCAGAGTCGGAGTCTTGTAGTCGGGGTTTTTTGGCCGGAGTCGGAGTCTTCGCGGCGTTTTGGCCGGAGTTGTACTCGGAAATTTTGAACTTTTTATTTTTGCATTTAATATGTCAAATTTGGCTTTTGGCCGCATTGATAGGGTGTTGATACAATAATTGAATACACATAAATAGGAAAATTAGGGAAAAAAGTGACGATATTAACTTTTTTAGTCTGAGTCGGAGTCGGACTTTTTTTACCGACTCCACAGCCCTGGTATTTATCATACACCGCAGTACTCATATGAAAAAGTGACGGATCTTAATGATTTTCGGCAGTACCGTTTTCGATGGAAATGTTTGAGCTTTAAATTATTTATTAAGTATACGTGAGCCCTTTGAGAGTTGAAGTGAGCCAAGTAGCATTTTAGGTAAAATGAGTTAGATGCAGAATCATGTTCAACAGGTCAGGAAGTGAGATTATTAAAAACATACAGAAATAATGTTTTTTTCATAAGATAAAAGTATGCTCTGAGCTATTACAAATGTTTCGCCATTTTACGACTTGCCTCACTTCACTTCTCAAGGGCTCAACCGATATGCTAACGGTTAACTAATCTCGCCATTTTTAAAACACTATTTCAATCATTATTTACCTGAAATAATTTTTACCCTTCATTTATTTAGTAAGCTTCGACGTAATTTCAAAGTGTTAAGATAATTCGACAAAAAAACGAAGTAAAAACGAGATTGAACTTTCAAGTCCAATAGAAGTGTTTCACCATTTAACGACTTGGCTCACTTCAACTCTCAAGGGCTCATGTTTCATTTAATTTTTAATGATTTTTACGCTAAAATTAAACATCCAAATATGTTTTTTTTGTTTTTCATTTACCGCAGCACCCCCAGATATCTTATCCACGGCCGCCACTTCACCTTAGTCTAGTTTAAAATTTAAGGTTTTCACTGTCAATACTTGGTGGAAAGGCATATAAATAATTACATACATTATATTAAACGTTTTTATTTACTTATTCCACAATTAATACAAAAAAATAGACCATCTATTAAACGTTTCAATTATAAAATATCAAACTATTTTAGTCCTACAGAAATTATATGATATATGGTTGATAGCTATTTTGGCTTACGCCATCATCAAAACAAATTATGTTTAAACATACATTTAATTATCTATATAACTGGTGTAAAAAAGGTGCACAATACATCTTCTCTTCTGTTCTAACATCCGAATTTTATATTGTTACTAGTATTCGAACCCGGCTTCGCTCGGACCAGTTTGGGGTTATGTTCACCTCGGCGCGTAAATTCAGACGGGCCAAGTTGAAACAACTGGCAACTTAATGCAAATTATAACAATGCAAAAGGGAATTACAGACCCACAGACATACATACGCCGTTTCGGTTTTATATATAAGATATTTTGGTTCATATGAAACTACTCGAGTACTCGAGTATTTTGTAAAATGTACTACTCGCTATTCGAGTAATTGGAGTCTCTACACACACACATTGATAACGAAACAAATTTACCGTCGAAACTTTCGCGAGCGAAATCAATTCGTTTGTTTGAACTTGCAACAACAATGCAAAAGGGAATTACAGACCCACATGCATACATACGCCGTTTCGGTTTTATATATAAGATAATAAATTATTAAATTGGTTTTGTGTATTTTTCGGAGTAAAATTTAATCTGTTTTTATTGAGTGGGAATAAACGTAAATTACTATTGGAAAAGTTGATATATTTAAAATTGCTGTCTTGATATTACCATAATGTATGTGGAATTTAAACAGAAATATGTCTTATTTATTTAAATATAATCCTTTTTTACCAGGAATGACAGCTAACAGATTTTTTTAGTACTACCTGCACATACATATATTCTGACAAATATCAGAACCGGTTTCGCTAATCGCTAGCATTATCGACCGGTTAGCGAAACCATTCCGGATCTGTATCAGAATATGTTTAAAATAATAGCTTTCCACTGAAAAGTGACAAGGAGAACACCCAAAAAGGTAAATGCGATCGGTTAATTTGTGTTTCACGTTTTTGAGAAGCATTTTCAGATTTGGCAGGAATGGCATTGAAGTCGATATAAAATTAATTAAGGGTTTCGACTGAGGGTGCTTGATGAAATCAATCAACTCAGTAGGAATAGGTCGGATAAAACCCTACGTTTATTTTAGATATTCCTATGTTATTATCTGGTCATGTATTTGCGATACTGCATTCAAAAATCCCGATAATTATAGCAAACCCACTTTATTTATTGGAACTCGTTTACACAAAATTTTCGCTAATTTACCTTTTAATCAGGGCTGTGGAATCGGTGAAAAAAAGTCCGACTCCGACTCCAGTATTTACCAAAAACACGACTCCGACTCCCGACTAAAAAAAGGTTAATATCGTCACTTTTTCCCCTAATTTTCCTATTTATGTGTATTCAATTAAATATCAACCCTATCAATGCGGCCAAAAGCCAAATTTGACATATTAAATGTAAAAATAATAAGTTCAAACTTTTCAAAATTTCCGACTCCGAGTACGACTCCGGCCAAAACGCCTCGCCGACTCCGACTCCGGCCAAAAAGAACCAACTCCACTACTACGACTCCGACTCCACAGCCCTGCTTTTAATAGCAATTTAACTTGTTTTTTATTTTAACCTATTTTCTATTTTTGTACATAAACGATTCCAACTGTTTACTGCCCGTCAGTTCAAGTAAATCCGTGCACTTGAAATGCCTGAAGATGCCGAAAGGTGAAACCCGGGTCGTTAGCGATGGAACTCAAATTTTAATTTAATTCTTAATTGGAAATAATGAATCACTCGTGAACAACTCAAAGATAAATTACATACATCCAAACAGCCCAAGATCTCTTTTTCAGTTGAAAAAATTTGGCCTTGCCGGGAATTGAACCCGGGCCCACCTGATCGCTAGAACACAGCCACATTGTTACAATTGTGTTGTACGTTTCGTAGAGTGGTGTTATTTTCATTACCGTACGCTTGTCAGGTTGGAGTATTTTTGAACCTAAAAACACCTATGTCCCAAACAGTACTGTTTTCGCGATGGTAGAAATAGGCATACAAAAGTTTTCACAATTGGCTTTGATCGTTCGTTTGAGTTTGACCTCAACGTTTTGTGACAATCCTTGGCCTTTGGCGAGATCTTTTAAGGATTTTCAAAACGCTTCCTTGATTATCGACGAGGTAACTGTTTACTTTTCATTATTATTATTTTTTTATTATGATTGCATTTCAAGCAAAAAGCGCAAGGAAGTATAAATTTTTGAAATATACAGATTTCTTCAGACAAAACGGCCTCGCTAATACGATCGGATATTTTCTGTTTGAATATTTGTCAACAACAATGTATGTTTTTTGCTAAGGGATTAAGACGATCGATATCAAGGTTTGATAATAAATCAGAAAACAGTGGCGGTTAGTGGATAAGACAGTTGGGGTGCTGCGGTTGATTAAAAATAAAAAAATAAATATTTTCATTATATTTTACCAGGGCTGTGGAGTCGAGGTTTTTTGGTCGGAGTCGGAGCCGTCGTGGTGCTTTAGCCGGAGTCGTACTTGGAGTCGGAAATTTTGAAAAGTTTGAACTTTTTATTTTGCATATAATATGTAAAATTTGGCTATATGCCGGATTTTTTGACTGATATATAATTGAATATACATAAATAGGAAAGGTAGGAAAAAAATGTGACGAAATTAATCGTTTTTTAGTCGGAGTCGCGTTTTTGGTCAATGTTGGAGTCAGAATTGGAGTCGTACATTTTTTTAACGACTCCACAGCTCTGTATTTTACTATTAACATTAAAATAATTTGCATTAAAAACGATGTGCATTTCATAAGTCATTCAAGAATAAATAAAGCTTGCAGCCGTATATAGCCGTTTCTACGGACGCTAGCTCTGCGAGAATGAAGGTTCCAAAGCAAGCTTATATTTGCAAACTCCCCTCTCCGCGCCCCTCTTTTGCCTTCTCGAATATATTCCATCGCAAACGGTACTGCATAATATATGTGTACCGCGGTGTGTGATAATTATTGAATGCATCGGTGTGCGGGCGTGATTAATACACGCTTAAATAACATTAATATTTTCAAATAATATAAATACATAAATGTATTTTTTCAATTTGCTTGGGTTGCTGCAGTTCCGCAGTACGCATGGACGAGCCACCACTGCTTATTCATTTTAAACAAACTGATACACATGTCGTGTATTATTGTGTTTTTATCAACGAAATTGTTATTAAATTTGAATCGTTTGAACTTTGCACTTTTCCATGAGTTTTGTCGCTAACGATCCGCGTTTTGCCTTAAAGCATCTTCAGTCATTTCAAGTGCACGAATGAACTTGATGTGACGCGTAATCAATATGCTGTATCGCTCATACATATATAATATAAGAATAAAAGTAAATCACTTAGTTTAATTAATATTGCACATGATTTCATTGATCGACAACCAATGCAGTCGATTATATTATTTTTGAAGTTGGTTTTGAAGAGACAAAAACATTTTTATATTATATTTACCCAAAAACTTATATTTTTGTAATCATGTCCGCTATCTGATGTTGATTATATGGTCTAAACATAAGTTTCTACGAGAACGTGATGTTATTCGGTTTCACAACCATTATTTTTCGACGAGAGTAGATATATACCAGGGCATGTTCGTAGAGTTTGTTTGGCCATTATGTTTATATTATTATTATTATTTTTTTATTATGTTTTGTCATGAAAAACTTTTGAAAAGTTTGAACTTTTTCTACCTAGTTATGGATATAACATGTCATATTAAGCTATTGGCTGGATTGGTTGGTTGATTTAAATTAAATACTAATAAATAGGAAAGGTAGTAAAAAACGTGACAAAAGTTTTAAAAAATAGTCGGAATAAGAGTCGTGTTTTTTGTCAATGATGGAGAAGGATTTGTGTTTTTTTAACGACTCCACAACTCTGGTAGATAGAGAAATCAACGCCCTGTTTTTGGGATCGTTAGGGTTGAAAAATGTATCCTTAATGTAACGGAAACCAACTATTTTGACACTTTATATTTTGTTAATCTAAGATCTTTACCATAAGTTCCCAAACTTTTCGGGTGGCGACACCTTTTTATTAAAGCCATATGACCCGCGACATAAAAATTCATATTTCAAAGGACAATTTAAAAAAAACAACGAAAATGCATTATAGTGAATATTTATTTTAGTTGTAAACCCGTGATCTAAGCAATGAGATTCAATAAAATCATCCGTTTTTTAGACGTCAGGTGTATTTTACGAATCCCCGGAAACGAACAAGTCCCAACTGTTAATTGTACCAAGAGTGACCTTTTAAAAATTAAGTATAGTTTACTTAAAAATTAAGTACAACTTACCAAAGTTGCCGATTCTAATTCTGTTCTTTTAACCGTGAAATAAATAAAAAAAAAACAAGAGAAATAACTTGATAAGTCATTGACTTCTTTACATTGTTTTTTTTTTATATAAATGTATTTTTTTATATTATTTATACACCTACTTGAATCATAATTATCGACAATGTCATTCGTAGCGGTATCGAAAAGTTGACCGCTTTAAGATTGCGATGGACTTTTTGTATATTACTTTATTGACATCAAAAACAATAGTTTTTAGATAAAATTGAAGCTTAAAAGCTACATTATTCTAATTGTTGTGTAACTGGGTGAGATTCGTGATTGGTTTTTTTAAAAGCATAATCGAATGAAGAGTATTGTACATCCAAATGCGTGTTATATAAAAAAAACAGTCACAAGAATCACTTTTGTTAAAAATACATTTAAAACGACTACTTATTCCACATTGCATTTGTTTCGAATGTTTAGATCAGGACAATTTTCATTCATCGCAATCATTATCAACTGAGTCAGTTGATTCAGTGGGCGAAACCGCTCCTAATCTAAATAACTTTAATGTGTAATAAGTGCTAAAAATATTTTATTAATTTTATAATTGTTTAAAATCTCCGGTTTCACTCGAATTCGTAGCATTATGACATTGTTCTGACAATGTCATGATGCTGAAATAACTATCAAGTAGATTGACTGTTTTTCTAAAGTAATGGGTATGGGTAATTTTTTTATTATTAATTTAATTTGTTTTTTGTTTGTAAACTTTTAATAACCTTTTGCACTCTGGCCAAATTTTCTCATGAAGGTAAGCGACTGTGATTTAAAAAAATAATCAATTTAAAAAATATATGGAATGATTTCTCCGAGAAGATGTGAACTGTAGATTTAAATCATAAAATGTTGGTTAATAAAGCATGTTGCAGTGTTCCACTGTATTTATCGAAAATCCCTGGCCCATGAAGTTATCAGAATCTTTCCGGCCAGACTCCGTGGCCTGCAGAGTGGTAAGAGTTAAGACTTCACGCATGCTTCTAAAAACAAAGCTTATTTTTGCCTTGGGCAGTCAGTCCGCTTTAAAATTCCATTATTATAAATCTGCAGTTATTATATTAAAAAATAGGAAGTGTTTTTTTGTACTACTCCACATTAATTTTATTACGATCAAGAACAGTTTCGCTCATCACGAGCATTTTCAACAGATGATATTTGATCATTTAAAAATTCTCGCGAATCAACCAATATTTTATAATTTTTTGGAATGAACACAAAAAATGTTATATATTTATTTATATTATATAATGCCATTCCACCAAGTATCGACACTGAACACCTTGAAAGTGAATAGTTATTATTCTTGAATGGAAAGGTTGAATGACTGAGAATTAATTTTCCTTAAACGAATTTCTGTTGAAATCCTCCATTAATAGTAAATATGCGTAACAATAAGAATGAATTTTTTTTTTCGTGACTTTTTTGTTTTAGATAATTTTAGTCTTGATAATTCAATCTTATATATAAAACCGGAACGGCGTATGTATGTATGTATGTGGGTCTGTAATTCCCTTTTGCATTGTTGTTGCAAGTTGCAATATAATAATGTTTATTATTTACGTGAAGGTATTATTTGACGTTTCTTTGACAGCAAATTAGATTTTCACCTTGAATTTGGATTTATGGGCGAGAATGGGGTGTTCAAATATTAAAGGATTTTATTTTAAATTTTGATGTTTTTTTTGTGATATTGTTTGTGTTAAATAATTTTAGTCTTAGTAACTAACTCAATATAATTATAATTTAAAGACTGGGTCTTTTTAAAAGTAACAAGCACGTGGCTTACTCAAGAACACTAGGCAAACAACTCTATTACTAATCTTAGTACTTTTTTTATTTTGTTTTATTTTTGTGATTAAAAACGTAAATAATGTCCCCTTATCATTATAAGTCAAAACAATGATGCCCCCCTGAACTGTAAAATCTTCATTTACTTTATTTATCTTGAATTGTTATACGAAAGGGGGCACTATTTCTTATTCGTTTTGTTATTAATATGTTATCCCGTTAGGCGGTATCTCGAAACGTCTGCCTATGTTCATAATATAAGATAATATATTTATAAATCATTTTCCAATTATTAATAACATTAATTATCTGTTAGTTTTTCGGCAATCACTCCTGGACAGTCATGGTGAACCCAAAAGGCAAAAACAATGTTTGAAAGTATTAATTACCCTCCATTATGATAATAATAAGTTATTCAATTTTCACAGTGATTTCAATTTATAATTGGAATAAACATTCACGAGCGATTCAGTTTTAAAAGTAGAATAATCTTATAGGGTGGGGAGATTCCTAGAATTCCTCGACATCGTAACTACTCGAGTATCGAAAAGTAACATTTTAAAAGTAGTAGAGTAGTTTCAGATGTACCAAAATATATATTATTAATTCAAATTTGTGTAGGTATATAAATAGATGAAAAATAAATACATAGGCATATTTAATTTCTTTCATCCATTTATTTCAATTTATAAAACATATATTTCAAAAATAATAGATAATTAAACGTCTCAAATTTTAAAGTTTTGTTTTTACAATTCCCGCAGGAGAAAAAAACTCTATATGTTGCTGTGGTCGTCGTATTCATAGTTAAACGTTTAAATATTGTATATATATTTTTTTTAAATAAGTTAATAAATCTTCATTTATAAATTACGAGTATTACTCGAGTATCGAGTATTCGATACTCGAAGTCTCCATTGGGGAGACACCACTTATTGCTTTGACTCAAAAATTCCACGTTAGGTAAGAATATCAAGTAATTTATTTTCTCAAGAATTATGCTAGTTAGCTGATTTAGCTATTTCGTCTCCACGACATCGTCAGTAAAACAGTTTTGACGATGGTGTGATGCTGAAGTAGCCAAATCAAAATCAATTTTTTTAAACAAATGTATTCTACCAAGTTTATATCTATTCAATCAAAAACTAAGAATTTCAACGGAAATAATGCAAAAAGAGGACCCTCGCTACGCTAGAATTTCAAGATGGCAACGTCAAAGTGCTCGCGACGAGTGCAACCGGTCGTAACCATTATAAGAATATGTGTGGAAACAGTACTACATTTTATTTATTTCGATTATGTCTTTCCAACGAGCAGTTAGCACATTGAATGTGAAAAATAAATAATAATAAAAAAAACTATTTTATTTTATCAGATAACCATTTTAAGCCACTGATGATTTCACATGTGCTATATGTAAGTATAGTATAACAAGAAAACTAAAGTGGGGAGTTCCCGTTGCATGAATTTAATCGATGGTTGGCGCAAGTGAGTCATACGACTTAACCTTTCCGACGCCACGGCGTGAAGGCACGCAAACGCCACTGCGAGTTTATTTATGAAAAGAGCTGAGACATGTTTTGAATGTATTAGTTTAGTTTTTTTTTTAAGTTTTTATTTAATAATTAAAAAAATATTTGGCGTTTCAGCTTACGCAATGCGCCAAATATTCTTAATTGTGAAAGTCATACGAGATTAACTCGATGATAAATAATGAATCAGTTGTGCACAAAATCAACGATAAATAACATACACCCAGCCCAAGATCTCTTTTTTCAATTGAAATAATCTGACCTTGCCGGGAATTGAACCCGGGTCTCCAGATCGCTAGGACAAAGCTCTTACCACTAGACCACACGGACCGACGTATTGTAATGTTAGAAAATCATTTTGTTGAGCCTTTCTTATTTTATTGAGTGAAATAATGTCACTAAGTGTCCTGTCTGAGTGAGAATGAGAATACGGAAAACAGAATACACTTACGCCTTCGTCAGAACTAGGCGTAAGCCGAAATAGCTATCAACAAGTATATAAAATTTTATAGAATTAAAAAATTGATTTTTCTTTCCGTATTATAATGGAGCTCTACCAAGTAAATGCCTACTCAATCAATATAAAGAGGCACTTAGGCCTCGTAAATCACGATTTTATACAAAAAAAGATTTTATAACACGGATGTATAAATTGTGTCATATTTTTTATATAACACGGTTTAAGGAAAAAAAATAATACAATAAACATTTGTCGTGGTATTGGTGGAGAAGGTTTTTATGACATGGATATTCATGACATCCAAATAACATTGGAGTATCGTGCGTTGAACGAAGAAGAATTGGTCGAAATTTTGGATGAACCTACTACAATTAATGACTCAGAAAGCAGTTGCGGCGAATTAGCTTCAAGTTAACATTAAAAACAATAAATGACGGCCTGGAATTGGTTATTAAATTATATTTTTTGTATCGAAATTTTCCTAAAATGGAAAGGAGTTCGAAATTCGAAAAGGAGGGAATTACAAAATATTTTGGAACCTTATAAGGAAATACGTAATTCGATACTTTTTGTTTTGGAACGCAAACTCTAATTTTGTATGAACTTCATACCTTGTATAACACGGATTTGTATTACATGACGTTTTTGAGGAACCATATAACCGTGTTATACGAGGCCCAAATGTAACTGAATATCAATAAGTGCGAGTAGACAACACATAACTCCTTTAACTTTTAGAATTCCTATGTCAATTCCTACTCGACATTATAAAGCTTGGTAGAAAAATATTGTTTTATTAATTTTAAAGTACCTATCCTTATTTCAAAAACCGTATTTATTGGATTGTGTACTTCAGCTAAAATTTGTATCATTTCATAATTTTTTACATTCATCACACATGTTTCCGTATTTTGTTTTACCATGCAAAAATAAGCAAATCCTGTGATATCAATCAATTTCTCAAATATATTGAGGATTTGCTGGAAGGAAAAAACCAGGGCTTGTGGAGTGGGTAAAAAAATGACGACTCTGACTCCAGCCTTTACCAAAAACACGACTACGATTTCGACTCCAAAATTGACCAAAAACACGACTCCACTAAAAAAAGTTTAATTTCGTCATATCTTTTTCCTAATTTTCTTATTTATGTGTATTTAATTAAATATTAACCCTACCAATCCGTCCAATAACCAAATTTGACATATTATGTGCAAAAATAAAAAGTTAAATCTTTTCAAAATTTCCGACTCCGACCAAAGCGCCGCGACGACTCCGACTTCGACTCCACAGCACTGGAAAAAAACTAATATATTGAGGAGTGCAAAGGATTAAGACCCGGAGAATTTGATACTGCATCCAACCCATTTCTTTTTTCACAAATGGCTCACTTTACCTAAGGGCTCATATAATACTAATTTTACGTGTGGACAATCATAACAGAACAGTAAGAATTCGTATAATATCAAATCTCTGTTTCTAAGATATCTACTTTATCTTTACAACTGCCGACCCTGGAGCAATATTTTGTAATTTAATTACTATTTAATACTCTTAAGGTCAAGTTACACATTGTTTTTAATTTAAACCGATTAAAGATAAATATGCGATTGAATTAAACGTATCTCATTGCAGATATCCGTTTTTCATTAGAGGTATCAGATGTCAATTTCAAATCAGTACAGGCAGCAAGTTAGAGTAAAATGTATTATTTGCGTAGTTGTCTATTGATAGAGTCTGACTAAAAACAGATGAGAGATAACAGAAACCATACATTAAAAAAAAAAAAAGACTTTGTATCAAAAAGCATTTGAGTGAATTGATGTTCTCAATTGATAATCCTTTTTCAATTTATTTCGCTCCTAATGCTAGGCATATGATCTTATCTCAATCAAAGGTTTTTTTACGGGGACTGATTGACTATATGAATAAAAACATGGGCTTAGGAAACAACTATTTTAATCCTTTGCACTCCTCAATATATATTTTTTTTTCCTTCCAGCAATTCAATAATAGATTTGAGAAATTGATTAATATCACAGGGTTTGCATATTTATTAGCATGGTAAAACGAAATACCGAAAAATATACCACATTATATTATGGCCCGACTTTTTTGCCCGCGATCGACTTTCGTTTGAAATTATTGGCGGCGATCGACCAACATTAATTTAAAGCCATAATAATCTAATTGCCAACCCTTGTTTGACCCGGGTTTTAGAAAGAGATTTTCGTCGATAATCGGATAACTTCGAGATTTTAGCGTGCTGTCACACGACTTGTCTCGCACGCTCGCACGCTCAGATAGGCGATCGACTAGGAATCGACGCTTTGGCCACCCCTGTTATACCACAACAAAACAAACCTTAACTAAGGCACACAATCCAATAAATACGGCATATGAAATAAGGCTAGATAAAAATGTTTCTTTTTCAAGCAAGTTTTACAAAGTCGAGAAAGACTGGACATGGAAGTTGCGCATTACCTATACGATGTAAAGCTTGACTCGACATATGAGTTGTAGGAATCAATAATAGCTCTCGGTATGTTTTATGAGTCGTTAAGAAATTCAATATAACAGTCCATGTTTAGAGACACGGGGATTATATATAGCTGAAAAAAATGATCAGCGAAACCAGTCCTGATCTTATATCATTTTTATTTCAATATTCTTTAAGTCTATTTGTTATTCATGTCCTGCTTTAGCGCAGTTTTGCTCATTTTAAGAAACATTTATGAAATAATTTTTAAATTTAAAATTCTCCAGACGTCGTATTTTTTTTTTTTTAACCATGTCCGCTCCCAACTTCGAGCATATGGACTCCTCACGGAGCTTATCTTAACGTTTTTGATTTTTTTTTCTGCTTGTTACTCAGTTGCTCAACCTCTCTTTTTTTTCGAAGAGAGTAGGGATGGAAAGGATACGAAGACTAGGACAGGACCAGTGATTAGTAAATCGCTGTCACTATGCGTCGCTCTTTTTAGGATCGTAAAGGTGGGAAGGGATTTTCAACAACACAAACACTCATGCCTTTGAACAGATTTATCGACTGAAAAAATCTTCTCGTACCGGGAATCGAACCCTGGCGATCCGGTACGCAGGCCAACGCCGTTGACACTGCGCCACGGACCGGACATAGATATATATTTATGAAATGAAATATAATACATCAAGTGTTGTGGGTAAAACTATACTAATTCTCAAAGTCAAGATCATTATCGTAGGTTACGCTTCTTTGCCTCTCACGTGGTTGAAAAACGGAGTAACTCAATATCAGAGATCATTTATTATAATGTTAACATCTAAGCACTGTATATTACATATTGTTTATCTACCTCATTTTCCTTTATGTTGAAAGCAGCATTTAAATTTATTGATTGAGTAGGCATTTACTTGGTAGAACTCCATTATAATACGGTAAGAAATTTTAAAAAATTATAATGTATTTTAAATCTAAATTATTTTATAGAAAAATAATTTATGTAGATTTAAAATACATTGTTATTTTTCTTACCGTATCAGCATTTAAATAGTAAATATTGTGTCGATTTTATCAATTCGTCAAAATGGAGTGAATTAAAAATTATTTATATTTATTATGAGTCCTATTACAAAGATATTGCTTGTATTGGTGGAGTCATTAAAAAAACCACGACTCCAACTCCAAAATTGACTCCGACTACGATTTCAAAAGGTTAAATGTTTCAGGTTTGTTTCCCTTCCTTTCCTAATCATGCGATTTGAATTAAAGATCAACTTACCTATCTGGCCAAAAATGTTCATATTTTACATGCTATATGCATAAATAAAAACTTCACAACTCCGGCTCCAGAGCTCTGGCTTGAACTACTGAGCATACAGCATTTCGTCGTAAACAAATTCTATTGAAATGCATCTTTATGATTTCACAATGTGCTGTGCTCTACATTAGGTCTGGTCGTTTGGTGTGATATACATACAGTTCTGTTTTCACTTTTAAAGTGTCAATTGTCATTTCTATGCAGAAATGCATTATATTCAAAAAATAAAAAAATTCTTAATTCGTGACTTTTTTATGATTTTCAGGACCGGTTTCGCCCATCCGGTCTGCGATATTCATCAAATAATGATTTCAAACAATAAGACAAAATATATGCATGTTGTAATTTATTTCTCAAACAATTGACGATGCGCGCGTTGAGAGAACCCGTCTCTGATCATTTAAAAACAACACCAACACTGTGAAATTAGTGCAAATATTCATAAACAATATTGTGCTACATTTTTTTTTTGATAATTTCTACAATAAGTTTCTCAATTACTTTGTTTATGATTATTCATACCTAATTGGTTTTTTGATGTAATAGCTTGCATTGCTAAGAGAACTTCAACATTTTGATTATAATCTAGTTTTCTTGCATTTTGCTTCAATTTATTCGCTTAGTTGTAATACCAAATGTTTGTCATACCTTGTAATTCTTGCTTAACTTTGTATAAATGTCACTGTTTCGCTGTATTTCTTATCAGTTGATTATGGTCGCCATGAGCGAAACCGGTCCTGATCCAATAAATTTTATGTGGAATAATTACTAAAAAATTGTTATTATTTTTATTGAAAACATGAATAATGTTGTACCGTATTTTTTTTTCAAATTATGAATAATCTCACGCGATAAAATTAAATGTAATGATGTTATGAGAATCAATTTAAAATTCAAATGACGTACAAAATAGGTTTCACAGGTTTCATTGCATTTATCCATCACAGATTCATCACCAATAATTATTGCTTACTTTTATCATCTTTTTTGAGCAAACTCTTTTAAGTGGGTTTTGATTCTCAGGAACTCAACG
This sequence comes from Himalopsyche kuldschensis, assembly GCA_028554975.1. Classification (NCBI taxonomy): domain Eukaryota; kingdom Metazoa; phylum Arthropoda; class Insecta; order Trichoptera; family Rhyacophilidae; genus Himalopsyche; species Himalopsyche kuldschensis. Next base: position 7,115,305 of record JAHFWI010000005.1, read on the forward strand.
AGTGTCTTTACTAAAGCGCAATATCTGAATTTATACATATTTCATTAATTACACTATCGCATATGGCGTAATATAGTTCAAAAGTCAATATACTGATTATTAAGCATATACTGAATGTAGGTATATGTGTAAACCAAACTAAACTAATTTATTTCAATGACTTCAAAAAAGGCATGTTGACCTATGTCCTTAGCTGTCAAAGTGATCTATCAAAGTAGATTAAATGGAAACTATTAACTTATGTTTATACTTTTGTATCAGTACCTCAGAAGTCAAAGGTCTTATGTCACACTTTAATAGTTGTTCAAGAGTAACTTGTAAAATTAAAGCACATATAAATATTCTTCTTATAAAATAGACATTTTGTATTATGCCAAAATTCTTTTACAGCTAAAGAATCAACAATTTTTGGACATACATACGTTCTCATGCTTAAGGATTTCAGATAGTTTCATACTGGACACTAGGGGCTCCAATTCGAGTATACTTGAGTAGTAGAGACTTTGGAGTCTCTACTGGTCACACTACGTTACAAACTTTACTTTGTCACTTTTCAATTTAGGACCACCATTTTTTTCTTATAAAATTGTAGAAAAAAAAATATAAGAAAAGTCGCATTCATGTCATTTTCGTCACAATATGGACACCTAACCTAACCTAACCTAACCTAACCTTAGATTTTTGATGTGCAGATACACAGTGAAACCTCTATCTATCTTTCCTCGAATAATCGTTTTTACGTATGTGTCGTTATTTGTTGAAGTCCCGAATTAATTTCATACAAAACACGCAAAAATAGATTGCATCGATTGTTTCTCTTCTCTATGCATAATTTTTCATTAAAAAATATAAATTTATACCTAAAACATGTTCATCATTTTTATAATGTACATGCTTAGTTATAATAATGCAAATTAAATGCTTTATTAATTTTGAGCCAGGAACCAGTGGCGGCTGGCGACAGAGTATTAGGGAGTACAAAAAAATATGTTTGAATTTTTATCGGCGAAGACATTTAGTCAAAATGTAATAAATTAGTCTTCTACTGAACAACTTTTTCCGGCTTTTATTAATATAAAAATGTTTATAGTTTATTTATGTGAAGGTATTATTTGACAGCAAATTAGATTTTTTTCCTTTTGAATTTGGACATTTTTAAAACAAATATGAAAGAAAATATGTTTGAATTTTTATCGGCGAAGACATTTAGTCAAAATGTAATAAATTAGTCTTCTACTGAACTTTTGCTTTTATTTGACATTTCTTTGACAGCAAATTAGATTTTTTTTATTAGGACATTTTGGGCGAGAACAGGACTGTCATCAAATTAAATGGGGTTTGTGATTTTATTTTAACTCTATTTTGGATGTTAGATTTTGTGATATAATTATGTCGAATGATATAACATTAAATAATTATTGGTCGCTTAGTCCGAGCGACGCCGGGTAGCAATACTAGTATTCATATAAATATAGATGAAATAATATTGAATATATAAGCATTTCATCGCGATTTATTGTTGCGGATTCTACATGTCTTTAAAAGTTTAAACATTCTTTTCGCATACTTTTATCGGGTTCCCAAATTATATACTTCTACATGTTATTTGACATTACTTTGATTATAAAAAAAACAATTTTTTTGGCTTTGCTTTTTGATGACTCATATACATTATTAACAAAAAAAAATCTCGTCGAACTGTGATGAAATAGACCGCTATGGCTTGTAGTTGAAATAAAATTTGACAATATTCGTTGAATTAAAACAAAAAATTGTAATTTTATTGTTTTTTAAAGACTTCTACCAAGTTACAACTAAATTTCAATTCATTTAATAATTTCGTTTTTAAATTAAGAATTGTATTGTTTTATTCGTTCGAATTCAAAAAAAATATATAAATGGTTTATTTAAATATCTGTCCTTGACCGAGTTTCAATTGTAAAGGACTTTATTCTTCAATAACTATTCAATCATAAATTCGTTGATATAAAAGATATGAAAAATGAAATGTTTTCAAATTTACTTCGAGTCTATGAACCCTTAAAAATTCAAAGGTTTTCAATTGGCTGGCTTCATTTCTATTGAATTGATTTGAAAAGAACCATTGGTTTCCTTATTTATCAATTAATTCTGAGCTTTATTAATTTCAATGCGTCAAATTTGTGTCACAAAACTTGTTAAAAACAAAAAATATTTACGAGAACTGCTTGATTACTCAGTTGCTCAACGACAGCAAAAGTGGTTAGCTAATCGCTGTGCCTACGCGTTCTCCGGTTTTTGGGTTCGGAAAGGTGGGAAGGGATTTTAAGCAACAGAAACACCCATTGCCTTTGAACAGAAATGATTTATCGACAGAAAAAATGTGCTCGTACCGGGAATCGAACGCAGGCGGTCCGTCACGAAAGTCAACAACGTTGACCACTGCACCACGGCCCGGGCGTATATTGTAGTATATTATGTAATTTAGACTGAAGGTGCTTGATGAAATTTCAATAGCAAATTTGAATCGTTTTCGAGTTTTTTCGTTAAAGACTCAAGTTTCGCCTTCCCGCATCTTCGGAAATTTCAAGTGCCCGAATGAACTTGACCTTACTCAAGTTGTGCACTAGAATTGTCTGAAGATGCCCAAAGGCGAAACCCGTGTCATTAACGACACAACTCATGGAAAAGTACAAAAGTCAAGCGATTCAAACTATTAGTCCCTATATGATTTATTTTTTGCCGTTGAAAACAACATATCTCAATTTTCTGTATAAATATATTCAAAAATCAAACATACTATAGTTCAGATGTAAATGCTCACTCGATAAACAAAACCGGTACTGTTTTTAAATAATAAAAAAATATATTGAATATTAACGTTACATAGTACATTTGTAAAATATGCCACTTGGGTGCGAATCGATTACTTCGAGTAGATCGTCCTCCAATTTTTTCATGCGATTCGCATCAATGAATAACAAAAAAAAATGACTCACGGTTCAATTTCAATTGAACATTTGCGGAATTATTTGTTTCTCACTCTGATTGATAACGACAAAGCAGTGTGTGGATATGAAAAAAATGGATCGGGATTCAATCCTATTTAGCAATAGAAGTTATTGAGTGACTCATTCTCAGCTAAGATTAGGTCAATTGTTTTTTTAATTGATTTTTAATTTATTTGTTATAATACTTTTCCATTGGGCTGAAGATAGGGGTCAAATTTAATTTCATTGCAGCTTGGAGAAGAATATATTTTCACTGAGAATACAGTTTCACTGTAACATATATATCATCTAAAAAGTTTACGGAACCCTCATAATATTAAAATGTGTTTGAATTTAGAATGTTCCACTCATAGTTTGAATGTTCGAATCACCGTTGATGTTCAATTGAATTATTCAAAATTCGAATGCAAAAGTTCTTTTCACATGGACATTTGAAAATTGAATGCAATTTTAACCATGAATATTTTCCCCTAATTGCAATTTGACTCAATTGAATTTCTCAATTATTGCCAGTGCAATAAATGCAGAACCGCCGATATATTTATATATGTATATTATATTTAATACCATCTTTATTCCGACACTTACCATTATAAAACGCGTGAATATATATATATATTAAAATAAAAATGGTATGAAAGTTCTTTTTTTAAATTTAATATTTGATGGTACAAGTGGATAATAGTCCTTTTCGATGGTTTATATAAAAAATAAAAATTAGTTACACAATACGTGGAATAACTTATTTTAAATTTAACTGAAGATGCCTCTGAAAGAGGCGAAACACGTGTCACAATTAGTTACACAATACGTGGAATAATCAAAGTTATTTTAAATTTTATATTAAAATGAACTTCCACAAAGTTACCGCCGAAACCATCGAAAATACTTAAGCAAACTTTGCGATAGTAAGTCTGAAGATGCCTCTGAAAGAGGCGAAACACGTGTCACAATTAGTTACACAATACGTGGAATAATCAAAGTTATTTTAAATTTTATATCTTATAGTCCGTTTGACAACTGATCATGGGGAATCTTTTTATTAATTTATTTATCACTTTTAAGGAGTTCACTGTCAATACTTGGTGGAAAGGCATTATAATAAAAATAATAATACATTTTTAGTACTTTTTCCACGTAAAATGTATTATTATTTTTGTTTTTTAATTTATTTATCTGTTATCAATTAGAGCCACATTCCATAAACTTTGATTAGATTATTTTTTTTGAATATTTTATGAAAAAAAAACATTTGGCATTACATCTAATGCCAATGCGCTGAATATTTTAAATTATAAAAATATATCAGTATATAAACATGTGTATCTGGTTGACGCCAGTCCGCAAAATATGTTTTTCAATTTTCACCGATTTGTATTTTTTATGAATAAATAAATAATTAAATAAATCAATCGAACAACTCAACGAAAACATACTGACCTTGCCGGGAATTGAACCCGACCCACCTGATCGCTAGGGCAAAGCTTTTCCTACTAGACCACATGGAGTGACAGATATATTGTATTAAAAAATAATACCACTTTTTTGGTAATTGTTCTCAAAAGAAAATATTTGAAACAAGACAGGTTTCGCGCATGACAAGAATTTTCAATTAATTCAGTTGAAAACGCTTGCAATGAGCGAAACCGGTCCTGGTTCAAATACATGTAATGTTGAATAAGTACAAAAATTATCGTAATATTGACAGTGAACACCTTAAAAGTCATACCAAGATAAAGTAAACATAAAAATCATTTTTTTTATAAATTATTACTAAACGGAAGCCCTTTTTTTTACGCTAAATGTGTCGAATCAAGTAAATACGTTTTTTCAATCGTAATACTATGGAATAGTCAATATGTGGATTAGAGTCTGATACGGCCCTGACTACAAAATAACATCGAATGTACTTAACGGATTTTGGTTTTCAGCATTAAAAAATATTATTGTTTAACAAACTCCGTTGCCATTATTTATAAGTATTCAGTATAAAAAAATATATTCATTGTGTTGCACTTTTTCACTGAAAATAACAGCCTCGAAAAATTGCTGTCGTTGAATCTGCAAATAAATCAAAATTGTTTTAAGAATGATCAAACTTTTTTAGTACATTCAATTCGGGTAACTTTGGACGTCAATATAACATTGGACAAAACTTGAGCATTTTCGTTTTAAAAATAATATTAAAGTTGAATGTGGCTTTTTTTGTTGTTAATCTTATATATAAAACCGAAACGGCGTATGTATGTCTGTGGGTCTGTAATTCCCTTTTGCATTGTTGGTCATTAAGTTGCCATAAAAACGAATATGAAAGAAAATATGTTTGAATTTTTATCGGCGAAGACATTTAGTCAAAATGTAATAAATTAGTCTTCTAACCACTTTTTCCCGGCTTTTATTAATATAATAATGTTTATTATTTACGTGAAGGTATTATTTGACATTTCTTTGACAGCAAATTAGATTTTTTCCTTTGAATTTGGACATTTTAATGGGCGAGAATGGGGCTGTCATCAAATTAAATAAAGTTTGTGATTTTATTTTAACTCTATTTTGGATGTTCAGATTTTGTGATATAATTATGTTAATGTTAATTCATACTTAATTGATTTTTGGTGTGTTTTACATTGCTAAGAGGTCTTGAACATTTTATTTTTAGTCTATTTTTCTTGTAATTTGCTTTAATTTATTTGCTTAGTTGATTTACCAATTGTTTGTACAAACTTTTGCATAAATACCACTGTTTTATTGTATTCCTTATCAGTTGATAATGCTCGCCATGAGCAAAACCGGTCCTGATGAAATAAATCTCATATGGAAAAAGTACTAAAAATGTTTTATTATTTTTATTTTAAAACAAATGTTAAAAATATTGATAGTAAACACAAATTTATGAGGAAAAAGTAATGAAAATATCTCACATTTTCAGTTTTTCAACAAATGGATTTGTCCACTTTTGAAAATTAGCTCCTCAAATACGTTGTATAGAACACGTTTAAAGTTAAAGCGTGAATGCAATTTTCAACGGTGTACAAAAAATATTTGTTTTTCTTAAGCCATGCAATTTCAAATTTACGATGAAAAAATCAAACAAATACAAAATGGTGTGCTATTTATTAAAATATGTTAAGTTGTTTTTAATTATATCATTTAAATGGACTGCAACTGTGAAAGCAAAGAACTGCTTATAAAGATCATAATTGATTTTGCCTAGTAATTTAATATGCATATTGGAAAATAGAAAAGGTGCACTATGACTTTGTGATTGAACGTTGTTTTGAATGCTAAGTTTCGCAAAACGACACGAACTTGACATTGCTTATTGTTTTGCACCGTGGTTTATCAGAATCTCACGGCACCCTGCTTGAGAATGACGAATCCATTGTTGCAACTATTGTGTTTTCGCATCGCTTTTCTATAATGTACGTCTAATAGTTTTATATTTATTTTTCAACAGAGCCAACTCGACGCTTGCAGAAACCAGTTCAACGAAGCGTGCAGTTAAAACGGTGCAAGAATTGAACGAAGACGTTATTTTTTTACCGATAATTGATAAAAAAAAATACCGATAATTGAAAAAAATATTTACCGATAATTTTGAAAATTTTATCGATAATTTAAAAACATCGATAAACAAAAAAAACTCTTATTTTTTTAATAATATTGCAAAACACAGAAAAATACTGAACAATTGCTAAGAGATAATTTGTTTTTAAATATTTTCGGAGATATACAGTCGATAAAGCGAAAAAGAATTACTAAGTTATCGTCGATATCTATACAAATGAAACATCATCCAAGATGACAAAGTACAGCGTCAGCGAAAGTGACAATCTGGCAAACGTGGATCGAGTTGCAGAGAATCCTTGCTTCTTCGAGCACAACTGCTCACATGACCGCTACGCTCAAAAGAAATTCGACAGTTCTGAATTAGAAATCAAAGAGATTTTGGCCAAAAACAATGCCATGAACTTGGCAACAAGACTTGTAGTCATCCAAAGTGCTACTGCAAGAAAGTGAACAACGTGGAAGTGGATTGGGCGCAGTCGAACAAAACCGGCAGTGACAGGATTTTGATGGGGCAGAAGGGCGATGCGATGATTGACAGTTTGAAGGGACACTCCGAGTGCTTGAATAATCCTAGAGACAGTGTTTGCGAGAAAACGCCCGGGTGCTATGTGATGCATTCAGTTGGTTGCTTGGACGGGCCGACTTCAAATGTGTATCAGAATTATCTCAACAAAAATGGCAGTTTACCGAATGGATTCAATTCAAGTAAGTAACAATTTGTGTCTTTTTGTCTAGTTTTGAAAGCGTTGTTTTAGAATTGTGTCAAATTTCACATACACCCAACAAACTTAAAACACTAGAGATAGGTACGTCTCAATGAAAACCGTGAAGCAAATGGATTTTCTTGAATAACTTTTGCGCGGCAAATATTTAAAAGGAGCCTAGAGAAGAAACAATAGAATTCATTATTTTATGTACTCAATTCGATAGAGTCAGTGAAAAGACAAATTATAATTCGGAATTTTTTTTTAGGTGTTTTACGTCTCATTCAAACAACGATAATTTTGAAATTTAATTGTAACACTAAATTTAATTCAATAAAATGATGACTATAAATTATAAATACGTACAGTGTGTTACGCATAGGCTCAACTATATAATGGAAAATAATGGAGAGGCATTACATATATTAAAAAATAATAAAACACATTTATACTTATTCCACATTTAATTTGTTAAGATTAAGCGTTTACGCTCATCGCTCCTCTCTTTAGTTCGGTGAGAGTAGGATAAGACTAGAACAGGACTTGTGATTGACTAGTTGCTCTCGCTATAATACATCGCTTATACGACTGAAAAAAATGTTGCTCGTACTAGGGCTGGAGCCCGTGAGGTCCGTCACGGAAGCCAACGACATTGACCACTGCAACACGGACAAAACAAATATTTGTCAATTATCACTATTTAAAGATTGACAGGCACATGCGGTTGTGATGTTATCAACTACTTGGATGCCAATTTATAATATCTATATATATAAAAATGAATGTTTGTCTGTCTGTATTTCCGCTATGGACTACTAAACCGCTCGACCGATCGATGTGAAACTTTACAAATTTATTGAGTACACTCCCGCAATGGTTTTTGGCCTACCGACCCTCCCCCAACCACCCCCAACCTACACCCACCAATTTTTTTTGTTAAACTTTACGAATTTTTCGAGTTCACTCATTCGAAGGTTTCTGGCATACCCCTCAATACGCCCCCCAAACCTCACCCCACCAAACAACCCTCCTCCCCCAAAAATTGATATCGATTTTTTACAAATTTCTCGAGTACACTTCCGCGAAACTTTCTGGCGTACACTCAAATTGACTTAAATTGAATTGAATATTTGTGTAATGTCTTTCCTTCAAATTTATTTTAGTTGCTGGCGTAGCAACGCGCGCAGGGTATAGATAGGTAACAGCTAGTATAGATATAAAATCAAATACACAAAAAGTCTGAGTCTACTTCACTTTAAATATCACGAATGAAGGTCATGTATCTAAGACCGTGAAAATTCCACTATTATATAATTTGTGGTAGCCTTTTGACAGTAGTTTTCCATGGTATGTAAATTTACAACATTGTTAAATAAGTAATTTGACAGTGTATGGAACTATACGTAATTTGACTTACACAATAATTATTAATATGTAAGAGTTATAATTAATATTTGATAGTTATTGTGCAGTGATAATGACATTTCATAACATTGTCAATGAAAAAAACCAGAGCTGTGGAGTCGATAAAAAAAAGTCCGACTCCGACTCTAGCATTTACCAAAACCACGACTCCGACTAAATAAGGGTTAATATCGTCACTTTTTTTCCCTAATTTTCCTATATATGTATGGTATTCAATTAAATATCAACACTATCAATACGGCCAAAATCCAAATTTGACATATTAAATGCAAAAATAAAAAGTCGAAACTTCAAAATTTCTGACTCCGAGTACGACTCCGGCCAAAACGCCACGACGATTCCGACTCCGACTCCACAGCCCTGAAAAAAACTCTACTTTACTCTGTGGTAGTATTTTGGCAGTATTTTTCCATGGTATGCAAATTTACAACATTGTTAAATAAGTAATTTGACAGTGTATGGAAGTATACGCAATTTGACTTACACAATAATAATTATTTTTGATAGTAACATTTCATAACACTGTCATGGAATATTACAAAAATTTGCCAATATAAGTTTGATCGTGTTCTTCATTGCATGCCAAGAAAATTTACTTGCGTAATCAAACGTGGTATTTACCTCCATTTAAAAATTGTTTAGAAATAGTTAAATAACGGAAATGACATTCAGTTATGCTTATATATTCTTGTTGAGTTAATTGCGATGATCTTTGAAAAAGTTTAACAATAGTAAATGTCTGCCATAATCAATCTAGATTGTTTAAACTTTAAACAATCACCTATGTTACTCATTGTTTTCATTAAAATCAGCCCTGCTGTTGAATTGAACGTACCAAAACAGTTTTTTTTTCATGTATTATAAACAACTAGTATTGCTACCCGGCGTCGCTCGGACTAAGCGACCAATAATTATTTAATGTTATACCATTCGACATAATTATATCACAAAATCTAACATCCAAAATAGAGTTAAAATAAAATCACAAACTTTATTTAATTTGATGACAGCTCCCATTCTCGCCCATTGAAATGTCAAAATTCAAGGAAAAAATCTACTGTCTAGCCTCTCGTTCCTCGGCAGTTTCACCCAAATTAAACGATCTTTTCCGTTTTGACATGGCTCTAAGAGGAGCAAACTATTTGCTCTATCAATATTTTGCAAAGCAAGCAATGCCAAGCAAGGCAGAGTAACAACTGTTCCCAGTTTAGAAGTTTATGTCCGAGTATAACCAGTACAAACGTCGCGTTTCCAGCCCGTCCGAGCGCGTCCGTCGTTTAGACTTTTCGAGCTAGAATCCGTCCATCTTGACCAATGGAAAAGCGGGCTACAAAGTTTCAATAATTTGGCCAATAGGATTGGCGCTTATTTGACAATTACAGACATACATCCCCCGTTTCGGTTTTATATATAAGACTAGCTGTACCCTGCGCGCGTTGCTACGCCAGCTATCCCCAGGGGGGATTGGGGGGTGGGTAGGGGAGGGGTGTACGCCAGAAAGTTTCGCGGAAGTGTAGTAGAAATTTGTAAAAATTCGATATTAATTTTTGAGGGGGAAGGGGGTTGTTTGGCGGGTTGGGGTTTGGGGGGCGTATGAGGCGGGTATGCCAAAAACCTTCGAAGGTGTGAACTCGAAAAATTCATGAAGCTTAAAAAAAAATTTGGGGGTGGAGGTTGGGGGGTGGTGGGGGGGAGGGGTTGATAAGCCAGAAACCATTGCGGGAGTGTACTCAATAAATTTGTAAAGTTTCACATCGATCGGTCGAGCGGTTTAGTAGGCCATAGCGGACATACACACAGACATTCATTTTTATATATATAGATCAGCCTGGTTGTAGAATTGAACGTACCAAAACCAAAAGTATCATATAATTAAAGAAACGGTCTAACCAACTGAAAGAGGCGAAACACGTGTCACAGTTAGTAGCACAATACGTGGAATAATCAAAGTTATTTTAAAATTTATATTAAGTTTCATATTGGTTGCGGATAATTATACTCATGGTTTTTTTAAAATACTAGCTGTACCCTGCGCGCGTTGCTACGCCAGCAACTAAAAAAAATGTTCGCGGGAGTAATTATAAAGAAATTTGTATACTTCCATATCAATTGTAGGGGCGATTGGGGGGGGGAGGGGTGTACGCCAGAAAGTTTCGCGGAAGTGTAACTATAAATATCTATCTGTTTGCTTAAGTAAACTTTGCGATAGTAAGTCTGAAGATGCCTCTGAAAGAGGCGAGACACGTGCACAATGCGTGGAATAATCAAAGTTATTTTAAATTTTATACTAAAATGAACTTCCACAAAGTTACCGCCGAAACCATCGACAGTATCAATTTGAAGCTTATACGCTCTACACAAGTCTTTTTACGAGAACTTCACGTTTCTCAACCTGCTAAACCTCTCTGTTTTCGAAGAGATTGTATTTATAAGGAGAAGACTAAATTGTATTTAGCCAAGGGTTTCCCAAACTATGTTCTGGCGAACCTGAATAAGTATTCCGTGATAGTTTAGAAAGTTTTTATACTGCAGCAGATCTTCTTTTTAAAATTGGAAGGCGAGTGATGATAAAACTCCACTGATATTTATGACATCATGTAATTAGGTACAGGTAGATGACCATTTTTTTCATATATTGTTTTAAGTCTTGTCAGTTTAATGACAGTTGCCAAGATTGACAAAAAGGTTAGCCCCGCTTGTAAATATTATTTTTAAATCTGATAAAAAAACAGCTCGAAAATATTAGAAAATGTATATAAATTACCCCACCTAAGTGTTCCATCGCAGAAAAAGTTGGGTAAGCCCTGGCTTCGTCAATTGCTCTTGCTACGTCCCAATTTAAGGATTGCATAGGTGAGAGCTCGTTTCAGTCACCGAAAGCCAGACGACTTTTGTGACGGTGCAATGTTGCACCGATCTCCCATTTATATTCTAGTAATATGCAATATTAACATACATATACAAATTTTACATCCGCGTACATGATTTGACTCTTTCGGGACATAAACCAAATGTATTCTAATTGCAAAGCGTATCGCTTATGGCTAAGCTACATGCTATAAAATAATATTTATTTGAAATTTCACTCTTAATAATTTACTAGTTTTATGTCAAAATATGTTGAAGAATTTAGACCAATTAATTTGGGCCATCAAACACAAAATGTCACCGATTTCAATTCGATTGCAAATGTAAATGATTCACACAAATAGAATGAATAATGGTTAATTAATAATTAATTGAATCTCATTAGTGCTACCAAAACAATTAACTAAGACTATTCAATGTATTATTGTCGTTATAATGAAGTTGTTATTGATCAATAATATTGTTGTTTTTAGGATAAATATAAACACAATCAATTAATGACAATTAACCAGCTCAAAGAGTAGCGATTGATTAATAAAACTTGAATTTAGTTTACAGTGAAATTCCTATTATTTCTCCCAAAAAAGGGACGACTAACAAATTATTATTCTTTATTAATGTCGATTTAAAAAAACATGATATAACGTTAGGAGAAATTATGCTCAAATTAGAATATTTTTTTCAACCACATCCGTTGCCAATATGGAGCATATGAATTACCAATATACGCCAGATTTCAGGAGATAAAAAGGAGATAAAAAATAATGGAGCTTGGGCAGGACTTGGTTAAAAATGATCTGTGTGAGCCATCTTCAGGTTAACATATTCGAACAATATCTTCGAAGCGACAATTTTAAATGGAAAATTTAAAGGGGAAGATGTACTGTTGCCGCGCATCCCAATGATTCCGACATATATGCCATTAAAATTGAAACGTTTTTCGTTTCCGGTGCACCTAGAATTCGCAATGACCATCAACAAAGCACATGGACAAGTGTGTTGAGTTAATTTGGAAAACCCATGTTTTTCTCATGGAAAGATGTATGTGGCCAGCTCACGCATTGGAAAACCATCTGATTTATTCGGAAACGCACCAGACAGAAAAATAACAAAATATTATGTATTCTAAAGCACTTCAATGAACAGAATGAAAACACAAACAATTTATTTCTTTGAGCGGGATCGCAACGCTTGCCGGGTACTGGCTAGTTATTTATAAAACAAAGTAAGATTGCATGATTCGTTTATGATTGGCTGTCGTTGGGCTCTTCTCTGATTGGTCAATGATACATATTCTTTTTTCGTACGATTCAAATATCAAAAAACAAACGAACGTAGTTTTCTTCCATCACGACAGAATAATTTGGAATTCTTTTTGAATTTGTTTTCGTAGAGCTGTGATTATATCAACACAAATACAGAGCGAGTTCTATGACAGCTAGTCGCGCAAACTACGATTTTTAAATGAACTTAATTTGAAAAATCAGTAAATTGACACTGTATTATCAAGGTATTATCTACAATTCCAATACTACATTACCGGTTTAGTCATGTTTTGTCGATAATAATAGTCAACAGTGAGAGAGGACTTTCACATTCAAAATTAACATTTGCTTTCCGTTGGGTGAGTCAGTCGACCACCACTGCCACTTTATCTTAAATATCTATCTTAATATTAGTGATACAATGTGTAAACTTTTGGTATTCTTAAATCATTATTGAAAAAAGATATAATTTTTATCGACTAGTTTCGTCGCAATTAAATAAAAAAGAAAATAAGTCGGATCATTATTGGCCGAAAACCATTTGTGTATATCGTCGCTACAAATTGCCAGGATTCAAACTTCACTGCTTATACGTGGATAAGATCTTATCTCAAACGCGCCTCTTTGAAACGTACGCTTCAAATCAAACGGATGCTTTTTTCATTAAAAGGTGTAGATAAGCGCTCACGCTTATAGTTTTAATTTTGCCAGTCTGCCATGAACATCAACGCGAACACCAATATGTAGGAAAACTATCGATGTATAAAGATATGTTGAAGCAGTAATGCACAACCTGTGGCCCACAGTGACATATACCAATCAAATTTTTTCTTCAGATCTTTTTACGGAAGATCTAAGAACGATATCGATAATCAAATCAGTTCTACCCATGCGGCCCTCGAACTATCTTAGAATTGATTATCTGGCTGGGAGATTCTGTCGGGAGAGAAGTCCCAAAAAGGTGGTTGATCACTGTGTTAAAGCATAATATAACATTTTTTAAATCTATACCAATAAAGCCATAACACGGGGTATTTTTAGACACCCCTCCGTCAGACGCGTTATTTTTCACCGACCGTCTTTCAAAGGTTAAGCGATCATTTATTGATAATTGCTTTTCTGTTATAAGTTACAAGGCTGTGATGTTACTGGTTAGCTGTTTTGTGAAAACTGTTGGGGAAATAATAAAGTATTTCCACTTATTATCCTATTACTCGATGCCAGTTTACGAACGTTTACTTGGAAGTTATGCTCAGTTCCTTTTCCGGGTCGTTATCAGCTAAACATCAATTTGATTGCAAGTTATCTTTCATCATGGTTGCCGTTTAGCTGAATCTTTTAATTGCCATTGCTGTATGGCTTTAAATTGCTCTTTGCGTCGATTTATTCCATTACTAGCTGTTAATAGCTGCATATTACTTGAATTGCGCAAACTTGTGATTTCCTGTGTTAGATAATATGCTCACTGTTTGGTCCTGTAGCCGAAGAGTCAGTCATTGCTAGAATTCCGTCAATTTGGTAGTGAGGCTACGGGCTCAAATTACTTACTGGAAAAAATAGTATCTTATTTATATAAAACCGAAACGGCGTATGTATGTCTGTGGGTCTGTAATTCCCTTTTGCATTGTTGGTCATTAAGTTGCCATAAAAACGAATATGAAAGAAAATATGTTTGAATTTTTATCGGCGAAGACATTTAGTCAAAATGTATTAAATTAGTCTTCTACTGACTTTTCCCGGCTTTTATTAATATAATAATGTTTATTATTTACGTGAAGGTATTATTTGACATTTCTTTGACAGTAAATTAGATTTTTTCCTTGAATTTGGAACATTTTAATGGGCGAGAATGGGGCTGTCATCAAATTAAATAAAGTTTGTGATTTTATTTTAACTCTATTTTGGATTTATTGATTGAGTAGGCATTTACTTGGTAGAACTCCATTATAATACGGAAAGAAAAATAACAATGTATTTTAATTCTACATAAATTATTTTTAAATATTTGTTGATAGCTATTTCGGCTTACGCCTTCGTCAGAACTATTTAAAAATAATTTATGTAGAATTAAAATACATTGTTATTTTTCTTTCCGTATTCTATTTTGGATGTTAGATTTTGTGATATAATTATGTAGAATTGTATAACATTAAATCATTATTGGTCGCTTAGTCCGAGCGACGCCGGGTAGCAATACTAGTATTATATATTTATGTACATACAAAAGGCTTGTGGTTTATAAAAATAATGTAACACATTTTTTGTACAAATCTTACAATGATATCAAATGATCGGGACCGGTTTCTGTAACCGCGATAGTCTTCAATAGAGTTCTGTTCAGTCTTCCGTTAAAAATTCCTTGCGGTGAGCTAGCCGGTCATTTTTCATTCAATCATGTCCGTTCCCAATGTGGAGCATATGGATTCCAAATCGAGTTTATCTCTATGGAATTTTAGACAGCACAGGCAGAGATGTCTCCGAGCATATATCAATAATACTATTGAATAGTGAAACTGCCAGGGCTAGGCTTCGGACCCGTGCGTTCCGCACCCTAAGCCAACGACCTTAACACTCGACCATGGACCCTGCAATATATTTTAATCTTAATTTACATTCTTGAATTTTCTGTTAGTTAAAACACCATTCGATTGATAATTATGAACGTGAAAACAAGGTTCAGGCATAGAGAGGGTGACTAGCTTACGATAACGTGTGTCTTTACTCAATCGTCCCTTTCTAATCTCCTTTCTAGTTAACAGACTTACAATCTATTCTATTGAGCTTTTAGGAGTCTAAAAATAAGAAGAATCCTACTTTTCAGTGTGGGTAGTAACTTTTCATTCAATCTCTCTTTTAAGTCTCAATCGGTCAATATTATTAACTCAATTATAAATTAGTTGTCGCTGTGAAAACATGTTATGGAGGCATATATAACACCAAAAAGAATATTTTTAATCAACAAAGTCCTCCTAATTAATTACTTTATGTACTACCATAATATATTAAACAAGAAAAATGTATTTAGTTTGATATATGACAGTATCATTGTGTAGTGTTTAATGGACGTGGTAAACGTAGCAAATTAAATATAAAAATATTACATCTGCGAATAGCAAACAAAATACTGTTAAATAAATCACATACATAAACATTATTTTAATGTTGACATAAAAAAAGATGTTAATACATGCTATTATGCACAATTATTGATATTATAAATAATTTAAGTCCATAGAATTGTTGTGTCTAATGCGTTTCTCACGAACTTTTTAATTTGTGTCTATGTTATTGTTTTGTGTCATAAATAATTTTATTTATTACATTAAATTAAATTAAATTATATGTGTCATTCTTGGTAAATTATTCCACCTTATAAAAAAAATCATAGGAAAAAAATATTCATACTAACGATCCTGGAATAGTTTCAATGGATTCGGCGGTAACTTTGTGGAAATTCATTTTAATATAAAATTTAAAATAACTTTGATTATTCCACTTATTGTGACACGTGTTTTGTCTCTTTCAGAGGCATCTTCGGACTTACTATCGCAAAGTTTGCGTAATAAAGCAAGATTGATGATGAATATTTTATTGAGTCTGTGGTGCAGTGGTCGACGTCGTTGCCTGCTTGACGAATTTATTGTTCGAGTCACAGTGCGAGTAGTATTTTTTTTCAATTTATCCGTTCAAAGGCATGGGTTTTTTGTCTTAATCCTAAAAAATCATGACCGCCACGCCACACACAAAAGACACCAATCGGAGCCAGCCAAAATACTTCTGTCTGTCTAATTTTGCGAAAATTGTCAAAAATTGACGCAAGAGTGAGGGTATCAATCACAACAGAATATAAATATTCACTTTTTACGGATTAAAATTCAATGACAATAAATGATAAATCTGACGTCACGCCTGCTCACGCGTCGCAAACTATCGAACGTGGATAAAATATATCATCAGGCCTGTGGAGTCGAAAAAAAATACGAGTCCGACTCCAGCATTTACCAAAAACACGACTCCGACTTAAAAAAGTTTAATTTCATCACATTTTTTTCCTAATTTATGTGTATTCAATTAAATAACAACCAACCAATCCGTCCAATAGCCCAATTTAACATATTATGTGCAAAAAATAAAAAGTTTAAATTTTTTCAAAATTTCCGACTCGGACTCCGACAGTCCTGCAAATTATAATGAAATGCGGGAATCTTGATTTTGCCTCAAGGAACATTCCTTTATTCCAGCGGTATATTTGTTAACTGATGTATTTCATTATTAAAGCTAATCCAGGCATTGCTAGTATTTAAATTGAAAAAAATGTATGAATGTGGAAACGCGTATGAATGTGGAATGTCACGGGCCCCAGAAAGGTTAAGATTTTTCTTATATAAATGAAAAGAATTTCATAATACATTTTGATACTGTATCAATTATCATTGAATACAAATATTGTTTCAGATGGTTCAGGAGATTCAGGAGATGACGACAATTACAGAACTGGAAGTGGAGTTGTGAACATCATCAGACGGCGCGCCAGAAAAAGCTGCACACCAAAACTTGTCCTCAGAAGAGTTCCAATCCTGTCATGGCTACCTAAATATCGATTACCGGATGCCGTGTCAGATCTTATTG
Source organism: Himalopsyche kuldschensis (assembly GCA_028554975.1). Taxonomy (NCBI): domain Eukaryota; kingdom Metazoa; phylum Arthropoda; class Insecta; order Trichoptera; family Rhyacophilidae; genus Himalopsyche; species Himalopsyche kuldschensis. Next base: position 7,132,756 of record JAHFWI010000005.1, read on the forward strand.
CTGGTAAATTTTAAACATTGGTCAAAAGTTAGAATTATTAGGATTCCCTAATTGATGCAAATTTTATGACTTAATAGCGCAATATATAATGAATATTCAATTGTTTGCTTTAATCCTTAGTGTACGTTCTCAGTGCGAACGAGCTACGCTACGCCAGAAGCAGCGCCGCACGCCTCCACTGAATCCGTACTGTCAGGCATACTTGTTATGAATTGATCAATTTTGATGATTCCATCATGCGTATCTTCAACGGATAAGGGAAAGAAATAAGCCAACAGTAATATTAAGTTTTAATTCCTTAAAAAAATATCAAAGTATTTTAGTACTGTATCAATATATTCTACGCCAGTACATAATATCTTAGTTAATGTCAATTTAAACATATATTTATATTATAATGTAATTGAAAACTATCAATATTTTATAATTGAGGATTTCGACTGGTTGTTCTTGATGGCATTTCGATATCAAATTAAAATTATTTGAATTTTGTACTTTTTCATGAGATTTGTCACTAACGACCCAGGCTTCGCCGTTTGGCATTTTCAGTCGTTTTTAGTGCACGAATGACATCAGCAAGATGAAGTCATGCCAGAATGCGTCATTTTAAGTTTATTCCTGCACCTGAAATGCCTGAAGATGCCGAAAGGCGAAACCAAACAACTCAAATTTTATAATTATTATGGTAAATGTCATTAGCTTCCGTGATGGATCACCTGGGTTCGAATCGCAGTACGAGCAGATTATTTTCAGTCGATTTACCGATTCTGCTCGAAGGCAATGGGTGTTGCTAGAAATTCCTTTCCCACCCTCCTTCCTATCCCAAAGAGCGACTCATAGCGAGAGCGATTAGATAACCACTAGTCCTGTCTTAGTCATCGTATCCTTCAATCCCTACTCTCTTCGAAAAAAAAGAGAGGTTGAGTAATTGAGTAACAAGCAGTTCTCTTCGAAAAAAAACATTTGTTAAAAAAAATATACATGTACAATTTTTATAGAACTTAAATACATTCGTACTTTTTCACTGTGTTATCAAAAATATATTATACTTATTTTCAACTGTGAACCCACCGTTGCTAATTCGCGGGCCACAACTGGTCCACGAACTGGCATTTGAGTAGCACTGTTCTTATACATTGACTATTCATAAAATATCATATGACCATTCTAGGACTAACCGTGGGCCTGACGGTAATCCCTCAAGCTATTGCCTACGCAAGTGTGGCTGGTCTTCCGCCTCAATATGGTCTCTACTCCTCATTCATGGCGTGCTTCGTCTACACGATATTTGGTTCCTGCAAGGATTCACCGATTGGACCCACCGCTATTGCAGCCATCCTCACGAGGGAAAAACTTCACGGACTCGGGCCAGAGTTTGCAGTTCTGCTTTGTTTTTTGTCAGGATGTGTGGAACTGCTAATGGGGATGCTTCAGTTAGGTAAATAGAAACATTTTCAAAACCCACTGCTGACTTCATTTGGATATTTAAATACTGATATTCCAACAAGCACCTTCAGTAAACATCTCAAATTATTTTATTTACATATTAATAAAAATAATTAAACATTATTAGTACTTATTCCATATAAATTTTATTGAATCAGGACCGATTTCGCTGATGGCGAGCATTGTCAACTGATAAGAAATACAACGAAACAGTCATATTTATACAAAAGATAAGTAAAAATTACAAGGTATGACAAACAATTGGTATTAGAACTAAGCAAATAAATTGAAGCTAAATAAATACAAGAAGAATACACTATGATTAAAATGTTGAAGACCTCTTAGCAATGCAAGCTATTACATCAAAAATCATTTACATAAGTATGAATTACCATTAACAAAGTGAAAGATCAAAAATAAGTGCATTTAATAAATTTTAATAATTTCTTATCAGTTGACAATGCTCCCCATGAGCGAAACCGGTCCTAATCCAATAAAATTTATGTGGAATAAGTACTAAAAATCTTACAGTGAACACCTTAAAAGTGATATTTACATGTATTGTTAACCCTTTGCACTCCACAATATATTATTTTTTTCCTTCCAGCCACTCTTCAATAGATTTGAAAAATTGATTAATATCACAGGGTTTGCGTATTTATTAGTATGGTAAAGCAAAATACCGGAAAATAAGCTTACGACACGTTAAAAACTTTAACTAAGGCCCACAATCCAATAAATACAGTTATTGCAATAAAGATAATTTACGATTAATAAAAAATATTTTTCCAACCACCTTTTTCTACATTGTCGAGCAGGACTTGGACATGGAAGTTACATATTACCTATACGTTGTCAAGCTAGACTCCATATGGGAGTTAGACCCCCTAGAGACAGAGAAATCTAACTGATTTTTTTCAGGATAGCCAAATAACAGGTTTCCCCAGTAATTAATGTTACCTATTTATTAACAGATTTAAATAATTCAAATTGTCTTTTCATTATCTTGAGACTTTGTAAGCAGAAAGTGTGAATGATTTTCTAGCATACAGCAAACACATACACTCTCTTCTCTCTCTATCTCTGACAGTTGCAATGACCAAATAAGTTATGTAAATTTTTTTCTGTAGGTTTTCTGATAGACTTCATCAGTGGACCCGTCTCCGTTGGATTCACATCAGCAGCTGCCATAATAATCGCCACAACCCAAATCAAAGACATTCTTGGCCTCAGCTTCCCTGGTGGAAAATTCATCCAAGTCTGGCAAGGACTTTTTGAACACATCAGAGAGACGAAGCTTTGGGACACGGTTTTGGGAATCACTTGCATCATTGTTCTGCTGGTTTTAAGGGTGAGGATTTGAATATTGATGCATCCATGCCTAAGAGCATTAATCAAAGAATTGATTGAATATGTCAGTACTCGTATTTTTAGACTGTGAACACTAAAATAAAAGTTAATATCATTGGCCACTCAGCCACAGACCTGACATCAATAACATCTACATAGCTTTGATATGATTATTGCCTACAGCACGGGCTCTCAACCTATGGGTCGCAATCCCGAAGGGGGTCGTGACGGGTTTTCTGTGGGGTCACCAACTTATACAGTCAACTAAAAAAAATATATCATGTATTTTTGTTGATTTTTAATTAATTAAAACTCCTTTTTTCGATTGTATCGGGGTGGCGGGACACATGGCTTTTATAAAAAGGGATCGCCACCCGAAAAAGGTTGGGAACCTATGGTGTACAGTAAATGACTTGTTCATCTGACTAAAACACTTAAAAGACAAGGCAAAAGAGAGATATATACAATCCTGAAAAATAATCTTATTCAAACTTCTTTTGTTTACAGAAAATAAAGGACATTCGAGTATTGCCAGCCGATGGAAAAGAATCTTCCTGCCTGCAGAGGGTGGCATCAAAAACCCTGTGGTTCCTCTCAACCAGCAGGAATATCCTCGTGGTGGTTGTTTGTGCAGCCATTGCTTACTCATTCGATCTTCGGGCGGAGTGCCCCTTCGTTTTGACAGGTGACTGAACTTAAAATTTAAATCATTGAGTGTACCTACTTATTTTATTTCAAATTTAACTAGTTATTAAGTTGAACCAACATTGAAGGTAAGAACATTTTTAACCCAATCTGTGTAACCATTTTCGAATGACTGAAATTTAAACGGAACTCAAAAAGAACTGGTCTTTCAATCTTGCTTTTAAGATAGGGCAAAGATAGAAGTCAGTAAAGGAGAAAGTTAACTAAATGTCCAATCTAGACCCTTTTTCAGAATATTATAGGGTGGAAGGGTACAGGGTGAGAAGATAGGGTAAGAAAACATCCCAAGCATACATGCCATTGGATAAGTGTTATTTTTAGAATTCAATGTCCTGACTGTACAATCAAGCGTTGCCACTTGATTACAAGATTAATAATATCGATGATATCATAATGTGTATTTTCTTTCCTTTAAAAGGGGATTTATTAACAATTTTCTATATGGAAATATTCCCCATATTGTTGTTTATGAAATGTATTCAATTGAAGATACATTTTGACAGGACATTCATAAAACAATGACCTAAAATAGTTACCAGTTGATTATTAACCACTATTAAAAATTGACAGATATTTTTTTAAACACTGTCAGATGATTCCGAAAAATCACTTTGATTGATTGATTCACTTGTCAATATATCATCGTCACTTTCATCATCTACACCAGTGGTTCTCATGGAAAATTGCACCGTGGCCGCATCGTAAACATAAGTGGTCCTTTAAAAATGTCTGGTGGCCGCACCAAATTTTTGTTTCGAGTCTGTTGAGTTTGAGGTATGTCAAATGGACCTACACATGCTTGTCAATTTACTATTGGTTTTAATTGTATACGAAATATGTCATTTTCATAGTCTTTATTGAGAAATTAACTTGTAAAACCATATTTTTTTGATATCAATATTTTCTATGAAGCTGTTGGTGGCCGCAGACAAATCCTCTGGTGGCCGCACATGAGAACCACTGATCTACACGAAACATTTTGGGCTAAAAATAAAATATATAAATCTTAAAAGTATTAAAAAAAAACCACTAATTATTCTAAATCCGGGCAAAACTATCAAATGGTAAACTCCATAAAAACTGATATTTGGTTTACATGGTGTATTACAAGCTTATATTCCAACAATAATCAAAAATAGTTTGTACCGTGATAATGTAAGTTTATAGAATTCAATTGTTTGTACAATATGTAACCATATCAAAACAATTCCTATTTCTTATTTGACAGGTCACGTGAAAGCCGGTCTGCCAAACATCACGCTGCCCCCATTCGAGTCAACAGTCGGTAACCACACGTACAGTTTTGTGGACATGGCATCGAGTATGGGATCTGCCATCTTTGTCATACCGTTACTCTCGATATTGGAAAATATCGCCTTGGCAAAAGTATTCTGTAAGTTATAAAATAACAATCCAATGTCACATTATTACCTTATCAAATTTAACATACGACACAATTAACAATCAAATTCTGTGACACAGGACAATTTAAAATTGTTCAATTAATGATAATTTAAATTTTCAATGTTAGATTCAAGATAATTCATAGAAATTAAGCCTAATATAAAAATTTGATTCTGCTGATTGAGCTTTGTTCTGTTGGTTGTATTTTTAGATTTTACACAACTTATTTTATATTCTTAGAATTGTATTTTATATGGAATTAATGAGTCACAGCTATTCACAAATAATATATAAAATATTCAATGTGCTATAATTTCCATATGCATATTTCTTGTAGCATGAGCAACAAGCTAATCACCTTTCCTGTCTTAGCCTTATTCTTTCTATCCCTACTCTCATCAAACTAAAGAGAGGTTGAGTGACTGAGAAACAAACAGTTCTCGTAGAAAAAAATTAAAATATGTTGAGATATATCCATTAGCAGATCATATGCTTTACATTAAAAGACATGTCCTTATATGTATATATATTCATTCAAATATTATTTTTAACTTATCTGATAATAAAACGTCTCGTAGTATAGAACCATTCTGACAATGGCGTAAGCCAAAATAGCTATTTTTTCATCATGTTATAATGGAGTTCCACCAAGTAAATCAATATCTCGAAGTTTGTTTGACCTATGTAAACATGATAACAATTGTCAATTTTTAGTATCATGTTAACCATGTCTGATGGACTTGTTATGAAGGTTATCTCGACAGAATTATTCTACGAGAACTGCTTGTTTAATCTCTATTTTTGCGGAGACAGTAAAGACGGAAGGAAAGGCCTGGGTCAGGACTAGTGTTCAGATGGTGGGAGAGAATTTTGACAATATTTTGATTATATCTTTTCAGCTGACGGTAAGCCCGTGGATGCGACCCAAGAAATGATGGCCATCGGCCTGTGCAACATTGCTTCCTCGTTTGTCAGCTCCATGCCGGTTTCGGGTGCGTTATCGAGAGGAGCTGTCAATCACGCGTCCGGTGTTAAGACCACATTCGGAGGAGTTTATACTGGCATATTGGTTTTGCTGTCTTTACAGGTAAGAATATCGGTACCTTCCGTATATCTTCAATTGTGAAAACACCACACCATAAATAAGCATCAATTGCTTAGAAGCCACCCGTTTTCAACTGTCTATTTTCCATGTCAACTACCCGGAAAATCATTTTACACTCTCATTTTTATTGGCATTCATAGAAAAGTGAAAAAAACACCTTTTAAATTCGAAAATGATTTTTATTTCCATGCTATTTCAAAACCGTTAAAAAAATTGTTTTAAATACCCTATAAAAAAGTTGAGTGTTATTATTATTATTGTTATTTTCAAAAAACCCTTTGTAAATTTCGAAGCATGGAATTGTGTAGAGATATAAAATGCTCTCTCAAACATGTCTATTTGCTTAAGAATTTCGACTGAGGGTGCTTGATAGAATTTCAATATCAAATTTGAATTTTAAGTACATCCGTGCCTGAAGATGCCGAAAGGCGAAACCCGAAACCCGGGTGGTTAGCGACAAAACTCATGGAAAAGTTAAAAATTCAAACGATTCAAATTTGATGTCTATATGCATTGTATACTTGCACTTACTGATATTCAGCTATTCTCTTCTCACTCTGACTCATTATGTCAATCGATCAAACTTTCCAATAATACAGTACCAACCCTAGTGACATTGTTTCACTCGATTTCAAATAAAACGAGAACGGCTCAATATAATGATTTCATAACAATCAATCACATTACATTCAAAAGATATTTCTGCATTAGGTTTCAGTAAAAAATAAGATATTTATTCAGTGACATTTGTCATTAAAATTCACTTTTAGTGACATTTAAAATAACTTTAAAGAGTTAACTGTCACTTCTTGGTGGAAAGGCATTATTTTAAGTTCCAATGATATGTGGAATTGGCACTAAATAAATGTGTTTTTTTTATTTGAAGATATTGTGTTGTTTATATAGTGGACTTTTGGGTTTAACATACACATTCATTAGTCCGCTTTATTGAAGTATTGTTGTATTTTATTCATGCATCTACTTGGCCAAAACATTGGCTACACAGATTGTTTTACACGGTAGTAATTTAAATAAATATATTTGTTTGACAGTACTTCACACCTTACTTCTACTTCATTCCCAAAGCGTCGCTAGCAGCTGTCATCATCGCTGCAGTTGTCTTCATGGTAGAGCTGCATGTCATCAAACCTATTTGGCAAACCAAAAGTAAGTGACACACTAGACCAGTTCATTAACTAACCTGTCAAACTATTGAAGAACCGATATATTGATTTTTTAAATTAAAAAACATTGAATATTTAGTAATGGTTATTTTTTCTCTACAGAAATAGACGTCATACCTGCAGTTGTGACCTTCTTATCTTGCTTACTGATTCGTTTGGAGCTTGGAATCGTCATTGGAATATCAGTCAATTTGCTGTTCTTACTCTATGCATCGGCCAGACCAAGTGTGCATGTCAACAAAGCAGTGGTAAGTCCAACCACACCGATGAAATATCACAAACTATCACAGATATCCACCAAAAAACAGAATATATTTGTCAATTATTTCAGAGCATGCCGAGCGGTATAGAATACCTGGTAATTACACCTGACAGGAGTCTGGTGTTCCCATCTGTGGAGTATGTACGAGGAGTAATCAGCAAGGCAGGAATCAAGCATGCGATGTCGAGACTGCCAGTGGTATTGGACGCAACGCATATACAAGGCGCAGACTTTACTGCAGCTAGAGTAAGTTTCTATCATTTCTATCAAAATAATAAAAGTAACATCATGTCCCAGTTACCAATCCTGTAATGCTCGAGCAGTCAACGCGATTGAGAATTCATCATATTCAGTCTTGGTGGTGAAAGGTGCAATGGTGCACTGATGCCCCGGGGATTCATATTCAAGCAATAAGCAAATTCAAAATATATGTTCTAATTTACTCCATTCAAATATTGAAGGAAGTGATGATTCACACATTTTCAGTGAACAGCACCAAAATAATGATAATAAAAATATCTTTGCCAAAGTCAGCCGATAGCATGCAAGAGGTGCATTTTCTATTGTGCACCAAGCAGAGTTACATAGCAGGCCGAAAAGAAAACCTTTTTTGATGTCACGCTAATATTTACACACTGTCTTGAAAAGTGCTGCTCATTCAGCACCGAGATCTCCCTGGAAAAGATTTATGAACTATGAAGAGATTTGCCAAATGCATGTATCTTCCACTAGCATGTCGCATATATATTGTAACGTTTAGTAAGGTTTAAGTCCTTCCCGGTTCAGCTCTTAAGCAGTAAAGATTTGGTTGCTAATTTAGATATACGATAACCCACAAAACTTTTAGCGTTGAACATGATTTGACAGAATGAGACTAATCATAACTGTATTCATTTTCAGGGCATCAAATCGCTGATTGATGACTTCCATGTCCGGGGGCAGTCCTTAATATTTTATAACTTAAAACCTTCAATCGTGGACATATTCCAAGGAGTCCAACCGAGGGAATTCAAATCTAGCAGGTGTCCAGCCGCTTTGGACATCTTGTTGAAGCAGGCAATCGCTTCGGCAAACAGTGCTGACAATCTAAGCATCATTACAGCTCAGATATGAGATACTTAACTATGTTAAACACGGCTTATTGGAATAAAGTCATAAAATGTTAAAAGTCATAATAAATACAAATTTACAACAAGTTTGAAATGAATTGACTTTCAGTGTTAATAAATATTATTACCATTGAAAAGAAATTATGAATTTATTACTGTCTGTTCAGTAATTGTTTTGTTTCAATATTTTTATAAACTTTTATAAAGAGGCCAAACCCAAAATGGATGATTGGAGAAATAATATGACATTACATATGAAATATGACAGTATTTTATCTTTTCACTGTTATTGGAAATATGTATTTTTTCTATATTTGAATTTCATTTCAGTTAATTTTTCTGACTTATTGAAACATTATAAAAGTGACATAGAAATGTCCGATACTGTCAAATCTGCATTATTGTTTCTTCAAATGTATTCCTATAACTAGATCGATGTATTTGATAACTACTAGTAATAGTGTATGTAAAATAAAAAATATCATCAATATGTCAATTGAAAAAATGTGTTGAGTGCATTGAACACGGTTCCGTGTCTGTGCAAAAATTGTAGTCACACGTTGATCACAGGAGCTGTGTTCATGTGGCCAACTTGTGACTTTGCATACGTGAAGTGAGATATAATATAAATAGATAAAATTTAGTAATAATTATGGTTTTGAAATTTAGGTATTTTTCAGGTTGTCTGGAAAATATGCGATATGCAGTTAAATAATTATTAAAATAAATGCTTAGTGAGTATGTACTTGTCATATTTTTTGTACACTCAATTATTAAGATAATGTATCTGAAAAAAACCTAGATTTAAATATAACTTAACTACTATATATTTAAGTAAAATGTGTATAAAGTGTAAATATGATATGTTGAACATGTACAATTTACTATCAAATAATAAAGATGCTGGGTCAGGTTTATTTTTGTAACTACAATAAAAATTTAAACTGTATCGATAGTTAAAGAGATTTTCAATTAATGTCAAAAATATAGAATTATTTTAATATATATATACATGAACAGCCACATTAATTTGTGGCCGATATATCTTAGGTAACATATTTTTTATTGACTTGTCTATTCAAACAAAAAAACATGTTAAATAAACGAAGTTATCAATTTAATTTTGTGATAATTTATCTTTTAGTTAGTTAAGTTCTTGACAGATGACTAAATTACTTTCAGGAAACCTTTTTCTGTAATATTATGATAATATGGACTTGATTTCATTGATGTTTAATTATATCTGTAATGTAAAATTTCTGCTAAAGTTCCTGTAAAAGATTTTTTTTTATTTAATTATGTTGCACAGTAAATGAAATGTTTCAAACAGAAATCAACAATTCTTGTAATTTTTTCTATTTATCAATTAAAAAAATTATCAATTTTGTAGAATGCCACATTTTTCATGTAACATATCATTCTATCATTTCCGAATTGAGATTAATGTAATCTCCATTTTGTGAAATCAAAATGGCAGCTGCCTAAATGGCAAACGTAAATAAATATCTAGTTCATTATGACCAGTATCTTACTAACTATTAATTAATTTGTAATGTCAGTATTAATTTTTTATTTATATCTACTTAGAAAATTTTAACGATAATTTTTGTAAGAAAAATGAAGCTTAAAGAGGCCTTAAATTAATCACTTTGAGTACAATAACAAATTGTTACTAAAACTAATTCATACCTGGTCTATTTTTTTTATATATTTTTGATGAAAACCTCTCATCTCCATCTTTCTTCAAAATACAGTAATTTTAAATGAGTACTTAAAATAAATGTTCCGTGTTTCCTGTTCTTTGATATATTCTTCATTTACCCTTTTAGCGCCCTCTGCCAACCAAATATTTACCAATCTGCCAGCGCAAAATTGAATACACCGTATAAACGACAATAATAAAGAAAACATTGTGAAACATTATTTATTGTTTGTATCTAAATAAATTTGTGTTTTGAATGTGTTAGTACGACAGCCTTGGTGAACCAATAAATTGGCACTGTGAGGCCAAAAGGGCTAATAGTTACAAAACCTCTTTACCATAGTTATTATTGAAGAGCAGAGACTGTCCTGTATCTTGTCACTCTCTTCTTCAACTGAATTCAGCAGTTGCTGATGATACAGTCAAAAATTTTGCAAGAGACAAAATCATAGAGACATTGTGCGATGGCCACAAAATCAAATTGCAGCAATATGGCCAATGAAGAAAAGATGATTTTAAAGATGGATATTTTCTATTTACACAATCTGGAAATTGAATATTTCGATAGACAATGTAACAAAACCATAGTGAATGGTAAAGATTTTGTTGGATTTCATATATTTTTTTTTGTATAATTTTTATATCCTTTTATGTATTCCTCAACAGTAAATAAATACGAATATGACTTTTATTTGACTTATCTCAAGAATTCTTTCTGGACTTTTGAATTATTTGAATTTTTTATTTTTCGGTTAGTTTTGTCCCTAACGACTAGGGTTTCACCTTTTGGAATTTCAAGTGTGCAAATAAACTTGACTGAAATGCCTGAAGATACCGAAAGGCGAAACCCGAGTCGTTGGCGATAAAAATAATAGAAAAGTACTAAGTTAACGATTCAAATTTATATTGAAATTTTATCAAGCACCTTCAGTCTAAGTCCTCAATTGTTTCTGGACTTATTTGTCAATCACAGAAGTGTCAAAAAAAAAACACAGATTCACAGTCTGAGATTGTTATTACATGGTCATATCTGTGTGACACATAAATCTGATGAAAGATATCACCATTTTTCATTTATCACAGATATTATGACACCTCAGGTCAATGCTTTGTAATCATGACTGTTTAATTCATAGACAGAGACGGTTATTACATGATCATGTATGTTACATAAAACTGATGAAAGTTATCACCGTATTTCATTTATCAGAGATATTATGGCACCCAGGTCACAGTTGTAATCATAACTGTCTTAGATAACATTATTGATACAACGGAATTGTCGACAGTTATTTGAAAATGGCTACACAGTATTTAGACCAGTGATGCAAAACCTTTTCGGCAGAAGGGCTAGCTTATCAATTTTCAGATTCTTTCAGGGCTGCATGGGTAAAAGTGATTAAATTATAGCTATTTAAGTGTATATTAAATTGTCAATTTTAATATTTTATATTGTTCTTCTATCGCCTGTAAAAAGTTCTGAATTGATATTTGTGTCATATTGGGCCGCATGAAATGTCAGTTTGTGCATCACTGATCTACACTGTTGTGATATACAAATATGACCGTAATATATGTTTGTTGAGCATTCTTTTGTACTTAATGTATGTACATAAGACAAATCGTGGGTGTAGGGACATACGGGCGAAACTACAAAAATGTCTGTTTTGAGTTAAATATGGCATTGTCATGCTCAAATGCAGTTCTATAAGATATAAAAATATGAAACTTATACGAAGATCTGTTTACCAGATATTGCTCGGCTTTCCTGCAAATCCGTAAGAACAAAGTATAACATTGAAAACTGTTTTGCCATTTATCTCAGTTCGTTATTTTTGTAATTTCGCCTGTATGTCTCTACATCCACGAAATAATATATGTGAAATATTAATAAAATCATGTGATTATTGATTCTTTGAGAATGATTTAAGATTAATTCATTACCTAAACCTGAATCTCTACCACATACTTGTATAAATATTTATTTCATTAATTTGCTTCGTAATATATAAATTAATTAAGAACTAATAAACCTTCTCGAGACAAAATTTCTAAAATAATATAAAGATAATCAAAAACTACCATATTATTTTGAATGATTCTGTGTGAATAAGAAAAATTAATAAATGTCAATATCTTGAATGGTTAATTAAGTTGAACACTGACATCCCTCACCGCATAGCTTATAATTTCCTTTCCACCTTACCACAACTGTCATATTATCTGAAAATGCATTATGGCTAGTTTGACTACTATTTTTATATTCCTGTAAGAAAAAGATCACTTTTATCACAAGATCTATTGCATTTATTTGAATGTTCACTAAAACTTAAATATTGTTTTTATTTTTTTGAATTGTGTTCTAATTTTTGTTCCAAAAATAAAACGAAAAACATACTAAATATTCTTAAGTGACAGGTCCACATAAAAATCAAACTCGGTGACGTTATAATATCACAGAAGAGTTCTTTTTTCATGTAAAAACCCTGGTGGTAGAAAAAAGTTAGAGTTACATTTTGAGCCACGGCACCCAGTTATTTGATCGAGTTATGGTAGATAAAGAATAAGAATAAATAAATATACATTAAGTAAGTGATTCAAATGTGTTGGAATGTCATTCAATGATGTGCCATCAATAATTATTTAGAGTTTATTTGAAATAGTCAAATGGATGACAGATTGATGATAGGGAACAAATCCAGATGACATCTTTTAAAAATACCAATTCAGTTTGTGACTTTCTCATACAATTCAAATGTAAATTTTCGATTTATAGCGTATAGTGCCAACCCGTAGTTACAGATACATCTTGTAGAAACAAAGAGAACTAATGTGTTAATTTTTAAAAGCTATGTCCCCAAAGAACAAAGCACCATTGATACCGTATAATAGAAATGTATTCTTTTAGTTCAACACTTTTTAAAATAGTATTTACCAATGTAGAAAAAACAATCACTTAGTAATTAAGTTTTGACCTGATTAAATCTATGTTCCAGAATCATTTCAAAAACCGAATGTAAAAATATCATTTTATTCAATAAAAATATTGTTTCAAGTCATTATCGTGTAAATTATTTTCTTGGACTATATCCGTTCCCATAAGACATCATAATCCTAACGGGCAGAAGTCATAAGGCTAGCTTGGCCTGGTCTGTTCTCCAATTTCCACACAACATCAAACCACCTCTCCCCAAATGTCCGATGCAAGCATTTACTCTCATCAACCAGATGGATTCCACTGCCGAGGATGTACTCAGCAAATCTACAGGGCGCTGGGAGGAAGCCAAGAGGCTACTGGGTGACAGAAAGTCTTGAGGGCTTTCCAGTGCATGAAGTGTCAAGTTACCTGATGAAATATTTAGTCCAAGTTAGCATTAAACTTATTAGATGACACCTGGAACTAAAAAGATTACTGTGCATCTTTTGTCTATGAGGCAAGACCTCGCATGAGGTAGAAATAATATTATGTTCAAGCACACATTCCAAACAAAACTTTTTATTGGAAACGCCATTTTTTTATGTGCCTATATAGAGGACAACTGTGACGTTTTTTGGTGTCAAATAAGAGGACACATGGTGTTGCTATGACACTATTTTTTACCGTCAAGAGATGCGAATAAAAAAAATCAATGAAACAAGTTTATTCGTTATTATAAATATTTATTCATTTAGTTTACAGTCCAATATTAAAAAGTACATCCATTTTATTTTGTATTACATAATGTAGAGTGAAATAACACCAATAGACATTCAAATTTCGTTTCAGTTCCTTTTAGAATAATAATATATTATTTAAGTAAAACAGCGTAGTGGAAATAATTTATTTATTTTTACTACAAAAACATTGAATATTTTTAAAAACCCACAATCATTATTAATTTCAATAAGAATGGCCCAAAAATATCTAAACAAATAACAGATATCTCATTTTTTTTTTTAGATTACGAGAGATACTTAAAGAATAGAATGAAATTATATTCAATGAAATCTGAAAAAAATTTGGCTATTTATAATTATTGTAATATATTTTTTAGTTTCCTTCAATTCAAACATTTATATTTAGGATTATTCTACCAAACAAAAGGAAATTCAACTGTCAATATTATAGTATTTTATACCCAATATTATCTATTGATTTACTCTATGGCATTTAGGCAATTTTGCCATTTTGCCGTGTACATATTTTGTGACAATTTCCTTTGTATTCTTTTTTAATACAAGAAGGACATCATTTAAACAAAAAGTCGATACGATGCCACAGTGGCAGTGTTGATTTAAATGCAATTTATCATAAAAAGAAAACGATTTTTATTTCGACACCAAATAAAATTTTCAAGCAATCAATGTGTCACAACATTAATCGGATACTGACTTTTTTACAGTTCATTTTTTAATTCAGTTAATATTGTTACATAATTTCAAGTAGTGACAGTATTGAATAAACTATTTATTGAAAAACACAAAAATCAATAACTACCATTGGATTGTTGTAGTTGAAAATTCAATAATAAAAAACAATTATAGCATGATAGATTTCTGTTAAGAACCTGTCATAAACACATAATGTGTCACCAGGGTGACCAGACTGAAAAAAAACATGGGATTCAAAAAATGTCTTGAGTTTTAAACAAAAATATGGCGTCCTGTTATAAAACAGAACTAACTGACACCTTCAAAAGACAGTGTTTGGTCACCCCAAGTTAAGGGGCAGCATACTGAAGAAATTATGCTAATTATGTGATTATTTTCCCAAAGAGTTCTAATAACAATGTTATAGAAATAGCCCCATGTTTCATAATCCTAGTCAATTATTCCTAAATGTATTACACCTAATAGATAAAATGATTCATTGTTAATCTACTTAAACCTTTATTCTTAGTAAAAAGATATTTGGTTTCACTTCTTTTTTAACCTTACGATATTTATAACAAATGAGCAGAATGTGTTTCTATTACATTGTAAATAATGTTATCACAAATTTTGAAATAATTGTTTATATGCGTGTTGACAACACCCGGGAAGAATATTGTGACAGACGTTTTTTTATGCTACGGCACATATTGCCATAGGATAGATACATTTTGTATATTTACTGATCCAACATTTTTGACTCTCATTTATTTACCAAAAATACCATAAACTCTATAGACAACCAAGTATTGATTAAAAAGACACCAATTTTAAAAAGCTATTATTAAGACTCACAATCATGACATCAAATAACAAACTTCATTCACTTTGGTATGCAACGTGGGTCAATGTTTGGAACCAATTACATTGAAAACAAGCGTTGTTTTAAATATGTCCATTCTTACCGTGGAGTATATGGACGCCTTATAGAGAATCAGAAAGACAAGTTTTAATAAGTTAGACGCTTTAAGTGTTAAGGTGTATGGTCTGCAGTCAAAATCTAATTTCAGGCGTAATAACCGGTTATCATTACAATTTGGTAAATTTTCAAGATATGCTCGGATCGGATTGACAATACCCAATAAATCTCCTTTATAATTAAATAGCCGTCTATAGGTATGGTAATGAATGGTTCGTCTTATTCATCTTGGCTTTGAAATTTTCAAATCTGATTGTGCAAAACTAAATGAAATTTATTTATAAATTGATAAATTTTCAAAACTTATTCAAAACTTCAACAACCATTACAAGTAAAAAACAGAATACAAAATGATGAAAATAAAAACATAATTCTAACATTATATCACTTTATATAAATATCTACATGTAGAGTCAGACCAAGAAATTAATTTTTCACATAACCAATATTTTTGAATTATTTCAGTTTAGATCCCAGACTTAATATAGCACAAAACATAACTGAAAGATTACTATTTCATTGAAATTTTAGCAGCTTCAGATCAGTAGAAAAAATGGTTCTACAAAACGCCACACTTTTTTGTGATAATACGTCAAAGATGGCTGGCTTGAAACGATAAAATAAATGTGTCGCATTGGCAATATAATCAACATTCTTGGTCTCTCTCTGTCAAATCAATGATCGTCATTAAAAAAAATGTGAAATTATTGCCGCTAGTAAAAAAAAAATCACAAACAATACGTATCAACTCTAAAAATTCAGAGGATAATAATAACTTCCCAGTCGGCAATAAAAAAAAAAAAGTGTATTGGCACAATCGAAGATGACAACCCTTAAAATAAACAACTACACTTGTTGGATGTCTTACGCTACTCTTAAATTCCTATTGTTTGACAATCAGGGTGACGTACAAGACTAAAATTAATTATTATTTCATTAATATATTTGTTATTACGATATTAATTAATAATTCTAGCTAGCAATGGAATTATATATGAGAATATTTTTTTCTACACTTCGATGCTAAATTATTTACAAAACTATTGTTTTACAACACCACATGCTACGTCGCCATTTTGTAATTATTTTTTCGGTGTTGTTGCAAAATTCATTGTTCCTTAACCGGCTTGTCACTTTATTCTAGTGAATCACTTCTAGTTCAAGGTTCACAAGCCAACACTAATTTCTCTTTTGAATACACAATAATTTGAAAAAAGAATATTTCAAATTTGACAATGTAGATGTGGTGTATATAAAAAAATACATCATTACTCTAAGAAAATTATTAAAAACAACACTATTTTGAAAATTGTAGCATTGAAATTTAGATATTTTGTTATCATGAGCATTTTAGAACTTTTGATAAATCCATTGTAAAATTTGAACCGCATAGAAACCAATCAGTCAATTTTTTGTATTATTTTATTTGCTTGAATTAAACTAAATGAAACAAGCCTTGAATTTTATATTTGAAAAGATGACAGTTAAATATGTTTCACTAAACTGGATTGCGTGTCGATATTTAAACTCAAAGTGTGTCATTATTGTGACACAAATAAATCTTAATAGAATTTATAGAGTAAATGCAAAAACTGAACACTTATACGTAAACATCTAGAGTAAAAGTTTATTAGATTATGCATGAATGGAAATAATTCTAAAGTTCTGTAAAGGAAAATAATAAAAAAAGATTCTTACAGTTACATTGCTTAAGACTTAAATTCTGCGATACGATTATTATATTATGGAGATCTTCCAGCAGATATTTGGAACTTTCAAGGCCACAGTGCCAGATTTCAAAATGGACACAGTGAAATAAAAAAATCATTTATTTTGAAATGCGGCAGTTTAGCGATGAAAGTGTAATTTGTGACCTTAATAGAGCGGGAACTGAGAGAAATAACTCTAAACACTAAGAATGTTTAAAATTGAGAAGCCATTACTGCTATGTGAAAGTCTAATATTTTTGTTACCTCATCTTAAAAAAATAAATGGGTTTTTTTGATACTATCAGGTAATCTCATTTTTATTTGCTTTTTCTTTTAAATATTATAATATAAAAATCTCTCACTATAGATATCGTAATTTATGGCTACAAAAATGGGTCGGGGTCGGCTCAATCTATGGCGTTTTTTTTTAAAAGTCCAAAAAAATATTTTACTCTGGAATAATTTATACTTTGGACATTTGGGCTGGCTAAGATTCGTTGTAAAAAATACTTTGCACGAGTATTTCTTGCACCGAGACGTCTGTCGTTATCATTTTAAATTAATATCAAGCAGACATGTTTTTAGAATTCATTTTTATTTTTAAAATATAATATTATGAAATATTATCAGAATTGATATATTTTCAAGGAACAAAAAAAGTATTGAAAAAAAATCTCAATGATAGTAACAGAAAGAACAAAATAGTTCTTTGTCTTATAAAAATACGTAAATGAAACAAAGTGATTGGTGAATATTTTTACCACATGTAAGTGTTGGACCATGTAAATAAAATTATTCAATAGTCAGTTATTAGATTTTGATGCACGCTCGGTATTGCACGATGAGATTCAAAAGGAATGAATGAAATTCATATATATTTAATTACTCTGTAGTCTTAAAGCAAACAAAATCATATCATATCATTGATGATCAAAGAATTTTATCTGCGTTTTACAGTTGAAATATATAAAAACAAATACAGCTAACTCCATATCGGTATTTTTGCTATATGTATGTATATAAACAAAAAATCACAATGATAAAAATAAATGTTTTATTTAAAATTTATTTTTGGATTTATCTATGTTTGATTTTGAAATACGAAAAAATCTGTTTGTTTCTTACTCTTGTGGAATTTTACTAATAATATTTTCAATAGTAACATGGCATGGCATGATGTCACCAATATGCACCCAATAATTATTATTGACCAATGCAGTACTTCAACAAGGTTTCTGATTGGTCGAATGGGAGTTAGCTACATTTGTTTCTTACAAACGTGAAGTTTTCATCACTAGTTATTGACATGATGCCAAATCATTGAATTCGTGAGACCGAAATGTTAGCATCTACATTAAATTTCAAAATATGCTGGAGTTTGCTGCATTTGTTTTTTTTACCAGCAGTTATATTTCCAATCAAAACTGAAACAAGTCAAAATTCTTAACCTAACCTAAAAATTAATAATCACAAGTAATTTAGTCCGGAGTCCAAAACTTGGTAAAACTGAAAAGTCACATTGAGCTTTTAAAATAACATATCAATTGAAGTCGATGAATTTGTCATTTGAGTGAGCAAAACGTGAGGCCCGTATCGGGCCAATGGGGGGTTTGAATTATTGTTGATTGGCTGCAACAGGCTGGGGGCGGATGGCACTAACCAGCAAGTAGTCTAGTGAGAGAAGAACGCGCACCAGCCTACGTGACTTGATCCGTGGACTGGTCTGCTGTTTGTCAGTGTGCGTTTAAGGGCGGTCATTACTGAAAACAAAAAAAACAATATTAAGTTGTGTATACTTAAACACATTGTTGTCAGGACAAGTAAATTAACATTTTTTTTATACTGTCAGTCGTTTGCGGGACAGCGTTGTTTTAAGACAATTCTGCAATTAGTTAGCATGAGTCCTATAGGCTACTTTACCAGATTATTATGGTCAAAGTTTTTAGATGTATTTGACAAAATCATCCAATGTCATTAAGACCAGTTGTCACAAACTTTAAAACATTTTGCATTGTTCCAAAAGATTTGTGCTTTGAAAAATTCAATATAATAAAAAATCATGCTATGAATATTGCATGCACCATCATAAATATACTTTAGATACAAGATAGATAGCATATTATATGTTAAAAAATATTTTGTCGTTTTGGCTGCTTTATCATTTTTTCCTAGTCTATCTTCTAGTCTATTTCTGAGTCTATCTTCAAAAATAGGGGCATATTATAACTGTTTACTGAATAAATTTCATAAGGTCCAAAACACAACAGTCATAGTAAAATATTCAGTGGCTTTTTTGAAGGAATTAGCCAAAATAACCAATCAATTTTATGTTTTGCAAAAACGAATACAGATTAGAGTTCTTAAATACATTGGATACGTGGCACTGGGCATACGTATCATTTCTCTGTATTTTGATATACCTCATAGCCAATGTGTTAAATATTTTATTTGTAATTTTTTTAAACATTTGTTACATAATACCTTGCACATGAGAGTAATTTTATTCCTTTTTCAAATAACGTGAAGCCTGTGATTTTTTGATTCACGGTCATATAAGGGTTAACTTAATTTCACAATTGTTAAAATGTCACATTAATTCTTTAAACTACTTTATATACAGTCAAATGAAACGGTTAAAATTTTCAAATACGAAGTAACATCAAATTAAAAATTTTAACTTTGTTATTTTACAATGCGACAATAACAAAATTATAAATTTCAAATTGAAAACGAATTTCCACATGCTGAATCCGTGAGTAATAAACAGGGCTGTGGAGTCGGGAGTTTTTGGCCGGAGTCGGAGTCGTTGCAGCGTTATGGTCCGAGTCAGAAATTTTGAAAAGATCAAACTTTTTATTTTTACATATATGTATGTATGTAAAATTTGGCTATTGGCAGGATTGGTTGGTTGATTTATAATAAAATACACAGAATTTCGTTCAAGAGTCGGAGTCGTGTTTTTGGTAAATGCTAGAGTCGGAGTCGTAATTTTTTTTACCAACTTCACAGCCCTGGTAATAAAGATATTTTTTTTCTGTGTGACTATGGTCTTAAACCCATCACCAAATACCAGTATACCAAGGAAATAAGCGGAAGCAATCGTAGATCTGTAGGATGTACATAACATAGCCTGTTTAGAAGAAAGTGATGCAAAAAGCGAAGGACCAGTTCCAAAGCGGTTTAACAAACATATACTGTACCGCCATATTCTTATCTTCGAATGCGTTGCATATAGTCTAGTCTAGTAAATATCCATCAGTTGGAGTCGACGCGGCTAGTTCGCAAGCCTACTTCAGACTCCTCCCTTGATTTAAATAAAGAAGCATTTAATTTTGCTTCCAACATCACCTCATTTGATATTGCATCAATGCTGAGATAATTTTTTGATACACTTGTTAAAAGAGACTAACTGACTTATTAACCCCTTCAATCCCACGAGGCCCCAGCTTTTTTAACAGTCCTCAACGGAATTTGTTTTTTTTTGTTCATTTGTCTGCTTTTACAACCGATATAAACTTACTTTTTGCACTATCCATCACAAAATGCCATTAAAAAAAATAGCACTGATAAGTTAATATTAGCTGTGTATAAGTATTAGAATAAAGACAATTATTTTTGTGAAAAAATACATTGGTATTTTTCATGGGTACTTTCCAAAATGTTCTGGTATCTAAATGGTTAACCCATTCATAGTAAACGACAAAATATGACAGAGATAGATATTGCAAAAAGTTCTCATGATACACAATTCAGTTACTGTAGATCAGTGATGCACAAATTGCAGCCCGCAATGACATTTTATGCGGACCAATATGGCAAATATTAGTCAAATTTTTTCATTGGAACTTTTTACGGATGATGGAATAACAAATTTTAATTTTATATATACCAAAAATATCGATAATTTAATTACTTTTTCCCATGAGTTCCATGAGAAATGATTATCTGGCCCATCTCCCAAAAAGGTTGTGCATCACTGATGTAGATCAATGGATATTTTATACAATTTTACCTTGATTTATAAGTTAGGATCCTCATAATAATTGCAGCTGAACTTTTACCGAAAATAAATTAAAACACATATGGGACGGGACGGCCCTAACCGACGCCAGAAAATTTCAGATACTTTTGGCAGCACCCTATCACATTTCGTTAAAATGTATATAACCCTCATTTAGATTATGTTATACTTGAACCCAATAAGAGTGAATTGCTGTATCGAAGTTAATAAGAGTAAGATCATTAATAAATTATTTTTAAAGTCAGTTAGCTTTCTGTCACTCCCTATAGTAAAAAGTATACCATATCTTTAAGTAAATTAAAACATATGCAACGATGGACCCAACTTTCACATTTTCTAAGAATTGTAAAACAGTAAAAACAACACCACATTGATAAAAAAAATGTGCTAATAGTAAACAAATCACAGAAGTACATAGTGCATAGAACCAATCAGGATACTTTCCAAAACCACTTGTGTTCAAATTTAAAAAAATACAGATTATAGAGAAATTTGTTATTCCACTAATTGTCTTTTAGCAACTGCTGAATTCATAATAAATATTTTATCATGTTATTTTGATTTCAGTAATAAAGCTTTTGTAATTATTAATCAAACTGTTCAGTTCAAGTACATCCGTGCACTTGGAATGCCTGAAAATGCCGAAAGGCTAAACCCATGTCGTTAGCGACAAAACTCATGGAAAAGTACAAAATTCAAACAATTCAAATTTGATATTGAAATTCCATCAAGCACCCTCAGTCGAAAAACATAATGAAATGAATTTATTAAAATATTCAAAAAAATTCACGTGAAAAAGCCACATACATTAGTGAGTTAATATATTTTCATATATTATTAAACAAATAGACATTCGTAAATTAAGCCAATTATCAATTAAGTCATTTTAAGTTAAGTTAGCTTTAATTTTTTATGGTTATTAAGGGAAAATTATTCTAGTGCTATTAATTTAATAGAGATGTGACTTTATACAGAAACTCAGTAGATTATAACAACAGGCAGATATATGAAAAAAAAACTGTCGGTACTCACTGTGGTCCCGGATAGTAGTACGGCGGTGGTCTCTCGTATTCAGCAGGACCGTGGTAACGGGGGGGGCCACCGGCCGGATAGTCCTCCCAGTGCCTGTCAATTTGTAACACATTTTAATACCAGCTCATTGAATTTAACGTGTATACGTTAAACCATATCCATGTGCAATGTGGTGCATATAGACTTGTAATCAAACTTATTTCAACAGATTTTATCTACGAGAACTGCTTTTTGTTCAACCTCTTTTTTTTTTTCAAAACAAATTTTGCATGTGGCATGGTAAATACTGGCGTGACATCACAAAATCTTTTTTTTCTGTTAACTGTACTTAGAACAGTACAAAAAATACATTCTACGCGTCATTGGCTGACTTCGACAAACACAGTATTATTATAGGTCTTTTGAATATCTAGTCGCAAGGGCTGTTCGGTTGATGAATGCACTGCCTGTTGATGTGAACATCTTCGGCAGTGAACTTGATGCTTTGTTTATATTTTTTTTTCTTCTTATGTAAATAATTTAGTTTCTGTTTTATTTCTTATTTTTAAAAATTTTGTGTAAAATGTTATGTAATTTTTATTTAACAAGTCAAATGCATGGCGCATAGGCGCTTGCTGTAATCCCATGTATTTTATATTATTATTTGCCAACAAAAATAAAAAATATTATAGAATTTATTTTTGATATTTCTTCAATATAAATAGGGGTCAGTGCACCACTGCACCATGAATGAGCCGTCCTTGCAATAGTGCAACAGTGTGATTTCACACTAATGACTGGATAATATAAATTACAACAATGATAATTACTTGGGTGCCATGTCTGTGTAGCGGGCGCCCTGTGCAGAAGGCGCCCGCGGTTCGCAGTCCCCCGAACGGGGCCGGCCGCCTCCTCCTCCTCCAGCTCGGCTGCCAGCACCTCTTGTCTCCTCCTCGCCGGCGACCAGACACCTTCTCCACGTGCTGCGAACTGGATATACAATCGTACATAAGTATCATTTCAAAACATGTCAAAATCAATGTATATCTTTTTATCGACTGAACATTAAAGAATTCAACATTTAGATTCATTTTGACATTGGATATAAGTTTGAAATATAGCAGACAATAGTCATTACTTTAACTAATAAATTTAAAAAAATTAAATATGTATGAGTGGATATACGACTTTTTGGATATTGAAGTTCATATCGGCCCCTTAGAGACAGAGAAACCAAACTCATTTGATTTCACCAGTAATCAATGTTTCTTATTTTTTACAGATACAAATTGTCTTTTCATTATCTTTAAAGATATTGTGTAGTAACTTTCTGATTTATTTTTAAAATATAAAATTGTAATTTAATTTAATGTAATATTTTAAGCCACTATGAACAAGAAAGTGATTTCAATACATATTGAAATATCTTCTATCCACTTCTATTGATATGTCTCTATGACATATAACATAACATATCATTTTGTTTCTGGTGCATTCTTAACTCAAAATTGGCAGAAATTGAGTTACGTTTCTTTTACCCTTAGGGGCCAATGTATCAAACATGACTAGATCTTTTATAATCAAAAGCTACTAAAATATTGTTTTAATCTCAGGCGATGAATTTGAATATAATAAATAATAACAATCGAATCTCGAATATTGAAGTCTCTACAATTGAAAAATGTTCTATTCAGTCTTAATTATCAATTTATTAATTTTAAAACAAAAAAAGCTTTGTGTTATTAAAGGCAATTTGATGTAGAAGCATAACGAACTAAGTCCAACTGAAAAAATATTTGTGTTGGTAAATTTACAATGAATTATATATCAAAGTGGCTCATCCGATAGAGAAGTAGAGTGGTGATTATTTCTACATTCTTCTATTGAAGACTTTTGCTTTGTATTTATCTAAATAAAGCGGATCGATTTTTTTGAAATTCAAATTTTCATTTCATTCTTATCCAATTCCGATGACAATTTTCAGTATTCTCTTGGGTAGATTGTATCTCAAAATTATAATGCATGATTGCTATATAAAAATGGGATAAGATCGAAATAATTATAAAAAAAAGTTCAATCTGATTCATAATACTTTTTGGACTTAGTTCCTTTTAACTTCAAATATAGTCGGCATTTAGAAAAAAATTACATCTTTGAAAGAGATGATTGCTCACCCTTAAAATTATAAAACAAAAACAAAAAATTGAAAACAGTAGAAATAATTAGTTAGTTGTTATTTTTGAGGAGTTAAAAAACTGCACCAAATAAATCAGTGTTCAATAGAATAAAGTGTTTAGGAACTAAAGTGAAAATTAAATAAAAATTAAGAATACTTTCTAGTTAAAGAGAATATTGTGTTATCTCAAGAGCTTTATAGAGAACAGGTAAAAGGTATAGAAGAGTTTTCAAATTAACCTAAAAGAAACCACAAAAAAACACAAGACAAAAGCCACTGAAAATAAAAAAAAATATGTTAATAAAATCATTAGTCAATGAAAATTGATAAAATCAAAAAAAAAACCTGAAGTCCTTAGTGCTATGTAATGAAAGCATAACAAACAAAAGAATATTTTACTAAAACAAAATTTTAAATAGAGACGACGGGATTAGTACGTTTTATCGGAATGTTGAAAATGGTTTAGTACAAATTTCATATTTTCAACCAAATCTAGTGTACAACACGTAAGGTTAAGCGTTCAATAATCACCATTATGTACAAAGACTGCCTATAGAAAACAAAACATTCTTTTTATTTTATAGAGATGGGAAAATAAGTGCAATTTACAAAACAGTCCAAATCCATTATCAACGATTATATGAAATTTAGCCAATGAAATTAATATGCTTGATAATATTGATATAAAATATAAAGAAAATTCATATAAATATAGACAGACTCTAGAGATAATAAGTAGGCATTAAAAACATCATGTCATAAGGGAGTAAAAGGTGGCTTATATCGTAAAACCAAAATTTGGGAAGAATATTTTTGGTGGTTTTAGCAGGATACTTGGTGGAAATTATTATAAAAATGTATGTTTTTATTTTAAAATATTTCCGCTCCCTATATGGAGCATATGGACTAATAATGGGCTTATCTCAACTGAAGATTTCTATGAGAACTGCATGATAACACAATTGTTTGGCATCACTTTTTAGAAATGAGCAGATATAAAAGGATATGGCTAGTGACTAGCTAATTACTCTAGCTACGCCACGTAGTCAGGATAGGTAGAGTGGGATTTCATTTGAGACAACACAGAGACCGACTTCTTGGAACACAAATTCATAAATCGATTTTAATATCAATTTATGAAACTGTCAGGATTCGAGCCAGAGCCGTCGACCACTTGACCACAAACCCAGCAATGGATGTATATGTACTAAAAATCCTTCAGTAACTTTATTCTTGCGGTCTTCATTGGCAATTCTCGTAGGGTAAAATTCGTGCATTTTGTGATGAAAATTAAGCTAGATTAAAGACACCCATGTCCAGTGTAACTTATGTGTTTTTGCCAAAAATTGTGATATTGTGTATTTCAAAAAAATAAAATATAGTGCATACATCCTCAGTAGAAAAAATAGTGATTTTTTTTTATATATATACTCTGATCTATTTAACTAAACATTATTTATACAAGCCACTAGATACAATTAAATTGCAAACGGCGCCACTCGGTGTCAAAGAAGTGAAGTTATTTTATTAATGATAAATATATATTATTATAATAAAACATGTGCGCTTTATTTATATGATTCCAAGTGTTTCAATTATGCGTGTCATAAATGCTTGACGTAATTTTTTTTAGTTTATCATTCTTGCGTCGCTGGTTTCCGGTAAATTTAAAAATTCAAAATAAATATTTTATTATAAATACACCAAAAGACAACATAAAATAGCTAAGAGACAACAGGGATAGAAAAAGAATAAGACTTTCGAGTGACAAAAACATATTCCATTTTCAAAAAAATGATAAGGCAAATTCAATGCAATGAAACATTAACTGTCAATATATTGCATTTGCACCAAAAATAGTTACAGTTACCTGTGATAACTGTCAATATAAAATGAAAATTGATAAGTTTGTTTTTATTATTTCACTAATTTAACAATGAAATAAAAAAGTTAAATTTAAACAAATAAAGCAAGATTCTTTTACAAATACTTCCATATATATTTTATAATGATCAGGACCGGTTTTTCAACTGATTATCTATACCAATTATACTCACCATGAGCAAAAAATGGTCATTATAAAATATGTGATTGAACATAGTAGAAAAAGAATGCTTTTGTTTATTTAAATATAGTCCTCAATAAAAGTGATTCCAAATTTTATATTTGAAAATAAATTTTCACAAAGTGTTGAATACAAATTTAGTTAATGAACAAATTCACCTAAGTCAAAAAATTCTATTATATCCCTGATGATTATATACAACATGGAGAAGCACATAGAACATGCATCACAATAATCAAAGCCAGCGGTAGCATTGCAAGCGACAGCTGTCAAAAGTAATGGAGTCGGTACCGTGAAGCAATATGCAGGACATCGTCAGAACAAACAAATTTCCATGACCCCAATCTTCGTACATATCGATCCAACAACAGTCGAAATTCATTAACATTGCAGAAGCAAATCAGGCCATCTCAGTGTGCATACGTGGACTTATCAGTTAATCTCCATCAAAAATGCCATAAACATATGTTTAATTATCGTGTTCATTTATCATGTGGTTAATATCTTCCGTTATTTATCTACTATACTTTTTTACTAGTATATCATACGTATCCACATATCTCCTCAATGAGTATTTGATTATAAATATTCAAAGTTTCTACTGCAGTTCATCAAAAATAAATAACTTTTCATTTGGGTCCATTTTCATATTATAAGTATTCTATAGTCAAGCCACTGCATCTTATATGCATAACATAATACTGATGTGATTTTTCAATCAATATCTGTCAAAATTATTTCCATTCCAAAAATACACAAGTCCAATTTTTCAGTTTTTAAATTGTACCATCTCCCGCCATACATTTCTTTTAGCATTTCAGCACAGTTTTTGTTATGACAACAAAGCGCTCATAAATAATTCCTCAATAAAATTTGAAAGCTTGATATAAATTGTAAAAAATCTAATGATAAAAAATCATTTATTATTTTTCTATATCAAGTTATGACATTAAAACTGAGAGATTCTTAAATGATGATTAGTAAAACAAAACAAAAAACATTTAAGCCATTATAAAAACAAAAATAGCTATCTCCAGGTTTCATTTTTTCATTTACATCTTTGACTAGAGTTTAATATTTTTGGGAGCTTAAAAAATATATTGACTAAGAAGTGAAATATTATGCTGAAATTTTGGTAATACAGCTCATACAAATACAACATAAACTTTTACTCTAGAACGTTATAATTCATGTGTCATGAATCTGACTATGCTATTTTAAATTATATATTCAGTAGAAGTAAACATTAAAATGAGAACGAAAAGTTTATTTACTAAATTTAATGTTAAATACATTTAGTTACTATACGGAGTAAATATATTTGGTACGATGATACGGGGACTGATATCTTACACAAAGATATGATTGCACTTTTGATTATATTAAAAATATTATGATGTATCAATAGGGATATGTTAAGTACACGAATATCAAAATTCACATGGCGATGTGAAAAAAATACAATTAGAAAAACATCATTGCCGACAAATACTGTTTACAAAAGCTATATATCATAAAAATGACCAGATCATAAAAATTAAGGCTATTTATTCTCCCATCGGAGCATTTATAAATCTTCACTGGATTTAAACACCATTTCGGATTCCCCAATCGGAGGAATATTAAGACTGTCACCGTCTACTGATTTCTTTATATCTTCCGGAGATGACTCATTTTGAGAATCGGATTCGGATTTATCAATCATTTTAATAATATCCTTCTTATAATTCTTTCTCTTCTCTTTATCAGTGTCCGTGGACATTCCCGGTATAATAATATTATGGTCGTCAGCCATGATTGGTTTTCCGATAATATTTTTGTTTCTGTCGTCCAAGTTGTCTTTGAATCCCGGCTTGTCGACTAGTTTTGTCTGAACAATACTTTGGGCAGAATTCAAAATGGAATCGACGACCGTGACAGCAGTATCTCGTACAACATTTTCTTTTCCACTCTTGTTATTATCGGTGGGAGACGGTACATTTTTAATATTCTTGCCCTTTTTGTCGGCTTCTTGGCTATTTCTTTTGTCCATTTCCTTTATAACAGAAATTTGGACTTCTACGTTTTGTTCTTTGGGACCTTTACCCTGATATTTATTAGCATCTATTTCTTTCTCCTTATTTTCTTTATTTTGGGCACTATCTAAATCTTTATTCACAACAGTTTTCTTTTCGAGTGATTTATTTTTTTTGTCGGATGCTTTTCCATTTTTATCACTACTTTCAGCTTTTTTGATCTTATCTAACTTCTGCTGTTCTTTGGCTGACTTTTTCTCAGATTCTTTTTCTTGAGCATTCTTTTTATCTTGCAGTTTCTTTTCATTCCTCTGCGATATCTTTTCTTTCAACTCCTTCAGCTGCTCATCGTCAGTTTCCTCTTCGGGAACGATGGCCGTATAGCATTCGTCCTTAGAAGAGTACTTAGTTCCGATCGGTAACGTCCTGTCGTCAATTTTACCCTCGAACTCGCTGGAGTAAGAAGACTTGAACGAGAATTTAATTGGACGGCCGAAACTAGTTCTGGGCGATTTGGAAACCTCCGGCGGTTGCTTGAATTTGGTCAAGTCCACCGTGACGGCCTGCCCCGTCCTGGCTTCAAAGTCCCGAATCTTCTCTTCAATGTTGGACGAGTTCCGTTTCAAATCGTCCTTTCTATGCACATCAAAACAAAATATAACACGTAAATTTTTCAGATATTTACAAAGTTTAATCACACAACAAACAATTAAACACATCATTATCATCGTAAACCGGACTGCTGTCAGGATAACCGATTCAAAAATGAAAAAAGTCTCCATTACTTTTGAATCTTCGTTCGCAAAAAGATATTCTCTAAGAGACAACCTATCGATGCTTATTAAAAGAGACGTGGGGTGATAAAAAAAGACAAAAAGAAACATCTAAAAATAAAAAAAACAAAAAGATAAAAGATAAAAAAGTGGAAAAAACAAATGATAAAAAAAAACAAACATAAAATACAATACAATATTAGTAACAACTTGTTAATTAAACCAATCCATTCATGTGTTAGTGAAAAGTTAGATGCAAAGGGTTCAGCGTTGTGAGTGGGTCAGTGGGGTGGCATACCATGCGTAAGAAAGCGGATCATGCCTTTACCATACGTGTGAGTGAAACGATAAGAGGTAAAATAAAAATGGCGGGCACTTACTTTGCCAGGGGTATGTTATCGCGGTCTCCGTACGCGTCATACAAATACTCGCTGCAAAACAAACACAACGCCCCAATATTAGACAGGACTCGAAGCTAATAATATACGGGCTTATGAAAAGCTTGGCGGCAAAAAAAAACCGAATATTAGTAATTTATAATTCGGCCCCTTAGAGACAGAGAGATCTAACTCATTTTTCTCTACTTATCAAGAGAGCCAAAAAACAAATTTTACCAGTCATCAATGTTACCTATTTTCATTATCATCAAATGCTTTGGATTGCTAATTTATCTGTTAAATAAAGAATAATAATACATTTTTAGTTCTTAGTCCACATAAAATTTATTGGATGAACTGATGATAATGCTCGCCATGAGTGAATCCGATCCTGATTCAATAAATTTAATGTGGAATAAGTACTAAAAATTTGTTATTATTTTTATTATAATGCCATTGCACCAAGTATTGACAGTGAACACCTTAAAAGTGAAATATAGAATAGTCATTTATAATAATGTGTTGTTTTAAGCAGTGACGGCTGTTGACGGGGTGTTGGGGGGTGCAAAGGAAGATTCAACCATTTTTGCAAGAGTTCTTTGCTATTCATTGGATTTTAAAACACTTCTATAGCATGGACTTTCCATTCAGATGTTCGCAATACCAACTGTTTCTCTTCCGTAGAACGGAAAAATAGTTGAGTCTTCCTTTTGCACCCCCCAGCACCCCGTCACCAGCCGTCACTGGTTTTAAGGTTTAGTGAAGCTAAGAACAAGAAAGTGATTTTAATAAGTATTAAACTGTCTTCGTATCCACTTCTCCTATTGATATGTCTTTTTGACATATAATTTTGTATCTGGTGGTATTCATGACTCAAAACCATCAAAAATTGAGTTACGTTTCTTTTACTCTAAGAGGCCGAATTGTATGTAAGAAAAACTTTTCTCTATGTGAAAAAAAAAATCTTAAAATACAATCAGAATAAATTTCTGTGAAGAAATTTGCTCATTTGTATTTATTTTTACGTGCGTGCATTCTTCACCCCGGTTAGTTAAGTCTTTTTGTCATTCAATAATCAGGCCAAAATATTAATGAAATAATAATGATGGGATCTAACAGCAATTATTAGACGTGACATATCTAACACACACCCAGCGTAAAAATATAATGGATCACTAGAGATACGCCAACTTCATAACCAATTACGATAACAGCGAATAAACGCAAAATGATAACCATACAATCTCGTACAAGCGTTTTAATTCTAGATTGCCACAAGAAATAGAAATTTGATGAACATCTTCTTTCCTTTCTTGCGGTAACGTCAACAACTTAAAAGAGTGCAATAATCAAAACTACAAAATAAAAAAGTATATATTTTATATTCAACCTCAAAATTTTCAACATCTACAATATCAAATTTTTGAATCTTATAATTTAGAAAAAATGTATGGAACGAATGAAAGATCTCCAGAGCTATTATTCGACAATGACTAAGAATAAAAAAAATATATTGGAGTAAAATGCCAAAAGGGCGTATCTACAAATTCGCAGTTAGAATTTTGGTTTGTAGTAATATTTTTGCTACAAATCATAAATAAAAAAGATTGAACACTATTTCAAAAGTGTATTTTTGTAGATACGCCCTTTTGTCATTAAAAATTACAATATATATTATTTTCTACTGCAGTTATTAAAACAATTGCTAACAGTTAGAGGTTTAAAAAATGCAATGAATTACAAATAATGATTATACATTAGCACAATTTTGTGTAATTCTAATGATTTAAGTCACATTAAGTTTTTTTAGCTATTTTATGAATGTTAAGTGAAACCAATTATTGTATTTTTATTCTAGCTCTGGATATATTTCATGCTATAAATTATTATTGTATATTCATCTTCCATCTCAGTCATGCTTATCAAATTAGACAGAGATTCAACTTGCTAGTGTAACAATCAGAACGAAGAAAATACCATTTTAAATAATCAAATTATATTCATATTATACTAACTTAATAAAAACGAATTTACTTATTATTATATGTTTTTAAAATTATTTTGATAAGATTCAAATCACACAAATGTATCAGTTTTGTTCATTTATGTGTTCTTATAAAGATGCCATTCTTGGATAGTATTTTTTTTATGATAAATTTTTTAAGGTTCAAAAAACCATATGTCCAAATCACAAAACTACAAATACGCATATGTCAACATTTTAATACATCATGCGATCTGTGCCAAAGTAATGAATGTTTCAAATTTGGGGAAAAGATTTTTGACAATTTTAGCTGTTTTTGGAATAGGAAATACACTACTTTGGTCCAAATTAAATGATACATTACTTTAACTATTTTTTAAACTTACTAATTACAAATACCTCAAGATTTACACATATATTATTTTATCTCGATATACTGTTTACATTTTTTTTATTTGTTCCATATTTTTACACGGAAATGTGTGATTTTGAATAATATGGCGATTGATAAATGTCTGGAGTTAATGTGTTTTGTGTATTTTCTTACGAATTATTAGCACAAAAACGTTTAGTTTGATTTTTACAATTTATTTATGGCAACTCGAGCATAAAAAAAAGTTTCATTCAAATAAAAAATAGCAGTCAAAAATGATACAGTATTATTAGAAATGTCTGTTAAACAATTTTGTCGGTGGTTGTACACTTATGTTATTAAAATTCACTAAAAGCATCACAGTGGATTACGATAAACACAAAATATTAGAATGTTACAGGGAAGGTAGAAAACAAAACTGGCATATTTTCTAAACTGCAAACTACACATGACATTCCGTTTCGAGTTGGTCACACCTATAAAAAAAACCATAAAAACTATAGTAAAAATCATTGATTTTATATTTCATTTTTGCATAGCCCTTAATAAAAATTGCCAGTCTTTATTTACTAATCTAGTAAAATAAAAAAAAAAACAATTTTAGTTTCCTTTTCCTGCTCCATCACCAAGTAAATTGCTTTATTGCTTGATAGTAAGTAACAATATTTATTATTCTAAGACTAAGACTCAATTATGATTTTTTGATGACAGTTTTTGAAATCCATAATGTATTTTTACTGTGAGATTAAAGCAGATATGCATTTAGGTGTGTCTATTTCAGTCAAAAATAAACTTGCAGACCGATCTGCATTCATTTGAAAATAAATTCTATAAAAAGATTATCATTTTTTTTTTAAATATATATTATTTTCTGTATTGATAAATTCTATTTATGCCTATATCTCTTGGATTCCATTCCTTTGAGTACAGCATGATAATACAGTGTGTGAAAAAATGAGCTAAATATATTAAAATATATTTAAAATGATATTTTCCTTCAAATTAAAAGGTCACCGAATTGTTGCATTAATTTATAAAACTACAGAGTTATTTCAAAATAAACTCAGAGCCAGTCAGTTAATGTAGGATAAAGCTTGTTTTGAAAAATAATATTGCAAAGTAAAAAATTCAAGCAACTCTTGATGTTAAAACCACACAAAAAAAATAGCATGAGTAAAAAACAATGAATTCATTGAAAGTTGTCAATTTTTATACAGATAAAAAAATGGCGATGAATTTTAAAATCAGACTTAAATGCTAAATGCGAATGATATATAAAAACATGATCTTTTTACGTAAAAAATGACATCGAAAATTAAGAACCAAAAACAAAACTTCAATTGAAACAAAATTTGTAAGGAAAATTGACGATGTTTGTTTATATGTCACAAATATAAAGAAACCATAACAAAATATGCATAGGCATATAACAGAGTCAAAAGGGCGTATCTACAAAAAACATAGTTTTGATGCAAAGTAAAAAAATGCAGCTTGTGAGTTGGAAATAATAGATATATCTTTTTGAGCTATCTAAAATATATTACATTCAGCAGCATGTAATTATGCTAAAAAAGAGCCTTGATTTTTCTTTTGACCGTATATAGAATTTTTGATATTAAAAATCTGAGCTAATCCATATCGCGGCATTAAAACATATAGAATTTTGCACAAGCATGTGTAGCTCTTCCCCCAGTTTATTATGTACTTTTTGATTTAAAACTTTTTTGTTTTCATAGTTATGCCTTTCTGGCAGAAGGTGCTAAATTTTTAAATTATTATTCAAATTTCAATGCTTTCAGTAACGTAACAACTCAATTTATTGAATTTTGTTTTGGTTCTTAATTATGACAAAAAAAAAAAAAAAGCATAATGACGATTACTGACAACAATGATAAGCCATTCGATGAAGATAGAATACAAGGTTTCGAAAGGGACCAACAGAGGGCAGTGGTGTCTTAATTAAAGAGCGCAAATGTATGAATTATGTATGCTGTAGTTACCCATTATAAAGCTGTGCAGTGATTGAGCACATTTTTGACGGCACTCCGCCAGTCAATTTCTCATTAAATTCACTTTGTAACGGATTTTCGTCGTCGAACGACTACCGCTGAAACACCAAACACGGTATTCCAATTTTTTTTATTATGTAACAAAAAGATTAATTGAAAAATTTTCATCATAAAAAAAAAATAACGAATAAATAAGTGTTGGTGAATATGGCAAAAAAAAAAAAAACACAAAAATGAATGAGGGAAAAGAGCTTAGGAAACCAAATGAGCATAATCAGGAGCTAATTTTCAAAAGTGGACGATTCCATTTGTTGAAAAACTGAAAATGTGAGATATTTTCATTACTTTTTCCTCATATATTTGTGTTTACTATCAATATTTTTAACATATGTTTTAATTTAAGGAATTACGGATAATGTGTAACAATTCAAACTTTTCCAAGTGAATAAAAAAGGTCACAAAAGTTGAAAAAAAAGTATTTTGGAAATGTCCACTTTTGAAAATTAGCTCCTGTATAGTAAAAGGGTCTAAGAATTATTTAATGCTGGCGTTTTTTATCTAAAGGAATTATGCGAAATTTCAAAAATTAAAAAAAAATATATATTTTTTATAATGGAAATAATTTCACATTTCATAGTTTTTGTAGTTTTAAATGAACTTTGTGGTAGTTTATTTAACTGTAAAAAATGATAACTCTTACGGCGAAACACGTATCACTATATCTGTTACACAATACGTGGAATAACAAAGTTATCAACATAATTTTACATTTTAATTTTAAAGGGAATATTCACAGTAAAAATAATGTATCATTTATCTATCAGATATTTTTCTTGGGAAATTGACGCATCATATAATATCTATGATTCCATTGTAAAGAGACCTATGTAATATATCTGTATAATCCCACCTTTCATATATTATCAATGACATCAAAAAAAACCTAACTATGTTTTAGCAAAATCAACTATTTCCCATTATTTTATTTTTTTTGATCATAAATAAAGAAAAAAATTCCCCAAGATAGAATGAATTCATTGTTTGAATGCTTATAAATATTTTTGCTAGCTTCTATAGCATGGAAAAAATAGACAATATATATCATAGGCTCCCAACCTTTTATGAGTTTTTTATAAATCCATGTGGCCCGTGACCTTGATGCATTTGAAAAAGGAATTCTTTACAACGCAATTAAAAAAAACAATGAAAATGCATAAAAAGTGAATATATTTTTAATCGATTATATAAGCTAGCGACCCTTGGGTTGGGAACCTGTGATATACATCAATCAACCCTTAATTTTTTAATTAATTTATCAGGTACAATAAAGTGAGCTTCCATAACAACTGAAGAAGTAATCCATTAATGTCTACATAAAGTCATGTCATATTTATGATATATAGAACCAAGCATGACTAGACTGACTAAATTGACATTGGCCCTCATATCCACACATGTTATAAAATCAAAGAGATGTACTTGACACAACTGAAATTATAAATATGAAAGACACTACATGAAAAATAAAAATATTAGCTAAAATAAATTATACACATGACAGTTACAAAATAAACAAACATTGCGCTCTTTTATTGAATAAATAGAAATGAAGGAAAAAAGAGGGAGTGAGGATAGATGATAAATTTAACTATTTTATTGCTTCAATAAAAAATGTATGCCAAGCAACATGAAAAAAATTAAAAAAAACATATTCTATTCTAGCATATATCTTTAGCACATTTGGCGAGCTTATTCAGTATCTTAAATTAATTTTAAATACCGACACAGGATGTTTATACAAGTTTGGAGGTATTTTTATTTTAGATGTTGTTCATTGAGTTCACAGAATACTTGAGATTTTTCAATTACTCTTAAAACAGTTTTTGTATTCCAAAGATAAATGAAAATTATTTTTCATATTCTAATCAAAAAAAAATAATGAAAATGGGCACATAAAAATATGCAAAGGACAGATAAAGTTCTGTTGAACAAAAGAGCTTGGCCATGTTGGTTTTTACAGTTAACAGTGATTATTTAGAGATACATTAATGCAGCGGTTTCCAAAACGTAACGCCTCCCCAAATATTAATTCATATAAAATTAAAAGTGTTTTTAACATTAAAGACTTTATTCTTTTTTATAATTTTTATAAGTTGGAAACTGCTGCTTTATTGAATGCTTTTGTATGCTGATCACAAAAGAGCCAATGACAAATTTTGGATTCCAAGATTTTTTCATAATACAAGATCAATGACTAGAACAGATTAATCGTTTATTTTTTTGGAAAATCATATTTTGTCCATGGTAACATATCTAGATTTAATGGCAAAACAATATCTCAGTATTTTCAAAACTAATCAACATGAAATAAGAAGAAACTCATGTCATATTATGAGTATTGTTTCATAGACAATGTAAAATAATACCAAACACTTAATCTCAATTGTTAACATGTGAATTTATAAATAAAAGATCTATTTATTTATAAATATATATAAAATAATTAAAAATACCCGTCTACTATACACGACTAAATGATGTTTTTTTAATTAAAACAAACACTTGAAACTGATTACGTATACAGGTCATATCTGTTGATAAATTTAGCTTAAAAACGAGCGTAAACTTAAAATAAGCGAACTGTCAACTATTGTACTATATATGGGATCCCATGGGCAGTATAATTCACTGCCGTTTAAAATAATTACTGGCAATTTTAGTTGCTAGTACACAAAAGCGAACAAGGCATACATGACTGTTACGGACACACATTGTACATGGATCGACTGATTAATATCGAAATTATAATTTAGTGTAAGTAAGAACACAGAAAACCAAAAGTGTGCAATTATTAATTGGTCAGTTATACATGGCGGCAGTAGAAATTGCAATACGAATAACAAAAATAAAAACAAAAAACAAAACAAATAGTGTGCTGAAAGGGACCAAAACATAAACAGGGATTGTCGAAGCATGTTGGGATTATGTTAACTATCATGTATTGTTATTCCAGTGACTGATTTTAAAATAAATTTAAAATGTATGTTGTGAGAGGTTGTTGATGGGTGTTTTGAAATATGGTGCTACACCCAATATTGATTGTATAGAAAAAACATATGAAAAAAATGTTCATCACTTCTCGGCTGATTGGCACACAAACTCTTTATTATTGTAATACTTTTACGAAAAAATTAAACAACGAAAAGGTGTGGCTATAATTTTTTTTAAATTGATTACTTTGTTATTCCAATGCTTTTCAATGAGTGGAATAACAAAGTTATCATTTTTAATTCTGGAATGAATTTTTACAAAGTTACTGCCGAATTAAAGTAATTGACTAAACAATTATGAACGGTGAAAAAATAGCAATGTATTTTAGTTCTAGTTTTAGTATAAGATATATAATTGATAGCTATTTCGGCTTACGTTCATTGCCACTCAATATAAACCCAGATAAGCTTTCACTTCGAGAAATACATAAAATCAATCTGTCACATTTAATAATTTATTATTACAATATGAAATTAGGATGTTAGAAAGGAAGAGAAGATACATTGTGTGCCTTTTCTACACCAGTATATATAGATAATTAAATGTATGTCTAAACACTGACTGAAAATAGCTATCAACTATATATCTTATAATTTTTGTAGCACTAAAATACATTTACTATTTTTCCACCGTGTTATAATGGAGTTCTATCAAGTAGATGCCAATTCAATCAATAAATATGAAGGATTTTGTTTCTCATCCTTTTTTTAACTTTAAGTCAATAAATATTTTCAATGGATTCGGCAGTAATTTTGTGGAAATTAATTCATTGTTATACTACCAATGGAAAAAAGACAATTTTATTTGCACCTTCATGATTTGGACTTCACAAATGAATGAAACACGCAAAATATACCAATAAGCCAAGAACGTCAATGTACATGATATTATGTTTTTCTGTGTATAATGGCGACACTTAAGACAAATCGTATGAAATAATACAAATCCTGATGACAACAGTCCGATATCAAAGTATAACGAGAAAATGAACAAACTGATAGTATAAAAAAAATATATGTATTATTATAACGTCGTAAACACAAAAAGTATGATTGTGACACACAGATGATTCCAAAATTTGTCTCCATAAATGTGTCGGAACAATGTATTCCGTGTCACATCAACAGATCTGTTCATACATGACTATGCTATCCAAACTAAACTGACACAATTCAAAAAACAAGAATATGAATGTATTAATAAATGCAATTTCAGATAACTTTTATGAATAATTTTTAATGGTTTTGATTGTGTCAGTTTTCATCTGGGCTATCAATATATTATATCATCGCTAAAGCTACAAAAGGTTATATTTCAACAATTATATATATACAAATTTGAATAGTTTAAATTTTGTACTTTTCCATGAGTTTTGTAGCTAACGACCCGGGTTTCGCCTTTTGGCATTTTAAGTGCACGAATGTACTTGAACTGACAAAACTCATGGAAAAGTACAAAATTGAAACACTTTAAATTTGTATATTGAAATTCCATCAAGCACCCTCAGTTGAAATCCTTAATTATATATACCATAGTTAAAATATATCCAATTGCAGTATTAATGGTAAACCAAATAATATATTGATTAAAAATTTCCAATTTGAATGATTTCATGTATTATGTTAAAAAAATACTGTCTGTACAGTATTTAATCAATTTTAAAATATGAATATTTTCAATTATTGATTGGTACTACTAGTAAATAATTAATAGTGAAGAGTAAACTGACGTAATTCAAATATAAGTAAAATTAATACAATTAAATTATTAATTAGTATCAATCAGTAATTTTAAATCTTTTAAATTAAAATGTTGTCGTTCTAGTATTTAACCATCTGTCAATATAAAAATAATACATATAATCCTCTAAACTTATATTGGAAAAAATTCTCACTCCCATAAAAACAAAACAACTAATATAAAACAGATAATTTTAATAACTGAAAAAAATTAGCAACCCCACTAAGCGCTTCAAAATAGTTATTGTATATTTCTAACTACCCAATATCATGTGAATAAAATATCCTATAAAAAGGATATTCAAATAAGGCATATCAAGGGTATCAAATTATTAATCAATTACAATTATCTCAAGTAATATAACTGTATGAGACACTCAAATTAAGTGAAACAAAGATATTTTACTCTGTACGGAATATTCAAAAAACAATTAATGGTATTAATTATTAATAAAGTATAATATGCTAATGTATTATGTACAATTATTGTATTTTGATGTGGAGGGTTATTCCAATAAATAAAATTCAACATAGAATTTTACTCTAAAAGGGATATTCAAATACAAAGGGAGCAGCAATATGCCGAATTATCAAACAATCTGAGAAATTCAAATATGTTACTGTTTCAGATATTGTTCTTCGTGTTTTAAAAGTTATCACTGTAAATTGATTAATTGTTTTTAGTAACTATTTACGGTCAATGTTATTGTGCTACTTTAAATTTAAAGTCTACAGTTAAAAGCGCTTAGCAGGGTTGTTAAATTATATATTTTTTAAAAATCATTCCCCAATAATTTTAAATCGGTGCAACAGAGCTGAAGATGAACAAAGACAGATAAAACAGTGAAAGAACAAAGAGAGTAAGTCAAAATTGAAACTTACGCTTCGACGAGAGGCCCAGGATACGGATCCAGTTTCTGGTAGAGGGTGGCTAGCTTGACTGATAAGATTATCAGTGGAATGAACAGAAGGATGCACCAGAATGCAGCGAACCAGAATCCATTCTAAAATGAAAAAAAAACAATAATTATAATCTATTTCACAAATATATTTTTTTTTACCTTAGACCTTGTGTTGTATGACAATTCCTGCCCACACATTAAATTTATCGTAACTCCTAGAGCTCCAATATCGAATCCTGCTCAACATTGCAATACTTGATTGGAAAATTATTTTTTATTAATAAAAAAAATGAACCGCCCGGGTTCAATTCCCAGTATTCCCAGATTTTTTCAGTCGATAAATCGATTCTGTTTAAAGGCAATTGGTGTTTGTGTTGTTAAAAAATCCCTTCCGATCTCTCCGATCCCAAAGAGCGGTGCATTGTGACAGCGATTAGCTAACCGCTAGTCCTCGTATCCTTCCCATACCTACTCTCTTCGAAAAAGAGAGATTGATCAACTGAGTAACAAGCAGTTCTCGTAGAAAAAACATACGTTGAGATAAACTCTGTGAGGAGTCCATATGCTACAAGTTGGGAGCGGACATTAAATTATCCTTATCTCAAAAACCGTATTTATTGGATTGTGTGCCTTAGTTAAAGTTTTTAATAAATGTTCACAAATACGCAAACCCTGTGATATCAATCAATTTTTCAAATATATTGAGGAGATGCTAGAAGGAAAAAAATAATAAATTTAGGAGTGCAAAGGGTTAATCATTCCTCTTATGATATTATAAAGAAACATTGATAAATTTACTATACTTACGAAAGGCAGAAGAATCTTTCCGCACGATGCAGTCAGAGTTGCGTTGTAAACATTGGAGAGGGGCCCGCACAAACCGACTTCGTGCATTGCGTGATATTCAACGCGACCCAAGTATCCGCTCACCAGAGCGGCTATGCTTGAGGCAAATACCCGCGTGAGCTGCAAGGGAAACATAGTTTTTATGTATACCAAAAAACATTATAATAGAATTTTCTTTACATCAAAAGTGTATGTACAATTTTATTGGTTGCAAAATTGTCATGTTTGAATCCAAGCACAGACAGTGTCATAAATTCATTTATGAATTTGCATGTAATCTCAAAACATCTCAGTCCGGTTCGTGGCGTAGTGTCAACGTTGTTGGCTTGCGTGCCGGACCGCCCGGGTTCGATTCCCGGTACGTCCGGATTTTTTCAATCGATAAATCTGTTCAAAGGCATGGGTGTTTGTGTTGTTAAAAAAATCCCTTTCGACCTTTCCGTGCCCAAAGAGCGGCGCATAGTGACAGTGATTAGTTTATCACTAGTCCTAGTATCCTTTCCATCCCTACTCTCCTTGAAAAAGAGAGGTTGAGTAACTGAGTAAAAAGCAGTTCACGTAGAAAAACATATGTTGAGATAAACTCCGTGAGGAGTCCATATGCTCCAAGTTGGGAGCGGGCATGGTAAAAAAAGAAATATCTCAAAACTTCCTCCCTCTTTGTATCATTTTCATCCTTCTATCGTCACTCTCTCCAAATAAGAAAGGTTGAGCGACTGAGTAACTTTTCATGGAAAACTTCTGTTGAGATCAGCAAACAGACTTCTAATAAAACTGGAGTTTGTTATCATTCACCCTGCTTCTCTCTTCAGAGACGGTGATGAAAGCAGAATAGAATCAGAAAAGGACTACATAGTGAATAATCCTTTAAATATAAGAAAGTCTTGGAAGATAAAAATGAGTCGAAAAAGATTTACTTACATTTTTGATGGCCTCAGGGCCCTGCGTTGATAAGTATTGCTCCGCTTCGACTGTCTCGTTAATAAGATTGATGACAGCTTCTTTGAATGAGGAGTGATTGAACTTGAGACCGTCACGTAGAGCTGACGCTGTTTCCTATTAGGAATGTAAATATTGGTGAAATTGTTCATACAATGATGGAAACAATATTATAATATTAAATAATCAGTAATATTTCTCCTAGATTTACTTGCGAAGCCATTTGTTAAATAAGACCAAATTTAGATTTGAGTCTAAGCGGAACTTGAAGACTATTCGTTAACATTGTGTAAACTAGTTTTGTTAACATTTCTTTCCAAGTATGTAAAATGAAAACAAATTTAAAAAAAAACACATTTGTTCAAGGTGGAAATGTCAATACACATCACAATATTGTTCAGGACTTTGGTTGTTTTGTTGAGCTTTAATCATTTCAATCCAACGATCTATCGACCTGGGTTTTTTCAACACTTTTTCATTTGTATGCTTTTACAACCTATGTTTACAACAACTTACTTACAATCACTACACAAAACAAAATGATATTACAAAACAATTAACACTGATAAGTTAATATTAGCTGAGACAACAAAGTAGAATAGAGACTTTTTTGTGAAAAAAGGGCCTTGGTATTTTTCACATGTATTCTAAAATGGTCTGGGATCCAAAAGGTTAATGAAATTAAATAGCGATAAATTTCAACATACATTGAGCATTTCTGCCTCTCTTATCATAGGATTAACGAGGTTAATCTGATAAGACTCCAGGTGAAGAGCTTGGTTCTTCAAGGTGGCGGTGACGATGGAAAACTCCGGACGGTTCAGGAGCTTATCAGCGGTTTCTTGAAGCTGCTTCGCCAGGGAGAGCAGGTCTATCGAGGTTATGTTGTTAGCCAACTAGAATTGTAAAACAATATACACGCGGTGGGTAAAAGATTGTTCAATTCACTAACAAAACAAACTAATTGAAAAGTACAACAAGATAGAATGGCTGACTTACGACTTCTGTGAATCGATCGAAGGGAAAATCGGAGAGTCCACTGTCAGATAGTTCCAAAAGCTTAGCCTTAGCCGACTCCTTGAGGATGACAAACTTTCTGTTTTTAAAGGAAATACTCTCGTAGGCGAGCTGTATCTTATCAGACAACTCTTTCTCCGACTTCTCCTTCAGCTGCTTCAGGTCCACTATCTTGTCAAGTCTCAGGACCTAAAATAAAACAAGAACATTTTTTATATTGTTTTGGATATGCATATCGGCCCCTTAGGATAAAAGAAACGTATCTCAATTTTTTTTTGAGTTAATGAATGTCACTAGTCAAAAAATAATATAATGTTAGGTTGTGTGTCAAAGAGACATATCAATAGGAGATAGTTCAATATGTTTTAAAATCACTTTCTTGTTCATAGCTCCACTAACCATTAAAACAACACATAAATAAATTATTATTTTATATTCAACAAATAAATCAGAAAGTTACTATACAATGTCTTTAAAGATAATGAAAAGACAATTTGTATCTGTTAAAAATAGGTATAACTGATTACTGGTGAAACTTTTGTTTCTGGCTCTCACGCTTTAAACAAAACCAATACATACATCATAAATTGATTTATTCTGATGACATGTTGTAATGACGTAGCTCATGTTGAAGTCTTTCTTGGATTTGTCTTTGAATAGGGCCTCTTCAAGATTCACCACCTCATCGATCAAAGTAAAGAGCTGGTCATCTGCGGGATTCCTATAACGATATTACAAATTGAATAAAGATTCTATCTATAATATTTCATGCACAAATATTTATGGTTCGTCGGTTTTTGTCAACATGTCATATCACAGTAAGGTTTTTTTTTACAAAAATGCAATCAAACACTTCAGAGTCGATTGCGTTCTAAGATTCTTTCTTACTGATTATAAGATCGACTTGTTTGTATTCTCATAGTGTTAGAGTGGGCAAACAGATTTTTCAATATTCAGTTTTAATTGGATTCTCTAAGTCATTTGTTTACTCACTCTACCTGCTATTGACGAATCAGTGTAACA
Organism: Himalopsyche kuldschensis; assembly: GCA_028554975.1. Taxonomy (NCBI): domain Eukaryota; kingdom Metazoa; phylum Arthropoda; class Insecta; order Trichoptera; family Rhyacophilidae; genus Himalopsyche; species Himalopsyche kuldschensis. The sequence continues at coordinate 7,176,382 of JAHFWI010000005.1, forward strand.
AAGTGGGAAAGCAAGTGAAACGCAACAGTTATAATATTTCCACAGAAGTGAATGAGTAGATTGTTTGAGTTTGTTTATTTAAGTACGATATTGAAGATTATAATCATAGTTTACCTGAGAGGATCACAGATAGCTCTCTGTATTACGACCCCGATGAGGAAATAGATGAGTGTTATTGCAATCAACAATATGCCAAGTAGGAACATCAGGGCGACACCACTGAAAATTTTTAATAAATACAATTATTAAACCAAATCCAAAATTATTAACTCACTAAGATTGTCACATTGACAGGTCTATTTTGTCTTAAACACAAGTAATAACAATATGTATCAAATATTTGTGTTTGGAGGGAAAAAAATGATGGTAAATAAACACAGTACTAGCAAGATTATTGTAAAAGATTTTATTAACTTCCAAGAACTTTAAGCTGTTCATCCTTTATTATTTACTTGACAGGTTATTTCTAGGTTATCAATTTTATTAAAAATCTGTTTTCGGTTAAAGATTGCTAAACTCTAAAAAAATATTACTATTGGAGCATCTTTTATGTTCATTGATTCTAGCATTAAAATTGATATAATTTAACATGTTCACTGCAGCAAGCGCGACTAGTGTGTTTAGTACTTAAGTATTCACAGCTTGAATATATCGCGCTAGTCCTATTATCTCATCCATGGCAATTCCTGTTTCATGTAATAGCTGAGCATTGATTCCTAGTGTCTTCAGCCCTCTTCGAAAAAATAAAATTCTACTCACAGCATGAGGAACTTGCTTCCAGCACCCTTATTGCAGCAGTCGTCTCCGTAATCATCAGGTCTTTTGCCGCATATACCGCAAAGTAGACCCATCACGACACATGTCAAAATCTAGAAGAAAATTTTAGCGTTTAGTGTTTATTTCATGCACATCAAAAAAATTTGGATAGTATTTGTAAAAGTATCTCAGCGTACGTGAAAATTTCTTGTTTATTATATGAAATAATCAAACAATTATTTTTGCAGTCTATTGAAGACAATAAATTCTACCTGCTGATATTACTAACTCAAAGCAGTCCAACGTCTACTAAACGTTCAATGCTATTACACAAATTAAGTTTTCTCATTTTCAAAATCTGGCTTGGTGGCTGAAAAGGTTCGCCACCTATGGTCTAGTCTAGATATATCGCTATTCGTTTTTCAAGCTGAAACCTACCTTCCAACAAAGACCAAAACCGTGCCAAGAAATAAGACCTGAGTTATTGGCACAGACTTTGATGTTTAAAACGATCAATAACAACTTATATTGGAGATTTTTACCATACATTTGAATTTAAGATAATGCATGAAAGTTTGCGCCAGTCATTTAAAAAATAGGATTGTTTTCAAAAACTTACCAGCAAAAGTATGCAGCACACTCCCAGGCTGACATACCATCTGTAGATACTGTACTGGTTGATGTACTTTTCAGCCAAGTCGATGTTTGGCTCGGCAGTGTTCGTTATTTCCAGGTTTGCGTTGATCACAACACGATCCAACTCCTTGGAGAACTGGGATATTTCTTTACCTGAATTGGGGTAAGAAGAAGTTAAAAATATCTCTTCATTCACATCATATTTTCGTATAAACAATATCACCCCTTCCAAGCAAAAGTGTTAAAAAAGAGTGGTGGTTTGACTTTGTCAGGAGCACGGAGGTAAGAGAGGGGACAAACTAGCCCCATATTACGTCCAAAATAAAAAGGCTACAGTGGACCTGGCTTGGAGCCTGAATCATGCCTGTCTTTTCTATCAACCCGATAGATTCCGTCGTCCCGGAAGGCCGCTGATGACCATCCTTAGGATGTACTCAGCGGAACTACAGAACACCAGGATGACCTGGGAAGAAACAAGGAGGTTGGCGGGTGATATTCTGAAGGCACCAAGTGACGGCCATATGCTCCAAATAGGGAGCGGATATGGGAAAAAAAGAATGAACAAATATTGTGTCAATTGGAACAACTTCATTTACTTTACCCCTTCTTTCCATGTATTCGAGTTTTTTTTTTGAAGAACATCATTATGGCAGTCAATTTTTTTGTGAATCTAAACCTCATTTTAACTCAGATTCACCAAAATGTTACTTACGCCCTTTTGGCTTGGTATGGACGATATTATAATGGACTTCACCATCATAATCAGTATCAACCATATCCACGGATATCAATTTCCATTCATTAGTATGAGGGTTAAAAAGAATAAATAAATTCACACACCGGCGTTTTCAATGGCGGATTCCAAGATGGGTCTCTGCTCATTGACCGAGTTCTCGATGCTCTGCTTGATTTTGTTGAAGACAGCCTGGCCCTCTTTCACCTCTTCCTGAATGTTTCCGTCGATCAGAGACGACACCTTCGCCAGGAGTTCAGAGACATCAGGAAGCTGAAAAATACAACAAATAAATTTAGTACAAGAAAAGATCGCCATGAAGCTGCAGTTTTTCATCAGTCTTTGAACTGTATGTAAACATTTTATTGACAGATGTTTTATTGGAAGATAAATTGACATCAAATCAAGGTCATATGAATTAAATTTATTGAATGATTTCTGTTATATTCATTGCTGAGCTTGGTTATATCAAATAAAAGTTCCTGTGAGTTTTTTATCATTTGACTTTACAGTGAGTGGACAGTGTGTATTTTAATTTTCTTACACTTCTTGACTAAATTGTACAGTTGTTATATTCTCTTTGTGAAAATAGTTTAGAGGAATATATCTAGACAAGAATTATTTCTTGCATTACCAAGTGCAATTAATTAAATTTGAATCATTCGAATTTTGTACTTTTTGTACCCGGGTTTCGCCTTTCGGCATCTTCAGGTATTTCAAGTGCACGAATATACTTGATCTGACTCAATTGAATTCAAATTTGAATCGTTCAAATTTTGTAGTTTTCCATGAATTTTTGTCGTTTCGACCTGGTTTCACCTTTCAACATCTTCAGGCATTTCAAGTGCATAAATGAGCTTGAATAGAGTTGCAATTAATTAATTTTACAATATTTCTCAACGACTCATTTTCGTATTGATTTGTACAAATTAAACATTATCACCGAAGGTTTAGTAAGGCTTTATTAATGACTAGTAATTACGAAAATAACTCATCACAGAAGTGCGATGTTATCCTTCATAATAGGTTACCCTTTGTTGACATGTAATTTCAGTACACTGGGATAACCCAGTGCAAAATGATGACAGATGAAATAGGATACAAAAAATAGGTGAATGCAGTGGTACCAACCCTTGGAAAATATTTGTCAAGCATCTAAAGAGCAGCATGAAAAGACACAAACAGACACAGTGATGGTTAATGAGAGTTAGTGGTGGCATACAATCGCAGTAATATTTCTGGCTAAATATTGTCAAGGATAACATAATTGCTTGTGAGTTTAACACAGTATTAAAATTTTGACAAGCTATTAAACTAGAAATATTAGTAATGAATTTATTTTTAAATGCAGTGATACTTTTAGAAAAAAATATTATAAATGCTTATGGGTTAAATACAAGAGTATTTAGTACCAGTAAGTAGTAGAGGTACTTAATAAACAAATTATTATGAATAAAAATAAAGCTTGTGAGTTTAATAAAATACTTGACAAGCTATTTAGCAAGAAATATTATAACGTTTAGTAATGTTAGTCACATGTAGTAAGGAAGTAATATTATGAAACAAAATAGAATTACGAATAAAATAAATGCTTGTGAATTGAATAAAATATTTTAGTTATGACAAGGGACACACAATTAGATTAGAACAAACAACAGATTTAGTAATAAATAGTCAACAAGTTAGTTACATTAGTCATGTAAATTATATTTATAGAATGATAATAGATGGTATTTTTATAAAATTAAGAATTATATTTTTCTGATGATCTTCAAACATGATTAACGAATCGCGGGTGTAGGGACATACGGGCGAAACTACAACAACAAAGAACTGAGATAAATGGTAAAACAGTTTTCAATGTTAAACTTTGTTCTTACAAATTTGCAGGAAAGCCGAGCAATATCTGGTATACCGCTCTTCGTCCAAGTTTCATATTTTTATATCTTATAGAACTGCATTTGAGCATGACAATGCCATATTTAACTGAAAACAGCCATTTTTGTAGTTTCGCCCGTATGTCCCTACACCCACGAAATAATAGATAAAAGGACACGATATATAAAGTGAGATGTTTTAGTTAAGAATTATTAAAATGCAATCGGGTATGAAGAATAATTCTTACAATGTTGAAGTCGATGCCTGAGGTGTCCAGTTCGCCGATTTTGTATTTGATAAGGATATCCCGGCACTGACGCTGATTACATGAGCTCAGGGTGTGAAGGAGCTCCCGTTTCACCTTGCGTAGACCTGAAATTTGAGATCAGATATAAGTTTGATGGGTTTAAATTATCAGCCATTGGTCTGGGTAACTAAAAAATCCAGCAAAAGATATGTTTCAAAAAGAATTCACTGAACTTAATTCGGCCCATTAGGATAAAAGAAATATAACTTCATTATAGCCGGTTGAGTTATGAATGCCGCTAGATACAAAATAATATTAACGTTATGTGTCAAAGAGACATATCAATAGGGGAAGTGGATACGAAGATATTTCAATAAGTATCTATAAATTGCTTTCTTATTCACAGCTCTACTAAACCTTAAAACAACACATTAGAATAAATTACTATTTTATAGTTAACAAAGAAATCAGAAAGTCGAAGCATCACCTTTAAAGATAATGAAAAGAAGATTTGAATCTGTTAAAAAATAGACCAAATTGATTACTGGTGAAACCTGTTTTTTGGCTCTCCTGAAAAGTGTAGAAAAATAAGTAAACACTAAGAGAACATATAACTTACCATCACTAAGCTGGGAAGCGTTGGCACGTAGGTCGTTGGTGACACGTCTCATGTTGATGAGGTTTCCTTTGACGTCGTCTAGATCTTCAACCATGGTGTTGAGTGTGGTTACCGACACGGCTTTGGAGAATTCGGCCAATTGCTCGGACACGTTCGCTCCACCAGCTGAAGAAAACATAAGGCTTGTTTAAACACTTGATTTTATTTATAATATGTACACACATTGGGCCTTTAATAACCTATTCACATTCTTTCAGCTTCTATTAATTCAGCAATTCTTAACCGATTAGATGCCTGTGAAGTACAATAAACGTGCTGCCAAAATCATTGAGTACTGATTATATCGCTGGAATAAAGGGCCCTTTAGGCAAAATCAGGGATCACGCATTTATTTACAATAACTCACATCCAGGTTCGTTAGTTCGCAACGCGTAAGCTGGCATTATGCATTTCAGGTTTATTTTTACCATTTATTTACATTATAAATATTTGACAATTTATTTACAGTATAAATATATTTTTTAATAGACTTCAGCAAAGTTACTGCCAATAAAATCAATAAACGAAATGAGTAAAAAGAGTTCACGCGAGTTGTGAAGGGCTCTTTGTGTATATTTGTTTCTCTCAATGAGATCATGTTAACTTTTATGAAATAGTTCTAGCAGTTTTTGGCACTTTTGTAATATAAATTTTTGTGCCCTTTTCAGTCAGACAAATGAATAACAAATAAGTTTAAGAGGAAGTTAGTTTTCGTGACTTACTGTTCAGCATGTTGAGCAAGCTTCCCTGCAGTTCTTTATAATTGGTATTGAGCAGCGTAACAACGTGCGCATGCGTGGCGTTCAGATAAGAGCGGGTGTCTCTCACTCCGGCGCGGGCTGATGCCGGCAAGCTGTAAGCTCCATCTTGCATTCGCTCATTTGTCACAAATGTGCACACAAGACCAAACCTAATGAGAAAAAAACAATAAGATTAATTTACTCAAAAAAACAGCAGATGGATTGGGTTATATTTGAAATGATTTGTAAAACTTACATGAACAGCGTTGAGACGCAGATGAGGAAAGTGGCGAGCGTGATCTTTCGGCACTTGTCGTGTTTCTTATCGAAGGGTTGTGATCTCCCGCCACACTTACCGGCGCAACGACAGCAACAGAAACAAAATCTAAAAAGAGTTGAATGAAAAACAATCGTTAATATTTTAAAAACAAAAAACTCACCTTACTTTGCTAAAGTACGTTTTTAAAGTTTATGAAATAGTTCAAGAAATTACTTAACTTAACAAAAATAACTAAGGAAGTATTTTGTTCCTATTATTTGATTTATACAATCGAATTTCATTTTTGGTATATCAAAGAAGCTGTTAATTGCAGAAGTTTTTGAAGTTCTTTTCACAAAAATTTACTGAGTTGATAATCCATGCTATGAGCGAAACCGGTACTAATCTAATAATTTTTTTCAACAACAACAAAAAAATTCTGTAAATAGAAATGGTATTAGAAAAATAGTCTATCATAAAAGCCAGTCATTTTGCAACACTTTTTAAGATATTTGAATTATAAATATCGGTAATGCTACATTTGCTCCCGATTTTTCAAGATTGTTATTTTTGCACCCAAACAATTGAATTTCTGCTGTGAAATGCACTGAGTGGCCATTTTGTCACGTGATTTCTGTACCAAAGAATTCAAATTTTGTGACCAAAATATTGTTTTACCCACGTGCACAATGAGCTGTTCTATATTTATGCATTCATAGGTTAGATTAGGTTAGGTTTCTACCTTTCTTTCTATATGACTCATATTAGGTCTTGAATATTTCCTTCAAGTAAAAAATTTATTTGTATGCAATCCTGAGGATTAAAAATGTATTAATTCGTGTTTCCAAAAGAACTCACCCAATGATAGGCAACAGGACGGCGAAAACAACAGCCACGATCACAACGGTGGCGATGCCAACGTAGTGGACTGCGATGGTCTTCCACTCTTGGGCCAAGTCGCCGGCGATTTCTATGTGACCATCGTGAACTTCCAGCAAGCCTGAGGAAAATACAGAAACATAAATATCAATATAAACACAAAAAAGATTGTCAATACAAACTACAAAAATAAACATCTCTAGGACATTATTATAAAAGATTAGTTTAAATCGGTCCCTTAAAAAAAAGAAACGTATCTCGATTTTTGTCAGATTTAAGTTATGAATGCCACTAAATACAAAATAATACGTTGTGTCAAAGAAACATATCAATAGGAGAACTGGGTACAAAGATATACCAATTCTTATTTCAATCTCTTTTTACTTCATAGGTCTGCTAAACCTTAAAACAGTGATGCACAACCTTTTTGGGAGATGGCCCATATAATCAATTCTAAGATAGTTCGAGGGCCGCTTGGGTAAAACTGATTAAATGATCAATATTTTTAGTGCACATAAAATTGAAAATTTTATTGTTTTATATTGTTCTTCCATCATCCGGAAAAAGTTCTGAAAAAATAAGGTGATTGATACTGGGCCGCAGGTTGTGCATCGCTGCCTTAACACAGCACATTAGAATAAATTCTTATTTTTTATATATGTATGTATATTTAAAAAAATAATTATATAATAATGCCAATGGGCCAAATATTTTTAATTGTGAAAGTCATACGAGATTAACTCGATGATAAATAATGAATCAGTCGTGAACAACTTCAAAGATAAATTACATACACCCAAGCCCAAGACCTCATTTTCAGTTGAAAATATTAAACCTTGCTGGGAATTGAACCCGGGGCCCACCTGAGCTCTTGCCACTAGACAACAGGGGCCGACAATATTTAACAGCCATGTCAGAAAGCCAAAGCATCGCATTTAAATATAATGAAAAGACAATTATTTGTATCGGTTAAAAAATAGGCAAAATTGATTACTGGTGAAACCTGTTCTTTGGCTCTCTTGAAAATTAAACTTTAAAAGTTAAACTTGCAGGTGAAATGTTTTTTTCGTGGTAAACAGAATTAAAGTGATAAATAACCCTTCGTTAGGCAATAGGGTGATTTTATAATTACATGATACGAACTAAAGGATGGAGCGTAGGCGGTCTGCGACATAACTTGATTATACCCAAATTGGTAACTTTGTTACCGTAGGTTCTCCAACATTTTCTGATTGCGAATGAAACTTGCAATCGGTCTCAGTAACATATCAAATCATATAACTGTCAAAATATCAACGAACAATACATTACATTAAATTTGACAAGTCAATGGATGAAGTATTCAAATTCGATTCGAAATTTTAATGCATAGGTGGGCAACTTGTCACATAAATATTTTGTGTCTTATTTACTGCGAGGTAGAGCTGTCTGAGTTTTTCTGAGTCACTTTTAGGTTACGGGGTGCAGTGGCCAAGGTCGTTGGCTTCCGTGACGGACATCATTTATTCAGTCGAGGGTTTGTGTTGTCTAAAAATTTACTCCTACCCATCCAATTCTGTAAGCGAGGCGCAACAAGAGCTATGTTCTAACCACTAGTCTTATCCTAGCCTTTATCTTTTTTATCCCTACTCTGATCAAACAAAGCAGATTGAGCGACTGAGTAACAATCAGTTCTTGTAGAAAAACTATGTCTATGGAGGTATCCATCAGGAGGCCATATGATCCACATTGAGAACGGGCATGGATTAAAAATAATAATTTAAAAAAAATGATAAATCATTCCACTCAATACTTTCGACGGATTCGGCGGTAGCTTTTTTTTTATTCCACGTATTTTGTAAAAAATGGAGACACGTGTTTCGTCTCTCTAAAAAGCATCTTCAGACTTAATGTTACAAAGTTACTTTCATACTGAAATTTTGCTATAGTAAGTCTGAAGATGCTTCAGAAAGTGACGAAACACACGTGCCACTATTTGCTACACAATACGTGGAAAAAACAAAATTATCTAATATGTTGTATGACAAATGTAACATAAAAAAAAATAGTAAACAAATTCTACTAACCGCGAACAAAATCAAACAATGGGCCGACAACAACAAAAAAACGTATCTAGAGTAAATAAATGGACACGCATTTTCCTGCCATTGTCAAAAAATCAAAAGCGCGTTTCGGTTGACAGAGGACGAGCGTGGAGCTCCCATTGTCACGGACATTTTTTTGTCACAAATTCAGAAGGCCACAGGAAATACACGCATCCCCCGATTAACGCGGTTTATAAATTTAATAGAACCGCGTTAATCGAAACAAGTCACAAATAAAAATTATAAGGTAGGTTACATTATATTAAAAAACGCGTTAATTGCGGAAAATCCGCGATAAAATGATCCGCAACTCGTAATACCGAAAACCAAGCAGATCATTATAAAAAGCCTCTGTTGAAACAGGAGTACATATATAAGCTCCACATTGGGAGAGGACATGGTAAAAAAAAATATAATCAAACAATCATTTTCTATTTTTTGGTATCTTCACCATTTTATTTAGATACATATTTTAACACATTGGCTTGGGAGACTTCGAATCACACAGAGAAACAGCGCGTATTCCATGTTCCCGGAGCTAATGTGTTAAAACGGTTAAATTAATTAAATGAAATTTTAAAAGGACGTAACACACACGGAACAAATTATGTCATTGATGTAGTCCTTTTTCGGTGCTGCAAATTTCACGGGCCTTTATTCAAACTTAAAAAGCTATATTAAACCTATTCGGCGATTGCAGCTTACATACACATCTTACATCTTGATAGAACGTGTATTAATTTGGGTAAATTTTGATTATCGAAAAATACAATATTTAAATGAAACTTGGGGTTACGCCCTTTTGCCTTTCCAGAAACAAAATTTATATTCAATGTTAACAGTCTCCACACTACCCTATTATTCACAAAATATAACTTTAGTAAAAACTTTTACTGAAATACATTTAGAGCAAATTCTCCTCATTTCTCGTCGTGTGCGATTTCAGTCATAAATGTTTTTTATTGTCAGTGGACCATAAAGCAACACCGTGACTGCCCAAAATGTGTGTCCGATTAGAATATTCCGAATGCCGTAAGCCCACGAATCATTCCAATGCCGTCCGCCGAGCGAGAAACGCGTTCTGCTCTTCCGAAGCGGGAAACTCCGGCGAGAATTTTCTCGGCTGTAAAACGACGCCGGAAGCACTTTTGTAGGAGACGTCGCGACGCCGCTGGGAAATGTTTATGAAACTTTGATAATCGTGCAGTCGAAACTTTTTCCGCAGCAAAGACATTCCAAAAGTTGCACTGTCTTTATGGCCCTATTACACAAACGTAGTAATCGCATGTCGTAAAAACAGCGTAATGATTCGAGTGTTATTCAGCCTCTTAGGCTATGGCCAAAGTTAACAAGCGCAAATTTTGGCGTAACGTGGCGAGACTTAATTCAAAATCAAAGGAAACACAATCGCTTTAAAGGTGGCGCCGCCTGAGAAGTCAAAGCGCAGCGTAAATGCCGAAGTCAAATCAGTTATTAATTTAAGATATTAAGTTACAAATCAGAAATTTAAGAACTCTTGCTTTGGCGTACAAATTGATAATGAAGTTTGCAAGTGACGCTATGACACAAATTTACGCCTGTCACTGTGGCCATAGCCTTAGGATAAAAGAAACGTTACTCGATTTATACCGGTTTCGAGTCTGTCAGTTCAAGTTTAGTCGTGCACTTGAAAATGCACGAAAATTGATTGAAAACAATCCGAATCCGTATTTATTTTAAATGAATATAAACTGCATCCAAAAAATAGCATCAGTTCAATATATTGATTGAGTAGGCATTTACTTGGTAGAACTCCATTATAATACGGTAAAAAAAGATATTTTTTTTGCAAATAAAGAATGTGTTACAAACAATAAATGGTATCGAAAGAAAGGAAATCTCATGAGAAATAAATGAAATTTTATATATTTTTTTTAATTATATCCATTCTGAGAAATAATATTCTTCGGTTAGTTTTATTTTTTGTGTTATTCGCACAGTATTCGATAGATTAAAAAAAAACAGCGGATCAGCATTTCACCGCGTGAAAGAAAATTCGCAAAACTTACAAATACTTTAAATGGATTTTCGCTGACTGAAAAACTCGTAACTAATTTTCTCACGGTCCATTTAAATTCTAAAGGATTTTTTTAGAAACAAAAATAATCACTATCGCGATTTTATCATGTGCCATTAACCCATTGAATGCTCAACAACAATAATATATCGTCGTTTATAAAGCCGGCGAAAATTGCTAACGACGATCGGTGTTGACTTATTGATGACGACATTACACTTGTATTTCAATACTTACTGTATAATCATCGTTGAAAATAGGTCATGAGCTGTTCATCTTACTCGCACTTACAACCACGCCAAGAAGAAAAGAGAGAGATAGAGAGATCTGCTAAGAACCGTATCAAATAGGGAAAAACAAAAGACAAAAAACTGGCAAGCTCCTGGTATCTAGTGCATCTCACTCGCACGTTAAACCAAGAGAGAATTTCAGCATTTTTCGCTATGATTTGACACTAACACTAAAAAGGGTTAAGTATGAACATTATTTGTGGGAGGTATATGGGCTAGTTGCTCTCATCTAAAATGATATGTCATACATGAATCCTTAGGACTGGCTTGCACATGGACGAAATAAAAAAAGATAGCAAGCCGGCAACCTATTAATACAAAGTTCGTTGTTGAAAACGCGCACCTCTTGACAAATAGTGCATTGATCACCCTAACAGACCTTGTTACTAGCGACTCTCATCGAGTGTCAACGTTGTTGGTTGCGGTTGCGGAGCGCACGGGTTCGAGCCCCAGTCCAGGCCGTTTTATTTTTCAATCGTATCGGACGTAATGAAAGCGCCCAGCTAACCGAATTGATAAGTTGAGAAAATGAGTATCAAGCAGTTCTCGTAGAAAACTCATGTTGAGATAAAGGCCATCAGGAGCATATGCTACACATTGAAAGTGGACGTGATCAATTTATGTGTGTATCATTATAAGTATAATATAGATAAAAAAATCTTTGAATTTTGATGAATGTATTAGGCTAACAGAACACGTCAGAAGATAAATTAATAATACCGGCAATCAAAAACTACTCATTCATCTTGACATTTGGTATGAATGCATAAAAAAACTACCAGGAGACCAGCGGTAAAAACGGCGCTCTCATTTGAAGCTCGAAGAAGACAAGACGTGACTAGGGTTTCCAATGTCGGACCAAAATTGTGATCCCGGGATTGCAATTAGTCGATCCCGGGAACTTGGATATTTTTTTAATGGTCGATTTTGTCATATTTATTGAAAGTTAATTTATCATTAAAAATCGTTAAAAATTAACAATATTATTTCACTGTGCACATTTATGTTCATTCATATTCGTTCAAATGCTATTTGATATATAATTGAAATCACTTTTAAGGTGTTCACTGTCAATACTTGGTGGAAAGGCATTATAATAAAAATAATAATGCATTTTTAGTACTTTTTCCACATAAAATTTAATTGATCAGGACCGGTTTCACTCATGGCGAGCATTGTCAACTGATTTTTTTTATTTTAATTGAAATTAAAAAAAAATCCTGGATACAGACATAGCATCTAAGACACGGGTTCCCTTACCTATGAGTCGCGACGGTTTTTATGTGAGGTCATCAACTTATAAAGTCAACTAAAAAATATATTCAATATAATGCATTTTCGTTGATTTTTTGATTAACTTCTTTTAGGAAAAATGCATTTTAAGTTGGCCTAGGGGGTCGCGGGAAAAATGGCTTTTTTAAAAAGGGGTCACCATTCGAAAAAGGTTGGGAACCTATGATCTAAGAGGAACAATTTTTATCATTTATTTAAAGTTTCAAATTGTTATTTATGTAAATAGACAGCGACACATAACTCTTTATCTTAACGATCATTTTTCGGTACAAAGATGACACGTGCAAGTCGACGTAATTTTACGATTTTGTTAACCTTTTGAGTGGTGAGTTATGAGTGAAAAATTCGGAATCACGTTTTCTAATCCCGAGGCTAATCCCGGGATGGGAAACCCTAGTCGTGACCGAGCGGTAGTCGGAGGGCTCGGGTAGCTCAGCGTCCGAACGGCTAATATTCTCCGACCGATTCTATGTACATATAATGCGCTCTCGTGTAATGAGATAACAAGTTTCACAGTTTCCGGTGTAAGGTTAACAGATTACTCGATGCATTGCGTAAGATGACACGATGGCGGTCGGCACATAACGACGTGCATCTTTCGTAATGATTATTAGTCTATTCAAAATATTTTCGTCATTGGGTGACTGCTATAGTTATTGGACACTTCAACTTTAATCATCCAAAATAAATAATTGCTTAAAATTCCCGTTGGTGTGAAGGAGACAAATGTATCTAGTGATTAGATTGAATTCTTATTTTGAATGGTCAAAGTTGAAGTGTCCAATAACTATAGTAGTCACCAAAAAATAAATTATTTATTTCGGACTTGCACTTAGCCATTCAGCTGACAAATATTCTGCTGATACAAGTTTCCAAGCATAACATTACATTTGCTTTTATTTTTTAGCTTTTTTAATAGGATTTAATGTTTAAATAAATAAAACACATTATATAGTACTATTCCCACATATATTCTTTCAATATCAGTACCGCTTTGGCTAATCGCTCAAAACATCACATTGGAATAATTTGATATTTCGACACCTTACTTTGAAAAAGTTCTAACTTCCCTCGACATTGTTTTGAGATATGAATGTTTGAAGTTACGATTGATTAAAATTCACGTGTAACAATGAGCAAGTAAAAATGTTTCAAATTAATTATTTTAAGCATATTTTTTCAGCATATTTTTTCAGCATATTTTTTCAACCATTATTCTGATAAATAATGATCTTAAAAATCTAATGATGCAATCTTAGAACTTTGTCAAATAAATTCCGTAAAAAAGGTGTGCTGATGCAGTGCCACTCTGAAATTCTGCTAACTCCGTTATTCAACCATCGATAATTCTAATATTCATATATGTATAAGATGGAATGCGGTAAATACAAGCTTTTTCGACCAAAAGGTCATTTTAGGCAAAAATTTCAATTAGAACCTTTTCAAAGTAAGATAACGGAATGAAAAACGTAAATTTAAACACATTTTAAAGTGACGCATGGATCGGTGATCGAAGTGGCAGTTGGTCTTAATTAGCTTTAGCGTCTTGGCATCAAGCTCTGAGGAATAATGACCAGGAATCGTGCTAAGTCATCCAGCGCAGTGTGATAGCGGAAACGATGCGTGCTGCTGGAAGCCGGGTATGATTGTTTGATTGCCACACTTAAAAAACATCTCTCCGACCAGTGGACTCTCTCAACAATGTTTTAACCCCTTGTCTGCTGTTGTGGTTTTCAAAATCCGAGCGAAAAATGCCGAGGTTTGTATTTTTTTCCGAGGAAAAAAAAATCGCATTATTGATTTGATATATGTACTTGATTGGCGAGCGCGCCATACTTGACTTGTAATGCGTTACAGGCAGGTGTTTGTTAACGCTACTATATCTCTCTGTCAGTTTGTTGTGTTGTGTTTTGTCCTTTTTGATTGCTCTGTCTTTCTCTCTCCGAAATCCGAGAAGTATGACGTCATCAGTAACTCGATAACAATCTACGTTAGTCATTATCGCCGGTTTAATTAACAACGATATATCCTTGTAAAACAAGGTTCCCAACATTTTTAGGGTGCCGACCCCTTTTTACAATAGCCATGTGACCCGCGACCTTGATGGAAATTGGAAAGGCATTTTTAATAAGGTAAACATAAAAAAAGACGAAAATGCATTATGGTGAATTTATTTTTAGCTGACTGTATAAGTTGGAGACCCCAGAGAAAACGCGTCGCGACCCATAGGTTGGAAAAGCCCGTGTTGCAAATGATACAAGTTTGGTTTTTACATTTGATTGCAGTTAACGACTGATTTTAATGTTATTTTTGCCATTGAAATTAATAAAACAGCGTGTGAATGATAATATGTAATAATTAGGAACAATTCCCCCCCCTCTCCCCCTCCACACACACATCGATTAACATGTTCCTTTGGCACGTGCGGTAAAAACATTCGATTAAAAGTATAATTTATACATTTACATAAATCGATTCAAATTTAAAATTGAGATTCCATCAAGCATCTTCAGTCGAAATCCTCAATTATATTTACATCTATAAAAATAATTAATATTTTATCAACAATATCTGAATAAATTAACATACGTTGTCGATTAAGTCCCTTGAGATTTTTATTGCAAAACAACAAAAAACACGTGCATATTTCGAAGGTTATGATAACACATCTGTCGTATTTTTTTAACATTTAACCAAATGGGTTAAAATTCTTGTTTTTGGTGTTTCGTATTTATCTACGTGGCCCTGAATTTTGTTTTGGCTCTGAAACCCTATTTATATTTGAACGGATCTAATATACTTATTTCTGAAACAATGAAAATTATTTGTCATTACTTGTAATTATTCATGCTAATACCTTTCTAATTGAGATGATTCGTCATTAATAATCAAGATGACGTAGTTTTTTTTAATGATATATAAACCATACAAAGTGTTACAAAAAAGGTTAAGGTTCTAAAACTGCCAGACTAAAAAAAATCAGATTGTTGCACAAAATGTCATTCGATTCGTCCAGAAAACGCCATCTTCAATGTGTGTTTATAATTTTTACCTTTTTTCTACGACCTTGTGTATCAGATAATTAATCATATTGAATATAAAATTTAACATAACTTTGATTATTCCACGTATTGTGACACGTGTTTCGCCTCTTTCAGAGGCATCTTCGAACTTACTATCGCAAAGTTTGCAAAGCAATGAATTACTTCATTACTATCATTACTATCGTTACTTTCATTACTTAAGCAAACTTTGCGATAGTAAGCCCGAAGATGCCTCTGAAAGAGGCGAAACACGTGTCACAATTAGTAACACAATACGTGGAATAATCAAAGTTATTTTAAATTTTATATTTAAATGAACTTCCACAAAGTTACCGCCGAATCCATCGAGTATAATCATATTGAAGCTTCAAGTATTTAAACTCCGAAAGTTAGTAAACAAATGAATAATCTTCTTTCTACTTATTTTAAAAACTTTCAGTGACGTTGCCGCAGTGTAATAATTAAGTACTCGGGGCATTACTCAAAAGCAGCCCTTTAATTTTTAAATAAGCGAGACGAAGGAAGGAACAGCAATAGGGTCAAGTGGGGTTGTCAGCTGAATCAGAAACAGGAAAACGAAGGTCTTGCTCGAGAAGCTGGGGTGGGAGGTCGGGGGCATCTGCCATTTTCAGCTCCGCACCGCATTATTTAACAAGAAGGCGAAATTATGAATATTTATAAGGCGACAATGTCTTCTCAGCCAACCGTATAATAAAATTCTAAGCGAGTAAAATTACGATAAATTTATGTCTCACACCAATGAAACACAGCAGGAAACAAAGTTGTAATAAAAGAGTTGTTTGAGCGGACCATTTTTGGAATTGCTCCCCTCCGCTAATAAAAGTACTTGCTCTAGCTCTTCTCCGTAATACAGAACAGAAATGCTCTTGATCAATTTTATAAGGCGACAATGCCTTGTCTTCCATTCAACCGTATAGTAAAATTCTAAGCGAGAAAAACAAAAATAAATTGATATCACACAACAAGAAACAAAGTTGTATTAAAAGACTTTTCACTAGAGCTGGAGCGGACCATTTTTGGAATTGCTTCGCTCTGCTAAAACATTACTTGCTCCAGCTCCTCTACGTGCTGCGGAACAAAAATCATGGCAACATAAATGCTCATCATCGAATTTATAGCGCGAAAATGTCGTCCCAGAGATTTATAAGCAAAACACATTATGATTATGATAGTTTCAATATCAAATTTGAATTTTGTACTTTTCCATGAATTTTGTTGCTGACGATCCGGGTTTCGCCTTTCCACATCTTCAGGCATTTCATGTGCACGAATGTAGTTAAACTGACGTTAGCTAAAAAACTTGTGAAAAAGTACAAAATTCAACGATTCAAATTTTATAATAAGAAAAGTTTAAAAATTTGAAGGGCTCATTTCCTCAGAAGATGACTTTTGCAAATAACTGCCTTCATGCTTATGAGGGCAGTATACTTGATGACAATAGCAATAATTAAAGGTGCACGCAACACGCTGCATCGCCTTCAATGCAGTTCAGATATTCGCTAGAGATAGGAAACAATTAACACACGCCTGGAAAAGTGCATCAAATTAAAAAAAAAAGTTAAAAAGAAAGTTTAAGGTTTAGCGAAGCATTTCTTTTTTGTAAGCTAGTTGTGTGTTTGAGAGTCAGAAGCAACGAGAACCATATTTTCTAGTTGAATAGAAAAGAAAAGAATTTGATACTTAAACGATTATTAACCGTAAATTAATACCACCTTGTAAAGCCCATTGTCTACGCACCGCACAAGAGTTTGAAGAACCATCGCTTACCTGAAAACAAAGAAAGTAATTTATTAGAGAGATCAAGCGAGGGAACCTAAAAACACAATTAAACGAAAAATTTTAACAATTAAAAATCCCACACCAATTAATTGGAGTTAGTTTGCTATTGTCTATAAAGCCCTGTTTACATTCTCAAGAGAGTAGATTTAAAATATTTACTTTAATACATATTAAAAAATGTAAAATATTGATTCCTACCAATAAATGCGTAGGGTAAATAAAGGAAGGAAACGGCTCATGGAGGTTATCTTAGAATTTGATGGGAAATGATAAAGTTCAAATGATTCAAATTTGACTTTCAGTAAAAATCATAAATTAATGTAGATTAAATTAATTAAGGGGCTTGATGGAATTTCAATATCAAATTTGAATAGTCAATTAATTGAAACTCGTTTACATTAATGTTTCGCTAATTTACATTTTAATAGCAATTTAACTTTGTGATCTACTTCTATTTTTGTATATAAAAGTTACAAACTGTTTAGTACGCTACAGTTCAAGTACATCGGTGCACTTGAAATGCCTGAAAATGCCGAAAGGCGAAACCCGAGTTGTTAGCGACAAAACACATGGCAGATTAAATTGTTACAGAAAAATTTAGTTAAAAACTTCGTCAACCAAACGTCACTTGATATTATTTCAATATACGAAACTTTGAAGGATTTATTTGGTTATTGTATCATTCTATAACAGTGGTTCTCACGTAAAATTTGGCTGTGGCCGCATTAGGAACATCAGCGGTACTATAAAAATGTCTGGTGGCCGCACGAAATTTTTGTGTTGAGTCTTTTTTACCAAAAAGACCAATACATGTATGTGTTGAGTTTTTGCTAACTAGCAATTCTTGATACACAATGCAATGCATACAAAATATTTAATTTTCAGTTTCTTTATTGACAAATTAACTTGTAAAAACCCATTTTTATTGAATGTCAATAGTCAATATTAAGTATGAAGATACTGGTGGCCGCAGTAAAATCCTCTGGTGGCCGCACATGAGAACCACTGTTCTATAAATGCCAAAACGAGCATCTCCAACTTGACTTACTTACTACTTGACACTTGTTTACTTACTGTCTACCTATTTAGTGTACCCGCCCTATGTAAACAGGGCTTTACATTGTGAACTGGCAGACTATGAGAAATTTAAACCATCAGTATTAATCTCCAAGAAACAACAAGATATAAATTTTGTCGGTCCGGCAAGCACGCGCATTTATTTCTTTGGCATCTTTTAGGCTGGCACCAATTTAATGATCCCATTATGTTTAAGAATACAATCGCAGACAAAATTATACTAATCAAGTAAATCAATTAAGATTTTCATAAATTTAAATACACTAGTATTTTTTTATTTGTGGTACTCATAATTCATTGTATAATAATACATCAGAGATAAACAGGGCATTTGGGCAAAAGGTTATCATTAATAAACTTCTTTGGGAATAAAATATTATGGCGTAACACCATCACATTGACAGTTACACATTAATGTTTGAATAAAATATTTGTATTCGTAATATATGACATGTTTTTCGCTAGAAATATAATATTGGGTTGATGCAAAAGTTTTAGCGTTTTTGTAAGACCCAAGCAATTTTTTCTTCTCGAAGCTCATGAATAACATCTGTTTTGAAATGATCCAATTATATGAAGCAGTTTGGGAGAAGTGCCATCTTATCAATTTTTATATTGAATGTCCGCATTAGAGACTCTTATTACTCGACATCACAACTACTCGAGTAGTACATTTTTTAAATACTCGAGTAGTTTTATATGTCCCAAAATATATATTATTTTTCAAATTTGCGTGATAGATGATAAATAAATAAATAAATAAGCTTATTTAATTTCATTTATAAATTCAATTTACAAAACATGTATTTCAAAAATAATAGAGAATTAAACGTCTCAAATTTTAAATTGGTTTGGAAAAATCTCTCTGCTGTTGTGGTAAAATATTACCCGACAATAAAATCCACACGTAAGACTCAGTTAAACGCAACGGTTGAGCTTTACAGATATATATTAAATAAGTAAATAAAATTTTGAAATAAATCCTCATTTATAAACTACTTATATACCACTTACATTTATAATCGAGTACTCGAAAATTAAACGAATATACTCGAGTATCGAGAAATTCGATACTCGAATCGGAGTCTCTAGTCCGCATGGATTTAGTGTATATAAAATTGAAAATTTTACTGTTTTATTTCCACGGCAATCCTGATATAGATCAGGACCGGTTTCGCTCATTGCAAGCATTTTCAACTGATTATTGATATTCATAACAGAAAGAGAAAATAGCCTTGTTTCATTGAACATATATTTCACAGCGATGAGCAAACCCGGTCCTGATCTGTATCGGAATATATGTGGAAGCCAGGGCTATGGAGTCGGAGTCGGAGTTTTTCGGCAGGAGTCGGAAATTTTTAAAAGTTTGAACTTTTTATTTTTGCATATATGTAATATGTCAAATTTGGCTATTGGCCGGATTAGTTGGTTGATATATTATTGAATAGGAAAGGCAGGAAAAAAACATGACGTGTTTTTAGTATATACTAGAGTCGAAGTCGTAATTTTTTTTTAACGACTCCACAGCCCTTGAAAATAGCATTGATTCATTGTATATTTCATCAGCTAACGGCGATGAACGAAACCGGTCCTGATCTGTATCAGGATCGATGAAGAAACATTACCATAAAATGTGTTGTATTTATTTAAATAATACCTTTCCACCGAAAAGCGACAGTAGACACGCACAAAAAGATGTGTTTAACCGACGATTCAAAATGACGAATGACGAGCCGTTTTCCACCGTCCATCCATTCCAAGGCACTGCGCTGTTTGCGCGAGGGTGATAGTTTTCTCGGAAGGCTGTTATTTAATTGGCGCGGTGAGGCGGAAGTTTCGCCGGAAGACCGGAAACACTCGCGATCCGCGGAAACTATTTAACAAAGAAGCGAGGGAGGGGTCGCTTCGTGCTTTACGTAACTGCCTTCTCACTCGAGGTAAAATATTCAGCTCGATAGATTTGAATATTGATTATAGTATCGAATTTAAGTATTCGAGAGTTATTATGTAAATATTTTTAAGGTAATCATTCATTGTCAATACTTGGTGGAATGGC
Source organism: Himalopsyche kuldschensis (assembly GCA_028554975.1). NCBI lineage: Eukaryota > Metazoa > Arthropoda > Insecta > Trichoptera > Rhyacophilidae > Himalopsyche > Himalopsyche kuldschensis. The sequence continues at coordinate 7,196,868 of JAHFWI010000005.1, forward strand.
ATTATAATAAAAATGATAAAACATTTGTAGTGTGATTCCACATAAAATTTATTGGATCAGGACCGGTTTCGCTCATGGCGAGCATTGTCAACTGATGAATGCTCGCCATGAAAGAAACTGATAAAATAAATTTTATGTGGAATAAGTACTAAAAATGTTTTATTATTTTTATTGTAAGTAAATATGAAAAAAAGTGGTCAGTAAGAAACTTTACTTGGAAGTACTCCATTATAGCACGATGAAAAAGAGCAAAGTATACCTAAACCTTTTTTGTGCGGTACATGCGTTCCGCGGAAAATTGCACAAAAAAGCTATGAATTAATGACGGAATATAACATGTACAAGGACAGACGTGTCAAGGTCACATTGTAATATACAGGTGAAACACTGGATGTTGCTCGTACAGTATGTGAACAACGCGCTATCAATTACGTTTTTACATCGTGGGTGTAGGGACATACGGGCGAAACTACCAAAATGTCTGTTTTGAGTTAAATATGGCATTGCCATGCTCATGCTATAAGATAACAAAATATGAAACTTGTACGAAGAGTGGTTTGCCAGATATTGCTCGGCTTTCCTGCAAATCCGTAAGAACAAAGTTCAACATTGAAAACTGTTTTGACATTTATCTCAGTTCGTTGTTTTTTTAGTTTCGCCTGTATGTCCCTACACCCACGAGTCATATGTACGCTTGTATAGTCCCACATGAATGTCCCTGATAATTTTTTGAGGAATCGTGAACATGAGTTGTTTGTTCTTCCAAGGGGTAGAACCAGTCTGCCAATGGGAATGTCACTGGGAAGAGCTTGTACAATTTTAAACGGCATTGCTTCGGATGTCGACATATTTCATATTGACGTGAGTGATTTCAGACGAATACTATATTTTATGAATAAAAGTTGATTTTGTCAGAACTCATTCGGTTGACTGCCTTGAAAATTTCTAATGTGATATTAATAATATTTTTTCCTCTGTTTTTATGACTATTGTAATTTTCATCTTATTTATATTTGTCAAATCCATGGCGCATTACAGCTGTAATGCCATGATTTGCTTTTTTCTTAATTATATAATTAATTATATAAATATAATTACTTTGAAATCGCGCAAAAAGAGATATGTGTGTATTGTAGTTCTATAAATAATATATTACATATAAAGTTGATAGCTATTTCGGCTAACGCCCTCGTCAGACCTATGTTTGAAGATACATTAACTTATCTATTAGTGTAGAAGAGGTACACAATACATCGTCGCATCTATTCTAACATCTTTATTTTATATTGAAATAATATATGTATTATTATTCAACAGATTATTGTAATCGGAAGTAATGCCCGAGTATGTTTCTTTGTTTTCTGACCGTTTGATTATAGTGCACCGCATTCTTTTCTTATGATAAAAAATGGATCGTGAATTCCAAAGATTGATTGAAACACAAATATATGATATGGTCTATTCGATAAATCAAGGAAAGCTTTGATCGACTGTAATGTATGGAAATCGTGTAAAATAAAAATAAATAAAATAACAATTTTCAGTCCTATCCGACATTTCTGCTTTCAATAAAAGCGTAAGTTATTTGTATCGCAAGTGGAAGCACTCGATACTCTGTCACCGATTGTTAAAAAACCCTCGCAACACTTGCCTTTAACGAGATATGTATCTCAAACGAAACGTCAACTAACTCAGAGAAAAGTAAAAAGGAAAGGTTAAGTGGCCATCGTGGAAAATGGCGGTCCACCTCTTATGATAAAACAGCTACAAAATATAAGCACCGACAGGGGCATTTTTCAAGAGGACTTAAAAGAAAAGTTCTCATTTGCGAAGCTCTGCGTTTAAAATCAGTGATAAATTGAATACACCTTGCCCCAGGGGAGAATGAATTCATATCTCTTCTACCAAACGGATGGAGTATTCCACCCTGGAAGACTGCTGACGATCATCTATAATTTTAAAGGATGACAAATTTGAATTGTTTGAATTTTGTACCTTTCTATGAGTTTTGTCGCTGTCGACCCGGGCTTCGCCTTTATCCGACCTTTTATTACTGAGTTGATTGATTCCAAGGTTTGAATTATTAATAAATGATAATTATTTAAAAGGGTATAACAATGGCGAGTTTGTGAGATTAATTAGTTGGCTTAAAATTGGTAAACTATTGAGCTGAGCCCTATTAATTTCTAATATTTATTGATAAAACAATTTATATTCGCCCTTGTTAATATGTAATAAATCAATGCCTGAATCTATATTGAACCCGTGATTCTCGAAAAGTTAATGATTGGCGAAGAATCTATAGGATGTAATCAGTGGAACAACAGAAAGTCAGAATGGCGTCAGAGGAACCAATGACACTGGCTGAAGACAACACATTATCTTGGAGGTACAGTATGGCATCCATACACTTCGAAAAAGGAACGAATATGGAAACCAATAATTTCATACTTTTAGCTGTCGGCCAACGGTGGGAGAGAAACACGTTTATATTCGGAAAACTTTTTGTCATTCGCTCAATCCATAATGTGAAGTATTAAAAATGATGGATGGTTTTAACTCGAAGCTTCCCTGCGTCTCATTTTCAGAATCGGTTAAGGCGTGAGTGGCGAGGATGAAAATATCACAAATGTCAATACCTCTGAATACAAACCAATGTATTAACGTTCTACAAAAATTAAATGTTTAACTATGTTTCAACTTACACTAACTTGGCTATGTACATACATATATATACTGGCTTAAACGAGGTACACAATACATCTTCTCAACTGTTCTGACATCCTAATTTTGTATTGAATGACATTCCAACTTCCAATAGAAGTTGTTCAGTGATGAAATTATGCAGCGCATTTGTTGGATTGGCCTGCTAAATCTTTGAATTTTGCGCACAGCTTACCTCTCAACATTGGATTGGGATTCTAACCAATCAGTAACGGGACCGAAACCAGTGACTCGGTATAAATTCACTGTATAAAAAAGTTTTCCATCATTCTAAGCTCCAACAGTTTGCGGCATTTCCTCAAATGCCCATTCAGACCTTTTCTTTTATACGTTTTATATTTTACGTCCCCGAATCATAGAGGATTAGGCGTAACCTCGCCGGCGATCCTTCCTCAGGAGCAGGATCGCTGTCCGTCAAGATTAGACGGCGAGTCGTAAATCGGATACGGCATTCTTCAGGATTTCGCTTCAGCGACATCAGTATGCGAGCTGCGCGGGCGGAGATGGCCGCAAATTATTCCGCCCTTACGTTCGACGGATAACAATCGACAATTCGTTACCTTACTTTGAAAAGGTTCTAATTGACATTTTTGCCGAAGGCGACATTTTGATCGGAAAAGCTTTATTATTTGTTTCGGGCTTACACTTGGTGTAGTTGGTTCGTTAAGAAGCCATGTTGAAATAAATAAAACCCATTATATATTACTATTTTCAAATATATTCTTTAGAGATCAGGGCCGGTTTCACGCATGGCTCAAAACAACACATTGGAATAATTTGATATTTTGTTACCTTACTTTGAAAAGGCTCTAATTGACATGCCTAAAACGACCTTTTGGTCGGAAAAGCTTTTATTTACCATTCAATCATATGTTTGAATTTCAGAATTATCTATGGTTGAATAACGGAGATAGTAGAATTCCAGAGTTGCACTGCATCTGCATCGAAATTTATTTGACAAAGTTCTAAGATTGTCATCATTATTTCCAACATAAGATCATTATTTCTCAGCAAGAGTTGTGAAAAAATATACTTAAAATAAGTTAAATATTTTTACTTGCTCATTGTTACAAGTGAATTTTAATCAATCGAAATTTCAATCGCTCATATCTGAAAACAGTGTCAAGAGCCATTAGAACCTTTTCAAAGTAAGGTGGGGAATTGTTGTAGGCGGATTTAAAAGCTCCGCCGTTCGGAATTTCGAGCTGCGACTCGGTAATTTTTATGTTTTATGTATGACACTATGAAAGATCTTTGGCGAAAAAGTCCAACTCTAAATTCAAGCCTTCCTGTTTCAAAATTCCTGATAAAATAATCGAGCACTATTTTTTTTACTAAGCTGACAGTCACTATGCGTAAGGGGTTTCATTAATCGTCATAAGCGGTTGAAGGTGTACACATTTTTGAAAATGAAAATTTATTGACAGTATAAACAGTGATACTATCTTGACAATCTCTGTGGACAATTAGCTTTGCCTAAGCGATCAGGTGAACCCGGGTTCAAGTCCCGCCATGGGGAGAGATTTGGATACGGGTGTATGTAATTTTTCCTTGAGTGGTTTCTCGTCGAATCTATCTAGTATGGTTTTTATATTTAAATATTATATTATAATATAAAAACCATACTAGATAAACATTACCTGTAATGCCAAATAATGTATATGAGTAAATATGTATTCTGCTTTCAATCGCCTGTCTATTATTACGGCAAAACATGAAAGGATATAATATTATCCAGTATTATTCAAATATGAATTTCATATTTTTCCGCAAATTTTGTCACTAACAGTACGAGATTCGCCTTTCGGCTTCTTCGTGCATTTTAAGTCCACGGATGAATTTGAACTGACGAAGGTGCCATCGATTGTTATAAAAATCCGAATTTTTTCATAAAAAATATTAGCCAACTTGTTCCAATTAGTATGATTCTTGGTTACTTTAAAATGTACATAAAAATCTTCGGCCATAATTTTGTTACATAACTCAATTATGCACAAATTTTTTCTCGTTAAAATTGCGTTAAAAGCCTTCCTGAATCTTAAATAAGTAACTAGGCAGTATTCTGCTAGAATAAACGCGAGAAAATAATATAGTCTCTACCCAAACACTAAAAAATAAATCCCTAGTAAACAAAGAGAAACTTTGCAGGCCCTACCCTACATAGCCTCAACCATGAAATTGATATCACACATAATAAATTCATACCATCTATTCAGTAACCAATATTTTTCTAAGTAAAACGGTAAATTTTCCAAATTATCTCGGAAAATCTCATTTAAACTCGCTGCTTGAAATTGAATGAATAATATAATTAAATTTGGCGTGATTTTGATCAGTGTGACTGTTTTGATCACTAGACTGTTTTGCTTTGAATTTCGAAAGATAAAATACTATGTTAAATAAATATAATTAACCGAAAATTCAGAACAAAGGTTCGTAGTTTCGATAAGATGTCATTATTTATCGAGGCAGACGAACTTACATTCCTATGTTATATGAGAGGGTTCGAAACATTTTTTATTTTTTTTATTTTTTATTTTTTAATTAAAAAAAATATTTGGCATTACAGCTTGCGCCAATGCGCCAAATATTCTGAGTTGTGAAAGTCACACGAGATTAACTCGATGGTAAATAATGTATCAGTTGTGCACAAAATCAACGATAAATAACATAACACCCAGCCCAAGATCTTTTTTTTCAATTGAAAAAATTGACCTTGCCGGGGATTGAACCCGGGCCCCCCGATTGCTAGGACAAAGCTCTTGCCACTAGACGAAAGGGACCGCAAGAACCGTTTGATTTTACATTGAAAAAGTATCTTTTCATCGCGTGAAAATAAATGCCAATTTCCCTATCACGATCTTATCATATAATAAAAAAGATTTCAATGAGTAGGAAGATATTAAATAAAAACAATAATGCATATTTAGTACTTATTCCACATTAAATTTATTAGATCTGGACCGGTTTTGTTCATAGCGAGCATTATCAACTGATGTTCACTGGCCATCACTGGCAAACTATTCAGCAGTGCCCTATTTCTTTTTTTTTTTTTTTTTTCCTTGATAAAAAAAATAAAATGGCATTACAGCTTACGCCAATGCGCCAAATATTCTTAAATGTGAAAGTCATACGAGATTATCTCGATGATAAGTAATAAATCAGTTGTGCACAAAATCAACGATAAATAACATACACCCAGCCCAAGATCTCTTTTTTTCAATTGAAAAAATCTGACCTTGCCGGGAATTGAACCCGGGTCTCCAGATCGCTAGGACAAAGCTCTTGCCACTAGACCACAGGGACCGACAAGATTTCTAGATCTTCTAGTATTGAAATTACCAGAGCTGTGATGTCGTTCAAAAAAAATTACGAGTCCGACTCCAGCATCTACCAAAAACACGACTCCGGCTAAAAAAAGTTTAATTGCGTCACGTTTTCTAACTACTTTTCCTATTTATGTGTATTCAATTATAAATCAACCATCCAATCCGGCCGATAGACAAATTTGACATACAAATTATATTTTAAGGTGTTCACTGTCAATACTTGGTGGAAAGGCATTATAATAAAAATAGTAATACATTTTTAGTACTTTTTCCACATAAAATTTATTTGATCAGGACCGGTTTCGCTCAAGGCGAGCATTGTCAACTGATAAGGAATACAATAAAACAGTGATATTTATACAAACGTTAAGTATGAAAAACAATTGGTAAAACGATTTGCTTAGTCGTTTTACCAATTGTTTCTCATAAGTACTAAAAATGTATTATTATTTTTATACATATTATATGCAAAACTCCGAGTACGACTCCGGCCAACCGCCGCGACGACTCCGACTCCGGCGAAAAAACCCCGAATCCACGACTCCGACTCCAAAATTACACCAATCTTATTTATTCTAAGCCCTCAATGAATGTCTGTGTTGTCTAAATCGTAGTTTACGCTTGAGTTAATTCGTATACATATTATGTATTTCCATCAAGAAGTTGACAGTTAACACCTAATATATACATATATGCCATGTAAAAAGATAACAGTTTAATAAAAATAATAAAACATTTTTAGTACTTATTCCACATTAAATTTAGTGGATCAGGACCGGTTTCGCTCATGGCGAGCATTGTCAACTGATAAGAACGACTCAGCACTCTTTCCTGAAATTATTTATTTATTAAATGCACTTGTTAATGACTATTCATACTTAATTGATTTTTGATGTAATAGCTTGCATTGCTAATAGGTCTTCAACATTTTAATTATAGTCAATTTTTCTTGTATTTTGCTTCAATTTATTTGCTTAGTTGTACTACCAATTGTTTGTCATACCTCGTAATTCTTAATTAACTTGTGTATAAATATCACTGTTTCGTTGTATTTTCTATCAGTTGACAATGCTAGCCATGAGTGAAACCGGTCCAGATCCAATAAATTTTATGTGGAATAAGTACTTAAAATTTATTATTTTAATGCCATTCCACCAAGTATTGACACTATTGACAGTGAACACCTTAAAAGAGATAACAGTTTATTGAGCTAAAATAAATACGAAGCATTCATTGTATTATCTTCTTTCGCAAAATGTTTCTAAAGCACACCTACAAGATTGCCGAAGGGGGATGTATATTTACGTTTAAAGGTCGTCTAAAACCGAATATTATTTTCGCGCAAAAAGCGCAACCCCTTCCGCACACGTGTTGTTTGCTCGCCGAGGAGAAAACTGTTTTATAGTTTTTCCAGCAGATTTGGCGCGAAACAAGAGTGGATTACTTACCTGCCCCCCGCTACCCTCGCAGTCACCCGGCAGAATATTTTACCGGCATGCTCGGGCGAGCGAAAAGTCCAACGGGTTCAAAGCACCGTCGCGTAACCACATTTCGGCCTTCGCGTGCTCGCCTGGGCAAGGATTACATGGATCCTCCTCGTGTCCAGGATGTTGGGGGTGTAGCTTTGCATAGAATGTAGGAAAAGCTGGATGGGTACATTTCGTAAAACATGCACAGCTGTACTGCCTTTCCAAGCAAGAAGGCAGGCATTAAGTGACTTTTGACAAACTTTTGAGAAAAATGACATAAATTGTTACACGGTGAAAAAGTATCAATTTATTTAGTCCTACAGAAATTATATTATATAATTGTTGATAGCTATTTCGCCTTACGCCCTCGTCAGAACTATATTTTAACGTGCATTAAATCATGTATATATACCGTTTGTAAACAGGGTACACAAAACATCTTCTTCTCTGTTCCACCATCATAGTTTTATATGGTAATAATAAGTTATTAAATATGACCTTCAATGGTGATTTTCCGCACACTACAAAAAAAATACAGATGTCACTTTAACAACATGGCTGCTATAACCTAACGAATTCCGAGCGTCCCTACTCCATATTGAAAAATGCTGTAAATATTATTTTAACATTGTTATTTCATACAAGGTTGAGGCACGCGCGGGCATTATGATGCTGTGTTTATATCCCACTGTGACTTCTTTCCAAGAAAGCCAACAGGCAATAAACATAGAAGATTATTTTGTTGGCGAAAAATAAATATTTATTTCACATACAAATACGTAGCATTAAATTCCGCAGGGTTGAGGGTATGAGCGAGCTCAAGAGAGGAGCGCAAGTTGCAGAGGATTTCGGGGAGAGTGCCAGTATTAGTCGAGTATTTAAAAAAATACTCGAGTAATACTCGAGATATAATATTAAACCGTTGCGTTTAACTGAGTCTTACGCGTGGATTGTACTGTCTGGAAACATATTTTTTCAAATGTTTTTGCCGTTGACTATGCTAAGCAAGAATTTATTTTGTTAATTTTGCTTTTGGTTCTGCTGACTTTTCATATCAAGGACGAGTCTGTTTTGATTAGAGACAAAATAAAATATTGATAAATAATATACACAAATTTGAATTTTCATATATATTTTGGTACATCTGAAACTACAAGTATACTCGAGTATTTTAAATTTTACTACTCGATAATCGAGTAGTTGAGATGTCGAGTAATTGTAGTCTCTAGTGAGAAGCCTTCTCATGGAAAATAGGGAGGGAGGGTGGGTGGTTAGAAGGACGTCTAACGCATTTTACGAGAAGGACGTGCGTTTAACAAAATTACACTTTGATTCGTTGCTCGCCAACATCTGGGCCGTAACCGGGATGCGTGAATATTGCACGACGTAGTTTAACGGTAAGGCACGCGACCAATTTATTACCACCACTGCTTTTCGTTTCATACAATACAGTATAATTTTTTGGCGTTCGTATTTCAAATAAAAATAAATATACCAGTAATACGACGGACAAAATTTTTCCAACGGCGAGAATATGTTTACCTCAACATGATTTATGTTATGCTTGTACTCGGTAGCTATATTTCACTTTTTCGAAGAGAGTAGGGATTGAAAGATTTGAGGGCTGGTTAATCGCTTTCTTTCAGGGCTGGGGAGTCGGTGAAAAAAAGTCCGACTCCGACTCCAGCATTTACCAAAACCACGACTCCGACTCCAACATTGACCAAAAAAACGACTCCGACCCAAAAAAGTTCAATATCGTAATTTTCCCCCTAATTTTCCTATTTATGTGTATTCAATTAAATATCAACCCTATCAATGCGACCAAAGGCCAAATTTGACATGTAAAATGCAAAAATAAAAAGTTCAAAATTTCCGACTCCGGCCAAATCGCCGCGACGACTCCGACTCCGGCCAAAAAGCTCCGACTCCACAGCCCTGCTTTTCAATCCGATTATGCTGCACACTGTACGGGGTAGTAACACTCTACATGACGCTGCCGCGAACGACTGTTTTTGGCTGAAACACTCACCCGATCATCACAAATACTATCATCATCATCATCACCCGACCGATATTACCTCGATCAGACCGCGATCCGGACATACCAGAAGATCGCCCAGCCGTCAGGACTCCTGCCGAGGCCTGGGGTCTTTAGTGGCAAATTATGCTGACTTTTATCATGACTACAAACGACTGTTTTTGGCTGCCAAGAGTCCGACCAGCGCACTCCGCTGTCGCCGTGAAAGCCGCGTGTTTACACCAGCCGAAACCGAGTGTTTACACCAAACATGTAAATTAATCTGCATGGAACACTCAGGACTGAAGCAAGCCTACACGTGCGACCGTAATGGTTGCCAAGATCCTACATCAAATTACGACGACCCGCAAGCCCGACCACAGAAAAAATCTCTACCGCTATCATCAAGATCATTATCTACCCATCACCCTCGACCGCCAGCAAACTCGATCATCGTGGAAGCTGCGTGTTTACACCAGCCGAAACTGAGTGTTTACACCAAACATTTATTAAGGAATAATCTGCATGGAACACTCAGACTGAAGCAAGCCTACGTGCGACTGTAATGGTTGCCAAGATTTTACCACAGAAAAATCTCTACCATATCATCAAGATCATTGTATCACCCTCGACCGCCAGCAAACTCGATCATCTAGCCTCCACTGCCGTAAGAGCTGCGTGTTTACCAGCCGAAACTAGTGTTTACTCAAACATGACTTATTAAAGGAATAATCTGCATGGAACACTCAGACTGAAGCAAGCCTACACGTGCGACTACAATGGTTGCCAAGATCCTACAACAAATTACGACGACCCGCAAGCCCGTCTGAAAAATCTCTACCGCTATCAACATCATTATCTATACATCACCCTCGACCGCCAGAAAACTCGATCATCTAGCCTCCACTCTCGCCGTGGAAGCTGCGTGTTTACCAGCCGAAACTGAGTGTTTACACCAAACATGACTTATTAAGGAATAATCTGCATGGAACACTCAGACTGAAGCAAATACTGCGACTACAATGGTTATACAACTACTCGACCACTATATCATCATCCGACCGCCAGCAACAGCCCCGACCAAACATTATCTCCATTCTCGCATCTTCACCATGATTACCAAGCCTACCGGTTGCCGTGGCTAACGCCAGCCGAAGCCAGCGCCGCAACGGCTACTTCTCAACACGAAGCCCCACAGATGAAGGGGGATTAGGCTAACGCCCAAGTCCCTATTAAAGTTGCCAAAATACAAGACAAGACAAGGCCCTGCTTTTTACGCGCCGCTATTGGGATCGAGAGGGGTGGGAAAGGATTTTTATCAACACAAACACTGCCAAAACTGCACTGCTTCTGGCCAAAATTAGTTATTTATGACACATTTTTTAAAATTAACAATGTATTTTAAAAAGCTATTTCGGCTTACGCCTTCGTCAGAACTATTTCTGTAGTTCTGACGAATATCGAAACTCAACAAAATATTTATGTAGAATTAAAATACATTGTTATTTTTCCTTCCGTAATATAATGGAGTTCTACCAAGTAAATGCCTACTCAATCAATAAATATTTTATCCGTTTCGTAAATATACTGATTTCCCTTTTAAGGTGTTCACTGTCAATACTTGGTGGAAAGGCATTATAATAATATTTAATATGGAATAAGTACTAAAATGTTTTATTATTTAAAAAATTTCACTGAAAGTGATACATTTTTAGTACTTTTTCCACATGAGATTTATTTCATCAGGACCGGTTTCGCTCATGGCGAACGTTATCAACTGATAACGAATAAAACCTATGTGTCGACATTCATAATTGTGTGACACAGAATATCCAATGTGACAACACTCCACCCAAGATATCCTTTTCCGAGCACACTATTTCCTTCATTTATCAAGCATAAATATGTATATCATATGGGCAAAATTCAAGGAAAAATTGACAGTTTTAGTGGAAACTTTATAATAATTCCACTTTTATTTTTTGAATAATGTGTTTTATGTAACTCTACAATTAATAAAAATGGTAAAAAAATAAAAATATACATCTTAATTTTTTTATGCTTTTATTCACATAGGATATATTTTATGCGGGAAACGACGATATAATATGTTCGTAAAAAAGGATATATAACTAACAGTGTATAAATAAACGGATATTTAGGTAAATGTGTGTATTATCAAAAAATAATTGATAACATCCCCTGCGATGTCGCGCCCGAGCACGAAGCGACGGGCGGAGGAATCTATTATAAATAGGGGTAGTAGTACGATATTGTTTAAGATTATAACCGCTTATATCACCGCCCTGGGAAATAACTACGCAAAAACAATTCATGTTTTTTACGCGAGAGGCGAAAAAACGCGGCAGAGGGTTGCAAATTTATGGGACATTACTTTAACATTTTAAAAGCCATTTCTGCTGTACATTATAACGTTATAGAGGGATATTACGGAAAATATATTATATTATACTAGATTAACAGCACAGAAAAAAAGTATTAAAATGATTTTGTAAAGAGCTTGTGAGAAATGTGACGACATTACACAAATACAAAGAGTTTTAGGGATATTGAAAAAAAATGTTAGCTCGCTAAGATCAGTACTTCCCAAACTTTTTCATGTAGCGGCCCCCTTGAACAAAAACATGTTTTGTTCGGCCCCCAGTTTGGGAAGCACTTATTTTGACAACGATTTTTCTCCGATTTTTTTTAATCATTTCCGCTTCCATTGCTGCGTATGACTAATTCTGCGAGTATTTTTAACACACGTCAAAATCAGGGCTGTGGAGTTGGTACAAAAAAGTCCGACTCTGATTCCAGCATTTACAAAAACCACGACCACGACTCCGACATTGACCAAAAACACGACTCCGACTACGACAAAAAAAAGGTTAATATCGTCACTTTTTTTCCCTAATTTTCCTATTTATGTGTATTCAATTAAATAACAACCCTATGAATGCGGCCAAAAGCCAAATTTGACATATTAAATGCAATAATAAAAAGTTCAAACTTTTAAAATTTCCGACTCCGGCCAAAACGTCGCGACGACTCCGACTCCGACTCCACAATTTAAAAGGTTTAAATTAATCTTTAATGAGATTCGAGCCCGCCAGCAAGCCCAACGTAAAATCCCGGTACCAGCATTTACAAATAATGTATTGTTTGCCTAAATCAGAGGTCCACAAACTCTTTTGTCTTGTAGAACCCTTGTCGAATTTAATATTTTTATATTTGCCCTAATATATTTTTTTTTACTTATTCATCTTTAAATGTCTTTTAGAATCTGACACAGAGCAACTCACTTTGGTAGGGCTTAATGTAGATAAGACAGCTTTAAAATAAAAATAAAATATTTCAAGTTTAACAGTTATACATTTATTCATTCAAACAATCAAAAATGAAAATTTTTACACAAAATAAATACAAAAAAACAGTGATTTTAATGAGCCTGATGCTTTGATAGCAAAATTTCAATATTTGACTTCAATTGATTCAGACTTAACCTTAAATCTGTCGTGGACCCCCATTTACATCTGATGGACTACAAAATATTTTTTTCAATGACGTATGCCAGATTAGACAAAATACAGGTCGGAATCGACACTAATCACTTTGGGATTGATTGGCCTAAATCAACAATATATGCTTATTAGTTTATTAAAATGTATCAAAAAAAATAAGTCTAAGCACATCGGCTATTTTGGCACGCACAATTTAATGAACAAAACGTAAACGTTCATTTTGTCGAATATATCCAATGTAACCAAAAGACTCGGAAGTCGAAGTTTCAAACATGTGGTTACTTTTCCCATAAAGTAAGTGGTTTTCTATAACGACGAAAACGAGGCTTGCATATAAAGCGATATTTACCAGATATTTTTTTTTTTGAGCCAGTCTTTAACGTATATTAAAGAACCCTAAAAATATACATTCTACATCAATATTACACAGAAAGAGGATATTTATTCACGAGTAATATACATCTTTTGAAGAATATATTTGACATTAAGGTTTATTTATTGTCATTGCCCAACATATAAGCCACATGAGAAAATATGAACACCGTAAAAAAGTAGAAATGCAAAATAAATTTTAAAATAAGTTTGATTATTCCACGTGTTGTGTTACCAATTCTGACACGTGTTTCGCCTCATTCAAAGGCATCTTCAGACTACCTCACTATCACAAAGGTTGTTTAAATAACATAGGAGTAGTTAAGTAGTTCTGATTACCGTCTAATAGTTGTTGACGATGGCGTAAGTCGAAATACTTACGAAATACTCAAATAAATTTTATATTATTTTTGTAGAAATAAAATACATTGCTATTCTTTCACCGTGTTATAATGCAGTACTACCAATTAAATGCCAATTAAATCATTTTAAATTTCGCTAATCAGGATTTGTATCTGCATGACGAAATGCATACTGAGGTTCACTTTATAGTTGATAAAATTGATTAAGCGTCATATTCGATTGGCGTTACATAAATATAAACATTAATAAGGAAAATTCAATCCGTTTGAAATTTGCGAGTTTTCATGTGTAATGATATTTAGAAAATATTATATAGGCAACACACAGAAAAATAGTTTTGCATCAAATATCTTTTTTTTTACTATGTCCGCTCCTAGCCTGGAGCATATGGACTCCTCACGGAGTTTATCTCAACTGCTTGTTACTCAGTCGCTCAACCTCTCTTTTTCAAAGAGAGTAGGGATGGAAAGGATACGAGGACTAGGACGGGACTAGTGTTTAGCTAAACGCTGTCATTATTTGTCGCTCTTTCGGTATCGGAGAGGTGGGAAGGGATTTATAACAACATAAACACCCAATGCCTCTGAGCAGAATCGATTTATCGACTGAAATTAAAATATTAAAAATACCCACCCCTGGTTGAGGTAATTATCTAGTCAAAGTCAAGTTATATTAACTCTTTTTATAATATATTTTTCAAACAGGTCACATGTAAAATTGTTTACCGTAAAATTAATATCGAGTCAATTTGATGTGGCCATCAATCCATGTATGATATGATGTATTGATTAGCCGGTGATTTATTCCACTTTCGCAGAACCGCCAAATTGCCGAACTCGCCGGTAGCCGGCTCCCGGACGGGTAACCATGGCGACGCATCATAGATGTACATACCTATCACACACCCGGTAGTTAGTTAGGGGAGTCGGGAATTCTGAAGGCTAGATACCGCGTACCCGCGTAATGTGGTTAGCTATTGCGAAGCGGGGAGCGAGGAAATGTTCTCGGTACTATCCGTTACATAATATAATATTGTATGGACTCCTAATCAAGCTTATTTCAGAAAAAAAAATCTTCATTAACACCTTCAGAAGAGACTGAGGAAAGGGAAATATTAAATGAATCAATCATTAGTGATGAAAAATTCATAAAAGCCTGGAAAAAACATATTTTTGTTAAAACCATCTCCGCTCCCAACTTGGAGCATATGGACTCCTCACGGAGATTATCTCAACACATGTTTTTCTACGAGAACTGATTGTAACTCAGTTGCTCAACCTCTCTTTTTCGAGGAGAGTAGGGACGGAAAGGATACGAGGACTAGGACAGGACTAGTGATTAGGTAATCGCTGTCACTATGCGTCGCTCTTTGGGATTGGAAAGGTGGGAAGCGATTTTCAAAAACACAAATACCCATGCCTAAGAACAGATTTATCGACTGAAAAAAATCCGCTCATACCGGGAATCGAACCCTGGCAGTCCGGCATGCAAGCCAAGAACGTTGACACTGCGCCACGGACCGGACATAAAAAAGAAAGGAAAAAATAATAAGTCATAAAAAAATAATTATTTGTATGCTTTGTTTACCCCTCCTTGCCTCCCGTGAAAGGAAAAATTCCAAGCTCCATTTTGTAATTTATCATTTTAAAATATTAGAATCAATCTTGCTTTATGACTCAAGCAAACTTTGTGATAGTAAGATAATCCGAAGATGCCTCTGAATGAGGCGAAACACGTGTCTCAATTAGTAAAACAAAACGTGGAATAATCAAAGATATTTTAAATTTTATATTAATAATAAAAGTCTTTGTTTATTATAGAACATTTGTTGCAATTATTCTAAATAGATTTATTTAGATCAGGGCAGCATCAGGGATCAGTCCTCGAAACCACCCGGTCTTGATTTTAGTATAATATATTATTTGTGAAATAAGTACAAAAAATGTTTTATTACTTTTTAATACAATGCCTATCTAACAAGTATTGTCAATGAACAAATTTTTAGTGAGTATTACATATTAATATATTATTATAATAGGCATTATTTATTTCCACTGTCCCTCGTTTTGCAAACTTGTCAATAACAAATATTTAACCAGCTAACAGCGAATTATTTTAATGCACGAAGCTATTTTGGAGCAATTAAAAATTGCAACTGGCGAGTTGAAAATGCTAGCGACCACGAAACTGGTCCTGGTCTTAATAAAGCTGTCTTTTTTTTTATATATATCTGCTAAAATAGTGAAATCGTCACGACCTATCAGTGTGGTTGAAAATAGTAAATATTTTTTTCTATTGTACGATTTCACAGATTATTTCTGAAAGTCCTATTACTGTATGTTTTTATGGAACACCGAGTACATAAACCTTGGAGAAAATTGGCATTATAGCAAGTTTCCTAGCATAATTGTTATTTTCTACCATCATCCAGGAGTCCATTTTATTCGAAAGCATTCCTGCAGTGAACGAACTCAAAACCATTTCAAAATATGAACAAGAGTCTCATTCAAAATATTTGAATATCGAACCGCGATCTCTTCCCTAGCGGTGACTGCCGACGCCAGCCGTCGGGGGAAGCAATCTACCCGACCATCCGCTACCCCGTTTGTTGGCGGTTTGTTTACACCCCCGGCCCCGGACCGAACTTGAAAACGCCTCGGTTCGCGAGTTGACATCACTTCACCGTCGTTATGAATCTTTAGGCGTTGCATATTACACAACTTACGAGAGATTTTATCGAGTAACTTGATTAAAGTAGCTGCACGTGCCGGTGTGTCCTAACACCGGACCGGCTGGTGACTCGTTACGATCCGACGTTAACCTCTTTCCTGCTGAACCGATTTACGAATATTCAACTGAGATTTCAAAAATTAATTCATCAGGGTTTTTGTTCACCCTTTCGGTGCCCGTGGTGTATGATATACGCGCTGCTATTTAAAAGCGACTCTCTGGATAAAATATTTATTTTTTCAATTTAAATACTAGCAATTTCATCTCTGGATTAGCTTCAATGATATAAAAACATTTCCCTTGAGACAAAATTAGGTTTCCCGCAATTCATGAAAATATATCACATCCACGTTTGTTATTTCGCGACGTCTTAGCTGGCATAACGCATATCAGGAAAATGATCGTTTATTTCAATTATAAGATTTATCACTTGTTCTATTTTCTTAACAATGTTTTCAGTTCTGTGACACTTCATTTTTGCCTGAACTTTTTGGAGATTTTTGCTCATTTCAATATATTTTCAGTAGAGCTGAAGAGTTTGAATCGGAATCGTCGCGATTTTTTAGCCGGGATTTAAAAAAAAAATAAAAAAAAATAGCATAAAGCTTTTGAAAAGTTTGAACTTTTTATTTCTGCTTGTTTGGTTGATATTTAATTTAATACACATAAATGGGAAAGGTAGGGGAAAAAACCTGACAAGTTTAACCCTTTCAAGTCGGAGTCTGAGTCGTGTTTTTTCCAACGACTACACACTCACTCCCTGATTTTTAGTATTGATTTCACGAGACTCCCGACTGCACGAGACTTCCAGCAATATAAATCGACTAAGAAGTTTATCAAGTATAAAAAAATCGTCTTTCATTACAAAGATGGCAAAATGAAAATCGCTAAAAAAAGCAGCAATTTAATATCAGAGTCGGTGGGTATATATTTAAAGTTTTCCGATACGATAAACAAATATAGGGCAACTGTGTCCCGGCGTACCAAGGACGGGCGCGCGTACCGGTTGGAAGCCGTTTCCCTTCAGCGGCACGCCGTTTCTTTTTTTTATCGACGCAATATAAAACTGAAAGCAGGAAGAGATTTCATTTTGCGAAACAACAAACAAGCCAAAAACCGACGACGTCCGACAGTCGAGGCGCGCTATATTTGGTTGGGATCACGTCTAGGGGATTCCAACTCGGATATTCGAATATTCGATACCCGGCCCGTTTTAAGCTATTCGATATTCGGATATTTGAGGAAATATCCGAAGAGTATACGTTATAATTTTTAATGACATATTTTACAAAATTGTCGAAAGATCACATGACAATTTCTCCACATTTAAAGAATAATTATGAATAGCCGGTAGTATAATAAAACATATTTAGTACCCCAGGTAGTGGTTCTTTTTAACTTCACCCAACTCGGGTTCTATCAATATCTTATCATAATGCTCGAGTTTGGCAAATCGGCACGGCCTCAATGCTAAACAAATCCTTTAATGTTGTAATTTCATTCATAGAAGAAATACCGTTGGAATAATCCGATGCACCTGCAATTGTTAAAAATTAAAAACAATGAAAGGGTATTGAAATGTGTATTTATATAAATGCATTGTCTCTATCGATGGCGAACAAAAGCACCCAGGTTATTCCTTGTTTATATAAATATGGTTTTTAAATCATAATTTTAAAAACATTTTGTTTGTAAATTTGAAATATGAAACATTTATTCTCTGCTATTTTTAAAATATGCATTTTTTTATTTGAATAAATGACTTTTATTAAAAGTGAGCTCGTTTTCTTATGTAATTTTCGATATATTATTTGAGGAAAACATCAAATGTTTAAACTAAAAACTATCCGGATATCCGAATAGTCAGTTTACCATTCGATATTCGAATAGTTGATAATGAAGAATAGTTGGAATCCCTAATCACGTCGAATTTCACGACCGAGAAAACTCCTTCGGATCGGCTGAAATTCACAGTTATTGGGCAATTCTCAAGACAATGTGAGATCCGTGAAAAGTTGGGACGATAGCAGATCGTTTTATATTTTTCAGTGGCGTTGGAAGCTGAAAAAAACGTCACAGTTTCTTAGCAATTTAAAGTTTTGTTTGTTCTATTTTCAGCATCCCATCGTGAGAATTATCAACTGAAGAAATTAATTTTATTGAATCTCACTGTTTATATAATTTGGGAGGTCGGGAATTTCAAAATCAAATTTGAATTTTTTGAATAAAACAATCGAAAGAAATCAATTCATCAATAATACGTCGGATAAAAACCACATATAAAATTAGTGGGCATTTCAAATCGATAAGCTGGTAACTATTTTTTACTTTTCCACTAATTTCAATTTACTATGATTTATATTATGTTATTACGACCAATTTCTTCGTACTTCTCCGCTACTCACTGTTTTATTTAGAAGTAAGAATATGTTATGCCAGGTCTGTGGTGCAGTGGTCACCGTCTTTAACTTCCATCACGGACGGTTTATAGTCCCAGCGTGAGCAGCATTTTTCAGTAGATTTATCGATTCTAGTCGAAGTGTTTGTATTGTCAAAACATTCCCTCCGATCCTTCCGATCCTATAAGCGAGGCGTAACGACATCGACAAGTAAACCACTGGTCCTAGTCGTTGTCTTCTCTATCTCTACTTTTATCAAACCAAAGAGGTTGCACGACTAAGTTACAACCAATTCTCGTGGAAATAAAATATATCTAGATACCTTGAATAGAAAGCCACATGCGCCACATTGGGGGCGGATATGTATTTTTAAAAAAATCTGATCATTGAAACAAAATGATAAAAAAATCCAATCAATATATTCGACGGATTCGGCAGTATCTTTGTTTATTCCACGTATTATGAAACTAATAGTGACGCGGGTTTCGTGTCGTTAAGAAACATCATCAGACCTGCTACAGCACGTTTACTTAAGAAATGAAATCTCGCGATATTGAGTCTGAAGATGCTTCTTAAAAAGACGAAACACGCGTCACTATTTGTCACATAATACGTGGAATAAACAAAGTTATCTAATTTGTAGTTATGGAAAATATATAACAAAAAAAAGCTCAATACCACTCAATGAAGCACATAAACAGCAATGATGTCCAAGTAATTAAAATTGCAGCAAAATATCAAAGTTCTCGGATTACGTCTGATCACTGCAAAATGATCAGCCATTGTGCAACAGGATACAATGGTCGTGAACTCGAAACGAGGCAATTCACCAACGGAGGCCGATTAGTTGCACCTCTTAACGGTGCACAATTCCATCAACCGTTGAACCGGAGATATATAACAGAGCCGATATTTTCTGAATGTAAAACTGCTACGTCATAATGACTTGACCGCTGTATTATTGGACCATTTTCCTTGTGTTATATAAAATACAATAACTAATTGTGGGTAACTGTTTTTGCCGATGTCAAAAAAGATTTCTAGAAAGCCACCGCAAAAAAATAAGTTCAGCAAGATATCGCGTATACGATAAAAATAAAAGTCATAATTGAAAAAGCATGATTTCAACTCTAGGATTTACCCAATATTTGCTCCCTATTTGGAGCATATGGCCACTACACGGTGCCTCCAAGATTTTCTGAGACCCGCTAACTTCTTCCCAGGTCATCCCGGCGTCAAGTAGCTCCGCTGAGTACTTCCTATGGATGGTCAACAGCGACTTTCCGCGTCGACGGGATCCATCAGGTTGATAGAAGAGACCTTTAGGATTCAGGCTCTTCTAGGGCATATTAAACACATGTCCAAGCCAGGTCCATCGTCGCCTTTTTATTTTGGACGTAATAAGGGGCTGGTTTGTCCATTCTCTTACCTCCGTGTTCCTGACAAAGTTTTTTATCGCAATGGACCGAATTATAACATAAGCAACCCGGGTCTTATGTGACAGAACAACTTTTCAAATAAAGCAATATTCATAATAAAAAAAGAAGTACACAAACTTGAGCAAATGATATATTTCAGTAATGAGATGCTGTACCAAAAAAAGAAAACAAAATGATAAATGTGAATAAATCAGTAAATATTTGAACAGCCTCCTGTATACAACACATACATTATCATAAATAAGTACATGTATCTGTACAGTAGGTCGAAGCGACATGACAAATGAGGCGTTGTAATTTACGTAAGCGACGCAGCCGGTGATGTGTCTCTAGGGCTTATTTCTATGTCGCAGCCAAGATAAGAGTAATTGAATACCGTTAGTTTACGTATTATTTTTGCCTCGGAACAAGTCAATAGCGGGCCGAAGTAGGCCGCTATAGCTACATCAGCTGGCTGCATAGCATTGTTTGCATACAATGTGTGGGTAAAGGGTAATTCAGGCGAAAGTATGTATTCAATGATTGGGTGGGATAGGAAAACACAAATGCATCGGGTAAGCACGTAGAAATTTGCTTTAAAAACACTATGCGCGTGGTCTAAAAGGATAATATCCAGGGCTGTGGACTCGGAGTCGGAATTTTTTGGCCGGAATTTTTACAAGTTTGAACTTTTTATTTTTCCATATATGCAACATGTAAAATTCGGCTATTGGACGGATTGGTTGGTTGATACTTAATTTAATACACATAAATTACAAAATTAAATTTGTTTGAGTCAAGTCAGTGTTTTTGGTCAATGTTGGAGTCGGAGTAGGGGTTTTTTTTAACGACTCCACAGCCCTGAATAGTAAACTTCGTATCGTTTCGAGCGTCAAAGTCATTGGTTTCAGTTGCGGAGCGAGAGGGTTCGAATACCAGTCCAGGCAGTTTCATTTTTCATTCGGATTATTGATCTCTATTCGGAGACTGTGCTATCTATAATTCTCTCCCACACCTGTCAAAAACGAAGCTTCGTCATTCTTTAATTTCAGTGCTTTCCAAACTTTTTCATGCAACGGCCCCCTAAAACTGACAAAAAAATCCGCAGCCCACCGTTTGGGAAGCGCTGATATTTTCCAACATAAAATTGATATATTTTTTTTTCAAATAGATGATAATAACAATTAAAATATATATATTCAATCGGTTCATTCAAATATGTAGCTTTGAATTCTTCTGGTTTCAGCGTTGAAATACACCCAATCCACTTATTCTCACGGAAAATACGCTCCAAAGACTGCCGCCGTGCAAACATGGGAGAGAGGTTCAATTACTAAAAATCAACTCAAAATACGAAACTCACAAACTCGAACTCAAAAATGTTAAACAAGTAATAAATTTACATAGTTTTCGTTTGCAATTAAATTTAGCGTAGAGAAATATATTCATGCACGTGTCCGTTTTCTGAAAAAGTTTTAAAAGCCGTACTGAATCAAAAAAAACATTAAAAAATAATCAGAACGCTTTTTAAGAGCGTGTTATTTCGGAAAAGTGCAAAAAGAGGATCGGATGTAATCGAAGAAATATATTCATACACATGCCCGTTTACTACTATTTTTTATTATATCATTTTTCAAGCCGTGTAAAGACCGTGTTATTTCGAACCAGAGAAAAAAAGGATCGGATGTACATTTATGAAGAAATATATTCATAAACGTGCCCGTTAACTGCAATTTTTTATTATATCATTTTTCAAGTCGTGTTAAATCAAAAAATAATTGAAAAATATAATCAGATCTCTTTTTAAAATCGTGTTATTTCTAAACCGTGCAAATAGAGGATAGGGTGTATATGACTAATGCATTATAACCTCGATATAACGGGCAAAAAATCAGGTCAAATGTAAAAAAAATAGAAAAGAAGAAGAAACAACATTGCAAAAAATTGAGTTATCAGTGATAAGATCACATCTCGACGGTCTCATAGCATTTATTTACTATTCGTGAGATAACGAAGTTCAAGTATATTATACGCATTTTCGTAATTTTCGCGAGTTAACAAAGTTAAAAACAGCAAACTTCAAAAGTGCAAACAAAACTTGATTCTTTTTTTAAAGTAGGAATACCGAAAGCAAGCGCGTCGACATCAAACAGCAACGTCACTTCATCACGACGAGTTTCCGAAGACAATTAAATAGATTTTTTTGCGTTTTGTATTTTTTATTTACATCATTATCATACAGTGTATTTTCAAAAATAAGTTTTTTTATTTATTTTAAACCTATTTTTATACAACGGCATTAAGCTTAACGGACAGCCCCTACCCATTAGTTCGTTATATTGAGGTTTTACTGTACTTACATTAACGGATACCATATTTTTATTATGACATTTATAAAAATAATCAGACATCGTATAATTAATGGAAACCCATTCAAGGGAAGCGAAGACAAATCGGGCGCGTCCTCCCACTGTTTTTGCAATGGTGATAATATATCAAAGGATATTCACCAACTTGCCGCCAGAGTAAATCCGCAGACATTATTCAACGATAACTAGGGGACGGGATTTGAAGAGTTATTGTAAGCAATCGAACGAAAGCTTATTGAAAGAAAATGATAAGTTTTCTTAAGTGATAAAAATTGTGACATAGATATTTTGATAAATCTTTCCTGATAAAAGCTTCCGGGTGTTGATATTGAAATTCCATCAAGCACCCTCAGTCGAAATTCTTAATAATGTCTTTAAATTAAGGATTTCGACTGAGGGTGCGTGATGGAATTTCATTATCAAATTTGTATTGTTTGAATTTTTTACTTTTCCATGAGTTTTGTCGCTAACGTCCCAGATTTCGCCTTTAGGCGTCTTCAGGCATTACAAGTGCACGGACGTTACGAACTGCGCGTCAGTTCAAGTTCATCCGTGCAC
Organism: Himalopsyche kuldschensis; assembly: GCA_028554975.1. NCBI lineage: Eukaryota > Metazoa > Arthropoda > Insecta > Trichoptera > Rhyacophilidae > Himalopsyche > Himalopsyche kuldschensis. Next base: position 7,220,143 of record JAHFWI010000005.1, read on the forward strand.
TCGTAATGCCTGAAGATGCCGACAGGCGAAACCCGGGTAGTTAGCGACACAACTCATGGAAAAGTACAAAATTCAAACAATGCAAATTTAAATCATTAAAGCTATGCATTTCTCTCTATGATTACATCACTTTCTAATTGGACGCAACACTACTGGAGACCAGTACCAGCCCAAGCTTTTTCTGCTAACTCCCAATCCCACGCCTCTTTTCTGCCCACTCGAGCATACTCCATCTTAAACGGTACTGCACAGAATCATAAAGATGCGTCACTTTCTCACATTAGTAAAGCGGTGTATGATAATTATTGGATGTATTGGGGCGATCTGAATAAACGCTAAAATAATATTGATATTACCAAACAACCATTTAGTTTTTTTTTTATAATATGGACGAGCCGCCACTAATTATAATCCAAAAGGATGTTAATTCAAACACTAACACGCCCAATGCAGCAATCGTTTAAAATAGACACACACCATTCCGGCCGACTGACAACGGCAAACTTTTTAACGTACAATTTGAACGTTTCACAATTATTATCCATTAATTGAATACATTTGCTTCTGGTACTCTTCCGACAAAGTTTGCCCTTCGGCGTTAATTAGCGTGAGCAAAGGAAGAAGAAGCGCGAGGAGGAAAGCAGAACAACTCGGGAATTTTTCGGCAGTTATCATTAACTGAGCGACATACCTAGGGATTCCAAAACGGGGCCGAAATTTTAATCCCGGGATATGAGACAGTTTTTAATGGGCGATATTTTTCATGTTTATCAAATATTTGACATGTTAATATATAATTCAAAATAACTCATATCAAGATCTTTCTTTTTGAATAATAATTACATTTCGGTTTTTTATCCGTTATTGATGGGTGAAAATATTCTATTGAATGAACGAGGGTATCTCCCTGGATCTTCCCGGATTTCCCATGACTCATTACGGATTACGGACATTAAGATTTATTAAATGCACTTATTGTGGTTTTTACATTGTTAGTGATCGTTCACTTGATTTTTGATGAAATAGCTTGTATTGCTAAGAGGTCTTTAACATTTTAATTATAGTCTATTTCGCTTGTATTTTGCTTCAATTTATTTGCTTACTTGTAATACCACTTGTTTGTCATATGTACCTTGTAATTCTTGCTATTGTATAAATATCATTGTATCTTTTTATTTCTTATTAGTTGATAATGCTCGCCATGAGCGAAACCGATCCTGATCCAATAAATTTGATGTGGAATTAGTACTGAAAATGTTTTATCATCTTTATTATATAGCATTCATTAAAACATAATTTAAATTGAATGATTTTTTTATATTCGATGCTGTCATCAATGCATAACGCAGTAAATAATTAATTATCCACGAGCATCCGGTGTTCCAAAGATGACACGTGCAAGTAAACGAAATATTACGATTTATTAAATAATAATTCGTCTGTGCTTAGAAAATAAATCAATTTCGGGATAATATTTCCTGATTCGGGATCCCGGTGTTGGAATCCCTAGAAATACAGCGCGAGAATTTCAGTGACAAAACATACGTAAATTAAGCGTCGCGAGAAATTCAATGAACGAGACGATTTCTGTGAGAATTCTATTTAAATTCCGAGCTTAATTGGCCGCGCGAAAATGTGACGAATGTATTCTGAATCATTCACAATTAAGTTATAGCGGCATGTCTAAAATTCTGACGCGAATTTCGTATGGCGAAAGACAAAATCACGACTTGCATGCCTCGGCTGCATAAAGTACAAGTCTGCTCATAAAATTGGGAACATTATGAGACTACAGCATGTCATATCATGTTTGAACACAGTCAGTTGCAGGATGGATCGAATGGTTAACCCTTTACACTCATCGATACATTATTTGTTTCCTTCCAACAACTCGTCGATAGATTTGAGAAATCTATTGATATCACAGGGATTGCGTATTTATTAGCATGATAAAATATACCACATTATGACATGTTACAAACTTAAACTAAGGCACACAATCCGAAATAAACGGTGTTTGAAATAAGGATTTAATATTTTTCCAATCAAATTGAACAATGTCGAGCAGGACTCGAAATACTTCTTGCATACTTAATTGATGTTTGATGTAATAGCTTGCATTGCTAAGAGGTCTTCAACATTTTAATTATAGTCTATTTTGCTTCAATTTATTTGCTTAGTTGTAATACCAATTGTTTGTCATATCTTGTAATTCTTGCTTAACGTTTGTATAAATATCTCTGTTTCGTTGTATTTCATATCAGTTGATAATACTCTCCATGAGCGAAACCGGTCGTGTACCAATAGATTTTATGTGGAATAAGTACTAAAAATTTGATCCAATAAATGTATTATTTTTACTATATATCATACATCCACTGCACTACTGCAAAAAAAAATATTAAACAATTCACAGTATCAGGGGCACATTTATTTTTTTAATCATTGTTTATTGGACACCTTCACATATGTGTCACATTCATATACTATTTTTTGATAAACCTCTGCAAAAGAATTATAAAAAAATACTATACAGGTCTTCAAATGATAGCTTAGGTAAAGTTAGAATACAATTCTGATATATTTGGGTTTTTTGTCATTTAATTTTTTAACGGGCGCACGAAAATAGCTCAACGGGTGCACATATGCCCCCGGGCACAGGGTTGAGTACCCCTGCTGTTAAACAACCAGTCATAAAGTTAAATTCTGTTGAAAAACACACTTTATTAGGTTGGCATTTATTCCAACCGCATTGGCAACAGAGACGGCTGAATAAATCGAATTGCTTTAGGACAAATTTGATAGCTAATAAAGCAAACGTTTTCCTGGTGTAAATAGTAGAACGGTAGTCTGACGTGACTTTAAAATTAATATTTACCTACCGGCTGACGTATTTACGGTAAAAACCGCAAAACCGCTTCATTCCAGATTAATGCAATACCGCAGGATTTATAATTATTGTAAAGTAGTTTGGTAAAAAGAAGAATTTATTTTGCCTTGCGTTCTTTCACTTGCAAGTATTCCGACAAAATCAACGTTAATACAAAAAGCGCAGTACTCGCCTGAACTCGCTCACGGCCATGCAGAATATGTCGACATCCAAATATTTAAAGAAACATTAAATTCCAATTTTGGTATCGTATAAGCCGAAAGAAATAGACAAACAGGTACAATTTTCTTCGAGTATTAAAACTAGTGAAAGTGAACATCGGTTGGATATAGACACGGGTAATATCCATATGTCCTCAAATAGAGAATTCTCAAAAATGTCTTCTGAACCCCCTGGTATATTTCAGGGCTGTGGAGTCGGAGTCGTGAAAAACTTTTTGTTTATACATGTAAACATGTAAAATTTGACCTTTGACCGGATTAGTTTGTTTGATATTTAATTTAATACACGTAAATAGGAAAGGTAAGGTAAAAACGTGACAAAATTAAACTTATTTTAGCCGGAGTAGGAGTTGTGTTTTATGTCATGTTTGAGTCGGAGTCGTGTTCTTTTAAAACGACTCTTAAAGCCCTGGTATATATATCTTCTTGAAAGATGTCACGTGGTTTGAATATTATTTTCAGTACTTATAACTGGAATGTATTTTAAATCAATTTTAATGCGAGTTCAAAAAGACAAAAACCATATTAAAGTAATTACGGGAATGGTTTATTTTACGACATATAAAATACACGAATGCATCGTGTCGTGTGTCAACATCCTGTGTTCGAGACAGCGCAGGCGGAGTGCAGGCAGCTTGTTCAATTATGCAAACAAACAAAATTAATAACACGGACCGAACACGTTAAGTTTGCCTGTCTTTTATGAACGTTGCACAATCAGCGATAGGCAATTTGGTACGCCTCAAAGAAACGGGACATTCGCTAGGCGTCTCGGCCGTTTGTAGAATTATTACGAAATTACATTTTTCTTTTTCGGCTATTATATTAATGCCTTTGAACTCAAAAGAATAAATTATATAATTATGACCATCGTGGATGCTGCACTGCGCCAAGCGATCGGCAACCTTTTCACACATGGAGTGCCATATAAAATTCGGTGAGTCACGAGTAACCGCCAATTGGTTATTAAGACAATAGCAGACAGCGTCCATCTCAATCGATATAATAATAACTTCTTATTCTATATTTTTAGGCTGTTCTATGTATATCACTTTCAGTGAAAATTTTAAATAATAATACATTTTAGTACTTATTCCATATTAAATTTATTATATCATGGCCGGGATAATGTTCGTTATGAGTTGATCTAATAAATTGAATGTGGAATAAGAACTAAAAATGTTATTATTTTTATTATAATGCTATTCCACCAAGTATTGACAGTGAACACCTTAAAAGTGAAAATTTCAAAGTTCACATAGAATCAAATGAACAACCAATATATTATAAACCGTCTTCTAGATATTTAAGATTGATTAATAGCCAACTGTCATAAAAAATTATTCGATCCAATGCAATTTATGTAATAATTGAATCTAAAAAAATAACAAATTTGAATCTTCAATATAGTTTTTTGAATTGTTTGAGTATCAAGTGTTTTTTTTGCCATATACGTATATGACGTGTGACAATTTGATTTTTTTCACATCCATGCCCACTTTAAATGTGAAGCATGTGGAGCTGATGGCTTTATTATTCAGCTTCACTTTTTTGGCGAGGGTAAAATATAAGTAGAGACTAGAATAAATGACCCCTTGAGTGGAAACTATTCCATTGGATTTGAATTTTGTATTTTTCCATGGGTTTTGTCGCTAACGGTCCGGGTTTCGCCTTTCGGCATCTTCATGCATTTCAATTTCACGATTGTACTTCAACTGTTTTGAATTGTTCTAATAAGAGCAGTTTCGGCATGAACTTAAAAAAATTGAGTCTAGAATGAAAAATAATTGCCATCGTCGAAAAATCCTATCATATTAAATTTGAATTGTTTGAAATATTAAGGCCCGGTCGCCGACCACTGCTGCAATGTATTCCTCGTTAAGAAAAACAGTTGAATATTTTAGGCAACTTTTTTTTAATTAACTCTCCACACGACACTTGTTATTACCAGTATCAATATTCCGCTATTTGTTAAATGGTCATAAAAATAAACTCTCTTGACTGACAAGCAAAGTTATCATTTCCACAAGAATTGTGCGATTTGTCTGCTAGTAATCGCTTGCGACATGACATTTAAGTAGATATAATATAGTGAAAACACGTCAAGATACGAAAGCCTAACAAAACCCCTATTAATATTTACATGAAAGAGTTGAAAGCTTTATTGCAGGGCTGTGGAGTCGTTAAAAAAATACGACTCCCACTAAAAATAGTTTAATTTTGTCATTCCTACTTATGAGTATTCAATAATATATCAACAAACTAATCCGGCCAATAGCCAAATTTGACGTATTACATACATATATGCAAAAATAAAAAGAATTCAAACATTTCAAAAATATATATTTTCATACATCTAAAACTACTTAATTACGACTGTATTTTTTTGTTTCACGAATGATTCATTATTTATCATTGAGTCAATCTCCTCGAATAGACTCCAATTCGAGTATCGAGTACTCGAGTAATTTGAAAACTACTGGAGTAATACTCGTAATTTATAAAAACAGATTTATTTCCAAATTTTTTTTTTTTTTAAACAGCGGACAGAAAAATTAGATAGCACTATTTAATTAATTGTTATCTTTTAAACCAACGTCCACAGCAACAGAGTTTTTTTCTACTACAAAACAATTATTAATTTTATAACAACAAAACTTAGAACCAAATTAAAATTCTCTATTATTTTTAATATATATATTGATTGAGTAGACATTTACTTGGTAGAACTCCATTATAATACGGAAAGAAAAATAATAATGTATTTTAGTTCTACATAAATTTATGTACTATGTAGAACTAAAATACATTGTTATTTTTCTTTCCGTATTTAATATATATGTTTCATTACGAGAAATAAATGTATCAATGAAATAAAATAAGCTTATTTATTTGTTAATCATGTATTGATTGATATACACAAATTTGAATAAATAATATATATTTTGGTACAACTAAAACTACTCGAGTATTTTAAAATTTTACTACTCGATACTCGAGTTGTTGAGATGTCGAGTCCCTACTCCCGAATCATGCATGTCTTTTCGTTCAACCGGATGGATCCCGTCGCCCGGGAAGACCGTCCATAGGATGCATTCAGCACAGCTACAGATGACAGAGAATCTCTGAGACACCGTGTAGCAGCCCATACCTCCGAATATGGGGGGGAAAAATATCGATTAATACCGTACAACTTTAGATGTTTTGTCTACTGCAATTAAATTTACGTGTCACGGGCGAAGTCATTATTAAAATAGCAATGATAATTTCGCCTGACAATAATAATTATAATGCTCACGGAGCGGCTAGTGTCGGTGGTTCGTTGACATGCGCGAACCTAGTCTCGGGCCGCGCAGCCGCAGTATCCATGTCTTTGTTTCGGAATTCTCAGTACTGAAGCTAATGTCGTCAGATTATGCATACAATATATACAAGTATGTTTTCTTATGTGTCACACTTTGCGCGGTGCTAATACGAGGAAACAAGTGGAAATTATTGATTGAATTGGCTTTTATTTGGTAGAGCTCCATTATAACACGATGAAAATATTCACCGTGCTATTGATCTAAAAAAAACCTATGATTTTTTTGCTCCCAACTTGGAGTATATGGGCTCCTCACGGAGTTTACTTCAACATATTTTTTCTACGAGAACTGCTTGTTACTTAGTTGCTCAACCACTTTTTTTTTAAGAGCAGGGATGGTAAGGATGCGAGGACTAGGACAGGACTAGTGTTTAACTAATCGCTGTCACTATGCGTCGCTCTTTGGGATCGGAAAATTGGGAAGGTATTTTAACAACACAAACACCCATTGCCTCTGAGCAGAATGGATTCATCGACTGAAAAAATCTGCTCGTACCGGGAATCGAACCCGGGCGGTCCGACACGGTATCCAACGACGTTGACCGGATAGGGAATTCTTGTTTATTATCTTGCATAGTGTCTCAGATCACTGTCCGACAGATGATCTTAACCCTATGTCTGCGCGTTATTTTCAAAGTATTTAATACGTAGCATTCCGAGACGGACTTAACGGTTCTGATTCCCAGTATGAGCAGCATGTTTTCATTCAATCTATCGAGTCGTTTCTTATCGAAGGGAATGAGAGACAATTTCACATAATTTGGAAGCCAAGGTGATCCGAGTGGAACATTTAGAGTCAACAAAGAGATTTTTTATTCTTTATCCAATTATAAGCGATTTGCTAACAAGCAGCCCTACCGTTAGCAAAAGGCTGATCGAAAGGTTCCATAAGGATTTTAATTATTTTTTTTGATTTACAATTATTTTGTTATGCATTTAAAGCATTGCCAAGCTGGGCATAAATATTCCACATATTTAAAGATTCAATCAGTGGAATAACAATTTCATCAAATTAATATTCAAAAATATTTTCCACAAAGTTACCGACGAATCCATCTCGAGTTAAAAAGAATTTCGTTTTTCATGTGCCTAGAAACAAATTTCGGTATGAATAATTTCGCATGAATTGCAAATGTATGTCATGTTTATAATGTTCTACAAAACCACAATTGTAAAATTGCGTGTTTTTAAAAAAATTATCAGTGCCGAATATCTAATTCATAATGATGTAACCGACGAAATACTAAATGTCATGAATAAGTTATGAAAATTTTTAATTAAGCGAAACGATTAAAGCAATTGTTTCGTCAAAACATATTCTTAAAAATGACGTAGTATGAAAATGAAATACTGAATTAAATGTAGTAACGTACTGTTCGAGTTTGTTGAGTCTAGTGAAGAATCGAGATTATATTGATCCCCGAATACATTTGCAAATTTTTCAAATGCAATGAAGTTAGCCTAAGGTGCAATCAATCAGTGTGGCCTATTGGGCCCGTGTGAGGACCGACCACAGCAAACAGTTCTGCTCGTTCGGAATTCATTTGTAGGCAATCCCATATAACGCGATAAGCGTCCTGGTGGGCGTGCCCACAAGTACAATCCGGTCTTAAATGTGTTTGTTTATATAATGGGGTGAACAAGTTGGTTGTCCCACCACCCTTCCGTTATGTGTGTGCACCCGTTTTTCACAGCCGCCTTCCATATTGCTATACGATCAAGGAAAGAAACGAATTTACTCCTTACATACTTGGCCCGAGCTGCATGGGACTGATCTTTTAACCATGCACTGAAGTGCTCAAAGAAAATAAATAGAAAGGAAAAAAAGAAAATGTGACTTGCTCAGCCACTTTGTTAAAGTGATATTCTATGTATCCGTATACTGAAAATCCATGGAGTTTTATCTACTTTGCGTTGAACCTGGAGAGGAATCAAGAGTATCCCGTTCCCCATATGATGTTGCAATATTATCGAATGCCTCAAAATTGGCGTTGGTTGAGATCAAGTCAGCGTGGCCTATTGGGCCCGCATGACGACGGGCCGCAGCTAACAGTTATGCACGTTCGGCATTAATCTCGGGGCAGTCCCACAGTGCGCCATTGGCGTCCTGGTGGTGGTGTCCAACCAATTCAGGTTTTGGTCGAGGGTTGAAATCGTCAAATAGTTATTTTCAACCGATTTATATAAGGTATGGATGTGCCTCTTCTACGCCAGCATGTATAAATAATCTCATTAGATAATAATTTTACAACGTTAATGTCATTAGTAGTATAATTATTGTTTGTTTATTTTGTTTCGATCCTCTCCTCTTTGCTTCCAGTAAAAAAAAAAAATACCAAACTGCATTTTTGTAATTTATCATTTTAGAATATTATAATCAACCTTGCTTTATTACTCGAGCAGCCTTTGCGCAAGTAAGTCCGAAGATGTCTCTGAAAGAGGCGAAACACGTGTCACAATAATGAACACAAAAGTAATATAAATGGGTCGCGACTAGAGACTCCAATTACTCGACTTATCAACTACTGGAGTATCGAGTAGTCAAATTTCAAAATACTCGAGTACTCGAGTAGTTTCAGATGTACCAAAATATATATTTTTAATTCGAATTTGTGTAAAATAAATGACAAATAATTGAAGAAACTTGAATATTACTAATACATTTTTTTCCATTTATACAAGATATATTTCAACAATAATAGAGAATTAACCGACTCAAATTTTAAATTGGTTTGATGTTTTTCTTTATAATTCTCGCAGTAGAAAAAACTTCGACGAGTATTACTCGAGTATTTTTCAAAATACACGTATCGAGTATTTCAAAAATGGACGAGTATACTCGAGTATCGAGTACTTGATACTCGAATTGGAGTCTAGTCGCGACACATAGGTTTGGGAGCCCAAGTCGTATTGCATACATTTATGAATGAATAAAAGTTTATAATGAAGCATAATTCTTCCTTTCGCAAGTTAAATCGACAAAACTTATGAAAAAGTTAAAAAAAAAACAATTTGCTATTGAAATTCCATCCAGAAAATTTAGACGAAATCGTCAATTGGACTAAAAATAGTTGTTTGATTTGCTTCCACGCTCCAATACGATCGGGGGCGCTGGCAAGCCGGCGTTGAAAAAAGAATAGTTTTCTCGACCCGCTGTTCCACAACAATGGCGCTGCGAACTGCGAAACAATTCAATTGGGTCCAAATCAGGAGGGGCGTAGGAAATTAACTCATCATTGTCAATTGCGTGTTTCCTGGCTCTAACACAATCAAGCGTTTCGAGTTCAATATGCACTACTCCAAGACTAACATAACACAAATCAACCTTAGAGATTTCTTAGATCGAGAGACAATATATCGAACGAATAGTCAATATAAAATATGTCGTTTAAAGCATAAGTTCCCAAACTTTTTTGGGTGGCGACCCCTTTTTATTAATTCCAACTAACCCGCGACCCCCAAGGCGATTGAAAAAGGCATTTTTAAAGTAATTCAAAAAACAACTAAATAAAACAAAAGAGAATCATTAGACGTAATGGAGATTACATTAATTTGGTATAAAAAAAGAACTATGGTCTTCTACTATTATAACTATTTATGAATATTCCATCGATAATATTAATTCATCAGTATTTGTGTAAAATACATTCTTGGAGGTTTATCAGACCAAACGATGCAAACCTATTTGATTAAAAAAATCTTAAAAAGAGGCGAAACACGTGTCACAGTTAGTTACACAATACGTGGAATAATCAAAGTTATTTTAAATTTTATATTAAAATGAACTTCCACAAAGTTACCGCCGAAACCATCGAAAATATTAAAAAAATCTTGTCCATAATAGTTTTACAATTGTTAACTTTATTTATTTTTAAATATACATTTGCAGCATATAAGACGTAGGCAGTCAACGGGACAAAAAAAATACAACATATTTACGACTCAGCCTAATATATTATATGTTCGCTCTCAACGTGGAGCATATGGACTCCTCACAGAGTTTATCTCAACATATATTTTTCTACGAGAACTGCTTGTTACTCAGTTGCTCAACCTCAAGAGAGTAAGGATGGAAAAAATACGAGGACTCGGACAGGACAAGTGGTTCGCTAATCGCTTTCACTATGCGACGCTCTTTGGGATCGGAAAATTGGGAAGGAATTTTTAACAACACAAACACCCATCGCCTATGAGCAGAATCGATTTATTGACTGAAAAAGTCTGCTCGTACTGGGAATCGAGCCCGGGCGGTCCGACACGGTTGCCAACGACGTTGACCACTGCACCACGGTCCGGACATTTCTTCGGCCAATATTTATTCTGCTTGATTAAAAAACACGAGAAAAATTCACACAATTACACTGAGCATTTTATTGCAGGCAATGAAGATTGCCGACTGTAAAAGTTTACTGCCACTTAAATTATTGGCAAACATAAAATGATCAAGACTTAAGGGAAATATTGTGAAAGCCGTCGAGGATGGCCCATCGGGTTCATTAAAATTTACGACATCACTCGTACAGGACTCTGGCCATCCGAAACATCATTATGCAGAGGAACTAATAACTACGGTAATAAGGACTCACAGCATTCTTGCCAAAGGATGCTTAATAATATCGTAAATATATTTGAAGGACAGACATGCGGAAGCAAAATTGCAAAGTTTAAGTTAAGTTCTGAGCAGTTAATTTCAAAGTTACTTCAATACCGAGAGACTATCTGCAGGGAAAATGTAAATGCTGAGCAGGCCAAACCAACAAATACGCAGCATAATTTCATATTTATTTTGCAAACCTTTTGTTTTGCTTTACATATTTACAATTACTATCATTTATAATATAAATGATAGTAATAGTTTTGTTTATATATAAATTTTATATATAAACAAAAAAAACACATCTATTGCTACCTCACGATTAATTTTATATAAATCATGATTTTTTTCACCGCTATCATTATCAACTATGATTAGTTAATATGAGAAAATATATTCTATTGATATGAGCGAAACCGGCAATGATCTTCAGAGAATCATATGCCATGTGCACCACATTGGGATCGGACATGCATTAAAAAATAAATGTTACTGGAGTGCTTAGTAAATTTATGCTTCTCTACGTTATGAGTGTTTTAGATATATTAAAAAATATTTTTAAATTGGGTCGATAAATTCATCCACTATTGGAGTGCGTGGTCGTTCCCAACTGCTGCGCTGTCGCTCATTTTCCTATATGGAAATTGAGGAATGAATTGATTTGGAGAGAATCAACTTAGAATATAGCCGCGAGTCATTTGTTTTCATTACGCAGTGATACGGTTCGAAAAGACGAATTAGCAAGGACAAGCCGGAGATGACAATCGACTCGAATGTTCGATTCAAGGCTTAGTGACATACCACCCATGTTTACTATGAGTAGGTAGCTTTCACAACTGGTCAACTGACAGTTAAAAAAAACAATTTTGGAGTTGACTAGTTTTGAAACTTTTCACAGAAATTCATTAAAAATACGAATTTATAGTGTTTTTCCACTGTGATTTTAATTCCTTGCGTAACGATTTTTATGACAGCAATAATTTATTTCGCTATAAAGATTCGTATCACGAGATTTTTCATGTTTTCTTGAACAATTTTATAGACTTCCGGGCAACCTTTTACAACCTGAATAAATGAAAATTTAGCACCTTGAATATTAAATTATTAACGACAGTTTTATTGTTTCAAATGTGAAATGGGGTAGCTAGAAAGCAAAAATCGAATATCAGAATTTTAAACAAACCGTTCACAAATTCCTACCCACAAAAATCTACAACTTTGATGAAAATAAATCTTGAGCTTGGAATACGTCACGTATGAAAAAATGCGCAAATGATCGTATCGGTGACGATTGCACACCTACAAATCAGCCGTTCATAATTATTTTTTCTCTACTTTTCAGAAGAGCCAAAAAACAAGTTTTACCAGCAATCAATGAAACCTATTTTTTAACAGATACAAATTTCCATTTCATTATCTTTTGAGGCGATGCCTTTGCTTTCTGATATTTGTTAAATATAAAGTAGTAATTTTTTCTAATGTGTTTTTTAAGGTATAGTGGTCTTATGAACAATGAAGTGGTTTTAATAAATTATGAACTATCTTCATTTAAACTTCTCATATTGATCTCATCTCTTTGGCACATAACGTTACTATGTATCTATGTATCTAGTGCACGGTGCACGGGTTTTCTGTGAGGCCACCAAATTATACAGTCATCTAAAACAAATATTCACTGTGATGCATTTTCGTTGTTTTCTTTTTTGATTACCTCATTATAAATGCCCTTTTCAATTACATCAGGGACGCGAGTCACATGACTTTTATAAAAAGGGGTCGCCACCCTAAAAGTTTGAGAACCTATGATTTAGTGGCACTCATTACTCAAAGTCGGAACAAATCAAGTTGCGTTTCATTGACAATAAGTGGCTGATACATCTCTTGTAGACACAGTCTAGGTCTGTCTGCACGGGCCGAACCCGAAAATCTCCGACCCGAGCCAAAGGCTCATTCCTCAACATCTTACCCGAACCCAACCCGAGTCCAACAGTTTTTTCAACTTTTCAACAAAATTTTAATCAACATTTAAAATAAGTTAATATCAACTCAAATTAAATTATAGCATGTATGTAATTTTTTTAAACAATAATGGCGTATACATACATAAGGAATAATCGGATATATGTGTTATTTTTTGTGTATCCAGGCTCGAGCCTGGCCTGGGCCGGAATATAAGCCTTCGTTACCTGGCCCGACCCGACCCACGGGCCGGCGGGCTTACCCGAGCCCGTGCAGACCTCTAATACACATGTATGTTATGATACAAATGTAAACTAAAAGGATAAAATATTTCTCTATGACGTATATCCATTTTTCCCTTAATTGTTTTATTAGTTCGACTCCTCCTCATTTCTACGCTTACATCATTAGCTCAACAAGAGAATTGCCACATGAGATGAGAAATGTGACCATCACTGCAATATATATATTTATTAATTAAAATTTCAAATGTATCGTCGAAAAAAGACTGGCAAGGAAGTTACGTAAAATTTGTATCGGTAAGTCACAAATGAAATCATAATAAAAATGTATGATTACTGTGTACACAATTATAAAACAAATCATAAAGTTGTTCGGATACAATGTACAGTGCCAGACGAACGCCTTATTGCAATAATTGAGAATCTCATGTTAGCCCATCATTGCAGAGTGCGGCTGTGTCCATTTTGTTTTTTTTTTATTTCAATTTTATGCTATCAATCAAAATGCGTCCGAACACCTTCAGGCCAGGGTAGCCAATCGTGACCATGTTTTATTCAATAGAATCTAATTTTTAAAACTATGCACGTGATACATGTTTATAAGGACTCTGTTGTCAATGTCGATAAACTAGCCGCAGTGTTTCCTAAAGTGTGGTGGGCGCCCTCCATTGCGTGGCGGGAAGAGTTTGATGGGGGTACGCGCTGCACTTGCCTTATTTTGTTTATGTACTAAAAGGGTAAACAATAAATATATTTTGAATTTTTAATTTCGAAAGATTGGGAAACACTGAACTACCGAAATGCTAAAAAAACCTGAATCAGTCACGGGTTGACAGGGATACATAGATTAAAACGCTACACGAATATTTCAAATTTACAGTCAGTATTCGAAAGGTGTTTCATTAAATAATGTTCACGGCATTTAATAACGGCAAGTTTGCGGTTCTGAAGCAAAAAATACAGAGCCACAGAATGTCAGATCGTCATATATGTCCCTGTTGGCGAAGATTCCACTACAGCAATAAGGATTAACAGAACTCAAGAAACCTTAAGATCAGGCAGAGTGCGACTCGGTGGCGATAAAAGGCAGGGTTTCGAGCGGACTTGAAGATAAGGTAGCTCATAATAAATGATTTTTTTGATACACGGTAGATAAGCTGAATCGATTCGACTTGATTGTATTTCGCTCATTCAGTCTGTGAGATAGCGCGAATGAGGAGGGAAGACCAATTCAGCAGGACCATCGGCTGAAGAGTCAACCTCAAGAGCTGAATCGATTCAACTTGGTCGTATTTCGCATGTATACATATGTAGTGTGTGTGTGTACAGCTGTATGTAACATCCATTGCAACTGACGTGTCCGGTAACGGCGGTAACCATGTGAACGTAGCCTCAGAGCTTGCTGGAAGATAAGATAGAGAAACAAGAAGGATTTTTGATACGCAAAAAGCTGAATAGAAGAACTTGATCGTCGACAGTAAGATTGCGCGGATGAGGAAAGACGACAAATTCAGCAAGACACGACATGACCATCAGCTGATGAGTCAATGCTCTCAGTCGGAACGTCGTCACGCCGCGAGATGCCACTACGTTGAACTCGGCAGTTTTGACATTCACCAGGGCGTCACACTATTCGCATGCTGAATACAAAAATATCCCATTACATTCCGCGTAAAGCGACAATAAAAAACATTCTGAATTCGAGCAACAGATAATCGTGCGGGCAACGGAACTGCTTTGTATACAAACAGCGTGCACGTGCGCAGAAATAATATTATGAAGACGAATATTCCGATTACGATGCACAAATAACCGCCATTTCAATGTCAATATTGTAATACTGTGAAAAAAATTTATTAATTAAACAATTTATTATAATTCTACAGAAATTATTTTATAAATTTGTTGATGGCTATTTCGGCTTACACCATCGTCACGAACTGTTTAAGCCACGGCTGTGGAGTCGTAGTCGTGGCGTCGGAACTTTTTGGCCGGAGTCGTACTCGGAGTCAGAAATTTTGAAAAGTTTGAACTTTTTATTTTTGCATTTAATATGTAAAATTTGGCTTTTGGCCGCATTAATAGGGTTGAAATTTAATTGAATACACATAAATAGGAAAATTAGGGGAAAAAAGTGACGATATTAACCTTTTTTTAGTCGGAGTCGGAGTCGTGGTTTTGGTAAATGCTGGAGTCGGAGTCAGAGTCGGACTTTTTTTGACCGACTCCACAGCCCTGGTTTGAACATGCATTTACTTGTCTATATATACCGTTGTAGACAGAGTACACAATACATCTTCTTTTCTGTTCTACCATCGTAATTTTATATGTATATATTTTTTTTAACCATGTCCGCTCCCAACTTGGAGCATATGGACTCCTCACGGAGCTTATCTCAACATATATTTTTTCTTCGAGAACTGCTTGTTACTCAGTTGCCAAACCTCTCTTTTTCGAAGAGAGTATGGATGGAAAGGATACGAGGACTAGGACAGGACTAGTGATTAGCTATAATCGCTGTCACTATGCGTATATATTTTTTTTAACCATGTCCGCTCCCAACTTGGAGCATATGGACTCCTCACGGAGCTTATCTCAACATATATTTTTTCTTCGAGAACTGCTTGTTACTCAGTTGCCAAACCTCTCTTTTTCGAAGAGAGTATGGATGGAAAGGATACGAGGACTAGGACAGGACTAGTGATTAGCTATAATCGCTGTCACTATGCGTCGCTCTTTGGGATCGGAAAGGTGGGAAGGCATTTTCAACAACACAAACACCCATGCCTTTGAACAGATTTATCAACTGAAAAAATCCGCTCGTAACGGGAATCGAGCCCGGGCGGTCCGGCACGCAAGTCAAAGCCGTTGCCACTGCGCCACGGATCGGACTTACCGGATTTTAAATGGTAATAAATAATAAGTTATTAAATATGAGACAAATATATAACATAATATCTGTAGAATTAAAACACAGTTATTGTTTTCACCGTATGATGTAACAAAGTTGACATCAATTAAAAAAACTTAAACAAAAGCCTACGGCAACAATTAATAGGAAATATAAATAATTGAAAATATGCTTCTCTGGTTGAAACCACCAATGCAAGATATTCTGACGGATCCGCTTTGAGAATGGAATTAGAACCAGTGCCAATTAGTACAACAAAAAAGGCATTGCTGTTAATGATTATTTGTTTTTGCATCCTTATCATTATAATAATGTTTAAAAAATTAGACTCTGTCATTTACAAGGACTGCAAAAATTACTGATATTCCTAGATTGACACGGCAGCCGAGTCAAGCAAGGTTTTATCGAAATTTTTACAGGCCAAACAAAAAAGTTACTCATCACGAACCAAGGTTGAATGAATACTGAGGTACGCATGGAAAAGAACCAACATATTTATGCAAGAAATCAATCCTCCGTCTGTTTAATGAAAGATATGTGTTGGAAAGGACTAAACTTAAACCAAGTGCAAGTTGAAACATGCATTCGGCAACGCTCGTCATAATTTGGCTCTAGGGAGATCACTGCACTCGTGGAACAAAAGTTCTCCTCGCAAATGTTGCGTGTGACGTGGTAGATACTGGATTACATACATATTTAACTTCTACTGAGTTTCTCATGTGTTCATCGATGATGCTGAGATTCGACTAGCCGTAAAGGGTCAGAATTCTAACCAGCTTTTCACCAATAAATGTGCCACTGACGTGTCATGGAGCCAATAATCAATAAAACGTTTCTCTACAAATAAATCATAACAACGTCTACCTTGTCCGCCCCATGGTCACAATGAACGAGATAACAAGCGACCTTTGGAGATCTGTTTCCTTACCTGAAAGCAAAAGAAAATAATGCATGAATAAACAATCGATTAAGTAAATAAACATAGATAGGACTAGAGTAAACAATTGAATGAAAAGAACACGATTAAAAGTAAAATGATAACAATTTGGATGTCGTTGAACGTAAAATAGTTACTGATAAAAACTAAATATGTTGAAAATGTCGCTATTACACACATTTCTGATGGCATCTAATATTCACAATTGAATATTAAAATGTATACTGGAATCCAATTCGCTAAAACGATGACATCTAAGAAACTCGTTGATAAAAAAGTACTGCAAACCAACGGTTTCCACGTTGGGAGGTGTAGCTCTTACCAGGGGTGGCAAAAAGTTTTAATTTTTAAAAACACTTTTTTGACGCAAAAAAGGAGGCATCGTTGCATGAAGTTTGTAAAGCCCTGCTGTAAACAATCCTTTGAAAAAAAAATAATTTGATAAAATTGACGGCCTTATTTACTCTATTATGGAAGCAATGTTTTGCGAAATATAAATTAAATAAGCTAAACATTTTCAATATTGATATCGTAGCACGATGACATTGTCAAATACAGAATAAATCAAAAGGGATTTTCTTATTTGTAACACTTGATTCTCTTTTTGCGCGGTTTTACGCGGTCCAGTGTAAAGCCACCTATATTGATTGCACAGCTGTTTTTTTGCGTGGATGAATCGGACTAACAAAATGTGTTATATTTACAATCAAATAAACATCTCTATTATAAAAAGTCTGTTTCTAAATAGCAAAAATAACTAATTATAATTAGGTGTACTTAAGCTGAATAACATAATGGCTTATTTCGTAAAGTAAAGTTTTGTTTTAAATTGGTATTAATTCCAGTGCTTGAACACTTGCTAAGCCATGCAGTAACCAATTAGTTGAGACATTGCAATTAATTAAATTGAAAGTGAAAATTATACCATGATCACATGCACATGTTTCAAAGCGTTATAACATTAACTAGTATTATACTTTCGCTTCTAAAACAAGCTTAAATAATGCCAATGTTAAATGGTCGACAAAAGTTTGACAAAAGAAAAAAACGAATTGACACGAAATTTTTAAGAGGTTAATATATGTATATGTTACAGTGAAATTGTATCAATTAATAGATTTGTACGGCAGCATGATTTCACTGGTCACGATCATTGAAATTACAATGAAACTTTGATTCTACGTTTTTCAAGGGACCGTATAAAACAACGATTAATGCGGGAAAGTTTTAAATATTAACTAAATGCCGGGACTATAGAAATTGAACGCACCACGCGGGAAAACGTATAATGGGTGAACGTAATATCGGGGTTCCACTGTATTGGCCGATGATTTTCCAGCCTAAAATTTTGGTTTGCTTCAATGAAACAAAATCAGCAAGTAGTCCCTTGCATAAAAAGAGAACCAATGAAAAACACAGACAAACATTGGGCTGAAGATAGGGCGGTCAAATTTAATTTCAATGACAGCTTGGAGAAGAATATATTTTCACTGAGAATACAGTTTCACTGTAACATATATATTATTAAATTTGTTTGAGTCCGTGGTGCAGTGGTCAACGACGTTGGCTTCCGCGGCGGACTTCAGAGGTTCGAGTTCAAGTACGAGCAATATTTTTATCAGTCGATGGCTCGCGTTTCTGTGTTGTCTAAACTTAACATCCCACCCATCCGATTCCATACGTGAGAGCGACTAACTGACCCCTAGTCCTGCCCTCGCCTTATCTTTTCAATCGTTACTACTATCGAACTAATGAGAAGATTGCGTTGACTGAGTTGTCGTAGAAAAAATAATTGCCGAGATACCTGAATTAGAATGACATATGCTCCACATTGTGAGCGGACATGGATTGTTTTTATACATAATGAGAATCGTACCAGAGAGATAACTTAATAATTGAGAGACAAATTTAATCCTCAGTCGAGCAAATACGTCATGTAAATCCTTCCCGTCTGTTGATCGATTGGATTGGCATTTAATTGGTGGATGTCCATTATAATACGGTGAAAAGATGCATCTGAAAGAGGCGAAACACGTGTCACAGTCAGTAGCACAATACGTGAAATAATCAAATTTATTGAAAATTGTACATATATTAAAATGAACTTCCACAAAGTTACCGCCGAAACCACCGAAAGTAATAAAAAAATGGCCCATTTATTTGAGTTATACAAAAATGAAATAATATATAGTTGATGGCTGTTTTGCCTTCGTCATAACAATGTTTAAACATACATTACCTCAGCTATATATATACTAGCCTCCCGTTTGGCCGATGTAAATCGCAGAACACATACCACATGACAGCTATCGAGCAGCGATAGCGCAAAACGATAGCGCTGGACAGGTAGTGCAATATTTTTTATTCATTTAAATATCGGCTCTCAAGAGGTACACAGACGTAATAGAGGGCGATTATTGTACGTGACTGAACGAGATCAATTTATTGAGTTCACAGAGAACCGTTACGAGATTATACGCAAGTGGCAAGCGAGTGCTGCCACCGCTCGAGCTAGCGAGTGTTCGACGCGTTTGTCAGCGAGTACTTTGGCATTTATGTATTTGCCCACAGCGAATGCACTCTTGCACACGTCGCGGAAGGATACGATTCGCCCACATATGCACACCGTAGAATTAATATTCCATATAACTTGACAAATTTGTATTTTGTACATTTCACTTTTAAAGTGTACCTTGGCTTTGATGAAATCGAAACACATTAAGAAACGACATGTATCCCGCGTTCCTGTAGCCAATGAGTTAACTATCACTTCTTGGTGGAAAAGCATTATTGAAATTAATAAATAAATCACATTATATCGCACTAATTTCCTCATATATTCTGACAAAGATCAGGATAGGTTTCGCTCATCGCGAGCATTTTCAACTGATGAAATATTCAATGAAACAAGGATTTATAACAAAAATTACGATAAAATGTGTAAATATTATTATATATTTCCAAGTGTTTCACCTTTCGGCGTCTTCGGGAAATTCAAGTCCACGGATGAACTCAAACCGTCGCTCTGTAAAATTTTTGTAACGTTTATTAGTAATATTTTTTGTTCGGGCCCATGGCGCAGTACTCAACGTCGATGGCTTCCCTGACGGGTTCGAGTCCCAACACGATCATCGTTCTTTTCAGTCGAGCAATCGATTCTTTTCAAATGCATGGGTGTAAAAGCTAAGCACAAGTCGTTTCCATGCCTTATACATTCTATACCACTCACATAGAGTGAAACGCAGTTCTCGGAGAAAATGTATGTTTAGATATGTACCTCCATTTGGATGACATATGCTCCACATAAGGAGAAAAAATGAATTTATCATAACTTCACGATAATAAAGTGCCAGACCCAGTATATACAAAACTAATATGTAATCTTAGTTTTCATTTTTCGAAGAAAAAAACGAAATCCCTAATTTTGTATGAGATTCACACCCATTTACAGTACTTCATATATCACGGTCCCGACCATAGTGTTAACGGGGGTTTTACTGTATTTGCATTAGGTTTCATTGTAAAATATCATATTTATTCACAAATATACTAATAGTGGTTTTAGCGTGCCTGCACGCTGTGGCATATGAAAGATTAGTTCGGCACGTGAGGTAAATCCCGACACAAATATTTAATATTAAATATATTCACAGTGTGAATAAAACACGAACTCGAGTGGAAAAAAGAAGCCGACAGATATAAGGGTAGGATGGTTGTGACGGGTGGAGTACAAACAAGGAATCGGATTAGGGCAGTTCTCAACTCGTTCACTATGTTAGTAGTTGTGAGTTGCGGAGACGTGACGTCATCAATCAGCTGTCTAGTTCCGGATACGCCTTCGGAAATGGTGTGTCAAAAGTTTGCTCTCAAGGAGATGACCCCGAGCCGACAAAACGGAAAAAAGTGTGTAGCGAATCGAAACAAATTTAAAATAGCCAGTAAATAGAATTATAAAGACACGAAAAACAAAAGATGGTAACCCTTACAAGGAAGAAGGCATGGGCTAAGAAGGTTCTAACAACACTTGACCTTGTTTTGAGATAAGAGCGTTTGAAGTTTCGATTGATCATACTATTTAATTCAAGTGTAACAATGAGCAAGTAAAATTGTTTCAAATTACATCTATTGAGAAATGGTGATCTTAATGATGGAAATAATGATGACAATCTTAGAAACTTGTCAAATAAATTTAGTAAAAAAAAGTGTGCAGATGAACCAGCTGTTCCGACCAAAATGTCAATTAGAACTATTTCAAAGAAAGGTAAATTTTGCTAAATAATGTTGAAAGGTTTATATGGTGCTCACTTTTAAAGCAGTACAATAAAAATCCACGGTGAAAAAAAAGACATCTGCTAGAATTAAAGAATGTCTTAGCAAAAAAGCAGCAAATTTAGTTTTCTTTGCAAAGATGCAGTCAATGCAACTACTTGGAGCCATTCTTCTCAATGACCCTCCATAGGTTGAGAGTAAAAAGTAAGCTGACTTCTTGAACTGTAGCGATCGCGCTCTCCTGTCAGCAACGATGGGAAGGGAATGCAAACAGATATACAAAAAAAGCTCTAACTAAGATTCGAAGGAGACTGGAAGAACTTTGACGCCAACGCGCCTTGAAGCTACATCAAATAGATATCAAAAAAATAAACTTACTTCTTGTTTAAAAATAAATTAGTTTATCTTCCACATCAACCGCTTTTTATTAAATCTAAGCGGCAGTATAGAAAGGTTCGGCAAAATAAATCGCAAGCTGTTCACCACCGCGTCCTTTACTGAACCAAAATTATACGTATTGCAAAGCCATAAAATAAACCTCATTTTCAGACCATTTTTGAACTATGGATTATCTATGCGATCAATGGACGCGGTGGTGAACAGCTTGAGATTAATTTGGCCGGCGGTGAAACGCGCGCGATAAATTTTCCTGAATCCATTCTAAATATTTAGATAACGGTATTGTGGTGAATGGATTAAGATGTTCTCAGTGACCTTTAAAAATGCGCACGTCAGTTCACCGACAAGAATTGAACCGGTATTCACTTTCCTAAGAAATCATGCAGCAGATTTATAAAATGCAGCACGGTTTGTACTTATAACACGTGACCTCATTTTAACCAATCGACCAACGCGTCGAACTGGGATTAGCATCACTAGCTGATTTGTAAATATGAATTTGCTATCGGTGAATACACGTAAAAGTCGGGTCCGTGGTCGAGTGTCAACGTCGCTGGCTTCATTTGCAGAGCTCACGGGTTCGAGTACCAATTCCGGGCAGTTTTATTTTTTGATTGAAATATCTATTTCTTTCTGAAGACATGGCGTGGCTATCTGTGTTATCCTAAACTCCTTCCCACACTCTTTTGGTCCGAAAAACGGGGCGTAGTGAGAGTGATAAGCTAACGACTAGTCCTTCTTTGGCACTACTCTCTTCGAAAAATGAACACTGAGGATTGGAATAAGAAGCAGTTCTGTCGGAATATTTCTGTTGAAATAAACTCTATTACATTTTCATATGCTACATATCATTGGGAGCCAACATCGTTTAAAAAAAAGATTTTGTATTTCTTAGAAAAATATTAGAAACTGGCATAAAGCTCCATTTTAATTCTTTTAGTACCCTGGAGCACTAAAAAACAGATAATTTCCAGGGTGTTTTTGGAAAACTTATAAAAAAATATAGGGTACTAAAAGGGTTAAGCTGCACTTAATTCTAAAAATGGCAACTATTTCAAATGACCAATAAATTATACGTATTGCCTGGCGATAAATACATGAGCGATCATTTGCACAATATGAATTGTGTATGCGATCAATTTACACAGCGGTGAATTGAGTGCGATAAATTTTCCTGAATTCGAGCAACTGAGCATCAGACAGTTTAAGTTGAAACTTGCGATAAAATCCGTGACGAGTCCATATACACCCACATTGGGGTCGGACATGGTTAAAAAGGAAAACTCGGAACTATTTATGTGTTTCCAAGGGTTTTTGAAATTTAATTGCACACTCGCGTAACTCGATTTGTTACTGGTCACTCATGGCAGTCGATATGATAATCGTGAACACTAAATTAAGTGATTTGAAAAAATATTTCTGACGAGGCGTCAGCCGAAATCTATCATACAATTTATGTAGAACTATAATAATAAATTGCTCTTCAGTGTTATAATGGAGTTCTGCCAAGTAAATGCCAATTCAATCGATATTATGTGGAAGCTTTTGTCATGAATAAGCTTTACAGGATACCGGTTTTGTTAGAAAATTGATTACTAACCAATCCAGTAAACATTCTCAAAATATCGCATGCTTTCAAAGCCGCGCGCGCTGTCAACAAACGTACATGTTGAAAGCACAGCGCATAGGCCATAGACCACGGGTTCCCAACCTATGGGTCGCCAACGTTTACAGTCAACTAAAAAATACATTCACTATCATGCATTTTCGTTGTTATTTTTTTATTCATGTCCGCTCCCAACTTGGAGCATATGGACTCCTCACGGAGTTTATCTCAACATTTGTTTTTCTACGAGAACTGCTTGTTTTCAATTGCTCAACCTCTTTTTTTCCGAAGAGAGTAGGGATGGAAAGGATACGATGACTGGGACAGGACTAGTGATTAGCTAATCGCATTAGTCATTATGCGTCGCTCTTTGGGATCGGAAAGGTGGGAAGGGATTTTCAACAACATAAATACCCTTGCATTTGAACAGATTTTTCGTCTGAAAAAATCCGTTCGTACCGGGAATCGAACCCGGGCGGTCCGGCACGCAAGCCAACAACGTTGACACTGCACCACGGACCGGGCACCTTTTAATTACCTTCTGAAAATGCATTTTTCAATTGCATCGGGGTCGCCGCGGGTCAACGTGGCTTTTATAAAAAGGGGTCCCCTCCCGAAAGAGGTTGGGAACCTATGCCATAGATTGTAGCGCGACTTTGGTGCGTGCGAAAACGGAAATTATCTCACCAAAATACGTAGTAGAAGCTCGATAGTATTGAAGGGCTAATATCGGCGCTGGCGGAAGAACATGTAATCAGTCTTCATTTAGTCGACAGGTCGCATGACTAAGATCGGGGGATGGACGAATTGACAGGTGGACCGGAAACTTCAGACACCGCGCTTGATAATTGTTTCGGTGAAGGTTGAGGATCATTCTTCAAATACGCTATATATTATGCGAATCGTTCTGACAAGTGACGTGAAGTCGGAAATAATAGTTTTGAGTTAGAGGCCTGCACGGGCTCGGGTAAGCCCGACGGCCCAAGCGCGGCCCAGATTATCCAGATTATTGACAATGCTCGCCATGAGCGAAACCGGTCCTCATCCAATAAATTTGTATGTGGAAAAAGTACTAAAAATGTTTTATTATTTTCAGTATACGCCATTATTGAAAATTCTAAATTATATACATATTATATTATAATTTGATGAGTTGATATTAAATTATTTTAAATGTTTAAATAAAAACATTCGGGCTCGGGTCGGGCCGGGTAGAATTTTTAAATTTCGGCCCGTGCAGGCCTCTATTTTGAGAATATCCACGATGAATATGTGTGGTTCAATAACATATTAAAGCTTTCAGTTTTGGTGTGTACGCGTTCGACACAACGTTGCAGAATTATGTTCGAAGGCATGGATGTCTGTGATTTTGTTCATTCTTTCGCAACCACCGTATCATAGAACAGACGAACGGCACAATTTTTATAACCTCAAAAAATTTATGATATGTTGCACTATTTTATGCAGGACCAGTTTCATGGAGATCACTTTCAACCGATAATGATTCCATCAATTGATGTATATTCTTATCAGTTGAAAATGCTCGCGATGGCCGAAAAGCTTTTAATAAATTGACTGTGGAATAAGAACAAAAAAAGTAATATTTTAATCCAGTGTCTTTTCACCAAGTATTGGCTGTGAACACTTTTAAATTAACAACCAGTCAACATTTGAAAGATGCATGTTCCAAATTGGGAATAAAAAAAAATTGCCGAAGAAAATATCTCTCCAAAAGTATATATTGCTTGGAAATAACTAACATAAACTCATATTTCTAAAAGAAAATCGAACGCATTAATAATTCACCCGTTGTACGAACAACTTGGCACACATCAAGACAAACAAATCAATACCATCTTTCCACGAAAACTTCCCATCGCGGGCAAAATTCGCACAGCCTCTCTCGGCGGTGTTCCATTGTTGTGGTTGAAATCGTTTTCAAATCGATGACACACACACTACAATTGAGGAGCTTGGGATCAAAAATGACCACATCCACTTTTTCCTGAACAGAGAAAAATACACTTTTCGTATAGAAAATTATCGCCATCACAAATAAGTCAAGTAACTGTTTAATTTGATGTATTTATTCATTTGCCATTTTAAAATAATCTGAATATGCCGCCATTTAAGCAAAATCATGAAAAAACTAAAGGATTTGGTTAAATTTGATCCCAAACCACTGGATTTGGGCAAGTATGAAAATCAAGTATTTTGGATTTGGTTAATATTGATTTTTAAGTGATTATTTTATGTTTCGGGGCTTTAATATTAGTTGATGCACCATTCATTATTCATAGTCTCTTAATGAATTTCTGTATTCGTATTTAAAAAAAAACACTAAAAATTAGACACAAACATTAAACTTCTCTCAATGTGGGCTGGATTACAACATGGCCGACAAATGCAAACACGCTTTTCGCCGATTTAAGATTTGGGCATTTATGAAACAAAAACTCTATAGGATTTGGGTAGTTTTGATTCTATAGTCATATTTTGATATTGAATTGCATGGAAGCTATGTATAGTGAGTTTTTAAATGAAATTATGAGCTTTTGAATACGTACTTAGATATTACATCGCTATCAGGATTTTTACCATACTGGATTTGAGCATGTTTGATCCCAAGCTCCCCAATTAAAAACAAAGTCGAGTCCCTTTACCAGACAATTCAGTCGCTTTTAAATTGTCATTTAAGCCCCACCGACTCCGGCCGCATTAAGGCCAATTAAGTCTTAGCGACCAGCTATGTCCCATGCAGCATTCTAGCATCAACGTAATATTATAAAGCGTTTGGATATTACACCACATAAAATGCTAAATTTGTACTAGATTAATAATTATCATTGAAAGGCTGGGAAGTCAACTAATCGACTATGCGCAACCAATGTAGCAATAGGGTACAAGTGCATTCATTGGCAGTAGACCCAATTACTCGAATATCGAGTATTAAAATTATAAAACGAGTAGTTGTACAGTCAGATGTACAAAAATATATATTATAAATTCAAATTTATGTATATATTTATTTCAATTTATAAACCATACTTATATTTAAAAAATAATGGAGAATTAACCGTCTCAAATTTTTAATTGGTTCGAAGTTTTGTTTTTATAATTCCCGCAGTAGAAAAAACTCCCTGTTGCTGTGGACGTCGGTTTTATAGTTTAACAATGAATTAATTAATGCATCTAGTTTTTCTGTCCACTGTTTAAATGATTCCAACTTTTTAAAATCTTCTTTTAAATATTGGCTACCAATTCCTTGGTCCGGTCCGTGGCGCAATGTCAACGTTGTTGGCTTGCGTGTTGGACCCTCGGGTTCGATTCCTGGTACGAGCAGATTTTTTCAGTCAATAAATCTGTTCAATGGCATGGGTGTTTGTGTAATTGAAAATCCTTCCCCACCTTTCCTATCCCTACTCTCTTCGAACGAGAGGTTGAGCAACTGAGTAACAAGCAGTTCTCGTAGAAAAATCTATGTTGTGATAAACTCCGTGAGGATTCCATATGCTCCAAGTTGGGAGCGGACATGGTAACAAAAAAACAAATTCCAGGAATGCATCCTGAGTAACTGGTTACAAAAATATCATGTTCATTTATAATTACTCGAATATTTCTCAATATCGAGTATCGAGTAAACGATTGGATTTCTTGCATGAATAACGTTTTTCTGCACTCCCTTATATTCTCGTCACCGCCCACCACTTGTAAAAATCATATTAATCCAGTCACTTGAGTTGTTTTTTAGAGCCGGAGTTTGTCAGTGATAAGACCACTCTCGTTCTAATGAAAGAATACATCATACCGTTATACCAAACCACTGACAAAAAAAATCAGACAGCGCAAGAAAAGTCGTCAAATATTCCAGGTATCAAATTCTTATTGTCCTGTAAAACGGTCGGCCTACAGAATATTACATAAGATGGCCGTCCTGAATCTACCAGTCGTAAAGTGTACACTGGCCATGGGTAATCAGGGCATGCACTACCACTTTCCTACATAATTAAATTATGATGACACAGATCCGGGATCGGTATATTTTCTAATTGATGAAACATTAACCCTTTGCACTCCTCGACATATATTTTTTTTCCTTCCAGCAACTCCAATAGATAGGAGAAATCGATTGATAATCACAGGGTTTGCGTATTTATAATCATGGTAATACGAAATACCGTTAACTACATCACATTATGACATGCGACAAACTTTAACTGAGGCACACAATCAAATAAATACTGTTTTGGAAATAAGGGTAATTCAAAATTAATTTTACAATCCCGGGATTAATTGTTTGCCGAGCCCTTGAATATTTGCATACATATCCTTGTCGTTACCGAAATAACATATTCATTATTAAATCCGAGATATCGATTCCATTAAAAATCTACATCGATATCCAGGGATTAAAAGCTAGAAGAGTCCCTGTCAGAATTAAGAGCAAGCAGACGCTCGAGTCCACGGCATAAATTTCGGTATATTGGCGTATTAAATATTCAGCGGGTGATTCCGTTCGAACCCTTACCGAAGGGGTTAATCCATTACCGGCTCTGGTTAAATTGTACAATTCATGAAAATCGGGACGTATATGGACCCAGGTATATTATGTTGTCTCATTTTGAGAAATAAATTTCCCCAATGGAACATATATCGGCATATTTCCGATAGCCACAGTAAAGTTGGAGTACGTTCAGGGGTCCGTCGTATACGGTTTTCCGCTTTTTAATTATTTATAAATATGTATATGTCCGGTTCGGTCCGTGGCGCAGTGTCAACGTTGTTGGCTTGCGTGCCGGACCGCAAGGGTTCCTTTCCCGGTACGAGCGGATTTTTCAGTCGATAAATCTGTTTAAAGGCATGGGTGTTTCATGTTGTTGAAAATTCCTTCCCACCTTTCCGATCCCAAAGAGCGACGCATAGTAACAGCGATTAGCTAATCACTAGTCCTGTCCAAGTCCTCGTATCCTTTCCATCCCTACTCTCTTAAAAAAAGAGAGGTTGAGCAACAGAGTAACAAGCAGTTCTCGTAGAAAAACATCTGTTGAGATAAACTAAGTAAGGAGTCCACATGCTCCAAGTTGGGAGCGGAAATGGTTAAATAAAAAAAAAATGTGTACATTACAAAAATCATTGCTTTTGCAGAGTGAAACTGATTAAAATGCTTGAAGAAAAAAAATACATTGGAAATATGCAAAGAGGTCAACCGAGTGAGTTCCGCCAAAATCAATTATAACACATACAAAATAGTACTGATTGAATAAGCATTTCCTTGGTAGAACTCCATGATAACTCGATGAAAATAATGTAGTGTATTTAAGTTCTACATAAACATAGAAAGATTTCTGTAGAACTAAAATAAATTGCTATTTTTCACCGTAGTAAAAAAATAATATTCGTCTGAATTCACTGTCTGTGTGAAGTGTGTCGACATCCGAAGCAATATCGTTTAGTAAATCGTTAAAGCTCTTCCTTGTGGCATCTACATTGGCAGGCTGGTTCTTCTCCTTGGAAGCACAAACAACTCGTATTCACGATTCTTCAAAAAACTACAAGGAACAAACATTCAATTCAACATTCTCAAGAACGGTGGATTTCTCATTTTGACCTCGGATAAGCCGAAAGGAATATATGGCTAGGCACATTTTTCTTCAAGCATTCAAACTAGTGAATGTGAACATGCCTCAGACAAAATCGGTTGAATAAAGCCAAGGGTAGTATCCATACGTCCTCTAATAGATTGTATAAATATAAATTTTAGCCATTCTCTCTTCCATTGAGAAGAATGTCGTTCATTTCAAAGGAAGTTTTTTTTTAAAAAAACTGCGTTTTGCTCATTATCTCGTTTTAAAATAGATTGGGGAATGAAAGAATAAGTGTGAGGCCTCAGTGGAAGCGTTTGGCACTGCTTCTGACGTAGCGTAACAAGTTTTTCAGTAGTATAGAAGTCATGACTACTAAAACCCTCGTTACGCTACTTCGCGCAAGTACTCTGACAAGACTAGTCGTAAGACAATCTCTTTCGGTACATCAAATAATTTAAATAGGGAATTATCTTCACTATGACTTTATTCATTTCAATGACTCAACTGACTATCAGCTACTGCATGTCTTAGCGAGTTACTTAAATAAGAAAAAAAATGTATGTGTAAGATCAAGTATTATTAACGATTCAATAACAAATAACTGATCGCTTTTCCCATGCGGTAGAACCTAAGCTTCCGACTTTATTCTGCACTACAAGTAAGATGAAAATTAATCTCGAGGAAAATTTGTCACGACAAAAATTTTAATCACAGACTATTGAAACGGTTATCAAAACTGCGACAGTAAGCAAGGATTCATAATTACCATCATATCTTTTTGTCCCAAGCATACGTGTACGTCATTTGCATCAGAGTCGTGAGTCCGGCGAAACAGAACCCAACAATGTCGAATGATGTAACCGTTCAGCAACCAGAACCTTGTGTCATTCACGGGTAACCAATCAACGGACCGCATTACAATTGTCGAATGTCAGTCGTCTCGTCTTAGATATATAAAATGAATGCATCGCTACATACATGCATCTGATTACTGAAAAAATCAGCTAACCTGTTCATTGCCAAGAATTAATTTTCAGTTGCCACGTTAAAAACAAAGTTTGTCTACACATTAAAGTGTTGGCAATTGTGTCCACTAGGCCTACCAGTGTGCGTTTGTATGCCAGTCCAAGCCCACCATTCTGCGTTTGGCAGTGAATCGGTTAAGAAATTGAAACACTTTATTTTCGAGCCTGTAAGTATAAATATTAGCTCTTTTTGAAAAAGTATGACAATCCAAAGATTTGGAGGACTGTGAGTGGAAGGAAGTTTATTCATATTCAGGGAAAATTCTTCCAGGGGATCTCAATTAAATTTTCAGATAAAGTTTGAAAAAATATAGTGGCCTGGTTAAAGGACTGAGTAGACATTAATCAAAGATTTGAGATCAATTATGATCGTTCGGAGTGGAACCCCCAATTACACTACTCCGAATTGCACGATGGCTTGAAATATTCGCCGAAAAAAAAACCAATTGAACGGTCGCATTTACAGGGCAATTAGTAACTTAATATTTCGTTCATATTTTTTATTTTAGTCTTAGTTTTGCATTTTTCGCGGAAAAAACAGAATCGCTAATTTTTTATGACATTCACTCCCCCAATTTAATTCCTCCCGACTTTAGTGTTGATGAGGTTTTTACTGTACTTACATAATCTTCGACGCAATGTAATTTCTTCCCTGTCTAATGCTCGTCAGTGAGTGTATATGTTACAGTGAAACTGTATTCTCAGTGAAAATATATTCTTCTCCAGGCTGTCCATTGAAATTAAATTTGACCGCCCTATCTTCAGCCCTATGTTTTTCTATGGTTCTCTTTTTATGAAAGGGACTGCTTGCTCATTTTGTTTCATTAAAGCAAACCAAAATTTTAGGCCGGCAAATCATCGACTTTTGCCAATCATTTCAATGATCGTGGCCAGTGAAATTATGTTGTTATACAAATCTATTACTTGATACATTTTCACTGAGAATACAGTTTCACTGTAACATACACTTACTAGTCCGTTCATACATTGACTAGTCAGAGCGTATTTTAAGCAAATCAATACATCGAGTAGTAAATATATAACTGAAACATAGACACGTTACCGCCGCCAAAAAACTGATAAAAAAGAATGAAAACACATACCTTATCATTGTGTATTCTATTTGTTCAGTTACGACCGCCCATAAATTTGACAGCTTCTGGCTGCGATATGCGTATTTAAGTTGTCGCTTCACCTCCCGTCGTGCACGCGATACGATGTCCCTCTTTAAGGCGATTACTTTTCAATGTATTCGTTAATTGACTAAGATAGCAATCAAACTGCCTCCGGCGATATAGGCCGCCTTGTTTTACGCACAGAATGAATGTTTACTTCGCATTTTTCGACGTGGTTTACTTGGACGAGGACGACAAAAAATCCCAGCAGCGGAATCACTAACTCAAACTAACACTAAACAGAAGGTCGGGGATATCCTCAATTAAAAGTAATTTTAAATCAATGTTCACTTTTATTTCTCGCGCGATTCTTTTGTTTACGTATAAATTTAGAACTGCGACCCCGGTTAGGTGGTTGAGTGGTCAGCTTCGTTGGCTTCGGTTGCAATGCAATGCTCTCGGTATAGAATCTTGGAACAGAAATTGTTTTTTCAAGCGATTAACCCGCATTGCACTCCCCTCAAGATATTATTTGTTTCCTTCCAGCGACTCGTCAATAGATTTGAAAAATCGATTAAAATCACAGAGTTTGCGTATATATCAGCATGATAAAACGAAAAACCGAAAAATATACCACATTATGACTTGTTACAAACTTTAATTGAGGCATCCAATAATAACGGTTTTGAAATAAGGGATGGTTAAAAATTAATAAAAAAAACAATTGTCCAACCAAATTTTACAATGTCACGCGGGACTCGATGAGTTGCGCGTTACCTATACGATGTCGAGCTAGTCTCGATATAAGAGTTAGTATATTCATGGCCAGTAGATGGCGGGGATGTCAGTGATACCTGAGTGTACGGCCAGTGATATGAGTGCCAGCGTTTTTTTACAGCGCTGTGTACAGAACACGCAGGCGGCGGGTTAATGAGACTATCTGAAATTTGTTTGTCTGCTGCACTGGACAATACGCTGTAAAGAACGCTTCCACTGAGGCCTCACACGAAGATTCCCTCCCACAGATTTGAAAATTGCAATCTTACCAACACTGAACGTTGGCCGCCAACTATTCATTGAATGTTTTGGAATCACCTGAATTTGTGTCTGCTGCACTGCAAACGACGCTGTAAAAAAACGCTACCATTGAGGCGACACACTAAGATTCCCTCCCAGAGATTTGAAAATCGCAGATTATTCATTGACTGTCTCAAGTAAAGACGGTTGGCTTACCTGAAAAAAAAGAAAAACAAACATTAGTTTTCATACATTGATTGAATTGGCATTTAAAAGAAGATGGTTTGAAACGTGGAATATTTGAACTAATATACAAACGGAGCATCTCTAGATTAAGGGATTTTGAAAACTGGAAAAAGTATGACTCGAATACTTGTTCGTTATATAAGCCACAAAACCAAACTCAGTGGAACATGTAACTGTTTCCAGTGAAAATATTCGATTGTTTTCGTGCATTGTTTCAGTGCAGTAACAACAGTGACCATTGAAAAGGCCCATAACAATGGGAAACAGAAAAAAAATATATCTGGTATTTAAAAAACCAATTGGATGCGGTGTAGCGTGGCGAATTGGCTGATATGTAAACCTTTCGCTATTATTCAATACAATTCACTAATTTACCTGTAATCAACGAAAATATGAAACAATCATATAAAAAATCTGTTTTACTTCAAACCGAAACCATTTGCAGACGAAAAGAAATAGCCCTCCCGTGTTTGAAGATTGCTTCTTGTATGTATGTTTGTGTTTTAATATTTATATGAATTATTTGTCATTACAAATTAAAACAATCAATCCGGAAAAATAATCAGTGAACAACAAATAAAAAACGATCAGTGCAGGAAAACGATGAATAGAGGAACGATCAGTGTGGTCATTTTTCAGGAACAATTTATATGCCAATGGTTATAAATATATATGTTTGATATTATCCTAAATCACACTTGCTTTCATAATACACACAGAAATGTTCAAATGAAAGCTTTGGAGGCAAAGGTAGCTTTCTACCAAAAAATCGATTTGGAGGAATGGCCCGAAAACTTAATTTAATGCAGTTAAATTCAATGCAAAATTTTCTCTGCTTAGAAATAGGGTTAAAACATAATTTGTACTATAAAAACCAAATATTTTGCAACCCTTTTTATGATATTTAAATTATAAACATCGACAATACTGCATTTGCTCCCTAATTTTCCAATACAGCTGTTTTTGTGCTCATACAATTGAAGTTTGCTGTCAAATACACTGAGCGGCCAATCTGTCAAAAGATTTGTTTTTGTGTGTGAATAATATTTTTTAAATGATATTCTACCAAAGAATGCACATTTTTAGCCCCAAAATATTGTTTCACCACGTGCACAATTTTGGCTGTTCTATATTTCTGTATTCATAGGTTAGGTAAGGTAAGGTTAGGTTTAATTATGATAGATTGCTACCTTTCTTCAATATGCCTCATATCAACGCTACATTTTGCTTATGTGAATTTAAAAAAATATTTTTGTTCAAAGAATTCAAGCTTCACGCCCATTTTTTCTACCGCGTGCAACATGAAATGTTCCATATTCCTGCATTCGTCAGTTATTTTGCCAATTTTTCCGAGGACCACTAAAATTGCTTAAAAATAATATTACGAAAGGGATTTTTTCAATAGCCGCAGAAATCTCGGCTTCATACTTCAATGATGCGGATACATAATGCATGAGCGAACCTGAAGAAAGTGATACGTGAAATGTTTTTATTGCATTTATCATCATACGAATTACACACATAACAGACTGCGATTTGATCGTGAAACCATCTCCGTGACGATTTTGGATTACGTCGGCAGGAATATAAAACAAAACTTTAGTATCAAACGTTGAATGAAATAAGAGCGAATCAATTATTGTAAAATATTCTTAATTAATATTACTATTTCGGCACCTGCCTACCTTCCCGCTTATGAAGAGTGTAAACTTATTTAACCCATTTTAATCCCACGGGACCGATATATCGGTTCAGGTTTTTTCAACACGTTTTGAAGACATTTCGCTTTTTGTTCATTTGTATGCTTTTACACAAAAACAATTACTTATTACCAGGGCTGTGGAATGGGAGCTGTTTGACCGGAGTCGGAGTCGTCGCAGCGTTTTGTCCGTAGTCGTACTCGGAGTCGGAAATTTTGAAAAGTTTGAACTTTTTATTTTTGCGTATATGTCAAATTTGGCTATTAGCCGGATTGGTAGGGTTGCTATTTTATGAATACACATAAATAGGAAAATTAGGAGAAAAAAATGACGATATTAAAAAATTTTTAGTCGTAATCGGAGTCGTGTTTTTGGTCAATGTTGGAGTCGGAGTCGTGGTTTTGGTAAATGCTAGAGCCGGAGTCAGAGTCGGTGTCGAACTTTTTTTTACCGACTCCACAGCCCTGCTTATTACACAATACATTACAAAAAAAAATAGCACTGATTATTTAAAATAAGCTGGGTTAAATAACAGAATAAAGACTACCGTTTTTGGTAAACAAAATGCCTTGCTATTTTTCACAAGGCCTTTCCAAAATGGTCTGGAATCCATAGGGTTAGAGAAGATTTTTTTGTCCGGCTTCGATAGATGTCTATTATATGTAATTGCTTGTTTTAATATTTTTAACAATGGGTTCTATTTTTTTTGACTTTATTGAAATCTTGGGCACTGGGATTTATATTTGGTGATTAAGTCTGGGCTGTTGAAAGGTTAATGATTTAACAAAAATGCAATACAGTAGCCTCCCGGTTAAGTACGCATATTGAATCAAAGGGTATTGTGCGTACTTAACCGGGAGGTGCGTACTACGTATTTTAAGGCCGCCCCATTTCTTTCACTACTTACATTAAAAATATGGTGCAATATGGTAAATATGATGCAATAAGGTATAAATATTGCGCAATAATGTCAGTGCTATCAGAAAAAGTGCTTATGGACAATGCACCAGGACATTTTGAGGCATTTAAACGAGATAATGTGGAGGTTGCATTTTTCCCACCTAATTGCACAAGCTGGACACAGCCATGTGATATGGGAATTATTGCAGCCCTGAAAAAGCGATATAAATATTTGTATCTCAAAGAAGTCCTTAACTATTATGAAATGGATGATGGTTTAAAAAGCATCAAAGCAGTTCAAGGAAAACAGCTTTCAAGGGTGCAGCTGGTGTTGCATATGGAAATGCAGCACATTTATTAGATGCCAATTTTGTTAAGGAGGCATGGGACGCCATCTCAGCAGAGACAATCGCAAACTCTTTTGCCAAAACCGAGATAATGACCCTTACACCCGTTCCTGTTGAGAATTCTGAGAACGAATGGATCAATGAAATCATTACAATGTTTGCAAAAGTAAGCATTGAAATTGACGTCAACGATGCTATAAACTTCGAAAGAATTGACGAGGAAAACACTGAAGAATATGTTCAGGAAATTCTCAAAGATGTGGACGATGTTTTGGAAGATGTGAAAGAAGTACCGGATGAAAGCCACTTATCTGACGATTCCGATCTGGAAAGCAACGTCTGTCAAGTTTGAAGGCTTTGACAACTTGTGTGAAATGGCAATAAATATAGAAAATCTGCTTTTTATGCCCAGTTGTTAAAAATGCAGCAGGAGCTGATTACAACGATCTTCTATGCTCTTTTGAAATTTTTCAAAAAAAAACAATAGCATCAATTTCAAAAAATCAAACAATAAAAACAATGTGCAGTTGACACTTATATAAAAATGTAAATTTGTTTTTTTCTCTTTGTATAATAGTTAATTGTTATCTTAACTGTTTTCCATTTTATAAAATAATTGTGTTCAGTTTTCTTTAATTTTTTGCATAATAAATATTGATCCAAGTTTTTTGCCATTTTTCATGCGTACTTAACCGGGATGCGTACCACATTTTTTGCGTACTTAACCGGGAGGTTACTGTATATGTTTTGCTATGAGAAAATCGATGCGAAAAAAGTGCGATTTGCTGTTTATATAAAAACCATTCATATCAAGACGTCTCACATGGTATCCATTAAAAAATCCATATTCATTAAACTGATTACGTACGTCCAAAGTCGATTAACTCCAACAATTCCTACGTCGAGCCGTGTTTGACATCGTACAGGTAACGCTAGTTAGCTCTAGTCTAGCTCGACATTGTAAAACTTTGTGGTTGGAAAATTATTTTTAAATATCCTTATTTCAAAAACCATATTTACTGAGTTGTATGCCTTGTTCAGGGGTCCCAAACCTAGTTGGACCCGAGAGCGCATGTAAAGAAAAAGCTGGGGCGACAGGCGCCACCTATTTGTTCTAAGGATATTATAAAAAGACAATGATTTTTTCAACCATGTCCGCTCCCATCGTGGAGCAAGTGGACTCTTTGCGGTTATTATCTTAGCATTCAAGTTGCTCAACCCCTTTTTTTCGAATAAAGTGATAACTCGTTGAAAATATTATCAGTGTAATTTTTTCTTGTTGTGCCTTTTCTTAAACACAACCTGCAAAACATGAAACTATAATATTTATATGGTTTTTAATTGGCAAATAAGAGGTTTGTCAATAAAGGGACCATTTGTCGTAACCTGCAGAAATCTCTCTTCTAACTGTTTTTGAAGCACTTGAATGTTTATGACGCTTAATTCACTGCTACCTTTTTTTTCATATTTTGGGAAATGTACGAGAGACTTCAACTGTCGATGTGATATCCACAAAACTAGCTAATGTTGGTGGCCACACAGAAATTGGGGTTGGGAACTCCTGCCTTAGTAAAGATTGTAACATGTCATAGTGTGGTTTAATTTTTACCATGCTAATAAATACGCAAACCCTGTGATATCAATCAACCTCTCAAATCTATTGAGGAGTTGCTAGAAAGAAAATATAATATATCAAGGAGTGCAAAGGGTTAAGTCAGTTCGATATGATGCGAGTTTTATGTATAGCAACGTGTTATAACAAGCCATTGTTAGATTATTACTAAGTGTGCACTCTATGCAAGTATCAACTATATGTGTGACTTTATTCAAGTATACTGTGTGAAAGATTTAAAGCGAGTTTATTCGCCTGTTCAGGTGCATTGTTTCCTGCCCTGGGGTAAATAGGTGCAGGTAAAATATTGAATCACGTGAGATTCCGCATTCTAGATTGTCTACAGGCAACGTATGTGGAGCACTGCAGTCATTCAGACTATAATAATATCGAACGGAGGTCTTCTTGGAAGGTGTTCTACTTTGTACTGCTGTTACAACTATGGACTGCTATATCGAAAGAATGAATCAATACCGAATAAAAATAAAATGGATGGCGAATTGGGTTCGCAATACAAGTCGACGCAATAAAATCGATTAACATATGGTGAGCGACACACAATATTTGCAATGACCAACGCGTGGCTCAACGCATCCCATTATAAAAGATGCTCATGTTCTTTTTAATTACAGACAACTTCCCCAGAAATCCAGAAAGTTCCCGCAATTTTTTTCAGATAACATTAAAGTTTGGCCCTTTGCACTCCTCAAAACATTTGAGAAAATATACCCGAAAGATATACCACATTGTGATATATTTAGAACCTTTAACTAAGGCACACAATCCAATTAATATAAAATTTGAATTGTTTGAATTTTGTACTTTTCCATGAGTTTTGTCTGACAGTTCAATACATCCATGCACTTGCAATGCCTGAAGATGCCGAAAGGCGAAACCCGGGTCGTTAGCGACAAAACTCATGGAAAAGTACAAAATTCAAACAATTCAAATTTGATATAGAAATTCTATCAAGCACCCTCAGTCGAAGTCCCCAATTAATATAGTTTCTGAAATAAGTATAATAAAAAATAATTTTCGAACTAAGTTTTACAATGTCGTGCTAAAATCGACATAGAAGTTAACCGTATTTTTCAAGATGTTCTCACCTAAAAAAAAAAATATCAAATATTTTAAGTAATAACATTGAAGTAAAGAAAAACCTTTGTCTTTACTATATTTATTTTTGTGCATTCGATTAGTATGCACTTCTGATCGATTCCATTCATTT
Source organism: Himalopsyche kuldschensis (assembly GCA_028554975.1). Classification (NCBI taxonomy): domain Eukaryota; kingdom Metazoa; phylum Arthropoda; class Insecta; order Trichoptera; family Rhyacophilidae; genus Himalopsyche; species Himalopsyche kuldschensis. The sequence goes on from JAHFWI010000005.1 coordinate 7,258,310, forward strand.
AATGTTTACGGCTGTTATCATGTCTTATCAATCGAAAAACTTCATAGAGGCCACTCAATCTCCGTGACAATTGACATTTTGAGTAGATAAGAGATATATTGAGATATATTTGCTTTATCCTTGATCAAACAATGCATTATAATGCCAAACAAAGTCAACACCGTATGCATTGACAGTAAAAGGAAGTTATCTGGACACTTTTGATATCCAAACATCACTTGGACACTTGAGGGCCCGTCAGACAAAGTTGAGATGATGAAACCTTCAACAGTGCATATTGCTAGCGTGTTCAGTCTAGGTACCTCATGCAATATGTGTTAATATTACGCGGGTCACTAAAAGTGGAACCCACCACCACTCGATAAACCTATCCCGCAGGCAGCGTAAAACATTGATATAAAAATAAATCACTTTTAGGGTGTTCATTGTCAATACTTGGTCGCGTTATGATAAAAATAATAAAACATGTTTAGTATTTATTCCAAATTATTCATCAGTTGAAAATGCTCGCCATGAGCGAAACCCGATCCTGATCGTTAATGTTCAGCAACGCTATGTAATACAATGATTGCAATATTTAATGATCTTGATCCAATAAATTGTATGTGGAATATGTACTAAAAATATATAAATGTTAAAAAAAAATGCTTGTAACATTGCAAATCGGCAAAGATGTCAATCGAGTAAGTTTCGACAAAATCAACTGAAATACATACACATATGTATAGTATTCGTCTGAACTCGCTCACGTCCACGCGGTATATGTCGCCATCCGAAGCAAAACATTTATAAATTGTTAAATTTCTTTCCTGTGGCATGCAAATGTAGATTTTCAATGAATAAACATCCACTCTTTTAATGAATCCACTCGCTCTTCATGGGACGACGTGATTTAAGACATTTACATCAATGAAATGTTTGATTCGTTTTAGTGTTGTGAGTTTTATCGCTAATAGTCGCTAACGGCTCGTGTTTCGTCTTCGGCAGCTTCGGGCATTTCAAGTGCACGGAATAACTTTAAAACTGACCCAGGTACCTTATCATTAACGACAAAACTCATCGAAGAGAACAACATTCAAACGATTCAAATTTGAATTCTATTAACCTTTTGCACTCCTTAATATATTATTTTTTTCCTTTCAGACACCGCCGGGTAAAAAAAAAATCGAAGTAAAAACATATTACATTCACACACACATAATTCAGCGAGGTTTTTTTCCCCTATATTTACGTTCTAAATATAAGTAATACACAGTTATAACGTAACTCGCGCAAAAACACTAACTACATTTTAATAACGGGAGCATATTCGGCGCTGTCAAATAGCGTTAGGCAAAATCGACAGTGTACCAAATTGAGGGTAACATTTTCGCATACTTGCTTCTCGGATTGAAAGCTTTCTCGTGTATTCAGTTTTGAGACATGTTATTTTATTTCAATTAAGTTCCAAACAAATCAGCACCCTGCGCTTGGTTGGGCCGTAAGAATATTTTAAAGTGATATTTTTGATCAGTATCAGAAAGCAGGTACTGATCGAATATAAATAGTAATGAATGAAACTAGTTTTTATATAACATTTTCACATATCAGGAGGTAGTTTTCAAATTTGGTCAAATCCATTTGTTGAAAAACTCAGACTGAGATATTTTCATTACTTTTCCCTAATTAATTTTTGTAAATCAATATTTTTTAAATATGTTTTAAATTAAAGAATTACAGATAAAGTGTAAAAACGCAAACTTTTCCATTGAATAAAAAAGGTTTCAAAGGTTTAATCTAAAACTGGCAGTTGAAAAAGATACAACAAAGGACAGGTTTCGCTCATCGTGAGCATTTCATGATCAGTATGTATGTTGTGAATACAAAAAAAAAATACATATTTTTGCACGATCATTTTGAGTGTATGCCGTGCACTATGACATTTTCCCGGTCCGTGGCGCAGTGGTCAACGTCATTAGCTCTCGTGACGGACCACCCGGGTTCGAGTCCCTGTACGACCAGATTCTTTCTGTCGATAAATCGATTATGTTCGACGGCAATGGGTGTTTATGTTGTTAAAAATTCCTTCCCACCTTTCCTATAAAAGGAGCGGACATGGTAAAAAAAACTATGACATACCTATTATGTAAGATTAAGAAGAACATAGTAGCAATATAAAAAAATGTTCCTCTTCTTACTTCGTTGGCGGTTATATTTCTCTTAGTTATTTAGTTATTCCAGTATCAAATACAAAAAGGTTTCAGAAACTCCGATCTAATACCGTAAATAAAAAGCTTTTCGATAAAATTAGGTTGCCGTAAACAAGAACCATCATCCAATACCCATTATTTCATTATCAAATTCACAAAAGCCCGCTTTGGTACACGTGAGAACAATAGTTAAAAAGTACTTAATTTTGGCTGTCAACGCCGTGGAAAATTTGTTCGACATTCGAGATTTATTACGCAAACGGTTCGGCGATGAAAATTTTATGTAAGGAGCTTTTGAGAACTTTTCAACACGTGCCGCATTCAACGAGACTCGTTGAAATATTTACAGCGACTGTTTTAAATACCATTACGAATGGCAGATGAAGTCTCTTTAATGAACCAACTCTTTTTAATAAAAAATTTATAATTAAATACCGTCATTTCTGGACCGGGGACGGATTTTGCACATGATGTATTGGTGCACTGATCCCCTGCTTATATTCAAGCAACAAGCAGTTTCAAAATATAAATACTAATTTACTCATTTAAAATTCCTCAAGTGTGTGTCTTGTGAGAGCGATTTTTTGCGGACGGCGCCAAAATTCCATTCAAAATTCAAGAATAGTAAGGTGGATTTTTTTACAAAAATAGGTTTGTTTTAAGCACTGCCTATTAATTGTTGTCATTGACCGCCACTGTCCTGGAAAATACAATGATTCATAGCTTGCCATGATCTCGTCGTTGCTAAGAGTGTCAAGCTCTTCTTGATTGTCTGGTGAGTCGATAGTCCGATACGAAAGTGCGGCAGTATGATGCTGATCACAACCGAAAATTGAAAATTGAAAAAAGAGTGTGGGAAAATTGGGGAAATAATGTGGTTAATTTAAATAAATAAAACACATTTTTTGCACCACTGACTGAAGGTGCTTGTTGAAATTTCAATATCATTATATTCCATGAGCTATGTCGCTAACGACTAGAGGTTCGTCTTTCGGCATCTTCAGACATTTCAAGTTTACAAATGAATTTGAACTGAGTAAGTTCTCAGGTAGAATTCAAATTTGATACTAGAACATATATTTTGCAGTTCAGGACGCGACCATTTTTGACTAATGATTTAACTTTATGTATACTGCTAAAATTGTATTCGAAAAACACACTAACAGTGACCGTAGTTGATAACACGGAAGGCATCAGAAAATCATTTTCGACTGATAGCCATTCTTCTCGATGGCCCTTCTAGTTAAAAAGAAAAAATAAGCTGACCTCTTGAGCTGTATCGATCGCGCCCTTCTGTCAGCAGCGATTTGAAGGGAATGCAACTTGAATATAAGCACAAAACTTAGAGACGAGGGAGACGGGAAGAACTTAGAACTTGAAGCTTCATCAAACAGATATCCAAAAAAACACATCATTAAAAAAAAATCTAGCAACATTACTGTAGTACCCAGAATTTTTTATTCATAAACTTGACATTGAGACTAGATATGGTTTAAGCTTTAAACGAGTGCATATAATATGAATCACGTCTAGAATTTTCCTTGTTTTGCGGCAGATAAAAAAGATAAAAAAAACGTGACATCGTTATAAAATACACAGAATAAATATAATCGACTCTTGAAAATTTACAAAGAAATTCTTAATCATTTTGATTGCATTCTTCGTGTGCATTGCAATTTGAAGCATAAAAAAAAGCATCAATATTACTATAAAATCTTATTGTTTGTATGTTATACGTTAAAAATAACAAAATATAAAAAGATGTATTTACATTATATATGTATGTATATCCAATATATCTTGAGGGTGGACTCCATTTTCTCTCGATGGCAGAATTAATATATTCTCGGCAGTAAAAATGTTCCACATATGGATCAATACGATGTAAAGACACATAATATAATGCCGGTGAATATGTGTATTTATCTTAAACTGATGAAGGACCAGAACAATAGTGACAATAATGACACAACCATATAATTATAATCACAGCTCTTCGCAAACAAGTTCAAAGCTGTCGTCATGAACGTTAACAACATTCGGTTGTTTTATTATAAATTTATTGAATCGTTCGTAAAAAAGAATATTTTACTGCAGCCAATCAGAGACGAATTCGACGACAGTCAATCAAACATGAATTGCACAGATCGGGTCTCGTAAAAAGTGACACACACAATAAAAAAAACAATTGTCAAGTAAAACCTCGTCACCCTTGAAACAAATGGTATTGACGGCTTACATTTAAACATGCATATTATTAATAACTAGCGATCGACTTCCCTGCATATGCCTCAGCCTCGCCATCAAGTTTCGCTGCATCCATAATCGAAGTAACACAAAACCAAACAATTCCAATAATTATTCTTTTAGCGTTAATCAGATTTACTTTTAAACTGGAAATAAAGAGTGAATTGAATTGTTTTGTTGAGTCAAGCGAGACTATCAGTGTGTAAGCATCGCGTAAAAGAGCTCGCATAATCCATAGAAGAATCGTTATTTTAAAAACTCGACTTGTGTAGGTACAAAATAATTCTCTGGACAGATTTAATGTTTGGTATTAAAAATAGTCACAACAGTTTTTGTACTTATTCCACAGTAAATTAATCATGATCAGGGCCTGTTTTGCTCATCTCGAGCATTTTTTAATGCTAAGAATATACGTCAAACAGCTATGTATACAAAACTCGACAAGACTAATAAGAGTGGAACAAAAAAAATGGTAACAGACTATGAAAATAATTTTTATAGATAATGAATCAAAATATGTGGATAATATGTGCGTTCCTATCACTAGTAATTGAATTAATCAACGATCAATTTATTTATGACGTTAATTTAGGATTTCGAATGAAGGTGCTTGATGAACATAATTCCAATATACAATTTAAATCGTTTGATTTTTTGCATTCCCATGAGTTATGTCACTTGCGACCCGTGTTTCGCCTTTCGGCTTTTTTTCGTAAACTGCTTCTGATATACAAATTATTCGAAAAATGTACGATTCAATTTTATAATTATTTAAAAGTAATTGATTGTATTGGCATTGTCTAGATAGATCTCCGTCACTACACGGTACGGAAATAGCAATATATTTGAGTTCTCCAAAAAATATATCATATTTTTTTTCCTAATCCGCTCCCTATTCGGAGCATATGGCCGCCACACGGTGCCTCCAAGATTCTCTATCACCCGCCAACTTCCTCGCTTCTTCCCAGGTCATCCCGACGTCCCTTCCTGAGACCATACATCCTATGGATGGTCATCGAAGGCGTTCCGAGGCGTCGGGATCCATCAGGTTGATAAAAGAGGCAAATAGGATTCAGGCTCCCCTGAGGCATCCGCAGCACCAATCCAATGTCCAAGCCAGGCCATCGTCGCCTATTTATTTTGGACGTAATAAGGGGCTGATTTGTCCGCTCTCTTATACTAATTCCAAATTAAATTTATTGAGATCAAATGAGATCAGATGATCAGATTCAATGTGGAAAAGTACTAAAAATGTGTTTATTAGTTTTATTAAAATTCCATTCCACCAAGTATTTAAAGTGAACACCTTAAAAGTGATATAGTCGATACATATTTCGACTTACGTTATTTTTTTTTTGAACTGAAATACATTTCTTTTTTCCCCGTGTTTAAAATTTCATATTTCGTTATCTGCAATTACTCAACCTTTGGTTATTAATAACTCGTATACAAGCATTTTTCATTTGTTAACTTTTCATCGGATAAAACTCCTCACTCGCTCGATGAATTGAAAAAAAGATTGTGTGATTAAATTTACACACGACATAGCCGATAATAAAATCACAAACAAATAATTACAGCGGTCACGTTGGGATAAAACATCGCATGCATGCAGGTCAGATTCGCTTACTTATATATTATTTTAACAAAATTTAGTTCACGGCACACGGGCATCGGCCGAAGAACGCATCATGCACGAGGAGCATAAAATCGGCGTCCCACTTTCAGACAACTATGCGGCAGATTCGACCCAGATCTGAAGGTAGTTATTATCTCTCACTCGGTGTGTAAAGGTGGGCGAAACGTTCAAAACTTCCGACTGAACTAGCAAGCCCTTTGGCATGGGCATCGTGCCGGAGAAATGCATTATCGACATATTGATGAAAGTGTGTTTCTTCCATTCTTGTAACAGAAACATCTGCAATAAGGGCAGTGAAATTTATGGACATAAGGTACTCCATTATTTTATACATACTCTCACTGATTAAAGATATAAGCATCTCCTCTCCCAGTGTATAGCTCCACAGCACTCCTGATAGAGTTTATCTCAACATAAGTTGTTTAATCAGTTGCACTGTTGTAGGAATAGAAAGGATTGGGCTAGGACAGGAATAGTGATCAGCTGATCGTTCTCGATACCTCCCGTTTAAGGATCGGATGGGCGTAACATCGGAGGAAATTTCAGACAACACTGTAATCCAAGAACAACAAAAAATGAAACTGCCCGAACTGGGACAAGATCAAGATGCATAAGGTGTAACGGCGTGGAAACAAGTGATTGGCGTTTTCATTCTGATATAATTCTCTGCGTGTCATTTGTTTTGTCACTTTGTCTGCTATTGCAAAGGCAGTGTGATTGAATTATAAAAAGTCAAGAGTCTTTTTCTGTACAAAGAGTAGCTCGTTTGTTCGCGGACGAAGTGTCCAGCATAGGGGCTCCACCAACTAGTGGCAAATTCCTTCCAGTGGGTAAATTGGATATTTTTTTGTACTTATTTTCTAAAAGACATACATGCATCTTTTTCGAATGCACCTTTTGTGGAAGACAATTTTGGGAAGGAGGAAATTGCGTTAAATTATATCATCGCAAAAAAGTTGGGAGCAAGCCTAGCTTCTGCGCAGACGACTGTCATTCATTGTTCCGGCTTGCCTCTTAATCAGCTAAATAGTTCAACCAGTACTGCATTTTTCGTACAGACCGTAGAGCTCAGCGTTATACCCTTTCTTCACATTGTTGTCACGTATACTACAAATCGCATAGTAATGCCTCAAAAAATTAATTAGTCCATCCAATTCAATTCCGACGCGTGTCCACTCAGAACCGCTAAACAAAAACTGACACTGGAATATAAACAGATGGACTTTTCCGTATTTATGACAGTATAAACATCGTCTGTTTGCAAGCAGGCAGTAGGTAATTAACGGTCGTTAACTGAATTTGTATCCCGCCATGTTTGTTTTCTTCTCACAAACATCAAAGAGAGCTTTATTTTTCGACGTTCTGTTTACTCCAAGGGACCAAAAAAAAGCAGGCACGCTCTCTCAACTACGGTCTCTTTTTAATCGCAAAGAGTTTCCGTTCTTAATGATGCAACGTTCTCATTTGTGTTATTTTTTCTTTGTGAGCCTAACCTCCCATTAACCTAACAACAGCTCAAGATTTGAATAAAGTAAAAAAAATATAGTAACGAAGCACTTACATATAGGCATCAATCAAAGCCAGTCAAAATACTTATTCCTATCCAATTTTGCTAAAATGTGCAAAGGTTACGGTTGTCACAACACCATAAATGCTTAAAATATATATTCACTCTTTACAGATTAAAATTGAACAACAGTACATAAGTAGTATTTCCAATGCAAATAAATGGTCAGTTTTCGCGTCGCGAACTAACGAACGTGGATGAGAGATAATGTTATGTAATGCAGTAACCATGATTCCAGCGATATATTGGAATTTCAATGTATTTTATCATTGAAGCTTATACAGAGATGGCAATTATGTCGTAATCGCATCATAACAAAAGTCGAAGAAAACCACTTTAATTTCAATCATAAAAAGACTCAACATAGACGGAGCGAAAAATAGCCATAGTTTATTTTACCTCCTAGTTACAGATATATAAGAATATATAATCAAAATGTAGTTTTTTCCCAGGGCTGTGGAGTCGATAAAAAATACGACTCCGACTCCAGCATTGACCAAAAACACGACTCCGACTCCAACATTGATCAAAGACACGACCCCGACTAAAAAAAGCTTAATTTTGTCACGTTTTCTTCCTACCTTTTCATATTCATGAGTATTAAATTAAATATCAACCAACCAATCCGACCAATAGCCAAATTTTACATGTTATATGCATAAATAAAACGAACTCTTCAAAAGTTCTTCTCGACTACGGCTCCCTCAAAACACTGTATTTTTATTTGCTGTAAAAAGACTAAACAGTAAGCACGGTGCTTTTTATGAATGCTTCAAGATGTCGAAAGGTAAAAAAAAACCAGGCGTGAGTCGTAACTTATGGAAAAGTACAAAATTCAAACGATTCAAATTTGGAATCGAAATTCCATTCAGTCGGAATCCTCAATTGTATCTTATGTGACATTTGAATGCGTGTTTGTCAAATAGAGTCGTGTTAGGATATGATGAAAACATCAAACATCCGTACCATCGGAAGCAAAAACACATTCAAGATCGATGTATACTATGATAACGGCATTCGAATCCGTAATATCCGTTCATTCCAATACATTAATTCAACCATCTGCATGTTTGAGTTGAATATTAAATGGAAATAATATTATATGTGTCGGTAAATAAACGATGCGGTTGTATTACTGGTGAGCAGTAAAAACATCGCGGTTGACCTACTTCGGACGCGAACCTAAATAAAATTAGTGCCCTGGACCACAGATGCGAAATGCACGGAAATAGAAAATGCATCTGTGATTGCGCCGGGCACGAATCGGCTACTAATGAACGTTCGCGTATTTCAGAGAGAACACTCTAACGGAACAGATGTAACATGTCGTCGGTTCAACATGCAAAACAGTTATACTATACAGTTGAGAATAATTTAAATGACTACATTAATCAATTAACTTACTAGCAAAATATTTATATCGTGATGGAAATGCGACCGAATCCATCCAAAATATTGGAGCCCAGATCTAACGTTCTCGCATAACACGTTTTCCCGCGTGGTTCGTCCATTTTCTATAGTCCCGTCTAAGCACCAATAAGATCAATGTTAATAAATCTCGCATTAATCGTTCCCCGATTTATCGATTTTTCGTCTAAATATTATGGTCCCGTCAAAAATATTATCCCGATTTGTTGTTGTTCAATATTTCTCATAAGCACATTCGACCCTATCCAATCAGTTCGTAGAAAAAAAAGCTGAGAATAACTGAGAAGTCGAAATCCTTAATTAAATAAACAGTCTATTAGCATGTATATTTTTACAACCATCTCTGCTTCCAACGTGGGGCATATGCCTCTTGATGGTTTTTATGTCTCTACATAAGTTTTCTTCTACGACAACTGCTTGTTAATCAGTTGCTCAACTATATTTTTTCACGGAGAGTGCGCGAGAGGAAATTTTGACAAATGAAACTGCCGGGACTGGGACTACAGCCCGTGACCAAAGCCAACGACGTTGACACTCGACCACGGGCCCGACACGGTGCATTTAGGTAATGGGAACCAACACAAATGAAATTGCGCGTGTATACTTAACGAGAGAATTGCGTGCCACGGCAAAAAGATTCAAGTTGTGATTAGAAAATAGATGTTGCTAAGAAACGTTAAAAATCAACAGGGAAAACCACAGTTAGCGATTCTCACGACAATCATATAGAATTTCTAACAACAAACAATATTATCCAACAGTAAATTTTAAAAGAATATCAACAACTAACAATGTGACGGAATCACAATATTATCTGCATATAAATTGTATCAGCATGTAAAATATAAATAATTATGAGTAGAGTTATTATTTTAAGGCGTTTACTGTGAATTCTTGGTGAACAGCAGGGCTGTGGAGTCGTAGTCGGAGTCGTGGAGTCGGGGCTTTATGACCGGAGTCAGAGTCGTCGCGGCGATTTTGCCGGAATAGGAAATTTTAAAAAGTTTGAACTTTTTATTTAATGAGGTTATTTTCAAAATGATCCATAAAAATATCCGCGAGCAAAGGTGAAATAGGACCATAGGTAATCCTACTGATTGTTTGTAAATTTTTTTATTAAACACAAAATAGTTTTTTCAATACAAATATTAAAAAGCCTAAGCATTTCTTTAACGACGTTGCTATTAATATCCGAAAAGGTTAAAATTTCACTGAATATATTTTTGCACTCTTCCGTTGGTACGTTAGTAAATAAATTTGTCACGTAGAACGATACTAATTTACAATTACTAGTTAATTGTATGTCTTTGATTTTTTTCCGTGAAATCAAAGCTATTCTTAACTGTATACTTTGGTCTAAACAGGTAGAAACTTTAATATTAGAATTAAAGAACATATAAGATGTCTAAAGAGTAATAATTTTCCTGAGTTTGCCAATCATTTAATAGAAAATGACCATAATTTTAATCAGACTAGTAATGTAGAAATACTCCACCGAGTAAATAAAAAAGGTTTAAAGATGAATAGTCTAGAATTTTTATAAATAAATAAAACTCTTAATAAAAAAGATATATTATTAAATAATATTCTTAACAGGACAGGATGCTCGCCTTTATTAACATTATTCCCAATCAATAGAGTAATCACCCAACCTAACTGATTGATTGCAGCTCATTAGTTTATAGTTTATTAGTTTGTAATGTTTAACGTCATTAGAAATATATTTGTTTGCTTTGTTTCGATTCTATAACCCTCTCTTGCGTCCATTAAAAAGGAAAAATCCCAATCTAATTGATTGATTGATTGCACCTTATTAGTATCATTATGTTATTGCATTGTTTTGATTCTATCACCCCCTTCCTTGTTTCCTTTAGAAGGAAAAAAACCCGTAATCCATTTTGTAATTTCATAATTTAAAATGTTAAAATGTTAGAATTTATCTTGCTTCATTACTTAAGCAAACTTTGCGATAGTAAGTCTGAAGATGCCTCTGAAAGAGGCGAAACACGTGTCACAGTTAGTTACACAATACGTGGAATAATCAAAGTTATTTTATATTATGACAAAAGTTTGGTTTGGCGGCCACGAGACGCAGATGTTTACAATGCGACCACAGTACAATAATACGCGAGAACCACTTCTCTAGTTGAACTAAAAAATCGCATTTTGACACACAATATTTCATTTGAATGGCAAGTTGGTAAGGATTGCATTTTAACACATTAATACATACTTGAACCATGTTACGGATTTCCTTGCTTTATCAATAATTCTATTATCGCCAATTGCGGTGGTGAAAAGGCATTGAGGCATTTACAAGCGACAGCACAATCAACTTATGTCAGCTAATGGAACGATTATGCGAGTCCATGTATAATACCTGTTTCAGTTACCATTGACGATAGGACATGTAGTGAGCGAGATGATAATTATAATATCTTTCATCACGGCAGTACAACTCGTCCTACTGGTCGCTAGCGGAGCAATTTATAGTCAATGAAATGAGTACAGTCAACCCTCCTACAGCAACGAGAAAGAAACGTTTTTTAAAGACTTCCTCTTTCGAAAGTAAAGGGACGTACAGCTACTGATAAATATTCTTCGAATGCACATATTTATGTATGTATAATTTACAAATTTACGAAACATATAATTTTCCTGAATACTGCAGCACACGCTATAAAACACCGTTTTATAGTAGAGGGTGCTGTAGGAGAGTTGACTGTATTTGACAAAAATTTACAACTTCGGTCCAAACAAAATTATGGAGCTCGTAATACATCTTTCTTACCAGGAGGGTCAAAAAACAGGTTTCAACGATTAACGTTGGTTTTTTCATTATCTTCAAATGCCATGCTTCGGCTTTCCGATTTATTTGTTAAATATAAAATAGCAATTTATTATAATGTGTTTTTTTAAGGTTAAGTGGAGCTATAAACAAAAAAGTGATTTTAATACGCATTGAAATGGTTCCATGACAAATCAGAACATGACTTTTCAGAACACGACTTTTCAGAACATGATATTTCAGAACATGGCAATTCAAAGATTTTAAGATTTTTTTGTTATGATATTTTTTCCGCCATAAGCCGGTGTTAATAAATAAAGACGTATTATAAAACTAAAACCTTATCGATCTACATACATATTTGTGCCAATATTTTTACGAACTAAACAATATTATTTTTTCGGCATCATAATTACAGTTATTTTCTTGCACGGTGTTCTGAAATGTCATGTTCTGAAAAGTCGTGTACTGAATTGTCATATTCTGAAAAGTCATGTTCTGATTTATCCGGTTACCCATTGAAATATCTTTGTATCAATTTCTCCTATCGATATACTCTGTGACATATTACGTAACATATTATTTTGTATCTACTGGCATTCATAACTTAAAGCCGACAAAAATCGAGATATGTTTCTTTTATCCTAAGAGGCCAATTAAAAGGGCATTTATCTATGCAGCCCCACATTATTTCTTCGACCTCACACTTTCTTCCTCTTATTTATTAATTATACTCAAATTATACCGCTCGAGTTAAGAGTGACCGAAATCACGTTGCTAAGATCATGTACGCCAATCGTTCCTTTTTGTAGGTCTTCGAGGAAAGATATCAACTCAGTTGTTTTTAATTTAAATTTAGTGATGAAAAATAATACGCAAATTCAGAGAAGTGTGTTCAAAAAATAATCAATATTATCTAATAGTGATATTACACAGAACCATATGTATCAAAATATTTTTAACGAATCAAGTACTTTGATTCAATACGTTTTATAAACAACTGACGTTAAACAAACATAACGTATTGATAAAAGAACTTACCATTGAATAGGTTTGTTTAGTGTTGTCGGTCAGCTTAATGAAATAAACATTGATGATGGCTTACCTGCAAAAGAAACAAAACAATATGGTTAAATCAAGAACAATATTTCAAAACATTTCAGTAGATCAAACAGACTGCATGAGTCAAATAAGTTAGATTTATTAAGTCGCTAACGACACGGGTTAAGCCATTCGGCATCTTTAGGCATTTCAAGTGCACAAATTAATTTGAACTGACTTGAAATTTAAACGATTCAAATTTGATATTGAAATTCCATCAAGTCAAAATCCTCAAAAATCAAAATTATTTTAAATTTTAATGAAATTGTCCGTACACAAATTCCCAAAACTATCGTAAAAAAAGCCAATGATAATAAAAAGAAGATTGCATTCACTACTTTAAAGGTGCCCACTGTCAATACTTGGCGGAAAGGCATTACATATATCTATATATATAAAAATGCATCTGTGGCATGTCCGTTATGGACGATTAATTTGAACTGACTTTACAAATTTATTGAGTATACTCCCGCAATGGTTTCTGGCTTACCAACCCCTCCCCCAACCACCCCCAACCTCCACCCCCATTTTTTTTTTTAAACTCAATGAATTTTTCGAGTTCACTCGAAGGTTTTTGCAATTGCCCATACGCCCCCAAAACCCCATCTCTATCGTAACCCCCTCCCCCCCAAATTTTTTACAAATTTCTAGTACATTGAATTCACTGGCTTTAACCCCCCTACCCCTGTCAAATACTTGGTAGCAACGCGCGCAGGGTACATATATTAATAAATAAAAAGCATGCGTATTCATACCAAGACTAATTTATAATCATTTTCAACGGATAAAATGTTCATGATTAAAAATGCTAGCAAAAGTTACTCTCTTGATAAATTTATCGTAGAATGAGTAGAAAGAGTGTTTTATTATTTTTTTCATAACGACTTACTTTTATTCATAATGACAACTTCATCACGATAGTCGGATGAACTATCTCAATGACTAGTACCTAAGAATAATATGTAATACAGTTAATGCACAACCTGCGGCCCACGGATCTCATACGGCCCGATATGACATTTCATGTGGCCTAAGATGACATATATCAATCACCTTTCAGCCTGAGAAATCATAACTTTTCATGGACGATAGAAGAACAATACAAATTTACAAAACCAATATGTTGTGGCATGACTTTTGACCAGGGCTGTGGAGTCGTAGTTGTCGTTTGGTTTTGCCGGATTCGGAGTCGTGAAAAGCTTTTGAAAAGTGTGTACATTTGTTTATGAATCAAACATGTAAATTTTGCCTATTATCCGGATTGGTTTATTGATATTTATTTTAACACACGTGTATAGGAAAGGTAGGAAAAAACGTGACAAAGGTAAACTCTTTTTAGTCGGAGTCGTGTTTTTGGTCAATGCTGGAGTCGGAGTAGGGGTTTTTTAACGACTCCACAGCCCTGGTGTTGACGATTGAAATACTTATTGCCCAAAACATACTAAAATGTTGAGCAAGGTCAAGTACAAATAAAATTATTGATAATCGACCAGAAGAATCGGTCATATCGGAATTTTGTGAAAGGGACAGTAAATGTGAGTAACAAAATTTGCGAAGGACCTTGGCAGGTAAATAATGGGTAGGCTAATTGTGGCTGAGCAGCTCTGAGTCACCGGCGTGCGTCATCCGAGAGCCGGGTTCGATAGGAATGTCATTTCGCTATTACACAGGTATAGAAATTCCATTAATTTATTAATCTTATCGCCGCATACAATGCAATATATATGGTGCGCAATTTGCGTGTTGACATAGTATGATTATTATGTATACGCTTTTACCATTCGTTATTAATTTAGTGAAGATGGAATATACTGAACTCGTAGAAGAGCAGTGGTTTCCAAACATGAGACTACAGCTCCCTTGGAGAAAAAAAGATGCATTCCGTAAGTTTTCTACGCCAATATAGATGAGAATGATATGGAAACCAAAGGTGTCGGTCGAGAGAGCGTTCAACTTTTAATACGGTTTTGAAATAACACGGTCTTCCAAGAATTAAAACACATTGCTCTTTTTTTCACCGTGTTATAATGGAGTTCTACCAAAAAAATGACAATCAAACCAATAAATTCAAATGCCCAATAAAAATAGAGATCCAGTTATTAATTAATCATCAGTGTTTGAATTCATTTTAATCATAAAGATACCAGACCATTTCAAGATGTAGTGTGTTAAAAACGTCGGTATGGTTCAACTATTATATATCAATAAGTATTCATTGTTTTTTTCATTTTATGATGTATAGTTTGATAAGTAATTATTTTTTTTATAAAGGTTGTAACAGATAACAAAAAAAAACCGTGGGATTAAAAGGGTTAAGAGGTAAGATCAATCTCACGAGTCACGATAGCAGAATACCAAAAGAATTTAAGAATGTATTCATTGGTGTGAGATATTTAGAAATCGGTTGACAAAAGATAGACTGAACGGTCCGATAATGAAAGTTAACAAAATTATGCACAAGTCAAAATGACGCAATCGATCGACAAAATTGGAGACAGACTGTGCAACCATTCATCTAGTAACAGATAAACAAGAGTCCGATGAAAGTATACCACTGTTGTAATAATATGCATTCACGCAAACATTCTCTGGGCTCGACGGAGAGTTCTTTAAACGTTGAAAATGTGAGTCGAATATTTTTACAGTTTTTAGTCAAATTTCCGTGTGCAAACAGCGTGAGAAAGATCTGTCTTTGTGTGATTACAAATAATAAAGAGATATAAAACGCAATCGCAAGAGATGTCGTCATACTTCGCCCACCTTCAGTGCAGCTTGCAAAATAGCTGTAATAATCGACGGCGAAATGACGGAAGAATATCTTCTCATGGAAAGAATAGTGACGTTGCAAATTCAATCAATAGAATCACAGTCTGGAGATGTTCTAAAGGAAGCGAAAAGTGTCTGGTGAATTGTTTTGGCGCATGAGTTGAATGCATCAGTGATACTGCTATATTCGTGCATGCCATAGAAGTGGTTTCATTATTTTGTAATAGAAAACGAATTTATCTAATATATAAAAATCAATGCTTGGTGTTTGTTCGTATTGTACCCGTTGCCATACTGTTGATCCGATTGCGATAAATCTATGTCAACTTATTGCTTACACTTGCGCGAAGGTTATAGGCATGGTAATATCAACTTACAATTCATTCTTTTATATAAAAATCATTTTTTTTCATATTTTATGCGCTGCCATACCGTTCATTTTGACAACTTATTTTTGCACTTGCGCAAAGGTTATAGACATACATAGTATAATTTAATTTTAGTAGGTGGTGCGTGTGTCGTACCATAGACAATCGGAAAAAGACAAACAGCAAATGTCATCGATACCGATCAATATTAGAGAAATTAAGTCGAAATTATTTATCTAGAATATTGTGCATCCGAAAACACTTAAATAAGCACAAACACTTTCTTTCTTTGAATGACATTGGAACGCTTGCCGGGTACCGGCTAGTAAAATATAAAATATGAACAAGTCCATCTTATATATTTAACTGAAGGTGCGTAATGGAATTTCAATATCAATTTTGAATCGCTTGTTTACGTCGGAAATTCGTTCACCGATAGAGAAATGTGAGAATCCTATTCCTTTCCCACTCAAACCTTTTCTTTTCAAAAAGTATAATGCACAAAAAATGAACCCTGAAAATTCTGTTATAAATATGTTTTTGTATTTATAGGGATCAATCCAACTATGATGTAGTATTTCCTAATAATCAAACGAAAATATTGAAAAATGTACATAAATATTTATATAATTGAGGAGTTCGATGGAATATAATATGCTACGAAACAGGATTCCTTTTTCGGCATCTTCAGGAATTTCAAGATCAGGTTCGTAGTCGAATCAAATAAATTTATCAAATTTCAGACAGTGAGCTTTGATAGAATCGCTGTATGAAAATCTATTCGCTTTTCTATTACAACAGTGTATAACCGTGTACGATATGGCCGTTTGAAAATATCCCAAATAACCTTGCCTTGAGATAAAATAAAAAAAATACAAAGTTACACCGTGCAAATACCGATCGCCGAATCGTGTCTTAAAACGTAAAATGTAAGCCACTGGGCTGCCGTGAATGTATCCCATGAAATCGGCACAGGGCCCTGAAATGTGTTTCCCACCACATTACGTTGGGCGGTATAAATTTGTTTTTCATCAAGATTTGTACAAATGTAGACCAAAAATCACAAATTGATAGTTACAAATAGCGTAATTACAGGGCAGATATTTTTTGAGACGCCCGCCCATCGCGCGTTATAATTTGAAGTCAAGTCAGCAGGTCTATAAATAACGGTGCCCTCTTCAAAATAATTCTAAAAGCATTTCGACGATCGAGCTTCGGTCTATTACTTCAATTATTGAATATTTCCGATGAATTCTATGACCTAGTTAAAAAGATTACGTTTTTGGAATATGTACACTGAATATGCATACGTGTAGATTTAAAAGCAGGCAAAATGCGAAAACAAATGAATCACAGAGAATCCATCCAAAATTGAATCGAATTTTTTTCGATAAGCAGTGATACGAAACGTGAGAGTATTTTTACAATAAAGAACAACAAATGCCATTCATCTGGGGCTTTATGATAAAAGTTCCTATTGCCAGTTATACAAAAATTGTTCAGTAAATACAATTTGTACTGATCATATTATGGCGCTGTGTTTCTGAAAGTTTAATAAAATTTATGGTTTGTATATAGTTCAGTGGTGATTTTTCAATTGAAGTGAAAATTAAATTTTTTGAAAAATATGCTTCAACATTATTTTGACATTCAAATAAGCTGTCCTTATATTACAAGTACATATGTCCAAAATCAAGCACTTCTGGCATCCAGGTCCAGGATCCAGATATATTTGTACATAGAGCAATCAAACTTAACAGTGGTATTTGCCAATGAGCAAACGAAACTATTGAAATAAGTACGTAAATATATACGTTCGATGGATTCGGCGGTAACTTGGTGGAAGTTCATTTCAATATAAAATAACTTTGATTATTCCACGTATTGACGTATATAAATATGTGGAACAATCAAAGTTATTTTAAATTTTATACATAAATATGTATATATATATATATATGTGTATCACCTTTAAGGTGTTCACTGTCAATACTTGGTGGAAAGGCAATATAATAAAAATTATAATACATTTTTAGTATTTTTTTCCCACATAAAATTTATTTGATCAGGACCGGTTTCGCTCATGGTGAGCATTGTCAAGCGAAACCGGTCCTGATCAAGTACTAAAAATGTATTATTATTTTTACATACATATATATATCTAACCTGAAAAGGATCCATGATTCAACGCGACCGTGATAAGAGCGACCTCTGATTAATTTATTTGAACTATTTAATAACAGGTATAATGTGCTAAACAATAATAATAATTGTGACCTTGACACACAAAAAAAAACACTCAGCTGTAATCAGCTGTTTTCATTTCCGATGCTCAACTTTTTGAATAAGTAATCAAAAAAATAAAAAACAATTAATCTTCCGTTGAATATTCATCATTTTTAATGCATCGGCGAGCAACAAGCAATTTATGCATTTTATGTAATTTCAAATGGAATGTTTGGTAATGAATTTAATATGTGACATTGTACCGTCAATAATAATTGACAGAAAGGCATGATAACTATAAAAATAAAACACATTACAGTCATCTCTATTAGTGAGATTGAAAATAATCTTATATATAAAACCGAAACGGGGGATGTATGTCTGTAATTCCCCTTTGCATTGTTGTTGCAAGTTCAAACAAACGAATTGATTTCGCTCGCGAAAGTTTCGACGGTAAATTTGTTTCGTTATCAATGTGTGTGTAGAGACTCCAATTACTCGAGTATCGAGTAGTACATATATAAAACCGAAACGGCGTATGTATGTCTGTGGGTCTGTAATTCCCTTTTGCAATGTTGGTCATTAAGTTGCCATAAAAACGAATATGAAAGAAAATATGTTTGATTTTTTATCGGCGAAGACATTTAGTCAAAATGTAATAAATTAGTCTTCTACTGAACTTTTCCCGGCTTTTATTAATATAATAATGTTTTTATTTACGTGAAGGTATTATTTGACATTGCTTTGACAGCAAATTAGATTTTTTCCTTGAATTTGGACATTTTAATGGGCGAGAATGGGGCTGTCAATATATGAAAGGGGCTGTGAAATGTCAATGCCAGTCTGAAATGTTCATTTTAATTCCATTTTAATTGACCTAGACTTTTGATTTTTGAAAAAAGTTGTTTCAACTTGGCCCGTCTGAATTTACGCGCCGAGCTGAACATAACCCCAAACTGGTCCGAGCGAAGCCGGGTTCGAATACTAGTCTTATATATAAAACCGAAACGGCGTATGTATGTCTGTAATTCCATTTTGCATTGTTGTTGCAAGTTGCAATATAATAATGTTTATTATTTACGTGAAGGTATTATTTGACATTTCTTTGACAGCAAATTAGATTTTTTCCTTGAATTTGGACATTTTAATGGGCGAGAATGGGGCGGCTGTCATCAAATTAAATAAAGTTTGTGATTTTATTTTAACTCTATTTTGGATGTTAGATTTTGTGATAAAATTATGTCGAATGATATAACATTAAATAATTATTGGTCGCTTAGTCCAAGCGACGCCGGGTAGCAATACTGTATTAGATAAAATAAAACTTTTTATAAAGATCGGGACCGGTTTTGCAAATCGGAGAATTATCAACTGATATATCTGATTGAATTTACTGATGCATATGACTGATGGTATTGACTGTCACTGACTTTACTTAAATAAATTATACACTGGTTTATGGCGCGTATCTGTTGCCAATGCTCGCGATGAGCGAAACCGGTGCTAATCTTAATAGGAAAATATGTGGAAGTAGAACCTATTATATAACGTGTTTAATTTATTGAAATTTTAATATTCTAATGATTACGTAAACCAATCAATAAAATTGTAATATAAAATGAAATTAACAATTGTTTCCAGTTAAAATGTTAACGATCTAGTACAAATAATCAAAAAAAATCTCTCTAGTCTAAAATCTAAAAGAATATCCATATCAAAGGTAAGCAGAAATTGGCCATTATAAATAAATATCCAGACATGAAGATAATAATTCGACATTGACGGTAACGTTACTTTTAACTGCGATAATTGTACAAGAAAAACAAGAAATGAAGTAATCATTAAAAAAACACAATATTCTCCGCTGTAGTAAATTAATCTTACTACACCGAGGTATAATAAAAGCAGAAAAAAACAGCGAATAAAAATGGCCGTTAACAAAAAAATGGCAGTAAAAGGAGCAGAAAGAATGAAATTGCAGACAAAAAAGTATCAGGGCAGTAGGCATAATAACGGGTAACAATAAAAATAGATATACGTATTATTTAACCGATAAAAGAATCACGTTTTAATTCAATGTTTCAAAACCGCTGTTTCCCTGGTATAAACATTTGGCCAGTTCCCTTATTAGAAGTAATATTCGGATAAATCATTGAATTAAAGAAGATTTCAATTAATAAAGTATAGTTTTGATAAATATGAACCTAATCGAGAGGTTATACTTATATTTTAATCATATCAAATTTGTTCATTTAAAAAAAACCTCATTTTTTCCGGTCTACCTTTATAAAAATAAAAGTAAGCAAACTTAGTGACTTCATTTTATTCTTATATATAAGGGTACAAACTGTTTACTACGCATCAGTTTACGTTCATTCGCGCAATTAAAATTCATGAAGATATCGAAAGGCGAAACTCATAAAAGGGTTGGTAGACTGAAATTTCATCGATTACCATCAGTCGAAATCTTTAATGAGTTAGTTATGTACACCCAAATCTCTTTTTATGCAATTTTTTAAAGTATATTTTTGAGATGATATAAACCTACATATCTAATAACGTTATAAAGAGCGAGTTGTTCACATGCTGTACGTAGAAAATCCAGTGTTTCACCTGTGTCAATGTGACCTTGCACATGCAATGTTCCCATATTAATTCATAGCTTCTTTTGTGCGATTTTGTTTTGTGTGATTGTCCGCGGAATGCATCTACCGCACAAAAAAAGGTCAAAGTGTATTTAAAAAAGGGAGCAGCGAGTGTCGATTAATCATGTTTACATTAACATATTTTATTTGAACGGTGATTGTGGCTATCGACTGATGAGATAAACTCAACAGTAGCCCAAAATGGCCACGGTCGAGGCGTGGCCGATAAAACTCACTTACAACATTATCGCGACGATGTAATATAAATGTGCATGCGAGCCTGTGAGTTAAATGAACACTCCGATAAAATATTACAGCCAACTTCTGTCTCCAGATGGTCCACACGTTTCGGCTGAAATACATATATATATTTTATTTCAAATGCCTGTCAGACGAAAATAAAAATAAAGGAACTCATGTCTCTCGAGACTGGCACGGCTATAGAGGCGGCGGTCGATGACTGGATACGATATAGCTCGACCCAAAAAGCAGGGTGTAAAATTATGAAACAGCAGATTTTTTCGAATTGCACGTGTTAATTATTCAAGATAAGACAGGTTTCGCCTTCAAGGACACCCTTGGCCTTCGAAAAACAAGCTTTTAGAATAATTATTTTGATCACTTTTCGGGTCATCAGAATCAGGTGTCGACTTCCTATGTAAAATTTAAATCAATATTTTAGTCTGATATAAATTTCGGGTTTGAGCCTTTTGGCATCTTCGGGCATTCAAAGTGCACGAATGAACATGAACTGTCCCAGATCGCTGGCGATAAAACTCGTTGAAAAGTACAAAATTCAAATATGATATTGAAATTCTATCGATATTTATTTGCACTTTTAAGGTGTTCACTGTCGCGAGCATTATCAACTGATGATATATTATAACTGATGATTGACATTAAAACTGCTGATGATGCATTATCATCGGTTTATAGTGCTCGCGATTAGCGAAACCGGTCCAGATCTAATAAATTTAATGTGGTACTAAAACTGTTTTATTATTTTTAGTATATTCATTTTCATTTTATGTTTCTATTTGTAAAGACAATTTTTTCATGCAAGGTTTAGATTCTTAGAATAGATAACGACATTTGCAACTTTCAAATGTCAATTAACCGAAATATAGTATTTCCGATGAAATTTCATAAACAAATATTAAAAGAACATGTCATTCTAAATTCGAACGTTCCTAAAGTATTCGAATGTATGTTGTTAGACTGCTTGAGAAGAAAGATAATTTAAGAACAATAATTGTATTCGTGTATAAATAAACCAATCAGCACCCAAGTTCAAGAACATGCAGGGCAGTAGACAAATAATAAATTACCATAGATAATGCAGACGCATATAAGCTACCGATAATGTTTGTAACTGGGGTATTACATGAAATTTCCGGTTGGATAGTATATAATCGAAGAGAAACTATATAAATACCGATAAAAACACTAAAATTTCAATTCAATAATATTACTAGTCGGATCATTGCTCGACTGTCAAGGTTGTTGGCTTCAGATGCAGGTAAGTTCGAATCTCAGTCGAACTCATTTTTCAATCGAATTATCGTTTTTTGTTCGATGGACTAATATTTTTACTCTTTTATATTTAATACCAAAAAACAGTTGAAATTTAAAAATAATGCGATATGAACTTAATAAGATTTTTCGATATCACTAGAAATCAACTCGAGGATAAATGACATCACATACTAATATAAAATTTAAAACATCTTTGATTATTCTACGTATTGCGTAACTATTCAGGGACATCTTCAGGCTTACTACTAATGCAAAGGTTGCTGAGGTAATTCAATAAAAAATAAATGCTTAAGATGCTTTTAAAAGAGGCGAAACACATTTCACAAATGGTAACCTAACATTTTAAATAAAAAATGAACGAACAAAGTTATTGATTGAGTAGGCATTTACTTGGTAGAACTCCATTATAATACGGTGAAAATAAAATGTATTTTAGTTCTACATAAATTATTTTATATATTTGTTGATAGCTATTTCGGCTTACGCCTTCGTCAGAACTATCTCTACCTTTTCAACTATCTCTTAGTTCTGACGAAGGCGTAAGCCGAAATAGCTAACAACAAATATATAAAATAATTTATGTAGAACTAAAATACATTGTTATTTTTCTTACCGTATCTACAAAGTTACCGCCGAATCCATCAAAAGGACATCATATACACCTATGTCGAAAAAAAATAATCTTAATTTAAGATTTACCTTCCGGGGACTTGAGCGCAGACCCACCTGATCGCTAAGTCAAAACTCTTAACAGACAACGGGGATAAAATTTGGGTTTTCCTATATCTTTCCTCTACTATCATGACAATTGTAT
Source organism: Himalopsyche kuldschensis (assembly GCA_028554975.1). Classification (NCBI taxonomy): domain Eukaryota; kingdom Metazoa; phylum Arthropoda; class Insecta; order Trichoptera; family Rhyacophilidae; genus Himalopsyche; species Himalopsyche kuldschensis. The sequence continues at coordinate 7,281,624 of JAHFWI010000005.1, forward strand.
AGATACGCTGTATCGTATTTAATACTCTATCCATAAATTTCTACACACGCACTTGCAAGATAATAAATCATTATCGTACATTTATTGATTCCTAATAAAAAAAAATATGGCATTTTTATATAGTTTGTTTTATTGTTTCGGATGAGGATCAATAGAAGAAATTATGGTTCGCGAACAAAGGCCATACGACCTTTTAGTATAGATAGCTCATTGCAAGCATTATCACAAAGGTGACAATGAAACCATGTATATTTTTCTCAACACATTATTTACTGTTATTTTGTAGCTTTCAAAATATGTTTTGACAACGGTAGATAAATGTTACTGCACGGCAACACAATGGATGGTTTTGGACTGGAAAACATAACCAACCACTCTTGCAAACTGGCTTACCAGTTTTTATTGTACAGTGTGTACAGTTTGTATTGTGTGATCAAAATAATCAGCAAAATGGTTTTCTTCGTAAGATAATTGGCAACTTGAATTGAAGCAATGTTTTTGCACTTCTTCCACATATAAAATTGTATAAAGATCAGGACCAGTTTCACTCAATATAAAATCTGTTGAAAATGTTTGCGATGAGCGAAACCGGTCCGGATCTCTATACAATAACATCTTGAAATATTACAAAAAACCGAAGTTTTAGAATTTTAGAGTTTTAAAATGCGGTTGATGCGAAAATGAACTAATTTCTTTGCAAACAAGCAGACTTAAGTTGCATTGACTGCTTCTCTGCTGAGAAAACTAGAGTTGCTGCTTTTTTGCTAAGAAGTCTTATACTTTAAGCAAATGTGAATTTTTTCACAAAGGATTTTAGTTATTACTCTGCTATTAAAGTGAGCAGCATATGTACGTAACAGATTTCAAAGATATTTAGCAAATGGCATTCAAAACTCAATTTCAGAAATTTTAAGAGTGATAGCTTTCTGCCATAGAAAACAGTATAGCGCCCAACTCACTATTGAAGTCACTCTAATGTGTTTTATTCAGGGGTGTAGAGTCGTTAAAAAAATTACGACTCCGACTCCAGCATTTCCCAAAAACTAGACTCGAACACGAAAGTTTTATTTCGTCACTTTTTTTCGTACCTCTCCTATTTACGGGATTCAATTATATATCCAACCAACCGATCCGGCCAATAGTCAAATTTGACATATTATATGCAAAACTTTAAAAACATTCCGTCTCCGAGTACGACTCCGGCCAAAACCCCGCGACGACCATGACTCCGGTCAAAAAGCTCCGACTCCGAATCCACAGCCCTGGTTTTATTTATTGAAATACGTAAGTGTTTTATAGCTGTGGATTAAAACGCATACGACATGGATGTGTAATCTCATCAAATAAATTCATTGCACACGATTTATTAAAGTGTATCTCTCGGTAAGCCGTTAATCCTCACTTCAGCTAGGTAGTCATTTCGCAGAATAACAGATTGCACACACAAACCGCGACATAAGCCAGCGCAATGAATACCGTACCGGATAAAGAAAATAAATTTCGAGCGCGCAGTCCCTAAATTGAAGTAACGTTCTCCCGGTTGGCCCGCCAGAGCTGCGCACTTGATCCAGGTTTATTTATACTGCTAAGTAAACTGCGCTTTATATAAATTACAGGCAGACGCGATACACCTGTTAGTGAGAGGTCGCTATACCGTTGTAGAGGAAATATACATATTTTAGATCAATGTTTGTCAACGTGGCCTTGTATTATTATAATGGTGCAATGGTGCACTGACCCCCATATTAGGAATATCAAAATAAGTATGCCATTTTTTATATACATGTCCGCTTCTAAGGTGGGTTATGTCGGCCCACTGGAATAAAAATATACGCATCTCAATTTTTGCCAGTTTTGAATTATGAATGCCGATAGATACACAATAATATGTTACGTTTTGTGTCAGAGTCATATCAATAGGAATAAGTGGAAACGAAGATATTTCAATACATTCAATACGAAGATATTTCATGTAGTTCGTTAAGAGTTAGTGATAGAAAGGATTATGCTGGGACAGGACTTGTGGTTAGCTAGTCGCTGTGAGGGAATAAAAAAAAACAAACTTCCATTCCTTCAAACAGAATCGATACACGACTAAAAAAATGCTGCTCGTACAGGGACTCGAGCTCGAGCGTTGACCATTGCACTACGGACCCAACGTAAACAAAAAAAAACCAATTTACTCAAGAATAATTCCTTGTGTGTTTCCGTGCCATTTTTTTTAGGGAACCATGATTCATTAAGTTTATCCTGAATTATAATAATACTAGGTTTGTAAGTCAGTCGATGACGCCCAGGGGGTGCATTTTCTGCCATATACAATACAGCGTAGAAACATTATTTCAATACAAAAGGAATTACATATAAATTTCCTGATAATTCAGTTCTTTCCACGAATTGTTATTCGTATTGGAGAGACAAAGAGAGAGATGTATAACCTAAGAATTCAAATATCTGCTAAAATCCATCCAAAAGACGATTGACATTATTTCCAGTCAGCACTCTGTAAATATTAGATGTAGATAGAGGAAGCGAATGTATTTAAAATTCATTGTATTTTTATAAATTTAAATTAACAAACAAGAAATGCATCTTTATAGAATCCATTATCAAATATGAGGTATTTATTCAGTGACTTTATTAAAGATAGCGAAGAAAGTTATAATTTTTAGATAATGATAAATTGTCAAAGTCAGAACGGCGAGTTAAACGAGACAACGCTAATTAGCCGACAATGGAGTCTTCATATTTTCTTTTCTCATATTTTTTGGACGCTATCCAAGAATATACTTTCTTAATTACATAGTTAATGCAGATAATTATCGGTAGGTTAATAAATGAAAAATATTGCAGACAAATTTCCAAAGAACTGACTGCGATGAATAGAGATGAACTAAACACTGCGACTAGAGGTGATAAGATATAATTACCAAGCGATGTAATGTGCAAATTTAATATGTTTTTTCTTGTAAACAAGTAGTATTTGAAACCCTGCCAAGAAAATAACGTCAAAAGAAACATAAAAAGGCAAGCTCGTATAGCAAGCTAATTACTAAAAGAAGCACGATATAATATAATATTTAAAAATAGACTGATCAAGAACGCTTTATTCGCTATCATATTTTAATGAAAAAAAGTGATAATCACAGTTTTATATATGACTAGTATTGCTACCCGGCGTCGCTCGGACTAAGTGACCAATAATTATTTAATGTTATATCTTTCGACATAATTATATCACAAAATCTAACATCCAAAATAGAGTTAAAATAAAATCACAAACTTTATTTAATTCCCCCCATTCTCGCCCATTAAAATATCAAAATTCAAGGAAAAAATCTAATTTACTGTCAAAGAAATGTCAAATAATACCTTCACGTAAATAATAAACATTATTATTAATAATAAAAGCCGGGAAAAGTCAGTAGAAGACTAATTTATTACATTTTGACTAAATGTCTTCGCCGATAAAAATTCAAACATATTTTCTTTCATATTCGTTTTTATGGCAAATTAATGACCAACAATGCAAAAGGGAATTACAGACCCACAGACATACATACGCCGTTTCGGTTTTATATATAAGATGGAGATGACCAAATTTGTTTTGTAACGTTGCACATATAGGATAAGTAATTTTTATAATATAGCTAAATGAATGCGGCTTTCCACCACGGAAAGATTTAAATAAGATTCACAATTCGGCATATATAGAGACAGACACACCTAACACAATTTTCTCTTCTTTTCAAGAGAGCCAGAGAACAGGTTTGCATAGTAATCAATTTTACCTATATTTTAACTGATTCAAATTGTCTTTTCATTATCTTTAAATGCGATGTTTTTTCCTTTTTGTTTTATTTTTTAAATATAAAAAAGAAATTTATTCTAATGTGCTGTTTTAAAGTTCAGTGGGGAGTTATGAACAAAAAAGTGATATAAAATTTAAAATAACTTTGATTATTCCACCTATTGTGCTACTAACTGTGACACGTGTTTCGCCTCTTTCAGGGGCATCTTCAGACTTACTATCGCAAAATTTGCTTAAGTAATGACGTTATTTTAAATTTTATATTAAAATCAACTTCCACAAAGTTCCCGCGGAAACCATCGAAAGTATTATCAATAAAGTGATTTTAATACGTATTGAAATATCCTCGTACTTCTCTTATTGATGTGTCTATTTGACACAAAACGTAACATCATGTTGCATCTATTGGAAACAAACGGCAAAAATCGAAAGACACCTTTTTGTAGATTGTGTATAAATTTTTTACTTCGAATTTATAATCGATAAACAACCCAACTTTGTTTCTTCTGTGACCTCACTTCCTTCCTCTAATAAATGAATTATAATCCGAATTAAATGTTCCGTTTGAGTTAACGGTGTCTCTTTGATACAGTGATGCAAAATCTGCGGCCCTCAATGACATTTCGTGTGGCCCGCAATGACAAATATAAATCACCCTTTTTCGTTAGATTTTTTTACGATGGAAGAACAATATAAAACAATAAAATATCAATTTTATATCTTATAGAAATGTCGAATTGGTCCAGTCCGTGGCGCAGTGGCAACGGCTTTGACTCGCGTGCCGGACTGTCCGGGTTCGATTCCCGGTACGAGCGGATTTTTTCAGTCGATAAATCTGTTCAAAGGCATGGGTGTTTGTGTTGTTGAAAATTCCTTACCACCTTTCCGATCCCAAAGAGCGACGCATAGTGACAGCGATTATAGCTAATCACTAGCCCTGTCCTAGTTCTCGTATCCTTTCCATCCATACTCTCTTCGAAAAAGAGAGTTTGAGCAACTGAGTAACAAGCAGTTCTCGTAGAAAAGAAAAAAAATTATGTTGAGATGAATTCCGTGAGGAGTCCATATGCTCTAAGTTGGGAGCGGACATGGTTAAAAAAAAATATATGTCGATAGTTTTCCCCGTGCGGCCCTCCAGCTATCTGAGAATTGATAATCGGGCCATTCTCCCAAAAAGGTTGTGCATCACTGCTTTGACCAATAACATTACATATTAATTGGCATTCATAACTCAAAACCGGCAAACATCGAGATACGTTTCTTTTAGTGACCGATTTTTCGCGGCTTGCGCTTGTAAATAAATAAACAATGAAGTAGTTGCCTCCATAATGAACGTAAGAGTTATTATTTTGGAATCAACCTTGCTAGTATACTACGATCGGTCCAATCAGCGGAATTAATAGCAATTCGTATCATTATGCATCAGTTTGTTCATGCTTGCCGACGAACCAAAATAAACCGCTGACGCATACAAAAACTCTCTATAAACCGGTTTGTAAACTAAAAATGCACACATCAACCGAATTTATAATGTGACCAAATTATAAAATCATTATACAACGATCCGGTTTCGAATAAACAATGACGTCACGTTTGACTTCAACTTCAATACAGAACACTGGCCGTATTCAAATTTGAATCTTGTACATTTACATGCGTTTTGTCACCGACTCTATCTGGCGCTTAGCAAATAGTTTTGTTTCACGTACATATAAGAACCGATAGAGATAGGTCTTCAACATGTTAATAATAGGCTATTTAATTTCAATTATGCATATATGTAGTTTCATTTTCTACAAATTATTTGCATATATCTGTTCATATACAATTGGTTCGTTTAGCCTTATTAAATCTTGCTTAGTTTCGGTCAATTATAAGAATAGTAAACTATTCAAGTTTACGCCAACATCGCGAGTAAGCGTTCTTGGTAAGAATTGAACCTTTTTAATAATACCAAGACAATCCTTCTCGTAGAACTTTTACCCACGAAGACAGAAACTTTTAGAAATTCAATGCTCAGCTAGCTTACATGCGGGAGAGGAAAATAAGGCAAGAAACGTAGTCAGGAAACTAAGAGCCTGTTTCTCGAATTCATATGGTTTCAGTAGGAAAGTAAAGGTGAGAGAAAAAAAGTATATTCTTATCATTTGAAAGGGCTAGCGATCAGCGAAGCCAGTTCTGATATAAATAAATTACTTGTGGAATCAGTACAAGCAATATGTCATTATTTCTTCGTGTGTCTTTATACCAAGTACGGTCAACCCTCCTACAGCACCGAGATATGGATTTCTATGACTTAATTTATCAAAAGTTAAGGGACTTACAGCTACTGAAAAATATTCTTGAAATGCACATATTTATCTTTAATCTAATCTAATATATAAAAATCAATGTTTGTTTGTTTGTTTGATCGTATTTTATGCGTTGCCATCCGATTACGATAAAACTTTGTCAACTTATTGTTGCACTTACGCAAAGGTATAGATAGTAAAATAAACTTACAGTCGATCTTTTATGTAAAAATCAATGTTTTTTTTCATATTTTATGCGCTGACATACCGTTAATTTTGACAATTGTTGCAGTTGCGCAAAGGTTATGGGCATAATACAATTAACTTTCAGTGGGTGGCGCGTGTTTCGTTCCATAGAAAAACGGCAAATGTCATCGATACGGATCAAAGTTACTGAAAATTAAATCGAAAGTATGTATCTAAAATATCGTGCATCCGAAAGAACTTCAATAAGCACAAACACTTTCTTTCTTTGAGTGGTATTGCAATGCTTGCCGGGTACCGGCTACTATTAAATATTTACGAAACTTATAATTTGCCTGAAGACTGCACCACACACTATAAGAACTTTATAGCGGGGGGTGCTGTAGGAAGGTTGAGTGCTGTAATTTTACTTCAAAAAATCCTTGTAAAAAGAGAATCGGATAGACTAGCCAATATCTTATTTTATTATAGTATCACTGCCACGCGTCGACATGCCTAGATAGGCATTCTCCCGTAGCCGTCGACAATGATCACTTCCGGAGCAAATAGCCGTGAATGTCATTGCCTGACCGCACTACCTCGTACAATTTTCTACCTGAAATAAAACTACTCTTGCTGATTCAAGAGCCGAATGAACTCATATTAAATTTGTCCTTCATCGCAACACGCGGGCCAGCGTAGAATAGGGAAACGCGTTGACGAGACATTACCAGAAAAAAATGCGAGATGCGAGTGGTTTATTAAAACAGGTTATATTAATTATCGCTATATCTGTCCACTGTTTAAGATACGAATGCAATATGTGACTCAAAAACAGGTGGCGTGATCAATAGACTATTACGTATTATATAACTAACAGAAGATTCTCTAATTGTCACATTTCAGGTGACCGTATAAAAATAATTATATCTCTAAAACAAGTCAGCCTATGTGGGCGAAATAAAAGATTGCTTATAATTTATGAACAAAGACCAGCACCGCAACTTGTTCGCTTTCTAATTCTCTTTTTTTCCATATCCGCTCCCTTTTCGGAGCATATAGCCGCCACACGGTGCCTCCAAGATTCTGTCTCCCGCCAACCTCCTCGCATCTTCCCAGGTCATCCCGGCGTCCCGTAGCTCCCCTGATTACATCCTATGAATGGTCATCAGAGGCCTTCCGCGGCGTCGGGATCCATCAGGTTGATAGAAGAGGCAGGCAGGATTCAGGGTCTCCTGGGGCATCCGCAGCACATGTCCAATCCAAGCCAGGTCCATCGTCGCCTTTTAATTTTGGACGTAATAAGGGGCTGGTTTGTCCGCTCTCTTACCTCCGTGTTCCTGACAAAGTCAAACCACTGTACTCCTAATATTCGCCGCAGGCATCTGTTTTCGAAGCACAGTATACGGTTACCCTGTGCTTTATTCTCTAGTAAATAAATAATTCTCTAATTCTCTAGGTAAATAAATGAACGAAACGGTCACCCAAAAGGATAAATTTCCAGATATGGAAAAAAACTGTATCCGCATTGAAATATATTATATGGTGTGAAAAAAGCTGACTTATTACGGTCCGCCAGCTATAACGCAACGCATATTCCAAGAGTCAACCTTGTAACGCAGATGTTTATATTCTTCATTATGACAAAAATATTTAACAAAACCGAAAATAAAAAAGGATCGGAATTTCAAAGACATTATTTACGTTATTGAAAACTATTATCATAAATCAGTGCACAGTGGAACCCCGATCTTACGTTCTCGCATTATACGTTTTCCCGCGTAGTGCGTTCATTTTCTATATTCCCGGCATTTAGTTCATATTTAAAACTTTCCCGCATTCATCGTTTCCCGCATTAATCGTTTGTTTTATACGGTCCCTTGAAAAACGTAGAATCGGGGTTTCACTGTAACCTTAATCATTGGTCCCATACAGTACCGTAGGGCTTTAAGAGGTTAAGGAGTCAACTCGTTTTGGAAGGCATTATATTGCTCCATCAATGTGCGTGTTGAAAAGACGAATCGACTATAAATATTATATAATTGACAGAAGATTCTCGAATTATCACTTTTGAGGTGACCAGATTAATGACTTTTAAGGAGTTAGCTTAGTTTGGAAAGCATTACATCGCTATATCAATGTGGCGTGTTCAATAGACGATACATATTATATAATTAACAGAAGATTCTCAAATTATCTCTTTAGAGGGGATCCGATGACTTTTAAGGTGATAAATTGGTGTAAAGGCATTAAATCGCTACATTAATGTGACGTGTCCAATAGGCTATAAATATTACATAATTAACAAAAGATTTTCGAATTATCACTTTAGGGGGGACCAGATTAATGACCATTAAAGTCGTTACTTTACTTTGATACGGGTTTTATTGATATTTTGACTTAAAATGACCTTTTGGTCGGAAAATCTTGAATGACGGAGTGAGCAGAATCCCGGAGTCTATCTGCACATTTCTTTACGTTATTTATTTGTAAAATTTCTCAGATTGTCATCATTGTCTCCATCATTAGATTTTGAATATCGTTATTTCTCAATTGAAAGGTTTGAGTTGTGAATAAATATGCTTAAAATAAGTAATTTAAAACATTTTTACTTGCTCATTGTTGTAAGTGAATTTTATCTTTTAAATAAAAACAGGGTCAAGAGCAGTTAGCCCCTTTCCAAAGTAAATATTCTAGGTGTTAACTTGGCGTTACAATGTCTGTAGATCTTTAAAATTGCATTCGACATAATTTCCATACGTGACAAAGCGAAAATAAATTGACAAAATTGTAACGATTCTAATTTCATATTATAAAGCTTTGTTATTTTTCCATTCGTTTCTTTCTTGGATTTCCAGTTCAAATGAGCTTTTCCTCGACAAGTTCAAATGAGCTCAACACAATTTTCGCGGGCGATACGACCTCGGAAAATTATTTACACGCCGCGTGCCAAGCGCTTACAAATCTTGAAAACGAATACAAAGATTTTTAAATAAAAATAGCGAATTTCCAGAGGTTAAAAACAACATATTTGAAGGCGTTCAAAGAAAGTCCTAGATATACATAATATGTATAGACGGCAATGATATACTGTTATAAAAAACCTATAGTGTCGTCGGTTTAAACCAGGGGGGGGCAAACTTTTCGGATGGAGGGATTCAAGAATTCAAAATGAGCAGCGGGCCGCAAGTTATATACCATTTTTAGATATATACCCGAAAGTTTTATACGTGATACATTGGTTTCAAAAAGTGGCGCACGTAAAAAAATCGCGGAAAAAAGTATCCAAAATACAAGAAAAAACAAAAATTATTTTTCAAATTAGACCTAAAAAAATAAAATACCTAAAAATATTCCCATTTTTTCAAAATTATATCTATATTCAGTTCCTTTGAATATCTTGACGTCTGATAGTAGAGAATAGAAGTGCATTTATTTGACGACCGGGAAACGTGCTATTCAACGAATTTTATAAATGCATTGTGCTTTAATATTTTTTAGAAAAAGTAAAACAATGATATCGCATAAGTTTGGCGCACCATTTTGTCGGTAAAAGAAAAATCGCGTACCTACGAATAAACCCCACGATGCCGTCCAAAAAATTACGTAAAATCGAAATCACTGAAAAAATCGTTCAAAAAGTGGAACCGGGAACTATTATCATGAAAAATATTTTTCAAAAAAAAAAAGAATTGGGCTGGTTGTATTTAATTTGGTTTTTTTTTAAATTCAGGTGCTTATTTTGTTATCGTTGATTTTATAACAACTGATTCATTCTTTATTATCGAATTAAGCTGAGGTTCATGATCGAACAATGTATGTTCACATTTGGTGCATTGGCTAAGAGTAATGTCAAATTTGTTTTTTTTAAATCATTTAGAATTTTAAGAATATTTAAAAATACTTTATTTTTAAATTATGTAACATTTCAGATCAATAATCTCAAGTTGTAGCTCTTTCAATACAGTTTTAATATCTATTGAAAAATGGATCGCTTAGCTAGTCCAAAATTTCTCAATTTTTTGAAGTTCGGAAGTCTTTGTGAAAATCGTAATTCAGAGCGTTCATAACACGGAGTAAAGTATTTGTGTGGCACGATGTCCTGAGTAAATGCAAAATCACAAATCCCTAATCATCAGTATCGGGACAGTCCGTAACATTCTTCATTTCCAAAAATAAAATTATAATATGTATTTTTATATCCCGAACTCTTCGAAGCTCTTTTTCCAAGCAAAGCCATCGAATTTGACTGTGAAAATGAATATCTGTATACTCACTCAATATCTTGAAGAATTTTTATTTGATTTTCAATATTTTTTTAAAAAAATATAAAAATATATTCTTACTTAGAATTAGGATGTACACTCGGCGGGCCGCAGTTTGCCCGTGCCTGGTCTAAACTATATGTCGGTCCCCGTGGTCTAGTGCCAAGAGCTTTGTCCTGGCGATCAGGAGACCCGGGTTCAATTCCCGGCAAGGTTCAGATTTTTTCAATTGAAAAAAGAGATCTTGGGCTGGGTGTATGTTAATATTTTCGATGGTTTCGGCGGTAACTTTGTGGGTGTATGTTATTTATCGTTGATTTTGTGTACAACTGATTCATTCTTTATTATCGAGTTAATCTCGTATGACTTACACAATTAGAATATTTGGCGCATTGGCGTAAGCTGTAATGTCAAATATTTTTTTTTAATTTTAGAATATTAAGAATATATTAAAAAATACTTTATTTTAAGATTATTAAATTCCAGGGCTGTGGAGTCGGAGACGGAGTCGTCGTAGGGTTTTGGCCGGAGTCGTACTCGGAGTCGAAAATTTCGAAAAGTTTGAAGTTTTTATTTTTGCATATAATATGTAAAAATTTGGCTATTGGTCGGAATGGGAGGGTTGAAATTTAATTGACACACATAAATAGGAAAATTAGTAAAAAAAGTGACGATATTAAACTTTTTTTAGTCGGAGTCGTGTGTTTGGTCAATGTTGGAGTCAGTGTCGGAGTCGTGGTTTTGGTAAATGCTGGAGTCGGAGTCGAACTTTTTTTTACTGACACCACAGCCCTGTTAAATTCATTAATAATTACGACTGCTTAGGTGCTTGATGGAATTTCAATGTCAAATTTGAATCGTTTGAATTTTGCACTTTTCCTAACCTAACGACCCGGGTTTCGCCTTTCGGCATCTTCAGGCATTTCAAGTGCAAGAAAGTATGTCAGTTCAAGTGGGTTCGTCCACTACAAATGCCTGAAGATGCCGATAAGTAACCATCATCTTTGACTGCGTGAAAAAAAATTAATAAAAACGAATTTCTTCCGAGTGTATTTTGGACGGACCATATACACATTTCATCACCGGGTTCCGACCCATGGGTTGGGAACCCGTGGTATAACGTGTGTAAGATACCAACAACGAAAATGAAATCTTCCTTACGATAGCATGAATTCGCTTACGAATAAATAATAGATTTTCGCGTTGATTGTTTACCACTCGATATTTGATTGGTATAATCAAGGAGAGAATGCCCCGATTTATAATGTACTGGCGAGCTCTCTAGATATCAATTCCAGCCCTCTGACCTCGCAAGCTCCCAAACACGAATGTGCGATAAATTCCATACATTATTCACGATACATTCCTAACGCAGTGTGCTATTCGCAAATTGCATACCTAAACATGCTACCATTGTGTAACACTATATTTATACTAAGCCAGCTGTGCATAAGAAAAATCGTAGATTATCTATCATAGATAAATAAACTTTTCCATAGACATCAAACAAAAAATTTAAAATTAGCAATTTGTATACATTCGATGGATTCGGCGATAAGATAGTGGAAGTTTATTTTAATGTAAAATTTAAAATTCCCACATTGTGGCTTACTCCATTACTAATTACTCCATTTTTTTAATTTATCATTTTAAAATATAAGAATTAATCTTGCTTTGTTACTTAAGCAAAACATCGTGATAGTAAGTCCGAAGATGCATCTGAAAGAGGCGAAACACGTGTCGCAATACGCGGAAAGTTATTTTAAATTTGATATTTGTATTTTTTTTTTCATTCAATTTTTCATTATAAGAATTATCTACTTAAGAGCATAGTTAAAAGATCAGTCTTGTGCAGCTCTGTCCCGGGCCAAGTGAGTGAGGAGTAAATTCGTTTGTTTTCTTGGAGATTGGAATTGGCGTTATGGAAGGCGGCTGTGAAAAGCTGCACGCTGCACACACATGATATTTATATTGTTTGTAGAACTACAATACATTGCTGTCTTTTCACCATGTTACAATGGAGTTCTACCAATTAAATTCCAATTCAATCAAATCATTATTGACATACGGTGAGAAAAATAACAATGTATTTTAATTCTACAGAAATTATTTTTACTATATATATGTTGATAGCTATTTCGGCTTACACCTCGTCAAAACTATTACTGACTATAACTAGTTCTGACGAGGGCATTAGCCGAAATAGCTATCAACAAACATATAAAATAATTTCTGTAGAATTATAATACATTGTTATTTTTTTCACCGTATTATAATGGAGTTCTACCAAGTAAATGTCAACTCAAACAGTCATTATTAAAAAGTTTACGTAAAAAAAGTTTTCGTTCAATTATTCGAGCCCTTCCAATTGAAACACACCAGCGTTCGAATGACCAAAAAATCGTAGAAATCGACGTTCAATTTTTAATTGAATATAAATAATGGCCGAGTGGCCCCGCCGCATACGTTTGATTTCTCGAATAATCGCTTTGTTTGATGATCGTTAACTTTATTGCTCTTTTTAAAATTGCTCTCCGTTTCTATTCTCGCCATACGATGTTTCTTTCGAATATTTTCGTGGCCCCGCTGCCGCTAACGGTTATGCCTCCAGAACGCCACACAGCAAATTGGCAGTGTATTTTTTAATATTGTCATTTCACAGCACCCATAGCCTCAATTGGATAATTGCGAAAGTCAACAAGAGCCATTATTCGAAGAGACCGCAGCAAGGCAAAGAGCCACTAAGTAACAAAAAAGCGCCAGTCCAGAGAGCAGATTTTGTTGAAAACCATTCTATTCCCTAATTCCCATATCTCCACAGAAGTTGTGTACAAGAAAACGTTTTTGACTTCTTGAGTTGATCAACCTCTCTTTTTCGATGAGAGTAGGGATAAAGGAGTCATTTTAAATAAATAAAAAACATTTTATTGTACTACTTCTGCATATACTATGATACAGATCAATACCGGTTTCGCTCATCGCCAATATTATATAAGAAATTTAAATAAAAACAAGGTTATTTTACCATAAAGAGAGACATAAGGCAAGTTATAACAAACGATTGGTGAAAGAAATTTAAGAAGAATTTAAAGATAATCATAGATGAGGATTTCGACTGAAGGTGTTTGATAGAATTTCAATATCAAAAATTTATCTGTCTCTAAGCACCCTGGTTTTTTGCCTTTCGGCATCGTCCGGTGTCTGAGTACACGAATAAACTGGAACCGAAGTCCCGAGTATTTTTTTTCAATATTTTTTTGCATTACTTCCACATATATTTGTAAAAATATCAGGACCTGTTCCGCTCAATCTAAACTCAATTGAAAATGATCGCGATGAGCTAAGCCGGGCCTGACCACTTTATTATTATAACAATTATATGTATGTACAAAGTAGAAAAAAATGTGTTTTATTAATTTAAAGTCATGCAATTTCACCAAAAAATGAAAGTTTAATTCCATAAAAGTGATATGTCTATGACAGCAAAAGTGATTAACTAATCTCTATCACTGCATAAGAAATGAGAAATCAGACATTAATGCTTTCGAATACAATTCATTTTAAGGCTATCGATTCTGGAATTTGGACTCGTAAACATTGACCATCGAAGGATTTTCGTGAGAATGTTTAATTGTTTTTTTTGTGAATGGACTTGGATGTCTTTGGCAGTGGACACTTGGATTCGTCAACCGTCGCTTTTTAAAATGACACCACCGAAATAGAGAATAATGACAAAGCACCAACGGATTCTGTGTGATGCTGATTTAATCATCATCAATCGATGCCAATACATTACATTCGAATTTTTAAAATATTTGTTTATTACGTCATATAAAATCCGAATGATAACGTTTCGTATTTCTGGATTTAAATCCCTACTCAAATTTTTGCTTACATTCGTTTGACTCATTTCTGAAATTAAAAATATCGCTCATCAACAATTGTTTGCCAAATATTTTTTTCGTATACCGTATAACAAATATGCACAAGGAAAATCGATACAATATGTAACGTCCAAGTAGGGATTCGAGCATTGAATCGCAGAATTATATTATTACCATTAAACATTCGTATTTTTTATGAAGTATTAATTGCTTTTCTCCGTGGCACAGTGGTCAACGTCACTTTATTCCGTGACGCACCCACAAGGGTTCCGAGTAGAATTTTTTAGTCGATTTATCGATCATGTTTGAAGGCGTAAGTGGTTTCGTTGTTTAAATTCCCTTCCACACCCATCCCGATTCTTTAAGGAAACGTTGTGAGAGCGATTATCTTACAACTAGTCCTCATAACTCCTGCTCTCTTCGAAAAATCAAGAGTAACAAGCAGTTCCTGTGAAAGTAGAAAGTAGTTGTCCACTGTCAATACTTTTGGGGGTGATTTTTTTTTAAATATACCACATTTTTATACTTTTTCCCCATTAGATTTATTATAATCAAGACCGATTTCGTTCATCACGGGCATTATCAACATTCAGAAGTACATATGTTGAGATAAACTCCATCAGGAGGCTACGTAATCTAGGTTGGAAGCGGACATAGTCTAAAAAATACAGTGGTACCTATTTATGAAAGAAATTTTTAAAATTTAATCAAATTTTCAAGCCTCAGGGGTCAAAAGCGTTCTCAATAGTATTTCACGAGACCTTTAAATCAATTTTTAGACTCAATTATAAAAGCAATCGAAGAATATTTACGAAGCCAATTTACAAATTATTTTCTTCAATGAGAAAACGTTTTCCAGCTTTAAAAATAAAAAAATCCGATCCTTCAAAAACTTTAATTTAAGTAAGGTTTCTTCTCTGTATAGAATTTGAAATCGCACAAAAAGAGGTTTGAGTGTACATGGAGAAAAAGTGGTGAAGAAACGAAGTTGTTCTAATTGACACAATATTTTTTCACTCTTTTTGCTATCCTAAGGAAAAACGATTTGTCACTTGCGCCCGAAATATAAATGATATCCCATACTTCGGTAGGACATAGAGACCCACACATCACAATCTCGGTACGAGAGGCTCAAAGGCCGACCACGAAGAACCGAGATTACTTTTTGACCGCAAGATGATGTGTAATATAAGTATGTTGGTACTAATAGCCAGTTGACTCATCTTCTTGCAAACAAACAAATTAATCGGTTCCTTAACAACACGCATCTTGGCGGGAGTCCATTCTCGAACTCGAGCAGCGTCTCCCAAACACCGCTGCAGTGTTGAGAACATTGCGATTTACAGAAAATCTCGCGGCTTATGAATAATACACGTAAATATATTTTAGATTGAATTGCCATTTACAAAAAAAAAAACAATGCAATTCTACAAAAATTATGTATTTATATAGTTGATAGCTATTTCGACTTGCATTCATTTCATTCTATTTTAACATCCTAATTGTAAAATATATGGAAGTACTAGACACATTTACAGTACAGTTTCAGTATTTGACAATTTGATATTATGTGTTTCCCTAATACATAAAATCGATGCCCATGTTTTAAATCTCTTTGATGATTACAACGAGTCAGTCAATCGAAAGATACATCTGAATGCATCAAATTGCGTGTCACTTTGATCAGTTTGAAAATGCTCGCGATGAGCGAAACCGGTCCTGATCTAAAACAAATTTACTGTGAATTAATCTAGCGATGATATAATACTCAATGCCTACGTTTAAGAATATCTTTGTCGATCGTGTCAGTCAATCAAAAGATTCAACTGAAAGCATGTTTGAAAATACTCGCGATGAGCGAAACTGGTCCTAATCTCAATACATTAATTGTAAAATAATTAATCCAGCGATGATAATAAAAGACTCGATACCTACGTTTTAGAATCTCTTCATCGATAGCATCGAGTCAGTCAGTCAAGAGATTCATCTGAGAGCATCAAAATTAAGTGTCACTCATTTATTTATTTATTTATTGGCAAAAAACTATTAAAAATACATGGCATTACAGCAAGCGCCAATGCGCCATGCATTTGAGAAATTAATAAAGATTATATAAAATATTACACAAAAATAAGAAACAGAACAGAAACATATTATTTACATAAGAAAACATAATTTTTAAACAAAGCATCAAGTTCACTGCCGAAGATGTCAACATCAACAGGCAGCGCATTTATCAGCCGAATAGCCCTTGCAACTGGAGATTCAAAGACCTACGTGACAAACAAGTTTTGACAAAGAAAATTGATTTGTCTTTGTTACGACCACGTAGGTAAAAGCTGGGAGCATGCAAATTTAAATTTTCAAGGATGTCAGAGTTATCAACTTGGCCCCGAAGAAGAAGAGAAAAATGTTTTAATATTGCAATTAGTCTTCGAGCTTCAAGTGAGTGAAATGACAGCATTCCTAAAAAGAAACTTGGTTGGATAATATTCCATTAATGAATTGTCATACGGAAAATAGTTGAATTTTTTGAAATAATAATAACGCAGAAATTTTTTATGAACTCGCTCCAGTTGCGACTTAAATTTAAATTCATATGGACCCCAAATAATAGATCCATATTCTAGTTTGCTTAAAACTAAAGAAACATAAAGAGTACGAAACACAGTAGGGTTTTCAAATGGCTTACTTTGCCGAACTATGAATCCAAGAAGTTTACTAGCCTGCAGGGTAATTGAAGAAATGTGGGAATGAAACGTGAAAGAAGAGTCAAATGTTATACCAAGATCAACAACTTCAGACAAACGCTGTAAAGTCATATTCGATATCTCATATTTATATTTGATAGGAAATTTTGAACGAGAGAATGAAATGCAGAAACATTTCGAAATGTTGAAGTCAAGTTTGTTTATTAAGGACCAATTTACAATTGAGTTTATATTATGCTGTAGAATAGTACAATCCGACTCATCCCTGATGGTTGAAAACAGTTTTAAATCATCAGCAAAAGAGCAGATACTTTATTCCACTCATACTTAGCACAATGTCATTTATAAAAATGAGAAATAAAATAGGACCAAGGTTTGATCCCTGTGGCACTCCAGAATATGTTGGAAAAATTTGTGATACGCACCCAGCATATTCAACATATTGGCGTCTATTTGACAAATAAGAATGAAAAAAATTGATAACCTTGTTCGAGCTTCCTATTGCTTTTAATTTATTTATTAGAATAACATGATCAACCCGGTCAAATGCTTTGGAAATATCCGTATAAATGGCGCCTTGACAATGAGAATCAAGAGAATGCAAAATATACTCACTATACACCATAAGATTGGTTACAGTAGATCGCTTTGATCTAAAACCATGTTGGGCATTAGTTAGTTGACAATCAACATGCATATAGATATATCTATGCAAAAGTGATTCAAAAAAGCTTGGCTGGTGCTGATAAAATAGCTACAGGCCGAAAGTTTGTTATCTCTGACAAAGAGCCTAATCCACTCCTGGCAACACACCACGTTAAAGCGAATATCAAATTTGATTTTGAGCCCCAGCGTATCGCAGAATAGCTTTCAGTGTATTACCTTGTATGGTCGGGTATCAACACTAAAGTGTGACCTTAAACAATATGTATGTGCTGAAAGAGACAAGGATGGAAATGAACATGGCACGGGGGAGCATTGACCGGCGGATCGATACGCGATGCAAGTGAGTGCGGCGGGCATGGCACGGCGGGTATACACTGGAGCGAGTGCCTCTGCCGCTCGTAGGGATTGCAACCCTACGATTTTTAAATGCAATACAATATTACTTTCAAAATTTTGAGGCATTCGATAAATTTGCAACACCATATGGTGGTGAACGGGATACTCTTGATTCAACGCGAAGTAGATTAAGCCAGGGCTGTGGAGTCGGAGTCGTCGCGGTGATTTGGTCTGAGTCGTACTCGGAGTCGGACATTTTGAAAAGTTTGAACATATTATTTTTGCATATAATATGTCAAATTTGGCTATTGGCCGGATTGGTAGGGTTAATATTGTATTGAATACAGATCAATAGGAAATTTAGGCAAAATAAGGTGACGATATTAAACTATTTTAGTCGGAGTCAGAGTCGTGTTTTTGGTCAATGTTGGAGTCGGAGTTATGGTTTTGGTAAATGCTGGAAACGGAGTCGAACTTATTTTTACCGACTCCACAACCCTGGATTAAACTCAACGGATTCTCAGTATACTAATACATAGGATACTTAAGATCACTTTAACAAAGTGGTTGAGAAAGTCACATTTTCTTTTTTTCCTATCTATTTTTCTTCTCTTTAAGCACTTTAGTGCATGTTTAAAAGATCAGCCCCGTGCAGCTCTGTCTCGGGCCAAGTAAGTGAGGAGTGAATTCGTTTCATTTCATCGTATGCCGTTATGATCACGGAAGCTATCGACGTTAACCACTGCACCACGGACCCGACAAACTAGTGCAAATTGATACGTGCATTCGGTAACGCTTGTCATAATTGGGCAATCTCAACAGCGATTGAACAAAAGTTCTCCATAGAAATGTTACGTGTGGCGTGACGTCACAATTTTTTTTTTCTGTCTCCTGTTTCAACTTCGTTTTGAATATAGCAGAAAATGCGCCTCTTGCATCATTGGCTGACTGAAAAAACGTATAATTATTTATATAATTTTGGCGTAGTCCGCCAAACATGTGTGAATCATGGCTTCCTTCAAAATGTGTATGAATTATATTTTGATATTGCTTGAATATAAATGGGGGATCGTTGCATCATTGCACCATTAAAAGACAAGTCTGAAGGTGCTTCTCAAAGAGGCGAAACACTTAGAGCAACAAAGTTATCAAAAAACAGTAGGTATAATACGCAACGCCTTTGCGACATGTATTTAACATAAATATTTGAATAAATAAAACTTCTAACTCTTAAAGATCAATACCGCTTTCGCTTATCGCGAGAAATTTCAATTGCTATAAATAATAGAAACAGGGTTATGATAAGAAAACAAACTCAAATGGTCAATAATTTAAATGAATTTTTACGGGCGTTGCAATCCCTATCTAAATGACACGCTCGTGCCGGTGTTAGGGGTATAACAGGGTGAAATTATAGATAACAACATTAACCTGCGACGTTACGCGAAGAGGCTATATAAAGGGTGAGAAAATTAAAGAATTTTAACCGCCCCGCCTGCCAAAGGGAAGGGAGTGTACAGAAGCGTTTTAAGGTAAAATAAATTGAATGATAGCCTCTGGCATCAGTCCTTTTAAGGCGACATTACCTACTAGTATCCGAGTTGTCTACGTATTTTGGGTACTCTTTGGTGTTTACCATCTGGAGTCTCCGAACTTGCGTTTTATTTTAAATCGATTCGTGTTGAAACTGCTGGAGTAAATATAACTAGATTTGAGCACCATAGAAGTGAAGTGTGCCAATTGTCTTTTTCTGAAAAAAATGAGATCATTCATTTTTCAGGGCCTGAAGTTTCCTACAAGTGAAGAAAGATTAAAATTAAAATAATGTCATGATTTGAAAAAGCTCGCCATGAGCGGAACCGGTCCTGATCTTAATAAATTAACTGCGAAATGCTTTATTTGACGATTTAATTTAGAACTGAGACTGAAGGTGCTTGATGGAATTTCAATATCATATTTGAATAGTTTGAATGTTGTACTTTACCATTTTAATAAGTTTGTCAGTTTAAAGTACACACATGAACTTGAAATGCCCGAACGGTCGTAAGCGACAAATCTCATGAAAAATTACAAAATTAAAATATGTAAATAGCGATTTTTTGACTTGGTTCACTTCACCACTCAAGGGCTCATTTATTTCGGCCTCTTCTTATATTCTTACCCTCGCCAATAAGGAGAAGTTAATCTGCTGAATAACAATGCCATGAGCTTCACATGGTTCACATTTCAAGTGGACATGTATGTGAAAAAAATCAAATTGTCGCACCTCATTTGTTTTTAACCATGTCCGCTCCCAACTTGGAGCATATGGACTCTTCACGGAGTTTATCTCAACATATGTTTTTTCTACGAGAACTATTTGTTACTCAGTTGCTCAACCTCTCCTTTTCGAAGAGAGTAAGGATGGAAAGGATGCGAGAACTAGGACAGGACTAGTGATTAGCTAATCGCTGTCACTATGCGTCAATCTTTGGGATCTGAAAAGTGGGAAGGGATTTTCTCACATATGTACGTTTATTGAAAAAAAAAACACTCGATGTTCAAAAAATACAAAAAACCAGGGCTGTGGAGTCGGAGCTTTTTGGCGGAGTCGGATTCGTCGCGGCGATTTGGCCGGAGTCGTACCCGGAGTCAGAAATTTTGAAAAGTTCAAACTTTTTATTTTTGCATTTTATATGTCAAATTTGGCTTTTGGTCGCATTGCTAGGGTTGATATTTAATTAAATACACATAAATAGGAAAATTATGGGAAAAAAGTGACGATATTAATCTTTTTTTGGTCGGAGTCGGAGTCGTGTTTTTGGTCAATGTTGGAGTCGGAGTCGTGGTTTTGGTAAATGCTTGAGTCGGAGTCGGACTTTTTGTCAACGACTCCACATCCACAGCCCTGCAAAAAACTATATTGAACCTGGAGTTCACTTGTAGGCTGTATAAATCTCCGTGCAGCCAAGGGCCTGAATTGTAAAGGTGTTTCGTGCGAAATAGGAAATCAGTGAAGCGGCGAGGGAACGTCTCGCTTCGATTCCCGTCTGGGACTCAAACCCAGACGCTCATTCCCATTCATCATTGTTGAATTGCACAAAGCTATTCAACATCGATACTACAGGAAGGAAGAAAAAATCTTGTAGCAACGGAGTGCGACATGAGTCTGTTTGTTTTATGCGTCAAATTGAACACTTTGTTCTAATACAGAATGAAAATAAGAATAATAACACATTTTAAGTACTTATTTCACATTGGATTTATTGCGATCAGGGCCGGTTTCGTCAAGATAATCAGCTGATAATGCTAGCGATTAGCGAAACCGACCCTTATCTCTATAAATCTGATGTGTAATAAGTACTAAAAATATGTAATTATAATTCCATTCCACCAAGTATTAACAGGGAATACCTTGAAAGTACTCGATGGAAACATAACTAAACTTTATTAACAACTATTTTCTTCACTTGGTTTTCACTGACAATACTTGGCGGAAGACATTATATTAAAAAATAACAAAACATTTTTTTGAGATTAGGACCGGTTTCGCTCATCGCAAACATTTTAAACCGATGAAAGTCAGTTGATGAGTCATGCTCACGAATAAGTAGGTCTTAAAAATGCTCGCCATGAGCGAAACCAGTCCTGATCTTAGGGAAATCAAAACACTTCCTGTATTCATGTAATGACGCGTATTCCTGGCCCTCGTAGCCAATAAATGTTTATAAATTAATTGTGGAATAACTACAAAAATTGTTTTATTATTCTTTAAAACAATTTTTTTATTCGCATTATACTTATATCGCAAAAAGACCAATTTTATGGCATGTCCGTTCTCAACGTGGAGCTTATGTATATACCTACTCTTAATGGAGATTATCTCAACAGAATTTTACGACCACTACTTATTACTGAGTTGTTCAACTTCTTTCTTTTTTATAGTAGGGATAGAACAGATAGGACTAGGAAAGGATTAGTGGTTAGGATCGGATGGGTGTGGGAGGGAGTTCGGGACAGCACAGATATCCATGTTTCCGAACAAAGATCAATTATAAAAAATAAAACCTTTTTTGCACGTATTTCACATTAGATTTATTAGGATCAGGACCGGTTTCGCTCATCGCGAGCATGATCGATTGATGATTGCCTCAATGATGACATTGAATCCGTCCGAATCTTAATACATCTAATGTGAAATACGTTCAAAAATGTGTTTTTTATTTTACTTATAGTATTGACAGTGAACATTATCAACCTTCTCAGTTGATAATGCTCGCGATGAGCGAAACCTGTCCGGAGTTTAACCTTTAACCCATTTTTCCAGTATTGGAACACTGGGAAAAAAATAGGTTAAAGGAACAAGGAAGTACTTTTGGTTCAAGCAGTAGAATGAATTAAATTCAATATAATATTTTTAAATAATTACGATTATTCCACGTATTGTGTTAACTAATCGTGACATGTGTTTCGCCTCTTTCAGAAACATCTTTGGACTTACTATCGCAAAGTTTAGTTAGAGATAAAGCAAGATTATGTTGAATTACATTCAGTATAGATTTGCTCACTCCTTTAAAGGTTAATGAATCTAAATTTGGAATAAGTACAAAAAATGTGTTATTATTTTCTATTATAATGAAATTCCACGTGATCGATAATTCAACAGAAAGATGTAAGTGTGCGGAATGGGATTCTAGTCAGAGTGCTTCGCAACCGAAACCGACGTCGTTGACACTCGACCACGCATAGACAGTAAACTTACTAAAATACTCAAAAGTCCAGTTAGCAACAGAGTAGTCAGTTACTATTGTTCGCCAATTCATGCATTTACATCTTTCGTGGATGCGCCCCAAAGTGAAATTTTTGGCCGACATAAACGAGGTACATATGTGCGCCTTCAAAAGGTTTTCAAAGGTAATGGCCCCGGCTGAGTGGTTAGGACGTGCGTTCGCCATACAGAGGATCAAGTTTTTACACATCGCACGACAAAACAGCGAAGAACACGTTTGACGGGTTACTTATACGTTATTATCATAAGAGAGGAGAGGAAGGCATTAGAAAAAGCGGACACATTTTTACACCAGGACAATGGCTGTGGACTTGTAATAAAAATAAATTCTGTTTCCCATAGCTTTAAAATCCAACATTGCAATTTTTACATGATTCAGATAATTATTACACAAATCAAATTAATTCAGCGATTAAATATCACACAGAAAAATACACTATAAATTTTACACTATGTTGACATCGGTAACCGGACAAATCAGAACATGACAATTCAGAACATGACGTTTCAGAACATGACTTTTCAGAATATGACAATTCAGAACGAGACATTTCAGAACACGACTTTTCAGAATATGACATTTCAGAACATGACATTTCAGAACAATCGGCCTATCTACGGACACCGTCCGAGCGCGCTCGCTTTATAATATTGGGTTTTCACATACATATTTGTCTATAAACAATTTACCAATTATGAATAGGGCTGCCACAACAAGAAAATAACTGTAATTATGAGATCGCCGAAATTAAAATAAATGTTCACTAACTATTGAAGTTAGTACGCGTGCATTTTAAAATTCATTCGTTGGGCTGGCACAAATATGTATATCCGCCAGATCCCACATACATATATATATATATTGACACCGCCTTATGTGGTAGGTCATCAGAACTCTCTCGAACGATCTATTGTTCACCTCAGTCGATGAGTCAGTCGATATCAGGAAATAAATTCATTCTTATAATAATCTATATTGCAATCTATAGCGGTGCAATGTAGAGTTATTTTAATTTCTCTTATCTCTTGACGCCCGACAATGAATGTGCTTCATAAAAAGTTCATAAGGCGATAAATCATCCCTTATCAGCGGGCGCATGTGTTAACGATTTTTGAAACGGCCATTGTTTTTTCTTTCTAAAGTAACCGTTTGTTTTCATACAGCAGTGAGAGATTGGACTGCATTGAGAATGCACGCGCCTAATCCTCTCCCTCAGAATTAAATTCGCGTCAAATTCCTGATATCTTCTTCGCTATCGTAATATTTGTGTGTTGTATAACGTCTGTGTAAATCCTTGACGATTAAATAATGGGTGTGAATGAGCGCACCCACATAACGCTTTGAGATCGTCTTTTCTTTATAAGAGTGCCATGTTTCTCCTACTCCGTCCCCAAAATCCCTCTTCCTGAGTGTCGGATAGGAGGCTCCTTCTCGATTTACGAGGGAGCCGGAATAAAGGTCTTCTCAATTGGCACATCCAACGTGGAGCAGCGTGGTCCCAACGTCAAGTGCATCGCTCACGATCGACACCCAGTGACTTGGGACCATCGAAGTTTGACAACTCGGAGCCCTCATGCTCTAAAGATCTCAATATATATATACTAATTGTGCCAGCCCAACGAATGAATTTTAAAATGCACGCGAACTAACTACAATAGTTAGTGAACATTTATTTTAATTTCGGCGATCTCATAATTACAGTTATTTTCTTGTTGTGGCAGCCCTATTCATAATTGGTAAATTGTTTATAGACAAATATGTATGTGAAAACCCAATATTATAAAGCGAGCGCGCTCGGACGGTGCCCGTAGATAGGCCGATTGTTCTGAAATGTCATGTTCTGAAATGTCATGTTCTGAAATGTCATATTCTGAAAAGTCTTGTTCTGAAATGTCATGTTCTGAAAAGTCTTGTTCTGAAAAGTCGTGTTCTGAAAAGTCTTGTTCTGAATTGTCATATTCTGAAAAGTCATGTTCTGAAACGTCATGTTCTGATTTGTCATGGAACCGTTGACATCTAAGGTCAGATCACTGGAACCGACGCACCAGGGCCTACAGTGGAGGGTACGTAATGTATACCTTCTGCTATACTTGTATAAATAACGTACAATCTCGGGTCAAAATATAAAGTGCTTTTCGGGGTATAATATTGTGAGCACATTTTTGATATCTCGTTTGTCTTTCAGTGTAAGAATTCAGCAAACAAGATTTTTTTGGTTGCATCTTGGACGTTTTCGAGTTTTTTTTTAAATATATTCATACTGATCACTTTGTATGTGTTTAATATCAATACTTGGACGAAAGGCATTTTTTAAAAAATCTCAAAACAATGTTGTACTTATTCCACATGTAATGTATAAGACAGAATTTTCATCAGTTGAAAATGCTCGCGATGAGCGAAACCTGTCCTGATCTTGATAAATTAACTGTGAAATAAGTACAAATAATGTTTTAACATTCATACTGTTCATTGGTGTGTATTTCAATCGATTGAATTTTCTACTTTTCTATGAGTTGTATCACAAACGACCCGGGTTTCGCATTTCGGCATTTTCAAGTGCAGAAATGAACTTCAGCTGACTGTTACTGACAAATCTCATAGAAAAGTACGATATTCAAAGTTGATATTGAATTTCCATCAAGCAAGTTCAGTCGAAATTCTTAATATTTGTTCGTGGTCATCAGGGCTTGTAATAATCTTGCTCATAGTAAGTCAGATTGTAATTCAACACTTCGGCTTCGAATGTCATTTAACACTATGTTCCTGTTGCAGATTCTATGTGAATCGATTTAAATATAGGGTATTCGATATTGAACAACTGCAGCACTGGATGTACCGCCATTTTTGCTTCTCAGAATGTCACATATTTCTCTACTATCTTTTGAATAACCCATTGTCATTTATGAGATAACGTCATAAATGTCTAAGAAAATATAGATAACATATCTATAAAAGTAAATAACTGCAATAAAATGAATCAAACTAAGCTTTGTTTAAATTTGGGAGAGTTATGCGCAATATAATATTTTATACCAGCTAATCAATTAGTCATGATAAAATTCGTCGTTATTATGAAGTCATTTTTTACAAGGGATATACGTTATGAAACCATGTCAAACAATTAAATGATGATCGGTTATCGCTCTCTCTCTCTGAATCTCTCTAAACACTGTCTTTGAATCTTTCTCGCTTCAACACACGTAAATTGAAGGTCATGAGAGAGATGTAAGGCCACGATGGCGTTTACTCTTTTATCCTACTCGCTCATACGCAAGCGACGTGTCGTGATGGAGACAGACAAACATACACAGCACGCCGAGCACATAGGGTGGCAATGACCGCTCACAACTTGGAGCATATGGACTTATCTCAACATGTTACACTCTACCAATAGAACTGCTTGATACTCACTTGATCAGCTTCTCTTTTCCGAAGAGAGTAGGGATTGAAAGGATACGAGGACCTACAGGACTAATGGTTAGCTAATCGCTCTCGCTACGCGCCACTTTTTTGGAATCGGAAAGGTGCGAAGGGGTTTTTACAACACAAATACCCATTTCCTTACAACATGATTGACTGAAAAACTCTACTCGTATTAGGACTCGAACCCGGGCGGCCCGTCAGGGAAGCCAACGACGTCGACCACTGCACCACGGACCGAGAAAGCGCTTTATATCTCTGTAATGACGCGAGCCCGTCATTGAGTAGCCGGGCTGAGAAAACAAACGACCATTAAATATTGAGATCAGATCGGTATGAACAAGCAATGTTCTTTCGAAACTATTAGGTTAGCTGCGCGGAAAATTCCAAGACTGAGCAGGTCAGTCCAACAAATTCGCGTTGAAATCTTTCATTAATTGGCCTGATTGCTCCAGATTGGGAGCGGATATGGATTACAAATCTTAATAACATAATTTATTATTTTATTATTCTTTATTTTTTTGTATCTTTAAGACATTTTAAGCAATATGTAAAAATCATTACATTGAATTCATCACCTATAAGAGTGCGCGCCAACCTGGGACGAGTGCTCGGGAGATTTCAAACCTGCTGCGCAGCTTAGAGGGAACATTGACCAAAAAAGACAAACATTAAATTGAAACGAGAAAAAAAATCGTTCGTGCACATTTATTGAGGGCATTGTCTCTGTTCTAAGAAATATTGACTAATCATACACCGGTGTGATAAATAATAATCACTATCGATCCGAGCCTTCAGCTGTTCAAACATCCCACACATTTAATTGTATGCAAAATGAAATATTGCAACACTGTCGAATAACAAAGATGCAAAACGATGTGCACTTGAAATGATAATCGGGTTGCCGTCACAACGGTGGGTCGGTGCACGTGACGAGGGGATTTGTCCACACTTGAAAATATCGATACTAACTGCAATAATTGGAAGCCTGAAATGTTGGAACAAGGGACGCCAACACGAAACATTTCAATTGATAATAAACTACAATTAAAACCGACATGTTAAAACATAATGAGACATTAATAAATTTATTTGTATCAGGACCGGTTTCGCTCATCGAATAGTTCTCTCAACGCCAACGCGATCGAGTAGGAGGTGGACGAAACACCAAAGACCTCGTGTGAAACTTATTTCACGTAAGTGAATTCGGACTCAAGAAACTATGTAGGAAAAACGGCTGCGAGCGTTGACCACTCGACTGCAAGGCCAGTGCCAAAACATTCTTTTTTTTTAACCATGTCCGATACTTGCAGGTGCTTGATGGTTTTCACTATCAAATTTCAATCGTTTGAATTTTGTACTTTTCCAGGAGTTTTGCAGCCAACGACATGAGTTTCACCTTTCGGCATCTTCGGGCGTTTAAATTACCTGAAGATATTGATGAAAATTGCGATTATTGTACTCAGCTGACTAACCACTCTTTTTCGAAACTGGTATGAATAGAAAGGACTGAGACAAAACAGACATCTATGTCGATGAACAAACAAACAGTAACAGATATTCTAGATATTCCTTTGTTATTTTAGAAATTCCTTGTCCTATTGTCATTAGTATTTGCGATACTACATTCAAAGATCCCGATAATTATAACAAACCCACTCGTCACTAACAAATCATTGAAGCTCGTTTACATAAAATTTACGATAATTTAACTAAGTGGTCTATTTTTGTATATAAACGAAACAAACTGTTTACTGCGCGTCAATTCAAGTTCATCCGTGCACTTGAAATGCCTGATGATGCCGAAAGGCGAAACCCGGGTCGTCAGAGACAAAACTCATGGAAAAGTACAAAATTCAAATTTGATATTGAAATTCCATCAAGCACCCTCAGTCGAAAACCTTAATTGAAAAGTAGCATGTTTGAAAAAAGAAACATTCCAAGCTGGGATTTGAAGCGCTCGGCTCCGAAATGCCGACGACGTTGACACTCGACAACGCACCCAACTAGAATAGATTTAAATTTGAATTGTTTGAAGTTTGTACTTTTCCATGAGAAGTGCCTGAAGTATTAAAAAATGACAATTATTTAAAAGGGTACAACAATGGTGAACATGGTAATTGAAGTTGCTCGCTTAAAATTGGCGAACCGTTAAGTTGATTTCTTCGTAAAATAATTGTAATTCGCCCCTGCTAATATCTAACAAATCAATGCCTATGCTATTAGATTAGAATCTTCGACGAGACGTGTGATAACGACCAGTGCTGTCTTTTTTTTACTAAACCCCGCCTCTGTAATGATGAAAAGGCTGTGTTTACATCATCCCACTCTGCATCATTAAAATATGCGAAGCTTCCTCGAAAGGAAAATCCACAAAACGCGAACGGTGAGATACCTGCATTGAACAGGCCGAGGGTGGTTTGGGAAATGGGTCAAGAGAATCCGCATTTCGAAAATGAAAAGGTGAAAAGACAAGAGAGCCGAGATTCAGGAGCCGACGTGAAAAGAAATTCAACAATGCGACAGCCTAGCTGTGTCGGTTATAAACACGCGATAAGTTGCGCGTGCAAATTATTTTGCATGGGCAAATTGCGATCAATTGGGGAATTTGGATCAGTATTTTTGTCCGTGTCTTTATCGCCAAATTTTTCATTTCTTTTATTGATGTTTCGTGAGTATTTCGGCATCACGCTATAGTCAGTACCATTTTATTTTTTTTTTTTTTTTTAAATATATATAAATATTTGGCATTACAGCTTACGCCAATGCGCCAAATATTCTTAATCGTGAAAGTCATAATAGATTAACTCGATGATAAGTAATAAATCAGTTGTGCACAAAACCAACGATAAATAACATACACCCAGCCCAAGATCTCTTTTTTTACAATTGACAAAATCTGACCTTGCCGGGAATTGAACCCGGGTCTCCAGATCGCTAGGACAAAGCTCTTGCCACTAGACCACAGGGACCGACAACCGATTCTTAACCCTTATATGACCGCGTAGCTAAAAATCAAAGCGCGGTGCTTTTGCGAAAACGACCGCGTAATGATTTTCCGCTTCATCTGATAATTCTTCATGTAATCGTCCACATGTCTCAAGATTGTTTTTGTAATTTAAAAAGAAAAAAAAATACTGTTATGTGAAATGTATTGCGTAACAAATATTACGGGAAAAGAATACAAATAAAACATTTTAGATCTAGATTTTAGATCTCAAATCTGTACTCGTATTTATTGCAAAGTATGTATATTGTGAAACCGGTAGAAGCTGTTTTATTATTTTGGCTTATCGTTTCAAAAAAGTCTGGTCGTAAAAGAGTAAAGCGTACTTCTTACTGTGCTTACTTTTGCCTGCTCTAAATGAGGAGTATATGGCCTCCTTATGGAGGTATCTGAACATACTTCTTTCTTCGAGAACCTTTTGTTACTCGGTTCCTCAGCCTCTCTTTAGTTCGATGAGAGAAGCTATAGCAATGATAAAGCTCGGGTAGGAGTAGTGGTCAGCTAATTGCTCTCGCATTACCCCGCTTATAGGATCAAAAGTATGTGGAGAGGATGTGTTTGCCTAATCCGTGTCCACTCCCTTTGTGGTGCATATGTTTTTTTAATGGTGGTCTCAACATATTTATTTATAAGAAAACTGTTTATTATCAGTCGCTCAATCTACAAAAACTCAAAATCGATAATTACAGAGATCATGGTTACATAATCTTGACCAATGAGACCCGTGTGAGGATGGGTATCGTTTTTTTTAACCATGTTCGCTCCCAACTTGAAGCATATGGTCTCCTCACGGAGTTAATCTCAACATATGTTTTTTATACGAGAGCGGCTTGTTGCTCAGTTGATGAAGAGAGGTTCTCTTTTTTAAGAGTAGGGATGGAAAGGATACGAGGAATAGTGATTAGCTAATCACTGTCACTATGCGTCGCTCTTTGGGATCGGAAAAGTGGGTAGGGATTTAACAACACAAACACCCATTGCCTCCGAGTAGAATCGATTTATCTCCTGAAAAAATCTGCTCGCACCGGGAATCGAACGCGGGCTGTCCGACGCGGTAGCCAACGACGTTGACCACAGACCAGGCGTTATGTCTGGTATGGGTATCGTTATGTCTCAAAAATTGTAAATCTTTAGGACAGGTAATATACACATGTATATTGCATAAATTAAAATCGTAGGGCAAACTCTTCACGTCGAAATAAATCCAAATGTGAAGTTTGCTTTTATATCTGTGAACTTGAAAGCTTTTGACCGTTACTCAAAAACTTGTCGACCCTTTCAAGACGAGAGGAGAAATCTTAGCTAAAAATATTATTTAATGCTGAAAGTCTCTTTGTCCTTTGTCGAGGGGAGGTCAACTCGTTTTAAGGACCCTCTCCTTTCAACACGAAAAAACACGCGAAGACCTCTTTTTGCAATAGATTATATCTCAAAATTAACAGGGTACAGTCTGCTTCGCTTCATTTTAAGTGTCCTATCTATGCAATAAATCGGGTTTTATTACACATAGGTCCTGTATTCATTTCAGAAACTTGGACGATAAATAACCGATTTTAAAAAAACTTCAAGCTCCTAACATAAATAATAAAACATTATATTCAAATATGGAATTCGCTACAAAAGCTTTTTACCATATTACGTTTGCGCCGGTGCTCGCGTAGAAACAGATACGTCACTGACCTTGTCAGGACGTGCTAGCTAGAATACAGTTCGTCTCGCTTTTTTTCACATTAATTTTATAAGACTACACCTAATATATGTATTATTATTTATTTATTTTTACCATGTCCACCCCAACTCTGAGCATATTTACTTCTCATTGAGTTTATCTCAACGTGTATTTTTTTCTACGAAAATTGCTTGTTACTCAGTTGCTGAACCTCTCTTCTTCGAAAGGAGTAGGGATTGAAAGGAAACGAGGACTATGACCGGACTAGAGTTAAGCTAATCGCTTTTTCGGGATAGGAAAGGTGCCAAGGGATTTTTAACAACACTTACACCTATTGCCTTCGAACAGAATAGATTTATCTACAGTAAAAATATGTTCGTACCGGGACTCGAACCTGGGCGGTCCGTCACGGAAGCCAACGACGTTGACCACTGCACCACGGACCGAGCAATTTTTCAAAATCACACATCAATAATTCGAATTTGATTTCCATCATGCACTCTCAGACGATAGCAGTAAAATGGCGGCTAACACAAACACAAACAGTGCAGAGTAAAAAATTAAGTATTGAAGTTTACTTTATTATCGTCAGATTATTGTAGAGTCATAAAATAATATCTTAAGTATGAACTGTGAATGATAAAGAATGTTTATTTAACACATGATGACAATGATATCGATGTATGAAAAGGATTTAGAGCTATACACAATATATTATACTAACGAGATACCGAATAGTTTAAATTGTGTACTTAACCATGAAGTTTGTCGCTAACGACCCAGTTTTCGCCTTTCGGCATCTTCAAAACATTCCAAGTGCACGAATAAACTTGAACTGACGTCAACGTCAACCTTAAGTCGGAATCCTCAATTATATATTTTTAAATAAAAGACAGCAATCCACTCGATTGCTTTCTTGCTATTTTCCGAAAAAATCACATTGCACCAGCAATTAAGTTTCAATAATATTATTTTTAAATCTTAATTTAAAAAAAGAAAAAATATTTGGCATTACAGCTTACGCCAATGCGCCAAATATTCTTAATTGTGAAAGTCATACGAGATTAACTCGATGATAAGTAATGAATCAGTTGTGCACAAAATCAACGATAAATAATATACACCCAGCCCAAGATCTCTTTTTTCAATTGAAAACATCTGACCTTGCCGGGAATTGAACCCGGGGCCCTTGATCGCTAGGACAAAGCTCTTGCCACTAGACCACAGGGACCGACAATTACCGATTATGACATAATGCTTGAAAATATTTTTGAAATTATTGCTCGTTCAGTTTAATTTGGTGATAACGATGTGTAAATACTAAATACGTTTAGAAAGCGTTTCTAAGAACAATAATATGTTTCAAAACAAAAACAAACTATGTATGTATGTATGTACATATGTATAAGATACGAAAAGGAAACAAAGATCGAAATAATAGTTAGTAATTTTAGAGATAGTTCATGCATAATAATATTGTTAATGAATGCAGTATTTAATATCAACTGTCAATTCATGTTGGAGAGACATTATTTATATAAATCACCAAAATTATCAAATGATAAAGGATAACTAAACAATTTAAAAGTCCGACATCCAAGTGGTTGGGTGTTTGTCTAATTCGGTTGCAATTTTGTAATAATATTGATATCGAATCGATTTTTGTTCCGAGGCATGGCGAGACAGGTTTGTGATGCGCACATCCCCATCCACTTAAATTGTGTGTAGCGAGAGCGATTAGCGAACACCTACTCATTTCTTAGCCCATTCTTGTATTCGTACCCTCTCCTTATTAAATTAAATAAATGTTGAGCAACTGGACAACAATTTTGAGAATATATTTCAAATTTAAAGTTCGATGGCAATCTATGGTTCCTGATTTATTTTATTGTTTATGATTCATTGTTGCACAATAAATTAATAATAGGTAAGTTAGGTAAATATTGTTACCTAACAAGCGATTCAGTGACATGGTGGAATAATTACGATCCCGGTATTGTGGGCGTACGTATCCGTAGTTACGCCACTTTTATCAGAACCACAAACGTAGATTTCTTAGAATTGTCCACGAGGGATTCAATCTCCTGGACACCGCAAGCAGTCTATAGTACGAAAACCAAGAACTCATCCGGCTACAATGACTATCCGAATTACAAATCTCAGCCATTTCTTATTTAAGTTCCCTGTCTATAAACCAGCTGTGAATTAAAAGCAAGTTCTTACCTTCAGGATATGCTTCTTTTTTCTGTATCACGTCGATAAACATAGTAGTCAGGTTGTAGAGATGGGCCATGCCTTTATCATTGAATTCCGTTGTTGATAAATATGAAACATTAACATTCGGTTCCGTATATTCAATTTGAGCTTGGGCCAGGACTTCGGAGAGGGCTCTCTCTAAATTCTCACTTATCGAGATCATCTTTTTGGTGAAGGAACCTTCAGCGAAATTGACATCGACCGCGACCCCCAGAAACAGGAATACAGCAGCCATTATCGCGAATTTCTTGCCGATCCATCCTTCTTCCCGTCTATCCTTCGATTGAACATTTTTCGATATCTTGGAAGCCATATTTGTCAAGGGTAAAAACAAATATAAAACACTTAATTAAACGAACAATAAACACACGGTAGCTACCGGTGGTCTGGCCAGTTACAATTGAAACAAAGTAAATAACAACACTTGTAGTTTTACATACACATTGAAGATCCTTTGTTGTTTAACGATTAAACAAAACTAACAGAAAAGTATAAAAATAATCTACGTCGAATATATTGAACTATATTTAACTAGATGCCTCCGATTTCTGTCAAAAAAAGATGTAAAACAACGTAATTTGTTCTGTCAAATGGGTTCACCGGCCATACACACGGGTATGACAACAAATCCTATGTAACCAACACCCAACATATGTACCGAACCGTACTCTATCTTCTAAATAGTTACTTTTTCACCATTTAAACATTTGAAATGATGTTTTACATGGTGTTCGTTTCAACTGAGATTAAGCCGTTTGAAGTTTGTGTTATATATCAGTAAATACAGTCAATTTATCACGAATTAATAAAATGGATAGCCGTTTGGCCGTCACACGACCTCCTCGGCCCGTGTCTCTGACTTAACTGCGTTCCGAAATATCCTGAGAGCGATTTCTGTATTATGTATCTCTTATAAATAATTTTCCGTTTCACTCACACGTCTTCTTCAATAAAGCAAACAAAATTATTTACACTATGATAAAAATTAAGCGCTTAACGCTGGCAATGGAACGCGTTCATCATTTAGATCAATCTTATGGAGAAAAGTTATTGAACATCCTGATTGAATATGGTTTATTAGGAGTTGAATAACTCTTCTTGGGCTCGTTGCATATCCGAAATAAATCTTTCGTTCATGTCATCCTGATCATTTAATTACATTTTTCACCATGGGTTTATTGCAAGGCTGTAGAGTCGGTGAAAAAAAGTCCAACTCCAGCATTTACCAAAACCACGACTCCGACTCCGACATTGACCAAAAACACGACTCCGACTAAAAAAAGGTTAATATCGTCACTTTTTTTTCCCTAATTTTCTTATTTATGTGTATTCAATGAAATATCAACCCTATCAATGCGGCCAAAAACCAAATTTGACATATTAAATGCAAAAATAAAAAGTTCAAACTTTTCAATATTTCCGACTCCGAGTACGACTCCGGCCAAAACCCCGCGACGACTCCGACTCCGACTCCACAGCCCTGGCTTATTGACATGGCTGGCATGTTTTTATTATCAAATGGGTAATAAAAAAAATAACACCTCAGTACCTACTGTAATATTTCAAGTACCTATAGAATTAATATAAATATTTGCTTGGTGAATGAAACCCATATTCAAATATAGTTGAAACAATTTTTATGTATGCATCAGATTTAGTGAGTTAGTAATTTGTTCTCTTCTGATACTTTTTGAGAATTCCATAAGTACTACATAATAAGTATTTTATAAAAATGCAGTTCAAAAACAAAAGTCAATTAAAACCCAATACATTACTTTTTTGCTGGTTTATTATAAAAATATTCCTGTGTGACAATAACAGATAAACATTTTTACAAAAGGTTATTGGTTTATTTTGGTATTGCAAAGGTTTGGTTGTTAGAGTTTGAATGATTGTTAAGTGAATACTAATAATATATACAAAAAAAAATGTTAAATAGACATAGATCATGATAGATTATCTGATTCAGCTCCAAAATTAAATCTTTTGAAACCAAAGTTATTCCAATAGACTGTTCTTATTATTTGTTTGTATGTATGTATATTTATATTTGTCTATGGTTCAGGAGTAAAAATAATAAAATAAAATTTCTTTTCCTTGTTTGTATCTTTAATTAGATTATCCTAGTCAATAGCTTGAAGAATTACTTTAGAAATAATAAGCTAATCATGCACATTAAGAACAAACAACATTTTGAATAATAAATGTGGATTAATTAATGAACACACCTCGTCCACATTAGTTCATTATTATTTTTAACTGTAGTTCTTTTACAAACATGCATAATTTTTGGTAGAAACAATGTTATATCATTAAAATAATAAATTAGTAAGCCCAACATATTTATGTTGAAATAAATAATAAAAAATACTTTGGTGTCTTCGTTTTATTATTAAATTGAAGTCTTCACCATTACTTTACCATTTTTTTTTAAATTTATTTACCAAACTTAACAAGTTATCTAAACGCCTATAAGCTAAAATATATTTTTGTGTCAATTATAAGAAATAAAACACTAAAATTTATACATATTCAAGGTTTACGTAAGGAATCAGATTTATGTTCTTCTGCGTTCATATTTTCACTATCTCTCTTCCGTTTATCATTGTTTTCTTCTATAATTGACTCTATGTAAACCTTTTCTTGATCAATCTTATGTTCTGGGGACGACTTTTCAGATTCTTCTCTTATGTCATAGCCCGATTCAGAGCAAAGGCTTCCTTTTTTCCTGAAAGCTTCCGATAGAAGAGGAACTGTTTCCATTTTTATTATTTCATCAGCTTTCATGAGGAACATTACATCAAGCATTTCTGTCTCCGATCTGCAATGGTATGTGTTGGGATTTATTGAAGTCAATGGTTCTAAGACGGCTATTATCTTTGGTGACACATTCATGAAAACGAGTTTTTGGGTGCGCTTTTCGAAATCTTTTGTCAAGTCTTCCAGGCCCTGAAATATCAAACAACATATCTATAAAGTGAAGATATTTAGCTAGAATATCATGGACATCAAGAATAATAAAATCTTTTATAGTAAGTAATATAAAATAAATAAAAATGAATTCATACAAAATAACTGGTAGTCCATGTCCACAAATGTGTTGATAAAAGTTAATGAACGTTAGTTAGTTTTAATATCATTCTTAATGCGCAAACAAACATTAATTCATCACTGCTACTCAGACCATAATGTAAGGAGAATGCAATTTTGCCTAAATCAAACTAATGCACAACTAATTTACGTTCATTACCACTCAATAAAAACTTCCACATCAAGAAATACATAAAATCAATTTTTCACAATTAATACTTTATTATTTTCGATGGTTTCGGCGGTAACTTTGTGGAAGTTCATTTTAATATAAAAATTTAAAATAACTTTGATTATTCCACGTATTGTGTAACTAACTGTGACACGTGTTTCGCCTCTTTCAGAGGCATCTTCAGACTTACTATCGCAAAGTTTGCTTAAGTAATGATAGAATTCTATCACCCCCTTCCTTGTTTCCTTTAGAAGGAAAAAAACCCGTAATCCATTTTGTAATTTCATAATTTTAAATTTTAAAATTTTAGAATTTATCTTGCTTCATTACTTAAGCAAACTTTGCGATAGTAAGTCTGAAGATGCCTCTGAAAGAGGCGAAACACGTGTCACAGTTAGTTACACAATACGTGGAATAATCAAAGTTATTTTAAATTTTTATATTAATACTTTATTATTAAAATATTACATTCGGATGTTAGAAAAGAAGAGAAGATGTATTGTTAATCTTTTGTACACCAGTAGATAAGAACAATAGATAAGTAAATTAAAGATAGTTTTTTTTTTTAATAATAGAAAAAATATTTGGCATTACAGCTTACGCCATTACGTCATACGAGATTAACTCGATGATAAATGATGTGTCAGTTGTGCACAAAAACAACAATAAATAACATACACCCAGCCCAAGATCTCTTTTTTTTTTTTTTAATTGACATTGCCGGGTATGCCTTGAACCCGGGCCCCCCGATCTCTAGGACAAAGCTCTTACCACTAGACCACAGGTACCGACTAGTGTGTAAGCCTATATAGCTATCAACTATATATCTTATAATTTTTATAGAACAAAAATACATTGCTATTTTTTCACCCTGTTATAATGGAGTTCTACCAAGTAAAAGCCAATTTATATATACAGTTTTGGGATTTTGATACATCCTGGTTGAAACATTTGATTCTTCAGTCACACATCTGTATAGTTACCATTCAATATTTTATCAATTGCAGCTTTATATCTTTATAATATCGTTAATGAATATTTATCCCTTATTTAATATTTTTGTAATAAAGAATTTTGGATTACCTTACACGCCGAATAATCAATTGCTTGAAATTTCGAACAGTCGATTACAACTGGCAGCACATTTTCCCCTTCCATTACAGCTGCTTTCAAAATGACATCCTTCAAAAATGATATTGACAGATAGTATAGTCCAATCTCAGGCGTCACCAGGACATATTCACAGCCTGCAGATGTCTGAAATAGAATGTAGAAATAGTTTTTTTTAATAAATTTCGACTCCCAATGTGAACTTGTTACTCAGTCACTCAGCTTCTACAATAGGACTAAGGTAAATGTACCAGTAGCTGACCGTTTAAGAGAAAATTTCAAGCAAAAATAACGATTAAGGTTTAGCATTGTACCGAATGAAGGCAAAGCAAGTATACTCATATTGGATCATATGTCTTAATTAATATTATGTATAAAAAATTACGAAAGGCCCTGCTTAAAAAAAGTTGTGTTAAATTATTTAAAGCCATGTTCCTGTTTTAGTAGTTGACCATCTCACATCCAGCAGTTGACCATGTCTAAACAGGGGCTTTATAGTGAACTTTCTGTCAGAGTTGCCTCAGGGCTTTCTGTCACACGACTCTTGGTTGAATCAAGTAGCAATGGGTGGTTCAGGACCAAGGTACATACCGTTTCTAGATTGATCACTTAAGAAATTTGAAATAACACACTTTCCTCACTAGGTTTTGTTTTCAAATGGCCACCCTGGCACTCCATTGGCTATATGGTGATGTGTTAGTGGCTCATTCTGACCACAGATGCCCTAACTTGTCTGAACTTTTCAATTTAGAGCAATCCCGCATCTGTATTTCTTATTTTGGGCCATTTTATACTCAAAAGGTCAACTACTGGTACATGGTCAACTACTAGTACATTTATCTTAGTGGTTAGCTAATCGCTATCACTATGTGTCGCTCTTTAGGATCGAAAAGGTGGGAATGGATTTTGGATCAACACAAACACCCATTGCCTCTATGAGCAGAATCGATTTATCAACTGAAAAAATCGAATCCGGGCGGTCCGACACGGTAGCCAATGACGTCGACCACTGCACCATGGACCGGTTATAATTTATAGTTAGTTTAATTGTAAGGGCTTAAATATCTGACAGTAAAGTTATGAGCCAATAAAAACACAACTTATAAACAAGATGGCATTGACAGATATTCACATCCAAGAATTATGAAAGTGTACTTGATAATTTCTAGTAAAAAATCAATGCATAACGAATGTTGTATGGATGGACTAGATTCTATCTAGAATGAATAGAACATAATTAATGCCAATGAAGATGTGTCATCTTTCTTACCCGCGATCTTTGTATTTGTACACTTGGCCTAGCAGTCAAATATACAAGATATGCAATATTGACAATCACTCCTACGAGAAGTCCAATCTCGACGCCTTTCAATAGACTTGCAAAATAGGTGACAAGTGTCAGGAAGACATCCCAGCGATTTCCTCTCCACATTACTCTCAGGACTTTGTAGTCTATCTAACAACAAAATAAAAACATTAAAATTATAAATGTATTTAAAATGTTCCATTAGTTTTGGGCCGCCATACGAGATGTCCAAACCTTGGGCCCAGGGTAAGGTAAGACAACTTAACCGCTTCAATGCCAAGCGTAAAGCCTTAACAAATTCAATGAATATTTTATGTTAACATGTAGAGACATCTATGAAGCAGCATAAAACACAAAAAATATTCATATATAATAAAAATCTGTTATTTATTTCATTAGCTGCTTATTTCATATTGAATGGTTATATTATTGCATAATTATGTTGGCTATTATTTTTAAGCCTCAACACATTTAACAAAAAGTATCGAATAAATAAAAAAATATGAAATATTTCACTTTTGAATATTTTGAACTGGCTTATCTTGGCATTATGACATCTACAATAGGGAAAATTTACAAACTCACCATAAACACAACAGCACATATAAGAATTGCAGCTAGCGTTGCCCTTGGGATGTAGTAGAAATACTGCGTAAGAAACGTCAATGCAAGCAGTATCAATGTGCCTGAAATCAAAGTTTTAATTAGTGAATTACCACTTCTGTTGCTTTCTTTGTCTTACTAGGTTGTACAGTCAAATGCAAAAAAGAAGTTTTTCTGTTCAAATATACAGTTCAACTATTGTGCACAGGTAAAGACCGCACTATTGAAACCTGCCTTTTTGGTATAGGCACCCATATAAAACATGCAGCTAGTTTTTTTCAATATATAATTGTATGCAATCAATATATCCTGCATGCACTAGAGAAGCTTGTCCTAAAGAAAAAAGCACTAAAGAAGGGTTGGCTGTAATTATTTCACTCTTATATAGTCATATGATTTAACTAATATAAACCTGAATAAATTCCTGCAAATGGCGTCTTGACTCCACTTGAATGACTGACAGCTGAGCGAGTGAATGCTCCCGTGGTAGGCATGGATTGGACAAAGGCACCCATCACTTGACATATGCCCAGTGTCACCATCTCTTGCGTTGCATCCACTTTCTTGTCATTAGCTATTGATAGGTGAAACGATTATATTTATAAATAAAGTTAACAATAATATTTCATGAATATGTACCTGACCGATTAGTTTTGAAGAATCAAATGATTTATCTTCAGCAGATCAGGTGATACGTTTTTGCCACTCTCAGAAAAATTTGGTTGTTTTCACACTGTGTTTTACAGAATGCAAACTGAAGAACATAAACAAATATAAATTATCTCAACCTGTCAGAGGCCCATGACGAGCATTTAGACGCTACCACTTGGAGCATTTCTCCGAATGAAATATTTGTTTTTTCAATTTAAATACTAGCAATGCCATCTCTGGATAAGCTTCAACAGTAAAATTCATTGATTAACGAATATATTGCTGGTATAAAGGGATTATCCGTCAGGCAAAATCAGGGTTCTTGCATTTCAATATAATATCCAAGTTCGCTAGTTTGCGACGCGTCAGCTGGCGTAAAACATATCAGTTACTTGATCATTTATGTGTATTATAAATAAGATTTTTCATTTATTGTTTTTGAATTTTAAACTGTAAAGAGTAAATGTGTATTTTTTGACAATGTATGGTGTTGTGACAACCTTAACATTTGCATAGATTTTCGCACATTTTCGCGAAAATGGATACAATGAAGTATTTTGACTGGCTTCAATTGATGTCTATTATATTATTTAAGTGCTTGTTAAACATATTTTTACCAACAAATTCTATGTTTTTAACTTTATTGAATTCTTGGGCCCTGAGCTGTATACCTGGCGTTTCAGTCTGGGCTGTTGAAAGGTTAAGTATATTCAATGTTATATTTACTGAATGCTTTTGCAATGGCGATATTGGCCAACAGTGCCGTCAACGGAATCACAATTATGCCGGTGCCCAGTTTTGAGCACATCTCAACAAATGTAGCCGTATGATTTCCTTGAGTTACACTAAATTTTGGGGGTGCAAACGCAGGCAGACCCACTGGGACACGATCTGGAATAAATTGAAATAAGGGTTAAGATTATTTTTTAACTCAGCTGGGGCAGTAGAGTATAAGTTGTGAGAAATCTTTTTTAAGACGAATTTAAAAAATCAAAATATACATAACCTCAAACTGCATACACACCTTTTTTTAACTGTCAAAAGCTAATTCATAAGGGTTATTTTTCAGACAAAAAATATGAAAATTTTAAGAAGTTTCTCTTGTCACTTTTTATGTGTCAACTGTCACTTCTTGGTGGAAAGGCTTTATTAAAATGAATAAAACAACATTACATAGTACTACTTCCGTATAAATTGTGACAAAGATTAGAACCAGTTTTACTCATCAGTGGAGTGCTCATGATGAGCGAAACCTGTCCTGATCTTTCGCAGAATATATGTGTATGTAGTACTTTATCTATTGATTTATTTATTAAGTTTCTCTAATTATAAAGGGTTTTTAAGTACAATTTGTAAATACAATGATCATATTTTGAGCTCGAAAATATCTCACGTCTACACGTCATTATTTTCGTTATTAAAACCACTTCAGTACCGTAAGGCCACTGGTGGCCGCCGCGTACGGACGTCGCGAATACCGGCACAAATATTGCAAAATATATGAAAAATATTCCTGTTTACAATCTCTAGAAAAAAATGGTTCTTCAGTCAATGTTGTTGAAAAAAGTATTTTTTATAGTCGGGCGGTAGATTTTTATTAAAAACTGTTTTATGTTACATAAATGTATTTCAATTTATTTATATTATTGCAGACAAAAAATGTTACATGCTATGAGAGGAATAAATACAAAATGGAAAGATTAAACATATCATATTTACGCATGAATATAATTCATGGACACCAACCGTAATTATAATTATAATGTTCCAAATTTAAAATTATCACTGAAGAAAATGAATAGCGTAAAACGTTTACTTGTCATTTACAAAATGTTTACTCTCCACATTGTAAAATGTTTACATTATCAATACGGCGAGGTCTTTGTAACTAAATCTTTTAGTTTCATTGTAAGACAAACTATCTTTTTACCTGATAAGAGATAAGGGGCTGCTCCATTTGACTCCAAATGATACGACAGCAAAGAAGTAATTAAAACGAGAAGAGCATTTCTGCTTATTGATATAAACCACAAAGCTTTTTTTGTCATCTTGTTTCTCACAGGCAAGTCTTTTAATTTCTGAAAATAGGTAATATGTAAATATTCATGTTTAATGATACAATGATATTATTATGTATGTATGTACAATTGGAAAAAATATTAAGTTTTAGGTCAGTAATGCTCAAAATTCTTCATGCAACAGCCCCCTGAATCTG
Source organism: Himalopsyche kuldschensis (assembly GCA_028554975.1). Lineage (NCBI taxonomy): Eukaryota > Metazoa > Arthropoda > Insecta > Trichoptera > Rhyacophilidae > Himalopsyche > Himalopsyche kuldschensis. The sequence continues at coordinate 7,324,039 of JAHFWI010000005.1, forward strand.
AAGAAATAAGTCGCGACCTCAGTTTGGGAAGCACTGTTTTAATGTTAACATCACAGGGATCATCAGAATACATGACGTCACAGATTTTTAGATATTTGGTGGGCCTTAATACATATACATACATAGAACTACTTGGTGGGCCGAACTCATAAAAAAACAAAAAAAAAACGATCAAAATATTTTATTACTTAAAAACTACCGTTTTGGTTGCGGTGGTCACGGTTTGAATCCTTTTATCAATTTATCAATCGATTGATGGATTTGTTGAGGACTTGGACTGAATTTCAATATCAAATTTGAATTGTTTGAATTCAGTATTTCGGAATTCAATTGAAGTCAGTACAAATTACTCTTTAAGCCATCGATGTCGTATTTCATAACGAACAGCTTAATACTTGAAGCATTTCACTTACTCTTAGTGAAAGTAAGAAAACCATGCATCCAATCCCGAGGACGGCATCCGGCCACCTGGCCATTTGATGCTTCTTATATAGCTGCACGATATTGTCAGCAAAGTTTTCAGCTTTGAATCTCATTCCCAGAATCCCCTTTACTTGTGATATCATTATAACAGACGCCATTGCAGATGTGAAACCACTCGTCACCGGCAAAGAGATCAACTCCACAAGGAAACCTGAAATAAAACCAATATTGTAATAACTTTGTGTCTACACATCTAATACATATATAAAAATGATTTTTTTTTATTGTTTTTTCGTACTCTATGCGCTGCTTTACCGTTCATCCGATTGCAATGAAACTTTAGTGATTTGTTGGGTAGACGCCCACAAAAGTTTTTAATTACTTGGTCGGTCCCTATGGTCTAGTGAAAAAAAAAGATATCCTGAGCTGGGTGTATGTTATTTATCGTTGATTTGTGCACGACTGATTCATTATTTATCATAGAGTTATTCTCGTATGACTTTCAACTAAGAATATTTGGCGCATTGGCGTAAGCTGTAATTCCAAATATTTAAAAATAATTAACTTTATATATACATATATTAAAATTAATGTTTTTTTTCCGTATGCGATCCTATACCGTTCATCCGATTGCGATAAAACTTTGGTGATTTGTTGTGTGGACGCCAACGAAGGTTCGTAATTATCTACCTATCTATACATATATAAATGAATGAATGTTTGTATGTTCCGTAAGCGTTACAGTACTGTTCATTTAGAAAATCCATTTTACTTGTAAATACAACTGTGTGTGGCCTGCTCACGCGTTGGGAACCCTTCTGATTTATTCTCATACGCACCAAACTTAAAAAGAAAAAATATTGTGTATCCAAAAACATTTCCATATACACAAACACTTTCTTTCTGTGGCACTGCAACGCTTGCCAGGTGCCGGCTAGTTTTGAATACAAATTAAAAAGTGATAACATTGTTATTTGATTCGTCAACAAGCGGAATAACAATGTTTTAAGTTTGAAATTTAAATTTAAACTGAAATTTGATATTGTCAATAAAACTTACCTAATCTCAGGATTCCCATAAAAATTATGACGCATCCAGAGAGAAATCCTAATAACACCACATAATCATATGATAGGCCTTTACAGTATTGAAGAATCAGAATCGCCATCAAACTTGTTGGCCCAATTGAGACTTCTTTTACTGTACCAAATATTGTATACAACATTGTTCCTGAAATATAATATAAAAATTAATTAGTAATTAGAAGTTTTTAGCTATTTCTTTTTCCTAATATGTGATATATTTGCATGATATGAGTTTTGTCGTTAACTACCCGGTTTAGCCTTTCGGTATCTTCAGGCATTTCAAGTGCACGGATAAATCACGGTCAATCCTTTTAATCGCCAATAAAATATAGTATACATATCTTCATGTTTCGCAGATAGTGTCCAAGAAAAAATGACACATTTTCAACGAGTTTTTACTTTTTTTCGAAAAAGAGTGGTTGAGCAACAAGCAGTTCTCGTAGAAAAAAACTTATGTTGAGATAAACGCCGCAAAGAGTTCAGATGCTCCATGTTGGGAGTAGGCATGCTTGAAAAAATCATTGTCTTTTTATAATATCAATAGAAAAAATAAGTGGCGCCCGCCGCCCTACATTTTTTTAAAATGCGGTTCCAATTAGGTTGGGGACTCCTGCTCTAAGGTCTACTTAATTGAATTCGTAAACGATTAAAGTATTTCAAAAAGTGGTAAGTTCAACAATGAATGGTTAATGTGTAAAAATCAGGGCTGTGGAGTCGGAGTCGGAGCTTTTTGGCCGGAGTCGAAGTCGTCGCGGCGATTTGGCCGGAGTCGGAAATTTTGAAAAGTTTGAACTTTTTATTTTTGCATTTTATATGTCAAATTTGGCTTTTGGTCGCATTGATAATGTTGACATTTAATTGAATACACATAAATAGGAAAATTAGGGGGAAAAAGTGACGATATTGAACTTTTTTTGATCGGAGTCAGAGTAGGAGTCGTGTTTTTGGTCAATGTTGGAGTCGGAATCGGACTTTTTTTCACCGAATTTTATGACTTGAAGATGAGATTATGTCGATTATTTATTTATGTATACATACATTAATATATATGTATGTACATTACAAAAATGTGAAAAAAGTTTAAGACATTTAAGAAAGAAAGTTATTTTTTATAAAAAAAGAGTTTTTTTTACATTAAACCATCTGCCACTATAAGTCAAAAAAATCATTTTGTTTGAGGCACTGATTTTAATTTGTCTCACACAATAACTAAGATTTAAAAATTCATGATGAAAAGAATTGGTCCAAATATCCGTGCAGTGTTCGCCCAACAGGTATGTCGACAATGAATTGCAAAGCGGTGATCCGCGGAGAAAGAGTTATATCTCGAGAATTTACTACACGAAAAGCGTAGTTCTCAATTGCGACTTCTTTTGGTTCCATGATCCATGAAGCATGATTCATTAAAAAATCATTAAATTAACAAGTAGCAAACGTAGGTGACATGTCTGAATATTTACGTTTGGTATAAGCTATTGTTGAATTAGACAGAGCATAATGACACAACGATAAGATAAAGAATGTCTCTCCACTTAATGAACTAATAAGTCAGTTACCTACTCATAGTTAAGTTTAACATTATTTTCCATGGATTCAACGGTAACTATGTTGAAATTTTAATTAAAACACTAAAATATCTTTTGTTATTCCACGTATTGTGCTACAAATCGTGACAGGTGTTTCGTCTCTTTCAGAGGCATCTTCAGACTATCTTACTGTCGTAAATGGTGCTTAAATAATGATGACAATTGTCACGATTAGTAGCACAATATGTGGAAAAACAAAGTTATCAATTTAATTTTATAATTTAGGATTTCGTCTGAATTTTGACTTGTTGAATTTCGTTATAAAATTTGAACTTCTTCATGCATTTCAAGTGCACGAATATGAAGTCAGATCAAGTTCATTTGTGCACTTGAGGTCCGTCACGGAATTCATTGACGTTGACCACTGCACCACGGTCCGGGATGCAGATAGAACTCTGAAATTCTGCTTGCCCTTTTATTCATCAATAGACGAAGTAAACATATATGCAAGATGCCGTTAATACAACCTTATCGGACCAAAACGTAATTTTAGGTCACAATGTCAGTTAGTACCTTTTAACAGAAAGGTAACTTCAGAGGTCTTTCTTTAACATTGTATTTATAGTCTACTAGTATTCGAACCCGGCTTCGCTTGGACCAGTTTGGGGTTATGTTCATCTCGGCGCGTAAATTCAGACGGGCCAAGTTGAAACAACTGGCAACTTAATGACCAACAATGCAAAAGGGAATTACAGACCCACAGACATACATACGCCGTTTCGGTTTTATATATAAGATATTTTGGTTCATATGAAACTACTCGAGTACTCGAGTATTTTTGTAAATGTACTACTCGATACTCGAGTAATTGGAGTCTCTACACACACATTGATAACGAAACAAATTTACCGTCGAAACGTTCGCGAGCGAAATCAATTCGTTTGTTTGAACTTGCAACAACAATGCAAAAGGGAATTACAGACCCACATACATACATACGCCGTTTCGGTTTTATATATAAGATTTTGCTTCAATTTATTTGCTTAGTTGTAATACCAATTGTTTGTCATACCTTGTGTTTCTAACTTAACTTTTGTATAAATATCACTGTTTCATTGTATTCCTTATCAGTTGACAATGCTCGCCATCAGCGAAACCGGTCCTGATCTAATAAATTTTTAAAACACTAAAAATGGTGTATAATTTTTATTATAATGTCTTTCCACCAAGTATTGACAGTGAACACCTTAAAAGTGGAAAGGTAACTTACTGTCAAAATAAATTCTGCTAGGCCCTATTAATCATCATTAGATGAAGTATAATATGCAAGATGCGGTCAATACAACCTTCCGACCCAAAACGTAATTTTATGTCACAATGTCAGTTAGAACCTTTTCACAGAAAGGTAACTTATTGTCAAAATAAATTCTCACCCATAAATGAAGAATAAAGTCCATATTGCGCTGTCAGATTCGCAAGCGAGGCATAAGCAATGCTTTGAGGAATTAGCGTAAGTCCCAGAGAGATTCCGGCGATGAGGTCAGCAACTCCTGTAACCTTGTTGTATTTTGGCAGCCATTCGAAAATAGGCACCCTCCTGTACAGGGCATTCCTGCATCTCACTTTCAAGCCTTTCTTCTCGGCCAAAATGTCGCGTCGTTTCTTGTATTTTTCCTCCAGCTCGAATATGTCGTTCGTCATATTGACGCCGTGAAGCTAATTAATAATTAATGTAGAGTAAACTGCTTTATTTAACAACGTGACGTGTTTTGTATCATTGATAATGTAGTGTGTCTAATCTTAAACGGAAAATTACAGTGTCAATATAGAAAATTACGTTGCAGTCTTCGTTTAATAATAGTTGGATTATATCACAGTACAAAAGAATTATTGACAAATTCAGTGGTGGATTAAACACTTGGGAGGCCCAAGGCGCAATATAATTTTGCAGGCCACCTTTTTCGAATGATGAAAAAAGACTCGAAAATTTTATTCGAGACACAACACAAATATTTTGTTTTTGGTGTTGAGTCGTTTCTCAAAATTGTAATTTGAACAATATACGGTATTCCCCACAGTTCACTAGGAACAAATCAGAATGAGTACCTAGCTCACCTGCACACTTTACTTTGTGACCCGCCGGTCACAAATATTACACCATTGAAAATGATTTTTTTGGTGTGACATAATAATATATTCTCAACCAAATACGCTTTTCAAAAATATGTTCCCATATTTTAGTTATTTTTGAGGCCCCAAGCGCGCGCCTCTTGTGCTTATCGATGGACTACAATTCCGATATGAGAATAATAAACTTTATGTGGCGGATTACCTCATTAGCACAAGAGACGCGCGCTTGGCGCCCTCTATATAACCCACATAATATGTTTTGAACATGTATTTGGCTCACCGAAAAGTGAATTATCAATGGTAGTAATATCAAATGAATGTGTATCATTTTCTTATTCTGAATTGTGTCAAGTGAATTGCGGGGAATAACGCTCATTGTTCAAGCCATACTCTGGACAACCAAATCAACATTATAAATAAAATATTTGTCATTAGTCTAATCTGGAATAAATTTTGCGACGCTTTTTTTATCATTCGAAAAAGAGGGCCTCCAAAATTATATTCCGCAACCAGAACTCAATCCGCGAATGTCGAAAAAGGCTTCTTCCAGGCTGTTTAATTGACCATCAAAATTACTGTTAACAATAGTAATTTGTCAAATTTAGGATGATAATTATGATTCAGTTTAAAAAATATGAATATCGTAATAATTTCACCATCCGGTTGAGTCGTGAATATTTAAGTATTTTTGCTTTCTTTGTTTTAAAATTAATCTACAGCTGAAAATACAGTAGGAAGTAGTAAAATGTGTTGGAACGCTGAACTATTAATTGTGGCCACATTGTGGACGAAATAAAAATAATTAAGAATCTCGTCTACTTTTTACTAATTAAATATTAAATGAATATATATTTTATGTGATATGGGTGGTAGATATCTTCTCTATACGAAGTTCGGATTTTTCGCGAGCTAGTAAACGAGAAAAAGCCTTTATTTTATAAATTATGCCCCTGTAATATAACCTTGTTTTGATAAGATTATGGATACTAGCGACCATTTTATTTTCTTCCGAGAATCTAATTGCTTTCAATGCGATTTAAATATAATAATTGTTTTAAATTAAGATTTAAAATTACTGTCTTAAATGCAAAAACAAGTCGTATTGGCTAAAAAAGCAAAACCACACGATCCGTGATACATTCATTTCAACATCAACCACATTTGAAATTATCTCGAATGTTCTTAATCAAATGATCCGGAACATTTTGTACCGCGAAAATTAATATTATAATCACTTGAACCCAAATCACTAAGCACTGGCACTAATTTAATATTCACGACACTTTTAACTATGCGTAAATTAATATTTTAACCAGTCAACTCTTTTGATATCTTTTCATATTGAGGCAGTGTCTTTTCACTGTGACGTGACAGATAATTAAAAGGTTGCTCCCTTTACTGATGGCTGCTGCAATCTGAGGTTTTTTGTTCGCTTATCTTTGTCACCTGATAGATGCTGTATTGTTTGTTTTCATTAACGTTTTAAAGCCCTACAGTCTCGTATGGGACCAGTGATTATGGTCCACTTCGCTATCAGATAACACTGATTTATAAAAATAGTTTTCAACATATGAATATTAGCTCTCATAAATAATGTCTTTGAGATACCGGATCCATAATTTTATTCTCGGTTTCGTTAAATTTAATTGTCATAATGAGGAATATAAACATCTGCGTTACAAGGTTGACTCTTGGGATAAGCGTTTTGTTATATCCGGCGGACCATAATAAATCAGTTTTATTCACACCATACAATATATTTCAATGCGGATACAGATTTTTTCCATAGCTAGAAATATATCCTTTGGGGTGATTCTTTTTCAAGATAGCTGTAGCTAAAATGGAGTGACGCTGTGGTGCTGGTCTTTGTTCGTAAATTACAAGCATTTTTTTCTATTTTGCTGATGCTTTTTATTTTACCCACATAAGCTGACTTGTTTTAGAGATATAGTTATTTTTATAAGAACTACGGGTCGCGCGGATATTTCGCAAAAAATGCACGGGTTTTTAAAGGTTAACACTCTCAGAGCCGCTGATATAAGTTTTCACGATACAGTCCCTCTCGATGTGCGTGATTTTTCACAACAGCTTAAATAATTTTTAAGACACAATTTTCCGGCTCAATCTAGTGAAATATTTAATGTGCTGAATACATTTGTGTGAAGACCATTGTCATTACGATTGACGTATCATTACCGCTTTGACGACTGCACATACTTTTCGATTTACGCGCTAGATAAACGACGTGTTAATCGAATTATAGTTCGTATCTATAATATGCTTATTTTCAGTGCTGTTGTGTCGGAGTCGGAGTCGTCTCGATGCTTTGCCCGAAGTCGTGAACTTTTTATTTATGCATATAACAAGTAAAATTTGGATATTCGCAAGATTGGTACGTTGATATTTAATTGAGAGCTGTGGAGACTCCCAGACTCCAGCATTTTTCAAAAACGCGACTCCGACTCCGAGTAAAAAAAGGATAATTTCGTTACGTTTTTTTCCTACCTTTCCTATTTATGTGTATTCAATTATATATCGACCAACGAATCCGGCCAATAGCCAATTTGACATATTTTATGCAAAAATAAAAATTTCAAACTCTTCATAATTTCTGACTCCGAGTAAGACTCCGACCAAAACGCCGTGACGACTCCGATTCCAACTCCAGCCAAAAACCCTGACTCTTCGACTCCGACTCCGACCCACAGCCCTGCCTTTTTTAGTGAGGCTACGGTAATATAGTATATGCAGTTCATTCGGTATATATGTAAGTTGAAAAAGGTAATATGAACTATTTATTAAATATCTTCCAAGTAATGCTGAAATAAGTAGATTATGATAAGTAGTAAATGAATTAAGCTGTATTTATCTATCAGAAGATGTTTTTACTTTGTGTTCTTGAACTACCCGCGAGTCATTGGATTGGGGATTAACTAGTTTTCTTTTTGGTCCACATTTAACTCCACTGGCTTCTTAAGAAAAAATTAAAACTTTCAATTAAAATAGTATTGAATGGATGTATACATTTTGGATGATATATTACTGCATAAAATAAAAGAAGATTTTGTTTTATTTAACATCAATATAATTATATATAAAAACAATTGATTCATTATAAAAAAAATTCAGCATTTGCGAAAATGGCAACATTAGCAAAAACAATATTATAAAAAATCTTACATATAGCAACACTGTCATAATATAATTAATAATATAAATTAATATGTCAACATCTCGAACATCTTCCTACAAAAAAAAAAAAATTGCTAAAATGTATGTTATTACATTATAGAAGAGTGAATTTTTTAATTTCTTAATCTTGTTTTCATTTTGGATTTCAGACCTATAAGGGTGTACATACAGATTTCAATTTGATAGAAAAAAATATTATCTAAAACTGTCAAATTTATTTTCCTATTAACTTATTGCATTGTTCTTGTAGTTAGGCCCTTGTGACTCCACCACTTAATTAATTGCTTCTACTGTGCAAATTTTTTTATTGCATTATACACTATACTAAATTGCAAAAGTAAAAATGCATAATGACTTATGAGCAGCCATACAATATAAAAACAAAAGAAGAACATATAAATTCATTTTATAACTAGATTGTGTACTAAAAAGCATACTTAATCAATGGTAACTAAAGTCTTATCCAAACATGATTTATTACATTAGATATTGTCATAATTAAAAAGCATAATCATTTACACATAAAATAATCATTTCTTCCAAAAAATTACATGTGTAACATTAAAATAAATATTTTAAATGAGTATAATAATTAACAGTTTTGACAGTTTGAAGAAACATTTCCACCAATGAAACTCAGCCAAATGACATAGACAATCGAATGAATATCTATGGTTAAGAAAGCACTTAAGAACTGTTTTGTTAAAAAATATTATTTATGCTTAATTCTATGTTTTTATTGGTAGCCTTGGGTAGGTTGAAAATAATTTTATAAATTAATATGGGCTACGTAAATATTATAACATTGATTGGCCATGACCAATGGATGATGTTATTTTATGATTTCGATACCTTATTTGAAAGGTTCTAACTTCTTTTAGACCTTTTGTTTACAGATATAAGCGTTGGAAATTTTGATCGATTGTGGCATATAAGTAATTCAAAAGATAAAATTTTTTTATAAATTTATTTATTTTAAGATTAGTTTTTGACAACTCAAACCTCTTTATTGGGAAATAATGATGATATTCCTAGAATTCTATCAAGTAATTAAATAAAAAAATGTGTGCAGATAAAACTCCATTATGTAACAATAGATGAATCTGAAGTTAACATTTATACTAGAATAACGTTTAATACAACCCTTTCTCACGAAAATGTCATTATAGGCAAAAATGTTAGTTAGAACCTTTTCAAAGTAAAATACCAAAATTATTGTAGGCGTTTATTAATTGATTTGTTAAATTCACTATCTACTTGTGGCGAGACCTTGTATGAAGACATCCGAGACATAGACAATAATAATACAAAATGTGGACAAAGGTGCGACGAATCAGCGAAGCTTCTTGGAAATCAAGTCGATCTGTTCGTCCACTCGGGAACTGCTGCCCTTGAACGTGGCCGGGTTGGGTCCAATCATCTGGATGAGCTGGGGTACGTCCTGTCCGGCGATCTGGCAGAACTTGGCGAGGGCCTTCAGGCACCTGAACAGGTGTTCCTCGGATGGGGCCGACGATAAGTGTTGCAGGATTGCCATTGTCAATTCGACGGCTACGTCATCGAATACCTGCGGAAAAAGGAGATGAAAAAATTTAAAAAAAGGACCTAATGGATGTTGTGGCACACACTTTTCACGACACATAATTTTTCTCTTCTCTTTAAATAATAGCAGAGTGGCTGGTGGAGCACAGAGAATTTGAGGTGAGTGGAAATGGTTAGACAAAGGATATATTATAATTATGTGTGCATGTATTCATTACAATTTGAGTGAAGCTTGTTGTTACATATGGTAGAAACAAAATCGGTGCGTTGCATCAATATTCCTATATTTGTCATATTTGGCCGCAGGTTGTGCATCACTGCTTTAGCAGAAATAGAAAAAAGGTGGTGGAGGGTAACAATATTCCTCTAAATTTAATAGAAAGTGTCCCTTTCTTGAAGGCACTGATTTTTATACAATAATAACTGAAACGATTTAGATATCCCTTATTGTCAACAATTTTACAGATAGTACATGCTGTCTCTTTTTGACTGATAACGCACAATAGTGCATGAAAGAAAAGGCGTCATGCTACATGTAGAGAGTTAAAAGTTATAACGGCACTCTATGATTTAAAATATCAAGCTGCGTGTTTGCAAGCCCAACAAGTATTTACGTTTGATACACATTGCGGTTGTGCAACATGCTGCTGCATATATCCGGATGATTCTAGAAGATAAGCCAATTATGTTTTTTGAAAATTGCCTACGTCTTTCTATATTGCAGTGGATATTACTGGATGTAATGGCATTTAACTGGTTAGTGAAATATTTGCTAGTTTCTTTTTTGTTTGTAAGAATATTATCGTGAAAGTCTAATTAAAAAAAAACTGTACATTTTGCAGTTTTAAATGAGTAAGCTTTGTTATACCGTTAACCAATAACACAAATAATTACGAAATTGCTGTAAATCATGATGTCAAATGACACCTGAATCTGAATGAACCTGGCAATCAAGTTGGAATCGTCTCTTGTCATGTTAATCAGACTTGGAAAAGCATGAAAGTGCTGTGATAATTGTGATAATTGTGAAACTGTGATAATTGGAAATCTATACAAGAAGTTATTTAGTCTGCCTGCGAAATATTAACACTCAAGCACCCGCACTAAAAATGCAAGCCAATTCGTCTTGGGCTAACAGATGCCAATACGTTGCAATATGCGTACAGACACATTAGTGCGGTACCGGTTGTTTGTGCAATGCGATAATTTCCGCATAACTGCAGGATCAGGTGTTTGAGTGTTAATTAATTCTTTGGGCACTGTTCACTGCCAATAACAAGAAGGTTTGAAAGACGCATAGTCTAGTTCAGTGATCGCCAAACGGTCGCTTGCGAGCTACCAGTAGCTCGCAGTGGCATTTTCAGTAGCTCGCGTAGGATATTATATCATATTTATAAATTTGCCTAGGATCAATGTATTGTATTGTTCGTCTGAATTGAGCAGTGCAAACTCAAACGGCCACCAGTCTTGCTTCCCGTTGCTCGTCTGTTTCAGACGATCGGGCTTGAGTGGTGCGATCTCATAGGTAAAATAAAAATTTTGCATTGAACTAAACGCCATTAAAGTAGTTTTTGAGCTTTTTTAGTACAAAGCTAACATTGCTTCCAAAGCCCTCATATAAAAGTACCTAACTAGATAATTTCAATTTCTGAAAGTAGCTCACATCCTTATTGAGTTTGGAGACCACTGGTCTAGTTGTAGTATATAGATGCAGAGCGACAATTTTTATCCAATGGTTTAAGACTGGCAGACGATAAGAAGGAGGTAAATCCATAAAATATTACAAAATTGTTCACATTATTGTGTTAATATCAGGACTGTGGAGTCGGGGCTTTTTGGCCGGAGTCGGAATTGTCGCGGCGACTTGGCCGGAGTCGTACTCGGAGTCGGAAATTTTGGAAAGTTTGAACTTCTTATTTTTGAAAATAATATGTCAAATTTGGACATTGGCCGGATTGGTAGGGTTGATATTTAATTGAATACACATACTTAGGAAAATTAGGCAAAAAAAGTGATGATATTAAACTATTTTAGTCGGAGTCGTGTTTTTGTTCAATGTTGGCGTCGGAGTCGTGGTTTTGGTAAATGCTGGAGTCGGAGTCGAACTTATTTTACCGACTCCACAGCCCTGGTTATTATTGATTACTTGATTACTAAGCCAATGACAACACAGTGACGAAAGAAAGGATGAATTTTCACAAGGCGTTACGTGGCAGGCTTTATCGTCAGGGTAGCTACCTTCGAAATGCAACCGGGAGGCAACATTCTGCGCAACCTTTTAGCTTGGTGCATTTTCTGGAACAACACAATTCAAAAGCGCTGCAAAATATCTCCTTCAGTATAAAATGACAATTGCTTTTCAAAATTTTGATGATCGATGGAATGAGGTGGATGGCATCGGTGACGGATGAAAATATGATATTTTTACAGTATGGAAAAGATGCCTGGATAATGAAGTCATGAGAATATAATAGTTGTTTGGTCATCAGTCATCTTTCAGTCACTTTTAGGTACCAATTCTATTCCCTTGCAAGCTATGGGTATCAAAATAATTAGATGACCCATTTGATTCTAAAAAAGAGCAGAGAGAGATTTAATCTATCTACCAGGTCAATTCATAGACCCTTTCTTCTATCATTAAACTCCAATAGAATAAAAATATTTCTAAATAAGTTAGTTAACAACTTTTACTTAACCCATTGAGAAGTATGGCCGTAAAGTATTCCAAGTCCAAGTATTTTGTCATCTATTATCTTTTAAAATGTTATTATTTATTCATATATTGAAACTAGACATATCAATCAGTGATTTTTGGTAGTCAAATTATTTTTACTATATGTTTCAAATAAAGAAAAGAATTTTTTAAAAAATTATTATTTTGTAACAATACTGTGACCATAAATTATTCAGCTTAAAAAATCATTTCAGTTAGATACACTTCCTGGAATCAACATCAATAGATAACTACATGTCAACAGATGAATGCAATAAAGATCTAGGCCCAAATTCGAAGCAAAAGCTTCTGGATAATTATTTGAAAGTTATAATGAATTATTTCAATAACAGTTTTAAATTTTACATTTTAAAATCTGCGTGCATTAATTTCATTAGGGTATAATATTTTAAGAGCTAAAATACAATCACAGCTCAAGTCGGTCCTTAACAAAAGTGACGCACGAACGAGGGGAGTGACGAAACATTTCGGTAGCGTGTTAAAACAAATAAAACTGCATATACAAACAAACGGAATGTTTTAAAGGCACACAACAAGCGATACAAAGGTGTTTTAAGATAAAGCTATGTAAACCCATTATATAATGATTTCAATGACTGAAAGATAGCACGGTATTGATTTTTGGTAGAGACCTGTAGACGAATATTCAACATCATTGACTTTGGTTGCCGTGGTCAAAGGTGCAAAGGTTTCTAGCTATTACCTAAGCACTAGAAATTCTTGGTCTAATCATTTTATCTCCGTGAAAAAAAGAGATAAAAGCAATAGACATAGAACAGCTTCGTTTTGTTGAAACAAGCTTAATTTTGTTTCAATACGGCAGTGTCTTCAAAACAATATTGTGATGCTGATTTGAAGTTTCCTGTGGTATTAACCAGGGCTTTGGAGTCGTGGAGTCCGAGTCACGAAAAAGTTTAAAAAGTTTGAACTTTTTATTTATGCATATAGCATGAAAAATTTGGCTATTGGCCGGATTGGTCGGTTGATATTTAAATTAATACACATAAATAGGAAAGGTAGGAAAAAAACGTGAAAAAATTAAACATTGAGTCAGTCGTGTTTTTGATCAGTATTGGAGTCGGAATCTTGTTTTTGGTCACTGTTGGAGTCAGAGTCATATTTTGGACAATGTCGAAGTCGGAGTCATTTTTTTGGTCACTGTTGGAGTCGGAGTCATATTTTTGGTCAATTTTTGATTCGGAGTAATTTTTTTTTAACAACTCCAAAGCCCTGATATTAATAATATAGGTTTTAAGCTAAATTGAAAAATTCAATGGCTGTTATTTAAAAACAATCCAAAGAATTATTTGGGCACATTAATTGGTTAAATAAAATAAGTATTACTGAAGAAGATAGACAATATCTGTAGGCAGAAGATTTGGTAACAATAGTAGAATAAAGAAATCCTAAAATCAAATATTTTACAACGAAAATAAGATGGACGGATAACAGTCATGTTTTTTTGTCTTGCCTGTTCAATTCACAAACAAGTTGTCTGTAACATGTCAATCCACACTTCAAAAATGACATTATTTTAAGCAAAAAGATTTTGTTTTAGGCCTGTTGAGTGTACACAAAAAAATTTGGCACCATGAACCGTGCCAAGTATTTGAGTCTGTCAAAATGTTTTGTCTGATTTCATTAATATTTTGGGTCAACATATTCCAAATCTGCTTTTCATATAGCACGGAGTCATGTGTATGACAATACCAATACCATTCGAGGCGGTAATACGATATACAAGACCACATGCAAAATATACTATGAATTGGCACTTTCAGGGGCACAAGATATTTATGCACAGTGACACAAGAGTAATATAACCAGGGCTGCGGAGTCGTTAAAAAAACAAGACACCTACTCCGGAACATCAGAACCAGGGCTGTGGAGTCAGGGTTTTTTGGTCGGAGTCGGAAATTTTGTATAGATTAAACTTTTCATTTTTACATATAATATGTAAAATTTGGCTATTGGCAGGATTGGTTGGTTGATACATGTATAATTGAAAGCGTGACAAAATTAAACTTTTTTTTAGTCGGAGTCGGGTTTTTGATCAATGTCGGAGTCGGAGTCGTGTTTTTGGTAAATGCTTGAGTCAGAGTCTTAATTTTTTATACCGACTCCACAGCCCTGATCAGAACTAATAGTGAACTAACACTGATAGATAGTTCTGACAATGTTAGCCGAAATAGCTATCAGTCATATATAATTTCTGTAGGACTAAAATACGTTGCTATTTTTTCACCGTTTTATACAGGAGTTCTTTCTACCAAGTAAATGCCAATTCAATCAATATATTTGCAGATTCTTAAATCCAAATGGCCAAAATCTGATAGGCACTTCTAACATCGAAGCCCAGATATATGTAATATTAATTTTTCCCACTTAACCGTTAAGAGACTGTCAATTTTACTGTTGTTAATTTATTACACTTGATAATACAGTATGCGCCATTTGATTCTACGCACCCCGATGTTTTGTAATGTTTTGCGTTTTTTTCTTAGAATCCGTTATTTTTTTCGGGTAAGTTTTTTAAGGGATATTCGGGATACTATTGGTTATAGTTCGACACAATTTTACGACCAGAAAGCAGGTCAGTTGTTCGCTAGCCGTGATCGTGTGAAGTTTGTCAAATAAACATGTCGAGTGAAAAGCGTATGTCGATTGCGATCAAGTCGAAAGTATTGACTTTGGTGGAGGAGAATATTTCCATGCGTGAAATATCTCGTCGAGTGGGGTTCAGTGAGGGTGCGATCACGTTGTTTTATGAAAAATATCGAGAAACAATGGTGATAGAGAGACTTCAAGGGGTGGTAGGGGCGCGAGTAACGACTCAGCGAGTCGACCGCACAATAAAAAATATTGTGCTAGAAAATCGTTTTAAATCGGCTCCAGAAATAAAGTCAGAGATCGAATCTTCGTTGTCAACCGATATTTCGTTGCGGACCACGCAGAGGAGGATCACGGAGCTGGGTTTAAGGCCCGAATTAGTGCGGGAAAACCGTTACTTACGGAGAAAATGAAAAAGAAACGTCTCGAGTGGGCCCAATGTCATCGAAATTGGACCGAAAATGAATGGAAAAGAGTTATTTTCTCCGATGAAAGTAAATTTAATTTGTTTGGATCGGACGGTCGGCAGATTGTGCGACGGCGAATTGGGGAACGATTTCATCCGAAATGCATACGTCGCACGGTGAAGCATTCCCCGTATGTTATGATATGGGGATGCATGACATTTTATGGACTAGGGCCGCTAAACTTCATTAATGGCATAATGAACGGGAAAAATACAAAAAGTTGTTAAAAAGTTTGTCTTGCCAACTATCGAGGACCTAACACAATATCACCCGGATCCGATTTACCAGGACGATTCAGCCCCCTGCCATCGATCCCGCTATGTGAGTAACCCTTTGGTTTTTTAAGGTTTTTTTCGTTCTAATTTTCACCATTCGACGTAAAATATTGTCCTCTATTACAGGTTAACGAAGCTAAGGAGCGTTGGGGAATAACGTCCTTGGATTGGCCAGGCAACAGTCCCGATCTGAATCCGATAGAGCACCTGTGGGCCATAATTAAACAAAAATTGCGAAATAAAAGGCAACGAATTTACTAGAACTTAAAAAAATATAGCGGAAGTATGGGAGAATGAAATCACCGAAGAAATTTTAAAAATTTGTATGCGTCTCTTCCCAGAAGGATGTTGGCGGTAATTGAGGCCAAAGGAGATGTAACAAAATATTAAAAAAAAATGCGCAGCCATAAAATTGTTTTATTTCATTTAAAATGTTACTTGACATCTAATCTTTCCTTCCAACACAAAAAAAAGGTTCGGTGAATTGTTTACCCGCCATAAATCAACCCCAAACACAACGGTCGTGTTGGCCGTAATCCCCTAGAAATCTATTTTCTGAGAACTTGTTGATAAAAACAGGACTTCTATTGCAAGATATTATTTAAAATGATGTATTATGTAGTATTCTAATAGATGTATTAATTACTTTTGTGAATATGTGTGTGAATTAAATTTAAATCGCAAAATTCTATGATTTTCGAGGTGCGTAGAATCAAATGGCGCATACTGTATATTGGAAGGGAAAGGATATATCAATATTTTTATATTATACTTGTGTTGATTCCAGCTAGGGTTACATTTTTAAAAGTAAATAAACATAACAGTGGTTGATAGTAACAGCAGTCCGAGTAAGTATACATAGAATTGACATAATATTATAAACAGGTAAGAAGAGACAATAGAAAAACCAAAACAACGATACAGACCACAGTTTTTACCTCCTTGCAAGCGAGGTTGTGGACGATGGCGCTTCCCAAGTCCTTCAGCTCTTGGTCTTCGCTGAGCAGACTGTGGACGGCCACCTTCGTGGTTGAGCGGATGTTGGAGATCTGCTGGTTGCTGTTGGTCCATTCGGAGATGTACAGGAGCCATTCTGAGGATGACAGGTTCTCGAACATGTTGCACATCTGTAACAAGTAAAAAAAATGTGTTACTTTAACAGTTATTTAAGTGGTATACATTGATTACAAAAGCTAAGTGTAACTTTCAAAATAAAGTCTGATTATTTTCAATTGAAGCATCTAGTGATGGCTTGTGTAAAGGTGCAGAAAGTGCACTGCACCCCCATCCAAATATTCAAGTAATAAGGAAAATGCAAACATAATAATTGCACCAGTAAACTAATGCTTCATTCCTAGCATGTTCACCATAAAATAATAAACGCGACATGCGTTTGAAACCACTATGCTACGGCTATAGCTGTTCTGTGGGTACTTATGGATTCCTTACACAAATAGGTGAAACTTTTTCTGCACTTCCTAATATTCTCGTCACCAGCCGCCACTGGAAGTCACCTCAAGTTATAATTTCTGACTGAATAGAGGAAATAATAATATAGAACAAAAGACATTGAAACTTGCTGGAATTTGAGCCTATTTAACGCCATCAGAATGAGTTTATTTCACTGGCAGAATTTAATCAATCTATTACTTAAAAAGATCTTACGAATAACGCTAGCGCCTTCTGTTCGGCAAGAGTAATCCTGTCAATGGAGTAAGCATAGTTCATGAGGATGTGTTCTCTCCTGTCTTGATGCAGAAGGAGGATGACATCGTCTTTTAAGGCAGCGCATGCCAGGGCACGCATGACTGCTTCCCGGGATCCAGCCTGCAGAGCTGTGTCTCCTAAGAGGCGACCTGGTGATAATATACAAGAACAATTAAGAAAATTTCATCATTTTGAATGAAATAACTATTTCCTTTGCAATAGTCATTATTTACTTTGGCAGCATCTCAGTTCAGATTTTTATTTCCCTATTATTTCAAAACCATTTAAAAAAGTGTTAATTCAAATAAGTCTTTCAGTTTAATAAATTTCAAAACACGAAATTCTATATAAATATGAAGCACTCTCAAAAATATCTTTATGTGTTGTCCACTCGCACTTACTGATATTCAACTATTCTCTTCTCACTCTGACTCATTATGTCAGTCAAACAATCTGTACGGTGCCAGCCCTAGTGATATTCATTAACTCAATTTCAAATAAAATGAGAACGGCTCAACATACTGATTTTCTAACAATCAAATTACATTCGATCGATGTCTGTCGAAGTAGCGTTTGGGTGCCTGCACGCTATGGTAAATGAATATTATATAAAGAGATACAATAAAAAAAGAAGTATATTAAGTTACTAACCGATGAAGGAAAGGAAGTTATCTCCTAGAGCCCAACTGCCTTCGCCTTCTACCATATATTGATGGAGCTCTTGAAGACTTTGCTGGTCTTCAGGGGCGAGGTCTGCGGCGCTTATCGCTGTCGCCAGTTGGTCGAATGCGTCTTTTGACTGTAAAGCAATAAAATTAGGAAAGATTAATAACATAGGTCAAAAAAAATACAAATTTGTTTGTTGGTTATTAATGTTATTATATTAGCATTTTGAATAGTCGAAGTGATACAAAATTGATCTCTAACCAATTATTGACCTTTAAAAGATCAGACCGGATGCATGTAAATTGCTGTTTACTGAGTCCCGCTCGCCTGTAATGGTCGGCCTCTTAGAGACAGAAATAACTCATTTTTCCCTAATTTTTAGGAGAGCCAAAAAACAGGTTTCACCAGTTATTAACGTTGCCTATTTTTTTAGGCAGCATTTATAACTTTTTATTTAAAGGTGATGCTTTAGCTTAATGATTTATTTGCTAAATATATAAAAATAGCTACTTATTCTAACGTGTTGTTCTAAGGTTTTGTGGAGCTAAGAACAAGAAAGTGATTTTAATACGTATTGAACTATCTTCGTATCCACGTCTCCTATTGATATGTCTGTTTCACACATTTTGTAGCATATTATTTTGTATCTAGTGGCATTTATAATTCAAACTATCAAAAATCGAGATATATTTATTTTATCCTAAAGGGCCGATTTACCTACACTTTAAAGAAGGTTTATGTATAACACTATGTTTCAGAGTAAATTGAATTCAAAATATGTATAAATCGTTATGATTCAATTAATTAAAGTCAGTTCAAGTAAATCCGTACATCCATACACTTGAATTGACTGAAGATGCCAGAAGGCGAAACTCATGGAGAAGTACAAAATTCAAACAATTCAAATTTGATACTGAAATTCCATCAAACACCCTCAGTCGAAATCCTTAATTACGTTATGATTCAATTCAATTGAGTATGTAGTGTATAAAACACTTTATTTAAAAAAAACTTCAACGTCAACTGGTCCAAAAGTACAAAAACTTTACATACATTTATTTATATATAAATCTCAGTCAGCCACCAAAAAAATCAACATGCCTGAGCATTATCTAAGATTTCAATACTAACCGTGATGAAGTCTTTGTAAACTATGGGAGGCTCCCTGTACTTCTTCCTTTCTTCATCTTCGAGCCTTTCCTCGGCCTCAATGTCTCTGGCGCGATCGCTGGGAAGCTTGTCGCCTGGCTGGCGTGCGGCCGCAGTTAATCCTTCCAACTCGTCCATGTTGTCTCCGTTCAATTCCATTGCTGCGGCATCGGCCATATTTGATTTGCTTTTTGACGGTGAAGAGGGGGGAAAACCTACAGTTAGACAGAAATAAAACTGAAGTTAAATTCACCACAAACCATTATTTATTGTCATTTAGACATATGAGAAGTAAAGATATTGAAAATTTCTAATGCATAGCACAATATTTGTTGAATAAGCCAAGCCAAATTTTTTGTGTCAATTAAGAAGATATAATTTTTTACACATTATATTAAAAAATTTTAAGTAAAATTCGAGACAGAGAAAGCTAACTCATTTTTCTCTAATTTTTAGGAGAGCCAAAAAACAAGTTTTAGAAGCAATTTTTTAACAGATGCAAATTGTCTTTTCATTATATTTAAAGGCGATGCTTTGGCTTTCTGATTTACCCGAATAGTCACATTTTATGATACAACTTCCACACATACTGTGATAAAGATCAGAACTGGTTTCGCTGATTAAGATATTTATCGACTTTTTTTTAATAATGCCTTTCCACCAAGAAGTGACAGTTAAGTTCAAGTGACAAAAAAAAATTGTATATCGCCAAGATTTAGTTGTTTATATCAGTGAAACGGCAGTGTGTGTATTAACCGAGCCGTGGTCTGTACCTGAGTTGCTTAATTCAGAATACTCTGAAGAGCTATTGGTCTGTCTGTCAAGCTCCCGTTGGTGCTTTTTCCTTTTCTTCTCTTTCTTCCGTTCTTTTCTGGCGATCTTCTCGTTGAGAGAATTTCTTTTTTCTTCTAATGCGAGAGATTGAAATCTGAAAAAAAACATTTATGATAAATTAGATTAATACATATGATTATAAATATTAAACTATCCGCATTACATTTTAAAGAAACTCAGCTCCTGCCAACGTATCACCATTCATACAATGTGTTCATACCCAAAAATGAAGCAGTGTCATGTTATGAAATCTGTGATGCACAAAACTCATTTCAAAGTGAAAATATAGTTTTTATAGTTAATGAATAGTAATATTATTAAATTTTTGGGTATTATCGAACTGTATCAGCTATATTAACGGCAATACTTTAGCAAGAGCCGAGTGACTGTCAATAAAGGACAAGCTATTTATTGATTGAATTAGTATTTACTTTGTAGAACACCATTATAGTATAGTGAAAAAAAATAACAATGTATTTTAAATATACAAAAATATCTATAGAATTAAAATACATTATTATTATTCTCACTGTATTTAAAGGACAAGCTATTGCTAGATGTTGAAATCTAGACAAAAATATCAAAAGATATTACCTATTTTATCCTCAGTAGTGCCACCAAAGAAAAGAGGTAGAGAGTGTTTTTATCTAATACATAAAAGTCAATGTTTGTTTGTATTTTCAACTTTTTTGCTTGCAGGTCTTTGCGAATGTTCATTTTAATATATAGGCTTTGATTCATCTGATTGCGATAAACTTTGTCAACTTTTTGCTTGCACTTCGCGAATGTTATAGGCATAGTAAAATCAACTTATAGTAGGTCTTTTATGTAAACATCAATGTTTTTTCATGTTATGCGCTGCCATGCCGTTAATTTTAACAACTTATTGTTGCACAATTAACTTTCAGTAGGTGGCGCGTGTGTCATACCATAGACAATCAACAAAAGACAAACAGCAAACGTCAAACAAAAAATGTCATCAATACCGATCAATGTAAGTGAAATTAAATCAAAATTATTTATCTAAAATATTGTGCATCCGAAAGCACTTCAACAAACACAAACACTTTCTTTCTTTGAGTGGCATTGCAACACTTGCCGGGTACCGGCTAGTATTAAATAAAAATTACCTGGCTTCTTCAATCTGAGTATTGAGCTGCAGGAATTCAGGACTCTCCTGTCTGGTATTCCTGTGACCGTTTGCGCTGATAATATTCTGCGCGCCGTTTCCCAAACTTTCAATGAGCGGCCTAAGCGACTGACCCAGAGGGGTGTTGAGAACTTCTTGGGGTAGATCTAGAATGTGCTTCGGGATTCCTCCGCCGCACAGGAAGTTGGCGAGGGTGTCTGTGAAGTTGTTGCAGTTGTGCTGCAGAAGATTGTAGTCGGAACCCCTGGGAATTAAAATTGAAATAGTTGTTATTATCATTTTGGTGACACGTGAAATACAACAAATATACTGATTGTTTTACGTATTACTTAATTAAACATCAGAAGTCTCTGATCTTTAGTTATATTATCATAGCAGCTATGTGAATGAAAGGGTAATTCCAACTGTCAGAAAATATTAAACAGTTTTCGTGACAATTTATCTTTATCTTGGAAGTGAGTTAAAAATAATTCTGCATTTGGGTCGCTAGGGATCTATTTAATAACTACCTGAATGTGGTACCGCCCAAGCCTAAGATGTATTGATGAAATATATCAAACGGGATGAAAGGTGTCGCCAAGTTTTTCAACCTTCTGCGGTGATCCAAGAACTGTACCACCCTGAAAAAAGTTACGGATAAACAACTGTTAGAAAGATCATATAACTACGAGACAGCCATGTGTTTCTATACATAAAAATAAAACAATTTAATTGATTAACCAGACTCGGTGAATTTATACTTTATAAATTGAATTTGAATCGTTGGAATTTTATACTTATCCATGAGTTTTGTCGCTAACGACCCAGGTTTCGCCTTTCGGCATCATCAGGCAATACAAGTGCACGGATGTACTTGAACTGAGAGTCATGGAAATGTACAAAATTCAAACGATTCAAATTTGATATTGAAATTCCATCAAGCACCCTCAGTCGAATTTCTTAATTAAATTTATATTGTTCAAGTTATTTTACTTATGACTATCTGTAATTATAGATGTGGTACTATTATCCATACATTAAAAAATTTGGTAAAATATCAAAAGCTATTTTTGAAAATGTATTAAAAAGTGCAAATACATTTTTTTTTTCATCAATAAATTTTAAATCAACCATGTCGTGGCTGGTGGCAGAATTTGGAACTAAAGTAATCAATGTGGCTCAGTAGCTATTGAACACTATCTTAAGTACATATTTATCAGTTTTGTGATTTGATAATTACACGACTCCGATAAATGTCCAAAATATTACTGTCAATCTGTACAAGCCTTTCCAATTTTTTAAAATGTGTAATTTCAAAAATTAAATCATACGTTGTTAAATGATTTAGTCTAGTTGATAATCAACTGTTTCTACCTCCTACAGTCAAGTGTTTGAATCCCTAAATAATATACATCTGTATAATAAATAATTTTATTTATATTTCATAGTGTTAAAATTTTTTATGTATACATGTAATATAACTTCATGATAATATTTTGCACAATAAGAGATCTTGGGAAAATTTCGAATATTAGTAATAGCTATTTCAGAATTTGGCCTGCTGTATGAAGCGTATAATTCTTGAATACCTAATAATATTACGGCAAGAATTTATTGTGTTTTCGTGTGTGGGGGTAGCTGGGTTGAGAGGTGTGCCAAATTGCTGGATTTATCAACACACACGACACAGCTGGCAACACTCAACGCATAGTCACAATTTCAAAATAAGAACCAGTATTTTTTTATTATACCGACTCCAAATTGGAGCGTAGCATTGGCATTTACCTTCTGCGTTTAAGATTTGATGAACAGAAATGAAAATCCCTATATGAATTGCATTTAATGCATTTCATATAGGGACTGAGGTGGGCGCCTGCAACATTTTTACTGAATACAAGTTTTAATTTTTTATTAATTAAGTATATACATTCTAATTATTTAATTTATTTATGCGTGTCAATATAATTGGCTTCGGTTCCCAGTCTGGGCAGTTTCATTCTCCAATTGAATTATTGATTCGGAAATATGGATGTCAGTTTAAGTACATTCGAACACTTGAAATGTCTGAAGATGCCGAAAGGCGAAACCCAGGTTTTAGGCGACAAACTCATGGAAAAGTACAAAATTCAAACAATTCAAATGGATTG
This sequence comes from Himalopsyche kuldschensis, assembly GCA_028554975.1. NCBI lineage: Eukaryota > Metazoa > Arthropoda > Insecta > Trichoptera > Rhyacophilidae > Himalopsyche > Himalopsyche kuldschensis. The sequence continues at coordinate 7,347,655 of JAHFWI010000005.1, forward strand.
TGTTGTCCGAAATTCCCTCTCATGCCAATCCGATTCTAAAAACGGGAAATAGCGAGAGCCATTAGCCAACCACAGTACAATTGTTTCTATCCCTACTCTCTTCGAAAAAGAGAGGTGGCGACTGAGTAACAGACAGTTCTCGTAGAAAACTTCTGTTGAGATAAACTCCATTAGGAGTATATATGCTCTGCGAGGTTGAAATTAACGCGGGTCAAGCGTGGAAAAGTTAATTACCCCTTCTACTACTTCAATAAATTTTCTATTGCATACAATTGCACAATATTTCATACGGTAGACATTACCGGTTGTGCCTATATTACGGATGGATATGAAGAAGTTAATGATAAGCTGTTCAGCCTTAACAGTGTTAATTTGTACCGAATGCTGCACAGCTCAGAAAAAATGATTACACTACAGATGGTTGATAATATACAGAAGTGATTTTTCAAAAAAAAAAAAATTTTATCCATGCATATAAATAATGCATTAAAAAAATAACTAGTCCTGATCTTAATAAATTATTTGTGGAATATTTGAATACATTATTTTTTTTTATAATGCCTTTCCAAGTTTCGACAGTGGACTCCTAAAATGTGATAATTAACATTGGCAATCATTCTGAAAAATAAGAATGGACGATTGAGTCGTAAAAATACATTGTAAAATATAATTAATAAGAAACTCCTATTGCAAATAAGAGCAATGCTAAATAAGGCAGATTTAAGCCAGGTATCTTATCTCCCAACTCAAAGAGTACAACAAAACAGCATGAACGTTGTTTTGTACGTAAACAATATTGATGAATTTACTTTTCATATAAAAAGAAAATGACCATAATCTGAGCGAAACCAGTGATGTTGTCAATGTAGTAAAAAAAAATTGAATATATAATAACAATTGTTTTTCCCGCCAAAGATTAACGTTATTAAATTACTGAATTTATCAAATGATTTCGCGCCAATTTTTTTTTAAATTATTTGAAAAAATATATTTATTCGAATGCTTGCAATACCAATGGAATTATTACAACATTGAGTAGAATATATTTTTAGACGTCTAATGCCGCAATGTTTATTTACCTATAAATAGACGCGATATATATTATGGAGAAATATTCGATTGGCGCACCGAACGAGCGAAATAATAAATATACGTTTTTAATTTATTCGTAATAATAAACGGAGCATAAACAATTACCCATAATGTCTATGGAATAATAAAGTAAGTGCGCAACTACAGCAATCAAGCAAAAGATTAATATGAAAGAAAAAATATTATGCTCGTTGAAAAACAAAACACAAAACTATAAATAGCCATAAATGTAACACATTAAAAGAAATGGCGTGTATTTTGACACGCGCAAAATTTTCACATTGAATAAAAAAAAAGATTTTTTTTTCCAAATTCAAAAAGCAACGCCACAATCTTCGAACGAATCACGCAATAAAGCGATATGTCAAATAAAAGACGATCGATATCGCAGATTTTCCCTTCTAATAAATTATTCAACAGCCTATTACTTACTTTAATAAAAAAAAATAGCTAGAACGTTCAAGTTTATAAAATAAGAATTCGACGAAAAACAAATGATATAATAAATGAAACAATATTTTATGTTACAAACGGTTCGAAAAGGTTGCAAAACCTCGTGGATGTCACGCTTTTCCCATAATTCATAATTTTTTAAATTTAGAAGAAGGCTGTGTTGCTATATAAGAAATATCAAAACGACAGACGACATTCAAAAAGTACTGTCATTAAATAAAATTTTAACGGGTGCCGTAAAAAGGATGGTTCCAGAAAAAAATAACCTCGCGGTCACATTGCATTCCAAATTCAAAAATAATTACTTCGTATTCCCTGGAGGCAGTGGTGTTGCTATGACGCGGAGTCCTCCGTGAAATAAATAAATAACCACAAACACAAGTACATACAACTGATACGAGAAAATGCAGCAGATGCTATAATAATATTCGCGGCTTATTCAAAAATCGAACGCGGCACGGTATGGGTTTCCACAAAATGGTGGCGGATATATCCCAGGCTTCCAGAGACCGGCTGTAACTGAGGGAGATTTCCTTTCGTCGGGCGGCGTGTGATTGTATTGTCGGTCTGTGTAACGGACGAAAATAGCCCGTTCCTGATTTAGAACGAAAAGTATGGAAAACACACCGTCCCTTGGCTCGAGAGAGTTCCTCTCGGCTCGGATGCCACAGACAAGAAGCGAATGCACTCCGCCCTGTCTCTGGTCCGGAAATAGACCGCGGAAACGGAGAAAGCGGGAAATGCTGTGTCGATTTGATTATAATTTGATGAATGGTCTCATATAATTGGGTGGCAATTTGCTTGAATACTTAAGTCGAAAATCACGTGCCGCGAACACGTAGGAAGATTTTCTTTCGTCCAACATTCAATAGTTTCACGCTCATTACACAGATGGCGGTAATGTAAATGTAATTTTCGTGAGATAAACTCAGTCAAGCACATTCAGCCAAATTCAACAGCTTTCTGTTTTATCCCACAAAATATAGAAAATTTTCTATTACACATACAAGTATACATCTGAATTTGATTACATGTATCAAATTTTAAATATTGAGTCGTCATTTACTATTCAACATGAAGTAAAATTTAATTTTAAATTGTGATCTACCAAAACGAAAAAATAATTCGGTCGGTCAAAAGTAACTCTGGCAATACATTTTAATCATACATGGGCATCTACCGGCCCGCCGGGCTATTTTGTCCAGCCCTTATACATCTGGGCAAAATAATTGAAAAAGAAATTAATAGTTCCATGGAGGATTTTTTTTAAAAACCATTTTCCTAGTCTATCAGCTCATACAAACAACACATTTATACAGTCGTGGCAATAGAAATCCGCGCACCCTTCACAATTCTATTCATTTGCGAAAATTTCCTCGAAATCTTTATCGATTTCCATTTTTTCCCTTTCCGATAGTAAAGTAAACTAATAGCCATATTTTGAAAAGCATGTGAGATTTGAAGGCTTCGACGGCTGTTTCGGATTTCTTTTGGTGCGACTGTAATTCTTATGGAGATGAACTGAAGGCACTAATAGAGCAATATGATAAAAGGCTTGCTGACTTCCAAAACAAAGACTCCACATTCGCTATATTTGCTCGTCCGATAGATTAAGATGTAAAAAATGTTCCAGCAAATTTGCAGATGGAACTTATTGAGCTTTAGGGGGATTTATTGCTAAAACCACAATTTAACAACATTGCTTTGACGGATTTTTATAAATTATATTTGGTGGATGAAAAATATACAAATGTACGCGCATTTGCAATAAAAATCATTTGTATTTTCGGCAGCACATATATGTGCGATCAGTTTTTTTCAAGGATGTAACACATTTAATCAAAAAATTCGAACGAGGATAACAAATGAAAATCTTGAAAATTCTATTATTACTATCTTTAAGCAATATCATCGCCAATATGGAGAGTCTTGTAATTCAAGTACAAAGCCAATCTTACTTCCACACTCAACCACATTCAGCCACACTAAATTTTGTTATCAGTAATATTAATATTATGCCGTTCATTATATAAAGAAAAAATATATAAGATGTAGCAACGTGTTTTGTTGAATTAAATATAACTTATGTGTAGTAATTTGGTCCAGCCCTTGACTCGAAGACGGAATGACAATCCGGCCCCCGACCTAGGAAAGGTTGCCCATGCCTGATTTAAATTAAGTCCCGTATTTTCCCGGATTCTCATTTTGCAAGAGATATCATCTGACCATTGAAAATGCCTTGACAATTCTTGAAAAATTTCACGGTTTAATTGGTTAATTGAAATAATAAATTAGTGCGCTATTTTATTATTGTTCATTGTAAGCTTCCTAGAAGACTTATTTCAGTCTGCTTCAATTATCTAATATAGTAAAATTTTGAGTGTATGTACATTATGATTTATTTTATCCAAGCAACACGACAATCGAACAGTAAAATAAAACGGTCATCCGTCGAACTTTTCAACCACGAAACATGAAACCAATTTTTGAATTCAGCATGAACGCTATTGCATTTGAAAATATCAGGAAAAACAACACCAGCTCTGAGATCGGCTACGAGTTGTCTACGTCCAAAACGATACGGGTACCGTCAAACGGGGTCACTTTGCCTAAAATGTGGTATCTTTGCCTGGTCAATAAAGTGACATTAACAGAAACAATTTATAATATTATGTGCTCTTAGCGTATAGCCTTTTGCAAAAAATAAGATATTTATATATATAAAGGCTATTTCAATAGGGCCGCTCAAAATATGTTACTTTGTCCTGCTGAGTAGATTATTCATTGTTTAGTGGCCAAATTTGAGTCAACCAGTTTGGTAAATAATCGGCCAACACCTACCTGTACGTCATCAAAATACAATATCTGGTGAAAACATTGCTGCTGTGTGTGAAAGTGTACAGGAAAACCAAAGGCAGCTTATTTCTCGTTGTTCACAAGAACTTGGCTTTTCTGCGACTTCAACTTGGCGAATTTTGTATCGGGCCTTATGTCTGCACCCGTATAAAATCCAACTAACCAAGGAACTTCAGGTAAACGACCGCAGACAACGCCCGATTGGGTTCTGGAGCAGTTGGAAGTTTACCCAAATTTGTCAAAAAAGTCAACTTTAGCGACATGGCCCATTTTATAATGAATGGATATTGGCAGACATTTGATGCTATATTCCAAATTTAATGCCGTAAAATATACTTACAAATGAAATTAAAATTTAGTCGAAATCTCACAAACAACTTGTTTTATTTACATTTCAAAACTAAGCGTCATTATAAAAAGACCCTTTACATTCAAACAATTACGTCGTGAGGAGTTTAAGAAAAAAAGTGGACGAGGCAAAGACACCCCATATGTCAGGCAGTCACCCCATTTGACGGTACGTTCATTGTCAACAAATACACAGTCGTTTAATAACACATAAAGCAGTTAATAAATTATACTTGTTTTTAAAGCAATTCAATAATCTGTAAATGTAAATGCTCGCAGGAAATAATAACATGAGATGTTATTTAAAAAAAATAATTTGAATTTTATTAATGATAAATAAAAGTTTATGGTAGCTAGCTGTCAAAAGAAAATTCGCATTCTGAATTTGAAATTGTCTCTGAATTGTAAGCATTCTATTTTCGAAATGAAACAAAAAAACATCGCAGTATACAATTGCGTTCATTACTGTCGCCGATATTACATTTTTGCAGGATGTTCGTAAATTGTACACGTTCATCCGGAAAATATGCCAAAAAAAATAATCTTTGATACATTTTCACCAATAAAATATTCATTTTATTTAACATCGTAGAATATATTGAATTTATAAAAAAAACGAAACCGTTTTCATAAAACCGCGTCACATATAAACGCAGTTTATATACTGAAATATTGACGTATGAAATGTCAGAAGTTAGTATTAGCATATGTTTAAGGATTGAGAAATATCAAAATAGCTCCAAATAATCTAAAGTCACTGTTGATATTTTTACACTTGTGTATTTGCAGTGTATCTTTGTTCTCCTGCAAATTTTCCTGAAAATCACGCTGCTAACAACATTGGACGATGAATTAATTTTCAAGCCGATTGGGTTCTCAATTAAAAGAATCAATCAAAAGAGTCGGTAAAAATATAACGAATTACTGAGTGTGGCGACGCCTTGATCAGATGCTCTTGAGACACTCCGAGGTTTCACATAACGGATATCATTTTGAACGGATGTTACGTTCGAGGTAGAATCGTAAAATAAAGATAAGCGAAGTAGAAATAGAAAAATTAACAATAAAATTAGATGGATTCGGTGGTAACTTTGTGGAAGTTCATTTTTATATAAAATTTAAAATTACATATTGTGTGACTAATGGCGACAGGTTTTAGTTTTACCTCATTCAGAAGCATCATCAGACCTACAAGCTGGTCTGATGTGCTCTGGTATCGTCAGTGTAAGTCTAGTGATGCTTCTGAAAGAAGCGAAACACATGTCACCACAAGTAACACAATACGTGGAATAAAGTAAGTTTTGTTAAATTTTATAGAACTATAATACATGAGCTGAAACATAGTTCTGACGATGGCATGAAGCCGTAAAGTACAAAACAATTGTTAATTAGTGAGGGACTAAATGCTTTCATATTTTTACCTAATTATATTGGAGTTCTACCAAGTAAATAAATGCGAGTTCATCGTGAACTGGAAAGAAAAAATATTGAACCGTTGTATTGCGCCGTGTTGTCGCTGAGCCGTGCCAGTCACATTGCAGGCACATGGACTGCTAGTAACGCTACTATTTTATTGACTTTTAACGAGCGACAGCGCGTCAGCTATGTCATTTGAATTTCCTTATAACCAAGATGAAAAATGATTTACGTCCGGTAGTAGAAATTAACGTCCGATTATCCGAAACACAAAAATAATTATTACCGCGAGTGATTTGTTGAAAGTTCCCTTTCATCCTCAGGTAGCGCGCTCATAGCTCTGGAGAGCCGGGAATTTGGCCGGATCCCAGAATAAATGCATTTCCACTAAAATTCACAACAGACATGCGTTTCGAGTCGGAATTCCTTCTGGTCGGGCGTGTGCCCGTTTCGGCCAGCGTGATTTCCTTTACAACTCTGTGAAAAAGCGAAATCGCTACATAGCCAATTTTCTACACGTGTGTTAAATGATTATATTTATCCGATTTTGTGACACGAGTAACCATGATTTATGCACCAGTCTATATGGGAAATATATAAACTGAATCTAAGATGCAACTTGTGGTTCTCTATTGACGGTGATTCCAGGAAGCGTATCGAACAGTAGTAAAATATGGCCACAGATTTCTTACCAAATATAAACCTTTTTATAAAACTCTATTGCTTATTACAAACATATAATAAAAATAGTGTGACTACCAAAAATCACTGATTGACACCACTAGTTTCAATATATGAAAAAATAATAACATTTCTAAAAACAATAAGAGAATGGCAATAGATAATAGATGACAACATACTACCGCCGTACCGGTACGGCGAACTCCTCAAGGGGTTGATTTCAAGTGACATTAAAAATAGCATAGAGGTTTTCTCGCGCGGTTTAAATAATTCATCGCGTGACGCGTGATTGCTGTATGGCGTAATGCCGAAATAAAGAAACAGATAAATAAAAGATTATGAATTCTATTAAGCTGTTAATTAATAATTTTGTTGAATGATTAGACCAAACCAAAGCTCGCTTTGTGCGTAGCATGTGGACTCAATATAAGCATTTAACTGCTTTGTACTCAGTTGCTCAGCCACTCTTTTTCGACGACAGTAAGGATATTAAGGATATTATTAGTGTTTAGCAAATCGCTCTCGCTACGTCCCATAAGAAATCAATAGCTCCATTGACAAGTAAAACCGCCAAGCCTGGGTTTCGAGCCCGAGCGCTCCACGTAATATTTAGTACAAATTCTTTGTGGAAAGCAAAAAAAGATCGTCCGAAAATAAAAAAGTCACTATCGCTGAATGGACTCAACAGAAGCATTTCTACGAGAACTGTTTGTTACTCAATCTATCTTTATTGAAAAAGTCAGGATTAGTGGTAAGTAAATCGCCCTCGCTACGCCTCCCTTTTAGAAAGGTGTTGGAAAAAGTTTTAGGCATCATAGACAATTTCTGAAACTGTCCGTTCTGGGATTCGGACACGTCAGATTCGCAACCGAAGCCAAGTATGTTGAAACTCGACCACGGACTCGGAAATCGTGATTTTAGTTACACATATTATTTCTCAGCGACTAGATTTTCTGTTACTAAATCTCTCTTTATCGAAGATTTATTTAAGAATGTAAAGATGGGGCTTGGCCAGGATAAGTGGTTAGCAAATCGCCCTCGCTACACCCCGTTTTCGGGATAAGGATGCGGGAGGAATTTTTAGGCATCTCAGACCATGAAAGTTAGAAAAGAATCGAAGCAAATGACGTTGTAACTAGACCACGGACTCAGAAATTTCGATTTTAGATTTTAGTTACACGTATTATTTTTCAGCGACTAGATTTTCTGTTCGATAAAAAAGAAAGATTTGTACGATTTCAGCTACAACACCACACATAAAACCAAACACCAACCCACGCGTGAGCGTTAAAAAAAATGCACCGGTGATATAATAATTCGTCAAAAGTAACAAACACTGCACGCTTATGCAATGCAAAATTGAAGCATTCCCAATTCGACGCCGCTATATATTACGTACGCCTGCTAGAGGTCTGCACGGGACGAAATTTTAAAATTTCACCCGGCCCGAGCCCGACATTTTTCAACCTTGCCCGAAAAAAAACAACCAAACACTTACTAGAAATACATACTGAATAAGGGATCATATTATGAAATTCATTATGCGTATTGTACACACTCCTCAATAGCAGACATAATTAAAAAATAATATAGTGACGAGAGCAGTCATTAAATTATGACCAATGCGTGTTGTTCTATCGAATGGATGTGTTCATACGAGAAGATAAGGTTTTTAAATAACGAACAAGGCGTCGAAAAGATGACTTTAATAAGATTTAATACGTTTATTATACGGTAAGAAAAATAACAATGTATTTTAGTTCTACATAAATTATTTTATATATAAGTTGATAGCTATTTCGGCTTACGCCTTCGTCAGAACTAATACGAATAGTTCTGACGAAGGCGTAAGCCGAAATAGCTATCAACAAATATATAAAATAATTTATGTAGAACTAAAATAAATTGTTATTTTTCTTACCGTATTATAATGGAGTTCTACCAAGTAAATGCCTAATCAATCAATAATAAACGTTTATTATAGTTTTAAATTTAAGATTTACGATAATGGTGAGCTCATTCGGAAATAGTCAGATTTTTGTTATATTTTTTGTGTGCCCGGGCCCGAAACCAAACTCTCGTTACCCGGCCCGCGGGCCTAACCCGAGCCCGTGCAGACCTCTAACGCCTGCCGTCAGCTCTTACGTGGGAGACGTCTCTCTCGGGATTTGGACTGTCCGCGGCGCATGGCTACTTGAGCGTCGCAACAAATTGTCCAAGTCTTCACGTGGAATTCGCGAATGCGGAAGACGAGAATTGAAAATAATTAACATGCAGTCCAAGCCAAAATTCGGAGAATCGCGTTAATCTAGCGGCTGAGCATTGCAATACCAGCGCCGCCTAAATCGAGAGTCCTGTACTTTGAACGTTTTATCAATTGCAAAATAGCGGTGTTTTAAATTTAAATATAGAATAACGATATTGCAATATATTACAGCGAAATTATTTAAGAGCAAAGTTTCGCTGCAGCTAAGATTCATTTATTTAATGCAGTGATCGCCAAACGGTCGCTCGCGAGCTACCGGTAGCATTTTCAGTAGATCGCTCATTATATTGTACCATATTTATAAATTTGCCTAAGATCAAATTTTATCAATCGTTTGGTCTCAAAAACAGCAGTCTTGAAACATTTGAAAACAAATGCAGCATTATCAACATTTAAACAAATGACTGGAATACAAATTAAGTTTTGAGCTCTATTTCTACATATGTAGGTAAAAAAATCAAGATGATTCCAGGCCATCACTTAGGGCAGTGGTCGGAAAAGTGCGGCTCTTTGGCCCCGTCAGTGCGGCTCAGGCATTAATAATGAAATAATAAACAATTAATGCAAGGACATTGTTCGTAATAAGTGTTTGTCAGTAATTATTATGTGTAATTTAAATTTAAGGTTATTTTTCTTTCATATTATTTTTTTATAAATATAATATTTATTAAGTATACAATCGAGCTTTATTCAGTGTACCCATAACTAATGAAGGACTAAAATTATGTATAATAAACGTGTATTAAATTAATAGAGAGATTTGGCTCCCATTTTTTTTTTTAATCGTTGCAATGTTGATATTTGGCTCTTTGGCGAATAAGTTTGCCGACCACTGACATAGGGTAAATAAAAATTCTGCATTTAATTTAACGGCATAATAATATTTTCCGTGCATAATTTCTAAAATGCTATCTATTGGAAGAAAGCTAACTTTGCTTCCAAAGCCTTCATATAATATTGATTGAATTGGCATTTACTTGGTAGAACTCCATTATAATACGGTAAAAAAAATAACAATGTATTTTAATTTTTAATTCTACAGAAATTATTTTAAATATATTTGTTCATAGCTATTTCGGCTGACGTCATCGTCAGAACTAGTACCCTCATATATAAGTAGCTCATCAAACAATTTCAATTTCTGAAAGAAGCTCACATCCTTATTGGGTCAATTCAACCTCTTAGAGACATATAAACGTACTCATTTATTTCTACGTTTCCGGGGAGCCAAAGAACAGGTTTCACCATTAATCAATTTTATCTAATTTTTTACAGATACAAATTATTCTTTCTGAATTATTTGTTAAATATAAAATAGTAATTTATTCTTATGTGTTGTTTTAATTTAGGTAGAGTAGAGCTATACACAAGAAAGCGATTTTAAAACGTATTGAACTACTATCTTTATATACTATTTTCAAATTGATGTCTCTAAAAAATAACGTAAAATATGATTTTGTTTCAATTAATAAAGGCAAACTCAAAACTGGCAAAAATCGAGTTACATTTCTTATACCCAAATGGACCAAATTATTTTCTGTAATTTATTGACGCAAATACATTATATGAATAAAAAGAAAACACTCTCTGAGAGCGAAACCTGCCCTGATCAGTATGAGAAAGCATATAATTAATAAAAAAATAACATGTTGAAATAATAGTTCTTCACCTGATTGATGATTGTAATGCTAATGTGCGAAACCAGCCCTTGGTTTAACAACGTATTTTATGTGCAACAAAAACGTGTTATATTTATTGAATCGATATAATGCACAATTACGCGTATATAAAAAAAACCCAACGACCAAGATTGGCAGTGACCAACCATCATTTTCAATATTTTCTCTTTTCAAAGAAACACTCAAATTTTAAGGTATTTATCTATTAATTCAAGCATAAAAATGTTTTTGGCATAGATAATTTTTAATGCATGTGATAGAAAATATCGGTATCGATATATTCGCCCATCACACCTTGATATCTGAAGTGGGCGTAATCGTTATTTATTTTAGCATATCGATGGCTTAAAGAGAAAATTTCCTATCTCCGTTTTTGTCAATTGTGCAGGAGAGTGTAAAAACTGATTATTTTGAGAATGTAAAATTTTGTGTTATAAAAACAAAAAAAAACCATTTATTTGTACCACCGCTGAAAAACAACGGATAAATGACAGGTGACAATACAAAATGGCGGAGTTTTTAGAACTATCAAATTTTCTTAAAACGTTTTTACGATGCACTTAAATAAGTTTTGGTTATTAAAATTTTACGGGACATGCACATTGCATGATACAACAAGTCATTTCCTGCCAAAAGCGGAGTTAGCAACATTGCTCTTTAAGCCATATGATATCTCTTTTAGGGTGTTCACTGTCAATACTTGGTGGAAAGGCATTATAATAAAAATAATAATACATTTTTAGTACTTTTTCCACATAAAATTTATTTGATCAGGACCGGTTTCGCTCATGGGGAGCATTGTCAACTTACATTTACTTGGTAGAACTCCATTATAACACGGAAAGAAAAATAACAATGTATTTTAGTTCTACATAAATTATTTTATATATTTGTTGATAGCTATTTCGGCTTACGCCTTCGTCAGAACTAACAGAACGTCAGAACGTCAGCGTAAGCCGAAATAGCTATCAACAAATATATAAAATAATTTATGTAGAACTAAAATACATTGTTATTTTTTCTTTCCGTATTATATCTATGTGTGTAATACCTGTAGCGATACATTCTATTCGTTACTTATTGCAATTCCCGCGCGCTAAAGAGATGACGGCGATTTTATTTAAGGAAACACTAATTTGACAACGGATGTGATATAATTTTTGGGACGAAGTAAAGTCTTTAGAATGTCTGAAGAAACTTCAATAAACAGATTAACAATTCGTCCATAGCGATATGTGCCCTCAGAAACATTTCGATCCTTATAATATTTTGGCAAAGTATCTAATGAACTATGCATATTGTTTGGGCGGGTTATGCAATTTTATGTACGTATGTGTGCATCGTGTATTAGTTTTGTGGATGTCCTTGTCCTTGCCAGGGATTAATTGTTATCATATGCACTTCTCAATTATGTAGGAAATATAAAACTGATTTAAATAAATCCTATGTGCCGACATTCATAATTGCGCAACACAAAATATCCTATGTGACAACATTAGACCTGAGATATTTTTTCCGAGCACGAAATTGGCTTACAAATATCACAGGACAGGACGCACAGTAAATCTTACGTGCAAAATTCAAGGAAAATAGCCAGTTTAGATTTAAATTTTATATTAATTACACTTTTCTTTCATAAATAAGTTGTTGAATTCAACCCTACAATTAACAGTTTTTTAATTGATTGTCTCCTAATGTGCTTTTGTCCACATATGAGATGGTTTGCGCACATTTTTCGACAATGCGCTTTTGGAAACAGTTATAAAAAATATGGTTGGAATGCAAACCTTGTCAAAAGGCTAAAATGTAGAACTGGAAATTATGGACTTGTATATATTCGGATTTTCAGAAACGGGTGGATCGAACAAATATCCTGTCATAAAAAATGGGGCAGAAGATATTTATTCTAATCCTTGATCTCAAATAGGCGAAACATTTTTTGTTCCTTCAAAATTGATGTTGAATCCATGTGTTTTTACAGAATAAAAGTTTAAAAATACAAATGCATCAAAAATCATGTTTTAAAAAAATCAATACAATAATAAAAAAAATCGTTAATTCATCCAGATTGTGATGCTTATGGTTAAGTTTCGCAACTAACTTTTGTTCTGAAAAAAAGCGATACACACTTTTACTACGCGTCAGTCCAAAAGTTCATTCGTGCATTATAAATGCCCGAAGATGCCGATGGATGGGTAGTGACAAAAATCATGGAAAAGTACAAAATACAAACGAATCACTTTCGATATTGAAATTCAAGGACCTTCAGTCTTAGTCCTCAACTGTCACAATTTATTTTGACTTCAAACAATTTAATAAAAAATAAAAAGATTAAAACTAACATCTTAGATATTCCTCACCAAAAAATGTCGAAATATTAAATTAAGTATGCTCGTATACCTCATCGCTATCACCTCAAAATAGCCGACATTTTTCGCCGTACCGGAAATCGTTCGCCACACGGTAAACCGCTTATTTACTGGACCACGACATCTAGCAGCACGCGCGTCCAAGAGTTGGCCTATATTTAACTCCCTAGTATAGGAGGAGCCTCGACACTCCCGCAGCCAGGGCCCAAAATGCATTCATTGACCTTTCCAGCGCGCGCCGGCCAGGTGCAGCGCACATTCGTTCGCCAGCTAGACCTACGCAGCGGGCAAGGAGACCCAACTTAACGGTGGAATAGCAAACAACTATCTTGATAATATGACAAATTATGTCAACAGGATAAGAGATACTAGTGCCAAAAATAGTTCACTGTGGGAGAATTATCCGAACATGTAAAAAAGCAAGCGTGTTGCATTCAGTTGAATGAAAAACTGGTGACCTGTCTGGCGCGTTTGGGTAAATTGATGTCCCGCCGGAAAACTTTTGAAGTCGTTTGGATTTATCGTTTTTCTGCACCGCTCCAGCGATTGGAGCATTTTTTTTGCTAAGGTCGTCGAAAAAGTTCCAAATTCCAAAATTATTTTTAACTGCTTATTTTAGATTAATCTTTTGAGACCTTTTTAATTCACATGGAAAAGTTTGCAGTTTTACATATTATCTGTAATTCTTTAATTTAAAACATATTTTAATAATATTACTAGTAAACAGAAACTTATGAGGAAAAAGTAATGAAAATATCTCACATTCTCAGTTTGTCAACAAATGGATTCGACCAAATTTTAAATTTACCTCCTGATATATAAATGGATACTTAACTAAATAACTGAACTAAACCGAATAACTTAAAAATCGATAAAATAATTGGTTCCCCCTCCCCCTGCTTCACATTTCGTCACAAAACGTTAGCCCTTTTCTCCTTATCTTTAAGGACGAATTTATTCACGCGCATAATTCTAAAAAAACAGCTTTCTGAAGTCACGTGTTCTGTCAGTGTTACTTTATCTTTTTTGTGATCGGCACCCAGTCAACAAGAAAACATGTTGACGCACATAAAAACATATGAAATAATTTTTCATTGAAAAATTAATATCGGTGATATTATTGGAATGATCTGATAACATTTTATAGTAGACTAGCTGTACCATGCGCGCGTTGCTACGCCAGCAACTAAAATAAATTTGAAGGAAAGACATTACACAAATATTCAATTCAATTTGAGTCAATTTATTGATTTCGTTCATTTTGAAAAAAATGTGACATTGCAGCTTTTCGTTTCAATTCGATATCAATTTTTGGGGGAAGGGGGGTTGTTTGGCGGGGTGGGAATTGGGGGGCGTATGGGGGGGTATGCCAGAAACCTTCATAGAAGTGAACTCGAAAAATTCGTAAAGTTTAAAAAAAATGTAAAAAAGGTTGGGGGTTGGGAGGAGGAGTTGGTAGGCCAGAAACCATTGCGAGAGTGTACTCAATAAATTTGTAAAGTTTCACATCGATCGGTCGAGCGGTTTAGTAGTCCATAGCGGACATACATACAGACATTCATTTTTATATATATAGAATAGGTACTTTATGATACAATTTTAATGTCAATGTTGGAACTGCTGAAAGCCGTTATTATTTCTATGGTTAGTTGAATAATCGAAATTTGGATAATAATTTATTTGTTCTCGCTTATTTTTTATTTGGATATATATAACACAGTTATCAGGTAATACCCAAACAAACCCGATATATAAAATATCATTTTATATAGATAATGTATCAATATAAAATGTATGTAGATAGGATTTTATTACATATTTATACTACTCGTTTTGAAGGATGTCGAAGAAAATTTATACTACGTTAGACAGCTTGAAATGTCATGGACTCACGGACCATCAAATAGAAATTTCCCTCGCACTCTATCATGTCAAAAAGCACTGTGTTGTGTATTTGGTTAGTTTTCGTGTTCGTTATGAGTCAAAATATTATCTTCACAGCTAATGACGACGGCAGTTCAAAGCTGCAGTTGTAACTTTACTCAGATATTGTATCTTCAATAATATCATATGGGTCCGCCATAAATAGCTCTGAGGCATTAGAAGCAGCATCACAACACGATTATCAGGCGCATTATAAACGATTCAGTGTTGCCAGAAATTAATTCGAAACTGTTAAAATACAGCAACACTAAATTATAAATAAAGATTAGCACATTATTTGGCAAGCGCAATTAATTATGCATACTGTGCGGTGAAAAAAATGCGGCCAATTTCGACTGAAGTAATAACTCAACGTGCTAAGTTTTCTGAACTAGAAAATCTCCTCGGCATATATGATTATTTTGACAAGCAAATCGAAATTTCACTAGACACGCGTCGCTCGCGTATCAAAGGACACAATCAATCAAATCTTTTTAGCAGGGCTGTAGAATCGTCGGAGTCGGAGTCGTCGCAGCATTTGGCCGGTGCCGTACTAGGAGTCGGAAATTTCGAACTTTTTATTTATGCATATGTTGGTTAATATTTAATTGAATACACATAAATAATAGGAATAAAAGGAAAAAAACGTGACGATTTATTTTTTAGTCACGAGTCGGAGTCGTGTTTTTGGGCAATATTGGAGTCGGAGTCATGTTCTTGGTCAATGTTGGAGTCTGTTTTTTAGCGACTTCACGGCCCTGCTTTTTTTAGTAAACGAGTCACTCGTTCGTTTCAAATTAAACCATTCCATTAAATCCTACACAATTCAAATTTGAAATTCAATCAAGCACTTTTAGTCGAAATCCTAAAATACTTATACAGTGGAACCCCGATCTTACGTTCTCACATCATACGTTTTCCCGCGTGGTGCGTTCTTTTTCTAAAGTCCCGGCATTTAGTTCATATATAAAACTTTCCGCATTAATCGTTTGTTTTATACGGTCCCTTGAAAAACGTAGAATCGGGATTTCACTGTATTTAACATTATTTTTCACAGCTTGGCATACTGAATTGGTTTATTGTTTCGTACGGCGCTATATTATAATCTTATGCAATTTGAAAATCATTTAGTATTTACATTTCGAACAGACTTCATTGCGGTAACCGCTGTAAAGTTTCAAATTTAGAATCACAAAATTTGAAATCAGTTATTTGAAAATAGAAGAACTGTGTTGAAACAATTTTAAAAAAAATCGTTAAATTTACGTATTGTGTTGCGCAACGCCTGATTGAATAGCGGCTTGATGACTTCTTGAGCGTTAATGTACAGTTTTCTCCGACAGATCGCAGGAGGCTATTGACATTGACCGTGGCGCGAGACTCGGCCGGAGTGTTAAAGTTTGTTAGCTCGAAGAATAGTTGCGCAAACTTTTGGCAGGCGATGAAAACGCGGCTGAGTTTGTTCACGCAGCAAGTGAGGGGAAATTTTGGCTAGACGTACGCAGTGGTGTTACCTGTCTGTCGAGCACGATTAGAGATGATACACGAGATAATCAATTTTATAAATAAAATAAAAATATGAATTCTGTAGTGGGTTATCAACTTCTCCCAACCCATCTGCAAATCTAAAAAATACCAACGAACCCGACCCCTACATTTTCATTAAAAGGTCTTTTAATAGATAACAATTCAAAATTGAGGATTTCGTGCTTGATGGAATTTCAATTATGTCAGTTTCAGTTTCAGTTCATTCATTCATTCACTTGAAATGCCTGAAGATGCCAATAGGCGAAAACCGGGCCGTTAGCGATAACATTCATGCAAAAGTTTAAAACTTCAGACGATTCAAATTGATCAAAATATACTCAACGTCGTTGGCTTCCGTGACGGACCGCCCGGGTTCGAGTCCCGGTACGAACAGTTGAGTCGATAAATCGATTGTGTTCGAAGGCAAAAAAAAAATTCTCACTTTTCCGATCCCAAAAAGCGGCGCGCAGCGAGAGCGATTAGCTAACCACTAGTCCGTTTATCGTCTTCGTATCCTTTCAATCCCTACTCTCTTCAAAAAGAGAGGTTGAGCAACTGAGTCACATTCAGTTCTCGTATAAAAAAAACATGTTGAGATAAACACCGAAAGGTGTCCATATGGTCCAAGTTAGGAGCGTATATGGTAAAAAAAATAATAATATTTAATGCTTAGCAATAAGGATCCAACCGAATATTTGCATATTACTGTCATACAAAAATACTAAGCCACTATAAGTCAATAAAAAAAAGTTTTTCGGCGCTCCCTTATATCTCGGAACAATCTATTTTGCATATTTAAACACTTCAATACTCGTTAAAAAAGTTAAACGTCTCGTCATAGATATGATAAAATTTATACGAAATTCATGGTGACCAGACCAATCGGCACATAACAAGTTGGCACATAGACAATTCAGCACTTAGACAACTTGATAAACCACCCCTATTTTTATTAGATCTCCGTCAAAATACTGCACGAAGGGGTGTTTTTATGGAAGAAAACACCTTCTGGCACACTAGGGGAAGTGAATGCCTGGGAAGTGAATACATAATCGGTCCCTGTGGCTCAGTGGCAAGAGCTTTGTCCTAGCGATCAGGCGACCCGAGTTCAATTTTGCACATAGATTTTTCAATTGAAAAAAGAGATCTTGGGCTGGGTGTATGTTATTTCGTTGATTTTGAAAATAACTGATTCATTATTTATCATCGAGTTAATCTCGTATGACTTTCACAATTAAGAATGTGAATGCATTGGCAAGCTGAATACAAATATTTTTTAATCATTTTAAAAAAAATAATAACGTAAAATTTGCATGCCATAATCATGTCGTTATTACAATCTAACATAGCCAGCCATATCCATATCTAGCTCCCAGAACAGAATTACGATTAATTGATCGTAATTAATTGGCCGTTAGATAAATGTATTAAAACAATTAGAAATTAATAGATATCATCAATGCAATGACTTTTTTAATGAGCAAACAAACATTAATCCAACATCAATACTCAGATCATTACAGATAGCTAATGCCATTTTACTAATATCATCTTGATGTAAAACTAATGTACGTTCATTACCACTCATAAAAACCCAGATTTGCTTTCATTTCCAGAAAATCATAATATCAATTTGTCACAATTCAAGCATTATTATGAAATAACCATCAGCAATATATTATTTTTGTAGAGCTCAAATACATTTTTTCACTGTATTAGGTACAAAAAGGAAATTTTCTTTTTGTCAAGGTGCCGAATTGTCTATGTGTCAACCTCTCATGTGCCGACTTGACTTGCCGAGTTATCACGGATCGAAATTCATATATCGTATTTATATCACAGGGTGACATTGGTATGCCGATACTTCGAATTTAATGCATGGCTTTCGTGCACTTTCTGTATCAAATAAACGGAGTAATCTATCTTATATATAAAAATCAATGTTTGTTTGTTCGTATTTTATACGTTGCCATACCGTTCATCCGATTGCGATGAAACTTTATCAACTTATTGCTTGCACTTGCGCGAAGGTTATAGGCATAGTTAAATTAACTTTCAGTAGGTGGCGCGTGTGTCGAACCATAGACAATCGGCAAAAGACAAACAGCAAATGTCTAACGGCAAACGTCATCTATACCGACCAATGTTAGTGAAATTAAATCGATATAATTTATCTTAAATATTGTGCAACCGAGAGCACTTCAATAAACACGAACACTGTCTTTCTTTGAGTCGCATTGCAACGCTTGCCGGGTAGCGGCTAATATATAATAAAAACGCTGTAACTGTGAATTTCATGCATGGCTTTCGTACGTTTTCTTTATCAAGGAAACGGGGTTATTAATACATAAACCTTGCGTACCGATTAGGCTAGGTAATGTTCGATATTAAGAGTGCAGGTTGAAATATGCACCGCCTTCTATCTTTTATAGCCATGTCAACGGCACGAGAAGACGACCGCTCGATAAAAACTTCATATTTCCATCAGAAAGCGCAATGGGGTGCCCCACACCGCCTCGCAGATAAGCACGCAACTGGGCCGTATAATTTTCACGGCCTTGGCGTTTCGCTCTCGCGTAGTCGGGCATAAGCAATACTCGAAATAATAGCCTGTCCGCTAAATACGTTTAAAACGGAAAATGCACCCTGTCAGAATTTTGACAAGACGGCGTTCCAAATAAAATAATGTTTCATTTCACGAAACACGGCTGTGAGATTTAAATAGTTTTGTCAACTGAACACGAGCGGCCGGCATCTAAGAGTGGATTTTGCATTTGATACATTTTCGGGGAATCATATTTATTATGAAAAGCTTTTCATTATATAAAATACATAGCTTAAAATAATAAAACATTTTAGTACTTTTTCACAAAATTTATTTGATCAGGGATTGAGGTTTCGCTCATGGCGAGCATTGTCAACTGATCAAATGCTCGCCATGAGCGAAACCGGTCCTGATCAAATACATTTTATGGGAAAAGTACTAAAATGTATTATTATTTTTATTATAATGCCTTTCCACCAAGTATTGACAGTGAACACCTTAAAGGTAATACATAGCTATTCCGTTTTTGTCAATTGTGCAGGAGGGTAAAAATCATGGCTGTGGAGACGGTAAAAAAAAGTTCGACTCCGACTCGAGCATTTACCAAAACCACGACTCCCGACTCCAACATTGACCAAAAACACGACTCCGACTAAAAAAGATTAATATCGTCACTTTTTTTGCCTAATTTTCCTATTTATGTGTATTCGATTAAATATCAACCCTACCAATCCGGCCAATAGCCAATTTGACATGTTATATGCAAAAATAAAAAGTTCAAACTTTTCAAAATTTCCGACTCCGAGTACGACTCCGGCCGAATCGCCGCGACGACTCCGGGCAAAAAGCCCCGACTCCACAGCCCTGGTGGCAACACACCACGTTAAAGTGAATATCAAATTTGATTTTGACCCCCATCGTACAGCAGAATAGCCTGATTATTATGGTATTTTCAAACCGATCGGAAAATGTTTAAAAAAGGACTTTCAAACGATTTATTTGTAATACGATGAGAAAAATAACAATGTATTTTAATTCTACAGAAATTATTTTATATATTTGTTGATAGCTATTTCGGCATTGTTATTTTTCTCACCATATTATAATGGAGTTCTACCAAGTAAATGCCAACTCGATCAATAGATTTATTTGTACCACCGCTGAGAAACAACGAATGAATGACAGGTGACAATAGAAAATGGTGGAGTTGGATAATTAGCAGAGAAGGTTTTTGAAAGACAATGGACTTATCAAATTTTCCTAAAACTTTTTTCCGATACACTCAAAAAGTTTTTGGATATAAAACTTTTACTGGACATGCACATTGCATGCTACAATAAGATGGCATTACCAAGTCATTTTCACCCAAAAGTGGAGTTAACAAAATTACTCTTCGTAATAAGCAATCGATATAATGAATATGACCACAACAATCGTGGCAATCATTTCAATGAACACTGGGTGTGTAGTGTTTCCCAAAGTGGGGTACGCGTACCCCACGGGGACGAGAAGATTTTGGTAGGGTTACGCGCTACACCGGACTTAGCCTAAAGAGTGTAGTTTTATACTAGCTGTACCCTCCGCGCGTTGCTACGCCAGGATTGGGGGGTGGGTAGGGAGGGGTGTACGCCAGAAAGTTTCGCGGAAGTGTAGTAGAAATTTGTAAAATTCGATATCAATTTTTTGGGGAGGGGGTTGTTTGGCGGGGTGGGGGGGTTTGAAGGGGGGCGTATGAGGCGGGTATGCCAAAACTTTCGAAGGTGTGAACTCGAAAAATTCATGAAGTTTAAAAAAAAAAAATTTTGGTGGAGGTTGGGGGGAGGGGTTGGTAAGCCAGAAACCATTGCGGGAGTGTACTCAATAATTTTGTAAAGTTTCACATCGATCGGTCGAGCGGTTTAGTAGTCCATAGCGGACATACACACAGACATTCATTTTTATATATATAGATAGATAGATAGAAGATGGTTGAACATTCAACACATGTTTCATATTTTAACAGAGAAAGTATTGAAATACATCTTGCCTCTTCCTATATCATACATATGTGAAGTTGCTTTCCCAGAATTTGCAAAACAAGGAACAAGCTTTTGGATGTGGAATAGCATCTCAGATTAAAAATAACCAGGGAATCAAATTATGATGATCTGTCGTCTCAACATAAACAACTTCACCCTTTTCATTGATGAAAATACTTTAAATACCCACGACTTTAGAAGTTCATTTTAATATAAAATTTAAACGATACTTCAGACGATCTCACTGTCGCAAAGATAGCTTCAGTAAAAAAAAATGATTAAAAAAAACATATTTTTATCTGAAACAACCTAAGCAAAAGTAAGATTATATGAAGATAATCATTCGCCCCTGAAAGAGGCGAAACACGTTTAACGAATTGTATTTTGTAAGTTATTTTATATGATTATAATAATTGTCATTTATAATGAATAACTTATTCCACATATTGTGCTACTTACTATTCGTGACATCTTCAGACGATCTCACTGTCGCAAAGGTAGCTTCAGTAATAAAATGATTAAAAAAAACATATTTTTATTTGAAACAACTTTTGCAAAAGTAACATTATCTGAAGATGCATCTGAAAAAGACGAACCACGTATCACGAATAGTATCACAATACGTGGAATAATCCAAGTTTTTTTTATATGATTTTCATAATTGTTATTTATAATACAACTAGCTGTACCCTGCGCGCGTTGCTACGCCAGCAATTGTAGGGTGATTGGGGGGTGGGGTGGGGGAGGGGTGTACGCCAGAAAGTTTCGCGGAAGTGTACTCGAGAAATTTGTAAAAATCAACTGTTGGGGGGGAGAGGGGTTGTTTGGCGGGGTGGGGTTTTGGGGGTTATGGAAGGGGTATGCGAGAAACCTTCGAAGGAGTGAACTCGAAAAAATTCATAATGTTTTAAAAAAAAAAAGGTGGGTGGAGGTTGGGGGGAAGGGTTGGTGGGCCAGAAACCATTGCGGGAGTGTACTCAGTAAATTTGTAAAGTTTCACATCGATCGGTCGAGCGGTTTAGTAGTCCATAGCGGACATACATACAGACATTCATTTTTATATATATAGATAGACTATTGTTTACGTTTTTTAATTGTGAACGAATTTTGTTTTTCGCCAATTATTATTTTGGCTATGTCTTGATTGCTATTAAGTTAAATGCGATTTTTTTGACAAGGGATACTCGGTGTTACGAAGATTATAGAAAAGGGACACAGGTGTAGAAAGTTTGTGAAACACTGTGTTAGGGTATGTGCCAATTATAATCAGTACCGATCCATATTGTGTGTAATGAAAGCCTGGAAAGTAAGCAAAACGGTAAAATAACATACACGTTATTTCTCATGGCAAAAACCATGCCCAAATGGTGTTGCCGCACGATAAAATCACCAAAAGAAGCGGTCATGAATGTTTCGACAGCCACGCAAACTTTTCCTACCAAAATAGACCAAAACTTAATAATACTTCTGGCGAAAGAAAACTCACAGGAAATAATTCACTCACGTCTGTCACACTGAAGGACTTTGGCGACTTTGTTTTTTTTATACACTCGTGTCAAAAAAAAAATAAACACCTGAGTTATTTTAATTTTTAACGATTTTTTTCGTTTGTTGGAAAGGTCGTTTCGAAAGTAGTTCAATGTGTTTATTTTTTTTCGCACATGAACGAAAATTTAGTTAAAATAGAAAAATATCGAAGGCGAAATAAAACTGCATTTGGATGACCGTGGGAATGTATATATGTACGTGGAAATGAGTTTTTTAGAAAAAAACAAAATACTAAATTTTAAAAGATAGCGGCGGATGTTAAGCTTGTTATAGATTGCAGGACCGTCCAGGTTGTCTATTATATTTTACACAACCACACTTCAGTTCTGAGTCAAAAATACAAATTGCAATATTATAATAGTAGCTGCATCAAAATATATATTTTAGCTATGCTCTTAAATTCGCTATATTAGGCAACTTGAAAACAACACGATGTGTCCACTTTGCAGTGTAAGTGGAGAGTGACGTTTTTCTATTTCACGCTGTAATTTTCAATTTCTTCATAATATAATATTTCCAATATATACCAGTTGAAATAAATAAAATTGAGATAAAATTGGACATGTTTGACGTTAAAATACAAACGTGGCCATCTCCATGACAGATGAAACTGAGTTAGTCACATAGTTAATTATATTGTGCTCCTTTACAGATTAAAAGGTTTCCGTTAACCAATTATGTTTGAGCAATAGATATTAATCTAAGTTTGGTTTGTAAATACTGGATGGAGATGACTCAGTCTGAAAAATATTACATATGTTATGATTATTTTTTAAGAAAAAATGACCATATAACCATGTTTGGAATAAATACCATCCAAGAATCTCAAAAAAGTCAGTATTGGGATTGAATTGCTTTGTTTGTTGGTTTGATGCTATTTCCATGACACGCGGTTAGGTTAACTTTTTTCGTATGCTTTAGCAAGTAGTAAATCATTACATATCACGTGAAATGACATATGGTAATGAAACGTATTTTTGTTAGATATAGTTTGGATATGTCGACTTTTGCTGGCATAATATACATAGGTAGGCAGATAGTATATGTTACAGATATCTTCGGCTGACGGCCAACCTAATTTTGTTCCATTATCATAGTTTCAAATCGCACAAGAGTAGACAAATAATTATCACTTTTTTACCATTATACAAAAGCGTTTCTCGATTTCCAAAAGATCCTCGGAATAAATTTAGCTATCTTACAGACATTAACCTTTCTGAAACGTCGGCACTTCTAAGCGCGTTAAACTGGTAAACAAACGAAAATAAACGCGATCGGTTAATCTAGTAGCAGAATAAAGAAAATATTCTTTTAGCACGGATCTCTATTTAAAATTTCTAGAAAAAACACCGACAAGCAAAAGTGAATATGAGCAAACCATTCGGTAGGAAAATGCTTTCCTGACTGTTTACTATTTGGCTAAATATACAAAAACACAAAATACCTAAAACTGAACTCGGTCCGCGCGGTTATGATTTTACACACTTAAATAACTCATTAATCACATCAATTTGTACGACGATGAGGTGGTGGAATATTTTTTTTGGAATACCGCACTTCTTCGACAGTAAGACAGAATAAATAAATACCTTATTCAAAAGGTTTTTAGTGTCGCTTTAAGACTTCGCTTGAAATTAAATGTTTTCATGGTGGCTTCTTGTATTATTTTTCTATATACATTCATGTCCGCTGCCAATTTGGAGCATATGGCGTCTCTAACGGAGGTGTATCAACATATTTTTCTACGAGAGCCATTTGTTACTCAAGGGAAGGAATTTGTCGACAACACAATCACGAATCCACGCATCTAATAAAAAAAATGCCGTTCATACTGGGACTCGAACACGCGAGGTCTGTCACGTAATCCAACGACGTAGACCACTGCATCACGGACGATTGGTAATTTAAGAACTATGGTTACATCTTATAATTAAGTTTACTGGGTGAGTGAAACTCAAAAGTAGCCCGTTGAAACTTATCTGAAATAGCTATGAGTGAATAAATCTAGAAGCAAATAAATGACAATATTAAAATGATTCCGTGTTAATCGACTACGTATAAATAATGAAAACAGGAAAATTATGATACGGTAAGAAAAATAACAATGTATTATAATGGAGTTCTACCAAGTAAATGCCTACTCAATCAATAGGATAATTATGTTCAATATGTATCTGTGATCGAAAGAGATATAAATAATCATGAAAGATACTTACAGGTTGACAGCTCTGGATGCCACCACCCCCGAAGAAGTATTCTTGTCCATAAGCGACGATCGACGTGTGCCATATTCCATCAACTTGACGACCTGTTAGGGAAGACGAAGAAAATTGCCATTAACTACTCAAAGTGTTTCTTACTACAAGATATATGTAATCATAAAATTCGGTACAGTGTCTTGTATAAATTAGAATTTTAATACTGGAACGTAACAACCGATATTCATTGAATTGATTCAAAATTGATATTATTCTTGAATCAATAAAAAATATTAAAAAATAGCCACAAACGTCCAATTAAGTAAGACAGTGTTCGTAACGAGTTCTTACTCAAATCTACTGGCATGTACATCTGAAAATTTAAAACAATTAAGCATATTTTTTCTAATGCCCATCTGAGCCGAATAATTGTCCTATTGTAACACAACACGCCGTTAGCTCAAATTTTATTTTTTTGCCAGCGTTTATAGTTTGATTATTAAAACAGCAAATAATAAAAAAAAAAGGAATCTGGCCCATTCCAGGGCTATGTTGGAGGATATAATATTATTACGGTGGTATACGCCAGCGCTGCTCAAAATTTTAACGTGGGCGGGCCGGGCCGGTATATATTTTCAAGGTTACCCAGTGACCCGTTTCATTTTTTAAATAAAAAAGTTCATACACATAATTTTACTAAATGTCCTTGTGGTGCCGCCGTCCAATTTCTACTGGATATTTATTATTACTTAAACTCTTACTTAGACTCGCATATGTAAGTCGAAACAAAAGGTAAGTTAGAGTTTTCAGTGCTATTTCATACAAATCTGAAAAAATTGTTTGCTTGTATTTGAATGCGGTCTGACGTATGAGTAGCACTCGTATACGCCATTTACTCTGTACTGATTTCGTAGAAATATCATGTACCAATATATATCAGGAGGTAATTTTCAAAAGTGGTCAAACCATTTGTTGAAAAACTGAGAACGTGAGATATTTTCAATACTTTTTCCTCATAAATTTGTGTTTGTTATCAATATTTTTAAAATATGTTTGAAAATTAAGGAATTACGGATAATGTGTAAAAATTCAAACTTTTCCATGTGAATAAAAAAATGTCTCAAAAATTTAATCTAAGACTGGCAAAAAAAAATATTTTGGAATTGACCACTTTTGAAAATGACCTCCTGAATATGCTCTGTTGAAATCAAAAAAGTCTACCGATAATAATAATATATTTAAATAATTAATCGCAGTTATTTGTTCTTATCGAAAGTACAGCACAATTATTATGTACTATTTATTACAAGTACGAGAATAAAGGAAAAGAGCAGGGTTAAATTACGGGGTCTCTGATTAATTTCGGTCGTCAAACGCAATAAAAAAAAGGTTCTCATCTTTCAATATCAAATATCTGCGTTAAGTTTACATCGAGTAACACCATTTGAGAAACGCTGGAATAATTCAAATGTAACAATCTCCCATTTACGAAACTTCAATTAGATATACACACTGTTTGTCATTAAATGTAAACAACGGACTAAGTCAAAGGGCCGAATTTGAAAACATTGAAGAACGCAGATTCTACATACAGCCATCAATCCATCTTCCATACATGCCTGCCAAATTTGCGACTGATTCAAAAAGATATATTACCTAGACTTCTATACCGAAACATATCGACGAATAAGCATTCAAAATAAATATATAGGTACAAGGGGTATGATGAAATAAATATTAAGAATTTTAATCAAACACAAGTTAGCTTCGAGCTGTCAGTTAGTATTATTTTATGGCAAAGCAAAACTTATAAGGCACTCAAAAAACATGTGTCATACAATGACAGATGAATCAAATTTAATACGTATGCCATACAATCCGTCTGAGCAAAATGCTACTTATATACATATGACGATTTTAATCAATCAGATAGATATTTCAAAGTAAAAAAGCTTTTTTATTTTAATGAATTAGTTGATAGTAAAAAACTAAAAAAAACAACACGAACTCTCTTTTAGGTAATTAATAGCACATATGAATTATTTAGGGCGTAGAATTATAAATATCGATGGCTTAAAGACTAATTTTGCTAACTCAACTTTTGGCTGAAAATTACTTAATAATGCCATCTTGTTGTATCATGCAATGTGCGTGTCCCGTAAAATTTTTATAACCAAAACTTATTTGAGTGCATCTTAAAAACGTTTTAGGAAAATTTTATAACTCCATTGTCTTTCTAAAACCTACTCTGCTAATTATCCAACTTCACCATTTTCTATTGTCACCTGTCATTCATTCGTTGTTTTTCAGCGGTGGTACAAATAAATCGTTTGAAAGTCCTATTTGAAATTTTCCCGATCGGTTTGAAAATACCAAAATAATCAGATTTTAACCCTCTTCTGCACAATAGAAAAAAAATATTATACACATCAAGTCAATTTTTAGATGTATTACTTTCGATTCAACCTTGATCAATTTGAAAAAAGAAATGGAACATTCAAATTCAAAATGCGGAATTCAGTTTACCGCCTTTTTCTATGTCAACAAATTTTTGAATTTGGATTATCAGCACATTTTATTTATTTACGTATTTATCATAGACAATTGCAGCAACCTAATATGTTCTAGAACGTGTTTCTGTAGCGTCATATCAATTATCACTGTATACACGTGCAAGCAAGTGAGTTTATCATTGCAACTATTTTCGGATATGTAAATTTAATCTGTCCAGAGAGACATTGAAAAAATAAACAAATGCGTCACCAATATGCCGGTCTAAAGGTGATCAAACCAAGAAAGCAACAACTGATCTGAAATAGCTGCCGCTATATTTAAGATACGGTGTATAGACCGAGTGGGTGACAAAAATTTTAAGAATTCACACTTGAGAGCGATCTAGAAAGGCGTCAGGAACCTGCGGGTCGCGAGCTCAAAAATGATAATTTAATTAGAAACAAAAAAGACAAATGGGCGAAATATTTTTGAAATTTTAAATCACTCTAGATTAGTGGTTTTCGCAAAAAAAATACTGTGGCCGCTTTGTAAACATCATTAATTGAATGTCTTGTGAGCGCAACAATTTTTTTCCCATTTTTATTAAAATCAGTATTCAGTACTGAGCGGTTGCATTTAATAAAAAAAAGGATGAACTTATACCTGACTGTTTTCATGACGTATTTTTTTTAATTTATATCAAATTATTCTTTACATTAAAACCGTTCGTGGCCACAAGAAAATATTCCGGTAGCCGCACATGATAAATTTCATCACCAATACCCATATTCAAAATCTCAAATAGAAATTCATATTTTTGGAATGAATTTGGTGATATTTTTAAGGGAAGCCGTTATCTTGTTTGCATGCATAATGCATAATCAAGTTTTTGAAATTGCGAGTAATATTTTTAAATTGACATGTATGGGTCTGTAGTCGAGTGGTCAACATATTCGTCTTCAGTGAGTCCCATCAGTGACTTTTATCGATTTATACATTCGCGCTCAAAGACTTAGTGGTAATTATTGACATATTTTATGTCTTTTTTTAACATTAAGGATACAAACAGTTTACTGACCGTAAGGTCGAATTCATCCTTACATTTAAATGCGTGCAGATACCAAAATGCGAAACTCGGGTCCTTAGTGACAAAACTTATGGAAGTGTACAAAATCAAGCACCCTTAGTTAATTTCTTAAATTAACCGAGGGTTCGAATCAGTTATTAAAAAAATACGCTTAACTTGTTGCATGCACTGGTAAGTTTTTATAATCGACTATTTATTTTAGCGTCTTACCGAATAATTATTTTTGTTTTTAGAGCTTTTTTGTGTAAAAAAAAGGTTGGGGCCATCTGTTTTATGAATGCTAAGATTTTTTTTCAGTGATTTAATTACCGCGGAACATGAAAGAAAACACGACTTTGGAAGTCTAAAATAACCTCCACTTTTCCTGGTAGTTATTATATAATATCACCAATCTTATTTTAATTATTTTTAAGGATTAACAGGGCGTCCGGAATAGGTTTATTCATGCAGGGCATAATGAGTAAGGCGGAAAGGAAACCTAGCGATAGAATAAAGCCGATCATAAATTCAGTTATCCAGCAGTAGTTCAGCTAATTAAAATGTCAAGTGAAAGTGATTCCCAGCAAATGATCTTTTTTAATTTACCTATTTTTATCTACTCAAAATATTTACAATGAAGTATATCTAATCTTATTACTGCCCTGCTTTATTAAAGATTCTATCAATTGAACACTTTGAACGGATTATAGAATTAAGATAAACCCCTTACGAATACTGATTGCAATAGATAAAAGTATCAAATATTTTTTTATCTTCAGTGTGTAATATTGTGAAAAAATATACAGCAGTGATGCACAACTTTTTGTGAGACGTTGCAGATAGTTAGAGGGCCGCATGGGTAAAACTGAGTAAATTATTGATATTTTTAGAGTATGCAAAAAATTGCAAATTTTATATAAAAAGGTGAATAATATTTGTCATTGCGGGCCGCAGATTGTGCATCGCTGATATACAGAATAAAAATTAAAAGTTGTGAAGAGAAACTCCTTGATAATTTAACACAGCAATTCTATCTATAAAATGACAATTCAATTAACAAAATGAAAAATGTGTTTGAATAACTAATTACACGTTTTTTTCTTTTGTGAGTAAATATACATTGTCAATGAACGGTAATTCTTTATTAAATATTATAAACAAAAGCTTAAAACAAAGCTGAAAAATATTAATAAATTAGTGGTTTTAAGTCACTGCTCAGATTACATGTAAATAACTATACATTTCTTGAATTAATTTATAACAAAACAATAAAATGGTATCATACTTGTCGTAGAACATAATAACTATACAAAAGTATGATATATTTTTAGAAGGCATCATTTCAATAAATATGTATATATGTACTTAGGTCGTGTTTTAGATAATTATTTATATGAAATAATTAATTACAATGTTGATATGCCTCTTAGAGAATGTTTCTCAATGAAGGTTAACACATGTCATAATTGCTAAAATCAACATGTGCAGTATCAAAGGAATATATTTTAAATTTAAGCACATGACAAATGCAAAGTTTAACCTTTTGCACTCCTCAGTATATTATTGTTTTCCTCCCAGCAACTCCTCAATAGTTTGAGAAATTGTTTTATATCACAGGGTTTGCGTATTTACTAGCATAGGAAAACGAAATATCGAAAAATATATCACATTAAGATATGTTACAAACTTTAACTAAGAAACAAAAATCCAATAAATAAGGTTTTTGAAATAAGGAAAATTAAAAATCAATTTCCAACCAAGTTGTACGATGTCGATTAGGACTCGACGTAGGAGTTGTATGATTTAAAGCTACTTTTGGAGGAATAGTTTTTAATATATTTAGAATATAATGAATCAAATTAATTAATTTGATATTCATATTCCTGGTATGACAGTTGACAATGATTTTTCATAACCATTGAAAGATGTCTTATAGACTAATTGAAAAAAAATCAAATGCCTTGTATTACAAGGAGGGAAACTATTCCAAACAGCAACTTCTGTAATAGCTTTTGGATTATGTTTAATTTACTATGCAAGCTCATGCAGTGGCGGCTGGTGACGGGGTGTTGGGGTGTGCAAAGGATTCAAACATTTTCGCAAGAGTTCTTTCTTATTCATTGGATTTTAAAACACTTCTATAGCATGGACTTTCAATTCAGATGTTCGCAATACCAACTGTTTCTCTTCCGTAGTACGGAAAAATAGTTGAATCTTCCTTTGCACCCCCCAACACCCCGTCACCAGCCGCCACTGAGCTCATGGTATAAAAGATTCTGAATATTATAAACTAGTTTGTTTGAAAAAAAGTATTGAATTGTCCAAATGTCATTGTTTCAAAAATGTAGTCACAGCACAGGAATCTTGATCAATAATATGCAAATGAATCGCATCATTTCAATTCTTATTTATTAACCTGGTGTTAAAATAAAATATATTTTAATTCCAGAATAAAATTTAAGAAGCTTTACTTTCATAATGTCAAATAATAAGGATTACAGTTGAACCTATTTAATACTTGAAAGCATTCAAATTATTATTTCTTCAAAAAAAAGTTAAGATTTATGATGCACGAGATGCAAGTTCTATGAAAGGAAAAAAATTTGGATCTATTCTGTTTTAAATTCAAAAAAAATTACATTTTCGCAATTCATTTCAATTGAATTGAAGACTAACAGAACTATTCAATATATTTACTACCAGTATGTACAGTAAAATGTTGTTTATTATAAATAGATAAAACAATATTTACTTCCGCTTATATTTTGAGCATTACAAGCATTTTTAACTAATTTATTTATTGATTGATTGAATTGACATTTCCTTGGTAGGACTCCATTATAACACAGTAAAAGTACAGCAACGGTTTTTTAATTTTTGTAGAACTAAAATATATTGCTATTACTTTCGATGGATTTGGCGGTAACATGGTGGAAATTTCAGTTTTATTATAAAATAACTTGGATTATTCCACGTATTGAGATCAATATATAAGTAATATTAAAATTTGTATTATAATGCTTTTATTTCAGTGGTATTATAAAAAAATTTATATGTTGATAAATATGATAGGAGTAGGGAAAAAAGTATTTTATTTTTTAAAATATAATACTTTTCCAACAAGAATTGACAGTTAACACATTAAAAGTGACAAAATTTAAATATTTTCTCAAGAAATGTATAGTAAAAGTAGCATGTAATGTATTAGAATAAATAATGTCTTGAATTATTGATGGATTAAATAAATAACAGAAGAAAATCAGGTTTTCTATTTATTATCTGAATAATAAAATAAATGATATTGTTTCATCTGAGCAGTGTATTAAAAACCAACTAATGCAATTTGTGAGTGCAAAAGTGTTAATGTCATACCCAAAAACATTGCCGACATCATTGAAGCCATACCCTTCGATAGATCATAGATGTAAAGGTCCACCGGTGCTCCGTCGTCCTCCATGTTGGCAGAAGATCCTCTGCAGGAAATAATACAACAGAAGCACTATAATCACTATCACAGAAAATGCAGTCCAGCAAACAGTTTATGAGAGAATTTCATTCGTTAACAACACCAAGCCGGATCTATTATTATCAGAGTTCAAATGTATGTTGTGTTGTTGGCCTGTGTGTAAGGAAGATTGGAATGACTCAAAAGCCATGCAATCCTCTTAGTGGAGAGAGCATACTGAATATCCACACTCCTGTTGTTGCAACTTTGAGGGGGAGTACGGCCTGTGAGATTGTGTAAATTAAAGTGAATGAAAATAACTCAGGCTACTGTGAACTTGTACTCTTTATTGTACTTTATTTTTTATACACCTTTTGTTTATGGCAAATGATTAATTATCATAGGTAATTTTTTAAATTTATTCATTCATTGTCAATTCTTTTTACTTTATTTAGATGAGTCGTGACATGATATTATGAGGCAACAATAGCTATAAATAAGTAATGGATATTAAAATTAGTTTGTTTTAAATTTTATTGCATTAATTATACATGATGATTTTTATAATTAGAATAAGGGAACATTAACCTTGAACAAAATAAAAGTATTATGGAAAATTTGCAGCTACAAGTATATCATAGTTGGTTTATGAAAAAAACCATATGTATCGAAATGTGCAACAGTGGTAAGAGCTATACCCTAGTGATAAGATTGGTCTGGGTTTAAGTGCCAGTAAGAACAATTCACAATTTAATTTCTTCAACATTTGATGTCTCGGGTATGGGTATTTAAAGTGTCTTTTATTCTCGAGTTTTTTTTTAGAATATCTGGCGCCTTGGCCAAGTACTAAAATAACTATCTTATTTAAGAATTTCTATTGGTGCACAGTTTTATCTGATGATTGCAGTATTTTTATATTATGATATATAGATAGGGTAGTTTGGCAATAAATATCAATATGTAAATAGATTAAATTATATTCTATAATGTTTCATTGCAAATAAAAAATGAACACAGGATAATTTAAATAGAACATTTATAATAATTTAAAAATCATAACACGTTTTTTTAGATCCACGCGTCTCTAAGAAACATGTTACCAAGTAGTTTTTATACATAAAAATACATCTAATTAAAAATGTAAAACCTAACCTAAATTCATATAGAAAATTAAAAATTGTACTTTTGACGTATTGAACCGATTGAGTGATGATTTTATTAATAATTTATTTACTTTGATCATTTCGGGAGATATTAAAAAAGCTTATCATAACGCACACGCAAGGATTCGACGACGCGAAACACCTGGATGTGACTCCAAGTATTTGATGAAAATAGATTTGAGTATGCAGCGTCACAATAAGCCCGCATATCTATGCCAAAACACGCATTTTAATATTAGCGGAGGCGTTATGTGAAATAAACAAAGTAATCTTACTCTTTAGAGACCTGAACTTCCTAGGTGCAACTGATTAATTTGAAATTGTCGACTGAGAGCTAGCGAAACTGTCAAATGTCACTTGTGATATTTTCAAATATGGCGCATTATTCCAGGAGTTACGATCAGCTGATATGTATACGCTCAGATAAAGCCGTATAAGATGTCTATATATAATGGTATTAAACCTTCAATTACCTGAATAACTAAGCTCGGCGATGAAAAATCTGTACTGATTTAAACTGAACTTAAATTATCTTTGGTTAGACTGAATGACGTTAGTGTTCATATACGTCAGTATTAATATTCATGTTTGCGGAATATTTAAGAATTAAAGTGAGTTATTACTCAGCATATTCGTTCGTTTTCATGCAAGTTCATTTACTGAATTCTGAAGAGGATTTTTTTAAATATCGACCATTCGAAATTATTCGTTGCCAAGGTGTCAGTTTACTAACCTGCAGCAAACAGTTCTCAACGCACAGAAGAAACAAAAACATTCGAAACTGACTTGCAAATTTTGATCATATTATTTTGATTTTACTTTTGTAACAGTTGGTAACAATTGTAGTGATTCTTCACACGGACGTATCAACCGGGCCGATGTTTGCTACGAATTCGCTGAAATGTCTCGAGTAAAAATGATTGTAAGTAGATTTTTTAATAAAAACCGTGCAAAACTTTTCAATATTGGATATTTAAATTGACATATGTACCATATACGCAATGTATCATCAATAAGGTACAATTACTATGAAGGATCTTCGTAATCATCAGTGTTGACATTTTCGAATGTCAGATTTCTCTAACTTTAAACAATAATTTATCATATAACTCAGGTTTATCTTGCTAATTATCCAACTTAAGACGTTAAAATGTTGACATAACACTATTATGAATGCTTGAAAGTCATGGTTGTCAACATAACCTCCAAATTGCAGGTGCTGAGAATCCAGTCACCCGAAGGCACAAAGAGAGTCGAAATAAAGTCGTCTGACACGACTTCTGAACTGTTTACAAAAGTTAAAGAAACCTTCGAACTAGGCAGCCTTAATTTTGCTCTATTCAAAGACAGAAATCACAAAGATGAAATTGTTTCCAACAACAGTAAACTGGTGTCTGGCTATTGTTTACAACATGGAGATATGCTTTACCTTATACCACTAAATGGAACTATACTTTTCGATCAACCAACAACAAGTTCTCAGGTATGAATAATACATTATTATATTGCTCATAGCTTTAAAATGTTTGAAACATACACCATTATTGTCTACCAACTGACAAACAAATGCAATTCATTTAAGTCCCATTTTTCTCACTAAGTTTGAAAATGGAATCTTTATCAGGTTGCACAACTTTGAAATAGTTACCCTTGATTATGTGGTTAGCTACCATTTAACCCTATAATCAAGATACTCAAACTTCTTGTGACTGAATCTATTATAATGAGGATGTCAATTTTTTATTATGTTTTGTCATAAAATATGGAAAAATTGATAACCATAACAAATTTCCTGATTTTTTACTTGTGCACTGGAATTCTTCTATAATTTAAACAGTTATTTTTCATAGTACATTTGCTTTAGTGTAGCTGTATCTTCATTTTTGTTCATTTAGGTTACGAATAATCCATTGCTTGTTGAACATATTCTAAATATAAAAAAAGCCATATTATATATTTTTGTGATTAAAATCGACCAAGAAAGTAATTCCTATTTATAACTCGCCAAAGATTTGGTTGTCAACCCTTTTTCTGCCCAGTACCTAAACCCTGGTTAAGTCTCTCACAGCCCAAAAATTCTAAAATTTTAGGCAGTGATTTTACAGTGATGAACATAGAAATTGAATACAATATGTTTCTTTTTGCTGAATATCGAGAGATGCGTATATATATTCGGGATAGAAGTTTAGGGGTTTATTCTTGAACTGTTATTTTATGGGATGGGTAGCAAACGGGTCAGTAAATTTCAAACTAATGTTGATTTTTCCTCTAAAATATCAATTAAAATGTGTACTAACAATGAAATTAAAAATACTTAAACATCTATTACAGAAGGCGACCTCATCAGGCGAGGCACATAAGACTGATATTATTCCTGGTTTTTCTTCTCTAAGCTCTTCATCAGCACCACAAGAAGATGAAGTCGATATTCAGCTGTATAAACTTGATGGAAAAATTGCCAGAAAGCGTGACGAAAAATAGTAAGACTCAGATTTCAACGTATACTTACCATCTCAAGATTCACTGAGGTTTTGCTTAGTGGTGTCAAATATCTATGTAACGCTTTCAGTTCTTTTATCAACTACCAACAGAAAACTGTTTGAATGGAACCCTTATTTCTGCAATTTTGGAATAATATAAAGAGAAATCATTGCGGCTCACCGTTGTGGTGCTGGCGTTTATGTGGTTAAAAACCATGATGAAAAATCGTCATCTCCTTATTTTGGGATATTTACTGAGTTGATAATGCTCACTATGAGTGAAACCGGTCCTGATCAAATATATTTAATGTGGAATTAGTATTAAAAATGTTTAATTATTTTAATGCCATTCCAGCAAGTATAGACAGTGAACACCTTTATCACCAAAAGTGATATTTATGGTTCATATTTGGATCGTTTGATTTTTGTACTTTTCCATGAGTTTTGTTGCTGATGACCTGGGTTTCGCCTTTGGGTATCTTCAGGCATTTCAAACGCACGAGGTTATTTGAACTGACAACATTTAAACGATTCAAATTTGATAATGAAATTCCATCAAGCACCTTCAGTCGAAATTCTAAATAGAGTTAGTTTTTGTTTCTACTTCAGAGCAGTAGTCCTCAATCCTTGCAGATAGAAGAATGGCATAAATATAGATGTAGTATTTAAGCAACAACAGCTTTCTGTATGCCTTGTAAAGATTGTAGGACGGTACCATATCAGTCATCCATGTCTTAAGATCAAACTTTTCTATCGGTTGAAAATATTCTGTATTATCAATAGTAAAATTTAAAGTGATTGGCTGTCTTTTGTTTGAAGGCGAGCAGAAAGGTTGAGATTCTAAGACGACATCTGTTAAATATTTATTTACAAACATTCACGTAATTGATGAATCGGCATGACATTGTTTGTCATACTATTCCGATAACCATTTACTGTATAGGGTGGATAGTTTTCTATATTAAGAATCGCGGATATGGAATAGATCACTGATGAAAGATGGAGCTGGTACTCTATCCATCATTTACAGTAGACTGTTATAGTTTAGTAAATTAACATTGTTTTTAGATGAATAAATTTATTTTGGTACTTATCGTATTGTCAACTCAAAGGTCAATATTTTAATTAATTTGTTACAGCTGCCGCCATAACTCAAATGGGTGCTGCGTCCACTGTTCACCGTTGGAGCCATTCGATGAATCCAATTTAAGAGAACAAAACGTTAAGCACATGTCATTCCATACCTATATAAGGAAACTCACTTCAGGCGATAGAGGAAAATTTTTGGCATTGGAAGATATTTCTTGTAGAATTAAAGTTGGTGAGTGAAAAAAATAATTGCTTCTTCAATTTTTCATAGACAACCGGTTTGAAAAGATTCACTGTAAATTTGTTTGTCTTCAGGTTGCAAGGAACATCCCCCGGGTCCGAGCGGCATCTGTTCAAAGTGCCAACCGAGTGCGGTGACACTGAGCGGTCAGGTCTACCGCCACGTTGATAATGTTATGTTTGAAAACACCGACATTGTGGAGCGCTTCTTAGAGTTTTGGCGCACCACTGGCCACCAGAGGATCGGCCTTCTATATGGGAATTATGAAAGACACGCCGATGTACCGTTGGGTGAGTTTGGAAAGAATTTAACCATCGAACTAAAGTTTAATACAGTAAAAGTCCGTTAATTCGAACAACGATAATTCGTAATTCTAAATTTTCATATTTTGTTTGTCCCAATATTGACTTTTCATAGTAAAATGTACCGTTAATTCAAAATATCGCTTAATTCGTAATGTTTTTCGTCAAAATGTACATACGATTTCTTGTAATTCAAAATTTTTACAATTTCGACAATTTCGTGAGTTTGTTAGGTTAAATGTTAGTTGACACATTGTTTTGAAGAGTAAAGCTTATGTAAACCATTAGTGTAAGTTAGCAATTTTTTTTTTTTGAATTGTTTCAACTTCTATATGTTTTAAATATGCTCTTGTAGTGTAGAAGATTCAGAATAATTGTTTAAAAATCTCTACTTTTTCTATTTTGACATGATGCATATAAAATGTGATTTATAATGTGCATACTGTAGTATTTTTGGCTCCCTGATTCCTATTAGGTAGTGACATGTGGGTCAAACCTCAGTTTGACAAATACTCCTGTAAACAGTTATATATTTTTGAATATACATCCAAATAAATATCACAGTAAATTTTGCTTTTGATATGTTTGGGCAGCATTACGTAAGCCACAATGTGACTAGGCAAAAAAATGCATGCAACACATTTTACAGTTGACATGTAACATGACCATCTGAAAAACATGTAAATAATTTATACTGTCTTTCAGGCACAAAAATTGGTGTGGATATTCTTAACACAATGTTTACAGAGTGGAAAAAATTGTGCTTTTGCTAATTGGTCTACAAAATTAATTAGAAGGGTTTCGTAAACAGTGTCAAAAACAATAAATTAAGAAGAAGCA
Organism: Himalopsyche kuldschensis; assembly: GCA_028554975.1. Taxonomy (NCBI): domain Eukaryota; kingdom Metazoa; phylum Arthropoda; class Insecta; order Trichoptera; family Rhyacophilidae; genus Himalopsyche; species Himalopsyche kuldschensis. The sequence continues at coordinate 7,385,693 of JAHFWI010000005.1, forward strand.
GATTTCAAGTAAATGTGCTTCTAAGTATTTTCTGTTAGCTAAAATGAAGCGTAGGTTTACATGGTCCGCTTATAGTATGTTACTTTGTCAAAAATTCTCACCTTCAATAAACATTATTAAAAGTAGAGTTATTTATTTAAGTTTCTTCGTCTCAATATATATTTTATGTCGGTAAATTTACAGGTATTCGAGCTCGTGTGGCCGCCATTTATGAGCCGCCACAAGTCAGCACTCGCGATTCTGTGACCTTACTTCCCGATGCGCATCAAATAGTCGTTGATCAAGTCGCCCAGCAGTTAGGTCTTGTCCAGGTCGGCTGGATCTTCACCGACCTGCTTAGTGAAGATTCCTCGAAGGGAACTGTGCAACACATCAGGTAACTATTGTAAATAATTAACTGCCTGGCCAAAAACTCAAATATGGTCACAACTATTTATGAAAAATTACCCCTTACGGTTTTAATATTTATGTCTATATTTTTTGTATGATGATATTTGATAAATGCTTTTCATCTTATCAATAGGAGAAGTGGATACAAAGATAGTTTAATGCGTATTAAAATTAACTTTCTTGTTTTTAGCTCCACTTTACCTTAAAACAACACATTAGAATAAATTACGATTTTATATTAAAACAATAAATCAGAATGCCAAAGTATTTCCTTTAAAGATAATAAAAAACTATGGGTATTTCTGATAACTGGTGAAACCTGTTTTTTGCTCTCCTGAAAAGTAAAGATAAATGAGTTAGGTTTCTCAGTCTATAAGGGGCCAAATTCTTGGTGGGAAGGCATTATATTTACACAACGACTTCCAAAACAACTATTTTATTTTTTATCAGCTTAAAATGCTCACTATAAGTGAAGCCTGTCCTGATTAGATCCATTAGATTACAAATAAATTCTTGATGATTTTTATAAATATAATTTATTAAAAACCATGGTAATTTTCCATAAAAATCCAACATCTAGCCAATTGTAATACAAGTTGCAGATTTATATTGCAACAAAATCTGCAATAAAAATACAAATATAACATTACTTTCATGTGTATTTTGTATCTATTTCATAGGGTCTGGCAAATGTCAACAATGATTTGATAATGTATTTATTTAAATGTAACATTATCATTTTCACAGGGGAATAGATTCACATTTTATGACAGCACAGGAATGCATAATGGCTGGCCGTTTCCAAAATCAACACCCCAACGCCTGCAAGTATGGGCCAGCTGGATATTTTGGATCCAAATATGTGACAGTGTGTGTAACAGGTAAGATATTTTTGTATTCAATAAAAACGGGAATATTACCAGCACTTTTTTTATATGCATTTAAAATAAAGGAAGTAGTCTCTTTTATTAAAAAAAAAATATTTTTTGACATGATAAAACAGTTATCAAAATTATATTTTATACTGCCATCTGTTTATATACTAGTAAAACGTTTTGTAAATGTAGGCAAATGATTGGTTAGTTTTATGGAGAATTTTTTGCTGTACACCTACAAAAAGAAATGTTTTGTATTATATTATTTTGCTAACCCTTTCTCTGCCCGTCGATAAAATGAAAATAACACACACACCCATGCAGCAACATTAAAGAATTGAATTGGCAGTGACAGTTGAATAATTTTTCATTCAAAATTTTATCCAAAAAATTCAAAAACCTAGTCAGCTGATATTCTGATGAATAATAGAAAATAATCAGATGAAGCATTTTATTCATTTGGAGTAAATATGGACTCATAATATTACATATTTCAACCAAAGTTGCTCTGCAATACTGTTTGTTACTCAGTTGCATAACTTCTCATTTTTAGAGAAATGTATATAAGAATAAGGGAATATGAAGAGATTAGTGGTTAGCTAATTACTATCACAGCACCCTGTTTATGAGATCAGTTGGGTGGGAGAGAAATGCACCTTTCAGACATTCATGGAATGCAATTCAACAAGCCACAACCTAAATTACATTTACCACCTTTACAGGGCATAGTTGTTTAAGCCTTATCTGGTCTAAGTAATGTCATTCCTCCTTGTATGCTATCTTTTCTTGAACTATATTGAAAATGTTAGCAATGTGTTTCATTTTTTGTGTTCACTGTCAATACTTGGTTGAAAGGCATTATATTTAATAATGATAAAATAATTTTTTTGCTTACTCCACAATGAATTTATTAAGATTAGGACCGGTTTCGCTCATTGCGAGCATTTTCAACTGATCAGAATATACATCAACAGTGTTTTTAAACTAATTTAAGCAAACAATTGGGAAGGTTAGCAATATTGATTGTTACACCCTTGTTAATCTTGCTTAGTTCTGTATATAAAACTCAAGTTAATGTATCTTCTTGTAAGTTAAGGTTGCAATGAGCAAAATGAATCCGATCTTAATAAATTAATTGTGGAATAAGCAAAAAAATGTTTGATCAGTTTTTAATGTATATTTCAATGGCGTGACAATAAGCGATCGATCTTTTATTTCTAGGTGATGTTTCAAAACAAGTCCACATGGAGGGGTATCAGGTGACAAATCTGTGTATGGCATTGGTGCGAGATGACTGTCTTCTGCCGACAAAAGACGCGCCGGAACTTGGATACATCAGAGAATCTTCAGACAAGCAATATGTACCAGATGTCTACTATAAGGTACGTTCTTTGAGGATTATTTCCTGGTGGCAGATGGAACATTATTTGTGTGAATTTTGACTGTGGATAATCATCTCCATTTAATGGGCTCCTTTTGAATTAACGCGTTTAAAATTTGACTGCAATAAAAATAAACCGATGCTTCGTGAGTTTTCGCAGTTAATTTATTGAGCTAGATGTTAGTGTATCTTAACCACGTCAGTACCGTAAGGCCACTGGTGGCCGCCACGTACGTACATCGCGAATAAAGTCGCAAATAATGAAAAATATATGAGAAATCTTCCTGTATGCATTCTTGATATTTTTCTTTTCATAGGAAGTGACATCGATGCACTGTCTTTAGAAACAAATGGTTCTTCTGTGATATTTACCATTCAATATATTATGTGCTAATTTAGATTCATCTGGAATAATAAAAAAGTCAACTGACACGTTCAATTGTTAATAGATATCATAATATCATTCATGTTGGAGTGAAACAACGACACTCTTCTGGTCAATTTGTTTGGTGATTGTTTCACGGTTGACGTGAATTAGGTTTACTGATAAATGCATTTATAATTATTTAATCATCGTTTTTTGTAGCCTCAGCTGATTATATTTTTGGTGCGAGCGTTGCAATCATATACACTGAAATAAATATTTTCATCGATATGCCCGTAACACGTTTCAAAACAGGCAATCACAATTAGGGTTCCCAATCCCGGACCAAAATCTTGATCCTGGTATTTGGGATATTTGTTTAATTTAAGCCATACTAATTGATCATTAAAAATAGATAAAAATAATTTAATTTTTTATGAATATATTTTGTTTGTTGTTGTGTAATTTTTAAAAATTTCACATTGTTATTAAGGTAAAATGAGGACATATTGAAAAAAATAATCAACGTTTTTATTGATTTAAAATCCATTACCATCCAGGATGTTTTTATCATGGATTGATTTTAGAATTTTATGCATTTGGCACTCATCAACACATTATTTATCACCATAGTTTGTCACCTTTAGTTTTGTTACTTTACTATTTTTCACTCTCTAAATTCATTTCAATGCAAAAAAAAATATATTCGATGCTGTCACAATGCATAATGCAGCAAATAAATCATTCTCCACGAACATCCGACTTTCCAAAGATGACACGTGCAAGAATACGAAATAGTACGATTTCATTAGTAATAATTCGTTTGTGTTATTTAATAAATCAATACCGAATTATGTTTTCTAATCCCGGTGTTCAACGGGTATTGGAAATCTTCGGGATCCGGGGATGGGAAACCCTTACCACAATCTAAAATAAATGGTTTGTGGAAAATACAAAAGTCAAATTAAAAGTGACGCAGTGTCGTTCAACAAGTGAAGTTTTTTATTTGTAAATTTTATTTTCGATAGTTAGGTACATTCGTTTTTTTTCATACTAGGGGTGGTCAAAAACATAGCCGGAAAAATCAACAGAACGATAGTACAATCTATTTACACTGAAGTCTGCCAAAATGGTCGCATTCGACTCCGTACTATACACATATATATATATATTTGCGATTGGTTAATAGCTTTTGTTTGAAACGAGAAACCGACAGAAGCATGTCCAAAATAAAAATTGAGTCCAGGTGTTGTCATTTAAAGATAACAAATTAATATACATAAAAACTCTGGTATTCAAAATTACTTTTTGAAATCAGTATCTCAAGAAGGCAGGTATTGAGGACTAGCTGTAGGAGCTATGCAAAACAGTGTGATTTTTAATGAAATTAAATCCAATTTATATAGACTCTTTTTCGAGAACATTTTGCTAAGCCGGGATTGTTTCCGTATACTGTAAATACGCAATAAAGGCAATATGCAAGCATTCTGCAACCGTCATTGTAACGCTTTAACAGTACATTATTATTAGTAAGCCAAAAATCGTAAAAATAATCTCGTACGAGAAATGAAAACATATTTTAAATATTTTTTTATCATAAATAATAATTTATCATAGGTTGGCATTGCACATTGATATGATCATCAATAAAATGTATTAACAAGAATAGAAAATTTACAAGTTTAAGTTTCAATATGTTTCAAGCGATATCAAAATAATTTTATTTTTTTTTTGTTCACCGGGGGTAGATAAAGAGGCTCTTTTTTCAACATAATATAGTTATAATTTTTTTTTGTTTTTTTTTCAATCATAATTACTTCCTTAATATATTTCATAAACATTTATCGAGCAATAACATTTAGAAGAATTTATCTAAAAATAGCTTATATCTTTTAGATTATTTTTTCTTTGATTTTTTGGAGTTTTTAGCATTTTTCCCACAAACATTTAATAAATGCTAAACACATTGCGACGTAATTATTTTATTTAGTAAACACATAATATGTAACTTCAATCCATTATATAATATAACTTCTATGCATTTTTTTTTAATAGATATAACATATTACTTATCCAACAAAATAACGCTTTCATCTCAATTTGAAAAAACATTTGGCTTTTTAAACATAAATTTGATTATTGACAATTCAATGATTGGTGAAAATTCGAGGTATGAAGTAACTACAGCAATAATTGTTTATCGACCTACATCAGCATCAAATCCATGTATCTCGTGTTTGTTTTTGTTAAAAAAGCAAATAAAACTGTCTGTACAAATTTAAGCTGCAAATTATTTTCTATTCATAAATCATGACTTCATTATTTAATCGTTTTACCATACCATAATAAACCACAAAAATGCACAAACTTAACATGAATTTATAATGAAAAAACTGGTTGGCATTTCTGAAAATTCGGGCAGTCGCAAATGGAATATGTTTTTTTTGTTCTTTTGGTTTTTGTCATAATTTTATAAATTCATTTTGCTTGTAACTTGACATTTTACGTTGGTAGTTCACAACTGGAAAGATCTTTTGTAGGACAGACAATGCATTTCTTAGTGGCAGTTAAAATTATTGGATATTAATTGTTAATAATGTTGTTGCAAGAGTTATTCATCAGTTTTTTTGAGGTACATGGAATTTTGATGCAGTTGCGGTTTGAACACTGGATTAAAAATACAAAATATACATTTAACGCATTAGATTAAAGTGTGTTCGCACTTGGGTAACTATCAATGGCGAATGACTGAATATCGTATTCAGTTCGCCGAGCAACAAATATAAAAACTACATGGTTTCAATTCACAATTGCGTTTTGCACGTCAAATCAACGCAAACGAAACTTCGTTAATCATTCTGAATATACTGCAAAAACTTTTGCAACCATAACAGACTCATCTACCAGACCCAACTCAGTATTCGTGCTTTTTGAAAGCATTTTTCTCAACAGCAAATATTATAATAAGTTTTTAACTTACGACTTTGTTATTATTTGCAATTCATTTACAGTCGCAGAAAAACTGTGTATCTTAACATGCCATCGATAATCGCTTTTGCTTAACTCAATACATGAATACAGAGATGGACCTTATATATGAGTCGATTCATTTCATTCTTTATTCATATTTACAAACATATATATAGTAATTTCTTGCATTATTGATGATGCTGAATTTTTTCGATTAGCATATATTTATTGAACCTGGACACCTGCTGTGGAAATTGATAGGAACTAACACTCCATGACCGGGTATCTGCCAGCCAATTAATCTTTAACCAGTTAGTAATTTTAAAACACAATTATATACCGACCAAACAGTGTGAAAATGCTGCATCAATAATACTAGAGATAACATAACGTTTTGCCCACACAATAATTTTAATTGACAACTGAAAGTAATTTTACGTAATGGAGAACGAATACATGTGTTTTTGTCCACATTTGGATTGTTATTTGGTTATGTAATATATGGAGGGATATCATTTTTATCATCACAACACTCGAATAGATTACTTGTTATTTTTAATTTAATGTTTTTTTTTCGACAGTAAAAAGCAATGAAATAATGTAATTATTTTTAGAGGTTTGTTTTATACAAGAATGGCAACAAAATTTCTTATTCGAGCACTGTAATAAAATTCATTTGATAATATTCACAGAGATGCAATTTCAGTTTTCTTTTTGATTGTGTAACAAAATAATTAAGCGTTATATAGATGGCAACTCTGTGATCATCTTTCCATGATGAAAGTGTTGTAATGTTTATAGTTAACGGTCGCGCCAATTTACCCTAACAAAAGAGAATAAATATTGTGGAACACTATTGAAAGACACCGATTGAAATCTAACAGTTTTTTTTTTATTATTATCATTATTGAAGCCAACAATTTCAGGACTGACAAAGCTGGAAGAGACACATTTATCTACATCCAAATTTACCATTAAACTTAATAAATATCAACTAAACACATGATTATATCTTTTAAAACACTCTCATACAATAATTAAGCATGTTTGACAATCGATAACGGATTCATCTTGTTACAATTGTCAGACTTAACCGGGGCGTACCCTCATCAAAAGCTTTGGTAGGTTAATTATAAAAAAAAACAAACAAGAATAATTAGATAACTCATATAATGCGTTATATATAGAATAATTGGATATATATATATTGAAACAAATTTTATCAACGCAAACCCTTTCGCTGCAGTACATCAACCGTATAATTATCTAAAATTCATATTATAAAATAACAATACACCGGTTAATAAGTAGCGACAATATTACGTACAGCTACGACGCCCGTCCCTAAGGTTTGTTTTTATTCCGTCGACAACATTGCAAACGCGTTGCTGACTCTAATTATTTTCTAGTTTTGCGTCGTTATTTCGTTTTTTTCTAACCGCTAAATCGAATGTAGCAAGAGCGACGTTCCGTGCGTTGAACCTCGATTACTTTTAATCACAATTGTTTTCATATCTTCTATAACACCCCGCGGGGTTGCACCGGTGTCCACCGAACCCCGCAACAGATCATTTGAAATGATTTTGTTTGAATTTCAAGCGAGAGACTGTTCTAGAATATAGAAATCAATAGAACAGATATTTGAATTCTGTTATAAACTTCATTGTGGTCAATTCTAATCATTTTTGATTTACACGTTGTCATGAAAAAAATTGTATTCCATAATAGAACTGTTCTGTTTATTAATTGAGTTTAAAAATTCACGCAACCTTTCAAACAAATCTATTGCGAGGTTTTCTTGTCCACTGCCAAAAAGCTGAATCTAATTTATTTCATGGGTTTCCGACTGACGAATAGATAAACAATTTAAAATAATCGTAAGTTACAAATCGTTAAACGCGCATTTGGCGGAAATTGTTTTTTTTTTTATCACAAAGACATTTTTGGCAATGGCACGACGGCGTGTTGGACTTGTCCTATCGTATCTTCGAAATGGCGATTTGGTTTTTTTTTAAATTCCGTTAACCATTTTGTAAGGATCCGTTCCTATTGTATTATTTATTTATTTTTTTTGTGTTTTGTGTCGACAAAATAGATCTCGCGCTTCAATGCTATTCTGGGATTTTATGAAAATATACTACAAATATACACCATTATATATATATATATATATAATTTATTTGTTTAGATTTATTATAAACATCGATTTTTAAAGTTATACAACATTCTTTCGACTTAAATTTTCAAAATATATATCAACAGTGATAAAATTCGCTTCTACATTTACGATCATTAACATTATTGTAAATATTTCTAACATTTGTAGACAATATATATCTGTATATATATATTATTATGATTGTTTATTTATTTTTTTTAAATATTTTCATGAAAATGCCAGAAAGGTTTATATATATTATTAATACACATTAAAAACATTTGCTATGTAGAAATCTGTCATATAAAACAAAACATCTCGTCTAACGTGATTCTAACATTTTAACAGGTCAGTAGTAAGTATTTCAACGTGGGATAATATTTTTTTTACTAAACAATATTATTCCAGTCCAGGTACCGCAATATGCTTCCCGTGCACGTCACATGCCGCACCGCAGGGGATGTCCCTCGGCGCCATGCTTACATTTGGCCCATTAACACTGATGAAGAATACGAATATTATTCACGATGAATCTATGGTTACATAATATATACCTCGACTGCCTCGGAACTCTGTACGATCACTAAAAACTAGGCCCTAACAATTTCAAAATGACAGCCCTCCCTGCCGTCGCCCGGCGAAGGATAAAGATTTCCGGCGTGTTCGATACGTTCGAAGGTACCGCCGGGGAGGGCTCGTCCCCTTTTACTCTACTCGAATTACTTAACCGGTCGTAGCATTCGACTGCTCTTCTTGTAATCTATTCCCTGTTTATCCGGCCTAGCCGACGACTCGGTTTTATGAAAACAAATAAATTAATATAGAACGCGTCCCCGGTGCGCGCACGCCGCGCGCCTTCGATCGGAGCCCCAACCCCCCGACAACACGAGTTCAGACGGACTCGGACAAATAATAATTCAACAACTTTAAATATTACAGTACGGGGGTGCGATGCCGCTCATTTAAACCTATACCTCGGAGCTTACTCTTAAAGAAACATTCGAATTCCAAAATATATATATCGACTATTTTAAATTTGTCTATTCGGTCACGATCGATCGCGTTTTGCCGTCCGAACGAGACGGCCGGGGATGATTTTCGGACCGCCGCTGCGATTGCGGCGATCTCGTCAAGATTAGGATATAATACAGTTTGCGGTCAGCCGCGGAGACGAATGTGTATCGTCAAATCGGAACCCTCTCGGTCGACGGTCCTATTCCGTCGCGGTCCCTCTGGTTCGATGCTTACTTTGATTCTCGAGGATGAAAAATTCACATCGTTTGAGAAAGCTTCTTTCGGCTTTCCCTATTTGGCGAGCGCCCAAAATCGATCACGCTAAGCCTATTAAGAATAAGAATACAAATAGGCCGTAAACATTTCATTCGTCATCAAAATAATAATTAAACGTCCATCTCTCCTCAATGCTCGGTTGACAAATCGTCAGGCCCGCTTAATTAAACTTGCCGCAGTTGGCGACGAGGATACTGCTCTGCGGCTTCCCTGCGCTGTCGCCGGACTGACTGATTCTATCGACGAGCTCGAGTCCCTCCACCACGAAGGCGAAGATTCCAGTGAAACCTCGCATCTCTCTTAAAATGATTCTAAACTGCGACCCGACCAGGCCGAGGTTGTCGTGCCTCTTTTGACTCCTTCTCATTCCGACGCTGCCGCGGACAGCCAAGATCTTAGTATCATCCGGCATGAAAAATCCATCCTCAAACACGGATCTGCCCCCGCGGCCGTTATTCATCTCGAAGTCCCCTGTGATAATGCTCTCGTTCTCCCAGCACTGGAAGATATTACAGCCTTTGTAGCCGATGCCCAGCTCGCCTGTCGACAAAACGCTGAAGTTTTTGGCCATCTTTGGAGCCACATCGCTGCGCACCTCTATCAGTATCCTACCGAGCGGAGCGCCGTTTATCTCAATGTTGAAGTAAAATACGGGATAGATGTGAGCGGCCGGGTTTCGAATGAGCGAAGCCTGCGGAGAGTGCTGGAGCATGCCGGGAGGCAGCACCCCTACAGGAAGCAGCTGTCCCGTCTGCGGCGATGCCAACCCGCTCTGAGAGGAATGGTGGGGCGGCTGCGGTGCCGGTAAAAGATTATTTGTCGCCATTGACAGACCGTCATTCTGGAGCGCTGCAACACCCTTGTTCGGTAGAGGAGAATGCAGAGGTCCGCCATTGTCAGTGAAACCCAACGGTCCAGCCTTGGATACACTCAAGTTTGGCGGCGGATCGCTCTGGTGATCGTAGTTTCCCGTAATCTTTGGTGGGCCGTCATTCAGACTCAGGCCCCCCAGTTTATCAGTGTTCGGCATCATAAGAGGTATGTAGGGTGGCCGCGAAACTGGAGCAGGGGCCGGAAGCATTCCGTGAAAGTCCATATTCCCATTCTGGCCTTGCAAGAAGGAAGGCGTTGAGCTCTGCTGCTGTTGCTTGAAGAGAAAATGTCTGGAATACAGCTGAGACATGCAGTAGTTGGCCAAGAATAGGATGGGGTTGTGGTATCCGTTGTTGCTCTGCAAAGCCATTTCTCCCGAATGGATTGTGGCCAGAGCTTGCTTGAGAAGATCAAAGTCAAAAATGACCCCCGAATTCTTAATGAGGTCATCCAGCTTGCACTGCAAGAACATCTCATGGTGCTTGGCCTGCAGCCGCTCCTTCTCGCTAGCCAAGTCAGAGAGCAGAGAATGTATTTCGGCAGGGCTCTGAGCCTCCGTTCCCCCGTAACTCTGGCGCGCTTTCTGCAGACAGTCCCTGGCTTCAGACAATTCATAGCCGGGCATATTGTTGACTAAGTCGGTCTCCACCTGCGTCTTGAGAGTGGTGCACGCCTCCAGGATCTTGAGCAAGAAGTCCCTCTGCTTGAAGACTAAATGCTGAATGTCGGACAGCATCTTCTGCATTACAGTTAATTCGTTCTGAAAGTCAGCGCGAAGGATACGCTTCGCGTCAGCCTGGGGCGTGACCGTGTGGTCGGAGTGGTCCAGGTGGGTGGCGCACGCCCGGCAGATTTGAACGTTGCAGGCGTGACACCACAAGGTGTACGGCATGGCGTGCGTGTGGCAGTTCTCAGACTTGATCTTGGCGGGGTGGGGAGGCTTATCGGGGGGCTTGGGCGGCTGCAGGCCCCCGAGCCTCCGCGCGAGGGCCAGCACTGCCGCGTACGTGGGCAGAGCTTCGGTCCTCAAATCGGGGACCTCTGTTCGCTTCCAGCAATAGGGACAGTACAGCTCCCTCCCTTTGAGCAGAACGGTGTTGACACATTTGAGGCAAAAGTGATGCTTGCAGGCTAGCACTTTGGGCTGCTGGTCCAAGTCGTTGAATGGCAACCGGCACACAGAGCACAACGTCAAATCCTCTATATCGCCCAGCGGGGAGTGCGCCATCTGTTAAAGAAGGATTTAATTAATATCTTGTTATTTAATAACAAATAGCATAAATTGTAAAATATTATATTTATTTTGATGTAAATCGTACCATCAATTGTGGCATTCAAGATGGTGGAAAGAATATAATAAGTATAAAGTCAGCTCTATTATATTTACAAAATCATTCTCAATGAATATTTACCATCTATAAAAATGGCAGTTTAGCAATAAATGACTCATCAGTTTGATTTGTTATTATTTGAAACTGCAGATCATGTGACTTGTATAAATATTTACAAGGCATAAATGTTCTCCGATTATTATCGGATCAACTATGAAATGAACTCTTCTGTTTTATTTCACTATTAAACAATAGCTCTAAATTTTAGTTTCATCAGGTATCCATATAAATTGTTTTGTAAATTTAGTGTAATTTTTTTATCATGTCTTATCTTTATTTCAACGCCAAACATAGGATTGACAATTCAAATGCGATCAAATATTGGAAATATAGTATGACAGGAAGTAAACGTCATTTGTTTTTGTGAGCGATAAATAATTTGTGAAGCGATTTTTTCTGAAATGTACACCGCCCATTTGCAAGTGTAATAATTATTTTCGCTGGCACCTACTCCGGCCTTTTATTATTCAAAGAATGATTTTAATAGTTCGCCTACGTCGCTCGCTAGTCATAGCTTCTGACACGGACATTGCTCGGGCGAGCGCCGTTCGCTTCTATTACTCCAATGCCAATTATGATAAACGCGTATTTATCCATTCTTCCCGGGTGGATATGTCTCGGGAAAAGGGTGAAAACGAAAGTGATTTTAAAAGTTGTCATTCCCGCCATACGTCTGTTTGAAGGTCATCCTTTTGCGTTAGAACGAATGACACGGAGCTGCTTCGATATGGGCGATCGGCGCCTCCGCCTCATTCGCAATATGGACACATCACGAAATGCAATTTTGTCAATTACTCACCATGATTTCATGTAAAAACCGACCGTTCCGCCGACAGATAACCGATAACGTCTATTAAGTATTTACACGTAACGTATTCGACTCGGGGTAGGACATTAGAAAAACTTTGTACTTTATTTAACGATATATTTTTATAGAGACGGGATTCGCTTCACGGTTTATGTTACATATTTACGAACGGATTTCGCCGAGACGCACGGCTCGATTTAAATCTAACTAAATTAACTAAAATTTAAAATAAAATCGATGTGAATTGCCACATCATTTTACGTTTTGTGTACACACGCCATGTTGTTTTGGCAAACTGTCGCTAGCTTCGCGCCACTCAACAGATTAGTGTTGGAATGATGAAACATTTTTCCTACGTCAAACGCGCGATGATGTATCGCTTTTTGAAATTTATATTGTCATTATTGAATATAAATATTTGTCTGATTTTCCCCAACCGCAGATATACTTTCAAAAACATTGTTATCAACGGTTATAATAATTACCATATTAACCGATGAAAATATTATTCTACTCGTTATTCCCGACTTCAGTTTTGAGATTATTTTCATCTACAGAATAGATACATAGGAAAGATAACAATCTTGAATTTATTTTTACTCCCATATATCCTTGCATTTAGCCGTACAGTCAACAGACTATGTTAAGTAACTTATTACTTAACATAGTCTGCGTAATAAACTGAAAAACAAAACCTTATTCTTTGTTGGTATCAATGTATTATATATATCGATATAGTTTGTTGATTGGTATCGAATATTTTATATCGCATAACTCAATATTGCATTTCCATTTTTTAACAGCAAAATATGGAGAAAACGATAATTTCTCAATTATTATTGTGCTATGAAACAATTTGTAATATCAAATCGATCCGCTTTCGTTTTATTTGACGCGCGTGCAATGTTGTGCCCCGTCGTACATTCAACCTGTAGGAACTTCAAATTAATGACCATTTTTCTACTTTTTCCGCTATTGGTAGCTTCTTCGGGTTTGTACGGCCAACAGAGTATTTTCTTTTTCCTTCGACATTCTGTACGCCTGTAGAATATTTTTTCTCATATAGCGTGATGGCGACGTATAACGAATGCGTTTTATTTTGTTTGTTAATGAATTAAATTGTAATTATAAGCCCGGCGGCCGGTCCAACGCTGTATTGATTTTGACAGTGGAACACTTCCCTCTTACCAGCGTCACAATTTTTGCATTCTATTCAAAGATTGTTTACTTACTTCAACGAATAAGTGACTTTTACTTTACATGATTAGGTACAACGATCACTGATTGTATAACAAATTTGGGTTGATCATTTAACATTGACTTTTAAATTCACACTTGGATAGAAAAGTGAATGTCGACATTTTTAATTTACCCAAATCTATTTCCAGTGTTCTATTTTTAAACAACTAAGTAGGAAGTTGTCTATTGTTATTTATTATTGCTTTTTAATTTATTATCTACGCATATTAATATGATCAGTGGTATGTCTAGTTAGGTAATAGGTCGATGGGACCGATCACATTGCCCATGATGTTGGCGTTATGTGGTTCGGGAATCAAATCCCAAGGGGAAATAATATTTTAAAATTATTACACGAATTATATATTCATAATGCTGACATAGCGATGAATTGTGCAAAATCTTCGAATTCCAAATAATTTCGAAAGAAAACACTACCTGGTATAAAAGGGGCGTCGGGTTCTTTCATTAGGCATTTATAATTTACTATCAAACTCGCTAACAACATGCAGATATTTTGTTTTTGTTTGCTTTTATCTACGCTGATTATTAGAAATATTTTTTTAGCAACAATCTCACTAAAGCATAATATTTCAACATGGATTATTTTACGTAGTTATATTTTGAGCCAATTGCTCGACCTACTTTTTCAAAATAATTATTTTCGAAAATTCACTTGAAGATAAAATCATCAGTCATGGGGACTTTGGTTGAACTCTGAACCGCTAAATCGCCAATTCACTGTCAATACTTGGTGAGATGATATTATATTAACACATTGGCTGCGGGAGAATTCACACATAGAGAAACAGCGCGTATTTCGCGTTCGTAGCCAGTGTCAAAAAATAAAAACACATTTTTTGTACATATTCCTCATTTGATTTATTAGGATCAGGACCAGTTTCGCTCATCGCGAGCATTATCAGCTGGTGATGTATATCAGTATATATCAATATCTCAGTTGTTAATGCTCGCGATGATCGAAACCGGTCCTGATCATAATAAATCCAATGTGTAATAGGTACAAAAACAGGCTATTATTTTTTAAGATAACAATTAATTGTTGCTACGATTCCATTCATGTTCAGAAAAGGAAGGTTTTAAAATTGTATGTCGTTTGATTCGACCTCAAATATTAACTTTTGCGGTTGATCATTACATTACATTTTAGTATCACGGCTATACCAGTACTGCGCACTCTACACAGAATATAGTAGAGAGATTGCGTGCGTGTGCTGTGCATACCTTTGGCGTTACAGACACCCGGTAATCCCAAGCGCACAGTTTTTATCAACGGCAGTTACCGTAGTTTGGTCAGAACTAAAAATATCTCGCGACGAATTTGTATTAAAATTTCAAAACAAACGCAATTAAGCATTCTACTCCGCTTGTAATTCAGAATTGAGTATTGTAATGTATATAAATATATCACATGTGAGTAGGGCAGGGCATAAATGATTGTCCTAAATAAAAGCCTTTGTATCTTTATAGATTATTTCTTTGTGTCCGCTTCTCTTTCTTATATTCTATAGCCATAAATAGGTTTATTTAACTTTTTTTGTGTGTGTGTGAGTGAGTGTTTATTTGTAAGTAAGTATCTCTGGATGCGTTGGTGTAGGTAGTTTCCTTCTTTCAGCGTGACGCTACATAGGCAAATGTAAACATGTATTTCACGCCGTGTGACAATTACGTTTAATTGGTTTACTTCAGTCACTTAAAATAATCTTCAAAAAAAGTTGTTTAAGTAAATTAGATACGGACAACGTTTCTCACTTTTAATAAGCAATAAATAAAACACATTTTTTTACTACTTCCTTCATTGAGAGCGTTATCAACGAACGACGCTTGCTAAAATCACCTCTATAACTAATTCATATTTAATCACACGAATATGATTTACATGTGTTTATTATGAATTCCCTTTTTATTTCATTCTTATTGTTCGTTCCAATTTCAAATTCTTCGATGACAGTTGAAGGTTATGCGTTTGTTTCAAACGCGTAAAAATGGCTAGCTATGTGTTTTATAATTTCATATACAAACACAACAAGAAATTGACGCATTTAAATATCAACTATTATAAAAATAATAGTTTATAGTTGACATCAGAAGGAGTATTTGTCGAAAGTAAATTAAAAAATATCTGATCGTTGAAAATATCATATACTAGCTGGTACCCGGCAAGCGTTGCAATGCCACTCAATGAAATAAAGTGATTGTGTTTTAATTGTGTATGGCTGTATTGAATGGATGTACTGATTCAAAAAAAATTGAAGGTATCCACACAACAAATCACCAAAGTATTATCGCAATCGGATGAACGGCATAGGATCGCATACGGGACAAAAAAACATTAATTTTAATATATATAGGTAATTAAAAAACTTTTATGGGCGTCTACTAAAAAAATCACTAAAGCTTCATCGCAATCGGCTGAACGATTTGGGAACGCAAGAACCTTCCCGGGCGTCTACACAACAAATCACCAAAGTTTCCTTTCAATCGTATGAACCGTATGGCATCGCATAGAGTACGAACTAACAAACAAATATTGATTTTTATATATTAGATTACAGTTGATAATATGAAAAGTATTCAATTGGAATCCTTGATAATTTGACAATGTCGAAACACACAAATTAAGATGATTGACGTCTCGTAGGAGGTGTCAAGAATAAATAAAAATCCCGTTTATTTAGATTTATGAATGTGCTTGCAGCGTGTCCCTCCGTAGAACCCCTAAACACGACTCGGCTACAGGCCTGTAATTGTCATCTGTACTTCGTGTTCACTTTGAAATCGCCACCGGAAATATTTTTTTGCTCTGAATTTGATCTGTCAGGAGATAGAAAAAAGCAGCTTCACACAAATGCGGTGTGCACCCAACACAATCATAATTAGGGATTCCAATCCCGGGATCCCGCCGTTTTTAAGTACCTGATGAGTCCCGGGATCAGAAAACACAATCCCGAAATTTCGGGATTAACTGATTTATCAAGCACGATCGAATTATTTAAACATATTTTGTGGATCGTGTCACACAAACGCGTATGTTGCATCAGATTATTCCCACCAGTCCCACCTCTAGGACCAGATGTCTGTAATCCCCTCCATTGCGCGGGCAGTACAAAAAATGCTGTGCTCTGGAGTGCGCGCGTTTCGCTCAAGATTTAGCGTGTTTATAATATAATGGATAAACAAGCAAAATATAATATTCACAAATAAGATGGTGATATGAATTCGATATGGAAATACTTTTCAACGGATGGAGCTACAGATAAATGTCAAGTGCAGTGTGGTTCTAAAAACTGGCGGAGGATCTACCAAAGAGCTGCATACACGACTGCTTTCAATACACAAAATGAAAATTCATGGGCCATCTTCTCACCTTCATGGATCAACCCACCAAATCGCCTGATCGACCGTTGAAAAGAAAATTAATATCCGACTATTTTTTAACCAAAGAAGATCAATCACTTGACGCTGTGCTTGCACGGATGACATCCCGAGATGGTTTACCATTCAATATATTTATTACATCGATTGATTTGAAAGCAGCTCTAAAAGCCAAAGGATACCAGTCTCTTCCTTCTTCTGCAACTATGATAAGGAATCGTGTAGTCGAATACAGTAAGAAAATTCGAAATAAGATTATTGGAGAAATTGATGAATTTAAAAAAAATGGAAAACGTTTTAGTTTGACGTTTGACGAGTAGACATCGGTCGCCAATAAACGATACATGAACATTAACGTCCACAGTGAAACTGGAAAATTTTGGAATATTGGTTTATCTCGGGTGCATGGATCAATGCCAGCCGATGTTTGTGTACAATTATTGGAGAAACGTCTGAAGATCATCATATATCATTAAATAATGATATAGTTTCTATAGTAACAGACGGGGCAAGCGTTATGGTTCGCGTTGGGAAATTTGTAATGCCTGAACATCAATTATGCATTGCTCATGGAATTCACCTCGCCATTTCTGAAGTCTTTTACTAAACAAATGTCAAAATAAATTGTATTATTCATTTTAAGCTATTTTTATCGATAAAATAACATAGCTAATATTAAATAAATAAGAAAAATATCCCAGATCCCGGGACCAACTTATTGCAATCCCGAAATCCCGGGATCAAAATTTTGGCCCGGGATTGGAATCCCTAATCATAATGTATGAGGGTATGTGACGCATATTCGATGGGTATTTCAGATATTTTATAAATATACTCGGAAAAAATATTACTCACTATTTGGAGCGATAAATTTCTTGAATTCCGAACACACCTAAAATAAGTCATTCCGTCAAATTTGGAATTCGAATTTCGAATCTTATCAGTTTGACGAAATATAACAAATGAAATATCAAAAGTAGATCGTTTTTTTTTATCGCTAAGCTATGTGGGGTAACTCAACTTGCATATGAAACATTGCTCGCCGTCGCCGAGTGGGTGTTTGTCTCTTACCCCCGGTAGCAGGTGCTCGACTCCTCCAATGGACAGAAAAAAACATGGATATTTTTAAGCACGTATCATGAATTGAAAATGCTCGCGATGAGCGAACCCGGTCCTGATCTAAATAAAATTATTGCGGAATGTGTGCGGTCCGTGTTGCAGTCTTCATCGTCGTTGGTTTCGCGACGGACCGCCCGGGTTTATCGATTCTGTTCGAAGGCAATGGGTGTTTGTGTTAGAGCGATTAGCTAACCACTAGTCCTCGTATCCTATCAATCCCTACTCTCTTCGAAAAAGAGAGCCTAAGCAAATGAGTGTCAAACAGTTCTCGTATAAAAAAAAACATCTAGATATAAACTACGAGAGTCCATATGCTCCATATTTAAAGCGGACATGGTTAAAAAAAAGTACATAACATGCATTTTTTAATATAATGCCTTTCCAGCAAGTATTCACAGTGAACACCTTAAAATTGAACACCGCATCAATTTAATGCGTAAATCCATTTTAAATTTCATTTGTTGAAAAATTGATTCTCACAATTTTACCGCCGAATCCATCGAAATTGCTTTCCGAACCGCACCAATTCCATACCCGCTTGCTTATCTTATATGTCGAGAAAGAATGGGCGACTGAATCGTCGCTAGTTCTTGTTAACCGATTCTATGCCTAGAAGAATTAGTATGGCCGTACACGGAGGGCCGCGATTTTCTTTCAAAATAATACATCGATTTTGAAAAATCGATCTATTATAGGATAATATACAATATCTTTCCAGTTCAAGTATTATAACATGATGTTAAAAGATGTCACTGTATGCACGACAAATTTAAATATTAAGAGGTACTGGTGTATATCAAGTAGAGCGTATTAACTCGCGCATTTTGTATGGCCGGCCCCACATACACAGAAATGTAGAGCGATTAAACTCGCTTGCGGCAGAGAACCGGTTAAACACTTTATGTCAAAATGTATGAAAAATATTAATTGCTATCCAACTAGCCGTAATTCTAAATTTAAACATGACTAAATTAGACTATCATTTCTCTATGATTATTTGACATCGGTGTATTATTCGAACTGTTACCTTATACACTATTATTATTGATGTAGGTAGATAAGTCTCATTTATCGAAGGTATAATGCCGTACACGCGGCTGAATATCAATTTAAGGCGTTAGCTATTTGACATTTTGTCAATTTGCAACCTAGTTATTAGGCTAGATGAGGCGTCTGAAGGCAACAACCGATATGTCCAATTTGCAATGTTTATCAGTAACCGACGTAATTAAACTTATTTATTGTGCTTGTATCTTTCGTATTGCGTTTCCTATTCAGAACAATATGCATATTTTAACTTGCCTATAATTGCATTGAATATGAATAAGCGAAATTAAACCGGAATTATATTTATTGGGAGTTTTTCGTGATATGTGGATATTTCAACCCTTATTCGAAGGCGGAGAAGGCGGGAAACTCGTTGTTTTCGCACAAGCACCGCGCGATGATTTTTCGCTTCTTCTGATTACGCTACATGTAATCGACCCCAGGTTATAATAATATTGTTGTGTGTAAGGCGCTTAAGAACTGTAATCTGTATTTGTTTTTGGATAAACATATAAAAACCGGTAGAAATTGCCTAGTGTTTTTGACTAATCCCTTCAAAAATGTCTGGTCGTCAAAGGGTTAAACATTCTTTCCAATAAGCTGTTGCAAGTTAAATATATAATGTATGTATTTTTTCGGGTGCACGCTGCAGTAGCCAACAAAATTGGCTTGGTGACGGTCCTCTCGGGTTCGAGTCTCTGTACGTGCAGCACTGTTTCAATCGATTTACTGATTCGGCTCGATACCGAAGGCATGAGTGTTTGTGTTGTCCTTCCCACCCATCCGACACGAAAGCGATTAAAGCATACCACAGGTCCAGTTCACTAGCCTTATTCTTTGTATTCCTTCTCTCATTAAACTAAAGAGATGTTGAGCGACTGAGTAAAAAGCAGTTCTCATAGAAAAATTATGTTAATTAGAAGTGTGTATACTCCACATTGGTAGTGGGCACAGATTACAAAATATATTGAGGATTTCGATTTAATGCTTGAATATGGCGAATAGCGAAACCCATGGAACTGAAATGGACAAAATTAGAACGGTTCAAATTAATAATATTTGTATTTGAGATGTTTGTGGAAAAATGTGGACTTATCGGATATTGCTTCGAGACGTCACATATTACGCGCACGGGTTTCGCGAATCGTATTTAATCTGACTTTGGGCTTCAAGAAAGGTTTATTAATTTATATGGGTGACGTGACGCGCCAAATAACTGCCTTCAGTGATACTCGACTTTGCCATAGTACATTCTCGCGTCGATGAATAGGAGTATAAACAAGCAATAAACTCAACCCCTCATCTTATCGTCGCCACATCTTCAAATCATCTCATTCGACCCACTACTCTTTAGATAATTCATCTACTGTAATCAACATGGTGCTAAATTAATAATATGAAAAAGATTTTTGACAGCTCATTCAAAATGGCGGAAATGACCTTTGTCTATTTCCAAATTTGAACTTATTTATTTATCATTTTGTTTCTATATCAGAACACTTTATGGTAAAATATGTGCAAAAAATATTTAGAGAATGCTTTTATGTCCTCAAAACTATACTGCTGTCCTTTTCATAAATTAAAATTATAACCTTGTCCGCTCCCAACTTGGAGCATATGGACTCCTGCGGAGTTTATCTCAAAATGTCTTTTTTTCTAAGAGAACTGCTTAGTTGCTCAACCTCCCTTTTTCAACGAGAGTATTGATGGAAAGGATACGAGGCAGGACTAGTGGTTTGTTAATCGCTGTCACTATGCGTCGCTCTTTGGGATCGGCATGGTGGGAAGGGATTTAACAACACAAACACCCATTGCCTCTGAGCAAAATCGATTTATCGACGGAAAAAATCTGCTCGTACCGGGAATCGAACCTGGGCGGTCTGGCACGGTAGCCGACGACGTTGTATACTGCCCCACGGACCGGTACCTTTGATTTTAAAGTCTCGCCACGCTAAGCAAGTAGTTACGCCTGTCACTGTAGCCGTAGCCTTATCGCGACACTATCGACGTGGCGCTTCGTATATTTAATTCCCTCGAATGTTTGATGGCGCCGAAGCCAAATGGCCTCTTTCGTAAATTCGCGATATTTTTACTATTATTGATAGGTGGGGAGTATATGAACGCTGTAAACCACGGAATTTCGATCCGAAACGCGAGCGCACTGACCCGAAAATAGTATTCGCGTCGTGGCCATCCTACGTAAACTAGGGGCTGCAATACCGGTTAACCGTCGAACGGAGAAAGCGTCAGCGTATCGGTTATTTCACTTTTCAAATAACCATCCGAAATTTGCAACAAGAGCTCTACTGTTCTGCACTTGAGTGTTTTTTTATTTTTATTTGAAAGTAGGTATTTGATTATTTTAACACATGAAATGAATTGATACAATCTTTTTAGCGTACTTTTTTCACATAAGAGTTTTGAAGAATACATAAATTGGAAGATATGTCGTGAAACATTGTGTGAAAATCAATTTAGGATGTCGGAAAATAAAACTCATTTTTGTCTAGTTTGAATCGTTTAAATTTAGTATTTTTCCATGAGTTTTGTCGCTAACGAATATCCAGGTTTGTACTTTCGGCGTCTTCGGGCAATCGACACGTGCACGGATGTATCTGAACTGTCTCGTAGTAAATTGTTTGTATCGTTTATATATAAGAATAAAAGAATTATCGCTACATTTACAAGTCATCGATGACCCTGATTGATTAGCTAATATTTTGTGATGAATGACGTTCAATCAATTGCATAAATTACAATTTATGTATCTCTTTTATATGTGCAAGTTAAAAAGTCATAAAGAAGGTCACAACATGGTAGGTATAAGTCCTGAAACCCGGGTCGTTAGTTAGTTTGTTAGAAAGACAATTCGAACGATTCGAATTTCATATTTAAATTCCATCGTAATCCTAAATTACATTATTGTCTATTAAATATACTCGAATATTATTTAAAAAAAAGAACTCTTGTTAATGCGAAAACAGAGAATGTCAAACAGTTTGCTGGTATGGTTAAATTTAAAGAAAAATAAAAATGCAGTAATTAGAAACATATAATTGTACCACATCCTCCAAACGAGTAATACGTTCAAAACACTTTTTCACAAAACAAAGTTTTAGGATTGTGTGCCGTTCATCTGGATATCAATCAAAAAATACATTTAACCACTCACGTTCTTTACTAAATCAGTATGATAATGAAGACTGGGCCTGACTCGTGAAACAGATGGAATACTCCAAAGTTTCTTTCCTTAGCAACCGTTATGAAAAATGAGTTCAAACATAATGCGCCTAAATTGATTATTGGCTGTTTTATTTCCGATATTCTCTTCTCTCCACAAAGAATTGAAATGCAAATGTATCTGGCCGCCTATCTATAAATGTAATCGTATTGTTTTGTTATTCGAGAAGTTTTTTTCTCCTTTAGCTTCTTAAACCGTAAATCTTCTTTCCTGGCATAGGAGGGAGACGTGGGAAGAAGGGAAAACGCTTTGCATGAATGAATAATCATAACCTAAACTAAATCAAGGTTGTGCATTTTTTTTAAATATATTTTTGCGGTGTCCTTTGGTCGATTTAAGCGTTTGAAATCATGCATTGTATCCGAAAAGTCAGTGACATTTCTATGATTATTAGTTTTATCTTTTTCCACCGCGTTGTATTTCTTGTTAAACTAGTATGCCTGCCTTTTCATGAGACAATTTACCGCTAGCTGAAATAAAATTGGACACTATCGGTTTCTGAATCTGATTTCTGTGACATGTGGAAAACCTAAAATATTTTTCTCAATAGTGTTGACATATCGGTTTTCAGATTGAATTGGCATGAACTTGGTAGAACTCCATTATAACACGGTGAAAAGAACTAGTTCTGACGATGGCTTAAGCCGAAATAGCTATCAACCATATACAATATAATTTCTGTAGGACTAAAATACATTGCTATTTTTTTCACCGTGTTATAACGGTTTTTCCTTTCAAACTGTTTTATATTTTTCGCTTTAAAATTAAATCTGAACATTCAGTCTGTTTCTTGTCTGGTCAAAATACCCGCCCAAGTGTCACATGCAATATGTCAATTTCTATTAAAAACATTTAAAATAACAAAACTCTGAGTCTAAAATAACTGTCAAGAAATTCAAAGGCTGTAGAATGAAGGCAAGAAAATTCCAAAGATAATACAGGAATACTAAAGCTCTTGATGGCACATATTTTTGGTACTTTATGGGAAAACGCGGGCAGCAACCACAACTGTGTGATTCATTAAGTATTTTGGTTCTGTGACACAAGGAAGAAAGTGTATCGGGACCCATCGCTTGGGAACCCGGAATAAAATTTGATTATTGTCCTTATTATCCTGGTGGACAGCCCTGGCGCATCGTGTGCTTTGTTATAGTACAAAAGTCGCTTACAAAAATACGACACAACCAAAGAGAAATAAAAATCTATATCACAAAATCAAAAGCATCTGGAGTCCGGTCGATTTTTATTTTATAACTCGCAAGAGACCGCCAAGTTCACAATTTCTCTTCATTTGCACTGTTGGATCCAGTGTGGTGTCGTGCAAGTACGAGGTCGAACAATTTTGAACCCAGGGTCAGCATTTTATACAGTACGCTGATTGCTTTTCACGATGTACTGCGGCATCAATTTGGTATTCCAATCGAATTTTAGATATTCGAATATATGTAGTTGGTACCTTTTTGATTATCGAATATTTGATTTAATATTCGAATTAAATACAAACTCATTGAATGCAGATATCTGTGACTGCTAAGACAAGGTCTTTGATAATAAAAATGCTAAATGCTTTGTACGATTTATTATTCACAATAAGCTGCCATTTTTTTTTAAATTTTTGTTTGTAACTTTTCCAATTTGAATACCCGGGTTTGAATTTTGTACTCTTCCATGAGTTTTGTCTGTAATTATTCTTGATATGTTTTGACGGCATTTGTTTTTTTTCTTTTATATACTTTTCTGTCTAAAACAATTTCGGCATCCTTCAGGCATTTCAACGACTCAGGTTTTGCCTGCACGGATGTTCTTGAACTGAATATAAAATTCAAACAATTCAAATTTTATATTGAAGTTCTATCAATTCTCTGTCGAAATCCTTAATTATTATCAATCCATGATTGATTATTCGTCTTCGCGTAAAGGGCTCGCGATCCGTTTAGGGATGCCTGGAGCTGCATTTACAGCATTTACCAAAAACACGACTCCGACTCGGGCTAAAAAAAAAAATTATTTCATCACGTTTTTTTCCCTACCTCTCCTATGTATGTGTGATAAATTCAATATCAACCAACCAATCCGGTCAAACGCCAAATTTTAACTCAAACGCCGATCAAAATACTACGACTTCACAACTCCAACAACGACTCCACAGCCCTGGTTAATACTGCAAGAAACTTCAAATCAACATACCAATATTGTTTTGAAGACATCACCGTATTGGAAAAAAATTAAGCTTTCTTCAACAAAACGAAGCTGTTCTATGTCTATTGCTATTATCTCTCTTTTTCAAGGAGATGAAAAGATTAAACCAAGAATTTCTAGCAGTTAGTTAATATCTGTCTCTATGTCCTATTTGTTAGGGTCAGATTGGTGGGAGATAATTTAAAAATCACAGACACATGTATTTGAAAACAAATCCATAATTTTTTTGTTTGGAACAACAATTTATAAAGCTGTCAGCACCATTGTACTTTTCAACATTTCTGACTCCGAGTACGACTCCGGCCAAAACGACGCGACGACTCCACACAGCCTTATCTGTCATGCCAAATATTTTATTTATTTAAAAAAAAAAGTTGTGTTGTTCATCGCATATCACATCCAACGGCTGTCAACTTTTGCTCGGCCCGACCCGAAGACGGATAACCGCGATCATGTCAATTATTATTTCCTTCTACGGCGAAACGGACCCGATTCGACGCCCCGCCGCGTACCCCGCCCCGCGCGCGTTCGGAAAATCGCTTTCGTCTCGCCGCACTCTGGTGGTACTCTCTCGCGGCGCTAGATTTTCCCAGAGAGGCAGCGTGCGCTGGTCACATGCCCGGCGACGTCACGCGGCCTCCCGGTGCACGTGCACCGGCCGGGCCGTGACGTCACCGCCGCGGCCGGGTCGGGGAATAGTCCTGCTGCGATTGATTCCGCGTCTCTGGCGGGCAGGGCGGCATCAGGATGCGGCTGCAATGTGAAATCATCGCAATATACCGGATTGATGACACTGCGCCAGTGCTTCTTTCTCGCCATTTTAACGGGCGTGCCTGCAGCTTTATTTTGCTATGAGTGTCTCGGGAGCACCTGCTTACTGCTCAAAACACATATTTGTGTACTACTTACACACGTGGAAGATCAGCATCGCCATCATCGCTGCGATAAGAGAAACCGGTGTTGACCTTAATAAAATATATTTGGAAGTATTTGAGGATTTTGACTGAAGGTGCTTGATGGAATTCAATATCAAGTTTGAATTGTGTACTTAACCATGAGTTCTGTTGCTAACGACCCGGGCTTCGTCTTTCGGCATCTTCAGACAGTTCGTCAGTTCAGTACACAATTAAAACAATTGTAAGCGATACCGGTTTCGCTTCCACATATATTTTTGTAAAGATCAGTGCAATCAACTGAGAATGCTCGCAATTAGCGAAACCGGTCCTGATCGTCACACCATATATGTGCAAAGTATTTGCGACTTATTTCTTGAAATATAATGCCTTTCCTCCAAGAATTGACAGTCACAAGTAATTGTATTATTTTCCGAACACAGAACGTTCGGTTGAGATTTTATTAACCCCTTCCCTGCCGAGCCACTCCAATTAATTCAGCAGTGTTTGTTTTTAATAAACTCAAGGAGGACTATCAGGACAAATATGTCATAACTATTTGCAGCATTCAATTCAATGCGGAAAGTTGGGGACTCACAGTTGTACTCGGTCAGAACCAAGTGCCACTTTTTCAAGTGGCACTTTGCGGGTCACGTCACATTACAAAAGCACAGAGAAACCGTATACTGTGCTTCGAAAACAGATGCCTGCGTCGAATATTAGGAGTACGGTAGTTTGACTTTGTCGGGAACACGTAGGTAAGAGGGCGGACAAAATAAAAAGGCGACGATGGACCTGGCTTGGACATGTGCTGCGGATGTCCCAGGGGAGCCTGAATCCTGCCTGTCTCTTCTATCAACCTGATGGATTCCGACGACCCGGAAGGCCTTTGAAGAACATCCATAGGATGTACTCAGGGAAGCTACGGGACGCCGCGATGACCTGGGAGGAAGCGAGGAGGTTGGCGGGTGATAGAAAATTCTGGAGGCACCAAGTGGCGGCCATATGGTCAAAAAAAAATGAATAATGTATACAAGCGAAAAATAAATGCAATCAATAAATAAGCCAGGACATTGAGAGGCCGAACCGTGAGGTCAAAATATGAATAGAATCGATAGACGAAAAGAACTCTTATCAATTCACTTGCATACTTAAAATAATAAGCACGTCGTAAATATTTATGTTCGGTATATTTGTTTGCATTTTTGACGGCCGGAACTGGTTTCGCGTGCCCCTAATCCGCCCCTGCTTACCGGGATGCCGTTCGCCGTAAATATAGAGCAGGGGGGTGGTGTGTAGGGGGTGAACGAGGGGGCTTCTTCGTAACCTGTGGCACTAGGTCGTAAATATAATAATATATATATATATTTATACATCTTATAAAAATATAATATACCTCTCTATTGATCATTAATATTGAACTGTTCCCTTCTCCCCGTCGTCTGTGCGCGAGTATTTCATTTCATATATCATACATTATAATAATTATTATAGAGCAGGGGTTCTTAAACTTATAGCGACTCCGGGCACATTTGAGTTCTCGGAGAGCTTAATTAGCACAGATTTATTTATGTCATTATTGTTTCCTGGGAAGCTTCGTATATGTATTGCATTCATGTACTATTTTTTAATTAATACACAATCACAAAAGAATGAACGAAAAAATTCCATGAGATTAGATACAAATAAAAATGTTGGAATTCAAACATCTTCGTGAAATAATTAACTAACATAAATGGTTTTAATTTTTGGGATTTATAATAAATAATAACAGTTGATAAATAAATTAAATTAATTCAGATAAATTTTGGATTTTTTCGTTGTTGTATAATCATGTGTAGCGGGCGCACGAAAATTGGCTCAGTGGGCTCAATTGTGACCGCGGGCACTGGGTTAAGAATCCCTGTTATAGAGTTATTACGCCGAAAGGGTTGCTACATCTTATTGGTAAAATGTATAGTTAAATTTTTCAATATATGTATCTATTATTTTGTACCAAACGGCAGTAGTTAGCTCGAACGAAGTATTGTTTTCAATTAGTCGACATTGGGCAACAAATTAATCTCTTCCACCATAAAAATATGACCGCAAATACAAACAACAACTCATCAAAATTTGAATTGTTTGAATGTTGTACTTTCTCATGAATTTTGCCTCTAACGACCCGGGGTTCGCCGTCAATGTGTGCATTAGTAAAAAAAAATCACAAACATAAATATTAATCATGCATGCATTCAAAGTGCACCTAACCAAAGCTCTGTGTCCGGTCCATGGCGCAGTGGCAACGGTGTTGGCTTCCGTGCCGGACCGCCCGGGTTCGATTCCCGGTACGAACGGATTTTTTCAGTCAGTAAATCTGTTCAAAGGCATGGGCGTTTGTGTTGTTGAAAATCCCTTCCCACCTTTCCGTTCCCAAAGAGCGACGCATAGTGACAGCGATTAGCTAATCACTAGTCCTCATATCCTTTCCATCCCTACTCTCATCGAAAAAGAGAGGTTGAGCAACTGAGTAACAAGCAGTTCTCATAGAAAAACATATGTTGAGATAAACTCCGTGAGTAGTCCATATGCTCCAAGTTGGGAGCGGACATGGTTAAAAAAAAAGTAGTATAATTATTGTTTATTTGTTTCTATCCTGTCAACTCTGCTAAATCCCGGGATCTAAATTTCGGCCCGGGATTAGAAACCCTAGCCACGGCACCCCTCGATCTTGTCTACAATATTTTGTTGTTTCTTAGAATATTGAGTAAATAGGAAATTCAAATTTTTTCGCGTTTTCAAATTAATTCATTACAGATTCGAATTAATAATTTCTTTGATTTTTTTTGCTACAAGTTTCATTAAATTAATTAGCAGGAAGCGGATATATAATATTAATTTAGTGTGTGAAAATAGGCGTTTTTTTTTGTTTGACCAACCTTTGCCCTTTCACGCCGTCTCTTTTCGTCTAATTTCGAAAAGATTAAAAATAATGAACGAAATGAAATGCTCATGCCGCTCACTGTTATATAACAGTGTAAGTCAACGTATATTGCTCTTTCGTAACCTTACTTTGAAAAGGTTCTAATTGTCATTTTTCCTAAAATGACCTTTTGGTCGAAAACGCGGTAAATTATGGATATATGGTCACGGGACAGAATCCCAATCCTCTTTAGCTAAGCTCAAAAAATTTATACATACTAGCTTATAATTTTATGTTTTGACTTTATTTACTCTTTGAGTTCTTGTGTATTATTATAAAATGTGGAATCAAAATGATTAAATCTGAAGAATATTACTGATTTGTGTTTGTTCTGAAAGGAGAAATTGTTTTTTCATATTAGCCTATATACAACAATAACAAACGTGTCTCTATCTGTATAATATTATTATTTGTGTAGTTTGTGGTTGCATTTTTGCTTCTGTAAATTAAAACAACTCGATTTAATACTTATTGCAAAGTATTCTTTATGATCTTCTATTATAATAAATTTAAAAATTAAAGAAGAAACATTTCAAAAAAAATCGTAAGCCTTACATTCATTTCATTAAATGTGCTTATTTTTCATAAATCTTTACAAAGAATTCTGTCCCGTGACCATATATCCATAATTTACCGGAAAAGCTTGTATTTACCGCATTCTATCTTATATGTATATCAGGGGTGGCCAGACTTTTTTGCCCGCGATCGACTTTTGTTTGAAATTATTGGCGGCGATCGACCAACATCAAAAGTCGTAATTTAAAGCCTATATTAATCTAATTGCCAACCTTTGTTTGACCCGGGATTTAGAAAGAGATTTTCGTCGATAATCGGCTAACTTCGAGATTTTAGAGTGCTGTCCCTGTCGACGCGACTTATCTCGCACGTATCTTGTGACGGGCACTAGAAATTTGTACAGATCAGATAGGCGATCGACGCTTTGGCCACCCATGATATATATGAAATTCAGAATTATCTATGGTTGAATAACGGAGTGAGCAGAATTCCGGAGTTACACTGCTTCTGCACACTTTTTTTACTAAATTTATTTAACCAAGTTCTAAGATTGTCATCATTATTTCCATCATTAGATCTTTAAGATCATTATTTCTCAGCTAGATTTGTGAAAAAAATATGCTTAAAATAAGTTATTTGAAACATTTTTACCTGCTCATTGTTACAAGTGAATTCAATCGAAACATCAAACGCTCATATCTCAAAACAGTGTCAAGAGTAGTTAGAACCTTTTCAAAGTAAAGTGTCGCTTTCTCCCATTTTGTTTTTACGTTTCTAGGTAGGTCTACACTTTGCACTAACGAATCTTAATCGAAATTTATCATTTCCCGTCTTTTGAAATATTTATCTTTTCATTTCGTTTTTTTTTTGATTTGTGAAGCTGACGAAAAAATGTAAAAAGAAAGAATACAGTGGAACCCCCAACTACACTACTCCTAATTACGCGCTGGCTTGAAATATTCGCCCCATAATCCCCCAATTGAACGCTTGCATATTTACAAGGCAATTAGTAACTAAATTTTTCGTCCATTTTTTCTTTTGCAAAACTAAGTGAAATCTTAGTTTTGCGTTTTTCGCGGAAAAAAACAAAATCTCTAATTTTAAATGACCTACATTCCTCCAATTACACGGTCACGACTCTGGTGTAAATGGGGGTTTTACTGTACTTCTGTGTTTCTAATACCAAATGTTTGTCATACCTTGTAATTCTTGCTTAACTTTTGTATAAATATCACTGTTTCGTTGTATTTCTTATCAGTTGATAATGCTCGCCATTAGCGAAACCGGTCCTGCTCCAATAAATTTTAAGTGGAATATTTTTTTTTTTTAGAGTTTTTAAGATTCATAGGATACGATGACTCGGACAGGACTAGTAGTTAGCTAATCGCTTTTGCTATGCGCTGCTTTTTATTATATTCACTATTATGAGGCCCACATGCTCTACAATATTAGATACTTGAATGTTTTCAATAAAATAAAATATTACTCTTCCTTGTTTCAGGAAAAAGACCAATACAACAACGAAGTGGCCCGCTCGGCACGCCCCCTTCCTGTCGAATACCTGCTGGTCCAGGTGCCGTGCGCCGCGTCACGGACTCCGCTTGCCACCTTCCGCAGGCGCGGTGACAGGCCGGGCGTGGTCAGCGAAACCTTCTTCCCCGTCGAAAACCGAGCGCCCCCGGACCAGCATCTCACGGCGCTAGCGCACTATCTGCCACATTTCGCCGGAGATGATTTCCTAGAGGTAAGTCGTGATGAATACTTGGAGATTGAAAAAATTGATTAGCACTTCTTCATGTCATTTCTTTTTTATTGTTGTATACCCCCCCCCAACTGTCTCCACCAAATTTTACCATCAGGCGATATAAAATACTCATTAGTTAATATTTTGTAATGCTAATTTCTTTAGTATTATAATTATTTGTTTGCTTTGTTTTGATTCTTTAACCCCCCTCCTTGCTTCCCGTAAAAAGGAAAAATGACAAACTCCATTTTGTAATTTTATCATTTTAAAATATTAGAATCAATCTTGCTTCATTACTTAAGCAAACTTTGTGATAGTAAGTCCAAAGACGCGAAACACGTGTCACAATACGTGGAATAATCAAAGTTATTTTAAATTTTGTTCTTAGCCGCTCAACCTCTGTGTATTTCGATAAGAGTAGGGATAGAAAGGGTATGGCTTGGACAGGTTTTTGTGGTTAGCTAGTTGCTCTCCAATGCCGTGGGAATTTTTTTTTAGACTACACAATCACCCTGTGTTTCAAAGCATTTTTCGTTCATTTGAAATTCCCAAAAATGCCAAAATCTTAAATCATAGATAGCATGGATTCTTAACCATTTTAATTTTCGCATATCTATCGTCTTTTGACTAATGTACTTTTTGCAAAAAAGATTGAACCTATACCAATATCGCATTTTCTTATTCTTATTTAAGTCTTCCAAAATCAATAATTACTTTTGTGCGGTAAATTAACTGGCGAAACTAATGATCATCAAATTTGACACGAAAGCATTTTTACAATTCTACAAAATAATATTTTAAAAATTCAAATTTCTCTGCCGTATTTGCAGGCGATGTCGGACTTCCACGTGCTCGCGTACATAGCTTCGATGGACGCCCTTCCGATGTACCCCCACATGACTGAGCTCCTGGAGGCTGTCAAGATTCGCGATTCGGAACTGGCGGCGAGATGGAGATGCTCGGAGCACTGGGCCACGGTCGAGCAGTTGATTGCAGCCAGTGAACATCAGACACATCCGAGGTAAGTTGTATAATTCGCATAGTATATTTTGGCCCCTTAGTTATGAATGCCACCTAATCTAAAATAATATGTTACGTTATGTGTCAAAGAGACATACCAATGGAAGAAGTGGCTAATTTATAAAAACAATTTAGTTCTCCTGGAATGTAGAGAAAAGCGATTTGGGATTTGGTCTGCAATATTTTTTATTTTCTATCCACTTTCAAATTAGGAATATCATGTCTGTTCATCATGTCTTAGGTGGTCCGAATATATCATGAATTGAGAAGAGTTAATTGTCGGCAATAGGTTCTTTTTTGTTTAACCATGAGTATATATGTAGACTAGGGGTGGCATGCTTAAATCTCAAAGTTAGCCGATTATCGACGAAAATCTCTTTCTTAAAGCCGGGTCAAACAAGGGTTGGCAATTAGATAAATATAGGCTTAAAAAAACTCCAAAATGGTCAAACAAGGGTTGGCAATTAGATTAATAGCTTAAAATTACTACTTTTTAATGTTGGTCGATCGCGGGCAAAAAGTCTGGCCACCCCTGATATAGACTGAGATTTGTTTTCTAGGAAAACTGCTTATTACTCAGTTGGAACCTCTCTTTGGAAGAGAGTGAGTGATAGAAGGCTTAAATAGAACTAGTGGTTAGCTGATCACTCTAGCTTAACCATGTTTTTTGGATCAGTTTGGTGGTTTTGGGAATTTTAGACATCACAGGCATCCATGCCTTCAATCAAAAATCAATCGCCACTACTTGGTACTCGAACCTGTGAGCTCCAAAATTTAAGTCTTTTTTTTTATATCGGGTTGGACTAACTTTTTTTCTTCTTTGGATGTTGCTTCAGGGAGGTTATGTTTAAGGAGATAAAAAAATGATGAAAAGATCTTGAATGGACCTGTAATATGAGACATTCGTTGTCAAATACTGTGATTTCCCTGTTTATACGTTCACTCATTACCAACGTGCAGGGAGGACAAATTCATCAACGCTCAGCACTTTTTAAGCCCCCATTCGATTGAAGAACCTTACTTCCGTTTGTTCAAATTCAACACAACAATCTCACTGTCGAAAAAGGTTTTATTTGTTTTACCACGTGCCATAAACAGCTCCGACATGTGAACAGAAACACAGTGATATTCCATCTTGTCACTGTTCAAATTTGACTCGGTGGTGCACTGGTATTCATTTGATCTCATTCTGTTTCAGCGGCTCCGATAATGCTGGTAATTCGAGCGGAGGAATGGAGGAGGGTCCAATGTGGACCTGCCCGCACTGCACGTATCACAATCCCTCACACCGTGACGCCTGCGAGATTTGCATGCTGCCTAGGTAATTCGAAACTACATTTACAATGGTAAGAAGTTGCACATTTTTGTTATCAG
Source organism: Himalopsyche kuldschensis (assembly GCA_028554975.1). NCBI lineage: Eukaryota > Metazoa > Arthropoda > Insecta > Trichoptera > Rhyacophilidae > Himalopsyche > Himalopsyche kuldschensis. The sequence goes on from JAHFWI010000005.1 coordinate 7,418,943, forward strand.
CAGTGTTAACCTTTTAGAAGAGCCATTGCAACAAAACATACATTTATTGCTTACCCATTTTTATGCAGTGAACTTCAGTGGATTGTAGTGGGTCCATTATTCTTAATTTTATAAGTTCAATGAGATCACTGGGAGTTGTATAACTGCATTAGTTCCGTGATATTTAGTTCTGTTTTTAATCCCAGTATTCTTGATATGTTTTGACGGCATTTGTTTTTTTTCTTTTATATACTTTTACAACCTGTCTAAAACAATTAATCATAGACACTATGCATCCTAAAATGACACACGAAAAAAATATCACTGATTAGTTAGTACTAAATTTGAATTTTGTACTTTTCTACGAGTTTTATCGCTAACGACTCAGGTTTTGCCTTTTGGCATCTTCAGGCATTTCAAGTGCACGGATGAACTTGAACTGACTCATGGAAAAGTACAAAATTCAAACGATCAAGCACCTTCAGTTGAAATCCTAAAAAATTTTGAAAAGGTAATATCAACTGAGATAAATAATAGAATGAAGACTTAGTTTACCAAATCTTAATGCAATTTTAAATAAATCAATATAACACAATACTAATTTACGTTTATTCCCATCCAATAAAAACCCCAAATTAGCTTTCACTTTGAAAAATTCATATAACCAATTTGTCACATTTAATAATTTATTATTACAATATTAAATTAGGGTGTTAGAATAGAAGAGATGATTTATTGTGTAGCTTTTCTACACCAGCATATATATAGATAAGTAAATGTGTATTTAAACATAGTTCTGACGATAATATAATTTTTGTAGAACTAGAATACATTGCTATTTTTATCACCATGTAATTAATCTGCTTTATTTAATAACGCGTGTTTTTTGTTTCAGAAGAATCGTGATAAGAAAAATACAGTCCGAAGATTATTTCCAATTAATATACGCAAATGCAAGATTTTTAAAAAATACAAAAAGCAACAGTCGATACGTGCGTCAATTTTTCATCTCGGCATTTTAACAATATTATCATCGGCTGCCCGAAGAAGAAACTCGGTATTTTGTAAATATAAGTGAAATTCTTATACTTGAATTTTAAGATGATTTTATGTGTTTTTTTTTTAATAAATTAACTTTGTGCATTTTTTTCTTATCAAAATGCCCAAACGTGTGAAATATTGTAAGATAAATGCTTTTTCTAATGACTGGTATCTTATCTTATGGTTTTCGAGTCACAGAAGGCTGCCTTATGTATAATTATGTTCTTGATTCTCACTGCTTTTTATCGCTACTATGACTTGAACATTATCTATGCTTAAAAAATTTATCATAGTTTTTTTTATGACTCCAACATATCTATGCTTAAAATTTAATCATAGTTTTTTTTTTAACAACCCGAACTTTTCACCTTTCATCTGTCGGATATTTATGATTATTAGATTTACATGTTTTTAATTCCGTACAGACAATGCAAGACTTGAATATGGTTAGAAAACAGTCAAACAACTCATGGATTTATTTTTGTTTAACCATGTCCACTCCCAATGTGTATCAAATGAAGCTTACTACTTTAACTGCTTGATACTCAGTTGTTCAACTTTGTTTTCTTTAAGTAGGACAGGATAAATAGTAAGCTAACCGCTCTCGCTATGCCCTGTTTTTAGGATCAGAGACATTATTTGGAGGATTCAGATAGTCAGTTGGGGTGTATTAATTTAAGTCACTTATGGAAGACTTTTTACTATTCATAAATATGTATTGTTTTGTATCTTACTTAACACATTGGCTACGGGAGAAAGCGAGAAATCAAAACACATTAAGAAACAAAGCGTATTCCACATTCCTCTTAGCCAAAGTGATAACTGTAAAAAATATAATACCCACAGTTATAGAAGCCAGTCAGTGCTTTTTAAAGCAGTGATTGAATCAAACAACATCTGGTACTATAAATATAGTTTCTCTTTTATTTAAGGTTATATTGTAATAATTTATAGTTAATTAACGAGACTACAGAATAAATTGAGGCGTGTCACACCATCAGTCAGCGAGAGTGGATATCGATGCTTTATACAATAATTCATGTAACCATGTTTTCCAAATTTTGCTACACAATTTTGGAACTGCCAAGTTGTAATCTTGGGCGATTTAATATTTCCGTTCTCATTAGTATTGTAAGAGACTTGCAAATTTATTTTTTTATATAAATATAAACCACACACATCCTTTATATTAATTAATATTTATTAAATTTAGTGATTTACGGATTTTGCGTACTATTTAATTGAGTCGGTGCAAATCTAACGTGATCATCCCAAAAAAAGAGTCAAAGGACTACAAACCAGAGATCCTTATCAAAGACTGATAATGAATTTTTCGACATGTTTTTTTAATATCAAGTTTTTGATTCAAACGATTTAAGGTAGCATATTCAATGTTTTATAAATTTCTGTATTTATCGAGTTTATCTCCACAAAAGTTTTTGTCTCTTTTCGAAGTGAGTAGGGATATAAAGGATAAGACAAGGACCAGACTAGTGGTTAGCTAATCGCTCTCAGATATCAATCATAAAACTGTGACTCAAACCCGAGTGGCTTGCAACTGAGGCCAACTGTTGAAACAAATTCTTTCCGATACATAAAAATCTGTAGACTTTGCAAGTGTATTACATTTTACCATGAATCTATTGTTCATACTTTCCATGGATTCGGCGGTAACTTTGTGGAAGCTCATTTTAACACTTTGTTTACGGGACCTTTTGATTACTTTGGTAATTAGCATGTTATTTCGTATTTGATGGCCAATAAGCAAACGTACAAATTTGTGCACTCCGTAAGCATTGTGTTAATATAAAATAACTTTGATTATTCCATGTATTGTGTTACTACTTGTGACACGTGTTTCGCCTCTTTTAGAGGCATCTTCAGACTTACTATCGCAAAGTTTGCTTGAGTAAATCTATTGTTCATTCCTATGTACCCGGCAAAAAAACTTCAAATTGTTCCCTTTTCCAATCATTTTGCCTTACATATACAAATTCATTCAAACTAAAATTCTCACTATAGTCAGATTAACAATGGACATTGATTATTTCTATGCAACTATTGGTCATTGATTTACTTATAACTAAATAGTGGTTAGGATGGATGGTTCTGCTGCTATATTTGAACGGGAATAGCTCCTATTAGTAAAGTTGTCATTCAATATGTGACTGCACGTGACTTGCACCGACTGATTTTTTTTCCTTACGCTTAACTTGATGAAATATTTTGGTGGAGCTTCTTTTAGGTGGAGACTAACCTAACTGTGGCAAAGTAGGCATCTTCCTTTGTCATTTTTATTTATTGCAATATAGTTAGAAAATTAACTTTTTTTTTTGTTGTTTAATAAGTTAGTGATGGTATGTTTTGTCCTTACTTGTGAGATCGCATTGTTATTTTTATGTAAATCAATCAAACAAAAATTGATTATTGAAATGAAAATAATTTTATATAATTTGAAGAGAAAATAAAAAAAATGTATGCCAAATCAATCGTTTTATTCTCCTTTCAACACTCAATACCATGGGCTTATTTATCTAAGTTTCAGGATTCAAACCAGTTACACCACTAACTAAAGATCCTTTTTTTGTATATTTAACATTGCAAGATAAACTTCAAAATGAGAATTTTTCTAATAATTCAATCAACATTGAAACGGGGAGAAATAACATCTCATACACCAATATCCAATATCCAATAGCTTAAATTTAAATAATCTCAATTTGGCATTGACCTGGCCAGAATTTGAACCCAGACCCATGTGATTGCTATGGCAGAGCTCTTACCACCAGGGCTGTGGAGTCGGAGTCGGAGTCGTGGAGCTTTTTGGCCGGAATCAGAAATTTAAAAAGTTTTAACTTTTTATTTTTGCATTTAATATGTCAAATTTGTCTTTTGGCCGCATTGATAGGGTTGATATTTAATTGAATACACATAAATAGAAAAATTAGGGAAAAAAGTGACAATATTAACCTTTTTTTAGTCGGAGTCGTGGTTTTGGTAAATGCTGGACTCGGAGTCGGACTTTTTTTTACCGACTCCACAGCCCTGCTTACCACTATAGACCAAGGGTTGTCAGTAGAGGCTTTATAAATAGAATTCATTAAATAGATTTTCAACAGTGGCCATACACTATATATACCAGGGGTGGCCAGACTTTTTTGCCCGCGATCAACATTCGTTTGAAATTATTGGCGGCGATCGACCAACATTAAAAGTAGTAATTTAAAGCCTATATTTATCTAATTGCCAACCCTTGTTTGACCCGGCTTTGAGAAAGAGATTTACGTCGATAATCGGCTAACTTTGAGATTTAAGCATGCTGTCCTTGTCACACGACTAGTCTTGCACGCTTCTTGAGACAGTCACCAAAGATTAGTACAGATCAGATAGGCGATCGACGCTTTGGCCATCCCTGATATATACCTGCCAATTTTTTTAACTGACTGGTTGAGGGCTAACCATAGCTGAAGGAAAAAATAAAAATCCACATTGCCATTTTATGAAAAAGTTTATTTAATTTTTTTTCAACACATGAGCTGTAAATCATAATCAAAATAATAAATTTCAATTAAACAATAGGTTTTATTCACATTATTCTTTTTGGCAAATTAAAAAAGTCCACTTTCAAATTTAGACCCAAAATAAATTTAGAATAACTCATTTGAGATACATATTCAATTAGAAACGATAATCAATATCGCGTGATCAACCCCAAATTCAAAACTAGTAATGAATACAGATTGTCAATTATGATGACACACAAAATAAATTAGATGTAATAATTATATACATTGCACGGTCAAACGAATCGGAGCTTTTTTGGATCGTGTTAACAATTTATTAACATTTCATGTGTGATCATACGAAAATATGTGATTATATCGTTTACTTGGTCCGTTCTGAATCTGTTAAGAATAATGACATAGTATTTAATATCCTTCCGGTGTTTTTTTTATTATTTTTTAATTCAGAAAATTATTTTATATGACAACACAGACAGAAGGCGAAACAAAACGTCAAGCTTAATAATTGAATTGTTAACATTTCCCAATTGAAATAAGACAGGGTCATTCATATTATACCTGGCTAAATAGTCAAAATATACATGTAAGATTATTATATTGCTATGATATATAAATAATCTAAAACACGGGTAGATTAATTATACTGTTGCTGCGTAGATAATATTTGACTTTTAAAATGACACTATGATATTTCTTACAGTCGTCCTATTCGGAGAAATTGACCGGTAAACCTAAGATTTAAGGCTTATTAATTAAAAATTTTCAATGAAAATCGTCAGGTAATGAATTTTTAATATCGAATGATTAGTTCAGTATTATTTCTTCAACAATTGGACAGCAAACAATTTTGCAATACTCGTTTCAATTAATCTTAAATCAAGGCAACTAGTTCACTATTTACAGCTCTTTACCTCTTAAGTTTTTTATTTAATTTTTTTGGCGCATGCAGACAGCATCTAAAGAAAAAGTCAACGTACATCGATCGAGAGACCGCTTTAAGCTCGGTGAAGATACCCTCAGCACGGTGTTTATCCAACGGTTACCAGTTCAGACTTTTAATACTAAATTAACATTTAACGGTATCATCAAACTTTTGCAATTTAACCCTTTGAGTAGTAGTCATCAATTATCTATTGCGATCCTCATATTTTTCATTGAAATTTTATTATTTTTTTAATATATTGAAAATAGACATATCAATCATATTCACATTATTTTTATTGTATGTATGTTAAAAATAAAGAAAAGAATTATATAAAATAAATATTATTTGGAAACAAATCTGTGGCCATACATACATTATTGAGCTTAAAAATTCATTTCTGTTAGAAACGCTTCCTGGTAAACGTCAATAGAGAACTACATGTCCACAGATGAATGCAATAAAGATCCAGGACCGAATTGAAAGTAAAAGCTTATAGATAATTATTTAAAAGTTAAAATGTATTATTTCAATTCAAAAAAAAATTATTTGCGTTTTTAAATTCCAAAAGAAACATCAGAACCCAAAATATTTATTAATATTTTTATCAGACTTACGGATAGCAAAAAAATTTTAATTTCATCCAAAATAACTCACCACTCAAAGGGTAAATAAAAGAGAAAAATTTTATACAAAAGAAACTTCTAATTTTGTTTGTTCAAAGGTACTGTTTGCAATATTAGATTTAATAATTAACAAACAGAACTCGAATGATAAAACGAAATAATCAATTAAAAAGCTGTGTTGGGGGGGGGGGTGAGTGACGACATTTAACAGCTAAATTCATTTTATTACATAAACTAACATATTATGTACATTTCTTTTTTATATTTTTACGAAACCTTGTCATAAGTCATTTAAAACATTTACTTTATTCGTACATTCAATACATTCACACAGTGACAGATAAAACATTTAAATTGTACAATATTAAAATAAATTTAACTTTATCCACTCATCTACAACACTCTGAAGATTCCACAAAAAGGGAGAGATTAATATTATATTTGAGAATGACTACATTCTTCATTTTATTTAGCGAGTCAAATACGTTTCAAAACCATTTTTTTATAGACTTAATAAAAAATGCATGATGTTACACCCCGCAATGCTTTGATTTATGTAAATTATTTTTCACCATATATAAAAATATATATATAAATATTTATTATTATGCTTCAAATTAATAATATTATAAATAAATGAACAACACAATAAGGTAACAAGTCACCTTACAAGTTTTAAAAAAAAATCCATATTTTATGAATAATCTAAATAATAATTCATGAAACTAAAATAATATTTTTTATTTGTTTTTTTTTTTCAGAGAAGAGTAAAATTAATAATGAAAATATTAGTAGTATAATAATGAAAACTAAAATCTATATTAAATAATTTTCCAGAATTGACAGTGATTTTTATTTTTTTTGTCGTTTTTGAAAATTGTGTAAAAGGAGAGAAGAAAAAAAACCTTAAAGAAAAATAAGATGTCGGTAAATATTTCTGATGTAATAATTTACATAGTGCACCCGCATTGACGCCACGTTGATGACGCATGTCAAGTTCCTTCGAGAGTCTTTTGTTTATCACAATCGTTTTCACAATGGCGGACCTCAAAACAAGAAATGGCAAATCGACATTTTTCAATTTGAGATAAAATTCATTCTTATTTTAAACTATGAGAATAAAAGATCAAGTTTTTAATTATTTAACACAGTGGGAAAGTCCAAATTTTTTTTTAAATTTAATTTCAAATATTTATTCAAAGTAACTTAGAAAGAAATATTTATATATTCGCAAACTGTACTTCCCCTTATAAATTTAAGTATTATAAGTAATGAAGGAATGTTTATAACTATGTATAAATAAAAAAATATACTTATTATTAATCTTTAAAATAAAATATTTAAGCCATCTGTTACAGGAGGCTGACTTGATTTGACCGTACTTCTGAACCAAATTGAAAAATGTCCGTTTGTAATTTTCGATTGATATGGCGACACCGCGGCATCACATGGGCACTTTGGAGGCGGGTGCCATTGTCGTGGATTGCGTGACGAGCTGCGCGGTTCACTCGGACCCCTGGGTGACGGGCGGGAACTCCTTGTCGTCGTCGAATTTGAATCCGCCGCGCGGGGGTGACTCGGCCGCCGATGACATCTCGTGGAACTTTTCAGAATCTGCCGGCCGGAAGTAGTTAGGTCGCCAACCATTTTTTTTTTGCAAAGGAAACGTGTGATAGTAAATTTATTATATTTGCATTTGGGTTATACACTGGCCATTTCTGTTCTAATGTCACTGTATTGAATTTAAATAAGATTTGACTTTTAATTGTGTAATAAATTTGTATACCAAGTATTTCAAAAATGCAATTATTTTATGTTTTGAATAAATTTCAACATTAAACAATTCTCCATTTTGATTGATATCTTATATGAAATCCAAATCTGACAATTTATTCACAAGGATAATTTTAATAAATAAAATCTAATTCCAAGACCAGTTGATAATGCTTAATAAATTGTGTTACCTTTCCACGAAGGATGGACAGTTAACTGGTTTAAATTGAATAAAACAAATGTAGCTAATATTTACTGTAGAAGTTAATATGAAGAAACATTGCCTAGCTCTATTCATTTTACTGGTCGAAATATACACCAGAGTTTAAAAAAATGTTTTATTGAAAACTTGGTAAAAAAATACAGATCAAACAGTCATAATTCAACCAACAAATAGCGTATATATTTAAATTGCAACCACAGTGACATTAAAAAAGACAATGATAGTGACGGACAAATAAAAAGTTTTGCCCGAATTACGAAAACAAAAAATATTCTTCAGGTGAGCATTTCAAAAAGTTTATTTCTATTCTAGAAATCTATGCTACATTGAATAATTTCTTTTTAGTTGTCGTCATTTTGACAGATGATTTCCATATATACATATTAAAAGAAAAACTAAGTAATTAATCCCCAGAAAGACATCAAAATAAAACATCTTCCGTGAGAACTTATTGCCTTCTTACAAACTAAGAAAAGATACCACTTAAAAATAAACAAATAAATACTGTTTCAAGGATAATAAATTTTAAATAAAAAAAATCTACAACTACTGAAGAAAAATAATCATTTGGATGTTTGTTATGGTTGAATAAAATAATAAATAAATGTAGGATATTATAAAAGCAAATACAAAAAAAAGAAAGGTAAGGTGAGGAGGATATTGGTTTTCATGTTGGGGAACAGTTAAAAAATGATAATGGATAATGAACAATCTAATAAAATTTTCTCTAAACTTATATATATCGAAAAACAAACAATTACAATTCAACACTGAATAAAAATACTGAGTAAACCTTAAAATAAAACATCACTAAAAACAATACGTCCAATAACAATCAATTAATAAATTAACTTTATGCAAATTTATTATTATAGATGTAATTATTTTTATTCCGTTTTAATAACTTCAACTTTAAGAATTTTTATTATTTGTTTAATATTCATAAAAATACATTATTTTTATATACGGATTTTTGGAAGTGAAACGAATTGAAATACTATTTTACCCACGGCAAACGATATGGTTCAAATGTTAACATTTAAATAATAAGAAAGATTGTATTCATTTTAATATTTTGGACTAATCTAGAAGAACTAATTATTATCTGTCAATATAAAACAAGGAACTGTATGAATATTATTCTGCGAAGACGCAGTGTTGTGTTTGGTGGTCATATCATTACCAGGAACCACAACACTGTGCGGTACCAAGTATAATATTCATACATATGATAGCCGCAAAAGCCGAAGAACAAGGGATTGTACAAATTTTAAAATGCGCAGGTTGCTAACTAGCTGTAAAACTTTTAAGTGCCTTCAAAGGTCTATTTTGAAAAGTTTTAAATGTTTCTAATTAAATTGGTTTGGTTAAATATGAACAGAGGTTCTCCTACTGCTTTTATATTAAAGAATGTAGATGTGATACACCTAAACTGGGTCGTATTTGAGAAAAATTCTCGGAAAGAACATCACACTTTCAATTGAAACAATAGAAATTTTTCTTTAAATTTTTTTTCAAATTCATTTGATGAAAAAGCATTCTATCAGTCACGGCAAAATAATTTTTAAATATTGGCTAATCCACCTATTTGTCACACCCTCTAATGCAATTAATCAATGTCAGCTATATTTACCAGAAGAAAATAAGCCAGCTTTCAAGAATTGAACCTGAACAAATTATTTTGTTAATAATGTAGAATTTGTATAAGGATTTACTATACAACTTCTACTTTCCTTGATTCAACAGAACCAACGTGAACATGGGCGAAAAGAAATGAATTATACTTTTAAAGCATTCACTAATTTTGAGTCAACAACCAAATGTGAAATACAGCTATGTTTTTTGAGCTTGTCGAATTCAAAAAGATTATGGTTGTACTCAATTTTTTCATGACGCTCTTTGGTCAACTGATGATAATTCTTGTTTATTATCCACCAAGTCTTGATTTTTTAAAAACTCAATTATTATATTTGTGCATATGCAGTATGAAATATGAAATATGTAGTATTTGGCAGCCCTGTCAATTTGACACCACCAGGTTCCAAGTTGACAAAACTATTTTACTTATTATGTGATAATATTAGCTATCAAAAAGTTTACATAGGCAATTGAGAAAACCAATCCACATTTGAACTGTTATTAATCAACAAAAATTGACACTGTGTTTTATGCTCGACATTCTGGAATATTTGCCTTCTAATAACTGCAGGACACAAAGAACTGTATAGAAAATATGACAAACACGGCGAATCATGTAACCGTATACGTTTTGATACAAAAAAAGGTGTTGCGAGGCGTGGGGCTAGATGACGAAGAATGAGAACGTTTCGAAGGGTTTCGGGTTTTTGTTTTTTTGTCTCTATAAGTTTATTTTGCTTGTGGTTGAAAATACTGACCAGTACCTGACATTTGATCGGGGATGCGACCTCTCAGCGCGCCAGCGTAACTGTTGCCTCCTTCAACTTGAACACACAAAAACTTTACTACAAAAAGGCCACTGCGGCGGGGAGAGGGAGAAAATACAGAGAGAGACGCGAGATGCAACAATCTCCGCCCGCCTCCGACATCGTGGGCGGCCCGCAGTGCGCTGTAAACTTTTCATTCGGGTTCCGAAGAACTCAACAGTGGTGGTTAAGCAAACTTTCACTCAGCGAGTTACTGATATCCGACACTTCAAAAAGACTGTGAAATTTATAGGAATCAAATAGATAATTATCAAAGAAAAACACGATGATGTATTTATGTACACGATCTGAATTCACAATGCTATTATTTACTAAGCATTTATTTAATTAAAAGCAAAACAGTGCTGAAAACAATATTATTGAATGATAAAAAAAACTATAGATGATAGAAGAGCTCAGTCTGCAGTGTTTTAAGGTGACAAAAACAGATGGCGTGTTAGTTATGAATGTACTCTAAATTTAAACACGTCACACGTGTGCCAACTGTATTCAACAATAAACGAGAAATTCTTCACTGTATATTTTTCTGTACAAAAAAAACTTCCTAACTGAAAAATAAATGATTTTAAAATATGTAAAAAACAAATGTGTTTAAATACTTTACTAAACCGGTAAAAAAGAAACTAACCACACACTGTGATTCGATAGAAAAACATACTTTAAAGGATTATTGATAAATGAGAAGGAACCAAGGGCGGGACGGAATATAATAATAAATTTAAATTTACATAATTATCAGGATTTGCCGGGACATGTAATAAAGAATATTATATATTAATGGGACAGATAGGATTTTGACAATTACCATTGTGATATTATAATAAATAATTGTTTGGATATTATTAATGAATACATAAATATGAAATCTTTTATTGTTGTTATTGATAAAATAAATATTCCAGTGTAAAAGTAAAATGCTAATTATATTTATATCTGTACGGCAAAATAAACTTGGCAAGGAGAGCAGTTGTGGTAAGACTCTGATTGCATTCGAGATTGCCGCGTGTTTAGTGTTGAGGCAGTACTTAAAAAATAATCCTTAAATCGAAAACATAATATACTAAAACAAAATCAGACGTCTAGCGTTACCTTTTTTAGGGAACAATTATGCCGAATATTAAAAAGCACCAAGCTGTTTTAAAAGCTGTCGCAAAACGGTAAATATTACAATGAAGCAACATTAAAATGTGTATGGACTGGCTTTTTATGAGTGATACAAAAAATAATTAGTATTAATTATTTCGCTATATTATTCAAAAAAATATTCACTTTTTATACGGTGAATAAAATACATAAAAATATAATACATGATAAAAAAGAGTAAACCAAAAATTGTAACATAAGATACTCATCAAATTAGTGTTTTGCTAATCAAAATTAAGCCCGAATCAATTAAATATAAGTTAATATAGAATTTGAAAATCAGTGGGTGAATTTATATTTGTATTAATGGAAGGCTCAAGATAAGTCCCGAGAAATGAAATTGCAATCTGTACAGTAACTGTATTTGAAATTAAATATACTTCACAGTATTCATTTCACACAAGTTTAAAATGTGTGCAGAAGATAGACTCTGTACACAATATTTACAAAATATACTTTCTTTCTTACACAGACTGACTGAAATTTGTTAATTGAATTGAAATGTTAAATGTGATTTATTTTCAGTCTCAGCAATAATTTTTTTTAAGAATATACAGGTTACACTAAACATACGACATTGAAATGAATAATTGGTGTAATCTCGAAAATGAAAAACTAGTTTTTTTATATAACGTAGATAGATATATTATATGCAGCAAGTGTTACAAATTAATTTTTGCTAAATTAACCATAAAAATCTACATTTTTATGACTAATAATATACACTTGTAAACATGTACAAATGAAAAAAGTCACAAGATTTTTATTATCCACCTGCAAATCATTGTAGATATACCTATTACAAGTAATCAGAATCAATTAATACTACAACAGTATAGAGCTGTGTTTATATTTCTACTTTCAACAACAAAGAACTTCACAAAAATTATCTAAAGCCTTCGCATAACAATCCAAGAGACATCCCACCAACATTAAACCATCATATAATAAAATATAATTACTAGTCCACAGTTGTGGAAGGCGAAGAGGTCTTACCTCCTCCGGTGGCGATATTGAGCGGGGCGGCGGGCTGAATGGGAGAGGCCGTCACACCGGTTCCCGCAATCATGTGTTGCTTTACGAGAGTGCAGGTGCCGCCTTCCACCGCGCCCAGGCTGTACATGTACAGGATTCCTTCCGCTGATGCTACCAGCAAGCGGAGCATCTTGGAAATGCTACGGATCCGCATGATAATCAAATTAAAGTAATACATCACAACAATACTTAGGATAAATACAGTAAATCGTCGGCTCATACGGATTTGACTTAAAGTGCAATTGTAGGTATGCAATTGAAAAGTGGTTTACACTGTATGCAGTGTTAATATGATGAATGTTATTTCTTGACAAAATTTCAAAGTTATATTTGTGATAGTCAAATGTATGGCATCTGTCAAAGGCTTACTGCACACTATGATACAGGTAGAATAAGTAACAAATTAAAATAGACTATTAAAGTCAATTGTCATATGTAGGCAAACAAATAAGCATCAATTAAATTAAGATTCACAACCAGAGTAATGACAGTTCTATTTTGATTTACCGCCCATATCTGTTAAAAATATTTAGTTAATTAGTTAACAGGCCCAAGATTTAAAATAAAATGCACTTACGTTGTTATCGCGCAGACATTCTTCACACCCGATACGGGCAGATGTACGCTGGCAAAAGCCCTTCCTTGGCTGAAAACATCAGTCACTTGAGCGGGTAGGTAATTGGCACCCACCGATACAGCTTTCGACAGGTAACACAACCAGCCACCATCGTCCGAAGACTGGCGAGTCCTGAAAACAGTTAAATATCTCTTGTCGTAAAATAGTATAGAAACTATCTTATCTAATTCATTGAAACTCATTTCCATCAAAACATTTTGCTGATCTATCCAGATTCCGATGATGAAGTAAGTAAATAACTTTTATTCAGAAAATCTATTTTATTTGACTAAAAAGCAATCATAAAACTAGTAAAGAGTCAATCATACATTTCTGTAGCAGGCTCGACCAGCTTGAAGATGTGCACCGTCTCCGTATTACTACTGCAGCAGACATAGTTGGAGCACATGGAAAACACCAAGCTGCTGATGGAGACGCATCTCTTGACCCCCCGTCTGAATTCGTATAGCCGCATGCCATCCTTAACAGAGAAGACCCGGATCACGGTTCCCTTCTCACTGGCAGTCGCCACTCGCGTTCCTGCACTGTTGAAGGCTAAAGCTGCTAGCGGCGAGTCGTGGGCTGGTATCATGGTCTTTGCATGCTGAAATCATTGAAAAAATAATGTTACTTGCAATTCACAAAGCAAAATTTTTGTTTCATATTACAAAAACCAGTCATTGTAATTCTAATCCATTCAGATTATCACGGTCGCTGGCTGTCTCTGTATTAAAGCAAAGCGTGCAAGTATTTATTTTGAGTTATTTTAGTTATTTGAGATATTTCAGTTTAGAAATTTTGGTCATCTAATGACATTTCTAATAAAAGCAAAATCAAAGATTCTTGATAATATGTCATAGATAAGTAAAGTCCTTTTATGTAATGTCATTCAAAGATGCTTGTCTAAGTTAATCAAATAAACCTGATTATCACTGGACATACAAAACAATTCTGCAGATCATCAATTATAATACTAAGTAAGATTGTTTATGTGCTTTTGGCGTAACCATAACCATTGTAAACCCTAATAGAATATTTAATATTATTCTCTTTTCGAATATACATAAATTGGTAGTTTTATATTCAGGCTGATACTTATATACAACACATTATTTTTGCATATTCTTATGCAGTAATAAATAATTGATGATTCAATAATATCTTTCTTACCAAGTGTATGGCATCAAAGATCTGGACCTCGCCGATTGAACTGGAGCCGGGATAAGCGAGGAAGCAGTTGTCAGTGTGAGCGGAGAGGGAGCAAAGTCCGAGCGGGTTGGGCGGAGTGTCGCGAATTGTATGCAGCACTTTCATGTCCCGGATGTTGTGGATGTACAAGCTCTCTTCCAGGCATACTATTAACCTCTGAAATACAAAATTGAATCCTTTAGAGCAGATATAAATGAAGAGGATGAAAATATGGTAACACAATTAACACATCTGTGGGCACAAGCCCTGTTTACCAAATTGAAAGGAAGGCTGTTCTGATTTTATTTTAATCGTTTTTCATGTTGTAACATGAACACAGATTGGTGTGTATGTTGATTTATTTGATTGTTATTAAATTTATATATTTTACGATAGTTATGGTTTACCGCAATTTCCATATCAGTACATTCCACATTCCATTTGCTTGTATAAAAATTGTATTTATATAAAAAAGAAAAAAAAACATTAAATGCACACTGTAAAACAGAACTAAATCGATAAGTATATGAGATCTCATGGATTCTCGAATATAACCCAGGCATTTTGTAAAGAGGAAAGGTATTTTCTTAGAAGGAACTCGAATCCTCAAGTATTATGGAAAAAATGAACAATGGCGGGTGGAGAAGATCTTCCCGCTCGAAAATATCAAGGCGTTCAATAACAAGTGTGAACAACGTACGAATTACAATCAAAATATTATTAAAATGTTATCTATGGTCACTTTGCTACAATTTTTAAATAACATAATGCATCTTCACAAGAATGGTATTTTGCGTTAAAGTTTTTAATGAAGGTCATATCAATAATTGCAGTCAAACTTCGTCAACAGAAATTAATGGAGAATTAACTATCGTCATATGTATTCGTTCGTGTAATTTTGGTTTTTTTTTCAGGTTATGTTTAGATTTGGTCTGACAACCGTGACAATAATAACGGGTCGTCTTAGCTGGGCGAATCTGGGCGAGGCGATCCGGCGCGGCTTTGAAAGCGGCAGAGTTTTAAAATATCAAACGGTCCTCACCTGTGTGAGGCGAAGCGAACCGGTCAGGACGGCATATGCACACTCATGGCGCACGCGAATCGCTTGAAAATATGAGAGCGTTAATTGCGTCTGGCCGAGCGATGGCACATAAGACCTTTGATCAACTACGTTTTAAATTGACTGGATTCGCCTAAACTCGCTTGCCGGTTCGCGTCGCTTACCTAAGACACGGGGTTAGTCTCAAAAAGGGGCGCTCTTAACCTGTGTATTGTCTATGACGTACTAATGAGAACATTAGTATTTGCACATGGCGATCGACTTGGTTGACAAATATTCTAGTCATGTATTTGTGTATTATAAATTATCGATGAAACCATAGAGTAATACAGGATGATAAGAATTAATCTTCAAGAAGGGCGCTTATAACCTGTATATCATCTATGCTCTTTATGGTGCGATAGCAAGTACAATAGTCTTTCCACATAGCAATCGACTAAATATATTAGTCTATGGTTGGCAAACTTTCAAGTCTGTGGATTTTTTTAGGGGTTGTGGAAAGAATCAATGAAACCATAGAGTAATACCGACTGGGAAAGTTATAAAAGCGCCGTGAGTTCGTTGAACATCCCATTCTCAGACAGCTTTGGCACAAGAAGGATCTCATCCACGCACATTGACCGCGACGTAGCGTTACGTCATCTCGGGGTTGGCACATTTCAGCTGACTGACTTCTTCAGTCACTGGAGACTCGAAGTAAACGGAGAGGGCGATCCTCTTCAAGTGCAAACGGACCCTACTCGTCCAGCCCGGCGGTCAAATACTTCCGGATATTTTTGAACTGATCCCTCACCTGGTCTGCACATATCGCAGAAGCCACATTGCGGTCGGCTCGCTGGTCCTAATATTCAAATACTCCAATAGCAGAGGCCATAAAACCCCCAAAAGAGATAAACCTTATGTATTTTCAATAGCATGATAGAATGCAAGTATAAAATAATAAATAAATATAGATCTACTGAGTATCAATTAATATTTTTAATGCAATTGCGACACTACTTAGATCGACGAATTTGAGGAGGCTATATGGCAGACATAATCGAAAAGCTTCTAGAAGGAGACTAGGAGATCTTCACCCATCATCGGTAAAGTCTGATGGCAAAAAAAAATATAATTGTAGTACACATATTTTAGTGTTTGAACAAGAGCATAACTAATAAAACTGTATTGAAGTGATTATTATAAAATCACCGGATGCGCCGTTCGCTTCAAAAACAAAATGCCATCTCACGTTCTCTTTTTCAATGGCAAACTTAATAATTTTCGTGGTAATAAAAAAACATGACAGGTTCAGTTTCGGGCAACTTAAATCTCGGACCATCACAATAAATATGTATGCAGCATTCACTAAGGTTGTCGAAATACTGTACCAAAGTAGGTAATTAATCCATTGTTTTTATTGTCTGTGTGTCATTTAGCAAAATGACAGATAGTGGGGCAAGAACGATTTGAAAATAATAACTCTCAGAAGATGAAGTGGATTATTCACGAGGGAGGTATTTTATACACTGTACAGGAAAATATTGCAAAACAATATGCAAGATTAAAAGATGTACGGTATAATTTTTTGTAGTGTACAACTAATATCGCAGACACAAATGTGTTGTGCGTATTCAATCGTAATAAATCAATTTTCCCTAACGTCATATGTGAAATTTACCTAAGATTACTCCGCGTCGACATTGAAAAAGAAGAACAGTAAACAAATACATTAAATTGTTTACCTATCTGACAAAAACAACTGCAAAAATATAAACAACAAAGCGGGATGAATGATTATCAGCGGATCGTCGTGACTAGTGTGAGGGTGACAGAATAAAACGCACTCAAGTCTCTAAACGTGAGGGAGCGAGTGAAAAACATTCGCGAAAAAATAAATGCGTAGCCACGCAACACGCCGTCATCGACAAAATTCGTAGAATATTTATCAGTTATTCGGAAAAGTAATCTTATCTTTTTATCTGAACGTGACGCGACATATATTATTAAGGGATTTACAAAATAAAAGGTAAACAACGGAAATCTTTGGAGATAATTTCATATTCACGATCTCTAATCTGTTTTCACACTTCCGTAAACATTGCGTAGGTTATCAAATCCAATACAATGTAGCACCTATTGTGTCACTTTCCAAAGTTGAATTCAAGCCGTTAAGGTTATTTCACCCTCGTGTATTTTTTTACACAGGTTTACCAATATAACATGACATCTAATTTATTCTAGACCAGGCACGGGCAAACTGCAGCCCGCCGAGTGTTTTCTGCGGCCCGCCATCATTAATCCTAATTCTAAGTAAGAATATTTTTTTAAAAAAATATTTTAAATCAAATAAAAACTCTTCAAGATTTTGAGTGAGTATACAGATATTCCTTTTTACAGTCAAATTCGATGGCTTTGCATCGAAAAAGTGCTTCGAAGAGAGTTCGGGATATATTAAATATTGTAATTTTATTTTTGGAAATGAAGAATGTTACGAGCTTTCTTGATACTGATGATTAGGGATTTGTGATTTTGCATTTACTCTGGACATCGTGCCACACTAAAATAATTTTAACTCCGTGTTATGAACGCTCTGAATGACGATTTTTCAAAGATTTGGTGACTTCCCGACAAGTTTGGGGCTAGTAAGCGATCAATTTTCAATAGATATTAAAACTGTATTGAAAGAGCTACAACTTGAGATTATTGATCTGCAACGTAACACTGATTTAACAGAATTACAAACATTGTTTTTTCTTATATTTTGGATACTTTTTTACGCGATTTTTTATGTGTGCCACTTTTTGAAACCAACGTATCGCGTAAAAAACGATCGGGTGTATATCTAAAAATGGTATTTTAGTTGCGGCCCGCGGCTCATTTTGAATTCTTGGAATTGCCCCCCACCCCTGTTCTAAACGTTTAGCCTTATTGCGGTGGCGGGCGCATTTGAGATTTAAGAAATGAGTGACGGGCACATGCCGGATTTAAAAAAAAAAACCTAGGTAGTACATATTTATGTATTTATTTAAGTATTGTTCCCTTGGCAGCTTTAAATTTGTTACATTCATTGTATTATTATAACTAAACTATTTATTATAAATCGGAAGATTATGGATTTATTTACATTTACAAACAAAATCAGTACTATTCACATTTAGTGCGATATTTGACATAGCATTTCATTAGCTCACTTTTCATAATGAGGAGTGTAAGTTGGTAATCGTTTACAATTATCAAGGTTGGCGGCATTGCTAAGTCGAGATCTTGTTTTTGATTTTATTATTTTCATGGTAGAAAACAAAGATTCGCACAAATATGTGGAACCAAAACAGGACTTTATTATTAAAGCTCCTTTTTTCAAAAGAGGTTAGCTACTTTGTATGGTCAGCTAAATTCCAAACGTCAGTCCTTTCGATTTTAAGATGATGTCATTTTGAAAATTTAAAATTTCTTCTTCAATATTTGGCATGTCTTCTTGAAGAATTTCCGCTAGGGAATTAGCTATTATTAATGCCTATGTCTGCATCGAAAGGATTAATGATAAAGGATAATTACAACTGCACAATATTGACACTTCATTAACCGCACTAATCATGTAAGATGTATACCCCAAATACCGGCTATATGGGATAAACATCAATGAATTTCGATTGTTCAATTAAAATTTCCCTCAAACTCACTTACAGTCAAAAATAACCTATTCCGAAAATAAGATAGATATGCTAATATTTTTGAGATTTCAATTAACATTTTATTTTTCATTATTTCTTTGCCGGGCGCACGAAAATGGCTTTGCGGGCGGGCACGCGGTTAAGAACCCCCCGTTCTAGACTATGTTTAATGTTTAAACGTATTCCAGAACTAATTTATTACATTTTTATCATTTCGATGAAAGCGTTTTTCACTTGTAATAAGTGTTTTGAGCACGCATGTTCATGAAATGACCTGATTATAGGGACACTGATATGCCAGACAGTCTGGTGTAAGTAGAACTAATAAATTGTATCGATATAAATAAAGAAACAATGCACGATTCAATTGAATTCTTCACCAGAATTAAATGCTCCATCGATAACAATACAATTGCGTGTAGGCCGATATTTTATCATTTTAATAAATTACCGAAAACGTAAACAAAGTTATTAGAGGTCAGTATTTGTCCTTATACTTCGACTGGTGCTGCAAATGGGCAGGGTTGCCAGCGGGACGTTATTATGATACCGCTGGCTTTTCTTATCAGGATTGATCGAAATGTATTAAGTATTTTTATAGTATAAATGTTAGCGAAGTTGCTGCCGGTAAACAGATAAAACCCCTTAGATCAAATGGTGGCGAACAGGGTGGATAGGAATGTATGAAAGCATCAAACATCCTCGCTTTTGCGTTACGTGGTAAAACTGTTTCAAGGTTTATAAAAGGAACCAACAAAAAACAATAAACTCAAAAGCAATATTGATCTAGGCACAGAGACGAGAATAAAAGAATAAGAACGAAGAAACGTTGGCCGACTGACCGATGGGGACGAAGGCATTATCTTTGTGAATAAACAATTTGGTCGGCGTGAAAGCTTTTTTCCATTTTTACAATACATATTTAAAAATGGAAGTGCTTGTCTTTTGTCTTATATTGCTTTCTACCTGATTTGACTAAAAGCCCCCAAAAAATCGCAAATAGCTGACAAAAAATGTATGACATTTTATTTTTGTATGAATTACAATAAAGAAAATAATGGTAATGACGCGACGAATGGTATTAGTTCGGTGAATGGTTGTCGGCTTCGGGTTAGAATCCCAGTCCGGGCAGCAGTGGCGGAGTATTAGGGAGTACAAAAAAAGATTCAACTATTTGTGCAAGAGTTCTTTCGTATTCATTGGATTTTAAAACACTTCTATAACATGGACTTTCAATTCAGATGTTCGCAATACCAACGGAGTGCCAGTCTTATGAATTTTTGGCTGTCCGTAGTACGGAAAAATAGCTGAATCTTGTTTTGTACTCCCTAATACTCTGTCGCCAGCCGCCACTGCCGGGCAGTATCATTTATCAATCGAATTATTGATTTATTTTCGGAGACATTGATGTTCTGCGCTGTCTAAAGATTACCTCCACCGCACCCTGCCGATGCTGAAAACAGAACGTAGCGAGAGCGATTAGCTAACCACTAGTCCTGCCCTATCCTATCCCTACTTTCTTCGAACTCATGTTGAGATGATTCCCGTACGGATTTCATATGTTCCATATTGGGTGAAAAAATAATATATATAATTTTCACATTTTCAAATGGGTTTTTAGGGCTCAAAGAAATAAACGACAGATAGTGACGGGAAATGGCTATTTGCGTTGGTTTTATTCATATGTGCAAAAGGCGACAATTACGCGAAGGATAAATACGCAGCATGCAAAATAGTACGTAAAAATATACGAAGCATCTGACAACCCTGGCGGCTGACCACAGCGTTAATAAATACTCGAGGTTTCACGAAGGCGTCCATTTTGAAAAGAGAACGAGATAACTTAATGACTTCGAGCTCTAATTGCTTATTAGTAATAAATTAGAGCTATCAATAGAACAATACAACCGGTTTCGTATATAAATTCGTATCCGAGCAATTATTTATTGCTCAGTAACAATTATTACTGCCAGTGCATAGACGCCAACAAAGGTATGTGCGAAAGCGTCTTTAACCCGGCGCACGCGTTGACATATTCACTCAATAAAAAACCGTGCGCGTCACCTTTCTTCGAATTATGAAAGGATGTTATTTTTCATTATATCGTAATAAATAGAGGGATTAAAAATAATTGGATTGATATTGATTGCGGACAAACACATTAAGAATATGTGGGAACACTAAAAACCCGAAAGAAATACCACATGAAGCCACAATTCATTAAACAAACAAATCTCTAACAAAAAAGCAATGCTTGTCGACATGACGTATTTATTATCTTTAATTACGAACGTGTCAAATTAAGAGCCCTGCGACGAACTCATTCGATGGTCGTTGTCACTTCGAAACATACATATATTACTCGCTTAATTACGGGGAAACACATAAATAATTTAATATCGAGACATTTATCACCAAATGTTCAACACACATACACCTAGGGAGAGATAATAATTTATGATTTTTTTTAAATCTTTTTAAGAGTTATAAATTTTGTAGAAAAGATAACGACAAATACATCACAATCTTTGCACATGAAACTTGTTAAAGTTTTTTTATTTTTCTTTGAATTACATTTGAGCATTGTGCAAATCACAAATCAGAACTAAGTGTTTTTAAATATTGAATACACCCAATAATTTTTTTAGTAAACACAATAGTCGACACAATTAGAATAAATACACGATAGTTTTTTATTTAAATGTGTCCCTCAATACAATACGAAGTATAAAAACATTAAATAAAGATCGCACGAAAAATAAATATAATACCGCGCAGTGCCCGTCACGTAAAATAGTTCCGTCATATGCGCAGCCGCGAATGAAATTATATGAGAACTGCGCAGGCGCGAGAGTTCGCGCGAACTTTCAAACGAATAAGCGCACTGACGGGTAAAATCGAAAAATTGTAGCTGTTCGAGAAATCGATGTTTTTATATTTAAATCTATTATTTCTGACAATCTCAAGGAGTTTGTGGTAGCAAGATAGATAAGGCAATATTTTAAAACAATAATCACCCCTGTGTGCAAGAGATTTATCGTTTAATCATCAGTTGAAAGTTCCCGTCACACAAGTCGTGACAGACGCGTACGGGCCTTGTCTTTTCCCGACACAACATCTGTGACGTTCGTCCGCCACGGGTTAAAAACATTTTACATTCAGGAACTGCGGAACTGCAGCACACCCAAGCAAACTGAGAAAAATGTAAAATTTTAATATACATATGTACATAAATTGGTAAATTATGGATATATGGTCACGGGACAGAATTTTTGTAAAAATTTATTAAAAATAAGCACATTAAATGAAATAAATGTAAGGCTTACGATTTTTTTTGTAATTTTTAATATTATTATAATAGAAGATCCTAAAGAATATTTCGCAATTAATATGAAATCGAGTTGTTTTAATTTACAGGAGCAAAAATGTAACCACAAACTACACAAATAATAATATTATACGGATAGAGACAGTCACATAAGTTTATTATTTGTTTAAAATAAAAAGAATAATTTTACTATAGGCTAATATTAAAAAAGAAATTCTTCTTTCAGAAATCATACAATAATCAGTAATATTCTTCAGATTTAATCATTTTGATTCCACATTTTATAATAATCCACAAGAACTCAAAGAGTAAAGTCAAAACATAAAATTATAAGCCAGTATGTATAAAATTTTTGAGCTTAGCTCGAGAGGATTGATCCATAATTTACTCATAAATTTATGTATATTAAAATTGTATATATATATATATTTGAAAGTATCAATATTATTTAAGCGTGTATTAAATGCTCGCCCGCGCACCGATGCATCCAACAATTATCACACACCGCGGTACTATATGCAGTACCGTTATCGATAGAATATATTCAAATTGGCGAAGGAGCTTGCTTTGGTAATGTCTTTCTTACAGTGTTTCTCGCGTCCGTACGGCTACGAGCTATATTTCTTCAAATTTGTTTCTCATTGAAAGTGTTTTACTCCATGCATGTCGTTTTTAATTTAATCAATTTAAATGTTAATAGTAAAATATAATGAAAATAAATATTTTTGCAGCACCACCAGCTTTCTTATCCACGACCGCCACTACATCTAGGTGTCAGAAATATGCTCGTCTAAAGTTTTAGACGAATTAAAAATGAAATGATTGAAGACATCAGACGCATAAACAAAACTGATGAGTTTTATTGAGCGATTATATTAATTTTATAACTGCACACAAAGCACTATCGTTTAATTTTAATGATGCATGCTATTATCACAGCTGATGGTGTTATCAATTTCGTTATCAATCGCAAAAATGCATTTTTTTTTATCTCGGTTTATCATAATCTAATGGCAATGCACGATATAATAATGACAGATCATCATTTTATTATAGACTATAAATTATTCAATCTAGAACATTTTCTTCGAACGAACAAAAGCGCTCTCAGCCGCTGTGGTCTAATGGTAAAACCTTTGCCTCAGCTATCAAGTGGGTCAGTCTAGGTTCAAGTACCGACAAGGTCAAAATCAAAATCAAATTGAGATGTTTTTTTATATTTGACATGGGAGTATGTGATAATTTCACATTCTCTTTGAGACGGTCTGAAGTGGTTTAAAAAAGAATTAGTGAAAATGTTTGGCGCGTTGGCATATTAAGCTGCAACGACAGATATTTAGTATAGCAAATAATTAATACAAATGAATTTTAAAACGGTGCATAAGTAGCTTGTAAACAATAGTGATTTGCTAAAATCGGCGATGGACTCAAATATATTTTACTACTTAATTTATATTTATTATTTCCTTGTGTTCAAAACGACGTGATTTTTTTTTATAGCGATCTCTATTTGGCGGGAAAATAAGTATGGGTGAGGGTGGGGGGAGGTCCAGTTACAAAGGCCAAAAAATACGATACTTTTGATCGAACAAAGTGGAGTATGAGTATTATTATGAATAATAAAATATTAAAACAAACTTATCGTTATCGAGCTATATTCCGATAAGAACCGGTTCGCAAGTGTATTGACCCACATTTTCATTACGCTGACAAACTATATTAAATAGTAATAATAATTAATATTTATTTCGACGTCTGCAATGTTTTTCGAATATGTGTGTTTCCAACACTTTCGTCGTTAATAGATAAATAAATTACACGTTATTCTTAAAGCTTAAAGATGCATGCAGAGTTCGGCAGATGCACCGATCTCACAGAATAAAATCTTTTCTTTCTTTATTTAAGTAGGTATTTGATTTTGGTGTTATTCCGCTAGCCCCATAGAGTAAAACTATCGATCCTTTGAAATAGTATCCCTAAAAACCATTTTAAGAATTTATAAGAAGCAACATACATTGGATAGCCGGCAGGAGACAACATAGGCATTTTATGTACATAGCTAAATTCCGGCTTTGAAGAATCAAAATCACAATGTACAATCATTTTTTTGTTTAATCTGATTCTTCGTCTGCGAGAATCTTTGATAGTACATAATATACAACATGCTATTTCAATCCGTCGGGTCAGTGGTCAACGTCGTTGGCTACCGTTGCGGACTTTACGGATTTGAGTCCCAACAGCATTTTTTTCAGGCGATTCATCGACTCTACTTGAAGTCATGAATGTTTTTGTTGTCTAGAAATTCCTTCCTGACCATCCGATCCTACAAGTGTAGAGCAATGAGAGCGACCAGCTGACCACTATTCCTGCACTAGCCTTTTCCTTTCTATCACTACTTTCATCGAACGAAAGACACGCTGATCGACTAAAACAGTCTTGACAGCTAACAAGCAAACATGAATTGAAAACTACAAAATAAAATTTGATCAACAGTGACATTTAAAATTAGTAAAATATCCAACAAGACTTCGCCATAGTTGTCGAGTCTGCGCGCCCTCTAATCCGTTGTCAAAGAATTAAAATAATTGCGGGAATAAATTCAAACGAACCAAAAAGGAACGTGTAACGAAGAGCGGCAGAAATTGTGCAACATGGTGATTACAAAGTTGAAATTATACATAAATTACTCACAGATCTATTCAGTTTAACTGCTAAAATGGTGTTGCTGTAACTGTAGTTACAGATTTCTGTGCCTCTGTTGAAGTGGCATACTTTCAGCTTCCTGAAAAAGAAGAAATTGTATCATTAGTATCAACAATAACAAAACAATCAACAGCGAACTGAGATGCAAAGAACAACCACTAACTACGGATCAATTTACCCCACGTAACAAAAAAGAAACCTAAAAAAAAAGTCTTACTATTAATTAACATCAGTCCATTACGAGAATAATCCTTCCACATAATTACCTGTGAGAGACGTAAGCAATGTATTCGCACTATGCAATACATTTCTGTGTTTAGTAATAAAGCGATCAACGGTGATACTTAACATAACAAGTTGGATGGATATGTCTAATAAAAGAAAACTACTTATATAGGAAGAATATAAGAAATAAATAGGTCGCAACTGAATACCATTTTCAAATGAGCAACCTAGTCTTCCTAACTCACCCTTACACATTAATAATTATCATGATTTTTTATTGATACGATGCCTGCTAATTATAATTTACAAATCAAAACTTTCGCTAATTCATCGAGATTTATTATAGTACAAATAAACATGTGCGATCTTTTATTCTTATATTTAAGCGCTACAAATTATTTACTACGTGTCAGTTCAAGTTCATCCGTGCACTTATTGCCAGAAGATGCCGAAAGGCGAAACCCGGGCCGTAAGCGACAAAGCTCAAACAACATTCAAACGATTCAAATTTGATATTGTAATTCCATCGAGCAAGCACCTTCAGTCGATATCCTCGGCGGCGTAAGCCGAAACAGCTATCAATACATTGCTATTTTTTGTGTTATAATGGAGTTCTGCAATGTTAATGCCAGTTCAATCGATTATAGCTGTGCCTTTATTCGGTCATTGCACATACGTACATAAAGTTTTCATAATTTGATAATGACGAATCAAAATCAAAGCTCTTTACGGTGCAATACGAATGAAAAAATATCAGGGTAGTAGAATAAACAAGCCGACATCTTTCTTTTTATTTACACATCTTCTCGCTGCAATTTGCGTGTAATCATTTTCTCGTCGGGTCAAAAAAGTCATTTCATTTTCGCAAACACGTAAACTTATTTATTGCACAATCATTTCGATAATTTTTCATATTCATGATAAGCGTGGATCACGTTTAATACAAAGAAATCGCGATACATTTTATGTCGAGTCAACACACAAAGTCGCACATGAGTGGATATCGTGAAAATTTACAAAAACAAACAAACTAACACGTAAATGTCACACAGTTGGTGTGATGTCGATTTCATTTTCTTTTGGAAGAAAACGAAACGATCGGGACACGTCCGGGGAGGGAGGGGAGCGGCGGTATCGGGGGGGTTGGGAAAATGCACATCGACGGGTGTTGGGCGAATATGCAGAATGCGCCAGCTGCATGTTTGTGCATGCAACACGGGTCTGCGTTATCAAAAAACATGTCTTATCGGTCAAAGTAAATAACAATGTAAAAGTGGAAGACTGCTGACATGGGTTTCGGCGGTACATAACCATTTCATGTTGGCCTGATAATTTATCAGTGATTTCATAAAATATTTAGCTAAATGGCTATTTTTAACCATTGAGCATATGGACCCTTCGTTTCAAAGTTTATCTCAACATTTTTCTTCTACAAGAACTGTTTGTTACTCAGTTGCTCGACCTCTCTTTTTCGAAGATTGTGGTTAGCTAAATAGCTCAGGGTGTGCGCCACTTTTTCGGGTCGGAAAGGTGGGAAGGGATTTTTAGCAACACAAACACCTATTGCCTTCAAATTGAATCGATTATTTGACTGAAAAAGTCTGATCGTACAGAGAATCGAGACGGGACAGTCCGTCACGGAAGCCAGCGACGTCGACCACTTCACCACGGACCGGCTATTATTTATTACAGAATAAATTATCTGACTGGCAATTCGTGGCGGAAAAGCATTAAATCGCATTTACATGACGTACAGTAAAAGACATTGCAAATAAAATTAAAAAAATATGTAGACATGGAGGAAAATAAAAGTCTTAATATTTTTTTTCTATCATGTTAACATGTCCCATCCTCAGAATTCTTCAGATGATCTTCGCCTTTTGATCACATCGCTTCAATTTCAATCCTTTTTCTATACTATTAGTTTGATAGTGTCACATTGATTCAGGCATATTGCTATAAATTTGTTACATCTAGCCAGTGTATTTGATCCGCCAAATCGCTTAAAGGCAAAACCTAACTGTAATCAATAATTTACTTTCGAATTGTAAATAAATAAAACACATCCCAATGTTATCGCGAAAATGCTGTGCAATCTTCAATACAGATATACAAAGCCAACATAATGCCGAATGTGCAAATAATATATGCGAGATCGAGTCAATAACCTCAGTGAACATCAATTGCGATGCCTCCATGCGACGTATGCATTCCAACGGTACATTTGAAATTAATAAAGTTTAAGAAAAAAAAAGCAGACGGAATCGATGTTCCCTCTGAGCTAGTTGCGCGGGAAATTGAAGTACTGAGCGGGCCAATCCAATAAGTGCGCGGCATAATTTCAATCTTACTGCAAACATCAATATATCACATTTGATATCGTTTTTTGATTTGCTTTACATCATTTGTGCACAACCTGCGGCCAGCAATGACAAATATCAACCACCTTTTTTCATCAGAACTTGTTACGGACGATGGAAGAACAGTATAAATTAGTACAATTTTCAATTTTATACACACCAAAATATTGCTAATTTAATCAGTTTTACCCATGCGGCCCACGAACTATATGATAATTGATTATCTGGCTCCTTAAAGAATAAGCGGAATGAACCGATTAATATGTGTCGATAAGCGGAGCGTGGCGAGAATGGCCGGCTCACCACTAGTCCTGTCCTGGCTTTATCTTTACTATCCCTACTCTCATCGAACTTGGTTGATTGACTAAGTAAAGATGGATGACTACCAAGCAGTTCTCGTTGAAAAAAATTATATAATTTAACACCACTAGGGAGGCCATATGCTCCACATTTGAGCGGAAATGGATTTAAAGAAATATTTCTCTATTTTAGATATTTTAAGCAATATTTATTCACCGGGTCGTAAAATTCACAAGCGCACGAGGGTTTCAAAACTGCTGCGCGGCCTCGTACGCGCGCAGCTTGCATTGGTCACGTGACAATTATTATCAATAGTGTCCGAATCTAAATAGTGTTGTGCATATGATAAGAAACAACGACGTCTTTGTTTTCAGACAGTTTATCGACGTGAGGAAAATATGAAGAAAAAAAAAAAGGTTGAAATTCTGCATGGATTAATTTATTTTATTGCAATAATAAAACGAGACTATTCCGCGCACGAATCTAAGCAAGGGTACGTTCTAATTTTATAATTTAGTATGAATAAATTCTGTAACTATTTAATCAACGCACACACATACACAATACACATTGACAAACGTATCCAATTTGCATATAAAGCAGTTGCGCAAAAAGGCGAAGAAGAAAAATCAATCACTGTTATTGCCTCCATCATCGACCGACAATGAAAAGTGAACTCGGCATAGAATTGTGACGACCACGCGTTCGAAATACAATTAAAGTCAACCCTCCTACAGCATCGCGGATTTTTTACGACTTATTTTATCAAAAGTAAAGGAACGTACAGTTTCTGATAAATATTCTTCGAATGAATGATATTCAAATTTGCCAGAAGGCTGCAGCAAAAACACAACAAAAAAACCGCTGTATTGCAGAGGGTCCTGTAGGAAGGTTGACATTTTCAGTGCAAGCACCTTAAGCAGGGGGAAAATCATAACGCAATTTAATTGTATGTGAAAACATTAGATAAAAATTCTCAGTGTTAAAAAGGAGAGTAATAACCTACAAAGTCTGGAACACGGAGTACTTTAGTAAATATCATTAGTGCCCATATAAAAATGATGGCTATTTTCGATTCTTTTCTTCTGAACCAAGTTTGTATTTGAGAATATCGTGATTATTTATTGGCGGATTGAGCCGGTATTTCCTTGGATTACAAATAATCTACTACATATATTGTGCGACGTTCTACAATGACAGGATGAGAAAAAAATGTAATGTATCTTGTCCTACGCGTATTTCACAGTGCGTATAAACATTGCACTTGTTATTTTTTTATATACAACACAAGACTTCGAGAGGCAATGGTTGTTGCGGGCTTCTATCTTCTAAAGTTTACTCATACATAGTCTACAATTTTAACTGAAGGTGCTTCCAATATAACAATTGAATTCTGTACATTTCTATGCGTTTTATCACTTACGACCTGAGTTCGGCTCGCGGCATCTTCGTGAATCAAATAAAGTGTACGGATGAAGTTGCACTGACGCTTTGTAAATATATTTATTTATTTTCTAGACTCTTTGCTGAGTTTATATGAACACGTTTTTCTACGGCAACTGCTTGTTACTATTGGTTCGCCAATGCAACAACCCATGCCGTCGAACAGAATCGATAAAGCGATTGAACAAAAGTGCTGAGACTCGAGCTAAAGAAGTCCGGCACAGGAGCCAACGACGTTGACCACTGCACCATGGACCAGACCAATATATATTGAAATACTATTCCTTGGTTTAAAAGTTATTCGTGGCGATCTGGACTACTTTACTAATGGTTTGATATGATGGACGTTTAATCAATGGGAAAAGTAGTCGCATAAACAATTAGTCTCAATAAAATTACATGTGACATCGTTAAAAAGTAATTCAAACGATTCAAAATCATTTTTTAAATAATTTATGGTCACAGTATACATAGTGCATGTCAATTAGCACAGGTGGCATGTAATACAGATACAGCCATGCACATCCAGCAGTCGGCACAGTCACTGGAACGCGTTTACATGCTAGGTATTGATCGGGCGA
Source organism: Himalopsyche kuldschensis (assembly GCA_028554975.1). Lineage (NCBI taxonomy): Eukaryota > Metazoa > Arthropoda > Insecta > Trichoptera > Rhyacophilidae > Himalopsyche > Himalopsyche kuldschensis. The sequence continues at coordinate 7,449,131 of JAHFWI010000005.1, forward strand.
GTGGAATATAAACAAATAATATTATTTAACCTTGCAGTGTTACAGAGCTCAGAGTTGTCTAATCTCGGCTGTCATTAAAGTATTATGTTAATGAAATAAGGTTAAATAGTTTCTATGTAAATTCTAAAAGGGGGATAGTACAAGGTCGATGATTGGGATACGCCGGAATCATCAGAATAATTAATGTTTTTTTGGAAAACAATATTATTATCGCTTCTGAATAACGCATCTCGCCTTCCATTCTTTAGAATATGTTCACCATTCATTTGTCTGTGATTTATAACTAGTACAATAAAGTGGAATCGAAAGTACTTAAACCAGGGCTTTGGAGTCGGAGTTGTGGAGTCGTAAAAAACTTTTTATTTATGCATTTTTTATTACCATGTCCGCTCTCAACTTGGACCATATGGACCTCTTACGGAATTTATCTGAACATATGTTTTTTTTCTACGAGAACTGCTTGTTACTCAGTTGCTCAACCTCTCTATTTCGGAGAGAGTGGGGATGGAAAGGATACGAGGACCAAGACAGGACTAGTGGTTAGCTAATCGCTGTCACTATGCGTCGCACTTTGTGATGGGAAAGGTGGGAAGGGGTTGCCAGTCCGCGGTGCAACGGCCAATCGTATCGCCCGGCTTCGATTCCCGGTACGAGCAGATTGTTTCAGTCGATTAATAGATTCTGCTCAGAAGGCAATAGGTGTTCGTGTTGATTTATGCATATTACATGTATAATGCGACAAATTTTCCTATTGGCCCGATCGGTTGGATGATCTTTAATATTATACACATAAATAGAAAAGAAGGAAAAAACATGATAATTTTTTTTTTGTCGTATTTCTTTAACTCGACAGCCCTGATAAAAGCAGTTAAATTATTACTTGAAATGTGGTAACTGTCACTTCTTGTTGGCAATGCATTATTCAAATAAATAAAACATATTATAAAGGACTACTTCTACAAATATTGATCAACTGTCACCGACACTGATCTGTGTCTGAATATACCAACCCTGTTTGCCGTAAGATCGCATAAATCAAATAATTTATCAATAAAAGTGATCGCGACATTTCGCAACGAGACAAAAATAATATTCATGTTGAAAACATAAACAAAGAATCAGCAACCACATCAAACGTTTTTTTGTTTACGATCAGCTGTTTCTTTGTGCAACACAAGACTCGTTTGAGTTTCACAGAATCAGCAAGAATTCGCAATCTACTGGTAGAGGAAACTCAAAAACTCTCCTGCAAAGTAGAAACAAATGAGTTAGGTTTATCAGTCTCGAAGGAGCTGATATATATGTATGTATGTATAACATATAGGAAAAAACTGTATATAATATAGGAACAAACCATTTTTTGTATAACGTTAAAATAACAGAATAATTTTGTTGAAAGTATAATGAATTTCAAGTCTGCCTGCAATGCACGAACGTAACATAATACACAGGTAAAAGGCAAATTATTTGATTTCATACGCTGCAGCCAAGTGCAGGCTTGGGAGCAATAATTTTATTGCAGATTTTGCTGTCCTTGAGAGAAACACAACAATGATCCAGTTACGAAATGCACTTCTAACTGTGTGACTCATGAAAAGACCTCCGAATGTATTTAAACATTGCACGAAATTATCATTTTCCACAGCCATACTCAACCTGCGGCCCAATCATCTCTTCTACGCGGCCCAATATAATTATTGTCACCAAATATTTTTTTAGTGTTGTTTGCGACATGTTTTTAATATTGGGTTGAAATCGGTCGGTACAAAATTCTGCTCGCATTATTCTCATCTACGTATCTCTGTGAATCGTCTTATTCTAAAATGAAATATGCGAAGAGCGTGTATAGAAATCGGCTTACTGTTTCTGACCTTGATGATGTATTAAGAGTAGCATGTTGTTATCAGGAACCTGATTTGACTAAGATAGTTGAAAGTTTGACTCAATATTAAAATTAAATTTTTAAGTAAACGATTTGAGATTTTGGATACGTATTTTTCATTGATATTTTTACTTTGAAAAATACATGAATACATAATTGTAAGCATATGTATATATTTATATAAAATAGTTTAATTTTGACAAAATAATACATACATATGTAGGCAGTATAGTATGTATTATATTTTTTCAGTTTACTATATATATGTTGCGGCCAACGTAGAGAAGCAAAAATCGGAATGCGGCCCGGAGGAAAAAAAGGTTGAGTATGACTGATTTTGCATGTCAGATATTCGCCACTGTTTTATAAGATCGATACCGACTAATGTTGTGTTAATCGAGAGACTAAACTGTTTTGCCCGATTGCTTTATAATAAACACAAAAAAAACAATTCGGCTACATCTTAAACACGGTAAATAAAATCTAAGCGGTCACCCCCAAAGATGGCATCGATGTGATTGATTTGAGAGGGTCAAAAGCGTGCACACATGTATAGTTGTATATATGTATATCAATTACTGTAGTGATGAAACCGTACGCGCGTGTCACTAATATCAATGTCAAAATGTTTTGACCGCCTCTGAAGGTTTAATATCAATTTATTCATCTATTTACGTAGGTCGGCCGCACGCTGGCGTAACGATAAGACAATCGAGTCTGCATGTAATATTTGACAACACTAGTGCACTTTGCAGGCTAAGCTCCGCGTAATCCCCGTTATTAAAGCAAGATAAGAGACATGCATTAGAATCTAAATATGTTAGTTGTAAGTGGGATAAATAAGCATAATGCTCAGCTGACTCAAATTGAAGTCAAATCTTGAGTAGTTCTATTTGTGCGTTTACTTGTATTCATCATAATGAAAAAGACAATAAACATTTGATACAAGCACCATAATCCTTACAAAATTTGGTTGAATCGGTTCTTTTTAGACAGGCGTAATTAGTTGTGAAGTTTATTCAACCCCAGAATAGCGGTTTATATTGGGAATGCGATCCGATCGACCGTGCCCGAGTAAGAGGAAAATTTGCGATGCAATATGATTTTGCAATAACACCACAGGATTGATTTATCACACTTGGAAAGAATAAAAATAAAAAGAAAAATAATTTTCACGAGGTGTATGGTCTGAGTAGTGGCGGCGGTGACAAAAATATTAAAGAGTGCAAAAAACCTGCCGTGTTGTCTGTTTATGAGCTCCGCTGAAAAGTTATCGAATGCTAAGTAGAAGCATGCATTCGGAAATCTTTTCAATGGAGTTCTCCACACCGATGAAACAAGACTTATCGATAAAAATGTTACGTGTGGCGTGGTAAATACGGACGTGGCGTCAGCAAATCTTTTTTATACCTTCGGTTTAACTATGTTTGGTTGTAACTAGGTTTGTATTGTTCGGATAACTATGTTTGGTACAACACAGAATACTAACCTCATGCTTCATCGGCTGACCTTGACAAACGTATTATTATTTTGAAGCATTTCGATTAAAATGTGTAAATCTTTTAATGAGTAAATTGGTATATTCATTTTGATATTGCATGGATATAAATGGGGAATCAGTGCACCATTGCACCCTTTTCAGATTCAGAGCAAAGCATCTGTCAGAATTTGAGCTCTTGGCTTTGCCTATCAGCTGATTTATACGCGTATAATCCCACAAGCACATCGCCCCTTTGAAGGGGTTTAACCATAGATCAATAATCATTATAAGCAGGGTCATATTTCTATTATCTCACTAATATGTATACATTTATCTAATTATTTTATATCACTCCGACCGCGATAAATTCGTAAATTTTATAGCAAAGTAGAACAGTGGTCGTTCCCACTCTGGTTGACATCGAGTACGGAACCTTTTATAGGTACTATACGTATTTGAGACACCTATCAATTATTCATTGTTGGCTGAAACCCCGAATGTTCTCATTGTCACGAGGGTGACATTTCACTGATTAATACTTAAGTACAATGTATCTATGCAAATATATTATATATATATACGAGAATGGCGTGCTGTTGCTTTCCTGTAATAATTCCTAAATATCTCCGCGGCGGAAAAGCAAATTTTCATGACTTAAAAATGTCAACACGGCCCGGAAAATTCGCCAATGTAGTCCGTACGAAGTTCACATTAGAGTAGGGATTTTATTGAATATGTTTCGTCTCTTTCTTGATATCCGAATTTGAGATAAATTCAACTTCAAATATAAATTAACGAAGCCACTATGTAGTAGTTACTAAAAAAATCTTTGTTCAGTGTTGCAATAGAAACAACAAAAAAATATAAACATAAAGCTTTGCTTAATAAAAACTTATGTATTGTATGCAATTCACTATTGTTGGATTATTTGTTCTGTTGTCACTGTTAAATAAATTAGCAACACTTAACAAAGATCCTTTATGATGCAGTTTTTACAACTACCTTATAATTTAGGATTGTTTCATTTACTATGAATCACTATCTGTTCCAATATTGGCATTGAAAAAATCATAAGGCGACTCCGGACTTCCGAGTGATTTATCACCGGCTCGTTCCAACAAAACTGCCTTTCTGCTCCGAACTGCTTTAATGTATTCTAAAGAAGTGTGCACATTTTGAAAGCTGTCATTGTTATTGGCGAAGAGGGCATTGCAAAATTTATCCCTGGACGGTGCATTGTTTATTTTATATTTTACTGATTTAAAGTAGGTATGTACCTTCATAGAATTTATGACTTGCCTTCGAAGAAGGCTATTGTTTACCGTTTACTTTCGGGTCTGGTAAACTCAGTTCAACACATCCTCGTGATAAATTGGCCACTTGTGGCTTTTGAGCATGGGCTTGTCTAAATTGGTCGTTGAAGATGCCAACAATAACACAGACGTCACACAACGAAGATAATGCGGAACACGTGGACTTCTAATGGAGCTTATCTCAACAGAATTTTTCAACGAGAACTGCTCGTTACTAAGTTGCTCAAACCCATATTCTCCGAAAAGGGAAAGTATACAAGCATAGACAGCATTTTTTTAACCATGTCCGCTCCTAACATGCATATGGATTCTTCACGGAGTTATCTCAAAATATGTTTTTTCTCTATTTTCCGAAGAAAGTAGCGACGACATGTAGGCCAGGACTAGTGGTTAGCTAATAGCTGTCATTGAGCGTCGCTCTTTGGGATCGGAGAGGTTGGAAGGGATTTTAAATAACACAGACACCCATTGCCTGTGAGCAGAATCGATTTATCGACTGAAAAAATCTGCTTGTACCGGGAATCGAGCCCGAGCTGTCCGACACAGTATCCAACGACATTGACCACAGCACCACGAACCGGGCAAAATAGAAAACATAGAGCTTGCTAATCGATACACCCCGTAAATAAATAGTAAGCATGATTTATCTCGATTGACGAACCTGACCAGCAACCAATAAATTTACATTTCAAATATATTATAAATTTAGAGCTTATAATACCGACATAAAAAAATAATGTGTTAATTATTTATAAAAATTCTGATATCTAGACGAGATAGTGATGCATAGCAACAGACAGTCTGATGGTCAGCTGAACTCTTTGAAACAATATTGGCTTTCGTGGAAATCGATTAGTTTGTTTATACTAAAAGCAGCTGTGCTTGTGTGTGTATCAAAACTGAATCTTGTTGTCATTGTTATACATTCTTAAATCAATGATGTAATGGTAAATATAAGCGAATGTCTATAACCTTTTTAAAATCGTGCGCCGTCCAATGCAGGTAAATTGGTCGTTATTTTTTTTTACAAGTAATCAATGTGGATAGATTTAAATATGTACATACACACTAACCTCGGACAAGATCTGGTCCACATAACATTATATAAAGCCGTAAAAAATATATACACAACTACCAATTCATGTAAATGAACTGATAATCGATTAAGTAATTGTGAGGTGCAAAAATATTTATCAAATCTGTAGCTGAGTGTATTTAAAGTTAAAATTTTGAATTTAAATAAATTGACTAAAAATGCTCGAATTTGAAAAACGTTTTAAATGTGACAGGTGACTCATTACTACTAAATTAATATATCCTGTAGGAAGGAATAATACCAAACTTCATGTTGTCATGTATAATAATAAGAATCACAAGATTACAATATGAATATGCTTCTCAAAGAGGCAAAACACGTGTCACTACATGTTACAAAATATTTAATGGGTGTAAATATTTTTCATTTTCTGCTGTAAGCATGAAGACTTTGCCAGAATTTAGACCAATTTTAAAGGTTCATTATTTGAACATCTTTTAGAACCAAAGTATTAATGCTAAGCTTGTAAGTGGTTGGTGTATTATTCAAAAGAATTTTATATTGTATAAAATATAACAAATGCATCGCTTAAATACGTCACGCCATGTTTTAACAAGGTATGTATCGGTGAACGGAAGCCACTTGGTAGCCATCTATTACATTATTAATTATCGGAAGGCAATTTAGCCCGGCTCATCAACGCACTGAAAAATATCTTTACCTACCGGCGACACATCGACACCTTACATTGAAAAAGTTCTAACTGCTCTTGACACTGTTTTGAGATATGAGCGTTTGAAGTTTCGATTGATTAAAATTCACTTGTAACGATGCGCAAGTAAAAACGTTTTAAATTACTTATTTTAAGCATATTTTTTCACAACTCTTGCTGAGAAATAATGATCTTAAAGATCTTATGACTGAAATAATGATGACAATCTTAGTTTGTCAAACAAATTTAGTAAAAAAAAAGTGTCCAGATGCAGTGCAACTCCGGAATTCTGCCAACTCCGTTATTCAACCATTGAAATTCATATATGTGATAGATAGAATGCGGTTAATACAAGCTATTCCGACCAAAAAAGGTCATTTTCGGCAAAAGTGTCAGTTAGAACATTTTCAAAGTAAGGTAACGACATGACATTCGTTTATATTATTATTTGAACTATTTGTAGATATACAGTCACAAACTTGTTTTCATCAAATAAAAGTATGCAACATAAGGTGTTCGTGGATTGGAAATTGTATTTACAGATCATAATTGGACATTGCCATACCGATGTATATTTTTATACAATACACCTTCAATAAAAGATATATAGCGGTTGAATTACAGTGAAAATAAAGGCCTCAGGTAGCTCTACTAAGTGCACAGGACGAGAAACCGGCGACTGTAATGCTATTGTTAATAGGTTGCTAAGCAGGTACATACACAGCCGAACCGTTTGAAATAAAAACGACTCGTAGGGAAAATTACCTGAAGCAACGACTTGTTGAAGAAATGTTGTATCTATTATCATTATATATTATTTAAGTGTAATAATGATTTCGTACCTATTCTGTTTAACGTATAATATTCGACAAAAATCGGAGCCAGATACCGTCTTCCGCATCTTACGTATTATCATAAAATTTATCGGCTGTTACTTTCTAAATTACAGATGCAAAAATTGTTTATTTGAAGTCTCAATTACATATAGATAATATTGTATGAAGTGTAAATATATAATATATCATATACCAACGCGTTTCTCAATATTGACAGTGAGTTAAAGTCTTGATACTGACATCAATTGCGTAGGTTTATATGAAAACTCCCATTAAAAGGTGTAATAATAGAAATACAATGCATAAACTCTACAATATTACGAACGTGTTTCAACTTGTCTTGGATTACTTGTGTTTAAAAATAAATTATGCTTGCGAACCTCACGCAATCGCCATTATCCTGTTTTTTTTACCGTGTCCGTTCCCGACTTGGAGCATATGGACTTCTCACGGTGTTTATCTCAACATATGTTTTTTCTCTACGAGAACTCATTTTCTGCACTCAATCTCTCTTTTTCGATGACAGTATGGATTGAAAGGATACGAGGACTCGGACAGGAATAGTGGTTGGCTAAATCGTTTCACTACCCCTCACTTATAGGATCGGGTGGATGAGAGAAAATCTTTAAGCAGCACAAATGGCCATGCCTTCGAGCAGAAGCGATAAGGCAACTGATAACATTATTTTAATGCTCTGGTGAGAACGACAGCGGCAACGATCCTGTGAAGAATGTGAAGAATTGTTGAGAACACCGAACGCAATTCGATGCCGTGTTAGAACAAATGATTCTGACCGTGCTATTTCAAAACCGTGCAAAAGAAGAGTCCGCGAAACGCCCTACAGTGGACCCGCCGTCACATTGCGTTACGCAATGGAGCAGTGGGACTGCCACATTATATTGTACATACCGTGATACTAACAACTAAGCAACTTAAAAACTTCAAGGGCAAGCAATCGGCCGATTCCAGGGCACTGCGCCAACGAATTGAGTAACAGCTGTTCGAGAATGGACGTCAGGCCGCGACAATCGGACGAGATGTTCCAAACAAGCTGTAGTTATGTTTATATATAAATATGAACACACTGTATCAAAGATATTAACAATTAAGCACAAGTACTGTACATTTACGATGAATTACCTATAAAGCCATTGTCAGTAAAAAAATGTTTGACAGTCATGATATCACAGTGTCACACAAGGCTCTGTGCCACTGCAATTAAACATTGTCTGATGTATCTGTTACAGTGTAACCAGGGCTGTGGAGTCGGAGCTTTTCGGCCGGAGTCGGAGTCGTCGCGGCGTTTTGGCCGGAGTCGTACTCGGAGTCGGAAATTTTGAAAAGTTTTTATTTTTGCATTTAATATGTCAAATTTGGCTTTTGGCCGCATTGATAGGGTTGGTATTTAATTTAATACACATGAATAAGACATTTAGGGAAAAAAATATCGATCATTTCCTTCGAGTTACAAAGGCTAGGATTTTGTCTGACGTGTGAGCCACTCGGTGGTCTTGAAGACTAGGGCTATGGCCACAGTGACAGGCGTAAATTTGGAGTAGCGCGGCGAGACTTGATTCATAATTAAAGATTGCCGCAAAGACTTAAACGATGGCGCCGTCTGACAAATCAAAACGCAGCGCCATACCGTAAACAATTTGTACGCCGAAGCAAGCGCCGTTAAATTTCAAACTGATTTGACTTCGGCATTTATTATTTACCCGCTTATTTTCTCTCAATGTTAGCTTACATGTAAAGCAAAACAGCAAAAAAAATATTTTTTATTAAATATATTTCAAAATGTGCCGCGCATTCGTTGGGTTGGCTAGCTCAGCATTAACATTTTCCGCGCAGTTAACCTCTCGGCTTGCGGGTTACTACTTCTAAATTTGTAAATTTACAATAATATATGGCCATTATATATCATGCCAATAGATATCGACAGTGAAATCTCCAATGGATTAAAAAAACCCGGTCGATTTCCATCAACCATAACACGATATCCTGAGCAATAATGTACATATTGAATGCAAATCAATAAAGCTTTATAGATTCAACAATATTATAACAGCATCGCTACGTTCGCATCCATTTATAACTTAAGACCAATATATTTAGTTGAGCTCATATCACTCGGCAAAACTTCTGCGAAGCAGTTAACTAATTGGTCAAATCAGATCAGCAGAAACTCTTTCTTATACGACAAATATCGTTCGGAAAGATTATCTCACTATTTTTATACAATATCGGGGGCGACGTTAGTTGGTACAAACAAGCGTAGTGTGAAATTGTCTCTTATGGCAAAGGAAAAATATGTTTAGTCAATTGTACACTGTATGCGTGTTATCTCTCAACTATATTAGAGATATACTATATACGCCACTATTATCACATTCCAAATAGTGCGCGATAGATTGCCCGCCAATAGAAGTGCCATTTCGACGATGGGGTAGATAAGATAAGTAATATGGAAATAATGAAGTAGTTTATTAGATCATCGCAAATATGCGATAATTTCATTTGCGTCACATCTATTTTTTTATTGTATAATTATATTTAATATTAACGCGTGCCCGGCATGCACTCAAAGAATGTAAGTACATTGTTTGTTTTTTCTGTCTGGTGCATATACGAATAAATCAGAAGGTTTTCCAATGCGTGATCAGGCCACATACAGCTATCAATGGGCTTCATTGGTGGTTATTGCAAATGAGTCGCACCGGATTATTTTTTTTGGAATAAACTTTTGCGGGCGTCCAGCACAACAACCCACCAAAGTTTTATCGCAATCGGATGAACGCGAACGGACAAACAAATAAAGAGAGAACGGGTGTTTTATAAGAAAAAAATTCAGGGCTGTGGATTTGGAGTCAGAGTGACCCTGATTCGGAAATTTTGAAAAGTTTGAACTTTTTATATTGCATATAATATATAAAATTTGGCTATTGGCTGTATTGGTTGGTTAATATATAATTGAATACACATACATAGGTAAGGAAGGAAAAAAAGGTGGCGAAATTAAGCCTCTTTTAGACGGGGTCGTGTTTTTGGTAAATGCTCGAGTCGGAGTCGTAATTTTTTTTTAACGACTCCACAGCCCTGGAATAATTACTTCAGAAAATACGTTTCACGATTACAAATGCGAATATGTATGTTGGAGCAAGATATGAGAAGAGCTGCAACGTACACCTGTGACTTTCCAACATCGATACGCTCTTGTAATAGAAAAAAAAACAGTGCAACAGACGAATAATCGATGCCTTCCCAATTGTTGGATGACCGCTGACGTCTCGAAATAAAACGATCAAATTTGAGAAACATCGCTTCGGTTTGTTTGCAGCGGCGAGCAGTTCCAAAATAAACGCGCGCTGCATTCGTTCACCCACGGCAAGTTAATATTTTGTTTAATTTTAAATGTGAAAGATCGTTGGTGAATTATTGGTATAATAATGGAGTTCTACCAAGTAAATGCCTACTCAATCAATAAATTATTGTCAAGTTGTTAGCAGAACAATAACATGAATGTATATGTTACAGTGAAACTGTATTCTCAGTGAGAATGTATCAAGTAATAGATTTGTATGACAACACCATTTCACTGGTCACGATCATTGAAATTATTCGATGATTTGCCGGCCTTAAATTTTGGTTTGCTTCAATGAAACAAAATCAGCACGTAGTCCCTTTCATAAAAAGAGAACCAAAAAAAACACAGACAAACATAGAGCTGAAGATAGGGTGGTCAAATTTAATTTCAATGACAACTTGGAGCATAATACATTTTCACTGAGAATACAGTTTCACTGTAACATATACATGTATGTATAGTACCGTAATGAAGTTGCATCAGCGAAGAGAACGGATGATGCAATCGGATTTATTTTGAAGTCACACTGCGGCAATTTTATACGGATCGATTATGATTGAAATGAAGATAACAGCAAACAGCGCCGATTTGAATCTAAGGATTCCGTTACAACCGAAACGTCAAGAATTCCAATTTTAAAACACCAGACTTCTTCCAATTTTAATTTTAGGATAAAACTCATCCGTCGTGTCATTTCAATTTAATAATTTAGTGTTAACCACATTACGATATATTTTTGTATATAGTAGTACTTTATCGATAACAAGGGAGGCACTTTGCTAAAAACAAAGTATGGAAACATGGTATGATATACATAGTATTCGTCACCATCAATTCTTCCGCTTACAAGAAATATCCCGCAGCGTTAAAAGCGTCGAATAAATCACTAGCGAAAGATTTTATCGAAAACCATGAAACAAAAAACATTTTTCGCATACGAGTCATACATGAATAATTTTGCGAAAACCATCACAGAGAGATATTCGATTGAATTTGCCGTCAGCTCAATTGATCCAAGAAACGGTTGGGGAAAATCGTATAAGGAAATTCCGATCAAACGAGAAATCTGTCCAGTTTGCGACAGAGGTTAAGAGACACAGCGAGTTTTATCTCCAACTCGGAAGAAAGATACGGCACTTAAGAGACGAAGAAACCCAACTCGTTGTTTTCTACTTTTCAGGAGAGCCAAAAAAACAGATTTCATCAAGAATCAATGTTTCCTATATTTCAACAGATACAAATTGTTTTTTCGATATCTTTAAATGCGATGCTTTGGCTTTCTAGTTTCTTTGATTACCTACTATAAAGTATAAACTATTTTAATGTATGGTTTCAAGGTTAAGTGGAGCAATGAACAAACCAGTGATTTTAATTTATTTATTGAACTACACTTCTCCTATCGACATGTATCTTTGACACTTGACGTAACGAATTATTTTGTGCCTAGTGGCATTTATAACTAGGAAAATCGAGGAGCGGAGTTTCGTTTATCTTCCCCCAGGGAACCGATTAATAATTGGGGTAAACAGATAACCATATCACTACAAAAAACGAAAAGAAAATAGTATACAAATAAATGAAACAGAAGCGACAGAATTACAGAAAGTTTTCTGTCAAGGTTCGAGCACAAGAATTTCGATTTTATCGACATCTGGTTAAACCTTTATCATAAGAAAATTCTAGGTCTTTTGATATCGGAGAGACACATTGCCGTTATATAAAGAATGTATTGGAAGAGTGTACAAGCAAATAAAAAAAATATACATATATCGGTCAAATATTTTCAATGTAACCCCAAATACGGCATCTTATAACAACGACATTAGATAAGATAAACATAGAAATGAAAAATAAAATGTATTCTATGTAACTCCAGTGGGGCGATGGCAACACTTGCCTTATCAATAAGCCAAATGCCATATTTCGCATCTCATCATTCACTAATAATTACCAGAGCAAAAATACCCAGTGTCCGAAAATAATCTTTCGAAAGTTGGTAAATAAAAGACTCACGGCACGAATGTGACCTCACGTGACGCGAACCCATCGCCCACGGTTGATAAGTCAGCCGCGATCGCTTGACCGCGAAAAGTTTTCGCACGGCTAGGGATGCCCGGCGCGGGTATCGAAAGCCGAACGGGACACAGCTATTCAACGATACGCGCTGTGGGTTCTACCACGCACATGATTTCCTGGATAATTTCATCGGGTGTAAGAATTCGGCCTCTCAGGATTGAAGAAACGTATCACGATCTCTGCCGGTTTTGATTTATGAATGCCAGTAGATTACAAAAAATATTATTTTCTGACATATTATAAAATAATTCTTTTTCGGATGATAAAGGTTTAAACCTTTAAACAGATCTATGTATATCAGATCTATATCTTGACTATTACTAAAAACAGTATATGATTCTGTCGCTTCTGTGTCATTTATTTTAATACTACATATTTTCTTTTCGTTTTTCGTGGTAGCTTGGTTATCTGTTTTACCCAATTGTATCGGCCCCAAGAGGAAAAAGAAACGAAACTCCGCTCCTACTTTAACCGAGATATGAATGCCATTACGTACAAAATTATATGTTACGTTGTGTGTCAAAGAGACATATTAATATGAGAAGCGGATAAGATAGTTAAATTTGGCACATTCTTGTCCATGGCTCCACTAAGCCTTAAAACAACACACGGAACAAAATAACTATGGTATATTCAGTAAATAAATCAGAAAGCCAAAGCATCATCGCCTAAATGTGTCGGTTTAAAAATATGTAAAATTGATTCCAGGAGAAACATGTTCCTGAAAAGTAGAGAAAAATGAGTGTGTCGCTAAGAGCCAGTAATTATTGTATACGTTTGATTCGGCAAATTTGAAATAACCTCGACATATACAAAAACATTCTGTTGTGATGAACTGCTTAAAAATTGTATGTTTGATATTCGTAACTTCTCAGTGTTATTTGGCAACGCTCCCTCTCGTACAAACTAACCAAACTTCAAGTCAATCAACTTATCCTAATTCTGCTTCGTTGAAAAGAGCTTAAATGTGTTCCAGGATAAAGATAGCAGTAGTGTTAATAATTATCTCGTGTCAGGTGGTTGAGATTTCTTGTTCTTTATTAAAAAAATATTGGTTCACGTAATCATTATGGTACGAATACTAGACTGCTCAGGTACCGAGACTTTCTTGTGCACATCCCTACCCTAACCGTCACAAAGCTCCGAAAAGCAAAACAAATAGAAACACACGAAGGAACGGCATTTTTTTCTCAACAAGTTGGATACGTTTCGAGCCTACAGTGCCAAAATAATAGCCGCAAAGCTGGGCCAAAAATGATTTGACGGCGTTCCCGTGACAGTGTGACATAATAATTTTGTGAAAGTTGGCGGAGTAAAAGTTTCCATCGAAATGCAAAAATTATTAGTTCGGGAAAAGTCGATCAGAAAATTGGGTCATGTATATTTTTACATTCTCACAATACAGTCGTTGGATGTTTTTTGTTGTTTTAATATTTTTAAATACATTGATTCGTGGCAGGATGGAGATGTAAGTTAGTATTGGAGATACAAGGTATAAATACTATATTATCTGAAAGAATATTAGATAGTATTAGAAGATTAAAAGTAATTAAAAATCAAAAGTGATTTCTAGTTGAAATGAAGGCTCAATGTCGATTCAATAAAAAAAACTTGAAGAAATAAGAATTCGATGACATAATAAAAAGCCTTTGCTGTGAATAAAATTGGAAATGACGATGAGTAATTTTTAAAAAATCTATGTCAGCTGCCAATGCTGTGCGTATGGCTTACTAATGTAATATTTTTTCAACGAGAACGGCTTGTTATTCAGTTAGTCAACCTCTTCTCAGTTCGAAGAGAGTAATGGTAAGGCTTAAAGGACCGGATGGGTGTGAATAAATTTTAAGACAACACTGACACCCATGCCTTCGGACAGAAAAAATGCTGCTCGTACTGGGACTCAGAACTCGTTAAATCCGTCACGGAAGCTATCGACGTTGACCGCTGCACCACGGACCCGACAATAAGAGCAATATTATGTTTGAAAAACAGAGATCAATTGAGAAATATCACATCTATTCTGTATCACAAGAAAGAATAATGGATGCAAATTTAAAAAAAAAATACAATAAAATAATTCCGTGAACAGTATTGTGGGCAAAAAAGTCAAAATCAAGAGGAACCCACTGCAAGACATCACATAAAATTATTTCTAATTAATAAGAAGAACAAATTTAAGATTCTCAGAAATATTAAAACTGAACAAACAATAAAATTACTGCAAGGACACAATGCCGCTGTCGGGAAATAATTTTATCTGAATTATCGAGAGTGGGTGACATTATTAATTGAAACAGATCAACTGCGAACGCGGTGCATCCGAGCAACGGGGGCACACTTCACGCGAATGCAACACTCTCAATCTGAGAATTATGGCACCGGGCCAGACGAAAAACTGCAATCATTCCGCGGAGTCCGCCGCCGATAGAAATAAATAAATGATATGAAAAACGATATTAAATATGAAAATGGTTGCGACATTATATATACGCAAGAGACCGCTCGGTGTAGAAAGAATGTGTTCGGAGTGGCTGTTGAAATGACATTTAAATTGTGTAATATTGGCGAAGAAGTAAGATTATCGGATTCGAACGTAATTTTGGCAGGTATAGATAGGAAAATTGAAAGATTTAGAAGCTAGCAAAGCACATCGTATAACATGTATTTCAAGATAAAATTTAAAATAACTTTGAATATTCCACGTATTGTGTAACTAACTGTGACACGTGTTTCGCTTCTTTCAGAGGCATCTTCAGACTTACTATCGCAAAGTTTGCTTAAGTAAATGACTTACGTGGAATAATCAAAGTTATTTTAAATTTTATATTAAAATGAACTTCCACAAAGTTACCGCCGAAACCATCGAAAATATATGTATTTCAAGACTTAAAATATTCAGATTTTCCAATAGCATCATCATTCGATAGGCTTGCCATAACTGTGAAACTTTAAGTCGGGACAGCAGCGGCAGCTAGGGAAAATATGTTCTCAAAAAGATCTTTGCGATTGGTCGATCATCCATACATTTCAGTCTGAAGAGAGTTGTGCACGATATGTGCACCACACCACCACATACAATGCCGATAAAATTAATTCCAGTAGTATTTATGTAAACATTATTATGTCTCCTTGTAAGTAGTCCTTTAAAATTAGTGTTGCAATCTACACTACTCAATGCAGCTATTTTGAAATTATAAGGGTAGTATTCAAATAACCCTTGATAAGCTGAAAAGAAAACGTACGTAAAAGCCTCGATAACTTGATAAATAAAAATTTAAACATTCATTTTTTTACATCCTCTACTTTCATCATTCGCACACATTTTCAGGAACTAATTTAGTGCGAAAGTCGAAGGCCGCTTTTAGTTCAGTACGTATCAACAACAACACAACATTAATAAAATGTATAATGTAGAACAAGGCAGTTTGATTTGATTAATCGACATCTATTAACCACAATACTAAGCCAATATAAGCTATTTTAGGTTTGTTAGGACGGTGAAAAGTTTCGATTGAGACGGGATATATAATGGGTCTGTCCATTGTACAATATTATCCAACGCTCCGCCGCCATTCAACTTTTGATCAAAACGGCTAACAATCGACGAGATGTCCGAACAGTCCACTCTTGGGTGGCACAGATTCTCGTCTCCTCCATCTACCGTACCATGTTGGTTGGCATAGATTTCCACCGTCCTCCGTCAGCGATGGAGCGTCGGAAGGCCAAGCTAACGCAGCGAGCACTGTCACTTTCGTTTCGAGTGTTACAAAACCCAGCCAAACCAAACAAAAGTGAGCTTGGCGCAGGGGCGGCATGGAGAGGGCCGGCCTCAAAGCGGTGCGGCTTGGCGCCCAAGTCACGCGGGCCAATCGAACCGAATACGGTGCGCGCAGAAGAGGTGACAATAGGTTGAGCAAATACGGTACAATAAAATGAGAAACACGAATGACTGATAAGTAGCTCTTTAAATATTTGATTTGAATAAAGTTTCCAACAGTTTGAAACCAGTGATGGATTGGTATCTAAAATTTTGCCCAGAAAAGAACGAATACAGTTGCACGCGAAATATTTGTTCTCACACCATTTCCAGGAACAATTATACTACACATTTTCAATATCGCGCGTCATTACTTCCCGGTGTTTGATAAAAGGCATAGAGTTGTATGCAGGGATCGTCTCCACTCTCATTCGCACCAACGCTGATGCGTGCGGTCCGGAAACAGTGAACAATTGTCAGTCGAAAGTCAAAAGGCGAAGATGCTGCCACCAAATAATTTTTGAACACTTTGACACCGCCTTATGTGGTAGGTCATCAGAACTCTCTCGAACGATCTATTGTTCACCTCAGTCGATGAGTCAGTCGATATCAGGAAATAAATTCATTCTTATAATAATCTATATTGCAACTTTGACGCCCGACAATGCATGTGCTTCATAAAAAGTTCATAAGGCGATAAATCATCCCTTATCAGCGGGCGCATGTGTTAACGATTTTTAAACGGCCATTGTTTTTCTTTCTAAAGTAACCGTTTGTTTTCATACAGCAGTGAGATTGGACTGCATTGAGAATGCACGCGCGTAATTTTTAAATTCGCGTTTTTCTTCTTCGCTATCGTAATATTTGTGTGTGGTATAACGTCTGTGTAAATCCTTGACGATTAAATAATGGATCGTCTTTTCTTTATAAGAGTGCCATGTTTCTCCTACTCCGTCCCCTAAATCCCTCTTCCTGAGTGTCGGATAGGAGGCTCCTTCTCGATTTACGAGGGAGCCGGAATAAAGGTATTCTCAACTTGTACAATATTTTAAGGATTTTTTTTATCCGACTTTCTATCGCAGTGTTTTTTTTTAAAGTAAAGAGAACCAATCTTTTATTTTTCTACATTGACTGTAGAATGACGAAAGGGCGCAACAAAAGGATGTAAGCCGTATTAGTATCGAATTTAGCCTTTCAGTTTGAAAAAAGGATGACCCGTAAAATTTGCGGTGTGAAAAAAGGATTTGCGCCACATCAACATCATAATTTGTTTTGAGTGCGTTACGGCCCTTTTACATTTTTTGGTTATCCAGTGTCAAACATATCTCAACAATTTTTTGAACGACGTTTATATCGAAGGGAGCCCCTCGTTTATATTTTAAAATCAAACGCCCGCGCAGACTAGGCATCCTACTGCGGTGTGCCATAGCCTCGGGCGGTAGGGCATCATCACCAACCTCTAAACGGGTCCGCGACATCGCAGCTGGTTGAGGTGAGGAGCACGGTCTGCTGCGAGCCCGAGTCGTAATAACCGGATCGAACCGGTTCGCATACGACGAATCTCGGTTACTGGTTGTCCGTTACGCAACCGCAACTAGTACATCAATCATATTACAATACATACTTACGAAACGTCGCCGCGGGAGGATTCTGTCGCATGAATCAATATTTTTTTCGTACATCAAAATTACACGTCAATACTGTGAGCCATTTACTTTATATGGCTGAAGGGACTTCTACAAACATAACGGGGTCCATATTGATTGTTGAAATAGCCAGGAATCAATTTCAGGATTTCGGCAGAAATTTGAATCGTTTGAATTTTGTACTATTCCATAAACTTAGTCGCTATTGGCACAGGTTTTGCCTTTCTTCATCTTCATTCATTTCATCGGCAGTTTGTAACGCTTATATATAAGAATAAAAGTAGGTCACTATCTTTAATCGTTACTACCGTAATCTGGATGAATTAGCGACTATCTCAGTTGTGTGGGTAAGTTACAATAATCAGTTATTTTAAATGTGGTAGCGTAAAAATCCAAATCAATTACCAGCTGACAGCATGGAAATGCCTACTAATTTAATTGATGGGTTTTATCAGACATATTAAAGAAATGATTTATTTAGATTGTTTGAATATATAATATTTAATTTTATTTAGTTATGAAGACTACTATTTACTACGCGTCAGTTCAAGTTAATGCACGCACTTGAAATGCATGTAGATGCCCAAAAGCGAAACCCAGGTCGTTATCGACAAAAATCATGGAAAAGTAAAAAAATCATGCAATTTTAACATTATGAACTATTATTGTAATTAACCAACCAAAGCATTGTATCAAAAAACTAAACTATCAACATTTGAATTTGAATTGATGCAACATTAATTGCATTTGAATGAATTTCACATAGAAGCATTGTGAATTACTTCAGCGATCACAACTGCAGCGAGCAAATTTATTTGAAATGCATTTAGTAAGAATCAATGTCAACTACATTTTTGCCTTTCTAAGGGCAGTTCTAAGGGCAATCTGCAATATGCACCGACGATATCAAAACACCAACGAATAAAGCATTCATTTTTTTTAACTATCGATTACAAATGAATAGCTTAGAATTAACTAAACTTCTCCTGTCATCATCTTTATCCACCTAAACGTCAGTTCAAAAGCTCACTCGTGCACGTTCAGTCGGAATTATAAATAATTCAATATATCAATACTGCAAAATTATCGAAAGAGATCGAAAAAATGCTTCATATGTTGGGGTGTCGACATGTAAACGTTTCTGTGTATAAATCGTAAATTTGCAATAAATATATCTAAGCAGGTGCGCAATAATTCGACCATCAGTTGTGTTTAAGTTTAACAAAAATCTTAATTAAAAAATAGTATAGCATCCGGCTGTGGTTTCGACTGTGCACATATTTTGTAACGTTCCTGAAAACCGAAGCGTTAATTATGTGCAAAAAATATGTATTACAGTTCAGATGAAACGAATTCAGCCGCATGAACACAAAATTACATAACAAACAATAATACAAAATATTGTTTTCGCGTTGGTATACAATAGGACGTGTCGAAACAACCGGCGATGTAACTTTCTGTTGCAAAAATTACTAAATATTTTCAATTAATATGTAAACAAGCACAAGTAATCCGATCGCGTTAAAATTGCAAAAGGCGATAAGTTGTATTTTTATTATAATAATACGATTTTGCAATCGAAACATTAACAGCCGCCTCACAGTGTATTCAACGACAAAACGTTTTGGTATTTGAACCAATCGAGAGCTCGGAACTCCACAAAGCAACATGAGTGAGCGCAAATTCATGAGTTTTCAATAAGAACTTACAAATAACCACATCATTGCGGCCGAAATCGTGTGAAATAGAAACGGTAGTTTTCAATCGTAACGTGGATTTATGATACACAATGCACGGATGTCAGTGTTTCAGCTAAAAATAATCTGGCATACGGCCGAGGTGACAAAACATCCATGTCCAAGATTTCAAATTTATTACTAAAAAAAAAACAACAATTTAATATTGACCGTGCCAAGACCCATCTCATTGATAGGGTTAAGCTCTTACTAATATACCCAACAGGTCGAGAGGCGGATGATTATATTGGTCCTAGACTCCGGTCCTGAGCACGGAAGCGATTTGCAAACTACCAACCCAATCACCAGTCGCCAGTTTTCATGAATATGAACGTGAATAAATGACACATGTAAAACCATTCTGCACATACCAACTTGGAATTCGAGATCAGATTTTTTTTCCATATCCGCTCCCTATTAGGAGCATATGGCCGCAACACGGTGCCTCCAAGATTCTCCGTCTCCCGCCAATTTCCTCGCATCTTCCCAGGCCATCCCGTAGCTCCCCTGAGTACATCCTATGGATGGTCATCAGATGCTTTCCGTGGCGTCGGGATCCATCAGGTTAATAAAAAAAGGCAGGCAGAATTCAGGCTCCCCTGGGGCATCCGCAGCACATGTCCAAGCCAGGTCAATCATCGCCTTTTATTTTTGGACGTAATAAGGGGCTAGTTTGTCCGCTCTCAGCGGACAAACCAGCCCCTTATTACGTCAGAAATACAGGACGATAAAGATGAGAATTTCCAGTTTCCGAAGAAAATCAGATGCATGTATATTTTATGAATGGATTGATATATTTGATCCAGTTGCAAAACTGTCCACAATACTGGTCCTTCTGCAGGCTTAACCCTTTGCACTCTTAAATATATATTTTGTTCCTTCGAGCTACTCCTCAGTAGATTTAAGAAATTGACTACCACAGGGTTTGCATATTTATTAGCATGCTGAAACAAAATACTGAAAATGTTACAAACTTTAACTAAGGCACACAATCCAGTAAATACTGTTTATGAAATAAGGATAATTTAAAATCAATAAAAAATGATTTCCAACCAAGTTTCACATGTGGAGAAAAACTCGACGTCTTATCGTTACCTATACGATGCCGAGCTGGAGTCGACATAGAAGTAGAAACAAATACCGTAGCCCCCCATTCCACCTGTGTATCGAATCCCAAACAGACGCCATAATTATATCCATCAATAACAGACCGCATTTGAAACATCGCACACCCAACCAAGGCTGGGCGCGCTGATTTTTTTCACTGTCTCGTGTAAATAGACACATTTCGGCGAGCCCGTCCGTTTTACGAAATCACCCCCCCCCCCAACCCGCCGCGCGGAAACAATAACAAAACACTTCGCCATGGTCTGCCCAAATACGAAAACACTACTAGGCCCCACTTGTTGTGTTGTGTAATCGTCTCAACTAAACCAAATTATTATTTTATGCCAAATGTTTGATACTGTTCGCTTGTATTTTTGTTTCTGTTTTCATCGATATAATATAGGCGCCGCATCGTTAAAAAGTAATGTGTCCGTGGTAATGGTTTGATTCACGGTGAACCGGAATGATATTCAATTTAATCGGTGGGGAACGAATACAGTCTCTTCCAACCAGTGTTTTGTTTATTATGATTTCATATCACTCTTTTCAACCAAAAACATATTTGTGGTCTCACAGTCCAGTGTTAATTAATGTTATTTATATTGTTGGAGTCCCCACCTTCACACAAGTATGAATGCCTCACCTACCCCTTATCCGATCCGGAAAAAATGTATTCTAGAAAGAGCTTTCATTCCAAATCCCAATCAATGTTTCTTCCCTGTAAGCTGGGCCGCGCATCAGTTTTAAAATCGCCGCGCACTCGTCCCGGATTGGCGCGAATTCCAATAGTCTATGACTTTAATGACCGACGAAAAAATATTGCCTCAGATACCTAAAAGATCCACAAAGTAGAGTAGCATATTTTTTTTCAAGATTTCTTTTTTTAATCCATATGCCACGCTAAATGGGTGAGGAATCTTGACATATTTTTTATTTTTAGTTCAATGAGTGTAGGGATAGAAAGGATACAGCTAGGGCAGGACTGGTGGTGAGCTATCTACTGATTAATCGGTTCATTTTAATTTAACTACTAGTATAAATTATCAATCACTTGAAAGGTGACAACCGTCACTTCTTGGTAGACATTATTCAAATCAAATAAAACACAGTTTTTTTTAAACTTTAAAATATAATTTTATAAAGCTAAGGACCGGTGTCGCTCATCGCGACCATGACCAACTGAATGCTCAGTTGGTATAATAAAAACCCATCAAATAATGGTGTTTGAACCATTGAACTTTCGAACAAGCATTGGTCGTGACACATATTTTTATGGAAAAGAACACCTCAAAAATGTAAGTTGTGAAATATTTTTGGAAAAGCAAATAAAAATTAATAGCATCGTGGTATCTCATCCCGGAAACCCGGCTCATAGCCGTGGCGCAAAAATAACATCCGGCGCACCGCACCGGATTCCCGTACGCTGCCCATGAAACAATCGCCACCATCACTATCGCGCTGTCGTTTTTTTTTACGCAATCTGTTTATTACTGTTCGTCCCCCGAATAGCTGGAGTTTTTTTCTGGGTAGGCGTCGCAGTTAGGGATTCCAACTACGATATTCAAATATTCGGATATTCGGGAAAATATCCGGATAGTATTCGTAATAATTTTTGAAATATTTTATAAAATCGAGGAACGAACACATCACAATTTAAAGAATAATTATGAATATCCCAGGTAGTGGTTTTTTTTACCTTCGCCCAACTCGGGTGCTATCAATATCTTATCATTATACTTGATTTTTTACGAGCCGGCAAGGACTCGGGTCTAAAAAAACCGTGATTTCATTTATTAAAGAAATACCGTTGGAGTAATCCGATGCAGCTGCAAATTTTAAATATTGTAATACAATGGAACGGTATTGAAATGTGTAATTATATGTATTGTCTCCGTCCGAATAGTTGGAATCCTTAGTCGCAGTGGCATCGTCCAAAAGTATAATAAGACAGTTCAATTACAATATGTGTATCCAATTATTTGTTGCAATATGCTTGTGGCCGCCGCTTTATTTTGGGATCGGTCGTTTGAGTCTCGATAAATATTCATGTCCGTTGACACTGAATTTAATTAATCGATGACGCGCCACTATCTCTGACGGACGATACGAATATCGCGGACGTGACCACGTTCGGACATTTTATGTCACACTGTCTATTAAACGAGATTTATAGAATGATGACACTCGTACAGGAGGATAGGTTAAGTTCGGAAAACGTAGGATAGGACCGGTGAAAAAATAGCTAACCTCCCTTCGAGGATAGAGATGGGGAGACTACAATTCGATTATCGAATACTCGAATATACTCGTCCATTTTTTACGTACTCGTAATTTATAGATGAATATTTATTTCCAAATTTTATTAGCTTATTTAAATATATATACATATATATTATGTTTAACCGTTGCGTTTGACTGAGTCTTAGGCGTAATGTATTTTTAAAAGGTTTTGCCGTTGGCGTATGCGGGAATTTCTTTAGCTACTTTTGTTTCGGGTCCTGCTGACTTATCTCAACAGTTACAAGTTCATGATGAGTCTATGATAACAAGAGACAAAATAAAATATGGAAAAATAATTTTAATATAAAGAATTATATATACAAATTTGAATTATAAATATTTATTTTGATACAGCTAAAACTACTCAAAATTTTACTACTCGAGTAGTAGAGATGTCGAGTAATTGGAGTCTCTAATTGGGATCAATCTGATCAGCTCACCTAATCCTAGAGGTGAGCTCGCAGAAAATTCAAAAGGCTGAGCAGGCCAATCCAAAAAAGTGTTTTAAAACGAACATCTTTTATTTGTTGATTCTTCTATTTTTTGTGATGCTTTGAGATATTTAAAGCAACATTTATTAATCAGTCGTCAAATTCGCCAATTATTTGAGTGCGCGCCAGCCTGGGATATTGCTCCCAACTCTCCGTTCGTTAGCTTTGGGCCGATTTCAATCCTTGAGCGAATTCTGATTGTTTGGGCAGCCTTTATATCGCTGATAGGGACTCTATGGGTATTCCGCACACTTCGATTTTTAAACAGATATAAAACCATGACCACTAGCCACAATGCACAGGAAGCTTCGGTTCACAATCAGCGGCAGTATTTGCGCAAAAAAAACACATTTTTGCTATTCAATAGAATACGTACAAAAAAGCTAGTTATATATATCTGAGTTCTTAGGTCATATCACCCGTTAGCACAAACTATTGTTTCATCAATATAATGACGTGTGAATAGGGGGGAAAAGTGAGTTTAGCCTATGTAGAAAGACTACAGTGTATTCGCAGCTAGTTCGCCAATTGACACAAGAAAATCGTCAGTTTATAAGATCGCTGTCACCTTACGAACCTCACAGTATATCACAGTTATGATATCGAACGATTAAGTATTACGTTATTACGAATGAATTGTGCTAAGAGCGTGCCGTGCCATCACCAAATGCCACCTGTGATATTCAGGGTTGGAAAAGAAATGGTCGCATCGGCGTCGTTGTTACGCTTGGCGTAGGCGGCTACTATACTAGGGGTTCTTATCCCCATGCCCGCGGACACATGGACACCCGCTACAAAGTATCAAGTTACGAACAAACCCAAATTTTAACATAATTGTATTTTATTTATTGAAATCATTTTGCGAAGAATTTTTAGTTACATTCATACATCAACTGTATGATATTTATTATAATTCATTTCTCATTGGAAATAGTACATATGTAAAGCTACCCAGGAAACAATGATAAAAAACAGTCAGTCAATAGTAAACATCTCAAATGCGCCCGGAGTCGCAATAACGTTAAGGTCCCCTGCCCATGACAGTCCGCTGTCTTTCCACCGAAATATAAGTCATCGGCATGGTAACGTAAATTGATTTTTAATTGAGATATTAAATGTAGGTTACTATGATTTGCATCGGACGAACGATGAATATTTTGGGATATACACAATATTAATAATGTATCGATCGTTTCGCTAATACTTGCGACCCAAACGAGTCTTTGGTAAATGTATGCATGATAAGATGAGAGACCAAGCATTTGTAGACAGCGCGTGCGGCTGTTTACCCCTTAAATTCCAGTGTGTTTTTATTAAAAAATCAATCATAAAATTAGGATGTTAGAGCAGAAGAGAATATGTTTGTGTTCATTTTCTACACCAGTATATAATCTTTCATTAAATGAATGTATAACATAATTCTGACGAAGGCGTAATCTGAATTTGCTATCAACTGTTAATCTTTTTTTTTCACCCTGACTTGCCTTGGTATTTTCCGGGCACTTTCTAAAATGACCTGGCATACAAAGGGTTAATTTTTATTTTTCAAAATTAATATTAATTATTGTTAATTTTGGATACCAGTTAGTCGGCCTATATTACAGATATGAAATTTTACCGACGTGGCCGTGGAAATGAGAAAAACAAACAGGCAAAGACGACATCATAAATTTAGAATGGGCGTTAAGGGTTGCAATGAAAGAGAATCCTACCTAGGAGCGGCGAGTGTGACCACAGCAACCAGCGAGCTGCTGAAGAGGCGCTCCACGAGGTATGTGTCCTCGCCACCTTTACTCTCGTGGATCTCTTCGAGGCCATCGTCAGCTCCGAAAGAGAACAACCGGTATCCTGTCCCGCTTCCAACAGCCAACGACCTGAAACACCACAGACAATTTTAATAAACAAGAAATATAATTACAATGGACCAGTGAAATATATTTTTAAGATTGGCCAGATGAAAATATGCTCACGATAGCGAAACCGGTCCTAATCTTAACAAAGGCATATGTGGAAGTAATTACTTTATTAACACTGTGTTTTCAGGGCCTTTCGATTACTTTGATCAGCATGTTATTTTGTATTTCATTGCCAATTAGAAAACGCACAGATTCGTGCACTCTGTAAGCATTGTGTCAATACCAGGACCGGTTTCGCCCATCACGAGTATTTTCAAATGAACTTTCAGTTGAAAATTCTGATACCGGTACCGATATCAATAAATAAAATATGGGATAAGCTCAAAAAATGTTTTACTATTTCATAATATGTGTTTTAAACGTGAAACAGTAGATTAAAAAACAGCAAGGTCGCTCTGAGCTTTGGCTTAGATTTTGTTTTAATGTTAATCATAAACCATTTGAACGCATTGCGAAGTTCACCGTGAACAATATTATATCATATCATATAGTAAATATCTATTATATTATAAAATTTAAGGACAAGTAAATTATTGTAATGACTTACTGTCAGTGACGCATCTGTAGCATCTGGCGATGGGATAAATAAAATAAATAAACATTTATTCAATACACGCAGACTTTATGGAACATTCGTAATTAAATTATATCCGATAACATACATAAACATACACTATCTTGTGTTATTGATTGAGATTTTAACAGTAAACAAAGAATAATAAATCGCCATTGATCC
Source organism: Himalopsyche kuldschensis (assembly GCA_028554975.1). NCBI lineage: Eukaryota > Metazoa > Arthropoda > Insecta > Trichoptera > Rhyacophilidae > Himalopsyche > Himalopsyche kuldschensis. Next base: position 7,475,499 of record JAHFWI010000005.1, read on the forward strand.
AATAATCAAACGGATCTACAGAATGCGATGACTATATAATTTGAAAAGTCAGCCCTCGACTTTGGCACATAATTGGTTCCTAGAATAGGTGTGCGAATGTTGAATGTTCGAAAGTAGAGGGATGTTAAAAAAGCATAAAACAAATTTAATTTTAACTAGATATTTATCAAACTAACGAAGATTTTCTTCTTCTTCTTATAGACTTGTCAAGAGTTAGTCGAATAGAACAACATTTTTTTTATTTTCTTCAAGAGTCCCAATAAAATACTGTGTCGCCATATGTACTAGAAAAATACGTTTTCCATTAGATGACATTCTTTCATGATAGTCAAAAAAAAATCAAGGCGAATGAAGACTTCATAAATAGTTTTCACTAATTTATCAAGTTCTTCTTTCACACTTTCATTGTGTATGTTATTTACCTATTTTTACTCAATTTAGTATTTATTTGACAGAAGTACTGACAGAGACTCAATCGACTCATTTACATCTAAAGCTAGTTCATTCATTTGGCTAACTATAATATTTCATCTGTCATACTTTCCGGAGTTCAGCCCAAAAATCTTTGTGAAAACAAGTGCGAAATAGTGAATTGCACGAAAGTAGAATGTTCAAAAGTAGAGGGCCGCCTGTACATTACTAGCAAGGCACGTCCGTACACTGCCATTAAAATTTTAATCACATAATCCTCAAATACAATCAGCATGAATTTAAAACAGTATATATTCCTTGATTAAACATTAACACATCATCGTTAAAAAAACATTAAAATAAGTTCTTTCAAAAATTCAATATATTTTATACTCAGAATGAGTATAGTAAGATGGATATGCCTTTTCCAACAGGAACCGAAGCATCGGTTTCAAAAGTGAGAGAAAATAGAAACGGTGCATAATAAAAACAAGCATCATAAACGGTCCTTCATGGCAATAAAAAAAGAGTCCTTTGTTGTTTATGCTCAGGTCACAATTATTATTATTCTAGAATTTTTGCATCAGTGCATACCAACCTATGTTGGGTAGGTACCAAACTGAAGTTTGACTCAAATGTAATATTAAAAATAACAATCATAACGATAAATACAGAAACAGCTGATACAATGCAAATCTGGAAAAGGCAACGATGTATTTATCTGCCGAAATGAAATTTGAACTTTGCCTAAGCAGTCTGTTTGAGTTCAACTGTAAATTTCCTCAATGCCTTCGATTAGAGTTATCATTAATTATTACTACTTTCACGTCCATATATGTAATCGGCTGAGTAATTGAAAATTTTCGCGGTGAGTGAAAACGGTCCTGATCATTGTAAAATATATGAAGTATACAGCAGTAAAGAAAATGTTCTGTTGCTCAGGGAGGTAATTAATAGCTATGTTTTGAAAGTATGGTTTTCACTCGACTTTTACTTTATTATAATTTCTGTTTAGCGTTCGATGGGGCCATATATAGCATAGATAATGCATGAAAAACAAATACAATTACCCAGGCAAAAATTCAAACAAAGAGACCCTGCAAATTTGTATTCCATTTTCGAATAGCCAATTACTTTTTTCTACTCTCTTGTCTATGATGAATAAAAAAGATCTTGAAGGCATGACATCATACGGACGTAATCAAGTGTGGGCATGTTGAAAAGTTTGTTTGTGTATGTGTGAATATTATTATTATGCCAGATAACCTTGTACGTTCGTTCGTTACGAATCAGCTGTTCGTAAGTATGTTTTTTCAACCCGTGTAAGACCGCATTAACATTATTAACAATATCGCTTGATAAAAAAAAATCAATATCTAACATTACAACAGTCGATTCTCTTATGAAAATCTGCGTTCAAAATTTGAATCATAGTAATTTATATTGAGTGGTGTAGCCACAAACAGGGAACAAATAAATCTGTAAATATTTCGACGATTCTTATCATTTTTTGACGTGAATTTAGATCATAGAATTTGAGAAAAATCAGAAAAAAAAACAAATAACGAAGTGAACCAAATGAAAAAAGCAAAGCTTAAAATATTTCAATTGACAAGCCTCTGCAAAATTATTTGTGTTTTTCCATTACCCTCACATTCCAGGTACATGGATTAAAATTAATTACTGTTTGCTTTTAAGAAGGGCCAGGGTCTCAGGTACTGCGCTGAGCCCTTTCCAGCAATTAGCAGTGCTGAAACTTTTATAATTCTGAAAATTTACTTAAATATGGTGGGTTTTATTGCCATAGTATTGGTTCTTTTGTGAAATCAAAGGAAGTAAACACCGCACGTGAAATAAGTATGGGGGAAAATTGAGAAACCCAGCCCATATTCGTCAAATTATAACTAATCATTAGCTCTTAGTAAACATTAAGAATAATAATTTTCTTCTGAAATGGTTATCTGATTGAAATAACATGACGATTTTAATTCCTACATACATGTTAATTTGATCAAGTATTGATTCAACTTACAAAAATAAACAAAAGAATCTAAATAACTATAATTCAAAAATATCCGTAGGTATAACATATATAATTGATAGCAAAGAGATAAAAAAAAATAATTCTAAGAAGCAGAGCAATAATTTCATTTATGAATCTAGATATATTCTAGCAATAAGATATAAGTTTACTTTTACTTTTTGGTGGGTTAACTAGAGACGGTTGCCAGCGCAACAGTTTGCGCAAACTCAGTATGTATTAAGAAAATTATATATAAATATTATGTATGTAGGTAAATAAGGGATGATACAATACTTGAGAGAATGGGCTAACTGATAATGAACAAATTTAAATTTAGAATTAGCATGAAGTGACTCATGATGATGACTACAAAATATTTTTACAATGGCGAAATATTTGGCAATAACAATGGACCTTATTTGATTTTTTAAAATGGGCGAAACGCGAAAAAATTAAGATCAAATTGGTAGGTTTAATAAATAGAATATGATTTAAAGATAAAAAGTGCATTTTAAAGCAATATATTGAGAGATCTCATCAGGAAATAAATATTTTATTGTTTCCATAGTTTTGACAATATTATGTTATATGTTTCAAAAAAACATCGAAACCTAAAGAAACAAGATGCTTTTGTTGTGAAAATAAAAATGTTTTTATTTCAAATCTATTTTTATTGCAACCCTGCGAAATATCATAATTTGAATGACATTCAAAAATTAGGTTACATCGATTAGAACGATAATTAGCATATTAAATTAAAAAGACAAGTGAAATCGTTTAACGTAAAGTTTTACAAAATACATTTCTGGGCACAAAGAAACCGATTATTGTGATTTGTATGTTTGTAAGGTTTTCTATACGTCATGGTTTATTTTGCTGTACATATTTTAGCAAGGCGCGAATCATTGAAAATTATGAAAACATACCTACTGTATAACCAATTTAATGATGATGGCGATCGTTCATAACGAATGCGTAATCAAGGAATGTATTTCCTACACACGAACGTAAATACGTTTGGTTTGTTTTCAATAATATTTTCATGTAAAACGTAAATAACAACATCAACGCAGGGACGCCATATTTGTTTACCAATCTAAACGTCCAACTGACAACTGGGACGACCCACTTTTTTATCGTCCATAATATTCAAGGAAAAATGTTTAAAAATAAACCAGTCTCGATAAATTAGCGAGAAAATTATTATAAAAATCTGAAAACATTTCAAGGATGGCATAAAAACAATGGAAAGTCGATATTTTGTCAACAGTCAGTTGCGCAGTAGTAAATCAGCCCCGATGTTGTTAGTATGATGAATAACACAAAGAATATTTAGAAATCGTCAATTGCATTATGATTATTGATTTAACTTACGTGCAGTCTTGATTAAAGTTCACGAAACACCCCCCCGCATTAGCACCCTCGGAGGATTGACTGGCTAGGTTCATTAGGGCGATTAAAAGTTTTTTTAGCACTGTGTTTACCACATTGACGTTTTAAAATAAGTATAAATATAACACTTTATTGTATACGCACAGTTATTGTTCGAGTATAGTTCACTCTGACACTAATATTTGTAAGATTTGACACAAAGGACGACCTTGATTCTTGCGATATTCGCTCGCGACTGGCTATTGAGCGAAACAACAGCTGATGAATAGGAAACGGATACCATGTTATGTCAAAATAATAGATAGCGCGAAATATCGAAACGATCGTTCATCGCCATCTACTGGCGAAATAAATAGGACGTAACTTACAGCTTTGTTCACCTTACAAGATACCAACCAAAAGAAAAATCATGATATTTTGGCATCTCACTGTTATTTCTTTATGCAATAATTCAAGTGTCCTAAAGAATTATAATTTGCAACAGTTGAATGCAAACACTCATATTATATATATTTTAAAATAAATTTGATTGATTTTAATGTATTGTTGTCATAATAATGATAATAATATATTGTTGATGGCAGCACTGATTGAAATGTCAAACATACAGCCATAGACTAGTTACAGATTATTTTACACACATGTGTGATTATTTTACACACTCCAGCAAATATAAATCAAAATAAGTAACATTTACCTTGTAAAATGGGTAGAAAAATTCCCGGAAAAAAACACAGAGGTGTGAAAGATCCTTACAAACAGCATGCTCAAAGACGTGAAAGGTAAGACAACGGTTTCAATAAACATTTATTACTACGGAATTTTAATATTTAAGGTTATTTTACAGCTCAATGCCTTTTATGTTTTATGCCTTGCACTCCCAGTATTTGGAATGGACGATTCCGTTACCACGGGATTGGATAAAGCCAATACCGTGGTCGGGAAAAATATCTTGTGTTTTCACATAGGACATACATTCGTGATGCACTGTTATGAATGTCGGCACATAGAATTTAGTGGAAATCAGTCTATTTAGGGAACGTAATAAAATATTTAGTCACATGAAAAAAAAAATCCAAATGCAATTATAGTAAAAGTGTTTTTAAAAATTAAATGAATTTGATATATCATGTATTATCTGTTTTAGTATAAAGACGAAAATAAACAAAACTCCCACAAACCCTGATGATCAACCAATTCCTAAAACTCTATTGAGGTTGATGGATTGGAAGAACAAAGCTGACAAAAAGCATAAAAAGGATAAAGACAAATTGGGGCTTTCGACTCAGTCGTCGAAAATCTTGAAAAAGAAAAGTAATATATTTAAATGATTCGACATAATAAATTTCCTAATTTATAAATTGCCCCCCCTTGTGATATAAGAAATATATCTCGATTTTTGCCGGAAATATATTACATTTTGATGTTTGTAAAAAGATTAAAAAATGTGCCGCGCATTCGTTGGGTTGGCTAGCTCAGCAATAAAATTTTCCGCATGGTTAACCTCTCGGCTTGGGGGTAACTACTTCTAAATTTGTAAATTTACAATAATATATGGCCATTATATATCATGCCAATAGATATCGACAGTGAAATCTCCAATGGTTTAAAAAAACCCGGTTGATTTCCATCAACCATAACACGATTTCCTGAGCAATAATGTAAACATTGAATGCAAACCAATAAAGCTTTATAGATCACTATTAAGGTGTTCACTGTCAATACTTGGTGGAAAGACATTATAATAAAAATAATAATACATTTTTAGTACTTTTTCAACATAAAATTTTATGTTGATAAAGTACTATAAATGTATTATTATTTTTATTGAATAGGAAGATGTTTCAATACCTATTGAAATTACTTAAAATCACTCAACCTTAAAACAACACATTCGAATAATTAACTCTGTAAAATTTAACAAATCAATCAAAAACAAAAAGTACCACCGACTAAATAAATCTGTTAAAAAATATGTAAAATTGATTACTAGTGAAACCTGTCTTTTGTCTCTCCTTAAAAGTAGAAAAAATGAGTTACGTTTCTCTTACTTGAAGGTGCTGATTGATACATGGCATGCGAGGAAAGAGTTCATGGTCCTCAGTGTGCCACTCATAAAAAGGTCGGTAACCTCAATTTAGCAAAGGCTAAGTGATGATGATCAATGGATAACAGTGATTTTGATCCCGCTTATTAAACTGCACTACTGTGTTGTGAAGACTGCAATTTGTTTGTCTTCATACATTATTTGTAATGATAAATGGAAATATCATGACAACTCGAAAAAAAATTATCCTCTTTAGTTACATACTTTGAATACCTGTACTGAAATATTCTGTCATTCTTTCAGATTTACTGAAAGCGAAGCATAACAACCCTGTAAATAAACTAAAAAAGTTGAAAGGAGAATCAAACAAAAGTTTCAATGCTCGAATCAATGATGCTATGAAGAATCTGATGAATGAGAAAGGATTTGATGATATTATTAATGACCTCCCAGAAGAAAAGGTAATTTTTTCTAACCCTAGTATTTTGTTACTTCATAACATTGTTTCAGATGCTAGGGAAATTATGAACATATTGATTGAATTGGCACTTACTTCAACGATAGATGTGCCATTGTAACTTGACAGTTGGTGAGGGCGCCACCGCCGCGTGACTCATTTAAAAAAAAGAAATTGTTATTTACCTACACATTTTTTATATGCATTATATAAATGACTGATGGCTTTTAAAGATGTATACTCGTTAGATTTTGAATACTTGGGACATCATATTTTTTTTATATACCAAGTCCGCTCCCAACTTGGAGCATATGGACTCCTCACGGAGTTTTCTCAAAATATGTTTTTCTACGAGAACTGCTTGTTATTCAGTTGCTCAACCCCTCTTTTTTGAAGAGAGTAGGGATGGAAAAGATACAAGGACTAGGACAGGACTAGTGATTAGCTTATCGCTGTTCACTATGGGTCGCTCTTAGGGATCGAAAGGTGGGATGGGATTTTCAACAGCACAAACACCCATACCTTTGAACAGATTCATCGACTACAAAATTCATTTGTACCGGGAATCAAACCCAGGTGGTCTAGCATGCAAGCCAACAACGCTGACACTGCTCCACGGACCAGACATCGTATAGACTGGGTGTTGCAGGAGCGATTAGATCACCACTAGTCTTACCCTAGGTTTCTGTTCGTCAATCTTTATTCTCCACCTTAAAGGGTTGAGCAAATTAGTAAAAAAAAACAATACACTTTTAAACATAAATAATTTTGAGTTTTGTTTCAACCGGGGGAGACTCCTTTTCTAGTCTTCAGGCATTGAAGTACACAGATGAACTCAAACCAACTGAATTTTTTTAATTGACTATCATTCTGCCATTTTGAAATCTGCGTTATACTGAATTGTTATTTCTAGGTTAAGCCTGTTAAAGATGATGATGAGCCAAGCGTTTACATACAGAAAAAAGGTCGCAAACGACCGCGCCTGATCAAGGGACAGCCCATTCTTTCAAAGTCACAAAAGAAGACAATAAAAGAAAAATCTAAGAAAGAACATATTAAACAGGTAATTAAATCAACAGAATATTTATTCACAGGACCTTTTCATCTCCATCTTATAATTTCTATTTGTTGCTACTTGCTCCTATTTTGACATCTATTTCTCTTTGGCAAATTTGAGTTTTTAAGACACTACCATTTACAGTCAATGATTGCATGGCTGGAAAATATTTAGAGGGGAAAAATGGTTTCTCGAACCTAGTTTTATTAACTGGACAAAGAAAAGTTTGAATCTAGAAACAAGAGACTTTTGTTTGAAATTTTCTCTAATTTGGGGCAGACAAAGCCCAATGACACTAATTGCAGAGAAGTCAAAGATCTTGTCAATATCACCAGTTAATAATTTGTTTGAATGTTGTACAAAACTTTTTACTGATGCTTCTTTATAAAAATTCTGCTATACTTTTTACCATGATGTTCTGAGTAATAATCACATGTTTTCTCATCCTTTTGTTCAATTGACAAGAGAATTTGACTGAATGATAAATGTGTAGGGGTCAATTATATTAACTAAATTGTTATATTAATTATTACAGGAAAAGGAATTGGACAAACAGTATTTGATACAAAGGGATGTTGTTCAGTTTGGGGAGATAGTTCACGAGCCACCCAATTTAGTGAAACCCAGAAAAGCTGAAAAATCAAACTGCGCTGCAAGAGTAAGTATCCATCTGTTGAATGTTATTTATAATTATGATCTACGGTACAAACCGTTTACCTGAATTGGTTGGTTTCTTCACTGTTTAACAATTGTTATGTCACTAGCTCAATTCTTGTTTCCATACCTACTTCATCATTGTTTATATTCTTAATAAAATAACAAATCTTACATTTATATAAATAATGGATTTTAGGCTTTAACAAACACCATCCCACCTGTTGTAATTTGTATATCTGTGTTCTACTGTATAGATATTTTAAAATATTGTTGTTGTGATGTATTTGTTTGTGTGTTATTTTAGCCTGCCAGAAAAGACCTCCTTCTCAACAAACTTTTCGAAAGTAACTCCTACAGCAAACCTAGCGGAGAGATTGCAAAGCCCAATATTATGGTCAATCAAAAGAAGAATGAGGGAACACTTAACTTGAAAGGAAAGAGAAAAGATTTACCAAATAATGTTCGAAAGAAATTAGAAGAGACTCAAAGGGAAGCAATTGAAGCGTACAAGCTATTAAAATTAGAAAGACAATTGGAAAAAAATAATTCAAACAGTGTGAATTAAGCATTTTATTAATATTATAGATATTTTTACAAATATTTAAGTATGTTTTTTATTTAATGCATAATTTTTGACCGTTCAAGATATGACTTGCACAGAATGGGAATCAATTTTTGTTTCATCGTTGCCATACCTGTATAAATGTTTACCTTCATTGTGTCCTTTGGTTTTTATTACACCCGATCCTCTTTTTGCACAGGGGATACGTTCCAAGTAGCTACAGTGCCAAAAAAGCTCTGTAAAAAAGGTAAGGTGTTCATACAAACATGGTAGATAGGTTCCATTACTTTAAATCAACTCAAAATACAAAAATAAATCAAATTTCTTTATTATTTATACATAAACATATTTAGAAATTATATAAGTAATAAATTTACATAGTTATTTAAATTAAACTACACAGACAGAATTACATGCATTCAGTGTCGCTACTTGACAATAAAAGTGCACTGACATTTTTTGTTGGTGGAAAATCGCTCATCGCTGGAAATATTTAATAGAGATATCGTCGGGAGTATCTTGAATATATTGGTGACAGTGCAACGAAATTTGGTAAATATGCACATTCATACGTTTTTTTAAACTGTGTCAAAGTAAAAAAATCGGTTTAAAAACATCGAGTCAATATCATGTTAACATAAGTGGTAAGTATGTATGTGGCGCCATCTATACTTTAAATTAATACTTATTATTACAAAGCTTTATCTATTCACATATAGATCCCGTTTTTAAATTACCCTAGGAGATCAATTATTAATGTTATTCAATATAAATAATTTGAAAAACTGGAGACAAAAGTATTTTCTTATTCAATTCGGTAATTAACAATTTTTCCACTGTTGGACCCGGTTTTTCGATGAATCCGTGAACCTTGATACCTCACAATCAGTATCAACCTTATCTTGATTCTTCATACATGCCACAAGTTTCTGATATTACTAAACTGGTAGGATGATCTTTTAATGATGCCATACCTCACTATTCATTTGGCAACATTAGCAACACTAGCTCTGATTTACTCGTTATATGGTTAAAAAAAAAACAAAGCACCTTGTCCTACAAGCATAACAATTTATACGGAAAGAAAAATAACAATGTATTTTAATTAAAATACATTGTTATTTTTCTTTCCGTATTATAATGGAGTTCTACCAAGTAAATGCCTACTCAATCAATAACAATTAATATTTGAAAGCTATTTCGGCCTCACGCCACTGTCAGGAAAGTGATATTATATTGCACACTGTTCTTGTAAAACCAAATACTTCGATATTTTGCCATATACCTATGGAGTTTGACATAATAAATTACAATTCAATCAATTATTTTGAGATGATATCATTGTGTATTTTCGGGAAATATTGTGTCATTTTACTTCACATAAAAAACAAACAATATTACATAAATATATATGTAGTTATAACATAAAATCAGCTATTCGATTTTTTTTTTGTAATTTATGAGTTTGCCCTAAATACAGCCTTCATCTAAAGGCTACAAAAAGGAAATGAAAGAAAGAAGGTATTTACAGCTGGCAGAAACTTTCGAGCTTTATTTTTATTCACGAAAAGTCGAGGGTTGATTATAAAGTTCATTTTTCTCAGATGGCTGATTGAATATAAAATGATCCATTTTTTGTACTGACACCAAATATTTTATAAATTGATGAAATTGGCACAAAATGATACAAGTGCAAAACAAATTATTTTGATAAATAGAATGCCTGTATAAATAGAGTTGGCTGTGATAAATAGAGTTGGCAGTTATCACCGCAAAAGTGAGAGAAAGATAAAAGATTGTGGAGTCGAAGTCGGAGTCGTGGAGTCGGCGTTTTTTGGCCGGAGTCGGAGTCGTTAAGGCGTTTTGGCCGGAGTCGTACTAGGAGTCAAAATTTTAGAAAAGTTTGAAGTTTTTAATTTTGCATATACATATGTAATATGTAAAATTTGGCTATTGGCCGGATTGGTTGGTCGATATATAATTGAATACACATAAATAGGAAAGTTATGAAGAAAACGTGACGAAATTAAACTTTTTTTAGTCGGAGTCGTGTTTTTGATAAATATTGGAGTTGGAGTCGGAGTCGCACCATTCCACCAAGTATTGACAGTGAACACTTCAAAAGTGATATAGAACGATATTAAAGATCATTAAAAAATATCTACCTAAAACTTTCAGATACTTAAACTGCATAATAATTTCGGGCAATACATTTGTCAAGCTTAATTTAAATGAAGTTTGAATTAAGAAACTTTCAAAGTGACCCTCACACCTTCAACGAACTGAGCATGCAAAGATTAACAAAATTCCCTCAACGTTTTTTGGTTTTATTATAACATTATTAAAATGAATATAGTGTTACTAAAGCGAGGATTGAAGAAGAGGAGAACTCGTTTGAGGAAGTGGGAAGTGAGAAGGGAGGAACTCACGTGAGTTTGGGTTAATGACACGCCTGTCACGTGAAAAGACCGCCGCCATCTTGGCTGGGAATTTCGAATACTTACGACTTTTTTTAAAACCGCCAACCTGTTTCTGTGCCACACAGTGTTGTGCTTTTGCGATGCAAACACTTATTCACAGCTAGCTAAGAACGTGGTTAAATTAAATATTAATAATAACTTCGTTTGACAAACGAAATCACTCAATACGCAGATAACATATAATAAATATCATTACAAATTAATGTACATATCATATTTTTTCGCACCAAGAGGAAGGTAATATTCTGATGTACTTGATTCAATGTGCATTCCATCAGTGCTGTTTGACGAAAGCGAATCATAGCAAGCCATAAAGGCTCAGGAAAACCATACAGCCAAAGAACTTCGAGAATAGATTCAGAATAGAGATTGGTTTGACTAAAGTTTTGTAATAAAGTCGTCCAGGCAGTGACAGTGATAGTAGCAGTGAGGTACTCGACGTCAGTGTTCTTGGAGAGACGTGGGAACTGGCTGTTTGTCATGCTAGTAACTTCTTGTCTCTGTCATAGTTGCATCGAATTATTACGTGTCTTGACTAATGTTTCCTCTTTGCTGAGACTTTAATCAGCGCGGAAAAATCAAAGGCTAAGCAGGCCAATCCAACAAATGCGCGGCATAATATCAATCATCGAGAAACTTTTGTTGTAATGCTTTATCAGGACGCCATATATTCAACATTGGAGCGGACATGAAAAACAAAATAAATGTTATTAACATAATGTGAATCTTTTAGATATCTTGACCAGTATTTATTCATCAGATCGTTAAATTCATCAACTATTGAGATGCGCGCCTTCCTGGGACCGGTGCGCGGGGGTTGTTAAGCTGCGCGCGTAAAAAAAGCACAAAAACTTATGACGACCTCTTTTAATATGAGGATTTTAAAGCTGGAATGATAATCATACCTACATAAATGATACACATAAAAATCCAACAACTTCAAATAATTTTTTATAGCTTCAGTTTGGTATGTTCAATAATTCAAACTTAAATAATCAAGAGTAAAAAACAAGTGGTTAAAAATATTGATTATTTCCGTATAGCAAAAAGATTTGTGTCAATTTATTTTCAATGCCTCAAGATGTTATTTTTTTTTTTAACCTAGTACTTCTCAAACTTTTAAATCAAGTCATGTTGTAAATAACTCTTTATCTGCTCTAAATCTACAGCAAAAAATATGCTGTAACCTGTAAAGTGATGACCATGACTAGCGACGAGACAAAGATACAGGAGTCGAGTTTTTTAAATGGAGCATGTCGCGCAGCGCGTGCTACACCTCATTTTGCTTCCCAGCGATTGCTAACATCGACAATAAGACTGAAAAATTTCGACTTTTTCTTTTTTTTAATCGATTACGGCGCAACTAGCCAATAAATATCATATTTTTTCTGCAAAAAGTGTAAAAAACTATGATTTAAGAATAGCAAAAGTTTAGACATCGTATCACTAGTATTAAGATAGATATTTAAGGTAAAGTAGCTGTTGGGACAAAATCTATACCGTTAGGGATGGCTAGGTTAAACAACTACTGACAAATATTTGTTCAATGCACGTTCAAAAATATGAATATACAATATATATAATATATTCATGAAAATTATTTATTTTATTTATTTATTTAAAAAAAATATATATATTTTGCATTACAGCTTACGCCAATGCGCCAAATATTCTTAATTGTGAAAGCCATACGAGATTAATTCGATGATAAATAATGAATCCGTTGTGCACGAAATCAACGGTAAATAACATACACCCAGACCAAGATCTCTTTTTTCAATTGAAAAAATCTAACCTTGCCGAGAATTGAACTCGGATCCTAACTATCCCCTGAACTATCTCGGAACTATCCCCTGATCGCTAGGACAAAGCTCTTGCCACTAGACCACAGGGACCGACCCATTATAATTTAACCTTGAAAATTTTGCGTGTTGTAAGAATACTACGCAATACGAAGGACTGCCGCATACGCTATAGAGGGGTTTACTTTATTCTACAAAAAATGCGTCATTTGATTTCCAGCTTGTACCAGCCTTAAATAGCATGACAGGTATTATTTTCACGATAGGTTTGGTAAGCTATTAATCAATATTATTATATTAGAATTGAGGTGGTAATTGACAAATCTGTTATTTATCCTATGTATGTATACATAGATACATCTTAGAAGCTTATTTGTTTTTTTTTGTAAAACAAATATTCACCGGGAATAGATTCTCCCCGATTTAAAAAAAACAGTTTAACCCAGAAGTTAAAAAGTAGATTTTTTATCAACAACTATTTTAAAAAAATGCATCTTTATGATAATGGCTATAAATTACAATTAGTGTTGTTTCAATATGTGTTTTTTTAGCAATTTGATAAAATGATTTGCTACGGCCATTATTTAAAAATTTCCAACTCTGATTTCTCATCTTTTCTAATCTTATATATAAAACCGAAACGGCGTATGTATGTATGTGGGTCTGTAATTCCCTTTTGCATTATTGTTGCAAGTTGCAATATAATAATGTTTATTATTTACGTGAAGGTATTATATGACATTTCTTTGACAGCAAATTAGATTTTTTCCTTGAATTTGGACATTTTAATGGGCGAGAATGGGGCGGGGCTGTCATCAAATTAAAAAAAGTTTGTGATTTTATTTTAACTATATTTTGGATGTTAGATTTTGTGATATAATTATGTCGAATGATATAACATTAAATAATTATTGGTCGCTTAGTCCGAGCGACGCCGGGTAGCAATACTAGTAATAATATAAGAATACAGATTGAGAAACTGTAGTTTATACAAAATGCAAGAAATATTACAAAATTCAGCGAAGCGTGAGATAAATAGTAAAAAAAGTATTGCATCACAATGTTATTATACCGCTTAGCGTAAAAACCATATTTTATTACATTATACCATTTCATTTGACCTTGATCTTGAAATGATGTATACCAAAAAATAAATACAACTAACACATTTATTTTGCAAAATATAATAAAAATACCTGTTTATGTGCGTCTATAATTTGAATTTAAATAAACAGTGAATTTGTTTGTTCGTCTTCTTTTGAATGCTGGCGACCATTATGCAGCATGTCTCTCTGCCATGGCCCACGAGGCAGTAGTTTTGAATCGTGTTGGTCAGGTTCACACTCTATTCAGAGTACGTGGCCACCACACTTATTCTTCATCAGCTTGCTTCCAGAGCGACATAGTCTATCAAGTAAGATTCAAAAGGTTTCAATTTCGCATCATCATAAAATTACTGATAAGAACCACATCAAACTTCAATTTCATTTTTAAAATTGATTTAAAAACTTAGTTTCTTTTCTCGAATATTCGATATCAAATTGTATTATTTTCAAAATGTAAAATGTGAGAAACTAGTTTAACCTGATCTCTGCCTAAAGCGTATATTTACGCGCTACAAGTCCGTGTTCAAGGGGCCGTCCATACAAAATGCGCGTAATATTACGCTCTCATTTGTACTTAATTTACAAGTCACCAGTTTTTAAAATAATTGAATTTAACTTGCATATAGTGACATCTTTTGAGAGCGTGTTGTACTACTTGAACTCAAAGAATATTGAATTTTAATGTGTAATTCATCGATTTTTTTATTAGGATTTATTTTTTGAAAGAAAATCGCGGCCTCCTGTGTACGGCCATATTGATTTTTTACCGGCATAGAATCGGTTAAGATGAAAATATGTACTAAACCCTTTGATTCTTTATTTGTCAAAAATACCTGTTTAAAAAATATATGTTGTTGTTATTAACCAAAAAAGCATTGATAAGAAAAATGCCATATAATGCGAAAAGCCGCTCGCTATATCAGCTCCCTTCCCACCTTTCCGATCCCAAAGAGCGATGCATAGTGACAGCGATTAGTTAATCACTAGTCCTGTCCTAGTAGTCCTCGTATCCTTGAAGAGAGGTTGAGCAACCAAGTAACAAGCAGCTCTCGTAGAAAAACATATGTTGAGATAAACTTCGTGAGGAGTCCATATACTCCAAGTTGGGAGCGGACATGGTTAAATAAAAATATCAGCTCAGGTTATTTTTGGCAGTTCCATTAAAAACGAAATATTGGCTCTCGTGTATTAAAGGGGTTAAAGATAAGAGAACTGTTTTGTTGAGAAAGAATCTTAGCTTTTCAAAATTCCTAGGAAAGTCTCTTGACAATAAACTTCTTCTACAATTGATAACATCAGTCTGTAAAAACAAGTCTAAATTTACAGATATTAGACTAGATATCACATCTTCGGAATATAAGGACATTAAAAGAATTGCTTTGGACAAAATGTCAATAATAGAAGCCCATTTTTCAATGGGATGTCAAATGATGTAAAAAATATAAAGTAATACTTTCATCCAAAATTTGTATGAAACAATTTGCACTTTTAAGATTTGAACTATCAAATCTTGATGAAAGGCCATTGTACATGTTGATGGAAACAATATAAAACATGTTGAAATGGAAAGAATACACACAGAGCTTCAAAATGATACCAAGAACAACATGCTAGCTCAACGGCAACCGTTGACAAACTGAGTTTAAAGTGACGCGCCAGAAAAAATGTCATTTCTTTCCGTTTTACCTAATAAATATATGTATTGACACCGCCTTATGTGGTAGGTCATCAGAACTCTCTCGAACGATCTATTGTTCACCTCAGTCAATGAGTCAGTCGATATCAGGAAATAAATTCATTCTTATAATAATCTATATTGCAATCTATAGCGATGCAATGTAGAGTTATTTCAATTTCTCTTATCTCTTGACGCCCGACAATGCATGTGCTTCATAAAAAGTTCGTAAGGCGATAAATAACCCCTTATCGGTGGGCGCATGTGTTAACGATTTTTGAAAAGGCCATTGTTTTTCTTTCTAAAGTAACCGTTTGTTTCATACAGCAGTGAGAGATTGGACTGCATTGAGAATGCACGCGCCTAATCCTCTCCCTCAGAATTAAATTCGCGTCAAATTCCTGATATCTTCTTCGCTATCGTAATATTTGTGTGTTGTATAACGTCTGTGTAAACTATAAACAATTAAATAATGGATGCTAACCGCAACCACATAACGCTTTGAGATCGTCTTTTCTTTATAAGAGTGCCATGTTTCTCCTAATCCGTCCCCAAAATCCCTCTTCCTTAGTGTCGGATAGGAGGCTCCTTCTCGATTTACGAGGGAGCCGGAATAAAGGTCTTCTCAGTATGTATGTATGAATAAAATGAATTAACGACAGATGAATTTAAATTATTAATAATGCTCGCAATGAGCAAAACCTATCGTTATAATTATAAAATATACGGAATAAGTACAATAAATGTGTTTATCTTTACTAAAACATTTTTTGCGAGAAATTTGTTTTGGCACATTCAAAAAAGCCCTTCAATTGCGATCCAGTATGTCAGCTGAAATCGACCTGAACATTTTAAGGTGTGCGATCTACGTGTGTGCCAGCCCTGCTAAAGATCAATCATCCATCGATAGTCAATCGTTTTTTTTTATTGTATTCTAGAACTGCTGTGTAATTCAATCGAGATATTATGCTCAATTAAAATTCAGGCATTTAATCAAAAAATACAGCAGTGTTTTGATGTAGAAAAAATCTTTAGGAAATTTACATTGCAAAAAATCTGCTGTTTTTTTATTAAATGAACAGAGTCACGGGTGGCGGCAAATAGCTGAAATAGAATTAAAGCGGTTCCAAATTTAAAAATATTTTCTCATGTATATTTTTTTTAATTCTTCCGGGTCCTTCGTCGATTGGTCAGTGTCGCTGGCTTCGGTTGCAATGCTCACGCGCCCGAGTTCCAGGATTATCCATATATTATATATAAAAATGAATGTTCTTTTAAATATAAATAAGGATATCGACTGAGAGTGCTCGATGGAATTTCAATATCAATTTTGAATTGTTTGAATTTTGTTTTATTCCAAGAGTTTTGTTTATTAACGTGAAGGTTTATTTGACATTTCACTTGAATTTGGACATTTTAATGGGCGAATGGGACTGTCGAAAATTAAACAATTCAAATTTGAATGTTTATTTTGATGTTAGATTTTGTGATATAATTATGTCGAATGAGATAACAATAAACAGTTGGTGATCGCTTTTCCGACGCCCGCGAAAGTTTTTTAATTATATATCTATCTATACATATAAAAATGAATGTTTGTTTGACCCGTATGCGATCCAATACCGTTCATTTTTTTTGAATTTTGTACTAAAGTTTTGTCGCTAACAACTGATTTGTTGTCTTCAGGATTTAAAGTGCACGGAACTTGAATGACGAAACATCGTTAGCGACAAAACTTATGGAATTAAAAAAACAACTCGAAATTTGAATGAAATTGCAATGAAAGTTAGTAATTTGATTTTTGGACGCCTGCGAACGTTTATTAATTATATTTCTATCTATCTATACATATAAAAATGAATGTTTGTTTTGTAGGAACATGTGATATTTTGATTCCATCTCACTATTAACGTATTCCATCCCACGAATTCTCAATTGCTCAGTTGATAATGCTCACGATGAGCGTAACCGGTCCCGATCTTTATCATTCAGCAATGTTATTTCCGTCGTGGGATATATGATGATCTAATGGACTTTATCTCATCAAAAGTTTCATTCAAAACAATTGAATTTCTCTTATTGTCACTTAGTTGCTAAGCCTCTCGTTTTCAAGACTAGTGGTAAGCTAATCGTTTTCGCTATTCTCCACGTTTAGGATCGGATCGTTGGGAGGGAATTTCAGACATCAGTAACTTACTTTCGATTCGTTTCTTTACATATCTCTTAATCCTCCGCATTGTTACATTTATTAGAATCGAAAAATTTCAAAAATAGAAAAGCGGCTTAAAAAAATATTGTGAATTATCGAAAACGAAGCTGTTAATTATAATATCCGTGTGTTTAAATTTCACGGTGAGATTTCAGATAAATTATATTGTTGAATTCAAAATAAAAACTTAGCTGATCGTCAATTGAAAGCTATAAATTCAACAAAAATAACAGTTTGATATTCGTTGAACCTAGGTGACCATTCTAAATTTGCAGCAATTGTCAATCAATTATAATCATTAAAACTTTTAAATATTTAATTACATGGTATTACCACAATATTTGTGTGATTAATGATCAGTTTAAATAATCATTACATTTAAAAAAATACGTATTATAAATGATGTTGATATTTAATATCACGTTAAAATAATGTCTATTTGTCAATTTTTTTATTCAGAATCTCTTCGTGAATATTTTTTTGAAATGAAAAATATTGCATATCAGCAAACAAATTATACCATCAACTTTCTGATCCAAAAATAAGAATGTTTTATATTGTGGCTGAACATTCTCTATCCTTCATGTGTCCGTGACGGACGATATACGCGCTGTAATTTAAGAGTGAATCTCTGAAATATTTATTTTTTCAATTAAAATACTAGACATGTAATATTTCCTTTCTTATCTCTAAGCCACGCTCGTTAGTTCGCAGCGCGTATGCTGTAATAACGCATATTAGTTACATGATCATTTATTTGCGTAACAAACAATATTTTTCGTTTATTGAATATTGATCTGTGAAAATTGAATATATATTTTTTGACAACGTATGGTGTTGTGATAAACCTAATTTTTGCATAGATTTTCGCAATATTGGATAGGAATAAGCATTTTGACCGATGAATTCTACTTTCCAAACTTTATTGAAATCTTGGGCTCTGAGCTGAATAGCTTTTTTTCAGTCTTGGCTTTTAAAGGGTTAAAAAATAAAAGAACTTATAAAATCAAAATTTTACTTGTTTTTCCATCAAAGATAAATGTTTAATGCTATATATCATTTACTATTATAATGTTGATTTACCCTGCTTTTGTTTTATATGTAGTAAATTATTATTCTCCATCAAAAACAAACATAATAAATAGCTCGAAATTATTTTGGCAATGGAATAATGTGCCAAATGTATTTTATTGGTTTTATTGAATACGTCACTAGATGTTAGCGAAATTGATTGAGAACGATGTCAAGAGGCCGCTTGAAAGTGCCACATTGAAACATTAATTAAAATCGCCAAATAGTTTTTCAATTGAAAGACATAAACACTGGCGGATTTGATACGTGCTTGCGAACACGCTCTTTGGAATAAACAAACGTATTGTACTCTTTCATTTCCTATTTAAATGAACGTATTTTGCAGACTTTATTTTATTTCCAGGATAGGCGTAGGGATTCCAAATATTCAAATTCCGATTGTTAAAACCGAGTAGTAGAGACTCCGATTATTCGGCATCACAACTACTCGAGTATCGAGTAGTAAAATTTTAAAATACTTGAGTATATTAGAGTAGTTTCAGATATACCAAAATATAATATTTACAAAATAAATATATACCCGGTCCGTGGTGCAGTGTCAACATCGTTCAACGGATCAGGACCGGTTTCGGTCATGGCGAGCATTGTCAACAGAGTTCACTGAGTCATCAGTTGACAATGCTCGCTAAGAGCGAAACCGGTAATGATCCAATACAATTTATGTGGAATAAGTACTAACAATGTTTTTTTATTTTTATTATAATGACATTCCACCAAGTGTTGACAGTGCATACCTTTAAAGTGGACTATGAAAGAGCTTTGTGATATCATTAAACCTTTAATCTGGTGAAGTTATTAAAGCATGGTGAAAAAATAATAGCTTCATAACTTGATTGCTTGAATTGGCATTTATTTGATAGAAACTCCATCATTACACTGCTTAAAAAGTGCAATTTATTTTAGCAAAAATCGTGTGCTATAAATAATGCAGTAAATCCAAATTATGCAAGCGGTGAATTTTTTCATTGAAAGATTTGTTTGCGGTGATCTAATTTATATTCAATGTCGGCCTTTTAAATGTAATAAATATTTTCATATCGATTGAATAAAAACGATGATATAAACAAAACCTTGCCCGGAATACAATGATTTATTATATCTGAATTGCTCTTTTCTACAATTCATAATTCAAAATATCAATAGAAATTTTGAATTAGGAATGATTTTGAATTGAAAAAGATATTTTGTTAACTTTCGATTTGTCTTTTGAATTTCGAATATTTGATAATTTTTTGCAATATTTTTTGATCAATAAACTAATATTTAACCACTGTGTAAATTTAAAATGTCATTTTGAATCACATATTATCTAAAGAATAAGAATTATGAAAGCCTTTTTTAATGGTTTGAGATAAAAATTGCACATTTATGACGGTTTTTAATTCTTGCAAATAGTATGCGTCCCGAATCACATATCTGTATTAAATATCTGCGGCACAGGAAAGGTTAAGACTATTTTAATTATTAAGTATTCTCATGATGTCATCAGTTCCACGAAGGATTGAAAATTACCGCGATAACTTTCACCATTAATGATTTATCACGGCATTGATTTGTGTAATATATACCATAAATTAATTACTTTTAAATTGTAAACAACCGAAATACATTGACTGCAGTCAACATGTTTACGACAAAATGCATATCCGATTAGCCAATGCGGCAGACATTTTTTTTAATTACCAAAGCAATAAACTATTAAACACTATGTATGCGTTTCAATTATTAATAAGAAACACATTATTATGCTGCATTACTTAGCTGGTAACTAAACTATTGATTATTTTTGCATTAAAAATATTTTTATACTTGCAATAATACTTTATTGATATAAAATTCATTCATTTGATAATGCTCACCATGAGCGAAATCAGTCCTGATCACATAACATTCATAGTTTGAGTGTCGTAATATTCTATTAAAAACTAAAGATCAAGAATGTTTTTTAGGATTTCATTTTTTTTCGAAGTTTGAATCGTTTGAATTTTGTCAATGACGACCAGGGATTCGCCTTTCGTCATCTTCATTCATTTCAAGAGCAAGATTTTTTTATCATTAAAAACACTTCTTTTCAAACTGGGGGCCGTGGTTTTTTTTCTTCCGATTTCGGGGACCATTGCTAGAAAAAGTTTGGGAAGCACTTATTTAATAGACCTACAGGTATTGTAGTTTTATCTATGCAATAACCTAAGCGATTGATTGAAGGTCATTATAATCAAAATATTAAATAATTAATCCTGATTGCCATCAAAAACTTAAGGGAACTTAGGGATATTTCATAAACTATGTACTTATAGTTCGTGCACGTTAAATGTATGAAGATGCCAAAAAGCGTAACCCATGACGTTATTGACAAAACTCATGGAAAAGTACAGAATCCAAACGAATAAAATTTTAAGATTAAGAGCTTAAAAAAATCACGTGAAAACAAAATAAGATCAAAAAAGCCAAAATCAGAGGTAAGAAAATAACGTTTCTTTAATAAACAATTGATAAGCAAATCTCACTTATTTTTTTATTTGACTTTTAGAATGCACCATAAACAAAGATTACCTTTTTTGTTTATGACGTTCACGTGAAGAAAATTATTTTTAATTTCACTTTATGGAAGGCTTAAAACGAAGCAAATTATCTTTATTTTTGGAAAGCTATTACTAAGATTAGATAATAGCAATGTTCTGCTACACCTGTAAAATATGAACAAGTATTGATAAATTAATTGAGTTTTTATGCCACCTTGTATATATTATATCCCGACTAGAAACTCCAATTACTCGACATCTCAACTACTCGATACTCGAGTAGTAAATTTTTTAAATACTCGAGTATACTCGGGTAGTTTCAGATGTACCAAAATATAAATTATTAATAAAAATAGATGATAAATAAGAAAAGAAGCTTATTTTATTGCAGCAATACATTTATTTTCAACAAGTTTTGTTTTTTCATTCCCGCAGTAGAAAAGTCGTTAAAAAGTTAACAATGAATTAAATAGTGCTTGAATTATCTTGTTTTTCTGTCCGCTGTTTAAAAAACATAAAATTTGTAAATAAATCTTTATTTATTAATTACGTGCATTAATCGAGTATTTTTCAAATTACTCGAGTATCGAGTACTCGCAAAATGGATGAGTATACTCGACTATCGAGTATTCGGTACTCGAATTGAATTCTCTAATCCCATCACTCCTACAGTTAGGAAATGTCATTGGTATAATATGATATGACGTTTAGTGACGGTAATGGCTTTATCATTTCTGTTAAATAGTTAGTAGAATCTCATTGTTAATGACATATTTATTATATTGATTACGTTTAATGACGCTGGATCATGTGATGACAGTTGTTAATCGTTTAATCACTCCGATGTTAATTCGGTGTCATATCATTGTCATTTATATCCGCATCGTTAAAAAAATACATTTTTTATACTATTAACTATTTTCATGCTCATAATCTTCTTTGTTACTTAGTACATTTGTATTGTGGTTTAAAATCATATTAGCTGATTAGTGTCCATTTAATGTGAGAAGTCATTAATTTAATTATTAACAATTTGTTTTCTTTACAGTATAGTTTATCATAATCAAAAAACTATTGTCATATTTCTTACACCAGTTAAGGTACAAGTAGTTGACCATGTACCAGTAATTGACCTTTTGAGAATAAAATGGCTAAAATAAGAAATACAGATGCGGGATTGCTCTAAATTGTAAAGTTCAGACATGTTAAGGCATCTGTGGTCGGAATAAGCCACTAACACATCACCATATAGCAAATGGAGTGCCAGGGTGGCCATTTGAAAACAACACCTAGTGAGGAAAGTGTATTATTTCAAATTTCTTAAGTGATCAATCTAGAAACGGTGCGTACCTTGTTCCTGAACCACCCATTGCTACTTGGTTCTACCAAGAGTGGTGTGACATAAAGCCCTGAGGCAACTCTGACAGAAAGTTCGCTATAAAGACCCCTGATTAGACATGGTCGACTACTGGATTTTTCAATAGGTGAGATGGTCAACTACTGAAACAGGAACGTGGCTTTAAATAATTTAACAGGCCCTTTCGTAATTTTTGTAACATAATATTAATTAAGACATATGATCCAATATGAGTATACATACTTGCTTTGCCATCATTCGGTACAATGCTTAACCTTAATAGTTATTTTTGTTGAATTTTTCTCTTAAGCGGTCAGCTACTGGTACATTTACCTTACTTAACATACATTATCTTACTCAATCTGATATAACTATATGTTTATAACTTAATACTTATAGATTTATTTGAATATATAAAACACTTCAAGTTTTCTACAATTTTCAGATACATATGTACGTATATATCATCAGGACCGGTTTCGCTCATGGCGAGCATTATCATCAGTTGATAATGCTCGCCATGAGCGAAACCGGTCCTGATGAAATAAATCTCATGTGGAAAAAGTACTAAAAATGTGTTATTATATGTATAACTGATTTCAGAACCTAAAAACAATTGTGTTTTATTTATTCAAATTTTGAGTGGCATTGCAATGCCACTATGCCTTATCTGATTTTTTCTTTATCTGACATATTTACAAACACTAGTTTTAAAACTCCTTTCCTATACCAATCAAACGATTGGCGTCAGTTTGGCGGGATCTCTATAATTGTGTTCATTTTATCTCGCTGTTATTTTCGATATTACAAAATGATCCTATTATATTGGTATAATTCATTTACACCTCCGCAAAAATGTACCAGTTGAAAGTTCTCGAGAAAGCAACAGTTCAGCTTTCAATGGTGCCAAATTTGCAAAAACCGGTCTAGGCCCGGGGCAATATTTTTGGGACGTGTTGTTTTGGTTTGGCAGCAGCGAGGAGCTGTAAAATTTTTGGCCAAATCCAGGCTAAGGCTACACTCTATATCAGTGTTCTTCAACCTTTTTATATCCGCGGACCGCGACAACCAGACAGACAGTTCTCGATTTACGACTATTCCGTCTGACAACTGAATTTTAATTAGTTAATGGATCCGAGTATAATACATGCGATGTCCAAATCTGACCTATGTAATATAGTGAAATTTCTGACATAGTCTGAGGCCTCAGTGCGAGCTTACGGCGTTGCTGCTGGCGTAGCGAAGCGAGTGTTTTTACATTTGAGAACCGGTGAGAACAGGAAATATATTTTCTTGACGGGCGTCAACCAGATATATATATTTGCAGTCAGTTCTCGATTGACAACAACTTGGGCAAAGGACTAAGTATAAATAAGTAAATCAAAAATCTCCAGCTTCCGTTAATTGTTTTTTAAAATACTAAGCCGCCGATGACCCATGTAATTGGATATATGGACATGATAAAATTTGACATATGTAATATATTTAAATTTGTGATTTAGTGTTAGACTGTGAGTCCTCAGTGTGAAGGTAAGGCGCTGCTACTGACGTAGCGTACCGAGTGCTTCAGTTGACAAGACGTCTCGACTACTGAAACACCAGTAACAACGGCCTACGCTCGCACTGCGGCGTTACACGTACGTTGAAGGTGGTGGAACGGATCCAATTGCATGTCGAGAACTGACTGTACATGCTTGTTTGGGATACTAAATTCAACAAGAGACAATTGAACTTTTGGTTAGGTTAGGTTAGTCAGTTCAGGTTAGGTTAGGTTTGGTTAAGTCAAATGTTAAATATTATTGTATTTATCAAAGCGAGTAAAATTACAACTTTTAGTAAGGTAAGGTTATGTTGCCGTTTTTTGGAATAAAAATATTCGAAGCATGGCATTTTGTGCAGACCGGCAATAAACCCTTGCGGACCACTGGTTGAAGAACAATGCTTTATAAGCCTTCAGGCCGAATTTTGGCATTTGGTTTGCAAGAGTTTTGTAAAGAATTGATTTTTAATCTCATTGGGAGCGTGGGCGAATTGTTTTGGTTCGTATATCCGATCAGGTGTTTGTATTATGAACATTGGTGACCATAACAATTTCAATATTCATTTTACCCACGCCTGGCTCGCTATGGTTTGATAGCTGACGATAAAGATATATAATTTGCAATATCTATAATCATTAAAAAGTTTAAAAATCACATGATCTGTTTGTGAAAAAGATGATATCGTGGGCTATAACTGTAACACGTCACTAATAACGTACACCTTTAAGGTGTTAACTGTCAGTACTTGGTGGAATGGCATTATATTAAAAAATAATACGACTTTTTGTACTTGTATCAGTAAAAAAATAGGTATCAATGATTTTTGGTTAAACATGTTTTTTGGATCTCCTGAAAACATGAGAAAAATGAGTTATGTTTCTGTGCTTCTAAGGGGCCGTTCTGTACTGGAAAAAAAGTATTTTAAATGATATAACAGCCGACGGCAATACGCCATGCATTTGAAAAATATTGTAAATATATGACAAAACATAAAAATAATATTATATTGAGAATGGCCAAATGGTCAGTCAATATTATAATCAGTCAGTATCAACTGAATCATTATGAAGTGGTCAGTATTTAAATGAAACGGTCAGTAATTTATGTAAAACGGTTAGTATTTGAATTTAATTCAAGGCTAGCTTTAGTTTGACAACTGAAATTGATCAAATATGGTCGGACGAAGCAAATTTATGACCAAGACGATGTATGTTTAAATTTTTGATAATTACCTAACCCAAACCTGACCTAACCTAACCTAACCTAACCTAACCAAATCGTCCGACCACTACTAATAACAGACAATTTATAGATATCTACTACCTCAAATTTGAAAAGATTGAATTTTTGTCGCTTACAACTCGGTTTTTGCCTTTCGGCATCTTCAGGCATTTCTAGTGACGCGTAGTAAACAGTTTGTATCGTTTATATACAAAAATAAAATAATGCCACTAAGCTAAGGATTAAAATTTGATATTGAAATTTCATCAAGCTCCCTCAATCGAAATTCTTAATTGCATCTACTAACCCGTTTAAAAAAATGACGGACCATTTTTCCAATAATATAATGTCGAAAAATTCATTATTTACTGACCGTTATATGCATTTATTACTGACCATTTTTTCTCATATTTACTGACCATTTATTGAATTAGATACTAAATAATAAGTTGGTATTACTAGTTATTATCCAACGAAATGCGACTCCGTTAGCGACTCAATTACCTTTGCAGGTAATTAAAAGTACGTGCGAATTATTCGAAATTATATGGCATAAGAATATTAAAAAAAACAAAGTCACATGATGGATGAGGTAAATAAGTTTGTCATTAACAGGCAGGTACGTCATTTGTTTTTCTGAAAAAAAGAAAGATTGTGCATAAATAGATTCTGTGACACCCCTCATAATTATTTTTATTGTCTTACACGCTGTCACTGCGGTGTCATAAAAAACTGATTAAATAAAAGGGACAGTCAATTAGTTTCTGTACAATTAAAATTGTTGCAACTAGAGCAGTGGTTCTCATGAAAAATTTGGCTGTGACCGCATAAGGAACATCAGTGGTCATACGAAAATGTCTGATGGCCGCACCAATTTTCAATAATTCGCAATTAATAGATGATTATAAATAAATAAGTTTTCGTTCACTTTCATCAATACATTCATTTATCATTAGTCGGCAAATCAAAGGAATATTTATCAATATTGTATTTTGTCTCTTGTCATCATAAACTCAAACAAGACAAGTCAGCATGACCCAAAGCAAAAGTAACAAATGAAATTATCGCATTGCATAGTCAGCAGCAAAACCGTTTAAAATATATATATATTACTTTATTGTAAAATTCGCGCGTAAGTATCAGTCAAACACAACGGTTAAACATTATATATTTTTTAAATAAGTAAATAAAATTTTGAAAAAATCTTTATTTTTCAAAATATTCGAGTACTTGTTACGTTTTCCGGACGATGGATGAGCAATATAAAACATTAATATTTTCAATTTTGTAAACACAGTTTTACCCATGCGGCCCTCAAACTATCTGAGAATTGATTATCTGGCCTTCCTCGTAAAAAGATTGTGCATCAGTGGTTTAATCCAACGATTCAAATTAAAATTTCAATCGTTTGAATTTTGTACTCTTCTATGATTTTTGTCGCTTACTACCTTGGCCTTTCGGCATCTTCAAGTGCAAAATTCAAACGAGTCAAATTTGATATCGAAATTTCATCAAGCACCTGCAGTTGAAATCCTTAATATAATTCGGTTAAACGATACACGGGTGCTTCACTGTGTATTTAAGCCGCTAATGTAGTTTTTGTGTCTTAGTTTCATTTCCACGATATTATTTTGAATGAATCAAATAGTGGTGACTGGCGGGTATTTGCATTAATTTGAATTCTTAGAATTAAGCACAAATTTTAATATAAAACAATTTAGAATATTGGGTACCGTTCTAAGAATTCAGGTTTTTTAATTGGCTTTGTAATGATAATTATCAAAAATGCGCTTTCAGAAATATAAATGAAGTCATCGATAAATTTTTGTTTTGATTTTGAAGCTTGATAATCGACCAAGAGAAAATTGTACAGTATAATAATATTATGATTCAAATAATAAAACATTTTTCGTACTTAATCCACATTGAATGTATTGATATCGGAACCGGTTTCGCTCATCGCGAGCATTCTCATCTCATCAGTTGATAATGAGCGATAAGGGAAACCGGTCCTGATCTCATTAAATTCAATGTGGAATAACCACTAAAATTAATTTACTATTATTTATTTATTGGCAAAAAATAATACAAAATTCATGACATTACAGCAAGCGCCAATAAAAATTCCATAACATATTATACAAAATATTTAAAAATAGTGCCATTCCACTAAGTATTGACAGTGAACACCTTGAAAGTGATAATATTATGAGCCAACCACTTGTCTTATCCTCGCCAAAATCCTTCATATCTCTACTGAGTAACAAGCAGTTCCTGCAGAAAAAATTGTTGATTGCAGAAAAAAGCCATATGCTCCTCACTGGGAGCTGATATAGATTTTTAAAAAAGGCCAACGCGTACAAACGGTAGAACGACTGTTACAACTAGACTCTCAATTTTAATTTTGTCACGTTTTTTTCCTACATTTCCTATTTATGTGTATAAAATAAATATTAACCTAACAATCCGGCCATTAATAAAAAGTTTTCAAAATATCTTCACGACTCCAGCCAAAACACCGCGACTCCACATTCCTGATTTAAATTTCGAATCAACATTCACTGGACAGTTTCATTCGGAAAACCATGACAGTAGATTCAACAATTCGCTCCTATGTATTCATGGTTGCTTTTAATAGCATTGTGCGATCAAAGAAAGAAGCCAGTTTATTCACCATTTTCTTCTCTCTCCAACTCCAACTCCGAAGCCCTGGCTACAACACTAAAACAAACAAAAAACGTATCAAACACCCCTCGCAAAAAATAAAACTTAACCTTCAACTTTAACCAGTTTATTGAGCTTTTCCTGGGATTTTGATGTCACGGTTATATCACGAAAATTTCCGCTCCCTCTATGACGACGTTTCTTTTCTTCACTTATTTGTGCTCAACTCTTCAAATCTGTCAAAACCTGACATATGTCGTGTAAATAGCGTAAAAAGAAGATAACAGTTTTATTGTGGCTATATTTTTTACGACTTAAGACATGTGCTTGCTGTAGGTATACCAATTACAAACAAGTAATGTTATTTCTGTTAAACCTCGATATAACTGGCTTAAATTCAAAAGTTTGCACTTTAAACAATACTCTGGGCTTATTAGGTCCATGACCATAGCTACAGCAGTTTTAACGCGTCTCAGCTAATGATTTCAAGTCTCATATATATATAGTCTGATAAACCATGTTTGGATAATATGAGACTCCTGATTTTCAAGAATTTTTTTTTCTTACATTATACTTGATATTTATTGACATAATTTTGGTGCTTCTAGAGCAGTGGTTCTCATGTGCGGCCACCAACAGCTTCATAGAAAATATTGATATTAAAAAAATTGATTTTACAAGTTAATTTGTCAACAAAGACTGAAATATTTCGTGTACAATTAATACCAATAGTAAATTGAAAAACATGTTTAGGTCCATATGACATACCTCAAACACAACAGACTAAAAACAAAAATTTGGTGCGGCCACCAGAGATTTCCGTAGAAATGCTTATGTTTACGATGCGGCCACAGGACAATTTTCCGTGAGAATCACTGTTCTAGAGCAGTGTTTCCCAAAATCTGAAAAAATAAAACATATTACGTGACATCACTGGGAAGCACTATTCTGGAGGTCCGTAAAAGATGTAAATTGAAATACAACCGTAATAGCATCAGTATTATTTCTTTTATCATCACTGTATCAATCTATATATTATGAATTTGTATTCAAAAGCATGGATGTCTGTGATTGTAAAGTTCATTCCACCTATCTGATTTTATAATAAGTGAGAGCCACTAGCTAATTACTATGTATTTAAAAAATCCTTTAAATCTAATGATATCAGCTTGTGGATAAAAGACAGCACAAAAAACCCACATCAAAGATCTCAAATATAAGATAAAACTAAGACTTGAAAACAGAGAGATCTTATCGATAGGATACTTCTGTTTCCACTAGACCAGTGGCTTCCATGTGTGGCCACAAGAAGGTTTTGCTGCGGCCACCAACAGCATCAGAGAAAATATTGATATTTTAAAAAATGTGATTTTAAAAGTAAATTTCACAATAAATAATTAAATCAAAGATTAACTGACATTAATCAACAAATAATTATGAATCGGTTTTTGTTCTTTTGGGGGTCACTACTGTCAATAGTGACATTGTTTTTCGCTTCTAAAATAGGCTTAATGAATAACAATTTCTAATGGTATAGTAACGTTACTCCACGGCTCTTCCACGATTTTTTTAGGTTGGCGTATTACGGGTTAGTGACGTAAAAATACAGTATCATAAAAGCAAGTATTTGTCAAAGGTTTTTAAGCCTTTTTTATTACAGGTAATTACCTACCATAAACAATACGACAGTCAATCAGGAGAAATTTTAATTTCGCTTTGTTATTCTGAAATTTATAGCCATAAACGTTTTTACTGTTCACTTTAATTTACTTAAATATTTATTTCTTATCGGCATAATAAAGTTTTTAAGCATTAGAACCGGAACTTCTGCATATTAAATGTATATTTATTTATATTAGAGCAGCGTTGCCCAATTATATTTAGGAACCGTGCGCTATCTTATATGATATATAAATCGATTTTGTATAGCGTGTCTTCAGGCCAATTATATGTTTCATAAATCTCTTTTTTAGAAGTGAGTAGGGATGTAAAGGATACGAGAAATAGGACACGACTAGTGGTATGCTAATCACTGTCACTATGCGTCGCTCTTTGGGATCGGAATGGTGGGAAGGGGTTTTTAACAACACAAACAACCATTGCCTCTGAGTTGAATCGACTTATTGACTGAAAAAACCTGCTTGTACAGGGAATCGAGCCCGGATGGTCCGACACGGTAGCCAACGACGTACGACCACTGCACCGAGGACCGGACTAACTACAGCAACTAGCCAAATGACAAAGTTAATTGCCCACTGCTCTAAGAAAGCAAGTGTAACAAGCAAGGCTGTGGAGTCGGTAAAAAAAGTTCGACTCCGACTCCGACTCCAACATTGACCAAAAACACGACTCCGACTCCGTCTAAAAAAAGTTTAATATCGTCATTTTTTTTCCTAATTTTCCTATTTATGTGTATTCAATTAAATATTAACCCCAGCCAATAGCCAAATTTCAGCCAATAGCCAAATTTTACATATTACATGCAAAAATAAAAGGTTTGAGCTTTTCAAAATTTCCGACTCCGAGTACAACTCCGGCCAAAACGCCGCGACGACTCCGACTCCGACTCCACAGCCCTTGTAACAAGTTTACCAACCGCTGCAATTTTGCCAAAACGTTCTACCAAATCGCGTTGTTTATAAAAAAATTAGCACATCCACAGGAGGTCTTCTGTCATATCTTTTTACTAGTCAAACAAATCCCCACATCATAATAAGCGTATAAAATGTAAAAAAATAAAACAGATTAGGCGTTCTTTTTATGAATCGCTTGTCTTTGAATGCAAACACATTGTTTTCGCAAGATAAAAAAAGAAGAAGAAAAATGAGTTGTTTTTCACAGAATGACAACCGAGAGATAAGACTAAGCCTCTGCAAAAAAAACTGTCAAGTTCTATTTGACTGACTGTACAATGTATGAGTTGGTATATAAAAATAGCCGTAACATTGTTTTGCCATCTCCGCTTCCCAATCAAGAGCCTATGGATTCTTAACATTACAACAGCCCACGATTTGAATAAAGTTAAAAAAAATCATTATTTAACTTATGTTAAACAAGCACTTACATATAATAGACATCAATCAAAGCCGGTCAAAATACTTATTCCTATTCAATTTGGCGAAAATCTATGCAAAGGTTTGACATTGTCAAAAAATATATATCTATACACTCTTTGTTGATTAAAATTCAAAAACTATATATAAAAAATCTTATTTATAATGCAAATAAATGATCTTGTAACTGGTATGCGTTGTGCCAGTTTTTGCGTCGCGAAATAACGAACGTTTATGTGAAATGTTGTAGTGAAATGCGGGAACTTTTTTCGTACGATATATTGGAGCCATTTTGGAACGATTCTCTGAATGAAATATTTATTTTTTCAATTTAAATACTTGCAATGCCTTCTCTGAATAAATTTCAATTATCGAATATATCGCTGGAATAAAGAGATTTCCCTTGAGGCAAAATCAGGGTTCCCACGTTTCATTATAATATCTCAAATTCTCATCAGCTCAATGAGAATATGGATAGAAAGGATAACGGTGTCTCCAAGACTCTTTGTCACCCGCCAACATTTAGTCTTGCTACCCGGTCAAATCGGCGTCACGTAGTTCCGCTGAGTATATCCAATATATGCCCATTAGCTGCCTTCATGGGCGACGGAATCCACCTAAATAATAGAAGAGACAGGCAGGATTCAGCTCACCTGGGATATGCGCAGCATTTCGCCATGCTGGGTCCATCGTCACCTTAGGACTTGGACGTAATATGGGGCAACCTTTTACGCTCGCTTATCTCCGATTTCTCGATAAAGCCAAACCACTGTACTCCTAATATTCGCCGAAAGAATCTGTTTTCAAAACACAGTATAAGGTTACCCTCTGCTTTTATAAGGTATGACTCGCAACCTTAAAGCAGCACAGTCAGTGTGCATGCTTTGAATAAGAGGCATTTGGTACTGCTACTGACCGAGTAAAACCGTGAGTCCCAGACTTTCCTCGTTGACTATACCCCAAAAATAGTTGTTTCGACATTTCGTTTTAACTACATAATCGTTGTAATAGATTACTGCATGGTGTCATTAAGTTTGTATATATTTTTATCAGCAAAAAAGTAATTCAGGAAATATATTTATAAAATTAAATAATCATTATTGTAGCGCCTGACTTGGCAACTAATTTCCTAATTGATTTTGTTTCACGCTTATTTTACGCATTGTAAGTATTCTTTATAATAAAGTGAATACTTATCCTAATAGGACGTTTGATATACAATATTAATGGGTATCAAAAATTGCAATCAATTCAATAATTAACCTTTTGCACGCGGTAGACCGCAACATTAGAAACACTGATGATATAACAGCACAGCGCGGTTGTTTGTTAATGCGATCAGTAAAAAAAACATGTTTTCATATATCTTTCTTTATTATTTTAACATACTCATAAATAGGAATTTCGCAAAGTGTTAAGAATTGAAGACTTCGATTCATTCGAGTCCTATCATTGCGTCAAATAAGAAGTGTGTACTCATGACAAGCTCAATACACCCTTCAAAAAGCTCGAACTCTCTAAAAAGCGGTAACTTTGTGAAAATTCATTTTTCTCATTTTCACTCCTCAAAAGATTTGAGAAATTAATTAATATCACAGGGTTTTTGTATGTAAAGGGTATTTCAATAGGGACGCTCAAAATATGTTACTTTGTCCTGCTGAGTAGATTATTCATTGTTTAGTGGCCAAATTTGAGTCAACCAGTTTGGTAAATAATCGGCCAACACCTACCTGTACGTCATCAAAATATAATATCTGGTGAAAACATTGCTGCTGTGTGTGAAAGTGTACAGGAAAACAAGGCAGCTTATTTCTCGTTGTTCACAAGAACTTGGCTTTTCTGCGACTTCAACTTGGTGAATTTTGAATCGGGCCTTAGGTCTGCACGCGTAAAAAATCCAACTTACCAAGGAACTTCAGGTAAACGACCGCAGACAGCGCCTGATTGGGTTCTGGAGCAGTTGGAAGTTTACCCAAATTTGTCAAAAAAGTGAACTTTAGCGACATGGCCCATTTTATAATGAATGGATATTGGCAGACATTTGATGCTATATTCCATATTTAATGCCGTAAAATATACTTACAAATGAAATTAAAATTTAGTCGAAATCTCACAAACAACTTGTTTTATTTACATTTCAAAACTAAGCGTCCTTATAAAAAGACCCTTAATTAGCATGGTACAAAGAAAAACCGAAAAATATATCACATTTTTATATGTTACAAACTTTAACTTAGGCACACAATCCAATAGAGACGGTTTTTGAATTATAAGTTTCCAACCAAGTTTTACACTATTGAGCTAAACTCGACATAGGAATTGAAGGAGTTAAATGTACAAAATAAAAGGTTCACCTTATTTCACCTCTCAAGGGTTCATATGACAGACTGATTTACTCAATGCTAGTTATGTTATATAAATTAATTGTTTATAACTGTCGCTAAAGAAAAAATATTGTCAGATATTTTATTTAGTAACCATAAAATTTGTGTAAAAACATTTTTAAGCTGTGTGTCGATTGACGTAACTAAAATTGCGTAGAATTAAGTTCTATAAATTAAAAAAACAGCGACATAATGTCTTACAGATGTTTCCGCATTTTTGTAGATTTAAAAAACAACAATATTATGGCAGTCTCTGGTAAGATCATAATAGCCATGTTTTTTTACTACTAACGATTTAAATAACAAACCATTTTGCTAATTATCACTTTATAACAAAACAAGATCAAAATTTTGAAATATAGTGTTTCGTTCGGCTTGGAAAAAAATATCAATTGCGTATCGTTCCTTACTTTATGGCAACTAATTATTTAGTCGGTATCTAATACGATTGATGTTCAATAAATATGAAACAAATGGTCAGTAATAAATACCTATATAAAGCGGTCAGTAAATAATTAACTTTGATCAGTTTATTATTGGAAAATAGTAAATTTTCCGTAGTGTCCGTCATCAACGGTCCGTAATTAGTAGTGGTAGGAAGATTTGGTTAGGTTAGGTTTGGTTTGGGTTAGTTTGGGTTAGAATCAAACATTTAAAAAAAAAGTTGCAAGCCTTAGACTTATTTACATAAATTTGCTACTTACGACCATATTTGATGAATTTCACAAGCTGTCAAACGAAAACTTATTAAAATGACTGACCATTCAATTCAAATTTAAACTGTTTTACATAAATTACTGACCGTTTCATTTAATATCAGACTACGTTCATGTTAGAGGTCTGCACGGGCTCGAGTCGGGCCGGGAAATGAAGGTTTGGATTCGGGTCCGGCCCAAAAACAAAAAACCAGTTACAGATGAATACGTCATTATCGTAAATCTTAATTACACAAAAATTATAATTCAGTAAGTCGATGGTAAATTTCTTTAAATATTATATATCTTTTTTAACAAAGTTAAAACCATGTCGGGCTCGGGTAAAGTATTTAGGAATGAGCCTCGAGCTCGGGCCGGGTTGAACTTTGAAATTTCGGCTCGTGTAGACCTCTATTTCATGTAGACTTAAAATGTACGTACAGTGAAACCCCGACTCTACGTTTTTTAAGGGACCGTATAAAACAAACGATTAATGCGGGAAACGATGAATGCGGGAAAGTTTTATATATGAACTAAATGCCGGGACTATAGAAAATGTACGCACCACGCGGGAAAACGTATAATGCGAGAACGTTATATCGGGGTTCCACTGTACACACATGCAATACAATTTGCTATTATCCTTCCGGTTTCATTAAATATACTACGAATGTTGTACCCGACATAACAAAACCAATAAATTAAAATCTTTTTCTGCTACCTTGTTAAAAAAAATCGAGTTTAATTATTTACGTTAATTCAAGTCTGACGTTTTGTTGTATCGATAATAATTGCTATATAACATAATGATTTTTTTAACAATGTCCGTTTACAATGTGCAGCATATGTACTCTTAGTGAAGTTAACGTCAAAAAAAATGTTCTACGAGCAGTGCTTGTTGTTGAGTTTCTCAAACTCTCTTTTTAGAAGATAGAAAGGATAGGAATAGAGCAGTGATGCACAACCTGATACCCTCAATGGCATTTTATGCGGCCCGCAATGATCAATCACCTTTTTTCTTCAAAACTTTTTACGGAAGATGGAAGAACAAAATAAAACAAAACAGTTTCAATTTTATATACAGTTTTACCCATGCGGCCCTCGAACAATCTGACAATTGATTATCTGACCCTTTTCTCAAAAAGGTTATGCATGGCTGGACTAGAGTAAGACTGGTTAGCTAATCGGTTTCACCATGCCTAGTTTTTAGGATTGGATGGGTGTGGGACAGAAATTTTAACTGCACACATCCGTGTCTTCGAATCAATGACAAATTTGAATAGTATGAATTTTGTACTTTTCTATGAGCTGTGTCGCTTACGATTAGGGTTTCGCTTTTAGGCATTTTGAGGCATTTGCAAGTGCACTTCAAACGGCGCGAAATAAAATATACATAACTTTTTAGTATATTTATCTTTAAATATTGTGTATAACCTGTATTGTTATTTTTTAAATTAAAAGCAAAAACCGATATGTCCAGTTTGATGTTAATATGTCTTTCTTCCGCATAATGTTTGAAATAGTGTTCTTCAACCAGTGGTCTGTGGATCGGCACCGGTCCGCAAGGGCTTAATTCCGGTCCGGGAAAAGTGAAAATCGGTATGCGGAAATATATGTATGTATGTATCAGGTACATAGATCCCAACCGCAGAATATATTTCCAATTTTCACCGGTCCGCGCATGTAAAAAGGTTAAAGAACACTAGTTTTTAGCATTAATCAAATGTATGCCAATTATATTTTAAAGAATACGACCTGATACGAACCTTTCGTTAAATTCTAAAACGCAAAAAAATACATAAATTACCATCGCGATAATAGAATAATTTAAAACTCCACCCAGGAAACTATAAAAATCAGGAAAATTTTATCTTAAGTACAACTGCGATGAATAAATAATATCCTTATAAAAAAGCAGCTTTGAAATCGTAGATAGTCGACAAATCACAATCTATATAATATTCCTTCCTCAATCGACAAAAAAAACCATATGATGACCTCGTGGGTCTTTTAAAAACCACACCAACTTATTATTTAATACCTGCAGGTTTTTAAAATATTCTGTCCATTAAATTAAATAATTTTCGGATGTAAATAATACTTTAATATTTCTGTCTCAAATAAATTATTGTAATCAAATGAATCGGTGCTGTAAAAACGGCCTACTGCTATAAATTAATTATATTTTTATTTAAATATTGCAAAGTGTTCAACCAGTTATAGTAAGTACGTTTGTCGATCTGTGAAAATGATTTTTTGTTTGTTTTTGCCCTATGCTTTCCTATACCTGAGTTGTTGTACGGACGCCAGCGAAGGTCAAAAAACTTATTCAATTCACTTCTGTCAGTCATGTCACCGAGCGCTTTAACATAAAAAATTGTCGTGCCTGTCATTCTTCTTCCAGATATAAATCTACCATGACTTTTCAAAGGTACCAGGCTTTCGTTGAAAAAGTTAATGAACAAGATCATCGAAGCTGCAATTTTCAATATAAAATTTAAAGGACAAGATGTACTGTTGCCACGTATCCCAATGATTCCGTCAAATATTTCAGTCAAATAAAAACGTTTGCAGTTTCCGGTGCGACTTGGATTCGCAATGACCATCAAAAAGAAAAGGAACTATCGCTACAAATGTGTGGACTAAATTTGGAAAATCCATGCTTCTAACATGGACAGATGAATGTGACCTGCTCACGTGTTGAAAAACCTTCTGGCTTAATCGTATTCGCACCAGACAGAAGAACAAAAATATTGTGCATCCAAAAGCACTACAATAAACATAATTAAAGCACAATCACTTTTTTTTTCTTTGAGTGGCAATGTAACGCATGCCGGGTAATATAATATATCTGAATTATGTCGCTCTCTTAGACGATCGATGAATGCTCTGGGGGGTGTCCCGACTCCGTTACGGTCACGAGTTTCAATCTCAGATTACATAGGTAATTCTATATATTTAATTTTCAATCGATTTATGGAATAGTATCCAAATGCATTTATCGCGTCTTTGGAAAAACATACAGTCATATAAATTGTTAATATTTATTGGATACTAGCTGTACCCTGCGCGCGTTGCTACGCCAGCAATTGTAGGGGGTTGGGGGGGGGTGGGGTAGAGGA
This sequence comes from Himalopsyche kuldschensis, assembly GCA_028554975.1. NCBI lineage: Eukaryota > Metazoa > Arthropoda > Insecta > Trichoptera > Rhyacophilidae > Himalopsyche > Himalopsyche kuldschensis. The sequence continues at coordinate 7,513,028 of JAHFWI010000005.1, forward strand.
GCGGGTGTACGCCAGAAAGTTTCGCGGAAGTGTACTCGAGAAATTTGTAAAAAATCGATATCAATTTTTGGGGGAGGGGGTTGTTTGGCGGGGTGGGGTTTGGGGGCGTATGGGGGGTTTGCCAGAAACCTTCAAAGGAGTGAACTCGAAAAATTCGTAAAGTTTAAAAAAAAACTTGGGGGGTGGAGGTTGGGAGGTGGTTGGGGGGAGGGGTTGGTAAGCCAGAAACCATTGCGGGAGTGTATTCAATAAATTTGTAAAGTTTCACATCGATCGGTCGAGCGGTTTAGTAGTCCATAGCGGACATACATACAGACATTCATTTTTATATATATAGATAGATAGATAGATAGATAGATTAACCAACAATATTACTATTACCAGAGCTCAAAACTGAGTCCGTACTGAAAACGGGATGAAGAAATTGTGTATTTTTCTATTTAAACCTTTCTTTAACTCCTATATTGTCGAGTCTTGTTCGGTATAGTAAAACTTGGTTGGAAAATTATTTTTTATTAATTTTTAATCATGCTTATTTCAAAAACTGTATTTATTGGATTTTTGCCTGAGACAAAGTTTGTGGCATGTTTTTCGGTATTTCGTTGTAGCATGCTAATAAATACGCAAACCCTGTGATATTAATCAATTTCTCAAATCTATTGAGAAGTTTCAGGAAGGAAAAAAGTAATATATTGTGGATTGCAAATGGTTAACCTTTCCGCATAAAGATGTTAATCCACCGAGTAAATAAAAAGGATTTAAAGATAGAATTTTATATTTTAGAATTTTTAGAAATAAATAAAACACTTAACAAAAAGAAGTATTATTAAATAATATTCTTAATAAGACAGATTGTTCGCCACTGCTTACATTATTTCCAATTAATAGATTATCTATTTACAAACCTATCTGATTGATTGCAGCTCATTGGTTAATATTTTGTAATACTTACGTCATCAGTAGTATAATTATTTGTTTGCTTTGTTTCGATTCTATAATCCCCTCCTTGCTTCTCGTAAACAGAAAAAATCCCAAACTCCATTTTGTAATTTTAACCTTTTAAAATGTTAGAATCAATCTTGCTTCATTACTTAAGCAAACTTAAGCGAAAGTAAGTCGAAAGAGTGGAAACACGTGACACAGTTAAGTAACACAATACGTGGAATGATAAAATTTATTTTTAATTTTATATTATGTTAAGGGTGTTTTACTTACTAGAAAAATTGATAATTATGAGTAAATAGTTATGATTCACATCAGGAGCAAGGCCGCTAATTTCAATTATATTTATTAATTAAGATCATTAATATAATTACGTACATTTTGTAATTGTTTCCAAACACTTTAATTAATGGACATCGTGTGCTATTGCAATCACCGACTCGAATAATATGACGTTTGAATTAAAAGCTGTCCTTAACATTGAACCTTGATAAAATGCTGTAATATTCGAGTACGGTAGTAGAATAACTCGTTGCGTAAAGGTTAACTTTTTTTGGCGTAACTAGTTATCTATTATGAAATCAAATAGCTTACTTTACGGCTAAACAAATTTTACTGAGTAAACAGTTAAATGTAACATAACAGAAGATTAATTGAAGCGTTTACTTCTTTGTGTGCTGATTTTGTAAAGTTGCGTTGTGAAAAAAGACCGTATAAAATTCTTCAATGTTCTATATAAAGGGTATTTCAATAGGGACGCTCAAAATATGTTACTTTGTCCTGCTGAGTAGATTATTCATTGTTTAGTGGCCAAATTTGAGTCAACCAGTTTGGTAAATAATCGGCCAACACCTACCTGTACGTCATCAAAATACAATATCTGGTGAAAACATTGCTGCTGTGTGTGAAAGTGTACAGGAAAACCCAAGGCAGCTTATTTCTCGTTGTTCACAAGAACTTTTCTGCGACTTCAACTTGGCGAATTTTGAATCGGGCCTTATGTCTGCACGCGTAAAAAATCCAACTTACCAAGGAACTTCAGGTAAACGACCACAGACAACGCCTGATTGGGTTCTGGAGCAGTTGGAAGTTTACCCAAATTTGTCAAAAAAGTCAACTTTAGCGACATGGCCCATTTTATAATGAATGGATATTGGCAGACATTTGATGCTATATTCCATATTTAATGCCGTAAAATATACTTACAAATGAAATTAAAATTTAGTCGAAATCTCACAAACAACTTGTTTTATTTACATTTCAAAACTAAGCGTCCTTATAAAAAGACCCTTTATAAGGGCACGCAAAAAACGAATATTATATTGATAGATTAAAAAAAATAATAACTGTAAAATAAGAAAGATTAACCTAATAACACATTAACTTTAAGGTGTTCAGTGTCAATACTTGGTGGAATGGCATTATAATAAAAATAATAAAACATTTTTTGTACTTTTTCCACATAAAATTTCTACATTTTATGTGGAATAAGTAGTAAAAATGTTCCACATTAGATTTATTGAGATTATGACAGGTTTCACTGATGATGATCAAAACCGATCGTGATCTCATTAAATCCGATGTGGAATAAGTACTAAAAATATGTTATTATTTTTATTATAATGCCATTCCACCAAGCATTGACAGTGGACACATTAAAAGTGATAAATAAAAACATATATAAAATGCTGAGACCATTTTATGAATACAGAATACTGAGATGAAATTACATATTTACTTGGTAGAACTCCGATATTACACGGAGAAAAAATAGCGATGTATTTGAGTCCTACAGAAATAATATAATATATAGTTGATGACTATTTTGGCTTACACCTTCGTCAGAATGATCTGTTTTATGGTCTACGATTTTAATTTCTTCACATCATCAAGTAACGACGTGCATTTCTAGGTACTCATTGTTAATTGTTTCTAGTGAGTTGCGGGGAATACCTTCACCTTTGATACAGAAGAAAGTGATGAGATAAAATTACTGTAACACTGACAACTTATTATGAAATATGATAATTTTGAATATATTTTTCATTGGAAAAAGATTCGTTTTTTTATTAAATTTTATTAAACTTAATGTCTAACGATTGTTTTATCCGCCACTGTACTCATAATTCTAAATTAAGGATACCTTTAAAAATCGATGAAACTATATGGCTCCGTAGGCTGTTAAAAGTTGAAGACTCCTGTTCTAGATTAGTGCCGTTTTGAACTGTTTTTTACCGCAAACGTGAACTACGTGTTAGTAAAGTTTGGCTGCGGTTCGTAAAAAAATCAAAAGACGAATATATAAGAAACAATAATTGTCGCTATAAACACAAACAAGCATATTATAATGATTTTGGAAGCAGTGCCGGATTACCCTATAAGCGAAAGGGGCGCCCTTTTGGGGCGTCCAATTCTTGGGGGCCTCAAAAATTACACACATTTATCCAGCTCAAATTACATGATTTGAAAAATAGTTTTGACACATCGACACATTATTTTGAAAAGGTTCTAACTGCTCTTGACACCATTTTGATATATGAGCGTTTGAAGTTTCGATTGATTAAAATTCACGTGTAACAATGATCAAGTAAACATGTTTCAATTTACTTTTTTTAAGCATATTTTTTCACAACTCTTGCTGAGAAATAATGATCTTAAAGATCTTATGACTGAAATAATGATGACAATCTTAGAACTTTGTCAAACAAATTTAGTAAAAAAAAAGAGTCCAGATGCAGTGCAACTCCGGAATTTTGCCAACTCCGTTATTCAACCATTGAAATTCATATATGTGATAGAATGCGGTAAATACAAGCTATTCCGACCAAAAAAGGTCATTTTCGGCGCAAGTGTCAGTTAGAATATTTTCAAAGTAAGGTAACGACATGACATTCGTTTGTATTATTATTTGAACTATTTGTAGATATACGGTCACAAACTTGTTTTCATCAAATAAAACAATGCAACATAAGGTGTTCGTGGATTGGAAATTGTATTTACAAATCATAATTGGACATTGCCATACCGATGTATATTTTTATACAATACACATTCAATAAAAGGTATATAGCGGTTGAATTACAGTGAAAATAAAGGCCTCGGGTAGCTCTACTAAGTGCACAGGACGAGAAACAGGCGACTGTAATGCTATTGTTAATAGGTTGCTAAGCAGGTACATACATACACAGCCGAACCGTTTGAAAGAAAAACGACTCGAAGGGAAAATTACCTGAAGCAACGACTAACAAGAAATGTTGTATCTTTTATCATTATATATTATTTAAGTGTAATAATGATGATGAATGATCTTAAAGATCTAATGATGGAAATAATAATGATAATCTTAGAACTTCAAAATAAATTTAGTTAAAAAAGTGTGCTGATGCAGTGCAACTCCGTTATTCAACGATATATAACTCTGAAATTCATATACATATATGATAAAATGCGATAAACAAAAGCTTTTCCGGCCAAAAGATTATTTTAGGCAAAAATGTCAATTAAAACCAAAGTAACGTATTACATGTATTTCGTTTAGAATATTATATTATGCTGTCACTTCAAAAAATGCATATTCAAAACCGTAATATTGAATGAATAAAGTACGGTGTACCTAGGACTGAATTATGTTTAGTGAACTGCGGGGAAAACCGTCAATGGTTCAAGCCACGCTTTTGATCACATACAATAAGAAAAGAAAATTACAACTTTGAGAAATGACTCAATGCAGTTCAAAGAATAAGTGATTTTATGACGCTTTTTTATCATTCGAAAAAGAGGGCCTCCAAAATTATATTGCGCATGGGCCTCCCAAGGGGATAATCCGCCACTGGTTGGAAGCCGTTTATGGCAACTCCTTGACAATAGAGATAACAATAACGCCACATTTTGTGGTCGCAAAGAACGAAACTAAATTATATGAAATTACACAAAACACTTCCACGCTTTGACGTCTGAAATCGAAATTATACACCTGTCCCATTATAGAAAATTTTACACAAAACAACATATTCACAAATTTCGGTGGCTGGAAATTGTTTCTTTAGTCAATGTTTAATGTTTTAAAATTACCATTTAATTTCAGTTGAGAACAAACTTTGAATTTAGTGACTGCCATATGTTCTACATTGGGGAAAACATCCCGAACTTTGAATATAAGAGTAGCTGACCATTTAGCTGCTTTTCGTTTAAAAAAAATCATTTACTTTTTGAAAATGACACATTCGATTAAGACTCAGGCATAGATTTATTAAATATTAACAAGGGCGAATATAAATTGTTATATCAAAAAATATTAGAGATTAACAGGGCTCAGCTTAATATAATATAAAATTTAAAATAACTTTGATTATTCCACGTATTGTGTAACTAACTGTGACACGTGTTTCGCCTCTTTCAGAGGCATCTTCAGACTTACTATCGCAAAGTTTGCTTAAGTAATGAGTTACACAATACGTGGAATAATCAAAGTTAATTTAAATTTTATATTAAAATGAACTTCCACAAAGCTTCCGCCGAAACCATCGAAAATATCTCAGCTTAATAGTTTACCAATTTTAAACGAACAACTTAATCTTCCAAACTCGCCATTGTCATGCCCCCCTTTAAATAATTATCATTAATTAATAATTAAAACACTTGAAATCAATCAACATAGTAAATGTCGGTCGGATAAAACCCTACATTTATTTTAGATATTTCTATGTTATTATCTGGTCATTATTATTTGCGATACTACATTACCAGATATTAACAAATAAATATCGATAAATAATTCGAGGGTTTTATCCGACCTATCTATTATTATTGAATTGAATGATTTCAAGTGTTTGAGTTTTTAATTCATAATATTTATTTAAAGGGATTTATTTAACAATTGTAAGTTTGGACGATAAAATTGTCCGAAAGGCGAAACCCGGGACATTAGCGACAAAGCTCATGGAAAAGTAAAAAATTCAAACAATTTTCTTTCGATATGTTGTATTTGTCATCTACAACCAGGGCTGTGGAGTCGATAAAAAAAATACGACTCAGACTCCGACTAAAATTTTTTAATTTCGTCACGTTTTTTTCTACCTATCATATTTATGTGTATTCAAATATATATCAACCAACCAATCCTGCCAATAGCCGAATTTTACATATTATATGTAAAAATAAAATGTTCAATCTGTCGCGACGACTCCGGCCAAAAAACCCCGACTCCACGACTCCAACTCCATAGCCATGTTTACAACTTGTTTATTTTCCAGATCGATAGCAATTTCTTAAATTTGTTTTAAACATGTCACGTGCAGAATTTGAAATTATATTATTATTGTTATGATAATTACATGAATTGTTCAAAGCAAGACCAAGAAGCAAATAACTTAAAACGTAATGCAGCAGTGGCAAAGATGTCTAGAAATTCGCTTCGCCAATTCACTCATCAAGTCAAAGACGTGAAAGAATATGGAAGCAGAAAAATATTTTGCATAATCATTGTTACCACATTAACAGACAGTTTTTTTTATTTACTTTCAATGCATTTCAAATCTAAACACGATTTGCGTACATACTGACATCGTGGTTGAGATACACAGAGGTATTAAAATTGGCACGAGAACAGATTTGTATGTAATGAAACACAGAATATTTTTTTTTGTTCAATTTTACTACCGTACAGATATCATGAGATACATTACAAGATGGATAGTAAAAAAGAGAAATAAACAATATGTAGAGACTCCATTTCGAATGTCGAATTCTCAATACTCGAGTATTTTTCAAAATACTCGAGTAATACTCGTAATTTACATGAAGATTTGTTTTCAAATTTCATTTACTTGTTGAAGTTTTAACTGAGACTTACGAGTAGATTTTACTGTCAGGTAATCAATTTAAATCAATTAAACCAATTTGAAGCAATTTAAAATTTGAGACGTTTAATTGTCTATTATTTTTGAAATTTCTGTTTTATAAATAGATTTTAAATAAGCTTTTCTGTATATTTATCATCTATTTATATATGTATGTTACAGTGAAACTGTATTGTCAGTGAAAATGTATTCTTCTCCAAGCTGTCATTGAAATTAAATTTGAACGCCCTATCTTCAGCCCTATGTTTGGTTCTCTTTTTATGAAAGGGACTACTTGCTGATTTTGTTTCATTGAAGCAAACCAAAGTTTCAGGCCGCCAAATCATCGACGTGGGCCAATAATTTCAATAATGTCGGTCCCTGTGGTCTAGTGGCAAGAGCTTTGTCCTAGCGATCTGGAGACCCGGGTTCAATTCCCGGCAAGGTCAGATTTTTTCAATTGAAAAAAAGAGATCTTGGGCTGGGTGTATGTTATTTATCGTTGATTTTTGTGCACAACTGATTTATTACTTATCATCGAGTTAATCTCGTATGACTTTCACAATTAAGAATATTTGGCGCATTGGCGTAAGCTGTAATGCCAATTTTTTTATTTAAAAAAAAAAAAAAAAAAAAAAAATAATCGTGACCAGTGAAATCATGTTGTCATACAAATCTATTACTTGATACATTTTCACTGAAAATACAGTTTCACTGTAACATATACACAAATTTGAATCAATAATAAATATTTTGATACATTTGAAACTACTCGAGTATACTCGAGTATATAAAAAAATTACCACTCGATAGTTGAGATGTCGAGTAATTGGAGTCTCTAGATATGAATCAAAAACATTATTAATTTAAAATTTTATTGATTTTATTTATCGCATAAGTTACATATATAATCACATAATGCATGAAAATATTTAGTGAATACCCAATGTTCAGTTTTGAGGTGATTTAAAGAAGAAATAATTTCGTATATTATATTGATACGACCTTGATTCGGCTCCCTTGTAAATCGAGAAGGAGTCTCCTATCCGACACTCAGGAAAAGGAATATTGGGAACGGAATAGGAGAAACATGGTGCTCTTATAAACAAAAGACGATCTCAAAGCGTTATGTGGGTGCGGTTAGCACCCATCACATAATACACGACTATTATAATTGCGAAGGCGATATCAGGAATTTACTAGACTTTACCCTTAGGGAGAGGATTAGGAGCTTGCAGGCTACTTCCAGAGCTTACAGTTGGGAGAAGCCCCTCAACCATGACTGTAAGACTTATCTGGAAAGCACGTGCACACTCAATGCTCTCCAATCTCTAACTAACTGTATAAAAAAAGCGGTTTCTTTAGGTAGAAAAACCGTTACAAAAAAGACCGTTAAAAAGTCCGCCCGATAACCCATTATTTATGGTCCATCAAACTTTGCATGAAATACCTCGTATCTGATGCACTCAGGGCGTGAAAGAGTCGGAGACACTTAGAGCGAGACGTCCGCAATACCATTCCGGAACGTCAGCATAAATGTCTCTTTTACAAATTTGAAATTACTCTATATTGAATCGCTATAGATTTCAATATAGAGTATTATTAGAATGAATTTATTTCCTGATATCGACTTAAACTCATAGACTGAGGTGAAAAATAGATCGTTCGAGAGAGTTCTGATGACCTACCATTTAGGGCGGTATTAATATATACCCGGTTCGTGGTTCAGTGATCAAAGTTGTTGGCTTCCGTGACGAACCGCCCAGTTCCAAGTCCTGGTATGAGCAGATTTTTTCAGTCGATAAATCGATTCTGTTCGAAGGCAATGGGTGTTTGTGTTGTTAAAAAATCCATTCCCATCTTGATCCCAAAAATCGGCGTGTAGTGAGAGCGAATAGCTAACCATTAGTTCTTTCCTAGTTCTCGTATCCTTTTAATCCCTACTCTCTTCGAAAAAGAGAGGTTGAGCAACTGAGTAACAAGCAGTTCTCATAGAAAAAAAAACACGTCGAGATGAGCACCGTTTGGTATCCATATGCTTCAAGCTGAGAGCGGAGGTGGAAAAAAACATTAGAAAGAAGTTACCCTTTTCAACAGGAATCTTTTGAATACTTTGTATCAACCCCTCGATTGCCATCGTCTTGGACGTGCCTGAAACACTAACTGCATCACCAACGACCTTTATCATGAAAGGGTCTTGTTGGATGAGGCATGGACAATTGTAGTGCATCAAGGGTTGCGGTTTATGCAAGGCTGTGTCGTTAAAAAAAAAAACAACACCGACTCCAACTAAAAAAGTTTAATTGAGTCACTTTTATTCCAATCTTTCTTATTTATGTGTATTCCATTAAATATCAACCAACCAATCCGGCCAATAGCCAAATTTTACATATTGTATGCATAAATAAAAAGTTTAAGCTTCTCAAAATAACGACTCCGGCCAAAACGCCGCAACGATTCAGACTCCGACTCCGGCCAAAAAACTGCAACTCCACAACTCCGACTCCACAGCCCTGGGTTTATGTCCTATTATTCACAAGGAAAGAATAAATAAAAAGCTACTTCTTTTAATCAGGGCTGTGGAGTCGGAGTCGTCGCGGCGATTTGGCCGGAGTCGTACTCAGAGTCGGAAATTTTGAAAAGTTTGAACTTTTTATTCTTGCATTTAATATGTAAAATTTGGGTTTTGGCCAGCATTGATAGGGTTGATATTTAATTGAATACACATAAATAGGAAAATTAGGGGAAAAAAGTGACGATATTTAACTTTTTTTAGTCGCAGTCGGAGTCGTGGTTTTGGTAAATGCTGGATTCGGAGAGGGGCTTTTTTTACCGACTCCATAGCCCTGCTTTTAATATAAAAACGTCTTCTATTCAAACAAGTTACCTTCTAAGCTTAGATCAATTCTGTCGCAGCCAATTCTAAGAATGACGAGAGATTTTTTAAATAAATTTTCAGCTTATATGGACTTGTGTGTTTTTACTTAGCAAAGGTGATATTTTTGTGGTTTTCCATTGAATATAAAATTTGTCACATCTCAGATATGCGGTCATAACTGATAACAGAACTATTAACACATCATAATAAAATTAATATCCGGTAATAATGCGGTTTCGGTTTATTGAGTGACAAATTTTTATTTAGTTTACTAAGCTTACTTTATTCATCATTTTCCGAGTTGGTTTCGGAGTTGGTTTTATTCATCATTTTTGGAGTTGGTTTCGGAGTTGGTGCATTTCTTTATTAGGAATCGTTTTTTGAAAAGCATGATGATAGTCAATTACACATATATTTATTATAACAATGTCCGCCCCCAATGTCAAGCATATAACTTCATTATCACTTTTAAGGTGATTAGGATACTTTCAATTCTTGGTGAAATCGTATTATGTATAATATATAAAAAAAAATACAAGATATGTACATAGTTTTTGTACGTATTCCAATTAATTTTGTTTGTATCAGGACCAGCATCGCTCATTGTGAGCATTTTCAACTGAAAATTCGAAAGAAGAAATATAAAAATAAACTATTTATCAAGTCGAGCGAAACTGGTCCTGATCCTGAGAAATTATATGTGGGATATGTTTAAACAATGTATAGTTAATTTTTAATCTAAGCATGTATTTTTTCTAAGAGAACTGCTAGTTACTAAGCCGCTCAACTTATCTTTAGTTCGGCGAGAGAAGGGGTAAAAGAATAAGGCTAGGACTGGACCAGTGGTTATCGGTGGCTATGGTGATCGCATAGGTGGGTAGGAACACCCGTGTCTTCGAATACAATCGATAAATTGACGGAAAAATTCTCAAGGGACTCCCGTGAGGTCTATCACGGAAGCCATCAACATTAACCACGGACCCGACAACCCGTACATATTATTAGACATTTTATTTACACATCGGCACCAGTTTAGCTTATCCAATAGGAATTTTCAACTGGTAAAAAGAACAAACATGTCTCTGCCAATGCGTAGCAAATGTAATCTAAATTGATTGTAATTTAATGACCAAAGCGATTACAGCAAAGTGATGTTATGCAACCATGACCGTGTGAAGCATACGATCTCTTAAGCAAGTATCGCAATTGAAGCAAAAAACATCGACTACTCACCGGCAATATAATAATACATAGTAAAAATGTATTCAATCAGTAGGCTGGGTAATATTTTTGTCCATCTGGTGTAAAAAATAATGTCGGGTATTTGATGGCGGAAGTTTTTCCGCGGACCCCAGGTTGACATGGCCTGCTCTAACACGCCGACGTTTCCAATAATCAGCCGATCGCCATTAGATCATTGCATGGAGGTAAGTAATAAATTATTTAAATGAAACAGGAAAACCACGTGCTGCTTGCTTTGCAAAATGAGGTTCTTCTCATATTTCTCGTGTATTACCATGATTGCAAAGCGTGAAACAACGTCACTTTTTTGTTATTGTGTGTATTCTACAAAAGTGATGCACAACCTTGCGGTGGATCCAAGCATCCCCCCTCCCTTGGAGAATCTATTTTACATTAAACATATTATAATATTATTTTCAAATGACTTTTTATTTAAATACATATTTCGTAGTTCTCTTTATACAAATATATACATGTAAATGTATACGACATATGATAAGTTCATATATCCACAAAGTTTTTCCACATTACGACGCATGAAAACCTGGCTAACCTGGAATCTTATGAGTTCGGAAAGACTATTGGGTCTGGCTTGGTTACATATTCACCGGGAAATGGAATTAGATACTGAATTTTTTTTTACCGATTTAAACGTGAAAAAAACGAAAATTATACTTCATGTTATAATATTTGCAATTTTTCTCTGTTTTATATTTTTTATTGTATGCATTTTTGAATTGAAATAAGTGAATCTACATGTGATAAATTTTTTAATTCTATTGAACTTTCATTTACTAAGACTTTTTTTGTGAAATGGGCCCTTAAATTGTTCAGTTTACTATGTTTTATAGAGTGCATTTTAAATTAGTATTATGTCGATAAATTAAATCACCTATTTTTAAATGTGTTTTAATTCACTATTTAAGTATCATTTTTATAAAAATAATAATACATTTTTAGTACCTTTTCCACATAATATTTATTTGATGAGGGCCGGTTTCGCTCATGGCGAGCATTGTCAACTGACATCAGTCTAAAAGTACTAAAAATGTATAATTATTTTTATTATAATGCCTTTCCACCAAGTATTGACAGTGAACACCTATAATATAATTTTTATTTTCAAATTGAATGGCCATCGACAATTTTTTATCCGCCACTGCAGCATGGGCGGTTGAAAAGTTAATAATCATTTTGCAATTCAATTTATTCATTTGGCATTATAATGAGTTATTTTATTTATTAAAAACCGAGACGAAGTTGAAGATTAAAATAATTCCAGTGAAGAAATGTCGCTTTATAATAATTGTCTGTCATTCTTCCGGTGTTTTAAGTAGATCGATATGTCATACGCAGACATGCACATGCTTGCTTTATTTAAAAACCAATAATTTGATATCCAGTGTGATAAAGACAAACAATAAACGCTTTGAATGAATGTTATATCATTTGTGACGTACAAAGGGCGCCATTGCTTTTTTCATTCACGTGATCCCAACAGATTGAGACGTCTGTCGATTCTGACACATTACATGAGACAGCAATATTTCTCAATCAATAGTGATATATAGTTCTGCAACTTCGGGATATAAGTTGGTGATTTGTTTGGATTTATCTGTCAGCCATATCCACTCCCCAAGAGCATATGGGCCAAGAATCCATTTCAACAGATTTTTTTTAACCATGTCCGCTCCCAACTTGGATCATATGGACTCCTCACGGAGTTTATCTCAACATATGTTTTTATACGAGAACTGCTTGTTACTCAGTTGCTCAATCTCTCTTTTTGTTCGAAGAGAGTAGGGATGGAAAGGATATGAGGACTAGGACAGGACTAGTGATTAGCTAATCGCTGTCACTATGCGTCGCTCTTTGGGATCGGAAAGGTGGGAAAGGATTTTCAACAACACATACACCCATGCCTTTGAACAGATGTATCGACTGAAAAAATCCGCTCGTACCGGGAATCGAACCCGGGTGGATCGGCACGCAAGTCAAAGCTGTTGCCACTGCGCCACGGACCGGACAATTTTACAGTTTGTATTTTTATTTTTCGATTAGATTTCTCGCCAACGACCAGGGTTTCGCCTGCATGCATCTTCTGGCATTTCAAGTGCACGAATGAACTCGAACCGCCTACTGAAGATCTAGTTTCGCTTAGTCAATACGAATAAGGTCGCTAATGTCCCAGGCTACGTCTTTCAGCATCATCAGGCATTTCAAGTGCACGAATGAACTTGAACTGATGCTGACCCGGTTCAAAAGCGACAAAAATCATGGAATAGTACAAAATTCAAACGATTCAAATTAGATATTGAAATTCTATTATGCACCTTCAGTTCAAAATCCTCAATCAATATAAAATAACTTTTGTGAGAACTAGTTGTTCAATCTCTTTCATTTGGAGTGGGAAATGAAAAACGTTGAGATTAGGAAAGCTTTAGTAATAAGATTATCGCTCTGGTGAATTCTATTTGAATTTTGAATACAAAACTTTAAAAATAATTAAATACATTTGAATATAGAATTATTACCATCGACAAAAGTCGGTATTCGAAATCTGAAATTTCAAAATTTCCGCCGTTTAACTATTGCCATTTTTGATGATTCTTCCATCGTTCTAAATTTGAAATGTCATATCATATGAATTATCCGATATTTAATTGTATTATGTATTCTCGGTGAAAATGTATCAAGTAATAGATTTGTATGACAACATGATCACTGGTCACGATCATTGAAATTATTTGCCGGCCTAAAATTTTCATCAGCAAGTAGTCCCTTTCATAAAAAGAGAACCAAAGGAAAACACAGACACACATAGGGCTGAAGATAGGGCGGTCAAATTTAATTTCAATGACAGCTCGGAGAAGAATATATTTTCACTGAGAATACAGTTTCATTGTAACACATACACTACGTGATAATGCCCCAGATCGCATGTCAGAAATATTGATATAGTCATCGTTTTAATTGGTGGTGTTTTCGTACATTACTATTATTGTATTTGGTGATGTTCTGTTATTCCCGACTAGGAAGGTATCAAATCTATCAAATAGGTCAGTTTTAAAGCGCTGATGATTGATGACTTGACGAAAGTGATACAAATGAAACGCCTTGTTTTGGCACGAGATATGAATTAACAAATTTTGCACACAATCACATTGGCAATTGAAAGTGGCTTACGAAAAGTGGCGAAAAAAAATGTTCAACGTGTTTCAAATACGAAAACATTTTTGAGTGCATCCAAGCATTTGGGCATAATTTCATCAATCGACATACCGTAAAACGGGGTGAATAGAGACACTTTTTACCAGGGCTGTGAGTCAGTAAAAACAGGTTCAATTCCGACTCCACTCCGACTCCAACATTGACCAAAAACACGACTCCGACTCCTACTAAAAAAGTTGAATATCGTCACTTTTTTTGCCTAATTTTCCTATTTATGTGTATTTAATTAAATATCAACCAAAACAATCCGGCCAATGGCCAAATTTTACATATTATATGCAAAAATAAAAAGTTCAAACTTTTCAAAATTTCCGACTCCAAGTACGACTCCGGTCAAATCGCCGCGACGACTCCGACCCCGACTCCAAATCTGGCCAAAAAGCCCTGACTCCACGACTCCAACTCCGACTCCACAGCCCTATATTTACCATTCACTACTATGTATATTCATACCTGCCCCACATATTTTAAATATGAATGGCTTGAAACGTGTTTACATATATGGTCCTACTACACATTCATGACAATATTTTTCAAATATTCATTATCGTTATTAAGAAACAGACAATTTTGTTCGATGTCTATATTCACATTGAATTGGGGTGAATAGAGACGATATAGGGTGAATAGAGACAAAACAACAGATTGTAATGATTGGAACCTCTATTCTATATGAGTCTCTATTCACCCCGTTTTACGGTTCTTATTATCTAAAAAAATGATTTGATTTGATTTTCGTGCAATAATAGAGAACTTATAAGGAGTTGAAAATTAAGGATGCACAGGCATCGAACTTAAACACGTTTGTTTCAATTTTGGCCAATTATTTAGTTCATTAAAAGATAGTATTATAGTCATTGTGAAGAAACTTACTTAACCATAATAATTACATTGGATACTTAGTAAAGTTTTGCTAAAGTTCAATCCTTGTTTTTGTCTCTATTCACCCCGTTTGACGGTACACCTAAACCTTTTTTTGTGTGGTAGATGCGTTCCGCGAAAAATCGCACAAAAAAACTATGACCTAATATAGGAACTAAAGATGTACAAGGACGCAAGTGTCAATGTGACATTGTAATAAACAGGTGTAACACTGGATTGTGCACGTACAGCATGTGGATAACGCTCTGCTGATATAAGATTTGTCTGTTGAAAAATAAAGCACAAACGGTGTTACAAAAATAATAGAAAGGGTACATAGATGTCGAAAGTTTGGGAAACACTGCATTCCGTATGACACCTTAAATTGACCTGGTGATTTGCCTTATGAGAAATTATGCTGGATTCTCGCCGATTGGTCGAAAAGCGCTCATTGCCGGGCTGCATATATGACAGCCTGTATCATTTTTCAAATCGTATTTTTCCCGCTTCTACTGGATAATTTTGCATATCTCCAGATATCTCTGTTGATATTGGACAAATGTGACTTTGAATTTGATCTACAATTTTTAAATTTCCACCACGCGTCCTGTGACAAAGGAATAATAAATTAATTAACCCGTCACTATTCACTTATCGTTTTCGCTTATCGTTGTGTTTCATAGTTAATTGGAGTCACATGAATTTAATCAGAGTAATTTGTCACTCGAGTCGACGCGCATACTTTTAACAATTCTTTCGCTTCGGCAATATGACTGACAATCTCAAACGTACACATTATTTACGTGTGTCCAATATGGTGAAAGCACGGTAGTCCCGCGAGATAATTCAATGCAATATAAAAAACAGTTATTAATTTAATTTTGCAATAACACTTTCATTACTGGAACCGCCAATTGGTGTCATGCAGCACATTTTTTGCAGATGTAGATAATTAAAGTGTTAAAATAAAATTCCAAATAGTTCAAGAAGAATCCATCGTTTGATTCACTTCTGAATCCATCGGTGGTAACTTTGTGGAAGTTCATTCTTATATAATATTAAAAATAGCTTAGTTTAATACAGACTCTGTCTCGTCACGTTTGTTTTCTACCTATCATATTTATGTGTATTCAATTATACATATATCAACCATCCAATCCTGCCAATAGCCTAATTTGACATATTATGTGTAAAAATTTTATGTTTGATCTTTTCAAAAATTCCTACTCTGACCAAAACGCAGCGACGATTCCGACTCCACAGGCCTGGTTTAATATACGAAAAATAGTCTCGTGTGTTACATCGAAGTAGGTCTGATAATGCTTCTGAAAGAGTTGAAACACGTGTCACCATGACGCGGAATAAGTTAATTACGTAATTGGTTTTTTATTATTCGATTCGTTGATCGATAATATTTTTTAAAACAAGCAAAACGAGAATCATGAATGACTTGAAAAGATACAAAATAAATAAAGCAAAGTGATCCAAGTAACAAAATGATGAATCTTTTGTGTCAGAGCATACTTTTGTTTTATGAAAAAAAGTAGAGCTCTAGGGGCGTTAAAAAAAACACAACTCCGACTTAAATAAGTTTAATTGTGTCACGTTTTTTTCCTATGTATGTGTAATGTGTAGAAAATTTAATATCAACTAACCAATTCGGCCAATAACGAAACATTACATGTTATATAAAAAAAAAATCAAAACTTCGGCTCCAGCCAAAACACCGTGACTCCACGACTCCGACTCCACAGCCATGTTAATCGCGGTGATCTATATGTAATTATTTCAAATTTGTATTACTGATTTGAATCTAGGGTTGTGGAGTAGTAGTTACAAAAATACGATTCCGACTCCAGAATTGACCAAAAACACAACTTCGACTCCAACATTTACCAAAAACACAAGTACGACTCTGACTAAAATTTTTTTTTGTCACGTTTTCTTCCAACCTTTCCTATTTATGTATGCGTATTAAATTAAAATCAACCAATCAACAGCCAATAGCTTATATTTTACTTGTTATACATATGTGTAAATAATGTTAAAACTTTTCAAAAAAATTCCACGACTCCGACTCTTTGAAAATGAGACACTATTAAAATGTGATTTAAAAAATTCTACTTCACTTGTAGGATACATTAACACCTGTAGAATATGATACTCCTTCTAACTCATTTCTAGTTCACTCCTTATGGGCTCATCTACATATTATATGAACGGCAAATTATATGGGACCATTGCATGACTCCTATACTTTAGTGTTGAAGGTATTTGGCGGCATTATATTTCGCGAAGATCTGCATTTCGTGCCGCCTTCAATAGACAGAAAAAACATTAGTAAACAATTCAATTTAAATGTTTGTCACATAATAATTAAATTCGTTCAATAATATTTACGAATCATCACATAACCTTGACTTCAAAATGCTTGCATTATTTTTTTTATTATAACTGTACAACGCATATCAAATATTCGCAATGGAAAAATTTTACGAAACCCTCAGTTTTTTTAGGTTAGGTAGTTCCTACTTGTAAAAAAATAATAAAGTTGCTTAACCTCTCTTTTTCGAAGAGAGTAGGGATTGAAAGAATACGAGTACTAGGACAGGACTAGTGGTGAGCTAATCACAATCGCTGCGCGTCGCTTTTTGGGATTGGAAAGGTGGGAAGGAATTTTTAACAATACAAACACCCATTGCCTTCGAACAAAATCGATTTATCGTCTGAAAAAAACTTCTCATTTATAGATGAGAGTTTATTTTGGTATTTTTTTTGCCTTATTTGGAAATGATCTAGCCGTCATTTAGGTCGGATAAGGCTGTATTAACCATATCCTTGCACATATGTTACTTCAATGTCCTCAATTGATGAATGATAGGGCTCGCAGAATTTCAGAGTTATATCCATGAGTTGTGCAGTGGTCAAAGTCGTTGGCTTCCGTGACGGACCTCACGGGTTCGATTCCTTTTACGAGAGGATTTTTCAGTCGATTTATCGATCCTGTTTGAATTCATGAGTGTTTGTGTTGTTAAAAATCCCTTCCCACCTTTCCGATCCCAAAAAGCGACGCGTAGCGCGAGCGATTAGTTTGCCACTTTTCTAGTCCTAGTCCTTGTATCATTTCCTTTCATACTGTCTTCGAAAAAGAGAGGTGTATCAACTGAGTAACATGCAGTTCTCGTGAAAACCTTACCTGAGATAAACTCCATACGGAATCCCTATGCTCTAATCTAAATTAATATTGGACATGGCGAAAAAAAACCATACATTACCATTCAAAGTTTTGAATAAAAAAGGTGGTTTATGTTTGTCGTTGCGGGCCGCAGCTTGTGCATCACTGATCTAAGATATCGATGTTTGTAATTTCTGCGCCCTTTGCTCTAATTTCCTTTATTATTTATTCATTTCAATTGAACTCGCGTCACATATTTATTAATTTATTCAAAAAATAAAAAATACAAATCATGGCATTATAGCTCGCGCCAATACGCTATGCATTTGACAAATTTATTTACATATACATACATACTTATATACATATAATAAAAATTACAAATTGTAGCCATAAGAACAGAGAGAAAAAAATTATAAAATCACATTAGAAATTTTGAAAGATGTCAACCGAGTGAATTCCGACAAAATCAACTTTTATTTATAAATATTCGTCTGAACTCACTCACGTCAATATGAAATATGTCGACATCCGAAGCAATGCCATTTAAAATTGTTAAAGCTCTTCCCACTGGCAGACTGGTTCGATCCCTTGGAAGAACAAACAAATCATGTCAACGCTTCTCAAAAAATTTATCAGGAACATTCAATTTAACATTTTCAAGAATGCTGGAATTTTCATTTTGGCCTCGGATAAGCCGAAAGAAATATAATGCCTAGTACATTTCTCTTCGAGCATGCAAACTTTGCAAAGCATTGAAAGTGAGCATGCCTAACGGGTCGTCTTAGGTGGACGAAGCGATCCGGCGCGCTTTAAAAGCGGCAGAGTTTTAAAATATCAAACGGTCCTCGCCCATGCAAGTGTCATATGTGGGCGACGCGATCCGGTCAGGACAGCATATGTCGTAAGTCGCTGTATGCAGCGCACCGCAGCGCTTCGTCTCGCATACCTAACCCCGTGTCTTAGGTAGGCGAGACGAAGCGCTGCAGTGCCGCGGCGACGTAAAACTCAATTAATTTTAAACGTAGCGGACTAAAGGTCGTATGTGCCATCGCTCGGCCAGACGCAATTAACGCTCTGGTGAGCTTGGACCGTTTGATATTTTCAAGCGATTCGCGCGCGCCATGAGTCAGGCACTTGAGGCGACTTACGACATATGCCGTCCTGACCGGATCGCGTCGCCCACATATGACACTTGCATGGGCGAGGACCGTTTGATATTTTAAAACTCTGCCCCTTTTAAAGCGCGCCAGATCGCAACGCCCACATAAGACGACGTAAGAGAAAGTCGGTTAGATAAAACCATGGGTAGTAGCCATATGTCCTCAAATAGAGAATTCTCAAAAAAATATTCTGAACCCTCTCCACCATAAGAACACATTTCGCACCCCTCGGTGCCCAAACAATCGATCCACTCTCTAGTCGGCTTAGAACCAAATAATTATAATATTCAATGATACGACTAGCTAAGTTTTTACTTCAAGTTCAAATCAGCGCATACCACAGCTTGTGTATCACTGCCGTTAACCATTCATACGTCACCGTTAATCATGAATGCTTGCAGTTGGGGTTTTTCTACAAGCGATCCGTTTCATAAACTGGCGAACCGGTCTTTGAGTTCTACGTATGTACTTGGCATTGAGACAATAATAGTCGTAATAAATATAGTAATCGATAACGTTTACTAGAATACTACTGGTCTAAATTGTTGTTTGTAATCCGAATACACAATTATTAGAGAATGCGTCATTGTGAATATTTGGGTATTAGAACTATTACTGTTAATAATTGAATGCTATTACTCGATCATGGGTTTTGCGGGTCTATGAATCATTGAATTCCGTATTTACGAAAGAAAGCAAGAATTAAAACACTATTTTGGAGCTGTTTGTGCATTGCCTGATAACTTATTCTTAAAAAAAAGTAGAGGTGATCTAGTCTAGATCAGTGGCGCTCACGTAAAATTGTGCTGTGGCCGCATTATAAATATAAACGGGCCTACAGGAATGTCTGGTGGCCGCACCAAGTTTTTGTTTGACAATTTACCAGGGCTCGGTAAAAAAAGTTCGACTCTGACTCCGACTCCAACATTGACCAAAATCACGAATCCGTCTCCAACTAAGAAAAGTTTAATATCGTCACCTTTTTCCCTTTTTATGTGTATTCAATTAAATATCAACAAACCAATCTGGCAAATAGCCAAATTTTACATATTGTATGTAAAAATAAAAAGTTCAAACTTTATAAAACTCCGGCCAAAGCGCCACGACGACTCTGACTCCGACTCTGGCCAAAAAGCCCCGACTCTACGACTCCGACTCCACAGCCCTGATTAAAACACTATGTCGGTGCTGTTTGTGCATAACCTGCTACTATTTTTTGAAAAAAAAAGTGTATTTGATATGTACTTTAACTCCTACAACATCTATGTCGAGTCTAGCTCGACATCGTATAGGTAATGCGCAACTCTTATATCGGGCCTTGTAAGAGTTTTAACTCTTTTCGAGAAAAATACGAAAAACGTTTTGTTGGCTTTTTTAGTTTGATTTATATTTTTTAATTTTAAAAACACCCCATAAAAGCCTGAAACTTAAAATTTAGCGGCCACATTAAAACATAAACATTTTACTTTTGTTTCCAAAGTCGTGAATCATTCTGATTTTGATACCAATCATCATTTTCTG
This sequence comes from Himalopsyche kuldschensis, assembly GCA_028554975.1. Classification (NCBI taxonomy): domain Eukaryota; kingdom Metazoa; phylum Arthropoda; class Insecta; order Trichoptera; family Rhyacophilidae; genus Himalopsyche; species Himalopsyche kuldschensis. Next base: position 7,533,878 of record JAHFWI010000005.1, read on the forward strand.
TAACGTTTTTATACCACATATACATAATTTTCATACAAATATTTTATTGCTAGCCATACACTATGACTAGAATAACAATGTGACAACATTAGTTCAGTTTCGAAACAAAATTAAAAAAATAAAATAAAAAATAAAAATTTGAAATATAATTGCTGATTATTGACATCTTCCACACTTAGTCGAATCCCTTCCAAACATAAAAGTTATTTATTTCCCCCCACTACACGCATTTTACAGCCGATGGATCAAGGGGGAATTGCTAACATTAAATTGTACAATTTAAGAATTACTTTTGCCGAAGCAATCAAAGCAATAGAAAAAGACCTGACATTGAGAGAATTTTGGAAAAACTATAACAACTTTCAAGCAATTAAAAATATCTCACAAGGATGATGAAATGAAACGACATCATGTATAAATGGCATACGGGACACACTATTTAAACGTAATAATAATATAGATTTTAATAGATTTTAATAGAGAAAATAAAGTATGGGAAGTAACGAATATCATAGTACAATTTTCTTATTATTATATTACATGTTTATTACTTACAGAACATATTCTGAAATAAATACCACTAATGCACTACATACTTTTTCACTATTTTTTTGTATAGAATTCGACTTACGACCATTTCGACTTACGTCATAGGTGGTGGAACGGAACCCCGTCGTAAGTCAAGAACTGATTGAATACGACTTAATTTTGAGTATTCAATTTCGTAGATCGCAATATGGATTCCATTACAAAACTAGATCGCAAGAAAAGCACAGTGAACTCCACTGATTAAAAGTCGTCATGCCTGTTTTTGTATAGTTTTTGAAAATTATCACTTTCACGTCGTAAACCCATGATACATGGTTCAAGCTGTCCTCAATAAGTTTTACCTTGTGATACGGGATTCCCTGTAAATTTAATACGACTTGATTTATAATTATTCAACACCAGACGCGGATTAAGGATAAAGCTGTTTTTAATAGTAAACAAAACAATGGTTACGTTACAGAGTTAGAATAATAATAGTCACTTTAGTTCTATTTAATTAACATGATATACAATAGGTAAAAAAATCAGGAAAAAGGTAAGGAAATTGGGTAGAATATAAATTACTGATAACAAAAGCTTAAATTACAAAGCTCGCCAATCGAAAAAAATAAGCATTTTTTGGTGCTGACTGTATGATGTGAACTCAATGAGTACAAATCACGGGATATGGCAACCCGCGTAAAGAGCTCGCGATCCGATTAGGGATAGCTGGAGCAACCTTCAATTCGATACGGAAAGTCTGGGACTCACGGTTGTACTCGGTCAGAACCACGTGCAACTTATTCAACGCATCCATACTGACTGTGCAAGTCATGGCATATTACAAAAGCACAGGGTAACCGTATACTGTGCTTCGAAAACAGATGCCCGCGGCGAATATTAGAAGTACGGTAGTTTAACTTTGTCAGGAGCACGGAGCTAAGAGAGCGGACAGACCAGGCCCTTATTACGTCCAAAATAAAAAGGCGACGATTGACCTAGCTGGGACATGTGCTGCGGATGCCCCAGGGGAGCCTGAATCCTGCCTGCCTCTTTTATCAACCTGATGGATCTCGACGCCCCGGAAGGCCTTTGATGACCATCCATAGGATGTACTCAGGGGAGCTACGGGACAGCGGGATGACTTGGGAAGAAGCGAGGAAGTAAGCGGGTGATAGAGAATACTGGAGGAACCGTGTAGCGGCCATATGCTCCGAATAGGGAGCGGATATGGAAAAAATGTAACGAATTATTACTCGTAACCGTAAAGCAGCACAGTCAGTATGCATGCGTTGAATAAGTGGCACAAGATTAAGTAAATAAATTAAAACGAATTATTGCGGTTCTGTGTTGATGAAATGTAGAAAAAGATAATTCTACTTATTTCGTATAATGAAGTAACTACGTTGTAAAAAACATTAAAGTACTGATGCCGTTCCCAGAACGTGTTGACAGAATGCATCTAGTCTAGGGCTTGCATTACCGGTTAACCGGTTTACCGGTAAATAGGCCAAAATACACCATCGGTAATTACCGGTAAATTGGAAAATTTACCGGTTTTTACCGGAAATGATTTTATCGCGAATTAAGGACAGATACAGGCATATTATAACGAAGGTTTATTGTGATATGCATGCGGAATCGAATTTGATAAGAGTTCGGACATAATATCGGCATTACAACCAGTAAAAGTACCTGTAGAAGCTCTGTGTCGTGAAGACATAAATCTATATACGGCCGACATAACATTGAAATTTATGCTTGATGGACTGTCTAAATTCAATTCTTTTTTAGCCATGGAACTTAAAGAACAGCTAATAATTCGAATAAAGGAAAGAAGAACGATATATTCCGATGTGATTAATTATCTTAGTGATCCTGATACAAATAATGGTTTGGATACATATGGAATATTTAATATAACAAATAAAACTACAATAATGGCGAAAATCATAGATATAAATAAGCATGAATTTTCAAGGGATGAAAATTATAAAATTTCTGAACAAAACGTCAGAGAAAAAGATGAGATAGAAATTGTCAAAATATTATCGCTGGAAAACAAAAGTATAAAAATAAATGACAAAAATAAAGTGAATAAACCGAAAAAAGATAATAACAATATTATTCAGAGAGAATTGTCATATTTGGAACTCGAAAAAAATCGTGGTGAATATTTGAACATTGCATTTGAATATCCGATGACTTGCCGACCAACTAGCATTGAATAAGAACGAGCGTTTTCATCTGCAGGACAAATATGTACAAAATTTAGGCCAAGTCTCAAAGACGGAAGTATTTATATGATTTGTTTCGTGAAAGCATATTTTAATTCTGAAAAATTATTATACAAAAAAAAAAAAACATTTTTTTTATAAACTCTATCAATTGATTAAGTAGGCATTTACTTGGTAGAACTCCATTATAATACGGTAAGAAAAATAACAATGTATTTTAGTTCTACAAAATTTATTTTATATATTCGTTGATAGCTATTTCGGCTTACGCCTTCGTCAGAGCTCAAACTCTATTAACCAATAAATTGTTATATTATTTTATTTTAATTAAGAATTCATATTAGTAGGTGTTTGTTTACAAAGTATGCATGCATACATGTAATGTATGAATTACATATGTACATACATCAATAAGTTAATGTATAAACTGATAGTTAAGCTTATAAACTTCACACAAGACAGATAAACCAAATATTACACAGTCGTAATTTAACTTAACCAAGCTTTGTGTGGCAAATAAAAGATTATCTGATCTCCCATTCCCATATCTCAGTTAAACAAAAAGGACAAACATATAAGTACATTTCATGACATTGTTTTTTTCATGAAACGTATTTTAAATTCTTAACGTTTTAGTATACCGTTTTTAGTAAAAGTAGTAAAGGTAATGGATGAAATTATTTACCGTTTACCGGTTATTGGAATTTGACGGTAAATTGCAAGCCCTAATCTAGTCTACGTAAGTGATAATAGGTTTGTTTATTATTGGTAATAATTATTTAAATCTAACTCTCTTACGTAAAAAGGTTTTTTAATGCAGAAGTGTGCACCTGTTAGCAGTAGCGTAGTTAGTGAATTTATTTTGACAATAGAATGTCATTATAAACATACTCAAAAACAACTTAAGTCAGCGGGTACAGCTTATTATTTCTCGTAGAAAAATCTTTCACTCAGATGAACTCCATTATTAGTCCATATGTTTCACATTGGGTGTTGCTGGAATAAAAATACCCTACCGTCATAGAATGATTTAAAAAAAGGAGACTTATATGCCACTCGGTGAAAATCAATTGAAAAACCGGAAATGATAGCGTCCATTCCAGGGCGGATTTCAGGGGGGGCCACGAGGGCCGTGCCTCCCCTGAGGAGAATTTATTCCATTCAAAATGTTATATCATTAATTTTCAAATGATTTTTATTTAAATACATAATGAGTAGTTCTCTTTTTTCACTTTTGTTTAACAGCTACATATATATATACGACATGTGATTATATCCTAATTGTGAAGTTTTGTTACGAATTTTATTAAGTTTGACAGCCTCCGCTGTAAGGAGTTTTTCCACATTACGACTCATGAAAACTTGGCTTAAGAATCGTGTTTGGAAAGACTATAAGGTCTGGCTTTGTAACATATCACTGGAAATGGATATTTTACCTGAATATTTCTTGGGCCGATTTGCAACGTAAAAAAACGAAAACTTTATTTCATTTTATAATATTTGCGATTTTTCTCTGGTATTAAGCCTGTATTTTTTTCAATAATGTTTGCATTTTTGAATTGAAATAAAAGAATCGATGATAATGGTCAGAGTCATCAATTAAAACACATGTTTTTGTTCGGGGTCATCACTTCTTTAAGCGCAGGGTCATCAAAAGTAGCGATGTGGTCGAAAAAATCGCATAAAATCTAAATCGCGTAAAAAGGCGACCGGGCATATTTATATTTTTTAATGTAATGTATGTATCATGTTTATTTTCAAATTGAATGGCCACCCCCTGGGACAATTTCTGGATCCGCCGGTGCGACCCGCTGACTGTTTTGAAGTTCGAAGGCGCATAGTACTCGGCTACAGGGTCAACCTTCTGAATCACATTATGAATGAGAACTATTTATTTCTCAATCAATAAGATTCCGCGCACCATAAAATTATTTCTCAAGTTAAACGGAAGTGTAAGAAGTGATGCTTTAATTCTTGTAATCGATCATAACAAATTAAAAATAAGTTTACAAAGACAAAGTCACACAAAAGGTTGTAATTTATTAGCAGTTTAACTGTATAATTAAATCACCTGATTACTTATAAAGGTTTTATTGAATACATTCACCGCCTCGAGGCAGGTGCGTGCTTTCCTTGAGCGAAAAATAATGTTACCGTAAAACGGGGTGAATAGAGACTGCGGCGTGAAAAGAGACAAAACAAGGAATGAACTTTAGCACAACTTTACTAAGTATCCAATTTATTTTTAATTGTTTATATATAATTCTTTACTATCTCTCGGATAACAAAACCAAACCAACAAAATGCCTGGCCAAAATTGAAACAAACGTGTTTAACCTTTTAAGGTGTTCACTGTCAATACTTGGTGGAAAGGCATTATAATAAAAATAATAATACATTTTTAGTACTTTTTCCACATAAAATTTATTTGATCAGGTCCGGTTTCGCTCATGGCGAGCATTGTCAACTGACATGAGTGAAACCGGTCCTAATCAAATAAATTTCATGTGGAAAAAGTACTAAAAATGTATTATTATTTTTATAAAGTGTTTAAGTTCGATGCCTGTGAATCCTTACCTTTTGACCCATTATAAACTTCTCTTTTATTGCACGAAAATTATATTAGATCATGTTTTGTTTAGTTAATAAGTACCGTAAAACGGGGTGAATAGTGACTCATATAGAATAGAGGTTCATATATTCCAAACATGGCAATCTGTTTTTTTGTCTCTATTCACCAGCCAAGTCTCTATTCACCCTCTCCCGTCTCTATTCACCCCGATTCAATGTGAATAGAGACATTGAACAAAATTGACCATGTCTTAATAACGATAGTCAATATTTGAAAAATATTGTCATGAATGTCTAGTAGGATCATAGAAACACGTTTAAAGCCATTCATATTTGAATTATGTTGTGTAGGTATGAAGATACATAGTCGCGAAGGGTAAAAGGTGTCTCTATTCACCCCGTTTTACGTTACAAGAGGCAAAAAAGAATGCGGTGACAATGGTGGCCAATAGCTCTCACTGAATGTTTACATTGCTGTAATCATAACAATGCCAATTGTCTTAATGGCCATGAGTACTTTATACATGTCAGACAATAATATTTGAACGGCGTACGAGATGTAAACAAATTCGTTTATATATAAATTATACCCACTAATCTTACAACTACTTAAATCTTATTCATTCTAGATTGTTCTCATTTCAAATAATATGTTACATTTAAAACGCTACGCATTTGCCTGCTGATTGATCGGCTGTTATCAAACTAGGCACCGATCGGTCTGTTGACCGATTCGTCACAAATGTGTCGATCGTGAACGATGTAAGCATTGTTGTGAACGAGAGTCACTCATTTGCTGTCCCTTTCAAGCACTGTGTTTTCAATAGCAGACAGATTGAAAATAAAATTTTAATTGAGCCGTCATTTTCTTTCCCTCGTTACCACTCATCTGTCAATAGTTCAGAGAGAAAAGTTTTTTTTTAAATTAAATTTGTGTCCGCTCCCAATAAGGAGCAAATGACTTCCTAAAGGAGGTAAATCGACGGTTTATAAGAATCGTACGAAAAATGAATGCTAAATCAAATATTTGGTTTTTTGTCGTGTATAAATAATTTAATGAATGAAAATAATAAAACATTTTTATTATACCACTGTATGTAAGCCAGGTCTGTTATTGTATTAGGGATGTGGAGTCGTTAAAAAAACACGACTCCGACTCCAACGACTCCAACAACAAAATTTACCAAAGACACGATTCCGACAAAAAAAGTTTTATTTTGTCACGTTTTTTTCTTACCTTTCTTATTTATGTGTATTAAACTAAATATCAGCCATCCAAACCGGCCAATTTTTATTTCCCACCACCATCCGTGGTGTATATGCAGCCAATGCTTCATGGCCGCCTTTCACAACGCTATCGACATAGAAAAAGGAATTTACCCCTCACATTCATGGCCCGAGTAAATCTGCACGGGACTGGTTTTGAACCATGCACTAGTGTGCTTGAAAATAGAAAATAATAAAATAAATTGGAGTGGCTAGCTCAGCCACTGAAATCAGTTTGATACAAAGTATTCTGTGTATAGTCCGTATACTGAGAGCCCGTCATGTTAGACGAGTTTATTGACTCTAGTGAAGAATCGAGATTATGTCGATCCCTGAATAAATTGAATTGCCAAATTTTACATGTTATATGCATAAATAAAAAATTGTAACTTCTCAAAAAAAAAACACGACTCCGACTACGACTCCAGCCAAAACACCGCGACGACTCCAACTCCGACTCCGACTCCACAGCCCTCAATTGTATACTAAAACAATTGGTTCGAGTTAAATTGATAATGTTTTATAATGCCATTCCACCAAGTATTGACATTGAACACCTTTAAAGCGATGATGTGATATGATAGTTTATTGATTGAGTAGGCATTTACTTGGTAGAACTCCATTATAATACGGAAAGAAAAATTACAATGTATTTTAATTCTACATAAATTATTTTATATATTTGTTGATAGCTATTTCGGCTTACGCCTTCATCAGAACTATGTTTAAAACGTGTATTAGAGATTGTTTTAAGTTTATTGTTTGTTAAAGGTTTTAATAGAGGTGAACTATTAATTGTGATCTGATCGTTAAGAATTTCATTGGACTGATTATACCTATTAATTTCAAGCTGTTCCAATTTAAAATAGTTGCACTTAGACATTGCAGATTTTAAGTGGTTTCACACGATCCAATAACCCAAAAATACCCAAATTATTGTTTCCCACCATTACTTTAGACCAATAAATCAAACTTATTTAAATTCTTTCATGTGACGTAGGTATGGTTTCAACAGAAAGAGATTATGTAGGGGGCACCCTGTCTAGCAAAGGTATATAATTGTTATTTTTCTTTCCGTATGATATGATAGTATGTATATTTAGATTGAATAATCCCAGTGTAATAAATTTCGAATAGAATATATTTCGCTATTTTGGATCGGGTTGCTGACGTCACGGATTTTTTCTGAATTTCGTCATGACTAAAGGAACGACTATTATGGGTTTTTTTCCTTACCACACGTATAATATAAATATACCAGACGTCATATATATACTTACTCAACTTCGCATTCGTAAATACTTCTACTGCCACAATGTTGTTTGTTGATAAACACGTTTATTTGTATTGTTGTTTTTGGTCGAAAAAAAATAGATTTGTTCAGGTGATATGAAGCAGTGCTTGTCAAACATATTTGCGGTTGCGGTTTTGAGGAGCGAATAAAAAATAACGCTTTTTCAGCTCGGATGTTTGTTTTGCGATGCAGGAAAGCGAAACAAACATTTTATGGCCACAAAAAGAAATCTGAACCTTGACTGTCTCTTCTTGGTGGAAGAGGACGGTTTGAAATAAATAAAGCGCATTTTATAGAGCTGCTATCACACATAGTTTCATAAAGATCACTACCGGTTACGCTCATCACAATCATTATCAACTGGTCAAATTCAGAAAAAATAGTTGATAATTCTCGCGATGTGCTAAATCGATCCTTATCTTTATCATAATAGCACCCGCCATTCGCACGCTGACATTTGCGGGCCGACACTAGCACACAATATAAGATTAGTTTGAAATGTTGACTGCTCATTTAAAGAAATTTACTTTCCTCAACTTGTCCATTGGAATTATTCAAGAAATTTTTATCGATTCAAAAAATAATAAAAACATAAGAGCATTTGAAAATTGACAACTTTGACCAAAAACGCGACTCAGACTCTCCAGCCCTGGTATTTTATACTGTTAATATCAGGGCTGTGGAGTCGGAGTCGGAGTCGTCGCGGGGTTTTGGCCGAAGTCATACTTGGAGTCGGAAATTTTTTAAATGTTTGCACTTTTTATTTTTGCATATAATATGTCAAATATGGCTATTGGCCATATTGCTTGGTTGATATATTAATGAATACACATAAATAGTTAAGGGAGAAAAAAACGTGACAATATTTAACTTTTTTTAGTCGGAGTCGCAATCGTGTTTTTGGGAAATGCTGGAGTCAGAGTCGTATGTCTTTAACGACCTCACAGCCCTGTGCATATATTTGTGTATGATTGCTTATTATTTCAAGATTCTGCATACAAATTTTGTTTGTATGTTTTCAAGCTGTGTTTTTGTTTTAGTTCAAGCTATGTATTTCTTTAAAGTTATTTTTTTTTGGTGAAATGTTTAAATTAACGCCAACGTAATCTCGCTAATGTTCCGCGCGCTAACGTCGCCGCAACCTACATATCAACCAGAGTTTACTTACGTATGTTACGGCCCACATTTTGTAAATCACTGATCCGTGGTGTATTATATGTAGGGACATATTATGATTCACATGAGATATATTATTATATTTTTTAATACAAAATTCCAACTTACCTATCCTACCTTAAATATTCCACGCATATGTATGTTCAAAGTCCGTTTCTTGGTATTATAAAGTCGTTTCTTAAACGACGTAATTGAAAAGGAAATCATTTTCACGTGACTGGTTCTCATTTAATTTTATTATATATAATCAATAAATATATTACATAATAAGCCGACGGTTTTTCCTCTACAATTCACTTTTATGCTACATTGAAAAACAGAATAATTGTATTTATTATCTTATTACGTGAAACATCTGTTTTTTAATCAAGAGATTATTCTAGGATGATTTACTACGATAATCTTTTGTATATTAGAGTTTAACCCTTTATAGGGCAAAGGCCGAAATTGGTTAATATATTAAGGCAACAAAATAAATGGTCAGAATTAAAATGATGTTTCGGTCAGAATAAAAATGGTTTCCTTGGTCAGAATACAATTCAATATAAGGTCATAAAAGAAATAGTAACGGTCTGAATAAAATTAATGATTGTCAGAATAAAATTATTAAACGGTCCGAATAAAATTATTTAGCAGTCTGAATAAAATTATAAAATCATCAGAATTTGTAACAATTTTGGTCTGAAATGGTAAATAAAAACAAAACGTCAGAATAAAATTCGGTAAAGGTTTGGGTTCATATATTTATAATCTCATAATTGCGTGTGTTCTCACCAGAGCACACAGCCATTCCCCTTGGATAGAACTGTATCCATATCCGTGGTTCCAAGAACAATAACGGGCATCCCTTCCCATACTAATTTATATATTGCGCAATATGAACATTATTTCTGATTTTTGCATTTTTGAGAAGCCGATTTGTTGAAATTAAAATTCTGAATTCTCGGTGACTTTCATCATCAAAATTCTCCTCATTTTGATATTTAATTTTTAATATTTAGAGAAAATAACCATGTTGTGACAGCTGTCAAATTAACGTAAATACTAGTGATTTATTCAATGGCCGCGGCGCTAGTAGTATCTACCGCCCATTGAACCGATTGTCGTATGACATCACTTTGCACCAATAGAAACGCTATTCGATCTCCAAAAAAATTCTGACAGATGTCAAAATAAATATGTCCAAATACTATTAAATATTACCAATTTCGATTAAATTCTGCCCAATGATATTTAAATTCTGATCAATTTGTTTAAATACTGACCATTCATAATTTATTCTGCCCTCTGTATTCTAACCAATACATTATGACCATTTAATATAAATTCAGACCACTGTAATAAAGATTCTGACCATCTTATTATAAATTCAGACCACAACTGTATTACTATTATGACCGTTAAAATACGAGCCATATATTAACCACTCACATTAGGGTCAAAATATCCAATACCACTCATAATAAAGTCAATATTAGTATCTCAATGCATCTTCAATAACATTATTTCGTCATTTAATTTATCAAATGGTAAAAATTTTGCGTTGTTTCCCAAAAATCAACGTCTTTATTCGCGAGTCTTTAAATTAACAAGTGGCCGTTTGTGCGCGCAACTAACAGCTTTGGAGGCCCCGTATTACATTTGGACCTGAATTATGAAGGTTGTTTTGCGATTTTTAGAGAAAACTATTTTCATAATCATTTCATATACAAATAAACATACATTTAAAAAAAATTCTATAAATGATCAGTCTGTTGTTGTCTTAGCAACGTTTTATCGCCACGTTTTAATGGAAAAATCTCCAACTTTAATGTCGCACAGTTGACTAAAAAAAAATTAAATTAGTCAAAGTATTAAATAATGAAAATATTGTTAAAAGTAAATTAACAACAAGCTCAATTTCATTCGTTTGTTTATAGATATAAGCAGTGGCCGCTCGTCCATATGCACTGCGGAACTGCAACACCCTCTGGGAAAATGTAAAATTATAATATACATAAATTTATGTATATTATTTGAAAATATCAATATTGCTCACCAGCGCACCGATGCATCTTAAAATTCACACACACACTGCGGTACAAATATAAATTATGCAGTACCGTTTGCGATGGAATATACTCGAGTAGGCGAAGTAGGGGCGTGGGAGGGAAGTTCGCAAATACAAGCTGGTTTTGGTACTGTCTTTTGCGCTGTATTTCTCGCATCCGTACAGCTGCGGGTTTTTTTTCTTCTCAGTTGTTTCTTATTAGAAAGTATTTTTTTCAAGGAAAGAATTGCATAGCTTTGATGATTTATGAAATACATGTCATTCTTTATTTAAATAATTGTACTGTTAATTGTAGTAGTATTAGTAATAAGTATATTAAGCACGTTAGTATAATTTTCCGATTACCACCAATCACAGCACGATATCTTCCTAGAACAATACTCCCACATCTACCAATCGCAATTGTCAAAAAACATAACCAATAATCTAGTCAAATAGATCATATAACAATAATATTATTATATTTTCGTCAAAAGTGGGTAAAATTCAGAATTAAAAATCTCACTCATTGATTGGCCGTTTGCTTGTTCACACTTCTTGCAGTTGGTTGAGATTTCGCCAATTAGACGATTGTTTGCGGTCACTTAGTGCCAATTATTCATACAATTGGGCGAAATAATTTACCCACACGAAGCCGAGGAAAACTGTTATTTTGAAAAACGAATTTACACCTCTCTTGTATCCCCAACCTACTTCTGTCGACGCGGAGTGGGGATTGCAATAACGTTTGCCTTAATGGTGATTTCGGATTTCGAAAAATCGAGATCTTGTGATAATTTGTTTTGTGTCTACTTCCATGTTATATAATCCCTGTGGTCTAGTGGCAAATGCTTTGTCCTAGCGATCAGGGGGCCCGAGTTCAATTCTCGGCAAGGTCAGATTTTTTCAATTGACAAAAGAGATCTTGGGCTGGGTGTATGTTATTTATTGTTGATTTTGTGCACAACTGATTCATTATTTATCATCGAGTTAATCTCGTATGACTTTCACAATTAAGAATATTTGGCGAATTGGCGTAAGCTGTAATGCCAAATATTTATTTTCTTTTAAAAAAAAAAAAAAATTTAAATAATAAAAAATTTTAAGTCCAACAAATTCACAGAAACATTTACATTTCCACATAATGATTAGTTAGACGTTTTTAATTTTATACTTTTGAACCCGGTTTTCGCCTTTCGGTATCTTCATGCATTTCAAGTGCACGAATGAACTTGAACTGACGTGTAGGACATACATAGTTTATATATAAGAATAAAACGCCCCATTAGAAGAAGAGAAACGTAACTCATTTTTCTCTAATTTTCAGGGGAGTCAAAAACAGGCTTCCCCATCAATCCATTTTACCTACTATTCAAAAGATACAATTTTCTTGTGGATGTCCCATAAATTTTTTATAACCAAAACTTATTTGAGTGCATCATAAAACGTTTTAGGAAAATTTGATAACTCCATTGTCGTCTTCAAACCTAGAGTAGGTAATTATCCAACTCCACCATTTTCTATTGTCACCTGTCATTCATTCGTTGTTTTTCAGCGGTGGTACAAATAAATCGTTTGAAAGTCCTATTTGAAATTTTCCCGATCAGTTTGAAAATACCAAAATAATCAGTTTTTCCCCTCTCCATCACAATTGACAAAAACTAAGATGGCAAATTTACTCTTTAAGCCATCGATATTCTAGAATACCGTTAATAGAATATTTTCCCACCAATCGTTTCAAACTAAGGTAACGAACTGTCAATCTCTTAACACCATTAGTTGCCCGCGTGTTTTTTAATTGATACATGACGTCACATCATTTTAGGTATTTTTTCGCATATAATTAATCCCAACATTGCTTTCGATTCGGCAGAATGGATATTATAAGCATCATACATCGTAAGCAAAAATAGGAACTTTTATTCTGATATTATGCAGTAGCCATAAAGCAGCCCAACAAAACCGGTTATTCCGACGGTTCTAAAAGCCATAATAAATTACCAATTGTGTTATTCATTCTTCAAAACTGGAATTACCTGATTTGAAAACTAATTCGCGGTCAGACGAATTCAGATGCAAATTTATTAATAGGGGATTTTTGACAAGCCTTATCTATAATGGGTAACTCGTAATAGCAGTTTGTTTTTTATTTTTTAGTTTAAGATTTTGCCGTTAAGATTGAAGCTCATAAAATACATCATTTTTGCAAAGTAAACAAGGAATAACTAAAAACGTCTCACTTTGACATTTTCCTGGTTCACATTGCTGTCGTTAGTTTACTAGTGGCGTTGCAAGTCGTAAACGTTGGTTAATGAAACCACAAAAGTTTGTACAGTTCTTCAGTCTGTTTTCTAGATCAGTGGTTCTCACGAAAATTTGGCTGTGGCCGCATTAAGAACATCAGAGGTCCTACGAAAATGTCCGGTGGTCTTTTTTGTTAAAAATACCTAAACATGAATGTGTTCGAGTTATTTCAAACTAACAATTCTTGATGCAAATACAATGCATACAAAATATAAAATTTTCAGTGACTTTGTTGACAAATTAACTTGTGAAAACACATTTTTATGTGAGAACAAATGAGAACCACTGTTCTAGATCCAATAACTGATTTTTTTGGCTATGATAAATGACAATGCTGCCACGGCGGGCGAAACCAGTCACACAATAAAAATACTGAATAAATACGACACATTGTGTATTCTTTTCATCATATAATATTAAATTGAAAAATATTAATCCATTTTTTGTACGTATTCCAAAATTTATTTATTAAGATCAGGACTGGCTTCGTTCGTCGTCAGCATTTTCAACTGAAACCAGTCCTGGCCTTAATAAATTAATTGTGTGCATGGTTTTCATATTATTACTATTAAATTTAATGTCACAACAAATAGTTTTTTTGAATGTGTCCACTGTCAATATTTTGGCGGAAAGACATTAAATAAACCAATAATAATACATACTTTGTACATATTCCACATTAAATTTATTAGGATCATGGCTGGTTCCGCTCATCGCGAGCATTGTCAACTGATAAGCAATACAAAAATACATCGTTATTTATACAAAAACTAAACAAGATTAACAGATCAAGAAAAAATTAGAAATATTCATATAAAAATCATAATCAGTCTTTGTTGTGACCTCAATATAGATTCAATTCCTGGCCACATTCAGAAGCTGTTGACAATGTTCCACAGCGACTGTAAGGCCCTAACCCGACCATAAAATCATGCATAGATTCCTACGATATTCACGCGCCTTCAGACAACATAAGACCGCGACATGTCTTACTTTTAATACCCACCTAGATGACCTTACCTTTTTCCCTCCACAGTTTTCTTCTTCTCTGTCTGGTATGCTGACTCCGGATCAGGACAGCAGAAGAAAAGAAGAAGACAACTTAACGACTCCTAGAGAACTTCCAGAACACCTAGGACACTAAGGGTTGACCTACTCTCGAGGGCATGCATGTATTTAAAAAAAATCCCTTTAGGTTATTGCATCACGAATCAGTGTCACCACCATTAAGAGAACTTCACATCATCACCATTCACCATCATCTTTTTTTAACAAGCGAAACGCAACCCCAAAGAGACGAAAGGAAAATGTGGTTTTACCACCCTCGGCCCCCAATCTAGCGAAAATATAAATCATCAATCATCTTGTTGATAAATTAACTCGCAAAAACAATATTTTCTATGAAAAGGCTGCAAAATTTGGTGGCCGCATAAAAATATTCTGGTGGCCGCACATGCGAACCACAACTCTACTCTTACAATCTCTGAAAAACAGATCGACTGTGTCACAATTTTCAAACAAATTTAAATCTTTTGTAATCATTATTACAGCAAGATAAGTTATCAATCCAATAAATTCATTTGTTTACAAATGCAGCGATACAGTGTAATGTTATCGTCAACAATTATTCCGCTTGTCAACACTTTTATTGCTGACTGAATTCCAGCGCTCCCATCTTGTCGGTCACGCGCTTGTGACTTGTTTCGCTGTGTTTTGTTTTGGATGGTTCCAAATTTGAACGAAAGTGTTCGACATAGTGTCGATCATTGATGACTAATACATATATACATTACTAATATACTACTTAGTTGAATTGATTGTTGATTGTTTCTTTGGCTTGTTGCGATATGAGTACAGAGTAGGATTAGGTAGAGGCCATTGTCGCGTTATGTGAGGTGTCTAAAATCAAACACCGATATATTCAGTTCTTATTGTTTATGCTTAAAGGTAGTAATATTAACTTAAAAATTTGTTACTTTGCTAATGAGCATGAATGTTCACTATTTGTTTTAATAATTTCAATTGCTCAAATAACTAAAACAAGTGTTAAGAATATGATATGCCTATTTTAACTAACTCACATATGTAAGCATCCAATATGATCTAAATCACGGGTTCCCAACCCATGGGTCGCAACGGGTTTTCTGTGTGGTCGCCAGTTTGTACAGTCAACTAAAAACAATATTCACTGTAATGCTTATCGTTGTTTTTTTAATTACCTTCTTAAAAATGCCTTTTTTAATTTTGGGAACCTATGATCTAAACAAAATTTGATACAAACGCATTGAATTTATCCGTTTCTGATCGTAATTTTAGTATAATTTTGTCGGGTTTTCCAAGTAATATATCGATACGATATATTATTTGAAATATGACGAATATTTATGTTTATTGATTGAGTAGGCAGTTACTTGGTAGAACTCCATTATAATACGGTAAGAAAAATAACAATGTATTTGAGTTCTACATAAATTATTTTGTATATTTGTTGTTTAAGCCGAAATAGCTATCACCAAAATATAAAATAATTTATGTAGTTCTAAAATACATTGTTATTTGTCTTACCGAATATTTATGTATTTATGTTTGCTTGTAATTTGGAGTTTATGACCTCATAATGGAAGTATCTGAGCATATTTCATTCTACGAGAACTGAATGTTACTCGTTTTCTTTCCCACTCGATCACGTTGACAATGCACGGAGAGAAAAATAAAATAACCATTATTTTTTTTTAAAATCCATGTTCGCTTCTAATGTGGAGCATCTGGAGGTATCTTGACATATTTTTTTAAGAGAACTACCCGATACTCAGTCGCTCAACCACCCATTAGTTCTATGAGAGTAGGGATAAGGTTAGGAAAGGATAAGTGGTGAGTTTGTCGTTTTTGCTATGCCCCTCTTATACCATCCGATGTGTGAGAAGGATTTATTTTAGAACCCATTCCTTCGAACAGAATTGATAAATCGACTGATAATAATTCTGCTTGTACTGGGACTCAAACACGTGAGGTCCGTCACGGGAGCCAACGACGTTGACCACAGCGCAACGGGAACATTATTATGTATTTATAGCAGGGCTGTGGAGTCGGGGCTCTTTGGCCGGACTCGGAGTCGTAGTCGTAATCGGATTCAGACATTTTAGAAAGCTTTTATTTTTGCATATAATATGTCAAATTTGGCTATTGGCCTGATTGGTAGAGTTGATATTTGATTGAATACACATAAATAGGAAAATTAGGGAAAAAGAGTGACGATATTAATCTTATTTTTTAGTCGGAGTCGTGTTTTTGGTCAATGTTGGAGTCGGAGTCGAACTTTTTTGTAACGACTCCACAGCCTTGATTTATAGTTTACCAGAATTTACCGAAATTTGGATTTATCGAAGTGTGGTAATCAAAAATTAGCTAACCACCTGTCCTTCCCCTGTCATTTTATCCCTCCTCTCCGAATAATGTAGGTTGAACAACGTTACATGAAGCATTCTGATTCGTAGGAAGATCATAGAGTACACATGAGGGGTGTAAAAGCATAACCTCTATCCAAATATTATCATTTTTGAGATAATGATTGATTAATGATCTGGTTCTTACGTTCTATGCCTTGCAATCTTCAAACCAATAAAAAATTATCTCTAAGCCATTTAAAATCGACATCGAAAATGACGATCAAATGCATAACCACCTCTCTACACCATATGTGAAGTTCAAAACCGCCACAATCTAAATGCACAAATCACGAGCCAGGGAACACTGACCTATCGCCCTCTCACCATACAAACGTTTTGTGTTCCCTTTGCAAATTATTCTAATATTGAAGATTAAAATCGTTTTTTTCGATTGCTGAACAATTTGACTTTGTGGAGAGAGGCGGTTATGCATTTAAACCCCTCACATAGGAGCGAAATGGTTAAAAAATAGTATACGAAATGCTCATCAAGGAAATCATTAAATGGTCTTGCGAGGGTTTAGTTTAAATTAGTTAGAATAATACACAACGCAATATAATAATGCAGTATTATTATCGTTGTACACTATCAGCGAGATGCGTAAACTTGGCTTAAATATTTCTATAAATAAACTAATAAATATTATCACATTATAAAATAGAATGAGACAAGATATTTTTATTTGCAGAAATAGCTTTACTATCATGTTTTGTTTTATTAAAGCACTTAGCATTTGTAATATGTTAACTGTTATATCTTGGAGCTTGGGTTTTTGTGGATTAAACAGTCAATAATATCTGATTCTTTAGCCTGCAACGTTGAATATGTATTCTTAATTTAAAAAAAAGCTCTTGAATGACTGTACTTATGTAGAAGTGCCCCGCTAAGTAGAAGTGCCAACTAGAGCAGTGGTTCTCACGGAAAATTGCACCGTGGCCGCAACGTAAACATAAGCGGTCGTAAAAAATGTCAAATAGACCTACACATAGTTGTCAAATTACTATTGGTTTTAATTGTATACGAAATATATCATTTTCATAGTCTTTATTGAGAATTTAACTTGTAAAACTACATTTTTTAAGTATCAATATTTTATATGAACCTGTTGGTGGCCGCAGCCAAATCCTCTGGTGGCCGTACATGAGAACCACTGAACTAGAGGCTTCAATTCAAGTATCGAGAACTCGATACTCCATTTTCATACTCAATACTCGAGTATTTTGAAAAATACTCGAGTAATACTTGTAATTTATAAATGAAGACTTTTTTCCAAATTTTATTATTATTTTATTTTATAACCGCCACAGACGTCTAAAGACGCGAAATTTACCGTGAACGGCACGCCAATCATACAAAAAATGACGTCTTTAGTCGCGTTTGCTTTAATTAAGCGGTATTTTACTAACCAATTGTAACTGAGGAGTCATATATATTTTAATTTTGTTATTATGGATAAATGACGGCACGATCGCATCGTAATCGGCAAGTTTTTACAAATGAACATTTAAAAAAAGATATATGTAGAACGTTTTATTTTTACAGTAAAAATCGTGGCTTGCGAGGTACCGTCATACATGCACGTGCTTGCAGTTAAAAGGTTAAGATTCTAAAAAATCATCATTTAAAAAATGGATAAAAAAACAAGATGCACTCATTCATTATAAACTATCAAAACCGACGTCCACAGCAACAGAGAGTTTTTTTCTACTACGGTAAATATAAAACAAAACTTCGAAGTTTAAACGTTTAGTTCTCTATTATTTTTGTAATATATGTTTTATTGATTGAAATAAATTTACTAATGAAACAAAATAAGCTTCTTTATTTATTTATCATCTATTTTTTCCACAAATTTGAATTAATAATTTATATATTGGTACATCTGAAACTATTCGAGTATTTTAAAATCGTACTACTCGATACTCGAGTAGTTGAGATGTCGAGTAATTGGAGTATCTAGTGACAACACACCCAAACAAAATTCGATTAATTATTTTTGCTAAATTCAGGGGTGTGGAGTCAGAGTCGTCGGGGTGTTTTGGTCGGAGTCGGAGTCGTGAAAAAGTTGAAATTTTTATTTTTGCATATATGTACAATGTAAAATTTAGCTATCGGCCGTATTGGTTGGCTGATATATAATTGAATACACATAAAAAGTCGGAGTCGTGTTTTTGGTCAATGCTGGAGTCGGAGTCATATTTTTTATCGACTCCACAGTTCTTGCTGTGGAGGTGTTCACTGTCAATACTTGGTGGAATGGCATTAGTTTATTAAGATCAGGACTGGTTTCGCTTATCGCGTAAGCTGATCAGCTAAAAATTCACGCGATGAACGAAACCGGTCCAGAATTTTGATAAATTAATTCTGCAATAAGTACAGATGTCGTTTTATTATTTTTTTAATACTATCGTAATCGGTTGAGAATTATTTTTTCATACGATTCAAATAAATTTATTAAGCAAACAAACGAATAGTCTAGAACAGTGGTTCTCACGAAAAATTGCTCTGTGGCCGCATGGTGAACATAAATGGTCCTAAAGAAATGCCTGGTGGCCGCACGAAATTTTTGTTTTTCAGTTTGTTGTATGTGAGGTATGTCAAATGGACCTAAACATACTTGTTATGTAAATGTCAATTTACTATTGGTATTAAATGCGTCTTTTCTTATCAATTTTCAGAGTTTTTGTTGACAAATTAGCTTGTAAAACCACATTTTTTTCAATAGCAATATTTTCTGAGAAGCTGTCGGTGACCGCAGCCAAGTCCTCTGGTGGCCGCATGCAGCCACCGTGACCGCACATGAGAACCACTGGTCTAGAATCTAGACAGAATAATTTGGCATTCGTTGTTTTGTATGTTTCAATTTGTTTTCTTAGAACTGCGATAAAAATTAAAACATACTACAAATTCGTGGGTGTAGGGATATACGGGCGAAACTACAAAAACAACTAACTGATATAAATGGCAAAACAGTTTTCAATGGTGAACATTGTTCTTACAGATTTGCAGGAAAGCCGAGCAATATCTGGTAAACCGCTCTTTGTACATGTTTCATATTTTGATATCTTATAGAACTCTATTTGAGCATGAAAATGCCATATTTAACTCAAAACAGCCATATTTGTAGTTTCCCCCGTATGTCCCTACAACCACGAATTAATACCGATCGAAGCCGGCTTGAGCCACTTGTTATCTTAAAAAATAAGCTTCCATTTTGCAAACAATGTGGCGTAGATTTATCTAGAATATTTTACATGCATAACTGTAAAAAATTTGAACAGCTGCAACAGTCAGCTGATATGGATAATTTAAAAACATAAATTCCCTTTTAAGCTGGTTTATTTCGGAGAAATATGAATAAAACAACATAAAAATGCTTCCACGCCATTTTTATTATTATCTAGCTTTTGTTTTTTCCCAATGGAATTTTTAAAATAGATACGTAAATGTCAAGCTGTCACTTGTTTTGTGTGGCATTTAAAAAAAGAACACTGCGGTTTTTTTGCAAAAAAAATGCATATCATCGAAATATCTATGGTGAAGAATTTTCAGAATTTAGGGAAGGTCATCTGATAATATCTGTTATTATAGTAAAATTTTAAGTAGCCTCAGAATTCGACCAACTTTTTGAGCACAAAAATAGTGAATATACATTTTAGCTCACTTTTAAGGTGTTCACTGTCAATACTTGGTGGAAAGGCATTATAATAAAAATAATAATACATTTTTAGTACTTTTTCCACATAAAATTTAATTGATCAGGACCGGTTTCGCTCATGGCGAGCATTGCCAACTGATAAGGAATACATAGTCTATTTTTCATGAATTTGCTTCAATTCATTTGCTTAGTCGTTTTACCAATTGTTTGTCATACCTTGTTTTTCATACTTAACTTTTGTATAAATATCACTGTTGTATTCTTTATCAGTTGACAATGCTCGCACATGAGCGAAACCGGTCCTGATCAAATTAAATTTTATGTGGACAAAGTACTAAAAATGTTTTATTTCTTTTATATATTATAGTTGTTGTTTCTATTTTTAAAACATCAAAAACCAGTATTTTGGTATTACAATTATATAAAAATATAAGAGTATTTTTTTGAACTTATTTCACATTTAATGTTTTATGATCAATACCGGTTTCGCTTATCGCGAGCATTTTCAACTAATAAGAAATACAAATTCTTTTTTTATTTTATTTTTTTAACATAATGCCATTCCGCCAAGTATTGATTGAAAACACCTAAACTCCGACAGCGCCTATGTTGAGTCTATCTCAACATCGTATAGGTAACGCGCCACTCCTGTGTCGAGTCCTGCTCGAAATTGTAAGACTATCTGAGTTGTAGGAGTTGAGATAGTTTAACGCATTACAAATGCAATATATAATATTGTTTACACTATATGTAATTAGCAGAGCTGTGGAGTCGGGGCTTTTTGCCCGGAGTCGGAGTCGGTGCGGCGATTTGGCCGGAGTCGTACTCGGAGTCGGAAATTTTGAAAAGTTTTAACTTTTTATTTTTGCATTTAATATGTCAAATTTGGCCATTGCTCGGATTGGTAGGGTTTATATTTAATTGAATACACGTAAATAGGAAAATTAGACAAAAAAAAGTGACGATATTCAACTTTTTTAGTCGGACTCGGAGTCGTGGTTTTAGTAAATGCTGGAGTCGGACTTTTTTTTACCGACTCCACAGCCCTGGTAATTAGAATAGCACTGCACTTATCATCATGTAATGTAGTTTGTAATGACACACCGTCTCACACCGTTTTAATTACACATTCACGGAATTTCATGGAATCAGTTTTGTCTCATCCGTCATTGATCAATTATTTGATATGAAATTGCTATCCAACTGTGTAATAATACATCGGAAATTCTAATTAATGTCCGGCATCTACTCAATATCAGTTCAGACTTTAATTACTAATCATGAACGAAAGAAAGATTTAATAAGACATGGAAATATACGAAGCGATACCGTCTAACAATAGTTTAAATTTAAAATAAATGAACGCAAGGAAGCCGCTGAATCCACAAAACAACTATTTGCCCAAATAGTTCTGAACTTTATATTCTTCCAAAGATTGAACATATTTTATCAGTGGTGTCTCAAAGATATCGGAGGCAATCTTTTTTTATTTTCTGCTTGCTAGCAAAGTAACATTATATCATTAAAATACGGCTAGTCGTAAGTCGCAGTGTATTAATAATATTGAAGAATATTGCTTTATAGGTTCAGTATTCATATCTTGAGTCTTGAGAATAAAAATTGAAGATGTTTTTAAGATTTTCACTTTCAATAATACTTGGTGGAGAGGTATTATATAATATATTGGATTACCAATTATTTTGTATACCGTGTGACTGGTCGTACATAATATTCTATAAATAGCCAGCCCTACTCGAATATACTTTTTATCAGGTGAAAACACTCGCGATGAGCGAAACCGGTCCTAATATAAATACATTACAAGAATGTTGTAAGTACATTGCTTTTGAAATGAGGATTAATACATTGAGAAAAAAAAACAATTTTAGAAATTTACCAGAAACTGACCGATTAAGTTGCGACAAAACCAACTTTAATACATAAATAATCGTACTTGTCTGAACTCACTCACGTCCACGCAGAATATGTCAACATCCAAAGCAATACCGTTTAACCCATTATATGCTGGAACGGTCGTGCACCGAGTGACGCGATTTTCTTTGAAAAAATAGCGACGGATTTCGATAATACAAGAAAGTTCACTTTAAAATCGATATTACATTGATTATAATATTAATAATGTCAACTGTTATTATAGGCCTGTGATTCTGAAAGATTTTTCTATGTTTGTAAAATGGTTGAATTATAAAATCGTCGACTTTGTTCAGCATTTTCTGTGGCTGGCGCTGCGCTCTCAGAAATGAAGACCGTATAAATACGTTTCCGGCATACAACTGGTTAACATGGTTAAAGCTCGACCCAAAGGTATCCACATTGACATGCTGGACCCACACCTTTGAAGAGCAAAAAAATCATGTTCACGATGTTCATTAGTATTTAGCCTTGGAACCGTGGCCCTCGGTTGCAAAACGGCCGGCGCACCCCACTGCATTAAGGTATTAATTATTTTCGTACGTATGTACACAGTTACACGCGCAATAATATGCAAATGAATCTAGAATTTGTCGCGTGGTGCTGCGAACTGAGGGCTCAAGACCAGTTCGGAAAGTTTTGTCTTACCGTAATAATTTAGAAGTTTCGATCGCTTCCTCAATACAATTTAAAACAACAACAAAAAACTGATTTACAACCGTAAGATTACGATTTGTTCTTTGTTCTAACCTTGATTTTAAATTTTGTTTTTCAATTTAAATTTCAATCCAATTCCGTCATAAATACAGTAAAACTCCCATTTACACTAAAGTCAGGACCGTGTTATTTGGAGTAGTGTAATTGGAGGATTGAATGTCATAAAAAATTAGAGATTTTGTTTTTTCCCGCGAAGAATGCAAAACAAAGAATTCCCTTGAACGTAAACAAATATATTGCCACTTCTTATGTCGAGTTTATGGATTCCTAAAAGAGCATCTCAAATAAAGATGTTTTTTCCTATTTTCGGGAGGACAAGAGAACAAAGGATCAGGCTAGATTTCTTCAAATAGTTTCTCTCTTCGTCCCCATTTCTGGAAAGCTTTAAAATAATAGAAAATTACAGGCTTATGGATTAATGTAATATTTTCGACCATTGACATCTTTTGTGAAAATATGATTTCATTCTATGGTTAGTAAGAAAAGACATTTTTTAATGATAATTATCAGTTGATAATGCTTGCATTGAGTGAAACCGGTTCTGGGCTTAATATAATATTATATGATGAGTAAGTACAAATAATTTGTTTTATGCATTTTAAATTAATTCCTTTCCACCGAGAAGTGACAGATATAACTTTGAAAGTTATATCCAAAAATACAATCAGTTCTCGTTTAAGACGTTTAGATCATTTGAGATGCTTCATAAGGATTCATATGCTCAGCTATGTAACGATAGCGTAAACCACGGATTCCCAACCCGTGGGTCGCCAGTTATACAGTCAACTAAAAAAATATTCACATAATGCATTTTCGTTGTTTTTTTAATTACCTTTTTAAAAAGCTTTTTTCAATTGCATCGGGGTCGCGAGTCACATTTTTTTTGTAAAAAGGGGTCGCCAACCGAAAAACGTTAGGAACCTATGACGCAGAGTCGTAGACAGTCAATGAGGGACAATGCAAATGACTTTTCAAAAATCATTTTATTTATACATATTACAAGAATTATTGTTTTTGTACCTAATTCCATGTGCGCCCTTCGCTTTAATTTTTATTGGTGAATATTTTATTACAATTACTGAAAACTTAAGAGAGAATTTAATTTATTCCTATAATTGAGTAATAATATACCGACCAATTTACAGCGAAATACGTTTGTATCTTTACAAGTCACTAACAATTAAGTAAATATGACGCCTCTTCTAATTCCTCGAAAGACTGTTACTAATAAAAAGAATTATGGCCGGCCGCAATCCTGATTACGCCTCTAATAAACAAAACAAGTTAAGTGTCGTTTTCCGAATAGCCACCCGGCGCCCGTCTTCAAAGGGCAGAATTTACGAATTTCGAATAGACGCCTGATTGGACGTACACTGTCTGACGTCACGACGGGTAGCACGTGCTTTTCAGCCGGCTTTATGAAAACCGGCGAGCTCCGGCCCGCGACACCTTAGTTCGAAACAGACCTCATCGGAAGTCGCATCGTTTCGCGAACGAGTAGGTACTCAAATATTCAAATCGCATGCATAAATAATAATCATATTTTTTGCACTGTGAAAATATTGTATCTGCGAGTCAGTTCGAAATTCGAACACGGTCGCGGCAGTCGTTGAGGAGCAGCTCTACGTTCGATTTTTTAAAGTTGCCTGTCTACTTCAACTCGAATATCTATGGTGAATACCGTTTTCGAAATTTAAAAATAATACGAATAAAAATATCGCGCTTATAAATAAAAATCGGTTTAAAAAAAAATTATTCGAAATTTAAAAATACTATCGAACAGCTTTATATTGCGGTAATTTTTTTATATTTGATTGATTCTGGACGATTTTTCCGGAATTTATTCGTGTTTTTGACAAAGTGACGCTTGGACTCTTGCTCCACAATTTTATTTTTCTCATAAAATAAACAGAAATGGGTATATTTGTGCGTCCAGACCTGAACCATCCGTGATACGTAAATAAACTGATATTTTCATAACGGACATATTTTTTTAAAACTAATTTTTATTCAGTTAAATTGAACTTTTGTGACATCAAGAATTTCTACTGGAGTCAAGTTATAAGAATACAACTTTCTATTCAATAATAAGTTATTGAACATTTGGAGAAAGTTGTCGGTGCAATTTTTTTTTAAAAGATTTCCAACATCCGCGAACTGCAGCTTTCCTGAAAATCGGTAAGTTTTTTGAATAAATTGTTTTGAAATTTTGTCACAATATCTGTGGCATTTTCTTTTGTTTATATTTATATTGTTTTATATGCAAAATAAAATATAGCTAAATTGAAGCAATATACTATTTTTATATTTTAATTCTCAACTAAATTTAAATTTAATTCAATCCAGAAACATTTTTCTCAGTATAGATAGATACGCAGATAGCAAGATAATTAGACGATATTTTAATTTTTTATCCGTTATAGCAAGCTATGTCAATAAAAGTACATTTTTTACTACATTTTAAATTCTATACATATTATTAATATGGTAACTACCCATACTGCTAAATGTATTTATTCAAAAATATATATAATAAAATGAACATAACGATCGAATTTCTATGTTATTAATTAATAAAGTAAGCAATACTTACTATATGTATGTGTTTATTCAAAAATATAAATCGTCAAAATTTTGATAGCTTATTATAAAAACAGTTATTTTACTAATTTCACCGCATTATTTTTGTTTTGTTTCCAAAAATACAGAAGAAATTTTAAAATTATCTTTGTATATTGTACATAATATGTTTGAATTTCGAATGAATATTGTCTCGCATAGTTCGACATCGCATTTATCCAATTAAAAGATAAAATGCTTAAATTCTTATCCATAGAAGCCGTAGAATTAATACACATCTTTCGGATAATATTGTTACCAAAAGTGTATAAATAACATTCTTATTTGTATAATATAAAGTTTTTACGGCACATGTTTTATATTTATACTAGTATTGCTACACGGCGTCGCTGGGACTAAGCGACCAATAATTATTTAATGTTATATAATTCGACATAATTATATCACAAAATCTAACATCCAAAATAGAGTTAAAATAAAATCACAAACTTTATTTAAATTTGATGACAGCCCCATTCTCGCCCATTAAAATGTCCAAATTCAAGGAAAAAATCTAATTTGCTGTCAAAGAAATGTCAAATAATATACCTTCACGTAAATAATAAACATTATTATATTGCAACTTGCAACAACAATTCAAAAGGGAATTACAGACATACATACATACATACGCCGTTTCGGTTTTATATATAAAGATTAAGATCGATAGATTATTGAATGGTTCAAATAAAGCATATATTGCTTCTTTATATTTTAAGCGTACGTATTAACAAAACATATATTGTTTAATCTTAATTCTAAACTGAAAGACATCACAAGATATATTGAATAAAAAAATATGTCGTTTATGTAGTGTTATATCGAAAATATAATTTATAAGTAATGCTTTATTATTTAGCTACACGGATTTAGTCAATTTAATGCAAATTAAATACAGGTCGTTATAATCCAAGATATTTTTTAAGCTTCCAATATAAATTCATTGTATATGATATTTCTATAATGTACAAGCAACTGAATTAAAAATGATTATCTGTGCTATTTTCGGAATATTTTTATTTAATTGATTAAAAGAAAACTCGAAAAACAAGTTTAAATTTGAATTATCTATTTTGTCTCTGATCGTTGAAGAACTTTGAATTGTTGATGAAAAAATTGGTGTCTGTAAAGTCGGTTTACGGACGATATTTTAACGTGACAACGTCATAAGAAAACATTGATGAAATGATTGCATACTTTTATGAATAAAATGGAATCATTTTTATTGAATTATCATTATTTTGTATGGATACGATATTTTGTATATTTGTTATACGTTAATCAGATTTTTAATATGCAAGAATTAATTACCTTTATTGCCGCAATTGTTGTTGTAATATAAACAATGAAAACCACATTAACATTTCACTTCACTTTATAAACAGTTGTAAACAGATCACGTGTATGTACTGTAGGTGTATAAGTTGTGTGCTGCCGCTGTCTCTTTTCTACTCAGACGCATCGACCAATCGAGTGGAAGAGAGATAGATGCGGCACAATCCGAACGGTAGGCCGATCGTGCCTCTCTATCGCTTATCCGCGCTCTCGCTCGCACGCTTGCCTTCGGCGTAACGCGACAAACGGGACAATGAGTCATGTTTTTTCGTGCGTGCAGCGGGCGTTCATCGATTTATAAGACGTTGTTACGTCAAAAACGTTAACGTCTGTCTGTCTGTATGCTTCGAATGGAAAATTCTAGAAAATTGCTATACAGGAACTTTTTTACGTTAAAATGATGATCGATTAATCTTAAGAATTAGAATTAATGTATGTTACATACATTACTATTAATCATTTAATCGATACTTTCTTTTAACATTTATTTAATCAATGTTCATTAATACTCAATATTTAAAACCATTTAAATTACTCAAATTTGACTTAACTTCATTTTAAATTATTACCCCTTAAGCTAAATCGATTTTTAAATATACTTAAGGATATTACGTACATTAAACTGGAAGTCCATTTCACATAGTATAATTTACTGATATATTTTTTTCAAAAACCGACAAAAGCGTATGAAAAAAAATGTTTTTTTCCGCATGTTACGGAAATCACAGATAGAAACCGATTAATTCAATGCCGATGTGTCAAATTGTAATTCGCTTCGCAATTAGCGGTTGGCTGACTTATAAAAAACAAATGAACTTTTCTCAATTAAGAACTTCAGCACAAAGTAAAAAATAAACTATTGATAATAATTAATTTAAGAATAAAACACAAAACATCGTGTATAGTGGATGTATCGGTTTTTGTTTTTAGATAAATCGAATCAAATATGAAAATGAGATCATTAAGCTTATTATTTTATATAAGCCATACAAACTATTTACTACGCGTCAGTTCAAGTCCACTCGTGCACTTGAAATGTCTGAAGATGCCAAAAAGCCAAACTCGGGTTGTCAGCGATAAAACGCATGGAAAAGTATAAAAGTCAAACAGATTTAAATTTGATATTTAATTTCTATCAAGCACCTTCAGTCGACATCCTCAATTATTGGGATTCGAGACAAGCAATAATCGTTGATAGTTAACTGTATAACATCAGTTGATAGTGCTCGCGATGAGTAAACCCAGTCCTGATCTTACTAAATACAATGTGGACTAAGTATTAAAAATGTGATATAATTTTTTAGTATAATACCATTCCACCAAGTATTATCAGTGCACACCTTAACTCCTACAACTATTATGTCCAACTATGAGTCCTGCTCGACATTGTAAAACTTGGTTGGAAAACTATTTTTTAATAACTTTTAATTATTCTTACATACCAAAATCCGTATATATTGGATTAGTTAAAGTTTTTAACATGTCATAATGAGGTATATTTTTCGGTATTTTGTTTTACCATGCTAATAAATACGCAAACCTTGTGATATCAATCAATTTCTCAAATCTATTGAGGAGTTTCTGGAAGGAAATAAGTAATATATTGAGGAGTGCAAAGGGTTCAAATTTATGTACATATAACATTTTTTGAAAAAACTGAATAAGAGTTAAATGATCATTTCACAATTCTATATATATGTATATAAATTTAATATTGACTGATTAAAAATCTTTATATTAAATGTATAATCTTATATATAAAACCGAAACGGCGTATGTATGTCTTTGGGTCTGTAATTTCCTTTTGCATTGTTGGTCATTAAGTTGCCATAAAAACGAATATATGTTTGAATTTTTATCGGCGAAGACATTTAGTCAAAATGTAATAAATTAGTCTTCTACTGAACTTTCCCCGGCTTTTATTAATATAATAATATTTATTATTTACGTGAAGGTATTATTTGACATTTCTTTGACAGCAAATTAGATTTTTTCTTTGAATTTGGACATTTTAATGGGCGAGAGGCTGTCATCAAATTAAATAAAGTTTGTGATTTTATTTTAACTCTATTTTGGATGTTAGATTTTGTGATATAATTATGTCGAATGATATAACATTAAATAATTATTGGTCGCTCAGTCCGAGCGACGCCGGGTAGCAATACTAGTTGACTTATAATGCAGATGTGGTAAGCATTTTTATCTTTTATTACTTAAATATGTCATTCGATAGAAAAATCTTTTGTTTTTGTTCCTACAAATCAGTTTGAGCAATAGTTAATTATTGATGCTTTTGTTTTCGAATTCATTCATATTCAAGAATTTCCCAACTAGATTAAAATGTGCCCTTCGTTCGTAGGCTGAACTAAATTTGAATTGCTCAAAAACACTAGATAGTGAAATTGGACCTTTTAGCCCAGATTAAATCAATTTTTCACAATAAAAACCACGGTGAACAATACGTATTTCATTGTGAAATTGTACCTTGCCAGTCTTGCTACGTTAAAAAGGTAATTTTCTTTCTAAGATATTTCAAAATGATTCATTCATTTTGTAATAACTATTTTTTGTTCGTGTTTAATTATTATTAGTATTTTTTAGTATCTTGAGATAAGAGATAAAATCTTATTTATTACTCAAAGATTACCTAAAATTAATGTGTTTTGTTCCCACATTCTGTGATAATATTTCTTCAAATTATTCTGGGCTGTCGTAGAACTGCATTGTGTGTTTTTAGTTCGATTCGTGGATTTGTATCCAAACGAATGGATGTCTATGTTGTTTATATTGCTCTTCCAGTGAAGAAAGCAGTTACTAGAAACATTTCTGAAATTGGACTATGAATGCCATTTGCTAATTTTTTTTTTAAAGCTTTACATTACTTTCACTACTTTAATAGCAGTATAATTTATTTAAGAAAAAAATACTATGGACATCTGTTTAAAGCAGTGATGCATGTAAACTTTTGTAAATACATAATAAAAAAGGCCATTAAAAACAAGATGAAAACATTGTAGTCATAAAAACTGAGAGAAAAAGGGTATATCGGTAAAATTGATTTAACTATCGATAGTTTTGACAAAATCAATAAAATTCAAAATTTAATTGTTTTATATTGTTCTTGCATCGTCCGTAAAAAATCTGATGAAAAAGGGTGATTGATTTTTGCTATTACGGGTCGCATGAAATGTCATTGATGACCGCAGGTTGTGCAATTAAAAATTTAATTGTTATTATGTTTTTCGTCCGTTTCTGAAAAAGGGCATTGACTCTAGTTGTCTTATGTCAAAGAAGCAGTCACTGGCAACTACTTATTGCATGTTTAAAAAAACAAAGATGTTAGTTCAGCAGCTAATCAACACTTATTTTTTAAATTAGTTCATATACATACTAAAATTTCAAAATACACAGTATATAATTTTTCTCAAAATATTATCAGAGTCACTTACTGCCTTCTTGCTTGGACCGACAGTATAGACCACGGGCTCTTAACCCATGGGTCGCCAACTTATACAGTCAACTAAAAAAAATATTCAATTTGAAACATTTTCATTGTTTTTTAAATTAATTAATTCATTATTCAATTGCCTTGAGGTTCGCGGGTCAAACCGCCACCCGAAAAAGGTTGGGATCCTATAGTATAAACCTTCCAACCAATCCCCTTGACGATATTGAAAACGGGGCGTATAAAGTGAAACCATCTGACCACTGGTACTTTTCTATGTGCATACTTCTATCCAGTCCGTCTCCCAAGCGAGAGGTTTACCAACTAAATACAACAGCAAATCACGTAAATACAAATCTTGTTAAAATGCTCCAGTATGAGTTCTATACTTCACTCTGTGAAAGCGAGGAGATAAACTTTTAGAAGACACGTTCTAAATCGGTCGATTATTTATTTGTTTTCAATCTTTGAAACATTAATATTTTTACGATTTATTAAGTGTGCAAATATTTCTCAACCGAGCAAAATATATTTTACAACTTGGTATATATAGGTATATCTTGTTATTTGACAGTTAAAACTTTGCTATTTATTATAAAACAACTTATTGAAAACAAAATTTAATGTCATTCAACCAATCAGCATTTTGCCAACCGTTTTAGTGCGTATTCAATTTTTATATTCCTTAAAATCACGCCATATATGAGTACAAACACCAATTCTTGTTTCAACAACAAAATTAGCATAAAAAATCCCAAATGAAACTAATTTGGTTTTTTTAATATCTTATCACAAAAACGATACATTTTAATAGCTTAAAGACCATCTCGCGCCGTTTACGGATTATTTCAATATGCGAAGTAAAGTATGTAATATAAATGGCATTTTTCATAGTGCCGATGTGATAAACTTTGGCATTTAATTTTGGCGAACATTACAAATTCTACAATGTCATTTTATTGAACACAGTGGCGTAATTCCCATGGAGGCAGAATCTGTCATAATAACAAGCGTATACCATGTAATATTTGTAATCAATATTATTCTTTGTTATTATAATGTATCTCTAATCGTATTACTAATACTTTTATTTGAGAATAATAGACATTGTTGTTTTGTAAAGCGATATGCCGGATATAACAAAGTGAATATCTGGGCCTTAACTCATACAACTTTTATGTCGATTATAGATTGACTTGGTTTGTAACATGTCATAATGTGGTATATTTTTCGGTATTCCGATTTACCATGCTGATAAATACGAAAACCCTGTTTCTATTGAAGAGTTGCTGGAAGAAAAAAAAATTGATGAGTATAAATGGTTAATGAATCATATTTTGTCTATTTGTAGTATTTGTACCTAAGAATCATAAAATAATTTATGTTATAAATCCTTTTTTCATTCAATGTATAATGAATGAAATATAAGGATAGCTAATTTGTATGTCAAAATAATGTTGGAGCACACTTTGCACCAAGAAATGTCGGTAAATTATGGATATATGGTCACGGGACAGAATCCCAATCCTCTCGAGCTAAGCTCAAAAAAATTATACATACTGGCTTATAATTTTATGTTTTGACTTTAATCTTTGAGTTCTTGTGGATTATTATAAAATGTGGAATCGAAATGAATAAATCTAAAGAATATTACTGTTTATTGTATGAGTTCTGAAAGAAGAATTTGTTTTTTAATATTAGCCTATAATAAAATTATTCTTTTTATTTTAAACAAATAATAAACTTATGTGACTGTATTGATTGAGTAGGCATTTACTTGGTAGAACTCCATTATAATACGGTAAGAATACATTGTTATTTTTCTTACCGTATTATGTGACTGTCTCTATCTGTATAATATTATTATTTGTGTAGTTTGTGGTTGCATTTTTGCTCCTGTAAATTAAAATAACTCGATTTCATACTTATTGCGAAGTATTCTCTAGGATCTTCTATTATAAATTTAAAAATTAAAGATGAAACATTTCAAAAAAAGTCGTAAGCCCTACATTCATTTCATTTAATGTGCTTATTTTGTCATAAATCTTTACAAAAATTCAGTCCCGTGACCATATATCCATAATTTACCGAAATGTCTATGTTCACATACATACATACATACATAACAGAAGTTTAGATTTATTAGTTAAAGAAGTGTCTATGTTCATTTAAACAATTGTAGTGCAAAAAATCACCACCGTAACTCACTGTGATACGGGCTTCCAATCTCGAGCCAAAATTTTGATCTCGGGATTTCGGGATTGTAAATAGTCGTTCCGGGATTTGGAATATTTTTTTAACTGTCGATAATTTTTATATTTATTAAATATAAGCCATGTCAATTTGTCATGAAACATAGTTGATCGCCATCATTTTTTAAATATTATATTTATTTTGTTCATCCATTATTGTCCGGTCCATGGCGCGGTGGCAACGGCTTTGACTTGCGTGCCGGACCGCCCGGGTTCGATTCCCGGTACGAGCGGATTTTTCTTAGTCGATAAATCTGTTCAAAGGCATGGATGTTTGTGTTGTTGAAAATCCCATCCCACCTTTCCGATCCCAAAGAGCGACGCTTAGTGACAGCGATTAGCTAATCACTAGTCCTGTCCTAGTCCTCGTGTCCTTTCCATCCATACTCTTTTCGAAAAAGAGAGGTTCAGCAACTGAGTAACAAGCAGTTCTCGTAGAAAAACATATGTTGAGATAAACTCCGTGAGGAGTCCATTTGCTCCAAGTTGGCGGCGGACATGGTTAAAAAAAATCCATTATTGGAGAGCGAAACTATTGCATAAAGAGGAGCATTTTTATTTAAATTTCACATTGTTAAATGAGGATACATCAATCAAAATAAATAACGTTTTTATTGATGAATATCCACTACCATCCAGGATGTTGGGATAAATTTTTGAAATGTATGTATTTAACACTCATTATGATGTATCACCCATAAATGAGCTCTATTTTTGATCTTTGATATTTTTTGTCCTCTTAATTCATTTCAAAACAATATTTTAAATTTGATGCTGTCATCAATGCGTAACGCAAATAATTTATTTTCCACGAACATATACGGTGTTCCAAAGATGACAGGTGCATGTAAAAATCATGATCATGTTTTCTTATCCCGGGATTCATCAGGTATTGTAAATCCTCGGGATTCCGGGATTGGAAACCCTACTTGTAATGCCTGAAGATGCCGTAAAGCGAAACCCGATGGACAAATGGAAAAGTACAAAATTCGAACGATTCAAACTTAGGAACAGTTGATAATTGATAACCATCTCAGATACAGATTTAAAATCTCCCGCCCATTTATTAGCCTTGATTTGAAGCGGCATTCATCAATTGTTTCAAGTAGCCGCACGCACCGTAACTAACAAACAAGCCGATGTTAAATTTCCCCCGTTATTCAAAATAAATATTCGGCGGTATCTATTGATGTATTCGCGAATAGTGTCCTTGCTGCCCGCTATGCATGCGAAATCCGCGCGCGCTACTGATTTCAATTAAGACGGGATTTGTGCCCACGTATCTCCATAAGAAAGCGGAATGCGTCGGCGGTCAATCGAAACGGCTGGATTCAATTTGATTTTATATTGGCAATAATTTTTATACATGTATTTGTTTAGAAAAAATTGCGAAAAATCGCTGTATTCAATACATGTATACATTTGGTAAGATTTGCGCAATAATCTTGTTGTATTATTATATTGGCTGGTTGGGTTATTTTAAATATACCTTAAATTATATACATGTACATATATGTAAATTTTATTTTTCACCATGTCCGCTCCCAACTTGGAGCATATGAACTACTCACAGAGTTTATCTCTACATGTTTTTTCTACGAGAACGTAGAACTCGAAATATCTATCAAGATAAGTTTTGAATAATTTTAACGCAAAAAATATTAAAATAGATTATTTTTTTAAATGTCATCTTAAATAATATATAATACTTACTTATAAATATGAAAATATATTGACTTATCTATTCTGACATCCTAATTTTATATGGAAAAATATAGAATTAAATATGACTTATTGATTGTTACGTATTTATTTAATGATAGCAAATATAGGTATATTGATTACTACGGAAAGAAAAATAACAATGTATTTTAATTCTACATAAATTATTTTATATATTTGTTGATAGCTATTTCGGCTTACGCCTTCGTCAGAACTATGTATCAGATCGCAATTAATAGTTCACCTCTGTTAAAACCTTTAACAAACAATAAACTTAAAACAATTTAAAATAGATGCACTTAGACATTGCAGATTTTAAGTGGTTTCACACGATCCAATAACCCAAAAATACCCAAATTATTGTTTCCCACCATTACTTTAGACCAATAAATCAAACGTATTTAAATTCTTTCATGTGACGTAGGTATGGTTTCAACAGAAAGAGATTATGTAGGGGGCACCCTGTCTAGCAAAGGTATATAAGCTATCTCTAATACACGTTTTAAACATAGTTCTGACGAAGGCGTAAGCCGAAATAGCTATCAACAAATATATAAAATAATTTATGTAGAATTAAAATACATTGTTATTTTTCTTTCCGTATTATAATGGAGTTCTACCAAGTAAATGCCTACTCAATCAATATATTGAATACGTTTTAAATAAGAAACCTTATGCTCCACCCACCTTTCTCCTATAGCAATTTTTTCAACAGTGGAGGCAAGCGTGGAAGAAGCCAGCAGCCCTGCCAGCTTCCTTACTAACGCCCTAACAGATACATCTTAAGCTACGAGCCAGTCTCGTTGATTCAGTTACAGTTAAGGACTGGGCATGTCTATTATAACAACAAGTAAACTCCTCAAGTTTACGTAAACATTACGAGCAATTCCTGGTAAGAATTGAACATTTTTAATGCTTCCAAGACAATCATTCTCGTAAGGGGTTTTTCTTAAGTGTTTTCCCCACACAAAGCCCTCAGCTGGCAGAATCTTTAAGAAAGTCAATACTTAGCTAGCTTACATGTGGGAAAGGGAAACAAAGACTTAGTCTGTATCAACCCTAGCTAATAAATATAGCCAGGAAACTAGAAGCCCGCCTAGCGAAATCCACATATCGTTTCAGCAGGAAATTAAAGGTAGGAAAAACAAAAAAAAGTTGATTTAAGCAAAATTTCACAAGCCTTCTGAAATGGTCTGAGTAACGGTGGTGGATCAATTTTTGTTGACTAATAATGCCATTGAGTTGATTATATCTAAACCCTTTGCACTGACAAATGATTTTCCAACCAAGTTATAAAATGTCGAGTAGTTGTTCCAGCGCATTTAGTTTAACCAAGTATTACTACAAGGATGTGAACACAATGGAGTTCTACCCGCACTATTTCAAAACCGTGTAAAAGGAAGCGAGTGTACATTTAATTAAAGTACTTTAAGATATGTTTTACAGTATGTCAATATCTGGAAGTACGCTAGTACCGTGTTAGCATATTTATTTAAGTACTACGTCTTTAAAAAAAGCAAAAAGAATTTCGACTTAAGTTCATTCGTGCAATTGAAATGCCTGAAGATGCCGAAACCCGGGCAAAACCCGAGAGACAAAACTCATGGATAAGTACAAAATTTTAACAAGCGCGAAAGAAGTCAAGTGGACATTCAATGTAAACATAAAAAAAATATTGATGTATTCGATAAGTGGTGAAATAAATTTGCACGATCAAGCCCATGAAACGTTTTCAATGTCCGATAATCAATTTAAAACATTTAATTGCCGTTTCACATCCTTTCATTGGATCACACCAACATTTCGTGACTAACAATAAATTGATAATTCTTTAAACAGTTGGTGCCACTGAATCGATATTCTTTTGTTTCGTCATTCGATATTGTTTTGTTTCGAACGAACGCCGTTCGAATTTTAACGGAAGTTTAATCTTGAAGCGTTTGCCGAGACAAATAAGGAAAGTTCGTCACCCTGGATCAGCTGTTCTCGACCTTTTACCACTGGAAGACGCATCCAAGACTGTCAAATCAGAAAGCAAGCATAATTTACTGTATTAACCTTTTGACTGCTCATAGTGTTTCATACGCTAAAACGCCAGATTGCGGTCTGTTGAAAATTGATACACAAACCTTAACAGTGTTATACGGACAAGATTTATTTAACTCAAATATGTATGCATTATTTGGTCTGAAAAACTCGATTAGTGTATTAACACAAACACTGGTGAACTAATTTTTTAATCTAACTGTTGAAATACTCCTTTCCTGTGTTTTTGTAACTATCTTACAAGAAATATAGTTAGAATAGGCCTTTTTTTGATGACTTACATTAAAAACGGCTTTATAGCAGAGGTTGCTGTAATGTTTTCGTAAAATAGTCACGTTCTTATTCAACGGTATGGATGGACGCATGGGGAAACAATGTAAATATATGCCAAACATATCTTTCGGCTTGTACGAAACCAAAATGAGAATTGAGAATAACCAACAACATTCCCCTGATGATTATTAGAAGAAATTATCTTTTTTTGAATCGGTAAATTTTTGATTCATATGATTTCTTTGTAAAATAAAAACATTAAAATAAGTTTTATATATTAGTTTTAACTGGTTAAAACAAGCAGGCGTTTTATTCGCTGATTTTAAAATGGCATGTATTTAATGGGTCAGTAACTAATTCAAGTTTAGGTCAGTTAAATAAATAAATGGTCAGTTAAAAATCAAAATGGTCAGTTAATATTATAAACGGTCAGTTGTCATTGTATCAGTGTGAATGTGGTCAGTTATTAAATAAAACGGTCAGTAATATATTTTAATGGTTAGTTATTTATTAAAAATGGTTAGTATTAAATTTAAATAGTCAGCTTTTTTTAAAAAGTGATAAGTTTTAGCTTGACAGCTTGTGAATTTTATCAAATATGGTCGTAATAGGCAAATTTATGTCATGTTCTTTTTATTTTAACTAACCATTTATTATTTTAACTGACCATTTATTATTTTTAACTGACCGTTTTAAGTATTTATTACCGACCGTTTTACATATTTATAACTGACCACTTGTCGAATTAAAAACTGACCAAATAATTAGTAGTCTTTTAAAATCACACATTGAAAGACATCGCTTTCAGATCGTGTAAAATGAAATGTTTTTTTTTTCATACACCCGTTATTTTTGGTCATCGTGTCTGTGGTGATGGGGTTGGTTACCGCTGCCTTAGAGTTATTGATGTTCACTGACACGAAATAGTGACGGCCTTGTCCCTACCTTGAACCATCGAAACTAATATAATATTTTTTTTTCTGTACTGGTTTGCATTCAGGATGTAATTTTTATCTTAAATCATTTGCTATACATATCAAAACATGTTTGACTTTAATCAAATTATGGAGAACGTGTCAATTATTGATTTAATATTGTTTGAAATCAATCATTATCGCACCATATATGTTATATACCACCGTGATAATCTTGTCGTAGTGTGGCATACACAAAAAATAGCCAATACATAATATATGTACATAGTACAATATTGAACTTTTATTATTTTTCCCTGCGTAGAAATAGGGTTAAAACTAAATCTTGTCGGCTTAATTCTAACATCGTGTAATTCGTTTTTTTCAGAATTTCATGTTTTAATGATAGCAAGTATAGAGACGCATCTATTTCATTCATTTAATGTCCAAAAATGCAAATGGAATGGAGTCAAAACGTAATGATGCACAGGCATCGAACATAAACCCGTTTAGTAAAAATAATAATACATTTTTTGTACTTTTTCCACATAAAATTTATTTGATCAGGACCGGTTTCGCTCATGGCGAGCATTGTCAACTGAGTTGACAATTTTCACCACAACTCAGTTGAACAATGCTCGCCATGAGCGAAACCGGTCCTGATCAAATTAATTTTATGCGAAAAAGTACTAAAAATGTATTATTATTTTTATTATAATGCCTTTCCACCAAGTATTGACAGTGAACACATTAAAAGTGATTAAACACGTTTGTTTATATTTTGGCAAATCATTTAGTTGGTTTGGTTTGGTCATTCGAGAGATAGTATTATAGTTGTTACAGTGAAACTGTATTCTCAGTGAAAATATATTCTTCTCCGAGCTGTCATTGAAATTAAATTTGACCGCCCTATCTTCAGCCCCTTATGTTTGTTTGTGTTTTTCTTTGGTTCTCTTATTATGAAAGGGACTACTTGCCGATTTTGTTTTATTGAAGCAAACCAACATTTTAGGCTGGCAAATCATCGACTTGGGCCAATAATTTCAATGATCGTGACCAGTGAAATCATGTTGTCATACAAATCTATTACTTGATATATTTTCACTGAGAATACAGTTTCACTGTAACATAGTCATTGTGAAGAAACTTACTTAACCATAATGATTACATTGGATACTTAGTAAAGTTGTGCTAAAGTTCAATCCTTGTTTTGTCTCTATTCACCCCGTTTGACGGTATTTTCCATTTTTATTGAAAAATCAATTAAAAGAAATTACAACCATTGATTTACAAAAGGTGAATGCAATCCTAAGTACGTATAATAAGCAATAAAGTTGCCCTGAGCAACAGCCTCTGTTGTCCGTAGAGGGTGGTTTTTAATGAGCGGTATTTTCTGCGCCCAACCCTACTACCCTCCATTGTGTTAATTTATTGCGACAGACTCTTTACCCACCCCTCCGGAATATATGTAACCTGTCTGAGAAACACGTGCAGTGTCAATTTAGCTCTCTATACATGAATGAGACACGTGCAAGTGAATCATTTGAAAAGGTTAATTTGCCACAAACATAAGAAATGTGAATCTGATGGGTGATATTTTAAACCACGCTCATTCCCGATATGGATCACATCTATTTCTTACAGAGCATTTAAAAAATAAGTCATTTTAATAAGAATACGTTGTTAGTTTCGAGTCAAGATGTCTTTTTGTAAGGATATTTATAATATTTACAAACCTGTTGGATTATTAATTTGATGAAGATCAGGACCGGTTTCTCTCGTCGCGAGCATAATCAAATGAATTGAGGAATAAGAACAATAATGTTTTATTATTTTTTAATATAATGCCAATTTTGAATCGTTTGAATTTTTTACTTTTCCACGAGTTTTGTCGCTAACGACCCGGGTTTCGCATTTCGGCATCTTCGGGCATTTTAAGTGCACATGTGTACTTGTACTGACTGTTCTTGTCATTCAATGTCTGTAGCTTGTACGAATTATTTTCGGCTATAAGATACTACTTTTAATGTAAGTAGACCGCCGCCAATAATTTCAAAAGCAGGTCGCCCTTAGTGGTTAAAAGTTAGACCACTCCCTGTTATAAACTATAACTGTTTACTTGAAACATGGCATGGTGTTTTATCTTATAGACATGACGGTTTTATATATAAAAAAAAAACAACACAACCATGCAAAAATGTGCCATTAAATAAATATAATATAATATAACTCACGGTCGAATTGTTTCGGACACTTGCCTCCCCTGGGGTGATATTCAATGACATACGTCGCGGATTCTATAATTCCAAAACCACACCTAGACTTGAACTGTTTATCTTACAGAACCGGTTCAAGTTTTTGGGATGCCAAAAAAACGTTTTTTTAACTAATTACATTAATATGTTTGTTAAATAATTTTTTTGAAAGAATTGTTTTAATCTTTTCGATGGATTCGGCGATGGCTTTGCGGAAGATCTTTTAA
The DNA here is from genome assembly GCA_028554975.1 of Himalopsyche kuldschensis. Classification (NCBI taxonomy): domain Eukaryota; kingdom Metazoa; phylum Arthropoda; class Insecta; order Trichoptera; family Rhyacophilidae; genus Himalopsyche; species Himalopsyche kuldschensis. The sequence goes on from JAHFWI010000005.1 coordinate 7,574,124, forward strand.
TAAATACCTTTGATTATTCTACGTACTGTGCTGCTATTTGTAACACACGTATCGTCAACATTTAACATTTGCTTACAGTGGTCCGTGGCGCAGTGGCAACGGCTTTGACTTGCGTGCCGAACCGCCCGGGATCGATTCGATTTCTGTCGATAAATCTGTTCAACGGCATGTTGTTGAAAATCCCTTCCCACCTTTCCGATCCCAAAGAGCGATGCATAGTGACAGCGATTAGCTAATCACTAGTCCTGTCCTAGTCCTCGTATCCTTTCCGATCCCTACTCTCTTCGGAAAAGAGAGGTTGAGCAACTGAGTAACAAACAAACCTCACAAAGTGTGAGGAGTCGATATACTCCAAGCTCGGAGCGGACATGGATAAAAAAAAATGTATACCAATTATAAATAAGTAATGATATTTCTGTTAAACCTCGACATAACGGACTTAAATTCAAGAGTTGGCACTGCAAACAACTTAGATTATTCTACGTTTTGTGTGACGCATAGTGACTCGTCTTTCGCCTCTTTCCGAGGCATCTTCAGAATTACTATCCCAAATTTTGCTTAAGTAATAATAATTATTTAAAAAAAAAAAAAAAATTATCAAAATAGAATTTGGGATTTTTCCTTTTTACGGGAAGCAAGGAAGGGAGGATAGAAACAAAACGAAAAATAATTATACTTCTAATGACGTTGACAATACAAAATTATTAACTTAAAAGATGCATCAATAGGGAAAGGCTTAACCCAATCGGAAATAAATTTAACAGAGGTGAGCAACCTGTCCTATTTAGGATATTATAAACTAAGCTATTCATTTTTAAGTCCTTTTTTTACATTGTGAAGTATTTCTACATTACTATTCTGGTTGAAACTATGATCGTTTTCTATCAATTGATTGGCTAACTTAGTGTTCTAAGTATTGTTCTGGAGATAATAATGCAAGAAATCATTCAGTCCAATGTTTCTACAAGGCACTAAAATCACATTTATATCATAAATATATTTCGGTCACGTTCCATTCACAAATAGCTTCACAGTCTTTTAAGTATTTTTAATCTCTTAAATGCCACGTTATGTGACAACACCGATAATGTGTTTGAATTATCCAAAACTAGTGTTTGAACAAGTTCAAAATACATTATATTCCCAGAGGGACATTAACCAATGCAACACAACAGTGGTAAACGTCGTTAGTTTCCGCGACGGACTTTACGTCCTCGCAGCATTTTTCAGTTGATAATTGATTCTGTTCAAAGACATGGGTGTTTTTACTGTCCAAAAATTCCTTCTCACGCATTGGATTACATAAGAACGTATCAAGAACGACTAACTAACCACTAATCCTGTCCTAGCTTCATACTTTCTACCCCTACTATCATTGAACTAAAGATAATTTGAGTGACTGAGTAACGAGCAGTTCTCGTATAAATGTTGAGATACCGTTATCAGAAGGTTATATGCTCCAAATTAGGAGAGAACATAGAATAAAAACATTAAATTCCACCCCTTCCTAAATATTTTTTGTGACAGATCAACACTAATATTAGACCGTTTGATATTTATACTGAATTATAAAAAATGTTAATTTTATTTAAACGCGCATCAAATAGTTTAAAATAATATTTTGAGCATCCAAATAGCGACCTCTTTTCACGACTGCTCGAGATTTCAAACGGCCCATCTACTCACTCCGGTTCTGTTTCAAAGACCACAAGACCTGCAAACATATTTACATTCGCTTTTGTGTTATTCTGTTTACAAACTCTTATCGATTTCATTCATAATGGGTAGAATTTTGTTATTAAGTATACCATTGCCAAGGCTTGTTCGGTGGAATATTTATAATAATTATTTTGACATTGGTTGTGTTTTAATTATAGCGTACACTGTAAAAATTTAGATTATTTTTCCACGAATTGTATCACTATCCGTGACACGTGTTTCGCTTCTTCATCTTCAAACTTATCTATTACTATCACCAAGGTTGGTTAAGTAATAGATAAAATGAATGTTGAGATTTTTCCTTTTTACTAGAAGAAGAGAGAGGAAGATAAAAACAAACAAACAACAATTATATAACAAATGCTCGCTGTCACTGTGTAGTTAACGGACTCATAGTGAAGTTTATCACAACAATATTTTTCTACGAGGACTGCTTGTCGCCCACTTTCTGAGCCACTCTTTTTCGGAGACAGTATGGATATAAAGAAAAGCACTCTTGCATAGCTAATCGCTTTCGTGACGTCAAGCTTTTTTTAAAAATTGGATGGGTGTTTGAGGTAACTTTAGACAGCACAGACATCCATATCTACAAACAAATATTAATAAATCGATTGAAAAATTATATTGCCTGGATTGGTATTCGAGCCAGTGAGTTCCTTTGCCTAAGCCAAAGACGTTGACACTCGACAATTGATCCGACCAATTATTAAACGTATTTCTATGTAATAGCAACACTTGATCTCGTTTTTGTCTTTCATTAAAAGTATGGACTACTAAACGTCATATATTAAACCCAACAAAATGAAAATGGAGTCAACAATAGGTTAAGAATCTTATTTGATTCGTTGTTCAATTGATAAAACTGACAGTTTAAGATATTCTAGATTGTTCGTCAGAAAACAAAACGCTAATTCAAATCTTTGTGTTACGACAGGCACCCACTCTATCGGGAAAACCGCAAAACAACAATTTGTAATAATATTGTTTATGCGTCGAATAAAAATTTCGTGTACCAAAAACGTGAGCTCGGCAAATGGGATTCTGATTCTTCGAGAGCAAAAAAAACTAATTACGTTTTTGCAAAACAAAGTCAAGGACGGAATCAATATTTATTTATTTGGCGCCTGTAATGTCCGAAAGTAGATTAATGTATACAATACGTAATATTAAATGAAATGTCAAGACCAACAACTAACTGCCTAGTATGGCGATTTATTTTAAATATCTTTTTTTGCGTATGGCAACTCATTTAACCGCGCTGCTGTCAGATTGCAGAAAGATCTCTGTTATTTTTTTAACCCATATCTAAAATCAGACGGAACATGTAGGAGAGTGACGTGCCAACTCATCTTTCATATTTATTTAATCAAAACTGGTTTTTTTAACTTCTTCATCCACTAGTGAATGTATTGATGAAAAAAAATACCTTTTTAAATGGACTTTGAACACAGCTTAAACAATAATAGTTTATTGTATTGACTTTACTTATTTAAATATCGTATAAGTATGTAAATACTAACCTACTTGAACATAAATCACTCGAGAGTATAGACAACTTCTTAATATATGTAGTGTTAAAAATCATATAATAATTCTTCAATGTTTGATTATTTATTTACAAAACTTAGTCAATAATTCTAGTCAATCCAGTCGTCAAACGGTTTTGGGCTTTTGTTCTTCTTGGCAAAGCGACTCGAAAATCATGACTCAAAGACGTTGCTGTCTGTTTTGTTCCATCCATTCATCCTTTTCCCGTTACTAAATACTTTGTATTAGAAAAGAGATTGGAAAAGTGTGTTATTTTTTAACATGTTTTCCTTCTTTCATTTGTATATTTGAAAGGAGAAGTGAAATGACTGCCATCTGTTGAGAGTTTCCATTTACAGTCAATCTGTTTCACATTCGGATGCTTTACTAAATTAAGATCAGTTGAATTTTGATGCACTCTTTGAAATCAATTTTACTTTTGATTTACACTACATTAAGATTAAAAAAAAACACAAAATAGTTTGCCAATAAGTCAATTTAATATTTAGCTTCTTGTTGTTGATAGAAATAACAGTCGGAAATTTTGAAAAGTTTGAACTAATTTAATATGTCAAATTTGGCTTGTGGCCGCATTGATAGGGTTGATATTTAATTGAATACACATAAATAGGAAAATTAGGGGAAAAAAGTGACGATATTAAACTTTTTTTAGTCGGAGTCGGAGTCGTGTTTTTGGTCAATGTCGGAGTCGGACTTTTTTGACCTACTCCACAGCCCTGACTTAAAGAAAAGAAAAATAGGAAAGAAATCAATACAACACAAATACACCCATGCCTTTGAACAGTATTCGAAAAATCGACTGAAAAATTCGGCTTATACTTGGACTCTAACCCGTCAATTCCGTTACAGAATACATCGACGTTGATCACTGCACCACGGATCGATCCAACGATATATATTATACATTTATATCATAGGTTCCTTACCTTTTTCGGGTGGCGACATCTTTTTATAAAAGCCATATGACCCGCGACCCCGATGCAATTGGCAAAGGCATTTTTAACAAGGTAGTCACAAAAAACAACGAAAACGCATTACGGTAAATATTTTTTTAGTTTACTGTACAAGTTGGCGACCCCACAAAAAACCCGTCGAGCCATGGGTTGGGAACCCGTGATTAATATGATACTACACTTAATGACAGCTATAATTAGTAGCACCAAAGATCAAAAAACGCATTATTTTAAATGTGAGCAATGACTTTCTTTTTTAATATAATAATAAAAAAAAATATCATTTATTTTTGCATAAATTTTCCGATAAAATAATGTTTTCGTACTTAATGATCGATTTATTTATTTTGTTATTTATAGAATAAAAATGATTGCGGGGGTCGGGTGGGTTAAAAAAATATGTACTTAATTTAAAAATAATGAGTTTTTACAATACCACTTATCGGAAACACTGCAAACAATCGCAATTTATATAAATTGATTCAAGCAAGCAATACTTTTTTTATCAGAGTAATATTTTATTTTTAATAGATGCATTCAATCACAATTGAAAAAGTGCAACAAATTTTCAATGCATTTATTCGAATAGTACAACGCTAATCAAATTTATTGATTGAGTCGGCATTTACTTGGTAGAACTCCATTATAATACGGTAAGAAAAATAACAATGTATTTTAGTTCTAGATAAATTATTTTATTTTTAATTTATGTAGAACTAAAATACATTGTTATTTTTCTTACCTTATTATAATCAAATTTATTTTTCGTTTTACATTGATTTGAAATTTTAAATGATTTTTTTTCGAGACGGCTAAATATTTCATAAGGTACTAGCCGGTACCCGGCAAGCGTAGCAATGCCACTCAAATAAAGAAAGTGTTTGTGTTTATTGAAGTGCTTTCGGATGCACAATATTTTAGATAAATAATTTCACTAACATTGATCGGTATCGATGACATTTTCCGTTTGACATTTGCTCTTTGTCTTTTGCCGATTATCTACATGCGCCACCTACTGAAAGTTAATTGTACAATGCATATAACCTTTGCGCAAGTGCAACAATAAATTGTCAAAATGAACGGTATGTCAGCGCATAAAATATACAAAAACATTGATTTTATAAAAAGATCTACTGTAAGTTAATTTTATGCAAAAAAACATCCGCGAAAGTGCAAGCAAAAAGTTTGCCAAAAAAGTATGACAGCGCATAGGGTGCGAACAAACAGACAATCAAATATCGATATTAGATAGCACATTTGATTGAATCATCACGCCATGTATTTTCAATATTATTTCAAAATCAATTAAAAATTACAACTATTGATTTACAAAAGGTGAATGCAATCCTTAGTACGAATTAATTAAGCAATTGCATAGTTGCCCTGAGCAACAGCTACAATAACTAAAAAAAAATATCCGTAGATTCTACATCGCATCAAAATAAGGTTTTCCTACATTTAACGCAGATACTTATATTCAATATAAGCAATTCCTATGTATTATTGATTTTTTATCTAAAATTCTACGCCTTAGCAATATTAAAAGATATGAGTATCGTATACCGTTACTAAATCGAATTGTCCAAATGCCCGTGATTTTGTTTTCACAAGCCAAGGGCACCTGCATGTCTGGTGACTTTTAAAATAATAATAGACACTTACCATAAATGCTAATGACAGCATATTATTGCAGAACTTTTCACAATCAGGGCTACCAACACACGGAATAAAGATCGCTCGGTTTTCGTAAAATTAAACCGTTATATTTTCAAAAGAAAATGTTTAATATTATCACTCAATTAAATTCCGAAGAGGCCAATTCCAGTTTCGTATTTTGATCGTAAACGCTTTGAGATTTTGTTTAAATCTGATAAATACTATGTTTTTTTACACAATTTTAATTATTCAAATTATTAACGACAAGTGTATTTTTTTATGTAAATAAAACACATTATATCGTTCTATTTCAATATTGCTTGCAGTGACGGCTGGTGACGGGGTGTTGGGGGGTGCAAAGGAATATTCAACCATTTTTGCAAGAGTTCTTTCCTATTCATTGGATTTTAAAACACTTCTATAGCATGGACTTTCAATTCAGATGTTCGCAATACCAACTGTTTCTCTTCCGTAGTACGGAAAAATAGTTGATACTTCCTTTTGCACCCCCCAGCACCGCGTCACCAGCCGTCACTGATTGCTTGTATATGAGTATTTTCAACTGACGGTGCTGAATGCTCGCGATGGACGCAACCGGTCCTAATCTAAATAAATGTAATGTGGAATAAGTACAATTTTTTTTTACTATTTTTCCACGTAATACTTTTCCATATAGTGCTCACCAGGGCTGTGGAGTCGGTCAAATAAGTCCGACTCCGACTCCAGCATTTACCAAAACCACGACTCCGACATTGACCAAAAACACGACTCCGACTAAAAAAAGGTTAATATTGTCACTTTTCCCCCCTAATTTTCCTATTTATGTGTATTCAATTAAATATCAACCCTATCAATGCGGCCACAAGCCAAATTTGACATATTAAATGCAAAAATAAAAAGTTTTCAAAATTTCCGACTCCGAGTACGACTCCGGCCAGAACGCCGCGACGACTCCGACTCCACAGTGTTACTTCTTGATGGAAAAGCATTACTTAAACACATTTATTTTGTAGTAATATTTCCACATAAAATCTTATAAAGTGCAAGACCGGCTTCGTTCATCGCGAGCATTTTCTGCTGAAAATGTCAGTTAAAAAGCTTGAGATAAGCGAAACCGGCCGTGATCTAAATAGATTTACCGTGGAGTTATTCCAAAAACGTTTCATTAGTTTTTACATTAAAATTAATAAATATTCCTGTTATTCATCTGATAAATTTAAATAAGTCATTCGCTCTTTGACTATAATGGTTAAGCTAAAGTAAAATTGTTTTTTTTATTATGATAAGGAAAACAGTAAAATTATTTCATCGTTAAAAAAGGAAAAAATAGCTTTAACAACCCTGCCATCACTTGGTAATTGTATTTTCCCCGCTGCATTCTCAAATAATTAAATGAATGAAATTGCATAATAAGCAACATGCAGCTGGCAATTAATCAAATTGTCTCTTGCCTATAATGCATGGTTACATCAATCTAATTAAAAAATATATATTCATCAGTCGTTTCCACGTGCCCACAACGTGTCCATCTTGCACAACCAGGCAAAAACAACCTGAAACTATCGTTCATAACTGAATTGAAATGATTACTTTGTTATTCCACGTATTGTGTTAGCAGCGGAAACGCAACTTTGAAACTTAGTGGGTGTACATCCTATATGCTGATGTTATCCTGAAATTGTAATTATTTGAATGAGAAGGGTTGCAAGAATCTTGGCAACACACAATTAGACAATACATACCCACTTAAGCCGATGATACATGTCATATTTCGTAAAAATATGAATGTTTTTATTGATAGTTAGAGAAGGAGTGAAAAACATGTCGGATGCTGGTGATCACGTGACACGGGCGTTTATTACAAAATATCGATTATTTATGTTTACCATAATTTAACTTAACAGAAGGGTATACAAATATAATATGCGACTGAATTAGTATTGCTGAATTAGCCAGTGTTGCCAGCATTTAATTTGAAGAAAAATATTATTTGAATTTATCCGTTCGTCGGGTCCGTGGTGCAGTGGTCAACGTCGTTGGCTTCCGTGACGGACTTTATGGGTTCGAGTTCCAGCACGAGCAGATTTTTTTCGGTCGATTTATCGATTCTGTTCGATGGCATTGTTGCTTAAAAGAGTGACTATCTAACCAAGTCTTGTCCTAATCGTCTTGTTTCTATCTTTACTCTCATCAAACTAATGAGAGGTTGAGCAACTGAGTAACGAGTAGTTCACGTAGAAAATGGATAAGGAGTCCATATGCTACAAAATGGGAGCGACCATGGATAAAAAAAACATAAATATATAGATCATTTCATATAATATATTTTATCAATATATTAATTGCAAAACGCGACAAACGTGTAAGAAAAAAAAAGATAGCGTGACGGATTTCACGGTTTCGAGTCGATAAAACGACATTTAATTTGATGGCATGGGTTTGTTGTCTAAAAATTCCTTCTCACCCATCCTATCCTGTAAGCAAAGCGTAGCGAGAACGACTATCTAACCACTACACCTGTCCCAGTCTATCCTAACTCTCATCGAATTGAAGAGAAGTTAGGCGACTGAGCTGCAAACATTTCTTGTAGAAAAAATATGTTTTGGTTACTCCAATGGGAGCCCATATGCTCTGCATTTGGAGCGAATAAACATGTGTACAATATTCTGACTCCGATAATAGTTTTATCATAATATCAAAACTACTCAAATAAATAATAGATATATAGTAAATATAATAATATCTCTTCATGTTGTATTACCAGCACTGAAAGCAGTTCAAGCCGGATTATTCAATTTGCTTCCTACATTATTTTGTAAGCAATTATTAATAAATGCCATGATCATAGTATCTCCACTGCTGTCAAATGAATAATATAATTGTAATTATAATATTCTCAGGATATAATTTTTAGTATATGGTTCACTTTATTATCATTAGAATACATGCTATAGTATAAACTGCGTTGATGTGATTAAAAAAAATAGCTACAAAAACAAATGAATGTTAATACTCGTTTTTTAAGTGTTGGAACACAGAAAATTTTGTTTTAACTGTTTTAAATTTGGAACCTTTTTTTGAAATCGGGCAATGACAGTTCATGCGATATAAATATTTTTGTTTGTGTCGTTTTTTTACTCTACTGATAAAATCTCTTATTTTCAATAAAATATGAATATATTAAGACCCTTTTACTTGCCGTTGGGTAATGCACAAACTTCTTTGTGAGTTTGCAGATGTTTTATCGACCTGTGACAATATATACCTGTCAATACTGTACGTGTATTGTCTGCAAAATCTCCAACTTCTCCCAACAGTCATGTTTTTCGCATTATACGTCAAACACGCTTCCATTTTTATAAATAAACGAAAAAGGTAAAATCCATTTCATTAAAATGTATAATTGAGCAGATGGACAATGCAAAACCAATAAAAGAACCAATCTAATCTTTATCACGTGCTAAGATTAGATATTTTATTGGACAACTATATCACATTGGATCAACATAAATGCATTATTTATCATAGTTAATTAACATACACAATAAACATCTTCTAATACTAACGTACAACTCACGTGATTCTAAAACAACAATATTTTTCAAGATCAATCGATCGAGGTTAGGGGATTTACCTTTTTTGTATAAAATTTTATTATTATATTTTTTTTTAGTTAATGAAAAGCTGAAATGACATTATAAGTTTATGATAACATGTTAATTCATTCTTATTCATTACATAAAGCATTTAATTAATTGTGTTTTAGATTTTAAATATAGAAAAGTCTAGACATATAAAATTCAACAATTTTTGTTTTAAAATCTATTAAAAACAATATGCAGTCGTAGACAGTGTGGCACTTCTATCGTGACTATTGATACTGTATTTATTAATCTTACCATCGCCATACTGAGTCGCAGATAGTGCTACGAATTTTGTATTTCAGCGTAGACCGTCTACGCCACTTGTAGAAAACTGCGGTTTATTAATTTATCGTGTTCACTCACACTCCATTATAGCGCGGTGGAAAAATAGAATTTATTTCAGTTCTACGAAAATTGTATAATGCAATATTTAGTTGATAACTATTTCGGTTTTCGCCTTTCTTATCCTAATATACTGGTGTAGAAAAGGTACACAACACATCTTCTCATATATTCTTACATCCTAATTTTATATTGAAATAATATATTATTGAATAAGACAAACTGATGAAAGCAAATCTTGGTTTTTATTGAGTGCTTATGAACGTAAATTAGTTGATTTAAGAAATTAGTACATTATCCAAATCGGGCGTTTTTATTAAATTTACGTATATTTTGTAAAACATTATTTAATATTATTTTTTTGTATCAAGGGAACAAAGTCAACTTTTCCATTAATAAATATTTCGGTGCGTAATCTTTAATGTCAAACGTATTGTTTTAATTACATTTTTTAATATTATTTGTACAAAAATCATGTAAAATCTGTTCTTCGTTTACTTGGCGTGAGAATTCATTTTGTTTTTGGGTTCCTCTAGCTTCCGTTTCCGAAAACTTCAAACTGTTCTTTTTTTAAATAACCATCGATAATATTTAAGTAGTTCCTTACTAAAGCGCAGTTTCTAATGTGTCAATTATATATTATACTAATAAACTGTATTTCTGTTCACAGACGCCCTTCATCTTGAAACCAGTCAACGGTTCCTCGATCTTTGAAGACAAAACACATTGTCGAAAACGGCAATCGAAATGGTGAAGAAAAGCCAGAGCCCCCAGCTGAGGGGCTATGTGAACGGGGGCCTAAGTGGGTCTGCGCAGTCCGTGGACTCGCCAGCGGAGCCCCACGGAGGCCTGCAAGGCAGCAATGAACTAATACGTGAGTACCATGCAAAACTATTACATCCTATAAGAATACTAATTAATCGACTTCTTACCCTGATAATTTCTGTGTAAAAAGAAGATCAGATTGTTGGGTCCGCGGCGCAGTGGTCAACATCGTTGGCTTCCGTGACGGACTTCAAGGGATCAAGTCCCAGCACGTGCAGCATTTTTAAAGCCGATTTATCGACCAAGTTCGAAGTCATGGGTGTTATCTAAAAATTCCCTCCCATCCTTACAATCCCGAAAACCGGCGACTGTCAAGAGCGATTAGCTAACCACTAGTCTTCGTATCCTTTCAATAACTACTATTTTCGAAAAAGAGAGTTTAAGCAACTGGGTAACAATCAGTTCTCGTAGAAAAAAGATATGTCGGTCCTAGCGATCAGGGTGCCCGTGTTCAATTCCCGGCGAAGTCGGATTTTTTCATTTGAAAAAAAGAGATCTTGGGCTGGGTGTATGTTATTTATCGTTGATTTTGTGCACAACTGATACATTATTTATCATCAAGTTAAAATCTCGTATAAATTTCATAATTAAGAATATTCGGTGCATTGGCGTAAGCTGTAATGTCAAATATTTTTTATTCTTTTAAAAATAAAAATCAAATATGTCGAGATAAACTCAGTGAGGAGTCCACACGCTCCACGTTGGGAGACATACGGACGTAGATAAAAAGAGAGGTTGAACTACTGACTAACAACCAGCTCTCGTATAAAAAAAATATGTTCGGATACTTCCATTGGAAGCGTAAATCATAGAGCGTAAAAAAAGCAGATACACGACAGAACATTTCTCTTTGAAATAAATTCTGATAAAATTCTACGGTAGATTAATTTAATAATTTCTGAAATGAAATTAATAGCTTCGAATCTTTTTCAACCGTAGTCTAATATTGCATACGATTCGTGCAATTATACAATATTAAAATATTCCTCGCGAACGTCATGACGAGCTAATTTTTTTCTTTTTCCATTCCGCTAAACTCAGCGTTATTAGATCTCAAGTTATCAAATGAAAACCGCTGACTAAATATGTTCTAATTCTTTTGGAATGTCGATTACTGTTTGACAAATGTCATCTTTTATTTACTTTCACGCGAGATGACAGTAGTTGACAAATTGCATAATTTATCGACGTTTGCGTTATTGTTTAATGATAAATTAGCATTCCTAATTTGAAAAATATTCAAATTTTAAATGGCTACATTATTCTTGTCATCTGCACATTTCTGACAGTTTGTTACGAATTTATCTATGATCACATTGCTTGGTTTATTCTGTTTTTTTTTTAGACGGAAAACGGGAAACTGTTTGCTATGCTTTAAAGCGGCTCGTGGGTTGAGTTTATTATTCTCTCGTAACAGGTATCTGGAGTAATAATACTATTAATGAGTCAGTTTTCTTGTTAATTGTAGTAAATACTGCATTCGATTATATGACATCAAAACATGTGATTATATTATTACGTCTTTTATCATAACTAGAACAAAGTCTTGTCATGAAACGACACATGTCAAATTTAAATTCAAAATAAAATAACCTTATTTCATTCTTAAACTTAAATATTTTCGTTAATTTTAACCATGTCCACTCCCAACGTGCATGTGGACTCCTCACGAGGAAAATATCAACATTTATGTTTTCTACGAGAACTGTTTGTTACTCAATTTCTCAAGCTCTGTTTTTCAAGAGCGTAGGAATTTGAAAGGATACGAAGACTAGTGCTTAGATAATCGATAATTATTAGGAATTAGGGATTTTTAGCTATACGCAAGCCTTCAAACAGGATTGATAAATTGGCTGAAAAAATCAGCTCGTACAGGGACTCGAACCCAGGATGTCCGTTACGGAAGCCGAAGACGTTGAACATTGCACCAGTGAAAATATAATTGAGTCATTGAATAACGGTTTTTTTTATATTTAGAATATACCTAAAATGGTCACACTAATAAATAGTTCAATGTTGCCGTTCTAAAAATAAAATATAGTTTTGTAGAAAACTTATTCGGTCGATTAGTTCTTTAATTAAATGCTGCTTAGCCAGCATCTATTATGCAATCTGCATTGTCTAATAGGGAAATGATTTCGCTCCATTGGTTTTAGACAGGCAATATTTTTTTTTTGCACCTTGCCACATAAATAACAATACAATATTGAATGTCAAGTCGTTGACTTTGATGATTGCCGAGGGAAACCTTGGCGCGGTGAAGATTGCATGTCGTTCTGTGTCAGTAGCACCCGGGTTCATATCCACTACGCAACATGCAATCGACAACTATGTGGACCCGTATATTACAATATTTCCAAGGCTGCTTCATTGATTCATTCATTCAAATGATGATTCTAGTTTATTTTCTGTTTTTCTGAGAATGTCTACACCGAACCAGCTACGGGAAAGATGTTAATTTCTTTCAAAACGGACGGTCAGGCCACCAAAAGAATGATTCCCATTCCTAGATGGTTCATTTGATTTTTTAGGGTTTGGTTATCTGACTTGTATATCTGTTATACTTTCATCCCTTCCCACAGAAATATTAGCTAACGACTAGTCTTTGTTCTATCTCATCCTTCTCTTCCTTACCTCGTTTGAAAATATAAACTGATCCAAAGACTTTAATACTATTCTCATAGAGAAGCGTTGTTAAGATGTGCAATTAGGGATCCACAATGGGCTTAAACCAGAAGAAATCTTTTAATCTTACTTTTTTTAAACTTATGTTTTAATTATTATCGGTTGGACCCCGCGGTCTAGTGGTAAGAGCTTTGCCTTAGCGATCAGGTGGGCCCGGGTCCAAGTGCCGGCAAGGTCAGATTTTTCCAATTAAAAAAAAGATCTTTGAATGGGTGTATGTAATTTTTCGTTGAGTTGTTCCCAACTGATTCGCTATTTATCATCGTGTTTATCTAGTATGACTTTCAGAATTTAAAATATTTGGCACATTGGCTGTTCCGCGCTGTAATACCAAATATTTTATTTTATACAATTCAAAAGAAATAGAAACTTCTCGTACAATTGTAAAATAGTTTTATACATTGTGTTTCATTATTTATGATACATATTTTATATTAATACTTAGAATTGACAATTTTATTATTGCTTGTTCGGTTTTACGGTATAATTTACCGCTGTTTTGTTTGAAATCAATAAAATGTTTATTTATTGTCCGTCCTCGCCACTCTAGCCTGTTAAGATCGATGTTCGATATTCAATTGTATCATTACTCGCCCAGCTCCTTCCGACATTTCATTGCACTTGTCAAACACAAAATGGAGGTCACGGCCTCCATTTTGTGTTGGTGTTCGGAGCACGCATCCCAAAATGTAAACTTCAAATGAATTTTGTTTCTTTTTCAAGAGCAATGAACCTGTTATCTTATCACTGACAGAATAACAATTTTAATTAGTTTTTTATTGTACACCTGTCTTGAATAAAATCATCAACAAATGTTTGCGGGACAAATTGAAACTGTATTAATTTGTTCAATTGAATTGACATATCTTTGGTTATTAAACAATAGTAAAACATTTTTTGTACTTATTCCACAATTGATCAGGACCGTTTCGCTCATTGCAGTACTTTCATCTGAAAGTTGAAAGCTAAAAGTTTCAGTTTGAGTTGTTGTTTACGGAAACAATTTTCTGATTAAGCATAACACTCATTTCTATATTTATATATGTGTATATCAAATGCTTTATTTACCGTAAACACTATAGGAACTAGTGATATCACTTAATCATTACAATTTTACGTAACTGTGAACAAGTTATATGTTCAAATCACGAATCATTTCAAAATAATAAAAAAAGCCAAGTGACGTGAACACAGCACAATCGTCCATAAAACGTCCGCTTGGAGTGCGCAAAATAGCATACCTTTTTTATTTTGCAACTTAATCCCACTCGGGATTGCCAGTGAGAAATATTTCGTTTTAATAATTTGTAAACAAAATTACGAACTGTTAAATCTAATCATTATAATCAAATAGAAAGTAGTTTGTGCCCACACAAAAAAAAACATTATGATTACTGAGACGTGTCTATGAAAATAAAAAAATAAATTACATATTATATTAATCTTAATAAACCAATAAACTGGCCACAAATACGTCATGCCAATTTTGGAAATCATTATTATTGATTTGCCGAAGATAATTTTGCGCATGGCAATATAATTGCGCAAGTGTGATACATAGTTCTTTTTTGTGTGGTTTATGCCAGTGTCGTCCGGGTTTCCTAAAAAGGGGGGCATATTAGAAATAGAAACATAGAAGAAAGTCCTAACGTCACAGACAACTATACTTTTGAACACAACTTTACTTTTAGACTTTTGAATTTTGAAAAAAGTTGTTTCAACTTGGCCCGTCTGAATTTACGCGCCGAGGAGAACTTAACCCCAAACTGGTCCGAGCGAAGCCGGGTAGCAATACTAGTATTACATAGTTATGAGATCTTCAATTATACAATTACCATAACACAGCCGTCGTAGATGTTATAGCCAGGGCAGGGCTGTGGAGTCTTTAAAAAAACACGACTCCGACTCCAACATTGACCAAAAACACAACTCCGACTCCGACTAAAAAAAGCTTAATTTCGTCACTTTTTTCCGACCTTTCCTATTTATGTATATTCAATTAAATATCAACTAACCAATCCGACCGATAGCCAAATTTTACATATTATTTGTAAAAATAAAAAGTCATTAAAATTTGTGTGAGATGAGTTGTAATATGACAAAATGTGAATATTTAACATGTCGCAAATAGAGAAAATACCAGGGCTGTGGAGTCGGAGTCGGAGTCATCGCGGCGATTTGGCCGGAGTCGTACTCGGAGTCGGAAATTTTGAAAAGTTTGAACTTTTTATTTTTG
This sequence comes from Himalopsyche kuldschensis, assembly GCA_028554975.1. Classification (NCBI taxonomy): domain Eukaryota; kingdom Metazoa; phylum Arthropoda; class Insecta; order Trichoptera; family Rhyacophilidae; genus Himalopsyche; species Himalopsyche kuldschensis. Next base: position 7,589,732 of record JAHFWI010000005.1, read on the forward strand.
CATTTTATATGTCAAATTTGGGTGCATTGATAGGGTTGGTATTTAATTGAATACACATAAATAGGAAAATTAGGGGGGAAAAAGTGACGATATTGAACTTTTTTTGGTCGGAGTCAGAGTCGTGTTTTTGGTCAATGTTGGAGTCGAAGTCGGAGTCGGACTTTTTTTCACCGACTCCACAGCCCTGGAAAATACGTTTCTTTCTGAATAGAAATCCATTTCAAAGAAGTCTTCTTAAATGCTGTAAAACAATAAAATCATGATGAACAAAAAAGTAATAATTATTTTTTACATACAGTTCTTCAGATGACAGAAACTTAAATTAATACAGATACTATAATCACTACGCCAGGATACTTAGGCTATGTCTGCACCCAACCTTGCAATAAGTTATACAGGAAATTGAGAGCCGGCCTATCAGGCTTGAAATAGTAACAATGTGATTGTGAAGGGACGGAAAATGTAAATTGACAGCTGTTTTAAGAACAAAAACAATAAAAAAGTTAGCAATATCGATGGGTGACAATATTATATATTCTGTTTTTAGTGAAACTAAAACTTAAGCCAACACGTTTGAAGGACGCCCCTGGTCCGTGTTTATGTGCAGTCCATATGATCAAAAAGATTTTATTACCATCTCACAGCAGGGGCGGATTGTTGGGTATTTTTTTTCGATTGGCCCACTTTTAAATTATGCAAATACCCAGTTGATATTTGTGTAATTTTTTTTATTATTTCGGCGTAGGTGTATTTTGGGAAATAGTATAAAATAGACGAAAAAAAACTTACTTTGTATTTCATCAGAGTAATCTTTTTCCTGTAATATTTGATGTTTATCTAAACATGATTTAGTCGACAGTTTGTTGCGATTTAAGTATCATTGAAAACCGTGGCTATAAACTTAAATGAATTATTAATAATCACAAAATTATTGCGAATCTGTTTATTTATTTGCTGTCATGTTTGTAATACATCATCGGGTCCGTGGTCGAGAGGCCAAAGTCTTATTTTAGGGCTTCCAATCTCATGACCGGATCCCGAATACCTGATGAGCCCCGGTATTAGAAAACATAGTTCAGATTTTTTCGGGATTTATTTATTTATCGATCACAAAAAATTATAACAAACAAAATACATATGTATATGTGGCTCTGCAGTACCTTTATTGTCATCCTGTTTCCATGACAATTTGGAACACTCTTCTCGCTTCACAAACTGACGACCCCTGGCTATAGCTATTCCACCCCTGGCTAAAAGTGTGTTAAATTACCACAGAATACATCATTTTTTATTTTTTGGCAAACGGCCAAACGAATCTCTTAAATAATTACCTTTTTTAACGCGACCTTTATGTAAATCGGCACACCGATCGATTTGCATAATTTGTATGTGCACTTATTGTCAAATCGAAGGCCTGTCGTCTCTCATTATATTTTTTTTATATTGTACCATTTTCGGTAATTTTTCTAGCGCAATAAATGAATATTCATAACGTTATGTAAAGACAGAAACATATTTGTTTGAAATGAAAATTATTCCGCCATCGGTAGACGCTGCCTGAATTTATTAACATATCCGTCAGTTTCAAATTAGTGTACGTGAAATATCGCAGGAAAACCACATTACGGTAATACCTCACATTAAATAAAAGTATCATTTTACACAATCTTCAAAAGGAACAAAAAAACACTACATTAAATGTGACAGCTTAAAGCAAAAATAATTGGCCTCACAATAGTCCAAGATTTTAATAATGTTAAAAAAATAGATTCATTAATAATAAAAAAGCATGTTAACCACTTGTAAAAGCAGCATATAAAAGGCATTGATTAAAGCCGATCTAAACACTTATTCTTATCCAATATCGCGAAAATGTGCGAAATCTTGACGCAAGTTAGGTTAGGTTATATCAATACCAATAAATGAAAAATCTTCATTATTGTTGAAATAGATGGTCATGTAACTGATATGCGTTATGTTAGATTACGCGTCGCGTACTAACGAGCGCGGATAAGAGATATCATAATGAAATCCCTGTTTTCAATAATCGATGTATTTTAAAATTGAAGCTGATCCAGATAAGGTATTTAAATTTTAAAAATAAATATTTAATTCAGTTAATCGCTCCAAAGTGGTAGCGCATATATCGTACGTCACTGGCGTCTGGACACCTTTCCTCTTTATGTGTATTTAATTAAAGATCATCCAACCAATCCGGCCAATAGTCAATTTTTATCATATTATACATGTTATATGCATAAATAAAAGTTCAAACATTTCCTAAGTTTTTCACGACTCCGACAAAGGCCAAAACACCGTCACTCACGACTCCGACTCCACAGCCCTGGTTAACTGATAAAATTATTATTATACTGCTTGCGTAGCTATGTAGGTGTGACATCGTAAACTCCAATAATTGTTTAAATAGTTTACTTGGAATGATTTTTATTTACTTCTTTTGTTGTTTTTATTGCTGTTTTTTTTTTAAATAAGATTGTTGAAATATCTAATTGTTAAATTAAAAATAAAAATATTTTACCATGAGAAATAACAGTTTTTATGCAATGTTTTTATAACCCGAAACATGTTTCGAGTGTCTGTCAAAATTTAAGAAATTTACCAGCTGCTCAAATTGTTTTTTAACTCTGATATAATCGTTGCGAAATTTTTCGCCAGTAAATTTCTCTTTAACAGTCGCAGCTCCGAAAATAAACGTAGCATGCTATTATTAACAGTGGAGGTTTAAAAGAGTTGTTTCCGGAAAGATACAACATACATTTCCATGTATGCCAAGTATCAAAAATGTATCGTTGTCTATGGATATTTAAAAATAATAACTTATTTGAATCGTTCGAATTTTGAACAAAAATAAACGGTGTTCATTGTTTGATTCTATTACATACTTATTTAGTTTTTAATAAAGCCGGGAACTTTTAGATCTCCCTATTATAATAAGATTCTTTAATTCGTATTTTACTTGCGGTTTTTATATCTTAGGATTTTGATCAAAGGTGCTTGCGTTTGATAAAAACTATTCAAGTTCAATCGTGCACTTGTAAAATATGAAAATACCGAAAGAAGAAACCAGGGTAGTTAGCAGTGACGGCTGGTGACGGGGTGTTTGGGGGTGCAAATGAAGATTCAACCATTTTTGCAAGAGTTCTTTCCTATTCATTGGATTTTAAAACACTTCTATAGCATGGACTTTCAATTCAGATGTTCGCAATACCAACTGTTTCTCTTCCATAGTACGGAAAAATAGTTGAATCTTCCTTTTGCACCCCCCAGCACCCCGTCACCAGCCGTCACTGGTAGTTAGCGATAAAACTCACAGAACAGTACAAAATTCCAACGAATTGTACTAGGATGATCCGAAAGTTTCCGGCTTTATTTAACTAAATATGTATGCAATATAATCTCTGTACATTTTTCAGAATATTTAATTAACTCGAATCACAAAAAAATATCTGATTTTTTTTTGTTTAACCGTTATTCATTTGTCAATTCGTTACCTTACTTTGAAAAGGTTCTAATAGACATTTTTGCCTAAAATGACCTTTTGGTCGGAAAAGCTTGTATTTACCGCATTCTATCGTACATATAAATTTCATAATTATCTATGGTTGAATAACGGAGTTGCACTGCATCTGCAAACTTTTTTTACTAAATTTATTGTTTCAGTTGTGAAAAAATATGCTTAAAATATGTAATTTGAAACATTTTTACTTGCTCATTGTTAAAAGTGTATTTCAATCAACGGATCTTCAAACGCTCATATCTCAAAACAGTGTCAAGAGCAGTTAGAAGCCTTTCAAAGTAAGGTGTCGTGTTGTCAATTTTCCATCAATTTATGGATACGGGTTCAAAGCCACGGATTTCCGTGACGCCACAAACGTCGATGATTGTACACCATTGATATAAATATAATAACAGTTTGCCGTTTGTTTATATGATTCCAGTTACCGATGACTCTCCCCCTACTTCTTGGAAGGAGTGCTGTCAAACTGTGATACCCTGGACGAAGAGCAAAGCCGAGAAACTCTTCACCAAGAAAACTCTCTACAAGAGACTGCCTGTTCTAACGTGGCTCCCCAAGTAAGCCCCGCAAATATATTCGTAATGACATATTAAGATCTTTCAGAGAAAATTAAAAGATTTTTTTCGTAGTGTACGGCCTGAGTGGCAGCGTTTTTTTTACAGCGTAGCGGACACACATGTACTACACAAATGCAGGTGGCCTTATTGGTTGAGATCAACGGTCACCAAACTACGGCCCGGCGAAGATTCTAATCCGGCCCTCCCGAATCCTAGATTTTTGTATCCAATTGTAATCTAATATATCTTATTGGATTCCAATTGTAATTTATTTGTCATTCGGCCCACTAAGTTTTCGAAAAATTTAATCCGGCCCGTTTATCAAAAAGTGTGGTGACCCCTGGTTTAGGTAATTGACGAACCGCGCCCGATTCCGCCGCCAACGTTTTTTATAGCCACTGAGGCCACCTGAATTTGTGTAGCACGTGTTTGTCCGTTGCGCTGCACGTTACACTGTGAAAAACGTTCCACTCAGGCCTCACACTAACTTTATTATTCATAAACTGTGATGTCTCTTTGGCCCAATGTTTCATTATGATTTCTTTTCTTTTAGGTATAATACCGAACTAGCCGTTGGTGATCTAATAGCTGGTATCACTGTCGGCCTGACTGTGATTCCTCAATCCCTCGCCTACGCCAATATAGCTGGTCTCCCTCCTCAGGTAAATACAGCATAGTTTAATAACGATGACGAATACTACTTACTTATTATTGTGGTGCAGTGGTCAACATTCTTGGCTCTCGCGACGGACCTCACGGGCTTTAGTCCCAGGACGAGCAGCATTTTTTTGATTCTGTTCGAAGGCGTGTTGATGTTGTCTAAAAACTCCCTCACATCCATCCGATCTTACCAGAGGGACATAGAGAGAGCGACAAGCTAACCACTCGCGCTGTCCAAGTCCTTCGTCGAAAAAGAGAGGCTGAACAATTGAGTGACATGCAGTTTTCGCATTTTTTTAGAAACCATAGCATCTGCTCCATATTGGGAGTGGGCATGGATTAAAAACAAAATTACTTGCTCTTCCCAACCCACCACTGTTTTCCTATCAGGGGTTTATTTTATACGGCAGTATCCAGTGAATTTAAGCGTATCTTCAGCTTTTTTTCAATCCCTCTAAATAAAAGTCAGCCTCTAAGATTTGAAAAATATTCGCTCTCCATCTGACGCCGAAAATTTCATACAATTTGCTTTATTAGCCGTACACGTAAGCAATATTGAATACCTGGCAAATCCTTATTTCTACACTTCTTTTCTTCGGCAGTATGGTCTCTACGGATCTTTCCTGGGAGCTTTTATCTACATCCTTTTCGGCAGCTGCAAAGACGTCCCCATTGGCCCGACCGCCATCGCTTCCCTCATGACCTTCCAAGCAGTCGGCAGCAAGGGATTGGGAGTCGAACATGCTGTACTTCTTACTTTCCTCATCGGAATAATTGAACTTCTCATGGGGGTTCTTGGATTAGGTAAGATACTAAAACTATTGATATCTTATAAAGACTATTGTGGAGTTTTTCTTCCTTGACTATTTATATCCGTCATGTGTTTCATACATTTATCTTCCGTCATTTTTACTGTATCATTGGACCGCAAAGACAGGGCTCGAATACGGCCGGAGCGTTTCTAATCGGCGCACCGTTTTGCGAAATCCACGGAGTAAATAGCGCGCCGTCTCGTAAAAAAATCTAAGCATACAAAAAGTCTATTCTAATTTATTCGTGAATTTTTACATTTCAAGCTCTGTCTATAACTGGAGTCTTGCGAAGCTTTCTCTGACATACTACGACGTGTTAAAAAAAATTGCAACATTTCCTGTTAATTTGTCTCTAAATTGAATATTACTTGCAACATTATGAGTTGGGTGGCTAGACATTCGCGCTCAAAGAAAATGTCACAGACACGTGAGGCTATAGATAATATAGATTATATATTTGCGCACAAATAAAAGTTAAATACATACATATTTCATACTTGCATTCAACATAAAAGCATATCGAATTCAAATAAAAATTGATTGTCGCTTTTCACTTTTTGCGCTGCAGCCATCTAGCGACAATACTCATAACTATATTATCTATGACAGTACATTTCCTGCTATAAATTAAATTAAAACTGCCAAACAAGAAAAAAAAACACTTGTATAATGTTATGAAAGGAATTTTAATGCGTTTTTTTATTATATGAACAATGGCACAATTTAAATTAAATAAAATAATTGCTCAAATTTATTATTAATAAAAAAATTAATTCATACATAAAAAGCACTTTATAATAATTTATGAAACAGAACAAACCGTCATAATCCTTCATTTGACTGAAACTGTTAACAGTTTATTTTCAATATGGATGGTAAATTAATATTCTCGTTTTGTAATTTGCATGAATGATGAAAATAAGGAAGTCTATTGATGATATTACACCTCTATCAAAGTATAAGGAAAGTGATAACTTTGATAGATGAAGTTGTGGTATATTTTCAATATTTAATGTTTTTCCTTCTATAATAATTGACAGTTGACATTGTAAAAGCAAGAAAAAGGTCACATTTCATTATCCACATTGAAGTAGATTAATAAGTTAGAACTAAGTGCCTTTTGATTTTAAATAGCAATGCCTTCCTTGACATTTATTTTTATAATGATTGTTGAACACTTAAACTTGCAGTTTTTGTTGAACCATTTTAATTAATTAAATAAAATATGAAGAATAAAGATGAAGATGGCATTATATGTTAATATGTATGACTCAGTGAAAAAATATTTAGTCACATCTGATCTAGATTATTGGTATGCCGCGCAGACGCCACTGTCATTTGATTAATAAAATTGGGAGAGGCTAACCAATTAACCGTGGAGAGTAGCGTCATACGGCTGATGAAAATCATATGACTGCCGGCTAAGTCGCGGTATGTATGACCCCGGCCAATCACCGCAACAATGTTGATGATGATGCTGCTGTCTTCGGCTCGTTGACGAGGGGGAGTGGTCTCAGAGCACGAGGTCACTTCTTCAATTATTTTTATTTTTTTATCAAGACGGTGTACATTAGTAGATTTTTATTGCTGATGCACTAGACAAGGAAAAATGGACCGAGCCATTTCTTTGCTAGCATTATCAGTCAATAATTTGAAGTACTTTTAATTTATATATACTCTTAACTTCTACAACTCTTATGTCAAGTCTAGCTTGACATTGTTAAGGTAACGCGCAACTTCTATGTTGAGTCCTGCTCGACATTATAAATCTTGGTTGGAAAATTACTTTTCAATAACTTAAAACCATATTTATTGGATGTTAATGTTTGTAACATGTCATAAAGTGGTATATTTCTCGATATTTCATTCAACCATGCTAATAAATACGTAAACCCTGTGATATTAATTTGTCAAACCTATCGAGGAGTTGCTAGAAGGAAAAAATAATATATTTAGGAGTGCAAAGGTTAATCTGGAGCATATGGTTTCCCGGTGAAATATCTCAACTAAAGTACTTGCTAAATAGAAGTTTACCGGTAGATATTTACCGGTAAAGTATAGAACTTGAATATTTAAAGTGCATTTGTATGCGGTAGTATAACGTATGCATGTGTACAATTATTGGACAGGCTGTACGATATAATTTTAATACTGTATGGTGTTTTAAATAGCAACAAAGAAGTAGTAAAGTTCTAAACAAATAAAACATGTTTTTTTGTACTACTTCCATATGTAATTTTATAGAGCATTTTCAGTTGATAAAATTTTACGTAGAATTTGGAAGTCGTACAAAAACAGTTTTAACAGTGAAAGTTGAAACCTAAAATGTGAACTCAGCTAAGTGGTTAATGTAGTTGGGTTTTTGTTCAATGGGTTTGTGATCAAGGAATGGATTACTTCAATTGACCAAAAGTATGTATTTCTTACATTTGTTGGCCTACAGTCTCTGAAAAACAGCCAAAGACAGAAAAATTAGCTCAGATATCAGGCTTTACTAACCCTATTGTGCCCATATGCTTCACATTGTAAATAGCAGTACATAGAGTGGATATTTATTTATTTAAAAATATAATCTTATTAAAGGGACTTGCTTGCTACTAGTCCTGTCCTAGTCATATCCTTTCTAACCCTACTCACATTGAAATATAATGAGAGGTTGAGTGACTGAATATAATATAATACAAGCAGTTCTTGTAAAAAAAAAAATGTTGAGATACCTCCATTAGGAGGCCATAACCTCTACATTGGAAGCGGACATGGACATATTGACTTTGTCGGGGATTTGACTAATAACCATCTTGTTGTTAAGTTTATGATTTTTTGCTTCGACCAAAAACACGACTCCGACTACGATTAAAAAGGTTCAATTTTGTCAGGATATTTTTCCCCCATTTCATCTTTATGCGTATTAAATTAAAGATCAACCAACCAATATGGCCAATAGCCAAATTTTTCATATTTTACATGTTATATGCATAAATAAAAAGTTCAAGCTTTTTCACAACTCCGACTCCGGCCAAAACACCACAACTCCACGACTCCGATTCCACATCCCTGATTTTACCACTAAACCTCAGAAACCTGCTTATATTGCATTGTGATTAAAGAGTGTAAAATAAATTATCTATGGCTTAATAACTTATAATTATAGGTCGTTGGCCTCTTTGCCTACAATTATATTTCATTAAGCCGTTTTGTGGACATTGGCATTGGTGGGGTTATTGGTATGATCATATCGATACGACCAATCAATAAGTGAGTGGCACTGATTTTTAAATAGTCGACATAATGTGTATCAATTGAGCCTGTCAAAATCAATAATGTTGTGTTGTCACAAACAATGAATGTGTTGTGATAGGGAAAAGTCATACGTTTGCACTTTATCGGCCCGATGGAAAATTACTCTACTCATAGTCACATGTTTAGTAAAATAGTTTGCATGGAAGATCTACGAGTGACTTCATTTAATGTCTATGTTATTGGATTGATGATTCAACAATTCTCCGGGAACTATTGTCACTTAAAGTATTTTGACACGAATCACACGGTTTCGTTTGATAGATGAGTTTAATACTGTTTGCCGTAGATTTTTTTAAGCATGTCTGCTCCCAATGTGGAACATAACGATCTACCCCTTAATGCCTTTTATAAATAATTCTAAATACTAACACTTCAAAAAACACATTGAATCATTTTTCTCAAAAGTTTTTCAGTCACTTTTTGCCTTCTTGCTTGGAATGGCAGTACTAATGTAGTTTATCTTGGACGAAGTTCTTGACTGCTTTTACTCAGTTGCTCGACCTTTCTCATTTGAAGGACTCTCTCATTAATAGGACTAGGACATACTCTCGCTACATACATCCATAAATCAAATCATGAAACTGCCAATTATGGGATTCAAAGCTGTAGGCAACGCAAGAGATCATATTTAATAACTAATAATCTATTGACTATTCCACTATACACATTTAGAAGGATAAATATATCACCGATAAAATTAATTAAACGAATCATTAATATTTACTATATGACATAAGTAATTGACAAATTATATGAAACAAAACCGTGGGAGGATAAACAATATAAAATTAAGTCAGTTAAAACAATTATAGGTCAATTTCAAAGTTCAAGCCACAAAGATCAAACCCTATTAATGACATAGTGATAATTAATCAGAGAAATAAAACAAGAGAATAACATTAATAACATGAAGTTATTCCTGTTCTGTTACCAAGGATTGGCCGGTACAACATTGCTTGTTATTAAATATGTCAACATACCTATGCAACACAGATTTTCATGATGCGGAAAAAATCATTTACGGGACTCGTCGATTTTTTCAGTCATGAAAACACTTTGAATTATCAAAGTCTAGCATTGGAATGCTTGAAAGAAAACACTAATAAAATAACTATTTTCATTTACAGGTTTCTTGATAGACTTCGTTTCTGGGCCGGTATCGTCAGGGTTTACGTCGGCAGTCGCTCTCATCATCCTGACATCGCAGATGAAAGATATTCTCAGCATCAAAGTTAAAGGTTCTACGTTCCTCCAGCAGTGGGTGTCCATATTTTCCGAGATTCACAACACTGCACCGTGGGATGTCGTGCTCGGCATTTCCTGCATCATTATTCTTCTTCTTATAAGGGTAAGTTAAATCATCGTTTAAAACAAAGTATTTTAACCATTTCCCTGGCCCAAGATTTCAAAAAATTCTTAAGCATATACCAGCCCTTTAGGGTGAAAGAAATGTAGCTCGATTTTTGCCATTTATGGATGCCACTAGATTCAAAATATTATGTTACACTATGTGTCAAAGAGACATATCAATAGTAAAAGTGGATACGAAGATAGTTCAATACGTATTTATTAAAATAATGTTCTTGTTCATAGATCCACTAAACCCTTAAAACAATACATTAGAATAAATTACTATTTTACTTGAACCCTACTTTGCGATTGATTGCATCTCATTAGTTTATATTTTGTAATGCTAACGTCATTAGTAGTATAATTATTTGTTTGCTTTGTTTTCATTCTATAATCCTTACCGTAAAAAGGAAAATTCCCAAAAATGTATGTGTTGAGTTTTTGCTAACAAGCAATTCTTGATGCACAATGCAATGCATACAAAATATTTTATTTTCAGTGTTTTTGTTGACAAATTTACTTATATTACTTACTATTTTAAATTTAACAAATAAATCAGAAAGCCAAAGCATTGTCTATGATGATAATAAAAAGATAATTTGTATGTGTTAAAATATAGGTAACATTGATTATTGGTGAAACCTATTATTTGGCTCTCGTAAAAAGTAGAAAAAATTTAGTTAGGTTAGGTTAGGTGTCTCAAAGGGGATATGATAATATGAAAGAAAAATACAGCAAGAAGAGTGTGCTTATCTATAATCTATTTATATTTCAGGTTATCGGCATGTACAAAATCGGGCCTGCAGAGGAAGAACTCAAGAGCACCAAGCACCGAGTTATCAACAAAATACTTTGGATCTTCGGTGCCACGAGGAACGCTTTTGTGGTCATCGTCTGTGGACTCATCGGCTATTCCTTTGCATACGATGGCAGTGACCCACCCATGAAATTGATCGGTAAGATTTATCTATTTCTTTAACTGTAATATCATTGTATAGTTAGTTACACTTTCATAATTGTTTTTTTTAGGGTTGTGACATTATTTAAACTTTGTTTTGTTCATTTTAGGTTACATTCCTCCCGGTCTCCCAGAAGTTAAGGTTCCTTCATTCAGTTACGTGAGCAATGGCACTACATACGGGTTTATCGACATGTGCTCCGAGCTTGGTTCAGGCCTCATTGTTGTTCCCCTGATTGGTCTACTGGAAAACATCGCCATTTGCAAGGCTTTCGGTAAATAAATCAATGATTACTTTTTACAGTATTGGTTTTTTTAACATAACCCTTACGGAGAGCACAATTTTGTGCTTTTACTATTTGGCCATCAGATGCAAGATAGCATGTTAATATGATAAAGCCATACTATATTTTCCAAAACACGGACAGTAGAATAAAATTGACCAAATTTCTAGATTACTTTGTAAAATCAATCAATGAAGGCGATGCATCATGGATCAGGACCGGATTCGCGATGAGTAAAACCGGTCCTGTTATATTAAAGTTATATATTTACCTATATTGTGTTTTACTTTCCACCAAGAAGTGACAGTTGACAGTTGAATTAAAAATGAAACATCATTGAGTGATAAATTTAATCTAATATTTTTTTAAAGGGTTTCTTTGAGTCATAATGAATCTAATAAAACAATCAATTATTAAAAATAATGAATGTTTTTGTTTTCGATGGATTTTTTGGTTACTTTTTTTATTACATTTGATTTGGAACTAAGCCACTGGTCCATAAGTTCATTAACCCTCCCCATACTGTGCTAAAAACTTCCGCGAGCTCCGGTGATATGTATTTACTACACCATATGAAAAAGTTATTTAAAAACCGGAAAAATGTGAATATTTCTAGACATTGCTTTGATTGACTATGGTTGAAGTTGAAATATAACAATTTTTGTAATCTAAGTGTCTGAAAAGAAGAAAAAAAACATCGCAATTATGCCGCTCCAGCGTCTTCACCCGTCGGCAGTCGAATTCGTAATGACGAAATGAATGGCTAGTTCGAAGTCGATCACTTCTACGCATGCGCTTTCAGCGCTGGAGCTGAACACCTGCAAGAGTACGCTCGCACTCGCGCTTACACATGCGCATAAATTGGAATACGTTTGTGTGTATGGGTGATTCTTTGCCCAATTCTTCCACTAATTATTTATTTCCATCGCTGCAAATGAATAACCATACATAACTGTAATTTTATTTAATACGTAATAACATTACTGAGGAATACAAAAATTCTCAGATCAGTATCTATTATATTTAATAGAAATATTCTCATTATTAGAGTCGAGTTGTAGTAAATACATATCACCGTGCAGCGAAGGTTAAGAAACAATCTTTGACCAAATGCATCTTAAAGAACTCTTTAAATCATAGTTATTGATTCTTGTCCCTTAATAAATATGTATTAAGCAAAATAACCACTTTCCAATAATCCTATTTTCAGTGGTGAATTCAGTTGACTAATTTTTGTTTCTTTTTAGCAAATGGTAAAACGGTTGATGCAACACAAGAGCTTATAGCAATGGGACTGACAAACATTGGAAGTTCCTTCTTCCAGGCGTATCCATCCACGGGATCTGTTGCTCGAGCTGCCGTTAATCATGCCTCAGGAGTGAGAACTACATTTGGAGGACTTTATACAGGTAATAAAAACACAATCACAAATTGCAATACACATTTTGACAAGACAAACGCTCAGTAAATCATTGGTCGTTTTATGGATGTTACAGAGAAACTGTATTCTCAGTGAAAATATATTCTTTTCCAAGCTGTCATTAAAATTAAATTTGACCGCCCTATCTTCAGCCCTATGTTTGTCTGTGTTTTTATTTGGATCTCTTTTTATGAAAGGGACTACTTGCTGATTTTGTTTCATTGAAGCAAACCAAAATTTAAGGCCGACAAATCATCGATTTGGGCCAATAAATTCAATGATCGTGACCAATGAAATCGTGTTGTCATACAAATCTATTACTCTATACATTTTCACTGAGAATACAGTTTCACTGTAACATATATATTATAGAAAAGATTTTTTATTTTTATTACTTCCACATGTATATCATGTAAAGATCTGAATTTTTTCATTGCACCATTTTAAACTGATGACATATAAATTAATATAAACAGGGTGATTTATATCTAAATGAGAAAGGCAAGATAACAATGTATAATAAATAGTTATTGAATTAGGAAAAATAACAAAAACATACAGATAATAATATCATATGAAATCAAATAGACAATAATCAAAATTTCTTCCAAATGAATGGACACTAGTCCTGATCTTTACATAATATGTGAGTAGTACAAACATAGTGTTTTATTTATTTATAAATAATGCCTTACCACCAGGAATAGATAGTTGTTTATTTATTTGTATCAACTAACAGCATTATTGTCTTTCTTATTAAAAATATTATGCTGTTTATAATATTTTTTGTGACATATCATATTCATTTTTTTATAGGTTCTGTGTTCAGTGAATCAAATGAATAGCATCAAAACATAATTTGTAGACATATGGTTCCATTGCTAAATATGAATATTTCTTTTTTTACAGGAATACTAGTAATCCTCTCTCTGTTATTCTTCACTCCGTGCTTTGCTTTCATCCCCAAATCATCTCTGGCAGCTGTCATCATCGCAGCTGTGATATTCATGGTTGAGCATCATGTCGTCAAACCTATGTGGAGATCCAAAAGTAAGTTGATTAAGTACGAAATGCAAATATTTTTTTATAAAATAAATAAAAGGTACTTGTTAAATAAACTGAATAGGTTTAAGCTGTTTGTTGTAATGTAAATATGTTGTCATATTCTTAATCAATCAATTTTGTAATTTTTAACAACATCTGAAAATGACTATTTGCCAATGCCATATCTCGCCAGATTATTAATAGGTTATTTATTCTACTTTTTCAGAATCTGACTTGATCCCCGGAATTGGTACATTCATATTCTGCCTTGTTTTGCCGTTGGAAGTTGGAATCCTACTCGGTATTGGCGTGAACGTTGTTTTCATCCTTTACCATGCAGCCAGACCCAAGATATCAGTCGAAACCCTCACTGTAAGTAGTATTTCAACCATGTCTTTATTTGTGATACTAAAAATCTGTATATAAATAAACTTTCATCACATGAGGCTCTCGTTACAAGAGAGAAACTTTAACCAAAAACTTTGATACCGAAAAAACTACAATGATTAATATATCAATTTTTCCCTTTCAGAGTCGTGCCGGCGAACAGTATCTGATGCTGACACCAGATCGGTGTCTCATTTTCCCGTCTGTGGACTACGTGAGACGACTGGTCACCAAATACTCAATCAGGCAATCTCTGCCGGTGGTCATCGACTGTACCCACATCTACGGAGCCGATTACACTGCAGCCCGAGTCATCGAATCTCTCACATCCGACTTCAAGGCCAGAGACCAGTCTCTGTTCTTCTATAACCTCAAACCGAGCGTCTGCAATATCTTCGAAGGCCTCAGCCCGACTGAGTTCATTGTGTTCTATGAGTTTGAAGATATCGACAGGCTGTTGAAGGAAAGTTCCTGCTATAAAGCGAAAGAAATCAATATTGTTTAAAGTATTGTTTTTATGTTTGCTTACCCAGTACATAAATAGTCAATCTTTTTTTGGAAAGTTTTCCATTTCAAAGACCAACAGTGAATTTTGTTTGTTAATTTTTTAATCAATCTGGAGATTCCGTTGTTATTCTAACATTAGTAGCAGAAAAAATGATATGTATAACGTGGCATGTGATTCGTCTTGAAGACAATAAAAGATTAGATTTGTATGAATGAATGTATTTTATAAAAAACACAGGAAACATAAATCCCTTCAACTCTTATTTGTGCAGCTTTTGTCACAATTGTATACTAATTTATTTTTAGGTTGGCAACTTTTTCAATAAGTAGTTTTTCTTAGATAGACGCTTGCTTTAAACAAAAGATGAAAAATAACACAGCCATCACTAGTTCAATTTGTCATAATTTTCATAGACAATTTTCTGAATCAATAATGTTGTTAGTGCTGTGAGGCAATTATTGTCACAAAGTTTTGCTTCTCTGTAAAAAAATAAAATAATTTGCCTATCATATCGAATACTAACCAAATTCACTTATTGTTGTATGGTTATTTATTAAATGAAAAACACAATCCTTGTGGAAACTATTTTGCATATTTTTCTATTGCTTAGATAAGGTTGTAGAGCATTTGTTTTACAAACAATATGGATAATATGAATCAAATAAAATCACTCCAATGTTTCCTTCCATTGAAGAACAAAGCATACCAATCACAGGAGAAAGTGTTAAATAAATTTATTGGCTTTATATAGATAAAAGATATAATTAACAAACCAGATTCTTTCAAGTAGTAACGAATTTAATTTGATAAAAGTACCAATTTATTATGCCCTCTATAATATACGCACTAAATTAATCATTGCTGCATTTAGATAGAGGATACTATAGATTATAGACTAGAGTTAAGGATAGAAAATAAATTTACCGCTAGACTCTTGCCTAATTATTTAAAAATAAACATTATCTTGCATTACATTCTGTAAAATTTACAGAATCGCAGGTTATTATAAATGAAACTACTAAACAGTATTACTTAATCATTTGTTTTATAAATGTTTCAAGATATGAACTAACTATTTAAGTCCAAATTCACATATCTCCAAAACCATTATCAGCTTTATCCTGTGTCTAATAAATGTTATTATGAAATGCCTACACGGCCATATTTTTGTGTATTTAATATCTTTGACACTTGATTTTACCTAAGCTTGTAATTAATATTGAAAAGGGATTAAACAATATGAAATTTTTTGAATTTCATTCATAAAATTCAAAATGGAGGTAGTCCACCTGTCACTCTGTGAATCAGCATCGTTGTAACATTGATTTGAAAACCTAACTATCATTTTTCCATCATTCTTTCATTTATTTATATCTTAAAGAAAAATATATTGTACAGAATATTTTAATGCATTGTTTAAATGTGTTCTTTTATTTTCACACAACTGTCTAAAAAATTCAATATGTGAATTATGTATATTATCTTCAACAGATATGACATAAAGTTATTTATGACATCTTTAAAAAAACAAAAATAATGCATACATATATATTTTTAAAGATGTGTGAAATATGACCATGTTATTACCATGCAATTTTTTCCGCTTGGCTTTGTGATTTTGGAGATGTGTTAATTTGAACTTGAAATCTTATATTTTCAGTGCCGTTATTTATTGTTATTATTTCTTTATTTTTATCCTAGTAGTGATAGTTTAGGAATTTTACTAAGAAGATCTTACTTAATTCATAATGAATACCAACTAGTTATTAAAATAACCAACTAGCTATTTTGTGTAGATTTACTTAATTAAACTACAATAGGATATGTTTTTAACAAAAATCTCTTTTCAGTCTATTGATATTATGAAATGAATCTGAATTTTTTGTTGGTGCTATGTGTTCTCATATCCGTTTTTTTTTCATTTGGAGATAGTCATATCTGAACTTTTCCATTTTGACTGACTCCAATAGTTGACACTTAATGATCGTGCCCAAAAAGATCACAATTCAAATGTGAAAATCATGCCATAAATGAGCACTTCTGATCACACAACAGCATTGTTTATGATATTTTAGATTTGATATATAATATATATTTGCTAAGACTACAATAAAACACATTTTCTAAAATTAAAAATAAAATCCACTTTTTATTTCAATGCGGTCATATTTTTTGACAGATGGTCACATTTTTTGAAAAATACAAAATTCAAATCATAATTAACTTTGTCCATTCTGAATAAGATACCTAAACTAAATAGATGTACATACATTGTAAATAATTTTATCAACACTTAGTTCTAAATAAAGACTTTGGAAGTCGAGCTATATTATGTTTATTTCAATCGAACCAAAATGTCTTCAGACAAAAAACTATCACATAGTGTAATAACTATTATAGTGACATGTAACAATTTTTTAAATGAAAATATAAATGTTCAATAAATAAAAAAATATGTTTTTTTTTATACGGTAAGAAAAATAACAATGTATGTTTTTTTTTATCATTATGTTTACATATCTTCAACCCAATCTGAATTATAATAAATAACATCTTGAGCAACCCATTCTTAGATCATCGTATAAAGCATATGGGCCACAGGAAAGGTATCGGCGACTGGTGATTATCTTCAAGACGAGTATAATTTACTGCCCTATTTTGGCACTCTTTAAACAATGTATATTTGTCATCAACATGGATGTCCCTGGGGTACAAACTGGATAGATTCTGATGTCTTTCAAGGCAGCTGATAATCATATTTTGGACATCAGACAATATTTTGGTTCCTAAGGATAACCTAACCTAACCTTACCTTTTGAGTTATGAATGCCACTAGATACAAAATAATGACTACTAATTATTTGGTCAGTTTCTAATTCGATAAATGGTCAGTTATAAATACTTAAAACGGTCAGTTAAAAATAATAAATGGTCAGTTAAAATAATAAATGGTCAGTTAAAATAAAAAGAACATGTCATAAATTTGCCTATTACAACCATATTTGATAAAATTCACAAGCTGTCAAACTAAAAATTTAAATTAAATACTAACCATTTTTAATAAATAACTAACCATTAAAATATATTACTGACCGTTTTATTTAATAACTGACCACATTCATACTGATACAATGACAACTGACCGTTTATAATATTAACTGACCATTTATTTATTTAACTGACCAAAACTTGAATAAGTTACTGACCCATTAAATACATGCCCAAAATAATATGTTACGTTATGTGTCAGAGAGTCATATCAACAGGAGAAGTGGATACCACGATATTTCAATACATATTTAAATCACTTTCTTGTTCATAGCTCAACTTGACCATGAAACAGAATATAAGAATAAATTACTATTTCATATTTAACAAATAAATCAGAAAAACAAAGCATCACCTTAACAGATAATGAAAAAATTGTGTCTGTTAAAAATGAGGTAACTGGTGAAACCTGTTTAGCTCACCTGAAAAATAAGTTAGGTTTCTCTGCTTCTTATAGGCTGAATTGGTGGTAAATAGAGAGTTTGAATTTGAAGCATGGTATGTATGGTGGTAGTTTTCACCAATTATAGAGTAGGTATAGTAATTAAAAAAAGAACAAGGTTTGCAAAATTTACTTTATTTCGAATTGTAAATCTGATGGTATTCAAGACACTCGTTTCCGAGGTTTCATACTAATCCAAAATCCATATTTTGAATCCAAAAAGAGTGTTTTTGTTGAAAGTATCATTGGTATCTGAGTCTTGGCACAAACATCCATGCTGAATTTGGAGAGAAGAGAACAAACCAAGATTTTTATTTCCATTAGAGCGAAGTGGGACCCTGAGAACAGAACAAAAAACAATATTTACATAATCACTTTCAAGGTGTCGTGTCGGTGCCATGTAATCAATAAGGTGTCAATGTCATGTAATCAGTGTCAATTCTGTCATCAAAAGGCATCTTTATAAAAATAAAACACAATCAGTATTAATTCCAAAACTTTATGTAATGATCAGGACCGGTTTTGCTGTGTAACTTGAGCATGTATTATTCAGATAATAGACAAAATTACACTGAAGCCACCTTTGAAAATCAATGACTAGGAACGATTTATATCAATTCCTGATCAAAACACTTATTTGCAATCGGTATCGTAAGGGGTTTTTTCCCATTTAAAGCTTTTAGCTGGTAGTATCTTCAATAATAAATTACATAGCCAGAAGAGATCCAGAAAAGGAATATTAAGACTCGGAACGTACCACACCATAGAAATAAAATAGCCAGGAAACTGAGAGCATGTATTGCAAACTCTACATTGTTTCAACAGGCAAACGTAGGTAGGCATAAAATATCCACTTACCTATACAGTTTCTTGGACCTGAACCAAACGGAAGGTATGTGAAAGGTTTTATGTTTATCTTGTTGGCTTCCGAGAACCTTTCAGGATCGAATTTCTCTGGTTTTGGCCAGAACTTTGCGTCCATGTGTATTGCATAAACCGGGATAAAAACAGTGTCTCCTTTTTCCATCTGGAATAAACAAACTTGGTATCAGTCAACTTATCAAGAATTTGGATTCAGCTGAATGGATGTCTTTGATGTCATTGGTCATTTATTGAAATAAGCACTGTTCCGAATATTTTATGGGAATAGTTTAAAGACATTTCAATTGGAAAGATTCGTGGTCAAAAAAAATCATAACTAGGCTAAATAAATTAAAATTAATTTAAATGCTTCTAAGTACCTGCATACGTTGGTTACATCCTTTTCTCACTGGTCCCAGGTCATAATTCTGTCGACAAACCCGGCTTATGAACGGAATAGTTGGCCATTTCCTCAAACATTCTAGAATACAGAATAAAATTGTGTATTTCATAATTAATAATAACCAGTGGCAGATTACCCCATAAGCCCAAGAGACGAGCACTCGGAGCCTTCAAATCTTGAGGGCCTCAATGGTAACTAATATATTATATAACCCATATTATATGTTTTCAAAACGGAATAATACTTTTGACACATGTATTTGGTCACTTTTAAGGAGTTCACTGTCAATACTTGGTTGAGTGGCATTACAATAAAATTAATTATTAACACATTTTTACTACTTATTTTTAAAACCATGTCCGCTCCCTACTTGGAGCATATGGACTCCTCACGGAGTTTATCTCAACATATATTTTTTCTACGAGAACTGCTCAGTTGCTGATGGAAAAGATAAGAGGACTCGGACAGGACTCGATCTCGTTATGCGTTGCTCTTTGGGATAGGAGAGGTGGGAAGGGATTTTCAACAACACAAACACCCATGCCTTTGAACAGATTTATTGACAGAAAAAATCCGCTCATACCGGAAATCGAACCCGGGCGGTCCGGCATGCAAGCCAATAGCGTTAAACACTGCGCCACAGACTGGATCAACCAGCTTAGTACTTATTCCACATAAATATATTGGATCAAGACCGGTTTCGCTCATGGCGAGCATTATCAACCGATCAGTTAATAAAAATGTGTTATTATTTTTACTACATGTATTTGGTTTAAAATATTATGAAGGAGCAATGTTTCATTGTACCTGACACGACCATATCCATGTACTCCATCTTCAGCAGACAATCGTAGTTGAGTTTCCCGCCGTTGTCTTCGAGAGCAGAGTCGACTTCTTCCTGCAGTCTGGTCTGAACATCCGGATTGACGGCAAGCTCGTACATGAGGAAACTCATAATGGTGGACGTGGTGGTGTGGCCGGCAATTATAAACATTATGCACTGGGCAATACAGTCATCGTCTGACCATTCTGCAAAGAATTGAATTTGAAAAGAAATTAAAAATCGGTTATGTATTAATTAAGGATTTCGACTGATGGTGATTGATGGAATTTCAATATCAAATTTGAATTGTTTGAATTTTGTACTTTTAATTCTTGAAAATCACACATTTAATTTTGACTCAAGCATTGATTTGTTACATACTAACAGTTACGAATCAAAATTATTTTACCAAGAAATTCTAGAAATTAATCGAGCTCAACTTAACGGTTTGCCAATTTTAAACGAGCAACTTCACTTATCATGTTCACCATTATTGTACCCTTTTAAATAATTGTCATTTATTAATAATTCAAGCTATCATTAAATATTAATTCGAAGACTTGGAATCAATTAACTCATTAATAATAGGTTGAATAAAACCCTAGATTTATTTTAGATATTCCTATGTTACTATCTGGTCATAAGTATTTTCAAAAATCCCGATAATTATAGCAAAACGACTTAATTCATTAAAACTTGTTTGCATTCAATTTTCGCTAATTTGCATTTTAATAGCAATTTAACTTAGTGATCTACTTCTATTTTTGTATATAAACGATACAAACTGTTTACTACGCGTCAGTTCAAGTACATTCGTGCACTTGAAATGCCTGAAGATACCGAATGGTGAAACCCGGGTCGTTAGCGATAAAACTCATTGAAAACTAGAAAATTCAAAATTGGTTATGTATTAGTCAATTCTTTGAGTTGTTGACATAAAATACTGATCAACCTGTTGACTGCCGGCGTCTCATATGTTGAGATGCCTGAATTTGGTGTGTTGCAAATTGATATAAAAAATAAATACTATGTTACGGCATACATTATTTGGTCTGATTACCTCCATGAGTGTATTTAACACAATCACTGATTTAATTAATATGTAGGGATGTTTAGGAAATTCACATTTCCGCTCCCAATGTGGAGCATATGAACTCTGAATGGAGTTTATCTCAACAGAGGTTTTCTACAAGAACTGCTTGTTGACATTGAAAATTTAGACAGACCACCGACAACGTTATGGGAAACTTTTCTATAAGTGGGGACACCTTAGGGGGGTCTACTAAATAATATAAATTTTACCATTAAAAATTACTTATTATTAATATGTAGTGTTTTGTAATAAAAAAAACTACACGAAAGAGGGGCAGCCGAAACCATTATAGGAAAAGTCTCTATAAGAGGGTGCTATAGGGGAGTTTATTGTATTTTAAATATGAACATAAAAAAATTACTTATTGTGTCCGCTTTCAATCCAATATGCGATTCTTCAGCAGCGGCAAACTGCTGGCCTTGCATATTATCAGCTGTTTCTTCGTGTTTTAACTTTCCTACAATAACAAAAATAGCATACGAATGTAATATAATTATTTTGTTTCACAGTATGCAAACAAATATTTATAAACAATCTTATCGTTGCACTTTACCCATTCCGATGACTAATGCTAGTGCTGCACGCGAATGGTGTCTGCGGTCAAGAGTTCAAATCCCCAATAGGACAATATCCATTGATATTTCAATCGGTTAACCTTTTCCCTGCAGGTGAGCACTATAGAGGTCATGCTCGAAATGCCTGCAGGTGCGGCTTGTATCTAAATGTGTGAATATTTGTGATGTTTTCATCCACTTTTGGGACTTTGATCAGATCAGTGGTGGCCAACCTTTCAGACGTCAGGGACCGCTGAGATCGCAGTTTTTAATTTCACGGGTCAGTAAAAATATGCCTAACATTTATTTTTTCCAATACAGCTCAATGTCCACCTCCAATGTGGAGTATATATCCTCAAACTCAGTTAGAGCTGCTGTTATTGTTATTCCTGATCAATATTTTCCTGCGAGAAATGCTTGTTACTCAGTAGCTCAACTTCTTATTATAGTTCGATGAGAGAAGGGTTAGAAAGGATAAGGCTAGAGCAGAACTAGTTGTTAGCTAGTTGCTCTTGCCACCCTCCTCTTTAACCTGTTAGTCGCCAAAGTCAAAGTATTCGATCTACGGCTGTACGCCAACGATTTAAGAGAAAATAGAAATTGCATAAAAACAATTTAACTTACATAATTTATAGTTTGAAGATGTTTTCGTGTGTCCTGGCACATGTGTGTACAATACTTTTTGTGCTGCGGGACGATTTATGGGCTTATTCGATTTCATGTTCATGTATTAAAAACATCTTTATTTTCTATGGAGTATGGAGTTAATATGCATGCGACTCACGGGTGAGACGTTGGCATACAAAAGGTTAATGATAGAATGGGTGGGAAGGCAAATTTAAACAGGATAACACCCATGCCTTTGAACAAAATCGATAAATCGTGTGTGATGGAAGCCAACGACGTTGACCACTGCACTACCAATGTATTGTAGCATAATGATCTTATAATTCAGAAAATATATTCACAAATAATTAATAATGAATAATTAATTAAAGTGATGTTTGTTGCTGCGTATTCTTAATAAGTTTATGGACTCTCGACTCCGGAAACGTTATTCCACGATTTTTGCATTGGCGACCCCTGGATTGGATAATAATTAATAATTTTCTAGCCTAAGCCTCTTTGAAAAGTGAAGTCAACAACTAAAACGAAGATTGTGTGCCAAGAAAAAGCTAAGCTAAACTTAATGGTTAGTAAATCTCTTTACCCTTTTTAGCCTCCAAAAGTAGATGGATCATATCAGGTCGATATTCATTGCCAGTTTCTCGATCTGTCATATTCCGGTGAAGAAGGTCTTTGAAGTAAGATGTAGACGCTTTTGGCAAAAAACGGAGCCTCAAAAACTGAAAATTTTAACTATAATCAAATACCTTTGACTCATTCCGTGCATATGTTATAGCGAAAGTATATTATCAGGGAAAATACATTCTCACTGGCATTTCAGTGAAAGCATATTCTAATACATTTTCACTAGCGAAAATATATTACCACTAGCAAGAGTATATTCTCACTGGCACTTGTTAGTGAAATCATATTCAGTAACAACACAATTACTGTGTAGATGCGTCTATTCAGGCCATGTGGGCCTTAATTTCATTTATATTATTTCGAAATTAATTGCTTCATATATTTAAGTAGTAAAAAAATTAGATTTACTACTAGTCAAGATTTTTATTGTTGTTACCAATGAATCAATTAAATAAATACCTTCATAGCTCTTGGAAACAATCTATATGCCAAAGATTTCGACATCTGTGTGACAGTTTGGCCGGAGAGGTTCGTAGCTTTGTCGTAGAACTTGTTCTTCCTTTGATTCAAGGAGTCTACCTCAAAGCTGAAAGCAGTCGATGCAATCACGTCAATTGTGAATCTACGGCAAATATCACTCATGTCTATCGCCGCGCCTGATTTTACTGCACCGGGTAAAAAGAGTTTTTCATTATTTCAGTTGAATCTTTTTGATCGGGTTTGAAGTTACATATTGATCATTCAAGAGACTTATGCGCAAAACTGACAAACAAACACAGTGATAATTAGCACACATGTACCCACAAGCATCCTCTCATAAAACGCTAGAAATTTAACTGTTTAGATGCCACGTTCTCAACCGTCGATTTTTCCATGAAAATTCTATGTTACCTACCTGAAAAATCATTTAACACTTACTTTATTAAGAGCTTTCAAGAAAAATGGATTTTTAAAAACGTTTGCCACAAATAAAAATATAGTTTCTGATTTTCTTTTCCTTGTTTTTTCAAAACGTTTATATGTGTTGTTTATTCGCACTTACTGATATTTAACTATTCTCTTCTCACTTAATCGAACGACCTTCGCGATAATACAGTGCAAGCCCTTATGACATTGTTTCACTTGATTTCAAATAAAATGAGAACAGCTAAACAAAAATGAACGTAATTTTCTTACAATCACATTACATTCAAAAGATGTCTCTGCATTAGGTTTTACTAAAAAATATAATATTTATTCATAAATAAACACGTGACGTGTGCATGCCGGCACGCCGTGGCATCTTAAAGGTTAAAATGAGAAATGAATCCTTTATAATCCCACAGCTATATAATTTTTTAGTTACTACCTGTGAAATTTTACATTTAAAACAATTCATTTACTGCATCTAAAGAGGTTAAATAGCAAAGTATTTTTGTTTTCAATAAATTAACAGCATATTCTTTTTGATAAATATGTGAAACGCGAAAAAATTATTCACCATCAACCTGCTCCGTGTAGAACTTGACGACATTTGAGGAGCAAGCTGTCATGAAATTGAACATGTTCTTCATTTTGGCAGGAGTAAAAGCGGGGCTCAGTGCTGATCTCATCTGACGCCATTTTTCACCTGAAACATGTTTTATATTATAATATATAAAAGGTTTATGTTTAATAAATGAAAATGTTAATTTTTTGTATTGTATTGTAAAAATTGAGTCCCTAAAAATATATTGCATTACCAAATTTGAATTGTTTGAATTTTGTACTATTCCATGAGTATTGTCGCTAAGGATCCGGGTTTGGCCTTTCGGCATCTTCAGACATTTCCAGTGCACGGATGTACTTGAACTGATGCACAGTAATCAGTTTGTATCGTTTATATACAAAAATAGAAGTAGATCAATAATTGCTATTAAAATTTAAATTAGCGAAAATTTAATGCAAAAAATTTTCAATGAATTAAGTGGGTTTGCTAGAATTATCGGGATTTTTGAAATGTAGTATCGCAAATACTTATGATCAGATAATAGCATAGGAATATCTAAAATAAATGTAGGGTTTTATTGTACCCGTGCACTTGAAATGCCTGAACATGCCGAATGGCAAAACCCGAGTCGATAGCGAGAAAACTCATGGAAAAGTACAAAATTCAAATTTGATATTGAAATTCGATCAAGCACCCTCAGTCGGAATCCTTAATTATATTGCATTACCTTTTAGTGAAAGCAAGATTCTTCCCAAAACTGGATCATTTCCTTCGTCAATCTGAAGTGTGATATCTTGAAAACTGCCAAAGTCTCTCACAGTCACAGTCTTTATCAGCTCTTGGTCTTTAAGAATTATTGTTGGTTTTAATAATTCGAATAATACAACATATCTGAAAGAAGCGCACAAGTTCAGATAAGAAGAGAAATATCAATTAACAAAACCTGTTAATTGAAACATTCATTAAGACCTTTTTATAGAGCATATCAATACAAAGGTCTGGCATACAACAAACCTACTGTTGCTTTTGTTACCGAGAGTATCTAAGAAGCAACTATTCGAGATTCATTGGTTTGCATTCAAGCGTTCTAAATCAATCGTTTCGGTATGGTATGTAGAAAGGAGGGTAAAGTCATAAGAGAATGTCAGCAATTATTTGATGTCTAATCCAACATGGCAAGTATAGCCAGTACAAAAAAGAATCTCCGTTTCGCTAACCACTGTTTGCAATCTTCTTTGTCCTGTCTATTTGAATGAGTATATTTATTGTCAAACAACTACTTCCTGGAATGTTCTACTTCCACTATCACTTTCAGAGCACACCATCTATCCGCCAATTCTACTGAAGACCTGAGTAAATTATACATTCTACAACACGTTGAAATATTGGTTCTGACAAATGTGAACAGATGTCACATGTTTACCGGGACAGTCCTGTTTTCATTTAGTATATAAAATTTTACAACAATAAATTTAGTTTTGTTCTTGTCTATGAATTTAGATTACTGACAATACTGACTCAGCGGCCATTTTGGATAGACGTCAAATAAGTGCGGACGTTCACATTAAATTTTACCGGAAAGGAATGTATTTTTTGAATAAATGTAGATAAAAAAATAGCTTACATTTTGCACAATTGTACGATTTTTGGACACATAAAAAGAATTAACTCAAAAATTGAAATTGTATTTAACACTTTGTTTATGGGGCTTTCTAATTACCATACTAATTACGCACAAAATTTGTGGACACCGTAAACAACGTGTTAATAATAAATTAGGGAAACAGAGTTTGTGCAAAATTCTTCAGCCGGAAGTCGGCATTAAGAAAAAGAACAAAAATTGACATAATACTCTTCAATCATTTACAAAAAACCATAAACTGTAGACTGTACAGTCGGTGAGAGTTTAATTAATACCTACTAAAAATTATTAAGTTACATTCAAAATATTTACCTGTCATTTGGATAGGAATCATAAACGCTTTTGACGGGAACGGTAAAGTGATCTTTGCCCCAAATAGTGCGTAATAAATTGCCGAAAAGAGGCAGGGGTTTTATAAATTTGACTCCAATTTCCTCTAGTTTCCTAACCATTACCAATGACAGAGTATAAAAAATGACAAAAACACAGAACGCCAGAAAAAGAATCAATTCGTGCCATGCCAAGTTTTTCAACGAGTCAAACATAGTAAATTAAGCCTTGATTGGACAGAATAACTTAATTTATCAGGTACACATCGGATTCTTTTTTTATCTCGTTATTTTGGTTACGACATCGTTTATCTTTTAAGTGAAAAACTACAAATATTATTATCAAAATAGCCAAGTCTACAAGACAGCTGTCAAATTCATGTTCATACCAAAAACACAACACAAACTATCGACAATAAAACATGTTCCAAAACTAGTCGAACAGAAAAAAGGCTTCTATGAAAATGAATTATTTTTCTTCTGTTTTAACATCGTATCATTTTCATATGTTTTATAACAAATTGTATTAATATTAAAACAAATTTTCCTTCGGTCTGTTCGCTGTAAAATATTGTTTTTTTTTTATTGAAGCATCCAATTGATCGTGACAATTTTCATTTCGTTAAATGATGAAATATCTTCCGTTTGTATTCAACCTCCTCTGTGAAATTTTTGACAATTTTTTTTCTTTTGATTATTCATAATGAAAGCAAAATTTAACTAATCCTTAAATGCAAGACGCATTTGCGAAAAATATTTTGTTTTTTTAGTAGCACATATACATGTGAACAGTTTTTTTTGAGGATGAAACACACTAAATTCAAAAATTTAACAAGGATTACGGATGAAAATCTCGAAAATTCTATGCGAATATCCTTAAGCAATGTCAACGCCAATATTGATTGTCTCGTAATTCAAGTACAAAGCCAATCTTCACACAAAATTTTGCAATCAGTATATAATATTAATATTATGTCGTTCATTGGAACCCCTATCTTACGTTCACGCATTATACGTTTTCCCGCGTGGTGCGTTCACTTTCTATAGTCCCGGCATTTAGTTTACATATAAAACTTTCCAGCATTCATCGTTTCTCGCATTAATCGTTTGTTTTATACGGTCCCTTGAAAAACGTAGAATCGGGGATTCACTGTATAAATAAGAAATATATAAGAAGTAGAAACGTGTTTTATTAAATTAAATATTAATTTATTATGTTTAATAATTTGGTCCGGCCCTTGAATCGGAGACAGAATGATAATTTGGCCCCAGACCTAGGAAAGGTTGCCTAAGCCTGATTTACATTTTCAATAAAAAAATAATAGAAGATCTACCTCAACAGTCACAAACAATAATTGATAATACTGTTTCAACACATAGAACTAAAATAACTATAGACTCAAAACATGATTAAAACCATTTTTCTAGACTAGACTAAGTTGCGTCAAAGATGTATTTATTGAAAGACTTCTTCATTTGATTGATTTCAAAACATACAAGTAGAACAGCAATCGTTTTAATTCATTATTGCGTTTTCTAAGGTTTCTGATTATTAGTTAGCCTATGTAGTTCATACTTGCAACCTACTTCAATGCTGTACCAAATGCAATTTATTCCATGTATATAATTTACTATTCTTGCACCATTTTAGTATTATAAGTCTTCATTCAAACCGCAGAAGTGAAACAATATGTCATACAATTTACCAGTGAAGGCTGACTCCGGGCGCAGAAATAAAAGAAAAAAAATCATCACGTTTTGGAAAAGCGGATTAAATACGGATTTCGAAAATACGAAATACCAGTATTTCGATATTGAACTACATATAAGTTGACACCGCCTTATGTGGTAGGTCATCAGAACTCTCTCGAACGATCTATTATTCACCTCAGTCAATGAGTTTAAGTCGATATCAGGAAATAAATTCATTTTTAATAATACTCTATATTGAAATCTATAGCGATTCAATATAGATTGATTCAAATTTGTAAAAAGAGACATTTATGCGGACGTCTCGCTCTAAATGTCTCTTGACTCTTTCACGCCCTGAGTGCATGGTATTTCATGCAAAGTTCGATGGGCCATAAATAATGGCTTATCGGGCTGACGTTTAACGGTATTTTTATAACGGTCTTTTGGTACCCAATGGAACCGCTTTCTTTCATACAGTTGGGAGTGAGAGATTGTACAGCATTGAGAATGCACGCGCCTAATCCTCTCCCTAAGGATAAAGTCTAGTAAATTCCTGATATCGCCTTTGCAATTATAATAGTCGTGTGTTATATATTGTAGAACGTAACGTGTATTGTTAATCTATCTGTGTTAAATCCGTGTGTAAAGTCTGTGAAAATTCGTAACAATTAAATAATGGGTGCTAACCGCACCCACATAACGCTTTGAGATCGTCTTTAGTTTATAAGAGCACCGTGTTTCTCCTACTCCATTCCCAAAATTCCTCTTCCTGAGTGTCGGATAGGAGGCTCCTTCTCGATTTACGAGGGAGCCGAATCAAGGTAGAATCAAAGTGGAATCTAAATTTTCATTTGATTGATTTTAAATAAAGAATAACAGTTTTCAAAAAAGTTTGGCATACCCAGTCAGGCGTTGGTCTTTGCAATAAAGTATTATTTACTGTTTCAATATTTTAATAATTTATTAATTTTAAATTGTGACACGTGTATACGACGAGGTATGGAAATATCCATAAAATATTAAACAATGAATTTTGTAGATTTTATATTACATATTATGTAAATTGACTTGTAAATGTCGTGTACGCCACTTATATTGGCTAATTACATTGTAGGCAATCGGTATCGACTGAAGAAAGGCAAAATGACGTAGCCCACAGATAACAAAGAATTCTATTGTTGTGGTGTAAGTCCTTTTTCTTCGCCTCAATTTTCACGGTCTTTTTTAACTTGAAAGCTAAATTAAATACTAATTCACCGTGTGCAGCTTAAATCCTTTTGATAGAACGTGTATAAAGATGTGTATATTGTGATTATTAAAAAAAGACTATACTGAAAAATATGGCTACGCCCTTTTGTTGGTTTTCTTACGGTCATTATTTATTCGAACCAAATTTACTGTATATATGTATTGTGATAATTTTTATCCGTTTTGATCTGTTTTTTCTATTATTATTTTGCAGTAAAAACAAAGAGGGGGAGGAGGGGACGGCTGGGTTATACTGGATGCCATTCTGATATTTTTCACAAATTTTACAACTTCCTAGGTCGGAAAATCAGTATTCATTTGTTGAAATGTCATTGCAATATTCTCAGAAAGAATATATTATAATTATTACGTATTTATTCAAATATAAAATTTGAGTCTTCTATAGTGACCTATAAATTTATTCAATAACAACAAAAAACAGCTGCAGGTTTGTTGAACTGTACATTCATCAAGACCAAAAACCTTGCTTAAAATATGCATATTAAATTTGATTACAATATTTTAGAAATCCTTGTTCGCTGTCTTGAACCCAAGAAAAGAAAGTATACTATTCAAAAATTTACAATTAAGTGTCATCATTATAAATTAAGGAACATAATAATCACTGTTTGGGGCTTAAAAAAATGATCTATATTTTTTAAAGCATATCATAGGCATATTTATTCCACAAGATACGATAATCAGGGAATATGTGCGAATGGTAAATGCTCGAAAGTAAAGGGATGAAAGAAAACATTTAACACTGTATTTTAAAATATTATTTATCAAATTAATTAGGATTTTCGGCAGTTTGTTGAATACCACCGTTTTATATTCTTAATTAACCCTTTGCACTTCTTTATATATTATTTTATTCCTAACATCAAATCCACAATAGATTTATACCACAGGGTTTGCGTATTCATTAGCATGGTAAAACGAAATAACGAAAAATGTTACAAACTTTAACTATGTCACACAATCCAATATTTAGGTTTTTTTAAATGAAGATATTTAAAAATTAATAAAGCAAATGAAATCCAACCAAGTTGTACAATATCGAGCTAGACTCGACATTGGGGTTAAGAGTACTATAAAATGCCGTATCTTTCATAATCACCCTACATATTTGAGAAAAATTGCCATGCAGGCTTCATTCATATTTATAACTTTCAAATATTTAACGATTTTAGCAGGTTCTTCTTCCTCACTTTCATTGTGTAGTAGAACCATAGAAACACGTTTCAAGCCATTCATATTTGAATTATGTGGCGCAGGTATGAAGATACATAGTCATGAAGGGTAAAAAGTGTCTCTATTCACCCCGTTTTACGGTATATCACTTTTATCGGACTTCTTCGACGCCTGGCAACATTTGGCCCACGCCTTATGTGGTGTAGTGGTATCAATAATAAGCTCGATGCATTATATTTATCAGTGAGTATTTCATTGAACAGATAGTTCAAAGTGGAGCTGATAACTTCTCCATGACCCGTCCAACCGAAATTTGGTATCTGGTTAGAGCCAGATTCCGGAATTATCGTGACCGAGTGATGCCACCAATTGACCACGCGTTAAAACTTTTCCCACCAATTCTTTGCACAACGCAAAACAGAGATATTTACACTTCACGTTCATTGCGAAATAATTTACGTATAGATTAATTTTGCTAAAAAGTGCACATATGTATATACTGACCAAGATGGTGACTATTGTCTTTGAAGAGGGCTGAAGAAACGAGGAATCAATGCTCATCTAGTAAATGAAACATACATGTGTTGCAATTGCAATATATGAAATAACACGCCCAGCGCGTTGCCATGCGTTATATACAAACTGTGACTATTTTAGTAAAGAACGCGCCAAGCGCGTTTGCGGCAATGTTTTATTTATTAAAATATAATGCCGTTCCGCCAATAGTTGATAGTCAATTGAAACTGACGCATTCCGAAGATCTGGATTATTATATATATTTACAACTTTTAAGATTTTCAAAATTCGTCGCATATTTTATTGGAGATTAGATTTAATTTTTGGTCGTTTCTCCACTTTTAAATTTTATGTGATCGAGAGAACAATTTACGGTATTCCCCGCAGTTCACTAAGAAAAATTCGAAGTGCGTATCTAACACAAACGCACACATACCTTTATGTGATTTATAAATAAAACATCGCTCATTCAATAAAGGTACATCGATAAACAATATAATTCAATACCAAATATTTTTCCATTTTAAAAACATATTATGTGAACTATATAAGTTTTTTGACGATTCCAAGCGCGCGTCTCCTGCGCTTATGTGGTAATCCACCATTGTATCTATTATCAATAACAATATATAATATCTCTTACTATCTATTAATTTGAGTATCCTAGGGATAAAACGCTCCAATCTGAGATCCATCTGACAGTGCATCTGTCGGTGTTACTACGTACCAGTTTACACCAGCGACAACCGCGTGACAAACAAAACACTATTACAAACATTTAAATAAACATGGTTCAACAAACTAGTTGTCGCTTTTTGTTATTGTTGATTAAATTCAGAGGCTATTGGGAAAAATACTGGGATGTTGTAATCAGTGCATAATATTTTTTTAATGTTTTTTGAGAAATTTTGATAGCAACATTGAAACAAGCCGATGCGAATTTCCGGTTCCGGCGTCTTTTCGTTTGCAATAACCTCACGAATTTTGATAACAATATTAATAGGTCGTTCACCGGGTCGAATTATTCAGCGACACCTTGGTTGTGTTTTCAATCAACACTGGTCCACAATTCTCGTTAGATCATTTTGATTGAATTCTTGAAATATTAGTTTTTTTTTAAATAATAATGTAGAATACTTTTTTATGCACTCGCTCCAACTGCGTCTTAACCTTCTCCATTTTGGAACATTTGGAACATTTGGAACTTTATTTTGGAATAAACTACTATTTTAAATGTAACGCTTCGCTTTTAAATTATATTGAAAAGACAATTTGAATAATTTATATGTGTTAAAAAATAGGTAACATTGATAATTAGTGAAATGTGTTTTTTGGCTCTCTTGAAAACTAGCGGAAAATTCTTTTATTCTCTGTTTCTTTTGGGCCAAGTTGCAGTTCGAGGGTTAGATTCTTAGAAAGGGCGGTTTTAAAAACTTTATTCTGTTCGAATAGATGAATCTTTATTGTCACTTTTAAAGACATTTTCATGTGGACTCCAAATCATAGTTAAGCTCACATAAAACTAACAAAACTTAAAGATTTACACAGTAGGGTAAACAAATGGCTTACTTAGCGTTGCTATAATTCCGAGCTGTGTAGTCGGAGTCGTGGTGTCGCGGTTTTTTGGCCGGAGACGGAGTCTTGAAAGAAATCTTGTTCTAAAAGCATGATCTATTTTTAAGAGGGCTGTGTAGTCGTTAAAAAACCACTACTACAACAAAAATAATAAAAAAGTTTAACCTTTCCAAAAGCTTCTCCGCTCCGACGCCGGCCAAAACACAGCGACTTCACGACTCCAACTCCGACTCCACAACCCTGATTTTTAAACATTTAATCAAAAAAAATTGAACTAACCACTTTATGACATTAACTTAACATTTAAAAATTCGATTATTAGAATATTATTAAGTCCAATTTATTGTCATTGTATTGAGGTTTTTAAAATTACATAATATACAAAAAAGAGACTTTTTAAATTAGGAATAAGCCAAAAGGAATAACGGTGAACTTGTTTTTTCAATGGATCGAGCGTGTTAATATCTATCGATCTGCATTCATACCTTTTTTAAGTATCCCTCATAAATATAAATAAGATTAAACTGTGATTTGTTTTTAATAATTATGTAGGGCATGTTTATGCAAAACTGGTTTGATCGTAGTTTTGTTTATTGTAACTAATTGATAGTTTACTCGTTTCAGTAATCGATCAATTTACCGAAACACCATACCTGATAAGACGATGTTTACTTCTGACATCGTTATACCCAATGCTACAAACTTTTCCACCCTCCCAATGACGAAGAGAGTAACTATTTCCCATTATTAGAGACACGTGCTAGGTGCATCTTGCCATAAATGCAAAATAGAAGCTGAAATTCATAAAATATGTGAATAGATGCTATAATTTAAATTCAATTAATTTAGAAAGATACGATACAGCACATTTTAGACAATTAATAGAAAGCAGGGCTGTGGAGTCGGAATCGGAGTCATGGAGTCGGAGCTTTTTGGCCGGAGTCGGAAATTTTGAAAAGTTTGAACTTTTTATTTTTGCATATAATATGTCAAATTTGGCTATTGGCCGGATTGCTAGGGTTGATATTTAATTGAATACACATCAATAGGAAAATTAGGCAAAAAAAAAGTGACGATATTCAACTTTTTCAGTCGGAGTCGGAGTCGTGTTTTTGGTCAATGTCGGAGTTCCGAGTCGGAGTCGGAATCGGACTTTTTTTTACCGACTCCACAGCCCTGATAAAAGATGCCTGCGACGAATATTAGAAGTACGGTGGTTTGACTTTGTCAGGAACACGGAGGCAATAAAGGGGACAAACCAGCCCCTTATTACGTCCAAAATAAAAAGGCGACGATGGACCAGGCTTGGGCATATGCTGCGGATGCCTCAGGGGAGCCTGAATCCTGCCTGCCTATTTTATCAACCTGATGGATCCTGACGCTCCGGAAGGCCTTTGGTGACCATCCATAGGATGTACTCAGGGGAGCTCCGAATAGGGAGTGGATATGGAGAAAAAAAATAAAAAATAAAAGGTTGCAACAAAAATTAAATATGAAGAGTTTGGTCGTGCAGCTCTCAAACCCTTTTTTCGTGTCCCGTCAATAGTGTGGATGATGAAAGCTGTTTTATTTATTTTACCATATCCGCTCCCAACTTGAACCATATATCCTCACAGAGTTTATCTCAACTTGTTTTTTCTACGAGAACTGCTTGTTACTCAGTTGCTCAACCTCTCTTTTTTATTTCAGTAAATATTATATAATTGTTGCCGATAGTCGCGCGAATCAAAAAAGAATCTGTAGAAATATACTCCATGCTGAATTTCAATAAATTTGAATTTGATATTGTATTTTTATAATTGATTTCAAAACATTTTTGATTCTTTTTATTGTTATTTTATGTCTTAAAATTGTAAATATTCTATATATATATATATATATATAAATTAATTGAAATTGTAAATTATTAAAAATTAAGCTATAATTAGTAGTAATTCCATAAAAAGCAATCAAATGCAAAATGAAATGCCAAAATTGAGAAAAATAGATGCACAAAATATGCATGTTAAGATCATACATAGACTATACGTAAATTTAAAAATGTTCATCATTGAAACAATACACTGAAATCACCAAATAAGTTCAACGTAATGTCATCCAAAATCCAAGGATTTCGTAGAAAATCCAATGTCAGCTGATGTCAATACGAAAACAAATTTTGTCACAGTTTAGTTCCGGGGAGAGACTGGAAAAAATCTTTCAACGCCAACGAACAATATTTTAATTTATGATTTCTGTAACGATGACATAAAAAGTATTAATAATCTTTAATATATATTTGTGTGTTATCTATCAACAGGGCGCGTAAGGTCACCCTAGCAGTATGACATGAAAATGGTTCGCACCTGAACTAATTAATCTCTATTAAAATGGGGAAAGAAAAACGTTTGATATTTTCTTATATTCATTTAGAAAACTCAAAAATTATTTTGCTCAATTTATTCACATTGAATTGACAATGCTGACCTGTTTAAATCCCGTCTTGCGTATTGATAGTAAGTGTGAAATTTTATGTTCCGATACCTGTCACTTTATCAACCGCTAAAAGTTTCCATCCAAAAGTACAATTCTAAATTCAAAAAATTTAAGCAAAGACAAAAAAAAATTCTGAACTGTTGTATAATTTATTTCATAGTTAGTCGTGTATGTTGCAATGTAATAATATTCACCATAAAGTATTTTTTTTTATTAGTATTAAAGTATTGAGGTTTTCAATGTAGTACATATATTAAATAAACTAATAATTGGTCATTAAAAAGTAATAAATAAGACATGTTTTGTACTTATTTCACAATTAATGTATTTATATCAGGACCAGTTTCGCACATCGCAAGCATTTTCAACTGATTAAATTACTGTCTTTCCTTCAAGTATTGACAGTGAATACATTAAAACTGATGATTGGTCATTTATAACTGATTTTAACCAAAAAATCTGATTAAAAAGCTTTTTTATTTACTTTCCAATTGTTATATAATGATTACGACTAGAATACCTAAATGAAATTACATTTTTATTTGTATAATGTATAATTTGACAAATGAATTCATTAAATTTTATAATATAATAAATCAGTTAGTTATAATGTAATATTAGAAATATAATTTATATTGAGATTTAAGTTAAATCAGTGTTAATTAATATAATGATTGAACACACGAGTCCAACATCATTTTCGATCACACCGCTTCAGACACTGTGGCGACATCCATTTTGATAATCATTCCATTGCTTCATCTCAACTTTTGATCACTTGAAAACGCAAGAGTAAGCAGGACATACTGATGTAAGACTTTGGTCGACGAAATGGTTGATAAAATGGGTCAAGAAAGCGTGTTCCTTTTTCGAATTTCATTACGGATGGCGTGACGTCATCGGGTTATCTTTCGAAAGGGGTTAGGTGGTTGTTTGAGTCTATAACTCGCCGTAAACACTTATGGCATGTTAATTATTGTACATATTTTTCCAATTAAAAAGTCAAAATCAACAACTATTTCATATTAATGTCAAAAGGATGTAATAATAACAGATTTAATGACACTGCGTTTTTCCAACCTACATATTATGTTATATGTATGTTCTTCATCACAATGTTAAAATAAAGTATTATTTTTAATCAATGTGATAGGCTGTGTTATCCATGCATCGAGTTCTATATTTACATTATACTAAAGAAAATTGTTTTGAAACATTAAATTATATAATTAAAACTTGAAAATCAAAAAATATTATTCAAGTCTACTCATGGGGGATTTTTAACTCATGGTTGAATGCTATTTCATTGTGTGTATTTAAACCATTTGTTATGGTATGAGTCTATGAATTCCATGGTTCATGTTTTATGTATTTCGTTAATAATTTCAAATGTGTGCATATTTATTCTAAAAACACCTTCTCATCCATACTATCTTATGAGTGGGGCTAAGCGAGACGACTAGTAAGCCACGATTCCTGTCCCAGGCCTTTCCTTTCTAACCCTAGTATTATTGAACAAAAAAAGAGTGCACGAATGTGTTTGAACTAACGCGTAGTAAATAGTTTTTAGAAATTAATAAAAGTAAGATAATGCCTGAAGATGACGAAATGCGATACCGAAACTGATGGAAAAGTACTTAATGCATTTCTTACAATTGGTCGGCCAAAACAGAAACCATATAGCCGTTATAGGCCTATCTTTAAGTAAGGTGAAATTAGGTCAATTTGATTTTATCGACCAAAGATACCCTATAAAGATCCATAGATAGTTACAAAGAGATTGCGATGCTGCCCAAAAAGATAACAATCTAACATATTGATTTAATCGGCATTAGTTGGTAGAACTCCATTATAAGACGGTGTAAAAATATCAATGTATTTCAGCCCTACAAAAATAGTATAATATATACAGAGGCATTCAATAGGGACCATCGAAGTTTTATTATCAAAGTCACTCCTTCGAGCAGTAATATGTGAGTCTTTACACCAGTGATGCGCAACCTGCGGCCCGAAGTGACATTACATGCGGCCCAATATGACAAATATTAATCACCCCTTTTCTTCAGAACTTTTCATGGACGATTGAAAAACAATGTTAAACAATAAAATTTCAGTTTTATATACACTAAAAATTAATATAATTTATCCATGGGGCCCTCGAACAGTCCGAAAATTAATAAGCTGGCCCGTCTACCAAAAAGATTTAAAATCACTGCTTTACACGAAATCAGTTTTAAAATATTGTTTTTTTAATAACAATAGTAAAAAATAATAGTTCAGACAACGAAATGTTTTTTTTATAAAGGGTGGCCCGCCATATATTTTCGATTTCAAAATTTTCCCCTTGACGAAAAAGTTTGTAAACCCCTGGTGTAGATGTATAGCATTATTTTTTTGGTAAATCGTATTAAACAATATTTTAATATGATTTTGCCTTAAGAAGCCGATAATTCCATTTTCAAAATATTTCATTGATAAAATATCATTATAAATTAATTGTTTAATTATACGTTCTTGTAAATTGTTAAAAATGATTATTTATATGTAATTTTTACGCTGTCTCGCAAAGAAAATATTTAAATAAACAGTGCATAGTAACAGATGAATAAGGTGACGTAAATAGACGCTTTAATGTTTTCTTATCATATATTATAATAAA
Organism: Himalopsyche kuldschensis; assembly: GCA_028554975.1. Classification (NCBI taxonomy): domain Eukaryota; kingdom Metazoa; phylum Arthropoda; class Insecta; order Trichoptera; family Rhyacophilidae; genus Himalopsyche; species Himalopsyche kuldschensis. Next base: position 7,627,823 of record JAHFWI010000005.1, read on the forward strand.
ATAAATAAATAAATACCCTCACTGGTTGAAAACTATGACACGATTTTCACAGACAACGAACGTAATATGGTACGAAATCGAAAATTATCAACCTTGAACTATATCTAAGTTTTAAAGCATAGTTGTGATTATATCCAAAGAATGAGTTTCAATTCAAACACACGACAGTTGAAATGTTTTTTTTTTTTAATACAACAATGCAAAAGTAGGACATTCACAAAATCTTAGTTTCAAGACTCGTTTTCTTATAAACCGGGACAAAAAAAAACAATATAATATCTAGTAGCAGAGCGATCCATTAAGCCCCATCGCGAAGCTTCAAGCGTAGCGTGGCAAGACTTGCTTAAAAATCAAAGGTACCGTCATGGCTTTAAAGAGGACGCCGTCTGAGAAGTCGAAGCGCAGGGTGAATGCGGAAGTCAAATCAGCTTCAAATTTAACAGCGCTTGCTTCGGCGTACAAATTTTTGACGTAGTAGAAAAAAAGAGATTCCTACATAAGAAGGCCATCTGCTCCACATTGGGTGTGGACATGGATTTAAAAAAATATTGCACATCACTGAAAATGGAGCTTAGACAGGGCTAGTGGTAAGTTTATCGCTCTTGCTGCGTCTCTTTTTTAAAACGGTATGGTTGTGAGAGTAAATTTAAGACAACACAGGCATCCATGTCTCCGAACAGAAGTCAAAAATTAGATTGAAAAATAAAAAATGCCCTAACTGGGATTCTAGTACGTGTGATCCAGTCTCGAAGATTTTGGTAGATATTCGAATATCTAGCTAATTCGAATATTCGAACATGAATCTAAAGAAATATATATATTAAGGTTTCGCATCTCTGAGTTGTTCGATTTCATAGTGAAAAATACAATAATGCATTTTTCGACACACCCTTCTGACTACACTGATTAATCTAAATACTTAGGCTAGATTGTAGTTAAATAAACATGGCGCATGATGCAATGCGCTACCAACATAACACAATAATTATGCCCCGTGATTATGGAAAGGATGTTGACTTTTGAATACAAGGCCATATGACCGAAACACAATCTACAAAAATTGTCTACATTCTTATTTAAAAAATTATATTGCTCAGCTCATCCGTGCTATTAAATCCTGAAGATACCTATAGGCGAAACCCGATTCATTGATGAAAGAACACATACAAACAACTCAAATTTGATATTGACTACGTTCGCTACAAGCTTGGATGGAGCATAGTACAAAAGAGATCAGTTTTCAGCAATATTTTCTCCTCGAGTTGCTGTGTTACTTTAGTGAAGTTGCGCAACAGGTTGAATAACCTTCTAATCACTAATAATATTTATAAACCATGTCCGCATCATTTTACATCTTTTCGCAGAATTTTTTTCGTTGAACTAAGCATTCCCTGGACTTCCCACTTCTCATTATGACAAACATTAAGATTTATTTATTAAATGCACTTATTTTGGTTTTCATTTCGTTAATGATTATTCATACTTAACCGACTTTTGGTGTAATAGCTTGCATTGCTAAGAGGTCTTCAACATTTTCATTACAGTCCATCATTCTTGAATTTTGCTTAGTTGTAATACCAATTGTTTGACATACTTTGTAATTCTTACTTAACTTTTGTATAAATATCACTGTTTGGTTGTATTTCTTATCAGATGGTAATTCTCGCCATAATCGAAACCTGGTCCTGTGATCCAATAAATTGTATATGGAATAAGTATTAAAAATGTTTTATTATTTTTAGTATCCTAATGTAAATGACCAAAGCCGTGATGTAAAAATATCCCTATTTAATTCACTTCTATGTAGAAATAGATCAATGAACTATCCATATTAATAACAAACAATGATGCAATTGTGACCAAAGTAGTCAAGTAAGTGTCTATCAAAAATATGATAAAATGATTCTAAGTATTACATTAGTTTTTTTTCGTTCTACTTCATATTCTTGACTATACAATTTTAGTAATTAATGATATCTGTCACGCTTTTTGTGAATGGTCAAAAAATTTACTGTTAACATGTTATTAATAATTAATTTTATATTTCAGATAAAATAATATTCAAGTAAACAAATCTTTCTAAATTACGGAACACAATTAATGCAAGTGGGAAGATTATGAAGCGACGAAGCATTCTTTTGGGAAAATGTTCGTACAATATTAAAAACAGTAATTTTTAGAATTTTCCACTAATTTTATAGTGGCATCCCCATTTTGAATAATAGTTTTGACACATGTATTTGGTGTGGAATATTATAATATGCTGTCACATCGAAAAATACAAATTCAAAACAGTAATATTGAATGACCGATGGGTCATAAATCATAAAGAACAGTGTGCAGATGTGCTACGTACGTCTAGTGAACTGCGGGGAATAACTTTAATTGTTCAAACCATACTCTCGATCACATAAAATAAGAAAAAGAAATTACAATTTTGAGAAATGACTTTTTTATCATTCTATAAATAGGGCCTCCAAAATTATATTGCACCTGGGGTCTCCCAAGTAGAGACTCTAATTCGAGTATTGAATACTCGATACTCGAGAATACTCGTTATTTCTGAATGAAGATTTATTTCCAAATTTTATTTCCTTATATAAAAAAATAATATTTAAATTAGTATTCATTGTTAACTATAAAACCGACGTCCACAGCAACAGAGAGAGTTTTTTCTTCTGCGGGAATTATAAAATCAAAACTTCGAACCGATTTAAAATTTAAGACGTTCAATTCTCTATTATTTTTTAGATAATATATGTTTTATAAATTGAAATAAATATACTAATGAAATAAAATAGCTTAGTGATTTATTTGCCATCTATTTATATAAATACAAATTTGAATTAATAATATATATTTTGGTACATCTGAAACTACTCGATTATACTCGAGTACTCGAGTATATGAAAAATTTACTACTCGATAATCGAGTAGTTAAGATTATTGGAATGTCTGTTCCCAAGGGTATAATCCGCCACGGTATGTGGCTTATAGTTTCCAAAATTATCAGATTGTATTTTTTGATATAACATCTTCAATATTTCTTGTGAAAACATTTCTTTAGTACGTCACACGACGTCAACAACAGTTCAATGAAACCGGCGTAACAACCGTATCGCTAGAGAAATTTAAAAATTAGTTTAATTATCTTATATTAATGTATTTTAAATACTGTAAGAAAAGTAATCAAATAACAAGCTGGCCTGTAGTGATCCCGCAGGGATCACGGGACTCCATAACACAGCTGCCTATATGTTATTGTTAATCACAGTCAAAATAGATAAATGTGTTTTTTAGAACTAGAATTGTAAATTCGAGTTGCTTGTACATGCAGTAGCCATTGCAATTTGGCACCTTATACACAGAAACCTTACACTTTTTTAGGAGAGTCAAAAAACAGGTTTTATCAGTAATCAATATTAACTATTTTTAACAGATACAAATTGTCTTTTCAGTATTTTTAAAGGTGATGCTTTGGCTTTATGATTTACTAGTATTGCTACCCGGCGTCGCTCGGACTAAGCGACCAATAATTATTTATTGTTATATCATTCGACATAATTATAGCACAAAATCTAACATCCAAAATATAGTTAAAATAAAATCACAAACATTATTTAATTTGATGACAGCCCCATTCTCGCCCATTAAAATGTCAAGGAAAAAATCTAATTTGTTGTCAAATAAATGTCAAATAATACCTTCACGGAAATAATAAACATTATTATATTAATAAATGCCGGGAAAAGTTCAGTAGAAGACTAATTTATTACATTTAGACTAAATGTCTTCGCCGATAAAAATTCAAACATATTCGTTTTTATGACAACTTGCAACAACAATGCAAAAGGGAATTACAGACATACATACATACGCCGTTTCGGTTTTATATATAAGATTTGTTAAATATAAAATAGTAGTTTATTCTAATGTGGTGTTTTAAGGTTTAGTGGAGTTGTGAGCAATAAAGTGATTTTAAAAGGTGTTGAACTTCTTTCGATGAATTCGGCTAGAGCAATCTTCGAGTTCAACCAAATTGAGTGTTTTTAGCAGGGCTGTTGAGTCGGTAAAAAAAGTTCTACTCCGACTCCAGAATTTACCAAAACAACGACTCCAACTCCAACAGGGACCAAAAACACAACTCCGACTGCGACAACGACTAAAACAAGTTAAATATAATAATAATGGTAAATTACACTAAAGCTTGAAGTACTAACAGTATTATTTTTTTTTGCATCTGCACTAACTGAAAGATTTATAACAGGAGTTCTTAACCCTTTGCTTGCGGGCATATATGCGTCCGCTGAGCTATTTTCGCGCGCCCGCTACAAAGTATAAAATAATGAAAATGCCTTGTAAAGAAATTTTATTTATTGTAAATATTACATGTAACTGTATTATTTTTTTTATAACTTCTTTGTAAAGGTAGATTAAATAAAAGTTTATGAATGTCACATATATGTATTTAAAGCGACTCAGGAAACATTGATAAAATAAAAACAAATGTAAGCCTTAAGATTTGTTTTTTGAAAAATTCGGCTAGTCACTATTCTCCAAGATCTCAAATGCGCCCGGAGTCACAATAGGTTAAGAACCCCTGATTTATATGTTGTTTCTTGAAAACAGGACTTTTGTTTGCATGAAACATAAGGAAATGTTACTTTCTTAACCTCGCACAAAACACTGACGTATCAATAAAATAATTACATTAACGACAGAATAACAATGATGAAATCATGACAATATTTTCGCGAAAATCTGACGTATATTTGTTCAATACTTTCGAGATAGAGATCAAGATTCTTATACAAGAAAACCCACAATCAACGTTTATTTAATTTTTAAATGCCTTTATCCAGCCTTAAGACTTATTAAAGATACGCATTATAGTAATACGTACCGGAAAAATCTGTTTTTAGGCACATCCGATGCCGTAGACGAGTAGTAGACTCTTTTGTTGTACTCGAAGTGGACATGGCGTAACCTAATATCGGTATAAATTTGTTGGTCTTTGTGGTAAGACCGTGAAAGCCTAGTAATAAGGTTCGAATCCTGACAAGATCAGTTTAAATTAAACAGTCTTGAACATTTGTGATGTTTTTTTCCTCAAGTTGGTCTTGTGTGATTTTACGAAAAAGTCCTAAATATCTGTTGCCTTGTCTGAAATTTTGATCAAGATAAAACGAAGAATCTTCTATTTTAAATAAGATTTTTTGGTCTTTGATATGGGTATTCGTAATGTCTTTCCTACTCGAGTTGGTTTCAAAAGACATTGAAAAACAAAGGATTTAGATTCAGTTTGGCGAAAAATTAACGAAAATTATGTTTCATTTTAATTCATGGATAAAATCTTTAGTCCAATCCGTTATAATAGCAGTATTTTTTTTGTATTTTGTTCGTCTTTCACATATCATGTAATGTGATCAGAACCGGTTGCACTCATCGTGAGAATTATCTAATTATATGTGAAAGTACATAGTACAAACAAATAATGTTTTATTTATCAAAGAAATTAGTAATCCAAAGAAAATATCTTTAAATTATAGTGTTTCGAGAAATAAATTCCGTATTATGATTGAAACAGAAAATTTAAAAAAATAGCGCACGTAAAATGGCGACAATTAATTCATAAATTAAAAAATAACAACGCCATTCAATCAATTAGTGACATTTGACACCTTCGTAGAAAGTAAAAAAGTAAGTGTTTATTGAATTTATTAATTGACGCGATAATGTGATTGATAAAATAATGTCTACGCTTCGACGATGTTTTGTCATATTGTGTGACAAACAATTCTGTTTGTATAATTATCAGATACCGTCTCAAAAGTGTCTCCGACTAGAAATCAAATCGAACAATACATAATAATCCGAAGGGTATATAAGACGAGCTTCCGTTCGAGCTTTGGCATTTTCCTTCGAGCTAAACAGGCAATTGGTCGTGTGTTCCTTCGGCCGACATCAATGCAAACATTATTATAAATTAATCAAATTCAAGATACGTTTATCAAGTTAAAAGTTTAGAAATTTTCTAATCAAGTGACATTTTTGTTTATAACAATATATAATTTTATTTACGTATATTTATTATTGTCAAAACAAAGTAAAAGCAGTTGTTATTTTTTTTTATCGATAAAGGTAAGATATAGTGTTTTTTATTGACTGAGTAGGCATTTACTTGGTAGAACTCCATTATAATACGGTAAGAAAAATAACAATGACAACAACGAGGGCTTAAGCCGAAATAGCTATCAACAAATATATAAAATAATTTCTGTAGAATTAAAATATATTGTTATTTTTCTAAGCGTATTATAGTGTTTTTATTCTTTGTTATTTTATTTTGTCTTTTATTCTAATTTATCGACATTAAAATAAATAAATCTCCAATAAAATCAATGACAGATTATCGCCATTGATAATTTTAAGACAGGCATACATACATTGATCGCTTAATCCTCTCCACATATCAATTAGCACATTTAAGGTGTTCACCGTTTATAATTTTAACTGACCATTTTGACATATTACTGACCATTTATTTAATTTACATATCAACACTCTAATTAGATACTGCCCCATTAAAATCGTTCTGAAAGCAAATAATTGCAGTAATCTTATGTAAACCGGGGCACATAATAAAAGAAAACAATTATTAAATACAAATATGTGCTCATTTAATTATGTTATTTTAGCTATAAAAGCGTTCAAATATTTTATTTAAGACTGATAATAAAAATAATAAATGATTTTTAGTACTTATTTCACATTAAATTTATTAGATCAGGACCGGTTTCGTACATGCCGAGCACTATCTACGCTTCGAATTATTTTCTATGTTAAATAAATAAATTCTTAAAAAGTGAATATAATTGTCTTTTAACATCCTGACATTACCTGATTTTTAGAAGAGTAGAGTATGTAATATAGTATAAACTTTTTTCTTTCATCCATTGTACGTATGAATTATTCAATTAAATCTAGAATTCTGATTAATAAAAATATAAAAATCATTACTTAAGCAAATTTTGCGATAGTAAGTTTGAAGATGCCTCTGAAAAAGGCGAAACACGTGTTAGTAGCAGTTAGTAGCACAATACGTGGAATAATCAAAGTTACAATTTAAAATTTTATATAGTAAAACATTTTTAGTACTATCAATGCTTAGTACATTTAGTATGATCAATAATAATACTCGCTATGAGCGAAACCGGACATAATCTCAATAAATTCAATGTATAATACATACGTACTAGAGGTCTGCACGGGCTTGGGTTTGGCTCGCGGGCCGGGTATAACAAAAATCGGGTTTTTTCCGAATTTCCATTATCGTAAATCTAAATTTAATACTAAAATAAACTTCACGTACTCGTATTAGTCATCTTTTCGAAAAAAAATCGGATTTGTTTCGAGCAAGGTTGAAAAATGTCGGGCTCTGGTCGGGTTCGGGTAAGATTGTTGAAAATGACATAATTTCAAAATTTCGGCCCGTGCAGACCTCTAATACGTACTAAAAATGTGTTATTATTTTTACTATAATGCCATTCCACCAAGTATTGACAGTGAAAACCTTAACCCTTTGCACTTCTTAATAAATTATTTTTTCCTTCCTGCAACTCCTCAATAAATTTGAGAAATTTATTGATATCACGAGGTTTGCGTATTTTTAGCATTGTAAAACGAAATACCGAAAAATATACCACATTATGACATGTTTCAAGCTTTTCTAAGGCACACAAACCCATATAGGTATACGGTTTTAAAAATAAGGATAGTAAAAAAAACATTTTTTCAATCATATTCAGCAGGACTCGACATTGGAGTTGCGATTAACCTATACGATGTCGAGATATAAGGAAAGGATTAAGCAATCGATGGATGCCTGTATTACAATCATTAATGGCAGTAATCAGTCATTGAATTTGTTGGAGAATAGCCGGTACCCGGCAAGCGTTAAATGATAAAAGGAAAGGATTAAGATAATCGATGGATGCCTGTTTCACTAACATTAATGGCGGTAATCGGAAATTGATTTTACTAGACCCTGGCCAAGTGTAACCCGGCGAAATGAACGGTATGGCAGCGCACTCAAATAAAAAACATTGATTTTTATAATGTAAAAGAATCTACTGATTTAATTTACTATGCCTATAGCCAGTGACGGTGGTGACATTTGCCGTTTATCTTTGCCGATTTAACCATTTCTGCAAGAGTTCTTTCCTATTCATTGGATTTTAAAACACTTCTATAGCATGGACTTTCAATTCAGATGTTCGCAATACCAACTGTTTCTCTTCCGTAGTACGGAAAAATAGTTGAATCTTCCGCACTTTACAAAAGACCCCGTCGCCAGCCGATTTGCCTATGCCTATAGCCTTCGCGCAAGTGCAAGCAATAAGTTTTATCGCAATCGGATGAACCGTATGTCAACGCATAAAATACGAACAAACAATTTTCATTTTAATATATTAGAGGTGTTTATTTTAATGTTGTTAATGACTGCGTATAACAATACACAGGTGCATTGCTGAGTTTGAAAAACAAGTTTTTAAAGAGGCTTCTTCCGGTTGACATAACTATAATACAGCCAATGTCAGTAACATGATTGAATTAAATGAATAATTATGGCCTTATTCGGAGACGGAAAAATGCGTAAATAAAACTGTATTTAAATCGGTCGTCGACATTTAAATACACGCCTTTGTGGATTTGATTGAGACAGATTATAGAACTAAGAACTTGACACCTTACTTTGAAAAGGTTCTAACTGCTCTTGACACTATTTTGAGATATGAGCGTCTTAGGTTTCGATTGATTAAAATTCACTTGCAAAAACGAGCAAGGAAAATTATTAATTTTATGCATATTTTTTCACAACTCTTGCTGATAAATAATGATCTTAAAGATCTAATGATGTAAATAATGATGACAATCTTAAAACTTTGTCAAAAAAATTTAGTAAAAAAAAGTGTGCAGATGCAGTGCAACTCTGGAATTCTGCTAACTCCGTTATTCAACCATAGATAATTCTGAATTTCATATACATACATGATAGAATGCGGTAAATACAAGCTTTTCCGACCAAAATGTCATTTTAGGCAAAAATGACAATTAGAACCTTTTCAAAGTAAGGTAAAGAGCTGATTACAGAGGTTGGCACACTTTTTTAGGATAGGGCCGAACCGTATTTTTTTTAAGCCGCAAGGAAACTATAAGATTTTTAATTACCTAATTTACTCTATTAAATCCTTGGCCACTCCCAATGTGGAGAATATGGTCTCCTAATGGAGGTATCTCAGCATTTTTTGTCTGCGAATTCTACTTATGTGCAAAAAGGGCTTTACTCTTATATTTATATGTCGTGTTAATATGTCAACAGTGAAAAATAATTATTTTTTAAGTTTTATATCAAAGACACGCATGATAAAATATTGAAATTTATTAATTAAGATCAACAAACCCAAGATCACATTTCGGCACCTTCAGGCATTTCAGTCGCATGAATGAAGTTAAACTCGATTGTACTTGAAAGGCGTGAAGATGCCGAAGGGCGAAACCGGGTTGTGAGTGACAAAGCTCCTGCCAAAATTAAAAATATTTAATTATGACATTCCATCAAGCACCTTCAGACAAAGTCCTAAATGAAATGTCACATTGCTTCCGATCTATGATGTATCATTGATAAATAAATGTAAAAATAATATCAGTGTTGGTATTCATATAAAATGTGGAAAAAAATATATTTATTAAATGTTTAAATATTGTTTATTGGAAAAATATAATACACGGCATAACAGCTGACGCCATTGAACCATGCATTTGACAAATGTTATATAATAAAGCTAGTACATAATATACAACAGAGAATGACGTAAAAGTAAATACAATTTTCAAAACAAAACACCAAAATAATTGCTGTAAATATCCACTTCCTTAGGCAGTGTATTGATCAGCCGAACGGCTCTTGTGACCGGTGACTCAACTTATTTTTCATTCATTATGAAGAATTATCTGTATAAACATACTCGAGTGTGATTCTTGACCTCTCGAGAATTTTTTTTACGATCCGCACCCTTCAATAAAAAATGTTTGACGATCCCTGTGTCATTGGGCCCCACAAAATTATTGAGAGACACAAAAGGATGCTTTGCTATTCAGGCATACTTTATTGAAACAGTTAAATTAAACTCTTATCTTGACAACCAATTAATATTATTAAACAATCTTTCCAGTATCCTTCACATCTCAATATGAAAGTCTGCGTTGTTGGTGCTGGTGCAGCTGGTCTGTGCGCTGCTCGTCATCTTCTGGCAGCAGGAGCAACTCCTGTGATCCTCGAGAGATCATCAGCTCTTGGTGGAACTTGGGTGTACACTGATACGACTGGATATGACGACTACGGACTCCCTGTCCACACCAGCATGTACAAAAGTTTGAGGTAAGATTTTTTTATATGCTAGTCATCAAACTACGGCCCACCGAAGATTCTCATCCAGCCCTACAAAAATTCTCGAGTCCACAATTATTTATTTCAGTTCATCAATAAGATAAGACAACGTATGAACGTATGTATAAAATATAATAAATTATCCGGTACCCGGCAAGCGTTCAATGCCACTCAAAGAAAGAAACTGTTTATTGAAGTGCTTTCGGATGCAATATTTTTTAGATAAATAATTTCGATTTAATTTCATTGAAAAATTGATCGGTATCGATGAAATTTGCCATTTGACGTTTGCTGTTTGTCTTTTGCCGATTGCCTATGGTACGACACACGTGCCATCTACTGAAAGTTATTTGTACTATGACTATAGCCTTTGCGCAAGTGCAACGAAAAGTTGTCATAATGAACGGTATGGCAGCGCATACATATAAAAGATTTTCATATAATAGACCTCCTGTAAGTTGATTTTACTATTCCTATAACCTTTGCGCAAGTTGACAAGTTTTATCGCAATAGAATGAACGGTATGGCAACGCATAAAATACGAACAAACATTGATTTTTATAAAATATTTAATAAATATTTTCTATTATAAATTCCAATAGAAATTACATTTGTTTACGTTATATAATTATATTTAAATATATAAATTGATATTATAATTGGATTCCAACAAGAATTTATTTGTCATCCGGTACGGCAAGTTTTTTTAAATTGCAATCTGGCCCGTTTCTCAGAAAGTGTGGTAGTGCACGCAACAATTGGCAGAGACGAGACATTGAAAAGTCTACCAGGAACCGAGTTTGGGATTTTTCCGTTTGTTCAAAACAAGACTCGACCCCGACCCAGCAATAAATAGCCAGTAAATTTAAAACCCGCTTCTCCTAGATATAAAATGAAAAATCTTAAATACTTGTAACCATTCCATAAATTAAGTGGTGTGTATCATTTTGATATCGTTACATATTCTACTCTGGCTGGTCAACAAAGCAATAAATATTCCATTGTCTATCGCATCTCAGTGTAGAAAACTCGCAAGAAATTATTCTCATTGTTTTATTCTACCTTGAAAACATATTCTTCGTCGTTCAAATTGTCGTTTAATAGCGTTATCTTACTTTGAAAGGGTTCTTATTGACATTTTTACCAAAAACTATCTTTTGGTCGGAAAAGCTTGTATTTACCGCATTCTATCATATATTTTATATGAATTACAGAATTATCTATGGTTGAATATCGGAGTTAGCCGAATTCCAGAGTTGCACTACATCTGCACACTTTTTTTACTAAATTTATTTGACAAAGTTCTAAGATTGTCATCATTAGACCTTTAAGATCATTTTTTCTCAGCAAGAGTTGTGCAAAAATATGCTTAAAATAAGTGAATTTTAATCAATCGAAACTTCAAACGCTCATATCTCAAAACAGTGTCAAGAGCAGGTAGAACCTTTTCAAAGTAAGGTGTCGATAGGATAAATGCAAGACCGATTAAGCAGATGGGCCGCATTATTCATTATGCATGTCCTCTTATTATTTAACACTTTAATCCCCGGCCTTAATCGGGGTAAACTATCCCGTGTGCCCGGCTTATTTTTGAAGAATAGATTTTTTTCTTAGAAGTTTTTTAAAACAATTAAAACCATGAACTCGAATCGAATATATAGTTAGTAATTTCTACTTAAAGTGCTTCATGGAATTTCGATATCAAATTTGAATTGTTTAAATATTGTACTTTTCCATTAGCTTTGTCGCTAACGACCCAGGTCAACTTAGTTCAAGTACATCAGTGCGCTTGAAATGCCTGAAGATGCCAAAAGGTGAAACCCGGGTCGTTAACGAAAAAACTCATGGAAAAGTATAAAATTTAAACAATTCAATTTCGAATATAAAGTGTCGGGATACAATTAAATAACTCGATTAAAAAGTTAATTCAGGTATTCAAACCCTTGACCTAGCATTCGAGTGAACAAAAGACCATGAGTATGATTTAGTAAGCTAGAAAACCAACTGAAAATAAACCCACGTACAACTTTATGTGAAAATCTTTCTGCAGTAGTTTTTGACCAAAATTGAAAAACTAACTACACGCTTTATCTTAATATATTTTTTTATAAATATTGAAGATAAACATAATATGTTATTTATTACTTTCTTCAAAATATTTTATTTATTACTTTCATCACTCTAAAATTATTTTTGATAGAATGACGTGTTTTAAATATAATAAATTAAATTAATCTTTGTTTATTGAGTTTTACACTTCATTAACAAAACCATGTTATTAAAATTGTATATTTTATAAATACTCACTGATAAATGATGACAAATACACCCTCCTTGACAACAAACAACATAATTCTAAAAATTAATTCAGAAATACTCAACCATTAGTTTGCGAGCATTGTTAAAAACAAGCATACAATTTCATATCATTGGAGATTCGAATATTCAAATTTGAACCGTTAAAATTTTTACTTTTCCATACGTTTTGTCGCTAATGTTTCGCGTTTCTCACTTTTCGGCATCTTCAGACATTTAAAGTGAGGGATTGAATTTGAACTGACGCGTAGTAAATAGTTTGTATAACTTATATATAACAATAAACAATAATAGGTCATTAATTAACGAATGAGTTTCAAATAATTGAGTATTAATTGTGTGGGTAAATGTAAATTATGTATCAGGCAATTTAAAAATGTGACATCTTTAAAAATCATAGCCAGCTAATATCATGGAAATGTCGACAAACCTAATATGTGGGTTTTATCCGATTTATTAAAGAATTTATTTATTTTGATTGTTTGAAATTTATGATATTCATATATTTAATACTATACAACAGGTGTGAGTTAGTATCTTCGAAGCGATACCAAACTATTTACTATGCGTCAGTTCAAGTTCACACTTGCACTTGAAATGCTTAAAGATACCGAATGGCGAAACCCAAGGCTTAAACGACAAAACTCAAATGGAAAAGTACAAAATTCAAACGAGGAACATTTAAAACCTTTTGACAAAGCACCAAGCTCCCATAGCAATTTGACAAAAATATTTAAAACATTTGTAATGGAAATTTACCAATCTGTAATATAAACCAATAATATATAAATATATGTATGTATATAATAAAATGTTGACAACACGTTATGCGAATTAGCTCACCAGGCAAATCTTTTGGTATCAGTGAAGAGTTCAAGGGTGACCATATATTATTTTCAAAAAGCACGCGGTTTTTGAATAAAAATAGGAATAATTGCAAACATTGCATCCGCCACTTAATGTTTTTATAATGTTAACGACATGGGAAACAACACGTTCATGACCGCTCTTTTAAAATTGATTATGGTATCTGGATTAATAACCTTTTGCTAAGACTTAATATTGTAAATTATTAATACGAATTTGTCACTTCAATGAGCATTTGTTTTTCTCTCTTAATGTGTTAACTGTTTTTTTTTATATACATGTTGATCTCTTTAGATGTCCTGTTTATTTAAAAAATATATCAATTGTCCAGTAACAAATCGTTTTTGCTAAATTTCGATATTTATATTGAAATTAATAAGAATCTCCATGTATCGCTATTCCCTTATCCATCGTCTTTTAAAACAGCATCTCTCATGGTCACTTTTAATGTATTCTCTGTCAATTTTTAAAATATGTGCAGTTAATACAAAACAAATATATTTAATATTGCCTGGTCCGAGATGCAGTGGTAAACGTCACTGTCATCCGCGACGGACCGCCCGGGTTCGAGTTCCGGTAATTCAGCAGGTTTTTCAGTTGATGAATCGATTCTGTTCAAAGGAAATAGGTGTTTGTGTTGTTAAAAAATCCCTTCCCACCTTTCCGATCCCAAAAAAGCGTGACACGTAGCGAGAGCGATTAGCTGACCACTCGTCTTTGTATCCTTTCAATACCTACTTGTTCGTTACGTATCTTATGTTTGTGTACTTTTAAGGTGTTCACTGTCAATACTTGGTGGAAAGGCATTATAATAAAAATAATAACACATTTTTAGTACTTTTTCCACATGAGATTTATTTCATCAGGACCGGTTTCGCTCATGGCGAGATCAGTTGATAATGCTCGCCATGAGCGAAACCGGTCCTGATGAAATAAATCTCATGTGGAAAAAGTACTAAAAATGTGTTATTATTTTTATGTTTGTGTACTTTCCACAATTAGTTTATTAAGATCAGGAACAGTTTCGCTCATCGCGAGCATTTTCAACTGGCGAACGAAAACAGTCCTGACCTTAATAAATTAATTGTGGAATAAGTACAAAAAATGTTTTATTATTTATTAATACAATGCCTTTCCACCAAGTATTTTAGTTCTTAATTTTTCTTATATTTCGTTTATACTGTATTAATCTTCATTGAAAAATGCTCGTGCAGTCTTTTTATGATCTTAGAACTTCTGTTAACAGTTTTGTTTTTCATTTTCAGGACCAATCTTCCAAAGGAGATTATGGGTTTCCCAGATTTTCCGATACCAGAAAACAAGAAGTCCTACCTGCCAGCCAAGGATATGGTAGCGTTTCTCCAACTGTACTCTGATCATCACGATGTCACCAAATGCATCAAGGTAATGATTGGCATCACGTATGTAGTTTTATTTGGATGAACGTTTAATTGTAGTTCTGACGATGGCATGAGGCTGAAATATATTTAATCAGTAACATTTTTAATCGAACCTTATGATTTTTTTAACCGGTCTTAAAAATGTAAAATATCGGTATTTTGGTATTTTACAATTAATAGAAGTGCACATGCAGTTGATTTTATATTTATCATAAAAAAATATTTTCAGTCAAGCGTTTGTTCTTGCAAAACATTCGCATATTGCCAAATGCATGATTACTAAAAATGTGTCACATTTAATAACTTATAATTCCCGTATACAATTAGGATGGTAGAACGGAAATGAAAATGTATTGTGTACCCTGTCTACAACAATATATATACATAGATTAGTAAATGCATGTTTAAACATAGTTCTGACGATGGCGAAAGCAGAAATAACAATCAACAAATATATTTTTAAAAATCTGTAGAATTCAAATACATTGCTATTTTCTTCTCCGCCATATAATGAAAATCTACCAAGTAAATGCCAATTCAATCAATTCTTTTGACTTTTTTATTTATTTCTATTTATATTTTGTTTTTTTTTTTATTGTTCCATCGATGACTCCAGTACAATCATTTGGTGAAAATGATAAAGCCCTACGGTGAAGGATGGGAAGTCCAGTACCAGAACCTCAACTCCAAAAAGGATGTGACTGAGAAATTTGATGCTGTGATGATTTGCAATGGACATTACAACACGCCCTACGTCCCCAAGGTCAAAGGGATGGAAACATTTGAAGGTTTGTAATATTCCTCTGACTCACTGCTCACTGTCAATACTCGGTGGAATGGCATTACAGTAAAAATAGTTACATATTTTTAATACTTATCCCACATTGGATATATTGAGATCAGGACCGGTTTCGCTCGTCGTGAGCATTATCAACTGAATGTGGATTAATTTAGTAACTAAATTTAGTTGATAATGCTTTACTGCATATATTTACATCAAAGGTTCTTAGCCCTGTGCCCGCGGGCACAATTGCGCCGTGGAGCTATTATCGTGCGCCCTCCGCAAAGTATCAAATGACGACAAAACCCAAATTTTATCAGAATTATATTTTATTTATTGAAATTATTTTACGAAGAAGTTATTATTCAAATGTAACTGTATGGGCTTTTTATGAATGTAATGTACTTAAGATTTGTTTTTTTTTAATCCGGCCTGCGCCCGTCACTATTCTCCTGGATCTCAAATGCACCCGGGGTTGCAATAAAGTTAAGAGCCCCTGATGTACATAGATTTAAAAAATGTTGCCTGCCTAATACACATCTGTTTTGATTTAACTTTCTGTGACGCATCGGGAGAGTGTGTTGTGAACGTTATTTTTTAGTTGATGATGACAGGTATACTGATTAATAAAAGCAATTCGTTTTTAACTTTTTTTTTCAATAATGACAACAGTTTCAGATAAAAGTATTTGAACCAACCCGATCACAAAGGTGGGGCGCGACGAGAGCGACTAGCTAACCACTAGTACTTTCCTAGCCCTTATCCTTTATAACCCTTATTTTATCGGAACTTGAGGAAGAAGTTGAGTAACAATCAGTTCTCGTTGAAAAAAAATGTCTCTATATCCTCCATTATGGAGCAGGAATGGATAAAAACAATTCAAAAACAAAAATGACAATATTCGTGTTTTGACTTCTCAGGCGAGATAATGCACAGTCACGACTACCGAGTGCCGGAAGTCTTCACTGGACGCCGTGTCCTGGTGATCGGAGCCGGACCCTCTGGAATGGACATCGCTTTGGAAATATCTTCCGTCACCGAGAAGGTGCTGCTCAGCCATCACCTGAAAGAGAAGCCCCGGTCCAAGTTCCCAGACAACCTCGTCCAGAAACCAGACGTCTCCGAGCTGAGTGGTAGGACCGTCATCTTCATGGACGGGTCCACGGAGGATATTGACGCAGTATTCTTCTGCACAGGTTAGTTTACAATAACGTATAGTTTCGATGGCGTTGTGTCGAAATACATGTTGAATAGATAAGCGTCAACCCTTGAAGAAATTCTTTTGATAAAAACTTTTTGTAAAAACGGTCAGTAAAATGATAAATTTTCTGTAATGAAATCATCAATCTATCATTATTTTTGTCAGCCTGTTTAATAACGGACACTTTTGCAATGCCTACCTATTTTTTTTTTTAATTTATGCTTTTATATAATATGTAAAATAAATATGCCTTATTTCTCGAAATAAGTATTCGAATGCACTTGAATAATTTATCATTTTAGTATTTTACAAATTTATTTTGATATATTGTCGTTCCCTGTGGTCTAGTGGCAAGAGCTTTGCTTTGCCCTAGCGATCAGATGGGACCGGGTTCAATTCCCAGAAAAGTCAGTTTTTTTCAATTGAAAAAGAGTTCTTGGACATGGGTGTATATAATTTTTCGTTTTGTCGTTCTTGACTGATTCATTATTTATTATCGAGTTTATCTCGTATGACTTTCTCAATTAAAAATATTTGGTGCATTGGCGTCAGCTGTAATGCCAAATATTTTAATAATATATAATGTATTTATATCATAAATTGTGTTCACTGACCAAAAAGTTGAATTATTACAATTAGATACCGTCCATGTTGTTGTTTCGTAAATGTAGTTTTTATTAATTAAATATAAATCATACCCAAACGGTCTAATTCGCCGTGAATATAATTGTAGTTATTGACTGATAAATTTGCAAAAAAACACCACCGTAGCGCCACTATCTATGACACATTTGGTTTAGTTGCAAAAAACACCACCGGAGTGCCACTATCTATTTTGTCCAATGCATGATCTAGGCAGAAAAATTACTGTCGAATTCACGCACTCGGTAGATAATTTGTCGTTTTCATGAATTAAGTAATGGGCTTGCAATTTTCACGAATTATGCAAAATTTGGCCCATTTCATGTAATTGTTTATTTAGTATATTCGGTGTAACATATACATAGACAAACACTTTAATAAAGAAACTATTGATTTTTGTCTCAGGATATCTCTACAACTTCCCATTCCTGGATCAGTCATGTGGTATCAGAGTCGAGGAAAACTGCGTCCAGCCTCTTTACAAGCACATGATCAATATAGAACATCCCACAATGTGCTTAGTGGGAATCCCTTACTACGTCTGCGCGTTCTCCATGTTTGATTTACAGGTAATAATAACATGCATATTTATATTGTATTACCATAGGTTCTGACAAAGATCAGGACCGGTTTCGAGAGCATCTTCAACTCGCGAAGAGCGAAACCGGTACTGATCGTAATCAGAATACAGTGGTACCTCGAGATGCGAGTGCCCTAACATACGAGATATTTGAGATACGAGCCGTCGAACGAGCGAAGTTTTGCTTTGAAAAACGAGGAACAGCTGGCTGCACACGACCCATCAGTTTTTCATGACGGGTATCTGTGTACGATTTGCGTATGCGTGGAAGGGGTACATATGAATTTATTGGTGGCAAATCCGTATGTATATCTGTGTTGGTATTGGATTATACTTCTACTGTGAAACGCTATGGACCTACTACACAAAACATAATTTCGCTCCATCTCTTTCGCACAACCGACACATCTCATACGTTAGACATAGATGGCGCTCTACTACTGCTCCACAACGCAACATTTTGGGGGTTGGAACGGATTAATGGCATTTCAATTAGTTTCAATGGGAAAAATTGCTTTGAGATACGAGCTAGGCTACGGAACGAATTAAACTCTTATCTCTAGGTGCCACTGTAAATGTCGATATTAGTGCAACATAATTTGTTTTATGGAAATTTAAATAATGCCTTTCCACCTAGACATGACAGTTGAAAAGTTATTTATTGTATTCATTTGAATTGCTCAACCAACAATCGTTTCTTCATGGCTACGCAAGTGTTAAGCTGATAAATACTGACATTGCTTGTTTCTTTATTTTTAGGTTAGGTTCTTTGTTCGAGCGCTAAATGGTCACTTCCAACTTCCATCAAAAAGTGAAATGTACGAAGCCACAGAAGCCGAATTTGTGGAACGAGAACTACGAGGATATACCAAGAGACAAGCTCATATGATGGGACCTGATCAGGTAAAACACAAAAGAAAATAAACCACATATATTAAATGCGACTAAAGCTAGTTTTGTTCCAGCAGTGTTTTTTTAAGTGTGGTACGCTTACCCCATGGGGGACGGTAAAAGTTTGGCTTGTGTATAATTTTGTTTTTAACTATAGCGGACAAATAATTATTTTTGGAGTGCTCGGTTTTACGAAAATTATGGAAAGGGTACACATATGTCGAATGTTTGAGAAACACTGCGTTACAGTATAGAATAGATTGTGCACGCAACCTTCTGACCTGAGTGTAGATGTGGTCACATTCAAGCTTATTTAGGGTGCCACTGGGTAATTAAAAGAAAGCTTATCAAGTTTGATATCACACTATGTACAATATTGAATACCTACAAACAATATTAGTAAGGGGTTTCCTTCATTGTTTTCCTTATTGAAATTGTTCAGCTGGCAGAACTTTTTAATTCATGAGTTTTATATAATTGAAGATTTCGACTGAATGTGCTTGATGGAATTTCAACATCAATTTTATTTTTTTGAAATGACCCGTATTTAGCTCTTCGGTATTTTCAAGCATTTCAAGTGCTCGAATAAATTTGAACTGACACGCAGTAGTACTTGAAATGCCTGAAGATGCCTAAAGGTGAAATCCGTGTCTCTAGCTACAAAACTCATGGAAGACGTTAAAAATCACAACTGAGACTCACACTTTTCATTTTCTTAAGTAAAAAAAAATACAATGCTTAAAAATGACAATGGTTTCATAACTTCATTCTGAGACGTAATAAAACGTGGTATTTTTTTTTTGCATTTTCTTAAAACTGAATTATATCAATGTAGGTGAAATTTGAATCGAAATATCAATCAATCACCAACTCTATTAATACATATGTAAAAATAATAATTATTTTTATTATAATGCCTTTCCACCAAGTATTGACAGTGAACACCTTAAAAGGAATAAACGTTATGTGGGAATTTTACTAAAAATAACTATTTTTTTTAGAAAAAATATTTGTCAAAATTACGCCAATGACGGTTTTTGCTTTCTGAACTTTGAATTTCGAATCAATCGATATAATGAATCAAAAACAAAATCAATACATTTTTGTACTTTTTCAAGATCACTTTATTTCAATTGAAAAATTTCGCTCATGGGGATCGAATTGCCTCCTGATGCAGGACAATCTCTTGCCACTAGACCAAAGGGACCGACAATTATTATTTTTATTTTAATGCCTTTCCAGTTTCCACCAAGTATTGACTGTGAACACCTTAAAAGTGATTTTTAATATGCTTAAAATATAGCAAAACTTTTATTTAAAACATAGCATGGTCGGACTTTGTAAACGCATCTCAAGCCCACGAGATAATTTTAAATATCTCTTTTACTTGTAGGTATAGCAATATTTAATGATAATCGAACTAAAGTAGATAGTTTTTTTTCTGTCCTGTATTGATAACCCATGCACCTATGAAGCTAGATATTGTCCTTGGGCCAAGTCAACGCATTGTTTTAATTGCTTTCGATAAGGAAAAGGTTAGAATCGACGTTTCGAGTTGGTTTTGTAAAAAGTCACGTATTAACCAATCGACACCTCACTTTGAAAAGGTACTAACTGCTATTGACCCTGTTTTGAGATTATTTTTTTTTTAGATTATTTTTTATAAGAATAAAAAAATATTTGGCATTACAGCTTACGCCAATGCGTCAAATATTCTTAATTGTGAAAGTCATACGAGATTAACTCGATGATAAGTAATGAATCAGTTGTGCACAAAATCAACGATAAATAACATACACCCAGCCCAAGATCTCTTTTTTTTCAATTGAAAAAATCTGATCTTGCCGGGAATTGAACCCGGGTCTCCAGATCGCTAGGACAAAGCTCTTGCCACTAGACCACAGGGACCGACAATATGAGCGTTTGAAGTTTGGATCGATCATACTATTTAATGAAGGAGTATGGACGTACTTTTCATTCAACATATGAGAATGAATTAAATTCATTACCGTGAAACCTTGATTCTAAGTTTTTCAAGGGACCGTATAAAACAAACGTTAAATGCGGGAAACGATGAAAGCGGGAAAGTTTTATATATGAACTAAATGCCGGGACTATAGAAAATGAACGCACCACGCGGGAAAACTTATAATGCGAGAACGTAAGATCGGGGTTCCACTGTATACTATTTAAAATAACTTTGATTATTCCACACATTGTGTTACTAGTGGTGGCACGTGTTTCGCGTCCTTCAGAGGCATCTTTGGACTTACCATCGCAAAGTTTGCTTAAGTAATAAAGCTTATGATTATGAAAAGATTATGTTGAATTACATTCACTAATTCTCAATGAGCAAGTAATAATGTTTCAAATATCATATTTTAAGCATATTCGCTCACAACTCGAACCAATTAAGAAATAATGATCTTAATAATCTAATGATGACAATCTTAGAACTTTGTCAAGTAAATTTACTAAAAAAAGTGTGCAGATGCAGTGCAACTCCTAAATTCTTCTAACTGAGGGGTTTAAATGCATAACCGCCTCTCTCCACAAAGTCAAATTGTTCAGCAATCGAAAAAAAACGATTTTAATCTTCAAGTATAATATTAGAATAATATGCAAAGGGAACACAAAACGTTTGTATGGTGACAGGGCGGTAGGTCAGTGTTCCCTGGCTCGTAATTGGTGCATTTAGATTGTGGCGGTTTTGAACATCACATATGGTGGAGAGAGGCGGTTATGCATTTGATCGTCATTTTCGATGTCGATTTTAAATGGCTTAGAGGTAATTTTTCGTTTGTTTGAAGATTGCAGGGCATAGAACGTAATAACCGGATCATTAATCAATCATTATCTCAAAAATGATAATGTATGTATAGAGGCGGTTATGCTTTTACACCCCTCAACTCCGTCATTCAAACATATGTAGATAATTCCGAAATTTAAATAAATAATAGAGTGCGGTTAATACAAACTTTTCCGACCAAAATGACAGTTAGAACCTTTTCAAAGTAAGGTAACGCAATGTCAATCGAATCTTTTTGATATCTCAGGAAGAGTATTATAACGGAATCGCTGAAGAAGCTGACCTTGAAACCCTTCCGTCAGTCATGACGAAGATCCATAATACCAGCAGCGAAATGTTCCTCGACGACCTGCCCAACTTTCGAGACTATGTTTTCAGAGTCTGTGACAAGGATAACTTCACTTATTGTCACATAACAGAACTGGATGATTAGAAAAATAAGATATTTAACATATACACAAACTCGCTCATTTCCAAAATTAATCTTGTCCAGTTTTGATAAAAAAAAAACTAAAAATTCAATTGTATCGCTCATTTAAAGTGGTAGACTATATATTCGTATATTCTATATAATATATAAGTATATTGTATATTCTAATATATTCGATTATAAATCAAAAAGCAGTATTTTGCCGTCCTTATAAAAGTTTAAACACATTGTGAAATTGTTTTAGCTAATTTCAGGAGAGAACAAAAGTCCGGGAACATGTGTATGTTAAAATATTTAAAAAACGGCGAATTATGCGAAAATGGTTTTCTTTCAATATAGATTTCAACATTCTACATAATTTTTTTTGTAAATATCTCTAAACATGAAAAATGGACAAAGTTAATTTTATAATTGGACGAGTCATATATATTTATATATAGAAAATAAGGTACATTTTCAGATTAACAAAAATTCAATGGAAAGGTTACAAGCTAATTTTACAATTGGCTTATCGATGCCATTGTCCATTCTGACTAACTTAACTACAACTGATTGAATCGGCATTTGCTTGGTAAAACTTTATTTTGATAAAGTTAATGTATCAATATGTTCGGCTAAACAAGAATATTTGTGATATTTGTGATAGCTATTTCGGCATCACGCCATCGTTGTGAAGATTCTTGTAAAACTTAATACTTTGCTATGTAAAGCATAATAAAAAATGTTTTTGTTCAATTATTCCATTCAATTTTAAATTTTTAAAGCTTCACATTAATCAAAAAATATGTGGAAATTGAAAAATAGCAAAATTTAAAATGAAATGAAAAAAGTCTGAATATAATCTAAATCTTTTTTTTTATAGTTAATTAAATAAAATAAAATTAAAATAAACAAGTAAAAAAAAAAACAAATTCGTCTTAATAGAATAATATTTTGAAATAAGAACCATTAATATCTTTTCTCTCTAATATATACTTTTTTTAGAGATCGAAACAATCCAAAATTATGTGAAATATTCATAAGTAATGTACATATGTATCTGTATTACAAATAATGAATATAATAAACTAATTCAACATTTTTTTTTAATTGGTCTTTGAAAACATATGAAATATTCAATATAATATGACACATAATTCAATCAATCAATTTCTCAAAACTATTATGGAGTTGCACGAAGGAAAAAAATATTATATTGAGGAGTGCAAAGGGTTAAATTAAAAAAAAAAAATTTTGTGCTTGAATTGAATTTAATAGGAACAGGACCGGTTACGCTCATAGCGATCATTTTCAAGTCGTGCTCGCGATGTGCGAAACTGGTCCTGATCCTACAAAATCTAACGTGAAATACATACACACATGTACAAAAAAATGTGTTATTTTTTTTTAGTATAATGTCTTTCCACAAAGTATTGACAGTGAATAACTTAAAAATATAGTAACGTAATTGGAAAATGCGACAAAGGAATATATAAACTAATTCTGTATCTAATAAGGAAATAAAAATATACTTACATCGGCTTTTGGTATACTTTATAATACTTTCTCATGTATGTGCATAAATATTTGTCTCGACGAGTCGACCGCGGCTGCAATTCCATTTTTTTAATGCAAAATACTCGCTCGATCAATTAAAACAAATATTATTATTCTACGCCAATTGTCAATGTCATAAAAAAATATGGTTGTCTGTAAAGTCGGTTTACGAGCGATAGTTTAACGTTACAACGTCATAAGAAAACATTGATGAAATGATTGCATACTTTTATGAATAAAATGGAATCATTTTTATTGAATTATCATTATTTTGTATGGATACGATATTTTGTATATTTGTTATACGTTAATCAGATTTTTAATATGCAAGAATTAATTACCTTTATTGTCGCAATTGTTGTTGTAATATAAACAATGAAAACCACATTAACATTTCACTTCACTTTATAAACAGTTGTAAACAGATCACGTGTAGGTGTATAAGTTGTGTGCTGCCGCTGTCTCTTTTCTACTCAGACGCATCGACCGATCGAGTGGATGAGAGATAGATGCGGCACAATCCGAACGGTAGGCTGATCGTGCCTCTCTATCGCTTATCCGCGCTCTCGCTCGCACGCTTGCCTTCGGCGTAACGCGACAAACGGGACAATGAGTCATGTTTTTTCGTGCGTGCAGCGGGCGTTCATCGATTTATAAGACGTTGTCACGTCAAAAAACAGTGTAAAAATCGTGTTATTCGGCGTGAAAAACACCTAATGTTTTTATTATTGTTTGCTACTTAATAATAAAAGAAATGTGAATTAAAAAATAGGATTAAAATTAAACTACTAATTATTTGGTCAGTTTCTAATTCGATAAATGGTCAGTTAAAAATACTTAAAACGGTCAGTTAAAAATATTAAATGGTCAGTTAAAATAATAAATGAACAGTTAAAAAATAGTAAATGTCATTTCATGCGCTAATTTTTCATAGAACATGTCATAAATTTGACTCATACGACCGTATTTGATAAAATAAACAAGCTGTCAAACTAAAACTTCAATCGTTTTGTAAAAATAGCTGACCATTTAAATTAAATACTAACCGTTTTTAATAAATAAATAACCATTAAAATATATTAATGACCGTTTTATTTAATAATTGACCACATTCACACTGATACAATGACAACTGACCATTTATTTATTTAACTGACCGAAACTTGAATAAGTTACTGACCCATTAAATACATGCCTTAAAATTATTCAGTATATTTATTAAGAGTTGCTGGCTATTTTCAAAGCATAGTTACCTTTTTAGCTTGTGTTAATTGATTTTCTAGGATTATGCCATATGGGTATTTTTAAGAATTGTATAATAATTTATATAATTATTAGTCTTTATTCAACTATTAATAAACCGGGTTTGATGCCGATTCCATTATTTACAATTATAATACACCAATTTTAGTGATGTAAATCAGTATTTAATCTTTGAAACTGAAATATAACTTATTGATTGAGTAGGCATTTACTTGGTAGAACTCCATTATATATAATACGGTAAGAAAAATAGCAATGTATTTTAGTTCCACATAAATTATTTTATATATTTGTTGATAGCTATAGTTCTGACGCAGAAATAGCTATCAACAAATATATAAAATAATTTATGTAGAACTAAAATACATTGTTATTTTTCTTACCGTATTGAAATATAACTCTTAGCAACATTGTTTTGGCGTGTTGGTAATTGCAAGCTGGCAACACTGGCTTCCATTATTATAAGTTCTGTATTCTTCATTTAAATCACTGTATTGTTAAAAACAATCAATTGCTGCAAACATACTTACCGCTTTTCCATTATTATAAGGATAAATGAAAGACAAGGAGGTTTTTTTTATTTAAAATTAAACATTACAAAAATATTATAACACAAAATAAAACGTTTCTGTGAATCTTATTTGACAACCTATAAACTAAATCAACAATTGTAATATATGTATGTATGTACATTTAAAACAGTGTAAAAATAGTTACTTATTTGGACGTCATTATTACAATTATGTTTGTTTTAACATATTTTTGTTCACTTATAAATAAACATATATTTATACAGTAGGAATACATATTTTCATGAATCATTCATAAATAACGTTAAACGATTTTATCACTTTTAAATAAACCCCACCGCTGCCCATTGTATCAGTATTTTTTCAGTTCTGTTACGTTGCAATTTCCAATCACAAAAGAGTAAAAAAAAATCACATTTTGTATGACGTAAAACGAGATGAATAGAGACAAATTCAAGGATTGAACTTTAGCACAACTTAACTCAGTATCCAATGTAGTTTTTATGGTTGTGTAAGTTTCTTCACAATGACTATAATACTATCTCTCGAATGACAAAACCACACCGACTGAATTGAAAAAAACGTGTAAAAATTCGATGCCTGTGCATCCTTACTTCTTAACCCTTATAAACTTCTTTTTCAGTTAACCTTCTCCATAGTATTGTATATTTTGTTTTTTATTACACCCCATTTTACGGTACATATTTTTAGTTACCTTATTTGCTGTGTTAACAGTAAATACAGTTGCGAATTTAAGCACTAAATGAATACGTTATTCAACTTTATTTCTTGTATAAATAATTTGTATTATTTCAAACACTATTTTGATTTGTTTTCGACACTTTTTTGCACTGTACTAGTCGCTTAGACACCAAAACCAATTATATTTATATCGAAATGATAGCTTGTTGCGCGAATTGCGAATTGTTTGAAATGCGATATATCAGGACGATTTCCGCAATTCTTTTGAACAAAACAACATCTTTGTTATGTGATCAAAGACCTCAATATCTCGGTGAATAGACGATTAAATTAACTATCAATATAGCAAAAAGGTCATCTTATTTATGACAGTGATCAACGTAATATCGTATGTTAACCTTCATGTAAGCAGTGCTGTATTGGAGGTATATATCGGCCCCTTATAGACAAAGAAACGTGACTCACTTGTTTTATCCGAATCAATTGTACCTATTTTTTGACAGATGGTCATTATCTTAAAAGGCGATTTATTTGATAAATACTAAACAGTAATTTATTCTCATGTGTTAGCGGAGCTATGAACGAATTGAACGATCTTTATATCCACTCTCAATACGTCTATTTGACACATAACATATTATTCTAGTGGCATTCATAAGTCAAAACTGGCAAAATCGAGATACGTTTCTTTCATCTTAAGGGACCGAAATATACATACATATATAACTACTGTGGAGCCCCGATCTTACGTTCTCGCATTATCCGTTTTCCGCGTGGTTCGTTCATTATGTATAGTCCCGCCGAAACACCATATTTAAAACTTTCTATCATTCATCGTTTCCCGCATTAATCGTTTTTTTTACGGTCCCTTGAAAAACGTAGAATCGGGGTTTCACTGTACGTACATATGCGTAGAAATAACATATACACTTATAATTTGAATTTTTTGAATTTTGTACTTTTCCATGAGTTTTGTCGCTAACGACCCGGGTTTCACCTTTCGGCATCTTCAGGCATTCCAAGTGCACGGATGTACTTCAAATGTAATGGATGTAAATTCAAAAAAATCAAATTTGATATTGAAATTCCATCAAGCACCCTCAGTCGAAATACTTAATTATATCTTAAATATACACTTCTGTTGGATCGAAATAATTTTTCGGTAACTAATATTGTTAAAACTTTGAAAAAATAATCAATCTCAATCCGTTACTCAGGCCATTGCAGAAGGCAATTTTACCTAAATCAACTTAATTTTAAACTTAATGCAAATTTCTTGTTAGTCAGTTGCTCATTTCATTCTTGCTCATTCTCTCTTCCCAAAGAGAGTATGGAGAGAAAGGATCGAACTAGGACATTACTAGTGCCACTAGTGATTGGTTAATCGCTCTTGTTATTGTAAAAACCATGACTTATGACAATCTTTATTTCTCCTGTTTCAGGAACACTACTACAAGTCATTGTCTGATGAAGCTGGGACGGAAAATCTACCTTCAGTTCTGACCAAGATACGGGAAGAAAGCTCAGCCCGTTTCCTACACAACTTACAGTACTACAGGGAAGATATCTACAAGATTATCGACGACGATACGTACGCCATTTTGACGAATGGAAAGTTCGAGGTCATGTGTTGATCTTGCAAAATGGCGGCTTCGAATTTAACAAATATCATTCTTACAACAGTCCAAACGTTAATTTAAATAAACAACAAGTATGTGTCCAATTTTTATGACACAAACAACAAAGCTTACTTTGTCAAATAACGTTTAGAAATAATAGGGGCCATTTTTTTTTTTTCGGGCCTCAGGGTCGCAAGCATGAATTTTGTTATTTCCGTTAACTGTCGATTAAAAATACATTCATTAATTTGGTTTAGTTCAACTTGAAGCTATTGTGTAACACGTCATTTAAAAAAATATCGTGCCAAACCATCCAGTAACTTTTGTCTACCATTTTATATTTAAATTATTTCAGAAGCAAATTTATTTTTACTAATTAATTGTATCATACTTCGAAACATTTACATGGTAATTATGGAAACATTTTTACTTTTATTTTTTACTGAAAAGGCTCAACTCGGTAACTTTGACCACTGCTACGAATTTTATATAAATATTTATTAGGACATATCCTGACATACCCTACGGGTCTACAGGTTGAAATCGAATTAAAAGTTACTGTTAGAAGATTTATATTATCACCTAATAAAAAGCAGGACCGTAGCGAGGTCCTCTAGTTCCTAAGACAAGGAGTAGATTGTGCGCTTCCTGGCATCATTTTGGCGCCACCCATGTTCCTTGGCGCCTAGGGCGTTCGCCCTATACGCCAGCCCCTAGCTAAGACCCTGGTCTCCCGATTGAACTAGTTAGCGACATTGATAGCCGATTAAAAGGATTGGGCCCCAGACGCGTTGGTGAAATAGGCCTCACACTATTGGGCCCCGAAGAAAAAAATATTTATTTTTTAATTTTAAGTTCTCTTTTACTTAGTTATTAACTATTCATATCTAAATTTAATTAGTCTGTCCTGTAATATCATTTACGCCTATTGCCATATCGTTTTAAGTCTAGTAAATTATAATTTAGTTTTTTTTTTAAGTATATTTAGTATGTTTATACATTGGAAATGGTGTTGTCTTTGACACATTCCAAAATTCAACTAAATATCCAATTGCTATTAGAGACAAAAAAATTAGGGCCCCTTTTTAATAATCATATTTTGATGGGCCCTCTCATTCTTAAGTGAAATAATTGTGCCTATCACTGATATGATATGTAACAATCCATGAATAGAAAATTTATAATTTTAATGCCTTTTTTAATATTAAATAATTAAATTGGGTAACCCTGTCGGATACTTAACTACCTATTCTGTACGCACAATGTATTAAATTTATATTATTTAAATTATTAATAGTTAACTTAATTTATCTTAAATCAATGAAACCTGTCCCATGTTAAGCGACAGGGAGGACAAAATAACAAGTTAAATATTTGAAATTTTATTTACCAAATTAATTACTATATTATTAGAAATAAATTATAAGTCTCTTTTTCACCAACATCCTGTACCTACTCAAATATTGCAGTAAACTTATAACTCCAATATATTATAATTATTAATTTATTTTTAATTTGTCAAATACAGTGAAACCCTGAGCATACGCTTTTTAAGGGATTGGCAGACAAATGAGAGTTGGGGAAAAACGTAGATTGAAGTAGAGAAAAATAGTTTTTATTATAAAAACACTCAAAAAAGAATGGTACATACATATATATTTCGATATTATAAAATGATTTTAATGTTTTGTCTCATCTACTTCAATCCATCTCCTTTTGTTAGAAATTTAATTCATTGTATAATCCAGGGGTAGTAAAAGCGTCGACCGCGTAGCTATTTCTAGTCGTAAAGTAAAATTAAAGAACATCTTGTTTTATTGTTTGATGACTTCACACATCATTAATTGCTAGAATGAAAATATCATGATATAGAATTGGTACTGATATTATCTATATTTTTTTTTCAATTTAGACTTATTTGAATGCCAGTAGTCTGTAGTGGTTTAAAATTTGGCCGCTCCTGGTATAATCAATTGTCACATCATTTGACTTCAAAATTTTATTAAATATAAATTTGTGTGAAAGAAAGAAAGTAAATGTGTGTATTATCTAAATGTCCCAAATGAAGTCAAATAACCGGGTCTGTAAAAATGCAAAATCGGGTTTCACTCCAATTAACTATGAAGTAATGCCAGGATGTTAAAAGGCAGTTCCTATTAGGAATTATATTTTTAATTTTAAATAATTATATTCATTTTTTTAAGTATTAATTTGTTTTATCATAGAAAATAATTTGTGTTGGCTTTTATTATGTCTAGCATAAATATAAATATATAAATGCAACCTGCCACATTGGAATATCAATCTAGGAATGATTTTTCAATATAGCCTATATCCACATTTGAAATTAAATTTTTTCTTTCTATGCAAACTCAACTTGTCATAAATTACAATATGTAGTTTGTGATAATTGAATGTTTTCAGTATCAAAAATAGGCTTATCTGAAAATTGATTCCTCAATTGAAGGCATTAGATGCAAAAGCGCTTCCTTTTGATTCTAGTAAATTCAAAAGCTAACTGCCAAAAATGAAAGTGTATCGAAAATGTCACCAAATGCAGTGTTTGTTTTTTTATGAATATTTTTATGAACTAAGATATGGTGGATGGTACAAAATTTAACCAGAACATCTTTATGAATTAAATATTTATCAAATTCTAAAAACGAGATAGAAATTTTCACATTACTTTTATATTCAATCGAAATATACTTTTTTTAATGAAACTGAAAATTTACAACAAGTAGGGTTAAATTGTAGCTATCAATGGCGCTTTTGCATCTAATGTCCTCAATTGGATTATTCAAATAAATTGCAAATAAGTGTATAAAAATATTTATGCAAAACAAATCTGTAATGTAATCTATTTATTGGATATTTAATCTCAATGTGAAGAAAATTTTGTTCTGTAAATGAAAATAAACTATATATTAAATGAAATATGACATCTTTTTATTTAGCAGTAATATATGAAAATTTCAAGACTTTCTTGGTCATTTGGGTTGCTTTATCCACAGGTTCAAATCCCACATTTATAAATGGACATTCTCATGCATTGATCTTTCAATATGATTTTGGGTTCATGTTCAAAGGTATGAATGTCTGTGATGTTAACGTTTTATCCCACCAAAACAGGATCCACTGACAGCGATTAGCGAACTACTTGTTTTTTCCTTGTCCATCATTCTACCCTTATGTATCTGGAAAACATAGGTTGAGTGACCGACTAACAACTAGTTCTCTTTAAAAAAAATGATCCATTATATAAATGTTTAAAAAACTAACCATCCTCGATAAAATTTTGTTTGGAGACATCTCATTCCTATGAGATATACATTCATGTGTATATTTTTTACTAACCATATCTGCTTAGAATGTGGAGCATATGGACACTTACAGTTTATCTCAACGTAGGTTTTCTACGAAAACTGGTCAATACTCAGTTGCTCAATCTCTTTTTGTCAAAGAGAGTAAGGATAGAAAGGATAGGACTCGGACAGGACTAGTGGTTTGACACAGACATCCATATCTCCAAACAGAAATCAACAATTCAATTGAACTATAAAGACTGGGATTCGAACCCGTGCCATCTGCAACCCAAGCCAACAATATGGACCATCTTCTAGCTCCTGCTTAAATCTATTAAAAATCAGTCTTGTTGGAATGCAAATGGAATTAATGTAAAAACGGTGAACGGTGGATTCGCGAAATAAAAGTCACAAAGTATGCCAGAGAAAATATTTTATTTAAGCGTATGTATTTTTATGTATAATCTATGATAATAATAATATATAAAGTACTACTCTATATGGCTGTCTAATCTAGCTAACAAAAATAATTTTAATTTAGTGTTTCCATTTTACCACTGCACATTTTTATGATATAAGTCCTTAGAGATCTAAAATTCTGTACAAAAAACCTCCACGCGTTTTACATTTCTGTGTATATTAATTGACAGACGCCGACGCCCCATTCACTTCTATCAAAATATGTCATTATACCTATGATATAAACTTTCAGGCATGTTTTAGTCACCGGAGATATACTACATAATCACTGGTGCATTGCCGTCAATGCACAATCCATACCTTATCCAAACAAAAACATCTAATAAGTACCAAAGTATATATAAAGTATGTACGGTGAAATTCCAACATATTGTCTTTTTTATAGTTAACCAAAAATTATTTGTCCACATTGTTCTGATAAAATGACTAAGTCCGCAAATACAAATTTAGAGTAAACTACTGTAGAAATATTTGTCTATCAATCATATGCAATTTACGCAATGTATTTTTCAAATAAAAAAATTTTTCGAAAAAAGAAACAATTTCGTATCAACATTTGGAAACACTTTTTAAAACAGCGTTTTTTGCCACAACAATATTCTTAAAGTCGTACGGCTACATAGTGTTTTTGAATCTTAACATTGATAGCTAGACGTTACTTGATTTTGGACAGAACAACAAATGCAAAGACATAGAACATTCTAACCTTCACTTGTGGTTTGGTGTCGGATATAAAAAAAGCAATAGATTGAGAATTCATAATAAACTGACATAAAATAAATGTGAGATTAATTAACATAGCATAGATATGACAGGTTATACAATACTATTCAGAAAACATTACAACACAGGTATTTAATATATTCATAGTCCATTCAACAATTTAGGAACCTGTCATAATCTTTACTGTGATATACATCAATTTTACCAAAAAAATACTGATGATAGTTGAATAAAATTACAGATTAACAAATATGTACGTAAGGGCTTACATTTCAAACGAAGGTACACAAACGTAAATAAAAAATTTAAGAATTATTTTGACACACGTTTAATGGTTCGATTAGAAAATGCCGGTCCGTTAATAAATTTTTCGTTAAATACATTTTCCAAGACATATTTATATTCTTCAAAAAACCCTGTTACTGAAAGGACAATGTGCAATATTTCGACGGCCGATATATTCTTTATTAATTTAATAAATTTCTCACAAACAATCTTCATGTTTAAAGTGACATAGACAACTTTTATCGACTGTCAAATATTGACACATGGGCCCTTTTTGACACCCACGACACACAATTTTATTAGCAGACTCATCGCTCTATTATAAAAATGAAATGATTTTAAAACTCTAAGCTCCGTTTTTTGACTCTTTATCTCTTAAGACTTGCTTATCAATACAATTTCTTTTCCTACAAAAAGTTATCAAAAACACCGCCCGTTCGCTTCTCCAACACCCATCTCATCTCTACCATATCTCTTTTACATTATTACAATATTATAACTTTATATCTCTTACTCTAAAATGACATAATCACACTGTTATGATCACACAATTCATATAAGTTATAAATAATAATTATACTTATCAGATACGAAGCAAAGATACAGTAAATATTTTTTTATTATAATATCAAAGACACCATCTGTTGAAAATTGAATGAAATCATTTGTACTCATTCATTTCAATGTAAAAATGTCAATTTATATCACGCAAACAATTTTCAGCCCATAAAAGATTTTAAGCACATAGGCTGCAAAGGAAAACAATTACTACAAAGCAAAGGGACGGAAGTCCATTACGGAGGACATACTTGACATGTCAATATGCAATAATAAATTATTTAAAGAAGCGTTATTTCAAGGTTATAATAATGAAAAGATTGGATAATATTTCTGCTAAAGATTAATATAATCATTTGCAGCAGTGACAGCATAAAAAAAACATTTTAATAATCCGGATAAGTTCAATATAATCAATTTACTAAAAAATTATAACACATTATTTTGTACTTATTCCACGTTAGATTTATTACAATCAGGACCGGTTTCGCTCATCTGAGCATTATCAGTTGAAAACGATTCGTGATAAGCGAAACGGGTTGTGATCTTAATAAATCTAATGTGGAATAAGTACAAAAAAATGTGTTATTATTTTTTAATATACCTAAGAGCGATAATCATTTTAACAAAATGCCAAATTAATCGGCAATATGGTGCTTGGAGAAAGGGACTCGGATAATGATAATGAATCAAGCAAAAGAGTTATCTGTGTTAAAAATACCGACTAGATATTTCATACCTAGTCAACGATAAATTAAGTTACATACTAAAGAACACAGAAAACTGATAGTATAGTAAATTGTGATGCCGTTGAAAACTGTATGCAAAAAAAAATCATTTCTTATTTGTCGGATGACATAAATTGACATTTTTATAATTGGACACATTTTGTAAGTCTTAATCTAAGTTATTTATTACGACAATTATTAAGAGTTTGGTAAAACAAAGAACTTCTGTACAGAGAAAAAAAAAAAGCCCCTTTCAATTAATGACAAGTGTGTTATAATACAATGAATGACAGTATTAAAATGAATCCAGTTCGACAAATGAATAGCCATTTGAAGATTTCCATAGGTTTCGATGGATTTAAAGGAAACATTATGGAAATTCATTTTCAGTTTCCTTTTTTGTTATTCTATGATTTTAGTGGAAAAAGACTGGAGGTTTATAATGGGAGGACAACATTGTGCGGGGGTGAAGTAACTTCATGGGCTTTACAGAGTGGTAGGATTGTTAGCAAAAAGCATTATTAAAAATGTTACATCATAATTATTTTCATTTTTGTAGTTCAATAATTACTAGAACATACGTTTGCGTCCCATAGTATACATGTACACAAACATTAAAATATTACTGTAACAGAAAATAAATACGGACACATAAATAATATTGAGTTTAATTGCCATATTGGAAAAAAAATAGATTGTTTTGACCATGAAATGTGTGGTTTTCGCTTCCTCGTTTTTCTTCTTCAGAAGCAAAAACATTTGACAAATGAACACAAAAATTACTGTTCTTTTTTCAAAATATCAATTGACACTTCAAGTGTTTTTTCAACAAACAAAGGCTGAAAATGGGTGAAGATATCCCTAAATGCATGTTCATAAATGTAAACAGAAAATTAAAGCTTGCCTAAGAAAATTGATAATACTAGCAGCAAAGACTGTTGAAAAAAATACTGAAATTATAATAAGAACAAGTAAACTGGGCATATTATATTAAAGCCAAGGTCACAATTTTGACAGCTGCTAAAATGAACCCATTTAAATGAGTAAATTTTAAGCATTTTCCAAGGTTATTGTACTTTCTTGTCAACTGTCAAAATGTGACATAGGCCCTTTAGAGTTTTAAATGTTATTTATCATTATTGTAAGGGTTGGACTATCCTTTCTTTTGCCATAAGATTTAAGAGTAGAGTAGTATGAAAGAAGATGGATACTATTTATCTTCTAACCTCCAAAATGAGATATATTTCTATAATTGCCAAAATATCTGGTTGCACAATTGACACACATTAATGCTTGGAGAAAATATAATATGAAAGATGGTTCAGATAAGTACATTGAATTATAATTTTCAATATGAAAGAGTCGAACACCAAAAGACCATATTCCATTTTAAACTTACAAAGAGGCCAGGCGGCGAAAACGTAGTTAATATTATTTTGTACATGTGTTTTGTCTATTCTTATAGTTATTAATTGTTAATTTTAAACAAAAGTTAGCAAATAGAAAGAATCAACAGTATAAACATCAAAGAATAAAATATAAAGACAATAATAAAAAAAGTAAAAACTCTAAGATCATTGAGTTTTTTTTATATATATATAGTTTTAATAAATGAAATCCTAGCACCATAATATGAGATAATAGAAGACACGTATAAATTAAAAAAACTATTCGTTAATACTAAACTTAAATTATTATAAATGTAGTCACTTAGAACTAGGTACAGTTAAAATTAGTATACGTTGGGCGATCCATTTTTAAAATAGATCCGAAACTTCCATAGACAAAAAAAGGGACGCAACAATGTTGCAAGTACACGACAATATAATTTAGTTTTTTTTTTTTTGTTGTGGTTAATTTTAGAATGAAAATATATTATTATTTTGTCAATTCAATAATTTTTTTTTCTTCAAAGTTGACCAGATATCTAATGACTAATAAAATCTAAGCAAAACCCTGATGTTTAAATTCAATTTGTTTTGTTTATTTCTCTTTTTTTTTTAAATAAAATATAATAAATTTAGCGTGCTACAAACGTATCGGTGAAAGAATGGAATGGCTTACAAATCATCCCCGTATTACAGTCAAACCGTTTAATCTCATTTAAACCAAGAAATTAGAGCATTGGGGATTGAACAAGACTCACCTTGGTATTTTCTATCTCACTTTGTATAACAGGTGCTGTCTGAAAATTTTTGATGAAAAGACATTATTTTAAAATAAATAAAACACAATTTTTTGCACCGATTCCACATAGGATCAGTTTCATTCACGGCGAGTATCAGTTGATAATGCTCGCTATAAGTGGAACCAGTACTGATCATTTTACAATATACGAGTCAATGAAGTGTTTTACAAACCTGGATACTATTTAACAGGGCTGTGGAGTCAGAGTCGGGGCTTTTTGGCCGGAGTCGGAGTCGTCGCGGCGTTTTGGCCGGAGTCGTACTCGGAGTCGGAAATTTTGAAAAGTTTGAACTTTTTATTTTTGCACTTAATATGTCAAATTTGGATTTGGCCGCATTGATAGGGTCGATATTTAATTGAATACACATAAATAGGAAAATTAGGGGAAAAAAGTGACGATATTAAACTTCTTTTAGTGGGAGTCGGAGTCGTGGTTTTGGTCCCTCCACAGCCCTGCTATTTAATCTTGAAACATTCAAAATCAATCTGAAAAAAATTATCTATGGTTAAATTTGGTCGATGACAACTTTGCAAGGTCGGGGACATATTTGCGCACGCATTCCAAACTTTTTTTTAAAACTCTTTATACCGAAACGATTTCAATTTTAATTTTTAATCAGTGACGCAACTATGAATTTGACGTGATTGAGGCATTGTGAATCGCAAAAGAACGTGACAAACAATTCAATCCCAAATATCAATTCACATAACCTCAAATGTCAATTTACATATTAACAACTCGTAGAAATTTTACAGAAGTGCCTTATTTTACAGGTACACAAATTTATAATAGACTATGTACATTTTATTTGACAATAAAAACGAATCTACATAGAAACACGAATAATATATAAATTATGTTACAGAGCATGAGTGTAATAATCCATAGAGAATATGGCGTATCTTTTACTGGTCTATGTCAAATACTTCAGTGTTGCCATGCGAAATGTCAAACTGATGTCACTTACAGTGTGTGTTAATTATTTACAATATTCCTTTAAAAAATTACATAGATTTTTAAATTACACCGTATTTAATGGTCGGACAGTATTATAAGTACAAAAAAAAATGTTAAATAATTACATGAATGAATACTGTACATAGAAAATAGAAATTAATTTCTGTCGCTTAATTTTGATGCAACATTGTTTCGTGCTGGGCTATCCAATGAAACTTAAATATCATACTTCAGCTAGAGGACCAAAAAGGGTTTTTTATAACACCGAATGTCTCCTTGGGTTTTTACATCCATACTTAATTGCCAAGAACAACTAAAACAAGGCTGATGGTACTATTGAATATCAACTGAATAAACCTTCATTCAGTAGGGGTTCTGTATTTATTTAAATGAAAATTGTTTCTTTAAGCCAAGAGACGTTTCTAAAGTATACAAAAAGGAGACTGCCGCTTTCATTGGATAAGACACCCAATTAAATATTGTATAAAGAATTAATGTTACAAATATATGACAATTTACATCAACCACAATAAATCTCTTTACAACATTAACTTACAATTAACTTTTCAACACATTTATATTCAAGATACAGTTATACACAATACAATAAGGGATGTTTAAAAAAAATGTGGGTATACAAATATATCACATTTCTTGGTATGATGTTCATAATAGATACGACACGTTCATAATAGATATGACACGTTCATGATAGATACGACACGTTCATATTCAATGTTCATTTATTATAAGAAATAGTGTATCAATAAAACAGAACAGTATCCCAGTTACATAGCTATTAGGGGTTGCAATATCGGTATTACTGGTATTATTTCAATACATTAAGAAACATTATATTTTACTTATTTCTATAATACCAATTATTGATATTTGTAACACCGGATCACTGGTATTTACGTATTTGTCCGGTATTACAATCCCCATGCTCATTTAACAAAGATACAATATGAAACATAACCTATAAATGCTTCACAACTTATCTTTCAATCGATTCAAAGAAATTTTCATCATTTGCAGTTGTATATTTCAAGAAAATGATAATTCACATTTGATTGAAAATAAACTAACTGTTAAACGAACACGTGTCCTACATTTGAGAGACTCATTCATTTTATGAACAGAACACGTAATTAAACGTATTACAAAGTGTGTCATACCAAGAATACTAACTAATATTCATTTTAATATAAATGTATTAATATTTACAAAATATTTATTGTAATAATAACTATCTGCAAGACTTAATAGTGAAAAATACACAATCTAAAGATTAAAAACTACAATTATATAATCTCTCTTAAATTAACGGTACTTAGGGATATCTGTATACAAGAAAAAAACATCACTAAAATATATTATAAGACCTCGATCTATTTTTAAGTATATTTTTAATACATTTTTAAGTAAACTTTTCATTTAAGTTTCGTATTTTATTCATAGTACAAATACTAATTGTTTTTATTTTATGTGAAAATATAATATTGCATTCTAAAAAATGTTTTAGAGATTTGTCATAAAAAATATAAATTTAGATCTTTGAGTAACCTTAGATTTCATACATATTCCGAGAGATAAGTTGACATAAAACAATAAAACATTTAGATTAACTTTAAGATATTCAAATGCGTAATTACCAATAATTACATGTCAAAGTTGCAATCTTGGAAGGTTCAGGTAGCTGCGCAAACCAAGTTTATACTGCAATTATGATCCTGGCTAGGATAGGTGCCAAGAAACAGTTTCTCCCGAGGATTTGGAGTCCGGCATCAAATAACAAATATCTTCAACAACTATACGTATTATGCATTCGGTAGAACTCAGAGATGACTATCTGACCTTGAATTTAGCAAGATAATTGACATCTGACACTGAGACACTGAGCGGTATCGAGATATCTTTCGGGTGTCCTTTAATTCTTCCATATTCACGGTGGATTAGGTGTTGATTGTCTCGCCTTTAATCTGAATTCGAAATGGGTACATCCGGCTGCATTGTGAGGGTCTGGTGTGTGGGATCGTAGTGTCCCGCAAGGTAATAAGTATCATTGTTGTCGTTGCCGCTGAGCCGTTTCTTGTACTGAGAGAGCGGGAGTACTTCACAGCGGTGCGAAATGGTCTGGACGTCGTTTTCGTCAGTGTGCGGAGATTCAAACAGCCCACCCTGGAAATGAAAGCGGTGATGATCACTAATTTACCTATTAGGAGATGAGTTTACAAAGCAGGATTTTCTGCAGCAATGATGACCAAGCCCATTGATTCAGAGTTGTGGATATTTATAAATATATCTGAGAAGAGCACTCACGGGACAAGTCAGCTTTCCGGGGCAGCCGATGGTCTCTTCGGGATGATAATACCAGCGCACCTTGACGGCCATGTTGCCCTGCCAGCCCTCCCACATGGACTCCACTTGACCGATGTACGGTCTGTCGGGACGGCCGGTCGAAAGGAACACAGCAGAATCGCCAACCTAAAATCATATAATGCACAAATTAGAAGGAAATTAATTGTACCTATTTGTTTATTTTTTATTGTAAAAATAGTTATAAGAATATTCTTTCATTGAAATACTTTCAAAATCATGGATTAGACAAAAATTATACCACGCCTGGAGCCTCGCAAGTGCTTAATCCGCCAACCATTATAGGACTAATTAAATAAAACATTTAACAACAACTCACGTTGATAACTTCGCTAGCCCTTTGTATTGTTCGGTAGAAGCATTTGCGCGCCCTGCCTCGGGCCTGCCGTCTTTTTAGACCGGTACCCATCCAGCCCCAAAGCTGAGCGCCAGCAGGCAAGAACGCCGCCATCTTGCTCGCGCCACCATTTGAAGTGCCGCCCTCGGACGCACAGGAACTCGAGCGTTTCTTCCCTTTCTGGAACAAAAATAAAATGTTTTCATAAATTTCTATGTAAAATTTTCACATCCATTGTAATTAAGTTGATATCTGAATCAGATCAAAATTGAGCAAATTTTTGTACCTTTCCGTTGACTTTAGCCGTGGGACTCTCTGGAACGGAAGACATCTGATCGTCTTCCTCATCTTCATCTTCTTCTTCATCATCAGCCACATCATCATGAATCAGTCCGGCGCAGTCATCTCCGTCCATCCCGATTCCGCTGTCCTTAGAATTCTGCTTCTTAGAATTCTTACCCTTGGCCGTGATCTTAATTCTCTTCACCAGCTTCACCGGTTTAGACTCCTTATCGGACATATTCGAATCAGCCGCAATTTCAAGGCATCCGTTTTGCTCAACGACATCGGTAACGGAAGTTTTCTTTCCGGCACCGGGCCTCTTACCTTTCTGCGGTGAAGTTTTCTTGACCACAACCTTTTTCTTAGTTATATTCTTTCCCACGTCTTCGATGGTCGTCGAGTCTTGCGAGGTGTCTTTGAAGCTGCATTCGAGGTTATTTTCTGACTTCGGTAACACCGTGCTAATCTTCACGGTGACGTCTTTCGCGGCAAAGAACGGCGATTGGTCGAAAGCCGTCGCAAGCATTGTGCTCCGTGTTGGGTCTTCGCTTGAGGATTCCGAATGTTCTTTCGAACTGGAGTGATGATGTCTTTTATGTTTCCTGTGATGTTTCTTGTGGTGTTTTCGATGTTTGCAATGATCATCGCAGCACTTGTGTTTTTTCTTCTTCTTACGGATGTAATCATCAGCATTTGTGTTTTCGTCTCCACTTCTCGAGAGCATTCTCTTTAATTTTTCTTTCTTATACTTCTTGAGACGCTTTCGTTCTCTGTGGCTGAACTCTGCTTCCAATTGGGATTGTTCCGATGTGGATACAAAGACGTCCAAGTTGGGTATCTTTGGGGTGAGGCAGGGCAGGTTTGTCTGATCGAGAGAATTCGTCGAACTGACGGACGTGTTGAGTTTCTTTTCATCTGTGCTGTTAACACTTGTCTGCCGCCGTCTCTTGGTCAGGGTCAGAAGAGGGTTTAGGTCATACTCTGTAAAACAAATATATAATTATCATTATTTACACCTATAAATATGCTCTCATGGTAGAGAGGGTTTAGAAGTAATTTTTGAGAAATATACTCGGTTAACATGTTTTTCCAATGTTAAAATCTTTCTTCACATTGCAAAAGCAATAAAGTTCAAATTTGTGATATAAATATATATATATATATTTGGGTGAACAAGTTGGTTCTCCTACCACCCTTCCGTTATGTGTGTGCAGCCGTTTTTCACAGCCGCCTTCCATAACGCTATATGATCAAGAAAAGAAACGAATTTACTCCTCACTTACTTGGCCCGAGACAGAGCTGCACGGGACTGATCTTTTAACCATGCACTAAGGTGCTTAAAGAGAAAAAAATAGAAAGGAAAAAAAAAAAAGATAATGTGACTTGCTCAGCCACTTTGTTAGAGTGATATTAAGTATCCTATGTGTCTGTATACTGAGAATCCGTGGAGTTTAATCTACTTCGCGTTGAATCTGAAGAGGAATCAAGATTATCCCGTTCCCCATATGATGTTGCAAATTTATCGAATGCCTCAAAATTGGCCTTGGTTGAGATCAAGTCAGCGTGGCATATTGGGCCCGTATGAGGACGGACCGCAGCAAACAGCTCAGCTCGTTCGGCATTCATCTCGGGGGCAGTCCCACAGTACGTGATTAGCGTCCTGGTAGTCGTGTCCACAAGTGCAATCCGGCCTTTCGACCAACTTGCCCAATCCAAAAATCCATGAAATCCAAAATATCTATATATGATATATATGAAAAATAAGATGAATGAACAAGTTGACAATCCAACAAAAATATATATTATGAAAATAACACATACCGACAATGGGATAATCGGGCTGCAGTAATCTGATGTCCTCGATGGCGATTCTACCAGAGTCACCGTCATCGAATTCCACCGGCACGAACTTGTCATCGGACATCGGATCAGGAGTGGAAGGTTCTGCGACAGTACCCGGGTACAGGCAGCGGTACTGCTGGGACCAGTAAGCGCACAGCCTAGTGCCGGGCACCAGTTCCGCAGTGGACGTCGGTAATACTTCCAGAATCTGAAAGATCAGGTAAAATTGTTTTCTTATGTCGGCCACTTCGCGCAAAAGAAAGGTAGAAGATTTTTGGTGGTTCTGAGTTGTGAATCCCACTAGATACAAACTTAAATAATATGTTACGTAGTGAGATTGCAATAGAAGACGTGGATACGTAGATAGTTCAATACGTATTGAAATCACTTTCTAGTGCATAGCTCCGCTAACCCTTAAAACAACACATTGGAATGAATTACTATTTTATATTTAACAGACAAATCAGAAAGCCAAAACATCACATATAAAGATAATGAAAAGACAATTTGTATCTGTTAAAAATGGGTATCATTGCTTACTGGTGAAACCTGTTTTTTGGCTCTCCTGAAAAGAAGTGAAAAATGAGTTAAGTCTCTATGCGGCCAATTTACTGTAATAGGTAGAATTTTCTGTTCATTGAAACATTCTTTGTTTTAACTTTTTTTTCCATCATTCTCATTTTCTTCTAAATACTAAAATGTTTACTTGCAGAAAACATCTAATCTGTGGAATTACGATAGAAAGATGAATAGTCAACTCACCGTATCTCGTAGGGCTTCTTCTCTGGACAAGATATGCGGACGATTCCCCCGCTCTCGATCCAAGGTGACAGCGTAGACGTCGGGTGCTCGAACGGCCCTCAGAAGACCGGCATAAAAGAGCCCACCCATAGCCGTCAAGACTCGCACATCCTCACCTCCGATTTGATCGAGCATCAGAGCACACCTTCCATGAACGACAGGCTTCTTGGCGACAGTATCAGGGCAATCCTTCAAAATCAGATCCGCACTCTTGCTGACTCTTCGTTTCTTCGGAGTGATCTCATCTTCTTCGCTGTCGCTTGAATTGTTGTACTCCTTGAACACTCGTTTCTTCTTCGGTAAAATAATCTTCGGAGTAATAACTTTCTTGTGTTTCAACGCTAGCTGGTCTGTCTTTTGTTTGTTCTTCAAGTGGACTTCCTGCAGGCTTTCCATCGAAGAACTTTGAGATTTGATGTCTGTCAGATTGGATTGTGAACCGCACCAATCGTTGTTGACTTCGTCTTCTTCGGAATAATCCTTGAGTTTCGGTTCAGCTTTCAACTTCGGCCTAATCTTGCTTCCGGCGTTTGACTCTCCGCTCAGCAACGAAGCGTACTTCTGCTTCACGTCATAACCGACAGGATATTTGTACTCTGAGACTGAACTGGCAGGACTTGAATAACAGTTGACCTCAGCCGGCTTCAGGTTCGTTTTTAACTTTAAGCCTTTGTAATTCTTGACTTTTTTAGGAGTCACTTCGTCTTCGTAAGGTCTCGGAGGGTTTGTTTTCGAGTAAATTATTCCACCTTTATTCGTCGGCAAGTTCAATCTTTTAGCCGCAAGAAGGTATCCGACTAGACTACTTTTCGATTTTGGTTTTTTTGCCACGATTGTTTCGGTGGCTATTCGGGAGCCAGGAGTGGAGAGAAGCTTTTTGGGTCTGCCGACTTTACGTTTCTTGGAAGAACTCAAAGTGGCGATCGAAGACTGACTGCTCGTGCTGTCGGCAACCGGAGAAACACTCCTAATGAGACTCTCTCTGCTCAAATCGTTCATGCTACTGTTTTCGTCTTCAGACAACTTTGCAAGCCTTAAATTACAGACAGGAATTTTGGCGCAGTCTTCTTCGAGAGAAGTATCCATCCCGGGTAGAGACGAGGTGAATATTCCAGGGGCGGGTTTATTTCTGAAACTGAAGCCTTCGCGGCTTTCAGAAACTGGAGGTGAGGTAACTTTATCAGATGCTGTCGACTTTTTCCTCGGCCGACCGGGTCCCCTTTTGAAAGAGTCCTCGGAAGTCTTCTTGGTCGTCAGCTTGTTCAGCTCTATCTGCTGCTCTCTGTATTGTCTCTGCAGGTCTTCCAGTTTCAAGATCATGTCCTGTTCCAATCTGTGCATTTTGTTCATCCAGCTAGATCTCACTTCGCAAGTGTGAGCTTCTCCTTGCTTGCAACTGCATTCAGCGAAATCGGGGTCCAACCCATTTTCGATCTGATCGGCTTTGTCAACATTTGAAACGGAGGAGCGACATTTGGTCTTCTCCGATAGTCTCCGCTTATCGTTCCTGTACTCTTGACTGAGCTCTCGTTTCAACTTGTCAAAAGACTTTCTTTCCCCGGAAGTCCGCACGGAAAAACTTTCTTTGGCTTTCTTTTCGAGACTTCTCCGTCTTTGTTTCGCGTCTCGCTCAGCTTTATACTGGAAAGGGTCTCGGTTTTTCTTGGAGAATTCTTCATCCTCCGACTCTTTCCGGCGATCTGTTGATTCTTCGTGATACTTACTCATCTTAAACCTATCATTCTCAAATCTTCTCTTACTTGTATAATCATCTTTAGATTTACTTGACCTGTGTTCCTGATAACTCCGATCGAGTTTTTCAGTTTTGATATTACTCGATACGTGACTGTATTCATCGTGATTATTTTCTTCGTTGGCACTCGTCGAAACGGAGCCGTGTTCACTTCTCCGCTCTTCTTCTTCTTCCCTGAACCTCTGCTCCGCGAGAGCGCACAGCAAATTCAAGCCACCCAAAGAGCTGCTGTCTTCGCAAACGCTGCTTTTGAAAGGTTTACTTGG
Source organism: Himalopsyche kuldschensis (assembly GCA_028554975.1). Classification (NCBI taxonomy): domain Eukaryota; kingdom Metazoa; phylum Arthropoda; class Insecta; order Trichoptera; family Rhyacophilidae; genus Himalopsyche; species Himalopsyche kuldschensis. The sequence goes on from JAHFWI010000005.1 coordinate 7,672,724, forward strand.
AGGGAAGTTAAAATGATTGTTTTCGGTTTCGGACGCAGGCTTCGGAGACTTGGGTGAAGTCTTTATGATAAGAATGGGCGGAGGATGGAGGGAATTTCTCACGTCTACGCTCAACTCTGACGAAGGACCGTTCAGACAAGGCATATCGATCGGTTTCACATTCGGCATCACCAAACTTTTGGTTCTAGTTTCAAACTGTTCAATACTGTTCGATAACAGCTCTAAACCACTCAGATCGACTTGGATGAGCTGCTTTTGTTGAATCGGTTGAGTCAATTGCGTCGCATCGTCTGGAAGCAACGCTTGCTCGATGATATCATTGACGTCGGTGGTGCTGGCGTCGTTCGGGTTATGGTTTGCAAAACCTTCAGACTGCACGACTATCGTAACGTCCCCGTCTACGATCTCTTGACTCCCGGATTCCCCTGAGATGAGAGGTCCGTTGATAACTCGATCTGTACTGTTCGAGTCGATGGAATCTTCGATAACACAGTCGGTTAAAGCTTGTCTATTGATGTCGAGTTTGGTTTGAGCGGAAGAATCACAAGGCGAGAATTGAGTGCCGCAATCGCTGACACTGTGGCTTTTAGAGCAATCTTCGCTTGTCAAAACCTTCACTTGTATCTTAACCGGAGAACAACTGGAGTCTGAATTGACGACTAGTGTCTTCTGAGGTAAAATCGTGAAGTGTTTAACGTCTTCGATGCAATCGTTTCCGCAGTTATTCGACTGGCTGTTGATTTCTTCTTCTTCGCTGGGCGTCGGTGTGTCCGTCTGATTCGAAGCGTCTTGAACGTCAGGCGGCACGCTATTGTCGGGCGGAGGCGTCAGCGAAGGTGACTGCGTTCTTGACCTGCAGTCCGCGAGCTGATACAGAAGAAATCCGGTCTCCGGGGACGGCTGCTCGTCCATTTTGATGATAGGCTGCGGTCTGGGCTGCGGTACCGAGATGGGCGGCGGCGGTTGAGGCGGAGCCGTCCTTGCGACTAGTCTCGTGCTTGTGTGATGATGGAGAGTTGTGGAAGCCGTCAGGAGTTCGGCTCCGAGGAACTGGAGAGGTGCTAGAGGAGGTGGGAGGATGACGCCTGCGCCCATTCCACCGTAACCCGGCCCCCACACTACGGCTTGCTGGTATTGTTCTAAGAAAGAAAAGGAGATTGCTCATTATTAATAATCAAAAAAGAAGGTTGCAACGATTGTACAAAATGTACTGTCAGGAGATCTCACCAGTGGCAGGAATGAAGAGGAGCGTCCCGTTTGGATCCCTGACGAGCTGCAGGCCAGCTGTCGCAGCACCAAGGCTTCCAATTCCACCGAGGGCCCCCAGAGCCCCGAGACCGACCATCGACTCCAACGCGACTTGAGCTGCAACAAAATATTGTAATAAAGTTTAAAAAAAAAAATCATACAATTATTTAGATAGTATTTCCAAATATTTCCAAGCCATTGCAGCTGACTTCACTGATTTCACAAATAAATGAAAGTAGTGACAGTATTTAAATTATTTCCAGTTTATAAAATACAGCTGAATCCTCTGTGGAACAAATGTTAAAAACATCCAAATTTATTCAAAATAGAAAATTTGTCCGTTTGCTAATTGGCCTTAAAATGCAAAATAACATGCTTATTGAAAAATTAATTAAAATTCCCCATAAGCAAAGTGTTAATTGAAAGTCTGATATGTTTTTGAGAAATCGTTAACATGAATTGTTTGTTCTTCCGAGGAGTATAACCAGTATGCCAATGGTAATGCCACTAAGAAGAGCTTTAACGATTTTAAGCTGTAATTCTGTATGCAGCTTTAGATGTCGACATATTTCACGTGGACGTGAGTGAGTTCAGACGAGTACTATTTTGAATGTATTGTCGGAACTTTGATACTCGGTTGACATTTTTGGTTCTCTTTCATTTTGTGAAAAGAACTTATTTTTTTTTAAATTTTTTATATACATTACTGTAATGTATTTGTTTTTTTTCCTTCCAGCAACTCCTCAATAGATTTGAGAAATTGATTGATATCACAGAGTTTTCGTTTTTATTAGCACGGTAAAACGAAATACCGAAAAATATAACACATTATGACATATTACAAACTTTAACTAAGGGACACCAACAAGGCAGACAATCCAATAAATAAGGATAATTTAAAATAATAAAAAATAATATTATTACAAGTTTTGCAATGTCGAGCTAGACTCGCCGTTTGAGTTGTAGGAGTTTGGTTTTTTTTTGTTTGTACGTATATATTTATTATGTAGGTAATCAGCGTGTAATTTGCCGGTCCGGACCGCCCGGGTTCAATTCCCGGTACGAGCAGATTTTTTCAGCCGATAAATCTGTTCAAAGGCATGGATGTTTGTGTTGTTAAAAATCCCTTCCCACCTTTCCTATCCTATAGCGAGACCGATTAGTTAACCGCTAGTCCTGTCCTAGTCCACGTATCCTTTGCATCACATTCAAATTTATTTAAATTCAGCATCGAGTATATTTATACAGATTATTTTTTGATTCGCGCGACGATCGACAACAATTATATAATATTTACTGAAACAAAAAGAGAGGTTGAGTAACAAGCAGTTCTCGTAGAAAAATATACGTTGAGATAAACTCCGTGAAGAATCCTTGTGCTCCAAGTTGAGAGCGGACATGGTTAAAACATCAGCGTGTTGCAGTTCATGAAGAAAGGTTTGTGCAGTTGTTGTGTTTCTTCGGTGACGTCAGACGAAAACGTCAAAGCTAATAAAATGATATCAAAAGACAGACGGCCTTGTCTATGGCAATGGGAATACGACACCTTTATTATTTTATCCCATGTTTATATCCAGTGTCACCCAATCCGTACAGACGGTGTCTATTTATATCGCTGCCGTTAATTAACAGGACTGTTCGAAAAATAGAAGAGAATCGGCAAAAAAATAAAAATGACGTCAATCCGTCGCGCGTTGACGTCACTTCCGCGCCACCATTATTTATTGCCGCGCAAATAAAGCGATTTGACGCAATAAAAAATGCTTTTGAAAGTAAATAAATAAATCGTACGGTAGGTATCCAGTGGCGTAACTAGGCGACAAAACTAAAACAGTCAAATTGAAAACTGCACCGAATTTGAATCGTTTGAATTTTGTACTTTTCGACGAACTTCGTCTCTAACGAAACGGGTTTTGCCTTTCGGCATCTTCAGGCATTTCAAGGGCACTGATGTACTTGAACTGACGCGTAGTAAACAGTTTGTATCGTTTATATATAAAAATAAAAGTAGATCATTAAGTTTCAGTTAAAATCAGTATATGAAGATGCCAAAAGGGTTATTAGCGACAACCAGTGGCGGCTAGCGACAGAGTATTAGGGAGTACAAAAAAAGATTCAACTATTTTTCCGTACTACGGACAGCCAAAAATTCATAAGACTGGCACTCCGTTAGTATTGCGAACATCTGAATTGAAAGTCCATGTTATAGAAGTGTTTAAATAGGAAAGAACTCTTGCAAAAATAGTTGAATCTTTTTTGTACTCCCTAATACTCTGTCACCACCGCCACTGGCGACAACACTCATGGAAAAGTACAAAATCTAAGCGATTCAAATTTGATCTTGAAGTTTCATCAAGCACCTTCAGTTGAAATCCTATATTATACAAAATATCTATAGGTAAACTTTTATTTAGGAAGTACTTTAGCTGTAGTTTGTATCGTTTATATATATATGTTACATGTATTCTCAGTGAAAATGTATCAAGTAATAGATTTGTATTACAACATGATTTCACTGGTCACGATCATTGACATTATTGGACCAAGTCGATGATTTGCCGGCCTAAAATTTTGGTTTGCTTATATGAAACAAAATCAGCAAGTAGTCCCTTTATAAAAATAGAATTAAAGAAAAGCACAGACAAACATAGTGCTGAAGATAGGGCGGTCAAATTTAATTTCAACGACGGCTTGGAGAAGAATATATTTTCACTGAGAATACAGTTTCACTGTAACATATACAAAAATAAAAGTAGATCGCTTAGTTTAATTGTTATCAACGTAATCTATCACTATTTTAACTTTTATTGTACCATACATTTTGGCTAACAACACGAAACTTCAACACCAATTTACTGTAGAGTTCAGTCAATACCGGGTCGTCAGCGACACACAGCTCATGGAAAAATACAAAATTCAAACTTGATATTGAAATCCATCAAGTACCGAAGCAGTCGAAATTCTTAACTATGAAAACTGTACACTTATTTGGTAGTAATCGACCCCTTAGCTTAGAGTCAAAAAAACCTAATACTACTTTAAAGGAGAGCCAAACAGGTTTCACCAGTAATCAATGGTATCTATCTTTTAAAACAGATAAAAATTACCTTCAACTGTTGGCGTTTTGATTCATTGATTGAATAAATAAAACAGTAGGTAATTCTCCAATTAATGTCTCTTTGACACATTATTATTTTGTATCTAGTGGCATTCATAACTCAAAACAGGGAAAAATCGAGATACGTTACACAATATTCATTTTATAATAAAAGTCAGTGTTTCTCAAACTTTCGACGTCTGTGCACCCTTTCTACAATTTTCGTAACACCGAGCACCCCTCGTCAAAAAAAAACTTATTTTTCCCCTTTTTAGTAGGTACATAAACAAAATTATGCAAGCGCCCCCCCCTACCAAACTCTGCAAACTTACTTCTGTGGCTATATTGTGGATAAGAGGTATTTAAAATAAATTACCAATTAGTGATATTGAAACTAACCCCCCCCCCTCTACCCTCCCTCGTTGAATTAATGATGACCAAATTGAAGCTCTCATAAAGCACCGACCTTAATTTATGCAAGTGATTAAAAGAAGCCAAATTAATGACATAAATCCAGCGAAGATTCCAAATTAAAAATCTCTAAAAACAATCTCGTAACTTGAGAGAAACGATAAAAAATTCAGAGAAAACTACAAAATCGGATAACATTCAATAACAAACCAACTTGAAAGCAACAAAAAAAACTTGCCATAGAAAAAAAATACTACAAAAAAAAAACCGACTATAATTTATTCCACATTCAAAAACATCTCGAGATCACCGCGGGGCGCGGCCCGTCGCAGGCGCCCGACCATTTGTAGGCGCGGCTGCGCTGCGATTGGCCCGTCCGCCGCCGGAGTGGTCGGAGCGTTTAAATCCGAAGGCGGGGCGAGTGCAACGGGGGCGGGGCCCGCGGGTTTGAAAAGTTGTTTGAAATAATTATTTTTATTTGTGCAGGAAATTACGAACACACTTGTGATGATTTTGAATTATTACGGAGGCGTGTTCGTTTATGAAATGCGTCGTGACTGCGGATACAGTGGTCGGTTTTGTTTTTTTTTTGTCCATCGAATTACGATAAAAGACGACGTTTAGCGTGTTTTTGGCAGGAAATTAACGACAATAATTAATGTATGTGCCACTAAAATCATGCTATTTTGAAATTGATACGGTGCAAGTGGTTTTTATATCCACGTCAATGTGGTGGGTATCCAACACAACTGACTGTACGAACAGTAGCGTAACTATTAAAGAGGTCAACCTCACAATTTGATAAATTATCTTGTCTCATATCATTGATTTATGACTGCAATTTTATGTAATAACATTTAAATTGTAGATTATCTTTTGTAATATTATATTTACGCCAAATGGGCAAAACACAAAACAGTTTTCAGGTTGAAGGCGTGGGAGATGGTAATTTGGTTGCATCATATAACTGCCTTCCACCACTTATGCCAAACACTCGCTGAATCTTGGCGTCGAGAACCTGGATACAAATCAGTGGCTTAATTGCAAATTTCACGCATCTGAGTAAATTTGGTAGGAATAAGTTAAGAAGGTTTCAACAATAATTTTAATAATGTAAAAAAAAAATGCCAGTAATATCTTGGTAGGTATATGTCTATAGGCTCCCAGTGTGGAGCATTTGAACTCCTAATGGAGATATTTAAACGTACGTTTTATTCACGAGAACTGATTGTTAATCAATCGCTCCACCTATCTTTAGTTTGATGAGAGTAGAGATAAGACTAGTTGTCATTTAATAATAGCTCTAGCTATAGCACCGGATGGGTGGAGAGGATTCTTTAGACAGCACAAACACCACACCTTCGAACGGAATCAAAAGATTTAAAAAAAAATCTGCTATTTATTAATTATCATATATTAATCTTGAGCATTCATTTTTATGTAGGTGTATTCGTATCAGAAGCGTAGAAGGTGTCACACCTCTTTTCAGAATATAACAGAATGACACAGATATGAATTTATAGTTTTCAAAAAATAGTGAAGCAATAAAAATATCCCACTATTCAATTAAGATTGTGTAGATTTGCTCCCGTATTTCAACCACGTACATACATTAAACATCGATAAGTGTCATGCGGCAGTCTCTCGTATAGCGTTTTTTTTACAAAACGAAAAAGTTCAATTCAGAACTATATATATTTTTTCAACCGCCCGCTCGGGACATGAAGCACAGAAACTCCACGCGGAGTTTATCTCAACAGTTTTTTTCTTTAAAGAACTGCTTGTTATTAAGATGCTCAGTCTCTTTTTCGATGAGAGTAGGATTGAAAGGATACGAGGACAATCGCTCTCGCTACGCTTTTTTACCATGTCTGCTCCCAACTTGGAGCATACGGACTCCTCGCGGAGTTTATCTTAATGTTTTTTCTGCGCGAGTAGGGATTGAATGGTAAGAAGACTAATACAGGACTAGTGTGTAGCCAATCGCTCTCGCTAGGCGCCGCTTTTTTTGAATCGGGAGGGTGGGAAGGGATTTTTGGCAACACAAACCACCCATGCCTTCGAACAGGACCGATACATCGGCAGGGACTCGGCGTTGAACACTGCATCGAGGACCCGTGATATATATTATATTATAAATACATATTTTGTATATGTACGTGCAATGAAAAAATATGTATCAATAGTTGTTTGTCCCTTGACTTCGCTAGACGTATTCTGAGGCAGGCGAAAATTTTAATGTTTGAATTGCTGATTTCGTGCACTTCACATAATCCAATTGAAAGAACCTAACTTCAAGTTGTAAGACTAGTGAAATGTAGTACCGTAAAACGGGGTGAATAGAGACACTTTTTACCCTTCACGACTATGTATCTTCATACCTGCGCCACATATTTCAAATATGAATGGCTTGAAACATGTTTCTATGATCCTACTACACATTCATGAGAATATTTTTCAAATGTTCACTATCGTTATTAAGATACAGTCAATTTTGATAGATGTCTCTATTCACATTGAATTGGGGTGAATAGAGACGAGAGAGAGCGAAAAGAGACAAAACAACAGATTTTAATGATTGGAATATATGAACCTCTATTCTATATGAGTCTCTATTCACCCGTTTTACGGTACTTATTAATTTTAAAAAACATGATTTGATTTAATTTTCGTGCAATAAACGAGAAGTTTATAAGGAGGCAAAAAGTAAGAATGCACAGGCATCGAACTTAGACACGTTTGTTTCAATTTTGCCAATCATTTAGTTGGTTTGGTTTTGTCATTCGAGAGATAGTATTATAGTCATTGCGAAGAAACTTACTTAACCATAATGATTACATTGGATACTAAGTAAAGTTGTGGTAAAGTTCCATCCATAATTTTGTCTCAATTCACCCCGCTGTCTCTATTCACCCCGTTTGACGGTATTTTTAATAAAAGCTCAGTCCCAATCTTTGAGTTATAGGTGGGACGACGACTGAAATGACAAGCGTAAATGTGAAACACACATAAAAACGATCCATCAAATGTATCGGGAGGTTCGGAAGAAGCGAGAAAAATACATACAAAGAGAAAAAAAACACAATCGACACTTTTGGAAGACAGCATCTGAAAGGTGCGCAAACTCACGTGGGTACTGCCAGAGTGCGGTCGAGGGCTGGTGCTGGTGCTGGGTGCTCCAAGGAGAATCGTCGCCGGGACCTGACCCCATGCCTCCAACGCCGACCAGTGCGCCACCGACACCATCTGCAAAACAAGACATGACATTACATTACATATAAGATCAAAGTAATATTTTGGTATAATTTCAGGTATGGACGCTTGGATTTTTCCAAACAACAAGCCCACTCATAATGTGGAGCATATGTACTCTTAACCCGTTGACTGCTGGAGTATGTGTATCATATATTGAGACTCCTGATTGGGATGTGTTGCAAATTGATATTCAAAAATAAATACGGTTAACAGTCACTTTTAATGTCTTCCAACTTTGATTGATTAAACATTTTTTTCCTTATTTCATAATTTATTTATTTAGATCAGGACTTGTTTCGCTAATCGCAACATTTTCAACTGATAAAACTATCATGGACCAGGATTTCTTTTATTCAAAAAAGCATGTATTTTTTTGTCTGACAACCTCCATGAGTGTGTTTAGCAAAAATAATGATTAATTAATTATTGAGATCCTATTTCGGGAATATTTGTAACCGGCTCAGAAGGGATGAGGTTAACGAAAAGTTTATCCCAATAGAACTGATCGTTACTCAGTTGCTCAACTTTTCTTCCATTAGCTATCATTTTAAGTGTGACAGCATTTTTTCCGTTGATTTAGCACATAGGTTCCCAAAGTGGCCCCCCGGGGAGCTGAGGTGGTTCTGGAGGGCCCTGGGAAAAACACCAGGCTCATCCTTCGCATTAGAAAATAATTTAATTTTACATTTTCTCTAATATATTTACTAATATTATTATTTATATATTCACTAACAATAGTAAGCAATCTACATGTCTATTTATATGTCCATAACTTTATAATTTATTTTTTCGAATTGTTTTATTTCCAAAATACCTTTGATAACCGAAATTGAAAAAATACTCTTGAAGTTGAAGATATTTTTTGCTGAAATTTTATTGCAACCAAAAATATGAAAATATTGGTGATAGTACACCGGGCTCGTCTTTCTCATTAGGATTATTTAATAAATATAAAGTTACTCAACAATTTTAGTATGGGCGTATCTTATTTATAACACTATAAGCAAGTATATAAAAAATAAGTTCACTACATCGTTATTTTATTTAATTTTAAAAAAAGGGAAATTTCCGGGCGGGCCGTGTGTAATTTTGCGTCTGAAGGGGGGCCATGGGTCAAATAAGTTTGGGAACCTATGATTTAGCATAACTCATTATTTTACTGCTAAGACATCCATGGCAACCATTTGAAAGCGTTAGACGCTGCTGTATTGGACGAATCAAATAAATGTAAAGCTATTATTAAAGATTGGGTAGATCCATTACACTTGAACGTGTTTCCAGTATTGATAAGGATCCAATCGCATTATTTCGAATGGCTTTAGATGTAGGTTCCGCTTTTGAATATATCTTTAAAACAAATTGATCAATTCTGAGAATTTGATTTAGGTCGCAGAACAGTTACCATTTTAAATGTAAATAGCACAAAAAAAATAGCTAGACACATTATTTAATACGTATTTTAAGTGATCAACATTCACGTCATTTCTTGATACGGCAGATTTTATTTGATGTCATATGACAGAATACTATTTTTTTTTTTAGCAAAACACATAAAGGAATTTAAGCAATCAAAATTCGTACATTATTTACCCATTTACCTCTCCACTTTAAGTAAGTATTTGTTTACGTGAGAGCTAACCCCAAACAAACTAATGCTATTTTTTTATTTTATAGATTGAATCGTTTGAATTTTGTACCTCTCCGCGAGTTTCGTCTTTTCGTCTTTCGGCATTTTAAGTGCACAAACGAACTTGAAATGACGCGTAGTAAATTATAGTCTGTATCATTTATATACCTATGAGAATAAAAGTACATAATTCACAAAGTTTGATTGGCGAATGTTTTGATGTTTATACGAAGAAAAATTACCAAATTCAAACGATACATCGTTTTATATTGAAATTCCATCAAGCACCTTCAGTCGAAATATTAAATTATATTAATTTTCTGTTTTATTTGTTTCCGACTGCAGACAGGAATAATATTTTTTTTAAATTTTACTAGCTAATTTAATTTATTAGCCCAGTCCGTGGTGCATTGGTCAACGTTGTTGGCACTGAGTTAGTCCCGGTACGAGCATATTTTTTCAGTCGATACTGTTCGAAGGCAATGGGTGTTTGTGTTGTTTAAAATCCCTTCCCACCCTTACCCTTTCGATCCCAAAAAACGCTTAGCTAACCATTAGTCCCGTCTTAGTCCTCTTTCCTTTCAATCCCTACTCTTTTAGAAAAGGAGAGGTTGAGCAACTCTCGTAGAAAAAACATAAAGATAAATAAACTCATGGTAAAAAAAGGAATAGTAAATTCGAACTACATTCATATTTCATATTGTGTCAAAAAGTTTCGGCTGAAAATTATGTGATTGTATCTACTACATATATAATGTACATATGTATATTTTAGTAAATATCAAAAAGATCGTTTTATTATTATATCAAAACACTATTCGAATCCACTTTAATAGAGAACGATCAATTATTTCTTTATCCACCAATACATACGAAAACTATAAAAAATCACAGCTGAGTAAATTCAAATCTATCACTATTGTGACACGTGCTGTATGGCGCTGTCCCTGTCTAAGTTCCAAACAGCTCTGTCCCTTTCATCCGCGATAAAAGAGCCGCGTCACGAGCGAATGAGCAGATGTTGCCCGGCTGAAAGGAAGAGTGTGGTTGTCTCTCTCTGTCGCGAAGGGCATCGAGCGTGTGTTTATTTACCTCTTGAAATTTTCTACTCTCCTGGTAGGCGACTCCGAGAAGGAAATCACGTTTTATTGGACTCAACTGGTGAAATTTGCCACTTAGGGGTGGGAAAAGTGAGGACGAAATAGAGAAATTATATTAATTAATTATGGCAACCCTTCTTTCATGAATTGAAAAAAAATACCTACAAAATATCTAATCATTTTGATCAAATCGATGTTCATTAAATAATATTATAACTTTGAATGTAAATATTTTATAGAACCTTCCTTCCAAAGCCTGATTATATAAATTGAATACCAAACAGGAAATACCACTTAGGATTTAAGCAAATAAATATTTTATGTCTAGAAAATGTTATATTTTAAAACCTACTTTTCTAATCCTTTATAGTTTGTGCACAAAATAAACTACATACTTATAATTGTTTCTATCTCGTTTATAAAAGGCCTCATCTATGTGTTAAAACAGGGGGGGGCAAACTTTTCGGATGGAGGGCTAATTCCAAAAATTCAAAATGAGCCGCGGGCCGCAAGTAAAATTCATTTTTTAGGTATATGTACACCCGATCGTTTTGTACGTGATACATTTGTTTCAAAAATTGGCGCACCTTAAAAAATCGCGAATAAAGGTATCCAAAATAAAAGAAAAAACAAAAAAAAATTCAAATTCGACCGAAACAAAAAAATTTGCATAAAAATATACCTAAAACATTCCCATTTTCATTCAAAAATAATATTTCTATATTCAGTTCCAATTTTTGTGCATTTAAAATATTTAGACGTCTGAAGTGCATTTATTTGACATAGTAACTCTCTGTGATAAAATTTAAGGCCGGGAAACGTGCTATTCAACGAATTTTATAAATGCATTGTGCTTAAATAGGTTTCAGAGCAGAGTCACCAATAATATCGCATGAGTTTGCGCACCATTTTGTATGTTAAAAGAAAAATCGCGTACTTACAACTAAATCACGGTGCCATCCAAAAATTCACGTAAAATCAAAATCAATGAAAAACATCGTTTTAAAAGAGGACCGAAGGGGGGGTACTCTATTTATTATCACGAAAAATATATTTTTTAAAAACAATATAAGAATGAAGCTGTTTCAAAGATTGAAATTTTTCAACTTGCTCATTTTGTAGTTTATATTTTTAAAACTGCTCGTGAATGGTCATAGAAGAAGATGGGATCAGAATTAAGCTGAGGTTCATGAATAAAAATGTCTGTTTACATTTTTCTTGCTGAATCTTTTAATTGGTCAAATTTGTCTGAATTAAGATCATTGTAAAATTTGCAGATTTTGTCACAACGGTGTAATTCTCTTAAGTCGGTGTTACATTGCAGATAAATAATCTCAAGTTGTAGCTCTTTCAATACAGTTTTAATATCTATTGAAAATGGATCGCTTACTAGCGCCAAACTTCGTCTCAATTTTTCGGAAGTCACCAAATCTTTGTGAAAAATCGTCATTCAGAGTGTTCATAACACGGAGTTAATAGTATTAAAGTGTGGCACGATATCTAGAGTAAATGCAAAATTACAAATACCTTACCATCAGTATCGGGAATGTCCGTAACATTCTTCATTTACAAAAATAAAATTATAATATGTTTTATATCCCAAACTCTTCGAAGCACGTTTTTCCAAGCAAAGCCATCGAATGTGACTGTGATAAGGAATATCTGTATACTCACTCAATATCTTGAAGAATTTTTATTTGATTTTCAATATTTAAAAAAAATATATATTTTTACTTAGAATTATGATGGCGGGCCGCAGAAATCACTCGGCGGGCCGCAGTTTGCCCGTGCCTGTGTTAAAAGAAAAAGTATATATATATTTAGATATCTCCTCAGTTCAATGAACTCCGTCAAGGACATTGTGGTATTGTGTAGAATTATTAATCATATTTTCGATAAGGACGAGATAATAATACCTCTCGAAGTGGTGTTATTATAAAGCCCCCCCCCCCACTATCAAATAATTGAATAGTTTGGACTTCCTGTTCTAAAAATAAGTAAGACAAAATAATAATTTATGACAAAAATCTTTATTCGAGAATACATAAAAATCCTAATTATTTTTAATCTTCTCTTTATGGGAATTGTAATACGACGTTTCGATTCAATATTTAACGAATATTCAAGCTACTATTATTGTAAAAGAAACAGCTGAAGAGATATTAATCAAGTTCATGTATGTTATTGATTGAGTTGGCATTTACTTGGTAGAACTACACTATACAACAATGTATTTTGGCAAACTATAGTTATGACGATGGCGTAAGCCGAAATAGCTATCAACAGATATATAAAATAATTTCTGAAGAATTGAAATATGTACATTGTTATTTTTTTGACCGTATTTCATTGTACGGAGGAGTCAACCGCCTTCCCCATGCAAAAAGCATGCCTTAAATTCATTCGTCGTAAAGACGACATAAAAATATTCGATTGATGAAATAGCGCGACAGTATTGATGAAAATTAAATGACGAAAAATTTGGAAACAATATTATTGCTTAACGCCTCAAAACTATAGTAACGCCACGGCCTTCACTTTGAAATCTTTTTGATTATGACATCGCGAACCTATAAGAGAAGAGTGCATAATTTAGAATAGAATCTCGTCTATTTAAACATTTGATTTTGGAAGATATTTTCGAAAGATTTTAATGTTTTATAAGGTGGTAGTTCCAGCAATTTGATTACCAATACGTATGCAACTATCGATGGATTCAGCGGTAACTACTTATGTGGAAGTTTATTTTTTATACAAGATCAAATTAGATAACTTTGTTATTCCACTGATTGATTGCGTTGCAAAATTAGAAACACGGGGGACAAATCTGAATAATGTACTTCTAAATTAGGCGAAACACGCGTCACATTTTGTAACACAGTCAGTGGAATAAAAATGTTCTCAAGTTTGATTTTGTATTAATACTTATAATGTGTTATAATCTGTCAATTATTCACGGAAATGCATACTTTAAATGAATAAATAAAACATTATATAGTATAACTTCCACATGTATTCTGATAAAGATCAGGACCGGGTTCGCTAATCGCAAGCATTGTCATCAGTTGACAATGCTCGCGATGTACGATTTCGTTCGATTGGCTCATAAACGTTTAATAATACTGTTTGATGTAGGTACCTGCAAATTAAACATTTTGTATAGAAATAATATATATGATCTGAATTGGTTAAAGCTTCACGCTTGGTGAAACACAATACCCTTATAACAACGGTAGAATACACCACATCAGCATCCCGAAATATGGCCGGCTTCGCAATGATTTGCCATTAATACACATTACTCCGGTAAGTGGCTTGGCCGTAAATAAATTCAATTTATTTTTTTGCTCCGAAAATTCTTCAATACTGAAACGTTTCGAATTTACTGCACCAATAATGGCACGACTACTTTACGGATCTCACTCGAAAAGTGCAAGTCAGGAAAATCAAACAAAACAATCGAGGTATCGGGTAAATAGAGAGGCACTTCTGACTACCTGGTAAGTGTTGGTGCATATTTGCTTACTATTCTGAATTCTGACGATGCATGCCGTCTCCGTGAGTCGTTCTAGGAAGAGTGCGAAACCTATCAGGTAATAACAATGAATACTAACAAGGGAACAATGAAATTATTATTCCGACACCTTCATACAGACTGTAAGGACAATAGTTCGACACGGGCAGTTGTTGTAAACTTGGCGCAAGGTGGAAGAGTTATTTATTACAAACAAATAAACTATAATTTTTGACAATGATTGAATTCGTCTTTAATGTCAGCCTATGACAAACAAATTAGATGGTTTTATAGTAATGGAATTAAACATGAATTTACTCTTAACCTCATAAACGTTACGAAATTTATCTTCCACTATGTAGGAGAGTTAAATTGAAAACTTCCAATGAGGATAAGCTAGTAAATAATAGGAAAATTACTCCAAAGTCTTACAATAAAAAATATACTTAGATTTTCATGCCGAAAATATGTTTTATATAGAAACACTTCAAAATCTATAAACACTATTATTTCATAAGGGATAAGGGGTTATCATAATGGTTATTTATGATGAAGGGTTATAAAACATGTCCACTAATTAAGACAAAATTAAGAGTTAAAGATTTTATGACGAATTGTCATGAAACATGACATATTCATTTATTTCTCAAAATATTATTAATAACCATCACAACGACGCTTTTTTATTAATTCGAATAATAAAAATAATTTAATTAAGTGTGATTCTCCATCAAAAGAAATTAGGTAGGTGTTTTTAATTTTAACACACATTATCCAACTCTCTCACATAAGTATATCTCTATTTTATAATTAATTACTTTGTCACTTTTCAGTTAATATTATTGACAATGTAAATAAATACAATGCTCACTCTCCGACAAAGAACTTTAATATTGGAATGCATAAAATAATATGTTATGAATGCCTTCGCGGCATGCAACAGCTGATTATTATAAGATTTCTACCAGGCAACTATGAGAGCTGTTCTAGCAATAGGTAACAAGTGGATACAACAGAAGCCACGCCTATCTTGGCGACAGAATTGATCACATTCGATCGCGTCTTCGCTACCGACCGACGCCGCTGAGCTCCTGGTAGCTTTTTAACCTTCTGGTCCGAAAATTTCTAACTGCTAACGAAATGAAACATTTTTTTTTATCTATTAGCTTTAATTTAATAAATTGCGGGTTCAGGGTTAACAAAATCAAAACAATAATAATAATAATAACACCAGAGAAAAAGAGATTATTATTTTACATTATAATCATTTTGCTACCTTTGTGCATTGAGAAACGACTTGCTTAAATTACACAAAAACTAGATGTATTTAAATAGTGGAAAATATAAGTACGCACGAGATAATGTACGTATGACATTTTTTTATTTAATCATCTGAAATATGTGTGTACTTATTTATCCCTATAAGTGAGTACGAACCGATTAGCAAGCATACAATTATTGAGAATGAATCATTGTCGAACCAGTCAGCTGCAACATAATAATATTGAATGAATCACTGAATCGGAATGAATGAATGACGACGAATGACAAGAGCAGAATTTATAAATTTCCCAGTAGAATGCAAAATGTGCATTATAAAACTTAGTTACATAAAAACACAGTGGAAGGACGTCTGCGCGGGTCTCAAACAAAATATAATTAATTATAAACCAATCATTTAATAGAAAACGGTCATAATTTTAATCAGAGTAAATAAAAAGAGTTAAAAAATGAAAAGTTTAGAATTTTTACAAATAAATAACAGAATTAACAAAAAAGAAATATCATTAAATAATATCCTTAATAGGACAGTTTGCTCGCACTGCTTACATCATTAGTTAATATTTTGTAATGCTAACTTCATTGGTAGTATAATTATTTATTTGCATTTTTTTGATTCTATAACCCTACCCTTCCTTGCTTCTCGTAAAAAGGAAGAATCCCAAATTCCACTTTGCAATTTTATCATTTTAAAATGTTAGAATCAATCTTGCTTCATTAATTGAGCAAACTTTGCGATAGCAAATCCGAAGATGCCTCGGAAAGGGGCGAAACACGTGTCACAATTAGTTCCACAATATGTGGAGTAATCAAAGTTATTTTATGTTAAAATTAACTTCCACAAAGTTACCGCCGAATCCATCGAAAGTATTCAAATATAGTTATCATTATCTTTTCACCGGGTCCGAACCATTTTCATATCACGAACGAAACTTGAAAATGACTCTTACAATAATGATATCAACCGCATACAAATCAATGGATTCACTCATTAAATTATTCCTTCGTGAAATATACAATATTTGCCTCAGGGACGGCTCGTGTGAAGGAGCAAACGTGCATTAGTCCCCCAAGAATCGAGCTCATGAATTTCAAAATATATATACCAATTTGTTCATTCAAAATTCCAACGATGTATGGTTTCATAAAACGATCTTTCACGCATGCGACCTAAACACACAAATATTATATAAGTAGATTCCCCGAAATAAGCTGATTCCAGATGTTACTCGATGGTGCATTTCTTGGAAATTCTCGAAATGTCCCATTTGGCATAAAAAAAGTAGGTAGAAAACATGACTTTATTTCACACGGCGAAGGCGTATGCAAAAAAAATCTTTTGAAATTTCGACTAACCCGGTGCACTAAGACCCTTTGCACCAAAATGACTTGTGTAAAGAAATTGAGCGAAAACATATAGATTTGTATTCTGTCATTCAGTATTGGCCCAAATTTTGGCAGATGAGGTCCTTTGAAGAACGGAAAAATAAAGATATTTGCGGGTGATTTGTGAAGTGCGTTTGTGACAGTGCATTCTAACCTCATCTGTAGTTTCGACTTGATTCACGCAACACGCAACTATAACATTTTTATTATTATTTTTCATACTTGTTTTCATTTCATAGACATCTTAATACAAACCCTATTAGCGTATATAATATGAATCTTTGTAAGTTTTTGTTATATGGAAAGGCTTTGTCTATATAAAACTGTTTAATAACTTTAAATACAATATCCTACTATATAATATTCTACAATATAATTTAACTTTATTATTATATATCTACTATATAATATTAACATATATTATAAATAAATATTAACATATATAATAAATTAATATAACAAGTATTATTAATATATGTATTATAGCATTGAATATTATTATATATATTTATTATTTATTAATAATACTAAATAATAATCAATAATGTTTCCTGCAAACTCAGTGTCCTATATCAAAGAAAATCGTCGAGATTTTTCTAAAAGGCTAGAAATAAAAGCAGGAGGACGGCCTTTGCCAGTTTTAAATATAGTTCAGAAGTGTACGGCCAAAACTAAAGTAGTCAATCGATATTTTAATGTAGCAATTTATAAAAAAACTCCATGGCTCTGTGGCTGTACTAGCCTTAATAGAGTTTTTTGTTTTCTCCCTTGCCATGCTAAGTATAGAGAAGCAGTTGGTATCGTCAATGTCGGACTTTAATATCCGTGTTATAGATGTATTTTCAAAATCCAAGAATCGGAGGATGGATTTTTTGCATAAATAGGTTGTTTTATTGCACTCCCTAATATTCTGGTCACCGGCCGCCACTGATTTGCCTACTGAAATCACAACAGCCAAATATCAGCCTGGGCCGTCCACAGACCGTTGCAGCATCTATGGAAGAGAGGTTGGTGTGTGTATACAATAAAAACAGGTGAAAGGAATTCCGTAAGTTACACATATAAAAAAAGAGAGAAGTCCTGTCAGTGATCGTCAACGGAAGAAAAGATTTTGATTATAAAGTTTTGGAAATAAGAACATTAAATAGTTAAAAAAATAAACAAACCTAATGCATATGCGTAGATACAATTATAAAAAAATAGTGGTTCTCATGTGCGGCCACCAACAGCTTCATAGTGAATATTTTTATATAAAAAACGTGTTTTTAACGGTTAATTTCTCAACGACGACTCAAATTAAATATGTCGTATGCATTGTATTGCGCATCAAGAAGTATAAGCTAGCAAAACTGTTATTAAAAGAATGGAAAATGTGGAATTAATACATTGGATGCTGAGAACACGCCTAGCGTGTCCATTTTCATACTAAAAAACAGGTTCAGCATTGAAAGCGAAAAAATATTGAATGAAACACAACAGACTAGATACAAAAATTTGGTGCGGCCACAATCAAATTTTACGTTAGAACTTCTGCTCTACAATCAGGTCGATTTCGTTATATTATATATGTGAGTAAAGACATGTTTGTATGTAAAGGTGCATTTATATTTATATACAAATAAACTAATAATTGATGACACACCAAACGAAAAGAAATCCTTTTGATATTTTTTTTATTTCACTGCCATTAATTGCATCGTATTACATAATTTAATGTACCATGTACCGTGGCTTAAAATGTGATTAAATTTAAAATGTCGTCGTTCAATTGAAAGAAACAATAATCGGTATTTTTCTAAGATGTCATGATAAAACAATTTATGGTCACCCGTGGTGTGATGTAAATTTTTAACCTCTTTATCCGAGTTGAACGAACAACTCAACTTTTTGTCAGAACTTGTTTGTCACGTAGGTCTTTTGAATCGCCAGTCGCAAGGGCTGTTCGGTTGATGAATGCACTGCCTGTTGATGTGGACATCTTTGGCAGTGACCTTGGTGCTTTGTATGTATATTTTTCTTTGTATGTTCATATGTTACTAATATGTTTCTGTTCTGTTTCGTATTTTTTTTTAAATTGTGTGTTATATGTTATGTGATATTTTTATTTAATTTTTCAAATGCATGGCACATTGGCGTCAGCTGTAATGCCATATATTATATTTTATTTATTCCAATAAATAAAATATATTCAGTAAAACGGGGTTGAAAATACATCTTAGATTTTATTGTACGTAATTTAATACAAGAGTTGTTTGTTACCGACCACTGGAAGAGCACAAGATCTTCGGATACCTCCTGCCTCCATATGCGCGCCGGATAACGAATGACGTTTTATAGCCACCCCTTTCAATGCGCTAACACGAATCCATTTTTTTTATATTACAGATAGGCACATCGCCCTGCAGTACTGAAAATATGAATCCCAAGCGAAAGGCCAAAAGCAGCGCTAATTTAAAATTTAAACCTTCGTGCGTCTGTACGCGTTTTATCGCCGCTCGGAACGGCCCTGCCGATAATTTGATTTTAGCACCAGATGCGTTGCGAAGCCTTGAATGCCATGCCTATGAAGCAATAAATGATATTATTTCTCGTACAAGTCTCTTGGAATTCACAATCGACATTCCGCGAACCTTTCAACTACGCAAGTTATCAGGACTGCACTGCCGCTCCAAGCAAAAAGGCAATAAGTGACTTATCGCAAACTTTTGAGAAAAATAACAAATGAATTTAGAATTTATAAAAAGCGGTTGATGCGAAAATAAACTAATTTCTTTGTAAACAAGCAGTAAGTAGTTGTATTGAATGCCTCTTTTCTAAGAAAACTAAAGTTTCTGCTGTTTTGCTAAGAAAAAACACAAACCGATCAAACCAAATATTAATTAAATTTGTTGATTTTAATTTTACACTTCAAAGATGTGAAATATGCGGATATTTTTGCATTCAAAACTGAAAACTACTTTTTTTTCACTTGTGGTCCTTTTGAATTACATGATCGGTATACCACCCTGTTCGCTCTCAATGTGGACTTGTTTTTGAAAGATTTTATGAGTATAAAAAAATGATATTTTTTATTGCACGCAGTAAAGATTATATTCATTCTCAGAACTTAAAAGTGCGATACCATAGCTTAGCATGAACGCCAGATTCCTTGACATTCTTATTTTAAAATATCTTTGATTATTTCACCTATTGTGTTATTTATCGTGCCACGTGTTTCGCCTCTTTCAGGGGCATCTTCAGACTTACTAACGCAAAGTTTGCTTAACCTAGCCATCCCTAACGGTATAGATTTTGTTCCAACAGCTACTTTACCTTAAATATCTATCTTAATACTAGTGATACGATGTCTAAACTTTTGGTATTCTTAAATCATAGTTTTTTACACTTTTTGCAGAAAAAATATGATATTTATTGGCTAGTTGCGCCGTAATCGATTAAAAAAGAGAAGAAGTCGTAATTTTTCAGTCTAATTGTCGATGTTAGTAATCACTGGGAAGCGCTAACATAAAATTTCACGACCATAAGCGATAAAAGAACGTGACCATAGCGATTCATAGATAACATGGACGGAGTGTTTCATATCTGGCAACAATAAAAGGCGATAAGCGATAAGGTAATGTGACTTCGTGCATGGTTATTGGCTTGTTAGTCACCGGCTCCATTGTTAGACCGCCATAGCGGTTGGAGTGCAAACGTCGTTGTTTTCATGCGCGACTTAAATATGAATAATTATAGAAAAATAGGGATTTTTATATGATTTTCTTTTTTTAGAAAGATGTATATATCAAGCATTTTTTTATTGCAGTCTATGCCAAAACACTGGGGTCTTTTTTTAACCCCCTTCGGCCTGAGAATCATTTTTCAAGGATAGTCCTACGAAGAATAAATAATAAAGCAAGTTGATTCTAATATTTTAAAATGGGAAGTGGAATAATCAAAGTTATTTAAAATCTTATATTGTTCAATATCATTTGCTCAACATCGCTCCTAATAACATTCCTAATCCCATTCCGGAATAAGGACAGCGGTCTTGAACGCGTAACCGAGTAGTAAAAAAACCCAGCCAAGGAAGGGTTCGACAAAGATGCCGACAATAACTTTGACTTTTAAGATTAGTCAATATGTAATTAAAAAAATAAAATTGGGATGTCACTTATGTGACGTAATACGCAAAGGCACGGTTAGACGGTGAATCATTTATATAAGCGGACTGGGTGAAAAAAAAAAGTAATGAATGGACTCGATGCCAATGTGCAATGCATAATAGCAACCGCTATTATGAAGCGATGGTGTTGCGTCATACGGTGAATATAATGGTTATATTATGACGTCTTTTGCTCCAAAGTTAAGCAGTTCTTAGCTGAAACCGCACGCGCCCAGACGATGCGATTTCTTTCGCGGGATCGTATGATGTTTACCGAAGACTGTTTCACACTATTTAGGGCAACTGCCCTTTAACCGTTCATACGCCACGGCGTGAAGGCACGCAAACGCCACTACGAGTATATTTATGAATGAATACCGTTTTTTTATGAAATCTAACGCAGAGACATCTTTTCAAGGTAATTTGATTGTTGAAATATCCGGAATATATTTAGCCGTTTTTATTATATTTGAGGTTAAGCTAACAGATGTCACTGAGGCTTGCACCTTATTATCGTAAATATACATGGAAACTTTTTTTAAATCTTACACATTTGATATATTAAAATAAGTTGGGTATAAAATGATGTACTTGGTATTTTACGTGTCATTTTCATGGCCATGGTCCATGCAATTGGCTTGGCGTTGAAAGGGTTAAACCCGCTTCAGTACCGAGCAAAGTGGTGGCATTAGTTGCTTCTATCGCTGGACTTCTAAAAAATCCTTTTTTCCGGAAAAGGTTGGCTCGTGACAAAAGGGCCATTATTTTTTAGTGACAATGTATAAATGTCACTAGCTATGCAAAGAAAGAGTCATTAGAATTGTTACTGGAAGATTAAAAAAAACAGTTAGGGACGGCATTCGTGACGTTCGTTCGTGGCGGCTACCAGTGGTCATACGGTACTGAAGCGGTTAATACCAAAACTCCAGACAGAATTAACCATTCTTTAGTCGGAGTTGGAGTCGCGTTTGTTGGTCAATGTCGGAATCGTATTTTTTTAGAGACTCCACAGCCATTGAAATAACATATCGTTTTACTTGCTTCATACTTTCGCTAGTAGCTTTTATAACTACTAGACAGTAGCCGAGGAAATAATATATTCTTCGATCTCGGTTCAAAATATCAAACTCAACTATTGGCTTAGGTAACGGGAATGATAAATAGGAAAGAAAGAAACTTGTTGGCATCCCGTACGCCAGGGGTTCTTAACCGCGTGCCCGCGCTCACATTTGTGCCCGCGTGTGCCCGGCAAAGAAATAAAGAAAGAACAATGATACATAAAATGTTGGCATATCTATCTTATTTTCTGAATAGGTTGTTTTCAACTGTCAGTAAGTTAACCCGGCGCACGCGTTGACATATTCACTCAATTAAAAACCGTGCGCGTCACCTTTCTTCGAATTATGAAAGGATGTTATTTTTCGTTATATCGTAATAAATAGAGGGATTAAAAATAATTGGATTGATATTGATTGCGGACAAACACATTAAGAATATGTGGGAACACTAAAAACCCGAAAGAAATACCACATGAAGCCACAATTCATTAAACAAACAAATCTCTAACAAAAAAGCAATGCTTGTCGACATGACGTATTTATTATCTTTAATTACGAACGTGTCAAATTAAGAGCCCTGCGACGAACTCATTCGATGGTCGTTGTCACTTCGAAACATACATATATTACTCGCTTAATTACGGGGAAACACATAAATAATTTAATATCGAGACATTTATCACCAAATGTTCAACACACATACACTAGGAGAGATAATTTATGATTTTTTTAAATCTTTTAAGAGTTATAAATTTTGTAGAAAAGATAACGACAAATACATCACAATCTTTGCACATGAAACTTGTTAAAGTTTTTTTATTTTTTCTTTGAATTACATTTGAGCATTGTGCAAATCACAAATCAGAACTAAATGTTTTTAAATATTGAATAATATTTTTTTAGTAAAAGTCGACAAATTAGAATAAATACACGATAGTTTTTTATTTAAATGTGTCCCTCAATACAATACGAAGTAAAAAAACATTAAATAAAGATCGCACGAAAAATAAATATACGCGCAGTGCCTGTTTTGTAAATAGTTAGCGCAGCCGCGAATGAAATTATATGAGAACTGTGCAGGCGCGAGAGTTCGCACCAAACGAATAAGCGCACTGACGGGTAAAATCGAAAATTGTAGCTGTTCGAGAAATCGATGTTTTTATATTTAAATCTATTATCTCAAGGAGTTTGTGGTAGCAAGATAGTTGCAATATTTTAAAACAATAATCACCCCTGTGTGCAAGAGATTTATCGTTTAATCATCAGTTGAAAGTTCCCGTCACACAAGTCGTGACAGTCGCGTACGGGCCTTGTCTTTTCTCGACACAACATCTGTGATGTTCGTCCGCCACGGGTTAAAGGGAGATTT
Organism: Himalopsyche kuldschensis; assembly: GCA_028554975.1. Classification (NCBI taxonomy): domain Eukaryota; kingdom Metazoa; phylum Arthropoda; class Insecta; order Trichoptera; family Rhyacophilidae; genus Himalopsyche; species Himalopsyche kuldschensis. Next base: position 7,696,214 of record JAHFWI010000005.1, read on the forward strand.
TAACTGAACAATCGAAATTCACTGATGTTTATCAAATATAGCCGGTATTTGGGGTATAAATCTTGGATGATTAGTGCGGTTAACGAATTGTCAATATTGTGCATTTGTTAAATGTATATTTTTTTCATAGCAGCACACCCGCTCTGTCAAAATTCCAATGAATTTTGCATAATCGAACCGGTGGACATTTTTTCAATTTAGAAAAACTAGTTCTATAGCGGAGATTCTTCAAGAGGACACGCCAAATATTGAAGAAGAAATTTAAGATTTTCAAAATAACATTATAAATGACAAAGGGAGCTAACAAAATAAAGTCCTGTATTGGTTCCACATATTTGTGTGAATCTTAAAAAATCAAAAACAAGATCTCGACTTACCAATTCCAACCATGATAAATGTTTACGATTAGGATTATCATCTTGCACTCCACATTTTGAAAAGTTAGCTAATGAAATGCTAAACAATGACGAAAATGCTGTTGCACATAGGTATGTAGCCGCAAGAGGAATTAGGATTGCCAAGGCTTCTTTTGCAATCAACGGATATTCTAGCTGTCGCCTTATCCAAAATTCTGAAATACTTTTTTCATTATACTCTACTTCAAGCAAACGATGTCAAAAATCTGATGTCGATCAATTTCGCGGACCACGGGTTGGGAAAGCACTGCCGTTCGTTACCATCCGAATTTGTATGAACGCATACAAAAACGCTTATCGCCTTTGGCCCATTACACTATCGCATTTAACTTTGTCAAATTTATGTGTCACATAAAATTGACCCGCCGTCTCCACATGGAATGATTCTTATCGCGCGATAATAAGGAAAAATAATTATAAAAACGGATCGATTACACCAATTCACTGCCATCTGAAGTTGAAAGATTGTCTATTTTCATCTGACGTCGATTTTTTTAACCGGTTGTATGCCAGAAACTACATTTCCGTGACCGCAGTGCCGGTCGCATATAAAATGAGCGTATATATACTGTCAATATTTTAAAAAACTTTTAACCATGTCCACTCCCATCTTGGAGCATATGGACTACTCACGGAGTTCATCTCTAAATATATTTTTCTACGAGAACTGCTTGTTACTCAGATGATCAACTTCTCCTTTTCGAAGAGAGTAGGGGATGGAAAGGATACGAGGACTCGGACAGGACCAGTGGTTACCTAATCGCTTTCGCCATGCGTCGCTCTTTGGGGTAGGAAAGGTGGGAAGGGGTTTTCAACAACACAAACACCCATGCCTTTGAACAGATTTATCGACTGAAAAAATCCACTGGTACCGGGAATCGAACCCAGGCGGTCCGACACGCAAGCCAACAAAGTCGACACTGCATCACGGACCGCGGATGTCCACTTTACACCCACTAATACCAGGACAAAGTCGACGATTTTTTAATTCAAATATTTTATACAAATAACGACATCTTTCAGAATCTCAGTCCTTAGATACATTTGACATATTCTAAGAAAATCGCGGCTCTCGGTGCACGTCAGTTCTTATACCTACCGGCATATAACGGGTTAATAGAGAGAATAGTAACATCATGGCCTCCTCTTAGGATACAAGAAACGTATCTCGATTTTTGCCGGGTTTGAGAATGCCACAAGACACAGAATAGTATCGTTCCTACCAAGTCCTCGCCAAGCCAAAAAGGCGTTAGTAACATTTTGGTGATTCTGAGTCAAATATGAGGTTAGGTTTACAATTAAATTTGTAGACCACCAAAGGGATGTTCTTAAAAAAAACTCCACTACATGGAATGAAACAAAGTAGTTACTAATTGACGGAATATTTGTTCATTCTTTTTTCTCTCCTGAAAAGTAGCGATTTGTCACTAACGGCATGGAATGGTCGATATGTTACGTTATGTGTTAAAGTGACACACCGATAGAAGATATTTCAAAACGTATTAAAATCACTTATTTGACAACACAATAGAACAAACTACTATTTTATATTTCACAAATAAATCACAAAGAAAAAAGCATCGACTTTGAAGATAATGAAAAAACAAATTGTATCATTTAAAAAAAGTACATTTGACTACTGATGAAACCTGTTCCTCAGCTCTCCTGAAAAATGAGTTAGGTTTCACAGTGTCTACGAACCCGATCGAAAAGGTCGCGGTAAATGGACAGTCATCGATGATGATGATGAAGTGGAGTAACATTATGTAGAAAGGATATTATTATGCCTTTTAGTTCCTAGTTTAGCGAGCTTTACTTATGAGGCCCCTATACTAAGCAGAGACTCAAGTCCCCTTTTGTCTTGTCCGATTTATTTTTGTTGTTACGAGCAACGATACGAGGAAAATCAATGGAACTGGCGAAACATGATCATGTTATTATTATGCTACTTACTATCTAAATATTTGGGTACTGTATAGCTACAGATTGTCAGCTTTTTCTGGGTTAAGCCGTGAAGAGAAACCCTTTACGAATACTAATAATAAAGTGCTCAAAGAATACGCAAGATCTATCTATCATTCTTTACCGTAGACATAAGTTGCGCGCCTTTCAATTAAAAGATATTAGTAGTTTCGATGGTTTCGGTTTTCGGCGGTAACTTTGTGGAAGTTCATTTTAATATAAAATTTAAAATAACTTTGATTATTCCACGTATTGTGCTACTAACCGTGAACGTGTTTCGCCTCTTTCAGAGGCATCTTCGGACTTACTATCGCAAAGTTTTCTTAAGTAATGAATAAACTTTGCGATAGTAAGTTCGAAGATGCCTCTAAAAGAGGCAAAACACGTGTCACAGTTAGAAGCACAATACGTGGAATAATCAAAGTTATTTTTGATTTTATGTTAAAAGATATAAGGACTTTATCTTTATTTTTCATTTGATGCCCTTTGTGACGTTTGGTTCCATTTCTTTTTTCCGCGATAAGCGGATGTCAACCCCCTCTAGAATAACGTTTGCTTTCAACTTGAAACCGGTCCACACCAACTCACTGTGTCGCTGTCAAAGTGACGTTGTAATTTGGAAGGAATAAATAAAATTCCACAGAAGTTACACACTGGAATACATGAGTATGATTTCATATGACTTACGTTATGAACTGGTATAATTATTGATTTTCATAGTAATTCCTTATAAATATAATAATAAGTCATCACACATATTTTTACAAGCTACATGCGTTAATCATACGCAAAAATCACTTGAGATCAACTCGAGGAAAAAACACCAGGTCTGTTGAGTCGTTGAAAAAAAAATACGACTCCAACTCCAGCATTTACCAAAAACACGACTCCGGCTCCGACTTAGACTAAAATAAGTTTAATTTCGTCACGTTTTTTTCCTACCTTTCCTATGTATGTGTATGGGCTCCGGCCAAAACGCCGCGACGACTCCCGACTCCAGCCAAAAAACCTCGACTCCACATCCCTGTCAAGATCTCAAATATCATATTGTTTTTTTTTTTTTTGTTAAATTTAATATTAAGTATATCGGGACTTGGCCCAGTCGAGTCTTACCACTTGAGTACAGAGATCGCATGATATAATTTGCTCAAAATTATTTATAAGCAACTCTCGACATAAATGGTGTTGACGTTAGAAGCTACCGTATGGTTTGATTAACCCTAGAAGAACAATCCGAAAGTTGCGTTAGCTCTCCGCAAAGTTCCTGTCTATCTTTCATTTTAAGGTTTTCTAGATATCGCAGAACGAAGTTGCCAGACATTTCCTGCGACGATAGGAAGCCTTTCGTTTTTTGTGAGGCGTCTGCCTCCACCAACCACTCTCCCTCTCTTCTCTTTCCTCCCACACGAAGTTTCGTACTCCTTGCACTCTCCCCACGCCGCTTGCATATCCCCCGGCGGGCGCACAGTGTTGCCAGCGCATTCGGATAACAGCAAGCCAGTGGATATTTTATTAATCACCAATAAGTAAACCCAGGAAAGTTTCGAACATACATAGATACAACAGTAAAACAATTTTGAACATACACGTAGTATTTTTTTGTTGTTGAATGTTGAACGGTGTTATTTGCACGCTGCGTGTAGGTTTTACAATTGATGCATTACCCTTGTCCACTAACTGTGGGGATATTAATATTGAAACTCGACTGTTTTAACCCTTCTAATACCACGGGGTATGTTTTAACAAAACATTTAAAACAATTACTTATTACACTATACATTATCATATCGTGGGTGTAGGGACAACATACGGGCGAAACTACAAAAATGGCTGTTTTCGGTTAAATATAGCATTGTCATACTCAAATTCAGTTCTATAAGATATAAAAATATGAAACTTGTACGAAGAGCGGTTTACCAGATATTGCTCGGCTTTCCTGCAAATCCGTAAGAACAAAGTATAACATTGAAATCTGTTTAGCCATTTATCTCAGTTCGTTATTTTTTTTAGTTTCGCCCGTATGTCCCTACACCCACGATATGACAGTACATACAATTAACAATGTTAAGTTAATGTTATCTGAGATAAATGATAGAATAAAGCCGACCATTTTTTTGCGGGCGCTTTCCAAAACGGTCTGGGATTCAAAGGGTTAAGGAAATATGGGCATCGTTTTTATGTCTTATATATACATTAATAATTTAATCCTTTTGCATAACTAATCATGACGATGACGCAATTCCGAAATATGCTATATTAAATGAATTGCTAATAGTTTTTACGCAGAGTGATCTGTACAAAGTTTCCCGCTAAAAACGGTGATTCTAACTAATAATTGTTCAAACCAGTCCCCGTTTGAAAAGCTTACGTTGAAATGTTCCTTCGTGCGAGTCAGGATGTTGAAAGAAAAAAAACCTGACTGAATTGTGGGGGGAAAGGGGGAATCGTTCTGAGAAGTTCTTTTGAGTCGAGTAATTTTGTCATTGTATAATGTTATTTTTTTCTTCTGGCAACACCGTCCCCGCGCCCTAGGCAACAGTATTTTTGGGGATTCTCCCGCGCCCGCGTCTCTGCCTCAGTCGCAGTCTCGCCCCTGGCGAACGGTGAGCCCAACTCCGATCCGGCGCAACGAACCAACTTTGTGCAATTTGAGCACTGCACAAATCAACCAACCTACCGTAACTTTACTAATAATCTCAACCCGTGAATCATTCGTTACGCGACTTGGTAGTTCATATTTCAAATTAAAAAAAAACGCTTTCTCACTATCTTATCGAATACATGTTTGCCTGATACTTTCGGTGCATTTTAATTTATAAAACTATTGTTACATACAGCCAGCTTCTTTCTAAAAAGGAGTTAAAAATTATGTATTTTTTTAAGTACGAATAAAATTTAATCGCATATCTATATTTATTTTTTTATCATGTCCGCTCCCAACTTAGAGCATATGGACTCCTCAAATCTGAGTCTATCTCAACATATATTTTTTCTACGAGAACTGCTTGTTACTCAGTTACTCAAACTCTCTTTACCGAAGAGTGTAGGGATTGGAAAGGATACGAGAACTAGGACAGGACTAGTGTTTAGCTTATCGCTGTGACTATCCGTCGCTCTTCTGGATCGGAAAGGTGGGAAGGGATTTAACAACACAAACACCCATTGACTCCGGGCAGAATCGATTTATCGGCTGAAAAAATCTGCTCGTACCGGGAATCGAACCCGACACGGTAGCCAACGACGTTAACCACTGCACCACGGACCTATATTAGATCGCAAAAATAGCAAGAGCGATAAATGGGACTTTTCATTTCAGGACACACCCCCTCGACTATCGGAGCGGTCGATATTACTCGTTTTCGATCGATTGACAGTGTTATTGGAGATAAATTAATGATTGATTATCACACCAAACAGTATTTGTTTCAATAGTAGAACACGTAGAGAAAATTTGATTATCTTTCGATAGCAATTTACACACATGCTTATTTATTGATTATAAAATAAAGATTCATAATTTTCCTACGCCGAATACAGTGCAGCCTGAGTTGAATAAAATATATTTATTTTGTACAAGGTACCTACTAGGTTACGGTTTCCCTCATCGCAAGCATTTTCAACTGATGACGTATAAATGAACACATTAAAAGTGTCCGCAGTGTGTATTTATTATAAAATGCGAAATTGAACATTATATATTTGCCTCTGATTTATTATTTTTATGTCCACGAATGCAGAAAAAAAACTAAGAGCCCAATAATAATAAATAAAGTGATGAGACTGAATATTTATTTCAACACGGCCATCACTCGCAATATTACGTAGCAACAACGAAATACATGTATTAGGCTAACATGAAGAGTCAAAGATAAAATTAATGCCTCTTCTAAAACACAGATAGCCATGAATGGATATATGCCTGCGCTATTAAAAAAAACCCACACCGATCAGTCATAAACGAAGTATTTTAATTGGAAGACATGCCTTCCTTTGTGGCTCTAACAATACGAAAGATTTTCGAGGTTTTTATTGTGAAAATAAAGAAATAAGGAACGAAGCACTAAAATGTCTATACGCGCATTATAGAACAGGCGAACGTTAAAATGTAAAATTTTGACATAAATCAACGAATGAATTGGGTATCCCATTATTCCACGCAAGATTTTTTTCTCTCCAAACAAAATCAAAACAATTGCATTAATTATACTATTCTAGAATGTGTATACTGTATTAAAGCGTGAAATGAGCTACTCAAAGTTAGGACGCACCAATTTTACCGTATGTCTCAAATTATATTAAATAAGTATAAACAACTACTGAACTTATTATTATATTTGGTAGTCTGTAGGATCCAGTAATGGCATTGATACAATACAAGACTAAGTTTAAAGCCGAGCTAGCAGTCGAAAGACATCAGTTTCGAATGAATCTATCACGGTCTCAATATGAAAGCTCTTCTGTTTTGAAAAGTATTTGTGATTTTTTATGCAGAAAGAAAATTGCAAGTTCAAGCGATACAAACTGCATCCATGCAAGAACGGCAAAGCACGGTCAGCTGTTAATTCAAGCAGACCGATTAAAATTTTCCAAATGAAAATGATTAATGCATAAAAACTTATAAATAATCAACGATGCCTTTTCCCTTTTGTAGCAATTGAAATCTTAAAGCGTTCACATAATGAAGTAGCCCCCGAAAACACCATCTGTGATTGAAGATACGCCCGACTGAAACAGCGAGGCGGAGGGTGGACAAGACAAATGAAAATATGTCAGAGGAATCATGACATCACCGAGTTATATTTCGGCGGAGGGTCCCTACATTATTTCGAGAGAGTTATTATTTTATTGCCTGCCGTTTGTAGTCAGTTTTCAAGTAGGTGTGTGTGCATAGTAAATTCTTCGCTATCTCCCCCTGTCGGATATTTTGCCATATGAATGATTTGCACTATTAAATCTATTAAATGAGGACCACTCACCCATATCAGCAAACCTCGGCATTAAATCCTTCCCCTGCGATGTCATGGTCGTCGACATGAGACCAGCTGAGCTTCCACCTCCGAGTTCATGTGGAGGTCTCTGGCGGGCCACGGCTATGCCAACGGGAATTGAACCTAAGAAAAATTATCAAAATTAGTATGAATATAATTGACATTTTCATAAATGTCAACACAGAGCGAATAAGCTTACTAAAAATTCACTCGTTTGAATATTATCTGTAAAACAAACATGCCAACCACGATTGATTACAATTTTGAAATAATATCCATTGTGCTCGAATGTATTATATAAATTCAACAGTTATAAATAATACTACTAGGTATATTGTGTTTTCAATCAAATCCAATCAATCAAACAACAAATACTCTGTTCCTTCCACAAGTCAAAAGAAATAATCATATCGTTACATAGTCGATGAACATTTCCCACCACGTACGTGTATGTATGATTCACAATTAATTAATTATATAATTTATTATGTATGTACTGTGAAAAACGATTAGGCAAAAATATAGTTTTAATATGAAGACGAAACTGATCTTTGTTTTCAAGAGTTAGTTGTGCAATATCATCACATTATGATGTGATCACGATGCCAAAATAATTTAGATAAATTATTGGTTAAGTATATTTTTTTAATACCTGGACAAAAAAACTATCAATAATAAAATAATAATAGAAAAATTAGAATAAATAAAAAAAAAACTGGTTGTGGGCTGTTGCGGTGCGTATTAAAACGAATGTATCAGGCGCACAGAGCGATCAACAGGTACGATAACGAAATGTTTATAAGCAAGCGCCGGCTACTCATTTGACATTCAAACGACAGATGGAAGGAAAACGCTATTTCAAATTGAGTTGGTTTGAAATGCTAATTAATTATCCGATGCCTCATATAGGGCCCTGATACTTTGTTGAAAAAAACACAATGCGTATAACCTGTTGCTCCGAAAAGAAATGAAAAACAATCTTATTAAAAATCCACTCAATTTACACTATCTCTACCTAAATTAATATTGCCAAGAACACACATTTTGTCAGACTTTGTTTTGAATGTGCATATAATAATCAATGAAAATGTGTTTTATTTTGTTTTAAAAACGGCTAAATTTACTATATTTATGTACATTCAATAAAATGTGTAGTATTTTTTAGATTACGTACTCAAATTAATAATATGTAGCAAAATAAACAATGCCTTCCTCCTCTATGGAGGATGAAAAGGTTCAAGGCGCATGTGCAATGAAGTCGGTTAGTCAGCTGAACGAACCAACATTCTATACCGCCGCTTGTTTCATGCTCGCCTGATACTTTCCAATACCGAAATGTGACGCCCTCCGTGGTTGCTGTAAATATTATTTTGTTTTTTTTTGTTCGTAATTTTTTTTCTTACGAATAAATAAAAATGAACGTTAATCTATTTATCTCATTTGATAACATAAAAAAAGATCTTTCCATAAAAAAGTAGTAATAATACCCAGGAATGTGAAGTGACAGACTCAATACTTAATTATAAAACCTGTTCCTTTTTTTTGTTGATTTATTTATATCTATGCAAAGAATATCTTAAAAGTATAGTCAAACATTTTAGAATGTTCAGAAAAAGTGCGTTGATAAATATTTTGTTTCAAAGGTAAACCTTAATAATGTTACCAAGTTGGTAACCAAAAAAGAGACACTCGGTATTTTTAAAGTAAAGTATTTTTTGGTCTCTATCGGAAATTAAAGAATATCTTTCACTGAACCATTTAAACAAAAGGGGTGCTTTGAATAAATAATTGCGCAGAAAAATAGATTGTTAAATTTCTGTGTAAAATGAAAATGGCGTTGATGCTCACAATACGGAGCACCTTCACGAGAGTTGTTTGTAAAAATACATCTTCTTCCGAAAGTTTAAATAAAAATATTGATTATCAAATTAATATATACAAAACGATAAATGTCTTTCGAATTGGTAAAGGCAGACCCATATCATTTTGTGTCGGTACATATAAGATTAAAGATATTGGAGTTATTAAATTATACCAACCATTATTTATAGATCCAGCAATAGTAGTGACCGGCAGATGGGATAGATCAGTATTCAATTTGGTGACACATCCGGTCGGAGAGTTCTGCTCCATCTTGATAATAGCGTCATGTAAATGAGGTTCCCTCTTCACTTGCACTTGGAGAGCAGAATTATTCATACCAGACACGGGTAACGTTGCACTCCACGTGACGGGATTGGTTCTACTACAGCCGCCGTTGGAGTCGGTCATAAAGTGAGGAGTTTTCTTAGGAGATTCTACGACACAGGAGTTGCAGGATTTTTTGGACGTCCCTACAACGTGTTCCGTTTTTATGGTGAGGGGATGAATACCGTTGGAGTTCATGTCGGGTCTGACATCCCAACACCGATCGTTGTTTTGCATATCGCCTGGTCCACAGCACGCCGCTATGGACACGGGATTCGCCGTGAAGCACTGCTGTTGCTGTTGTCTCGAGGTGATGAATTTTGTCTCGTCCATTTTCTTGAAGGCTTGGACGCTCTCCGTCTGCTGCTGCTCGATGAGTATGCCATTTGTGTTGTGGTGGTTGAAGGTGTTGACGACTTCTAGGTGAAGAGGGGAATAGGGTGACCCTGGCGGAGGGGTAGGAGCGCCAAGGCCACCCATCGCATAGCTACCTGTGGCCGCCGAGAACAGCGATTCAGACACTGAAAAAATGGAAAAAAACAATATTGTCATTCATCAGAGATAACAAACCAGAATGATCAGGATTATACAAATGACAAGGTGACAAAAACAATCAAAAACAGACCATTTCTTATCAACACAAACGAGTTAAATTTTTGTGATTTCCATCAAAATTAATTGCAAATGTTCATCTGTCAATGCTAATAATGATTTTTAGTTTTTCGACTTCACACGATAATGTTAGTATCAAATTTTGTATCATTGACATTAGAAATCGCTTAAATCCTGTTGGAATGATTCCTTTGATTATTTTACTGCGCGGCACCACGCTTGAAACTAATTATATCCGATATTCGAGAAGATGAAGTGGAACCCTGCACCAAGTGCTCAGAAAATATTTTCCATTAATGGATTCCGGGCAGCACACAACGAGATGGCGAACCTTAGCTTTCTGACCCCTGTGATCTTTACGAAATCATTATTACGTTTTAGTTTTCTAAAGAAAAGAAAAGCTGTATTCTATTAAAATATCACAGCGGTGTGGTATTTACGAACAGACCATTTTCTTTTATATTTCATTGAAATCCAATCAAAATTCAATCACTGTGATAATAGCAAATACGTAACGCCGTGAATACAGCCTACTTACTAGAACAGCGCTGTTGTACTGTGTTATACCCAAGCAACACGAAAACGTGTGTTAAATGGATGCGATGAAACTCAGTAGTGAACATTTTGATAGCCTCCCAAAGTTATGCATTAGAACAATAAAGTCGCTACATTAAAAGCGATCCCACTTTGGCACAAGAGAAATATTTTTATGGACCGGCAGGCAATCAATCATGGCGGTCGTAAAAGTGGATGAAAGATGCGCTATGGTGTCGAAGGTGGAATGGCCGACAGTATACTTACATGGGTGCACGGTTAATTAACCACTATATAATGTGAAAGATAATATTGTTGGGAATTAAGAATCTAGACAATATTTTTAAACGAAATTAAATGTGACGACACCGTATGGATTTCAGAGAATTTAGGTCAAGAAGAAAACAATTAATAATTGTAAGTTTTTTTTGCACTCAGGACTGATCAGTTGACCATGCTCGCGATGGGCGAAACCGGTCGTGATCCAAATAAATTTAATATGGAATAAGTCATTTCTTACTATGTTTTAATACATATATAAAGTGAATAAAATAATTAAGAATTTAGACTGAAGGTGCTTGATTGAATTTCCTTTGTAATAATTCATTCATTCTTATTCAACTCTAATTTTTATTGTGATTTTACCAGGTCTGTGGAGTCGGAGTCGGAGCCGTCGCGGCGTTTTGGTCGGAGGCGGAAATTTTGAAATGATTGAACTTTATATTTTTATATATACATATGTATATGTAATACGTCAAATTTGGCTATTGGCAGGATTGGTTGGTTGATATATAATTGAATACACGTAAATATGATAGGTAGAAATAAAAACGTGACGAAATTAAACTTTTTTTAGTCGGAGACGGAGTCATGTTTTTGGTAAATGCAGGATTCGGAGTCGGAGTCGTAATTTTTTCTACCTACTCCACAGCCCTGGATTTTACATATTTCATTAAAATGAAAGTAAATCTGGGTTTATTCAGTGGTTAATGAACGCAAATTAGTTTTAATTAAGTTGATTTATATTAAATTGAATGGGCTCCTGCAATGGTATGGGTAACAGTGATGGATTTATCTTTGTTTTCGACCAAGCAAATGCCAATTCAATCAATAACGTTCATTGAGATATGCTCCATAATGAGTCCACATGCTCCACAACAAGAGCGGACAAGGTGTCGTTAGTGAACTTTTAATTTTATCTGTAGACAGACAGACGATGGCATGATATCGAAACAGTTCTCGCAGAGAGCTTCCGTTGAGCGGGCTTAGTAAATAAAAAAGTACGCGTATCTAATTCAAACGTGACTATGCAAAGTTTCATAAATTTCGGAAGCTTATGCTTGTTGTTTGCAAAGTTTCGCCAATAGTTTCAAATCGATACAGTATCATAATACATTTGGGCCTCGTACAACACAGTTATATGGTTCCACAAAAACGTCGTGTAGTAAAAATCCGTGTTATACAAGATTTGAAGTTCATGCAAAATTAGGGGTTGCGTTACAAAAAAAATATCGAAAATTATTATTTTACTTTTTTTTTATATAAACAAAAAACAAATATACATATTTACTGAAAGAAACTTTAATAACATAATATGCCATTCATTCATCATCGCTATCACTTAGAAATCTATATATTTTACTAAATTTCGAGATCGGTTGTGAGTTTTCATCATCAGAGGACACTGAATTCTTTTGTCGATTGTCTGCTTTTAGCGTATAAATCTTAACGTACTTCGTTATAAGGTTCCAAAATATTTTGTAATTCTCTCTTGATTTTCAAACTTCTTTCCATTATAGGATCATTTTCAATTTAAAAAAATCTAATCGAATAGACAATTCCATGCCGTCATTCTTGTTTTTAATGTGAAACAGGTAGCTACTTCGCTGCAACTGCTTTCTGAGTCATTAATTGTGGTAGATTCATCCAACATTTCGACTAATTCTTCTTCGATCGACGTACGATCCTCCAATATTTCTTGGATGTCATGAATATCCTTGTCATAAAAACACCGGTTATTTATGGATATATGGTCACGGACAGAATCCCAATCTTCTCGAGCTAAGCTCAAAAAATTTATGCATACTGGCTTATAATTTTATGTTTTGACTTTACTCTTTGAGTTCTTGTTGATTATTATAAAATGTGGAATCAAAATGATTTAATCTGAAGAATATTACTGATTATTGTATGAGTTCTGAAAGAAGAATTTTTTTTTTAATATTAGCCTGTAATAAAATTCTTTTTATTTTAAACAAATAATAAACTTATGTGGCTGTCTGTATCTGTATAATATTATTATTTGTGTAGTTTGTGGTTGCATTTTTGCTCCTGTAAATTAAAACAACTCGATTTCATACTTATTGCGAAGTATTCTTTAGTATCTACTATTATAATAAATTTAAAAAATATAGACGAAACATTTCAAAAAAAATCGTAAGCTTTACCATTCATTTCATTTGATGTGCTTATTTTTCAAAAATTCTGTCCCGTGACCGTATACCCATAATTTACCAAAACACCAATACATTACATTAATTATTTTGTTTTCCTTAAACCGTATTATATAAAGCGTGTTGTAATATATGTCACAGTTTATACATCCATGTTAAACGAGGCCCAAGTGTACATATTTTGATGTAAATATTGAGTATTATGCAACGCAATAATAAACACGTTAATGATCGTCATTTTGCCACATTGCAGGTCAATAATAATGACTGCATGAAATAAATTCAACAAGGGTAAACGATGAATTAATGACCGTTCAGTGCGGAGTCTTCGCGAGTACCTGAGAGTGATTATGATCCATTATGGAAAACTACACAATTGAAGCACCCCCGAAATTGAAGACAAAAATTACGAACAGGTGCATGTGATGTGTGGCACGCAAAGGGTTGTTGTGAGCGATGACATAATGACATGTAATATCAAATTTGAATTGTTTGACATTTCATATATTTTTTTTTAAATATCAGACGAAAATATAATGGTTATCTCCGCGATAAACACACATTATTATATATATAGTATTTTCGTTTCAAGCAAATGAGAGAAAACGGCCAAGACAAGAAACTCTCCGACTATGTATTTTATATGATCGACCTAACTACTTTTCCACTGTACTAAAGACCAAACAAATAGTGACACGTGTATCGCCTCTTTAAGAATCATCATTGGACTTGTTTTATTTTTAGTTGCCTAGTATTAGGTACTTTATAACTTTAATTGTTGTTTATTGTAATGGGACTATGATGCATGAAATTACAGCTGACGCCAATGCGCCATGCATTTGGAAAATACAATATGATAAAGATAGTAAAGACATAGAAAAAAAAAATATAATAATTGAATAGAATGGATGGAAATGACATCAAAGACATACTATATTATTTATATTGAAAATTATAAGTTCGATGGATTTGGCGGTAACTTTATGGAAGTTCATTTTCAATGATGTTTTTTTTGTTCAGATACAAAATAAAATTTGACGACTTCACAAATAATTCCACGTATTTTGACACCAAAAAAGACACGTGTTCTGACTGTTTGACAAGCATTTTCTTGATGGAATAACAAAGACAGAAAATATTATTTATTTTTCATAATAACTTGTTCATTTTTTCGACATATTCTTCGATCATTCTATATGGAAATAATCTTTTTATTTTATCAATGTATAATTATAAACTGTCACAGTATCCGAGTTGAAACGTTTCAAGGTTTCGGACATTTTTCGAAATCCGAGTCAAATTTCACTCATAATGTAGATTATGACCAATTTATATATGTTACAGATCAACTGTATTCTCAGTGAAAATATATTCTTCTACAACCTGTCATTGAAATTAAATTTGACCGCCCTATCAGCCCAATGTTTGTCTGGGTTTTTCTTTTGGTTCTCTTTTTTTGAAAGGGACTACTCGCTGATTTTGTTTTTGAATCAAACCAAAATTTTAGGCCGGCAAATCATCGACTTGGGCCAATAATTTCAATGATCGTGACCAGTGAAATCATGTTGTCATACAAATCTATTACTTGATACATATTCACTGAGAATACATTTTCACTGTTACATATACACCTCATATAGCATGTAATATTTTGACGATTTTAATATTTCTATATAGGTAAACGAGAGACTCGCGTTCACTGCTAAGATTAGGTCATTTTGATTCGTTCGATCTCGATTAAAGCATGTTTACATTGCCTACTGTACACACATACCTACTTAGAGCACATTATCCATAATACAAACAGGCTGCAAACTTTCACATGGCCACAATGATATCAGGCAGTCGCATTTCGGATGCGTCGACGATTTTTGTTATTGTTCGTCTTCCTACACACTGCCATTTTCGGTGGGGTGGACGGGCAAAGAATTGGGGTTCGAACCCGGGGCGGTCATCTCCCCTAAATGTTCGCAGGCACTTACAAAAGCACCTACATAGTACCCACTTGTATGGCTGCATACAGTATTTGCCACAGCTAACATAACATATTTAATTTAACATTGCAGCATCTATTCGAATGTCTTTTTCGTTATTTGTACTACGTGAATTTACTTTATTTATTATAATATGATTACCCTGTGGTCTAAAAATAAAAAAACATTTTTAGTACTCAATCCACATAAAATTTATTGGATCAGGACCGGTTTTTCAATTGAAAAAAAGATCTTGGTGACGGGGTGTTGGGGGTGCAAAGGAAGATTCAACTATTTCATTATTTACGGAAGAGAAACAGTTCACAACTCAGAATATTTGAATTGAAAGTCCATGCCAAATATTTTTTTTTAAAAAAATCCAATAAATAATGAAAGAACTCTTGCAAAAATAAAAAAAATCTTATTTTACTTACCCCCAAAACCGTCACCAGGACCGGTTTCGCTAATGGCGAGCATAATCAATTGATACTGACTGATCGACTGATTCAGTTGGTAATATGCGAAACCGGACCAATTTCAAAGAAAAAGAAATTTTGTTTGGAATAAGTACTTACTAAAAATGTTTTATTATTTTTATTACAATACCATTCCACCAAGTATTGACAGTGAACACCTTAAAAATGATTAACCGAAGTTCAATAAGTTGGATCGGTGCATGTTGGCTACAATGAGGGAAAACTATTCTAACGAGAACTGAGTGTTTCCTCATGATTGCTTGAAATAATTTTTACTTGTATTTTGAATGTCATATACGTCTGTATTATATATTATCTGAACCTTATAAATTTGTAAAATTTGTACATAAATATACAGGCTTAACCTGAGCTCTGTACTGAACCCCACTTTGTGACTTTGTGAAAAATAAACCTCACCCCTTCTTCTAAAGCGTTCCTTTTTATCGCTTTGAACGGAACCTGTCGCATTCTTCTATTTTGCTGGACAGTGAGGTTGTCTCGATTGCCTAAAAACAATGGACCTGAATCTATTGTGCAACTGAGTTAAGATTACCATGATTTTTCGATGAAGTCAGGCTGTATGTCACACACAAATTCACATCTTACCACAGTTGTTACAGTTGAAATATACTTGACAATATACAGCTCACATAACAAGTGTTTACGAAATTATATTTCTTGCATTTGTTGACGACTTTCACGTGGATAAATATTGAAAATTCGGGAAGATACCTTATCGTGGTAGATGGTCATCACCAGACGATTCGATATAGATAGAAGTTTCATCTTCAAATGACTGAATGACTAGGTTAATAATCATAAGGAGCTGTGAAGTGGTTAAAAAAAATTATGACTCCTACTCCAGCATTTCCCAAAAACACAACTTCCTATTTATGTGTATTCAATTACATACCAACCAACCAATCTGGTCAATGGCTAAATTTTACATATTATATGCAAAAATAAAAGGGTCAAACTTTTCAAAATTTTCGACTAGGGTCAAACCGCCGCGACGACTCCGACTCCGGCCAAAAAACTCCGACTACGACTCTACATCCCTGATCATAGATGTGAACATCTGACAAACGACATAGCCGTATTTTAGCTTACGACGACCGTTCTTGTTCTCATGATAAAGCCATGATGTTTTTGTATCCAATAAGATTAACTCTGATAGTCATAGTATCTAAGTAAGTATGTTAGCACAAGAATACATCAAATCAATTTGTCACATTTAATAACTTATTATTACCATATAAAACTAAGATGGTGGAACAGAGAAGAAGATGTATTGTGTACCCTGTCTACAACCGTATACAAACATGATTTAATGCACGTTTAAAACATAGTTCTGACGAGGGCATAAGCGTAAGAGTTAAAATACATTGTGATAAACCGGTTAGTAAAATAAAAATAACTACATACATCAATATCGAGCTCAAATGAGCTCCCCGAATAATTTGCGCGATCGCTGTACCCGATAGCGCTGCAGCATTGGCAGCGCGAGTGAATCAGCTGTTGGGGCGCCGTTTAGGGCCCCCCCAATAACCACCGACCAATGCGTACATCCAGAGGGTTGCAGCGCAGAGTCTACTGATCGATAATTTCATCGGATATGCACCGAAGCACCTTCCAGTTGTTATGATATATGCAAACACATTGCGGAGTGATCGTCTTTGGAAACGAGGGCAACCGAGGTGTACTAGTTCCACATATTGATGGTGTTATCATCAAAAGAACTCTCACTTCTCAAAGATGTTCTCAGTTGACAATGCTCGCCATAAGCGAAACCGGTCCTGATCAAATAAATTTTATGTGGAAAAGGTACTAAAAATGTATTATTATTTTTATTATAATGCCTTTCCACCAAGTATTGGCAGTGAACACCTTAAAAGTGATCTCAAAGATCTGTTTCTAGAATTTTTTGTAACCAACTTCGCCCGATACGGCTTTACTTCTTTACTGAGTGCTGCAACGTCAACCGTGTTATAAAATTTTGCCAGGAATGCTCAAGGAAAATTCACCAAAATGTGTGCAGAGAAGAAAAAGAAAAAAGAGTGTCAATTTTTGTCCAACAATAACAGTGTGTCAATTTGCCAGACAAAATAAAACAACAGTTCCTTGGCTTGGCATAAGTCTCTTTAACTTTCCAACCACTCATAATTTCGAGTCCTGTGACATCTTAAGATGTAACATTCTTCTTCTTTCCCCATATTCGTTTCTTATATGGAGCCTTCATTATTCCCTGTCACACCCAGATCCTTTGCTTCCTCTCATGACATGCCAGCATCCATCAGTTCCACCGAGAGAAAATTTTGGATAGTACCCAGTCGGAAGAAGAGGCAGGCACCCGCAGCACGTGACCCACCCAGTTCCAACGACACTCCGTGACTGCTTACATAACAGGGTGATTTATGTAGGTTCTCTAACTTCTGAGTTCCTCACGGAATCAAACCACTACACTCCAATATATGGCGCAGACATCTATTCTTGATGTCCAGTATACGGTTGTTCAGAGTCTTGCAAAGCAGCGCTGGCTATAAATTTATGCTTAAAGCAGTAAAAACGTTATGAAATTTGCTTGAAATAAGTTTACGGATTTCCGACTCAAATTGCGTTAATGCAACGCTCACGGAGCACCGTTTGACGACCGATGCTCTAATCCATCGGTCTCATTTTTGTATTATGTCTAAACCCAAATGATACAGGTTTTCATGCCATTTCGGTGCGACCAGCTTCATTTAGTAGACTTGTCATTAACGACCTTTTGTGAAGCTAAAAAGTGATCACCTGCTTATCAAAGTACTATTGACGTTGCACATTAAAAAATATTATAAAAATGTCTTCGACTGCATACCTAGTAAGACAATCAACAAATACAGAAAAAATTACTCTATATTTCGCAGTTGTGATCTATTTAAAAAAAAATTGTCCGCAATAACTACAAGTGTCCAAAATATACGTGGGGCGTGCCAACACACCCATATGCCGCAGACAGTCGGGTTTATATATGTTAATATAATATTCCCAATGGGACTGGTTTGCCGTACTCTACCGACCCCAATTATTTCACCGTTGCATTGGAGGTGGTCAGTGTTTTCGGGTCGATAATCATCACAGATATACGGTTGGAATACTAAAGAGGCTGGAAAGCACTGCCCTCTTGTATGTATGTCTGTTGATTCACTCGTATCTGCAATTTCTTTGAAGTCGTATCATCATATTCTACTACTCACATACGCCCTTCGATTAATTAGTAGGTACAGGGGTATTCAATTCTTTCCAAGAGTCGATCGTAACTTTTTAAAATCATAAACGAATAGCAACTATGAGGCATTCGAAGTGCATTGAATATATACTGACAGACAGAATCCTTAAAATGACTTCAACTAAGTGGCTGAGCAAGTCACATTTTTGTTCACTGTCAGTACTATAAATCATAACACATTTTTAGTACTTATAACACATACAATGTATTTGATCAGTACCGGTTTCGCTCATGGCGAGGATTATTTACTGATAATAAATACAACGAAACAGTGATATTTATACAAAGGTTAAGTAAGGATTACAAGGTATGACAAACAATTGGTATTACAACTAAGCAAATAAATTGTAGCAAAATAGACTATAATTAAAATGTTGAAGACCTCTAAGCAATGCAAGCTATTACATCAAAAATCAATTAAGTATGAATGATCATGAGTCGTGGAGTCACATTTTAGTGTTATTTTCTTCCGTCCATGTCCCGTGCAGCTCCGTATCGGGCCATGTGCATGAAGAATAAATTCGTTTATATTCTTGATCGCATAGCGAAATCGAAGGCAGCCGTGAACAACGGCTGCATACACATAACTGGAAGTGATGGGACAACCAATTTGACAACCAAATATATATGTGGTAGTCAGGGCTGTGGAGTCGCAGTCGGAGTCAGTGTCGGAGTCGTGGAGTCGCGGTGTTTTGACCGTAGTCATAGTCGTAAAAATTTTTTGTGCATAAATGCATAGAGTTGTGAAAACTCAACTCTATGCATTTATGCACAAAATACACAAAAATAGGAATGGTAGGAAAAAGACGTGACAAACTAAAACCTTTTTTAGTCGAAGTCATGTTTTCTTTAACGAATCCTGACGGAAATATGATATAAATAATACGCATGAACATTTGGAAAACAACGAGGAACCGAAGCAATATTTTGAAAATCTGACATAAGTGTACAACTTCAGCATATATCTTGCCAAATACGTACCACCTATAGACATGATTCGTTGGCGAACTAAGTGAATCCAAATGAATCAATCTTTATAATGAACGATTCACTCACTTGCATTCTCCCTCTAACACTGTATTGTTGATGAGGGCACAGTGAGAAAAAAAATGACACAATCAAAAAATTTACTTTTTTTAAGTTTGATAAAACATAATCTTCATGATTAAAGCGCAATGAAATTAGCATTTTTTTAATGGTGGCACATTGTACGACATTCGCCGCGGGGCGCCCCGCCTAAGCCCCACTGTCGTTTGTTATCCGGATAAGTGAATGAGGGAATAGTTCTGAGAAACAGTACGCAGCACTCGTTGACGAATCGAGTCTGCCACTTTGTGTGAGTATGATTCGAAAGAATTTTAAATGGCCGGAAAAGTAAAGCGGTTTGTAGTTAATCAAAACATTTACGTCTCGACAACTCGTTACCTTACTTTGAAATGGTTCTAATCAGAGGCGGTCGGTGACAGGAGTATTAGGGAGTACAAAAAAAGATTCAACTATTTTAGCAAGAATTCTGTCTTATTCTTTGGATTATAAAACACTTCTATAACATGAACATTCATTTAAGATGTTCGCAATACCAACTGTTTCTCTTCACCAGTGATATAATATTGAAAATTTTAAGTTCTTTCATCGTCCGTAAAAAAAACCTGAAGAAAAAAAGATGGTTGATATTTCATTACCTTACTTTGAAAATGTTCCAATTGATATTTTTACCTAAAATTACCTTTTGGTTACAGAAAAGCTTATATAAACCGCTTTCTTTCATATATATTAATTTCAGAATTATCAATGGCTGAATAACGGAGTTGCACTTCATCTGCACACTTTTTTCACGAAATTTATTTGACGAAGTTCTGAGATTGTCATCATTATTTCTATCATTAGATCTTTAAGATCATTATTTCTCGGCAAGAGTTGTGAATAAATATGCTTAAAATAAGTAATTTGAAACATTTACTTGCTCATTGTTGCAAGTGAATTTTAATCAACTAACGAAACTTCAAACGCTCATATCTCAAAACGGTGTCAAAAGCAGTTAGAACCTTATCAAAGTAAGGTGTCGAAATGTGTTTGCATGCCAGACGCGTGAAAATTAATAGATCACTTTCCGCGACTGTATTCGTATTTTGAAACATGAAAAAAAAGGGTTAGAAGTCTGATATACATAGTATGTTTAGATAGAGTAGTATTTTATTATTTCAAATTTTTCACATTCCTCAAATGTCCATTCGCAAAATGGATCACCCTGTCAGGTCCATATACCAGGGGGAGGGGCAGATGGGACAGCTGTCATGAGTCCCAAATTTAGGGGTGCCTCGTAGTTTTATTTATTAATATAATTAATATTTTTTAACCCTTTGCACTCGTCAACATATTATTTTTTTCCCTTCGGGCAACTCCTCGATAGGCTTGAGAAATTGTGCATATTATTGTGAAATGTTGTGCATATTATTATACTATCGTAACATACGTGATTCGATTTGAAGTATCTATGGGGGTTAATTGAAAGTTATATAGTAATTGAGAAAATTTTAAATCAAACGAGTACTTTATTAACCCTTTGCACATCTTTTTTCAACCCAGCCACTCCTCAATAGATTGATATCACTCTATAAGATTTAAATATTAATGCCATAAGAAATGGAAACGGTCCAACTGTCACAGCGATTATATATTTTTTTCCGAGCTGCGTAGAAGAGTTCACGAACAAATTTCGTGTAGCTACAAATCATACATCAGTCAGATTGGTCGAAATATCAATTCTGATCCGAAAACTTTCTGGTCGTATGTCCGCCATAGTCGTGACTCTTCTGCTGAGCTCTCGAGAATCTATGTCTCTTAATGGTAGTGTGTTGAATTGTCACCAGTCTATTGCTGAGGGCTTTGCTAATCACTTCAGGTCGGTTTACTCAAAAACTTCACCCACTCTAAATCTGAGTATGTGCATTCTAACTGGCCAACACTAAATATCAACAATTTTGATGAGTCCGATATGAAATATGCTTTTTCACGTCTCTCCCCAAAATCTTCAGTTGGTCCTGATGGTATTCCACCGTGGTTACTTTAAGGCTGCAGGGATATTTTAACTACCCCACTACTGTATTGGTTCAATTTAAGTTTAAGTACCTTCACTTTTCCTGAATGTTGGAGTTTCAACCGTATAAGACCGGTTCATAAAAAAGGCTCTTTGTCAAAGAAAACAAACTTTCGGCCTGTAGCAATTTTATCAGCACTAGCTAAGCTTTTTGAATCACTTTTGCATAGGTATATTTATGTATATGCATGCTGATTGTCAGCTAACTAATGCCCAACATGGTTTTATATCAAAGCGCTCTACTGTAACCAATCTTATGTATAGTGAGTATATTTCGCAATCTTTTGATACGCATTGTCAAGTTGACGCTATTTATACGGATATTTCCAAAGCATTTGACCGGGTTGATCATGTTATTCTAATAAATAAATTAAAAGCAATAGGAAGCTCGAACAAGGTAATCATTTTTTTTCATTCTTATTTGTCAAATAGACGCCAATATGTTGAATATGCTGGGTGCGTATCAAAATTTTTTCCAACATATTCTGGAGTGCCACAGGGATCAAACTTTTGTCCTATTTTATTTCTCATTTTTATCAATGACATTGTGCTAAGTATGAGTGGAATAAAGTATCTGCTCTTTGCTGATGATTTAGAACTGTTTTCAACCATCAGGAATGAGTCGGATTGTACTATTCTACAGCATAATACAAACTCGATTGTAAATTGGTCCATAATAAACAAACTTGACTTCAACATTTCGAAATGATTCTGCATTTCATTCTCTCGTTCAAAATTTCCTATCAAATATAAATATGAGATATCGAATATGACTTTACAGCGTTTGTCTCAAGTTGTTGATCTCGATATAACATTTGACTCTTCTTTCACGTTACATTCCCACATTTCTTCAATTACCCTGCAGGCTAGTAAACTTCTTGGATTCATAGTTCGGCAAAGTAAGCCATTTGAAAACCCTACTGTGTTTCGTACTTTTTATGTTTCCTTAGTTTTTGCGTTTGGTGAGGGCCATGAAGAAGACCTGCGGCCCCCAGTTTTGGGAACACTGCCATAGATGAATACAAATTAAGTGTAGTAATTAAGTTGTTTCTGAGGTTGGCGACGAGAAAATTGCCTGGTTTTCCGGGCTTGTCTAAAATGAAGATATTTTAGGTAGTCGAAAATGTGTGAAATAGATTTAAAAAAATATACATACCTTTATGAAAGTGCGTCGCGCTGGTCGTCGTGAACCTTTGGCCACCGGACGGCGCATGGGGGCCTGCGGGGAACACCGAATACAGCCCGAACCTCCCCACACCTGAAAAGAAAAAAATACATATTTGAAAAAAAATGTTGACTACAGTTAAGTGGTTAATTATTAATAATAATGTTTATTATTTACGTGAAAGTAAACATTTTAAACATTAAGGTGGACATTTTAATGGGCGAGAATGGGGCTGTCAATATATGAAAGGGGCTGTGAAATGTCAATGCCAGTCTGAAATGTTCATTTTAATTCCATTTTAATTGACCTTGACTTTTGAATTTTGAAAAAAATTGTTTCAACTTGGCCCGCCTGAATTTACGCGCCGAGGTGAACATAGCCCCAAATTGGTCCGAGCGAAGCCGGGTAGCAATACTAGTTGTAAATAAATGCATAGTCAATAAACAATTTAGTCCCACAATATAATGAATCTAAGGCATAAGCTGCCAAGTAAAGCTGCCAAGGGAACAATAATAAAATTAATACATACATAAATATGTACTATTTATATCTTGTTTTTTAAAAATCCTCAAGTGACTCATCTCCAAAATCTCAAATGCGTCCGTCACCGCAATAAGGTTAAGAACCCCTGCTTTACATCGTTAAACCAACAAAAGTTGTTTGGAGACGTCTTCCTGGTATATCAAAAATACTAGAACAACATATCATTCGGCTGTGGCCAAACAAACGAAGGATGTGCTAGAAAATAAACAGCAGCAAAGCACACACACTCACCTGGGCGGCGAGCAAAAATTAGAATAAGCGAGAAATTTGCATAAGCCAAAAAGCAAAAAGACAATTTACATAATCAAAAAGACCCAAGCTTCGAATTGACTGCGCGTAGCTGTAATCGCCGGACGGGATTTAACCTTGGCAACACCGGCGAGATAAAAATAAGGTTTTTATGCTTTTGAAAATTGCAACACGAAAAGAATCGACTCAAATAAAACGTTGATTCGATGGGAGCAGTTCCATCATGGATTGGACTGTCGGACTGTTGGTGGTGCAGTGGTTAACGTCGTTTGCTTCTCAACGGCGGACTCTATGGGTTTGAGTTCCAGCACGAGCATAAATTTTTCAGTCGATTTAAAGATTCTGTTCGAAGGCATGAGGTTTTGTGCATTTGATCCTGTAACTGTTTTGTGCATCTGTCCTCTACTCTTATCAAATCTTAAGATGTTTAGCGACTGAGTAACAACCAGTTCTCGTAAAAAAAAAGTTAAGATATCTCCTATTAGGAACACATATGCTCCACATTGAGAGATAAACATGGATTCAAAAAAATGTGACGAACGTCTGTCCGCTGCACTGCACTATAAAAAAAACTCCCACTCAGGCTGTACGCTATTCTGGAACGTCATGAAAATTTACGATGACAAGTATTAGGAAGTCTAAAAAAACCTTTTTTGTGCAAGAAATCCATATTCTGCCTGTTTAAGAGCTGCGTTGGGAAGGACTATACAATTACGAGAAGTAACAATACATACGCGATAAGCGACGATATTGTATTGAATGTAAATAGGAGATCAGTGCACCATTGCACCAAAACAATAGCCGCCTTCGACCCTAACTCTTTTTCCTTAGATAGTAAGGATATCGCTGGAATGTAAATGGGGGAACAGTGAACCATTGCATCATTACAATAAAACAATAGCCGTCCTTGGCCAAAACACATTTTTCATAGACAGTAAGGATATCGCTTGAATGTAAATGGGGGAACAGTGCACCATTGCACCAAAACAATAGCAGTCCTTGGTCCAAACACTTTTCTGAGACGGTCAAAATATCGCTTGAATATAAATTGGGAATCGGTCCTTCCTTGGCTTGGGGGGGTATAATCCAACAGTCTTAAATGCTTAGTGACAGCCGGGTTAAGCACCCGCCCACCAGTTTTACATTTCCATCGATACGTATTGAGGCCGGTGTCGCTGGGAGCAACCCGATACCAACGAATCTCGCAATAAATAATCCCGCTCGGGAGATAGATAAAATTGTCCTCCCATCTTTAGCGACGAGGAAGTTTTATTTTACAAAATGTATTTGAAAAAAGCCGCGCCGTTGTGTCTCTACAAAGTCGATGTTCAATCGTAACACTCTGCAAGTACCAAGTAAAACGGACAGGTGAGTTGGATAGCAAAATGTTTGGAACCCTTTTCATATATTTTTTTAATATTTCAAGGATGACGTTGCACGCTGGATGTCTGAGAGATATCAACAGGTCCCGACAACATTATAGTAAAGCTCATGGAATCATCGCTCAAATAATTTCTCTAAATAAGACAGATTTCAATTTGGCCATTTAGCCTGTAAGGTAAATGTACCAGTAGCTGACCTTTTAAGAGAAAATATCAACAAAAATAACTATTAAGGTTAAGCATTGTACCGAATGAAGGCAAAGCAAGTATACTCATATTGGATCATATTTCTTAATTAATATTATGTAACAAAAATTACGAAAGGGCCTGTTGAAAAAAGGTTGTGTTAAATTATTTGAATGTTTCAGTAGTTGACCATCTCTCAAATTGAAAAATCTAGCAGTTGACCATGTCTAAACAGGGGGCTTTATAGTGAACATTCTGTCAGAGTTGCCTCAGGGATTTCTGTCACACCGCTTTTGGTTGAATCAAGTAGCAACGAGTGGTTCAGGAACAAGGTACATACCGTTTCTAGATTGATCACTTAAGAAATTTGAAATAATACACTTTCGCAGATGCCTTAAATTGTCTTAACTTTACAATTTAGAGCAATCCCGCATCTGTATTTCTTATTTTGGGTCATTTTATTCTCAAAAGGTCAACTACTGGTACATGGTCAACGACTGGTACATTTCCCTTACCTTACCGTATACATATCTACATACTTAGTGTAACTAGTCTCAATTATAACTTCTTTTTGGAAAGGCATAATTTAGATAAATAAAACACATTAAATAGGACTACTTCCACGTATATTTCACTTGAAAATGCTCGCAATGAGCGAAAACGGTTCTCATCTGGAAGCGAATATATGTGGAAATATAGCTTTCAATCTGTTTTATGTATTTATATCAATAATATTAAGTTGATTGAGTAGGCATTTACTAGAGAGTAATAAAAAAGATGGTTGACACGGCACAAACACACAGTGGATAAACACAAAAGTTGGAATATGTAAATGTCCCGACACATTATTAGGCTGCACACTCTGACCGACAGCACTGCACATGCACACAATTCATAACTTAAGTCTAACATTTACTTGGTAGAACTTCATTATAATACGGAAAGAAAAATAACAATGTATTTTAGTTCTACATAAATTATTTTATATATTTGTTGATAGCTATTTCGGCTTACGCCTTCGTCAGAACTATGACGAAGGCGTCGAATCTGACGAAAGCGTAAGCCGAAATAGCTATCAACAAATATATAAAATAATTTATGTAGAACTAAAATACAGTTATTTTTCTTTCCGTATAATAATATTAAGCTTATATTAATTCTGCATAGATTACCAATTCTCTTTTAAATCATGCCCCCTCCCAATGTGGAGTACATAGCCTTCTTATGGAGGTATCTCCATGTTGATTTGCCTGCTACTCTGTTGTGTAACCTCTTTTAACTTCGATACAAGAAAGGAATAGAAAAGATAAGGACAAGTGGTTAGCTAGTCGCTCCGCTTATAGTACCGGATGGGTGGGAATAAATTGTTAGACAACAATATAAGGACAAATGCCTTCCAAAAGAATCGATAAATCGTCACGGAAGCCAACGACGTTAACCAATGCACCACGGAAAAAATATTGAATATCTGTAAAAGCACACTTGTTGTTTCTTCATTTCAGGCAAATCAATGTAATCATTTTTCTGAACACACCCTCGCGACTAGATTCGAACAACGAAGCAGAGGACACGATAAACTCGGCTAGTATCTTCCTATGCATTCGCGAACACAGCGATTGAGCGACTGACATGCAAGCAGTTCTCGTCAAAAATAAATCTATTAGAAGTTCACATGCAACTAATTGGTATGTACATAGCTGAAATGATAACAAGATTATCTAATGTATCTTAACCCTTTGATTAGTATCGCCGTATCGATACGGCAGTAGTATGTTGTCATCTATTATCTATTGCCATTCTCTTATTGTTTATTGAAATGTTATTATTTTTACATATGTATATTGAAACTAGGTGTCAATCAGTGATTTTTGGTTAATTGCTAAGGCGGTTGTTAACCCTTTTAGTGGTGAGTTGTTTTGGATAAAATTAGGTTTTTTTCTATAAATTCAATAAAATATTAATAGCAGACTAAAAAAATATAAAACATTTTTTTTTTATCCGTAAATCTAAGAAGAATATTTTCACTTATTGAAGGAATTGATATTTCTTCAGCAATTTTTAAACGCAAATTCTAAAAAAACATTCAAATAATTAAATATTACTTTCAAATAATTATATAGAAGCTTTTACATTCAATTTGGGTCTGGATCTTTATTGCTTTCATCTGTCAACACGTGGTTCTCTATTGACGGTGGTTCCAGGAAACGTATCGAACTGAAATGGAATTTTACCAGGGCTGTGGAGTCGGTGAAAAAATGTCCGACTCCAGCATTTACCAAAACCACGACTCCGACTCTAACATTGACCAAAAACATGACTCCGACTCCGACCAAAAAAAGTTCAATATTGTCAATTTTTTCCCCTAATTTTCCTATTTATGTGTTTTCAATTAAATATCAACCCTATAAATGCGGCCAAAAGCCAAATTTGACAGTTTAAATGCAAAAATAAAAAGTTCAAACTTTTCAAAATTTCCGACTCCGAGTACGACTCCGGCCAAAACGCCGCGACGACTCCGACTCCGGACAAATGCATGGCGCATTGGCGTCAGCTGTAATGCCATGATTTGTATTTTCTTAAATAAAAAATAAATAAACATATGAAAAAATAATAACATTTCAATAAACAATAAGAGAATGGCAATAGATAATAGATGACAACATACTACCGCCGTAGCGGTACGGCTATACGAATACAATATGTTAAATTCATTTAATGTACAAGGACGTAATATTGTAAGAGATATTTAAAAATAGAAATTATTGAATATTTCATTTTACGAAAAACAGGTGGCGCATGATGTACACGAAGATATATATTGTTACGCTTCGATAAAGCTCCGCGTCCACTGAACATAGATTTAATATAAAATTTATAAAAC
The DNA here is from genome assembly GCA_028554975.1 of Himalopsyche kuldschensis. Taxonomy (NCBI): domain Eukaryota; kingdom Metazoa; phylum Arthropoda; class Insecta; order Trichoptera; family Rhyacophilidae; genus Himalopsyche; species Himalopsyche kuldschensis. Next base: position 7,724,586 of record JAHFWI010000005.1, read on the forward strand.
TGTAACGAAATGGTTCCAAAGAACAACCGTCTTTTCGTGATTTCTGTTATCAGATCCTAAAAAATTGGCGTAGCAAAAGCGATTAGCTTAACACTAGTTTTATCCTCATCACATCTCGGTAGGATCAGATTTTTCAGTCGATAAATCGATTGTGTTGGAAGGCAACGGGTATTTGCATTGTTAAAAATCTCTTCCCACCCAATCCGATACCAGAAATCGGCGAAAAGGCGAGAGCGATTAGCTAACCACTAGTCCAGTCTTCATCTTAGCAAAAGAGAGGTTGAGTAACAAGCAGTTCTCGTAGAAAAAAAACATGCTGAGATAAACTCCTTATAAGAGTCCTATATGCTACAAGTTGGGAGCGGACATGGTAAAAAAATGCTATTTTTTAACTGTATTCAAACCCGTGAACCTTCAATCGCGCGGGCGTACCCTAACAGCGTTCACCACTCAACTACAGGGCAATAAAATGTGTATAATAAATCGTGGGTGTAGGGACATACGGGCGAAACTAAAAAAAAACACGTACTGAGATTAATGGCAAAACAGTTTTCAATGTAATACTTTGTTCTTACGGATTTGCAGGAAAGCCGAGCAAAATCTGGTAAACCGCTCTTCGTACAAGTTTCATATCTTATAGAACTGTATTTGAGCATGACAATGCCAAATTTAACTCAAAACAGCCATTTTTGTTAATTATTTAATAATAGAGTTGTTTGTTTTTTAAATAACGACCGGTATGGTGCGAGCTTTACCCCGTCCATGCAAGAAAGGCGTCGTAAACATTTGATGATGGCATAGCACCACGACAACACCAAACTGTGGCCGACACGAACGTGAAACGGATTGACACGAATACTGGAATAAATAAAACAATAATAATATGGAACAAAAACTGATAAAGGGTAATAATAGGCGAGTGCTATCTCTGTACTGTTTTTGATAGGGGTGTGAACTAGAGACTCGAATTCCTCGACATCTCAACTACTCGAGTATCGAGTAGTTACATTTGAAAATACTCGAGTAGTTTCATATGTACCAAAATATACAAAAAGACTTTATTTTTTTTCATTGATACATTTATGTCAATTTATAAAACATATATTTCAATTTATTTGGAGAATTAAACGTTTAAAATTTTAAATTGGTTCGAAAATAGTTGGGACGAATATCGAGTACCTGAAAAATGGACGAGTATTCGATACTCGAATTGAAGTCTCTAGTGTGAACCATAGTATCGAATTCGTACCGTGTACAGGAAAATACATTTTACAAAACGGCTTTTATACTCCTAAGACAAGTGCTAAATGGAAGAACGAGCGAAAAAATCTGGCCACTGGATTATGGCGGTTTGGGTCATTTCCATGGCTGTGGAGTCGGATTCGGAGTCGTGGAGTCGTGGTTTTTTGGCCGCAGTCGGAGTCGTCAGGGCGTTTTGGCCGGAGTCGAAAATTTTGAACATTTTATTTATGATTCTGCATTCTGCAGAAATTATTGTTAATATTTGTTGATGGCTATTTCGGCTGACTTTAGCTGATTATCGTCAGAACTATTCTAGTCATCGCCATCGCCTGAACTAGTTCTTGAATATTTTAATATGTATATTGTTATTTTTTTCACAGTGATATATGTAATGTAGTTTTACCAGGTAAATGCTAATTCAATCAATTTTTATTTATGCACATAATTTGTAAAATTAGGCTATTGGCCGGATTACTTGGTTAATATTTGATTGAATACACATAAATAGAGATGGTACGAAAACCACATGACGAAATTAAACTTTTTTCAGTCGGAGTCGCTTTTTTTTAACGACTCCAAAGCCCTGGTTATTTCGAAGGATTAAACTGATGTGTCACAATTTATTGGTATGATCAAGATCGGTTTCACATTTTTAATCGGAGGAAAAGTCACGTGATCGCGCCATTAACTAGCGGAAATGGTGTGCTTAATTTTGATTAATGTCTTTCCTCCGAGAATTATTAACAGTAAAAATTGGCAAAAAGTACATATGTAGGTGGATGATAGAAAAAATATATAAACTATTTCATTGACTAAACATATCGATGGCTTAAAGAGTAATTTGGCTATCTCCACTTTTGGCTGAAAATTACTTAATAATGCTCCGTAAAAAAATTAAAAAACCAAACTCATTTGTGTGCATCGTAAAAACGTTTTTGGAAAATTTGATAACTCCATTGTCGTTATAACACCTACTCTGCTATTTATCCAACTCCACTATTTTCTATTGTCACCTGTCATTCATTCGTTCTTTTTCAGCGGTGGTACAAAAAAAAATCGTTTGAAAGTCCTATTTGAAATTTTCCCGATCGGTTTGAAAACACCAAAATAATCACAATTGCACTCTCCTGCACAATTGACAACAACGGAGATAGCATTTATATAGATAGATATTACTCTCTTAGCCATCGAAATACTGAATTCGAAATAGATCGAGAATCGAGAAATAATACTTGTGGATTTTTGACCGACGAACAAACATAAGTTCATGCGCAGGATCAAACAAAAAAAACAAAAACGAATTCACTCCGCTGGGAAAATTCAAAAATGATCCGTTCGTCAGAGTTCCCACTGGGACGATGTGCCCTGTCATAATATGGCAAAGTGCGTGCACTTGGGTCTAAATACGTAATTCCTGACATTAAACAATGGCGTAAGCGTGCATACCTATGCGGCGAGCGTGCCGTGTGCCAAGTCGTTACCTTACTTTGAAAAGGTTCTGATTGACATTTTTGACTGAAATGGCCTTTCGGTCGGCTTGTATTAACTATCATATTTATATGAATTTCAAAATTAACTATGGTTGAAAAAACAGAGTTAGCAGAATTCCAGAGTTGCACTGCATCTGCACACTGTACTTAATTTATTTGACAAAGTTCTAAGATTGTCATCATTATTTCCATCATTAGATTTCATTAGATCAGTATTTGTCAGCAAGAGTTGTGAAAAAATATGTTTAAAATAAGTAATTTGAAGCATTTTTACTTGCTGATTGTTACAAGTGAATTTTAATCAATCGAAACTTTTTTTTCCATATCCGCTCCCTATTCGGAGCATATTGGTCGCCACACGGTGTCTTCAAGATTCTCTATCTCCCGTCAACTTACTCGCTTCTCTTACCTCCGTGTTCCTGACAAAGTCAAACCACCGTACATAATATTCCCGCATCAATCTGTTTTAGAAGCACAGCATACGGTTACCCTGTGCATTTGTAATGTGCCATGACTCGCAACCGTAAATCAGCACAGTCAGTATGCACGCGTTGATTAAGTGGCACTTGGTTCTGACCGAGTACAACCGTGAGTCCCAGACTTTCCGCATTGAATTAAAGGTTGCTCCAGCTATCCCTAATCGGATCGCGAGCTCATTACGTGGGTTGCCATCTCCCGTGATGTGTACTCCCAAGTACTTAAAACCTTCGACTGTCTCGATTTCTTGCCCCGCACTCATCAGAGAGTAACCTGGGTCTAGACAGGCGCTGTTACAGAGCACATTGGTTTTACTCGCGTTGACTTTGTAGAGTTGTTGTTTGTTGAGTTGCTCTGCAGTCTATCCACTGTTTCCAGAAAACGAACTTCGATTCCTTATCGAAACTTTAAACACTCACATCTCAAAACAGAGTCAAGAGCAGTTAGAACCTTTTCAAAGTAAGGTGTCGAAGTGGTGTGTGTGTGTATATAAATGTCAAATTTCCATCACGCGATCGCGTCTTCTCGTATCAAATAATTCAATCACAACTATCTAACATTTTCACATACATTTTTGATAAGGCATCCAATTTAATTTCAATAATAAAAAAAACAATTATCTACAGCGGCGGTGGCGAACCTGTGACTTCTTTGTCACGAAAGAAGCACGCATTTCGACGCCGAGTGAATATTCATTAACCGCTTCAGTGCCGCCTGTTTTTAAAGTACAAAACATGTCATGAATCTTATCACAAACACACATGTATTGTTTCTACTAACCCATATTTCACCTCGAACGTTAATTGAACGAATAGTTTATTTTCATCGTCAGGGCTGTCAAGACATGCTAAGAATTATTTTTGTTACATATTGAGTTTGTAGCTAAGATGTTTATATTAACCCTTTTTTGTTTCTACTTCTCAATTTTTTACACGATAAATTTGAATTGAATATATTTATTTTGTCAAATGATCATATTTTAGACACGCCCTTCAGACACCTCCTGCAGAAATCTATATTTCTAATTCATCGTAACATAATTCTGAAATATTTCAATATATTTCAGATGGGACTAAACGTTCAACTAAAAATATTACGCTTCTCGCTATTTGGGACTTAAAAGTATATCACGAGCCCGTGCGTGTGAGGCACTAGAATGGTTAGTAATAAGGTTTCACGAATTATAAAACAAAAATCCAACAGATAAGCACGATGTGATAATTGACACTGTGTTGTGGAGACGGAAAATGAATGGGAAGGGTATTTCCGATCCCAAAGAGCGACGAAAAGTGACAGCGATGAGCCAACCACTAGTCTTGTTCTAGTCCCCGTATCATTTCAATCCCTACTCTCTTCGAAAAAGAGAGGATGTGCAACCGTCAAGCAGTTTTCGTAGAAACACATATGTTGAGACTCCGTGAGGACTCCACATGCACAAAGTTTGGAGCGGAAATTGTTTTTAAAAATCACAAAAAATCACCAAAGCTTCACCGCAATCGGATGAACGGTATTGGAACGCATAAGGAACAAACAAACAATCATTCATGTTTATATTTATAGATAAAAAACAAATAGTAAGTAGATTGTTTGTGTGATTCAATGACATGGGAAACCATAGAGCAAGATATATTATAATATTATCGCCAGAAGTATTTATACGAGCATGTATAGCAATAGCTATCTATATCTATTATCCGTGGCTGATAATCCTCAAATCTGCATAAATTAGTTTCTGTGTAATACTGACCGTCGTGCGGTGAGGCTGCGATGGGCATCGGCAGCGGGATGAGGGGGGGCGCGTTGGGCAGGTGAGAGGAGTGCGACGTCGGGGGTGGGGGAGGCCAGAGGGGGCGAGAGGCGCGCGCCCCGCCCCCCAGCCCGCCCATAATGCCACCGCCTGCCCCGGGGACACCTGTAACAAAAGAACAGCGCTGCATTAACAGTTCAAATCAAATTAACTTCATGAACAACAACTATCGGAGTTCAGGCGCGCCCAACGCGGGGCCCGAGCGTAGAAAACAACCTCCCGTCAAGTGACCATGATATGATATCTAAATATCAAATACAATAACAGTTCCACGAATACGTCATGTTGTTACGATCGGCTAGTCGTTTGTATTTACCGCATTCTATCATATATATGAATAACATAATTATCTACATATGGTTGAATAACGGAGTTAGCAGAATTCCGGAGTTGCACTGCATCTGCACACTTTTTTACTAAATTTATTTGACAAAGTTTTAAGATAATCATCATTGTTTCCATCATAAGATGTTTAAGATCATTATTTCTCAACAAGAGTTGTGAAAAAAATGTTTAAAATAAGTAATTTGAAACATTTTTATCATTGCTCATTGTTACAAGTGAATTTTAATCAATCGAAACAACAAACGCTCATATCTCAAAATAGTGTCAAGAGCAGTTAGAACCTTTCCAAAGTAAGGTGACAAGTGCCAAACAGTTTAAATATCTAAATTGTTTTACAATAAAAAAAACAATACAGAATAAGCATAAAAAATTGCATTCTTCATTTTTGTTTCAGACTTCAGGAACAGTCACAAGAAGTTTGAGAAGTACTGGCATAGTGTTATTCCAGTGCGGTGTGAATAAATGAGACATTTGAATCCTTTCAATTTTGTACTTTTCCATGAGTTTTTCCGCAAACTTGAACTGACGTTCATTCGTGCACTGGAAATGCCCGAAGATGCCGAAAGGCAAAACCCGGGTCGTTAGTGTCAAAGCTCTTGGAAAGGTACGACATTAATATGATTGGAATAAAATATTGATTTATCAAAGATTGTACCAAAAACTACAGCACTCAAGATTCATATCATGAGGCGCGAATCCATGCAACATAAACAATATAGTCGGTAATAAAAGATAGAGAAGCTTTACTACAGTGATGCCAAACCTGCGGCCTTAATGACATTATCAATTAATGACATTATCAAATGACAAATATCAATTACCTTTTTTCTTCACAACTTTTTACGGACGATGGAAGAACAATAAAACAACAAGTAAAATTTTCAAAGCTATAAACACTAAAGATATCGATAATTTAATCAGTTTTACCCATGCGGCCCCTCGAACTATCTGAGAATCAATTATCGCTCACTTCTCCCAAAGCGGTTGTGCATCACTGCTCTACTACAACTGGCGTGACATAGTATCTGCATTTTTTTAAATACCGTGGAAGTAGTTTTAACCGCGCCTGTTCTCAATGTGGAGCTATTTCTACAATAGCTGGATATTATTTTTGTTATTTAATTAATGTTTTTTCGAAAAAACGAAACCCGGGTCGCCAATGTCAATAGACGTTAAAAAGTAGAAAATTTAAACAATTCAACATAAACACAAGATTTTGGTAAGCACAAAAACTTTATGTTTCTCAAATAATATGCACTGTCTGCTTTCTGCATGACGAGGCTTAATTCGACTCGACTGTCGATGGATACGAGGGCAGCCAAAGTATTTTTGCAAGTTGCTGGTCCTGGTCGAAACAGTTATTACAAAATAAAAGTACTGTGTAGGTTCTTACTTGAAAAAAAGATACCATCAATCTGCCATCAATTCTTTTCGCGTAAATCCGTCTCGGAATAAGAGCGATACGAAGAAGGCGGGGGAAAAGCAGCGGGCAGATGAAAAAAAAGTGAATGACGAAAAAACTGTTTATTTTCCGGTCGAACGGACGGCGATTCTTTCAGGTGAGCGATCGCCGATCACGCGCGAAAGGCTCTCAAATGTTTGCCGAGGAAAAATAATTATCCGCACAGTTTTAGGATTGACTCCGTGTGTGTAGGGACGTGGAAGATGGATTTGGGATCACCTAGGTATCTCGATTTTTGCAGGTTTCGAGTTTCACTATGTAGATACAAAATAATATTTAACGCTATGTGTAAAGGGCACATATGAATAAGGAGTGGATACGGATATATTGCAATACGATCAATAACTTTCTTGTTGGCAATTATAATAAATTACTATTTTATCACTATTAATGTGTTAACTGGTAATACTTTGTGGAATGGCATTACAATCAGGGCTGTGGAGTAGGAGTCGTACTCGGAGTCGGAAATTTTGAAAAGTTTGAACAATTTATTTTTGCATATAATATGTCAAATTTAGCTATTGGCCGGATTGGTAGGGTTGATATTTAATTGAATACACACCAATAGGATAATTAGGCAAAAAAAAAGTGACAGTATTAAACTTTTTTAGTCGGAGTCGTGTTTTTGGTGGTTTTGGTAAGTGCGAACTTTTTTTTACCGACTCCACGGCCCTGATTACAATAAGAATAATAACACATTTTTAGTACTTATTCCATAAAAAAATTATTGGATCATTTGATAATGATCGCCATGAGTGAAATTGGTCCTGATCCAATAAATTTCATGTGGAATATGTACTAAAAATGTGTTATTATTTGTATTACTATTTTATATTTAACGAATAAATCATAAAGGCAAAGATTGGCCTTTAAAGAAAATTTGTACCTGTAAAAAAATAGGTAACATTGATTACGGGTGAAACTGTTTTTTTGCTCTCTTGAAAAGTAGAGAAAAATGAATAAGGTTACTGTGTCTCAAATTTGCCAGCTGTTTTTTTACTGACAACTATTCGAGGTAGAAATATACATTCCTTCATAGAGTGAGTGAAATCTCTAAAAAAATATAACTATCCTTATTTCTAAAAAATATTGTTTTAATGTAAATCAATGTCGACTTCCAATGTGGAGCATATGACCTCATAATTGAAGTAGTTCAAAAAAAATACGAGAGATCTTGTTACTCGACTCACTCAACTTCTTTTTAGTTTTATGTGAGTAATAGGATAGGAAGGATAAGGCTAAGACAGAGCAAGTTGTAAGCTCTCGCTATGCCCCGTTTATAGGATCGGATGGGTGGAAAGCAATTTTAAGGCAAAAAAAACACTGATGCCTTATAACAGAATCGATACATCGATTGAAAAATATGTTTCTCGTACTGGGACTAGAACCCGTGAGGTTCATCGCGGAAGTTAACGACGTTCACCACTGCACCACGGACCCGACAAGTTAGTTTCACAAAAATAAGTAGCTAACATTATAAATGACCCGTAAAGTATTGAGAGCCGCTGTAATTGTTATGAAAAGATTTGGCGGGAAAAAAAAAGTTTGGATAACTAGATTAACAGATATTTATTTACATTCTTTGTTTGGCGATCGAGTTAATTAACAAGATATAAAAACATATACGTAAACATGACAGAAAATACCAATAAGAATAGAGTTGAAATACTATTTTAAATTTAATCTACGAAACACTCGAAGCGTTCCAAAAATTTTAACAGCCATTTTAGCGTCCCATTTATCAACGTAAGCTTTCCATTAGAGTGACAAGGACAGATAAATGATCTGTGGAAACCGAGGCAATCAACAAGAAAAACAAAAAGCCTCCGACGCCGAGTCGAGAGAAATGCAAGACGCATAGGTTTCTCTTTCGCAAAGACAAACAAACCAAATGCCACTGCGTAGTGAGGGGTTAGAGATAATTTATGAAGTGACGATATTATAATGCGACAGCTCCGGTTATTTGAATCTTTCAAATTCTTAACATCGCGGATGAAATTATAACGAATTTAACGTAAGTTGTATTTTTTATCTCAATCATTTTCGTGTGCGTGAAAGAATGTAATATATTTAATATGTCACTTTGAAATTGATATACACATAGTTGGTATTAGACGAAGAATTTTGTAAACGTATTGATATGGCTTACGGTTAATTTCCATTGTCAAGTATTTCTGACAAGAGACTGTTTTAGACATTTTTTTTTTCATATTACTTATGAAACACAAAATAGTCTGACATATTGCCCATTACCTTTTTTCAGCAATGCACCTTTAACTGTTGAGACGCCACCGTTTTCAACCGTCGATTTTTCCATGTAAACCACCCGGGAAAGCATTCTACGCTCACCTCATTTTAGCTTTGATAGAAAAATGACAAAAATATTTCAGGGTTGCTACGAAAATATTTTTTATGAATAGAAATATATTTTTTTATTTTTATTTGACTGTTATTTAAAAACCCTTAAAAAAGGTTGAGTGTCATTATCTGAATCGTTTGAATCGATCGAATTTTTTACTTTTCCATGAGTTTGGCGCCAACGACCTGGGTTTCGCCTTTCGGCATCTTCAGGCATTTCAAATGCATTCGTGAACCAGAACTGACTTTGTGATAAATTTCGAAACATGGAATTGTGTAGAAATATGAAACGCTTTCTCAGACGTATCTGTAAATGTCAGTGTGTTTTATCGCACCAAATCATTATGTTAATGGAACGATCTTTGCGATAATACAGTGCCAAATCTAGTGACATCGTTTCACTCGATTTCAAACAAAATGAAATAGTCCCAACATAATGATTCTAACAGTGCGTTCCGAAGATATCTCTGTATTAGGTTTCTTTATATAAAGTGATATTAATTCACAATTAACTCGTAGAAGCGTTTGCGTGCCTGCACGCCGTGGCGTCTGAAAGGTTTTCAAGAAAATATAAGTGGTTTCTAAAACAGCTTATTACATGCATTTTTATTTCTTAATGCAATATATATTCACGAAATTAAATGACAACTGCAGTACAAATATATTCTTAAAAATTGACCGGCAAAGAAGTAGACGTCAAATATTTTTGATTGGTGTCACATAATCCTAAAAGATAGACGTATTAGGAGTAAGGACATGGGTACGGCCCAATGATATGAACTGTGCCGCGTGCGGGCTCAAGTAAGTTAAGGCGCGACAAAACAAGTAACAATTAAGTAATTCTATCATATAATACGTAGATACTTTTTCGGAAGCCATTTCGATATTACGATATTTATTGGTCATACAATATTATTGCTATTCGCAGATAAGCGCGGTGTTTTCTATCCATCGCATCGAGGCGCCCGGCGACATCATCTATCACAATAATATAATTCAGGGAAGCACTTTCGATTTTCGAGACACGCTGTGGTAGAAATGGAAAACTTGTTTTGAAGTGGCAACACATTCCCCCAATCCCCACCCTTCCCGCATCAAGCTGCTCTCGATCACGTGTGTATGCAAACTTCTACTATGACTGAATTATGAAGGTATTAATTATGCAATATTGCAAGACCTCATCTTTTTTCAAATGTCAATTAATGCTTAACCCTTTATAGGGCATAGGCCGAGATTGGTTAATATATTAACCACTCGCATTAAGGTCAATATATCTGTTACAGTGAAAATGTATCAAGTAATAGATTTTTATGACAACATGATTTCACTTGTCATGATCATTGAAACTATTGGGTCAAGTCGATGATTTGGCGGCCTAAAATTTTGGTTTACTTCAATGAAACAAAGGCAACAAGTAGTCCCTTTCATAAAAAGAGAACCAAAGACAAACATAGGGCAGAAGATAAGGCGGTCAAATTTGATTTCGATGACAGCTTGGAGAAGAATATATTTTCACTTAGAATACAGTTTCACTATAACATATCCAATACCACCCATTATAAAATCAATATTAGTATTGACTCAATGCATCGTCGATACTATTATTTCGTCAGTAAATTTGTCAAATGGCTGAAATTTTGCGTTGTTCACCAAAAATCAATGTCTTTATCTGAGAGTCTATTACTTATTAACTAATTAACTATTCGCCGTTTGTGCGCGCAACTTACAGCTTTGGAGCACCGTATTGCATTGGGACCTGAATTATGAAAGCTGCTTTTTGCTATTTTTTGAGCAAACTATTTGTCATTTCATATACAAATACACATATTTATAAAAAAAAATCCCATAAATTATCATTCTGTTGTAGTCTTAACAACATTTTATGGTCACTTTTTAATGGAAAAACCTCCAACTTCAATGTCGCAGTTGATTTAAAATGATGTTTCTGCACAATGATAAATTCATTTTTTTTCTTATATGGTTAATAACTATTTTAAAATATAGTCTAAATTCGATATTCAAAATATTTTATTTGTCCTATAAAGGGTTAACTGATAATAAGCGATATAATTAAACGGTATTTCAATTCGGTAGCGCTCCGACCCTGCTTTAGAATAAACTGATAGTAAAACGTATATAATTAAATAACGTTAACTAAATAGTCGAGTGTTTAACGCTTTCATACACTGGATTGCGGGGCCACAGGTTCGTGCATTTTTTTTAAACTGAATCGATCATTTGAGCAATAACACAGCGCAACGAAAACAAAACACCTTTGATTTAAGCCCGATTGGATTCTTCGACAGTCGTTTTCGACCTCGACAAAGAGTGGGAAAGCAAATGTACACAACGTGGAGCATATGGCCTTCTAATGGAAATATCCAGAAATATTATTTTTACAAGAACTAGCTGTAGCTCTACCACATTTGGTTTGGTGAGAGTAGTGAGTGACAAAGAGAATGTTAAGACAACACAAACACACGCATGCCTTTGAACAGAATCGATAAATCGGATGAAGTAATTCTGGAAGCCACCAACGTTGACCACTGCACCACCGACAAATGTAAAGCAGTTTAAATTCTGATTGGATTCATCTCGCGCCATTTGTTTACCGGCTCGGTCTGCTATTGACAAAGCAGTGTCCGAGCAAGGAAACGAGTAACTCTGGATGATTCTTATTCAAGTTCACTAAGAAGAATAGTTCGTTCGCTCACGGCGCGTGTCTGGTAATAGTTTCAACAGTAATTTCACTACGTTTGGCGATGCAAGATTCAAAAACGAAAAATAGTGAATCTATTTGCCCATATGGATTTCAATTTTGATTAGATCTAACATCAGCAGCGGTCACCAGACTTTTTGAGAAACGGGCCGGATTGAAATTTTTAAAAACATGGCGGGCCGGTCAGCAAATAAATTCGTATTGGAATCCAGTTAGAATATTAATTTATATGATTATATAATCATTATGCTTACTTTATGCTTATCCCGATTGATAAATTGAAACACATGTCGTATAGTAAAATCACAATAAAATCTTAAATTTCTTTGTAAATTAATAATTTCTATATAAATAATTTATACGAAAATTCAAAATTTTTAGGGGGGCCGGATCCAGCCCGCGGGCCGTAGTTTGGTGACCACTGATCTAACGTCAAAGTCTACAACATAAACTCTTGCTAATATATTAAAAACACAACCCCGATTCTTTATGAAAAATAATAAGACAAAATACCTTCTCTAATAATGCACGAATCGACATTGAAAAAGCATCTTCCTACCCTTTCGATGACTTAAAAAAACTATTGTTTGATAGGCATCACAATGCAACAGTGCGAAAATATAAAAATCTTAGTTCGAGATAATGTATGTTTACTGTTTTGCACGATATTATGGAAATATGTGAGATGTTCCGTGTTATTTCAAGGCTGTTTTATAGAGACAGGAATGGATTTAAATTAAATAAAGGCTCACTATTTTTTTCATATCATTTTGATACTAAATATCACTATTCAATGCAATAGTGGACGATCTCGAAATACAAATTTCGAGATAATGTCTGTTTTATAAGTGTCTATTGACTTCTGATTGGCATACTCAAACAAATACTGCACTATGCTAGGATAACGAGACAATAACAATAACGATACAATATTGGAGTTGCAGAATAGTGATTTGTTGCATTAATATTAAAGTTAACCCTCCTACAGCACTATCTGCTACAAAGCGATTTTTATAGCTTTATTAAAAAAATCCCTGTCTCGGTGCTGTAGGTGGGTTGACTGTATTTCAATACTTTTGAAAGTGACATTGTCAGCTTTGATATATTTTATTGATTGAATTGGCATTCACTTAGTAGAAATCCATTACAACACGATGAAAAAATAGTAATGTATTTTTGTTCCACAAAAAATATCTAATATGTACATAGTTGAAAGCTATTTCGGGTTTCACCCTCGTCAAAACTAATCATCATAGTTCCGACGAGCGTGTACGCCGAAATAGCTATCAACAATATATTATATAATTCTTGTAGAACTAAAATTTTTTCACCGTGTTGATATATTTTAAAGTTACAGGAAGTATAACTAACATCGGATCCATCATTCTGTTTTCCTCAATGGTATGAAAAGATCATAACACGTTTTTTTCTGTTGTCCTAATGTTGCATTGATGTAGCGATATTCCTTTTCGATGTAGGGGTTCATTTTTTTGGCATACTACAGTAATATTTGCCAAACTCGACACGCAAAAAAGTTTAACTTTTATCCAAAGCGCGACACACAAATAAAGCCGAAGGGACGTACTTTAAGACATTGGTGGGCAACCGGCCTAGACATATTTTATAAGTGTCATTTCTGGTTGTACTGGAGAAATTGAGTTACATATATTCATAATAAATATTTATATTGGAAACAATATTTTTGGACACCATCATGCGAATCGATAGGTGGGCATTTGTCCATGCACACATCATCTGTATAATAATACTGGTTATAAAGCAGCCCGGTCCGTGATACAGTGGTCAACGTCGTTGGCTACCGTGTCGGACCACCCGGGTTCGATTCCCGGTACGAGCAGACTTTTTCAGTCGATAAATCGATTGTGAACAGAGACAATGGGTTTGTTTTGTTTAATCCCTTCTCATCTTTCCGATCCAAAAGAGCGACGCATAGTGACAGCGATTAGCTAATCACTAGTCCTTTCCGAGTACTCGTAACCTATCAATCCATACTCTCTTAAAAAATAGAGGTTGAGCAACTGAGTAACAAGCAGTTTTCGTAGAAAAATTTATGTTTAGATAAACTCCGTGAGGAGTCTATTAGCTCCAAGTTGGGAGCAGACGAGGAAAAAAATATGGGCGCGAAACGATCGCCTTATCCGATCAAAGCCGTGCAACTGCGTACAAAATACAAATGACTTATAGCGCAATCCTAATAAGATTCCCAGCGAGTCATTTTTTTTCTCGATCTATTTGCTACTGACAAATCAGCGTAAGAGTGAGAAAACAAAAAATATGCGGTCTAAATATAATTGGATTCCCTTCGACTCCTTTGTTTCCTCATATTGCTTGATGGTGAAACATCGTTCACATTGCCTTCGGTACAAATTTAGTCGAAAATAGATTTTAAAAATCATTGAACGAAGGTTTCAATTCGGCGAAAGGAAGCAACTCCAAGAGCATTCATTGACAACTCGGCTACGACGGAAATTTAATGATCGAATGACGTCATTCTGTCGCCGATGCCTATGGCTTCCAAGCCATTGGTACTTCAATAAATATTGCATAGAAATAATATTCTCACACCCCTAAACACGACATTATCGATCGCTTCAAAAAGTATTCTTGACCCTCTCGCGCCCGAAGCTTTTGAAATTTAGCCGTCCTACTCTGTATGCCTCTCGCGTGTACATCGCGTTGCACTGCCGCATCGCTGTCTCTGTCCGTCGCCCGTAGCCGCAAAGCGCGGGAGCGAGGCGGCGGCATTCGCAGCAATTCGTTTTTATTTAAGTGCATCGTTTCATTAGTTTGGCGGCGTAATCAAGTGCGAGAGGGACGGAGGCATGCAATTAATATTCATAATACCGGTAGTGTGTATTAAAAGGATTTTTTGTTTCGTTTTTTTAAAGCCATATTTCACGATTAAATAAATAATTGCAATACCCTGCTGGCTAATAGCTATACTTTATTGAAAACTGCTGAGAAACGGGGAAAGTAATTTATACGATCGTAAAAAATAATTGTGAATTACATTATTCCAACTGTTCTAATACGTTAGTGAATTTTGTATGACAATGATTAAAGACAATAATGAATATTTAGAAAAAAATATGTTTTGACTAAGCTAAACGAATGGACGAATCTTGTCTATGCAAGTCATACAGTTTTAAGTAATGAAACATTTTTTAAATTCAACTTGCACATTCAATATTTTGTAGAGATCAGCACCGGTTTCGCTTATCGCGTCAAATTTCAAATGAACCTAAACATGTTTGAAACTTAACTCTTGGTATTAATTGCACACAAAATATTTTAATTTTAGAGTATTTGTTGAGAAAGTACTACATTTTTAAGCAATCAATATTTACTAAATAGCTGTTGGTGGCCGCAGCCAAATCCTCTGATGGCCGCATGAGAAATACTGGCTATAGAGTATGTAGCCTATAGTTACGCCGATGGCTATCAAAGCTGCCTGAAGTGGTATGAATGAAGCTGGGATACTGGTTTTTTACAGATTCCACGGTCCCGAGTGCTAAGCCATAGCAACAGCCCACAAATGCATGACGCTACCTTTAAGCCCAAGCTTGGCCCCTAGCAATTGCACCCCAATGGAGCTAGTTGCTAAGTAACAAGGGCTGCCTGCATCCGACAGGCCATAGTTGGGGGCGAGACAGTGGTGTCCTGAAAATGAGGGTCAGTCACAATACGAGGGTCAAAGTGATGAAAACATCAATTTATTTAACCGTATGTTTCTAGATATCTTGAGGGAGTGTCTTTTAATTAGTACCTCCACATTTCAATCAGTAAAAATATTTTTTTTTCTTGTCATTTATTGTATAATCTTTCCGATTAGGAAACATATTCAATTGGCAAGGTAAATAGAAAGAAATAATATATCAGTTTTGACGCAGTTTATTTTTTATTGAAAACTTATTTGAAACATTAAACGTCATTAAAAAATTCAGTGTTTTTCAACCGATGGGTTTCGAGTACGAGATGGTTATGCAAAACGGCATGCGTTTGAGGGTACACAAAACAAAAACTTTTACGTGAAAGCATCAGGGCTGTGGAATCGGAGTCGGAGCTTTTTGGCCGGAGTCGGAGTCGTCGCGGCGATTTGGCCGGAGTCGTATACGGAGTCGGAAATTTTGAAAAGTTTGAACTTTTTATTTTTGCATATAATGTCAAATTTGGCTATTGGCCGGATTGCTAGGGTTGATATTTAATTGAATACACATCAATCAATAGGAAAATAAGGCAAAAAAAAGTGACGATATTCAACTTTTTTAGTCGGAGTCGTGTTTTTGGTCAATGTCGGAGTCGGAATCGTGGTTTTGGTAAATGATAAGAGTCGAAGTCGGACTTTTTTTTTCCGACTCCACAGCCCTGGAAAGCATGTTTCTTTGTTTGATGCTGTTTATGCTAAAAAATAATTATCTGACGAAGAAAGTTTCTTAGAATATTCTAAACTATCACCGTGATAAAAAAACAAATGCAAATAAAAAATTGTTCAGACGATACATAAATATGTATGTGTATCCAAAAACTTTCGTCTCACCCAAGGAAACAATGTCAACGGTAAAACTGCAAATGTATTTTTTTACCAAATGTTTCTTTAACATAAAATTTTAAATAACTTTGATTATTCCACGTATTGTGTTACTAATTGTGGCACGTGTTTCGCCTCCTTGTCCTGATTTAATTAAATTACTTGTGAAATTAGTACAATAATGTTTTATTATTTTTAATATACATAATGCCATTCCACCAAGTATTGACGGTGTTACCTTACAAGTTAAGGTAGTTAGTAGATCCCTCTTTCTACGATAGTAGGAGCGGATGGGGAGGAGGTAATGTTTAGATCACAGGCAAGAATGCCTTTGAACAGGAATACGTACACCATGTATGAAAGTGGTCGTTCGATGATTATAATCTACGTCCGCCGCAACAGAACGTGGCGAACATTCAAAATCGTTGACGGCTCAACTACAGGACCAGCTAAAAAAAACTAATACGGTGAAAAAAAGTAACAATGCATTATTTAATTCTACAGAAATTATTTTATATATTTGTTGATAGCTATTTCGGCTTACGCCATCGTTTCAGAACTATGTTTAAACATGCATTCACTTATCCTTTATATACTGTTGTAGACAGGGTACACAATACATCTTCTTCTCTGTTCCACCATCCTAGTTTTATATGGTAATAATAAGTTATTAAATGTGATAAATTTATTTGATGCAAAATAATTTCTGTAGAATTAAAATACATTATTTTTTTCACCGTAATACAATAGAGTTCTACCAAGTAAATGCCAACTGAATCGATAAAAAAACTACATACCAATTTATTCGGTATTTTTTTTTCAACCCACTCGTCATTAATTATGTCAATATGATATAGTTAAGTAAAACGGACAATTATATTCCTCCAAATAGAAAACTAACTGTCGTCTACTGACTACTAACCCACGGCGCTCATTACGATAATAATTGGCATTGATCGAGGACTTTTACAAACAAGAAAACGTTTACACGCCAAATCAATTCGCGTTTGGCTATGGCATGCGGGTGGTGTAAAAAATGCACCAAAACCTGATACCGTGACCCAGTGCGCATTCGAGATGCATAGCACACACTTCTTCTTCTAACAGCGTATCAGAACATGACTTTTTTGTTCAATGAATTCAATCAAGGTCAGCCGTCAATGTCATCAACGGATAGCTATTCGAGTGCCTGTTTAGCTATCAATAACATGTTTTTAAAATAATCAATAGGTGTTACAGTTGCATTGTGCATTTATTATGTCAATATGTATAAAATAATAAAAATAGTAAAACATTTTTTGTACCTATACCACATTAAATTTATTGGATCAGGACCGGTTTCGCACACGGCGAGCATTATCAACTGATAATTGTTATCAATTTATCAGTTAATAATGATCGCCATGAGCGAAACTAAGTACTAAAAATGTTTTATTATAATATTCGGTCCCTGTGGTCTAGTGGCAAGAGCTTTGTCCTAGCGATCTGGAGACCCGGGTTCAATTCCCAGCAAGGTCAGATTTTTTCAATTGAAAAAAAAAAAAGAGGTCTTAGGCTGGGTGTATGTTATTTATCGTTGATTTTGTGCAAAAATAATTCATTACTTATCATCGAATTAATCTCGTATGACTTTCACAATTAAGAATATTTGGCGTATTGGCGTAAGCTGTAATGCCATTTTTTTTTTCTTTAAAAATAAAATAAATAAATTAAAAATTAAATCATTCCACCAAATATTGACAGTGGACACCTTAAAAGTGACATATAAAATAAGATAGTTTCTGACATGTCCGCTCCAAGCGTGTAGCATATTGAATTGAGGGAGTTAGCGAGGGAATTGCTCGTTACTCAGTTGCTCAACCTCTCTTTCGAAGAAAGTAAGGGTTGAAAGGATGCGAGGTCAAGAAACACGACTAATCGCACTCGCAACGCGTCATTTTTTGGGATCGGGAGTGTGTAAAGGTTTTTTTAAAAACACCTTCGAACTTGATCAATAAATCGACCGAAAAAAACTGCTCGTCCGGAGACCCGAACCCGTGAGATCCGTCACGGAAGCCAACGACGCTGACCACTGTACCACGAACCCTACACGAATAAGAATTGAAAACTCAACAAAAATACCATTCGAGTGTGGCACATCATTTGGGTATTGAAGAAACGCCCCCAAAATAAATATAACGCCAGTTAATAGTTACTCACCTAGTTGAATAAGAATTTTTCAAATGATTTAATTGTCCAAAGGCAGGAATATCTGTGATGCTTACCATGGTGGGAACATCCATATTTGAACCGATCTTATTGTAGATAGATAGTGTAACCATTAGAGTTAATTGTATCATTAGGTATCTTGAAAAATAGTTAGGAATAATTGAAGCCGCTATCTTATTATGATTATTATATTTCGGTTGTTTATCCATGACCGAAGAGCGAAAATATTCGATTGAAATACAATGTACGAGAGTATCAGTCTCGTTCGAATGCGATCTGATAACTAATTGAAATTGAAAGTATGTCTGGTTGTGCACATGTTTAAAAAAATTACATTATTAAAATGAGGACTTATTAATGGAAATAAATAACGTTTTTATTGATGACAAATCAATCGCGAAAAATTCGGTATTACTGTCTTCTTATCCCGGGATTCATCATGTATTGAAAATCCTCGGGATCCCGGGATTGGAAACCCTGGTAACCATTATAATGACGTCAATTTAAGCCAGCCCGGGATGCCGGATTTGTCATTAGTACCGAGTTTTAAGATGAAACAATTCATAAGCGAAATAATTTAAGCAAAATCAAAATTTGAAAATAGCAGCTGCAATACTCCGTACGTTCTAAAATTCCACGGCAGTGCTTTTTAGAAAAATAGTTGTCTATTGTTGATAGCGGTATCTAGAAATATGTCGATAACACGTGACATTTTGACAGTACATAACTTTTGAGAGCCCCTTATCGCGAATAGATTAGAGAAACATTTTTGTAATCGCTCGCAAATAGCCACAGACAACAACGGAACAGATTCGCACTGAATTGAGCATTTTTACGCATGATTTTTTTATAGTGTGTGTACATTGAAAATTTGTGTGCATTTACACGGTTTTTTAAGCGTCATCAAAGAGCTTGTGTGCACAATGCAGGACACGTCTTTTGAAGACATATATGTAAGAATTTATACAGAAAATCTAGTTTCCTTGCAGCAATTCCTCAATAGATTTGACAAATTGATTAATACCACAGGGTTTGCGTATTTATTAGCATGGTAAAACGAAATACCGTAAAATAAACTACATTATGACATGTTAGAAACTAAGGCACACACAATCCAATAAATACGGTTTTTGAAATAAGAATAATTTAAAATTAATAAAAATATTGTTCGAAATCCTAAGTGGATATTTTTCTTACCGTATTATAATGGACTTCTACCAAGTAAATGCCTACTCAATCAATGGATATTTATTGTTCGTCAACTGGCAACATTTCTTTCGTGATTCCACTTGTGTTGTAAACAATTGTTAGAACTTTGAATATTTCTTCACTCAACGAACAATGTTGTAAATCAATCAATTTGTTTTTGTATTAGATACATAATTCAGTGGGCTCTCTATTATCAGCAAGGAAATGAGTTTGTAAATTTAGCACTTTAAGACGGTTATAAATTAATTACAATGGTAAAAAAAATTGTAATGCTATTATTAGGTTTTAGATCACTTCATGAAACGTGCTCATTGGAGACTGGAGACCAACGCATAGTTCGCGGGTTCATATTTAAAAGCGGTTAATAGTCGTATATTTATAGCGAGATGTCATGAGAATTAATCATAGAATAATTACACATATTTTTTTTCTAATGGTATGTATGGCTCTTTGACATTTAGTTCGGAAATAATGAATCAGGTCCCGTTGGATTGAAATGCTGCTTTGAAATTTGTAGACTTGAATAAATCACTGATGCAAATTTGAATTATATTTACTTAATATGAAACACGAACCTAAATATTCCATAAAAAAGTATTAAGCATTTCTTTAACGGTGTATATTTACGTTTACGACCCAATTGAAATATTATTTAATATTTCTTTTATTTATAAACAAAAAAATCACACTTTTTTACTTATATTTCAAAATAAAAATTACATTATTACATAATTGTTCAGATTATCGATGACTACAGAAAGGGTTGTTAAAATAAAATGTATGAATACAATAATCATAAAAAATATCAAAAAATCACGTATAATTAAAATAAACACAGTGACAATTGCACAAAGTAATTGGATTGGGCTGTGGAGCAAATGCAGCATTGTCGATATATACAATTTAAAATATCTAAAAAACTAAATTCTGGATTGAGCTTGACTGCATCAACCCTTTAGATCCCAGCCCAGTTTGGAAAGTGTCCGCGTAAAGCACCGAAGGCATTTTTTCGCAAAAAAACCAGTAATATCATTTTATGTTGGATAGTATAATAAGTGATTATTTTGAATAAGTGATAAAAGCATACAATTAAAAAAAGTGTTAAAAACTGGGGTATAATCAGTTTCGGTTTTTTTTTTATCCAAAATCTTTTTTTGGTAGAATCTCCAAAGTACTTCCAAACCCCTCATATAATTCCATCGTATTCTGCGCGACTGTCCAATTTTTGACAGTGGCAATTGCGCGATTGTCGCCATGTGTCTACGGTCCGGTTGTGCGCGGTTGTCTGTTCATGTCTGCTAAAATGCAGGTGTGCGCTGACGAAACCAATCACGCGCGCACCGCCGGCCATGGTGCGATCACGCGACCCGGCGTCCGCAGCGACAACGCGACCTGACGCGACTTCGCCATCCGTGAAAATTGCACTACCGAGCGCGACGGCCTCCGCGGTGCGGCGGGGAGCCGAAAGGGCGGAGACTGATGCGCCGAGCCTTACCTCACCTCGCCTCAACAAGCCGCCGCGCTGCACTAATTATTGCGGGCAATTCCGCGATCGTATTAGCGCAGAGGTAAGTAACCCTACCCTACTGTTGCACCATCAAATCGAAACCGCAATGCTTTCTGAGCTAAATCGCACTACAAGAAGAGCGTAGATACAGAAGGAAATGAATTCAATAGGGATGTAAATATAATTTAGGATTTCAACCGATCAATTTTTAATCGTTTCGGTTTTTGTACTTTTCAATGCTCAACTTCAGTCTTCAACTTCAAAGAATGGCTATTAGTTTTCTTTACAATCGGACGAAAAAAAAATGGAAATCGGTAAAGATTTCGAGGAAATATTTGCAAATGAATGGAATTGTGAAGAGTGCGCGGATTTCATTTGCCGTAACTGTAGTTGTTAAACTAAAGGGCCCTAAAAAAAAGAGAACTACAACATATTTATTTAAATAAAAATCATTTTAAAATTAATATTTTAATGGAATAAATTCTCCCCATGCAGTAGCCATATTCAGCTTGAAATGATTTGAGTTAAAATAATGCACTGTCAAGGAAACAATAATTTGCGAATCGTAGATAGAATAGAATAGAAGTGTTTACCTTCACACATTGCAGGATTGATTTTAATAAGAACTGTAATATTGTATGTGAAATAGTCACAACCATTTTTCATTCGGTTGCTGCTTTCGTAATCCTACGATATCCAATATCATTATTGTGTGTGCGAGCGCATATCTATCCGGGCTCACTTGTTGCGGGGCACGTGCATTTCTGCTGACGCACGTTTCGAATTAAGGCGACCGAAGGAGACGAATGGACGTACCGGCGGCGTGTCGAGTCTACTCAATATGGCTAAACAGTACTACACATATAATATTATATAGTATGTACCTCGGAATTGATCGAGATGTAAATGTAAATTGAACTATACATTCTTGAATCATATTTCTATCGATTGATTAAAGTTATACAATTCATATTCACAAGGGCTGTGGAGTTGTTAAAAAATGTACGACTTCGACTCCTGCATTTACCAAAAACACGACTCCAACATTGACCAAAACACGGCTCCGACTAACAAAAGTTTAATTTCGTCACATTTTTTCGTACCTTTCCTATTGACACCGCCTTATGTGGTAGGTCATCAGAACTCTCTCGAACGATCTATTGTTCACCTCAGTCAATGAGTCAGTCGATATCAGGAAATAAATTCATTCTTATAATAATCTATATTGCAATCTATAGCGGTGCAATGTAGAGTTATTTCAATTTCTCTTATCTCTTGACGCCCGACAATGCATGTGCTTCATAAAAAAGTTCAGAAGGCGATAAATCATCCCTTATCAGCGGGCGCATGTGTTAACGATTTTGAAACGGCCATTGTTTTTTCTTTCTAAAGTAACCGTTTGTTTTCATACAGCAGTGAGAGATTGGACGGCATTGAGAATGCACGCGCCTAATCCTCTCCCTAAGAATTAAATTCGAGTCAAATTCCTGATATCTTCTTCGCTATCGTATTGTGTGTTGTATAACGTCTGTGTAAACTATAAACAATTAAATAATGGATGCTAACCGCAACCACATAACGCTTTGAGATCGTCTTTTCTTTATAAGAGTGCCATGTTTCTCCTACTCCGTCCCCAAAATCCCTCTTTCTGAGTGTCGGATAGGAGGCTCCTTCTCGATTACGAGGGAGCCGGAATAAAGGTCCTCTCACTATTTATGTGTGAATTCAACTAAACATATTTCAACCAAATAATCCGGCCAATAGCCAAATTTGATATATTAAATTTAATGCAAAAATAAAAAAATTCAAACTTTCCGACTCCCGAGTGCGACTCCGGCCAGAAAACCCCGACTCCACGACTCCAACTCCGACTCCACAGCCCTGATCAGGATACATGTGGAAGTAGTACAATATGATGCGTTCTATTTTTGAAAATTTCAAAGTTGTAAACAGTTGGTGATTTTTGAAAAAATTTGAATATTTATAAAAGTTTAAGTTAACTTTCGTTTTTTTTTCAAGGCTACATGGCGTGCTTTCACGATTTAATAATGTACAGTGAGAATTAGACACACGACCTACATCGACCTGTTGGGCGGCCCTATTATACATAATAAACGTCCCCTTCAAGGAAAAGGTCATTTTTTGAGTTACCCGTTTCATACACGATGCTCACTTTTCATGCCTAGACGTCGGAGCATAAAATACTTTAGACACACGAATTTTATCTTCTACAGATGTTTTTTATTCACGATACCGATATGTTAGTCACAAAGAATATATAACATCAATTTAGTCAAAACTAATTTATCGGAATATTTTTTTTAATGATGACTGATGGCCATTCGAAAAGGCTTGCGGTGAGCGAAACTGGCCCTGGATTAGTATAAAAATCGAGATATGAATAGATTTGTTTATATCTCCTTGAATATGATCTTCTAAAGCAGTGTAACACCGAGAACCTATTATTTCGGTACGTTATTTTTTCCCCGTTTTAGTACATAATCAAACAAATAATGCGTGTGCAGCGCGATCCCCCACTCTTCCAGTGCCCCAGAGGTTACGCGTACCACACTTTATGAAAAACTGCTCTAAAGGTTATAAAGTGATAAGCGTTATTTTAAAATGATTTACAACATTTTTTACCGCACTTAAAAGAATTATGAAAGGAGAAAATTCTTCTGTGTTTTAATAATTTGATATGCATTGTAGAAAGCTTATGTTTGACTTTTTACGAGAAAAAATCATCGAATAACCGACGTACATATGTATAGGTACAAACACCATAACCTTATTTTATGCGGTAGAAGCGTTCCGCGGAAAATCGCACAAAAAGCTATGACTTAATATGGGAACATAACATGTACAAGGACGCACCTGTCAAGGTCACATTGTAATAAACTGGAGAAATACTGGGTTTTGCTCGTACAGTATGGGAACAACGCGCTGTTTATATAGTCCCAAAAATATATATGTAAAAAATTGCATTTAAAAAACCGTATTTCTTTAAAATCGCACAAAAGGGGGTTTGCATCATAATCAAAACATTGTAAATATCAGGGCTGTGGAGTCGGGGATTTTTGGCCGGAGTCGTCGTGGCGATTTGGCCGGAGTCGTACTAGGAGTAGGAAATTTTGAAAAGATTGAACTTTTTAATTTTGCATATAATATGTCAAATTTGGCTATTGGTGGAATTGGTAGGGTTGATATTTAATTGAATACACATAAATACGAAAATAAGGCAAAAAAAAACGTGACGATATTAAACTTTTTTAGTCGGGGTCGGAATCGTGTTTTTGGCCAATGTTGGAGTCGGAGTCGTGGTTTTGGTAAATGCTGGATTCGGAGTCGAATTTTTTTTTACTGACTCCACAGCCCTGGTAAATATAAAAGCGAAACACGTGTTGGTCGTTTAAGCTTGAACTAGCGGCATTGACAAAAACCACAAATATTACAAAGTACCACAGTGTTAGCGCTAACAAACCACAGAAATAATTTGAATCCCAACACCCACATTAATAATGTATTGCTTTCCCATCTTTCGCCTGCTTTATACGAAAATAATACCACATCTCTCACACCATAAAAATTGTAAATCACGTTAGAATTTATTTCGGTAGCGCTACGGTAGGTAAGTTTAATTATAACAAACAAATTCATCGAAACATATTCGTGAAAACCGAATTTGATAGATTCTCACAAGTGGTACACTATTCAGGCGCGAGGAGGCGTTTTTGCGGGGGGAAGATGCGAGGCGGCCGACGCGAACGAGAAGGGTGGGGTGGACGCCTTAGTTACGTTCAATTCTAAAGGACATATTGCATGACTGAGGTTGTTTGTCATGGTAAAATGATTGAATTTTATGATCGGATTTATTTGAAGATGATGGCGTGGTGGCATACATATTACGTAAAAATTACCATCACAACTGTGGTATAAAATGGCACGAAGCTTTGGTACAGCGAAATTCCGATTCTACGTTGTTCAAGGGACCATATATGAAAATGCGGAAAGCTGAAAATACAACAAGTTAACACTGTTAAATCTCTTTTAATGGTTCACTGTCAATACTCGGTGAAGTGACAGTACGACAAAGATTATAAAACATTTTTAGTACTTATTCCACGTAAAATTTATAGGATCAGGACCCGTTTAGCTCATGATGAGCATTATCAACTGATAATAAATACAACGAAAAAGTGATATTTATAAAAAAGTTAAGCAAGAATTACAAGGTATGACAAAAAATTGGTATAACAACTGAGCAAATAAATTGAAGCAAAATAGATGAGCGAAACCGGTCCCGATCCAATAAATTGTATGTGAAATAAGTACTAAAATTATTACTGTTAAATCTATTTATTTTTTAATGTTATTTTCAATCCACCGCAATTATGCGTCTTAACGTTTGAGACGCTAGCAGCCCACATGCTAAGGTTCTTTGCATGCACTCCATTGATATCTAATTCACACATTTATACTGTGATCAGAAGCGGTTTCGTCAATTGCAAAAATTTGCAGCTGGCACAAAAAATACTAAGAAAAAATGCACATAAATAGATAAATAGCAACGTGTTGAAGCTATACAGCCAGTTCTCGACTTACGACCACCTCGACTTACGACCATTCAGACTTACTACAGAGACCAATTTTTTTGTTTTTAACATAAAATAAAAAATTTAACAATAATTGCTGATTGTTGACAACGCTCCGGGTCATCCTCCACACTTAGTCGAATCCCATCCAAACATAAAAGTGTTTTATTTACCCCCCAACACTACAAGCAATCAAATCAATATAAAAAACCAGACATTGAGAGAATTTTGCAAACATTATAACTAACATCTTTCAAGCAATTAAAAATATCTCAGAAGGATGGTCAAATGTAACGACATCATGTATGAATGGCATACGGAACAAATTATTAAAACGTAATAAAATATGAATTTAAATAGAGAAAATGAAGTAAGAGAAGTAACGAATATCATTGTACAATCGGCTTATTATTATATTATAAATATATTACAGTGGAACCCCGATCTTACGTTCTCGCATTATACGTTTTCCCGCGTGGTGCGTTCATTTTCTATAGTCCCGGCATTCAGTTCATATATAAAACTTTCCCGCATTAATCGTTTGTTTTATACGGCCCCTTGATAAACGTAGAATCGGGGTTTCACTGTAAATGTATATTACTTATAGTACATATTCTGAAATAAATACCACTGACGCACCACGCACTTTTTATGTCTGTCATTTCATTATTTTTTTGTATGAAATTCGACTTACGACTATTTCGACCTACGTCCTAGGTGGTGGAACGGAACCCCGACGTAAGCCGAAAACTGACTGTATTACAAATTTGTTTGACTTCTGGCGCCTGATTGGCCTGAGAATTAGAATTAAGTAGACATTAGCGAGCGCAAACGCGTGAGCGGCTCTGACAGAGCAACGCCCTCAATAATAAATTCAAAAACGACATCCTTGATAAAATGTGAAAGGATGCAGAGATAAACTATTGAACAAAAAACAAGCGAGAAAATGTATACGATAGATACACCCACCGATAAGGTCAAATGGCTGTAAGTAATAAGCGCCAAGCCATTATGCATTTGATTAAATTTGGTGCGCCATTTTGTGCATGAATGTTGCAGACTTTTAAACCATTAGAAATAAATTATTTAAAAAAAAAGCTTTCAGAAAAGGGGATGCGTGGCGCCGAATGTGTTAAGGACACTGCAACAAGAGGAAATAAAAGTAAGTTTAAGCCGGACACGTCTTGCAGGTTAGATAGGCAGATAAGATAGGTGAGTGGCAGGGGTGTCATTATCGCATGACCGGAAAATGTAACCGTTATACCCCGGTAACCGTTTTTTTTAAATAAAATCGCGGATTTATAATTATAGGGGCCTTATCTACAAATGAACGCAGATGAAGCTTTTGATGAAATGGTAATCGGCAATTAAAACACATGTTATTCCCTACAGAGTTTAAACTACTTGCTGTTAAATAACTTCAAAAAAATACCACTTCCACATATAATTTAAAAAAATATCAGGACCAATTTCAATCATCGTGAACATTTTTTTTGTTAAAACCATGTTATTCTACGAAAAAAAAGTCGTTGTAATATAAAGGGTCTTTTTATAAGGACGCTTAGTTTTGAAATGTAAATAAAACAGGTTGTTTGTGAGATTTCGACTAATTTTTTTAACTGAAACCATTTTACTTTCATCAACTTTAAGGCGATGCTTTGGCTTTCTGATTTATTAGTTAAATATTAAATTGTTATTTATTCGAAAGTGTTGTTTTAAGGGTAAATGGAGCAATCTAAAGGGTCTTTTTATAAGGACGCTTAGTTTTGAAATGTAAGTAAAACAAGTTGTTTGTGAGATTTCGATTAAATTTTAATTTCATTTGTAAGTATATTTTACGGCATTAAATATGGAATATAGCATCAAATGTCTGCCAATATCCATTCATTATAAAATGGGCCATGTCGCTAAAGTTGACTTTTTTGACAAATTTGGGTAAACTTCCAACTGCTCCAGAACCCAATCAGGCGTTGTCTGTGGTCGTTTACCTGAAGTTCCTTGGTTAGTTTGATTTTATACGGGTGCAGACATAAGGCCCGATTCAAAATTCGCCGAGTTGAAGTCGCAGAAAAGCCAAGTTCTTGTGAACAACGAGAAATAAGCTGCCTTGGGTTTTCCTGTACACTTTCACACACAGCAGCAATGTTTTCACCAGATATTGTATTTTGATGACGTACAGGTAGGTGTTGGCCGATTATTTACCAAACTGGTTGACTCAAATTTGGCCACTAAACAATGAATAATCTACTCAGCAGGACAAAGTAACATATTTTGAGCGTCCCTATTGAAATACCTTTTATAAATGTATGTATAGAAAAAAAAAACACAAAATAAGCGGATAATATGTATTTGTGATTCTTACTTAATATTTTCATTTGGAGATATATGTAATCATATCCCACCATATCTTGTAAACGTCTATAATAATATTGCAGATTGTCGCGTTTGTCATTGATAAATGCGATACCGAAACCGCACTAAGCTCATAACATGTTTTTTTAGTTACCACTTTGATACTAAGCGCCCACAAATGTGGTGCATAGCAAAAAAATTGCCGTCGCGCGGATCAATAATACCGGAAAAGAGCGATGGCTGGTTTTTGATTCGAGATCGGGGACTGGCACAATAATCATATAAATACTTATGTCGTAAAGGTATCGGATATGTCAAAACGTTTCGTCCACGTACATGTAAATTTTTATTTTTATTCTCAGATAAAAGTATATTTACGATTTATCAAGTAAACTCGATATTTTTTAATGTAAACATTCAAAGGAAAGGCAAGATTAACTATGAATTGTCATAGAATCGACTATGTGGCTAATAGCATGTATATGACTAGTATTTTCAACAAACAAAAGTGATACAAATAATAATGCATTTTTAATACTTATTCGACATAAGATTTATTTAATTCACGACCGGTTTCGCTCACCGCGAGCATATCAAGTTGAGAATGCTCACGATTAGCGAAACCGGTCCTGATCTTCATAAATGTAGGATAAGTACTAGAAATTTGTTATTACTTTTTGTTATAATGCCATTCCACCAAGTATTGACAGTGACCACCTTAAAAGTGATAAACGAAAATGATGCGATTATCAGGATCAGATAAGAAGTTGGAAAGAAACAAAAACAAACAGGTCTATTCAAAAAACAATTCTGGGATTTTTACTCCTGACGTCACAACCGAGAAGGATACAATTAGAAACATCGTCGACCATAGGATACGTCAACAGAATTTGAGTTAGTTTGCGTTCCGTTATTACCGCAATACCGTCAATTTCCGGTTATTTTCGTAGCCCTGCTCGGCACCCACACCACCGTGGAAAGGTAAGAGTCAAACAATAAAGGTGACAAGCACTTGTAAACAATGGATGCGAAGGTGCTTAAAAACCCGGGATGTTTAAAATGCGTCGAGTATCCATCCCATTCACGCGGCCAGCAATACAAAGTGGGAATTTAAAAGATCCATGCGTGACACGGAGATGAATTGAAATAATTATTGGCGTACGATCTTCGATGTAGTTCTCGCAGGCATCGACTAGTGATGCGCCGGTCAGTGGCCTAGTGGTGATTCTTGATTCATCGGTGATGCGTGTTTGGGATTCGGATACAGAATAATGTTATTGTTCAAATAATGTGTGCCTGAATTGCATCCAAACCATCTTTTAGAACACAGTCCTTCAAGAGTTAGTGATTTTTCTATTTTCATATTCGGATTCTTAGACAGTAAACATATTATTATCATTTATATCGATGGATTCGGTGGTACCTTCGTGAAAGTCAGCGGCGTCAGCTGTAAATATTACATAAATAAGCCAATAAACTAGCGAATATATAATTCTAATAATAAAATGCTCGCGAAGCCGGCCCTGATATAAATAAATATTTTTCTTGGAATAATTAGAAAAAAAATCCATTGGATGTACTCAGCGGAGCTACGGGTCTCCTGGATGATCTGGGAGGAAACAAAGAAAATGGCGGTTGACAGAGAATCTTGGAGGTACCGTGGGGCGGCCATATCCTTCGAATAGGGAGCGGATAAGGAACAATACATTTACGAAAATCTACTAACAATACAATTTCAATTCAACCTATGCCATAAACGCGCTTAGTAAATCACTAAAATTCAGGTGTGTTCACTGTAAGTACTGGTGGAATAGCATTATAATATATTTAGTACTTATTGGACATTAAATTTATTAAATCAGGACCGGTTTCACTCATGTCGAGCATTGTCATTACAAGTGATATTGTTGTATTTATTATCAATGTTCATTTATCATAATTATTTAATGTGAAACCAGTAGCAATTGTAGTAGTAATTTTAACTAATGAGATGCAATCAATTGGGAAGGGTTAATCCCATTGGAAATAGATTAAGCAGCGGTGGGTATCATGTCACATTTCGTGGGTGTAGGGACATACGGGCGAAACATAAAAAAATGGCTGTTTTGAGTTAAATATGGCATTGTCATGCTCAAATGCAGTTCTACAAGATATAATATGAAACTTGTACGAAGAGCGGTTTACCAGATATTGCTCGGCTTTCCTGCAAATCCGTAAGAACAAAGTATAACATTGAAAACTGTTTTGCCATTCATCTCAGTTCGTTGTTTTTGTAGTTTCGAAATGTGCTTAGTAAATGGTAATCTTTCTAACTACGGGTAATGAGAAATGAAAAGATATGGATATTTTCACAAAGAGGCGAATAACTAATCTTAATTTACAACGAGTGTTGAGCTGTATTCATATTATGAATATATAATAAAAGAAAAAGGAGCGAAATCAACCGTCGCCGACCTCTTTATAAATGGCCCAATTAAGATAGTCGGCGCTAATTCTCGAATTATATTACTTAGGTACTATGAAAGTGAAATATGAAAAGGCGTCGAGAAAAAACGGCGAACAAAAAAGCGCATCTTACCCCTTTCATGGCGACTGCGACTGCGGACGCGACGACGCCTCGCCGTTTTGTTTTATTTTACGACCGGAGCCCGGCCATTATTTCAAAATTTACCCAAACAAAAAACAAAAAAGCGAGTCTGGATGTAGGGCGTATCGCGCACTAACCATACTGGACAAATTTTTATTTTATTCCACTTTTCGCGCGTCAGTGTCGAATGTCAGTGCATGCCCGCGTTAGCATTATTAAGACACCTTATTTTGAAAATTTTCTAACCAGGGCTGTGGAGTCGTTCGACTCCGACTCCAACCCCGGCTAAAAAAAGGTAAATATCGTCACTTTTTTTCCTAATTTTATTATTTACATATGTGTATTCAATTAAATATCAGCCCTACCAATGCGGCCAAAAAAGCTCCAACTCCACGACTCCGACTCCGACTCCACAGCCCTGGTTCTAAATGCTCTTGACACTGTTTTGTGATATGAGCTTTTGAAGTTTCGATTGATTAAAATTCACTTGTACCAATGAGCAAGTAAAAATGTTTCAAATTACTTATTTTAATCATATTTTTTCAATGATCATAAAGATCTAATGATAGAAATAATTATGAAAATTTTGCAAAAAAAATTGTGCAGATGCAGTGCAACTCCGGAATTCTCCGTTATTGAAACATAGATAATTCTGAAATTCACAAATATGATAAAATGCGGTAGATACAAGCTTTTCGACCAATAGGTCATTTTTGGCAAAACTGTCAATTAGAACCTTTTCAAAGTAAGGTAATGATTTGTTGAATGGTTTTGATTGTCGGCCAATAGGTTAAAAGATTACAATTTATCACAAGTTCATTTAGAGTTTTTTATAAGATTCAGTGCGCTTACGAAATTCTCTTCGAATTTGCAATCAACAGTTTGAATTCCCGAATGATAGATTGATTAACATCGATAAATGTCGAATTGAAAATGTTAACATATTAATAGCAGGGCTGTGGAGTCGTTAAACAAAGACGACTACGACTCCGACTTCAACATTGACCAAAAACACGATTCTGACTCCGACTAAGAACAGTTTAATTTTGTCTATTAAGTGTATTAACTTTTAAACGCCCGAGCATTTTTTGCGAAATATCCGCTCGACCCATATCTCTTAATAATTATATCTCTTAAACAAGTCAGCCTATGTCGGTAAAATAAAAAGCATTAACAAGATAAAAGATTGCTTATAATTAACGAACAGAGACCAGCGCCATAACTTGTACGCTTTCTAATTTTCTAGGTAAACAAATTAAAGAATCCATTTAAGCTACAGCTATCTTGAAAAAAGAATCGGTCATCCCAAAGGATTAATTTCCAGGTATGGAAAGAATATTTGTATCCGCATTGAAATATATTGCATGGTGTGAATAAAGCTGATCTGTTACGGTCCGCCGGATATAATACAACGCATATCCCAAGATTCAACATTGTAAACGCATATGTTTATATTCCACATGACAAAAAAAAATAACGAAACCGAAAATAAAATTATGGATCGTTATCTCAAAGACATTATTTATGAAAGCTAATATTCATATGTTGAAAACTATTATCATTAATCAGTGTAATCCGATAGCGAAGTGCACCATTATCATTGGTCCAATACCGGACCGTAGGGCTCTAAAAGGTTAAATCAAATATCAACCAACCAATACGGCCAATAGTCAAATTTTACATGTTATATGCATAAAAAAAAGTTCAAAATTTTCGACCGTGACTCTACAGCTATAATTTTTTAATTCATTTGGTGTTTCAATGCGCTTACAATATTCTCTTCGAATTTGCAATCAACAGTTTGAATACCAGAATGATAGATTGATTAACATCGATAAATGTCAAATTGAAAATGTTAACATATTAATAGATTCAATAAATTCGGCGGTTACTTCGAAGAAGTTAAATTGATTATTTTGATTTATTCCATGTATGTATGTATTGTGTAACAAATAGTCACATGCCATGGGTATCTTAATTTCCTACCTGTTTAGTGAAAGATCGCTACAAACATCAGTGTGAAGGTCGTAATTACCTGGAAAAAAGAAAAAACATTAATTAGTCGGGATTATGGCATAATGTGCGGAAAATTAGGTTGGAGATACACAATTAAAGACTGTCACACAATTTTAGTTTTGCGGCACAGTGGTAGTTTGTTAGTTCTTGCAAAACAAGTTTTCTTTGTATAAAATGTGATCGTTATCAAAAAAATCGAACCAATTAAGCTCATTGTAAAAGTTGGTTGCCAAAATAACAATACGTTTTAAAGCTTAAGTTAAATGATCTATATTTATCTCTATCTTCTTCACTACATTTCTTTCAACTTTATTGTACCTATATATTGATTGAGTAGGCATTTACTTGGTAGAACTCCATTATAATACGGAAAGAAAAATAACAATGTATTTTAGTTCTACATAAATTTATGTAGAACTAAAATACATTGTTATTTTTCTTTCCGTATTTATTGTACCTTTTATAATTACCAAAAATTTGAATTGATTACACATTTTTTTTTCATACATATCTATCTTTAATCACATCTCAGTGGAATGGAACTATTGAATGAAATATGTAGAAAACAGACAAAGTACTAATTCCACAAAAATACCGATTCACCAGTTGACAATGTTCGCGCCGAGCGAAACCGGTACTGATCTTTATCAGAATATATGTGGAAATATTACTATTAAATGTATTACTTTGTTATTAAATATACGAAACGAAAAATACTAATTTCTTTATAAAAGCCAACACGAGGAGATACTTGAATTTAAATCGTTTGAAGATATGCATGCGATTTGGTTAATATTTTGACTCTTTGACTAATCATTGAAACTGATTAACACGTTCACTGCGGAATATTAAAGGTTTAAATTGATGTGCCAAGTCCATATAGATGGTGAAAATTTTTGTTAAGAGCTTTGAAGACACGAGGAATCAATAGTCGACTGTTACATAAACAGAAAAACAATATGAATATATATGAGTTAGTAGGGTTAGCATGGTTAGATACTACATTTAGCTATGAATTAAAATAATATCATTACGATACTCCGATGATTTGTATGTAATACAGAAATAATACAGAAGCCGAGGGCTAATTAACGACCACTCTGATCTTTACGTTAAAGTTTGCCGAGGCCAGTATGCTTGCATCATTTAAAGACGGGACCGGCACCGTTTTTATAGGTTAACTGTGATTAACTGGCGTAACTAGTGGCTGCATTCGACGGCTGCGCGGGTGAGCCTCGAGCTCTGTGGTCTAGCGGTAAGAACTGAGATAAGGTTAAATTCTTAGCAAGTTCAAACACCTCAGTCAAAAATATTCTGTCTATTCTATAAATATTATTACAAGTCTATACGAAATTTTATAAAAAAAAACATCGAACTTCTTTACAACCAGTTTTGGTAAGAATATATGAAATTCATAAAATGTATGTAATTTTTCGTTGGTATGAAGTGCTTAATTTCATATCACCCTCCCTTTATTAGATTGTACATCAAGATTGTATTGAACAATTCAGGTTGAAAATAGTATTGAATCATATTTTGCGTCACGACACATAGTAATTCCGTGCAATTTAAAGGACGAGTAAAAAATACTACCAATAAGCTCGTGGGAAAATAAGCGACAAAGGAGAAATTACGAAAACCACAAAGGAAAAATAAAAGAAACAATCTTTGGTATGATTTGGTTTGTGATGTTTTTTCTCCTAGAGTTGATCTGGATTCATCACCTTGACCTTTATTATCTGTAACGTTACATATATATTTTTTCTCATGTTTTTTTTTATTTTATATCAATATACATATTTTAATTTAATTAATTTTTATTAATGTATTTTAGTTCTGCAGAAACAGAGTGCTAATTTTACTACATTAAAATACAACGCTATTTTTTCACCGTGTTATAATTGAGTTCGGTAATCCTTCAGATGAGGGGGTTTAATCAAAACTTTTGCATTTAACACATAATTCAAGGTGGCTGCTGACAGTGTTCCCTATTAATTGATTGCTGATGTGTGGAATAATCAACTTATATATTAAATTAATAAGCTATTTTAATTTTACTTTTTAGGTTTGGGTAAGGCTAGCTGTGGTTTGTTAAGTTTAGGTTTGGTTTGTTTAGGTTTTTCCACGTTTGACACGTAGAATTCAGCAATTAATTAATAGGGAACACGTTCGAAAGTCATCTTGAATAATGTGTCAAATGCAAAAAAAATGATAAAGCCTTTCACCTGTCAATTGTATCTTTAAAAAATGCATTCGATTACTTTAGAAAGCGAAAGGGGGCGCGTATGGCTTACTTAAAATGTTCTCCTAGTCTACCTTTAGTGTGTGTGTGTGTGTGTGTTTTCTACTCTGTAAATTTAATAGATAGGCGTATCTAGATAATTTATAAAGAGAAGGATAAGCCGCTAGGAAAAAATGTGTCGCCGGATCGACCTTCGCCGGTGGAATGAAATGAAATTAAAAACCAGTTTTACTGTGTGGCTTGCGGCAGCGATAGTAATGTTGATAGGTAGGTTAGGTTATGTAGGTAGGTAGGTCCACACAGAGTGTACTGCATAATATTAAAGAGGTCGGCATAATAAAGCTCTAAATCACGAGCCAATGCAGAGGTAAGCAATAAAAACAACATAAAATCGATTTGAGAAAGTAAAATATAATAATGTATTCTGAGGTGTTAACTGTCACTTCTTGCTGGAGACGCATGGACACATTTTTATGGACATCTGTTGAAAATCATCGCGATGACCAAAACGGTGCTGATCTTCAGTATATTATAGGTGGAAGTACCGTAAAACGGGGTCATTAGAGACACTTTTTACCCTTCACGACTATGTATCTTCATACCTGCGCCACATAATTCAAATATAAATGGCTTGAAACTTGTTTCTATGGTCCTACTACACATTAATGACAATATTTATCAAATATTCACTATCGTTATTAAGACACAGTCAATTTTGTTCGATGTCTCCATTCACATTGAATCGAGACTTGGCAGGTGAATAGACAAAAATACAGATTGGAATGATTGGAAAATATTAACCTCCATTCTATACGAAATCCTATTCATTCCGTTTTACGGTACTTATTAACCAAAAAAAAACGTGATTGATTTTAATTTTCGTTCAATAAAAGAGAAGTTTTTAAGGGGTCAAAAAGTAAGGATGCACAGGCATCGACCTTGAACACGTTAGTTTCAATTTTGGCCAATCATTTAGTTGGTTTGTTTTTGTCATTCGAGAGATAGTATTATAGTCATTGTAAAGAATTATATATAAATACTAAAAAATACTTAGTAAAGTTGTGCTAAAGTTCAATCCTTGTTTTTGTCTCTATTCACCCCGTTTTAACAGTATGACAAAAAAATTGTGTGTTGTTTACTCAAGGCAGTTATATATTTAGCTCCATGGAAGTAATGTACCGACTAGAGTTTCCAATCCCGGGATCCCGAAGATTTTCAATACCTGATAAATCCCGGGATTAGAAAACACAATAAAAGCGTTATTCATTTTCATTAATGTGTCCTCATTTTAACAATGTATTTTTTTTAATGTACTTATAACCTGATATATTTAAATTTCAATTAATTATCAGATCCGATACTCTAGTACATTATATTTCAATCGAATATTTTCGCTTTTCAGTAATGACTAAGCAACCGAAATATAATATTCATAAAGGGATAGTGACATCAATTATTCTGGAATATTTTTAATGTTTCATTAACATAGCGAATATTTAAGAAATATGAAAATTATCGACCATTAAAAAAATATCAAATCCCGGGACTAGTCCCGGGATCCCGGAATCGACTATTAACTTATAAGATTATATAAGTCATCGACACCTCGTGCCACAGAGAAGAAATAAACATGAATCAAAATTGTCATTTGAAGTATGAAATATAGTACGGAAAGAAAAATAACAATGTATTTTAGTTCTACATAAATTATTTTATATATTTGTTGAAAGCCATTTCGGCTCACGCCTTCGTCAGAACTATCTATATATATATATATATATATATATGAAATATAGTCATCATATTATCGTAGGATCGTTCTGATTTGTAATAAATAATTTCGATACTTAGGCGTACATTTTGTTGACAAAAAAATAGACTTATTAAAATCAATGTCCGGTTCTCGCTTATAGCAAATATTAAATTTCGTTAGCCCTGGCAGTGACGACAACAAATACGCAGCGCGACCGGTGTGGCACCGGTTCGATTCCCGAACTGGGAGAGGTGTTCGATACGGTCTCTCCAATTCGGAAGCATCACAAAAATAACTCCGATGTCACTCGAGGGCTTGTCAATAACAAGACATAGTTTAAAACATGACCAAGCGAAGCGGTCTGTGCGGTTTTATGACACACGTTAGATTGTGGGTGTTCGATATTAAACATCCATATACGGGAATGGATAACTAGACCAGGGGTCGGTAAACTTCTTTGGGAAAGGGCCGCCAAATCTGATTTTTTTTTGACATGGCGGGCCAGGTACCAAAACGAAAGATATTTACGTAGGTAATTCGATAAAAAAAAAAAGATAATTTTCTATTGGATATATTGGAAATATTTTTATTGAAGATTTATACAATACAATAAATTTAAAAAAAAATATTTTTTCAAATATAAATTTCGAATTTTTAAATCTGTTAATAATGATCTGTATTGTGATTTTACATATATCATTTTTGAAAATGATCTTTCACAATGATATGTACTTCCAAATATGGAAATAAATCCTCGTGCAAATGACTTAAATTGACTGTATTCTTAAGTTTAGTTTTATTAAAGCACAAATTTCTTATTAATTTTTAATTTTGTTTCATGTAAAAAAATCATGTGAACAAATATTAACTCGTGGGCCGGATTGAAAACAGGCGACGGGCCTGATTTGGCCCGCGGACCGTAGTTTGCCGACCCCTGAACTAGACCACCGAATTTCAATTGCAGCTTGACTTAACACTGACTTGATAGAACAGCATTTGTGTCTTGGGTATTAGCAAAAAACTTATATAGGTTCTTCTCGCTTTACACCTACTACTATTTGGACGGCGCAATTGAATTGAATGTCTTTCAAAAGACCCGTATTTAAAGCATTATCAAGAACCCTCTTCTGTCCAATATCACATTAAGTCAGGAGTCCAACTCTAAAGATCTGTTAAAAACAGATAAGTGCAGTTAGAAATTTTAAAAAAAATAACAGAAGTTAGAGATTGAAATGTTAAATGGTTTCCAAACATCGGATGATCATCACCATTGATGACGAGGTATCTTCGAAAATATTATAAATCATAATTTCTACTTTCAATGGCTTCGGCGATTGGTTGTGGTGGTTAATTTTCTATATATATAAAAATGAATGTCTGTATGTATGTCCGCTATGGACTACTAAACCGCTCGACCGATCGATGTGAAACTTTACAAATTTATTGAGTGCACCCCCGCGATGGTTTCTGGCCTACCAACCCCAACCTCCCCCCCCAATTTATTTTTTTAAACTTTAAGAATTTTTCGAGTTCACTTCTTCGATGGTTTTTGGCATACCCCCCCCCATACGCTCCCCACCCCGCCAAACAACCCCCCTCCCCCCAAAAATTGATATCGAATTTTTACAAATTTCTCGAGTACACTTCCGCGAAACTTTCTGGCGTACACCCCTCCCCCCCCTGCTATTTATAATGTAAGAATATTAGAATCAATCTTATCCTAGCAACCTTGCGATATTGGGTCTGATGATGCTTCTTAAGAGGCGAAACATGTCTTACATGAAACTACCTGAAGTGGTATTCGAACGAGCGAGTTCTGCAAACAAAGCCAACGACGTTGGCATACTTCTCAAAATCTCGAAATTGTTAATCTGAAACGACATTTTTTAATCACAATGGAGGTTCATTTGTTTTTAATTTTTCTCTGCCACTTCTGCGTAGTATTAGTCTATCAGCCGAGACTTGACTTGACTTGAAAAATTGACGTGTTCTACATATATTTTTTAATCGATGTCCGCTCCATATGTGCAGCATATGGGCCTACTAATTGAGAGATCTCGGCATATTTAATTTTCTACGCGGACTGATTGTTACTCGGTCACTCAACTCAATTTAGTTCAATAAGAGTCGGGATAGAAAGAATATGGCTAGTATATGACCAGTTGTTGCCTTCGAACGGTATCAATAAATCAACTGAAAAAACGCTACTCGTACTGAGACTTGAATCCGTGAGGTCCGTCACAGGAGCCAACAACGTTGACCTCTGCACATAAGGATGCCAAGTTTTTCTGAAAAAAAACCGGGTTCAAATGGACTAAAACAGTGTAATTTTTTTTTGGATGAAGGTGAAATTATTGGTCGAAAGCTTTTTCTGAAATTTCGGTCAGTCATTTTTAGACTTAATAAAATTAGTATTGAAGCAAATGTGAATGAAAAAAAGGATGCGCCACATGACAGGGTATATATAAAGTGACCATATGTCCCGTTTTAAGGTAGCCTGTCTAAAGTAGAAAGAGTCTTTTCACAGATGAATAAGTTGTGGACGACAGAAAAAACACAATTACAAGTCGGAGTCCTTAAAGCGATGTTGATAGTTAAAATAATTTTTAAAAAAACCTGCCAAGAATTCCATTCTTATTTAAACAAGCAAACCCAGTTATACTTAAGAAAATTTGTTCGTCAGAAAAATATAAATCAACATAATTTTTTTTCATATTTATATTATTTATTCCTGTTATTTTCTTTATCAACATTCCTTTTCTTAAAAAATAAAAATAATAATACATTTTTAGTACTTTTTCCACATGAGATTTATTTCATCAGGACCGATTTCGCTCATGACGAGCATTATCAACTCATGGCGACTATTTTTATTTAAGTAAGTAGTTAAGTAAGCAAAAGTTAAGTATGAAAACAATCCTTTTCTTTTTATTAGTACATAAAAACTATGAAAAAATACGTGTTTTCTTGAATATACATACTACTACGTAAAAATTGGTAGATGTCCCGTTTTAATGACAAAAATAAATGGTCACATTGGGTGTATATACAAACATATGACGTGAAATGCAAAGTGATATTGCTGTTTAAATATGTATAATGGAAATAAATATCTATGTATAAAACGTAGCTGAACAACAAATGCATGACTGTCGTTTCTTTATGAAGTATATCTTTTGAATCAGTATAAAGCAGGAAGTAATAAATATTATAATTCAAAGGTATCGAAGTAAAGGCTGCCTGGGTGATTGGTAACGGCGCACGGCATCCGCAAAAACATAGGAAGCTGCAGTGTGACGACTGCAGAGACTCCAATTACTCGAGTAGCGAGTAGTAAAATTTTAAAATACTCGAGTAGTTTCAGATGTACCAAAATATATATTTTTTATAAACATGACCGCTCCCAGCTTGGAGCAAACGGACTACTCACGGAGTTTATCTCAACATACGTTTTTCTACGAGAACAGCTTGTTACTCAGTTGCTCAACCTCTCATTTTCGTACATCTCAAGAGAGTACGGATGGAAAAGATACGGAGACTTGGGCAGGACTAGTGGTTAGCTAATCGCTGTCACTATGCGTCGCTCTTTAGGATCGCATAGGTGGGAAGGGATTTTTAACAACATTGGGTGTTTGTGTTGTATAATAAAAATTAGTCCATATAAATAGATGATTAATATGAAGACAAGCTTATTAAATTTCATGATTCAATTACATTTTATAAAACATATGTATATAAAAAATAATTGAGAATTAAATGTCTCAAATTTTAAATTGGTTCAAAGTTTTGTTTTAAAATCCACACGTAAGACTCAGTTAAGCGCAACGGTTAAACAATATATGTATACTTTTATGTTGTTCATTGTCAATACTTGGTGGAATGGCATTATTGAATAGTTGTTAATGAACTAGTTGTTAACGATCATTCATACTTAATTGATTTGTGATGTAACAGCTTGCATTGCTAAGAGGTCTTCAACATTTTAATTATAGTCTATTTTGCTTCAACTTATTTGCTTAGCTGTAATAACAATTGTTTGTCATACCTTGTGATTCTTGCTTAACTTTTGTGTAAATATCACTGTGCCGTTGTATTTATTATCAGTTGATAATGCTCACCAAGAGCGAAAACGGTCCTGATCCAATTAATTTTATGTGGAATAAGTAGGTATTAATAATGTGTTATTATTTTAATTTTAATATATGTATGTATATTTTTTAAATATGTAAATAAAATTTCGAAATAAATCTTCATTAATAAATTACAAGTAGCGAGTACTTGAAAAATGGACGAGTATTGCTCGAATATTCGATATTCGAATCGGAGTCTCTATTGACAAGATGAAAATGTACCATCGAGAGGTGGGGGAAAAAAACCAATTTCCTCAATCTGCACCGAAACGAAGGAGTAAAAACATCGCGGCGATCGCGTCACGCCGTCGCTTTTAATTTCGACTTTCTATCAGTGCGGCCGCATTTTTATATTTTCACCAACACTACTTTATCTGGCGATTATTAGTTCGGTGTTGCCAACTGGCTCATGCCATAAAATAATGAAGATTGATACCGTCGAATTGCGGCGTAACGCGCGGTCTGGAAGCCGAGCGGTCGACGCTATTTACAACGCGTTCGGTTGCGGCGGCCACGGGTTAGGATCTAGCTATCACTAATCATAGATAAGGATATCTAAAATGTTTGTATTTGTGAGAGTATCTCAGCTTACATGAATATTTCTTCTATATTCGTGTTAAGAAACAGTTAAAAAATGATTTGTCCATGCAATATAGGAAAATTAATTTCAAAATCAGCAGGTCAATTCAAGAAATAATTTCAATCAACGAGCAGCTTCTGTTGAAATGCTTCATTATAATTTCAAATAACTTTGATTATTCCACGTATTATGCTACTAACTGTGACACGTGTTTCGCCTCTTTCAGATGCATATTCGGACTTAAGTAAAGAGGCAAGATTGATTATAATATTTTAAAATGATAAAATTACAAAATGGAGTTTGGACTTTGTCTTTTATACGGGAATCAAGGAGGGGAGTTATAGGATCAAAACAGAGCAAACAAATAATTACACTACGAATGACGTAAGCATTATAAAATATTATCTAATTATGATGCTATATGCTCCACATTGTTAGCGGACATGGATGACAAAATAAATGTTAATAACATGTTTTATTAATTCACACTTCTCGATTTTGTGGAAGCAATGTTTATTATCAATCAGGTCGTTAAATTCATCAAATTTAAGTCTGCGCGGGGGTTTCATTCCGCTGCGCGGACGCAGCTTAGTCAGAACATTGGTCGTAACTGTGAAAACGAATAAACATTTAAACGGTTCAAAATTGCATATAAGTAGGTGATATTTTTCCACCATACGAATTATAATCCTAAATTATAATATTAAGAGGAGAAACGGTACGAGATATAGTCAAGTTTTGCTTACATGTAAATCCGGTGGTAACCGGACAAAACAGAACATGATAAAACAGAACATGACAAAACAGAACATGACTTTTCAGAATATTTTGGTTAGGTTAGGTTCATATTCTGAAAAGTCATGTTCTGTTTTGTCATGGAACCAAATCCGGTTAGTGGATTACATTTTTTTACGCCGGTATACCTAGAATTAATAACTACTATTAGTGACAGGAAGCAAACGACCTTTACGTTATCATAAATGCATTTAAATGTATTGAAACGTACAGCGTGATCTATTTACACTAAAACCTTGTTTTGTGCGATTTCAAAATAATGCGGTTATTTTTTAAATATATATTTTGGGACTATATAAACGTCCATGTGATATATCGTAATTAACAGCGCGTTGTTCACATACAGTACGTGCAATATCCAGTTTTTCACCTGTTTATTACAATGTGACCTTGACACGTACGTCCGCGTCCATGTTATGTTCCCATATTAAGTCATTCCTTTTTTTTGCGATTTTCCGCGGAACGGAAGTACGATTATACCAAGGGTTTAAAGTTAACACCATTTGATGCCATAACTGTACTGTATTCTGTTAATAATTCCTCAGTATTTGGCAACACTGATTAACAAATAACAAAAAATGAACTGACGGCTTCGCTCTTGCTGGAGATAAAAGTTTGACTGTGACGCGGACGATAAAACGCATCTAAAACAAAACGAGCCCACGACAAACGCGCGGCCACTAGCGTGTCGTCACCTGGGGGCAAAACAGTTAAAAAAAGTATTATACATGCATTCAATCAATGAAGTAAATCACTTCCAATCGACTGTCAATTCTTGGTAAAAAAAAACATTACATTTAAATTTGAATCGTTTGAATTGTGTACTTTTCCATTAGTTGTGTCGCAAACAACCCGAGTCTCGCCTTTCGGCATCTTCAGGCATTTCAAGTGCACGGATTTACTTGAACTGACCCGGGTCGTTATAATTCGATTTTGAAATGAAATTCCACCAATCACCTTTAGTCGTAATTCTTAATTATTGCATTTACATAAAACAAAACGCATTTTTTGTAATAATTCCACTAATTAAGAAATATGGAGACCGGTTACGATTTCTTCAGTTGATATTGCTCGCGATGCGCGAAACCGGTACTGATCTTCATAAAACTGAATTCATTTGTCAGTCATTTTAAGCAAAGTGTTAATAAAATTTTAGATAACTTTGATTATTCCACGTATTGTGTTACTAATATAATTATGACACTCGTTTCGCCTCTTTCAGACGCATCTACGGACTTACTATTGCAAAGTTTGCTCAAGTACAAAAAGGCAAAATTAATTCAAATGTTTTAAAATGATAAATTACAAAATGAAGTTCGGGATTTTTCCTTTTTACAGGGGGGGGGGCTTATAGAAACAAAGAGAACAAATAATACTACTAATTATTATAGCATTACAAAATTTTAACTAATGAGATGCAATCAATTGGGAAGGGTTAATCCCATTGGAAATAGATCTGTCACATTTCGTGGGTGTAGAAACATACGGGCG
Organism: Himalopsyche kuldschensis; assembly: GCA_028554975.1. Classification (NCBI taxonomy): domain Eukaryota; kingdom Metazoa; phylum Arthropoda; class Insecta; order Trichoptera; family Rhyacophilidae; genus Himalopsyche; species Himalopsyche kuldschensis. The sequence goes on from JAHFWI010000005.1 coordinate 7,768,497, forward strand.
TAACTACAAAAATGGCTGTTTTGAGTTAAATATGGCATTGTCATGCTCAAATGCAGTTCTATAAGATATAAACATATTAAACTTGTACGATGAGCGGTTTACCAGATATTGCTCGGTTTTTCTGCAAATCCGCAAGCACACAGTTCAAAATTGGAAACTGTTTTGCCATTTATCTCAGTTCGTTGTTTTTGTAGTTTCGCCCGTATGTTCCTACACCCACGATTTAAGATATTATTTAATAACACTTCTTTACTGTTAATACTTTTTTTAATTTGATTACGTGTTTATAATTCATAACTCATTACTTATATTCAGGGCTGTGGAGACGATAAAAAAGTTCGACTCCGGCTCCATCATTTACCAAAACCACGAATCCGACTCCAACATTGACCAAAAACACGACTCCGACTGAAAAAAGTTTAATATCGACACTTTTGTTTTCTAATTTTCCTAATTATTTCTATTCAATTAAATATCAACCCTGCCAATCCGGCCTTTAGCCAAATTTGACATATTATATGCAAAAATAAAAATTTCCGACTCCGAGTACGACTCCGGCCAAAGCCCCGCAACGACTCCGACTCCGGCCAAAAACCTCCGACTCCGACGCAACAGCCCTGCACATAACTCATAACTTAAATAATGATAACATTTTTCTATATCCGCTCCCTATTCGCAGCATCGCATATTCTCTGTCTCCTGCCTGAATGTTTGAATATTTAGGATGATTAATTTTGTCATGCCTAACTAACCACCATATTAATAATTATTGAATCTATGTACGTAAAAATATCATGCATTTTTATGCGCACGCCATTGCTATAATTATCATTACATAATAAATAATCATGTACATATTTTTTTAAATATCGATTTCGGAGGAGTCGATTGAACGACGGTGCAAGGGTTAGATTTGATTCCACTTTCGAACGTTTCAGATAATTTTTATGACTTTTTTAAAAACAAAAAACCCTGGTATTAAATTTATATTTGAACAATCGTGTAAAGATATTAAATTAATAAAATACAATTATCAGTAGGTACTACTTCTACATGTCTTATAAAATATGATCAAGACAAGCTTACATCATCGCGAGCATACATAAGTTGATAATGCTTGCAATGAACGAAACCGTTCCTGATCATTGTCATCGAATAATGCAACCTTGAATATAACATTGTAATGATGCAACCGCCCCTACTTCCCCTCCCCGCCGACACTAAATCGTTTCATACTCTTTTCCATCGCCATCTTTAACCTACTATTGAGTTAATTTTTGGTAATTAAAAACCCATTCGTGCACCGCAAAATTTATTGATTAAATGATGTGTGACATTTAATAACTTATTATAACCATATAAAACTAGGATGGTGGAACAGAGAAGAAGATGTATTGTGTACCCTATCTACAACGGTATATATAGAATAAGTAAATGCAGGTTTAAACATATTTCTGTAGAATTAAAATACATTGTTATTTTTTTCACCGTATTACCGCAATATTTATTGAACCCGTCCTAATCAGCCCCCGTAACCGCCATGGACGATTACTTTTCGCTTTCATTTTCCATCTCCGGACATTCCCAGAGGATGTGATCAGCATCCTGCTCTTAATTGCCAGATTACTAATCTACTTGATTTACTATTAGGTCCGAACGCTGCTTACAAACGTCCGCTGCCAAGACAAAATCCCAACTGGCGTGATGGTGACACAGTCGCTTATCACTGCGAGGGTCTCTGTCATCCACAGTCTATTGTGGATTGGGTATCGGATACTATTGCCACATGCATAACACAGTGTCATGTTGATAACAAACTGTTGATTGCATTTCGAAAAATGATTGTCGTTCGGTCGAATGTCACCGGCTCGAAATCCAGTAATGGCAGATTTTTTTTATCGATTTATGTTTGAAGTGCGACCATCTCACCACTCATCCTGTCCAAACATATTCTTCTATGCAGGGACAATTCATGCAATGTTGCTATGGTGCACTGATCCACTATTTTTATATAAAAATAAATCGTGTTCCCATAAAAATATTGAATGAAGCTATTTTGGGTGTGAATTAAGGACACACTAAAATAATCAAAATGACGAGATAACATATGTATATATTCAAATACACAAAACGAAATACCATAAAAACTGTAATGAAAACGATGGCTTCATCAAACTATTATTGAAAGCTCAAATTATATTTTGTAGTATGAAAAAAAAGTTCTCTTTTTCCGGAATCAAAAAAAAACAAATAAATGGTTGGTATAATTGTAATTTTTTACCATGCCCGCTCCAATGTGGAGCATATGGACTACTCGCGGAGCTTATCTCAAAATATATGTTTTCTACGAGAACTGCTTGTTTCTCAGTTGCTAAGTGTCTCTTTTTCAAAAAAAGTAGGGATTGAAAGGATACGAGGATCAGTACAGGACTAGTGGTAAGCGAATCGCTCTCGCTAGGGGCGCTTTTCGGATTGGGAAGGTGGGGAGGGATTTTTGACAACACTAACACCCATGCCGTCTAAAAGAATCAATAAATCAACTGAAAAAAATTAAGAACGAAGTCCGCAACGGTAGGCAACGACGTTGGCCACTGCATCATGAACCCGGCTATAAACCAATACCAGTCGACTCATTTCAAATTCCTTACGGGTGACTTAACAAATATTCAAGAAGCGCACAATAAATGTTTGTTGAGACTTTTTTTTATTCACATCCTAATTTTCTTGTCACCGGCCGCCAGAGTATCAAGCAATCAAGCTAGACGAATCCTCCATGCTTCCAACTCGGGAAACACTCATTACTCCCAGTTTCTACTCCGGGCTCCGCTCCAGCGATATGGTAACTATTCATCTATCGTGTCATATCAAAACCGTGCTTTATACACGGACCTAGTTTATTATGTACGAGTATATTAGGGAAAAACGTATATACTAATTTCAATTTTAATCACTGAATGCTTTATTGGGCTGCATCCGACAGATTCCGTCGGACCGATTGCGCGAGTCTCGTCGGTGTGTGTGCGTAAATGTATTTTTTGTTGTTAGTGGTGTGCGTCGTGGAAGTCGTAAATAAAAGTTGGAGTAGGCATGGTCTCTACTGCTCGCCTGTTGGTAGGGTGCAGAATGATGCATAGATTGGGGCGGAGAAGAGGGCCTGGCGGGGGAGGAGGACCGTGTACGTACTCCCCTAGGGTGACCGCAATTCGGCTTGGCACAGAGTGATCAAAGATTTTTATGTCATTTGAAAAAGGCTTTATGTACTGTCACGGCTTTTCGTTTTGAGTAAGCAAGAAAGTGATTTTGACGTATTTAAATTCGAGTCCACTTCCTCTATTGATATGTATCTTTGACACATAACGTAACATAATATTTTGGATCTAATGGCATTCATATCTTAAAACCGGCAAACATCGATATAGTCGAACCTAGGGGCCGAAATAGTCGACACTATTTTCAAATACAGTGGAACCTCGAGAAACGAGTTTAATTCGTTCCGTAACCATGCTCGTATCTCAAAGCAATTTTTTCCATTGAAATACCATTAATTCGTTCCAGCCCCAGTCGTAGAGCGCCATCTATGTTTTACGTATGGGATTTGTCGGTTGTGCGAAACAGACGGAGCGAAGTATGTTTTTTATAGTAAGTCTACAGCGTTTGACAGTCGAAGTAGAATCCAATACCAAAACAAATATACATATACGGATTTGCCACCAATACCTTCATATGCACCTCTCCATACAAACTCAAAGCGCACGCATTTGAGCTACTCGGCCGTTCCTCGTATCTCAAATGTTGCTCGGATTTCAAAGCAAAACTTCGCTTGCTCGACGGCTCGTACTCGCATGTTAAGGCACTCGTATCTCGAGGTACCACTGTATACTGTATGTTCATGCGATCGAATTGAATATTCAGCACATGCGTATTAAAAGAGGTAGATTTATTTTGTCGTTCATAATACTTCTTTTATTACGGCATTTTTTTTAAATGTGATAAAACACAAATGAATGGTCACTGCACCGGCCAAAAACCGGTTCGCAGTGATAAAGGCCTCGACCGGGCATCGAAGAGGTTCTCTCTCTGTCCCCCGCGTTCGCGGCTCGAGCAGTCGGGCCAGTCGCTGCCGACCGGCCGCCCTGACACTGACTGTCGGCTTACGTAACTCAACTCCAACGCTACGCCCGCCCGTTGTCGGATGCCAGCACCACTCGTCCACCACTGGCGTAACATTTGGACATTCTGCAATATCGCGAAGAGCATAGGTATTCGGCGATGAAAAGAAATCCACATAAACGCCAGTAACCGCTCTTTGCTGAGAAGGTTTAGGCCAGTTAGGAAGGGAATTGCGACGATCGAGTTCCATGGAATACGAATCGAAAAATCGACAATCAAAGAGGAATTTTACCCCTTGATAAAGCAAATGAGTATTTCGATAGCTCTCTCGGTAACGGCGACAGAAAGGAACACATAAGGCATAAGCACATCTTCAACATTTTAATTATAATCTATTTTTCCTAATATATACGGTGACAAAAATAGCAATGTATTATAATTCTACAGAAATCTCACCGTATTATAATGGAGTTCTACCAATTGAATGCCAACTCAATCAATCTATTTTGCTTCAAATTATTTACCAATAAATATATTATAAATACCAATTGTTTGTCATATTGTCCTTGTAATTCTTGCTTGACTTTTGTATAAAAATCGCTGTTTCGTTGTATTTCTTATCAGTTGATAAAGCTTGCTATGAGCGAAACCGGTCCTGATCCAATAAATTTTATGTGGAACAAGTACTAAAAATATTTTATTATTTTTATTTAATATAAAACAGTCATGTATCCTAATGTGCTGTTTTAAGGTTTTTTGGAGTTATAAAAAAGAAAGTGCGCATTGAACTATCTTTGTATCCACTTCTCCTCTCCACAGCTCAAAACAGGGAAAAATCGAGATACGTTTACAAGAAAAATAGACTATAATTAAAATGTTGAAAACCTCTTAGCAATGCAAGCTATTACATATAAAATCAATCGAGTATGAATTAACATTAACAAAGTTAAGGACATATTTTATATTAAACAAATAAATCAAAGAGCCAAAGCATCGACTTTAAAGATAATGAAAAAAAATTGCATCTGTTGCAAAAAAGGTAAAAAAAATACTGGTGACACCTGTTTTTTGGCTCTTCTGAAAAGTAAAGAAAAATAAGTTAACTGTCTCTCCTTCTAAGTGGCCGAACTATCCATCTTATATATTTTGCTGAAATCTGTTACACTAGCTTGCCGGAAAGTAAAGTTCCGATACTTAGTGCTAATATTGTAAATGAGGATGATTATAATTAGTAAAATTACATTGTTCGTTACAGTTCCTACGAGTTTCACCCGTTTAATGATACGTAATAAAACTGTTTTCGATTAATAAGTTAGCTCTATCCGTCCAAAATCATTTAATCATCATTAATGTCAACTGGTCGACTGTGATCAACATTTAGAACGAAAATGGGCGTAGAATATTTGAAATTTGTTCGTAAATAATACTGTATCATTTTGTATACCAGAAACAGCGAATTGGATTTGATCAATGAGTCTAAATGAGTCGTATAGTATCAAAAGTATGGCTATCCACTTTTCGACACGAAAAAGGTTTTGTTGGCTTTTTGAGATTTATTTATATTTCTCAATTTTGCAAACATCCCACAAAAGCCTGAAACTTAAAATTTGTATGAGCGGGGCCACATTGCAACATCACTTGGGATAACCCTGTGGTTGGTCAAACTATGATTGACCAAACCATTATACCTCTAATAAGAATAATAAAACATTTTTAGTACTTATTCCACATAAATTTTATTAGATCAGGACCGGTTTCGCTCATGGCAAGCATTGTCAACTGATAAGAAATACAACGAAACAGTGATATTTATAGAAAAGTTAAGTAAGAATTACAATGTATGACAAACAATCGGTATTACAACTAAGCAAATAAATTGAAGCCAAATACAAGAACAAAAGACTATTATTAAAATCTTGAAGACCTCTTAGCAATGTATGTTATTACGTCAAAAATCATTAAAGTATGAATTATCATTAACATAAAAATTTTGTTTCCAAAGTCGTCAACCGTTCTGATTTTGACACCAACCATCATTTTCTTAAACGTTTTTATACCACATGTACATAATTTGTATACAAATATTTTATTGCTAGCCATATACACTATGGCCAGAAGAATAATGTGGCAGCATTTGTCCAGTTTCGAAAAATATTGGACAGGTCGTCCACTTTTAATACTATACGACTCAAATAATAAATATACTACTTCATAATATAACATTCACTGAACGCGTTCATATAAAAATATATAGAATGGTTAGTTGTATTCATATCCAACGCTCCCAACATGTGTAACTTAGGGATAGAAGGATAATGTACAGGACAGGACTAGCGGTTAGTTAAATTCGTTAGAATCAGATAGGTGGCAATAATTTTTTGAGATATCACAGCCAGCCATGTAATCGAACAATCTATGAACAAACAAATCAATTTATCGAACTGTGCAAATTATAAACTGTGAGCCAATGACGTTGACCACTCGACCACATCACCCGTTTTTTTTATATATATCGCTTCATATTAATTGCAAGATTTTTACGACGTGCTCTTATGCTGTTGATTGCAGATAAATACATACTGCCGAATCTTCTCCTGTTGTAAGTGTTTGAATTTGTGATTTTTTTATACATTGACGAAATATAATTGTAAGAGAAAAACGCAATATGAAAATGAATATTAAGTCGGACTATTTCATAGCTCTTATGTTTTGTTTATGCGACATTTAGATTTTTCAATATGCTACATTGAACATTCGATGAGTTTGTAATTAATAATTAAACAAATCAAAAAATACAAAAGTTTACCTCATGGTAAATATCCCGCCTAAACATTACAATTAAGCAGGGCTGTGGAGTCGGAGTCGTACTCGGAGTTGGAAATTTTGAAAAGTTTGAACATTATATTTTTGCATTTAATATGTCAAATTTGGCTTTTGGCCGCATTGATAGGGTTGATATTTAATTGAATACACATAAATAGGAAATTTAGGGGGAAACAGTGACGATCTTAACCTTTTTTTAGTCGGAGTCGGAGTCGTGTTTTTGGTCAATGTCAGAGTCAGAGTCGTGGTTTTGGTAAATGTCGGAGTCGGAGTCGGACTTTATTTCACCGACTCTACAGCCCTGCAATTAAGCTTATATTACACTATAATATATTTAGAGTTCTTAATGTGTTACTAGTTATGTCTACATTGAAAAATTTACTTGTCATATACTGTATGAAAATTGACATCGTCTCCGGTTAGCTATCATGTTCATCGTTTGTCAAAAATAAACGACATTTATAAATTCACGATAATAGAGCCCATTTTAAATGCCACTGAAAACTGTTAAATAGGTCCACTTTTACCGTTAGCCAAACATTTTATTTTGTCTGTAGTCGAGTCGCCAACATCTTTGGTTTCAGTTGCCGTGTTCCCAGTATCCCTACTACAAATCTCAGTGCGGATTAAATTGATAATAAACAGCCAAACCTTACCTATTCTTTATATTGTCCAGGACCGGTTTCGGTCATCGTGAGCACTATCGACTGATGATCAGATAATTGATAATATTAGCGATGAGGGAAAACGTTCCTGATCTTAATATGTGGAAGTAGTATTAAAAAATGTGGTTTATTATTAAAAAACGAAAATGTAAATTATTTTTTACAGTCACTCTGCACTTCTCAATACTGAATATTTTTATGAGAACTGGTTGTTAACGAATAAAATACTACTTTAAATCCTCTTATTTTTGTATTAAAAATATTTAAGCGCGTGTGATGGCTCTTGGCGAGTCTCGGAAGAAGAATATTTAAGACAATGTGAATAACAATAAGGGTCAATTTTAGATAATTTAATTTTTTGAAGAATCGTAAACATGAGTTGTTTGCTCTTCCAAGGAGTAGAACCAGCCTGCCAATGGGGATGCTACGGGGAAGAATAGCTTTAGTGATTTTTAACGAAATTGCTTCGAATGTTGACATATTTCACATTCACATGCAGTGTGTTCAGACGAGTACTATTGTTTTGTGTATTATAGTTGATTTTGTCGGAACTCACTCGGTTGACTTCTTTGCCAATTTCCAATGTATTTTTTTTCGTTCACTTAATAAACTTATAATTTGTAATTTTTGCAGTGTACAATTTATAAATAAATAATTCAAGATGTCGATAAAAATATTATTTTTTAAGTAAAAAATATCACCTTACTATGAGATGACACGCATTATTCAAAACGAGTCGAAATGTGAGCGTAAAGGCAGGTAGATTTTACAAAGCGTTCCCCGATCGTTATGATGAATGATTTTTTTACTGCCAAAAGAAAGTAGAAGCTGTGCAAACGGAGATGATCATACAAAACACAACTATTTCCACTTAATAACATCTTGGATTTGTAGGGGCGCACGATTTCCGCCCCCCTAATTTCACAACGCATATGGAAAGAGACTGTAAACCAAACAGTAATACGTCAACACATTCTAAAAATTCATATACTTTGTTTCATTTTATTTCACTACACTCTCTTTCACTGCGTAGTGAAAATCCTCTATAATCACCCACCGAAAGGGAAAGGTATAGTATAGTTTGTTGCGCGACTCTGCGGTTTCAGACGGGGGAGAGCGGGGTGGAAGGTGGCCCTTTTTTGAATGCGCATGTGCAATGTTTTTGTATGAACGTATACAAAGAGTTAAGTCGTATACCATGTTGCATGGGGGAACCATCATCAGTCGTCCAAATACCGTCTGTTAGGTGGCATGTATGCGCTCCCTTAAAATGAGATTGTCTTTTCTATGAGATTAAAAAGTCTCTATTTTCAATTAATTTGTCACTATCCTCACTAAGTAATTAGATGCAGTTATGCCGATATAAAAATGCACAATATTATGTGCATTCGATCGGAAATCAGACAAATAATTAGTCACACCGTAGAATAATTTGAACATTTCACCATAAAATGTGGATTTCCTAGTGTCAATTTATTTGATGATAGCAACAAATCGTCGTTAGAACTTGGCCTCTTAGGATAGAAAGAAACGTATCTTGATGTTAACCGGTTTTGAGTTATGATTGCAACTAGATGCAAAATACAATAATATGTTGCTATGTGTGTCAAAGAGAAATATCGATAGGAAAAGTGGATACGAAGATAGTTCAATATGTATCTATTAACATCACTTTAATGTACATAGCTATACTACATCTTAAAGCAGCACATAAGAATAAATAACTATTTTATATTTAACAAATATATCAGAAATCCAAAGCATCGACTTTGTCTCTGTTAAAAATGATTATCGGTGAAATTGTTTAAGCTCTCCTGAAAATTAGATTAAATCAGAACGGTTTCAACGTATCTAAGAGGCATAACTATCAATAATTATCAAAAGCTGAACATTTGACTGTTAAATGTTATCTGAAACAGTATCGCCAAGAAACTAAGCATTGTCAACAGTCGGTGTTTCGTAGTACGAGCCTGAAAAGGTTGTTTCAAATCTGTGTTATTGTCCTTTCCATTTTACAATTTACACTTAGGTGTGATGTACCTATTCCCGAAAAGACATATATTTGGAAGACTTTGTCAAAATGACACTTCAGTGATTAGATATCTAATGTCTGGCGCATTGGCAATATACTGTAACGCATAATATTATTACCGTTACTGTAACCGAGTGGTAGACGCTCGAGGGCATTCTTCGTATTCATTTGCCAGGTCACAGATTTAAATACCTGATCCTTATGATCGATTTATAGATTTGTGCCCAACGACAAAAACGTCTTTGATGTTTTACTTGGAATCTATGATCCTAAAAAGGAAGCTTAGGTTCACCGAATTGCCGACTAAATGTATATCTTTATATCCAACCTTCCTATCCTTACCTACAGTATCCGAATTGGGATATACATATATGTATTATAACTGTCCATAGAGAGTTCATGTGAAACGATTTAATTATTAACATAAAACAATAAGTATCTATTCAATATTTTCAAAGAAAGGTGTGTATTGACAAAGCAAAGACCGAAATAAGAAAACAAAGATCTATTTTTTGCTTGTTATAATGTATTTATTGTTATTATTATAATTATAGATAATCGCAGTAAAAATAATTACTGTATTTATTATGTTCAACAATTTTTCATAGCAGAACAGCGAGCGTATAACTCCCACACGTTTCAATATCTTTCACACAGCTATCAAATAAATTACTTCGTTTTCCGTGTTAGATTAATGATAATACGTACGTATATAATTTAAATTTACCCTCTGTTAGTGAGTGATATATATTTGAATCAAATAACATACTAATTTTACAAAAAAAGATTCAAATGGTTATAAATACCGTATTAACCTGAATAACGCGTAATTTTTTGACCCACAATATACAGTAGTACACTGTAAGCATTTTCCAGCCATATTTGTTTCCATATCCGCTCCCTATTCCTATATTCTCCCGTCAACTTCCTTGCTTCCTCTCATGTAATCCTGTCAGTACATCCTACAAATGGTCATCAGTTGGCCTTCAGGACGACGGTATTAAGCCGATCGGTAGAAGTGACAGGATCCAGGCTCCCATGGGGCATCCGCAGTACATTGTCCGTCACAATTGCATCAAATTACCATATGCAGCGTCTCGAAATAAGAAGAAGTTTATTCTCAATAACAAAATACGAAATGAATTTGTGGTTATTCAGGTTTCAGAACCGATACGTTGTATAAATTAATACTTTGATATTTTTGTTGCGTTAAGATAAAGGAGTACTACCAATTCAATCGAGATTTGAAAAAAACTTAATCTCAACGAGATTATTTTTAAGCAATCTTGACATAACAGATTGTAATCACACGATGCGAAATAAACGTTACGATTTTAATACATATCATTCGATGTTTATGAAACATATTCAATTAAAATAATTGTCATTAACATTCATAGTCTCAGGGCAAGATTTATATCGGGGCGTACCGTATTTAATACATAAGAATTAAAGTAATGTGTTTCAATCCCAATTGGGCGAGGACAATAACCATGCCAGTGGTTTTTAGGCCTAAATCTGGCCGCCCGCGCCTCGGTCTTGCCAATTTTTTTCTTCAACGGTTTTTTACGCTGGCCTGCGATACGTAGGTACTGCATTATAATTTGTTACCCGGGGCACGTTTAAAAAAGTACTCTACACTTTTCTGATAATGGGAAACGATAACAGAAATAATAATCGGCATGAAATACTACACGGGTCATAATATTATGCCCAGTATGACGTGTTGGGCAACAGTTTGTTAAGTATGTATGAATGTTTCAACAATGTAAGGATTATAAGAAGAGACCACGGTTAACACTTTTGCTTTGCCACGTCGACACCTTAATTTGAAAAAATTCTTACTGCTCTTGACACCGTTTTGACATATGAGCGTTTGAAGTTTCGATTGATTAAAATTCACTTGTAACAATGAGCAAGTAAAAATGTTTCAAATTACTTTTTTTAATTTATTGATTGAGTAGGCATTTACTTGGTATACATAAATTATTTTATATATTTGTTGATAGCTATTTCGGCTTACGCCTTCGTCAGAACTATGTTTTAAATGTTAGATAGCTTATATAAAATAATGTATGTAGAACTAAAATACATTGTTATTTTTCTTACCGTATTACTTATTTTAAGCATATTTTTTCACAACTCTTTCTGAGAAATAATGATGATAATAAATAATAAAGAACTTTGTCAAATAAATTTAGTAAAAAAAGTGTGCAGATACAGTGCAACTCTAGAATTCTGCTAACTCCGTTATTCAACCATAGATAGTTCTGAAATTCATATACATATGTATATGATAGAATGCGGTAAATACAAGCTTTTCCAACCAAAAGGTCATTTTAGGCAAAAATGTAAATTATAACCTTTTCAAAGTAAGGTAAAGATGTAGTAGCGATAGTAACTTGAGCCATTATAATTAATTGAATAAAGTGACGGACAGCCAGGGTTCGAGTCCCTCTGTACGAGCAGATTTCAGTCGATGCTGTTTTCCAAGGCAAATGTTTGTGTTGTTAAAAATACCATTCCACCCCTCCGATTCCAAAAAGCGGTTCTTAGGAAGAGCGATTAGGTAACCACTAGTCCTGTTCTAGTCCTCGTATCCTTTCAATCCCTACTCTCTTCGGAAAAGATACATACAAAGCAACTAATCAACAAGCAGTTCTCGAAGAAAAAATATGTTTCGTTAAAATCCGTGTGGAGTCAATATACTCCAACTTGGGAGCAGACATGGTAATAAAATGTGTTAAGGGTACAGTTTATTTATATTTGCAGCGTAACAATAATTTTTAATTTGATATACCTAAGTACAGTAATACGACAAACCGTGTTTTCTTTCGGGCAGTCGCATGAAGCCTCAGTCAGTTCGTTTGATTTTGTTATCAAGCTTTTATTTTAACCAGCGACGGTGGTGACGGGGTGCTGGGGGGTGCAAAGGGAAGATTAAACTATTTTTCCGTACTACGGAAGAGAAACAGTTGGTATTGCGAACATCTAAATTGAAAGTACATGCTATAAAAGTGTTTTAAAATCCAATGAATAGGAAAGAACTCTTGCAAAATCGGTTGAATCTTCCTTTGCACCCCCCAACACCCCGTCACCAGCCTTCACTGATTTTAACCATGTCCGCTTCCAAAGTGTAGCAAACGACTACTAATGGCGCTTTGTGCGTTACAAACGAAATTCTTTAACATTTACTTGTCAGGCGATCGCTCAATCTTTCTGAGCAGAGATGGGATAAATCAGTGATGCACAACTGATTAAAATATCGATATTTTTAGTGTACTATATAAAATTGAAAATTTTATTGTTTTCTTTTGTTCTTCCATAGTCTAGAATAAGTTCTGAAGAAAAAAGGTGATTAATATTTGTCATTGCGGGCCGCATGACATGCCATTGAGGGCCGCAGGTTGCGCATCACTGTGATAAGTCTATATCAGAGTTTGGGTTAGATGCGACTTTTCAGTTGGATCGAAATGATTTCTTTTACTGTCTCGCATTTTATCGTGCAAAGGTTCCACTCCACTGGTATAAACTAATCGCGATATTAAATGTATGTATATTCATAAAACTATTAAAAGAAAAAGATTGCTTATTGAAGAATGCCACAGCAATTTTTACTCGGAATCAATTCAAATATATATGTATATATGTAAGTTCGTCATGAATTTTACGATCCTTCGTTTCGGCGCTCGTGTAACGTTCATCTGTTGGTGGTATTTGTTTGGTTCAATATTATCCACATATCAATGAATTTTATTATAAGTGATTTATATTTTTGTAAAAGATTTGCAGAAAAAAAACTATTTTAGCCACGTCTTACAGCACGGATGCTGTATTGTATCGTGTTAAGAATGGCAATTATCATGGCATGTATTTAATGGGTCAGTAACTAATTCAAGTTTTGGTCAGTTAAATAAATAAATGGTCAGTTAAAAATCAAAATGGTCAGTTAATATTATAAACGGTCAGTTGTCATTGTATCAGTGTGAATGTGGTTCGGATAATTAATAAAACGGTCAGTAATATATTTTAATGGTTAGTTATTTATTAAAAATTCTTAGTATTTAATTTAAATAAGCTATTTAAAAAAAATGATAAGTTTTAGTTTGACAGCTTGTGAATTTTATCAAATATGGTCGTAATGTGCAAATTTATGAATTTTTCTTTTTATTTTAACTGACCATTTATTATTTTTAACTGACCGTTTTAAGTATTTATTACTGACCTTCTTAAGTATTTATAACTGACCATTTATCGAATTAGAAACTGACCAAATAATTAGTAGTCAATTATCATCCCAGTGGTGTATTACCCCATAATCGCAAGAGGTGGGAGCTCGGGGCCACCAAATCTCGGGGGTCCTCAAAAATAGCTTCTTTATACCACACATAATACGTTTTGAAAGCGGAAAAATATGTTCGACGCAAAGTAATTGACGGTAGTAATATTGAATGAACGATGCGTCATTCATTAATCTTAACGTACGGTGTGCGGGACAGCTGGGTACTCATTCTGATTTTTTTTCTAGTGAACTGCGGGGAATACCGTTCATTGTTCGAATTACAATTTGAAGAAACGACTCAAAATGACATCAACACAACAATATATTTGTGATTATTTGAATCTTGAATAAATTTTACCAAGCTTTTTTATCATTCAAAAAGAAGGCCTACAAAACTGTATTGCGCCTGTGCAGTGACGGCTGGTGACGGGGTGTTGGGGGGTGCAAAAAAAGATTCAACCATTTTTGCAAGAGTTCTTTCCTATTCATTGGATTTTAAAACACTTCTATAGCATGGACTTTCAATTCAGATGTTCGCAATACCAACTTTTTCTCTTCCGTAGTACGGAAAAATAGTTGATACTTACACAGCACCGCGTCACCAGCCGTCACTGCGCCTGTGGCCTCCCAAGTGCTTTGTCTGCCACTAGCACCCGAAGTGTTAAAGCCATTGCCGGTTTCATTCTAAATGCCTCTGTGATAAAACAATAAGAAAACAGATGCTACGGCATGATTGGTATTAAAGTTAATCACAAATTAACGAAACACGTGTAGCATATTTTAAATACTATCAATTTGTTAAAAATACTAAAACATTTTTAGTATCTATTGCTCATAAAATTTATTAGCTCAGGACCAGTTTCGTTCAAAGCGAGCTTGTAACTTGCGTAGTATAGTAACTACCTTGTAAGTCTTGCTGGTCAGTTGATAATGCTCGCTATGAGCGCAACCGCTCCTAATACATCCGAGTAAGTATAATGCCATTCCATAGTGAACACCTTAAAACTGATCAAATATAGCACAAAGTGAACTTCGAATAAAAAGTGCAAATTTTCTTCGACAAGCATGATTTACAGTTGCAAATATTTTGGATTGGTATTTGTTGTGCGACGATTAAAATAGCGTTAAAAATAATATTCTTGCCAACAAATAACACACTTCATATTGTGCAAAGAAACTGTGATTGTTAACTGTTTGGTATTTAATATTCATTGTTTCGCAACGCTCTGCGTTACAAATTATTTGGCTCTAAAACATGCAATTAATATTATAATGTACGAAACGAGTTTAATTAGACAAATGAATGCGAACAATATTATTAAATTGGCCACCTGTTTCTGGTTGAACGAAAACGATATTCGATTATTGTTTTTTATTTTTATGTTGCAATATAAAGGTGGTGGTATCGTAATCTATTTTATTTAAGAGGACAGGGTGATTAACCCTGCGCCTCCGAGGCCTGAGTCACGTGGGCTCTACAGGTTGGCTCAACCCGGTATTTCTGTCGGGGATTTCCTTCCCTTATCCAGAAGACCGGTTTTGAGGCGCCGGATGGTTCGCCTTTCGCCCCCTGCTGTTAGCTACAGCTAAGCTGCATTGCCTCTTCTATCAGAATCTTGGAGGCACCGTGTGGCGGCCATATGATCCAAATAGGGAGCGGATATGGGGAAAAAAATAATACATACGGATAGTTAACCTCAATTATATTGATGCACTTTACAAATTATATAGGCACAATTTTTTTCACTAGTTGTAAATAATATTAATCACTACGAATAGTAAATATTATTAATCAAAATATTCAATTTCAATCACTACTGAATATAATTTATTAGCACATATATAACTCGTATTCATGACGCTCGTCGTGTCGTCATGGGCATTTTGCGCATACCGTGAATTTTCGGCTGTCGGTGATGCGCGCGCATCTTAAAATTTCACTCTCATAAATTTTCATAGCGCGCCTAAAGAAGTATTACTTCAAAAAATATATTAAGGACGAATCTCAAACTCCTTTTTTATGATAATAATGCATGCCAAAAAACCATATCAAAATTGTTAATACGACATAATGTCTTTATTACTACCGAAGTTAAAATAATAAGGGTATTTATCATGTGGTAATTATCAAAACTGGTCAATTCCTTTTTTAACTGCCAATTTTAGATTGAGACCTTTTTTCTTCGCATGAAAGTATTTTTTTAATTTAAAACATATTTTTAAAATATTTCTAGTAAACACAAACTTACGAGGAAAAATAAATGAAAATATCTCACTTTCTCAGTTTGTCAGCAAATAGATTTGAACAAATTTGAAAACTATCCCCTGATATTTGGATCAATGCACATTTGGAGATCAAAAAAATTCAAGACTAAGTTTTTTTTTACTATTTTTATGAGTTGTAGATTTACATTCAACGACTTATTCAAAAAAGTGAATTAGGTTGCATTAAAACTGACTATTTTTCCATGAATATGATTTATTGTGTGCCATGTTTACTAGATAGATAAAGCCAACACCGTGTTCGGATAAAATATCCAAGGCCGTGTGTGTTGTCACATAGGATATTTTGGTGTTGCACAATTATGGAAGCCTGCACATGGAAGTTATTTCAAGTCAGTATATTTAGGAAACGAAATAAAATATTCTCATTGAAAATATTGCGTCACATGAAGAATAAAAGTCCGAATCCAATGGTGTAAATACTGTAACTAACTCATTTTGGCCAAACACGTCATATCGGAGATAGTGTGCGGGAAATGACGGAATATCACAATTGAAATGATATACTCTTTATAAAAGTTTATCGGTAATAATTATTCTAATCATGACTATCAAAATACACAACCAGTGTCACCCAAGTCCGGTGTGTTTGTGCAAAACGTTTGAGGAAGCCTGTATGTAATAAGATCGATCATTAAAGGCATTCAATACAAACAATGGGCAGTTTACTCCGAACAATACGGAATATTGTTTACTATACTAAACATGCAAGATATCGCCATTTGCTATGCGTAACGTGTCGCAGGTAGTACTTAAATATCAGAGACCGGTGCCATAACGTCGTAAGTACATTTTTTTAAATGTTAGAAAAAGATTTTTAATTTACAAACGCTGCTATATGCATGGACGTCCGTGATGTTAACAATCCTTAAAACGGAACAGAGAGAGTCCATTCCGAACTCCATATTCCTATTCATATCATCCCTGAAAACAGTTGTTGAACGACTGAATAAAAACCACTTTTTGTGGGACTAAGTTTATTAAAACTACAATTTAGAATTTCGACTAAAGGTGCTCGATGGAATTTCAATATAAAATTTGTGCCGTTTGAATTTTGTAATTTTCCATGATTTCCAACGATCCGGGTTTCGCCTTTCGGCATCTTCATGCATTTCATGCGCATGAATGTACTTGAACTGAGTTCAAAAGCTCTTGAAATGCCTACCAAATTCAAGCGATTCAAAAAAAGTTTATTGAAACACTCAATCAGGATTAATTTTCTAAGATCAGGACCGGTTTAAGCTCATCGCGATAACTTTCAACTGGACCATCGTCACTATGAACGAAAGTATGAACCATCGTCAATTGGAACAAAAAAAATGAAAATGATCGCGACGAGCGAAACTTGCCCTGAACTTAATAAATTACTTTTGGAATAAGTACCTACAAAATATGTTTTATTATTTTTTAATATTTTTTTTGGTATTTATTACTATTTATTTATAGGACAAAATACAAATCATGGCATTACAGCTGACGCGAATGCGCTATGCATATATGATGCTTTTAAACAAAGTTTTGACAATTAACACCTCAAAAGTGCTCGATCAAGATTCTCCAAATTAGTCGGAGAAATATTGTATATGAAAAGAGGATTTATCTTGCAACATTAACTATTGAATTCAGTAAAACGAGCAAAAATTACTTGATTGAATTGCTCGTCTAACATGGTAAGGAAATAGTAAAATAAATATTGGAAAACAACATCAGTTCACAAAGACTTGGGAGTCCACACTAAAGAGACTACCGAGAGTACCGAGTATGTTAAGTATGCTTGTTTAAAAACAATTGCAATTCAAACCTGGCTTTATCCAATTACACCAAGCAACGTTGGTTCAATGAACTTGAAATCTGACCTGTGTATGCAAAAACACAATCGGTCAAATCCTTGTTGTTTAGGAATCTCGGGTGCTTACATAGATGAAATTGAATAGCTTCCGATTGTAATATTAACAAGCTTCAGTACTGAAGAGTTTTTTTTTAAATAGAGCCCATTGATTTTATGTATCGATTTTAATCAAGTAACTGAAAACGTTACCGTGCGCATAAAGTTTTATGACAAGAATGCGTTTAGCATAATGCACTGTTTTTTTTATAAATTGGGTAAAACTTTTGAAGTACTGCAGCTTACAACTGTTAGAATTATTCAGAATCACAAATTTTCCATCTAAAAATCTGCACTGTTACTCAAGTTGACTTTAAAAAAACTTAGTTAAAATTAAACAGAAGTGACCAGGGTTGGTTGGCAATGCCAATGACCCACTGTTTTTACTTACCCTCAAAAAGAATTTCGATTCGTATGATGATGGAAAGGTCCAAATAACCTTATCGCTCGAGCAACATTGTGGTTAAGAATTACGTTTGCCAACCTGTGGTTCGCAAATCATTGCAACAAAATAATTAGGGCCAAGAAACCACTGGCCGATTAAAATTAAATGCAGCAAAAATTATTGAAACCTGCCCAACACCAATAATGATTTCGATCTGACATTAAAAAACCACGTTTACTCCCAATGTGGAGCACATGGAATCCTTGCGGAAATTATCTCAATGTATGTTTCGAGTCAGGATTGAAAGGATAGTAGGACTAGGCGGGACCATTGGTTAGCTAATTGCTCTGCCTGTAAGACTGTAAATTTATTCACGTAGAGGCTCGAGGTTCGTCGCAAAAGCCAACGACGTTGCCTACTGCACCATGGACCGGGCAAACAATATAACGTCGCTTGCTTTAAGTTGCAAGTTTAATGTCACGCAAAATGGAAAGTATGTGGTTTAATTTGAAATTCGTTTACATCAAATTTTCATAGCAATTTAACTTCGTGATCTACTTTTATTTTTGTATATAAACGATACAAACTGTTTACTGCGCGTCAGTTCAAGAACATCCGTGCACTTGATATGCCGAAATGAGAAACCCGGGTCGTTAGCGAAAAAGCTCATGGAAAAGTACAAAATTCAAACAATGCAAAAAAAATGGAACTTGAATAAAAAAAACACATAAATAAGCAACAAGTAATAATAAAAAAAAATCTCATATACATACAATGTTGGTGTTTTACGAAATACAAAATTGTAATTTTAGTGATCCGCAGGCCGCTTGTTTAGAATCGCACGCATTGTTCTGCGCGAGTTTTTAATTCGAGCGGTAAAAAAAAAGTTTCACTCAAGAATGTGTAAATTGAAAACGAAAATGTTTAGTACTGTAAAAAATAATATAAATATGTGGCGAGTCCAATGACCGCCACCCCGCTGCATAATGGACCACGGGAACTTATGTATTGCGATATCACGGCACGTTTCATTTGTAGTTACGCAATCTAACTTGCAATGTAATTATGCATAATGTAAAGATAAGAGTCTCCGTGACTTTTTACTTTTCAATCGGTTCATTGATTTGTATCTAAAGACATGCATATAATGTTTGTTGTCAGTTTTCAGACACTCCCGAATGAATTTATTTTGTAATCATAAAATGTATTTATTTCATATAATTATATAATAAAGAATTGAAAAACATTTTCGTCAAAAGTAGTCGACGGTAGAATATGCTTTAAATCAGAGATGCACAAACTGCGGCCCGATAAAACAAATATCAATTTTCAATTTTATGTACACTACAACTATCGATACAGTCAGTATTCACTTTTACCCATGCGGCCCTCGAATTATCTGAGACTTGATTTTTCTTCCAAAAAGGTTGGGAATCACAGCTTTAAATATTGTTCAACCAGCTGCTCTGTTGTGAACCCAGCATTTGTAAATTAAAAATTAGATTTAATATAAATTCAAATATACTATCAATCAAAATCAATCCAAAATAACATATGTATTGAATCAAAAGCGTCGATGGAATAGAACTTTTTTAAATCTAATAATCGAATATCATTTTTTTTAAATTTACACTAAAAATATACATGAAATACATTGGTTTTAAAATGTTTACTTTAATTTAGTGATGCACAGCCTGCGGCCCACAGGCTGCATGCGACCCGAAATGACATGCGGTCCAATGTGACAGATATCAATCACCTTTTCTGTATTAAACTTTTCACGGACGATGGAATAGCAATACAGTGGAACCCCCAATTACACTACTCCAAATTACGCGCTGGCTTGAAATATTCTTCGCAAATCACCCAAATGAACGGTCACATTTACAAGGCAATTAGTAACAAAATATTTCGTCCATATTTTATTTGCAAAACTAAGAGTACTCTCTAAGTTTTGCATTTTTCGCATAACATGTATGACATTCACTCCCCAAATTACACTACTCCAAATTACACGGTCCCGACTTAAGTGTAAATGGGGGATTTTTCTGTATCACATATTCACTAAAAATAACAATAATTTAATGAATTTTACCCATGCAGGCCTCGAACAATCAAAAAATTGAACCTTCTGACAAAAAGGTTTTTCATCACTGTTGCAAAGTAGTACAAATAAAAGTCTTTTATTTGTACCAAGTTAAATTTAAAAAAAACTAACTCGTAACAAGCTAGTCGCCACTCTCCTATAATACTTTGATAAACTCGACCTATATTATACTTTTTTTTATTGACTCAGTAGGTCAAGCCGAATTGATAAAAATTGGTAAAAATTAAGTAAAATCACAGTACACAATGCGCGACCGTGGGACGGCCAAAGGCAAACAGACGAAAACAGTGCGCCGCCGATGCAAATAAATGGGACAGCAATAGATACATTTTCTTTTATTTTTTCGTATTGTTCGCGAGATTCTCTCACGAGCAATTTAACACGTTCGTTTTTCATTTTTTTTTCAACCGGTAACAATGTGGCAGGCTAACTGGACTGTGTAAATCCGACATAATGCACGCAAAACAAATTATTTATGGTGCTTACTTCTTTCGAGTTTGCGAACCTTGCTTTATTTTACGGTAGGTATTCCATTTTCAAAATACTTTTATTTAACTGACGCTCACCAGAAGTAACTTATGTGCAGATTTTTTAAAGCCATGTCCGCTCCACTTAAATGATTGAATATTACATCACTTTTAACCTGTAAACTGTCAATTATTTTTGTTGGGTAAGGCATGAAATTTAAATAAATTTAACACTTCATTTTTCTTACTAGTAAATCAATATATAATATTACGTTGGCGAGAAATAGTTGTTAGTCATGCCTACAATTCCATAGATTTTGTCAATCGCCTTTTGTACCATATACAACAATAATCACATTATTAAAGGCGGACAATGTGACTTAACGAAAACCGGTTGTTAGTCATTTCTACAATTCCATAGATGTTTTCAGGTCGCCGTTCACATCATAGACAAAATTAATCACATTATCACAGACGGATAAAGGAACGGCGTCATAAATGAACTCTAGCCATATCTGTTTAAAGTGATGCACTAAGGTGAAATACAGAGAGAGAGAGAGAGAGAGAGATACTAAATAGCATCTCATAAAGATGTCCAATTTATAATTGTCATTATTTCTGCACCAGAGTGTTGGGTAAGTGTTCCTGTGACACTCATGGCAATCATTTGAAAGCGCTCAACGCTGTTGTGTAACGTAGAGCACAACATAATTAAAAAGACTACTCTTTTACTTGTGATTCGACATAAAAATAAATGCAAAAGAACAAGTGGTCAACATCGTTGCTTTCGATTTGAGTGCTCGAACGGGTTCGAATACCAGTAATGAATGACACATTTACAAACAGTGTGTGATGTCTAAACTCCTTCACACCCATGCGGTGCCAAAACAAGACGCAGCGAGAGCGGTCAATCCTCATAATCTCATTCTAACAGGGCTTTGGAGTCGGAGTCGAAGTCGTGGAGTCAGGGTTTTTTGGCAAGAGTCAAATATTTTGAAAAGTTTGAACTTTTTATTTTTACAATTTTACTGATAAACATATAATTAAATACACATAAATAGGATATGGTCGATAAAATCAAATTGACCTAATTTCACCTTACTTAAAGATAGGCCTATAACGGCTATATGGTTTCTGTTTTGGCCGACTAATTGTAAGAAATGCATTAAGCCGGGCTGTGGAGTCGGTGAAAAAAATTCGACTCCGACTCCAGCATTTACCAAAACCACGACTCCGACTCCAACATTTGTCGGTCTCTGTGGTCTAGTGGCAAGAGCTTTGTCCTAGCGATCAGGGGACCCGAGTTCAATTCTCGACAAGGTTAGATTTTTTCAATTGAAAAAAGTTATCTTGGCCTGTGTGTATGTTATTTATCGTTGATTTTGTGCACAACTGATTCATTATTTATCATCGAGTTAATCTCGTATGACTTTCACGATTAAGAATATTTGGCGCATTGGCGTAAGCTGTAATGCCAAATATTTTCCTATTTAAACTCAAAAATATATCAATATAATCTCCGACTCGGAGTCGTGTTTTTGGTAAATGCTGGAGTCGGAGTCTTAATTGTATTACGCCCTGCTTTCTACATAATACGTTCCACGTAAGGAAACACATTCACAACGCGCTGGCGTTACTATAATTAATCAAAAGCATTAATTATTTATCTCCCGCGCTAATCCTCTTATCAGGTTTAGCATTAAATAATAAAATTTATCACAACAATAAAGACAGCGAGATATCCACCCGTCCTTTGTTCCTTCCACGCCATTACGCCGTACGCTGGTGTACGCCCGATAAAAATAAAGGATATTAGGTTGAATAATAAATTATGTACACAATTAGGTCTTCAAAAGCGTTTTGTCGAAGAAGTATAAAAAAAAAGATCCTTTCTATCTTAGGTAAAGCACATCTCACTACCCCCACCAGTCGACGAAATTTGAAAAATAGAAAAGGTAAGCCGTCGGTGTCAGTGTTTCTCAAGTAAAAAGCGCCCTGTATTTAAAATGCTAGACACTCGACGAACTGCTGTTCACAAATTTACGCGATGTTTTTTCAAATCGTGGGTGTAGGGACATACAAAAACAACGATCTGAGATGAATGGCAAAACATTTTTCAATGTTATACTTTGTTCTTACGAATTTGCAGGAAAGCCGAGCAATATCTGGTAAACCGCTCTTCGTACAAGTTTCATATTTTTATATCTTATCTAGAACTGCATTTGAGCATGACAATGCCATATTTAAATAAAAACAGCCTTTTTTGTAGTTTCGCCAGTATGTCGCTACACCCACGAAATGTTGTGTTTTTTTTATTAAGAGAGAAGCGAATAAGAAAAATAATAAATCGAAATTTAAAAAAATGTCCGCAAGAATTGAATCTTCATTTGCAATTCTGTAATTTTATGCTTGGATATTAAGCGGTAACTATTGTTTTTACTAAATTATAAAAAAACACCATATCGTCGGCTAATTCGAGAAGATTTTTTTTCTGTATGTTTGGATATAAAGTTTTAACTGTCTCCTGAACACTTAGGGTAAACTGACTTCGTCGAGCAACAATCATAACATATACATACATAAATAAAAAACAAATTATTCAGTACATCTTACACATATATTCTGATAAAGATCAGGACCGGTTTCCCTCAAGGTAAGCATAGTAGTACGACCCGATCTGTTTTATTTTAAACTAATTTTGGATTGTTGATTTATATTTTTCTGATGAACAAATTTTCTTAAGTATTATATAACTGGGTTTGCTTTTAAATAAGAATGGAATTCTTGGCAGGATTTTTTAAAAATTATTTTAACTAACAACATCACTTTAAGTACTCCGACTTGTAATTGTGTTTTTTCTGTCGTCCACAACTTATTCATCTGTGAAAAGGCTCTTTCTACGGGTGCATTTGTTTCGGGCAAGCATAAAATGTATTCAATTCCAAATTTTTTATGCTTCAAATTATTATTACGAAAGTCGATTTTTTCAATTTTTTTTTAGATTGTTACCCTCTTTTTGAAAACGGGACATTTCGACGCCTCGAAGCTGTACTTGGGACAGGTACAACGGGACAGGCTACCTAAAAACGGGACGTATGGTCACTTTAGACATATAGCTACTAAAAAGTAATCACCATATCTCACTGAGATTCAAAATTCTTTTTATTTTGAGCGTGCTTTTTTAACTATGACTAATAACAGCCAAAGCTTTTTTTAATTTTTCAGTGAGATATTCGAGTTAGTTCTTTTATACTACACACTACGTTAATACTGCACACTTAACGGAACTCTAGGGTCTAGGGAGATACATGAAAGTTTTCGACTACTCTTACACAAACAAAAGGTACACAATTATTTTTATTAAAAGCGTGACCTACGAAATGCATTAGATAAATAATTACGTAAATTAAAACTTAAAAATGGTATTCGATAAGTTTAAAATAAATTATTGAGTTAGACTGAAGTAATATTTAATAAAAATAATAAAACATTTTTAGTACTTTTCCCACATATTTTTTTTATTTTTATTGGTAACTGATCAGTTGAAAATGCTCGCCATGAGCGAAACCGGTCCTGATCAAATAAATTTGATGTGGAAAAAGTACTAAAAATATTTTATTATTTTTATTATGCCATTCCACCAATTATTGACAGTGAACACCTTAGAAATAATATTTATCGTATGATAAATACAACGAGACCAGCTATTCATCAACTAAATAAACGTCACCATTGGTGGGTGGCAGTGTGTATACAGTTTATTTTTGATAACGTTTTGTATTCACTGAACGTAGCAACAGTATATTATGCTATTCGTTATTGCGTACGGGCTAGAAGCTCTTTTGATAGTGAGTGACGTGGCGGCATTTGTGTTATTCATTTTTGATTTTTCTTTTACTTTTATTTTTATATTACCGGTTTGGGACGTAAACAGCGCATGCAGTAAGTTAACCCGTGCGGAGCCGCTACTGCAACCAATGCACTGTTCGCTGCGCGGGAGTTCACTCACATTTCAGCGGCGTAACTAGAGAGTGCGTACGATATGTAGCACTACAATGGTCGAAATGGTGTGAATTTCTTTCCAACCACATACTTCTGAATTTAAAACGGTGATCAAATAAGTGTTGTACTGAGTCAATGGCTTGACTTGATGATACAATAATATATAACAGAATGCAGTTAGTTAACAGTCCCGCTTTCTCGGAGTCTAAACTTGAAAGATGTTTGCGAATACTATAAAGCACTAATAATCGAGTTTTTCGGAATGACTGATAAAAATCGTAGCCCAGTCATATATTTTTACTGATCCACGAAGATTATCACAAATTATATTTATGAGAACTAGATTTTTCAGAAAAGAAACAATTAGTTTTTCGATTATGCTCATAAATTTTTTACTCTTGACCATTTTGAAGCAAATATATTTATTCAACACCATTTCAGATGCCATCCACTAAAGGGCGTTTATTTTTAAGCCGATGTTGAAAAGTGGCATTTTCTCAGAATCAATGTTTCTCGTGTCCTTATCTTACGGACATGTGATATTCTGCCGAAAACATCTATGAATATAGAAGTATGTTCACCAATTCCGTCTACGAATGTTTGATGCATTATTGCAGTGTTTCCCAAACTTTCGACATCTCTGAACCCTTTCGATATATTTCGTAGCACCGAGTACCTACCACTCGACAAAAAAATAGTCGCATATACTTGAATAGCAAAATAGTCCAGGTGCAGCGCGTTACCCCACCAAACTCTACCCGTTCCCTAAGGGGGTACATGTACCGCACTGCATTATTGGTAAATTCGACTCATTTAATATAATATATATATTCTGTTAGTATTATTCAATATTTCAACAATTTTAAGAATGTTTTTAATTTATCAAAAAAAAAACCGGTAAATAGTTTCACGCACATTGGTAGTATACCGGTTCACCGATTAGCCGGCATTGCGATCCCAGTATGTAATATCACACAAGTAATAATCCAGTGTGGGTAGAAATGAGATGGCGTGTTAAATGGTTTATCTCAAGTCATCTTTCTGAAGAGCCGCTGTCAAATCAATTAAGTCCACATCATGACTCCAAAGTAAGTAAAACAAAAAACAGTACGAATTAGAGACTCCAATTACTCGACATCTCAACTACTCGAGTATCGAGTAGTAAAATTTGTAAATAATCGACTACTCGCGTATACTCAAGAGTAGTTTCAAATGTACCAAAATATATATTATAAATTCAAATTTGTGATAAATAAATAAGCTTATTTATAAATTTATTTCAATTTATTAAACATTTATTTCAAAAACAGTAGATTCGTCATTATAAACATGTCATTGATAAGATAAGTCAGCAGGGCCCAAAGCACAGTAACAAAAGAAATTCTCGCAAAGCATAATGAACGGCAAAACCATTTAAAAAATATATTTTACCTGACAGTAAAATCCACGCGTAAGACTCAGTTAAGCGCAACAGTTAAGCATTCTATATTTATTTTTTAGTAATACTCGAGTATTTTTCAAAATACTCGAGTATCGAGGACTTTAAAAATGGAAGAGTATTCTCGAGTATCGAGTATTCGATATTCGAATTGGAGTCACTAGTACGAATGCCAGAATAGACTCAGCGCCATCCAGCCAGCCAGCCATTTGATATCTACGTATTATTCACTTTTAATTATTGGCAATTACGGAATTGCAAGGATCCCCGCTGAAGTCATAAACTGCGATAAATTTCAAAGATAAGAACTCCAACTTCGGTGGCGGAATGTAATATTTACCATGCGGTGCAAAATAAAGTCAACACAGTAAAAAGTACATGCGGCCGAAAGATTTTTGTCCGGACTCGGGACTGAACTCTGGAAACTTTGACAGATGAAATAGTTAGCCGAATTAATGAACTAAACTTCGAAGTCGACAAAAAAAAAGTAAATGAGTTGATTGAGTCGCACTCAGTACCTATGTATGTTTATTGAATACTTAATTAAGCACAGTAAGTAAGTGAGACAAAATAACTTGATAAAATCATCAAAACTTTAAAAATCAAATCTTAGCAATTTTTTGACTATCATGGAAGAATTTGATCCGATTGATTACACATTTCTCAAGTACTTAGGCCTACGAAGCTAGACACAATGTAATTCTTGCTTAACTTTTGTATTAATATCGCTGTTTCGTTGTATTTATTATCAGTTGATAATGCTTGTCATGAGAGAAACCGGTCATGATCCAATACATTTTATGTGGAATAAGTAGCGACTAAAAATGTGTGATTATTTATATTATAATGCCACCAATTTGACAGTAGTTTATAATAACAATTTATCAAGAAAAAGAAAAAAGGGTGGTATTCAGCATACTCTTGAAAAGTATATTTTGTTCAAAGAAAGCCACGTTGACTTGATAAATAAATATTTTGGAATACAATTTTTAGTGTTTTTTATTTTAGATTAATCTTCTTTCGACCGTTCATAATTCACACGCATATTCAGGTCACAATCGAGTGCGAAAGTCGAGGGCCGCTTGTGATTAGATTTTCGGACAAAGCCAGTTCGAATTTCAACGAATAAACACAAAATATGAATCGGGTAATACATCAACGACTGGCAGAAGTTGTTAAGACACCAAAATATCAAAAAGAAGTACATAAGTGTACAAGAGTACCAGTCTAACAATAAATAATCGGCAATTGCTTGAATGCAGGGTGCGTAGTCGAGTGGTAAACGACGTTTTCCTCCGGCTACGGGTTCGAATCCAATGGAAAAGGTGTTTTTTAATAGTGTGCGT
Source organism: Himalopsyche kuldschensis (assembly GCA_028554975.1). NCBI lineage: Eukaryota > Metazoa > Arthropoda > Insecta > Trichoptera > Rhyacophilidae > Himalopsyche > Himalopsyche kuldschensis. Next base: position 7,796,322 of record JAHFWI010000005.1, read on the forward strand.
TCTGCAGTTAAAACATTGGTACACATGGTAGGAATGTTACAGGGCTCTTTAACCGGTTGCTCGTGATATAAAAACCGGTCGACCGCGGCGTGTCTCTTGATAGAACATTTTTAATTCCTCAATCACATGTATGTATGCAACACTATTTAATGCTCGTCGGATCTATGAAATTTATGGAAAATTAATTACCTACCTAAGCAGAATGTGTTGGAGAACATGGGTCTAAACTTGTTTCGATGGTGTTTACGGAAAATTGAATGCGACGGCGTTGCAATTAATCAATATAATTAAGGATTCCGACTGTAGGTGCACGATGGAATTACAAGATTAAATTTGGTTTGTTAGAATGTTGTACTCTTCCATAAGTTCTGTCGCTAACGACCCGTGTTTCGCATTTCGGCATCTTCGTGCATTCCGAGTGCACGGACGAACTTGAACCGAGGCGAAGTTAATATTTTATATCGTTTGTATAAAATAGGTATATTAAGTTTAAAAGCTATCGTTGGCAATCTAATCAATCGACATTGTTTAGGTAACGCGCAACTCTTATGCCGAGTCCTGTTCGACATTGTAAAACTTTAAATGTAAAAAATAAATGTCCGCTCCCAAGGTAGAGCATATGGACTTCTCACGGGGTCTTATCACGACATATTGTTTTGCTTCGAGAACTGTTTTTTACTCAGTCTCTATTTTTCGAAGAGAGAAGGGATTGAAAGGATACGATGATTGGATAGGACAAGTTGTTAGATAATCGCTTTCGTTACGCACCGCTTTTGGGATCGGGAGAATGGGAAGTGATTTTAACAGCACAAACACCCATGCTTTCAAACAGGATCGATATAAATCGACTGTAAATTTCTTTTCATACTGGGGCTCGAGCCCGTGAGGTCCGTCGCGAAAGCCAACGACATTGACTGCTGAACCACGGACCCGGAAAACAACAAACACTTGTTTTTAGATCTTTATGTCGAAATGTCTACAATAATAGTTTTATTTGATTTCAACAAAATAACGAAAATAACATCCCTGTACAACAGGGACTTGAAATCGTGAGGTCCTTCACGGAAGCAAACGGTGTTGACTACTGCACCATGCTACGGTATTTAACAAAACAGCTGCTGATATACATTTCATAGTTTTAAAATTCTTCGTTAATTTTACGATTCATATGGCAAAATACGGGCGTGAATTTCAATACCAGAGGATCAATAGAATAATGATTTAAATAACCCCTTTCATTGATTATTAAATTCATGATATAACGCTTCGAGCGCATAGCAGATATCGTATTTTTTTTTTGTTTGAAACACGGGCGAATCACGCAGGCCCTTTGTAATAGGAACAACACTCTTGGTACCGTCGTGGGCCACGACTGGCAGAATTACAATTATTGCATCCGATTAGATTCTACATGTGACGTTCAAAGCACTGCAGCGCTAGACCAGAGCTTCTCAAAACTCCGACGACCAGAAAGTACCAGAAATCAGTGACGGCTGGTGACGGGGTGTTGGGGGGTGCAAAGGAAGATTCAACCATTTTTGCAAGAGTTCTTACCTATTCATTGGATTTTAAAACACTTCTATAGCATGGACTTTCAATTCAGATGTTCGCAATACCAACTGTTTCTCTTCCGTAGTACGGAAAAATAGTTGTTACTTCCTTTTGCACCCCCCAGCACCGCGTCACCAGCCGTCACTGCCAGAAATTGTATGTTAAATTAATAATATAAATATAAATTTGACAGAGGTTAATTGAATGATACCATCATTACTTGACCGCCACAAAATTCGGAACAAAAATAGATATCTACAATAGCCATTTAAGTTGTATTGTTTGGGTAAAAATCTATGAACATGAAAATTGTTCTTCATTCGCATCATTTTTTTAGTTTTTTTTAAAAAAAAAATATTTGGCATTACAGCTTGCGCCAATGCGCCAAATATTTTGAGTTGTGAAAGTCACACGAGATTAACTCGATGGTAAATAATGTATCAGTTGTGCACAAAATCAACGAAAAATAACATAACACCCAGCCCAAGATCTTTTTTTTCAATTGAAAAAATCTAACCTTGCCGGGGATTGAACCCGGGCCCCCCGATTGCTAGGACAAAGCTCTTGCCACTAGACCACAGGGACCGACATCATGCCACACATGCACACGTGTGTAAGTAAATAAACAATTTTGTCAAACAATCATCACTCACGTGAGTATGGCGCCCTCGCTACCGGTCAAGTTTTCCAAATATAACCGGTCCTGATCTTTATCACAATATATGTTGAAGTAGTACTATAAAATGTGTTTTATTCATTTAAATAATTCTTTTCCACCCAGAAGTGACAGTTAACTTATAAACAAATTATAAAGCATATATAAAATTTAACAGGGTATACACTATTTCTACGAATAAAGTAGAGGGTATACCTCCTCAGTTGGCCGTTCACTAAAGCCATGATAATATATCTGATCTTTTTTAGAACAGGGTTTTAAATTGACAAGTCTTTGTCAACCATAATATTTTGTATATTTTATTTGTTGATTTCATCGAAATTTAAAGCCATGTAGTAAGTTTGTAAAGTATGTGATTGATATGTAACGTTTTAAAATATGAAAAAAATGCTTAGTTCTTGAAATTATTAGTAAGTTACTGAAAATCATGGAACCCCTGCAAAATAATAAATGCGGTCTGTTGCCTGAACCCAAATATTATTTAATTCCACTGTTATCATTAATTTACGTAAAAATGTACACATTTTTACGCATAACAATAAAACACTTTGAGAAGTTTAGGACCGAGTGCAGGACAGGTAGTTTAAAAGACAACGTATGTATGCATACAAATTCGTGGGATTACATTTCATTAAATGCTAATGACAATGGAAGAGTAACTAACCATTCAATTCTTCTTTTGGCCTCACCAAAACAGGAAAAGATAAAAGTAAATATGGATTCAATTTACCATTTCAGTCACGTTAGTGCCCGGCCGTCTAAAGACCGAATTGCTTCTTTCTTGCCCTAACTCATATGTCGAGTCCTGCTCGACATTCTTTTTTTATTAATTTTTAATTATCCTTATTTCAAAAACCATATTTATTGGAGTATTTATTGTTAAAGTTTGCAACATGTGGTAATGTGGTATATTTTTCGGTGTCGTTTTTTTTTTCTTCTCATATCCGCTCCCTATTCGGAGCATATGGCCGCCACACGGTGCCTCCAAGATTCTCTATCCCCCGCCAACCTCCTCGCACCTTCCCAGGTAATCCCGGCGTCCCGGAGCTCCCCTGAGTATATCCTATGGATGGTCATCAGAGGCCTTCCGCGGCGTCGGGATCCATCAGGTTGATAAAAGAGGCAGGCCGGATTCAGGCTCCCCTGAGGCATCCGCAGCACATGTCCAAGCCAGGCCCATCGTCGCCTTTTTATTTTGGACGTAATAAGGGGCTGGTTTGTCCGCTCTCTTACCTCGGTATTCCTGACAAAGTCAAACCACCGTACTCCTAATATTCGCCGCAGGCATTTGTTTTCAAAGCGCATTATACGGTTACCCTGTGCTTTTGTGATGTGCCATGACTCGCAACCGTAAAGCAGCACAGTCAGTATACATGCGTTGAATAAGTGGCACTTGGTTCTGACCGAGTACAACCGTGAGTCCCAGACTTTCCGCATTGAATTAAATGTTGCTCCAGCTATCCCTAATCGGATCGCGAGCTCATTACGCGGGTTGCCATCAAAATGGGTGTCGTTATAACTTGCTAATAAATACGCAAACCCTGTGATATCAATCTATTATCTTTATGTATTTCTCGATCCGCAAACGAAGAATTTGACACTCGATCACCAAAGCCAAATTATTTTAAATAATAAAACACTATGGGAAAAACTTCAGCTTCTGGCGATGAAAAATCTAAGTGAGAAAATTTTCTGTTTTATTTATTACATTTGTTTTATTTAATACAATCATTTTTGTAATGGTGAATCAATGTTGATTTTAACATTATTCATTCCAGGGGGGATTGACCGCCGTATATTAAATATTTCATAAATGCACATCATTTGGAATGTATTATTTTAGTCAAAGTTAGACTATATTGATAAGGGGAATTATATTTAGAACTGAATGGAGTGAAAAACGTTGGGAACACCTGCATGTTAATTGGAAATATAAAACACAATATTCATTTTTAACGATTATTCTGTTATTTCCAACGAATCCAAGCAAATTTCCTTGTGCGCCTTGTCGAAAGCCAATGGCATCTATATCATTCCATCCAATAAATTAATATTCATGTCTACTAAAACACCATATATTACATTTAGTCAAAATTATGTCCAAAGCCAATAGCTGGCAAATAGCTTTAAAACACCATAGGTATCTCATTTCTCTTGGCTTAACGGGCATTATTATGGAAATTAAATAATCAAGAATGTATTTTGACACTAATGAAAGCATAGCAAATTTAAATAAAGATACCGTACGGTCATTTATAGTTTTTTTTTTAATATTCGTATGTTTTAATTTTTCTTTCAATAGCTATGACGAAATCCACGTATTAATATATTAATGAGAAAAAAACATTTTCATACTGGCAAAAGTTAAATTGCTTTCATAATTAAAAAAAAAACCAGTAACTATAATAAAAATAAATGCTTTATTTTTTATCTCTTCAAATCTTTTAAGCCTATTATATTAAGCATGATGTAAACTTCTAATTCGCGACATTACACTAACTTGAATTGCGATGTTTCAATTTGGGAGTTGATTGATTTCGTCGTGGAATTTTCAAATCAATGGAGGCATGCACTCAATGTATGTAGAAATAATGATAAATCCATCCCTCCCGTAGTTAATTCATATAATGTGTCGAATCGATATAGGAAATCTAATATTATAGAAAATCGAATTTGATATGAACAGTTCGACGTCGTACATTGGAAGCCATCTACCGCAGTAAAATATTGCAACGTCCTCGGCAACTCGGATACACAATTAATGAACTAATTAATTAATTAACAGCGGATACAAATGCAAGTAAATGAGCGCTCGTTTTATAATTATGCATTGACAAGATTTTATCATCGTTACATGTACTTAAATTTCAGCATCGTCCCCCTTTTAAAAAAAGAAAAATGTATTACCCGTTGATGAGGAACACTCACTTAGTATATTTGATTTTTATTTTGAAGCTAATGCTTTCGGATCCGTTAATTGTAGATGGCAGTATCCAGACCAATTTTATAAAAGCCTGATCATTTATTTTTGACGTTTGTAATGTTGTCATGTTGTATATCTTTAATTCCGAGGTTTGTGTGATCAGTTTCAGCGAGCACCAGCCGATGATTTGACGTGAGCTTAGGCCACGCCCAGCCGCGTCCGTTTGGCTTATTAACCGACGTACAAATACAACGTCTTTATTATACCCTCGTAGGAAAAAATCTTCTTCGCTCTTTTGTGGTCAGCCCCCTCCAGTCTGCGATATCGAGGCTAAGCTGCACTTGCGACAAAATTGCAGCATACGTGTCGAGATTAGAATTTCAAAATGTCGCCGAGCGTTGCGAGTTTAACATGGTTGAAATATTTCGGCCCTGAGTGCGAGGGGAAATTTCAGTCGCTTAATCGAAACGCTTTTCCGGACTACGAAGATGCTATGAAATTTTCTCATTTAGGAAAAGCCAGACGGCTGCAAATTCAATTTGGGTCAGTCGGATTAAACATCTAAACATTTGAGAGGGAAAAAAATAAATCCAGTCGACTCAACTAAACTAAAGAATTACCGAATGTTCCAACACTTATAGAGCGGGGTATGTATAATAGTTTGGAAATTATTTTTTAATACTTTCAAAGTGCGAATTATTTTTTCGTAATATTTTGAGTTTTGAGCAGGGCTGTGGATTCGTTAAAAAAAATACGGCTCCGACTCCAACATTGATCAAAAACACGACTCCTGTTTCCCTAACTTTCCTATTTATGTGTATTCAATTAAATATCAACCAACCAATTCGGCCAACAGCTAGATTTTACATGTAAAAATAAAAAGTTCAAACTTTTCAAAAGTTTTTCACGACTCCGGCCAAAACACAGCGACGACTCCGACACCGACTCCACAGCCCTGGTTTTAAGGGTACCCTTTCTCGAATTATAATGTTTTGACGAAGACGTCATCCCGTTTACTAAAAAATAAGTAATTGACTTTTCATAATAATTTGTTTTAAATTATATATTTAGCATGTCCGATCCTACAGTGGAGGATATGTTCTAAGCTTATTTTAAAGATCATCTCAACAGAAGTTGTTTTACGAGACTTTGCTTTTTTGGGTAGGTGGGAATTAGAAATAGCTTATTACTTGCATATTTTTATTCGCTCCGTTTTTTAGAATAAATATATTCCGACTCAATTTGGAGATTCGAGCCCGTGACCCCGAATAAAATGCAATCAAATATAACAAACGAGCATTGACCATTCATGATTCACATATTATCATGCCCACTCACACTTGCAATATAAATAAAGGCAATAATAAGTTAATGATTGAATAAGGATTAACTTAGGAGCCTCACCTGGAACAATGAAAAAATATCAATAGCATTTATTTCTAGACGACTAATTCGAAAGTTAATTCGACGCCATGCCATCGTCAGAGCAATATTACTATTTTTTAGGAAAATAAAACTAAATCATACATAATTTATATAACTATATAGGGTTATCATGTTTTCATATATTTACTACTGTATAAAGAAAAACACCATAATTACACGGTATGATATAAAAAAAAATCAAATTTTATTTATTTAGTAAAAGAAAATATAATAAAGAGAAGAGAGAGAAAAATATCACATAACGAAGATCTTTGGTAAAATCTTTGGCATAAAAATTGTAAAAGCCGGACGCACAGCAAGTCTGTGAGACGTTAATTGATTGGCCAACTGTGATAGATATTTCGACTTCAACGGGAGCCGCACTTATCTCAAAGAAGAGCCACATGCGGATTTTCCCACCGATTATATATATATTTATACATTATATACAGTACATGGAATTGGGATTCACATGTCTCGCGCGTGTTAAAACCCACTAAAGAAATAAACTGTAATCCAACGACTTTTGCACATAGGAGGCACCACGCACATGAATATTTTCTACTTCTAATATATAGTATTTTATATGGTATAGCGTTCAGTTCAGTTATCTATTGTTTATATGGAGAAAATTGGAAAACAGCCAAGCATCAAGGATATCAGACGCCGCTAGAAAAGATAGTGAAATTCGATATTTTTAATACTGGCAGGAATGCTACGGTCTCGGAGCTAATATCGTGTTTGTGTGGAGACGAGTAAAAATAATTTAGACTGCTTTTTTTCGGAATTATTTTCATTATTTATAAATTTAAAATCACTAGAACATACAAAATAAATAGTTGAAAAAAAATCTGTGTTGACGGTAACGGTACACGCAGGTTCAAATCTCAGATTCATAAATTTACTATTCAATTTATTACGGAATTGTATTTGAAGCTAAGATAATAGATAATTTAAAACAAAACATAATAATTATTCAACAGAGAATTTCATACAACACAATATGTATTAATATCGTAATTAAAGGAGGAAAAAAAATTGAAATAAAACACTCAGTTCACTGCTGACAATGTCCACCTCAATTGGCAGTGCATTGATCAGCCGAGCAGCCCTTGTGACTGGTGACTCAAATGACCTAATGATACAAGATTATAGTCTTGATATTATCAGGGCTATCAACTCGGCCCCGAAGAAGATGAGGAAAATGTTTCAATATTGAAAGTGATCTTCGAGCGATTAAGAGAGCGAAACGAAAGCATTCGTAATAGAAACTAATTTATTTACTAATTAATTTAATATATTGTAATTACATTGGCATAAAAAGTGTTTAATTTTTTAATTGCTGTTTACTGGACGTAAAAAAATATTTATTTAATAAAGTACCCTTCCAAGTAATATATTTTTTATTTAGTTTACGAACCTTAATTTATTAAATGCATTTTTTTTTATAGATCAGTTGTCTACAAAATATTTGTTTAAATGCACGTATCTTATTACACCCATTATTAATTGTGTGTAATCATTTTATATGCATATTTTAACAAAAATATTATTGTTAATTATTAAAATCAAATATTGAATTAATCAATAGCCGCAGTCCCAACACTACACGAGAAAAAGGCGGGCGATAATTTAAGAATATTATGTACATTACCAAACCAATATGAACTTTTTACTTTTAGATCACACTGTTGGGGGATAATACAAGCGATCAATCTGGATTATAGACTGACGTGTTTCTGTGTCACAAAACTAAATAGTTATCGGACCAATATTACTTTTAAGCAATTCACTATTTTATTCAGCAATATTTAAAATGATTTGAATCAATAATCGATAAAAAAAATAAAAAGAAAAAATGTATTACGCTTTGAAAACTTTTACAATTCGATTATTATAAGTTACCAGATGTTCGAAGACATAGTAATGATGAAACAATCTCTTGTAGATAATTATTGCTGATGACACATCGGACACATTACTTTGAAAAGGTTCTTACTGCTCTTGACACTGTTTGAGATATGAGCGTTTGAAGTTTCGTTTGATTAAAATTCACTTGTAACAATCTTATATATAAAACCGTAACGGCGTATGTATGTCTGTGGGTCTGTAATTCCCTTTTGCATTGTTGGTCATTAAGTTGCCATAAAAACGAATATGAAAGAAAATATGTTTGAATTTTTATCGGCGAAGACATTTAGTCAAAATGTAATAAATTAGTCTTCTACTGAACTTTTCCCGGCTTTTATTATTAATAATAATGTTTATTATTTACGTGAAGGTATTATTTGACATTTCTTTGACAGCAAATTAGATTTTTTCCTTGAATTTGGACATTTTAATGGGCGAGAATGGGGCTGTCATCAAATTAAATAAAGTTTGTGATTTTATTTTAACTCTATTTTGGATGTTAGATTTTGTGATATAATTATGTCGAATGATATAACATTAAATAATTATTGGTCGCTTAGTCCGAGCGACGCCGGGTAGCAATACTAGTGAGCAAGTAAAAATGTTTCAAATTTTTTTTCACACTTTTTTTAAGCATATTTTTTCACAACTCTTTCTGAGAAATAATGATGATAATAAATAATAAAGAACCTTTGTCAAATAAATTTAGTAAAAAAAGTGTGCAGATACAGTGCAACTCTAGAATTCTGCTAACTCCGTTATTCAACCATAGATAATTCTGAAAATCATATACATACATATATGATAGAATGCGGTAAATACAAGCTTTTCCGACCAAAAGTTCATTTTAGGCAAAAATGACAATTAGAACCTTTTCAAAGTAAGGTAACGATTTATTAAATGGTTTTGATTGTCGGCCAATAGGTATAAAGATTACAATTTTTCAAATTCATTTAGTGATTTTATGTTTCAATGCGCTTACAAAATTCTCTTCGAATCTGCAATCAACAGTTTGAATTCCAGAATGATAGATTGATTAACATCGATAAATGTCAAATTGAAAATGTTAACACATTAATAGATTCGATGAATTCGGCGGTTACTTCGAAGAAGCTCACTTTAATATTGTGTAAGAAATAGTGACATGTCATGGGTATCATGATGTCCTACCTTTAAATGAAAGATCGCTTCAAACATCAGTATGGAGGTGGTAATTACCTGCAAAAAAAGAAAAACATTAATTAGTTGAGAATTTAGTATAAAGTGCGGAGAATTAGGTTAGAGATAAATAATTAAAGACTTTCACATGATTTCAGTTTTGCGAGTGGTTAAAGAAGTGATAGTTTAACACTTTCGATGGATTAATGTCAATTAGAACCGTTACAGAGTAAGGTAACGACATGACAAGAAATCTAAGAATCATTAATTAATCATATGTTTCTACAATTGAGGATTTAGACTGAAGGTACATGGAATTTCAATATGATTTTTTGTCAGTTTTGTCGCTAACAAACATAGTTTCGCCTTTCGGTATCTTCAAGTTCATCCCAGTTCTTGACATGCCCGAAGATGGCGAGATGAATGAGAAAAGATAAAGATGTCGTTAGCGATAAAATAAAGCTCATGTACTTCAGAACAAAATTCAAACGATTCAAGTAAGTTTCTACAAGTTTCTTCAATTTAAATACAAATCTTTCGGGTGTACTTTTATGATATTAAATTATAAATGCAGAAAAACTTCGATCAACACGTGTTCTATTATATTATTTCACATTAACACGTTAACACGTGCGGCTAAAATAAATATTCGATTAACACCCCCAAACTCTAATAGCACGTAAAACCGTATGTTATTAACATAATCTGAATTAATTAATACAGCTGTCGAGTGGCGAAGGCAAGAATTTTATTGCAAAAGCAAAAATAAATATGAATAGTTCGAAGGTTATGATTTTACGCGCATCTGTCGTAGTTTTTTTTTTCTTTTTATCGAAAAGGTTAAAAATTCTTGTTTTTCTTGAAAATTAACCCCGTCCTATATTTGAACCGCGTTAGTGGGGGTTTTGCTGGACCTGGAGAGAATCAAATAAGCGAAAATTTCACAAATTGATTTATTCAGGCCCGACAATGCTTTTAACCGTTCATACGCCACGGCGTGCAGGCACGCAAACGCCATCGATATATTTAGCCGTTTTTATTTTATTTGAGTTTAAGCTAACAGTAGTCACTAGGGCTTCCACCGTATTATTGTAAATATCCCTGGAAACATTTTTTAAATCTTACACTTTTTTTTCACTTTTATTTTAAAATCAAAAATAGTTTGAGTATAAAATGGTTTTCCGGGTATGATACGGGAAATTTTCATGGAAAAATCGACGGTTAAAAATGCAAAATAATTGTGGCAAAAATCCATGGAATTTGCTTGGCGTTCAAAGGGTTAAGTTCAGAGCGAAGGCGACACACGTCACTGTCTTAAGGATTAGTTCCCAGAAGTCTCACGGAGAAATTCGTTCGGTAGTTGATTTATGACCTAAGTATTATCGTCACCTCCAAACATGCGAATATGTTTTCCCATTGTTACCAATTTAAAACTCCACACAAAAGAAGACTGTGTGAACAAATAATCAAAACCAAGAAGTATTACGTACCAATTTGCTACATAATAATTTTTCAATTAAAATAAATATCCGACAGACGTAGCATTTTTGTACAGCCTGTACATTTTCAAAAATCGAAATCTGAAAAAAGAACCTTAAGTTTTTCTAGTGCTTTGTTTTTTGTTGCTGTTTTATTTACCTTTGATTTTTTTAATAAAAACCGCGAAACAATGATCCGGATTTACGTCATCCAATGCCCTGCCCTGTTATGCAGTTGTTTCATCGAGCATTTGACAACATTTTCCATTCAATTGGTGAGAAAATTGAAAACAATATCTATCACTTATATATTTTTTCATTAAAACCGTTTTAGCTTGCAGAGTTTGTCAATTATTCAAAAAATGTAGACTTGAACCGGGAACTTTCCAAACGCTTTAGTAAATCTCTCACTGCTTGACAATTTGGCGATACACATATGTATGTTGTAGGCAATCGGAAATAAGTTTAGCATTTTAAATTGTCGAGGAACTAATCGTGGGTTATTTCATACGATAACAAGACTGAAACACTGTATTATTATAATAATATGAAAGCTTGCTTCAAAAGAAGTAGATTCACACATATTTTTCATTTCACAAAATAGCCGTTTTACAAATTTCCCGAAAATAAGAACTGTCTTTTATCAGGCTAACATAATCATGTCACGGTACATTTGCGAAACACACCCAAAAAATTGGCATGCAAAAAACATATTTGTATGGAAATAATGGATTAATCCAATCCAATAAGATAAAAGCGATTCAAGGGCAAGCGGCGACATGCGCGAATGTGATGAAAATATTATGAGGGCGAACGAAGAACGAAGACTCTTGGCAATTTCATTCCATGAATGGACTCGCCGGTTGTGAGATCGCACGAGATATCTGCGAACATCTCTGCGGTCCTGATACTTCAACGTGTAAATTGGTGCGCCAAAAAGTGTTGTAATATTACGAGGGGCATAAAGTCGTTGATTATTTCCTTCTCATTTTGTCCCCTTAGGGATAAATTATTAATACATATGCCAAACAACTTTGACCAAAGGCTGAACGCATCCCGAGCAAGTTATTTTCAGATGATTGCGTATTTTATTTACGAATTTATCCAAAGGAACACTGCCAAGTATAGATATTTTAAGCACATATTAATTATTACCCTTCAACTACTGGACTAAGAACAGGCATACGACGCCCCTTGTTAAAACTAAGATAATTCTTATTCATATTAAATTATATACCGATATATTCTTGCTATTTTAAATTTCACCAGTTAAACACTTTGATACATAAAAACGATTCCAATGGACAATTGTTACTTCTTACAGTTCCGAGAGTACTCAACGTTGTACCCAACACTCTCTACGGCTTCGCTCTTTTCACGGTAGGTATAATGACGTGTTCTGGCAATGAATGTCAACTCTTGAAAATTCTTGGTTGAATGCAAAAAGAAAAGAGGATGTGTCGTAAAAATGGGAATAACTTTTACGAGTTGGGATCGTCTCGCTTTTAACTGCTGTGGCTTTTTTAATTCCTTGTAATTTGCTCAGAGTCAAATCGGCGTGTCTGACGAGGTCTGCATATTCGACAGACGATCGTATAGTCTCAGTTTCATTGGTTCATAAATATCTAGACGAGGATGTTTTCAGCACCCAGAATTCGGCCCATGACCACACTCGGCCGAGTCACTATTTGGCCGTAATTTTTATTCGCAACGTCAAAATCTCTAAATTAAATCAACCGCATATCGCGCAGATGTTTCATGCTGCAAGGCCTTTTACTCGTATAAGTTTTGTGCGATAAATTTTATGAAGTTTTTGCATGATTTCGGCAAATATATTTAGAAACAGAAAGAAAAAAGTTGGATGCTAAAACGCGCTCGGTCGTGTTAAATGGTTGTTTATCCCCGTTCGTATCACCGGTGCAAAAAATCCTTAAAAGAAAAGGAACGAAAGGGAAAAAACGCATTTTTATGACACGTTTATCGCCACCGCGTAAGCCGGACTTTAGCGGGCACTCTGCAAGGAAATATATACGCCGAGCACAAGCACCGGTGATCCATCCCATCAGGAGTGGGTGATTTATGAATCGATTTCTGGGGAAACATTTTTTCAAATCGTAAGTAAATTATTCGCGATACTAGTGTATAATTAAAATGTGACAATCTGCAAAATATTTCAAAGATTATACACGATTCTCATTACTTTACAAATTAATACTTTTTCAAAATCCGTTATCTCAAGACGAGGGAATAAAAAAAACCTCCTGAGAGACTGTGACAACAAGCGGAGCGAGGGAGATGGAGTTAACTACGGTGGACGCGTCTCGCGCGGCAGGGCCACCCTGCCAATATTGCATTGAACGCACGAGACGCGGTGGGGGCACGGGATAGGTTAACTCCTGAAGGGGGCTGCAATTGGAATCGCAACTCGACTGTTTCTAGTTGGTGTAGAAGATGAAGGTTTTATTCGACGTCAACGGTATCGTCGATTTCGGTTAAGTTTGTTGGTCAAACGTCGGGTTGACGAAAATTATGTTCTTGGCGAATTTTAGTTTATTACGTCTAGACCAGCGGTTTTGTTTCGCCTTTCACGCCGTGTCGCAGGAACAATGAGTGGAAGGGAATATCGGATTCATTGTATCGACTGGAGTTTATGAGTTTAGCTTTCTGCAATAATGCTACGTGTCGGTGGTGACTCAACTGAGTTTTTCTTTTAAGTCGCTTGCGGATGCAGTGAGTTTAGTTCAAAATCTTACTTTTAAGGTTTTTACTATCAATACTTATACTTATTGTTACACTATCAATACTCGAATAAAATAATAAAACATTTTTAGTACTTTTTCCACATAAAATTTATTGGATCAGGACCGGTTTCGCTCATGGCGAGCATTGTCAACTGATAAGAAATAAAACGAAAGAGTGATATGTATACAAAGTTTAAATAATAATTACAAGGTATGACAAACAATTGGTATTATAACTAAGCAATTAAATTTAAGCACAATGTAAGAAAAAATGATTATAATTAAAATGTTAAAGAACTCTTAGCAATGCAAGCTATTACATCAAAAAGCAATTAATTATGAATAATCATTAGCTAACCGGTCCTGATCCAATAAATTTTATGTGGAATAAGTACTAAAAATGTTTTATTATTTTTATTATTCAAAGTTCATTTATGTTTTTAGTTTTCTCGAAATGGAAAATCCAGGGCTGTGGAGTCGGAGTCATGGAGTCGGGGTATTCTCGGAGACGTACTCGGAGTCGGAAATTTTGAAAAGTTTTTTAAAAACTTTTTATTTTGCGTATTATGTAAAATTTAACCGGATTGTGGTTGGTTGATATATAATTTAATACAAATAAATAGGAAAGGTAGGAAAAAAACGTGACGAAATTAAACTTTATTTAGTCGGAGTCGGAGCCGGTTTTTCATTGCGTTGTAATGGAGTTCTACCAAAAAATGCCAATTCAATCAATTTTTTTTTGTACTATTTCCACATATTGATATTTTCAAGATCGGCTTCGCTCATCGTGATTATTTTTAACTGATGACATATTTAAATATTGTAGCAAGGCTAATTATAGCAATTTTCTCATTTGGAATTCGTCAGTTGAAAATGCTCGCGATGAGGGAAACCGACGTGATATAAATACAAATAAATCTTTTTTTGCTTATATTATGCAAGATGTGCACAAATATTAAATATCGATATAATATGAGACAGTAATGCCAGGGTTGCACAAATTGAGTGCATTGCATTAGATTCAAAATCGCTCAGCAAGTGAATACCTAATCATTGTTAAATATCTAGAAAGTTGTTTTGCTGAATAGAGTTCAGGGCTCTACGAGAATCAGAAGCACTTCGGTCGATTTGTAATCTATAGAAGCTGAATATCATGATCGAGGATTAGGGCAGGTCTACATATTGGTCAGTTGATCGATCCTTATTCTATGAATCGATATACGAAATCGTTTGTATCTACTGGAATTCGATCCCGTGAGCACCGCAACCGAAGCCAACGATGACACTCGGCTTAAGGGCCACCTTAAATTGATTCAAAATATTTATTTATTTTTTGATGTAATAAATATATTTGGCATTGCAGCTAAAATGCGCCAAATATTTTTATTTGTGAAAGTCATATGAGATAAACTCGATGATAAATAATGAATCAGTCGAGAACAACTCAACAAAAAATGACATACACCCAGACCAAGATCTCTTTTTTAATTGAAAAAATCTGACCTTGCCGGGAATTGTGCCCGAGCCCACCTGATCGCTAGTACAAAGCACTTGCCACTAGACCACAGGGACCGACAATAATAATTATAATCCCCACGTTCTGAGTGAGGTGCGCATAAAATAAATTGCGTAAAAAGGATTCTCATTTTTACGAGAGTTGCCATTATCCAGAAATGTGGCAATACGGTTAGTTTATTGCGACGATGTCTGGTTTCGCTTGACAAATTTATCATAATGGCCGCGAGGGAGTATAAATCAATCACACAATAAAGTTTAAATGTATTAGGCTAGCAGAAGCAGGTCAGCGACCTTAGTCCACTGAGAGGGACAAAAAAACTCGGGATTGTATACTACCCGGCAAGAAGAAGCAACGCCAAGAAGTATTTTACTGATAATAATAAACGAGAGCCGTCCTAAAGTTTACGCAGTTTCAAGGCGACGATAGCGCATTGTTGATATTATTCGGAACGTCAAAGATAAATATTATCATAATTATTTATAAGAAAAGATATCGAAATGTCATATTTATAATTTCGAATGACTAATGAGTGTGGACACAGTTATCTTAAATTATGTCATTTTTGTTTACTTTACTGTGTCAATCTCGGAGTATTGTGACGATAGCATTGATCAATTGTTTTAGGATTGGTACAAAAGTTAAGATCCGGGTAACTTTAAAGATTGATACACAGTACAGACTGACCACGCTACTTATGCACTCGAAAGAGTGGCGCTGTGAGAATGACCTGAATGACGTCGACAAAAAAAAAGTTTGCCAGAGTTCCCTCATTTGATATATACTGTACGACGAACGGACCAGATGACGGCGAGATTTTGGACACATATACATATATGTATATGATAAGAAAACAGATGGTTAAAATATAGACGATAGGATATTGAATCTCCTCTGCATTAAGAGAGCCATAGATTGGTGCCGCACATCCACAGATTAATCACGAATGCCAAAACACTAGGCTTTGCTTAATGACCAACGCAGAAGAGGAAGAATGACTTCATTTTTTTTTCTATCACATCAAAATATGACATAAAATTTCGAATCACTAAATAATAAGTAGCAAGAGATCAGAAAGCTAATAGCGCGCGAAACTACATTGTAACGGCGTAACAAAAGAACTACCGCGTAAATACGCGCGCATAGATTTATCTATGGGTAGGTAAATTTACGTTAAAACTACCACTATTTTTTGTAACTATGGTTCGAGATAAATTTTGAAACAATTCCCATACTCCGCATACCTACAAATGAAGTTTCTGAGAATTACATTTTTGGAAGCAAAAAAAAAAATTGTATGTATGTAGTTTCAAAATAAGGAAGCTTTGTGTCAACAGCAAAAACTATGATGTTTTAGAAACTAGGGCAAGTTTCTCATATCCTCGAAAATTGCATAGTGAAATAGTTTCAGAGACCAGGGTAGCAGAAAATATTATTTTCTTCCGATTCTAGTTTCGAGGGAAAACCTCCCACTAAATAAATAACGTAGAAATTATTTTACGCCACGTGTATCAGGAGCGAAGAAAATAATACAAACGCGTATTTTATCATAGAAAATTTATCGCATATTTTTTTACAATTTCGTACTTGAACTTTAAAATTTTCAAACCACTCCTTGTATCAGGGTGGCAGAACATGAACATAATAATTTGTGTTCCATTTTCAGTAGTCGAAGTTTATAAACTCAAACCAGTACATTTCATATCATACATACACACACTATCATAAACGTAATCAATTTTTAACGGTTGAGCTTGAGGTTTCTAATTAAAATTATGTTGTTAATAATGCAACGTCTTCTACAAATATTAAGTACTATTATTTCATAATCATAAATTATTGAGTGTTTTATAGGCATACCAAGTATATTTGTCATACAATTTTGTTGTTTTTTTTGGTGAGATTGATACCATTTCTCAGCGGAAGATTTAATTTAATGTTCAGCTTTCGTAAATCGTGCCTGACTATAAAATAGTAGTCGCGTACAAATAAAACGTAGCGCATGCGCCCGGGTCGATTATCTCTACTCGCCTATATAAAACATCTGGCCATTCATCATCACCCCCGCCTCGTCTCATGCGAGCCTAATACAAAGCGCCAGCTGTTTAAATGGATAACATGAATATCACGCGGATACATAATTTTCCAAGAATGTTTTTATTTATTGTAGACAATATGAATTAAACATACGGTTTCGTATCACTTTCAATGCTGATCAGAAAAAAACGTGAATGGAAAATCGCGGAAAAGAACGTATATTAAATAACGTTACAAAATTCACGAAGTTAACGGTAAATAAAAACTGTTTTGTTGTATTATTTTCACACTGTTGAATTTGAATATAATTTATTCTTGCTTTTAAAGACGGAACTGTGCGCCGGGATATTGCGTAGGATGTGTTTTATATTTATTCGAGTTACTTAATTTTAGATTTAATTTTGAAATGTTAACTGGGTGGCAAATAAAACGAGCTGCTAACTTTTATACCGATTACGTTTTATGAACTCCTAATAACAATTAGTCTTTAAATCCAATAGGAAAACATTTTATCATCTATAAGATTTGCCATGGATTAAGGAATAATAATAATAAATCATTTAAACATTTGAATAGGAAAACTAATTGGTATTTTTTCAATGTGAGAATTTACTTTATAATTATATTTAACTTCGACATCCTCTTATAATATAAACATATATAAAAACGGATATGATAAGTATTTGGTGTTTATTCCACTTTTGGCTGAAAAAAATTACTTAATGCCATCTTGTTCAAACACAGTTTTCCTGCAATCTGCCGTATTTTTTTTATAGCCAAAACTTATTTGAGTTTGTCGTAAAAACATTTTAAGAAAATTTGCTAACTCCATTGACGTTCTAAAACCTAGTCTGCTAATTATCCAACTCCACCATTTTCTATTGTCACCTCTCATTTACTCGTTGTTTTTCAGCGGTGGTACAAAAAAATCGTTTGAAAGTCCTATTTGAAATTTTCCCGATCGGCTTGAAAATACCAAAATAATCAGTTTTTACCCTCTCCGGAACAATAGACAAAAACGGAGATAGCAAATTTATTCTTTAAGCCATCGATATTGTGTGTGCCACTAATGACGGTATGCACGTGTTTATCATAGACAACTGTCATTAATTTTCGCCATATTTCACGAGTGCGCGCGCACTATTTAACACTTACATTTAGATATAGTACGTATCACGACTTTTCGAACAGGCCTATTGATGATACAAATAATAATAAAATATCCACAGGCGAGCGAGTATTTTCGCGGTAATTATTGGCACCGTTCTCTGCGCAGCTATCGCGTGCGCCCAAGCCCCGCGAAAGAGACGGACACAGCTGATCGGACACGTCCCATGCGATTGGTCAGCCTAATTCGCAGCGTGGACAGCCGAGTGTGTCGATTGGTCCAAGATCCTTGGCTAGCGCGCCAAGATTTAATTCCAATTATATGTATATATTACAAATTTAAAAAATGGATAAATTCGAAACAACTGAGAAGTTTTTTTGTTGCTATAAATCATCGGTCGAGTACTAATCATTATGCCGTACAAAATATTGTGAAGTTATAAGCAGTATCGGAATGTTTGGCATGTTTAAGTGTGCTATTAATTAAATTGAGAATGTTCGTAATGGTCGCAAGGATTCAAATCGAATATTCGAACATACAAAAACAATTCTTACTTTTTCGATATTCGAATATTTGAAAGATTATATTCCATTGAATTCGAATCATTTATTTAACAAATATTTGAAATCCCTTCTTTGCAAAACCAAAACGACACATTTCTATGTTATGATAGAATACGCGATATGAATTAATTACGATTTGATTTTACGGTTAATAATGTACGGAGACGACAAGTTACGAATTAATTAAAGTGAGATTATCTCAAAACGTCAATTTGGAATGTCAGTCTTTAAACAAATTCTTAGAACGGTCAACCTTTGCCCCAAAAAGATAAAAATGCTTTTGCTTTTGTCATACGCGTTAAAAATATGTTGCTTATTAAAATTAAAATATCTTATTTCCTGTATGAAATAGTTAACTGCCGTTCATTGAGGTGAATAAAATAATAATTTCTTTTTATTGATATAAATTGCATAGCAACCAAATTTGAACACCAGTCGATTAAAAAACGTTATTTGAATTCGATTTAAAAAAAATACCATTTTATGCCTAACACCGTATATTATATAATACGCATGAAGGTTGTTTACCATCGAAAGCTTCAAATTTTATTGTTATTGCGTTGATTACGGCCCCAAGTAAACTTTTATGAATTGTATTTACCTCGGCGGAAAAAAAAGTTGGCTTACAATAATATAAAAAATATTATTCATCAAAGGTGGTGTTTGAATTTCGAAAGAACTACACAATTCAGCCGAAACAAAACGCATTTCATAAATGAAGAAATTTATTAAGACGTAATACTCGGTGCGTGTGGCGCGGGGGCGGAGGGGAGACGACGGCCCGCGGGGGGCTTCAGCCGTCGCGACGCTGGGCGTATCTGCACCCTCGCACGATGCCTGCCGGCGAAATTCTGGTATCGGAGACGGGAGATGACGTCGCATCGGTTAGTTGCGCTTGCATTACTTAAATGTCGGCAGTTGACAATTAACAGCCAAGATAAGTAATGTTGATACGAAATTTATTCACTCACATTAAAACACATGTTTTCTTTATTCAGATGCTGTAAAAAGAGTTAATTGTTTCGATGAATTTAAGGACAGTGGAGACCATGCCTACCGTTTCCTCATAAAGACGATGAGCTGGAATCCCATTAAGCATGTTAATGAAGAATTCAGGTCCAGTCAAAGGCCGCACATGGTGGCATAAAAGAGCGCAGTTCACCAAATAGACATAGAAAATTATTCAATATATATATTTCCATAGAAATTTATATATTGCCAACGCAATAAATCATTATATGAAAATGTGTTTAGCTAGGACTAGTCATTGCTCAACCTCCTTGGTTATAATGGTGGTGACGATTAATCTCATCTGTCACATCAAATATCACATGCTTGTAAATGTTACTTTTGTTGTTGTTCTTGATATAGTTACGTATCAAAGTCATGACATTTATTCTTTGTTTTAAAACACAATAATTGACAAATACTAATTTTCACACATTCAATAGTTTTGATTCGTTTTTAGCTTACCACCTCACTTGTACTTGAATGCACGAGCAACCTGCCAACACATAAAAACCAAAAGGTTGACCAATTTCTTTTCCTTTTTTTTAAAAAAAATTTTCTTCCTTCGTTTATATTATGAATCTATGTTAATTAAGTGAATTCTATTATTACCAAACTATAATTGAGGATTTCGACTGGAGACGCTTGATAGAGATATCAAATTTTAATGGTATTATTTTTTTTACTTTTCCTTTTTTGTTTTGTCTCTTACGAACCGGTTTTCGCCTTTCGGCATCTTCGGGAATTTCAAGTTCACGAATGAACACGAGCCGACATGATCATGAGATGAAGGACAAACCCGGGTAGTTGTAAGTGACAAAATTCACGGTAAATTAAAAAAATTTAAATGATTCAAATTAGATATTTAATATACAGAATAAAATTATCGGTGGCGTAACTATATCTTGCAAAACGCCGCAATGCTGAGAAGAATTAAAAATCAGTTAACATTATAATAAAATTATTCTATTCTACCAAGAATGTTTGAAAGGAAGCCTAAGTTCATAGAAACTAAATAATTATATTATTTTTTACTGAGCTCCGTAGAGCGTAAAATTATGCAACAATGTTTCTACAAGTTGTTTACTAGACATTAAAAAAAGGTTTAAAAAAATCCGCCAGATTAAAATAACCTCACGCGGCGGTGCGCAATAGTGGCGGGCGCGCGGGGGAGGAGGCGCCATGGTTACGGCGGCGTCACGTGACACCTAAACTCCTCCGGAGGACCGGAGGGTGGGCCCCTCGCCGGGGAGCCCACGACGCTTTCATACGTGCCCGAGGGGGTCCCGCAGCACTAGCGTAGTGGCGGCAGAGGAGTGATGTGGGGGGGGGGTTTCCGTAATTATTATTCGCCCAAGGGGAGATCAAGGTCAAAATCGCCTTTTTGGTCAAAGGTGAAAGCAAGACGTAACAATGTGACAAAGGAATATAGCATAAAATATTTAATTGTTTTTTTATAGTATCATTAAAATACGATAAAAACGTATACAAAATAAACAAACTAAAGGCGCCTAAATTATTGAATACAATCATATATTTTATTATAATAATACCTATCAAGATATCTGGTAAAACAAATACGTTTATTGTTTTTATCGCAGTTTATTTCTGTAAAAAAACACAATATCCTACCGAACTGATCTGTATCAATCCAGCCGAAGACTTAAAAATTTTAATGATAACTAGACATAATGAGAAATTATTAATTATCATTTACTGTATCAGTAAATTTCTAGCAATCGGGTATTCCAACTAATTTAAAGGTCGAACGAAATTTAAATTTTAGCGTCTCATCCTGTTTCAAAAATCGAACAGATTAAAAATAATTGTCAGTTAAATTAAAAGACAATATTGACTGAATTTCATTATATTCTTTGCACCGGTGATTATGATCAGCTGATCGAAATAAATTGAAAAAAGAGAAACCATCATAAGAACTTGGTACATTAAAACCTAACGAAAAGAATATCTATACACTTGCTTCAAATGAAATATTTTGGAATACATACTTTGAACCCAAATCCTTCTCACTTGACCGATGGATGAATGATAATACGGTAGATCGGTATCCGTAGTCTAGTGGCAACAGCTGGAGGGTCTGGGTTTAAGTCAGATTTAAATGGCATCTTGGAATATGTCATATTTCGTTGAGTTATTCTCGACTGATTCATACAATTCCTCATAGATTTTATCTGGCATTAACTCTGCAGAACTAAAAGCATTTCTCATCTTTAACAATATAATAGGTAAACTATAATTTCATCAGTTTTTAAGAACCATACATTATTTATATAATATATATAATTTGCTTTAAAGGTCAGTAAGAGGGGCGCAGTCAATTACTAATACAGTGGTACTTCGAGATACGAGTTTAATTCGTTCCGTTACCTTGCTCGTATCTCAAAACAATGTTTCCTATTGAAATTAATTGAAATGCCATTAATCCGTCCCAATCCCCAAAATGTGGCGTTGTGGAGCAGTTGTAGATCACCATCTATGTCTTACGTATGGGATTTGTCGGTTGTGCGAAAGAGATGAAGCAAAGTATATTTGTTATAGTAGGTCCATAGCGTTTGACAGTCGAAGTAGAATCCAATACCAACACAGATATACTTATACGGATTTGTCACCAATACATTCATATGCACAAATACGGAAAGCGCGCACAGATACCCGGCCGTTCTTCGTATCTCAAATGTTGCTCGTATTTCAAAGCAAAACTTCGCTCGCTCGACGGCTCGTATCTCAAATACATTGTTGGTAAGCGCACTAGTGTCTCGAGGTACCACTGTAATAACATTTTTGTTAAATACAATTGTTAAAAAAAAATCACTATTAAGTGGGCAGAAGTAATAACAACATGGTTTCCAGTCAACAACAATCTGTCCACCTTCCGATACACTAAAATGCGTTTGACATATTTCACGGAACGATTCTCACGGCAAGAACGACAAAAACCATCAGTAATAGTATAAAGACTAGGTATAAAGGACGCTTGGGTTTGAAGTGATAAATAAAGGATTTTATTTGAACAAATTATGCGTAAAAAGTTTAGGGCTGCGGATGGTCGAGTGGCCGGCTTGCAGGTTTACGACGCTGCGGAATCCACTTCGAGGCGTTATAAAAAAATCAAATAAATTTAATGGAAATATAAAAATCTTGCATTTTCGAAATCAGATAGCCAACGATAATTCAACCTGATGCGAACGAGCGTTGTTTAGTTGGACGCATGAATTTTAATTTAATATGTAATGATTTGATTCATTTAAATACAAAATTATTAGGTTTTATATAAATTATTACAAAAGTGGAAGATTCTGACCGGTGTTTTTTTGCCGCCAAAAAAGGCTTCTTTTAGGTATTCTTTCCCGTTAACTTGGCGGGCCGGATGACAAATAAATTCGTGTTGGAATACAATTAGAATATAAATTTATGTATTCTAATATAATTAATTTAATGTAAACAAATGTAATTTCTATTGAAATTTATAATAGAAAATGTTTATTATATCGTATGGGTTCATATGTTGTCGTATCTTACAGGTACCAGCCAGTTGATGAATTGAAACAAAAAGTCATGAATTCACAACCAAATCGTGAAATTCAAAAAAAAATATACTTGAATAATATATTTTCAAAAATTCGTGAATTTTTGGAGGTTAGTTTAGTGACCGTTGTACTAGCTTGTAAGAGGTCTTAAACATTTTAATGTTTAATACATATTTTGATTTATTTTATTAAAATTATTTGCATATTTATATTGCCAATTGGTTGCTTAGTTATTGTATAAATAACACTGCATTTTTGTATTTATTATCAGTTGATAATGCTCGCGATGAGCGAAACCGGTCCTGATCCAAATAAATTTCATGTAGAATAAATACAAAAATGCCTTATTATTTTTTAATACAATGCCATTCCGCCAAGTATTGACAGTTTTTTGTATATGTTATTGATTTTTTTTTGGAATACTTTGGTGTGTTGGTGAACCTTTATAATAAAATATGTAGTTACTACGGATAGCCACGGATTTTTCTTACGATACAAGCGATTGTCTTAAACAGGTTATCTAGTTCTCAAAAAAAATTTTCCCCGTTTCGACTAAATTGTAAAATTATAAGCAGTATCGTTTACCGGAACGTGCCACGACTGTCTGAGCGCGGCGGGGCGGATATGCGATGTTTACTCAGTACCTTCACATTCGTTTCTACGAAGGACCCGTTTTGATCGAAAGATTTAGTTGATATGACGCTTGTTTACATTAGAATAATATATAACTAAATCGAGATGAAAGCGAAATGAAGTAACGTGGCCAGAGTGTATTGCAAGTCACTTCCCTTTCGAGTGAAAGAAGTAGCGGGATTTATAAAGTCATACCAAAATATATAACAGGGTGCCGAGTGAATTAAAACTGTTATCTTTGGGATGCCGAAAGGTTTCAAAGATTTCTAAGCCAAATATAACTTCTAAAAGTAGCCGTGATTGTGACTTTGAAGAGGCGCTACGGAACTATATTGGCCACTGTAAAGGTGTTCACTGTCAATACTCTGGAATGGCATTATAATAAAAATAATAACACATTTTTAGTACTTATTAAAGATAAAATTTATTTGATCAGGACCGGTTTCGCTCATGGCGAGCATTATCAACTGATAAGAAATACAACGAAACAGCGATATTTATTTTAATTTGAGCCAGTATTACAAGGTATGACAAACAATTGGTATTAATAATATTTAATAGTTTGCATTTCTGAATCTAACGATGGCGTAAGCCGAAATAGCCATCAACAAATATATTAAATAATTTCTGTAGAATTAAAATACATCGATATTTTTTTCACCGAGTTCTACCAAGTAAATTCCAACTCAATCAATATGTTGCTTGTATTTTGCTTCAATTTATTTTCTTAGTTGTAATACAAATTGTTTGTCATACCTTGTAATTCTTGCTCAACTTTTGTATAAATATCACTGTTTCGTTATATTAATCATCAGTTGAAAATGCTCGCCGTGAGCGAACCGGCCCTGATCCAATAAATTTTATTTGGAATAAGTAGGTACTAAAAATGTGTTATTATTTCTATTAAGTATATTGGCGCTGTAATAAACGAATACGAGCTCCGCTCAAAGACGAGTAGGTTCCGGGTTCATTATACTTCAAAATCAACAACTTATTAAGCTCGCGATTGTGAATCTTCGCGGTCCGCTTACATACTGTGTCACATATTGTGTATTAGAATTTTAAATATGTACAAACAGGTAAAAAGCAATGATAAACAAATACAACAGTATAAATGTGTTATTTGGTGCCGCGTGTTTTTGAAACATGTCTTCTGATTCCTAGTTCAAGTGACGTTACTGCAAGAACTCCGCGGGGCACTCGCATTCAATCGTAGACCACCTTCGACCGCTGATCGACGGCACGGGTGTTTGCGTCTTTTACTCATCGTTTCGATCTTGGGTGACATTATCGTAATTGATTTGAAATTCAAAGATATTTGACGCAGCGGCAATAAGCAATGCCAGATTGTTTCGTAAAATCTTAAATGCAACAGAACACATGTATCAGTCTTAGAAGTTTCGAAGTTATACTGATTGCCTCGCCATAAAACTTTGAATGAATATTGAATTTGTATTGTCTGAGATATTACCATGTTTTAAAGACGTAATGCAACGCCAATTTCATGGGAGTTAATTGGGATCAATAACATATTGAATAATTTTGAAAGACTTTTTATATTTAATAACTATTTATATTAATTATGTATTAGTTGCACGGAGAATGGGTAGACGATGCAAAAAAAAAAGAATAAAACGCAGTTATGATTTTGCAGATGGCGAATTATTATCTATCATATGACGCAACGAATTTTCTGAGCGCATCATTTGGACAGCAGTCAACCCATGGCATGGGAGCGAAATAAACCAATAGTAAAATATCCAAATTATAAAAAGTGATAAACTCGATTTAAATGAGCCGAATAAGTTGGTTTAATACGGTGAAAAAAATAACAATATATTTTAATTCTACAGAATTATTTTATATATTTTTTGGTAGCTATTTCGGCTTACGCCATCGTCAGATTCATTTTTTCACCGTATTATTATGGAGTATTGACTTGGTAGAACTTGGCCAACTCAATCAATAAGTTGCTTCAAGTTAGTGTTTCCAAAACATTCGACGACAGATTCATTTATATCACCGTATTATAATGAAGTTTTACCAAGATAATACCAACTCAATCAAAAAATTGCTTTAAGTTAGTGTTTCGTAAACATTCGATGCATGTGTACCCCCTTTCTATAATTACCGTAACACCGAATAACCCTCGTCGAAAAATCGCCAATACTTTCATAACAAAAACCATTGTTAGTAAGATAAACAAAATAATGCAGTTGCAACTCGTACCCCCACCAAACTCGAACCACACTTTGGGATGCACTACTATTGATGATAACATTTTTTTTAAAATGCACTCCACCAAAATACGGCAAATTGAAGTACATATTGCCTTCGACTACTAATTATTTGGTCAGTTTCTAATTCGATAAATGGTCAGTTATAAATACTTCAAATGGTCAGTAATAAATATTTAAAACG
The DNA here is from genome assembly GCA_028554975.1 of Himalopsyche kuldschensis. Classification (NCBI taxonomy): domain Eukaryota; kingdom Metazoa; phylum Arthropoda; class Insecta; order Trichoptera; family Rhyacophilidae; genus Himalopsyche; species Himalopsyche kuldschensis. The sequence continues at coordinate 7,823,019 of JAHFWI010000005.1, forward strand.
GTCAGTTAAAAATAATAAATGGTCAGTTAAAATAATAAATGGTCAGTTTACACTTATTAAAATAACAATGTCTGCTTTCAAATACATGAACTTAAGAAATAATTTCATTTCATGCGCTTATTTTTCATAGCAGATGTCATAAATTTGCCAAAAAAAACTGTTTGAAAATAAAACTTATCATTTTTTTTTAATTACTGACCATTTAAATTAAATACTGACCGATTTATTAAATAACTGACCACATTCACAGTGATACAATGACAACTGACCGTTTATTATATTAACTGACCATTTATTTATTTAACTGATCAAAACTTGAATTAGTTACTGACCCATTAAATACATGCCTATTGCTTCTCCCACTGAACAATGTCGTAGGTGTTTTTTTTTATTTTTGATTAAACTATAGGTAAAAAAGGGTTTAATTTATCCAATGCAACATTCACACAGCTGTAAAAAATATCAGCCAATAGGTAATGACACTGTCACAGATGAGTCATTGCTTGATACTAATATTTTCAATGAAACGTCTAGAAAACACAATGATTTCTTCAAGAGTTATAAAATCGTCTGTGTTCTACCGGAGTAGTCATAAAATACTTTTAAGTTAGGCGGAAACTGGTAATGATCTGAATGACTATTTTCTTTGTGAATAGAAGGATGATGGTTAGAGAACGACTTGTAGTAAGGTAGTCGTTTCTCGACGATAACTATACTGAATCGGATGCAATGATATACATAATTGATTGAAAAATCAATACCTATTTATACACAGAACTTCTGACAATCAAATAAGATTTTAAATCATTCAAAAGAAAGAGGCCACACCTGAGAACCTTCAAGAGCACAGGAATTTTACCTAAAGGCTACGGCGACAAGACAAACAAACGAAATAAAATCATTTAGGTACGTATTAAATTTTCAAACCCATAATCATAGTTGTCCTAGGCATAACCATTCAGAGTAGACAACATATGAATAGCTTTCTCGGAATCCCGACACTTTCTAATGTAGAAATACCCGGGATAAAAAAAATGAATTACCGGGATTGTTCTAAAAGTTCAAAAATAAAAATTGTATGGTTTGCTATCCCTTCCCTCAAAACGTTTTGAAAGAATAGTTCAACCAAAACTCATTCGTTATATTCTTGAAATATAATATTATTTACAATGTAAATTTTACATTATAAGCTAAAAAATAGCATAATATTTCGTTACGCAAGAGTTGGCGATCTTGCATTACGTCATTTTCACAACAGAGCCTTACTTAATAAACTGACGATGTCATGGTGTCGAATTAGATATAGGGTTACAGCTATAGTTATTGGACACTTCAACTTTAACCTAAATTGAAAATCTCATTGGTGAGAATGACTGCATACATTTGTCTCTCTCAACAGGAATTCTTTTTTTTGGATGGCTAAAGTTGAAGTGTCAAATAACTATAGCCATCCAACACATTATAGCAGTTACCCTAACTATATGACGTAGTGAATCTTGTAAAAGTCAATACGTTTAACAACTATTTTTTTTAAACTATGTCCGCTCTCAACGTGGCTAGCTAATCGCTCTCACTACTCTCGTTTTAGGACCAGGTGGGTGTGGGAGGGAATTTTTAGACTAAACCGACAGCCAGGTCTCTTAACAGAAAAATGAAACTGCCCGGACTGTGATTCGAAACAGTCAGCACCAAAACCATCGACGTTAAAATTTTCGCTAATTTACATTTTAATACCAATTTAACTTAGTGATCTACATCTATGTGTGTATATAAACGATACAAACTGTTAACTACGCGTCATCAGTGCACTTGAAATATCTGAAGATGCCAAAAGGCGAAACCCGGGTTGTTAGCGACAACTCAAGGAAAAGTACAAAATTCAAACAATTCAAATTTGATATTTAAATTCCATCAAGCATCCCTCAGTCGAAATCCTTAATGTAACTGAGTTTATTATGTAATCGTTTGAAATACACTGTTTATGATTTTGTTTTCAGTTGTTTGGAAAAATCATACTTCACTATACTGGCATATCAGGATTCTCTTAGTTTAATCCCGGTATCGACAAGGATGGCCTGAATCGCAATCCCTATGCACAACAATAACAATACGAATCCGTTTAGCACTTCCGCTCGCTTGTACGTACGTACGCCTTTCGCACTAAATATTTAAAAGCCTGGCTGTAAGTTTGCTGACGAATGGCGGCCGTAATGCCCAACCATCAAAACCCATGTGTTCCGAGCGGTTACCGCCCACACTTTCCCGCCCTTCCGACTCGATAACACCTGTTAATTATCATTTTCCAGAACCTAGTTTCTCTAATAGGTATAAGTAACGACTTTTACTTTGTTATTTATATCGGTCGAACAGAACATGAACGGGAGATGTTTAATGAATTGGGTAGTTGCATGGGAGAAAAACCGGTCCCATAACCGAATACTCAATGTAACTCTAAGACTTCAATGATTCGAATCTTCGAAAAGAAATATTTTTACATTGCTTTTTTTCTATTAATGTATCGTGGGGTATTTCCAAAAGACACTTACGTCTGTTTTATTCGTCTCCAACGATCACCGATGCAAACCTAAAGAACGGTGCTTAGAGAGACAGTCCTTCCTTCCCTTCCGTAGCCTCTCTGATAATAGAGAGGTTGACAGACTGACTTACAAACAGGGCTGTGGAGTAGGAGTCGTGGAGCCGCAATTTTTTGGCCGGGAACGAATTCGGAGTCGTCGCGGCGTTTTGGCCAGAGTCGTACTCGGAGTTCGAAATTGTTAAAAGTAAAAAATCTTTTTATTTTTGCATCTAATATGTAAAATTTGACTTTTGGCTGGCGGGGATGGTTGAAATTTAATTGAATACACATAAATAGGACATGTAAAGAAAAAACGTAATGTAGTACCACTGTAATGTAATTTCATTCGGGATCTTCATCAAAACTGAATCAAAGAAAATCTAACGAGTAGTGTTTCTATTGAAAACCCTCAAAACGAATCCCGAGTCGAAAATAATAAATTTATATAAAAAAAAAGGACAACGGCAATAAATCACTCCGCGCGCTACATTGTCCAACGAAAAATAAAAGGTTTTTACTTCTAAAAAAAGGCGGTGGAGGTTTTTGGTAAAGTTTGTGGACACAACAGGCCTCGGCCCTCGTCCTACCCAGATGCATTTCTCAAACATTTAATCTAGATGCATACTGCATACAAATATACATATTATTATAATATAAAAGTAAAAAGTGGTGACTTAACGTGCGATAACAGAATCTTTATCTTGGATGCTGGATGTACTTCGTTACGCATCTTCAATCGATCGCCATGAGTAACTCAGGAGCAGTTAACTAAAAATTCAATTGCAACTTGCTGTTTGAAACTATGTTCTTAATAAAAAAAATACTTTAAAGACCTCGTTATCTTTGTTGTCAAGTAAGATATAAAATAGTGATAAATAATAACACATCTTTTTAATAATATAATGCTACTCCACCAAGTATTGACAGTGATAACCTAAAATGAGTAAAAAGTGATATAAAATAATGTTGATATTCATTGCCCACTTGTTGCAAGTGCCAAATGTGCAAAAATTAAATTTCGAGCGCTTAATTCATTATGAGTTGAATTCTACTCGATCTTCATACGGCGTCGCTAGGGGTTATTAGAAACTAAAGCCATCGCCAAATTCGGATATATTATTGTACACCGTTTAGTAACGATACTGTATTTGAGATACGCGCGAGGAAAAAACATCGACGTACTGATTGAATTGGTATATACCTACATTGTAGAATTACATAATTAAAAAAGATAAAAAAAGTATTAAAGAAGTTGACACGGTGAAAAAAATAGCAATGTTTTTCTGTAGAACTGAAATTCACGGTATTTTTTTCCCCGTGTTATAATGGAGTTCTACCAAGTAAATGCCAATTCAATCAATCAAAGAAATTGTTTAAGATTTATAAAAAATTTGACGGCCTTATCGGCATTCCGACTTCGTCATAACTATGCATTGACCATTGTTCATATCACTGAAGATGGCATGATGCTAAAATAGCTACCCATTATATTTGATGTGTTTTGTGGAACTGAAAACATGCTACTGTTACATTAAAAACATTAATATTTTGATAAAACTTCCATCATCAATAACAAACAGTTAATGAAATATGTTTTGTAATTTGGACCATTTAATTTATTTTTAAAAATGTTATTAATTGCTACGGGTAACTATCCTGAATTGAAATATGTAAGTTTCAAATCACAGTTGATGTTTCGTTGGACTAAGAGTTTTGTGTTAACTGGCTATTACATTATGAAGGAGATATATTTTAAGCGGGACAGATCAGTGAAATCCCGATCTAACCGTTTTCCGCGTGGTTCGTTCATTTTCTATAGACCCGGCCAAACACCCATAAAAACAATGTGAAAAAATCCCGCATTAATCGTCCCCCGATTTGTCGATTTCCTAGATGTATCGTCTAAATATTATGGTCCTGTCACAAATATTATCCCGATTGACGGTTTTTGTTGAACATTTCTCATAAGCACATTCGACCCCAACCGATCGGTTCGCTAAACAAAACAATAGAAGAACGCAATAATGAACCTGTCTGTTACGACATTTACAGAAGCGTCATTGGCTTCCGAAAAATTAAAAATATTTTCCAAGGATATGGATGAATCTGTTAGAAAAATATGCGAATTTGAAGGGTCTTTGTTAAAATTGAAGTGCCAAACTGCAAAGAAGCAACTTATTTAACTTTATTATAACCAAAGTATTTAGGACTTTTATTTATTTCATATTTTAAACTTTCCCGCATTTTACGGTCCCTTAAAAAACGGAGAATCGAGGTTTCACTGTACCTACTAACTGGTCCCCAGTACACGTTGCGAAGGAATTCGGATGATCAGATGAATCGAAGTCTCGAAGAATTTAAAAACAAAAAATTGCATAACCTAGCTCAAGGGCAAACGAGGAAATTTATAAGATAGGCGTGGCGTGCTGTTTTGCAAGCCGGGGAGGGTTGTAGGTTGTTTTGTTTTTATTTTATTACGTTCGGCGAGATATCGTGAATCTGATATGAACTTCCAAAAAAGGTGGACATGCCTGCAGTTGTTTGAAACCAGTGGCGTTTGTTGAAAACAACCATATTTAATTTTTCTTGAATAATAGGAGTTTTTGTTTTTACAAATTTTTGATGTGAACGTTTTTTTATAGCACCATTTTCCTAGTTAGCTTTTATGTCAAGTCTAGCTTTACATCGTATAGGTAACGCGCAACTTATATGTAGAGTCCTACTCGACATTGTAAAACTATTTTTTAATATTTTGTTATTTAATTTAAAATTTAAAAAAATATTTGACAGTACAGCTTACGCCAATGCGCCAAATTATTTTTACTATTTCTACACTTTATTGTGAAAGTCATACGAGATTAACTCGATGATAAATAATGAATCAGTCGTGTACAAATCAACGATAAATAACATACACCCTGGCCGAGATCTCTTTTTTTTCAATTGAAAAAATCTGACCTTGCCGGGAATTGAAACCGGGGCCCCCTGATCGCTAGGACAAAGCTCTTGCCACTAGACCACAGGGACCGACAATAATGTTTATATATCCTTATTTTAAAAACCGTAGAAGTGGGTTTGAGTGCATTAGTTAAAGTGTGTAACATGCCATAATGTGGTATGTTTTCCGTATTACGTTTAACCATGCTAATAAATACGCAAACCCTGTGATATCAATCAATTTTTCAAATCTATCGAGGAGTTGCTGGGTTGAAAAAAATGTGCTGAGGGTTAATCACTAGTATTGGTTTAATTTTAAATTTTCTCACTTATTATATAACTTTTAAATAACCCCCATAAATACTTCAAATAGAATCACGTTCATTGTCACAATACAAATATATGTAAGAATATTGAAATTGTTGCTAAATTACTTTTTCGCTTTTGTTAAAAAAACCTATCAAACCCAATTGGGTGACGTAATATTTGAGATGGTTTTGTGTTAAACGATATGATTCATTTCTAAAAAGAAAATGAAAGACAGCTCTAAAACAAGCTTGCAGGGTCACAGGTTCGAATTCTAGGACCAATGGCGATTGCAAGAGTTCTTTCCTATTCATTGGACTCTATAACATGGACTTTCAATTCAGATGTTCTCAATACCAACGGAGTTCCAGTCTTATGAATTTTTGGCTGTCCGTAGTACGGAAAAATTGTTGAATCTTTTTTTGTACTCCCTAATACTCTGTCGCCAGCCGTCACTGTCTAGGTCGTACACTTAGATACCAATATTGATTTGTTTAACGCTTTAATATTTAGGCATGGAAATATCTCCACCCACTACCCTAATAATTATCCCACGGTAACTCAATATTTCGTCGATTTTGCAAGTGGTTTTTAACCATATTTTGTCACATAAAACTACTCAATGATATGCTCTATTAAACACATCCGCTTAATACTCGGTCAAAGTTCTAAACATAGTAAAAGGTACAACTATTTTGTATAGACAACAATATGGTTTTAATTCCAAGCTGGACGTTCACAAAACAATGTTTGAGTTGTATATGATTTATTTTTTTAAAATATTGTGTTGAGTCTTTTAAACCGATCGGTTTGGACTATCACTAAACCATTTATAAAACATGTAAATAAAAATATTATTTTTCTATTGGAACAAAAATGTTTTAATTCCCCGGAAAATACAATGTTTGAGTTGTATATGATTTATTTCAATAAAATATTGTGATCGGTTTTAAATTTCACCATTTATTATTTTTCGCTTGGAACAAAAATGTTCGCTATCCCCGAAAATGTGTTACAGGTTTTGAGATATAATATTACAATCTCTACGTTTTAAATTTCACCTAAGCAGGTAAATTCGTGGAACGGCTAGAGACATCGTTTTCGCTAAAAAAACATAAAAAAATATATACAGACTTTTTCAATATGCATACATACAGCATATTTAAGTATAAACCAGGGCGCAAAGTGCAAGCGAGACAAACTGCATTCGAGCAAACGCGTCCTCGTACTATCAGTGACGTCAGCTACTTGTAAATATTTTATGTGTCACATTTAATAACTTATTACTACCATGTAAAACTAGAATGGTGGAACAGAGAAAAATATGTATTGTGTACCCTGCCTACAACGGTATAACTAGTATCTTTGTCATACTGGATAATTGACCAACATATCACTTCTTTTCACCGTGTGATAATGGAGTACTACCAAGTTCGTGCCAATTCAATGTAAAAACCGATATGTCCACAATATCGACAAAAATATTTACGGTACAAATTATAACAAGTGTAGTAAACATAGTTCTGACGATGCCGTAAGCCGAAATAGCTATCAACGAATATTTAAAATAATTTCTGTAGAATTAAAATAAATTGTTTTTTTATTCATCGAATTATAATGGAGTTCTAACAAGTAAATGCCAATTCAATCAATATACATGTATTAGCTTCTGTAGTGAAGAAGTAAGACTATCGCTTGACAATCAGGTCCGATCCTGTTCTATTCTTATAATTATTGTGTTGCTATAGTTACGTATTATGTATTGTATTCAGATACGTATTCATTCGACGCATTGGTGATGCTGTATAGCTACAAGATAAATTGGTGTATGAAGATAATTTCTGATAACTACAGACTGACCACGCTACTTATGCACTCGAAAGAGTGACGCTGTGAAAATATTTTGAATGACGCCGACACAAAAAAAAAGAATGCCAGAGTTAGAGATAAACTGAACGCGTGGGCTAAGTGCGTTAGGCGAGAAAATATATTTAGTATCAACGGCTGCCGCATACTCGAGTGAACTGTTAAAGAAGTCATAGTGTAGAATTTTTTTTGATAAACAAAATCATCAATAAATAGCATTGATTATGGGCATTCAACAATAGACACTGAAGAAAAGATTTTATGACTTACAAGTCTGAAATACTTATATAATTTTGTGTGCCAAGGAAGAAGATAGTGTAGATGGAATAAGTATAATACAATTCAAAAGCTATTTCAATAAAACGAAGACTAGATGTAAGTCACGCGGCTTCTATTTTTTTAGTGATTGGTAATAATAGATGCAAAGAGTGAGAATATAAAAATGAAGCTAGGAGACACTGATATCCTTGTGCAATTAGAATGTTGTTTCCTCTCAACACTTGCAAGGTGTTAATTGTAAATTCTTGGCGGAAAGGCATTGTATTTCAATAAATAAAACATAAGTGTGTGTACTACTGATTGACACTAGTTTCGCGTGTTCTCGTACACTACGAGAGAGTGATAGCGTACAATCAGTTATTTTTGAACTACTTCGACGCATTTTATAATGATCAACCCGGCTTCGCGCCTCGCCCTAGTTTGTGAAAATTGCAGTATCATAATTTTTATTTATCTCTAAACTTTACACATCTTTATTCAAAATGGACAGCAGACAAGTTGATAGCTGACATTACTCAAGGAACAGGAAAGAGTTTAAAGGATAAATGGTTATCCATCAAAATTTACAAAAAAAAACCTATCGAAAAGTATTTACATGAAAAACAAACAAAAACTTTTTATGCTTGGTAAATTTACTAAATTAGTTTTTACATTTTTAACCATGTATGTTTCACAAATGTGTATGTATCTCATGGATTCCTAAAGGTGTTTTATTCGGCATATTTTTCTACTAAAACTACTAGATAATATGTTGCTCCACTTTTCTTTTACGAAGATAATAGGTATATGTAGATAAGACCTGATAATTTTTTGAGAAATCGTGAACATGAGTCGTTTTTTCTTCCAAGGGGTAGAACCAGTCTGCCAATGGGAATGGCACTGGATGGCAAGAGCTTTAACAATTTTAAACGGCATTGCTTCGGATGTCGACATATTTCATATTGACGTGAGTGAGTTCAGACGAATACTATATTTTATGAATAAAAGTTGATTTAGTCAGAACTCACTCGGTTGACATGTTTGAAGATTTCTAATATGATTTTATAAATTATTTCTCTCTGTTTTTATGACTACAATGTTTTCATCTTGTTTTTAACTTATTTGTGATTTTATTATGTATTTACATGTATGTATATATATATATAAATACATACATTTATATTTGTCAAATGCATGGCGCATTGGCGTCAGCTGTAATGCCATGATTTGCTTTTACTTAAATAAATAAAAACAAGACGGTGGGATTCTTCAAAAATCGGTTTATAAAACTATCCGTGATTCGAGCCCACGAGCACCGCAACTTAACCCAACGACGTTGACCACTCTGCCACAAAGATAAAGAAATGTGTGTGAGCATCGAAGTATTTTAGCTACACAATTATTATGTTACTCAGTTAAATGGCGTTTTTGGCATGAATAGTACGCAAGTTTATTCTTCGATTATTATGGAATTCTGCCACGTAAATGACACTTCAATAAATAAGTATTAAGAGAGCTGTATCTTAAATGAGCGAGACACGTTGTATCTGCAGTCAATCAAACAAATGGAAATAGTAAAGAAACGATTTTTTATTACTCGAACATTAGGTACAATTCCAATAAACCATAATATACCTTTTGTCAAATTATATAATCTTCGTTTCGTTATCCAGTCACAGCCACTTTATTCTCTTAAATTAAATGCGAATTGATTATTTTACTGGTTGCGTAACTATTATAAGTATGACACTATCATTGATAATAACAAAGTTATCCAGTTATTATAAGATATCATTCTCAAGTATTCAAAAATTACGTGACATTATAGCCAGCCAATTGGGTGTTTTAAGACCTAACATAAACGTACAACGAAATAACATCTGATATTGGAAAGAACTAGGGCTGTGGATTCGGAGTTGGAGTCGTCGCGGCGTTTTGGCCGGAGTTGTACTCGGAGTCGGAAATTTTGAAAAGTTTGATCTTCTTATTTTTGCATATAATATGTCAAATTTGGCTATATGCCGGATTTTTTTACTGATATATAAATTGAATACACATAAATAGGAAAGATACGTGACGAAATTAATCGTTTTTTAGTCGGAGTCGTTATTTGTTTAACGACTCCAACAGCCCTGGAAAGAACTGTACATAATCTCGTATGCGACTCAACTGTCTCGACTCCAACAAATGGATCCCAGATATCGACGATTTCTATCTCGTTAGCTTATTACAACTAACCCACCTGTTTTTGTCTTCATTTTCTGAGAATATATACACTGTCAAATTACCCCGTAGTTCTTTTATATTCATACTGTGTTATACCAAATCTTTTACCTGTTTGCACATGGTTCTGGGCGCGATCGACCCTACAGCTGATACGGCGGACAGGTAGGTTGGTTACCTCAATAGACTTCTGTTAAAAGTTCGGCATAATCTGTGAAAACAACGGAAAATTTTGTGCGCATTGCCGTGACGGTTTAGTGGTTCGGTCATACCACTCGCGACTGGCCGAGCGGCCACCTGCCGCGGGCGATAAAGCCGCTGGTGCAGAAACCCAACAATAATATTGTAATAATTGTTATATTATTAATTTTAACAGCCGGTTTGGTCCGCTTAAATGGTAAATAATATTAAGTCGACGCATTTTAGTATTCCGTGCAGATTCCCTCATACAACTGCTCTCATTACATCTGCCTGCTTAAAATTCAAGTTTAATTAAGTAAAGAAACAAATAAAAATTGAAACAATACGATATCACAAGGGTCCGAAAGTTTACGCGACACAAATAATAATATGTTAGAACAATCAGTATGGTATAGACCAGTGGTTCTCATGTGTGACCACCAAAGGATTTTGCTGCGGCCACCAACAGCTTCATGGTTAATATTGATATATATAATAAAAATGTGTTTTATCAAGTTAATTTGTCAACTAAGACATTGAAAATTTAATATTTTGTATGTTTTGTATTATGCATCAAGAATTTTTAGTCAGAAAAAGTCCAAACACATACATATTTAGGTGTTTTTGGCAAAAATGACTAAACACAAAAATGTTGTGCGGGCCACCAGACATTTTCGTAGGACCGCTGGTGTTCCAAATGCGGCAACAGCCAAATATTACGTAAGAACCACTGGTATATAATGTATGGATAATTTAATAATCTGTTTTAAAGTGATATATTAAAGAATAATAAAACATTGTTGTACTTGCGAAACCGGCCCTGATATGAATAAATTAACGTGGTATAAGAACAAATAATGTTTTCTTTTAAACAATGCCTTTTCAACAAGTATTGTCACCTTAAAAGTGATAAAAATGATTATTTGATTCTATTCTACCTATTCAATACCTTTAGGCCTGAAACTTTTGGACCTGACTAGAATGTAATTCAATTAACCGTAAAGCTATAAATGCTATGCTAGTTTTTCTCAGAAAGATCTAATACAATTGCATTTAAGATGATAAAAAAAATCTTGAATATTTGTGGCCATATCACATACAATTAAAAACATATATAACTAAATCAGCTTCCATTATGCAGCATATGGATTACTAATAGAGCATCATGGCAGAAGTTATTTTGCGAGATTCGGTTGTTAGTTAGTCGTTGGATCTCTTTTTTCACAGGGTTCCGATATAATGAATATAAGTTAGCAAATCGCATAAGCTTGGATCCGTTTTCGTGGACATTTGATATACAAAATATTCGAACCCGATGACACGGCAACTGAAAAGGACCAGCGTCATATTGCGTTGGCCACTCTGCTTCATGATCGACAATATTATATGAACAAGAAACTACTGCTGAGCAACGAGTTCCTGTAAATCTAATCATATTGAAAAAATATTTTACTTTTATTGTGTTTTATGCAATAATAAAGGCAATTCTGATTTTATAATATAAAAACGGATACGTATAATGAAATATAATATACAAACCTCTTATATATACAACTTGTACGATACATACATTAATTTGTAAAAAAAAAATGTGTAGAATATTTACAACAAGCTGACATTTTTGCCAAATCGAATGCAAAACAATCTTTTTTTTTTGTCGACTCCAATTCAAATTTGATAGCAATAAACGCCGCAGCAGTAAAATATTAATGGTAACTTGTTGTATTTCAAAGACATGCAATTAACTGTACTGCACAGGAAGTAAATTATAAATATTTTAGCCCGGCATTTATGGCAATTTAATTGTTAGTAGCCGGGTAAAATATGCACTTCTCGTAAATGTGGAAAATTTTAATTTCAACAAATAAACAAAATCATTGAAAACGGGTATTGCTTGTCAAGTAAAGGAATTGATTTAAAGTATCAACAATATTATATCTACTGCTGTTCCAAGGACGACAAATTTATAAAACTGAGTATTGAATGCCATATGCTAAATATTTTTGATTGCTATATAATATCAGGAGGTAGTTTTCAAAAGTGGTCAAATCAATTTGTTGAAAAACAGAGAATGTGAGATATTTTCATAACTTTTTCCTAATAAATTTGTGTTTACTATCAATATTTTTTCAATATGTTTCAAACTAAGGAATTACGGATAATGTGTACAAATTCAAACATATCCATGTGAATAAAAAAGGTCTCAAAAGTTTAATCTATAACTGGCAGTTGAAAAAAAATATTTTGGATTTGACCACTTTTGAAAATGACCTCTTGATTTGGTGCCCCTTTTTATAGCAGTACATATAATAACTAAAATACACTTCTGCTAAAAGTACAAGAATTTCTTACCAAAAAAGCAGCAACTCTAGTTTTCTTAGCAAAGAGGCAGTCAATGCAACTGTTTACAAAGAAATTAGTTCATTTTCGCATAAACCGCTTTTTATAAATTCAAAATACAAAAGCGTAAAAAAAACACAATTTTTCTCAAAACTTCTTCAGTCAGTTACTGCATTCATGCTTGGAAAAGCAGTATTCGAGTTGCAATTATTAAGCCTATATGTTTTATATAGATAGATATTTTTAGTCTCTTAAACAGACATTTCCACATTCATTTCATAATGTCTTGGTATTTTGAGAGTATATTTAACGACACAATATTTACTATACAAAAATGCAGAATTCATCAATATTATCGAGTAATAGGTATGTATCTAAAACGCGTACAAAATAATATATCACGTACACGTATTCACGTATCTATTTGTTTTTTTTTCAAGCAATTCAAAAAGCTTTTCGACTCTCTCAATGTTTTATATTTTTTGTAATAAAGCACACCTGGCAAATATATTTGGCTAATTTAGGGTTAGGTAAGGTTTGTAGTTTAATTTAACACAAATTTAAAGTTATCCCAAAACAATTTAGTTAGAATGTAATAATCTTATTTAACTGAATTATAATATAGTGATAGTACACATGGTCATTCAAGAAATAGTTTAGCGTATATTTATCATTTCTATTGTATTACTTATAAGAAAAACTAAAACATAGCTATGCACTATTTCAACAAACGTCACATCAAATCAACTTTCACACGAAATATTATATTAGGTATCATCCAAGAAAATTTAATACATATTTGGACAAGCAAACATGAACCCTATGGAGCCCGGATATAGGTATGGTGCGTTAATTTCCCCCCCGTCTTGTAAAATGAATTTAAAATTCATTGTTATTTAATTGAATGCGTCATAAATCCCAAAACAAGTTCAATTGCGGACAATTTTTTAATGTATGCTCGTATAATTCGTGAATCCCAACACAATGTTGATGCTCGTGAAATTAACGCAATACCGGCTATGTAAGGGTGGCATTAAAAATTAACATAATAATGCAATAACTTACGAATGTAAAAACGGGAAGTATTTATTTGTTATCTATCACCAATTAAAACAATATAATTCGTATTTATACTCAATCAGAAAACAATGCATTTTACTCTTGGTAAAATTGTATTCAGTAAAACCATGTTTGACCAGTTCTATAATACAACATGGTGGCAGTTACGATCAGCTGATTTTGAGCCTGCATAGAAATGATAATGCAAGTTGCTTCGTTTGCTGGATTTTTAACATTATCATTTAAAACCATATATTTGTGGGTTTAATTTATTCTTTCGTGTTATTATATTAATATGTAGGGGTAAAATTGAACAAGAGTTTTTTGTTTTATCCTCAAATTTTACGGAAATATTCGACGAAATGTATTTTAAAACACCATTTGAATAGTAGAGTAATCTTTTGAGAGAATAAAAGTTGATTTCGTGGCAAATTTTAAAATATTTTCGCCGTTTTTATTGTCTATATGTGTGGGTAAAGGGAACAAAAGTGAGAAGATCGTGGCCGGTAAATCAAACAGCCGACGGAGATGATTTTCGATGTGAAAACAACACAATAGTTAGCGTCAAATTATGTTTCACCGACTTCACACTTAACATCAAATAAATATGCTTCGGCATGAAAAATTATATTTTACAAACACTCAGTGATTGATTTGCGAATATATTGAAGCGTTTGAGAGATATTCACGACATTGTACACAAGCGAAATAGTGGATGAAAAAAACTTACCTGGAACTATGCAGTACTCCAGTCTACTAACTTGATGCCCCCATCCGAAATAATCCTCTTTCTCCAGCGGACAACTTTCACTGATAATTGGAAACTATTTTATTTTCTTAAAAAATAAAACCAAAATAAACCGCAAAAATGGCGGATTCACAACACAGCACGGTTACGACGTAACGGGAAGTAAACAAACGATATTTTTAACCGAGAGCTTTAACAATCCGAACTGGCATTTGGCTTGTAAATGACAATAAACAAATGCCGAATGTGCACACACTGATACTGATAGTTAACTGTTAATTATGTAGTATTTATAATTCTATAACTATTCACAATCGATCACACGTTCGAATCCCGAGCTGTTTATTGCAATAGCAAGCTTAATACGTGAAAAAACATAAATACTAATACTTTTCATTTACACACACTAATGTTGAATAACAAAACAATGAAACAATCAACAGAATCCACAAATTCGATCAAAACTTGAATAAAATATCTAAACAGGAAGTTTGAGATAAATAATGAAATGATGTAAACAAAAACACAAAAAAACGGTTAATACTTGAAATACTTGGTGTGTTTAATTATTATTCTGCGAATAATTTGATTTTTAAGCCGATAAGTCTATCGTTAAGGTTTTGGACATCAATACAAAAACATGTTCACTGCACAATACACTACATAAATTTTGCGAAATTCACACAGAAATCTATTACTGGCGTGTAATATTATCACACAAGACAGCACTGAGGTTTTTATTAACTGTATATATAGTTTATCATCAATTCAAGAGTTAATTCGAGAGCCGTTTTATATATTATTTAATGTTTTTATTTTGTAAAGAGGAAAAAATGCGGTGCAGCAGCGTAGCACCGCGGTTGGAAATGTACTGAACGCGCGACGGCGATGCATTGGCAAGCAGCTTTGCTTCGGTAGGATGGATAAAAACGAACGCTAGCCCACTGATATTTTTTTCCGACAGAATCGAATACGATATAGCTTTTGTAGGCGTTTAAAATATCGTATTCAACTGCATTATAAAAGTCCATACTCAATCAGACATAAAATATAATTATAAAGCCGCAAACCACTTTTTTTCCAATATCCGGTCATTTATTTATTCCGGAGCATTATTAGACGAAAAGAGGATAGACACAACGTAAACAAAAGCATTTTCAGCTAAAAACGCACATTATTTGAACGTGTTGTTAAATCGACTTTCAAGGTGTTCACTTTCAATAATTGGTGGAATGGAAATAAAACAAAAAAAATTAGTACTTCTTCCACGTAAAATTTATTGGATTAGGACCAATTTCGCACGTGGCGAGCATTATCAACTGAATTGATCAGTTTTTGTTACGATGTTTTTCTTCCTAACCTTTAAGTAAGTACTACTTGATGAACGAAGGTAGTTTCTTGATTTCGTTTAGATGCAACATCGAAAAAATAGAAATAAAAAAAATTGTTGCTTATTGTGGATCGTTACTTTCAATGTTCAAATATAATTCCTCGTGCTGAGCTCCGCAGTAGCTACAAAAATAATATCCATTCAAAATAAAGAAAAGCATCGTATCGAACATAGAATGAATTGAAAAGATGTTTTCTTAATAAATTTTATATTAATACATACATATACATGTTTTTAAATATTGTTACATATTTCTGAAAATCATTAAAGGGCCCATTGTAAAAGTCTACCCCCACACTCTCGTCAAACATACATATTTTACGAACTATTTAGTTCTGCTAGTCAGAATGTTATTCTGAAGTTTGAAAAATGTTCATCACACCTTTTTTATTTTTGCTGCGTTGATGATCGAGCTTAGTTAAGTGTCAAATGTTGTTTTTTGTCAAGAGAAATGTAGTAATAATGAAATATCCAAAATGGAGAACGATGTCATAGTGTAGCTATGTACATATTTTCATGGTAATTCAACTAAAAATATTGCATGGCTTCAATAATTGAGGAGATTATTTTATTCGAACATACCTCCATACTTAATATCTGATATTTTTTGTATTCAATGGATTTCAATAAAAAATACTCTTTTAATGAAATGTGAACTGCGGTAAGTACTTCTCTTCCAGCTTATATTCTTTGTTAAAATGATTTTTTTGAGTTTTGCTCTCGTTTACTCGCTCAGATTTTTTAGAAGATATTTTTAGAGGATATGATACATAATAAGTTGGCAAGCTTGTGCGGCACTTTATACGTTCATTAAACGATATTTTGGTAAAGAAAATTCACCTTTTATATTATTATTGCAAAGCGTCTTCCAATCAAGGAATTTTACAGTTGTTATCAGGGCTGTGGATTCGGAGTCGGAGTCGTGGAGTCGGAGCTTTTTGCCCGGAGTCGGAGTTGGAGTCGGAGTCGTCGCGGCGATTTGGCCGGAGTCGTACTCGGAGTCGGAAATTTTGAAAAGTTTGAACTTTTTATTTTTGCATTTTATATGTAAAATTTGGCTTTTGGTCGCATTGATAGGGTTGATATTTAATTGAATACACATAAATAGGAAAATTAGGGGAAAAAAGTGACGATATTGAACTTTTTTTGGTCGGAGTCGTGTTTTTGGTCAATGTTGGAGTCGGAGTCGTGGTTTTGGTAAATGCTGGAGTCGGAGTCGGACTTATTTTCACTGACTCCACAGTTCTGGTTGTTATATAGGTAAGAATGAATAACTATTTATAACTGAAATAGTGTTTAGTTTGTAGATGTAACGTCAAAATTACGCACATCGAAGGATGGTTCCACTGAACGTTTCGGCGCTTCTGTTCATTCGGGCATTTCCGGCAAAGTTCGGTTGAGCATGTCTACAGCTTATAGCGCACCTCGCACACTACCATAATGTTATGGCCGGCATACTACATTCACGATGAAGGGTGAACGATAAAATTTAAGTATTTATTTATCGTGGTATTGAAAATAGTTACTAAATTTAATTTAGTGGTAGAGATAACAATGTGGGTTCATATAAAAATGGTGGATGGCAATACTGTGACACAACTAAAATTTGGATAATAAAACTTGATTTTTAAAACATTATCCATTTTTGGAGTCTTATTGTCTTCAGTGTTTCAGTTTTCTTGTCTTGAAATGGCAAAGATCAGATCATATCATCACGGTAACGAGATGTTTTTTATGTTTATGTTTTTTAATATTTAATAAAGATATCGATTCAAAGTGAAAAAAATGACGTTCCATTATCGGACAATATTGAAATTGCAAAACAGTAGGATTGTTGGACAACTTGCTATCTTTGAAACAATATAATATCATAATGTGTTATGTAGGATCAAGATTGAGCTCCTGAAGGGGAGGGATTTGAAATTGGGTAACATAAATATACATTATTTGATTGAAAAATTCGGCACTTACTTTTCATAACAATAATATTTATTACTTTCCCCATTCCTGAGATGGAGCATTTATTACCAACAGCAAGTTATTAAGTTAGGTGAAGGTTTTAAGAAGGTGACCGTAGAGGGTTGGGAATGGGGGTTTATAATTATCAAGGAGAGCCTTTTAAAACAAAACTTCAATCTCAACCGACTTACCTCCAACAGTTTACTTTTTGGCAATTTTAAATAACACATTCAAAAGTAGTCATTATTTTCATAATTCTTTCGTCCAGTGAATTACAATATTTGGATTCATTAAAAACGTCTTACTTGATGACCAGGTTGCTCACGTTTGAATTAGAACAATTTGACAAGCCTGAAACAATCGAGCACAATATTCTATTTCAGTATTAACATTCATAAAAATGTTACTTGAAAACTATTTTCAGAAAGCAAAAGAGGCAGTCTCTATTTCCACTGTTGAAATTGCAACATTACAGCCGGTTCCCACTATCTGATCATCAAACGCGAATAATTTATTACACTTTATTAAGAACCTGAAAACATCTAACATCCCAACTCTCCAATCTCCAAAGATCCGGTCTTTCCTATACATATTTATATCTTAAAACTCACAAACATTGAATAATACTTTTTTGATAATATGTCTTTCCTCAAAGAATTCGCAGTAAGAAATATTGTTGATTAGCAGATTAAAAACATATTTTTTCATTGTTGAGTGAGCTTAAAATCTAAATGAAAAATATTACTTGGATCCGATTATTTGCAGCGCACCGTTCTTGTTAATCGTCGTTTATTGTTCGCAGATATTTTTTGGAATGGTTGAAGTTACGTTGTCTTTCTATTGGATTGATGCAACTTACAATTCTCATAAAAAATAAAGTGCAATGGATCAGCATTACATTATGATATTAAGATACAAATGCTATCCCACCCATAATATTGAAAGAACGTCACTTTATAACGAAATATTTTGTCGTTTGAAATGTACGAACAAAAGAAGTCACACAGTTAATTCCATATTTGAAATTCAGTGTCATTTGTTTTTTTCACCGTGTTTCCAAATATACATAGATCACTTTGAATAATGATTATGTAATTACCAGGTGAAAGATTCATTCCTTAACAATTTTAAACGGCATTGCTTCGGATGTCGACATATTTCATATTGACGTGAGTGAGTTCAGACGAATACTATATTTTATGAATAAAAGTTGATTTTGTCAGAACTCACTCGGTTGACATCTTTTAAAATTTCTAATATGATACGGAAAGAAAAATAATAATGTATTTTAATTCTACATAAATTTATGTAGAATTAAAATACATTGTTATTTTTCTTTCCGTAATATAATGGAGTTCTACCAAGTAAATGCCTACTCAATCAATTTCTAATATGATTTTATAATTTTTTTCTCTCAGTTTTTATGACTACAATGTTTTCATCTTGTTTTTAATTAATTAGTGATTAATATTATGTATTAATATATAAATACACGTATTTATATTTGTCAAATACATGGCGCATTGGCATCAGCTGTTATGCCATGATTTGCTTTTTCTTAAATAAATAAATTCCTTGTAGGAGCAGATATGTCCTAAAATGTGACAAATTTGATTTAATAATACATTTTTGGTACTTTTTCCACATAAATTTATTTGATCAGGACCGGTTTCGCTCATACCGAGCATTGTCAACTGATGAATCATCATCAGTTCATCAGTTGACAATGCTCGCCATGAGCGAAACCGGTCCTGATCAAATAAATTTTATGTGGAAAAAGTACTAAAAATGTATTATTATTTTTATTATAATGCCTTTCCACCAAGTATTGACATCGAACACCTTAAAAGTGAACAAATTTGATTTGTTTGAATTTTGTACTTTTCCATGAGCTTTGTCGCTAACTTTCCTAGTTTCGCCTTTCGGCACCTTCTGGCATTTCAAGTCCACGTATGAACTTGAACAGACGCGTAGTAATTAAAGCCCATATATAAGAACAAAATGCATTTTATTCTTATGTATGTATATATGCCGAAAGAAATTCTGAAGATGGCGAAGGCGAAGCCCGGTCGTAAGCGACAAAGCTCATGAAAAAGTACAAAATTCAAACGGTTCAAATTTAAAACTTTGATTAAATACATATTATGATTCAAAAAATAGTGTAAAATAATGGACCCAGGTTCCCCACCCGTAGATTGGTGTTAATTAGTATCAAACATTGCTTGGAAATACTTCAACTCTATTTGTGTGTTCAATGGGTGCAATTTGATAGAATGAAAAACATATTAACACGTTTAATAAATGTCGGACTTGAAAAATACAATAATCCGAGTAAAGAATTGGAATTACATTTAAAAGTGCCGTCTTTCCCGCCCCAGGAAAAAGCGCTTGGCAAACTTCTCTGTCATAATTGGGTGCCAAATTCCGTTTTATCACATAGGTAAAGCATGTTAATCGATCAGTATATAATATGATACCTTATTCTTTATCTCTTTTTCAAAAGGTTTGTTCCACATCAAATTCAAATAAGGAAGCTTTGTTAACAACATCTGAAGAACACTATTCGAAATAGCAATTCCAGTCAAATCGAATCTGGTTTTGATATCATGAATAACCAGGACGTTTTTGAAAAAAAAAAAAGGTTCCGGAACTCACTTCATGTCAAGCTTTTTACTAAATAAAATTATATTCAAATATCATTTAAGTAGAATTTTGTCTAATTGATTTTGAAATCTGTGAAAAAAAGTGCCGAACGCCGTTCCACCGCGTTAAATGGGGAAAAAGCCCCGTCAGTAACTAAATATCGACTGAATTATCGAATTTTGACTGAAGGTGCTTGATGGAATTTGAATCGTTTGAATTTTAAATGAATAACTCAATCTTACAAATATAATTTATTATAAACTCAAACACTTGAAATCAATTAAGTCTTTACTAAAAGGTCGGATAAAGCCCACGAATTATATTTATCGACATTTCTATGCTATAATCTTTAATGCTGTTTTTCCCGGATTCTTGATCTGAGCCAATTGATATAACCAGAGCTGTGGAGTCATTAAAAAAATACGACTACGACTCCGGGTCCAGCATTGACAAAAAAAAGACTCCGACTCCGACTAAAATAAGCTTAATTTAGTCACGTTTTTTTCCCCACTTTTCCTATTTATGTGTATTCAATTAAATACCAACCAACCAATTGAGCCAATCGCAAAATTTTACAAGTTTTTCACGAATCTGACCTCGATATCAGCCAAAACACCGCTACAACTCCGACTCCGGCTTATAAATCGCAACTCCACGACTCCAACTCCACACATTGGATTTGTATTGTTGATCCGACGGTAAATTATTTCTCTTTACAAAAAATTCCGTTGTAAGTTTTTGATTTTATTTCTTCTGTAAAAATAAATCCAAAAAAATTATCGCGCGTCAAAAACTTACGGTCCCGTCCAAAAAAATCGTATAAAAAGAGAAACTGGGTTAACACAATATATTTACAGGTATAGCAATATCAAATGTATATCTCATACAATTTTATTATGTATTTACTCGAAGGATTTTATACCCTTGTTGGTTGAGATAGTTTACTATTCAACAGGAAATGCCCACTTGATAAGGAAACTGCAGTGTCCAAATTTGTTTATTCATTTTTTTTTCAGACTGAAGTATTGTGATAAGACTATGGTAGATTTGTGTTAGAGGTCTGCACGGGCTCGAGTAGACTCGCAGGCCCGAGCCCGGCCCGGCCCGTGGACCAGGTCGGGCCGGGTAACAAAGGTTTATATTAGGGCCCGGGCTCGGGCCTGGGTACACAAAAAATAAAACATATATCCGATTATTCCGGATGTATACGCCATTATTGTACAGTGAAACCCCGATTCTACGTTTTTCAAGGGACCGTATAAAACAAACGATTAATGCGGGAAACGATGAATGCGGAAAAGTTTTATCTATGAACTAAATGCCGGGACTATAGAAAATGAACGTACCTCGCGGGAAAACGTATAATGCGAGAACGTAAAATCGGGGTTCTACTGTATATCTAAATTACATACATATTATAAATTGATGAGTTGATATTAACGTATATTAAATGTTGATTTAAATTTTTTTGAAAAGTTGAAAAAACTGTCGGGTTCGGGTAAGATGTTCGGGAATGAGCGTCGGGTTTGGGTCGGGCCGCGTAGACTTTCTAAATTTCGGCCCGTGCAGACTTCTAATTTGTGTATTCATTTTCAAACCACTCTGTTCGCCACATTACAGTACAGCGAAACCTCTTTATCGTTCTTTACGAAAATAGAATATGACGAATACAGAAACAATTGTTTCTATGAGAAATAATTGAAATTCAATTAATATAAAGGTATAAAAATGATAATAAAATGTTGGTTAAGCTTTATCTTTATGTTACTAAATAGATATACTGGTAGAAGCGCAAGAAGATTAACGTTTTTATTTTTAAGAAGAAGAGTTTCTTGCAGGGCTGCGGAGTCGGAGTCGGAGTCGTGGAGTCGGAGCTTTTTGGCCGGAGTCGGAGTCGGCGCGGCGTTTTGGCCGGAGTCATACTTGGAGTCGGAAATTTTCAAAAGTTTTATTTTTGCATTTAATATGTCAAATTTGACTTTTGGCCGCATTGATAGGGTTGATATTGAATTGAATACACATAAATAGGAAAATTAGGGGAAAAAAGTGACGATATTAACCTTTTTTTAGTCGGAGTCGGAGTCGTATTTTTGGTCAATGGCGGAGTCGGACTTTTTTAGACCGACTCCACAGCCCTGGCTTCGTGTTATCAATTAAAACAGGGATTCCAAAACTATCTTCCGCCAAACCTAAATAGGTGTTCCGCGGCAATTTGGAAAGGTTTTATACACTGCAACACATTTAAAGATCTTCTACTTAAAACTGTAAGGCTAACCAATCTTCACTGATGTTTCTGACCGGTGGCGGCTGGTAACTAGTATATAAGGGAGTGCATATAAATACCTATTTATGAAAAATCCTTCCTCCTATTATCGCTCCAGCTTAACATGTGTGACAGATCATTTCATGGGACATACAATAAAGGAACTTTGAATTTATTTTAATTAATAATTATTGTTGAATATTTAAGTGGGAGTGCAATGCACAAGTGCACTATAGCAAGAGCCGTCCCTGTTTCTGACGTTATGTATCTAGGTACAGGCGAAGGATTATTTGTATTATATAACATGTGGATTTGCTATTAAGCATGATGCTGAACACATTATATGGAGTGTCATTGGACCGGCGGTCACACTGACTTGGTGGCTAAATATTTTGTTGGCTCAATATGGAGAGTGGTTACACGGACAGTGGTTATCGCTACCTCACTTTGAAAAGGTTTTAATTGACATTTTTGCCTAAGATGATCTTTTGGTCGGAAAAGTTTAATTTAATGCATTCTATCATATATTTATATGAATTTCAGAATTATCTATGGTTGAATAACGGAGTTATAAGATTCCGAAGTTGCACTCTTTTTTTACTAAATATATTTAACAAAATTCTAAGATTTTCATCATTATTTCCATCATTAGATCTTTAAAATCATTATTTCACAGCAAGAGGTGTGAAAAAATTAATAATTTGAAATATTTTTATTTGCTCATTGTTACACGTGAATTTTAATTAATCGAAACTTCAAACGCTCATATCTCAAAGCAGTGTCAAGAGCCGTTAGTACATTTTCAAAGTAATTTGTCGATATGTAGGTACGCTAAACATTTGATATGCTGTTGGAAAAATATTTACATGGATGGGAAAGCAGTAACTCATATAAAACTGCACAAAGAAATTAATTAAGTAATTAAATGAACAATATATTGAAACTGAAATTCTTCCCAGTAAATAATTTGAAAGTTTTGAAATAAGCACTTTCCACCCAAGATAGCGAAAACTATATATTTTACTCGAATTATTTGTTCCAACAAGATATCCAGAAACAAAAAAAATAATGCCTCAACTTTTTCATGTCACAGACACAATTGGTAACGCTCCCTTAGAGCAGGTCAGTTCTCACTGACCTCGGCTTGCATCAGTACCGTGTGAGTGACAAGTGTTTGGAGCGAAAGTGACGAGGATATATAATATTGTATATTAATGACCAATGAGTTGAAAAATAAACAATTGTCAGTCAATAGCTAAGTAGCCGTCTATTTGTGCTTCCATCTTCCAGAAAATGTAATTGAAGCTTTCGAACCTCCCAATGATCCATCTCGCACTGGTCAGGTTCTTATCAGAGTATTGATAGGTTTAGTTACACATTGTACTGGCTTTCATAAAGGTAGTTCAAGAAAAATATGAGAAGACAAGTCTCATGTTCTTAAATTTAATAAAGGTCGCGAGCCCACTCCCGATTACCCCTGGAACGAAATGCTTGTTTAACTTTTGAATGGAACAAAAACGATAACATAATAAATTTGCATTTTTATCTATTTCAAAAATGCGTCGACATCCTTGCGTTGTGGTTAAAATATGAAAACTGATGTTAAGATAATATCACGATAGTACAATCAATTGCAATAAATACTATTCTAGATATGTAAGATTATGTTGATATTTTCTTCTCATTCGTCTCAAATTGATTCGTCGATACAATTTGACACATGATTTTTTCAGATATAATTCATTTTAAAATGAACCTTCAGATGGGCCCTGTTTTCTTAAAATGGCATACATATAAACAGGGTTGCCAAATATTGAAAAGGTCACACCGGGATTTTTTAATTGCATTCAATTTTATCGAATAGTGTTCAAATTACGTATTTATTATCCGATTCAAGTGAGATGAATCGAAAAAGCACTGGATATTTATTTGTAACATTTTTACTATAACCATTCTTTCTTTCTGTCACTAATATGACGGATATTTGTTTATTTATTCGAAAAATTGCATTTACGAAACCGATGCTTTGATTAAATTTACAACGTTCTTTTTTCTGTGACAATTTTTGTAATTAATTTTATTATTGTCGAAGTGCCATCAAATAAAGAAATTGTTAATTTAAGAACCGCTGACAAATTTTGCAAACTTTCTTGTTGCAAGGGTGGCAAATAAGTTGCATTTTTTTTCATAACAGGCTACGAATGAATGCAAAATATATCTCAGTTTTTGATCAAATCTATATACATAAAAATGAATGTCTGTGTGTATGTCCGCTATGGACTACTAAACCGCTCGACCGATCGTTGTGAAACTTTACAAATTTATTGAGTACACTCCGCAATGGTTTCTGGCGCCCCCAAACCCCACCCCCCAAACAACCCCCCTCCCCAAAATTGCTGGCGTAGCAACGCGCGCAGGGTACATCTAGTGCAGGGTACACGAGAAAGGGTTGAAATTGAAATAGTCGCGAACAGGGCTGTAGAGTCGGAGTCATGAAAAAGTTTTGAAAAGCTTGTGCTTTCTATTTATACAACACGCATGATATGAAAAAGTTATCTATTGGTTGGTTTATCTTTAATTAAATACACATAAATAGGAAATGATGGAATGGAAAAAAAACCTGACAAAATCAAACTTTTTTTTGTCGGAGTTGGTCAATTTTGGTGTCGGAGTCAGAGTCGTGCTTGTGGTCAATGTTGGAGTCGGAGTCGTGTTTTTTTCAACGACTCCGTCATGAGACAAGAGTTTTCTTATCAGGTAACATCGGGATTGACATACTGTACATGGGGATTACCGTTTCTCAAACGAAAAATTTACGGCAACCCTGATTTTTAGTGTGAATCGAATGTTCCGCCACTGCGGCTAGTAAGCACTAGGTGTCTAATATTGAAAAAGGTATTTGCTTCACTAGCAATTTTTCACCAATTTCTATAATATTCCCGTTTAATTTATACCTATAATTTTATATTTTGTATTTTCTCAATATGTAACGAATTTGAACAAATTGATAGTTTTTTTTGCTGGATTTTTCTAAAGTTTTCAAAAAGGAATGCCGAAACCAGGGATCGAACCAGGGACCTTTAGATCTTCAGTCTAACGCTCTCCCAACTGAGCTATTTCGGCGGTGAGTGATTCACATTATACACTGTATAAAAAAAAACATTTATATACTTTAATGATTACATATAATAATAGCTTTTAGACTTCTACGTTTGGTCTACGACTGTTTCTTATAACACTTAACGAAACCAATATTCTTAAAACATCAATTTATTATCATCAGTTATGTAGTGATGCTATTTTTTTTATTGCCATCAGATTGAAATTGACTATTCTATTTTTGACGGATCAACATTTTCATTGGACGCTGGAATAACTGTTGCAAAATTTCATGGAAACAATAAACTTTTATTTTGATTGTTGACTCCCAGAAACAACGGATTATGATTGTTAGTGACACCTAGTAGAACCTTTTTAAACAAAATTGTTGATTTGTGATGGTTTGAAACCCTAAGTGACGATTGAATATTCGTTATTAATAGTTTACAGAGATGGCAGTGTCCAGAATAAATACAATGTTTGTACTGAGAAATAATTATGAATTTAGGCTTAATTTATATTAAGTATATTTGGCTTACCAACTGGTCAAAACTCGAATGATATTTTAGTTTTCTAATCTTACAACTTAATTGCTTCTGATGAAGGTTAGGTGCGAGTGAAAATTATTTATGAAGTTGAATGAAGTCCTGGGAAAGGTATGTATGTGGTGAACGCTTAACATCTGCGGCTAACATAAAATGAGAGTATAAATGTATTGAATATATGAAAGAAAGCTTAATTTGTCAGGTTATTTTTCCTCCTTTCATTTGTGTGTATTAAATTCAAGATCAACCAACCAATCCAGCCAAAAGCCAAATTTTCCATATTATAGATCAGAGGTTCTTAACCTTACTGCAACTTGAGTGCATGTGAGATTGGGGAGAATTGTAACGGGCGCAGGCAAGATTAAAAAAAAAACAAATCTTATGTACTTCATACATATTTATTAATTTTTATCATTGTTTCCTGGGAAGGTTTACATATGTGTTGAATTAATGAACTATTTTTTAATTTACCTTTACAAATGTTAAAAACTCCATACAGTTACATTTCAATAAAAACTTCGGTAAATTATGGATATATGGTCACGGGACAGAATTTTTGTAAAGATTTATAGTAAAAATAAGCACATTAAATGAAATGAATGTAAGGCTTACGATTTTTTTGAAATGTTTCGTCTTTAATTTTAAAAATTATTATAATAGAAGATCCTAAAGAATAATTCGCAATAAGTATGAAATCGAGTTGTTTTAATTGACAGGAGCAAAAATGCAACCACAAACTACACAAATAATAATGTTATACAGATAGAGACAGTCACATAAGTTTATTATTTGTTTTAAATAAAAGAATAATTTTATTATAGGCTAATATTAAAAAACAAATTCTTCTTTCAGAACTCATACAATAATCAGTAATATTCTTCAGATTAAATCATTTTGATTCCACATTTTATAATAATCCACAAGAACTCAAAGAGTAAAGTCAAAACATAAAATTATAAGCCAGTGTGTATAAATTTTTTGAGCTTAGCTCGAGAGGATTGGGACTCTGTCCCGTGACCATATATCCATAATTTACCATAACTTTCTCCGAAAATTATTTTCAATAAATGAAATTTTGATAAAATTTGAGTTTTTTCGTCATTTGATACTTTGTGGAAGGCGCACGATAATAGCTGGCGCAATTGTGTGGGCACAGGGTTAAAAACCCCTGTTATACATGTTATAGCATAGATAAAGAGTTCATGACTCCGACTCTGACTCCGGCCAAAATACTGCGACTCTACAGCCCTGGTTGAATTAATTGTGTCGCTGACCACCAAATTATGGCGTTCGCTTGTAAAATGTGATCAGATAAAAGCCAAAATTGTGTGACAACATATCTTAATAAGATGGCATATTTTAAACAAATTAATGTAGATAATAAATAAAAAAACAGTTGTTTTTACAAAATATTCGTTTATTTATGAATTCAATAGTAAACATTTATCACAATCAATATAATGTAAATACATATTAGATTTGGTATTATGTTATAATCTTAAGTAAAAAAACTACCAAAGAACATAATGAAAACTATAGAGCAGTAGTAATCAATGTTTTTACATTATTTTAAAGAGTTATACAGAATTATAACGAACCGGGAAGAAGATTAGAGATAAATTAAAATTACCACGGACAACCTAACGATAAATAATTACTTTATACTTGTATACATTTCTTCCGTCAATCGGAGCTTAGTGAGAAAAGTAAGATTTTTTGTGAATTATTAATAAATAGAAAAATGCACTGCAGATGTCATTAAAAGAGTTCTTGTTTATTTTGGTGCCAATGTCAAACTGCAACAATGATGAATGATGAAGTGTTTTACCAACTGTCGTTCTGTATTATTCATATTAACAATATCACTCCAGTAATGAATTATCATTCTTAAATAGGGCATTAATTTGACAGTTTGTTACCTTAATTTGAAAAGGTTATAACTTACATTTTGGTCGAAAAGGGTTGTATTAATCGCATTATATCATGTGTGTTAAGTTTAGAGTCATCTCTTGCAAAATACCAGAGTTTTATCTGCACACTTTGTCCATAAATTTATTTGATAAAGTTCTCACATTATCATCACTATTTCCATCATTTAGATCATTTTTTCCAGATAGAATGGTTTTAGTTATGAAAAACCATGCTTAAAATAATTAAAATGTAAACATATTTACTTGCTCATTGTAAGAAGTGAATTTTATCTTTTGAATAACATAATATCAATCCAAATTTCCAACGCAGGGTTTCAAAACAGGGTCAAGGGCAGCTAGAACCTTTTCAAAGTAAGGTGTCGAGTTGACACAGGAATCTTGTCTCTTTAAAACAGACATCTTCCTACATTTTTCTATTTGTTTATGTTTAAAGAATCATTCTGTAGTTCATTTTTATTAAACATTGTGTAAAGAGTTATTTTAATCGGCATGAAAAAGTGGAATGCTTGTGTGAATGATGAAATTAATAAATAGTTTCATCGTAGTTATGAAACGATGTGGAAAGTTTTAGTGAAAATCATGAAATATCAGTGCATTTTGGCCTAAGAAGAACACATTCAGTTTTTAATTAAATTTAGAATATCGAGAAATTTTCTTTTCTGGATATTGATATGAATCAATACATCAAATTATGTTAGGGTTTATATTTACAACCAGAGAAAAGCTTTGGTGATATTATAAACGATGGTTTTGTAGTAAGTACATATTATTACAGAAAAAAAATCATTAGACAATAGTTGAAGGGAATCAATCTACACAATATCATTATTGAATAAAAAATTGTGAAAATTAGAACCATTATAATTCTTACAACATCTACAATAAGAAATTAAATGCACTATATAAATAACATGTTTCATTATCTACAATATGACACAAGGACAGGCATTATATGAAAGAAAACATATGAACAAGATTCAAAATACACTATTTCAATTAAATGACTACTGGGTGAATATTCAGCCAGCCAACAAGAGATGTCACTGTAAGCAATATATAGTAAAAAAAAAACTAATTAATCAAATAGAAAATTGTAATCAAATTAAAGGGGTACTTGTTATCTGAAGCTTAAAAAAAGTTCAATAACACAGTCACCAACTGTCACTATAAATCCTATACCCCCATACTTATAATTCCTCTTACTTGCTCAGCTTTTAATCTGTCATTTCATAATGAACTTTGCGGTGCAAAGACATATAGCTGATACACATAAACCTTTTTTTGTGCGGTAGATGCGTTCTGCGGAAAATCGCACAAAAAGCTACACACTTAATATAAGAAATTGACACGTACAAGGATGCACGTGTCAAGGTCACATTGTAATAAACAGGTCAAACACTGGATTTTTTCGTGTACAGTATTTTAAAAATGCCCTGTTTATAACGTTCTTACATATGTACGTTGATACAGAACTAAAAATATATTTAATAAAATAAAAAAAGACTGCATAACTTTGAAAACGCACAAAAAAGAGGTTTGGGTGTATATATTTATCGGTTGTAAAATAAAAACTGTAAAAAATGACAATTGATAACATTGGCAGAACATGTCAGTGCTACCAATACAGTATTGTTAGAAGACAACGTCAGATATGAAAACAATCTACTTTGTCATAGCATGACAACAAAGTTTTGTTCGCTCTTTATATTTGTTGCTCAATAGATGTGACATTTCTACAAAGATGGACAGTAGACAAGAAGTTAGAAAACTAAACGTGGATGGCTGCAACTTTTTAAGTTAGTACACAATTATGTCATACACTTCATGATCAAATGAATCCATTCCAATAATTCTTTCATATAACACAGACACAAATAAAACATATTATTCTATTTGAAGTAAACTAAATACATGACAGCTATTTCAAATTAAATAAAAGATTTCTATAAATATGCAATAATACATTATCTATAACCGTTTTACAACGGTAAAATAGGAAATAATTAGTCAAAAAGAATTAAAATATTTGGTATAAGCCGATAAGAGAGTGTTTGCAAGTTGTCTCATTTTAAAATGTCTATAAAAATTAACAATTTTCAATATTTTTAAGCTCCTTTATGTTTTACATTGTTCAGTTGAGAATATTTTATTTTATCTAATCAGAAATCTTTTTGTTACAAAATATTTTCACAACTTAACTTTAACTGTTGTATAGTAGATGTCTCTAGAATAGTTCATGAAATATAATAATGTATGTTCACTTTTGAAAAATTAAATACAACTTAAAGAATATGATAGACACACCATCATGAACACATTTTTTGTGAACTGTTATATTGAAAGAAATAATATTTATTTCTGATAGTCGGTATGGCCCATAAATCATCTCCAATCGGGCCCAAGTGTTTTTTTTTTATAAAAAGTACTTCATGAATACCATATTTATATAGAATATATTTCAAAATATTTTATAGTACATTTAAGTTGAATGGAATAAGAAGCAATTACCAAAAATCATTTCCAACTTGCAAATAATCTCCACAAAATATGTTCAGACATTGTCGAATATCTTTCAGGATACTGACACACAATATTATCACAAGAACATTACACATTTATCGTTCCGTTAGGTTCATAAATATTTTATAATAATATATTAAATTTGATTATAATTCAATAAATTTCAATGGTGAACATTTTGTTGAAATACGTTACTGCCATCTATATGCGGCGTTTCAAAATGAAACTCGCCATTTCGTGGTACACTGCAATAAGTTCTTATAGTATCATAATATATTTTACAATAGAATAATAAACATTCAATTTTGATAAAAATCCCTTGTTCATTCCACGTAGGCTACACGATAAAATATTTAAAGCAATAACTTCAACAGTCGTCTTTTTGGTTGGCGATTTAAAATCTTTATGGTATTTTCATCTCTGGAAAGCACGCTGCTATGGAAATGAGCTGATTTTTATCAATAATCATTGCGAATCTCTTTTGTTACAAACGGAAATTAATCATCTTTTAAATTTCATTTTATAATTTCAAATTGTGATTTATGTTTTATATAGAAATATAAATGGAAAACATTTCAAGATATTTTAAGATTAAATGTCACAGTAATGATAATATATATAAATGCATATATTTTAATAAATAATGCGTATATTTGAATGATGTGATAGTGACATAATATGTATATGTTATAGTGAAACTGTATTCTCAGTGAAAATGTAATAGATTAGTATGACAACATGATTTCACTGGTCACGATAATTGAAATTATTGGCACAAGTCGATGATTTGCCGGCCTAAAATTTTGGTTTGCTTCAATGAAACAAGTAGTCCCTTTCATAAAAAGAGAACCAAAGAAAAACACAGACAAACATTGGGCTGAAGATAGGGCGGTCAAATTTAATTTCAATGACAGCTTGGAGAAGAATACATTTTCACTGAGAATACAGTTTCACTGTAACATATATATCAGTAGTTCTCATGTACGACCACCAGATGATTTGGCTGCCATCTTGATATTAAAAAAAATGTGGTTTTACAAGTTGGTTTGTCAACAAAGACCCTGAAAATTAAATATTTTGGATACAATTAATACCAATATTAAATTGGTAAACATGTTTAGGCCCATTTGACATACCTCAGACTCAAAACAAAATTTAAAATTTTTTGTTTCCTCATAATCATGGCGTCCTATATACTATGCATACACATTTCATTCTCTTTTGGAATTGTTACATATAATTATAAGAATGGTTACTGAAGATGCGTTATATATTTTTCAAAACTGTGCAACATTGTCTTAAAAACTTCAAATGAAATTGATTCCACATAAAACTCTTAAAGTTTCGACACTTGTTGTATTTTTATAGAGTTTTATAAAATTAAATATTACCTAATAAACATTATTCTATCCTAAATAGACAATGGAACAAAAGCACAACAAATTATATAGTATGAGCATGGGTTAATATATTTTACAACAACAATGGCGAACGAAGCTAAAGTAAGTGCAACATAATGGTATAATAACTTTAGTTAGCGTAATGGAATATAGTGTGATTCTAACTCATTGTAGACGTAAATATATATCGTTAAAAATTTGGCAAAGTACAAATATTAAAATGGCACCAAATATATATATTACTTGTTAGTCAAAAGGGTTAAGAGCATTTTGATATGCACATGTTTGGCAAAGCAATTTCGCACAGGAATGCAAGTGTTTGTAGCAAGATTAACTGTATGATAAAAGATAGTTTGAATAAGGTAAATGTACCAGTAGCTGACCGTTTAAAAGAAAATTTCAACAAAAGTTGAGTGATGGCAAAGTAAGTATACTCATATTGGATCATGTCTTAATAATATTATGTAACAAAAATTACGAAAGGACCAGTTTTGAAAGAATTTGTGTTAAATTATTTAAAGCCATTTTCCTGTTTCAGTAGTTGACCATCTCCCATATTGAAAAATCCAGTAGTTGACCATGTCTAATCAGGGGGCTTTATAGTGAACTTTCTGTCAGAGTTGCCTCAAGGCTTTCTGTCACACCACTCTTGGTAATCAAATAGCAATGGGTGGTTCATGAACAAGGTAGACACCGTTTCTAGATTGATCACTTAAGAAATTTGAAATAATACACTTTCCTCACTAGGTGTTGTTTCAAATGGCCACCCTGGCACTCCATTGGCTATATGGTGATGTATTAGTGGCTCATTCCGACCACAAATGCCTTAACTTTACAATTTAGAGTAATTCCGCGTCTGCATTTCTTATTTTGGGCCATTTTATGCTCAAAAGGTCAACTACTGGTACATTTACCTTAGTCGTCAAAATTATAAATATAGTTTTAAAATTGGGTTATAATGTTCAGTGAAGTTTAGAGGTTATCTCAAGAGATTGTCGTCTGATTGGTCCCGTTACAAAAGCTCTTTCAGGTCAACAACCCCTGAGTATGTTATAAAAACAACTTCTTTGCTACTATTTACAACAAAGAATAATCAGTGTGATTACTTATATATGGTCGGTTTTGCGATCATCCTATAGACCTCACCACTTTGTCTATTTTGTAAGTGTTGCTATTGGGTTGAGGCATCATAGCTAGGCTATTTTATTTGCCTTTATTTTATTAAAATATACAATAATGTTAAAAAATCAATATTTTTCATTTAATTTACCCCAAAATGCTATGTCTCACACTGTTGTCTGTGTGTTATCATTAAGGCATGTTAGCAATTTGTAATTACATCCAATAACCTCATCAATGTAAACATATTCAATCGGGTAACATTTATTTTGTCTCTTTTTTGCCGTCCTTTTATTTAAGCGAGGTTCACCACTTTTCTATCATACAGTGACATCTTGCTAAAAACAAAATAAGCTGCATTTCCATAGATTATAATAATACATAAACAAATACATTAAATAGTTATCTTTAGTTATTATATATTATAGAAATTTAGTCATCATACAACGACATTACATATTTTTATATGACCAAATTTAATGGTGCATTTTTAATACAGTGTGCTTTTGTACAAATAGTACTATTTTAAATCTATTATATATATTTTAATCCATTATCCATATATTTAAAAGTATGTGTTTTTCTAAATTTCGAGTAAATGAAAAAGATCTTCAAAAATATATTCTGATTAGTATATCATATAATTAAAATTAATATAAATACACTTTGAAATAAATACATATTTTTTACAAGTTTTTGTTGAAAACAATAATTCAATTATACATGTAAGTATTAAATTTTAGTGAAAAAAAATACTAGCCACCATTGTGGTGTGACTTAGTGGCAATGTTTTGAATAATTGGGAGAAAACATCTATTCCAGTTTTTGATCATGGAAGATGGCGGACAAAAACAAATAAATGGCACATATACTTCCTTTTTATGTAAAAAAAGGATTTGTTTAATCACGTTTAATGAAGGATACACAATTCATATGTTATAGATATATACTGGCACATATTAAGATAGTTTCCACCCATAAGTCGGAGTGGAGTAAGTGAATAAGTTTGCCATATCTATTGTTAGTAGATACAAATCTTTCTTAAAACCATTGGCTATATAGGGCAGAAAAAAATAATTAGTTAGTAAACCCATTATTAGGTTATGTTTTTTTTTTTAAATAAAGAACTGGAAGAAAATTGAAATAAAAGATATTAAGGTTTCAAAATTGATAAAAACACAAAAAAGTATTGTAAAAACAGTTGCATTTGTATATATTTTTAATAAGCATTTTCAAAAAGGTTTAATTGAAAATTCCAAAGTTCTTAATAGTTTAAAGATGCATCTTTACCATTACAATAAAATGAAGATACAATAGAATTTACTACAATGTTCATAAATAGATTTTTTCTATGTACATGGACATCAATGATTATTCTTTTACCTATGAATATAAAGGTACTTATTTGGTATAATCTGAGTTTTGTATTTAATAAAAGAAAATTAATAGAAAAATCGATATTATAAACAACAAAAAGAATGTATATACATAAATATTGAGTTTGCCTTGGTATAAGTTATGATTTAATGATCGTGGGTGTAGGAACATACGGGCGAAACTACAAAAACAACGAAATGAGATAAATGGCAAAACAGTTTCTAATTTTGAACTTTGTTCATACGGATTTGCAAGAAAGCCGAGTAATATCTGGTAAACCGCTCTTCGTACAAGTTTCATATTTTGATATCTTCTAGAACTGTATTTGAGCATGAAAATGCCATATTTAACTCAAAACTGCCATTTTTGTAGTTTCGCCCGTATGTTCTCACACCCACGAAATAATGTGTGTAAATTCCAATTATACGGCTGTAAATTAAAATTATTGTAATAATACAAATTACAATAGTAAAAATGTGAAATAGTTTATTCATTGAAAATCCTATCCTACAATATTTAAAAAAAATCATAGATGTCGCTAGTGTCCGATAGTGTTTGTTGTTTGTGAAACAAAGAGCAATCAATTATGTAGAAAGTACTTTCTTTCAAATAAACTACGATGAATTCCTTTGTTCAATTAATATATAAATACGATTAGATTATCTATGGCTTCCGAAGCTTGATTGCTTCTTATTATAGTGAAACCATTGAATATGCAGGGACATATTAAGCATTGGCTAGTTTCATGCAATTTTATTATTGTCCATGCTATTTTGTATTAAAACAAATTCACAATAGACTGAGTGTTTTGTGTAAATGAATATTTTCATTCCATGTTGAAAAGTAATTAATACTCGAGTATTATTTCTTCATTTATGTTCACACTTTCTGGAAGATTTAATTTAAAACAAATATTTTGTCACATGATTTTATTTGACATCATTTAAAATGGCGTATCTGTCAAATGGAACAACATTTGGAGTTTAAAATATCAAGGTCAAATTTGAATTAACTTTTCTTTGCCTTTCAATGTTTTTTTTTAAAATATTTTGGTCAATATCACATCAGCTATTACTAAAATAATATCGTAATTTAATAAATACCATATAATAATAGTTAAATTAATATATGAAGGAACACTCAATGATATAGGTGATTTGGTTTTTAGGAGGCTTAATGTAAATATTATGTCATTTTATACCAATCATATTTAATATATTTTTTTTAAATATTGTATTTTATTATAATTACTGGAACTGTAAATAAAAAAGCTCAATATTTTAATGGGAAAAGATCTATTTGTGCGATTATTTTGGCAATCGAAAATAAATTTATTTTATTGTAAATGTATTTTGATAATATTTATGGTGTATTTACACGAAGTATTTGCTGAAAAAAACTGTTGATTTATATATTAATGTAGTGCTGTTATTTATGTTTAAAATTTAAAACTAAGGTAAATTAGTTTACATTATTAGTAAAACAATACAAGAACTCATGTAACCTTTAGATTATTTAGGTAACTTATATTTTGGTCAGTATCTTATTAGACTAACGGTCAGTAAATATGAAAGAAATGGTCAGTAAATAAATGAATTAAACGGTTAGTAGTTTATTGGAAAATGGTCAGTATTTTTTTGTAAAAGGGACAGCCGATATAAGCGGTCTGTAATTAACATTGGTAGTAAATTTATTTAGGTTCGGTTTAACTTGACTATATTGAAGAAAAACGTTTAATTTCATGTCCTTATTTTTCATAGACCTGGTCATAAATTTGCCTTTTATGATCATATTTGATAAAAATCATAAGTTTTCATACCTACTAAGAATTAACCATTCAATTAAAATGATTGACTATTCATATTAGTACTGACCGTTTCATTTAATAACTGACCACATTCATATTGATTATAATAGAGTTTATAATATTTACTGACCATTTTGATATTTACTTCAAAACGTGAATTTGATACTGTCCATTAAATACACGCCGTTTATTTATTTGTCTATTTATATTAAAAAAAATATTAGGTTACATTCAAGTCAATATCAAATAGTGTAATTAATGTTTAAAAAATCAATTAGAACTCGGTAGTCATAGGAATTGAGTCTTTTAAAAATTATCTCTGGGAGTTAGAATGGAAAATACCAGCCAGATTTAGAATGGGGAAATAAATGACATGTCTCGTACAAATGCAAACAAACGCGTATATGTGATGAACAAGAGTCACTCGTCGAATCGACGCTACTCCCTTGCTTTCCCACCCTTACACAGGTTTGTCAATAGCAGGTAAAGTGAGAAAACAAATAACTTGAATTGAACCGAGAGTAATTTGTCTGGCTTATGCAGTGATTCGATTCGAATGAACAAATCAGTATGAACGAATCGACGAAAGCAATTATTGACCCAATGTGTACGATTTACGATTCAGTAACTTGTCACTTTTAAGGTGTTAACTGTGAATTCTTGATATAGTCATTACATATATATAAAACTAGCAAGTAGTAGCGAGATTTTTTGTTTGTTAATTCTGTTTATTGAAGTGGTTTTGGGTAAACAATATTTTTGGTTTTTATGTCTGGTGCGTATGCGAATAAATCAGAAGGGTTTTCCAAAGAGTGAGCGGGCAACATACATCTGTCCATGTGAGAAGCATGGATT
Organism: Himalopsyche kuldschensis; assembly: GCA_028554975.1. NCBI lineage: Eukaryota > Metazoa > Arthropoda > Insecta > Trichoptera > Rhyacophilidae > Himalopsyche > Himalopsyche kuldschensis. The sequence continues at coordinate 7,860,419 of JAHFWI010000005.1, forward strand.
TACCAAATATACTCCACAAACTTGTATCGATTCGCGCGCGGCGGTAAGCCTGTCAAATCAAGTGAATTTAAGATTTTTTTTAATTTTTCAAAGAATACACCTTCCCGGGCGTCCGCACAACAACTAACCAAAGGTATTTCGGAATCGGATGAACGGTATTGGATCGCATATGGGACAAGCAATCAAAAAAACATTAATTTTTATATACTACTTCCACATAAATTATGTTATGAGCGAAACCGGTCCCGATCATTATATAATATGTGTGGAAGCCATAAAAAAAAAAAATGTCTTTTATTTATTTAATTAATTTATACTGTGTTTTCAGATTTTGACGTGTGTAGCAAAATAGATAAAATAATATGGGGTTTAATTGATTCTAGGTAGATCAAATGTATGCATGTTATTATTTTCCTTCAGAATTTTTCAGAGTGAATGACAGCCATCAAACCACCACCGACTATTGTAATTCCATTTTTAAATATCACGTAATATTTATGCTTAAAGAACTTTTATGAACAAATTCTATGAGAGCATTTTTGAACAGCCCTCCTCTGTATTGACATTTCGTTACAAAATCTTTTACCCACACGTCTAAGTTACACCGTGACACTGAATACTAACATTGTTTGAATATTTGACAAATATAATAGATTGCAAAAATTTTTGGTCGCAATTTTAATCAATAAGTTATGTTGTTTTTTTGCGAACTTTTAACAACCCTTTCCTCTATACAACCTGCGTCACAAATATTACAATTTACTATCGGTTCAGAGGCGGATTGAGCACTTGAAAGGCCTTAGGCGCAATATATATATTTTTAAGGGCTTCTTTTTCGGATGGTAAAAAAGCGTCGCAAAATTTATTTGATAGAAGACTAATCACAAATAGTTTTTTATTAATGTCGATTCGTTTCTCTAAATTGTAGTTTGAACAATGTATGATATTCCCCGCAGTTCACTAAAAACACTTTAAAATGATTACCTAGCAGTTTTTCAAGTGAGAAGAGCCAAATTTTCATAGAAACAGGATAACAAAGTGTACCAGAGGGCCACATATATGTAATAGTACAGCATATGGATTATTAGGGCAACAAATTTCGAGATGTTTTATTGAACATTTTAACAACAGTATCCATGCATCGCTCTTGACGGTTTTACTATATCTGGCTAATAGCTAATTATTTTTGATTGAATACATGAATATAAATTTTCATCTGTAATTCTGCTTCTAAGTGTACTTTTATTTGGTTCATAGTTGAGAATGTTTGTTCACATATATATGTAGAGTCAAATATTGTGATGATTCCAATACAATCATTCTCGTAAGGGGTTTTTCTTAAGTGTTTTCCCCACACAAAGCCCTCAGCTGACAGAATCTTTTAGAAAGTCAATACTTAGCTAGCTTACATGCAGGAAAAGGAAACAAAGAGTATGTATCCACCCTAGCAACAAAAATAGCCAGGAAACTAGGAGCCCGCCTAGCGGACTCCACATATAGTTTCAGTAGGAAAGTAAAGGTAGGAAAAAAAAAAAGAAAAAAAAAAAATGTGAGAATATCAAAAGCTAGTTATCCGCTAGATTGCGAGCCGCAAACGTCTATGCAAAGAGCCGCTTCAGCTGACCCCTGACCAAGCTCATCCGAACACAGTACTTCATGATATTTGACCCATCAGTCATTCGATATTACACCATTGAAAATGAAATTTTTTTCTGGTTTTTTCAAATACATGTGTCAGAAATATTTTCCCGTTATTTTGGAGGCCCCAAGCGCGCGCCTCTTGCGTTTATGGGTTAATCCGCCACTGTATAGGTTGTGTTTTTATCAGTAATGAAATAAATTTCTAGTATAAGTATGCTTTTAGAGAGAATAAAGAAAGCCTTTTCAAAATAATCACGAACCGTTTTAAAATTCCGATCAGAAAATGTGGAAAATTCGTGAGCTTAGAAATCTAATTCTTTAATCGCTTGGTAAAGAATTTTTGGAATAAAATACTTTTCCACAACACAATAACGACGTAAGTTGTTTATTCAAATTCCACCCCGACCGACGACCAAGGAAATTCCATCGAATTTACGAAAACTTTTGAAATTAGTCGAACCTTCAATTAATTGAATTTGATTTGAAGTTAAACCGATAATGAAGGGTTAGAATTAATGAACGAATTTCAGATAAAATATATCTTATGCCTGGCACGTAATCCTCGTAACTTCACAAACTGTTACCGAAGTAATTTAGATTTCGACTGAAGGTGCCTGATGGAGTTTCAATATCAAATTTGAATCGCTTGAATTTAGTACCTTTTCAAGAGTTTTGTCGCCAACGATGCCCGTTGAAGGGGTTAAATGTTACATAAAAACACGGGCGACCATAAAATATTAGAAATGAATGTAGATCGCCCAATAGTTTTTTTATAGACAATTTTAAATGAGCAACTCAATCTTCCAAACTCACCATTGTTACACCCCTTTAGACAAATATAATTATAAATTCGAACACTTGAAATAAATTAATTCTCTAATAAAAAGTCGGTTAAAAACCCTCTGATTATATTGGTATGCATTTCCATGTTATAAGCTGGTAATTAGTCTTTAAAATACAACATTGAAAATACATGATAATTATAATTTGCTCAATTAATTCATTGAAACTTTATAACAATTAAACATAGCGATCTACTTTTATTTTTATATATTATATAAACGATACAAACTGCTTACCCAAATAGAGTTAAAATAGCTCAGCCCCATTCTCGCCCATTAAAATGTCCAAATTCAAGGAAAAAATCTAATTTGCTGTCAAAGAAATAAGTTTACCACGCGTCAGCTCAAGTTTATTTGTGCACTTGAAATGCATGAAGATGCCTAAAGACGAAACCCGGGTCGTTAGCGACAAAGCTCATGGAAAAATACAAAATTCAAACGATTTAAATTTGTTAACGAAGTTAATAACATCTTTATTTTCATATTACATATTTTGATGTATTAGATACAATCCATTGAAAGATTTCGCATTGGATTGAAAAATAGATCTACATATATGATAATATCACAAAAACGTAACCATGATAGGTTTTATTAAATTCTTTTTATTCAAAATCCCAGTCTTAAAAAACCATAAATTTCATAAATGTTTGAATCGGAAGTATCAGGCGTCCATAACAAGTGTTTTTTTAAAGTAGAATGAACTCGTCGATTCTGTTCCACTGCAGTTGCCATAATAATATGTAATACTAGAATGAACTGCGATGAACTCTCTATCATAATGATTTTCTGCATTCCCGATACAATTTATGTTGACCCACAATCCTATTTAATATTTAAATGATTTCTGCTTTTGGTGTAAAGCATATGGTGTGGTTTATTTAAAATTCAGTCAGTGATATAACTTTCAATTAATGTTAGCGAAATAAAAATATAGTTTTAACCAGTGACGGCTGGTGACGGGGTGTTGGGGGGTGCAAAGGAAGATTCAACCATTTTTGCAAGAGTTCTTTCCTATTCATTGGATTTTAAAACACTTCTATAGCATGGACTTTCAATTCAGATGTTCGCAATACTAACTGTTTCTGAATCTTCCTTTTGCAGCCCCCAGCACCCCGTCACCAGCCGTCATTGGTTTTAACGGACAGGTAAAAACGCCTTTTGGATATTGGACAGTTAGATTTGGAATCTAATGTTCAAATCCGTGCACAAACGTCTGCGATGTTTTCATTTAATCCTAACCTTCCTAATTCTGCAAAAATCCCAACTTCATTTGTAAACCACTCCTACAGAGAGATGTTTAGTTATCGATTTACTTTCAGCTTTCGTACTGTTAAAATGCTCCATTATGGATAAGACAGTATTGTTCAAAATTGGCAGTGCATTGAAACAAAAGTTTTGTATGGCAGAATACTGGGTTCGTTTAACCCTTTAAACGCCAAACCAATTCCATGGATTTTTGCCTTAGGCCACCATTTTCAACCACCGATTTTTCCATGATAATGCCACGCAACATATCCGGAAAATCAGTTTATATCCGACTTATTTTTGGTTTTCAAAGAAAAGTGAAAAAAAAATAAGTGTAAGATTTTTTTTTCCATGAGTATTTACGATAATAAGGTGCAATCTATTGACATCTGCTAGCTTAATCTCAAATAAAATAAAAAACGGTTAAACATATCGATATTTTTACAATCACATTGCCTTGAAAAGATGTGTCTGCATTAGGTTTCATTTTAAAATAAGATATTTATTCATAAATAAACTGGCAGTGGCGTTTGCAACCTATGAATTGGACATGATGCAATGGAAATGGAAATGAACGTTTACCTAGTGAGATCTTCATCAAGCATACGATTAAAAAAATGTAGTTGCAAATCTTTTGTCAACTAAATGAGTTCTACCCTTATTTTAATAATTCAGTATTATATGACCAGGAACGCAGTCGAAGATAGGAGATAAAGAACATACTGTTTTTTCTAATAACAGTAAAATACTGTGACCTTGACACGTATGAATGTGTCGGGCGAATCCAATTTGTCGGGAAGGAGTGAGCGAGAAAATTGCACCGCACTGCATTATCGATAAGTTGTAGCTTTGGCGTTATGGGGTACGAACGGTTAAGGGCATTGGCCTGGCACAGTGCCGTTGAACGGGAGTTCATACGTTTCACGTTTTCATACCTCCTCGCGTTTCCTGTGCTCCTGGTAGGGCTACCCATTTAAAAATGAGTTATAATTTTTTTTTAAATCTGTTTTCACAATTTTTTTATGATATTGCTGAAATAATAATATTGTCCGGTCCGTGGCGCAGTGTCAACGTCGTTGGCTTGCGTGCCGGACCGCCCGGGTCCAATTCCCGGTACGAGCGGATTTTTTCAGTCGATAAATCTATTCAAAGGCATGGGTGTTTGTGTTGTTAATCTCCCACCTTTCCGATCCCAAAGAGCGCAGCATAGTGACAGTGATTAGCTAATCACTAGTCCTGTCCTAGTCCTCGTATCCTTTCCATCCCTACTCTCTTGAAAAAAGAGAGGTTGAGCAACTGAGTAACAAGCAGTTCTCGTAGAAAAACATATGTTGAAATAAACTCCGCAAGTAGTCCATATGCTCCAAGTCGGGAGCGGATATGGTTAAAAAAAAATATTATTTATTTCAAACAGTAAATATAAACCCATTGTTTACGGTGTGCACAAATTTGTGCGTAATTACTATAGTAATTAAAAAGCCTCGTAAACAAAGTGTTAACGAGGAATAGATGTATGCATTCATAATTTATTATTTTGTGTTATTTTAAGGTTAAGTGGGGGCTATGGACAAAAATGCTCGGTCCGCAGTGCAGTGCTCAATGTCGTTGACTTCCGTGCCGGAACGCCCGGGTTCGATCCGTTACGATTCTGCTTGAAGGCAGTGGGTGTTTGTGTTGCTAAAACCCCTTCCCACCTTTCCGATCCCAAAAAGCGACGCATAGCGAGAGTGGTTAGCTAACCACTAGTCCTGTCCTAGTCTTCGTAACCTTTCCATTCCTACTATCTTCGAAAAAAGAAAAGGTTGAGCAACTGAGTAACAAGGAGTTCGCGTAGCAAAAAAAAATGTTGAGATAAACTCGGTGAGGAGTCCATATGCTCCAAGTTGGGAGCGGACATGGCTTAAAAAAAATGATTTTAATACGTATTGAAATGTCTTTGTACCCAGTTCTTCTATTGATATGTCTCTTTGACACATAACGTAACATATTTTTTTGTATCTAGTGGTATACATAAATCAAAATTTTTCTTTTATCCTAATGGCCCGAATCCACTTCATCCGAATTGAATACAGCAGATATAATCAAAAAAAGATACTATTTAAAACAATATTAATTTGTAAAGAAATCAGCCATATATATATAGTGTCAATCTTGTATGTTTTGTTATCAAGTAGAGCTCGACACAACCCTGGCTTAGTGGGGTAAGTGACCTGCATTTGTGGGTCGATCGATACAGGTAATAGTTGCACCCATGCAGTTTTCATGCACGCCCAATAAACATTTCATATAGTAAGGTAACACGTAAAATTTTTTAAAAGCACTCAGTTACACAGTTTTCTTTTCAAATAAAAAGACCTGAATAACTCTAAATTAACGAATAAGAATACTACATTATTTACATCAGTTTTGGTATATTTATTTAAGGTTTGATCAAAATGACATCTTCCATAACTGCCTGTTACACAATTGATCAAGCACACTTTACTGATGATAAGAGAGACATAATGAGTGAGACAAGAAGATTTTTTTACCATGTCCGCTCCCAACTTGAGCATATGGACTCCTCACGGAGCTTATTATCTCAACATATGTTTTTTCTACAAGAACTGCTTGTTACTCAGTTGCTCAACAGCATCTCTTTTTCAAAAAGTAGGAATGGAATGGACTCAATCTCTCTTTTCTGAAGACAGTTGGTATATTAGGACTTGTGTTGACCCACAAGAATAGTCGTTAGCTAATCGCATCCGCTACGTGCCGTTTTTAGGAACTAGTGAGTGGGAGAGAATTTAAGATATTACAGACATCCATATATTCGATCAGAAATCAGTAAATCAATTTAATATTTGAAAGCAATGATGCTTTTGCTCCTTTACGGATCTTTTAAGGTTAATTTGAAATATTTACCAATATATTGTTGGTACGTGAATAACCTTCAGTTATAATACATACACATTTAACTATATCGATTCCCAATTTCCTATAGAAGGATTTCAATTGTTTAAAATGCGCTGTTTTAATTTGGGCCCTTGAACTTATTTTTAGAGTAGTTAAATACATTTTTTATAGCTTACTAGCTGGTACCCGGCAAGCGTTGCAATGCCACTCAAAGAAAAAAGTGTTTGTGTTTATTGAAGTGCTTTCGGATGCACAATATTTTATATCGATGAAATTTGACGTTTGATGTTTGTCTTTTGCCGATTGTCTATGGTATGACACACGCACCACCTACTGTAAGTTAATTTTACTATGCCTATAACGTTTGCGCAAGTGCAAGCAATACGTTGACAGACGTTTTTTTATCGCAATTGGATGAACGGTACGGCAACGCATAAAATACGAACAAACAAACAAAAATGATTTTTATATATTAGATTATATTCCATATGTCCTAAATTATAAGTTAGGGTAGGGGGTGGATTCATATCTTTATATAAACAATAAAACAATTAAAATGCAATATTTAAATGTTTCGATTCATGGACTCGAACCTGACATGTTGAATTTGTACCACGAAAGGTTTTGATCTAATCTAAATCATGAATCGATTTGAACAATATGTGAATGCTTTAATTCGGCGACTAGATAGATTTAGTCGAAAGCCTAAGAACCTTGACCAATGAGCCACGTGGCTGATATCAATTTTTTTTTATTTCAATACTGGAATAACTCGTATTTATTTTAATAAGTTGTCTTTTATTAAAACGTGTATTGAAGGTTAAAATTGAAATTGAGTGTGATAACGTAAAAAATATATTATGCCCAAGAGAAGAATTTCAATTTCGAAAAGGCAGGCATTTATTACATCTTCATTTGATATAATAATGTTTCGTACTATTTATTAAACAATGAAAATGTCCGTTTTGTTTACATGTCAATCTGTGTGACCTAGATTGCTAGATTAATATGGTTGCTAGGAGACAGTTTCAAGATAATACACAATCCATAATTACCTACTACCTGTGAATATTTTTCAAAAGCTTTCAAAAAAGAAAACAAAGCTATCGGAAATTATTCTGGGATAATTGAATCTCGCTAAATTAATCTATATAACACGTTTGTTCTTCATTTTTTTAAAACGATGTCCACTCCAAACGTGGTGCATGTTGACTACTCAAGAAGTCGTTGTTATTCAGTTATTTAAACTCTCTTTTTCGAAAAACAGTATGGATTGAAATGATAAGAGAACTAACAGTGGACTAGTGGTTAGTTATCGCTTTCGCTACGCGCCGCTTTAAGGATCAAAATTTTAACAACACAACACTCATGCATTTGAACAGGATCAATTAATCGAATGAAAAAATCTGCTCGTACAGGAACTCGAACCCTTTAAGTGTGCCATGGAAGCCAATGACGTTGACCACTAGACCACAAACCCTACGATATTTACGAAGGTTAAAAAAAACCGCTGATAAGATACGAGGACTAGGACAGGATTAGCGGTTTGCTAATCTCTCAAGGAATTTATTTCTTTCGACAAAAACACCCATACCTTCGAACCGGATCGATAAATGAACTGAAAAAATATGGATTTGAAACCGTGAGGTCCGTCACGGAAGCCAACGACGTTGACCACTGCACCACGGATATTATTCAATCAATAACTAAACCTTGATAGTTTTATTTGATACAACATTATTCCAGAGAAGTGCTCAATTATATAATGTTAATTTTCACAATTTATTATTTCGATTGTATTAAGAAGACGATGGAGTGAGTAAAAAATTGTTCAAATTTAGTTTAACTGCAGTCGAAACAGAATTACAATCTTGGAAAATTGGACTTATCAGGTAATTGCTTCTTCTTTCCTAGCCACGTCATTATCCGTAGCATTTCCAAAACGAGAGATTGAGTAAATGAATTACCACAAGTCTTTGTGAAACATATTCTGCTTGGATGTACCAATCAGGGTTCATATGATATCCACTGGGAAAATAAGGGTATAGAATACATATTTTATTATTCGATGCAGGTCAAAGGTTGATGTTATTATTGCATTGCTGTTGGATTTTGTTTTGTAATTTGACCTGGAAAAGTTCTCGCATTGAAAAGTTTCCAAGTGATTTCAAATTGAACTCTCCTATAATATATGTATTTTGTTTGCACGGTGCAGGGTTGCCAACACACGAACTACACCAAGAAAATAGAATGGTGTCGCCGAGATACAACAAAATAAAAATCAGGCAATGAGAAAAACGAAACAATGTCTTTCAACACTGTTACTGGATATTTGTTAGAGACACAGATTTTTTCTTTTCGATATCAGTTAATAAATAAGATAAATAGAACACACACAATTTGAGTTCATTTTAAGAACACGCTTTATCAGGGGGAATGAGCTAAACAACCAGAGAACTCTAGTTGTTGGAAGGTTATTGATAAATAAAATAAATTTGAATAGTTTAAATATTTTACATTTCCACAAGTTTTTTCGCCAATGCCACGGGTTTTATATTTTGGCATCTTCAGGCATTCAGGAATGAACTTGAATTGACGAGTAGTAAATAATTTGTATCGCTTACTTATAATTTGAATTTTTTACTTTTCCATGAGTTTTGTCGCTAACAAACCAGGTTTCGCCTTTCGGCATCTTCAGGTATTTCAAGTGCACAGATTTATTTAAATTGACGCGCAGTTAACAGATTGTATCATTTATATACAGAAATAAAAGTAGATCACTATGATAAATTGCTATTAAAATGTAAATTAGCGAAAATTTTATGTAAATGAGTTTCAATGAATTAAAGCTTATTTATAAGAATAAAGAAAGTTGTTGAGCTAAATTGTTATCATCGCAATTTTGCCTGCCCTGCTTTTTAATGGTGGTTTTGCGTGGGGAAAGTTAAAATTGTGGAAAAACGAACGTAAATTTATTACTGCTTGGCGAGCATACTAACTTCGGACTAAACTCTTTCTTTGCAACTTAATTATTATTGTTTTATTCGACTGAATGCTTAACTACTCGTATTAACCCCATTGCTCACCTCACACTCACCGGACGTCTAAAGCGTTTGACTTGCTTTAGTAAAAATATTTAAACAGTCAATTGTTGTGTAGTTTAAAATGTATATTTCTTTAAAATATAGTGCAGAGGTGTTCATAACTGACAGTTGATACGTTGATTTCAGTCACATTTTTTTTTTATATATTACCATTTTCATTTCCACAACGTGTAGGATATTCCCGTCGATAGTATGATGCAACAAAAACGATCTAATATGTGAAAATCCATGTGGATTTTGTTTGCCATTATGGCCACCCGCGATAAGAATAGTAAGAACCCTTGATGGAGCGTGTCAACAAGAAATGCTTTTACGAGAACTGGTTGTTAGTCAGGCGCGCATATTTTTTTTCAGAAAGAGTGCGTTGTTTCGATTGATCGAAGCAGACGAGATATTAATAACGATTTAGATGAGTCTCCGCAATTCATCTGCGATTTTTCAGGCTAGAGCGGTCTCATTTGAAATATTTTTGGGTCAAAGATATTTAACATTAACATAACATTCGTTTCTGTGGCTGATTGAATGTCTTTTTTCATGTATTTTTGTGCTTTTACTCAACTAACGACGTTGGCAGCTCGAGATTTAAATTAAAAAATACGTTCATGTTGCTACTAATAACACTATACATAGGCGGAATGACAAAGTTATCAATTGATGTTAAAATTACCTTCCACAAAGTAAAAAATACATAGCAATGTCAAACTTAAGACGTTGAGTATTGTAATTTAACATAAGTTTCATCGCTTACGACCCAGATTTCGCCTTTCGGCATCTTCAGGCATTTCGAGTTCATGAGTGGAATTGAACTGACGACCTTGTGGAAAAGTAAAAATTCAAACGATTATTGAAATACCATCCGTCGAAATAAGAATTGAAAAAAATAACGATTTTTTCACCGTATTTTAATGGAGTTCTGCCAAGATAATGTTCCCTTTGGGATGAGCGCACGCAGTCCACTAAATAATAAAGTTGCGAATTAACCATATAAAAAAACCTTTTGTAAACAAACCATTTTCAGTGAGTGCTATTCCAAAAGCTAAATGCTCACTATCTAAATTTAGCGACTCGCTTTAGTTCAGGCATTAGTCCAATGTAAACAGGCAACTGACAATATTTAATGGCGCCACCGCCGTTTATCCGTGTTCAACATGCGTTTGTTTACCCAGACAATTATATAGTGACAAAAATAACTATGTTGATTATTGATTTTAGGAACACCCACTAAATTTTATGAATGGGTATGAGTGAGTAATTTGAAATTCGAACAACGTCATGGTAAACTGAGTTTATTATATGTATGTTCATAATTGGGGTTTTTTATTGTTTTTCCGACACTTTTTAACCGATATATAAGTGCTTATTTTCAACAACGAGATCTGGTTTTTGGAGAACTTAGTAATCGGTTTTTTTTCAAATCGAAAGATCTATATTTTAAAAACGTCGTAGAATATAATAATTAAATGACATATTATAAGAAATGCATGAAGATGCCAAAAGACGAAACCCGGCTCGTTAGCAACAAAATTCAAACGATTTTTATTCAAACGAAAATTTTTATTTTATTTTCTATTTTCAAGCACACTAGTGCATGGTATAAAATCAGTCCCGTGCAGATCTGCTCGGGCCATGAATGTGAGGGTTAAATTCCTTTTTCTAAGTCGATAGTGTTGTGAAAGGCGGCCATGAAACATTGGCTGCATATACACAACGGGTGATGGTGGGAAAACGCAACTTGTAGCGTTCTGGTGGGCGTGCCTTCAAGTACAGACCGGCCATAAAAACAACTTGCACAGCGCGATTGTAAATAATACAGAAAATAATATCATTTATATTTTCACTGATACAGTTATGATCTATGAGATACGGTGTGATGCTTACAATGAATAATGATGGCGACCGCATCATTAATTAACCAGGATGATAGAAAAGAATAAAAAAATAAATTTGCCAAGTCCACTTTATCACCCGTAAAACAAGCTATAATTCACAACGGGTTCGCGCGAAAAAATAAATCCAGCGAAACGGTATCAGAAGAGGCATGAAAACAAAATTGGTTTTGTCGTTTTTTTTTGCCGCGCAATCAAAACGTTGGATCAACAAAAATAGAAAATCCCGCTAGCGTAGCGAAAACAAAAGCTCGCGAAATTGCCGTTTCGGCCGGGATAGTGCCCGAATCGAACGATTCGATACCTTTAATGCAGGAGTGGCCAAACCTAGGCCCGCGGGCCACATGCGACCCAATTCGTTGGTGTAGCGACATACGGGCAAAATTACAAAAATTGCTGTTTTGAGTTAAATATGGCATTGTCATACTCAAAAGCAGTTCTTTAAGATATAAAAATATGAAACTTGTACGAAGAGCGGTTTAACAGATATTGCTCGGCTTTCCTGCAAATCCGTAAGAACAAAGTATAACATTGAAAACTGTTTTGCCATTTATCTCAGTTCGTTGTTTTTGTAGTTTGGCCCGTATGTCCCCACACCCAAGAATTGAAGGTCTTATTTGGTCCATTCTATGAGTTTTTATACATTTTTCATTTTGTTATTGGTAAAATACAATAAGGTCCGTGGTTTATTGGTTAACGTCGTTGGCTTCCGTGTCGGACCGGCTGGACATGAGTCAGTTGGAACAGATTTTTTCAATGGGTGATTTTGTTGTCATAAATCTGTAGCGATAGCGATTAACTAACCACTAGTCCTGTCCTAGCTGACTTTCCTTCCAATCCCTACTCTCTTCAAAGACAGGTTGATTACTTGAGTAAAAAGCAGTTTTCGTAGAAAAAATATATGTTGACATAAACTCCACGAGGACTCCATATGCTGCAGGTTGAGAGCGGGCATGGAAATTGTTTTTATCTTGATATCGAAGTATCGAAATAGGTTGACTACTAATTTAATATGTGGTTTTTTGTAATTCTTTATAAATAGGTGGGATACAAACTATTTGACAAAGTTTATCTAAATGAACATCTTCATGATTCAATTTTTTTTTAAAGTTTAAAATATTTATGATTTTATGGAATATTTTTTGCCCGGTCCTTGCAGTGGTCCCGTGTTTGATTCCTGGTACGAGCATATTTTTTCAGTCGATAAGACTGTTAGAAGGCAATGGGTTTTTAAGTTGTTAAAAATCCCTTCCCACCTTTCCGATCCCAAAAAAGCGTGGTACATAACTAGAGCGATAAGCTAACTACTAGTCCTTTCAGAGTCCTCTTATCCTTTCAATCCCTACTAACAGTAACTAAGAGTAGCACGCAGTTCTCGTAGAAAAAAAACATGTTTTGAGATAAGCCCTGAGAAGTGTCCATGCGATCCAAGTTGGAAGCGGACCTGGTTATGATAATAAAAAAAAACCAGAGACATGCATTATTTCATTTGTCCAACCAAGTGATTTCAGTTGGGCACCCCTGCTTTAAGGTATTCGCGTGGTAGGTTAATACTGATGAATGGATTAGGCGGGGATTTGTAAAGGTGGCGTAATAGTATACACAATATTACCTGCTAGTTTTTTTCTTCTTCGAAATAATATTGCTTCACACTCGGATATGAGAGACTTATAAACCAGGATATGTTTAATGCCTTTGTATTGTTATCCGTCACTATGTATAGAATGATGAGACAAGGTTTAGATTTAAGATCATAGGTGGCTAACGCGAGGGCATTATTAATGATCCGCGGAGCTGACACCCATTTTAGCGCAGTCAGTGTAGTGCAGGTCGTCAAATACAAGTTTTAAAATCAACATTTTATTGCAACAAAAGATGAGTGCGTATAAATGCATTGAGAAAAATAAGAAAATTTAAAAATTAATAACGAGACCCTCGAGTCAGATGCTGTGAGAAATTGTGAAGAAAAATTTTGAAAGATTTTGGGGTAAAAGCAAAAATCACCCACCGCCCACCACGGAAGCCTTTACCACCACTAGTGGGCAGTTCGGACAGTTAACGACCAGGTTGACGACCCGTGTGACTTAGTGAAGGGCCAAATTTTTTTATAATTATTCAAACAGATAAAAATGTATCAATTGTATAATGGTTTTTTCGAAGGGCCAAATTTTATAATTGTCCGAGTCTTCGTAAAATTTCAATCATTTGTATTAATGGGTTGAGCAACTGAGTGACAAGCAGTTCTTTTAGAAAATAAAACATGTTGAGATCGTATCCGTGTTCAATCTATTTCTGTCAAGTTGGGAGTGGAATAAATAATAATCGAAAAAGACGTTAATTATACATTTGACATTTGGGATGAATTAACAAATGCCTTGATTAACAAATGCCTTGATTGCACTTGAAATGCCTGAAGATGCCAAAAGACAAAATTCGGGTCGTTAGCGAAATAATTCATGGAATTTTACAAAATTAAAACTTGATACTGAAATTCCATCAAGCATCTTCAGTAGATATCGTCAATTGATTACATCTTGAGATCTACTTAATCTACTTATCTAACAATGACAATTTCGTATTTCATCTGTGGGCCACAATAAATATTGTTTTGAGTCGGATGTGGTTTACGGGCCGCGGGTTGTGTATCACTGAGACAATTGTACTTTTGTTTATATTTCATAAATAAATAAAAGAGTTAAGGAGATGATTTGTTTGCAGACTGATTAATTACTGTAAAAAAAAAAAAAAAAGAAACCGTCTAAGATTTCAGTTATTTAGGTTTTTTAATTTTTCAAAAAAAACTTTTAGTTTAGTGGTGTGATTAATAGATGTGTAAATTTTTATTTGAATAATTCATTAAAATGACAAAGCGTTCGTTAAGAGTTCACTGATAGATATTAAAAAATATACAAAAGCTTTTTGAAAGCCTGTTTAGTGGTACAAAAGCGCCTGTCAAAGAAAACAACACAAAATGATGTGTCATTCTCAATCAGTCAATTTTGAATGGAAAATTTGTTATATTTGGCGAACTGTGATTTGTATCATTTATAAAGATTTAAAAATGGAACGATGTCAAAAGCAAAAGCGGCCAAGTTATATTATGTTTCGTGTAAATGCTACTTTGTTTGACAGTCGATAAAATGTTTTTCTAGAAAGTTTACAATTACTAAGTCTGATCTGTTGGAAGCGATAAGAGACTTCTTTCCAATTATCCAAAGTCGACACCCTTAGTAAATAGTTGCAATCTAATCTCAAATGTCTTTTTTAAACGTGTTAATAGAGATGTCCGACACGTAACATGCATCGACGGGTAATAGTGAAAGGATCTTAAACGACTTGTGTCTTGCTTTTTAAATTAATTTTTAAAACACGTTGAATCCCGAAACCGTGTTTTCACGTGCCAAATCAACGATGCGCTGCAGCCCGGAAACATGTTTTCACGTGATGCTGCATAGCCAATAAAATTGTAATAAATGATACATGTACTTTGTACGTATTCCACTGTAGATTTATTAGGCTCACAATGAGTAAAACGGGTAATGATTCTAAAAAATCTAATGCGCAAAAAGTGCCTTTGTTTTTTAATAAAGTGCCATTCCACCAAGTATTGACAGTGAACATCTTAAAAGTGTCATTGTTATATGGCTATCTAAAGGAGAGGGCAGGCAATAATTTTTAAATTTTTCAAACAATTATGAAACGCTTCATTCGATTTGACTTTTGACTGAGATAAAATTCTACTCTTAAAAACTATTCGGGCATATAGGATAGTTTCACCTGATTTGGGTCAGGGATTATATTGTTACAGGGTAAGATGATGCTTTGACCAAATAGAACGGAAATGTATTACTAGGATATCGGAAATAGTCGGATTTTCGTTCATTGTAATGATAAATTAAAATTGATAAATATTATATAATTGATACTTGCTAAAAAAAAATTCAAATATGGAAGATTAACGCAAAAAAACTAGCTTTCAATATGTCACAGTTATGCTAACTTACAAAATCCAAATAAAATCAATTTATTCGCACTGACGTTAACCATGTTCTTTATTCAAAATTAAAATTCACCCTGATGCATTTTTTCTCGTGTAAATAATTTTATGTTTTATTTTCGAAGAAATGATTCATCAAATGTTTGCATAATGGCTACCAATCTTACTCGTGTAATGCATTTAGAATGTTAGATGGTATCATTGTCGTCTGATAACATTAAAAGGAAAATAATCATGCTATGTTTTCAATTGAAAATGTGTTATATTTACGACACGCCGCTTGCATTTGTTTCTATATGCTGTTCCAATTTTGATATACTTTTATAGTTGTTTTTTTATATAAAATTTTCGATAAATAATAATAAAACAACTACAGTACTTACGTAAAACGACATCATCTGAAAAAAAACACTGATCGATTAGTAAGTAGTTTTTAATGATACGAAATTATTCCCAGCGGAGCTAAATTATTATTATTGAAAAATAACGATTATGAAAGTTTCATAAAGAAAAAATAAAAATAAAGTTGTCATGTGTGTTGCCTTTGCTTTCAATTTCATCGTTAAGAACATGAAAGTATAGCCAACCCTCGTACAACGCCGAGATAGGTATTTTTTTATGACTTACTTTTTCAAAAGTAAAGGGATGTGTAAAATCAAAATATTCTTCGAACGCATATATTTATTTGCATCGTTTGACTTTTGTACTTTTCCATGAGTTTTGTCGCTGACGTCCCGGGTTTCACCTTTTGGCATCTTCAGGAATTTCAAGTGCACGAATGTACTTGAGCCGACGCGTAGTAAACGGTTTGTGTCGTTTATATACAAAAATAAAAGACGATCCTAAGTTTAACTGTTATCAACGTAATCTATATGAAATTATGCAATTTTAATTAAATGAGCTCAATTAAGGATTTCGACTGAGGGTGCTTTGGTGGAATTTCAAAATCAAATTTGAATTGTTGGAATTTTGTATTTTTCCATGAGTTTTGTCGCTAACGACCCGGGTTTCGCCTTTCGGCATCTTCAGGCATTCCAAGTGCACGGATGTACTTGAACTGACGCGTAGTAAACAGTTTGTATCGTTTATATACAAAAATATAAGTAGGTCACTAAGTTAAAAGGTTATTAAAATGTAAATTAGCGAAATTTGAATGAATACAAGTTTCCATGATTTAAGTGTGTTTGTTATAATTACGGGGATTTTTTAAAATATCCATTAAATCGCCATTAACAATGGTTATGATATGTCTCTTATAGACAATCTTTTATATAAAAAACGCATTAAGTTAGCACAACAAATCTTATACAAGGGATTAACAACGAAAGACTCAGGTGATATGAGGTTTTGGCGGAGAATTAATTACATAGGACACACCAGTTTAAAGATAAAGAAACAGCTCTCAGAAAGTGTTAGACCAGCTTTCTACTTTTAATAACCTTTTAACTTAGTGACCTACTTATATTTTTGTATATAAACGATACAAACTGTTTACTACGCGTCAGTTCAAGTACATCCGTGCACTTGGAATGCCTGAAGATGCCGAAAGGCGAAACCCGGGTCGTTAGCGACAAAACTCATGGAAAATTACAAAATTCTAATTTGATATTGAAATTCCATCAAGCACCCTCAGTCGAAATACTTAATTAATCTATATGAATTGGCGAAAATTTGATGTAAATGTGTTTCAATGAATTAAGTAGGTTAGATTATAATCATTAAATCATTTACTATTCGAGACTTACGCGTTTGATGCAGATACAGGAGTTGAATTGTTACATAAAAACACAGGCGAAAACTCAAAGGAAAGTAAAAACTTCAAACGATTCAAACTTGATATTGAAATTCCATTACCCACCTCCAGTCAAAATTCTTAATTATAGCACATATTTAAGCAACATATAATTTGCCTGAAAACTGCAGCACACGTCATAAAAAATCTTCTTTATCAGATGATGCTGTAGAAGGGTTGACTGTATAATGTTTTGATAGTAATTATGTATATGTTTTAGATGGTTCAAGACGCCATAATATGAAGTTGTCTTGCCAAGATGTATAGTACAGAAAATGACCACTTGGTGGCTCATCAACAGTGCGCTCCATAAACTGCATTTCAAATAAAATACATTTATATTCACTAATATTTTGCATGTTCGAAGACGATATTTCGGTATGGAAAATGCAGTCAAAATACCGGAAATCTGATTATTGTAATAGCGGAATTGTAATTTATAGAGCCAGCGACATTTTATATGAAATAATTACGAAATCTTATGAACTCAATATACAGATGGCCTTCGACTTTTGAACATTCTACTTTCGCACATGTTATAACGATTTGTGTACGGACACCGGTTTGAACTTTGGAAACTATGACGGATGAAATAATTAGTCGAATGAATGAACTAATCTTGGATGTCAACAACAAATATGTAAATAGGTTGATTGAGTCTCACTCAGTACCGCTGATAAATGTATACTAAATTTGAGTGACAGGAAGAAGGCCTGATAAAAAAATCAAAATAATGACGGAACCTTGATGCATCTTAACAATTTTTCGACTATCATGGAAGAATGTGATCCAAACGAGAACAGATTTTTCAATTACGTTGGGTGATTAAAAAAGATTTGTTTTTTAACATCCCTCTACTTTCGAACATTCAAAATTCGCACACCAATTATGTACGAAAGTCAAGGTCCACCTGCAATTTATACAATTGACTGAATCTTTTTGAAAAAATTAACTCATAGTAATGAGATATTAAAATAATATTTTGACATATAAGTTTATATTTTAATTTCATTTAATATATTTAAGCCATATTTTTGATATTTAATTTAAAGATACCTATCGGATATGCAAGGGATTTTTTGTTATACAATAATTAAGGAAAATGATATCATATGATTTCTTAAATTTAAAAATACCTTGTTAAAATACATGATGGTGTATAATCATAAATATAGTTTTAACGTTTAGGTGCAGAATACTGCGGTACATTAAAATAACTATAATATTATAATACATTTGGGGTTATACGACTATATGTAGGGTCATTTTTTAGTCTATTAAATTCATTTATATATGTACGGTTATATCTCAAAAAGAATTAAAGAAAATTATATTTAAAAATAGTTAAATTATATATTATATAATAGAAAAGGTTCTGAGATAACTATTCATATGTGACATCGAATATTTTAATATTTTAAATAAAGTATACATATTATATCTATGCACTACTTTCAATAAGTAATCAATATTTTACACTAAACATTTAATGGTCGTATTTGACAATGATAGATAGTAAATTAATAGTATTTATCAGTATCTTTTAAATTCATTCCATGCTCATTTTATGAGCCACCTGGTACTAGCGAGAGATTTTTTATTCGGATGTTTGAGCGTTCCAAGTTTAAATAAAGAAAAGCTATAGACAGCTCTCGGAAGTTCTGTGGTGCAGAGGTCAACGTCGTTGACTTCCGTGTCGGAGTTCACGGGTTCGAGTCCCGGTAAGGGTAGATTTTTTTTCAGTTATTGAAGTGCATTTGTGTTCTCTAAAAAATCCTTCCCACCCACTAGATCCTATAGAGTGGGCCATAGTAATGGCGACTATCATCCTTTCTATCCCTTCTCTCATCAAACTGAAGAGAGGTTCAAAAAATGTTTAGTTTACCTCCACTGTGTTGCCATATAATACAACATTGGATTTAAAATAAAAAAAATACTTATAAGATTCCAGAAAAATACAAAAATAACGATTTAAAATTATTGTTCTCAATGCCTGCTTCTGTAGGAAATGGAATAATTATGAAAATAATAATATTTCCATTTTTATAACATCCAAGACTAAATACAATTTTTTGTTTTGATCCTGAATTAAATTATAGTAAAAAAGATCTAGAATACCAATTTTTCTGAGTTTCCGGAAATAAACCAGTAAAATCTATTAGTATTAATTAAAAAAGTAAACTTTTGTATTCTCAAACATCCTAAAAAATAATCTCTCAATGCTTTCGATCAAAGGTTTCAAACAATAATCGTAAAAATAATATACATTTACTATAATATATATATTACGATATATCTCTATAAATATACAGTACGTTAAAGGACACAGTTTACCTTCTTAGTACATTTATCAATTTTTTTACTT
Organism: Himalopsyche kuldschensis; assembly: GCA_028554975.1. Lineage (NCBI taxonomy): Eukaryota > Metazoa > Arthropoda > Insecta > Trichoptera > Rhyacophilidae > Himalopsyche > Himalopsyche kuldschensis. Next base: position 7,880,189 of record JAHFWI010000005.1, read on the forward strand.
AAATCTATAACACTTTTAAACTCTTAAAAGTTTCAGTGGTATATAAATATTTTTAATATTAAATACTTTATAATATAAAGACAATACGATTACATTTGATAAATTGTATATTTATAATATTTATTTTATAAATGTAAAATGTCGACTGTGTCTTTTATATAAAGCGAAGTCCACAATATTTATATTTTAAATGTTACGTTAATAATAGTCAAATCTAAGCCGAAACCTTCCGAATAGTGTCAATGATATATATATATATTTAAATTAATAAACCAATGTGCGCATAAAAAATATCAAATATATGAATTTATAAACGTATATAAAAAGATTTCTTTTTATTAAATTTAGGCGTAATTGTTTTTCAAAAACGATTAACGCCACTGTTTCCATTCTTTTATATGGACGGGGAAATTTACATTGAAATAAAATAAGTGTAATATTTAAAAAAGTTCTAAAAATTTTGATTTTTCTTGTCAAGCGGACGGTTTTTTTTGGATCGTGTCACCGAACCAAGATTTTAACCCTAAACCAGACTGGGGGGGTATACTCTTCCCAAGCGATTTTTTGTGATTCATTTTGCCATGAGTTTAAAAATTCCTGCTAAATGATATTTTGATTAGCAGATATATTGTCTATCATAGTGGTTCTCACGTATAATTGTACTGTGGCCACATCGTAAACATATACCAAATTTTTGTTTTGAGTCTGTTGTGTTTGAGTTTTGTCATCTTGACCTTAAACATGTTTGATAATTTACCATCGAAATTATGAATTGCATTCGAAATATTTCATTTACAGAGTCTTTGTTTGCGAATTAACTTGCAAAACCACATTTTTTTTGAATTTCAATATTTATTTTGAAGCTGCCGGTAAACGCACATGATTAACCACTGGTTTATCGTCTGTGCTCACGCATGGCGCTGTTCACCAAACTATTTTGTATGCAACACACGTTGAAATTATAATCCAACTGTTTTCGTGCATCGGCTGCATAAAATTGCTAATAATGTCTTCAAAAAATCCGAAAAGTGCAATATTTTGCATCATATAAGTAGATTTTGAGTTTCTCCCTAACTCTTATTCATGATGAATTACAATAATGCCGATTTTGCAGTACAAGAGAGGCTGAAAAAGTCTACAATGTATTTATCAAGCTGGGAAATCTTCCACAAACCAAAACCTTCAATTTCCAACCGATTTTCAATTTATTTTTAAAGTAATATCAGTTCACGCTATTTTTATTCGAAAAGAGTATAGAAATAATTATTTTCCACACAAAAATGTTACTATGTGGGCGTAAGGAATATAATATATTTCCCAAACATTTTTTACAATAAAAACTTTTGAAAAATTTGTTCTTTGATTCATTTATAAGCCTTTCATAAGAACAAATAACAAATTGGAATCACTTTACTACTTAGAGTTTCGCACAGTCTGGTTAAGGGTTAAAAATAGTTTACAGAGTTTAAAATGTAGCTCGGATTATGTTTGCAATATAAATACAAAGTGCATCGTAAAATATTTTTTATTTATTAGCTTAAATAAGCTTTCATTTATATTAGAAAGTCTATAGTCATTAATGAATCGGTCGTTTTAGTAATTATCAATAATTATAGTTTTAAAACAGTTCTTTAAAACGAGAGATGATACTTTAGTTAAATTGATTGATAGTAATGTAATCATTGGCATAGCTAGGGTTAAAAATGTACCGCATGAAACGAATCAGTTAATCTACTCTCGAGAAATTGAAAGTTAAACGAAGCACAGCTGATTCTGTTGACATTTAAGTTTAAGTAAGCATTCAATCATATACACATTTGAATTTCAGAATAATCTATGTCTGAATAACGGAGTTAGCAGAATTCCAGAGTTGTACTGCACCTGCACTTTTTTTTTTCTAAATTTATTTGACAAAGTTCTAAGATTGTCGTCATTATTTTCATCATGAGATCTTTAAGATCATTATTTCTCAGCAAGAGTTGTGAAAAAATATGCTTAGCATAAATACTTTGAAACATTATTACTTGCTCATTGTTACAAGTGAATTTTAATCAATCGAAACAACAAACGCTCATATCTCAAAACAGTGTCAATATCAGTTGGAACGTTTTCAAAGTAAGGTGTCGATATGCAGCAGAATTTTGATGGACATTTTAACTTACTGGTCATCATTTGCAAAGAAGAAGGAGAGAATGTGAAGAAGAAAGCCCCAGAGACCCAGAACCCGTCAAATAATAATTGTATATGGACACAGATAGATCAGACCGATCAGATAAATCAGATCAGAGAGGATCAGTAATTCAGCGTCGCGTTAAAGAAATATAAAATATAATATAATATAAATATAAATTATGGCCTATATCAAATGATAATACAAAATTTCACGATACGTATGATTGTGTTCTCTCTTGTACTATCCGCGGGCTCGAATCCAATTCGTCATGTGAGCGAAACCGGTCCTTATACTAACAAATTTAATGTGGAATAAGTACAAAAAAATTGATTATATATATTAAGAACACACTATGACACGATGAATCTGAAAGGAGTAAAAAACTTATTTACAAAAAAATCGAGCAATATTTCTGACGAATGTTCCAGAAATTCCATTCTCAATTTAACCCTCTAGTTATGCCAATGTTTTAAAGTCAATTTGAAAATTTATAAAAATGAAAATTTTAGTAATTTCATAAATTATAAATGGCTTCTGTTGTATTTGTGATTGCGTTATTAATTTTAGTTTAAATTTGAGTAACACGCAGGGCCATTTCACAAAAAAGTCTGCAAAAAATAACTAGTAAATGAACGATGACGGTACTTATTGTAGTTTTAAAATTTTGTTAAAATACGTTATGCGCAAAAATAATGTCAAAAAAAGTTAACAATCAATTTATAATATAATAGATTTAAATTTTTGTCATGAAGTTCTGATGAAAGTAAAAAATAAGCACGTATTAAAGTGTTATGCATCAATATTACAAAGTGTCAGTAAAAACGGGTGGAACTAATGCGTGTGAGTATAAGTTGTCGGTAAAAATGATTTTGTTTTATATATATTATTATGGCAATACTGTAAATCAAATAAGTGGAATCAAAATTCAAAAATGGAACTAGTTAAAAGAGTGTTGATTTAAAATTTAGAAAACAAATGCTTTCGAATCAGTCATGTTTGATGAAAGGTGTTGTAGTTAGTTGTTTGAAATTTTTGTATATTATATTATTAATACAGACGGTATATGGTGAACATATAACGAAACCCCGATATGAGAAACGAAGTTATGGGTTGTATAATACATAGACATGTTTACAGGCAATAGAGTATAAAAACTTCAAAGTCTTTTGCTGGCAAGATTGGATGCTTTTACCACCTAACTAGGATTTTCCAGTATTTTTTTTAAGCAAAAAAGAATATATAAATTAAATTGGCGTTAACTTGGTAGAACTCCATTATAACACTGTTAAAAAATTACAGTGTAATTTATTTCTCCAAAAATTATATAATTGATTGCTATTTCGGCTTGCGACTTAGTCAGAACTGTTCGAACTTTTTCCCCATATATTTGTAAGACATGAAATAAATTTTACCAGGACTTTTAGTCACTCTCGAAATCAGGTCGAGAAGACAAGACGCCCAGGTCTTTAGTTAAACGTAAAATTGAAAAAAAAAACAAATTATCATAAAGAAAATGGCTGCCACAGAAGATATTGCTATACAATTTTAAAATATAGATCGAAACAATAAAATGAAAGACTTTAATATAAATAAATAACTGATTGGCTGGGGGTGGTTTTCGTCATATGTTCATATTAATTATATGTCCGTATCAATTCATATTGTTTAGTGTTAATAGGTATAAAGTATAGCGTAGAAATGTGCAGCTTTTTGTTGAATACGGAGTGTGTTCATAGAATAGTTTAAAAAAAAATACGTTTTAATAATAAACATTATGGATATACCAGAATTAGAGTTGCTATTAATCCAGGCATTGCAACACTGTAACGATTGCTAAAACATCGATTATTAATAATGTTAGCTGTACAAAAGAATATAAAAAGTGGCAACTCCAAAATGGTAGAAATACTTAATTGTTAATTGTAGTTCTGATAACTGAAATATTGGAAGATATTAACTTAAATTCAATATGTAAAGCCAAGATATTAAAAAATGAATCTTTGCTTTTTTGTTTGCTGTTATAATAAAAACAGTGCCTAAAAGATAGCAGTGTTTGTAAAATTAAGATTTTTTTTTAATGGGGTTGCTCAAATATAAAAAAATATACAAACCCAACTGCTTAACACAAAGCGGAAGGTAGGAAGAAATTCTGGAGAATAAACTTGTATGTATAAAAAGAGAATTTTCAGTTATCAGACCTATCTCAAACAATATCGAAATATTATAAGATAATGAATATGCAACTAATTATTTGATCAGTAGCTTTATATAATATACTAACGATAATTTTCTAGCTTAATAAACGTAATTATTTATTCAAGCGGTCAGTAAACAATCAAAAACAGTCAGTATGTCGTATATTTGGATAGCAATGTCAACCGTTGAAATCTGTAGTTTACCTAGTCAATGGCCAGTTATATATCATCCCATTATTATCAAAGAAACGTAACTTGATTTCTGAAGGTTTTTAGTAATGAATGTCACTAGATATAAAATAATATGTTACGTTATGTGTCAAAAAGACCTTTACACATAAGAATAATTTATTATTTTATATTTAACAAATAAATAAGAAATCTAAATCATCTTTTTAAAAGAAGATGAAAAGACAGTTCTAGTAATTTGCTGTTGAAAAGTAGATAACATTGATTACTGTTGGAACGACTCTCCTGAAAAGAGGAGAAAAATGAGTTAAGTTTCAATGCTTCTAAGGGGCCGATATTTTGTTATAATATATTTATGAATGCGGTCAGTAAAAATTAATACGCGTTCAGAATGTATTTTACGTCAGTATATTAGATAAGTTATATTGACCAATATATAAAGACCACGTATTTAACTTACTGAGTAAAAATATAATTAGATACTGACCAAATAAATACAGTTATAAATAAATCTTGGTATCACGAAACAAGCTCTGGGCCTCATCAGGCCCCTGTAGAAACAACTAATATTCTGAAGTATCATTTCGTGGCTTAGCGGTTTCGTATTACACACATCGAGTAAACAGGAGGGGTCAAATCTTATCAGGTCATGACGCTCGGCATTTTAACTCTTCGTCGGCCGTCTGCGGGGGGCCGCCCATGACCTAGGTGTCCGGATGCGCCGGCGGGCGGATGAGGGCGTCCGCCTCGGAGGGCGGCGTGTTGGTGTGGGCCCCCGTCGACGTCACCAGGCCTTCGATGGAGCTCACCGTGTGGGGGTTGCCGCTGTGGTGGTGGACCCCCGCGCACGCTCCCTCCCCGTCCGCCGCCCCGCCCACCCCGTTCATGTCGTTCACGTGGCAGTGCATGCAGAAGCATCTGTAAACAAAACAACGTTCATTACTTTCATGACAAGCGCGCCATTATTGCTATTTAAGGAAATAAAAATACCGAAACTTAATGAAGATGTACTTAGAAGAAGATGTACTATTTACCCTGTCTACAACTGTATGTATATGTTACAGTGAAACTATATTCTCAGTGAAAATGTATCAAGTAATAGATTTGTATGACAGCATTATTTCACTGGTCACGGTCATTGAAATTATTGACCCAAGTCGATGATTTGCCGGCCTAAAATTTTGGTTTACTTCAATGAAACAAAATCAGCAAATAGTCCCTTTCATAAAAAGACAACCAAAGAAAAACACAGACAAACATAGGGCTGAAGATAGGGCGGTCAAATTTGTATTCAATGACAGCTTGGAGAAGAATATATTTTCCTGAGAATACAGTTTCACTATAACATATATAAGGATGAATAAATGCAGGTTTTTAAACATAGTTCTGACGATAGCGTAAGCCGAAATAGCTTTCAAGAAGTATCTTAAATAATTTCTGTAGAAGTAAAATACATTTTTTCTCACCGTATTGTAATGGAATTCTACCAAGTAAATGTCAAATCAATCAATAAACTTAAAATTAATATTAAAATATCTCATAAAATGTAGCATTAAAATATACTGAAAGTTATTGTGTCTGTATTCGAATGTCACCGTCGTACACTTTGGGTTGCAAAACTCATGAGCTCGAATCCCAATCCTGGCAGTTTAATTTAACAAAAATAAAGTTTGATTTCTGTTCGAAGGTATAGAGTTTTTATAATTTTAAGCGATATTGCTTTGGATGTTGACATATTCCACGTGGACGTGATTGAGTTCAGGCGTTCTATATTTTTGTGCATCATAGTTGATTCTGTCGGTTGATGTATTTTTTTCTTACTATGTTTTAATCTTTTTTAAAATTTCAAAAGCAATAAACGTATATTTTATGGTTTTTGTATAGTAAAAAACAGAGCTGTTGAGTCGTTAAAAAAAGTTTGACTTCAACTCCGACTTCAGCATTTACCAAAAAGCACGACTCCGATTCTAACATTGACCAAAAACACGACTCCGACTCCGGCTAAAAAAAAGCTTAATAACGTCACTTAATTTTTCCTAATTTTCCTATTTATGTGTATTCAATTAAATATCAGCCCTACCAATCCGGCCAATAGCCAAATTTTACATATTTTATACAAAAATAAAAAGTTTGATCTTTTCAAAATTTCCAACTCCGAGTACGACTCCGGCCAAAACGTCGCGACGACTCCGACTCCACAGCCCTGGTTAAAGGGGACATAGTGAGAGCGTTAAGCTAACCACTAGTCTTATTAAATGTCGTGTAAATTGTAAAAGGATACGTAAAATATCATCTGAAAATATTTTTATTTATTTTATTTTTATAATTTAAAAAAATATTTGTCATTACAGCTTACGCCAATGTTTGGTGTTTTTTATTTCAATTGAAAAAATCTGACCTTGCCGGGGATCGAACCTGGGCCCTGGATATTAAACAATAATATGACGCACAATCATTGAAAGCATGCCATTGAACGACGCTCCTCGGTTCGTAAGCATCAGTGACAATCACTGAGCCACACATCAACTCGCATGGATAATTTTAAAAGCTCCCAAAAACACGAAGAATATATATCACGTATTCTGTGTGTGTGCAAACAAAGATCCCAAACATACTCGTTGTTCCCAAAGAGGAGGATTTGGTCCAATCATGAATCCGAAACGAAAATGTACGCTTTGATTATTAGATTTCACCGCAAAAAAGGTAACTCTCAAGCTTAACTAGCATCCCGTGAACTTTGGGTCGATGGATCGTTTTACTTAATGTATGAATATAATAGAACGAAATTATTCAAAAGGAGACATGGGCTAAAACTAGAGACTCTAACTCAACTACTCTAGTATCGAGTAGTAAAATTTGAAAATACTCGAGTAGTTTTATATATATTTTTTTCTCCATATCCGCTTGCTATTCAGACCATATGGCCGCCAACTTCCTCACATCTTCCCAAGTCATCCCGGCGTCCAGTAGCTCACCTGAATACATCCTATGGATGGTCTTCAGAGGCCTTCCGCGGCGTTGGGATCCATCAGGTTGATAAAAGAGGCAGGCAGGATTCAGGCTTCCCTGGGGCATCCGCAGCACATGTCCAAGCCAGGTGCATTGTCGCCTTTTTATTTTGGACGTATTACGGGGCTGGTTTGTCCGCTCTCTTACCTCCGTGTTCCTGACAAAAGTCAAACCACCGTACTCCTAATATTCGCCGCAGGCATCGATTTTCAAAGCACAGTATACGGTTACCCTGTGCTTTTGTGATGTGCCATGACTCGCAACCTTAAAGCAGCACATACAGTATGCATGCGTTGAATAAGTGGCACTTGGTTCTGACCGAGTACAACCGTGAGTTCCACACATTCCGCATTGCATTAAATGTTGCTCCAGCTATTCCTAATTGGATCGCGAGCTCATTACGCGGGTTGCCATCTTCCGTGATGTGTACTCCCAATATTTTTTATATACCAAAATATAATTTTTTTAATTCATATTTGTTTTTATAAATAGATGATAAATAAATAAACAAGCCTAATTAATTTGATTCATACATTTATTTCAATTTATAAAACATAAATTTCAAAAATAATAGAGAATTAAACGTTTCAAGTTTTAAATTGGTTCGAAGTTTTGTTTTTATAATTCCCGCAGAAGAAAAAACTTTTCATTTATAAATTGCGAGTATTATTCGGATATTTTTTTATAATACTCGAGTATCGAGTAATTAAAAAACGGATGAGTATTCTCGAGTATCGAGTATTCGATATTCGAATTGGAGTCTATAGTTAGAACACATAATTTGCTCAACAAAACGATTTATATGTGCACTAACCTATTATATGCCGGTAGGTATAAGAACGGTCGTGCACCGAGGGACGCGATTTACTTTGAAAAAATAGCGATGGATTTCAGATACAAGGTTATGCAAGGAAGCTCTCTTTAAAATCGATATTACATTGATTATAATACCGACTATGTCAACTGTAAGTATAGGACGGTGATTTTAAGAGATGTCGCTATGTGTATAAGATGTCCAGTATTTTTAAGAATAATTTGTTTTTTGCATTACAATTGCCAATGCGCCAAATAAACAGCTCAAGAAAAAAATATTATTGGGTGTTAGCGTAACACACTTAGGTTACAAGTATTATTCGGTGTAAAGTGGACTTTATATAATACTAGCTGTACCCTGCGCGCGTTGCTACGCCAGCAATTGTAGGGGGGATTGGGGGAGTGGGGTAGGGGAGGGGTTCGGGGGGCGTATGGGGCGGGTATGCCAAAAACCTTCGAAGGTGTGAACTTGAAAAATTCATGTAGTTTAAAAAAAAAATTGGGGGTGGGAGGTTGGGGGGTGGTTGGGGGGAGGTGTTGGTAGGCCAGAAACCATTGCGGGGGTGCACTCAATAAATTTGTAAAGTTTCACATCGTCGGTCGAGCGGTTTAGTAGTCCATAGCGGACATACATACAGACATTCATTTTTATATATATAGATACTAAAATTGTTACCCGGCTTCGCTCGGACTAAGCGACCAATAATTATTTAATGTTATATCATTCTACATAATTATATAACAAAATCTAACATCCAAAATAGAGTTAAAATAAAATCACAAACTTTATTTAATTTGATGACAGCCCCATTCTCGCCCATTAAAATGTCCAAATTCAAGGAAAAAATCTAATTTGTTGTCAAAGAATTGTCAAATTATACCTTCACGTAAATAATAAACATTATTATATTAATAAAAGCCGGGAACAAGTTGGTAGAAGACTAATTTATTACATTTTGACTAAATGTCTTCGTCGATAAAAATTCAAACATATTTTCTTTCATATTCGTTTTTATGGCAACTTGCAACAACAATGCAAAAGGGACTTACAGACGTACATACATACATACGCCGTTTCGGTTTTATATATAAGATATATGATCATTTTTTAATACTAGGTACTCGATTGTAAAATATAAAATGTAAACACACGAATGATATTTCCCGACATCATTATTTTTACTGTCATTTATTGATTTATTTTACTGATTATAAAATAATGACCATGAACCGAATTTTAAAGTTCAATGACACAAAGCAGCACTTTGATGTCTGAAATAATCAAATTTTACTTCTTTTTCTTATTAAAAATACTATTTTGTAATGCCGTCGTAAAGAGTACGACGTAATAAAAAAAATGGGATAAACGAATGCAAATGGGAGGAAAAAATTCCAGTTCGTAAAAAAGAAACGTTTTATTAACAACCTCATCTGCATTTATGCATTAAACATGACTTCAAATTGCAACTCTTTTTGTCAAATAACCACGCGAATAAAGTAAATCGGCAGCTTCCTTATGGAATATTACTTAACAATTCGATTTTACTGAATTTATGCGTGGATTGGTAGAAATGGTCTGTGATTATTTCCTCTCCACTTACTTGGTAGAACTGTGAAAGATAAAAGGTTCGTTTTACACGAACCTAAAAACATTTTTCCATTAGCAATTGAATTCACTGTCAACACTTGGTGGATAGCATTTACATAATTTAAAAAAAATACACTTTTTGTAATTATTTCACGTTAAATTTATTTGAATCAGGACCGGTTTCGCTTATCGTAAGCAATTTCAACAGATGTCACGAAAAAGACAGTTCAAAAAAGACTTCGTCATCAATTTTTAAAACAATTGAAATAAAAATTTAGGAACAATTTAAGAAAAAAATTACCTTTCAATTAATTTATAAATCGCTTTCCAAAAAGTTCGCTGTTAATTTTTTTTTTAATAATTTGAGATCAGGACCGGCTTCGCTCATCGCAAGCATTTTGAAGCGATGCGAGTTGAATAATATTTCAGCTGAAAATGCGTGTTTCAATTATTTAAATCAAATAGAAAAAGACGTTAAAACTGAAAAATGATAAACTCAATCACAAATGATACTCACAACCAAATGGCAGTTTTTTCAGTAAACACATACATATGCCAAAGTTGATGATGCTCGCCATGAGCGAAACCGGTCCTGATCAAATAAATTTTATGTGGAATAAGTACAAAAAATATGTTATTTTGTATTATGTCGGTCCCTGTGGTCTAGTGGCAAGAGCTTTGTCCTAGCAATCGGGGGGCCCGGGTTCAATCCCCGGCAAGGTTAGATTTTTTCAATTGAAAAAAAAGATCTTGGGCTGGGTGTTATGTTATTTATCGTTGATTTTGTGCACAACTGATACATTGTTTACCATCGAGTTAATCTCGTGTGACTTTCACAACTCAGAATATTTGGCGCATTGGCGCAAGCTGTAATGCCAAATATTTTTTTTTTTAAAAAAATTTAAAAAATTTAAAATTTAAAAAAAAATTATAATGCCATTCCACCAAGAATTGAAAGTGAACACTTTAAAAGTGACATACATACATAAGAATTTCAAATAGGCATTATTTAAATACAATATATTCTGATAACAATAAGTTGACAATGCTCGTATGAAATTTGTAATATATCTATGTTGTGTTTTATTTGTTTGAATCAATGATTTAATGATTAATCTATATGGATTTTAAAATGGACAACTGAGTAATATGTTTTAATGACAAATGCGTGCAGCCGATAAAAACGTACAACTGATAAATGTGTTCAACTGATTAATCTGAAATTTACTGATTAAACAAACGTTGTCCCAGTGTAATAGCATCACGTAATTAATATCGTTGGCTTTAACCCATTCGCTCCCGCGTTGTGATGAGCCTCGTAATGATTAGCAAGTTTTATAGTTTGAAATTTAATTACTGACGCCCGATTAGTTACCAAGTGGGCTGTGAAACGAGGTGCTACCGCGAAGCCGATGGGGAGGCGGCTCTCATAGTGGGCGGCGGCAAAAGAAATCAGAATTCTCTGATGCATAAAAAGGTTTTTTTATATAAAAATGTTCGGTACGTATTTGTATGCAATTAAGTTCATCTATTTTACCGGCAGATATATATCGGTTCAAGTATTCTTTAATAATGGCAGATGATGTAAACTGAATATGAGAGGTGTAAAAGCATAACCGCCTCTATCCATGTATTATCATTATTGAGATAATGATTGATTAATGATCCGGTTCTTGCGTTCTATGCCCTGCAATCTTCAAACAAACGAAAAATTATCTCTAAGCCATTTAAAATCGACATCGAAAATGACGATTAAATGCATAAACGCCTCTCTCCACCATATGTGAAGTTCAAAACCGCCACAATCTCAATGCACAAATCACGAGCCAGGGAACACTGACCTATCGCCCTCTCACCATACAAACGTTTTGTGTTCCCTTTGCAAATTATTCTAATATTATTCTTGAAGATTTAAATCGTTTTTTTCGATTGCTGAACAATTTGACTTTGTGGAGAGAGGCGGTTATGCATTTAAACCCGTCATATAGAAGATAATATATTCGTTATATTTATGTGCATGTCATTCTATTTTTTTTTAAATATATATTCACTAAGGCCAAAGGTCATTGTTCCCTCAAAGCCCAGAGACATGCCCTTGCCAGCGCTGGCCAATCCAACAAATGCACGGGATAATTTTTTTAAACATGGATAAAAAAATATGCTTCTCTATAGAAATATATAGATGAGAACTAGTTTTATTTTTCTGCCTTCTTAATTCATTTCAATACCAACATATAACAAATACAAATATTTTTTTTCCACGTTTTTTTTTAAATAAATTTAAATGCGGTATGTTTGGTTGTATAAAATATGTAACTCAATCTATCTACTTATTACATTTAAAATTGTGTCGATGTTGTGCATACAAATAAATATATAAGGACATGGATATTTATTCACTAGTCTCTCTTTCGAAACCAAAAGCTTCGTTCCCGATTATTCTTGTTTTGGGCCCAAAACAATTTACTGAAAAGCCCCGTTCCCAAAAGTCTGAATATTTCACGTACAGCTAAACTATGTCCAGACGGTGTTTGGGTCATGATTGAAAAGCGTTACGTTAATTGTGCCTAATTTCCACCGGGAGAAAACGTCTATTAGAGATACATGTTTGCGCAAGCTTCTCTTTTCAACTATTCATATAGCGTGTGAAACAAAAAACTGAAAAGGTGAAACAGACCGAGAATGTTTGTGAAACACGTCAGGCGTTAAAACATAGCTTATCAAACTGTCAAAGTAGTTATAACATTAAGCACTTCAGTTTATTAATTGAGTTGGCATTTACTTGGTAGAATTCCATTATAATGTATTTTAATTCTACAGAAATTATTTAATATATTTCTTGATAGCTATTTCGCCTTACGCCATTGTCAGAACTATGTTTTAAGCCTGCATTTACTCATCCTTATATACAGTTGTAGACAGGGTACACAATGCATCTTCTTCTCTCTTCCTTCATCCTTGTTTTATATGTTACTAGTATTGCTACCCGGCGTCGACTAAGATGATTCTATCACCCCCTTCCTTGTTTCCTTTAGAAGGAAAAAAACCCGCAATCCATTTTGTAATTTCATAATTTAAAATGTTAGAATCAATCTTGCTTCATTACTCAAGCAAAATTTGCGATAGTAAGTCTGAAGATGCCTCTGAAAGAGGCGAAACACGTGTCACAGTTAGTTACACAATACGTGGAATAATCAAAGTTATTTTAAATTTTATATTAAAATGAACTTCCACAAAGTTACCGCCGAAACCATCGAAAAAAAAATCAGGTTTTCCTAATCATTTTCTAATGTAGTACACTTCGCAAGCCCAGAAAATTTAACGGAACAATTTGCTTATTTTTAGGTTGGGTAATCCCGAGACATTTCCTAATATTTTCAAGCAGTTTTTTCATCAGATTTATGAACGAAATTTACTAGTGAGGCAAACCGTTCTGTCAATCTTGGCAACTGTCGTTAAACTGAAAAAACTTGTCAGCCGGTCAGATTAAAACAATATACACTGTATCTTTCATTCGCACGTTCGATGCGGACGTATTTGTGTTACATGGGATGATTTTATCTTCTTCATGTATTGATCGTAAAAAAAGTTTTCGGGATTAGAGGCCAAATTTTGGTTTACAGAATTTTGAAATCAATTTGGAAGTACAGTCAGAAGTCTTGAAACGGGTCTCACCGTCACGCTTAACAATAACCATGACAAAATACCAAGCCGGCTAAAACCAGAACGTATGGTAAGCCTATGCATTGGTATTTGTTTGAATAGGAATAAGATTACTTCCGCGAATTTCGTTGCTCCAGAGAATTTAATTGCGGTTCTTTGTTCTGAAATTGTAATTTTCTAGTCTCGCTGGGACGCGTGTTTGACACACCTGAACTAATGCGCATAAAACAATGATTGATCTCTGCAAACATTCTGAGTTGAAATTTGTGTAATGAAGTTCATTCAGCTTGAGTTGATTCAGGAAACTTGAGCGAAGAAGAAGTCACAACTAAGAACATCAATTACGCAAGAGAGGCACTTCATAAAAATAATTAAATTACAATTAACGCTAATTAATTCCAGGTCTAAGGCAATAATTCAGGCTTCGTTCTCGTAACACGCGTGTCTGTGACGAGAGCTTTTGTGAAAGCTTATAAAGGAAAAAAAAATAACACGCTGCATTTAGGGAGTAGATTTATTCGATTACTTTCGAGTAGTCGTTGATTCGATTAAGTTGTCAATCAAATTTTAATTTAACACAAAATTTACCTGTCTAAAAACGGTTTTTTTATAAAAGTATACTATTTTATAAAAGTATAAAAAATATATTTTATAAAAGGTTTACATGATATTTTCTTAGATTTGACCAAAATAAAGGGTCTTTTTATAAGGACGCTTAGTTTTGAAATGTAAATAAAACAAGTTGTTTGTGAGATTTTGACTAAATTTTAATTTCATTTGTAAGTATATTTTACGGCATTAAATATGGAATATAGCATCAAATGTCTGCCAATATCTATTCATTATAAAATGGGCCATGTCGCTAAAGTTGACTTTTTTGACAAATTTGGGTAAACTTCCAACTGCTCCAGAACCCAATCAGGCGTTGTCTGCGGTCGTTTACCTGAAGTTCCTTGGTTAGTTGGATTTTATACGGGTGCAGACATAAGGCCCGATTCAAAATTCGCCAAGTTGAAGTCGCAGAAAAGCCAAGTTCTTGTGAACAACGAGAAATGAGCTGCCTTGGGTTTTCCTGTACACTTTCACACACAGCAGCAATGTTTTCACCAGATATTGTATTTTGATGACGTACAGGTAGGTGTTGGCCGATTATTTACCAAACTGGTTGACTCAAATTTGGCCACTAAACACAATGAATAATCTACTCAGCAGGACAAAGTAACATATTTTGAGCGTCCCTATTGAAATACCCTTTATAAGTAAATATAAAAACACTTTTTTTGTACTACTTTAACATGTTGACTGTAGAAAAACAAAAGGACGAATTAAATACAGAACAAAAAAATGGAACTGATGTGGTGTAATTAGTTTTTCCTCGTCGTAATTTTCACCCTGTTTTCCTTTTTTAACTTTACAGCTAATTTAGATAAGTACTTGTTCGGCGTTTGGAGATTATATCCTTTTAATAGAACGTGTATTAAGTTTGTACATTCTGATTATTGAAAAGACTATTATGAAAAAACAAAGGGTCCGTTTTGACTTTCTTTTTGCCCCCGCATAAACCCGCCCATAGAGTATTTTTGTTAAAAAAACGTTGAATTTTCTTATATAGGTGCACTGAAAACATATTTGTAAGTAGCTGTCAGTGTCCTTTGACTTCGTTAGACGTATTCTGAGACAAAAATGGGAAAAGTGTTATTGATTTGATGATTTTGGACGTTTCACAAAATACCAAATTGAAAGAACATAACCTCAAATTTTACATGGCTTGTCAATCTCGTAGTATTGCTATAGCGTAGTTCCAATCTCTACTTTATACGACTGTATATTTATGTTGTTTGAGCATAACCTGATAACTGCAAAATATTGAATTTACAGAACGAATATTCAAACAGAATTTCGATAATCCCAGTAATCATCGAATATAATAACAGTTTTCAGGAGCTCAACGATTTATAATAAAATTATATCTCAAATTGTCTATCCATTTATCTTTCAAAAATCAGTTATCAAGTTATGCCCAAGGAACACCGATATGATTACAACCGGTTTATATTTTGATGATATTGTAACATCCAACCCCATTGCCATAAAATGTGACGCTGATTTAGAACATCTAAATTTCCCGGAAGTGACCTATTTTATGAACATCAGTATTATAGTTAGTTAGATATCAGTTTACTAGTTTTAAATACCGGATATTTAGTTAATCGTTACAAAATACCGAGTACCCGTTACTACTGTATATTATGCATAGATGTACGTGAACTTTAAAAGATCGCTGTAAATTTTAATAAGGTACTCAACGCTGAGAGGGATCGTAAATTTTTAATTGGGCTCTTTTGTGAGATACTACGTAAGGAAACAATATAAATACAAGTGTACAGTCGAGAGGAAATTGCCTTCACTGGCATATTATTTATGAAAGGAAGAAAATCCTTCACTCGACGTCTAACGTTGTCTTTTGCTCCTCTGTGCGAAATAGTTCTAAATCACTTATTTACACTGCGTATTTTTTGAAGACTGCTTTGGAACCGTGCAACTTTTTTTTAAATTCATAACTACAAAAATAAGATAAAAATCAGCATAACAGAAAATTTTAATCGCGTCGTTACTTATTTAGGTACTTTCGTCTTAGATGGTATCGCAAAAATGAGCGACTAATTTTACGGACGAATCCGTTTCCTAAAAAGCACCTCTCTCTCCATAAACCTTAAATCTCTACACCAATACTTCAACAGTTTTTTTTTCTTTCTCGTGTAGGACGCAGTTTTAGATCTTATTATACGTGACATCAGGTGATATATGCGATGCAATTTTATTAACCCTTTAATTGTGAATTATTTTGGATTAAATTAGTTTTTTACAATAAAATGAAAAAAATAATATTACCGCACAAATAGAAAACAGTTTTTTTTGCTACTCATAAATCTGGGAAGAATATAATAAATTATTTGACATTAATTTACAGTTGAGACGGCTATCGCCCCCGTCAGAACTTACGGATATGTCTTATTATTTTTTAATAAATCCAACAAGTTTTGACAGTTAAGACCATCAAAAATCACAGTGTTTTATATCTGAATTTACAATTATATATTATGATGACATCAAAAAGTTGAATACAGCTGATATCCAAATAGAACAGACGTCACAAACATAACAGCTCAAGATCTTAAATCAATTGTCTCGTTGATAAGTCAGTATTTTATTATCAATTCATAAACAGAGCTGTTACTGACATGATATCAATACTATATTTAAAAATGTCGTGATTTAAAAACAAAAGCTTCGTAGAAAATTCTTGAGGACTTGTTTGCATACACTGCAACGAGGAAAGAGTAAGAGATAATAATGGAAAAGCTTTTATGAGTTGAAATTCAAATCGTTATCCGCATGTCGCAGTAAACTTTTGAATGTCGACAGTTCGAGCTGATCGTAATATCTTCTCGAGCAATTTCCTCGTTCGTTGTTCTTATCTACCAGGGTGAAGTTACTCAGGGAAAATTACAAAAGAAAATGAGCGAAGCAAACATTAAACATGGAAAGAATTGCTTTTAACTTTATTATTAATTCATTGGTAGTATTGGTCGAATATAAAATTCTCTTATTATGCACATAATTGGTTTCCATTGTAGCACAGTCCCTATCGCTCATCACGAGCATTATCAACCAACTGATAGATCCTTTCTTCAGATTATTGAAAGAACTAGGACAGGACTAGTGATTAGCCAATCGCCCTCACTATGCGTCGTTTTTTTTTGGATCGGAAAGGTGGGAGGGGATTTCCAACAACACAAACACCCATTCCTTTCGAACAGAATCGTTTAAGGTTTAAGTGACTGAAAAAATCTGTCTGAGAGAGTCGAACCCGAGCTGTCCGTCACGGGAGCCAACGACGTTGACCACTGCCCAACGGACCGGGAAAAGGATAAAAGGATGTAGCAAGGGTGATTTAAGAAGATTAAGTTGATCATTTAAAATTTGCAAACTATTTGCCTGTGCCGTATTTATTTCTAGTATCTTCTTTATAATGTAAATTGCATTTGCATTGCGAGCATTATAAACTGATATATTCTATCTTATCTACATATCTCTATCTATTCTAGTCGATTCTGCTTTATCAGGGGTTCTTAACCTTATTGCGACTGGAGCATTTGAGATTGCTGAGAAAAATGACGGGCGCAGACCGGATTTAACAAAAAACAAATCCTTAGTACCTGGAACATATGTATTAATTTTTATTATTGTTGCATGGGAAGCTTTACATGTTCTATATTCATGTTCTATCTTTTAATTTACCTTAACAAATTTAAAAAAAACCATACAGTTAAATTCATATAAAAAGTTTTTTGAAAAATATATTCAATAAATAAAATACAATTCTGATGAAATTTGGATGTTTCGTTATTTGATACTTTAAAAGGTAACCGGACAAATCAGAACATGACAATTCAGAACAATCGGCCTACCTACGGACGCCTGAATCTGGCGCTTTGACACCGTCCGAGCGCGCTCGCTCTTTAATATTGGGTTTTCACACACATATTTGTTTATAAACAATTTACCAATAATGAATAGGGTTGCCACAACAAGAAAATATCTGCATTTCCGAGATCGCCGAAAGTACAATAAATGTTTACTAGCTATTGTAGTTCGCGTGCGGCATTTTAAAATGTATTCATAGTGCTGGCACAATATATACATATATGATTTTTAGATGATTGCGTGGAGTTTAGAAGTAATTTACTAAATATAAATAAGGTTGCCACAACAAGAAAATCCAATATTATAGAGCGAGCGCGCTCGGACCGTGACAAGACGCCAGATTCAGGCGTCCGTAGGTAGGCCGATTGTTCTTAATTGTCATGGATTCACTTTAAGTAGGGTGCACGATACTGGCTCCGCGGGCGCAAATATGCCGCGGGCACAGGGTTAAGAAACCCTGTGCTATATCCTCATTACAATGTAAATTTATCAGGTCAGGCGCTGCAATTTGGTGAGACATCAAAGTCTTTACACACTAATTAAATCTATCAAATGATCCAAGTAATTGTCTCATAATCCGAATTATACTGTCATAACTAACTTGCAATCTTTCACATTGCCAAATAGGACAGCGATGATATTGTTTGATGCTCTATCGCGCTGGCAATAAAAAATAAAGGTACGATTCGATAGTAAAAGTTATGGCAGCAGTTAGATGGAATTGAAGAGCTGGTACAAAGGAGTGTCGCCTTCTGGGAAATAATTCCGTAGTCGATAAATAAGTGCTGGGTATGACAATGTAGTAATATGAGCCATTGTGTATGTCAGTTGTCGGCAACCCTTAACTCGCGAGCACGTTCGTCATCTAGTATTATATTTTAGATTCTAAAATAGGTTAAGATCAACGGTCACCAAACTACGCCCCGTCAAAGATTTCCATCCGGCCCGCAAAAAATTCGCGATTTTTTAAAATAATTTATTCAAATAAGATTTTTTTTTTAATTTTATGATTTGGTTGTGAATTCACAAATATTTATTTATAAGATACGACAACGTATGAACCCATAAAATATAATATGTACATATTTTCTATTAAAAATTCCAATAGAAATTACATCTGTTTACATTATATAATTATATTAGAACATTTAAATTAATATTCCAATTTGACTCCAACACGAATTTATTTGTCATCCAGACCGGCAAGTTTCCAAAATTTCAATCCGACCCGTTTCTCAAAAATTCTGATGTCCCCTGGTTTAGATAATGCTAATTTTAAGAGTTCGACAAAAGTTCACGTAAGAAATTATAAAACGTAACACGATATTTTTGAGGCGGTCAATATATGCATATTGATACCACGGAGGAAAAATAGCAATATATTTGAGTCCTGCGAAAATTATATTATATATGGTTGGTAGCTATTTTGGCTTACGCCATCGTCAGAAATATGTTTAAACATACATTTCCTTATCTATATATATACTGGTGTAGACAGTGTTCACAATACATCTTTTCTTCTGTTCTAACATCCTTATTTTATATTGTCATAACAAATTATTACATGTATTTCTCGAAGTGAAAGCTAATCTGAGTTCTTATTGAGAAGGAAAAAACGTAAATTATTATTAAGTTGATTTGAATTGTTTGAATTTTGTACATTTCCATGAGTTTTGTCGATAACGTCCGGGTTTCGCCTTTCGGCATCTTCAGGCATTTCAAGTGCACGGATGTATTTGAACTTGACTTGAACTGTCAGTTCAAGTACATCCGTGCACTTGAAATGCCTGAAGATGCCGAAAGGTGAAACCCGGGTCGTCAGCGACAAAACTAATAGAAAGTACAAAATTCAAATTTGATATTGAAATTTCATCAAAGCACCCTCAGTCGAAATCCTTAATTGAGCTGATTTAATTAAAATTGCATTAACCTTTCTTAATGACCTGAGAATGCATCATCACAGAGCGACAAATAATTGCCTTGGTCACTCGTTACATATGGCAGTAGGTTTGGTTTGTAATTAAGTTCCTGACCCGCTCGTTCAGCTTAATTAAGTGACATTTCCCTTTACGATAAGCAAAGTCATTCGGCGAGGAGGAATTGAAAAAAAGATCGTCGACCACTGATGTTTGCTGTTTTATGTATCGAAGCTGCCGTGGCAAAAAGATAAAAGGGGTAATTTCGTTTATTTATTTATTATAGGAAGATTTGGATTGTGCTTTTATTTGTAAATGATGATAAGTTATCAGTCTATAATCCAAATAACGTAACATTAAACTATAAAGGCAGTTTGCAGGAGATGTTAAAAACGTAGTGAGTTTATTTGCCAGATCTTAAAAGCTAAGTGGTGCGACGTCAACGTCGTTGGCTTCCGTGACGAACCGCCGGGCTCGATTCCCGACGGACAGATTTTGTTTGTCGATATATCGATCCTGTTTGAAGGCAATGGGTGTTTGTGTTGTTAAACATCCCTTCCCACCTTTCCGATCCCAAAAAGCGACGCATAGCGAGAGCGATTAGCTACTAGTCCTTTCCTAGTCTTCGTATCCCTCTTTAAGAAAAAAAGGTTGAGCAACTGAGTAACAAACAGTTCGCGTAGAAAGACACATGTTGAGATAAACTCCGTGACGAGCGCTTAGAGCGGACAGGGTTTAAAAAATATATTTATCCAATCGATCATTGGCTAAATAATTTAGATGGCTAACAATAACATTGAGAATAGTGAAATTATTTTTATATTGAAAATATTTACTAGTTCAAGATCGCACATGCTCTTGAAATGTCTGAAGATGCTGAAAGGTGAATGTCGGGTCGTCAGTGAAAAGTAGCAAAGTCGTTTATAGGTTAGAAAATATGTACTAAAAACATGTTGAAAATTCGTAATAAAATCAAATTTAAATATTTTTTAAATAAACATAAATTTACGTTCATGTTACCCAATAAAAAACCCAGATTAACTTTCACATCGAGATTTACATAAAATCAATGTGTCACATTTAATAACTTATTATTACCATATAAAATTAGGATGGTAGAATAGAAAAGAAGATGTATTATGTACCCTGTCTACAACAGTATACATATTGAGACTACCTAGATTCGGATCCCTCGTAAATCGAGAAGGAGCCTCCTATCCGACACTCAGGAGAGGAATTTTGGGAACGGAGTAGGAGAAACATGTTGTTTTTCTAAACAAAAGACGATCTCAAAGCGTTATGTGGGTGCGGTTAGCACCCATTATTTAATTGTTACGAATTTTCACAGACTTTACACACGGATTTAACACAGATAGATTAACAATACACGTTACGTTCTACAATACATAAAACAAGACTATTATAATTGAAAAGGCGATATCAGGAATTTACTAGACTTTATCCTTAGGGAGAGGATTAGGCGCGTGCATTCTCAATGATGTCCAATCTCTCACTGCCAACTGTATGAAAGAAAGCGGTTCCATTAGGTACCAAAAGACCGTTACAAAATACCGTTAAACGTCAGCCCGATAAGCCATTATTTATGGCCTATCGAACTTTGCATGAAGTACCATGTACTCTCATGCACTCAGGGCGTGAAAAAGTCAAGAGACATTTAGAGCGAGACGTCCGCATAAATGTCTCTTTAACAAATTTGAATCACTATATATTGATTCGCTATAGATTTCAATATAGAGTATTATTGAAAAAGAATTTATTTCCTGATATCGACTTAAACTCATTGACTGAGGTGAACAATAGATCGTTCGAGAGAGTTCTGATGACCTACCACATAAGGCGGTGTCAATATATAGATAACTAAATGAATAGTTCTGACGATGACGTAAGCCGAAATAGCTATCAACAAATATTTTTTCACCGTATTATAATGGAGTTCTACCAAGTAAATACCAATTAAATCAATAACAAAGTCAGACATTAATTTGTGTGGTCAGTACTCGTCATATTCACAAGTGCAGTCCTTCGTTCAACTTGCCCATCCCGAATAGTTTACATTTGAACTTATCACGGTGTTATCGAATAGTCGACATGTAAGAAATACAATTATACATTACCTCAGTCCAGTCATTGCCAACCCAAGACAGATAAGCGCCGCCCCAGCAGCCAGGAGGTAGTATCTATGTGCTGCAGCCTCAGCTCCTGGAGATAACTGGACTAAGCCGACTACTAAGACTACTCCGCCGAGGAGTAAGGACCCCACCACCATGTGAAGAGCTGATACCTGCGGAAGAAAAATGATGAAGATACTGAGTGATGGAAATTTACATGAATTTTAGTATAATTGTTGAAGAGAACCATCCGATCCGATAAGCGGGACGTAGCGAGAGCAATTAGTTGATCACTACTTTTCTTAACTTAGTAATATCATTTCTATCCCCTTTCAAAACAGAAGGGTTAAGAGACTGAGTAACAAGCTGAAAACAATTGTTAAAATAAACTCTTTTTTTTTGCTTTTTGGTTAGTTGTAATATCAACTGTCTGTCATACCATGTAAGTCTTGCATAACTTTTGTATGAATATTCCTTTAATCTTAGCATTTCTTATTATCAGCTGATAATAAATTTAATGTGGAATAAGTTCTAAAATAAGATTTATTATTTTTATTAAGATAAACTTCGTTGGGAGTCCACATACTCCACATTGGAAGCGGACATGGCTAAAAAAGTTTCTGTGTGCTTGTTCCATATCCGCTTCTAATGTGGAACATATGGTCTTCTAAAGGAGCATTTTTACAGAAATAAAAGACAATTGCTTCTTATTCAGTTGTTCAACGTCTCTTTTTACAGAGAGAGTAAGGATAGAAGAAGTTTGTAATAAAAATAACAAATTCTACTGTATTCTTGTATTTATTATCAGTTTATAATGCTCGCTATGAGCGAAACCGGTCCTGAATCAGGATCCTGGATCAGGACTCCTGATCCAATACATTTAATGTGGAATAAGCACTAAAAATATTTTAACATCATTTATCCTCAATAAAAATAGCGAATTGTTTGAATGTGTTTGTACCGGTATTCGAACCCTCGGATACTGCATATAAATAGAGTGAACGCACTAGGTTGAAGGATTGACTACTCGGCTACAATATCAGCGTTATGCCACGCAAATCATTCTTAAAAACGAGAAGTAAATATAATACTTGGATGTAAAAATATTGAATAAATAATAATAACAATTTCCTATCAATGATTAAAAATATGTACCGTAAAACGGGGTGAATAGAGACACTTTTTACCCTTCGCGACTATGAATCTTCATACCTGCGCCACATAATTCAAATATGAATGGCTTGAAACTTGTTTCTATGGTCCTACTACACATTCAAAACAATATTTTACAAATGTTCACTATCGTTATTAAGACACAGTAAATTTTGTTTCGATGTCTCTATTCACATTGAATCGGGGTGAATAGAGACGAGAGAGGGTAGATCGAGACTTGGCAGGTGAATAGAGACAAAAATACAGATTGTAATGATTGGAATATATGAACCTCTATTCTATGTAAGTCTCTATTCATTCCGTTTTACGGTACTTATTAAAAAAAAAAAAACATGATTGATTTTAATTTTCGTGCAATAAAAGAGAAGTTTTTAAACGGTCCAAAAGTAAGGATGCGCAGGCATCAAACTTAAACATGTTTGTTTCAATTTTAGCCAATCATTTAATGGGTTTGGTTTTGTCATTTGAGAGATAGTATTATAGTTTTTGTAAAGAATTTTATATAAATAGTAAAAAATACATTTAATACTTAGTATAGTTATGCTAAAGTTCAATCCTTGTTTTTGTCTCTATTCACCTTCCAGTCTCTATTCACCCCGTTGTACCGGTATCGGAAAAGTTATCCCCGCTCGTTTCCTTGTACTTATTTGATTTCATATTAGTCTAACTAATTAAATTTCTTGCAAAATCTCAAAGCGAATTATAAGCGACCAATCAGGGGTGAAATTTAAAGCGAGAGGGCAGAGGTGGATGGAGGGAGAGGAATGCTCTCAAAGCTTCATGCCCTAGAATAGGTTCACCTTAAGCCAATTATCTTTGCCTTGTAGAGTGCATTTGATAGAGATGATAGAGATAAATATCGAATATTTAAATCACTTTTATTATGGTGACTATTTTAGTGTATGCTATACACCAGTTATGCACAACATGCTGCCCACAACTTTTTTCTTCGGAACTTTTTCCGGACAGTGGAAAAACAATAAAAAACTATAAAAAATCTAATTTTAAAATACGGTAAAAATATCAATAATTTAATCAGTTTAAGAGAAGTTTCCTATAGCGTATGCGATCCTCCCCTGTTAAGCGTCCATCTTATACAATTTCAAACAAAACGGTAAATTTTCGAGGTAAAATTAGAATTTTCATAGATATATTATATTAGGAATATATTTTTGAAATAATTTAAGATTGCGACCGAAGGTGCTTGATGAAATTTCGATATGAGATTTGAATTTTGCACTTTTCCATTAAATCATGAGTTTTTCGCCAGTTCAAGTTCATTCATGCACTTGAAATGCCTTTATATGACGAAAGGGGGAACCTGGGCGTTAGCGACACAACTTGTGGAAAAGTACAAAATTCAAAAATTTTTGATTTCGGGGAATTCATAAAACACAATTGAATGAACCAAATTTGTATCGGTATTTAGAC
Source organism: Himalopsyche kuldschensis (assembly GCA_028554975.1). Classification (NCBI taxonomy): domain Eukaryota; kingdom Metazoa; phylum Arthropoda; class Insecta; order Trichoptera; family Rhyacophilidae; genus Himalopsyche; species Himalopsyche kuldschensis. Next base: position 7,904,956 of record JAHFWI010000005.1, read on the forward strand.
CCCTATAACATAGTATTCCTATAGCCTAGTCCCAATCTCCGTGGCGCAGTGTCAACGGCGTTGGCTTGCGTGCCGGATCGCCCGGGATCGATTCCCGGTACGAGCGGATTTTTTCAGTCGATAAATCTGTTCAAAGGCATGGGTGTTAGTGTTGTTGAAAATCCCATCCCACCTTTCCGATCCCAAAGAGCGACGCATAGTGACAGCGATTAACTAATCACTGATCCTGTCCTAGACCTCGTATCCTTTCCATCCCTACTCTCTTCGAAAAAGAGTGGTTGAGCAACTGAGTAACAAGCAGTTCTTGTAGAAAAAAAACAAATGTTGAGATAAACTCTGTGAGGAGTCCATATGCCCCAAGTTGGGAGCGGACATGGTTAAAAAAAAAAGTCCCAATCAGGGTTGCCAGGCGTCCCTATTTGAGCGGGACTGTCCCGAGTTCAACGGACAAATCCCCGAGAGTCCCGCACCGACTATGAAAATCCCAACTTCACGAGAATTTTCTGGCAACCCTGGTCCCGATCTATACCTGTATACAGGTCGAGTGCATATATATTCTATTACATCAGAAGAGACTGTCTGCTGATATTTTTTTTATCGTTTTCCGCACCTTGGAAAAAATATCAGGTATCTAATATTGAAAAGTGGCCTTGTGAAAATCGTTAAGATGGTCAGTAATTTTACTATTCATGCAGTCACCCACTTGCTGTTTAGTGTTGTCGTAAAACCACGGCATAAGAAGTAAATTTCGTTAGGGGGATTCCATAAAACCACTAACAGTAGTGATATTCCGGTTCAATTGCTTTTGCCGCTGATGGCCGGTTAAAAATGTTAGTACTGTGATATTTAGTATGTTGTTTTGATGAGGCATTGATTGTTATCAACAAATACGTTTCTCAAGTGAGGTTTTTTTTTAACATGTCCGCTCTCAACTAGGAACATATGGAATCCTCACGGAGTTTATCTCAATATGTTTTTTGACGTGACAACGTCTTATAAATCGATGAACGCCCGCTGCACGCACGAAAAAACATGACTCATTGTCCCGTTTGTCGCGTTACGCCGAAGGCAAGCGTGCGAGCGAGAGCGCGGATAAGCGATAGAGAGGCACGATCGGCCTACCGTTCGGATTGTGCCGCATCTATCTCTCTTCCACTCGATTGGTCGATGCGTCTGAGTAGAAAAGAGACAGCGGCAGCACACAACTTATACACCTACAGTACCTACACGTGATCTGTTTACAACTGTTTATAAAGTGAAGTGAAATGTTAATGTGGTTTTCATGTTTATATTACAACAACAATTGCGGCAATAAAGGTAATTAATCCTTGAATTAATGAGTGCGAATAAAATATATCAATAAAAATATTGTAGATTTCATTTCACTCCTTCTTCGTATCCATACAAAATAATGATAATTCAATAAAAATGATTCCATTTTATTCATAAAAGTATGCAATCATTTCATCAATGTTTTCTTATAACGTTGTCACGTTAAACTATCGTCCGTAAACCGACTTTACAGACAACCATTTTTCTACAAGAACTGCTTCCTACTCAGTTGCTTGACCTCTGTTTTTCGAAGAGAGTAGGGATTGAATAGAAGAGGACTAGAATAGGTAAATGATCCGGTCGGTCCCTGTGGTCTAGTGGCAAGAGCTTTGTCCTAGCAATCGGGGGCCAATTGCAAGGTCAGATTTTTTCAAATGAAAAAAAACACCTTGGGCTGGGTGTATGTTATTTATCGTTGATTTTGTGCACAACTGATACATTATTTACCATCGAGTTAATCTCGTATGACTTTCACAACTTATAGAATATTTGGCGCATTGGCGTAAGCTGTAATGCCAAATATTTTTTTTTTAAAAAAATAAATATTAAATATTAAAAAATATTTAATGATCTCGCTTTTTGGAAGCGGAATGGTGAGATGGGATTTTTTAACAACACAGACACCCAGTGCTTTCAAACAGAATCGATTTATCGAGTGAGGTTTCGTGAGCCAAAACTGAACAAGTGAAATGTGAGTCTGAAAATGATTCTTAAGGAGGAGAAACTCGTGTCATTGTTTGCAACGAAATACGTCGTATAAGAAACGTTATTTGTTGGTTGGTGGGAGTCTGGAAACATCACCACTGAACTAGATTACTAACATAAACTTTCAGAAACACATCGAAAAAATATTTTTCATTATACACAGTGGCTGAACAATTGATTTTATTGATGTTGGCCTCCGAAGTCTAGTGGCAAGAGCTTTGCCTTAGCGATCAGGTGGGCCAGAGTTCAAGTTCCAGCAAGGTCAGATTTTGTCAAACGAAAAAAAAATCTTGGGCATGGGTGTATGTCATTTTTCGTTGAGCTATTCTCAACTGACCCTGAGCTTATCTCGCATGACAAAGATATAATCTCTCATTTTTTTTTTAAAATTTGGCGCATTGGCGCAGTGTTGCCATTTTTTTTTTAAATACATAAATATTTGACACCTAACATTAGGCCCCGCATAACATATATACTCTGCACTGAGAGAGGACTGAAACAAAATTGTAATTTATTATCTGGTTACCTTTCCGAAGAGGTAGTACTCTGGTAGTCGATCCAGGTGTGGACTAGGCGAGGCGCTCGGCGAGGGCGGAAGCCATGGCCCACCCAGGTAAAGCTGGCTGGGCCTCTTCCCCCTCTTTTCTTGCCTGCGCCGTTCGTGGCGCACGGCCACCGCCGGCATGGCGCCTATCATGTTGGCGATCTGTATCCTGAAAGAGATAAACAAACCTTCGATAAATTGACCTAAGGTATTGGCGATGAATACATATAAGGTTCATGGGATGGCCCGTTTTTGAAATAATTGGAGCTGGTATGATCTAAAACATGGGTGGCCAACCTTTTCAGCAGCTGGGCCAGATTATATAAATGAGATTTCCTACCGGGCAGTACAACAAAACTTCTTTTATTATTCAAAGCAAACAAGAAATAAATTGTTTTTTTAAGAAAAAAAACCAAATTGAGAATCGAACATATGTTTTAGATTAAAGTTAGGCAATACAAAAATAATAAAAGAAAATAAACAATATATAATAATTTTTTTTGAGACGTCTGATTTTGTTGCTACAAGCAAACAGTTTTCCAAACGCTCATCAGTGATTCGTGTTCTCATTTGAGATTTGATATGCTTCATTCGACTAAAAAGCTGTTCACACGTGTAAGTGTTTCCAAATAGCGAAATCATCGATGGAGCATGTTTGTAAAATGCAGAATATTTCTCTTTTTTTAAATCAGCTTAACGTTGTGATTGTTTGTTAACACGAATAATTAAAAGCACAAATAATAGAAGTGCTTTTATCAAGAATTGAAAAAAGATGAGACTTCAGAATCCCTAATATGAACTACGCACGTTGGAATGTTCTTTTGATGGTTTTAAGTACACTAAAAGAAAAAAAAATAAGCAATTGCTCCGCGGGCCACCCTTGATCTAAAAGTTTAATAATCAAAAATGTGATAGGGCTAAATTCAAAAAATAGATATATAAATAGTCACATATAATATATTATATATAATGACCATTTTGTGAGTGTTAGTTGAACGAATTTTTATTGTGTTATTTATAAATATACATGTATGTAAATATATTTTTTTTAAATTATAAGTTTATTGCATTTGCAAAAGTCAAAGAAATTGTTTTTGTGAAAAAAGGTTAAAACATTGTAAGAAAAGAAAATATGGTATGCAGAAAGAAGAGAGAGAAAAAAATACATTGGAAATTAGCAAAGTAGTCAACCGAATGAGATCCGATCAAATCAAGATGATACATAAGAAATAGTGCTCGTATGAACTCACTTACGTTCATGTGAAATATGTTGACATCCGAAGTAATACCGTTTAAAATCGTTAAAGCGTTGATGCCTTGACATTTCGTTAAATCGCTTCTTGATAAAAGGCATAATTTTTAATAAATATGGACCTATGGAAATATCAGTTGTAAATGCTGGCGAGGAGCGAAACCGGTCCGGATCTTTATAATATTAAGTGTGAATGTAGGGGAAAAAATTGTTGCGATTATTGAATATAAAAGCATATTTATGTGTTTGCTTTAATCCTTATTGCTTAAAGGTAAGAAATACTGAGAAAGACTGTTTGTTTGATATGCCTTGTAAATAAGACTAGATCGCTTTATACTATTTAAATAGTCCTGTTTTTATTTATATTTAATCAGCTGATAATGACTTGCTTATGAACTTTTTTAATCACATAAAATTCGCACAATTTTTTTTTTTTTTTTAAATGTCATACGTTTTAATAGGTGAGCAATGAATAAAAGAGATACCAAAAAGACGTTTAACATTTCATAAAATAAATTGATTTTAAATACAAGCCAATTATGGTAAGTGCAGCTGTAAATAAATCATTAATATGAACCTTCGAATAATGATTTTGTTTATCACAATAACCACCCAAAACGGTTATATGTTGCAAATACAGTATCGCATCGATTGGATAAATGTACAAATACATTAATTCCGAATGCATACTGTTGCATGCATGCTGGAATTAGACAGTAAAGTGGCAACACCAAAGTGGCCACTCGTGCATCGGTTGCTCTCAAAACCCCCGACACAATGCAAAATGGCCGGCCACCGGAACCAGAGACAAAAGGCGGGAAAGTGAAGCCCTCTAAGGTGCGAAACTGAAGGGCTACTCAACGTGAGAAAAGATCTCGGGGCGACTCGACTTCAATACCTGTGGAGTGGATCTGTCCCCCCACCAAAAGTCTTAAGTAATTGAAAGATTAAATTCATTATGTTTTTACACCAAATATTCCACAAATACTATTAGTGGTATATTTTCCTTGGTGCCATATAACACTTATTTTATTACGGGCGTTAATATCTCGTTAGTGAAAGTTTAAATTTTAATTGATCCTAAATTACCTCCATTAACGTGGACTACGTTTTATGATCTTTAACTTAATTGTTTTATCAAGTACCAATTTATTGGTTTATATAGCTTTTTGACTGTCGTGATTATTTAATATTGCGTAAGTGGTAAGAGCTCAACTTTAGCGATCAGATTGAACAAGTCTTAAATCTTGGCGAGGTCAATATCAAAGCTTAAAATCTTCATAAGTTTTATCGGTAAATTATGGATATATGGTCACGAGACAGAATTTTTGTAAAGCTACATATATGAAAAACTAGTATTGCTACCTGGCGTCGCTCGGACTAAGTGACCAATAATTATTTAATGTTATATCATTCGACATAATTATATCACAAAATCTAACATCCAAAATAGAGTTAAAATAAAATCACAAACTTTATTATATTTGATGACAGCCCCATTAAAATGTCCAAATTCAAGGAAAAATCTAATTTGCTATCAAAGAAATGTCAAATAATACCTTCACGTAAATAATAGACATTATTATATTAATAAAAGCCGGGAAAAGTTCAGTAGAAGACTAATTTATTACATTTTGACTAAATGTCGTCGCCGATAAAAATTCAAACATATTTTCTTTCATATTCGTTTTTATGGCAACTTAATGACCAACAATGCAAAAGGAAATTACAGACCCACATACATACATACGCCGTTTCGGTTTTATATATAAGATAAGCACATTTAATGAAATGAATGTAAGGCTTACGATTTTTTTTGAAATGTTTCGTCTTTAATTTTTTAATTTATTATAATAGAAGATCCTAAAGAATACTTCGCAATAAGTATGAAGTCGAGTTGTTTTAATTTAAAGGAGCACAAATGCAACCACAAACTACACAAATAATAATATTATACAGATAGAGACATTCAAATAAGTTTATTATTTTTTTTAAATAAAAAGAATAATTTTATTATAGGCTAATATTGAAAAACAAATTCTTCTTTCAGAACTCATACAATAATTAGTGATATTCTTCAGATTTAATCATTTTGATTCCACATTTTATAATAATCCACAAGAACTCAAAGAGTAAAGTCAAAATATAAAATTATAAGCCAGTATGTATAAAGTTTTTGAGCTTAGCTTGAGAAGATTGGTATTCTGTCCCGTGACCATATATCCATAATTTACCGTTTTAAAACTTCGAATTGATCTGGAGTGACAGTTATTAAAAATATCTGACACCTTTTACATTATCATATAATAGCACAAAAATACAAAAATAGTATAGGGTGGGCTTTGAAGTCAGAGTTTTTGGACCTTCGATTCAATCGGTTGCTCGCTCACTATTTTAAATATTGGAATAATAATTTGTACACATTAATTCTTCCAACTATTACGTCGGTCCCTGTGGTCTAGTGGCAAGAGCTTTGTCCTAGCGATCTGGAGACCCGGGTTCAATTCCCGGCAAGGTCAGATTTTTTCAATTGAAAAAAAGAGATCTTGGGCTGGGTGTATGTTATTTATCGTTGATTTTGTGGACAACTTATTTATTACTTATCATCGAGTTAATCTCGTATGATTTTCACAATTAAGAATATTTGGCGCATTAGCGTAAGTTGTAATGCCAAAGATTTTGTTTTCTAATCCAAAAAAAAAAAAAAAAGTCAAGATGATTTGTTATGACACACTATCTGCCTTTTATCCGACCCTGAAAACAGTCAAAATGTCGAAATCTTCAATAAATGCAGATAGAAGATATTGGTTTGACAACGATTATATATATCAATTTAAAATTTAAAATAAATTAAATTATATTATTCCACGTATTGTGTAACTAATTGTGACACGTGTTTCGTCTCTTTCAGAGGCATCTTCAGACTAGTAAGTCACAGTAATCACAAATTTTGCTTAAGTAATAAAGCAAGAATGATTCTAAAATTTGTAAATAACAAATTACAAAATGGAGATTGGGATTTTTCCTTATTACGAGAAGCAAGGAGAGTGTTGTAAAAACAACGCAAACAAATAATTATACTAATAATAACGTTAGCACGTCGCATTTGTTCTTTAATTTTTATATTAAAGTGTTTAACTGTCTGCCTAACATAAGAAGCTTGGCAGTTTCCACAAGAGAGGCGATAGATATATACCTGTTTATTTGATTCGTCGTAATTGTTTTTTTTATTAAATGACAATATACATTTTTAAACTGAATATCTTTAGAAAGAAATAAATGCTTTTTTCCTTTTCACCAAATGCAATATAATATTTCGAGAAGTTCCATGACAGCAGGAGGGGAGTGTTTCGCCTGCAAATGACAAAGAAATTTATCGACGAATTTCGTTTGAGGGCTTCTCGGAGCTTTTTTTAAATTCGTTCACGTTTCTCTGTTTTAGATTAAATGCAATTGAAAAGGCTCGTCGAAACGAATGATCACCATTAATGATTTTATTGAGACCGTTATTATGTATATTCTGACCAATAGATTAATTACGCCGAGAAGTCATCAGAGAATCAATTTAGAGCGAGAGCCATTCTTCTCGATGTCTCTCCATAGGTAAAAGACGAAAAAAGTAATCTAACTTCTTCAATTGTATCGATCGCGTCCTTCTGTCAGCAGCGATGGGAAGGGAATGCAAGTAAATAAAATAAAAAAAAACAATTAACTTAAAGAGGAAGGACTGGATCTTTGGTGCTAACGCGCCTTAGAACTTGAAGCTCCGTCAAATAGAAAATTCTGACCAAAAATTGATTGAAATTCAAACCATTTAATGTAGTAGTTTAAGCGGTAGTACAAAAAACTGTGTTTTATTTATAAAGGTATCGATGTCTTAACCAGATGGCTGCCAAAGACGTCTTAAGACGTGAAATTTTCCATGCACGGCACGCCAATCATACAAAAAATTACGTCTTTAGACGCTCGCTTTAAGCGGGATTTTACTAACTAAAATCAATTGTAACTGAGACAAAATTATTAAAAAAAATATTATGGATAAATGACGGCACAATAGCATCGTAATCGGCAAGTTTTTACAAATAAATATTTAGAACGTTTTATTTTTACAATAAAACTTGTGGCGTGCGAGGTACCGCTATACATGCACGTGATGGCAGATCAAAGATTAAAATCGCGTCTCTCAATCTGCAGCCTTAGCCCTGAAATCGGTGAAATCTGCCCAGAAACTTTAGAAGTTGAAGACGTTACGGTTTGGCATCGTATATTATACTTTAAATAATAATACGTGAGCTTTAGAGAAAATCTGGCGCGATTCCAAATGTGTAGAGCGCTAATTTCAATAACAGATAATGGTTATTGAACACAAGCTACAGACATCAAAGTTTGCCATTATCGGAATAGGAATTGCGGATGGAAAGTTTTCACTCATTATCTTAAATCATAAATAATTCACACGATACAAGCAAAAAAAGTTCATCTAGACCGCCAAGCAACAAAAAGCTTTTTTTAATGTTGTAAATCTGACATCATGTTAAATATCGACATATATTTGAACGAAATGCAGACAGACCTCGAATTTCGTACATAATGGATTCCTGATATTTTAATGTTCGAAATTAGAGGGGTACGAAAAAAAACCACCAAATATTTTCCCTCATAATAGTATTGTCAAGAGTTTCGATGGTTTCGGCGGTAACTTTGTGGAAGTTCATTATAAAACGTTCACGTAATACGTGGAATAATCAAAGTTATTTTAAATTTTATATTGTCAAGAGTTAGATGTATTTTACTATATTTTTCTTTTCTTCATAGATAGTTCGGTAAATTATGGATATATGGTCACGGGACAGAATTTTTGTAAAGATTTATGAAAAATAAAGACATTAAATGAAATGTATCCATAATTTACCGATAGTTCTTTGACGTGCAGTGATATGGATCGCCCTTCCCAGGTGAGATGTGAGTTCTTTCATTGAGATCACATTCTTCCATTATATTCAAAAATGTATCGAGATTAATAAAAGCTTCGTTCATATATTTAATTGTTTGGTTCTTCTTCCTAATTTTCATTTTGTATTTATTGTACATGAAAATACGTATTCTTTTTGGAAACTATTAGATTCATATTTGGAGCATATGAACACGATTTTCTGTCATGACTAATGCCGCGCAACAGTTTTAAAACCCCCACGCCCCTGTCCTGGGTTGACGCGCACTCCAATAGTTGTTGAATTTTACGACCTGATTTTTTGTAAATACATACCCCACAAAATAGAGAACCATACATTTATATGCATGTTAATTATTTTTTAAGCCATTTCCTCCACCAATTTGGAGCATATGGTCACCTAATGGAGGTATCTCACTATTTGAGTGGATTTAAAAAGATGCCACAGTGGTTTGCTTCTCATGTGAAGTCAGCCAATCTCACTTTCAAAATAGCACTTGATATACGAATAACTACATTTGTATTATAATATATATGTAGCAAAAACCTTTCCCACCAATGAGATTCTTTAAGCGGGACGTAGCTAGAGAGATTATCTAACCACTTGTCCATACCCTGGTCGTCATATTATTTCAACCTCTACTCTCTTCCACTGAGTAACCCACAGACATCGTTGAAAAATATATGTTGAGATAAGCTACGCGAGGAGTCCATATGTTCCACATTAGGAACGGATACGGCTAAAAATAAATTGGTTCCAACGAGCTGAATATAGCATAGCGTTCATATTTCAATATCATTTCACCTAAGATTATTAAACATAGTATCGAATTGATCTTTGAATGATAGACAAAAGTTTTTGGTCCAAAAAGATTCAAAATTATATTTAAATCATTAATAATTGAAAAAAGCTATCAAACACATTTTATAATTTTTACAGATTTAAATGCTTTGCTATTTTAATCTTGCCATAATAGATTTTTACCAAAAAATGGCCAAGTTTATCAATAAAAAGATTCAATATAAAATAAAACAATTTCCTTCCGTGATGTAACGGCCATGTATAAAAAAAAGAAAGGCAAACTAATCTAAACGGAAAAAACGGAATTCATTATTATGAAGAAAAAAAATGCTGATCACCTCGCTAAATATTATTAATGGTTCCCGAAATGTTAATTACAAAGCGGTGATGATTTAAATTTCCGCAAATTTGACCCAATTTCGCAGCAAAATTGAAATATTAAACGTCTTAGGGAAAATAATAATCCGCGGGCACGACATGGTAATTAAAAATTAACCTTAACTGAGGGGAAGGTTGGGAACTTTGATGGATATAGAAAGCAGAATATTTGTTTGCCATTAATGTCTTGCGATCTATTTTTTCGTTTCTTTTAAACGTTTGTAATTAAGAGACTCCAATCAATCGACATCTCAACTTCCAGAGTATCGAGTAGTATTTTTTTTAAATACTCGAGTAGTTGCAGTATAGTATTAATTCATCTTTTTTGTATTTTAATAGATAAATAACCTTATTTAATTTTATTAATACATTTATTTCAGTTTATAAAACATTTTAATAGAGAATAAATATTTACCAGTCTGAAATGTTCATTTTAATTCCATTTTAATTGACCTAGATAAAACATATAGATAAAGATTAATAGAGAATTAAACTGAGAATTTGGACATTTTAATGGGCGAGAATAGGGTTGTCAATATATGAAAGGGGCACAATGAAATGTCAAATATTTTATTTTCAGTTTCTATGTTGACAAAAATGTTCATTTTAATTCCATTTTAATTGACCTAGACTTTTAATTGACCTAGACTTTTGAATTTTGAAAAAAGTTGTTTCAACTTGGACCGTCTGAATTTACGCGCCGAGGTGAACATAACCCCAAACTGGTCCGAGCGAAGCCGGGTTCGAACACTAGTACAATAAAAAAAAACAAAATATTTTAATGAACAAGTTGGTTGTCGCACCACTCATCGCGCCGTTTTTCACAGCCACTTTCCATAATGCTATACATATGATCAAGAAACGAAACGAATTAACTACTCACATACATGGCCCGAGACAGAGCTGCACGGAATTGATATTTTAACCATCTACTAAAGTGCTCAATGAAATGAAAAAAAGAAAATGTGATTTGCTCAGCCACTTTATTAAAGTGATATTAAGTATCCTGTGTATCCGTATACTGAGAATCCGAGTTTTTGAGAGTCGGGGTTTTTGGCCAGATTCGGAGTCGGATTCGTCCCGGGTTTTTGGCCGGAATCGTACTCGGAGTCGGAAATTTTGAAAAGTTCAAACTTTTTATTCTTGCATATAATATGTAAAATTTGACTATTGACCAGATTGGTTGTTTGATATTTAATTGAAAACACATTCATAAGAAAATTAAGAAAAAATAAGTTTTCAATCGGAGTCGAAGTCGTGTTTTTGGTCAATATTGGAGTCGGAGTCGTGTTTTTTTAACAAATCCACAGCCCTGACTTAATCTATTTCGCGTTGAATCTAAAGAGGAATTAAGAGTATCCCGTTCCCGATTTGATGTTGCAAATTTATTGAATGCCTTAAAAATAGCAATTTCATCCAATAAGCGTAGAAAACAGTGTATACTATGTAACTATATAAATTATCCTGGCCCTTTTGAACAGCCAATGGAGGATTCCCGAATGGGTATACATATTACCCCGTGTCTTAGGTAAGCGACGCGAACCGGCAAGAGAATTTAGACGAATCCAGTCAATTTAAAACGTAGTTGATCAAAGGTCTTATGTGCCATCGCTCGGCCAGACGCAATTAACGCTCTGGTGAGCTTGGACCGTACGATTCGCGTGTGCTATGAGTGCGCACTTGAGGCGACTTGCGACATATGCCGTCCTGACCGGATCGCTTCGCTTACATATGACACTTGCATGGGCCAGGACCGTTTGATATTTTAAAACTCTGCCGCTTTCAAAGCCGCGCCGGATCGCCTCGCCCAGATTCGCCCAGCTAAGACGACCCGTTATAATGGGTTTATATGTAACTGACAGCTTATTCAATTGGAGATTCAGTCATCACTCACCACCTGGGAAACCACCTATGTCGGCGCGACACGCCACCTGTTGTCCGGGATCGATACTAAATTAGCTACGCTATTTTTTTTGATGATCTACGACACGCATGTAGCATAACAACGTAGCGTCTTTGAGAGACGTAGCGTGCTACGGTTGACTGCTACGACGAGCTACGACGCACGAATTGTAATTCTCCCCGAGGCAGTGCTCCCTAACTGCGATCGTTATCCTCACGAAAAAATCCAGGATAATGAATACGAATGAGCAAAGATAACGTTTTTTTGCAGAATTCTAGACAATGTTAAAACGAATGGTCATTATTATTTAAGTTATGTAACTTTTTACACTTTATAAAATGTTGTACTTATTTTTTTGAAGGTTATGAAATAAAAAAACGAAATTTATTTAATTATTTTTAATCATGTCCACTTCCATCATGGAAAAAATAGACCTCACGTACTTTAATTTAAAATATTTATAAAATATTTTTTTGTAATGAAAGTAAGTGGGAAGGGATTTTTAATAACGCAAACACCCATTGCCTTCGAACAGAATCGATTTTTCGACTGGAAATGTCGAGCTCGAGCTCGGGCGGACCGTCACGAAAGCCAATAATGATGTTGACCACTGCACCACTGAACGAATGAGAACGTAGTGAGAGCGATTAGCTAACCACAAGTCGTTTCCTAGTCCGCATATACTTTCAATCCCTAATCTTTTCGAAAAAGAGATGTTGAGCAACTGAGTAACAAGCTGTTCACGTAGAAAAAACATGTTTAGATAAGCACCGTGAGGTGTCCATACACTCCACCTTGGGAGCTGACATGGTTAAAAAATAACAATTTAGGATTAGTGGTTAGCTAATCGCTGTCACGATGCGTCGCTCTTTGTGATCGGAATCGTAGCAAGGGATTTTTTACAACACAAACACCCATTGCCTTCGAAGAAAATTAATTGATCGACTAAAAAATCTGAAGAGACTCAAAGCCAGTCGGTCCGTCACGGAGGCCAACGACAGGGTCGAGTCAGAACGTAGTGAGAGCGATTAGGTAACCACTAGTCTTTTCCTAGTGCTTGTATACTTTCAATCCCTACAGTCTTCGAATGTGTTCGATGGGTTTTTATGTTGCTAAAAATGCTTTTCCACCCTTTTAATCCCAAAAATGCGGTGCAAGTATTAGCGAGATTAGCTAACCACTAGTCCTTTCCTAGTCCTCACATACTTTCAATCCCAAATCTTTTCGAAAAAGAGAGGTTGAGCAACAAGCTTTCCACGTAGAAAAAAACATGTTACGATAAGCACCGTGAGGTGACATGATGAAAACATAAAAATTAAACTTTTTTTCACAACCGTGATCACAGGGACGTGTTTTTCTACACTGAAACTATTTTGAAACTATGTTTTTGTATTGCCATACATTACTAAAGTGTCAGAAGTGTTTTTAATAGGATAAAATTGATTGGCAGAAACTGAATAGGGTTTTTTATAATGATATTTGGAGTTTTAGGAATACAGTTACTAAATGAATATGAAACTAGCTTGAAACCTTTTGATATTGTACGATGATGTGGAATTTTCATATTGAAAATTGTTGCAGACAGAATACCAGGTTTGACAACTTTTGGGAGAAGAGCCAGATAATTTTGTAATGTGGTATTTGGAGTTTTCTTGGGAAGTACAGTTGATTTTTCAATTTGAAAAAAGAGATCTTGGGCTTGGGTGTGTTATTTATCGTTGATTTTGTGCAATGTGATTTATTATTTATCATCGAGTTAATCTCGTATGACTTTCACAATTAAGAATATTTGGCGCAATACCAGCTGATGCACAACCTTTTTAAAAAAGAATAAAATTATAATCAATTCTCAAATAGTTCGATGGCCGCATCACGGTAAAAGTAATTAAATTATCGAATTTTTAGTGGATATAGTTTTGAAAATTTTATTATTTTATATTGTTCTTCCGTCGCGTAAAAAGTTCTGAAGAAAAATATGCGATTGATATTTTTCATATTGGGCCGCATACAATGTCATTGCGGGCCGCAGGTTGTGCATCAATGCACTATGCCACAGAAATATTTAAAAAAAGACTACTAATTATTTGGTCAGTTTCTAATTCGATAAATGGTCAGTTATAAATACTTAAAACGGTCAGTTAAAAATATTAAATGGTCAGTTAAAATAATAAATGGTCAGTTAAAATAAAAACAACATGTCATAAATTTGCCTATTACGACCATATTTGATAAAATTCACAAGCTGTCAAACTAAAACTTATTATTTTTTAAAAATAGCTGACTATTTAAATTAAATACTAACCATTTTTAATAAATAACTAACCATTAAAATATATTACTGACCGTTTTATTTAATAACTGACCACATTCACACTGATACAATGACAACTGACCGTTTATAATATTAACTGACCATTTATTTATTTAACTGACCAAAAGTTGAATTAGTTACTGACCCATTAAATAGATGCCTTTTAAAAATATGTAAAACATGACACAATATATTTCAACAGATATTACCACAAATTTATGTAATGATCAGGACCAGTCTCATCTTAATTATAACTGATATTTTTTACATTTTAACTGCGTAGAAATAATTGTGGTCTTATCAGAGTAGAATCAGAAGTCATCGATTGATTAAAATATTAGTATGAAAAAGTTGTGTTTTTTTTTTATTTTTTCATACTGTCAGTTCTTTCCCATACTTTGAAAAAGTGTCATTTTGGAAAAAACTAACATTTTGGTCGGAAAAGTTTGTAATAACCATATTCTAGCATATATGATAACTTAAAATTATAAATTATTGCATTAAGGAGTTAGCAGCATCCGGAGTTCATCTGCACACTTTTTTTACAAAATTTATTTAATAATGTTCTAAGAATCTCATCATTATTTCCATCATTGGATCATTAAGACCATTGTTCCTCAAAAGAATGGTTTGAGTTGTGAAAAATATGCTTAAAATAAGTAATGTTTACTTGGTCATTGGTACATTGTCAAGTCAATTTTATCTTTTAAATTAAATAGTATGATCAATTCAAGCTTCAAACGCTCATATCTCAAAACAGGTTCAAGGGCAATTAGAACCTTTTCAAAGTAAGGTAACGAGCTAACGTTATGATAATGATTTCAGCTACATAATTTATTCATTGAAAAATGCAATTGATTGGTTTGATGGCTTTTGTTTTTGTTCTAATTACAAATATTTTAAAAATAACCCTATAAAAAGTATAATAAAAACAGGGCTCTTGATATAAAATTGTTGGTCCCTGTGATCTAGTGGCTTTGTTCTAGCGATCGGAGGACCCGGGTTCAATTCCCGGCAAGGTCAAATTTTTTCAATAGAAAAACAAGAGATCTTGACCGTATTGAAGTGTATGTTATTTATCGTAGATTTTGTGCACAACTGATACATTATTTATCATCGAGTTAATCTCGTATGACTTTCACAATTAAGAAAATTTGTCGCATTGGCGTAAGCTGTAATGCCAAATATTTTTTTTCTTTATTTATTAAAAAACAAAAAAATACTTAATGACACAATTTTTTACAAATTATACATGAACGATATCAAATTAACTTTAACTAAAATGCTAACAACCTTTTACAAAATAATGGACAGTAATCACTGCCAACAAATTTATGACACAATAAAAATAATTCCTATATTAGTTCACAAAATTGCAAAATGGTAAAGTGGCTTAAAATGATATTAGGAACACTTAAGGTGTTCACTTTCAATACTTGGTGGAGTGGCATTATGTATAATGAAAATAATATTAAAAAATATTACTTATTATAATACGGTAAGAAAAATAACTATGTATTTTAGTTCTACATAAATTGTTTTATATATTTGTTGATAGCTATTTCGGCTTACGCCTTCGTCAGAACTATAGGCGTAAGCCAAAATAGCTATCAACAAATATATAAAATAATTTATATAGAACTAAAATACATTGTTATTTTTCTTACCGTATTATAATGGATTTCTACCAAGTAAATGCCTACTCAATCAATTACTTATTATACATTGAATTTATTAGATCAGGACCGGTTTCACTCGTAGCGAGCATTAGGAACTGATCTTATAATGCTCGTGATCAGCGAAACCGGTCCTGGTCTTAATAAATCTAATGTGTACTAAAAATGTATTAAAATTATTGGTATTAAAATTTACACGTTCGCAAGATAATTGAGGGCTTCTACTGGAGGTGTTTAATGGAATTTCAATCAGCTGAAGTTCAAGTGAAACCGGTCTTGTGCATGATTTATAATATGTATAATGATATTTCAATTAAAATTCAATTAAAAGAAGCTGTGAGTATTTACTACACATCATCTTAAAGCATATGTTCCCAACCTTTTTCGAGTGGCTACCCATTTTTATAAAAGCCATTTGACCCAAGGCAATCGTTCTTAAGGAACAAAAAAAACAACGAAAATGCATTAAAGCGAAAAAAAAATATTTGACTGTATAAGTAGGTGACCCCACAGCAAAACCCTTGCGACCCCCTTGTGTGTCGAGACCCATGGGTTGGGAACCCGTGTATTTAAGGGACTATTAAAAGGAAGCAATCGGTTTTTGAAAAAATAATACATTGATTTCTTGGACCGTGTTATTGAAAACCCGTGGATAAAAAATCGAGCAAAAGAGAGCAAGGGTGTTTAAATTAAAAACCTTCCATCAGAATTTGGAAAATCAAGTATAACTCAAAGTTTATCAGATAAGGGTTTTCTTTGAGGACGAATCACAAGAACCTGAATCGAAAATGCGTAACTACATTATTTAGTATGGAAAACTCATGGAAAATGTACGAATCCAATTAACATGTTCGGTTCGCGGGTTTATATCTCCGTTTCGTGTTTGCGCCCCCGCCCCCCACTCGTAAGGACCCTGTCGTGAGTGTTGCCAGGCGCTGGTCCCTGGCGGCGAGTGCGACCGAGCCGGCGCGATGTTTCTATAGAAATAAGAGCATGCCGTCGCGCTCGCTCCTTAATCGATAGCCGGCAAATTTTCTCATTGCAAATTTTTCGCAGAAACTTTGGCGGGTTTTTTTTAATTCAACTTTTTGTAAACAGTTCATTTCGAATATTAACTAGGTACTATTCCAAATTTGAATAGTTTGAATTTTTGTATTTCTCCATGAGTATTGTGGCTAACGACCCGGGTTTTGACTTTCGGCTTGAACTTTCACTGTTTGATTAATTTGTGTTTATATATTGGAAAAATTAGCTTTAAGAGAAGGGAGTGTTGGTTTTCTAGTAAATCTTTCAATACGGTGAAAAAATAGCACTGTGTTTTAGTTCCACAACAATTATAAGATAAATGGTTGATAGATATTTCGGCTGACGTCATCGTCAAAACTATTTTTAACGTACATTTACTTATCTATAACTGGTGTAGAAAAGGTACATAGTACATCTTCTCGTCTGTTCTAACATAACAGTTTTTTATTTAAAAAAAAATAATTGGTGTCTGTAAAGTCGGTTTACGGACGATAGTTTAACGTGACAACGCCATAAGAAAACATTGATGAAATGATTGCATACTTTTATGAATAAAATGGAATCATTTTTATTGAATTATCATTATTTTGTATGGATACGATATTTTGTATATTTGTTATACGTTAATCAGATTTTTAATATGCAAGAATTAATTACCTCTATTGCCGCAATTGTTGTTGTAATATAAACAATGAAAACCACATTAAAATTTCACTTCACTTTATAAACAGTTGTAAACAGATCACGTGTAGGTACTGTAGGTGTATAAGTTGTGTGCTGCCGCTGTCTCTTTTCTACTCAGACGCATCGACCAATCGAGTGGAAGAGAGATAGATGCGGCACAATCCGAACGGTAGGCCGATCGTGCCTCTTTATCGCTTATCCGCGCTCTCGCTCGCACGCTTGCCTTCGGCGTAACGCGACAAACGGGACAATGAGTCATGTTTTTTCATGCGTGCAGCGGGCGTTCATCGATTTATAAGACGTTGTCACGTCAAAAAATATTGCATTCGAAAAATGATATATATAATATAGATAAGTTAATGTACGTTTAAACATAGTTCTGACGATGACGTAAGCCGAAATAGCTGTCAACAATGTATCTTAAATTTTTTTGCGAAACTAAAATAAATTGTTTTTTTTCACCGTATTTTAATGGATTTCTTCCAAGTTAATGCCAATTCAATCAATAACTAGTGCAATCATCGAGATACATATCCAAATAAAGAAAAAGTTAAATACTGTTTACTGAATTGCAATTTAAACAAAAAATACCCACATACATCAGTATCTAGATATATTTTTCAAGTCATAAATTAATAAAGCCCGTTAAAATTCGAAAAGCAACCAGTTTCGGCTTAAGGTACAATTGATAAAAAAATCAACACATTTTTCAGAGTAAAAAGACATCACATTTTATCTACATATATATTTTTTATTAAAAGTTACTATATCTTAAAAATACAAAACTAGATAACAGGTTATAATAAAAAAAATCTAAAATAAAAATACAATGGGTACTAAATTAATGGACTTCTATATTTTCATATATTTCAAAAAAACACAACACACAATGAAAACCTTCAAACTATATATATGTATAAGCTATGGTTTTATGGTACGGTGAAGTCTAAATTATCATTTTTAATAATTTTGCCAACTGGTCCTGTATGAGGACGTATTACTGCAAACAACTTTTGACAACTCACGGTTTGAATACTACAGCTATGGTTGAGTAATTTACGATGTGGATCTAGCAACCAACTGAATTACGCTAAGCGTTACTAATAGTTGGTAAATTCTAGTAATTAATACAGTTATTTTCCATCAATTTATAAAATAATAAAAATTATAATTTTGTACCATTATTTATTTCATGGTTTATTCTTAAACTAAATTAATTGAGAATGGTTTGTTACTTCGGGATAGAAACATCACGACAACACGTGCCTTGAATCTCAAATAAAATATATATTATTGATTTAATTCCAATTTAATGCAACTTGATTTGTATTAACCCAGATAGACCGGAACTTCTCGTCATTTTGATATTATTAAACAATTTTTTAAGCTATGTAAGTATTTATATACGAATAGAAATTTGGGGGGGGAAAGCATGTATGTCATATGCTGACTGTTCTATTCAAAATTAGATTCACTAAGATAAGGACCGGCTTCGCTCATTGTGAGCGTGAATTGCCACTGAATGATCAACTGTTGAATTTTCCTTTTAAAGAACGATAGGAATATCTGGGCTTAAATTTAACACACAGCTGATTCTAATAATAATTAATATTATGATGATAAAATTTATTTTTTGTGATGAACTCAATTTTTAATTTATTTGAAACCGCATGCTTTGGATTTCATACTAAAATATTGAATTTAAAAGGGAAAACTCTGACACGAAAGCGGAAAGATTTTGCAATCGAAATCTGCAAATTCTTTGACATGGGGCATAAAAATCTTATCATATTAAAACTAGTGCTTTGATCTGAAACAAAAATATTGAATTAGGATCGTTTGAATTGTGTACTTTTCCATGAGTTTTGTGGTTTACTACTCGGGTTTCACCTTTCTATCTTCTTCATGCATTTCAATTCATGAATGAACTTGAACCAACGCGTAGTAAACAGTATTTATTGTTTATATATTTACATACAAAAATAAAAGTAGATCACTAAGTTTAATTGTTTTTAACGTAATCTATATGAATAAGCGAAACTTATATTGAAAATATTTTTCAATGAATTATCTACATAGATAAATTATAACTATAGGGTATTTTAATGTCGTATCGTAAATACTAATTTTCAGCTTATGACATGGAAATGCCGACGAATAAAATTGGTGGATTTTATCCAAACTTTTATAAAAGAATTGATTTATTTCAAGTGTTTGAATTTACAATTAATGATATTTATTTAAAGGGGTATAAAAATGATGAGTTACTCATTTGAAATTGACAAAACTTTTAAGCTGAGTGTGTTTTTATGAAACAATTGAAGCCTTTCATCTGCATTGAACGAGTGATTCTCAAATCATAAATGATTGGCCAATGGTGAGGTGTCTTTATTTAAGATAAAATAATAAGATAAAACTGGTTCATTTATGAAATCATTAACTTGAAATGCCTGAAGATACCGAAAAGCGGAACCTGAGTAGTAAGCACAAAATCATGGAAAAGCACAAAATTCAAACGATTCAAATTTAAAATTGATATTCCATTCATTCTTCAGTCTAAATTCTAAATTATAAAAATATTAAAACTAATTACAAATAATCAGAGGTTGGCTGAAATGTTTTTTAAAATTCGTTTGAGATCTACTTCAGCATATAAAAACAACACAGAAACAAGTGCCTGAGATCTCAAACAAACTTTTTGAATAAAATAATTTAAATTTAATGCCGAACAGGTAATCTTCTGAAAACTAAACAGCGTTTATATCCACTACGCAAATTTTATATAAAATACAAGTTATAAAACTAACCTTAACGGATTTAATTAAAGTTATAGCAATGATCTTGGACAGTGCAGAACGCAAAAATGTAGCATCACACTTTCTAAATATTACACAAAAATTTTTGTATTGGCATTTACTTTGGTATAACTTCATTATAACAAGGTGAAAAAATAGCAATGTTTTTAATTTCTACAAAAAATATATAATTTGTACCTATTTTGGCCTACGTCCTCGTCGGAACTATGTTTAAAAATAAATTTATTTATCTAGAAAAAATGAAGGTGTGTAGAAAAGGTACACAATACATCTTCTTATCTCTTCTAAGATCAAAATTTTTCAATGAAATGCTATCATGTTCAAATTAGGAAGCTATCAATATAAAATTGGATTAAAACTGGTGTACAAGAGGTACACAAGACATCTTCTCATATATTCTTAAATCCTAATTTTATATTGAAAAATATATTATTAATTGTGACAAATTGATTTGATGTATTTATCGAAATGAAAGCAAATCTGGGTTTATTGAGATAATGAACGTAAATTAGATAAAAAATTCTGTAATGGTCTGATTAACAGTGATGGATTAATGTTTAAACAGTTAATAAATGTTTGAACATTGTTCTGAAAAGGGCGTAAGCTGAAATAGCTA
Source organism: Himalopsyche kuldschensis (assembly GCA_028554975.1). Taxonomy (NCBI): domain Eukaryota; kingdom Metazoa; phylum Arthropoda; class Insecta; order Trichoptera; family Rhyacophilidae; genus Himalopsyche; species Himalopsyche kuldschensis. Next base: position 7,925,952 of record JAHFWI010000005.1, read on the forward strand.
TCAATTGTTTATTATATAATTTTTTAGAACTAAAATACATTGCTATTTTCACGTGTTATAACACTACAATTTTAAGCGCTTTTGACAAATCGACTACTTTTTAAATATTAAAAAATCCATAGTTAAATTTGTATATGGCATTCAAAAATGTTACCTACACTATACAGAAAAAAATATATAGATATAGTAAAATAATAAAATCACCTATAATTTTTTGTTTTCAACATCGGGCGCTGTGGGTTGGACTGTAGAGCACCGGACTAGCGTCCAGAAGGTCCCGGTTCCAAATCCTGGGTCAAACAACAAACATGTTCATTTTCTTCAAAGTAGTATTTCGTTTCAGGGCAAAATTGTTTGTGATGATCTCAGCTTTACTCTATATTTTTTATTGCCACTCTTAATTGGTAAAGATAATAGCAACACAATCTTGGAAACAATAAACAATTCGGATATTATTTTATGTCTAAATTGCTTGACATGGAAATTTTGACAATAATAAGAGCAGGGTGGGTTTTCTTTTCATATAAGAAAACCGCAGTTTGTATGTAAACATTTGTATATAGTCAGATTCAATTAGATATATATGTAATTATATTTTTATTTAATGAAAACTGTGTAAGGTTTTTTTGTTGATAAAATGACCGCATTTGAAAACTTCGTATGTTTTCCACCTCTGAAGTAAATTCATTAATATCTGAAAGATGTCATTAAAAAGAATTATGTTCAAATAAAAAACACAACATTTTGAACCAATAAACGAAGTTCTCTAAGTTATCCAATCAACTCTTTCAAATATTGTATGCAAATCACTTTTAAGGTGTTAATTGTCACTTTTTAGTGAAAATGCATTATTTAAATAAATAACATTTTGAACTTATTCCACAATCAAATTATTGAGATCAGGACCGGTTTTCTCATCGCGATCATTTTCAACTGGTAAGAATATACATCAATACAAAATTTATAAAAAAAAAACTAAGCAAGGCTTATAGGGGTGTAATAAAAAATTGAAATGTCAATTAAGCAAATTTTTTACATTTTCAATTAAATTGTTTGCCGATTGTTTGTTACACCTTTATTAGTCTTGATAGTTTTTTCGATAGCTCTGTACTGATGTATATTATTATCAGTTGAAAATGTTTTCGTTGAGCGAAACCGGTATTGATCCTGATAAATTAATTGTGTAATAAGTATAAAACATTTTTTGAATATAATAACCTTTCCACCAAGTATTGACAGTAAACACATTACAAGTGAACTATAGAAGTATTAAATAAATGTGTTTTATTTATGTCAAATAATGCCTCTACTAAGAAGTAACTTTTAACCCATTAAAAGTGATACCAGTCAATGTTTGGGAGGCAACAAAATTTATTACGAATAAACTCACCTGTGAAATAAAATTTATGTTAGGACATCGTAATAATATAATAAATGAAGGCATAATAAGCAAAGGTACTTATGTCCCATATGACTTATATGAACAGTGAACCTTTTCTTGTGTAAATATATGTTGCGATTGTATAATATACTGTTAGCGATGGTTAATTACTTGACCTTTGTCATACCCGAGTATTCGAAAACTAACGAGATATCCGGGTAACAAAAGCAATGTAACGAAATCGATAAGACGCTAAACGGGATTGTTCTTATTTTAAATACAATACTTTAGATATAGCGTAAAAACATGTGTTCTTTAATCCTCGGTTACGCGGCTAAAGCTACTGTTCCACGATTTTGGGCTCGAATCCCCTAAAAAACATTTCGTAGAATGGTTTTCAATTCTTCGTATTCTATGCGCTTTTGAGCACGGATAATCAAAAGATTTATTTTTTAATCCTTAAAGAATGGGTTGACAGCAGCGGCTCTTTGCATAGAGGTTTGTGGCTCACAAACTAACAGAAATCTTGCTTTTTGGAATTCTCAGTCTTAGGCTCTACATATATATCCGAACAAACATTCTCAACTATGAACCAAATAACTAAAGCAGAATAACGGATGAAAATTTACAATCATCTATTCAATTAAAAATAAGTAGCTATCTTCCAGACATAGCAGAGCCATGAAAAGCGATGCATGGAACACCGTCTAATTATCTTTTTAAATAAAACATCTAGAACTTTCCTCCCCCCCCTAAAAATCTATATCCTATACATATGTATGTATATTACATATAAGCGGCTCTCTACTACCTTTGTAATCCAGTTTCCATGACAATTAGGCTTTTCTCACATGAAAAACTGCCGACTCCTGCCCTAAGGTATTCAACGTTGCACCCATCACCACCAGCTACAGATTCACACTTCTAACAGGAAATATTCCACGACGCTACAAGGATACGCGGGCTTAAGGTGCAAGAAGTATTTTTTTAAAGAGATTGATTCCCTTTGATCCATTCAAATAAATGACTTCAACTTTAATATTGTGAAAAACAATCTCTGACATCACAGCTAACAGCCAGGTTTTTAAATCACATTTGATAACTTGAATGTTTTTTTTCAAGGCACTCAAGGTCAACTTAAGAGTAAAATACACAAACACCCATTTAAAAGATGTAATGTTTAAATTGAAAAAAAAAACTTAAATATAGCGACCTTGCCGGGAATTTTGCCCAAGCCCAGCTGATTGTTAACTAAGCTCTACGCACTTGACATATTAAAAACCTTTAGTATCGAAGCATTCTAGTATCGAGTAAATAAATACTCGTATACTCGAAACGTCGTGAGCATCCTTATGTGTGTACAGTGTTCGTTATGGGAAGAATAAATGACTGAGTCCCAACAATATGTCAACCTTAAGAGCATAAGGGTTGCGAGTAAGTTGTGTCTATAGAAAATATTGCTGAAATTATTTACCGTGGGTTTCAAACAAACAGGCATAACTGAACACTAGGGTGAGTAAAAATGAAAAGAAGACTTCTCAAAATACGTCGTTGGTCAATTTCTCACAACAGAATTAGTCCGCTTGATTGAAAACTTTATGAGATTAAGATGAGTCTTTACAAAATATACATAGAATTAGTACAAGGAAATGTGTTAGATATACAATCTTTCAAACAAGAATTGAAATCATACACCTTAAAAGCGAGATAATAAGTTGTGTTAACAAGAGCTCGCGATCCGATTAAGGATAGCTGGAGTAAGTTTCAATTCAATGCGGAAAGTCTGGGACTCACGGTTGTACTCGGTCAGAACCAAGTGCCACTTATTCAACACATGCATACTGACTGTGCTGCTTTACCGGTTGCGAGTCATGACACATTACAAAAACGGTGACCCGTTTACTGTGCTTCGAATACAAAGTACGGTGGTTTGACTTTATCAGGAACAGGGAGGTAACCAACCAGCCCCTTATTACGTCCAAAATAAAAAGACGACGATGGACCTGGCTTGAAAATGTGATGCGGATGCCCAATAGGAGCCCAAATCCTGCCTGCCTCTTTTATCAACCTTATAGATCCCAACGCCCTAGAAGGTCTTTGATGAACATCCATAGGATGTACTCAGGGGAGCTACGGAACGCCGGGATGACCTGGGAAGAAGCGAGGAAGTTGGCGGGTGATAGAGAATCCTTGAGGCACCGAGTGGTGGCCATATGCTCCGAATAGGGAGCGGATATGGAAAAAAAAGAAAATAAGTTGATATCAAAAATATATAAGCCCTGTAGCCGATTGATAATCCACAGTTTCGTAGTCGAATATGCGGCCAAGTTTCAAAGAAAATTCATTTTAAGGGATGAATGCTTTTGATGATTTTCTCACACGGGGACCCTACCTTTCACCGCCTCTGCAACCTAGATGGAGGGGTGAACCCAGTTTTTAGATGGGGTTGGTTAATGTTTGCGGCAATATCTATAGCAAATTAAGATTTTTTAAATCTAATATTGAAGAGTTCAAGAGATGGTTTCTACTATCCGTAATATTTCCGTACTACTAGTCCTGTTCTAGCTCCATGCTTCTATCCCTACATTCTTCGAAAAGGAGAGGTTGAGCAACTGAGTCATAAGCAGTTCTCGTAGAAAAAAATATGTTGAGATAAACTCCGTGAGAAGTCCACGTGCTCCAAGTTGAGAACTGACGTGGAAAAACAAATATATAATAATACAAAATATTAACAAAATAAATTACTTTATTGATTGAGTAGGCATTTACTTGGTAGAACTCCATTATAATACCTTACCGTATAAATAAATTATTACTCTTAGAAATACTTCACCGAGTAAATAAAAAGGGTTTAAAGATGAATAGTTTAGAATTTTAAGAAATAAATAAAACTCTTAACAAAATAGAAGTATTATTAAATAATATTCTTAATTTGACAGGTTTATCGCCACTGCTTACATTGTTTCCAATTAATTAGGTTAAGCACAAACCTATCTGATTGATTGCGGGTCATTATTTTAATAGTTTGTAATTTTAACTTCATTAGTAGTATAATTATTTGTTTGCTTTGTTTCGATTCTGTAACCCCCTCCTTGATTCCCGTAAAAAAGAAAAATCACAAAGTACATTTTGTAATTTTCTCATTTTAAAATGTAAGAATCAATCTTGCTTCATTACTTAAGCAAACTTTGCGATAGTAAGTCCGAAGATACATCTGAAAGATGCGAAACACGTGTCAAAGCTAGTAGCATAATACGTGGAATAATCAAAGTTATTTTATATTCGCTGATTATTGTTTTTCAAATAATATTAACATTGTGCAGTGGGTCGACTGTGCCTAATCAAGATGTCAAAACGTCTTCAATAGTGCGTTATATTTTAGTGTTTGTACGTGGGAAAATGTTTGCCATATTGGTATTCTGTATATCACCCTTCATTATCGAAATATCCACTCTTGCTCGGTGAACTTGTCAAACCCTTCTCATTTTAGTTCCACTCCATCAAACGGCCCTTGAATAAAGCGGAGAAGTAGCCTTGGGACGGGAGTACCGAAGTTAATACCCAAGAAATGGACCCGTCATGCAAAGTTAGATTGTCACAGATTGAAAACGAGGCGGTTGAATCATCATCAGCCACCGCTCGCCAAATGTTTACCGAAAAACAAATAACTTGCGACTCAAATCAAACTGGATTCTCCGCGAATCATTTCGTCGGTAATAGAACATTTGACTCGAAAACAATTAATGATATTTTATTTACAGTTATTTGGCAAAACTACATTCTACTGATAACACGGTCATGTCACAAGATCGCACTTGTAGACTCAGCCACCAGAACGCCAATTACGTAGTGTGGGACTGCACCGAGATGAATGCCGAACGAGCAGAACTGTTTGCTGTGGCTCGTCCTTACACGGGCCCAATACGGGCCACGCTGACTTGTTTTCAACTGAGGCTAACTTGATTGCATTTGCAAATTTATTATGGGATCGACATAATAATTCTTCACTAGACTCAATAATCTCGTCTAACACGACGGGCTCTCAGTAAACGGATGAAACACAGGATGCTTAGTATCAAACTGATTTCAGTGGCTGACCTAGTCATTCCAATTAATTTTACTATTTTCAACCACACTCCTGCTTGGCTTAAAATCAGTCCCGTGCAGATCTACTCGGGCCATGAATGTGAAGAGTAAACTTCCTTTTCTATGTCGATGGCGTTGTGAAAGGCGGCCATGAAACATTGGCTCCATATACACAACGGGTGGTTGTGGGAAAAACTAAATTGTATACAATAACACAGTGAAAAAATAGCAATGTACTTTACGTCGACAAAAAATGTTATATATATGTAGTTGATAGCTATTTCAGCTTACGCCCTTGTCAGAACTTTATTTAAAAATACATTAACTGTTTAAATATTTAATCCATCACCGTTACTCAAACCATTAGTGATAGCTAATGCAATTTTACCTAAATCAACTCAACTTAAAACTAATTTACGTTTTATAACCACTCAATAAAATCCAGATTTGCTTTCGTTACCATAAATACATAAAATCTATTCATTCACGTCACAGTTAATACTATATTTTCCAATATAAAATTAGAATGCGAGAATATATGAGATAAATTTTGTACCTTTACTTCGCCAGTATATAGAAAAATTAATGTATTTTGTATTATAGTCATGAAAAAAGGCGTAGGCTGAAAGTGTTATCAACTATAATGTCTTATAATCTCTATTTGAGGACATACGGATACTACCCATGGCTTTATCCAACCGATTTTCTCTTAGGCATGCTCACGTTCAATAGTTTGAATGCTAGAAGAGAAATGTACCTGGCCACATATGTATTTCTTTCGACTTATCCGAGGCCAAAATGAGAATTCCACCATTCTTGAGAATGTTAAATTGAATGTAACTGAAAATTTTTGAGGAATCGTGAACATGAGTTGTCTGTTTTTCCAAGGAGTACAACCAGGCTGCCAATGGGGATGCCACTGACTGGGAAGAGCTTTGGTGATTTTTAACGTATTTTTTTCGTATTTTATCGTTCAATGTTTTCAACTTTTTTCACATTGCAAAAGCAACTTATAATTTGTATTTTTGCAATGTACATCTAAAAATAAATAAATAAATCATTGTAGTTGTTGTAGAACTAAAATACATTGCTATTTTTACTGCCGATACTTGGTGGAAAGGCATTATAATAAAAATAATAATACACTTTTTTAGTACTTTTTCCACATACAATTTATTTGATCAGGACCGGTTTCGCTCATGGCGAGCATTGTCAACTGATATTGTATTCCTTATTCCTTAATAAATTTCATGTTGAAAAAGTACTAAAAAATGTATTATTATTTTTATTAAATTGCTATTTTTTCACCGTATTATGATGATCTTTCACATATTTTATTAAAAGTTTAGCCGCATTTTTGTATTGCGATTTCACACTAGCTTCGCTTATTACGGGCGGGTACTATCAACTGTTCGTTATAAACAAATGTGTTTTATTTTCAAATAAAATAATGCACTGTCAACAAGAATTGGCTGGTGACACATTTAAAGTGTTTTATTTTACATTTCGGTAAAAATATGAGGTCGTTTGGCGCTATCTACTGTGAGCCATTTCGTATAGAAACGCATCGTTCGCAAACAAATTACAATAGAGGGAATCGCCTATTTTACCGTGCTCCTCGACAATATTTAAAACAGATGCCACGATATAGTGAATTATCTATGAAGAATAATTTAACAAATATTGATTTAATGTCCAATATTTGATCACTGAAACGGAAAATATGAAAACAATACGATACAATCTAATGGGTAATTTTGAATTTATAGATTTTTATTTCAATCGTCTTTTTTAATTTTCTCAATCAGGCTTAGCATGTTTTCTAAATCTAAAATATAAAAATCAATATTTTATTTTTGTTTGTTCGAACTCTATGTGCTGCTATACCGTTCAACATATTGCTTGCACTCGCGTAGTAAAATTAACTTACAGTAAGTCTTTTATATAAACATCAATGTTTTTTCGTATTTTATGCGCTGACATACCGTTAATTTTTTTTTTTTTTTGAATTTTTATAAAAAATATTTGGCATTACAGCTTACGCCAATGCGCCAAATATTATTAATTGTCAAAGTCATACGAGATTAACTCGATGATAAATAATAAATCAGTTGTGCACAAAATCAACGATAAATAACATAGACCCAGCCCAAGATCTCTTTTTTCAAATTGAAAAAATCCAACCTTGCCGAGAATTGAACTCGGGTCCCCGGATCGCTAGGACAAAGCTCTTGCCACTAGACCACAGGGACCGACGTTGACAACTTATTGTTGCTTTTGCGCAAAGGTTATAGGCATAGTACAATTAACTTTCAGTAGGTGGTGCGTGTAGAAAATCCGCAAAAGACAAATAGCAGATGTCATTGATACCGATCAATGCTAGTGAAATTAAATCGAAATTATTTATCTAAAATATTGTGCATCTGAAAGCACTTCAATAAGCACAAACATTTTCTTTCTTTACGTGGAATTGCAACGCTTGCCAGGTACCGGATAGTATAACATTTTTTTGTTTTGGCTGAAATAGGTTAGCAACACAAATGAACATCGATTATGCGATTCAAATTGGCGATCTTTTCGTACGATTAACGGTAAACTAAAGAGGATATTCAAGATATATAAATAATTGCCACGTAAAATGTGCTTTTTGCAACTGCCACGAAAAATTATCTATAAGATGTCTTCGATATAAAACGCTTTTGCTGTGTGGGCCATGCATAATTTACGATGCAAAAGTTTGAGAAGCGAGTTGATGTGAAAATTAATTGCCATGAAAAGGTTGGGCGCTATTGGGACCGCTCAGACAATGACAAGACACGATAATGGGTTCTTCGCACAAAGAATTATTTATCTTCATAAATCAAATATATTTTTTTATAAAATTTATTTGACAGCTTGTAATAATTCATTTTTAAAACTCTTTCACTAAAACTTTTTTATAACCATGTCTGCTCTTGCTTTATCTACAAGTTTTGCTTGTAACTCAGTTACTTGACCTCGTGTAAGCGCCAAAGTTCTTCCAGTCTCATTCGTCTCTAAATTTTTTTAACTTTTAAATTTCATTTGTTTGCATTCCTTTCCCATCGCTGCCGACAGGAGGGTGCTATCGCTACAGTTGAATAAGTAAGCTTACTATTTCATCTCTACCTAGGGAGGGTCATCGAGAAGAATATCTCTCGGTCTATATCGACTCTCTGATGCCTTCTCGTCATAATTCTGCAGGCAAGAGATTGTTGGGTTACAGTAAAGACCCACAGCCTAATGTAACTTTTTAGAGGTTTCACGAACGAACTCGCGAATAGTGGGTACACTTAAATCTCTGTGTAACAGCGATCCATGCACGAACCATGGAGGATCATGTACTTGCCTCAATGACTTATTCTGAACAATCTGGAGCGTCTTCAGATGCTTTTTGTGAGCAATTGCCCACAGTGGTGTGGCGTACACCATAATTGGACGAGTTATTGCTGTACATAGGAGAAGTTTACTCTTTGTGGATAGTTTGCTCGTAGCATTAAGCATAAAGTACAATTTCGCTTTCGTAGCATTAGCTTGGCGATTTTTAGTCGCGGTGTGTTCGTTAAATTTCAGTCTCTTATCTAAGGTTAGTTAAAGATACTTGAATGTATTAAACCATTTGATCTCTGTATTGTGCATTCTATAGCAATTGTTAGTTATGTTTTCTAATGAAGCCTTTAGAAAACATTATTGCCGCGCTCTTTTCTGCATTGATTTTAATTCTTCAGTTGTCACATCAGTCCGCAATGGTATCGAAAACTGTTGCGAGAATTTATATAAGGGTAGGGTTGTAATGGGACAAGTGGTTAAATTATCGTTTAGCATCAGATGGGCGAAAAGCAACTTTGTTAAATGGATTAAAAAAAAATAATTATACATTGATAAAAAACACATTATGAAACTATATGTACTTGGATTAGAGCTCAACTGCATCATAAGTGAAGGCAACGACGTCAAATACCTAGCGTTTTTATACAGGCACGGGCGCGTTAACCACTTTTTTAAAATGTTTTTTCAGTGCAATTTTCGAGTTGTGTTTTTATTTTAGTGTTGCGCGCAAACGTCGGCGCGGTAATTAATGTCAACGCGGTAATGTCGGTGCACCATTAAAAACCCCGATGATTAAAATAAAAAGGACGATTTTTCGACTGGAACGAATCGTTAAATTAACTCGAGTTGAGATATGGGTGAGTTTAAAGAATACACATGTAATTGTGATAGTAATTTATGATATTTTGAAAAAACAAGGGACTTTGAAGAGGTTAATACTGACGTCATGATGCAAGTATGTTTGCAGACTAAAATTAAGTCAATTAATATTTCGGAAATAGCAACCATCCATCTAATTTCCTTTTCGCAGTCAATGATCATGATCAATGAGTATTGACCCAAAGTATACGTGATTGACTGCACATTGCATATGATGAAACTGTTTCAGATTCAATTATCTCAGTTATAAATTTATAATTTAATTAATACAATACAAAAGTTTGTTCCGCAGAGCTTTTACCCCTAATGGAAGATTATAACAATGGGTAATTAAAATATTCAGAGACAAACATTAATTAATTTTGAGTTTAAACAGACAGTGAGTAATGCTTTTGAATCTTGTCTCAATTGAGATGTACTTTATGTTAATAAGACAAACTTTAAAAGGAAATTAATTCAAAAAGATCTATCTTAAAGTTATTTGTTTTAATAACAATCACAATTATTAAGCGGCATGGTTAATCTAGTAATCTTAACACCAAAGCGCATTGAAATCAAAGACGGTTTCGTAACTTCATTATTCAGTTCCCTTGATAACTATTTAGGCTTCAAGCAGTAACTGACTAACTTTTCAGGATACAGTGATACCTCGATTCTACGTTTTTCAAGGGACCATAAAAAAATTCAATATATGCGGGAAACGATCAATGCGGGAAAGAAACTCTTATGGGTGTTTCGCCGGGACTATAGAAAATGAACCATGCGGGAAAACGGTTTATGCGGGAACGTACGATTGGTGTTCTACTGTAACGACATAATGTGTTTGTTGAATTTTTACTATTTGGAATTTAAAAAGAGTGGTGATTCGAAAATTAACTATTTTCTTTGTAAACAAGCAGAGTAGTTGCATTGACTGCTTCTTTCTTAAGAAATCCTTGTACTTTTTGAAGATGTCCATTTTTTCATAAAAGATTTTTGGATTTTTTTAGTTATCATCAGGGATCCGACTCCAGCATTTACCAAAGCCACGACTCCGATTCCAACATTGACCAAAAACACGACTCCGACTCCGACTAAAAAAGTTGAATATCGTCACTTTTTTTTGCCTAATTTTCCTATTTATGTGTATTCAATTAAATACAAACCCTACCAATCCGACCAATAACCAAATTTGACATATTATATGCAAAAATAAAAAATTAAAACTTTTCAAAATTTCCGACTCCGACTCCGGCTCCACAGCCCTGGTTATTATAATGCTTTTAAATTGAGTACCACTTTCAAAAATATTAAGCAAATAACATTCATAACTAAATTTCAGAAATTCGAGTTACTGCCTGTTTCCTTGGAACGATAATATAATCCACAGTCTAACCCTCAGCAATACAGATTTGACTCAATTCCTCAACGAATTTACATTACTACAACAAAGAATGTAACCTTATTTTTCTTTTGATGCTTTTCACTATTCGTTTTCAATTGATTTTGGCTGGCTCACAGGGCTTGACAGTTTTTTTTTGCTTTGCACACAACATATTGTGCCATTTTTCTCAAAAGTATATCAGAGTCTGTTTACTGCCTTCTTGCTTGGAACGACAGTTTATTAGTAACCTTTACAATTGCATTTAAAATCAACGACATTTTTTTAATGATGAAATATTAGACTTAAGAATAAAAAAATAATTTAAATCCACAATCATATTATTCTTTTTATTATTGCGTTTTTCACCGTTTTCTTAATGTGATAACGATATAATTTTATGTTAATTATATTCAGAAATATACAACAGATTTGGCGCTTAAATAATTATTTATGCAAATGAAGGAAGCTGATGGAAAATAAACATAAATTACACGAGAAATATTTCACGTTGATTTCCATCGCTAGAGGATGACGTAATAATGTATGCATTAATTGTTTAATGAATCGTTAGTAATCGGCTGAGCATAAAATTTTCTTTTCATACTCGGTGAGAAAATAAAAAAAAATCCATGCCAGTTACGCCGAACCGTAAGCTTGTGGGCGAGTCAATTTATTTATGTATTTTAAATTAATTTTGGATCTCAACTAAAAACTCATACTAACAGTTATCATCAAGAGCGTTCTTTCTGTATTCTTTTTTGTCTGCCTTTCTCAAAGATGCAGCATGAAGAATGGTTTGGAAAGATGCGCCTCCAAGATTCTCTGTAACCCGCCAATCTCATTGCTTCTTCGCAGTAGTCGTCCAGTAGTTTGCCGTCATCAGCGGCCTTACAGGATGACGGCATCCATCCGGAGAATTAAGACTATCCTGAAGGATCCGCATCACATTTCAAAGCCATCGTCGCCTTTTCATTTAGGACGTAATAAAGAGTTAGTTGTCCGCTCTCTTATCTCCGAACAAAGCCATCGTCGCCTTTTCATTTAGGACGTAATAAAGAGTTAGTTGTCCGCTCTCTTATCTCCGAGATCTCCGAGATATGGTTTCATACTGCATGACATTTCTTCCCAAAATTAAATAATAATTAAGTCGAAAGGACATTTTGAAAAGTCGCGCGCTTTTTTAAATGGTATAATAATACATGTTGTCATTAGGGGAAGTTCAATAATTCTTAAAAAAAAATTGACATCAAAATAGAATCGTTGACATTTCCATTGGTGCAGTAATAAAATGGGCAACGGTGCTGCCGGGCGGGTGGACGCGGCGAGGTGAGGAAGTATTTCTAATAGGGCATATTCCGGTCGACGAAGTGGCCGGGAATCCATTTCCACTCGCTTTGCAGCCCCAGCGGGGGCGCCAGGGAAAAAGCCGGAAACACGTAGGCCAACTTTACGCCAGTGGACAAATAACAACATGGCTGTGATGCGGAATATTTAATTACATGTAAAACCGAGTAGTAAAGTAAAATAACACACAATGTACGAAGCAAAGAGCTTGTTTGTTTGTCTATTTATTCATAGACAAATTATAAAATTACCATTGTAACTATTCATAGACAAATTAGAAAACTGACAATTTTCTGTGTCTTACACAATACAAAATTACATACGTCATTACCAATGTACAGTTTGACAATCTCCGCGCACTCGTCGCTGGTTGGCGCGCACTCCAAAAGTTGACGAATTTAACGACCCGATCAATAAATATTGCTTAAAATGTTTAAAAAAATTCACAAAATTTATTTATTTAATTTAATATGTACATTAGTTAAGGATTTCGATTGAGGGTGCTTGATGGAATTTCAATATCAAATTTTAATTGTTTGAATTTTGTACTTTTTCCATGAGTTTTGTCGCTAACGACCCGGGTTTCGCCCTTCGGCATCTTTAGGCATCTTAACTGCACGGATGTACTTGAAATGACGCTTATTAAACAGTTTGTATCGTTTATATACAAAAATAGAAGTAGATCAACAAGTAAAATTGCTATTAAAATGCAAATTAGCGAAAATTGAATGCAAACAAGTTTCAATGAATTATGTGGGTTTGCTATAATTATAGGGAATTTTGGAAATATTAATGACCAGATAATAAGATAGAAATATCTAAAATAAATCTAGGGTTTTATCAAACTTCAATATTTAGGGTTTGATAAAACCCTAGATTTATTTTAGATAATATAATTATAGCAAACCCAGGAGCAGAGGACTCAGCGGAGAGCACTTTCGGAAAAACATTTTTTTAGAAGTGGGAATCAGAGTGATTATTGTATTGAGTGAGCTCACAGTGGTCATGAATGTTTTCGCCTCGTGTTTACAGCAAAATAAATGCATGTTTTCAAAATATTAAGTGTATCGTTTTCCACAAAGCGCCAAATAAAACATCTGCCCCCACCCGCATTCGAGGAGCAAGCGAGGTTAGTGGGCAAAAGAGGCTTCTGTAATATCATTTCCTTGCGCCCCACTGACGCAGCCCGGAATGGGTATCGTAAACATGTCCAAACATCCCCTAAAGCTTATCAGTGGCGGACGCGCCGCGGATTATTTCTGATACGGAAATAGATATTTATGTATATCATTTTACAATTTATTTTAAATATGTATGTACACACTTAATGTTCCGGGGTCTGTGGTTCAGTTTCAATGGCACTGGCTTCAAATCATTAATCCCACTGTTACCGCCCAAAGTTGTCGAGTCCTCAGAACGAACTCCGGCGATCTTATTATCACCTCAATTAATGAGTTAAGACCAAAACGATTTCTATAACGTGAATAAATTCACGTTAAAGTTAGTAAAATCATGTTATTTACGTCCCTAAAATAACGTCTAGACGTAAGGTGAGACCAGTGTTCGACGCGCCATGACGTGACTCATCATCGCCTTTTCAAATCTTGGGCCTAAATTCGCCAGTCATTTTCAATCATCTCAAGTCGACAGTCGAGTCGATCTTGCTCTTCGGAGAGCAGGAAAATCCCAATGTAATCATTTTGGTCCTGCTCTTTAATGTGACTTCTTAAATTCGTTACTGCGTTTTCTATAAGTGTTGATATTCTTGAGTTAAATAAACTAGCCGACTCTATTATAGAGTAACGGGAAAAATAATACCTAGCGAAATCTTTGCTTAAGAGATACCTGTCTTCCCATCCTTTCCCTAAGTTCCTTCAACGGGTGCCTTGGACGGATGCTGTCTGTCTCTGTCATAATGAGACGATAACCCTTGTAGTCTCACTACACTCATCCGATCCTTTTTATGTTTAAAAGAAAGAAAATATTTGATTGATTGAATTGACATTTACTTGGCAGAACTCCATTATAATACGGTGAAAAAAATATAATTTTATTTTAATTCTACAGAAATTATTTTATATATTTTTTGATAGCTATTTCGGCTTACGACATCGTCAGAACTATGTTTAAACCTGCATTTACTTTTCTATATATACTGTTGTAGACAGGGTGCACAATACATTTTCTTCTCTGTAGCATAAGTTGTATTGTGTACCCTGTCGTTAGGATAAAGCTCTAACCACTAGACCACAGAGACCGTTTTGTTTTGATTTAAATTTATTTTTACTCTGATAAGTTTCTACATAGATAATATATTCAGGACATTCACAAAATACAATTCAATGAACCTGACTTCAAAATTTGCATGGGTAACTTTAACTGACTTTGGCTAGGACATACGTGCTCAGAACCATCAGATTTTGTTTGTCGCGTAGGTCATTTGAATCACCAGTCACAACGGCTGTTCCGCTGATCAATGCTTTGCCTTTTGAAGTGGACATTTTCAGCAGTGAACCTTGTGTTTAGTTTTTAATCTTACAATTTCGAAATAAATAATTTAATGTGTCTTGTTAAATTGTATGTACTATCTTGTATTATATTCACCAAATGCATGGCTCATTGGTCTCCGCTATAATGCCATGTATTAGTTTCATTCTCAATAAAAAAAAAACCTAAAAACCGGATGTAGCGACAGCAATAAGCTATCCTAGTCATTTGAACAAGTCACATTTTCTTTTTTTTCCTTTATATATTTCTATTTTTTAAGCACCTGGTTAAAATATCAGTCTCGTGTATCTATATATCGGACCAAGTAAGTGAGGAGTTAATGCGTTTCATTTCTTGATCGCATAGCGTTATGGAAGGCGGCTGTGAACAACGGCTTCATAGACATAACAGAAAGTAGTGGGACAACCAAATTGTTCTTCCAAATATATAGCCACAAGTCATGTCTTAGTCTTTTTCGTAAAAGAACTTCTGTGGAGATAAATTACAAGAGTCCATTAAATTCATAAAGAGTTAGAATTATGCTGCACATCAGGAGAGCACGTGGTGAAACAAATATTTAAAATTTTAAGGTGTTATTGATAAGTGCAATGTGACAAGATGTTGAAAATTGGCAAGATCTACTTTAAATGAATAGTACTCATCTGAACTCACTCATGTCCACATGGAAATTTGAAGCAATTTTTCTTAAAGCAGTGCTAAAGCTCTTACCTGTGACACTAACAAGCAGGCCAGTTCTACACAACAGCTGTACTATATGGAGACTTATTAGAGTATTTCAACGGAAATTGTTTTACCGCTGTACAAGTCAGTCAAGAAGAAAATAATACACCTCGACTAAGTAATGACTATTTGTCGGGTTCGTAGTACAGTGGTAAAAGTCTTTGGTTTTTCCTCACGGGATCAAGTTCCAATACGGGCAGTATATACTTTTCAGTAGCTGTTGGAAAGCGCGGGTGCATTCGACAGCTGACGCCAATGCACCATGTTTTTGACAAATTAATAAAAATATCACAAAACATGTTACACAAAATTAACAGAAACATATTTCTTACATATAAAGAAAAACAATATAAACAAAGCACCAAGTTCATTGCCAAAGATGTCCACATCAACAGGCAGTGCATTCATCAGTCGAACAGCCCTTGCGATTGGCGACTCAAAAACCTACGTGACAAACAAGTTCTGACAAAGAAAATTGATAGGCTTTGGCTGCGATGACGTAGGTAGAAACTAAGAGTATGCAAGCTTGAAGTCTCAAGAATGTCAGGGTTATCAACTCGGCCCCAAAAGAAGAAGAAGAAAATCATCTGGCCCTTCACCCAAAAACGTTGTGCATCACTGTTGTAGAAAAACCTTTCTTGAGAAATTCTGCATAAAATAACGAAAAAAATACAATTTTTTTATATAAAAGAATTTGTAGATTTAATTAGTTAAAATCTTAATCTCAACCCGTCACTGATTTCACCCCGAGATGACCTCACATCAGGAGGAGGGATGGGGAGGGTTAAAAGCGGGAGCAAAGTGCTAAGCCGCTTTGCCTTAAGTATATTTAAGATTAACTTGTAGTTTCTTGGCTTATATATCAAGTAAAAATACCAAACACACAATTTCTTTAAAGACAAATTTAACCTATTGTGAACGAAATTTCAGCGGCCGAGGTCTCATGTAAACCCATTCATTTTAATGCTACTTCAAGGAAGAAAAACTTGTAGTTATAATTATATATATAATTAATTAAATAGTTGTGATTTTATTAGTTAAAACAAATTAAATGCTTTGTTACATTGACTTGATGCTCAATTCTCTCCTTTTGAATGTTTTATCCTAAACAAACATGTACAAAAAGTTGTCAGCTTAGAAAGGGTTACGTTTCGTCAGAAGTTCAAACATCTAATATATAAGAATCAATGTTTGTGTGTTCGTATTGTATGTGATGCCATACCGTTCATCCGGTTGCGATAAAACTTTGTCAACTTATTGTTGCACTTACGCATAGGTTATAGGCATAGTAAAATCAACTTACAGTAGGTCTTTTATATAAAAAAATAAATCGTATGCGCTGCTATACCGTTAATTTCAATAATTATTGTTGCACTTGCGCAAAGGTTAAATACATAGTACAATTAACTTTCAGTAGGCGGTGCGTGTGTTGTGCCTTAGAAAATCGGCAAAAGACATACAGCAAACGTCAAACGGCAAATGTCATCGATACCGATCAATGTTAGTGAAATAGAATCGAAATTATTTATCTAGAATATTGTGCATCCGAAAGCGCTTCAATAAAAACAAACACTGTCTTTCTTTGAGTGGCATTGCAACGATTGCCGGGTACTGGCTAGTAGTATATACGTATAGTCACTCGCAGCCAAAATATTTTTTTAAACTTATTTATACATCGTCGTAAGTAATGGTAATCGAAACTGATTAACAATTGTGTCTGCAGTTGAAAAAAGGTTGAAGAACACATTTTATTATATAAGAAATGTTATTATTTTTTTAATTTGTGGCGCATTGTCAACATTGTTGGCTTTCATGCCGGACCGCCCGGGTTCGATTCCCGGTACGAGTGAATTTTTTCAGTCGAGAAATCTGTTCAAAGGCATGGGTGTTTGTGTTGTTGAAAATCCCTTCCCGCCTTTCCGATCCCAAAGAGCGACGCATAGCGTCCACCACTAGCCCTGTCCGAATCCTCGTATCCTTTCCACCCCCTTACTGTATTCGAAAAAGAGAGGTTGAGTAACTGAGTAACAAGCAGTTCTCGTAGAAAAACATATTTTGAGATAAGTCCATATGAACCAAGTTGAGCGCGGACATGGTTAAAAAAAAATTTGACACATGACAAATTATTATTGCCTGACATCTGCCCCACAAACTCTTAGAGAGTAGGTGGCTGTTTAAAACTTCCGTTTCCGTTCAAAACATACTAACATCTGTTCATTTTTTTTTTGATTTTTTTTGTGGAAATTCCTAGTTAAAGATTCAATCCCCGTATAGCTGAGAGTAAGCATAAGGGGCAATAACACAACCATTACGCAGTGAATATATTTTATCTACGCGAATAATTACAGCTAAGTTCTGGCGAGCCCGTCGGCAAACAAAGGGGCGAAAAAATGTGAACTTTTTCACACAAAGAAAATCATCCCCCGCGACACACTTACATAAATACATTTTCCAGAAAGGGTGAGACGCAAACACGCGACCCTGAAAATAATATCTACCCTTCAAAAGTGGTAAATGCTAGCGTAATAAGGTCAAACCAGATGAGCTTTTATCAACATTAAAAGCTCGCTGAAATGAAACTTGGCTGGAATATATATTATTCCATCAACATTTTTTGTTCAAATGTCTGCACTGGAATTGGTGAATGATATGCATTGCTATCAATGTGACTTTCAAATTCAATCACTAAATAACTACGACAATTTGGAATCGTTTACAACTATGATTTTTGGTATTTAAAGTCTTAATTAGAAGTGGAAACTTGGAGCGGACTAGAATAGTGAACTGTATTAACCTTTAAACGCCCGTGAATATAAAGGGTCTTTTTATAAGGACGCTTAGTTTTGAAATGTAAATAAAACAAGTTGTTTGTGAGATTTCGACTAAATTTTAATTTCATTTGTAAGTATATTTTACGGCATTAAATATGGAATATAGCATCAAATGTCTGCCAATATCCATTCATTATAAAATGGGCCATGTCGCTAAAGTTGACTTTTTTGACAAATTCGGGTAAACTTCCAACTGCTCCAGAACCCAATCAGGCGTTGTCTGCGGTCGTTTACCTGAAGTTCCTCGGTTAGTTGGATTTTATACGGGTGCAGACATAAGGCCCGATTAAAAATTCGCCAAGTTGAAGTCGCAGAAAAGCCAAGTTCTTGTGAACAACGAGAAATAAGCTGCCTTGGGTTTTCCTGTACACTTTCACACACAGCAGCAATGTTTTCACCAGATATTGTATTTTGATGACGTACAAGTAGGTGTTGGCCGATTATTTACCAAACTGGTTGACTCAAATTTGGCCACTAAACAATGAATAATCTACTCAGCAGGACAAAGTAACATATTTTGAGCGTCCCTATTGAAATACCCTTTATATACGTGCGAAATATATACGCGACCCGTAGCTCTTATATAAATAATTCATTAAATTTCTTACACAAGTCAGCCTATGTGGGTAAAATAAAAAGCATTAGCAAAATAAAAGATTGCTTATGCATAATTTACGAAACAAGACCAGCACCACAACTTGTACGCTTTTTAATTCTCATCTTGTAAAAAAATAAACGAATCCATTTTAGCTACAGCAATATTAAAAACAAAGAAATGGTCACCCCAAAGGATAAATTTCTAGGTATGAAAAAAATCTGTATCCCCATTGAAATATATTGTATGGTGTGAATAAAGCAGATTTATTAAGGTCTGCTGGTTATAACACAACGCATATCCCAAGAGTCAACCTAGTAACGAAGATGTTTATATTCCTCATTATGGCAAAAATATTTAACAGCACCGAAAATAAAATCATGTATCGGTATCGCAAAGATATTATTTATGAAAGGTAATATTCATATGTTGAAAAATATTATCATAAATCAGTGTAATCCGATAGCGAAGTGCACCATTATCACTGGTAATTTAATAATTTTACTGCCAAAACTTAATCATAACTAATGTGTCGGTTATGGAATCATTCTTTCAAATTTCGATTACAATAACCCAATACTTTGATTGAAAGTCAATTTATAGACGAATAGGTCTTTCGCTGCTCGCTCGTGTAAAATGTCCATGGTTGCATTACGATGTGGCACGTAGAGCCGTCCTGTTGGACCCACATGTTATCGGTATTCATATCGTTCAGCTTAGACCACAAACAATTGCTTATTATCGATCTGTAGCTCAACAATGACGGTTATGACAATGCCAGTTTCGTTTTGAAAGAAGTACAGACCGATGATTTCGCCAGATTAAAATCCGCACCAAGCAGTGACTTTCTTGGGACGCATTTGATGATGGTGTACATCGTATAGATTGGAATCACCCCAGCTCCGACAATTTTCCTTTTTTACAGTTATGTGGACGCTAACATCCACACCCTCTCTGAATTGAACGATTGAAATCAATTTGATACAGGTATAAAAAATAAAAATATTTTATGCGAATGTATTTGCTGCTATATACATTTTGTCAAATACATGGCGCATTGGCGTCAGCTGAAAGGCCGTGTATTGTATTTTTGTCCGATAAATAAATACAATTAATTAGAAGATCTTTAAATGTGTTGAATTGTATTAAAACTTGATGCAAAAGACCTATTCAAGTTCGCCATTTCGGGACACCCTGATTTAAATAATTACCATTGTACAAATAGTGTATTTTAGAAATACAGTATTGAATTGCAATCGGTAAAACAGTTCGCATTTACTAGTCTGGCCTTAAAGTCGCGTCAATTCGAATAGAACGAAGAGAGAGATTGATGGGACGTCATTCATACAGATTGAAAAGCAAATCCATGTCATTAATTTGAATCGAGTCGGAGAGCGTCGCAAAGGCGAGAAGCGTGATTTATTTTAACGATGTGAGAATATTTTCATATTCAAACATATTGAAACAATTTTAATGACGCGACGCGCTGAAAAGTTCAAGAGCCTCGACACACAATGACAGGTTGAAAGCTTGCTGCCTGGAAAATTGACGCTTTGCCGAACACAACGCCTACATACATACGCCCATATATATCATCGGGTCTGTGGTGCTATGGGAAACATCGTCGACTTCTGGAACGGATTTCACTGGTTCGATTCCCAGTACGATCAGCATTTTTTTAATCGATATATCCATTCTGTCCGAAATTATGGGTGTTCTTTAGAGGGGTCTGCACCGTAATTTTAAAATTCTACCAGGCCCGAACCCGAAATGAGGTTTTTTGGCTGAAGTCGTGAAAAACTTTTGAAATGTTTGAACTTTTTATTTATGCATTTATCTTGTAAACTTTGGCTATTAGCCGAATTGGTTGGTTGATTTTTAATTGAATAACATAAACTGGAAAGTTAGAAAAAAACCGTTGCAAATCGTCGTATTTTTGGTCGATTATGGAGTCTAGTTTTTAGTCAACGCTCGAGTCGTATTTTTTTAACGATTCCACAGCCCTGTTAGTGTGTTATTCCTTCTCACTCTAATAGAGAATAAAAAGAGCGTCTCAACTAGAAACTCCAATTCGAGTATCGAGTACACGATACTCAAGAACACTCGTAAATTTTCTCGATATCAAGTATTTTTCAAAATACTCGAGTAATACTCGTAATTTATAAATGAACATTTATTTCCAAATTTTATTTATTTATTTTTAAAAAATATATATAATGTATAACCGTTGCGTTCAACTGAGTCTTACGCGTGGATTTTATTCCAGATAATATTTTTTATCGGCAGTTTTTTCTACTGCGGGAATAATAAAAACAAAACTTCGAACCAATTTAATATTTGTGACGTTTAATTCTCTACTATTTTTGAAATAAATGTATGAATGAAATTTTATATACACAATTTTTAATCAACAATATATATTTTGTTAATAAAATTTACTACTCGATACTCGAGTAGTTGAGAAGAAAATACGTTTCAAAAAACACTGCCGCGGATCATAATGAAACGATATAATAATTATTGTTAACGTCACCTCGTTTCAACAAAATGTCGGACAGGCGTGACGCATTTTCCTTGTTACGGCTCCCTTAATGCCCGGCACTGTGCAAACGTAATTGTTTTGCACGTAGGTACAATGCGAAGTGTTTACCGTAGATTTTACTGTCCCGACTGGTCTGTGAATAATCATTTAATGATGCGGCAAGCTTGACATAAAGGTCAGACGGAAATTTTCTTCAGATTAAGTGAACTACGGTCAACTCTACAAAGCTTCATAGCGCTTGGATTCGTTGGTTGAATTTTCATGTGCTCCATTATAACACGATGGAAAAATAGCAAAGTATTTTTTTTAACTATGTCCGCTCCCAACTTGAAACATATGAACTCCTCACAGAGTTTATCACAACATATATTTTTCTACGAGAACTGCTTGTTACTCAGTTGCTCAACCTGTAGGATGATGAGTTCCACGGAAAATCGCACACAAAATCTACGACTTAATATGAAAACATAGCATGTACAAGGACGCACGTGTCAAGGTCACATTGTAATAAACAGGTGAAACACTAGATTTTGCACGTACACTATGTAAACAACGCGCTGTTAATTATGTTTTGACATAATTATGTCCGTTTATAGAGTCCCAAAAATATTCTATACAAATATTAATATGGAAAGGATACGAAGACTCGGACAGGACTAGTGGTTAGCTAATCGCTCTCGCTATGCGTCGCTCTTTGGGATAGGAGAGGTGGGAACGGATTATCAACAACACAAAAACTCATGCCTTTGAACAGATTTATCGACGGAAAAAATCCGCTCGCACCGGGAATAGAACCCGGGTGGTTCGACACGCAAGCCAAGAACGTTGACACAACGGAGAAAAAATATGTATAAATGTAGTTGACGGCTGTTTCGCCTTATGCCCTCGTTAAAAACCATGTTTGAATATGGATGATGATTTATCTTGTCATCGATTACAGGCAACCATGGGCTAAAATCCCTGACATCTATGGGGTTTTGATGTTGTTTTTATGAGAGGAATGGATACTTGATGGTGGTGGCACTAATGGCAATAATGGCAATAACCACGCGAATTTATTTTTACAATTAAAAACAGATACAGTGGTCTCGAGAGTATAAAACGATTAATCAGCGATGTGCGAAACCGGTCCTTACCTTTATCAGAATATACGTGGTAATAAATATTATAAAATGTATTTTTTATTTATTAAAAAATAATGCATTTTCCCGAAGAATTGACACTTAACACCTTCAAAGTGATTAATGTACGAAGTAAACATACATTCTGAAAAAGATCATGACCGATTTCGTTCATCGCGAGAATTTTTAACTGTTGATAATTCTCACAGTCCTGATCTTAATCAGAATACATGTTGAAATAGTAATGAAAGAGTAGTAATATAAAATTTGTTTTTATTTATTTAAAATCCTTTTTACCAAGAATTGAAAGCTAGAATTTACTATTTTACTGTGAGTGCTTACAAATGTAAATATGATCTTTTGTCATTGAATATTTTACCCATTGTCCAACACATTAAGGTTGTTCATCAACGAAGTGATTACATTCGGAACCCTTTCCCTAATTTTACCCATTTCTCTTAAGTCAATGTGTAACCAACTGACTCAAATGGTATAGAAGCAATGTAAAGTATTTGCAATATTTAATGTATCTCTATCAAACGCCTCATGAATAATATTTAATCGACCAGCTCGGCGCCTAAAGCATAAACAAGTAGTCTGATTACATAACTATGAAATAAAGATATCAGGAGTACTCGTTACTTCTCATATTACAATAATTTTGTTCAGTATTTGAAATATTTTTTCCAATCGCATTTAACATGATAGGTGCCGGTTAGGACCACGTCTCAAGTACTGCGTGGAAACACGCGCATTTTGTAAGGCCGGCCCTACAAGCACGGAATTGTTTGGCGTGTAAACACAGCCGCGGCATGGAAGAGATTAATATAATAAGTCGGAAAAAGTAATGTTTTACATTTCAAATTAGTATTTCGGGATTGAACTTTATGCTCTCTTTCTTGTACATAAAATATTGGTCACTTTTTAAGTGTCAACTGTAACTTCTTGGTGTCAATTGACAATGCTCAGGATGAGCGAAACTGATACTGATTTTTGTCAAAATATATTTGACTACTATACAATGTGTTTTATTTATTTATTATCGGGTGAATGATTCCAATGAATGAGTTAAAAACCGTAAAATTTATAACTCAATATCACTTTTAAGGTGGTCACTGTCAAATCTTGGTGGAGCATTGTATAAAAAAAGAATTTACAACGACATATTTAAAAATAATAAAACATTTTTTGTACTCCACATGTACAATTCAACAGTTTGTTGTTGTTGATCAAGACCAGTTTCGCTCATCGCAAGCATTGCCAACTGACATCAGTACAGCGTGTTTTATTTATATAAATTTAACTGTTGAAATAATGAAAACTTTATGAATATTGTAAATAGTTAGTCCGGTCCGTGGCGCAGTGTCAAAGTTGTTGGCTTGCGTGCCGGACCGCCCGGGTTCGATTCCCGGTACCAGCGGATTTTTCAGTCGATAAATCTGTTCAAAGGCATGAGTTTTTGTGTTGTTGATAATCCGTTCTTTCCCACCTCTCCTATCCCAAAGAGCGACGCATAGCGAGAGCGATCAGCTAGCCCCTAGTTCCTGTCCGAGTCTTCGTATTCTTTCCATGCCCTTACTGTCTTTGAAAAGGAGAGGATGAGCAACTGAGTAACAAACAGTTCTTGTAGAAAGTATATATGTTGAGATAAACGCCGTGAGGAGTCCACATGCTCCAAGTTAAAGAGGCCATGCGGAAGTTAAAGAAAAATAGTTAGTGCGTAGTCTGTTTAAATAAATGGAACACATTTATGTTTTTTTTACGCTGTAATACCTGAAATAGTGTCCTTGTTAAAAATCGGGTGTATAAATAAACGAATACTCGAGTCTTAGGATCAAGGTACATCTCTAAATACGGGATTGTTCCGGTTCGCAAACGTCCTTTTCTGTCCGTAGCTTTTGTTGACGGCATCTGCTTTATGGATACATAGCCCCAGCTAATATTTTATGCAATTGGCTTATGGGGTTTGTCAAATGGAAAGTGGGACAGCGGAAAATTTTCATCGCAATCTGATACTAGCTGTGTAATTATATTAAGAATTTTTTTATTCCACTACCGCGTGACACTGTCGTCATGTCGGAGTAAACCAATTCGATGTTTTTAGTTCTGACCGAATTTACTGTTATAAATTTCTTGTTTCATTTTCAATTTTCCATTTTTGTCAACTATTGTCCTAAATACTTAAATGCATAACCATTTTCGCTCTTCAGTAATGGATAAATAACCGGTTCGATTTTTAGACCGGTTTCCATTTGATGGAATTAAAACAGTTCAAAGTCCATCCTATTGTCCTAAATACTTTCAATTTTATTTTACTAGTCACTTTTAATTTAGGTTGTTTTCACTGTCATAAATACCACTGTTTTATTGTAATAAACACCTTAATAAAACATTTTAAGTACTTATTTCACATAAAATTTATTGGATCAGGACCGGTTTCGCTCATGGCGAGCATTTGACGTAATAGCTTGCATTGCTAAGAGGTCTTGGCAATGCAAGATGCTTCGCGGGCCGAATCCGGCCCTCTCCGAATCCTAGATTGCTGTATCCAATTGTAATCTTATGAATCTAATTGGATTCCAATAATAATTTATTTGTCATCCGGCCCGCCAAGTTTTTAAAAATTTCAATCCGGCCCGTACCTCAAAAAGTCCACACTGTCAATACTTGGCGGAATGGCATTATAATAAAAATAATAGCACATTTTCTGTACTAACTCCACATTCAATTTCTTAGATTAGGACCGGTTTCGCTCATGGCGAGCATCAGTTTGAGATTTTCAGTTTTTTTATACTTTGAAAAGGGCGCACGAAAATAGCTAAGTGGGCGCATATGTGACCGCGGGCAGTGACGGCTGGCGACGGGGTGTTGGGGGGTGCAAAGGAAGATTCAACCGTTTTTGCAAGAGTTCTTTCCTATTTATTGGATTTTAAAACACTTCTATAGCATGGACTTTCAATTCAGATGTTCGCAATACCAACTGTTTCTCTTCCGTAGTACGGAAAAATATTTGAATCTTCCTTTTGCAACCCCCAACACCACGTAACCAGCCGTCACTGACCGCGGGCATAGGGGTTAGAGCCCCTGGAATAATCGATCAGAAATAGGGCAGATGTGTGTCTTTAGATATTCTGCAATGCATCACGTATAAACTTTCGCGCATGATGAATTGAAAATGTCATTCATTTATGTGGCTGTATTATTGTGAGAAAAGTTGAAACGAGTTCGCGAAAGTCACAGAATGATATTTCAACTTTTGCGCTCACAATGGGACCACAATGGCGCCGAAAACAAAGCGGGTAATCCATTTTGGTGGCGCTGACAAAGCCATACGGAAAATATGACATTATAAACTAAGTCATAAAAATTTTCCGAATGAAAAAGCGACGGATCATACGCCGTCACGCCCATTTGTTATTATCGAAATTAAATAGAGCATTTTTATTCTCACGAATTTTTAAAATATTTTATGCCCTAATAAATTGACTAATAGTGTTTTTTTTTCATTGGCAAGTAGAGCAGGGCCAATATCATTTATTTTTCAACTCAGCGCTGTTTGTGATGTTTTTTCCCGTCGAGTTGATTTCAAGTGATATTGAAGAATATTACCGTGCTTATCACATCGTTACATTACTTTAAAAGGGTTCTAATTGTCATTTTTGCCAAAAATTACCATTTGGTCGGAAAAGCTTGTATTTACCGCATTCTATCATATATAAGAAACTAGTATTGCTACCCGGCGTCGCTCGGACTAAGCGACCAATAATTATTTAATGTTATATCATTCGACATAATTATATCACAAAATCTAACATCCAAAATAGAGTTAAAATAAAATCACAAACTTTATTTAATTTGATGACAACCCCATTCTCGCCCATTAAAATGTCCAAATTCAAGGAAAAAATCTAATTTGCTGTCAAAGAAATGTCAAATAATACCTTCACGTAAATAATAAACATTATTATTAATAATAAAAGCCGGGAAAAGTTCAGTAGAAGACTAGTTTATTACATTTTGACTAAATGTCTTCGCCGATAAAAATTTTAACATATTTTTATTCATATTCGTTTTTATGGCAACTTAATGACCAACAATGCAAAAGGGAATTACAGACATACATACATACGCCGTTTCGGTTTTATATATAAGATTCAGAATTATCTATGGTTGAATAACGGAGTTAGCAGAATCCCAGAGTTGCACTGCATCTGCACACTTTTTATTTAATTTATTTGACAATGTTCTAAGATTGTCATCATTAGATCTTTAAAATCATTATTTCTCAGCAAGAGTTTTGAATATGCTTAATATCAGTAATTTAAAACATTTTTACATAAAGCGATATCTCCGCTTTAACAAAATTCCAATTCCCTTTGACCTTTGACAAAGTTCCCAGTGTTCTTATCAACACATGTGGCTTACTAAATGACTATAAAATCCCATACAAACTACGAGTTATTCTTTCATAAACCGTTTCCAAGCTATTATTTTCAACTATTGTAAACTGTATCTATACAAAACAAATAAAAAAAATCATAACGATAAAGTAATTTTTGATTGAGTAGGCAATTACTTGGTAGAACTCCATTATAATACGGTAAGAAAAATAACAATGTATTTTAGTTCTACATAAATTATTTTATATATTTGTTGATAGCTATTTCGTCTTACGCCTTCGTCAGAACTATGTTTTAAACGTTTTTTTTTTTTTTTTTCCTACCTTTACTTTCCTACTGAAACTATATGTGGAGTCCGCTAGGCGGGCTCCTAGTTTCCTGGCTATTTTTGTTGCTAGGGTGGATACAGACTAAGTCTTTGTTTCCCTTTCCCGCATGTAAGCTAGCTAAGTATTGACTTTCTAAAAGATTCTGTCAGCTGAGGGCTTTGTGTGGGGAAAACACTTAAGAAAAACCCCTTACGAGAATGATTGTCTTGGAATCATTAAAAAAATTTCAATTCTTACTAGGAATTGCTCGTAATGTTTACGTAAACTTGAGGAGTTTACTTGTTCTTATAGTAGACATGCCCAGTCCCTAACTGTTACTAAATCGACGAGCCTAGCTCGTAGCTTAAAATGTATCTCTTAGGGCGTTAGTTTAGAAGCTGGCAGTGCTGCTGGCTTCTTCCACGCTTACCTCCACTTGTTTTAAACGTGCATTAGAGATAGCTTATATACCTAGGCTGAATGGGGTACACCATACATCCCCTCTCTGCTCAACCATCCCACCCTCACATTTTTTTTTCCATGTGGGGTTGGGATGGTTGAGCAGAGAGGGGATGTATGGTGTACCCTATCTAGCCTAGGTAAATATATAAGCTATCTCTAATTCACGTTTAAAACATTGTTCTGACGAAGGCGTAAGCCGAAATAGCTATCAACAAATATATAAAATAATTTATGTAGAACTAAAATACATTGTTATTTTTCTTACCGTATTATAAAGTAATGGTATTGTATAAGTGTCTAACCTTCCGTGTCCTTCCTATATCATAGACAAATACCTGACGGTTGTCTATTAACCTGGACTATCGCGGATAGTCCTTATTCTACATACAATTAGAAACTCATTTGACTCGACTTATCAAGTCAACGCAGACCTCTGAAAGTGAAATCATACACGTTCTTATCATATATCAAACCTTTGATAAGAAGAGGACGTAACAGTACGTAACACAAAAATCCAGTTCGTAGTTATGAACAAAATGCGATATCATGTGCTGAAAAATGGCATATTGTGTTATTGACATATTGTGTTATTGAGTATCTAAAGCTCGCAGAAGCTCTTCTAAGCTAGTTGTTAAGGCTTTGTCAACATAACGACAAACCAATAAAGGCAAACAACGGCGCAATACAACGAAGGCCGCGAGGCAAATGCTCGGAAGCGCGAATCGTATTTTATTTTCACGTTGTGAGGAACATTTTGAAATATTGCTTTTTATTAAATATTCTCAGACTGCCATATCCGTTTGTTTTGTAAAAGTTTTTATGTGACGTCATAAAGTGAAATATTCACGGCATTGCCTTCTATTGTGGAATGTCAGACCAAGTGGTCGAGTGTCAACGTCGTTGTGTTCGGTTGCATTTAGAGACTCCAATTATTCGACATCTCAACTGCTTGAATATCGAATACACTCAAGTATTTAGCTTCAGATGCACCAAAATATATATTATTTATTCAAATTTGTGTATTTAAATAGAGGATCAATTAATAAATAAGCTTATTTAATTTCATTAATACATTTATTTCAATTCATAAAATATATATTTCAAAAATGAGAATTAAACGTTCAAATTTGAAATTGGTTCGAAGTTTTGTTTTTATAATTCCCGCTGTAGAAAACACTCTCTGTTCTGTTGTGAACGTCGGTTTTTTTTTTGATTAAATGTTTTATAGTCTGCTGTTTAAATCATTCCATTTTTTAATAAGTATATATATTTTATTTAATAAGTAAATAAACTTTGGAATTAAATCTTCTTTCATAAATTACGAGTATTACTCGAGTATTTATCAAAATACTCGAGTATCGAATGATTGAAAAATGGACGAGTATTCTCGATACTCGAATTGGAGTCCTAGTTGCATTTCAGTAATGGCCGTTTCGCAAATTAGTTTTTCTTTATATAGATTTCTTGATTTTTGTTCTTTTGACTGGATGCATGGATATATAATATTTAAAATCATCCGATGCTAAAGATGAAAAGTAGCCATTGCGGGCTATCTTACCACTTATCCTGTTCTTTCTCTGTCCTTCTATCCCTACTCTCTTCGCACGAAGAGAACTTGAGAATCTTCATAAAAGGTAATTTTTGTCGAAAAATCTTACTGCTAATAAAGAACTGTACTAATATATATTACTACCGCTATGAAGACGGTATTTTGATTTGTTGGCAAGACACGGATACACAATTAGATACATTTCTAAATAAGGCTAACTCTATACACAAGAAGATTAAATTTACACTCACTAGAGATATAGGTAGACCATTACATTAATTTTCTAGACTTAACCATCACTAGAGTAGAGAATGGACATATATTCAAAATTTTCAGGAAACCAACCTTCTGTGACACTACAATTCACGCCAGGTCGCTCCATTCATGGAACCATAAAATTTCAGCATACAATTCCATGATACATAGATTGCTATCTGTACCTATGAGTCAGATTAATTATGCCAGGGGGGGCAAACTTTTCGGATAGAGGGCCAATTCCAAAAATTCAAAATGAGCAGCGTGCCGCAAGTAAAATACCATATTTAGATATACACCCGATCGTTTTTTTACCTGATACATTGGTTTCAAAACGTGGCGCACCTAAACAAAATCGCAGAAAAAAGTATCCAAAATACAAGAAAAAACAAAAATTGTTTTTCAAATTCGACCTAAAAAATTTTTTTTGCATAAAAATATACCCAAAAATTTCCATTTTCATTCAAAAATAATATTTCTATATTCAGTTCGTTTTAATTATTGTGAATTTAAAATATTTGGACGTCTGAAGTGCATTTATTTGACATAGTAACTCCTGTGATAAAATTTACGACCGGGAAACGTGCTATTCAACGAATTTTATAAATGCATTGTGCTAAAATAAGTGTCAGAGCAGAGTCACCAATAATATCGCATGAGTTTGCGCACCATTTTTTCTGTAAAAAGAAAAATCGCATACCTACGAATATATCACGGTGCCGTCCAAAAAATCACGTAAAATCGAAATCACTGAAAAAAATCGTTTAAAAAGAGGACCGGGTGTACCAGGGTATGGCCATAGTATAACTCCTTTGAAATAGAACCATTTATAAACGATGGCTTGACGTCAATCATTTTGAACTATTTTTAATCTTAATTTAACATGGTTAATATTTAACAAAAATTAAAATTATCAACCATTTAAAAAATATTCCAAATCCCAGGACCAGTCCCGGGTATCCCGGAATCAACATTTTGGACCGAGATTGGAAACCCTATTTGAAACATATTGTTTATTGTACATATGATATGAATTTATACTCAATTACTAAAATAACTAGGTAGACGAAGTGAAGTGTAGAGAAAAGCATCGAAAAAGAATTGGTTACATAAAAGCGTTCATTTTGTTAGTAGTTTCAACAAAGATAGAAGAGTTATCTTGTCTTTGGTATTAAGGAAATAGCACTTTGAAGGAAGAGAAGAAAAGTGACATTTAAGCAACACTTAGTTTTGTTAATCTTACTTTTCAAATAACTTACCACTAACTAGAAGGGAAGTTATTATCGGTGGGATTTGATGATTTTCTTCTAGACCGTACCTGGAAAAAGGAAATTTAAAAACAAAATAAATATAAATAATATAAATCAAGAAAACTTTCAGAAGGATATTTTAGACAGCACAAACAACCATGCCTTCTAACAGAATCATTCAATCGACAGAAAAAATACTGCTTGGACTATGACCAATGTTCCGTCTAAATCACGGGTTCCCATCCATCGGTCGCGGCGGGCTTTCTGTGGGGTCATTAACATATACGGTCAAATAAAAAACATATTCGCTTTCATGCATCTTCGTCGTTTTTTTTACTAATTACTTAATGAAAAATGCCATTTTCAATTCCATCGGAATCGCGGGTCACATGGTTTTTATAAAAAGGGGTCGCCACCCGAAAAGGTTGGTAACCTATGCTCTAAGATGAGAGGTTAACTGCGCGGAAAATTCAAAGTTCGAGCAGGCCAATCAGGCAACAATCAGGCGACATAATTTCAATTACCAAAAAACTTCCGATGAAATGCATCATGAGGCTTTATATGCTACATATTGAAGTGGGAATGGAATAAAAAACAATTGTTAATGGCATGTTTTATTAAGTAATGCTTAAAAATAATAACACATTTTAAGTACCAACATCCCCATAAAAATCATCCACATAAAAAATGGAATATTTTATGTAGAATAAGTACTTAAAAATGTGTTCATATTTTGAGTATAATGCCATTCCACCAAGGTTTGGTTGTGAACACCTTAAAAGCCATAAGTATTGCTTCTCTATTTCGCGGATATTTTAGATATTTTTAGCAATATTTATGAATGCACAGAGGTGTTGAACTGCTGCACGGCCGCGCACGCACGCAGCTTAGAAGGAACATTGACTGAGACTCGAACACATGAGGTCCGTCACGGAAGCCAACGGCGTTGACCACTGCACCACGGGTACGGTAATTTTTACTAACAATATTAACTTTAACGATCTAATATTTACGCTTCATGCTTTTATAAATTTTAAGAAAGTCAACACAGATAGTCATTTAGGCCGAAATGAAAATAAAGCTAGTAAAATTTTGTTTTGGGAAAATCTTTTTTATTGTTAATTTGTTGTGCTGTTTGTCGTAAGGAAAATGGCGGAACGGGATAGGGGATGTTTGATGACGCAACGCTACCCGTCTCGTGACGTAACTGCTACCCCTGTGACGCAGGAGCCACGGGGACTCTTGTTAGAAAACATCCCTTAGCTCCTAGAAATCTTTCAATGCGAAGGCTAAACAAATCTTGGATGATAAATGTTTCGTTAAATTTAATATTGTTTTCTTGTAATCTCGGGTGAAATTATAATATGATAACATTTGAAATGAAAACGTCATATGTGAGTTTTCCGTATTACAAATTTTATTAAAGACTAGTATTGCTACCCGGCGTCGCTCGGACTAAGCGACCAATAATTATTTAATGTTATATCATTCGACATAATTATATCACAAAATCTAACAATTAAAATAGAGTTAAAATAAAATCACAAACTTTATTTAATTTGATGACAGCCCCATTCTCGCCCATTAAAATGTCCAAATTCAAGGAAAAAATCTAATTTGCTGTCAATGAAATGTCAAATAATACCTTCACGTAAATAATAAACATTATTATATTAATAAAAGCCGGGAAAAGTTCAGTAGATGACTAATTTATTACATTTTGACTAAATGTCTTCGCCGATAAAAATTCAAACATATTTTCTTTCATATTCGTTTTTATGGCAACTTAATGACCAACAATGCAAAAGGGAATTACATACATACATACATACGCAGTTTCGGTTTTATATATAAGATATATCTGAAATCGTTTAGCTTAACTTACAAACATACGCATTTACATATATAATCCTGTTGCTGAGCGGCTTATGCTGAAGTATATTGTACAAATACATAATAGAAAAAACTTAAGCATTGACTTTTCAGTTGCTTAATGGATTTGTAACCAACTTATAAGTTTACCATTCTAAATACTAATACTGTCAATTCTTGGTGAAAATCCATTGTTGTATTTTTTATTTTTATTAACCATGCCGCTCCTAGCCTGGATCATATCGACTCTTCACGGACCTTTATCTCAACATATATTTTTTCTTTGAGAACTGCTTGTTACTCAGTTGCTCAACCTCTTTTTTAAGAGAATGTGGATTGAAAGGATACGAGGAAACGGAAAGGACTAGTGGGAAGGGATTTTCAACAACAAACACACACCCATATCTTAGAACAGAATCGATTTATCGACTGAAAAATCTGCTCGTACCGGGAATCGAACCCGGACGGTCGGGCACGCAAGCCAACAACGTCGGTCACTGCGCCACATTGTTAAAATGAGAACACATATTGGAAATAAATAACGCTTTTATTTTTGACAAATCAATGCCGAAATTTTCGGGATAATGTTTGCTAATCCCGGTATTAATCAAGTATTGAAAATCTTCGGGATCACGGTATTAGAAAGTCCTTAGTCATGATCCAAATAAATTTTATATGAAAAAAATAAAAAAACACTTTCTCTACATTAATCTTCTGCACTCCTCAATATAATATTTTTTTCCTTCCGATAACTCCTATACAGAATTGAGAAGTTGACTTATATAAAAAATTCGAGTATTTATTGGCACAGTTAAACAAAATACCGAAAAAAATACCACATTATGACACCATACAAACATTAACTGATGCCACAAGCGGTTTTCGAAATAAAGATAATATACAATTACAAATAAAAAATTATGGCGCGTTACCTATACGATTTCAAACTCAACTCGACAAAGGAGTTATAGAAGTGAATATTTAATTATGTTTTTGACATGCATACATTCAACAGATATTTTTAAAACTTGTATTTTTGACCTTCCTTTCTTATGATACATGTCGTGCAAAAGTCTAAGCGGTGGACGTATAATAAAACTCCCAAAAGAAATAGTTAGGCTTTAGATAAATTGGATGTGTGATGTGGCAGAACATCCGAACGTCGTTGTCCATCTACTCCTGCCACGTCAGTTGGTTTTCCCCATAAAACAATTTCCCGATAAGGTCACGGGGTCGGGAAATCCCAAAAGGCTCGGATCAAGGCGAGTCTGAGCAACTTACAGAAAGTCTTATTTTACAGCACATAACTCTATAACATAATTCCGACTTCGAAAACATCGCATAATTCCCATATGGATAGAAATGAAATTTTGTTTCTTCGCTGCACATTTTTAGTGTCAATTGCAACCAAAAGCTGTGCATTTTCTTCTTTACTAAAAATACAGCTTCAATCTTCCTCAGTATTTATCTGAATTTTTATTTACTTATAACGGCAGTAAGTATGCCTGTTCCACAGTTCACAGTATTCTTGGCTTAGAATTACACTGTTTTATTTTATTTATGTTACGGTTTGAACGGCATGATGCCTCTGAAAGAGGTGAAACACGTGTCACAGTTAGTAACACAATACGTGGAATAATCTAAGTTATTTTTAATTTTATATGGCAACTAGCTGTATCCTGCGCGCGTTGCTACGCTAGCAACTAAATTAAATTTGAAGGAAAGACAGTACACAAATATTCAATTCAATTTGCATGTATTCAATACTCTAGAAATTTGTAAAAATTCGATATCAATTTTTGGGTGGAGGGGGGTTGTTTGGTGGCGTGGGGTTTGGGGGGCGTATGGAGGGGTATGCCAGAAACTTTCGAGGAGTGAACTCGAAAAACTCGTAAAGGTTAAAATAAAATTGGGGGGTGGAGGTTGGGGGGTGGTTGGGGGGAGTGGTTGGGGGAAGTGGTTGGTAGACCAGAAACCATTGCGAGAGTGTACTCAATAAATTTTTAAAGTTTCACATCGATCGGTCGAGCGGTTTAGTAGTCCATAGCGGAAATATAGACAAGAAAACATTCATTTTTATATATATAGATAGATAGATGTTGTATATATTGATTTTATTGGCGTTTAATTTATAGAACTCTCTGATAACACGGTGAAAAAATAGCGATGTACTTTAGCGCTACAAAAATTATATAATATATATTTGATAGCTATTTCGGCTTGCGCTCTCGTCAGAACATACATAGTTCTAAAATATATTGCTATACTTTCTACACTTAGATTAAGCTACCAGTAATCTACCTATGCAATTACGTATCCATAAAGAAAAGTATCTCGATTTTTTATGGTTTTGAATTATGAATCCCACTAGATACAAAATAGTTATCTCAATTGATGAATTAAATACGAAGACGTTTCAATGCTTATTAAATCACTTTCTTGTTCATAGCTAAACTAAACCTTAAAACAACACATTAGAATAAATAACATCAGTTGATAATGCTCGCCATGAATTGAATTGAAGCAGATTACTAGAAAAATAGAATATAAATAAAATGTTGAAGACCTCTTAGCAATGCAAACTAATACATACTTATCTGTTGACAATGCTCGCCATGAGCGAAACCGGCACTTATCAAATAAATTTTATGCGGAATAAGTACTAAAAATGTGTTGTTATTGAATATTTAACAAATAAATCAGATTTACTTTTAAGGTGTTCACTGTCAATATTTTGTGGAAAAGCATTATAATAAAAATAATAATACATTTTTAGTACTTTTTCCACATAAAATTTATTTGATCAGGACCGGTTTCGCTCATGGCGAGCATTGTCAACAGATAAGTATGTATTAGTTTGCATTGCTAAGAGGTCTTCAACATTTTATTTATATTCTATTTTTCTAGTAAACTGCTTCAATTTATTTGCTCAGTTGTTTTACCAATTGTTTGTCATACATACCTTGTTTTTCTTACTTAACTTTTGTATAAATATCACTGTTTTATTGTATTCCTTATCGGTTGTCAATGCTCCCCATGAGCGAAACCGGTCCTGATCAAATAAATTTTATGTGAAAAAGTACTAAAAATATATTATTATTTTTATTTTTTAAATAAATCAGAGAGACAAATAATCGTAAATAAAGAAATCGTATTTGATGAAAAATGGGTAAAATTGATTACTGTTGAAACCTGTTTTTTGACTATCCTGAACAATGAGTAAGGTTCTTCTGCTTCTAAGAGGCCGATATATAATAAGCTTTGGTAACCAAACGAGGTAAAATACGGCGCATTTTAATAATTAAATACAGATAAAGAGTTTCTTCTGAAGACTTTGTGTTTTATATCGTTCTTTAGCCGTTAGTATCACAAATAAAACGATGCGCAGTGTAATTTGCACTGCTGTGCGATATTTCATACCCTTTGGCATTTATATCGAAGCCATATCACACTTTTTCCTCTACACAAGAAACTCAGATTATTGTCGACATTACACGCTTGAATAAATAAATGAAAGACGAGATAT
This sequence comes from Himalopsyche kuldschensis, assembly GCA_028554975.1. Lineage (NCBI taxonomy): Eukaryota > Metazoa > Arthropoda > Insecta > Trichoptera > Rhyacophilidae > Himalopsyche > Himalopsyche kuldschensis. The sequence goes on from JAHFWI010000005.1 coordinate 7,962,292, forward strand.
AAACAATACTCAATCATGCGAGATTATGCCTTTAATCGACCTTTTTACATTATATATTAATTACTATACTGAAAGATGTTCATTATTACAATGGTATGATCTTGTTTTGTTTTTACTATCCTGTATTTCATTATTAGGTTCAGTTTATCTACATATATACATCTAGTCTAAATTCTAACAAATCATAAAATATCATACATTTTAAGAGCTATTTTTGCTTTTGTTATTTATATATTACAACTGTCAACGGACCCAACAGCAAGACAAAAGTCACATGGATTTGTAATGCAGTTAATTTCAAATTGACCTCAGTTGCTCAACCTCTATTTTTCGAAATGAGAAGACTGGTGGTTAGATAATCGCTCTCGTTATGTTCCGTTTTAAGAGTCGGATGTGTGTGTGATGAGGGCTTTTATAAAACACAGATGTCAGCTCCCGGAAACTCCGCAGCCAGAGCCAATGACATTGTCACTCGACGGGTCTGTGTTGCAGTGGTCAAAGCCGTTGGCTTGCATGTCGGACCTCATGGCTGCTGTACGAGAAGAATTATCTTGAGAAGACTGGTGGTTAGATAATCGCTCTCGTTATGTTCCGTTTTAAGAGTCGGATGTGTGTGTGATGAGGGCTTTTAGAAAACACAGATATCAGCTCCCGGAAACTCCGCAGCCAGAGCCAATGATATTGTCACTCGACGGGTCTGTGTTGCTGTGGTCAAAGTCGTTGGCTTGCATGTCGGACCTCATGGCTGCTGTACGAGAAGAATTATCTTCATTCTTCGATTCTGCTCGAAGGTATGGGTGCTTGTCTTGTCTAATTCCTTTCCACCCATCCGATACTATTAGTGGAGCGTAGAGAGAGTGACAAACTAACCACTAGTCCTGTCTTGGCGTTATCTTTCCAATCCCTACTGTCATAGAACTAAATAGAGCTCGAGCGATTGATGAACAAGTATTTCTGATACTTGTATTAAACGTATATTTGGTTAACATTTGGAGCGGAAATGGATTAAATTAAAATATATACTTATAGACTGGTCATTTCATTTGAAGAAGAGTTAACAATTCACAGAGGTTCATTTCAGATGTAAAATTCACCATATTGCAATTGTCTGTGTGGATCAGATTTAGAAACAAAATTCGCCTATTAAAATAAAACATTAGATGTGTGCGCAAAATGGCGTGTAATGTTTTTGAAATTTTAGATTATATCATTATCGTCTGAAGACACATTATCTAAATACTTCCTCAAGGAGGCCATATCTTCACATTGCAAGCGGATATGGATTAAAAAAATACCCCTAAAGAAGGAATTTATTTGCGCACACGAAATTTCATATTGAATACAAATAGTTCATCTCATCATCATCATCTGTCAACTGGATCTTGTATGGATGTAGGCCAAGATCTTTTCGCAAAATTCGCCACAATGACGTCACAGAAATGCCCAATTGTTGAGAACGTCATGTCAGTGACTCATTTGGGTCATCAAGAACAGATGCTCTAGCGGCGGCAATATTTTCCTCACTTCGTGCATTTCTTTGTCTCACTGGCACTGGAACATTATGTAGCGACAATGTGCTTTCAAATTTTTGCACCAAACGTTGAATTGTTGATGTGGCAGGCAAGTGATGACGACGATAAAATGGTCGTAATGCTCTTAAAGTTGCGGTGAGCGAACGCGAATTTTGGTAGTAGATTTGAATAATTTGCAAGCGTTGCTCCGGTGTGTACCGCTCCATGATGATTTTCCAACTAAGTACGAGTGTTAACCTTAAAAAAAAATTGGGCGTCAAAACGTCAAAAAGTACGAGTGTTAACCTCAAAAGTTTGAGCGTCCCTATTGAAATACCCTTTATATTCGACTCTTATTTTTAGCATTGAAAAGTATTTAAAATTTCATATTCTTTATGGTCTCACATTGACAGTTGTATTTTTTACGAAAGCGAAATAAAAAAGTCTCTCTCTCTGTTACTTTCAACTAAAGGTAAAGGTACCCATTAAATTTCCACTGAAGTCTATAGCCGTTATCGAAACCTGAAGATGATTCATCTTCGAGTCGCCTATGAATATTTTTCAATTTTTATTTCCGATAAGCGTTGCCAAGTTGACATTATCTATAATGGGTAAAACATTTCTCTCATTTTTTGTGTTGCGGTGAAAAATGTGCTTCTCGAAAATAAATTTGCGAAAGAATAAATGATAAATTATGGATATACATATGGTCACGGGACAGAATCCCAATCCTCTCGAGCTAAGCTCAAAACCTTTATACATACTGGCTTATAATTTTATGTTTTGACTTTACTCTTTGAGTTTTTGTGGATTATTATAAAATGTGGAATCAAAATGATTAAATCGGAAGAATATTACTGATTATTGTATGAGTTCTGAAAGAAGAATTTGTTTATTAATATCAGCCTATAATAATATTATTCTTTTCAATTAAACAAATAATAAACTTATGTGACGTATGTGTCTCTATCTGTATAATATTATTATTTGTGTAGTTTGTGGTTGAATTTTTGCATTTTTGCTTCTATAAATTAAAACAACTCGATTTCATACTTATTGCGAAGTATTATTTAGGATCTTCTATTATAATAAATTTTAAAATTAAAGACGAAACATTTCAAAAAAAATCGTATGCCTTACATTCATTTCATTTTATGTGCTTATTATTCATAAATCTTTGCAAAATTCCGTCCCGTGACCATATATCCATAATTTACCGAATAAACTGCAGAAACGGAGGAAAATACACAGATTCCACAAATTTTACCTTTTCCACTTAGTCATTACATAAATTAATTAATAATAACTCGTATAGACATTTCGTGGCGCAGTATCAACGATGTTGGCTTGCGTGCTGAACCGCCCGGGTTCGATTCCCGGTACGAGCAGATTTTTTCAGTCGATAAATCTGTTCAAATGCATGGTTGTTTGTGTTGTTGAAAATCCCTTGCCACCTTTCCCATCCCAAAGAGTGACGCATAGTGACAGCGATTAGCTAATCACTAGTCCTATCCTAGTCCCTCGTATCCTTTCCATCCCTACTCTCTTCAAAAAAAAAAAAAAAGGTTGAGCAACTGTTTAACAATCAGTTCTCAAAGAAAAAATATATGTTAAGATAAAGCTCCATGACGAGTCCATATGCTCCAAGTTAGGAGCGGCATGGTTGATAAAAAAATAAATTATACAACAATGGATTTTCACCAAGAATTGACAGTATAAGTATTTAGAATGGTAAACTTATAAGTTGAACAATCTCTGTACGACCCGCTTTCAGGATCTTGCGGCCTAGAAGAGATCCTTTTGTCATTGGTTACAAATCCATTAAGCAACTAAAAAGTCAATGCTTAAGTTTTTTCCATTATGTACGAGTGTATATGCTCCAAGTTGGGAGCGGACATGGTTAAAAAATTGACATTTATTTAGAAATTTATCATAAATGTATATTATACTTTTATTTATTTTCATTGATTCTTCTTTCACATACATATATTATGAAAAGAAAGACCAGTTTCGTGACATCGTGAGAATTTTAACTGATCTTGGATTGAAAATTATTTCCACATTAGACGTGATTTAAATTATTGACAATATCATTTCATTTATGTATGATTACCTGAAAATTCTTTTTATTTTTAATACGCCATATTGTTTCAAATAAACTTGTGTTTCCATTAAAATTTCATCTACAGAAACATCCATACCTTCAAACAAAATCAATAAATTTACTGTAAAAATGAAGCTCTTGCTGGAGGTTAAGTCCGTGAAGTCCGTTACGGAAGCCAACCACTGCCACTGCACCTCGAACCCCACCATAGAGGCTAGCGAAATATGGAAATCACTAATTCATATCGAATAAATTTGCTTTTTATGAAAGAATTGAGCCAAGTCTTAAAATGGTGAATCAGTCACATTTTCACTCCGTTTTTTTTTGTGGAACTATCTCAATATTTTAACATTGCGTGGAAGCTTACTACATAAATGGATCGAAGAAAAAATTTTGTGGAAATAATGGTTGAAATAGTTTTATAAAAATGGTGAAATTAGTTCACCGCTAAAATATATCATTTGAACCCTTGAGAAGTGAATTGAGCCAAGTAGAAAAATTATGAAACTTTTGTAGTAACTCTTTCTTTCTTATTGATTGATTGTATTGATTGAGTAGAAATTTACTTGGGCGAGAACTCCATTATAATACTGTAAGAAAAATAAAAATGTATTTTAGTTCTACATAAACTATTTTATATATTTGTTGATGGCTATTTCAGCTTACGCCTTCGTCAGAACTTGTATTTCTCGCATTCTTTCAGTGTATTTTTTATAATTTCACTTAAATTGTAGGATATTTTAAGACCTGGAGAATATGATAATGCATCTAACTATCTTTTTACAAAACTGCCATTCAGCTCACTTAAATTCTCAGGGGCGCATATAATATACTGACTATTTACGAGTATTTGTTTGCAGGCAGTTAAATTTAAAAAAAATGTCTATCGTACTTTAATATTATGGGATAAAATACTTTTTATATTACAATATAATTACGAACTATTTTATCGACTTAACATTCGGCTGAAAAATAAACTGCCGTCTTCTATAAAAAACTATTCACATAATTTGACTTTCAAAGAGCAGACACAAATTATGCAAAATGTTGCTAAAACTCAACGTCAAATTGCCATAAATATATAAGTTCTCTTAGACGCTCGAGAAGTTTCAAATTCTTGATAAATTTATCGATTATTCAAATTTGCGCAATACAATTTGTAAGTCTCAAATTTCAAAAATTATAAGCGCTCTTCCTGGGATGTTTTACCGTAAGATTCATGGAAAACCCAAGCGCTACTTTTCCCGTGTAAAATATTACAGGAAAATTTTACTTCAAAGGTTTTTATTTCAGGCGTAGATGTGATTACAGGATGTATTTTCTTTTTCTCTTCTAAATAATATATTGATTCTCGCAATTTTTAGCTGTAACGTCGCTTTCAAATGAAATTTGTGAACGAGTCTTAACCAATCAATACATTTTTATCATCGATAAATGTATTTACATACATAAATATTTTGCACTGTTAATTTTATTTAATGAAATTCATAAGTGAACACAAGTGTAAATAAATTTCAATCATCAAATTGTTTTATTTATTTATTTATAAAGGGTCTTTTTATAAGGACGCTCAAAATATGTTAATTTAAAATGTGTTGCTTTGACTTTTGGCCAAATTTGAGTCAAACTTCCAAATAGTCGGCCAATCAGGCGTTACCTGTACGTCATCAAAATACAATATTTGGCGAAAACATTGCTGACATAAGGCCCGATTCAAAATTCGCCAGTTGAAGTCGCAGAAAAGGCAGTTCTTGTGAACAACGAGAAATAAACTGCCTTGGGTTTTCCTGTACACTCTCAACTTGGCAGCAATGTTTTCACCAGATATTGTATTTTTATGACGTACAGGTAGGTGTTGGCCGATTATGGCCACTAAACAATGAATAATCGACTCAGCAGGACAAAGTAACATATTTTGAGCGTCCCTATTGAAGCACCCTTTATAGTAGTTTCCCATTTTTGAATGAACAACTTAATCTTCCAAACTCACCATTGTTATACCCCTTTAAATAGATAACATAGATATTGGCAGACATTTGATTCAATAATACCATAGGTTGGATCCAACCTAAAATATATTTCTACAAATGAAATCTAAAATTTAGTTGAAATCGATTTACAAACAACTTGTTTTATTTATAATTTCAAAACTAAGCGTCCTTATACCCCCTTATATAAATAAATAAAAGACTATGACAGGATTGGAGCCGCATGCGGCTCCAATCAGCTTTAGGATCTGCTTGGCTGTAAGAAATAATTAGTCATCAAATATTTTTTATTATTATTCAGCCGTGTTTTAAAGAAAAAACTGCAGGAATTTTGGAAACTAATAACCGAAAACACGATTTAAGATTTTTGTGGTACTTTTATTTGTTTTGTTGTTCATTGAAATTTTTACTTTGAAAAATACATGAACTGTTTAACTTTGAATATAATATATTGAAAACACCTATTCGCCGTGTTATATTAAGCCTGTTGAATACACAAAAAATGGAAACAATTTATACACCTGTGTTGTATAAAACCGTGTTATACGAGTCCCAAGTATTTTACAGTTAACTATAAATATGTTGATGAACGCCCGCTGCAAAAACGTAAAAACGGACTCATTGAAAAAAGGTCGCGTTATGACTGGCAAAACTCACTCCGCGGATCGATAGAGAGGTCGACATCCAAAGCCTTAAAGTTTTTCCTAGTGACATCCCCATTGCAAGGCTGTTTATATTCCTTGGAAGAACAAACAAACCAATTTTCAAGATTTCTCAAAAAATTATCAGGAATATTCAATTTAAAATAAAGAATAATGTTGGGTTTCTCATTTTGCCTCGGATAAGCAGAAAGAAATATATGGTCAATAGAGGTAATTAATTCTCATATTAAAGATCTGATTAAAGTATAACAAATTTACAAAAGGGACCGACAATTGTTGGTTAATTGGTTGGTTGATATCTAATTGAATATTCACAAAAAAGGAAAATCATTTCATCAGTCTTTTTTATGACGTTGTCACGTTTTTTCGTCCGTAAATGCTTTAGACAGAGTTTTTTTTTAACGATTCCACAACCCTGATTATAATAATAAAACAAAATGTGAATGCTACAGTGCAAAATGTGAAAAATATAAATGCTCTAAACCTTCTCATGGTTTCATACATATTTATGTATGTGTATTATTCAGATCGTTAGTATCTTTTATGACTATCTGCAGACGATTTTCGTGCCAAAATACTGTATTTTGAATCTACCCTATTCGAGTTCCTGTGACACAAGTGGGGAACTAGGTCAGATTACTCCCGTGGGATTAAGGGTTGCCAAACCGTCATAGCTGAAATTGGCATCACAGTATTTCGGTTGCCTTTTAAATACCGGTTTTGTGAATGCAAAATACAGGCGGACCTCGACTTTCGCACAATTATAGGAAAACTATCGATTTTATATATATATTTTTTTTAAAACGATGTATAAAGATACCTTTAAGCATAATATAATATTTTTTTATTGCAATCTATGCCAATAAAGCAATAACACTGGGGTATTTTTAGACCCCCCTTCGGATCAAATGCTATTTTTCGGGGACCGTCTTTCGAAGGTTAAACAGCCAACGATTTAAATTTGATCATGCAATACAATCACGTTTAGTAGAAATCAAGAATTATGTTATATTAAAATGTGTCTTCCCACAAAGATTTAAGCCTTTTTAACACAAGTAAACAATACTTTTAAAGTATTTATCATCATCAGACTTTTATGGTTATTTATTCAACAGTGCAGGCAAGTGTCGGAAGAAGCCAGCAGTCCTGCCAGCTTCCAAATTAACGCCCTAAGAGATATATCTTAAGGGGGTCCCCCATGTGATATGGTCAGTTATTTGAGTTTTTTTTGGTTTTTTTTTTGACGAACCTTATTAACGTAGATGTTTATTGACATTTTAACAGTAAGTCAAAATATCACAATGTTTGGTGCACCACTCCAAACGCACCCATGTCGAAAAAAAGGTGGTAAACGGCCTCCATCCGACCGGCTGATTGGCTTATCGGAAATCAAAAAATCTAACGGCGTTTTAATCTATAAATCTGTAAAAACGTTTGAGCTAGGATCTTTTGAAAATGTGGAAAATTGAACAATTGACAAGTTTTTGAAAAAAAAGTTCACATTTCATGATTTTTTTCGTCTATTTGGTTACGTAAAAACAAAACGGCTGGGATTTTTTCATTATCCTAGCTCAAACGATTATTAAACATGTTTTTATCTTCCATTAAAATTTCAAAGCAATCGGTAAACCCGTTCTTGAGATATCGTGGAGGCCAATTAGGAAAAAACACAGTTTTGAGAAAAACGCGTTTGAAAGTTCAAATACGATGTAAACTATGAAATCTTTACTCCCCATTAATCTACTTTGCCTGGTCTATAGATAACTATTTCTTCTTTCTGTTTTAAGACTTTTGAAGCTGCTTGCTTTATTCTTGCTCAAATTTTGGTTTGTTCCATGAATTGAAATTACATGTGTATTGAAAGTTCTCATGTCGAAGCCGAAGCATCAAAATGTGACCGATGTCCCGCCTCGAAACAAGTGTAGTCTAATTGCAATAACTTTCCAACGAATTCAAATATTGTAAAATAACTTTACAAGCATATTCTACACGTGTTTAAAAATCATTCTATGCAAAAAAAATAAATAGATTGTTTCAAAATATCACATGGGGGGAACCCCTTAAGCTACGAGCCAGGCTCACCGATTCAGTTAGAGACTGGGCACGTCTATTATAACAACAAGTAAACTCCTTAAGTTTACGTAAACATTACGAGCAATTCCAGGTAAGAATAGAACCTTTTTAATGATTCCAAGAATTAGACTTAGCCTGTATCCACCCTAGCAATAAAAATAGCCAGGAAACTAGGGTAAATTATGGATATATGGTCACGGGACAGAATCCCAATCCTCTCGAGCTAAGCTCAAAAAATTTATACATACTGCCTTATATTTATTTTTTTTGACTTTAACTCTTTGAGTTCTTATGGATTATTATAAAATGTGGTATCAAAATGATTAAATCATGAAGAATATAACTGATTATTGTATGAGTTCTGAATGAAGAATTTGTTTTTTAATATTAGCCTATATTAAATTTTTATTTTTTATTTTAAACAAATAATAAACTTATGTGACTTTCTCTATCTGTATAATATTATTATTTGTATAGTTTGTGGTTGCATTTTTGCTCCTGTAACTTAAAACAACTCGATTTCATACTTATTGCGAGTATTCTTTAGAATCTTCTATTATAATAAATTTAAAAATTAAAGACGAAACGTTTGAAAAAAAATCGAAAGTCTTACATTCATTTCATTCAATGTGCTTATTTTTCATAAATCTTTACAAAAAATTTTGTCCCGTGACCATATATCCAAAAATTTACCAAAACTAGAAGCCCGCCTTGCGGACTTAACATATAGTTTCAGCAGGAAAGTAAATGTAGGAAAATATATAGCGAAATGCCGTACTCTACCGTTCCATTTTCCAGGAAAACATAATACCGGTATTCGACATGAAATACCGGAAGGTTAGAAGAATATATTCAACCAGCCCTTCGCCCTGCAGGGTACTAGAGTTTGGTAAAATAACAGCGTAGCTACGCCGTTTTTTATGTTTGCGAAATAATAAATAAACTTTGCGAGACGAAGCCGTATCTCTAGTTTGGACAAGCTGTCGCGTTGAATTTTTTCATTTTTATTAATAATAAAGCAAACCGAATTGTACAGCAGGATATTTTTCAGAAGCGAATCGGGAGATTTATTAAGCGATAAAAAAAATCTGACTATTCAATTTTTTTTATGAGAACACAGCTAAATACAATTTTTCCAACTAAATAAATTTAACTTCAGCTTAAAACGGTATAACTGTTATTCAGATTATCTTTTAGCAGGTGGAGACATCTATAGTGAGATTGTTAATTGGTTTTCGAGTATATTCATAATTTGAATCGATTTAATTTTGTGCTATCCATGGGTTTTGTCGTTAACGATCCAGGTTTCGCCTTTCGGCATCTTCAGGCATTTCAAGTGCACGGATGAACTTGAACTGACTCATGGTAACAGTTTTTTATCGTTTATATACAAAAATAAAATTAGATCACTAAGTTAAATTGCTATTTACGTAATCTGAGTTTCAATTAATTAAGTGTGTAAATTATAATATAATCAGGTATATTTAAATGTACCAAATTCCACTGAACTTTCCCTTTTTGGAGGAAAGAGGTTTTAATGGTCATCTATAAGCAGTGACGTTTAATGATTCCTTTTTAATTTATTTTTTTTACCATGTGACAATGGAGTATATAGACTCTTCACGGAGTTTATCTTGACATATTATTTTCTACGAGAACTATTGTTACTCAACTTATCTTTTTCCAATAAAGTAGGTATTGAAATGATATGAGGACTAGGAAAGGTCAAGTGGTTAGTTAACCGCTCTCACTACGCTTGAATTCTTGGATCGGCTCGGTGGGAAGGAATTTTTTACCCCAACCAAAACGAAATATTTTACTTATAAAATGTACCAAACATAAACGAAAAGATATACAATGTCATCTTTTGAAATATTATTTAACAGTTTATAGCAAAAATACTCCCTTTTAAGCCTTTTCGCTTTACTGCTTGGTAATTACGTCCTAACAAATCTTCGCCCAGTAGAAACAGTCGTAAAAATGTTATGAGTTAGACAGAGAGTGCAATACATACAATATTCGATTGAGATCGCGGTACAACAGCGGAAGTACACGTGCACATTGTTCTTACATGCTACAAACTTTTAAAAAGCTTATGGCCAATCAGAGCGCTGCAAATTTAAGTCGCTCGCTTTTATTGGTTGACGGCGCACCCCAATCAGCGCAGCCGTTTATAATTTCTTCTCCCTTCGATTTCTTTGTCATCCCGGCGACAAACTGATGAATTAAATTATTTTGAGGTACATTGTGAGGCCAAATAAAATTCATGTTTTAATGAGTATTATCTGTATTTCAAAAAGATAGAATTGTTTAGATTATCGGTATAATAAAATACACTTTTACACAATATAAATTTTTAAGTAATCAAAAAACACTGAAGACATTGTTGAAGAGGTCATAATAATAAGAAATATTATACATTTACGAAGAGAACGAGACCAATACTATTGGAAAATAGGGTAACAGAAAATTGGGCAATCGATCCATAGCACTCGATAGTGATTTTGATCATTGTGTGGTATATATTTTATTTCACGGTTCTTTGACAGTTTCTCCTTTTCTAACTGAACTTACATATATCTTTTGATTTGATGTAAACTATTTGATTTACACATCAAAAACCGTACATCAAAAGGATGTTTGGTTGATGCTATTGTCAAACTTTATAATTAATTAATCAATTTAAAAATTATAATTTCGATGAAATAACAATTGTCAAGAATTGCTTAGTAATTATTTAGCACGCGATTCTTTTACGATAGATTTTAAAAATGAAACTAGATAGAGACGATTTAGAGTCGTATACAAATCATGATATTTAAGACCTTGGTTTTGTCCAACAAATGTCCTAGAACTGAAGTTACTGGTTACGCCATTTGCATCGAAACCACGAAACATTGAAAGAAGAATATATCAATTGTGTAACACTATGCTAGTTCCATCCCACAATTTGCAAGATAGATTAGAACTGGAATAAAAATATTAGCAATATGATTATTTCACCGGTCTGCAGATATAAAAATACTGGGAGAAGCTGGCAACGATATTGATTTTATCAGCAGAGATTCCAGATGGCATGAAACAGAATATGGTGGAATTATAATGTGAGACCCCGCTAGGGATTTTGTCGCGATTCTTTAGTATCTATTTGAGGGAGCTTTGAGTTCTAAAGCGCGCTGGCGTTAAAGTTCTTCCAGTTTCGTTCGTCTCTAAGTTTAGTGCTTTTTTTCCAAGTATCATTCCCTTCCCATCGCTGATGACAGGAAGGCGCGATCGCTACAGCTCAAGAAATCAGCTTACTTTATCGTCTCTACCTATGGAGGGTCATCAAGAAGAATGGGTCTCGGTCAATATCGATTCTCTGATGCCTTCTCGTCAGAATTCTGCAGGTAAGATCGTTGGGTTGCAACAATGATACTGTTTATGTTGAACTTAGTTTCTTTAAGAATAAAAACGTGTTTCTAATTAGTATTGGTCTCATTCAATAAAAAAATTATTACAACATTATTAACACTGTAAAAAGTAGGTACAAAAATGATATCACAAAGTTTAATTACATATAACAATGTACACACAGAATCGAATAATTAATTAATTAATTCATCATAATTATTAAATTTTAAATAAGCATGGGAACATTTTTAACACGTGATTAAAGAGTCTGCCAAATTATAAGTCATATATTTTTTATTGTTTGACTGTATTCGTTCTTATAAAACAGTATGGTATAATTGGTTTTGTCTCTCTCTGAATAAGTAATGTGAAGGCGACAAAACGAGACTCGCATGTATCTTTGTTGCAATTTTTTTAAAGTTGTTATTTTCATCTGATACATTGAGTTTTTTTTTGATTTGAAGTATTTGGGAATGTATTTTATTTTAAATATGAAAATATAATTCTTACAATTACTTGATAATAATAACTGTTGTTTACTGAATGAAATAAACTAACTAAATACATTTATCCCCCGATTTTCGTGGTCTACACGTTCTACATTAATCTTTGTAAAATTAAGATGCTTACATATGTAATCGGTTTTCAAGTAAAAAATGCGTAATTAAAGACATTAAATGTGGATATTTGTTTAATAAAAGGTTTACAATCCGTGATAGAATCACTTTTGGCTATATTGGTCAACAGTAAGTGTGAGGCCTTAGTGCTAGACGTGTACTGAAACACTCGCTACGCTGCACCAGAAGCTGCGCCGCACACTCTCACTGAGACCTCACACCAAGCATTCAAAGTGGTTGGATAATTTCTTTGCCTACCACAAAAACATGCTTTACATAATCTACAATTGAGACATGCTTGTGATTTAAAACAATATATGTTTTGCTTGATCGCGTAATATTGAGACATTAGTAATCGGAGGATGAGTGTATTTTTTTGGATTTTAGTAATAATGATATTATTTTAATGTTTGGTATAGTTAATGAAATTCATTATAATATAACAATATATAATACAACTTCTGAAGTACATTGTAACATGGTTTTGACATTCATATAAGTATTTTGTACTATTAAACTTTTTTCTAGTTCGTAGAAGTTTAGTTTTATACATTATTGTATCAGAATATTAATTTATATTGGCTTTTCAAGAATTAACATAGTAAAATACATTGTATATAATATAACATTTATTATTTTGGCTGAAAGATATTGAACATTTAACAAACGGTTGAAATTAAGGAATATATTCTAAGGCTACTTATAAATGAATTTGGGAAATAATGGTCCATTAATTTGATTTATTTTATTTAATATATTACGAGATATTTATATGCTTTTTAATTAGGTCTGAATTAGCGTTTTTGAACAGTTATTGATATAATTATGAATCAAAACATAATGATAATAACTACGTTACAAAACTAGAACTGAAATTTTTTATATGTGTATGAAAGCAAGTCAATAAAAAGGACTGAAAATAGGTTACTAGGAAGTAGAGACTCCAATTGAGGGGTGTAAAAGCATAACCGCCTCTATCCATATATTATCATTTTTGAGATAATGATTTATTAATGATCCGGTTCTTACGTTCTATGCCCTGCAATCTTCAACCAACGAAATATTACCTCTAAGCCATTTAAAATCGACATCGAAAATGATGACCAAATGCAAAACCACCTCTCGCCACCATATGTGAAATTCAAAACCGCCACAATCTAAATGCTCCAATCACGAGCCAGGGAACACTGACCTATCGACCTGTCGCCATAAAAACGTTTTGTGTTCCCTTTGCAAATTATTCTAATATTATACTTGAAGATTAAAATCGTTTTTTCCGATTGCTGAACAATTTGATTTTGTGGAGAGAGGCGGTTATGCATTTAAACCCCTCAATTTGAGTATCGAATAATCTATACTCAAGAATACTTTTTCCAGTACTCGATACTTGCTATTTATTACCATTTTTTATTTACTTTTTTAAAACATATATAATGTTTAGCCGTTACGTTTATCTGAGTCTTCCTGTGTCTTCGAACCAATTTAAAATTTGAGGCGTTTAATTCTCTATTATTTTTGAAATGTAAGTTTTATAAATTAAAATAAATGTATAGGTGAAATTAAATAAGCTTATTTATTTATTTATCACCTATTTCTTACACAAATTTGAATTAATAATAAATATTTTATTATACCTGAAACAACACGAGTATTTTGAAATTTTACTACTCGATACTCGAGTAATCTAGATGTTGCGTAATTGGAATCTCCACTTGGAGTAGAGTAGATTTTTTGTGGACAAGTAATATTTAACGGTGAAAAAAAAAGCTTAGGCCCTAAGCTTAATGCATTTGAACAATTCGAAATAATAGATATCATCAATACAATGAAATTCTTCATGAGCAAACTAATATTAATCCATCACCGCCACTCAGCCATTACGGAAAGTTAATGCAATTTTAAATAAATCAATTTGATACAATACTAATTAACGTTTATTTCCACTCAATACAAACCCAGATTAGCTTTCACTTCGAGAAATATATACAATCAATTTGTTTCATTTAATAAGAAGAGAAGATTTATCGTGTGCCTTTTCTACACCAGTATATATGGAACATAGTATAATATTTGAATAACTGAAGAAAACACAGGGCTTTTTCGTCACCGTATTATAATGGAGTTCTGCTAAGGAATGCCAATTCAATCAATAGTAATAAAAAAAAAACATAATGTTTTTAATTCGGTATCAGACAGTCAAAACATGGACCTTGTATGACGATTGCTTGCTGGCGCTCTGGGTAGAGCCTCATGGGAGAGTACGAAAGATTTTTATCATGGCAAGTTACGGGTTAAAGTTTTCAGTCCTTTTTATTTTTTGTTAGTTTCATAGTTTTTTGAATTTGAATTTGAAAAAGGAATATTCAAAAATGTAACAGCAATATTTGAAACAAAATTCGACGATGAACCAATACATAATATAAAACATTATTAATTCAAAAACTTGTTCAAATTATTTTAGTTATGATTTTTTATAAGTATAAAATGCTACATAGAATATTAGCGACACGTTATTAAAAATGATTGTGCACTTTAGCTACGAGTGGTAATATAAAAAACTTATTTCTTATATAATATTATAATGAACGCTTCTAATATTCTAATCGCTATGACTAAGAATTTTTGGTACTTCGTTGGTATATGCCAGGCATCGATACACGAAAAAATATGACTTCACGTAAAGGTTGGCTGTCTCTACACCCTCAAAGCGCATGGGGCGGGAGGCGTCACTTGACTATTTTTTAAATAAAAACAAAGAATTCATTCCTTGCCGTCAGTTGCAAAAGATCACCCAAAGCATGTAAAACTTTAAAAAAATATTCGGGGAAGTGCATGACGAGAAGAGTGCAATGACATTTCTACAATCACGTAATATTATTCCGCGGGACATTATGTGTAGTAACGGACATTTAATGACGCTTTCATTTGAGGTCAGGACACGCTGGGTTTGCCAAGTGTTTTTTGCTGATGGTTGCTGAGTAGGTAGCGGTTCCTGGAGTGCATACTCGGAGATCAGTGCTCATTTATACACTTACTATAATTTTATAAACCCCGATAAATTTGCAAACACCCAGCAAGTAGAGAGAATGTGGGGATCATCCAGAAGAGATTTATGTGGTAATTTATTGTTATCAGAAGGTATTGCTGAATTTTGGCAGTTTATTGAGATGATTGAGAAGCGCTGGCTGCTAGGGACAAGGCATAAGATTCAATAATCTGGAATACATTAAAAAATACACGTATACACACATACAAGTATTCGGCCATTAGTTTTATGATTTATGTGTCGTTTCATATGGATAGCGAAGGTTTTGCCGACCTTTTGGTGAAGTGATATTTTTTCGTGTATCGATGCCTGGCATATACCAACGAAGTACCGAATTTTTTACATTAAACTCTGTGCAAAAATGTGTAGAAATATATTTTTTCAATTGCCTTAATTTTTTACATATATTTTCAAGTATAATAGTTATCGACTGACAGGAGAATTAAATACATTTTTAATGTGATGATTTTTAGCAATACAGTCAAACCTCCTACAACACCGTGAAAGCATTTTTTTTTATGAATTACTTCATCAAAATTAAGGAATGTACAGCTATTGATAAATATTCTTCGAATGCACATATGTATTTATAAGTTTTAAGGTGTTCACTGTCAATACTATAGGTAAAGCGATGTTCATACAGAAGTTAAGCGAGAATTACAATGTATGACAAACAATTGGTATTACAACTGAAAAAATAAATTGAAGCAAAATACAAACAAAAAAGACTATAGTTAAAATGTTGAAGACAACTGTTGAGGTCTTCAACATTTTAATTATAGTCTTCGTAATTTTAATATCATCACCTTGTAATTCTTGCTTTTGTATAATATCACTGTTTCGTTGTATTTTTTATCAGTTGATAATGCTCACCATTAGCGAAAGCGGTCCTGATCCAATATATTTAATGTGGAATAAGTATCAAAAATGTGCACATAAAACACATTTTTATTATTTTACTTATTCCACATTAAATTTATTAAATCAGTATCGGTTGCGCTCATGGCGAGCATTATCAATGACTCATTAGTTTAATTAGAGCAGGACCGGACTATTATGCATTATTTTGTATTTTTGTATTCACGTCCGCTTCTAGTGTGGAGCATATGGTCACCTAATGTAGGTGATCTGGACATATTTGTACCAACGAGTACTGACTGTTACTCAGTCGCTCGTCTTCTTACGTTTGATAAGATAACATATTATGTATAAGGGTTAGGAACAGAACTAGTGGTTAGCCAGTCGCTCTCGTTACCCCACACTTATTTAGTGTCCTGATTTGCTACTGTAATAGGCGATCATTATCACCAGTTGATAATGCCTGTCATGAGCGAAACCGGTCCTGAACTAATGAGTATTTAAAAATGTGTTAATATTTTTATTATAATCTTATATATAAAACCGAAACGGCGTATGTTAGTATGTCTGTAATTACCTTTTGCATTGTTGGTCATTAAGTTGCCATAAAAACGAATATGAAAGAAAATATGTTTGAATTTTTATCGGCGAAGACATTTAGTCAAAATGTAATAAATTAGTCTTCTACTGAACTTTTCCCGGCTTTTTTTATTAATAATAATGTTTATTATTTACGTGAAGGTATTATTTGACATTTCATTGACAGCAAATTAGATTTTTTCCTTGAATTTGGACATTTTAATGGGCGAGAATGGGGCTGTCATCAAATTAAATAAAGTTTGCGATTTTATTTTAACTCTATTTTGGATGTTAGATTTTGTGATATAATTATGTCGAATGATATAACATTAAATAATTATTGGTCGCTTAGTCCGAGCGATGCCGGGTAGCAATACTAATATTACATATTTGCGAAACATGTAATTTGCATAAAGTCTGCAGTACACGCTTTAAAAAATCGCTTTATAACATAGGGTGCTGTAGGAGGGTTGACTGTATTAAAAAATTGCATAATGCATAACTACAAAAAGGCAATGGATATAACTAACATTATGAAGGCTTAACCTATTGAAATTATAATACTAATCCAATACCAATTCACCACCACCAAAATATTCAACGTTTACAAGAATCACTTTCAAGGTGCTCAATCGACACCTTACTTTGAAAAGGTTCTAACTGCTCTCGACACTGTTTTGAGATATGAGCGTTTGAAGTTTCGATTGAATAAAATTCACTTGTAACATCGAGCAAGTAAAAATGTTTCAAATTACTTATTTTAAACATATTTTTTCACAACTCTTGCTGAGAAATAATAATCTTAAAGATCTAATGATAGAAATAATGATGACAATTTTAGAACTTTGTCAAATTAACTTAGTAATAAAAGTGTGCAGATGCAGTGCAACTCCGTTATTCAACCAATAGATAATTCTGAAATTTATATTTATGATAAAATGTGGTAAAAACAATCTTTTCCGACAAAAAATTCAATTAGAACCTTTTCAAAGTAAAGTAACGCAATGTCAAATATTTACTTCTAAAATTGACCTTCTTTCATGCTTCAAAATATGACTTTAAATATATATAAATAGTCGTTTATAAATTTATAAAATGTGTGCCATACAATGATGTTATAATTTACATATTTAAGACAAAAACATACAAAAACGATATGTCATACAATGTGCATTTAAAAAATTACATTTCTAAATATAACAACCAATCAAAATACCTTTGAATATTACAGGACCTTTTAATGAGGTAATCACAAAACATATTCAATATTTTTTCTCACAAAATGTCATCAATAAGTTTATAACATTTATTAATAAAGTGCGTGAAATTGGAATAGGAGAGGTTTTAAATTTTTCAGCGTCGCAGGCGAAAATAGTAATTTTCGAATGCGTGTGTTGAATGCTTATTTATTATATATTGATTTGCAGCTCAACCTTTTTTGTGCGGTAGATGCGTTCCGCGGAAAATCGCACAAAAAATGTATGACTTAATATGGGAACATAACATGTACAAAAACGCATTTTTCAAGGTCACATTGTAATAAACAGTACTTTTCTCGTACAATATGTGAACGATGCGCTGCTTATTACGTCATTATATATGTATGTTTTTTTTGTCCAAAAAAATATTTAAAAAAAAACCGCATATCTTTGAAATCGCACAAAAAGATGTTTGAGTGTACTTGTTTTTAGATATTGTTGTCCTTAACGTTATATTTGACAATGATTTTGAGTACATACAAATCTTCAGAAAAGTGCGCTTTTAAACATTAAAAAAACTTTTATTTATTGATAAATCACAATAACAATTGAAATATTCACTTTATTGTAGGTAAATTTCGCACTGTATAAATATGACTGTTTTTGTGCAGAAGATTACGCTAAATTAACTACAAGACAGCGCCGCAGGCGAAATTTACCAAAATTTTAATAAAAAACGTGTAAAAATTATAAACGTCACATTATTTAGAATAAAAACATGTATATTAATAAGACTCCACAGAAATATTCTGTGGAGTGCTTGTTAGCAATATTAAACTAAAAACAGCACGAAATATATTATAATATTAATAATAAAAAAGAACCATCAGGATTTTTTAAGCTTGGATTAATAACACACTAATTAAAAACTATTTTCATATTATATGTATTATTTTAATGAGCAACGGAATATTAACTATTTTATTAAATATTTTTTTTTCATTAAATCTATGTTTTTTTAATTCTAGAAGGCAAGAAGAAGCTAAGTCGTTTATCCATGGAGTTGGTTATATTTTTAAGTGGACATTAACAAATTGTAAATTTTCATAATTAATCAGTATAAACACATACCTTGCTTTGTTAATTTTATAACACTAGTTAAATACCATAGACAATTATTAATTAATTGCACTGAAGAAGATGTTAATATTAATAATATTTTATTCGCGCTAAGCGTATATTTATGTATGTATTTTAAATAATACTAACTGATATATGCTAGCATTCGAAACTTATTAGTAAATCAATGAATTTTGTTTGACGCGTCGTTCATTTGAGTCACAAAGGGTGTACAACTGATCAATGCATTTCCTATCGTGGTTGACATTTTCAGCAGTGGACTTGGTCCTTTGTTTTTGCTTATTTTATTATTTCTATATGAATGGTATGCTGTGTCTTTTATGCCATTCAATGTGTTCTGAATGGCATACAATGGCAGAATGCTGTCTTTATTATATGTTTCAAGTATGTGGCATATTGGCGTCAGTTGTAAAGTATTGTATTTTTCTTCAAATAAACCAGTGTGATGACTTAACATACGGTAAGAAAAATAACAATGTATTTTAGTTCTACATAAATTATTTTATATATTTGTTGATAGCTATTTCGGCTTACGCCCTCGTCAGTTCTGACGTTAGATAGTTCTGACGAGGGCGTAAGCCGAAATAGCTAAACAAATATATCAAATAATTTATGTAGAACTAAAATACATTGTTATTTTTCTTATCGTTTTATAATGGAGTTCTACCAAGTAAATGCCTACTCAATTACACGTCCGTATTTTTAAATTGGATTTAAATGGAATTTTAAAATAAATAAATAAATTTTTTATCACGTATTTTGTAATGATGAGGACCGGTTTCACACCACGCAATTATTATCAACCGATCGAGTTCGGGTTGAACGAAAGCAGTCCTCATAATTGTAAAATACGTGTAATGAGTACACAAAGAAAGTGTTTTATTTATGTATTTAAAATGAAAAATTTCCCCCAATAATTGAACGTTAAAACCTTAAATCAGTAATGCGCAACCATTTTGGGAGAAGGACCAGATAATCAATTTTCAGATAGCTCAAGGGCCGCATGGGTAAAAGTGATTAAATTATCGAAATATTTAAAATTTGTTCTTTAAATCGTCCGTAAAAAGTTCTGAAGAAAAAAGGTGATTGATATTTGTCATATTGGGCCGCATGAAATGTCATTGCAGGCCGCATGTGCATCACAGCCTTAAATGTTAAGAAATATATGAAAATTAACCACTTTCTTCATTGGAATATCGATAAAAAAAAGTCGCGTATAAATCAATGACAACTGGAAGCATAATGGTTTTTTTTTATTAGCAGTTCCGAAAAGTCTGCCTAGGGATGTTAGCCTAACTTCTTTCCTAAATATAAATAAAATTACTATTTAAGTTTGAATTCGTAGTCAATTTTCGGATTTTAATGAACTGATAAAAGATATTAAAGAAAGCTGGTGAGACGTTAATGCAAAACGATTTTATTTTACATATATAAAGTACTAGTGTTCGAACCCGGCTTCGCTCGGACCAGTTTGGGGTTATGTTCACCTCGGCGCGTAAATTCAGACGAGCCAAGTTGAAACAACTTTTTTCAAAATTCAAAAGTCTAGGTCAATTAAAATGGAATTAAAATGAACATTTCAGACTGGCATTGACATTTCACAGCCCCTTTCATATATTGACAGCCCCATTCTCGCCCATTAAAATGTCCAAATTCAAGGAAAAAATCTAATTTGCTGTCAAAGAAATGTCAAATAATACCTTCACGTAAATAAAAACATTATTATATTAATAAAAGCCGGGAAAAGTTCAGTAGAAGACTAATTTATTACATTTTGACTAAATGTCTTTGCCGATAAAAAAATTAAACATATTTTGTTTCATATTCGTTTTTATGACTTAATGACCAACAATGCAAAGGGAATTACAGACCCACAGACATACATACACCGTTTCGGTTTTTATATATGTACTACTCGATACTCGAGTAATTGGAGTCTCTACACACACATTGATAACGAAACAAATTTACCGTCGAAACTTTCGCGAGCGAAATCAATTCGTTTGTTTGAACTTGCAACAACAATGCAAAAGGGAATTGCAGATATACATCCCCCGTTTCGGTTTTATATATAAGATTGTCATGCAATAGTCAGTTCAAGTTTCTTTTTACGCCTTAGGACATTATTTTAATCATTATAAGTCAGAAAACATTATATTTTCGTCACGGTAAGAAATATTTTTTTTTCCTAAAACATTGCTGTTGCAATTCAACATACATTACGAAGAAGGGGTCCGGTTTCACTCATCCCATGCTGATCAGTTGACAAAAGCGATTCTTTAAATTAAATATATTTTTTTTCAATTTAAATATTAATAATGCATTTTCTAGATAAGCTTCAATAATAAAACATATATTTTCGAATATATCGCTGGAATAGAGGGATTCGCATTGAGGCAAAATCAGGGTTCCCGCATGTCAGTATAATATCTCACATCCACGTTCGTTAGTTCGCGACGCGTTGGCTGGCATTACGCATATCAGTTATTGGTCAATTGATTTGCATTATATTTATATAAGATTTTTCATTGGTATTGAATTGTAAATCTTTTAATAGTGAAAATTTATCAAATTTGAATCGTTTGAATTTTGTAATTTTCCATGAGTTTTGTGGCTAACGACCCGGTTTTCGCCATTCGGCATCTTCATGCATTTTAAATGCCGGATGTACTTGAACTGACTAGTGAATATATATATGTTACAGTGAAACTGTATTCTCAGTGAAAATGTATCAAGTAATAGATTTTTATGACAACATGATTTCACTGGTCACAATCAGGGAAATTATTGGCCCAAGTCGATGATTTGCCGGCCTACAATTTTGGTTTGCTTCAATGAAACAAAATTAGCAAGAAGTCCCTTTCATAAAAAGAGAACCAAAGAAAAACACAGACAAACATAGGGCTGAAGATAGGGTGGTCAAATTTAATTAAAGACAGTTTGGAGAAGAATATATTTTCACTGAGAATACAGTTTCACTGTAATATATAGATTAGTGAATATATTTATTTTAAATTTGAATTTATTAGAATGGAGTTCTACCAAGTAAATGCCTACTCAATCAATACAATGTATGGTGTTGTGAAAATCCTAACTCCGCAAAAATGGATAGGAATAAGTATTTTGGCCGGCTTTGATTGATGTTAATTTGTAAGTGCTTGTATAACATATTAGTAATGAATTCTGTTTCTTAAGCTGTAGTAAAATCTTGAGCTGTTGTATGTTTTATAAAGATATGATCTTCTTTTAAATCCATCACGAAGCATACCAAGTAAGCAAAATGATTATTTTTCCTTGAAATATAGAGGTTCTATGTCGCATTAGCAGCCTCGACACATTGACGTGCGAGTTTTCGATGAACAATGATTTGTCTTCAATGGAAAATCTTTGACATTTTGTGGGCAGGGGAAGAAAGTTGACATGAATGTAATTCGATCAACGGAGGTAATGCATATATCGTGTTTCAGTAAACTAATAAAGTAATTGTGATGGAGAATATTTCACAAAAGAAAAACGTGGAAAGATATTGTAATATTGAATAAACAATGAAGGGACCTTGTTTGTGCATTACACAAAGAGCATGTTAAAGGGTTGTTTTTCTTTGAGCCTTTTTCCGGTTTCTTATAAACTAATATTGAATTTCGATCTTTTTATTTAAGTAATATTGGAAAACTTTTGTCGTACATGAAGCTTACAACAAACAATACTCATACGTTTACATTACCATAAACAGGAGGCCCTCGACTTTCGCACATAATTGGTTACTGAAAATGTGAGTTAATAATGAATGTTTTAAAGTAGTTGTACATTAAAAATAAGTTTGTATTTTATCGAGGTAAGTTAATGAGGCTTTTCTACCGTTTTCTTTACAAACTTGACAAGAGTTCAATAAGTAGCTGTGTTTTCGTAATCGACCTACGACTTGAGAAATGCGTTCTCCATTTAATAACATTCTTCAAAAAATTCACGGTGCATAAGGCTTCATTGATACTTTTGAAGTTTTGACGATTTTATCAGGTTCTTCTTTCTCACTTTTGTTGTGAATTTCATTTAACTCTTGTTGTTTAATTTAGAATTCATTCGTTAAAGGTCTGAGTGAGTCTTAATTAACTCATTTGCATCTTTGTTGGTGACATCCACGTTTAGTTCATTCATGCAGCTAACTATTTCATTTTCCATAGATTCCAGAGTTCGGTCCAGAGTTTTTTTGTTATTTGTTTACGTTTACTTTCCTACTAACCTAATGTGGCGTCCGCGAAGCGGTCTCCTAGTTTCCTTGCATTTTTTCTTGCTAGGTTGGATACAGACTTTGTTTCCCTTTCCTGCATTTTAGCTAGCTGAGTATTGACCTTCTCAGGGATTCTGTCAGCTGGGGGTTTTTGTGGGGAAAACACTTTACGTGAATGGAATCATTAAAATATTCCGGAGATCAGAAAAAATCTTTTTAAAAATCATAAAAAAGTACAAAATTCAAACCATTCAAATTTCATATTAAAATTCCATCTAGCTCCATCTGTCGAAAGCCTAAATTATACCAAAATTTATTTAAACCATATTAGAATAAAGGAAAGTGAATTCAATTACTGCCCACTAGAGACTCCAATTCGAGTATCGAGTCCTCGAGTATACTCGTCCATTTTACAAGTACTCGATACTCGAGTATTTTGTAACATACTCGAGTAATACTCGCGTTAGTATTAATCGGCGAGAGCTTTTTCTACTGCGGGAATTATAAAAACAAAACTTCGAACCAATTTAAAATTTGTGACGTTTAATTCTCTATTATTGTTGAAATATATGTTGAATAAATTGAAGTAAATGTATTAATCAAATTGAATATGCTTCTTTATTTA
The DNA here is from genome assembly GCA_028554975.1 of Himalopsyche kuldschensis. Classification (NCBI taxonomy): domain Eukaryota; kingdom Metazoa; phylum Arthropoda; class Insecta; order Trichoptera; family Rhyacophilidae; genus Himalopsyche; species Himalopsyche kuldschensis. The sequence continues at coordinate 7,986,315 of JAHFWI010000005.1, forward strand.
TTTAACATCTATTAATATATACAAAATCGAATTGATAATACATATTTTGGTACATCTGAAACTACTCGAGTATACTCGAGTACTCAAGTATTTTAAAATTTTACTACTCGATATTCGAGTAGTTAAGATGTCGAGTAATTGAAGTCTCTACTGCCCACCCTTGACACAAAGAATTTATTGAGCAAATTAAAAAGTTTTTGCATTTTTATAAAGCGACAAATAAAAAAGCAATCATTGTCATACCAATAAAACTGTGGCATTTAATGATAGGAGAATTTATTAAGCCCATACGTACGTGATATTATTAAACTAAAATACTGCTTACTGAAATATCCGTTTCGCTACGCCAGTAAAGCCAACAATATTAAATCTTTTAGTGTCTAAATAACGACCCCAAATCGTCAGACATTCGGATATTAACAGCAGGGAGATGAAATCGTTATCCAGTTCAATCTAGAAAAAACGTGAAATAATCTTATATATAAAACCGAAACGGCGTATGTATGTATGTGGGTCTGTAATTCCTTTTTGCATTGTTGTTGCAAGTTGCAATATAATAATGTTTATTATTTACGTGAAGGTATTATTTGACATTTCTTTGACAGCAAATTAGATTTTTTCCTTGAATTTGGACATTTTAATGGTCGAGAATGGGGCTGTCATCAAATTCAATAAGTTTGTGATTTTATTTTAACTATATTTTGGATGTTAGATTTTGTGATATAATTATTGGTCGCTTAGTCCGAGCGACGCCGGGTAGCAATACTAGTAATTTATAAATTAAGTTAATATGACCTAGAAATATTCCAGATCTCAGCTAAATCGTTTTAACTCTTTTCTGCTTAAGTGATATTGTTAATCAAGTGCGCTTATACTGTTGAGATACCTTCATTGGGAGGCTGTATGCTTCACATTTATAACGGATATGAATTTTTGAATAAAGTATGGACTGAAAAATTACATAATGTGTTTTGAATATATAAAAAGTGAAAATAATAATACATTTTTTAGTACTTTTGTTTCGCTCATGGCGAGCATTTTCAACTCATCAGTTGACAATGCTCGCCATGAGCGAAGCCGGTCCTGATCAAATAAATTTTATGTGAAAATAATACTAAAAATGTATTATTATTTTTAATATAATGCCGTTCCACCAAGTATTGACAGTGAACACCTTAAAAGTGACATAAAAAGTTAATGATGCGAAAATGAACAAATTTCTTTGTTAACAGGCAGTAAGTAGTTAGATTGACTGTCGCTTTGCTGAGAAAACTAGAGTTGCCGCTTTTTTGCTAAGAGATTTTAATAGTTTTAGCAGATGTTCATTTTTTTACAAATGAGAATTTTTGTCAATATACTGCTATAAAACTGAGTACTATATATTGTTTTCAAACATATTTAACAAATAAATGGCATTCATAACTCGATTTCAGAATTTTTACGAGTTACTTCCTCGGCTGTACTTATTCAAATCGCTTCGCGGGCGTCCGCACAACAACTAATGGTATTGGAACGCATACGGGACAAACAAACATTAATTTTTATAAATAAATAGATTCAAATGAAAAATTATGAAGCTAGTTGGATTTGATTTTACTGTTATAAATTGCGAACAATACATACCACGGAATGTATGTGAAAATAAAGAAAGCTAGTACGTTCAAAATTTTAGCAATTATATTCCACATTCCGATTATATCTTAAATGAATTATTATAATCATAAAACAAACAATATCACAAATTATGACTCGCGGCGTTTACTAGGTATATATATTTTTTATTTATATAAATATCTAGTAATAGCCATTGCCAAAATCAGTCAGAAATGTGTATAATATAAAAAATACCCACAAAAAAAAATCACAATATTGTTTGAAGTTTGTACGATATTCCATCACTTTTGAATAGTCTGCTAAAAAAATGTGTCATGATTTTTTGCACGACAAATAACCTACCTAAATTTTATTCTATACCGATGCAAATTTTGTTCAATTAGTCGCAATATGTTTGTTTACTTAAAATGATAACTAATTTTTAAATTAGACTTAATTTAAGTAGAGTAAAATGGAATGATACAAATGGACATGAAACTACGTTTTAAATGCAATTTTATGGGTGAAAATGATTGTTATTTTGGTAAGATTTTAAATTTAAATTAAATTCAGTTTAAATGATTGGAAATTTAAGCACCGTATATAGAGAAGTGAGAGATATATTAATAAGTTAAGGCATTCAAAGCTTAGCATAAGAAATTCTATTAAATCTAATGAATAATTATAATTAATTAATTCATTTTCTTATCGTTTTTAAATGTCGTTTTTCAGTGAAAATTTTTTGGCATCGTGCGGAGCGCGCGTTTGTTTTTGATTTTTCTTTTTATTAAGTTAAAATAAGGCTTACGTTCTAGGAGTATTTAAGTTTAAGTTTAACTATCATACGGAATGTTAATTTTGCTGTACACACTGATGTCTCGCTTAATTTAGTTGAAAAATTGAATATTAAAAAAGTTAATTAGAACTATTGTAATTAATTACATCAAAAAGTGGAAAAAGAAATCACATCACACCACAACTAAAAAATATACAATGAAGTCTTATCGATAGATTTTATGATTACTTACTTGTCTAAAAGAGAACAAAGATGACGATAAAAAAGCTAAAACACCGAAACGTTAAATGAATTATAATCATCAATCTTCTACGATCACAGAACAGCCTTCGTTCACAGTAAAAGCCAAATTTTTTAACCAAACTTAAGTATTTATTTATTTAATACTCATATCATCTTTTCAAATTTTGCTTTTCGTTCAACAAAATGAAACGCATCGCGAATTTGGATGCTTTTTCTGTTAAAACAGATTCAAGCGATTTAAGTTTTCGCCGCAAATCAGAAAGTACTCTTCGCATAGCTTTTGTGAAAGCTTATCATAACTCAAAGCTGTAGCGGACAATAGAGGTTCCGCCTTTCAAAACTTCTCAGAAAGTTTACATTCTCGACATGATCATGTGTCTTCCGTTGCTCAGGCCGTCGGGGGGAGATCCTCGGTTCATGGTTATTCCCACGGTCCGATTCGCGTATGTTTCCTTGTTGAAATATCCAGCGCGTCTCATTTCGTCGTCGCCTTTATCTGACATCATATAATCTTCTTCTACAATCTGGTCCAGGTGATGGTCTCTATCTGGATCCCCGTTCACGGCAGCGACTGGGTTTACGAAACCGTGATGAGCATGCCCGTGGACACCTGTTGGAGTCATCGGATCTGAGTTAGACGCTGGAGAACGAGGAGTAAGCGGTGGGCTTCCTTCAAAATTTCCCACACTTCCCAAGCCGCGTTCTTCGTCTTCTTTCATTTGTCTACGTTCACGTCTGTTATGTTTAGTAAGCATTCCTCCAGTTTCTACATCTCTTTCGAGTCTATGCCCAGATCTAGATCTTGTCAATTGACTCTGAACATATTCTTCCAAATCTTCTTCTTCTCGTTTGGATATGTATTTGTTTAAAATTATTAAAAATACTCCGATAGCTACTGCAAATAATCCTGTACAAACGAGCTCATTCCACCATCCGACGCTTCCAAGGGCACTCCATGAAGTTATATCATCAGGGAGTAGGCCAGAGCCTACCAGGAACACACCCAAGACGAGAAATACCACTCCGATGTGCAGCATACCGATAGAGGATACGACTTTGGTGTCGAGCATGGCATCAGGGGTAGTGCGACGTTTGCGGGCTCGCCGCTTGGACCCGACGCGGTCCAGGGATCCATGAGAGCCGTGGGGTGATCCGGTGAGACCGGATTCGGAGCTCTGGATGGAGTATCGGCGCTCTTTGGCGCGCCTCTGCTCGTCCCTGCGTTTGCGCTGCCGCTTGATGGCTAGGGCTGAGTGCAGTCCGGCGGCGTGCATCTCGGCGGCGGCACTCTCCTTCCTGCAACACGTGCAGACAGGTGGATCATTATGCTGTCCCCTCCGTGCTCGCGATAATGTCACCGCGAGGAGACTCCCTCGCACGTCCTCAACTTTATTGCAATGAGTGTCGGATAATTTTACTCATCGTCTGAAATTACTCGCCAACGAATTGAAATTAGTGATATCTTTCCGTCTTGCCTTTCAGACGGTCTCGCTTCAAAGAATATTCCTCAAGCGGTCTCCGTTTGGAGCATTTTTTTTCAAAATGGAGAGACTTTCTTTTTGATTCGTTTGCAACTGAAGTAAATATTTCTTAAACATATCACTATATATTAACTTTAATTTAAAAGCACATTCATAAAACAATAACAGCAACTTCTATAATCGAAAAACTTTGCACTTTCTTCGCTGCAAAAACTGATTAAACATTAGATTTTAAACTTGACTTTCGTTCTTCGAAACACTATTTCATTATTTCGATGGATTCGGCGGTAACTTTTTGGAAGTTCATTTTAATATACAATTAAAAATAACTTTGATTATTCCACATATTGTGTAACTAAACGTGGCATGTGTTTCGCCTCTTTCAGATGCATATTCAGACTCACTTACGCAAATTTTTCTCAAGTAATGATTAAGTTATTAACTTAAAACTTTAGCAACCTTTGCGAAAGTAAGTCTGAAGATGTCTCTGAAAGACAAAACACGTGTCACGAATAGTTCTACAACACGTGGAATTATCTAAGTTATTTTAAATTTTGGATTATGTCATTCGTAAAGATACTGATTTGTAGGCATATAGTAAGAATAATGACAATAATATTAACTTTTAATCGTGTTAACTGTCACTTATCGTGAGAAGGCATTGTTGAAAACATATACATACAAATATTGAAAAAAACATTCAACAATTCAAACAGACCAACATCACAACCGAAGCCAAACACAATTTACCACAATCATACATCTAACACCCCGACTTCTAAAAAAATCTTTTTTCAACAAGATTGACTGATAACAGAATGATTTTTTTTTCTAGAGACAGTGTATAGATTTCACTAGCTATGAAAAAGAAAAATATCATAAGAATTCTTAATGAAAGATTTTTAATATATTTTTCAATATTTGTGACGGTATTAACGACGTGCATACGCGGCGGCCACCAGTTGCTTTAGGGCACTGAAGCGGTTAAACGTTCAAACATAAAGCAAATGCCAAAAAGCACCGTAGCGCGCATTCTGAATATTAAGAATTTTTCTCTTTTAACGTTTTGTCGGATAAACAGATCGTAAAATAAATTCGTTCAATTCAATAAAACGCTAATTCATTACACCGTGGTTTACGAAAGATTATAAATACATCTTAGTGAAAAAAAATGTGTTTACGATAGAAAACGATCTTTAACGATCGGTCAGCCAGTGATTTATTTATCATTCCGTTACCTTACTTTGAAAAGGTTCTAACTGATATTTTGGCAAAAAATGACCTAGGGGTTGGAAAAGTTTGTATTAACCGTATTCTAGCATATATGCATGTTAGAGGTCTGCACGGGCTCGGGTTTGGCCCTCGGGCCGGGTAACGAGGGTTTTGATTCGGGCCCAGGCACACAAAAAATATAACAAAAATCGGGCTATTTTCGAATGAGCTCACGATTCTCGTAAATCTAATTTTAATACTATAATAAACTTCACGTACTCGTTACATTCATCTTTTCGACGCCTTGTTCGTTATTTAAAAACCTTATTTTCCCTTATGAACACATCCATTCGATAGAACAACACGCATTGTTCTCGGTTTATTGACTGCTTACACACACCACTATATTATTTTTTAATGGATAGTCTTCTGCTGAGGAGTTTGCACCAGTACGCATATAAAAATATGATCCCGAATTTAGTATTTGATAAATGCATTTTGAAAAACTTCACACACGATAATTGGTGAGTCAATTTTAATTATTTTTAATTTTTATTAGAAATAGATTTTTTAAAAAATCGGGTTTATTTCAGGCAATGATGAAAAGTTTCGGGCTCGGGTCGGGTTCGGGTAAGATTTTTGAAATAAGCCTCGGGCTTGGGCTGAGTAAAATTTCAAAATTTTGGCCCGTGCAGACCTCTAATGATGTATGATAACTTCAGAATCATTTCGTGGGTGTAAGGACATACAGGCGAAGCTACAAAAGCAACGATCTGAGAAAAATAGCAAAACAGTTTTCAATGTCATACTTTGTTCTTACGGATTTGCAAGAAAGCCAAGCAATATCTGGTAAACTGCTCTTCGTAAAAGTTTCATATTTTTATATCTTATAGAACTGCATTTGAGCATGAAAATGCCATATTTAACTCAAAACAGCCATTTGTGTAGTTTCGCCCGTATGTCCCTACAACCACGATTTATTATAGAATTTCTAAGTTAGCAGAATTCCGGAGTTCATCTGCACACTTTTTTTACTAAATTTATTTGATGAAGTTTCAAACATTGTCATCATTATTTTCATCATGAGCTCATTAAGACCATTTTTTCTCAATATAATGGTTTGAGTTGTTACCAAATATGCTTAAAATAAGAAATTTGAAACATTTTTACTTGCCCATTGTTACTAGTGAATTTTATCTTTTGAATTAAGTGGTATGATCAATCCAAACTTCAAACGATTATGTCTTAAAACAGGGTTAAGAACAGTTCGAACCTTTTCAAAGTAAAGTGTCGATTTGTATATAAAAACGATTCTCAAACTATCGCCATAGTAAATTATTTTTCTTGGCCAACAAACCAGTTATAAATACTATATTACTTCGTATATACATGTACAATGTATTAATATGATAACACAATACATTTTTATTAACCGTGTCCGCTCCCAACGTGGAGCATATGGACTGCTCATGCAGTTTATCTCAACATATGTCTTCTGCGAGAACTGCATGTTACTATTGAACGGTTCTTGAATAGAGTAAGGCTTGAAGGGAAGGATCATTTGGGATCGGAACGTGGGGCAGAATTGTCAACAACACAAACACCCATGCCTTCGAACAGAATCGACTGAACAAATCTGCTCGCACAGGGAGTCGAAAACGGGAGGTCCGTCACAGAAGCCAACGACGTTGACCACTGCACCACGGAGGCGACAATATAACAGTTTATAAGTGTTTGCATTGAGAAAAAGTGATCTTTAAAGAGAGATTAATAAAGTTAAATTAAAAATAATACAATTTCAGATGTCAAACTATCGGTCGACACGCGTCAAAACTAACGAAGCGGTGTAACGCTCAGAGCATCGATGGTATCGAAGTATCAAATCTTTGTGAAACGGATTTATATTTATACAAATATTTTTTTTTTTTACAAATCAATTCAATTTATTACTATAAAGTAACAGGTCCATGGCGGAGTGTCAACTTTGTTGGCTTGCGTGCCGGACCACCCGGGTTCGATTCCCGGTACCAGTGGAATTTTTCAGTCTACAAATCTGTTCAAAGGCATGGGTGTCTGTGTTGTTGAAAATCCCTTCCCACCTTTCCTATCCCAAAGAGCGACGCACAGTGACAGCGAGTAGCTAATCACTAGTCCTGTCCTAGTCCTCATATCATTTCCATCCCTACTCTCTTCGAAAAAGAGAGGTTGAGCAACTGAGCATCAAGCAGTTCTCGTAGAAAAACATATGTTGAGATAAACTCCGCGAGTAGTCCATATGCTCCAAGTTGGGAGCGGACATGAAAAAAATGGAAAGATGGCGATATTCTATAATGTTAAAAAATAATCTGGAGTTTTTTATGTGCATCGGGAATTGAATAAATGTCGGTTCGGTGAATCTGTAGTCTTCGGATCAAATAAAAAACTCTTTTTTACTGTCGAGAAGACACTAGAGCTGACGATTTCCCTGACGTACATACACGTCACGCGGCTCATTGGACGAGGGGATGAAAGAAGCAGTGGCGGCTCGTCCATACGCACTGCGGATTTGCAGCACCCCCAAGCAAATTAAGAAAATTCTAATATTAAAATATACATCAATTTATGTATGTTTTATGAAAAAAGCAATATTTTATTATACACCGCGAAAAAGTGACAGATCTTGGGCAGTAAGGTTTTCGATGGAATATGTTGGGGTGGGTTAATTAAGGATGGACGCGGAGAGGAGTGTTCGCAGATACAAGCTTGCTTTGGTACTGTCTCTCCAGCAGTGTGAGGTCTGTACGGGTGCGAGTTTTATTTCTTCTAATTTGTTTCTGATTATAAAGTGTTTTATTCAAGAAAATTTAATGCATAGCTTTAATGGTTTATGAAATCCATGTAATATTTAATTTTAATAATTTTTTTGTTTTAATCAACCGCAACACCCCCAGATATCTTATTCACGAGCCGCCACTGGAAGGAAGAAATCCACCCTCTTTGTTTTAGTTTTTATACTTCTTACGACTATGGCACAACCCCTTTGGGTCTTGTTATAAAAAAACCTAAAACTGCTTATACTTAGGCAAACAAAAAGGCACGGTGTTCTATATTTTTATCAATTCGTTGAAAATTACTTCGTTCTGTTGGGAGTAGGGTTTCCAATCTCAAAATACCGGGATCCCGAGGATTTTCAATACCTGATGAATTCCAGGATTATAAAACATAATTCCGAAATCTTCGGGGAGTGATTTGTTATCAATAAAAGCGTTAATGTGTCCTCATTTTACCAATGTGAAATAAAAAAAAAATGCATAACCATTTTCGCTCAGTAATGGATAAATAACCGAAATACAAAATTCATAAAAGATAAAAATAATAAAACATTTTTAGTACCTTTTCACGTAAAATTTATTGGATCAGGACCGGTTTCGCTCATGGTGAGCATTGTCAACTGATCAGCTGACAATGCTCACCATCGCCATCGGTCAATTGATCAGTTGACAATTCTCGCCAAGAGCGAAACCGGTCCTGATCCAATAAATTTTATATGGAAAAAATACTTAAAAACCTTTTATCGTTTTTATTATAATGCCATTCCATCGAGTATTGAAAGTGAACACCTTAAAAGTGATCATAAAAACATAGTGGCAATTATTCCCGATTATTTTTAATGATTCAAATGGCTAATATTCAAAATTTGGGATTGATTTGTCATCAATAGAAGCGTTATTTATTCCGTTTAATGTATTCTCATTTTAACAATGTGATTTTTTTTTTAAAATTGCATAACCAGACATATTTTCCCTTTATTCAGTTAGTTTATCAGATCGCATTCGAACGGAGACCGATGCTCTCGAACATTATATTTCAATCGAATATTTTGCTCTTCAGAAATGGATAAACAAATATTATATTCACAAAAAGATAGTGACGTCAATTATTCCTAACTATTTAATGATACATTAACATGGCTTATATTTAATAAATATGCAAATTATATAATAAATAAAAGTCCCGGGATTCCGGGATCGAAATTTTGGCCCCTGATTGGAAACTCTTTTTGGTAGGAAACGTAATGAGCGCAAAAGATCTGTGAATTTGGCGTATCATATAATGGAAGTATGATATGGAGTTCTATTTAAGGTTTTTTTTTATTGTTGATTTTTTTGTGTCTACTGCTGAGTATATTTTAGTCGACTACTGATACAAAGAAATCATTACTGGAGACTTTTATGCTATAAATGTGTAAAGCAATATTCCACTCGATTAAGAAATGAACGGAAGATAAGAACATTCAAGTTAAGATTCATGTGAAAATAATCTTGCAGCAAACTTCCTTTCTGTCTATTTTCACGTATATGGAGATTTATGGGTGTTATTTAGTATATGTATATTTCACTGAATTGTAACGCCTGTTCGTTCTCGATAGTAGACACTCGAGTATCGAGTACTCGGGTTCCCAAATACTGTCCATTTTTGAAGTACTCGATAAAGCTTTCGAGTAATTTGTTGAGTGGACTCATTATTTATTAAAAATTATTTTCCAATTTTTTTTTTTTTAAACCGGACAGACAAACTTGGTATATATTGAAATGATTTGTTGACGTCCCAGCAACAGATAGTCCCGAAAAAAAAAAAAGCGTCGAACAAGTTAAAAATTTTAGACGTTTAATTATCTATTATTTTCGAAATATATATTTCATAAATTGAAATAAATGTTTTAATGTCCCGAATTTCATATTTATTTTACCTTTTTAAATACACAAATTTGACAATAAAAATTTTGGTGAAACGATTTTATGAAAGGACGCCAACGAGGCTTCTTAATCATCTTTCTATCTATACATATAAAAATAAATGATTTTTTGTCCTTTATGCAATCCTATACCGTGACCTGCTAACGCATCGGAAATCCTTCTGATTTATTCACATACGTACCAAATAGAAAAAGAAAAAATATTGCGTACCCAAAAGCACTATAATAAACACAGTTAAAACACGAAAAATTTCTTTCTTTTTTGCATCCGAAAAATTTGGTTTTTTTTATGTGCGGACGCCAACGAGGTAACAGTCTAGTATACAATAAATTGCAATAACCTTTAACAGTTGCCTATATTGAACAATTTATATTTGACATTTCTAGCGTTAGGACCCACATATTTACGATTATTCGGAATTCTAGTGATAACGCGCCCCCCAGACCGTTTTTGTATTAATTTTAATCTAGTTCTTTAAACCAGTTTTAATCAATTCAACCGATATTAAAATCACTTAATGATTATTAGAGCAAAATTATATGTTCTGGTCATCACATTTAAAGGAAAATAATATATACCGTAAGAAACACGTTTATAAATTTACTACTTTCCTTTAACCTTTTAAAGCCCTGCGGTCCCGTATGGTACCAGTGACTATGGTGCACTTCGCTATCGGATTACACCGATTTATGGTAATAGTTTTCAAAATATGAATATTAGTTTTCATAAATAATGTCTTTGAGATACCGATCCATAATTTTATTTTCGGTTTTGTTAAATATTTTTGTCAAAATGAGAACTATAAACATCTGCGTTACAAGGTTGACTTTTTGAATATGCGTTGTGCTATATCCAGCGTACCGTTATAGCTTTAAACACACCATATAATATTTCAACGTCGATAGAGGTTTTTTATCCATACCTATAAAATAATCCTTTGGAGTAATCGATTCCTTTTTCAAGATAGCTATAGCTAAAATGGATTCGTTTATTTAGAAAATACAAAAAGTACAAGTTGCGGTGCTGGTCTTATTCGTAAATTATAAGTAATCTTTTATTTTGATAATGCTTTTTATTTTAACAACATAGTCTGACTTAATTAAGGATTTCGTTTGAGGGTGCTTGATAAAATTTCAATATCAAATTTGAATTGTTTAAATTTTTACTTTTCCATGAGCTTTGTCACTCACGACCCGGGTTTCGCCTTTCGGCATCTTCAGGCATTTCAAGTGCACGGGTGTACTCAAACTGGACAGTCTGACTTGTTTTAGAGATATAATTATTTTTATTAAGAGCTACGGGTCGCGCGGATATTTCGCAAAAAATGCTCGGGCGTTTAAAGGTTAAACACCATTAAACTTTCTCAGTGCAGTAAATAATGAGTTACAAAGAGAATAAACTGACTTAGAGTGTTAGAACTCTTGCTTAAGAACTAATGAAATATTTTCTTCTAGGAATCTAGAATGCGAAGAATTTAGATGATTAACATTGTTCAAGAAGTTTCCTGCTCCTTTAAAAGTATATATTGTAACACTTTTCACGAAAGCAGGCAATAAAACAGACTCAAAAGTTATCATGAACATGGTACATAGCTGAAAACTGTTATAAATAAAAAAAATAAAAATTTTAATCACTGGCAAGAAGTTGAGTCAAATTTTCCTAGTACAACCCTCAATCATATAATACAGTGAAAAAAATAACAATGTATTTTAATTCTACAGAAATTATTTTATATATTTGTTGATAGCTATTTCGTCTTACGCCATCGTCAGAACTATGTTTTAAGCCTGCATTTTCTTTTATATATGTACCGTTGAAGACATTGCGTATCTGTTTTATTATTATTATTAAAAACAGATTCGCAATTCGCAAACCACCTCATAAAGGAATCACATAACATAAATTTAAATTCAGTGCCGATTTTTTGTATTAAGTGATCTAAGATAAATGCTTTGGAACATTTAGAAACTGATATGTGTCATCAATCCAATGACATTCTTAACGAACAGACTAACATTAATGCATCACCACGTCTTAAGCCGTTAATAAGCGTTAAAAATATCAAATCAATGTGTCACATTTAATAACTTATTAAAACCATTTAAAACTAGGGTGGTGGAACAAAGAAGAGATGTATTGTGTACTCTGTCTACAGCGGTACATATAGAAAAGTAAATGCAGGTTTAATTAAACAAAATTCTGACGATGGCGTTAGCCGAAATAGCAATCAACAAACATAGAAAATAATTTCTATAGAATTAAAATACATTGTTAGTTTTTCACCGTATTATAATGGAGTTCTACCAAATATATGCCAATTCGATCAACTCAATCAAATTATTTATATGGTATACTCATTCTTAATGTTGTAACCAAAACAGGTTTGAATATTTACAAAGTTTATTTGTATTTTTGTTCGTATAAACGTGTAAATTAGATTAATATTCACAGCCACGCGACAGCTTTTGTGCCACGGATAATGACCAGCTTTCCAGTACTTATGTTATCTTGATTAAAACCGTAACAAATCGATGGGAAAAAGCTCTTTACGGTTATCTAACTTTCACGTGATTGTACAAAATACGTAATAGATATGTAAATGGGTGAATAATAATTTATCAAGAGAGAGAAATTATATTATCTAATCAGTGTTAAATAAATGTTCAGTGTTTATATTAAAAAAGTGTCAATCTATCTTTCACATTTATTCTCAACGTGGAATAAGATTGATTGAGTCTCTTTTTATAATTGATCTCATTATAACCTAATTGACGTGCTTTTTCAATGCATCTGCAATTTATTTATAGAACAACAAATTATTTTACGGAAAGAAAAATAACAATGTATTTTAGTTCTACATTACATTGCACTTGGAATGCCTGAAGATGACGAAAGGCGAAACCCGGGTCGCTAGCGACAAAACTCATGGAAAAGTACAAAATTCCATAAATTCTAATTTGATATTGAAATTCCATCAAGCACCCTCAGTCGAAATATTTAACTTAAATAATTATACTATTGATTCAGTTGGCATTTGCTTTGTTGAACTCTATAGTGTGAATTTTTACACTTATTATCTCAGATTAGTTTTCACTTCAAGAATACATCAAATCAATTTTTCACATTTAATAACTTATTATTAATTACCATATAAAACTAAGATGGTGGAACAGAGAAGAAGATGCATTGTGTACCCTGTCAACAAACGGTATATAAAAATGATTTAATGCACGTTTAAAATATAGTTCTGACGATGGCGTAAGCCGAAATACCTATCAACAAATATATAAAATATTTTATGTAGAACTAAAATACATTGTTATTTTTCTCTCCGTATTATAATGGAGTTCTACCAAGTAAATGCCTACTCAATCAATAAAACAAATGATTTTCTGTCAAATTGTACTGTCGGCCATTTTGCCACCTGTTTTTTTTAATGTGTGAATAATATTATAATTTTTGAAGTATTTCTACATTACTACTCTAGAGTAGATGTAGAAATACCCTATATACTGAGTAAATAAAAAGGGTTTAAAAATGAATACTTTAGAATTTTTAGAAATAAAAAAAATGTATTAACAGTGAAGAAGCATTAAAAAATATGACAGGTTGCTCGCCATTTCTAATTATGGGATTAACCCTTCCCAATTGATTGCATCATGAAGTTAATATCGTGTAATGCTAACGCCACTAGTGGTATAATTATTTAACGGTGAGAAAAATAACAATTTATTTTAATTCTACAGAAACTATTTTGTATATTTGTTGATAAGTATTTCGGCTTACGCCATCGTCAGAACTAAATATATTTTAAACGTCCATTAAATCATTTTTATATACCGTTTTTTGACAGGGTACACAATGCATCTTCTTCCTTGTTCCACCATCTTAGTTTTATATGGTAATTAATAATAAGTTATTAAATTTGACAAATTGATTTGATGTATTCTTGAAGTGAAAGCTAATCTGAGTTTTTACTAAGTGTAAAAATTCACACTATAGAGTTCTATAGAGTTCAACAAAGTAAAAGCCAACTGAATCAATAGTATAATTATTTAAGTTAAGTATTTCGACTGAGGGTGCTTGATGGAATTTCAATATCAAATTAGAATTTTTTGAATTTTGCACTTTTCCATGAGTTTTGTCGCTAACGACCCGGGTTTCGCCTTTCGTCATCTTCAGGCATTCCAAGTGCACGGATGTACTTGAACTCTAGATTTATTTTAAATATTCTTATGTTATCATCTGGTCATTAATATTTTCAAAAATCATTAAATCATTGAAACTTGTATTCATTCAAATTTCGCAAATTTACATTTTAATAACCTTTCAACTTAGTGACCTACTTATATTTTTGTATATAAACGATACAAACTGTTTACTACGCGTCAGTTCAAGTACATCCGTGCACTTGGAATGCCTGAAGATGCCGAAAGGCGAATCCCGGGTCGTTAGCGACAAAACTCATGGAAAAGTACAAAATTCAAAAAATTCTAATTTGTATAATTATTTGTTTGCTTTGCTTTGATTCTATAACCCCTCGTTCCTTGCTTCCCTTAGAAAGGAAAAATCTCAAAATCCATTTTGTAATTTTATCATTTTAAAAAATAAGAAACAATCTTGCTTTATTACTTAAGCAAACTTTGCGATAGTTAGTTCGAAGATGCATCTGAAAGAGACGAAACACGTGTCACAATTAGTTAGCTATAATTTACAGGTTTTAATTTAATTTATTTACCTGATATATGAAACTGTCTGGAACCGAGACGAAAGTCTTCGAGCACTACCACTCGGTCACTGTGGTAGGCGTTCGGCACATTGAGAATTGAGCCAAATTGCCAAAATACTTTCAGTAAAAATGTTCCGCTACAAAACACCTAAGTGAGTTTACCTGTCGCAAATTGGCGCTGGTGTCGTGGCGGCGAAAAAGTGAATCGAGATAAGGGAGCAAAGGCGGTTTAATCGGGGGCAGTTCAGTCAAGTGTTTACCGAGAGCGGAAGTAGGCTATTGGGGTGAAGAAATGGAGAGGTGGGGAGGTGGAGCTGAAGAACGGGCGAGGGTGGCAGATAAGCCTTCAGGGCTGCGTCATTACGGACAGGTGTGACGCCGCAAGAACGTGAGCCATAAAACAAACAATAATAATATTATCAATTATTAATATTTGTGAGAGCCGTAGCAGACTTGTAATTTTATTTTTATTTATGACATAGACACACGGGAGTATTCGACAGTAAACCAATATGTATTATGTTTTTTATAACGTACGCTCCCAATTTGGAGCATATGGTATCGTAATGGATGAAATCTAGACATAGTTTTTTCAGCGAGAACTTTTCACTTTTAAGATGTGCACTGTCAATCAGGGCTGTGGAGTCGGAGTCGGAGTCGTCGCAGCGTTTTGGCTGGAGTCTTACTCGGAGTCGGAAATTTTTAAAAGTTTGAACTTTTTATATTTTCATTTTATATGTCAAATTTGGCTTTTGGTCGCATTGATAGGGTTGATATTTAATTGAATGGACAAACATAGGAAAATTAGGCAAAAAGGGACGATATTAAACCTTTTTTAGTCGGAGTCGTGTTTTTGGTCAATGTTGTATTATCGTGCATGTTATGCGTTGAAAATAAGAATATTATTGGAGTTAATCGGCACACGTATTGTCTGGCGCAGGCTGAAAGCGAGGGAGGATATTACATCGCAATAAATCACATTCACCTCTCGTTTTCTATTTAACTATACTTCAATGCGCTTGCTGAAAGGATTGGAAGAGTAATAAGACCAATAAAATTCAACAGAATTTCTATCAATCTTTTACAATAGAATGCATTGATATTAAATAGCATGACCGTAGTTGAGATACTACTTCATATTAATTTCACACTAATCTCGTTGAAAATTAAATTTAAATATGAAAAAATCTACCTAAAATTAATACGGCTCTTTAGTATTAGTAAACAAGTTATACAAAACGACGAATTTCGGTCAATGTCAATGAGTCGGAGTCGGACTTTTCTTTACCGACTCCACAGCCCTGCTGTCAAAACTTAATGGAATGGCATTAAAATTAAAATAAAAAAAAAAATTCGGTACTTATTACTCATTAAAATTTATTAGATCAGGATCGGTTTCGCTCAAAGCGAGCATTATCAACTGTCTCATTAGTTTGACTAGAGCAGGCATACTAAGTATAACCCCGTGTCTTATGTGAGCGACGCGAACCGGCAAGCGAATTTAGGCGAATCCAGTCAATTTAAAACGTAGTTGATTAAAGGTCTTATGTGCCACTTCTGGCTAGCATGGCTAGCCACTTCGCAGCGCCAGGTTACGGCGCAGCGATTTATCGCTGCTTGTTTTAGCTCCAATTCAATGTACCGTACCCTTTACGTACGGGGAGATATCGATCAAACTATTGTTTTAATATGCACTAATACACGTTTATCTATGAAATTATAACATATATATTTTTATAAGTTGTTTATTTATATAGTTATATTTGTTTGAAAGTACCATATCTAATACCAATGCCTTTCGTGCTGTGCATTTTTTTCACGTTTTTTTTTGTTGCAAATAAAAACGTGATTTTTTTAAATTTCCACACGTATGTATATATCTAGATTATATTTGCATAGTTTATATTTAAAAAAAAAAAAAATAATAACACATTTTTAGTACTTTTCCACATCTGATTTATTTCATCAGGACCGGTTTCGCTCATGGCGAGCATTATCAACTGAATCATCAACTGAATTATCAACTGACCATCAGTTGATAATGCTCGCCATGAGCAAAACCGGTCCAGATGAAATAAATCAGATGTGGAAAAAGACTAAAAGATGTGTTATTATTTTTATTATAATGCCTTTCCACCAAGTATTGACAGTGAACACCTTAATAGTTTATATTTAAAAAAATATTCATATTGTTATTTTATATTGGATAAGATTGCATTTTCTTGTCAAAATTAAAATTTATGCAAAAAAATATTTTTTATTTTATCTTTACAATTTTTTATTTTTTATATTGTTTTCTTTGATTCCTTTAAATATAAACTGTTTTTGATGTGTATTATTTTATTTCAATGACTTAATTTGAATAATGTAGAAAATATAATTGTTTTGTTAATTTTTTTCGAAAATTCGGTCCGTAACCAAAGGGTTAACATTCATCATGTCGGGACGCAAACGCTTTTTATTTGAAAACTGATATCGTGAAAGAAGGTGTCGCGATTTCACGGCAAGCTACCTACCTATCGTTCATTAGAATAATATATCACACTAATCTTATATGTATATAAAACCGAAACGGCTATGTATGTATGTATGTTTGTGGGTCGGGAATTCCCCTTTGCATTGTTGGGCATTGCTATAAAGTTGCCATAAAAACGAATATGAAAGAAAATATGTTTGAATTTTTATCGGCGAAGATATTTAGTCAAAATGTAATAAATTAGTCATCTACTGAACTTTTTCCGGCTTTTACTAATATGATAATGTTTATTATTTACGTGAAGGTATTATTTGACATTTCTTTGACAGCAAATTAGATTTTTCAATCAAATTAAATAAAGTTTGTGATTTTATTTTAACTCTATTTTGGATGTTAGATTTTGTGATGATGTGAAATAAAAATATGGTTGACACGGCACAAACACACAGTGGATAAACACAAAGTTGGAATATGTAAATGTGACGAGGACAAGTTGTCTCACAGTGTCAATAAATTGTGTGCTTCTTTGCGTGGTCAATTGAAACAATTCAAATTTGAATATTTTCGTTATTACTATTTTCATAGTCAAACTAAAAACAAGCACCACTTTGGTTTTTGATATTTGCGGGTGTTTAATTTTAAAATCCCCGTACACAACACTTTTTTGCAAACGTGTTCTAAATTTAATCAATTTAGTGGTCGGTCTGACAAGGGCTTGAGTCGAAATAGCGATCAACTAATTATTATATATTTTTTTGTAGAACTAAAACACATTGATATTTTTTCATCGTATTTTAATGGAGTTCTACCCAAGTCAATGCCAATTTAATTAATATGCTCTTGAGAGTTGGAACTGTTTCACGTATCGTAATACAGGTTGAAGCCATTGCTTAAAATTAACTTATAATTTGTTATTTTTGTAATGCACATATATATTAAATATACATTTTTCAATAAATAAACGATTATGATATCTTTTGTTTTTATTGTCCGACATTATTTGGCGTCCATTTGTATGTTAACTGAGTAAAATTTCTACATCTGTCATAATATGACGAGGCCCGCCGCGTCAAGATCGTTTCAAAATATCAAATCAACCGATCGCGCGAAGTAAACATATGCGGTAACGCGCGGCAACGCGCGGTAAATCGTCAACATAAGACGCTCTGGTGAACTTGGACCGTTTGATATTTGTAAGCGATTTGCGCGCGCAACGAGTCAGGCACTTCGATGCGACTTACGACAATTTGTTGAAGTTATTACCTATGCCGTCCTGACCGCATCGCTTCGTCTACATATGACACTTGCATGGGCCAGGACCGTTTGATATTTTAAAACTCTGCCGCTTTCGAAGTTGCGCCGGATCGCCTCGCGGAGATTCGCCCAGCTAAGACGACCCGTAAGGGCTAGCGGCAGGATTAGTGGTAAGCTAGTCGCTGTCGTTACGCCTCGCATATTTAGCGTATCAATGCATCAATGTATTTCTTGTGGTTACCTACTAGTTCTCGATATATGCCCTGCTTATGGGATCGGATGGGTGGAATGAATTAAGACAACGCAAATGCCCATGCCTTCGAGGAGGATCAATAGATCGACTGAAAAAATGCTACTTCGTCATCGGTAATCGTACCCGTAAAGTCTGTCACGGAAGCCAACGACGTTGACCACTGCACCACGCACCCAAATTAATTATGCATTATTGATCGCAATTGTCAGACAGAAATGTCTGCCATATCTTGAAGAATAATCTCTTTCAAAAGCGTTGACATTTCGCTTTCGTCATTTCAATTACTTTGTATCACAGACAAATTAACATTTATTGAGTTACGTCTTCTTCTTTCCTTGCGCCACAGTCCATCGTGAATATTTTCCGCCCAAAGCTAACGGCCTTGACACTCGACCAAGGATCCAGCGCTTTTCTTATAGATGCCCAACATCTCAGAGATATTCATGCCTTTGAACTTAAAAGACAGCAGAGTTTGATTCAAACACGTACACACCGAGCACATGCCGAGACAAAAAAAAGCATGCGTGAATAATCTCTGCTTAACATTCAAACTTATTCTCTCTCTATTCTCATCATCATAAGATATCGACAAAATTGAAAGCCTTTCTTGCAATATTAAATCAAAGTCGTGCATAATTAATAGCATTAATTAAAATCATTCTCCTTTGCCTGGTGTGACCAGACGTCAAACGGGTTGAATCAGTAATGGCACCCGTTACCTAATTCGTATCCTGGGTCTTTAACCTGTTACCAGCTATAAAAATTTCCCACTTTTTTCCCTGTAAGCTGTAAAACTAAAAAAGGGCAATACCTTAAAACTACTTTCGTTATTTATGGGCTTTGATCTCTTCGATCCCTTATAAAAGCAATCACATGTTAATTACCATACGTCATGGCATTTAGAGCGTATTTAAGAATCCTCGATAAGGGTTGTTACAAACAGTTTATAATATTATCTCGATGTTGCACCCTGATTGGCAATCATCAAATGATTTTTTGTTGAATTTTACTTATGATTTTATGAATTATTTGAATTTATTCAATTGGTTTGAAACCTATATAAATGCAAAATAATATTTACGTTAATTTTGTGAATATTTTAAATCGAAAAACGAGATATCGGATACATATTCTGATATAAGAAATATTATTTTTGACGCCTTAAACATAATTGCCCACCGGTGGGTTCTTAGTTTTATGACCCACTAAAATTAAATCGAAAACGAGATATCGGATACATATTCGACGTGATAATTTAATAAATTTGAATTTTTGACGCCTTAAACATAATTGCCCACCGGTGGGTTCTTAGCTGTCAGAACTTTTAAGTATGCGACACACCGGTGGGTCGTAAGCGTTAGAACGGTTAAAATATAATATGCAAAGCTTTTGGTTACGTCATCAAACGTGGCGCTTATCAAGTATTTAAGCGCAAGCGAGTTTGGTAAACGG
The DNA here is from genome assembly GCA_028554975.1 of Himalopsyche kuldschensis. Lineage (NCBI taxonomy): Eukaryota > Metazoa > Arthropoda > Insecta > Trichoptera > Rhyacophilidae > Himalopsyche > Himalopsyche kuldschensis. Next base: position 8,006,540 of record JAHFWI010000005.1, read on the forward strand.
AAACGTATAGAATTTTTAAAAATTCATGTTCCCTAACACACTTTCGGTTTGCTGATAAACAGCTTATTTGCCCTTTCTAAATGTCAAACGAACAATCATTTATTTGATTGGCTCCTAAAATATTTCACAGCTACGAAGTAAATGTGTTTTATTCAATTCAATTCTAAATTGGAACGTTATTAAACGATCTGGAAAATAATTGAGTCCTCACATGTAATAGTGTCGGATACAAAAATATGCCTGTCTTTAGAAACGTCGAAACAATTAAACCAGCTATTTTTTATATTTTAAATACAATACGTCTAAAGGTGCTTCTCAAAGAGACGACACACGTGTCACAATTTGCTAAAGAATATGTGGAATAAACAAAGTAATCTTCTAATTTCTAATGTTGAATTTACGTTCGTACTATGTGTTCTTTCGTCGGCTTTTTTGTTATACAGTCAATAAAGTGTTTAAACACATTCTTTTGTTCGGCATGTAATTTATAATGATCAGTTTCGCTCATCGAGGGCATTTTAAAATAACGCTAGTCCTGATTTTTACATTATATATGTGGAAGTAAAACATTAAACTCACCAAAAATTTATCGCAATCGGATGAACGGTATAGGAACGTATACGAGACACACAAATAAACGAAAATTCATGTTTATATTTAGAGATAAAGCTTTTCCACCATGATTTGACAGATAACACATGAATCAAAGTATCAATTTAAACACAATAATAATAGCCCTCTTTTTGCATTTCAAGATGTAGAACAAGATGGGAATGTAAAGAGCTGTCAAAGAAGTATAGTGGTGTTTTTTGTATTAAACATGACGCATTTAAAGTTTTCATGATTGTTGTATGATTATAAACCTTCGTAGGACAATCCTTGAAAAATGACTCTCAGGCCGAAGGGGGTTTAAAAAAAGACCCCAGTGTTCTGGCCTTATTGGCATAGACTGCAATAAAAAAATGATTGATTATGCTTTCACGCATATTAATACATCTTTCTGAAAAAAAAAATCATATAAAAATCCCTATTTTTCCTATAATTATTCATATTTAAGTCGCGCATGAAAACGACGACGTTTCCACTCCAACGGCTATGGCGGACTAACAAGCCAATAACCGTGCACGAAGTCACATTACTTTTCTCTTATCGCCTTTTATTGTCGCCAGATATGAAACACTCCGTCCATGTTATCTATGACTCACTATGGTCACGTTCTCTTATCGCTTATGGGCGTGAAATTGTATGTTAGCGCTTCCCAGCAATTGCTAAAATTGACAATTAGACTGAAAAATTCCGACTTCTTCTCTTTTTTTTTAATCGATTACGGCGCAACTAGCCAATAAATATCATATTTTAAGAATACCAAAAGTTTAGACATTGTATCACTAGTATTAAGATAGATATTTAAGGTAAATCTATACTGTTCGGGATGTCTAGGTTAATATATATAAAAAAACTTTGACATTTATTGTCTTGAGGCCTTGATTTTGTTTCATCCACTCGCTGTTTCAATTATTGACATTTCGTATAATGAATAATAAGAAAAAAATAGTATGAAGAAGATTGTGGTTTCGTTCACGCATGTAAAAAACGAAAAGATGTTTACATTATTGAGAACTTCAAGTTCGCACACTCGGTCTCGTATAAAAAGAAAATATGCTTTGAAATAGTAAACGATTTCGAGATATAATCAGTGGCGGCTCGTCAATAAGCACTGCGGAATAAGCAAACGGAGAAAATTTAAAATTATAATAAACATAAATTTATGCAAATTACATATATGAAAATATCAATATTATTTAAGCATCTATTAAGCTCGCTCGCTCACTGATACATCCAATAAGTATCATACACCGCGGTAGTAATGTGTGGGCGATGGAGGAGCGTAGGGAATGAAGTTCGTAGACCTGGATCGCAGGTACTGTCTCTCAAGCAGTGTTGCGTCCGTACGGGCGCCAGTTTTATTTCTTCTAATTTTTCTCATTTGAAATAGTGTAACTAAATGATTTATCGAAAACATATAATATTTATTTTTTATAATTTTGATGTTAATTGTGAAATTTCATCCAAATAAATATGTATTTTTATTTTTATTCAACCGCAGCACCCCAAGATCCGTCGTGGAACAAGTATGAATCGTTTATTATTTATAAATATTTTGAAACATAATAATAAATTGAAAGGTGCTCGTGAATCTTATACATATATAAAACCGAAACGGCGTATGTATGTATGTATGTCTGTAATTCCCTTTTGCATTGTTGTTGCAAGTTGCCATAAAAACGAATATGAAAGAAAATATGTTTGAATTTTTATCGGCGAAGACATTTAGTCAAAATGTAATAAATTAGTCTTCTACCAACTTTTCCCCGGCTTTTATTAATATAATAATGTTTATTATTTACGTGAAGGTATTATTTGACATTTCTTTGACAGCAAATTAGATTTTTTCCTTGAATTTGGACATTTTAATGGGCGAGAATGGGGCTGTCATCAAATTAAATAAAGTTTGTGATTTTATTTTAACTCTATTTTGGATGTTAGATTTTGTGATATAATTATGTCGAATGATATAACATTAAATAATTATTGGTCACTTAGTCCGAGCGACGCCGGGTAGCAATACTAGTTATTTATATTTTCTTTTGATTTTTGAACTTTTGGATTATTTATATTTGCTTTGAACTTAATTATTATTGTTAATTATAAATAGCTTATATTGACAACATCCCTTCAGAGGAGATAAACAAATAACCTAAACTAACCAAATCTTTCATAAACTTAGCCTATCCCGCTGCAGACACAGTTATACGTCATAAATGCAGAAAATATACATCATTTATACGAAACACTTACATAGCGGCCATGTTGGATTCTATGTCAAAATAATAAACAGAGTTAGCTTAGGATTTTACCGATATTTTATCCACGAGTCGCCACTGGATATAATACAAGAGAGTGAATCTTACAACGGTATGGCAACGTAGCGATAATTTATTTATTGCATCTATTTTCTCGTATATATTCTCACATCATTACATGCAGATATTTACGCGCTATCACCGAGTGTGTTGCCCCGGAGCTTTTTTGCTATATCTACATTACTTCGTTCAGGACGAGTTTCAAAAAAAAAATGCTTATCTGGTCTTCTGTATGCCTGACGTAATAGAAGATAGTGACACCTGCTTCCGAGGTGTGTATATCAGCATCGACAAACCAATTGATGATTCAAATACGCTGAGATAAAATAAAGAATAGGTTTAACCATGCAACTTTCTTCTAGAAAAGTCACGCGGTCTCCTACGAGTAACTATCGACTGTTAGATATAAACTAGGCAAGTTCAATCAAAAACTCTTTAAGTCTAATATAATATTATACACAGGGCTGTGAAATCGGAGTTGAAGTCGTATTTTTTTTAATGATTCAACAGCCCTGATAATAACATAACCAACAATAAAAAAACTTTTTTTTATTGAGCACCTACAGTCAGTATTCATAAGGGTTTTAAAAAAAATCTTTTCAACTAACTTGCTCGGAGATCGTGGAATACGCGTCATTTTTGTGTGTATAGAAATCCCCCGTAGCTAATGGGTTAACATCAGGGCTGTGGAGTCGGAGTTTTTTGGCCGGAGTCGTACTCGGAGTAAGAAAGCAAGGGCTATGGAGTCGGAGTCGGAGTCGGCGTGGCGTTGTGGCCGGAGTCCTACTCGCAGTAAAATTTTGAAAAGTTTGAACTTTTTATTTTTGCATTTAATATGTAAAATTTGGCCTTTGGCCGTATTGATAGGGTTGATATTTAATTGAATACACATAAATAGGAAATTTAGGGAAAAAAGTGACGATATTAACCTTTTTTAGTCGGAGTCGGAGTCGTATTTTTGGTTAATGTCGGAGTCGTGGTTTTGGTAAATGCTGGAGTCGGAGTTGGACTTTTTTTACCGACTCCACAGCCCTGGTTAACACTGTTAAAAAGCAATAAAAGGCAAAATCTTTGAGAATGCAGTATTTAACTAGAGTACACGCGGGAAATTGATTAGTATGCAGACGTATTTTAGACACACCATAGAAATAAGAATTGATATAAAACTGAGAGCCTTCTTCGCAAGCTCCACATAGTTCCATATACAGTCAAACCTCCGAAAACACTACTCCATATAACACGCTAGCCGAAAATATTCGCCGAAAATCCCCCGATGGCACGGTCGCATTCCATTGTGGTTGTCGTAACGTTGCCGGCTGTTATTCCGGGGCGGATGCCGATGCACACACACAGCCAAACGGCTGGCCGTCTCTACTGTGCATACTCTCGCATACACTCAAACAACACGTGCCAGACAATACACGACTGCGTGCCGACTTCCTGTTTGCAACATTTTGCGAGCGCTATGCATTGTATCACCTAGCAACCAAATATTTACGTAAATATTTCGTTCAAATATTTTTTTTGAAAAACTCATATTTAATCTTAGTTTGCATTTTTCGCGGAAAAAAACGAAGTCCCTAATTTTGTATGAGATTCACGCCCCCTTTTACACTACTTCATATACCACGGTCCCGACTATAGTGTTAGCGGGGGTTGACTGTATATCCTTTGGCTCCATATATATCCACTGGCTAAATAAAGGGGGAAAATCACCACTGAACACGTTTACAATATGTAAAAAAACAATACACGTCTTTCATTTAAAAACCATCATTTCGGTATCTTCAGGCATTTCACGTACACGAATGAGCTTGAACTGAGTCATATACGCACTTGAAATGCCCAAAGGCGAAACCTGGACCGTTAGCGGCAAAATTCATGAAAAAGTACAAAAGTCAAACTATTCAATTTTGATATTGAAAATATATCAATAATATTATCCTCAATTATCTTTTGTTTTTGTGATACGGTTAAAAAAATAACAATGTATTTTAATTCTACAGAACTATGTTTAAGCCTGTATTTACTTATTCTACATATATAGGGTCTTTTTATAAGGACGCTTAGTTTTGAAATGTAAATAAAACAAGTTGTTTGTGAGATTTCGACTAAATTTTAATTTCATTTGTAAGTATATTTTACGGCATTAAATATGGAATATAGCATCAAATGTCTGCCAATATCCATTCATTATAAAATGGGCCATGTCGCTAAAGTTGACTTTTTTGACAAATTTGGGTAAACTTCCAACTGCTCCAGAACCCAATCAGGCGTTGTCTGTGGTCGTTTACCTGAAGTTCCTCGGTTAGTTGGATTTTATACGGGTGCAGACATAAGGCCCGATTCAAAATTCGCCAAGTTGAAGTCGCAGAAAAGCCAAGTTCTTGTGAACAACGAGAAATAAACTGCCTTGGGTTTTCCTGTACACTTTCACACACAGCAGCAATGTTTTCACCAGATATTGTATTTTGATGACGTACAGGTAGGTGTTGGCCGATTATTTACCAAACTGGTTGACTCAAATTTGGCCACTAAACAATGAATAATCTACTCAGCAGGACAAAGTAACATATTTTGAGCGTCCCTATTGAAATACCCTATATATACCATTGTAGACAGGGTACACAATATATGTTTTTCTCTGTTCCACCATCCTACTTTTATATGGTAATAGTAAGTTATTAAATGTGACACATTGATTTGATGTATTTGTCGAAGTGAAAGCTAGTTTGGGTTTTTACTAAACTGGGAATACACGTTAGAGTTCTACCAAAAGTAAATGCCAATTCAATCAATATCTTGTTTTCGTGTTTAAAACACTAATATTGAAATCAATGTCATATTTCTTATGGTGGAAGAATTATGGGACATTAAGCTTTCTTATCATCGACAGGTTGGATAAATGAATACGTGGAACGGAACTGCATTTAAAAATAACTTTTCTGTGAATTGTAAGCATATGTACAGGTATAGATAGATATTAAGCATCTTTTGCATGCAGTCGACACGTTTTCAATACCAACAGATTCCGATGCCGAACTATTTTCGTGCGTTTGAAGTGTTGTAGGGTCATCACACGAAGATCTAATATATATAAATCAACATTAGTTTGTTTGTTCGCACATATGCCCTGCCATACCGTTCATCCGATCGCAATGAATCTTTGACAAACTTTTTACTCGTTTTTGGCATAGTAAAATAAGCTTACAGTAGGTCTTTTACATAAAAATAAATGTTTTTTCATTTTTTCTGTGTTGCCATACCGTTCATTTTAGTAACTAATTGTTGCACTTGCGCAAATGTTATAGACATAATACAATTAACTTTCAGTAGGTGGCGCGTGTGTTGTACCAAAGACAATCGGCAAAAGACAAACACCAAACGGCAAATGTCATCGATGCCGATCAATGTTAGTGAAATTAAATCGAAATTATTAATTTAAAATATTGTGCATCCGAAGGCACTTCAATAAACACTAACACTTTCTTTCTTTGGGTGGCATTGCAACGCTGGTACCGGCTACCTTAAAATAATAATAAAATTATCGGATACAGCGGCTCTAATATCCCTGATGTTGATATCTGTATTTTATTTCGTTCAATCAAGTGTTAACATCATTGGCTTCGGTTGCGGAGTTGACGGGTTCGAGTCCCAGTACGGCCAGCTTAAGTTTTCATTAAATATGTTGATTTTTACTCGAAGGCATGGTTTTATGTGTTGTAAAGAATTCAATCTGTTCATAAATACATTACGTAAAAAAATATTTATCATGGTACAGAAAACTATAACAATATATTGATCTTCGTGAAGTGAATCTGAGGGGAAAAAACAATTGAATGTCAGCAATTGTTTCAAATGGTTTTATATTGGTGACCATTGAATACAATAAGCGTATGATTGTAATCAGAATCAGTTGGCAACACTGAGCTCCCCAGATTCAAACCACAGTTGGCACCACTGAGCTACTCGCGAATGGCCGACCCAGTCCGACCGCTCGGTGAAAAACGCACAAAATCGCAAACTTAAAACTACACCACGACCACAAAATCTAACGAAATCCATCTGCGCCAAGCTATATAGGTCCAAAATGAAGCAAGGAGTCCAAAACTACCATCAAAAGTAAGGTCAGAACAATATTAGCCACGTGTCTGTATACTGCAAATTTACCATATTTTTTGATTCTCTCTCCACACTTCAAGCAGGCAAATGTAATGTCAAATCTTGTGTCACTCCTGTTTTTCGAATTGAGAGTAAGTTTTCAATTTTCTTGAATGTTGCGATTATGGGAAATCACTGTCGTCATCTTTTGAAATAATGCACATGATAATTCGTTCTGGATATATTGCGGATTTTAAAATGCCATCTAAAACTCTCTTAAAATATAGAATACATGAAATACGTTTAGAGAACTGTCAAATGTAAAGAACAAATGAAGATCGATCAAGTAATTCAAATATCTTCTGTTCGAATGGTTCTAAATAAACAAGTGAAGATCAAATTATCTCTAAAGGGGTTGCATCTCGAAATTGTCAACAATATTTTTTGACAATCAAGTTGAATAAAAGTCATGTAGTATACCTAGCTCAGGGATGTCCAAATGAAATCACTTGTGGGCCAAATATAACAATGTATACCTCTGATGGGCCACACATAATAAAACTTCATTATAAAATGATTTGTTTATATTTTTTTTGGGTATCAATTTGACGGAGCATCAAGTCCTAAGGCGTGTTAGCGCCAAAGTTCTTCCAGTCTCCTTCGTCTCTAAATGTTTTAAACTCTTGAATTTTATTTGTTGAAATTCCCTTCCCATCGCTGCCGACAGGAGGGCGCGATCTCTACAGTTGAGAAGTCAGTTCACTGTTGCGTCTCTACCTAGGGAGGGTCATCGAAAAGAATAGCTCTCGGCCTATATCGATTATCTAATGCCTTCTTGTCATAATACTGCAAGCAAGAGATTTTTGGGTTATCGTGAAGGCCCACAGATTTATGATACTTTTTAGAGGTTTCACGAACAAATTCGCGAATAACAAACAGCTCATATTTATAGTAATTTTACTATTTTTTTTTAAGCTTTTGAACATTCATTTTTTTAATGTTAATCGCAAATGACGTTGCACATCGCAGTAGATTAGTTAACTTTTCATCTTTCAACTCTTGGATTTTAAGATTTTTAGAATATGTATTAATGCCAATTCAATCTTTGAAATATTTAGAAACAGCTTATAACATGTGAATCGTTTTCATTTAATGTTTCACGGGATTGGTTGATTTATATTTAATATTTTTTATGGAAGAGGAATAAAAATTGGATGGAAAATAATCAAATTTTAAAAAATCTAATCGCTTGAAATAATTTCAAACAATGTGACTTTATTTTACTAGAGGGAGTGATGCGTAATGAACGTTTCATACATAAATAAAATCATACATTTTTCAATTTTTTTTTCTTTATTTCTTATCTATGGTCATGTTTTATTTGAAATCTGATCAATTCCAAACACGCTCTTTTACGAACATACCGTAAATTGTTGTGTTTTAAAAAAAGAATAAAGTCGTTGGCTGTTTTTTTTGCCTTCACGAACACGTGACTTTTATTTCAACTCTTGAATGCTGATAAGTCGTTCGAAATTTAAAAAATATTTAATATTAGTTTAGTGTTATTCTGTGACGCTTTTTACTGGTGCAGGGGCTCGCAACTAATGGGTAATATCAGAGTTTTCAGGGATTCTTATTATAAGAGAATATATTGATGCATATTGCTTCGACTGGACTTTTTGAGTAAGACTCTTTTGGACAGGAGGGGTATTATATTCTGAACAATGGTGTAAGTAGGAATGGACCTGTGCTAGTGTATTCAACTTTTGGTTACTGAATCATGATTTGAATCACTTACGGACTATTTTTATATGTTTTTTATTTTCGATTGATAGGCAAGGTGATTTTTAATAGCAATGAAACTTCTTTCTGTAGATGTACCTTCATAACTAGAAGGTTGCCAAATTTGTAAATAAATTTATCCTCATAGAGTAGATATCTTCAATTGCAATTTAAGCTGTATTGTTTGATTAAAATGTATGTACACAGTGACGGCTGACGACGGGGTGTTGGGGAGTGCAAAGGAAGATTCAACCGTTTTTGAAAGAATTCTTTCCTATTCATTGGATTTTAAAACACTTCTATAGCATGGACTTTCAATTCAGATGTTCGCAATACCAACTGTTTCTCTTCCGTAATACGGAAAAATAGTTGAATCTTCCTTTTGCACCCCCCAACACCCCGTCACCAGCCGTCACTGTATGTACATACACATTTTTCTTCATTTATATCTTGCATATTAACTAGTGTAACGAATAAAACAATTTTGTGCGAGTATTGTAACATCGTCCACGCGATGGTGGCGCCTTCGCTAGCGGCCAAGTTATAATGGTGCATCTATACAAGTATATAATATTATATGAAATGATGTACATATTATATTTACAGTCAGTAATCCTCGAGAATCCGCGTCCGGTCCGTGGCGCAGTGTCAACGTTGTTGGCTTGCGTGCCGGACCGCCTGGGTTCGATTCCCCGGTACGAGCTGATTTTTTCAGTCGATAAATCTGTTCAAATACATGGGTATTTGTGTTGTTGAACATCCCTTCCCACCTTTCCGATCCCAAAGAGCGACGCATAGCGACAGCGATAGGCTAATCACTAGTCCTGTCCTAGTCTTCGTATCCTTTCCATACCTACTCTCTACGAAAAGAGAGGTTGAGCAACTGAGTAACGAGCAGTTCTCGTAGAAAAAGATATGTTGAGATAAACTCCGTGATGAGTCCATATGCTCCAAGTTGGGACCGAACATGGTTAAAAAAAATCCTCGAAATATTTGATTGATAAATGAATCTCTTATCGCTCCATTAAGTACGTCTATTTGGTTTAATAATAAAATTTCTTTGCCAAATTAAAAAAAAGAAGTAATATGTATTTATAATACTAACACCTGGTTTTGAGCTATTAACTGTTTGATCGCCACCTGCCTCAATGATGTTGAACAACGAAAAGCAGTGATTGAGAACGAGTCTATTAAAAAACATAATATACTATTTTTGTATCAACAAATGTAGCGAAAGAATTCCATTGTGGAATATTGTAATTGTACAAGGATATACGAAAATAGTTAATTTACAAGCTGGCTAGATTTTGATAGAGTACAAAATAATATTTGAAACATTTTGATTATCATTAAATTTATTATTTATTTATTCTCAATTGCTCAAGCCATGCTTATGCTCAAGCCAATACGCCATGCATTTGACAAATTTATTTACATATACATACATACTTGTATACACATAATAAAAATTAAAAAATACAAATTGTAGCCAAAAGAACAGAGAGAAAATTAATAAAATCACATTAGAAATTTTAAAGATGTCAACCGAGTAAGTTTCGACAAAATCAACTTTTATTCATAAAATATAGTATTCATCTGTATGAAATATGTCGACATCCGAAGCAATGCCGTTTAAAATTGTTAAAGCTCTTCCCAGTGGCATTCGCATTGGCAGACTGGTTCTACCATTTGGAAGAACAAACAACTCATGGTCACGATTCCTCAAAAAATTGTCAGGAACATTCAATTTAACATTTTCAAGAATGGTGGAATTCTCATTTTGGCCTAGGATAAGCCGAAAGAAATATAATGCCAAGTACATTTCTCTTCGAGCATTCAAACTATTGAAAGTGAGAACTATGTGCAATGATACAAATGATTACACTGATTAGTTTCTATAAACGGGGTTTTTAAGCGAGGAAAAGATCTCATTTATATGTGCCACATCAAATTTAATATTAGATATAATTTATAATGCATACACCTTTTTTTAAAAAGATGATTTTGTATCAAAGAATACTTTGCCTCGTCTCTTAATCAGTTTTTGTTCATCAAACATCCAACGATAAAAGGCAGTTTGTGGGCATCCAATGGAGTAAATGTATATGTCCACAGAAGATTCTGATTCCCACTTCTTTCTTCTTCCAATCAGATAAATGCGGCTGATGATCATCCAAGAGATCTAACTGGGTAAGCTATAATAGCTACATACGTAACTTTGCAGGAAGTACCATGACTCTATAACAGTGGTTCTCATGTGCGGCCACCAACAGCTTCATGTTAAATATTGATAATGAAAAAAAATGTGGTCTTACTAGTTAATTTATCAACAAATACTCTGAAAATTAAATATTTCTTGTGTAATTAATGCCAATAGTACATTGGCAAGCCTATTTTTAGGTCCATTTGATAAATCACAAACTCAAAAGATTCAAAACAAAAATTTGATATACAATTAGAAAGGTGGTGATTGGAACTTTTAGGAAATCGTTATCCTTCACCTTGCTCTCGTTTATGTTTTAGACAATTTCTGATCTGTCAAACATCCTACTAGGTGGCAAGAATGAGGTGCGGAGGCTTGAAAATATTTTATGACTTTGATACAAATTCATAAATCGATTGAAGAAAAGTCGGTTAAAGATTTCAATCAAGAGCTTAAAAACGATGTCGTTGACCGCTCGGCAAGGGTATCGACAAAAAAACTGTTCTTCGATATAGCGATTTTTTTTGTTGATATCTATTTGATGGAGCTTCAACTAAATTTAGTGTTTTAGTAAATTTGCATTCCCTTAACATCGCTGCTGACGAGAGGGCGCGATCGCTACAGTTCAATAGGTCAGCTTACTTTTTCGTTTCTATCTATGGATGGTCATCAAGAAGAATGGCTCTCCGTATCGAAGTGAATTCTGGGCACGGGATATTAAAGGGAGAGACTAGCAAATTTGTTGGAAGATTCAACCATTTTTGACAAGATAGTACTTTCCTGAAATTCTAATTTCGAATTCCGGATCGAACAACAGAATTTTATATTCTGCTGATATGACTTTCAAAATTCGAACCACGAAATTGGCAATATGCTTAGTCACGAAATACAATAGTTTATTTCTCTTCCGTAGTACGGAAAAATAATTTGAATGTTCCTATCGGAAGACAAAAGGAAATACATCTAAACAGTGCGAATTAATGCTTTCGTAACGGTCTTTATAATTCTGCTTAGTTTTGAAATGTTAATAAAACAAGTTGTTTATGAGATTTCGACAAGCTGCAATTTTTTGGGTGCATTAATGCATCAAATGTCTGCCACGTTTGACAGTAGATAAATGACATACATAAATTTGGGTAAAGTTCTAATTTCAAATTGTCTGTGGTCGAACAACAGAATTTTATATTGCAGTTCAAAATTCAAGTTGAAGTCGCAGAAAAGCCAAGTTCTTGTGAACAACGAAACTGGTTGATTCAAATTTGGCCACTAAACAATGAATAATCTACTCAACGGGACAAAGTAACATATTTTGAGCGTCCCTATTGAAATACCCTTTATAAGGAGCATATGGGCTTGCAATAGAGATTCTTGCTCAATTCTATTTTATCGGAAGACAAAAGGAAATACATCTAAACAGTGCCATAGTCAGAACAAAACAATTAAAAATATAAATTTCTGTTATTTAATTAATGTTTTAAACTTCATGATATAAAGGACTGGGCATATGGGCATGCTAATATTCGGGTCTCACTTTGCATCAAGGAGAGAACTTCTGAAACTCACTAACGACAAAACACATGGATAAGTACAAAATTCAAACGATTCAATTTGGAATCGGTACTTTTTTAACACTTTATTTAAAAATTGAATTATACGTAGGTTTGGATTCAAAAGGTTGACCAAATGGGCTACATTAATAATTACAGAAAACACAATTATATAAATATTAAGTATTAAATCCGACTGGCTTTTTCGCTCGGAAAAGTTAGGGGTTATTGTTCACCTCGGCGCGTAAATTCAGACGGGCCAAGTCAGACGAAACAACTGGCAACTTAATGACCAACAATGCAAAAGGGAATTACAGACCCACAGACATACATACGCCGTTTCAGTTTTATATATAAGATATTTTGGTTTATCAAGCCGTTCTCGTAGAAAACCATTTTTTTTTATGTTTTTGAATACAAAAAATATTTTGCATTACCGCTTACGCCAAATATTCTTAATTGTGAAAGTCATACGAGATTAACTCGATGATAAATAATGAATCAGTTGTACACAAAATCAACGATAAATAACGAAACAAATTTACCATCGAAACTTTCACGAGCGAAATCAATTCGTTTGTTTGAACGATTCCGATTCCGGATTTATCTGACGAAGGCGTTAGCCGAAATAGCTATCAACAAATATATAAAATAATTTATGTAGAACTAAAATACATTTTTATTTTTCTTACCGTATTATAATGGAGTTCTACCAAGTAAATACCTACTCAATCAATAACATACACCCACCCCAAGATCTCTTTTTTTCAATTGTGAAGCCGGGCCCCCTGATCGCTAGGACAAAGCTCTTGCCACTAGACCACTGGGACCGACTTTCAATTCAGATGTTTGCAATACCAACTGTTTCTCTTCCGTAGTACGGAAAAAATAGTTAATACTTCCTTTGCACCCCCAGCACCGCGTCAAGTTGGCAGACCGACATTGTTACATATGCTACAAGCTGGCAGCGGACATTGTTAAAAAAAATAGTATTAAAATTGGCTGCACAGTTTGAGACGCGCTACATTAATGGTGTAACGTCACGCTAGGGAGATAGATATAAGGCTTTTGTTCTTTGTTTAAAAAGTTGTCATTTTCCGGCGCCGCACTGTCTTGACCTACAATGTGTACGCAGAGATTATTCCACAGATGAATAGGCCAAATAATTTCACATTCTTTCTCATACTGCCATAGACAATTTATCGAATGTGCCAACGTTAGGCTATTTCATTCGCACAGCAACAGCGTAAATGTATTCCACTTAAATAAATAAAAAAAATGAAATTATGATAAATTGTGCGCTTGAAATACGCGAAAAACTGTTTAGTAGTTTTCTTATTGTCCTTGAATAATTCGTTTGCTTATCTTATATATAAAACCGAAACGGCGTATGTATGTCTGTAGGTCTGTAATTCCCGTTTGCATTGTTGGTCATTAAGTTGCCATAAAAACGAATATGAAAGAAAATATGTTGGAATTTTTATCGGCGAAGACATTTAGTCAAAATGTAATAAATTAGTCTTCTACAGAACTTTTCCCGGCTTTTATTATTAATAATAATGTTTATTATTTACGTGAAGGTATTATTTGACAGCAAATTAGATTTTTTCCTTGAATTTGGACATTTTAATGGCGAGAATGGGGCTGTCATCAAATTAAATAAAGTTTGTGATTTTATTTTAACTCTATTTTGGATGTTAGATTTTGTGATATAATTATGTCGAATGATATAACATTAAATAATTATTGGTCGCTTAGTCCGAGCGACGCCGGGTAGCAATACTAGTAAATACATAAATCAGCTATTCTTTTTAAGAGTACGAGCGTTCCTTGTAGATATTTATATTGGGTCAATTTATCGGATTATTCATCCTATACGAAACACCATAGACGCCGTGGCTTGACTTATTTTTATGGATTTGAAATTGTTATACAGTGAAACCCCGATTATACATTTTTCAAGGGACCGTAAAAAAACATACGAATAATAAACCTTCGTACAACATTGCTTCTTTGCAGTTTGTCACTTCAATTTAAACAAATTGTCATATTTTTTTAACCGATTCATCTATATTTTCTATATCCTTGGAAGAAGAAATATATTTTTATTTTTTCTTAGGCCAACAACGCTGCTGTTAATGTCATTCCATTGTTCATTATTGCGTTTTTCGCCATCTTCTTCTACATAAGACACAGATGCTCAGTAATTACCGGAAACATTATGACAACGTATAGAAAACAAGTGCTCATTTGCAGTCTCATTTTTTTTCTACGAACGATTGGAAGGGTTTGAGTGTTTTTTTTAACACATATTCAACAAAAACGATCAATCGAGATAATATTTGTGTTGGGACCATAATTTTTAAACTAAAATAGAGGATTAAGTATATCGACTGAGGGTGCTTGATGGAATTTCAATATCAAATTTGAATTTTGTACTTTTCCATGAGTTTTGTCGCTTACGACCCGGGTTTCGCCTTTCGGCATCTTCAGGCATTCCAAGTGCACGGATGTACTTGAACTGAGAACTGACGTCACTACATCCGTGCACTTGGAATGCCTGAAGATGCCGAAAGGCGAAACCCGGGTCGTAAGCGACAAAACTCATGGAAAAGTACAAAATTCAAAAAATTCAAATTTAATAAAATAGAGGAAATCGAGAAATCGGGGAACGGTTAATGCGGGAATTTTTAACATTGTTTCTTATGTCAAAAACGTATAATGCCAGGTGGTGTTTCGCCGGGACTATAGAAAATAGACGGACACCGCGGGAAAGCGTATAATGTGAGAACATAAGATCGGGGTTCCACTGTACATAATTTCGTGTCCATGGAATCGTGGTCAAAGTTGTTGGCTTCCGTGACGGACTTTTCACGGGACATAAGCAAATGAATAATGACGATAATCATGACGGTAAATGAGTAAATAATATTAAATACAAATAAGTTTTTGTTTGCACAAAAATTGAAATTATATCATACAGGCATCATACACCACATTGTCAGGTCTATCAATCAAATTACACACAAATTAAATATATAAGTGTAATTTCCAGGACTGTGGAGTCGGGGTTTTTTGTCGGAGTCGGATATACAATTGAATACACAGAAATAGGAAAGGTAGGAAAAAACGCGACGAAATTAACCTTTTTTTCGTCGGAGTCGGAGTCGTGTTTTTGGTAAATGCTGGAGTCGGAGTCGTGCTTTTGGTAAATGCTGGAGTCGGAGTTGGAAACGTAATTTTTTTAACGACTCCACAGCACTGGTAATTTCCAGGGCTGCAGAGTCGGTAAAAAAAAGTTCGACTCCAGCATTTTACAAAACCACGACTCCGACTAAAAAAGTTTCATATTTCCGACTCCGAGTACGACTCCGGCCAAATCGCCACGATGGCTCCGACTCCGACTCCACAGCCCTGGTAATTTCACTGATACTTTGTGTAAGTATTGTGACAATGGTATGACGCCGAAACAGCTATCTAAAACATGCTACAAACATGTAGCTGACAGTGACTGATTATTGTAGAACTCGATGCTCTTTTTACTTTTTAAAATCCCTCGATCTCAGCTCTCTCGTCAAATGAGAGAAGGCCCTTGATCTGTCACTCGGGAAGAGGAAATTATGATTCGGAGGGGGGAGAAAGTAGGAGGCTCTGATTTAAACGATCTCAAAGGGTAGACAAGTGAGATTAGCACTCGCACAATTTATTCTCGTATTTAGACGATTACACAAGTTACACGGAGCTTACAAATTACACAAG
This sequence comes from Himalopsyche kuldschensis, assembly GCA_028554975.1. Classification (NCBI taxonomy): domain Eukaryota; kingdom Metazoa; phylum Arthropoda; class Insecta; order Trichoptera; family Rhyacophilidae; genus Himalopsyche; species Himalopsyche kuldschensis. The sequence continues at coordinate 8,022,856 of JAHFWI010000005.1, forward strand.
TACAGAAGTTATACACAGAATTTAGTTTTAAATTACAAATAACGATTCGAAACCTTATCGCCTTGACAAAGGCGATATCAGGATTTTTATACGGTTAGAGAGAGTATTAGTAGAGTGAAGGCGACCCTCGAAATTTACAAAGAAGGGAGTATCCTCGACCTTCTCCAAGATTTATACGACTGATCCGCAATCACGTTCCCCTAATCTATCTGTAACTTTGAATGACTTTTTAGAAATAAAACAGGCTGTTATATTTGCCTCCCTGTCCGTTGTTAGCGGAATATGTTTCTCCGAGCGCGATCTGTACAGCGCAGACTGGTCTCGAGATGCGCTATCTGTACCGTTTGCATCCGGTCCAGTGGAGGCTGCATGAAATACCACGTATCTCACGCAGTCAGGGCGTAAAAGAGTAAGATATATTTAGAGCGAGGCGGCTGTGCGTATACATCCAAGGTAACGTCGCACCGATATGTCGCTTTTACAAACTTAGATTTCAATATAGAGTATGATTAGACTGAATTTACTTCCTGATATCGACTTAAACTCATAGACTGAGGTGATAGATAGATCTTTCGAGAGAGTGCTGATGTCCTCAGAAAACAATACGGTATCAAGCTCTACTAATATTATTGAATACCATACTAATATGATCAATAGTAGAATCAAACTTCTCACAGAACACTATCTCCATCAGATTTTCAGATAGAATTGTTTACGTTAAGAGTGATATGACAGGCAAACAGATTATTTCAATCAACAGATTTGGTAAATATTATATTAACCTTCGCGTAATTTTCATAGCAATGCATTAGCATGACGATATGGTTCTGACGTCATCGGTATAAATACATTAAACCACAGGTGTTTGTTATACATGTATTTGTTTCATATCACTTTTGGGACATTTATACTGAGAACCTTTTGCAGCAGCGGTCAATTGAGAGAACATACCACATCTGTTTTGTTTGCAATGGCCGCTGAGGGACAAAGACACGGCGAGGAATAGCCAGTGAGGTCATTTTGTTGGCGAGTGCAAAGTTTTACAACCCGATAGATAACAACATTTCAGTAGAAGCTTTAAAATTAATTTACAAATAGCAACGATAAATCGATTCTGCTCAGAGGCAATGGGTGTTTTTGTGTTGTTCGAAAATCCCTTCCGACCTTTCAGATTTAAAAAAAAGTGACGCATAGTGACAGCGATTAGCTAACCGTTGGTCCTGGCACAGCCCTCGTATCTTTTCCATCCCTACTCTCTTCGAAAAAGAGAGTTTAAGCAACTAATAAACAAGCATTTCTCGTGAAAAAAAAAAAAAACATGTTTGTTGAGTTTGATGTATTATACATATGGTAAATGTAACTACACATGGTTGTTAATTTACTATTGGTTTTAATTTTATACGAAACATTTCATTTTCATAATTTTGTCTTGAGAAATTAACTTGTAAAACCACATTTTTTTTTAATAAATCAATTTTTCTCTACAAAGCTGTTGGTGGCCGCAGCCAAGTCTTCTTGTGGCCGCACATGAGAACCACTGGTCTAGACCCTTTGGTAAATTATGGATATAAGGTCACGGGACAGAATTTTTGTAAATATTTATGAAAAATAAGCACATTAAATGAAATGAATGTAAGGCGTACGATTTTTTTAAATGTTTCGTCTTTAATTTTTAAATTTATTATAATCGAAGATCCTAAAGAATACTTCGCAATATGTATGAAATCGAGTTGTTTTAATATACAGGAGCAAAAATGCTAACACAAACCACACAAATAATAATATTATACAGATAGAGACAGTCACATAAGTTTATTATTTGTTTAAAATAAAAAGAATAATTTTATTATGGGCTAATATTAAAAAACAAATTCTTCTTTCAGAACTCATACAATAATCAGTAATATTCTTCAGATTTAATCATTTTGATTCCACATTTTATAATAATCCACAAGAACTCAAAGAGTAAAGTCAAAACATAAAATTGTAAGCCAGTATGTATAAATTTTTTAAGCTTAGCTCGAGAGAATTGGGATTCTGTCCCGAGACCATATATCCATAATTTTCCGTCCCTTTCATAAAAAAGAAACCAAAGAAAAACACAGACAAACGTAGGGCTGAATATAGGGCGGTCAAATTTAATTTCAATGACAGCTTGGAGAAGAATATATTTTCACTGAGAATACAGTTTCACTTTAACATATAGATGTACATACATATATAAACGCAAATCCATTAATCTATTGAATTTTTCTCAACAATATTCATGACCTACATTTGACTATAAAAAGTGTTTTCAGATTAATAATTAGCTAAGTGAAATAATAAAAATAAATTAGCAGTGGTTCTACAATATTTTTCGTTACATTTTTTTACCAGTGTTGCTAATGAAGCTATTTTTAACACGCCATCGTCTCTCTAGAAGTATTGAAACAAGACCGACTGACGCCATTTTAAAGCATGCTTTCCAATCATAACAACATAACGTGTTGTACTCTTTTACGTTTCGTAGATGTAGACTTTCGAATATCGGTGTGTTGTGTATATACGTTTACTCTACATATCGTTCTTGTAGTTTATCGTTTTATCGCATGCATCGTTTTATTTCAAAGCATATATTTTCAAATATAATAATATTGCTAGACTTATGTACAAGATTAACGACTCTTGCTCATTTAGTAAACTTAAAAGATGATAACATTGATTTGCAAGTCACTTAAGGCAGTATTCCGGTCTAGAGGCTGAAATTTTAGGTGTTTTTGCAAGTGCTGTAGAAAAAAATTGATAACAATTTTACCGTCCATTTTTTTATCAGATATTTAATAATATTTTAAGAATATACAAAAAAAATATTCAAACCAAAAAACTAAAAACCTAACAAAGTTACAGGCTGGTAAAGAAGGGGGTCTCAAAAAAATGACGCTCCATAGTTGCCATGATCCCAACATTTCTAGTCACATGAAATAAAAAAAATATATATTCGCAATCAATAAAAATGCAATTCTGGTATATACTAGAATAAAGTCAGCAAAATATTTTTCCGCAAAATGGCGGAGGTTTGAAAAAAAATTCCCCGTTTTTTTGATTTTTCGAATTTTTAAAAAATAGTAAATATTGTTTTGTTTTATATAATCCTAGTATATACCATAAAAGAATGTAAAAAAAATCACATTAAAATTCATTTAAATCGGTTATGTAGATGTAGAACTTGAGATATCAAGGCAACCATTTTTGAAAAAAACTGAAAAATAATTCCGAGAAAAACGTGTTTAAGGTTTCGGGAAAAGTTAAAAACCGCCCAGATTGGTTAGATTCTACGCAACTAAAGTAGCTATATCTCTAGCAATAATTACAATTTAAACAAAAATCTTGTAAGGACATATTTTCAAAGATTTCAACATTGAAAATATGCAATAAAAAAAAAACGGCTTTTTCAGAATCCTAGACCAGAATACTGCTTTAAGATAAGTCAATTCTTTGGTCAGTCATTGATTATTTTTTTTAATACCATCTCCGCTCCCAAATTGAAGCATTTTGACTCTTCACGAAGTTTATCTCAACATTTTTGTTACACAGTTGCTCAAACTCTCTTTTGTGTGAGAGTAGGGATGGAAAGGATACGAGGGCTGGGCTGCCTTCGAACAGAATGGAATTATCGACTGAACAAATATACTCGTACCGGGTCTCGAACCTGCTCGGTCCGTAACGTAAGCCAACGACCACTGCCCCACTGCTGTAGTGTCTTAATTTAATTCCGTGGATCTGATCTTAAATACGTGGCGTGACGAGACCTATTAGCTTACCACTAAGCCATCCTAGTTCTGTTTTTATATCATCATTCTTTCCGAAGGGAGATATCATGTAGATATATGTGGAAGAAGTAAACTCAAAAGGTGATAAAAACAATTATCTGCCACTGATTTGCAAGTCAGTTAAGATGAGTTGATTCTTTGGTCAGTCATTCAGTCAAACTTCTTATTTTTAGTTTTAGCTTTATTGATCTGCGTCGCTCATATATAATGAATGAACATCAAATATGTAAAATGAGTTCATTGCCTTCTCTGATCCAATTCAGATCTGAAGTTGTTTTTTTGTACTTTAATGCCCTTCCATCAATCATTGATAGCTTACTAACACCTCTAAGTGACTAGATAGTAAATAATTTTTGGATATTATTTTTAATGTCAAATTGCACATATTCCACAATTAATTTATTAAAATAGGGACCGGTTTCGCCCATGGCAAGCATTGTCAACTGATAAGAAATACAACAAAACAGTGATATTTATACAAAGTTTAAGTAATAATTACAAGGTATGACAAACATTTGGTATTAAAGCTAAGCAAATAAATTTAAGCAAAATGTAAGAAAAATAGATTTAATAAGAAAAACAAACATACAGTGATTTATACAATACTAATTCACCCTTGTTTCGTCTAACAAATAAAAAAATAAAATATGTATAGTTGGCTTACGCCCTTGTCTGATCAACATATGTCTAAACATACATTAATATTAAAGGTGTGTTCATTGCCAATACTTGGTGGAAATTCATCAGTTGAAGATACTCGCGATGAGACACAGGTAAGCTTAATTTTCTGACTTGTCGTTCATTGCAAATTGGTCATCAATATTAAACATATCGTCATCAGAATAAATAAATAAAATCCGACACGTAAGGCTACGTTCACACGTTTTCGAGATCTTACCGAACACATCAGTGGCAATCGATGTTACATATGTACAGCTGGCCGCATGTGGCCCAATCACCTCTTATGTGCGGCCCAAAATAATTATAGTCACCGAATACGTTTTTGGTGTTGTTTTCAATATTGGGTTGCAATCGGTTGAAAAAAAAACTGTACAAAAATGTGCACTGCTTCTGCTCACATTATTCTCATCTACGTATCTCTGTGACTTCTGTCATATTCTAAAATAAAATTTGCGAAGAGCGTATTTAAAAATCGGCTTAATGATTCTCACCTTGATGATGTATTAATTAAGAGTAACCTCTTGAAATCAAGAACCTGATTTGACGAAAATAGTTAAAAGTTTGACTCAATATCAAAATTCACATTCATTTTTAAGATTTTGGATACATTAGTATTTTTGAGTACTTTTTACGTATTTTTTATTTGTTGTTGATTGTTATTTTTTATTTTGAAAAATACATTAATACACATATGTATGTATACACTTGGGCCTCGTATAACACCTTATACCGTGTTGTCACATTTTATACATCCGTGTTGTATAAAACCGTGTTATATGAAGTCCAAGTGTATTTACAGTTTACTGTAAATATGTTGCGGCCCACATAGCGAAGCAAAAATCAGAATGCGGCACGGACGACAAAAAGGTCGAGTATGACTGGTCTATACGGTAAAACGAGAAATATTTCTTCCCGTATACGCAACGAACTTGTCACTGAAATCGAATGGACTGTATCGAATACGGGACGAAGTGGCACTGCCTATAATATTGATGTATTCACATGGAATCCCGTTTCGACTATTGCAGATGCATATTTAAAGCTGAATTTTTGATCTCGACTGCATTTTGTTATATCATTAGTAAAATAATTTAATATGTTATGCGTTTTTTTCCTATCAATTTGTGTTCTCTTTAAGCAGGTATAGTGGCATGGTTAAAAGATCAGTCCCATGAAACTCTGTCTCAGGTCAAGTAAGTGAAGAGTAAATTCGTTTCTTTTCTTGATCGTATAGCATTTTGGAAGGCGGCTGCACATACATAACGGAAGGGTGGTGGGACAACCAACTTGTTCATGCAAATATATTTGTATTTATACCGGAAAGCGTCAATTCATTCAGTTAAACAGGTGAACTCAATGCTGGCCGTCAAAAAACTGTTAATATACCTTAGATTTTTGTATTAAAATCTTGTTTTTCGGTCTGGTTTAGATAGAGTAAGGCTAAGTTCACATGGGGCCATTCGATGCGATTTTTTACCGTATAGTGTGTGTGTGAACAGCTGGGTAAATTATCCCAAGAAACAATAATAAAAATGGGTAAATTATGCTCACGGGACAGAATTTTTATTAAGATTTATAAAAAATAAGCACATTAAATGAAATGAATGTAAGGCTTACGATTTTTTTTGAAATGTTTCGTCTTTAATTTTTATATTTATTATAAAAGAAGATCTTAAAGAATACTTCGTAATAAGTATGAAGTCGAGTTGTTTTAATTTACAGGAGCAAAAATGCAACAACAAACTACACAAATAATAATATTATACAGATAGAGAAAGTCACATAAGTTTATTATTTGTTTAAAATAAAATAAAATAAATTATTATAGGCTTATATTAAAAAACAAATTCTTCTTTTATATCTCATACAATAATCAGTTATATTCTTAAGATTTAATCATTTTGATTCAACATTTTATAATAATCCACAAGAATTCAAAGAGTAAAGTCAAAACATAAAATTATAAGCCAGTATGTATAAATTTTTTGAGCTTAACTCGAGAGGATTGGGATTCTGTCTCGTGACCATATATCCATAATTTACCAACAGTTGTATGTAACTTCCATTTCCACTGATGTGTCCGGTAACCGAATACGTTTAAAAAAACTCATCGAATGGCCCCATGTGAACGTAGCCTTAGAATTTGGTAGGGGATTAAACCAGAATCTTCTGCGACGTCGATTTTGCTGGAATTGCCTATACAATAGATACAAGTGGATCCATGATAATTATTCACTGACTACTGATTGAAATACTCGAGTACATATAATACGATATGCGAGAATTATCGATTGGAGAGCCTCGTGTGAACAGGTAATCCGTTTTCGAGAAAACCGTGGATGCGAAAATCTAGTTCTGTTGGATAGTCCCCTGTGGACGTAGTCTTAGAGTTGATAGATTACTCAGAAGTAGGGCTGTGGAGTTGGTCAAAAAATATTCGACTCCGACTCCGACTCCAGCATTTACCAAAACTACGACTCCGACTCTGACAAAAAAAAAGTATTATTTTGTCAGGTTTTTTTTTCTTCTCTTTCCGAAACAAAAATTAAACGAAAATAAAATAAAAAAAAAACAATAAACTAAACGCACAACAATCGATAAAGATAAAAAAAAAAATGAGAAAGAAAGAGACGAAAACTTTTTTTTAGACTTAAATCTTATATGTTAAATACATTGCAACTTGGTGATTCACTGATTCGACGCGACACATGAGTCATGACGCCGATGTCGTTCATTTCTAAACACAGCTATTTTTAGATAAATATTTAAAAAAAAAATGGTAAAAAAAGGTGTCGGAGTCGGAGTCGTTGCTCATTTTACGACTCCGACTCCACAGCCCTGCTCAGAAGTAAACTTTCCGTGAACCATAAATACATCCCGAATTCATTTCAAAATTAACGTACGCGGTACATATTTATAATACAGTTTCCTGTGTCGAGTTGGATGATTAATTGAATGCGGATAAGCTTATTTATTAAATCAATCATAGAAATGTTTACTCTCTGGGTACAGAAATAAGATTTCAACGAGAATATTCAATACGGATGTAAGTCGTCGGCCATTTTGCACATTAATATATCACTTGAATGTGCCGCCGACGTAAATGTTTGTTGGAAAGGCATAATATTAATTTTCTCATGATATTATCACATGTATTGTGAAATTATTTCATTGTTTTTTCAACTGATAATCTGTTTTCCTAATACATTTTTAATTTGGTACAACTTTCGAGATTACCTTCAATTTAATTAAGTATTTCGACTGAGGGTGCTTGATGGAATTTCAATATCAAATTTGAATTGTTTGAATTTTGTACTTTTCCATGAGTTTTCAGGGGTTTCGCCTTTGGGCATCTTCGGGCATTCCAAGTGCACGGATGTACTTGAACTGACAGTTCAGTTCAAGTACATTCGTGCACTTGGAATGCCTGAAGATGCCGAAAGGCGAAACCCGGGTCGTTAGCGACAAAACTCATGGAAAACTACAAAATTCAAACATTTAAAATTACCTTCAATTTACTTGAAAGGAGTCGTTAACATATTGATTATAATACAACATTTTTAGTTCTTATTCCACATGGAATTTAATTAGATCGAGACCGGTTTCGCTCATCGCGAGCATAATCGACTGATAGTGCTCGCGATGAGCGAAACCGGTCCTGATCCTAATATATTCAATTTGGAATAAGTTCTAAAAAATATTTTATTATTTTTATTATAATGCCATTCCAACAAGTATTGACAGAGAACACCTTAAAAGTAATATTGATTTTCACAATTGGTTTTTTTTTATAATCTGTATGATTATCTGTAAATTCTTGTCATATTTCTGACGCCAATCGTTGGATATACCTTGACAATCGTGTTCATATTTACATGTCATCATTTGATATTGTCGGTGATGAGCTAAACTGGTCCTGATCAATGTCAGTTTGAAAACACCCGATCACTCGTCTCAGGCCGGCGAGCATTTTAAAAGGTGATGAATTTAACGACCAAAGAATGAATTTTGCTTAAAATAATTTAAAAGATCCAAAAAATGTAGAAACGCAAATTAATAAAACATTTTAATAGCATTTGTTTTTTCAATACAAGACCTCATTGTGAAAAGTTTCAACAGTTTCGATTATTTAAATTATACCGTGCATTTGTTGGATTGGCCTACTCAGCCTTTAAATTTTCCGCGCAGCTTATCTTTCGGTATACATTGATCCTGATCAATATAACGTACATATATGTTAGTTGAAAAAATGTACAGTAAAACCCCGATTCTATTTTTTTCAAGGGACCGTAAAAAACAAACGATTAATGCGGTAATGTTTTAAATATGGTGTTTTGTCGGGATTATACAAAATGAACGAAACCACGCGGGAAAACGGATAATGCGAGAACGTAAGATCGGGGTTCCACTGTATATACATACAAACTTTGACGATGAATTAAATTAGAGATTCTAATCGAATATTCGAATATCTTTTTTTCATATTTGAAGTTTTTAATATTCGAAATTTGAATAATTTAACTGCCAAATATTTGTAATCCCTCAATAGATGTCACTGGGTTTATGTGAACCTTCCTTACACTATTTTCTCTTCTGAGAATTCCACAGACGTGTTGACATGCTTGTGCGAATGTCTATTGACGGAGCGAGGAAAAATGAGAAAAATATGATAATCATATAACGTTATGGGCGAAAAAACGTCTCAAGTAAGACTGCCGGCCAAGATATATGGACGTGTTTCATAAATCAGCGGAATGAATACGCAATAGTTCACGGGCTCCCAACCCATGGGTTGCCAACTTATACAGTAAACTAAAAAAATATTCACTTCAATGCATTTTTGTTGTTTTTTTCACGGCCCGACTCCAGCATTTGCCAAAAACATGACTCCGACTCCAACAGTGACCAAAAACATGACTCCAACTCTCACTACGAATAATAATGGTTTAATTTCGCCACGTTTTTTCTCCTACCTTTCATATTTATGTGTATTCAATTAAATATCAACCCTACCAATAGCCAAATTTTACATATTGTATGCAAAAATAAAAAGTTTAATCTTTTCAAAATTTCTGATTCCGAGTACGACTGCGGCCAAAACGCCGGGACAACTTTGACTCCGACTTTGGCACTGGTGTTTTTTATTACCTTATTTTTCTAATGCCCTTTTCAATTGCATCGGGGGTCGGGGTCAGATGCTATGCAATAGTTCAATGCCACTGACACTCTACGCTGTCTGGTAGCATTGTGGGTTTTTCAAAGCCTGAAATTGTGACTGTCATACGGAATTGTTCACTTCAAAGCATGTTAGTAAAGGCATGTATCGATTTAAATTAATGTTAATTTCATATATTTTTTCCAGCGGTTTGATGGAGATTTCATTTCTTACACAGTTCGATATATTACACCTAAATCTTTTTTGTGCGGTAGATGCGTTCCGCAGAAAATTGCACAAAAAAAGCTATGACTTAATGACGGAACATAACATGTACAAGGACGCACGTGTCAAGGCCACATTGTAATGAACATGTGAAACATTGGATTATGCACGTACAGTATGTGAACAACGTGCTTTTAGTTACGCTATTACATATGTAGGTTTATATATTACCAAAATTATATTTGAAAAAAAATGCATTAAAAAAAACTTCGAAATTCGCAAGTGTAATAAAAATATCTTTTTGTGATTTAAGTTAACGGCGAGTTTTTCTGCGACAGTGAATTTGTATGATGAAGAATTGATAAAATATTTTTAGGCCATATTCGCTCCCGGTGTTGAATATATGGTCACTATTTTGGGAAATGAAGAAATTACCAAATGATTTGCTTCCCTGCATGACATGAAGCATCCCTCAGTTGTACCAAGTTCATTCAGTTTAAAGAAGAGCCAAGGTTCCATCCTACGTCGTTTTAATAATTTTAACTAAAACCATGATTATGCTTTTGCGAATTGACCATAAAATGCGAAATATGCTTAATACCAAAGTAATTACAGGTTGTCACAAATTCTATATACTGAGAAGACCTAGATTCGGCTCCCTTGTTAAATCGAGAAGGAGCTTCCTATCCGACACTCAGGAGAGGAATTTTGGGAACGGAGTAGGAGAAAATGGTACTCTTATAAACAAAAGACGATCTCAAAGCGTTATGTTGGTGCGGTTAGGACCCATTATTTAATTGTTACGAATTTTCACAGACTTTACACACGGATTTAACAAAGATAGATTTAACAATACACGTTACGTTCTACAATACATAACACAAGACTATTATAATTGCAAAGGCGATATCAGAATTTACTAGACTTTATCCTTAGGGAGAGGATTAGGCGCGTGCATTCTCAATGCTGTCCAATCTCTCACTGCCAACTGCATGAAAGAAAGCGGTTCCATTAGGTACCAAAAGACCGTTACAACAATACCGTTTAACGTCACGCGCGATAAGCCATTATTTATGGCCCATCTAAATTTGCATGAAGTACCATCTACTCTCATGCACTCAGGCATGAAAGAGTCAAGAGATATTTAGAGCGAGACGTCCGCATAAATGTCTCTTTTACAAATTTGAATCACTCTATATTGAATCGCTATAGATTTCAATATAGAGTATTATTAAAAATGAATTTATTTCCTGATATCGACTTAAACTCATTGACTTAGGTGAATAATAGATCGTTCGAGAGAGTTCTGATGACCTACCACATAAGGCGGTGTCAATACATATAGGACGATAGCATGTAGAGCAGTGGTTCTCACGTAAAATTTGGCTGTGGCCGCATTAGGGAACATCAGTGATCCGACGAAAATGTCTGGTAGCCGCACGAAATTTCTTTTTTATGAAAAATACCAAAATATGTATGTAGTTTAGTTTTTGCGAACTAACAATTCTTGATGCACAATACAATGCATACAAAATATTAATTTTCAGTGTTATTGTTGACAAATTAACTTGTAAAAAGACAGTTTTATTAAATATCAATATTAACTATGAAGCTGTTGGTGGCCGCACATAAGAACCACTGATGTGGGCTTTTGCTCACCAAAAGCATCTGAAGACTCTCCAGGTTGTTCAGAATAAGTCATTGAGGCAAATATGTGATGCTCCATGGTTCGTGCGTGGTTCGCTGTTACACAGAGATTTGAGTGTGCCAACTATTCGCGAATTCGTTCGTGAAACCTCTAAAAAGTTTCATAAGGCTGTGGGCCTTCACGGTAACCCAACAATCTCTTGCTTGCAGAATTATGACGAGAAGGCCTCAGAGAATCGATATAGGCCCAGAGCTATTCTTCTCGATGACCCTCCCTAGATAGAGACGCAATATTAAACTGACTTCTCAACTGTAGCGATCGCGCCCTCCTGTCGGAAGCGATAGGAAGGGTATGTCAACAAATAAAATTCAAGAGTTAAAACATTTAGAGACGAGGAGACTGGAAGAACTTTGGCGCTGACACGCCTTAGAACTTGATGCTCCGTCAAGCAGATATCCAAAAAAAAAGGCCGCGTAAAAATCCTTAATTATAATATCACAAATAACCTGATTACTCGTTTGAATCATAAATAAGTAATTCTCTACAAATAATATATACCGTCATCGGACCGAAAACAAGATCTTGTGATAACCCTGCTTGAATATTTCATATAAAACATACTATGCGAATGCTTCGAGTCGAGGGCCCCGAAAAGGTTTTTGGGTTTCTTTAATGTTTAACGAAGTATATTTTGAGATTACGTGCACTAGCAACATTAACTTTTCTCATTCTAGATTCTTCTTGTGTTTTTTTTTTATTATTTTTATCTAGAAAAGGGTTCGTCAGCCCTTTAATACCCGCCTCCCATTTTCGTATCAAAACTTGATTGTAAAATTAGATTGAAGGCGAGTTTGGAGTCATTTTTTAAGTGAAAAAGCTTTATATATATCTACATCAGGGGTCACCAGACTTTTTGAGAAACGGGCAGGATGGAAATTTTTAAAAACTTGGCGTGCCGGATGACAAATAAATTCATGTTGGAATACAATAAGAATATGATTTTATATGTTCTTATATAATACTAGTATTGCTACCCGGCGTCGCTCGGACTAAGCGACCAATAATTATTTAATGTTATATATTTCGACATAATTATATCACAAAATCTAACATCCAAAATAGAGTTAAAATAAAATCACAAACTTTATTTAATTTGATGACAGCCCCATTCTCGCCCATTAAAATGTCCAAATTCAAGGAAAAAATCTAATTTGCTGTCAAAGAAATGTCAAATAATACCTTCACGTAAATAATAAACATTATTATATTAATAAAAGCCGGGAAAAAGTTGGTAGAAGACTAATTTATTACATTTTGACTAAATGTCTTTGCCGATAAAAATTCAAACATATTTTCTTTCACATTCGTTTTTATGGCAACTTGCAACAACAATGCAAAAGGGAATTACAGACATACATACATACATACGCCGTTTCGGTTTTATATATAAGATAATGTAAACAAATTTATAATAGAAAATATTTATTAAATTTTATGGGTTCATACGTTGTCATATCTTAAAGGTACCAATTGATGAATTGAAATAAATAGTTGTGAATTCACAAACAAATCCTGATTTTTTTTTCTTATTTGAATAATTTAGAGAATTTTTGGAGGGCCGGATGAAAGTCTTTTGCACTTACCCTTTCCATCTCTTCTCTCTTTGATAAAGAGATTATGTAGAAATAGTTATCGTCGAAAAACAAATGTTGAGATAAACTCCGTGAGAAGTCCATATGCTCCAAGTTGGGAGCGGACATGGTTAAAAAAAATATGCAAAATTATATTATCATTCCTGTTCTTTCCCGTACGCAATCACGCAATCAAAGCTACATATTGTATATTGAATACCGTTTTTGTTTATACGAAATTCTTTTGATAATATTTACATTCAAAACTATTTTTATATAAGCTTTTAACTACACCATTTAAAAAGCTCTTTATGTTTTAATTTGATATATTCCGAAGTAAACGATTGAACTTCAAATATAATTACTAAGCTTTGAAACAGAAATGAGCTTTTACGTTAAAAATAACGATTTGTGTGTAAATCGTTCTCAAAATGCGTGTATTTAATGAATCAGTATCTATTTCGAGTTTCGGTTAGGAAATTTATAAATATTAATTAAATTATTAACGGTCAGTATCCACTGAATCACTTACTCACTGATCAGTATAAAATGAAACGGACAGTAATTTATGTAAAACGGTAAGTATTTTAAATAAATAGCCAATGACAGCTTGTAAAATAATCAAATACGACCGCAAGAAGCAAATGTATGGATATATAATGTAACCAATAATATATGACATATATAATATATAAGGCTAACGATTTTTTTTTAATGTTTAATTATTACCTGACCCAAACCTAACCTAACCAAATCGTCCTACCATTTCGAATTACAGACCGCTTGTAGATATCTAATTATCCTATTACAAAAATTACTGACAATTTCCCGATGAAATACTGACCAAAATTAATTATTTACTAACAGTTTATCGAATTATATACTGACCAAATAATTAGTTGCCTTCTCCATATACCAAATCGGGCCTATCTGGGTTATCCCAAGTAGAATTGGAAGAACGTAACCAATATTTGGCCATGTAACTTGAGAGAGTTCTATATTCAAACAGTATTTAAATACAGATATACTTTTAATTTAAATCTAAGTAAAGTGCATAAATACTTTTTTAAATTATTAAAGACGCCAACACTGTATATAGAAGCAATATTCAATCTGAAAACTTTGCTTTCAAACTTAAGCGTGGCATACAGAGCATTTTAAGGTCTTCACTGTCAATACTTGGTGGAATCGTATTATATTAAAGAAATAATAAAACATTTCTGCCCTTATTCCACTGCAAAATTACCTATACCCATCGCGTGCATTTTCCACGGATGAAAATGTTCATGATGTCGGGAATATAGCATCCTGGTGGAATTTTATTCGACAGGATGTAGGTCAGTCATCTACGTATGTATGGAGTTGACGAATTATTAAAGGTAACTTAAATTATCTCTTATTACACAATAATTTGGCGATTGTGAGCTTATTTATATCAAAGTGAACAAGTATTAAAATGTGTTCATTGTGATTTTTTAAAAATGCTTGCGATGAGCGAAACCAGTGCGGGTCTTAATAAATAAATTATGGAATAAATACAAAAAATGTTTTTTGAGCTTTAGTTTGCTAATTTTAAACGTACAACTCAATCTTTCAATCTCGCCATTGTTATACCACTTTACATAGCACTTTAAATCAATCAATTCAATAATTATAGGTCGGATCAAACCCTAGATTTTTTTTTATCGATATTCCTTTGTTATTATCTGGTATTTGCGATATTACATTCAAAAATCTCGATACTTATAAACAAACCTACTCAATTCATTGAAACTTATATACATTAACACTATACAAAGACACAAATTGACCAAAAATAGATGATTTCAATTTTAATATTTAATATATAAAATAAATACATGTAAATCGTCTCCTATAATAATTTTCCAAACCGCTGACACCAGTTATATTCTCTTTAGCTAACATATGTTTCTAGATTTTTCATATTTACCATCCGTGCGGATTCCAGAGTACAGCGGCAAGATATTGAATAAATATTTTCAATCTCAAACCTGATTGATTCCAGAGATAAAAACGATATTTTCTTAAGACTGATATTAAAAATATGCCTGTTATATTACATTTTATTTCAAGGTGTTGGAATAAGCTCTTGTCTATTATAGAAGACTGGTATAATTCGAATTGCGAATAACTTATATCGAATTATAATAATGTATAGTACAATGTTGTATTTTAGACTAGTTTGCCTGTCAAAGTACAAAAATACATAGCTTTCATTGAATACATGAATAAATATTACATTTTATCGCTAGATTTTCATGGATTAATGATTTTTGATAATGCATTGTTATACTTTTCTGAAAGATACACTATCTGTTAGTTCGAACATTGATTAAAGATTAATTCTTTGTTTCTGACATAACGTTTCTTACCAAAACGACAACTGTTAAGGGTTTTTAATGTTCTCTTTTGTTGCATACTGTTTAAAATATATTATAATGTTATACTTGACCGGGTTTAAAATACGATTAACAGTGAAGAACGATGGACATTAAAATTGAATATAGTAATGAAGTGGTTAACCGATACAAATCGGGGTAGAATCACTGTCTTTGAATTTGTCTTTGTTTCTAAACATTATACTGAAGAATTTTTCAATGATGTTAAAAACAAGTTATAAATATTTAAAACCTCGTCCACGAATAATCTTTAAAAATGTATTACGTAATTAAAATATAATTAACTTTTGTTGTGTCTTATTTTAATATTCTCAGTCATGACTATAGATAAATCAGCTACTTTTTGAATAAAAATAAATCAATCAAATAAAAATGTATCTGCTTAAAAGAATCTAAAGTTTATTTAAGTAAAATAATCCTAATAAAATGTGCATAAGAGATAATGCAATATTGTAATAATTCCATGGTTTTTTCTAGCGTGTTTTCACACGAATTTTATATTCTAATATATATAGTTTATTTTGAAATATTTTACCTGAGTCCGGTATTAAAAGTGGGTGCAAACTGCAATCAGGTCCTCTCCGGGAAGAATTCCTCCGAGCCTACTCCAGGAATTTAATTACTCCACAATATTTCACAGGAACGCTGTTCGATTATCTTCCGAACTGTGCAACGCTCACAAAATATCAACACGCGTGTTCAAAGCCGTTTAAAAAAACTCACGATACCATCGCCATTAGAGAAATTAAAACTTAACGACTCCAAATTATACAGCGGAAAATTGGTCGAGAATTTGTTTTTGTTTCTGCAGTGTATTGGACGCGTTGATCAGAATTTTCGTACGTAAATAATATACTACAACATAAGGCAAATTTTATCACAAAATATTAGAAAAATGCGCCTTTTTTCGATACAATTTATTTAATTTGTTTTGTTCATATCGATATGATGGAAGATTTAAAATGAAAAATAAAGCGACGGGAGTTATTTAAAGTCTTGTGAATTTTTACCGAAATTTAGTTTGTAAAATGGAGAATGCCGCATAGTAGATGTAAACTGTTAGTTTCGTTCGAATAAAAACACACTTTTTTATAATTTTCTATCCATGATTTTCACAATTCATCACCCGTTGTGTTTGTACTTATTGTTCTTTTTTCATGTGAACTGTGTGTATAGTTTTGCTTGCATGTGTTTGGGGTGAGTATTGTGTTGTTTTTGTTGTGTGTGTAACGATGGACAGGTCCAACTGGTGCGATATCTCCATGCGAACTGACGGGATAAACCTGGCCGGGCAAATTGCCTCAAGTCACGGCGCGCGCAGTTCTACTCACAGAGGCGCATCCACATGTACGCAAACGTAATAGTTCGTATCTACACTGAGCTCATCAGGGTTCCTCTTGGAACTCAGTAATGACCTCAGCTTCGGTACCGAGCAAAATCACATCTACCGCCATTTTGGCTACAAATGTTTATTCTAATATTTTCAGGACCATGGGAACTACCAACGGTGGGAGTTTTTGGAATGTTAGCAGGTGTTTTGGCTTGCACAGTCGAATCCATAAGTTAAAACCCTACTACAGCCAGAATGTGTGGTAAGTTATTATTAATTGTTTATAATAACTTATCCTTTTTAATTTTTATATTATCTGTATTAACCGCTTCAGTAACGAGCAAAATGGTCTTCCCGACTTCTAAAAAATCCTTTTTTAACAAGATTGACTAATGACAGAAGAATCGTTTTTTTCGAGAGTGTACATATTTTTGAAATATTTGCGACGCTATTCGCAACGTCCGTATGCGGCGGCCTCCAGTGGCCTTACGGTACTGAAGTGGTTAAAGCTGAGTTAGTTAAGAAACTAAAAAAAATACTATTTAGTATGCTGTTTTGCATATCGAGACAAAGGACCTGGTAAAACTTAGTGCATTTGTCACACAATATGTGGAATATATTAAGTTATTTTAAATTTTCTTCTTAACGCAGATAAACCTGATACTATTAGTTGTCATTTTGATAAATTCTTAGGTTATATCAGGGGGGCCATGGGAGCCAGTCCCCGCCTGAGGAGAATTTAATCCATTCAAAATATTATAACATTAATTTTCTAATGATTTTTATTTGAATAAATATGTTGTAGTTCTCTTTTTTTCACGACCCTTTCCTTAACAGCTATATATACGAAAAGTGATAAATTCATAATTATATCCTAGTTGTGAGGTTCTGTTACGAATTTCATTCAGTTTGACAATCTGCGTTGCCTCCGCTGAAGGAAGTTTTTCCACATTACGACGCATGAAAACCTGGCTAAGGAATCATATTGTATCTGAAAGACTATGGGGTCTGGCTTTGTAAAATATCCACTTGAAAATGGTTAATTAATCTGAATATTTTAGAGCCAATTTGCAACATCAAAGCAACGAAAATTTGCCTCTATGATTTTATAATATTCGCGATTTTTCTCTGGTATTAAACTGTAATTTTTATATTATGTTTTTTTAATGTTTGCATTTTTAATTGAAATAAAAGAATCGATGATAATTATCAGAGTCATCAATTAAAGCGCATGATTTTGTTCGGAGTCATCATATCTTTAAGCGCAGGGTCATCATTTCTTGTATAAAAAAATCACGTAAAATCGAAATAGACTGGATCATGTTTATTTTCAAATTGAATGGTTACCCCCTGGGACAATTTCTGGATCCGCTACTGGAGTCAATACACTCCACATTGAGAGTAAAAATGGTAAATGTAAAAAGCACAAATCAATAATGCAAGAAATCAAGCTATTTAATATTCGCCATATAAAAACAATCGCATCTCCAATAAATATAATTGTTTAGTATATTATGATAACAGCTATGGATTGAAACTTGTCAACGGTTGCTATGCACACCTTTCTTTTGATTAGCGTACTTATTGAAGTTTCGTGTGTTATCTTTACTGATAATATTTATGCTTCCAATATAGAGATGTTATTTTGAAGTAGCTAGATTATTATCTATTGCAAATTAAGCAAGAGATACTTACAGGTATCACAGTTACTCCAAAAGTTAATTCCAGACCAAAAACTTTTTATAAAACACCAAATTAGGTTTTGTCTTGGATCATCCAAAAACTCAGTTAAATATCAAGATAACGAAAGACGTAAAAGAAGAAGAGAGAAAACATCGGTTTCATGCGAGGAATTTTCGTAAAACCTTAAAGGTTTTAATTGACATTATTGCCTAAAATGACCTTTTGGTCTGAAAAGCTTCTAATTACCGTATTCTAATATATTTATGAATGGTTGAATAACGGAATTAACAGAATTCTAGACGTGCACTACATCTGCACACTTTTTTTACTAAATTTATTTGACAAAATTCTAAGATTATTTCCATCATTAGATCATTAAGATCATTATTTCTCAACAAGAGTTGTGAAAAATTATGCTTAAAATAAGCAATTTAAAACATTTTTAGTTGCTCATTGTTACAAGTGAATTATAATCAAGCAAAACTTCAAACGCTCATATCTCAAAATAGTGTCAAGTGCAGTTAGATCCTTTTCAAAAGAAAGGTGTCGATATGTCTACTTCAATTCTTGATAATTATTTTGCGTTTTATTAATGCAATATGAGTATTTAAAAACTTCGTATACTCTTGAATATGATGTGTTTATAGCATAATGCATCGTTAAAATATGATACAAAATACATGCAATATGATTTCAAGCAATATTGATGTTTACGTGGTCGTCCATAAATAGCTTCACGACTCGGTTGCTAATTAGAGACTCCAATTCGAGTATCGACTTCTCGATACTCGAGAATACACGTCCATTTTTCAAGTACTCGATAATCGAGTATTTTGAAAATACTCGAGTAATACTCGTTATTTATGAATGAAGAGTTTTTTCTTCTGCCGGAATTATAAAAACAAAACTTCGAACCGATTTAAAATTTGAGACGTTTAATTCTCTATTATTTTTAAAATTTATGTATGTTTTATAAATTAAAATTAATGGATGAATGAAATTAAAAAGGGTTATTTATTTATTTATCATCAATTTATATAAACAAATTTTAATTAATAGTAATATATGTATGTATTTTGGTACATCTGAAATTACTAGAGTTTACTCGAGTATTTTCAATTTTTACTACTCGATACTCGAGTAGTTAAGATTTCGAGTAATTGGAGTCTCTAGTGCTAATTATAGGAAGATTTGACATACATATTTCTGTGGGCAGTTCTAGAAAATTCGATGAAACAAAATCTCAAATATAAAAACCAAATTTGCGTGAACGGGGCTTAATATAAAATGGCGGTGAGCTTTCTCGTATGGCGGGTGTTTTTACGACCACAGGGGTGAGTCCGGTGGCCTGTTTCTTCTCTGCGAAATACTGACTACGTGTTCCGCCCCCTGAATCCTCCCCATAGCACACCAGGGGTTCGAAAACCTGCTCAGTGTACATTTCAATACACAATGTTTTGTAAACAAATATTATTCAAAAGTTGAAGGTATCTTATTATTAAAATTATCATAACCTCCCTTAAATGAATATTTTTCCTCGGATAAGCCAATCTGACGTGATTGGAAAAACGTCAATATTCTTGAGTGATATTCGTCATGCATGATATGTATATTTATTTATATATGTATATGTAACAGTGAAACTGTATTCTCAGGGAAAATGTATCAAGTAATAGATTTGTATGACAACACGATTTCACTGGTCACGATCAGAGGAAATTATTGGCACAAGTCGATGATTTGCCGGCCTAAAATTTTGGTTTGCTTCAATGAAACAAAATCAGCAAGTAGTCCCTTTCATAAAAAGAAATCCAAAGAAAAACACAGACAAACATTGCGTTGAAGATAGGGCGGTCAAATTTAATTTCAATGTCAGCTTGGAGAAGAATTTATTTTCATTGAGAATAAAGTACACTGTAACATATATACCAAAAGAATAAGAGGTCATGTAGCTCATGCGATACGATATACATTGGACATACAGACAGGAGTATATCAACTCGAGTTAGAACATACGTAAAAATACAGACTCGCAATTTGCAAACCACTTCCTTGAGGAATCACATATAATAACTCTTTAATTCAGTTTCCAATTGTGGTAAAGGCCAATTCGAAGTTAATATATATATAATCAATCTAAAGAGATTCTTTATTTATTTATGTATCTATATATATGTTACAGTGAAACTGTATTCTCAGTGAAAATGTATCAAGTAATAGATTTGTATGACAACATGATTCCACTGGCCACTATCATTGAAATTATTGGCCCAAGTCGATGCTTTGCCGTCCTAAAATTTTGGTTTGCTTCAATGAAACAAAATCAGCAAGTAGTCCATTTCATAAAAAGAGAACCAAAGAAAAACACAGACAAACATTGGGCTGAAGATAGGGCGGTCAAATTTAATTTCAATGACAGCTTGGAGAAGAATAAATTTTCATTGAGAATACAGTTTCACTGTAACATATACATGTATGCCCGTCAGTGTCAACGGTGTTGGCTTGCGTGCAGGACCGCCCGGGTTCGATTCCCGGTACGAGCGAATTTTTCCAGTTGATAGAATCTGTTCAAAGGCATGGGTGTTTGAGTTGTTGAAAATCCCTTCCCACCATTCCGATCCCAAAGAGCGACGCGTAGTAACAGCGATTAGCTAATCACTAGTTCTGTCCTAGTCCTCGTATCCTTTCCATCCCTTCTTCGAAAAAAGAGAGGTTGAGCAACTGAGTAACAAGCAGTTCTCGAAGAAAAATGTTGATAAACTCCGTGAGTAGTCCATATACTCCATGTTGGGAGCGGACATGGTTAAAAACCACAAATTATTTATTTATTATACGGTAGAAAAATAACAAGGAGTTCCATATACGCGAGCGGACATGGTTAAAAATCACAAATTATTTATTCGTTATTGGCAAAAATTGGCAAGTGCCAATGCGTTATAATAATTTTAAGTTTATTTCTTTTGAAATGTAAAAAAAAAATTAAAAGATTAGAAGAATAAATTACATAGTTTACAGATATAAGAGTGAAGAGGAAAAAAAATACATTGAAAATTGGAAAAGAAGTCAACTGAGTGAGTTCCGACAAAATCAACTTAAATAAATTAAAAATAGTACTCCGTCTGAACTTACTCACGTCCAACGCATCCAAAATTAATTTAACATATACATTATATGTATTATAAAGATGTTATTGGAGTCGCTTAGTCACTTTTTTTAACACTTCCAAAAAATACCACGAAACCGCCTCCAAAGCCCTGGACATAAATATAACTGTATAATTTGCCAATTATTTTGTTTGTTGCATATGCTCTACGGCAATATAACCGATTATGATTAATTTACAAGATTCGTATCAAATGTATAACCTTTTTTCTTAACATTCTACATTGGCTTGTGTGATATTGCAATATTAAAATTGTTGAATTTTCATCGTCGAATGATGACCGTAGTATACTAGCTTTTTCATTTATTTTATTAGCCACGTCCGCTTCCAATGTGTAGCACGTGAACTCATCATGCGGCGTGTTTTAGACTGCGTGTTGCTCAGTTGCTCAACGTTTATGTTAGGAATAGATAGTTTGAACAGAAATTAATTTAGAAGCGTGCTCTTACTAGGTTTTGAGTCCGTAACTCCGTCAGAAAAGTCAACACTGTTATCACTTGACCACAGATTCAGACTTTGCCATAGTATCATATTCAACGTTTTGTAAGATATAATT
Organism: Himalopsyche kuldschensis; assembly: GCA_028554975.1. NCBI lineage: Eukaryota > Metazoa > Arthropoda > Insecta > Trichoptera > Rhyacophilidae > Himalopsyche > Himalopsyche kuldschensis. The sequence goes on from JAHFWI010000005.1 coordinate 8,045,160, forward strand.
TAGAATAAGTGCTTGATGGAATTTCCATATCCATGAGTTTTGTCGCTAACGACACGGGTTTCGACTTTCGGTATCTTCGAGAATTTCAAGTCCACGAATGAACTTGAACTAACGCGTAGTAAACATTTTGGATCGTTTATATATAAAAATAATAATAATAATTTTTTTAATGAGCAACTCAATCTTCCAAACTCATCATAGTTATACCCATTTAAATAAATTTATTTAATTATAAATTCAAACACTCTAAATTAATCAATTATTTAATAATAGGTCTGATAAAGCCCACCAATTGTATTTCCATGTGATAAGCTGGTAATAAGTATTTACGATACCACATTGAAAATACTTAAAAATTATAATTTATAACAATTATTAATGGGAAACTGTAGTCAGTGCAACAAACATTATATAGCATACTTGAGAGAGTCAGAACTGGGAAAAAATAAGAAAAAATTGTTGTTGGATTCATCCACCTTTCAAAACATTGCATCAATCATTCAGAAAGTCATTGCATAGGTGACCCCAGACCCGTAGATCGACCCAAAGAACAAGTTTTTGATTCGATCACTTATAACAAATATGCATTTGTATAGTATTGAGCAGGGCTGTGGAGTCGGAGTCGGAGTCAAAGTCGTTGCGGGGCTTTGGCTGGAGTCGTACTTGGAGTCAGATTTTTTTTAAAGTTTGAATTATTTTTATTTTTGCATATAATATGTCAAATTTGGCTATTGGCCGGATTGGTAGGGTTGATTTTTAATTGAATACACATAATTAGGAAAATTAGGAAAAAAAAGGGACGATATTAAATTTTTTTAGTCGGAGTCATTTTTTTGTTCAATGTTGGAGTCGTGGTTTTGGTAAACGCTGGAGTCGGAGTCGGATTCGAACTTTTTTCCGACTCCACAGACCTGATATTGAGAACTTCATGATTGTAAAATAGGTCCGATAGAAGAAGATAAATTCGAAATTTCCCCCAACCCAAGGGCTATGGAGTCGGAGTCGGAGTCGGAGTCGGCGTGGCGTTGTGGCCGGAGTCCTACTCGCAGTAAAATTTTGAAAAGTTTGAACTTTTTATTTTTGCATTTAATATGTCAAATATGGGTTTTGGTCGCATTGATAGGATTGATATTTAATTGAATACACATAATCAGTGTTGGGGGGTGCAAAGGAAGATTCAACCATTTTTGCAAGAGTTGTTTCCTATTCATTGGATTTTAAAACACTTCTATAGCATGGACTTTCAATTCAGATGTTCGCAATACCAACTGTTTCTCTTCCGTAGTACGGAAAAATAGTTGAACCAGCCGTCACTGCACATAATTAGGAAAATGAGGGGAATAAAGTGACGTCATTAACCTTTTTTTAGTCGGAGTCGGAGAGGGAAAAAGCATCTAAAAATCTGCCATAACTCATGTAGTTTGTTTGTTTTAGTTCTTGATAATAAGTTGAATGAAGATTTTATGAAAGGCAATATGGTTGACTCAGATTCTAGCTCTAAACACCCTCAAATACCACATGATATAAATCAAACGAGTTCTGTCAGCCGTCTTAAAAATAATTAGCAGACAATTTTTCAGAAATTTGTCAAAATGTCATTTACCCAAATGAGTTTCGTATAATTTTTCAAAAAGCTTTTGACCTTTTCGTTGTTTTAAATATTCAACGAGCGTCCTTTTTAAATGAGCATTGCTGTCGCACAAAATAAACGAAAAAATTGAATCGATAGCACAATGAAAATATATAAAGGGTATTTCAATAGGGACGCTCAAAATATGTTACTTTGTCCTGCTGAGTAGATTATTCATTGTTTAGTGGCCAAATTTGAGTCAACCAGTTTGGTAAATAATCGGCCAACACCTTCCTGTACGTCATCAAAATACAATATCTGGTGAAAACATTGCTGCTGTGTGTGAAAGTGTACAGGAAAACCCAAGGCAGCTTATTTCTCGTTGTTCACAAGAACTTGGCTTTTCTGCGACTTCAACTTGACGAATTTTGAATCGGGCCTTATGTCTGCACCCGCATAAAATCCAACTAACCAAGGAACTTCAGGTAAACGACCACAGACAACGCCTGATTGGGTTCTGGAGCAGTTGGAAGTTTACCCAAATTTGTCAAAAAAGTCAACTTTAGCGACATGGCCCATTTTATAATGAATGGATATTGGCAGACATTTGATGCTATATTCCATATTTAATGCCGTAAAATATACTTACAAATTAAATGAAAATTTAGTCGAAATCTCACAAACAACTTGTTTTATTTACATTTCAAAACTAAGCGTCTTTATAAAAAGACCCTATACTTATTTCAGAGGAAAGTCAATGAGTAGTAATTTTTGTACCAATAGTTTCCCAGTTTTCGATCGAATGGAACACATTTGAATAATATTTATAGTCGGTGTGCATTTGTTTTTGCAAAAAATTCTGCAACCGTTTGAAAATAAAAGAACACAACAAACTATACCCAAGTAATGAAGTTATAATTCATAATTTAGGATTTCAACTTAAGTTATTTGATGGCATTTCAATTAAAATTAGAGAAATATATATTCCAATTACTTTTTCAACAAGTATTTTTTTATATATCTATTTGGTGGAAGTTGTAAGGCGCGTAAAGTCAAAGTTCTTCCCGTCTCTTTCGTCTCGAAGTCGAGTTTTTATATTTAAGTTGCATTCCCTTCCCATCGCTGCTGACAGGAGGGCGCGATCGCTGTAGTGGTGAGCAATATCCCTAGTGAATCCAGTTCAAGAAGTCAACCTACTTTTTCTTTGTACCTATGGAGGGTCATCGAGAAGAATGGCTCTTACATTATTTTACTTTGTCAATACAATATGTATGGTGACTTTTGCGTTGTTCACTGTAAATTCTTGGGAGAATGGCATTATATTACAAAATAGTAATATATTTTTTTGTATTTATTCCACATTAAATTATCTTCGATCAGGGCCAGTTTCGCTCATCTGCATCATGCTGCATAATAATGATCGGAAGATGAGTCTTACTTTTGGGAAATTGCTCTCTCTCTTTCTTTCTTGTTATATCATCTTTTTCCATGTTCGCTCCCAACTTTGAGCATATGGACTCCTCACAGAGTTTATCACAAATTTATTTTTCTACGAGAACTGCTTATTACCCAGTTGCTCAACCTCTCTTTTTCGAAGAGAGTATGGATTGAAAAGATACGAGGACTAAAACAGAATTAGTGGTTAGCTAATCGCTCTCAATACGAGCCGCTTTTTTGGGATTGGAAAAGTGAAAAGGGATTTTTAACAATACAAACACCCAATGCCTTCAAACAGACTCGATGTTCCGTCACGTAACGTCCAACGACGTTATCCACTGCACCACAGACTAAGCACGTCATTTTAATGTACAATTATATTCAATATATAAAAATAAGTATTCAAAATAAACAAGGGAAGACAGTCATAAACTGTTTATAAATAAAAAATCTTAAAAATAGATTCCATTTACTAAATTCTTCAAATCCATACAATCATATGACACAAAATAAATTATTTATTTTCATACAATTCCACGCTTTTCCCATTGCGTAATTTTCATCCGCTACCCTCCGAGGGTGTCATCCCAAATATCGACGATGTGACTTCTGAATTTCACGTATGATTCCCCGGCGAGTTGAGTCTCGCTCCCGCCACAAAAAGCACTAACCCGCTGCTCAAGCAACCGCCTGTTAGATATACCCTTTCGAGCCAGATACGCGTAACCCACTGCAGACTACATCTTTTTGCGCCGAAATAGCTTATCGGTTAATTTTCCTGGGGCGTAAGTCGGCATGAAAGGAATGTAAGACGTCCACTGCCACCTGGAAACGACATGGCAATTAATTATTATATAACATCGTTTTATCTTTAGGCATATTGGAAATACGATATTGAAAAACCGGTCGGATAAATTAATATTGTACGGTTTATATCAATTAACAAATAATAAAACTACATTTTTAGTATTTTTTTTTTGTTCAGGACCGGTTTCGCTCTTGGCGAGCATTGTCAACTGATAAGGAATACAATAAAACAGTGATATTTATACAAAAGTTAAGTATGAAAAACAAGGTATGACAAACAATTGGTAAAACAACTGAGCAAATAAATTGAAGCAAATTACAAGGAAAATAGACTATAAATAAACTGTTGAATCTCATTCTCACTCATTTTTGGGCTATTACTTTGTTAATGATAATTCATATTTAATTGATGTATTAGTTTGCATTGCTAACTGCAATGCCTTTCCACCAAGTATTGACAGTGAACACCTTAAAAGTGATAAATAATAACACATTTATTTTCACTTATACTACATGACATTTTTTAGGATCAGGACTGGTTTCGTTCATCGCGAGCAATATCTAATAAGAAATACAAAATTACATCGCTATTAATGATTTTTTTTAACCATATGAAAAATATTGTCACCGTTCAACCTTTCAGATGCCCGTGACGTATATCTATTTTTTAAATTAAAATAATTACTAGCCATCTCTGGATAAGCTTCAACAATAAAATAATCAAATACATCGCCGGAATAAAAGGTTTCCCCTTGAGGCAAAATCAGGGCTACTGCATTTCATTATAATATCTTAAACGTTTGTCAGTTCACGACGTGTAAGCTGGCATCATGCATATCAGGTGTATTATAAATAAGATTTTAAATTTATTGAATTTTCATCTGTAAAGAGTGAATATATTGAGACGACCAGGGTTTCTTCTTCAATCTGACATCAACAAACAGCATCCTCCATAGCGTTCGATGACGGAACTTAGGGACAAGATGGTAAGAAAGGTATCTCTTGTACAGATTTCAATCGGTATCCTCTTGGCCGAAACTCTATACCAGAGTCGGCTAGTTTATTTTCTTTAAATTAGGTTGTCAATTACAAAACACAGATACAATTGCAGTTGAAAACGTAAGAACAAAATGATTACATTGCGACCTCCTGCCTGCCGACAGGCAGGAGCTAAAACGACTGTTAACTTCGGATGAACGATAACGACTTGAGAAAAATTGGCCTTTGACAGGCATATTTATACCCTACGATTCTAGTGTGCAAAAGAGCTCAACCAATCGACGCGAAACGGTCGCGCCTGAACTGAACTCAACCAATCGACGCGAAGCGGTTCGCCTGAACTGTACGAGAGACGTCGTTTTCTAGAAGTCGGTTACAAGATTTTAGTGAATTTATTCACGTTATATTAATCGTTTAGGTCTTAGTATCATTGATTGAGGTGATAATAAGATCGTTCGAGAGAGTCCTGATGACCTACAATATCAGGCGGTATCAATATATACATTAACAATGTATGGAATGTAATATATGGTATAATGAAAAGCTTAAATTTAGCATAGATTTTCCCGAAATTGGATGAGATCAGAAGTATTTTCATTCGCATTGATTGATGCATTTTATATTTAAGTACTTCTTAAAAATGTTTTTACTATGGATTCTATTTTTTCAAAATGTATTTAGTTTCGGGCTTTTGTAAGGTTAACAGATGTTAGTGCCACAGAACACAATTGTTTTACAATAATACATTTCTCGAGTATCTTGAAATATATTTTTATATCTATTCTCAAAACAATTTAAAATGATATTTTTACTTGTGTATGTATGTCATCCCAAATGGAAAGTCATAAGTGTCAGGTTGGCGCTCAGCTCCGTCCTCACCGATGTCACCAGCTCCCCCAGGGACATCTCACGGCCCCACGCTACCAAGCCTCTATCCTCAGCCGTACCTGCTCATAAAATTCATTTTAAAAATCTGTAACAATATCTTCCATTTACGAACATGACGGGCAGAGTCAACTAGGCGGTAAAAAACGGTTATAGAAAGAGTGTTCGGCCTCTTAGTGTGACAGAAATGTATCTTGATTTTTGACGGTTTTGAGATATGAATGACACTAGATTCAAAAATACTATTATATTTTTAAAAATAAATTAAAAATATCCAAAGCATCGCCTTACAAGATTTTTAAAAATGTGTTAAAAAAGTGACGACGATCATTATTGGTGAAATCAGTTTTAAAAAATTTCATACGTCTAAATCTAATAATTATTTAAATACTAGTATTGCTACCTGGCGTCGCTCGGACTAAGCGACCAATAATTATTTAATGTTATATCATTCGACATAATTATATCACAAAATCTAACATCCAAAATAGAGTTAAAATAAAATCACAAACTTTATTTAATTTGATGACAGCCCCATTCTCGCCCATTATAATGTAGGAAAAAATCTAATTTGCTGTCAAAGAAATGTCAAATAATACCTTCACGTAAATAATAAACATTATTATATTGCAACTTGCAACAACAATGCAAAAGGGAATTACAGACCCACATACATACATACGCCGTTTCGGTTTTATATATAAGATTATATATTACTACTTTCACATGTATTTAGAAAAAGATCAGGGCCGGTTTCGCTCATCGCGATCATTCTCAACTGTTTTTATCAGAATACATGTACAAATAATAGCATATAATTTCTTTAATTATTTCGATGTTTGTGCATATACTGATAATTTTTATGTCTAAAGTCTGTGTATAGATATAATTTTGTCATTAATATCTAAACTCCTGAAAACCGTAATTATTTCGATGATTAGTAGAATAATCTAAGCTCTGAATAATAATTTATTTGTTCTTACTTACTTTTTTCATAGTTTTTTAACGTTTGAATATTCCATCTGTAAATTCATTTTTTTTCAGTTGTAGGTTATGCACCAATTAATGCAGATGACAAGTAAATTATTTTTTACAGATCAAAAAAATTCTCACTTAAAGTAACTTAATAAACATTATTCGTAGATATAAAAATGGACGGTAGGTTTTGACACAATGATGACTCTCGTATTATAATAAACCTGGAACGAGGTTGTCAAGGAAACAGCCAATGACTCCTCCGATGAGGATCGACGTTGAGAGAAGCACTCCGAGGACAGCGTCCAGGATCTCTACGCCAGTATTTATGGCTCCAGGGTTGGCCTCCATCCACTTGCTCAGCACCAACGGGAAGAACATGGAGAAGCCGATTATGTAGAGGTTCCGAGCGTTGTTCAGGTTGACGTATTGAAGAGCTGACAGACCTGAAAGAAAAAAAAGCTTTAACAATGTTTTTTATACGATTAAGGATATCGACTGAAAGTCATTGATGTCATTTCAATCACATTATTAAATCGTTTGAATTTTGTACTTTTCCAGTAGTGTTGTCGCTTACGACCCGGGTTTGAACTTTCATAATCTTAACCAGGCATGCTCAAACCTTAGCCCGCGGGCCACATGTGGCTCAATCTAAGTTTTTGTGTGGCCATTTCGAAAATTTCAACTTTCTTTCAATGAGGTAAAATTATGAAATTTCTGACAAATTATAAAATAAATCAAGAATTGTATCAAAAATATATCCAAAATTTACGAAATGAATACAATTAGCATTGAGCAATATAGCTGCATTTGGTACCACATATCGATGTTTGTAATTTTTCTCAATGTCAAAAATTGTAAACTTGTTGACTACTAATATAAAGTATTGATTGAGTAGGCATTTACTTGGTAGAACTCCATTATAATACGGAAAGAAAAATAACAATGTATTTTAGTTCTACATAAATTATTTTATATAAAGGGTCCGCCAAATAACTTTTTTTTTTTCAAAAACAGGGCGCAAAACATCGAGTGTAGCTTCGGCTGTGTGGCACGTAGCGCCGTCCTGTTGAAACCAAATGTTGCCAATATCCTCCTCTTCAATTTTTGTGAACAAAAATTCGTTCAACATGGCCCGATAACGATCGCCATTGACTGTAACGGCCACTCCTTGCTCATTTTCGAAGAAAATGGCCCAATTATGCCTCTGGACCAAAATCCGCACCAAACAGTGACTCGTTTTGGGTGTATCGGCTTTTCAATGTATGCGTGCGGGTTTTTTGTGCCCCAAATGCGACAATTTTGCTTGTTTACATACCCGCCAAGATCAAAACGAGCTTCATCTGAAAAGATGATTTTTTTGGCAAAATCGGCATCTTTTGTAAGTCGATCGCAGGCCCACTTAGCGAAGCGAAAACGCATTGGATGGTCAGTTGGCTTCAACTCCTGAGCCAATTGGACTTTGTATGGCGTCATACCAAGGTCTTTATGCAAAATTCGTCTCAATGATGTCTCCGAAATGTTCAATTCTTGAGAACGACGGTGAATTGATGTTGATTGCGCTTCACGCACACTTTCTGCCACAGCAGCAATATTCTCGGGTGTACGCACTGTTTTTGGCTTTTCACGCTTTGGTTTATCAATGAGGATGCCAGTTTCTTTCACTTTCTTTACAAGATAACGAACATACGGAGCTGACGGTGCTTCTTTTCTTCCAAAATCCGTACGCAATTTTCGTACACATTCTGCAACATTACCATGATTTTCAAAGTAAAGTCGCAATATTTCCCAGCGTTGGTCAACCATATTCGTTCAGCGGAAGATTAAAACTACCATTCACGAAAAGCACTAGTTGAAAAAATGTTAGAGCACGCCTTCGTCAGAACTATAGTTAAAGAACGTACTGTAAGCCGAAATAGCTATCAACAAATATATAAAATAATTTATGTAGAACTAAAATACATTGTTATTTTTCTTTCCGTATTACTAATATAAAGGGTAGGTTTCTTAAATTCATTATTCATACGTTGGTTACAAAATATTTACTACGCGTCAGTGCATTCGTGCACTCGAAATGCCTGAAGATGCCGAAAGGCGAAACCCGGGTGGTCGTCGAAAAAACTAATGAACATGTTTAAATTCTAAAGATTCAAATTATTATACAATATTTATTTGAGGCACATCAGAGACATGCATTATTTGGTTTGGCCCGACAAGTGATTTCAGTTGGGCATCCCTGATCTTAACCATTCAAATTAATAAAATATCACATTAGAAGTAATATTTTTACAAATAGTAGAAGAATATTGGAAGAAAATAAGACATGAATATTTATAATATTTTCTTTTCCGTTATTGATTTCGTTGGTAAGAGAACTTCTTTGCCAAAAAAAAGGAACTTAGTATTTTAAATCTAAGGGTTTTCGAAATGGGCTGTATCGGCTTACAGTAAAGATTACCTGAGCCGACTGAGTCACCAATGAGGAAGTTTTAAGTCGAGCCAATAAGCCAAGAGATCTTATATCGATCTTCACGCACTTCTGATACATTTTCAGGTCAGAAGTGTAGAGTGTGGAGCAGTGGTTAACATGTGCTGCACCCAGAGGAATTTGCTACCGCCACCGATAGCTTGATATTTAATATTAATATTTAATAAAAAAATGTTTTACATGTTAATTTGTCAACAAAGACACTGGTAATTTAATATGTGTACGCATTGTATTGTGCACCAAGAATTGTTAGTTTACACATACATGCTTAGGTATTTTTGACACAAAGTTTTGTGCAGCCACCTGACATTTTCGTAGGACCGCTTATGCTAACGATGTGGCCACAGTGCAAATTTCCGTGAGAAACACTGGTGTAGAGTGAGATAGATTCTCTCGCCTAAAAATCCCTGGAATGTGGCTCGATTACCAATACACAGTGGCGGTGGTGACAGAGTATTAGGGAGTACAAAAAAAGATTCAACTATTTTTGCAAGAGTTCTTTCCTATTCATTGGATTTTAAAACACTTCTATAACACGGACTTTCAATTCAGATGTTCGCAATACCAACAGAGTGCCAGTCTTATGAATTTTTGGCTGTCCGTAATACGAAAAAATAGTTGAATCTTTTTTTGTTCTCCCTAATACTCTGTCGCCAGCCGCCACTGCCTGTAAGTATCTCTTGCTTAATTTGCAATAGATAATAACCTAGCTACTTCAAAATAACATCTCTATATTGGAAGCATACATATTATCAGTAAAGATAGCACAAGAAACTTCAATATTTATGCTTATCAAAAGAAAGGTGTGCATATTAACCGTTGACAAGTTTCAATCCATAGCTGTTATCATAATATACTAAACAATTGTATTTATTGGAGATGCGATTGTTTATATATGGCAAATATTAAATAGCTTGATTTCTTTCATTATTGATGTGTGCTTTTTACATTTACCATTTTTACTCTCAATGTGGAGTGTATTTACTCCAGTAGCGGATCCAGAAATGGTTTATTATGATTAAGTAGAGAATAAGGATTTAAAACAATAAACTTAGTTATTTTTACGAGAATTGGTCATCATATATTCTCTCCACTTCTTGTTTGTAGACAAAAAGGTTGCGGTTATAAGGGAGGTTATCGCATTCGCAGTGACTACTTTTTATGATTTTTTAAGAGGACATCTATGTCTTTGAACACATATTCATACATCGTTTGAAAAACTACTTAATGACATTCCTCGTATTCGGATTTGAGCCACGACAGTCAAACACGATGGACGCCACTAGATAATATGTGTCAAAGAGACATATCAATAGGAGAAGTGGATACGAAGATATTTCAATCACTTTCTTGTTCATAGCTTCGCTAAACATTAAAAACAACACATTACAATAAATTACCATTTCATAGGTCAGAAAGCTGAAGAATTGCATGCGTTCATATTCATAAAGTCATTTTGTATCTGTAAAGGACGCAATTAACGTGAAACCTGGTGAGGGTCATAATCAGTCAACAGTTTATATTTGCAGCGATGAGCGAAACCGATCTCAGTGAGTCTATTTTAATAGAACAGTCAGTATGATATGCCGTCTTAGGTAAGCGACGCGAACCGGCAACCGAATTTAGGCGAATCCAGTCAATTTAAAACGTAGTTGATCAAAGGTATTATGTGCCATCGGGCGGACGCAATTAACCGTTTCATATTTTCAAGCGATTCGCGTGCGCCATGAGTGCGCACTTGAGGCGACTGGCGACATATGCCGTCCTGACCGGTTCGCTTCGCCTACATATGACACTTGCATGGGCGAGGACCGTTTGATATTTTAAAACTCTGCCGCTTTCAAAGCCGCGCCGGATCGCCTCGCCCAGATTCGCCCAGCTAAGACGACCCGTTAGGGTTAAAGAAGCGTTACTCGATTTTTGCCGGTCTTGAGCTATGAATGCCTCAGTGGTTCTCACGTAAAATTTGGCTGTGGCCGCATTAGGAACATCAGCGGTCCTACGAAAATGTCTGGTGGCCGCACCAAATTTTTGTGTTGAGTCTTCTTTGTCAAATGTATGTGTTTGAGTTTTTGCTAACCAACAATTCTTGATACATAATAGAATACATACGAAATATTTAATTTTCAATGTCTTGTTGACAAATTAGCTTGTAAAAACACATTTTAATTAAATACCAATATTAACTATGAAGCTGTTGGTGGCCGCAGCAAAACTCTCTGGTGGCCGCACATGAGAACCACTGCACTAGATCATTGGTTCTCAATTGCGGCCACCAGAGGAGTTTGTTGCGGCCACCAGCAGATTCATAGTTAATATTGACATTAAATAAAAATTGGTTTTTATAAGTTAATGTGTCAACAAAGACACTATTTTGTATGAATTGCAATGTGCATCAAGAATTGCTAGTTAGCAAAAACTCAACACATACATGTTTAGGTCTTTTTGGCAAAAAGAACTCGACACAAAAATTTGGTGCGGCGACCAGACATTTCCGTATTACCGCTGATATTCCTGATGCGGCCACAGCCAAATTTCACGTGAGAACCACTGCACTAGATACAACATAATATGATACGTTATGTGTCAAAGATTCATATCAATAGAAGAAATATTTACAAAGATATTTCAAAATCGTTAACAATTAATTCAGAAAGCTAAAACATTATCTTTAAAGATAACGAAAAGACAGTTAAGAAATAGGTAACATTAATTACTGATTAAATCTTTTTCAGCTCTCCTTAAAAATAGAGATAATTGAGTTACATTTTCCTGCTTCTGAGGGACCGAGTTTACAACGCTTGCGGTGAACGAAACCGGTCCTGATCTTTATCAGAATTTAGTTGGAAATAGTAACTCAGAAAGCTAAAAAATTGTCTTTCATTTAAATTAAAATACAGTTTGTATCTGTTAGTACAGTAGAACCTCGATTATCCGGACTAATTGGGGATGAAGATAGTCCGGATAAGTCAAATCTGGATAATCGAAAAATTATAATTGTCAGGAAATGACAAGTATATTCAGTATAAATCATTTTTTATTTCTTTAGATTAATACATAGCTTTAATAATAAATTATTTTTTATTGACTAAATCAATTATCGATTTCTGCTGATTTTTTTATATCCGAGATCGTTAACGTTCCGACACCATATTTATTAGACAAAAAACCTCCCGATTCACCCCGTTTCAAAGCATCGATTATATCCAATTTTTATTTTAATTAAACTACGACACGTTTCCTTTTCGTTGACATATCGGTAATATTAAAAATAAATATTTAAATCGTGATCAATTTTTCAAGAAACAAACGTTCAATGCGTATCGAATTTGGACGATGACTGACCCGTATTTTACACAGGACTTATTTATAGAACAAATGCAACAATCAAAATATTAAGACTGCATTCCATCACGTACGTAAACAGTGGACGAAATTCACCACGTGCATATCAGCAAATTTGTAATATTTTTGTTTATTTTGACCAATCTGGATAATCGAAAATCCGGATAATCGAGGTTCTACTGTAATAGGTACCATTGATAACTAGTGTAAACTGTCTTTTTGGTTCTCCTGAAAAGTAGAAAAAACTGTGTTAGGCTTCTCCAAAATTTGCTATTGGTTCCCGCTGTTTCAACTAGATGTCAGTTGGATAATTATTTTCTGCAGTGGATATGGTATTATATTATTGAAATATAGGGTCTTTTTATAAGGACGCTTAGTTTTGAAATGGGCCATGTCGCTAAAGTTGACTTTTTTGACAAATTTGGGTAAACTTCCAACTGCTCCAGAACCCAATCAGGCGTTGTCTGCGGTCGTTTACCTGAAGTTCCTTGGTTAGTTGGATTTTATACGGGTGCAGACATAAGGCCCGATTCAAAATTCGCCAAGTTGAAGTCGCAGAAAAGCCAAGTTCTTGTTGAACAACGAGAAATAAGCTGCCTTGGGTTTTCCTGTACACTTTCACACACAGCAGCAATGTTTTCACCAGATATTGTATTTTGATGACGTACAGGTAGGTGTTGGCCGATTATTTACCAAACTGGTTGACTCAAATTTGGCCACTAAACAATGAATAATCTGCTCAGCAGGACAAAGTAACATATTTTGAGCGTCCCTATTGAAATACCCTTTATATCAAACATTGAACTAACCTAACGGTACGTAAATGCGATCAGAATATTTAAGATAAACGATGTAACAATCTGATACGAAATTTATATTCACAAAGCTTTCCTTTGACGATCGATTGAAAGAGTTGGTGCAGAAGTAAGTTTGCGGGAACACCTCACACTACTCCATTGCATTATCTACCTTACACAGCATCTGGTACTAATGTGACCATTCATAACTATCAGAAAAGTCGGATTTTGTCGATACAGTGAAACCTGGACTCTACATTTTTCAAGGAACCATAAAAATCAAACGATAAATGCGGGAAAATATGAGACTGTCATTATACGAAGACCCTTCTAATTCGCATATTTTTCATGATGTAAGAAAATATTTTTATTTTTTCGAAGGCCAATAAAGCTTCTGTAAATTTCATTACAGGTGCATTATTGCGTTTTTGCAATCTTCTTCTACAGAGAACACATGTGCTCAATAAGTGAGTCATCACCGTAAAAAACTTTATGACGATGAATCTTAAACAAATGCTCGCTTGTATTCTCAGTTTTGTTTTTCTACGAACTGATTGGATGGGGTCGAATGTGCTTATGAGAATGGATAATATTTGAGACGGGGACCATAATAAATCGGGGAACGATTAATGCGGGATTTTTAGCATTGTTCATATGGGTGTTTGGTCGGGACTATAGAAAATGAATGAACCACGCGGGAAAACGGTTTATGCGAGAGCGTTAGATCGAGGTTCCACTGTACAGTAAGTCATAGACTTCCTCGATTAATTGGTTTTCGTGTTGGGGAAAGTTGGGAAAACAAGCAAGCATCATCGTTTGATATTTTTTGTTAGTTTCAAAAACTAGTTAAATGTTTTTGAAACTAATCTATGATTTTCATAGAACATACACTTAATAACATGAAAGGAAAAAAGTGCATGAAACAAAATACCAACTCTACTGCTGAAGTTCAGAAGGCAGTGCATTGATCAGCCGAACAGACCTTGTAACTGGTAACTCAAATTACCCGCGCGACAAACGAATTCTGAAGTTTTTTCGACATCAGGACTTAACGAGAGCGATTAGCTAAACGCTTGTCCTGTCCTAGGCATCTTATCCTTTCAATCCCTACCCTCCTCCAAAAGGAGTCATAGTGAAAAAAACTCTATTTTAAGTACTATTTTAATGGAATTTTATACTTTGGAATGTATTTTTAAACAGTTGCTATAATTCACAGTTGTTATAACAAACAATTCGAGGGTGTAGGGACATACGGGCGAAACTACAAAAATGGCTGTTTTTAGTTAAATATGGCAGTATCATTCTCAAAAGAAGTTCTATATGATATTAACATATGAAGCTTGTACGAAGAGGGGTTTACCAGATATTGCTCGGCTTTCCTGCAAATCCGTAAGAACAAAGTTTAACATTGAAAACTGTTTTGCCATTTATCTCAATTCGTTGTTTTTGTTGTTTCGCCCGTATATCCCTACACCCACGAATTATTATAACTAACAAGTGTTATAACAAACAATTGTTATAATAAACAGTTTGTTTGATGATATTTTTTACAATGTTGAATTATGGTTACCGTAGTACGGGCGGGGGAAATAAAACTGAAAACTGCGCTTCAGTGAAATTACAAAAGAACAGATTGTTTACAAGAAGCTCTTTCAGGTTGGCAAAACTTAACTGAGAGATGCAGTGATATACTACACCAGTTTCAATACACTTTACTGCCGTTGAGCACTTCCAAAACAGTCGTTCAATACGATACAATGGGGGATCAGGCGAGAAATAGAGTAAATCGAATCACATTACATTGTGTTTCTTCAGTAGCGGTAAAAGAATAGGTTGTTCATTAATGCAGGGGTTTTTAACTGTATGTTCGTGGGTGCGTGTGCGCCCTCTAAGATATTTTCGTGCGCCCGCTAGAAGGTTATATATTAAATAACGAAAAAACCAAATTTTATCGGAGTTGTGTTATTTCTATTATAATGCCATCCAACCATGTATTGACAGTGAACACTTTGAAATTGAATTGAGCCGTAGAGAATCAAAAGTAGAACTATCCACTTTTCAAGAAAAATACAAAAAATATTTTGTTGGTTTATTGAGTTTGACTAATATTAATATAAAATTTTAAATAAATTTGATTATTCCACGTATTGTGTTACTTTCTGTGGCACGTGTTTCGCCTCTTTCAGAGGCATCTTCGAACTTAAGATTGCAAAGGTTTTTGGAGTAAAATTTAAAGTTATTTTTAATTTTATATTAAAGTATTGTTTATTCACCTTTTAGGGTGTTAATTGTCGTCAATACTTGGTGATATAATAACACATTTTTTCTACTTATTCCATATTAGGTTTATTAGGATCAGGATCGGTTTCCCTCACCGTGAGCATTATCAACTTATATTAAAACAAAAGCTAAACCAGACAAGATTAAACTTATTAGTCTTTCTTATTTTTGTATGTAAAAAAGCTGCATTTTTGTATTTTTTATCAGCAGATAATGCTCGCGATTACCTACACCGGTCGTAATCCTAATGAATCTAATGGAATAAGTAACTATAATGTGTTGTTGTTCTTTTTTTAAATAGGTTATTCAATAATGTTTGTTTGTTGGACTGGGCAGTATGTCAGTCAATTTCTATTCATATTCATTACCCTTTGTAGCCTTAGAAGAACATTGTTTTGTATTTCCGGATGTTTCATATATTTTCATGCTTTTTTATTGCTTTCCAATCTCTTTAATTGGCCATTTTGTTTCTTTATTTTTCGTAGATATTCAAAATGGCCGATACTTTCTTTTTGCGCGCCACTCAGGATAACGATGGCATAACATGGCCGCTTTTACTTTTATCCGTAAATAAAAATACCAAAGCTCAAGTTTATATTACGTTTCCTTACTTTGAAAAGGTGCTAAGTGAAATTTTGGAAACAAATGACCTCTTCGTCGGAAAATTTTGTACTAACCTCATTTTCAAATGAATTGCTTTGGATCTCGACATATTTCACATGAACGTGAGTGAGTTCAGACGAGATCTATTTTTTATGTTTGACTTCTTTACCAATTTCCAACTTAAAAAAAAAAAAAATCTTAAACGTTTTCATCTTTTTTCACATTGCAAAAGCAATAAACTTATTATTTGATAATTTGTCATGTGCCATTTTCTCATTTTTTTTACTAAATTTATTTCATAATTTTTTAAGACTGTCATCATTAATATCATTATTTATCAGTAGAATTGTTTGAGTTGTGTAAAAATATGCAATTTAAAACATTTTTACTTGCTCATTGTTACACGTGAATTTTATCGTTTGATGAAAATAATAACACATTTTTAGTACCTATTTCACAAAAAATTTATGGCGTGCATTATCAAGTGAAGAATTGTGATAATGAGCGAAACCGGTCCTGATCCAATAAATTGTTATTATAATGCCATTCCATCAAGTATTGACAATGAACACCTTAAAAAAATCTTTTAAATTAAATGGTATGATCAATACAAACTTCAAACGCTCAAATTTCAAAACAGGGTCAAGTTGTTACTACAAGAGCAGTTAGAACCTTTTCAAGTAAGGTGTTGATTATTCACCCTAAAAGCAAACCATACACGAATATAAATAACAAAATTACAGGAGCAATTAAATCATGATATTGAATTTAGATTGGTGTTTATGCTGTTTCGTGGAAATGTATAAGAAGACGTAAGGCTTTTTCTCAAACGAGCTTTATTGGTCATCGTGCTTAAAAAAGTAATCACCTCATAAAAAGCTCACTGTATTGAAGGTTGAAGTCTCAAAGAATAGTTTTTTTATAGACTTGAAAGGAGTCCATAAAATCATTTTTCAGTGCCAATTCTGTATCGAAAGACGTCAAATAATTCATTGGCTTGTGGTTCAACCCAATATGATAGATTTCGTTGTTGAAAAACAACATCATAGTTGACATAAAATTTAGTTTATAAGATTACTAGTAGGGACTCCAATTACTCGACATCTCAACTACTCGAGTATCGAGTAGTAAAATTTCAAAATACTCGAGTATACTCGAGTAGTCAGATGTACCGAAATATATTTTATTAATTCAAATTTGTGTTTATAAATAGATGATACATAAATAAATAAGCATATTTTATTTTATTATTACATTTATTTCAATTTATGAAATATATATTTCAAAAATAATAGTGAATTAAGCGTCTCAAATTTTAATTTGGTTCGAAGATTTGTTTTTTTATTCCAGCAGTAGAAAAAACTCTATCTGTTGCTGTGGACTTCGGCTTAAAAGTTAACAATCAATTTAATTGTGTTATCTAGTTTTTCTGTCCGCTGTTTAAAACAAAATAAAATTTGGAATTAAATCTTCATTTATATATTACGAGTATTACTCGGGTATTTTTCAAATTACTCGAGTATCGAGTACTTGAAAAATGGACGAGTATACTCGAGTATCGAGTACTCGATACTCGAATTGGAGTCTCTAATTACTAGTATTGCTACCCGGCGTCGCTCGAACTAAGCGACCAATAATTATTTAATGTTATATCATTCGACATAATTATATCACAAAATCTAACATCCAAAATAGAGTTAAAATAAAATCACAAACTTTATTTAATTTGATGACAGCCCCATTCTCGCCCATTAAAATGTCCAAATTCAAGGAAAAAATCTAATTTGCTGTCAAAGAAATGTCAAATAATACCTTCACGTAAATAATAAACATTATTATTAATAATAAAAGCGGGGAAAAGTAGAAGACTAATTTATTACATTTTGACTAAATGTCTTCGCCGATAAAAATTCAAACATATTTTCTTTCATATTCGTTTTTATGGCAACTTGCAACAACAATGCAAAAGGGAATTACAGACATACATACATACATACGCCGTTTCGGTTTTATATATAAGATTTCATAGTGCACACTTTTTCAAAGTCTTACAAAAATTCCTACATAAATATAATGAATTCTTATGTTTCTAATTATAATGTTGACCTACGTATGTTTTTAAAATGTTCCGATCTATACAGAAATAATGAATGATTATTTTTTGGTTCTGTATACGTTCCTGTACCGTTCATCCGATTGCAATAAAACTTTGGTTAGTTGTTGTGCAGACGACCGCAAAAAAATCTTAAATTCATTTTATTTTCCAGGCATGCCGCCGCACGTTTTAACGTTGAAAATTTGCGTACCTATTATCCATCTCCGAAATATAAATTCATTACGACTTCGCAACGGTACCAGGCTTTAAGTGAAAAAGATAATAATCAATATCATTGAAGCTACAATTTAAAATTAAAAATTAGTAGAAGATGTACCGTTGCCACGCATCCCAATGACTCCGACAAATATGCCATCCGAATTAAAAAAATTGTAGTTTCCGGTGCGACTCGCATTTACATCATGTTTGTGGACAAAATTTAGAAAATCCATGCTTCCAAAAGCTCTTCAATAAACAAAAATTTTATTGAAGAACACTTTCATTTTTTGAGTGGAATTGCAACGCATGCCAGATACTCACTTGTTCTATATTTAAAAGGAAAAACAATTTTCATAGCAGCTGATAATTTATTATTGCCAAGTACGTCAATTATTATATAGTTATGCAATATCAATGTAAAATGTTGGAGTGTTGAATTAAAGCTACGTTTTTCCAATCGCATCCATTTTTTAAATGGATTTTCTTTGTTGAAAAGGTGCACTAGAGACTGACGTAACGCAAATTGCAACAATGTTAAATGTGCAACAGTGGTCGTATTCAGTGGCGCCTCAAAATATTATGCAAAAAGAAAAGGGATATATCAATATAAATTCTTAATTTATTACAGCGATAATCTACTATTGAGAAACTTGACAATAATATCAATTAAAACGAGTCCCGCTCTCTTTTATGCTATTCATGAACGTAACACCTACAATATATATATATATAAATGAATTTTTATTTGTTTTTTTTTGTCCCGTCTGCGTTCCTATACCATTCATGCGAAGTTTTCTTCTAAAAAAAAATTTTTTAATTCTAAATTCACTTGTGTTTCAACATTGAAAGATTTACTGTTGCCACGCATCCCAATGATTCCGACAGATATGCCATTCAAATTGCAACGTTTTGCAGTTTCCGGTGCGACTCGCATTTTCAATGACCATCAATAAAGCACAGGGATAATTTCAACAAATGTGTTTCACAAAATTTGGAAAATCCATGGTTCCCACATGGGCAGCTGCATATGGCCTGCTCACGCGTTGGAAAGACTGATCTGATTTATTCGTATACGCACCGGACAGAAAAACACAAAATATTGTGTATTCAAAGGCACTTCAATAAACATATCAATATAATGATCATTCATACTTAATTGATCTTTGATGTAATAGCTTGTATTGCTAAGATTCTTCAACATTTTGATTATAGTCTTTTTGTTTGTATTTTGCTTGAATTTATTTGCTTAGTTCTAATACCAATTGTTTGCCATCTTAGAAATTCTTTCATAACTTTTGTTTAAATATCACTGTTTTTGTATTTATTATCAGTTGATAATGCTCGCCTTGAGCGAAACCGGTCCTGATCCAAAAAATGTTATGTGGAGTAAATACTACTTTTTATTTCAATAAACTGAATTAAAACACCAACAACTTTCTTTCTTTGATTGGCATTGCAACGCATGCCGGGAACTTGCTCGTATTAAAATGTATGAAAACCATATTTAATTATTTTTTTCACGTTTATTTATTGAAATTTAATCATACCTTAATGATACTTATATTTAGTGTAAACAATCATTCGCCAGTCTGGATAACAACTCGCCAGCAAACTTGTGAAATTCAATATTAAATGTGTGCAGTCTCTTTTGTTCGTTTCCATTAGTACCTTGGGTATTGCGGGGCTAGTTACCCTACTTGCGGTGTTATTTAATATTTTTAATATATTCTGTGTCATATACAGTCAGCCCTACGCTATAACAAAAAAACACTGTATAAACATAGGCACCCATAAAAAATTTAGATTTGGTTTATTCTATTGTATTTTGTGATTTAAAGCAAATCAAACATTCTTCATTTTAATAATTTAAATAAAATTATAAGTGTTAAGTTTGTAAGCAAGCGGCATGTGCCTCGTACGAAAAACCTCCGCTTACGCTATAGCTAAACGCTCTATAGAAGTGTCCGCTATAGCAGGGTTGACTGTACTTAATTAAGTGATCTTGAAAGGCTGAGACGGTCGAAAACAACTTAACTGTAAAAACTACTCAGTTATATATAATACTAGTATTGCTACCCGGCTTCGCTCGGACTAAGCGACCAATAATTATTTAATTTTATATCATTTGACATAATTATATCACAAAATTTAACATCCAAAATAGAGTTAAAATAAAATCACAAACTTTATTTAATTTGATGACAGCCATTCTCGCCCATTAAAATGTCCAAATTCAAGGAAAAAATCTAATTTGCTGTCAAAGAAATGTCAAATAATACCTTCACGTAAATAATAAACATTATTATTAATAATAAAAGCCGGGAAAAGTTCAGTAGAAGACTAATTTATTACATTTTGACTAAATGTCTTCGCCGATAACAATTCAAACATATTTTCTTTCATATTCGTTTTTATGGCAACTTAATGACCAACAATGCAAAAGGGAATTACAGACACACATACATACATACGCCGTTTCGGTTTTATATATAAGATTTCATAGTGCACACTTTTTCAAAGTCTTACAAAAATTCCTACATAAATATAATGAATTTGTAGGTGTTCACTGTCGATACTTGGTGGAATGGCATTATAATTTATTAGATAAGGACCGGTTTCGCTCATGGCCAGCATAATCAGCTGATAAGAAATACATTTTAATCCCCGAATGGAAACATTGTTGGACTATTTTAAGATTGTTTTACAAAGGCATCATTGATATTTTTCTATTTAATTTCTTTAAGCACCATAGTGAATGGTTATAAGATCAGTCTCGTGCAGCATTGTATCGGGCCAAGTAATTTAGGAGTAAATACGCTTCTTTTCTTAACGACCGTGAGATTGAACTGATGATAGGTTTAATTTTAATGTGCTAGCAACTGGTCCTTAAAATAATCTAATTCTATAACGAGAGATGGGTTGATTGACTGTTTCGCGACCAGTTTTTTTGAACCAATTATATTTACCATCACCAGGGCTGTGGAGTCGGAGCTTGTTGGCCGGAGTCGGAGTCGTCACGGCGATTTGGCCAGAGTCGTACTAGGAAAATTTGGAGAAAAAAGTGACGATATTGAACTTTTTTCGTCGGAGTCGGACTTTTTTTCACCGACTCCAAAGCCCTGGTTAGAACAGAAGAGAAGATGTATAGAGTATTTTTTCTACATCAGTATATAAAGAGAAGTAAATGTATGCTTAAACACAGTTCTGACGATGGCGTAAGCCGAAATAGCTATCAAACATATATCTTATATTTTTTTTAGAACTGAAATACATTGCTTTTTTCACCGTGTTTATCTTGAGATTGAGAAAATGGTATTTTTTTTAATGATTTCTGAAATTTACCCCTGTCGCTACTTACCTCTTCGTCCCCCACTGCTTAATATATATTTTTTGAAATGGCGAGCACTTTGAACGATTGCTTTTGTGAAATAAAAAGAAAGCATCTCGATTGGATTGGATGCCATAAAATAATCTTTCCATATACCCCCTCCCCATTCCCGTAATTTTATCAAACGAAATAATGAAATCGCCCAATCGTACCTGTCCGTGGCTAGGTCAGTCTATCTCGCAGAATATTTCTCCACAATTTACCTGGAAAATATTTTAGGACAAATGGTTCATCTACCGTTTGGTACACAGGTTCCCAACATATGGGTCGCGACCCCAAAGGGGGTCACCAACATATACAGTCAACAAAATAAAATATTCACTATAATGAATTTTCGTTATTTTTTTTTAACCATGTCCGCTCCCAACTTGGAGCATATGGACTCCTCACAGCTTTTATCTCGAAATATGTTTTATCAACATGAAACTGTGAAAAATTGAAATGTATTTTAGTCATACAGAAATTATATTATACATATATGGTTGATAGTCATACCATGTCAACCATATTTATAATACAATATCTGTAGGACTAACATAAATTGCTATTTCTTTTACTTTATTGTAATGGAGTTCTACCAAATAAATGCCAATTCATTCAAAAACATCAAACTGTCTTGAAAAAAAATCTGTCCCTTGGATAGTCCCATTAATTTATCTGTTATTTAGTCTAAATATATAAATATTTTTTTAACCATGTCCGCTCTCAACTTGGAGCATATGGACTCCTCACGGAGTTTATCTCAACGTATCTGCTCAACCTCTCATTTTCGAAGAGAGTGGGGATGGAAAGGATACGAGGACTAGGAAAGGACTAGTGGTTAGCTGATCGCTGATAGCGTCGCTCTTTTGGGATCGGAAAGGTGGGAAGGGATTTTTAACAAAAAACATTCATTGCCTCTGCAGAATCGATTTATCAACTGAAAAAATCTGTTCATACCGGGAATCTAACCCGAGTGGTCCGACACGGTAGCCAACGACGTTGACGACTGCACCATGGACCGGGCAACTTAACTTAATTACCGTATTAAAAATATTTTTTTCAATTGCATCGGGGTCGCGGGTTACATGACTTTTAAAAAAGGGGGTTGCCACCTGAAAAAGGTTGGGAACCCATGGTTTAGTATATATCTTGGCTGACTTACCAAATGCCGTGATCATTCCAAACATGACGCAGAAGAGTCCCCCGACTATCGGCTCTGGTATGATAATGAAGACGGCTCCGAGCTTGCTCACCAAGCCCTGGACGATCATTAGCAGTGCAGCCCATTGGATTACTCGACGGGATCCAACCTGAGGTTTAGAAATAGTCAAGAATGTAGAGAATACATCAGTTTCGCAAAACTGCAGTCATGTTGTTTATAACAATCTTATCCAAGGTAAAACTCTATCTATCGCTATTGATCAGGCGTTCACAAAGTGTGTGCCGCGAATGTTATTTATTTTTTTCCATATTCAAACCAAAATCGATTAAAAAAACTTCGAACGCAGGAGGTAAAAATTAATTCAAGAAAAATGGAATGTTCAATTTTTTTAAATCGAACAAAATAACATTATTTTATGTCTCATTTGCAAAAAAAAATATACCACGTTATGAAAGAGTATAATCAAGCAGTAAAATTTGAGTCTTTACACAAATCATTAATTGCTCAGAAATTGTGTAAAAAATATTGTTTATTATTATAATATCATCCCTACCAATCCAAAAAGGGGGTAAATAATTTTTTGAGAAGAGGGGTAAAGAAACGAAGTTGTTCTAATAGACACAATATTTGTTCACTCTCTTTGCTCTCCAGAAAAATAGCGATTTGTCACAAACGCTGTGCTGTTTTGGCTTGGAAAGGGCGATATCTTATATATAAAACCGAAACGGGGGATGTATGTCTGTAATTCCCTTTTGCATTGTTGTTGCAAGTTCAAACAAACGAATTGATTTCGCTCGCGAAAGTTTCGACGGTAAATTTGTTTCGTTATCAATGTGTGTGTAGAGACTCCAATTACTCGAGTATCGAGTAGTACATATATAAAACCGAAACGGCGTATGTATGTCTGTGGGTCTGTAATTCCCATTTTGCATTGTTGGTCATTAAGTTGCCATAAAAACGAATATGAAAGAAAATATGTTTGATTTTTTTATCGGCGAAGACATTTAGTCAAAATGTAATAAATTAGTCTTCTACTGATCTTTTCCCGGCTTTTATTAATATAATAATGTTTTTATTTACGTGAAGGTATTATTTGACATTTCTTTGACAGCAAATTAGATTTTTTCCTTGAATTTGGACATTTTAATGGGCGAGAATGGGGCTGTCAATATATGAAAGGGGCTGTGAAATGTCAATGCCAGTCTGAAATGTTCATTTTAATTCCATTTTAATTGACCTAGACTTTTGAATTTTGAAAAAAGTTGTTTCAACTTGGCCCGTCTGGATTTACGCGCCGAGCTGAACATAACCCCAAACTGGTCCGAGCGAAGCCGGGTTCCAATACTAGTAATTCATAAGAGTAATAATAACGTATATTTAGTGAAAAATAAAAAGTTTAGGCAAAGATTTTTTTTAAAGGTGACCCAAATATTTTTGTTTTTTAAACTGTCCCTTCGACGAAAAAGTATGTGAACCCTTGCTACAAATTGTGACCATTTCATAGTTTTAGTTTGAGGATAACGAACCTTGGTTACGCCAATGGCCCCGACGTTCTCTCCAAATGTGTTGGTGCCGTTTCCTGATCCCCAGAGTCCCGCCAGCATCGTGCCGAGACCTTCGACTGCAATTCCTCTGTTGATTGCATGCACGGGAGGGGGCGGAGCATCTGAAATGCAACTCAAACATGCGCGTAGTTAATATTATTGCCGACAGGGCGTGCTTGAGAATGGCTCAATTTGTCCGCTAGTATAATTGCATGTTATTGTAGGAGAAACTTATATTAACATAAATCCTGAACATAGCATGAGAACGTCGTAAAAACGTTTTATGACAATTTTGTTATTAACGATTTGAAAATTTTCCCGAGCTGGAATTGCAATCGAATGGGATGAAACTTATTGAGGACCCCAAGGGCTATGGAGTCGGAAAAGTTTGAACTTTTTATTTATGCATGTAACATCAAAACCTTTTAAAGCCCTACGGTCCCGTATGGAACCAGTGATTATGGTGCACTTCGCTATCGGATTACACTGATTTATGATAATATTTTTCAACAAATGAATATTAGTTTTCATAAATAATATCTTTGAGTTACCGATCCATTATTTTATTTTCGGTTTCGTTAAATATTTTTGTCATAATGAAGAATATAAACATCTGCGTTACAAGGTTGACTCTTGGGTTATGCGTTGTGTTATATCTGACGGACCGTAATAAATCAGCTTTATTTACATCGTACAATATATTTCAATGCAGATACAGATTTTTTTCTTTACCTGGGTATTTCTATAAATTTATTCATTGGGGTGACCGATTCTTTTTTCAAGATAGCTGTAGCTAAAATGAATTTTTTTATTTGTTTACCTAAGAAATTAGAAAGCGTACAAGTTGCGGCGCTGGTCTTTGTTCGTAAATTATAAGCGATCTTTTATTTTGCTAATGTTTCTTATTTTACCCACACATACTGACATTTTTTAGAGATAAATTTCGCAAAAATGCTCGGGCATTTAAAGGTTAAAAATTTGGCTACTGGTGCGAGCATCAGCGCGATAATTTTGGGGTCTATACTGCGCGGTAGTGGCCAGCGCGCTAATATCGGCTTACCGATTAAAGTAAAATATTTACATGCTGGCAAACGAGCGATTCTGTATAGATACTAATGTGATTTTAAGATTTTATCTGAATTGTTCGAAATTATTAAAAATCGTATATTATTTAACCCCTCTTTGTTTAGTGTTTGTACGGCGTTAGCAAGTAAAGTGGACGATATCACTGTCAACCAGAGCGCATAAGTGAAATTGCAGCCAACGTTGCACATCATTTTGCAAACAATAGATTGATACATTGAGATGCAAGGTGGGATAGTTCGTGTATTCAACAGTTCATGAATTGTATACAAACCCTCACGGTACAGTTTTCAGATACGCGACACATTCGTTTTGTTTCAATTTGATTTGTTATTGTTTCTATTTGCGATTGGAATGCCAGAACAAGTGGACACCTTACTTTGAAAAGGTTTTTAACTGCTCTGACACTGTTTTGAGATATGAGCGTTTGAAGTTTCGATTGATTAAAGTTCACTTGTAATAATGTGCAAGTAAAAATGTTTCAAATTATTATTAATTTTTATAATAGACAAGAAGATGTATTATGTATCTCTTCTACACCAGTATATATAGCTAAGTTGAATATGTATAAATGGAGATCTTACAAGTAAATGCCAATTTAATCAATAAACTTCTCATGACATATTTTGAGATAAGCTGCATTATGCTCCAAATTGATAGTCAAAATCACACAATTTGACACGTGGATAATAATATGTTCATTTGAAAGCAACTTAATTAATATACCGTATAAAATATAAATTTATTTATTAACAGCGATGTTGACACTTTTGATGGATTCCGCGATTACTTTGTGGGAGTTCTTTTCAATTTAAAATTAAAAATAACTATTTTTTATTCCACGTATCCTGTTACAAATATTGACACGTGTTTCACCTCTTTGAGAATAATTGTTCTATTAAATGAATGAATTCTAAAAGCAACCTTGCTATTGTGAGTCTGATGATGATTCTCAAAGAGGCGAAACACGTGTTACTATTTGAAACACGATTCGCGGAATAAACAAAGTTATTTTTAATTTGATATCAACGATATTATCAGTTGTGACCCGAAAATAAATATTGCGTGAGTCACGATTTTTTTTGAGTGCGTGTTCGGAAAGGTAAAAATATTTCAAAAAGGAAACCGTCGATAATGAATTAGGGAACACGGATGAAAATGAAGTTTGAAAACAAATTATCGCGCGAAAATGTCTGAACTTAAATTTAGGAAATGCTGAAAGAAATCTCTATAGTAATAATGTGAGGCTATAGTCCAGGGGTGGCCAAAGCGTCGATCGCCTATCTGACCTGTACAAATCTCTGGTGCCCGTCCCAAGAAGCGTGCGAGACAAGTCATGTGACAGGGAGAGCACGCTAAAATCTTGAAACTAGCCGATAATCGACGAAAATCTCTTTCCCAAAACCCGGGTCACACAAGGGTTGGCAATAAGATTTATATACACTTTAAATTACTACTTTTAATTTTGGTCGATCACCGCCAATAATTTCAAACGAAAGTCGATCGCGGGCAAAAAAGTCTGGCCACCCTGCTATAGTCGTTGATGAAGGGTGTACCGAAGCAATGAATGGACACACGGATGGTTAAAGATGTGGCAAAGGGTGGTGAGTAGGGATTCCAATCCTGGGGCTCTGAACGATCTCGATACCTGATGAGCCAGGGATTAAAAAACAAAATTTCGTGATTGATTTATTTACCGATGCCAAACGAATCACAATAAACAAAATCTTGCCCGGTCCGTGGTGCAGTGTTCAACGTCGTTGGCTACCGTGTCGAACCGCCGGGTTCGATTCCCGGTAAGAGCAGATTTTCCCAGTCGATAAATCAATTCCGCTCAGAGGCAAATGGGTGTTTGTGTTGTTTAAAATCCCTTTCCGATCCTAAAGAACGACGCATAGTGACAGTGATTAGCTAACCACTAGTTCTGTCCTAGTCCTCGTATCCTTTCCATCACAACTCTCTTCGAAAAAGAGAGGTTGAGCAACTGAGTAACAAGTAGCTAGTAGAAAAGTAGTAGAAAAAAACATACTATTAGATAAACTTCGTGAGGATTCCATATGATCAAAGTTGGGAGCGGACATGGTTAAAAATAATTGGGTCCGAAATATTTAATTTTCAAAATCTTTGTTGACAAATTAACCTTTTAAGTTACCAATTTTTTTTAACTACAAAAATAGAGCTCATTTATTCATTGAGCTCGGGACCAATCTCGGAATCCCGGGAATGACTTATTGCAATCCGAGAATAAAAAAAATGGCCCGGGATTGAAATCCTTATCATTGCAATTATCAGAGCGGAAGGCATTCCTGAATGCATCCAGGATATTCAGTGAATATTATTAAAAAGTTTTCCTAGAACGAATAATGAATTCTCAAGAGAGCATTTATGATTGAAATGTCTATTCTGCTAGGAAAAGTCCTGCTGTGTAAAATTTTCCTGGAAATCTGGACCCGCAATTTGTAAACCTGACTGCAAGCGCATTTTGCTGGCGAAATATTCTGAGAATTTTCCACTCGGTGAAATATAATGCGATTCAAAATCGTATAATATAAAAATAATAGTATTATATACGACTAAATAGGTAAGGGGGCTCAACTCTGACCTTATTTATTTTCCCATTCTCCCACCCTTCGAATTCCCGGAAGTGGCCTGTTATTGAAAAATAAACATTTTCAAATACATAGATCACGTTGATGCGAAACTTTGCAGTTTGACGTAAATATGAAAGAAGAAAATAATAAATATATTTTGGGATAGATACGAGATTAGTACCTATTATTAGCAAGGCTGTGGAGTCGGAGCCTGAGTTGGAGTCGTGAAAAACGTTTGCATTTTTTTAAGTTATTAAAAATGCATATTATATCTATATAATATATTATACCAAGCCGTGTTAGTTACACCACTTATAAGTCGAGAACGGCTGGACCGATTTTGATGATCTTTGATTTTCTGGCTTTGCCACCGTCATTCGTTGCACATTTATTCACTAAATTCATTTTAACTTTATAAAAACTGAATTTAATTCAGCTTATAAGTTAACACAACATCTTTTGATTCTGAGGCGGCTAGAAGTTCGTGGGGGACAGCTAGTATTGTATAATACAGTGAAACCCCGATTCTACGTTTTTCAAGGGACCGTATAAAACAAACGATTAATGCGGGAAAGTTTTAAATATGAACTAAATGCCGGGATTATAGAAAATGAACGCACCACACGGGAAAACGTATAATGCGAGAAAGTAAGATCGAGGTTCCACTGTATATCAAACATGGCTATTGGCCGGATTAGTTGGTTGATCACAAATTTAACACCTATGTCACAAAATCACGACATTTTAAAACTTAGTTGGAAAATTATTTTTTATTAATTTGTAATTATCCTTATTTCAAAAACCGTATATATTGGATTGTGTGCCTTAGTTAATGCTCGTAACATGTCATAATGTGACAAATTTTTCGGTATTTCATTTAACGATGCTAATAAATACGCAAACCCTGTGTTATTAATCATTTCCTCAAATCTATTGAGAAGTTGCTGGAGGAAAAAAAATATATTGAGGAGTGCAAAGGGTTAGTATATAATACAACAATAGGAAAGGTCGAGTAGGTTTTTTGGTCAATGTTGGAGTCGGAGTCGTGTTTTAACGACTCCACAGCCCTAGTAAATACGAGACTAGTATTATTAAAGTGCAGTCAAGCCCACTATAGTGCCAAAATAAGAACCCGCTTATAGAAATGATGCAAATTTGTATAGCCACATTTTTTATGAAATATGGAATTTGACCTTGAAAATTTATCGTACTGTAGAAAACGACGCACTTGGCTGTACAGTGTTGGGCTCGATTTTTAATTTTTTATAAGTCAATATACACGGATAGAGACTCCAATTCGAGAATCGAGTTTACTCGTCCATTTTTCAAGTACTCGATACTCGAGTAGTTTGAAAAATACTCGAGTAATACTCGTAATATATAAATGAAGATTTAATTCCAAATTTTATTTTGTTTTAAGCAGCGGACAGAAAAACTAGATAGCACAATTTAATTGATTGTTAACTTTTAAGCCAAGGTCCACAGCAACAGAGTTTTTTCTACTGCTGGAATTAAAAAACTAAAATTTGGACCAAATTTAAATTTGAGACGTTTAATTCTCTATTATTTTTGAAATATATGTTTTATAAATTTAAATAAATATAATGATAAAATAAAATAAGCTTATTAATTTATGTATTATTTATTTATAGACACAAATTTGAATTAATAAAATATTTTGGCACATCTAAAACTAGTCGAGTATACTCGAGTACTCGAGTATTTTAAAAATTTACTACTCGATACTCGAGTAGTTGAGATGTCGAGTAATTGGAGTCCCTATACACGGACATGAAGGATTTATATTACAAAATTACAGTTTTCAGTAAAAATAAGCGAGTAGATTTCACCTTCAACCACGTCAGTTTCGTAAGGCCACTGGTGGCCGCCGCACACAGACGTCACGAATACCGTCGCAAATATTGCAAAATATATTTTAAAAAAAATCCTGTAAAAATTCTTATAATATTTTTCCTTTCATAGCTAGTGTCATTTATTTACTGTCTAGAAAAAAAAGGTTCTTCTGTCATCACGTTGAATATATGATTTTTTTAGAAGTCGGGAAGACCATTTCGCTCGGTACTGAACCGGTTAATACAGATAATATGAAGATAAAGCTGAAAATGAAGATAGTAAAAAGATAAGCTTACAAAGAGTTAAATTGAGATAGTATGAATTAAAATAACTTACCACACATCCTGGCTGTGGTAGGATAATAGCTTATGGACTCGACAGTGCAAGCCAAAACACCTGCTAACATTCCTAAAACTCCCGCCAGGGTCACCGTTGGTAATCCCCACTGTCCTGAAAATATTAGAAAGAAACCTTTTTAACCACTTCAGTACCGTTATGCCACAGAGGACCGCCGCGTACGGACGTCGCGAACACCGTCATAAATATTGCAAAACATATTTTTAAAAATCTTCCTGTCATAAATCTAACGTGTAATAACGTGACAGCTCCATAGACAATTAAAGGTGATTGAATAATCGCATCGGATCCTGCGCAGTTTTCACCTGGCAGGCATAGTTACTTAACAATCTTGCTGATGTACTTACGATACGTATGTTAGATAAAGTTGCTAACCACTTCAGTAACGTATGGCCCCTTGTGGCCGCCCCGTTCGGACGTCGCGAATAAAGTCACTAATAATAATAATAAAATCTTCCTGTAATAATTCTTATGATATTTTTCTTTTCATAGCTAGTGACATCTATACACTGCCTCGAAAAACGGTCAATCTTGTTGAAAAAATGATTTTTTTAGAAGTCAACGGAAGATGTGATTAACGCGACCACTTTGCTCGATACTGAAGCGGTTAAGGACTCACAAGAGAGGTTCTGATTTAAAGAAGTGAAATCATCACTTTCCAGGCTTTCACTGACAATACGTGGTGGAATGGCCTTATACAAAAAAAAGCATCTTTAGTACTTATTCCACATTCAATTTATTAGATCAGAAACAGTTGCGTTTATATCGAGCATTATCAACTGTGTATGCTTGCCATGAACGAAACCGGAACTTATCTAAGAAATTTCATGAGGAATAATACTGAAAATGTTTCATTATTTTTATTACAGTGACATCTTATTGAAAAATAATAAAACATTTCCGTGCTTATCATACAGTTAATTTACTAAAATCAGGACCGGTTTGGCTAATCGCGAGAATTTTGCCACGTATTGTGTCACTAATTGTGACTCGTTACTATCGCAAAGTTTGCTTTGCCGTACTGGCTATTTAAATACTTTCGATGGATTCGGCGGTAACTTTGACAATATAGAATCTTATATATAAAACCGAAACGGCGTATGTCTGTGGGTCTGTAATTCCCTTTTGCATTGTTGGTCATTAAGTTGCCATAAAAACGAATATGAAAGAAAATAAGTTTGAATTTTTATCGGCGAAGACATTTAGTCAAAATGTAATAAATTAGTCTTCTACTGGACTTTTCCCGGATTTTATTATTAATAATAATGTTTATTATTTTCGTGAAGGTATTATTTGACAGCAAATTAGATTTTTTTCTTTGAATTTGGACATTTTAATGGGCGAGAATGAGGGCTGTCATCAAATTAAATAAAGTTTGTGATTTTATTTTAACTCTATTTTGGATGTTAGATTTTGTGATATAATTATGTCGAATGATATAACATTAAATAATTATTGGTCGCTTAGTCCGAGCGACGCCGGGTAGCAATACTAGTTATTTATAAAAAAAACTAAGCATATAAAATATATTAAACCATTTCACATAGCGCAGTGCTTGACAACCTTTTTACTAAAACTTACACCACGAGTGGTTTGCAAATGACACAGGGAAACCGTTTACTGTATCGGGATGAATAATTTGGGAATATTGAAATTAGCAAAGTTTCATATTTACCCGGATAAGGGAATCTGAACCATGGCGCATCCCTGATAATGGCTACCTTCAGATCAGTTCTTGCCGGATGACCTTCAGGGAAATAGTCAGTCAATGTTAATACAAGACAGAGTCCCCACATCAATATTATCGTCAGTAACACCTGAAAAGAATGATAAGGTATATGATAGCCAGTGGCGGTGTTCCCTATAAGCCATTAAGGTTTTCTGAGGTGGGCGGTGGGTGGTTATTGCCCTTTTCCGAAAATCTATTCACAATCATGTAAAACCAAGAAGTTATCTGAAAATCTCTGAAAGCGGAGAACTTCGTTTGTTTTTCACGAAAATTGAACCAGATATAAAATATTTAGTCTCACATCATCAGGCTCAAGATTATGATGATTTTTTTTTTGTAGTATATGTATACGCACTCTTCTTTTGTTGCAATGAAATGTTGGTTATAAAGACTTGTTTTCTTTAATCTTTTTTCACCCATATACTGGATTGAAATATAGCGATATTGATGGGCGGTATGCGTAAAAAGGTTGACGACCCCTGCTATAAGCGAAAGAGGCACGTGCTTTAACGATTGGTCATAAATCATAAAATACGGTGTGCTAGGTGCGTAATTGTTTCTAGTGAACTGCGAGTAATACCGTTAATTTATCAAGCCTCTCGATCGCATACAACAATAATAGAATATTACAATTTTGAGAATTGATTCAGAATGAAATCAACATTGATAGCAAATTATTAGTGATTTTACTACGCCTTTTTATCATTCGAAAAAGAGGACCTGCAAAATTATATTGCGCTTGGGGCCTCCCAAGCATATAATCATCGTTTCTGATGACAGCGCTTATCAATGTGGACTTCTAGATTTCTCAAGTGTATTCCTGCTTCAACTCATCAAAAATATCAGATTATCTTACCGGAAACAGTTTAAAAAGAGGAAACCACTTTATCTGGAACCCAAACGATTTTCTGTATGCAAAAATTGGCACGTTGACGCCAGGAATGCATTGTGAAAAGAGTGTCAGCAGGATGAAGGTACTGAAACAAAAGTATTTAAGGAAAACGGTTAATTATTATTATTATCGATTGCCATTTCAAAGTGTATATGTTACAGTGAAACTGTATTCTCAGTGAAAATGTATCAAGTAATAGATTTGTATGACAACACGATTTCACTGGTCACGATCAGAGAAATTATTGGTCGATGATTTGCCGGCCTAAAATTTTGGTTTGCTTCAATGAAACAAAATCAGCAAGTAGTCCCTTTCATAAAAAGAGAACCAAAGAAAAACACAGACAAACATTGCGTGTAAGATTTCAATGACAGCTTGAAGAAGAATACATTTTCACTGAGAATACAGTATCACTGTAACCAGTGACGGCTGGTGACGGGGTGCTGGGGGGTGCAAAAGGAAGATTCAACTATTTTTCCGTACTACGGAAGAGAAACAGTTTGTATTGCGAACATCTGAATTGAAAGTCCATGCTATAGAAATGTTTTAAAATCCAATGAATAGGAAAGAACTCTTGCAAAAATGGTTGAATCTTCCTTTGCACCCCCCAACACCCTGTCACCAGCCGTCACTGACTGTAACATATATTTACAATGCATATAGAAATGCTCTGTAAATATTTTAATTGTTAAAGTTACAGCACAAAATAACCTAACCAATCTCCCGCATAACCGTTTACATGTTTACAACGTACGGTAAAACCTAACCTAATCAAACCTAGCCTAACCTCATCTAATATAAACTAACCTCACCTAACCTAATCTAACCCAACCTAACATAACCTAACTTAGCCTGACCTAACCTTACCAATAAATTAAAACAACTCTTAAATATATGTGTGCTTAACATAATGATTTACGTGTTTGTTTAAAGTTTGCTTTATTTCCTAAATATCATACCGGCAAAAATTTTACCTTGGCCCTTGTGAACCTTAAGGATTATTTATTGATGGGTTGGAATTAAAAACTTCCAATGAAAGTGATTAAATATTTTCTAAAATCGTGATAGATACCCTGAAGCTATACCCCACTGTTTGGACGCTGCTGCTGCAGCATTCTTGAAAAGGGTAAGACCCACCAGGGCCACCGTGGGGGCTATTGTAAGTGGGGTTACATACCGAAGTAATTGACCCACTAGTCCCGTGCAGCCTGGAATAAAACAAACTCATAACAATCAATCGATCGATCGAATAGTACACATTTGAATCAAATAATCGATGTTAACATTTTAAATACCGTTTTATAACATACATCCAATTCACTTTTAAGGTGTTCACTGTCAATACTTGGTGGAATGGCATTATAATAAATAATTTTAAGTACTTATTTCACATACAATTTATTGAATCAGGACCGGTTTCGCTCATGGCGAGCATTGTAAACTGATAATAAATACAACGAAACAGTGATATTTATACAATGTAAGAATTACAAGGTATGACAAACAATTGGTATTACGACTAAGCAAATAAATTGAAGCAGTTCACAATGCTCGCCATGATCGAAGCCGGACCTGATCCAGTAAATTTTATGTGAAATAAGTACTAAAAATGTTTTATTATTTTTATTACATCCAATTTGTCAAGACTAGGGTTTCCAATACCGGGCCAAAAAAATTATCCCGGGATTTCGGGTCTGGTCCCGGGATTTGGAATATTTTTTTAATGGTCGATAATTTTCATATTTATTAAATACTAGTATTGCTACCCGGCGTCGCTCGGACTAAGCGACCAATAATTATTTAATGTTATATCATTCGACATAATTATATCACAAAATCTAACATCTAAAATAGAGTTAAAATAAAATCACAAACTTTATTTAATTTGATGACAGCCCCATTCTCGCCCATTAAAATGTCCAAATTCAAGGAAAAAATCGAATTTGCTGTCAAAGAAATTTCAAATAATACCTTCACGTAAATAATAAAAGCCGGGAAAATTTCAGTAGAAGACTAATTTATTACATTTTGACTTAATGTCTTCGCCGATAAAAATTCAAACATATTTTCTTTCATATTCGTTTTTATGGCAACTTAATGACCAACAATGCGAAAGGGAATTACAGACATACATACATACGCCGTTTCGGTTTTATATATAAGATTAGCCGTGTCATTAAACAAAGTTAGGAATAATTGATGTCACTATCTTTTTATGAATATTACATTACGGTTGTTTACTGAATTATCCATTACTGAAGAGTGAAAATATTCGATTGAAATAAAATGTACGATATTATAAGTCTCGTTCGAATGCGATCTGATAACTAATTAAAATAAAAAATAAAGTCTGGTTATGCAATTTTTCAAAAAAAATCCCATTGTTAAAATGAGAATACAATAATGGAAATAAATAACGCTTTTATTGACGACAAATAAATCGCGAATGTTTCGTGATTATGTTTTCTAATCCCGGGATTCATCAAGGTATTGAAAATCTGCGGAATACCGGAATTTCGGGATCCGGGATCCCGGGATTGGTAACCCTAGTCGAGACTCACCAATAAAGACTTGAAAAACCGATGACACTGCAATAGCACCGGATAGCTCGCACATTCTTTTCATCCACATGGACTCTCGCTCTTCAGGAGTCATCGCAGTCAGCTCATCTTCGGGTGGACACTTCCACTGTGGCAGACTGAGGATGGCCAGAGTTGGAACCAGGAAAGAGATGGTGCCTCCTTGGACGATCGGCAGCCTGCATCCTACTGATGTCTGCACTAATGTAATCAATCCTAAAATCAACAATCGAAAATAAGTTGCCTGAAAATGAAGAGCGTAATTTAAGATTGAAATTGAAGGTACTTGATGGAATATCAATATCAAATTGATTTTTTATTTCCAATTCATCCGGAGATAAATTTGTAAAAATCTATTTTAATTTACATCAAATTAAAACTGCTTCAATTCCACTGGTTGTGTAACTAACTTTAGCACGTGATTTTTCACTGATTCTCCAAAATTAAAAAAAAAAATCGTCTGAGTGAATGCCTAATCACGACGATGGCGTGAAGCCGAAACAGCTATAAAACGATTCATATAATTCCTGTGGAACTCTAGTTTTCTTATCTTTAAGAACCATCGTGCATAGCTAAAAAATCAGTCCCGTGCAGCTCTGTATTGGACCAACTCAGTGAGAAGTAAAATCGTTTCTTTTCTTGATCGTGTAGCGATATGGAAGGCGGCCGTGAACAAATGGTGCATATAAATAACGGACGGTGGTGGGGTAACCAACTTGTAATTTTGTATTTCTACCTATCAATGCAAACTTTATGATCAATCGATCCATGTACTGATTGGTATGCGACTTATGTACAAACCAAAAGATTGTTGAGAAAAAATCTCTATGATTTTTTTGAATTTGGAACGACTTCACAGCTCTGATTAAAAATACTTTTATACATGTCTAAGCATCTGTTTTAAGAATGTGAAAATAAAATCATGCAATTTAACAAGTACAATTATCACGGTGCACAAGTATCAATTACCTGTGACAAAAATCATGGTCGTTATTATATGGCCCCGGGATGGATCATCTTCTGCCATACAGAGTGCTGGGCATAGTATGAAAGGTATTGCAACAATGGCGCCTATCATCGTCAGATAATGCTGAAATAATAATTTTCATAATAATTACCACTACCTTATGGCAAACAATCTATAAAGAGCGGCCGCGCATGAGCTTAAAAACCTCCGCGCACTCGTTTTGGTTTGACGGGCACTCAATGTTTGATGAATTTTACGACAAGATGAATAAATATTGTTTAAACGTCTACAACAGTGATGCACAACCTGCGGCCCAAACTTTTATGTGGCTCAATAAGAAAAAACATTAATCACCTATTTTTCTTCAAAACTTTTCACGGGCGATGGATGAACAAACATAAAATAACAAAACTTTCATCTGTATGTATATGCATTAAAAATAGTTTTTTTAATCACTGTTACCCATCCGGTCCTTGAACAGTCTAAAAAAATTAAGCTGTCAAAAAGGTTGTACATCTCTGGTCTAAATGATTCTCAAAAAAAGGTATGCATAATTTTTAATGCATATTAATCACATTTATTTGAAATCCACTACCGCTCCCAATATAGAGACTATGGCCTTCGAATGAAGGTATCTCAACATATTTTTTTCTACAAGAACTGCTTATTACTCAGTTATTCAAACTTTCTTCAGTTTGATGACATTAGGAACTGAAATGATAAAGCCATGACAGGACTAGTGGTTAGCTAGCCACTCTCAATACTCCCGTTTATAGGACCGGATGCGTGGAAGGCAACTTCTTCCAAATTACATTCGCGTAAAGCAAAACAAAAAAAAACTATTTTTATATTAAATATGATAAATTAATTTTTGCAAAATAAATTGAAATTTTGCCACGCCTTTGTTGAATTGGCTTGCCCATCGTCTAAATTTTCCACCCAGATGGCATCTCAGCTTTGAGGAAACATTAGCTATATATCAAATAAGCTATTTTTGATGCCCCCAAGGGATAAGCGCACGAGCCTTATGGGATAATCCACCACTGCATAACCTTATTACAACCTTTTTCATAAAATAACTAACCTGCAGCGCCATAAATACGCATAAATACCAGGGAGGTACATCATCAATGCCATAAGTTATGTCAGACTTAATATTCACTTTCAACGGAACACCAGTTGGGCCGAGGTTTAATTGAGTTGGCGCGTCCTGGAAAATAACAATAATATTTAATTTTCGATGCAACTGAGAGGAAATTTGTTTTCTAAATTAAATTGGTGATATTTTGATTGTAACATTGCAGTTTAAAACTCCCAACGTATAATGATTTTATAATCAGGACTATTTTTAATTTCAATATTTCAATAAAATATTTTTACCATTCAATAATAGATAAACAAACAAAATGCAATATTTATTAACCGCTTCACCGCGGATGGCTGCTATAGCAGCCCTAGCTATCATGGCTCATACGCGGTGAGCCTGCACTGAGTTTTGAGCCTTGTATCTCAGCTATTATAAGTATTTTAGAGCTCAAATCACTCTAACATGCTACTAAATATTGTATACTATCAATGACATCTGTTGGATTTCCAAGAAAAATAACCGAAACAGCTAATATATTATTTCCGTGAACACCTACGAAACTACCGATTACGTCAACAAAATGGCGGCGCTAGTCGACGTAGTTTTTTTCGTGCGCCGCTGCAACATACAATATTTATATGTATATTGCGTTCCGAGAAATAATATTTTATGAAGAATGATTATTTGAACATTATACCGAAACTATGAGAAATATTATGTATTTCATGATTTAATAAATTACTATAGATGTAAATTAACATATCTGGATACCTACAAAAATATTACAACCCATATTTATGGTCGTAAATTGTGTTAACATATTCGACAAAAAGGTGCCGCGTATGGACGTTGTTCTCTATATTCTTAGTCGCGGTGAAGAGGTTAAAAAGATATTGTTATTAATTCAATATTGTAACACTTTTTAACATCAGCATATGAAGAAAAATATTACGACTTTGACTCCGACTTCCATATTGACCAAAAACACGACTCCGACTAAAAAAAGTTTTATTCCCCTTTGTTGTCTTTTTCCCATCTTTCCTATTTACGTGTATTCAATTATATATCAACCAACCAATCCAGCCAATAGCCAATTTGACATATTATTTTGTTAAAAAAAAATAATCTTATGTGAATAATATGTTTCTTATTTTTAAAATGTTTGTGTAGTATGTTATATGATTTTTATTTAATTTGACAAATGCATTGCGCATTGGCGCTTGCTGTAATGCCATGTATTTTATATTATTTTTTGCCAATAAATAAATTATATGCATAAATAAAAAGACCCCGACTCCGACTCCACAGCCCTGGTAAAAGTGCAGTGTGGTTTTTAAAACTACTGAGGATTTACCAAACGACTGCACACACATTATTCATTTTAAACTATTTTTAGTGATAAATTAACACGGAAAATTTGAAAAATATCGGCCATTAAAAAATATCTAATCGACTAATTGCAATCCAGAAATAAAAGTTTTGGCCCGGTCAAGTGAAAGAAAGTGAAAGAAAGTCATTAATTATGATATTTTGAATGCGGAATATTTTTTTTGACGGACGCTTTCTGGAGATTAAAAACGATTTTTAACGGGAGCAAGATATATTTTTTCTTTTTATGTAATTAATATGTTTCTGTTCTGTTCCACAAATTTGTTAATTCTATATTTATTTTATTTTTTTCAATTTTGTGTAATACTTTTTGTGTTATTTTTATTAATTGTCAACTGCATGGCGCATTGGCGTCAGCTGTAATGCCATGTATTCTGTATAATTATTTTTTTTTTTTACAATATTTATCAGTTCATTTACATCTCTAAAATATTCTTAATTAAATCATCGACAATTTTTATGTACAACAGCTTAAATATATACATCAAATTAATTAAGAATTTCGACTGAGGGTGCTTGATGGAATCTATATATATAAAAATGAATGTCTGTGTGTATGTCCGCTATGGACTACTAAACCGCTCGACCGATCGATGTGAAACTTTACAAATTTATTGAGTACACTCCCGCAGTAGTTTCTGGCCTACAAACCCCTCCCCCCAACCACCAACCTCCAAATTTTTTTTAAACTTTACGAATTTTTCGAGTTCACTTCTTCGAAGGTTTCTGGCCTACCCTCCCATACTCACCCCAAACCCCACCCCGCCAAACAACCCCCCAAAAATTGATATCTAATTTTTAAAAATTTCTCGAGTATTGAATACATGCAAATTGAATTGATTATTTGTGTAATGTCTTTCCTTCAAATTTATTTTAGTTGCTGGCGTAGCAACGCGCAAAACTAGCTGTACCCTACAGCTAGTTTCAATATAAAATTTGAATCGCTTGAATTTTGTACTTTTACATGAGTTTTGTTTTAACGACCCGGACTTCGCCTTTCGGCACCTTCAGGCATTTCAAGTGCATGGATGTACTTGAACTGACGCGTAGTCAACAGTTTGTGTCGTTCATATACACAAAAATAAAAGTTGATCACTAAGTTAAATTGCTATTAACGTAGTGAATATGAATTTGCAAAAATTTGACCATTTCATTCAAAAACTTGAAATCAATCAATTCAATAATAAAAGGTGGGATAAAACCCTATTTATTCCATTTATAAATCTATGTCATTATCTGGTAATTAGTATTTGCGATACTACGTTCAAAAATTCCGATAATTATAAGCAAAAAAATTCGCTAATTCATATATTTATTATATTAAATATGCGGTTAATATATTATGATATAATATCAAGTAATGTTTACGCTTACATCCACGGTTTCCATGTTAATGTTAGCACCGTCCATTTTGTAATTAAATCTATTATCACAGTAATTAATAGGCGATTAATGCGCAAGTATAATAAATGACAATTAACGCATTTTAAAAACACGAAACTAGTGCCAGACGTCTACTGCTTTTGATTGAACGTGAACAACTACTTGGCCGAAAACTCGTACATCTTCAGAACCATTTTTCGATACTGACAATTATTAAGGTCCAGTGTGTAAACCCTATAAATCAATTGCATTTTAAGACGCTGAAAAAAATTGCAATTTATTTAAGTTCTGCAATAATTGCAGGATATGTAGTTGATAACTATTTCGCTTTACATTTACACTCTACATTAACAGTGACGGTGGTGACGGGGTGCTGGGGGATGCAAAAGGAAGATTCAACTATTTTTCAGTATTACGGAAGAGAAACAGTTGGTATTGCGAACATCTGAATTGAAAGTCCATGCTATAGATGTGTTTTAAAATAGAATGAATAGGAAAGAACTCTTGCAAAAATGGTTGAATCTTCCATTGCACCCCCCAACACCCCGTCACCAGCCGTCACTGCCTACATAATACATTACCTTTTACATACATATATACTGTCGTAGAAGAGGTACACAATGCATCTTCTCATCTATTCTGATATCCTTATTTTACTGAAAAGTCTAGTAGAAATTGTGATTTTTTTTTTTATGTATTTCTTGAATTGAAATCAAATTTGTGTTTATCGAGTGGTAATTAACGTAAATCAGTTTTAAATTAAGTTGATTTAGGTAACATTGTATTATTCTTCTGTAATAATCTGAGTAAAGGTGATGGATTATTGTATTTTTGCTCATTGAGAATGTCATTGGTTTGATTATATTTATTAACTCCTAGTCAGCCTTTACCACATCTGGGTACTGAATTAAAAGTTATGCTATGTGATTCTTTTGTGAGATGGTTTTAAAATTGAAAGTCTGTATTTTTTACAGTGAAATGACCTTGTATGTTTTTAGCTCGAGTCGATATACTCCTGCCTGCCTGTCTCATGTATGTAAAGTGAAATCCCGATTCTACGTTTTTCAAGGGACCGTATAAAACAAACGATTAATGCGGGAAAGTTTTATATATGAACTAAATACCGGGACTATAGAAAATGAAAGCACCACGCGGGAAAACGTATAATGTGAGTACGTAAGATCGGGGCTCCACTGTATGTCATATCGTACGTGCCACGGGAACTATTATTCTTTTGGTATATGCTTCATTACCACACTGCGAGCGGATATGGTTTTAAAAAAACATCAGATTAAATAGGCAACAAGTCTTTTTTCAACCCGTATACTTGTAGAAACAGTTGCAAAAAAAAGTTTCAATACTAGCAAGATAATAGAAATACCAATCGATATAGCATTACACAATTTATTA
The DNA here is from genome assembly GCA_028554975.1 of Himalopsyche kuldschensis. NCBI lineage: Eukaryota > Metazoa > Arthropoda > Insecta > Trichoptera > Rhyacophilidae > Himalopsyche > Himalopsyche kuldschensis. The sequence continues at coordinate 8,087,057 of JAHFWI010000005.1, forward strand.
CAAAGATTCAAATCACTCCTTCTCAAGTATGAAGTATAACTGGATATCTTGATTTATATGATAATTTTCATCCAAATTATCGAATAGAAATATCAAAAATGGACGTAGAGGTTTTACGCATTATACGAGCTAACTCCCAACAACAAAAAATTAACAAAATTGAATCTACAGCATACATTCATATCACTGGTTGATTGAAATCGTGGTGGTCAAAGCAGTTTCCCAGTATTATTGAAATATTTTCATTTAAAAATGCACCAAAGCAGGAAATAAATCGTGCATCTTATTTTTTGCATATTTGATTCGAATAAAGAGGATATTATAATTTATTCGAAAGAATCAAAAAATTATCAACGAATGTTGAGGAAAATAGTCGCAATGACGGGTTTTAAATGGGAAGAATTTAAAAACAATAAAAAACTATTAAATCTATGTAAAAATCAAATGATGAAAGTGTCCGAAGTTGAACTAACCAGGGGCTCTTAACCTTATTGCGGCTTCGGTCTCATTTTAGATACCCAAGAATAGTAAAGGGCCCAGGTAAAATTTTTAAAATACAAAGCTTAAGTAGTATATATTTATTGTTTTTATCATTGTTCCCTGGATTGCTTTACATGTGTGTCAACATTCATTATATTATCCAGGACTGTCGAGTCGGAGTCTTTTGAGGAAATTTTGAAAAGTTTGAACTTTTTATTTTTGAAAATAATTATGTCAAATTTGGTCATTGGCCGGATTGGTAGGGTTGATGTTTAATTGAATACAATTGATATTCAACTTTTTTAGTCGGAGACGGAGTCGTTTTTGGTAAATGCTGGAGTCGGAGTCGAACATGTTTTTACCGACTCTACAGCCCTGATATTATCACTGAATTATTATAAACCGGAAATAATGTGTTTAAATTTACCATTACAAAAGTATACAATGTAATAATTACTCATTCGTAAAATATCATAAATTTCAATATTATGGCAGGATAAATATTTAAAAATACAAAATTAGACTTTTTTGCTATTTACTACTTTGGAGCGGGCGCACAAAAATATCTTAGTGGGCGCACACGTGTCCACGGGCATTGGGTTAGTAGCCTCTGGACACAATGAACACTGCAATCATTTCCAGTAAATTCCACATCTGTAAAATAGGCCTCATAATGGCATACACATTTGAAACAAAGAAAACTGCACCATATTATGTATAATTTATCGTCAGTTTTATTTAATCAGCGATTATCAGATGGTAATAAACGACACAAGCAAATAGGAATAATCTACGATAGCAACGGGCTTCAATAGTTTCCATAAACAATTATTCTCCACTCGTATTTGCTACCATAAATAATTTTATTGCATTTCCTCAGTACACTGATTAATTCTACTATTGACTTAAAACAAGTCGTGGTGACTTAATTAGCATGTACTTATCCTTTAGCTTGACAATTCAGGTCAGAGATGAATTGGTTGATCTTATATTTATATAAAACCGAAACGGCGTATGTATGTATGTGGGTCTGTAATTCCCTTTTGCATTGTTGTTGCAAGTTCAAACAAACGAATTGATTTCGCTCGCGAAAGTTTCGACGGTAAATTTGTTTCGTTATCAATGTGTGTGTAGAGACTTCAATTACTCGAGTATCGAGTAGTACATTTTACAAAATACTCGAGTACTCGAGTAGTTTCATATGAACCAAAATATCTTATATATAAAACCGAAACAGCGTATGTATGTATGTATGTAATTCCCTTTTGCATTGTTGTTGCAAGTTGCCATAAAACGAATATGAAAGAAAATATGTTTGAATTTTTATCGGCGAAGACATTTATTCAAAATGTAATAAATTAGTCATCTACAGAACTTTTCCCGGCTTTTATTAATAATAATAACGTTTATTATTTACGTGAAGGTATTATTTGACATTTCTTTGACAGCAAATTAGATTTTTTCCTTGAATTTGGAAATTTTAATGGGCGAGAATGGGGCTGTCATCAAATTAAATAAAGTTTGTGATTTTATATTAACTTTATTTTGGATGTTAGATTTTGTGATATAATTATGTCGAATGATATAACATTAAATAATTATTGGTCGCTTAGTCCGAGCGACGCCGGGTAGCAATACTAGTACTATATAAATTTCAAATACATACAGTGGAACCCCGATTTTAAGCTCCCGCATAAACTGTTTTCCCGCATGGTTCGTTCGTTTTCTACAGTCCCGGCGAAATACCCATAAGAACAGTGTTAAAAAATCCCGCATTAACCGTTTCCGATTTATCGATATGCTCGATTTATCGTCTAAAAATTATGGTACCGTCACAATTATTATCCCGATTAACCGTTTTTGTTGATGATTGCTTAGAACCACATTCGAACCTATCCAATCGATTTGTAGAAAAAAAAACTGAGACTGCAAGTGTGCAATTGTTTATGGTTCATTTTGCTAGTTTAAGGATATGGATGAATATGTTTAAAAAAATATACGAATTTGAGGGGCATTTGTTTAAATTGAAGTGCTAAACTGCAAAGAAGCAACGTAGTGTTAAGGACTTTTTAAAAAAATGAATGTTTTGGGTATAATAACAAATTCTAATAAATAAATAAGTTTTTCAAAAGTTTTTTTTTTTTGTTCATATTTAAAACTTTTTCACATTCATCGTTTCCCGCATTAATCGTTTGTTTTTTACGGTCCCTTCGATTCGGTTATTTCGACTGAGGGTGCTTGATGGAATTTCAATATCAAATTTGAATTGTTTGAATTTTGTACTTTTCTGCTAGAACCTGCTAGAAACTGCTAGAACCATAAATATAAGAGAGGCTGAGCATTTAGCCGCTTTTTGCTTAAAAAAAGATACATCCACCTTCGCCAACCATTTAATTCTTGAAAATCACACGTTTAATTTTGACTCAGGCATTGATTTGTTACATACTAACAGGGGCGAGTTTAAATTATTTTACCAAGAAATCTTAGAGATTAATCGAGCTCAGCTCAACAGTTTGCCAATTTTAAACGAGCAACTTTATTTAATTCCAAATTCACCATTGTTGTACGCTTTTAAATAATTTTTATTTTTAAATAATTGTCATTTATTAATAATTCAAGTACTTGCTGACATTAAATATTAATTCACTTGCTATCATTAAATATTAATTCAAAGGCTTAAAATCAATCAACTCATTAATAATAGGTCGGATAAAACCCTAGATTTATTTTAAATATTCCTATGTTATTATTTGGTCATTAATATTTTCATAAATCCCCATAATTATAACAAACCCACTTAATTCATTGAAACTTGTATATGTACATTCAATTTTCGCTAATTTACATTTTAATAGCCATTTAACTTAGTGATCTACTTATATTTTTGTATATAAACGATACAAACTGTTTACTACGCGTCATTTCAAGTACATCCGTGCACTTGGAATGCCTGAAGATGCCGAAAGGCGAAACCCGGGTTGTTAGCGACAAAACTCATGGAAAAGTACAAAATTCAAAAAATTCAAATTTTATAATGGTCAGTCATTATTTGATTGATGAAAATCTTCCATGACATATAGCCTAAGTGCTAAAGATTGTAAAGATAGACAAGTTGGTGATAAAAGATAGAGGTGCTCGTATTTCATGTTGCATATCAAATTTAATATACCAACTCAATCTTTTATTATCACGTCTTAGGTGCGTCATTTATCAGTTGACTAATCCAACCCTGTTCACATTACTACACACCAGGTAATAAAATCTCTTCGCTCTGTCAATATGTTTATGACTTCCCATCTTGATAAGTTAACTCCAAACCTGGATGATGAAAAACAGATATAATGTAAATGTACCAGTAGCTGACCGTTTAAGAGAAAATTTCAACAAAAATAACGATTAAGGTTTGGCATTGTTTAGCAAGTATACTCATATTGGATCATATGTATTAATTAATATTATGTAACAAAAATTACGAAAAGGCCTGTTTAAAAAAAGTTGTGTTAAATTATTTAATGCCATGTTCCTGTTTCAGTAGTTGAAGGGGGTTTTATAGTGAACTTTCTGTCAGAGTTGCCTCAGGGCTTTCTGTCACACCACTCTTGGTTAAATCAAGTAGCAATGGGTGGTTCAGGAACAAGGTACACACCGTTTCTAGATTGATCACTTAAGAAATTTTAAAGACTACTAATTATTTGGTCAGTTTCTAATTCGATAAATGTTCAGTTATAAATTCTTAAAACGGTCAGTAATAAATACTTAAAACGGTCAGTTAAAAATAATAAATGGTCAGTTAAAATAAAAAGAACATGTCATAAATTTGCCTATTACGACCATATTTGGTAAAAACTTATCATTTTTTTTAAAATAACTAACCATTAAAATATATTACTGACCGTTTTATTTAATAACTGACCACATTCACACTGATACAATGACAACTGACCGTTTATAATATTAACTGACCATTCTGATTTTTAACTGACCATTTCTTTATTTAACTGACCAAAACTTGAATTAGTTACTGACCCATTAAATACATGCCAATTTTAAATAATACACTTTCCTCACTAGGTGTTGTTTTCAAATGGCCACCCTGGCACTCCATTGGCTATATGGTGATGTGTTAGTGGCTCATTCCGACCACAGATGCCTTAACTTGTCTGAACTTTACAATTTAGAGCAATCCCGCATCTGCATTTCTTATTTTGGGCCATTTTATTCTCAAAAGGTCAACTACTGGTACATGGTCAACGACTAGTACATTTACCTTATATAAACGGCATGAAAATAATGTTTTATTAGAATAATTATGATAAGTGTCAGCCAGCCAACAAGTTGTTGATGTGTTTTCTAAGTCCACGTCTCAGGTAATGGGTTATTTTTTTCCTGGTTTGAGAATCAACATGAACTTAATCAAAACTTAAATTCAATGTTACCATTGAGACCAGGGTTTCTTCCTCAATCTGACAGTAACAGACATCATCCTTCCAAGGCGTTCAGTGACGGGACTTAGGGACTGGATGGGAAGAAAGGTATCTCTTGCAAAGATTTCAATCGGTATTCTCTTTGCCGAAACTCTATCTTAGAGTCGGGTAGTTTATTCTACACAAAATTAGATTACATTGTTTATAAACCACAGACTAAATTGCAGTGAAAACTACATTTTATAGCGTAAGAAGACCAAAACGATTATACTGCGACTTCCTACCGTCCGATGGTAGGAGTGTCGGCTTGGAATGAACGATAACGACTGACTTTATTCTTTTGACTTTTGACTTTTATAAGGGAAACTATAACGGGGACTTGGGCGTTAGCCTAATCCCTTTCATCTGTCTTGGTTTTGGTGTTGAGGAAAGTCGGTTTCTTGAGGGTGGTCGCCCAGAGCGGTGATTCAATAACCTCGAGTGGAAATTTTTTGTTTTGTAGTTTTTTTTTGGGGCTATGTTATTTATTATATTTTTTATAAATATTCATGTCAGCTGTGTTATGCAGCTGACATCTATTTTCTTTTTTGCCCTCTTTTTTTTGGTATTTAGACTCGAGAGGAGGTCAAACGCTCTGGGTGCCATGTGATCTGGAAGTTCTCTTTCTCCGGGGAGTCGAGATGTCATCTGCTTCTTGCTGGTCCGGGTCACGTCGGCCAGGTTTGGTCGGATGCTGGATGGGAGGGTAAGGGTAAGACTAGCTAGGGCGGGTCTTGATAGGACGTCGAGAGGCCTAGGGTGATGTATGTGTGCGAATTTAACGTAATGCCTGTGGCAAATTTTTGCGCCGAAGTTTCTGAGTGTGCTCTTCGAGAGAATCTATCTTTAAATCGCGTTCTAGTGTGGTGCTATACCACGGGGCGTTATTTTCCGAAGTGATCTGCTCTGAATCACGTGAAGCTTAGCGACGTGCTTGGGGTTGGAATGTCCCAAACTTCAGCCGTACGTCATAATCGGGCGTGTAATGGCAGTGTACAAGAGCAGCTTGCTTTTTAGGCCTAACTTGCTCTGTCTGCCGTCGGGTTTAATCTTCCGAGAGGCGCTTGAGTTCAACGACTTTATTCGGCTTACGAAGGCTTATTTATACAGTCCGATTCTAGTGTGCACAAGAGCTCAACCAATCGAAGCGGTTACGCCTGAGCTTGCGCCTGAGCTTGACGAGAGACGTCGGTTACAAGATTTTGTAACATTTTGTGAATTTATTCGCGTTATATTAATCGTTTAGGTCTTATTATCATTGATTGAGGTGATAATAAGATCGTTCGAGAGAGTCCTGATGACCTACAATATCCGGTGGTATCACCATAAAAAAAACCTCACCCCTTCTAATTGTTCTGGAACAGTTTTCTGCTAGCACTGAGGTTCAATGACTGAACTCTCATAATGATGAATGGTGTTCGATAAATTTTCAGCAATTGTTATCTGATTTGATTCAGTAGAACAGAGGTCATCAATTTTTTTGGAAATCGGGCCAGATTGAATTTTTTAAAAACTTTGACCGGTCAACATTCATATTGAAATCCAACTTATATTCAAAATATTTTCAAGAAAATTGACATTCGGTCGCCTCTTACAATACATTAATACCCAAGTTCTTTCACTTTCGGTTGACGAGCTGATCATACCTTAACCCAAATAGTGGTCATGAAATTTTAAAAAATATATATTTCCAATATGAATAATTTTTATAAAGGGTATTTCAATAGGGACGCTCAAAATATGTTACTTTGTCCTGCTGAGTAGATTATTCATTGTTTAGTGGCCAAATTTGAGTCAACCAGTTTGGTAAATAGTCGGCCAACACCTACCTGTACGTCATCAAAATACAATATCTGGTGAAAACATTGCTGCTGTGTGTGAAAGTGTACAGGAAAACCCAAGGCAGCTTATTTCTCGTTGTTCACAAGAACTTGGCTTTTCTGCGACTTCAACTTGGCGAATTTTGAATCGGGCCTTATGTCTGCACCCGTATAAAATCCAACTAACCGAGGAACTTCAGGTAAACGACCACAGACAACGCCTGATTGGGTTCTGGAGCAGTTGGAAGTTTACCCAAATTTGTCAAAAAAGTCAACTTTAGCGACATGGCCCATTTTATAATGAATAGATATTGGCAGACATTTCATGCTATATTCCATATTTAATGCCGTGAAATATACTTACAAATGAAATTAAAATTTAGTCGAAATCTCACAAACAACTTGTTTTATTTACATTTCAAAACTAAGCGTCCTTATAAAAAGACCCTTTACAACTCAGAAATTTTTGGAGGGCCGGATTAGGTCGGCGGGCCGCTGCAGTAGAAAATGGCAACAAAAACAGACATAGTAATGCAAAAATGCTTTATTATAAACTCATTTTGTAATTCCATGAGTAATAAAAATATATAATACAAAATCTATTATAAAACTTTACCTAAAATTTTCAGTCAATTTGATAAAAAAATATTACATCAATTAAATCAATGCAACGTTAACAAAGTCATTCAATAGTTTTACATCAAATGACCCATTTGACAATTTACAGTACTAACACAACCATTTGGAAACAATTTCCCAATATGGTTAATATTTAAAATATGAATATCAGATGTGACATGGAAATTAGAGGTCTGCACGGGCTCTGGCCGAATAACGATGGTGTTCATTCGGTCCCATACCGGACTCGGGCTTGGGTACACAAACAAGAAAACATAAATCCGATTATTCCGGATGCATACGTCATTATTGTATATCTTAATTACATACATATTATAATTTGAATAGTTGATATTAAATGTTGATTAAAATTTTGTTGAAAAGTTGAAAAAACTGTCGGGCTCGGGTCGGAGATGCTCGGGCTGGGTATAATTTCTAAATTTCGGCCCGTGCAGACCTCTAACGGAAATAAACAGGAGCATCACTAGGGTGTCAGATTATACCCCGATAACTAAAGATAGAGGTATTATAATAAATGCAATAAGAGTAATAGTCCGGCGGATAGTCTCAGACCGACGGTTGGCCAACACTGCTCTCTATCGGCTATATTGTATTGAAGTTCCATGAAACATTCTCGTTAAATAGTAATGAATATATCGTTAATCCTCCGAAATCATATTTTTAAGATAAATTTAGATATGGCACTAGATAAAACTTCCATCATATGGTCTTAGTGTATCACGCAATAAGATTAAAAGTAGCACATATGAAAACAGGAAAATAAGATTACTTGGCCGTTGAACTAAAACAGTAAAACCTTGGTTTAACGGTCAGTAAATAATTAATTTTGGTAAGTATATTATTTGAAAATGGTCAGTCATTTCTTGTAAAAGATCTAGTAGATATAAAGAAACGGTCTGTAATTAGTCGTAGTAGGACGATTAGGTTAGGTAAGGTTTGGCTTAAGCAAACATTTCAAAAATAATCGTAAGCCTTAGTCATAAATTTTCTACTGACAACCACATTTAATCAATTTCAATCCACATAAAACTAGCCATTTATTTGAAATGTACCATTTAATTTAAATACTGACCGTCTTACATAAATTACTGACTGAACACATTCATACTGACCATTTATTTAATTTACTGACCAGAACTCTAGTTAGATACTAACCAATTAAATACTAGTCAATATTAAATATGAAAGTTAATTATAAAATAGTATTTTCACGTATACGAGAAATATTTTAAATTTTATACACGTGCTGAAGATACTTTTTTGCATGCCTTAATTGATATTTTTTTGTGTACTGTCTTATAGGTTAAAAAACACTTATAATCAAGCAGGAATATTCAAAGCAATCAAACATAAACTGTAATTTAAGGTCTGATGCCTATTATGTTTAAATCACAATTTATGTCAGTTGGTATAAAAATCATTATCTCTATATAAAACTCCCTACCTGTACCCTTTTTATATCACATAGTTTTATCAATTTTAAAGCCCGCGTTTCATTAGATTTGTTCACTCATTGGTGAAACCATGCCAGATCTTAAATATAGAAATAAAGCTTGTATTTAATAGGTCAGTATCTAATTCATGTTTTCAGTCAATATTATAAGCTGTCAGTAGACACTGTATCAGTATGAATGTGGTCAGTTTTTAAATGAAACAGTATGTATTAAAATAAATAGTCAATCATTTTAAATGAATGGCTAATTTTAGTTTGACAGCTTGTGAATTTAATCAAATATGGCCGTAAGAGGCAAATTTATGACCATGACAAATAAATGCATGAAATGAGATGATGTTTAACGTTTTTAGTCAAATGTTTGATTTTGACATAACCAAACTAAATTGTCTTACCACTGCTAATTACGGACAGTTTATGCTGAACCTTTTACAAAAACTACTGACCATTTCTTTCAAATTTACTGACCATTCATCGAATTAGATACTGACCAAAAAAAATGTTGCCTATAAATTATAGACTTGTATAATACATTTGACACAATAATTGAAGATGAAATGGAAATATTTTCTGGAAGATCATGAACACATAGAGAATACCATATTACATAAAATATGAAAATTATTATCTGTCAACACGTTCATTGCTAATTCACTACCAATACACTATTGGCGCACTTAAATGCACTAAGAAACCGATAAAGACAACTTATAGTTCTTACGCTGAGGGCTAAAGGGACACAATGATGAACTGTTTTGTGAAGCAGCTCCGGCGAATGGAATACATTAGTTTTTAGCACTGAACGTGTTAAGTGACTTTGTCAAAAAAACTTAAAAATAGTATTTGATATTGATAAATGTATTTGGTATTGGGTGGATAACAAAAATTTGAGTTGTTTATTTAAAACAATAGATGGTACCAAATTTTTTCAATATATTTTTACAACAAATCGTATTCTGTTTTATAAAATAATAATTTTCATATTATTTTAATGACTTTTAAAGAAATAGGTTTAACCGCCTCTATAGCTTACGATAGTAATGAGATAATGAACAAAAACATCTTATTGTTGAATGAAAAGTTTTTGACACTGACATCTATTAATGAAAAAAAATATGATTGTATTTGGCACTTGAGTCATTTTAGATTAATTTAGATTTTTTTAAATAAAAATAAACAGTAAATCTGGGAAAAATATCACTGATTATTTCAACTAAAAAATAAATTTTCGGTAATTTAAAGCAGTTGAAAATACGAATGAAATAATTCATTACTACTTTCAACAAACCCAGATTTTTTTGTATCCATCTGAGGATATACATATCGTTCTATATTGACGTTGATTCCAGGAGGGAGTTGAACCAAAGTGAATTTTTACGCAGGAATCAATGTGAATACAGAACCACTACCATTTTTAATTTGAAAGACACAAAAAAATAATTCATTTACATTTTTAACAATGCATTTTTAAATTCAGAAAAATTATCTACTTGAAATAATCAGTTATATTATTACCAAATAAATGTAAATTTTTTGAGTAGTACAAGTGAAAATTTAATTATTATCATAATTTAACCCTTTGTATCCCAGACCATTTTGGAAAGTGCATGCAAAAAATCCCAATGCATGTTTTTTGCAAAAAACGATAGTCCTTATTCTATTATTTATCTCAGCTCATTTTACCTTGTCAGTGTATTTTTGTAACATCAATTTATGATGTATAGTGTAATAAGTAATTGTTTTATATAGGAACTAAAAGCATTCAAATGAAAAATAAAAATAAATGTTGTGAAAACGTGTTAAAGAGCTGGGATTCTTCGCATTTATTCGCGTGGGATTAAAAGGGTTAGTATAAAATAAATCTCATTTCTCAGAGGGTCAATAGATGTCAGTCAACATCAAAAAACATTTTTTTTTTGATTCAACGTTGAACAAATTCACTGTCAATAAAATTAGAGATCAATATAACAAATTGTCTTTTTGTATAAACGAATAAAATTTCACATACAATTTATTTCTTTTTTCTTTTCTTTTCCAATTTGATGTTTATTGAATCAAACAAGGTCGCATTCCTCGGTTTGATTTCCGGCCCCCGGTAATCATTGCAATCACTCGAATAATGAGCACTCAGTGCCGGTTTGACCGCACTACGTTTCTCCATCAACAGTTTATAGATTTCGTCAGCTGACAGTTTCACCGGAACCTTCTTCACATTCGTCGAGGTCAATGTGATCTTTTTAGAATCCTCTGCAGTCGAAATTATAACATTGCCGGATTTAGCATTTGACGTGGAAGGCCCTTTACACAAATCACTGTCAAATATATTAAAATTATTCTTATTTTTAGGATAGTTTAAATCGGAGGTGACAGTAACTGACTCTATTCCTAAATGCCTATCCGATGTATCTTTGTATATTTTATTTTCTAAATTATTTATTTCTTTGGCTTCCTTCGTTGAATCGCATTCTGTGTCTAAATCAATTTTTAAAATGTCTTTAACGCAAGAGTCTGGAACAATATTACCTACAACACTTTTTACTGGTGACTTGTCTGTTATTTCTGAATCCTGTCGGTTCATCAGCCCAGCCATGATGCTGGTAAGAGCCGCGTTTCTTTTCACTTTCTTGGCGATCGAAGCCATCTTCGTGTAGGTCAGCTGGTCGTTTCCGTCGGGTTCTTTCATAGCATTATCTTCAATTGCCTGCGAACTTTGGCCAGGAATATTCTCATCTAGTTCACTTGACACTCGTTGCCGAGCTTCGTCACTTAAAATCGTGTTGTTTGCATATGACAAGTCTACGTCCTCTGTAATATCATTTCGGTGACTGGGCTCAGGTTTTTCAGGGGTAACGCTTCTTAAAAGCACTCCGTTAACTCCGTAAGCTGTTTCTATTGCTGTATTGGTAAAATCGTTGCCCAGCTGAAATTAAAATAACACATCTTTTCAATTGTTGTTGTCCTTTCCTTAAAGTTTAACCTTTTTAAACATGCTTTGCATGTCGATACAAAAACACAGTGTCCACAACTTAGTAGAATGTTAAAATACTAAAAATTTGGTAAAGATTAAGGGGGTATTCTGGTCTAGAATTCCGAAATTCATTTTTTTTTTTGCATATTTTCATGTTTCAAATCATTAGGAATATGTCCTTACAAGAATTTGTCTTAATTCTAATTGCTGTTAGACATATAGCTACTTTAGTGATGTAGCATCTAACCATTCTAACCGGTCTGGGTAGTTTTTAGCTTTGCCTGAAACTTTACACGTTTTTTCTCAAAAAAAAATTTGAAAGATGTTTTTTAAAATGGTTGCCACGATATCTTAAGTTCTACAAAACTGATTTAGATGAATTTTGGTGTGAATTTTCTTTACACATTCCTTTATGGTATATACTAAAAATATTTAAAAAAAAAAACAATTATTACTATGTTTTAAAATTTCATAATCTGCATTTTAATTTTACTTGATGTTACAATTTAGCAGCACGAGGAGTCATGTAACCCAATTTCTAATTTATACTTACAGATCGTAAAGTGTATGTAACGATGCCATGAAGCTTTTTAGATTTCTCGGGGTCAATCAAGTCTTCATCACCAGAAAGCAATTCTTCTTCTGTAAATAGAAAACATAATCATTTATTGTACAATACTTAACATGTATCAGTAAGGTATTGACATAACCTGAAAATTTAAAAATATTGTATGACTGATAGAAACAAATTTTAAACTATGAAACAAATAAATCAATTTGTTTATTCCACAAATTATTATGAAATATTATCAGTTGTTTAACCTTCGCTGCACGGTGATATGTATTTACTACAACTCGACTCTAATAATGAGAATATTTCTATTAAATATAATAGATACTGATCTGAGAATTTTTGTATTCCTCAGTAATGTTATTAAGTATTAAATAAAATTACAGTTATGTATGGTTATTCATTTGCAGCGATGTAAATAAATAATTAGTGGAAGAATCGGGCAAAGAATCACCCATACACACAAACGTATTCCAATTTATGCGCGTGTGTAAGCGCGAGGGCGAGCGTACTCTTGCAGGTGTTCAGCCCCGGCGCGAAAGCGCATGCGTAGAAGTGATCGACTTCGAACTAGCCAATCATTTCGTCATTACGAATTCGACTGCCGACAGGTGAAGACGTCGGAGCGGCAGCTAATTGCGATGTTTTTTTCTTCTTTTCAGACACTTAGATTACAAAAATTGTTATATTTCAACTTCAACCATAGTCAATCAAAGCAATGTTTAGAAATATTCACATTTTTCCGGTTTTTAAATAACTTTTTCATATGGTGTAGTAAATACATATCACCGGAGCTCGCGGAAGTTTTTAGCACAGTATGGGGAGGGTTAAGCATGAATTATGAAATCTATATTTAAGTTCTAATCTATTTTAGTATTTTACCATATATAATGATAATTCGTACAATAACAGATTGTGTGGCATCCATAACAATTTAAGTAGTGTTAACATTTCCCAGGTGACACTAGCGCCCTCCTCAAACAAACAAGTTATAGTGGTCAATCTATACCAGAGGTGGCGACACTGTATTTTCTAGTAGGCACTTGTATCACACAGCACACATACATGATGAAAAAATTGTATTGTCATATTGTATAATACTTGATATGAAGTTCCTGTTAGACGTAAGCACGCAGTTAATATCATTGACTTATCATTTTAACATAAAGTAATACATCCATCAAGCAACGTTAGGAGGAGCTTCAACAGTTGTTGCTGATACTAGTGTATGAATAAAAAATTTCAACTTGTTCAAAATCAGAACTTTTTTGTCTCAAGGTCATTTGAGTCACCGGACACAAGGGCTGTTTGGCTGATCAATGCACTGTCTACTGAGATGGACATTTTCAGCATTGAATTTGGTGTTTTATTTTTATTCTTTTATTTTTTAAATAATGAATGTTGTGTTTTATGCTTTTCTCCGTATATATTTTTTAATGTTTTGTTATATATGTATTACATTATTCATTATGTGATGCCATGTGCTATATTTTTTTCAAATAAACAAAAAAGTCCTGATTTATCTACCTTTAACGCTTATATAAAACAGGGGTGGCCAGACTTTTTAGCACGCGATCGACTTTCGTTTGAAATTATTGGCGGCGATCGACCAACATTAAAAGTAGTAATTTAAAGCCTATATTAATCTAATTGTCAACCCTTGTTTGACCCGGGTTTTTGAAAGAGATTTTCGTAGATAATCGGCTAACTTCGAGATTTTAGCGTGCTGTCCCTGTCACACGACTTGTCTCGCACGCTTCTTGGGACGGGCTCCAGAGATTTGTACAGACCAAATAAGCGATTGACGCTTTGGCCACCCCTGATATAAAACAACCGCCATTAAAGGGCTAGACATTTTTTTTTTAATGAACAGCAAAAAAAAATACCATGATTCAACGGTGCAGGTGGAGTGGGTGCTCTGTTGAAGGGCTGAAGATTGATGCCATGCGGATCACACACATCTAACAAGTCCTCCCAATCTTCAGCTACGCTGTTATTCATCACGAAGGAAGACGAGACGAACCTATAATAATTAGAATAATGAATGAAAAAATATGACTTGAAAAAAAGGTTTAAAATGGGCCACACTTTTTCTGTCTGAAAAATGATTTGTTGCTGCTAAAAGCGATGCCATTCTATTTAACCAGTACCTTGCCCATGCTCTTACTGCTAGTATCATTCACACAACCATACTTTCAGGAAATAATTCAAGAGTTGAATTATGTTTTTTCCTTTCGACTATTACATGTAAAACAAATGAACAAAAAAATGTATGTTATCTATGATGTAAAATGATATTTCTTTTCAATTTTCTTATAAGAATTGCCATCACAACAAAAATAATTACCCTATTCATAGTTTATGTTGGTTATTTATAATGTTATCTACAATAGCTATATATTGATGCTTCTTTGGCCAGTGAGTAAACACGGAAATACAATTTAATAATTGAACACATTGCAAACAATTGCAATTATTTTTTAAAAATTATTTAGCCATAAAAAACTTATACTCATATTTCAAGTGTATTGTTCTATGGTTTGTTCTTTTATACAGATATGCCAAGTTACAAACTGTCCTGATAAGATGAAATAAAGTTTTGGTGAGGTGAAGATAAATTTGTGCAATTTCGTATTTTTTGTTTTTATATCTTTATCAGAAATAAAATATAGTTAATATTCAGTCAAACAACTTATAATACAAAGTTAACTTCACTAAACTTACTTAAGCAAACTTTGCGATAGTAAGTCTGAAGATGCCTCTGAAAGAGGCGAAACACGTGTCACAGTTAGTTACACAATACGTGGAATAATCAAAGTTATTTTAAATTTTATATTAAAATGAACTTCCACAAAGTTACCGCCGAAACCATCGAAAATATTAACTTCACTCCGTTTATTTTTCTGCAGTTGGCAAAACTGCCTGACTAAGGAACAAAGCCATTGAACAATATGACATAAATATTTTTATACTAAGATGAGGGATATTTTGTGTTTCGCATATATTATCGGTTTCGTTGATTCCGATATTATACATTACCTATTCGCAATGCAATTTCCTACACTATTACATTGTTTTAACCGGCATCAAATATTGGTAAATTTACAGAAAAATAGTAGCATTTTTACCATTTGCATTCTAAAGTCCGTTTAAAATTATTAGAAGTTAAAAACTGTTATGCCACATAACAAGAAAACCTAGAGAGCAAATGCTTATCCAAATCGGAACTTTGTAATTTGTTATTGGTGCAAAAAACAGCCAATATGTGGCGGATGACCTGTGGCAGAGAAAAACTACCGGCAACGGTTCCCGGTACTTCATAAAGTACACAATGTTTTATGTTCGCTTCAAGCTTCAATAAAATATCAAAATAATAGCAGAAATAATGTTACATCGGTAAAATAAAAATCAGTGTTACAAAAGGGTAATTTTACTGCTTATACTTACTGACAGATAAAATAAATACTGACCCAATTACAAGAATAATGGGTATCAGTTTACGAACGAAAAAATTTTAAAGTATGTCATAAATTTACGATTGAACAAACTTTTCCCAAGTCACACATGTCAGAAATGACAGTCGCCATACAAGTAAGGAATAGAGGGAAATGAAAACAGTGCTGCCAATGATTAATGTTGCCAACTTTTCAATTAAAAAATATAACACGGTTTGATTACTCGATATAACAGTATATTTATGTTGGTACAGTTTTGATTATAACGATTTGATCCGACATACCTCATTAGATTAATATTTGATTCTTAAAAAAAATGAATTATCTTGCTGCGATAGGATTGTTATTTCAGTATTTCTTCAGTTAATAAAATATATAGCTTTACAATATGTGTATTTAATTTGTTGCGAGTAGCTACTGAATATCAATTAAAGCTTTGAAAAGGCATTGAGAAACACGGCGGTCATCAAAAAAAGAGGCAGTGAGTTCATTATTTATTGTATTTATGTGTGTGTACGACTTGATATTTTTCAACATGGAAGTGTTAATGTCGATACATTAACTGGAGCTCAAAGATTGATAAGCTTAATGGATTTTTAATTAGCATGCTAACTTTATAAGTGGTATGAAATATTGCAATTAATTCATCGGGTCAATCTAAGTTTACAAGCGAAAGCGTTATCAATTAGGCATGGAGCCAAAATGCAAAGCAAACTTGTAGTTTATTCAAAATTTGCGAGATCAAACTGTGTCAGACATGATTGAAAAATCAAAGAAAGTTGCAACACGTATAGGTATTGAGGTAAGATTTCTTAATTAACGGCAACGAAAAGAACCACGTATGGTCTCCGAAATGACTGAGATTGACGGTCTTCTCATTACACCTGAAAATAGTTTCAGTAAATATTGTTGCTATGAATCTGGCCAAAATATACCAAAACGATTCGTATAAAAGTGAAATATGGCGTTTCAAATATAAAGCTTTAGTATTTTGGTGAGGATGGAAGGCACAAAATCTACCCTTTGCCATGTCCGCTTCCAACGAAGAGCATATGGACTCCTCGCTGAGTTTATCTCAACATGTTTTTTCTACGAGATTTTTTGTTGTTGTTGATGTAGTAGCTTGTATTGCTAAGAGGTCTTCAACATTTTAATTATAGTCTATTCGGTTTTCATTCAAAGTTGATTTATTTGCTTAGTTGTAATTTCAATTGTTTGTCATACCTTGTAAGTCGTGCTTAACTTTTGTGTTAATATCGCTGTATCTTTGTATTTCTTATCACTTAATAATGCTCGCCATGAGCGAAACATAAATTTTATGTGGAATAAGTAATAAAGATGTTTTTTTTTTAATTTTATAGATAGTTTATTTACAGATTCTGTCAGTTGGAAACAGTCATTCATAGTAGTAATTAGAATATGATTCAATTTACTTAATAGTTCATTTGTATCCTACAGTGTAAAGCGGATTTAAACCCATGTCAATGCGTAAAGCTGGACCGGTTGTCGTCTAATGAAATGGTCAGGCAACATTGAACACTAGTCGACTCACTAGCGGCGGTGTCAAAAGCAGGATTGATGACCGCCTGGGCGCCTGGGAATACCCATCGCACACAATTCTTTCCACTTCTCGTAGTTCTACCATTCTCTATTTTATCTTCAGCTTACATTGAATTTCACCTGTAGCAATCGTGTTTTGAAAAGCTTACCGCACATTGACTTCCAATTTTAACCACGAACTTTCTTACTGCAACACACTGCATACTTTCGGAAACTTATCCAGTGGTAGTTTTTTTTTTGTATTGTTTATTGCCTTAGAAAATACAATACATGGCATTACAGCTGACGCCAATACGCCATGCATTTGACAAATATCCCTCGGTCGGTCCCTGTGATCCAATGGCAAGAGCTTTGCCCTAGCGATCAGGTGTGCCCGGTTCAATTCCCGGCAAGGTCAGATTTTTTCAATTGAAAAAGAGATCTTGGCCTGGGTGTTAGTAATTTTTCGTTGATTTGTTCTCGACTGATTCATTATTTAGCAGCGAGTTAATCTCGTAGGACTTTCACAATTAAAAATATTTTTTCTTTACATTAAAAATATATACATATACATATATGTACGTATATAATAAAGACAGCAGTGGCGGATTTCCCCATAAGCACAAGAGGCGCGCGCTTGGGGCCTCCACTTCTTGGGGGCCTCAAAAATATCTTATACGGTGTGCGGTTGTTCTAGGTTAACATTCTGAATTGTGTCTAGTGAACTGCGGGGAATACTTACATTGTTCAAGTCATGCTTTCGATCAATGACGATAAAATAAATGAATTACAATTTGGAGAAACGACCAACAATGAAATCATCATTTTTTAGAAAATATGTTTGAAATTTTGCGACGCTTTTTTATATTCAGAAAAAGAGGGCCTCCGAAATTATGTTACGCCTGGGGCCTCCCAAGTGCTTAATCCGGCACTGAAAGACAGCACATAGCGGAAATAAAACACAACAATCATTCAACAGAGAATGGCATAAAAGACACAATGAAGAAATGACCTGCTGAAAATAAATACTATCCAATGCTAAATAAAAAAAATACTGCATCAGATTTAGTTTATTTCTTAACTCGAACCATATAGTACTATATTATATGATAGCTTTTAATAAATTACACCTTTGTTAAACCTCTCGCACGCCTTAGACTGCAAGACATAGTATAACTAAAGTGACCATACGTCCCGTTTTTCGGTAGCCTGTCCCGTTGTCCCCAAGTAAAGTTTCGGGGCGTCGAAATGTCCCGTTTACAAAAAGAGGGCAACACCCGGTAACAATTTTAAAAAATCGACGGTGGTGCGTAGTATATCCGCTTCTTATAACTTTGCGGAAAAAATACTAGCTTGATTTCGGTGCATATGGCTACAGCGGGTGAATGGTGGGCCATGTGCATGCGCAATCGTCACACCCACACATTCATATTTGTTTGTTACAATTCGGAAGTTTGCTCGTTTGTGGGTACACGACTACACGTTGACAGCTTGCGCGTCTTTCTGAAGATTGTTTTTTTTTTATTTGTGTGTGTTATTGCAGTCATTCTTATTTAAAAGCAAGCCCAGTTATACTTAATTTGAACAACATAATTGTTTTCATATTTTTATTATTTATTCCTGTTATTTTCTTTATCAATGTTCCTTTTCTTTTTAATTAATACATAAAAACTATAAAAAAAATACGTGTTTTCTTGAATATACATACTATTACCTAAAAATTGGTAGATGTCCCGTTTTGAGGACAAAAATAAATGGTCGCATTGAGTATAACCGATCATTTTTTGTTATCGTTATTATTTTGCAAAAGAAACGAATATCAATTCATGTGGTTTTAGTCATGACTTTTCGACGAGCTTTTCGAATGACATATATTTTCAGAGCCGTGATCGAGTGACTTTCATTCAAATCAAAGCTAACGTCCTCTTAACGATTCGTTCGATCGTAAAAGACGAATGCAATCAGTAGGTAATATTTGACAAGCACCGCTTTTCGTAAGCCACCAAAATGTTATGCGATCCCCGCGGCAAAAGTTCTAAGTTAACGAATTCCACATTCGAAAAAAAACATGACAGCTTTTTATCTATTCAAATCTCATAATGGCCGACGATTTTTTTTAAATGCGTTGTAAATACATTTCAACGTACACAAATCTTTTTTGGTACAAAATAAAACATCGAAATAATATAACAAATAGTGCAAATAATATACAAAATGAAACGTATTATTAAAATTGTTAATATTAGTTCTTGTCACTTTTGTCCCTTGCGGTAAAGCAGGGCAGAGTTAGTATGGTATCCACTATTTAAAAAATAATAATAATATACCTACCGACCTTTTCACTTGGTCCGCATCAGGTTTTTTGCACGCGTTTCTACCGACTTAGGACAGGTATTTTCTATGAAGCACGTTTGCCACTTTTAGTTTTTTTCAAATATAACAAAATAATAATGTGAAACTTTTAAAGAAGTGTTACAAACACTAGATATTCGTATGCTTGGAAACTTGCTGACAGACTGTTGTGATATATTTATTTAATAATTTTCATTATCTTAAAGTGATATTTGAATAATATTTCGTATTATTTCATTCACTCAATTACTTCACTTCATAAAATAATAAGGATACCTTGATGAAAATTGATATATTATGTCCGTTGCGAGTGATTTATTCAGTAGCGTAACTCTAAGTTAACGCTTATCATAATGGGAAGATTTACTTTGAAAGTTTGTGTATTATTTATTAAAATGTAAGGTTCGTCTATAAATGGATCACATAATTATGCTATTATTTAATCCGTTCTAGACCAGGGTTTCCTAAACTTTTTCTACAATGGAACACTTTGCAAGCTCGGAAATTTTAGTGGTAATACTTAGCTTATTTTTTTAGGTTCGGTATTCCCTAAAAAATAAGCTTGGTAAAAAAATTTAAAAAAATGTTAAAACACAATATTTATTGAGTAATTATTTTAAAATATAAAACAATAATCAGTCATTATTGACAACTGGCTTTAAACTGACTAGACTTATCAGTCTGTCAGATAAAAACAATAAAACCCACCTCTTTCATGCACACGGTGTGAGGAAAGATGGTTCACCTGTACATAGATACTTGACGCCATAAAAAATATTGAAGATTGATCATCACTCGCCTTTAAATCTGAAGTAAAATATCTTTAATATGAAATTTAAAATAACTTTGATTATTCCACGTATTGTGCTACTAACTGTGACACGTGTTTCGCCTCTTTCGGAGGCATCTTCAGACTTACTATCGCAAAGTTTGCTTAAGTAATCTGAAAATTGATTAGCTGGACCTTCTTCCAAAGGGTTGAGCATCAGTTAACTACAAAAAAGTTATGCTACATTAAGTAATGAAGCAATATTGATTCTAACATTTTAAATTATGAAATTACAAAATGGATTTCGGGTTTTTTTCCCTTTTAAAGGAAGCAAGGAGGGGGTGATAGAACATGTGCATTTTGGCCAACATCGATATAGCGTGCGAAAGCGACGATATATTAGTAGGTATGTATATGGTTTTATTGAGGATTTCGACTGAAGGAGATTGATGGAATTTCAATATCAAAATCATATTACTAAATATTTGATTGGTATTTTTTATTCTGACTTCTCAGGGAATAAAAAAGCCGGGTTGTATATAATATTAAATATTAGTCCATAAATCGGAACACTTCTTACTATAAGGTATCTACGAAATATTTGGCTTCAAAGTATACGTACTAAAAATCCAGTTTGTTAAAAAATATTTATGGCTTCAACCGCAGAAAATTTGGTAGACTGGATATAACTTGTTTACAACAAAAGACTAACATATTTACTACCTTTACACATTAAAGTTTGCATTCGGTAATGTTTTAAATAAAACCTGTCACACACTATTATTGATAAATCTTTTTTCATCGCATTGTTATCAGAGTTTTGAATGTTGTATGTTATGTCATAATTAAACAAATGCTCTTCGTAACTAAAGAGTACATAATTTCTCATGAAATAATCAATATTCGCCGTTAATTTTTGCATAAGATACCATCGACAATTTTTTGTTTTATGAATTAAAGAATTGATTATAATATCTATTTATTTTATATCGAAAGCTCTAGAACAGGGTTTCCCAAACTGTATTCCGCTGAACCTGAATTGGTGATCCGCGCCAGTTTGTAAAGGTTTTATACACTGCGACTCATTTAAAATGCACATGATTCGGATTTTATTTCACAAGTGACTTTTATTTTTACTGACTGAATAGTTTTTAATAAGAATATTGTATTCTGTTTCCTAAATATAAAGATTTGTAAGAAATCTAATGTGCCGACATTCATAATTGTGCAACGCAAATTATCCTATGTGACAAGACAAGTGACAGCACAAGACCTAGGATATTTTTTTCCGAGCACGGTTTTGTCTTTGTCTATCTAATAAACGGGACGTAGAATAAATCCTATGCCAGTTTTTATATTAATTTCTCTTTTCTTTCATAAATTAGGCGTTGAATGTATCTCTACAATTAATATAAATAGTAAAAAAAATTAAAAACTTACGTCTCGACTTTTACAGTTTTTATTGATTATCTCCAAATGTGCTTTTTATCAACACTGAAGATAGAGTGCGGGTAACGACGATATTTATTTATATACATACTAGCTGACCCGACGAACTTCGTACCGCCTCAGAATCAATAGATGTTGTGTTAACTTATAAACTGAATTGAATTCAGTTTTATATTAAATTAAAATGAATTTAGTTCAATAAATGTGCACAAATCAAAATGAGATGATTTAATACTTATTCTGCTATTCGGGACGGTGACAAAGTCAGAAAATCAGAGATCATCAAAATCGGTCTAGCCGTTCTCGACTCATAAGTGGTGTAACTAACACGACTTTGTTTCATATATATAGATAACATGTCTTTTACGATTTTACATACTATACATATAATCTGAATCTTTAAAGATAACAGAAAGTGGTTATAACACGATTAAATCCTCCGCTATAGAATTAATATTTGTGGGAGAAGGTAATGTTGGTATTTAACAGGGCGATCGTGAGCTGACTCAAAAGGTATGCGTTAGAAGAAAGTGCCTTCCTGCGATTGACATCAAATTTTACCGTTTCTGGTTTACAGTCATGCTTTGGTAGAGCACTTCTGAGACCGCCTGCGTCGTTGATCCGCCTGAGGTGAACAATATCAGGTTAATATAAAATTTAAAATAACTTTGATTATTCCACGTATTGTGTAACTAATTGTGACACGTGTTTCGCCTCTTTCAGAGGCATCTTCGAACTTACTATCGCAAAGTTTGCTTAAGTAATGAAGCAAGATAAATTCTAACATTTTAACATTTTAAATTATGAAATTACAAAATGGATTACGGGTTTTTTCCTTCTAAAGGAAACAAGGAAGGGGGTGATAGAATCAAAAAAAAATGCATTAACATAATGATACTAATAAGGTCCAATCACTCAATCAATTAGATTGGGATTTTTCCTTTTTAAGGGACGCAAGAGAGGGTTATAGAATCGAAACAAAGCAAACAAATATATTTCTAATGACGTTAAACATTACAAACTAATAAACTATAAACTAATGAGCTGCAATCAATCAGTTAGGTTGGATGATCACTCTTTTGAATTGGGAATAATGTCAGCAGAGGTGAGCAACCTGTCCTGTTAAGAATATTATTTAATAATATATCTTTTTTATTATTAAGAGTTTTATTTATTTCTAAAAATATATAAATATATATTATATATATATATATATAATATATTTATATATATATATTTATATATATAATATATATATATAAATATATATATATAATAAAAAAAGATATATTATTAAATAATATTCTTAACAGGACAGGTTGCTCACCTCTGCTGACATTATTCCCAATTCAAAAGAGTGATCATCCAACCTAACTGATTGATTGCAGCTCATTAGTTTATAGTTTATTAGTTTGTAATGTTTAACGTCATTAGAAATATATTTGTTTGCTTTGTTTCGATTCTATAACCCTTGCGTCCCTTAAAAAGGAAAAATCCCAATCTAATTGATTGAGTGATTGACCTTATTAGTATCATTATGTTAATGCATTTTTTTGATTCTATCACCCCTTCCTTGTTTCCTTTAGAAGGAAAAAACCCGTAATCCATTTTTGTAATTTCATAATTTAAAATGTTAAAATGTTAGAATTTATCTTGCTTCATTACTTAAGCAAACTTTGCGATAGTAAGTCTGAAGATGCCTCTGAAAGAGGCGAAACACGTGTCACAATTAGTTACACAATACGTGGAATAATCAAAGTTATTTTAAATTTTATATTAAAATGAACTTCCACAAAGTTACCGCCGAAACCATCGAAAATAATATCAGGTTATATTAATCTTAGTTTTAGTAACATTTCCGAGCATCCATCGCATTATGGGTTCCAATCGAACATTCGAAATATTCGAATGTATTTGGCACTTTTTTGACATTCGCACATTCGAATATTCGAATATTTTAAATGTGTTCGAATCTCAGGGTCATCAAAAAATTTAATTCGTCAGCCAATAATTACAATCTAAGGCGAATATGTTTTTCAATTAACAAACAAAAAAACATTTTGAAAAAATATAGGTGAGGTTTTGACTATAAACTAATAATTCTAACTAAATAACTAATAAGTATATCAGAGAATCGTTCATAGTGATATGATATGTGTGGAGTTAAATCGTGTTGCCTGTCATAATATAAGTAATTACTTATGCAACGTTTACTATCGTAGATCTGTAAGGGGCGAAACACGTTTCACGAAGAGTAACAAAATAAGTGGAATAATTGAAATAAAAATTAAGTACTATTTTTTTATCAAGCAGTCCGATCCACTTTATGCACGGGAGATGCGTTCCAGAGACTATCGTGCAAAAAAGGTATAGTGCCCATACAAAAATGGTAGACAGGTTCCATTTCTTAAAATCAACTCAAAATTAAATTCGTTTTTTATTATAGTAATAAATTGACGTCGTGTTCAATTTAAATTATATTTATTAAAGAGAAATATATTCATTAATTAAGAATTTCGACTGAGGGTGTTTGATGGAATTTCAATATCAAATTTGAATCGTTTGAATTCTGTACTTCCGTCTATGAGTTTTGTCGTTAACGACCTTGGTTTCGCCTTTCGGCATCTTCAGCCATTTCAAGTGCACGGATGTATTCAACTGAACTGACAACAAACTATTCAAATTACAAATATATTCATTCAGTGTCGCTACTTGATAATAAACGTGCCCGTTTTGTGCTATTTTTCAGTAAGTTTTTTTAGAATACAAATCAGTGAACAAAACAATTGCAAAAAGAGTATCGGGTGTACTATAAAATTACAAACAAATCATTCCGTAAAGATGAAAAAAAATCTGTCACTTGTTTGTATTGTTTTGTTTTGCTCACCTTTTGTTGAGCCAAAATGATTGGATTTAGAGCATGCATGCGTTGGATATTGAAACATCCCACGAAATGGTAATGGCCAGGGCCGGATGGGCCCGAAGGGACACTGGAGAAGTCCCGATGGGCCGACAACATTGTTTTTATTCAACGTCTATGACGTAATATACATTCTTTTATACAATATAGATTTTATAGTTTAAATATAAAATAAATGATTTAAAAAACAAATGGAACAATCACCTTTAACTTATAGTGATGTGTTTTGTTGATTACATTTTTATCACTTTCGGATAATTTTATATTCGTATCTCCAAGGAGCTATATTATACAACATGAGACATTATCACCTATCAACACTCGCTCAACACATTGAATATTACACACACACACGCACTTTCAAACATCTTACATCGTGCGCATGCGCATTGCTCTGTGCGTTTTAGTGCAATCAATAATTTATTTCCAAATAGCTATAGGTATTATACTACAGGCAGCAGTGCCACCTGATAACATAGGCTTATCACAACACTCTCTTCGTCAGCACCTCGTGCATCGTGCTCAAGCGCAGTGTAGTGCTGTACGTAACAGACTGACACATCATCACATGAACCAATACAAATATTACATTGTATTACAATGTATGTACATATACATTTTAACCCTTACACTTACCGTTACTTTTGACTTGACGACCCCTGCTAGGTCATAAGCCCCTTACAAGAAGATTTTCCTTTTCGAATTGCCTGAATTTTGAATTTCTTTTTCCAGCCTGCCAACCGTGATGCTACTGGGAAGATGATGTCTTATTATTTTATATGGCTGACTCCATTGCCAACTTTTACGAATTATTTATTTATGTACATACTTGTTCTTTGTCGCATTGAAAACAAATTATTTATATACGATGAATTGAATATGAATAGCAAAAGTATTCATTTTCAAAATATTCATAAATTAACTAATTTTACTGCACCGTCCTTCGTGCGGCAATGTGTTAAAAATGTTAGCTCTGTGTTTCGAAAGTGTGGGCGTGTGAAATGGAGTCACCTGTGTAAATTTCCCGCTCTTTTTAGTTCGTAAAAAAGCGGGAATAGTGACAGTTGCCTAACAACTGTCAGATTCCTCAGCTGATGTCGTTAAACTTATGGTTTCACAATATGTACTTGTTTTTTTTAAATATTAAGCGACGCCAAACGCTTTTGTTTCCTAATATAAATAAATTAATACGATTATAAGACGCCATTTTTTGTTTATATCTGCAATAGCGCATCCTTCGAATCGAAAAATCCAATTTGCTTGTTGATGTTAGCGGTATTTCTTAATTTTGCACGATTTAAGATAATACTAATTATAGTACGAATAAAACTTGACATTTAACCTTTTAAAAAAACCGAGAGATGACAATGTTAGTTTTTGGATAGGTCGGAAATATTTTTTTTTAAGTTAAATAAAAAAAATCATAAAATGGTGTAACGTCGTTTTTGACGGCCCTACGAATTTTAGAATGCAGGGTTGTGGAGTCGGTAATAAAAGTCAGACACCGACTCCAGCATTTACCAAAACCACGACTCCGACTCGGACTCCAACATTGACCAAAAACGCGACTCCGAATTCGACTAAAAAGTTTAATATCGTGACTTTTTTTGCCTAATTTTCTTATTTCTGTGTATGTATTCAATCAAATATCAACCCAACCAATCCGGCCAATAGCCAAATTTGACAAATTAAATGCAAAATTTCTGAAATTTTGACTACGACTACGACTCCGGCCAAATCGCCGCGACGAATCCGACTCCGACTCCGGCCAAAAAGCCCCGACTCCACAGCCCTGTTAGAATGTAATTTTAAAAGATATTATTTTTGATTATCTCGCATTATATACGATTTTCAAATAAAAGCTCCTGACTGTTACAATGTTGAATAGTTACGCCCAGTGACGGCTGGTGACGGGGTGTTAGGGGGTGCAAAGGAAGATTCAACCATTTTTGCAAGAGTTCTTTCCTATTCATTGGATTTTAAAACACTTCTATAGCATGGACTTTCAATTCAGATATTCGCAATACCAACTGTTTCTCTTCCGTAGTACGGAAAAATAGTTGAATCTTCTTTTGCACCCCCCAGCACCCCGTCACCAGCCGTCACTGGTTACGCCTCTGCGCTTGAATTTCACCATACATGTATGATCATTGTTGCTTCTCTAAAACCATTTCGAAGAAAATCAGGAAATACGAAAGTAATAAATTACGTGCCTATAAAACGATTGATTTTTTCACCTCGTGTCCTGTTTCCATTTGGCTTTGATTGAAAACAAAAATAGGTCAATATCATTATCATTATCTTTGTAAGGCCCAAATTTTCCTAAAAATATCTGTACAATCCTACAAGAATAATATGATATTGTATTGGACACCATCTTTGATAATGGGATGTTATCTATGTATTTTTAATAACGTTGCTGTTAAAATATCAATACTTCTCTGAGATGATTTCATTATTATATAATATATAGAATATAAGTTTATTTTAATACACATTTCATGTTTATTAATCTGCGTCACAAAGCCACTGCGATATCATATTATTCATAACTCGTTATGAGATTTCAAGCCGAACAAGCGTTGCGTTCGAATACAAAATGGACTCGCCTACTGTAATAATAATCCGCCATTGCGGTATGATTAATTACTATCAACGGGGAATTGTTTAAAAGAGCATAAGGTTGATGTTTTTAAAGTTTCCGAGTATCGGCAATCTCCTGCGACTTCAAGAAAATAGCTATTACGCTTTTCCAAGGATTGAGCCGGTTTTTCCGAAGCGGTATTGGCCGTTAGCGAAAGTTCGCTGAGGCCGCGGGCGGCGAGCCAGTATCGCGTGCGCGCGTATGTGCGTCAAAATCTACGTACATCTCATCTGTTTTCTGCCGGAACGTGGTGAAATGACATTTGCCTCAACATTGTTTTCCTCGGAGTGCAAGGGAGGGCGGGATGTATGTTGTGTTTTGCTCAGGTGATACGGCACAGGCCACGAGGGCCGCAATCCTTTCGGGGGCTGGCCGGTGGTACTTGAATAGTTTGTCGGCGGGTGGCTGGCGAACGGTGCGGTCGGTCGTAGAGCAGCCGTGCGGCACAAAATTTACATCCGCACTCACTTTGAACGTGCGTCATATTAGACAAGCTATGAATTGCATTCCAAATCAATCCTTTCCAGTCCCCTGCGAATTGAAGATTCTAAAAACCTGATAATTAATGAAATAAAACATACAGAATATTAAATAATACACTATAGATTCATCTAAGAAAAAAATATAATACTTAACTTATGTAGGTACTTCAATAGTCATCGGTATGAATTCTATACCTCATTTTTAAGGTGTTCACTGTCAATACTTGGTGGAATGGCATTATAATAAAACATTTTTAGTACTTTCCCACATGACATTTATTGGATCAGGACCGGTTTCGCTCATGGCGAGCATTGTTAACTGACAATGTTGACAATGCTCGGCATGAGCGAAACCAGTCATGATCCAATAAATTTTATGTGGGAAAAGTACTAAAAATGTTTTATTATTTTTATTTTTAATTCTATACCTGTTAGAAATATGTAATATAAGTATTCCGGATGGATTTATCTTTAAAGAAAATAATCATTTTAGTAGAAAAACAGGCTTGTGAACATAATATCTAGCCGTTTACTTCATCGAAGCTAGCTTACAAAGATTTTTTCAAAATGTATCTTGTTCCGAACTACCTCTTTGAATCTACCTGCATTTTGGCAGAAGATAAGGATTCGTTGTAATAGTTTTGGTAAACCGTAATAGTCAGATTGTCTTCCCGTCAAATATTTGTTGGCAGTTATAAATTTAATGTATATTATTTTAAAGCATGTTCCTGATTATTTTCGTATCTTATATTGCTTTTTGAGGAACCAAAACAAATAAATAAAAAAAAACCTATTTCTGATAAAGCAGATAATAAGCGGTTGAAATTTCCATAATGCAAAATATTAGGCAACAACAGTTCAATGTGTAAATAAGGAATAAATAATAGAATAAAATTTTCCATATATCAATGCAATCTTCAACATGAATGTTTAGTTTTTTGAATTTCATCGTTACGTAGTATTGCAAATCGTACACCAGTACAATATTATCCCACGATGAATTCGACGCAAACTGGTGGGGGAAATGTTTGTTCATTTTGCCAGGTGCTGCCGCCGCGTACAGTTCGGCATAAAACAAAACTAGTACTAGTGATCACAATGGCTTCCTCGAAAGACACGGCGACTTTCTTTAGCGAGGGTGATTCAAAGCAGTTTGATCTTGTGTTAAAGTTATATCCTGAAGCGTTACAGTTAAAAGCTGATGCGAGGGCAAAGAAAGAACTCATAAAATTGGATAACTGGTGAGTTGAAACGTATTAATCGCGGAGAAAACGCGGCCGTGTCGTGTCAATGAACTTGCATTGTATGTGTATCTGTGCAGACTGATTTGATAGCCTCCCTCGCGGACTGCATCTCTTCTAGGCCGCGAACCGCTCATTAAAATCACTGCGTCACGTGGGATCGATGTCAACTTGACATAATCGGCTTTTCTAATGCCAAAAGAACAGTTCAATTTTCATTATGTTCGCGGTTGTAAAATGGTGGAATCATTTGCACGCGTCATGGCTGTGCGACTAAATATTCCATTTCACGTCCCTTAATTTCACATAAAGTGTACTCGATTATTACGGATGCGTCCTTTTTTATTACACTTTTAATGCTTCTTGACCAGTGTGCTGTGTAATTAATATGAAATCGTTGAAATTACGTGGTGTGCAACCTAGCCTACATCCGTTCAAAATGGTGCCCATCCGACAAAGCGATTCCGTCGATTGTTGCATATTGTGTCTTTTTGTTGCTGCTCGGAGCGAATCGTGCAACTTTGGCGGCAAATTGTATAGAATCTGTCGCGAAATCTGAAGATGTGTCCTAAATGTGTGCCGAAACGGGTAAGGTCTGACATGCAACGTACTTGCGGCAGAGCGACGAGGGGGAAGGGGTCTCCACACTCGCGATTTGCCATTCCAATGTTATTGAATAAAAATTGATTTTATTGGACTAATTACACGGCAATTACTCAATTATCCTGTATAAAAACGTAAACAATGTTTTAACACTATACCTCCTTACATAAACTCAATTATTTCGTAAAAGAAATCTCGTTCATTTTGTAATAGTCACGTAGCCAAAATCTAAAGGCGCCAATTTTTTCTTTCGGAATCGACCCTTCTAATTTTACTAACAAACCCCTCGCTACCCTTACCAATATATTTGTATAAATTATACATTTATTTACAAATAATATTAAAGTGTTAATATGTCGAACAGCGATCGAGAACTGATGGTTTTTCGTGAAAATATTTTTTTATTTTAAATCTGGTACATTTTTTTCGTCTAACTATTACAATTTTAAAATAATTCATGACACACAATTTTCATGATACTTTTAAAAAACTGCATATTTGTTAGATACCAATATATCTCTGCTGCAGCAATGGATATTGTCAGTATTTGCTAGTAGGTCCTAGACTCGAATCCTGGAATGGAATATTTCATACATTGATTTAGCAATCAATGGGTTTTATTCAAAGATATTATAAAAAATGATTGGCCAAGTGCTTGTTTTTTCCAAGATAAAGGCGTCTCTTTATTATGAAGTTGATTGACAGACTTTCAATCAGTTCTTATTAGTTGTGTAAAGATTCTCCGCTTGAAATCCTTTGCTCCAAATTGTCAGCAGACATGGATAAAAAATGTATATTAGCAAAGAAAATCGTCAAATTCTATGTTTTCTGTTGTATTGCCAAGTATACCTGAGTAGCTAGCATAGAATGTAGATAATAAGAATGGGTATTTTGAAAAAAATTGTTCATATAATATATGACATCCTCTGTTTCTTAGAATAATTTGTTCCAAAGGTACACTATTATGAGAGTAATATTTTTTTAATAGAGAGTATACGTCATTACAGTAAAAATATGAATGTAAGTATTAGAATGAATAAATAATAATACAAAAAGAATAATAACAATGTATTTTAGTTCTACATAAATTATTTTATATATTTGTTGATAGCTATTTCGGCTTACGCCTTCGTGAGAACTATGTTTTTAAACCTGTATTAGAGATAGCTTATATACCCATGCTAGACAGGGTGCCCGTACATCATCTCTTTCTGTTGAAACCATACCTACGTCACATGAAAGAATTTAAATAAGTTTGATTTATTGGTCTAAAGTAATGGTGGGAAACAATAATTAGGGTATTTTTGGGTTATTTTATCGTGTGAAACCACTTAAAATCTGCAATGTCTAAGTGCATCTATTTTAAATTGTTTTAAGTTTATTGTTTGTTAAAGGTTTTAAAAGAGGTGAACTGTTAATTGTAACCTGATCGTTAAGAATTTCATTGGACTGATTATACCTATTAATTTCCAGCTGTTCCAATGCATTTAGCTTTAGGCCTTTATGTAAACGAATTTTTTCACACGATAAAATAACCCAAAAATACCCAAATTATTGTTTACCAAGTAAATGCCTACTTAATCAATAAAATAAATAATAAAGCACAAAATATATACAAGCTAGAGTTAGAATTTAATAGCATTATCTGCCAATTTTTTTTTTTAAATAGGGCAGGCGACTTACCACATTTATTTCCAATTAGATGCTCTTCTCCGAACACAACTGGTTGATAATGTGATTGGTTCTGTTATTGTTAGACTCCAGTAGAAAGAAAAAGCCCACCTTTGCTGTTTATAAGATATGAATAAAAATCAATGTCTTCGATTCTAAATTTAAATCTTACAATGCTAGTAACATTACAGAATAAAAAAAAAATTGAAAATATCAAATATACTCGTAATTGATATGTATAGAACATATTAGAAACACATATTCAATGTCTGTTTGTTCCAATATCTAAGGATATTTCTTTGCGATGACTAATTATTTAGCGTATCCCTTATGATGACAGCTATTTTATATAATGAAGATCTTTTAATTTGAAAAAAAAGCTCAACCAGCGACATAAAATGTTGCCTGCAACTCAAAACACCCCTTGATATAATAATATATAAGGGTTTCTATTGTAAATAAAACAAATGGTTTCATTAAGTTTAAATGTGAGTTTGTCATTAGCTGACTGAAAAATATTACGATTAAACATGATCAGCAAAGAATTCATTCTGTTGCCAATATATTAAAAATCTTATACCAGTTCTTCCATAAAGCATTCAACATCAGTCTTCTCACTGCATTGTGTTTTTCCCTGTCATCTACCTCAGCTCAGAGATTGCACATTGTGTTTGTTAATTTATTAGCGTGGGAACAAGTTTTGCAATGAATATAAAAATATACTCACCTGCCTGTTGCAAAAGATAAACATTGTCTGCATTCTATCTCATTTTTAAACAATTTTATTCTGCTGAATATAAGTACTCTATTAACTATTTGTTGAATCTGAACAATATTAACACCCAAAAATCAATTATAACCATTGAGCGAGCGAGTAGCTGATATTTTTGTATGTAAAATAGAATTGTATTGAACATGGAATCAGATTACCTGTAATGGATTGACATTATAGATAAACCGGGGTGATATTACGATGTTAAAATAAATGCGCCCACAATTGAGTCGCTGACAAAAACAACCAACAGAGATATAAGCCCTTAGGTGTTGTGTAATTATTAAAAATAATTATTACTCAGTAATACAGTCGCTATGTGCAAATTAAATATAATATATTTAATGATCTGTGAAAGATTCTCAACACATTTTGGTATGAAAGTAGCTTGGCTGATTTACGCAGAAGATGGTTTTTTTAGGCACAATAATTTGTTCTTATCCCAGAACATGGACCGTCTTTTTCCTGTATTACATGAATTGACGGACTGTTGAGTTAACTGGACTGCAAAATGTACTGCAAAACAAATGACTGTTGAACAATGAATGTATGTGAATCTGATTATAAGATTCAAATTTAAAAAATTCTAAACGCTCTTGCTATGCGATTTCCTATGTCAATTCAAGCTCAATATTCGCAATTTATATGTAGAGTCCTGCTGGACATTTTACAACTTGGTTGGAAAAATATTTTTTATTAAATTATCCTTATTCCAAAAACCGTATATATTGGATTGTGCTCCTTAGTTAAATTTTGTAATATATCACCATGTGGTATATTTTTCGGTATTTCGTTTAACGATGCTGATAAATACGAAAACCCTGTGATATCAATCAATTTATCAAATCTATTGAAGAGATGCTTGAAGGAAAAAAATAAATATTGAAGAGTGCAAAGGTTTAACCCTTTCCCTGCCCAGTCGCCAAACGAAATTAAATCATTTGGTAAGCTGTGTGTTGTCTCTGGTTAGTTATATATGATTTGGCCATGAGAATGGTAATCATCCCGGCTTTAGGTAGTAGGAAATTAATCGATTTCAAAATCAGCTTGAGGATGCCTCTTGATCTGGATAATCCACACAAAAATTATATTATTATGAGAAATAAGAATAATTTATCAAATACATTTCCATAATAATATTCCTAAAATTCTTCAATAGATTTCCTATTATATGGCATAATGCTTCATTTGACTTGTGCAGAATACTGTTTGTCATAAATACCTTTGATATAAATTCCATTTTATAGTCGGGCGCTCGGTATCTAAGCTGCATTGTACATTATTAATGTTGTGAATGTTACCTGCATTGCTGACCCTGAGAATGCACTGCATATAAATGCACTGCTTCTAGCACTTTAATCAAATCATTCGTTTTCATAAACATCACAATAAATATCTAGTCACAAATAGCGAGTTCACTTTGAGCTTATATCCGGAACATTAGTTATCAGTTATAATGTTACACTATAGATGTCTCTTGAAACTTTATTAACATATCAATGGTGAAATCCAGCCATAGATAATTTCAATAAGAGTGTAATAATATTATGCATTATCAATGGTGAAATTCAGTCATAGATAATTTCAATAAGAGTTCAACAAAATTGGTCATCAAATGTAAAACAACAATCAATCCGTTGCCCAAAGACAGTGAACCCTGATGTCATCGGGGGATGACTATTTTCAACTCCCTACGTCTTTGCAACATAGTAATTCTCAATGGCTTAAAATCTCTCGTATTATTGTTAGTTATATAAATATATATAACATTGCATGTTATAAAAATAAACAAGTTTGAGAAACTTGATCATTTGATAATAATGCTATTACAAGACTATGTTTTATTCATAGTATAATTACTGTATCACAGTTGTTAGAATTACAAAAATAGATATAGGTAGTTATACTTATTTCACATGAATTGTTTAAACTTTTGTCTTTGAAATTTATTGATTTTAAATCATCTACCCTATAGATGTCGATAGGGTTTTTTCTTGGTGAATACTATTTTTATTTTATGACTATGTAATTAAATACTTTGTATGAGCAATATAATAAGAGAATATTTTAGGCAAATTTGGTTATACATACAAAATTATAACGACCAAGATACAGTGGATAATCAGTTGTCGAAGAGTTAGGACCATATTTATGAATGTCAGATTATTTTTGTGTGGTGGATGTTCAAGCAGGACACTCCAGCCAGGATATCAATGCTTGAATTTGGATGCGAATCTATGGAGACTGCTTATTAACGATTAACATTTAATTTTATTGCATAGGATATGTATTTTTATTCTATGCATGAATCCTATGAGAAGTAGAGTCTTACCAGATCAAATACAAATTTCTAAATTATACGCCGATTCTGTCCAAATAGTTCTTAGATTGATCCACTTTAAATGTTACAGACAAAGCATAGCTTTTAGTCCAAAGAGACGATGCAATATTTTGTGTAAATTGTAGAGGCCTTCATTAACAATCACTACTGATGTCCATTTAATTTTCCCTCCAATACGCCCTCAATCAAACATGCTTGCACATTGTATTAATTGACAGTGAATAGTTTCTTTCTAAATTATTCTTTGTTGTGTGCAATTTTTTTAATGATGCAGCGTTCTATATTGCTCAAATGCAATTTTGTGCCGAGTAATTATTTTATGATTTCTTCATAGCTTTGTACAATTTAAATTCGCTTTTTCTTCTGAAAACAGATAATGTAAATTTAATATCGTTTTCTGTTAGAGTGGCATTTGATTCGAGCAATCAATTTTATATTTCTTTTGTTTCCAAAGAGACTGAAAACTTAATGGAATTTGACACTGGTCTCTTTTCGCTCACAACCAAGGCTAAATTGGTTTTTGTCACATCGCGTAAAGCAAGTCGGTTTACTTTTTAAAATAATATTGATAAATGCTTTTGTGATTCTAATATATCGACTTGAAACCGTCTTGGAAAACGAGTCCGTCCCTTGGTGGGGGAAGCCTTTTCATCTCAGATGACCGCAATAATTTATCTGTAATTTAGTCAGAATTAATCTTCCCTCTAAGCTGCGCGTGCGCAAGGCCGCGCACTAATCCCGGGCTGGCACGCAGTCCAATAGTTGATGACTTTAACAACACGATTAATTAATGTTG
The DNA here is from genome assembly GCA_028554975.1 of Himalopsyche kuldschensis. NCBI lineage: Eukaryota > Metazoa > Arthropoda > Insecta > Trichoptera > Rhyacophilidae > Himalopsyche > Himalopsyche kuldschensis. The sequence continues at coordinate 8,122,485 of JAHFWI010000005.1, forward strand.
ATTGGAATATCTGAATGATCCGCAAAATAGAGTTAGTCGCTCTCAGTATGTCCCGAATATTTTTTATAATCTATACTTATCTATTCATAATGCTCGCAAACTTGAAACCGGTCCTGATCTTTTAAAAATGATGTGTGGCAGTGTTTATTTGTTTGATTTAAATTATTTAATAATAATAATTTTAATTATGTAAAGCAAAACAAAATAACATATTTTTGTGTCGAATATTACATATTGATGGTTGCAAAAGGGTTGAATAGGCCTGCTTAGCCTTTGAATTTTCTGCGCAGCTAACCTCTTGGCTTAGAGGGGACACTAATCAGAATGCAGAATAATTTGTCAGACTTCAAAATGTAAGTTATTTTATTAATAAATAATTTGAATTCAGTCACTAGGCCGCAACTGAAAACCCACCGTGTACATTATTTCTTCTCCTTTATATATTATCAGACCTTGATGACAGTAGTCTTTCTTGGAATGATTCTCATTGAGCAATAAATTGTCATGTTAATTTTCACCTTTTGTGCCAACACTTCCTATTACACCTGCTCGCTTGATATTCAATTGTTGAATTTGTTGGATCGGGTGTGTCAACGACACTTGGTGTGTGCCATTCGCTTAAAAATGATAAAGCTAGTATAATTCACTTTTCTGTTGCCGCTATGAAACTTTTGAGAATCTTTTTATTTCACCTGCCAAAAAGCATTTATATTGCTCCGTGGGTGACGTTGCCGAGTCGCAGGTACCAGCATTAAATTCACGGTCTTTGCGTTATCTCGACCGCTGCTCATTCAACCGTCAATATTGAATAATTATATATAGAGTACACATGCGTTAACGCTAATGGAACAGTCACAATTTCATTTTGTCTCTTATAAAATGATAATGTTATTTCGGCCCCTTAGGGTAATAGGAACGTCACTCGAATTTTGCCAGTTTTGAATTATGAATGCCACTAGATGCAAAATAATGTTACGTTATGAAGAATATAAACATCTGCGTTACAAGGCCGACTCTTGGGATATGCATTGTGTCAGATTCTGCGGACCGTAATAAATCAGCTTCATTTACACAATACAATATATTTCAATGGGGATACAGATTTTTTTACATACCTAGAAATTTATCCTTTCGGGTGGCTGATTCTTTTTCAATATAGCTGTAGTTAAAATGGATTCATTTATATTTTTTACCTAGAAAAATAAAAAGCGTACAAGTTGTGGTGCTGGTCTTTATTCATATATTATAAGCAACGTTTTATTTTGATAATGCTTTATATTTTACCCACATATGGTGTCTCGTTTAAAGTTATAATTACTTTTATAAAAGCAACGGGTTGCGCGGATATTTCGCAAAAAGTGCTTGGGCAGGGTCTTCTATTGCGCACGATCCACTGGCGTTTAAAGGTTTAACAATATGAAAAAAATTATTTCTGTTGAAAAATAGGTATAATTGATTACTGCTAAAACCTGTTTTTTGGCTCTCCCGAAAAGTAGAGAAAAATGAGTTAGGTTTCTCGTGTCTCTAAGGGGCCGAATTACTACTTTCTACATCTTAAATCATTCATATTTCATTATTTGCTCTGTAATAATAACGCTTCCATTTTTATTCCAGGTATCAAAATGAGCTGCCGCAAAAGATTAAGGCCAGAGGAAAGGATGCGCATTTAGTACACGAGGAATTGGTGCAGCTTATGAAATGGAAACAGACGGTGAGCTGAATTTCAACCTTATTAAGGGGGGGGGGGGGCTTGTTAACTTTTGGCCCATAGAAAACTTTCATTCATTGCTGTGTTAAAATTTTCCTTAAAAAAATTTACTTGTATTCTTTCTCCTCAAAACTTACTGATTTTGTAGTATGAAAATTTTACAATCTTGTATGGATTTATTATGCCCATCTGAAAAATAAAATTAATGATTAATAGACGGACTCGCCAATAACATAAGTCACCTTATTTTGACTATAATAAATACATTACTGATCTTGGTGAGAATTTGATATATTGTGCACTTTCCCTATTTTTGTCAATTCCGTTATCGACAGTGACGATATCAGTTTACCTGTGCCTCTTCTTTCTGTTGTCAACCCTAATAAATGATTACGTTTTTGTTTTTCTTAATTCATGTGAAAATTTGTTATCTTTGACAGAGGGGCAAGTTTTACCCGCAGCTGTCGTACTTGGTGAAAGTGAACACACCCCGGGCAGTCATGACGGTGACGAAGAAAGCCTTCCGCAAGATGCCGAACATCGAGCTGGCCATCACCGCGTTGAGCAACTTGAAAGGCGTCGGTACAACGACCGCTTCGGCCCTGCTGGCCGCCATGGACCCCCAAGTGGCCCCTTTCATGGCGGATGAGTGCCTCAAAGCCATTCCAGAGATGGACGGCATCGACTATACTGCCAAGGAATACCTCAACTTTGTCTCACATATACGCAACACGTGCGACAGACTCAATAAGGTAAAATTCCTACTTTAGTCCATTCTCTCGTCACATATGTATGACCAGCATTACAGAGTTTTTGTGTAACCCCTTTAAATAAATATCATCAATTATAAACTCAAACACTTGAAATCAATCAATTCAATAATAATAGGTCTGATATAAACCCACGAAATATTTATCAACATTTCCGTGCTATTATCTGGTAATTAGTATTTGCGATACTACATTGAAACTCATTTACATCAATTTTTTTTGCTTATTTATGAATATGTAATTAGGTTAATAACAATTAAACTTAGTGGTCTACTTTTATTTTTGTATATGATACATAATGATACAAACTTTTTACTATGCGTCAGTTTAAGTACATTCATGCACTTGTTGAAATGCATGAAGATGCCGTAAGGCGATTCAATGGAAAAGTACAAAATTCAAATTTGATATTAAAATTTCATCAAGCACCTTCAGTTGAAATTCTTAATGAATGTTGAATGTTTCTAAAATGTAATAGATTTCTTTGGTATTAAAGAAGCACCTTTTCACTCTTCCTCTGCAAACATGAAGGATATTTTAATTTTGTAGCAATTGTGAATTTTTTACTTGTCATAATAACTTCAGTTGATGTTTGAAAATAATACTTTCATACACACATACTATATGCACAGTGTATTTGAATTTAGGAACAAAACGGCAGCGGAGAATTGAAATGGTCACCCCACAGCGTAGAGCTAGCGGTGTGGGCACACTGCATCGTGTCAGAACTCAAACCGGAACTTCTCGGATCGTGCGGCGATGGCGAAGAGGAGGACGGGGACGGCGGGGGAGTGGCGAGAAACGGAGCGGCGGCTGTCACAGAAACCAGCGACGAGAGCAACCTCGAACCACCTGTAATTACTAACGGTAATGAAAGATTTACAAATAACCGCCTGATTATTAAGAACTGAGACAACAGCGCCACTTCTAAAGATGTCTTATATTGTTAATACGATAAAATAAAATACTTGATTTCAAGTTATCATGATTCAAATAGTCGCTCACAAATCTCAATTGGTTATGTTGGAGAACTATTTAAATATGTTCACCATTACAATCAAGCATAGGAAAGCGTCACGTAAGAGGTTATGTGTAGATCTGCTAATGCTATGTCGTGAACAGTCCCATGATAATTATTTTGATTGTCCCATGATTGATTTTGATGTTAAAATTTTTTGATACGAATACAAAAATGAATATTAATTGTTTTCACAGTTTCAAAAATGTTATATTCATTCTGCATAAAGAAAATATCAGACATTCGCAAAAATAAATAATTACTCGAATTTGTAATTTGCGTATGGTATTTTAATAATAATAATAAAATTGCCAATCAAACATTTTGCCTGGGGACAATTTGTCACGTAGGCATTTTGCCCAGGGACGATTTGTCCTTCAACCTTTTGTCGACAGTGTCATGAACACAGGCTGGATTTCAGCTATAAAAATTCAATTACATATTACCTCTTGTTGACTTCAACTTTAATTCATTTATGGAATGTTTATGAATATTCTTTTTTTTTAAATGCACACATTTTTTATGTCATAAGGCGACGCTTATATAAACATTACTTTATGTGTGGTAACAATTAATGATGTTTCATTTTGATCCGACAGGTAAACTAGCAGCGGAATCATTAGACGAAGCCACAACGTCCTGCACTGAAGATTCACTTGACAAGGCAGCCAGTCCACTTCCTGCCAACAATAAAAGGTAACTATCACTTGTTTAATATTTCATTATGATCAACATTCAGAGCATCACCTATTCTAAACATTTCGCCTGTGTACTCATTGTAATATTTAATCCGTCCCGCAGATCAGCAGACATGGCGGACGCCAGCTCCGAGGAGAACTCGACGGGCGCGGAGTCCGTGGGGGTGGAGCCCGACAGCGAGCAGGCGGAGGAGAACAAACCGGCTGCCGGCGAGAAAGCAGACGAGCCCCCGGCCAAGAAAGCGAAGGCCGCAGCGCAGTGACCAACCGCCCCGTCTCACCCGTGATGACACACATACAAACACCCCACTACCACTACTACGTTTACATCCTCATATTTATTTTAATTCAATCATTCGCCGGGCACGCGCCCCCAAACCCCCCCCACCCCCAAACTTAATTTTGTTGTGTAATGTTTTAATTGTAGCGTATTTTTTATTTTCTCTATTGTACTTATCTATGTATGGTTATCGTTGTCTGTTTGAAAGGTAAACAAAACGAGTTATGATATTCGTACGGTTATTCCGACTGCGGTCAAACTGTATTCATCCTAGCGCCTTGTTCTGGCCTTACAACCGATCGTACTCACTATCGATTTGCCGGGCCTTCAATTGAGCGGTCTACCATTGGTTGCGGTGTTGGAATCACAGTATGATGCAATCACTGTCTTGATTTGTGCTCACTCCTGCCCATCCGATTATATAAATAGGGCGTATTGCAAGTGATTATCTAACCAGCGAAGAGAAGCTTCCGAGAAACGGGCAGTTCTCTTAGAACCGCCCGAGGTTAGTTGGCTCCTTAATAACAGCACAGCTTCTATGAATTATCCGGCATGTCCGTAAACATCGACAAACACTCTCAAAATTGTTCTCTTGCATCTGTTACATCCAATGTTGATTCAGGTAGAAACGCATCGATAGGCAACCTGAATTTTAATAAACAGGATGAATGCAGTGATTGCTTGCTACAGTTTGATGTCAGTGGTGCGGTGGATGAATTGTAACCTCTTCTTAAGCTTTTTATTTAGTGAATCTTTTAGTAAAATGTTCATAGTTCAAATTGAAATGACATAATAAATAGTGGGGTGCTATATTATTGATCAAAATCTGGATATCCCCGTATCAGATCAAGTATTTTATCCACTATTAAAAGAGATATAAATAAACCCCTGAAATTTACTCGTCGGTAATCGCATAAGATTCCTACGCGAGTGAGTTTACATAGTTGCCAATTCTATAAAGAAATTTTTTAATACATACAAACTTTTCTCAAAGACTGTCCAATAAAGAGTTGAATATTTAATTTTTTATAGCTATTATCGACCCGAGTTGTTTATCTTTCGAATTTCTAATATTAATCTAATTATTGTCATTCATCATCGCCACGGGGCTCGGGTATTAGTTTTTTTTTTTTTAATATTGAAAATAATTTATTAATTATTTAATGATCTTTCCGATGCTATTATAATTTTCGTCTTCTGTGACAAAGCGACGAGGGGAGGATTAGTGCGTAGGCTCTGAAGCAGTGACGACGGATAAAATTTGGTTACCTTCTCGACGGAGTTTCGATCAGCACTCCGCCAAAGTAATTTTAACTCATAAAGATTGTCAATTCCCGAGTCTCGAACGAAGCGTGAATTCTTTTAAAGTTAGGAGTAAACATAGTTCAAATGATTATATTAAATATTCCCGAGCCCTTTTGCGTAGTCGTTCTCATCGTCCGTGAAAGGTTTCGAACGCTGCAATCGTCGAAAGAGTGAGAGAGAGAGGGTGACGATAATGTACCGCGGCAGGGTTTTTATTTTATTAATAATATTAACGATACGATAATTTTGAAAGGGACGGCCCCCGGCGGAGGGGCGTCCGCGGTCGAGGGCGGCGCGAGGCCGGCTCGGCGGGGCAAAACATTGTACCTAGGTAATTTATTTTTCAATTCCATTATGTAATGTTTAAAAGAGATTAGAATTAAGCGGAGATAATGATTTTGTAAGTTTTATAGGTTATTATTATTACTATAAAATATAAATACAAAAATGAATAAGTTAAGTTTTGATCATATTATAATATTATCGGTTACAATATATATGTATATGAGCAGAGAAATGCGCACGACGATTGTGTTTTGTTCTCATTTTGTACATTTCTATTATCCAATGACCTGTATTTTGACTCTTCTGTGTGTTTTGAATCAAGTAACTTTTATCGTGTAATCTTAATGACGGAGGGATTTATAAGTTTATGTATATTGTTCAACTCGATACACATTCCAGTTAATGAGTTAATGACAGTCGAGCCTGATTTATTTGGGCGCGCCGGCCGAGGGGCGTCGTCCCCATCCCCCCCCGCTACCAAATTCAAACAATTCATCAAATTTCGGTGAGAGACATATGTCTTAATTATTCGGACACGACAGCAGGGTTGATGGGGGCGCCGAGAATTGGAAGTGTTTCTGTCCTCGGTCGGGGTGCGCCCTCACGGGTTTATCACAAATTATTGCCTTTTAAATGTAGTGAATAATAAAACAATTGATTATTTGTACGGGAGCATGATGACGGCATACGGCGAGTTGGCGTCGTCGTCGTCGTAATATAATAGATTTTTCACACCGACTGATCCGGTTAGATTAAAAATATACGTTGAGTGGATGCTATTTTTTTATATTTTACCAGGGAAGAGTCCTTTTTGCTGTGAAACGTCGAATATTATAATAATAAATATAATTATGTATAAATCGATAATGAGAATATCATCTGAAAAAAAAAATATGTATCAAGCAGTCTTACTATTTACTAGCGATCTTACATAAGTAGGATTTCACAAATATGGCCTTAAAATAATATTGTGCAGTGGCGCGCGGTCCGGGAACTGACGACGATTCGGAGGGAGGGGAGTTTCGAGGGAGAGGCGACGGGCCGCGCTTCTCGGGTTAACAAAAAAGTGTTTTGTGGGGAGGAACTTACCGAGAAACATGTGCTGTGGCACAACCAACTGTAGACTTTAATGGAAATATAACTACATACTTTTAAATTTTGTCATCTTTTTATTTCTCTCAACCAAACTCTTTCCCGAATCCCTATAAAAACAAGCTAATGGCAATTACTGGAAGCCTATGAATCCACACGCAATTTTACCAATAGAAAACAGATAATTTATTGATTGAGTAGGCATTTACTTGGTAGAACTCCATTATAATACGGAAAGAAAAATAACAATGTATTTTAATTCTACATAAATTATTTTAAATATTTGTTGATAGCTATTTCGGCTTACGCCTTCGTCAGAACTATGTTTAAAACGTGTATTAGAGATAGCTTATATACCCTTTGCTAGACAGGGTGCCTCCTACATAATCTCTAATCACGATCCCCCAAAATACCCAAATTATTGTTTCCCACCATTACTTTAGACCAATAAATCAAACTTATTTAAATTCTTTCATGTGACGTCGGTATGGTTTCAACAGAAAGAGATTATGTAGGAGGCACCCTGTCTAGCAAAGGGTATATAAGCTATCTCTAATACACGTTTTAAACATAGTTCTGACGAAGGCGTAAGCTGAAATAGCTATCAACAAATATTTAAAATAATTTATGTAGAATTAAAATACATTGTTATTTTTCTTTCCGTATTAGAAAACAGATAGCTATTTTTCAATAAGGATTTTTATGTTGCATGATAAAATTAAAGTTCATATACAAAATCCAGCCAAATTTGATGGTTTGAAGATAATATTGCGTATAATCAGACAATGCAGTTTGGATGTTCTTACCTGGCACATTTATCCTGCTAGTATAGCATTATACATTACTCAAAGATGGGAAGGAGTTAAGGAATGCCTTTTTGACTGGTGGTCTGCTAACAGAATCATTTTAAGAATTTTACCATTGATAAAATAAAGTACGTATAGGTACTACAAAATGTTATATACATTTGAAATAATGACAACTCAATGTATATAAATTAAACTCATTTATTTTTATCAAAAATACATATTTACACATTTCATGATTTGAACAGGGATAAAAATATATTTGCAACTGCTTTTCAAATGGCTTGACGATAGCAGGACCTTCAGCAACTCGGTTCAAACAATTGGCACATTAGTCATCCGCCAACATTGCTCAATAATAATTTATACTGACAGTTACTAGGCCTTCACCTAATTTTTATAAAAAAATCTTTTTATTTATTTGATAGGAACAAAATTTAATACAATAAAAAAGTTCATCATTATTTCACGCTTCAGTTTCTAATTGCACTTTGTCATTATTGCTAGAGTGATTCGACTGCATATGAGGGTACAGGGTCGCTTTTCCTGATGGGTATGCCATTCTTCCGGAGAACTCCAATCGCCGCATTCCTCCTCGGTTTGCATCACCACCCACGAAGATATCCAGCACGGATCTAAAAAGAAATGTTTTATTTAACTCATTAGCTACAGGGAAATCAAAACGCATACAAAAACAATGCCTATTCCGTTTAGCCAATGAGTCAACAAGATATCTCAAACACTAGCATATAATAAATTCTTTTGTGTAAAATTTGAATCACTAAGTGTCATAGACAATTAATAGACAACATAATTTCAAAAATACAACATTGGATATTACCCACCATTTCAAATAAATGGGCATTTCCATTTGATGACCCACTGTTTATGGTGTGCACATATTAATGCTTAATTACCATATTTATTAAAAGGGCCCATAAATCAAATAGACGTGTTCAGTCTATATCAAAATAGGGAATTAAAATTTTTTGAACTCTGTCAATCTTTTTTTTGTGGGCGTCATTCAGGACATTCTCACAGCGCCACTCTTTCGAGTGCATAAGTAGCGTGGTCAGTCTGTACAATACATGAAAATGTGCATTCTGGGCTGTATTGAACATACATAGAAGAATTCATAGTTCATGTATAATTCAGGCACTGCAACTGAATAGTGCAAAGGGTTGGACAATTTGGTAAGAATGAAAATCAAGCAAAACACTTAAAAAATAAGTAATTTATCATACCTCGGCGTATTATAAATGGAAGTGTGTGAAGTTGACGCGGAATGAATAATACTGGCGGGCGCTGGTGGTACTCCCGATGAGGAGGCAGGCGGTGACATGGGACTGTCGGTAGTGTTGCGAATGACGGATCCCCTCACGCTAGAATCACTTCCGTTGCCTCGATCAGAATCAGCGGATCGGCAGTCTCTGAGGCTTTGTAAAACTGTTTGGTGCCCGGGCGACACTTGGTGGCCTTGCACGAGAGTCTCCAATTCGGCCCACAGCTGCCTCCATTGCTCCTCTCGGCGGGCCCCTTTGCTCCTGAAGATTTGAAACAGAATATGTATGCATAATAAATCAAATATTGTGGCATTTTTTGCTGCATGTTGAATTTTGTTTAGTGATTCTTGGCTTCAATGATGTTACCACAACAACATCGGTTAGCAACCACTGCCTTAAAGCATAGCAACCCAATCTTGTATACTGGCAATCGGGATAAGACATATCTAAACTCATCTAACATTGCAGATCAGACAGTTTCTTGTATGCTTTTTGCACGCAACACAAACGTATCAAGAAATTTACCTGTGGCCATGAACGGGAAAGGTGAGAGGTTCTTGCCGCGCCTCTGAGGCAACGAGGGCATAAATGACTTTTTGGCAATCGGCAATCTCTTCGTCCGACAAAATTTCCTTCACCATAAGTCGTGGTAGAGGATCCACATACTGAAAAATGAACTCGATTAGTATTTATAAAAAACTAGTGGTTCTACCCAGCTTCGCTTTGCAGTAACAACAAATTTTTAATTATTCTACATATACTAGATATGTAGTTTTTTAATAAATTTATTTGAATTATATGAAATAAGAATATTTAACCACAGCCGATACGAATTCAACAAGAGTAATTAACCCTTTGAGTGGTTTATTCCTGCTATTAATATTATATAAAATTTATAGAAAAAAACCTAATTTAATCCAAAATAACTCTACTAAAGGTTAAACACTTTTTATGTTCTTCACTATGTCATCCCGATCATGGATTAAATAATAAGTGGAAATCATATGGTATTTTTAAATAAGACCCATAAAACTTACTAACAAATATTTCACTTAATTATATATTTGAAATATAAAAAGAGGAATTGAAATATTACGGTTCCGAGATTGTAAAGAAGCGTTGAGGAGAGCGTTAGAGGCCAGCAGACAGCATGCCGTGCGAGTCGGGCTTTAGATTTCGCTAAAGAACCCGCGCCCCTCAATGGTCCTAATCGATTTTGCTGCATCACTTCGCCAAAGTCTTTGATTCTGCAACAACAGTTTTTCATTTTATTCAACGGAAAATTTGAGTAATTTTTTTAAAATAAAATTGCTGACTCTGTTATTCCACTGGTTGAATAATCCATTCAACTCTTTGAGACATAATTGAGGAATAATCAGAAATCAATCTAAAGATATGTATGAAAGTGTTCAGGATTTGGGTCATTGATCACGCAACTAAATAGATGAATGGAATCTGTCATGTGAGCGGCAAATAAACCTAACCTAACCTATAGTCTGTAACACGTCCACCGGGCCCCTCGGAAACACTGGGAGGGTCTTCAAGCGCAGAGCGGCCTGCCCCCAGCCCGTGAATGAAAATCTCGCCACCGTGAGCTGCTAGTACATGGGACATCACCTTTCCTCCGCCCTTTCTGAAACAATATTGTTCACTTCGGAATAATGAATAGGCTGCATTTACAGTTCATAGAAAGTGAAAAGAACACATTTAAAACACCATTACAAGTAAAATTCAGAAATTTATAAATAATATGCTAAATAACCTAATACTGTAGGAAAATTAATAAATGTTTAAGTATAAATAATACCTGGGCATTTCAAGCATCACAGAGCGGCCGTTGAGCAAGAAATTGACGAGACAAGCCGAAGGTCTGGACGCTACATCGACAGGAGTGATCCGGTGCAAAGGTCCACAAGCGCCCCATTCCCCCCAGCTGCCTCGAGGAGTGCACCAACGGAGCGTTACCTAATCATCGAGAAATATCAGGCTATTAAGTTAGTTCTGATGATGGCGTAAGCCGAAATAGCTATCAACCATATATCATTTCATTTTTGTATAACTAAAATACATTGCTATTTTTTCACCGTGTTATAATGGAGTTCTACCAAGTAAATGCCACTTCAATCAATATATTAAGTCAGTTAGAGTATGTCAGGGTCATTCTCGAGGAAGAGAAAAATGTTGGAAGAAAACAAAGTAAAATTATACACAAACAGGTAAATCAAGTATTGCAATAAAATTATTCGTGTCATTTGTACCTCATTATAGTGAAATTATACCACATAAATGTCTTGTAGTATCATATAGAAAAATAATGCATGTCATGTATAATAAGTCATCTAAGTCATGTACAATATTTCAGAATACAGAACACTTCTGTGAATCTACTGAAATTGCAATTTACCGTTTCATAATCGGTGTCCGGATCCGTTCTCTGCTTGTCACCTGAAGCTGCTAATAGCGATGCCGGAGAGGGTCGTCCGAGATCGGCGTGTGCTGCCGCAGCGTGCAATATTTCCACATCGTAGTTGGCGCTCGAACTTGCGTTTTGTTCTTCCTAGAAAAAGAGGCGAAAGTAAAATAAACACTCGCTAGATTGGAATGAACTTTGACGAGTGTTTGGGATAGCTGGAGCAACCTTCAATTCAATGCTGAAAGTTTAGGTTATATATATATGACGGTTTCTACGACTTGTACAAGTGCTGCTTTAAAATTACAAGTCACGCCATCTTACAAAAATAAAGCTAACCATATACTGCGCATTGAAAAAATATGCTTGCAGGGAATACTAGGGGTACATTAGCTTGGCATTGTCAGGAACTTGAAGGTAAGAGAGCAGAAATCCAGCCTCATATTACATCCAAAATAATAAGGTGACAACGGAACTGGCTTGGATATATGTTGCGAATATCCCAGGGGAGTCGGAATCTTGGATGTCTCCGATGATGACCAACCAGATGGATTCGGTTGCTTTGGAAGGCCGCTGATGAGCATCTATAATCCAAGAACGTTATACCTTCATTGGTATTCCCGTAACTGTGGTGCTGGCGAGATTGTAATGAGGCATCAGCAGTCTCAGAAGGCGTGGCACCAGTCTTCCCGCACTAACGCTGTGAATTTCTACCGACAGAGAACTGCATACCTAAAATATAGAAATTGCAGTTTTAAGCATAGCAGTATAATATTGATGTTTTAAAATATTTTTTAACATCTCTCAAGGATACTATGACTAACAATTTTCTAAGAATTCAACTGCTGTCGCCAGTATTGTTAGATAGCGCTCAACAAATATTTTACACTGTGACATAATAAGCAGAATAACAGATATTAAATAAAAAAACTTTATTCCTTACCTCTCGCAACGGTTGACTGCTGACTTGAGAATCGACATTGGCAGGGAATATATTCACAATCACTAGATGGCAGTGGTGGATTCGAATCAATCTAAAAATAAATATATATTTCATCATTACACCACAAAAAAGTTGCTAGCATATCATGGGAGAAATGGAAATCAATTGGCGGGTGATAGGGAATAAAAAACTTTTTAAAAGAAAGTCGCCGTCTTACTGTTGATGAAGATTCTTGTTTTGTTGGGTCAGAACGGTGTCGACAATTTCCACGAGACTCCTCATCGATGCGTCATCGCGGGCACTGGTAATGCAAATGACACGGCATCTAAAAACAAAAAAACAACTTAGTTTCGTGTCGTTCAAATAGTAGATTGTCTGTATCTGTATCAAAAGCAATCATTTCAAGTCACCTGTTAAGAGTGTGATGCTCTTTATGAATACGCGCCTGCTGCTGAGAAGAAGGCTCCGCGAGGGCTTCGATTGCAGCGCGAAGACCAGGCACAACCGACGGACTGGTCCCTCCTGTAACGTTTGCGTTGGCCGTCCCGGGAACTCCCATTAAGCACATCGCATTGAGAATCTGAAAAAAGTATTAGAAATTGCAAACAACCGAATCTATTGCTGCAAACAATGATGACAGAATATGATTTTAAGTTAAGAAAAATATTCGGTTATTAAATTTGTTATTTTTTAACAAAAATGTACATGCGTTTCACTGAAACACCCAATCAATAAGGTCAACATTGAATCTTGGGTTTTATTTAACTCTTTGGATCAAATATAAAATTGAATTTGAACTGTTTGAATTTTGTACTTTTCCATGAGTTTTGTCGCCAACGACATGGGTTTTGCCTTTCGGCATAATCAGGCATTTCAAGTGCATGGATGTTCTTGACATGTTACTTGAACTAACAAGTCAAGTTCATCCGTGCACTTGAAATGCCTGAAGATGCCGAAAGGCGAAACCCGGTCGTTAGCGACAAAACTCATGGAAAAGTACAAAATTTAAACAATTCAAATTTGATATTGAAATTCCATCAAGCACCCTCAGTCGAAATCCTTAATTATAAAATTGAATGTTGTGGGCAAAAAATGGTAAGCGGTTTATTTTAATATTTGAGTAATTCGCTATTTATTTCTACTCTATTTTTGTACTCGATAGACACGATATTTTTTTAAGGCTATAAATTTTTTGTTTTTGCAACCTGTTTAACCCGTCACACGCGTCAACTTTTTCTGAATTATATTATTTTTCGTTTTACCCTAATAAATAGTGGGCTAAAAAATAATTGGATTGATATTGATTGCAGGCAAACACATTGAGAATATGTCATAACACTAAAAACCCGAAAGAAATACCACATGAAGCCACAGTTCATTAATTAAACAAATCTCTAACAAAAAAGCAATGCTTGTCGCCATTACGTATATGTTATCTATGATTATGACCGTCTCAAATTAAGAGCCCTGCTACGAACTCATTCGAGTGTCGTTGTCTAATCGAATCATATATTACTCACATAATTGCAAGGGCTATTCGGCTGATAAATGCGCTGCCTATTGATGTTGACATCTTCGGCAGTGAACTTGATGCTTTATTTAAAAATTATGTTTTCTTATGTAAATAATATGTTTCTGTTCTGTTTCTTATTTTTGTGTAATATTTTATGTAATCTTTATTAATTTCTCAAATGCATGGCGCATTGGCGCTTGCTGTAATGCCATGTATTTTTAATAGTTTTTTGCCAATAAATAAATAAATAAATAATAACGGAGAAACAAGTATGCAAGAGATTTATTGTTTTATCATCAGTTGAAAGTTGCTGTGGCATACGTTGAGACAGACACGCACGGGCCTTGTCTTTTCGTGTCTCAGCATATGAGATGCTCGCCTGTGCCGGGTTAGTATTATTATTTTATTTTCACAAGCAACATCGATCGCTATATTGAAATCGGTGATGTTTTCTTTTTAATTAACTGAATAGTAGATTCATCGGTGAAAGATTGAAACATGAACTGTATCCACAATATAAAACAATAAGACTTACATGAGTTAAATTTTGCTGAGTCGGATTCCACGTATTGAGAATGTTAGCTGCAACATCGCTCACCACAAATCTCACCTAAAAAATTCAATTAAAAAAATGTTAAATAAGGTTGATTATTATAAAGTTTGCCGACTCCGTGACTTAGTGGTCAACGTCGTTGGCTTCCGTAACAGACATCAAGGGTTCAAGTTCCAGTAAAAGCAATTTTTTTAATATAAAATAACTTTGATTATTCCACGTATTGTGTAACTAACTGTGACACGTGTTTCGCCTCTTTCAGAGGCATCTTCAGACTTACTATCGCAAAGTTTGCTTAAGTAATGAAGCAAGATAAATTCTAACATTTTAACATTTTAAATTATGAAATTACAAAATGGATTACGGGTTTTTTTCCTTCTAAAGGAAACAAGGAAGGGGGTGATAGAATCAAAACAATGCAATAACATAATGATACTAATAAGGTGCAATCAATCAATCAATTAGATTGGGATTTTCCCTTTTTAAGGGACGCAAGAGAGGGTTATAGTTTCGAAACAAAGCAAACAAATATATTTCTAATGACGTTAAACATTACAAACTAATAAACTATAAACTAATGAGCTGCAATCAATCAGTTAGGTTGGGTGATTACTCTATTGATTGGGAATAATGTTAATAAAGCAATTTTTTTAGTCCATTTATCGATCCTATTCGAAGGCATGGAGGTCTCTTCCACCCATCCGATCCTACATATAAGCAAGGCTTAACAAGAGCAGCTAGCTAGCCTCTAGTCCTGTCCTAGCCCTAATTCTTTCTATCCCTTCTCTCATCTAACAAAAGAGACTGAGTAACAACATGTTCTTGTAGAAAAGAAGTATGTCTAGATACCTTCATCAGGAGGTCATATGCTCCGCATTGGCAGTGGACATGGATACAAAAAAAAAAGTTTTACTTAGTTAGGAATTTAAAGGAAAGGTAACCAGGTAATTTTCTGCTAAAACTGTTAAATTTATTGCGATGTAGCTCTGATGATGGCGTGATGCCGAAACAGCTATAAATTATATTACAAAATTCTTGTAGAGCTGAACAAAATTCAGTTCTACCAAGACTGGTTCGTGGTGCAGTGGTCAACGTTGTTGGCTTCCGCGATGGACCGCCCGGGTTTGAGTAGATTATTTCAGTCAACAAATCGATTCTGATGTAAAGCAATTGGTGTTCGTGTTTTTAAAAATCCCTTCTTACCTTTCCGATCACATAAAGCGGCGCGTAGCGCGTGCGATTAGTTAACCACTAGTCTTGCCCTAGTCCTCGTATCCTTTCAATCCCTACTCTCTCCGAAAAAAAGAGGTACAGCAACTGAGTAACAATCAGTTCTCGTTGTAAACATATGTTAAGATAAACTCCGTGAGGAGTCTATATGCTCCAAGTTGGGAGCGGAAATGGTAAAAAAAAGAAAAGACAGATATACAAGCGACAAAAGTTTTAAGTTTGATCTTAACCTCACTTTTATTTATAAATTATTCATGTTATAAGAAGACATATCTGTGTAATAAGAACTAAGTGTTTACCAATTTTCCCTGAGGAAACAGATCCCACACAATCCTACAATATTCCACAGCGGCTTCTACACTGCATGTCCAAAGCGACTTTGATATAGGCGGTAATGGGACATAACCTGGACCTCTGGACTTGGACACGTCAAAATCGATATTATTCTCAGACGATATGCCAAAATATGGAGTGTGATCTAAGACAAAAATGGTTTTGTGACTCGAAGGAAACATGATTCTTCGAATTCTGTGCTAGAGTATTCATAAACGTCAAAAATTCTCCATCTAATACACGGTAAGTACGACAGCAGTGAATATAAACAAAAACATGTTTGCCAAAACAAAATAACTAAAATTAAATTATTGCCAGCTAGATAATATTTTCTAGCAAAATAGTCAATTACCGACATCCGATATCTATAATTTTCATTATGACTTTTTTAAATTTATATTTAATTATACCAAATAAAAGTTATTTGGAGATCATAAAATATTTACGGCTTTAAATAATTCCCACCACATTTTTTAAGTTGATTGGCCTAATATTAAATAGTCAATTGTAAATAAAACATTTTTAATATAAAACTAATAACATAAATAAATTATGATATTTAGAAAAAATGCATTTCTAATCAATAATCTATCAATATTTTATGGTAAATAGCTAAAATATGAATAATGTCAATTTTATGAAGTTATTTTTCAAATAATTTATCAATTATTTAAATTAATATATTTCTGAAATGAATGAATTATGAATAAGAAGCAGTGAATTGAATAAAAAGATTTCTGAAACCAAAAAAGTTGTAATAAAAATAATCTATTGAAAAATTATAAATATTACCTTTCAGTTTCTTGGGATACGAATTATTGTCGAATTCTCTAAATCATTTCAGTATCTCATATTATGTTGACAGTCATTATAAGTAATTAATTCATACCGTGCCCAAATAAATAATAAATCAACAATGATACACACTCTGAGCGTACAGCGCGGAGCAATGGACCAAAAAAATAAAATTATTGACACTAATAATAATAACAAAATGAGCCGATCGAGTCCATTGTAATGCTTGTATTTTACCACGTCTCGTTCAAAAGCATAAATAAGTAAGTTGTATAATAATATTGGCTTCACAGAACTACTGCATTTCGGCCTTTATCACACACTGTTCTGCATTTATGATACGATGATGTTAGCGAAAATAGTGGCACTGTGAGCGATATCTTCTCAGCTGCTCAGTTGGCCGAAAAGCGTCTATACGGATGGTACTTGCGGGTGGTGTCAAAAATGTTTGTGAATCACGATATGTACGATGGGAGTAAAGCATTTTCATGGCTATCAGACTTCACTGGATTGCCTATTGATTTGGTGAGTGGATTTTCATTTAATTCTGTCATTATTTTAATAAAATGCTGCAGTTTTCAATGTTCTTTCATTTTTATTATTGTCCTCTCCAAAGTGGATGCCTCGTTTATTTTGACATAAGCGGTGTAAATATGTACCTTCCTACGACAAACATTAGCGATATAGTATAGCGATTCGGTTATTAATTGTGTACTTTCATTATATCATAGCTATTTGTTGCACGAGAATCATACGTTCATTCATTGTTACGTATAATTTACACACCGTTATCGAAATATTCATTTACGGGCGTGATTTTTCTCAAATCTCCGTAAATCAGTTGTACTTATAGATTTAAAAAACCATTGTTTATTTCATGAAACATAAATATCAAGTGTGTAACGAATAAAAGTTCTTCAAATGCACGAAAATATATGCATCGCAGAAGCCCAAAAGCAACAGTTAGTCACTCCATTCATAACAACCAACAACATAGCAAGGGAAAGTGTACGTACCTATTCGTTTCGAGCACATTTCCTATACAAATATGCTTAAATAGAAGTGGAATATACCAAAATGCAAGTACCTAGAGGTTAATCCATCCTTTACCGAAAGCTGCACAAGATTGTAGTTATTAATAATTATGTACATTGCTAATGTACTTACTATTATTAAAGCGCGTTCAATTCAGATCATTGAAAAATCATCTGTGCTCTATTATTGCTATTCTAGTCGTGTAATTTTGGAACACACCTTGCGGGGCTCTTTTGGGAGATATATGTACATAAAAATACAAAATTGGATCCTTCCATTATAACTATTAATCATAACTGTCAGTTGTTGTTAAATATATGTAATCCAGTCCTTTGTTTTGGTTGAATATACACAGACAATGATTTTCGACTGTAATCAGAATTCTATTTGTATCTAGCCATCTATATTACTATTATTTATTTATTCAATTATGATGAATTTCAATTAAAACAAAATTCAAATCATTCTGTTTACAATAAAAGGCCGTGATCTGAACTGTCGAGTAGTTGTTTATATTTTGCTAATAATAATATTTACATTACTGCGTTAAACAATAAAATAAGTATTCGTACCTACTTGCTTAAAATTTTGGCAACA
The DNA here is from genome assembly GCA_028554975.1 of Himalopsyche kuldschensis. Taxonomy (NCBI): domain Eukaryota; kingdom Metazoa; phylum Arthropoda; class Insecta; order Trichoptera; family Rhyacophilidae; genus Himalopsyche; species Himalopsyche kuldschensis. The sequence continues at coordinate 8,141,139 of JAHFWI010000005.1, forward strand.
GCTGCCTACTGTCACGTGCTCTGTCCGCAAAATAGCATGCACATAATCTCGTTTTTTATATATTTTTAAAATACCGTGGGATAAGACTGTATGCTTCATGCGAATAATTTTAATTTGTCAATTGTGCAGGAGAGGGTAAAAGCTGATTATTTTGGTATTTTCAAACCGATCGGGAAAATTTCAAATAGGACTTAACGATTTTTTTGACCACCGCTGAAAAACAACGAATAAATGACAAGTGACAATACAAAATGGCGAAATTGGATTAACAGTGTAGGTTTTAGAACAACAATGGAGTTATCAAATTTTCCTAAAACGTTTTTCCGATGCACTCAAATAAGTTTAGGTTATAAATTTTTTACGTGATATGCACATTGCATGATACAACAAGATGGCATAATTAAGTCATTTTCAGCCAAAAGTGGAGTTAACAAAATTACTCTTTAAGCCATCGATATATTATTTAAATATCTACTCTTTATACCAGTGGTTTCCAATGTGAAATGGGCGTACCCCAAAAGGTTAATATTCTTTCCGCCAAGGCCTAAGGTGTACGCGGCCAAAATATTTTGTAGAACACTGGTACGAACAATGGCATTTATTTTTCTTCTTCTTTGTTTCTCTGTCATGGAAGAGTATCGTGAATCGTGACCATTATTCTGGTTGCACTGTAGAACACTGGTCAGGCCAAAATCCACTTGACTTAATCATCTGCCAGAATTGAAGCGGATGACTTGTTTTCCAGTGATTTAGTTCACCTCATTGGAAAATGTTTTATGCCTCTTTCAGCTGGCACAACGCCCAGAAATTGATTTACACTCACCGTTCCACGACGAATAGTTTGCTTGGATTCATAGTCTTATGTCAAGAATCTGCAGCATCAATACATTGATGTTGTTTCCATTACACGCTATCGTATATTTTGGCCGTACTGCCCGTACTAGTATTTGGCTTCCTTTATATCTAGGTGTGTGACCAAAAAGTTTGAAATCAGAAGGCGCGAAAACTTTCAACATTTATCGCTTCGTTTTTCAAATTCTCGACGAACTGAAATCGATAGCGTTTTAAGACGTTTGTGTTATCTTATAACATTAGGGACTGGAAGATGTTTCGAAATAAATTTAGTGCGTTGTATCACATATTTTGGAAACCACTGCTTTTAACAACTCACGAAATATAAAATGAAATCTTCCATTTCTGGATGTCACGATTGTGTGCTAAGAAATCAATTTAATATTAATTTTACATAAATTAACAATCCGGTAATAATAATAACGGTCCGGTCCGTGGCGCAGTGGTCAACGTCGTTGGCTTCCGTGCCGGACCGCCCGGGTTCGATTCCCGGTACGAGCGGATTTTTTAGTAGAGAAATCTTTTCAAAGGCATGGGTGTCTGTGTTGTTGAAAAATCCCTTCCCACCTTTCCTATCCCAAAAAGCGACGCATAGCGAGAGCGATAAGCTAACTACTAGTCCTGTCCGAGTTCTCGTATCCTTTCCATCCCCTACTCTCGTTGAAAAAAGAGAGGCTGAGCAAATGAGTAACAAGCAGCTCTCGTAGAAAAATATATGTTGAGATAAACTCTGCTCCAAGTTGGGAGCGGACATGGTTAAAAAAAAATAACAAACTTCAAAGTATTTTTTGTCGTCAATTGACATACACAGTCAGTTTTACCGCTAGGCTACGGATCCTAGCGGTAATCATAATTCTTCGAGTTTATGTCGTGGCTGGATCAATATCAAATGTTGAAAACTCTCTGTGCATGGTGGCCTTTCTCTTCGTGTTGATCTTGAATAACAATTCGTGGGTTCATCTTAACTATTCGGAATTATAGATATTTGGCGCACTGTTAAGCTATTTGCATAAAATACATCTCTCTTTTGATGTACACTAAATACATCTGTCCTAAATGCACTAAATACTAAAATACACTAATACAATATCTAAAATACACTAAATACATCTGTCTTTTGATGTACAAAAAAATATGGTGTGCTTCTGCTTTTTCAACCGCTGATCTTTCGTATTCAAATTTCGATGCAGAGTTTCCTTGCATCGGCCCCTCTATTATGTATTTATGGATCTCATTATGTCTATTTAGGTCGTTAGATGTGTTTTTGTATCAACTGGGAAGTAATATCCGATGTTCAACGAACCTAAAAACAAACCAAAGATTCAATATGAAACATAACTATCGAAAATAGTCGGTCGGTGGCTTGCTCCAAAATAATCAAAAGAAGTAATATTATTATTGCATTGAGTTTACCTGTCTGATTTATGTGTAAATTATCTATGAATAATCAATCGGGGACCTGTTTAAAAAGTTGTTCCATTTTTTGTTTTTTTCGGTTGGTATTGCCGTCGTAGTTTTTGTTGTTGTTTGAATTAAGATCATGATCCATAGATATTGTTAGTATCTGTACGAATTTCATATAGATTCAGTTCCTGTGCACAGAAATCTATTATAACTAGGGCTTGCAATTTACCGTCAAATTCCAATAACCGGTAAACGGTAAATAATTTCACTCATTACCGGTTTACCGGTTATTTACCTGGTAAATGAAACAAAACTGATAAAAATAAATAAAATAACTATATGTGGCTACTTTTACTAAAAACGGTATCCTAAAACGTAAAGAATATAAAATACGTTTCATGAAATGTACTTATATGTTTGTCCTTTTTGTTTAGCTGAGATATGGGAATGGGAGATCAGATAATCTTTTATTTGCCACACAAAGTTTGGTTAAGTTAAATTACGACGTAATATTACGATGTAATATTTGGTTTACAATTTATTAGTTTATAGAGTTTATTAAAATATTTTTTTTTGGTATAATGATTTTTCAGAATTAAAATATGCTTTCATGAAACAAATAATATCAATACAATAATTAATCACATCGGAATATATCGTTCTTCTTTCTTTTATTCGAATTATTAAGTTCCATGGCTAAAAAAGAATTAAATTTAGACATTTTATTGATTGAGTAGGCATTTACTTGGTAGAACTCCATTATAATACGGAATGAAAAATAACAATGTATTTTAGTTCTACATAAATTATTTTATTTATTTGTTGATAGCTATTTCGGCTTACGCCTTCGTCAGAACTATGTTTAAAACGTGTATTAGAGATAGCTTATATACCTTTGCTAGACAGGGTGCCCCCTACATCATCTGTTTCTGTTGAAACCATACCTACGTCACATGAAAGAATTTAAATAAGTTTGATTTATTGGTCTAAAGCAGTGGTTCTCACGTAAAATTTGGCTGTGGCCGCATTAGGAACATCAGCAGTACTACGGAAATGTCTGGTGGCCGCACCAAATTTTGTGATAAGTCTTTCTTGCCAAAAAGACCTATACATGTATGTGTTGAGTTATTTCTAACTAGCAATTCTTGATGCACAATGCAATGCATACAAAATATTTAATTTTCAGTGCCTTTGTTGACAAATTAACTTATAAAAACCCATCTTTATTAAATATCAATATGAACTATGAAGCTTCTGGTGGCCGCAGCAAAATCCTCTGGTGGCCGCATGCGGCCACCGTGGCCGCACATGAGAACCACTGGTCTAAAGTAATGGTGGGAAACAATAATTTGGGTATTTTTGGGTTATTTGATCGTGTGAAACCACTTAAAATCTGCAATGTCTAAGTGCATCTATTTTAAATTGTTTTAAGTTTATTGTTTGTTAAAGGTTTTAACAGAGGTGAACTGTTAATTGTAATCTGACCGTTAAGAATTTCATTGGACTGATTATACCTATTAAGCTATGTCTAATACACGTTTTAAACATAGTTCTGACGAAGGCGTAAGCCGAAATAGCTATCAACAAATATATAAAATAATTTATGTAGAACTAAAATACATTGTTATTTTTCTTTCCGTATTAAATTTAGACAGTTCATCAAGCATAAATGTCAATGTTATGTCGGCTGTATATAGATTTATGTTTTCACGACACAGAGCTTCTACAGCTACTTTTACTGGTCCGAGATCTTATCAAATTCGAATCCGCATCCATATCACAATAAACCTTCGTTATAATATGCCTGTATCTGTCCTTAATTCGTGATAAAATCATTTCCGGTAATTACCGATGGTGTATTTTGGCCTATTTACCGGTAAACCGGTTAACCGGTAATGCAAGCCCTAATTATAACGAATTGTTGAATGTTATGCGTATTTGTAGGAGCGAGAAAGTCGTATAGAATATTAGTAGTCACTGTTGATTATTGGGCTAGAATTATCGAACAAAAGAAAAAGTGCTACCAATATCGTGTTGTGAAATATGATTGCAAAATCGTTACGTAATAATTATACATACTGCTATGAGCTCCAGTGCAGTGCAGAGAAGAAGGAAAATGGGGATCGCTTTGTTATCGCCTAGTCAGCAGTGGGCGGCAAACTTATTCGCCAAAGAGCCAAATATGAGCATTGAAACGATGAAAAATAAAATTGGGAGCCAAATCTCTATTTTAGTTTAATACACGTTTATTATAGTTTTAGATCTTTATTAGTTATGGGCACACTGAATAAAAATCGATTTTATACTGACAAACATATAATTCAAATTTACCAATGTCGATGCCAAAAGAAGAACATTTCAAATTTTGTTAAAGTAGCATTAAGGGGTTTTTGACGAATGCTAAGGTCGCTTTGCTGTTTTTAAATTCTTGAAACCTGCTGAGAAATGCTTCCCTTATATTTTAAATGGTTGTTTTAAAATAGTTTTCATTAATATTTGAATTAGTGTATTATTTATGTCTGAGCCGCACTTAAGGGTCCAAAGAGCCGCACTTTGCCGACCACTGGCCTAGTGACAAAAAAACGATACAAAAAGTTTTTTTATTATTTTTTAACCACGTCTACCACCATGGCCAATGCTGAGGATAATAATGTTCCGTTTGTTCACTTTTAAGGAGTCCAATGTCAATACGTTGTAATAAAAATAATAACACTTTTTTAGTACTTATTCCACATTGGATATATGTATTGAGTCATGAACCGGTTTCGCTCAGCGCGAGCATTATCAACTGATAAGAAATGCTGTATTTCTGTATTTGTATTTATCATCAGTTGAGATTATTCTTGGCGATAAGCGAAACCGGTCCTGATCTCAATAAATCAAATGTGTTATTGGTCTATTGATTGAGTAGGCATTTACTTGGTAGAACTCCATTATAATACGGAAAGAAAAATAACAATGTATTTTAGTTCTACATAAATTTATGTATTAGAACTAAAATACATTGTTATTTTTTTTTCCGTGTTATTGGTCTGTTTGTTATTGGAGGACCGCAACAAAAAATATTTGACGAGAAGTGATCGTAATGTAATCGATAAAAATCTTAATTCGGAGATTTATGTGTTGATGTATGTACATATACTACTAAGTAAGTATGTGTTGTAGTCAATTGACCGATTCAACAGTTTCTTTTATATAATAGTAAAATTCCATCATTACTTTCAGCTCCGCGTCTCCCACGTACCACACTATTAGAACGTCTCTCGTATTCGGAGTTACAGTAGAACCTCGAATATCCGGACTAATTGGGGATGAAGATAGTCCGGATAATAATGAATTATTTTTCATTGAAAAAATCAATTATCGATTTCTGCTTAAAGCTAGGTTTTCGTTTCGATGCTGCCAAATCACGAATACTTTTAAGACACATACGTTGTCTTGAATAGCACTCTTCTTGACTCTCAAGCCACTTCATGGCGACATCTAGACACTTAAAAGCTACAGAATTTGTAGGACCAATATCTCCCGGTTATATCTTCTCCGTCACATTCAGCACATATTGAAAGTTGTGTTATTGCTTCCGCAATGTCTCCTCGATCATTTTCTACTGGAACTTACTAATGGTCTTTTCAAAGCATCGATATCCAATTTGACGAGACACATTTTTTTTCGTTGACATATCGGTAATATTTAAAATAAATATTTAAATCGTGATCAATTTTTCAAGAAACCAACGCGTTCAATGCGCATCGAATCTGGACGATGGCTAACCCATATTTTACACAAGACTTATTGTTAGAACAAATGCAACGATCAAAATATTAAGACTGCATTCCATCACGTACGTAAACAATTTTTGTTTATTTTGACCAATTCGGATAATTGAGGTTCCACTGTAGTTGCGTTTGCGTTTTGTCCTGATATGGCACTTTTGTTATGAAAACAGGAAAATTTTATCGCCACATATATCGAATCTAAAATCTTCTGTGACGTATTTTGTTTTCAAATATTTTTATTCATTGTCAAAACAGAAGGAAACTACGTGGTAAAACAGCTGACGCCAATGCGCCATGCACTTGACAAGCATATTTTTTAATCATATCTGCTCTTGATGGATGTGGGAGGGAATCTTATACATTACTGACTTCGATTTCTTCAAACTGAAATCGATAATTTGATTGAAAAATTTAACTGCCTGGACTGAGAATCCAAGCCATGCGCTCTGCAACCGAAGGCAACTGTGTTGTCACGCGTCCATGGACCCGACAAATCGTTATCTGACAAAAAAGTTAGGTCTATATATAATATAATCTTATATATAAAACCGAAACGGCGTATGTATGTCTGTGGGTCTGTAATTCCCTTTTGCATTGTTGGTCATTAAGTTGCCATAAAAACGAATATGAAAGAAAATATGTTTGAATTTTTATCGGCGAAGACATTTAGTCAAAATGTAATAAATTAGTCTTCTACCAACCTTTTCCCGGCTTTTATTAATATAATAATGTTTATTATTTACGTGAAGGTATTATTTGACATTTCTTTGACAGCAAATTAGATTTTTTCCTTGAATTTGGACATTTTAATGTGTCATCAAATTAAATAAAGTTTGTGATTTTATTTTAACTCTATTTTGGATGTTAGATTTTGTGATATAATTATGTCGAATGATATAACATTAAATAATTATTGGTCGCTTAGTCCGAGCGACGCCGGGTAGCAATACTAGTAATTAATATAATAAAATATAATATAATATATGAATTTCAGAATTATCCACAGTTGAATAACGGAGTTGCACTGGATTTGAGCACTTTTTTATTAAATTTATTTGACAAAGTTCTAAGATTGCCATCATTATTTCTCAGCAAGAGTTGTGAAAAAATATGCTTAAAATAAGTAATTTGAAATATTTTCTCGTGCTTATTTTGTTACAAGTTAATTTTAATCAACCTTCATTCAAACGCTCTTATCTCAAAACAGTGTCAAGAGCAGTTAGAACCTTTTCAAAGTAAGTTGTCGAAATGTATTGGTAGATAGAAGAAGAACAAAACAGAAAACTAATACACGAAGCTTCTTACCGAATATGGATGGGGGGCATCGCAACTGGCGTCTCGTATGACAGAAGTTTATGTCGCCATATTCTCAGTGTTTACCAGGGCTGTGGAGTCGGCGATTTGGCCGGAGTTGTACTCGGAGTCGGAAATTTTGCAAAGTTTGCATTTTTTATTTTTGCATATAATATGTTAAATTTGGCCATTTCCCGGATCGGTAGGGTTGATATTTAATTGAATACACATAAATAGGAAAATTAAGCCAAAATAGTGACGATATTATACTTTTTTAGTCGGAGTCGTGTTTTTGGTCAATGTTGGAGTCGGAGTCGTAGTTTTGGTAAATGCTGGAGTCGGAGTAGAACTTTTTTTAACCGACTCCACAGCCCTGCTTGATACATCGCAACTGGCGTCTCGTATGACATAAGTTTATGTCGCTATAGCGTTCTCGGCAGTGACGGCTGGTGACGGGGTGCTGGGGGTGCAAAAGGAAGATTCAACTATTTTTCCGTACTACGGAAGAGAAACAGTTGGTATTGCGAACATCTGAATTGAAAGTCCATGCTAAAGAAGTCTTTTAAAATCCAATGAATAGGAAAGAACTCTTACAAAAATGGTTGAATCTTCCATTGCAACCCCCAACACCCCGTCACCAGCCGTCACTGGTTCTCGGTGTTTACATTTGAAAATAAAATGCTCATGTCACGTCACTGCACTCTTCTTTCACTTTTTTCAACCGCTGATCTGCGCAAATAAAAATTCCAAGAAAATTTTTTCCCGAAGCTTTTAGAAATGCTTATTATATGTTTAATGAAATCGCCAATCATCTTCAATACCATCAATCTGACCAATAAATTAAACACTGAATATTTGTATTTGATGTGTAGTAGAGACTCCAATTACTCGACATCTCAACTACTCGAGTATCGAGTAGTAAAATTTCAAAATACTCGAGTATACTCGAGTAGTTTCAGATGTACAAAATATATTTTTTTAATTCGAATTTGTGTATATTTATAAATGACAAATTATTACTAATATATTTATTTATATTTATGCAACATATATTCCAACAATAATAGAGAATTAAACGACACAAATTATAAATTGGTTTTATGCTTTTTTTTGTAATTCTTGCAGTAGAAAAAACTTTCGACGATTATTACTAAAACGAGTATTACTCGAGTATTTTACAAAATACTCGAGTATCGAGTACTTGTAAAATGGACGAGTATACTCGATACTCGAATTGGAGTCTCTAATGTGTAGTCTCTTTTAAACACATTACATACTGAGACTACCGGGGCTGTCGTCTCGTTATGACAGACAGCATCGTCCACGGCGTTCGGTGAAGGAACTTAGGGACAGGATGTGACTTCAATAATTTAATAATTACTCATTAAATTATAATATGTATGTTATTTAAATATACGATAATGGCGTATAAATCCAGATTAAACGGATTTATGTTTTTGATTTTTAAGTACTCGGTTACAAGCCCGAAACCAATTCGACTCGGGCCCGCGGGGTTACCCGAGCCCGTGCAGACCTCTACCTCCAGGAGAGCCTAAATCCTGAGTGTCTTGTCTATTTACCGTATGGACTCCGTCTCCTTAGAAGACCGCTGGGATGACCTTGAATAAAACAAAGAGACATGGTAAAAAAACAATATCCACAGTCTGCACTCAAGGTCCGCCTTTCGTTCTGTATTTATTCTCAACATGTGCACTATCGGCAAACATATTCCTGGAACACAAAAACCACATAAAACTATCGCAGATGCCTTTCCATGCGCCGCAGGGAACTCTTGCCAAAATTCGAAACTGAAATCGCATTAGATTTCTTGCGAATCGAATAACACAGGGACTCCCAACCTAATTGGACCCGAGAGCGCTTTTAACCTGTTACCAGCTACGACTTTTTCAAAAATTAAAAAAAGACAATACCATAAAACTACTTACGTTATTTAAGGGCTTAGATGTCTTATGAAAGCAATCCCATGTTAATTACCATACCACATGGCTTTTAGAGCGTATTTACGAATCCTCGATAAGGGTTGTCACACACAGGATGTGTGATTGGATATCATAAAATGAAATTTTATTAAAATTTTCTTGTGATTTTATGAATGATTTATATTTATTCAATAGGTTTGAAACATATATACATGCAAAATAATATTTACGTTGATATTGTGAATATTGTATCAAAGGTTTTGACAGCCCTGATACCCCTATACACTTTTTGTTGAATAATCGGCGGACGCCACCTCTTTTTTCTAATGATATTATAAAAAAGATAATGATTTTTTTCAATCATGCCCGCTCCTAACATGGAGCATTTGAACTCTTTGCGGCAATTATCTTAAAATATGTTCTTTTCTACAAGAACTATTTGTTGCTCAGTTGCTCAACCTCTCTTTTTTTGAATTAAATGATAACTCGTTTAAAAGATTATCTGTGTCAATTTTTCCTTGCTGTGCCTTTTCTTGAACACAACCTGCAAAACATGAAGCTATTCATATTGTATTAAATTGGCAAATAAAAGGTTTGATAATAAAGAAGACCATTGGATAGTTGTAATCTGCAGAAATCTCTCTTCAAACTGTTTTTGAAGCACTTGAATGTGTATGACGTTCAATTCACTGTTATCTACCATTTCTTTCATACATATTTGTGAAATGAACGAGAGACTTCACCTGTCGATGTGATATCCACAAAACTAATTTTGCAAAAATGTTAAGTTAAAAGCAGGGCTGTGGAGTCGGTAAAAGTTCGACTCCAGCATTTACCAAAACAACTAGGGCTGTGGAGTCGGTAAAAAAAAGTTCGACTCCGACTCTAACATTGACCAAAAACATGACTCCGACTAAAAAAGGTTAATGTCGTCACCTTTTTTGCCTACTTTTCTTATTTATGTGTATTTATTTAAATATCAACTCTACCAATCCGGCCAATAGCCAAATTTGACATATTATATGCTAAAATAATAAGTTCAAACTTTTCAAAATTTCCGACTCCGACTCCGGCCAAAAATCCCCGACTCCACAGCCCTGAAAACAACGACTCCGACTCCAACATTTACCAAAAACACGACGAAACCAAAGTTTTTGCCTAATTTTCCTATTTATGTGTATTCAATTAAATATCAACCCTACCAATCCGGCCAATAGCCAAATTTGACATATTATATCCAAAAATATAAAGTTGGGAATTCCTGGAAAAACATATTGCATTATTTCTGCTTTTGCCATAATCAGCTCGGAAGCGTGCCAAAAGTTTGCCGGAGGAGATGGATGGGATGTGCGTGGAACAAACTATAATTTTACCGAGTGGGTGAACGGAGCGCCGACATCTCTTGAATTAATCCAATAAACTTGTACACAAATGATGCTAATCAAGGGTATTCATGCATTCGGGGGTAAACGTAACACATAATACAATATACAGTCGGCTCATCTCGCAAAACCCGTACTGCCTATCTGTGAGATGTCTTAATCTATCTGCTCCCTATTCGGAGTATTCTGTCTCCCGAACTCTTTGGGCCCTCTGAAAATGTGTGGCAACCGTTTCATGTACAGTGGTGTCGTTGTAAATAAATAGGTACCAGGTCGGTCATTGATTTCTTTCCTTTTTTAAATATCCGTCCGAAGTTAAAAAAACCACAAGTTTTTCACAATTAAATCATTGAAAAATGAATACTCATGTGTTTCCTTGAAATTTAATTTTCAATTCAAAAAGGTTGCAGGGTGGCGCCCTGGCTCATTTTCAGGTGCCAAGTCGCTTACCTGGCCCCGCTACACCACTGGTCACGTTTCCGAGGGTTTTTAAAATAATTAAATTAATTCGCCAATTACTACAATTTAAATATAAGTATTTTTTAAACCGTCGCCGTGACGTTTACGGTAGGGGTCACCAGACTTTTTGAGAAACGGGCCGGATCGAAATTATTAAAAACATGGCGGGCCGGTCGACAAATAAATTCGTGTTGGAATCCAGTTAGAATATTAATTTATATGATTATATAATCATTATGCTTACTTTATGCTTATCCCAATTGATAAATTGAAACACATGTCGTATTGTAAAATCACAATAAAATCTTAAATTTCTTGGTAAATTAATGTTTTCTATATAAATAATTTATACAAAAATTCCAAATTTTTAGGAGGGCCGGATGATAATTTTTAGGGGACCGGATCCGGCCCGCGGGCCGTAGTCTGGTGACCGATGGTTAACGGATGGGCGTGGCTTAACGCACTACAAATCATTAGACGACACGCGTTAAATCTGCTGCAGTATCGTTGTTTAAAAGAGATGTAACGATGTAATTTATGTGCATGTACATGTAACTGTAAGGTTGACAAGGGCGCCACGTAAATAATTGTTTATTTACACATTTATATTACGGTCCCAGAGAGACAGAGAGACCTAACTCAGTATTCTCTACAGTTCAGGAATGCAAAAAAACAGTTTTCAAAAAATGCTTCTGATTTTTTCCTTAAATATTAAATAGTAATTTATTGTATAGAGTTGTTTTAAGATTAAAAGGAGCTATGCACAAGAACGTGTAATATTGAAAATGAAGCTGTCGGTGGTCGCACATGAGAACCACTGATCTAGAGGCATCCATTACCATTACCGGAAACTAGCAAACATCGAGTTGCGTTTCTTTTGCCATAAAGGGATGGATATACAAGATGTAAATGATTAACAAGAGACAAGAATTTTAGAAAGCTATTTATTTACATGGAAAATAAGTTATATGTAGGCTTTATTGTATATAAAGGGTATTTCAATAGGGACGGGACGCTCAAAATATGTTACTTTGTCCTGCTGAGTAGATTATTCATTGTTTAGTGGCCAAATTTGAGTCAACCAGTTTGGTAAATAATCGGCCAACACCTTACCTGTACGTCATCAAAATACAATATCGGGTGAAAACATTGCTGCTGTGTGTGAAAGTGTACAGGAAAACCCAAGGCAGCTTATTTCTCATTGTTCACAAGAACTTGGCTTTTCTGCGACTTCAACTTGGCGAATTTTGAATCGGGCCTTATGTCTGCACCCGTATAAAATCCAACTAACCGAGGAACTTCAGGTAAACGACCGCAGACGACGCGTGATTGGGTTCTGGAGCAGTTGGAAGTTTACCCAAATTTGTCAAAAAGTCAACTTTAGCGACATGGCCCATTTTATAATGAATGGATATTGGCAGATATTTGATGCTATATTCCATATTTAATGCCGTAAAATATACTTACAAATGAAATTAAAATTTAGTCGAAATCTCACAACTTGTTTTATTTACATTTCAAAACTAAGCGTCCTTATAAAAAGACCCTTTACTATATATTCAACAAATTACTGTTACATGGAAACGTATTGATACTGTACATGTTATTGACGTGTTTGCGCAAACGTTCCTCGTCTCCCTCAATCTTGAACTTCACAAAGTTTCTGCGTTAAACTACGACACCAATAAGAAGTACTGAATTTCGAATAGATTAATTTGCTATCACCACTACTGTAGTGTTGTAAATACCGCTGTAGTTAAGTTTCTAAGAAATACAATATAATATAAATGCGAAGGAGTGTGACTACATTCAGGTCACGTTTGCATTTGAAGGAAATGATCACATCACTTGAGTGTGCCATGCCTTTTTTTTAATTCTTACGTTTTCCTCGTTAAATTATTATGCGGTGATGCAATGCGAGCGCTTATATCTGACAGCATTTATAAATATTGAAATATATAAATATTCTGTGTAGGTATTTATAATCAAGCAAGAAAAAAAACAACATCGGATGTTCAGCGATGATGTCACCGCGTGTGATTCCCTAGCGAAATATTATCTCGAGCGCGGGTTGACAACCGACGGTCCGCGAAACAACGCCGATAGAATTTAGTGGATATAAGCGATGGTTGTGCTGTAATAATAATAAGATAGAATGTAGCAAGGTGCACTGTTTTGTTTTTCTTTATTTTGAAAAAAATGCATTTTTCATAATGAATATATCTGTGTTATTTTTTTAAAAATCCGCAATGTTAATGGAATGAAAGTTAATGACGATTTTGGATAAAAGCCCAACACCTAGTTAATCACATTTGCTACGGGAGACGAGAAACGTCGTTTCTCTAAATGTCTATTTTCCCCGTTGCCAATGTGTTAATGCAGAATTTTGGTTTTTTTCCTTACCCCTTTACACTCCTCAATATAAATATTATTTATGACGAGTTACAAACTTTTACTGGGTACACAATCCAATAAATACATCTATTGAAGAAAGCATTATTTAAAATTAATAATAAAAAAATCCAACTAAGTTTCTCAGTGACGAGTGCAGGGCATGACATTTCGAGCGAGACTCGACATAGGAACCAAACAATTGAAAGTAGTTAGCTATCAAATAGTACTGAGCGACCATTTTTTGGCATGGCAATAAGTAAAGATTGCTGCCTTTACTTATATGTAATTTTTGTAACAAAGAATGCCTGTATTTTTGTTCATACGATGTTCTACATTTCTGCATTCATTGGTTATATTGCCAATTTTTCCAACTTATCTGCCTCATTTAGTATGTTACTTTTATGGTAACAGTAAGCCCAAGTGAAACTCGTTTTTTTTAATTTTTCGGCCCTTGGGGTCCGAAATGTTGACTATATCTGATTCGGAGCCATGAAAGTGTCTTTTTTATCTATCGTTACGCTATAATATTAGTTCTACAGCTGGCCGAAGTGTGTCAAATTGAGTTTTTTCTTCTTTATTTGTGTTCACAGTTTCGCAGTGAGTGTAGCGCTCGGGTTCAACACACTGTTTCCTTTGTACGCTCAGCGTTAAGAGCTGTTAAAACCAGGGTTTGCACCTCCCGCTGCATGTGTCCGATACCGGATCTTCGAAAATTCATTCTCGGGGTTTTAAAAACGGAATTAAAAAATAAAACTCCGTGACGAGTCCATATGGTCTAGGCTTGAAGCGGACTCGTGTTAGTGTTTATTTAAAAATATATTTTGAAGACTATTTTCAGTATTTTTTGTCCGTGAATATATGAATTTTTGTAGTTTTTTTTAGTTGATTCATCAGAAAGGGAAACAAAATTAAATGAATCTTATTCCTTCACTCCTACAATTCGACCTACTATGTCGACTTCGAGTGCTGCTCGAGATTGTAATACTTGGTTGGGATTTTTGTTGTTATTAATTTGTAAGTATACTTATTTCAAAAACAGTCTATTTGATTATGTGTCTTAGTTAAAGTTTGAAACGTGTCGTACTGTGGTATATTATTCGGTATTTCGTTTTACCATGCTTATAAATACGCAAACCCTGCGATATTCATCAATTTTTGTCGAGTTGCTGTCGGAAAAAAATAATATATTGAGGAGTGTTTTAAAACAATCGTTGTATTTATAAAAGAGTCCGATTTTTACCACTCTGATCTAGTTTTTCAATATTGTTGTACAAAAAATATGATGTTTTAATAAGGTTCTTAAATTATTGCGATGAGAGAAAAATATTAAATTTTTAATCGCGGGATAAAAAAACAGCCGGGATCTGGGTTTGCATTCCCTACACAAGACACACAATGGTTTAATCGTTGTTTTCAAAGAGCGTGCAATCCGGAATTTACTGTTATTTATAATAAAAAAAATTGACACAATTGTCACATGTGTGCGAAAATAGCAGTCATGCGAGTTTCGCCCTCGTGGTGTTAACCAAGTTAGTAAATGTATATTTAGATTAGCTCGCATGCGATTCGGTTCCTACTTGTACACTTTACTGTGTTTGGAGAACGAGATGCGCGGCCAAGAATTTTATTATGGAAATCTTAATGTTTTTGCTATTTATGTTCTTCTGCGCACATTCGATTGTCGTTTGATTTTTTTTGCTATGTTCACGTTACTTTAATTTCGATAATTGGTTTGGTTTCGGTTGTTTAGCGAAAGACGCAGGTTAAACCAAATGCTTTTTAGCTTTTAGATATTTTACACTTTTACCTCGTTGGCCGTTGCCTTCCGTGACGGACTTCACCGGATCGAGCCCCAGTACGAGGAAAATCTTAAACTTAACGCAGTTAAACTTTTTATTCATGCATATACATAACATGTTAAATATGAAAAATTTGGCCGGTTTGGTTGGTTGATACGTACATGGGAAATATCGGAAAAAACATGATTCAATTAAACTTTATTTAGTCGGAACCGGAGTCGTATTTTTGGTCATTACCGGAGTCGTGTTTTTTAACGACTCCACAGCCTTAGTCTAAAAATTCCTTTCCACAAAACCGAACATTGGAGATATAAGCGGTGTATATGTAACACCGAATATACTAAATAGACTTTTACATGAAATGGGCAAAATTTTGCATAATTCGTGAAAAGCCCAATACATAATTCATGAATTATGAAAATTATCTGCAGAGTGCGTGAATTCGTCAGAATATGGAATTCTGAAACTGTCAAAATGACAGCAGAAAAAGTAATTTTAATACGGATGGTTTTATTAGGATGGGGGACGGTTTCAGGCTTAGGTTGTGTCATTAATTGGACATGTAAAAGACACTACGAGAGCGACTAGCCCAACCTCTAGTCTTGCCCAAGCCCTATTCTTTCTTCCCTACTCTAATCAAACCGAAGAGGTTGAGGAACTGAGGAGTAAACAGTTACTAGAAAAGCTTTTATTCAGATAAGCTACATACACCAGATTTGGTTATTTTTTATGATTGACACTACACTGAATTAAAAGTAAACACACCGATATCTCAAGTCGATAAGATTTTTTTTCGAACATGATTCTGTCGTCGGTTTGCTGTTGACTATCTGAATTGATAACAATCAATCAACGATAAGATAAAGATTGTCGAAGATTATGTATTTGACAAAACTTTTAGAATAGAATTTGCTTCCAATGAGATATTTCGTTTTTTTTTATAATAATTTAACAAATGAACAAAATTACAAAGGTATATGATTTGAAGATTTGTTTTATTGGGTCCGTGGTCGAGTGTTAACTCCGTTGGTTCGGTTCCGAGCTCACGTTTACAAAGAGATGGATGTCGGTGTTGTCTTAAATTCTCATCCACACCCATCCGATTTAAAAAAAAAAAGTACCGACAGCGATAAGCCAACTACGAGTCATTTCCGAGTACAATAGTTTCTATACAAACTCTTTCCGAAAAAGAGAGTAACGCTCCACATTGGGAGTGCATGCACGCTGGCTGCTAAAATGTGTTAAAAATTCCGTAATTTAATGACATCCGGTGACACTTTTGACAGAAAATTTTATCATGATGCATAAGCGAACCGTGTTACGTTACCACTCGGTCACGTGACCGTGTCACCGTGAACAACGTCAACACACAGTCGGCTTATTGGTTGAATTTGCATTTATTTGTTGGTACTCCATTATAATACGAAGAAAAATAGCACTAAAATTGAAATTGTAGAACTAAAATACTTACAGCCAAAAGTGAAATCATTGAAAATATAAGTTGCAACAGGCGATTGTAGCACGATTAAAAAATAGCAGTGTTTTTTTTGTTCTAAAATAGTTCTACAAAAAAATTTGTACATCTAAAATACAAACAACAAATGATGAAAACCTTATAAGTTGCAGCAGCCGATCGTATTGCGGTGAAAAAATTGCAATGTATATTAGTTCTACAAAAAGTTCTACAAAAAATGTACAACTAAGATACACTGCTATTTTTTCACCGTTCCTAAATCTGCTGTTTGCGAATAATGTTTTCAAGGTTTTCACCTTTGGATATGTGGTGTATTGACAATACACACGTAGAGATAAGAAAAATTGCATTTTATTTTATCGCTTATCATTATTATTGTGAAAAATAAAAACAATTATGTTTTGTTTGTAATTGGTTATAATATCAACGCTGTTTAACATGCCACAGTATCTTAGGTAGACTTGGAGATCGGCTGTGGGTCATCAGATTTTACAGTGACCATAAAGTCATGTTGGAAATCGATATCTCAGAAAAACACAGCACCGTTAAATGGGGTTACTTTGCCTAAAATGGGGTATCTTTGCCTGGTCAAAAATGTGACATAAGAAGCAATTTATAATATTAGGTAATCCCGGAATTAATGTCGTTTTTTACAGTAAAACTCAAATTTGACTTTTTAAATTGTTTTTTTTTAACAAAGTTAAAACCAGTGTTGTCAATGACTCTTTGCCATCAATTTCCAAGATCTAAAATTCATTTCTCATAAAAGGTCTTTGGTTAACATTCGAAGAACTCCGAGAGACCTGATATTAGTGCTTCAATATTGTTGAATGTTTTGTTCCTTAATTGCGTTTCTAAACAACGAAACAAGTAATAGTCACTTGGTGCCAAGTCCGGTGAATAGGGCGGATGCAATAAAACCAAGGTGCTGGATTTTTTTTCTTGAAATATCGGCAAGGTGCGGACGGACATTGTCATGTTGAAGACATACAGGCAACAGACCCAAACACACTGAGTCAAAGTTGAATATTAAAAAAAAGACACTAATTCCGGGATTACTTAATATAAAGTGCTCCCAGCATAGCACCTTTGCAAAAACCACATGAGATATTGATGTATACATTCAAGCAATTACATTGTGAGCAGTTTAAGATAAAAATGGACAAGGCAAAGATACCCATCGCAAGGCAATCCGACCCCATTCGACAGTAATATATATATATTTTTTTAGACCGCGTCTGCATAGAGTTTTAATTATTTGAATTCATTATAGAGCAAGAATTAAAATTGAAGGCACATATTTTATATAGAGCTGCTTTCTTATCTAGTCCGCTCCCAATTTGAAGGCTATGGAGGTGAAGCTGCTCAACAGGACATATCGACTTTAGGAAGGCAAAAGGACGTAACCCTCGTTTCTTTTTCAATGTCGACTTTTTCAATAATCGCAATGCACACAACTTAATACAAGATCCATCAGAATGATGGAAGCTGCATCTTCCAGCACTGTCTCATCTTTACACCGCTGTTCCATTGCATCGACTCAATGGCAAATGGACGTAACCATCTATTTTTTCAATAAACAACATGTCTATCTATAATATGAAACGCGTTCTCTCAAAAGGTTGAAGGAAAGGAAGGGTGAAATTTAGCTTTTAAGTTTGACAAAGTAACATAAATCACGAACACAATTTGTTTTGTATGAGTTACGTCCTTTCCCATTTCTACAGTCGATACTTTTCGTTAGCAAATTGTGTTACCTGTGACGCAACGCACCTCGGTCGTTCCAGTCTAAACCACATTTTCTTAGTTTGGTGTAGGTTACACCATTTTGATTGTACTGTCGATATGAATGTGACCAGAGAGGTCTTGATGTTCTTGCTGTTAATGGCCAGTTTTGGATGGAATGAATATACCTGAGCACGTTTTTTCGGTTCAGTTACGAGGGGCTACTGCTTCGAATCCTCAAGTATAACATGTATTCGTTTCAATGTTACGCCCTTTGTATAAAAAATAAACATGCTGTGTTCCGCAGAGCTTCGTATAATGTACCGCAGAACAGCGGAACAGTGGTTTGGTCATTATTACCTACAATGATTTTTGACGAATAATCCAATATCACACGAGTTCTTGCCGGGTGACAAGTTAGTGTTCTTGACCCCAGGTAATTGTGGTTAGTTATGCCAAGAAAGTTAATAATAAAATATTCAAAATTAAGCTAAAGTTTCGCTACAAAAATGCAGCAACATTATTAATGCTATTTGATAACAGTTTTAAGATAAGGTTATACAATAAAACCACACTGTATTGAAACAATACATAGATTTTGTTTTCTAAGGATACATTAGTAATGATGATCAATGTTCCCTCGAAGCCGAGCAGGCCAATCCAACAAATGCGCGGCATCATTTTAATCTTTTTGTTAACATGAATATGTCATATTTGATATCAACATTGTTTCACAAATAAAAACAAAACATAAACAGAATGCAGTCGCTAATATGATTGACATGGTTATGCTTCTCTATTGTGTGAACCTTTTAGATATTTTAAGCAATATTTATGGATGGGGTCGATAAATTCATCAACTATTGGAGTGCGCGACAGCCTGGTAAGAGTGCGCGGGTGGTATTAAACCCCTGCGCGGCCTTTGATGATGATGCACTGTAATGTTATTGGTGAAATGGTGCACTGATCCCCAATTTATATTAAAGCAATATCAAAATAAATTAACCAATTTAAAACAACATGCCTATTCCCATACAAATATCGCAGGAGGTGATAATTCACATATGCTCCGCAGATTGTGCTAACTTTAAAATACGTTTGTCAAAGTTAGCCGATGACGCATGAGGTGCATACTCTGTAATCTTGCAAACAGCGTTGAAACAGTTGGCAAAAAAGATGTTGAGATCTTCTTGTCTGATATATTGTTACGTTCAGTGAAGGTTTATTCGTTTCAAATTTGAATCAGTAAATTTGTCATTGCATCCGGTCCAGTGGAGGCTGGGTGAAATACCACGTATCTCACGCAGTCAGGGCGTAAAAGAGTAAGTTATATTTAGAGCGAGGCGGCTGTGCGTATACATCCAAGGTAACGCCGCGCCGAGATGTCGCTTTTACAAACTTTAATTTTTTTTCTATATTGAATCGCTATAGATTTCAATATAGAGTATAATTAGACTGAATTTACTTCTGATATCGGCTTAAACTCATAGACTGAGGTGATAATTAGATCGTTCGAGAGAGTGCTGATGTCTTAAAAAACAATACGGTATCACTTTGTATATCAAACTCTATGGTCGGTTCTCCCCAAGTCGGTTAGTGCTCCTCCGTCCACTTGTTTCCTCTATTTCCGTTTGGCGCCCTGGTCACCCTTTCGATGACTGCGCGCACGGGCGGGCCGAAGACATGTGACATTCGACGAGGTGTGGGTGGCCAACCAACACACGCAAACAAACACAATGATAATTGAATGCCACTTGATACTAATAAAAAGCAGACGTCACGCATCTCTCGACGCTCGCGCAATGTGCACATAATGGACGCCCGAACGGTGTGCGGGCATTTAACGCGAATAATAAAAAAAAAACAACAACGCACTCGTCCGGATGAAATGCGGGCCCTTTACTTTCACCCCCACAACTCTAGCCCCCCCCCCCCCACTCCAAGATGCACGGACACTTCCTATTTCATCGCATGATGATTCGATTTGTTTGTTTGTTTTCTACGCGTGCGTCTTGCCGAATAGCAGTGATATTTTATTTGACCCACCAAACGTTAGCTGTTTTAGATAAATAGCATTTACGTGGAAAAAACCAAAGTGAAGCGTATTCATCATGTTCAAATTTTTCGCGTTCTTAAAATGGTTGTAAAAAATATTTGTTTATGTCAATGTTTGCCAAAGTGTGGCACGCGTAACCCCCTGGGGAACGCTCAGCACCTGCATTATTTTGTTTATGTTCTATAACTTTTTGTTATTAACCGTTTGCACTTCTCGATATATTATTTTTTTCCTTCCATCAACTTAACTTCTCAATAGATTTGAGAAATTGATTAATATCAGTGTTTTCGTATTTATTGGCATGGTAAAACGAAATACAGAAAAATACACATTATGATATGTGACAAACCTTAACTTAGGCACAAAATCCAATGTTTACGGTTTTTGAAATGAGGATAATTTAAAATTAATAAAAAATAACTTTCCAACCAAGTTTTACAACGTCGGACTTGGTTGGAAAGTAATAAGAGTTGCAGGTGTTAGAATATATGCGATTTTTTGGCGAGGGTCACTCTGTGATGAAAAATAAAATATAGAAAGGGTACATAGATGTCGAATGTTTGGGAAACATTACATTGTATATAAATAAACAATGCAAATTCAGGCAACCAACCTGTTGACACACGGTATGATTACTTTTTTATAAAGATACGAGCTATTATTTTCACTACATATATCTTAAAATATAATATAAAGCTTTAATATTTTTCAATTGACATGTTAAAAAAACAGTTGACGCAAAAAATTTTACCGAATTCCATATTCAAATTGTTTATCGAATCGACCATGTTTTTTTTGTTGTTATTGAAAATTCAGAATGCTTCCCTTAAATAATAACACATATTATGTCAATGTCTTTGGTTTGGATTGCGGAGATCGCGGGTTCGAATTCCAGTACGGGTAGTTTCATAAATTGATGTATCGTTTTCCGTTCGATAGCATGGATGTCTTTGCTGTCATAAATATGGTTGTCTGTAAAGTCGGTTTACGCACGATAGTTTAACATGACAACGTCATAAGAAAACATTGATGAAATGATTGCATACTTTTATGAATAAAATGGAATCATTTTTATTGAATTATCATTATTTTGTATGGATACGAAGAAGGAGTGAAATGAAATCTAAATAATTTATTGTTTATTCAAAGTATATTTGTTATACGTTAATCAGATTTTTAATATGCAAGAATTAATTACCTTTATTGCCGCAATTGTTGTTGTAATATAAACAATGAAAACCACATTAACATTTCACTTCACTTTATAAACAGTTGTAAACAGATCACGTGTAGGTACTGTAGGTGTATAAGTTGTGTGCTGCCGCTGTCTCTTTTCTACTCAGACGCATCGACCAATCGAGTGGAAGAGAGATATTTGCGGCACAATCCGAACGGTAGGCCGATCGTGCCTCTCTATCGCGCTCATGTTTTTTCGTGCGTGCAGCGGGCGTTCATCGATTTATAAGACGTTGTCACGTCAAAATGCCCTTCCACCCATCCAATCTGTTCATGTTCTAGCACTATTCTTAAAACTCTACCGTCTCATAAGAAGAGACGGTTGTACTACAATTTTCAATTCAATACTTTGTTCATAGCAATTTTGGCCTTACACCGCCTCAGTGAGTATTACTTGTTTTGGCCGTAGCCTTGAAAAAGCCATTGAAAAGTTTGATCTTTTTATGTATGCATATCACATGTAAAATTTGCCTATGGGTCAAATTGGTTTCTTGATTTAACACTTTACGGGCCTTTTTAATTACTGTAGTAATTATGCACAAATGTGTGCACACCGTATACAATGGGTAATAAATACACATAAATAGGATGGGTAAGAAGAAAACGAGACAAAATTAAACTTTTTTTTAGTTTGAGTCATGTTTTTATTGACGACTCCACAGCCCTGAAAAACACACACTATTTCGTACTACTTCCACATAGTAA
Organism: Himalopsyche kuldschensis; assembly: GCA_028554975.1. NCBI lineage: Eukaryota > Metazoa > Arthropoda > Insecta > Trichoptera > Rhyacophilidae > Himalopsyche > Himalopsyche kuldschensis. Next base: position 8,163,634 of record JAHFWI010000005.1, read on the forward strand.
ATTGTGATAAAGATCAGGACCGGTTTCGCTAATCTTTAGCATTGTCAACTGAACTGCACTTCTGTAGTACTGAAATGTGTTTTTTTTTAAATACTGCCTTTCCTACCAAGAAGTGTTAGTTAACACCTTTAAAAACATTTTTATTTGTAATGTCATATAATCTCGAGTTTTCTTGTGGGATCTTATATGGTATATTTGCAATGCCATTAAAAAAAACCTTTTTTAAAATAATTATCAGCTTACGATTTATTAATAACAATAACGGTTTAAAAATTTACTCTCTTTACACTGTCGTCGTCTCCCTCGGTCACAAAATCTAGATCTCTTTATTAAATACATTCGGATATTTGAAAAGTAGTAGAGGGTATTTATTTCAGCCGGCGCTCTTAGAACGCAGCCAAACCGGTTTCGCTCAAAATATCGTACGATCCAACCGGTTATTGGCTGCGCGGTTCGTTTTTCGGTTCCCAGATAGGCGTGTTTCTTTCCTGTATTATTTCTCTCGATTCTTTAAACTTAGAGAATTAATCTTTCTCCCGTTGCGGGGATTACTTAACATTCTTTCAATGAGGCGAACGGCGATTATCGTGTGCGCATATCATCAGTGGCGGCTCGTCCATACGCACTGCAGAACTCAAACAGCACATGCCAGGTCCATCGTCGCCCTTTTATTTTGTACGTAATAAGGGGCTGGCTTGTCCGCTCTCTTATCTCTGTGTTCCTGACAAAGTCAACTTCTGATATTCGACGCAAGCATCTGTTTTAAAATCACAGTTACTGATCAATTTTAGTGTTTGATGTGGCTCTAATTTTATTACTTGATATTTTTCGTCCTCTAAATTCCTTGTATCGACAGTGATTTTGTATTCGTTGCTAGCATCAATGCATAACGCAGCAAACGATTTATTTTCCACGAGCATCCGGTGTTCCGAAGATAACACGGGCAAGTACACGAAATATCAAGATTTTATGAATAATAATTCGTTTGTGCTTGGTAAATAAATTAATCCAAAAATTTCAGGAGTACACTCTGACTTCTTCACAGTCAACAGTTCACTCGAGTGTACGGGAGCCGTTGATAATAAATAAATTTTCTCCCCTCTGAAATAAGAATCCACCTTCCGCACTTAGCCCACGCGTTCAGTCTTTATCAAATTGGGGAATTAAAAATTTTCGAACTCTGTATGTTTTCTTATCCCGGCGCTCACCTGGTATTGAAAACCCCTCTCAAATGAAAATATTAATGTTCGTTTGTTTTAAAAAAAAAACGATCCAAGAATGATGGTCGGTGCATATTTACACGAAGTATTTATGTCACGTCAGCACAACATAAAATGGCCGATCCTTGTTTAGAATTATTGCACTGTCAAAGCGATCGGTGTTTGCCACGAGTCCATCATCGCTTTTTAATGACAATCAATGTTGAGTAGGCGCATATCGTTAAATAGAAAATTAATTGCCCTGCAGCCAATAGGACAGCGTGACAGGTACATAGACAATTAAAGGTGATTGAATAATTGCATCGGATTCTGCGCAGTTTCCACCTGGCAGACACAGTAACTTAACCATCATGTTGATGTATTTACGATTAATTATCAATTGATTAATTCGATTAATCCTTATCCATCAAGTCTGCACTTACACTCGCTTAGCCTAGCCCCAGTTAGTTGAGCTGAAAAATATGAGTTAAAAAATATTTGGCGCATTACCATTAGCTTTAATGCCATACAGTGGCGGCTGGCGACAGAGTATTAGGGAGTACAAAAAAAGATTCAACTATTTTTCCGTACTACGGACAGCCAAAAATTCATAAGACTGGCACTCCGTTGGTACCCACCAGGACGCTAATCACATCCTATGGAACTGCCCCCAAATGAATTCCGAACGAGCAGAACTGTTTGCTGTGGTCCGTCCTCACACGAGCCCAATAGAACACGCTGACTTGATTGCAACTAAGGCTAACTTCATTGCATTTGAAAAATTTGCAAATTTATTCGGGGATCGACATAATCTCGATTCTTCACTAGAGTCAATATACTCGTCTAACACGACGGGCTCTCAGTATACGGATTATAAACAGGATACTCTTTATCAAAACGAATTCAGTGGCTGAGCTAGTCACTCCAATTTATTTTATTATTATTTTCTATTTTAAAGCACTTTAGTGCATGGTTCAAAATCAGTCCCGTGCAGATCTGCTCGGGCCATGAATGTGAGGGGTAAATTCCTTTTTCTAAGACGATAGCGTTGTGAAAGGCGGCCATGAAACATTGGCTGCATATACACAACGGGTGGTGGTGGGAAAAACCAACTCCGTTGGTATTGCGACCATCTGAATTGAAAGTCCATGTTATAGAAGTGTTTTAAAATCCAATGAATAGGAAAGAACTCTTGTAAAAATAGTTGAATCTTTTTTTGTACTCCCTAATACTCTGTCACCAGCCGCCATATATATATATTTTATAAAAATATTAATCAATAATAAAACATTTTTTGTCGCTATGTACTAATTCCACATAATATTTATTAGATCATAGCGAGAGTTATTAACTTATCAGTTCAATTCATCAGTTGATAATGCCCGCTATTCGTAAATATATTCCCTTACGAGATGACTGAAAAAATCTGCTCGCACTGGGACTCGAACCCGGGCGGTACGTTGCGAAAGCCAACTGCACCACTGAGACGGCTAAACAGCTGGACATTTTACTTTAACAAAAAAAAAATACTTATTCCACAATAAATTAATAAGATCAGGACCGGCTTACTAAAAATATTTTATTATTTTTATTATAATGCCATTCCACCAAGTATTGACAGTGAACATCTTACAATTGAAATTTATATGACGTTTCAAATTAACCGTTTATGTAGTATGGCTTGTGGGTTGACGCACCTTTGCAGTTCCGGTCAAAACCACTCGAAAAGACCGTATGTAGGATTAATTTGACTAACGGGTTCGTTTGATGTATGTTTTGACAGACTATTCATGATCCGGCGAAGATTTTTTCGAAGATGGGTGCGTCGAAACGGGTCACGCTCTGTTTCGTTCACTCTTTGGTAACTTAGAATGAGTCGAGCGTATTGTATCATGCTTCAATCTGTGACTTATATCGACTCAAAGATCTACAGCAGTGCTCCCCACTGCTGAACCGCAGAGACTTTCCGCCGGGTCGCAATCAGTTTGCCAAATTAAATCATTTACAGTGGAACCCCGATCTTACGTTCTCGCATTGACCGTTTTCCCCAGTGGTTCGTTCATTTTGTATAGTCCCGGCGAAACATCCATCAGAACAATGTTTAAAAAATTCCGAATTAATCGTTCCCCGATTTATTGTCTTAAAATTATGGTCCCGTCACAAATATTATCCTGATTGACCGTTTTTGTTGAATATTTCTTAGAAGCACATTTGACCCCATCCAATCAATACGTAGAAAAAAACTGAGACTGCAATTGTGTAACTGTTTACGGATCATTGTTACAATGCTTCCGGTAATTACTGAGCATCTGTGTCTTATGTAAAAGAAGATGGCGAAATACGTAATAATGAAACATGGAATGACACAGCAGCGTTGTTGGCCTTCGAAAAAATAAAAATATTTTACTACTTTAAGGTTATATGCAGATTAATCTGTTCAAAAAATATACGAATTTGAGGGGTTTAAATTGAAAGGCCAAACTGCAAAGATGTAACGTAGTGTTAAGGACTTTTTTAAAAAACTAATGTTAAGAAATAAGGTATCATAAGAAATTCTAATATATAAATAAGGTTTTCAAAATTTCTTTTTTTTTTTAGATCAAATTTAAAACTTTCCCACATTAATCGTTTGTTTTTTTACGGTTTTCAAAGTAAGGTGACGATTAATCATTTAGCGCTTGGTTAAATACTTTTTCAATTTATCGGCGTCGGTTTGCGCAACAACAACAAAAAATGGCGATATTCTCCAGCTCGCGGCGGGTGTTTAGGGTAAAACCGCAACGTCGCGTAGCCGTGATTAATTGATGTTATCACTGCCAAGGTGTATAGCGATATTATTATTTATTGACTGGTCACACTGCGGCGTTTTTAATTTCCATGCTCGCTCTTCCGATTCACATGGCGCCCTTGATACGGCCCTGCGCGTACGGCGAACAAAGATATCGAGTCACGTGTTGATTTTTTGATCGAAATGACGGTTAAAAAAATGAATTAATGTTTCAGTTATCACCGTGAATATTTTACATCTGAAACGAAATGCATATTGATTTATTACTAGGCTCCTTGGTATAAAACAGGAGTACCCAACCCCGTGCCCGCCGACCGATCTCTGTGCGGCTCACCAAAATAAGCTCAATTTTTTTTTATTTTGAATTTACATTTTTGCAAAATTAGTTTTGTGGACAGACGAAGTCTCTCGTGCATATCCCAAATATGAAGGAAATGGTAGGTAACAGTGAATTAAACGTGGAATTAATTGTCATACACATTGAAGTGCTTCAAAAACAGTTAGAAGAGAGATTTCTGCAGTATACAACTATCGAGCCAATAGTCGCCTTTAATGTCAATTTAAAAAACAATACATATAGTTTCATGATTTACAGATTCAAGAAAAAGCACAACAATAACAATTTACATAGATAATCTTTACAACGAGTTTTCATTTTATTCGAAAAAGAGATCTTGAGCAACTGAGTAACAATTAGTTCTCGTAGAAAAGAACATATGTAAAGATAATCGCCGCAAAGACATGGTTGAAACAATCATTTTATTTTATAATATCCTTAGAAAAAAAAGATGGCGCCCGCCGCCCAACATTTTTCTTTAAATGCGCTCTCGGGTCCAATTGGGTTGGGCACCCCTGGTATAATAGAAACATACTCAAGTTTTCGCCGGTTTCGAGTTATGAATTCCAATAGATACAAAATAATATGATACGTTATGTGCACAAAAAGGCATGAATAGAAGTGGATACGAAGGTATTTCAATACGAATCATTTCTTGTTCATAGCTCCACTAAACATCAAAACAACACACATTACAAAACATTAGTAATTTATATTTAACATTGAAATCAGAAACTCAAAGCATCATCGCCTATAAAGATTATGAACAAAAAATTGTGGTACTTCGTTGTTTTATGCCAGGCGGCTAAACACGAAAAAATATCACTGAACCTAAAGGTTGCCTAAACCTTCGTTATCCATATGAAACGACACATAAATCATCAAATTAATGGCCGAATACTTGTATGTGTGTATACGTGTATTTTTTAATGTATTCCAGATAATTTAATCTTACGCCTTGCCCCTAGCAGCCAGCGCTTCTCAATCATCGTGATGTTGACGCTCTATAAACTGCCAAAATTCAGCAATTCCTTCTGATAACAATAAATTACCACATAAATCTCTTCTGGCTGATCCCCACATTCTCTCTACTTGCTGGGTGTTTGCAAGTGTATCGGGGTTTATAAAATTATAGTAAGTGTACAAAATGAGCACCTCTACGACACCGGAGAATCCGTAATCACGCGTAAAACCAGCATGGGGTGTCCTCAGGGCTCCGTCCTGGGCCCCCTACTCTGGAACGTCTTATTTGATGACCTTCTGTCACTGTTGCTTCCGCAGGGTTGCGGCCTCATTGCCTATGCGGATGACGCCCTACTTATGGTAGAGGCGGACTCCCGCTTGGGCCTTGAAACAGCCGCCAACCAGGCCCTTAAAATCATTGCTGCCTGGGGTACCGAACACAAGCTTACATTTGCACCAAACAAAACCGAGGCTCTCCTCCTCAAGGGGAGCAATTCACTTAACATCCTTGCTAGGCCGCCGAATATCCGTATGGGCACCACCTCGGTTAGGACGGCCGAGATGGTCACCTATCTGGGGATTGTATTAGACAGTAAATTGAGTTTCTCACGGCACGCTCGAGTCTCGGTGTGCAAGGCCAGTCGGGCCTTCCTCCGGATCGGGCGCCTGTCCGGGAGCGACTGGGGTTTGAAAAAACGAGCCTTAAGGATAGCATACGACGCCATTTTTATGGGCATTGCAGGCTACGCGGCTAGTGCGTGGTCTGACAGATGTCGGCTCAACTTTATACGTAGAATCTTAATAACCGGACAACGCACGGCGCTTATCGCAATGACAAAAGCATATCGCACGACTAGCAACGAGGCCCTGCCGGTAATGGCAGGCGTCCTGCCGTTGGACTTGCACATACAGGTTCGGGGCGCTGTGACCCATTTTATGGCGGGAAGATCTGCCATGATCGGAGACCAGATGATGGCTCCCCCCCCGGGGCTTGCAAATATTGACAGGCACCTTCGCCTGGACGCCTTTCGCGCCCATGCAGTGGAGGAAGCGCTTCGGGTCTGGCAGACGCGGTGGGACGCCTCCCTAAAGGGGCGGCAAACTTATAAATTTTTTCCTGCCGTCAAGTGGCGAATGGAAGTCTCGAGAGGACTTTTTGTTAATCATTGGACCAGCCAGTTCATATCTGGCCATGGTGGTTTTCGCTGCCAAGCTCTTCCAGCTTGGCCGGAGGGTAGATGGGCCGACATGCAAATGCGGCGAAATACAGGATGTTGACCACATACTGTGGGATTGTCCATTAATGTCGGGAGAAAGAGAAGAGTTGCTCAAGGTGGTAAGACCTTCTGTCGGACCCACGGGACATGCGGACTTGGTGGCTAGTAAATTGAATTACGCGGCCTTCAGCAAATTTGCGGCGTCGTACGGCAACAGAGCGGACCTATTCGTATAGTCCCCCCGCTTCGCGATCGGAAACTAGAGTCATTTCACTGTTTTGCATTTTTAATATTTCAAACTTAAATGATAGAGACAATCAGCACACTTAAGTGCAAGCCTCCAAGTACTTGAGCTTCTGCTCTCGGACAATTCCTGCGATCAAAACTGAACAGATACGCTTCACGTTGTTACGCCACGGGACACGTCTGCTGAAACCAGAACGTACGGCCGTGGCGGGTGGTGGTTGGGAACAACCCATGATCTCCGAGTATGCACTCCAGGAACCGCTACCTACTCAGCAACCATCAGCAAAGAACACTTGGCAAACCCAGCGTGTCCTGACCTCAAATGAAGGCGTCATTAAATGTCCATTACTACACATAATCTCCCGCGGAATAATATTACGTCGCGCACTTCCCCGAATTTTTTTTATAGTTTTACATGCTTTGGGTGTTCTTATGCAACTGGCTGCAAGGATTGAATTCTTTGTTTTTATTTCAAAAATCGTCAAGTGACGCCTCCCGTCCCATGTTTATGAGGGTGCAGCGACAGGCAACCTTTAGGTTCAGTGATATTTTTTCGTGTTTAGCCGCCTGGCATAAAACAACGAAGTACCAAAATTGTATCATGGGTGTAGGCGAAATTGATTACCGATGAAACCTGTTCCATAGCTATCCTGAAAAGTAGAGATAAACGAGTTAGATTTATCAGTCCGTACTGTTGATCAGTGCTTCCCAATCTTTTTACACCTGCGGATCGGTAAAAAAAGGAAAAAATACTTCTCAGACGGCGCCACCGTTAAAGCCATAGCGGTGCGGTAACATTTGATTATGAAGCAAGTGTCGTCAGACGACGTGGAATGGCATTATGTATATTAAAAATAATAAAACATTTTTAGTCCTCAGTAGCTTATTCCACGTTGATAATGCTCGCTATGAGCGAAATCGGTCCTGATCTGATAAACTTTATGTGGATTTAGTATTAAAAATGTTTTATTATTTTTATCATATATGTACATATTATATATTTTTTGTAGAAGTATAATATATTGAGATATTAGATTATCGAGTTCTGCCAAGTAAATCGAATTAATCCCTATTCAATGCGGTTGAGATTCGTCCCGCCCAATACTCGCCTTTCAGAAAATGTATCTGTGTTTTTTGACGTGACAACGTCTTATAAATCGATGAAAGCCCGCTGCACGCACGAAAAAACATGACTCATTGTCCCGTTTGTCGCGTTACGCCGAAGGCAAGCGTGCGAGCGAGAGCGCGGATAAGCGATAAAGAGGCACGATCGGCCTACCGTTCGGATTGTGCCGCATCTATCTCTCTTCCACTCGATTGGTCGATGCGTCTGAGTAGAAAAGAGACAGCGGCAGCACACAACTTATACACCTACAGTACCTACACTTATACACCTACAGTACCCTCACTCCTTCTTCGTATCCATACAAAATAAAGATAATTCAATAAAAATGATTCCATTTTATTCATAAAAGTATGCAATCATTTCATCAATGTTTTCTTATGACGTTGTCACGTTAAACTATCGTCCGTAAACCGACTTTACAGACAACCATTTTTTTTGAATTAATGTTTTAAACCATGATTTATGACTTGTTTCCAGTTCATCGCGCGCAATTGTAATACAAGTAAAGCCAATAAACTATCAATACCGTAATCCACAACCGTGCCGTAAAAATATTCCGTAACGGGTCGTCTTAGCTGGGCGAAGCTGGGCGAGGCGATCCGGCGCAGCTTTGAAAGCGGCAGAGTTTTAAAATATCAAACGGTCCTCGCCCATGCAAGTGTCATATGTGGGCGAAGCGATCCGGTCATGACGGCATATGTCGCAAGTCGCCTCAAGTGCCTGATTCATGGCGCACGCGAATCGCTTGAAAATATCAAACGGTCCAAGCTCACCAGAGCGTTAATTGCGTCCGGCCGAGCGATGGCACATAAGACCTTTGATCAACTACGTTTTAAATTGACTGGATTCGCCTAAATTCGCTTGCCGGTTCGCGTCGCTTACCTAAGACACGTGTTAACAGTTCGCAACCTTACGTTGAAAAGGTTCTAACTGACATTTTGGCAAAAGTTACCTTTTGGATTTACAATTTTGTACTAACCGTACTCTGGCATATATGATAACTTCAGAATCATATATTATTGAATTAAGGAGTTAGCAGAGTTCCGGAGTTCATCTGCACACTTTTTTTTACTATATTTATTTGATAAAGTTTTAAGATTGGCATCATTAGATTATTGAGATCATTATTTCTCAGTAGAATGGATCGAGTTGTGAAAACATATCCTTTAAATAAGTAATTTGAAACATTTTTTTCACTGTGTTTTAATGGAGTTCTACCAAGTAAATGCCAATTCAATCAATGAATCATTTTTACTTGCCCATTGTTACAAGTGATTTTTACCTTTTGAATTAATTAGTATGATCAAACTTCACACGCTCATATCTCAAAACAGGGTCAAGAGCAGTTAGAACTTTTTCAAAGTAAGGTGCCGAGTTCTCTTATCGCACTTAAATATTATCATTCGAGTCAAAATATTTCAATAAAAACTACTTTTCAAGGTGGTTTTCATTTATAGACCATTTTTACCTTAATTTATTGATAAATAGCCCTATGTATTATATATACTATGGTATATACCAGGGGTGGCCAGACATTTTTGCCCGCGATCGACTTTTGTTTGAAATTATTGGCGGCGATCGACCAACATTAAAAGTAGTAATTTAAAGCCTATTTTAATCCAACTAATTGCCAACCCTTGTTGGACCCGGGTTTTAGAAAGAGATTTTCGTCGATAATCGGCTAAATTTGAGATTTTAGCGTGCTGTTCCTGTTACACGACTTGTCTCGCACACTTCTTGGGACGAGCACTAGAAATTTGTACAGATCAGATAGGCGATCGATTAGGAATCACTACGCGATCGACGCTTTGGCCACCCCTGGCATATACATATATAGATATACATAAATATACTATGGTATGTCTGAAGATGCTTCCTAAATATGCGAAGCACGTGTCACTTTTTCTACCAAGGTCAGTCAGTAATTATCAATTTTAGTTTAAATAATCATTTACATCCGAATTTACGCCGAATCGATTACCATCGAAATTATCTAATCTTTCGCTTAATCAGCGAGTAGGGTTTCCAATCCCGGGATTGCAACCCTACTCGCGCGATTTCGGGATTGCAATACGTCGATCCCGGGACTTTAGTTTATGATCGATAATTTTCATATTTATTAAATATTAGCCATGTCCATTTATCATTAAAAATAGTTAAAAATAATTGATGTCACTATCTGTTTTTATGAATATTATATTTCGGTTGTTTACCCATTATTACAGATCGAAAATATTTTATTGAAATATAATGTACGAGAGTTTCGGTCTCGTTTGATAATGACAAATCCATTACCATCCAGGATGTTGGGATCAATTTTAGAATTGTATGTATTTGGCACACATTTAAAAATTATTTACCAATAATAATGTCTTTAATTTAATATACATCAATAGGAAAGGTAATAAAAAAACCTGAGTAAATAAAACTTTTTTAAGTCGGTGTTGTTTTTTTTCACGACTCTTCCCTGCATTATAATTCATTGCTATTTCATTCAACACCAAAAAAATGAGTAAGTTAAAGCATCACATTCAAAAACAAATATATGTCGGTCCCTGTGGTCTAGTGGCAAGAGCTTTGTCCTAGCGATCAGTGGGCCCAGGCTCAATTCCCGGCAAGGTCAGATTTTTTCAATTGAAAAAAGACATCTTGGGCTGGATTCATGTTATTTATCGTTGATGTTGTGCACAACTGATTCATTATTTATCATCGAGTTAATCTCGCATGACTTTCACAATTAAGAATATTTGGCGCATTGGCGTAAGCTGTTATGCCAAATATTAGTTTTTTTATTAAAAAAAAAAATATATGTGTAAAAACATGTTTTTTGCTCTCCTGAAAAGTAGAGGAAATGAGAGTTGGGTTTCTCTGCTTCTAATGGGCCAAATTGATCATGTGATCCCAAATCATCTCGTTTTCTTAACCCTTCAGCGCCTTTTAGCATTGCTGTGAGTATTCAACAAAAAAAACTGCTGTTTCTATTTCACTTACAAATTTCCTATCTCGCATTTTCTTCTATTTTTTCCCACTCGCGTATCGAAAGTAGACATCGTATGAAATACGTCATTATTTTTCTAATAGTGCTTACCCATCGTCGATTTTCTTGGAACGGCACCGCTTTGACTATGCGTCCAGTGACGAAAAACCGTGGTAAATTATGGATATATGGTCACGGGACAGAATTTTTGTAAAGATTTATGAAAAATAAGCACATTAAATGAAATGAATGTAAGGCTTACGATTTTTTTTGAAATTTTTCCTCTTTAATTTTTAAATTTATTATAATAGAAGATCATAAAGAATACTTCGCAATAAGTATGAAATCGAGTTGTTTTAATTTACAGGAGCAAAAATGCAAACACAAACTACACAAATAATAATATTATATAGATAGAGACAGTCACATAAGTTTATTATTTGTTTAAAATAAAAAGAGTAATTTTACTATAGAGTTATATTAAAAAACCAATTCTTTTTTCAGTACTCATACAATAATCAGTAAAATTCTTCAGATTTAATCATTTTGATTCCACATTTTATAATAATCCACAAGAACTCACAAAGAGTAAAGTCGAAACATCAAATTATAAGCCAGTATGTATAAATTTTTTGAGCTTAGCTCGAGAGAATTGGGATTCTTGTCCCGTGACCATATATTCATAATTTACCAAAACCGTTTCTATCTCGTGCAGTTGCCTAATTAGAATCTTAATTTGGCGGGAGCTTGATAAGGCCGATGAATACGCCTGTGACTTTATTTCATAGCTTATATGTATTTTATAATAAGCTGTTATGTGCTTGTGGCCAATGTTCCATCTACCTCCCGCTTCCCCCTTGAAAATCTCCGCGCACACCAATAGTTGACGATTTTAACGACCTGATAATTAATATTGGTTAAAATGATCCACAAAAAAGAGAAACATATATTCTTTTTCAATCCATGTCCGCTTCCAATGTGGACCGTATGTCCTCCCGACGCAAGTATCTTTAATTATTTTCGCCTGCGAGAACTGCTTGTTACTCAGTCATTCAACCTATATTTTCGACTGATATATCGGTTCATTCAGCACTATCAACTGAACGTATTTTATCATCTTAAGTTGCCAGTTGATAATGCCCGCGATGAACGAAACGGGCTCCGATATTTATACAATTACACGTGGAAGTTGTGAAAACCAAAAAAATATATAATTTTTTTGAATATTTAAAGTACGATTATTTAAAAAAAAAATTACCATGTCCGCTCCCAACTTGAAGCATATGGACTCGTAAGGAGTTTATCTCAACATATTTTTTTTCTACGAGAACTGCTTGTTACTCAGTTGCTCAACCTATCTCTTTCGAAGAGAGTGGGGATGGAGAGGATACGAGGACTAGGGCAGGGCTGGTGATAAGCTAATCGCGTTCACTATGCGTCGCTCTTTGGGATCGGAAAGGTGGGAAACGATTTTGAACAACACAAACACCCATGCCTTTGAACAGATTAATCGAATTTTAATAATGGGTGCAAAAAAATATATATATATATATCAACTATGACGTGTTGATGTGTGCCAAAAGATTGCAATTATGCCTCGCATTTATTGGATTGGTCTGCTCAGTCTTTTGATTTTTCACGCAGTTAACCTCTCGTCTTCGATGGGACATTGCCGTGAAACCAGTAACTTCATGTTTATATCGGTTACTATTGCTCGTTTTCTTCGAATTTCTTTTAAATTTCCGTCGTATTTTCGTATTCTCACACCGCACCTTACTTCTTTTTTTTTTATATCTGTACATTTTTTTAATCACACCAATCAATATTCGACTTGATATTATCAGTCATATCGACTGTTAATCTATGCGATAATGAGGTAATTAACACCTACCCAAATACCATGAGACATAATAATTCTTAAAATTGATCGATTAGTTGGAAATAATCTTATTTTAATCGCATTGATCTGATTGTAAAGTTGCGATTAACGCATCACCTGGGGATACAGTTATAAAGCAATTAATCTATTACTAGATTATATTTGATGACTTTTAATTGCTAATAATATTATGTCTTTGGGGTTAATCCTTTGCAGGTGACATTTTGTAAATATGGCCATGCGACTTAACACCACTGAGATATAGATATTAGATAGCAGACAAATGTTTTTATCAAAACCCAATTAACCCTCCAAGGACGTGCGTGACCATACGGTCACAGTGATCCCTATTGTCTATGTGTCCCTATTTCCATCTTTTTTCTATCTGAACATCGTATCTATCACTCAGTTTCGGTTAAAAAGAGTCTTTTTTAACCCTTTTGGCGAAACCTGAATCGTTAGTGACGAAACTCATAGTAAAGTACAAAATTCAAAAGATTCAAATCTTCAGTATAAATCCTATATTATAATTAGAATAGTTTGTTCATTTGAAATGCATGAAGATGCTGTAGACTAAACCTGGGTCGTAAGTGACGAAACTCACGGGAAAATTAAAATTAAGACATCGTTCCTGATCTTCGTAATTGTAGGATACAAAAACGTTTTAGTCTTTTGGAAATTTTCATGATCTTTTTTTTTAACATTTTGAAATATGCACGATGCATAGCTTCATGTTGATAGTTTAGTGAGAAGAGACAGAGCAAGCGGATAATCTTGCTTTCTCTTTCTCCCGTTATTAATAAGCTGTTAAAATTCTAACAATGCTTCGTCGAATAGTCAGATGCGTGACATGAATATGCAGTGTTGGATAATCGCGTAGGACTATGTGGAATGCGACTGTCACGCCACTGTAACCCAAAGGAAAAGTTTTATTTACAAAACAATCAAAGGTGATTCGTTAATCACGGTATATGAGCTTGTTGTTACATGCGTCAAACGAACGAATTGGATCGACCTAATCTTTTTAGTAAACGAGAGTCAATCATTTTCCACTATGAAAATATTATGGTCGCGAGTCTTTTGCTATTTTTCTACTCCAACACTGATATGCCGATTGTGAAGAGAGTAAAGATACAAACGGAGGCGAATCAAAAATAAATTGAAGTAAACAATAATGACACATTTTTTGTTCATATTCCACATTAAATTTATTCGGATCAGTACCGGTTTCGTTCATCGCGAGAATTCTCAACTGTCGGTATGACAAACAATTGGTTATACAAATATGCAAAGAATTAAATTGCATGTTATTTTTCTCCACTGTTGCGTCAAAAGAAACCAGAGAAACAATTGGAAAAGGACTCGGGTGGTTAAAATCGTTGATTTCGGTTGCGTTTTACACTGGTTCTAATCTTAGTCTAAAGACAGTTTCATAAGATCGATTTTTGCTCGGTGGCTCGGGTGAATTTATGTCTCTGATTCTCTCCCTTCGATCGGTCCTGTCCTTGCCCTATCCTTACTCTCTCCGAAAAGAGAGTCATGCCGCTCCACAGGATGAGCGGACGGGCATTAATTTCTAAACAATAAACGATGCTCTGCTGATTATAACTTTTGTTTTAATAAAATCCAATTGAAAAATAACGCTGTATCGTTATGCCTACAAAAGTAATCATTTTTTAATTGAAATTAATTCACAGTAATAAGATAAGACGGGATATTTTTTACTAAGAACTTATGATATGAATACTTGATGAAAACAATTTATTAGCTTAGTTGTGGAGCTGTGGAGTCGGTAAAAGAAGTCCGACTCCGACTCCAGCATTTACCAAAACCACGACTCCGACCCAGATTAAAAAAAGGTTAATATCGTCACTTTTTCCCCTAATTTTCCTATTTATGTGTATTCAATTAAATATCAACCCTATTAATGCGGCCAAAAGCCAAATTTGACATATTAAATGCAAAAATAAAAAGTTGAAACTTTTCAAAATTTCCATCTACTCGAGTATCGAGGAGTAAAATTTCAAAATACTCGAGTACTCGAGTATACTCGAGTAGTTTCAGATGTACCAAAATATATATTTTTACTTCGAATTTGTGTATAAATGACAAATAATTAAAGAAACTTATTGAATATTACTAATACATTTATTTACATTTATGCAACATATATTTTAACAATAGTAGAGAATTAAACGACTCAAATTTTAAATTGGTTTGATGTTTTTTTTTATAATTCTCGCAGTAGAAAAAACTTCGACGATTATTACTAAAACGAGTATAAAGTACTTAAAAAATGGACGAGTATACTCGAGTATCGAGTACTCGATACTCGAATTGGAGTCTACTCCACAGCCCTGGTTGTAATACCAATTGTTTGTCATACCTTGTAATTCTTACTTAACTTTTGTACACATATCACTGTTTCGTTGTATTTCTAATCTGTTGACAATTCTCGCCATCATTCATTCATCGCGAAACCGGTCCTGATCCAATAAAATTTATGTGGAATAAGTACTAAAAATGTTTTATTATTTTTATTATTTATCATGTTGCGGTAGATTACATTTCGCCATTAATGAAAGAGTTCTTAACGACTCCCCTGCCTGGCAGTTTGAAAACCATTTTGTTCCATCTCATTAAATAATTAATTATGAGGCAAAATTAAATTACATCGCTAAAGTAGCTATTACAAAATGCTTTTAATGGCAAGAAGGGTTCCATCCATAACACTCCTCCGATGCGCCTGCGAGAGACTTTCGTGCCACCTGTAACGTGCAGTTTTGAACGAATATATTATTATTATCAATGCGGATGTCGCGTGACTTCGGGGATAGTTAAAATATCAGCGTAGTAAAATATCGATATGGACAGTCAAAAATAGAGTATCAAAACCTTAAAATTAAATAATAACAGTTCGCTGTTTTGTGTTTTTTGATTTTGACGACGATAATATCGTCTTTCGGTTACTGTCGATTTTCATGTACCTAATTTTAAATATTTTTTTCGTGAAAAAAAGAAAACAAATCAAACCTGTTTGCCATTGGCTGTGTTCTCACAAGGGATGTGGAGTCTTTAGAAGAACACGACTCCGACTAAAAAAAACTCAATTTCATCAGGTTGATTTCCTTCCTTTCCTATTTACATATGTATGTTCAATAAAATATCATCCAACCAATCCGGCCAATAGCCAAATTTTATATATTACATGCAAACATAAAAAGTTATTGATTAAATTGGCATTCACTTGGTAGAACTCCATTATAATATGGTTAATATGCATTATAATATTTAATTCTACAGACATTATTTCATATATTTGTAGATAGCTATTTCGGCTAATGCCATTGTCAGAACTACTAATGTGTTGTTGAATATCCTTTCCCACCTTTCCAATCCTAAAGAGCGACGCATGGCGAGAGCGATAAGCTAACCACTAGTCCTGTCGGAGTCCTCGTATCCTTTCCATCCCCTACTCTCTTCGATAAAGAGAGGTTGAGCAACTGAGTAACAAGCAGTTATCGTAGAAAAATATATTTTGAGATAAACTCCGTGAGGAGTCCATATGCTCCAAGTTGAGAGCGGACATGGCTAAAATAAAATAAAATATATTGATTGAGTAGGCATTTACTTGGTAGAACTCCATTATAATACGGAAAGAAAAATAACAAGTTTAGTTCTACATAAATTATTTTATATATTTGTTGATAGCTATTTCGGCTTAAGCCTTCGTCAGAACTAGATATAGAAATAGATATAAAAAGAATCCAAACTTTTATAAACTTCTGGAGTACGACTCCGGCCAAGCAAAAAACCGCGACTCCACGACTACGACTCCGACTCCATACTCCTGGTTCTTACCAATGACGGCAAAATATAATCCTCCGCTAATCTTTACTAACAGTAGTAAATACTTAATACGTGTAAACAGAGCAGAATTATGTGAAATGTGAAATCGAGTTTTAAAAACACAGTTAACTTAATAATATATTATTATTATTGAAGCAACCGGATGCCGTTATAGCAGGAAACAGCCATGTCTATTATTTCAATTGTCCATTTATAAAATTTGACTGTCCAGCGACTGTCATAATATACGTAAACAGTTGTTTTAAACAATTGTTTTTGTTGCTTTCATACGATAATTTTGATGTTGTCATTCGAAATCTCGATGGTTGGCTTTCACCTTTATAATGATGTGCTATCACGGATAGATGCGAGATCTGAAAATATTTTTTTGGCACAGCGGTCGACAACCTTTTGCGATCTAATTGACTACTGAATTTGCAACTCTGATATACGCGGAACGTGGCTTTTTTTACAGTTTCAGAATATCGAACTACAACTTTCTTTTCTTTCTTATATATATTTAAGGATATATGTTTGAATTGTTTGAATTTTGTACTTTTCCATGAGTTTTGTCGCTAACGACCCGGGTTTCGCCTTTCGGCATCTTCAGGCATTTCAAGTGCACGGGTGTTCTTGAACGTCTTTGAACTTGAGTTATCAGGACCGGTTTCGCTCATGGCGAGCATTGTCAACTGAATCAGTTGACAATGCTCGTCATGATCGAAACCGGTCCTGATCAAATACATTTTATGTGGAAAATACTAAAAATGTTTTTTTTTTTTATTAATGTTGATAATGCTTCATTTGCTTTTAATTTTTCAAGACTGCTGTTTTTGCGCTCAAACGATTTATAAAATTTGATCATGGCAAATTTATAAATATGGTAAAATTTCCTACGCGAGCTACCGGTAGCTCGCGACCATTCGCTTGGCGATCACTGGTTTAGATAAATTCCAGAAACATTATGCGCGACCTCTGGCGGGAATCCGTTACATGCTACTGATGATAAAATATATTTATCTCAATTGTGCCAAAAATGACATGTGCCATTTTAACGGAAACTTGGTAGCTTTAAATGTTATCTTATTTGCAATGAAAGAAATGATAACATATACATATATTGCAGAGATATGAATTTAGTAACACTCGTTGATTCTCCGTCGAGTGTAAGTACTTTAATAATGCAAATGTTCTTTTATAAGAAGTTATACATTTTACTTAAAATCTTTAAATTGGAATATCTTAGGGTTTCGAGTGTTTCGACCATTGGTGTAGTGGGGCCAGATCGGTGTCCTGGCACCTGAAAATGAACCAGGGCGCCGCCCTGCCACCTTTTGACTTGTAACTTAATTTCCAAGTAAATACATATGTTCGATGAGTACAGTTTTCTTATTAAAAATGACTGCGCGTTTTTTTTATTGATCTAATTGTCAAAACTGCATTCTTTTTTTTTTTTTACAAAGTAAACGTTTGCGTAAATGCCGTGCATTCTGCGGTGGGCGTTGCTTTGTAATTTCTCATATTTATATCCATTTTCTCTCATACACTATCGAGCGATGAATTTAAGATGTCAACATCTTATTGGTCGTCCATCGCGGACGAGATAGGTACTCACTTAAACGATCGATTAAAAATTTAGTACGTGTAAACAGAGCATTGGTACATTAGAATTCTGTGAAAAGTGTTTTTTTTAACCACTGGTTTCGGCTGAAGTTGCTTGATTGAATTGCAATACACAATTTGAATCTTTCAGACAGTTCGAGTTCATCCGTGAACGCCCGAAAAGCCGAAAGACGAAACCCGGTCGTTTTTGACAAAAAGTATAATAAAGGACAAAATTCAATTCTTTGTGTTCCACAAATGTCGCGTCATCTGAAACAGCGCGTTAATTTCAACACTCAAACAAAGTAGATACAGATTCCTCTAAAAATGACTAATCATGTCTTTTCCACAAATTTCGTAATATTACTTTACTCGTTTCTAACATATGTATTACTATCATAAAGTACTACTGTTCCGTGGTGCACCCTGAGGAACGGGTTCGAGTCTCAGGACGAGAAGAATCTTTTTCAATAT
This sequence comes from Himalopsyche kuldschensis, assembly GCA_028554975.1. Lineage (NCBI taxonomy): Eukaryota > Metazoa > Arthropoda > Insecta > Trichoptera > Rhyacophilidae > Himalopsyche > Himalopsyche kuldschensis. The sequence goes on from JAHFWI010000005.1 coordinate 8,182,291, forward strand.
ATTGTTTCTGTTGACATGGGTGTTTGTGTTGTCTAAAAACTCCTTCTCACGGCTTAGTGTACGTCCTCAGTGCGGGCGCTTAGCGCTGCTTCTGGCGTAGCGTGGCGAGTGTTACAGTAGTCTAGATCAGTAGTTCTCACGTGAAATTTGGCTGTGGCAGCATTAGGACCATCAACGGTCCTACGAAAATGTCGCACCAAAATTATTTTTTGTGAAAAATACCTAAACATGTATGTATTCGAGCTTTTGCGAATTGACAATTCTTGATGCACAATACAATGCATCCAAAATATTAAATTTTCAGTGTCATTGTTGACAAATTAACTTGCAAAAATACATTTTTACTAAATAACAATTTCAACTATCAAGCTGTTGGTGGCCGCACATGAGAACCACTGGTCTAGATTTATCAAATATATAGTGATGTTGAGATATCTCTTTTAGGTAGACATACGCTCCAAATTGGGTGCGGACATGGATTTTTAAAAAGTTCTTTAGATTCAACAGATTAATCCATCGATAGTTAGTCTGGAGATGCTTCTCAAAGATACGAAACGAGAGTCACTAATTTTACCAAGGCTGTGAAATCGTTAAAAAAAAATTACGACTCCGACTCCAGCATTTCTCAAAAACACGACTCCGACTAAAAATAGTTTAATTTCGTCACGTTTTTTTCCTACCTTGCCTATTTATGTGTATTCAATTATATATCAACCAACTAATCCAGCCCATAGCCAAATTTGACATATTAAATGCAAAAATAAAAAGTTCAAACTTTTCAAAATTTCCGACTCCGAGTACGACTCCGGCCAAAACCTCGCGACGACGCCGAGTCCACAGCCCTGAATATTGCACAAGACTTAAAAACTTTATGGGGAATGACAACGTCAATTTTACATTTAGATGAACTACCACAGAATTACCGCCGAATGCATCGAAAACACGGAAATTGCCTCCTGAGTAGCTTGATTTGTGCGCCAGTCAAAACGCGGTATGTGGTCACTGGTCAGGCATTTAGACATACATAGTAATACCATTTGTCTAGCTTCAAGAAAACCAGTTTTGTGAGACTGTTTCTGTGCATCGGAACGTTGGACTCGTCGTTCACGTGGTTAGCTGTAATAATGTCTAAATGTGGGTAATTTGAATAAAAAATAGGGTTTCTCGATAGCAAAACAAACTCCTACTCGAAAATATTAATGCTAACACCCGCGCAAAACGTTTCATTAACAATTTAGCTTTTAAATTCACAGATTTAGTTTGTATTTTTATTATACCGTTTGAGACATTGAAATAAATTTAGATCGAAAACAGTTTTTTTAATGGTAATTTTGGTATCGTATTTTATAAGCCGAAAGAGTTCCATGACCGAGTACTTAGCTGACCACTACTCATATCCCTACTCTCTACGAAAAAATAGGTTGATAACAGAGTAACAAGCAGGTCTCGTAGAAAAACTTCTGTCGAGATAAACGCCATTAGTAGTCCATATGCTCAACATTGGGGGCGGTCATGGAAGTGGAAAATTTGACCATGTTATATGGCAGGGGTAGCCAAACTTTTTCCACTACGGGTGACTTTTTTTAAAAATTTTGGTGGAGATCGACTCGAAAAATAAATTGAATCTATTAGCATTGAAATAAAAGAGGACTCAAAGATGTCGACATCAGTATACCAGACTGGCGGGCGACTTGGAATAGCTATGCGATCGACGCTTTGGCCACCACTGTTATATGGAGTTAAATAAGTAAGGATAAAGCCACATGTAGGGAATAACCCCACACATTGTCCAATTGATTTTTGACAATTTTTGTGTCACCGAGCACCCCTCGTCAAAACAAAATCGCATAAACTGTATTAACCAAGGCTGTGGAGTAGGGGTTTTTTGGCCGGAGTCAAACTCGGTCGGAAAAAAAAGAGTCGGAAATTTTGAAAAGTTTGAACTTTTTTGAACAAAAGTTTGAATACACATAAATAGACAAGGTAGGAAAAAAACGTGACGAAATTAAACTTTTTAAGGTCGGAGTCGTGTTTTTGGTCAATGCTGGAGTCGGGAGTCGTGCTTTTGGGAAATGCTGCAGCCGGAGTCGTAATTTTTTTTAACGACTCCACAACCCTGGTAATAACAATAAAAATATATTTAATTTTCTCCCGTTTAAAGCTTCCGCGTACCACACTTTGAGAAACACTGCTATATTGCATTCGTCAGTAAAAAAAAATTGTTCGATACGTCTTCCACCGCGTAGTGTAAAAAATCCATAAAGCCAATCTTTATAGTACATCCTTTATTGCGTAACAAATAATTAATTACGTAATTAAATTGTTAATGCAGTCACTGGCACAATTAAGATGCTAATTAACCGCGCCTTATTTGTATTTTACGTAAGTGCGATAATGTTTTGACAGTGTCCAGCGCACCCATTGTCACACTGTCCACACCGGGGAAGTAGCCCTTATTTTTGATTCTTAATTACCTTGATAAATAATTAGTGGCTTATTATCTTAATTGCTTGCGCCTGTTTTGTTGGAGACTAATATAATTAGGTACGCCTGCAGTTTTTCTTCACGTTTTTGCCCATCGGAAGCGTAAAACTGTGCGATCAAGCTAATCGATTATTGTTTTACTTTTTTATAATATACCAGCTGGTAGCCGTTGCAATGCCACTCAAAGAAAGAAAGTGTTTGTGATTTAATTGTGTATCTGTATTGAATGGCGGTACTGATTCAAAAACCTTCGAAGGCATACACACAACAGATCATCAAAGTTTTATCGCAATCGGATGAATTTTATAGGAACGCATACGGAACATACAAACAATCATTCATTTTTATATGATAGATAGATAATTAAGAAATCTTTGCTGGCGTCTAGACAACAATTCACCAAAGCTTTATCGCAATCGGATGAACGGTATAGGATTGCATACGGGATCAAAAAACATTCATTTTAAAAAAATTAAAAAACTTTTGTGAGGGTCTACACAACAATTCACCAACGCTTTATCGCAATCGGATGAACAAATTTGGAACGCAAGAATCTTCCCGGGCGTCTTCACAACAAATCACCAAAGCTTCATTGGAATCGGATAAACCGTATGGCATCACATAGAGTACGAACAAACAAAAAAAAAAATATTGATTTTTATATATTTTTTCTTTAAATTTAAAAAAAAAAAATATTTGGCATTACAGCTTACGCCAATGCGCCAAATATTCTTAATTGTGAAAGTCATACGAGATTTACTCGATGATAAATAATAAATCAGTTGTGCACAAAATCAACGATAAATAACATACACCCAGCCCAAGATCTCTTTTTTCAAATTGAAAAAATCCAACCTTGCCGAGAATTGAACTCGGGTCCCCAGATCGCTAGGACAAAGCTCTTGCCACTAGACCACAGGGACCGGATATATGTTACAGTGAAACTGTATTCTTGTCCAAGCTGTCAATGAAACAAAATTTGACCGCCCTATCTTCAGCCCAATGTTTGTCTGTGTTTTTCTTTGGTTCTCTTTTTATGAAAGAAAAAACTTGCTGATTTTGTTTCATTGAAGCAAATCAAAATTTTAGGCCGGCAAATCATCGACTTGGGCCAGTAATTTCCCTGATCGTGACCAGTGAAATCATGTTGTCATACAAATATATTACTTGATACATTTTCACTGAGAATACAGTTTCACTGTAACATATATAAAATATGAGCCTCTCAGAAGTGAACGGGACAGCAAGTGAATCGCGACTCTTTTAATATTTAGGTCAGATACACATTTAAAAAGATTGAGTGACTCATACAGCATTGAAAATTATGTGCTACTTTACGAAAAAATAATTCATATTATACTATTTTGTGAGGATAAGACTTTACTGATAAAGTGTGCCAGAGCTTAAATATGATCTGTTACACTTAATCAAAGTTATTTTAAATTTTATATGATTTGTGACGTTTGAAAAATATTGAATTGCCCTGGTGGTGAAACGGTGGGCGAGTCCAGTACACTCTATTTTTATGTGTTTTTTATGATTTCACGGTCATGGCGAGTTGTCATATCGCATAATGAGCGGTGACGCAACCGTTTTGTTTCCATTTCGGGCTTATTTCTGCTATTTAACCGCTGTCCTAAAAAGGGGGGGTCGTTTTGCGGTACATGAAAGATGACCATATTATTTTAGTTTTGAATGGTTTATATGTAGGGTAAAGGTCTGCACGGGCCGGGTTACAAAGGTTTGAGGCCTGAGTACAACAACAAAAAAAACATAAATCCGAGTATTCCGGATGTATTTTCATCATTGTACATATATCTTAACTACATACATACAGTGGAACCCCGATCTTACGTTCTTGCATTATACGTTTTTCCGCTTGGTGCATTCATTTTCAATAGTCATTAGAAATATTTTTATTTGTTTGCTTTGTTTCGATTCTATAACCTACTCTTTTGCTTCCCAATCTGATTGATTGCAGCTCATTAGTATCAATATCTGATTGCATTGTTTCGATTCTAACACCCCTTCCTTGTTTCCTTGTAAGGTTCTGATTTTTAGAATACACATAGTAAATCCATGCAATTATGCACTAATACACAATATTAAATGCATGTTTTTTTTTACCAAACCGACAGCGAAAAACACCTAAATATTTGATTCAAATACGGTGTCTCCAAATCAGGAACCAAGATGCCAGATGTAAATAAATTAATGTGAATTATTACACATTTTGTTGTGCAAATAATTCCACGTTATGTTTAATATTAAGTTATCTGCGATATCCTTAATTATCTTTATCGTGGTAATGACTTAATAATTGCGAGCCGTCTCATTATATGACATTACACGACAATAATATAAATATTATTAGTTATTATGATATCAGGACCACGGTTTCCCAAACTGTTCTATTGAGGCACCCATTTTCAAAATAGCCTACAAACTTATGCAAGTTTTTTTAAGCATAACGAAGATTCTGCTTTTGTGACCATCAGATTCAAAAAAAATAGCTGTTCTTAACATTTAATTTGATTCGATATTTAAAATAAATATGGATTAAAAGTGGGATACTGACTTTTAAAATAAATTTCAATGAGTTATTTTCTTTCTGATGGGTTACCGTTTTTGGCAAACCATGCAAGATCAAGTATATTTGGAAGTTATTATTTCTAAGAGCAACTGTATCTATCTTTAATTAAAAAAACAAATAAAAAAAACATATCCCATTTTTAGGGTTTTTTGCGATGCGGCCGTATGGCTTATTGTATTTTTAGTTCTGGCTCGCTGCAAAACAAGGTTTACTGGTGAAATAGCAACTAGTCTTTATTTTACATCAAAAATGCAATCTTTATTTCGAGATTTGTGATTCTTGTTTGATTGTCTTTTAAAATTTTGAGCTCATATGATAATGATACTATTTCCTGACCCAACTGTTTAGAACCAGGAATCGAGATGAATTTGGTCTATAAACCTAGACTGATAAGTAAACGTAACCAGAAATGATAACTGGTTACGAACCTTAATTAATATGAACCCGTCACACCTAATCACACATTTATTTAGGGTTAATTTATTTAGGAGACTTTTGGACTATTTTTGCTATGTTTACTTCACTGCAATAGTAATGATCGTACCATTCAAACCGGTTCACACCGAATATGACTGTTATTGATAATAATAAGGCGCCAGTGAATATTTTAATCAAGTTTGAATTTAGAATGCTTAATCAATGCATTTATAATTCAAAACGAGATGTTATTTTTTGCGAATTTTATCATGTATTTATATTACAATAATGAGCGTTTCTGTAAACTTGTTGATAAAACGATATCCCACGAACATTTATATAACTTATATAATATCCATGTAATGTTTTATTTACAATTTAAAACATCTTATAAGGTTTGAATTTGAATTTCGAATAACGGGGAATGGGCTCTGTGATGTTCTAATTAATACAATAATAATAATATTATGGAAGCAAATTAGAACCAGTTAAATTGCTATAAAATGAAAACTATCGGGCAGGGAAATTAATTGTTAACATAGAGAAAATTTGATGTGTAAAAATATGTTTTTTTTTTATTTGCTATATTTGTGTTCATGCACAATCAATTTTTTATGACCATGTTATTGTCTTACTTTTTTCTTTTCGCCTTGACAAAGATGATGTCAATCTCATTATAAACTTAACCTTAGCCAGTGGTTGGCAACTCGTATCAAATTCTAGGTCGAGTGCCACTTTGTTTAATAAGTTGTTTAATGTATTGGATAAGTTATTTAATTAGCCGAATATTTCTACCTGACTTTGTAATCTGTATCACAGTAATTCGATTTTTTTTTACCACGTCCGCTCCCAACTTGGAGCATATGCATATCTCAAAATATTTATTTCTTATATATTTTTCTCAACCTCTTTTTTCGATAAGATTCGGGATTTAAATGATACGAGGACTAGTGGTCAGCCAATCGCTCTAGTTATGCGTCACTTTTTGGGATCGGAAAAATGGAAATGGAATTTTTAACAACACAACCACACAGTGTCTTTCAACAGCATCGATTTATCAACTGATAAGATTCTTGACTTGTGTCAGTACGTGGGCCCTTTCAGTAGAACTGAATACACTTCAAACTTTGTTGTGCGGTAGATGCGTTCCGCGGCACAATAGCACAATAAAAGCTATGACTTAATATGGGAACATAACATGTACAAGGACGCAAGTGTCGAGGCGCCTTGTAATATACCAGGACTGTGGAGTCGGAGCTTTTTGGCCGGAGTCGTACTCGGAGTCGGAAATTTTGAAAAGATTGAACTTTTTATTTTTGCATTTAATATGTATGTCAAATTTGACTTTTGGCCGCATTGATAGGGTTGATAAATAGGAAAATTAGGGGAAAAAAGTGACGATAGTAACCTTTTTTTAGTCGGAGTCGGAGTCGATTTTTTGGTCAATTTCGGAGTCGGAGTCGTGGTTTTGGTAAATGCTGGAGTCGGAGTCGGGACTTTTTTAGACCGACTCCACACCCCTGTAATATACAGGTGAAACACTGGATTTTACACGTACAGTATGTGGACGCGCTGTTAATAGTATAGTCTCAAAATATATTTAAAAAAAATATATATGTCTGTAATATAAAATCGCATAACTTCGAAACCGCACAAAAAGAGTTTTGAGTGTGGTCATAGATAGAACATTCAGAGTGGCCGTGTAAGTAAAAAGGTTCATACCACTGACATAAAGAATTGATATTTTTATATCAACACATATTTCAAAGCTGCTTATTTTCAGATGTTTATTATTTAAAAGCCATTAGTGTCTATAATGTACTGTATGACGTATACCTATGTATTGTAATGCTCTGCGATGTTAGAATTGCGTTTTAAAATTTCCCATCTCCATGCGAATAATCTACTTTTAGAATTAATCGAACGTGAAATGATTTGTAGTTTAAAAATGGAACGAATAGTGGGTACCAACTGTGAGAGAATTAAAGTGCTTATTTGAACACCCGTTAGAGATAGATTTAAATTGAAAATATCGAACGCGGTTCATCGTTTGTGGAAAGGGATACTTGTGAGGATTATTGAAATAAAAATTTTACATCATGGAACACGGTCGTTTAAAAATACAATCTTAATCACTAATATATGTATGTTTTAAGTATTATAACAAACATAAATTGAGTGTTTAATAAAATATGAATGCAAAACATTAAAAAGCGTTCAATAATATGTAATTTTTCGCGCGATTTACTTCCTAAATACTCTTCGTTTATTTGTTCGAACAAAGGGACGTCAGGAATCTTTGCCGCCATTTTTAACCGACATATTTTTAGCTCTTTTTTTTAGCATCATTTCAAATAAATGATGAAGATTAGGATCGGTTTCATCGCCAATCGGTTGAAAGTACTCACGATGAGCGCAACCAGATTAATTTTATAAAACAACTAGTATTGCTACTCGGCGTCGCTCGGACTAAGCGACCAATAATTATTTAATGTTATATCATTCGACATAATTATATCACAAAATCTAACATCCTAAATAGAAAATTTGAATTTTTTGAATTTTGTACTTTTCCATGAGTTTTGTCGCTAACGACCCGGGTTTCGCCTTTCGGCATCTTCAGGCATTCCAAGTGCACGGATGTACTTGAACTGACGTCAGTTATAGTATATTGATATTGAAATTCCATCAAGCACCCTCAATCGAAATACTTAATTATCCAAAATAGAGTTAAAATAAAATCACAAACTTTATTTAATTTGATGACAGCCCCATTCTCGCCCATTAAAATGTCCAAATTCAAGGAAAAAATCTAATTTGCTGCCAAAGAAATGTCAAATAATACCTTCGCGTAAATAATAAACATTATTATTAATAATAAAAGCCGGGAAAAGTTCAGTAGAAGACTAATTTATTACATTTTGACTGAATGTCTTCGCCGACAAAAATTCAAACATATTTTCTTTCATATTCGTTTTTATGGCAACTTAATGACCAACAATGCAAAAGGGAATTACAGACCCACAGACATACATACGCCGTTTCGGTTTTATATATATATGATTAACTATTATTGTTTGTATGTACTGCAACCACTTATTTCTTTAATGTAATAAAGCCTCTCGTTTATACTAAAGAGTTATTTCTTTCCAAACAAAACCGATCTTCCACGAAGCCGAAGTTGTAGTAAGGTTTCATTGTTACATAGCCGTAAACTTTCAGTCTGAAACGTTATTCTTCGAAAAGTCCCGGTTTCGGATTTCTTGGAAGTAATTTCATAACTTTATATATCGCGGTGCCCGCTTCTAGGGAGTGCGCGCCTTATTACTCTACACATCGATTTTCACGTCGATTGTATACCCCCAAGGCAGTGGCGGCTGGTGAAAAAAATATGAGGGAGTACATAAAAATCTATTGATTGAGTAGGCATTTACTTGGTAGAACTCCATTATAATACGGAAAGAAAAATAGCAATGTATTTTAATTCTACATAAATTATTTTATATATTTGTTGATAGCTATTTCGGCTTACGCCTTCGTCAGAACTAAACTAGTTCTGACGAAGGCGTAAGCCGAAATAGCTATCAACAAATATATAAAATAATTTATGTAGAATTAAAATACATTGCTATTTTTCTTTCCGTATTATAAAAATCTATCTATGCAAGAAATCAATCCCGTCTGCTTGAGATTTTTTTATCCACGTAGGCTTCCAATGTGGCGCATATGAACTCGTATTAGTTTGGAAAAAAAGATTGAGTGGATAATACTGGAACAGGATTATTGGATAGTTCATATCTCTCGCTACGTCATGTTCTTCAGGATCGGATAGGTGGGGAAACGAAAATAAATGGCTGATAGTCAGCAAGAAGTGAAACCGCTTACCAAGTCTTTCTTAGCCTTATCCTAATATCTATGTCCTGTCCGAGAGTCGTGTCCTGATTTCCATTCGCCTATCGAAAAGAGAAGTTGAGAAAAACTAAGTGACTGTCAGTTCTCGTAGAAAAAACATTATGTTATTTGATTCGGGACATATAGGCAAAAATATTTTTTTTTAGGTGCAGCTGATATTGTCCGATAGCTTTCTCTGCAATTCCGGGACAGTATGACATTTTTTGACATTCAACTATTTTCGTGCCAATCCCGGCTAATCCGGGACGGTACGCAACCCTAACCGGGACAAGAATGCAGGGCTGTGGAGTCGGAGTCGTCGCGGCGTTTTGGCCGGAGGCGTACTCGGAGTCGGAAATTTTGAAAAGATTGAACTTTTTATTTTTGCATATAATACAACAAATTTGGCAATAGGCAGGATCTTTTGACTGCTATCAGTGACGGCTGGTGACGGGGTGCTGGGGGGTGCAAAAGGAAGATTCAACTATTTTTCCGTACTACCGAAGAGAAACAGTTGGTATTGCGAACATCAGAATTGAAAGTCCATGCTATAAAAGTGTTTTAAAATCCAATGAATAGGAAAGAACTCTTGCAAAAATATTTGAATTTTGAATCTTCCTTTGCACTCCCCAACACCCCGTCACCAGCCGTCACTGACTGCTATATAATTAAATACACAATAATAGGAGAGGTAAGAAAAAAACGTGACTAAATTAATGGTTTTTAGCCGGAGTCAGAGTCGTATTTTTGGTCAATTTTGGAGTCGGAGTCGTGTTATTGGTCAATGCTCGAGTTGGAGTCGTATTTTTTTAACGACACCACAGCCGTGCAAGAAAGGTTTTTCATGTTTCAAAATAGTTAAGGTATTCCGCTTATAAAAAATAAATGTTTCTTTTTAATCTTAAAAAAATTGTTCGTGTATTTCCTCATTATGTATATGATTTGATTATCGAGGAATAGAAGTCTCAATGTTCAAGTTTCTGCATATGCATTAGGAAAAAGTCGAAAGAGAAATCCGCGAACTATCCACACCGCATTATTCCGCTTAGCCTACCTATTATTAGCGACGAGCTCGGCGACTGCTGCCGCAATGCAAGTGAACAAAAATGGTGTTTCATGTTTGTTATTATTTTTACCATACGTAAACATTTACACGGCCGGAGCCAATATCCAGTGCATTCATCCCAGAAATGCGTATTTTTAATTAATATCACTATCGGCCGGGTCGGTCTCCATGGTTACACAACTAATCGAATGGCAACATTTTTAATTTATCATAGAGAATGAATTTTCAAAAAATAACCGTCAAATTCTATTCTTGTCTGCGGTTTCATATTTTTGTCATAATGTGTTTTTCACATTGTATGTTATCATATTTTTTCATATAACTGTCTCGAGCTCTCTGCTAAGCCTTCGTTTTTCTCATAGTCACCTGTGCCGCGGCACACAATGATTCGATGCAATTATGCCACATAGCACCGACTGAATTAAATATATTTTCTCCGTATACCATGTCCTCTCCCAATGTGGAGCACACAGACTTATTCTCGACAGAAGATTTCTACGAGATCTGCTTGTTAGTCAGTTACTCAAGCTCAAAGATGACATGGCAGCTAATCGCCCTCGCTACGTCCCGTTTTTAGGATCGAATTGGCGTGGGAAGTAATTAGACAGCACAAACATTCATGTCTCCGAACAGAAATCAATAATTCGTTCGAAAACTATTCGGACTTCGTATTCAAATCGGTGCGATCAAAGACAACGACTAAACTAACTGATAAGTCAAATATGTTTATGAAATTTTGAAATATTAAAAATAAATGAATATCGATTTTGTGATTCAAATATAAATGTGTTCTTTTCAAGTTTTTGAAAATAATATTTTAAAATGGAATGTTATTGCAATTATCACAAGCGTGGCACGGCTAATGGCGATGCTATAGAACAGTGGTGCACAAGCTTTTTGAGAGAAGGGCCAATTTATCCATTTAAAATTTTTCGCGGGCCGCTAAGGGTAAAAGTGAAGAAAAATATTGATATATTGTACTAGATGAGATATAAATTTTATTTTTAATTTAATAATTACATAATTTTATCAGCAACTTCGATCCTTCTCCGCTCCACATTACATGCAGATTTGCACGATGGAACATAGAGAGATTTCTGACACTGTTTACTGGCTGCAAGCATTTTGATGTCGGGTTCAATGTTTGTGGTTGCTATCCTCAGTACAGCACTGAAATTATCATTGTTCAAGCGGTTTCTGTGTTGAGACTTATTTAGTTTTAATATGGAAAATACTTGCTCGCAAATGTAGGTGCTTCCAAAAAGACTTGCACAAAGCGCGGCCTTTTTAACGTAGGGTAGGAAACTGCTCTTCGGGGAGATATTTGTAAAAACTCTGCAGATCGCCTTCCTGATATTTCGATCTCAATTGATCGTAATTCTGCATAATTTTTTCACATATCGAATACTATTTTTTATCATATTTAATGTAAAATTTTTTGTCGAAGTATTTGTTATTTTAGGCCGCAAAAAAACCATTGCGGGCCGCATTTGTGCATCACTGATATAGAAAAATAACTTCTTACATCCATTGAATGTAACAGCTTAACGAAATACATATGTATGTTTAAAAAAATGTTAAATATTATTATACATAATTTGAATGCAAATATACACTATATGTTACTTTTTTATAAATAAATAAAACACTTTTTTTGCATATACATATAAAATTATAAATAATCAAAATGTTATCGATATCTTGCAAGTAAATATACATTTATCATTCATTTATTCCACATAAAAAAATATATATTTCAAGTATGCAAAATAATTATATGTTTTTTAATAATTACTAAATACCTACTATATTTAAAATGGAATCCGGTCTCGTTCAATTTAAAATATGTGGAATCGGTTCTGAAAATTGTGTATGTATTTAAATATCATGCATTTCCACCAATAATCGACAGTTTAACATTTCAAAGTGATAAATGTGTTCTATTCTAGTTTTAAAAATACTTTTTGAAAATGGAATGTCGAATTTATTATATTTATGAGTACGCGAATTATGCGATGCTCACGTGATATATACATATATATTCCCGAATCACCGATCCGTATTTAGAATTGAAAGCATTGTTGCTGAGATTGGCATGTGGCGTGAGTTCATCATCATTTTAATCTTATTCATTATTGAGTAGGCATGAGTAGATAATTAAATGCACCGCAGCGAATAGGATGACGCGACACGTCCATAGATAATTAATGACGATTGGATAATTGCATCAGTCCTGTGCGGTTTTCACCTGATAAATTAAAGGGGAATAGAAAGCTATCGATTTTAAGACAGTGCCATCTATAGGAGGTTCTGATAATTACAGAAATAATACTTTTTTGAATTGTTTGAGTTTTTACAAAACCCGGGTTTCGAAGTAGATCACGGGCATTTTAAGTGCACGGAAGTTAAAACAGTTATTAAATATACAAAAATTAGAGCGAAAAATATTTAATAGCACATATAAACGATACAAACTGTTTACTACGCGTCAGTTCAAGTACATCCGTGCACTTGAAATGCCTGAAGATGCCGAAAGGCGAAACCCGGATCGCTAGCGACATAACTCATGGAAAAGTACAAAATTCAAACGATTCAAATTTCATATTGAAATTCCATAAAGAAAACTTATTTATTTATTGTAAAAATTTAAAAAAAAATACAAAGCATTTATAGCTGACGCCAATGCGCCATGCATTTGACAAATAAAAATATCACAAAACATGTTAAACAAAATAAAAAAATATATGAAACAGAACAGAAACATATAAGTTACATAAAAATATAAACTATGCAACAAGTTCACTGCCGAAGATGTCCACATCAGCAGGCAGTGCATAATCAGCCGAACAGCCCTTGCGACTTGCGACTCAAAAGACCTACGTGACAAAGAAAATTGATTGGCCTCGGTTTACGACCACGTAGGTAGAAACTGGGAGCATACAAGCTTAAATTCTCAAGGATTTCGGAGTTATCAACTCGGCCCCGAAGAAGAAGAGTAAAATGTTTCGATATTGAAATCGATCTTCGAGCTTCAAGAGAGTGAAACGAAAGTATTACTAAAAGAAACTTGGTTGGATAATACTCCATTAAAGAATTGTCGTTATGTGTTAGCGGAAAATGAGGCGGAACTATGAAGTGACGGTCGATGAGTGCGCTATCGCTATTTTTAAAAAAATAATTTTGCTTCTTCAGAATGACGTTTTTAATGCAATGTTCCTGTCAACTCTCTGCACTCGCTCAAAGCTGAAGATGAAGCAATGAGCAATTGTAGTATAATACTCAAGAATCTTCATCATCCGCACATTTCCAACTCATTAATTATATTTAATTGATGATATGAAATAAATGTATTTTCGTACAACAATGGTCTGGAAGAGAAAATCGAAGCCCTTGTCTTTGAATCAGTTTCATAAATTAATTTTATACAACATAACCCTTTCCCCGCAGATGACCACTGTGGAGGTCATGCTCGACATTACTGCGGCGCGCATGACTCCAATTGTGGTCATGATTATTGCACGTAAATTTGATCCTCATATTACAGCTATTTAATATGAGAAACAGTTGAAATTTTATTGAGTATGTTACTGAATATATGCTTTTTCAAAACCATATATTGTTTGCAGAAGAAAAAAAGACTTCATACGTCAACAAAATGGCGAAAGTTGCTTCTACTTCCATACTCTTATATTCCGTTGTTTCCGTGAAAAAATGTGTATGCTTTGCACCTGTCAAAACCGATAATACCGCGCTGAAATTCCTTACGCTTTGCACCTTCAATACATACATATTTTGATATTGGGGGCATGATCACTTTGTTTTTATAACGCAGGAAACGGGTAAAAAAGAGGCGTTGGCGAGAGTTATTAGCCACAAGTCCTGCTACCGAACGTTATACTTATTTCTACACTATTTTGGAAAAATAGAGATTATTTTTTTAGCAGTTTTTAGCGAACATAAAAACCAAATATAAAAAGACAGCCGAGAATTTATTTATTCGATATTATATTGGCATTTCTCTTTGTTTCTAGAAAATCCATCGCATTATCGGGTATCGGTTCATTTCTGTCGATACCTTATCGTGGTTGTTATTGTTGATGAATGGCTGCGAGGAATCAGCTGTTTGTGTATATTTCGCAAGCGTGCATCATGCATTCGTGAGTCAGGCATCTCATGGTATGGTCGTAATGTTGTTATTGTGATTTTTCATCACACCACTGCAGTGGGTAGACGCCGTGCCGACTGGCCCACTGACGATCCGATCCAGCTGTCACGTGTACGTGCAGGGCAGAGATGCCCAACCCATACAACGGTCGAATTTCTGTGGAATTTTCTGTCAAAATTTGTGTTTTTTTTATTAGCTCACTGACTTGTGGAAAGGTATATTTAGACAACGAGATTTACTGTCGACTCAATTGATGCTCGCGAAGAGCGAAACCGGCCCTGATATTAATAATATATTTAAAATGTGCATTAGTTATTTCAATTACAACTTTACACTTTGGAGATTTATAAGGAGCATAAGTAAACTGGCTAAAAATGAAAAAAAAATACTTAAATAAAAAGAGAAATGTCTCATCGGGTCGAAGAAACAAATTGCACGTCGTAATTTTAACCTTCATGCAAACTTCAATTGATGTGGAATACCTGGTTTTAAATTAATGTTTTTATATGCTAATTTAAGTAAATAAAACTGTCATTATCTTGTATATTTTTCGGTATTTCAAAAATAATACATTTAGGAAAAATATATAACCGACAAGGCACTCACTTTTTAAATTACTATGCGCATATAGAAAATCACATTTGCTCAGGTCTCCCTCGCAAGTAGGGTTTCCAATCACGGGACAAAATGTTGATCCTGGGATTTCGGGATAGCAATAAGTCGATCCTAGGATTTTAATATTTTTTAATTTTCGATAATTTTCATATTTATTTAATATTATATATGTTTATGTACCATCAAAAATAGTTAATTGCAAACACGGAATAATTGATGCCACAATCTTTTTATGAATATTATATTTCGGTTGTTTATCCTTTACTGAAGAGCGAAAATGTTCGATTCTATTATAATGTACGACAGTATCGGTCTCGTTCTTATGCGATCTCATAACTAATTGAAATTAAATTATATCTAGTTATGCACATTTTTTACGATTTCCACATTGCTTAAAATGAGGACACATGAATGGAAATAAATAACGGATATTTATTGATAACAAATCGATCCAGAAAATTTCGAGATTATGTTTTCTAATCCCGGGATTCATCTGGTATTGAAAATCCTCGGTATCCCGGCATTGGAAACCCTTCTCCCAAGGTTTAATGCGAGCGGGTCTATGTGTGTTGTTCTGGGAACTGTTTCGAGATCCACCGGTTGTTTACATATGTCGTTGGTTGTATTTATAAGCAATTAGCGCTTCACAGCCGACAAACATCTTAATTTTATTTTAATGCGCATGCTTAATTATATACACGCAGGCGGAAAAGGATTGGAAACGTTGGAACTGTCATAAATATTATAAATTATTCTCTGCTCGACATTGTAATTTTTTTATTCATTTCAAATCATCCTTATTTCAACAACCGTATTTATTGGATTGTGTGCCGTTTTGACGTTTCTAACATTCATAATGTGGTATATTTTTCGGTATTTCATGTTACCATGCTAACAAATACGCAGACCCTGTGATATCGATCAATTATTCAAATCTATCGAGTTGCTGGATGGAAAAATATTATAATGAGGAGTGCAAAGGGTTAATGTTGCGCCAACGCCATCCAAAATTGCACTATGACGAGCCATCAGAGTAAACTGGCGAATTTACTGTCCCAGTGGGTTACAGATTAGCATTTTATGCATAATTTCCACAAGAGCTAAACATTTAAGTTTCTGACAGCTGAAGCGAATCCTTCACGGGGTAAACTCTTAAGAAAACCCCTTACGAATACTGATTGTGAGCATCCAAGACTTATCTTTACCAAATGAAACTATCTGAATTTGCTTATTGGCATTTGATGGCTGGAATTAAAATAAACATATTGAGGAGTGTAAAGGTTAATATTCATCCAGTAAAAATAACAATAATTTAATCACTTACACTCATGCGGCCCTCGAACAATCCGAAAATTAATAAACTTGCCCTTCTGCCTAAAAGGTGGTGCATCACTGCGCTCTGTGATTTTATTTCCCTCGTAGCCAATGTATAAGAAACACAATACGATGAAAAAAAACCATTATCGTTAAAACTCTTTATGTACACGTGATACATAAATACGTCGTTTGCAACTAACCTTGCTAGGTAAGGTGGACGTATCGGTGTTTGCTTTTAATCGCCTCATATAATATATAGACCAGGGGCGGCCAAAGCGTCGATCGCGATCGACTGGTCGATCGCGTAGCTATTCCTAGTCGCCCGCCTATCTGATGCTTATCAAAATAACTTGATATTTTTGTACTGAATTTAATATTTACGATTTGTAAAGCATATTGCTTGTGATGATAAAAGTAAAAAAAGTAAAAAAACATCTTGTTTTATTTAAATATTTTTATGTTTGTGTGAAGACTGTGAAGTCATCAATAATTGCTTTTTAAAAATAACTTGAAATTGAACTGATATTGATTATAAATATACTTTCGATGGATTCGGCGGTAACTTTGTAGAAGTTCATTTTAATATAAACTTCAAAATAACTTTGATTATTCAACATTTGTGACACGAAAGTGTTACAGTAAGCAAACTTTGCGATAATAAGTCCGAAGATGCCTCTAAAAGAGGCAAGACACGCGTGTCACAATTAGTTACACAATACGTGGAATAAACAAAGTTATGTTGAATTTTATATTGATAATAAATGTTTATTTTCAATTAAAGGTTGATTTTTGGCTTTAAATTACTACTTTTAATGTTGTTCGACCGCTGTCATTAATTTTAAACGAAAGTCGATCGCGGGCCAAAAAGTCTGGCTACCCCTGATATAGACGGTAATATTACGGCATAAGTTTTTCTATGTCGTATAAGTTTCAAGCTCTCGTGATTTCACTAAAAGCGGGTAGTATAAATCCCGAGTGTGCATCAGTTATTTCAATCATGTGTTTCCACGTGTATGCTCGGTGAACGACGGAGTGAATTTGCAATATTATTCCGCATTATCATTCGCGGCTTATTGCGTTTTAGGAATGCTACGAACACATACGTATTTTACTTAACCGCTTGACTGCTGCGTGAATAAATGATTCATGTGTCACAGATACCGCGTGATTTTGAAAGCCCAAAAAAAATTGAATGAGGTAAATTATTGATTGTTAGAAATTTTTACACTCATATTCAATGGATTGTATACAATTTTTAGTGTATTTCTTTCAATTATTTCCGTCCGTCGTGCAGTGGTTAACGTCGTTGGTTTCCGTGACGAACCGCCTGGCTCGATTCCCGGTACGAGTAGATTTTTTTAGTCGTTATAATTAAGTATTTCGACTGAGGGTGCTTGATGGAATTTCAATATCAAATTTGAATTTTTTGAATTTTGTACTTTTCCATGAGTTTTGTCGCTAACGACCCGGGTTTCGCCCTTCGGCATCTTCAGGCATTCCAAGTGCACGGATGTACTTGAACTGACTTGTTGGGTCGTTAGCGACAAAACTCATGGAAAAGTACAAAATTCAAAAAATTCAAATTTTATGCTGGTGTTATTAAAAAAGGCCTTCCTTTCTTTCCGATCCCTAAAAAGCGGGGCACATAGCTAGAGAGATTAGCTTATAACTAGTTCTGTCCTAGTCTTCGCATCCTTTCAATCCCTACTCTCTTCGAAAAAGAGAGGTTAAGTAACTGAGTCACAAGCAGTTTTCGTAGAAAAAAACCACGATATATATATTATGAGAGGAGTTCATATTCTCCAAATTGGGAGCGGACATGGTAAAAAATAAATATCGAATTTCGTGACTCAATCCTTTTTCATCAATGCATTCATCTTGAACTACTCCGTCTTAAGGTGTCGATTTCTCGAAACGATTACCTCTTGGCAACAAGACATATCCTCATTATCAAAAAACGAGTGACACGTGTTTCGCTCATATGATATTTAAATGGCGATTGTCTTTACTGATGATGAAAATCAACAACTTGTTTCCCGCTTGCTTCTATGAGTCTCCCGTATTGTGTTATTGCAATGCCGGGTTAGATTGGATTTTTAAATTATAGAATTATAATAAATTAGGAAGAGTATTTTACTATTTATAGCAAAAGGTGTGGCAAAACATTTCATTAAATTGGCGGGACGAGCCCTGACTGTGGCCACTTCAGAAACACGTTGGTAACTCGATCGGATCGTTATTAATCGTCCCACATAAGGCCAATTAAAAATCGACATTCTGCATATTTTTTTTTTATTCTTATTTGGCGTATAAATTTACACTAAATGTAGGTGGCTGAATAATTTAAAAAATAATTCATAAATTTAATCGTTTTTTTGGTGTCCACGATTGCACGCTGTTTTTTGTAATACTTTCACGTATATTTTGTGAAGATCAGAACAGGTTTCGCTCTTTATTAAATATATCTGGAGTGGTGCAAAAAATGTGTTTTATTGATTTATATCAGGACTGTGAATTAGTTTAAAAAAGACTTACTCCGACTCCAACATTGGCCAAAAAGCACAACTCCGACTAAAAAAAACTCAATTCCGTCGCGTTTTTTTCCCATCTTTACTATTTATGTATGTGTATTCAATTAATTATCAACTAACCAATCCGGTCAATGACCAAATTTGACACATTATATGCAAAAATAAAAGGTTCAATCTTTTCAAAATTTCTGACTCCGATTACGACTCCGGCCAAAACGCCGCGACTCCACGACTCCGACTCCACAGCCCTGCAAAATATATCTGGAGTAGTCCAAAAAGATGTGTTCTATTGACATACATTATTTTGTTTTTTATTTGTCTATGAATGAATCAAGCCGAATTTTTACAAAGGCTATGTAAATATAATGAAAAAAAATTAAAAGCAATTTATAATTTATTTTTGGACTCTGGTAGAGTTCATCAAACATGGCGCGGCTAATCCAATTTGGAAGCGCTTGGAAAAATATTTAATTACCAAATAATGCTTTACCAAAGATATGCGTGAAAAAACTTTGCCAATTATCTGAATCTATATGAAGTGTCGGTTGAAAAAACATCAACAATATTATTGTTTTTTTATGCCACATTTTTACCGAATGATAATTCTCGCCGTTCTTGCGTCGGTTTGAATTTGTGGTTATAATATTTTTACTAGCCATATTTATTATGTTTGATTTCTTACTTTCACTTTTATTATCCTACTGAAAATGAAGTGGATATATTTAGTCCAGGGCTGTGGAGTCGGAGTCGTGGAGTCAGAGCTTTTTGGCCGGAGTTGGAGTCAGAGTCGTCGCGGCGAATTGGCCGGAGATTCTTGACTCGTGTCAGTACGTGGGCCCTTTCAGTAGAACTGAATACACGTCAACCTTTTTTGTGCGGTAGATGCGCTCCGCGGAAAATCCCACAAAAAAAGCTATGACTTAATATGGGAACATGAAATGTAAATACAAGGACGCAAGTGTCGAGGCGCATTGTAATTTACCAGGGCTGTGGAGTCGGAGCTTTTTGGCCGGAGTCGTACTCGGAGTCGGTAATTTTGAAAAGTTTGAACTTTTTATTTTTGCTTATAATATGTCAAATTTGGCTATTGGCCTGATTGTTAGGGTTGATATTTAATTGAATACACATAAAAAAGAAAATTAGGCAAAAAAAAGTGACGATATTAAACTATTTTAGTCGGAGTCGTGTTTTTGGTCAATGTTGGAGTCGAACTCGAACTTTTTTTTACTGATTTAAACCAGTGTTATTCAAAATTTTTACATCCGTGAACCGGTGAAAATTGGAAACATATTTTTTTGCGGGCCTGCGTCAACCAGATACACATATTTACACACAGTCACTTCTCGACTAATGACTATACCACGGGCTCCCAACCCATGGGTTGCAAACTTATACAGTCACAGAAAAAAAATATTCGCTTTATCGCATTTTTTCTAATTACCTTTTTGAATTGCATGTGGGTCGCGGGTCACATAGCTTTTATAGAAAGGGGTTGCCACCCAAAAAAGTTGGGAACCTATGGACGATACAGTCTATATAAATTCATAAAGTCACAATTGAAACGTCAAGTCAATGATACATAGGATTTTGTTTATTAAAGCTAATAAAATAAAAATAACAGTGGGATGCTGCTTTTTGTCCGTAATTAAATTCTTGCGGAGCGTTGCCGGTCCGCGGATCACTGCTTGAAGAACACAGAACACTGATCTAAACTATTATGCAAAGTGTCCAATATTTATATTTTTCCACCGCACAAAGGTTCTGTGTTGTAAACAATGAATCAATTTGTATTAAATGTAAATACAAGACACCTGATATACCTAGGTAGAATATATGGGAAACGGTTGGGACTGTACTCTGTTGCATTTGTTTTTTTAATAATGATTAATTCCACTTGCTTCTGAAGTTGCTACATTATTTATCAAAAAGAGAAAATATACGATTTGAAAATGGAATTTAATAAGTTCAATGTTAATGATCGGCTTTTGGCGTGACGATTTTTTAAAAATGGAACGTAATTTATTTTAGATTGAAACCAAAACCAATCAAGCGTTAAGAAAGATATCTATGACTGGGCAAAGACAATTTTTTTATAACTTTGAAACCGATTTAAACATCCGAAAGCAATTATTATTATGCATTATTTCCGAACGATGGATTATGTCGCTTCTTTCAAATGACACATAATCAAAGCTTTTAATTAACCGTTCGTAATATGTATTTAAATACAATACTTGTTTTAATGTCATATTAAGGCAAAATAAAATCAAGGTCAAATAAATTAGCATTTAAATTCATACTACCAGTTTCGTGTCAATATATTTAATATATTCGACGTCCAATTACTCGACTTGTTGACAAATTGATACACCGTATTTAGTCAATGTAAACAATAGGGCTGTGCAGTTGCCTAAAAATCTGAATTTACATTAATTTCACTCCGACGTTTAAAAAATAAATGCGTCACGTTTTTTAAAAGCTTATCGAGAAAGAGATAACTCACTTCACGAGATGCACGTTTTTGTACGTGTGCGGCTGTGCTGCTACCTCTAGTGAATTAAAGTCAACGAAAATTGGCAATTAAAACACGATTCCGATAACGCAAATTCTCATATTTAAATATTGTAGGTACCGAAAATGTAATGTAATGAAAAGTTAATCTTACTCAGAAATCCGATTAATGATGACTGGCCGCAGTTTGCCTCTCCCTGTTCTAAACCGGTTCCACGACAAAACGTCCCCGGATAAAATGTTCCCGGACAGAACATACCCGGACATAACGTAATACTATGTTTAATACACATAAATATGTAAGTTATTAATTATTCATTTAACATATTTATCAAGCATGGTGTGTACGATTTATATTTTGAGAATTGTTGAAATGCATAATGAATAAAGTAATCGTATGAAAATATTTAATATAAAAGAAAAATTGTGCCAGCCCTGCGCATACAATTAAAAAATGCCCTACGTCAATTACAAATTCGAAGTTATTATTTATTTTTGCGAATGTCGGATATTTCCTTTATGAATGAATAAAACAATTATGAAACTGTGAAAGCAATTTATAAAATAATATTCATTTTTGTATTCGTATCGAAATTTTTGCCAGTTAGACATTTAGTCCGGGGACGATTTGTCGGGTAGACATTTTGCCTGGGAACAATATGTCCGGGGGCGTTCTGTCCGGGTACGTTATGTCTTTCGACCTTTGTCGGCACACCTCTAAGCATATGTTATGAAAAATATATAAGATTATACAAAACACTAAACAATCTCGAAAGATTTTCCTGCTGTTGCTTCGATTATGTCGAAAATAAAAATGCATAGTCTATGACTGACGGCGATTTTGTCAACAAGATTTTCGTTGAAAATAATAAATATTACGCGACACTGGCGCCATCGATCAACTGCCAGCACTCGTTGACACACCTATATAACGGCTCGCACGATGAATGAAGATTTTTTGGCACGACCCTCGGGAGCAATTCAGTCCGCTAATTCGACTCTCAAATAATGGTCACACCATTTCGCAAAATAAACACAACACGTCATGTTCTAATTATGAAAGTAGTCGTGGGCAACGCAACCACGCTCTTTTCGAACGCAATCATTTATATTTTAATTTGTTAATTTGGTATCAGTGGAGTGTCAGTGTGAAGGGATTTTTTTTGTTTGTTTACATTGACGTTTGCAGGAAGCCATTTGCTATTTTAAATGTTCAGTTTTACCAACTGCATAAAAATAATATTATTCGTCTTTAGATGGCTGTTTGATTATTTAATTTACTAGCCGATTAGCGTATTTTCATGTCATAAATTATTATAATTAAAACATTTATTTTATTTGAATTAAACACAAGTACATTTCAACTGTCAAAGATTGTAGTTTTGATTGAAGATTTAGAAGATATTAAACGATAATATTGTATAAACATAATTAAATATACCAAGTACTTTCGATGGATTCGGTGGTAACTTTGTGGAAGTTCATCGTAATATAAAAGTAAAAAATACCTTTGATTATTCCACGAATTGTATAACTAATTGTAACACGTGTTTATTTAAGCAACCTTTGCGAGAGTAAGTACGAAGATGCATCCGAAAGAGGCGAAACACGTGTCACAATACATGGAATAATCAAAGTTATTTAAAATGTTATATTACAACTGATCATGCGTCATGTAATCACTCCAGGGAGATGGCTATGTCTGAAAAGCAGGGCTGTGGAGTCAGGGCTTTTTAGCCGGAGTCGGAAATTATGAAATGTTTGAACTTTTTATTTTTGCATATAATATGTATGTAAAATTTGGCTATCGGCCGAATTAGTTGGTTGAAATATAATTGAATGCAAATAAATACGAAAGGTAGGAAAAAAATGCGACGAAATCTAACTTTTTTTAATCAGAGTCGGAGTCGTGCTTTCGATAAATGCTGAAAAGTGTCACATATTTTCTAAAAAAACATCATACCAGTCATACCAACCAAAATATCAAGCAGCCACAGTTGTTTTGTAATGTCACAAATATTGAAAATTAAACTTAGAGACGAGGTAGATGTGAAGAACTATGATGCTTACACACCTTTAAACCTTGATCACATAGATATGAACAGGTAAAAAATACTTAAAAATAAAATAGTGACACATAAATATTTAAAATTAAACAAAAAAGAATTAATAGAATTATGGACATGTAATAACGGTACATTTACACCACACCGAATTACACTAAAAAAGTTTAGGTGGAAGCCTGTTAACTAGGCAAAAGAACACATAATCAGTAATAAGTTATAGGTTTGAAACATTTTATTTTAAATTTATTGTACTTGTTGAGATAACAGAAGCTAAACTTTCATACTTATATTGGGTTAGATATTACTCATTTCACCTTGATGGAAGTGCCCTTTACTCTTATCAGGAAAACAGTTAACTTTACTGATAAATTTTGATTCATATTTACACATTGCTAAGTGGCCTACTTTTGTAAGAGTGGGCAACGGTCGTTGGCTTCAGTCTCAGAGCTCACGCGCTCAAATCCCAGTCCGAGCAGTTTTATTTTTCAATCGAAAAATTGTTTTCTATTCAGAGTATGCGTTGTGTAAAACAGTGCTACCCAAACTTTTCATGCAACATTAAGGCTCCCTTAATTTGAAAAAAAAAATCTCCGGCCCACAATTTGGGAAGCACTAGTCTAAAGTTCCATCCCGTACCCATCCTGTTGTATAACAGGATGTAGCGAGGGCGACTAGCTGACCACTTGTCTTGTCATAGTGCAATCTTTTCTATCACTACCATCTTCGAAAAATAGAAGATGAACAACTGAGTAACAAGTAGCTATCATAGATTGGTCCGGTCCATGGCGCAGTGTCAACGGTGTTGACTTGCGTGCGAGACCGCCCGGGTTCCATTCCCGGTACGAGCGGATTTTTTCAGTCGATAAATCTGTTCAAAGGCATGGGTGTTTGTGTTGTTGAAAATTCCTTCCCACCTTTCCCGATCCCAAAGAGCGACGCATAGTGACAGCGATTAGCTAATCACTAGTCCTGTCCTAATCCTCGTATCCTTTCTATCCATACTCTCTTCGAAAAAGAGAGGATGAGAAACTGAGTAACAAGTAGTTCTCGTAGAAAAACATATGTTGAGATAAACTCCGTGAGGTTTAGAGCGGACATGAAAAAAAAAAAAATTGTAGAAAGATTCTGCTTAAATATATTCCTTCATGATTTCATATGCTCCACTTTGGAAGCAGAATAAGCAGTAAATATGCCGGAAACATGTTATGCTGTAATTGTGATTAAAATACAATAAAACAACTTTTTTACTTATTCCACAATTAATTTATTGAGATCAAGAACTCGGAAATGCTCGCGATGAGCGTAACTGATCTTAATAAATTAATTGTGCAGTGTGTGCAAAATATGTTGAATTATTTTTTAATATAAATTTTATATTACCTTTCCACCAAGTATTGACAGTAAACACTTAAAATAACAAATTGAGATATGTGTAAAAAAAAAAGTTCTTCAATTGTTCTGAATTTTCAAATATAATACAATGTTTCTTATTTATTTCATTGTTTATTTGCAGGTTAACTTCCTCCTTGCACAGGCTGGTGCACTAGCAGCCGCTGGAGTTATGCGGGGGCCCATGAAAGGATCATCCCCCGCAGTCAGACACACCATTTGCCTCGTACTAGGCCTCCTTACAGGGTACTTCTGCTATGGCAAGTAAGCTACGGATCTTTATTTCCTTATTAATTTGATTTTAGTATGTAAATGCAGGGCTTTTTTTACCCTGTAACGCGGCGGAACGGCGTTCCGGTACATTTTTTCTCGAAATTTTAATAAATGTTCGTAAATTTTATGTTTTTCTATTTTAAAACTTTCGTTTCTTTTCTTGGAAGCCATTGACTGTTAATCCCTTTTGAATATATAGGGTATCATAGGACCCATAAATTAATGTCATGCAAAAGATTATCAGGTATGTACTTTCTTGGAAAGGGCTTGTTGTACATTATAAAAATATGTTTATTTTCTATGCATTATATGAAAAGCCGCCTTTAATTCTATCAAAATGATGTACGAATATATAATAAGTAATAAACCTTATTAGAAAATGCTTGAAAAAAGTGCGTTCCGGCACCTTTTTTTTTTCAAAAAAAAGCACTGTGTAAATGTATGCTTTACATGTGAATAAACATTTTTGTATCTATGACAGCGTTAACATTTCGCAAGGGAGTTAAAAAAAATCACGCTTTAAAACATGAAACTATTAACTGTAGATTTGGTTGTATTTGTATAAAATAAATCATATTTTTTTGTACTTCTTCCGCATGTAATTTTATAAACAATAGGACTGGTCATTGCGAGCATTTTCAACTGATGACTAATCATGTCATAGACCACTTGGCCTATTTTTTTTCTTGAAGTCCTCCAGCTCTGAACACCTACAACTCCAACAAATCCTATGTAAATCTTTATTGTATTGTAAATCTTCATTGGATAAAATTATATTTTTGACTATCGAAATAGCTTCAACAAATATATAAAAAATTTATGTAGAATTAAAATACATTGTTATTTTCTTTCCTTAATTAAATGGAGTTTGTAAATACTCAATGTCATAATGTGTTATATTTTTCGGTATTTCGTTTTACCATGCTAATAAATACTCAAACCGTGTGATATCAATCAAATTTTCAAATCTATTGACGAGTCGCTGGACGGAAAAAAATATATATTGAAGATTGCAATGGGTTTATAGACGCATAACGTATTCCAATTTCTGTCCGTCGTAGCGAAATCAACATAAAATGCCCTTTTCTTATTTAAAAGTTAGCCAAGTACTGATCTACTGGGTGTTTATCAAATTTTTATTCTCGATTGATTAATTTTGTTTTATTTATTTTCAGAAAGGCCATACACTTAGCACTGCTGCCAGTGATATGCTTTTTAATGATAAAGACTGCACCAGAAAGATTAATGGCAAAGTAAGTATTATTTCATACTGTTGTTATTCTCAATGACTGATACAAACAATATTTGAAAAACTAGAGTGACAGTATATTTTCATCATACTTTATGGAACATGTTATTTTTAATGTTTGAATTGTTGTGTTATTATAATATTAACTTATCAGTGTTAATGCTTTGGCAATGTGATTTTATGATGTAAATTGCAAAAAGTAAAAGGTTGTAAGAGCATATATGTACAAGAAGAAAAAAAAAACAAACATTAAAAATTCAGGGGATTCAAAGGGTTAACAACCCTATTTACTTTTTTTTGAAAATCAAATTTGAATCAAATTTGAAGTTTTGTACTTTACCATGAGTTTTGTCTCTAACTCTTTCGCCTTTCGGCATCTTCAGGCATTTCAAGTGCACGGATGTTCTTGTACTGACAGTTGTCAAATTTGATATTGAAATTCCGTCAAGCACCCTCAGTCAAAATTCTTAATTGGCTATTAGCACTGGCTTAGAAGAAATACACAGTACATATTTTAATCTATTCTAATATCCTAATTAATGTTGAAAAATATGGTATGAAATGTAACAAATTGATTTTATATATTTCATGTTATGTAAACCCATATTTGTTATCGTTCTGAGAACTGTTATTTATAATTTTTTGAGCTAAAAATACTTTGCTCTTCTTCTGTGTTATAATGGAGTTCTACCAAATTAATTCCAATTCTATCATTATGTTTTATTAACTATAATATGTTTTTTCTTCTTGACAGTCAAAAGAATATTCTAATGCTTAGGATATATGTCATGAAACATAAACATTTTTTTTAGTTGAAAAATATGTTTCTACTGATATATTCTATTGTTGTTAATCAGTTTTTTGTCATTTAAAAACATGTCACCTGATTGATTCAATGCTCTGCGAAAGAGAGTAGCCTTTGGTAATTTTCCATTTTAGAAAATTGAAAATGCTTATTACCATTGTGTTTTCTTGTTTTTCATGTCAGTTCACATTTTTCACTCGACCAAAGTTCACTCGAAGCAAGCACTTTACCTTGACGCAATTCAATAATATGTTTGTTCGATATAGTATTTTTAATTTATTACTTTATGTAAAAGTACATATTGATACCATATTGTTTTTTAGGACATCAGCACTCTCTCGAACGATCTAATTATCACCTCAGTCTATGAGTTTAAGTCGATATCAGGAAGTAAATTCAGTCTATTCTTACTTACTCTATATTGAAATCTATAGCGAATCAATATAGAGAAATTTCTAAAGTTTGTAAAAGCGAGATCTCGGCGCGGCGTTACCTAGGATGTATACGCACAGCCGCCTCGCTCTAAATATAGCTGGTTCTTTTACGCCCTGACTGCGTGAGATACGGTATTTCATGACCGGATGCAAACGGTCCAGATAGCGCATCTCAAGACAAAGGTTCTGCGCTGTACAGATCACGCTCGGAGAAACCTATCCCGCTAACCACGGGCGAGGAGGCAAATATAAGAGCCTGTTTTCTTACCAAAAAGTCGGTCAAAGTTACAGAGCGAAAAGAGAGTGTTGATTGTGCACCCGTCGGATAAAGCTTACACAGGGTCGAGATAGCTCGCCATCGTAAGTACCGCAGGTCGCCTTCAAGCTGCTAATCGTCTCTATAACTCTCCGAAACTAAAAATCCTGATATTGCCTTTGTCAAGGCGAGAGATAAATCGAATCGTTCTTTTCTTGTATTTTAAACTAAATTCTGTGTAATCTAAATGTAAACTTGTGTAACTTTTGTAAATCGTCTAAATACGAGAATAAATTGTGTAAGTGCTAATCGCACTTGTGTTAACCCTTTGAGATCGCTTTTTAAATTCAGAGCCTCCTACATCTCTCCCCCCTCCCGTATCATAATTTCCTCTTCCCGAGTGACAGATCAAGGGCATTCTCTCTTGTTACGAAAGAGCTGAGATCAAGGTCGTCTCAATATTTATTTATTTAATTTAATATGTACATTAAAAAAAACACAAATTATAAGTTTATTGCTTTTTCAATGTGAAAAAAGTTGAGCTAGTTGCTGCTTCAAGAAATAAAAGAAATTAAATTGTCTTCGTAATCTTCTGGAAAATCACTTTGATTGTTACCAGCTAGAAGAATTCCCCAGTTTTTGCCCTGTACGCTACGACTTTTTCAAAAATTAAAAAAGGACAATACCTTAAAACTACTTACGTTAATTAAGGGCTTAGATGTCTTTGATCCCTTATGAAATCAATCCCATGCTATTAACCATACCACATGGCTTGTAGAGCGTATTTACGAATCCTCGACAAGGGTTGTCACTAGAGACTCCAATTCGAGTACTCGATACTTATTTTATGGTACTCGATACTCGAGTAATTTGAAAAATACTTGAGTAATACTCGTTATTTATAAATAATGATTTTTCCAAGCAGATGACAACGCATCTTGTTAGAACTATTGAATCCATTGTTAACTTTCAAGTCGACGTCCACAGTATAGATAGAGTTTTTTTCTACTGCACGAATAAAAAACAAAGCTTCAAACAAAATAAAATTTGAGACGTTTAATTCTCTACTATTTTCGAAATATGTATATGTCTCATAAATTGAAATAAATGTAATGATGCAATTAAATTATCTTATTTATTTATCATCTATTTATATGCACAAATTTGAATTAATAATGTATATTTTGGTACATCTGAAACTACTCGAGTATATTTAGAATTTTACTACTCGATACTCGAGTAGTTAAGATATCGAGTAATTGGAGTCCCTAGTTGTCACACAGTTTATAATATTATGTCAATTTTGCACCCCGATTCATAAAGTGAATTTTTGTTTATATGAATAATTTGTATTTATTCAATTGGTTAGAATATATATACATGCAAAATAATATTCACGTTAATATTGTGAATATTTTATCAATAGTTTTGACAGCCCTGATAACAGAAAACTATTCAAATTTAAATTAATATTCATTTTGTGAGCCTTAAGAGATCTCGGATACATATTCGATGTGATAATTTGAGAAATATTATTTTTTGACGCCTTAAACATAGTTGCCCACTGGTGAGTTCTTAGCTGTCAGAGCTTTTTATTATGCGACACACTGGTGTGTCGTTGGCTTTAGAACAGTTAATTACTTTGAGAAACAGCATGTTATTTCGCATTTGATTGCCAATTAGCAAATTTGTATGATTCACATAGTTTCAGTTGGTATAAGTAATGGATGTTCACAATCAGTATTCGTAAGGGGTTCTTAACAGTTTCCCCCGTGAAGACTTGGCTTCAGCTGTCAGAATCTTAAGTGTTTAGCTGTTATGGATATTTTGTATAAAATATTAATCTGTACCCACCAGGGACAGTAAATTTGCCAGGAAAATCTGAGATCTTTCTGGTTCGACAAAGTTCAATTTTGGGTCATGACGCATCATCAAAAGAACCCCTGTTGTTATGTCACTTCTTGGAGAAGTATCCTCAGACTGACCCAATCATAAGGTTTTTATTTATATCATAGTTTTAAGGGAACCTACAGACTATATTTATAAATGTTTTTCTTTTTGATTCCAGTGCAGTACTAGGAGTAGCAATAGCATATCTGTCATGTATTCACTTGCATCGACAGTTTTATTTAGAAGAAGCATGCAATTTAGATATAACAGGTAATTTTTTAAATTTATTATCAATATGTTTTCATTGACCCC
This sequence comes from Himalopsyche kuldschensis, assembly GCA_028554975.1. Lineage (NCBI taxonomy): Eukaryota > Metazoa > Arthropoda > Insecta > Trichoptera > Rhyacophilidae > Himalopsyche > Himalopsyche kuldschensis. The sequence continues at coordinate 8,212,555 of JAHFWI010000005.1, forward strand.
CCTCAACCAATGGTTTAAATGTGACACCATTATACTGGCATAAGTAACAAAGTGACAATTCTGAATAAACGGCAAATATTTTTTTTACCTTTTCTATGGTCACCATGCCAAGCATACCCAGGTATACAAATATTAATTTAAATGTGTTCCGTTGACAAATTCGATGATTATTTTATGTCAACATGTAGAGACATCTATGGAACAGCAGAAAAAGCATACTAAAAAAATATTTATTTACACTTTGAAGTCACTAGGGTCACCAAATATTATTTGAATTAAGAATAAAACTTTATGGCTGTTGGTGATATGAGTGAATGCAGTCGACTACTTATTGTAATTGTTGTCATGTCAAAGTAATAAAATTGTAGTTTAAAATTGTATTCATTATTATTTCAGGTCCCCTAATGGTTATAACTCAGAGAGTCACATCAGTGGCGTTTTGGGTTCATGACGGCAGAGAAAAAAGGGGTGATGCCAATTCCACAGAACCCACACGAGATAATGGTAATTGGTGTACTTCATTTTTGATTAATTTATTTTTAAATACGCTACGGTATCCATAACTAACTTTTAACCGCTTCCCGGGCAATCACGCAAACATGCATGAAAAAAAAAAGTATGATTTCTGACGATACAAGAAAAAACATGTTTTCAATATTAACGTAATAATATTGGCTAAATAAATTATAAAAACTGCCCGGGAAGCGGTTAAAAATGCCTATGGATCTTCTACTGAAAGGTTGCGTGCTCAATCTAGTATTTTTTTTTTTTATGACATTTCCTGATGCATCAATTTGCTATTGCATATTGAACCTATGGCAAACTGAGACGTGGGGTCCTTTATCTACTCTCTCGATAATCAAGCGCTAGGTGGGGACAGACAGTCTCCTTTCCGAGATGGTTGTCGGGGCCTTTGTATCTGGTACTGAAATCATTTGTATTATTAATTAATTGTTTTTGTTTTCAGGTGGACATGAAGCTTTGCCGAAACCACCTTCGACTTTAGAGTTCTTCTCGTATTCCCTCGCCTTCCAAACACTTCTTTGTGGACCCGCAATTACATTTAAGCTTTATATGGACTTTATACATAATAGGATATCAGAGGCTCAGGTAAGAAAATATGTTAATTTTGAAATGTTATGCTAGTGAGGGTATCCCGTAATATTTCAATCCTAGCAATGCCATCTCTGGGTATGTTTCAATAATAAAATACATCGAATATATTGCTGGAATAAACAGATTTCCCTCGAGGAAAAATCAGGGTTCCCGCATTTCATTTTAATATCTCACATCCACGTTCGTTAGTTCACGATGCGTAAGCTGGCATAAAGCATGTCGGTTACTTGATCGTTGATTTGCGTTATGATTAAAGAGTCAATATATATTTTTTGTTAACACTTTGTTGCACTTTGAAATTGGATAGGAATAAGACCGGCTTCGATTGATGCCTATTATATGTAAGTGCTCGTTTAACATATTTTAACTGGTTAATTATATTTTTAACTTAAATGAAATCTTGGGCTGCTGTCAGGTTAAAGAAGTATTGTCCTTATCATGAATCGTGTTCTTTGTTTGCAGATCCAGGATGAGCCCAATAGAAAACGGGCAGTCCGCGGAAAGATCTGCGGGGCCCTACTGGCAGCTGTGATACACCTTTTGCTCTCGCCGCGCTTTTCAATACAAGATCTTTCCAGTAAGTGAAACCTTTTTTTCTCAATTGGTGCTTTTATAACAATTTTGATTCTCTTCGGAGAATTATGGTTCTAGAATATATAGATAACGAACGTTATTAGTTATTTTAATAACTTATAACCAAGGAGGTCACTGAACAATGCGCTATGAACGACGAACCGTGTAAGAAAAATAAATAGATAAATGAATTTCTTTTTTCAGGTGAACCTTCGTCTGAGTGGTCGGCGGCATACCTACTGTATTTCTGCTACGCGGCAACACTGGCCGTGCGCTGCAAGTACTACCTGGCGTGGCTGTTGGCTGATGCAGTGTGTAACAACGCCGGCATCGGGTACAGGGCCCCCGCAAAGTGGGATCAAGTCAGCAATGTTGATATTATAGGATTTGAGGTAAGGGCTTACCTCCCGTCATAATATTTATATCCATGTCCATTAAAGACTATTAACAGACAATAGAGACAGATAGAGTTTATTTCAACACGAGTTTTCATTAACACATCCAGAACGGTGTAAATTATTAAAATATTCACCGTGTGAATATGTTGTGCTAGGCGTGTTCTCTCATCCATTGCAATTTTCGTTATATCTAATAGTTGAGCATTGTTCCCTCGTGTCATCAGCCATTTTCACAAAAGTACTAACCATCTTGGTCAGAATGTATGTGCAGTTTGGAGCAGCATCAATTTACACCTAAATTATTCCGCAGTAAACGTGTTGAGTCATGCTTGTTACTCAGTTGCCCGACCTCTCGCTTTTCGTAAGGAACAGTGATACACAGGACTGGTGGTTAGCAAATTGCTCTTAATACGTCCCGTTTTTACCAACGGATAGGTGTGGGAGGGAATTTTTAGATACCACTGATACCTGTGTCTCCGAACAAAAAACTGCTTGGACAGTTAAAAAGAAGTATTCTTTTTGGCTTGGTAATGTGGCTTTTTTTGGTTTTAGATTAAGGAAAAGTTTACGAATATAGGTGAACAAATAACTCTTTAGCATTCTCATGTTGGCTGAAATAGCTCTCAATTATAGTTGATAATTCTTGTGATGCTAAATCCTTGATATTATTTCTAACTGAGTGCTAAGTATGCCAGTTCAATCAATTAGCCTTAAATCTTTGCAATTATGTTTACAGACTGCGGGAACATTCCGAGACGCGGTAGCGAAATGGAATCCGGGCACGGGGGCCTGGTTGAGGCTTGTGGTTTACGGGCGAGTTCGATCGGCGAAACTACTCAAGACCTACGCCCTCTCCGCCATTTGGCACGGCTTCTACCCGGGATACTACCTCACTTTTGCCACTGGGGCACTTTTCACACTTGCAGGAAGACGTGTAAGTTGTTTTTTTTTTATTTATTTAAATGAAAGTTAATGATATCAGTATCAAATTGATTTGAAAGTTCTAAAATAGGCTGTGATTTTATTTTGCTGTGCATTAAATACTCGTGTAAATAATTTGGTATTGTTTGGAGATAACCTGATTTAGCAAAGGAATATTCAAACACATAAGTATGAAAAAAAAAACTGGTGAAAAAATTCACTGTCAATACTTGGTGGAATGGTATTTAATAATAATAATAACATATTTTTACTACTCATTCCACATTAAATTTATTGGATCAGGACCGGTTTCGCTCATGGCGAGCATTATCAACTGATGATTTAGTTGATAATGCTTGCCATGAGGGAAACCGATCCTGATCTAATAAATTTAATTAAACTTAAAGTACTAAAAATGTGTTATTATTTTTATTAGAATTTTGATTATTCCATTAACTTCTAGAACTCGAGTCGAGTCTCAATGTCGAGTCGTGCTCAACATTGTACAGCTTGTTTCGGCGGTAACTTTGTGGAAGTTCATTTTAATATAAAATTTAAAATAACTTTGATTATTCCACGTATTGTGTAACTCTTTCAGAGGCATCTTCAGACTTACTATCGCAAAATTCTTTTTTATTTCAAAAACCGTATATATTGGACTGTGTGCTTTAGTCAAAGTTTGTAACATGTCATAATGTGGCAATTTGTTTTACCATGCTAATAAATACGCAAACCCTTGGTTTTACCAATCAATTTCTCAAATCTATTGAGGAGGTGCTGGAAGGAAAAAATAATATATTGAGCAATGATTAAAAAAAGTACATATCCACTGCAGTGTTTTTTCAAAAATCACAATTGATTTGCACGCAAAAACAGCCAATGTGTAGAGATTGTTGAATTTTCTGTTTTTGGCCCACCGCAAATATGGTTGTGCATGGGTGTCTAAATTTGTTTTTTAAAAAAAATGTTTTGTTCCAGGTGCGGAAAATTGCCCAGCCTTTTGCATGGTCCAGCAATCGACTTTATAATGCCCTCTCGTTCACATTGACAAGGGTCTTTATGACGTACGCGACTGTACCATTTGTTCTATTGGAATTGGCGCCCAGTTTGGCACTTTATAGGTAAAGTTAATTATTGAATATTTATTTCGCATAGTTTGTGTTATTGACCCAGTGGCCCATAATCCCTACAGACGGTTGTAGCATCTTGTGGAACTCTTTGCTTTCCTCATGCATTGACATGCTTGGTTTGGAAAACATACTTGGCGCATTTACTACTATACTATTCAATATTGATGTAGGTGTGTTATATCCAGGGCAGTGGAGTCGTTAAAAAAAATTTACGACTCCAACTCCATCATTTACCAAAAACACACTCAGACTCTGACTCAAACATTGACCAAAAACATGACTCCGGCTAAAAAAGGCTTAATTTCGCCATGTTTTTTTCCTACTTGTCCTATTTTTGTATACAGTCAAATCTCCGAAAACACTACTCCGTATAACACGCTGGCCGAAAATATTCGTCGCAAATCCCCCGATGGCACGTTCGCATTCCATTCTCGTTGCTATGTGACGTTGCTGCTCGGACGACTGATGTCGATAAAAAAATGGGTTCCGCTGTGGCCGATGCACACACAGCCAATCGGCTGGCTGTCTCTGCAGTGCATACTCTTGCATACACTCAATCAACACGTGCCAGACAATACATGCACAGCGTTGGGACTTCCTATTTGCTACATTTTGCGAGCGCTATGCACTGTATCACCTAGCAACCAAATATTTACGTAAATATTTCGTTCATATATTTTTTTTGCAAAACTAATATATAATCTTAGTTTGCATTTTTCGCGGTAAAAAACAAATTCCTAATTTTGTATGAGATTCACGCCCCTGTTTACACTAGTTCATATGACACGGTCCCGACCATAGTGTTAGCGGGGGTTTTACTGTATTCAATTATATGACTCCGACTCCGGTCAAAAAACTCCAACTCCACAGCCCTATATGTATAACCAACCAATCCGGCCAAAGCCAAATTTGACATATTAAATGCAAAAATAAAAAGTTCAAACTTTTAAAATTTCTGACTCCGGCCAAAACCCCGCGACGACTCCGACTCTGGCCAAAAAAAGTCACACAGCCCTGGTTAGGGGTCCCGCTTTATAGAGCCACATTTACCGTGGCCACCGAGCTTGACAGCGAAACCGCAGTGATTTTTAGTCAACGCTGGTCATCTTCATCCGCCATTCGACTTATGACAATTGTGATATTTCAGGCAAGTATACTTCTCCCTGCATTGCGTGGCGCTGGGCGCTCTACTGCTGCCGCTGAGAAGGACCGCCAAGCCTACGAACTCACTCAACGGAGACTCCAATCACACAAACGGCAAAGTCAAGGCCGGTTGACCCTCGATCAGCTTAGCGAGTCCTTACATCAAGAACCCGTATTATCTGGTATAGGATACAAATCAATATTAACACTTAACGCATCAATAATCAAGATCCGACTGTCTGTTTCGTATGGCCAAAAGTTTTGTGACAAATTTTATAAATTTATTGAATTTTTAATGTAAAACTGTTTTTATACGTTTAGTACAAAAGTTTTCTAATGTCTACTTTGTAAAAAATAAAAAGAAAAAAAAAACTATAACCGAGACGATGTATGATACAAATTATTAATGTTTATATTATATATTTAGATTAAGATATCTTTTTTTAAAATTAGTATTATATTTTTTACTTATATATGTTTTTAAAACCAAGTCTGCTAAATGAAGATACGCCGACAAAGCCATTGAAGAACTTCTATCTTGAACATGTGGTTTATTTCTAAATAATATAGCCATGTAAACATACATTGACTAGAAATGAAGAATGGGCGTAACCCACACAGAACAAATAATGTAGTGCAAGTCCTTTTTCCTTGCAGAAAATTTCATGTGTCTTTATTGAAATTAAATTAGAGACTAATCTCGAGATTCGCAGCTTACATCCTTTTGTGAGTATTGAAAAATATGAGGGTTATACCATTTTCCTTCATAATGTCGATATGAATAAAGATACTGTTTGGTGCCTAGTCAGTATGTAGATCCAATTTCTGTTTCAAGATCTATGCTGTGTTCTGTTCTCTCATTTATAGCCCGTCCTGGAGCGATTCCTTTAACCAAGTTATAGATTCATCAATCATTCTCTCATTACCATATGTAAAGTGATAAGCTAGTCCTTTCCTGGTCTCGTTGATCTATCATTACACCTCTCCTAAAAAGAGACGTTGAGTGAATGGATAACAACTAGTCCTCGTATAACAGCTATTGAGAAACTCGATTAAGATTTTATTACAATATCGGACGTGGCAATTTTTGTTGTATTTGTTATCCTCGATATGCTCCGAAAGTATCTATATACTTCACATCAGGGGCGGTTGGGTATCGCTTAAAAAAATCGGAAATATGAACAGATACATGATAGTTATTCTTACAACACTAGCATGGGTTTCGATCATATGAGGTGCCAAAAAAGCAGACACTAATTTTGCACTTAGTGGAAAAAGAGTACAATATAGTGTGATGTTTTCTTATATTCACTTTGTTTTACAACTATGAAATATTTGGGAATAAGCCATCTAGTGTTTTGTTTTTTTGAATACTAAAAGCTTTAAAATTGACTACTTTATTTCAACAAAAATTAACTTGAAAAGTGAAACTCACTGATTCACTAAATGGTGTATTTTTGTTTTTTGTAAATAAATACTAAAAATGGTCAGTTAATATTTTCAAAATTGTTATTAAATAAAACAGTAATATATTTTAGTTATTTAAAAAATTATTTCAACAAATTTATAACATGTTGTTTTTATTTTAACTGACCATTTATTATTTTAACTGACCATTTATTATTTTTAACTGACCGTTTTAAGTATTTATTACTGACCGTTTTAAGAATTTATAACTGACCATTTATCGAATAAGAAACTGACCAAATAATTAGTAGTCTTTATAAATTAATTTACTTCACCACGTGTCAACCATTTAGCAGACTTGCTTTGTTAAACTTTAGGTTGTAATTTGTCAAATGACACCTTTTTAACATAAATATTTTATAACAAATATATATATACATGTCAGAACAGGGAAAAGGGGCACAAAGTGTTTTGTTTCATAAAAGTTTTTGTGTTTGTTTATCACTATTTAGAAAGTATCGAGGCTTATTAAAAATTTATTGATTGAGTAGGCATTTACTTGGTAGAACTCCATTATAATACGGTAAGAAAAATACATTGTTATTATTCTTACCGTACTTATTAAAAATGCTAACAAATGTTGTAACCCTCAAAATTTACAAAAGGAAAAATAAATAAACCCAATAGTGTGATACGTTCACTGTAGAATTTTAACAATATAGACTACATTTTTTTTGTCTAAGAAGTGTAACAGTATAATTTGTTTGTGTTTTAACCCTTCTGTAACACAATCAAAATACCCTGGTTTGGTATTTTGTATTAAACAAGGACGTCATAGGGTTAATAATATAATTAAACCGATTTGTGTTGCCAACTTAACAATTAACAACAACTCACAAATATTAAATTATGTTGTATACTGCCTTATTGATCTTTTATTTCAGTTTCTCGATAATTCTCTGATGAAATTATGATTTACAACACGTGGGTTACTGCGTTTTTAATTTTTTACTAAATGTATATTGTCGTAAGTGAAATTCTTGTCTGTCTTTTTTGTGCCAACGGTGGCCACAATTGTTGTATAAATTTTACTAAACGAACAAAATATAATAGAATAATTTTTCAAATGATTGAAAATGTTATAGAGAACCGTCTAAATTTAAGTCAAGTTGATTCAACTGATATATAAAAGTTCTCATCCCACAATTTTGTGAAAAAAAAACGTGAAGATAATGGTGCGGTGTCAATAAATTACAATATATTTTTTGTGGGCTATAATTTTCATATCGGTAGCTTACATCCTTTTGTAGATTGAAGTGTTAAAACACGAAATACGTCATGTGCTATGTCTGAAAACAAATATTTGATATTTTTTAAAGACCACTATAGTATTTTAGCATAATATTTTGGTTGAATTTTTACCGGTGTTGACAAATAATGCCAACTACACACTGTCAGGGTAACGTGTCAAATTAGTTTATTACCGCAACTGTTTTTTGAACCTTTTACTGCACACGATTTATAATATTTACAGTTCTGGGAACCAACATATCAATGGCAATTGTTTGAACTCCGCTATCTGGTATGTTTCTTGTGGTAAATGATTTTTAATGTAAAAAATTAACTTTTCTGTAGGTGTTATGTAGTTTATTGAATATTATTGTCTAGGTAAACTTTGCTGAGATACTATATTATCAAAGAAGAGTTTTATATTTCCGATACGCTCTAAGTCATATACATTTTTTGATTTGAAGGCTTTAGCTCAGTGATGCACAAATATCAATCACCTTTTTTTCTTCAGAACTTTTCACGGACAATGAAAGAACAATATAAAATAATACAATTATCAATTTTGTATATACAAAAAATAATGATAATTTAATCACTTTTACTTCAAACAATCTGAAAATTGATAAGCTGGCCCTTCTGCCAAAAAGGTTGTGCATCATTGCTTTAGCTGAAATTATAATTGAAATTGGCCATTTTTCAATGGTATTATCATTATCATACCAATAAATGTGTTGATTCTGATTTCGTGGGTTATTGCAAAATTTGATTATAATGTGGGATATTGCAAAAAGAGTACATGGTAAAAAAGAAAAAAACATGGAATTTTACTTGATATTACTAATTCTGTGCACTGCAGAAGAATTATTTTTCAGTTTTAATAGATTTATTTATTTATGACAAGTTTGCTTACTCCGAAAAATCCTGGAAATGTCTTGTATTGGGGGATTATCTTATATTGTCTCAGCAAAGTTCAGCATTTTCTTGTAACATTAGTTTCTGGTTGTGAATTGAAACCTTATAACGTTGTCAAGATGACTATAACTGTTGTAAATCCAGCGATGGGCAACTAGCGGCTCCGTAACGGATATTAAACCCTTAATTATAGTGGTCGCCTCAAAATACATGGTATTAATTTCGTATAACAAAATAGAGTTCTTTGAAATACAGTTTAGGACTATTGCTCGGCCATGAAAGACTCAGGAAACGATAAATATTTATTATTTCTTTATCTCATATTTGAACAGTCGTGCCAAGCGCAAAGGAGGTATCTGACGAGTTGAAATATTAAAATTTTTGTGAATCTATATGCACAACCTGCGACCCTCTGGTACCACAGGTAATGGTCCTTGTGAATCAATCAAACTTACTTAATAATGGCGTGTATTTAATGGGTCAGTATCTAATTCACGTTTTGGTCAGTAAATATTATAAACGGTCAGTATCCATTATATCAGTAGGAATGGTCAGTTATTAATATGAAACGGTTAGTGTTAAAAGAAATATTTAATCATTTCAAATTAATGGCTAATTTTAGTTTGACAGCTTGTGAATTTTATCAAATATGGCCATAAGAGGCAGATTTATTACCAGGAGGTATATGAAAAATAAATACATGAAATGTGACTATTTCTGAAGTGAACGTTTTTGATAGCAGATAATACTATTTGAATAAGTCGTAAGTTTTGCGTTTTTTTAAATGTTTGATTTTAACATAACTTTACTAAATCGTCTTACCATTGCTAATTACAGACCATTTATGGAAATCTACAAAACCTTTTACAAAAAAATACTGACCACTTATTATTTGTTACTGACCGTTTATTGTTAACTACTGACCATTTATTTCATATTTACTGACGATTTAGATGCCAAAAATTAGTTGCCCTTATTAATAAAGCAGAAAAGATATCTCCTTAGCGCTTTTTACGGCAGTATAAAAAACACACCATTTTACATGACTATGATGTACTGTGTGAGGTGAGAATAGATTATATGATATATAAAGAGCAGCCCCTGTTGTTTGAAAACAAAATCTGCATAAAAATATTGATCAAAACTATATTAAATACTTAATGAATATTATATAATGTATGTATATTAAATCGGTATTAATTAAAACATTTGAAAAATGACTTTTATATTATATAAGTATGTATGATATTATTAGAGAAAAGAATATAAAACATAGTTTTTGTATATTGTACAACTACTGATTATTTAAAACATGTTTTCATTTCAATATAATGTTTTATATCAGACGTATAAACGGTAGATTTGTAAAAGAACGATATCAAATAGTTTAAGCGAGATGGTATTTTTTATAAAATTGTTTTCCATCATAAATAATATTGTTGTGTTACGAACTCCTATCTCTGTGTGACAATTCTACATATCCTTATCCCTCGATATAGACTGTTTTACTTATCTTCTGAGAATTATAAGACAAAACGTTTTTTAAAAATGACCAATTCGTAAGGTTGCATCAATTTCATTCGTCGTTTACAAGAGATGATCTTATTGGTCGAGTCGTAAGTTATGTCGTATTTTTATATAGACTGGATTTTATTTAAGAAATTCTTTAGTTTACATCTAGTGATTAGAAGAGCATATTCAACACTGTTTAAATATTGCTGTGTGCTTGGTGGGATATTAGAGGCATTGTTGATATTAAGGTTTGTTAATCTAACCTAAAAATTAACGCTAAAAGATTTGGTGAACAGCTGTGTAAATTATTCTTGGCACTTACCATAGACAAATTATCCCGAACTAATCAATTGCAAGGGTGTCATTTTTCGCCACGAAAATGTGTGGCCAATGATGACCCAGTACAACTTACAAGAACTCGATTGGGATTTTTTTAAACCATCTACCCTATTCCTCTGACTTATTTGATTGTCACCTATTTTAAAAAAATATTTAAATTAAAGGCTTTATTCAGAGGGGATAAAAAAAGTAACCGAACAGTGGGCGACAGTCGATAGAAATAGTAGAAATAATACGGCCCGGCCTCTTAAAGACAGAGAAACATTACTCATTTTCCTCTACTTTTCAGGAGTGCCAAAAAACAAGTTTACCAGTAATCAATTGTACCTTCTTTTTAACAGATACAATTTTTTTGTTTCATTATTTTTCAAGGTGATGCTTTGGCTATCTGATTTATTCGTTAGATATAAAATAGTAATTTATTCTTATGTATTGTTTTAAAGCTCAGTAAAGCTATGAAAAAGAAAGTGATTTTAATACGTATTGAAATATCTTCGTATCCACTTCTCCTATCGATATATCTCTGATACATAAGTAACGTAACATATAATTTTGTATCTAGTGGCATTCATAACTCAAAACCAACAAAAATCAAGAAACGTTATTTTGTTCCAAGGGGCCAAATATAACATAGTCAAAGTTTGTATAAAAAATACGACATTACTAATGCTTATACAACGGCATGTAAAAACAAACGTGAGAGCACAAATACAGAAATTTTCTTATTGGCTTATTATAAGCTGTCAAATAACAAATAGTTCCCCCATGTAATTTGATATCTATTTATCTCTAAGTGTTTATTATTCTGTCTGAATGTTTGGGAAAGCATTATAGATCAAAACTGCACTGCAATTTGTTCAATCTATTTTGCTTAAATAGCTCTGTTCTAAAGACCAGTTCACATTCAGCTCGTGTCTATGATACATCTAAGATATTGTCTATAGTACTTGTTACCCTGCTGTCCATGAAAACATTGTGACAAGCACAATTGAATGTTTACAGTTTAAAAAAAAACATCTAGCCAGTACTTTTCAAAGTATAATCCATACAGAGGTATAATCCAATGTATTCTTTACCTACAATTCAATTGTCATTTAGTTCAAATGACAATACAGCAACCGACACAATTATGGCTAATTTTAAATTGTAGATTCACCTTGGCTATTTATATTGGTAAATCTGGTGTCCAACACCAAGAACTAGTGAAAACAGATCTAAACTATAGTGCATATTGTTTCCCTTTAACGTTCCATCGCAAGTATTTTTTGAATGGGTAACTATGCGCAACAACATATCATTCTATTTCTTTCTGAAAATTTTGTAAATGCATCTAATAACATGGCAAATGTCAAATATGTAATTCCAAATTTGAAATATGGCAAAAAATCTTTGATTGTGTTTTGTTTTTTTGATATTTTCTTACTTGCAATCAAATTTCCCATTGCATTGTTTTTAGTGGCATTTTGTAAATTTTCAAGTGGAAAAATAATGGTATCTTCTAATGCACATTTACTTTTAATTGTTATAATGAATATTATTTATATTTTTGAATATTTTATTTGAAGTATGAATAAAATCTTTATATTTAATGTTATTCATACAATTGTTTAGTATATTTGGACAGCTTTTATTCTCTGACGTTGGATTGATAACATTTTCTTTTAAACAATTCCGAGTTTATAGTAAAATCATAGAGTATTTGTGTTAATATACCCAATAAGACTGATGTTTTAAATTGTAGTGAACAACGTTGTAATTAAAGATACTAATATATGTATATTATTGATAAAAGGTATATATTGTATGATCACCGATTCTTGGATGGCCAATGGAAAACTTCATCTCCGTCACTTGCATTTATAGATGTGTCTTTGTATTGAATTCCTTGGAAGAAAGAATATTTGTTTCGTATCTGGCTTCTAGATTATCCATGCGTTAAATTTTATATACATTGTATAATACGTAATATGCGTCATTTTGTTGAAAACATAAATAAAGGCCTCTCTTGATTTACTAACAATTAATACTCCTGACTAGAAATTTTAAAGAATTAAAACTACTTCAACACTGATGGAGTAACAGTTGCTTTATTTTTTTTAAATATTTTGATGATGCCAAAAGGTGAAACCAGAATAGTTATGGCTGATTGAATTAATGTACACATTGGCTACGGGGAATACGGAATACGCTTTGTTTCTCTATGTGTTTTGATTTCCCGCGTAACCAATGTGTTATCGTAATCCATAGTCTTCATTTATCTACATAAATGTAATACACACACACACACACACTCTATCTTAGTCTATGCGTCGTTCACACCAACGGTATTGAGCAAATGCATACAGGTGTCTATGCCATCTGTTAATATGTTGTAGTTATAAATATTGTGTTTTTTTTCTATTGCATTTTTATCGCAAGTAAAAAGATAACTTTGACATATTGTGTATTCTTATCAATGATATCCATTTTGCTTTAAGTTATTTTTTCACTTTTTCATATAAGTCATCAAAATTTATGATGCTGCAGTGTTGCTAATTGTTAGCCAATTTATTTCCCATTTAAAATTTAACCGGAATTGTCTATGGTTTGTAAACCAAGAGTTGCCTATTCTATCATAATTTCAAACAGTTTATCAAAATACAATGTGTTGCCACTGACAAAACATGCTTATGTTTTTTTGTGATTAATTTCTTCCATTGATGGCTTTTAGAATGGTTTTTAAGGCCTCAAACTTTAGTAATACGTTTATTGATTCATACTTTGTTAAACTATATCAACTGATTTATTATTATATTTCATTTAAAAAATATATATATATTTTTATATCATAATTAACTATTAGGTTTACTGTTTGATATGAATATTGAGTACAGATAACATTGAATCATTGTCGAAACCTTTTGGTTACAAGTTTTGTCTATCAATACATTGGCACCTTTTAGCTTAGAGCTTACTAAAATTATTTTTGATTCTATACCCTGTGTGAAATAGCTGATCTTACCGGTCCTTGATATCATGGCAAAAAAACATTGGCAGAATAATTGTGTAGCCAAGCTTGAAAAGTTTTTTTCTAACTTGTAACCCAAGGGTTTTTTTTGAATTACTAATAAAATTGAGAGTTTATAAAATATCAATGAATTGTTCTATTATTTCCGTGTTTGAATTCCTTACATATAATATAGAATATTTTATTATTACCAAGATTCAAAATGTGTGTTTTGTTAGTATATTTATGACAGATTTTTATTCATACTATTATTATATTGTGTAGAGTAAGTTAACATTTCCAATGTGTCTTCTGCTTTCTACGAATATTTATTACAAACTTAAAGTTCTCACATAAATAATTTTTACGTGTGAAGAAAGCTGAAAAAAAAAATGTACAAATCAATCAATATTTAGTATTGATAATAATTACCAGCGAATGAATAAATTATTTTTTACCGAGTTTGGTAACACTGAATTTTTTTTGTAATGTTTTTTTTATTCAAATTCTTTTTATACATCCAAATTCTGTGTTTTAATCATTGTGTCTGTTTAAAAGATGACTTACTACTTATGGTTAGCGCAGGCGTGAGTCTTCCATTTGTTCATGTAGATTACATATTCTTGCATGATTGGTTCAAGCTCAAAAATAAATCTGTTTCTGTGAAGGTAATTGACAATTGAAATTTAAAATGATTGCCAATGTAAAAAATGTAATGTGAAATGATTTCTTTGACTTCGATATCAAATTTTAATGAGCACAATGAATTAACAGTATTATAACGAATTATTATATATACACCCTGTTTATGTAATGGTTACTTGTAATGCAGATTTAACCAAACAAGTATGTATACAGTATGATACTGTATTTCATTTTGATTAAAAGATGCCCATTTATTTTTGTTTTGTTTACTCTGTATATCATAAGAAACAAAGTATCTGATTAATCTATTTCATCCATCAACTGGGCATTGTTATCTGTGTCTTATTTAATACCACTTTCTGTGCCATCAACAATGAAGCATTTCTTAAAAGAAAATTCTATTTTCTTCTGGAAAGCTACCAAGTAAAAATCATGGAAACACAAGATATTTAATCTGTTTTACACCAACTGTGAAAATTAAAAATAAATAATTGATTAATTTGTTGCATTTAGTGTTGAATCTTAATTTAAATTGATTGACAATATTTTTGGTTATTGATGGTGTTACAAGTAATCATTATATTTCATAAACTTAAGTATTGATAGTAAACATGTGTACGGTTTGAACAAATCTTGCTTGTTAAATAATTTTAATATCTTTTTACTCCTGTGTTGTAAACAATATAAATATGTCAAAATTTCAGTTCTATAATGGGTAAATATAATGGTGCATAAAAATATCAATCCCACATAAGTAAGAAATCGTAATGTTTTGAGAGTAATTGTTCGTGTGTGTAATATTAATTCTCATAGTGAGTATATCATTGGATTTCTTTGAGGGTCACACTGAATTTGACCATAGATAATATACACTACATCACGTTATTGTCTGTTTGAATTCAATAGCCATATTCAAATAAAAAACAAAATGTTCTATTTTCGAATGCATTTTCACTATTTGGGCCAACATTAAATCTTTTTTTTTTTAATGTAAAGTATTTTATTTTTGTAATCGAGTGGAATTCCTCGTTGGGTAAATCATTTTTATTTTTGAAGTTATGAAAAATATTGAAAAAGCCTAAAAAAATCTTCCAAGCGAATAAGGTATGTGTAAAATTTATTTATTACCATCGAATTTTAAGGAAGCATTTATATGTTGATGTTGACCTTGACCACATGTGTTGAAAAGAATAGACACCATATTGAATGTAATGATTTATTGTATTTGAAAAATGTTTGTACAATAAAAGCACAAATATTTTGTAACAACCCAGTGTTTTTATATATGACATACCCAATATATAAAGTTCTTCAATATGGCATATCGACTCTAAGGTTTATCCCACATATCTGGTTTTTATCAGAATGTTCATCAAAGGCCTTGTAAGATGATGGAATCCATCCAACTGGAAGAAGAACCAGATAGATTTCAGGTTCCTATATAATGAGTGGCTGTTATGTCTCCTCTATTACCTCTAAACCAGGGCTGTGGAGTCGGAGTCGGAAATTTTGAACCTTTTATTTTTGCATACATATAATATGTAAAATTTGGCTTTTAGCCGGATTGGTAGGGTTGATATTTAATTGAATACAGATAAAAAGGAAAATTAGGAAAAGAAAGTGACAGTATTAAACGTTTTTTAGTCGGAGTCGTATTTTTGGTCAATGTTAACTGTTTATGCCTACTCTTAACGCCTGACAAAATCAAAACTTCACCTCCAATATTCACTGCAAGATTAAGAATATCAGGGAGTGCAAAAAAAACATATTTTTCCAAGAAATCTATCCTCCAACCTAACATTCAAATCAATGTGTCACATTTAATAATTTATTATTACCATATAAAATTAGGATGTTAGAACAGAAAAGAAGATGTATGGTGTACCCTGTCTTCAACAGTATATATACATAAGTAAATGTATGTTTATTAAACATAGCTTTGACGGTGGCGTAACCCGAAATACTGATCAACCATTTATAATATAATTTCTGTATGACTAAAATACATTGCTATTTTTTCACCGTATTATAATGGAGTTCTACCAAGTAAATGCTAATTCAATCAGTTAATATATTACGGAAAGAAAAATAACAATGTATTTTAGTTCTACATAAATTATTTTATATATACCAAGTAAATGCCTACTCAATCAATAAGTTAATATATTATATATATGCGACAGGCTAGTTAGCAAGTGCATCTTGCCTAGGCATCTTTGCATTTCTATATATGCGACAGGCTAGTTAGCAAATGCATCTTTTTCAGGCAGA
The DNA here is from genome assembly GCA_028554975.1 of Himalopsyche kuldschensis. Taxonomy (NCBI): domain Eukaryota; kingdom Metazoa; phylum Arthropoda; class Insecta; order Trichoptera; family Rhyacophilidae; genus Himalopsyche; species Himalopsyche kuldschensis. Next base: position 8,229,198 of record JAHFWI010000005.1, read on the forward strand.
TCTCTTCACCGATCAAACAAAACTTTTCTTTACAGGTGAGTTTAAAAACATTATTCCTCATAGAAGAACTGCTTTTCCACTAAAAAGAGTCACTAAATGCCTTTGAAGTGACAACAATATTCGAGAGTAATCAATAATTGGTTACATATGATACCGACCAGTCTGGGATACGAACCCCTGTGGACTCTAGACCACGGACCCGGCTGATGATATACATGGAGAACAAATACAGTTTATCTGTTTGTGAAATATATTTTTATTTGAATCATGCATCTTCTTATTTACATACATTTATTTTTATACATGCGGTTGGCAAATAAATATAGACAGTAAACAGCATTAATCTATATACATACAACTAATTTTATTTATAAAGAAGCTTAAGGTTAAAATACAGTTAATGGAAAACATTTGAGTGATGAAGCATAAACTTTCATTTCCACGGTGGCCAGGCCAGTAGCCGAATGGTCAACATCATCCGGTTCGGTTGCATTGTCCACGAGTTCCAAGTCCCAGTATGCATACTTTCAATGGATTTGTATACACAAGTCTTGAATGTATTGTATGCATTCCCTCTATCACTCACCCAATTCTTAAAACATTACTAGCTTACTAGTCCTGTCGATGCTCCATTGGTGAATATATATAACATTGGGAGCGTATATGGTTAGAACAAAAGGTTTGGCATTTTTTTACCAACATTTTAATCACAGTTTATACTTCGTCGATCAAAATATCATCACCATACTGGCAGAGAATTTTGTAAGTAATAAATTAACAGCTTTGAGTGAAAATATTCTAATCTCTTATTTAAATATTTCATAGATAATTATTTGGGTAATCATCGAGACTAGGTGCATTAAGTCCTTGACAGATAATTTGACAGATTATCCAAAATGGCCGCTGTGGCATACTTATAACATACTTTTATATATTATTTTAGATAGGTTAGGTTAGAAATTCGTTTCGATTCGAACATTAGATATAAAAGTATGTTATAGTATGCCACAGCGGCCATTTTGGATTATCTGTCAAATAATCAGTCAGTGACTTGATGCACCTAATCTTGATGATTAACATTATCAGAATATTGATGGATGGAATAATGCCAACCTGACACAAATAAAATTATGGCTTACAGAGACAGCAAGCTACCTTCATACAATCTATATTGATACATTTACAGTTATTTCAGACAAACAATCAATATGTCGACACCTTACTTTGAAAAGGTTCTAAACTGCTCTTGACACTATTTTTAGATATGAGTGTTTGATGTTTCGATTGATTAAAATTCACTTGTAACCATTGCTCATTAGCAAGTAAAAATGTTTCATTTTACTTATTTTAACCATATTTTTTCACCACTCTTGCTGAGAAATAATGATGACAATCTTAGAACGTTGTCAAATAAATTTAGTAAAAAATAGTGTGCAGGTGCAGTACAACTTTGGAATTCTGCTAACTCCGTTATTCAGCCATAGATAATTCTGAATTTCATATATATGATAGAATGCGGTAAATACAAGCTTTTCCGACCAAAAGGTCATTTAGAATCTTTTCAAAGTAAGGTAACGATGTATCGCTTACTAACTTCTACCAGTAGGGTGAATTATAAAATATATTGATGAATTATTATTTAAGATTTAGTAGACAAACTATGCATATAGCAAAAGCAATTGCGAACGCAACTGAGAAGACCCGGTAAGTCTCCCGTTTCTTTTAGTCGTCTTTGGAGGTCTTCAAATATCGGCAGGGCGGGTTTCGTTTCAAGTACTGAAAGAAAACAAAAATCAAATATCATCAACTATATTTTATGATGGTTGTATTGCATAGAGATATCCAAAGTTATTATGAATGAGCTGAGGGCGTAATAAAATATTGATTGAATTGACATTTACTTGGATGAACAACCTGCAGTTTGGAATGAAATTTCATGCGGCCCAATATGACAAATCTTCGATTCATCGATTGTCATCATTATTTCCATCATTAGATCTTTCAGATCATTATTTCTCAGCAAGAGTTGTGAAAAAATATGCTTAAAATAAGTAATTTGAAACAATTTTTACTTGCTCATTGGTACAAATGAATTTTAATCAGTCGAAATTTCAAACGCTCATATCTCAAAACAGTGTCAAGATAAACATCGTCAACAAAACAGTGTCAAGATAGAACCTTTAGAAAGTAAGATGTCGAAATATCACTTTTTCACAGACGGTAAAAAAATAATATGAAATTTTCAATTTAATGTCCACTAGAAATAATGATAATTTAATCACTTAAATCCATGCGGCCATTGAACAATCTGAAAATTAATATAAGATAACTTTGATTATTCCACGTATTGTGCTACTAACTGTGACACGTGTTTCGCCTCTTTCAGAGGCATCTTCGGACTTACTATAACAAAGTTTGCTTAAGTAATCTGAAAATTGATTAGCTGGACCTTCTTCCAAAGGGTTGAGCATCACTTAACTACAAAAAATAAATGATAAGTAAAAATTTCCAAATCAACTACTCACATCTGTGTGATTTCGTTCTCTTGTTCGAGAGGATGGTAAGCGAGTGATTGTTGCTCTTTGATTTCTTGGAGCTGAAGAACTTCACGAAAACTGTGATTTCGTCCGATTCGGGTGATCCCTCAATACTGTAGTACATTTTTAAGTGTTCCTTGTAATAATCCTTAGCGAGCATGAAAGACTTGTATGTGTTTCTCACTTCTTCAACGAATAGAATACGATCTGTAATCAATATTATTTTATGTAATCATCAATCACTTTTAAAATGTCTATTCTTGGTGGAAAGGCATAACATAATACATAGGAAAGACTACTAAAGATGTACCATTATAACTTGACCGCTTGTGAGGGCGCCACCATCGCGTAAAAACTGTGCAATACTCAATCAAATTTGTTTATTTACGAACACATTTTTATATGCAAGCTATAAATGAAACAAAATCGTCATGTAAATATATTTTTACTAAAACATTATAACTTCGAAGGCTTTTAAATGTATCTACTATATGGGGACAATTTTATTTCCGAATTTGAACGGCGGATGGTACATCTATAAGAAGGACTACTAAACTAAAGACTATTAAGAAAGACTACTAAGAAAGACACTAAAGATGTACCATTATTACTTAACCACCACCAAAATTGGAACAAAAATTCTTCCCATAGAGTATCTTCAAAAGCTATTTAAGCTGTATTGTTACGGTAAAAATATATGCACATAAAGATATGTTTTTATTTATATCTTGTATATAAAAGTCCGATCCATGGTGCAGTGGTCAAAGTCATTGATTTCAGTGCCAGACCGCTCAGATTCGAGTCACAGTACGAATAGATTTTTTAAATCGATTCTGTTCAAAGGCAATCGGTGTTAGTGTTGTTTCAAAATCCCTTCCCACCGATCCCAAAAAGCGGATTAGCTAACCACTAGTCCTGTCCTAGTCCTTTAACCTTTAAAACCCTACTCTCTTCAAAAAAGAGGAGTTGAGCAGCTGAGTAACAAGCAGTTCACGTAGAAAAATTAATTTGAGATAAACTCCATGAGTAGTCCATGTTAGATGCGGACATGGTAAAAAAAAATATAAAAGTGTGCAAGTAGGAATGAAAAATTTTGGTCGACTATTGCACATCACTCACGCGATTGTGGCGCCCTCACTAACGGTCAAGTTATAATGGAACATCTATAACAATTGTGTTTAAATATCAAAATATAATAATTAATTTTTTGAAAAAATGTGTCAACTCACTCATACACTATGTCTAGTTTTCAATAACTTTATTGGTTATTAGTTACACAGCATCGATTGAATCTTAGCTATACACAAATTTCACTAACCTTCATTTAAGATATGTTTATCAGATTCCGTTTCTCTGTGTCGCTCTTTCGTTATATCGATAGATTCGGATATTTTTTCGTTTTCGCTCATTATCCTGCTGATTTCGTTGTGGTATTTTGTCTTGTCGTGTTTACATTTGTGAAGAAGCTTTTTATTATTTGCTAAATGTTCTTGTTGGTTTGCTGATCGACTTTTGGATACGTGGTCAACAAACGATATATGGGAGTGGATGTCATTTTTTAAACTTTTTACTTCGCTGATGAAATTCATCAGTGGAGGTTGGTGTTTTTTTCGAAACGATTCTTCGCTCTTTTGAAAGTGATCCCAATCAGTCACGTTTTCGAATTTCACATAGTCTGACGACATGATGGGTATTATTAGTTCTTACAAATTACCGATTGGTAAACAATAATCTTGTTTCAGTTTTGACGCCAATTTAACTTAACGGATTATTCCAACTTCAAACTTCAAATTGTAGCATAGACAAGACAATAACAACCACAGAGTACTATATTTAAATTATATCAGATCTATATTTTATCCGTGACAACATAACGACTATTAGAAATATATTATCACTAAAAATAATTTGTTTAAAATGAAGAAAATCATTTACCGTTGGCATATTAACAAACAGAAAACCTCATTTACCGAAACCAGGATATCTTTATTAAAAAGGTTGTGTGTAAATGCCATTTTTTAAAAATATGTTTGAATCGTTTGATCTTATCTTATTTTTTCACGAGTCATGAAGTGACCTAGATTTCGCCTATGGGCACCTTCAGGCTCCCACAAAACTCAAAAACCCATAAAAATGTATATATTATATATTGAAATTTTTGCATGCATTTTCAATTAAAATCCTAAGAACAAAGAATAAATATTTACTCAGTAGGTATCTACCTACCTACCTACTAAAAAGAAATTGAAAAAAACAACTATCCTTTAGTCATTATGTCATTTGGTCTAGGAGAAAAAGTATTTATAGCTTGCTGCTTGGAATTTATTATATTTTATTCGAGTTTCTTTCAATATGAATTTCTCGTAAAACTATTAATTGTCTATGGATACTTATATCTATTGGTGTAATTGTGACAGTGACATTCAAAAAATACTATTTTGAAAACAATACATAATTAACAATGCCTGACGGTGATATTTACGATTTATCGTACCGAGGATGCTTAGATGAGGTCAAAGAATCGATTGAAGAAAACAAAGCATTCATAGTTCAACCGGATAGTGTGAGTAATTTTCATTTTGAACCGGTCCAAAAAGTTAGACAAGTTTTTATACAAATAATTAAATGAGTATGTAATTTGTCGAATATTGATAAAAACGTGAATACACCCAAACGAGGATACTGTAATTGCTCGTATCTTTCAAATATTAAATGAGTTATATTGATATTATGACGCATTAAATAATTGGGTAATCATTGCTAGTTGGCCGACCATTCTAGAATAAAATCAGCGAATTGGTTACTTCCTTTAAGGCTTTTTTATTAAATTATTATAAACCTTTTTGGTTAGTTCGCTCCTATTATCAACAAAATAACCCTCTGATAAAAGCTGATATAAAATGTGTTTTTTTTTGTACTTTGTATAATTGATCTCAATTATTCAGTTTCGTTAAAACACTCCGAATTGAGAATGCCGAAACCCGTGTCGTTAATGAAAAAATCAGGGCTGTGGAGTCGTTAAAGAAAAATACGACTCCGACTAAAGTATTTCCCAAAAACACGACTCTGACTAAAAAAAGTTTAATTTCGTCACGTTTTTTTACTACCTTTCCTATTTATGTATATTCAATTATATATCAATATAATCAATCTGGCCAATAACCAAATTTGACATATTATATAGAAAAAAATTTCGACTCTGACTCCACCCTGGAAAGAACTCATGTACAAAAAGTACAAAATTCAAACGATTGAAATGTTATTGATTGAATTGGCAACTTGGAACTCCATTATAATACGGTGAAAAAATAACAACGTATTTAATTCTAATTGATAGCAATTTCTGTTTCAGAACTACACTCTGACTTCTTTAACAGTTCACTCGAGTGTGCGGCAGCCGTTAATACGAAATCATTTTTCTCCCCTCTGACATAAGAATCCACCTACCGCACTTAGCACACGCGATCAGTCTATATCAAATTAGGGAATTAAAATTTTTCGAACTCTGGCAATCTTTTTTTTCGCAGGCGTCATTCAGGATATTCTCACAGCGCCACTCATTCGAGTGCATAAGTAGCGTGGTCAGTCTGTATCCTCGAACTCAAACTTGATTCAAATTTTATTGTTAATCATATTCTCCATATCATCAAACATTTATTGATTTACATTTTCTTCCCGTATAGAACGGCAGACTTCTAATTCACTGGGCAGCCGTTGGTGGACATGAGACCTTGGTCACGTACCTCATTGACTCGGGCAGTGTCGTCGATCCGGAGGAAGATGCTGGGTCTACTCCTTTGATATTGGCATCCTCTGCTGGACGATTGGAAGTTGTCAAGATACTGCTGTCTCACGGAGCAAACTCAAACCACAAAAATAGCCAAGGACATTCTGCGCTGCAATACGCCTGTTCGAAGGGGTGGAAAGAAGTAAGGAAGTTTTCCATGTAATCCTTGGGTGAGGGGCTTAATTATTTTTTTTGCATTTGACACATAATTCAAGATGGCTGTCGAAAGTGTGACCTATTAATTGATTTCTGATGTATATTTCTATGTGTTGGAAAAAGTAATATTTCTACGTGTTAAAAAAAAACCCAAACTTAACAAACCAAACCTAACCTTAACAAACCAAACCTGACCAAATATACAATTTGATCATTCCAAAAATCAGCAATTAATAGGGAACACTGTCGGCAGCCATCTTGAATTATGTGTCTTACGTAAAAATTTTGATTAAACCCCTAATCTGAAGGATTACCATTTTCCAAAACTTTTATTTAGTCAATGAAGTTATTATTATTGGTATATATTTTAATGTGTTATGTTGACTGTCGGTAACCCTTACCCGGGTATATTTGGCAAACTTATGAAAAATTATAGGGTATCGTAAGGGTTAAATATTTTTTGGCCCATTATAAAAATGTTTTCTAAAGCCTTGTATTTTATCATGATGGTAACTGTAATTTTTACAGATTGCACTAGAATTGATTAATCACGGTGCTGCAATTAACGTGATCGATGTCCGTGGAGCCACACCTCTTCACAGAGCTGCAGCTCAAGGCAGGATGCCCCTCGTGCAGCTTCTATTAGATCAAGGCCCCGCATTAAGAATCGATTCACAAGACATATCCGGAAATACAGCTCTGTAAGAAAATGTTATTTTGATTAGTTATTGTTATCCCCTATCAACCTTAAAAAGGACGGTCCCTGAAAAATAACCCTTGATCCGAAGGGGGGTTTAAAAATACCACAGTGGTATAGCTTTATTTGCATAGACTGCATTAAAAAAATGTTATATTATGCTGTAACAAGGGCTGTGCAGTTGTTAAAAAAAGTTCGACTCCGACTCCAGTATTTACCAAAAGCACGACTCCGTTTCCGACTCCAACATTGACCAAAAACACGACTCCGACTCTGACTAAAAAAAGTTTAATGTAAAAATGTATTATCACTTTTAATAAAAATAATTTACATTTTTACTACTTTTTCCACGTAAAATGTATTATTATTTTTATTATAATGCCTTTCCACCAAGTATTGACAGTTAACACCTTAAAAGTGATCGTCACTTTTTTTTCTAATTTTCCTACATATTTATGTGTATAATAAAATATCAACCCTAACTATCTGGCCAATAGCCAAATTTGACATATTACATATATGCAAAAAATAAAAGTTCAAACTTTTCCGACTTCCGATTACGACTCCGGCCAAAACGCCGTGACAACTTCGACTCCGACTCCATAGCCTTGGCTTTAACGTATCTTTATAAATTATTCTTAAAATAAAAAAAATATTTAAAATCGATAGTTTAACTATAATTATTTATATTTTAAGTCGCTCATGAAAGAGACAACCTGTTGGCGTTGATACTCATGACATACTGGCGTAATCAAAAGAGAAAGATATTTAAGATAAGGTGGCAGTGGTGGTCGACTGTCTCATCCACCAGGAAGGAAAAGTTAAGATGTACTTGCTAATTTTTTTGTTTGTTTCAGACATTTTGCGTGCGAAGAGGAAAGAGAAGAAGTAGCCATGGCGTTGGTGATAGCTGGTGCTGATATAAGATTAGAAAATAAGGAAAAGAAGGCAGCATTAGAACTATGTCCATTTAAAATGGCCAAAATTCTTAACGACTTGAAATAACTGTACCTATTTTATGTGTTTAAATAAAAAAAGACTTGACTGAAAGAATTGTTTTATTGATCATTTTTATTTATTTTATTTTATTTATTTATTGGCAAAAAATAATATAAAATACATGGCACTACAGCAAGCGCCAATCCGCCATGCATTTGACAAATTAATAAAAATTACATAACATATTACACAAAATTTTTTAAAACAGAACAGAAACATTATTTACATAAGAAGAACTTTTTTTTTAAACAAAGCATCAAGTTAACTGCCGAAGATGTCCACATCAATAGGCAGCGCATTTATTAGGCGAATAGCCCTTGCATCTGGAGATTCAAAAGACCTACATGACAAACAAGTTTTGACAATGACAATTTTTTTTATTTAGTGTAAAATGATATTGAAAAAAATAACAATGTAAATTAGTTTATTTTATATATTGTTAATAGCTATTTCGGGTTGCGCCATCCTCCTATAGAACTTAAGTACATTGTTATTTTTTCTCCATATCATAATGGAGATCTACTAAGTAAATGCCAATTCAGTAGAATAAAATGAAAATATATTGAATAACAGTCAGCGCCAATTAGCTATGCATTTGACAAATAAAATATTGAGAGTATATAAAACAATAAAAATAATAAAATATTTGTACTGAACTGAAGTTGACAATGCTCTCCATGAGCGAAACCGGTCCTGATCCAATAAATTTTATGTGGAATAAGTAATAAAAATGTTTTATTATTTTTATTATATGCCATTCCACCAAGTATTGACAGTGAACACCTTAAAAGTGGTATATAAAACACTCCATAGAATTGAGAAAAACAACAGAAAAAAGTATAAAACTATTTAAATAAACACTTTTAATGTATTAACTGTCATTTCTAGTTGGAAAGGCATTGCTTGAAATTAATGAAACACATTTTATAGTATGACTTCCATATCTATTCTGATAAAGATCTGTACATAGAAACATTCAAATAAGAACAATAAATGTAAAACATAATACAGACAGTTATAACTACCTCAGTAATGAGTCAAAAAGCTCTTGCAACTGGCGTTTCATAAGTCCAAAGTGGAGTACAATAAAAATATTTTGGTCATCGTTTTGGCCACATAGATAAAAATCGTAAGTATGTATATTAACAGTTTTGAGATATTGATCTTGGCCAAAAAATACTTATTTCAAAATATTAAATCATATATTTTTAATACGTATTAATGTGCTTTGGAGGTCGGTAACTTGATGCATATTACAACAATTAAAAAGTATCAATTCCAGTTTTATTTGGTTCGCTCCCAAATTGCAGCATTTAAGTAGTCTTTTGAAGTTGGTATAAAAACTGGTTGCTTCGGAAAAGATAGTTATGAAGACGAAACTTATAAATAACCAGTTATTGATAATTATCTCATTGTTCTTTTTATCCTAACTTGATTAAGATGTACATTAGTTGAGAACAACATTCGACATTTTTATGTATTATATAGGTACAAAGCTTTCAATAAATTTATGCAAATTTGCAGTCGAGGATTAGTCAAAGTGCTTCTATCATTTATTATTATAAACAAATATTTATCAAAAATAGTTCAGAATGTTTCCACATTAAAAAAAAAATATATTTAAGCAATTTATTCTTTATGACATCTGTAACACCGGTATTTGATTGGCGGGAGATTTAAATATTTTGACATTTTATCGGAGATTTTTATTTACATATTTATCAAAAATCTGTAAAATAATATTATTTTTTGTTTGTTCTCATTCTTGATGTCAGAGGACAATTAATAATTTCTAAAACCTTTATTTATGCCATTCGAATGCATAGGGGAGGTTTTCATTATTGATGAGTTATCCTACAAATGTGGAATAAAATAATTTCAAAAAAATTAGAACAAATTGCGCATCTAGGTCGCGCACATGCTTAGGACAGCCATTAATGGGATAAACAAACATCTGTCACTTTGACGTTTGCTCGATTGTTTAATGTAATCACTAATATTCTAGTATTTGTGTGAGAAATTCATGAAAAATGATTTCTAGGCTATTGGAATCGCTCTCATTTCCTATATACGAATCCATTGTTTACATACTATTCCCCGGAATTATCATCTTGTACATTTTTAATTGGTGGTTTTCGGAAATAATCGTCGCTTCCAAATACAGATCGAAAGGGCACAGCTGGAGAAGTATTCAATTGAGTAAAAGCATTCCCTACAATGTATTGGTTTGTACTGTTCATTTAAAATAATCCTTTTTTTGTTGATTTTTTAAACATACTGCCCACAGGCTTAACTTTCGATGACATTGTATTTTATACTATGTCGTTAATTAGCTATGGTTAATTAGGTATGAATTATTAATACTACTTCCATTTCCGTTGAAACGAACCAATCAAAATATGACTACAGTTTCGAATTTCGTACTTGATTGGTTCCTGAAAATTTATTCCTTAGTTTTGAATTTACGTAAGTAGAACAATGTAAAGAAAAAGTGTTTTTAAATATTAATGTAGCCAGTGAGCTAAAAGTTTGTAAACTTTCGCATATGTTCTCCAAAACCATTTATCTCTCGGAAAAATGTGAGGCTCTCGTGACCCCCCCTAGTTAAAATATCTGAATGATGAGATAGAAAATATCACACAAACAATAAATGAATATTTTTTTTTTTCATTTCAATGTCATCATTTAAGGACCACTTCCACATAATATTATACTATGGTGAAGATCAGTACTGGTTTTGCTCATTGAGAGTATTCCTTACTGATGAAACATTGTTACTTTATAATAAAAAGAAAAACATGAGGTAACAATTGGTTTTAGAAATACGACAAAAATTTAAAGATGAGCATTTTATTTACCGTAAAACGGAGTGAATAGAGACACACACATGGATTGAACATTAGCACAATTTTACTAAGTATCCAATGTATTTTTTATTATTTATATATAATTCATTACACTGACTATAATACTATCTCTCGAATGACAAAGCCAAACCAACTAAATGACTGGCCAAAATTGAATCAAACGTGTTTATGTTCGATGTCTGTGCATCCTTACTTTTTGATCCCTTATAAACTTCTCTTATTGAACGAAAATTGAATTCAATCATGTTTTTTTTAGTTAATAAGTACCCTAAAACAGGGTGAATACTCATATAGAATAGAGGTTCATATATTTCAAACATTACAATCTGTTGTTTTGTCTCTATTCACCAGCAATGTCTCTATTCGCTCTCTCTCGTCTCTATTCACCCCGATTCAATGTGAATAGAGACATCAAACAAAATTGACTGTGTCTGAATAACGATAGTGATTATTTGAAAAATATTGTCATGAATGTGTAGTAGGACCATAGAAACAAGTTTCAAGCCTTTCATATTTGAATTATGTGGCGCAGGTATGAAGATACATAGTCGTGAAGGGTAAAAAGTATCTCTATTCACCCCGTTTTACGGTAAGTACTTAGTGTGTTTTATTTATTTGAATAATACCTTTCCACCAAAGAGTGACAGTTAGTGATCTAGATTTTCCAAGTAACATATTAAATGAATTAATAATACTCTTTCAGTGTTCTGTGTGTGAGAGGCTTATGCTATCAGCTGTCGGCCATTACTGTGAGAGATGTGCGATGAGCGCATGCCGAGGTTGCAGGAGAAACGCCAACAAGAAGACACCGTGCCGAGTCACCACGGCTCCCCACGGCCAACCATTCACTCACAACTGGGTGAAAGGTGATGTATAAATTTTAGTTTTATTTCTTTAAGTTATTTACATTCACAAATGAATTGGATAGATTGGAATCAGACAAAGAAGATACAAATGAATATTACAGATATTGTACAATTATTTATAAATGTACATTGCAAAAATTACAAATTATAAGTTTATTGCTTTTGCAATGTAAAAAAAGATGAAAACATTGAAAGAAAAAATACTTAGCTTACAGATATAAGAGTGAAAGAAAAAAAAAATACATTGGGGATTGACAAAGAGTGAGTTCTGACCAAATCAACTATAATACATTAAAAATAGTACTCGTCTGAACTCACATTGGCAAACTGGTTCTACTCATTGAAAGAACAAACAACTCATGTTGACTATTCCTCAAAAAAATATTAGGGACATTCAATTTAACATTCTCAAGAATGGTGGAATTTGGTGGACATTTTTGCTTTGGATAAGTCGAAAGAAATATGTGGCCAGGTACATTTCGTGGGTGTAGGGGCGAAACTACGAAAATGGCTGTTTTGAGCTAAATATGGCATTGTCATGCTCAAATGCAGTTCTATAAGATATAAAAATATGAAACTTGTATGAAGAGCGGTTTACCCGATATTGCTCGGCTTTCCTGCAAATCCATAAGAACAAAGTTTAACATTGAAAACTGTTTTGCCATTTATCTCAGTTAGTTGTTTTTATAGTTTCGCCCATATGTCCCTACACACACGATTTCTCTTCAAACATTCAAACTACTGAACGTGAGCATGCCTAAGAGAAAATCGGTTAGATTAAGTCATGGGTAGTATCCGTATGTCCTCAAATAGAGAATTCTCGAAAATTTATTTTAAAAACATATTTTGCACCTCTCGGGGCCCAAACAATCGATCCACTCTCAAGCCGGCTTCGAACTAAATAATTTACATTAGTATCAAAATTTTTACTCGTGCAAAGATACAACAACAATGATATTTGTTTTTTGTTTTAGTTGGGGCAGCTTGCGACGAGTGCGGAGTTGGTATAAATGAAGATAAAGGGTGTGACTATTTCTGCTGTTGGTGCCAACGTATCCAACATTGTGCATCTGGACTGCCATCAGAAGTTGAGGTTATTATCAGAATCATATAAGGAAAATTATATGGGACATCATCCATGTAACCTGTTGCTTTTCATAGCAAAAAAAAAATATAGATTTCAATGATAAAATATTCGTAGTCATTTGATGCATTTTTCACTTTTTAATTTTATTTCTAGGTGTGTGATTTTGGTGAGTACCGTAGTATGATTTTGCCGCCCACATCTGTCAGCGTCGATAGGAAAGGTGTGGTCACTATTCAGCCACCCGATTGGCCGGACTGGCAACCGCTTATTGTAATTGGTGAGCATTATTTGCATTCATTTGTCCAAAATGTTTTCACCCAGGCAGGTACGGCTCTTGTAATGGTGCAAAGGTGCACCAATCTCCCATTTATATTCAAGCAATATCAAAAAAAATATCAGAGCTGTGGAGTAGTTAAAATAACACGACTCCGACTCCAACGTTGACCAAAAACACGACTTCGACTCCAGGATTGACCAAAAACACTGCTCCGACTCCGACTAACACAGGTTTAATTTTGTCACGATTTTTTCCTACCTTTCTTATTTATTTGAATTAAACAGGGCTGTGGAGTAGTTAAAAAAAACACGACTCCGACTCCAGCATTTCCCAAAATCACGACTCCGACTCAAACATTGAGCAAATACACGACTCCAACTAAAAAAAGTTTAATTTAGTCATGTTGTTTTCCTCCCTTTCCCATTTATATGTATTCAATTAAATATCAAGCGACCAATCCGGCCAATAGCCAAATTTTACATATTATATGCAGAAATAAAAAGTTCAAAATTTCTGATTCCGAGTACGACTCCGGCCAACGCGCCACGACGACTCCGACTCCAGCCAAATAACCCCGACTACAAGACTCCGATTCCACAGCCATGGTATTAAATTAAATATCAACCGACAAGCAGTTATATGCATAAAAGTTCAAGCATTTCAAAAGTTTTTCACGACTCTGACTCCGGTCAATATACCGCGACGACTCCGACTCTGGCCAAAAAAAACGCAACTCCACGACTCCGACTCCACATAAAATAACACTGTAGGCCGCAGGTTGTGCATCACTGGCCCAATATATTAAAAAATCAGTGACCTTTTGTAGTCAAATTATTTTTAAGATCTTTTTCAATGGAACAAAATTAACTTTGGAAGTAAGTTAAGAGGAAACAGTAAATGATGCATGACTACTGTAAGTTAAAATCAACAAATATAAACTTATTTCATGACAATTTTTTGTTGCATTTATAGGAAATCCTAAATCAGGTGGACAATCGGGAGACGAAGTTCTCTCCTTCTTTCGAGGCTATCTGAACCCGCTTCAGGTGGTGCGCCTTGGGAGAGCAGGGCTGGCGACAGCTCTCAGATGGATTCCTTCCAACTCTCGGGTTCTTATCGCTGGAGGGGATGGGTCTGTGGCTGCCGTACTGACAGCCATTACTGATGCTGGGATTAAGGTATTGTTGTAAAGCTGCTCATTGATCTTGATCTGTTAATCTTGGTCTCTGATTGATGCAATTTTAAGCCCATTATAAGTATTTAGTTAATGCTATTATGAGGATATAGGATTTTGGACAGGTGGGAGATTGAGACAATTTCGATTTAGAATAAACACATCCATGCCTTCATGATCATGATTCCATATATATTTATGAAAGTGACTTTACTGAGAAAAATTAGGCATACTACTTATGTTCTTTCTTCTGCAGTATTTGTCACTTGTCTTCTGTCATTGGATACTTAAACATCTTAAAAAATTTGGGTTCGATTATCATATATCGCAGTGATGCACAACCTGCGGCCCCTGATGACATTTTATGTGGCCCGCAGTGGCAAATCCAAGAACAATATAAAACGATACAAATTTTAAATTTTATATACACTATCAATATCGATAGTTTAATCATTTTTATCCAGGCCCTCAAATTATCTAAGAATTGATTATCTGCCCCTTCTCCCAATAAGGTTGTGGATCACTGATATATCGAATCGTTATCTTAGTTGTACAAAATACTATTGGTTCCACCCGGCTGTGCTCATTATCATTATCATTTTTACTATGTAAAATGTATTAATATTATAATTATAGTTCTACGAAAAAATTCAAAAATAATTAACAATGGATTCTAAATTATTCTGACTATGACCCCCCTAGAATTTGGTATGCTTCTTATAAGGTTGAGAAACCGTTATCCATGGTATATTTCAATGTATCGCTGTCTTTTACAAACCATAATAGATGAGATCCATTAGGAGTTCATATGCTCCACATTGGGGTTGAAAAATCTGTTAAGTTTTAATCGTTGAAATACTGCCAAGGTTTCAGGGTATATTTTGTATTTCAGGGTATAACTTCTATTCATTGCTGTGATATGTTTCAGCCGGCGCCACCAGTTGGTATTCTTCCTCTGGGAACCGGAAATGATCTGAGCCGTGTGCTCGGATGGGGAGGAGCTTGTCCTGTCCCACTGTCGCCACGTTCACTCTTCGAAGATATCAAGCAAGCCATCCCGGAGACTGTAGACAGGTTAAATTTTTTCCTAGATGGTGTTGTTATCTTTTAGTTTACATTTGTTTATAATAATTATATTGCTATCTTTTACTTTCAAGATGGTCTGTACGTGTGGGGCGTCGGCAGTTATTTGCGTATAACTACGTCAGCGTTGGGGTCGATGCGCGAGTCGCCTTGGATTTCCACAGAGCGCGCCGGCATCCTTTGTACCTGTGCGGAAGCCAAACCATTAATTACGTAAGAAAGATAACATTGAATTTGCAGACGCCATAATAGATAGAGTTTTATGTAAGATGTCGGCTGATATTCTTAACCTTGGAAAGACGTTCCCTGAAAAATTATACGTGATCCGAAGGGGGGTCTAAAAATACCCCAGTGGTATGGCTTTATTGGCATAGGTTGCATTAAAAAAATGTTGTATTATGTTTTAACATATCTTTATATATTGTTCTAAAAAAAGTAAATATTAAAATTGATAGTTTTCCTATAATTATTCATATTTTTAGTGGTGCATGAAACAGCAATCTGTTCTCGTTGATGTTCATGACAGACTGGCGTAATCATAACTATGAGTGTGAGCGCTTATGCTACGCTACGCCTTTTAATGTAAAAAGCATCCATTTGATTTTTAAACATACGTTTCACGTTTGAAATAAGATAACGTTATCTTATCGCATATGGGCAGTGAAGTTTGAATCCTGGCAATTTGTAGCGACGATATAAATGGTTTTCGGCCAATAATAAATCTGACTTATTTTCTTTTTTATTTGCGACAAAAATAGTTAGTAGTTTTTTTCTGCAAAAGGTGTAAAAAACGAATACCAAAATTTTACACATTATATCACTAATATTAAGATAGATATTTAAGATAACCCACCAGCCAGGAAAAGTTAAAAGTCATTTCCAAACATACGCTTATTACAGATACCTATTACTATACTGAATAACTTTCTTTTAGCTGATCTACCTATTCCTGGGAACTCAGCAAGCTGTGTCCCAGGACTGCTTAGGCCTCGAGAAAATACTTGAGCTGAAACTGGACGGAGTAGATATCCCACTGCCTTCACTGCAAGCCTTATTGTTGCTGAACATTCCATCGTGGGGCGCCGGCGTGGATGTTTGGAGTGAGTATTTATAAGTTTGGTTTACTGGTTTATCAAATGTTGCCATGATTTAACAATCACGTTTATCTTATTACAAATATAACATTTTTATGATTGTAAACATGAGAGTTAACCTTTATCCGCCCGTGTGCATTGGGCATTAGGAGAAGTTAGTAGTTGGAGTAGGAGTAGTAGTAGTAGTAGGAGTAGTAGGAGTAGTAGTTGTAGTAGGAGTAATATTGCCCGATTAGTTTACTCAAAATTAATTTTGAAATTAGTCAGCCACAAAAATACTACTTCTCAAAGACCAGTGAACATATTTGGGTAAAAAAAAGATTTGTTTTATATCAATAGCAAAATATTTAATTCAAATATAGATAGGTATTCAAATTATATTTTACAGTAAATTTCAATTAAAAATTATATGTACCTACAGTTACAAAATTACAAAAACAAAGACTCCGGTATCCCCAATATTCGTGGGTGTGTTGATTTATTACAGTCTGGCAATAAAACACGACATCATAATCCGAATGAACCATGTAACTATGTAACGTAAACTTTTTCATAAAAACCAAAATACAATTATAATTCTACATGTCAAAATCATTACTTACTTAATCTAAGATCCATATTTTGTATACTGTTATTGTAAGTCAATGTAATACTGTCACAAAACTCGCCATACCTGATGGTTCCTCTGGGGATTGCTGGGCCTTAAAAGGTTAAAGCACTCAAAAGACCGAAATTTGCCTATCTTTCTGTCAATTCGAATGGCTCTGTCACCGTGAAAGGCAGCTAATGACCATACAGCTACTGGAGATTGTCATAACTTGGACAAAATCAAAAATTGCAATCTTGTCTGTCGTCTTTTGTTTCTTCATATTCTCCAAATAGAGATTGGAGACGGCTGAAGAAGATATTATGATATTGAAACTAATTGCTTGCTTTTAATTGAAGATGGTGGCGCCGACACGACAGTTGCACCTCAAAGTTTCAATGATGGCCAATTTGAAGTTCTCGGAATCACTTCATCCTTCCACATTGCTCAGTTGTCGATCGGCTTGTCGCAGCCCATGCGGCTAGGTCAAGGATCTACTGCCACTGTAAGTCAATAATTTACATTAACTAGAATTTTGACTGAAGGTGCTTGATGGAATTTCAATATCAAATTTGAATAGTTTGAATTTTGTATTTTTCCATAAGTTTTGTTGCTAATGCCCCGGGTTTTGCCTTTTGGCATCTACAGGCATTTTAAGTTCACGAATGAACATTAACTGACTCAAAAAGTGAAAACTGAAATGTCAAGTCAATGTTACATAGAATTTTATCAATTGCTCCTAATCAAAATTTTCGAAACAATAAAGATTTTTTGGACCAGTGCCGGTCCGCTGACCACTGGTTGAAGAACATTGGCATAGATTACAATTACTCATAATCGTTAAATCCAAAAGAGTGTTGGTACAAACAGGGCTGTGGAGTCGTTAAAAAAAAACATGACTCCGACTCCAGCATTTACCAAAAACACGACTCCGACTCCAACATTGACCAAAAACACGAATCTGACTAAAAAAGACTTAATTTCGTCACGTTTTTTTTTCTACCTTTCCTATTTATGTGTATTCAATTAAATATTAACCCACCAATCCGGACAATAGCCAAATTTTACTTTTTATATGCAAAAAAAACAATTCAATCTTTTCAAAATTTCCAACTCCGGGTACGACTCCGGTCACAATGCCGCGACAACTCTGATTCTGGCCAAAAAACCTGGGCTCCACAGCCCAGATAAAAAATTCACATTTGCCAGCGAAGCATTTGATAGGTATACTGAAAATGTGTTTAATTTTTGCAGATAAGAATGAAGGGTAAGGCACCAATGCAAGTGGACGGCGAACCCTGGGAGCAAGGTCCTTGCGAAATAGTCTTGGAGAAAGCCGGGTCGGCCGTTGTACTATGCAGGAATTCGACATTGCCAATATCTTAATCTGCAGTATTAAAAAAATGTTTTTATTTCCCATTGCTATCTGAAACAAATGTCTACATGTCATGCTAAAAGCCAAAAGCATCATGCAGTAGACGAGTTCAATTTTTTTTTATCAGCTTTAATATGAGAGGGATCGTGTTTAAGATATACATAATAGGTTTTCCGGTGCAAATAGGAAATCCAAATATATTATACTGTGTCATTTTGTATTCACTGCCAGGAATATAGGTATACAGTATGTAGGAAATGTATATGTTATTTATACACAGACATAAAGTAATGAATGTGACTGGTTCATAAGAATTGACAGGGATATATGAACATTTATTTACTTTCGATGCATCTTCGGACTTACCTACCTTACTTGAAAGTTTCCTTAAGTAATGATCTTAAGAAATCACGTGTCACAATTAGTAACACAGTACGTGGATTATCAAAGTTATTTTAAATTTTTGAACATTTATTTATTTCATATCTGAAAATTATTTCTAAATTACTCAAATTCCATTTAGCCAGGCCCTCAGGAATTGATTAATGACAAATATTCCACAGTAATGTACAGTTAACAGATTACTTAACTTAACATGTTAATTACCAAAGTAATCAAAAGGGCACGTAAACAAAGTGTGAACACTTTAAACGTGATGGACATCTCTTGAAATCCGTCCACATCTGTTCTGACACATAATATTCAAGTACCATTCACATTTATTTACTTTAAGCTATTCTATTCTAGTGGTTCACTAAAAACAGTACTTATTTTAAGTGTTTGTATGTAATCAACTTAACTATTCATAATTTAATACATTAAACCAAAAGGTCAATACTGTTTGGCTTTGGTATTCATAGAAGTGGAGCTACAAGGTTAAGTCCCAGTGTTAAAACATTGACACATTGATTATTCAACTGCTTCATGAATTTGAATCCAAACTCATAGATATCTGTAATGTTTTTATTAATATTTTAGACGTGTCTATAGAGAAATAGAATCTTGATGAATTTAAAAGATTCGTGTTGCTGCGTGACAAAAATAATTGTTTTTTTTGCCAACATGCAATACAGTGAACCAAAACCCTCCAAATTCGCAATAACAGATTCATCTTTTTCCTTGGAATAGATAATTTTTTTTTTTTTGAAGGCCAATAACGCTTCTGTTAATGTCATAACAGGTTCATTATTGCATTCTCTGCATCTTCTTCTTCACTACTGTCATTAGTTTTGTTCGGTTGTTTTCAAAGAACCGATTGGATGGGGTCGAATGTGCTTATAAGAAATATTCAACAAATATGGTCAATCGGGTTAATATTTGTGACGGGACCATTAAGACGATAAATCGAGGAAATCGATGATTCGAGGAACAACTAATGCGGGAGTTTTTAACATTGTTCTTATGGGTGTTTGGTTGGGACTAAAGAAAATGAACGAACCTCGTGGGAAAACGATTTATGCAAGAACGTTAGATTGGGGTTCCACTGTATAAATATAGCAGTGTTTGAATCTGTTTATTTGAAATAATGCCTTAACGCGTTCACTGCGGAATAATTTGGATCTAAATTGATGTTGCTCCAAAGTGCACATAGATACTGACCAAGATGGTGAATATTTTTTTGAAGAGAGTTTTAAGACACGAGGAATCAATGCTCTAATATAAAATGAAACAGAAAATGCAATGGATGAGATAGCACATCTAGTAGGATATATTAACTGCTTCAGTACCATACGAAAGTCGAGAATACCATCATAAATATTGAAAAATATATATGAAAAATCTTCCAGTAAGAATTCTAATGATATTTTTCTTTGCATAGCTAGTGACATCTATACACTGTCTCTAGAAAATAAATGGTGCTTCTGTCATCAGTTAGCTTTACTAAAAAAAGGATTTTTTAGGACTGGAGGAGAAAGCTGTGACTATTTAAATATTGTACGCCGCAGTGAATGAGTTAAGATAAATCAAAACTCAAATGTACATACATATTTTAAAATTATATTTTTTAATGTTCTTTTTTAATTTAAAATTACAATGTTACATTATTTAAATCTAGATTTTAGTGCCCTATTTAATACTCAAATAATTGTGTCAGTTCTTTATATCATTAATTCGTGTATGTGTCAAATTTGAATCAAATGTGTACATATGTACATATTTGATGAAGCAAGTTTGTTAAATTCAAATTTGTTCTTCCACTTGTTGCTTATCCCAGGCCCTCGAATATTGTCATAAATGTTAGTAGTGATACTTTTTTATGTTTGATGCATTTAATTTTTTTTAAAAACAGGGTTACTCTTTTCTCAATTTTGGTTAAAATATGTGTACCGTATAAGACTGGATATAACGTGACCTATAAGTTTCCTGGTATCTTTGTCAAGAAAGATTGGAGCTCTAATTTATCCAGACTGCATTCATGATACTAGTCACCGTTTTAAAGTATTCCTCATTATTATGAGCCCTTAAAGAACCACCAACTGGCATCGAACTGTGTGTTAGTTGTATCCAGGGCTGTGGAGTCGGTAAAAAAAAGTTCGACTCTGACTTCAGCATTTACCAAAACCACGACTCCGACATTGTTTAATATCGTCACTTTTTTTTCTTAATTTTCCTATTTATGTGTATTCAATTAAATATCAACCCTATAAAATCAAGCCAATAGCCAAATATGCCATATTATATGCAAAAATAAAAGTTCAAATTTTTCAAAATTTCCGACTCTGAGTACGACTTTGATCAATCGTCTCCGACCGAAGCGATGGCTCCGACTCCGAATTCGACTCCACAGCCCTGGTTGTATCGATAATGTTGACTTTTGAGAATTAACTTCCACGGAAACCAGATTAAGAGTCCATGGCTTTAATATTCCGAGGATCCCTCTCACAGAAGCTTAGTTACGCTGAGTTACTTAACACTTGAAATAAAAAGGTTTTCAAATTTAAATTCTTTTAAACACAATGAACCATACTTCTGGATACGAGGCTATGTACTTAAAATTGGTTTTATATTTAGCAATAATATACCAATCAAACAATTGAATGTACAATATACCATTTATTAGTGACATTAAACTGACTAGTTGTTTCTAGCATATCGCCCTTACCATGCCAAAAGGGCGTTAGTGACAAATCGCTACTTTTCAGGAGAGCAAAAAGAGTGAACAGATATTGCGTCAATTAGAACAACTTCATTTTTTTCAATGTATTGGAGTTTTTTTATGAACATCCTTTTGGCAGTCTGTGCATTTTTAGAATCATCAAAATTTTTCCAAAAGTTTTTCTGACGTCCCATGTCACGTGTATTATGTCACAAATGAAATGTTTTTTTCTTGTACACATTTGTCTTAAATAATTGATACAGCTTTTACGAACAGTGTGTACATGCTGATTTATTTGTAATTTTTAGTTGAAAGACCCCGAGATATTTAGGGAATTATGTATTTTTGAAATTTAACCGTTTACATTTTATTAGTTTTACGGCAAATGATTAGTATTATATTTTTCTATCGATCTGTGTGTCCGCCCCGATAATCGATAGAGAAATGTGTTTAGGAATAAAAAATATTATCAATGTGTTGTGTATTGTAAAAATGTTCCTTCGCCAAATTTATTAGTGGCTTAAATGATAAATATGTATGTGTACCAGAAACGCTTATTTTCAGTAGAAGATATGAGACAGAATGGATGAATTTCAATGTTGTTATTTTTTGTCTTAAATTATTGTTGGTACCACTGGTAATTGACAGTTTCAAATCGTGTCAAACGACCATGGTTTTATTTCAGACATTTTTGTAAACTGGCTTAACTGATTTCCTTTAAGTGATTCTCAAAATGTAAATTTAAGTGGCAATTTTTATTTATATAATATTTTAAAATTAATAAAAATTTCACGAAGACAAAATTAAGTACTTATATTGAAAATTATATATACATAGTGAAATATAGTATAAAAAGTAAAGGGACACGTATAGCTACTGATAAATATTCTTCGGATGCACATATTTACGAAACATATAATTTGCCTGAAGACTGCAGCACACGCTTTAAAGTTGAGGGTGCTGTATAAGGGTTGATTGTAGTAAAATTTGTGCTCTTCTATGAGTTTTGCCACTTAAGACCCGGGTTTCTACTTTCGGCATCTTCAAACATTTCTAGTGCACGAATCAACTTGAACTAAATAAATTTACCATGAACTGTACGTCCCTTAATTTTATTTCTGTTTTTCTCATTTGTACTGACACCAGCTAATTGTGACAGCTGTTTATTGTTTTTAACAAATATGCACCACTTCTCATATAGTAAGTAATGTAATATATACACGTTTGCATAAACACTATTAGATTCTATGTACATGTGCCAATGGTATCAACGCAGTGTCCAACGCGTTGTTTGATTTAGTTTGGTTAATTTTTTCAGTTTGGTTCAGTATTGTACAGTATTGTTCAGTAATTTTCAGTATTGCTCAGTAATGGTCAGTATTGTTCACTTATCTTCAGTAATTTTCAGTATCGTTCAGTATTGTTAAGTATTGTTCAGTATTGTTCAGTATTGTTCAGTATTGTTCAGTATTGTTCAGTAATGTTCAGTATTGTTCAGTTGTGAAGTAATTAGTTCAGTTTTATTTTCAGGTTAAGTAGTCTTGTTCTTTTCAGTTTATGTCAGCTTGGAAAAAAATGATTGAATACGTGAAGTATAAAAAAGTACTATGACATCTGTTATTTGGGGCCAAAATTATTGTGCCGAATGTCTCGAATGGTATCTAACAAATTGGGTGCGATCCGTGGTCGAGTGGCAACATCGTTGGCTTCAGTTGCGGGCTGCAGTTTCCTTTTTCAATTGGATTATTGTGATCTGTCCGAAGACACAGATGTCTGTGATGTTTAAAACTCTATCCCATACCTATCCGATCCTAAAAATGTGACATAGTGAGAGTGATAAGCTAACTACTAGTTCTATCCTAACCACATACCTTTATCCCTTACTCTCTTTTTGAGTAATCAAGTAATTCGTTTGTTTTCGGGCCGAGACTTTATCTCCGTTATAAGTTAAGTCTGAGGATAGTTTATCAGTTTTTTTATGAATTACTCGTATAATGAATAAAAAAACACCAATTTTTCTTTTATAATAATCAAGCCCTTAGTGTGTGGAATGCTTATTAAGTATTTTTGTTTTAGTGTTGTCATTGATACAATGTGATTTCAGACCAAAAATAAATGTGCTTGTTATCTATGGTATATTTCAATGTATCGTTGTCTGTTACAAATCTATTGATAAAATATTTTTATGTCTATTGATGTGTTCAAAAATTAAAAAAAATATACTATACATAAATGTCAGAAAATTTCTACCGTGTTCTTTATTTAGATTGTCATATTCCACAGCGCTAATGAACAGTCAACTAATCCACTCTGTAAACTGTTTTAAGTACATATTTCAGACATAAATTGTACAAAATAAAACTATAATGGACTGTAGAAATTCCACGTAAACACCAGGGTAAACGTGAATTCCGGGCAAGCAACAAAGGGGTTTCACTGTCGTTACATAAAGTATATCTTTATCCAAAGTATATGTATGTATATATGTACGTGTTTTGAAAATAAAAAAAATTTGATGTCATAGGAAAAACCCGTTTTTGAGTTGCGTCCAATGCAGCTGATAGCGTCCGATTCATTTGCATTTATTATTTAAATCAGTTCAGTGAAACTATTTTATGGATAGTTATTATACAGTTTTTGCAAGGCTATTTCTCCCTTTTGCAAATGAAATTAACCATTTTGCAAATGATATTCACCCTTTTTAAAAATCGTATTAAAAATAAAGAAACCGAATTTAACAATATGTGGTTTTTATGTATTTTTATATAATTTAGTAAAACATGTAATGATTGAAAATCAGTCAAATATTTCATACATAATAAACACATTTGTAGTACTCCACATTAGATTTATTAAGGACAGGACTGGTTTTGATTATCGCGAGCATAATCAACTGATGACATTTCTTATATTATAAGTCACTCGAGAGATAAACTCGAGCAGATATCACAAACATGGGTTCAACGATCTCAAATAAAAAAAAACCTAAATCTGAGATCGGTCATTCCGGAACTTGAAAGTAAAAATCTAGCAGAGTAATATGCTTCTACCACTAGACCACAGGGGGCATTTTGTTTGATAGACTGGTGGTAATCCAAGCACAATCAATTTATGTAATTTATTCTTAGGGTCTGTAATCAAACAATGAAAACATAAATTATAGCTGATAAAAATAGTTACCTTATACTCAAAATTATGTTGCCACTGAAAATTCATCTTTTTTCATTACCATTGAGCATTGAAACTTGAGTTAAAACCACCAGAGTACCACTCTTATTTAACATAAAATAACTTTGATTATTCCACGTATTGTGTTACTAATTGTGACACGTGTTTCACCTTTGTGAGGCATCTTCGGACTTCCTATCGCAAAGTTTGCTTAAGTAAAAACTCTTATTTACTTCATTGAGCTGTGCATTTTTTGGCATTTGAGGAATAATACGTTTTATAGAAATAGTTTTTATATTTTAGCATGCAATATTACATAAGTTTTACATAGATAATTCAATATTAATTATATCTGTCATGGTTTTTTTTTGGTTGACACTTAAAAACTCACTTAATTTAATATATTCATAAACTGGTTAAAATACTTGAATGTTCACGGAACAGCATTAATAATTATTCTTTTTAATGTTGGCACCAAACTGGCCGGGCTTTTACCACATTATTTTTCTAGGTAAATGGATGACGTTATAATCATGTACAGATTAGCATACATCATAACAAACAACTAATGATTCCATATAAGCTAAATATTATAACTGTAAAAACATTAATTAAAAAAACAACTGACCTTTTGAAATGAATCTAAAAATCAATTGAGAGGCCTAAAAGCTAAAAAAACAATTCCGCTAAAAACAGGTCTTGCTTGTGCACCTTTACAAAATGGCGTACACTAATTTGTATTAATATTTATAATTTTAAGAATTTCTTTTAGAAGAGATTCCATTTTGATTGTTTTTGACAGATTGTTTTGTAGAAAATGAAAATAAATAATCAATAACTAAGTGGCAAGATAGTAGGCATTGAAAAACAATAAAGGATAATGTGTACATTAGATATATTTATAAAGAATAACAAATCAGGGTCAAACTGTTCTTCTTTTGACATGACATAATATAGAAGTAAGGATATATTTGATGCAATTAATAGCCGATTGTTTTATGCAAGACCAATTACAAATGTGACATTTAATATATTATAATTGCTTTGGTGGAATTGTCAAAATGAATGTTTGAAAATTGATATTGAATGAGAGAAAAAAATAGTAATGCAACAGTTACAATTATTTTAGTTAGTTTCCAATCAAAAGAATTTCTGACAATCATAAATGATCCTAAATCAATTGAAAGCACACAATACAAGTTAAATTATTGTGTGTATCAGATTTACAGTTTTTTTTCAATAAGGTGTTCAATAAATCACTTGAAATAAGATTCATGATCAACTATACATATTAGCATTGAATCTGACTATCCTTTTTTTTTATTCTAAATCACTGTTTTGTAAAAAATACCTTCTCTCAAAATATGTTTTTCCTTATATAAGATTTCCTTACGGGAAGGTCATCGATGCAAATGCGCTGTTAAATAATATTCTAAATATAATGTGTGGGTTTATGAAGGTATTTTTAAAATTTTATCTCTACATTTGTGTTTTAGTACACTAGTTTCAGTGAAAAAGCTTTCCATTGGAAGCTATTGGACGGTAAAAGTAATTCGTTGCTCCTAACTTCACTTCACTAAGCAACAATCTTTGTTTAAAAATCAATAAATCAAGGCCTTGCCGGATATTTGCTGAGAGCATTTCTGTATATATCATACACCTCTTGATCCTTCGACGAGTCTCTGTAGCACCGCTTCATAACAACGCAAACTGGCCTTCTCCCGTCAAATGATGTAGTGGTTTTGTATTCCACCTTTTTACGCCGCAGAAGAACCAAGAGCTGCTCCATGCATGCGCAATTCCACGGGTTATTATGAAGAACAAACTTAGTCAGTTTTTGGGGATATTCATTCCTACACTTGCACCATAGTTTGTTATTAAGTTTCCGGATATATCCAAACTTCGTAGAGTGGGGAGATTGAAGAGAGGTACAAATTGAATCAAGTTTTTAGACACGTCCAGTTTTTCAAGGAGCTGTAACGATGCTGCAGCATCAATGTTTGTGAGTCTATTGGAAGACAGGTTCAAACTCTTCAACGCAAACATGCTAGCGAAGATTTCCTCTTGCAATACTGTCAAGCCGTTATTCGAAAGATCAAGTTTTCTAATGTTGGTATTTTCGTTAAAATGTTTATCAGGAATCTCGGTTATTCCGTTGTTTGATAAAATCAACTCGTTAAGTTCCACGGATTGGTCAAATATTCCCGAAGGCATTGCGGAAAACCTACTGCCCTCCAGATTAATCTGTCTTAATTGCTTCGGGGCGTCAAAGATACCCAGCTCCAATGAAGACATATCGTTGAAAGAGAGATCAGCACTGATCAATTGTAAAGATTTGTCGAAGATTCCCAACGGTAATCCGTTAAGTTGGTTACGTGCCAATGACAAGAAGTTTAAGTTGACCATCGGGTCTAAAATTCCAAGGTCTAAACTCGTCAGTTGGTTATTACTCAAGTCGAGGGTTTTCAAGCCTGTCATTTGGTCGAAAACTCCCAAGGGCAGTACTATGATAGAGTTTAAAGAGAGATTGAAGACTTGGACACTGTTGAGGTTATCCAGCACACCTAGACCGACGGACAGTAGAGTGTTTTCAGACAAATCTAAAATTTCTAAAGCCGGCAGATTGGAGAAAGCATCCGTATTCAATTCTGCCAATCTGCACTTTGCGAGAGATATCCATTGTACATCTTCAACATCTGACACAATTCCTCTTTCGAGAACATTGTTTTCATCTAAGGAGATACACTTTATAATATAGTCTTCTTTCGTGCATGATAATTCACCGAAAACATTCGATATCACACTTACGAAAAGAAATAGCTTTACAAAATAAGTAATTCATTTCAATCGTATCACTTCCAACTAGTAAAACTATAATAATGAAATAGCTTATACAAAAACCTAACAGACAATTTGTTTTTACACTGGCAGCTAGCAAACTAAATGAACGATAGCATAGAATTATAAATAAATTGCTTTAGAGAACATGTTTTTTTAGGTATAATAATTTGACGTCAGGAGGTTCTTGTCTGGGGGTCAAAAAACATGTTGGCCTTGAACCAACTCTCTGTTTGTTTGTATTGATATTTTTTTATAATCAATTAAAATAATTATAGCAGTGTGTGTAATATTATAAGCATGATATAAAGTTCTCCAGTGATTCAATATTTTTCAATTGAAGAGGTTTATTACTTTAGGTGTACATTTATGGTTACTAAACCGAATATCAAATGTAATAAATAGTTCAAATGAGATTTTAGAACAAAATTTATTGATATAAACAATGTGACATCTTTTTAAAATAGTTTTACAATATCTGCTACATATTAGTTGTAAGAGACTCTTGTGAAGAGGAAATGTATGTTTATCTTTACTTCGAAAATATTTCAGGATTCCTATTATTTTATTAACATATTTTAAATGTTTGCGACAAAAACTCATGGTGAAAAGTAAGAACAAATGAACAATTGAAATACCGTAAAACGGGGTAAATAGAGACACTTTTTACCCTTCACGACTATGTATCTTCATACCTGCGCCACATAATTCAAATATGAATGGCTTGAAACTTGTTTCTATGGTCCTACTACACATTCATGACAATATTTTTCAAATATTCACTATCGTTATTAAGACACAGTCAATTTTGTTTGATTTCTCTATTCACTTTGAATCGGGGTGAATAGAGACAAAAATACAAATTGTAATGATTGGAATATATGAACCACTATTCTATTAGAGTCTCTATTCATTTAGTTTTACGGTAACTTTTTAACAAAAAAAAAACATGATTGATTTTAATTTTCTTGCAATAAAAGAGAAGTTTATAAGGGGTCAAAAAGTAAGGATGCACAGGCATCGAACTTAAACACGTATGTTTCAATTTTGGCCTATCATTTAGTTGGTTTGGTTTTGTCATTCAAGAGATAGTATTATAGTCATTGTAAAGAATTATATATAAATATTAAAAAATACATTGGATACTTGATAAAGTTGTGCTAAAGTGCAATCCTTGTTTTTGTCTCTATTCACCCCGTTTTACGGTACTTGTTGAATACTTGAATCACCAGTGGTGAAGTGGGGCTAGGGCGCATGGGATTGGTGCCCCAACTTTAAAATAAAATGATTTTGGTAACTATGGATTATTGGAAGAACGTTTTGTTGGAAACTTGAAATGTTGGAGTCAGAGTCGTGCTTTTGGTAAATGCTGGAGTCGGAGTCGAACTTTTTTTAACAACTCCACAGCCCTGGTTTTATTTGTATAAAATAATGCCTTCCCATGACGTGATTAATAATTTATTTAAACATCTGTTTTAACATTTTCTTTGTAGTTGTTGTAGAAAAAATATGATGGGGTACCTCAATTCGCAGGCCATATGTTATAAATTGGGAACAAGCATGGACTAATAAAGAAATATAATAATATGTTTTTAACATGTTTTTAAAATCTATACTACTCTATTTTGTATTATAGATCTTTTAGATATTTTAAGCTATAATTATTAAACGGGTCGATAAATTCATTAACTATTTGAGACGAGTGCGCGGAGTTTTTCAAACTGTTGCGCAACTGATAGCAGATGATCATTGTATACAAGCAAATGAAAATTGAATTGAAACATGTGACATTTGACAGAAAATTTTATTCCATTATATTAGGTCTACCGTATCAACCTTTTACTGGGTTAAGATTTTACAGAGTATTTACCGAGGGCACTGTTGTACGTTTCATACACCTCTATATCTTTTGAAGAATCGCTGAAGCAGCCGTTCAGAACAACACAGACAGGACGGTTGCCATCAAACGAATCACCTGTCATGAACTGGATGTTACTTTGCCTTAGAATAGCCAAGAGTTGATGCAAGCACGCACACTGCCATGGATTATTGTGCAGAAAAAATTTGATCAAAGTATCCGGAAAGTTCTTTTCTAAATTATCTCCGTAGTTTGTTATTAAGTTGTCAGCGATATCCATATGTTGCAGAGCCGGTAAGAATAACATTGGGATATATTTGATAAAGTTTCTGGAAATATTTAACTCTTCTAGTTGTGGTAACGATGACATTGCGTTCATGCGTGTCAGGTTATTGTAAGACAAGTTTAAGCTCTGAAGTACTGTCAGTTTTACGAAGGTGTCATTTTTTAATACAGTTAAAGCGTTGTGAGAAAGATCCAATTTATTCAATTTAACATTGTTATCAAATAGATTATCAGGAATTCGAGGGATCCCGTTATTTGATAAATTCAGCTCGATGAGTTCAAACGTTTGATCAAACATTCCCGGAGGTATTATAGAAAAACGGCTGCTTGCTATAATAAGCTTTTGTAATTTTTTTGATTTGTCAAATATACCCAGCTGTAGTCCCGACATGTCATTGAATGACAGATCCAAATTCACAAGGGTAAAAGATCTGTCAAGGATACCTAGTGGGAGTTTGCTCAGCCCGTTTCCTGAGAGTAGTAAGTTAATCAGATTTCCAAACGGGTCAAAAATGCCTAAATCTAAGCTTTGCAGTCGATTATTTGTCAAATCGAGCGTTTTTAATGACTTCATCTGGTCGAATAATCCAAGTGGAAGCGATGTAATCACATTACCCGAGAGGTTCAAAGATTGAAGCGAATTCAGACCGTCCATAACGCCCAACCTTAGAGTGGGCAGATAGTTCCTGGACAGATCTATGATTTGCAGGGACGTCATATGGTGGAAGGATTCGTAATCGATGAATGTTATTCTGCAGCCGGCTAGTAGCACGTATTGGGTTTCTGCATCGTCTGAGACTATCCCGCGCCCAA
The DNA here is from genome assembly GCA_028554975.1 of Himalopsyche kuldschensis. NCBI lineage: Eukaryota > Metazoa > Arthropoda > Insecta > Trichoptera > Rhyacophilidae > Himalopsyche > Himalopsyche kuldschensis. The sequence goes on from JAHFWI010000005.1 coordinate 8,259,842, forward strand.
GACTATTGCTCACATCTAGAGTCAGGCATTTTACTGAGAATGAATTTTTTGTGCACGCAAATTTGCTGAAACCACTTGATATTATACTCATCAAGAGAAGAATCAGAGTAAGGCAGTTCATTTTCAATTCAGTCTTAATTGCATGAATAAATATTTATAGACACTTTAAAGAATGGCTTGATCACTTTAAAATATAGTTTGATCACTTTAAAGAATAGCTTGATCACTTTAAAATATAACTTGATCACTTTAAAGAATAGCTTGATAACATTAATGAACCGAAAATAAGATAGTCAATAGTATGCCTTCAGTTGGCTTTATGTATTGGCTTGTCCTCTTTATAGATTGTATCTCTTCATTCTGGATCCACAAATAACTTCAATAGCACTAAAGGAATCTTAGTCAAAGAATATCATAAATATAATATTTATCATATATAATGTTGTCTTCTACTGTGTTTATCAGTAAATGTTAAAAAAAAAATATATTTGGGTAATAAACAACACCAAAAAGTGCTGGCCTTCAAGTGATTCTCAAAATGAAAATTTAAGCGGCAATTTTTATTTATATAATTTTTTAAAATTAATAAAAATTTCAAGAAGACAAAATTAAGTAGGATTCTTTAAGAAATTAAAACCGGGGCTGTGGAGTCGTTAAAAGAAAGTTAGACTCCGACTCCAACATTGACCAAAAAAACGACTCCGACTAAAAAAAGTTTAATATTGCCACTTTTTTTCCTAAAAGTTCAAATATTTCAAAATGTCTGACTCCGAGTACGACTCCAGCCAAAAAGCCCTGACTCCACAGCCCTGATTAAAACCATGCCTGCTCCATGCTTATCTCAAGAGAAGTTTTTCCTCGAGAACTGGTACTTAGTTGCTCAACATTGTGTTAATGAGAGTAGAGATAAAAAGCCAAAGTTAGGACAAGTCTAGTGGTTAGCTAATCGCTTTCATCCTGTTTTTAGGTTAAGTTTGTAGGATTGAGGAGTTGGGAAGTAGTTTTAGGCATCACAGACGTCTATGCCTTCGAACATAATACACTAAATCGATTAAAAATCAATTTATGATACTGTCCATACTGCGATTTAAACCAATGAGCAAATGCAAATACAACCAAATAAAAAGATGTCGATTTATTTCAATCAATTGCATTTTCTTCTTTATATGCATTATTAATTATTATTATGTCCTGAGATATTTTTAAAAACACTATTCAGTTTTACTTTGATGAGAATCATCTCTTTATCTCTCATTTTCTCATTTTAATCAACTATATCTCATTTTAATTAACTATATTTTTAGTATAATTAAGTATTTCGACTGAGGGTGCTTGATGGAATTTCAATATCAACAGTCAATGATCAATGACAGTTCAAGTACATCCGTGCACTTGGAATGCCTGAAGATGCCGAAAGGCGAAACCCGGGTCGTTAGCGACAAAACTCATGGAAAAGTACAAAATTCAAAAAATTATAATTTAAATTTTATATTTTTAGTATTTAATCACGTTTGGTTTACCTGATGAAAAATCGTTAATTTAAACAAGTTTTTTTTAAAACCATGTCTACTCAAAATGTCTCTCAACAGAAATTTGAATAGAGAACTGTTTGTTACTCAGTTGCTCAACCTCTCTTTTTTGAAGAGAGTAGGGATAGAAAAGATTCTGTATTTATATGTTTCTGTTTCAAAATTTTTTAATGTTGTGTTATATGTTATGTTATATATTTATTATACTTGTCAAATGCATGGCGCATTGGCGTCAGCTGTAATGCCATTTATTGTATTTTTATTTTATATCTATAAAAGATAGGATTAGGACAATACTAGTGGTTAATTTATTACTTTCCTGAATTACTATTTTTAGTATCGAATAGTATTGTATACAAAACAGACATCTATGTCTCAAAACAAAAATCAATAATTCATATCAAAATTAAGCTGCCTGGACTGGGATTTGAACCTGTTAGACATTGCCAACAATGTTGACACATAACCACAGACTCGACTGCTACTAAGATGGAACAAAACAACTATCAAGTTAAATACTTGTAAAGTTTAAGAAGCACAGGTTGCACAAGTATGATAATTTGGTGAGTAAGCAATAGTAAATACAAAGAAACACCAATTAAAAAAAGATGTTATCAAGGAGAAAAAACGAGCGGATTTTATTTTGGTATATTTTTCGTCCACTTAAAATCTGAGAAATATTCATATATTGTGCGTAAGGTTCATAAATGAGCTTATGCTCATTTCTTTCTCAAAGTTATTCAGAGAGGGAAATTGTATCCTCTTATGCATATACAGGGAAAGTAAATTTTCAAGTTTTATTTGACAAATAATACCATTTGTACGGTTCCATGACAAAATGTCTATGCGACAAATCGTCCCTTTTAGTCCCGACGTTTTGTCACATAGACATTTTAGCCGGGGACGTTTTGTCTTTCGACCTTTTTTCGACACACCCATTTGTAGGCCTGTAGCCAAGTGGCCAGCGTTACCCTCATTGGTTGAAGTGTCCAGCATTTTAAAACATTTGTTTCTTTTCTTGGAAGCCATTGACTGTTAATCCTTTTTGAATATATAGGGTATCATAGGACCCATAAATTAATGTCATGCATAAGATTATCAGGTATGTACTTTCTTGGAAAGGGCTTGTTGTACATTATGAAAAAAGTGCGTTCCGGCACCTTTTTTTTTCCAAAAAAAGCACTGATTATTTGTACAATGGGTGAAAAAACAATGATATAAGATTCGATTAAAAATACAAGAGATATTATTAGTTTATTTTATTTTTGTTACATAATTTAATCATTTCATTTAATTGCAGAATAAGAACAAAGCAATTGTTTTTAAATAAATACATATAAAACAAAGTAATAAATATAGTGTATTTCTACAAATAATGGCTAGTAAAGAAGCATAACAGCCCCTTAGAGACAGAGAAACCAAACTCATTTTCCTCTACTGTTCAGGAGAGCCAAAAAACAGGTTTCAACAGTTATCAATTTTACCTATGTATATTTTTACATATACAAATTGTCTTTTCTTCATTGTTAAAGGCAATGCTTTGGCTTTCTGATTTATTTGCTAAATATAAAGTAGTAGTGGATGTATGAACAAGAAAGTGATTTTAATACGTATTTCGTATCCTTTTCTCCCATTGATGTCTCTTTGATACATAACGTAACATATCATTTTGTATCCAGTGTCATTCATAACTGGAAACCGGCAATTATCGAGGTACATTTCTTTTATCCTGAGTGGCTGATTATTGAATACAAAGTAAGTTCAATATTTTTGGTTAGTGATAAAGAAAAGCCTTCTTCTGGGCTCAGGTAAGGTAAATAAATACTAGAAAAATTTACTAGATCTTAAGGTGCCGATTTGACAGTTAACACAATTAAATTGCTAAAATTATATGTTGAATATTTTTGAATAATATCCTGACGACACTAAAATTCTCACAGAATGATATGCACATCGCAGGTTCCACACGGTTTTTCTTGTAACGAGTCTATTGCCGTAAAGCTATTGTATGACAAGTTTAAAATCTGAAGCATCGCCATGTTGGCAAATATATCTTTTGGCAGATTTATCAAAGAGTTGTAAGAAAGATCCATTTTCTTCATTTTAATATTATTTTTGAATTGGTCATCAGGAATTTTAACAATGCTGTTATAAGACAAAATTAGCTCTGTTAGTTCCGTCGATTGGTCGAATATTCCTTGAGGCATTGTAGAAAAACAGCTGGATGACATATTCAGATGTTTCAATTCTCTTACGGCGTCAAATATTCCAAGCTCTAGTGCAGACATGTTGCTGTATGACAAATCAAGATATGTAAGTTTTGTAGATCTGTCAAGAATACCTAACGGAAATTTGGTCAACCCGTTTCTTGATAGTATCAAACTGTTAAGATTCACGAGCCTGTCCAAAACGCCTAATTCTAAATTTGTCAATTCGTTAAATGACATATCGAGCGTTTTTAAGTTAGTCATTTGGTCGAAGAGTCCAAGTGGAAGGCTGGTTATTCCGTTTCTTGAAAGCAACAAATGATTTAGATTATAGAGCCTATCGAGAACACCCAAATTCAAAATGGACAGTTGATTGTCTGATAAATCAAGAGTTGTCAATTTGGCCATCCGGTCGAATAGCGCCATAGGAATTTCGGTCAACTTATTGCTTGAAAGAATCAAACGATTCAGATTTTTCAGACTGTCAAGAATTCCTAAGCTTAATCTCGCCAAATTATTGCCTGACAAATCGAGCGTTTTTAATCCTGTCATCTGGTCAAAAAGTCCAAGAGGAAGCGATGTTATTATATTCGAAGAGAGATTTAAGGTTAGCACCGAGTTCAGTCCGTCCAAAGTGCCCAATATGATGGTATGTAGAACATTCCTGGATAGATCTATGACTTTTGAAGTAGTCGCACCATTAAAGGTTCCAAAATGAATTTTACATATTCTGTGGTTTGCTAGTGACACACTTTGAATACCTTCATTACTTATCACTAGTCCATGCTTGGAGACATATCTTGCATCTAAAGTTATGCACGTTGTCGATGGTTCTTCTATTCTATGCGTCAATCTGCCATACCCACTTGTAATTATGTTTATAACGAGAAACAACTTTATTTGATAGTTCATTTTTAATTCAACTGAAACTATTAAAGACTTTTTGCTTTTTCTAGAAACAACAAATAACTCGAGTCACTTGAAAAAACTTATTTGACAGATTTTTTCTGATGTTGACCTTGAGCTGTCATTAATTATATTTCAATGATTTATTATTATTCAACACAGTGATAGCAATACAGTTGAATGGTGCAAGTTAAAAGTTATTACAGAAACAAATGTTTTGTTTCAGATTTTGTAATTTTTATTATAGCACCAATTTTCTTTGCGATTATTTGTTCAGAAAACACTTTGTAACTTTTTGTATATTTAATTATTTAAGCATAGAGGATGAAAATGAAACTGGCTTTGATAAGCCACGTTGACTTATTTTATAAATTTTTGAGTGTCGTAAAGTTTGTTAAAATCACGACATTCCTCATTAGACGTTTTTTCCGTAATTTTTTATTGTGATTTATGGTTTTTTATGACCACAAGATTATTTTAATGATAACTCATGAAAAGCATACATGAATGAGGAAGTTTTATAAAAAAAACATATTTACTTTATCATTGAACAGTTTCCCGGAATAACGTTGTACTGTAAAACGGGGTGAATAGACACTTTTTACCCTTCACGACTGTATCGTCATACCTGCGCCACATAAATCAAATATGAATGGCTTGAAACTTGTTTCAATGGTCCTACTACACATTCATGACAATATTTTTCAAATATTCACTATCTTTATTAAGACAGCTAATTTTGTCCAATGTCTCTATTTATATTGATTAAAGACAAAATAATAATACAGTGAATAGAGACAAAAATACAGATAGTAATGATTGGAATATATGAACATCTATTCTTTATGAGTCTCTATTCATTCCGTTTTACGGTACTTATTAATCAGAAAAAATCAAAATTGATATTAATTTTCCTGCAATAAAAGAGAAGTTTATTAGGAGTCAAAAAGTAAGGATGCACAGGCATCAAACTTAAACATGTTTGTTTCAATTTTGGCCAATCATTTAGCTGATTTGGTTTTGTCATTCGAGAGATAGTATTATAGTCATTGTAAAGAGTTATATATAAATAGTAAAAAATACATTGGATACTTAGTAAAGTTGTGCTAAAGTTCAATCCTTGTTTTTGTCTCTATTCACCCCGTTTTTCAGTACCAAGGATTTGATTAAATAAAATACATTGTGTAATACTATTCCCACATATGTATATTCTAATGAATATCAGAACCAGAAGCTTTCTCAACTGAACAATTTCTGTACAATGTGCTTTATTTATTTAAATTATGTTTTTCCCCCAAGAAGTAACAGTTGACAGTTTATTAGTTGGTATTTTATATTTTAAGCTCTATAAATCAATTTTTCAACGCATGCATACTGACTGTGCTGCTTTACGGTTGATAGTCATGGCACATTACAAAAGCACAGGGTAACCATATACAGTGGAACCCCGATCTTACGTTCTTGCAATATATGTTTTCCCGCGTGGTGCGTTTGTTTTCTATAGTCCCGGCATTTAGTTCATATATAAAACTTTCCCGCATTCATCGTTTCCCGCATTTAACGTTTGTTTTATACGGTCCCTTGAAAAACGTAGAATCAGGGTTTCACTGTACTGTGATTCGAAAGCAGTTGCTTGCGGTGGTTTGACTTTGTACGGAACACAGAGGTAAGAGAGCGGACAAACTAGCCCTTTATTACGTCCAAATTAAAAAGGTGACAATGGACCTGGCTTGGACTTGTGCTGCGGATGCCCCAGGGGAGCCTGAATCCTGCCTATCTCTTCTAACAACCTGATGGATTCCGTCGTCCCGGAAGGCCAAGGATAACCATCCATAGGATGTACTAAGCAGAGCTAAGGGACTTGGGATGACCTGGGAGGAAACGAGGAGGTTGGCAGGTGATGGGGATCTTTGAGGCACTTTGTGGCGGCCATATCATCCCAATAGGGAGCGGATATGGAAAAAAAATATTTTTAGGAGTTGACTGTCATTTTTAGTGGAAAGCTATTATTGAAATTAATAGCGCTTCTATAGTACTATTTCCACATATTTATATTCTGATAAAGATCAGGACTGGTTTCACTCATCACGAGTATTTTCAAATGATGACAAATATACAGTGAAGTAATGTTATTTATTATTATAGGTTGTTGATATCAACAACCTTGTTTCACTGCATATTTCATCTGTTGACAATGCTCGCGGTGAGTGAAACCGGTTCTGATCTTTATCAGAATATAAATATGTGAAAGTAGTAGTATAAAATGTATTTATTTAAATACAATAAACATATTCCTTACCTTATATGATGCATAATGATGTAACCAATATTATTCCATCAATATAGTTTATCTCGTATGGTTTTCGTATAAAAATTATTTACCTGTAATATTTTTTTAATTTCAAAAAAATAAATCTAAAATAAAAGAAGATATATACTTCAACCAAATAGATATATATATTTTTTCAAAACAATAAGTTACAAGTGTGGACAACTATTTAATTTATAACTTATAACAGAGATTGGAAGATAGTTTAACAAATCGTACAATGTATCATAGTAAACTAACAATGTTTATATAACGGATTACCATGTGTTTTAGTAATATTTTACCAAATAGTTTGCGTATATTTTCTGGTGTGCCAACAAATGGTCAAAAGACAAAATGTCTCTGGACAAAATGTTTACGCGATAAATGGTCTATAGACAAAATGTTTACTTTAAAAATTTTCTGATTCGATTCCAATACAAAATTTATAATTTGCTTTCACAGTTATTGTTTTGATCATTTTGCATATACATACTTATAAATAATTCACCAAATATCAATAGGGTTGCCATAGCGAAAAAACGTGCTTGATGGAATTTCAATATCAAATTTGAAAGGCAAAACCCGGGTCGTTAGCGACAAAGCTCATGGAAAAGTACAAAATTCAAACGATTCAAAATAAAATATCCATTTTGTCCGGGGACATTATGTCGTTGATCAATATTTTTTAACAAGTGAGTAACAATGAACACAAACTTGTTTTTTTTTTATTCACATAAATTGACTATGGAAAAAAAGAATACCATTTTGATCACTGTTCATTAAATAAGTTTATTCAATTCTCAACGCGCTGCCATCTTGTGATATAAAAAAAATTACTATCAAAATATCATGTTGAAACCAGGGCTGTGGAGTCGGAGTCAGAGTCGTGGAGTCGGAGCTTTTTGGCCGGAGTCGCACTCGGAGTCGGAAATTTTGAAAAGTTTGAACTTAAGTTTATTTTTGGATTTAATATGTCAAATTTGGCTTTTAGCCGCATTGATAGGGTTGATATTTAATTGAATACACATAAATAGGAAAATTAGGGAAAAAAAGTGACGATATTAACCTTTTTTTAGTCGGAGTCGTGTTTTTGGTCAATGTCGGAGTCGGAGTCGTAGTTTTGGTAAATGCTGGAGTCGGACTTTTTTTTACCGACTCCACAGCCCTGGTTGAAACTGATTCGATTTATTTTTTGTAAGATTGTCTTGCAGTAAATACAGTGTTAAATATTAAAAGATTAAAAATAAAACAATTCCTGAATTTGGAGACCGAGGGAAATATCAAAACTGGTATGTCATTTTATCACTTACATCTGAAGGCACATTCTTAACAAGCATTTAAATTACATGCAAACATATTGATATAAATATATATTAAAGTTTTAGGCACAAAATTCACCTAAAGATGGGAGTATTTGTCTCAATTGTTCATATACAAGTACAGTTTTTAGTCATCTTGTCATGTGAGAGGAAGTGAGATAGATTGTATTTAAGCAAGCACTTCTTGGCACAACCAGGGACACAACTTTACAAAGTAGGAAAATATTTGCCAGGCCTACAGTCGAGTGGACAAATTCATAGCTTGATTTATGGATTTAGGTTCAAGTGCATGGATGTCTTTAATGTAAACGTTAAGTTCCTGTATACTTAAGTTTCTAGTGAGAGCGATAAGCAATCTGTTTGGCTTTTTTTTGTAAAATGAAAGAAGAGTGACATTAGCATCTTTCATTGCGAGTGTATATGCTTCACATTGGTAGAACATGGATATACTTAAGAAATACACAAATTTATGGCAATTAATAATGAAAAATTTAGGTTAAAAATTGCCAAACAAAACCACACAAAATTGGAATTTTTATTTAGATTTAGATAAGCCGTTTGCCGCCATTTACCACAAATGGTTGGCTTATGAACTTTATGATAAAAATTGTGTTTATCAAATTTTTAACCACGGTTTTAATCAAACTTCAAAAATGGTGTTACGAAAATATTAATAGTCTGTACTTTTGTTAATTGGAATAATTTTGACAGACATTTGAATATTAACCCTTTAAATGCCAAGCCAATTTCATGGATTTTTTCCACACGCCAATAATGTATAGTATAGGTATACTGAAATATATATTTTTTAACCGATTTTATCTGTGTGGCCCTCGAAAATTCTGAAGCTGGCCCTTATGACAAAAAGGTTGTGCATCACTGGAGTAGATGATGTACATTTAATGTACAAGTATTCAATTTGGAATAATAATGTATAGGTATACTGATATCTATATTTTTTAACTGATTTTATCTGTGTGGCCCTCGAACATTCTGAAGCTGGCCCTTCTGACAAAAAGGTTGTGCATCACTGCCTTCTCAAAAGATTCAAAGGAGTGGGAGTCTGCTGTGCCACAAAATAAATACTTCCTACCCTAAAAGCTTAACCTCTTTCTATAAATCAACAACAAATGGCGTAAATGATTATGGAATAGCGTTGATACAATACCGGAATGATATGTCTCCACATATTTTTATCTGTTTAGAGAAATGCTTGTGTAATTGTAATCAAATTGATAAAAATATATACAGTAATGAAACAAAAGCAATGATAGAAATGATATAAAATTATCTGACCCAATTTAATATAATATATTATTCAACAAGTGTTATAAATAAATAAAATTATTCAAGGTAGTTGATCACTCATTAATTAACCCGTCACAAAGTGTGGTTTTGATTTAAATAACTAATCTTATAGCATTTTCTAAAAATAGTTAATCATTATACACACTCATGCATTTAATAAAGTTGACTAATAATGGTATAAAACAAAATAAAAAAATACATTTTAGGTGGTATAGTTCTTCGAACTGCGGTTGAAGGTGAGTGAAAAAGTTGACATGTTATAGCAGTAAGGCAGTGACATCTAGTGATAATAATGTGTAAACTAATTAAATTTCTAAGGTGAGGTGTGTCGAATGAAGTTTGAAAGAAAACAACAGCAGATAATGATGAGAGTTTCTTTTTAAGGGTTTTTACCGTCAATTCTTGGTAGAAATACATTAAATTTCACAAATAAATGAAACACAATCTTTTTATACTATTTCTACATATTCATTTGAAAATGCTAGCGGTGAGAGAAACCGGTCCTAATCCTTATGAAAGAAAGTTGTTGGAAAATATAAAGTAAAATGCTCGACATTGTAAAACTTGGTTGGAAAACTATTTTTTATTAATTTTCAACTATCATTATTTCAAAAACAATATTTATTGGATTGTGTGCCTAAGTTTGTAACATGTCATAATGTGGTATATTTTTAGACATTTTACCATGCTAATGAATACGCAAAACCCTGTGATATTGAACAGTTTCTCAAATCTATTGAGGAGTTGCTGCAAGGAAAGAAATAGCATATTGAGGAGTGCAAAAGGTTAAGGATTGCATTAATCAAAACGCATTCAAAATTTCAGTTGGCTTGATTTTTAACAAAGTTCTCATTAACAGATGTCACTATTTCAAAATATTAACCTTTCACTCACCTTTAATATGATGTTCAGATAAAACATTGTTGGAGGGTTAATATATATAAACAGTAACAATGACCTTGAAGGTCTGTGAGTTCTATTTTTAAATTGAAGGTTATCATAGTTATTTTCATAACTATGATTATATAAAAATTATATAATCAATACTGCAATATCAATAGTTCTGATTCAGGGATTCAATACGAGGTATCTTTCGACACACAACTCGGGTTTCTCATTTCCCGATATTTAATGAAGCTTATTTTACAAACCCAAAAAAGATGGATATGCTGAAGATATTGACATCCTAGCTGGTTGACAATTCATTACCTTACTTTGAAAAGGTTCTCATTGAAATTTTGGCCTAAAATGACTTTTTGATTGGAAAAGCTTATATATACTGCATTTTATCATACAGTGGAACCCCGATCTTACGTTCTCGCATTATACGTTTTCCCGCGTGGTACGTTCATTTTCTACAGTCTTGGCATTTAGTTCATATTTAAAACTTTCCCGCATTAATCATTTGTTTTATACGGTCCCTTGAAAAACGTAGAATCGGGGTTTCACTGTATATGTATATGAATTTCAGAATTATCTATGGTTGAACAACGAAGTTAGCAGAATTCCGGAGTTCATCAGCACAGTTTTTTAACTAAATTTATTTAACACTTCAGTTCTTAGATTGTCATCATTATTTTAGATCGTTAAGTCATTATTTATCAATAGAAAGGTTTGAGTTGTGAACAAAATATGCTTTAAATAAGTAATTTGAAACAATTTTTCTTGCTCATTGTTACAATTGAATTAAATAGTATGATCAATCGAAACTTCAAACGCTCATGTAAAACAGAGTGAAGAGCAGTTAGAAACTTTTCAAATTAAGGTGTCGAATTGTCGCTGGATAGTATTATAGCATTATATTTTGTCTATGGTTCAAAACACTCCAATTTATTAAATTTATGGTATGCAGGAGAATTACATTTCGCCGAGATTCTTCTGCGGGCTGGTCAAGAAACCTTAAATGCTACCCAACACAGTGAAAATAAAAGTACTAACAATGAATTAAAAATTGAGCAAGTATTAATCTTGGCATTAGTGGTTAAAATCATGGATTTGCTTAGTGTAAAATAAATACTAGGTATTTAAATGGTTAAATATATAAAAATAAATGACATTGAACCATTCCCGATGGGATAAACAACCAAAAAGAAATATAAAATATAATGTTGCTTAAGATTATAAATTACTAAAATTAGTTAAAATATTTCTTAACAATAACAAACTAACAGCAGACAAAAAAAGGGTTGAGTTAACCTTTTGGATGCCAGACCATTTTGGAAAGTACCTGCGAAAATACCAAGGTATTTTTATATATTCGAGTGGTTTAAAATGGTTGGATAATGATTATTTTAATTTCTAACACCATTTTATAAAACAAACAACAATATATTATTAATTAAAATGTTATCAGCTTATTTGTAAATCTTCAAAATTCAAGTCATTATAAAATATAATTTGATCAAAAACTGGATATATATTATAAATGATTTAAGAATAAACAAATGAAAGTAAAATATCAATTTTAAGCTTGAAATATACACATAAAACAATGATATGTATATGTTACAGCGTAAATATATTCTCACTGGCATTTCAGTGAAAGCATATTCTAATACATTTTCACTAGCGAATATATATTCTGTTTGCAGTATTTCTTTGGTTCTCTTTTTATGAAAGGGACTACTTGCTGATTTTGTTTCATTGAAGCAAACCAAAATTGTAAGCCGACAAATCATTGATTTGAGCCAATATAATTTCCCTGATCGTGACCAGTGAAATCATATTGTCATGCAAATCTATTGCTTGACACATTGTAACTGGCCAAGTCAGTGAAAATATATTCTAACTTGTGAGAATTAATATTCACTGAGAATACAGTTTCACTGCAACATATATAAAGTATTATTAATTTATTAAACATTTTTAAAACTAGATTATATTAAAAAATGGAGAATGGTAGCATTAAATGTATGATAACCCACAATAACCGTATATTTTTATTTAATATCAAATATTATAATTTTCTACAAAATTAAATATTCACCCTTTCACTAATATCAAACAAAATACTAATCACACTTTACCCACATCTCTATGAAGATGGTTTGGGTGCATAGATAAAAAACAGTTTAGATGCTTATTTTAAAAACACCAAATGGTTAGTTAAAAATAAAGTGTAAATAATTCTTATTTTTTATAAATATAATAGCCAACCATATGTATAATGGTGAAAATAAATACAAGTTAAATGTTACCTCTGTATTTGTAATTTGTATTAATATAATCACAGTTTTACAAAAATGAATTCCAAACTATTCTGTTGGTATGCATGGAAACTATATTCATTTGTTTTTTGATATTTGAATTATACAAAAAAAGAATATTTATTGACAGCCAATCACAGACGATTCAAACGACAGCCAATCAGAAATGAATTACACACATTGGTCTATGTTTTATAATAAATTAATTTTGAATAGTATCATAAAAAACTAGTGACAGCGATTGAAGTTTGGCTGATGTTTTAGTTAGACGTAATTTTATATAAATAATTATGCCACTGAAAACTTTGCAAGCATTTAGAAAAGAACACAAAAAATGACAGTATCTAAAGAGTTACATTACTAATAGTTGACCATGTACCAGTAGTTGACCTTTTGAGAATAAAATGGCCCAAACTAAGAAATGCAGATGCGGGATTGCTCTAAATTGTAAAGTGCAGACAAGTTAAGGCATCTGTGGTTGGAATGAGTCACTAACACATCACTATATAGCCAATGCAGTGCCAGGGTGGCCATTTGAAAACAACACCTACTGAGGAAAGTGAATTATTTCAAACTCCTTAAGAGATCAATCTAGAAACGGTGTGTACCTTGTTCCTGAACCACCCATTGCTACTTGATTCAACCAAGAGTGGTGTGACAGAAAGCCCTGAGGCAAATCTGACAGAAATTTCACTATAAAGCCCCCTGATTAGACATGGTCAACTACTGGATTTTTCAAAATGCGCGTTGGTCAACTACTGAAACAGAAACATGGCTTTAAATAATTTAACACAACTTTTTTTAAACAGGCCCTTTTGTAAATTTTGTGACATAATATTAAGACATATGATCCAATATGAGTATACTTGCTTTGCCATCATTCGGTACAATGCTAAACCTAAATGGTTATAGTAAAAATAATAACACATTTTTAGTACTTTTTCCACATGAGAATTATTTCATCAGGACCGGTTTCGCTCATGGCGAGCATTATCAACTGATAAGGAATACAATAAAACAGTGGTATGTATGCAAAAGTTAAGTATGAAAACAAGGTATGACAAACAATTGGTAAATCAACTTAAGTATTTGCTTACTAAGCGGTCCTGATGAAATAATTCTCATGTGGAAAAAGTACTAAAAATGTGTTATTATTTTTATTATAATGCCTTTCCACCAAGTATTGACAGTGAACACCTTAAAAGTGCTAAATGGTTATGTTTGTTGAAATTTTCTCTTAAACGGTCAGCTACTGGTACATTTACCTTAATATAGTAAGCTAAATAAATAAATGTTTTATATAATAGGGTTATTAAATAAGGATCATGTAATTTAAAAATAAAGAATCCATTATATTTCGAAATAACAAAACAATAAACAAACAAATCTTGGCATTCGATTCTATTCAAACTTATGATAATGTATATGTTTTACAATTAGCTATACCTGTAAAAATAATAATACTTCAATCTGGAAAGAATTACTATGTAAAAGTTATCTAAATTTTGTTAATAAATCTTTCTAAAGAGTTAGTACAATAAAACTCTGTTTAACTGGGAAGGGATATTAGTTTTGGGTTGCATAAAATTTGCATTGTATAAAAAAAACATGATTAAATTCATACAACAATTACACAGAATCAACATTGTTATTTTTGATTTAAACACACATCATACATTTATAGTTTAGAACATCTTATAGGTATAATAAAGTGTATTTATAACAGGTTTACATGGATATTTTCATTGGTGACAAGTCTGTATGTCAATTCTGCCACAGTTTGTAAAACATGCCGTAAAAATGCACTAGATATCGCAATTATCCGATTTACAGTTTGAGGTTTGCAAATAGGATATCCTAATCAATCCTAGAAGCAAGTGTTGCATCGATTAGTCATCAAATTGCATGGTAAATAAATATATTTACGCAGTTATCAATTGAAGTACCGTAAAACGGGGTGAATAGAGACAAAAACAAGGATTGAATTTTTAGCACAACTTTACTAAGTATCCAATGTATTTTTTAGTGTTTATAGATAATTCTTTACAATGGCTATAATACTATCTCTCGAATAACAAAACCAAACCAACTAAATGATTGGCCAAAATTGAAACAAAAGTGTTTATGTTCGATGTCTGTGCCTCCTTACTTTATGGCCGTTTATAAACATCTCTTTTACTGCATGAAAATTAAAATCAATCATGTTTTTTTGGGTTAATAAGTACCGTAAAACTGAATGAATAGACTCGTATAGAATATAGGTTCATATATTCCAATCATTACAATCTGTATTTTTGTCTCTATTCACCTGCCAAGTATCGATTTACACTCTCTCGTCTCTATTCACCCTGATTTAATGTGAATAGAGATATCGAATAAAATTGACTGTGTTTTACGGAGATCGCAAAACAATAGTGAAAATTTGAAAAATATTGTCATAAATGTGTAGTAGGACCATATAAACAAGTTTCAAGCCATTCATATTTGAATTATGTGGCACAGGTATAAAGATACATAATCGTGACAAATAAAAAGTGCCTCTATTCACCCCATTTTACGGTACTTCCTGATCAATCTTGGAACATTTTGTTTTCTATAATATACAATTTCACAGGCATTGGTTTGCCTGTCAGTAAATGTACCCTTTCATTTCTCACCTATAGCCGTGTAAAACCGGGAAGCGGATTAGTAAAATATTAAGTATTTCGACTGTGGGTGCTTGATGGAATTACAATATCATATTGGAATTGTTTGTGAAATTCAAACAATGTGAAAATGCAAACAATTCAAATTAGTAAAATATTGTTTATGGTAGATGTCAGTAAGAGAATGATCAAACCGAACTGTCAAATAAACGAAATTATCTTCCAGGCAGAATTGACTGACACACTAGCAACATTATTTTGGATTTGAAAATTACCAGACTAAAATCTTATGATATAACAGTAAAATAAATAGTTAGTATTGATAAAATTAAACATTACAAGAATACATTGAAGACTTGAACTATTCTGATGTTCCAAGCAAGATGGCGATAAGCAACTCTGACAAACTTTTGAGAAACGTCACATCATGTGTTTTTTAGGAAGATTTAGTATTTAGAATCTATAAAAAGTGGTTGATGCGAAAATGAACTAATTTCTTCGTAAACAAGCAGGATTGACTGCCTCTTTGCTAAGAAAACTAGAGTTGCGCCTTTTTTGCTAAGAAATTCTTATACTTTTAGTAGATGTCTATTTTTTCATGGAGTTTTTTTAGTTATTATGCATACCAGATATTTAATAATAAATGTAAATTTTGCGAATTACTGCATTCTTCCTTGGAAAAGCAGTAGTGTTAGGCCCACATTTCTTCAATTTTAATACATCTACATTCAAAATGATATATCTAATTTGAGTTTTGGGTAAGGTAATATTACATATTGTCATGGATGCAAAAGATACTAAATGTTTTAGTACTTTTCAGTACTCATACAATGGTATAATAAATTCAATTATTTTCTCAAATTGGTGTAAATTACATTTATCAAATAAGCAAATGTCCCTCATACACAGGAGTGACTTTTATTACTTTAAAAAGAATATTTGAATGTACAATGCTAAGAAAGTAGCTTTAAATGCTGACCATTTAAAATGCATTGGTTTTCAAATATTTCTGTTACAAATTGTGGAACAAAATCATTAAATACTGTGTGTTTGATGGGTCAGTATCTAATTCGACTTTTGTCAGTAAATTTAATAAATGGTCAGTAATATTTAAAAATGGTCAGGAAATATTATAAACGGCCAGTATGAGTGTGGCCAGTTATTAAATGAAACGGTCAGTAATTTATGTACAATGGTTAGTATTTTAAATAAATAATTTATGACCAAAGCATATGATTTTTTAAAAATGTTTAATTAATACCTAACCCAAACCTAACCTAACCAAATCGTCCTACCACTACTTTTTATAGATGTTTAACTAAAACTTCTCCATAAAATGACGACCATTTTTCAATAATATACTGACAAAAAATAATTATTTACTTACTGTTTCTTTCATATTTACTGACCGTTTATCGAATTAGTTACTGACCAAATAATTAGTTGCCGTATAAAATGTACTTAAATGAAACATAACTGTATTCAGATAGCGGAAGAATTTGATTTGGGGGCAAGTTAAACCTTAAAATATAGTTAACTTTTGCATAAATTCTATCATTCAATATGGTAAAAAGTAGATTAACACTGATTAGTTTCTATCTATTATAATGGAGTTCTAACAAGTAAATGCCAGTTTAATTAATATACATAGTATTAAAATTATAGTAGCAGTTTCTACTACTTGTATTGATAAAAATACATCAGCTTTGCTGCAGAAGTGTAAGTAAATAAAAAAATATTTTGAATGAATTGTTTCAACAATTGCAAACATCACATCGTTTTGAATAAATTTTAATAACCTGTCCCGATAGATAAATATCATTACACAAACTAATCGAAACGTTTTATGACAAATTTTTCAACAAGACATATATAAAGCATGCTATCTGCATTGTTGAAAGTGATGGTTAGCTGAATTAAATGTCGAAATAAATTTTATCATAAAAGGCACGCCAGTGTGGTAATTGTAGCAAAATATTCAAATTTATAACAAAAATTGAATCATCTTCAAAATGATGATACACAGATGGAGTACTTTATGTCAGACATATGTTGATTACTTTAGACCACCATCATGCACAAACCTTTTGGGAGAAGGGCCAGATAAGCAATTCTCAGATAGTTCGAGGGCTGCATGAGTAAAACTGATTAAATTATCGATATTTTTGGTATATATAAAATTGAAAATTTTATTGTTTTATATTGTTCTTCCATCATATGTACATCAAAAGTTCTGAAGAAAAAAGTTGTTGATATTTGTCATGTGGCCGCAGGTTGTGCATCACTGCTTTAGACAATTTGAAAAATATTATAAAAATACATACATATCAACTATTACGGGTTATTATGTTAAACATGAAACAAAGTTTCTGTGTTTTAAAACAGGTGTTTTGTATACCTAAATGGTAGTTTTATAGTTTAAACTTCAAGTATAAACATCTAAAATAAATAGTTAAATATCAATAACAACCAATAAAAGCAGTCCAAATTGATTGAGAATGGTTTTAGAAGCTTTTAAAAACGACTGGTTATTTGTAAAAACAATTATTTCTGGTCAGTATTTCAAGGATTTTAGCAAACGCATTCAGTGTAAACATTTTTCATTTAAATATGATTTACATTAAAATCTAGAGTATATTTTTGTCAAATATGACAGGGTAAAAAGTGCATAAAGATAATATCAAAATATTAATATTGTATATGAAAAAATACATCAATTTAATTATGTATTATAACTCTCAACAGTTTTGTATTAAAATAAATCAAAAATGACAAAGGTACAGTTTATTTATTATTATTCACTCTAATATCCGACATGAGTGTAATGAACATTTGTTAATAGAAATACTGACCAATCATAAATTAATATACTGATCAAATAAACAGTGCTGCAAATAAAAACAGGCGTTGAAGAATGACAGTCATAACTACATGAGAGCCAAAAGTTTATAAATATAGAGAAACTTCATTCTCATTACTTTATCCTTAGCGAAATGAAAAATTTATTATTCAGTCAATTAATCGCCCCTTTTGATTGGTGCTCGGTTGAATTGAGTGAGCCATTCAAATCAATGGAATTGACATACAGTGAGAGCAATAGTTCAAAAATATTATAAAATAGCTTTGTATATTTTAAAAATAATAATGATCAAAGTTTAAAGGTTTTTTAAGCAAAGTAATAAATTATTACCTGTTTTACATTGCTATGTAATCAGTGATAGACTGAGTATAAACTAGTGGCAGTGCCATCTTGTGGCATAAATTGGAATAAATTATCAGTATAATATGCTTATTGACTAATTTTAAATGTGAAAAATGGCCGTTGGCTGGTTTTAGAATATCATTCTTCACCGCTGGACTGATTATAGAGTTTTGACAGGAACCTTAAACGTGTATGCTTTATTCGTCGTCATTTTTTGCAGGTTTGAAATAGCCAAAGTTGAGACGTAGCTGTTCAAGGAACACGAAAGTGAGGATGGTGTGCGGCGCCAGCCTCACAAACGCAGGAATGTATCCCTTGAAGAAACTGAGAGGTCCTTCTTTGGCCGTGTTCATGATGAGGGCTTTCAGACTGACCGCCTCATTGGCTCCAGCATTCATCGCTCGCGTTTTCAAAACGTCCAACGGTTGGGTCATTGTTGTCGCTATCGCACCCTGTAAATGTCAACATCAATTATAAGACATAATGTAAATACAAATTATTTTCTGTGTAATTTTATAAGTCTTATTCTTGGTCTTGGATGGTTGAGTGTCAACGTTATTGGCTTCGGTTACGAAACTCATAGATTTGAATCCTAGTACGGGCAGATTCATGTATTAACTTTTATTCAAAGGAGTGGATGTCTGTTCTTCTACCCACGCTAATCCTAAAAGCAGGGTGTAGCAAGGGCAGTTATCTAACCACTAGGCCTGTCCTAGCCATATCCTTCTATCTCTACTCATTTTGAAATAGGGAGGTTAAGCAACTCAGTAGCGTTAGATTAAGGATTTCGACTGAGGGTGCTTGATGGAATTTCAATTTCAAATTTGAATTGTTTGAATTTTGTACTATTCTATGAGTTCCAACTCAGTAATAATATGTCGGATAAAATCTTACATTTATTTTAGATATTCCTATGATATTATCTGGTCATTAGTATTTGCGATACTACATTCAAAAATCCCGATAATTATAGCAAGCCCACTTAATTCATTGAAACTTGTTTACATAAAATTTTCGCTAATTTACATTTTAATACCAATTTAACTTAGTGATCTACTTCTATTTTTGAATATAAACGATACAGACTGTTTACTGCGCGTCAGTTCAAGTACATCTGTACACTTGAAATGCCTGAAGATGCCGAAAGGCGAAACCCGCGACAAAAGTCATGGAATAGTAAAAAATTCAAATTTGAAATCAGTAACGTTTGTTGAGATAATCTCCATTACAACTTGATATGTTTCACACTGGGAAGAAACATGGTAAAAACACTTATAAACGCGAATAATATAGCAAGACAAACTTTCTACAAGGAGCTCCCATGTTTATTGAGTTTGGAGATCACTGCTTTAGATAGCCCTAGTTCAATCAGCAGCCATACTTACAGCCATGAGACTGGAGCAGACGTGGAGGGCGACATTATCCTCAAAGTACGGAGTACTGATAAGCATACTCTTTATTTGATCATAGCACGAAAGTTGGCCGACTGTCATGAGAACAGCCCGACCGACTGCCATGGTAGCACCTGACCACAGTCTCGTAACACCTTCTTCGCGGAACACCCTGTATAGACCATCAATGGCGTGGCGGTAGCTGGAATAAGGAAAATGTTATTACAATACACAGAATTGAAAAATACAAATTATTGTACTGTGAGGTTAGGTTAGGTATTAAAAATCCGTTATAAAAATAGACTTGTTACAGACTATATTGTTTATTAAGAAAACATACAATACATGGCATTATAGCTGACGCCAATGCGCCATGTATTTAACAAATATAATAAAGACAACACATAACAAATAACAAAACCCAAAAATCATTCAACAGAGAATGACATAACACATACAAGGTAGAAATTAAAGGAAACAAAACACTAAGTTTACTGCTGAAAATGTCCACCTCAATAGGCAATACATTGATCACCAAAACATTCCTTGTGGCTGGTGACTCAAAATACCTATACGACAAGCAATCAGCATTGATAATGTGTGTAATATGAATAAGAAGCTATCGACAGTAACTTACTTTCTTCGCTGAGCTGCAGGCAACTTTGAATCATTTTGCATTCTGACGTTAACTAAATCGGCGGGTGTGCCAACAAAGCCTCCAGCTGCTCCGCCCATGGCCGCCAACATTACAGATGTTTGTACGGACAGGGGAGCTCCGCCCTACAAGAAAGAAAAGAAATGGTTTACTAAACGTCAACATATCATTTTTCACAATATCAAATCAATTAAATCCATTATTAATAATTGTGCATCTTAAATAATACTAATGAATTTTAATTGGTTTTACTTAGCATTGTCTATTGATAAATCTAGAGAAGTTAAACCATTTTGAGTAACATTTAAAAATTTGGTTTGTATTATTGTAAATTGTTCTTTCAATAATTACAGGTTGAATGTATTTCTAAATGATCGTAAATATATTCAGGCATTTAGTGAGGACATGTTGTACTATTTAAAAAAAATGATCATACTTTCCCTGGCTGATAAATTTTTAAGTTTTAATTGGTTTCCGCGAAGAATTGGTTTAGACATGATCTTTCTTTATAGGAGAGGATTTTTCAGGAGTTGTATGAAAGGTTTACGTCATAATAATTTATGGTCATCGATAATTTATCAGTGTTTGTGTACAACTTTTTCAAGAGAAACCCTGGGTGTAATTCAAGGTTTTTAATATGGACTTATGGATCATTGACTGAGCTCATTGCTGAGAGGGTGAAGAAAGAAAAGTTGATCAAGAAAAAAATAAGTATTTAGTTAGTCGTTTTCTTTACGGCCAGTTTTAGGATCAGATTGGATGAAAGTGAAGATATATAAAGTCAATGTTTCCATTTTGAATTTCGGACCCATAGAGATGGTATTGAAAGACGGCTTAATCTTGCTGACAATCGATACGTACATTTTTAGCAGAGAATTTTTGCTTAGAGACATCGTAGATTCCAAATCGTACCATAGAATACGTCAGCTGACGTAAAAGCGATGCTGATATTCCGTTGTATAATGCTAAGACACCTGAAAGAATAAAATAGAGTATCATATTTGTGATCATTTGGTTTCAATGTTTCTTTGATCACTTAACAATCAATAGCGTTCTACAAACTAAAAATCGGAATGAATCGATTGATATACATAGGTACATAATACACATGTACAAAATGAATGAACAGAGTCGGTTGAAATACCTTGATTCTTGACAATGTTCATGGTCAAGGTAGCAAGAGGGACTTTGGTTCCTTGTTGTGTCTGCAGCTGCACCTTCAGCAGATCAAGAGGATGTGTGCAGCAAGCGGCACCAGCTGATGCTAGACCGCCAAAGTACCACCGAGAAATTCGATTTGCGTCGACTGCCATTTTTGATTAATTTGTATAGTTGACAGGAAAAACTGGAATACAAATCAGTAATAAATTGTTAAATATTGAATCTTCATGCTGCATTTCAACTTGACACCATTTCTATATTTTTATTGCCCAAATGTGTCATGAATGGTATAATTCTATTTATATTAAATGTTATCTTCAATTCAATGATTTACAGAAAAAAATACCTTAGGATAGAATCTTTTATGACAGTCACCATACTAATTTTCCACTCTTCTCAGACTGGAGTATATTTCAAGAATTATTTTTACATAAAAAAAAATATAAATAAAACAAGCATTGGTTTACATTTGGGTAGTAACTACAGTGTTTATAGTTAAAAAATTAAATCATAGAACAATATATACAGCCAACAGCCTAAGATTCCAAATTTGAAAAAAAGAATAGTCACTCGAAGCATTGGAATATTAAAACAAAATTACATTATATACTTACAGTCTTAATTGTATGTTTACTATTTAGTGAGAGAAATAAAAATACATCGAGTTATTTGCTGTAATATGTAATACAAACGATTATCAGGTAAACAAGTGCTATAGACACACTCTTCCACGCAAATTCAATAGCTACTGAATTAATTAATCCGATAAGCAAATTAATTTGACCATGTGACAGGAACTAATAATTAACACAAACAGTTTAAAATTCAAAATTAACTACGAATGTATTTGCAGCTATAGATAATTGATGGAAAAAATATGTATTCTAACAATTTTCTGCAATGCGGTTTTCGTATAAATCTCGTACAAAATTTACAGAAAGCTGTGGGTCAACTTACATGGTGTTAAGTAATTGTTTTATTTATTTGGACGATAAAAAAGAACTATTTGAATATTTTGCAGTCATAGTTTAATAAGCACACTTTAATACACAAACGATTTCAATTTTGTTCGATATGTCATTCAAATCATTCGAATATTTCTAAAAACTACAAAAATTGTACAATGTAGGCGGCACACGGTCGATGACTTTTTGTTAAATCTCAAATTCTGACATAAGAACATCGAAGGTCACGTGCATGTGTGTCAAAAACAATGACAGATGTTCGATTGTTTGACAAAATGTAAAAGAAAAGTTAATACATAAATACAGAGAATACACTCACCGAAATTATCCAAGGAGGCAGTCTATGTTACAAGGTACTTTCAAAATTAAACAAACTCACGATATTGAATTTATCAATGTCGCTTTGATAATCGTTAAGAGTTTAACCTTCAAATCGTTCATTACGGGTTATCACTGAGCAAACCGTGTATTAATTGCTATCAATTTTTCGTAAGAGATATTCCTCCAGTAATTTCTTATCTTGATGATAGAATTATCGTGCGGTTGGTTGCGATTTTTTGATTTTTTGCGAAACGATTTGTTCACGAACCAATCGCCATCAAATTCATATGACTCTTAGAGGCTCGACATTCGAAGGACAGTGTCAAGCGTGAACATAAAAGTCTCACAGGTAACGACGTTCGCAATATGAAAATATTGAAATGTTTGCATTAAACATGAAAAATGCCTACATGCTTACTAAAAAGAATTTGACTACTAATTCTTAGACTAATGCGACTATTTTTTAGATGTGAAGATATTTATAACGGATTCACATAGATATGTAGATTTGTTTGCAACATAGGTTCCACCAAAATATCAAAGGCAAAGCACGGTGTATTAAAGTATGAAAAAGCAGATGCGTACAAGTTGGTTTTTCCCACCATCACCCGTTGTGTGCATGCAGCCAATGTTTCATGGCCGCCTTTCATAACGCTATCGACTTAGAAAACGGAATTTACCCCTCACATTCATGGCCCGAGCAGATTTGCACGGGACTGATTTGAACCATACACTAGTGTACTTGAAAATAGAAAATAAAATAAAAATAATAAAATAAATTGGAGTGACTAGCTCAGCCACTGAAATCAGTTTGATACTGAATATCCTGTGTATAATCCGTATACTGAGAGCCCGTCGTATTAGACGAGTATATTGACTAGTGAAGAATCGAGATTATGTCGATACCCGAATAAATTTGCAATTTTTTCAAATACAATGAAGTTAGCCTTAGTTGCAATCAAGTCAGCGTGGCCTATTGGGCCCGTGTAAGGACGGACCATAGCAAACAGTTCTGCTCGTTCGTGCGTACATCATAACATATAGTATCATCAGGGCCGAAGTTAGGGGGCGCCAAAATGTTGCCAGAAATGCAAAATCTACTCCTTTCGTTAGGCGATATGCAACTCGCTACGGTCCCGAGTATCATGATTAAAAATCGCTTCTTTTTATTATCTGCATGTTATGTAGAGTAAAATTATGCAGAGATGTAGAGCATATGCACTTCTAATAGAGCATCTCGATATATTCCTTTTTTATGCGAATTGGTTGTTCAGTCGCTCAAAATCTTATTTTTGAGAGAAGGTGAGGGGTAGAAGATAAAGTTAGGAAAGGCATGTTAGCTAGTCACTCTCATTATACCCTTTTTTTAGCATCATGCCTAAATTAAATTTCTGAGATTGTCCGTTTGTAGATTTGAACCTTTGACCCCACAATCAGGCCCATCAGAGCATTGGCCAATAGGCAACAAGGAAATATATTTTTTTAAATTTGTTCAGCTAAATATTCTGCTTGGTTTATACATATATTGTACTTTTAAAATTTTTATAACCGGATGAGTTTTCATCATCTGAGTTATTGCAGATAAAATATATGAAACCATGTGCAGTAGCACAGTCATCAACTGTGACTTTATATTTCACACACCCACTCGAGATAAATTCGATGATAAATAACAAATCAGTCGTGAACAACTCAATGAAAAATTACATACACCCACCCAGCCCAAGATCTCTTTTTTTCAATTGAAAAAATCTGACCTTGCCGGGAATTGAACCTGGACCCACTTGATTGCTAGGACAAAGCTCTTGCCACTAGACCACAGGGACCGACTCTTATTTCTCGTTACAAAATTTTTATCTCCCACTGGCAGCTTCATCTATTATCTTGATATTATATAGCTTCAAACTTCTGTTAAACCATTCAAACCATCCATGGCTAGCATTTAAGGTATAATTAAATATAAGTCCGAAATTGCTTATGTCAAAATTGCGTTAGTCAAGGACTAACTGTACCGTAAAACGGGGTGAATAGAGACACTTTTTACCCTTCACGACT
Organism: Himalopsyche kuldschensis; assembly: GCA_028554975.1. Lineage (NCBI taxonomy): Eukaryota > Metazoa > Arthropoda > Insecta > Trichoptera > Rhyacophilidae > Himalopsyche > Himalopsyche kuldschensis. The sequence goes on from JAHFWI010000005.1 coordinate 8,285,023, forward strand.
ATGTATCTTCATACCTGTGCCACATAATTCAAATATGAATGGCTTGAAACTTGTTTCTATGATCCTACTACACATTCATGACAATGTTTTTCAAATATTTACTATCGTTATTAAGACACAGTCAATTTTGTTCGATTTCTCTATTCACATTGAATCGGGGTGAATAGAGACGAGAGAGGGTAAATAGAGACTTGGCACGTGAATAGAGACAAAACAACAGATTGTAATGATTGGAATATATGAACCTCTATTCTATATGATTCTCTATTCATTCCGTTTTACAGTACTTATTAACAAAAAAAAACATGATTTAATTTAATTTTCGTCCAATAAAAGAGAAGTTTATAAGGGGTCAAAAGAGATGCACAGGCATCAAACTTAAACACGCTTGTTTCAATTTTGGCCAATCATTTAGTTGGTTTGGTTTTGTCATTCGAGAGATAGTATTATAGTCATTGTAAAGAATTATATATGAATACTAAAAAAATACATTGGATACTAAGTAAAGTTGTGCTAAAGTTCAATATTTGTTTTTCTCTATTCACCATGTTTCACGAGACTGTACTTAAAACAGCAGACTCACTAACCTCGTATAAACTTGCAGATCACACTGTACACAGTAATTGTTAATACCCGTTCAGTTGATATTGTTAAGTGTTAGAATACACATGTTGAATATTTTTAGATCAGTTATAACAAGACACCTAAATAATACTCACATGACATGCGACCCAGAGGTTATTTGTTTATTTAATGGCATGCATTGTATCATCGTATTTGTTCAAATCTATATTTGAGATTAATTTTTTTGAGAGTCTCTCAGGGAGATAACGTTTGATAACGTAATATTGCCGTCATTGAACATAAATTGCGTGCGGATAGTCACAGTTTTTGTTAAATATATTTTGATTATTAATGACTTGAAGCGGAACTAAATGAAAATACCAGGACTGTGAAGTCACAGTGTTTTGGTCAGAGTCGTGTTGTTGTTATTTATGCATATGACATGTAAAATTTGCCCATTGTCCGGATTGGTTGGTTGATATTTAATTTAATACACATAAATAGGAATGGTAGGAAAAAAACGTGACAAAATTTTAGTCAAGAGCCATGTTTTTTTTAAACGACTCCACAACCTTAGAAAATAGTAATAATATTCCTTATTGTGAATGTTGTCATGATTCTGTGTCTACTGATACTCAAACCTATGTTAAGCAACCTGTTTCCTTGAAACTGGCCTAATATGCTCAAACTGCTTCATCCATCCATGCTTTTTAAATCCCGATCTTCATATAATCATTCATTGATAAATTCTTTATATATCTTTGCGATAAGCTTTTGTTTCACACTAGCATAGTCTATTCACACGCCTCCCCCATTGCAATACTCATAAGAATAATTAAGAATGTATCTGTGTAACCGTGAAATAAATAAAAGAAAAATTTGGGGATTTCTTCCGATACTACGTTGGATAAAACCCATCTATTATATTAGTAGGCATTTCCATGCTATAAGCTGGTAATTGGTGGTAATCACATTTAAAAAATCCTTGTATTCATTGAAACTCACGAACATCAAAACATTAACAAATTCATCCAGATTGCGATAACAGCAATTGAACTTATTGACTTACTTGTATTCCTATATATAAACGATACAAACTATTTACTATTCGTCAGTTCAAGTTCATCCGTGCACTTGAAATGCGTAAAGGAGAAACCCAGGCAGTACTGGCCTGCAAGAGACGTCAAATCAAACCGTGCACCCAAAACCATGTCTGAATTTGACAGTTGTCAAATTTAATTTCAATGACGGACTATGATTTCACTAACAAGTGCCAGTGAAAATATATTCTTGTTAGTGATAATATATTTTCGTTAGTGAAAATATATTAGTATATGCTTTCACTGAAGTGCCAGCGAGAATTCAATTTCGCTGTAACATATATATAATTTTATAATCCTGTGCTTACATTACATTTTTATTGTGTAAAATATAATTAATTAAATTGATAACTGCACTATCAATGAATGAAAACTTTGCTTCACAGTAAAATAAGTACAACATCATAAACAAGATTATAATTATATTTTTACAAATCACGCCTCATAATACATTTCTTTGGTATCATAAACACCCAGTTCCGTCTGGAATTCTTTATACCTGTTTGCAATAAATACATAAATTTTGCATGTTTATAAATCCAATTTTTTCCATTGTCAACATCTGGCCCATTAGCTCAGTTGGTTAGAGCGTCGTGCTAATAACGCGAAGGTCGCGGGTTCGATCCCCTCATGGGCCAATTTTTTTTTATTGTTTTACTAGCTTCTCTTAAATGTGAAAATTTCTTTTTTTATACTTGTATTCTGATGTAGTAGTGTTAATAAAAATATTTGAAATTGACAATATGATTGTTTCAAGAATTCTGCAGTTTTATATGAAATGTTATTGAGTAGCTTACAATTTTCATTTTTTATCCCTCTGTAGTATATACTGCTAAGTGCAGTCGTTCTCAACCTTTCTTCCATCTTCACACATGTGCGCAAATATATTTGATTGTTTTATAGTAAATAAATTCATTTATTTTAATTTCATCCAAAAAATATTAATGTAGTATCTCCATCCTTCCATCTTTACCGTATCAGAAAAGAGAGATTGAGTAAATCCAATCATTTTAAATCCCAGTAAAAATAACTTGTCACTTTGACCCGGTTCGTGGTGCACTGGTCAACATTGTTGGCTTCCGTGTCATGCCCCCCGGTACGATTCTTTCAGTCGTTGAATCGATTCTGTTTGAAGGCAATGGGTGTTTCTGTTGTTTAAAATCTCTTCCCACCTTTCCTATCCCAAAAATCGGCACGTAGCGAGAGCGATTAGCTAATCACTAGTCCTCATATCCTTCCAATCCCTACTCTCTTCAAAAAAAGATATGGTTGAGCAATTGAGTAATGAACAGTTCTTGCAGAATTTTTTTTTTTTGAAATAATCTTTGTGAAGAGTCTCATATGCTCCTAGTTGGGAGCGGAAATAGTTGAAAAGACCAAGGCTGAGATACTCCATTAGAAGTCCATTTGTTCAATATAGATCCCACAGTAGTCGTGTTATAAAAAAAAATACAGTACCTACTTTTATTAAAAAAAGTAGATTTTTGTAATGAATATTATTTATGTTGATTGATTGACACTAATAAATGACAAATTAACATTAAAAAATATTGCTTATTCAAAACATTATTTCCATGGCAATACTTATTGCTAATAAAATTTGAATATTATACCTTGTATCTTGTTTATTGACATATTACCAGTGTCTTGTGACAGATAATGTTCACATAACACCTTTTGCAAATTGTGAGTATAATTTATAAATTTATATACATACATATGTATAAACATAATGAGTTTGTTGAAGTAGTGTGTTTTATAAATGCAAAATATATTATCTATGGAAAAAATTCAAACATTGTTTCACACATGTTTCTTTTTACCACCAGAATATATGCATATTGTGATAATGTACTCAATGATTGACATGATATAATGATAAAGAATAGTTAATGTCGAATGCTGCCTAATTGAGAAATAATTTGACATGCGTTATCATTATCTTGTATTAAACTTGAACCAAAAGAATATGCAATAATTATCTCACAGATATATGTATGTTGTTTTTTTGTTACTCATATAGCAATTGGTATTTATATAACATTCAAGAAAACAAGTCGATTTGACATTCTACATTCTCAATATCTAGGCGAATTGTGAACTATTTTGCTTTGTTCATTTTTAGTTTGATGCTACTGTGATGTACTGGTATCACTAACACGGTGGCCATTTTGAAAAAAACGTCAAAATTCGAAGTTATGCTATCATAGGAAATAACCGATGCTTGTTTTTCTTGGCAAACTTTTTGCAACAGATTTAAACTTCAAACTGGTTCACCTCTAATCTGTATTTTGCTGTCAAAGTGACAGATGTCCAATGTTCCAATTGTTATTCCGATTTCTACTGGATGTAAATAGTGAGATACCTAGGTTAAAAACTAATGTGATTTATTAGATTGTTTTTTATTACATAACTAATCCAGCCGTGGTTTTATTGAAGACAATGTCACACGTAGTGGATAGTGAATATTCACACTACATCAATATTTTGTGTTTTATTAAACTTATGGCTGAAAGCTCATTTTTATGGTGTCACCATTTTTTACCATAAATAAATCTATTTTCTTTTTTTTTCCCCAGAATAATGGCGTCTGAAGTGTTATCAGCATTGGAGCTAGACAAGGAGAAAATAAACGGCAAGCTACTGCTAGTGAAAGAGGTTTCAGAATGCGAGTCCAACTTCATCTTTAGCAGTCTGCTAGCGAAGCAGATAAAAGATGGTGGAGCTATTTGCATCGTTTCGCTTCACAACAGTTTCCTGCATTACCACAACGTTGGGCTTAAAATGGGATACAATTTAAATAGCTTAAAAGAAGCGGGGACAGTAAAAACAATTGATTGTTTGAATTTGATATCGGAATCATTTACCGAAACAAATGAAGCATCTTTGATTGATTTAATGTCAGATAATAAAGCTATATTTAAGTTGTTTGAATTGATCAAAACGACAGTAGTTAGTTTACTAGATATAAATAAATCTGTTTGTGTAATTATTGATGATTTGACACATTTTTTAAATCTAGGGGTGTCGATCAACGATATTAATATGTTCATACAGCATTGCAGAAGTTTAATTATCGATAATGTTGAATGCAGTCTTGTGTGTGGTGTTCATGTGGTATCGGAAGATGATCCAAGCTTCATAATCGCTGGTCTTATATCGCATATGGCCGATATCATCTGCGAAGTGTCGGGATTGAAAACGGGGAGGAGCAAGGATGTCTCCGGCTCGATGAAAATCACCAGACCTACGACCTACGGTGATTGTGCGACCGAATCGAACCAGTGGACCAAGTTGGATAGTTATCACTTCAAATTGTTTGACAGGGGTATTAAGGTATTCGCTCCCGGTACTTAATTTACACTGCACTGTTTTTATAAATGATTTTTAATTGCCAAATAAATTAAATGAAAGTAACTAGTGTTGGTTTGTTTTATTATTGTTGATAGAATAGTGGATACAAGGAAAACAAATGTTTATAATTTTTACTTTTATTGTGGATTTCGACAGAGGGTGCTTGATAGAATTTCAATATCAAATTTGAATTTTATACTTTTCCATGAGTTTTGTCGCTAACAACCTGGTCGATTAGTGATCTACTTCTATTTTTGTATATAAACGAACTGAAACTGCGTGTCAGTTCAAGTATATGCGTGCACTTGAAATACCTGAAGATGCCAAAAGGCGAAACCCAGGTCGTTAGCGATATAACCTGGGCTGTGGAGTCGGTAAAAAAAAGTCCGACTCCAACTCCAGCATTTACCAAAACCATGACTCCGACTCCAACATTGACCAAAAATACGACTCTGACTAAAAAAGTTTAATATCGTCACTTTTTTTCCTAATTTTCCTTTTTATGTGTTAATTAAGCCAAATTTGACATACATATATTCAAAAATAAAAAGTTCGAAATTTACAACTCCGGCCATAACGCCGCGACGACTCCGGCCAAAAAACCCTGACTCCACAGCCCTGGATAAAACTCATGGAAAAGTACAGAATTCAAAAAATTCAAATTTTACTTTTATGTTTGCGATTCAGATAGCTGCTAAAGTTGATGCTTTTAATAATGAGAGTAACAAAGCAAAAAATATAGCTTCAGTTATAAAGTTTGATAGCTGTTTGGGGATCACACCATCACATTCATATACTAACTTGGATAGACAATTTCATCTAATTGAACATCTTTAGTTAATGTCAAGATGTTCTATTAAGAAACGAGAAATGTATTAAATTTTATTGAATAGTAGATGCATTTAAATTCATTGTGATGTTGTGATATCAGTTTGGTCTTTTTACATTGTTGCCCCTGACAGCTTTATTTTAAATAAATAAAGGATATTCTAACTCAAAATAAATGTGGAGCAATCTTGGCTATATATTGCTTATATTGCTTCAACTCGATTTTAATGACTTTACTGACATCTATCGATTTTTTCAAAAATTTGTTTGTATCATGAAGATATCGATAATATTAATCTGTGCTTTTGATATCCACGAAAAGAGTAAATCAATTGCTTATTTTCAAAACAATGACGATTTCTTACTATTTTCATAAAAGGTGAAATGCTTTATTGAAAAATATATACATTTATGACTCCTGAACTCTAAGAAAAAAAGAAGGCATTGAAAAGTGTTCAAAACTCAGGAATCAGTGTTAGTTAATTTCATAATATTCAATAGGCTCCATTGACCGGTGAAGATAAAATGATTTTACTGAAAGTGTTTCCTCTCTCTGATGTTCCATCCTGCACTAGGATTATTTTTTTCATAAATAGGCGCTCTTAGCCTTTATATTGTCTGTGCTCTTTCATAATATTATGATATTGGTAAAGCGTCAGCAAATATTTTAATCTATGGATTGTCTATTGTAAATTTTCTATGGAACCAAAGAGTAAAACAGGTGATAATAATTAGTCTTCAAGGGAGGTGCTCTTTGCCGATATATTGTCTGTGGTCTTTACGGTACGCATACTATTTGTGTTATATTACTCTATTCTAGAGAGACGCAATGAGCTTCTATATTGCCAAAAGTCTTCACGATGTATATTACTCTATGGTTGGAAATTTTTCAAGTCTATGGATTGTCTATGGAATGTAAATTATCGATGATACCATAGAGTACTACTCGGTGGGAAAGTCACATAAACGCCGTGAGTTCGTTGAATATCTCATTCTCAGTTCAGCTTTTGTGCAGACAACAGCTCTCCAACTCAGGCCTAAAGAAGAACTCCAGGAGCAATATATAAGCTCAGAGAGACTGCCCACCTCGCACCAACTTTCAAGGCAGTGAAACTCTAAAAAATCAACTAAGGGAATCCAAGAACCTCGCAAGGACGACGACTCCACTTCCCCTTCAGTAACAGCATTTTTTTCCAATCACGGATACATGGAAGAAGCCACCAGCTTTTTCAGCTTCCATCTAAACGCCAAAAGAGATACATCTTAAATTGCGAGCCAGGCTCGTCGATGAAAAGAATTGAAACTTTTGTCAATGATTCCAAGACAATCATTACTTTCATTGTTTTCCCCACACAAAGACTTTAGCTGACAGAACCGTGTAGATCAGGCATGGGCATCCTTTCCTAGGTCTGGGGCCAAATTATCATTCTGTCTCCGAGTCAAGGGCCGGACCAAATTACTTAACATAAGTAATATTTAATTCAATAAAACACGTTCCTACTTATATATTTTTTTATTTATATAATATACGACATCATATTATATACTGATTACAAAATTTAGAGTAGCCGAGTGTGGGAGACTATCAATATTGGCGTTGATATTGCTTAATGATAATCGCATAGAATTTTCGAGATTTTCATCTGTTATCCTCGTTCGAATTTTTAATTTAGTGTCTTTCAAAAAACTGTTGCCAAAAAGACAAATGATTTTTCTTGCAAATGTGCGTAAATTTGTATATTTTTATTCCACCAAATATAATTTATAAAAATCCGCCAAAGCAATGTTTTTAAATTGTGGTTTTAGCACTAAATCCCCCTGAAGCTCAATAAGTTCCATCTGTAAACCTGGCACATTATTTACATCTGCATCAATCGGACGAGCAAATATAGCGAATGTGGAGTCTTTGTTTGGAAGTCAGCAAACCTCGTATCAAATTGCTCTATAAGTGCCTTCAGTTCATCTCCATAAGAATTACATGTGTGAGCTTATAGACTAGGAATATGTTGAAAAAAAATTAATCCCTCCCTGGAACTATTAATTTCTTTCTCTTTTACTTTTCCGAGATGAATCAGGGCCGGACAAAATAGCTCGGAGGGCCGGTGGTTGCCCATGTATGTTGTAGATATGTAGATAGTCTAATTTGCACTTAAAAAAACACTATAATTTCCGTTTCAAAAACATTTTATGTGGATTATATTAAAGATATGTTTTTATTGAGAGCCCCAAGATTTCGAGGCCCCTAGCGCGCGCCTCTTCCGTTGTAGGGTATTCCACCGCTTACTAAAAACTAGCTTTTGTTTATTGTTAAACTTTCTGCGATTCTTATATTCTATGTCATACCTAAAGCAAAATAATAAATCATTCATTTTTGCACAGAATTTGCCAATATATAAAAATAAAAAGGTTTTTGAAAGGATGACATCATAAAAATTGAGTAATGAAGGGTTTGTTATGTAGTTATGTAAAACGATTAATTATTTCACTTTATATATTTCTTCTTTGATCTTTTATTGTTGAAAAGAGTAGATAATTGGCAATCAATGAATCAGTCCAAAATTTTCAATACTGGCTATTCATTTATTGCTTCAGTAATCTTTTTTCTTTTGCCAATTTTTCTCCCCTTTTCAGAAAATATGCAGACCAGAAAGTTGACAGTTGGAAAAAGTGATATGCACATCTTCAAGCCAGGCCCATGGCTTGTTTTTGGATATGTTATAGGGTTGATTAATCCGCTCTCTTACCTAGCATTTTGATCCTCATCAAAAACTGTACATACTTGGTTCCGACGGAATTCAGCCATGAATGGGTATTCATGGGTGAACAGAGAATGAGTCTTCAGTTCATAATACTCGCGATGAGCGAAACCAGGCCTAATCATTAGAAAATATTGGGAAGTAGTACGACAAGACTACGTTTTTTCATTTAAATATTTTATATATTTAAGAGTTGACAGTTAACACCGAAAAGTGAATGATGGAGTATATTTAAAAAATGACGGTTGGATTTTAAGTATACATAATTAAGTAATAAGATTTCCGAATTCTTTTTAAAATACATCTAGTGTTTTTTTACATTTTTGAAAGACTCAGTTCTGTTTATCCTAACAAAAGATCTTATACGATAGTTGCTCAACCTCTACTTTGCGAAGAGAATCTTATATATAAAACCGAAACGGCGTATGTATGTATGTGGGTCTGTAATTCCCTTTTGCATTGTTGTTGCAAGTTGCCATAAAAACGAATATGAAAGAAAATATGCTTGAATTTTTATCGGCGAAGACATTTAGTCAAAATGTAATAAATTAGTCTTCTACTGAACTTTTACCGGCTTTTATTATTAATAATAATGTTTATTATTTACGTGAAGGTATTATTTGACAGAAAATTAGATTTTTTCCTTGAATTTGGACGTTTTAATGGGCGAGAATGGGGCTGTCATCAAATTAAATAAAGTTTGTGATTTTATTTTAACTCTATTTTGGATATAATATAAAATTTAAAATAACTTTGATTATTCCACGTATTGTGTAACTAATTGTGACACGTGTTTCGCCTCTTTCAGAGGCATCTTCAGACTTACTATCGCAAAGTTTGCTTAAGTGTCACAATTAGTTACACAATACGTGGAATAATCAAAGTTATTTTAAATTTTATATTAAAATGAACTTCCACAAAGTTACCGCCGAAACCATCGAAAATATCTATTTTGGATGTTAGATTTTGTGATATAATTATGTCGAATGATATAACATTAAATAATTATTGGTCGCTTAGTCCGAGCGACGCCGGATAGCAATACTAGTAAGGATATAAAGATAAAGAGCTTTTTTTGTGCATTTTCCGCGGAACGCATCTACTGCACAAAAAAAGGTTTGGGTGTATATTGTTTGTCTTGTTTTGAAACAGAACACCTTTCAACGGAAGTGAAAAGGAATATAAATAGAAAATGTTTTTTTACACCGTCACAGGGGCTTAAAAGCTCTTACGATATAACACTATACAACGGATCGGAGCCTTTGTGCTGCTACTGATTGATGAAAATTAATGGGTTTTTTACAAGGCTGTTGGGGAAAGTTTCATGCCCTTTGAAATTGACCTTGTAACTACAAGTCAACGTAACTAAGTTTTACATCGGGATATTACTGTGGTAGAAAATGTAATACATTTGTAATGTGACAGTTTGTTGAAACTAAACAACAAGGAAACAAGATTGAAATCAAGTTTTATGAACAGTAGAAAATTCCTTGATTATGTGTTTTTTTTTTATATGACCTTGAGATCGTGTTCTTTTTTCAAAACAAATAATAATGATGAGTTTTTTTATTGTATTCATGTGTCGTTCGCAAACAAATATTTTTTTACAACCAAATATATGAAGGGAACGATAGTCACTTGTTCGCCTCAATATATTATATATGTTACAGTGAAAATGTATTCTCAGTGAAAATATATTCTTCACCTAGCTGTCCCAGGGGAGCCTAAATCCTGCCTGCCTCTTCCATCAACCTGATGGATCCCGAGGCCGCGGAAGGTCTCTGATGACCATCCATAGGATGTACTCAGGGGAGCTACGGGACGCCGGGATGACCTGGGAAGATGCGACGAGATTGGCGGGAGACAGAGAATCTTGGAGGCACCGTGTGGCGGCCATATTCTCCGAATAGGGAGCGGATATGGAAAAAAAAACTGTCACTGAAATTAAATTTGACCGCCCTATCTTCAGCCCAATGTTTGTCTGTGTTTTTATTTGGTTCTCTTTTTATGAAAGGGAATACTTTCATGGAAGGATTTTGTTTCATTGAAGCAAACCACAATTTTAGGCCGGCAAATCATCGACTTGGGCCAATAATTTCAATGATCGTGACCAGTGAAATCATGCTGTCATACAAATATATTACTCGCTACATTTTCACTGAGAATAGAGTTTCACTGTAACATTTATATATTATGAGAATTACTTGCTCTATATTCTCTTATCTTTTATCATATAATATGTAACGTCACCGTTCTTCGAAGACCGGAACGAACAAAAAAATTCTTGGTGCATTTTTGCCGGTAAATGGGTCGAGATGTATTTCGAATTTAGAATGCTAAAACTGACCGTGCAATGCGGATATTCTATCGCAAACACGATCAATGGTAAAGATTCCCAACATTCAATATTTTTTAGCATGAATTAAAATTACTTAAAATATGAGATGCAACATATCAATTCTACGCAAGACATTCATTCTATTAAAAAAAGTAGTAATTATTCCACAATTTTATTGGTTTCTTTCTTACTGGGTTCAATTTATAAACATTTCTATAGATCATTTGGCCGGTCCGTGGTCCGTGGTGCAGTGACAAACGTCGTTGGCTTCCGTGACGGACTGTCCAGGTTCGAGTCCCAGTCCGAACAGATTTTTCACTCGATTTATCGATTCTGTTCGAAGACAATGGATGTTTGTGTTGTTAAAAACCCTTCTCACCATCCATTCCATTCCCTAAAAAGCGGCGCTTAGCGAGAGCGATAAGCCCTAACCACTAGCCCTCGTATCCTTTCAAAACCTACTCTCTCCAGCAGTCTTTGTAGAAATATATATATATTTTTTTTAATTTATAATCTTTTTTTTTTAAATTTTAGTTTAAAAAATATAATTGGCATTGTACCTTACGCCAATGCGCCAAAAATTCTTAATTATGAAAGTCATACGAGATTAACTCGATGATAAATAATGAATCAGTTGTGCACAAAATCAACGATAAATAACATACACCCAGCCCAAGATCTCTTTATTTTTCAATTGAAAAAATCTGACCTTGCCGGGAATTGAATCCGGGGCCGCCTGATCGCTAGGACAAAGCTCTTGCCACTAGACTAGAAAACAGGGACCGACTCCGTGTTGAGACAAACTTCGTGAGGAGTCCATATTATGTTCAAAGTTGGGAGTGGACAAAAACATAAATAGATCAGTGATGCACAGCTTACGTGTCAACTATTCTAATAAATTTATTGATTGAGTAGGCATTTACTTGGTAGAACTCCATTATAATACGGAAAGAAAAATAACAATGTATTTTAATTCTACATAAATTATTTTAAATATTTGTTGATAGCTATTTCGGCTTACGCCTTCGTCAGAACTATGTTTAAAACGTGTATTAGAGATAGCTTATATACCCTTTTAGTCTCTTTCTGTTGAAACCATACCGACGTCACATGAAAGAATTTAAATAAGTTTGATTTATTGGTCTAAAGTAATGGTGGGAAACAATAATTTGGGTATTTTGGGGGATCGCGTGAAAGCACTTAAAATCTGCAATTTCTAAGTGCATCTATTTTAAATTGTTTTAGGTTTATTGTTTGTTAATGGTTTTAACAGAGGTGAGCTATTAATTGTGATTTGATCGTTAAGAATTTCATTGGACTGATTATACCTATTAATTTCAAGCTGTTCCAATGCATTCAGTTTGAGGCCCTTATTGCAGGAATGTAAACGAATCGGGACCGAATTCGGATTATGTGCTAATTCTATAAGGTGATTTGCATATTGTGAATCAGTTTTTCCATTGTTAAAGGATCTAGCATGTTCGTTTGCGCGAATTGATATTTTCTACCGGTCTGTCCGACATATACTAAATCACATGTACCGCAAGTCATCTTATATATACCGCTTCTATCAAGTTTATTAATCCTGTCTTTACTATTTTGCAATAAGGGCCTCAAACTGAATGCATTGGAACAGCTTGAAATTAATAGGTATAATCAGTCCAATGAAATTCTTAACGATCAAATCACAATTAATAGCTCACCTCTGTTAAAACCATTAACAAACAATAAACCTAAAACAATTTAAAATAGATGCACTTAGAAATTGCAGATTTTAAGTGCTTTCACACGATCCCCCAAAATACCCAAATTATTGTTTCCCACCATTACTTTAGACCAATAAATCAAACTTATTTAAATTCTTTCATGTGAAGTCGGTATGGTTTCAACAGAAAGAGATTATGTAGGAGGCACCCTGTCTAGCAAAGGGTATATAAGCTATCTCTAATACACGTTTTAAACATAGTTCTGACGAAGGCGTAAGCCGAAATAGCTATCAACAAATATTTAAAATAATTTATGTAGAATTAAAATACATTGTTATTTTTCTTTCCGTATTATTCTAATAAAGATAAGGACCAGGAGCTTTGTCAACTGACCATTTACTATACAATGTTTTTTTATGTATTTAAATAATGCCTTTCCACCAAGACGTGACAGTTGACAGCTTAAAAGTGAACAAAGAAACATTAAGATAAATAATGACAGCGAAAACTTTCAAAATAGGAACTGCGGTATTTTATTTAAATAGTTGAGTTATTTGTTGGTGGACACTCGTTGCAAAACGTTCGAAAAACTTACCCTATAGCACGCGAGGGGTTTTAAGAATAAATTACCACCAACTGACCAAATTGCTCGATGCTATATCGCCATAAATAAAGATAAGCAAAACGATAAGCACTTAGTATCAGGGGCTTGATACCGGGTTAATATATCAATACCGGTAAAAAAAAACAATTGGTTGTTTTTTGTATACGTGTCTCATACCAATGTGGAGTGATGCAATCCTAACGGAATGGCTTATCTCAACAGGAAGATTAATTTGAATGAGACCCGGTTACACCTTTTAGCATATTCAAGCCTTACAAGACTTTGGATGAACTTGAAATTGGGAAAGGTTGTATCGTTTATATATAATATAAGAATAATATCTCTTAACCAAAACGTTAATTTCACTCAGCCAAAAACCACTTGATCTGCAAAGTTCAGTTCAAGTCCATTCATGCACTTGGAAACTAAACTAAAACACATGGAAAAGTATAAAATTCAAATGGTTATTGTTGGCAATCACCCGGTCCGTGGTTCAGTGGTTAACGTAGTTAGCTCCCGTGTCGGACCGCCCGGGTTCGATCTCCAGTACATACTGATTTTTCAGTCGATAAATCGATTCTGTTCAGCGGCAATGGGTGTTTGTGTTGTTAAAAATACCTTCCCACCTTTCCGATCCCTAAAGAGCGACAGCGATTAGCTAACCACTAGCCCTGTTCTAGTCCTCGTATCCTTTCTATCCCCACTTTTTTTTGAAATCTTGGTTGATGGAATATTCGTAAATCGGCTCAGCAGGGAAGAGGTTAAATGTGAAATCGTTAAAACGTAAGACAACGAGAATGCCTACTAATTTAAAAGGTGCGTATGATCTGACGTCATGTTATTGAAAGAATTTTATTATTTTAACTATTTGAATTTATTAATATTCTCTGACACTAAACGACATTTACTTTCATGTAAATATCAAAGGTGAATTTGGAAGATTAAGTGGCTCGTTCAACGCGAATGGAGGGGTTCAAATTTTACATCACATCACGGGTGACAGTAATTTTGTTTTATCATGAGATCTTAGACATAAAATCTTGATGGCATCTATATGTAAATAATTCCGGCTGAAGAAAAAGCTTTTTCAGATTAGACGATTGTTGGACGTACCTACAGTCATTGAATATTTGAACATTAATTGCTAATATTTTCATATTTTCATTCTATAAGTTCGAATTTTGAAAATTGAAATGTGTTCTGAAAACAGGCATTTGTTTACTGAAAAAAAACAAACGAACAATATCTGTGTTGCAGACCCTATTTACATAGATTGCGATAAATTTGGCGTATACCGTTTTAAATAGAATACTCCCACAGTTCACATGATAAATATTGAATAAACTCTTTCATTTACTGCCAAATAAAATGGCTGCTTCCGGTGCAAAACAATTATTTTCTTATAATATATCATAGTGTCGACCTTGTCTAATTTGAGAAAGTTTATCTAATGGTTTTTATCAGATTTTTTTTGTGAAGTGAAAAAAGGCGTTTAAGCTATAACGGTGAATTAGGAGCAAAAATATTTTTAAACAAAAACACTAAAACAATGTATATTTACAAATTAATTATGCATTTAACATCGCGCTAATGACACAGTTATAAACTATAGCTTTCGTGTACCAATAAGATATTAAATATTGCTTAGAAAATATAGTATTATAGAATTTGTTCTAGGTTTTCAAAAATTGCAAAAAAAAACACAAAGCAATTTTTGAAAATATTAAAACATTTTTTGTACTTCTCTTGTACATCCGCTCCCAACTTGGAGTATATGGACTCCTCACGGAGTTTATATCAACATGTTTTTTTTTCTACGAAAACTGCTTGTTACCTGGTCGGTCAACTTCTCTGTTACAAAGAGAGTAGGGATTGAAAAGATACGAGAACTAGATTAAGATTAGTGTAAAGCTAATCGCTATTCCTACCTACCTCGATTTTTTTGGGATTGGAAAGGCGTAAAGGGATTTTTAACTACACAAACACCAATTGCCTTCGACAAGAATCGATTTATCGACAGAAAAAATCTGCTTTATTCCGGGAATCGTACCCGGGCTAATAGAGACTGCGGGGTGAATAGAGACAAATACAAAAATTAAAGTTTAGCACAACTTTACGAAGTATTCAATGTAATCAGATTATCCAAAAAATCTGCTTATTCCGGGAATCGAAGACGGGCGTCTAGCACGGAAGCCAACGACGTGAACCACTTCACCACGAACCAGGCGTACTTTGTACTTATTCCACAATAAATTAATTTCGGTCAGGACCGGTTTCACTAATCGCGGTAAATTCTTATCGGTCAAAAATTCTCGCGATGAGCGAAACCGGTCCTGATCTAAATAAATTCACTGTGGAAAAAGTAAAAAAAAACTGAAATATATATTTTTTAAAATAATACTTTCCAATAAGTTAGTAAGAGAGAACAACTCAAAAGTGTATATTTTTAAAGTTACATATAACCGTTTGAGATCTTTTGGATCTATTTGATGAGCTTAAAGTTCAAAGGCGATATAGCGTCAAAGTTCTCCAGTCTCCTTTGAAAATACAAAACCATTCGATATCAACTCGATTTGAAATAGATTACAAACAACAATGGCTAAAATTACAAATGAAGAAAGTTGTTTTATCGCAATGCTAAAAAAACCGAATTGGAACATGTCAATGCATGATAAATATCTGCATGACTTCAAAAAAATAATGTCGATTTTACAAACAGGGTTTTTCTGTATAATGTTCATTGACATTAGCAAGTGTTCAGTCGAAAAGCTCATCAAATATTGACTAAAGTCCCAATGGTAGCCATGACTGACAACACTCAAATAAAAAACATAATCGATTTTAATTTTCTTCGTCAATCAAATTGATGAGTAAGGTAAATGTACCAGTTGGTGACCGTTTTAGAGAAAATTTCAACAAAAATAACGATTAAGGTTTAGCATTGTACTGAATGATGGCAAAGCAAGTATACTCATATTGGATCATATGTCTTAATTTATGACATGTAACAAAAATTACGAAAGGGCCTGCTTATTATGTTAAATTATTTAAAGCCATGTTCCTGTTTCAGCAGTTGACCATCTCACATATTGAAAAATCCAGTAGTTGAATTTATATTGGGGGGGCTTAATAAAAACTTTCTGTCAGAGTTGCCTCATGACTTTCTGTCACACCACTCTTGGTTGAATCAAGAAGCAGTGGAGTGGTTCAGGAACAAGGTACACACCGTTTCTAGATTAATCACTTAAGAAATTTGAAATAATAAACTTTCCTCACTAGGTGTTGTTTTCAAATGGCCACCCTGGCACTCCATTGGCTATATGGTGATGTGTTAGTGGCTCATTCCGACCACAGATGCCCTTAACTTGTCTGAACTTTACAATTTAGAGCAATCCCGCATCTGCATTTCTTATTTTAAGCCATTTTATTCTCAAAAGGTCAACTACTGGTACATGATCAACTACTAGTACATTTACCTTAGTGCGTCGTTTAATGTCCACAACTTGACATTCAAATTCCTGAATGACAGTTATTATAGATATTTCCACGTTTTTGACAAAAAGCAATTTTGAGTATTTATTCTCCCATTTGATACCAACGTTTTAATGTTAAAATATTACATTATGTGTTAACATATAAAATTTATGAAACAGGAAACAAGTTTTAATGTTTTGATTAATAAATACTACCAGTGGCGGACGGTGACAAGAATATTATTGTGATTATAGAAATAAATCAATTCATTCAAGAAATCAATACTCAGTCCGTTAAGCCTTCGAAAGACGAAAAATACCGCGTGATCAGAAGAGGGGTCTGTAAATACCCCAGTGGTATGGCTTTATCGGCATAGATTGCATTAAAAAAATGTTATATTATGTTTTAACGTATCTTTATAGATTGTTCTAAAAATATATATAAAAATCGATTGTTTTCCTAAAATTATTGATATTTTAAGTCGTGCATGGAAAAGACAACCTGATCGCGTTGATGTTCATTACAGACTGGCGTCATCAACGTTCGATTTTAAGCGTACGTTTAAGATAAGATAACGTTATATTATCGCGTATGGGCAGTGAAGCTTGAAACCTGGCAATTTGTAGTAATATTATATTATATATTTCAATTAAACAACAAGTATTTTTTGATGGAGCTTCAAGATTTAAGACGCGTTGGCGTCAAAGTTCTTCCCGTCTCTTAGTTTAGTTTTTATGTTAAAGTTGCATTCCCCTCCTATCGCTTGTGATAGGAGGGCGCGATCGTTACAGTTCAAGTGGTCGGATTAATTTTTCGTTTTTACCTATGGAGGGCAGTGACGGCTGGTGACGGGGTGTTGGGGGGTGCAATGGAAGATTCAACCATTTTTGCAAGAGTTCTTTCCTATTCATTGGATTTTAAAACACTTCTATAGCATGGACTTTCAATTCAGATGTTCGCGATACCAACCGTTTCTCTTCCGTAGTACGGAAAAATAGTTGAATCTTCCTTTTGCACCCCCCAGCACCCCGTCACCAGCCGTCATTGATGGAGGGTCATCGATAAGAATGGCTCTTGGTCAATAACGACTCTCTGATGCCTTGTCGTCAAATAGGTATGACTAAAACCAGTAGTGTGTCAGATTTTACTTAGGACTTATAAGATACTTTAAATTACTCCTTTTAATAAGAGAAAATCCCATGTCATTCGATTTAAAATTAATGAAATATGAGTGCTAATTTGTATGTCAGAATAATTTTGCAGCATACTTTGCACCATGAAATGTCTATGTTCACATAGATGAGATTTATTATCGTAAGAAGTGTCTATGTTCACTGTACTAGCCCGAGTAGATAACATAAATTTCAAAAAAACTGTCAAAAATACATCGCCACAGTATTTTGTAATATAAAACAATTGTCTATACTCAGGGTTTTTTCCCCCATTTAACACGGCGGAAAAGGGAGCTTGTCCACGTTCCCATTGGTCACTCGTGCTGAAAGGACTGATACTACCAGTAACCTCTGAAGTTTGTGGTTGAATGCCTGGCGATTGACAATGTCAGAGACATCTCGTTTATAGGGATCACTGCCGGAGCGGCCATCTTGGATTATCAATCAATGACTGAATGCACCTAGTCTGGATGATTACCGATATTTGAATATAATTTTATTTAGTAACTGAGTTCAGGAACCTTTTTTTTTCTAAACGAATCCCTGTCAATACTGAACAATAGATATATTTTACATAGACACTTCTCGCATAGGCCTCACATTTAAATCATGAATAATTATTAATCGATGGCTTATTATTTGATGACAAACTAATTTACAGTTAGGATATCTAAGGTCGATGAGCTTTGAGGTTCCACTGTTTGTGGTATCGATGGGTAGACATGGGAAAGTGGCGTGACCTTGTAACAACTCTAAGCACCGCATTGAAATAAACAACATAAAAAAGAATACAATACACGAATTAGAGACTCCAATCCGAGTATCGAGTACTCGATACTCGAGTATACTCGTCTATTTTTATGGTACTCGATACTCGAGTAATTTGAAAAATACTCGAGTAATACTCGTTATTTATAAATAATGATTTTTCCAAGCAGAGGATAACGCATCTTGTTAGAACTATTGAATCCATTGTTAACTTTCAAGTCGACGTCCACAGTGTAGATAGAGTTTTTTATACTGCACGAATAAAATAACAAAGCTTCGAACCAAAATAAAATTTGAGACGTTTAATTCTCTACTATTTTCGAAATATGTATATGTCTCATAAATTGAAATAAATGTAATGATGCAATTAAATTATCTTATTTATTTATCATCTATTTATATGCACAAATTTGAATTAATAATGTATATTTTGGTACATCTGAAACTACTCGAGTATACTCGAGTACTCGAGTATTTTAGAATTTTACTACTCGATACTCGAGTAGTTAAGATGTCGAGTAATTGGAGTCCCTAACACGAATACACAATTGGAAAGAAACGAAAGACTTCCAGATGCGTTACTGTAAAACAGTAATGCACAAACGCGGCCCGAAATGGTTTTTTTTGCGGCCCAAAATAACAAATACTTCATCAACAAATTTGTCATTAAATATGATAAAAAATAGAATTCGATATGTGAACAAATTATGCAGTAGCAACGGTATATATCAATGCTATTTTTTTATTATTTAATATGATTATAATTCACATGGATATAATTTTGTGACCGAAATTCATTTTTTTAAATAAGTCATATCGTTTGCGATGCAGGTGCAGTCTATTTTTAGATTATTGTTTTCAACACACGGATTTTATTGTTAGTTCTTCAGGAGTTTTGTCAGTGCATGAAGTTTGTGAATCGATATTAAAAAATCTCCGCAAATAATGAAAATATATAAAAATCGTATACTGATTTATCGAGTATCTTGACAGAAAAGTACTTTTAGTAATAAAATATTTTTCTTCACTTTTGCGGCCCGCGAAAACCTTCTTTCAAAAAGCTTGTGCGCCACTGCTGTAAAAGATAATGGTGAATTGCTGAAATATCAATATTTGATATAAAAACATGAGTTGGATGTTAGGTTTAATCTTTTATGCTAAATATTTTGAATATCTAGCTTTTTTTTTGCTGACCATGTCCGCTCCCAACATGGAGCATATGGACTCCTCACGAAATTTTGTCTCAACATATGTTTTTCTACGAGAACTGCTTGTTACTCAGTTGCTCAACCTCTCTTTGTCGAAGAGAGTATGGATAGAAAGGATACGAGAACTATGACAGGACGAGTGATTATCTAATCGCTGTCACTATGCGTCGCTCTTTGGGATCGGGAAAGGTGGGAAGGGATTTTCAACAACACAAACACCCATGCCTTTGAACAGATTTATCGATTGAAAAAATCCGATCGTACCGGGAATCGAACCCGGGCAGTCTGGCACGCAAGCTAACACCGTTGACACTGCGCTACAACCTGTGTTTTACCATTACGAATTAGGTTTTTCAGTCGATAAATCGATTCTGATCGAAAGCAATGGGTGTTTAAAAAATTAAAAATTCCTTTCCACCTTTACAGTTCGAAAAAGCCGCGCGTAGCGAGAGCAGTTCTCGTAGGAAGAAAATATGTTGAGATAAGCTCCGTGAGGAGTCCATATGTTCTAATTTGGAAGCGGATATGGTAAAAAAATGATAAAGCATGAAAGGTTAAATAAATTTTATTCTAATTTTTCGGAACAAACCGTGTATTTATAGAAATATAGTGAATAGTAATTATTTTCTATTGTGTAATTTTCCGTGAGTTTTGTCACTAACGACTCATGTTTCGTCTTTTGCCATCTCCAGGTATTTCAAGTGCCTAAATGAACATGAACTGGCGTTAGTTCAGGTTCATTCGCGCACATGAGTTGCATGATGATGTCAAAAGGTGAAAACATTAGTCGTCAGAACATAGTCGTAAAGTACAAAATTCAAACGATTCATTTTTTTTTATTGAAACTCCACCAAGAAATCCTCAATTAATGATCACCATATGTAAAATTATAGCCTCTTCATCCACCATAAATGAGCAACTTAATCTTCCTAATTCACCTTTGCTATTTACATGAAAGTAAATATCCTATAATATCATAGAATATTAACAAATTCCAGCAATAAAAAAATGCAATTCTTAATATAACACGATTTCGGATCTATACCCATCGTTTAAAATTGGTAGGCATTTTCGATTTATGAGCTTTTCATTACATTTAACCTCTTCCCTTCTGAGTCCATTGGCGAACATTGCATTACCTAAGTTTTCAAAAATTAGTTCATCCGTGCTTGTGTTGTCAGACCAAATAATACTTTAAAATGAATCGTATAAAATTTTAAATAACTTTAATTATTCCACGTATTGTGTTACTAATTGTGACACGTGTTTCGCCTGATTCAGAGGCATATTGCGTGGAGTATTTCTACATTACAACTCTGATTAAAATTATGATCGTTTTCTATTAAATGATTGGCGAACTCGGATTTTTTTTTACTTTTTAGACATATTAGTTGTTCTTTAATTCTAATATTAATGTTTCTACCTGTCTGTTTCTAGTCTGCCCAACATAAGAAGCTTGGCAGTCTTCACAAGAGAGGCGATAGATATGACTCTGTGACGATGATTCTACGCGATATTTACTGTCCAATACAAATTTTCCTTAATTTTTTACTGTATAAATTAATTAACCAATTATTTATTACCCTTAGAAAGAATATCGATATTATTTAGAACTTACTATTAAAAAAATACAAACAATTGTATTTTAAAAATGATTCTTTTTTACAATATGCAGTCTGACACATAAGATTCGTATGCAGACTCTATCAATCAGCTGTCAATTGAAGCAGTCCATGTTAATTCCACCAGACAATAATTGGAGTCGAAAATCAATGTTATCGAGCAGAAACCATCACCGAAATAACCGAGCAATATCTAGTTACACCATGTAGACGCCACATCACGGAGGATTCCGAGTGTTTGATAACTATTGCCATGGTCACCATGGTAACCCGTGGTTGACGAATCGCGTGGTTTCCTAATACAGTTGAACACGATTTTCCGCGGTGAAAAGACGTCGCTGTTATAACTAACCCTTAAATTTTCAATCTAACATCACGTGGATAAATTATCGGTGAAGATTTTTTGTTATCTAGAAAAGATCTACAATTTAATATTGTCAAGTATTGATTTGGTACAACATTATATTCAAATCACCGCTGAAAATATTACTAGCAACGAATAACAAAAGCTTTTATAATTTGAATTAGGAAAACAGTGATTATTTTTATATGTTAGATGAAAGCTCTTTTTCAATTTGTTTGTTTACAGTGAAATATTTCAGCCAATAATGATTGAATCTAGATTTTGATTGAACATTTATGTTAATTTTATGAACAAGTGTATATTTATTTGATGGGAAATATTAATGGATGATATATTTTGAGCATTTAAGTTAAAAGAGTTATGAATTTGCTCATACCATAATAGGATGGCCCATTGTGTTACTTTATATATGATGATGATGTATTGAGTATTGAGATTTGCGTAAGAATTTATATTCAAATGAGTTGATAGTTTTCACATAGAAGTTTTTTAAATTACATATATTAAATGTATTATCAAGATACATTTTATAATTTCATGCTATAGCCACGTTGAAACTGTGTTTTTTAAAAAAGACTACTAATTATTTGGTCAGTTTCTAATTCAATAAATGGTCAGTTATAAATACTTACAACGGTCAGTAATAAATCCTTAAACGGTCAGATAAAAATAATAAATGGTCAGTTAAAATAATAAATGGTCAGTTAAAATAAAAAGAACAATTCATAAATTTGCCTATTACGACCATATTTGATAAAATTCACAAGCTATCAAACTAAAACTTATCATTTTTTTTAAAATAGCTGACTATTTAAATTAAATACTAACCATTTATAATAAATAACTTATCATTTAAATATATTACTGACCGTTTTATTTAATAACTAACCACATTCACACTGATACAATGACAACTGACCGTTTATAATAGTAACTGACCATTTATTTATTTAACTGACCAAAACTTGAATTAGTTACTGACCCATTAAATACATGCCTTTAAAAAACGTATATTTATATCAGAATAAATACTCAGTCTTAACATAAAAATCAAAGTCTAGATCAGTCTTTTTCTTGGAATGACGAAAAAAGCTCTTATTAGATATTAGAAAGATTCGGATCGAATCACTTTTGAGCTGTTTGCTAAATGGTGGAAAGACAAAATATTATATATCACTTGAAAAAAAAGTGTTCTATAATACATATTTAAAAAAATGATCAGGACCGGTTTCGCTCTTTACCATCATTAGTCGATAATGTTCACGATTTGCGAAGCCAAACCTGATTTATTCATTTGCTTATTAGAATATTCAGAATTAGTCAAAAAATACGTTCTGTTAATATTACTATTTTGATCTCAACGATGTCAAAATTAAATAATGTTTTCTTAGATTCGATAATTGATATATTTTTCACGAATTTCCCTCTTTATCTGCGGTTATTTTAATACGAAGAAACTACCAGCTAAGAGTTGTTTTGAGTCACTCGAAGAAATCTTGAAGATAAACAATAAGACAAAGCCAACAAAAAAAAAATATGTAGAAGTCTCTGAAAATTTTGGTTGGGTCCTTCCCGTCAATTTTAGATATCTGCTGATATATAATATTTAAAAGTTACTGTCAATACTTGCGGAATGGCATTATAATAAAAATAGTAATACATTTTTAGTATTCCTTATTAAATTTAATAGATCTGGACCGGCTTCGCTCATAGCGAGCATTATCAACTAATTCATCATCTCAAATCTCATTCAGCATTCAATCTGAATCGGTTGAATCAGTTGACAATGCTCGCGATGAGCGAAACCGATTCTGATCTTTATTAAAAAATATTTGGAAGTAGTCCTGTATAAGCTGGTCCCTGTGGTCTAGTGGCAATTGCTTTGCCCTAGCGATCAGGTGGGCCCGGGTTCAATTCCCGTACAGGTCAGATTTTTTCAATTGAAAAAATAAGATCTTGGACTGGGTGTATCTAAATGTTCTTGACTGTTTCATCATCGAGATTATCTCGAATGACTTTCACAATTAAAAACATTTGGCGCATTGGCATTAGCTGTAACGCCAAATATTTTTTTTTTTTATATAAAAATGACAATGTTAAGAGTCGGAGTCGGAGTAGGTGCGGCGCTGTGGCCGGAGTCGTACTTGGAGTCGGAAATTTTGAAAAGTTTGAACTTTTTATTTTTGCATTTGATATGTCAAATTTGGTTTTTGGCCGCATTGATAGGGTTGATATTTAATTGAATACACATAAATAGGAAAATTAGGGGACAAAAGTGACGATATTAACCTTTTTTTAGTCGGAGTCGGAGTCGTGTTTTTGGTCAATGTCGGAGTCGGACTTTTTTTTACCGACTCCACAGCCCTGGTTAAGATAGATTAATTTTTCTCTCTCCCTTTAAGATATGTATGTACAAATGCCAGTTTTGTAGGAAACGATTAAGTATTGCACGCTGCTTGCTTGAGTAATTTCTTTCCCCATGTTGACAAGTTAAACTTTTTTGACGCATTGAAAAATCAGTAGACCAATATTCGACGGAAATAAATGGCCCATTAAATGATATTATTAGGAAATTAATATATAACCACAGTACTAATCATTTTATAATCTGTACTTTCGATAGATTTTATTGTGCTTGATAAAAGTGATTCGATTTTCAAAATAAAAATCATCGAACAATGCAAACTTTCAATGGTGTAATAAATCTTAATAAAGTGACAGTAGTTTGAACGACAGTGATCGTAGACATTTTATGAATACAAAAAATAAGCAGAAACTGTTATGTGATTTAAGTTGATCGATGCAAGAAATAGTAACAATGACAAATCATCCAGATTCAGCACCCGGCAGTGTCGGGAGCGACTCCGATGGACAGAAATCAACTGAAGATCGGCTGATGGTAAAAAACAATATTTATTTGATATTTGTCATAATTTTACATTTCAAATGGAGCAAAGTTTCCCAAAACTTTATGAGTCAAGATCCTCTTTAATAATAGCTCGCTTACAGGT
The DNA here is from genome assembly GCA_028554975.1 of Himalopsyche kuldschensis. NCBI lineage: Eukaryota > Metazoa > Arthropoda > Insecta > Trichoptera > Rhyacophilidae > Himalopsyche > Himalopsyche kuldschensis. The sequence continues at coordinate 8,309,892 of JAHFWI010000005.1, forward strand.
TACCACATGCATTATTAATAATCACGGTATTGATGGTGGTCAACACGTTTGGTATTATCAGAATTGAAAACTTCATACATTTTTCTGTAATCAATTTTAAAAAAATAATGTAAATATTTAAGAGTTGTTGAACCCTTGGAAATCAATTTCTACAGTTCGGAAAGTTGTGGCTTATAATTTCAACAATTTTCACAAAAGAAAGCTTTCAAAGTTGATAATTTTGGAAAATATAAGTTCTTTTGAAGTTTTTTGGTATGTTACTTACTGTATATTATTTCAGATGTATTCCGCAGAATAAAAATGAAAAATTTGCTAACGAGTGTCTCGTGAGCAATTGACTTGTTACAGCATTAACGACAATTTTACTAGCAGGATGCTCTAGCATAAGGTCTTTCCGAGCTCTTGCAACAACAAAGCAACGATTGTCATCCTTCTAGGAAACTCAGCCTTCATGATAAATCAGTTAAGAAATCGAATCAGTGATGATAAGATTCCAGCATCAAATATTGGCAATATGATTTTTTAAACAGTTTACTTAATTGGAGTGCACGAGTAAAATAATTTACTGATGCGCCCTGCAAAACTATTATTTTCAATATGGACTACTGTAATTTAACTAGGAATAAAAACGATCTACAAAACAGGTCAATGCTATCATATCCACTAATCAACACTGAAAGATTATTTACTGGCGATAATTAGCTTGAAAAGTAATGAATTCAGACGATAAGTGGTCAAACTTTTCCTCAGTAAGTGCATGAAAACATACATTACCCGCTATTTTGTGAGACCATGCCATTTTCATGGCACGCGACACCTTTCAGAGTCGTTATGGCGATCGAATTTTGCAGCCAGTCTAAAAATAATGTAATAATAATATATTAAATGTATGTTCATTATGAACTGAATATGTCTTCATAAAAATATGTCGGTTCAATTTTCGAACATGAATATCGCATCACGCTATCTCGCGGTCGATGAAACGAAATTCTTCTTTTGAATTTGGAATATGATGGACGACAGATTCGTGCTGTGAGAGAAATTGGAACTTTTCAACCATTTTTTTGACAGATAAATGCAATATGATATTTTAAATAAATAAAAATCATTATCAATATTTGACAAGTTGCAGACGAAGAAAAGTTCGTTTTTAAGCATCAACTGTCACTTCTTGGTGGAAAGACATTATTTTAATAAATAAAACACATTGTATAGTAAATGGTCAGTTGACAAAGTTTCTGGTTCTGATATTCATTAGAATATATTATGTCGAAATAGTATTACACAATGAATTTTATTTATTTAAATACTTGGTACCGCAAAACGGGGTGAATAGAGACTGGCAGGTGAATAGAGACAAAAACAAGGATTAAATTTTAGCACAACTTTACTAAGTATTCAAAGTACTTTTTATTATTTATATATTATAATTCCTTAAAATGACTATAATTCTATCTCTCGAATGACAAAACCAAACCAACTAAACGATTGACCAAAATTGAAACAAACGTGTTTAAGTTCGATGCCTGTGCATCCTTACTTTTTGACTCCTTATAAACTTCTCTTTTATTGCACGAAAATTAAAGTCGAGTCATATTTTTTTTGTTTGGTAAGTACCGTAAAACGGAATGAAAAGAGATTCGTATAAAATAGAGGTTCATATATTCAAATCATTACAATTTGCATTTTTGTCGAATAAAATTGAATGTGTCTTAATAAAGATAGTGAATATTTGAAAAATATTGTTATGAATGTGTAGTAGGACCATAGAAACACGTTTCAAGCCATTCATATTTCAAATATGTGTGAAGGGTAAAAAGTGTCTCTATTCAGCCCCGTTTTACGGTATATAAAATATTTATCAAAATTTGAAAAAAAACAGCATAACTTTGTTTTGTTCTATATCGAGCATTCAACTTTCGACCTGGTTGATTGTTAATAAAAAAATGGTGTCGCAAATACGTAAGATTAACATAATTTTAATGAAAAGCTCTCTTGGAACAGTCGAAAACAAATATATTCTACATTGCGAAAAAACATATTTCATATTTTTCACGTTGAATATCAAAACTTTGACGATATTTTAATGTACGTTTTTCACGCTTTAAAACAAGTGAATATTAGACAAGCGTTTGTTTTGATAGCTAAACCAACATGAAACTAGAGTGAACATATTTACCCATGGGTAGGATGTTTCGATTTGTTTACATATATGTTATAATTAAGGTTTGTTATCTTAAAATAGGAAATGTATGATTATACTGAATATTACATATATTTTTACAAGGTTGCCTAATTTTTTTGCAATCAAATAAAACATTTTTTTGTACTACTTTAATATAATATTTAAATGATCTGGGACTAGTTTCACTCATATTGAGCATTTTCATCAGTTTATAATTCTCGCGAATAGCGAAACCGGTCCTGACCTTTATAAGATTATATTATGTTTGGAAGTACAAAAAAAAATCTTTTTTTAAGATTCAAAAAATAAATATCTTAAATTATGAAAGTCATACGAGATAATCTCGATGATAATTTTTTGTGAAACAGTCGACGAAAACAAATCTATGAAAAATGTACACCCATGTCCAAGATCTCTTTTTCAATTGAAATCTGACTTTGCCCGGACTTGAACCCGGTCCCACCGGATCGCTGGGGCAAAGTTCTTGCCATTAGACCACAGGGACGACAAAATAATGCCTTTACACCAAAAAGTTCCAGTTCACAGTGATTTAATTTTCATTCATTTTTGCGACACCTTTTAAATTGTGACGTATTTTTACGATTATTATGAATGATATTTTTCAAAATTTTATGGAAAAACATAACCTTCAATAATTATAATTTCATTTTCCATAATAATTTTCAAAAACGCCTGTCGGATCCATGGAGCAACTTCATAACATTTTGTTATATTGTTTTAGGCTAGCCAAAATAAATGTCGTTGACTTTTCCGAACATTGTCGAACGTAATACGGACATTTATTTTACGACCGTTTTTATCACGCGAGAAATATTTTTGGCCATTAAATGAATTTCGCGAAATGTTGAGCATACATATTAGGTAGTATGAAAAAATGGGTCGAAATATTCAATTACAATATCATATTATATAACAAGCAGTCGTGTTCTTTGACTGCAGTGTCAACGAGCCCGAACCTCAGCACGGAAATATTCATAAATATATCTATTTATAGCTATGCTCACACCAATCCGATGTTAAAAAACGGATCGTAGTGAGTGCGATTTAACGTCAGACTACGTAAGACCGCGTCATATCTTACTTTAAAAACCCCCAGACGATCTCACCTTTCCATCTCCAAAGTACCCTTCTTCTCCGTCTGGTATGCCTATTCCGGATCAGGACAGCAGAAGAAAAGAAGAAGACGACTTCACGACTCCTAGGGAACTTGTAGTACATCTGGGACACTGAGGGTTGACCTCCTCTCGAAGGCATGCATGAAAAAGAATCTCTCGAGGTTATTGCATCACGAATCAGTGTCACCACCATCAAGAGATCTTCACATCATCACCATTCACCACCATCAATATCTATTTAACAAGCGAAACGCAATCCCAAGAGACGAAAGGGAAATGAGGGTTTACCACCCTCGGCCCTTCATTTAGCGAGAATATAAATCATCAATAATCAGCGATTTAAAACAAATGTCTCTTTCCGCCCCCAATGTGGTGCATATTACATCCTAATGGAGGTAGATTTGCTGTTTGCTACTTAATCGTTCAACCTCTCTCTGTAGTTTGTAAGAATTGATATAGTCTCGTTAAATTATTTTTATGAATTCTGTATTTTGCAAGAGTATTTTTTTGACTTTTGTTTTTTAATTTAGTAGTTTGTTTTGCTAAGGGGTCTTCAACATTTCATTTATAGTGAATTATTTGTATAACCAATTGTTTGTCATACTTTAGAAGTCTTGTTTAACTTTTGTATAAATGACGCTGTATTTTTGTATTTTTATCAGTTGATAATGATCGCGATGAGCGAAACTGGTCCAAAACTTTATTAGAGTACAAAGTAGTACTATATAATTTGTTTTATTTGTTCAAATAATGCCTTCCTACCAATAAATGATTTCGTATAACAAGTTTAAGGATACAATCACAAATGTTGGTTTCAAAGACAGTGTACAACTAGCAAAAAGATTATAATGATTCTTCAATGTACATAAAATGTATATGTTTTGTATGATTAAAATACTCATTTTATTATTCTTCAAATTTTGACGTTTTTTTATGCCCAATTGAAAGAAAAAATAGCTTATTTTATCTACCTTGAAAAATAGCTTTATACCAGTGAGCACCAAGTTTTCGAAATTGATAGTATGACGATACTAGTGTTCATGAAACAATGAGTTTACCAAAACCCAAGCCACTGATTTAAAGCCATGTTTCATGTACCACTGAATCGTTTCATCGCAGTTATTGTTGATTACAATCCAAAGCAATGGCGTGACAACTACATTTATCACCATTATATACTTAGTAATTGTTTTTTTTTTGCAGGTGGCGGTACGAGTTCGCCCCCTTCAGAAAGGCGAAACGCAGAGGGTCATTCATGTCATCAACAATAAGGTGCTTAAAAAAATAATTGTCTATGCCATCGAGTAAGTCGAAATGGATTCCATAGAGAATATTACTGAAGGGTACTTATATTTGATAAGTTCGATTTAGGTACAGTACGGTGCCAGCTCCCAGTTGTCAGAATAATAAACAACTGAACAAAAAGTGTTTGCATAATGTTCTGTGTCAATTCTTAGAAATATGTTACGATACAGTTGTTGTATAAGGGTTTTGTTGCCTTTCATAAACATTACAAAATTCTAGTGAATGCTTTTTCATGAACCGTATTTGATTCCTATTCCAGTTTTTTGGTAAATACCTATATTCTAATTCAAATACATATTGTACTACCGAATTATATGAAAAGTGATATAATTCAGTAAATAGATACTTTTATTTCATACTTCGTCAACATTTGACGCTGGACTTCTATAACGTACATAACTTCTATTACGCACTTTCAAATGTGGTCAAATCCATTTGTTGAAAAACAGAGAATGTGAGATATTTTCATTACTTTAACCTCATAAATCTGTGTTTACTATCAGTATTTAAAAAAATGTTTTAAATTAAAGAATTACGGATAATGTGTAACAATTCAAACATTTCTATGTATGTGAATAAAAAGTGTGAATTGACCACTTTTGAAAATTACCTCCTGATATATTATAATTTATATAGGACTAAAATACATTGCTATTATTTCAATGTGTTATAATGGAATTCCACTAAGTAAATGCCATTTCAATCAATTATCTTTCACAGTTAAATTAATTTTCCTGAGACTTATGGTTTTGGGAGCGGGCTGCGTTTGCAAATAATAATGCTCTCGTTTGATATAAATAACCCTGTTTCTGTTTATTTGTCATTTGTTGAAAGTGCTTGCCATGTGTGAAACCGGTACTAATCTTAACAAAATACATCTGTATGTTGTGTTGTAGTAAAAAATATGTTTTATTTATCAAAATATAATACTTTTCCACTAAAAACTTATGATTCACAAAATATTTCTTGAAATTATGTCATACTTTCCATGTTACAAGTAGTGGCTGTCATTTTTATTATAATCAATAATAAACATCTCGCTGTAAGCACAAAGTGAATCATTAAGCACGTGTCACAGTTAGTAGAATAATACGTGGAATAATCAAAGTTATTTTAAATTTTATATTAAAATGAACTTCCACAAAGTTACCGCCGAAGCCATCGAAAGTATTATCTTCACAATTTTTGTTATATACTTGAATGCATTTAACATGGAAGAAATTCTTATAAGGGTGCATGCTTTTTTATTTAGACTATAAAACAGAGAAGTCAAGAAAATTTGGCGTTAAAAAAAAAATTTATTACGTCAGTGTTTTCTAAACTTTATTCTACTACGTCTCCCTTCAAAAAAAACCCTTTTTTGCGCCGCTTCAAATTATATTTCATATAAAATATTTTTAATAATTTTTTTTTGCACCTCCCCTGACAATAGCCCGCACATCTTAGCTTGGAAACTGCTGAGTAACGTCAACCTTCAGCCTATTTTTTTTTATCTCAAACAAACAAAATTTCAAGGTTCAATTGAAATGCATGAAGATGCCGCAAGTCGAATCCCAGGTCGTTAGCGACAAAACTCATTGAAAAGTAGAAAATTCAAACTATACAAACCTAAATTTGACATTAATCGAAAATATTGGATACAAAATGAAGGTTTTCTATCATTTAACGAATAATTGTGTAAAAAAACATCTGGGAATATTTATGTATGTTTCCTTGAAAATTTTCATATTGAAAAGTTACATTTAATATCTTATTATTAACATGCTTTGCAGTATGTTACATGCAGTAAAATCCAATGCTTAAGACACTTGCATACGTGTGATAAATACATTAAAACATATAGTTTGTTCGAAACTCAACATAGTAAATGAAAGTGACGTGATGTCTACGCTCGTAGCGTGCCGGGCCAAAGAGTCTACATTGGGTCTACGCTATAATAAACGATATTATATTTTTGTAATTAAATATAACAAATTACTTATATGTATCTCTTTATAATATTAATTCACGTCATTTAATATCGTCCCTACCAAGCCAATAGGGCGTTAGTAACGTCTTGGTGACTCTGAGTTGAGTATGAGGTTAGGTTTACAAAAAAAATACGCACAGATCGCCAAAAAAATACATGGAAAGAAGTGGTAAAGAGACATCGTTGTTTTCATTGAGACAATATTAATTTGCTCACTCGTTTTGCTCTCTCAAAAAGTAGCAATTTTGCTCTTTTAGCTTGGAAGGGTCGATATGAATACAATTACTAGTAATAAATTGACTTTTTGAGGCAGCACAGCAAAACTAGCAAATAAGAATCCAAGTCCATTTGCTGTGATAAAAAAAAAAAAAATAACAAGTGACGATGAGAATAGATTTTCATAAATAAATAATTTTATTTATTCCGAGGGATAGTCTTATAAATTTTCTCGGGATATGCGTTGTGTTATTTCCGGCGGACAGTAATAAACCAGCTTTATTTACACCATACATTATAGTTCAATGGGGATGATTTTTTATCCATACCTAGCAATTTATTCTTTAGGGTGACCGATTCTTTTTTCCAGAAAGCTGTACCTAAAATGGATTCATTTATTTGTTAACTTGAAGATTGGTGTTGTTATTTTTTCGTAGAGATATAATTATTTTTATAAGAGCTACGGGTCGCGCGGATATTTCGCAAACAATGCACGGGCGTTTAAAGGTTAAATGAAAATATTTAAATTATAATTATACGGAACACCTGAATTATAAAAACTCTGATAGCTATATATTTGTAAACTATTTACAATGTTTTAATTGAAATCGAACGAATATATAGTTTTATTGTAAAATCAATCAAGTTTACGACTTTTTACTAATTACCGCAATTCAATAATGTCATCCATAATGTATTGTTAATTATTTATTTATAGGCTGTGGCAGTGGAAGAGGCAACACGAGAAGGACCTAGGAAGCGAGCACCAGAAAGAATTTACAATTATGACCAAGCTTTTGGGGAGGAAGCCTCACAGGTAATTAGTTTTTTGATTTAATTATATTTCTTTAATATACATTCATTGAAGCATTAATATTTATGTTACATTGTAATCAATATTTGAGGATTTATTCCACAACGAAATGTTTTTTTTAAAAAAAAGAAATTTGATAGTAATTTAAATCGACTTAACCAGGGTTTCCCAAAGTATGGCCCGCTGAACCTAAATAGGTATTCCGCAACAATTTGTAAAGGTTTTATACACTGCAACATATTTAAAGATCTTTTTATTAAAATTGAAAAGGGAGTAATGATCAATCTTTTCTGATGTGTATGACGTCATTTATCTATGTAAGTAAAGGCGGAGGACCATCTTTTCTCACTACATGCGCATGAAAGAGATAGGGTATATTGTTTTTACCTGATTGGCTGACAAGTCTTGTCAGTTTAACGACAGTTGCCAAGATTGAAAAAAGGCTTAGCCACGCTTGTAAATATTGCTCATAAACCTTATAAAAACCGCTTGAAAATATATAGGAAAACCTAACATAAAAATAAGTGTTACATGGAAGAAAAATTTTAGAAAATTCTGAACTGAATATAATATTTAAAACGTTATGCCGCATTTTTAATAAGTGAGGTTGAGTTGTTTTTATATTTCTTTACGTTCATATTAAAGAAAAAAAAAACAGCATATTTTGAACCGAGGAACTTGGCAATTCAATGGAATTATGAAAAGAAAAATTGGTCGTGACATTGATAAAATATTTCACATTGCTATAAAAAAATCAATCAAAAATACGTTATTTGTTGCTAATAAAAAAGTGGGTAATCATTTTTACTGTTGTGTCGTAACAAAATATATGATTTTACATTGTTTTTCAGTGAAAAACTCCAACATTATTAAATTTCACTGTTTTTCAGTTAAAATAATTAACATCCACAAAAATTATGACGTGCCTTGCCTTTTCCTCGTGCTAAAAATAAAAAATCTAATTTAGTATGCCAATTTCCGCGTAGCCTTTATTTGTGTGATATTGTATTATCAAAAAAGAATATGTATAGAGATAAAGTGTTGCGAGAGGCAATTCCATACATGTGGACTGTAAGCTTTATAGGAAACAGGGCTGTGGAGTCGGAGTCGGAGTCGTCGCGGCGCTTTGGTCGGAGTCGAAATTTTGAAAAGTTTGAACTTTTTATTTTTGCATATAATATGACAAATTTGGCTATTGGCCGGATTAGTTGGTTTATTTATTCATAAAAAAATACAAATCATGGCATTACAGCTTATGCCAATACGCCATGCATTTGACAAATTTATTTACATAAACACACATACTTGTATACACATAATAAAAATTACAAATTGTAGCCATAAGAACAGTGAGAAAAAATAAATAAAATCACATTAGAAATTTTAAAGATGTCAACCGAGTGATTTTCGGCAAAATCAACTTTTATTCATAAAAGTATGTATTCGTCTGAACTCGCTCACGTCAATATGAAATATGTCGACATCCGAAGCAATGCTGTTTAAAATTGTTAAAGCTCTTCTCAGTGGCATTTCGATTGGCAGACTGGTTCTACCCCTTGGAAGAACAAACAACTCATGTTCACGATTCCTCAAAAAAATATCAGGAATATTCAATTTAACATTTTCAAGAATGGTAGAATTCTCATTTTGGCCTCGGATAAGCCGAAAGAAATATAATGCCAAGTACATTTCTCTCCGAGCATTCAAACTATTGAAAGTGATCATGCCTAAGAGAAAGTCGGTTGGATAAAGCCATGGGTAGTACCCATATGTCCTCAAATAGAGAATTCTCATTGATATATATGTTACAGTGAAACTGAATTCTCAGTGAAAATATATTCATCTCCAAGCTGTCATTGAAATTAAATTTGACCGCCCTATTCAGCCCAATGTTTGTCTGTGTTTTTCTTTGTTTCTCTTTTTATGAAAGGAGCTACTTGCTGATTTTGATTCAATGAAGCAAACCAAAATTTTAGGCCGGCAAATCATCGACTTGGGCCAATAATTTCAATGATCGTGACCAGTGAAATCATGTTGTCATACATTTTCACTGAGAATACAGTTTCACTGCAACATATACATAATTGAATACACTTGAATAGGAAAGGTAGGAAAAAATCGAGATTGAGAAAAGTGACGAAAAAAAGTCGGAGTCGTGTTTTTGGTAAATGCTGGAGTCGGAGTCGTATTTTTTTAACGACTCCAAAGCCCTGATAAGAAGTCTCGCGTGCGAATCAAGAAACGTTGCGAAAAAAATTATAATAATAATTCTGAGATTGCTTCGTAACATCTAAAGGTTTTACGATGGACATTTTACAGTTTTACGTGTTTCAAGGGCGTCCGATCGGACATGAAAGCTTTCTGTATTTTATAGCGGAACACTTGAAACAATTATGCGGTAGGGTTGTCATACACGTAAATAGCAAATAAGCAAACTTTTTTTGTTATTTTTTTTGCAACGTGACATAAAGTATATAAAATAGTAAGAACGAGGCGAATAGTTTGGATATTTTTACAGTGGTAATGAAATCTACAGTGCAAGACAGAAAACTTATTTTAAAGAAAGTCGTGCAGTAGATTTTTGTGAGAAATCAATCACGTCTCAATATGCCAAATATCTGCTGAAAACAATTGTTCGAATATACTCGAATGATAAATAAATATCAATGTATATTTTTTCCGGTCCGTGGTGCAGTAGCCATCGTTCAATTCCCGGTTCGAGCAGATTTTTTCGAACGATAAATCGATTCTGCTCAGAGGCAATGGCTGTTAAAAATCCTTTCCCACCTTTCAGATACCAAAGAGTGACGCATAGTGACAGCAATTAGCTAACCACTAGTCCTGTTCTAGCCTCGTATCCTTTCCATCTCTTACTCTCTTCGAAAAAAGAGGGGTTGAGCAACTGAGTAACAAGCAATAATCGTAGAAAAACATATGTTGAGATAAACTCCGTGAAGAGTTCATATGCTCCAAGTTGGGTGCGGCTGGGAGTTAAAATTAAAAAATAAATCACATGATGTCATTTATCTCAAAAGCTTGTCGGAATCACTTCACGCCTTCTTGCTTAGAACGGCAGACTACTCAAGTGAAAACCAGTCTTGAAACACTTTGAAAACAAAACGGTATTGCAAAACAATAACACGAAATACCGGAAAACCGGTACTTCTGTTCAGAATTGCAATCCTGTTCAGTCGAACTTGATAATTCTGTCACGGCTGTGATCTTGATGTGACCCTGAATTCTATTTATACGGGGTCGTTTTCCTGAGGTCAAATCCAGCAACAGCCTTTTCAATACACGCGCTTTTTTGTGGTGAACATATTTTAACCACTGTCAGATCTAATCACTGTTTGTGGGAGTGTAAGCCGTCGCAATATTTTGTTCTTCGCCTTATCAAAAACGATTACGAAACAATGTTTCTGGCAATTACAGGGCCGGAAAAAAATGGCAGTCTATTTTTACGGACGGCGATGTTTCACAATTTTTTTCATAGTGAAGTATTAAAAAACAAAAAAATGCTTTCATAACATTGTAATATGTGTTAAGCAAGGAATTGTGCGTAGAGACTCCACTACTTCGAGTATCGAGTACTCGATACTCTAGTTTACTTGTCCATTTTTCAAGAGCTCGATACTCAAGTAATTTGAAAAATACTCGAGTAATACTCGTAATTTATAAATGAAGATTTATTTCCAAATTTTATTTTGTTTTAAGCAGCGGACAGAAAAACTAGACAGCACTATTAAATTGATTGATTACCTTTAAGCCGACGTTCACAGCAACATAAAGTTTTTTCTACTGCGAGAGTAAAAAAACAAATATTCGTACCAAATTAAAATTTGAGACAATTAATTATCTTTACAGGTTTCATAAATTGAAATAAATGTATTAATGAAATAAAATAAGCTTATTTATTTGTTAACATCTATTGATATACACACATTTGAATAAATCTTATATATAAAACCGAAACGGCGTATGTATGTCTGTGGGTCTGTAATTCCCTTTTGCATTGTTGTTGCAAGTTGCCATAAAAACGAATATGAAAGCAAATATGTTTGAATTTTTATCGGCGAAGACATTTAGTCAAAATGTAATAAATTATTCTTCTACCAACTTTTTCCCGGCCTTTATTAATATAATAATGTTTATTATTTACGTGAAGGTATTATTTGACATTTCTTTGACAGCAAATTAGATTTTTTCCTTGAATTTGGACATTTTAATGGGCGAGAATGGGGCTCTCATCAAATTAAATACAGTTTGTGATTTTATTTTAACTCTATTTTGGATGTTAGATTTTGTGATATAATTATGTCGAATGATATAACATTAAATAATTATTGGTCGCTTAGTCCGAGCGACGCCGGGTAGCAATACTAGTAATATATATTTTGGTACATCTGAAACTACTCTTTTAAAAAACTATTACTCTAATTTTAAAAAATTTTACTACTCGATACTCGAGTAGTTGAGATGTCAAGTAATTGTAGTCCCTAATTGTGCGGTATATATAATGGAGAGTATATATATTTCGGTGGTGCTTAGGCATAACCTGATAACTGAAAAATATTGAATTTACGAAAGGAATATTCAAACAAAAAATAAATAAATGAGAGCAAATAAATTAAAATCATTTATTCCACTAATCTTCAAAATAATAAAGGTTTTAGGAGTTCAAACATAAATAGTAAAATTATATCTAAACTCCAGTGGTGTAGTGAGGTAAATGAGAATGAGCCAGGTCGCCGCCCTGCCATTTCTTTTTTAAAAGAGTAATTGCGGGTTTTTTTATTGATTGGATTATGAAAACTTGTGGTTTTTTAACTTCTGACGGATATGAAAATTGGGAAGAAATCAATGACCTACCTGGTACGTATTTATTTACCACTACTTCTTAGTTAAATTTTGTAACATGTCATAATGTGGTATTTTTTCGCTTTTTCGTTTAACCATACTAATAAATACGCAAACGTTGTACTATCAATCAATTTCACAAATCTATTTGGAAGGAAAAAAATAGTATATTGAGGAGTGCAAAGGATTAAAGTACCTATCCACTACACATTCTTTCAAATATCAGTTATCAAATTATGCCCAAAAATAGCAGATAAATATAGTAACGCAGTGAGGTGAAAAATATTGTCGGTCCCTGTGGTCATTGGCAAGAGCTTTGTCCTAGCGATCAGGGGGCCATGGTTCAATTCCCGGCAAGGTCAGATTTTTTCAATTGAAAAAAGACATCTTGGGTATGTTATTTATCGTTGATTTTGTGCACAACTGATTCATTATTTATCATCGAGTTAATATTATTTTTTTAAACAATTATATTAAAAAAAAATGGACATCTAAATGAAGTTTATCCCAACAGACGTTTTTCTACAAGAAATTAAATGTGTTGATGGAAAATTGAAAATAACACGTATTGTGTTATTATTAGTGACACGTATTTCGCCTCATTCAGACGGATCATCAGACTTACTATCGCACGTTCAGAACGCATGCATTGAACTGATACTAATTATATGGTCAGTATCTAATTCGATAAATAGTCAGTTATAAATACTTAAAACGGTCAGTAATTAATACTTAAAACGGTCAGTTAAAAATAATAAATGGTCAGTTAAAATAAAAAGAACGTGTCATAAATTTGCTTATCACGACCATATTTGATAAAATTCACAAGCTGTCAAACTAACACTTATCATTTTATTTAAATAGCTGACCATTTAAATTAAATACTCACCGTTTTTAATAAATAACTAATCATTAAAATATATTACTGACCGTTTTATTTAATAACTGACCACATTCCCACTGATACAATGACAACTGACCGTTTATAATATTAACTGACCATTTGATTTTTAACTGACCATTTATTTATTTAACTGACCAAAAGTTGAATTAGTTACTGACCCATTAAATACATGCCCTACTGAAATCTGGTTATAAAGTAATGAAACACTTCTTTAAAAAGAGTATCAAAAAATATTATTCAAATGTATAATGTTCTATTTATCTCTTTCAAATACGTACATGAAAATTACATTACAAGTAATTGCCAACGGTGTTGCTGAAGGTAAATTGATTCGTAGAAATTATTGTTTTATTATCATTTATGTAAGTTGTTTGGCCCCGTTTTCGATCGATTTTATGATTTAGCTAGTCAAAAATCTCGGTCAAGGATTATTATTTACAATGTGGAAAAATAACTTCATTCCCATTGTAAAAAGGAGTTATTTCTTTGTTATTCAATCACGGGATATTTACAAGACAACATAACGTCTAGCGGCACCGGCTACATAAAAAAAGTAAATTATCTCGATAAAACGTGTGTTATCGAGATAAAAGGGGGTAGAATAAGTGTGAAGTGTGAATGAGGAGTGTACAAATGAAGGGATAACGATAGAGTGGCTGAATGTGTGCGCGGGGAGTGGACTGTTTTCTAAAGTGAAAAGTTCACAAAATATGTATGTGCATGTGTACAATGTTACTTAGTGTATGTCCCGGATGTTTGAGGCAAATTTTCAAAATTCTTTAGGATTTGACGTAAATTACGGAATTTATGTAGCACATTTATCCATTCTTTTTCTTTTTCTTCTTTGATCATATTCGCTCCCCTTTTAACGAGACCATATCAATTCTTACAAACAATGGCCTCTTATTATAATTCAATTCCACCAAGTATTGACAGTGAACACCTTAAAAGTGAATCATTAAGTTGTTGGTTTGACTGTCTCTTTGCTTAGAAAAATATTGCTGCTTTTTTTGCTAAGAAAATTTTAAGAGAAATGATTTAATGAGCTTTTGAGATAGTATGCTGCTTTAAAAAAGAGCACCTATGTAGCTATCAAAAATATTTATCAAATGGCATTCACAACTCAATTTCAAAATTTGTTTCGATTCTATAACCCACTCCTTGCTTTCCTTAAATTGAAAAATCCCAATCTGATTGAGTGCAGTTCATTAGTATGATTATTTGTTTGCTTTGTTTCTATTCTATCACCCGCTCCTTGCTTCTATTAAAAGGGGAAAAAACCCAAACACCATTTTGTAATTTCATAATTTAAAATGTTAGAATCAATCTTGCTTCAATACTTAAGCAAATTTTGAGAGAGTAAGTCTGAAGATGCGAAACACGTGTCAAAGTTAGTAGCGCAATACGTGGAATGATCAAAGTTATTTTAAATTTAATATTTTCAATTTACGAAATTTAGCGAATTACTACCTTCTTCCTTAGAACGGTAATTCAGTATAAAACTATAAGTATAAATTCGGCATAAAACAAACGATTAATGCGGGAAAGTTTTATATGTGAACTAAATGCCGGGACTATAGAAAATGAACGCAGCACCCGGGAAAACGTATAATGCGAGAACGTAAGATCGCGGGGTTCCACTGTATACCCATAACATCAAAGAAATAAAAACAATAAATTCGGTGTCTCTATTTAATAATATTATCATCATATAACCATTTAAAAGTTTTTAACTGTATGTTTTAATTAAAGTTAACCGTTTTACTTTTATTTAATTTCTTGGGTAAACCACGTGAATTAGCTGTGTCAGGTCGGAGTAAGGCTGTGATATTTTAAACAGAGCTTTAACACGCAATGCCGAGCTTTTATCACTGCCCCATACGTTTTTTTATGCAAATATATTCTTTTAAAAGCTTCGTTCTAGAGCAGTCATAATCAACCTTTTTTTCCTCCGGGCCGCATTCAGATTTTTGCTTCTCTACATGGTCCGCAATATATTTAAAGTAAACGGTAAATATAACACTATTCTGCATACATATGTATGCATTATGATGTCAAAATACATCTATTTTATTTGATGTAAATACCTATATACATACAAACATAAGTAAACATTTATGTATTTACTAATTTTTCAAAGGAAAAAATAACAATGACCGTCAAAATTATCAATGTATCTAAAGTCAAAATTAGAAATAAATAAAACTTCCCAAAAAAGAGGTATTGCTAAATAATATTCTTAAAAGGACAAGTTGCTCGCCACTGCTTACATTATTTCCAATTAAAAGGGTAAAACCAAACCTATCTGATTGATTGCAGCTTCTTAGTTAATATTTTGTAATGACAACGTCATTAGTAGTATATTTAATTGTTTGCTTTGTTTCGATTCTATAACCCCCTCCTTGCTTCCCGTAAAAAGGAAAAATCCCAAGCTCCATTTTGTAATTTTATCATTTTAAAATATTAGAATCAATCTTGCTTCATTACTTAAGCAAACTTTGCGATAGTAAGTCCAAAGATGCACCTGAAAGAGGCGAAACACGTGTCACAGTTAGTAGCACAATACGTAGAATAATCAAAGTTATTTTTAAATTGTATAGTATCCAAAATTGTTTACTTACAAATTGATGTGAATTTTGATATCGGGTCAAACGTTTCACTATCTTCAATCAGTAAGCCGATTTCTATACACGCTCGTCGCATATTTACTTTTTTGGATATGACGATTCACAGAGATACGTAAGTGAGATTAATGTGAGCAGAAGCTGGCAAAACAAGACCAAAAAATATTTGGTAACTATTATTATTTTGGACCGCTTATAACAGCTGATTGGGCCGCAGGTTGAGTATGGCTGTTCTAAAGCGACTTGCAGCAGGGTAATTTCTTTTACTAACTTTTTACGTCACTTTTTTCTTATCGCACGAAATATATTACTGTATTGTTTTAAACGATGCAATATTTAAATGTTGTAGCCACGCATATTTGTAGTGACTTTGATAAAGAAGTCTGCACGGGCTGGTCGGGCCGGGTAACAAAGCTTTGGGTTCGGAAACGTGCTGGGCACGGGCCTGGGTATAAAATATCAGGTTGACACGGTGAAAAATTTGCAATTTATTTGAGTTCTCCATAAAACTTTAATGCCCAGTTCGGTGACACAGTAGTCAACGTTGTTAACTTGCGTGCCGGACCGCCCGAGCTCAATACGAGCAGATTTTTTCAGTTGATAAATCGATTCTGTTCCAAGGCATGAGTGTTTGTGTTGTTGAAAATCCCTTCCCACCTTTTCTATTCCAAAAAGCGACGCAAATCGAGAGCAATTAGCTTATCACTAGTCCTCGTATCCTTTCGATCCCTCTTCAAAAAAAGAGAGGTTGAAAAACTGAGAAAAAAGCAGTTCTCGGAGAAAAATATATGTTGAGATAAACTCCGTGAGGAGTCTATATGCTCCAAGTTGGGGGCAGAAATGGCTAAATCTAAATAACACATATTTATAAGCGTAATAAATATTCATTCAAATTTTCGACAAATATTTCAAAATTTAGGTATATGTTTTTAAAAAATCGATTTCTGGGCAGGGTTTGGGTAAGATGTTTGGAAATGACCCTAGGGCTCAGGCTGGGCTGAATCTGAAATTTTAGGTTTAGACCGGGTAGAATTTTAAATTTATGCCCGTGCAGACCTCTACTTTGATATTTTAATTGTAATTTACTGAAATTAAAACTGCAAGTTTCACATAAATAACGGTGCCCGTTAAGGTATCGTTAAAATTCTCCCTTTAACTAAGTGGTCAAAGCTTTGATAATTTCATCCTACTTGGGTGTGAGGTTACTGCATTGAATTTCTTTTGTTTTCAAGCTTTTCCTCCTGCCTCCTAAACAGATGTCAAAAAATGAGGCGTAAAGAGAGTGATTAGCTTAAAAATACTAAGTAGTCTAACTTAAAATTTATATAAAAAAATACTGATAAACTAGATGCGTAACCGTATACTGTGCTTCGAAAACAGATGCCTGCGGCGAATACTAGGAGTACAGTGGTTTGACTTTGTCCGGAATACGGAGGTAAGAGGTCGGACAAACCAGCCCCTTATTACGTCTAAAATTAAAAGACGACGATGGAAAAGGCTTGGACATGTGCTGCGGATGCCCCAGGGGAGCCTGAATCCTGCCTGCCTCTTCTATCAACCTGATGGATCCCGACGCCGCGGAAGGCCTCTGATGACCACCCATAGGATGTACTCAGGGGAGCTAAGGGACGCCGGGATGACCTGGGAAGATGCGAGGAGGTTGGCGGGAGACAGAGAATCTTGGAGGCACCGTGTCGCGGCCATATGCTCCGAATAGGGAGCGGATATGAAAAAAAAAAAGATGCGTTCAGTTTCTGGAAAAAAAACTTATATTGAAATCAAATCTGAATTGCTTGAATTTTGTACTTTTGCATGAGTTTTGTAGCTAACGACCCGGGTTTCGCCTTTCGGCATCTTCAGGCATTTCAAGTGCACGGATGTACTTGAACTGACGTGCAGTAAACAGTTTGTATCGTTTATATACAAAAATAGAAGTAGATCACTAAGTTAAATTGCTATCAAAAAGTAAATTTAGCGAAAATTTAATGTTAGCAAGTTTCAATGAATTAAGTGGGCTTGTAATAATTATCGGGATTTTTGATTGTAGTATCTCAAATACTAAGGACCAGATAATAACATAGGAATATCTAAGATAAATGTAGGGTTTTATCCGACCTATTATTACTGAGTTGATTGATTTCAAGTCGTTTATCCTAAATTATATTGAGATGCTAAATTGCAAGTGTAGTTGAAAAATATCATTGTCAATTTTCTATCAAGACAGTTCAATCTTCTTAATATGTATTCGGCGGTAGCTTTCTTTGTCCAAGTTCAATTTAATATAAAATATAATTGATAACTTTTTTGCTAAATTAACCTTACGATAATAAGTCTCAGGACGCTCGTCATAGAGACGAAACACGTGTCATTAATGGTTACGCACTACATGGTATGACAAAGTTATCAATGTAATATATTATTACTACTAGTGGTTCCACCTATATTTATTAATTTCTAATTACCGTTCTACGAAAACAAATTCAAAATTCTTCTGTTCGTTTGTTTTATTAAACTTACTAGTGTTCGAGCCCGGCTTCGCTCGGACCAGTTTAGGGTTATGTTCACCTCGGCGCGTAAATTCAGACGGGCCGAGTTGAAACAACTTTTTTCAAAATTCAAAAGTCTAGGTCAATTAAAATGGAATTAAAATGAACATTTCAGACTGGCATTGACATTTCACTGCCCCTTTCATATATTGACAGCCCCATTCTCGCCCATTAAAATGTCCAAATTCAAGGTAAAAATCTAATTTGCTGTCAAAGAAATGTCAAATAATACCTTCACGTAAATAAAAACATTATTATATTAATAAAAGCCGGGAAAAGTTCAGTAGAAGACTAATTTATTACATTTTGACTAAATGTCTTCGCCGATAAAAAAATCAAACATATTTTCTTTCATATTCGTTTTTATGGCAACTTAATGACCAACAATGCAAAAGGGAATTACAGACCCACAGACATACATACGCCGTTTCGGTTTTATATATGTACTACTCGATACTCGAGTAATTGGAGTCTCTACACACACATTGATAACGAAACAAATTTACCGTCGAAATCAATTCGTTTGTTTGAACTTGCAACAACAATGCAAAAGGGAATTACAGACATACATCCCCCGTTTCGGTTTTATATATAAGATTTGAATCGAATGAAAAAAGAATATTCATCAACAACCAATCAAAGATGAATCCGACGACAGCCAATCAGAAACGAATAACGCACATCGGTATTTAGTTTTAAAATTAGAAGATGATTCTATTTTCATTTTTTAAACAATTGAAATGCAGAAAATTTAAAATGACTTCATTTTACAGTTGGGATATATATATTTACCTGTTATAAGCAATTTCCCCATTAGGTAATACGATAAAGAAAACGTTTTTGCGTTTCACCAGGCAAACGAGTTGCGTGCATATTACACGAGACACGCTATTATTTGATGTCCAATCGCTGGACAAAGAAAACTACAAGATGTTTGCGCATACTATTGCGGTAATACTGTTGTTTAAATAAAACTACAAGGCGATCCATCAAAGCGATATTAACGCTTTATGGCGGAGAAGGTTATTTATGGAGACGTCATTGAGAACGTAGTGTTTATGAAGCTTTTATGACGGTGTTTGCTTACAATTGCGTGATGTTTTACTCCTCTGGCCAAGTAGGCGACCTTCAAAAGAGGTGTGATTTCGAAAAACGTTAATTTATTAGCGAAGTTTGGCCGCCCCCTACATAGTACACGAAGAACTAAATTTGGGGTGAATAGAGACTGGGAGGTGAATAGAGACAAAAACAAAGATTGAACTTTAGCACAACTTTACTAAGTATCCAATGTATTTTTTATTATTTATATATAATTCTTTACAATGACTCTCGAATGACAAAACCAAACCAACCTAATAATTGGCCAAAATTGAAAAAATAAATGTTTTTAAATTCGATGCCTGTGCATCCATACTTTTTGATGCCTTATAAGCCTCTCTTTTATTGCACGAAAATTAAAATAAATCATGTTTTTTTTTGTTAATAAGTACCGTAAAACGGAATGAATATAGACTCATATAGAATAGAGGTTCATATACTCCAATCATTACAATCTGTATTTTTGTCTCTATTCACCTGCCAAGTTTCTATTTATCCACCCTCGTCTCTATTCACCTCGATTCAATGTGAATAGAGACATCGAACAAAATTAACTGTGTCTTAATAACGATAGTGAATATTTGAAAAATATTGTCATGAGTGTGTAGTAGAACCATAGAAACAAGTTTCAAGCCATTCATATTTGAATTATGTTGTGCAGGCATGAAGATACATAGTCGTAAAGGGTAAAAAGTGTCTCTATTCACCTCATTTTACGGTATTCAAATCCTTTGGAATTTGTCTTGCGACTGGCAACACATTCAAAGAATTTTTCCAAATGATCGTATACGTAAAAACTAACAACAATTAAAAAAAAACTTGATACTTATTTAATGATTTCAGGAGCAAATCTACGAAGCTACAACCAGCGCATTAGTACGCGATGTCCTCGCAGGATACAACGGCGCTGTTTTCGCCTATGGAGCCACAGGAGCTGGTAAAACTCATACAATGGCTGGTGGCGGGAAAGAGCCTGGACTTATGGAGAGGGCGTTGATGGGACTGTTCCAAGCGGTCGACGAGTCACCGAACGCTGAAGGATTTTCGGTGAGTTTTTTAAAACATTAGCGAGTACCCAAAATGCGTTGCAATGCAAGTAAGAAGGTATTTGTGTTTTTTGAATTGCTTTTGGATAGGCCACGTACCTATGTACCTATGTGAAAAGCATGGATTTTCCAAATTTTGTCCACACACGTGTAGCGATTATCCCTGTGCTTTTTTGATGGTCATTGCAAATGCGAGTCACACCTGAAACTGACAACGTTTTAATTCGAATGGCATATTTTTCGGAATCATTGGGATGCGTGGCAACGGTACATATCACCCTAAAATTTTCCATTGAAAATTTTTGATTCGTTCATTATCATTTTCATTGAAAGCCTGGTACTTTTGCAAAGTCGTGATGGGTTTATATTTCGGAGTAGAATGATCGGTACGCCAAATTTCCAATGTAAAAACGTGCTGCAGCATGCCTGGCAAATCAATTAAACTTACGATATTTTAATTATTCCTTATTTTGAAACATCGCTGGCGTCCGCAAAACAACCCACCAACGTTTTATCACAATCGGATGAACGGATTAGGAACGTACATGGGACAAACAAACAAACAAACATTTTTATAAAATTATATAGATTGATTATTTATTATTCATTTTCTCTACTGCTTTTAGATCGAGAAGGTGAGAAGGGATTTTTACCATCACAAACACCCATTGCCTTCGAATTGAATCGATAAATTGACATAAAAAAGACTTTTTTCAGTTTGTTTTTTATGTAAAAAAAAAATATTTACTAGAACAAATTAGGTACTTATTTATGTTATATACCTTTATAATATTGTAGACAAACATGTTTTTTTTTCCGCAGCTACTTGTCACAACATTTTAAAGTAAAGCAATACATTAGCAAACGATGGTTATTTGTGAATTAGCCTCAAAATGAACATGTTAATATCCTTGGAATATACAAAACATCTGAGAGAACATGTTAATATTATATAAAGCATTTGAATACTAAACAAGGTTTCTCTAAACAGTACTAAAATATTTCAGACAAGGTTCGACGAACTGTTTTCACGATTTCACGTGTTCGACAGAATACATTAAAGTTGTTCTGTTTTTAAATGATAAACAGTTATTATGATCAATTATTTTTGTCGTTAAGTTGTCTTATCTGATTAAATAAGGGTTGTCATATGAAGGGCAGACAGGAGAAATGAAAAACACTCTATAATATTTTAAAGCGACCGATTTAAGATTGGCGACTTTGTATTTTATTACGGTTACTGTCAAATCAAAACAAGCTGGAAAACTTGTATGTACCAATTCGATGCATCTCTTTCTATATTAGTTTATAGTTCATCGGAAAATGCTGTAAGAGATTTGGTGTTTTACCGCTTAAATCAATGATTCAGTTCATCTCAGTGAAACTACCGTACAGTGTATTTATGTACTTATGTCAGATATTTTGGAGAACATTTATAACCAGGGCTGTAGAGTCGTTGAAAAAAAATACGTCTCCGACTCCAACATTTGACTCTTTTTCTCTATGTATTACTAGCTGGAACCCGGCAATCGTTGCAATGCCACTCAAAGAAAGAATGTGTTTGTGCTTTAATTGTGTTTATTGAAGTGCTTTTTATACACAATAATTTACTTTTTCTGTTTGGCGCCTTTGTTGGCGTTCATACAACAAATCACGAAAGTTTTATCGCAATCGGATGAATAGTATGGGATCGCATATGGGACAAAAAAATCATTTATTTTATATATAAATAGGTAATTACTAAGCTTTTATGGGCGTCCACACAACACATCACCGAAGCTTTCTCGCAATCGGATGAACGATTTGGGAAGGCAAGAACCTTTGCGGACGTCTACACAACACATAACCGAAGTTTAATTGCGATCGGATGAACCGTATGACAGCGCATAGAGTACGAACAAACAAATTTTATATATAGGATAGTTGATTTTGTTAGACCTCACTCGGTTAACTTCTTTGCCAATTTCTAATGTAAATTTCTTTTCACTTTTATATCTGTAAACTATCAAATTTTTTCTCCCAATGTTTTCATCTTTTTTCACTTTGCAAAAGCGATTAACTTGTCAATAAAAAGTGGTAGATAATGCTGGTTTTGTTTAATATTATTTATCGAATAACCGCTCAAAAAGACTGTGGTATTTACAAAATAGAAGCCACAAGAATATGTACAGGTACAAGCAATGAAACTAATGTATATAGATACTAAGTATTCATACAGGGACTTTTATTTTTAATATACCACGGAAAAATGACGAACAGCCTTCCGGGAACTGCGATTAATTTAATTAAAGCCGTAAAAGCAATCTTTTTTAAATGTGTTTTCCGCGAGGCCGTTAGTAATAATTTTATTAATGCCGCAATAAAAAAAATGTCAAACAGAAAAGCTTTTATTTAACAAATACGCGTCAAATAGTGTTTCACTATTTTTATTCAAATATTCTTAATTGTTGCTGTATATTATTGATTATAAAAAAATGCAATACATGGCAATACAGCTGACGCCAATGCGCCATGCACTTGAAAAATATAATTAAGACAACACATAACATATAACAAAGCACAATAGAGTTAAGCATACAAGGTACAATGCATAAATTAACAGTGCGAAAACAAACCACAAAGTTCACTGCTGAAAATGTTCAAGAGAGGGGGTTATAGAAACGAAACAAAGCAAACAAATAAACATATTTCTAATGACGTTAAACATTACAAACTATTAAACTATAAACTAATGAGCTGCAAACAATCAGATAGGTTAGTGATTACTCTATTAATTGGAAACAATGTAAGTAATGGCGAGCAACCTGTCCTATTAAGAATATTATTTAATAATATTTCTAGGGATATTTATTATTATATTATACTTAATAATATTATAAGGGAAAAATCCCAATCTGATTGATTTCACCTCATTAG
This sequence comes from Himalopsyche kuldschensis, assembly GCA_028554975.1. NCBI lineage: Eukaryota > Metazoa > Arthropoda > Insecta > Trichoptera > Rhyacophilidae > Himalopsyche > Himalopsyche kuldschensis. The sequence goes on from JAHFWI010000005.1 coordinate 8,333,508, forward strand.
TATCATTATCTGATTGCATTGTTTTGATTCTATCACCCCTTCCTTGTTTCCTTTAGAAGGAAAAAAACCCGTAATCCATTTTTTAATTTCATAATTTAAAATGTTATAATCAATCTTGCTTCATTTCTTAAGCAAACTTTGCGATAGTAAGTCTGAAGATGCCTCTGAAAGAGGCGAAACACATGTCACAGTTAGTAGCACAATACGTGGAATAATCAAAGTTATATTAAATTTTATATTAACTAATATACTCTTCAAAGCGGTCCGTTCTCATACGGGCCCAATATGCCACGCTGACTTGATAGCTTGCAACATCATATGGGGAAGATTAAGTACGCGAAGTAGATTAAGTTCTACGGATTCTCAGTATACACAAACGTAGGATACTTAATATCACTCTAACAAAGTGGCTGAGCAAGTCACATTTACCTTTTTTTTCCTTTCTATTTTTCTTCTCTTTAAGCACATTAGTGCATGGTTAAAAGATCAGTCCCGTGCAACTCTGTCTCGGGCCAAGTGAGTGAGGGCTAAATTCGCTTCTTTTCTTGATCTTATAGCGTTATGGAAGGCGGCTGTGAAAAACTGCTGCACACGCATAACGGAAGGGTGGTGGGAGGACCAACTTGTTCACCCAAATATATACTCTTCAAATCAATTGTGAAAAAATGGACATCTACTGAAAGTTTGAGATTTTTTAACAAACAAAAGGCAACCCTTGTTTTATTAGCAAAAGATAGTCAGTTTAATTATCTATATACATTAGTTTCACTGTCTGCTTAAAAATAAATAAGTTCATTTTTCATAAACTGCTATCTACTTCAAAAAACACATTTTGAATTTTTCTTTAAAGTTTGTCAGATGTGCCTTCTTGCATGCAAGGGCAGTTTACTACACGACTGGTCATTTTTTGAAGGATGTTGTTTTTTAAATATTATATGCTTATTCTGAATAAGCAAAAAAAACGCCGAACTAATTACTTCTATAAATTTAATTTGATCCCAAAGCATAATTACCATGCTTCGGGATCAAATTAACAAAACAACAATACAATTATTTTCGGCAACAAGACAATTTATTGATTGAGTAGTCATTTACTTGGTAGACCTCCATTATAATACGGTAAGAAGAATAACAATGTATTGTACCGTTATCTCGTAGCCATTATTAAGCGCTATCCGTTCTATAACTAAAGTAATCATAATATAAATAAATCAACTTGATACATTACTAATTTTATGTTTATTCCCACTTAGTAAAAACCCAGATTAGCTTTCACTTCATGAATACATCAAATCAATTTGTCACATTCAATAACTTCCATATAAAATTAAGATGGTGGAACAGAGAAGATGTATTGTGTACCCTGTCTATGCGAGGTATATATGCTTGTTTTAATGCACGTTCAAAACATAGTTCTGACGAGGGCGTAAGCCGAAATAGCTATTAATAAATATATAAAATAATTTTTGTAGAATTTAAACACATTGTTATTTTTCTTACCGTATTAACAAGACAATGATTGTCTTGTTGCCCAAATCATGCCTTGAAGGTTATGGAAAAATGCACGGCTAAAACAAACATTTTTGTTATTCGGTAGATAGCATTTTGATTCAGAGATTTTTACATTTGTCATAAGTACAGTTTTTATCAGTGAAATTTAGACCCACGATATGGATGTGTTTCAATGGTTCGCCTCCTCTTGCGATACGCTACTGATTTAATTTTCGACTGACATCGTGTTTTTGTGGTTCTTTCTAGAAGCCATGTTGAATAATACATTTAGATTTGAGCGCTTATTGAACATGTATAATCGATTGTGTCAAAAACGTTTGATTTTTTAATATTATAGTCCGCCTGGCTATTCCACTCATAGGCTGTCAGTTATTCATAATAAATTATTATTATAGATAGTGATATTTTTTATAGTTTGTGTTGTAGAAAAAGTCACATGAACTCTTTCTCTTCGTTTTTTTGTTTATTTCTTTGACACATAGTGTCGTTCTAGAGCAGTGGTTCCCAAGTGCGGCCACCAGATGATTTGGCTGCGGCCACCAACAGCTTCATATAAAATATTGATATTAAAAAAAATGTGGTTTTACAGGTTAATTTGTCAACAAAACCTCTGAAAATGAAATATTTCGTATGCATTTAACACCAATTGTAAATTGAAGAACACGTTTTCACCCATTTGACATACTTCAACATTAAATACTCAAAACAAAAATTTGGTGCGGCCCCCAGACATTTCCGTAGGACCGCTTATTTTTACGGTGCGGCAGTGCAATTTTCCGTTCGAACCACTGTTCTAGTGCAGTGGTTCACGTGTGCGGCCTCCAGCGGATTTTGCTGCGGCCACCAACAGCTTCATAGTACCGTGTACGAAGACAAATAAAATATTACGTATGCCAAGAAGTATTAGTTAGAAAAACAGTGAGGAAAGAATAAATGCAACGCAACAGATCCAAAGCAAACACTTGATGCAGCCACAAGACATTTCATAATTTTACATGAGAACCACTGTTCTATCGTTGTACATATATACTTTTTATGTCAGTTCACCCTTTTTTAATTATTTAACTATCCACTATCTAGATCAGTTTTTCTCAACCGGTAATTCTCAGACAACCGACGGTCCTTTAAATTTCTGTGCGGTTCACAAAAAATTAACGACCATTTAAAAATGCGTATAAAAAAATGTATTCTTTTATTCATTCAAGAAACGCTGAGAAATCCAGCTCTCACTATAAAATATTTTGTTTATTCCAGCATTGAGGATCAGCAAAATAAGATTTTATTATATGTAAGTGGTCCGCAATTATAAAAAGGTTGAGAAAAACTGGTCTAGATCCCCTTAATTCAAATTTTATTTCAATAAAGTTTTTACATCATACCACAAAAAACAATTCAGTTTTTGGCATTAAATTATGTGGGTAATGAGCACATTTAAAATTTAAACACAAATTAAAACATTTGAAATAATAATTTTGTGCTGTTAAAAAAAATTACATTTGTAATTTAAAAACAAAATAATGTCTACCAACCGACACGCCATAATACGATTAAGCGCATCAAAGCTAATGTCCCTATTGCATTATCATTGGTATTTTATAAGATTATTATGTTTTTCTCGACTGGCAACTCTGTCGGTGTTCACAATTTGAATATCGATCTTAAATAATTATTTATATCTGTCAAAATGAATCAAAAGAGCTTCAATTTTTACCTTCTCAGTTGGTTATTCTGAACTTTAATTTCAATCTGGCGCCATCGATTTTATGGCTGTCAAAATGAAATTTCAATTATAATGTATGCAAGCCACGAAATTTTATTTGAACTTTATGCTCAATAAATGATTTACATCTCATGTTTACAAAATGGAGAATAAACTGCTTTATACGAGGGATTTCTATACTGATTCCTATAATTTATCTGCCTAATCTTTTCGATAAAGAGAGATTGAGCAACTAAATAACAAATAGTTCTCTTACATATATAAACATATTTTCAGATAATCTCCATAAGATACGAGCCCATATGCCATATCACTCTATTTTAATGGAATGGATTTTTTTAAATCACAATTATCCATGCCGAATAGACGTACACTGATTGATTAAAAAAATAATTATAAAAACAGCTCGTACTGGATCTCAAAAATGTGAGTATCACAACCACGCCACTCAAACGGGGAACCTACGTTTTTCTTAAAACTAGTCTGATATTTTTTTTCAGATATCCACCTAAATAAAATGAGAACGGTACTTCATATTCGAATACCCTCTCTATAGTCCATCTCTATTATCTATTATCCTATATTGAATTAGTGTATACTATAGTAAAACTATTATCGGATACGGACTGCTAAACTTTTACATCATATCTATGTGGATATCGTAGTAAGCCGGTTTTGTTTGCTTTTACGAAACGTACAAATGCGTAAAACACTCTTCTTTATCTGATAAGATAGATAGTCTCGGCTTAGTCAAATATTCTACGATTAATCATCAATTCGATTGCAATGTTTGCGCCATGTTTATAAATCAATCAATGCCAGGGCTTTCAATACCGGGCCAAAGTTTTGGTCCCGGTATTTGAGGTATTTTTCATTTATAAACATTTTTACAGTGTCAAGGTCAAATTACAATAATTGTAGACATGCTGGAGATTTGAGTGACGTTCGTATGGACACGAGAGTCGTGTCGAGGTGCACCCAAAGTGTTAAACATAAGCCATGTTAATGTATCATTAAAAATTGTGAAAAATAATAAGTATCACTATCTTTTTAATGAATAATTTAATTTGATTGTTTATCGATTAATAAAAGAGGATGTTCCTTTATACTAAAATAATGAACTAATGAAGAACTTATGTGTATTATTTAAAAACCAGAGCAAAGATAGTTTTTATGAATATAAAAAATATGTTTGTTTTACTATATTATATATTATAATCTGTAATGACCACACTGTAAATCCACGTGTTGTGATCTAGTCATCAGGTATCATTTGTGATTTCTTCATATTTTTTTGGACCGTAAAACGGGGTGAATAGATACACTTTTTACCCTTTACGACTATGTATCTTCATACCTGCACAACATAATTCAAATATGAATGGCTTAAAACGTCTTTCTATGGTCCTACTACACATTCATGACAATATTTTTTAAATATTCACTATCGTTATAAAGACACAATCAATTTTGTGCGTTGTCTCTATTCACATTGAATTGGGGTAAATTGAAACGAGAGAGGGTGAATGGAGACAAAACAACAGATTGTAATGATTGGAATATATTAACCTTTATTCTATATGAGTACTTTTCACCTCGTTTTACGGTAACAGGACACTCTTGCCATTCGATCTGAAGAAGCTGACTGACGACTCATTCATGTAAAATCTGGTCACCCTCAAGAACTATCTGTACCAAATCCATTCATGCTACATTCCTCTTTACCATGCAGTTCCTTAGCAGCATGATCTGATGAGCACTTGTTTTGATGTTGGTAATTGCAGTGAAATTATAGTTCGCAGATGAACGTTTCTATGATACTTTCGATAGATTCGGCGGTAACTTTGTAGAAGTTCATTTTAATATAAGATTTAAAATAACTCTGATTATTCCACGTATTTTGTTACTTATTGTGACACGTGCTCACCACTGCTTAAATTATTTCCAATGATACGATTAACCCTTCCTAATCGACTGCATCTCATTAGCCAATACTTTGTTATGCTAACGTCATTATTAGTATAATTATTTGTTTGCTTTACTTTGATTCTATAATCCCCCTCTTTGCTTCCCGTTAGAAGGAAAAATCCCAAACGCCATTTTGTAATTTAATCATTTTAAAATATTAGAATCAATCTTGCTTCATCACTTAGGCAAACTTTGCGATAGAAAGTTCGAAGATGCCTCTGAAAGAGGCGATATACGTGTCACGATTAGTAACACAATACGTCGCATAATCAATGATATTTTATATTGTATTGAAGTACGATTTTTGCGTTTATCTTTCTTTCCTCTTTTAGTTGTAATGTGTATTACGAATATTGATTTTAAAACAATGTTAATTTCCTGAAAAAAACCTTTCAAAAAGTACTTATTGTCATTACATTATTTGACATTGAGATAAAACGTATTTCACTCGATTACCGTCAAATATGTAGTCTCCAATGAATGTTGACACACTTAAATTATAATAAAAGCTTTTTAGCGTAGCTGGTATTTATTTCGACCCCTAAATGATTAAAGAAACATTGAAAGCGATCAATCACAATAAATCGATCGGGTAAATAGGTTTACCGCGTTGTTTACGCAAAATAACCTAGTTATAATTATTAATTAATATGATAAAAATTTAAGAAGTTTATTTTTCTGTGGTTAAACTTATATACATTTGATGAATGTATGTAGATTCTACAATAATTCATAATATATTTAGACGGATTTTCTGTTGCCGCCATTTTGAAATGTGTTGGGCAATCAGTTAAAGTAGTTGTCATTGTATTTACGGTGTTTGAAGGTAATCTGAAAGTTGCAGTTTACAAAGTGACAGCTCATTCAAGCATCTGTACGCGGTTATGCAATATCCGCAGGATAAATAGGTGCCGTAAAACGTGGTGAATAGAGACACTTTTTACCCATCACGAATAATGTATCTTCATACCTGTGGCATATAATTCAAATATGAATGGCTTGAAACGTGTTTCTATGGTCCTACTACACATTCATGACAATATTTTTCAAATATTTACCATCGTTATTGAGACACAGTCAATTTTGTTCGATGTCTCTGAATAGGGACGAGAAAGGGCAAATAGAGACTTGGCAGATGAATAGAGACAAACCGTTTGTAATTATTGGAATATATGAACCTGTATTCTATATGAGTCTCTATTCACTCCGTTTTACGGTACTTATAAACTAAAAAAACATGATTGATTTTAATTTTCGTCCAATAAAAGAGAAGTTTATAAGGGTTTAAAAAGTAAGGATGCACAGTCATCGAACTTAAACATGTTTGTTTCAATTTTGGCCAATCATTTAGTTGGTTTGGTTTCGTCATTCGAGAGATAGTATTATAGTCACTGTAAAGATTTATATATAAATAGTAAAAAATACATTGGATACTTAGTCAAGTTGTGCTAAAGTGCAATCCTTATTTTTGTCTCTATTTGCCCCGTTTTACCGGTACTACTAAACAATTGACAATACATTTTACAGATGTCACTCTAACAATATGGCCGCTATAACCTAATAAGGTTCCAGCGTCCCTATTGAAAGACCTGTAGTATCAATAAGCCTTTAATTAGACATTTCTCCAAAACGCGTTCACGCGAGATTATTTGAGAACCAATTGAAACAAAATTCCTTCAATGTAGAACCGTGTATAAAAGTTTACAAAGTATGTAGTATTTTTGTTTAATCAATCGGGCAATTTTACATTTACACGAAAGGCGAGCGACAAATATGAAACAGCCTTCATAAAAATTTCAACAGTAAAAAGCTAAACGAGCTTTTAATGGCCATCGATTGGAAAACATTAAGCTTTTAAACAATTCATAACTGCCATGTAAGAGTTTTATGTTTGACGTCAGTTGTTTTTGAAGATGTTTATTCTAAATGAAACTAATACATGGCATTACAGCTGACGCCAATGCGTCATGCATTTGGAAAATATAATAAAAATAATACATATTATACAACAAAATATATTATTTTTTCACCATATCCGCTCCCAGCTTGGAGCATATAGGCTCCTATTACGAAAACCGCTTGTTTGTTACTCAGTTGCTCAACATCTCTTTTTCGAAAGGAGTAACGATTGAAATGATACGACGATTAGGGAAGGAATAATAGTTAACTTATCGTTCTCGTTATGTGCCCCGCTATTTTTGGGATCGGAAAGGTGGGTAAGGATCTTTAACAACAAAAACACCCATTGCCTTCGAACAGAGTCGAATCTTCTGAAGAAATCTGTTAGTACCAGGAATCGAACCCGGGCGGTCCATCATGGAAGCCTACGACGTTGACCACTGCACCACGGACCGACTGAAATATAATAAGTATTCAATTATAAATGGCATAAAAGACACAACATAGAAATGAAAAGAGTAAAAACAAAAAAACCAAGTCCATTGCTGAAAATGTCCACTTCCTTAGGCATTTAATTGATCTATCGAATAGCCCTTGTGACTGTTGACTCAAATCACCGACGCGACGAACAAGTTTTGTATTGCTGTGATTGTTTTTCCTGATTATTATCGTAATAAGAGATTTTCTTAAGATTGTTTCGTTATATAACATAGCACTGATGATCAACTGTAAAAAATGTTTTCTAACCATTTTTATGATCGGATCAGTAGGAGAGAACTTTAAAAAGCAACAAACTCCAATTTAAAAAAAATATGGCCTCGGTATACAAAAAATAAAACATATTTACATCCGATTATTCCGGATGTATGCGCCATTTTTGTATATCTTCATTACATAAATATTATAATTTGAGGATTTGATATTAAGTTATTTTAAATGTTGATTGAAATTTTGTTGAAAAGTTGAAAAAACTGTCGGGCTCAAGCCGGGTTCGGGTAAGATGTTCAGGAATGAGCCTCGGGCTCGGGCCGGGAAGAATTTTTTAAATATCGACCCGTGCAGACCTCTAACGGGCGTATGGTGTTACTATTTATGTCACGTGTTTCACCTCTTTTAGAGGTAAAGTATCTTACTATCAAAATTTTTGTTTACGTTACTTTACTTCAAAAAACTTTGTGATAGTAAGATAGTCTGAAGATGCTTTTGAAAGAGGCGAAACACGTGACACAAATACATTTAGTAATTAAAGTTATTTTAAGTTTGCCGAATCCATGGAAATTATTAAAGTATTATTTGTCTCTCCTGAAAACTGTTATTATTATTAAAGTATAATTAATTTACTTTTATAGCTTAAATTTGATATATAATAATTTAAAAATAGTATTCACCATTCGGCCAAGGTAAAGATTGCGAAAATATTGTAGATTATTAAAAATGATTGCTCTAAGCCAGGGGTACCCAACCTAATTGGACCCGAGAGCGCATTTAAGGAAAAATGTGGGGCGGCGGGGGCCACCTATTTTTTCTAAGGATATTATAAAAAGATAATTATTTGTTCAACCATATCCGGTCCTAACGTGGAGCATGTGGACTCTTTGCGCCGATTATCTTAAAATATGTTCTTTTCTACGAGAACTATTTGTAACTCAGTTGCTCAACTTCTCTTTTTTGAATAAAGTGAAAACTCGTTGAAAAGATTATCAGTGTAAATTGTGTCTTTTCTTGAACACAAACTGCAAAACATGAAGCTAGTCATATTGTATTTAATTGGCAAATAAAAGGTTTGACAATAAAGAAGACCATTGGCTCGATAGTCGTAAACTGCAGAAATCTCTCTTCAAACAGTTTTTGAAGCACTTGAATGCGCATGACGTTTAATTCACTGCTATCTACCATTTCCTTAATATTTGGCAAATGCACGAGAGACTTCACCTGTCGATGTGATATCCACAAAACTAATTTTGCAAAAATGTAAAGTTAAAAATGTTTCGGGCTAACGTTGGTGGGCGCACAGAAATCGGTCGGCGGGCGCCATGTTGCCCGCGGGCACGGAGTTGGGAGCTTCTGCTCTAAACTAAAAATATGAATATGTTTAATTCGCTATGCCACTTAAATCCACTTACTTTGGTTCGTCGCGCTTATGTCGCGTGTTCAGACCACGAAGGCCCGCAGTCCGGATGAATAAATTTCTAAAAAAGCTCGCCAGGTCGCCTCATATCTTTTTCAAAAAGATTTAAAATCCGATACTGCGATATTCGTAATGCTTTTTGTGCCACAATTAACAAACTCTGTGACTATTTAGATAGTTACGCGAAATAGTTTTAAACTTAATAATAGATTGAAGGGCAGCCAATGCCGGAAAGTTATGTGTTCTCAAGATTTCAAAGTCGATTGAATAAAATGTTTCAATTCTATTTTCAAAATTTTCTTACGTATTTATTTTGTTCAGTATCATTCTTCGTTTATATTGTAATTTTAATTGGAACTTATTCAGTTGTATTGATTGAATTGGCATTTACTTGGTAGAACTCCATTATAACACGTTGAAAAAATATCAATATATTTTAGTCCTAGAGAAATTTTATTATATAATTATGGTAGATAGCTATTTCGGCTAAAGTCATCGTCAGAAATATGTTAAAAGGTACATTTATTGATCTATATATACTGCTGTAGACAGGGTTCACAATACACCTTCTTTTCTCTTTCTATCATCCTAATTTTATATGGTAATACTACATTATTAAATGTGACACATGATTTTATGTATTTCTCGAAATGAAAGCTAACCAAGGTTGTTATTGCGTGGGGATAAACTTAAATTGGTATTGTCTCAAGTTGGTTTATTTAAAATTGCATTAACCTTTTGTAATGGCTTGAGAAGTGGTGATTGATTTATATTAGTTTGTTCACTATGACTGTCATTGGATTGTGATACCCATTAATTTCTATATGTTCCGATGCATTTAGCTTATAAAATTAGGATGTTAGAAAGGAAAAGAAGATGTATTGTGTACCCGGTCTACAACAGTATATATGGATAAGTATATAATATAATTTCTGTAGAACTAAAATACATTGATATTTTTTTCACCGTGATATTCAGTTGTAAACTTTATGAAATAATATATGTTGTTTTAAATATATACAGTCAGTGTATAGATTTGTTTTTATTATACACCAGAAGGTTTTAGGGGTAAACGTCAATCAAATGGGAGTGGTCAAACAAATTGAAGTGAACACAATGCTCAATTTCAACCCCTTATAAATTTTGTTCGGCATTGTTTATTCAAAGCATTAAAGATGGAATAATTTATTTAAATTGATTCGGCTAAGGTTTTTCTATACCAGAAAATATTGATAGTAATTTCTGTTTATTTTCCATTGGCAGATCGTTTATCTGCTTTTGTTAGATTTATACTAATTGATCGACTGTTCTTAGTGAAAATTTTACTCGCTATTTTTTTCTGACGCAACAGTCAATCGGTTCTTTTTTCCTACCTTTACTTTCCTAATGAAACTACAAGTGGAGTCCGCGAAGCGAGCTCCTAGTTTCCTGGCTATGTTCTTGCTATAGGGTTGGTATTAGAGACTCCAATTACTCGTCATCTCAACTACTCTACTATCAAGTAGTAAAATTTTAAAATACTCAAATAGTTTCAGATGAAAATTTTTTTTTATTGAAAATTTTAGAATAACATATGTTTTTCTACGATGAATGATTGTAACTCAGTGCAGTGATATACTTGAGTGTCGAGAACTCGATACTCGAATTGGAGTCTCTAGTTGGTACAGATTATGTCTTTGTTTCCGTTTCCTGCATGTAAGCTAGCTGAGTATTGATTTTATACAAGATCAGCTGAAGGCTTTGTGTGGGGAAAACACTTAAGAAAAACCCCTTACGAGAATTATTGTCTTAGAATCATTAAAAAAAGGCTAAACTCTTACCAAAAATTGAGAAGTTTAAGATTCCTATAATATACATGTCCAGTTCCTAACCAAATAGACGAGCCTGGCTCGTAGGTTAAGATTTATCTCTTAGGGCGTAATGTGGATGTTGGAAAGACTGGTGGCTTTTTTTAACGATTGCCTCCCCTATTGCCGTGAGAGAATGGAAATTGAAGCATAAGGTTTTGGTTATCGTCCTGAAAAGATTCTTTAAGTTCTTTAGACTATTTTTAAAATTTGATATTTTCACAGCTCAGAGAGTTGGAATGAGATGGAGACCCTGTTTCTCTCCGTGAATCTGACACAGTGGAGTCTTTCAGATGTCTTGGCCTTTATACCACGCCTGGATGTATCGCGTACTGGGCGTTCCTTCTCAAGCCTAAAATTATGAATCAGTCGCTACGTCATTCGCTGATATCTAGCACTCGTATATTAATAAAGACTCCAATGACCTCCAATGACCCCTGAATAATTTAAAATACAAATCCCTTTATAGGTTTCCACTCATCGATGCGTGATGTATTATGTTCGGGCCATCGTCGTTTCCAATTTGATATATATACTTCCAAGTTTACTGAAGGAATTATTGATGAGATATAAGGAAATTGTAATGTCGTTATAATTCGATCAAATTTAGGTTGTATATATATATTTACTCAAAAAACGTTCGACAAATAAATCGTCAAATTCTTAATCTTATAATAATTGGTAACGATTTGTAAGTAACTTCTGGTTATTAACATATTACTCTATTACTTTTAAAGTTGTATTTATATATTGTTTTGTTTATTTTTGAATTTAGCGCTATAAATGATTTTCTTTCAAATGATTATTTATTTATTGATTGAGTAGGCATTTACTTGGTAGAACTCCATTATAATACGGAAAGAAAAATAACAATGTATTTTAATTCTACATAAATTATTTTATATATTTGTTGATAGCTATTTCGGCTTACGCCTTCGTCAGAACTATACTATAGAACTATAGTTCTGACGAAGGCGTAAGCCGAAATAGCTATCAACAAATATATAAAATAATTTATGTAGAATTAAAATACATTGTTATTTTTCTTCCGGATTATTTATTTATTTATTTGTTCATAAAAAAAATACAAATCATGGCATTACAGCTTACGCCAATACGCCATGCATTTGACAAATGTATTTACATATACATACATACTTGTATACACATAATAAAAATTACAAATTGTAAAATCACATTAGAAATTTTAAAGATGTCAACCGAGTGAGTTCCGACAAAATCAAATTTTATTCAGAAAATATAGTATTCGTCTGAACTCACTCACGTCAATATGAAATAAGTCGACATCCGAAGCAATGCCGTTTAAAATTGTTAAAGCTCTTCCCAGAGGCATTCCCATTGGCAGACTGGTTCTACCCCTTGGAAGAACAAACAACTCATGCACACGATTCCTCAAAAAATTATCAGGAACATTCAATTTAACATTTTCAAGAATGGTGGAATTCTCATTTTGGCCTCGGATAAGCCGAAAGTAATATAATGCCAAGTAAATTTCTCTTCGAGCATACTATTGAAAGTGAGTTTCCCTAAGAGAAAGTCTGTTGGATAAAGCCATGGGTAGTATCCATATGTCCTCACATAGAGAATTCTCAAAAATTTCTTCTGAACCTTCTCCACAATAAGAACACATTTCGCACCCCTCGGTTTCATTTCATTTAGCACTATTTAAGAAGTTGTATCTTTCCATTCTCATCGCATACACCAAAATGTTTTGTGTTTTTTCAGCTAGGATGACCTGTCAGATTTTGATAACTAACGTTTAACTAATTGAAATATATGTGTAATATAAAAGCAGAGCCAAGATACCTAGGAAAATGGTAAAATACGTGTCACAATCAGAAAGATAATACGTGGAATAATGAAAGCTATTTTAAATTTTGTAAAAAAACGGACTTCCTCAAGGCTACCTTCGAATCCATCGAAAGTATTGAAATAAATAGTATACGTTTAAATAATATCTAAAATAATATCTAAAATAATATCTAAAATAAAATTGAAGATTATGAGCCACAATTTAAATCTATGCTTAAAAAGTATACATACAACAAAACTTAAAGGCCGTTTTAAATGTATAATACGAACACAATTTAACACAGGTTTTGTTTTTGTAAATTAAACATTAAATATTCAAATACCGCAGTACTCGAGCTGGTAAACTGGGCACTTTGAATTGAAGTTAAGGTCAGTAGAGGCAGGGTCATGTTTAATGCACAGAGCTTTAGGCTGTTCGTTCGTATTTTGGCGTACTCATTAATCAGTCTTCCCGGCGTTGCGCTGTTAAAATTGGCATTTTCCGGAAACGAAAGCTCTGCTATATTAGGGCATACATGAATAGAATTTATGTGATGCCACACACCACGACCACTGGGTTAATATGCCGAAATCTTAAAGCATATAATATTGTTTGGCAATATCAAGTCAAATTTAGCCAACAGTAATAGTTTTGGTATTCATATCAGTTATTTAAGCCAATAAAAGATTTGTTTTATTCCTAGTAAGAAAACGATGCGTTTAGTTTTAAGAAATTGATCAAAAGGTATCTAAAGATTAATATTTTGATGTTTGAATGTTGTATAAGTATAATAGAAGTCTATTTTTCACCTGTTGAAACTATATGGAGCTTGCGAAACGGGCTCTCAATTTCCTGACCGTTACTATTTATATTGCGGAAAAACACTAATATCCTGTATATATTGATAACATTTCTTGTTCACTATTTGTAACACAGTACGCAAAATAAACAAAGTTATTTTTCATTGCGAATCCAGCCGAAAGCTTTGAATGGGGGAAAATATATGTCAGGGTTTTTTTTTGTTGGGTTATAGAAAACTATTTGCAAAACAGGGTGTACAATATACACTATAAGCCACGGGTTCCCAACACATGGGTAGCGGCTTTTCTGTTGGGTCATCAACTTATACAGTCAACTAAAAAAAAATATTCACTGCAATGCATTTTTGTCTTAACTATCTTATTAAAAATGCCGTTTTCAATTACATCGAGGATCGCAGGTCTGGAGGTTGGGAACCTATGCTTTAAGCAATCGGTAAACTGAAAAATATGTGAATCGTTCCTTTTCCACACTCCAAATTTTCATTTTTGTCATGGGTTTATATCAATGGTTAAGCTAATTAGCCACTATTCCTGTATCCTTATTGTAAACACTATAAAATGTACGTCTGGACAGAAAATATTTAGTGAGAACTGGTTAGTCCGGTCAGTTTGCTAGGCGCTTTTCATTAGATAGCACACAGCTACAGCATTGGATATAAGAGATGACAAATTCACAGATCGCCATGTAGCCATATACGCGGCTAATATTTAGTATATTTACCTCAAAAAGTGCACTGTAAAACGAAAATTTGTCTTACTTAATCACTTTAAAGATGGTGACGAAATGTGTGACTTGGAAACAGCAAATAATTGGTAAGTTACGCTACCATAGATAGGTAGATAAAAAGCCAATGTACAACATTTTCCACTCGATGTTTATAGTGTTGACTATTTTTGACGATTGCGCAAGCATTAAATTAAATTAAATCATAATACATAGTTGAAATTCACAACAAAGCATTTTAAATTATACGTCACCCCATAATATACTTAAGAATTAAACGATTTAACAAAGTGACTGTTAAAAAATCGGTTAGTGTTATTTATTTAAGCAATAAAACACTTTTAAAATAATAATACACGTTGTTAATCGATAAGACCGAATCTTAAATAAATAATTGAGTGCTTACGTGTTTAAATTTTGGCTCGTGCAACCTTTCTAGCTGAAAGATCCTTTGCGTGACGTACTTCCGCCGGAAGCCGACGTTTGAGGGTCAAAACAAGTCGCATAGTTAAATGTAATGTGTTACATAGTAAATTACCAACGGCGTTTGTTTAACTTTAAATTTAGTTTGTAATCTTAGTATTTTTTGTCTAGCGATGTGGGTTGTAAAGAAAATATCGGGTCCTTCGGATAGAATAAATGTGTCTCGATTTTTGCCGGTTATGAGTTATGAATGCCACTAGATACAACAAACCTTACTTTGAAAAGGTTCTTATTAACATTTTTGCTTAAAATGACATTTTGGTCGGAAAAGCTTTTATTTACCGCATTTTATCATATGTATTCCTAATGCGGCCACAGCCAAATTTTACGTGAGAACCACTGCTCTAGTCTGAACCCACTCACGTCAATGTGGAATATTTTGGATTTGGCTGAGTCACATTTTATGGATCCCTTTGGAGTTCTTCAACACAGCTTGCCTCTGAAAAACTGAATAATACGACATGCCACCGAAAGAAGCAAAACAATTGGTTGTTGACAGAGGATCAGGGTGACCATATAATCCATATAGATTGCGAACATAGTCAGAAAGTCCTGTTGTTATGCAATGTATTTGAACTCTGTCGAAACGTACTGAAAACATGCTGTCAAAGAGCATTGTATTAATCAGAGATAATAGTTTTATTGATTTCTTTTTGTTATATTTGACACAGAGCGGAATTTATATACATGGAAGAACGTGGAAATATTTTCAATATTTAGATTGATTCTGCGATCGTCTTTTACGATAGCATACAGAACACTGTGATTCGAAACCAAGATAGAGACATTAGTGTGATGGCCTTTTTGTGTTCAAGTCATTAAGAATGTGTTCACATGAATCATATAACCGAAATCAATCGCTTCCATTATTGATGAGACCGAAAATGTATTTTGGTCGTAAGAAATTCGTAATAATTATACATTTCAGTCAGTATTTTCCTGTGAAAGCGGACTTACGTCATTAAAATAATGACGTGTTCGTAAAATTGAATAAAACATTTGACAGCTTGTTCTTTTTTCAAAAAATGAACGTTTATACTTGAAACTAATTTTTGTACAGCGATTGATGTTTTGTCCATATAATGATTTACTTTATGGTAAAACTCTTTATTTAATTGATTTCATTGACATTTTCTTGGTAGACTCCATTATAATACGGTGAAAAAAATAACAATGCATTAAAATTCTACAGAAATTATTTTATATATTTGTTGATACCTTTTTTTTTGGCTAACGCCATCGCTAGAACTATTTCTAATTCTGACGATGGCGTAAGCCGAAATAGCTTTCAACAAATATATAAAAAAATCTGTAGAATTATGATACATTATTCTTTATTTAATATTAGAGATTTATGGAGCAACCTTCTATTAAAAGCGGAAAGTCTGGTATTCAAGACTGTCCAAGTTCCACATGTTCAATGCATGCATACTTCACAAAATCACAGGGTATCCGTATACTGTACTTCAAAGACTGATGCTTGCAGCGCATATTAGGGCTACGGTGGCTTAACTTTATCAGGAACTCAGAGGTAAGAGAGCGGACAAACCAGCCATTAAAAAAGCAACGATGGACCAGGCTTGGATGCTACAGGGAAGCCTGTCTCCTACAAACTAGGTGGTTCCGTCGTCCTAGAAGGCCGCTGATGATCATCCATAGGATGTACTAAAAAGAGCTTTGGATGAACAGCTGGATGTCCTGAGAGCAAGCAGAGAGGTGACATATAATCTTGGAGGCACCGTATGGTGGCCATATGATCCATTGTCGATCCTTGTGGTCTAGTGGCAAGAGCTTTGCCCTAGCGATCAGGTGAGCCCAAGTTCAAGTCCGAGAAGGTAAAAAAAAACAATTGAAAAAGAGATCTTGGACATGGGTGTATGTATGTCATTTTTCGTTGAGTGGTTCTCGACTGATTGATAAAAAAATATCATCGAGTTTTAACTCGTATGACTTTCATACATGGCTGTGGAGTCTATAAAAAGAATACAACTCCGACACTAGGATTTACCAAAAGCACGACTCCCACTTCGACTCCAACATTGACCAAAAACACGACTCCGACTCCGACTAAAAGAAGTTTAATTTCGTCACGTTTTTTTTCTACCTTTCATGTATGTGTATTCAATAAAATACCAACCAACCAATCCTGCCAATAGGCAAATTTTACATATCTTATATATAAAACCGAAACGGCGTATGTATATATGTGGGTCTGTAATTCCCTTTTGCATTATTGTTGCAAGTTGCCATAAAAACGAATATAAAAGAAAATATGTTTGAATTTTTATCGGCGAAGACATTTAGTCAAAATGTAAAAATTAGTCTTATACTGAACTTTTCCCGGCTTTTATTATTAATATTAATGTTTATTATTTACTTGAAAGTATTATTTGACATTTCTTTGACAGAAAATTAGATTTTTTCCTTGAATTTGGAAATTTAAGGGGCGGCTGTCATCAAATTAAATAAAGTTTGTGATTTTATTTTAACTCTATTTTGGATGTTAGATTTTGTGATATAATTATGTCGAATGATATAACATTAAATAATTATTGGTCGCTTAGTCCGAGCGAAGCCGTGTAGCAATACTAGTTATTTATAAAAATACTCCGACCAAAACGCCGCGACGACTCCACAGCCCTGCTTTCATAATTAAAAATATTTGGCGCATTGGCATTAGCTGCAATTCCAAATATCTTTAAAAAAAAATGCAGAGTGGATATGTTAATAAGCTCCTTCATAAATATCTGACAAATTTCAGAGACTTTGAGCAAATCCATCCTAAGTTCGAACATATCGAAAGCCATAAAGGTTTATAGCTTGACTGTTTCCACTCGTAAAAATAAACACAATATTACCCCGTGTCTTAGGTAAGCGACGCGAACCGGCAAGAGAATTTAGGCGAATCCAGTCAATTTAAAACGTAGTTGATCAAAGGTCTTATGTGCCATCGCTCGGCCAGACGCAATTAACGCTCTGGTGAGCTTGGACCGTTTCATATTTTCAAGCGATTCGCGGGCGCCATGAGTGCGCACTTGAGGCGACTTGCGACATATGCCGTCCTGACCGGACCGCTTCGCCTACGTATGACACTTGCATGGGCGAGGACTGTTTGATATTTTAAAACTCTGCCGCTTTCAAAGCCGCGCCGGAACGCCTCGCCTAGATTCGCCCAGCTAAGACGACACGTTACATTGAATACCATTTATTCGAATGAATCATTGATATGGAATATTTAAGCAGTTTCCTGTTTAAGTAGTTCAAAGCTACGACACATGCTACGGCCTTCTACGCCGTAGAGTTCACGCCTTTTAATACATACATTCGTAGGCACTAAATCTACGGACCGTTTGTGTTTATTATTGAATTATAGGCACGTGTTAAATACCTGATTTAGAATGTAAGTAATTACCAAGGAAAAATGAAGGAACGAGGAATTTATTGAAGATTTCGACTGTATCTACTTGATGGAATTTCAATATCAAATTTTAATTGTTTGAATTTCATACTTAACATTTCGACACCTAACTTTGAAAAGGTTCTAGCTGCTCTCAAATTTTTCCCTACTGTCAGGTGGCGATTGGAGATATCGAAGAGTCTCATGGTAGACCACTGGACTAGTACTTATTCCAGATAATGTATATGCACGGTCCGTGGCGGAGTGGTCAATGTCGTTGTCTTGCGTGCTGAACCGCCCGGGTTCGATTTCCGGTACGAGCGGATTTTGTCAGTCGATAAATCAGTTCAAAAGCTTGGATGTTTTTGTTGATGAAAATCCCTTCCCACTTTTCCTATCCCAAAGAGCGACGCATAGCGAGAGCGATTAGCTAGCTACTAGTCCTGTCCGAGTCCTGGTATTCTTTCACATCCCCTAGTCTCTTCGAAAAAAAAGAGGTTGGGCAACTGAGTAACAGGCAGTTATCGAAGAAAAAAATATATTGAGATAAACTGCGTGAGGAGTCCATATGCGCTAAGTTGGGAGCGGACATAGTTAAAAAAATCCAGATACAATTTGTTGCATCAGGGCCAGTTATCATAATTCATCAGTTGATAATGCTCATGATGAGTGAAACCGGTCCTGATCCAATAAATGTTATGTGGAATGAGTACTAAAAATGTTGTATTATAATGCCATTCCACCAAGTATTGACAGTGAACACCTTAAAAGTGTAATGGACAATGTTCAAACGATTCAAATTTAAGGAATTAATTATAAATACTTTCTATGGATTCGGCGGTAACTTTGTGGAAGTTCATTTTAATATGAAATTAAAAATAATTTTGATTATTCCACGTATTGCGCTACTAGCTGTGACACGTGTTTCGCCTCTTTCGGATGCATCTTCGGACTTACTATGGCAAAGTTTGCTTAAGTAAGTCCAAAGATACATTTCATTACTTAAGCACAATACAGTTTTTCAAGGGACCGTATAAAACAAACGAATTATGCGGGAAAGTTTTATATATGAACTAAATGCCGGGACTATAGGAAATGAACGCATTACGCGGTAAAACGTATAAAGCGAGAACGTAAGATCGGGGTTCCACTGTACGTGAAATAATTAAGTTATTTTAAATTTTATTTTGAATTAATTGTTGTTTGTTTCTTGCTGGAAAAAATCTACTTTATCTAACATTTTTCAATATATTTCTTTTCTAAATTTAGGTATCCATGTCATACCTAGAAATCTACAACGAAATCATCAGAGATCTACTGAACCCAGCGACTGTGAGTAGTGTTGGAAGTCTTGGAAGTGGCCTGGAGCTTCGAGAGGACGCCGGTGGCAGGGCTAGCGTCGCCGGGCTGAGTTCAGCTCGCGTCCGATCGTCTGCAGAGGCACTTCCTCTGCTGCAGCGTGGCGCCAAGATGAGAGTCGTGGAGCCCACCGCGGCCAATAAGACGTCTTCGAGAAGTCACGCCTTACTAAGGTATGCCATGGTTAAGCGTCCCTAATCGCCTTACTGATAAGGTATAAATTTACAAAGTCCTTCCCAAATCAATTTATAGATACGTTTTTCTGCACTCCCCTATATTTTTGTCACAACCTTCACTGGTACGATACCTTATTTGTAAAATTTGAATTACCGAAATTTCAGTATTGAAACTGAAGCAAACTTGAAATGAAAATTTAATTGACGTTTCGATATCTTTCACGATAACGCATGTATAGAAAAAATAATTTTGAATGTTTTTTTTTATTTTCAGTCGCGCGTTTGTCCTCGAAACAGTTCCGCCTGTTGTCAAATTTAAATAATTATTCAAAATATCAACTGAGCAATGAGTGAAACCTGTCCTGATTTATATAAGAGTGATGCACAGTCTCTGGCTCGCAATGACATTTAATTGAGCCCTGTATGACAAATATCAATCACCTTTTTTACTTCAGAACATTTGTCGGACGATTAAAGAACAATACAGTGAAACCCCGATTCTACGTTTTTCAAGGGACCGTTTAAAACAAACGATGTATGCGGGAAACGATGAATGCGGGAAAGTTTTATATATGAACTAAATGCCGGGACTATAGAAAATGAACGCATTACGCGGGAAAACGTATAATGCGAGAACGTAAGATCGGGGTTCCACTGTATAACTAAAAATATCGATGATTTAATCAATTTTACCCATGCGGCCCTCAAACTATATGAGAATTGATTATCTGGCCCTTTTCCCAAAAAGGTTTTGCATCACTGACATACAATATGTATAACGAAGAATGTTTATCATAATAATATGGACCTAATATAAGATTAAATTTAAATTTACACAGTCAATAAAATATAGTAAAATTGTTCTTGGAATAGTGTCACGGTGACATCATGTGCAATCGGTTCGCGCCCTGCAGCCAGCGGTCGTCTGTTCCTGGTGGACCTGGCAGGCAGCGAGAGAGCTCACGTGGCCAGGAGTCGTGGAAGACGACTGCAAGAAGGCGCCCACATCAACAGGTCGCTGTTGGCGCTGGCGAATTGCATCACAGCACTATCCGGAGGTGCTAGGTGAGAATCATTTATGATTTATTATTTTATTTCAACCTCGTACGACTTGTATTATAGTAATCTGAACCAAAACACTTCACAAGGCTCCCCGACTAAACATTTGAAGCTTCAATCTACTTCACAAGCACACTTTGTTGAATTTAAGTGTACACCATAAGGCAGTGATGCACAACCTGTGGCCTGCAATAACAATTCATGCGGCCCAACAAAATGCCAAAAGTCAATAACCTTTTGTCTCCAGACATTTTTACGGACGATGGAAGAACAGCAAAAATAATAAAAGACATTTGAATCTTTTGAATTTTTTACATTTCCATAAGTTTTGTCGGTAACGAAACAGGGATTCGCATTTCGGTATCTTCAGGTATTTCATGAACTTGAACTGACACTAAAACTGAACTGTCGAAAATTCAAACGATTTAAATTCTATCAAACATCTTCAGCCAAAATTTAACAAGAGAAAAAAAAAGCACTGTATGCCATTCTTATAAGCAAAGCCGTTACATAAGATGCCAATGAGTTGTCATGAATTGGATAAGGAAATTATAAATATCAGATATTTTAGATGTGATATCGTAAGAAATAATTACTAGCACGGAAATATCTACTAATTTAACAGGCAGGTTTTATCCGATGAAAAAGTATAAAATTGGTTTATTTCGATTGCTCGAATTTATATCTTATGATATTTATTTAAAAGGATATAGCAACGGTGAATTAGGAAGATAAAGTTGTCCTATTTATTTCTAGTATTTCATGGTAAAATAATTTGTGATGACCCGTGTAGTGATGTAACATTTAACTCCTTCATCCGCGTTGAACGTGTGATTCTCAAATAAAAATGGCTCTAAAATAGAATATTTGACGCATTTATTTGATTTGAACCAAATCCATTCAATTAAAGTTTCTTTATCTTTTTTCAGATATGTAAACTATCGTGATTCAAAGCTGACGCGACTGCTAAAGGAAGCCCTCAGCGGAAACTGCAGAACTGTTATGGTGGCCCACGTCTCTCCGGCTATTGAGCATAGAGAAGAGAGTAGAAATACACTTCTATATGCAGACAGGGCGAATCATATAACAAATAAAGTTAGTGTATTTATTGATTGAGTAGGCATTTACTTGGTAGAACTCCACTATAACTAGAACTATAGTTCTGACGAAGGCGTAAGCCGAAATAGCTATCAACAAATATATAAAATAATTTATGTAGAACTAAAATACATTGTTATTTTTCTTTCCGTATAATAAAGTTAGTAACCATATATAATAATATTCTACATTGACTCTTTGTGTAGGGACCTTTTTAATTACTTTAGTAATTAACATGCTTTTTCGCATTAACAGAAATTCAATCACGCTACTTGAAACATGTTTTTGCAGTCTACGATGTAACCTTTCAGACGCCCGTGTCGAGACACGCACGCGCTAAGCGTTCCACTTCTACAGGCCCATGTCGTGCAATATGTGCGCTGCCATTTTGGAGCGATACTTAGAATGACATTTTTTTTTAAATTAAAATACCAGCAGTGCCATCTCTGGAAAATCTTTAATCATAAAATACATTACGAAAATACAAATAGGACAGGGTGCTTGGCACTGCTAAATTTATTTCCAATGGGTTTAACTCATCCCCGTTGATTGCATCTCATTATTTAATATGTTGTAATGCTTACGTCACTAGTAGTACTTGTTTCTATAACCCCCTCGTTGCTTCCCGTAAATAGTAAAAATCACAAACTCCATTTTGTTATTTATTATTTTAAAATATTAGAATCAATTTTCCTTTATTACTTAAGCAAACTTTTCGGTAGGAAGACGATGAGTAACACAATATGTGGAATAATCTAAGTTATTTAAAATTTGATGTATAAAATACATTGATTATCGAGCATATTGTTGAAATAAAAGGATTTCCCTCCAGGGTTCCCGCATTTCATAAAAAAAATCTCACTTCTAAGTTCGTTAGATCGCGACGCGTAAGCTGGCGTAATAGAAATCCCGTGAGATCCACATCCAAAGCCAACGACATATACACTCGATCATGGACCCGACAAATAGGCACCAGGTTATGTTTCACATTGTTACATATGCTTTAATAGCGACATCTTTTGTTTCAGGTGAAAAGAAATGTGTTAGACACTGACTATCACGTGACTCAGTACAGGACGGTTATAAACGAGTTGAAAAATGAGATATCTCGACTGCGGACAAAAATGACAGAAGAAAGACCACGGTGAGAAAAAAAACAAATTTTCCACTTTTGTCCTGTGATAGAAATGATAGATTCGACAATATTTTCATATCCCTTTTGCCATTATCAATACAATATACATTACACGTTTACCCTTTCAATCATTGTTTATGCAATCCGTCCGGTTGGTTATGTTAGGTAAGGTTAGGTTTGGTTAGGTTAGGTTGGTTAGGTTAGGTGGTACAAAAATGGCTTTTGATAAATAAACATAACTTTTTTTGCATATTTTATTTCAATATATATCTTTCGGATTGTATATTATTTTCATTTCACCAGTCTTGTAGCTGAAAGGTCAAAGTTTTTGGCGTTTATTCATTTAAGATTGCTCTGTTCATTGGCGCGATTCCTAGTACGCTTAGTTCAATGATATTTTTCAATTCATTTATGAAATTGTATTCAATGACATGAATTTTTGCGATGTCAACATTCCCACCCTCCCATGTGACTACCTACATATCTAGATCAATACAGTCTACCGTCGTAGTAGCATAATTCTACTTTTGTTCTTAATCCATTTCCGATCCCAATGTGGAGCATATGGCGTCCTAATCGAATTATTTGAAGATACATATTTTTTATATTAGAACTGCTGTTACTCGGATAAAAATGAGAAGGCTAGTTCAGGATTAGTGGTCAGCTAGTTGCTCCCTGCTTTAGATTTTTTTAGGCAATACAAAACCCCTACTATGCCTTTGAACTGAATCGGAAAATGGCTAGAACAAATACTGTCTGTACTAGGACTGAGCTCCGTTATGGATGCCAACGACGTTTGCAATAAAAAACAAACACTAATCACAGCATATATCTAATCACTTCATGATGTCATATCCATGCGTGACACTTGTGTGTATCATCACAGATCAGGCATAGCTGCCGACTCCAGCACCAACAACAATCCTCAAAAAGGCAGCGAGCTGAAAGTGCTCCGCCAGGCCATCGTCGGCACATTCCAGGAGCAGATGAGACTTCGGAAGAGGCTTATGGAGCTTGACAGCCACCTCCTGGGTTTGGCGATGGACGCGGAGAGGCAGCACCTCGTCATTAGCCACTGGGAGTCAAGGAATAACAGGCTTTATAATGCTCCAAACACTTCGAGGATATCAACTCAGTCGAGTTACAGGTAATAATTAGATGCTTTATGTACGATTTCGTATGCATGGAATAAAATGATTTCAATGGCTAAATGGTATTCCTGTCATCTTCTAGTTGAGTTCATCCCAAAAAAGTGTGGTATGCGAATCCCTTGGGGGACACTGTCAGTCTATGTCTCATATCGTCGGGTCGTGTTTTAAAGTTACAAAACCCGTTATATTGGATTAATCAAAACAGGTTTTTTGTCGATTATCCTTCTGTTGTTTTATTTATTCTCTTAGATTATCATTTTATTTCTTCAGAAATTTTTACGGACGATTGAAGAACAATATCAAAAAATACAATTTTCTTTATTATATCTGTTGAATTCTAATTAACAGCCGACCATTGGAAATGTGTAGTCATTATTATATAATACCCAGCTGTGACTGCACAAAAGATAATGATATATAATTTTATTTAAAGGCGGACTGCCACGTCAGACGAAGGAAACGTAGCGGTGGAGCAAGCATGGGCAGAGTTGGCAACTCTTGAACAGGAACAAGAGAAGGCCAGGTCAGAAAAGGCAGAAGTGGAAAAAGAGCTTGAAACCGTGAGGCAACGAGGTGCGGCACTGGAAGATGTAAGACTGAGCGATTGCTTATTTCAGTGCCTTCACAAACTTTATGTTTGGACAAAGATCATATTATATTTTGGGTCCAACGTTGTTGGACTCGGCTAAGGAGCCCACTGGTTTGAGTCCCAGTTCAGAGAATTTTTTTGTTTATTTGAATTATTGATTCCTGTTCGGAAACGTGGATATCTATATTTTCCGAAAATTCCCTTATCGCATCCTTAAAAAGGGACGATGCGAGATTAAATGACTCACCACTAGTCTCGTTTTATTCCTATCTTTTCTATTCCCTACTTTCCGAGAAAAGAGAGGTTGAGCAACCGAGTAATAAGCAGTTCTTATAGAAAACTTCTGTTGAGACAAATTCTATTAAGATTCTTTCCACAAAAAGAGCCAGCATGCTTTAATTTAAATTTTATTCCATTTGTTGCTTTGTTGCTAACGACCCAGGATTCGCTTTTCGTCATCTCATGCATTTCAAATGCTCGAATGAACTTGAGCTTGAACTTTATTAGTCCACTTGAAATGCCTGAAGGTACTGAAAGGTGAGGCCTGGATTGTTAGCAATGGCTTCTTGTATACATAACAATTTATCTAAATTCTACAGGAGTTGCCTTCCCGCACGAGTAGTGAAGAAGAACGGGAACTCCTGGCTCTAGCCTGCAGAGTCCACGAGCTTCAAGCTGATAAATTAGCACTGCAAGGAGAACGTGCCAGTAGAGCGGCAGACTTGAGGAGACGTGACCTTCAATTACTTCGTTATGACAGGCAGAGACAACTCAGTGACGAGATTATAACAAGGCAGAGACAAATAATGGACGGTAGATATATTGTGTATAACTTCTTGCAATTAATGTTTTGAAAATATTGGAAAGTAATGAAAAAACAAGAATTTAGATTGTAGTCAAACATTGGTATTTATATTTGAAAATTGGAAAGAAATCTAATCATTTTCATTAAAACTTATTTTCTGAGAAATAAGAAATCAATCTTTTCTTAAGATAATTAACCCTTTTAATCCCACGGGGCCAATATTCAGCCGTGCGAGTGTATAGGAAGAATCGCAAAGGCCCCAGTTTTTTTAATTTGTGATTTTTATTATATATTTACATGTATGTATGTATATAAAGGGTATTTCAATAGGGACGCTCAAAATATGTTACTTTGTCCTGCTGAGTAGATTATTCATTGTTTAGTGGCCAATTTGAGTCAACCAGTTTGGTAAATAATCGGCCAACACCTACTTGTACGACATCAAAATACAATATCTGGTGAAAACATTGCTGCTGTGTGTGAAAGTGTACAGGAAAACCCAAGGCAGCTTATTTCTCGTTGTTCACAAGAACTTGGCTTTTCTGTGACTTCAACTTGGCGAATTTTGAATCGGGCCTTATATCTGCACCCGTATAAAATCCAACTAACCAAGGAACTTAGGGTAAACGACCGCAGACAACGCCTGATTGGGTTCTGGAGCAGTTGGAAGTTTACCCAAATTTGTCAAAAAAGTCAACTTTAGCGACATGGCCCATTTTACAATGAATGGATATTGGCAGACATTTGATGCTATATTCCATATTTAATGCCGTAAAATATACTTACAAATGAAATTAAAATTTAGTCGAAATCTCACAAAAAATTTCCGAAAAAGCGTCCTTATAAAAAGACCCTTTATATATATATAAATGCATGTATTTATATTTGTCAAATCCATGGCGCATTGGCGTCAGCTGTAATGCCATGATTTGCTTTTTCTTAAATAAATAAATAAATACACGCATAATAAACTCATTTTAACGGCATGTTTTTTTTCTTCATTTATATGTCATCATGAAATGACACTGATAAATTAACATAAGCTTTGACAAATAATATAATATAGACAACTGATTTTTGTGAAATTTGGCCTTGGGATTTTTCGCAGGCATTTTCCAAAACAATCTGAGATCCCAAGGGTAAAACATCGATCCTTGAAAGATTTTCAATCAGGACACTCAAACCGAGTAGAAAAAATGACGAAAGTGTTGCATATAAAGGATCAGAAATTTTAGAAATGTTAGTATTATTTCAAAAAAAGCATAAAAAGAGAATCTAGATTTTGTCTCGATTGATGATGTCACTTTTTCTTAATTGAATTTGACTGGTGTCAAGATGAATTGTTGTTAACCTCTATTATTCTCAATCTGTATATTTCTCCTTTACAGAAGGCGGAGTGAAACTTCCTCCGGATCTCCAGGAGCTGTACACCTTATATCAACAGGAAATACATGCAGCTACGTATACAGACAGCGCTATGGTGTTCAATTCTTACACACTTCCGCCAATAAGCTCTAAGTACGTGATCTAAATAGGAGTTATTAGATGTTACTGTTACTAAAATTTATAAAAGCAGATAAAATGTGTTACTTATTACTTTACAGGTCAATACATGTTGAATATTTAATAATATTAAATTGCCTTCTGGTGGGTAAGACAGTTTACCACCACTGCCACATTATCTTAACCTCTTCCGTGCTGAGCCGATTTAAGAATATTTCAAAAGCTAAGATTTTAAACATTAATTAATCATTTTCTGTGTTAAATACACCCATGGAGAGACTATGAGATCAAATAATGCATACATATTTGAATAGAAAAAATCTTGTACATGATAGTTTTAACACTGTTAACTCTATTTATTTTTTAATACAAATTTGCAACACACCGAAATCAGGCGTCTCAGCATATGAGACGCTAGCACTCCACGGGTTAAATATCTATCTCAAAAATAAAAATAATAATACATTTTTAGTACTTTTTCCACATAAAATTTATTATTATTTTTATTATAATGACTTTCCACCAAGTATTGACAGTGAACACCTTAAAAGTGATCTATCTTAATATTAGTGCTACAATGTGTAAACTTTTGGTATTTTTAAACGTTTTGCAACAAAACATACGATAACATAACTAGTTTCGTCGCAATTAAATAAAAAAGATATTAAGTCGGATTATTATTGGCCCCAAAACCATTTATATCGTCGCTACAAATCATATGCGATAAGATAACGTTATCTTATTATCGATTACGCCAGTCTGTCATAAACATCAACATGAACTGCTTGTCCGTTCATACGTGACTTAAAATATGAATAGTCATAAGAAAACTTTCATTCTTATATATTTTTTTTAGAATGATGTATAAAGATAAGATAAAGCTTTTTTTTACTGCAATCTATACCAATAAATCCATAACACTGGGGTATTTTTAGACCCCCCTTCGGATCACAAACTATTTTTCAAGAAACGTCTTTTGAGGGTTAACTTCTACATGAGAATGAATACCAAAAGCAATGTTGCCATCCATTTTAAAAAATAATGGTGGGGCACTATTATCTGTTTTCTGATTAAATGGGCAGTTTCTTTCAAAGAGAGGGTAAGCTTAGAGGGCGGAAAAGGAATGTGGAAACCATCGAACATATCTATATTTGGATTTGTTGAGTTAATTGTCAACGAGTCAGATAATTGAAATCACACAATTGTCATGTCATATTTATACTCTATTTTTTTTTATTGTAGTATGGTTGAGTCGGTTCAGTGGTCCAGCGGCAGTTCTGGCTCTGGGCGGGGCTCCAGCTCTGGTGGGGATAGTGAATGGCTTCCGGCAAGTCCTGCGAGGCGTTTACTCGGTGCTAGCGTTCCTCCACCTCTAAGGTTACCCACCCTGCATGGATCGGCTGCATCGTAAGAAACATTTTCATGGATATCTTTTAAGTTTTTGCTGTTTTTGTAGCTCTTTATGCTAATCATAAACTATAAAGGAAGACCTTTTAGGGCTTTACCCTTGCAATCAGATGTGACCTGGCATGGTCACTATAGGGATCTAAGGCACGGGTGTTTGTGAAGTCTTTTCTTCTTGAGTTTATCAGAGTATTTTAAAATATCATCAAGTTTTTCTCATGTGATTTCAAAATATCTTGTGAATTGGAAATTGTTTGGTGCAATGTTACATGTTTTTTTTTTAAATAAAATATGCATATAATAAGGATGTTCAAATTTTCTAGCCGCATAAGTCGAATCATAAAAAGATCCTCAAGCGAAGACAGCATCATCGCCACTCATCCGGAGCTGGACGAGAATACAGCCCAGCACGTCATCGATACACCGATAGATGTCAAATGACTACCGGACGATGTTGTGTACGATTAATGCTGACATGCTATTATTGGAACGTACGCACATACAATGCCACTTCATTTGCAAACATTTGAATTGAAAGATTAAACGCTTTAAAATGAGGAGAAGATATACTAAGCAATAGGATTTAAAAAAAAAATGTATTGATTTCAAATTGCATATGATGTGAAAAAGATTGTAGGTCCTTTAAACAGAACAGAAAAACATAAATCAGAAATCCTTGATTACAATACTTCTATGGGCTTGTCAAGTGGTGTACAGTAGAACCCTGATCTTACGTTCTCGTATTATACGTTTTCCCGCGTGGTGCGTTCATTTTCTATAGTCCCGGCATGTAGTTCATATTTAAAACTTACCCCCATTCATCGTTTCCCGCATTAATCGTTTGTTTCATACGGTTCCTTGAAAAACGTAGAATCGGGGTTTCACTGTAGCATTGTTTTAATTTATTGGTGATAAGATGTGTTATATAGCTAAACATCTTGCGATGGTCTATGTTTCTCAGAGAGACGAAAAACACGTGTCACACATAGTTACACAACCAGTTGAATGACAGTTTTAAGTATTTATATTAGAATATAAGCTACATTATAACATTGGATATTTTTAAGTAATTCAGGGGGTCTCCCACGGTAGTGAGAAGTCATTTATGGGCAATTACTGAAGGAAGTCACATTGTTATATTTGGGAACTAATTATTTAGTCAGCTTCTAATTCGATAAATGATCAGTTAAAAATTATAAATGGTGCATTTTTGCTCTTCTAAATTAAAACAACTCGATGTCATACTTAATGTTTTCTTTGGGATCTTTTATTATAATAATACTAGTTTTGCTACCCGTCGTCGCTCGGACTACGCGACCAAAAATTATTTAATGTTATATCATTCGACATAATTATGTCACAAAATCCAAAATAGAGTTAAAATAAAATCACAAACTATTAATTTGATGACAGCCCCATTCTCGCCCATTAAAATGTCCAAATTCAAGGAAAAAATCTAATTTACTGTCAAAGAAATGTCAAATAATACCTTCACGTAAATAATAAATCTGCTTTAAAATACCTGAACTTAAGAAATCATGTTTAAATTTCATATACATACCTTGTCATAAATGTGCCTCTTACGACCATATTTGATAAATTCATAAGCTGTCAAACTAAAACTTATCATTTATTTAATTTAAATACAAACCGTTTTTAATAAATAACTAACCATCATAAATACATTACTGACCGTTATATTTAATAACTGACCACATTCATACTGATACAATTGACTGACAATTGAACATTTATAATATTAACTGACCACTTTGATTTTTCACTGACCATTTATTTATTTCACTGACCAAAACTTGAATTAGATACTGACCCATTAAATACACGCCTTTATATTTTAGTATTTAGTGTATACTTTAAGTAATTCATAGTTTGTTTAATATTCATAATTATTATTAATAAATTATTTGTGTAGTTAGTAAAGGACTTTGAAATTGATAAATATGATGTGAAATGTACCTATTGTAACCATGTTTTCCATGAGTGCTAGATAGTTGATTTGAAATATTTTTATGTAGCGGTAGATGAAATTTAACTTTCCAGTATATCTGTACATAATGAACTTTTACTGATTTCATTGACAAAGCTTTAATACATGTGCATATGTGTGTTGATCCATACAAAATAGATGACACTTTTTGAAGTTTTGTAGAGATATCTTTGCTAAAGTCGAAAGATGTTGGTAAATAATAAAAACGGACAAACGATTCCTGAACGTTGCTATATAGTCCGATATTTGGTCAAGTGGTCAACATAGTTGACTTCTATTTCGTTCAGGTTTGAAATCAAGTAGTATTTCATTGGGTATGTTTTTATGATTCATAATTTTGAGGTTGAAGATTAATAATAGATGTAATTTTGTTTAAAGGACAGCTTGTAAAAGGGCGAAATGTAATCAAATGGTTTGATCTTGTTGGAAGCTGAGATTTAAAAAATACGATTTTCTTATAATTAATAATGGTTTCTTATCTTAAAAAGAATGTGAAATTGAACACTAATAAACTATACTTCTCTTCCAAAATGACTTTTTATTTGTATTGTAAATTTACCGTACCTTACCTGGACTATTTTTTATACTGAACTGTTTATTTCTAGAAGCTTTTGAAATATTTACGACAAAGATGAAATAACAATGTATGAAAGTCAATTACCTACTGCCTGTAACATCATGGAATCTGCATGGAAAATGGTATGATTCTTTTCACCGTGATGGATATGTACCTATACATATTTGTATACAAAGTAAATTTTGGGCTTTATATAAAAATTACATCTTTGTGTTTCACCTCTTTGAGAAGCACCTTCTTCTTCAAACCTCAAAATTTCAGCATCCTGGACTTCATATACTATACTAGACATAGGATTGATTGCAGGATGCTGGCATATCTTCCAATTAGGGAGCGAATTTTGTGAAAGAAGAAGAAATGCCATGAGACTTACCTTAAAACAAATGTTTTTGAAATTGAAATTAATTTCACCACCGAAATCATTTTTTTTTTTTTACCATGTCCGCTCCCAACATGGAACAAATGAACTCCTCACGGAGTTTATCTCAACATATTTTTTTTATGAGAACTGCTTGTTACTCAGTTGCTCAACCTCTCTTTTTCGAAGAGAGTAGGGATGGAAAGGATACGGGGACTAGGACAGGACTAGTGATTAGCATTTGCTCTCGCTATGCGTTGCTCTTTCAACAGCACAAACACCCATGCCTTTAAACAGATTTATAGACTGAAAAAATCCACTCGTACCGGGAATTGAAAATTAATTATGGAATCAGTACAAAAAATTTTATATTAATTTTTAGTATTTTTTTTTATGACAACTCCTTGTGTACAAACACTTTTTTTTCAAGAGAATAAGGATAAAAACGTGTAGTAAGTACTAAGACAGAACTAGTGGATAGCCAATTGGTCTCAGGTAATTTGGGAGAATATGGAAAAGGAAACTTCCTGGGCTGGGATTCAAGCCCGTAAGCTTTTCAACCAAAGTTGACACTCAACCACGGAACTGACAAATTTATTTACTAAAATAAAACTGTTTTATATATTTACATAAAAATATTTTTAATATAATATACATTCAGACACACTAAGGCACATGTTTGTCATAAAATGCAACTGGCACATTGTTAAACTCTTAAGAAACATTCTGAAATATCTCAATACAATCAAAAAACCATTAATAATAACTATTGAATTCATGTATGTAACATTAACTATAAAACTTACTTCGATGTGGTAATAACTAACTTAATTAATATATAATTACTTCATTGATAGAATAACTCGTGATTACTTTTATGCATAAAAAATCTATTTTAAAATTAAATAAGCTTACTAAAAATTAATTTAATTATACACTCTTCAAATACTATACATTATTCTAATAAAATTAAGTTAATAAATAAGTAGGTGAATGGTGAAGTAAATAAAGGATTAAAGAAACGTATCTCTATTTATTCCGGTTTTGAGTTATGAATGCCACTAGATACAAAATAATATGTTTAGTTATGTGTCAAAAAGACATATCAATAATAGAAATGGATATGAATCACTTTTGTGTTCATTTGAATAAATTACCATTTTAGCCTGTAAAGATAATGACAAAAAAAATAAGTTAAAATCGTTTTTTCTTTCTCCCGAAGAGCAGAGAAAAATGAGATAAATTCCTTTGCTTTTAAGATGTAATTAAATACAATTATATGTATTTTATCTTACAAAATGACATTCAAGGTAAATTTTTCAATTTGTGTGTGCCGTGTTTGCAAATAATACCCACACTAAGAAAAGAAAGTACATTTATATACATTTATACAGCATGTTGAAAATCATCGTTAACAGTTTATAGAATAAATAAATTAATATGCTTAGATTCTGTATGATCAAAGATATCAATCTTTGTCGATCTTTGTTGAGAATTCATCTGGTATTGTTTTTTATGAATCTTTTCTAAACTATAATATTCAATAGCATGTTATTTGATAAAATGTGCTTATTACTGAAATCTTAAATATAAAAAAAAGACCGATGTGTATAATTCGTTTCTGATTGGCTGTGGTTAAACATACTTTTTCCAATTCATATAAATTTAATAAAAAAACAAGCAAATATAGTTTACGTAGGTACCATCGAATGGGGTTAGATTGCCTTCTGATGGGTGTCTTTGCATAGTCCATTTTTTTCTTAAACTGCTTACAATGTAATTGTTTGTATGTATAATAAATCAATATCTCATATATGGTTTTTGCAAAAGGTTTTATGCTGGGAGCACTTATTATAAATTGCTTCTTATGTGACTTTATTGACCAGGCAAAGACACCCCATTGTAGGCAAACTTACCCCATTTGACAGTACTTTAATCTCCAAATGTAATAATGAAAACATATTTATTTCACATAATTTAGTCTCTGAAAAGGTATCAATTGAGCACTGTGATGTGTTAATACTTTTATTACGACACAAAATCAAGATTTATGAAATGGCCAGCATCTAGCACCATTTTAATTCTAAAATATTTCAGGGACCAGTCAAATACACCACATTTTGGACAAAGTAACCACATTTGACAGTACATCACGACAGAATAATTTAGAATTCGTTGTTAATTATTTGTGGATTCGTTTTCGTTGAACTGTGATAATATTAATAATGATTGCAGCCAGGTGGAGCTAGTAGTCTTATAGAAAAAAAATTGGCAATTGCAATTTTCTCACCATATATGACATAAACATCATATTATTGATTAGATTTCAAATACCCCATATCTTCTTGGGATATTTTTATCTATTATTGTTTAGTTCCAGATAGATTATTAATTTCAATATGGTAAAAGCAATAAGCAATACATAAATACATAGTAGTTAGAAAATGGCATTATAACCTATGGTATCTATGGTAACTTAGTAACAAATAATTATTACTACACTGGACCTATTTATTAATATGAATTAAGGTTTGAAGAGTTACATTCAGGGTCTAGATTCTAGAAGTAAAATCTGTCTATATATAAAAAAAAAATATTTATCTACACCTGTCAAAACTCTCGAAGCACCGTCTATTATTATTTATAATGAAAATGTTTTAAGATTATTATGGCCAGTTATTTTTTATGAAACTAAACTTATATAATTAGTTTACATAAAATTATGTCTTATGATATTAATGCCATTATGAAATTATGAAATTAATGATGAATTATTTAAGCATAGGTTAGTTTAGATCTTTTTTTAAGTTGAATCAGAAAACATCTGCCATGGTCACATTTTATCCTCTTCGGGCCACAGGTATCACCTATGATACTCATGGTTTTTATTAAATATAAGCCCGGCTGTTGAATTGAACAGAACGTTAAAGCAGGGTTATTTGTTGATCTCTACTGACAAATAGCCCTGCTTTATTTTGTCGCCTGAAAATGCTCGCGATAAGCGAAACCGGTCCTGATCTAACGTGTGGAAGTAGTACAAAAAAATGTGTTTTATTTATTAAGAGAAGATGCAATAATACGTTCAAGGGTTGTATTCAAACTATGACAGATGTGTTGATTGAGTGTTGACAAACCAATTGGCTTATTAAATTAAATCTTGAAGACTTATCGCCCATTGACGATTTTATCTAAGAACTCACATACCGTTGTGGTATAATGACAGACTGAATAAATAGTAACAATTTAAGCAGATTTAGAGGTTATATATAATACATTTCGATTCATTGTTCCGCTATACACATTTAAAAAACAAAGTCTGCATCTTCACAGACAGTATACAACAGTAAAGTAGACAATGTTGAAGACGAGGAATGCCAACGGGAAAAGGAATCTTGAGCGAGTGTCTATCCACATTGAAATCTGCTGAGGAGTCATCGTCGTCCACGTCACCGGCTTGTCCTTTGGTAGGGAGACTCCGTCCACTTGAATAGTGACGGCGCTTTCTCTCGAGCCGTGGTTTGTCGATATGAGGTCGTCGTAGCTCTGTGTTGTGATTATTGGAAGATTGATGTGCGATGATAGGCTCTGTAAAATGGAGGAATAATGATTTAACTCAGTTAATTTTGCTAAGACACATTCTCATATGGACTCCGTTAAACTGGTTGGAGTTCAATCGATCAACAAGTTTGAAGAATAGGGTAAATAAAAGACCAGTTATGAGCAATGCTGCCTATATGCTGCTTATGTCCGTGGCCTAACACCAATTTCAAAACCATTGCCCAATCCAATAGTTGAAGAATTATTCTATAACCCGATTTATAGTCATCAGTCTGTCTTCAGTCTATCATCACTCTGTCATCAGTATGTCATCAGACCATCATCAATCTGTCATCAATCTGTCATCAGTATGTCATCAGTCCGTCATAAGTCTGTCATCACTCCGTCATCAGTATGTCATCAGTCTGTCATCAGTATGTCATCAGTCCATCATCACTCTGTCATCAGTATCTCATCACTCTGTCATCGGTCCGTCATCAGTAAACAAAAATACTTACATGAACAGTTAAGTTATTATTATAAGCAGGTTTCGGTGGATCGGATGCACCATCGAGACTGGAACAGGAGTGAGATTTGGTAAGTCCCCCTTGACTGAGGCTCAGCTCTTTGCGTGCCAGCCGCGGTGTCAGTGTGCTCTTCAGTATATATTTACTGTTCACCTTCTTCAATTCCACCGCCTTCCTATAATAGAATTAATCACCATCATTAAATATGCAAGCAGGACAAAAGATTATTAACCCCTTTATTCCAACGAGGCCGATCTATTTGCCGTGTGAATATATGCGAAGAATCCCAAAGGCCCCAGTTTTTTTAACATGTTTAAACAGAAATTGTTTTTTTCTTAATTTAAATGCTTTTAAAACCAATATAAAACAATTACTTTTTAGAATGTATTATAAATCATAAATTGACATAAATAAAAATTATCATTGATAAAGCAGTAAATATTAGCTGAGATAAAAAAAAATAAAGACTTCTGTTTTTTTGTGAAAAAATGCCAAGGGATTTATAGCATTCACTTTCAAAAATGGTCTAGGCTAAAGGTGTTAATTTAGCCCTGAGGGTTTAAAGGAACGCAGCTTGATTTTTGCCGGTTTTGAGTTATGAATGCTATCAGATACAAAATAATATGTTCCGTTTTATGTAATGTGAGTATATCAATAGAAGAAGTGGATACAAAGATATTTCAAAACACATTAAAATCACTTTCTTATTGATAGTTAAACTTAACCTTAAAACAAAACATTGGAATAAATTACTTTTTTTATATTTAACAAATAAATCAAAAGCATTGCCTTTAAAGATAATTAAAAAATTGTATCTGTTAAAAAATGGGTATAATTGATTACTAGTGAGACCCAGTCAAGTTAGTCAAAATGGTTTTTGTAACCTATTGTAGCTATGTAACGCACTGTGACACTTAGAAATATTGGGATAGTAATACCACAGTGTAACATTGATTCAACTTACTTGCGGCGCCAAATAATATTGACGAAGGCAAACTCGACCAGGGAGCCAAATATAAATCCGGTGCATCCCAGAAACCAAACTTCACTCGCTTTTATGTATGATACTTTTGGCAGCGTCTTTCCCTGCGACGATGCCAATGTTATGAACGATAACATGGTCGTACATCCTGAAATCAAAGAAAAAAAACACATCATTTGGAAGATTTGTTTTTTAAATTTGTTTTGTGGTAAGAGCCGTTTTGGACTTAGGTTTGGGTTTGACTTCCAGTAAATCAGTGTCGAATTTAGATGTGTGATTAAATAGTTATTGGAATATTCTTTAATTTATTCTTCATTGGAATGCCTTCAACTTTAATAATGAAATATTTGTGATTAGATGAAATTACCAATGGTGCAAAATTTTGAATAAAGTTTACAATGCTTTTTTATTTATTTGAAAAAGAGGGCCACCAAAATTATATAGTGCAAGTGATTAATCTGTCACTGAGATCAAGAATGTATGATTAAAATAAACAAATAACAAAAATTTCAAAATAATTATTTTATCAAACAAAATATATCTTGTCACACAAAACAGGATGAACATAAGGAGATTTTTAACCCAATGTTTACGAAGTGCACAAAATTGTGGTATTGTTAATTGGCCATCAAATGCAAAACAGCATGTTAATTACCAAAGTAATTAAAAGGGTTCGTAAAAAAAAGACATAACACCTAGAACTACTATGTCGAGTCTAGCTTGGCATTGTATAAATAACGTGCAACTCCTATGTCGAGTCCTGCTCGACATTGCAATACTTGGATGGAAAGTTATTTTCAATTAATTTAGAATTATGCATACTTAAAAAATTTATTGGGTTGTTGGCCTAATTTAATGTTTGTAAAATGTCACAGTGTGGTATATTTTTCGGTATTTCATTTACCTGTGATATCAATCCATTGAGGAGTTGCTGGAAGGAAAAAAATATATATTACAAAGGGTTAATATTCTTACCCAGTGTGATTCGAGGAGCCGATTGATCAGCTTGCAGCCAAAATGACACCCAAGAAATGGCAACTATCATCATTGATGGAACAAAATAGTCAATCATATAGTAACCCATCTCTCTGCCTAGTTTAAATGTGAAAGTAAGTGAGCTGTAGTTTCCAACTGAAAAGAAAAAATTTGAAATATTTATAGTAATAGTAATAATAAATTCTTTTTCCCATTCAACATGTCAGAATTGAGTCCAGTATTGGTTTTTCAATTTAATATTTTAGTCCTTGGTCATATTGGTAGTGTAGTATAGTCAACCATCCTATAATGCCGAAACTAGAAGCGCACTATAGAAACCCACTCTATAGGAGACTAGGCATTAGAGACTCCAATTTGAGTATCAAATACTCGATACTCGAGAATACTCGTGATATATATTTACATAAAGTTTTATTTCCAAATTGTAATTACTTTTAGAAGTATACATTTAAAAAAATATCTAATGTTTAACTGTTGCGTTTAACTGAGTCTTACGCGTGGATTTGACATTTAAGTTATATATTTTTTTTAAATGGTTTTGCTGTTCGACTCTGCTATGCGACTACTTTTGATTTGGGTTCGTTTTGGGACGATTGATTCTCTATGAGTTATGAAATATATGTTTTATAATAATTTAAATAAGCTAATTTATTGAAAAATTTGGTACATCTGAAACTACTCGAGTATACTCGAGTATTTTTAAATTTTACCACTCAATACTAGAGTAGTTGAGATGTCGAGTAATTGGATTCTCCACTAGGCATTCATACAAAATTTTAGCCCTTTTTAGTGTGTTTGTAAATTGTACAAAATCATTATAATATTTTTGTACTAGTAGACCATTTTCACACTTTTCTACATACATACATATTTTAAATGAATAACTGTCTTCTGAAAAAAGTTCTTCTAATGCAGATATTTACATATAATACATACACTCAAATCTCTTTTTGTGCATTTCAAAGTTATGCAATTTTTTATGTTTTATTTTTAAAAATATACTTTTGGGACTATATAAACGTACATATATAATAATGTAATCAACAGCGTGTTGTTCACATACTGTACGTGCAAAATCCAGTGTTTCACCTGTGATTTACAATGTGACCTTTTTTTGTGCGATAGAACACATCTACCACACAAAAAAGGTTTAGCTACATTACAGCTTTACGAAATATGTATTGAGCTTGAAAATGTAGCATTTTGTAGATAACGGTGTTCTACAATGGAGCAATATAGGAGGGTTGTCTGTATTGTAAAATATGAGTGCATCTTATAATTGATGAAACATATAAATAATTCTTTTATGTAGTTGTAAAATATTAATCTAATATTATAAAAATCATAATGTATTCTTACTGAAACCACCATGTCTCGGATTAGACCAGTCAGCAATTACCGAAGACTCATTGATCCAGTTTCCTAGTATGGAGAACTCCGACAGGTGAAGTTCGGGAGCCAAGGTTACAGGAGTCTGGTCTTCCCAGTGCAGTTGAACTTCGTTGGCGTTGTACATCCCTGGAAGAAAAATCTGCTTCAATGCTACCTGTTACATCACAACCAGTAAGTTAAACAAATTGATACGGCTGAAAGAAGTTCAACGGGAAACGTTACCAGTGATTAGCGAGTATTATTTGGAATTTGATGGCCAATTAGCGAAAGCACATTTTGTGCACTCGTAAACATTGTGTTAAATTTAAGCAAACGTGTTTAAGTTCGATGCCTGTACATCCATACTTTTTGACCCCTTTTTAACCTTCTCTTTTATTGCACGAAAATTAAATTAAACCATGTTTTTTTAAGTTAATTAGTACCATAAAATGGGGTGAATAGAGACTCATATAGAATAGACGTTCATATATTCCAATCATTACAATCTATTGTTTTGTCTCTATTCACCTGAAAAGACTCTATTCACCCTTCCTCATCTCTATTCAACCCAATTCAATGTGAATAGAGACATCGAACAAAACTGACTGTGTCTTAATAACGATAATGAATATTTGATATATATTGTCATGAATGTGTAGTAGGACGTTTCAAGCCATTCATATTTGAATAATGTAGCGCAGGTATGAAGATACATAGTCGTGAAAGGTAAAAAGTGTCTCTATTCACCCCGTTTTATGGTAGTAATTCTTACTCAACATGTTTTGTCAGTATATTTATACTCTGATACTCACAGCTCTCAAATTGCAACGAGCAGACCTGCTCATCAAATGGAAATTTCTGAAGGTTCATCCAGCAGTAGATAACGGCTTGGATCCTTCTGCTGAACAGAGCGACACCCTCGGGAGATATCGATACAAGTACATCCTTGGCATCGGTTCCCATGATTGAAGACTTCTGCTCGTTGGCCAAGAAGACGTGAGGAGTCCATATCGCGGCCCTCAGCTGGTCTTCGCCAACGATTACTTTTCTGTTCGGTGAATATGTTTTATAGGCTAGTCGAGGATCGAAATATCGGAGCTGCAGAAGAAAGTGCAGCTTGAAGTGCTGGAAAGATAAAAGTTTGATTTTATTTATTATTACGGGTAAAACTGATGAATTTTCGATAATTTTAGTATATTTAAAATTGAAAATTTTATTGTTTTATATTGTTCTTCCGTTGTCAGTAAAAAGTTTTGAAAAAAGGTGGTTTATGTTTGTGATTGCGGGCCACATGAAATGTCATTAAGGGTCACATGCTGCCCGCAGGCCACAGGCTGTGCATCACTGATTAAGATTCATTATTTTCCCTTATCATTGAATTACTCTATAAAATTGCCAACAGATGTCACTCAGTATTTATCCATAATAAAGGAATATGAAAGATAGAAAAAAAATATATTTAAAATAGAGTGAAAGTGAAGGGTGAGTAAAGACGCTAAAATTTTGTTACCGTGGTATC
Source organism: Himalopsyche kuldschensis (assembly GCA_028554975.1). Taxonomy (NCBI): domain Eukaryota; kingdom Metazoa; phylum Arthropoda; class Insecta; order Trichoptera; family Rhyacophilidae; genus Himalopsyche; species Himalopsyche kuldschensis. Next base: position 8,373,974 of record JAHFWI010000005.1, read on the forward strand.
TACTAATGATGATATAAATGTTTTTTTCATCAATATACATGTATTTGAATCGATTAAATTTCATACATTTCGATGAGCTTTGTTGATAACGACCCAGGTTTCACCTTTTGGCATCTTCAGGCATTTCAAGTGTACAGATGAGCTTGAATTGATAGTTAAATAGTTTTAATATATATATTTCACAAAAAGTATAGGGAGGTCATGGCACCAAAGATGACCGAAAAGGGTGTTCTATTATTTTATCAGTCATTTAACGTTTCAGGTGCCTGTGACATACGATATACGCGCAGCCATTTTGGAGCAATTCTCTGAATGAAATGTATATTTTTCAATTTAAATACTAGCAATGCCATCACTGAATAAGCTTCATAAACAAAGCAAATAGATCCATGAATATATCGCTGGAATAAAGGAATTCCTTTTCAGGCATAATCAGGGTTTTCACATTTCATTCTACGTTTGTTAGTTTGCAACACGTAAGCTGGCATAACACATATCAGTTATGTGCATTATAAATAATATTTTTCATTTATCAGTATTGAATTTCAATGATTAAATAGTGAATATATATTTGTTGACAATGTATCATGTTGTGAAAACCCTAACTTTTGCCTATGAAATCTATATTTTCATACATTGTCACAAAATTGGATAGGAAGAAGTATTTTGACCGGCTTTGATTGATGCATATAATATGATAGTGCTTTTGTTCAACATATTTTTACTTATGAATGTCAATTATATTTTTTTTACTTTTTTGAAATCTTGGCAAATAAGGTTAATTTATCCAAGTTAAAATGAAATATTCAATTTAAAAAACTTTTTTAAAAGAAAAAACTAATGAAATGTCACAGAGCATACATTTCTAATGTCATGTAAATACAATCTGGAGTGTTAGATATAATAATGAAGCAGGTAAGTTTCATTTCACATCATCTTACCATATCATGGGCATCAGTTGCTTGCATGAAGTAGACATAAACCCTAGCCAGAACGGAGACAGGTCCATCAGTTTGAGGTCTGAGTAGTTTGTCGTATCTGCAGCTGTGCACCAACCGGGACATGAACTCTGACTGCGTCTGTTTGTCTCCATTGTCTATAGACCCGCATTCCGCTTCGGTCACCGGACTGAAATATAGAAAAATATACAATGAATTATTGTGCAATCATAAAAGCAAAACATGATTTTAAATTGTAGAATTGTAAGAAATTTTTATATTATAATAAGCATAATTTAGCCCTTTGGGTAAACGGAACTTAATTTAATTATTGTAGGTTTTGAGTTACGGATGCCACTATGTAAAAAATAATATGTTATGTGTCAAAGAGACATATCAATAGGAAAAATGGATACGAAGATATTTCAATGCATATTCAATGCATATCACTTTCTTGTTCATACCTCCACTTAACCTTAAAACAACTTAATAAATTACTATTTTATATTAAACAAATAAATTAGAAGGCCAAAGCATCGCCTTTAAAGATAAAGAAAAGACCATCTGTCTCTAATAAAAAATATACAACATTGATTACTATTGAAACCACTGTTTTTTTGCTCTCCGGAAAAGTAGAGAAAAATGAGTATTGGAATGCAATTTTATTTTCCAATAGGTGGTGTTAGTTAATCTACATAAATTTAAGCCATGATGGCCTTAAAATGGTCAACCAATAAATATTCAGTATATTTTGTAAGACGTGTAGTATTCATCATTATCATACTATGTTACAAGAAAGTCTTTGCTATTGCCTTATTTTTTTTATCAGGTTTGGCTTATTTTTGTTATTGTAGCAATTTTTGTTATTTTGAATCCACGCTGTGTTTCACTTGATTTTGGAAATATGTTCACGTACATATTTCAAGATCGTGGAGCAGATAAGAAAACAAACATTGCTTCTTTAAATAAAGCGAACATATGATAACAATATGGCTCTTTATTTTACTAGATTGTCTGCGAAGCTAAAAAATGTTTTCTCTGTTGAAATACATATGTGCATAAGAATTATTACAACTAGGTACTAAAATCGACAGACAGCTTTGTGTGAATGATAAGTTGTGTTTGAAAATGAATCTACTTACTGCCCATATCACGGCATCTCAAAAGAAGCTAGTTGCATGTTTGTTCTTTGTTAATAAACATTTAAAATAAATGAAAACAATTGAAAAATATAAACAAACGCAAACTTACTTTAGAATAGACTAGAATATTATATAACCATGAATGCTTTTCTACATATTATATTATTAATCTCTTTCATCTATCAATTCTTGGTGATATTATTTTAAATAAATAAAACACAATTGTTTTTGTTAACTTCCAAATAAATTGTATTAAAATCTGGACCGGTTTTGCTCAACGCAAGCATATTCAACTGATGACGTTTACAATATGTATACCATGTTTTGCTTTTCTCAATTTGATATTGAATTTGAATAACCCTGCTTCTATTTAAATACCTAGATGTCATCAGATTTAAATGTTCGCAATGAGCAAGACCCATCCTGATCTTTATGCAATATCTTTATAAGCAGTGGAAGACATAAAAAATTTCTAAATCTAATGAATATAATGTAAAAACCAAGGCTGTCGCGTCGGAGTCGGAGTCGTGGAGTCGGGGCTTTTTGGCCGGAGTCGGAGACGGAGTCATCGCGGCGATTTGGCCGGAGTCTTCCTCGGAGTCGGAATTTTCGAAAAGTTTGATAGGGTTGATATTTAATTGAATACAGTCAAACCCCGATTCTACGTTTTTCAAGGGACCGTATAAAACAAACGATTAATGCGGGAAATGATGAATGCTGGAAAGTTTTATATGTGAACTAAATGCCGGGACTATAGAAAATGAAGGCACCGCGCCGGAAAACGTATAATGCGAGAACGTAAGATCGGGGTTCCACTGTACACATAAATAGGAAAATAAGGAAAAAAAAAGTGACAATATTAAACTTTTTTAGTCGGATTCGGTGTCGTATTTTTGGTCCATGTTGGAGTCGGAGTCGGAGTTTTTTTTAACCGACTCCACAGCCCTGGTAAAAACTAACATAACAGTATTTTTTTATGTCCATTCTCAATGTAGAGCATATTTATGGGCATGTAATGGAGTCTATCTCAACAGAGGTTTTTCTACGAGGACTGCTTGATACTCCGTGTATCTAACTCTCTTTTCACGAAGATAGACGGATAGGACTGGTTCAGTACATGCTAGTCAATCTCCCATCACAAAAATACTTTCAAAATTGGAATATGATTTCAATAAATGATTTTGACAGCTGCATTTTTTTCTCTAATGTTATTGATTTTAAGATTTTTGAACAGTATCCTGTCTAATTGTTGTTCATTAAATATACAAATATTTCTGAGGATATATTTATAGCAGCTGTACATAAAAGTAAAATACATTTAAATTGTAACCTGAGAATATCTATAACCAGAAAGCCTTGCTCTTGTCTTGACAATTATTTGCGTTTTATAAACAGAAGCTAGGCAAACATGGCCGCTCTTTCAAATCGAAAGATAACATCGTCTTATTTCTGATAAAGAAAATTACTTAAAGTCTATAATGCAGACCACCTTAAATTTTATCGGTATCCTTGACAATTACTACAGCATATGTACAATGAAATAATTATCACATCAATTTAGATTGTTTTCTGATAACAATACAATCGTTAATAAGTATCATAATAATTCGTCACTACCAAGCCCAAAGAGCGTTAGTAACATTTTGGTGATTCTGAGTTAAATTTGAGGTTAGGATCACAAAAAAACAAATACTGGCAAAAGGATGCTCTCAAAAAAAAAACTCTAATCGAAAGAAGTGGTAAAGAAACAAAGTTGTTCTAATTGATATATCCAGGGCTTTTTTTCCAAATAACGCGGTAGAACGGCGTTCCGGCACCTTTTTTCACAGATTTCCAAATCAATTGGACGAAATTTTACTTAAATGATATTTGAATATAATTTTATTTAGAAAAAAGCTCGACATGAAGTGAGTTCCGGCACCACTGTTTTCAAAAAAAGCCCTGGATACATCTACAAGTATTGTTCACTATTTTTGCCCTCCTGAGTAGCGATTTACGCACCGTCTTAGGTGGACGTTTTATGACGAAGCGGAACGTTCCGGTCATGGCGCCATAGGTAACAACTTCAACAAATTGTTGTAAGTGGCCTCGAACTGCCTGAGCCATGGCGGTAGTTATGTTTTTATTTCGGCTGGGTAGACGTCGATGGCACATAAGACCTTTAGTCCGCGACGATTTAAATTAATTGTTATTTCGTCGCGTGTAACCGCAAATATTCGCCTACGTAAGACGCCCTGTTTCGCCCGCCTTTTTGGCTTAGAAATGGCGATATGATTTCTGTTGTAAGTCTGTTAAAATAAAGACAATCCTTATCACACAATTTTGGATAATTTTCAATTCCTCTTTCGATTGCCTTATTTTAATACAAAATCTTTTACCTTGGAACTTTTTTACCATATCCACTCCCAACCTGGAGCATATGGACTCCTCACGGAGTTTATCTCAATATGTTTTTTTTCTACGATAACTGCTTCATACTCAGCTTCTCAACCTCTCTTTCTCGAAGAGAGGTGTGATTGAATGGATACGAGGACTAGGACAGGACTAGCGGTTCGCTTACCGCGCCGCTTTTTGGCATCGGAAAGATGGGAAAGGATATTTAGCAACACAAACGCCCATGAATGAATCAATTTATCGACTGAAAATAGCTGCTCGCATCGGGACTCGACCCGGGTGGTCCGTCACGGAAGCCAACGACGTTGACCGCTGCACCACGGACCGGGCAATAATGTTTAAAATTGTTTTGTCCTTATCTCATTTCAAATTAAAGTAGTATATTAATCACTTTTAAGGTGTTCACTGTCAATAAGTTGGTGGAATGGCATTATAATAAAAATAATAAGACATTTTTAGTATGTACTTATTCCACATAAAAAATATTAAATTCAAAGATCAGCTGATAATGTTCGCCATGAGCGAAGCCGGTCCTGATCCAATATATATTTTTTTTTGTGGATTAAATACTAATAATTTCTTATTATATTTATCAGTAAATTAATATCATATTTTGAGACAGTAAAATAACTACTATAGATGACCTCCGTTCAAATTCGGAACTAAAATTGTCCCCCATATTGTAAATACATTTAAAAGCCTTCGAAGTTATATTGTTTTAGTAAAAATATATTTATATGAAGATTTTGTTTCATGTATAGCTTGCATATAAAAATGTGTTAGTAAATAAACAAATTTGATTGAGTATTGCAGACTTTTTACGAGATGGTGGCGCCCTCACAAGCGTTCAGGTTATAATGGTACATCTATAGACATTGTGAAAAAATAATGACAAACAATTCGGCTACAAAGAAATGAATGAATTTTGTCCTTGTGTTACTGTTTAAAGAGTGATACTAAATTACTATTAAAGAAGGTCAGACATGTAATTATCTTCAAGCTGTGAATTGTTAATATCATTCGGAACTTAATTTTACTTTCCAAGGCAAGAAATTTTCCGGAACATCGTAAATAAATCATTAAAACAAAACAATAAAAATATATAACGTCAAATGTAAATGGTTTTTTTTTTATTCAAATTTGTTAGTGCCAGTCTCTTGGTCCATGATTAAATCAGTAAAATGAAAGAATTTTTTACTTCATCGAAGTGTAATGGTACGCATAATTGAAATAAAAATAGTCAATCTTTTGACTGTCAATACTTGGTGGAATGGTATTAAAACAAACATAACAACACATTTTTAGTACTTATTCGACATTTGATATATTGATATTAAGACCGGTTTCACTCGTCGTGAACATTATCAACTGAAGAAAAAGATATTTGGTCACAATTTAGACACCTCGATACTCTAGACCAGTGTTTCTTAACCGGGGCGCCAGCGCCCCCTTGTGGGCGTTTTAATGGTCTGGGGGGGCGTTTTTTAATTTTTAGCATTTGAGGGGCGCTGCACGAGTTCGAGTGGGCGTTGCGTTGTCTTGTACGTCGCGACTTGTATGAGCTTTTAATACCAGATAGGATAATTAATTTATTTGTATCAGATGTAGAAAGTGTCAGTCAAAATTTAAAAGAGCATTTTATTGAGCTACAAAATGACTGTGAAGCTAAAATAGTATTCAATAAATGTGATTGTGATGTTTTTTTGGGTCTATATTCGCCATCAATACCCTCTTTTGCGAAAAGAGGTAAAATTACCCATCGTAGCATTCCCTTCATCATATTTAGTGGAAAAGGGGTTTAGCGCAGTAACGCAAATATTAAAAAATCCCGAAATCGATTACAGATAAGCCAAAGAGGAGATTTGAGACTGTATTTAACTAAACTTGAACCTAATATTACGAAAATAGCAGTCACATGTTGCTCAAGCATCTCATTTTTTTGTTAATGAGATCCTTGATAATCATGTTATTTATTTGTTTTTGGGAAGTGCTGGATTATTTTATTATGGTAAAGGGGGCGATTTTTTCATTATGGCTAAGAATCACTGCTCTAGACTTACTTACGATACTTATAGACTCTTACTACTCGATACTTGAGTAGTTTCAGATGTACCAAAATATATATTATCAATTCAAATTTGTGCATATAAATAGATGATAAATAAATTAATAATTTTATTTTATTGCATTAATACATTATACAATTTATGACACATATATTTCGAAAATAGTAGAGAATTAAACGTCTCAAATATTAATCTGATTCGAAGCTTTGTTTTTTTATTTCCGCAGTAGAAAAAACTCTCTCTGTGGAAAAAATCTGTTGCTGTGGACGTCGGCTTAAAAAAAACAATTAGTTCAATAGTGCTATCAAGTTTTTCTGTCCACTGCTTAAAAAAAAAATTGGAAATTATTCATCATTTATATATAACGAGTATAACTCGAGTATTTTTCAAATTACTCGAGTATCGAGTAGTAAAAAAATGGACGAGTATAATCGAGTGTCGAGTACTCGATACTCGAAATGGAATCTCTAGTTGGGACGCTAAACACGGTGTATTAATTTATATTTCTTAAATGAGACAGAATCCGAGTGGTTTTTGTCTCTATTCACCCCGTTTTACTGTATTGTCTTTGTTTAATATTTCAAAAAGTCGTAGCGTACAGGGCAAAAAATGAGGAATTCTTCTAGCTGGTAACAGGTTAAATGAGCAATGAGATCCTGGACATTGTTTAGTTTTCCCAAAATTCACAATTCATTTAAATTGTTTCAGTTCTAATTCATTGGAATATTTAAATACGTTTCATTTCGTTGTGGTTCGAAATTTGAAAATATACGGCTATCGATTAAAATTTGTACATGCCAGCCAGATTAGCTATAGACAATCGTGGAATACTAATACCAATGTCATAGACCAGAGACGATAATTAATTATGTAAATATTTTATCCGTATTTAGGTAATTATTATCATGTCATCGAAAACTGTTCGAAGTAAAACAATATGCAGTTATTAAAACACAGAGGCTTATCTTTGGAGCCATGAAAACAATAAGCCGGAGATTTAAATATTTATCTTGGCGGTGAATTAGCCTGCAATAAAGTTCGGCAAACAATTCTCAGTTTAAAAAATACATACTACGACGTGACGTCAGTAGGAAATTCGACGTCATGCTACTGCAAAGATTACATCCGAAATAATATGGCAACATTGAAATGTTAAAAAATCGCTAAAAATTTAGCTAGTTCTTTTGTAACTATTATTTTCGCATTCGTAAAACCAGTTTTAATGGAGGTTCGATTTGACACATTGGCAACGGGAACACGGAATACGCGTCGTTTCTCTGTGTGTTTTGTATCCCCGTATCGGTCCCAGGGCAAGAGCCTTTGTCCTAGCGATCAGGAGGCCCGGGTTCAATTCCCGACAAGGTCAGATTTTTCAATTGAATAAAGAGATCTTGGACTGGGTGTATGTTATTTATCGTTGATTTTGTGCACAGCTGATTCATTATTTATCATCGAGTTAATCTCGTATGACTGTCACAATTAAGAATATTTGGCGTATTGACGTAAGCTGCAATGCCAAATATTTTTTTAATAAAAAATAAATAAATCCCCCTAGTCAATGTGTAAAAAAAGAATATCGATTGCTAACAGTTTCTCATCATTGATTTTAAGAATGGGCTTTTATTTTTAAGATTGGAAAGAGGGTGGATGGGAGGGAATACAAACATCGCACATATATATGCCTGGCACAATCAATCGATCAATTCATAAAGAAGCCAAACCCGTGACCCACACAATCAAATAGGATAGAATAAATCACTCAGCTGCATGGTAATGCTGTTTATACTTTTGTATTAAATACAATTCCCACCAAATAAAAGACAAATAAGAGACCACCTCGACTGTATTTTGCTAAACATAAACAAGGAAAGGCCATTATATTAAAATGCGTATAACACGTAAAAATTTTCAGATGTATACACACTAAAAATGTCGACGATTTAATTAGTTTTACCCATGCGACTTTGAATGTTTTTTTATTTTCACTCGCGCGTTTGTCCTCGAAACCAATGGTTGGCAGACATGCAGATTTATTTATTTTATTAAATGCACTCATTTTTGAGCTTTTAATTTGATAATGATAATTCATATTTAATTGATTTTTTATGTACATATTAGTTTGCATTGCTAAGAGGTCTTCAACATTTTATTTATAGTCAATTTTTCTTGTAATTTGCTTCAATTTATTTGCTTAGTTGTTTTACCAATTGTTTGTCATACCTTGTTTTTCATATTTAACTTTTGTATAAATATCACTGTTTTATTATATTCCTTATCAGTTGACAATGCTCGCCATGAGCGAAACCGGTCCTGATCAAATAAATTTTATGTCGAAAAAGTACTAAAAATATATTATTATTTTTATTATAATACCTTTCCACCAAGTATTGACAGTGAGCACCTTAAAAGTAAAACAGAATGATTCCTGGAATTGTATCATTTTTTAAAAAGAGTAATTAATTGCTGAAAATCTGAACCCGGATATCCGGGTGGTGATCGATTAAATTCGTAATAATTACAGTTTGTTGTTTTTTGTTTGTCAACTGATCAATTAACAAAATGGCGGCTCAATATAATACTCAATGATTTCATAGAAGTAGCTATTTCGTCATTTATTTTTCATCCGTTTCTACCATTCACTGCAGAACTGAAGGCTCTCTCGACTTCATTGCCTTATTGAATTGATTTCTAGAGTTGTTCTCAGGCACCACTTATCCTTGACAATGATGGCACTTGAGTCGTTATAAAATATTAAATTAAATTACGCTTTTCACACAATCTTATATACAAAAATCAATATTTGTTTGTTTGTTCGAACTCTATCGCTGTTCACACAATCATGAGACAAAACAACAGATTGTAATGGAATATTGAACCTCTATTTTGGGTTTATTCGAATTTTACGGTACTTATTAACTAAAAAGACCGTTGATTTAATTTCAAAACATGCTTGATTACAAAACGAAACTATCCATATATTATCATTTTATAATGATTCTATTCACCCTTATTTTCTATGCCCTGCAATAGACCAACGAAAAAAAACATTTAAAATCGACATCGAAAATGACGATCAAATGCATAACCGCATCGTAAACATTGACCTATCGCTCTCTCACCATACAAACGTTTTGTGTTCCCTTTGCAAATTATTCTAAATACTTTTGTTTAAAAGTCGTTTTTCGATGTTTGAACAATTTGACTTTGTGGAGAGAGGCGGTTATGCATTTAAACCCCTCAAATTTACTATTAGTATTTATTGCGTCCGGAATATTCAATTTTAAGAGTCTTTTGTTGACAAATTTACTTGTAAAACCACATTTTTTATATATATTAAAATATCAAAACTTTCTATGAAGCTGTCGGTCGCCGCACATGAGAACCACTGATGTACAGGGATCGTTTGTTTCAATTTTGGCCAATCATTAAGCTGGTTTGGTTTTGTCATTCGAGAGATAGTATTATAGTCATTGCAAAGAATTACATACATCATTGGATACTTAGTAAAGTAGTGCTAAACTTCAATCCTTGTTTTTTATGTCTCTATTCACCCCGTTTTACGGTATTTTAGGCCTTTAGAGAGAAGACAATTTTTGTGTCAACCATATACAATTTAACAGTCTACTACGCATCCAGATATCGAATATATAAAAACAAATTTGTTTTTGTACGCCAACAAAAGCTTTTTAATTACCCATATATATTAACTCGAACTCTATGCGCTGACATACCGCTCATCCGATTGTAATGAAACTTTGGTGATTTGTTGTGTAGACGCCCGGGAAAGATCTTGCCTTTCCAAATCGTTCATCCGATTGCGATAAAGCTTTGGTGATTTGTTGTGTGGACGTCCATAAAAGCTTTTTAATTACCTATATATATCACTTTTGAGGTTTCCACTGTCTTGGTGGAATGGCATTATAATAAAATAAACATGTTTAGTACTTATTTTTGGATCAGGACCGGTTTCGCTCATGGCGAGCATTGTCAACTGATAAGATATTTATACAAAGGTTAAGTAAGAATTACAAGGTATTCAAATCACAAAATATAATTGAAAAAACCAACCCCCAAAATTTTGTATGTGTGCCTAAGTTTACATATATAGCGTTTATTTGTTATAGCGTACTCTCTATCCTCCCGCTTAGAGACTCCAATTCGAGTCTCGAGTACTCGATACTCGAGTATACTCGTCCATTTTCAAGTACTCGATACTCGAGTAATTTGAAAAATACTCGAGTAATACTCGTTATATATAAATGTAGATATAATTCCAAATTCTATTTTGTCTTAAGCAGCGGACAGAAAAACTAGATAGCACAATTTAATTGATTGTTAACTTTTAAGCCGAGGTCCACAGCAACTGAGAGAGATTTTTGTACAAAACTTCGAACCAAATTAAAATTTAGACATTTAATTCTCTATTATTTTTGAATTATATGGTTCATAAATTGAAATAAATGTAATAATGAATTAAAATAAGCTTATTAATTAATGTATCATCTATTTATAGACACAAATGTTAATTAATAAAATATATTTTGTTTCATCTGAAACTACTCGAGTATTTTAATATTTTACTACTCGATACTCGAGTAGTTGAGATGTCGAGTAATTGGAGTCCCTACTCCCGCTATATCAGGACTGACTGTATACAACTCAAAGCATCGCCATTTAAACCGCTTTTTGTTAGCATGGTTACACCCTAAAAAAATATATATATATTTTTGATTTTTTACTTGCTTGAGCTGTTTGGTATGTAATATCTATATCTAAACCTTGAAGTAGGAAGGAGTTGTTCATATGTTTTGACAATGATATTAACAATAATTATTACTGAAGCATTGAAACGAGTTGCAAAAGCATTAAGTAAATATTTACAGCCGGAGTCAATACAAATAAATATACGATAATAAATGAGCATGTCTAAGAGACGTAAAGATTTTCTATGCTAATGCGTTGACAGATACTGAGAATATTGATCACAACATTTCATGAACAGAGCACCTGTCAGCTGTTTGATTAATCGCCGCCATTACGAATCATAAAGACACTGCTTTGACTGGCAAAAGCGTGGCTAATAATTGGAATAATTGGAGACTGTGTGGTGTTGGAACAGATCCATATATCTATTGGCCGTGTAAAGATTGTAATAATAACTATAATAGAGCTGTGTCGTGTGTCCATGAAATCTATGAATCTTTAATCGACCGATTCAATATGAGAACAGTGATTACTGTTTGACTTTATGATTCGATAAAATATTTACTTCGATTGTTTTTGGTATGTAGAGCATAGATAATCTAATTAAAAGTGGGTATACATAATTATCTGCTTAAAACACACACTAATTATGCAAGATTTATATAAGAATACATTTAACCTGTTACCGGCTAGAAGAATTTCCCACTTTTTGCCCTGAACGCTACAACTTTTTCAAAAATACCGTGAAACTACTTACGTTATTTAAGGGATTAGATCCCTTATGAAAGCATTCCCGCAATTAGAGCGTCGTTACAGATAATTAGTCATCCTCGATAAAGGGCCTCACACACAGTTTATAATATTATATCAATTTTGCACCCCGATTGGCTATCATTTTTTTTGAATTTTTCTTATGATTTTATGCATAATTTGTATTTATTCAATTGGTTTGAAACATGTATAGGTACATCCAAAATAATATTTGTGTAAATATTGTGAATATTTTATCAAAAGTTTGACAGCCTTGATAACCTCTATACACTTTTTGTTGAATATCTTTTATGAAAACAATTAAAACGAAAAATTTATATTCATTTTGTGAGCCTTAAAAGATGTTGGATACATATTCGATGTGATAATTTGAGAAACATTATTTTTTGACGCCTTAAACGTAGTTGCCCACCGGTGAGTTCTTAGCTGTCAGAGCTTTTTCTTATGCGACACACCGGTGGGTCGTTAGCTTTAGAACGGTTAAAAACTAGAACCATGACATATCGTATTGCCATTCATAAAATTTATTTAGTTTTTATCAACCAGGTTCGGTCCCAACGTAGAGCATATCGCCTCACGGATTTTATATCAACGTATGTTTTTCTACGACAACTGCTTGCTCAACCTCTCTTTTTCAAAGAGAGTAGGGATGCGCAGGATACGAGACCTAGGACAGGACCAGTGATTAGCTAATCGCTGTCACTATGCGTCGCTCTTTGGAATCGGAAAAGTGGGAAGCATATAGCTTGAATAAAAATAGTGGATCAGTGCACCAGTGCACCATTGCATGAATTATCCCTAGGTATAGAAGAATAAGGATGGACAGTATGAGTGGTGAGGCGATCGCCCTTCAAACATAAATCGGTAAAAAAATGATGATGTCAGATAGAATGATAAAAACACAATTCTATCGATATGGTTAGCGATATATGTAGATGAAAACACTATTCTTCTATATTCTATCTATATTGACTATTTATCAACAAAAAGGTTTTGGATTAGAGTTTATATAACCCGATGTTATAATAATGTTATACTAATCTAATAATATACATTGATTCAAAACTATTACACATAATAAAGCAAGGCTACAAAACTATAATCAAATGTCAATGTCTTTTTGCATTTGATGCAATTAATGTTTTTTTTAGGTCATTTTTTTCATCGCGAAATAACCTCCATTTTGTTGATCGGTATACGCATTATAATGGTTTTGAAATTTGAATTTCGAACGAGTTACTCGCAATTTATTTGAATAGATCTATGGATGGGTTGATCATTTACAATGTAAATTTTACATACTAATAATTATTTTGTTTCTTGGAACTGTTACGAAATTTCATTATGTTTATATGGTCTAGTCCAGTGTTCCCCAACTTTTTTACCAGGGCTGTGGAGTCGGTAAAAAAAAGTTCCACTCCGACTCCAGCACTTACCAAAACCACGACTCCGACTCTTATCATTTTTTAAATGACGTAACGAACAAGAATTTTGCGTCGATGCATCCAATTTTTTTTTATAAAAAAATCTTTTTTTTAATGACAATTGAAAATTATGGCTTTGATGGAAAAATAATTATATGACCAATCATATATTATTATAAAAGATATAATTATATTTTTTTTAAAAACGAATCGTGTAGAAAGATGAATCGATCACGTGGAAAAACAATTATATTATACCAAGTTACAGTTTTTCAACCTGAGATGCAGCGATTAGTTTTAATGACAGATTTTCATGAAAAATGATTTAAAATACTATTTAAATACTATTGTAGCAAATGTCGGAGAGTCAAAAAAGTATTTCTCATTTGCAAAAATACTGCAGAATTGCTCATTAAATTTTTTGTCTTTAAATTGGCGGGAATTCCAAATATGCGAATATAAAACATTTAAAAAAAGGAATATACTATTCGAACAATTTTGTATTTGAATTTTTTAATGATCCTGTATTGTTCTTTTTTCAAGCTTTTTGCGATTAGTACCAATTTTAAACACGTTCCTTCCAAATTAGAATTTTGTACTTTTTAATGAGTTTTGTTGCTTCCTTGTTTTGTGGTTTCGCCTTTCGCCATCTTCTGGCATTTCAAGCAGGGCTGTGGGGTCGGTGAAAAAATGTCCGACTCCGACTCCAGCATTTACCAAAACCACGACTCCGACTCCGACATTGACCAAAAACACGACTCCGACTACGACTAAAAAAAGGTTAATATCGTCACTTTTTTCCTCTAATTTTCCTATTTATGTGTATTCAATAAAATATCAACCCTATCAAAATAAAAAGTTTGAACTTTTCAAAATTTCCGACTCCGAGTACGACTCCGGCCGAAACGCCGCGCCGACTCCGACTCCGACTCCGGCCAAAAAACTCCGACTCCACAGCCCTGATTTCAAGTGTTCGTTTAAAATTGGAAAACTATTAAGCTAATTTATGTCTAATATTTTTATTATTTTATATATTTTTATTTTGTATGTAACAAATCAACTCCTGTATATATATCGAACGCGTGCCGAAATGCAAAACCCGGGTCGTTACCGACAAAACTCATGAAAAAGTACAAAATTCAAGCGATTCATTTTTGAAATTCCATCAAGCACCTTCAGTAGAAATTTTTAATTATACATGCCTTCCAGGCACTAGTTTGTGTCTTATGACTTAAGTCAGTATTATGGCATTTTAAATAAGAAATAAATTAAATCAAGAGATAATATGACGACGACTGACAACTTTTGTTTAATATTTAATATAAAGCAAATTCTATGAATATATTATACGAAAATAATCAAGGCTGTGGAGTCGGAGTCGTCGCGGCGTTTTTGTTGGAGTCGGAAATTTTGAAAAGATTGAACTTTTTATTTTTACATATAATATGTCAAATTTGGCTATTGGCAGGATTGGTTGATTGATATTTAATTGAATACACATAAATATGAATGGAATAAAAAAACGAGGCAGAAATTTTTTTTTTTTAGTTGGAGTCGGAGTCGTGTTTTTGGCCAATGTTGGAGTCGGAGCCGTAGTTTTTTTACCGACTTCACAGCCCTGAAATTAATAAATCAAATTCCGAATATCCGAATTGCAAAAGCAACCCATTATGTTCAAATGATCGAAATTGAACAAATGATGTCACATTATTCTACGGGTTATAATGTATGGCTAGCAATAAAATATATTTGTGTCAAAACCATGAGGTATAAAAAAGTAAAAGAAATTGATGCTTGTAATCAAAATCAGAACGGTTAACGACTTTGGAAACACAAGTAGATCGGTTTGGTTTCGACCAATCACAGAGCAGCCCGTAGTGATATTACAATATGGCCGCTCAGACAAATTTTACGTCGCAGGCGTTGCTGGTTTGTGTTTAAAATTGAGGTTTTTATAGTTTTTAGGTTCGAATACGTAACAATATTTATATCTAGTGAAACAATGGAGTGCCACCAAACAGCTGAAAGTAAAAATGAAGCTCGCAAGAGAAGCAGAAATCCAAAAAAATGGAAGTCAAACATCAATAAAGCTGACAGGTCAGTGCATGTAAAATCCATAGGCGTACACGGAACATTTTGAAAAAAATACTTGAACGAAATAATTTATATTATTTAACATTTATAACTCATTCTCTTCATCATTATTATGATGGACTTTTATGGTGACAGTGCCATTACCGCGCCGACGTTTGCACACATGAAAAAAAAACATAAAAAGATAAAAACACAACAGCTCGAAAATTACACTGAAAAAACGTAAAATAAATTTAAAATAAAATGCAAACTTTTGATTTATTTAGTACTAGCTGTACCCTGCGCGCGTTACTATGCCAGCAACTAAAATAAATTTGAAGGAAAGACTTTACACAAATATTCAATTCAATTTGAGTCAATTTGAGTGTGCGCCAGAAAGTTTCGCGAAAGTGTACAAGAGAAATTTGTAAAAAATAGATATCAATTTTTTGGGGGAAGGGGGTTGTTTGGCGGGGTGGGGTTTGGGGGGCGTATGGGGGGGTATGCCAGACACCTTCGAAGGAGTGAACTCGAAAAATTCGTAAAGTTTAAAAAAAAAAAATTGGGGGTGGAGGTTGGGGGGAGGAGTTGGTAGGCCAAAAACCATTGCGGGAGTATACTCAATAAATTTGTAAAGTTTCACATCGATCGGTCGAGCGGTTTAGTAGTCCATAGCGGAAATACAGACAGACAAACATTCATTTTTATATAAAGGTCTTTTATAAGGACGCTTAGTTTTGAAATGTAAATAAAACAAGTTGTTTGTGAGATTTCGACTAAATTTTAATTTCATTTGTAAGTATGTTTTACGGCATTAAATATGGAATATAGCATCAAATATCTGCCAATATCCATTCATTATAAAATGGGCCATGTCGCTAAAGTTGACTTTTTTGACAAATTTGGGTAAACTTCCAACTGCTCCAGAACCCAATCAGGCGTGGTCTGTGGTCGTTTACCTGAAGTTCCTTGGTTAGTTGGATTTTATACGGGTGCAGACATAAGGCCCGATTCAAAATTCGCCAAGTTGAAGTCGCAGAAAAGCCAAGTTCTTGTGAACAACGCAAAATAAGCTGCCTTGGGTTTTCCTGTACACTTTCACACACAGCAGCAATGTTTTCACCAGATATTGTATTTTGATGACGTACAGGTAGGTGTTGGCCGATTATTTACCAAACTGGTTAACTCAAATTTGGCCACTAAACAATGAATAATCTACTCAGCAGGACAAAGTAACATATTTTGAGCGTCCCTATTGAAATACCCTTTATATAGATAGATTATCTGCTTTCAAATATCTTAACTTCTAGACTTAATCATTTCATTTCATGTGTTTATTTTTCATAGTTCTCGCCTAAATTTGCCTCTTACTGCACTCCAGA
Source organism: Himalopsyche kuldschensis (assembly GCA_028554975.1). NCBI lineage: Eukaryota > Metazoa > Arthropoda > Insecta > Trichoptera > Rhyacophilidae > Himalopsyche > Himalopsyche kuldschensis. The sequence continues at coordinate 8,390,868 of JAHFWI010000005.1, forward strand.
TGTTGTACAAAGATAACATATTATCCATATTATTCAAAGTATCAATTAATCTATTAACAAATATTAAACAAAGTCGTGTTAGTTACACCACTTTTAAGTCGAGAACAACTGGACCGATTTATATGATCTTTGATTTTATGGCTTTGTCACCGCCCCGAACAGCAGAATAACTATTAAAAGATCCCTTAGTATTATGGCAAAAAAAAATATTAAGGAAAATCATATTCTCATACATTTTGTATGGAGCGTTTTTTTGATGATAACTACATATATTATATATATAAAACAAAGTCGTGTTTGTTATACCACTTATAAGTCGAGAACGGCTGGACCGATTAATTGAACTTAATTCATTTTGAGTATTCATTTTAACTTAATAAAAAACTGAATTCAGATAATAAGTTAACACAATATCTATTGATTCTGAGGAGGTATGAAGTCCGCATGGGCAGTTTGTTTGAAATAAGATGCAGTTTTAGTGGAACAGTTAATGTTAGGAAATGTCTAAAAATGAGCAGTCAACAATACAAAATAATCTTATATTGCGCTTCAAGTGTCGGATTTTATATATTGTTTATGCTTTGTTCTTGAATTATTCTTATCTTCTTATCAACATTTTATTATTTTTTACAGATATACCCCAAAGAAATTACCAAACAAACCTACATGTGGCCATGACAACAAAATCTATAAATGCATGCAGTTGACGATGAGTGATGTGAACGAATTTCACAAATCATTTTACTCAACTGCAGTAAAAAAAAATCAAGATAATTTTATATTAAAGTATTGCGCTTCACAAGACATCAAGTGTCGCAGGGCCACAACTGTTAAATCTAAACGAAACGACATTGATTTTACTACAAAATTTTCAATTCTGAACAGTGCACAAGAACGGTTACCAGTGTGCCAGAAATCCTTTTTGAATGTATTAAATATTACCAAATATAGAGTTATGTATGTCGTAAGACGTTTTAGAGAAACTGGGGAACTGGTTTCCGAAGGACGTGGAGGAGATCGAAAAGCATCAAAGTTTTCTCCTCAAATTGAGTCGATTCAAAGTTTTATTAACTCATTGAACTGCATCGAGTCACATTTCTGCAGAGGAACTTCATCAGAACGAAAATATTTATCGGCTGATCTAAATGTTAACAAGTTGTTTGAAATGTTTAAAGATCAAAATCCACACACGACCGTTAAGAGTTCGTATTTCAGACACATTTTCAACACCTGCTACGACCTCGAGTTTGGCAGTCCGAAAAATGTTTGTACAAAATGCTTGGAAATGGACGAACAAATAGTGCCAGAAGAAAATATCTATATAAAAGAAGAACCTGTTGATTGAAAATCGAATCTATAAAATGCGTGCTGAGGTTTTTTCAGACTTGCTAAAAGAAAAACAGGCTGACGTTAAATGTCTCTTGAATGTGAAAAGAGTTTGCAACCACCGAAGTTGTGTGATCAAAGCTGTTATTACAGGCAACAGTTCTCCCAGTAGAATTTAACAATTGTAGAGGGAGTTCAAATTTTTATTAATTGAATTGGCATTTTCTTAGTGAAACTCCATTATGAAACGGTGAAAAAAATATCGATGTATTACAGAAATTATATTATACAGTTGATAGCTATTTCGGCTTACGCCATCGTCAGAACTATATTTAAACATACTTTTACTGATCGATATATACTGTTGTAGAAAGAGTACACGATATATCTTCTCTTCTGTTCTAACATCCTAATTTTATATACATAGTTACATTTAATACTAGTGAAATAGGTTAAATTGAGTGATGTAAATAAATTATTGGCATAGCATTTCGGGTCACAATGACAAACTTTACCGAATCTATAATTCAATAAGAAAACATGAGATGAAAATGATTCCCGGAATACTAATGTGCGATATTCAGATGACGTCAACTTGTGTGAAATAGAAGACGAAATTCCAAGTGAACTCATTGTATAGATGATTTTCCATTTTAATTTTTGTAAAAAATATCCTGTTTTGAATTATTCAAATTCAATAAATTTCATACACCACCAAAATAATATACATATGTACATATTTGCTTTCTTTAATTTTATATTGTTTCCCCCTGGTCTTAATAACTTTAAAAAAATGCATTTTAATGTACTAAAATTAAAATCAATTTATTAATGTACGTTTATGTGATGATGCACTGCACTGGTAAATTTAAACGGTTTCTTAATGACGTCATACACGATCGTTGGGATCAAAAAAAGAACATTGCTTGGCGTTGGTTATAAATATAAAGACTGTTCACATTACAAACGTGTATATTAAAGTAGTTTATACCAGGGCTGTGGAGTCAGAGCTTTTTGGTCGGAGCTGGAGTCGGCGCGGCGTTTTGGCCGGAGTCGTACTTGGAGTCGGAAATTTTGAAAAGTTTGAACTTTTTATTTTTGCATTTAATATGTAAAATTTGTTTTTTGACCGCGTTGATTGGGTTAGTAAAATGTTCAAACTTTTCAAAATTTCCGACACCGAGTACGACTACGGCAAAACGCCACGACGACTCCGACTCCGGCCAAAAAGCTCCGACTCCGACTCCAAATCCCTGGATTTAATTTTTAAAAAAGTTTTTAACGTTTCAAGTTTTAAACGTGTAAACGACTCTTATAATATGTCGATAGTTGGCATTTCAGGCAAATTTAAGTAGCATAAATGGCGTAAACACTTCGCTTTTATAATTGCATTCAGATTCAAATCAATTCTAAAACACGATTACTAAATGAACTTGTATTGTTCATATTTAATATGTTTTATTTATATTATCCATCACTGGCAGTACCGTGTTAAAGTTAATGTTATTATCTGACATATTTGCAAGGCGAGAATTGAATTTATGTTAATCGAACAATCATCCATGAAACGTCTCAATCCTCACAGTTATTATAATATTTCAATTGATATTTACCTCAAAACGTCTTCGTGGTTTAGTGATCAATTCGTTTTGGCATCAAATTATGAAGTCACTAACATCTCTCGCTTATAATGCCGGTCAAACGGGGTGAATAGAGACCAAAACAAGGATTGAAGCAAAACATAACTTAGTAGCCTATAACCTTTGCGCAAGTGCAACAATAAAATGAACGGTATGGTAAAACATTGATTTTTAAATAAAAGACCTACTGTAAGTTAATTTTACTATGCCAAAAACATTCGGGAAAGTGCAAGCAAAAGGTTTGTCACAGTTTGATTGCGATCGGATGAACGGTATGGCAGCGCATAGGGTGAAAACAAACTAACAAAAAAAATATTGATTATTATGTATTAGTTACCTAGAGTATGCGTAGTAGACTTTTAATTTGTATATGGTTGCCACAAAAATTATCTTCTCTCTAAAGTACCGTAAAACGGGGTGAATAGAGACAAAAACAAGGATTGAGTTTTAGCACAACTTTACTAAGTATCCAATTTTTTTTTCTATTTATATATAATTCTTTACAATAACTATAATACTACATATCTCTCGAATGACAAAACCAAATGAACAATCCTTACTTTTTGTCCCCTTATCAAATCAAAAAATATCATTTTTTTAGTTAATAAGTACCGTAAAACGGAATGAATATAGACTCGTATAGAATAGAGGTTCATATATTCCAATCATAACAATCTGTATTTTTGTCTCTATTCCCTGCCAAGTCTCGATTTACCCTCTCTCGTCTCTATTCACCCTGATTCAATGTGAATAGAGACATCGAACAAAATTGTCTGTGTCTCAATAACGATAATGAATATTAGAAAAATATTGTCATGAGTGCATTCATATTTGAATTATGTGACGCAGGTATGAAGATACATAGTCGTGAAGGGTAAAAAGTGTCTCTATTGACCCTGTTATACGGTATATTATATAGGTTCATAATATAATTATTTCGGCGTCACAAAAAATACTAGCGGGAGAGTTCCAATTTTAAAAAAAGTGTTCGAATATTCACTTAACCGATTATATGCCGGTAAAAATCAATATGGCCGTACACAGGAGGCCGCGATTTTCTTTCAAAAAATAAATCCTAATATAATTATCGATGTATTACACATTAAAATTCAATATTCTTTGAGTTCAAGTAGTACAACACGCTCTCAAAAGATGTCACTATATGCAAGTTAAATTCAATTATTTTAAATAGGAACTGGTGACTTGTAAATTAAGTACAAAGGAGAGCGTAAATTTACGCGCATTTTGTATGGACGGCCCCTTGAACACGGACTTGTAGCGCGTAAATATACGCATTAGGCAGAGATCAGGTTAAAAATCACGTGTTGTAAATGTCAATTGTGGGACATTTTGCCGTATAAACATATACGTCAATGCATGTCATTTCAAAACCCCTATTTATCTTTTTTCTCAGTATAGTTAAGCCCTTTTTCTATTCTTAAATGCCCAATTGTAGAACATAGTCTATTATGTGATTCAAAACATGTTTTATTTTATGGATGCCGCTACTATTATTTGTTTTTTCGATATTTTTAAAGAGCTGATTTTCAATTATTTAAAAAATAAACATGACCATTTTTTGACACATGGCACAACAATTTGTTTATCATTAATATTAATAATTGATAATAATAATAAATAGTAAAATCAGAGTAGCCAAGTGGTAAAGCTTACAGGGTTACTATCCAATTATTCATCGGTTTCACGGTCAAGGGTTTATTTTCCAATTTACAAATATATTAGAACGATCATAAATAATAAAATTTGAATCGTTTGTATTTTGTACTTTTCCATGACTTTTGTCGCTAACGACCCGGATTTCGCCTTTCGTCATCTTCAGGCATAGTGCACGAAAGAGCTTGAACTGGTCGATAGCGAAATAAAATCATAGAAAAAGTACAGAATTCAAATTTGATATTTAAATTCCATCAAGCACGTTTTAACCTTCTAAAGACGGTCCCTGAAAAATAGCGCGTGATCCGAAGGGGGTTCTAAAAATACCCCAGTGGTATGGCTTTATTGTCATAGATTGCATTAAAAAATGTTACATTATGCTTTAACGTATCTTTATACATCTTACTCAAAAAATATATATTTTTAATAAATATATAATTTTAATAATCTTCATATTTTAAGTAACGCATGAAAGAGACGATGAGTTCCCGTTGATATTCATGAAAGACTGACGTAATCAAAACTACGAGCCCCAGCGCTTATCTACGCCTTTTAATGTAAAAAGAATTCATTTGATATGAAAAGTACGTTTTGTATGAGGCGCGTTTGAGATAAGATAACGTTATATTATCGTGTATGGGCAGGGAATTTGGAATCCTGGCAATTTGTAGCGACGTACTAAAGGGTTTTCGGCCAATAATTATCCGACTTTTTTTATTATTGATTTGCGAAGAAACTACTCGAAATCTCAACTACTCGAGTATCGAGTATTAAAATTTTAAAATACTCGAGTACTCGAGTATACTCGAGTAGTTTCAGGTGTACCAAAATATATATATGATAAATATATAAAACCGAAACGGCGTATGTATGTATGTCTGTAATTCCCTTTTGCATTGTTGTTGCAAGTTCAAACAATCGAATTGATTTCGCTCGCGAAAGTTTCGACGGTAAAAAATGTGTGTGTAGAGACTCCAATTACTCAATTATAGAGTAGTACATTTTAAAAATAATCGAGTACTCGAGTAATTTCATATGAACCAAAATATCTTATATATAAAATCGAAACGGCGTATGTATGTCTGTGGGTCTGTAATTCCCTTTTGCATTGTTGGTCGTTAAGTTGCCATAAAAACGAATATGAAAGAAAATATGTTTGAATTTTTATCGGCGAAGACATTTAGTCAAAATGTAATAAATTAGTCTTCTACTGAACTTTTCCCGGCTTTTATTAATATAATAATGTTTTTATTTACGTGAAGGTATTATTTGACATTTCTTTGACAGCAAATTAGTTTTTTTCCTTGAATTTGGACATTTTAATGGGCGAGAATGGGGCTGTCAATATATGAAAGGGCCTGTGAAATGTCAATGCCAGTCTGAAATGTTCATTTTAATTCCATTTTAATTGACCTAGACTTTTGAATTTTGAAAAAAGTTGTTTCAACTTGGCCCGTCTGAATTTACCCCAAACTGGTCCGAGCGAAGCCGGGTTCGAATACTAGTATATCATAAATAAAGAAAGAAACATATTGAATATCATTAATACATTTATTTCAATTTATAAAACATACTATATTTCAACAATAATAGAGAATTAAGCGACTAAAATTTTGAATTGGTTTGAAGTTTTGTTTTTATAATTCGCAGTAGAACTTTCGACGTTTATAACTCGAGTATTTTTCAAATTACTCGAGTATCGAGTACATCGACTAAAATAGACGAGTATACTTGAGTATCGAGTACTCGATACTCGAATTGGGGTCTCTACCGTGTAGCGCTCGAGATGACGAGATTTGAAAAAAACTCCGCTAAAGTATTTTTTTTTTATTAATTGGATTGAATAAGGTCGTTGATTCATTCACACATTGCCATAATGTTACACATTATAATCTTCAATATTAAAGACACGATCATTCATTAAAAAAAGCAAAGACATTTGGATGTAATGTGATTTGTCGAGATTATAAGTTTGTTTATTGCTCCGGTCAATTAATTGATTAAAAAATCGTAACATTAGTTTTTGAGACAGGAGCGGAGTTGGAACTATTTTCCCAACATTTTTAAACCCTGTGCCTTCTTCAATATACATATTATTTTTTACGTATCTTTATACATCTTTCTAAAAATATATATATACATAAATCGATAGTTTTCCTATAATTATTCATATTTTTAGTGGCGCATGATAGAGACAACGTGTTTCCGCGTTGATATTCATGACAGAGTGGCGTAATCAACACTTTGAGCGCGAGCGCTTATCTACGCCCTTAAATCGTGGGTGTAGGGAAATACGGGCGAAACTACAAAAACAACGAACTGGGATAAATGGCAAAACAGTTTGCAATGTTTAACTTTTTTCTTACGGATTTGCAGGAAAGCCGAGCAATATCTAGTAAACTGCTCTTCGTAAAAGTTTCATATTTTTATATCTTATAGAACTGCATTTGAGCATGACAATGCCATATTTAACTCAGAACAGCCATTTTTGTAGTTTCACCCGGATATACACCTACGATATATATAAATATATCTCCAAAATACATATTATCGATTCCCTAATTTAATGTAAAAATCATCCATTTGATTTGAAACGTACGTTTAAAAGAGACGCGTTTGAGATAAGATAATGTTATCTTATTGCGTATGGGCAGTGAATTTTGAATCCTGACAATTTGTAGCGACGTTATAAAAGGATTTCGGCCAGTATTTATGTTATTTACGTAATTACGACTTATTTTTTTTATTATTTAATTGCAACGAAGCCAGACGATAAAAGTCATATTTTTTTATGGAAAAGGTTTTCCAAAAGTGTACACATTGTATCACTAATATTAAAATAGATATTAAAGATAAAGTGGCTGTATGGGTCGACTGTCTCACCCACCGGGAAAGAAAAGTTAATAAATAACGCATCTCGATAATCACGAACGATTTTCGTAATGCGGCTTTGCAAAATCCGCCTCTGTTTTCGCTCCACACTTCATCGCAGCGCGGATAAATAAAATAAATGGATGCAAAAAATAAAATGTCGGTCAATGTCAGCAAACAGCAAAAGGCAACCAGCCAGTTACTATTTTGTTTACAGCACTACCGTGGCTCCGATTTGTATGAACAGGGTGAGCCGCTCACGATAAAACAATAAAACGGTCGATATATCATTGAAATTCATTAGGAGAGAATCGTTAAGTAGATCTGCTGATGCTATGTTTGAAATAAAAGCTTATTTCTGCTGATACCTAACAAGTTGCCGATAATATTTGTTATACATATTACTCGTGGTAACATTAAAGACAAACATTACTTGTTATTTCATATGGTAATTAATTCATATGTTAATTATAGAAACGGATATTTACTCGGCAGTCATTATTGAAATGCAGCTTACGTCAAAAGGCATCAAAAAAACAATCCTATAAATACATCTATTCATTTGAATTTTGTCTTTTTCTGTGAGTTTTGTCGCTAACGGTCTGGGTTTCGCATTTCGGCATCTTCAGGCATTTCAAGCGCACGAATGAACTTGAACTAACGGCAGATGTATGAGGATTTCGTTAGCGACAAAGCTCATGGAAAAGTACAAAATTCTAACGATTCAAATTCTATCAAACACTTTCAGTCGAATTTCTTAATTGAATCTATTCATATTTAGTTGTTTAATTTCTTTGATTCAATGTTTGATTTGGAATTCACTTGGTACAACTCCACTGTAATGTGGTGACAATTGAAAGCATTTCGCTATTAAAATAAATGAAGGATACAGTTGATAATTATTTCACCTTCTCACCATTGTCAGAACTACATATAATACTATATACAAATATATGTATTAAAAAATCATTTTTTATTCATTCATAAAAAGCTCACGATGAGCGAAACAGGCCCTGATCATAATAGCAGTTCTATGCTAAGCAGATCTATCTGATTAATGATGCAACTCATAAGTTCATTATTATACTATTAATGTTACCGTCATTAGGAGTATAATTAGCATTTGTTTGTTTCTACCTTCTCCTCCCTGCTTCTCGTAAAAAGGAAAAATCCGAACCTCCATTTTGTAATTCATCATGTTGGAATATTTGAATCACTATTTCTTTACTACTTAAGTAACATTTGCGATATTAAGTCTGACGATGCGAAGAAGGCGAAACACGTGTCAATAATAGTAGCACAGTACGTGGAATAATCTTAGTTATTTTCAATTTTATACTGAATAAACATACTAGAATAATTTTAACTTTGTGCGTTTTGACGCTATCGACCCGGGTTTTGACTGAAAAAAATGCATTTTATTTGTTTAAATAAGATATATTTTTTTATTACAATATTACATATTACCTTCATTGCCAGACAAAAACGGTCCAATTTAAATATCAATAAAGAATTATATATAAAATACAATACACTTTATATTTTTTCTTGACTTGAGATTGAGTTATCTTTGCTTAATATACATGCATTTTGCGGTAAATAATTGCAATTTTTTCTGACCGCAAAATGTCTCTATTCTTATTCATAATTTTTTTCCCATTCATCATCTACCTAAAATAGCAGTTTATAAATTATTTAAATGATGTAAAATGACGATTGTCAACGTCGTTTGTTTCGATTGCGGTGCCCACGGGCTCGAGTCCCAGCCCGGGGAGTTTGTCGATCGAGTTTTTAATTCTCATTCAAAGATATAGATGTCTGTGTTGTCTTAAATGCTCTCCCACACTCATTCGAACCGTATACAGTGGAGCCCCGATCTTACGTTCTCGCATTATACGTTTTCCCGCGTGGTGCGTTCATTTTCTATAGTCCCGGCATTTAGTTCTTATCTAAAACTTTCTCGCATTCATCGTTTGTTTTATACGAAAAACGTAGAATCGGGGTTTCACTGTGAATGAAACAAAGCGAGAGCAATTAGTTGATCACAATTTCTTCCCTTGTCATTTCGTTTTTATCTCCCTAATGCATAGGTTCCCAACCTTTTATGGGTGGTGACCCTTATTTATAAAAGCCATGTGACTCGCGACCACCAAAGCAAATGAAAAAGGTATATTTTATCCCATATTGTTGCCGACGCCGCGGAAGGCCTCTGATGACCATCCATAGGATGTACTCAGGAGAGGTCCGGGACGCCGGGATGACCTGGGAAGATGCGAGGAGGTTGGCGGGAAATAGAGAATCTTGGAGGCACCGTGTGGCGGCCATATGCTCCGAATAGGGAGCGGATATGGAAAAAATAAATATTTTATAAGGTAATTAAAATGGTGAATATATTTTGAGGTTGGCTGTATAAGCTGGTGACCCCACATAAAACCCGCCGCGAACCCATTAGAGGTCGCGACACATGGGTTGGGAACCCGTGTCCTACTGTCTTCGAAAAATGTTGAGCAACTGTTTCAGCAAGATACCGTTTTCGAAGAAAATTTCTGTTGTGATAAACTGCATTACGAGTCCAAATTGGGAGCGAACATGATTCAATCAATGCTATACAGTTTATTAGTTAGTATATTTAGATCAAAAATTACCAAAGGCTTACAATATAACCTTTTGGTTTTGCAAATACGTTTTTTAATGTCATTCCAAACTGAAAATATTATACATATGTAGGTACGTTTATATCAGTAGTCGCGTGAGAAAGGGACTTAACCTTTCCCTTACGGTATTAAAAAAACGTCTGCTCCGGTAATGTGTAATCATTACACATCATATAAATGATCATAGAAGTGACTTTAACTAATTCACGTTGAAGTCTAAACGTATTATAAATGCAGTTAAATTTCCTGAAAACATAAACACGTCAGCGAATAACCAAATAATTCAACTCTAAATGAAGTCCCGAGAGTTTCTGAACTGCGTTCATCGAGTGAGTGTGCGCGTGTCATTGTCACGACGCGACTACACATCTTAGTGGTAACTGGATCTATTGACAAAGAAGATTTCCTTATACGCGAAAGTTTACTAACGCAGACATGTTTTTCTTTATTATGTGTAAAATTATTTAGGAGCTCTAACTTAGGTTCTGTGACAAATCTGTGACAAAAATTAAATTTAGAATGGATTTAAAAAAGTTATTGTCGAATCTAATCTATCTTCTATCTATCTATCTATATATATAAAAATGAATGTCTGTATGTATGTCCGCTATGGACTACTAAACCGCTCAACCGATCGATGTGAAACTTTACAAATTTATTGAGTACACACTCGCAATGGTTTCTGGACTACCAACCCCTCGCCCCAACCACCCCCAACCTCCCCCCCCCTATTTTATTTTTTAAACTTTACGAATTTTTCGAGTTTACTTCTTCGAAGGTTTCTGGCATACCCTCCCATACGCCTCCCAAACCCCACCCCGCCAAACAACCCCCCTCCCCCCAAAAATTGATATCGATTTTTTACAAATTTCTCAAGTACACTTCCGCGAAACTTTCTGGCGTACACCCCCTCCCCCCCAATCCCCCCTCTAGAATTGCTGGCGTAGCAACGCGCGCAGGGTACAGCTAGTCTTTAATAAATATGAGCATTTTTTTATACCAGTCCGATTTAGAAGGTTCTCGATCACTGGTGTGCAATCAACTCAAACCGGAACTCAAATAATTCGAGAAAGCCAGGTGTCAATAGTGCAATTATTAGTAAAAAAAACTTCATCCGAGTGGCTTAGATCACGATTTCAGTCTCGTGATTTTGAACCTCGAAAGATCGCTGTGAGAAGAGTGACGTAATCCATAACATACAGTGTAGGTTTGATATGGTTAGTCTGGTATTATTATCGTGTTACTATTTCATGACCAAATATGCCTTAAGGCTATAGGTAAAAAATGAAGGTATTAAGAATACGGTGGTACATGATACAATCGAGAGCGGTTTGTTGCAAGTTGCAAGTAATGCATGGTATTGAAGTTGTGATGTCAGTTAATTCAAGATATTCTTTTCATAACCATGTCCACACTCAATTTGAATTATGTTGCGGCCCCTTGGGATAAAAGAAATGTGTCTCTATTTTTGGCAGTTTTCATTTATGAATACTTCTAGATAAAAAAAAATATACATTACGTTATGTCAGTTATGTGTCAAATTAACATTGACCAAAAAAACGGCTCCGACTAAAAAAAATCTTATTCGATTATATATCAACCAAACGTGTATTCGATTATATATCAACCAATCAATCCGGCCAAAATAGCCAATTTTTACATATAATATGCATAAATAAAATGTTCAAATTTTCAAAATTTTCGACGACTAGTACGACTCTGGACAGAACGCCGCGACGACTCCGACTCCAGCCAAAAAACCCCGACTCCACAGCCCTGATATCAATAGAAGAAGTGAATATGAAGATATTTCAATGTTAAAAACACCTATTTGGTCATAACTGCGCTAAAACTTTAAAAATACATTATAAATAATATGTATATTTAACAAATACATGAGAATGTAACGTAAGAGTCTTAAAGGATAATGACAAAAATATATCTGTTAAAAAATAGGTAAAATTGATTATTAGTGATAACTGTTTTTTGGCTCTCCTGAAAAGTAGAAAAAACGAGTTGGGTTTCACTGATATTGGATTGATGACAATATATATCATCAATCAAATTACATTTTTAATGCGTAAACTTATATTAATTCATCACCGCTACTCAGGTCTTTACGGAAGTTTAATGCAATTTTAAATAAATCAACTAAATATTATACAATACTATCTTACGTTTATTCCCATCCAATAAAAACCCAGATTAGATTTCACTTCGAAAAAACATGTAAGAGCACGATAGAAAATATATTGTGTACCTTTTCTACACCAGTATATAGGTAAGTAAATGTGTGTTTAAACATAGTTCTGACGATAGCTTAAACCGAAATAGTTATCAATCATATATCTTATAATTTTTGTAGAACTAAAATACATTACTATTTCTTTCACCGTGATTTGAATAAAGGTTTCCATTGTTTCACAATTAAAAATCAAGCAATAACAATTGGTAAGAACGTGTTTTGTGATATAAAGCTATTTCAATGGTAATGATTTAATTGTATGTACATATCTATTATTAATTGATTGAGGAAGAACTTGAAAAGGTAAAACACTCGAATAATTCGTGTGTCATTAAAAATCACGGGTTTCTTGTTAAATTTGATTGCACTTAAACTTCCTTGACTTTTAAGTGAGAGAAAAAACCTTTCCTGCATAAAGGCTAATAAACTTTTACAATACCGTTCAAGGCAATTGGACATTACTCATTGCGAAAAATTCATGTTGTCATCATCTAATTAATCCATAACAGAACTTCTTAAAAAAATGTCAATCCGTAGAGTAACCTTAGTCGACCACTTTAAATTGTCGTTAAGCTTATTTTAGGAGCGATTAAATAATTTTGAATGATGATATTATCCAAGGCTGTGGAATCGGTGACAAAAAGTCCGACTCCGACTCCGACCAAAAAAAGTTCAATATCGTCACTTTTTCGTCACTATCGTGTATTCAATTAAATATCAAACCTATCAATGCGACCAAAAGCCAAATTTGACATATAAAATGCAAAAATAAAAAGTTCAAACTTTTCAAAATTTCCGACTCCGAGTACGACTCCGGCCAAATCGCCGCCACGACTCCGAGTCCGACTCGACAGCCCTGATATTATCACATTTCAGGAGGTAATTTTCAAAAGTGGTCAATTCCAAATTTATTTTTTTTAACTGTCAATTTTATTTATTTATTTATTTATTGGCAAAAAACTATTTAAAATACATGGCATTACAGCAAGCGCCAATGCGCCATGCATTTGAGAAATTAATAAAGATTACATAAAATATTACACAAAAATAAGAAACAGAACAGAAACATATTATTTACATAAGAAAACATAATTTTTAAACAAAGCATCAAGTTCACTGCCGAAGATGTCAACATCAACAGGCAGCGCATTATCAGCCGAATAGCCCTTGCAACTGGAGATTCAAAAGACCTACGTGACAAACAAGTTTTGACATAGAAAATTGATTTGTCTTTGTTACGACCACGTAGGTAAAAGCTGGGAGCATACAAATTTAAATTTTCAAGGATGTCAGGGTTATCAAAAATTTTAGATTAATCTTTTGAGACCTTCTTTATTTACATGGAAAAAATTTCATTTTTACACATTACCTGAGATTCTTCAATTTAAAACATATTTTAATAATATTGATAGTAAACACAAATTTATAAGGAAAAAGTAACGAAAATATCTCACATTCTCAGTTTTCAACAAATGGATTTGACCAAATTTGAAAATTACCTCCTGATTTAAAGTGTTCACTGTCAATACTTGGTGGAATGGCATTATAATAAAAATAATAAAACATTTTTAGTACTTATTCCACATACAATTTATTGGATCAGGAATGGTTTCGCTCATGGCGAGCATTATCAACTGATGAAAAACAATTGGTATTGATGCTTGCCATGAGCGAAACCGGTCCTGATCCAATAAGTTGTATGTAGAATAAGTAGAGCTGTCGAGTCGGAGTCAGAGTTTTTTGGTCGGAGTCGGAGTCGTCGCGGCGTTTTGACCAGAGTCGTACCCGGGGTTGGAAATTTTGAAAAGTATAAATTTTTATTTTTGCATGTAATATATCAAATTTGGCTATTGGCCGGATTGGTTGGTTGGAATATAATAGAATACACATAAATAGGAATGTAGGAAAAAACGTGGCGAAATTAAGCCTTTTTAATCGGAGTCGTTGCTGGAGTCGAAGTCGACAGCCCTGGGAATAAGTACTAAAAATGTTTTATTAGTTTTATAATGGTATTATCATACTAAAAATAATAACACATTTAATACTTTTAAGGAATCGTGAGCATGAGTTGTTTGTTCATCCAATGGGTAAAACCAGTCTGCCAATGAGGATGCCGATAGGAAGAGCTTTAGCGATTTTAAACGGTATATCTTCTGATGTCGACATATTTCACATTGACGTGAGTGAGTTCAGACGAGTGGATCCAAAAATAAATCCGCTGAGAAATAGTTAATCGCTCACAATCAGTATTCAAAAAAATATGTCAGCTATTTTTTTTTAGTATAAATAATAAGTAATTGTTAACCTAACCCTTAACGAAGAATTTTGTGAACCCCTTGTCTAAATGTGCATAAAATTCATCAGAAATTCATTCATTCATTATACATAACTCGTTACGTTCTTTTTATTATCTACAAAGTTAAGATGAAAAATTTGCCATGTTGCTTTTGGATAGCTGTCAAATAATCACATTATTATTTATTTAACTTTTGAGACACAACTGTGATCAGGTTTTATGCCCCGAAGACATTTTGTTTGCAAAAAATGTGACTCATTTTATTAATAATATAAAAATATATAATTATTTATAAAACAGATACAATGCGTGTTTTGCATTTTTTGCATTTTTTTAATACACGTTAACATAGTGGCTTATTTTAACTATTTAATTAGTCATTAAATAATAATCAATCATAATGACACTGCTTGACATGTTAATGAGATATTAATGAGCCCAATTAAACGGAATAGTGTTTGATATTTATTTTGCAGTGACGGTCATTTTAATTAATTGATAAATTTGATAAATTGATACTGACTTAAACAAATCTATTGATAAATTTGGGTTATGTGGTCGAGTGGTCAACGTCATTGGTTTTGGTTGGCTGCAGAGAAAAATGCTAAAGTCTAGTGAACGTTTATAATGAATAATGATTCAAATGATATAAATTTATGTTCCATTCGCGCAATATATTCAATTATAAATTAATTTAATAAAAAAAATGGTTGATAGATTGAGAACTAAACACATTTAAATAAATAATAAACGAAATACCAAAGTGTGCCACAAAATTTTCCATATATATCGATTGTTTGAAGGCAAAGGGATTTAACCCTCGGTTTTTTCAACATAGTCTTTACGATAATAGCAATGTTCACTACTTAACCACTTCCCCGGCAAATTTAACAAAAATGTTCAAAAAAAACTATTTTTATTTTCTTTTAATTTGAAGCATTTTATAAATATTATATTTATTAAAAAAAAAATTGTTGTTTTTTACCATTTGAAGTCTATTTTTTATATTTTTTTTTATTTATTATTTTTTTCTTAGAATATTACATGTACATATTATATACATAATACCATATCATGAAATAGTCTCATACAATGTCAGAAATCGTGAAATTACATCAAACACGCCGAAAATCGAACGACGATTTTAAAATGCTCGGGCGCACTTCGGTTATCACACGTATTTGCGGGAGCGCTGAAATTGGAACACTTTTTTACACGTATTCGTGTGAACGCCGGGAAAGCGGTTAATACACGTACAAATTTGAAGCTAACGACCCGGGTTTCGCCTTTAGGGATCTTCGAGCATTTCAAGTGCACGCTTGATCTTGAACTAGATCTACAACTCATGGAAAAGTGTAAAATTCAAACGATTTAAATTTGTATTGAAATTCCATCAAGCAGCTTCAATCGAATTCTTAAATTAATGCACGCACTATCAAAACGATGTAAGCTGCAAATGCTGAAGAAGTATCTACTTTTGCTTTTTAGCTTGAAAAAAGGAGGACCCGTGAATTTTTCGGCAAGGAAAGGGGACTTACACCACATATATAACGAAATTTGTTCTCGACTTGATATCAAATACTTTATTAATCTCAGTACAATCTACTCCAATATGAATAGGAACCAGTCCACCAATAACGCTAATAAACCAACCGCGTTGGAATCGACTGAAAAAACTCCATGATTTCCAAAGATTACCATATCAGTGATTTAGAATATATATGACGCGCGTAAAGATACTCCAGAATGTATAAAAGATACATAATATTTATTCAGATATTACTATATAAATAGACGGCACAAAACCTTCTTAGAAAAGATTTCCGTTATATTGAGATTGTGGTACTATAAATAGCGCGATGAAGTAAATGACTAATGTATACTTAGTATTATATTCTTTACAATGATTTAAAAAAAAACATGAATAGATGTTTATGCCGTAGATATGCAATAGCGGAAATATGATTTTGTCTTTGTAAACAGTATATAGCAGTGATTCCCAAACCTTTCTCTCGGTGGTCTGCGGGGGTTAATTTTTCTACTCATGAGTCCTTAAATCCTCATTTAATAATATATTAATTTTTACAGTTAAAAAGAACAATATTTTAGGTGTCAGTTACTCTGTGATAAAAAAAAAACCCAACACGACCAATTACCTATACCTATAGAGCAGTGTTCCGCAACCACTGTACCGTGAGACGGTACTCTGCCACATATTTAAAATTTTGGGTACCCCTATTTACTTGTGGTGTGTCGCACAAATCTTTGGTGTGCCACGGGAGAGAAAAGGTTTCGGATCGCTGCAATATATATATATTCATATGTTTACAAGCTTCAAGCATATGCGAATATATTAGATGTTGAGATAGTGTGAAAAAATACTGTTTCTTAAATGAAATATCATATTGAATTATGATGGTGCAATAAGAATGTGTCTCATTCGATTTTGCCGCCAAATAATATATCTAAATCATGAATCGTTATTCCTATCAACAACTTTACTCATTCGAAAGTGTTCTTATAATATTTGATCTTGGCCATTTACAATATTAACTGCTTTGTCCGACCCCTGGTTGAATGTCACGCAGAGTCAATATGTAGCACATGGTTGAAAACTATAGAAATCTTAGTTACCGACATAAATCATTAATATTCAACATTATTGTTCTCAGTGAATAATTTCGTAGGCACGAGATATAATTGAACTATGTTGAATTTGTCTTTATTTATGGTTGCCACTTTTACGAATGTGCAATAAACAACCACATAACAAATACAAATACAATCAAATCTATGCATTGTTACAACATAAAATATAACGACTGTATAAATCATTATTTGAAAACAAAAGCTAGTTACTAGAATATAATATGTTTCATTTTTAAAATATACCTCGGTATATCATTTTGGTCAAGTAAGTATGACATTTGTCTACAAGATGGCCGACTGTCATGATAAATGAAAATGGCGATGTATGAAATAAGGAAACCATTAAAATATTGTGCTATTTCAGAAAATGAGATGATAAATATCACTCAACATTTTGTCTTTATTGTTTCATATTTATTATTACGTGCTTTGTCCCAAATATATTGTCAAGACATAAATATATTTAATATATTATTTAAAATAACTTCAGACTATCTTACTGTCGCAAGGTTTGTTCACTAAAACAAAATTTGTGACAGTCTGAAGATGTCTATGAAAGAGGCGAATCACAAATAGTAACACAATACGTGGAATAATCAAAGTTATTTTATATTGAAATGAACTTCCACAAAGCTACTGCCGAATCCGTCAAAAGTATCCTAGATTCCTTCGCCGTGTTATAATTGAGTTTTAACAAGTGAATGCCAATTCAATCAAGTAATTTCATAATAATTTAATGTCAAAACACTATGTATGTATATATTTATTACCAAGGTGAAAAAATAGCAATATATTTTAGTTCTAAAAAAATTCTATATTTTTACTTGAAAACTATAAGCAATGTTAATATGATTAAATATGTACGGGGCGTAGTGAGAGCGCTCAGTTTGTCCTAGCTCCTAAGTCTCATCAAATTAATGAAAGGTTGAGTGACTGAGTAACGAGAAGTTCTCGTTGGAAAAAATATGTTGAGATTCCTCCATAAGACCGTCATATGCAAGACATTGAAGGCGGACATGGGTTAAAATAGCAATGTTAAAAACATGTTTCATGAATTTATGCTACTCAATTTTGTGGATATTTGAGTTTAATTTAGCAATATTTATTTATCGGGTCGTCAAATTCATCAACTACATATCGAACTATTGGTGAGCGCGCCATCCTGGGACAAGTGTGCGAGGGTATGTAAATTGCTGCGCGGCCGCGCGCGCTCTCAGCTTCATTCTCATGTCTTTGAAATATGATTTGTATATCTTAACTATGTTGTGTATTTGTTTCATACGCATTAGTGAAATTACTGACGACAGAACAAATTAAATTTTAATTGCGTTTTTAAGACGTTTCATTTATATTTATATGTTACAGTGAAACTGTATTCTCAGTGAAAATGTATTCTTCTCCTAGCTGTCATTGAAATTAAATTTGACAGCCCAATGTTTGTCTGTGTTTTTCTTTGGTTATCTTTTTATGTAAGGGGCTGATTTTGTTTCATTGAAGCAAACAAAAATTTTAGGCCGGCACATCGACTTGGGCTAATTATTTCCCTGTCATACAATTCTATTACTTGATACATTTTCACTGAGAATACAGTTTTACTGTAACATATATAAATGTCGCGAAAAAAATACATATATGACAATGGCTTGTCTTTTTATGAAAGGGGCTGATTTTGTTTCATTGAAGCAAACCAAGATTTTAGTCCGGTAAATTATCGACTTGGGCCAATAATTTCAATGATCGTGACCAGTGAAATCATGTTGTCATACAAATCTATTACTCGATACATTTTCACTGTAACACATACATTACAATCGATATTATGTAATATGCACCTAAAAATCAGCTATCAGTACATTCATTATCTACGGAATTCGCCTATTTCTATTTATCCATTCGCGCTTAGAACTCGTCCAATAAAAAAATTGTCGTTGAAGATGAATCGATAAAGTACATTTCATCTTCTGAAAATACATTGTAAAATAAAGCTGTAAATAAAGATACCATTGTTTATGGTTGTTAGTGATAAACGGTTGTAAAAAAAAGTTTACCTGGTGAAGTCATAAACAAATACTACGATTTTCCTTGTGATACAATAGACAACTATTTTAAAAGAATGCAATAAAATTTATGGCATTCATAATATAGTCTTTACTAAGAATTTTGATAAAAACCATTATAAGAGAACGTGGATTTTGGATTTACCGGTAGTCATTTGTGTTTTGATTATTGATTTGTTGAAGGAAAAGTCTTTTAAATATGTTTGAATACTATATTATCCGGGTTCGTGGTTGAGTGCCAAAATCGTTCGCTCCGGTTGCGATGTATGTGATGTTTAAAAAGCTCTCGTACACACATCCAAACCTGAAGCTGTCCTCGAGCTATCCTTATATCACTTTATACTTTTCAACGAGCTGCTCCATTCCGGATAGTCACGCAAATACGCGTGAAGAATATTTGAACAATTTTTAACCAAAAAAAACATGTTTTCAATATTTACGTAATAATAAAGGCTAATAAAGAATAAAAACTTTTCAGTCGATAAATCTGTTCAAAGGCGTGGGTGTTTGTTACCTTCCCTTCCTTTCCCATCTTTCCGGTCCCAAAGAGCGACGCATAGTTGACATGGTTGACAAATTTCTCATGTGATTTTATAAATTTTTTCTCTCTGTTCTTATGGCTACAATTTGTAATTTTTATTATGTTTATACAAGTATGTAAGTATATGTAAATAAATTTATTTATTGTAAAAAATTAAACAGAATACATGGCATTACAGCTGACGCCAATGCGCCATGCATTTGACAATTAATAAAAATAGCACAAAATTGAAAAAAATAAAATAAATATAGAATTAACAAATGTATGGAACAGAACAGAAACATATTAATTACATAAAAAGAAAAAATATAAAAACAAAGAACCAAGTTCACTACCGAAGATGTTCACATCAACAGGCAGTGCATTCATCAGCCGAACAGCCCTTGTGACTGGCGACTCAAATGACCTACGTGACAAACAAGTTCTGACAAAGAACATTGATTGGCCTTGGCTTTTTAAATTTTAAATTTGTCAAATGCAGGGCGTATTGGCGTAAGCTGTAATGCCATGATTTCTACTTTTTTATGAATAAATAAATAAATAAATAAATAGTGACAGCGATTAGCTAATCACTAGTCCTCGTATCCTTTCCATCCCTACTCTCTTCGAAAAAGAGAGGGTGAGCAACTGAGTAAGAAGCAGTTCTCGTAGAAAAACATATGTTGAGGAGTCCATATGCTCCAAGTTGGGAGCGGACATAGTAGAAAATACTCAAGGCTAGAAACCAATAAATTATTTAAAAAATCGTCTGGGAAACGGTTAACATACGTATACTTCACATTGTAGGAAAATATTTTCCTTATATTTCGATTATAATATTCCTTATTCAAATTTATTATGGTAATACTATTATCTAATATTTCTCGGTGATCGATCAAAGTATTAGATTTCAAAGCAGTTTTCTATTAAATATTCAACGCTTTATTCATAAACACAATGATTCTTCATTCATTAATATTTTTTATAACGCTTCTACTATTCATACATTCATAAATCAATATAACATTTGAACACTTCAAATATTTACTACACTACCTCGATTTAATAAATGTAAAATAACGCCTGTCAGCACATTTACTACACCATGGGTGGCCAACATTTTCAGCAGCCGGGCCAGATTTTGGAAATGAGATTTCCTACCGGGTCACACAACAAAAAAAAAATTATTCAAAGCAAACAGGAAATATATTGTTTTTTAAAAATATATTACAAAAATGAGAATCAAACATACATATGTATTAGATTAGAGTTACGCAATAAAAAACATAATAAATTTTAGTGAGTCATCTGATTTTGTTTGTCAGAACTATGTAAGTGTATCAATGTTGATAACAATTGATGTTGTTACTACACGCAAACAGTTGTCCAAATGCTCATCAGTGATTCGTGTTCTCATTTGAGATTTAATATGCTTCATTCGACTAAAAAACTGTCCACACGTGTAAGTGTTTCCAAAAAGCAAAATCATCGATAGAGCATGTTTGTTAAATGCAGAATATTTCTCCTTGTCCAAATATGTTTTGTAAAACTCTTCCAAACCAACCTGATTGAATTTCTCATTTAACTGTGCATCACAACACATTTCACAATGTTCCATTTGTAAAATTCCTGACTATAAATTCACGTCTACGGAGAATGGCTTTGCAAATGCAGCAAAAAGAACTCTGAACTAAACTTGGATATTCAATTTCTCCAATTATCTTCAATATGGTTTCCGATATCGTCGACACGCCTAGTAATAGTTTGAAGATACAGACCTATTTTTGAGAAATTTAATTATTTATAAAATTAGTATTATGTCCACTAAAAGAAAAAAATGTGTGCATTTGCTCCGCGGGCCCCGCGTTGGCCACCCTTGTACTACACAAATAATTATCCAAAAAAAGAACCAATCCATTAGAATCAAGTTTCTATAATTATAGTGTTCGTATATAAAATATTTGAATACGATTAATAAAATCTAATTATTCATACGTTGAATGACACCCTCTGTGTTTTTAATATCTCTTATGTGGGTTAATTGCCGTATCATATCACATACAATGCTATATGGTAGCCTTACGTGTTTAATTTTTAATCTAGTGCCATATAAACATTATTATTAAGTACAATTATTTAATGCATATTATCTCAAACGAGTCTATAACCTTTCCCTTACGGTACCAAAAATAAACGTCTACTCCGGCGAGGTGTAGACATTACACATCATGTAAGGATGGTGTTTTTTTAGTAATTTAAAGCATATAAATAACGGAAATTTGAAATGGCTTGGAAATGTAATATAATTGCAGTTTAATTTCCAGAAAACAATGACCGAATTATCCAACTCAAACGAAGGCTCGAGAGTATCTGTATGTCAACTGCATATGTCATACGTCATCGAGTGAGTGTGCGCGTGTCATTGTCACGATGCGACAAGGGAATGAGTATCTATTTGTACCGCGTTGACATTCGTATGTGATCAAATGTATGGCTGGAAAAAAGAACGGCTTTATCCATCAGAATGCCCAATATCCCTGTTGAATGAATATTTAACACACTTGGACTTGCATTTTATCCTTCAGGATTTTAACATTAAGGACTTTAGTTTCTGTAACGACAGGAAGAGGAGAACGCAGCGAATTCAAAACCATCATATTCATCTGGTTTCTTTCAATCAGCAGGGCTGTGAAGTCGGTTAAAAAAAATACGACATTGACCAAAAACACGACTCCGGCTAAAAAAAGTTTAATTTCGTCACGTTTTTTTTCTACCTGTCATATTTACAGTAGAGCCTCGATTATCCGGACTAATTGGGGATGAAGATAGTCTGGATAAGGACAAATCCGGATTATCAAAAAAAACTTAATTGACAGGAAAAGACAAGTTTATTTGGACGATGACTGACCCATATTTTACACAGGACTTATTATTAGAAAAAATATAATGATCAAAATATTAAGACTACATTCCATCACGTACGTAAACAGTGGACGCAATTCGCCACGTGCATATCAGCAAATTTTTAATTTCTTTGTTTATTTTGACCAATCCGGATAATCGAGGTTCTACTGTATGTTAATTCAATAATATATCAACCAACCAATCCTGCCAATAGCCAAATTTACATATTATATGCAAAAATAAAAAAATAAAACTTTTCAAAATTTCCGACTCAGACCAAAACGCCGCTCCGACTCCGACTCCGGCCAAAAACCCCCGACTCCACAGCCCTGATTATAAGTTATATAAATGTCAGGGCTCAGTGTTTAAGAGAGTTTTTTTTATTGTGAATTATTTAAATTTGGAAGATAAAGAAATCAAATACATAGTCATACCAACTATACCATATCTGCGTTCAATTATTTGATTGTATATTATAATACGTTGCTTCATTTATTTGACGTGTTATAAATAGGAATAATTCGTGGGTGTAGGGACATACGGGCGAAATTACAAAAATGGCTGTTTGAGTTAAATTTGTCATTGTCATGCTCAAATACAGTTCTATAAGATATCAAAATATGAAACTTGTACGAAGATCGGTTTACCAGATATTGCTCGGCTTTCCTGCGAATCCGTAAGAACAAAGTTCAACATTCAAAACTTTTTTGCCGTTTATCTCAGTTCGTTGTTTTTGTAGTTTCGCCCGTATGTCCCTACACCCACGAATTGAGAGAGCTTCTATTAAAACATAGATACAAGTGATCCGATTCGAAATGTTTATGCTCAGGCAAAAATGAATAGATTAAATTTAAGTTATTCGGAAAAAAGACATATTTGTGCCCACACAAGATTAAACAGAACTTTTTAAAGAAGCCACTGAAGTGCGCAGAAACCAAATAAATCAAAATGAGATTACACCGCTCGCCTTAGAAAGTCATTTACCCAAAACTGAACGTATCGAATAAAAAATACTCTTTCAAACGACTATTTTCAAGTACATCAATATATTGATTTCTTATTCAGCTATAATATCAAAGTATGACAGTAGCAGTAGCGGATTAAGCACTTGTGAGAAGCAGGTACATTATAATTTTGCCCCCCTCTTACGAATGATGTAAAATCGTCTTAAAAATATAAATATGGCGCGATTATAAGTATAATAGTACATATCGATGGCTTAAAGATAAATGCTGTTAACTCCACTTTTGGCTGAAAATGACTTAATAATGCCATCTTGTTTGTATCATACAACGTGCATGTCTTGTAAATTTTTTATAACCAAAACTTATTTAAGTGCATCAGAAAAACGTTTTAAGAAAATTTGATAACTCCATTGTCGTTTACTCCTTGTTTTTCAGCGGTGCTACAAATAAATCTTTTGTAAGGGGTTTTTTTGTAAACAAAACAGAAAATTTTCCATTCTCAAAATAATCAGTTTTTACCCTCTGCTGCATAATAGACAAAAACGGAGATAGCAAATTTTCTCTTTAAGCCATCGATATAATGTATGAATGTATAAAAATAATAACACATTTTTAGTACTTTTTCCACATGAGATTTATTTCATTAGGACCGGTTTCGCTCATGGCGAGCATTATCAACTGATTATGCACGCCATGAGCGAAACCGGTCCTGATGATATATATCTCATGTGGAAAAAGTACTAAAAATGTGTTATTATTTTTATTATAATGCCTTTCCACCAAGTATTGACAGTGAACACCTTAAAAGTGATGTATGAATGTATGCTCACAAATAAATGAATATCATTTTTTATATACATATATATTCAAATGCATGGCGCATTGGCGTCAGCTGTAATGCCATGTTTTGCATTTTCTTCAATAAATAAATAAAATATGTATTATCATAATTAACTGAAAAACGTTACCAAATCTATATTCGTTTCATGCGAGTTCTTGAACAAGGTACAAATCTATGCATCTATTCATAAAAGAGACATAATTTTTCGCAGCGTTGCCAAATATCCGCGAAAATTATTTGACAACTCATTTCGACCGATTTGAATTTCGAATACGAGCAAATAATGATCTCAGTTGTTTATTGGACCGTGCGAAAATTTATCGGCGGCATTTTTTGCCTACATCTTCCAGTGCAGCATGCTTCTATAAATGGTGCGAAAAAAATGTCCGTCCTTAAAACAAAATGTCGACCTTATTATGTTGTTGTTGCTATTCGCGAATTTGAGTGATTTTATTGCTCTTCCGATTCAAATAACATGACTAACAGAATCGTTGTGAAATTATTTTACCAGAAGTACAGCAGCTGACCTCCAGCTGTGCTTAATTAAGTTTCACAACTTTATTAGGTATTGGAAGCATTTTTTTTAACCATAGACGCTTCTAAAATGTCTTTGGTCTATGTGGTCTCTGTGTTATAATTGCAAGAGCTTTATCATAGCAATCATCTTGCTCTGGTTTCTAGACCTGGTAAGGTAAGATTCTTTCAATTAAAATCTTAGAAATGACATTTTTCGAAAAATTAAAATACCAAAATAATCAGTTTTTACCATCTCCTGCACAATTGACATAGATGGAGATAGAAAATTTACTCTTTAAGCCATGGATATATATTTTATTGCTTTTGCAATGTTAAAAAAAATGAAAACATTGTAGTCATCAGAAGAGAGAGAAAATAATAAAATCGCATTTGAAATTAGTAAAGAATTCAACCAAGTGAGTTAAGACAAAATCAGCATTTATTCATAAAACATAGTACTCGTTTGAACTCACTCGTCAATGTGAATATACCAGGGCTGTGGAGTCGGAGTCGGAAATTTTGAAAAGTTTGAACTTTTTATTTTTGCATTTAATATGTCAAATTTGGCTTTTGACCGCATTGATAGGGTTGATATTTAATTGAATACATGTGTACGTAAATAGGAAAATTAGGGGGGGAAAGTGACGATATTAATCTTTTTTTAGTCGGAGTCGGAGTCGGAGTCGTGGTTTTGGTAAATGCTGGAGTCGGACTTTTTTTTACCGACTCCACAGCCCTGGAATATACATATAATATGTCGACATCCGAAGCAATACCGTTTAAAATTGTTAAGGCTCTTCTTAGTGGCATCCTCATTGGCAGACTGGTTCTACCCTTTGGAAATATAAAGAGCAATACTGGGATAGGTGGTATTTTAATGCATGACAAATTTTATTTTCATTTCTGCCAGGTTTGCCAACCTTGGAATAATTTTGTGGGCTACTATTGGGGGACTTTGAAAAGATTTTATAAAGTTTCAAGAGGAATCGGAGAAGTTCATTCATGCACTTCAAATGCCGGACGATGCCAAAAGGCCAGTACGTTAGTGACAAAACTCATGAAAAAATATAATATTTATACGATTCAAAAAATAAAATAGATGTATTTTTAGGATTGTCCCGTAATGCCTTTTGTCACAGGCTGTATTTTACTAATAATCGCAGAAAAAATATCCGTTTCCGTAATTATCAAATGAATTAAATGAAAATAAAACTCATGGAGAGCATTATTGTTGTGAGCGAAATTGTTCAAATTGATAGTCTCAGTTGATAATAGAGACTCCAATTACTCGACATCACAACTACTCGAGTATCGAGTAGTAAAATTTCAAAATACTCGAGTACTCGAGTATACTCGAGTAGTTTCAGATGTACCAAAATATATATTTTTAATTCGAATTTGTGTATATAAATAGATGATAAGTAAATAAAGAAATATATTGAATATCATTAAAACATTTATTTCAATTTATACCACATATATTTCAACAAATTTTTAATTAATTTTAAGTTTTGTTTTTATATTTCTCGCAGAAGAAAAAACTGTCGACGATTATTACTAAAACGAGTATTACTCGAGTATTTTTCAAATTACTCGAGTATCGAGTACTTGGAAAATGGACGAGTATACTCGAGTATCGAGTACTCGATAATCGAATTGGAGTCTCTAGTTGATAATGATCACCATGAGCAAAGCCTGTCCTGATCTAATAAATTTAATGTGGAATAAGTACTAAAAATGTTTTATTATTTTTATTGTAATGCCATTCCACAAGTATTGACAGTGAACACCTTACTTAAAACGTGACCATTTGAATAACTTTGAAATAACAAATAATGTTTGACCTTAAAGTTGTCACATATTAATGTGGAATAAATATAAACTTGTTACAAACGTTATATCGAGATTTTAAATGTCACGTTCTTTAATAATGTGAACATTTGTGAGAAGTCGTTTTCATGTTTAGTTACAGCGTGTACAGGGAGGCCCTTCTTTTCCAATATTTAAATTAAAATATGTTGACGTGAATCTCCGATAAAAATCTGCTCCATTTAAAAAAGATGTCTGTAAACAAACATGCAAAAATAGCTGCTCATCAAAATGCGAGTAAACAACAAATTTTCTGATATTTAAAGAATAGTTTGTAATGCTTAACGTCATTAGAAGTATAATTATTTGTTTGCTTTGTTTCAATTCTATAACCCTACCCCGCCTCCTTGCTTCACTTAAAAGGGAAAAATCCCAATCTGATTGATTGCAGCTCATTTGTTTGCTTTGTTTCGATTCTATCACCCCCTCCTTGCTTCCCTTAAAAGGGAAAAAAACCCAAAATCCATTTTGTAATTTTATAATTTAAAATGTTAGAATCAATCTTTCTTCATTACTTATCAGAACACGCCTAGCGTGTCCATTTTCATACAAAAAAAACAGGTTCAGCATTGAAAGCGTTAAGCAAACTTTGCGATAGTAAGTCTGAAGATGCATCTGAAAGAGGCGAAACATGTGTCACAGTTAGTAGCACAATACGTGGATTAAACAAAGTTATTTTAAATTTTATATTTATAGATTTATGCCTTGGCGGAAAACTCGATTAGCCAAAGACGTCTAACGTCCTGAGAATACTTATGAATTTAATTTTAACTATTTTTATCGAGTATTTTTAATATATAAGCATAGTTTCTCTAGCGCAGGTTATCATTTTGTAGTTTTTCTGCAATGATTACGTTGTTACTGTTGTTATCACGCCATGATCATTTTTTTTAATAATTTTCCCAATCTAGTATAGAACAGTATAAAGGCAATGGGTGTTTGTGTTGTTAAAAAATCCCTTCCCACCTTGATCCCAAAAAGCGGCGCATAGTGAGAGATATCCGGTGATTAGCTAACTACTAGTCCTTTCTTAATATCCTTTCAATCCCTACTCGCTTCGGAAGAGAGAGGTTGAGCGACTGAGTAACAGGCAGTTCTCGTAAAAAAAAACATCTTGATCTTGTGTCTATATTCTCCAAGTTGGTAGCGGATATGGTAAAAAAAATATATAACAATCCAAATGCATCAACAGATTATAATTATAACTTTTGATCTCTCTGGCCTACAGGTAAGCGATCCGTTAAGCCAATGCTTCCTAAACTGGGAGTCACGGAATAATTTTTTTATGTTTAGGGGGCCGTTGCATGAAAAAGTTTGAGAAGCACTGGGTTAAGCAACAGAATTTGTATTGGTTATTTGTTATTATGTCCTTCGAAGGTATTATATCCAATGCTAATTTTACATTGAAAATGAATTGCCACAAATTTACCGCCGAATCCATCGAAGAGATAGCATATTTAATAAGTTACAGTGATATTTGTCAAATGTTTTATAAATGTCAAATTTGTAAAACATTTGACAAATTTGCAGCTCGCAAAATTTATCAAAATTTTAAAGCACTGGGAAACTCTGGCAACATAAGCCGACGCTACGACATGTTATGTGTGGTTACAGAAGGTTTACAATATTATTTAAAAATCATCCGAAGAGATCCCTCTATTATGTATCCATCATGTTGTTTATCATTGTAAATAAACTATTCCAGTATATAACCTTTTTGTCTTGCAATGAGTTTAGCGGGTTAAGTCGTGTGTTATTTCACTGCCCGCTTGCCCGGCTAGAAGACAGTTCGAAATTTAAATGCGGAAATGCGTTTTCGAATGTACGGATTTGAAAAAAGAACAACGGCTTATTGCGATTTCGTTGAATCTAAGTTAAATTAAGAAATTTAAAGAATTCTAAATGTTTTATATAAATCGATTAGATCTAACGTATAAAAGCTCATTGATTGGCAATACATATTATAATTACTGCATTTATAAGGCATGCAACAGATCTGATTATTTCGTACATAACTGGCGAATTTAAAATGCAAATACAGTTTATTCGATGTAGAATACACCTCATACTGTAATGATGCGTGAAGCCATTATGGTTGATGGTCCAATTTAGAGTATCTTATGAATTTTAAAATAAACCTCCAATACGAGAGTTATGTGATATTGTTTGAATTCTTGCTAAGCCAGAGTTAATTAAGTATTTGAAATGTAGATTTCTATGATTTGCCGACACCAGGGCTGTGGAGTCGGTAAAAAAAGTTCGACTCCGACTCCAGCATTTACCAAAACCACGCCGACATTCATTGGCCGACACTGATTGTTTCATTAAATGTTTATTACGAGTGCACAATAGAATATTATATTTAAAAAATATATAAAAGCATTTGTATACTTATTTCACGTTGAGTTTACCAAGATCATGGCTGGGCTCGCTCATTGCGAGCAATCAACTGATGAACGCTCGCATTTAATGAAACCGGTACTGGTCTTAATAAATAAATATTTTTTTTAACAAAATGCCTTTCCACCCAGTTTTGACAGTGAACACCATGAAAGTCAAAATATAATATGCTTGGCGTTTTCCAATATTATTAATTTGATACAGGTATAAACGTATCCAAAAATCCGCCTCCCAAGTGTTTTCATAATTTAGAATTTTGATTGAAGGTGCTTGATGCAAATTCAATATCAAATTTGAATCTTTTCTATGGATTCGGCGGTAACTTTGTAGAAGTTCATTTTAGTATAAAATTTCTTAATTAAGTTAATATTTTGTAATGCTAACATCATAAGTAGTATATCTTTATTTTTGCTTTGTTTCTATAACCCCCTCCTTCCTTCCCGTAAAAAGGAAAAATCCCAAACTCTATTTTGTAATTAATCATTTGAAAATATAAAAATCAATCTTGCTTTATTACTTAAGCAAACTTTGCGATAGTACGTCTGAAGATGCCTCTGAAAGAGGCGAAACACGTGTCACAATTAGTATCAGTTATTTTAAATTTAAATCGCGACAAAGCTCATGAAAAAGCACACAATTTAAGCAATTCAAATTAAAATGTTTTCAATAAAAAAAAAACTTGATTTTTTGTAAAATGTTTTTTGACGCCTCCCGGCTTGGAAACCGCTGTTATAAGCGATATGAAAATAAGTGAAACACATTTTTAATTGGGGAAAACGTTCATACACAGTTGATCATGATTCATGGCTGATCTTCCACTCACCTTAGGCGCGTGACGTTGCTCTGGGCTGCAGCGCACAAGGATCCCACCAGGAGAAACCAAACGGACCACCAGCTCCCTAGGCAGCGCATCTTGGCACCGTATCACTGAACACTTCACGAAATATTATCACTATCACCCACTGGCGGTCGTTATATAACACCCCCACTTCATTTAGCATCTTCTCATATCAGTCATTGTTTATCAAGCATATAGAGCCGCTGTTGTTTTACATTTCGTATGCATTGATAAAGACTTTTGCCTAGTTGAAACACTGTGACGTCACCAGGTCGGCTATATCTGCATGAAAATATGAATAGAACTAAGAAAATTTCAGAAGAACGTTTCTAAAGAATCGGCACTTTGAAGATTTTCATCTTGATGACGTTTTTGTGTTGATTTAATAATATTAAACGACAATTCTTTTACGGTGTTTACCAGGTCTGTGGAGTCGTAAATTTTTTATTTTTGCATATAACATGTAAAATTTGGCTATTGGCCGGATTAATTACTTAATATATAAAATAAATCAATTGAATGCTCATAAATAGGAAATGTGGTGAAATTAAACCTTTTTTAGTCGTAGTCGGAGACGTAATTTTTTCTTAACGACTCCACAGCCCTGGTGTTAACTGTAAAAGTCTTGGTTGAAAGTTAATATATTCACGGAAATAAAGCACGATTTTATTTAATGATCGTTTCCGGTTTTCAGAATTTTCAACTGACAAATTGTGAAAAAAAAAAAATTGTACCTATTTCACGAATAATTTTTCCAGATCTGGACCAGTTTCGCTCATCGCGAGCATATTCACAAGATTTGTATATCTGTAAATATCTCTTCAGTTGAAAATGCTCGCGATGAGCGAAACCGGTCCTGATCTCAATAAATGTACTGTGGAATAAGTAGAAAAAAGTGTTTACACACAACTACAAGAACATTCATCACATCAAAATTCATACAACAAAATTTTTTGTGGTATCAAAAACCGATAAATGCAACGTCGATAAAATTTTATTTCGCCAGTAGTTGTTGACTGGCTTATTGATGATTAAAATAGGCATATTGGACTGGAATGCTAAACGATAAATCTTATAATTTTAGCGAGAACCATAAAATCGTCACTTATTACAAAGTGGATATATCGGTTTTTGCTTTTAGACGCTTCAAATGGTGAAAAGCTTTAACTATGTATGAATATACTTAAGATATTAGCCAATCTATGTTCATTGTTGTATTTTATTTGAATATCGAATGATTAAGAAATACAAGTTATCAATATTCTGAAGTGCTATTTTGCATGTGTTCAATTTTTAGACATACAAGAAGCAATAATAAACATATAATTTAAAATCTAATCTAAATGGTTTAAATTCATCATGTATTCATAAACCGGAAAAAATCGTTTTTTTTATTATTGTTGCAAATAACTGTAAATGAAATGTTTTTAAATAAATAAAAAAAACAATTTGTGTTAAAAATTACTTTTAATTTATCACATATGTTATGACTGTCTGACATACAATGATTTATTATTATTTTGCATTGGTTTGGTTTTAATGTGAAATAATAACATGTGACCAATGAGCATACGAAGGATTTATAAGCAAAAACCGATAACTCTACAATTTGTCAAAATTGAACTAAATATACATCCATATAATATACGAAATTTCACATGTTAATATTATTGAATGATGTATTTATATATTAAATAAATCTGGACAAAAGCATTTGAAAAAAAAAGAATTGCCAGTTTTTATCGATTTCAATTGTTTTCTCCGACCAATTTTTATCGTTTCATTACATTCAATCGATATTTTTTCAAACTTATCTATTTTTGAAACAGACAAGAAAATAATTCGCCAGCTAGGCTAGTAGGCCTCTTAAATGAATCCTGATCAATGATTGTCTTACTATTTGTGAAACATGTTTCGCCTCTTTCTAATCTTATGTATAAAACCGAAACGGCGTATGTATGTATGTGGGTCTGTAATTCCCTTTTGCATTGTTGTTGCAAGTTGCCATAAAAACGAATATGAAAGAAAATATTTTGAATTTTTATCGGCGAAGACATTTAGTCAAAATGTAATAAATTAGTCTTCTACCAACTTTTCCCGGCTTTTATTAATATAATAATGTTTATTATTTACGTGAAGGTATTATTTGACATTTCTTTGACAGCAAATTAGATTTTTTCCTTGAATTTGGACATTTTAATGGGCGCGAATGGGGAAGTTTGTGATTTTATTTTAACTCTATTTTGGATGTTAGATTTTGTGATATAATTATGTCGAATGATATAACATTAAATAATTATTGGTCGCTTAGTCCGAGCGACGCCGGGTACCAATACTAGTTAATAATATTTCTAAAAATTCAAGTATTATGTTTCATTCTTTTATTCTTATAATATTATTGGTTATGTCTAGCTTCCTCCTTCAGTTTAAACAAAAATTACACCCCTAATTTTGTCATTTTTAAATAAAGAATTATAATCAATACTGAAATAATTAATAAAAATCTTACGATTGAATTAGTCAGAAATTGTTTCTCATAGTGGCAAAACAAGGGTCACAAACAGTGGAATAACACAGTTTTAATATTTGACGTCCAATAATGGAAAGAGTAGAAAACGAAAATCTGGGCCCTTCCTCTTTTAAAATTACAGGTGTAAGGTTCCTTCGTTATGACACTGACAACATCTTTGCATTCACGTTTCAATTATATAAAAAATAGTACATATTTTCAAAAACAATTGCTATAACATTTCATAATTTAAATTCTTTTTAGAAGCGAATTATTACTGAGAAAATTTCAGAACATAACAGATTTCACAATAGGTTTTGTTACACAAACGATTTAATCTTCATCGCTATATCTTCGAATATGAATATTATCGTAAATCCCCAATAGGTAACGTAACACATAATTACTTTTCTTTAAATGTAGAGTATAATTAGAATGGTAACATATCGTTTGAAAATATTGATAAACACATTTAAGAGTCAAACTATATTAATAGAAGAATATTTAATAGAATAGAAGCTTTAAAACATTCACTGGTTGCATTAGATAACAACAAAATGTTTACGATCAGTCTGTCACACGGTATTTTTTAATTATATCTAAAATAGACTTCAGAAAGAAAAAAATCAAAAGCTTTTTTGAATATTACGAGCTTTGCGTATGGCTGACATCATGACGATTTAATTTTAGCTAAATAACTTTTAAAACTTATAAATCTTAATTTAATATTTACCTATTATCAAAGTAAAGGATTCACATTAATAAATGTATGAATTAACGTTCACTTGCACTTTAGTTGTTATTAATCACACGACGACTATTCGAAGTTATGTTTGAGAATATAAATTGTTCAAATCGCTTTTGTTGTCAGTTACACTATTACAGTTTGTATTGTTTTAAAAGTAAATACCGTGTGAGTTAAATTGTATTTAATATCAACATACGTCCACCGCGGACTGTTGACTTATTAACAATAATGTCAATGCGGAGTTGCAAGGTTCGATACAAGCTCTGCGGAGGTAATCCATTTCTCGATAGTTAATTATTTTTCATTCACATATCGACGCTCCACTGACAGCGGTTACTCAAAGTTCGTTACAAATCCGACAGACAAAAAAAGTGCGCTGGCGACCGAAAAATTAACTTTAATTCGCAACAAGAGAGTTCTCACTAGGGCTTGCAATTTACCGTCAAATTCCAATAACCGGTAAACGGTAAATAATTTCACCGGTTTACCGGTTATTTACCGGTAAATGAAACAAAATAGATAAAAATAAATAAAATAACTATATGTGGCTACTTTTACTAAAAACGGTATCCTAAAACGTAAAGAATTTAAAATACGTTTCATGAAAATAACAATGTCATGAAATGCACTTATAAGTCCTCTTTTGTTTAACTGAGATATGGGAATGGGATATTAGGTAATCTTTTATTTGCCACATAAAGCTTGGTTAAGTTAAATTACGACTGTGTAATATTTGGTTTACCTGTCTGTGAGAAGTTTATAAGCTTAACTATTAGTTTATTCATTAACTTATTGATGTATGTACATATGTAATTCATACATTAGATGTATGCATGCATACTTTGTTTACAAACACCTACTAATATAAATTCTTAATTAAAATAAAATAATATTAATTATTCAGTCTTCCGGCATTTGAAGTGCACAAATGAACTTGAATTGACAGTCATTCGAGAATGTTGAAAGGGTAACATCGCCCATACTTATTATATAGATTGTATTTAGGCTGTGTTTAAATGTTTAATTTGTCGGGAAAACTTCACAGTATTAATTATAAAAAAGCGCGATTCTTTATCCGCCATCTGGACCTCATCATTTAAACGCATTTATAAAGCGTCATGATAATTTCCAAAAGCTTAATATGGTTCAACATACAATAAAGGTATACAGTATTTATTAACAACATCAGCTGACAATGCGCACGATGAGCCAACCCGGTTCTGATATTTATCAGAATATATGAGGAATATACGACATAATTTGTTCTATGTATTTAATATTTAATATTTATTTTACTCGACTGAAATATAGTGTTATTTTGTAAATGCTCGATAATTATGTAATTTAAGGTACTAAAATCTTTTTCGGCTTTCAAATTAGGACTAATTCTACAAGGAAGACGTAAAATATTAATATTTTTTAATTTAAATTTAATGTATTATTTTATTTAAAAATAGCAAAATATTACACACATATTTTAAAGGTTTTAAGGCCGATGTAGGTTACTGTTACGCCATGAATACGGGAGTGTTGGCAAGGCGAACGAGGCCGACGCCTTGGGCCCAGCGCAGCGTCGCTGTTTTTTATGTTTTTAAAACTATATATGTATTTAAATAAAACGTGTTGTGAGTTTAGAAAGACGACACGAGTAAAGCCATCGTCAAATGCATATACATATCGTACACATCAAAATCAATTTGCAGGATTTCCCGTCTCGGTTTACGGGATTGAATAGAGACACTTTTTACCGTTCTAGACTATGTATCTTCATACTTGCGCCACATAATTCAAATAGGAATGGCTTGAAACTTATTTCTATGATCCTATTACACATTCATGACAATATTTTTCAAATATTCACCATCGTTATTAAGACACAGTCAATTTTGTTCGATGTCTCTATTTACATTGAATCGGAGTGAATAGAGACGAGAGAGGGTAAATCGAGACTTGGCAGGTGAATAGAGACAAAAGTACAGATTGCAATGATTGGAATATGTGAACCTCTATTCATTCTACGGGACTTATTAACCAAAAAGAAACATGATTTAATTTAATTTTGGTGCAATAAAAGAGAAGTTTAATAGGGGTAAAAAGTAAGAATGCACAGGCATCAAACATAAACTCGTTTGTTTCAATTTTGGCCAATCATTTAGTTGGTTTGGTTTTGTCATTCGAGAGATAGTATTATAGTCATTATAAAGAATTATATAAATAGTAAAAAAAATATTGGATACTTAGTAAAGTTGTTTTAAAGTTCAATCCTTGTTTTTGGCTCTATTCACCTGCCGGTCTCTATTAACCCCGTTTTACGGTACATAACGTGTACGCGTTTTAAATATCTTGGACGCCACATTTGATAATGTCGGCCCTTCGATAAAGCAGTTTAAACAATCATAAATTGTATTAAAATATGCCTAGATATGGCTCACTTTGCGTGGAGAAAGCTATAGTTGCATTGTTATTTTTTGCATTATAATTCAAATGTGCTCGCTTATGTCAACATGAATTATATATTCGTAAAAATAATTTGTCACTGTTATGTTAATGATCATTTTAATGCTAGCTTAGTAGAGCTTAAGCGACTTATTTGTACATACACTTGTCAAAGAAAATTATAACAAGGATTTCTAGGATTAATTTGAACCATCATATTAAAATAACATTGGTTTATCAACAGTGATGTAGCGAGGCTGAGATAGGTTTCCTGGACTATTTTTATGCCAAATCGTTCTTTATTACTTCTTTATATAGTTCAGAATAATTATATAACACGTACCTAATAATTCTAAATTTAAAATCAGGTCGCAGTAGAATGATTTCCATAAAATTTTGTAATATTTCGACACCATTTCATTCGAGGACAGATTTTCACTTGATCCTGTTTTGAGATATGAGTATTTGAAGTAAGCATTGATAATACTATTTGATTCAACAGATAAAATTTACTTGTAACAATGAGCAAGTAAAAATGATTCCAATCACTTATTTTAATTATATTTTTTCACAGCTCAACTATTCTACTGAGAAATAGGGATCTTAATGATCTAATGGTGACAATCTAAGAACTTCATCAAATAAATTTACTAAAAAAAAGTGTCAATGAACTCCGGAAATCTGCTAACTTCGTAATTCAATAATATATGATTCTGAAGTTATCATAAATGCTAGAATACAGTTAACACAAACTTTTCCGACCAAACGGTACTTTTTTGACAAAATATCAGTTTGAACCTTTTCAAAGTAAAGTAACGACATTGAGACAGTATTTTTCATTGAGACCACTCTTCGAGTTGAGTAGATACACTTTTTATTCAGAATTTTAACAGTTATTTTTTCGCCAGCATTTCATATTTTTGAAAAGGATGACAGCATTTCTCAATATGTCCTTTTCCAAATTTATAAAGGAAAGTGTTTTTGGTGGAAATATATTGAATTTTTTATAAATAATTTCTTGAACACATATTTTAATAAGTCATTGTTTTAAAGTAACAATTATTGATAATGAACGATTTTTAAAATATTAAACACCGCTTTAATGTTAAAAACCCGAAAATTCACGATTTCAGCTTCAAAAAAACTGTCACAAAAATCAGTATAATATTGTTGGGAAACCGATTTCTATAATCACATATTCATTTAAATCCTCAATATATGCCTTTTTGGGAATTAGGTTTAAACTCCTTAACTTAAAACATTAACTGGTTAGAAAAATAATATTTTTCTGAAAGCTCCATTAAATAAGATGCTCTCAATAATCTAACGAGCTGGCTTGTCGCTTTACGTTCATTGATAAACGTCAGAATAAAAAAAAATGTGACATTTTAATATTCATAATGTACATTGAACAAAAACAAAAGCGATATTCAAATAATATGACAGAAGAAATATTAATGAGCCGTAGAGAATATAAATTTAAGCACAAGCGGATGTGGGAAAGTTTGTTTAATTTTCAAATTGTTTTGCATACATTTGTTTTTTCACTGGCAACCTTGTAAATGCGAGGATAATTCGAATTATGCAGCTTTTATGCGAATATTCGTTCAAATATCATTGACAGAATGATTCATCAAAGCCAAAGATTTTTCGCCACCATTTGACGTATTTCTTACTGCACATAGTGTAAATAAATTATTACAATGTGATATGTACACATATCTCTTTATTTTGATATTCCTATTTACAGAACAATTCTTTGTGTTTCCAAATTGTATATCCAACAAGCACACAATACAGATTTTTTAAATCATTATGATTTGGATGCCATTAAAAAACAGTCATTTGAATATATTTCAAATTTAAGTGCCATAATATATCTAGCTTCAAGAAACATCTGTAGTGCCCCATGATAAAATTGGTATTGATTGAACTGCCATTCACTTGGTGGAGGTCCATTGTGTTGCAGTAAATTTTTTAAAGTATTCAGTTGTATAAGAATTATATTAGTTGGTTATTAGCTTTTTATATCCATACAGTTCTGATGATTCCGTTAAGCAGAAATATCTATCAACCAACTAATGATCAGTTGAATAAGCTTGCAATGAGTGAAACCGGTCTTGATCTTAATAAAGTAACTGTGAAATAAGCACAAAAAATGTTTCATTATTTTTAATATAATGCCTTTGCACCAACCATTGACATTGAGCACCTTAAACTTCTTTTGCAACTTATTACTACTTGGATTTTTAATGTTTTTTATTTTTCAGAGACTTAGGCCCAGCAGTTTTTCAAATCTTCCACACAGTAGGTTTACTTAGCAGACGTTGATTGAAGATTACTCTGTGATTCATCAAAGGCAAAATAATTGTGGGGGTTTTAAGATAATAAATTAAATGTGTAAACTAATAAACATTAAAAACAAAAGATCTATCTGTGTATGATGGAAGATATTCTAAAACTGAAGTATGTGTGTTGGTCCTGTGTATAAATAAGTAAAACATTTTTTTCAACAAGTTTTATTAAAATTTTTCTACATATTTTTGACAGCATGTGGTCGCATACAATTTATAGTAAAATCAATAAAATGGAGGTCTTGCAATGTGGCCGTAAGTCTTTGCATGTGCCTATTGGTGTACGGCAGCAATGCCCTGATGGATGCTGCTCCGCGGGTACTCAGACTGACTCCGCTAACCAACAAGGCGTTGATAACCACTTGCGCCGCTTGACAATTCTTAGTATTGGTATTCCAAGACACGCAGCAATCTAAAAGTGATTCGTGTTGTTTTGGAGACAGCTGTTTGACTGTCATGGACAGTGCGTCCTTATCTTCGTTTTTAATTATTTCATTAACAATTTTCAAAACATGATGCGGTTTTTCTAACCTCAATGCCAGTTTCAAAGCTTTCAATAATTTCTTTTCCTGAAGCAAATTACTCAATTGCTGTTCTTGTAAAGCTAATTCTTCCCGTTCTTTTGCTTCGTTCTCTTTCTTTTCAACAGTAACATCTTTCCATTTTACTAAAAGAGAATCAGCACCTCCTGTAATTATATTGTTTTCTTTCTCTGATATAGCTAAAGCCCACAGTCTTCCATCGTGTTTATCAAGTGACAGCACGCATTCAGATGTTTTAATATTCCATATTTTTAATAATCCGTCAGCACCAGCTGACACAATTTGAAGACCACGCGATAAAAAGTCTGCCCTCAATACCGAGCTATCGTGCCCTTCGATTGTCTTCAGACAGTTCAATTCTGACAAAGACCATATTTTGATTGTGCAGTCGGCAGAAGTTGTCAGTAATACTTGATCAACAGGGAAAATCTCGCACACCATACGCCTCTCTTGTGACCCTTTAGAGTGCCCAAGAGACTTAAATCATCAGCGGACCAAAGTTTAACGCTCTTATCTTGAGATCCGGTAGCGACGAATCGATCATTAGGAGATACCGTAACGCAGTTTATATCTTTCGGGTGGCCGATCTCTGTGGGTTGTTGTCAAAGTTTGCTTGCAGGAGAAATCGATTTCACTCGATAACTGCCATCTTTTCAAACAAGTGTCTTGACTGACAGAAAAACAAAACAATACAGACAGCTGAGGCATGCAAACGGATCCGACTGAAGCCGTATGTCTGCTTCCGACGCCGATACATTGCATTTGATGACTATCAGGATTGAAAGCCCAGAGTCTAATAGTATTGTCCTTTCCAGACGACAAAAGTAAATCTTTATTGACAGGACTGTTCGCCAAAGCGAGGACGATATCTGTATGACCTTTTACTAAATGACAGTTCATAGTCGAAAGCTCGTATACTTTGATATCCATACTGTTAGTGGCGACGGCTACGTGAGTATCCTCTTTCCCAAGGTAAACTAAGTCAAGAATTTCATCTGTGAAGCCGACCATTTGTTTAGAGCAGTCAAAAGTGGCCAAGTCATAGATAATGATATTGTGATCAGCACTGATGGCCGACAAGGAACAGCGGACTTCGTTAAAAAGCAGCTGAGTCACAGCTAATCCACCTTCTTCTGCAGCAGTCGATATCACACTGTTAGTTTGAGTGTAAATTAATTTACTTGCGCTTACGTCCCATACTTTAATCGTGCCCTTTTCTCCAGCGCAAGCAACATAAACTCCGCCACTGTTTTTAGTGATCTTTATATCAGGTAAATAAAATTTGATGGGTAGCATAACGGCTCCTTCTATACATTCGTAAACAGGCAAAGTCCTAATTGCTTTACCGTTTTCAATATCCCAAAGAATAAGCACTCTGTCTCTACCGGAGCTGACCATGTGTAGTCCGTCATATGTAAAATTCAATGAAGTAATTTTACTGAAGTGACCAGAGTACAGATGTTTTTGCTCGCCTTTATCTGTCTCCCACGCTCTTATTTTAGTATCGTCAGCCGAGCCAAAGACCAGTTTCTTAGTTGGATCAGGGTGGAAAGCTAAAATGCTGAATACACCTTGAGATCCTCTCAAGCAACACGTGCATGTTTGATGCGCGACGTCCCAGAGTCGGACTGTTCCATCGGAGCCTCCTGTTGCAACTGTACTGCCGCTTGCGTCGAACGATAGGCGTGCAATTGGGCCTTTATGAACCGATCGCCACATTTTTAAAACTTTATTTTCGCTCAATAACCAGAGACGTATAAGACCGCTTTTATGAGCTGTTACAACGTGTAAGTCATCTTTAGATACAGCAAAACAATAAATTGTATCTTCTTCTATTTCTTCTTCAGCAGGGCTCAAGGTGGATGAGACGAGTCCTGTTGCCAGATCAATGACTTTGATCGCATTGGAGCACTGGCATAACATTTTGCAGCCGTCTGTTGTCCATTCGACACGACCTCCTGTGAAAAACGCTCCATATTCAGCTTCCACGTCAAATCTGAAATAAGAAATAAAAGATTATTACCTATGATAAATAAACGTATTCTCAAGTTATTATTTTATTGGTTTCAGATACGGCTAATTGTGTTAGTTTAATTATTCCTGTGTATTAATTTAAAACTAAATCAAGGTAGGCTCATGTGTTAAATATCAGGAGTACTGAATTAACACAATAATATATCCTATCCTGACTTATCGATTTCATAATAATTGTGAATCCTTTTTTTTGACATTCTTATTAAAAATTATAGGTTTTCTAGTGGATGGCATACTATAAAGGGACATTTCATAACTTTTTCTTGATGAAATTGACAACATGAACGTTTATTTATGTTTTAAAGTGTTTTTGATTAATTCATAAAATTGATGAGTTATTATTATTATAACCAAACTTTAAAAATGTAAATAATCGACGTGCCTCGCAAATTTCACCACGTTATTATCGAGCTATGAGACATTAATTTAAACTTAAGTTAACAGGTGAGTTGAATAAGAGCTTATGGTATGAAATAAAAATACAAATCAAGAAACATTTACAATATAGTATGACAGAATTCAGGTACTTCCAGAATAAAAGCGTACGAAAAGCTAAGTAAAAATATCTTACGCTTCTTTTAGGTTGTAGAGTTTCGTCATTTTACTTAGAATCTGCAATCATTCATTGGTCATTTAGATAAAAAGTATTTAGCAAAAACAAAGCGGTTATAATTCTAGACTTTTGACAGTAATAACACGTGTGATAAACAATAGACTACATATAAGATTTTTCACGACTCTATGGCAACTAAAAATATTTATTTAATTAGAAATTAAATCT
Organism: Himalopsyche kuldschensis; assembly: GCA_028554975.1. Classification (NCBI taxonomy): domain Eukaryota; kingdom Metazoa; phylum Arthropoda; class Insecta; order Trichoptera; family Rhyacophilidae; genus Himalopsyche; species Himalopsyche kuldschensis. The sequence goes on from JAHFWI010000005.1 coordinate 8,432,537, forward strand.
AAAAAATATGTATTTATTTATTACTGAAAGCACATAAAACATTGACACGGTTGAATATTTTTTTCTTCTGTTTATTTGTAAATAATAGAATAAATTCACATTTTTTTTCAATAAACAGCCATTTCAATTTTGATGTTGTATAAATGAAGAAGAAGTTGCCTTATGGATGTCATGAATATTGTTTGACTGATAATTTGGAGGTTATAAAGAACTCAAACTTTATAGTACTATTTTGTATTAACTGAGAAATATTGCGTGTTGCTTAGAAACTTAAGACAGAAAAATGCTATCTAGTAAAATCATGTTTATAAGAAGCCTTTGCACCAAAAATGCAATACTAAAAAACGTCAACCGAACCGTTCTTTTAAGAAACCTGCCAGCGATCGAAAAAATTCATTGCCGAGAATGCACAAATGAAAACAATGTTGAAAATGACAAAAATTTCAACTTATATACAAACTGAATGAAATAAGATTGATCTCGGGCATAATTGGATCGAGAAAAATGCAATATTTAGTAACCGGAATATCTATTCCATTTGCAGCCGGCTTAGGTATATGGACATAATGTCGTTGGAAATAAGTTGCGCTGTCGTTGTTACTTGTAAGTAAATATGAAATATTTATAATTCTACCAAAACACTTCGTCAAACCAAACCTGTTCCGAAAGATCAAAATATTTAGTTCTGAAATTAACACTTGAGTACAATTTTGTGCAATGAGCATGAAGTGTAACTTCAATTTTTTATTTCTGTTTTATAAAATTCCTGCTAGATTAGAGCTGCGAAATTTGTTAAGGTCCAATCACTTATATTTCAATTATGCCTCACTACACTAAAATATTATCTGATACATGGTGAAAAAATAGCAATGTATTTTAGTTTGGACTATGTTTAAACATACATTTACTTATCAATATATACTGGTGTAGAATCTAGGTTTTTTCACTGTGTTATAATGCACCGGAGTGATACCAAGTAAATGCCAATTCAATCAATATAAGGTAAATGTACCAATAGCTTTTTAAGAAAAAATTCAACAAAAATAACGATTATGGTTTAGCATTGTACCGAATGATGGCAAAGCAAGTATACTCATACTGGATCATATGTCTTAATTAATATTATGTAACAAAAATTACGAAAGGTTAAAAAAAAGTTCTGTTAAATTACTTAAAGCCATGTTCCTGTTTCAGTAGTTGACCATCTCACATAATGAAAAATCCAGTAGTTGACCATGTCTAATCAGGGGGCTTTATAGTGAACATTCTGTCAGAGTTACCTCATGACTTTCTGTCACACCATTCTTGGTTAAATCAAGTAGCAATGGGTGGTTCAGGAACAAGGTACACACCGTTTCTAGATTGATCACTTAAGAAATTTGAAATAATACACTTTCCTCACTAGGTGTTGTTTTCAAATGGCCACCTTAGCACTCCATTGGCTATATGGTGATGTGTTAGTGGCTCATTCCGACCACAGATGCCCTAACTTGTCTGATCTTTACAATTTAGAGCGATCCCGCATCTGCATTTCTTATTTGGGCCATTTTATTCTCAAAAGGTCAACTACTGGTACATGGTCAACTACTAGTACAATTACCTTATTATCTGATAGTTTGCTCTTGCAGGGAAAATGATTGAATATACGAAAAGATATTTAGCTGCCCTGAAAGGTTAGGGTAGGTTTAATTCAATTTGAAAAGACCATTTTAGGTCTAAGTGTGATACATTGTCTAATATATATCATTTGTTTTCAGCTATTCTATTCTCTGGAATCCTAACCTATGTCAGTAAATTTTTATCCAACACTATTGGAATGTTATATCTTTCGGAAGATTTTAAAACAATTAAAATATCCAAAGTCGGCAAATGGGGTGAAAGAATTGATATGATGATTCCTTCTAATGATTGGGTGCACCTTTCCGAGCAACCAAGTGGAATTCTTAGCAAATATTATGCGAACACCAGACGGTATTCTACGGACGAGACAATGAAACTTTTTCACAGTAAAGGTGTGATTGTTAATGAAAAACTAATGGCTAGGATAATTGGAGAATTTTTGTAAATATTATACTCTTATAATTACAAAAAATTGTTATTGTTTATGGTTCCTGTGTTGAAATTATAGTTTTTGAATATATTTATTATAGATGTCTAAACGTTTATTTGCTAACCCCTTTTTTTTAAAACAGTGAAAAGGAATCTTTCCTGAAAGACACATAAAAAAATGGAAACAAATATAGTATACCAATTTAAGTAATGTAAGGAAAAAAAAGAATCCGTCACATGGCTAATTTTATTTTAAAAAAAGTAAACAATATTTATGTATCAATCATATGAATGGGAGCTCTATGGTGTTTTTTCATTATAAATATCTGTACTTGATGAGTACTACTCAATACAGTAGCAGAAATCTGAAGATGCTTCTCAATGAAGCACAACACGTGCGACATCCTAGAACACATTACGTGGTGTTACAAAGTTATCAAATCCAAATTTACATATATTCTTTTTGTTTTCTCTGTAACATCACTGGCGACATAATAAAATTTATTTGTCGAAATCACTGCCTATCTGTTTCAGATAGATCATCTCTCATTTATGTTAGAGCTCTAATTGTCGACTTCATTTTACTACTTAAGTAGAAACAGTAAAATTGTAGGAGTTATGTGCATAGATATTATATTTTGTTTAAACATCACAATGACGTTTGACAATTGACATAAACAAAACTATTTTCTGACACTAAGATTTATCTTTTGAACAGTATTGTTTATGGCGGCTGAAATGCAATAGTGGTACGCCTGCAATATCCGTATGTTATCTATGAATAGATAGCCCGAGAGGGGTGTGGCCTAGCTCGGAGGGGTGTGGCTTAATCCGATGAAGCTCAGTACATAACTTACCCTAGGTATTACCAGAAGTTATTTTTCAATGAGAGTAATGTCCGGTAATTCAATAGGGGGCAAAAGGAGCAGGCAGGATGAAGCAAGAGGATGTCCATTTTAGCCATAGTTGTTGGATGCAGCCAGTGCTGATGATGATGTTATGGGGTAGAGCGGGAGTTTAATAAAAAAACATGCGTAGTGGTGCTCAATATGAGTTGATTTATTTTTTCAACGAAGCTATAGACGCACAGGCAATTAATAATAAGGAACAATAATTCAAACAACATTTTAACAATACTGTACAGAATATGTAATGCAAATTGGACATGACCAACTCTAGCAAAAAACACCTAGTATTCATACAAATTCTACATTACGGTATTTGCATTGGAATTATTTTCTATCGAGTATTTACAGCCTTAAAAAAGCTTTTTGTAATTTATTTCATAAGATTTATGATTTTTTTTTCTCTTTTCTTTTAAATCAATGTCTATAATTAAATGTTTGCTATTTATATACACAGACCCGACTGTACAAGTCGAGTCAATTCAATTTTACTGTTCTAAAACGTCTAATAATTGGCGTATTTTACTCTCTATGAATCGAATGAACCAATAAAATATAACTGTAATATATCAGCTAACACATCTATAATAAAAGATGAATCAGTTGGACAATATATTTTACTTATACCAAGGTGTCAGGAAAACTATCTTCCTTGAATGGCAGATGTTAAACTGAGCAGGCCATAGGGTACCAAACAATTCCTCAAGAGGAAAGAGACCAGTGTGATGCAGACTTCTTAATATCTTGCAATAGTACTGGCCCGAATAGTTAAGGCCAATGCTCAACATGAGTTGAAGTGACATTGTGTTATGATTGGATATAGTGTTTTATTTCTCAATATCTAGCTAGCTAACAAGCAATGCTGATATCATCTGCATCATTTAAAGTTTATATTCACTATCACATCAAACACAATTCATCCATTAATTAAGATGTGTTAACATTATTAATTATTCAAGCATGTAAATAAACTGAATGTTAAATTTAGAATGCTGTCATCATCAGTTGCATACCGGTCCTAAAATGTTCAATTAAACAAATTTGAAATACAAAGGACTTATTGGAGGCAGTGTGTTTGGGTTGAAATATTGAATTGAATTTTACTGTTGCATCTTTCATAGAGATTAAAATCACCCTAATGGTAATGTATTCCATTTAATAGAATGATTAAACAATTGGTGAATACTAAAGATTATTAATACGGTAATACTATAGTAGTTCACTAAATGGTTGAGGTAAATTATTACTGTATCAAATTTTTTTTTTTTTTTAGACATTCAATTGACAGACAAAATGGGGTACCTAAAAATTATAAACCCTACAGCATTACAACGCTATTTCGTTTTTTAAGACCATTAACCTTTTATTGGATTCATTATAATATTTTGTAATCGTTATTATTTGCTTCATTTATTTATCCATATTCTTCCACCGAGAATAACCTTATTTTACACAATGTTATTTAAAAAAATCTAAGATTTATACGATACTTTATAACTGCGTCCACATCAAGACAAAATTTTGAAGATTGCACATATTTTACTGAAGCTGAGAAAAAGTGTGCCTAGGATATGCAATTCTAAATTTAATTTAAAGCAGAAATGAGACAGCCAATTTTATTATCTTTAAAGGGGCAGCTGTAGAGAAAAAATATTTTATCTGATACAAATTACTTATGTAATTCAACTACAGCTTTTTATTGCACAATAAAACAAATTTTAGAAGCTGAATTTTGTCAAGATGTGGACAGCCTAAAACAAAAACGGCTGCAGAATTGGAGTCGTCACAAATCATGACATCTTTTTGGTGTGGTTGTATATTTTATTTATTCATTATCATTACATATATACGGTATTTCCTCAAATATAAGACACTCTTATATATAAAAAAAACACTGAAAACTTTACTATATTATATAACCAACAGTTAAAAAGCATTTAATGATGGATAATACATCTATTGTGCTTGTATTAACATTGGAGACTTAAACTTCTTGATATTCAGGGCTTTCCTTAAAAGATTTACTTCCAAGAAGCCGACACTCATCCTGCTGTTTCGCCGTCGGTGAAACACTCAACCCGATTAAGGACTCCAAAGCAGGAAAGAAAATGCCTCTTATAATAAAGGAAATCCGGTATATACGACAGTGGTCTGTGAAATTACGAATATAAGTACTTGGCAAAGGTATTTTTTAGTCAGAATTGTTTAAAACAATATTCCATAGCCCTGTAAAAAAAGGAATCACAAAACAAAAATAATAGTTACAAAAAACGGTGGTAAAAATTCATTATCTTAATCGTACGTTGTATAAATAATTATTACATAATTTTGAATCGAGTAAAAATATAAAATAAAAAATTCATTCTGATAAATTATATAAAATATATTTTCCCTAAAAAACATATCAAGGATAAAAGATTGCACCGAATTGAAGAAAGTTCATATCATAATATTTATTATTATTACTTTAAATGTTCACAGTTCACTATATCATAACAAGCGGTTCATTTAAAACTATTTTGGTTTCGTCACTTAACGATTAAACCTATACATATAGTTTCAGTATAACAATTTTACTAATCATCGAGGGTGACGATGGGCAACGTGAGACGTAATTCGCGGGTAAATTTCAATTAATATTTTAGATTATTTTCATCAATAACAATTTATTGAGATATTGCTCTGACTCTTACTCAATTGGATTGAAGAACCATGGTCGCAAACAAAACGCATATACATACTGCATCAATAGGATTGTAAGTTTGCTAATATTGCTTCCTGTAAATAATTATATAATGTAATACATGGAGGATGGACAGAATTTAATAGTTACCGACACACACACAGTCAATTAAAAAACTTCAGAGTCATCAATATACAAATCAAAATTTATTAAGTATTAAACATGTCGCAAATTTATGTAGCTTAAGGCAGCCGATGATAGGATATACTCAGTGAAGCTACAAGACGATAGAATGCCTTGCGAGAATAGCGAGGGATTGAGATCATATGGTCATATGAGAATGTTCCAAGATTTTAATAATTGCAGCTTTAAGCATACGAAGTTGTTGAATAATTCTGTGTGTTGTAAATATCTAACAGATAGTTTAGCCTTAGACGGTTGTTCAACCTTTTTCACAATAGGATTAAGAGATGGACGATGAGGAATGTAGATATTCACATCATTGGGCACACATCCATGTATCAGTTGCAACACTAATGTATGATTTTGAATTCGGGGATTAGTTTTTTTACTTTAAACGATAAATGCAGTATGGCGATGCTATTGAATGAAGCAAGACATATAATCTTTACTAGCGCAAATATAATGGATAAACAAATTTACTGTACTGGCTCGGAATGTTTGCTATTAAGTTTTTCATATGTAAGCTCTCTGTGCAGAGGAAATAAATGATTTTCAAGTATACCTTTCGGCTTTATACTTTGAAAATATTCACAATAGTTCAATCTAGCTACGTTTGACAAGAGCGATCCTTTTGTTTACTAAAACACAACTCAAAATTTTATCCTACGTTCACAATATGCAAGTTTCAAGTATATATTAAATTCAACAGGAAAACAGTGATGAAACTATTATACATATTATAAAAAATCGACATACAAGAAATAGTAGATTTATTTAAAGACTTCCTTAAACTCCAAACGGCTAAGCATACTTATTTCAATCAATGAATTTGACAATATTGATTGATTTTCTGAAGAGTAAGAGTGGTAGTCATCAACCGGAATGATTTCAAAGACCGGCTGAGGGAAACAAATTCGTATCCTGACGGACGGTTGTTTTAGTTAAAAAAATATTGGACCATATTCAGGAATTCAGTCAGTTATTTCTGGGTCTGTATAACTATGGTGATAGTTAATACTTGCAGAGCGCATAGGGAGTAACTTCCAATTTGGATATTTTGAAGAGTTCACACAGCTTAATTTAATTTTTCTGAAGTTGATTTATAAGTAAAAGTTCCTACACCCTTTACACTTGATAATTAATAATTATTTCATGGAAAACTGATAGTATAGCCAAGCATACGGTTCAACGCTTAGTGTAAATATCCAAGAACAGCAGTAAGCCATTTGTAAGAAATAAAACTTAACATTTTTATCAATCATGAAATTTACATTAATTAGATTTTTGTAAAGTGCCTTCGAATGAAGAAGGGATTGTTTTTGTTTTACTATCAATGAGACAGTGCAAGTGGAAACGTTTCTCTAATATATTACGGGAGCCGTGCTTGAAATGAATGTAAGATTCTGCCAGACGTAGAGGAGGTAAAGTTACAGCGTATACTAAATATTTCAGGGCGTTGTCCGCTCGAGTTTGCCTATCAATACATCCGATTGTTTATAATCTAAGAAAATCCTACAGTATCTAGGCGTTAACGTAAACATTCTCTAGTCGAATAGGGACGAATATATTATTGACAACTGAATCAGCCGAATGTGTTGCGATAGAGACGAAGCGTATGCAGTGTTCTACTATAATGTTAAATCGCATCGTGGAAAAGAACCAGGAGAAGTTTCGCAGTTTCCTAAGTAAAACGAGCCAGGGTATGCGTCCGTCCGCTCAACTAAGCGGGGAATAATAGGAACAATATAAATGCCAAGGGATGATTAATATCCGCTCTACTTAACATAACATTTACTATCGAGGTGTATCGTGCGGTATTGTTAATTTATATCAAAAAGGGTTCAATCTAAACTGTATTTAGATGACTAAAATACAGCGTTGACAGTGGTCGAAAAATGATCTCACTCCACCGATAACGCCTCTTCAAAATAACAATAGTGGAATATCTGAAAAGACTTTCTGACAAGTCGTTGATGACTAATCACCCAATTATTGATGTAAGTCAGAATCAGTGGATTCAACGTCAGTCGATAAATCAACAAATTCAATTTTTGACCCGTGACTCAAGTTACAGTTATTTTCAGATAAAGCACAATTTAATACTGGAAGTTTGCTAATTATCTGGCGGTTGGAATTAAAGTTTTTGGAGAGCGGGATTTCACAGTAGTTATTTTATTGCAAACCCATCTGACCAGACTGTATCCATTTGACGAGGAAGGAGTCACGGGGCCTTTGATTTTAAGTGATATTCAATAAATAATAGGGACCTAAAATCAACTTCTCTACAACGGAGCGGTGCGAGCTACCATCTTTTACTGTGGGGGCGGAACCAAACTGCACTGGTTATAGAGGTGCACTGAACAGGATTGGGGTGCCGAGCAGCAACTCCTGGCTGTCCATCGCGTCCAGGATGTCGACCACATAAGCGGCCACGTCCGGACTCGCCTTCTCCCCGGCCCGGATGAAAGCGTGCTCCAGCAGCTTGTTGTATTTGGGCCTGTGATTTTCTTCTTTTATTAGGCTGAAACAAACCGATTTCAGTTTAACACAATTATTTTGTTTCTATTATATTAGGTTTCTTTTCTTGATCGTATAGCGTTATGGAAGGCGGCTGTGAAAAACGGCTGCACACACATAACGGAAGGGTGGTGGGAGAACCAACTTGTTCACCCAAATATATATATTAGGATTTCTTTTCATACATATAAAGACTTGTGTTTTTTAAAGATTCCAATAATTTCTCACCATGTATTAACAAAGTTAACAAACTCTTCCGAGAAACAGTTGCCATTATCGTACGGCAACAAGCGTGGGGGCTCTCCTTGCACAACTTGCGAGAGCTGCTCGAAGACGGAGCCCCAACGGGGGTACGGAAAACGACCAGTCGCCACTTCCATCAGAGTGATGCCGAGCGACCACACGTCTGATCGAACATCGTAACCTTTGGCTCGCAGTGGATCTATACGCTCCGGCTGAAAATAATTATGTGCATACGTTAGTATTATTAAACTATTTATGGGACTATATTATAAGCATGGTTGAATTCTAATTGGATCTTCGTAAACTGGTAAGAATGAAAAATATTCCCAACAATTTAATATAAAATCTTTCATCTGATGTTTTATGTAACAGGGATATGCATGTCACCATTATAAACGTAATCCTAACAAAATGGAAATATGGGATTTGAAAAATTACTCATTTTTTCACTCACTCACTCTGACTGTTAACCTTTAAAGGAGTGAGTTAATCTATACTGAATGTAATTCAACATAATCTTGCTTTATTACTAATTACACTTTGCGATAGTAAGTCCGAAGATGCTTCTGAAAGGGGCGAAACACATGTCACAAAATAGTTAACACAGTACGTGGAATAACGTGTTATTTTAAATTTGATATTGAAATTAATTCATTCTACTGTTTGAACCAAAAGTACGTCCATACGCCTTTAAAAGTTAATGACAATGCAGTAATGGAGAGGGAAAACAAATGACCTGCAGTTCAATTATAATCGAATTCTCTGCAAGTCAACTTTTCTCTCACTTTGCCTGCTATTGGCAAAATAGTGTTGGAGTGAGAAACGAATGATTCGCGGCATTCAAGGGTATGTCATTATTTAGTATACTCACAGCCATGTAGGGCCGGCATCCAGCATCCAGCGTTCTCGCGATTGAGTCGACAAGTTTTCCAGATATTCCAAAGTCACAGAGTTTTATATTGCCGCCTCTGTCCAGTAGAATATTGGATGGTTTTACATCTCTGTGGGGCAGGAAACATTTATTCAATTCAGATGGTTTATTCACAATCAATAAGATCACATTAACGGTACAGCTATATCAGTCACATAAAATTGACCATTTAATATGATATATTCTTTAATAAAATCAGTCAGTGTTTTGTAAATAGGTCTCAAGAGCAGGCTCTCAAACAAGCAAACATTTCATTAACAGCTGAAGTTAATGTGAAGGTTTTATTTAGTTACACAAATTGTTAATATCGTAACCACAGTGATTGACACTGAACACAAATCTAGGGAGATCTAGACCTAAATTGGAAGTTGAAACTTCTAGAAAAATCTTAACAAACTATTTAACTTTACGAGGCTGGTGTGAGGGTGTAAAGGGTAAATAAGTTTTTTTGCTAATTGTTCTAAGATTCCAAATTTTCACTCATTACTTGAAATAGTAAGTAAAATTCTTTCAATTTATCAATATTTTGTGCGGCTATAGTAACAATATTCAATATATTAAAATGTTTTAACTGCATAGAAAAAAGCTTGCCATCCTGAGGTTTAAATGCAGAAAAGCTGCTTTTCAATACACCAAATACAATACATACATGGAAAAGGGGCAGCAGTCGTGTAGCTGGAAAGAATATGCTTCATTTACCTGTGAATTATTTTTAGTTTTTCTTTGAGGTAGTTTAATGCCTTGACAGTCGCTACGGTAATCTTTGCTATAATAGGTTCAGGTATTCGCTTTTCCAAATTTTCATAGATAAATTTGTAAAATTTATCGAGAGAGGTGTCCATGAGTTCCATACATATCCAGCAGTCACCCTGAAACAATTCAATATCATTTAGGACACAAATACTGACATTGAGTGCAACTTTGGCATACATGTTTATTAAGAATGCATATTGAGCTTGCATGCCGCAAGACTTAAGAACGTGAACAGCGAGAAAACTACAGCAATGTGTGGCAAAAAAAAAATGCCAAATGCAGTACAGTAAAAGTCCGTTAATTCGAAATTCAAGGGACCAGATTTCCCAAAAAAATTCGAATTACGAATTACGGGATCAGTATGAAAAATTGAATTTTCGCGGCAAATGTCGACGGCTTGGAACATCGCGGTCATTTTTTCGATTTTTATGGACCAAATAAATTCAAATTACGCAATCACTAAAAAAAAGAAATTTTCGGGGGAATTGTCGACAGGTTTGAACATCGCGGCCATTTTTTCGATTTTTTTATGGATCAAAAAAATCGAATTACGATTTACGCGATCACTAAAAGAAATGTATTTTCGCCGCAATTGTAGACAGCCTGGAACATCGCGGCAATTTTTTCGATTTTTATAGACCAAAAAAATCGAGATACGAATTACGCAAACACTAAAAAAAAATAATTTTCACGGCCATTTTTTGAATTTTTTATGGACAGGCATTTCATATGAATAAAAAACAGTTAACATATTTGATTTTTTAGTCACTTATAGTTAAGGTATTCGCGCGTAAAATAGAATGACGTTTAGGTAGGTATATACTTATAAAAATGTAACATTGTAGTGAAGTTAGGTACATACTAATATTTGAAGTCTTGCTTGCACCAATGTTATAAATGCTCGAATTCGATTTTGACATACGATACTCCACTTAATATAGATGTCTCACTTACACTAATGGTTTACATAAGCTTTACTCTTCAAAACAATGTGTTGACTAACTTTTAACCTAACAAACTCACGAAACTATCAAAATTTCGAAATTGTTGAACTGTCAAAATTTCGAATTACAAGAAATCGTATGTACATTTTGGCGAAAAACATTACGAATTACGAATTAAGCGATATTTCGAATTAACGGTACATTTTACTATGAAAAGTCAATATTGGGGCGAGAAAATTACGAAAATTTCGAATTACGAATTATCGTTGTTCGAATTAACGGACTTTTACTGTACGGTTTTTGCATGCCTATTTCACCATTTTACAAATGAAATTCATCCTTTTGCAAATCTATTTCACCCCTTTGCAAATGAAATTAACCCATATGCAAATGAAATTTTAAACACCCTTTTTAAAAAATAAAGTATACGAATTAAGCTGTGCTTTTTTATTAAATGTATTATAGTTAAAACATACATTTCTGTGTGTACATACATATTTATTTAGAAGATACAAAATATGATTATGATTTTTATTATTTTTAATACAATTTTTTAAAAGGGTGAGTTTCATTTGCAAAGGGGTAAATTTCATTTGCAAAAGGGTGAATTTCATTAGCTAAAGGGCTAATTTCATTTGCAAATGGGTGAAATAGATTTGCAAAGGATGAATGTCATTTGCGAAAGGGTGAAATAGGCTTTCAAAAACTGTAGAATGGAAACATAATTAATCAACTGCTTTAGTCATTTATTATTGCTGATCGTTGCCGATAAAAAAAACACTCACTTCTTTGAAGAGTGCTCCGTAGAATTGTACAATGCACGGGCAATCGTTGCTCTTCATGACAACTTCAAGATCCATCAAAAGTTGCTTCTGTTCCTTTTCGTCTACTGTCGATCGGATTCTTTTCACCGCCATAACTGTATCGGTCCTGCAGAGTAATCAGGATGACGTTCAATTTTTTATAAACAGTTTATCTATATCATTAATATTTCTTTATGATAAGAATCCAATAGTTTTAAAGACAGAGAAAAACATAACTAAGTAAATGGAGGTCTCCCAAGTAAATCGAGAAATCTTAACTATTTGTTTACAGGCCCCTGTACCAAGCAAAGTGATCATCACCGCATGACTTGTAAAAACTTGCCGATTACGATGCGGTTGTGCCGTTATTTATGCATAATAACAAAATTAAAATATTTATGACTCATCAGTTACAATTGATTTTAGTTAGTAAAATCCCGCTTAGAGCCAGTGTCCAAAGATGTCATTTTTTGTATGATTGACGTGCCGTTCACGGAAAGTTCGCGTATTAAGACGTTTGTGGCAGCCATCCGGTTAACAAAAGCACTTATTTGTACACACAAAACTTTGTGTTGCTGTCAATATTCTTGCCGAAAATCCCAAATGTAGTTCAAAAGATTTACTTTTTGCTGGCTAGATCCGAGCCACAACATGACATTGACTTGTCTGACTTCCTGGTAAACAGTCGATCTTCCGAAAAAAGCTAACAAATGCAATGGAAAAAGATTCAATCACTCACTTGCGATGGACCATTTTGTTAACAGCCCCAAAGGCCCCACGGCCTATTTCCCCTAAGTCATCCAAGTCCTCGGCGGTGAAGTCGTAAGTCTCGTCACCTGATAGTTGAAGTTTGCCAGTCGAATGCATCGATTGACACACCCTGAGACGTTCTCTGCAAATTTCAAAATACCAATATAAATAAATATATATTTGGAAACAAATCTGTAATCATTTTATCATATTGAAGACGAGACTTTGTTTTTATTTGATTCCTTTCCTGTTAAATGTATTAAATAACCGAATGCCCAGCGACAAACCTACATAGATCTAGGCCCAAATTGAAAGATAAAGCCTACGTAAGTATTGAAAATAAATATGTTATGTAATAAAAAAGACGTGAAAAAAATATGTCTCTAAGCATAATTAGTATACATATTCTTATGAAATACTTTGATTTTTAAATCTGAAAAAACTAACATGATTGTTTATTTATATTTTATCCTTCTGTTTTTTTTTCACACATTAGGAAAGATAAAATATGAAACACAGCATGCTGCTTAGCATATTTATGATAATATATGGATTTATATACTGAATAGTTATATATTAATGCACAGTAATTAGTTGATTAGACCATGTAATTATGTACACGGAAGTATTTATGATTTGGCAAAAAAAAAATTAAAAAAAATCATTAGTGGTGTGGTTTTGTTAGGTTGTGAAAAAAATCAATCGCCAATTATTAGTTTAAAGTTATTTCTTTATGGTTGTCATTAAAAAAAGTCATTCTCTTATCTGTACCTCAGTCTATTACGGTGACTTGAGCTGTAACTGAAAATGTAAAGAAATTAGCTGCAGATAAAAAAGGGAAATGATAGACATAGGAAAAACATAAATAACAAAGATTTTTGAAGACACATATTCTTGCAGTGTGATAAGTTATTTTTTCAACCATGTCCGCTACCAATGTAGAGCATACGGACTCCTAAAACCTAAACATAGGTTTTCTACGAGTCTCTAACTGCCAATGATGTTGACACTCGCCTACGGACCTGACAAATGTGATAGGTTTACTCAATTATGATCTAACATTTTTTATTGTCCGGTCTGTGGTGCAGTGGTCAACGTTGTTGGCTACCATGTCGGACCGCCCGGGTTCGATTTCCGGTACGAGCAGACTTTTTCAGCCGATGAATCGATTCTGCTTAGAGGCGGCAATAGGTGTTTGTGTTGGTAAAAAGCCTTTCCTACATTTCCTCTCTGAAACATAGTGTCATCGATAACCTAATGACTAGTCCTGTCTTAGATTTCGTATCCTTTCCATCCCTACTATCTCCGAAAAAGAGAGGTTGAGCAACTGAGTAACAAGCAGTTCTCGTAGAAATACATATGTTGAGATAAACTCCGTGAGGAGTCCATATGCTCCAAGTTGGGAAGGGACTTGGTAAAAAAAAAAACAACATATTTTTTGTACTTATTCCACATTAGACAATCCACGCGGACATGGTTGAAAAAAATAAAGATTTACAAAAATACTTGGCTATTTTTTTACTACATTATAATGGAGTTCTACCAAGTAAACGCTATTTCAACTTACTCATGGCATTACAGCTACTCACGGCAAGCGCCATGAGCATTTAACATAAAATCATATTTCCGATGCAGAGAACAAGTTGCGATGTAAAAAGTGTTATTATTTACCGAGCATTTGAATCAGGCAATGTGTCCGGAATCGGCCTAGTTCTAGGGTGTGAGATCCTCTGGCGAGCTCCAGAGCTGGCAATGTCAGCGGACTTTCCCGAAAACGGTACGAAAGCGCTGCCAGCCCCTGGCTGCGGGAATCCTACTGCAGGCCCCTGGCCGCTTGGAAAGCTCAGCTTCAGTTGCCTCCTCTTTTCCGCTGCTGGATCAGTGTCTCTCAGGTTTGCCTGGAAATCTAGTCTCTGGACCATTGGACGGCTTTGTCCTGGAATAAAACGAACATAAGAGTTATATACTAATAATATCAGCATCATAACTAGTGGGAGTTCAGCGAATCGTTTTCCAGCCTTGATTACCGTAAAACAGGGTGAATAAAGACACTTTTTACTTTCAAGACTATGTATCTTCATACCTGCGCCACATATTTTAAATATGAATGGCTTGAAACGTGTTTCTATGGCCCTACTACACATTAATGACAATGTTTTTGAAATATTCACTAAGGTTATTAAGACACAGTCAATTTTGTTCGATGTCTCCTTTCACAAAACAAAAGATTGTAATGATTGGAATATATGAACCTCTATTCTATACGAGTTTCTATTCACCCTGTTTAACGGTACTTATTAACTAAAAAAAACATGATTTCATTTAATTTTCGTGCAATAAAAGAGTAGTTTATGAGGAGTCAAAAAGTAAGGATGCACAGGCATCAAACTTAAATACGTTTATTTCAATTTTGTTCAATCTTTCAGTTGGTTTGGTTTTGTCATTCGAAAGATGGTATTACAGTGAAACCCCGATTCTACATTTTTCAAGGGACCGTATAAAACAAACGATTAATGCGGGAAAGTTTTATACATGAACTAAATGCCGGAACTATAGAAAATGAGCGCACCACGCTGGAAAACGTATAATGCGAAAACGTTAGATCGGGGTTCTACTGTATAGTCATTGTGAAGAAACTTACTTAAGCATAATGATTACATTGGCTAAAAGTTCAATCCTTGTCCTCTATTCACCCTGTTTTACGGTATCTTAGTATTTTTTAAAAATTTAACAACTAAATAAAAGGTATAAAATTAATTTTTATATTTTTAAAAGAAATTTTAATAAAGAAAATAATATTTGGTTTTACAGCTTACGCCAATGCGCCAAATATTCTTGATTGTGATTCATACGAGATTAACTCGATGATAAATAATGAATCAGTTGTGCACAAAATCAACAATAAATAACACCCAGCCCAAGATCTCTTTTTTCAATTGAAAAAATCTAACCTTGCCGAGAATTGAACTCGGGTCCCCTGATCGCTAGGACAAAGCTCTTGCCACTAGACCACAGGGACCGAGATAGGTATTGAACATCCACAAAGTTAACGCCGAAACCATCGAAAGTATTAATATACAAGGTGCTTATAGTATAGATACGTCATGCAAGTATCATATCATCGAAGAAAACTAAGGTTACCATAGTTGCTAGGTATCATACAGGACATTTACATGATAAAACATGAAAAAAGTGGATAGGTAATGGTCTATTTTACTTTGAAAAAAATCATTAATGTTTAAGCAATCTATTAAAATGAATACATTAAATAAAAAAAGAGGCTAGTCCAGTTTAAAGTTGATTTTACTTTCTTAGTTATATCATTTTTTTTCGTTCTCATAATTATAAATTAGGCAAAGCTAATTTTAAAATTAGAATGACAAATCAAAATTGCTTCAATTGTCTCCACTGTAAATCTGTTTCTTTTGTTTTGATTTTTTCCATCGAGTTGATATCAGGTAAAATATTCTCTCTAATTTGGATTGAGGAGGAATTTCCAAATACGTATTCACATAGCTGTATTACACGAATTCTGATCAATACGCTTTATAAGTGCAAAAAACTTCAGACATTCGTCTTCCATAGTCTTTCATATTTGCATGTTTTGGTTGGTATCGTTTTTCTCTAAATAAGTTTTTAGATATTTATACAAACTGGTTGAACAGAATCTCAGTGTTGCCAACAACGATGTTTCTTACTTGTAAATATGTAATTGTACATTATATGTATTCCCTTGAGGGACTTGAATGAGAATCATCCCTCACGCAGAGTTTAGGTAGAAAACGGGACGTATGGCAACCTTAACTAAAACGCTCATTAGGAGCAATACATCGTGCTTGGGTTTACAAAATAAACCTTGTATAGGTGTCCCTCATGTTGACTAAGCTAGCTCCAAGACTAACAATTATTTTTATCCATTACCTAGCCACATGCAATGTAATGATTCAAAATATTCCACATTAATTTGAATGGTATTGGAAGTTGATATCTACCTACTTTTGTTGTTATTGCTACCTATTCATAAAACAAATGTCAAAAAATATTGCATAAATATGTAAGTATCGAATGTGTACAATCTGCCAATGTTTAAAATTACAGCGAGATATTTATAATAACACCAACTTATTCATGATAGTTTTTGGATGGAACATTGGTATAAAAAATTTGTAATATTTTCGCAGGTAAATTCTGATTGAGGATAAAATACGACAAAAATATGAACAGTCAAACTATTAGAATGTAAAGCAAAATGTTTATGTGAAGTGCGTATTTGAAGATTTAAGGGTTAATATAGTTGAATCGAAACTAATGTACCGAGTTTGAGTCAATATGCTGTTAAATAATATACCTTGGTCGGACGAATTTCCTTGATTTTCTGCCATTTTGCAGAAAACAAACACCCTTTAGTGACACCCCAGGGCCTCTTAGAACCCTGGATTATTATATAAAGCTTCTTCTATGAGGAGCACAATGTGGAATTTAGATAAATGCTCCATTTATTATTAATAAAACACGCCATATTGACATAAATAAGAGAATATATCGCCAAACACTTCAAATATACCGACTCCGACACTATTATCAACACGGCAACCTTTTCTATCAAATGTCAAGCAATCTTGCCAACTGTTTGATTAACTGCTAGCTTCATTGCTGAATTATAGTATCTGCATGGTGGCTGTTCAGATATATTTTATTCAGTCAGCTACTTCCTAAAATTAAAATAGTGCTTATACTTTATTATAAAATTAAACAATTTACATTTGAAAAAATACACTTCTAAAACTACCAAACAATGCAAAATTTCATCCAATATATCATAATATTTTACAATTTGTTTTCTTTGGTGAAACAATCGTGATACTCAATATCTAGTTTAATTTATATTTTATCTAAATTCTATCAATGGGGTGAAGTCTTTATTGATTAATGACTGTAATATTTTTATCGATTTTTAAATCAAGCACTACGAATTTATATGCGAATTCAAAATAATAGTTTTTTCTCATGGGTGTTGTTTTTCTGCCTTATTATTATGAATTTATTTTTGACTGCTGTCTCTCTCGAAAGATGTATTGACCGAGTTATACAATAGATTTTATCTCACTACAATTAAACAGTTTTTTAAAAAAAAAAACATTTAGGTGTAAACCAAAGATTAAAGTTCCATTTAATGATATTGCTTTTAACGATGTAAAATTATAAGCATTTATTTCTGATCACCAAAAGCCTGAACCCAAATAATTCTTATGGAAAACAATGTCGGTACAATCAAATGAGGTCAAATTGCCTACCGATGGTATCTTTGCCTCTTTCATTGTTTTCTTAAACTGGTCTTTCAAATGGTTATATGCTGGGAGCACTTAATATTATAAATTGCTTCTTATTTCACTTTATTGTCCAGGAAAAGATACACCATTTTAGACAAAATGACTCCATTTGACAGTACTTTAATCTCGAAACGTAATACCTAATGAAAACATATTTATTTCACATAATTTAGTCTCTGAAAAGGTATCAATTGAGCACTGTTGATGAGTAAATACTTTTATTACGACACGAAATCAAAAATCCTTAGCAGGCCAGGATCTTTCACATTTTATTTCTATAATATTTCAGGGGAGAAACAAGTTGTGAGAATGAATGTTTCATTGCAAATTATTTGTACGATTTGAAAATGCGACATATAGACAACTGTAACTTTAATTTCAAATGATCATGCTTCTTTTAAAATGAACGCAAAAAAGTCCAACCAGGACTCTCTCAGTAATAATATAATCTTTTAATCTTTGATACGCATTTTTCACATGTCCTCTACTTAATCATATTATTAAATTTCCAGCAAGGATGGCAATTTTTCCAAATAAAGTGTCGCTACACACGACATCTATTAATTGTCAGTCGAACTAAGCTATTAAACATGAAATAAAAAATTAAGCAGGTTCCATTGTTTTCATAAAGACAATCGTTAGATAACTTTACAGTCAACAAAATTAAAATTTATTTATAATTAACCAGAATCGGCAACGCCGTGTTATCACGAGGCGCATTGAAAAATGATAATTTATGAAACGGCAATAATAGTATTGCACAATGAGGGCGGGAAAATGATTTACGAACCGGGGAATTTTCCAGTCAATCTGCCACAAATTTAAATTATCCATAAAACACATTGAAATTGAATACAGCTCCGAGGTTTTTACATATATAATGCAAGAAACAAAACCCAATGTATCAAATAACCAGTAAGTACTTATTACAAATTACAAACGATACAAATCAATAACGTAAAACGGGGTGAATAGAGACACTTTTTTACCCTTCACGACTATGTATCTTCATACCTGCGCGACATAATTCAAATATGAATGGCTATAAACTTGTTTCAATGGCCCTACAACACATTCATGACAATACTTTTCAAATATTCACTATCGTTATTAAGACACAGTACATTTTTTACGATGTCTCTATTCACATTGAATTGAGGTGAATAGAGACGAGAGAGGGTGGATAGAGACAAATAACAGATTGTAATGATTGGAATATATGAACCTCTGTGAGTCTCTATTCACCCTGTTTTAATGTACTTATTACATATCTAAAAAGAACATGATTTAATTTAATTTACGCGCAATAAATGAGAAGTTTATATGGGGCTAAAAAGTAAGGATGCACAGCCATCGAACTTAAACACGTTTGTTTCAATTTTGGCCAATCATTTAGTTGGCTTGGTTTTGTCATTCGAGGGATAGTATTATAGTCATTGTAAAGAATTATATATACATAGATAGAAAAAATACACTGGATACTTAGCAAAGTTGTGCTAAGGTTCAATCCTTGTTTTGGTCTCTATTCACCCAGTTTTACGGTACATTTAATACCCCATGAACCACCCGTATTTGGGGATTAAAACAATAAATCGAAACAATCAGTTAAATTCTAACATTTTAAGGGTATTATATATCTGACAGTTTATTCAGTTCGATTCACGACATATGTATGTGTATTTTCAAGAATACAATTTTTTAGAACTAAGTAATTTTGTATTATTGTTTATTTTAGTACAATGTTTCGGCTGTATATAACTATGCTGACATCTTGTTAAATAACAGTGTTACCTCGAGAAACGAGTTTAACTCTTTTTTAAGTTTTGAAAAAAAAGAGCGAAGTATGTTTTTATAGTAGGTCCATAGCGTTTGACAGTCGAAGTAGAATCCAATACCAATACAAATATACATATACGGATTTGCCACCAATACATTCATATGCACCACTTCCACACATACGCAAAGCGCACACAGATTCCCGGTCGTTCCTCGTATCTCAGATGTTCTCGTATTTCAAAGGATAATTTCGCTCGCTCGACGGCTGTATCTCGCATGTTAGGGCACTCGTATTTAGAGGTACCACTGTATTTCTTTCGAATTCTAAATAAATTTATATAACATTCGTGTGAATCGGAACATATATTAAATTATCTATTATGCGTTAGAAAAACAGTTCGTACTTTGAAAAGTATTTGTTTATATCGAGAAGTCTGAAGCTGTGCGCTCAATTCTTTATTTTATTGTTTGTACACGGTGATCAAAAATAATCGAATCAAACAGTTTCGTGTTATGGTGACACGCTGAAGTTAGGTGAAGAAATTAATTTATAAAGTGGTTTAAATAATTTGTAAGAATGAAAAGTTATTAAGTCGAATAGTTTTAAGTGATTTACGGTTTTTAAAAATCAAATAACATAACCATAACACACTTGCGATGGTGACGAAGATAAAAATGCGAGTTATCAGTCCGCATTAGGGATCCCAATCTCGGTACTGATTTCACCAGGGCTGTGGAGTCGGTAAAAAAAAGTTCGACTCCGACTAAAAAATGTTTAATATTGTCACCTTTTCTTCCTAATTTTCCTATTTATGTGTATTCAATTAAATATCAACCCTACCATTCCGGCCAAAAGCCAAATTTGACATATTATATGCAAAAATAAAAAGTTCAAACTTTTCAAAATTTCCGACTCCGAGTACGACTCCGACCAAGCCGCCGCGACGACTCCGATTCCACAGCCCTGGATTTCACTCATCGCGAGCATCATCAACTGCTAAGATCTACAAAAAATACAGCGTTATTTATACAAAAGCTATGCAAGACAAAAAAAGGTATGACAAACAAATTGCAATAAAAATATGCAAGTTGTATTTTACTTTTATGCTGACATTTCACCTAGTATTGACAGTGGAGAATATTAAAGACAACGCATTTGATTGTTTGCAAATAATGCAAAGTCAAACGGCATCGTCGGATGGTCATTGGCACACCGGTTTCGAAGTACTGCCTTACATCCTGGGACTTGTTAATATGTCAGAAGAAACGTTAAAAACCTTACTCGTGGCTTCCGGGGACATTTTTTTAGATCTTTATTCTCTACAAAATGATCAGATCTAAGGATATTTGGTAACCAGAGCCAAAAAGAAACTGCGCTGCACAGAATTGTCTGCACTGCCTACACAGGGGATGAATTTGGGATTATTTGGAGGTCACAACACAGCAAAATCTTATATATAAAACCGAAACGGCGTATGTATGTATGTGTGTCTGTAATTCCCTTTTGCATTGTTGGTCATTAAGTTGCCATAAAAACGAATATGAAAGAAAATATGTTTGAATTTTTATCGGCGCAGACATTTAGTCAAAATGTAATAAATTAGTCATCTATCAACTTTTTCCCGGCTTTTATTAATATAATAATGTTTATTATTTACGTGAAGGTATTATTTGACATTTCTTTGATAGCAAATTAGATTTTTTCCTTGAATTTGGACATTTTAATGGGCGAGAATGGGGCTGTCATCAAATTAAATAAAGTTTGTGATTTTATTTTAACTCTATTTTGGATGTTAGATTTTGTGATATAATTATGTCGAATGATATAACATTAAATAATTATTGGTCGCTTAGTCCGAGCGTCGCCGGGTAGCAATACTAGTACAATATAAACGAGGGATTTTGAGTGCGTGGTTGACTCCAAGCTGAAGAGGAAGAAGAAGATGACTTCATGACTCCAAGTTGAGGAAGAAGACGTTGAAAATACATGTCATATTGGCGCACGGAAAGCTATTCAGCCCCGTGCGACCATGACACAAGTCTAAATACTTCAGATGAAGAGGATTACGCACACACGCCCAAGTCCTCACCGCAAAAGACATATACATAATGCAAATGCGTGGTTTGAGTCACAACCATTATAAAATGATTTAGGATTTCGACTGAAGATTGTTGATGGAATTTCAAGATCAAATTTTGTACTTTTCCATGAGTTTTGTCACTAACGATCCTAGTTTTACCTTCAAATAAAAAAAACAGTAAAAAATGATTCCTACTATTTTTTTTATTTAATTTCTTATTTTTAATTGTAACGAAATATTATTCTTTTGCACACAATATTGAGATGAAATAATTACTCCTCCTTCGGTGTATTTTTTAAGACATGATTAAGGTTTCTTCGTTTCTTATTGCATCATCATCACGAATAACTCTTACGGGCACTGGTTTGTATCTTTATGTAATACTTTCAATATGTATGTAATTACGTAATTATTAATATGTATATGTATATATAGTCTTTGCTCTTTATGTCGACGGTATCCAACATATCGCTCGATAAATAGCCACATGTCGTAAACCACTAATAACAAAAATGCATTTGAAAAAAACTGCATAACTTTGAAATCGGACAAAAGAGTTTTGAGTGTATTTGTTTTGGAGATTCTAACACTGGATAGTTGAATGAAATCAGAATTTATTCAGCCACTAGACACCCGTTGAAGATTCGAAAGATGTGATATGGCGAAAAAATAGTCTTTTATTGCTAATTAGTTCTAGTGCGTCCTGTATTAGTTCACTATTTTCCCATCATTTTGCCATGTGATCCGAGTCGACACGTGTTTTTTATACGTCTAAATCAGCTGTGGCACATGTTCCCATGCCTTTTCTCACCCAGGCGCCATTTTATTTTGTCGTTTTGATTACGTTATTTACCTTTGGATATCCATTTCTAGATTAAATTACGACTGTGCGGTCGCAAGTGACTACTGCACAAGAAATTTAATCATATACAATAATAATAGAGCGTCACACGCGCTCGGTAGGTATTCACACGTCGCAGCAGCCAACTCTTTTAAAAATAAAGTTTCTTTAGGTGGGGTATTCGCAGTGGCGTGCTGTGCATGGACCCGATTCTTAAAAATAGGACACTCGACTTTCATACGAGAATTTTAGTACATTTTTCAATCTGATTCTTTAGATTTCCAGAAAGCCATTTATTCACGAAAGAAATCTATCGAGTCAATTGATATCTTCAATTTGTTTATTAATCTCTTCCATGCTGAGCCGATTTACGAATATTCCAACAACTAACTATCAGGAAATTGGTAAAGAAGTCAACCGAGTGAGTTCCGACAAAATCAAGTACCGTAAAACGGGGTAAATAGAGACACTTTGTACCCTTCACGACTATGTATCTTCATACCTGCACAACATAATTCAAATATGAATGGCTTGAAACGTTTCTATCGTCCTACTACACATTCATGACAATATTTTCAAATGTTCACTATCGTTATTAAGACACAGTCAATTATGTTCGATGTCTCTATTCACATTGAAATGGGGTGAAAAGAGACGAGAGAGGATAAATAGGAACTTGGCAGGTGAATAGAGACAAAACAACAGATTGTAATGATTGGAATAAATGAACCTCTATTCTATATGAGTTTCTATTTACTCCGTTTTGCGGTAGTTATTAACTAAAAAAATCTCTTCCATGCTGAGCCGATTAACGAATATTCCAACAAATAAGATTTAAAATATTGATTCATCAGTGTCTGTGCTAAATATACTCATGGAGGTTATCAGATCAGATAATGCACACCTCTTTGAATTAAAAAATCTTGCCCGTGATAGTTTTAAAAATCAATAGTTTTAACACCTCAACTCTATTTATTTTTTTAATAGAAATTTGCAACACACCGCAATCAAGGATCTCAGCGTGTGATACGCTAGCAGTCAATAGGTTAAAATCATTCAAATAGCACTGAGGAAAAATAATGGATCGATGCTCAATTTTTCATCATTTAATTTTCGTGCAATGAAAGAGAAGTTTACTATGGGTCAAAAAGTAAGGATGTACAGACATCGAACTTAAACACGTTTGTTTCAATTTTGGCCAGTCATTTAGTTGGTTTGATTTTGTCATTCGATAGATAGTATTATAGTCATTATAAAGCATTGTATATAAATAGTAAAAAAAATATTGGATACTTAGTAAAGTTGTGCTAAAGTTCAATTCTTGTTTTTGTCTCTATTCACCCCATTTTACGGTATCAAGTGATACCGTATCTATTTATCACCTCAGTCTATGAGTTTAAGTCGATATCAGGAAGTAAATTTAGTTCAATTACTCTATATTGAAATCTATAGCGATTCAATATAGAGTAATTTTTAAGTTTTTAAAAGCGACATTTCGGCGCGGTGTCTTCTTGGATGTATACGCACAGCCGTCTCACTCTAAATATAGCTGACTCTTTTACCCCCTGACTGCGTAAGATACGTGGTATTTCACGCAGCCTCCACTGGACCGGAAACAAATGGTAAGGCTAGCGCATCTTGAGACGGGATGCTGCGCTGTTCAGATCGCGATCGGAGAGACACAGTCCGCTAAGAACGGACAGTGAGGCGCAGATAAGGGCCTGTTTTATTTTCCAAAGGCAGTCAAAGTTACAGAGAGATTAGGGAGACTTGAGTGTGGACCAGTCGGATAAATCTTGCAGAGGGTCGAGGATACTACCTTCCGTGTGAGTCCCGAGGGTCGCCTTAAAGCTACTAATACTCTCTCTAACATTATAAAATTCTGATATCGCCTTTGTCAAGGCGAGAAGGTAATCGAATGGTTCCTTGCATTTGTAAACTAACTTCTGTGTCGTATTAATTCTATATGTGTAATTGTGTTAAATTGTAAACTACGTGTATAATTAGTGTAATTGTCTAAATAATTAATTAAATTGTGCGAGTGCTAGTCGCACTTGTTTTACCCTTTGAGATTGTTTTTAAATTCAGAGCATCCTTCTTTCTCCTCCTCCGAGTCCTAATTTCCTCTCCCCGAGTGTCCGGACGAGAGGCTTTCCCTCATTTACGAGAGAGCTGAGATCGAGGTCGTCTCACAAGTAATCATATAAATGTGGGTCCACCTATAATCGGACTGTTTTACGTACGCCACTGATATCTACATACACCTCCTCTGCGGCGTCTTCAGACAGTGTTAGAAAAAGTAATATATTGCGGTGTGCTAATGATGCCCGGAGCGCGGTTACGAGATGTTCTTGCAATGGCTGCCCGCCGACGTAACAGTCCGGCCGTAAATTTCGCGGCGTTTACGAAAATCGGGCGACGTCAGACGTCAGTTTGCGCCGGGTAATGAATAGGTCCGGTCGACTTGGCCACGGTCGTGCTAGTTTACGCGCTATCCGCCGACGCCAGCGCCGCGGGGGTGACATTTCCGAACGTGCTATTTTTAAAAAAAGTAACGTGCTACAATGTGTTCGCATATCGATGTGTTTACAATCCGTTTGCATGAAAGTAAATACTATTTTTTTTAAATGTGTGCAAGTGAAATACTCAAAACAAAAACAATTAGCATCTAATTATTAAAACGATTTCATTAATACGTTCAACCATTCAAATTATAAAATATTTAAAAATAATTACCTTCGAAGAAAGCTGTTAATAGACCAATTTAAATTTAGAAGCTTGATAATTTCCTAGTTTCAAGTACACGAAATAAGCACTGTCATTTGATTTAGATTTTTAAATCTATGTCAACGATCATTCAGATTTCTTTCTGAAATCTATTTATAAAAACAACGCACAATTTTCGGTTTCAAATATGTGTGGTTCGCTTCATTTCTTATGTTTTGTTCATTATGCGAATTCAATTGTGATATTTCACTATCATTAACAAATTTAATTCAACGATATGTAAAGCTAAGATTCAGTATTTGTCTCAAAGTTAGTTGGCTGATTCAATTCTGATTAAAATATGATGAGCAACTTACGAAACCCTTCCGGTTTTACAGGTGTATTTGTTAGAGTGAAACTGTATTCTCAGTGAAAATATATTCTCCTCCAAGCTGTCATTGAAATTAAATTTGACCGCCCTATCTTCAGCCCTGTGTTTGTCTGTGTTTTTCTTTGGTTCTCTTTATATGAAAGGGACTACTTGCTGATTTTGTTTCATTAAAGCAAACCAAAATTTTAGGCCGGCAAATCATCGACTTGGGCCAATAATTTCAATGATCGTGACCATTGAAATCATGTTGTCATACAAATCTATTACTCGATACATTTTCACTGAGAATACAGTTTCACTGTAACATATTCATGCTTTAGTTACGCCACCGTTTCAAACCGTTGATATAATTTGAACTCGGTTTCCATTTTATAAATTTGTATGTATTGCCGTATAAAAATAGTGGGACACCACACATGCAATACAAGTGTGTCAAAATGTGTCTTATTATATCATAGGTTATTAATAATTTATGTACACAACTTTTTTACGAATTCATTCTGTATACAATAGTTCCAATGTAAATACACGTCATTTGGTTTTTTTAGACAATTTTATCTGAAAAATATTCGTAAATGATGTTAAATATAGGCAACCAAAAAATTGCATAGACGTCACAATTCTCTCAATAAAAAGATAATAATTCGAATACGGTGAGAAAAATAACAATGTATTTTAATTCTACAAAAAAATATTTTATATATTTGTTGATAGGCATAGATATATATTTCGGCTTCGCCACCATCGTCAGAACTTGTTCGTAGTAGAAGATCGTTGGCCAAAATAGCTATATAAAATACTTTCTGTAGAATGAAAATTCATTGTTATTTTTCTCACCGTATAACAATGGAGTTCTACCAAGTAAATGCCAACTCAATCAATAATTATTTGACGTACAACTACGTTTTAGAAGATGAAATCAAAACTTAGATGATGTCTCAAATGGAGACGAAACACGTGTCACGCAATAGTAAAAAAAAAAAAAAAACAGTTGAATGATGAAGTTATGAATTTTAAGCTATAACTAAACTTCCATAGACTTACCGAAAATTTTAACATAGTAACGTTTTTCATTTGAATATAATAATAATATTAAGGTTACGACCGAAGAAAAATGTACCGTAAATTAATAGTTAGCTATTTTTTGTAACGAAATGTGAAAATAGAGGAATGAGTGGGAGGGGGTCACCGAATATGCATTCCCAATCAGTCAATTTTTGTCATTTTTGATCATCAATAAACTAAATGCTTTCAGTCTGACAATTGTAAAGAATTTAATTGAAGTTAAGTAATTAACGACACAATTGTAAATATCACCAAATAACGTTAATATGCCATAATATAATATAATTGGTGTGTTCTTTTTTTAAATAAACTCACGAATTGAAAGATTAAAAAAAAAACAAAAGAGCGTCAGTAAAGATGCGAAAGGTCCTCGTTTGTTTTGAGCACGTTATTTTAATCCAATTATGCTATCACTGGTTTTCTGCTTTCCGTACTTCTTTGAAGTATGCTTTGTAAAACAAAACAAATGAATATATTATTATGAACACATTCATTTGTTTTTGAAAATTTAAAAGCAGTAAATTTTGTATGTAGCGTGAAAATATGTACTTCAAGTATCATTATAAATATAAATGCAGTATGATGTGTGGCAGTGCTTGTAAATGTTTTTGACGTCAGTGTGCAACAAAGAATATTTTTACATTTATTACTATAAATGTGTCGCTTCTTTTGACGATATAAATTGAATCGAATAGTTTTATCAAAATACTAGTGTTCGAACCCGGCTTCGCTCGGACCAGTTTGGGGTTATGTTCACCTCGGCGCGTAAATTCAGACGGGCCAAGTTGAAACAACTTTTTTCAAAATTCAAAAGTCTAGGTCAATTAAAATGGAATTAAAATGAACATTTCAGACTGGCATTGACATTTCACAGCCCCTTTCATATATTGACAGCCCCATTCTCGCCCATTAAAATGACCAAATTCAAGGAAAAAATCTAATTTGCTGTCAAATAATACCTTCACGTAAATAAAAACATTATTATATTAATAAAAGCCGGGAAAAGTTCAGTAGAAAACTTATTTATTACATTTTGACTAAATGTTTTCGCCGATAAAAAAATCAAACATATTTTCTTTCATATTCGTTTTTATGGCAACTTAATGACCAACAATGCAAAAGGGAATTACAGACCCACAGACATACATACGCCGTTTCGGTTTTATATATGTACTACTCGATACACACACACATTGATAACGAAATCGTGAGAATTGATGAGAATAATAATGGTCTCTGTTTAACCCTCCAAGGACGAGCGTGACCATACGGTCACAGTGAAACCTATTGTCTATTTGTCCCTATTTTCATCTTTTTTCTATCTGAACATCGTATCTATCACTCAGTTTCGGTCAAATAGAGTCTTTTTAACCCTTTTTAACCGAAACTGAGTGGTAGATACGATGTTCAGACAGAAAAAAGATGGAAATAGGGACAAATAGACAATAGGTTTCACCGTGACCGTATGGTCACGCTCGTCCTTGGAGGGTTTTAAGGCATATCCAATCAATAAAGTAGACCGTTAATGGGGTAACAAACCTTTAATCAAAATTCAAACGATTCAAATTTGAAATATTGAAATTAAATCAAGCACCTTCAGTCGAGATTCTTAATTACAACTTCAGTCCTGGTCATTAATGAAAAATTGTATACAAATAGTTTATTTTTATTAAGCTTATAGAGACTTTGTTTGACATTGTTCGCAGCACGTCTTTTTGGAATCTTTGATTTTATGATTCATGTTAAATTTAACATTTTGAATATATAATGACCAATGATAAACCATGGAGCAGGTACACGGTGATGTTTAACGTTTACGCAAGTCAAAAAATATATTTTTACAAGAAGTTACTTAACAATCAGCCGCAGGCTGTTAATTCGTTTTTAATGGAAACATTAAATTCATTTTAATGCATCACCTCAAATATTCATTACGGGACGAAAATTCTATTAATAATCCAATTCCAAGTTGGTCAATAATAATCTACGCTGAGTTATGAAAGATATTAACATACCCACTTTGTGATTAACCTTTCCGAAGTGATAGTTGAATTTAAATTTGAATTGTTTGAATTTTGTACTTTTCCATGAGCATTGTCGCTAACGACCCGGGTTTCGCCTTACGGCATCTTTAGGCATTCCAAGTGAAAGGATATACTTGAACTGACGCGTAGTAAACAGTTTGTATCGTTTATATACAAAAATAGAAGTAGATCACTAAGTAAGATTGCTATTAAAATGCAAGTAGCGAAAATTGAATGCAAACAAGTTTCAATGAATTAAGTGGGTTTGCTATAATTATAGGGATTTTCGAAAATACTAAAGACTAAATAATAACATAGGAATACCTAAAATAATTCTAGGGTTTTATCCAACCTATTATTAATGAGTTGATTGATTTCAAGTCTTTGAATTAATATTTAATGATAGTAAGTGCTTGAATAATTAATAAATGACAGTTATTTAAAAGGGTACAACAATGGTGAACATGTTAATTGAAGTTGATCGTTTAAAATTGGCAAACCGTTAAGTTGAGCTCGATTAATTTCCAGAATTTCTTGTTAAAATAATTTAAATTCACCCCTGTTAGTATGTAACAAATCAATCAAAATTAAACGTGAATTTAACGTTGAATGGTTATGAAAATAAAAAAACCGACGCCAAAATGAAGCGCTTTAAAATACCAAAAATTGAAGAGACTGATAGTGATTATAAACTTTGGGGATTGAGTATACCGAAACTGCAGAACGGACACGTCCCGCATTTGAATAAACGGGACAAGTCCCGCAGGAGTGTGTCCGATAAAGACGACCTGGCAAAACCGAAGGTGATTCACAATAGCCCGGTGATTAATGAGCCCGAACACAACGACGCTGCCAACGAACAATTAGACGACAATCGGCATTTAACAGCCACGGAAATCAACAGACGTGAGATTAGCATCGCGAAAGAAAAAATAGACGAGGATAATTCGACGCCGGAAAACGGCTCCCCATCCGAACACTTCACGGATATCGTGTTTTCCTTTTTCTCGAGTACTGACCAGAGGTACGTTGTGCATAGGCCCGACGGCGAATATGTAGACGTTGATCGTACGTCACAGAGGAAGTCCGGAAGTGAAACAGGAAATGAATACGAGATAATGAACGCTACTCCAAAACTGTTGAGCTATACAGCTGCCCCAGATATGGATAAGTACGATAAGAATGACAACAGAAACAATATGAAGTCATCTAAATTGCACAAGTCTGAATTGAAATTCTACGTGAGTGCTACGTCGTTGAAAGATAACGAAGCGGATACGACTTATGATCTTCCAGTAGCGAATGGGCATCGCGAAGTGGATAGCTCTATTTACACCACCCACAATAAGAGTCTGAATGATCTCACAGTGTCAGAGAGTAACGAAGCGCCTAAATATCAAAACTCAGCCAGTCTAGATAACCTCAGTCAGGTTTGCAACTTTTCGCTAAAAAACACCGACTCTAAACGGTCGATCGCATCGCTACCGGAATTGGATACTTTCAATAAGAAGGCCAGGGACTTTTTACACAATCCATTCATGTTTCCGAAGATTTCAACTACGCCGAAGTCTTCGGTGCGGAGTGAGTATTCCAGTTACTTCGACAACAGCCAACGAGCAACACGTTTGAAGAATCGTATATCGGCTTTGTACTCAGCTCACAAGGGGTTCAAAGGTAAAAAGAGACTCTCGAAAGCGTGGTTTGGGATCAAAGAGTGGTTCGAAATGGAGCGTAATAAAATGGATAAAGTGATTCATAAGCATTCGCAGAAAAAGAACAATAAGTCATCAGGTGATGACTATCCTGATTCAGAGTTCAGCGATTACGAAGACGTAGCTGATGGATCAGTGGACTCTTTCGGAAAAGATGAAGTTTTCAGCGTAAAAAGTGACGCAACGTGCAAGTCGAAGAAGTTTAATTTGAGTGACGAAACCAAATTAAAACGGAAGGGCGTGAAAAGTTTAAGTGTTTGCAACAGTGAAGGTACGTTGAACAATGACGGTGAAGTGATATACGAGAACGGCAGGGTGACGGGCACGAATCTAAGGCACAGCCGCTCCCAGCCGTCCGTTAGGGATATCAGTGGGCCAGTTCTAGTCAAAATAAACTGTGAGGATGTTGAGCAGGGCCAGGAGAACTCATTCGGTTACAGCCCTGAGGATAGTGACTTTCTGACTGTGACTTCCATTTCACCAGACTGTGAATCGGCGAGGAGTGAGTGCGGGGATACGACTGCTGATAGTCAATTGGATGCTACCATATCAAACGTAAGATAAAATTATAATATTTATATCTGTAATGCGAACTAAATCACAGATACATACTTACACACAATAAAATTTAAAGTAACTTTGATTATTCCACGTATTGTGTTACTAATTGTGACACGTGTTTCACCTCTTTCAGAGACATCGTCTGACTTACTGTCGCAAAGTTTGCTTAAATAATAAAGCAAGTTGATTCTAATATTTTAAAATGACAAAATCACAAAATGGAGTTTGGTATTTTTCCTTTTTACGGAAGCAAGGGGTATAGGATCAAAGCACAAATTAGTAACACAATACGTGGAATAATCAAAGTGATTTTAAATTTTATATTAAAATGAGTTTCCACAAAGTTACCGCCGAATCACTTAATTTAACACATTGATAACATGTTTACAGGTTGCACTATTAAAATTTATAATAATACTTGTCTAGACATTTTTTATTCATTAAAATAGAAAGGAAACTATTTTTGATTGCCACACTGAAAATTTCTTACAGAAATGTATAAAAAGAATATTATGCCATGACCTGCTTTTGATTAATCATAATTAAGAACTATATTTCGTTAGAGATTTTTTATAAGAGCTAAGTTGTAATCTAAAGAAAACAAAGTTCAATTATCCTTATCAATGAATAAAATCAAGTAAAATTTGTGATATATTTTTTATTAAACCAGATATTGAGTTGACAAGTGAAGTTCTTTGGTTCGAAGCCGACTTGAGAGTGGATCGATTGTTTGGGCACCGAGGGGTGCGAAATGTGTCCTTATGGTGGAGAGGGTTCAGAAGAAATTTTTGAGAATTCTCTATTTGAGGACATATGGGTACTAACCATGGCTTTATCCAACCGACTTTCTCTTAGGGATGCTCACTTTCAATAGTTTGAATGCTCGAAGAAAAATGTACTTGGCATTATATTTCTTTCGGCTTATCCGAGGCCAAAATGAGAATTCTTCCATTCTTGAAAATGTTAAAATGAATGTTCCTGATAATTTTTTGAGGAATCGTGAACATGAGTTGTTTGTTATTCCAAGGAGTAGAATCAGTCTGCCAATGGGAATGCCACTGGGAAGAGCTTTAACAATTTTAAACGGCATTGCTTCGAATGTCGACATATTTCATATTGACGTGAGCGAGTTCAGACGAATACTATATTTTATGAATAAAAATTGGTTTTGTCGGAACTCTCTCGGTTGGCATTTTTAAAATTTCTAATGTGATTTTATATTTTTTTTCTCTCTGTTCATATGGCTACAATTTGTGATTTTTATTATGTGTTTACAAGTATGAATGTATATGTAAATAAATTTGTCAAATGCATGGCGTATTGGCGTACGCTGTAATGCCATGATATGTATTTTTTTATGAATAAATAAATAAAATAATAAATAAAACTGAAAAAACATTGATTGTTCCTGTTAATTGCCCGCTAGAAATCTTAATGTGGGTACTTAAAATGTATGCATTCGGTTGACGGTAAAATTCCATTTTTATTAATGCTTGTTAAAATACCTATGATGTTGATTGTGTTGTTTGTAAAACATTCGAAACACAGGTTAAACTTAGTTATCACCAATCATCTTAATTGCGATGACAGTCGATTCTTGGCGAAAAGACATTATATTTCTTGAAATAAAAACACAATTTGAGGTTATTTTTTACTAGTTTTTGTACGTGGAATGGTACATCAGAAAGTTGATGTTGGAATCTCCAAATTGTGGTCTGTGGTTGATATTCTGACACAGTATACGCGCGTTTAAGTCAACCGGAGTGTACCGGCGCGGCGGTCCGGTTCATAAAAACAGCGAAGAGTAGCGCACTGGTACGTAAAAAACGAAACTTCCGTTCCGGTTCGCAAATTGTCAAAAAATAGTGCTAGATTGATGATTTTGTCAACAGCAAGAAACGTTGTATTTTCATGTTTAAGCGTCTAATTTGAGTTGAATTTGAGAGAAAGGCAAAGTAAAAAGATTAACGTTATTAAAAATAGTTAGCTTTTTGAGTACGGCGTTAAAAAACGGGGTGTAGCAAGGGCAATTAACTTACGACCATGTCTGTCAAAACTGCCATATTTATATTCCTAACTTCTCCGAAAAACAGATGTATACTGACTAAATAGCGTGTTTGAAACGCATGGAAAGTCAAAAATTAAACGATTCAACTTTGATATTGAAATTTCATCAACCACCTTCAGCCAAAATTAACGATTATACTAATAATAAGGGATGTGGAGTCGGAGTCGGATTCGGAGCCGTGGAGTCGGAGGTTTTTGGCGCTAGTCGGAGTCGTCGCTGGGCTTTGGCCGGAGTCGTACTCGTAGTCGGACATTTTTAAAAGTTTGAACTTTTTATTTTTGCATATAATATGTCAAATTTGATTTTTTCCTTGAATTTGGACATTTTAATGGGCGAGAATGGGGCTGTCATCAAATTAAATAAAGTTTGTGATTTTATTTTAACTCTATTTTGGATGTTAGATTTTGTGATATAATTATGTATATAACATTAAATAATTATTGGTCGCTTAGTCTGAGCGACGCCGGGTAGGAATACTAGTGTTTTTATAATTCTTTATTTTGTCTGTTCGATCAATCACCGAAATATTATATATTCTCCGATCAATTAAACAAAAATTTTTGAACAAGAGAATAACTAATACAATAAACGGAATTTGAATTGTGCCGAATGTAATCATTGTATCGGTTTTTGCAGCACTAATATTGGTGTCAGAACTGGTCAAGTGTATTATAATGTCATGGTGACACAATAGAGAATAAACAATAGAATTGCTGATTACATTAATGCTCCAGCAGTGGCTTTTTTTTACAATAATTACTATGCCGGAAGAAAAAATTACTAAGACACTGCAACGTGTCGGTGTTAGACGACATTATGTTCAAAGCATCAAGCACCTCCAGTCCTAATCCCAAATTACTTGTATTTTATATAAAAAAAAAAACTTTGATTATTCCACGTATTGTGTTACTAGTTACGAAGATGCCTTGGAAAATGGAAACACGTGTCACAATTAGTAACACAATACGTGAATAATCAAAGTTACCGCCGAATCCATCGAAAGTTGTTCTACATAAGTGATCCAAACTATTTACTTAGCGTCAGTTCAAGTACATTCGTGCACTTGAAATGCTTTTTTTATTACGTTGTTTTTGATTATGCCTTAATTTTTTTTCGTTTCTCACAACCCGGGTTTCACCTTTCGGTATTTTCAGGCAAGTCAAGTGCACCGAACCGACACAGTAAATTTTCCAGAGTCAGTTCAATCGAATTTCCTGAACATGCCGAATGGCGAAACTAGGGTCTTTCTCGACAAAACTCATAGAAAATTACAAAATTCAAACGATTCAAGTTTGATATTGAAATTCCATCAAGCACCTCCAGTAGAAATCCTAAATTACTTGTATTGCTAAATATAAGTGATTCAAACTAAATTACTTACCGTCAGTTCATTTATATTCATTCGTGCACTTGAAATGCGCTTTTTTATTACGTTGTTTTTTATTATGCCTTAAATTTTTTTCGTTTCTATCAACCCGGGTTTCGTCTATCGGTATTTTCAGACTACTACCCAGTCAATTATATTGTTTATTTGAGTGTGAGTTCTTTATTATTACTTCATATTAGTATCTTTTTAAAACACTGTACAAATGTATTCTTTTTTTTTAACCTACCTAATGTCTGAACCAATCTGCAATTATTATAATTGATAGAGTAGCATCGTCATTAGAGTTCGCTTAAGCCTTGCTCCACTTAACTATCAGAAGTTTGCAGGTTCAAATTATTGCTACGTAAAGCATTACATGTTCATTTTGAGTTTAAGTTGGTTTGTGAGACCGTTTCTTGTCAAATTAATCTCGGGTGAATTTCATTAACTTTTGTTAAGATGATTTCAACTAAGTAAAAAGTTAAATAATGTACGACAAATTCATTGTTCATGATTTTTTTTTTTAAATATGTTAATATGATATTTTTCCCCATATCCGCTCCCTATTCGGAGCATATGGCCGCCACACGGTGCCTCCAGGATTCTCTAACACCCGCCAACTTCCTCGCTTCTTCCCAGGTCATCCCGGCGTCCCGTAATTCCCCTGAGTACATCCTATGGATGGTCATCAAATGCCTTCCGGGGCGTCGGGATCCGTCAGGTTGATAGAAGAGGCAGGCAGGATTCAGGCTCCCCTAGGTTATCGGCAGCACATGTCCAAGCCAGGTCCATCGTCACCTTTTTATTTTGGACGTTATAAAGGGCTGGTTTGTCCGCTCTCTTACCTCCGTGTTCCTGACAAAGTCAAACCACCGTACTCCTAATATTCGCCGGCTTATATGATGTAATAATTATTAATTAATGAAAGGTCAATTCAATAATAATAGCTCGGATAAAACCCTACATTTATTTTAGATATTCCTATGTTATCACCTGATTATTTGCGATATAAAATTCGAAAATTCCGATAATTATAAATGATCCACTTAATTCATTGAAACTCAAAATTTCGCTAATTCATGTTTTAATAGCAATTTAACTTAGTGATATACTTTTATTTTTGTATATAAACCAGGGCTGTGGAGTCGGGGCTTTTTGCCCGGAGTCGGAGTCGGTGCGGTGATTTGACCGGAGTCGTACTCGGAGTCGGAAATTTTGAAAAGTTTGAACTTTTTATTTTTGCATATAATATGTCAAATTTGACCATTGGTCGGATTGGTAGGGTTTATATTTAATTGAATACATATAAATAGGAAAATTAGGCAAAAAAAGGGACGATATTCAACTTTTTTAGTCGGAGTCGGAGTCGAACTTTCTTTTGCCGACTCCACAGCCCTGATATAAACGATACAAACTGTTTATTACGCGTCAGTTCGAGTACATCCTTGCACTTTAAATGTCCGAATATGTCGAAATTCGAAACTCGGGTCATTAGCGACAAAACTCATGGAAAAGTACAAAATTCAAACGATTCAAATTTGAAACTATTTATGATTGTCATGCAATGCAATGTCTTATCATTTTACAATGCAAGGCAACTTGGTTAATTACTTTGCAATTATTAAATAATTAATTAAAAAAGAAACGATTTTAAACGACCGATAAACATATTAACGTCAACGCAAATGGTTTCTAATTTCTCAAATCGTTTTGATAACGATTCACAAAATTAAATTGTCTACATATTATATGAAATATGACGAGAAAAATAGTCAATGTACCTTATTTGATTTGACATGACGTATATCAAATTTTTATGAAGCAACAGGGTCGTATTGAGGCGCACGGCCGCCCACTTGCAATATTAATTATTACAAAAAATGAATCTTTTTTTTTACACATCCTACAATGTTTTGTGTTTTCGATTTATTTTGTTTATATTTGAATAATCAGTTTGAAAATTTTGAAGGAGGTAGGAAACTTTTTATGTTTATATAAACATATGTCGTTTATTTTTACCAGCGGTGATTTTATGTTTGCAATCATGTGTCCCTGCAAATGCAAATGTTTCATTTGAGTGTCTGAAAGATGCAACATGTAATTATTGTAAAAGTTGCGTGTATATACTTGTTTAAATTGTGAAATTATGGACATTCTCCTGTCTTTTTTGATGCGTACCTTGAACTAACTTTGATGATACATAACTGGTCTACTAAAAAAATACCGAGCATCAAAATTAAGCGGTTAGAAAACAAAGAAAAATATTCGTACAATATAAATTTTATTACAAATTAAACAGATATCATAACAGGAAAACTTAATTATCCCAAACATATCATCCCACATAAATTATCCCAAACAAAATGCAATTTATTTAATGTGAAAATCAATTAATGAGACACTTGAGCATGTTGGATTTTCCAGATTACAGAAATATTGGGTTGAATATTTGATAAAGCTATCCTAAATTTTTTGTCTAAATTCAAAATTTCCCGGTGGACGCATTCCTTTGTCATTATTTCACTGATTTTTCTGCTAGCTGACTGTGTCAGTGCACCGGTGCATCGGTGGTTAAGAACCACCGATGTTGACAATACAAATCCGAGACATGTTGCTTTAACCTTTTTACATCCAGTTTTTTTTTTTTAAATATAGCAGCAATAAGTCAATAGAATTGATTTTGTAATCCTAAGAACTTGCACAATCCACACCATGCATACATTTGACTAAAACAAATTGAGGGGCACTTGACTGGAACATGGTTTTCGTCAGCGCGATCGCGCTGCTTCTATGATTTAGCAGAAGTACTAATCAGCGCGATCGTGCTTGGACGTAAAAAGGTTGAATAAGAAGTTTTGAATATTGTGTTTGATGTGACAGTCAAAATAGGCTTTTTTTGAATTTCTCCGATGACATCAGCACGCTTACAATATGTCCACAAAGAATATGCGGCCCTGTCTCAATGCAATACAATATTATCCAACAGTATTGGATGTTATTTATATGACAAATAATTGTCAGTAATATCCGGCCCAGTTTAGCCCTGAGATCGTTAATTGCATGACATACGGGCATAATTCACCAAGTCAGGTTATTAAATAACACGCCATAAATAATTTATCTCAATTTCCAAATCTCGTCGTTGCTATAAGTACATTATTCATTACACTATGATTAACTTTTGATGTCTGACGTTCATTCCCCATAATAATACATGATTCTATTTTTGGTACAATTTATGGTACAGAATAATGACGCCCATTTAGTTCGATACTTTCACTAGAAAATATGTACATCGTAATTACCCAATCGATAAATCTGACTAAATGTGGATCACATTTGTGACATAAGTCCACCATACGGTGCATCCATTATTACCACCTACCAATCGTGTTTCCTTCTGCCTCGAAATGCCGACATCATTTTGGCAAGTCCTTTGAATTTGAGTAAAGTTGCGAAACTACTTCACGGTGAGAAAAATAACAATATATTTTAATTCTACAGAAATTATTTTATATGTTCGTTGATTTCGGCTTACGATAGATATCAGATAATAACATAGGAATATCTAGGGTTTTATCCGACCTATTATTAATGAGTTGATTGATTGCAAGTCTTTGAATTAATATTTAATGATAGCAAGTGCTTGAATTATAAAAAAATGACAATTATTTAAAAGGGTACAACAATGGTGAGCTGGGTAGCTGAAGTTGCTCGTTCAAAATTGGCTACCTGTTAATCTGAGCTCGATTAATTTTCAAGATTTATTGGTAAAATAATTTAAATTCGCCCCTGTTAGTATGTAACAAATCAACGCCCGAGTCAAAATTAAACGTGTGGTTTTCAAAAAGTACAAAAATTCAAACAATTCAAATTTGATATTGAAATTCCATCAAGCACCCTCAGTCAAAATCCTTAACAGTTATACATGTTATAGTATAATACATTAGAACATAATATTCGTTTATATTATAAGCATGAAAATTTTTAAATTATGTTCATTCTAAATTATGATATTCAAAGTCATTAAATGAATAAGGCATTTTTTAGAGCAATCATCTAAATTTTAGTAAAAAAAGTCAGATGTTAAATGTGTTATTCAACCACAGATAATTCATATTTTATAGGCATTTTTTAGAATATATTATTGAATATTGACGATGTTCCGTAAAAAGAATTCGAGGTCGTATTTCAGTGTTTTTATATATACCTAAGACACTTCTTTCCACCCAATTGATAAAACCGACACTTTACTTTGAAAAGTTCTGAACTGCTCGACATCATGTTTTGAGCAAATGAGCGTTTGAAGTTTCGATTGATTTTTAATTCAATAGTAGAACAATGATAAAATAATAACTTGCAAATTACCTATTTTAAGCATATTTTTCACAACTCTTGCATTAAAAATACCAAAATGTCAAAAAATATGACAAAACTAAATTTGTTTTTCTAAAATAAATTTTAGTAAAAAATGAATGCAGATGAAGTGCAACTCTGGAATTCTGCTAACTCCGTTATTCAACCATAGATAAT
This sequence comes from Himalopsyche kuldschensis, assembly GCA_028554975.1. NCBI lineage: Eukaryota > Metazoa > Arthropoda > Insecta > Trichoptera > Rhyacophilidae > Himalopsyche > Himalopsyche kuldschensis. The sequence continues at coordinate 8,471,752 of JAHFWI010000005.1, forward strand.
TCATATTTATGATAGAGATACTAGCTTTTCCGACCAAAAGATCATTTTAGGCAAAATGTCAATTCGAACCACTTCTTCGAAGGTTTTTGGCATACACCCCCATACGCTCCCCCAAACCCCACCCCGCCAAACAACCCCCTCCCCCAAAAATTGATATCGAATTTTTACAAATTTCTCGAGTACACTTCCGCGAAACTTTCTGGCGTATACCCCACCCCCAACCCATCCACCCCCTCCCCCAATCCCCCAATCCCCCCAATTGCTGGCGTAGCAACGCGCGCAGGGTACAGCTAGTTGATTATAAAAATACAATGAGAAACAGATTCATATGTTTGCATGCAAAACATTGCAATATTCACTTATCAGAGATATTCGCTGGTATCACTGTCAGATTGAGTCGAACATAATCATTCGCCATTTCTTCTTTCAAAAATAATCGCGTTAAAACGAGTAAATCGCGTAAAAAGAGGACTGGGTGCACACTTAAAGTATTGATCACCTCGAACTATCTGAGAATTGATTATCTGGCCCTTCTCCCAAAAATGTTGTGCATCACTGTCGTTCATCAACCGCTCTTAGAAAAGTCGTAATAATATGAACAGTAATAGAGATTTTTGCAATAGTAATCAATTGAAACAGGTTTTAAAATCAAGTTCAAAAGCTCCATGCAATCCATTTTAGGTAAAACCAGCTTTCGTTTCGACCAATAATACCTTTTTACAGTCATTGCAAGATCTCAGTAATAGCAGCTAGAGACTCCAATCGAGTAACAAGTATACATTTTTCAAGTACTCGATACTGAGTCCACAGCAACAGAGAGTTTTTTTCTACTGCGGAAAAATGACAATTTACCAACTAAAATTTGAGACGTTAAATTATCTTTTATTTTTAAAAATATGTTTTATAAATTGAAACAAATGTTTTAATGAAATAAAATAAGCTTACTTTGGGTACTGTCAATACTTGCTGGAAAGGCATTATAATAAAAATAATACATTTTTAGTACTTTTCCACATAACATTTATTTGATCAGAACAACTGATAAGGAATACAATAAAACAGTGATAAAGTTAGTATGAAAAACAAGGTATGACAAACAATTGGTAAATTTGCTTAGTCGTTTTACCAATTGATTGTCATACCTTGTTTTGCATACTATGTTTTAGTAACCGGTCCTGACAAATAAGCTTATTTATTTATTTATCATCTATTTATATATTATGTTACAGTGAAACTGTATTCTCAGTAAAAATATATTCTTCTCCAAGCTGTCATTGAAATACAAATTTGACCGCCCTATCTTCAGCCCTATGTTTGTCTGTAGTTTTCTTTGGTTCTCTTTTTATGAAAGGGACTACTTGCTGATTTTGTTTCATTGAAGCAAACCAAAATTTTAGGTTGGCAAATCATCGACTTGGGCCAATAGTTTCAATAATCATGACCAGTGAAATCATGTTGTCATACAAATCTATTATTTGATTCATTTTCACTGCTAATAATATATAATTTGGTACATCTGAAACTACTCGAGTATACTTGAGTACTCGGGTATTTTAAAGTTTTACTACTCAAACTCGAGTAGTTGAGATGTCGGGTAATTGCAGTCTCTAGCTGCAACAAAACAAATAACTTTCGAGTAAAAGAAATTATGAAATTGTCTTCATCGATTAGAAAATAATAGTACTTCCGTATTTAAACAGAAAATGCAATGTTCAGAAATAATAATTTGTTTACTTATTTTAATGATTTGTTTCTTACAGCTCGGGTTTTTCTGTCGATTTATGTAATTATTGATGTATCCAGTTTGATTGCTGGCAATAGATTTTTTTAGCAATAGTTTTTTTGAATATAATATTTAATTTGAACTTTTTACGTGTCAAGACGTAATATTATTTCAGTAGCCGGGTGGTCAAAGTTTTTGGATTATTCTACTTGGTTGTGGAATCGTGATAATTATTTCTTTATCATGCTATTTATGAATTTATAGCCAAAGGTATGACTGTCTATTTAAATTTGAAGTCTTCCTCATCCATTTTACGACATCTTACTTACGACCAGTTATCGTCAAACATCTTCTGCACGCATGCTTCTCATTTAGATCGAATATGGCTCAAAAACAATTAATTATTTACTAGCTTTTAAATATTTTACGAATGTCTGCAATCAATCAAGTATATTTTTTAAATATGGAAAAAGGAAAAGAAACATTAATCTATTTTACCATAAAAAACAGTAAATAAAAAAGCACGACTCCGACTCCAACATTGACCAAAAACACGGTTTCGACTATAAAAGGTTGACCAAAAACACGAGTCCGACTAAAAAAGTGTGATTTTGTCGGCTAAGAGCCAAAATTTTTAGATGTATATATTAAATAAATCGTTCAAACCAATCAAAAGTTTTCGATAGCCAAATATATATGCATAAATATAAAATTTAAATAGTGTTTCATGATTCCAACTACGGCCAAAGCACTGCAACGACTCCGACTCCGACCAAAAAACGGCAACTACGCGACTCCGACTCTACAGCCCTGTTTAAAACTACATAATAGTAACCATTTTTTTTCCTGAAAGTCGCAAAAGTCTTGTGGCACAATAGAATGGAGGAAATTTCAATTATCCGGTCCGTCGCGCAGTGTCAACGTTGTTGGCTTGCGTGCCTGACCGCCCGGGTTCAATTCTTTTAATCGCATTTTTTCAGTCGATAAAGTCAAAGAGCGACGCATAGTAACAGCGATTAGCTAATCACTAGTCCTTGTCTAGTCCTCGTATCCTTTCCATCCCTACTCTCTTAGAAAAAGAGAGGTTGAGCAACTGGGTAACATGCAGTCATCGTAAACAGATATATGTTGAGATAAACTCCGTGAGGCGTCCATATTCTCCAAGTTGGGAACAGAAATGGTTAAAAAAAACCATTAAAAAAATATACTCACTGTAAAATGATATCGCAAGCTACCGGTATGTTTATGAGGCGATGCCCTCATAAACATTTGATATTCCTTGTACTTGTCATCTGAACCTTGTACTAAGAAAAATTCATATAAAAATTTCACTCGTTCACTCTAGCGAGAAAAGCTGTTGAAACTAAACTCAAAAGGCTTAATTTTTTATCGGTTTAACGTTGTAAAATAATTACGAAGCATAGAAGCGTGACATATTATTTTTCTTTATCGCAGAACGCCAGGAAATTACAGTAACTGCGGAATAGATATGGAAATGCAAACGATCGCAAATATGGTGTGGTGTATTCACGATAAAAGTGTTTACATTTTACTCTATCAAAATGTAAAACAGTCATTCCCAAAGTGGCTGTGGCCGCATTAGGTACATTAGCGGTCCTACAGAAATGTCCGGTGGCCGCACCAAGTTTTTGTGTCGAATCTTTTTTGTAAAAAAGACCTAAACATGTATGTGTTTGAGTTTTTGCTAACTTGCAATTCTTGATGTGCAATACAATGCCTACGAAATATTTAATTTTCAGTGAATTTGTTGACAGAATTAACTTATAAAAACACATTTTTATTAACTATCAAATAAACTATGAAGCTGTTGGTGGCCACAGCAAAATCCTCTGGTGGGCGCTGATGAGAACCACTGGTCTATATCCCTAACGGTCGATTCTGACCTGCGCGAGGTCTACGTCAATTAACAATGAATGTGGGGTTTATGAGATGTAAATAAATGGGGGTCCAAGATAGATTTAAGTTTAAGCCTGATTGAATTGAAGCCCGTACCGGGAATCGAACCCGGTCCGTGGTGAAGTGGTCAACGTCATTGGCCACCGTGTCGTACGAGTAGATCTTTTCAGTCGATAAATTGATTCTGCTCAGTGGCAATGGCTGTTTGTGTGTTTAAAAATCACTTCCAACCTTTCCGATCCTCAAAGTGCGACGCATAGTCACAGTGATTAGCTTGCAACTAGTCCTGTTCTAGTCTAAAGTAACCCCTATGAAAGTGGGACGGTTAAGATTCAAAAAAATAAAAATGATGAATTTGTAAAAAAAAAATAAGGTGGTCTACCGAAAACTGAATAAATCGGCAATGGGACAAAAAGTTTGGGACCTCTGATGTTAAGGCACACATACCATAAACTATCATTATAGTTGATACTTACTCGAATAGTTTTTCTATGGTGTCTTTTCCCTAACCATAGATACATAATAGTGTCATAGATATTATCATCGACAAAAGAACGCTACCAAATCTGCACTTATTATTGCCGCTAAGCACGTGAGGCATTCATCGCGTGCTACACTCTGACTTCTTTAACAGTTCACTCGAGTGTGCGGCAGCCGTTGATACTAAATAAATTTTCTCCCCAATGACTTAAGAATCCACCTACCGCATGACATTCTCACAGCGCTACTCTTTCAGTCTATATCAAATTAGGGAATATAGAAAATTAATTGTGAACTCTGGCAATCTTTTTTTTCTGTTACCTTCATTCAGGAAATGTCACTTTTAAGGTGTTCACTGTCAATACTCTATGGAATGGCATTGTAATAAAAATAGTAACACATTCTAGTACTTATTCCTCTAAAATTTATTCTGTTACCTGTTCGCTCTTGGCGAGATTGATTTTCACTTTTAAGGTGTTCACTGTCAATATTTTAATTGAGTCTATATTACAAATATTCATTTTTAGTACTTATTCCGCTAAAATTTATTGGACCAGGACGGCGTTTTCGTCTCTTGGCGTTCGGAAGTTTTGAAAAGTTTGAAAGCATTTAATATGTCAAATTTGGTCTTCAATATTAAATGAATAGGAAATTAGGGGAAAAATAGGATATTACCTTTTTTTTTGCGTGGTTTTGGTAAATGCTTGAGTCGGACTTTTTCAACGACTCCACAGCCCTGGTTGTAATACCAATTGTTTGTCTTACCTTGTAATTCTTACTAACTTTTCCTAACTATCACTGTTTCGTTGTATTTCTTATCAGTTTACAATGCTCGTACTAATAACGTGGAATATGTACTAATAATGTTATTATTTTTATGAATATGTAATGTATTATTTAAATTATTAATGTCCTCGTTTTACTTTTTTGTAAAACATATTTGAATTTTAGTGTACCCTAGTAATGTTGCAATATTTTTTAGCTATAGATAGATGCGAGTGCTTCGTTTGGTCTTAGTATTTTCTTTTACGCACCAATGCACAATATTTTCATGTGATAGCTAATAGTAAACTTTTAATACTTTTTTATTTCTCTGCCAAAGCCAGATGTTATGACATGAACGTTGCATTTTATTAATGAAGTACACAGACAATAATTATTTTCTTCACGCCACTTGAATGCAACTTCCATGCGATTTGCCATATGCCGTTTGATCAACAACAAAAGAACATATTCTACAGTTCTTTCTTGGCTGTGTGTCGTTAAAAAACTACTAACTCCAACTCAGAAATCATTCAAGACTTCAATCGTGAAATTAAGAATATATGGTCATGTTACGCATTAGTTGGGGAAGGAGATATGTAGTTTGCTTAGTGAGAACGGAGTTATATGCGTGTCCCACTGTGATGCTACCTCAAGTGAATTACCAAATCTGTAAATCCAACCATTGATTATGGTGCACTTCGCTATCGGATTACACTGATGTATGATAATAGTTTTCAACATATGAATAATAACTTTCATAAATAATGGATTTGAGATACCGATCCATATTTTACTTTTCGGTTGCGTTAAATATTTTTGCCATAATGAGGAATATAAACATCTACGTTATAAGTTTGACTCTTGGGAAATGCGTTGTGTTATATCCAGCGGACCGTAATAAATCAGCTTTATTCATACCATACAATATATTTTAATCGGGATACTGATTTTTTTCCTTACCACGAAATTTATACTTTGGAGTGACCGACTCATTTTTCAAGATAGCTGTAGCTAAAATCTATTCGTTTATTTTTTTACCTAGAGAATAATAAAGCGAACAAGTTGTGGTGCTGGTCTTTGTCCGTAAATTATAATTCGTAATTATTTTAATTTGCTAATGCTTTTTATTTTACCCACATAAGCTGACTTGTTTTAGAGATTATAATTATTTTTATAAGAGCTACAAGTCGCGCGGATATTCCGTAAAAATTGCACGGGCGTTTAAAGGTTAAACAAACATCTCTGGCTCAGAGGTAAAATATCGCACGTGACAGTGGACAAATTGTTCAGAAGAGCTAAAATTTGTATTTTTTCAGAAGTTTTTGATTAAGTTCCCACATGATCACCATAAAACAAATTATATGTCATAGGATTGTTCTTTTATTTTCCAATATTTTTAATGCTAATGTTTTTAGGGCATACAATAATATACATATGTTTGAATAATTTTGATTGCACACAATCTATAAAGTTAATTTCTCTTGGAATGGACATGGAATATTTAGCCACTGTGTAAAATTGAATTCGCTGATACGGAATATTTCAAATTGAAAATAACTAATATGTGGAAAAACGATCGCTTACTTCTGAGCCACAGATATCTCGGTATAAAATATAATGTTTTAATATTTGTAAACCTATAAACAAGACATATTCTATTATATTGGTAAATTATCTCGAATGTCATTTTAAAAGTGCAGGTGTAATACATACACTATCGATTGATAATGTTTGGTCACAATTTATATAAATAATGACGGAAACATTTGCAACAATGCTTTTTCAAATATTACATGCAGACCTTTGACTAATGACATTAAATTTATCAATTAAATGAACGACAATGCAGATTTTTAATGAGTGTGATTGATATATTTCCATCGGATTCAACGGAAAATACGTGGAAATTCATTGATTGATTAATCATCGTTGTAATACTATTTTTTTTAGTTGGTTGTCAAGTGCGGATAGATCACATGTGAAAGTTGTTTCTTTTCCAAAAACAGTTCATGTTGAATGGTCTTCATTTTATTTATTAAATTATTTAAAATTAACAAAAACGTCACACTGTAAAAGGAAGCTTCAATCTTAAAATTCGATGACTAACCGGTGTGCCAACAAATAATGATCCAAAGACAAAAAGTCGAAAGACAAAACGTCCCCGGACAAAATTTCTTCGCAACAAATTGTCCCCCGAAAAAACGCTTTGATTATAACCTAACCCAAACCTAAGTTATGGCTATGTGAGGATATGTTCAGGTGAAGTTATGTTTAGGTTTGGGTTGGGTTAGGTTATTTATTGGAAAAAATAAAATACAATAAATGCCATTACAGCTGACGCCAATGCACCATGCATTTGACAAATTTAAAAAAAATATCACATAATATATTACATCAAATTAAGGTTCTGTCATGTTATGTTAAGGTTAGGTTTAGGTGAGGTTGGTTGGGTTAGGTTTGGGTTCGACTAAACATAGAAGAGAAAGAACATGTCAAATCATCGGTTTTACTTATTTTGTAAAACCATAATATACATATTTATAACAATTGTATTATAATTTATGACAGCTTCAGTAATGATGCAATATTAAGTATAACTGTGTCACACGTTTTTTGTACAAATAAGCATTTTAATTTGATTAAAAATCTCTCAAGTTTGTATTGTGAAATTGTCACAGATTAAAAACGTTGAGTAAATAATTTAAGATTCGTTGTTTGCTGTTACAATATATGTTAACACACTATAAAACTAATCTGACTGTATTGCGCATTAGACGGCTGAATAATTAAATCATCAATATTCGTTTTCTGCAATAAAAAAGTGTTGCCAACAGTCACTTTGAAAGACGTGAAGTAATTATTCCGAATTCAAATGTAAACATTTGAATCGATTTATTTTTTTGACGCTTTAATATGTTTGTTGATCTTTTGTCGCCGTGTTCTATGAAGTTTTAATAGGATTCATTATAAATTCACTGTCTTCATGAAAACAGAAATACAAAAGATTTTGATGTCTCAAATTTCAATATCTTCTGTCAATTCTATTTTCGGTGTATATTTTTTCCTTGAAAATGGTGTATCAATGCCGAGAAAGTAGTAATCTCAATGATGAGTGCTTCAATCAAAATTTTCGCACTTTTGACACATAATCCAAGATGGCCGCCGATAAAGTGTTCCCTATTAATTAATTGCTAATGTAACATTTCTGATGGATTTTTAACAACGCAAAAACAACCATTGCCTTCGAACAGAATCATTTTATCGACTGAAAAAATCTGCTCTTACCGGGAATCGAACTGGGCGGTCCGTCATGAAAGCCAACGACGTTGACCACTGCACCACGGACCGGGAATCTTTTTACCATTTTTTTTTGAAGGGGCACCAATAAGTCTTTTTTATTTGCGACGTGATGCAGTTTGGAATCCCGTGGCTTAATTGGTGAGCTTATTTGTAAATTGTGATATTTTTAGAATCCAAGTAAATTTTCCATGCGGACCACCACAGCTGGTCATAATATTTACAACTTTGGCCCAGTTGAAATAGCCCGCACTAATTTATTATAAACATTCCCTACTAAAAGCACAGTTCATTAGCTTCTTGAAATGGGACGCGATTATGAGGCGCATGTGCACGAAGCAGGATCACGTGCTCGCACACTAGCAAGCATTTTCGTGTATCGTACGCAAGCTCTACGCATGTGTTGAATGTGCACGAGAGCAGCCGGCACATGAGACGCAAGATATCCTCTCCCGAATTCAGTAGGATGAATAAAATGTTACATTATTTTTCTCTAATTTAGTCTTTTCATTATTTTCATTGTAAAAAGTGGATCACCTCAAGATCATAATACAATCAAGATATATGCAAGAAGGTTATAAGGCATACACACACATGCAAATGGCACAAAAGAAAGATGCACACATATAAACATATGCTCAATGCGAAAGTGTTTTCAATCAAAGTGACATTAAACTTAATGATTTATAAAAAAAAATTCATCTTTCGGTATCTTCAGGCATTTCAAGTGCACGATTTAACCTGAGCTGACGATTCAAAGTCGATATTAAAAATTCCATCAACATCTTCGTTGATCTTCAATTTATGATTAATGTTCTTTTTTGTCAATGTTTTCTTAACTTGAACTATGTATACGAAAAAAAGCCGGTTTGAGTAATTATAATCTCTTCGCACAGTTTTTCAGTGTCCGCTGTTTTTTGTGATAATCCTAAGTCATGGAACCATAAAAGTATGCATGTCGGTAAAACAGATCGCGACAAGATCAACATATACATATGTACATGACAAAGTCCCAGCTGGGAAAAATCCTCAATGATACAGAGTCGTAATAGTGGTGGGTGATAGATTAAATGACTGCATTCGAGTCTTCCCTATTTATGTATGTAGCTAATCTTTTCTGATTACTGCAACTGCCATATAATTTGACGTATTCGTTATTAATGTAGATAAGTAGATCATAGTTTTAAACCAATTTAGACGTATTTATTTAGATTGCGTTATTTACATCGCTCGCGCTTACAAAACCAAGTACATGAGGCGTATAATCACATCAATATGACACTGTTAACAGACTGCGTGACGTTTAAAAGCCAATCGTTCGAAATTTAAAAAAATTTTACAGTAGACAATATTTCATATAATATTTACGAATATTGTTTATTGTATAGGTAGGTAATTTATATCTACAGTATATTTATTATGTTGTTATTTTAACACTTGTAATAAAATAAAAATAATTATAAAATGCACGTAATTGCAGTTCATTAGAAAATGTTTAAATAAGTGATGGGCATATTAAAAAACTACCTGCATGCCTGGTATCCAGGTTATAAACCACTTGCTTACACAGGAAAAACGTTTGTCGCTAATGATGACTTTAGCGACGTGGGCCATTTTTGGATGAATGGATATGTGAACAAGGAAAATTGTCGGATTTGGAGCCATTCCAGTTCATACGAGATACACCAGCACCAAATGGATCCCAAGAAAGCAGGGCTGTGGAGTCGTCAACAAAATACGACTCTGACTCCAGCATTGACCAAAACACGACTAAAAATGTTTAATTTTGTCAAGTTTTGTTATCTTACTTTCCTATTTATGAGTATTAAATTAAATATCAACCAACCAATCTGCCCAATAGCTAAATTTTACTTGTAAAAAGTTTTTCACGACTCCGAATTTCGACTCCGGCCAAAGCACCTCGGCCAAAAAATCGCGACTCCACGACTCTGACTTCGACTCCACACCCCTGCAAAAAAGTCACTGTTTCGGTTTTAGTCTGGAAGAATCATCGGTCTGTACTTCTTCCACAACGATACTAGCATTACCATAATCGTCAACGGCGAGCTACAGATCGATGACAAGCAATTTCATGTGGCCTAAACTGTATGTTATGAATATTGATAAAACGTGGTTCCAAAAGGACGGCGCTACGTGCCACATAGCACATGCCACGATGGACACTCTACACGTGGGAGCATCCTTATTGAAAGACCTTATAGTATTTTCACCAGACCAACTCTTTAAAACTTACGAGCGCATCCTGCAATCTATGACGTAAACATTTATTTTTTATCAGCTATAGGCGTGACAGAGCTAAGCGGATGTTTACAATAAGAAGCGTTGCATCTTTTACATCTTGAACATAAAAAAAGAACGAAGCTAAATTTCAAGTATGAATATACTTACGAATCTTAAACTGTAACATATTGCCTATGCAGGAGGCATCTTGAGTTACAGAAATAGAATCATTTCAAGATGTGGGTTGTTATGTTATGGGTCTTGATTTTATTAATGCAGAAATGTTTCATATTTTAGTCGACAGCTTTTTTACGCGAGTTTCGGTGTTGGCGAATTGACATTCAAGATTCATCAAACAACTTGAAAGTAAATTTGAATTTCGATGAAATTTCGTAAGTTTGTGGAAGTTCATTTCAATATAAAATTAAAAATAACTTTGATTATTTCACGTATTGTGCTTAGGGCGCCACCATCGCGTTAAAACTCTGCAATACCAATCAAAATTGTTTATTAACTAACACATTTTTATATGCAAGCTATAAATGAAACAAAATCTTCATGTAAATACATTTTTACTAAAACAATAAAACTTCGAAGGCTTTTAAATGTATCTACTATATGGAGAAAATTTTAGTTCCGAATTTGAACGTCGGTCAACTTATGATAATGGTACATCTACATATAGTCACTAAACAAAAACATCTAATGCCTTCGAACAGAATCGAATGATTCACTGAAAAAATCTGCTCGTACCGGGACTCGAACCTAGGCGGTTCGTCACGGAAACCAAAGACGTTGACCACTGCACTATGGACCGGGACAAATAAACCATTCAACTTCTTAATTAATACAGTAATTGTAAACTGTTTTCTTGTATGATGATTTTGCACTTAAAGATCAAAGTATTAACCTTTTAATAGACCGAATTAAAAAAACTGCAGACTGACTCTCTAACCGAGTTGCTTGGTTATAATTATCTCAACTCCCGCTGAGTTTATTACCAAGTGATGCAATGGAGGTGAGATGTGCGAATAAAGCATCTACAAAGCATGTGCTTACTTGAAAATAGTTCTCACAAACCAAAGCTGTGACTTTAAGATAAGTAAAACGGATATTTTTTAATAGCCATATTCTATCCCCATGTAGAATAATATATGGAACGTTATTGAATCACCCCACCAAAGAAGTTGGCTGCTCAGTCTCCTTTCTTAGAGACGGCAATGCAACATCGATGACATTATGAGAAAAGTAGAAGACACCTTCTCATTATTTATATGCACTTTGAAAGAATCGAAAACAACTCAGACGTTCATATGTCTAAATACAATTTTATCAAAATAAAAGAAACGTATCTCGATTTTTTCCACTTTTGAGCTATGAATGCTACTACATTGATACATAATTATAATATGTAGCGTTATGTGTCAAAGAAATATATTATATCAATAAGAGAAGTGAATACGAAGATATTTAAATGCGTTATTAAAACCACTTTCTTGTTCATAGCTCCACTAAACATAAAAACAACACACATTACAAAACATTACTAATTTATATTAAAAAAATAAATCAGAGAGCCAAAGCATCGCCTTTAACTTTTACCAGGCTGAGGTTGAAACAGTCGACCACCACTGCTACTTTATCTTAAATATATATCTTAATATTAGTGATACAATGTGTAAACTTTTGGTATTCTTAAATCATTGTTTTTTACATCTTTTTCAGTAAAAAAATATGATTTTGATTGACTAGTATGGATGCAATTAAATAAAAAAGAAATTAAGTCGGATTATTACTGGCCAAAAACCATTTATATTGTCGCTACCAATTGCCAGGATTAAAACTTCACTGCTCATACGCGACAAGATAACATTATCTTATCACAAACGCGCTTCCTTCAACGAACATTCCAAATCAAATAAATGCTTTTTAGATTAAAAGGTGTAGATAAGAAGTCGCATTGACAGTTTTGTAAGTCTAGTCTAGAATAAACAAGAACTCAATCAGGTTGTCTTTTTCATGCGTGACTTAAAATATTAATAATATTCAATTTTCATGTCAAAGCATAATCAATCATTTTTTTTATTGCAGTCTATGCCAATAAGGCCATACCACTGGGGTCTTTTTTAGACCCCCCTTTGGCCTACGAGTTATTTTTCAAGAACAGTCTTTCGAAGGTAAAAGATAATGAAATAACGAATTGTAACTTGTCAAAATAGGTAAAATTGATTACTGGTGAAACTTGTTTTTTTGCCTTTCCTAACAAGTAGGGTAAAATGAGTTTCTCTGTCTTTTAATACATTGCCTTTTGTACTAAACCTTCAATTTAATAAGTGATCAGGACCGATGACAATTGTTACAAGTATTTTCAACTGAAGCACAGTGTTTTATAAAAAAAACAACCAATCATTAAGACTAAATAAAGGGTATTTCAATAGGGACGCTCAAAATATGTTACTTTGTCCTGCTGAGTAGATTATTCATTGTTTAGTGGCCAAATTTGAGTCAACCAGTTTGGTAAATAATCGGCCAACACCTACCTGTACGTCATCAAAATACAATATCTGGTGAAAACATTGCTGCTGTGTGTGAAAGTGTACAGGAAAACCCAAGGCAGCTTATTTCTCCTTGTTCATAAGAACTTGGCTTTTCTGCGACTTCAACTTGGCGAATTTTGAATCGGGCCTTATGTCTGCACCCGTATAAAATCCAACTAACCAAGAAACTTCAGGTAAACGACCACAGACAACGCCCGATTGGGTTCTGGAGCAGTTGGAAGTTTACCCAAATTTATCAAAAAGGTCAACTTTAGCGACATGGCCCATTTTATAATGAATGGATATTGGCAGACATTTGATGCTATATTCCATATTTAATGCCGTAAAATATACTTACAAATGAAATTAAAATTTAGTCGAAATCTCACAAACAACTTGTTTTATTTACATTTCAAAACTAAGCGTCCTTATAAAAAAACCCTTTATAAGTGAATAGTAATTCATATTTAGTAACTTCAGGATTCCGTTTCTTTTTATACCAACACTGTAATAGCCAGTTACAAAGCATTCAAGATTTTCAAGATTAAAAGTGTTTTTATGTATTATGCGGAAAATCACATACAAACAAAATCTTCTAATTCCAGCGGTGATTTCAGTTATCTGGCTCATATCTTTTTTTACATCTTGATGTCATAAATAGAGCTATTTCGGAGACGCTCAGATGGAGTTTCAAAGTAAGACTTCATCGGTTTTTTTGTTGTTGTTGTGGAATATTTACTTGAGTTCAGATAGATTTCGTTGGATTCCTGTCGTTAATTTTTGTCTATTAAGTCACTCTAGCATTTCATTAAATAGGCCATAGAATGTAGAAACAAAATTTGAGCGCGTGCATTTTTTTTTATAGTTGCTCATTTATGAACAGCCTATTAATTTAATTGACATCTTGATTTTTGTAGGTTATAATTTTAGCATATTAGAATCAATCTTGCTTTATTACTTAAGTAACTTTTGCTATAGTAAGTCTAAAGATGCCTCTGAAAGATGCGAAACACGTGTCACGATTAGTAGCACAATACATGGAATAATCAAAGTTAGTTTACATGTAATATCAATTGACATCTATTTATTAATACAGTAAAGTTACAAAAAAGTATTTGTTTTCATTAAGACTATGTGTGTGCAAGAGTTGACAGTGATTTCAGCATCACGTCATCGTCAGAACTATTATTTAACACATGTCCACCTAACGAGGTTTATTTAAGCAGATATTTCCTACAAGACCTGATTGTTTTTAATTTTTTTAGAAAGAGTAGGGATTGAAAAGATAGCACTAGCACAGGAAAAGTGGTTAACTAATCGCTCTCGCCACGAAACTTACTATTTAAACATATATTATTTATCTCTATTTTATTTTGTTATCTTATTCGTGGATTCATACGTGTTTAGGTGCTTTTATTATATATTCTTTGGAAACTAACGTCAAAAAGAAACATAAAAATTATAAAAGATTTTTAGTACTTATTCCATATTAAACTTGTTAGATCAGGACCGGTTTCGCTCGTAGCGAGCATTCTCAGTTGATAATGCTCGCTCGCTCATTATATTATAATGCCATTCCACCGAGTATTGTCATGGATATGGATTGAATCGCAAATAAACAATTTAAAACTTGAAATTATGGTAAATGATAATATCTCGGGATCGAAAAATTGTGAATCACGAAATACCGAGATCTTAAGAAGGGTTCAGAATTTGATACTCTACTGCTGACTGAAATGCGGTAAGCATTGTGATTCAATACAGAATGGCGATCTGTTAAATCTGTTACATAAACTAAACACCAGTCTTATTAAATATATTACATAATAATTGTACAATGATTGATAGATAGATGTACACATGTAGACAGATCTCACTACATCTTTAGTTTATTGCTTTATTTTTAGTACCAACGATTATGTAAAATAACAGGTTGTGAAGAATTATTACGTTTTGTTTATTAATAAGTATTTAAAAGTGAGAGGAAAATGTAGAATAAAATTTGAATTTCAAATAGGCGAGCGTCAGTTGTTTTAAAAACAGGTCATATTACAATATAATATTGAACTTTTGACAAAACTTGTTTTTATTGGATTGGTCAATGCGATGCAAGACTTAATTATAACATTCGTTTTTTGATTTATAATGTATACTTGCTTAATTTCTAGAACCCATATGTCAAGTCCTGCTCGACAATGTAAAACTTGGATGGAAAATTATATGTAATTAAATTTTAATTATGTGTGCCTTAGTCAGTGGCGGCTCGTAGATAAGATAGCTGGGGGTGCTGCGGATGATTAAAAATGAAAAAATATTTATTTTCATTATATTTTACTATTAACATTAAAAACGACATTCATTTAGTTAAACACTTTCTAATGAGAAAACAATTAGGATAAATAAAGCTTGCATCCGGACGCAACACTGCGAGAAAGACAGTACATAAGCAAGCTTGTAATTGCTAACTCCCCTCCCCGCACCCCTGCTTCGCCTATTTTTTTAAATTAATAAAAAATGGCATTACATCATACGCCAATGCGCCAAATATTCTTAATTGTGAAAGTCATACGAGATTAACTCGATGATAAATAATGAATCAGTTGTGCACAAAATCAACGATAAATAACATACACCCAGCCAAAGATCTCTTTTTTCATTTGAAGAATCTGACCTTGCCGGGAATTGAACCCGGGCCCTGATCACTAGGACAAAGCTCTTGCCACTAGACCGCAGGGACCGACTTGAATATATTCCATCCCAAACAGTACTGCATCTTAATACACGCTTAAATAATATTGATGGTTTCAAATAATATACATAAATATACATACATACTTATATTATAATTTTACATTTTTCTCAATTCGCATGGGGGTGCTGCAGTTCCGCAGTGCGTATAGACGAGCCGTTACTGGCCTTAGTTAAAGTTTGTATCATGTCATAATGTGGTATATTTTTCAGTGTTTCGTTTTACCATGCTTATACATACACAAACCCTGTGATATCAATCAATTTTTCAAATCTATTCAGGAGTTACCGGAAGGAATAACATAATATATTCAGGAGTGCAAATGGTTAAATTTGCCGAATAAAGCAAATGAAAAATTAAAAGAAATGTTTCAAATGAGTTGCTTTTGTTTTTTAATTTACGAAGAAACTCCGCTTTAAGCACAAATTTAATCTAAAATACAAATACAGCGGTGATTCAAAAAAATTCAATCCAGGAAAAAGTTGACATTATTAAAGTTGAGCTGTTACCAGCTGTAAAATAAATTTGTGTAGTAAAATTTATCTAAATTGGTGGAATTGCCAAAAATTTAAGCTCTTCTTATTCAAAAGTCTGGACAATATCAATTACAGAAACTCATCGTGCCAAAGTTTTTTCTGTATAAATATTCAGGGCTTCATTAAGTCTTTATTATGTTTATGAGATTCTTAATAGCCCACGACACATCATTACTTTGATGTTATCATTTTTTATTAGCTTTTTATTATGAGGCTTATTCATGGTTATTGATTATTGAAAATTAATGACATGGCAGATAACAGTTATAGACCGTAAATATAAATCGAGCAAGAGCTTCCAAAAATACAGCGAAACAAGTCTTCATTACGATTGTAAATGATAGAATTAAAAATGGTTTATCATTCGGATTAAATTTAGTAAAAAATTGAAGAAGTCCATATTTATATTCCACAGTAATAGTTGAACAAAATTGAAGAATAACACATTTTGTTAAGATTAATTTACTAAGTGCTAAAGAAGGGAAGCTTCTTCCCAGCTTAACGATTATCATAACCTAACCTGACCTTACCTAACTTAACCTAACCTCACTTGAAAAAATCTAACGCGCATTTGTTTATTGCTGTTTGTTGTATTTATATTATGTGCACGTTTTACGAAATTGATTTAGGTTAAGTTCCAAATATCTACACGATTTAGTGTCAACTGATTTCAAGTGTGTATTCATAATAAAACCACATGATCATTTAATTGAAAGCCAATTAATCTAGAATCCATTGTAGGCATTTTGACTCTGATACATGAACTAAACTATCGAGCTTACGATACTGTTTGAGGTTATGTTATATTTGACAGGTCGTTTCAAAATTCGCCTTTCCCTTCCAAGTCAACTGTGATCTCACTTGATTTAAAGTAAAAAATGTTGAAAGTAAATATTGTAAGTGTATTGCGAGCAAGAGATACAAATCAATATTTAATTTAGTAGTCATTTGTCAAGTAGGGAACCTTGCTTAAAGCAGTATGAAAGGTAAATAAATAGAATGACTGGCACAATATGAACATATTTTTATAAAGATTGCTTTTATTGTGGAGTAGATCAATAAACTAGATTTCTCACGAAAAACATTTATTATATTGTATTACATTGAAAATAATATATTGTATTACATTTGAATTGTGTTCTGTTAAAATGAACTAAATTACTTATTAAAGGCATGTATTTAATGGGTCAGTAACTTATTCAAGTTTTGGTCAGTTAAATAAATAAATGGTCAGTTAAAAATCAAAATGGTCAGTTAATATTATAAACGGTTAGTTGTCATTGTATCAGTGTGAATGTGGTCAGTTATTAAATAAAACGGTCAGTAATATATTTTAATGGTTAGTTATTTATTAAAAATGGTTAGTATTTAATTTAAATAGTCAGCTATTTTTTAAAAATGATAAGTTTTAGTTTGACAGCTTGTGAATTTTTTCAAACATGGTCGTAATAGGCCAATTTATGACATGCTATTTTTATTTTAATTGAACATTTATTATTTTAACTGACCATTTATTATTTTTAACTGACCGTTTTAAGTATTTATAACTGACCATTTATCGAATTAGAAACTGACCAAATAATAAGTAGTCCTCAAAATTTGTAAACAATTTGTTTCCTTGAGATAACTGTTTTTACAAACGTAATTTTTCACACTATCTGTGTCAGCCTTCAACTTTTGCGATCGAACCTTGTAATCGATTTCTTGGCAGTTGCAGGTTGATTTTTTTATACAAATACAATCAAACAATGGCGTCTCTTCTATGTACAAAAACGTTATTTGGCGCGTGGGAATCATACATTTCAATTGTTGATATCACTTTACTTAGTCTCTAAACAATGGATCGTTAATCTAAACACGTGCCTCTTTAAATGTAATTAATATTTTGTAAAACATGCTCCTTTTGAAAATTGTTCTATTGAATAGAAATTTACACCGTGCCCGAAAAATATGACAGCTTTTTACTATTAAAAAGATGTATCTCTCGAAGATACTATTTCGGTTATGGTTTAACTGTCCGACTTTTAATTCAATGACACTAATTAAATTAGGGATATTATTTTGTATTAAATAAACTTAGTTCGACGAAAGAACATGTGAGCCCATAAGAAGTGAAGTGAACCAAATGGAATTTTTGAAAAATAATAGTTTCATTTGAGAATTTTTTTTTTATTAGCTCTCGAAATATGTTGTCTGTTATCAAAAGCAGGGTTTCGCAAATTATAATTGGCGGAACACGAATTTCTGAATAGGTGTTCCGCGAAAATTTGGAAAGGCTTTATACCCTGCAACATTTTTAAAGATCTTTGACTTCAACTTGTAAGGCGAGTGATGATCAATCTCGACTAATGTTAATGATTATGAATCTGAAAAAAAACAACCCAAACAAAAAAATAAGCAAATTTTTTCCGTTAAAATTTTCGGTCTTGCAAAGTGCACCCCAATGTCTTTATCTGAACGGATGGCAAGTCTAGTCAGTTTAAAGACAGTTCCCAAGATTGACCGAAGTGTTCAGGTTAGCGGAGTGTTCCGTTGCCGAAAATGTTTTAGAAATTCCTAGCCTATAGATATCTAGGAAAATATTTATTGCAGTTATCTGAAATATAACAAAAATCAACGGCACTTTGATTAATGATTTATGATATCAACTCGCGTGAAAACCCCAAATAAAGTAACGTTGAATGTAACTGAAAAAATTTGCAGTGCAGTGCTGTCGTTTATATTTACACTTTATTAAAACAAAAACGTCGACTGCTTTAATTTATCTGCAAGTTTATTTCCTCACGATCTTATCATATCTACAATTACCAGTTATCTAAGCTGCGTAACCTGATATTACCAAGTATTTGCTAAATTTCAATGTTACAGAGCGTACGTGGAATTTACATAACATATGAAATTATTAATCGATCGTGTATTTATAGTACTGCAATTTCGAATTCCATATTTTTATACCACCACAAAACTTGTATTGCTAATTATTTATTTTGCGGTATTCATTTCCGTTACTTACTCTTTTGGTTACTTCCCGAAGCATATCGGTATCTCGACTGGTATAACAAGTTAATCTTGTTTTAAATAACATTAAATAATATTGCATTAATATCATCTTTAATCACACTGCCTATTGAGGTGGACATCTTCAGCAGTGAACTTGGTGCTTTGTTTTTACTCTTATAATAATACTAGTATTGCTCGCTCGGACTAAGTGACCAATAATTATTTAATGTTATATCATTCGACATAATTATATCACAAAATCTAACATCCAAAATAGAGTTAAAATAAAATCACAAACTTTATTTAATTTGATGACATTTCACAGCCCCTTTCATATATTGACAGCCCCATTCTCGCCCATTAAAATGTCCAAATTCAAGGAAAAAATCTAATTTGCTGTCAAAGAAATGTCAAATAATACCTTCACGTAAATAATAAACATTATTATTAATAATAAAAGACGGGGAAAGTTCAGTAGAAGACTAATTTATTACATTTTAACTAAATGTCTTCGCCGATAAAAATTCAAGCATATTTTCTTTCATATTCGTTTTTATTGCCTACAATGCAAAAGGGAATTACAGACCCACATACATACATACGCCGTTTCGGCTTTATATATAAGATGTTTTTTTATGCACATTCTTTGTGTAATAACTTTTATGTTTTGTTATATATTATGTTCCATTTTTATTATATGTATTTGTCAAATGCATGGCACATTGGAGTTAGCTGAAATGCAATGTATATTGAGCTTTATAATCTGTGGGTGTAGGGACATACGGGCAAAACTACAAAAATGGCTGTTTTGAATTAAATATGGCATTGTCATGCTCAAATGCAGTTCTATAAAATATAAAAATATGAAACTTGTACGAAGAGCGGTTTACCAGATATTGCTCGGCTTTCCTGCAAATCCGTAAGAACAAAGTTTAACATTGAAAACTGTTTTGCCATTTGTCTCAGATCGTTGTTTTTGTAGTTTCACCCGTATGTCCCTACACCCACGAATTGGTAGCGGGTATTGGAGAACTTTTGCCGATATTAAGTTTCTACCGATGTTTGATTCCTCTCTCCTTATTTTGGCCAAGTTTAATCAAATTTAGCCTTTTTAGTATGAGCATGGTTAAACTCAAAGGAAAAAGCAAAGGGAAGCCGGTGTTAGTGAATCTTAAAGCCTTATGCTCCACACTGAGAGCAGATATGGTACAAATAGAGGAAGAAGAAGATTTGGTGACATTAGATATCATCGCACGGCCTTCTATTTCGAAAGCTCACATATATATTAAGGTGTGCCGACAAATGATTGAGAGACAAAACGTCCCCGTACAAATCATCCCCGGACAAAACCCCGGTCGCTGGACAAATTGGTTTGGGTTAGGTTATAACCAAAAATTAAAAAAAAACGGTTATTTTGTTGGGGGACATTTAGCCGTGGATACATTTATCCGGGGACGTTTTGTCATTGATCCATATACATATGTATGTGTTGTGTGTAAATACAAAATTATTGAATTAAAATAATGCATCAATAAATGGCTGTTAGAATGTGAGCCACACTGTAAAGTATAATTTAATATCTAGACAATACCGGGAAATAATGTTTTATATCAATTGTATAAAAATGATTAATAAAAGGTTGTAAGGCATGTAATGTAATTATATAAATTATAAAACGATAGAGATTGGTTTATATTTAAATAATAGAAAAAATGCAATAAATAACAGATACAAACCGAAGTGAAAGTAATTATTACAGATCGCAAATAAGACAATGGGGCCAAAAAGCAAGTGGTCATTCTAAGAGCACTATTTGTTACATTTTATCTTACAGCGGATTTTTTACAGCACGCTCTAGAAATAATAGCTTATCTCTGATAAAATAGCCAATATTGTCTATTTCAGACGTGGTCAACTTATTTGGTGTTGCTATCATTTAGAAAGTATAAGACGAAAAAGGCAATACCGGTATTATGATATTTCATAATAACCTGTCCGCTGTCCATCCCGCATATACACGGAATCAAAAGTTTGACACGGAGCGCCCACACAGCTTATATATGCATCATCCGATATTCGGAAAACAAAGTAATATTGTGTTTGATTTGTATGTTATCACTGTGCAATTAATTATGCCGTTTACAATGTGAATCATACGGTTTCATTATGAAAATTATCTCAACATATGTTTATTCACGAGTACTGCTTGCTACTTAATTGATCAACCTTTATTGTCTGAAGAAAGTAGAGATAAAAGGATAGGTCTAGGATGGGACTAGTGTAAACTAATCGTTCTCGCTATATCCAGGAAGAATTAAAATATGAAGTATCACAGACATCCTTGAATTTAAACAGAAATCAATTATTATTATATATTAAACTGAATGGGCTGAGCAGCAATAACCAACGGCGTTGTAATTTGACGAAAGAGTTTGCATTTGAAATATATACATATGTATATAAATATCATTTCATAATCCAATCATATTTTATTTTAGAGCCTTCCAATGTCAATACAATATAAAAAATGGTTGTCTGTAAAGTCGGTTTACGGACAATAGTTTAACGTGACAACGTCATAAGAAAACATTGATGAAATGATTGCTTACTTTATTGCCGCAATTGTTGTTGTAATATAAACAATGAAAACCACATTGATATTTCACTTCACTTCATAAACAGTTGTAAACAGATCACGTGTAGGTACTGTAGGTGTATAAGTTGTGTGCTGCCGCTGTCTCTTTTCTACTCAGACGCATCGACCAATCGAGTGGAAGAGAGATAGATGCGGCACAATCCGAACGGTAGGCCGATCGTGCCTCTCTATCGCTTATCCGCGCTCTCGCTCGCACGATTGCCTTCGGCGTAACGCGACAAACGGGACAATGAGTCATGTTTTATCGTGCGTGCAGCGGGCGTTCATCGATTTATAAGACGTTGTCACGTCAAAAACCCCTTTAACAGAAAAACAATTTATTTTGCGTATAGAGATAATCTTTCAATTCAAACTTCAGTCTCAATTCAGTTTAGTCTTTTCCGTATAGGTTGTATGTCTCGATGAATGGGTTTTTGCATTTTACGATGATTTTTGAAATCTATCTGCCGCTTTAATAGAGAGAAGTGTTTTTTCTGAAATACAATGCATCATTATATTTATCATAATTTTGTAGTTGTGATTCCAAATTCATATTTGAGTTGCTTCGAGAAAATATATTAATTCATAATTTTACAGGAGCTGTTTATAATCTTCACATGGAAATTATTGTGAAGCATTCGCAGTCATACATATCACAATTATTGATATTTGTCTTAATTTTTACTGGTTAAAGCAGTTATAAAATACAATGTAAGCATTAAAGATGACCTCCAGATACAATAATATGTCGTTATATTGTTTAAAGTGTTATAATCATTATTCAAATCATTCAATTAGTCAAGAGTTAACCTTTACCATCATTTGAAATGTTTATATTGCGCTTCACGGCTGCCATTGATGAATAAACAAATGCAACCCGTTTTTCTCGTCTGGGGATTACAAATATTTTCATTTTTGGGGTTTTTTTTCCATTGCGTTTGAAATCTGGTTCAACATCCAATTCGTGACTTTAATTGATTAATGATTTTGCATTAAAATGGAGGTATAGAGAGATAAGTTTGCGCTTTCACAAAAAAAAAAGCTTTATCGACTGAATAAAATTTCTCTAAAGATACTGAATTAAGAGTTCATTCGATCCATTTACGGGGCGCGGACGTGATTGAAAAAAAATTATACACCTAAAATTTTCATTATTAACAAGCATAGAGAAATAAATTAAGCAATGGTATTTTCATCATGTGAAGGGATGGTTTTTGTGATGATGCAATGGTGCATTGATCTCCCATTTATATTCAAGCAATGTCAAGATAAAGAATTTTCGCAATAAGCAATATAGCGTATATACCTACTTATTTTTTTACGTTTGGCTAATCTAAATTTTACCGCGGTTATTAAGCATTTCTCGCATAAATAGGTTCTCTTTTGAACTCCCAAATATACTTGTCACTGATTGTATTAGAGGTATGCACGGGCCGAAATTTTAAATTCGACCCGGCCCGGCCCAGGACCGAGGCTCATTTCCAAAAGTCTTACCCGAACTCGACCCGAGCCCGACATTTTGCAACCTTGTCCGAATTTTTTTTTCTAATAAAAATTAAAAATTGACTCACCAATTATCGTGTGTGTGCAGTTGTGCAAAATACATTTCTTCCTAATTAGAATTAGTTTTTGTTTGTTTTACAGAAATTACGATTTTAAGTGAGTAGTTCCTGTTTTTGAACTACAAAAGCTGAAAATGCATTTACATTTTATACACTCAACGTATCCAACTTTTTTGTTTGTAGCCACCTCTATGATTTCGCAAGAAATATGTATATTCTCCACTCTTCAGTTTTGTCTTAATGTTTTCAAAGCCCATTTCTTGTCGGTAAAATTAAAAAAAAAACAACCTAACAAATTTAATTGCGACCGGTCGAAATAACCATTTAAGAAATACTGAAGTCAGGATCATATTATGAAATTCATTATGCGTATTGTAAAAACTCCTTTGAAGCAGACACCATTAAAAAATACTATAATAATGGCGTCATTAAAATAAATCATTAGATTAAGAACTATGCATCTTGTTCTTTCGAATAGGTCGAAAAGATGACTAATACGAGTACGTGAAGTTTATTATAGTATTAAATTTAGATTCACGATAATGGTGAGCTCATTCGAAAAGAGCCCGATTTTTGATATATTTTGTTGTATGCTTGCGTCCGAGCCCGGCCCGGGCCCGAATCCAAACCTTCGTTACCCGGCCCGACCCAGCCAAACCCGAGCCCGTGCAGACCTCTACACTGTATGAAAGTATCCATTAAGAAACTTGAACCATTGATTGTATTTAGAACCATGAATGACGAAAGCCATATAGCAAAATATTTTTAGCTTAATGTTTAAGATAGCTTTATTTAATACTGACATTAATACATCAATATATTACTCTCAATTCTCAAGAGACCCAGATATCGACAAAGAAATCTAAGCTAGCAGAACCTTTTGTATTTCTGTCTTGATAAAAATTCTGAATTTATAATGAATCCAATAAGAATTTCGTAGAATATATGATGCGATACAAGCTAACATTTTTAAACGTCAAACAAATAAATAAATAGATTCAAATGTTTATATTTGAATAAAGAATAATTATTTCACATTCTTTATCACGTCTTCCAATGTGACTTTTGGCAACATTTTTTCATTGCAGTAAACGAATATTGATGTCTTAATTATACAGCCGTCTAATGCGCAATACAGTCAGATTAGTTTAATTGGGTGTTAACATATATTGTTACAGCAAAAAAAGAATTTAAAATTAATTACTCAACGTTTTTAATCTGTGACAATTTCACAACACATACTTCAGAGATTTTTCATCAAATCAAAATGCTTATTTGTACAAATGTGTGTGACACAGTTACACTTAATATTACACCATTACTGAAGCTGTCATAAATTAAAATAAAATTTAATTCATCAAAATAAGTAAAAACCATGATTTGATGTGATCTTCTCTTCTAGGCTCGTCGTTCAAAAATGAATTAAAAAAAGGAGATGTTTTATTTTAAGATTTGGTTTTCCCTTTGCAGTGTGTTTTTGTTGATTTTAAGTAGTTTATCAATTAAAATGAGGACCGCGGTAAAGAAATTGCAATGTATTTTAGTTCTACATAATTTATATAATATATAGTTGAAAGCTATTTCGGCTTATGCCCTCGTCAGAACTATGTTTAAACATACATTATTTTTTTATTTTTCTTTTGGATATCAATTTGACGGAGCATCAAGTTCTAATGCGTGTTAGCGCCAAAGTTCTTCCAGTCTCCTCCGTCTCTAATGTTTTAAAGTCTTAAATTTTATTTGTTGGTATTCCCTTCCCATCGCTGCCGACAGGATGGCGCGATAGCTACAGTTGAGGAGTCAGTATACTATTGCGTCTCTACCTAGGGAGGGTCATCGAGAAGAATAGCTCTCGGCCTAAATCGATTCTCTGATGCCTTCTCGTCATAGTTCTGCTAGCAAGAGATTACTTATATATGTATATATACTGTCGTAAAAGAGGTATACAATACATCTTCTCATCTATTCTAGCATCATAATTTTATATTGAAATTATATAGTATTTACTGTGACAAATTGATTTTTGGTATTTCTTGAAATGAAAACAAATCTGGGTTTTTATTGAGTGGTAACTAACGTAAATTAGTTTTAAATAATGTTGATTAAGTTAAAATTGCATTAAGCTATTCGGTTCTGATGAGGGCATAAGCCGAAAAAGCTATCAACTATATTATATTACATATTTCTTGTAGAACTAAAATAAATTGCTATTTTTTATGGTAAGTAAATGTTTTTTCAATCAATAATTTGAGGACCATTCAATATAAATTATTTGTTGAAAAAAAACAACTTTCATAGACAAACTATCCGCTTTAACAGGAAACGATAATATACACAGAATTGTAACGATGGTATCGATTACCATGAAATCAAAATAATAACCGTTTTATTTACTGGTTATATTACAAATTGAAACAGCGATTAATATGGGCCATACACTAAGTACTCTCGGACTTTGAAATCGAAGGTAAAATAGTTAAAATTAACTTGAATTATAAAAAAAACATGTTTTCGCAAAGACGACTCGGAAGGTATGTTCGTGATCGATCCGTTGGCCGGCCCTGACACAAGAGATCGCGAATTAAAAAAAATCTTGTTTTGTCTTCCTTCATTCCGTTTTGATCATAATAAACCTCTGTTGGGCCTGAAGTTGACTGTAGAATTCGAGGTTTCAATATATTATATATGGCGACCAATGTTACCAACTAACCAACCAACTAAGTGACCACCTAACCTGCGCGCAGTCCGAAAACCGCCGCGCACTTGCCTGGGTTGGCGCGCACTCTAACAGAGGATGAATTTATCGTTCCAATTTACAAACATTGTTCATCAAATTTCAAAGGTCCACAAAATAGAGAAACATAAATTTATGAATAACATTCTAAAAACCAACAAAAATCTATGTCCGCTCACAAGATGGACCATATGGCGTCCTTATGAATGTATTTCAACTTATCTTTTATCTGAGAACTGTTTTTTACTTAGTCAGTCAACCTCTTCTTCATTCAATGAGATGAGAGATCGAAAGGGAAAGACTAGGACAGGACTACTAGATTTTTTTTACCATGTCCGCTCCCAACTTGGAACATATGGACTCCTCACGGAGTTTATTTCAGCATATGTTTTTTCTAAGAGAACTGCTTGTTACTGAGTTGCTCAACCTTTCTTTTTCGAAGAGATCAGGGGTGGATATGATATGAGGACTAGGACAGGACTAGTTTTTAGCTAATTGTTGTCACTATGCGCCGCTCTTTGGGATCAGAAAGGTGTGGATGGATTTTTAACAACACAAATACCCATTGTCTCTAAGTAGAATTGATTGATCGACTGAAAAAATCTGCTCGTTCCGTGAATCGAACTCGTCACTAGTAAACTAGTCAGTAAATATGTATTCTTTTACTGTGTTATCTTATATATAAAACCGATACGGCGTATGTATGTATGTATGTATGTAATTCCCTTTTGTATTGTTGTTGCAAGTTGCCATAAAAACGAATATGAAAGAAAATATGTTTGAATTTTTATCGGCGAAGACATTTAGTCAAAATGTAATAAATTAGTCTTCTACCAACTTTTTCCCGGCCTTTATTAATATAATAATGTTTATTATTTACGTGAAGGTATTATTTGACATTTCTTTGACAGCAAATTAGATTTTTTCCTTGAATTTGGACATTTTAATGGGCGAGAATGGGGCCGTCATCAAATTAAATAAACTTTGTGATTGTATTTTAACTCTATTTTGGATGTTAGATTTTGTGATATAATTATGTCGAATGATATAACATTAAATAATTATTGGTCGCTTAGTCCGAGCGACGCCGGGTAGCAATACTAGTTTTATATAAAAATGCGTATTAAAAATCTTCTCAAAAAGTCAATCAGATGAAAATTGTAACAGGTTATATCGGCTAAAGCAAAATTGTTATCTATAAATTAATATCAGCAACATAAACATTGGCCTTTTAGTCTATGCATTATTATCATTCAGTCTTATCTTTGCCTGCGTCTAAAAAATGGGCACAAAAACTAGTGTCCCACTGCTGGTTTTTATAGCGCAACATACGTCATGCTGAATGACAAGGTGTCAGGTGTCTGTAATGTTACGTAAGTGAGTTTTTATTTGAATATGCTGCAAAACTGGTTTGATGCATTTTATAAATGAACGATACGAGTTCCGGTAGATGATTGGCATTTGCATAAAATTATTATAAATATATACATAGTGCGAAACACGTATTTTTTTTGTTGATTTTTCCAACAGTCTAAAAAACTACGTTATTTCTCAAAATGTGTGTCATTAAGTGGAACAATTCGAATCATTTTTTTATGATTTAGAGCAGTGTTGCTCAACCTGCGGCCTCAATGACATTTCATGCGGCCCGCAATGACAACGCTTCACTTTTTTACTAAATTTATTTGACAATGTTTCCATTATTGGATCTTTAAGATCACTATTTCTCAACAAGAGTTGTGAAGCAATATGCTTAAAATAAGTAATTTGAAACATTTTTACTTGCGCATTGTTACAAGTGAATTTTAATCAACCAAAACTCCAAAAGCTCATATCTCAAAACAGTGTCAAGAGCAGTTAGAACCTTTTCAAAGTAAGGTGTCGAGATGTGAAACGGCAAATGACATCGATACCGATCAGTGTTAGTGAAATTATTTATCTAAAATATTGTGCATCCGAAAGCATTACACAATTACAATAAACACTAACACTTTCTTTCTTTGAGTGGCATTGCAGCGCTTGCCGGGTGCCGGCTAGTGATATATATGTCATTAATTAAATCACGATGCTTAAATTAAAAAAATTGGAGTTGCCAATATTGTTTTATGTTTCTCCGCTTCAAAAGTGTCAACTTTTCAAGAAAGTATGAAGTATGAAATATTCCAACATAAACTGGTTTTTCTCAAAGATAGATCCTAGAAACCATAATATTTTTACATGGATGTCTGTGCTGTATAAAATTCTCTCTCACACCCTTCGGATCCTAAAACCGGGACGCAACGAGAGCGATTAGCTAACCACTAGTCATGTCCGATCCTCTCTAAAAAAGAGTCGACTTTTCGGAATATCGTTTTATATTGATTTGAGAACAAACATTTGAGAGATTGCGGGTAAATTAAACAATCACTTGTTAGCATTAGAAAAAAAATCGTTTAGGTTTTAAAAAGTCCTTGAATTTGATAAAATAAAAAACATATCCATCTATATCCGCGGCATGTCGACGCTTTACGATTTGATCCGGACATGGTTTCGACGTACAAACGTGATCCATTGTTGGGCCAAAACATTACCGCGAGTAATGACCCGCGAAGAATCGAACCCGAGTACGTCGTTCTGAAAAGAGGCTGCAATAATTGGTGAAGCACGGCCATCGGCTGGTGTTTTCCACCGACAATACATTTTGTTTGGCATCGATCATGTGATTATGCAATGACGTCAGTTTGTTTATGCTAGATTATTTGGCGATTTTTTCCCTGCTAATGACAAAGGTTGGCCCAACTATAAATATATCATGACTGTATGCAGTAAATGGTTTCCCAAGGATTTTCAATACCTGCTGAATCCCGGGATTAGAAAACATTGATTGGACTGATTTATTTATCAAGCATAAACGAATTATTATTTAAAAAAACGTAATATTACGTGTACTTGCACGTGTCATCTTTGGAACATTCGATGCTCGGAGAAAATAAATTATTTGCGTTATGCATTGATGACAGCATCGAATATAAAATATTGTTTTGAAATGAATGTAGAAGACGAAAAATACCAAGTAACAAAACTGGAGCTCAGTAATAGTGATATATGATGTTTTAACGAGTGCCAAATACATAATATTCTAAAATTGATCCCAACATCATTTGTCATTAATAAAAACGTTATTGATTTAATTTGAAGTGTAATCATTTTAACAATGCGAAATTTAAAAAAAAATACTCCACCTTATAATGTGCATTAATAGAATTTTGGCTCGGGTTTGGAAGCCCTAACTGTATACTATAGATGTTTTTGTAAATCATGTTCGCTCCATTTTTTTTTGCATATAGGCTCCTAATAAACCAATGTACTACAGAAGTTGATCAACAACAGAAAGAAAGGCAAGACTATAAGTTTGCTATTCACCAAATATTTTGGGTTTGCAAGGGAATTTTAGATACCAAAAACATTCTTGCCTTCGAGATGAAAACGATTGAAAAATGAATTTATAAAACTGTCAATACTGGAAATCAAACCCGTAGGCTCCACAACCGAAGCCCACGTAGTTGAAACCCAACCAAGGATCCGATCAATACAGTAGAATGTAGATTCTTAATGATGGCTTAAGCATTCTTTTGTGGCGTAAAAATTAGCTGTCAATTTTTTGTTGGTAACTTGCATATGAGAAATTCACATTGGATTTTTTCTTTTATTGGAAGTGAATAGAGGAAATACAAGCAATGAAAATGGTTGATACTTTATCTTGAGAAGACCACATTGATACTGACCATTTTAATATTTATATAGGTAATGGACAAATCATCTGTTGATTACTAACATAATATATTTAATTAAGATACTCACTAGATAAATAAAGGTCTATAGAAAATGGAGGTGTTTTTTTGAGGTTTCAAGAGAGATATTGGATTATTGTATGTATAATTGACTGTTGAGAAACTAAGTTATCTCATCCACCCACTCTAATCCAGATACAGTAAGCAGTATTCACTTTTTGGATGTATATGCGAATGCAATCACAGTTAGGTTACAAATTATAATCAAATTAAGACGAATTAGTTTTGTACAATTATTTGCACAGTTTTGAAATTGTTTGGTACCTTAATAATGCATGTAATTTATATATATATGTAATATATTTTTTTTTGTTTTAGGATGAAGACAGATTTGCTGTTCTGCGAACCATTGTCAAAGAAGGGAGCGTTATGTGCAAAGAGTTACTCAATATCTTACTGCAAAGGTAAACAAGTTTAAACTAATTTGACATGTACAAACTGCTCTTCCAATTACATAGGGTAGTTTTTTTTAAGTTCGATCTTGCTAACTGTGGCTATACCGCTATTCGAGGCCAAACAATGGTCAAAATTTAATCTACGTGATAGTGCTGAACCAGTGTTGGAATTTACAACATGTTACAGCAACAATTATTGAATACGTGGATATTGTCAAGGTTTATGAGAAAGTCACCAACCGCATAAAACAATTAACCAAAAAAAGTGTTATTCAATTTATTTAAATGTGTTTACTCTATTTAAAACATGTTCGATTTGAGTGTGACAAATATGGATTACGAATGCAAAATTCTATAACAAGGTTTTCAATCTTATGCGGTTGCGTTTTGTGGGTTCTCATGGGCTTTTGTGATGTATCCAACCGTTTGTGTTTAGTTCTTATCAAGCGAGTCTGTGCACTCAGACAACAGAATGGATTCCTTTTTTTACTATGAAGTTTCGGTAAATAATGGATATATGGTCACGGGACAGAATTTTTGTAAAAAATTATGAAAAATAAGAACATTAAATGAAATGAATGTAAGGATTACGTTTTTTTTTTAAATGTTTCATCTTTAATTTTTAAATTTATTATAATAGAAGATCTTAAAGAATACTTCGCAATAAGAATGAAATCGAGTTCTTTTAATTTCCAAAGTAATTAGAAGGCCTCGAAAAAAAAGGTATTCTAAAAATTATAGTAAATAATATATAAATAAATAACATGATCCAGTCATTGGTGCAAAAAGTCAAAAACAACATCGCAAAATAGCTAATTATTCCGTCTCAAAACATGAAGCATGTGAACTCCTCATAGAGTTTATCTCGACATTTGTTTTTTCTACGATAACTACTTCTTACTCAGTTGCTCAACCTCTCTTTCTCGAAGAGAGTAGGGATTGAAAGGATACGAGGACTAGGACAGGACTAGTGACACAAACACCCATTGCCTTTGAACAGAATCGATTTATCGACTGAAAAAATCTGATCGTACCGGCCCGTCACTGAAGCCAACGAGGTGGACCACTGCACCACGGACCGGGTCAAAATCGACCGGTTTCAGCCAGTTGATAATGCTCGCGATAAGCGAAACTGATCTTGATATCTATCAGAATAAATGTGAAAAGAGAACCATATCATGTGCTTTATTTATTCATTGGTAGTGTTTTAGATGATTTTGAATCAAATATGTTTTTAATTTATTGACTAACATTTAAAATTAAATTTGAATGTTTTTTTTTTCGATTAAAGAAAATTATAGCAAAGAAAATACAGTCATTTCTCAACTTACGACCACCTTGACTTACGACCATTAACCCCGTGTCTTAGGTAGGCGAGACGAAGCGCTGCGGTGCGCTGCGGCGACGTGTAAAAACCAATTAATTTTAAACGTAGCGGACTAAAGGTCGTATGTGCCATCGCTCGGCCAGACGCAATTAACGCTCTGGTGAGCTTGGACCGTTTGATATTTTCAAGCGATTCGCGCGCGCCATGAGTCAGGCACTTGAGGCGACTTACGACATATGCCGTCCTGACCGGATCGCGTTGCCCACATATGACACTTGCATGGGCGAGGACCGTATGATATTTTAAAACTCTGCCGCTTTAAGGCGCGCCGGATCGCTTCGCCCACCTAAGACGACCCGCAAGACTTACGACGGAGACCAGAACGTCCAAATTGACCCAACAACGTGCACAAATTTTGGTTCTGTCGACGAATAAGAGGAGATAAAGCCACTAATTATAGAATACCAAATGATTTTTCCAGTATCGATTTTACCTTGATTGTGGTAATTATTATTATATTATAAATATAGTATATGACTTAAAGTACATATTCTGAAATATATACCACTTACGTACCTTGCACTTTGTATGTCTATCATTTCTATATTTTTTTGTATGCAATCAACATACGACCATTTCGGTTTACGTCCTTGGTGGTGGAACGGAACCTCGTCGGAAGTCGAGAACTGACTGTATATAAATAAAAATTAGTATGTAAACATGATACAGTTAAGGAGTGCAAAAACTGTAAAACATCAACGTAAAATAGTTAATTATTCCTTCTCGTAGAAATTCTAATTTACGTAATCCATGGGAAATCGATTTCCATTTACATTGTGCTGTATGATGGCAATTAATTGTTGATTCCATTATTGTCCGAAATTGATTAGAAATTACAGCACAATTTGACGCTTAGAAAGTCCCGTTTCTTAAATCGATGCACGCTTGATCTGTTTGATTATGTATGTTACACCTGTCACTGTCCACTATAAAGAATAATAAATATGTTAAATACCGTAAAACGGGGTGAATAGAGACACTTTTTTCCCTTCACGACTATGTATCTTCATACCTGCGCCATTTAATTCATATATGAATGGCTTGAAACTTGTTTCAATGGTCCTACTACACATTCATGACAATATTTTTCAAATATTCACTATCGTTATTAAGACATACTCAATTTTGTTGGATGTCTTTATTCACGATGAATCGGGGTGAATAGAGGGTAAATCGAGACTTGGCAGGCGAATAGAGACAAAAATACAGATTGTAATGATTAATCTCTATTCACCCCGTTTTACGGTACTTACTTACTAACCAAAAAAAACATGATTTTAATTTTCGTCCAATAAAAGAGGAGTTTATAAGGGGTCAAAAAGTAAGGATGCACAGGCATCGAACTTAAACACGTTTGTTTCAATTTTGGACAATCATATAGTTGGTTTGGTTTTGTCATTCGAGAGATAGTATTATAGTCATTGTAAAGAATTATATGTAAAAAGTGAAAAATACATTGGATACTTAATAAAGTTGTGCTAAAGTTCAATCCTTGTTTTTGTCTCTATTCACCCCGTTTTACGGTACCGAATGAAATCGCGAGTTGAGATTGAAGTATTACAGTGCAAATGCATTTCGTGTTTGAAATACCAAATGAAAGGCTCGTGATATCTCGACTGATAATTAAAATAATGAAGATACTTTGATGCTATCTGTAGCATACTAAAGTCATTCGCACTGATGTGCAAAATATGATTAAAATATCTACGTTTAGTGCACGGGTCCGTGGTAGTGACTCCAATTACTCGACCTCTACTACGCGAATAACGAGTAGTAAAATTAAAATATATTCTAGTATTCGAGTATACTCGAGTAGTCAGATTTACCAAAATATATATTATTAATTCAAATTTGTGTATATGAATGGATGATAAAAAGTAAATAAGCTTATTTTATTTCATTAATACATTCATTTCAATTTATAAAACATATATTTAAAAATAGTAGAGAATTAAACTTTGAAGTTTTGTTTTAAAATCCACGCGCTAGACTCAGTTAAGCGCAATGGTTATACAATATATATTTTTAAATAAATAAATAAATTTATAAATTACGAGTATTACTCGAGTATTTTTTAAAATACTCGGGCTTCGAGTACACGAAAAGTGTACTAGTATTCGATACTCTTCTCTCGTCTATTCTCGTTTATTTTACTTTGATTTATTTGCTTAGTTGTAATACCAATTGTTTGCCATACCTTGCTTAGTTGTTGTATAAATAATGCTGTATCTTTGTATTTATTTACAGCAGTTGATAATGCTCGTGATGAGCGAAACCGGTACTGATCATAATAAATTCAACTTGGAATAAGCACTAACAAATGTTTTATTATTTTTTATTACTTTTTAGTAAATTAGCAAAAATCAAATTTTCGCTAATTTACATTTTAATAACAATTTAACTATTTTTGTATATAAACGATACAAACTGTTTACTGCGCGTCAGTTCAAGTACAACCATGCACTTGAAATCAGGGCTGTGGAGCCGGAGTCGGAGTAGAGGTCGTGGAGTTGGAGCTTTTTGGACGGAGTCGGAGTCGGTGCGGCGTTGTGGCCGGAGTCGTACTCGGAGTCGGAAATTTTGAAAAGTTTAAAATTTTTATTTTTGCATTTAATATGTCAAATTTGGCTTTTGGCCGCATTGATAGGGTTGGTATTTAATTGAATACACATAAATAGGTAAATTAGGGAAAACAAGTGACGATATTAACCCTTTTTTAGTCGGAGTCGTGGTTTTGGTAAATAGTGGAGTCGGAGTCGGACTTTTTTTACCGACTCCACAGCCCTGCTTGAAATGCCTGAAGATTCTGAAAGGCGAAACCCGGGTCGTTAGCGACAAAAAAGACAAAATTCAAATTTTCTATTTGAATTTATTCTTCTACGATTTTAACAGTATTTAATTAATTAATATTCAATATGACAAGAAAAGATAAACTAGTAAAAAAAATTACACTTAAAATTGAGCCACTGTATATTTGGCAGTCTTGTATGCTTTTATACGTGATGAAATCATCCGAATTTCTTCCGCATCAGAAATATCCTCGTCTATTTCTGGCCATTAAAATAACTGGCGACGTCTGTGGAGTGCTCATCTGGCAGAAACTGCATTCTATCGTTGCAATAACAATTCAACTTTATGGTGTCAAGTGTAAATTATTTTTAAAATTAGCTGAAGCATTAGCTGAAAATGCTCGCGATACGAGAAATCAGCCATATCGATTTGATTACATTGCGAAATGATTTAAAGATCCAAATGTTCTTTCGATGGATTCGGTGGTAACTTTGTAGAAGTCCATTTTAATATCTTACTATTGCAAAGTTTGCTTCAGTAATGAAGCAAGATTGATTCTAACATTTTAAAATAATAAAATTACAACATGGAGCTTGGGATTTTTTCGAACTGACAAATGAAAAAAAAAAATATTGTTATTTTTAGTGTAATGGATCATTAGAGGTCTGCACGGCCTCGAGCCCGGCCCAACCCGTGGGCTGGGTAACGAAGATATGGTTTCGAGCCTGGGCTATATTAAACATAAAAAATAGATCCGATTATTCTGGATCTATACGCCATTATTGTGTATCTAAATAATATACTATTTATTGATTGAGTATGCATTTACTTGGTAGAACTTCATTATAATACGGTAAGAAAAAGAAAAATGTATTTTAGTTCTACATAAATTATTTTATATATTTGTTGATAGCTATTGTTATTTTTCTTACCGTATTAAATAATATACATATTTTAATTTGACGAGTAAATATTTAATTATTTCAAGTTGTGATTAAAAGTTTGTTGAAAAGTGGAAATAATTTTCGGGCCGGGTAGGTTTTTAAAATTTCGGCATGTGCAGACATCTAACATACATATATTAGACAATTGTATTGTTTGCTCAATTTTCCGTGAAATGTTTTGAAGAATAAAAGCTGATTGATATTTATCATATAGGGCCGCATGAAATGTCATTTCGTGCCATATGTAGCCCGTGGGCCGCAGGTTTTGCATCACTGCTCCACAGGCTCAACATTGGGTTTAAAATTACCTATAGATAATTGTCCCTGCTTAATACACAACATCTTTATAATATATTTTCTTTTTTGAAAACGCCTGTCTTTATCTGAGATTTCATCAACCACTTCTATGCATGATGTCAGCGCAGTATTTTTATGATTGACATATTCCGAAAAAACGAAAGTCGCATCTCGTTAGTGCAGCATTTTGCGGCCAGTGTAAACAATTTAAAAATAGAACCCGAAAAAATATGTGTCAATTTAAAATTGACTCGTGTCTTTTAAATTTCGAAACGTTTTGCTATTATTAAATAATAAACTAAACTTCCTAGTTCCTGGCTATTTTTGATGAAAGTTTAATTTTAGACGCCTATCCGACATCTTAGAAAATGTGGATTTGACACTTTAAGCCCGGCCCTAAACAGGTAGAACTATCTCGTGTGCATGGTTAATTTTTGAAGAAAATCATCTTTTTAAAAGTTATATTTATATGAAACTGATAAAATAATAGCAATGCTCAGTCCGTGGTGCAGTGGTCAACGTCGTTGACTTCCGTGACGGACCACCCTCGATTTCCGGTACGACCAAATTTTTTCAGTCGATCGATCGATTCTGTTCGAAGGCAATGCGTGTTTGTGTTGTTAAAAATCCCTACCCATCTTTCCGATCCCAAAGAGTGACGCATAGTGAGAGCGATTACCTAACAACTAGTCTTCTCCTTGACCTTGTATCCTTTCAATCCCTATTCTTTTCTAAAATGAGAGGTTGAGAAACTGACAAGCAGTTCTCGTTGAAAAACTTATGTTGAGTTAAACTCTTATAGTTTTAAACTAATTTAAGTATATGTATGTTGTTATTAAACCTTGAAACTTTTATGGTAAATGCTGCTTAGTGCTTCGATAATTATGGTTTTATTTGATATGGTAGTAAATCGTGTGAACAGACTGTTCCAGTACTCGATATGTTAATAAGTCATCGCGACTGAAAATATTTTCACATATTTTGACAGTAATTTGAATTAAGAATATGAAATGGATGTTGGTTTTATACAAATGTATAAACTGAACGTGACAATTGGTAAAATAATTAATCTCAGTTATGAATTGCCAATCGCTTCTAATTAAATGAAGCCTCGCTGCAATTTTACGGAAATATGTTTCATTATCACAATATTATTATTGTTGGTATCGTTTATTAATATATAACAGGTTTTTGTTTGTCTTTAGTTTTATTTATTCATATCTCAATTAATATTCCATGCAGTAATTAATTCTTATCGATGAACTGAAATCAATAAAACAATTTTCGTGCATACATAATTGATAACGAAGTCTTTCAAAGTTAACTTCCATCAAAGTATTATAAAACAAAAATGCGGCCCCAAACATGATAATATGATACGGTGAGAAAAATACTTATTTTAATGGAGTTCTACCAAGTACAGGGCAACTATTGAGTCCATTACAATGATAATATGATTAAGGATTTAGACTTTGCAACGGTACCAGGCTTTCAGTGAAAAAAATAACACCACAATTTTAAAAGAAAACTTTAAAGGAGAAGCTTTGTTGCCACGCATCTCAATGATTCCTACAGATATGCCATTTAAATTAAAACGTTTGCTGTTTTTGATGCGACTCGCATTGGCAATGAACATCAAAAAAGGCACAGGGACAATCACTATAAGTGTGTGGATTAAATTTGGATAATCCATGCTTCTCACGTGAACAGTTGTATATGAGTTGCTCACGCGTTAGCAAAACCTTTTGATTCATTCGTATACGCACCAGACAGAAAAAAATATTATGTATCCAAATGCACTCTCACGGACCGAACCGTAGCGCGGTGTTCAACGTTGTTGGCTTGCGTGCCGGACCGCCCGGGCACGATTCCCGTTACGCGCAGATTTTTTCAGTCGATAAATCTGTTCAAGGGCATCGGTGTTCGTTTTGTTGAAAATCCCATCCCACCTTTCCGATCCCAAAGAGCGACGCATCGTGATAGCGGTTAGCTAATCACTAGTCCTCGTATCCTTTCCATCCCTTCTCTTCGTAAAAGTTGAGCAAAAAGTTGAGCAACTGAGTAACAAGCAGTTCTCGTAGAAATTTTTTGTTTTTTTATTTCTATTCATATATTTTCTATTTCTATTCTATAATCTATTTTTCTTGTAATTTGCTTTAATTTATTTGCTTAGTTGTTTTACCAATTGTTTGTCATACCTTGTTTTCATACTTAACTTTTGCATAAATACCACTGTTTTATTGTATTCCTTATCAGTTGATAATGCTCGCCATGAGCGAAACCGGTCCTGATGAAATAAATCTCAAGTGGAAAAAGTACTAAAAATGTGTTATTATTTTTATTAAAAAAAAATATGTTAAGATATACTCCGTGAGGAGTCCATATGCTCCAAGTTGGGAGCAGACATGGTTGAAAAAAATGCACTTCAATAAAAATAACTAATACACTTTATTTCTTTGAGTGACATTGAGTGCATCGCATGCCGGGTACTCGCTCGTTAAATGTAAATATTTCATTTGTAAATAATCCATGGAATGGAGATTTTCCATTAATATCAGGGATTAACTGGGTTGGCGACCCCTGTTCTAGCATATCAAAATTTAAGGCAGTTTTTAAATTTGGAACGATAATGCAAACGCTTTGCTATGTTGGTAGGCCGTTCAACAACATCGCAACCAAAGCAAAATCGCACTGATGTGAAATTAGTAAACATTCTGTAACATTACGTTTAACGTTGCTCTCGAATTAATAAGAGTCTTTTTTACGCAATCGCTAGCAACAGGTAACAGAATCGTATAAGCTAGTGGTTGACTACCCGCGGCGCGCGTGCCGCTAAATGCCACGCCGATTTTTTTTTTGTGTCACCGCATTAAGAAAAACGATATCACGTTAATCAGTTAAAAAGTTATATCAATATTGTTGATAGAACCAGTTTACCAATGGGCATGCCACTGGGAAGAGCTTTAGTGATTTTTAACGAAATTGCTTCGCATGTCGACATATTTCACATGGACTTGAGTGAGTTCAGATGAGAACTTTTTTATGTATTATAGTTTATTTTTTCGAAATTCACTCGGTTGACTACTTTGAAAATTTCTATTTTTTTGATTATTGATTTTGATAAATTTTCTGTCTTTTTATGACTACAATGTTTTCATCTTGTTTTTAATTAATTTGTGATTTTTATTATGTACATATATATTTACAGGTATGTATTTATATAAATAAATGTATTAAAATTTGTCAAATGCATGGCGCATTGGCGTCAGCTGTGATGTCATTATTTGTATTTTCTTAAATAAATAGATTTTGAGACATTCGATAATTTTGCAACATCATATGGGAAACTGGATACTCTTGATTCCTCGCTTGATTCAACGTGAAGTAAATTAAGCTCAACCACTACGGTGGATTCTCAGTATAGGGATTCACAGGATACTTAATATCAAAGTGGCTGAGCAAGTCCAATTTTCTTATTTTTTCCTTGCTATTTTTCTTGTCTGTAAGCACTTTAGTGCATGGTTAATATATCAGTTCCCTTGCTGCTTTGTACTGGACCAAATAAATCATGAGTCGTTTATTTTTTTGATCGATTAGCTTTATGAAAGGCGGCTGTGAAAAACGGGAGGTGGTAAAAGAACCAACTGTTTCACCAATATATATATATGTTACAGTGAAACTGTATTCTCAGTGAAAATGTATTATTCTCCAAGCTGTCATTGAAATTAAATTTGACTACTCTATCTTCAGCTCTATGTTTGTCTGTGTTTTCATTTTGCTTCATTGAAGCAAACCAAATTTAAGGCCGACAAATCATCGACTTGGGCCAATAATTTCAATGATCATGACCAGTGAAATGATGTTGTCATACAAATCTATTACATACTTGATACATTTTCACTGAGAATACAGTTTCACTGTAACATATACATAAATATTGTTGAAGGGCTCGTGGTGCAGTGATCAACGACGCTTTTTGCATTCTGTGACTGAGCTCAAGGGCTTGAGCCTTAAAACGAGCAGTATTTTTTTCAGTTGATTTATCGATTTTGTTCGAAGGCACGAGTACTTTGCTGTTTAAAAATTCCTTGCCACTGATCTTATAAGCGTAGCTAGCTCAGCGAGAGCGACTAGTTAACTACTAGTTCTGTCCTAGTATTACATTTTCTATTAAAAACTTGCATCTAACTAAATAAAGTAGAGCAAGTCAGTAACAAGCAGCAGAAAAAATATTTATTTATTGGAAAAAAGAAAAATACAATATACGGCATTACAGCTGACGCCAATACGCCATGCATTTGACAAGTATAATAAATATATAAAATTAAATGTAATACAACATTTACAATGTATGAAACAGAAACGTATTAATCATAAAAAAGAAATGTAAAAACAAAGCACCAAGTTGAATTTATCAGCCGAACAGCCCTTGTGACTAGCGACTCAAAAGACCGACATGACAAACAAGTTATGACATGGCCCCGAATTAGAAGAGAAACATGTTTCAAAATTGAAATCGATCATCGGCCTTGAGAGAGTGAAACGAAAGCATTCATAAAATAAACTTGAATACTCCTTTGAAGAATTGTCATAGGGAAATATTATATGCACTATAAAATATTAGAAATATAATTATGTGGCAGTGTATATTGGTTGCCAACCACTGGTATGGGCCATTATCTTTTTACGCTCTATTTAAGTTGTCTATTTATTCTACGTTTTGAAATACGCATAACGCATGAATAAAACGTATTTTGGTAAGAGGTTTCGCATAGTTGATTCATTTAACGGAATCGCTTACATTCTAGGCCCGTGTATGTCATACAAGCAATTAAATAGTATAAGCAAAGAGATAGATCGTCAATGTTTTAATTCAAAGCTTTGGCGTTGGATACTATAATTGGAGCTATAAATCGGCCAAGTTAAAAATTGATTAAACATTAAATTCAGTTTTTATTTTCGTTGATGTTGTTGATCGGCCTACCAACATAGAAAAGAGTTTTCATTATAGTTCCAAATTTAAAAACGGCATAAAATTTTGATACGCTAGAACTGTGGTGGTCAACACAGTTAATCCCGGATAGCCATGGAAAATTTACATTCCATGGATTATTTAAAATTAAAATATTTACATTTCCCGAGCGAATACCCGGCACGCGATGCAATGCTACTCAAATATATAAAGTGTATTAATTATTTTTATTGAAGTGCATTTTTTAACCATGTCCGCTCATAACTTGAAGCATATCGACTCCTAACGGAGTTCATTTCAGAATATGTTTTTTCCACCAAGAACTGCTTGTTACTCAGTTGCTCAACCTCTCTTTTTCGAAGAGTGTAGGGATTTAATGGATACAATGACTAATGATGAGCTAATCGCTGTCACGATGCGTCGCTCTTTGGGATCGGAAAGGTGGAAAGGATATAACAACACAGAACTCATTGCCTCTGAGCAGAATCGATTTATCGACTGAAAAAATCTGCTCGTACCTTGAATTGAACCCGGGTGGTCCGACACAAAAGCCAACAACGTTGACTACTGCACCACGGACTGGACTTATTATTATTTTCTAAGACTAAACCAATTTGCCAATCACTTTTAAGGTGTTCACTGTCAATACTTGGTGGAATGGCATTAAAATAAATATAATGAAGCAAGGATTGATTGTAACATTTTAAAATGATAAAATTACAAAATGGAGTTTGGGATTTTCCCTTTTTACGGGGAGGAAGGAGGGGGTTATGTCATTAGTAGTATAATTATTTGTTTACTTTGTTTCGATTCTATATCAAAGTCACTGGCTCTGGTTTTGAATCTCACGGGTTTGAATTATTGATTTAAACTTGAAGACATGGATGTCTAAATTGTCTAAAATTCCCTCCCACGTATTCGATCACAACAGCGGGACGTAGTGAGAGCGTTTAAGTAACTACTGGTCCTGTCCTAGTGTGTTATTTTCTATCCATGCCCTTTCCGAAAAATAGAAATTGAGTAACTGTGCAACAAGAAGCTCTCGTACAAAACACATCTTATGTTGAGACAAACTCCTCGGTGGAGGACCATCTTTTCTTAAACTGTGCACTTGAATGAGATGTTACGCATGCTGACTCTCAAGTCTTGTCAGTTTAACGACAGTTGCCAAGATTGACAGAATGGTTAGCCGCGCTTGTGAATATCGTTCATAAATCTGAAAAAAAATACAGCTTGAAAATATTTTGAAATTACCCAACCAAAAAAATATTAATAAGCTAACTGTTCCCGGATTTCCAATTGTTCCATCGCAGAAAAAGTTGGGGAAACCCTGGCTACCACAAGGTTGCGTGAACAATCTATTATTTGCTTTCTGATAGGACATTTCATAAAGCATCTATATTATATTTTAATCGACCACTTTATTATAAGCTGACTTGATTATACTATCATTAAATATGAATTTACTTTCGCCTGTCTCTTCATCACTTTCTTTACTAGCTGAATGGTCGTACTGATATATTTTATTACTGTGAAGTGATTATTTGAATTGTTTGAGGTTGAATGTTGTTGAAGAATGTTGAAAGGCGAAACCCGGGTCGTTAGCGACAAAACTCATGGAAAAGTACAAAATTAAAATTTGATATTGAAACTCCGTCAAGCACCCTCAGTCGAAATCCTTAATTATATCATTCTTTGTCAGAACTTGTTTGTCACGTAGGTCATTTGAGTCGCCAGTCGCAAGGGCTGTTCGGCTGATGAATGCACTGCCTGTTGATGTGGACATCTTCGGCAGCGAACTTGGTTCTCTGTTTCACGCATTTGTTTATTTTATTTTTTTATAATTTTGTGTAACATATTTTGGGATATTTTATTAATTTTTCAAGTGCATGGCGCATTGGCGTCAGCTGTAATGCCATGTATTTTATTTATTTTTTTACAATAAGTTAGTAAAACTCTACAGTAACTACGCGTAACGCGTCCGTTCAAGTGCACTTGAAATGCCTGAAGATGTCGAAAGGCGAGAACCGGGTCGTAAGCGACAATACTCATGAAAAAGTACAAAATTCAAACAATTCAAATTTGATATTGAAATTCCAACAAGCACCCTCAGTCGTAATTCTCAATTAGTGGAATGATAATTATTTTTTTTTTGTTCACAGGGCTGAGGTGGAACGTCAGTACTGCTGCGGTGTATTGAGGGTTGGAGCCAGGGCGCGTAGGGCTGCTAAAGGAGTAAGTGGAGTAGCCTTGGCATCGAGGAGAACTGCGCTGGACTTGGAGAGCAGAGCTCAGCTTCATAGGTAAGGGTGTCAATTATTTGAGATAGTCTAAAAACTCTCCAAAAAAATAAGATCATATGTTAATACAAAACATGTCGGTCATGACATGATTAAAATAAAATGACTACTAATTATTTGGTCAGTTTTTAATTCGATAAATGGTCAGTTATAAATACGTAAAACGGTCAGTAATAAATACTTAAAACGGTCAGTTAAAAATAATAAATGGTCAGTTAAAATAATAAATGGTTAGTTAAAATAACTTTTGCCTATTACGACCATATTTAAGTTTAAAATATTAAAAATGAAAAATTGAAATGACTCTAGTTTCCGATCAAACTAAAACTTATCATTTTTAGACGCCGCAAAAAGGCCGCGTAATTCAATTTTAACCAACCGACAAAGGTCTTAACTTGAGCAACTCCCTCTTTCTCCCGACATTAATGGACAAATATATTGTCAACAACGCATTTGCATGTCGGCCCAATAACTTCGGCCACATTCACACTGGCCAGATATGAACTGACCGTTTATAATATTAACAAAAGCCATCGCGATTTTTCGCCACTGACCATTTATTTATTTAGGCGTCCCACCGCGTCTGCCAAAACTTCCACTGCATGGGCGCGAAAGGCGTCCAGGCGAAGGTAGTTAGTTGCGACCCATTAAATACATGCAGATCTTCCCGCCATAAATGGGTCACAGCGCCCCGAACTTAAAACGGTCGCGTCGGTCATTTAAAATTAAATTTGCCTATTGACCATATTTGATTTTCGAGCTGATCCAAGTAAAACTTATCATTTTTTTTAAAAAAGCTGAACTCGGTTCTTTATTTAATAAATAATGTAAAATATATTTGATTTTTATTTAATAATGCCACATTCACACTGATACAATGACGACCGTTTATAATATTAACTGACCATTTTGATTTTTAACTGACCATTTATTTATTTAACTGACCAAAACTTGAATTAGTTACTGACCCATTAAATATATGCCAAATAAAATTCATATTTTTTTGTCAGTGTAGTAAACTTCTAGTAAATTATGCATGGTTGCATTATGGTGCGAAAAGAACTTAAAATTATGTGATAGAGACGTCTTATATGATTTAGGTATCCATAGTAATACTATTCCTCTATTAGCCTACTGCAGTGGCGGCTGGCGACAGAGTATTAGGGAGTACAAAAAAAGATTCAACATTGTAAATATTGATATTAAAAAAATAATAATATATTTCGTATGTATGTATTGTATTTTGCAAAAAAGCGGCAGTCAGCAAAACTGTTATTGGAATTAATACTGTGAAGAGTATTAAATACAATTATTACCACTAGTAAATTGCCAAAAATGTTTAGATATATTTGAAACAACAAGAATCAAAACACAAATTTGGTACGGCCACGAGAAATTTCCATATAACTGTTGAGTATGAGCATTGGAACTGCTTGAAATTAATATGTATAATCAGTCCAATGAAATTCTTAACGATCAGATCACAATTAATAGTTCACCTCTGTTAAAACCTTTAACAAACAATAAACTTAAAACAATTTAAAATATATGCACTTAGACATTGCAGATTTTAAGTGGTTTCACACGATCCAATAACCCAAAAATACCCAAATTATTGTTTCCCACCATTACTTTAGACCAATAAATCAAACTTATTTAAATTCTTTC
The DNA here is from genome assembly GCA_028554975.1 of Himalopsyche kuldschensis. Lineage (NCBI taxonomy): Eukaryota > Metazoa > Arthropoda > Insecta > Trichoptera > Rhyacophilidae > Himalopsyche > Himalopsyche kuldschensis. The sequence goes on from JAHFWI010000005.1 coordinate 8,516,511, forward strand.
ATGTGACGTAGATATGGTTTCAACAGAAAGAGATTATGTAGGGGGCACCCTGTCTAGCAAAGGTATATAAGCTATCTCTAATACACGTTTTAAACATAGTTCTGACGAAGGCGTAAGCCGAAATAGCTATCAACAAATATATAAAATAATTTATGTAGAATTAAAATACATTGTTATTTTTCTTTCCGTATTATAACTGTTGATGTTTATATTGCGGCCAAAGTAAAAGTTTACTTGAGAGTCACTGGTCTACTGTATAAAGCGGAAAGGGCCAGTACATAGGTACAATATAATGCTGAAAAATATAATAGAACTTCCATATTTAAAACCAGACAGTTAATACTCATCATTAAAAAAATGGTATTAATTTTTATATTGAGAGTTGTCTTCCATCATAATGCCTTTCCACCAACAATTGACAGTCAACTTGTAGTGATTATGTAATATCGATAAAGCAACTGAGTAAATAAATTAAAAAAGCATATATTATGTCATGATCAGCGACTATTATCAACTAATCTTGATTATTATAAAGTGAGATTGTATAAAAGAATGTGTTTTTATTTATTGAAATACTAGTATTGCTACCCGGCTTCGCTCGGACCAGTTTGGGGTTATGTTCACCTCGGCGCGTAAATTCAGACGGGCCATGTTGAAACAAATTTTTTCAAAATTCAAAAGTCTAGGTCAATTAAAATGGAATTAAAATGAACATTTCAGACTCGCATTGACATTTCACAGCCCCTTTCATATATTGACAGCCCCATTCTCGCCCATTAAAATGTCCAAATTCAAGGAAAAAATCGCATTTGCTGTCAAAGAAATGTCAAATAATACCTTCACGCAAATAATAAACATTATTATTAATAATTAAAGCTGGGAAAAGTTCAGTAGATGACTAATTTATTACATTTTGACTAAATGTCTTCGCCTATAAAAATTCAAACATATTTCTTTCATATTCGTTTTTATGGCAACTAAATGACCAACAACGCAAAAAGGAATTACAGACCCACAGACATACATACGCCGTTTCGGTTTTATATATAAGATAATACCAACCAGTAAAACTTTACCCCTTAATATAGAATGCAAGTCTTAAATGGAGGTTTTTCAATTTAGAAATCCAGTTTATTTTTCATTCGTAAACTAGTGAATTGAACTAAATTTGTTTGGGCATTTCTCAGTTTTTTTAGTATAGTTTTTGTAATTATCTTTACGGTGACTTATTCATAATACAAGTAACGATAACGCCCGTTGTTTTATTTATAAAAAAAGCCACAGGATGTAATGATAATATTATGATAAAAATCATAAGTATATAAATTAAGTCACGCACAAAAAGTTATAATATTGTGGCTTAGCGAATGATGACATTGGCTTGTTATGTCATTGATACCTACCAACCGCAAGAACATATTATGACACATTTAAAAGTTTCATAAAACATTGGATAAATAAACAATTCGGATTATTTTAAACAATAATGATTATTTTTAATAGTCCAACGCCTTTATAAACGTAACTTTTACGTCTTCTTATTTCCCAGTAACGAACTCTGATATTAGTCGTATAGTACAAAGTAGAACTATCCAATTAACAACTTTTCCAGCCCATAAAAGCTTGAAATTTAAAATTAGCATGAACCGAAAAATTGTGATATCACTTTGGATAACTGTGTGATTAGTCGAAAGTATGATTGACCAAACCATTCTACATTTGTTTCCAAAGTCGTGAACAGTTCTGTTTTTAATACCAGCAATCATTTTCTTTTATCACTTTTATAGTATTAATTTTCACTTATTAGCGGCACGGCATTACTTAAATAAATATAACATAATCGACTCCTTAATTTGAAAAGGTTCTAACGGCTCTTGACAGTGTTTTGAGATATGAGCGTTTGAAGTTTCGATTGATTAAAATTTACTTGTAACAATGAGTAAGTAATATGTTTCAAATTACTTATTTTAGGCAAATTTTTTCACAACTCTTGCTGGGAAATGATGATCTTAATCTAATGATGAAAATAATGATGAAAATCTTAGAACTTTGTCAAATAAATTTAGTAAAAAAAGTGTGCAAAACCAGAATTCTACTAACTCCGTTATTCAACCATAGATAATTCTCAAATTCACATATATGATAGAATGTGGTAAATACAAAATTTTTCGACCAAAAAGGCATTCAGACAAAAATGTCAATAAGAACCTTTTCTAAGCAAGGTAACGATATGATATATATTATATATAGTACTATTATCACGTATATGCTGAAAAAGCCATGACAGGTTTCACCCAGTTGACAGTGCTTGCGATGATCTTTGTCAGAATATTTGTGAATACAGGTCGATATCATGTGCTTTATTTATTCAGTGGTTGTTTTATAAATGTTTTTGAATCCAACATATTTTGAAATTAACAACTAATGTTTGCAATTGGATGGTTTTTTTTCGCAGGCAATTCTCGAATCGGCTAGTAGAAGAAGTGGTTCGACCTTTGCAAAGACTCGTTTCTTCAAGAGATTCTATCAGGAAACAGGCAAGTTTGAAAACTTAATAATTACTATGATAGATGTTGTCGATACATATTGAAGAGGTATTATCAATTTTGAATCTTATAGAGTTCTTGGGATGAACTATGATGACTTATCTGTTAAAAATGACCAGCTTTCGTGATGCGAGTTGAATTAAAATAAATGTATTCGGCTTCGCGGTAACGGGTCGTCTTAGGTGGGCGAAGCGATCCGGCGCGCTTTAAAAACGGCAGAGTTTTAAAATATCAAACGGTCCTCGCCCATGCAAGTGTCATATGTGGGCGACGCGATCCGGTCAGGACGGCATATGTCGTAAGTCGCCTCAAGTGCCTGACTCATGGCGCGCGCGAATCGCTTGAAAATATCAAACGGTCCAAGCTCACCAGAGCGTTAATTGCGTCTGGCCGAGCGATGGCACATACGACCTTTAGTCCGCTACGTTTAAAATTAATTGGTTTTTACACGTCGCCGAAGCGCCCCGCAGCGCTTCGTCTCGCCTACCTAAGACACGGGGTAATACTATATGGCTTCACCACCATTAATTGTCAAAAAAATATATTTTCAATCTTTACAGATTAAAATTTAATAACAATACATAAAAAATCGTATTAATAATACAAATAAATGATAGAGAAACTGATATGCATCACGCCAGCTTCGCGTCGCGAACTAACGAGGGATGATGGGAAGATATTTCAATGAATTGCCGGAACCCTGATTTTGATTTAACAGAAATCTCTTTATTCAAGCGATGTATTCGATAATTAATGTATTTTATTATTGAAACTTACCCAAAGATGGCATTGCTTATATTTATTGAAAAATACTCCGATTGGGCAATAATTTAAATATTTTTTTGTTGTTGTTTAGATTTTAAATAATGATAAAAACGAATTGTTTGCTGAGGATGTTACAAAATCAAAATTGATATCGTGACACGTTTGCAATTATCCCCTTTAAAATACAGACATACGAACAGTTTTCGTTTCCTATATCAAACGAGTCAAGTAGCACGAATCTTCTATGATTTATAATTGACCGCGAAATTCTTCGAGATAAGTGCTAAGTCAAATAACGAAGATAATATTATCAAGATAGTGGGATATTATTTTTGGATGTGACGTGATGAAAAATTTATAATACAGACATAATTATATCTATCATTTTTAAGGTGTTCACTGCCAATACATACTTGGTGGAAATGTATTATTAAAAAAAAAATGAAACTTTATTTCTACTTATTACAAAATTAATTTATTTAGAAAAGGATTGATTTCGTTCATCGTGATCATTTTAAACTGAAAAGAGTATACATAAATACAGGCTTATTTATTCAAATTAACTAAAACAAACACTTGTAACAATGAGCAAGTAAAGATGTTTCGAATTACTTATTTTTGTCATATTTTTTCAGTACTCTTGCTGAGAAATAATGATCTTAAAGATCTTAATGATGACAATCTTTGAGCTTTGTCAAATAAATTTAGTAAAAAAGTGTGCAGATGCAGTGTAACTCTGTAATTCTGATAACTCCGTTATTCAACCGTAGAGAATTTTGAAATTAAAATATATGATAGAATGCGGTAAATACAAGCTTTTTCGACCAAAGAGTAATTTTAGGCAAAAATGTCAATTAGAACCTTTACAAAGTGAGATTTGATAAATTATGACACAAAAAATGACCATTTTATTTGAAGGATAAGTATGTGCAGTAAGTAGTTATATAAGACAGTTTTTTGTTGTTTCCTTCAAGATGCTGACGTTGATATAATTCACTTATTTCCAGTCTGCATTTTTTAACAATATGTCTGATTTAAGCTTATCTATTGAACCGGAATTAATCTTTTACGCATCGGCGGAGATTACAACCGTAAATCTATTACCATTCACTTCGCGGCAACGGTTTTATCTTTTCGTCCAGTGTCTAAAAATACCCGACTATTTTCGAATGATTGATTAATGGTGCGATGGATTTTCCGGTAGGTTGAAAACGACGTTGGACGCACTGCGCGACGGCTGGCCGAGCTAAGAGACCACGAAGCGAGGACCAAAAAGGCGTCGCACTCAGCTGCAAGGTTCAACGAGAGACTCCAGGATACAAGGTATACATTTAACCATTTATATGCCGGTAGGTATAAGGACGGTCGTACGCCAAGGGCTGCGATTTTCTTTAAAAAAATAACGACGGATTTCGGTAATTGCCGCTAATTTCGTACGCATCGGCTTAAGCTGTTTCTCGTAATTTGGCACATGTTCGGTTATTATAAGATCAAAAAAAAAACAAAAGGGAAATTCACTTTCCCATTATAGCTGCTTTAATCTCTTCGTCGCCGCGGCCGTGCTTACACGCCAAGCAATTCCACATGCGCGTGTTAACACGCACTACTTTAGACGTGGTTTGAAGGCCACGAGCAACGTTTATAATAATTTTAAAAAATCATGCATATAGTGACATCTCTTGGAATTGTGACGTAATACTTGAACTTTAATGATATCAAATATTTTAGAAATCACAGCCCTCCGTACACGGCCTTACTCATCCTACCCGACACCTAACAGGTTAATTAATATGACACTAAACTGTGATGTTCTTCTTCAATTTTGTTGATAAATGTTAAAAGTCAATTCTGTCTGAAAAAGCTTTATATTTCAATATATTCAATTTTTTTACTACTTTCACATGTTTTAGATGATCAGGACCAGTTTCGCTCACCAGGAAAAATATCATCTCATAAAAAATTAATACGAACGGAGCTATTATTGAAATTTTTGTTAGAATAATAGTGACCTACCGATGTGAAAAAATTGTGTAAAAATGAAATGGTCTATAATTAAAATGTCATTTTTATAAATTAACAAAGTCAATTTTTGAAACCAAAACAAATGAATTCCTGAAAAAACTGTTTGGGGAAGAAAATAATTCTTACTTTATAAGAACTACCTAAAAAGGTAACATTCTATTTTACTTTCTCCATTTCACTAACGAGTTCCCTAGCTTCAGCCCAAAGAGTTAATTTCACTAAATAATTCTCTTCTCCAGATTTTGGTCTCTCATCTCCTAATATGAGACAGTGAAAAAAATAACAATATATTTTAGTTCTACAGAAATTATTGTATATATTTATAACTAGTTAGTTCTGAATCTATAATATTAATATAGATATTGTAAGCTGAATCAACACATATATAAAATAATTTCTGTAGAACTAAAATGTATTGTTATTTTTTTCATTGTGTTATAATGGAGTTCCACCAAGTAAATGACAATTAAATTAATATTCTAATACGAGACTTGCTTTTTTTTGGTTTAAGTGTCAGTAAAGGAACAACTCCTAGTCAAGAGTCGGAGCTGAGGAGAAAAAAGTCCAAGTCTGATGAAGCCGCTTCGAAAGCTGATATCGACTACTATATGGCCTGCGTACGGGCAGAAAGAGCGAGGTTGGTATAACACAATTATTTTACTGCATAACTTTAAAACCAGTTCAGTACCGTAAGGCCACTGGTGGCTGCCATGTAAACACGTGGCGAATAAAGTAGCAAATATTGCAAAATATATAAAAAAAAAACCTGTTAAAAATCTTATGATATTTTTCTTTTCATAGCTAGTGACATCTATACACTTTTTCTAGAACAGTGGTTCTCACGTATAATTTGACGGTGGCCGCATCGTAAATATAAGCGGCCCTAAGGAAATGTTTGGTGGCCGAACCAAATTTTTGTTTTGAATTCGTTGTGTTTGAGTTTTGTCAAATGTACCTTAACATCTTAGAGTCTTTGTTGACAAATTTACTTCTAAAATCACATTTTTTTTGTAATGTCAACATTAAGTATAAAGCTGTTGGTGGCCGCAGCCAAATGCTCTGGTGGCCGCATATGAAAACCACTGCTCTAGAACAAAATGGTTTTTCTGCCATCAGTCAATCTTGTGAAAAAAGGATTTTATAGAAATCGGGCGATAGACGTGATAGATGCGACCATTTTTCTCGGTACTGAAGCGGTTAAAAAGGAAATAAATAATATGCTACTCTAAATTGGAACATATTGTGATTAAAATGATTGTAAGTGAACTGTTTCTGAACTCCTCAATAGATTTGAGGAATTGATTGATATTACAGGGTTTGCGTATTTATTAGCATGGTTGAACGAAATATCAAAAAATATACCACATTATGACATGTTACATTAACTAAGGCACACAATCCAATAAATACGTTTTTTGAATTATGGGTAATTAATAAAAAATAATTTTTACAATGTGAAGCAAGACTTGACATAGGAGTTGTATGAATTAAGAAGTAAATCTGTACCCAGTGGCGTATACCACTAGTGAGGCCCCAGGCGCAATGTTATTCTGGAGGCCCTCTTTTTCAAATGATAAAAAAACGTCGTAAAATTATTTTCTTATTGTATGTGATCGAGAGTACGGCTTGGACAATAAACGGTATTCCCCGCAGTTCACTAGAAATAATTCAGCACTTAGAAACCTTACTATATGATTTATGACCCATCGGTCATTCAATATTACTGTTTTGAATTTGATTTTTCGATGTGAGATACAAACTTTTCGTCGAAACATATGTCAATGTGTGTTATTTTTGAGGCCCCCAAGATTTGGAATCCCCAAACGCGCGCCACTTTCGCTTATAAGCAGGGCTGTGAAGTCGGAGTCGTGGAGTCGGAGCTTTTTGGCCGGAGTTGTAGTCGGAGTCGGAAATTTTGAAAAGTTTGAACTTTTTATTTTTGCATTTAATAGTCAAATTTGGCTTTTGGCCGCATTGATAGGGTTGATATTTATTTGAATTCGCATAAATAGGAAATTTAGCAGAAAAAAGTGACGATATTAACCTTTTTTTAGTCGGAGTCGGAGTCGTGGTTTTGGTAAATGCTGGAGTCGGAGTCGGACTTTTTTTCACCGACTCCACAGCCCTGCTTATAAGCAGAGACTCCAATCACTCGAAATCTTGACTACTCGAGAAGGTAATACGAAAGATTATTTTTCAATACTCTATTGTGTTATCATTAAACTTGTCATTCTTCAGATAAGTTTGCAGTACCCATAGCAAAAGGAACAAAAGAATTTCTCGCATAGCATATTTAGCCAACGGCAAAACCATTAAAAACTATATATTGCCTGACAGTAAAATTACTGTCTGAGTATTACTCGAGTATTTTTTTAATACTCGAGTTTCGAGTACTTGGAAAATGGACAAATTTACTCGAGTATCGAGTAATTGGAGTCTCTACTTATAGGGCAATCCGCCTCTGTCTGTACCTATCAGCTTATTTAAGCCTACACTAAAATAGACAAGTAAAACTGGTGATTCAGATTGCAGCAAATGCTGAAATCTAATTAATTAAATGTGTTTAAAAATAAGTTTTAAAACTATGTATAAATAAGATTAGTTTTTTGACAATTAATTAAAAATCATGTACTTGATAGTTTCTGAAGCTTGGCATTCACACTTATGCTAATAATATGAAAGTCTTTTCGATTAAATGTCTTGAATACAATTAATTAAAATAAGTTTTTACATTACTCCAAAATTATCACTCGGTTGACAAAATTTATGACAGTGTCATTGAATCAAGAATTCATTTATTTTATAAAAAGTTTTTCATTTCTAAAATTGTCTATGATTAAGATCTGATTGGCGTTTTCTGTATATTTGCTTCCGCTAGAAAAAATGTTTCTTTTTCATTACACATAATGTTTATTTAATTAAACAAAATTGACATGTCAAAGATTGATGTCAACTTGATTTAACAAAAACAAAATGGGCACGCAAATAATATTATTATGACGTCAGAAAAGTAGGAAAAAATATCGTTGTGATTTCATCAAACAAACAAAAAATAAACCTACGCAGTATCTTTGCATAGAAAAAGCTATCTCAAACTGATGTTTGCATTGGAAATCTTCATTGTCTGTTCGTTACCTTACTTTGAAAAGTTTCTAATGAAGATTTTTGCCTTAAATGACCTTTTGGTCGAAAAAGCTTGTATTTACCGCATTCTATCATATAATATATATGAATTTCAGAATTATCTATGGTCGAATAACGGAGTTCCGGGGTTGCACTGCATCAGCTTTTATTTGACACTGTTCTAAGATTTTCATCATTATTTCCATCAGTAAAACCATTATTTCTCAGCAAGAGTTGTGAAGCAATATGCTTAAAATAAGTAATTTGAAACAATTTTTACTTGCTCATTGTTACAAGTGAATTTAATCAATCGAAACTTCAAACGCTCGTATCTCAAAACAGTGTCAAGAGCAGTTAGAACCTTTTCAAAGTTATGTGTAGTATTGGCATTCAAAGAAAACATGCGATTGTTTACAGGTAAGCAGAAAACCTTATCTGTTTTCAATGAAAAAATGAAACCTGTTCAGTGGCGCAATGATATTTTTTCTATCTCTAATTTGCAGACAAAAAAGAATTGAAGCCTGTCAGAACAGGTGCCCAATAATCCTTCCAAATAATATTGTATTGGAGAGTGGATGGATAGAAAGACAGTGCTAAACAAGACTAGTGTCTCGTTAAACGACTTTTTTATGGATTGGATTGGAAGGTTGAAAGAGAGATTTAGACAGCGCAGATATATATATCATATATATATAAAACCGAAACGGCGTATGTATGTATGTGGGTCTGTAATTCCCTTTTGTATTGTTGTTGCAAGTTCAAACAAACGAATTGATTTCGCTCGCGAAAGTTTCGACGGTAAATTTGTTTCGTTATCAATGTGTGTGTAGAGATTCCAATTACTCGAGTATCGAGTAGTACATTTTACAAAATACTCGAGTAGTCGAGTAGTTTCATATGAACCAAAATATCTTATATATAAAACCGAAACGGCGTATGTATGTCTGTGGGTCTGTAATTCCCTTTTGCATTGTTGGTCATTAAGTTGCCAGTTGTTTCAACTTGGCCCGTCTGAATTTACGCGCCGAGGTGAACATAACCCTAAACTGGTCCGAGCGAAGCCGGGTTCGAATACTAGTATATCATCTAGTCGAATTTATTAATCAATTGAAAAATGAGGCTCGCCGTACAGGGACTCGAGACCGTGAGCTCTACTGCCGTTGATACTCAACCACGGGCAACCAAGTATCCGTTTTGGGATTCGAGTCTGATACGACTTGGCAAAGCCTGGAAAAAAAACAACATCAAAAAACGAATTCCGTCAATGGTAATATTTCAATCGACAAGATAGCATCAATTAAAGAAGTGACGAAATTTTTAAATAATAAACGCAAACGTTTTTAACCTTTTCTTTCTCAATAGCGCCAAGTTAAAACTAATTAAAAAAATTACTCATCGCACATTTTTTTTAATTATTATAACTTATCAAGTGTTTTTGCCGCTTGTTTATAACTGACGCAATTTTTTCGTCTGTATAATTATATATTATATTTTATTATCTAGCATTATATTTCGTCATAGAGAAACGCATTATTAGACTAAAATGTAAACGTTGTTATTTTTGGTAACCGGACAAAACAGATCATGACAAAACAGATCACGACAAAACAGAACACGAATTTTCAGAATATGATAAAACAGGTTAGGTTAGGTTTTTTGTCATGTTCTGAAAAGTCACGTTCTGTTTTGTCATGGAACCGTTATTTTTATGAGAATTTTAACAAATTATTTTAGTAGCTACTTTGTTCTTTAAAAGAGCTTTAAAAAATGGTTTTAAAAATTCTTTCAGGAATCGATATACTGACCATACCAATCCAAAAGGGTGTTAGTAACATTTTGATGATTCTGAGTTAAATATTAGGTCATGATCACAAAAAAGACTGCCAAAACGATGCTCTTCAAAAATATTGTAATACATAGAGATAAATGGGAAAGAAACTAAGCTTTTCTAATTGATACAATTTTGTTTTCTCTTTTTGCTGTGTTAAAAATTAGCGATGTCACTAATGCGACGTTTTGGCTTGGAAATCGTGATATGTATTAGAATACTTGACCTTATTTTACCAAATAATCTGTAGTTTAATCAAAAAACGTTTAGACCCAATTCGAAACCCACTATAATGTAGTTAAGAAGATATCCTGTATTTAGTAATCGATGGAATATTTTAGTTTAGAAAATCTTTTCTCACACTATTGACGACGATTTTTTGGAAGGATGAGAATCTAAAATTAAATCAATTACTTACACAATGTACGCAATTGTACCATTACTACGGTTTAGTTAAGTATTTCTTATCTACTATGATTCACAATCACAGACTAGCAGTGGTGTATTACAATATATTTACAAATTGTGTTTGGTTTTATCAGGGTAGAGCAGAGTTTTCACAATAAATTGAACATGTTTGTCTATATTGGTTTGATCCCAGCATCACAAAAAGACTGTCGAGTACCATTTATAATAAGTATTTCACAGAAATAAAAGATGCTTGTATGGTAATAGGGTGAAATAAGCAGTCAGCTACGGTATATTTTCAATCATTTAAATGTATTTTACTTGGCAAATGAATATTTCATGTTTTTTTTACTGTTTCATTTCAGGGTGGAATGGGAAACGGCTGTGTCAAAAGGGTTGGAAGCCCTCGTGGAACTTGAGGAGGAACGGCTCACCAGCATGAGAAAGTCTCTGAGGTCATATGTGAATCTGACAACCCTCCTCGGACCGGTAAAGGTGTTTCACGTCTTTGATTGGTTTTCAACTAACACTAATATAGTAATAGTATTGACACTTCTTACGAATAATTCAGTACCGGTAAAACGGGGTGAATAGAGACAAAAACAAGGATTGAGTTTTAGCACAACTTTACTAAGTATCCAATGTATTTTTTTACTATTTATATATAATTATTTACAATCTCTCGAATGACGAAACTAAACCAACTAAATGATTGGTCAAAATTGAAACAAACGTGTTTAAGTTCAATGCCTGTGCATTCTTACTTTTTGACCCCTTATAAACTTCTCTTTTATTGCAAGAAAATTGAAATCAATCATGTTTTTTTGGTTAATAAGTACCGTAAAACGGAATGAATAGAGACTCGCATAGAATAGACGTTCATATATTTCAATCATTACAATCTTTATTTTTTCTCTATTCACCTGCCAAGTATCGATTTACCCTCTCTCGTCTATTCACCCTAATTCAATGGGAATAGAGACATCGAAAAAATTGACGGTCTTAATAACGATTAGTGAGTATTTAAAAAATATTGTCGTGAATAGGTGCAGTAGGACCATAGAAACAAGTTTCAAGCCATTCATATTTGAATTATGTGGCGCAGGTATGAAGATATGTACATATTCGTGAAGGGTAAAAAATGTCTCTATTGACCCCGTTTTGCGGTACCTAAAAAGTTACATCTTGCAGGAGTGAGTATAAAGATAGAGAATTTTATTCTTACGTGTATATTTTTTGCAAAAAAACGATGGAGCAGAGAGTTATCCCATTGTTTATTTAAGCATACCTATAGAACTGAGTGCATAGAAAACGTAAGTGCACAAACGTTATTATTCATAGGGAGTGTCGATATACAATACAAACATTAAAAGATTTCCTTGTTTATGTTATGTGTGAGCATGGTATGGTTTTTGATAATATGTTTAATGAATTATATCACATCGCATGTGTGTGCATCCTTAACACCCGACGTGTGGCTTGATTTTTGGGTATAATTTCGATATCAACTCCGCGCTGCAGCAGGCGCCCTGGAACAGAAAGGGGTTGCATTTTTAACCCTTTCAGCACCACCTGCCCCTACAGCACCATCTGCCTCGGTTTTTTATAACAAATGCTGCAGTCTTCAGGCATTTATTATACATAATACGGCCCTTTCATTTTGTTAAAGTAAGCCATTGATATTCATGCAATAAAGAGAAACAAAGGGCAGCAAAAGGTTTATTAACAGTTTGATATGTTTGTACACTACTTCTTAGATCATGACTTATATTATTATAATATATTATCGTCGTTGGCTTCCGTAACGGACCGCTCAGGTTCAATTCCCGGCACGAGCTGAATTTTCAGTCGATAAATCGATTCTCTTCGAAGGCAATGGGCGTTTGTCCCTTACAACCTTTCCGATCCCAAACAAACGGGGCACATAGCAAGAGCTATAAGCTAACCAATAGTCCTCGTATCCTTTCAATCCTTACCCCCTTCGAAAAAAGAAAGGTTGAGCAACTGTGGAAAATATGTTGAGATAAACTCCGTGAGGAACCCAAATGCTTCAAGTTGGTAGCAGACAACCAAAAAAACAATAATTACATAAGGAGTTGGCGGTGTCACCAGTCAGGAATCGACCCAGAAGCATAAAAAGAGCGATAATAAGCCAGAGAGAGTGAATTTGTGTGTTATGTTGAGTTGCAAATTGATATATTAATCATTTTTTAAAGACTTGCATGTGGTTTTAGCTAATTGGATCTTCACTCATTTTCTATCGCGTTATTATTATTATTATGCTGATTAAATTGGTATAATAAATAACGGAATTAATAATGTTTCCTACATTGAAAAAAATACTTATTTACCATACCCAAAAAATAGTTTTTTTTAAACCTTTTTTCTCCCACACATATTAATAATTGTTTTGATGTAATGACATTTAGTAATCTCTGAAGGTCATTGTAACCGGTTTTCATTGTACATATTTAAGAAATACAAAACATCATTTCAGATGAGCAAATGCATTTTTTTGTTGTTTAAATAAACAACGCTTGTCTCAAATTCTATAGCCATAAAAAGATTCTTTTTTGAATATCAAACATAGACAAACAATACAAAAGGTCTCACTTTATTCGCAATTTCAATATTTTATTCGACATTCAGGATGTTTGACTTATTTTGATGCTACAAAAGATTGTTAGCCCATTGACTTCTAGCGTCTCATATTATTTTAATTCCCCAGATTGCGGTGTATGGTAAATTAATATTTAAAAAAAGTTACAGAGTTAAACTATCAAGGATTTCTATTTTATTCAAATATGTACCATACAACGGGATGAATAGAGACTGGCAGGTGAATAGAGACAAAAACAAGGATTACACTTTAGCACAACTTTACTAAGTAAACAATATATTTTTATAAATGTATATATAATTCTTTACAATGACTTTAAAACTATCTCTTGAATGATAAAACCAAAACATCTAAATGATTGGCCAAAATTGAAACATACGTGCTTAATCTCGATGCCTGTGTATCCTTTCTTTTTGACCTCATATAAACTTATCTTTTATTGCAAGAAAATTAAATTAAAACGTGTTTTTTTTTGGTTAATAACTATCGTAAAACAGAATGAATACTGACTCGTATAGAATAGACAGACATAGAGGTTCATATATTACAATCTGTATTTTTGTGTCTATTCACCTGCCAAGTCTCGATTTACCTTCTCTCGTCTCTATTCACCCGATTCAATGTGAATAGAGACATCGAACAAAATTGAACGTGTCTTAATAACGATAGTGGATATTTGAAAATTTTGTCATGAATCTGTAGTAGTACCATCGAAACAAGTTTTAAGCCATTCATATTTGAATTATGTGGCGCAGGTATGAAGATACATAGTCGTGTCGGGTAAAAAGTGTCTCTATTCAACCCGTTTTACAGTATGCATTACTTGATCTGATAACTTGCATGAGTGTGTTTAACACTGTGGCCCCTTTGGATAAAAGAAACGTATCTCGATTTTTGCCAGTTTTGAGTAATGAATGCCACTAAATGTAAAATAATATGTTACGTTATGTGTCAAAGAGATGTTACAATACGTATCATTTTAGATCACTTTCCCGTTCATAGCTTCACAGCCTTAAAACAACACACGAGAAAAAATACTATTTGATAATTCACAAAGTCAAAGCCGATAAAGAAAATGAAAAATGAATCGATATATTTGATAATGCTCGTGAAGAGCGAAACCGGTCATTGATCTAAATAAATTCAATGTGGAATATGTATGAAAAATGATTTAGTTTTTAATTTTAATGCCACCCAACCAAGTATTGACAGGCAGCACCTTAAAAATGAAAAATATATTTGTTTAAAAATAGGTACAATTGATTACTGGTGAAACCTGTATTTTGGCTCTCCTGAAAGTAGAGAAAAATTAGCAAATTTCTTAAAGGGGCAGACTGAATTAATTTTGTAAAAGCTTAGTTCTTGGAATATTCATAAATCAGCACCGCAGGAAAGAGGTTAAGTAAAAACGATGATATGTTATCTACTTTGCAAAATTTACTAACTATAAACTTTTATGAATCCAGGGCGCCTCATCCGAAGAATCTCTCATCCTGGAGACTTCCATGGAGTCAGCTCTCAGCGGCGAGCGAAGAGTCGCAAGACGTCTGCTGAAGGCGCCTCCAGCAGCAATGAGGTTACCAGATTTCTACTCGCAGCACACCACGCTGGCCATGAATAAAGAGCGACGAAGACTGGTAAATCTATCTATCTTCTAATATATTAAAATCAATATTTGTTTGTTTGTTTCTTCGCATCCTGTGCGCCACCACTTTGACAAAACATATTGTTGCACTTGCGTACAGGTAACCGACATAATACAAGGATTTTTCAGTAGGTGGTGCATGTCTCGTACCATAGACAATCGGCAAAAGACAAACAGCAAACATCAAACGCTAAATGTCAACGATACCGATCAATGTTAGTGAAATTAAATCGAAATTGTTTATCTAAAATATTGTGCATCTGATATTATATTAAATTTAATTAGATCACGATGTCTATATTTTAAATTTGTAATTGCCAATATTGTTTTATGTTTCTTCAGATGTGTCGACTTTTTGACTGCAATAAGGATGAATTAAAAGTATTTTAACATAACTTATGTTCCTCAAACATAGGATTTGAAAACTATAATATTTTTACGCGTAGCACAGTGAATGCTATGACACGTTATGTTCGAAGATATGGATGTCTGTGCTGTCTAAAATTCTCACACCCATCCGATCCTATAACCGGGACGCAGCGAGTGCGATTAGCCAACCACTAGTTCTGTCCTATCCCTTCTATCCCTATGCTTGTCGAAAAAGAAAAGATAAGTAACTGAGTAACATACATTTGTTTTAGAACAGCTTCTGTTGAGATTAACTTCACTAGAAGTTCATGTATTATGTTTCACTTTGGGAGCCAGGATCAGTCAAATTAAATGACAAAATAATAATCAGTTTTTTTAAAAACAATTTCTGTTGAGGTACTCCATAGTAAGAACCTATGATACGCGTTGGATAAATGGTTGAAAAAAAATATAATGAAAAGGTTCCCCACCCTCAAACTGTGAGAAAATATGTAATTTTTGTCAGAACGAATATACATACACGAAAACAGATTTGATTGTAGTAAACTTTGTTCATAAAAAGTTGACTGTTTTCCAATTGTATTTTTGTCATTGATTGAGTTGGGAGTTACTTGGCAGAACTCCATTATAACACGGTGAAAAAAAATACCAATGTTTTTAATTTTTTCTTTTCATCGTGGTGCTTGGAGCACTTTGAATTATTAGCATTATTACCTGTCTATCATAGATTCACGATGCGTTACCGACTTATGGAATAATTTTTTTTGTTTTTCGAATGAACGCCTCACAGCAAGCGGCCGTTTTTCGAAAGTTTCTCATTTGTGAAAAAAATGCAGAATATATTTCACATCACGTAGGCGAATAATCATTTCGATCACGTAAATTGCCATACGTGTACCGTACGTCTCGTAAGTGCATGCAAGTATTTTTAACGGTAAGTATCCACGAGATGGTTTGACTTTTTGACACTTTTTACATTCGCGGGTAGAGACTCCAATTACTCGACATCTCAACTACTCGAGTATCGAGTAATAACATTATTAAATACTCGAGTACTTCCAAACTCCATTTTTGCATTTTTACTGTGAAAACTGGATGTTTTTTTTCACCGGGTGGATATTCCATGTGCCAAGATTCTATTACGGACATTTTGCATCGAATATGTGAAATAACCGATCGACTAAAGCTCATTATGGAAAACTGTAGCAGTTTTGAAGCGTTTTTGTAAGACCACACTCCTTATATGAGGGTCATCCCGGTTGGTTATTAAGCGCTCCCTGCCGATACAAACAAACCCCTCCAGAGCATCAGTTTCACGAAATATTTTTTTGCGGTTTTCCATAATTTTGTCAGATGCTTAAGCGACTAGGTCTGGCTCAGTACTGTTTAAGTCTTCAAATCTCGCTTGTTCTTCAAAATGTGGATATTTGTTTTCTTTAAAATAGGAAGAAAAAAAAATTGGAGTTCAATTGGAGGCAAAATTACTCTTTAAGCCATCGATATATAATTAAATAAATTTGTGTATATATTTTTTTTACTATTTTGTTTTGTCTCTTCTGTTAATAGACTCTCGTGATCATACACTTGTCATTGATAAGAAAAGTCAGAAGGACCCAAAGCAAAAGTAGCAAAAGAAATTCTCGCATATCACTGTCAACGGCAAAAATATTTGAAAAGAATATATTTCCTGACTTGTAAAATCCACACGTAAAACTCAGTTAAACGCAACGGTAAAACAATATTTTTTTAAATTAATAAATATAATATGGAAATAAATCTTCATTTAAAAAATTAAGAGTATTACTCGAGTATTTTTCTAAATACTCGAGTATCGAGTATTCGATACTCGAATTGGAGTCTCTAATCGCGGGTAACAATTTTTTTCTCGCCGTACCTAACTGTCTTTAATGACGCTAACACAATGTCGCCGCAGGTTGACCCAATGGCCCTATTGAAATAATTGCCCGAGTTCAAAACTCAATTGCTGAGAGAGAAAAATACCTTTGGCGATAATTTATTTCATTGACGAGGCAAACAATATGATGTAAGTGAGCGTATTAAAATCTGTATTGATTCACTCGAAATAAAACAATCTTGGATCATATATCGGCTCGTAATGTGTTCAGGTTTCTCTATCGTGTACAGTAGTATTGCTCAAAGAAATATTCTTAATAATATAACAGTTGGTAGAATCAGTTCTTCTCCAATAGTATGCGATTTTCCCGATTTAGCAATAAGCAAAGAAATGTTGTAAAAGTCGGGTAATCCGCCATCATCTTTTTTGGTTGCGGCTGAAAAAAATCCTAGTCACCGTAAGTTGTTTTAAAAAGTTATTTTTGACCGATTCAAAATAAGTTAAGTATATCTTTATCTTTTTTGTCAGCATGAACATGTTCCAAGTGAAATTCGAATTTGAAAGTCTCATTTATAATGTAGTATTTTCCGGTCCGTGGCGCAGTGGCAATGGCTTTGACTTGCGTGCCGGACCGACCTGGTTCGATTCCCGGTTCGAGCGGATTTCAGTCGATAAATCTGTTCAAAGGCATGGGTGTTTGTGTTGTTGTAAAACCCTTCCCACCTATCCGATCCCAAAGAGCGACGCATAGTGACAGCGATTAGCTAATCACTAGTCCTGTCCTAGTCCTTGTATCCTTTCCACCCCTTACTCTCTTGGAAAAAGAGAGGTTGAGCAACTGAGTAACAAGCAGTTCTCGTAGAAAAACATATGTTGAGATAAACTCCGTGAGGAGTCCATATGCTCCAAGTTGGGAGCGGACATGGTTAAAAAAAGAAAAAATACTTTGACTTGCTCAGGCCCCAACTTCTCTGACAGAAGGTTGCGCTGACAATATATTCTTTACCTTTCGAAGGAATTTGTACGTGTTAACTGAAGTAGATGTGTATTGAAAATAGCTATCGAATCAGCCTAGATATATGTTGAGATTATATGATGGTGCCTTCTAATATTGTTCACTGATAATATTTCACATCAAATTACAGGCGTTGGTGAGGATTGTGGATCTGATCAAGAATGACATGGAGCGGGAGAGAAAATCGAAACAAGCACTCGAGAAGCTGTCCGCAGCCATTACCACGACTCCGAACTTTGGAGGCAACGACTCTCAACAGAATGTATCTGAGAAAATATATCACGTAAGTTTTTCACAATTTTAAGTCGCCAGACCTAATCACAAATCGTTTTTTTAAATTATCAAATAAAAAAATCCACTTTCGTTGTATTCGGCGGGGACTTTGTGGAAGCTCATTTTCCATCAAATTAGTTTGATAACATTGCTAATTCTACTATACAAAAGTGACACGTGTTTCGCTATTCTCGGAAGCATCTTCGGACTTACTATTTATTGTAAGTGGAGATTGATCATCACTCGAATTTCAATTTGAAGTAGAAGATCTTTAAATGTGTTGCAGTGTATAAAACCTCTCCGAATTGTCGGTTTGGGAAACCCTACATTACTCTAAAGCAGTGATGCACAACCCGCGGCCCTTAATGACATTTCATGCGGCCCGCAATGACGAATATCAATCACCTTTTTTTAATATGGGAGATTAATCGCGGACATACGGATGAAACTAAAAAAACAAGAAACTGAGATAAATGGAAAAACAGTTTTCAATTTTAAACTTTGTTCTTACGGATTTGCAGGAAAGCCGAGCAATATCTGGCAAACCGCTCTTCGTACAAGTTTCATATCTTATAGAAATGCATTTGAGCATGACAATGCCATATTTGACTCAAAACAGCCATTTTTGTAGTTTCGCTCGTATGTTCCTACACCCACGTAATATAAAACAATAAAATGTTCAATTTTACATGCACTTAAAGTGTCGCTAATTTGATCTGTTTTACCCGTGCGGCTTAAACTATCTGAGAATTGATTATTTTGATTTAAATTTTTAATAAAAAAAAAATATTTAGCATTACAGCTTACGCCAATGCGCCAAATATTCTTAGTTGTGAAAATCATACGAGATTAACTCGGTGGTAAATAATGTATCAGTTGTGCACCAAATCAACGATAAATAACATACACCCAGCCCAAGATCTCTTTTTTTCAATTGAAAAATCTGACCTTGCCGGGGATTGAACCCGGGCCCCCCGATTGCTAGCACAAAGCTCTTGCCAAAAAAAGGTTGTGCATCACTGCTCTAAAGATTCAAAACTGGGTAAAATAAGTTTATGATATGATCTTGATTTTAATGAATAAAAAGAATTGTTTGAGAGTTAGTCGTAAATTCAATTTTTCACTGTGATTAGGTAATGTTTTGAATCATTGAACCGTTGCGTCTATTAATTTGAAGGCTAAAAATGAGTTTATTTTTTAGTAACGACCGTTGAACTATGTATTTCAATTCTATTGTTTGGTTCATTTATTTCACTATCAAATTGTTTGTAAATATTGTGTTCGATATTTGAAAAAAAAAATATTGTGATGTCGGCTCACAATGATGAGTATGTATACAAAATTTAAATGAAGAATTTATACATTTTTTTTAGTATATAGTTGTAAGTCAGTCATTTAACCTCTCAGCCAGTGGCATAATAAACACTTTGTCCCCTTTTTCTAGTGATAAATATGCGTCGCAAAACATATACGATATAAGACAAATAGCATTTTTTTTTCGTATGCGTTCGAGTGTATGGCTGGAACAATGTACGTTACTCCCCGCAGTTCACTAGAAACAAGTCAGAACGAGTACCTAGCACAGCCGTACACCCCGTACTTAATGATTTATGATCCATCGGCCATTCAATATTACTACCATTGAAATTGCATTTAGAGACATCAGTATTTGTTATTCGCTTAAAATAAAACATTTATAGTACTTATCCCACATTACATTTATTAAATCGGGACCGGTTTCGCTCATATCGCGCATTACCAACTGGCGATTCCCTTAAGACGTACAATATAAGTTTATATATTAAAGATATATATTTTAAGGGCGTTTTACTGTCAAGACTTGGTGGGATGGCATTATATTGAAAAACAATAGAACATTTTTTTTGTACTTATTCTAGGATCAGGACCGGTTTCGCTCATTGCAAGCACTGAAATCAGCTGAATATTTTTTTTCAGTTTGATAATGTGAAACCGGTACTGATCCTAATAAATTTAACACCAGTCTATTTAAGAGGCATCAGTATTCTGTTAACCCACCTACAAGAAGTATAAGGTTTATCTTATCGATATCTACTGAATTAAAGATTGAACACCATTAAAACTAGAAATGAATAGGACTCCCGTTTTACTGTGCTAGAAAGAAACAAACAGCATACAAAATATTATATTTTGCTTTCCTTATCTTATAAAAACAATAGCTAGATACTTTTAGACGGTACACGAGTTTGATACGAAGACATCCTTTATCTATTCGGATGTAACCGGAATGGATTACTGTCCATCGCGTAATCTAGTATTTTATTTGTTTAGTCATTATAATATTATATATTGTATAATATTATTCTAAAAAATCACGCTCAATTTAAGCGTGCAATCTGATAACTATCATTCTATGACGGCTGGAAAAAATGGCGCGTTTGACATTGAGGTTTTTGACACTAATTTACAAGGCTAGATTTTAAACTTTCAATTATATTTTGTAAAGTTCATTCCAAACAGGTGATTTTTTTAATTGAACTACTGGTAATGTAATTTCGGACACTGTCAAAATTGACGGGTACAATAATTATTGTGTTAACCCTTTGCGGTCCTCAATATATTGTTACTTTAATGACCGGCAAATCCTCAATAGATTTGAGAAATTGATTGATATACCACATTATGACATGTTACAAACATTAATTATGACACACAATCCAACAAATTCGATTTTTGAAATAAGGATAATTTAATATACTTATTACACATACAGTTTATTCGGATCGGGACCAGTTTCGCTCATGGCGAACATTATCAGCTGATAAGAAAAACAACGAAACAGTGATATTTATAAAAAAGTTAAGCAAGAATTATAAGGTATGACAACAAAGCAAATAAATTTAAGCAAAATAGATAATCTTCTTATATATAAAACCGAAACGGAGTATGTATGTATGTGGGTCTGTAATTCCATTTTGCATTGTTGGTCATTAAAAGTTGCCATAAAAACGAATATGAAAGAAAATATGTTTGAATTTTTATCGGCGAAGACATTTAGTCAAAATGTAATAAATTAGTCTTCTACCAACTTTTCCCGGCTTTTATTAATATAATAATGTTTATTATTTACGTGAAGGTTTTATTTGACATTTCTTTGACAGTAAATTTGATTTTTTCCTTGAATTTGGACATTTTAACGGGCGAGAATGGGGCTGTCATCAAATTAAATAAAGTTTGTGATTTTATTTTAACTCTATTTCGGATAATAGATTTTGTGATATAATTATGTCGAATAATATAACATTAAATAATTATTAGTCGCTTAGTCCGAGCGACGCCGGGTAGCAATACTAGTAATTATAATAAAGAAGACCTCTTAGCAATGCAAGAGCTATAACATCAAAAATCAATTAAGTATGATCATTAACAAAAGTAAAAACCAAAATTAGTGCATTTAATAATACCAATTGTCACACCTTGTTATTCTTGCTTTTATTGTAATGTTTTACTTATTTTTATTATAATGTCATTCCACCAAGTATTGACAGTGAACACCTTAAAAGTGAACAGTCATTATCATTATAGTCTCCTGTTGTATGATACTGATTTGCTTTTTTGTTTTATGTGAAATCTACCATTTTTAAAAACTTTATCATTGTTTTGACAGATGCGTTCACTGCTGACTTATCTGGAAGGTGCAAGGGTCCAGGCTTCGAGTGCTCTCGCCGTTCTAGCTGGGAAACCACAGCCGCCCCATCCCCTCGCTCCTCACGTTCAAGTCTCAAGAGATAGAAGAGGGCTTCAACGAACCACGCTTTTGGTAATGAACTCTAAAGTTTATATGAATTTCAATTAGCAAATAAGCACCTTTCATGAGATGATAAGTGGTAAAGATCGCCCCTTATTTTAATGTTTACGACAGTTTATATTCGATCTGTAAGCTTGAGTCCAGTGCAATCAAATAATGAAGAATTAGATCAAATGCAAATCACAAATTTTATGATCAAAGTCAAGCGCAATTGTTGGATTTGGGTTGATTCCAATTCATACAAGATACACCAACACTTATGCATCCCGAGAAAGTCACTGTTTTGTTGCGGATTTTGGCCTGGCGGAATCATCGGTCCTTACTTCTTCTAATACCAAACTGACATTGCCATAACCGTCAACGGCGAGCACTACAGATGATAGATAATAAGAAACTTCTTGTGGCCTAAGCTGGATGATATGAATACCGATAGCATGTAGTTCAAACAGGAACAGGAGCACATACCGTGATGGACATTCTACACATGCGATTTGAGGGCATGGTTATCTCGCGCGGTGGTGACGTGAACTGGCCATCGAGATCCTCTGGCTTGACGCCTTCCGACTTCTTCCTTTGGAGCTATCTTGAATCGCAAGTCTTTGCGAATAAACCAACAACAAAACCCCAAAATCAACATATCAATATTTATTTTCGTATTTTTTTTTGATTCAGGTTCCATTGTGGCTTCAACAAGAGTACAAAGTGAGTGCCAGGAGGTCAGTCGGAGGAGATGATGAGGTAACGGGCTCACCACCAAGCTCTCCGGGACTATGGAGTGATAGAGGTGCTGCCGATGGCGTATCCATTCAACATTATAGCGATATTGGTAATTATCAAGATTATTTAAAGAACATATTGTGGTGTTGACGATCTGCCACTAGTGTCTTTTTAAAAACGATTAATTTTCTCTCGTGTTTTTTATTATATGAATTAAACAAAGGAGAATAAGGAGTGTATCATTATGCTTAACCATGTCTGCTCCCAACGTGGAGTATATGGACTGTTATGAGTTTAATCTCAATATATATTTTTTTCCTATGAGAACTGCTGTGTCTCTCAGATGCTCAACCTCTCTTTTTCGAAGAGAGTATGGATTAAAAATATACGAGAATTATGACAGAACTAGTGGTACTGCATTAAAAAATATCTCATATAATACAGCTTCTTTTGGTTTTAGATGATTTTGAAACTACCATAAATATATTATAAAGGGTATTTCAATAGGGACGGTCAAAATATGTTACTTTGTGGGTCTGTAATTCCCTTTTGCATTGTTGTTGCAAGTTCAAACAAATAATTGATTTCGCTCGTCGAAAGTTTCAATACGTGAAAACATTGTTTCGTTATCAATGTGTGTGTAGAGACTCCAATTACTCGAGTTATCAAGAACTTGGTGCATTTACAAAATTTTGAATCGGGCCTTATGTCTGCACCCGAGTAGTTTCATATGAACAAAATATCTTATATAAAACCGAAACGGCGTATGTATGTCTGTGGGTCTGTAATTCCCTTTGCATTGTTGGTCATTAAGTTGCCAGTTGGTTTCAGACATTTGATGCTATATTCTGAATTTAATGCCGTAAAATATACTTACAAATGAAATTAAAAACTGGTCCGAGCAAACAACTTGTTTTATTTACATTTCAAAACCAAGCGTCCTTATAAAAAGACCCTATATATACAGATTGTCCTCGACTTACGACCGAGATACGTTCCTGGACTTTGGTCATATGTCAAATTGGTCGTAAGTCGAATTTCATACAAAATATGTATGTATGTACTAGTTATTTAATACAAAATACAAACTCTGTCTACCGAATATTGTATCGTAGTTCATAGACACATAGAGAGATAGCTTCAGGTTGCAGATTTAAGTTCAACGATATTCAATTGCTCCAATTCTCTTCTCTGCTATGAAATACACTTTTAAGAATGTCAGGGTATCTAAAAAGATATAAAAATAATAAACTAGATAATACTAAAGAAAAAAGAACGAACTAAAATACCGGTTTCGGTTTTGGGTTTGTGGAATATTAATGTGTGTATGTCCATGTTTAAAAACACTGTGCTAACTGAATTATGAATACATAATTTAAAACAACGAAGCGAAGAAGTGAAAAACAAACGACATTCTTTGCGCACATCCCGCGATCTACTGACCGGCAGGAAATATTTATGGCATCGTTATTGCGTCATCTTTGTTTACGCATGAATCAGGGTTGACGAAAGGCGCACCGTAATGCAATTTTAAAAAAATGCTATTTTTTTTGGTCGTATGTGCGAATAGTCGTAAGTCGAGGACTACCTGTATATCCAAAAAAAATGATATTGTACTAGTTCTGACGTAAATAGATGTCAACTAGCTATACCATTCAATTCTATTAGAAATACTTTACAATCGGCTTGATTTTAATTTTGTTTCATTTTTTAGAAGACGGACCTTTGGATCAGCCACCAGCCAGACCCCCGCCTCCCAAACTTCCTCAGTTGGACATCCCGCAGCCATATTGTCCAGTGCAGGCAACTTGAAACAAATAAAACCAAATATAATTATCACCAAAAAGCAATCTGATGACGACAAAAATCTCTTAATTTTAAAACTACTTAATGAAACCGTGTGACATTTCAACGCACTAAAATTAGAAATAGTTTATATTTATAAAAGAAATAATTCAAAGTCTTGTGTAAAAATAGTGACTCATATTAATATTTTGTAACCAAGTTTGCAATTGAAATTTGCAACACTGCTATATCGCCTTTTCTTAAAGTATGAGTGTATCAATGGGTACAGGATTGCATGCCTGATATTAGCAAGCAAAGTTAAAATTACCAAGTCATTTCATTAAATGTAGTGTAAAATGACGCATATCGATGGCTTTAAGCCTTAAAGAGTAATTTTCTAATTCCACTTTTGGCTAAAAATGACTTAATAATGCCATCTTGTTGCATCATGCAATGTGCATGTCCCGTAAAAATTTTTATAACCAAAATTTATTTAAGTGCATCGGAAAAAACGTTTATAGGAAAATTTGATAACACCACTGTCATGGTAATTATACAAACTCCACCATTTTGTATTGTCACATGTCATTCGTTGTTTTTCAGCGGTAGTACAAAAAATCGTTTGAAAGTCCCTATTTGAAATTTTTCCGATCGGTTTGAAAATACCAAAAATAATCACATAATTTTTACCCTCTCCTGCACAATTGACAATAATGGAGATAGCAAATTTACTCTTTAAGCCATCGATATTGCATTTGATATGTATGAACTATTTCGCATTAAATACCGATATTACGAATGCCAAATACCGACTTAAGAAAAAATAACGGTAAATTATGGATATACATATATATATGGTCACGGGACAGAATCCCAATCATGTCGAACTAAGCTCAAAAAATGTATACATAGTAGCTTATAATTTCGACTTTACTCTTTGAGTTCTTGTGGATTATTATAAAATGTGGAATCAAGATGATAAAATCTAAAATATATTACTGATTTTTGTATGAGTACTCAATTTATTTTCGGAATTTTAAAACACATAATTATCAAGAAGCTCAAATCTTTAATGCATTCACATATGGATGTGTGGTCCTCTGAAAGAAGAGTTGGTTTTTTAATATTAGCCTATAATAAAATTATTCTTTTTATTTTAAACATATAATAAAGTTATGTGACTGTCTCTATCTGTATAATATTATTATTTGTGTAGTTTGTGGTTGCATTTTTGCTCCTGTAAATTAAAACAACTCGATTTCATACTTATTGCGAAGTATTCTTTTGGATTTTTTATTATAATAAATTTAAAATTTAAGGACGAAACATTTCAAAAAAAATCGTAAGCTTATTTTTCATAAATCTTTACAAAAATTCTGTCCCGTGACCACATATCCATAATTTACCGAAACAATAGCCAATTGGGAACGAAGTACCGGTTGAATACACAGTAAAATAATCTGTTCATTGTAAGGTAGGCGCCATGAGATAAATTTAATAAATTCTTAAAAAGTGAAAATACAACTGTACTCGCGAATTCGATAATATTCGATAAAAGAAAAAAAATGCTAAGACCAACGCGTGACTGAAGGCAAGGTAAAAAAAGTCTTGAAAAAATTCAAATTAATTTAGTTTTCCATACCGAAATACCCGTATTTTGCAAAGATGGTTTATCCGTACTAGAAAAACATCCAAAATACCGAGATTCTGGTCTGTGTAATACCGGTATTAAAATTCTAAGTGGCAGCGACAAAAATTTGTCAAATGGCCAATAATTAATATTGCAATTAATAAGAATAAAATAAAATTATTAAAAAGTAATTATTTCAGTTGCAGTTGCAGTAACAGTTTTCAATTTAAATTGCGTTAACATTTAACATAATTCAAGTGATTTAAATTATCATGAATGAATTGGGTATTTCTTGTATGAATACTCAAAATAAAAAAACACATGTTTATACTTTGAAGAAACAATAAATTATAGTTTCTTACGGCCAGGGAAATAGATCTTTTTTAACTATTTTTTCAAAAAAATATTTAATAAATAAATACTATAAGTTCAAAGATATTGTCATGCCAAAAGCATGTATGTGTGGGGCCTAATTCTAAAAGTGCTTATGTCAATTATATCAAATGTTCAGAATAGGCAATCGTTTGTTACTAAAAAAATTTTGGCGATGTTTTTCAGAAGGTTTATTGAAAGTTATGGTATCTATGTATGTAGTTTAGTACAGTGGTGATTTTCGCAGCTTAAGAATGACATGCGGCCCAATATGAAAAATATCAATCACCTTTTTTTCTTCAGAACTTTTCACGAACGATGGAAAAACAAAATAAAATTTCAATTTAATATACACTAAAAATAGCGATAATTTAATTTTCACACATGCGGCCTTCGAATAATCTGAATATTGAAAAGCTGGCCCTTCTGCCAAAAAGGTTGTGCATCACTGAAATAGATGAGCTATGTATTTTGACACCCAGAATACATAGTTCTTCTTATATTTCATTTTTTTTTTAAATCGTATGACATAGTGATATCTAGCATAAAAGTTTTTCTGATTGACCAAAATCTGACATACGCACTTTTAGCATTAAGCCCAGATATAAATGTATGTAATAAGATTTTATATCATAAATGAGAATGTTTGTATTACAGAACGTGTGTGTATTGTAATGTTTTTTTTTTTTATTTAACACATATTCCTTGGAACATTGAGTGTAATTGTGTTAAAGAGCCAACCCAAAAAAATATTCAAATATACATTATAATCATAAATTTCGTCGATTATGAGAAGCATGTCATTTTCTATTTCGACATCTACCGGCCGTGACAATCTCCCAAAGAAGAAAATTGCAGCATAGGTTTTATCAAATCGGATGAATCCAGTCAATAATAGTTTGAATAATCTTTTAGGACATTCTATATAGCCGACAGGGTTAGAGACCAGGTGTGGTACAAAGCATTAGTAAGGCCGAAAGCTACATATCCCTCGGTGTACGGTGTAAATATGAATTGAATTGATATACTAATGTTGCCCGTTTGGTTTCGAATCGATATCAATATTATTTTGAATATTTTTATCCGAAAAGTTAAATTTTCATATGCTTTGAAATAGAATAATTAACGAAATATTGCAAAGCTGTTGTTTAACACAAATTACATACATAGATACGTACAGCAAATAAAGCCGAGCTTGCGAATTA
The DNA here is from genome assembly GCA_028554975.1 of Himalopsyche kuldschensis. Classification (NCBI taxonomy): domain Eukaryota; kingdom Metazoa; phylum Arthropoda; class Insecta; order Trichoptera; family Rhyacophilidae; genus Himalopsyche; species Himalopsyche kuldschensis. The sequence goes on from JAHFWI010000005.1 coordinate 8,544,476, forward strand.
TCATAAAAGTGGCAATTGCATCGGTGTGCTTTTTTACACAGCTACGTTACCGAAGGGATGAATTGGTTTTTGTAAATAAAAACGTTTTGATTGTTGAAACCGCAGTTTTATTTTCACCAAAAGACCATATATCGTGGGTGTAGAAACATACGGGCGTAACTACAAAAATGGCTGTTTTGAGTAAAATATGGCAATGTCATGCTCAAATGCAGTTCTATAAGATATAAAAATATGAAACTTGTACGATGAGCGGTTTACCAGATATTGCTCGGTTTTTCTGCAAATCCGTAAGCACACAGTTCAAAATTGGAAACTGTTTTGCCATTTATCCCAGTTCGTTGTTTTTGTAGTTTCGCCCGTATGTTCCTACATCCACTATATAATAACTAGTATTGCTACGCGGCGTTGCTTGGACTAAGCGACCAATAATTATTTAATATTATATCATTCGACATAATTATATCACAAAATCTAACATCCAAAATAGAGTTAAAATAAAATCACAAACTTTATTTAGTTTGATGACAACCCCATTCTCACCCATTTAAATGTCCAAATTCAAAGAAAAAATCTAATTTCCTGTCAAATTTCAAATAATACCTTCACGTAAATAATAAACATTATTATTAATAATAAAAGCCGGGAAAAGTTCAGTAGAAGACTAATTTATTACATTTTGACTAAATGTCTTCCCCGATAAAAATTCAAACATATTTTCTTTCATATTCGTTTTTATGGCAACTTAATGACCAACAATGCAAAAGGGAATTACAGACCCACATACATACATACGCCGTTTCGGTTTTATATATAAGATTATGATGCATATTGAGAAATAGCAATAAAACACCCAACACATTTCGGACGCTAAGCGGAGATAGCAGAAGACGACAATAAAAGTATTATTCTACAAAGACATATTATTATTATACGATGCTAGGACACGAATAAAACATTTTTTCATTTGTGCTAATTCCATATATTTTATTGAGATCTGGAATGTTTCTGGAATCACCTATCAGAAAAAGTCTGTTTCTACAGAGAATTGAATTTTTCAACATTTGAAAAATGATTAAGGTAAGATTGTTTTTGATACGGAAAGAAAAATAACAATGTATTTTAGTTCTACATAAATTATTTTATATATTTGTTGATTCGGATTTTTCGGCTTACGCCTTCGTCAGAACTATGTTTAAAACGTGTATTAGAGATAGTTTATATACCTTTGCTAGACAGGGTGCTACCTACATCATCTCCTTCTGTTGAAACCATACCGACGTCACATGAAAGAATTTAAATAAGTTTGATTTATTGGTCTAAACTCTAAAGTAATGGTGGGAAACAATAATTTGGGTATTTTTGGGTTATTTTATCGTGTGAAACCACTTAAAATCTGTAATGTCTAAGTGCATCTATTTTAAATTGTTTTAAGTTTATTGTTTGTTAAAGGTTTTAAAAGCGGTGAACTGTTAATTGTAATCTGATCGTTAAGAATTTCATTGGACTGATTATACCTATTAATTTCCAGCTGTTTCAATAATGATTTTCCTACTCGAGTTATTGCAGGGGAGTTTTAATTGATTAACGTTTGGTATTCAATTTAAAATAGCTTCGTCTATTTCAAACTGTGCGATTGTTGGTCTGATGATGCTTCTTACAGAGGAGAAACACGTGTAACTATTTGTCATAAAAAAACGTGTATTAAACTAAGTTATTTTAAATGTTATATCTACGAATCCAATTTATTTTATTATAACTCATTAAACGTCTCATGAAAGTGGTAATTTAATTTTTTAATTTAAATAAACAAATTAGGTTTTGCAGCAAAATTTACAAAGATCAGGCCCGGTTACTCTTACCGCGAGTATTTTCAACTGAAAGTGATCGACTTTAAATAAATTGATTGTGTCAACCTTCTTTCAAATATTATATTAAAATGAACTTCCAAAAATCATCATCTGGTTTTATCTCAAGTAAATAAAACTTCAAAACAATTGACGCGGGGTTCCATAGCGAATCGTTATTTTTTTCAAATAGTAAGACATCTATCAATGTTTGTATTAAGCATTTTTTTATCCTAGTAATCGAGACAGCGAAAAATACATTTTTTTTTCATTTCGAAGTTATCTCAGCACACAATCATTATTGGCCAGTGGACGAAGTACTTCCGTATCACTCGTGTATTTAACATATCGACACCTTACTTTGGAAAGGTTCTAACTACTCTTAGCCCTGTTTTGAGATAAAATTCACTTATAACAATGAGCAAGTCAATATGTTTACATGTTACTTATTTTAAACATGGTTTTTCATAACTCGAACCATTCTATTTAAAAAAAGAATGATCTTAATAATGAAAAATGTGATGATAATGATAAGAGCTTTGTCAAATAAAGTATGGAGATAAAACACCAGCATTCTGATAAATCCATTATTTAACAACAGATGTCTCTGAAGTTAGCACACATGATAGAATACGATTGATACAATCAGGGCTGTGGAGTTGGTAAAAAAAAGTTCGATCCGACTCCAACATTGACCAAAAACACGACTCCGACTAAAAAAAGTTTAATATCGACACTTTTTTCCTCTTAATTTTCCTTTTATGTGTATTCAATTAAATACCAACCCTACCAATCCGGCCAATAGCCAAATTTGATATATTACATAAAGGGTCTTTTATAAGGACGATTAGTTTTGAAATGTAAATAAAACAAGTTGTTTGTGAGATTTAGACTAAATTTCAATTTCATTTGTAAGTATATGTTACGGCATTAAATATGGAATATAGCATCAAATGTCTGCCAATATCCATTCATTATAAAATGGGCCATGTCGCTAAAGTTGACTTTTTTGACAATTTTGGGTAAACTTCCAACTGCTCCAGAACCCAATCAGGCGTTGTCTGTGGTCTTTTACCTGAAGTTCCTTGGTTAGTTGGATTTTATACGGGTGCAGACATAAGGTCCGATTCAAAATTCGCCAAGTTGAAGTCGCAGAAAAGCCAAGTTCTTGTGAACGACGAGAAATAAGCTGCCTTGGGTTTTCCTGTACACTTTCACACACAGCAGCAATGTTTTCACCAGATATTGTATTTTGATGACGTACAGGTAGGTGTTGGCCGATTATTTACCAAACTGGTTGACTCAAATTTGGCCACTAAACAATCAATAATCTACTCAGCAGGACAAAGTAACATATTTTGAGCGTCCCTATTGAAATACCCTTTATTATATCCAAAAATAAAATGTTCAAAAATTCCGACTCCGAGTACGACTCCGGCCAAAACGCCGCGACAACTCTTGACTCCACATCCCTGGATACAACCCTTTTCGACCAAAAGGTCATTTTAGGCCAAAATGTCAGCTAGAACTTTTTCAGAGTAAGATAACGATATTTAAATTCGAAAAGGTTCATGACTTGTGTACAACAAAACGTTTTTTATTTAAATATGTAAGTATTATACGAGGCCTAGTGGAGCGTGCAAAATTTTAACTTACGAAGTAATAATATCATGTGTTGTGAATTTTAAAAAAATAATCACATATGAAGGTTAAATAATGAGTAATGAGAGGTGATTATCAATGGCGAACAAAGAAGACGAAATTTTGTGACAAAATAAAAAAATGATGTGTCTCATTTTTGTAACAACAGTCCATCTGATGAAAAATTACCACAGGCAGATATTATCAATCGTAAAATAAAATTTAAATAACGTTGACTATTCCACATATTGTACTACTACTAACTGTGACACGTGTTTCGCCTCTTTCAGAGGCATCTTCGGACTTACTATACTACATTAGTAGTACAATTAATTATACGTCATTAGTAGTATAATAAATTGTTTGCTTTGTTTCGATTCTATAACCCCCCCCCTCCTTGCTTCCCACGTAAAAAGGAAAAATCCCAAACTCCATTTTGTAATATTAGAATCAATCTTGCTTCATTACTTGAGGAAACATTGCGATAGTAAGTCCGAAGATGCCTCTGAAAGAGGTGAAACACGTGTCACAGTTAGTAGCACGATACGTGGAATAATCAAAGTTATTTTAAATTTTATATTAAAATGAACTTCCACAAAGTTACCGCCGAAAGTATTATCAATCATTTTAGACTTCGACTTGATGGAATTTCAAGATAAGATTTGAATCGTTTTTGTATTTTTGCATAAGTTTTGTCGCCAACGACACGGGTTTCGTCTTTCAGCATCTTCAGGCATTTAACTGGTATGAGTCCGTTCAAGTACATTCGTGCAATTGAAATGCCTAAAGATACCGAAAGGATGCATCACAAATACGATTTTGAATTCATTTGTGTTGTTATATTTTATTTTAATCTGTAAAGAATGAATATATATTGCGGCTATATACTATCTAAGATATAAAAACCGTTTGTTTTCTTGTTCGTATTTTATGCGTTACCATACCGTTCATCCGATTGCTTGCACTTGCGTGGAGGTTATAGTCATAGTAAAATCAACTTACAGTAGGTCTTTTTATAAAAAATCAATGTTCTTTCATATTTTATGCCCTACCATACCGTTCATTTTGACAACGTATTGTTGCACATGCGCGAATGTTATAGACAATTAACTTTCATTACGTGCCGCGTGTGTCGTACCATAGACAATCGGCAAAAGACAAACAGCAAACGTAAAACGGTAAATGTCATCGATACCGATCAATGTTAGTGAAATGTAATCGAAATTATTTATCTAAAATATCTTGCACCCGAAAGCACTTCAATAAACACAAACACTATCTTTCTTTGAGTGGCATTGCAACGCTTATAAACTCTATAGTGGTCCCAATATGAGGATATTCTATACCTTTTATATGTACTTTCATTCATATTATTTTGCTTAAATAAAATCGGACTTCCAATAAAACATGAAATGCTTGTTTTAATTACGTATTTATAAACAAAACTAACGAGTACCCGGCATGCGATACAATGCCACTCAAAAGACGAAAATGTTTATGTTTTAAGTCTGTTTATTGAGGTGCTTTTTGATTAAAATATTTTTTTTCCGTCTGGTGCGTACACGAATAAATCAGAATTTTGACCAGCTTTGATTGATGCCCATTATATCAGAGTGCATATTTAACATATTTTTACTACTGAATTCAATTTTTAACTTTCTTGAAATGTTGTGCTGTTGTCAGGCTTAAAACTTTATCAACCATGCTGATGTCATAGTTAATTGAGCCATTGCTGTTAAGGCAATAAATAGAAAAACCTTTTTTTCAATTGGATTAAATAATGACAATTTTAGGAGGGTGACTAGGGTTACTCCACGGCGTGATGCAATATTTTAAAGCTGACGTGTTATGGGCTACGTCGCCAAAGCAAATAAACCATGCACATTTTTTGCTGTTCGAGGAAATGTGAGTCTTTATTAAATTCTGTAGAATTGTTCTTTCTGTTATAGTAAACTAACATACTCACAGCAATTTATTATTTAATTGTGACTGTAACAATCTGCACTTTGGAAAAAAACAATAAATTAAATTCCTGTCGTTAAGTTATCATATTTACACAATTGCTTTAGATCAGGGGTTTTAAACCCTATTCCGCGGCCTATTTCTCTGCAAACTAAAAGTGCGCCCAGTGTGTTTTTTTGTGCGCCCTGCAAACTAAAAAATTTTAAATTTAATTCATTATTTTTTTCAAATATTTTTTTGAATCGTAAAAAATAATGCAATTTAGGTATGTTATTTTTCGAGCATTTCTTTGTTTTATAACTTTTTGACACATTTCTTTAACATGGGACCGTATGGTATTTTTTATAGTTCTTTTGTGAATGTTAATTAAGGACTTATTTTCCAGCTAATAATAATTCAGACATAATATTATGAATGTTACAAATGTGTAAATCTATTCAAGAAACAATGGTGAAATAAATATAAATTGTATGTACTATTTAAGTTATTTTATATCCAGCCTGCACCCGGGCGTATTCTTTCAAATCTCAAATGCGTAATAAGCTGCAGTAAGGTTAAGAAACCCTGATTAAGATGGTTTATCAGACATCACATGCAGAAAAACGATTAAATCAACATATTTTTTAAACTTTAAACTATTTTAGAACCTGTAAGAGCAATAATTGAATGCTCGAAGAAAATTCCGTAAATTTACCGGAATTAACGATGATTAACTTAACCACGGATGTGGATAAATTATCAGTTTATAAAAAATAATGACGATCTTGAGTCGATCGTTGAATTTGAAGATCGCGACCCGCAGCTTGCTTACACAGGCATCCGTAAAGAATGAAAAACAACACACATTTTCCGCATGCATTAATATTACGATGAGCATAATTTCCCTAATAAATAGAGTACAAAAAAAAAAAAGTAATGAAATTAAAAAGAAAAAAATTATGATGATTCCGGCGCTAGATTCTTATTTTTTTATTAAAAAGTCCTTGTTACCGTCAAAATGACAGTTATATATCTATAAACGGAATGTTTTGTGTGTCAATTATCAGTTCCCTTTTCGACTGTCAAGCCCAACCGAGTCGTTGGTTTAGGTTGAGAAGCTCACGGTTTTGAGTCCCAAAATAGTAGTTAGTTAAATATTCGCTGACACTATGTGTCGCTCTTTGGGATAGGAATAGTGGGAAGGAATTTTTAACATCACAAACACCCATTGCCTCCGAGCAGAATCGATTTATCAAATGAAATAATCTGCGCGTACTGGAAATCCAGCATGGGCGGTCCGACACGGTAACCAACGACGTCGACCACTGCACCACGACCGAACATTTTATGGAAACATAAATAAAAAATGATTGGAAATAATGTCGATGGCTTAAAGAGTAATGTTGTTAACTCCACTTTTGGCTGAGCATGACTTAATAATACCATCTTGGTGGTGCATGCAATGTGCATGTCCCGTAAATTAAGTGAATCGGAAAATCGTTTTATGAAAATTTGTTACCTTCATTGTTGTTCTAAAACCTACACTGCTAATTATCTAACTCCGCCATTTTGTATTGTCAATTTTACATTCTAGTTTTTACCCTCTCCCGCACAATTGACAAAAAACGGAGATAAAAATTTTCCTCTTAGCATGGCAATCGTGGTACAATGTTAATTTCTGTTAAATTAATTGCAACGGCTTTACTGAGTATGGCTTCTGCATGGCTAAGCAAATTTAAAATAAAGTTCGCATGGTCACCGCAATTATAATACCGAGCGAGCGTATATATTTTACTTATCAGGCAATTTTTTACCATTCCATTGCTATCGATAGACAAGTGTATCGGTTCAAATTCACTGATCTTCTTTTTCAATATTGTTAAACAGAACAAGGTTGTTTCCGTGGATTAAAGGCAGTGAAAACAGTGACAGTCATTTTATACGTTCAGTGATAATAAAAGAACAATCCAAAATGGTTTTCATTTATGTTTTCTTGTCTGTGATCGTTCTGCAGGCGTCATTTTTAGGTTTTTCTTTATGGTTTACGAATAAACTTGTGAAAGAAAACAAAGATGTATCAACGGAAGATAAAGTGACTCATTTTTGACACATAAAATAAATAAATAAATTTAATTTTATTCTGGGACGCCGAAATCTCACTGTTTTTATTTGTATTGAATAAATTAATTTTAATTGTGATTAAAGTGTTTAAAACAGAAAATGATGAGTGTGTTATTTGTGAAGGGATATATCTCAAATCCTTTTTCTTCTGCTGTCAAACATGGACATAATTGTGAGTATAAACTTTTTACCTAGTTCAAATCTGTGAAATTTAGGAAATTTGATAGATTTCTCTTGTTGCGACAATGAATTTGATTTTGAGATTCATAAAGTGTCAGTGAAATAATAAGTTGAAATATCGTTAAAAAGTAGATTAAAATAGTATGCATGGATAATTTTTGTTTTTGAAATAAACCGTGCTTTTATTCTTGCGTTTAATTTGACTTGGTACGTTTTCATACCAAATTAAAAATAACTTTGATTGTTCCACGCATTGTGCTACTAATCGAGGCAGGTGTTTCGCCTCTCTCCGAAGCATCTTCAGACTATATAACTATCACAGAGGTTTAAGTAATGAAATACAATCGATTTTATTGATATTCTAATATGATAAAAAAAACGGGACGCCAAGAAGGAAGGATAGAAACAAACAAACAATAATGAGTTCTTAAATTCTAATATTAACTCCTTGAACTCCTATGTCGATACTGCTCGAAATTAGATATTATTTTTTAATTATACTTATTGGATTGTGTGACGGAGTTAAAATTAGTAAAATTCATGTGATACATTTTTTGGTATTTCGTTTTACCATCCTCATACATACGTAAGCCCCGTAATATCAATCAATTTATCAAATTCATTGAAGGATTGCTAGAATGAAAAAAAAGAATATATTGAGGAATGCAAAAGGTTAAAGTTTTTACCTGTCTGCCCCGACAAAGGAAACTTGACAGACTTTTAAAAAGGTTATTTCGGGGCATTTCTGCACATTGAAAATTGGAATCGTATACATGTAAAACACAATACAAATTGGTATATATTAACATTATATTAGTTAAATAAGTTCAACGCTTCATTACAGGTACTTCGTATCGCTTCATACAAGAAAAAATTCTAAAAGAATTTTTCAGGTGATTATTTTTTATAAAGGGATAAATTTTTCACTTAACTAATTTAAATTAAAAAATATTATCCACTGTATACTAAAGTACAAGATGATCTCTTCTTACGCACATAATTGGTTCCTGAAAATTTTCTGCGAAAGTTGAATGTTCGAAACAAAAGGATGTAAAATTAATCTAAGTTTAGTTCATTTAAAACATACATGGGCATCTACCGGCCCGCCGGGCTATTTTGTCCGGCCCTTATACATCTGGGCAAAATAATTGAAAAATAAATTAATAGTTCCAGGGAGGATTTTTTTTTTAAAACCATTTTTCCGTGCGCGGATTTCTTTTGGCGCGACTGTAATTCTTATGTAGATGAATTGAAGGCACTAATAGAGCAATATGATACAAGGCTTGCTGACTTCCAAAAGAAAGACACCACATTCGCTATATTTGCTCGTCCGATAGATTCAGATGTAAAAAATGTGCCAGCAAATTTACAGATGGAACTTATTGAGCTTTAGGGGGACAATTTATTGCTACCACAATTTAACAACATTACTTTGACGGATTTTTATAAATTATATTTGGTGGATGAAAAATATACAAATTTACGCGCATTTGCAAGACAAATCATTTGTATTTTTGGCAGCACATATACGTGCGATCAGTTGTTTTCGAGAATGAAACACACTAAATCAAAAATTCGAACGAGGATAACAGATGAAAATCTCGAAAATTCTATGCGATTATCCTTAAGCAATATCATCGCCAATATGGAGTATCTTACTTCCACACTCAGCCACACAAAATTTTGTAATCAGTAATATTAATATTATGTCGTTCATTATATAAATAAAAAGACGTAGGAACGTGTTTTATTGAATTAAATATTACTTATGTGTAGTAATTTGGTCCGGCCCTTGACTCGAAAACGGAATGACAATCCGGCCCCAAACCTAGGAAAGGTTGCCCATGCCTGATTTAAAAGGTGAACGAATACTACTGCATTGAATATTTGACAAAGGGAATATTCTCTATCTTGAATAATTTTGGAAAATGAGGAAAGAAAATCTTTTCCAGCATCTCTATTCGCATCATCAAGACTAACTGGTAAATTTGACAAACAGGCCATTACTACATCCACGAAACATCTTGTTAGAGTCTTCTGGTCCAATCTTCCAATCTTTATGCAAACCAAGAGCTTTAGCTTTACTAATCGAAGTACTTCAAGGGATATCTTTTTGATGTTAGTCACTTATCCAGTAAGACAAAGATATTTATATATCATCCATCACTATGCCGTATCTTTAGGAAAAAAAAATGGTTGTCTGTAAAGTCGGTTTACGGACGATAGTTTAACGTGACAACGTCATAAGAAAACATTGATGAAATGATTGCATACTTTTATGAATAAAATGGAATCATTTTTATTGAATTATCATTATTTTGTATGGATACGAAGAAGGAGTGAAATGAAATCTACAATTTTTTATTGATATATTTTATTCGCACTCATTAATTCAAATATGTTTATTACTTTGATGAACAGCTTATTTACAAGTAACAATGTGCTTTTAGCAATTTATTTACAACTTTCATACATGTGTGATATTTGACGTCTTCCAATCTGTGTTATTCGTTGATAATTTATTGTTTATTTAAAGTATATTTGTTATACGTTAATCAAATTTTTAATATGCAAGAATTAATTACCTTTATCGCCGCAATTGTTGTTGTAATATAAACAATGAAAACCACATTAACATTTCACTTCACTTTATAAACAGTTGTAAACAGATCTCGTGTAGGTACTGTAGGTGTATAAGTTGTGTGCTGCCGCTGTCTCTTTTCTACTCAGACGCATCGACCAATCGAGTGGAAGAGAGATAGATGCGGCACAATCCGAACGGTAGGCCGATCGTGCCCCTCTATCGCTTATCCGCGCTCTCGCTCGCACGCTTGCCTTCGGCGTAACGCGACAAACGGGACAATGAGTCATGTTTTTTCGTGCGTGCAGCGGGCGTTCATCGATTTATAAGACGTTGTCACGTCAAAAATTGAACTTTGAACGTATTCTTTAATAGTATTTTTTTTTTTAATGAACATATCGTAGACCTGTATAGCAGGGCTGTGGAGTCAGAGTCAAGGAATCTGGGTTTTTTGGCCGGAGTCGTACTCGAAGTCGGAAATTTTGAAAAGTTTTTATTTTTGCATATAATATGTCAAATTTGGCTATTGGCCGAATTGGTAGGGTTGATATTTAATTGAATACAAAATTAGGCCAAAAAAGTGACGATATTAAACTTTTTTAGTCGGAGTCGGAGTCGTGGTTTTGGTAAATTCTGAAGTCGGAGACGGAGCCGAACTTTTTTTTTACCGACTCCACAGCCCTGGTTTATAGCATACGAACGGCAGATTGAAGCATAAGATTCACCATAAAAATCTAAAAAGAACGATTTTTTTTAAATGTGCGAAATTCGAATGTGTGAAAGTATAGAGGTCCACCTGTATCATTATAAAATGAATTAATGAATTATCAAAAAAGATTGTTTACGCAATTATTGTAAATCGGATGCATAATTTTACTGATAAGATAAGGGTAATCTATAAAAATCTATATAAATCAATTATCATTGAATTGTAAATCGTTCTAATTTAATGTACGACAACATACGCAATCACAGTTTCATGAAGGTTTCCACAGTGTTTTTTTTTATCTTTATCATTAAAATGTCATGCACATAGCATTAGCCAACGGTGCTTTTGTTAATTGTTCATCAAATGAGAGATTTATTTATTGGAGAAACATAAAATATTTTGCGCCATGGATTTGACAAATACATTCAAAACATAAATATAAATAGGGCTGTGGAGTTGGAGTTGGAGTGGTGGAGTCGCGGTGTTTTGGCCGGAGTCTGAGTCGTGAAAAACGTTTGAAAACTTTAAACTTCTTATTTATGCATATAACATGTAAAGTTTGGCTTAGGCCGGATTGGTTGGTTGATATCTAATAAAATACACATACATAGGGAAAAAACGTGATAAAATCAAACATTTTAGCCGGAGTCGTGTTTTTGGTCAATTCTGGAGTCGGAGTCGGAATCGTGCTTGTTCTAAACAACTCCGCAGCCCTGCATATAACATAATATGTTACAAAACGTTTAAAAAAACACATATTGGCATTAAATGAAAATAAACACGACATATTAATAACAAAGAACCGAGTTCACTGCTAAAAATGTCAGTGCATTGATCAGCCGAAAAGCCCTTTCGACTGGCAACTCAAATGACCGACGCGACCAATAAGCTCTAATAAAAAAGGCATGTATTTAATAGCTCAGTAACTAATTCAAGTTTTGGTCAGTTAAATAAATAAATGGTCAGTTTACAATCAAAATAGTAAGTTAATATTATAAACGGTCAGTTGTCATTGTATCAGTGTGAATGTGGTCAGTTATTAAATAAAACGGTCAGTAATATATTTTAATGATTAGTTATTTATTAAAAACGGTTATTTATAAAAAATGACAAGTTTTAGTTTGACAGCTTGTGAATTTTATCAAATATGGTCGTATGAGAAAAATTTATGAGATGATCTATGAAAAATTAGCGCATGAAATGATATTTACTATTTTTTAACTGACCGTTTATTATTTTAACTGACCATTTATTATTTTTAACTGACCGTTTTAATAATTTATTACTGACCGTTTTAAGTATTTATCGAATTAGAAACTGACCAAATAATTAGTAGTCATAATAAAATGTTTGGCTTTGGTTACGACCATGTACATAGGTAAAAACTGGGATCATGAAGTATTGAGGATGTCGAGGTTATCAGCTCGGCCCTAATTAATACCATGCTACATATAAAAAAGAATATGGAGTAAATACAAACATGTTGGTTATTTAATTATTAACACATAGGACTACATTTTACACAAAATATACCTTCATATTTTTCATAATTTATGAATCAACCAATCAGTAGCCACTATTAAAGACAGCCAAACTAGAATATTGCAATGGTAGACTTGACTGGGAAAACTGTGACCATTTTTATTAGGATCCAATGGCATCACACCACTTGATACAATTGAAGATAAGCCGTGTTTTTTTGTCAACCTGATGTTCAAGAACATGTACATATAATTATCCTTTTAAAATTCATGAATATTAATTAATATGCCATTCAAATATATGTGTGTGTTTTGTGCAGCACTCAATGAAGAATATTGTTTTTTGTTTTTGCTGTTGCTTTTGTTTCGAGCAGTGGTTTTCAAGTCCAAAGAGTATGGTGAATTCGTTTCAAATCACAATGAATAAGAACCAAAACCATAGTTTATGATTACAATTGGATAAAGGTACTACTTCGTAGAACATATCCTAAGGATAAAAAATAAGTATCTCGATATTTGCTGGCTTAGAGTTTTGAATGCCACTAGATACAACATAATATGTTGTATCTATATCAAAGAGTCATATCAACAGGAGAAGTGGATACAGAGATATTTTAAGATTACTTTCTTGTTCATAGCTTCCAAAACTTAAACAGATAAATCAGAAAGCCAAAGCATCGCCTTTACAGATAATGTTTGTCACGAATCCGTGATAACTCGGCACAAGCCAAGTCGGCACATGGCACGTCGACACATGTCAGGTTGACACATAGACAATTCGGCACCTAGACATCTTGACAAAATTACCTTTTTGTAATACAGTGAAAAAATGTATTTGAGCTCTACAAAAATAATATATTGTTGATGGCTATTTCATAATAATGCTTGAATTGTGACAAATTGATATAAGTTTTTCTAAATGAAAGCAAATCTGGGTTTTTAGTGAGTGGTGATGAACGTACATTAGTTTTACATCAAGATGATATTAGTAAAATGGCATTGGCGATCTGTGATGATCAGAGTATTGATGTTGGATTAATGTTTGTTTTCTCTTTAAAAATGTCATTGGATTGATGATATCTATTAATTTCCAATTGTTCTAATGCATTTATCTAAAGGCCAATTAATTAAGATCAATTAATAGTAATTCTGTACTGGAAGCTAGATATGGCTATGGCTGGCTATGTTAGACTGTAATAACGACATGACTTTTCATAATCTAGTATGCAAATTTTACGTAATTATGTAGGAATTCACTTCCCCTAGTGTGCTAGAAGGTGTTTTCTTCCATAAAACACCCCCTTCGTGCAGTATTTTGACGGAGATCGAATAAAAATAGGAGTGGTTTGTCAAGTTGTCCAGGTGCTGAATTGTCTATGTGCCAACTTGTCATGTGCCGACTTGACATGTGTCGACGTGCCATGTGCCGACTTGACTTGTGCCGATTTGTCTGGTCACCGTTTGTCACGTATGTAGGTCTTTTGAGTCGCCAGTTGCAAGGACTTATTGGCCGATAAATGCACTGTCTGTTGATATGGCTGTCTTTGGCAGTGGATTTTGTGATTTTTTTTGTGTATTATTTCTTTTTATGTTACCAATATGATTCTGTTCAATTTAGTGTAATATATTATGTGATATTTTTATTAAATTTGTCAAATGCATGGCGCATTGGCGTCAGCTGTAATGCCATGTACATATATATATATTTTCTAATAAATAAATAATGATCTGTTAAAAAATAGGTAAACTTATATTGAAAAGTAAAGAAACATGAGTTAAGTTTCTCTGCTTCGAAGGGGCCGATATATTACTGTCAAAAGAATACTGACAAAAAGTTTTGGCTATGGAAAAACATATGTAGGTACTCTTCCACTAACAAAAGATCGACCAGCGACAATTCACCCTTTTTTTTTCTTCAATGCATCTTCTTTACCTCTGTTTTTCGATATTACTCGCATTTCATATCTAAACTGAATAATTAATAAATCGTGCCAATCATGACTTGTAAACGGAATAAAAAAAGTGTGACAAAAAACACAACATCACGAAAATAACACATAATATGATATATGTATTTAAAACATTCTTTGTATGTCAAAGATAGCATATTAATCCCAATTATTCAATGTATCAATTAATTTGAAATAAAATGCAGTTTATCGGAAAACTTATGTTAGAAAAGTAAATATCTTTAAATGAGCAGTCAACAATACAAAATAATCTTATGTTGCGCGTGTCGGCGCGGTATTGTCGGGGTCTATACTGCGCGGTAGCGTTCCGTGCGATAATTTCGGCGCACAAATTTCGCGGTGCCATACGCAATATCGGTATTAAAAACGTTTGCGCTAAAAGTTACCACATCACATATAAAGGGTATTTCAATAGGGACGCTCAAAATATGTTACTTTGTCATGCTGAGTAGATTATTCATTGTTTAGTGGCCAAATTTGAGTCAGCCAGTTTGGTAAATAATCGGCCAACACCTACCTACCTGTACGTCATCAAAATACAATATCTGGTGAAAACATTGCTGCTGTGTGTGAAAGTGTACAGGAAAACCCAAGGCAGCTTATTTCTCGTTGTTCACAAGAACTTGGCTTTTCTGCGACTTCAACTTGGCAAATTTTGAATCGGGCCTTATGTCTGCACCCGTATAAAATCCAACTAACCAAGGAACTTCAGGTAAACGACCGCAGACAACGCCTGATTGGGTTTTGGAGCAGTTGGAAGTTTACCCAAATTTGTCAAAAAAGTCAACTTTAGCGACATGGCCCATTTTATAATGAATGGATATTGGCAGACATTTGATGCTATATTCCATATTTAATGCCGTAAAATATACTTAGAAATGAAATTAAAATTTAGTCGAAATCTCACAAACAACTTGTTTTATTTACATTTCAAAACTAAGCGTCCTTATATAAAGACCCTATACTTTTAACGTAATGTTCTTCAATGTAGAATTGCAAAGTCTAAATTCTTCATGCTGCAATTTGCCAACCTTCAAATGATTGTGTAAATAAGTTCGGCTGCAGAAAAACCCTTATCAGCTTATCGGTTACCGTATAACGGTTACGATAACCGCATACAGGTGCAAATATTTAGCATGAATGATTCTAGATTCAAAAAAAACATGTTTACCAATTCTTTCTAAGATGAAAGAATCGATTTGGTTTGATTTCGATTATCGTAACAACGATATTTAGCATTATCTCCGATTCGAATGATTTTATGAATCTGCCCATAGGATCTGAATCACATCTTCTGATCGAAGGCATGGTCATCTCTGATGTCTAAACTCTCCCACTCTTCTGATCAGTGAAGTGGGCTTGGCGACAGCGATAAGCTAACAACTAGACCTGTCTTTACTATATGCAATACGTGCGTTTTTGAATCGTTTGAATTTTATTCTTTTCCGTGAGTTTTGTCGCCAACAACCCGGGCTTACTGTGCCACATTAAAAATACATGATACTCGTAATTTACCCACACAATACTCAATTTGATTGATTGCAGCTTTTTAGCTTAAAAGTTTTTAATGTTGACGTCATTAGTAGTATAATTATTTGTTTGCTTTGTTTCGGTTATATTACTTCTTCCTTGCTTCCCGTAAAAAGGAAAAATCCCCAACTCAACAAATTTTAAAATGTTAGAACCAATCTTGCTTCATTACTTAAGCAAAATTAGCTATAGGAAGTCCGAAGATGCCTCTGAAAGAGGCGAAACACGTCACAGTTAGTAGCACAATACGTGGAATAATCCAATATTACTTATTAAATAATATCCTAAATAGGACAGGTTGCTCGCCACTGCTTACATTACTTCCAATGACAGGTTTAACCCTTCCCTGATTTTTTTTAACCATCTCCGCTCCCAACTTGGAGCATATGGAAACCCTCACTGAGTTTAACTCAACATATGTTTTTTCTACGAGAACTGCTTGTAACTCAGTTGCTCAACCTCTCTTTTTCGAAGAGAGTAGAGATGGAAAGGATACGAGGACTAGGACAGGACTAGTGATTAGCTAATCGCTGTCACTATGCGTCGCTCTTTGGGATACGAACGGTGGGAAGGGATTTTCAACAACACAGACACCCAAGCCTTTGAATAGATTTATCTACTGAAAAAATCCTCTTATACTGGGAATCGAAACCGGGCGATTCGGCATGCAAGCCAACGACGTTGACACTGCGCCACGGACCGGAAATTCCTGATTAATAAGTTAATATTTTTTAATCGCTAACATCATTTGTACATAGTATAATTATCTATTTGCTTTGCTTTGATCCTCCTTGCTTCCTGTAAAAAGAAAAATCCCATACTCCAATACTTTCTTTGTTTTGATTCTATAGCCCTCTCCATGCTTCACGTAAAAAGAAAAAATCCCAAAATCCATTTTGTAATTTTATCATTTTAAAATATTATAATCAATTTGCTTTATTACTTAAACAAACTTTCTGATAGTGAGTCTAAAGATGCTTCTGAAAGAGGCGAAACACGTGTCACAATCAGTAACAAAATACGTGGAATAATCAAAAAAGAAAAATAATTTTATATTACATAGTAAATTTTCAATTCTTTTTATTTGGTGCATGCAAACTGTACGAGAATTTATGACAATTCATGTACTTAAAAATAAACCCAGAATACAATTCATAAATAATCAGATTTTTTCACAGACTTATCCATAATGACACATGTCATGATAATATAAAACATGATTACTCCATGCGATCAATCAATGTAAAATTTTCGTATCTTACATAATTATTTTTCCATCATGGTATCATATTGTATTACAACTGGATGTTAAGTACACTGCTATATTATTTAATTAATTTGTTAATTTATCTTATTATCAAATAAAGAAGGACTGAAAAGATTCAGACATTTTAATCAATGAAATCTATGAGTGAGAAAAATTGTTCAGCGATTTGATTGTTCAGTCATTGACTCATCGTTACATCACTTTTGTTGTACTGTCAATACTTGGTGGAATGGCATTATAATAAAAATAATAACACATTAGTACTTTTCCACATAAAATTTAAATGATCAGTTGTTAATGCTCGCCATGAGCGAAACCGGTCCTGATTCTATAGATTTTATGTGGAATACGTACTAAAAACGTTTTCTAACATTTATGATAACTTAAGAATCATATATTATTGAATTACGAAGTTAGCAGACTTCCAAAGTTCATCTGCACACTTTTTTTTGCTTAATTTTTTAAGAAAATTCTGTCATCATTGGATCATTAAGATCATTATTTCTTGTGTACATAGTACTTGTGAAAAAATATTCTTAAAATAAGTAATTTGAAACATTTTCACTTGATCGTTGTAACAAGTGAATTTTATCTTTTTAATTGAACAATATGATTACTCCAAACTTCAAATGATCATTTCTCAAAACAGGGTTAAGAGCAGTTTTTAAAGTAAGTTGTCGTACTGACATTTTCGTTCTTTTTACACATGTATGATTTACTTGCCTAGTCAAAAACAAATAATTTTTATTCTTTTTGAGGTGCTTCATAATGAGACTATATTTTTCCCATTAGTGGTGGTTATGATTATAAAACGATTTTTCTGTATTCAATATTTTTTTTAGCTGCAGTAGAAATTTCAAACGCTCATATTTCAAAACAGTGTCAATAGCAGTTAGAACCTTTTCAAAGTAAGGTGTCGTCATCTCAAGACAGTAATCTCCATTAAAAAACCCCTTTATAATTTTAAATCTTTACGGATAGCAACAAAACGTCATAGAATTTTGCGTTTACACTTGCTTAGCCATGCATTAACAACAGTCGTTCGAGCTATTGAAATGAATAAAGAAAAGACAAAAATTAGTGTTTTTTTTATATTTTTAATCAATGCAATAATACTAACTACTATTTTTGTAATTTTTGTCATTTATGAAATAAGTTTTAATGCCTATTCACAACTACTGTGGACCAATATTTCTCCCGAGTGACAGAATGAATATTTAAGGATGGCTTTTTCCTATTGTTGTGGCAGAGCTTCTGAAATATTTTCAGTATTTATTGTAATAAAGGGTATTTCAATAGGGACGCTCAAAATATGTTACTTTGTCCTGCTGAGTAGATTATTCATTGTTTAGTGGCCAAATTTGAGTCAACCAGTTTGGTAAATAATCGGCCAACACCTACCTGTACGTCATCAAAATACAATATCTGGTGAAAACATTGCTGCTGTGTGTGAAAGTGTACAGGAAAACCCAAGGCAGCTTATTTCTCGTTGTTCACAAGAACTTGGCATTTCTGCGACTTCAACTTGGCGAATTTTGAATCGGGCCTTATGTCTGCACCCGTATAAAATCCAACTAACCAAGGAACTTCAGGTAAACGACCGCAGACAACGCCTGATTGGGTTCTGGAGCAGTTGGAAGTTTACCCAAATTTTTCAAAAAAGTCAACTTTAGCGACATGGCCCATTTTATAATGAATGGATATTGGCAGACATTTGATGCTATATTCCATATTTAATGCCGTAAAATATACTTACAAATGAAATTAAAATTTAGTCGAAATCTCACAAGCAACTTGTTTTATTTACATTTCAAAACTAAGCGTCCTTATAAAAAGACCTTTTATATAGAATTAGATTTATTACTTTGTTATCGTATGTTTTGTATTACAAAAGCTTCAAGCTTAACTCGTGTTTCGCGTCATTTATTTATTTAAGAAAAAGCAAATCATGGCATTACAGCTAATGCCAATGCGCCATGTATTTGACAAATATAAATACGTGTATGTATTTATATATATACATACATGTAAATACATAATTTTAATCATTAATTAATTAAAAACAAGATGAAAACATTGTAATCATAAAAACAGAGAGAAAAAATTTATAAAATCACATTAGAAATTTTCAAAGATGTCAACCGAGTGAGTTCTGACAAAATCAACTTTTATTCATTGAGAGGTATCTTTAGACATACTGGTTAAGATTGATTGACGAAGTGAATCAGATAATTAATCTTTGAATTAGCAAGAGTTTTAGTAGTAAAATGTATCATTAATCATTTTCAAAGCTAACTGAATGATTTAAGAATAACCGTATATTTCCAAGATCTGTTCTGTCGTTAACAAATCGACTCCTTAGGGTAAAAAAACTTTACTCGAGTTTTGAAAAGCAATAGATACATAATAACATGTTACGTTATGTGTCAGAGAGATATATCAAAGAAGACGAAGATGGTTTCATACGTATCTATTACAATTACGTTCTTATTCATAGCTCCACTTAACCTTAAAAAAACACATTATACTAAATAGCTTTTTTATATTTAACAAATAAATCAAAGACCCAAAGCGTCGCTTCATTTGTTAAAAATAGGTAACATTGGTTAAAGGGTTTAACCAGTGACGGCTTGTGACGGGATGTTGGGGGGTGCAAAGGAACAGTCCCGATTTAATAAATGTAATGTGGGATAAGTACTATAAATGTTTTATTTTAAGCGAATAACAAATACTGATGTCTCTAAATGCAATTTCAATGGTAGTAATATTGAATGGCCGATGGATCATAAATCACTAAGTACGGGGTGTGCGGCTGTGCTAGGTACTCGTTCTGACTTGTTTCTAGTGAACTGCGGGGAGTAACGTACATTGTTCCAGCCAGTGACGGCTGGTGACGGGGTGTTAGGGGGTATTCAACCATACATAAAAGAGTTCTTTCCTATTCAATGGATTTTAGAATACTTCTATAGCATGGACTTTCAATTCAGATGTTCGCAATACTACCCTTTTCTCTTCCGTAGTACGGACAAATAGTTGAATCTTCCTTTTGCACCCCGTCACCAGCCGTCACTGGGTTTAACCCAACACTACCTGATTGATTGCATCTTATAAGTTTATATTTTGTTATGCTAACGTCATTAGTAGTATAATTATTTGTTTGTTTTGATTTGATGCCCCATTCTTGCTTCCCGTAAAAAGAAAAATCCCAAACTCCATTTTGTAATTTTATCAATTTAAAATATTAGAATCAATTTTGCTTCATTACTTAAGCAAACAATAAAAATAATAATACATTTTTAGTACTTTTTACACATAAAATTTATTTGATCAGGACCGGTTTCGCTCATGGCGAGCATTGTCAACTGATAAGGAATACAATAAAACAGTTTCTTACTTAAATTTTGTATAAATATCACTGCTTTATTGTATTCCTTATCAGTTGAAAAAAGTGGGAAAAGTACAAAAAATGTTTATTGTTTTTATTATAAGGCCTTTAAGTATCAGACAGTGAACACCTTAAAAGTGAACTTAAGCAAACTTTCCGATAGTATGTCCGAAGATGGCTCTGAAAGAGGCGAAACACGGGTGACAATTAGTAACACAATACGTGGAATAAATAATCAAGTTATTTGAAATTTTATATTAGGGAACATTGATTTCTGGTGGATTCTATTTTTTTGTAGTTCTGAACAATAAAGAACATGAATTAGGTTACTTTATCTCTAAAGGGATGATATAACACCATTAGACAATTGCGTTATTAACATTGATTTTAACTTCACTATTAATATGTATGTCTGTTTTGTTTCAGGTTCAAGAATCCGTCACCATCGAAGCAAATATTGAGGATACGGATTAATTGCAGATGATCATGGATTTTTTGCTACGCCAGAGGAAGCAATTAAGAAGACAATGGAAACGTCAGACATCATAAATTCGATTGGCCGGAGATTAAACAGTTGTTGCCATGGCTACAATGTCAATGTCAAACAGTTATTATGTAATTAATTGTCTAATTTTAAATTGCCCAGCGTACAGTATAAAAGCAACGATGAGATAATTTGAATGCATTTAGTGGTTTTCTATCAGTGACGTCTAGGGGTTTCAATCCCGGGATCCAGGATCCCGAAAATTTTAAATACCTGATGAATCCCGGGATTAGAAAACATTATCCCGAAATTTTTGGGTTTGATTTATTTATCAATCATAAACGATTTAGTGTGTCATCTTTGGAACACTAGAAGCTCGTAGAAAATAAATTATTTGCGTTATGCATTGATGACAGCATCGAATATAAATATTGTATTGAAAGAATTTATAAGACGAAAATTATCAAGTAACAAAACTGGAGGTCATTATTAGCGATAAATAATGTTTAACGCCAAATATATACATTTCTAAAATTGATCGCAACATAGTAGATGGTAATGGATTGGTCATCAATAAAAACATCAGATCGATTGCATTCGAGCGAGTTGGCCCGAGATTGGAAACCCTTGTGACGTCCTTATGAACAGGGCCGCCATTGCTAGATTGTACATAAATCAAAGAATTGTACATAGCCTCCTTACAAATAATGATATACATATGTTACTTTGAACATTTTGAGAAAATCAAATGAAGCTGTCTGCCATTTTGAGATATTGCCAACACAAGGGATTGAAAACAAGCGAAAATGTTGCCAGTCAAAAATAATAATATATTAAAATAGAGACAATATGTTTTACAGTGATCAGTGATGCAATAATCAAATCTCATATATTATAGTTCGAGGTCCGCATGGGTAAAACTAAATAAATTTACGATATTTTCGGTGCATATATTTTTTTTAATTGTAGTGCTTCATATTTCTCTGCCATCGTCCGTAAAAAGGTGATTTATAGGTGTCCATTGCTGGCTGCATGAAATGCCATATAGGGCCACAGGTTGTGCATCACTGTTGTAGATACTTGTTCAGTTCGGAGCTGCCAAAATTTGGCATAGATCATTAACGGTGTAGATCAGTGGTTCTCACGTAAAATTTGGCTGTGGCCGCATTAGGAACATTAGCGGTCCTACGAAAATGTCTGGTGGCCGCACCAAATTTTTGTGTTGAGTCTTCTTTGTCAAAAAGACATAAAAATGTATGTGTTTGAGTTTTTGCTAACTAACAATTCTTGATACATAATATAATACATACGAAATATTTAATTTTCAATGTCTTTGTTGACAAATTAGCTTGTAAAAACACATTTTAATTAAATACCAATATTAACTATGAAGCTGTTGGTGGCCGCAGCAAAACTCTCTGGTGGTTGCATGCGGCCACCGTGGCCGCACATGAGAACCACTGGTGTAGATGATTCATTTGTCAATATTTTATGTTTAACATTTGAGGAGATAAACGACTATTGTTCCACCAATATTTAACAACCTAATCTGATCCGCATAGTTGCCTTAAATATGTATTACTAAATACTAAGTTTATATATAGTTCGTGGGTACCCAACCTAGGGGTCGTGACCCCTTATGGGGTTGCTTCGGGTTTTCTATGGAGTCACCAGCTTATAAGTCAACTGAAAAAAAATATTCACTATAATGCATTTTCGTTGTTTCTTTAATTACCTTCTTAAAAATCCTTTTTTCAATTACGCCAGAGTCACTGGTCATATAGATTTTATAATCGGGGTCACCATTCGAAAAAGGTTGAGAACCTATGATATAGTCGATTTAAAGATTCTCAACGAGTCATTTGAAAGCAAAAAAAGTGTACAGTTGTTCCCAGAAAATGTTTTTTACAGGATTTTATACCTTCTCTTCCATCTCTCTCCCTTACAAAATTTTGATTGTGAATTTTTAAATTTAATAAAAACTGTTTTAAAATAACAAACATTAGAAGAATGAATAATATTTAGATCCTGAAGATCTAAAATAATATGTATAATGGTGTAAATTCAATATTAATTCCAAATTGATTATTATACACTCAAACCTCTTTTGTGCGACTTGTTTTGTGCGATTTCAAAGTTATGAGGTTATTATTTAAAACGATTTTTAAATATATTTTTGGGACTTTGAGCAGACATATGCAATAATGCAGGGGTTTTAAAGCCCGTGTCCACGGAGCTTTTATTGTGCGCCCTTCACAAAGAATCAAATGTCGAAAAACCCCAAATATTATCAATAATAAATAAAAATATTTCATGTATTTAACACATATGTGTAAAGCTCATAGGAAACCATGATACAAATTTTTAGATATGTACAAAGTACATAAGATTTGTTTTTATTTTAAATTCGGCCTGTACCCGTAACTATTCTCCTCAATCTCAAATGCGCCCGGAGTTGCAATAGTGTTAAGAACCCCTGCAATAACGTAATTCAAATCGCGTTTTCACATACTGTACAAAAAAAGTCCAGTGTTTCACCTGTTTATTACAATGTGACCTTGACACGTGCGTTCTTGTACATGTTATATTCCCATATAAAGTCATAACTTTTTTTGTGCGATCTTTCCGTGGAACGCATCTACCGCACAAAAAAGGGTTAAGGTGTATTATGTACAATTGAAAATGGGGACTTAAACAATGTACTGTAAAAAAAAAAATGTATTTTTTGTTTAATTTTATTTGCTTAGTTTATACCTTGTATTTCTTACTTAACTTTTGTAAAAATGTCACTGTTTCGTTGTATTTCTTATCAGTTGACAATGCTCGCCATGAGCGAAACCGGTCCTGATCCAATACAATTTATGTGGAATAAGTACTTAAAATGTTTTATAATTTTTAATATAATGCTATTCCACCAAGTAAGTAAAAGTGATGAATGTATACTGTATCAGACTTTCATATATTGAAAATGACGATATATATGTTACGGTGACACTGTATTCTCAGTGAAAATGTATCAAGTAATAGATTTGTATGACAACATGATTTCACTGGTCACGATCATTGAAATTATTGGCCAAGGTCGATGATTTGCCGGCCTAAAATGTTGGTTTGCTTCAATGAAACAAAATCAGCAAGTAGTCCCTTTTATAAAGAGAGAACCTCAGAAAAACACAGACAAACATAGGGCAGTCAAATTTAATTTCAATGACAGCTTGGAGAAGAATATATTTTCACTGAGAATACAGTTTTACTGTAACATATACATAACAAAGTGTGCTAAGATTAATAAGACGTAGTGTTATGCGATTAAAATTAAAAATACATAAATGTGATGTCAGGATGAGTCTTCAAATAAAAATATTGTTATTTATTTATAGATTTTTAAGTGATTAAAAAAATTTATATAAACTGTTGTGGATTATTGTTGAAACAAATAAATCATTAAAATAAATAAGATTAACACTATCTGGCTGTCAGCTTAAGCCCTGAAAAGATATGGTAGAAATATATAATCCTAAATTAGTTTTACTACTGTTGTTCAAGAAGCAGAAAATCTGAATATAATTATTATTAAATGGATGGAATAAGTGTGATATAGATATATAAATAGATTTAAAATTACCAAAACATGGAGTCATAAAAAATAGCAATACATTATGTTAGAATACTTAAGCCAACCACAATGTAGAACAGGGTTCTACAACCTGTGATTCGCGAAAACTTTCATGTTTCCAAAATTTTGATCGCAAAAACGTAGCAACATAATTATGTCGCATCACAGTTTATTTTATTTTTAAAACCCTTCAAAGATCATAAAATTCTATGTAATATTGACTTGACGCTAAAATTGCTACTTTTATGAATTTATTAAGATCAGGGCTGGTTTCGTTGATCACGAACATTATCAATGAAGATAATAAAACTGATAGATTCAGTTGATAATGCTCGTGATGATAGAAACCGGTCGTGATCTAAATAAATTCAATGTGAAATAAGTACTAAAAATGTTTTATTTTTACTCCATTCCACTAAGTATTGACAGTGAACACAGTAAAAGTGATAAATAATTCTGTGTTGTTGTATTTTATTATCAGTTGAAAATGCTCGCAATGAGCGGAACCGGTTCTGCTGTAAATAAATTTACTGTGGATATATTTTTTTTACCCATTACCGCTCCCAATTTGGAGCATATGGACTCTTCAGGGAGTTTCTCTCAACATATGCTTTTCTACGAGAACTGCTTGTTACTCAGTTGCTCAACCTCTCTTTTTCGAAGAGAGTAGGGATGGAAAGGATACGAGGACTCGGACAGGGCTTGTGATTAGCTAATCGCTGTCACAATGCGTCGCTTTTTTTTGAGATCGGAAAGGTGGGAAGGGACTTTCAACAACACAAAAAACCATAACCTTTGAACAGATTTATCGACTGAAAAAATTTAGAATAAGTACATACAATGTTTTATTATTGCACAATCACAATGCCTTTCTTTCAACTATTGACAATGAACACCTCAAAAGTGAGTGATTTTCGTTATTTGGTAGTCAAGCATATTAACATAATTATCACTCAAGCCCATATTTTATTCTGCACAAATTCTTCAAGCGAACCATTTGTACGGCTTGTAAAACTTTGGCTTCGGTAATATGGAAATGGTACAATTTTTAGACACATAAAATTGCACTCAACATATTTTTGCAGTAGGTCATCGATATTATTCATTCTCTCGGTATTTTACGATGAAATAATTTAGTCAATACCAATTTCGAACTTGTTTTGTAATAGCGATGTGATAAATCATACAAAAATACATCAATAATTACAACTGTGTATATAAACAAATTATTTGTATTGTGATTTAGTATACTGAATCATAAATGTCTTAGGATAATATGAATGATGCTTTAATGCGAACCACTCACTTGTAATAAGTCAATATTTAAATTCTATAATTGAAATAATTAAGTCAAATTTTTATGGCTTATAGAGCGGAACTGGAAATTATATATATTGTGTGACTCACAGCATAATAACATGACATAATCAATATGCGAACAAATAATAAGTCAAATTTGATTTTTGTACTATTCCATGAGTTTTGTCGCTAACGACCCGGGTTTCGCTTGAACTGTCAGTTCAAGTACATCTGTGCACTTGGAATGCCTGAAGATGCCGAAAGGCGAAACCCGGGTTGTTAGCGACAAAACTCATGGAAAAGTACAAAATTCAAAAAATTCAAATTTGATATTGAAATTCCATCAAGCACCCTCAGTCGAAATACTTAATTAAATAATAAGTCATTTTTTGTACTTATTCCCAGGGCTGTGGAGTCGGAGTCGGAGTCATCGCGGTGATTTGGCCGGAGTCGTACTCGGAGTAGGAAATTTTGAAAACTTTGAACTTAATATAATATGTCAAATTTGGCTATTGGCCGGATTGGTAGGGTTGACATTTAATTGAATACACATCAATAGGAATATTAGGCAAAAAAAGTGACGATATTCAACTTTTTTAGTCGGAGTCGTGTTTTGGTCAATGTCGGAGTCGTGGTTTTGGTTAATGCTGGAGTCGGAGTCGAACTTTTTTTACCGACTCCATAGCCCTGCTTATTCCTCATTAAAATTTATCAAGATCAGAATCGGTTTCACATTTTAACAATAGTCTATTTAATATCAATTATTCATTTTTGTTTTGCATTTTTCGTTTACCAATTGTTTGTCACACCTTTATTCGTCATGCTTGAAAATGCTCGGAATGAGCGAAACCGGTTCTGATCTGAATAAATTTACTGTGAAATAAATACAAACAATGTTTTATTTTGTTTTAATGCCTTTAAATTTACTGTTCATCCGATCTTGTTACTTTTACGAAAAAAATATTTTTATCATTAATAATATATCTGTTGGGGCATTTAACTCATAATCACTTGTATCGATTGTAGCAGTTCTTAGAAAAGTCGTGCCGATGTAGTTAATCACTTATTATACATACATGATTGTAATATATATTATTTACAACAAATTTTACAGTGTATGAAGTTAATATAAAAGAGATATGGGAAAGGGAACGTTTTGGAGTTGTAGTTTTACTCGTATTGAATATTCAAGAGGCTAATTGATGACAAAATTTGTTATCTAGCTGGTCCTTTTTTTCATTTGAAGCAATATGGTCACCTCACATATAATGACAAAATGTATTGCCAACATTTGTATCGTTTTGAACCGTCATTATTTTACCGCCTTATTTAGTAAGCGACGTTTTCAACAGATGACACTATTTATTAATTATATAAGCTCAGAAACGAACCGCTACAAGTTTGCTTCTCATATAAAGATTATACCTACCGATCAGATAGCTTTTGACAAAATCCGACAGGTGCCACTAAAAAATAGCTGATATGATAAATTAAAAAAAAATGTAGGTATGTACTATGTACATATTATTTGGATGGATTTGTGTTTGAGGTTATTAATTATTTATCTTTATTTTTTACTGTGATAAATTAAACATAGCACGAATTATGAGTACCTACTAAATTTACGAAAATGAATTGAATATTTAGCAACAAAAAATATTCTATATACAATTTGTAATAACTAAATTCATTACTATGGCAACTTTTGCGATAGTAAGTCTGACGATGCGTCTGAAAGACTCGAAACACGTGTCACCAATAGTCACACAATTCGTTGAAGGTATTTTTGGTTTATACCACGAAGATACTGCAGAATTCAACGAAAGTATTATTATTTTTCAAATAAGATCGAAATTTCATCAAGCACTTGCAGTGGAAATCTTAAATGATATTCAACCGTTGTGGTTTCATCGCTCTCAAAAATCTGCATTAAAAGATTGAAAAAGAAACAACATTTCTAAGGAAAAAAACAAGAATTTATTAAATTAAAATTCTTACATACTGTGAATTTTGTATAAACATTAAAATATAATATAATGTAGATCATCAAATTTTAAAGTATATTTTTGTTACAAAGAAGAGTCAGAATAATCTTCATCAGAATCTGAATATTTGGATGTTCTAAGGTACATGGTTTCTATGGGAAGGCAATGGTTCTCCACAGAATCCTTGACGTCTGCTATCCTCTTTTCTTCCCGAAGCTGTTTATAACAACTTATAATCTTGCCGACTTCTTTAGTAACCTCTTCGCTCCTTTCTACGTTGGGATCGTTTTGTATAAGTATTCGTATTCCAGCCTCAAAATGAGAAAGGGCATCGTCCAAATGGTTCGCAAATTCAGAAGAAATATTTGATTTATGTTCCACGTCGGGTTTCGATAAATCATCATCCATTTCGCGCAGTGCTTCATTTGAAAAGCCTTCACCGAAAGTATTTATGAATTTAAAAATATCTACTTCAGTTAAATTCTCAAAGCCAAGATCGTTTCCATGACTTACTATTGATTTCAAAACATCTGTGAGAGACTCTGGCGGAGGGTTATTGTAGATGGTGAATCCTGGTAAAATATTTTTCCATGAGTCGTTCAGAGTAAGTTGATTGACTTCCTGCCAGGAATCGCTGACCATATTTAAAGCAACCCTGAGATCTAAGTTTTCTAAATATTCCGTTATTGATAAAGAGTTTAGACAATCAACACTACCGATGAATTCACGGAAAGTTTTCCGTAAGTAATATGCTTTAAAACTTGATATCACTCCTTGATTCATTGGCTGAATTAACCCTGTGGTATTTCTTGGAAGATACTCGATTCTTATCGTCGGTGATAAGTTTTGAAGATTTGTCGGATGGCCTGGTGCATTATCCAATAAAAGTATAGCCTTATTGCTTAGATTCATTGTATCAAGATATTTTTCTACCTCAGGTACAAAGTAGTTTATGAACCAATCTTCAAATATAATTGTCGTCATCCGACCCTTTTTATTTGATCTCCAAATAACTGGAAATTCAAATTTATTTATATCATCTGTTAGAGCTATTTTATTATCACCGGAATAAACAACAAGTGGTTTCAATTTGAAATCTCCTGATGCATTGTTTCCGAGAAGAACAGTTAAACAATCTTCTGAAGCCGTTAGACATGCAGAAGAAGATGTTTCTTCTGTCGATGCATATGCGCAACCAGGCAACCGTTTCCAAAACAGTTCAGTCTCGTCGACATTGAATATTTGCTGTGGAAAATATTTTCCTTCATCAATGATAACTTTAAGCTGTTCTGTATATCCAAGAGCTGCATCGTGGTCAGGATTTTTAGATTGTCCTTTCTTCTTTATCCTATTCAAGCCATGGCGGTGTTTAAATTTCTCTAACCAACCTTGGCTCCCTTTAAATTCTTCGGTTTCATTACATTTTCCGTAATGCATCTTTAACGATTCAAAAAGACTCTTTGCCCTCTCTTGGATAATCAAATTGCTAATTGGTAGATTTCGTTGATTGTTATCTTCTATCCAAATGAGCAATAGTTTTTCCATTTTCTCCATCAAATTACTTCTGCGGCGCGTTAGCCTTATTGTACTCAGTGGCGCCGCGGAAATGGCTTGTGACAGAAGTTTTCCTTTACTCTCGTATATTGTTCCAACAGTAGACATCGCAAGCCCCATTACTTTAGATATTTCTGAAATCTTTTCGCCTCTATCAAAGCGTTTCAGGACCTCTAACTTCACCTGCAATGATATTGATTTCCGGCTCCTTTTTGCCCGGACAGGTTTTTGATCCGTTTCCGGTACTGACGAACGCTTAGAATCCATTTTCGAGCTAGATGTAAAATACCAATATTAGTTAGTGAACAATCACATGAAAAAACCTGACCTTGACATACATAGTATAAAAAACGGTTTCATTTTTTAAATTTGAATATATTTACAAGTGAATCTAGTTGAACACGAGAAGCAAGTACAGTAAACACTCCTACAGCACCGAGATAAGGATTTTTTTATGATCAAAAGTAAAGGTACGTACAGCTACTGATTCTTCGAATGCATATATAATATTAAATATTTACGAAACATATAAATCAGGGCTGTAGAGTCGGAGTTTTTCGGAGTCAGAAATTTTGTAAAGATTTAACTTTTTATTTTTACATGCAGTATGTAAATTTTGGCTATTAGCAGGATTGGTTGGTTGATATATGATTGAATACACATAAATATTATAGATAGAAAAAAACGTGACGAAATATTTTTTTTAGTCGGAGTCGGAGTCGTGTTTTTGGTCAATGTTGGAGTCGAAGTCTGAGTCGTAATTTTTGCTACTGACTCCACCGCCCTGATGTAAATTGCTGAATGACTGCAACACACGCTATAAAAAAAACTACTTTATTGCAGAGGGTGCTGTAGGAAATTTGACTGTATCATTTTAATGTATGTATGAATGCAAGTATCCAAATTATAATAGATAAATAAACAGTTTAAAAAAAAACAAACAAAAAATATGTTTACTTTTGGTAATTGCAAGCGGTTTATTTTACTGAGATGAAATTTGTCCAAGAGCGTCAATGTTCAGAAGCCATTTTGTGACACAGCTATGTTTCAATCGACGAGATATTTTGAAACTTGGCTCATCTTGTAAATATTCTCGTCTGCACTACACAATTTTATATAGTAAACCGATTGGGATTTTCAATTAATAATTGTAAACAGTACGAACGAAGCTGTCAACTTAAATGTCAGTTAAAATACTTCACTATAATATCGCCATTGGCCACAACCCAACGCAAGGCGACACGCGTTGTAACTAGTGTAAGCTGCGCCTCGTTCTACGGACTTACCCCCCTTATCCCGTCGCCTCTTCTCCGCGTTTCTCCAGAGCACACACACAGTCATAAAAATAACATAAACATTATTGATTTTTTACCGTTATGCGAATTTTACGTTATTATTTAAAATTTTCGTTCCACGATATTTTGTAAAGCGAGGTTTTGTAATTATATAAAAAGTAATCATTTAAAAATCGTGGATTCGGCGTCATTCATATACCTTACCATAGTGGACCTCTAAAATAAAGTAATTATTTTTTACACACTTTTTTTGTAGGGGGGGGGGATCTAAATGAGATGTTATTAAACCCTTTAACTCCTACAATTCCTATGTCGCGTCTAGCTCAACATTGTAAAAATTTGCTTTAAAAAATATTTTTTATTAATTTTAAATTATCCTTATTTCAAAAATCGTATTTATTGGATTGTGTGCCTTAGTTCAAGTTTGTAAAATAACATTATGTGGTATAATGTTTGGTATTTCGTTTTACCATCCTACTAAATACGCAAACCCTGCGATATTAATCAATTTCTCAAATCTATTGAGGAGTTGCTGGAAAGCAAAAAATAATATAGAAGATAGGCAGTATTTTTAATTAAATATTTAAAAATTAACTCAGGTGGGGTAGTTTTTTGTATGGGGATGGGAGAGAAATAAAAGCTCGTATGACGTATGTCATGTTTCATCCTGTTCATAATACTATTTCATTTTCGATGTTTACATAACTGAAAGTGAAAATTAAAAAGAATATTTGTTTTGTTTAAAATAGCTACAGTTCAGTAACCTTGATTGTCAATATTTACGATTACATATTAATATAATTACACGAAAAAACATACATTAAATAAGCCATAATATTGATGATATATTTGTGGTCATGCTATAATAGGTAAATACATTTATACAAAAGAATATTGTTTATTATTATTATTCAAATTCGAAATTTAAATATTTTCTTTTTTCCATAGCAGTGGCGTAGCAAGGGTATTTGGAGCTACCAATTTTATTCAACAAATGATGACATTAGTCTTGGATTAAGGATATTTTGTTAATGTAAGGCTTATATTTGTGAAATTATGTATTGAGTGTCAAAGCACAAATTAGATAAAAAATTAGCTTACGTGGATCGAATTTATTTACCATTTACTTACTTTAAAGCAGTGATCGCCAAACGGTCGCTCGCGAGCTACCGGTAGCTCGCGGTGGCATTTTCAGTAGCTCGCGTAGGATATTGTACCATATTTATAAATTTGCCTAGAATCAAATTTTATCAATCGTTGGGTGTAATAACAGCAGTCTTGACAGATTAAAAGCAAATGGAGCATTATCTATATTTATAATTTAAATATCTAAAAGAGTGTGGCAAAATGACTATATTAAGTTTTAAACTCTATTTATACATACATATGTAGGTTAACAAATCAATATGGGATATGTGATGAGCCCTGACCATTACTTAGGGGAAATCAAAATTCTGCACCGAACTTAACGGCATAAAAATAGTTATTGTACTGTTTTTCTAAAATGCTTATTTGGTAGAAAGCTGACTTTGCTTCCAAAGCCATCATATATAAGTACTTAGCTCATCAGACAATTTCAATTTGTGAAAGTAGCTCACATCCTTGTTGAGTTTGGAGACCACTGCTTTAAGGGATATGAAATTTCACGGATTTCTTAAAACAAATTTAGGATCTTACATCTTACAGAAAATTAATTATGCTATACGATAAAGAATAAAGTTTTATAATTTTAAATATTTTAATTGAATCAATATTTACAACATTTAAATGAAAAATAAATATATTCCACATCTTTCTTTTCAGTTAAATTTTAATTAGAGCAGTGGTTTGTTCTTGGACTTATTAGGTACTTATAAATTACTAAGACTAGGTAATGAGAGCATAAAAAAATTTCATAGGGAAAAAATCAGTTCTGTCAAATTTAAAGTATGTATGTACCCCACTGGACTCTAAATTGCAGAAGATGAAAAGAACCAATCAATGTTATGGTAACGTTAAAAAATAATAAAAAAAAAAAAGTTGAGGTGTGATATACTTTGTTTACTTGATAAAATAATCTTTATCTCAAATTATGGTATAGTTGATAACATAATCTTTAAACTAAATAGACCGTTTCTGTTTTTATCCATATTGCGGTATAGATTTTCAATTCAATTATTTGTTTAAAGTCAGGAGATCACAAAGCAATGTTGATACTTCTTATTTGGAAAGTGTAGTGTGCAGTTGAATAAAGCAAGCAATAAGTAGTCGCTAGAAATTATATAATTGCATAAACATCAACGTTGGTATCTGCTGTCAGTTGAAATTTATAAATCGATTGACGCGTCAGTGCAACAAATTTTAAATAAACAGATTCATTTTTTGTAAATTTAATTGTGTTAGGTGGGTGAATAATTAAATTTTATCATGAATCGTGTGGTTCAAATATCCGATTCAGAAATCAAAGCTGTTCTAGATTGGAATCAAGTTATTTCCGTGGTAAAGCAGTCGTTGATAGCAATATCGAACACATCAACAACAGATGTCAGTGCACGTTATAAAGATTTACAAGCAGTGCAATCTCCAAGAACTTTCACCTCACTACCCGATAGAAGCGGTACACTGATATGTATGCCCGGTTTTATAGGAGGTTTGGATGTTGAAGGATCTGGGACGCAAACCCATTCTGCACTCGCTTGTAAATTGATTTCGGTTTTCAATGGAAATGCTAAAAGGAATCCGCCCCTGCCGACGCTCAACGGAAGCATTTTGTTGTTTGATGATAAAACAGGGACCGTCGATGCGGTAAGTCGAAATTGTTTCGAAAATCAAATTTGACGATTGAAACTTCTTTTGTTTCGATTATGATTGTTTTAAGATTATAAATGTCATGGAAGATGAGTTTATATAAAGCTCTCATGTTGAAAAATAGTAATTGATTACTTTTTTTAAACCATTCGAATAATACATAATGGGGGATGTAGTAAACGTATTTTTTTTGAAGATAAATTAACTAACTTGTTGATTATTTAAGGTAATAGCAATCGAACAATGTAATAGCTGACAAACTAAAAGTGAGCTCGATATTTCATTATCTTTGTTTATTTTTACTTTGTATTAAGCACAATAATTATGATACGGTGAAAAAAAGCAATGTATTTTAGTTCTACCAAAATTATAAGATATTTAGTCGACAGCTATTTCGACTTACACCATCGTCAGAACAATGTTTAAACATATATTTAATAATATATCTATACCGGTGTAGAAAAGGTATATTGTGTCGTTATTCTAAATTTTTAAATATTTTATTAATTAAATTATCATGCATTATAAATGTATGCTTTTCAATCTTGTACATGTTTGAGACATTTACAAAAATATTAATTTATTTATTCAGGTGTAAAATTTATCAAAAAAATTTGAAATTGCTGCACGAATGCGCAAGCGCGCAGTTTGTCATCATTTTGTCAGTCAACTTTTCAATTCTGATCGAAGGCATGGGTGTCTGTGTTATATAATTCCGTGCAACCCTTCGGATCTTATAAGATAAGCGAACGATAAAGATTAGCTAACAACTATTAATTCTAGTCCTAGTCTTATCCTTTATGTCCCTATTGCCATCGAACTAGAGCAGGGGTCACCACGCTTTTTGTGAAACGGGCCGCATTGAATTTTCCGCAAACTTGGGGCGCCGGATGGCAAATAAACTATAATTGGAATCCAATAAGATACATTAGATTACGATCGAATACAAAAATCTAGAATTCGAGGAGGGCCGGATGAGAAATCTTCGGCGAGCTGTAGTTTGGTGACCGTTGAACTAGAGAGAGGTTGAACGATGAAGTAACAAGCAGTTCTCGTAGAAAAAACAATGCCATACAATTCCCATAAAATTTGAATTGTTTGAATTTTGTACTTTTCCGTGAGTTTTGTCGCTAAGTACCCGGGTTTCGCCTTTCGGCATCTTCAGGCATTTCAAGTGCACGGATGTGCTTGAACTGACACGGGTTTTTAGCGACAAAACTCATGGAAAAGTACAAAATTCAAAAAATTCAATTATGACATTGAAATTCCATCAAGCATTCATCTTAACTTGGAGCATATGGGCTCGCCGCGGAGTTATGTATCTCGATATGTATTTTTTCTACGAGAACTGCTTGTTACAAGGTTGCTCGACTCCTCTTTTTTTGAAGATAGTAGGGATTAAAAGAATACGAAGACTAGGACAGAACTAGTGGTTAGCTAATCGCTCTCGCTACGCCCTCCTTTTTTGGGATCGGAAAGTGGGAAGGGATTTTTAACAACACAAACATCCATTGCCTTCGAATAGAATCGATTTATGGACTGAACCTATGATCCGTCTCGGAGGCCAACAACTTTGACCACTGCACCGCGGACCGGTCTTAAGACGTTGCCATGGCAATATAATGTTTTTCAGCTTAATTCCCATTAAGATGCCATACAATTATAAAAAAAAACATTGTCTCTTTTCAGTTGATGGATGCTGATACAATAACCCAGTGGCGAACTGCAGCTGTGACATGTGTGGCAACAAGTGCTCTGTGGACAGGAAGAGTAGGTGGCAACCCTGGCGTAAAGAATACCAAGACAGTGATGGCCATTTTCGGCGCCGGAGCGCAAGGGCGCATCCACGCTATTGCCATGCAGAAAGTGTTTGGTTTCTATGAGGTTTGTTCTCACGGTATAATAATATGGCACGAAAGAATGTTTGGATATTCAAACAGTTGTACAATTTTATTAAGTATTTTTAATTCGGGTCCAAATCTTTAAATTTAAATCGTTTAAATTGTGTACTTTTTCCTAGAGCTTTGTCGCTAACGACCCGGGTTTCGCCTTTAGATATCTTCAAGAATTTCAAAAGCACGATTTAAATTTGACAAACTGACGGGTCGTTTGCGACACAACTCATGGACAAGTACTAAATTCAAACGATTCAAGGTTGTTATTAAATTTCCAACATGAACCTCCAGTCGAAATCCTTACTAGCCATGATGTTGGAGTTGAATTATATATTTTGTCTTGTTGGTCTTGTCAATGTTAGTTTATCAAGCAGAAAATTCAAGAGCATTAAAAGGGAAAGAAAAAAATGATCTAGACTTTGAACTAGATGTCAAAAACAAATATGTAAATCAGTCTCAATTCAAAAATATGAATGAAGCCATCATTATTTTTACAAATTTATGACTGAAAATCGAGGACCGCCTGTATATTATAATAGTAAACCTACTGGTTTCAATTTTATTTAGACATCGAAGTTCGTGTTTCCCGGCTTTGCATGACGCACGAGAGTCTTTCTCTGAAACTTTTAATGGAACCTTCGTCAGTGAGGCGCGTGACAAAATATTTTGACATATATTATTTTGTAAGCCTTAGGACGAAAATCCAGAGCAGGTGTCCAATTTCATTTTCTCCGAACGTTTATTTCACCTGAGATATTCTTTTAAGACAAATGAAATACTCACTCTTCATATCGATGTTCAAATAAAAACAAATCATCACTTTTAGATTCTTAGAAAAAACATCTTATGAAATTAGTCTCTTTAAGGTGTTAGCTGTCAGTAAATAATTTGAAGCAAAAGCGGTGACTTTCGAGTGAAGGTTCATGATAGAATTTCAATGTTAATGCGTAATGTTGGCTTACACGTTGCGAAATAACGAGCGTGGATGTGAGATATTTATTCCAGCAATTTTTCCGATAGTCGATTTATTTTATTATTGAAGGTAGGCACTGACAAAAAAATATTTCATTCAGAGAATCGCTCCAAAATGGCAGCGCGTATATCTTACGTCACGAGTGTCTGAATGGTTAAAGCGGTGTAAATTAACATGGATTAGACCTAGCCTAACCTAACCTAACCATGTAGCACTTTTCTATCCGATTTTTAGGTACGCATCTGGAATCGTACGCCCTCTCGTGCCCAGGCGCTGGTCGCCGAACTCCAGACGATGAATCTCGGAGCCAGGTTCATCTTCTGCCAAGAGAGGGAGGATTGCGCGCAAGGAGCTGATGTAATCGTGACTACGACAACTTCAGAGATGACGCTGGTGCAGGACGATTGGGTGAAGGCTGATGCACACATAAACGGTATTTTGCTAAAAATATATTTGATTTAAAATATGTAATTAACTGCGGAGTAATTAACTTTTTGTTGATATAGTGATTTTACTTTACGTGGTGCATTGGTCGACGTCGTTGGTTTCCGTGACGGATCTCACAAGCTCGAGTCCCATTACGAGCAGCATTTCTTTCAGTCGATTCTGTGCGAAGGCATGGATGTTTGTGTTGTCTGAACCAAAAGCGACTAGCTCACCACTAGTCCAGTACTAGCATTATCATTTCAACCCATACTCTCGTCAAACTGCATAGAGATGAGGCGATTGAGTAACAAACAGTTCTCGTAGAATATAAGTATACATAAGTAAGGGTGAATTTCATTTGCAATAGGTTTGTTTTAATGTTTAAATCCAACTAAAACTGGATTCATCTTTTCGTTTGGAGCAGCAAATTTACGCTTCATTTCAAACTGACTCCTCATCAAAAATTCAAGATAACAATTTATTATTACAAATATAAATATCGTCAAAGGTTCTTATGTTCGAGTTGCCAGTAATGCAAAACGTTACCCTTTTTCCGAGTGGCAGAGACAAAGGAGGGCCTCATTACGAAGATATGAATAAATTGCCATCCACTTTCCCGGAGCGTTTTCGTTCTTCCCCGCGAAAGTGCGCGTTTTCTCCTTTCGTTTATTTACATTTTCCGCCTCGGATGGCTGGGTTCGAGCGCCCCCGCGGGCCTTTCCTTTTAACGCGTTCTTTGCCGCAAGCGTTTTAATACTATTCAATTTCGTGTACGTAGGGCCGGCCATGAAAAATGCGCGTGTTAACACGCAGTACTTGAGAAGTGGCTTAAAAGCCACAAGCAACGATTATAATAATTTAAAAATATCGTGCATATATTGCTGGGCTGTGAAGTTGGTAAAAAAAAGTTTGACTCCGACTCCAACTCCAGCATTTACCAAAACCACGACTCCGACTCCGACTCCAGCATTGACCAAAAACACGGCTCCTACTAAAAAATGTTTAATATCATCACTTTTTTTGCTTAATTTTCCTATTGATGTGTATTCAATTAAATATCAACCATACCAATTCGGCCAATAGCCGAATTTGATATATATTATGCAAAAATCAAAAGTCAAATCTTTTAAAAATTTCCGACTCCGAGTACGACTCCGGCCAAAAACCTCCAACTCCTCAGCCCTGATATATTGACATTTCTTGAAATCGTGGTGTAATACTTGAACAATAAAGATATTGTATAGTAACCTATGATACGTCGATTTTAAAAAGAGCTTTTTCGTTGTGTTGAAATATGTTGCATACCAGACGGTGGAAGACTATTAATTTGCTTTAAAAATTTTCAACGTATTTTTTATTGACATTTAAGATCAAATTTTCTATGAATCAGTTCCGATATAAAGTCACGTTCACATATTTTCTGTGTGAGTGTTGTGACTACCCTGAAGATTTGTAAAACGTTTGTTGGTTTGGTTTTTGAATAAATGATGGCGTAAATTACA
Organism: Himalopsyche kuldschensis; assembly: GCA_028554975.1. NCBI lineage: Eukaryota > Metazoa > Arthropoda > Insecta > Trichoptera > Rhyacophilidae > Himalopsyche > Himalopsyche kuldschensis. The sequence continues at coordinate 8,582,942 of JAHFWI010000005.1, forward strand.
CATCGTGGATTTTTTTAGTGATTTTTTAAGTGTTTGTGGTGTACTATTAACCTGATCTCTGCCTAAAGCGTATATTTACGCGCTACAAGTCCGTGTTCAAGGGGCCGTCCATACAAAATGCGCGTAATATTACGCTCTCCTTTGTATTTAATTTACAAGTCACCAGTTGCTATTTAAAATAATTGAATTTAACTTGCATATAGTGACATCTTTTGAGAGCGTGTTGTACTACTTGAACACAAAGAATATTGAATTTTAATGTGTAATATATCGATAATTATATTAGGATTTATTTTTTGAAAGAAAATCGCGGCCTCCTGTGTACGGCCATATTGATTTTTACCGGCATAGAATCGGTTAATACATGCCCAAAAGAATATATTTATTAGGTTCCACACGGCCATACTAATCCGGCCCAGCACAGAACAGGTTAACAGTTTTATTACTCGCAACGTGAGGACTGAGAACCAAATGCTCTGCGAAATATCGAGACCCTGCATGGCTGCATTTGATGTCGCGCGTGATAAACTATTTTGTTTGCGTTTACATATTTTTTACCATCAAGGTTTACTATTGTAGACGTCTAGGTGAAAGTAGAATGAACAGAATAAAACGAGACAATTGATTGTTAACTTGCGATGAGAAATAGTAACTTTATTTGATTGCGTGCGCATTTGTTTGATATAACATGCTAGAAGTGTCAATGATATAATATGAGGTAAAAATACTAGAATATTTTGGCAGGTGGCGCAAAGCCGAAATAGCTATCAATATGTACCACTTTTAAGGTGTTCACTCTCAATACTTATTTGAATTGTTTGAATCTTGTACTTTTCCATTAGTTTTGTCACTAACGACCCGGGTTTCGCCTTTCGGCACCTTCAGGAATTTCAAGTGCACGGATGTACTTGAACTGAGATGAATACATATAAAAATGTAAATTAGCGATAATTTGATGTAAACAAGTCTCAATGAATTAAGTGGGTTTGTTATAATTATAGGGATTTTTGAAAACTCTGGTCTTTAGTATCCTTAATTACTCAATACTAATGAAATATTTTTTTGTACTTATTCCACATTAAATTTATTATGATCAGGACCGGTCTCGCTCGTCGCGAGCCTAACAACTGATGACATTTTCTGTGCGAAAAAATGGGCTTTCAAAATTATATTGCGCCTGGGATCTTAAGAATGCCTAATCCGTCACTGTTCATCGTTACCTTCTTTAAACGGAGACAATGATTGACTGGATTACTAAAAAGCCGTCCGGTTTTGTGTATTAAGTTAGCATATATGATTTGTATCGAAAAACTATTTTAAAATTGAAAATACGTTGTAAGTAGCAGGCAATCAGTAAAACATGTTTTGCTCTTCAATGGACTCGCTATAAATCACTGATGGCGTATTGTTCTGATATCCGTTTTTTGAATCAATTAATCATTGTTCATTTGTTAGTTGCCTTCAGCATTTTCATCTGCCATGAATGTATCGAGTTGTTTTACTTTTTGCCTAGACTCAGGTTTGATACAAGTAGTACAAACAAATAGAGAATTGCGCTTTATTTTATATATTTACTGGCATTGCAATGCCACTCATAGAAAGAAAGTGTACTAATTCAACAACCTTCAAAGGTATCCACACAACAAATCATCAAAGTTTTATCGCAATCGGATGAAAATTATAAGAACGCCAACGGGACATACAAACAATCATTCATTTTTATAAGTATACTAGTATTAGAACCCGGCTTCGCTCGGACCAGTTTGGGGTTATGTTCACCTCGGCGCGTAAATTCAGACGGGCCAAGTTGAAACAACTGGCAACTTAATGACCAACAATGCAAAAGGGAATTACAGACCCACGGACATACATACGCCGTTTCGGTTTTATATATAAGATATTTTGGTTCATATGAAACTACTCGAGTACTCGAGTATTTTGTAAAATGTACTGCTCGATACTCGAGTAATTGGAGTCTCTACACACACATTGATAACGAAACAAATTTACCGTCGAAACTTTCGCGAGCGAAATCAATTCGTTTGTTTGAACTTGCAACAACAACGCAAAAGGGAATTACAGACATACTTCCCCGTTTCGGTTTTATATATAAGATATATAGACAGATAATTAAGAAGTCTTCTTTGGCGTCCACACGACAAATCACCAAAGTTTTATCGCAATCGGATGAACGGTATAGGATCGTATACGGGACCAAAAAACATTCATTTTAATATGTATAGGTAATTAAAAACTTTTGTGGGCGTCCACACAACAATTTACCAAAGCTTTATCGCAACCGGATGGACGATTTCGGGACGCCAGAACCTTCTCAGGCATCTACACAACAAATTATAAAAGTTTCATTGCAATCGGAATAAAGAAATACATATTGATTTTTATATATAAGATAAGATTATATAATAACCATACTTTTATTTTTCCATGACGTCCTTATCTCGGTTAGAGCATATAGTAAGGATTCGTTTATACCCTCGCCAAGAAAACGGTTCTAACTCGTTGAATCCGTTTTACAATCATCCGTAGCAAACAAAGATGTGACTCCAGGTATTCAGATTGAACGGTTAAAGTACCCGTAACGGTTCCCGCAAATAAGTCAGAAATAGTCATAGAATTGACGACATGATATATCTTTTCGGCTACTCGATTTGTATAAATAAAACAATCATGATTTTGCCAAGGCAACGTGTTAAGACCAGTCCGCGGTGCAGTGGTCAACATCGTTGGCTTCCGTGACGGACTGCCTGGGCTCGAGTCCAGGTACGAGAGAATTTTATTCAGTCGATACTGTTCGAAGGCAATGTATGTTTGTGTTGTTTAAAATTCCTTCCCACCTTTTCGTTCCCAAAAACGGCGCGTAACGAGAGCAATTAGTTTACCACTAGCACTGTCCAAGTGCTCGTATCTTTTCAATCCATACTCTCTTCGAAAAAGAGAGGTTGAGCATCTTAAAATACATATTGAGATAAAGTCTGTGAGGAGTCCATATGCTCCAAGTTAAGATGAACGCTTGATGGAATTTCAATAAATAAATTGAATTGGCAGAATTTTGTAATTTTCCATGAGTTTTGTTGCTAACGACCTGGATTTCACCTTTCGCAATCTTCATGGGTCCATGGGAAGAAATACGAAAAGTTAAGACGACCAGGGTTTCTTCCCAATCTGACTGCGTTAGACAGCGTCATTCTAAGGCGTTCGTCGACGGAACTTAGGGACAGGATGGGAGAAAGGTGTCTCTCGCAAAGATTTCAATCGGTTTCTCTAGGCCAAACTCTATCCCAGAGTTGGCGAGATTATTTTCACAATATTGATTGTTGGTTACAAAAAAAAACACAGATATACAATTGCAATTACAATTACAATTAAAAAAGGACCAACAGGCCTAAACGATTAAATTGGCCTCTGCCCGAGGCAGGAGCGGAACGACCGTAGAGTTTGAAAGAAGGATAACGACTAACTGACTTGGCGGTTATTTTATTTGACAGCCACATTTATACTCCGTGATTCTAGTATGAAAAACAGCTCGACCAATCAACGCAAAGCATTTTGCGAAGCCGTCGCAATGAGTCGGTTACATGATTTTATAACAATTTTTCTAATCGTTTAGGTCCTATTATCATTGATTGAGGTGATAATAAGATGGTTCGAGAGAGTCCTGATGACCTACAATATCAGGCGGTATCAAAGTAAAATCTATTTTAACGTTAGCGGAAAAACTCATGGAAAAGTATGCAATTCTAACCATTCAAATTTGATATCCATTTTCACATTGTCATTAATGCGAGCTCTACAGAAAAACATGGTAAAAATTACGTTCATGCGAGATTAATAAACGTTCGTTTCACTGTCAATTAAAATGAGCTTATTTGAGACCTAGAAACTGATTTAAATAAAGCAAAATGATATATTCTATAATAGTACCGATACTTAGCTCAAAAATAGTGTCGGAGCAACCCTAGTAAGTTGTAAGGAGAACGAGGTATTGTTTTTATCTGTCGATGCTACCAAAAGCTTTTACGTACGATCGCATTTGTAGCGGTAATAATCTGACAAAGTAATGACATCTTGTGTTTCAGTAATATTTCAGAATGTTAGCAGAATAAAAGCACTTATCCATTTAAATTCATATTTTAATAATATTAGTATTTCGCACTTTAGTAAAAACTAGCCATCTCTTCTATGTAATTAATACAATAATAATTCGAGTTGGTTTAACGATAACACACGGAATCCACATCGCGTTACAGTTCCCAATTAATATAATCGAAAATAAAAACGTTGTACATAATACAATTGTTAATTTTTCTCCGTAATCCGTCTATAGCATGGGTGGCCAGACATTTTTGTCCGCGATCGACTTTTGTTTGAAATTATTGGCGGCGATCGACCAGCAATAAAAGTAGTAATTTAAAGCCTATATTAATCTAATTGCCAACCCTTATTTGATCCGGACTTTAGAAAGAGATTTTCGTCGATAATTGGCTATTTTAGATATTTGAATGTGCTGTCCCTGTCACACGACTTGTCACGCACGCTTCTTGGGACGGGCACTTAAATTTGTACAGATCAGATAGGTGATCGACGCTTTGGCCACCCCTGGTTTATAGTATAAACTCTATACCAGTGGTGGCCAAAGCGTTGATCGCGGCCAAAGTCGATCGCCTATCTGAGCTGTACAAATCTCTAAGTGGCCGCCGATTATCGACGAAAATCTCTTTCAAAGGGACAGGTAAAACCAAGGGTTGGATTATCGATGAAATTCATATTCTTAAAAATTACTACTTGGCGATAAGATTCATATATGCTTTAAATTACTACTTTTAATGTTGGTCGATCGCCGCCAATAATTTCAAACGAAAGTCGATCGCGAAAAAAGTCTGGCCAACCCTGCTCTATACTAATGAGGATAGTGAGTAGAGCAGTGGTGCTTACATAAAATTGTACTGTGGCCACACCAAATTTTGACTCTATTCTGCTTGAGGTTTGTCAAATGTGCCAAAACATGTTTGACTATTAACTATTAGTATTTATTGCAAACGAAATGTTTCATTAAAGTAGATCACTAAGTTTAATTGTAGTTAACGTAATCTATATGAATTAGCGAAAGTTGTGATGTGTTTTAATAAGTTTCAAAGAATTATGTGGTCACATTATAATTATCGGGCATTTTCAATCATAAATACTAATTACCAGCAAATAGCATGAAAATGTCAAGGATAAAACCCACCAATTATAAAGGGTCTTTTTATAAGGACGCTTAGTTTTGAAATGTAAATAAAACAAGTTGTTTGTGAGATTTCGAGAAAATTTTAATTTCATTTGTAAGTATATTTTACGGCATTAAATATGGAATATAGCATCAAATGTCTGCCAATATCCATTCATTATAAAATGGGCCATGTCGCTAAAGTTGACTTTTTTGACAAATTTGGGTAAACTTCCAACTGCTCCAGAACCCAATCAGGCGTTGTCTGTGGTTGTTTACCTGAAGTTCCTTGGTTAGTTGGATTTTATACGGGTGCAGACATAAGGCCCGATTCAAAATTCGCCAAGTTGAAGTCGCAGAAAAGACAAGTTCTTGTGAACATCGAGAAATAAGCTGCCTTGGGTTTTCCTGTACACTTTCACACACAGCAGCAATGTTTTCACCAGATATTGTATTTTGATGACGTACGGGTAGGTGTTGGCCGATTATTTACCAAACTGGTTGACTCAAATTTGGCCACTAAACAATGAATAATCTACTCAGCAGGACAAAGTAACATATTTTGAGCGTCCTTATTGAAATACCCTATATTTGTCAGCATGTTATTAACTGGTTTTAAAACTTGATATTGAAATTCAAACAAGCACATTTTAAAATATACAAAAACCCAGCGTGTTTCAGTTCCCCGCCCCTTGGTCCGTAGCACTACTATTAAAATAATTAGATGTATTTGCATGAGCAGTCCATTTAAATGTTTCCATTTGCGGTCGAAATTTCTCTCATCAACCCTTTGCGTTCGTTTAGGGAGGAAGGCTTAAGGGTAAATTGAACATTCTTACAAAAAATTCTCGACGAAATTTTTCGGTAGATTATAATTTTATTCGCGCTCATTTTACAAGGAAAGCATTCCGCAATTACTTTTGTGTGAATACATAATGCGAGAGATTATCTCTACAACTGAATGTGATTCTGTGAGCCGTTAACTTTTGAAAGACGGTCCCTGAAAAATAACGTGTGATCCGAAGGGGGGTCTAAAAATACACCAGTGTTTTTCCTGTTGAGATTTTACTTTTCGTATTTTTACCCATAGAACCATGAAGATTGCGCAACGTGAAATCCAAGTCGTAAGCGAAAGAAATCATGGAAAACTAAAAAAAATCTGACAATTCAATTAATTTATTGAAATTCCATTAAGCATTCATCTTAACTTTGAGCATATGTACTGTCACTGAGTTTAACTCAATATATATTTTTTCTTGAGCATCTTATTAACTGCTTGTTAATAAGATGCTCAACCTCTAGATAGAAAAAGTACGAAGACTAGTAGAGAACTAGTGGTAAGCTAATCGCTATCGCTACGCACTTTTTTGGGATCTGAAAGTGGGATCCATTGCATTCGAAAATAATCGATTTATTCTACACTGGAGATATAAGAACTGTGAACACGACCGCTTATCTACAACTTTTGGCTTAAAAAGCATCCATTTGATTTAAAACGTACGTTTGAACGTCGCGCGATTGAGATAAGATTACGTTATCTTATCGTGCATGAGCAGAGAAGTTTGAATCCTGACAATTTGTAGCGTCGAAATAAATGGTTTTCGGCCAAAAATAATCAGACTTATTTTCTTTTTTATTTAATTGTGGCGAAACAAGTCGATACAAATCATATCCGCAAAAGGTGTAAAAAACAATGACTTAAGAAAACCAAAAATTGACTTATTGTATCACTTATATTGAGATATATATTTAAAATAAAGGTGGTCGACTGTTTCACCCTCTGGCTGGCAAAAGTTGAAATATGAAAACGTGACAGAATTTAAATAAGAAACGTATTCGTCATCACGGCTTTATGTCACATTTAAAAAAGAGAAAACATTTTTAAATTAAATAACACTAAAAATGATTACGCAGTGAATTTGTTTTTTGCGATGCCAAGGGTCTAAAGCTACGACCACAGTGACAGGCGTAACTTCTGGCGTGGGGTAGCGCCACTTGCTTCATTATCAAAGATTGCCGCAATGGCTTTAACGATGGCGCCGTCTGAGAAGTCGAAACGCAGCGTAAATTCCGAAGGCCCGACCCAGCCCGCTGGCCAAACCCGAGCCCGTGCAGACCTCTAGCTTGAAAGGAGAAAATAAAAAAAATTGGAGCCACTGAAATCAGTTTGATACAAAGCATCCTGCGTATAATCCGTATACTGAGAGCCCGTCGACCACAATATATCATTATATTTAGGGTTTTTTAATATGAGCGCATGCTCGTGTGGAATGTTCATTGTGGCATGTGCTGTGTGGCACGTAATGTCGTCATGTTATCGGTATTCATATCATCCAGCTTAAGTCACAAGAAGTTGCTTATCATCGATCTATAGCTCACCGTTGACGGTTATGGCGATGCTAGTTTCGTTTTGGAAGAAGTACGGATCGATGATTCCGCCAGACAAAAACCGCATGAAACAGTGACTTTCTTGGGATGCATTGGTGCTCATGTATCGCGTATGGATTGGAATCCAAAATCCGACTATTTTGCTTGATCATACATTCTTGAAAAGCATGGTTGCCATAACCTTACAAATTTCGAGCGTCCCCATTGAAAGATCCATTGCTTAAAGTAACTATTTTACCTTTGTCAGACACCATTTTATGTGAGAAATCTACAAGATGGCCGCATATTGACATAGCGTCTTTCATAACGTACAAAAATAACCATTTTATTTGGATGGTTTTCCTTTTAAAATATTTCCAATGAACGGACAGTAAAATTATATAATTTCAAAATTATTTAGATGTTTTATATATTCCACATTTATTCAAACGCGTATTGAAAAGTTCCAATGAATATATTGGAGCACAAGTTTATGAATATTTAACGATTTCAATAATTCTCTAAAGTTGGCGAAATTCTGCAATGTATACGAAGCATTGCGAATGAAATATTTCCAAAATTCATGAATCGTAAATCAGAATGAATATTAAAACATTGAATAGCAGCGCAACTTTTAAAATACCTACTCGTTTGTTTAAAATGACATTTAATTTACGGCAAGTAATTTTAAAAAATGACAAAAGAATGAGAATGAATTCTGTTGTAGTAATATGAACATAGTTGCAAGTTGCAACCGTGCAAAAAACTTAATATTTAATTAAGGAATATTATTATAGTTTTCACGTGATTATGTTATATGTGCTTCTTCTTTGTTGTATTTAACTTTGCTTTGCCTTAATTGTAAAACTCTCAGCTTCATTTTGCGGCTCCAAAAGTTCCAGATTAGATTTGTTCTTGTTTTCGATGTTTGGTTTCAGTGCATTAAGAAGTTTATCCAAAGGCACGAATGTCTCTGATTTATTGAAAATCCATTCCACCAAACCGATCAATAAAGCAGAGACGAGCGAGAGCACTAGTTCTGTCTCTCTTCGAAAAAAAAGGTGTCACAAGCAGTTCTCGTCTGTTTAGATAAGCTTCATCATGAGTTCATGAATGATCTACATTTTGAGCGGACATAAATAAAAAATGTTACAATGCATAAATATTCAGATTTTAATTTTGTATATTTCCATGAGTCATGTCACTAAAGTCCCGGGTCGCTAGTGACAAAACTCATGGAAAAGTACAAAATTCAAACAATTCTATCAAGCACCTACAGTCAAAATATTCAATTTTAGGTACGATAAATAATTGAATTAATTGATTCAAATTTGATTTTGAAATCCCATTAAGCATCTTTATTCGAAAACTTCAAGTGCTTTTTTATTATAATGAATAGAAAATTATATCACTTTTAAGGTGTTCACTGTCGGAATGGCATTATAATAAAAACAATAAAACATTTTTAGTACGTATTCCACATACAATTTATTGGATCAGGACCGGTTTCGCCCATGGCGAGCATTGTCTACTGATAATACAACGAAACAGTGATATTTACATATACAAAGTTTAAGTAAGAATTACCAGGTATGACAAACAATTGGTATTACAACTAAGCAAATAAATTAAAGCAAAATGCAAGAAAAATAGACTATAATTAAAATGTGGAAGACCTCTTAGCAATCAATGCAAGCTATAACATCACAAAGCAATTAAGTGTGAATAATCATTAGCAAAGTTAAAACCGAAATAAGTGCATTTAATAAATAAGTTGACAATGCTCGCCATGAGCGAAACCGGTCCTGTTCCAATAAACTTTATGTGGAATATGTACTAAAAATGTTTTATTATTTTTATAAGAAAACTAGCTGTACCCTACGCGCGTTGCTACGCCAGCAATTGTAGGGGGGGGTGGGGGAAGGGGTGTACGCCACAAAGTTTTGCGGAATTGTACTCGAGAAATTTGTAAAAATCATCATTTTTTGGGGGGAGGGGCTTGTTTGGCGGGGGTGGGGTTTGGGGGTGTATGGAGGAGGGTATGCCTGAAACCTTCAAAGGAGTGAACTCGAAAAATTCTTAAAAATTAAAAAAAAAAAATTGGGGGGGGAGGTTGGGGGATGGGTTGGTAGGCCAGAAACCATCGCTGGGGTGCATTCAATAAATTTGTAAAGTTTCACATCGATCGGTCGAGCGGTTTAGTAGTCCATAGCGGACATACATACAGACATTCATTTTTATATATATAGATAGATTATGTAAAATTATTATTAGATCTTTCATGTGAGTCGTTTGTAACAACAAAAAAAATCGTTTCTACGACAATAAAGTCACACAAATATTAAACCAGTTTCAACGGGTTGAACATTAATATAATTTCAAATGTTTATCTACACAATATCCTTTCAAATAAATCCACAAAATCCGCGAGCGTATTTTTGTATACGAGCAAAGTAATATTTTCTTCGAATAATAAAGCCATAAATCCATATTGTGGATCATTTAAACTTAACTGGGAACGTATAATGAAAATATAGATGCGGTCGTAGATATCGAGATCAAAATAAATGGCACCGAAACTCGAGACACGTCTGAATGCGAATCGGAAGAAATAGATTGAGAAGCTTTGGACACAAATTGAATGCCAACAGTGGCAAAGTATTTTTTTTTATATCTTAGATTTAATTAACCGAGTAAGACATAATTAATATATTTTTCAAAATTTTGACAGAGGCTGCCAAATAATAAAATTCATAAAATAATAGGACGTCGGATAATACCCACCTTTTTTAAAATTTCGTCGCTTTCCAATGCAGTGAGCTTTTTAACGATGTCTCATTTTATTTTTAAAATACCTTAATACGAGGTGAATAGAGACAAAAACAAGGATTGAAATTTAGCTTAACCTTACTAAGTATCCAATGTATTTTTTACTATTAATATTGACACCCCTGTTTTTAACGATCTTTTGTTCCAACGGTCTTCTACCTACAAGAACCGCTTTTTTTACCGGTTAGAGTTTTAAACTCCTCGAGTGCACTTGTTTGCAAGATTGGTCGAGGTATCTTCCCTCCTTCGAGTATCTTTTAATCGCGTACAGTCCCTAGTATCGGCTTTTCGCAATTGTTAATCAGAATTTGTGTCATTTTGAGTATAACTTCTGTGTTTTATTTTTGTGTGTACTTTAAATATAACTTGTATACCGAACTTTAATAAATTGTGAGTGCAATAGCACTATTTGACATTCTGAGATCGTTTTTATTAAAGAGCATCCCGATTCTCCATCTCCGATCCCTAAATTACTCTCCTCGAGTGACGGACGGAGGTTTCTCTTTTCGCAATTGTTAACCAGAATTTGTGTCGTTTCAAATATAAATTCTTTACAATGAATATAAATATAATCTTCTCGAATGAAAAAATCAAACCAACTAAATGTTTGGCTAAAATTGAAACAAACGTGTTTAAGTTCGATGCCTGTGCATCCTTACTTGTTGACCCCTTATAAACTTCTCTTTTATTGCACGAAAATTAAATTAGATCATGTTTTTTTAGTTAAATAGTACCGTAAAACGGGGTGAATAGAGACTCATATAGAATAGAGGTTCATGTATTTCAATCATAACAATCTGTTGTTTTGTCTCTATTCACCTCAAATCAATGTGAACAAAATTGACTGTGTCTTAATAACGATAGTGAACATTTGAAAAATATTGTCATGAATGTGTAGTAGGACTATAGAAACAAGTTTCAAGCCATTCATATTTGAATTATGTTACGCAGGTATGAAGATATTATACATTGTCGTGAAGGGTAAAAAAGTGTCTCTATTCAGCCCGTTTTACGGTACTTTAGCATGCAACTGATCAGCACCCATTAACTTTATAGTAATGTTCACGGCAAAGCGTCTATTTATCGCCGACGGTGTGCTCAATAGATGGATAAACATTATATTGCGATCAAACAGTTTTCCAATTTGGTACGGCAAATAGTTTCTAGGAAATGCTATCTCTCATGTAACACTTCTATGAAAACTGGAATTTACAATAATATGGCAATAAACATAGTATACATTAAACCAAATGAGAACCACTCGTTGCATACTTGATTTATTTATCTGCATGCAAATGAATGTTATGTTTTTCATCATTTTATTCTCGTTAACCTTCGAAAAATGAGGGGGAAAAAAGGGGGTCTAAAAATACCCCAGTGGTATACTTTACTGACATATATTATGCTTTAACGTATCTTTATACATAGTTAAAATGTATATTTACAAAAATCAATAATATTCTTATAATTATTCATATTTTAAGTCGCCCAATGAAAGAGACAAACGGTTTGATTTGATGTTCATGACAGACTGGCGTTATCAAAACGATGAACGCAAGCGCTTATCTACGCATTTAAATGTAAACTGCATCCATTTGATTTGAAACGTACGTTTGAACGAGACGCGTTTGAGATAAGATAACATTGATTAAAGATTAACAAAAAATTATATCACTAATATTAAGATAAAGTAGCAGTGGTGGTCGACTGTTTCACCCTCCGGCCGGCTAAAGTATGAATGATACAAATTATTTTAAACAATAAACATTAAAAATATATTTTTATGACACAAATGATAATGTGATAAAATTCGCATTTAAAGGAAAACAAATTATGTACAATTAAAATTAAGCACTTCACAATTAGAATCCGGCGATTATTTGCATTTTCTACAAATACAACATGTAATATTAATTTTTTTTTTTTTTTATTATTTTTGGACGACAAACAATCAACGCCAATAAATAACGTTTTTATTGTCGATAAAAGCATTCTCTTACAGCATGCTTTTATAAATTCTAGAGTTTGAAATCCATTATAACTTTATTTATCACCATAAATGAACACTAACTTTGTTATTTAGTCATTGTGTAATCTGTAATGGCACAAGAGAGGAGCGTGGTATATAATATATATATCTTATATATATTATATACCACGTATGCGTATGCGTATGTATGTCTGTGGGTCTCCTTTTGCATTGTTGGTCATTAAGTTGCCATAAAAACGAATATGAAAGAAAATATGTTTGAATTTTTATCGGCGAAGACATTTAGTCAAAATGTAATAAATTAGTCTTCTACTGGACTTTTCCCGGCTTTTATTATTAATAATAATGTTTATTATTTACGTGAAGGTATTATTTGACATTTCTTTGACAGAAAATTAGATTTTTTCCTTGAATTTGGACATTTTAATGGGGCTGTCATCAAATTAAATAAAGTTTGTGATTTTATTTTAACTCTATTTTGGATGTTAGATTTTGTGATATAATTATGTCGAATGATATAACATTAAATAATTATTGGCCGTTTAGTCCGAGCGACGCCGGGTAGCAATACTAGTCTTATATATAAAACCGAAACGGCGTATGTATGTATGTATGTCTGTAATTCTTTGGGAACGACATAACATTAAATAATTATTGGTCGCTTAGTCCGAGCGAAGCCGGGTAGCAATACTAGTATTATATACAAACGAACATCCGGTGATTCCCTGCTTGGTATTTCCACGTGTACTGATTGATGTATTTTACAAAAACAAACTCGATTGTGCTTTATAAAGAATATACTTTAAAAAAAATTATAACTAAATTCAAATGTATCAAAAAAAATCTGGATTTGATTCCCTACACATAATAATATTCGAGCTTCTAACCGATTTCGATTTATGCTTAAAGCCCTACTTTTAAAATAATATTTAATTCATTACTGGTTTTTTTTTTGTCTTGGAGCTTAAAAGATTTCGTGGCGCAGTGGCTACGGCTTTGACTTGCGTGTCGATTTCGATTCCCGGTACGAGCGGATTTTTTCAGTCGATAAATATGTTCAAAGGCATGGGTGTTTGTGTTGTAGAAAATCCCTTCCCATCTTTCCGATCCCAAAGAGCGACGAATAGTGACAGCGATTAGCTAATCACTAGTTCTCGTATCCTTTCCATCCCTACTCTCTTCGAAAAAGAGAGGTTGAGCAACTGAGTAACAAGCAGTTCTCGTAGACAAACATATGTTGAGATAAACTCCGTGAGGAGTGAGGATGGGACGTGGTTAAAAAAAAAAAAAATATATCAACCCCTAAAGTAAAAGAAACGTACCTCGAGTTTCGAATGTCACTAGATACAAAATAATATGTTACGTTATGTGTCGAAGAATCATATTAATAAAAGAAGTGGATACGAAGATATTTCAATACGTATTATAATCACTTTCTTGTTCATAGTTTCACTACATCTTAAAACAAAACCTTAGAATAAATCACTATTTATATTTAACAAATAATTTAGAAAGCCAAAACATCGCTTACATAGAAATGAAAAAAAAATGTATCTGTTAAAAAATAGGTAAAATTGATTACTGGTGAAAACTGTGTTTTAACCTTCTTAAAGGTAAAAAAAATGAGTTAATACTTTCGATGGATTCGGTAACTTCATGGAAGTTCATTTTGATATAAAATTGAAAATAACTTTGACTATTCCACGGATTGTGCTACTAATAATTGTAACACGTGTTTCGCTTCCTCAGACTTACTATAGCAAAGCTTACTCATGTAATTGATTTATTAATTTATTCAAGAAAATACAAATCATTGCATTACAGCTGATGCCAATGCGCCACGCGTTTGATAAATTTAAATACATTTATTTATATATGTTACACTGAAAATGTATCAAGTAATAGATTTGTATGACAACATGATTTCACTGTACACGACCATAGAAATTATTGGCCCATGTCGATGATTTACCGGCCCAAAAGAGAACCAAAGAGAAACACAGACAAACATTGGGCTGAAGATAGGGTGGTCAAATTTAGTTTCAATGACAGCTTGGATTAGAATATATTTTCACTAAGAATACAGTTTCACTGTAACATATATATATACATATAGTGAAACCCCGATTCTACGTTTTTCAAGGGACCGTATAAAATAAACGGTTAATGCGGGAAACGATGAATGCGGGAATGTTTTATATATGGACTAAATGCCGAGACTATAGAAAATGAACGCACCACGCGGGAAAACGTATAATGCGAGAACGTAAAATCGGGGTTCCACTGTACATACCTGTCATAAGAAACAGAGAGAAAACAATAATAAAATAATATTAGAAATTTTCAAAGAAGTCAACCGAGTGAGTTCCGACAAAATCATCTTTTATTCATAAAATATAGTATTCGTCTGAACTCACTCACGTCAATTATGAAATATGTAATGAGTTACGTTTCTCTGTTTTAAGGGGCCGATATCTAAGTATATGAAGCATATGCATGTAATCTTTAAAGTATTTGGCAATGCTGTTGAAAGTTCTACTAGATTTAAATAAATTGTTAAATTATACCTAATCCAAATTAACCCATTTGTATCGGTCGCCTCTCAACTGTATTGGTATAAATAGATTGCCGCCTACCGTTTTAAGGGTAGAAAGGGCTGGTGTTGTAAATTACAATCACATGTTGAATTGCTGGGGTGGTGTAGAATGTAGATAGCACTGACTTATTGTTGAAATCACCGACCGCCCTTACACAAATCTTTCCCAACCCTGGCGCACCGAACTGTCTAAATTATTGAGTTAATGAATAGACAGTGTGCGTAGTTATTTATTAAAAAACTGCTCAACGCACTTTGATCACCATTAAATGAGAGCTTTTTTAAACAAAAGAAATCTTAAATAATATCTCGAAGAGTGTTTGTTTAATACATGCCTAGTATAATAAAAGAATAGAGAAAAAAAAACTTAAAATGATGCTTTGCCATGCTTTCACTAATATTATTTACTGTATTTTTGGCTTTGAGATTAGGACCACGGACCCTATAGTGCAGTGGTCAATTTCGTTGAATTCAACGACGGACTTTACGGTAGCAGATTTTTTCAGGATATTTATCGGTTCTGTTCAAAGGCATGGGCGTTTTTGTTGTCTTCAAACCCCTTCCCACACATTCAATTATATAACGGGAGCATAGCGAGAGCGACCAGATAGCCACTTACCCTACCCTAGCTTTATCATATCTTTCTTATTACTCTCATCTAAAATGTTGAGATGGCTAAAGCGAATATGGAGAAAAAGAAGATTTTAATAACGATACATTAAAAAAGTCTATTCAAGCTGTTGTACGTAAAATTTGTATTTATATTTACCGTTCTGTATATGTATATGTATATGAAGGGATACCGCGTCTCTCCACAAAGTCAAATTGTTCAGCAATCGAAAAAAAACTATTTTAATCTTCAAGTATAATATTAGAATAATTTGCAAAGGGAACACAAAACGTTTGAATTTGACAGGGTGGTAGATCAGTGTTCCCTGGCCCATGATTGGTGCATTTAGATTGGGCATGTATTTAGTGGGTCAGTAACTAATTCAAGTTTCGATCAGTTAAATAAATAAATGGTCAGCTAAAAATCAAAATGGTCAGTTAATATTATAAACGGTCAGTTGTCATTGTATCAGTGTGAATGTGGTCAGTTATTAAATAAAACGGTCAGTATTTAATTTAAATGGTCAGTAATTTAAAAAAAATGATAAGTTTTATTTTGACAGCTTGTGAATTTTATCTAATATGGTCGTAAGAGGCAAATTGATGACATCTGCTATGAAAAATAAGCGCATGAAATGAAATTATTTCTTAAGTTCAGGTATTTGAAAGCAGATATTATTATTTTAAAAAGTGTAAACTGACCATTTATTATTTTTAACTGACCGTTTTAAATATTTTTTACTGACCATTTTAATTATTTATAACTGACCATTTATCGAATTAGAAACTGACCAAATAATTAGTAGTCTTTAGATTGTGGCGGTTTTGTACACATATGGTGGAGAGAGGCGGTTATGCATTTGATCGTCATTTTCGATGTCGATTTTAAATGGCTTAGAAGTATTTTTTTCGTTTTTTTGAAGATTGCAGTGCATAGAACGTAAGAACCGAATCGTTAATCAATCATTATCTCAAAAATGATAGTATATGGATAGAGGCGGTTATGCTTTTACACACCTCATATAAACTATAATATAAATATAAATTTTATACAAATATGTGAAATGTTAGTTTTTCTATGGGTCACAATATTGCTCCCCATAGTTATTTTACCACTTGTATTTGTTTCTGTGTAATTCCATTGTGATAAATTTTAACTACTTGATGAGCTCTTTGAGGATATTTCTATAATTGTACTGCAGCAACAAAAAAATTACAAAAAATGTCCTGTTATTTTTCAGCCATCGGAGTAGGCAAGGGTCAAGAGATATCCGAAGAAGTCTACAAGCGGGGCTCCGTTTACGTGGAGAGCAACGAGATCGCCCAAAAGGAGTTGCCCACTAAAAAAATCGTCGGCGCAATCGGACAGATAGCCCTGGGGACACTCGACCCGCCGCAGCATGGCAAGATTTCAATTTTCCAGTCCCTCGGTATGTGTTTGTTTTTACAGCGTTTTCGAACATAGTCGAATTTTGACGAGAGATGTTATTTGAAAATGGAATTCCAGTTTCCGTTGAAACGTACTTTGTATTATTTATTTTACGCAACGAAAAGAAATATATACAAACATTTTTTCTAATTTATAGTGTAATCACAAACCTTTCTGATTGATTGCAGCTCATTAGTTTAATAGTTTGTAATGTTGAACGTCATTAGTAGTATGATTAATTGTTTGCTTTGTTTCAATTCTATAACCCCCTCCTTGCTTCCCTTAAAAGGGAAACATCCCAAACTCCATTTTGTAATTTCATAATTTTAAAATGTTAAAATCAATCTTGCTTCATTACTTAGGCAAACTTTGCGATAGTAAGTCCGAAGACACGTTTCACAGTTAGTAGCAAAATACGTGGAATATTCAAAGTTATTCTATATTAAGAAGTCTGTGTTGGCGTCCACACAACAAATCTCCAAAGTTTTATCGCAATCGAATGAACGGTATAGGATCGCATTCGGGACAAAAAAACATTCATTTTAATATGTATAGGTAATAAAAAAAATATTTTAAATTTTTATACTAAACATACGCACTGTGTGGTGCTTAGTAAAAATATGTTTCTAAATATTTATTATATAATATGCAGAAACAGAATACGCAATTTTCGCATATGTAAAAAACAAAACTGCAAAGATAATCAAAATTGGAATTTTTTGAATTTTGTACTTTTCCATGAGTTTTGTTGCTAACGACCCGGGTTTCGCCTTTTAGCATCTTCATGCATTTACAGTGCATGGGTGTACTTGAATTGACGCGTAATAAACAGTTTGTATCAATATAAAAATTTAAATAACTTTGATTATTCCGCGTATTGTGTTTTCCTAATTGTGACACGTGTTTGGCCTCTTTCAGACACATCTTCGAACTAACTATTGCAAAGTTTGAAATGATTAAATTACAAAATGGAGTTATTCCAGCTGGAATTATTCCAACTCTGATATCGTTTTCCACATTTACCTCTGATAAAATTTAATATAGATATGTGAATAATTTGAGTGTATTGAGGGCGCTTGTAATCCACTTCAGAACGTGTTTCTATTATAATAATAATATTATTATTTGAACGTGCTCACTTATTGCTGTTTTCTTCATAATAATACTCAAATACGAAATCTCCAATTGGTCATTATTATATCCAATCAAACGCCGAATACATTAATTGCGATCCAAATAACAATTCAATGTTTAAATTAAATTTTCCAAAGAACAAGAAATCACCTACCCTTCTAAACCGCGTCTTAATCAGAAAGGGACAGTCGGGTAGCAAAATTAGGGTAGTGATATTGAGAAGGTACGATCCGATCATGCATAAATATTCACACCAATAATTTTAAACCCTTAAAATCCATTCATACTTTCGATGGATTCGGTGGTAACTTTGTGGAAGTTAATTTTAATATCAAATTTAAAGGCAAACAAATAACTATAATATTAAGGACGTTAGCAATAACAAAATATTATCTAATGAGATGCAATAAATCAGGAAGGGTTAAACCTAGCATTGTAATTAATATAAGCAGTTTATAACAACCTGTTCTATTTGGATATTATTTAATAGTACATCTTTACTGTTAATACTTTTATTTATTTCTAAAAATTCTAAACTATTCATTTTTAAACCTCTTTTGCTTTGATTCTTGCTCTCAATAAAAAGGAAAAATCCCGAACTGCATTTTGTTAATTTTAGAACTTTAAAATATGTATTAGAATCAACTTGATTTATTACTTAAGCAAACTTTGCGATAGTAAGTCCGAAGATGCCTCCTAAAGAGGCGAAACACGTGTAAAAATAAGTAACACATTACGTGGAATAATCAAAGTTATTTTTAATTTTATATCAAAATGAACTTCCACAGAGTTACCGCCATATCCATCGAAAGCATTACTCATATATTAAAATGATCAACAAAACTAGTGGCAAGTCTAGTAAAAGCTCCTTTTCAAGTTGCCATTCCAAGTTGGAATAAAGTAACAGTTTGATATTTGTATGATATAATAATTTGAAACGGCGTTTCAAAATTGACGTCATAGCTTAATCCCTAAGGATACACAACACGGTATTAAGTATATTACATTTACTGGGAACTCTAGGAATATTGTGGGATGGCGTAGATCAGTGTACCCCAACCAGTAGACCGCGGCCAAAAACAAATTTCAATCATTTATTATAAACTCAAACACTTGAAATCAATCAATTCAATAAAGATTGGTCGAATAAAACCTAAGAATTATTTATCGACATTTCCATGTTATTTTATTATCCGGTAATTGTTATTTGCGATAATTCAAAATATCTGTTAATTATATGTAATTTACCCAAATCATTCATTGAAACTCATTTACATTGAATTCGCGCCAATACAAATAGATTAAATTCATAGCAATTAAGCTTAGTGATCTAGTTTTATTTTTGCATATAAACGATACAAACTGTTTACTACGCGTAAGTTCAAGTACATTCGTGCATTTGAAACGTCCGAAGATGGTGAAAAGCGAAACCTGGGTCTCTAGCGACAAAGCTTATGGAAAAGTACAAAATTCAAACGATTCCAATTTGAAACACCTTCAATCGAAATTCTTAATTAAAAACTATGATATAAAAAGCTATTTTTATTTCAGTATTAGTAGTCCGAGATTTTCTTTCCTTTTTTTATCGGGCCGCAAATGTAAAAATGTTTCGGAGCACTGGCTTAGATCACCAGCTGAATCTAATATTTCTCGTAGCAAATCACGTGTCACGCGTCTAAGGCTTCAATTCGAAAATTGCTTGTTTAAAGTAATAGAGATTTTCATTTGAGCCGATATCTGATAACCAACCGGTGCCAGTTGGATAAGTTAATTAAATATGACGCGAGGGTATGAGGGGATGTTTTTCGCTTTTATTACGGGGGAAAGCAAATAATTTTCGACGGGGTGATATTTTTTGTTCGGTAAACGAAGGGTAATGTCTAAGATCTACAATTTTTCATTTTAGTAAAAAGTATGACAAAAATATTACGTAAGTTACTCTTTACGCGTAGATTTTAATTCATAGTGAATAAATATGTGGTTTATAATAAAAATTATAAAACATTTTTATTATTTTCTCCACATATTGGATCAGAACCGGTTTCGCTCATGGCGTGCATTGTCAACTGATAAGAAATAACACAAAACAGTGATATTTATACAAAGTTTAAGTAATAATTACAAGGTATGACAAACAATTTGTATTATAATTAAGCTATGTATAATAAAAACTATTATAAATTTACTAATCGCTTTTTGATGTATTAGCTTGCATTGCCAAGTGGTCTTCAACATTTTAATTATAATCTATTTTTCTATCAATTTGCTTCAATTTATTTGCTTAGTTATTAATACCCAATACCTTGTAGTTATTACTTCAACTTTGTATAAATATCACTGTTTTGTGGGAGCGAAACCGGTCCTGATCCAATAAATTTTATGTGGAAAAAGCAGGGCTGTGGAGTCGGAGTCGGAGTCGTCGCGGCGTTTTGGCTGGAGTCGTACTCAGAGTCGGAAATTTTGAAAAGTTTGAACTTTTTATTTTTGCATTTAATATGTCAAATTTGGCGTTTGGCCTACCAATGTAGGGTTGATATTCAATTGGATACACATCAATAGGAAATTTAGGGAAAAAACGTGACAATATTAAGCTCTTCTTAGTCAAGTTTTTGGTCAATGTCGGAGTCGTGGTTGTGGTAAATGCTGGAGTCGAAGTCGGAGTCGGACTTTTTTTACCGACTCCATAGCCCTGCTTATTCCACATAAAATTTATCAGGTTCAGAATCGGTTTCACATTTTAACAATAGTCTATTTAATATCAATTATTCATTTTTGTTTTGTATTTTTCGTTTACCAATTGTTTGTCACACCTTTATTCATCTTGCTTGAAAATGCTCGGAATGAGCGAAACCGGTTCTGATCTGAATACATTTACTGTGAAATAAATACAAACAATGTTTTATTTTGTTTTTAATGCAGCCCTGGGAAAAAGTACTTAAAAATGTTTTATTATTTTTATTGTAATGCCATTCCACCAAGTAAAGTCAGTGAACATCTTATGTGGTTTATGTCTGAACGTTTGCTCAGTTGGACGGTTGTGAATTTATAAGGATGCGAAATCGGGTCAAGAAAATCGATTCTTCGTATAATAATGTTTATCCCTCGTAATACATACAGAGAAAGCTTTATCTCGAAGGTAACAATTGAACTTTTGATTTACCGCGTAGAGCTTTATATTATTTGAATTATTTCTCTGTCATATGGATTGTGTTCGATAGTTAGAACAGTTTTGTGAAATAACATCAAGAAAAATCGTTTGAAAAGGATTGCTCGATTGTTTACATGGAATTATATAGTTTAATATCAGTTAGTTGTAGAAATTTTATAGTAAAAATGATTAGTTTTATTCTGTACTAGCCGGTAACCCGCAAGCGTTGCAATGCCACTCAAAGAAATACAGTGCTTGTGTTTATTAAAGTCCTTTCGGATGCACAGTATTTTAGATGAATTATTTCGATTTAATTTCAATCAACATTGACCGGTATCAATGACATTTGCCGTTTGACAATTTCTGTTTGTCTTTTTCCGATTTTGACTATGGTCCGCGCCACCTACTGATAGTTAATTTTACTATGCCTATAGCCTTCGCGCAAGTGCAAGCAAAAATTTGACAATGTTTTATTGCAATCGGATGAACGGTATGACAACGCATAAAATACGAACAAACATTGATTTTTATATATTAGATTAAATAGTTGATACTATTACGGCTTACGTCCTCGTCAGGGCTATGTTTACTCATAAATTGACTAATCTATATATACTGGCGTAGAAAAGGTGCACAATAAATATTCTCATCAATTAATTCTAACAAGCTAATTTTGTATTGAAAAATTTTACATTAGTTTTGTACCTCTTCTACGCCTTTTGTAGATCTTAAATACATCGTTTTTTTCTCCGTATTGTAATGGAGTTCTACCAAGTAAATGCCAATTCAATCAAGTAATGTTACAATTCATATAAAAAATCTGCTTTTACGTCAATGAATGTGTTGCTATTGATAGAAATGTTGAAGCTATTGTTTTAAGCGAATGGAGGTGTAGTTGCGTGTTGAATTAAAATTCAATCGGTAGAACTCCATTATAAAACATTAAAAAAAAAGCAATGTATTTAAGTTCTACAAAAATTATAAGATGTATACTTGATAGCTATTTCGGCTTACGCCTTCGTCAGAACTATGTTTAAAACGTGTATTAGAGATAGCTTATAAACCCTTTGCTAGACAGGGTGCCTCCTACATAATCTCTTTCTGTTGAAACCATACCTACGTCACATGAAAGAATTTAAATAAGTTTGATTTATTGGTCTAAAGTAATGGTGGGAAACAATAATTTGGGTATTTTTGGGTTATTGGATCGTGTGAAACCACTTAAAATCTGCAATTTCTAAGTGCATCTATTTTAAATTGTTTAGCAATTTCTAAGTGCATCTATGTTAAATTGTTAGATTATGTAGGAGGCACCCTGTCTAGCAAAGGGTATATAAGCTATCTCTAATACACGTTTTAAACATAGTTCTGACGAAGGCGTAAGCCGAAATAGCTATCAACAAATATATAAAATAATTTATGTAGAATTAAAATACATTGCTATTTTTCTTTCCGTATTATAATGGAGTTCTACCAAGTAAATGCCTACTCAATCAATAAATAAAGTATATATCTTATAATTTTCGTAGCACTAAAATATATTGATATTTTTTCACCCTGTTGTAAAAAACTAGATTTCACGATATAACACAAGCTCGAATGCCTTCACCACACGGTTACTGGAGTAAATATATGATTATTAGTAACACGGTGAAAAAAAAATAACAATGTTTTTTAGTTTTAATTGTCCACAAATATATAAAATAGTTTATGTAGATATAATTAAGTATTTCGACTGAGGGTGCTTGATGGAATTTCAATATCAAATTTGAATTTTTTGAATTTTGTACTTTTCCATGAGTTTTGTCGCTAACGACCCGGGTTTCGCCTTTCGGTATCTTCAGGCATTCCAAGTGCATGGATGTTCTTGAACTGACCCAGTTCAGGTCGTCCGCGACAAAACTCATGGAAAACTCATGGCACAAAATTCAAAATTCAAAAAAAAAAAGTTTATGTAGAACTAAAATATAAAATAATGGAGTTTTTTTTCAATGATTATTAGTATTCTAATATTTTCGATGGTTTCGGCGGTAACTTTGTGGAAGTTCATAATGGAGATTATTCGATTGGATGGCCTCTGAAAGAGGCGAAACATTAATTGGTTACACAAATGGAATAGTTATTTTAAATTTTATATTAATAACTTAAATTAAAAAATCCTTTTTTGTTATTTTAATGAGTCGATGGATGGCGAAAATTCATACATTAATAATTAAATTGAATTCAAAACATGTTTTGTTTTGATTTTTCAGGAGTTGGCGTGGAAGATGCTGCCGTCGCTAGATTGGTGTACAACTTGATTAAGAAAAAAAGATCTCGACCAACAAAACATTAAATAATGTATTTGTACAAAATGACAAAAGTGTATTTATACACTAAACTAATACAAAACTTAAATGTTCGATAAAATGAATATGATATTTTATAAGACATAAATACTGTTAAAGATATTATGTTAGTTGATAAGATGATATTGAAAATACGTGATGGTTAAATTAAAATATTCAAAAAATGTACTGTAAAATGATTTTATAATTACCTTCCCTTCACCAAACTTCTGACCTGACAAAGTTTACTTATCTTCCTCGTCTTTAAGTTGTCTTTTATTTTATTTATTTGCATTCCCTTCACATCGTTGCTGATAAGAGGGTGCGATTGCTACAGTTCAAGAAGTCGGCTTAATTTTTTGTTTCTACCTATGGAGGGTCATCAAGAAGAAAGGAACACAATATATAAAAGATAGATTAGCAAACAACAAGTTATGTCCAAGTGCTATATTGTTTATCTCTATTATTCGGTTGTTAATGGCAAGCAGTTCTCGTCGAAAATTACTTCACATTTTTTCTTTCGGTAAAATGAAAACAAAATACCCTGTTAAAATAAAATAGGAATAAATAAAGTCTTAATTAAGGATTTCGACTGAGAGTGCTTGATGGAATTTCAATGTAAAATTTTAATTGTTTGAATTTTGTACTTTTCCATGAGCTTTGTCGCTAGCGACTCGGGTTTCGCCTTTCGGTATCTTCAGGCATTTAAAGTGCACGGGTGTACTTGAAGTGTTCGTTTCGTTTATATACAAAAATAGATTTAAAGAACTAAGTTAAGTTGCTATTAAAATTAATTCAAGTGCACTTGAAATGCCTGAAATTGCCGAAAGGCGAAATTCAGGTCGTTTGGCGACAAAACACATGGAAAAGTACAAAATTCAAACAGTTCAAATTTGATTTTAAATAAAGTCTTGTTGATAAAATATTTTGATATTCGAATGATGACATTTAAGCTTAAAAAAATAACAAAGAAAGCTGACGTATGTTTACCGAAAAATAAGTTCCGAAGCGAAGCGTGTGTTTTCAAATTTCTCGGGTTACAAAAAAGATTTCACATTTTTTAAAACGTTTGATGTACGCTCAAATGCATGCGACGTGACCAAAATTACTTATTCAAAAGTCAAATGGAAGGCATAAATCACACGTATGGCCGTGTTGGATACAACGGAGATTTATAACTCAATATGATTGAATTCGCGAATTTTATGATTTACTGAAAGGAAAGTGTGATTAAGATTTCTTGCACAAGATAGTTTCAACGTTCCAATTTTATAGTTACTGAAATTAAAATTATTTAATGTTATTAACAGTTACTCAATAAAAATTCAGTGAAGGATTGAACAAGTTACAGTTAATTATACAAGCTTGAATCATATTGCGAGGAATTCTAAAAGGGGTTTGCTGGCAATACTCTGTGGAATGGCAATATATTACTATGGCAATTAATTACTTAAGCAAACTTTGCGATAGTAAGTCTGAAGATGCCTCTGAGGGGGTTTGAGAGGGAGTTAGTAACACAATACGTGGAATAATCAAAGTTATTTTAAATTTTATATTATTATGGCAATATATTTCTTTCGACTTATCCGAGGCCAAAATGAGAAATCAACCATGCTTGAGATTATTAAATTGAATGTTCGTGATAACTTTTTGAGGAATTGTGAACATGAGTTGTTTGCTCATCCAAGGAGTAGAACCCAGCCTGCCAATGGGGATGCCACTGAGAAGAGTTTAAGCGATACTAAACGGATGTTGAAAATTTTCACATGGAATTTTTTCTCTAATATTAAAAAATATTAACACATTTTTACTGCTCATTCCACATTGAATTTATTGAGATCACAACCGGTTTCGCTCATCAGTTGATAATGCTTGCGATGAGCGAAACCGGTCCTGATCTCAATAAACCCAATGTGATGGAACACTTTCGGCAACTGAATACGTGCAATCAGTGTACGTCTAGGCCCTAGGGTCTTTCTTACTTTTCAGCAAACAGAAGCTTTAGCTGATACTGAGAAATAATACATACAGTAAAACCCTTCTCGATGCTGCCAAATCACGAATACTTTTAAGAAAAATAAGGTGTCTTGACTAGCACTCTTCTTGACTCTCATTAAGCAATTGGTAAACTTCAAGTTTTTTTTTATCCGAGATCGTTGACGTTCCGACACCATATTTATTGGACAAAAACATGTCCCTGATTCACCCCGTTTCAAAGCATCGATTATAACCAATTTGTCTTTTAATGAAACGACGACACGTTTTCGCTTCGTTGACATATCGGTAATATTAAAAATAAATATGAAAATCGAGATAAAATTTTCAAGAAACAAACGTTCAATGCGCATCGAATTTGGTCGATGACTAACCCATATGTTACACAGGACTTATTGTTAGAACAAATGCAACGATCTAAAATGTTAAGACTGTATTCCATCACGTACGTAAACAGTGGACGCAAATCGCCACGTGCATATCGGAAAATTTGTAGTATTTTTGTTTATTTTGACCAATCCGGATAATCGAAAATCCGGATAATCGAGTCCGGATAATCGAGGTTTACTGTATGTACAATAACAATAACTAACAGCTGAACTATAATTTATTGTTTTTTGGTTTCATAACTTACAAATTAAAAATCCACTTAAAGACTTTAATATTGTATTGATTGGAAAGTTTGAATTTTGTCTTTATGAGTATTATTACAAAAAAGCTCTCGTATGAAAAAAACATATTCCGTTAGCTTAATACGTAATTTATGCTGACAATGTTTTCACGATATTTTTGGCGGTGCTTTTAAAAACTGAAACACACACAATGACAGCTTTAGAGGATTGTGTTTTCATTTTGTTTCAGTGATCTTCAAACGTTAATATAGTATACATGATTATTTTTAAATATTATATATAAAACCGAAACGGCGTATGTATGTATGTGGGTCTGTAATTCCCTTTTGCATTGTTGTTGCAAGTTGCCATAAAAACGAATATGAAAGAAAATATGTTTGAATTTTTTATCGGCGAAGTCATTTAGTCGAAATGCAATAAATTAGTCTTCTACTGAACTTTTCCTGGCTTTTATTATTAATAATAATGTTTATTATTTACGTGAAGGTATTATTTGACATTTCTTTGACAGCAAATTAGATTTTTTCCTTGAATTTGGACATTTTAATGGGCGAGAATGGGGCTGTCATCAAATTAAATAAAGTTTGTGATTTTATTTTAACTATATTTTGAATGTTAGATTTTGTGATATAATTATGTCGAATGATATAACATTAAATAATTATTGGTCTCTTAGTCCGAGCGACGCCGGGTAGCAATACTAGTTATTTAATAAAAAGGAATGTATATAAAAATTATTAAGATATTGTCTATATAAGCATAACCTTTGTGTGTGTGTGTTTTTTTTTTAACTTGAATCGTTTGAATTGTGTCGTTTGAAAGACTATCCGTGAATTTGAATGCCTGAAGATGCTGAAAGGTGAAACTCTGTTTGATAGTGGCAAAACGTATGAAATTTACAATATTACGTTTAATATATAAACTCCATCAAGCATCTTCAGTCGATATCATAAATTATAACCTGTGGTATTGAATCACTTTTTTTACTTTAAGGTGTTCACTGTCAATACTTTGTAAAATGGTATTAAAATAAAAATAGTTACACATTTATAGTACTTACTACATATTAAATTTATTGAAATCAGACCAGTTTCACTTATCGCGAGCATTATCAACTGATAAGAAATACAAAAATACAGCGTTATTCATACAAACACTAAGCGAGATTTAAAAGGTATGACAAACAATTGGTAATTGGTAATACAAATATGCAAATAAATCAAACAAAATAGACTATAATTTAAATCTAGAAGACCTCTCTGCAATGCAAATCACTTAATTTAAAACCAATCAAGTAAGAATGATCATGAAAAAAGTAAAATCCAGTAGGTACGTGCAATTAACAAATGAAGAAATTTATTCATAATGTTGTGCCTGGCGCAAAGTGGGAAAAAATACTCATCCAGTCCAAAGATCACGAGGATTCTGTAAATTGTTTAACGAGAAAAAACAACTCTTACAAACAAAGGAAACAAAAACTCAATAAAATTATTTACATCTAATTAGTGGGTGTAGGGACATACGGGCGAAACTACAAAAACAATGAACTGAGATAAATGGCAAAACAGTTTTCAATGTTGAACTGTGTTCTTACGGATTTGCAGGAAAGCCGAGCAATATCTGGTAAACCGCTCTTCGTACAAGTTTCATATTTTGATATCTCATAGAACTGTATTTGAGCATGAAAATGCCATATTTAACTTAAAACAGCCATTTTTTTAGTTTCGCCCGTGAATGCCTACATCCACGAATTAAAAGTTGATATAAAACTGGCGAAAAAAAATATTTGCTCATTCAACAACTATAGCTTTAGCTCAAAATAAAATGGAAAAAACCGGCCCTGATCTCAATAAATTCAATGCAGAATAAGGACAAACAATTATAATTACTTTATTTGTATTTTTTTATTTCAGATCTTTTGATAAAAGCTTTGAAATTGTGTAAGTATTTTAAAAACTAAAGAAAACCTGTGGTAAAATTGTCAATTTTCTTAGCTAATTCGACTCGCGAGCGACGGTTGGCAACCGTTGATTCATCCCATAAATCAAAACAGCCACCACATCATGTTCATGTGCAATCTGACTAAAAAGGTGCTTTGAACGCAGAAAATCAAATAAAAATTACCCTGCTTTATGGCAGGTAAATTTTTATCACGAACAACTTTTTGGCCAAAACCAGTCTTAAACATTTCTTTTATTGGTATAAGGTTGAATATTCTTCCCTCTGTTGAACGTGCCCTGTCACTTTTGTGAAAATATATTCCTCTGTCTTATCTCGTGGAGCTTTTATTTGGATGTCTGAATATTTTTACCAGACACAGTTCAGCTTAAAGCTTGTAAACACGCAAAAGCTCGTGTTGCCAATAAAAGAAAAAATACATTCAAAAACGAAAGAATCTGGATCGTGTATTCAATATTATTTTGTTTGTTTTTAAGGGCTGAAAATTTTTAAAGTTTTACACTGCCATGTTTATCTCTCAATATGATCATATAATTTTCACGTTTTTTTGACATTAATTGATCTTTAAAATTGATATATTCGTTCTTAACACTAATCCTGTACAAGAAATATCCTCTAAGCCATACATGAACATCTACCGGCCCGCGGGCCGGATCCGGCCCACCGGGCTATTTTGTCCGGCCCTTATACACCTGGGCAATATAATTGAAAAATAAATTAATAGTTCCAGGGAGGATTTTTTTTTTAACACCATTTTCCTAGTCTATCAGCTCATACAAACAACACATATACAGTCGTGGCAATAGAAATCAGCGCACCTTCACAATTCTATTCATTTGCGAAAATTTCCTCGAAATCTTCACCGATTTCCATTTTTTTCCTTTCCGATTGTAAAGTAAACTAATAGCCATATTTTAAAAAGCATGTGAGATTTGAAGGCTTCAACGGCTGTTTCGGATTTCTTTTGGCGCGACTGTAATTATTATGGATATGAACTGACCATATGGAGGCACTAATAGAGCAATATGATACAAGGCTTGCTGACTTCCAAAACAATGACTCCACGTTCGCTATATTTGCTCGTCCGATAGATTCAGATGTACAAAATGTGCCAGCAAATTTGCAGATGGAACTTATTGAGCTTTAGGGGGATTTATTGCTAAAACCACAATTTAACAACATTGCTTTGACGGATTTTTAAAAATGATATTTGGTGGATGAAAATTTTTCAAATGTACGCGCATTTGCATTAAAAATCATTTGTATTTTCGGCAGCACATATACGTGCGATCAGTTTATTTCGAGGATGAAACACACTAAATCAAAAATTCGAACGAGGATAACAAATGAAAATCTCAAAAATTCTATGCGATTATCCTTAAGCAATATCATCGCCAATATGGAGTGTCTTACTTCCACACTCAACCACACTCAGCCACACTAAATTTTGTAATCAGTAATATTAATATTATGTCGTTCATTATATAAATAAAAATTATATAAGATGTAGCAACGTGTTTTATTGAATTAAATATAACTCATGTGTATTAATTTGGTCCGGCCCTTGACTCGAAGACGGAATGACAATCCGGCCCCCGACCTAGGAAAGGTTGCCCATGCCTGCTCTAAGCCCTACTTTTTAAGAAAAAAGATATGCTGAAGAATTGAGAAATAATTGGCTATTAAAGAAAAGCTATGCCGGGTCCGTGGTGCAGTGGTCAACGTTGTTGGCTTGCGTGCTGGACCACCCAGGTTTGATAACCGGTACGAGCAGATTTATTCAGTCGATAAATCTGTTCAAAGACAAGGGTGTTTGTGTTGTTGAAAATCCCTTTCCACCTTCCCGATCCCAAAGAGCGACGCATAGTGACAGCGATTAACTAATCACTAGTCATGTCCTAGTCCTCGTATCCTTTCCATCCCTACTCTCTGCGAAAAAAGAGAGGTTGAGCATCTGAGTGACAAGCAGTTCTCGTAGAAAAATATATGTTGAGATAAACTCCGTGAGGAGTCCATATGCTCCAAGGTGGGAGCGGATATGATTAAAAAAAAATATATTTTCCGGAAATGAATAGTTAGTACAGTCAATTCGGTAACTTTAGACTTCAATATAACATTGGACAAAACTTGAGCAAGTACCGTTTATTTATTTTTCTGCTGACTAGTAATCGTGATCATTCTTGCAATTGATGAATAAAACAAATCGATCTTTTGTCTTTTACGTGGTCAAAAAAAAAGAGCCACATTCACTCCTCAAGCTATTTTTTTATCTTGTTATGATATTTCGTGAAATAAACTAAAAAACTATGAAAATATACGACTTTTTTTTTTTTTTCGAAATAAGTGGCTTCGCTTAAGCCAGGTGTTACGGATAAGGGAATGGGTCAAAAGTTGTAATTGTTTTAATATTTTCCATTTACAGACTATCCTTCTTTATAAAAGTTCAATTTAATGTCACCAATCTGGATGATTCAGCTAAAATTCGTTCATCGAAAGTGGTGGTGTCCAATGTTACTCAATTATAAATTTAGCATTGGACCGCCCGTAAAAGCAGTTTTTAGTGTTTTTTCCTTGTATTTGATTCAAAATGTTATCTAAAAATGCATCTTACTGCATCTGAAAATAAAAATATCACAAAAAAACACCTGATAAGTGTCCAAAGTTACCCGAATTCCAACTGCTTTTTAAGAACCAGATTAGAAGGCAAGATTGCGTTGTAAATCTCACAGAATTTTTAACGACAATTTATTAGTCGATTTAACAATAAATTTATGATGTGTTCGTACGGAGATTTGGACCCGTAAACACTGTTATTGAAGAAGACCACTCAGCTACAGTTCCAAAAGTTTAAACTAAAAGTCTGGTTTATATTCTTACCATAGAAATGGCACATTATAAAATCGGAGAGTTAACCGCCGATAATGATTCGTAGAACTGCCTGTTTAATGTGAAAGAACTAAAGTGAACGATCATTAAAATGTAAATCTCAGATCATAAAATGGAAATAAACACAGGTCGCACATCAAACCCTTGTTTGAAGGGTAGTTGTATGCCACCCTAGAAGGGATAATCAGGGTTTTGAAATGAAAAAATCATTGTTCGATAAATCTAATATGTAAAGATTAATGATTGTTTGTTCGTATTTTATGCGTTTCCATACAGTTCATCCGATTACGATAAAATTTTGTCCACATATTACTTGCACTTGCGCAAAGGTTATAGGTATAGTTAAATCAACTTAAAGTAGGTATTTTATATAAAAAACATGTTTTTCATATTTTATGCGCTGCAATACCGTTCATTTTGACAACTTATTGTTTCACTTGCGCAAAGGTTATAGGCATAGTGCAATTAACTTACAGCAGGTGGCGCGTGTGTTGTACCATAGACAATCGGAAAAAGACAAACAACAAACGGCACATGTCATTCGATATGTTATCTTACATTATTATCATCGATGCCGATCAACAAATATGATTGAGATTCAATCGAAATTTGCACATGGACAATCGCTATAAGTGTGTGGACTGAATTTGTAAAATCCATGTTTTTTACATATACTGCTGTATGTGGCCTACTCACGCTTTGGAAAACCTCTGATTTAGTTGTATACACACCAGACAGAAAAAAAATATTGTTCATCCGAAAGCACTTCAATAAACGCAATTAAAACATTTTTTTAAAATGGAATTGCAACGCTTGCCAGGTACTGACTTGTATAACATAAAACCCACAGTAAAATATGGCTCTTTCAACAAAGACGTTCTCTCGTGTAGAATTTTCTGTGCTGTGTGGCACGAAGTACCGTATGGTTTTAACCACATGCTATCGGTATTCATATCATCAAGTCTTGGCCACAAGAAGTTGCTTATCAACGATATATAGCTCACCATATAATATTTAAAAAGTTTCGACAGTTCTTGCAAATAATAAATAACGTTCTTAGTATATTATTCAGAAAATAAATCACTACCAAAGCCATGGTACATTAAATCCAAAACAAGTTTCAAACTTAAAAGATTAATGGCGTCTTAATTTTTACGCATTTTACGACACAATAACGAACGAACGAGCAATAAAAACAAAAACACAAACCGCTTGAGTAAAATTTTTGTTTTTACCGAGACATGCTTTAACATTTCCGTCCGGGTGGGTACGACAGTTTACCACCATTGCCACTTTATCTCAAATATCTATCTTAACACTTTGAGCCCCGACTCAAATCATCAAATCAATTTTCAGTCGATAACTATATTTCGAATGGTGTAGGTTTCTACTATTATTATCACTTGCAAATGTTTCGAAAAGATATACCTAGATGGCAGTAATACGATCATATTTGTAGTGACAGAATATCTCGTCAAAAAACACGTTATCGGGACTCAACGCATAGTGAACGTATCACGTCAAAACACAGCTCCGGGATAAATAGTGTTTATAAGTGATACAATGTGTAAGCTTTTGGTATTTTTAAATCATTGTTTTGTACACCTTTAGCAGTAAAAAAATAATTTCTACTTGAAGTGATGTCGACTAACTTGTTAAAATTAAAGCTTCAAGCTTATCTCGTATGATTTCCTCAATTTCATAATATTTGGCGCATTGGCTTTAGCTGTAATGCGAAACATTTTGAAATACAAAATCAATTTGTGTACTAATCTACTTTCGCATAAATTAAAAAGACTAAAGGTGCAACAATTGACCAGCGCTGCTACTTTATCTTAAATTTCTATCTAAATATCAGTGATACATTGTGTTTACTTTTGGTATTCTTAAATCATTGTTTTTTACAATTTTTGCAGTAAAAAAATATGATTTTGACTGACTAGTTTTGTCGCAATTAAATAATTTAAAAAGTCTGATTATATTTGCCGAAAACCATTTATATTGTCGCTACCAATTGCCAGGATTCAAACTTCACTGCCCATACGCTATCTTATCTCAAACGCGCTTCTTTCAGCTTACGTTTCAACTCAAATGGATGCTTTTCACATTAACAGGTGTAGATAAGCGGTCGCGTTCACAGTTTTGATACCGTCAGAATGGAACAATCATGAGTGCAATCAGGTTGTCTCATTTTTGTGCGAATTTAATTATCGATTTTTATATATTTTTTTAGAACGATGTATTTTTTAATGCAATATAGGCCAATAATGTCAAAAAACTGGGGTATTTTTAGTCCC
The DNA here is from genome assembly GCA_028554975.1 of Himalopsyche kuldschensis. Classification (NCBI taxonomy): domain Eukaryota; kingdom Metazoa; phylum Arthropoda; class Insecta; order Trichoptera; family Rhyacophilidae; genus Himalopsyche; species Himalopsyche kuldschensis. The sequence continues at coordinate 8,616,367 of JAHFWI010000005.1, forward strand.
CTCTTCGGATCACAAGTTATTTTTCAGGGACCGTCTTTCGAAGGTTAACAATACTTGGAAAAAGTTGTCTACATTTTTTGCCCCTCATTTTTTGCGGCAATTATAAATCGTTTATTACCTTCTCGTGTACATTTTTTTCAGCTCGTCTGTCTTATTGAAAATAAATATTGACTTTAAGCTTATATTTATGCTATTTCCACTTATCTTTGAGAGAATATAGACGATGTCTGAAGTCTAGCAATATGTTTTACCGACGAAGTGACTGATCACTGAAAATTAAAAAAAATATATATATGTTGAGACGACCAGGGTTCCTTCTCCATCTGACTGGCGTCAGACAGCATCCTTCCACGGCGTTCGGAGACGGAACTTAGGGATAGAATGGGAGGAAAGATATCTATGTATAGATTTCAATCGGTAATTTCTCTTGGCCGAAAACTCTATCCTAGAGTCGGCTAGTTTATTGTCTTCAAATTATTACATTTTTCATTCCACACGAATACATTGCAGTTACAAAAACATTCTTAAACGCGTAAGACCAAATGATTAATGTGACTTCCTCCTGTCCGAGACAGGAGGGCAATACAACTATCGGCTTGAACGGCTACGACTAACTGCCGACCGACTTTTAAAATCAAAGTCGCTGTTATCCGCGTCTTTTGCGAGGCGAACAGGACAGCATGCTGCGTTCACTTGTCCGGGTTACGTTCACTGTGCCGGGGTGCGTTCACAGTGTAGAGATACGTTCGCTGTCGGTTTTGCAATTTTTTTACAACATTAAAATGAATTTATTCGCGATAATTAATAGTTTGGTCTTATTACCATTGATCGAGGTGATAATAAGATCGTCCGAGAGAGTTCTGATACCCTACAACATCATGCGGTATCAATGTGTTTAATATTATTCTCCGAATCAAACATTGCTGAAAAGCTAAAAAAAAGTATCGCTTTAAACAAGTGTTTAACTGAGACAATTACCAAATTCTAGATAGCTAGATTTTATCATTTTCTCTGAATTTTTATCCAAAAATAATTTATCCCATCAATAGATGTTTTTTTTACATTTCACTCTTTGATGGAAAGGTGTTATTTAAATAAGTAAAATACATTATGTAGAACTAATTTAACGTCTGCTAAAGATCAGAACCGGTTTAGCTCATCGCGTGCATTGTCAACTGATTTAAATTCAACGTCAGTTCGATCACAATGATTGCGACGAGCGAAACCGGTACTGATCTTTGCGAACGTGAAAGTTGTAAATAGTATGTACTGTATAATGTGTTTTATTTATTTAATTGATTGATGGGACTGCCGCCACTCAGTTTCAAGCTTTTTTTAAACCGTTACTAAAAGTAAAATATGCTAATTTGCTAAGTATGCCCAGCTGTAACGTTTCAGATGTTAAACAATTTACAATACCAGTGGAAGTTGGTATGTAACAAATTGACAGTTAATTCCAAGTAACAGAAAAAATAATTTGAGATTTTAAGATGAAGCTACTAATTTTTGAATAATTTTTGTTATGTATATCACTATAGCGAGAAAATATATGTGAACGCAAATACAGTGAGTACAAGATTTATAGATAGGTACAATAACCTGATTTAATATACGAAATGAAGTAATGTTTTTGCCAAACCAGTGTTATAAATTTATCTAGAGTTGTTCCGGTCTAGGGATTCCAATTTGGATATTCGAATATTAAATATCCGTGTATATTCGGCCCCCATAAAACTATTCGATATTAGGATATTTGTGAAAATATCCGGATAGTATTCGTATTCGAGCAAAGATTACATCACAGTTTCTCCACATTTAAAGAATAATTATGAATATCCCAGGTAGTGGTTTTTTTTCCTTCGCCCAACTCGGGTGCTATCAATATCTTATCATAATACTATATTTAAACGAACCGGCTAGGACTGGGGTCTAAAAAAAACCTTTATTGCCGTAATTTCATTTATTATGCAGCTGCAAATTTTAAATATTGTAATACAATGGAACGGTATTGAAATGTGTATTTGTCTGTATATGTTTCTTCTTTATTTGGTCTTAAATTATTATACAATGTAAATAAGTGAACAAGGAAACATTGATCGTGCAACACCTCAATTGGCGTGCGAGTTATACGATTATTTATTAAAAACTTAGAAATCAAGACCACTGTCGGCTTGCAAATCAACTAGCAATTTACTGTATATTAAAATATGTTTTTTATATCATAATTTTAATACTATTGTACAACATTTTAGCCATGTCAAAACTATTCGGATATCCGAATATATCCGGATAGCTTAAGTTTTAATATTCGATATCCGAATAGTTGGAATCCCTTTTCCAGACATAGAATTATTGAAATCCAAGAATTTCAATGTGCAGTAACCTCATTTTGCTGTCAGCAAACCTCTGCTAGTACGGTGATTATTCTATGAATTGCATACTCCAATTTGTAATTAATTTGGTCATTAATTGAGATTGATTTATAGAGCACTAGCGTCCAATGTCTTGCCGTTGTTTCGATAATTAACATTTACCGCATGAACGTCACATCTGTTGACACAATTAATTGATTTTAAGCTTAATCACTGTCAGTAGAAAATTATCGCGATAAGGATTACTGGGACTGATCTTTACAATTTTTTATTTATTATATTAAAAATACAAATTACCACTTTCATTTAAAATTTAATATGACCTAAGTATGTAAGAGAAAATGGATTTGTATAACATTTAAATTAACTGAATTAATTCCACTTATTGTGTGACTAATAGTGACACGGGTTTCGTCTATTTATGAAGGATCGTCAGAATTATTATTGCACGGATGTTCTAACCTTTTCCATTCTTCAATGTATTATTTTTTCCCTTCTAAAAACTACTCGATAGATTTGATAAATTGATTAACATCACAGGGTTTGCGTATTGTAAAATTATGTGCCGAAAAATATACCTCATTATGACGTGGTACTAGAGGTCTGGTCGGGGCTCGGGTCGGGCCGGGTTACGAAGGTTTGTATTCGGGCCCGGGCTGGGCTCGGACGCAAGCTTACAACAAAATATAACAAAAATCGGGCTATTTCCGAATTTCCAGTATCGTAAATTTAATACTGTAATAAACTTCACGTACTCGTATAAGTCATCTTTTCAACAAAAAAATCGGATTTTTTTGGGGCAAGGTTGAAAAATGTCGGGCTCGGGTCGGGTTCGGGTAAAATTTTTGAAAATGAGCCTCGGGCCTGGAGGTCGGAGGTCTTCGGGCTCGGGCCGGGTGAAATTTAAAAATTTCGTCCCGTGCAGACCTCTACGTGCTACCAACTTTAACTTAGGCATACAATCCAATTAAAATGATTTTTTAAATAAGAATAATTTAAAATTAAGAAGAAACACTTTTCCAATCAAGTTTTACAATATAAAATAACTTTGATTATTCCACGTATTGTGTTACTGATTGTGACACGTGTTTCGCCCTTTTCAGGGGCATCTTCCGACTTGCAATGGTTGCTTCAATAAAGCAAGAGTGGTTCTAATATTATATAATGATTACTATCGAAATGTCCAGCAGAACTCGACATTGTAAAAAGAGAGAAAGCGAGTTACATATACAATGTCGAGCTAGACTCGACATTGGAGTTGAAGGAGGTAATAATTACTTGTGAATGATTCCTAGAGTGCTTTTTTGTATTCATTGAAAAGGCTTTCTTGCTGAGCAAAAGTGATTCTGATTTTAAAATGGAAGAGAAAAAAGTATCTTTAACGAATATAATTGAAATTAAATGTCGCTTGGAAATCATTACAAATTATGACATACTTATCGTTAATTAAGTATTTCGACTGAGGGTGCTTGATGGTATTTCAATATAAAATTTGAATTGTTTGAACTTTGTACTTTTCCATGAGTTTTGTCGCTAACGACCCGGGTTTCGCCTTTCGGCATCTTCAGGCATTCCAAGTGCACGGATGTACTTGAACTGACGCGTAGTAAACAGTGTGTATCGTTTATATACAAAAATATAAGTAGATCACTAAGTTAAAAGGCTATTAAAATTGTAAATTAGCGAAAATTGAATGTATACAAGTTTCAATGAATTAAGTGAGTTTGTTATAATTATGGGGATTTTTGAAAATATTATTGACCAGATAATAACATAAGAATATTTAAAATAAATCTAGGGTTTTATCCGACCTATAATTAATGAATTGATTGATTTTAAGTCTTTGAATTAATATTTAATGATAGTAAGTGAATTGATATTTAATGATGGCAAGTGTTTGAATTATTAATAAATGACAATTATTTAAAAGGGTACAAAAATGGTGAATTTGATAAATAAAGTTGCTCGATTAAAATTGGCAAACTGTTGAGCTGAGCTCGATTAATCTCTAAGATTTCTTGGTAAAATAATTTAAACTCGCCCCTGTTAGTATGTAACAAATCAATTCCTGAGTCAAAATTAAACGTGTGGTTTTCAAGAATTCAATGGTTGACGACGGTGGAGGTATCTTTTTTTAAGCGAAAAGCGGCTAAATGCTCAGCCACTCTTATATTTAAGGTTCTTGCAGTTTGACCAATTTAAAATCTGGGACAATCACTACACTCCAATCTATAAATCCCAGATTTGTTTTGATAATCTATAACATCTTAATTATTTATCAATAATTTACCAAAGAGTTCTTACAATAGAAAGCCGGTCTAACACTTTCTGAGAGCTGCTTCTGTTTACTACGCGTCAGTTCAAGTACATCCGTGCACTTGAAATGCATGAAGATGCCGAAAGGCGAAACCCGGGTCGTTAGCGACAAAACTCATGGAAAAGTACAAAGTTCAAACAATTCAAATTTGATAAATATCGTTGTCAAAGTAAATACTGTCTGCCATAAAGCGATTAGTAACTTTACTATTGGCGACCATTTTAAAAGTTATTTGTGAATTTATTGATATGTGCAATAGTTACAAACTAATTCTCAAGTTGACTGAATATTTTCATTCGATTGAGATACTTTGACAAAGTTTTCTCGAAAGAAGAAGTTTTATGACATCAAGAAGACCATCTCAAACGAATCGGAATTTCAAAGTAGGTACATAAAACGAATAAATATTTGAATAAATTTGATCGAAAGCATCGAATGAGTGGATATTTTATAGCTTAGGTTTTATTGTGTTCTTTTTTTGGCGTATACCACTTTTATAAAGAGACAATTTTTATCATACTTTATCTAATCTTTCTAAAATTGATAAAAATGGCCTTGCTCTTATTTATCCGTCTTTCAGTTTCCAAAACACTGTCCTTGAAAATTAACTCGTAGGCCGAAGGGGGGTCTAAAAAATACCCCAGTGGTATGGCCTCATTGGCAGACTGCAGTAAAAAAATGATTATGCTTTGACGCATGAAATATGTAAAGATCGATAATTTTCCTATAATTTTAAGTCACGCATGAAGAAGACAACTTGATTGTGTTTTTGTTTATTCTAGACTGGCGATGCGAACTGTGAATGCGACTTCTTATCTACACCTTTTAATGTAAAAAGCATCCATTTGATTTGGAATGTTCTTTGAAAGAAGCGCGTTTGAGATAAGATAACGTTATTTTATCGCGTATATGACGTTTTAATCCTGGGAATTGGTAGCGACAATATAAATGGTTTTCGTCCAATAATAATCCGAGTTATTTTCTTTTTTATTTAATTGCAACGAAACTAGTCAATCAAAATCGTATTTTTTTACTGCAAAAGATGTAAAAAACTATGATTTAAGAATACCAAAAGTAAACACATTGTATCACTGATATTGAGATAGAAATTTAAGCTAAAGTGGCAGTGCTGGTCGACTGTTTCACCTTTAGCCTGGCAAAAGTTAAAATGCCCCGGATATCAGCCCCGAACTTTAATTAATTTATGCGAAAGTAGATTAGTACACAAAATTGATTTTGTAATTTCAAAAATGTTTCGCATTACAGCTAAAGCCAATGTGCCAAATATTATGAAATTGAGGAAATCATACGAGATAAGCTTGAAGCTTTAATTTTTACAAGTTAGTCGACATCACTTCAAGTAGAAATGATATATCATCTATTTCATATAGATCTTGCCGGACTTGAATTTAGACCCTCGTGTTAAGAGAACAGAGCTCATACCACTAGACTAGTGCTTCTAAAACATTTTCATGCAACGGCCCACTGAATCTAAAAAATATAATCCGCAACAAAACACGGTGATTTGTGCGGCCCCCAGTTTGGGAAGCGCTGCTCTAAACTACAGAAGCTGACGTACATAATAAAATGATTTTATAAATGTATGTCTCTTGATTGTGATTTTATATTATTTACAGAAATTAATGGAATTTGACATAAAAAAACTTCCCAACTTCTGTGGACGAGCTTTAATTTCTGCCGTCGACAATTATCATAAAATATAATATGTGATAAAAAAATAACCGCCCAAAGTTTTACAATATATTTTGAAAATTTTTCTTTGATGTCACCAAAGTGAAAAAAAACACATCCAGGGCTAGTATAATATATCAAAAGTAATGTACCAATACGTAAAAGTTTGACAGGTTTATTAAAGTTTGTCTCGAAAAAGTATTTCTTTCAATAAACTCAAGAGATAGTATTTTGATATTAATCTCGTGATATTTCCGATATATGCGGGTGTATTTGACATATTACCTTACTTTGAAAATGTTCTAATTGTCATTTTTGTCTAAAATGACTTTTTGATCGGAAAAGCTTGTATTTACCGCATTCTATCATATGTTTAATTTCAGAATTATCTGTGGTTGAATACAAGAGTTGGCAGAATTCTAGAGTTGCACTGCAACTGCACACTTTTTTTTAACCATGTCCGCTCCCAACTTTGAGCATATGGACTCCTCACAGAGTTTATCTCAACATATGTTTTTCTACGAGGACTGCTTGTTACTCAGTTGCTTAACCTCTCTTTTTCGAAGAGAGTAGGGGATGGAAAGGATACTAGGACGAAGACTGGGCTAGTAGCTAATCGCTGTTACTATGCGTCGCTCTTTGGGATCAGAAATGTGGGAAGGGGTTTTAAGCAACACACGCACCCATGCCTTTGAACAGATTTACTGACTGAAAAAATCGAAGAATCGATCCCGGGCGGTCCGGCACGCAAGCCAACAACGTTGAAACTGCGCCACGGACCGCAAATTTTTTTTACTGCATTTATTTGACAAAGTTCTGAGATTATCATCATTATCTCCATTAACAGATCTTTAAGATCATTATTTCTCAGCAAGAGTTGTGAAAAAATATGCTTAAAAATAAGTAATTTGACACATTTTTACTTGCTCATTGTTACAAGTGAATTTTAATTAATCGAAGCTTCAAACGCTCATATCTCAAAACCGTATCAAGAGCAGTTAGAACCTGTTCAAAGTAGGGTGTTGATATCTAATGTGTCTTAATAAGTGGCGGCTGGTGACAGAGTATTAGGGAGTACAAAAAAAGAGTTCTTCCTATTCATTGGATTTTAAAACACTTCTATAACATGGACTTTCAATTCAGATGTTCGCAATACCAACAGAGTGCCAGTCTTATGAATTTTTGGCTGTCCGTAGTACGGAAAAATAGATGAATCTTTTTTGTACTCCCTAATACGCTGTCGCCAGCAGCCACTGTGTCTTATCCCACCCCCGCCCGCCATTTAATCTAACACTATCTACCACTGTCTTATAATATAACATAATACAACTAAACCTACTTGGCATCCATTTATTATACGCATTTTTCAACGGCGTGTATTTAATGCGTAAGTATCCAATTGAAGCTTTAATCAGTAAAATAAATAAATGGTTTGTAAAAAATCAAAATGGTCAGTTAATATTATAAGCGGTCAGTTGTCATTTTATCAGTATGAATGTTGTCAGTTATTAAATGAAACGGTCAGCATTGTATTCATAATGGTGAGTTATTTATTAAAAACAGTTAGTATTTAAATTAAGCGGTCATTTTAAAAAAAGGTAAGTTTTAAATTGACAGCGTGTGAATGAAATAGTCAGTCAAGAGAAAATGATTTTTTTAACCATGTCCGCTCCCAACATGGAGCATATGGACTCCTCACGGAGTTTATCTCAATATATGTTTTTCTTCGAGAACTGCTTGTTACTCAGTTGCTCAATCTCTCTTTTTCGAAGAGAGTAGAAGATTGAAAGGATACGAAGAATAGGAAAGGACTAGTGATTAGCTAATCGCTGCCACCATGCGTCGCTCTTTAGGATCGTGAAAGTGGGAAGGGATGTTCAACAACACCAACACCCATGCCTTTGAATAGATCTATCGACTGAAAAAAATCCGCTCGTACCGGGAATCGAACACGGGCGGTTCGGCACGCAAGCCAACCACGTTGACGCTGCGCCACGGACCAGAAAATTAATGAAATAATTTATATTTCTGCGCTGTCAAGTGATGGTAAATGAGATCAAAAGAAAAGGCCTCAATATCACTTAATTAAAGACAGAACTTAATTCATTGCTATTTTTCACATTGTTGAAAAAATCGATATTATTTATGGTATAGGTATGCTATAATGATATATTATCTTGTCGTCATTGATGTGAATAATGTGTAAGAGAACTTCCAGCACGCGACTTGATGGATATCGCAGATTCAGTAAATTCGAGTCTGATGTCTGTGAAAAGATACGTTATTCAGTGAAAACTTTCGGAAAATGCTGGCGCGATAGAGTTTCAGCACTCGTTTTTACGTTATAACTCAATTCTATCGTGAAGCTGCCACGCAAGAAAAAGTTCCATAAAGAGATCAGCTATTGAAAATTGTTCAACTGATGAGTTTACCAGGGTAGGATTTATACAAATGGATGAATATATCAACACAATGATATTTCATATTACGTCGTCAATTTCATTTTTTTTTATCATAAGTCACCAAGTGAACGGCCTGAGTGGCAGCGTTTTTAGCAGTGCAGCGGACAAACACGTGCTTCACAAATACAGACGGCCTCATTGTCTCAGGTAATAGATGAAACGTCGGTCTCTGTGGTCTAGCGGCAAGAGCTTTGTCCTAGCGATCAGGAAACCCGGGTTCAATTCCCGACCTACTGATTCATTATTTGTCATTGAGTTAATCTCGTACGACTTTCACGATTAAGAATATTTGGCGCATTGGCGTAAGCTGTAATGCCAAATATTTTTTTTACTTTAACAAATTAGAAGCCCCCGCTTCCGCCGCCGCTCTTTTTTGTATCGCCACTTTCATTTGTGTAGCACAGTGATGCAAAACCTTTTTGACAGAAGGGCCAACTGGTAAATTTTCAGTTGTTCTAGGGCCAAATGGGTAAAAAATGATAAAAAATAATGACATTTGTACATGCACAAAATATTTTTATCATATGCTCCACCCATTATTGCAGGGCTGTGGAGTCGGAATCGAAGTCGTTGATTCGGGGCTTTTTGGCCGGAATCCGAGTATCGCGGCGTTTTGGCCGGAGTCGTACTCGGAGTCGGAAATTTTGAAAGCTTGAACTTTTTATTTTTGCATATAATATGTCACGTTTGTGGAGTCGCGTTTTTAGTCAATGTTGGAATCTGAGTCGGAGTCGTCTCTTCGGTAAGTGCTGGAGTCGAAATCGTAGTGTTTTTTAACGACTTAACAGCCCTGCATTATTCACATCATTACGTGCATATTTGCACCACTGAACTAACATAGTATCATAGATCCAAGTGAAATTTTTGACACTGTATGCTGGAAGAGAGTGTAATTAATAATTCTTGCTCTTCTATCGTGGTAATCATTTAAACTATGAGCTTATAGGTATAATCAAACAAGGAAATAAGAATTAACATTTATCTATCTAGTTTCTGAGATTGAAAAGCTTTATCAATCTTTTGTAAAGTGAAAAAATAGCTTTCAGCAAAGCTTGAAACGGGTTGTAGGTACTAGTAACTGCTTATAAAATAAAGTTCACTAACAACCATTTGGCTTTATAGCAAAAGTTTATCTGTTCAGTGCTTTTATTATGTACATTACAGAAAGGTCTACTGTTGAGTAGATTTTATCAAGTGCGGACAATAGTTTTATTTCTTTGCTGGTGAATAAAATATTCTGTCATGTTAATGAATCAAACAAGTACTCTACTTGTGTGAAGAAAATAATATATTACATTACATGTATAACTTTCAAAGCTTGCCAGAAAGTATTATACCCAGTAATTTGGAGTTTCCTGATATATATTTGGTGAGACAACTAATTATTTTGTCAGTATCTAATTCGATAAACGATCAGTAAATATGAAATAATTGGTCATTAAAAAATACAAATAACGGTCTGTAAATTGTTAATTTTGTTCAGTATGTTTTTGGGAAATGGTCAGTAATTTTTTGTTTTGGTGAGTTGATATCTATAAACGGTATTAGTAATGGTAGGACAAATTTGATCAATTTCACAAGCTGTCATTTATTTAAAATGACTAACCATTAAATTCAAATACTAATAGTTTTACATAAATTACTGAAGGTTTTATTTAAAAACTGACCACATTCATACTGACAGCTTATAATATTTACTGACGCTTTAGACATATTTAGGATCATTTATTTAATTTACTTACCGAACTTACAATAAGAAACTTTCCCCTTAAATATAAGCTTTTTGGTAACCCCCAGACTTACGTCTTACAATCAAGAGCTTAATATCGACAAAAATAAAGGATACACGATTGGAAAATTCGGAAAAATTATTGCTTTTAAGTCATCTCATTTGTTCTTTAATTCTAATATTGGAGTTTTTACTTGTCTGCCCTTCATAACACGCTTGGCAGTTTCCACAAGTAAGGCGATAGATACTACTGTGTGACAATGATTCTACGCGATCTTTAGTGCTTAATAAATTACAAATTTCGCTTAAATAAATGTAAACTACACACAATTAAAATGTGTTTAAGATTGATTTAACCACTTCAGTACCGTAGGACCACTGATGGCCGCTGCGTATGGATGTCGAAAATACCGTCACAATTATTAAAAAAAATATATGAAAAATCTTCCTGTAGGAATTTTTGTGATATTTTATTTTTCATATCTAGCTACATCTATACAATGTTTCTAATAAAAAATGGTCCTTCTGTCATCAGTCAATCTTGTTGAAAAAAGGATTTTTTTAGAAGTCGGATGGTAATTGTGATTAATTCGACCATTTTGGTGCTCGTCACTAAAGCGGTTTAAGCTAGCAGAACTTTCATGATTACAAATTATGACTTCTAATACTTACATGGATTGAATCTAAATTAAATACTTGTAAAAGACACGTGACTTGAATGAACGTATTCAAGTAAGTTCAATATCATTAATGATTGATTGAATGAATATTTGAATCACGTACCAAATAACAGATGGGACAGATTTGATTCAAGGTTTCATTTCGTTTTACTAGATTGAAGCATGATATATTCAAATATATTCTTTTTAGGGTGTAATTTAATAAACAAGTTTACGTGATTGAAATATATTTAACTTATTGAAATACGTATTTCAACAATATCATTTAATCGGAATCAATTAAATCATTTCGGCTCATTATATTATTTATCAAAATAATCTGATCTGATTTCAGGTTCAACTTAAAGTTTATAAATGAGTACATACAAAACTGGATCCTTGGCCGAGTTTCTGCATCGTCTGAAGATGCCGGAAGATGAAACCCGGGTCGTTGGCTACAAAATTCATGGAATGTTATAAAATTTAAACGATTCGAATTTATTATTTTAATCTCATTGAAGTCAACTAATATTATGTGTATTTTTTTTGTGAAGGTATTAATATATCTAATTCCTACTGAAGGTGCTTGATGAAACAAGGGTAAGAGGTATAACAATGGTGAGTTTGGAAGATAGAGCTGCTTATGTAAAATAAGTGTAATATTAAAAAATATCATTAATTAAAAATTCAAACACTTAAATTAAATAAATCAAGTCTATAATAATAGGTCGGATAAGACCCACCTATTATATTTGTAGGAGAGACTCCAATTCGAGTATCGAGTACTCGATACTCGAGTCAGAAATTTTGAAAAGATTGGACTTTTTATTTTAACATATAATATGTCAAATTTGGCTATTGGCACGATTGGTTGGTTAATATATAATTGAATACGCATAAATATGAAAGGTAGAAAAAAAAACGTGACGAAATTAAACTTTTTTTAGTCGGAGTCGGAGTCGTGTTTTTCGACAATGCTGGAGTCGGAGTCGTAATTTGTGTACCGACTCAACTGCCCTGGTTTTAAATGATCCTTTCTTAGACATCAAATTTTATACTTAAAATAATAACAAATCGCTAGTTTTATGTATTTACCTTTCTTAAATCCACACTGTTATTTGTAAAGTAAAGAGGATAACTAAATACATATATGACAATTATGTTAATTCGAAAATTTGTCTTGCGTAGCATTGCGTTAAAGCGTATATGGAGTCGTTATTAATTTACCCTGTTGTAGTTTCATCCCTTCTGTTGACACAGGGGATGGTTGTATTATTATTTCTCCAGAACGTAAATGTGGTTAGATCTTGTTCGTATTAAAACTGTTTTATTAAGCCAAAGTACAAGCTTAGCATTAATTCATTGAGCCGAAAAAACAATACACTTCGCTTAAATGACAAAGGACATTTATAATAAAGACCACGGGTCATCAAGCTGGTCTGTACGCTTCATTAGTGGGCGGTAAAGGCTTCCGTGGTGGGCGGTGAGCGATTTTTCTTTAACCCCAAAATCATGACAAATCAAAGAAGTTTGTTTGGTTTTTTTTGACGTGACAACATCTTATAAATCGATGAACGCCCGCTGCACGCACGAAAAAACATGACTCATTGTCCCGTTTGTCGCGTTACGCCGAAGGCAAGCGTGCGAGCGAGAGCGCGGATAAGCGATAGAGAGGCACGATCGGCCTACCGTTCGGATTGTGCCACATCTATCTCTCTTCCACTCGATTGGTCGATGCGTCTGAGTAGAAAAGAGACAGCGGCAGCACACAACTTATACACCTACAGTACCTACACGTGATCTGTTTACAACTGTTTATAAAGTGAAGTGAAATGTTAATGTGGTTTTCATTGTTTATATTACAACAACAATTGCGGCAATAAAGGTAATTAATTTTTGCATATTAAAAATCTGATTAACGTATAACAAATATACAAAATATCGTATCCATACAAAATAATGATAATTCAATAAAAATGATTCCATTTTATTCATAAAAGTATGCAATCATTTCATCAATGTTTCCTTCGACGTTTTTACGTATATTGAACCAGGCATACGATATTTAGCCTCACATCATCAGACTCAAGGTTCGATTTAGATTTTCTTTAGAGACACTTTTTACCCTTCAAGTCTATGTATCTTCATACCTGCACAACATAATTCAAATATAAATGGCTTGAAATGTGTTTCTATGGTCCTACTACACATTCATGGTTATATTTTTCAAATATTCACTATCGTTATTAAGACACAGTCAATTTTGTCCGATGTCTCTATTCACATTGAATTGGTGTGAATAGAGATGAGAAAGAGTTAATAGAGACAAAACAACAGATTGTAATGATTGGAATATATGAACCTCTATTCTATTTGAGTCTCGTTTTACGGTACTAATTAACTAAAAAAACATGATTTAATTTAAATTTCGTGCAATAAAAGAGAAGTTTATAAGGGGTCAAAAAGTAAGGATGAACAGGCATAAACTTAAACACGTTTAATAAAAATAATAATAAATTTTTAGTACTGTTTCCAGATAAAATTTATTTGATCAGGACCGGTTTCGCTCATGGCGAGTATTGTCAACTGATAAGAAATACAATAAAACAGTGATATTTATACAAAAGTTAAGTATGAAAAACAATTGGTAAAACAACTAAGCAAATAACAAGAAAAATAGACTAGAAATAAAATGTTGAAGACCTCTTAGTAATGCAAACTAATACATCAAAAATCAATTTAATATGAATTATCATTATCAAAGTAAAAGCCCAAAAATGAGTGCATTTAATAAAATAAATAAATCTGCATGTCTGCTGTCAACCATAATTAGGTGAATTAAATATCACTGTTTTATTCTATTTCTTATCAGTTGAAAATGCTCGCCATGAGCGAAACCGGTCCTGATCAAATAAATTTTATGTGGGAAAAGTACTAAAAATGTATTATTATTTTTATTATAATTCCTATCCACCACGTATTGACAGTGAACACCTTAAAAGTGATTAAACACGTTTGTTTCAATTTTAGCTAACCATTTAGTTGGTTTGGTTTTGTCAATCGAGAGATTTTAGTCATTGTAAAGAATTATATATAAATAAAAATAAATACATTGGATGCTTAGTAAAGTTGCGCTAAAGTTCAATCGTTGTTTTTTGTCTCTATTCACCCCGATTTTACGGTACGTTTTGAAATATTCGTATAAAGGGGCAGTAAAAATATGTAAATGTTTTACTTATAACTGTTTTTATTTAGTTACTGCAAAATGTGCGTTGCATACATTTTTAACATTTTCGCTTCCCGTCTGCAATGACTACGAAATTCCATTTTAAAGGGTTGTACACATAACTGTTGCAAAAAAAATATTTACAATTACACAAAATTTTATTTTTCTTTTAATAAATCGTCGGTTGTCATACAACACCGCGTTAGCGATCAACAATGAATCGTGTAAGTGAAAGAAAAAAAATTGTTATATAAAAATGTTGATTAAAAAAATTATGTACCTATATTAAGATCTTAACCTTAAATTCTTATCGCGACGAGTTAATATTGCTAACCCCGTGTCTTAGGTAAGCGACGCGAACCGGCAAGCGAATTTAGGCGAATCCAGTCAATTTAAAACGTAGTTGATCAAAGGTCTTATGTGCCATCGCTCGGCCAGACGCAATTAACGCTCTGGTGAGCTTGGACCGTTTGATATTTTCAAGCGATTCGCGCGGGCCATGAGTCAGGCACTTGAGTCGACTTACGACATATGCCGTCCTGACTGGATCGCTTCGCCCACATATGACACTTGCATGGGCGAGGACCGTTTGATATTTTAAAACTCTGCCGCTTTCAAAGCTGCGCCGGATCGCCTCGCCCAGCTAAGACAACCCGTAAGAAGTTTATCTAGTATAAGTTTTTGAAGAGAACGAATTGTTACTTAGCTGTTCAACTTCTCATTTTCGAAGAGAGTAGGGATTGAAATGATAAAAGGACTCGGACAAGTATAACGTGTGGTGAGCTAATCGCTTTCGCTATCCTCGCTTATCAGATCGGATATACGTGGAAGGTTTTTATTAAACAAGAAAAATACCGATGTCTTCGCACAGAATCGATGCAAATTGACTGATTAAATTGTGCTCATACTGGGACTCAAAGCCGTGACGTATATCACGGAAGCCAACGACGTTGACCGCTGCACCGCGTATCTGACAAAGCATACATATGTAGTTAAATAAAATAATAGCAAGTACTTATTCCACATGCGATTTATGGAGAACTGGACCGGTTTTTCTCATAGCAAACATTACCAACAGATAGTGAAACCAGTCCTGATCTCAATAAATTCAACGTGGAAAAAATACTGAAAATGTGTTATTATTTAAATTATAATGCCATTCACTTCGTATTGACAGTGAACACTTTAAAAGCATGCATAGATGAAAATAGTTTTGACGATAGCGTGATGCCGAAATAGTCATCAAATACATTTATCTTGTTACGTTCATTTATTTACTGGCTCCATTCTTTTACCGTAGCCTTAATCAAAAAAGAGTAATTAAAATTAAATAACCATGACTGGAAAAAAGACTTCAAAATAGTCTCGTAAAAATATTATTCTCAAACGATAGATCTTGGAATAAAATGGATTGTAATTTATTTCATAGTTGAAAGAATTCATTAATCTTCATGCCACAATAAAAAAAATACCGGTGTATTACTGATACGAAATATATATTTCATTTTTATCTAGTTGCTGTATCTTTCCATTAATTTATAAATGATATAAAATTGAATCATTCCATGAACGTGCTCTGTTATACACGAACAATTAGTTTTTGTTGAAGAACCATGTCCAGTTGTGATTAATCAGTATTCTTCATCAGTTTCGCTTTCCAATTAACTTCACGCAAAACTGTAAAAAGTAAATAAGTTTATGTACAGTATTATAAAGGCTTTTATAAACCAATGGGTTTCATTTTCATGAAGAGAGTTATTGTGAATCTGAAAATTAAGAAAAAAACGATACACCTAAAGATACTAGATAAGTGATACTACACAGTGAATTATTGGAATTATTGGACCATAGTGAACATGTAATATAGATTTTATTATCGTACTTTAAATAATACAAATAATAACACATTTATAGTACTTTTTCCACATGAGATTTATTTCATCATTTCATTTTTGATGTGTTAGTTTTACTTTGCTAAGAGGTCATGAACATTTTATTTTTAGTCTATTTTTCTTGTAATTTATTTGCTTAGTTGATTTACCAATTGTTTGTCATACCTTGTTTTCACACCTTAATTTTTGAAAAGGTTCTAACTGTTTTATTGACACTGTTTTGATAAATATGAGAAACCGGTTTGATAGTTTCGATTGATTAAAAAATTATTATTTTTATTAACAATGAGACAAGTACAAAAATGTTTAAAATTAATTATTTATAAAAAAAAAAAGCATAGGTTTTTTCTTATTAACACCTTACTTTGAAAAGGTTCAAATGATCTTACACTGTTTTGAGATAAATCGATTTGAAAATTAATGATAACAATGAGCAAAAAAATTTTCAAATAAATTTTTTAACTGAGAAAAAACTTTATGATCGAATCATGAAAATAATGATGGAAATCTAAGAACAGATATGGAATTCTGCTAACTTCGTTATTCAAACATAGATAATTCCGAAATTCATAAATATGATAGAATGCGGTAAATACAAACTATTCCAAAACAAAAATGACGTTAAGAACCTTTTCAAAGTAAGGTAACGATATGCCGATCAGTCAGATTTTTCGCAATCAAGGAAGCGTGGCTTACTGAGCCCATGTGAGGACGAACTGCAAAAAAGGATTGTATATTTTCTTTTAATAATGTTACCGTTGACCTTTCGTGGAGTTGGCCATAACGCGTACACAGTAGACTAGTGAAGTTGATTGAAGATTAATCAGAATTAGTCACGATCCTTTGGTCAAATGAATGTGGAAAATTGCCTTTTTTTGCCGAGATCGCAATACATTGTCAATGATCCATTACAAGCCGCTTAATTACGCCGAGCTTATTGCGTTATAACTTTGGGAGAGCTTTTGATGACACACCAAATCAATAAAGCTCTAAATGTATTTGCAATATGTTTATACATTTTTCAAAAGCTATTTTTGACCCTTTAAGCTCCGAAACCAAAACCAACAAAGCTGACACTTAACGACAGACCACCGACTAGGATAAAATTAATTTTTTGACGTGACAACGTCTTATTAATCGATGAACGCCCGCTGCACGCACGAAAAAACATGACTCATTGTCCCGTTTGTCGCGTTACGCCGAAGGCAAGCGTGCGAGCGAGAGCGCGGATAAGCGATGGAGAGGCACGATCGGCCTACCGTTTGGATTGTGCCGCATCTATCTCTCTTCCACTCTATTGGTCGATGCGTCTGAGTAGAAAAGAGACAGCGGCAGCACACAACTTATACACCTACAGTACCTACACGTGATCTGTTTACAACTGTTTATAAAGTGAAGTGAAATGTTAATGTGGTTTTCATTGTTTATATTACAACAACAAATGCGGCAATAAAGGTAATTAATTCTTGCATATTAAAAATCTGATTAACGTACAACAAATATACAAAATATCGTATCCATACAAAATAATGATAATTCAATAAAAATGATTCCATTTTATTCATAATAGTATGCAATCGTTTCATCAATGTTTTCTTATGACGTTGTCACGTTAAACTATCGTCCGTAAACCGACTTTACAGACACCAATTTTTTATGAGAATAAGGATTGAAAGGATACGACGACTATGACAAGACTGGTAGCTAGCTAATCTCTCTTTGAGATCGGAAAGGCAGGAATGAAATTTAACAACACAAAAACCCATTGTTCCTAAGAAGAATTCATTTATGGACTTCATTTATGCTCGTACTCATTTATGCTCGTACCGGGAATCGAACCCGGGTTGTCCGACATGGCAGCCAACGACGTTGACCACTGCACTAAAGAACGGATCGTTAATGCATTAAGTGATGACAATTATTTATAATGTTTAAACATGTAATATAACACAAATGGTTTTCTTTGCTCAAACTCTATTTTTCGATGAGAGTAAGGATTGAAAGGATACCGAACTACGAAAAGACTAGTGGTAAGCTAATTGCACTCACTATGTGCCCCGCTTCTTTGGGATCGGAAAGGTGGGAAAGGATTTTTAACAACACAAACACCAATTGCCTCGATTCATCGACTGAAAATATCCAGATAAAATTTTATATTAATATTGCCTATGCTGAAAAATTGAATACGAATAACAAGATTTTTTCTGTGCTTTAAAAAATAAAATGAAGGCAAAAAATTATCAAATACATTGACAAATTGATAGAAATTTCTTTCTGCGGGATTGAGTGATATTTCACAAAAAATCGTGGATCTGTTGTTGTGTCAGTCGTGATGGAACCCACCCCAAACCAATCATCCCCGGGGAACAAATCCAATTTCATTATTTTTCTTAAACCAAAAAAAAATCTAGTATAGAATGACGAGTGTGAGTCTCTCGCCGAAAAACGTTCTGAAAAGAAATTTTCTGAAAATAATGAAAACAAATATTTCTCATTTCTCAAACATTTCACAACGGGATCGGTTTTATAAAGTAAGCTTTTATAGCCTAAAAAAATGATTGACACATGGGGTATCTTATATATAAAACCGAAACGGCGTATCTATGTATGTGGGTCTGTAATTCCCTTTTGCATTGTTGTTGCAAGTTCAAACAAACGAATTGATTTCACTCGCGAAAGTTTCGACGGTAAATTTGTTTCGTTATCAATGTGTATGTAGAGACTCCAATTACTCAAGTATCGAGTAAGCATTTACAAAATACTGAGTACTCGAGTAGTTTCATATGAACCAAAATATCTTATATATAAAACCGAAACGGCGTATGTATGTCTGTGGGTCTGTAATTCCCTTTTGCATTGTTGGTCATTAAGTTGCCAGTTGTTTCAACTTGGCCCGTCTGAATTTACGCGCCGAGGTGAACATAACCCCAAACTGGTCCGAGCGAAGCCGGGTTCGAATACTAGTTTTATATAATACATAGAATATGATCACTCTTAAGGTGTTCACTGTCAATACTTGTTGGAGTGGTATTATATTAAAAAATAATAACACATTTTTTTTTCTTATTCTACATTGAATTTATTATGATAAGGACCGGTTTCGCTCATCGCAAGCATTTTCAACTGATGTGTACGAAGTAAATCAGCTTAAAATGTTCGTGATAAGATAAGATCCTGAACTTTTAATCAATTTTGATTCTTACAAAATAGTGATGTTCAAATATAATTTTTACTACATGTTTTTATTTAAAAAAAATGAAGATACTAGTTTCACATGAAGAGCTGTGAATCGAGTGTATGTAAACCTGGTGGAACATTTTCTTTTGCATGTGCTCTCAAACTGTACCTCGGTCAACTGGAAAAATCAGTACCAAATTCAGCAATATTTTCGCCCTCATTAATAATGAATAAATATCACTTTCAAAACTGACAACTCTTGCTAGAAATGCGGTAAAGTTATTGACTGAACTAATTCCGCATACTCTTTAATTGATCAGGACCGGTTTCTTTCACCGCAAGATTTTTTTACTGAGAACCTAAAAATATAAACTAGATTATCAATTAAAAGTTATTTATTTCACTTTTAAGGTAGGTGTTCACTGTCAATACTTGGTGGAATGGCATTATAATAAAACATTTTTAGTAGTTATTCCACATTAAATTTTATTGGATCTGGACCGGTTTCGCTCATGGCGAGCATTGTCAACTGAATCAGTTGTCATTATATCAATCAGTTTTCATCGTTTGACAATGTTGGCCATGAGCGAAACCGGTCCTGATCCAATAAAATTTTATGTGGAATACATAAGTAGTAAAAATGTTTTATTATTTATTTCAGTTTACTGTGCAATTTTCAGTTGCATATTCTTGCCTTATCAAATCTATATAAAAAAAATATCATTATCAAAAGGCGTTATCGATTCAACGCAGTTAGCATGGCGAGATTGTGAAGGCAATAAACTCTCACTGGCTCATCTTTGATACTACAGCCTTACGTTTGGATTTCCGTAAGTGAAATGTTTATCTTTAAGTTGGTATGAGAAGGTAGCTTGAAGTGAAACGGGTAGATGAAAGCTCATCATTAGCACGTGCTTAAAGTTTAATAATTATTTAATTAACAGTTAAATTAAATGCGAATCTTTTAATCGATACTGGCTTCATTCTGGTCTTTATCGCATGAAGATTTTTTCAATTCAATCTTTAATAAAAATAATAATTATTTCTTATATTTATTTTTGGACCTGTTTCACACATGGCGAGCATTATCAACTGATAATAAATAAAGCGATACAGCGATATTTACACAAAATTTAAGCCAGAATTACGAGGTATGACAAACAATTTTTTCACAACAGCTAAGCAATGTTTTTACCATCTTCTACAGAAGACACAGATGCTCAGTAATCACCAGAAACATTGTGTACATGAGAAGTTACCAATTGCACACTTGCAGTTTCAGTTTTTTTCTACGAACTGATTGGATGGAGTCGAATGCGCTTAAGAGAAAGATTCAACAAAAAAGGTCAATCGGAATTAATGCGGGATTTTTTAACATTGTTCTTATGGGCGTTTCGTCGGGAAAACGGTAAACAAGAGAACGTTAAATCAGGGTTCCACTGTAATGCAGTTTAAAAACCGTTATTGTATTGAGATCTATATAAAAATAAAAATCGTGTTAGCTACATCACTTATAAGTCGAAAACGACTGTTTTTTCACCGTCCCGAATAGCAGAATAAGTATGAATACATCCCAAATATCAAAACAACAAAAAAAATATGAAGGAAAATCATGTTCTCATACATTTTGTATGGAACGGCTTTTTTGATGATATTTACGGCACGACCAATTTTGATGTTTGATTTTCTAGCTTTGTCAACGCCCTGAATACAGGAATAAGTATTAAACACATCCCAAAGAATAACGACAAAAAAAATTATCAAGGAAAATCATGTTCTCATACATTTTGTATAGAACGGCTTTTTTCAATGATATTTACGGCTCGACTTCTTTTGATGATACTTCATTTTCTGGCTTTGTCAACGCCCCGAAAACAGGAATAAGTATTAAAACATCTCAATAATCTTAGATTTTTGGCTTTGTCACCGTCTTGAATAGCAGAATAATAAATAAAACATCCCAAAGTATTACGGCAAAAATTTGGTGATCTTTGAACTTAATTCATTTTGAGAATTAATTTTTACTTAATAAAAAAACTGAATTCAATTCAGCTTATGTTAACACGACATATTTTGATTCTGAGGCGGTACGAAATTCGGTGATGCAGCTAGTTAAATAATAAAAAACTTTAGTCAAGTCCGGAATCTTTTTTAATTAGAAATATTTTACTAAAAAAATGTATTTTCCCTTGTAGCTTCGTCAGTTATACATATAACAGATCACCGGCTATATCCAAAAGTTTGGAGACCTATGTTCTTGGCGCTCGCACGAAGCAAATAGTGAAAATAATAAGAAATAACGAGATACTTCTCCACTAACAAGGTAGAATGATTTTCTTTTATTCCAAGTTTTCCATTATGTACACACGTACAGTATCCTTTGATTGGGTGGCAGGTAGAGAATCCAATTCGAGTACTGGATACTCGAGTAGTTTGAAAAATACTCGAGTAATACTCGTATTTTATAAATGAAGATAAATTTCTAATTTTTATTTACTTCTTTAAAAAACAAATGTAAAGGTGGAAGATTTTAAAAGTTGCAATCATTTAAACAGCTGATGCACTATTTAATTCATTGTTAACTATAAAACCCACGTCCACATCGACAGAGAGAGTTTTTTCCAGGGCTGTGGAGTCGGTAAAAAAAAGTCCGACTCCGACTCCAGCATTTACCAAAACCACGAATATATTTTCCCCTAATTTTCCTATTTATGTGTATTCAATTAAATATCAAGCATATCAATGCGGCCAAAAGCCAAATTTGACATATTAAATGCAAAAATAAAAAGTTTTCAAAATTTCCTACTCCGAGTACGACTCCGGCCACAACGCCACGCCTACTCTGACTCCGGCCAAAAAGCTCCGACTGCATGACACCGACTCCGACTCCAAAGCCCTGGTTTTTTCTACTGCGCGAATTATAATTACAAATTTTTGAAACAATTTATAATATTTGAGACGTTTAATTCTTTACTATTTTTGAAATATTTGTTTTATAAATTTAAATAAATGTAGTATGTAATGAAATTAAATAAATTTATTTATCATCTATGTATTCATATACGCAAATTTGAAATAATAATATATATTTTGAAACACCTGAAACTTCTCGAGTATTTTAAAAATTCACTATTCGATACTCGAGTAGTTGAGATGTCGAGTAATTGAAGTCTCTAGTCGCAGGGCTTAGACATAAAAATAGAATAACTTTTCGTGGAATATGTATGAAGCTTTTAAAAAGCTTAACGAGACATGTCTTATTTGAAAATGGTTTCAATTTTTATTTGGTTTTTACATACATATAATAAATTCTCAATATTTAACCTTTGCGATATTAAGTCTGAAGATGCCTTTGACAAAATCAGCAAAACCTCTTGCGAAGCACGTGTCATTTTCTTACATTTTAAAACGTGACGCTGAAAGAAAAAGTTGCTGATTTACCTTCAGTGACGATTTTAAGAAGATAAAAAAGCACATTATATAGTAGTTATTCCACATATATTGTATTAAAGATCAGGACTGGTTTCGCTTATCGCGAGCATTGTCAACTGAAGTTGAATCAGTGATCCGTCGTTATTATAATATATGTTAAATCAGTACTAAGTAACGTGTTCTATTTATTTAAATAATGCTTTTCCGTCAAAAAAGATAGACCATACATCAGAGGTTCCCTTATTGCGACTCGGGGCGCATTTGAGATTGCGGAAACTAATAACGGGCGCAGACTGGATTTAAAAAAGAAACAAATTTTACGTACCTGGTATATATTTATTAATTTTTATCATTGATTCTTGTAAACCTTTACATATGTTACGGAAAGAAAAATAACAATGTATTTTAATTCTACATAAATTATTTTATATATTTGTTGATAGCTATTTCGGCTTACGCCTTCGTCAGAACTATGTTTAAAACGTGTATTAGAGAGAACTATGTTTAAACCCTTTGCTAGACAGGGTGCCTCCTACATAATCTCTTTCTGTTGAAACCATACCGACGTCACATGAAAGAATTTAAATAAGTTTGATTTATTGGTCTAAAGTAATGGTGGGAAACAATAATTTGGGTATTTTTGGGTTATTGGATCGTGTGAAACCACTTAAAATCTGCAATGTCTAAGTGCATCTATTTTAAATTGTTTTAAGTTTATTGTTTGTTAAAGGTTTTAACAGAGGTGAAATATTAATTGTGATCTGATCGTTAAGAACTTTACATATGTGTTAATTTCATGTACTTTTTTATAATTTACCTTTAAAGACGTTAAAATTTGGTTTTTTCGTTATTTATTTGTAGTGGGCGAAATTGTGCCCGCGGGCACAGGGTTAAGAGCTCCTGCCTCACATAAACATCTATTAATAGTATATCAAAGCTGAATCCATCGCATGTACAATACAAGTCGGTAAATATAAAAAATAGAAATATAATCAGCTCATTATAATAATAGCATAATTTAAATTAATGTGAAATATCAAAATAACATCTGTGATTATTTCTAATATTTTTTTAATACCATTATTGATGCTGTGAATCCCGTTATAAAATGTAAAATACCGGTATTGGAATCCTTAGGCATGTGTTTACGAAATGGCGCTTTTCAAAGGAAGACGACGCGTGTTCACAAAATGGCGTGAAAGTGACGTCAGCGTTCAATTTACTTCCTTTCAGGTCGGAAAACAGTGTGTCATTGTCGCAAAGATCCATAGAATTAAAGGCAGCTGATTTCTAACACAATGGATCATACACAAAAGATACGGTTTCTCTTGTTCTGAATAGATCAGGTATTATCAACTTTGTGATGAATGGAACTGTTGTCAATGAATTTGTGTTTATACTATTCGTTCTTATTACGTTTGATATAAATAAATCAAACACAATTCAAAGGAAAATAGTATACTGAGGTGGCGGTTTTCAAGAGTTGATACATCTCGTTCACGATTGATGATTATGTAAATACACAGATATATCATATCATCAAAAGTAATAACGCGCAAAACTATTGAGAAAAAACATATAACCCAGAAAGTTTATTTATGCACACAAAATACTTGCTACACTTCTTATACTTTAAAAGTCCTATATTGCTTTCGTATTACAATTTACATATATTGGAATTATGAGTTTCTTAAAACTAATATCACATATCATTTAAGCTACGAAAGACTGTCATTAAAAATAGCTCTGCGACCAAAGAGGGGTCTAAAAAAGACCCCATTGGTATGGCGTTATTGGCAAAGACTGCAATAAAAAAACGATTGATTATGCTTTGACGTATCTTTATACATATTCCTATAAAACAGATGAAAATCAATAATTCTACTACAAATATTCATATTTTAAGTCGCGCATGAATGAGACAATCTGATCGTGTTCTTGTTTATTCTAGACTGGCGATATCAAAAATGTGAATGCGACTGTTTGTTGTTGCGATGTTTTATTATTTTTATTATAATGCCATTCCACCAAGTATTGACAGTAAACACCTTAAAAGGTTATATTATGCTTTAACGTATCGTTATACGTCGTTCTAAAAAAAATTCATATATACAAATCTGATCTGAAAAACTGTGAACGCGACCGCTTATCTACACAATTTAATGTAAAAATCATGCATTTGATTTGGAAATTTCGATGAAAGAAGCGCGTTTGAGATAAGATAACGTTATTTTATCACGTATGGGCAGTGACGTTTTAATCCTGGCAATTGGTAGCGACACTATAAATGGTTTTCGGCCAATAATAATCCGACTTATTTTCTTTTTTATTTAATTGCGACGAAATTGGTCTGTCAAAATCATATTTTTTTACCGCAATAAATGTAAAAAACAATGATTTGAGAATTCCAAAAGTTTACGCATTGTATCACTAATATTAAGATAGATATTTTAGATCAATTGGTAGTGAAAGTAAACTTTGTTACCCATCGGGACGGAAATGCTATAGAAGCTGCACGACATCTATACGATGTTGAGTTAGTTTAAAGAGTTGAATTGACACTCTTTATAACACTTGACGGCCCCTTAACCTTCGTAGGGCTATCCTTGAAAAATGACTCTCAGGCCGAAGGGGGGTAAAAAAAGACCCCGGTGTTTTGGCCTTATTGGCATAGACTGCAATAAAATAATATGCTTTGACGTATATTTATACATCTTTAAATCCCTATTTTACCTATAATTATTCATATTTAAATCACGCATGAAAACAACGACGTTTCCACTCCAACGGCTATGGCGGACTAACAATAGAGCCGGTGACTAACAAGCCAATAACCATGCACGAAGTCACATTACCTTATCTCTTATCTTATCGCTTATCGCCTTTTATTGTTTCCAGATATGAAACACTCCGTCCATGTTATATATGACTCGTTATGGTCATGTTCTCTTATCGCTTATGGGCGTAAAATTTTATGTTAGCGCTTCCCAGCCATTGCTAACATCGACAATTAGACTGAAAAATTCCGACTTCTTCTCTTTTTTAATCGATTACGGCGCAACTAGCCAATAAATATCATATTTTTTTCTGCAAAAGGTGTGAAAAATTATGATTTAAGAAAACTAAAAGTTTAGACATCGTATCACTAGTATTGAGATAGATATTTAAGGTAAAGTAGCTTTTGGGACAAAATCTATACCGTTAGGGATGGCTAGGTTAAAGAATTTTTTCTCCACCAGTGGTTGTAGTCAAACAATGAAAATTCAAGTACACCACGACCCCTATTCCCGCTCAGAATCCCCGGGAATTCATTTATGTACCTTTTGTATAATTTAAATACAACCTACAGGTGAAACTAAATATTTGGGTTAAGCCACAATCGAGTTCAGGGAACAAGTTAATAAATTTTAACAAGCTGACACGCTGTTTGAGGTAACAATCTATTTGTGTTATTTACGTAGATTTGTGTTTGTACTTATGTTTGTATTATAAAGTTTTCAAATGAATCAGTTAGCAATGACATTAATGCCTTCTCTCTCATCGATTTAGTGAAAGAGGATTCATATGTGGTTTAGTGGTAAAAAGCTGTCTCCAAGCAATCAGACGGGCTTGGGCTCTCGGCCATGTCCGTATAAAGTTTTAAATTTAAAATCTGCTCCGTTATAAATATACAAGTAAATCAAGAGACCCCCTAATTGCTTTCCGTGATAAGGAGAAATCCCAAATTCCATTTTCTGATTTTATCAATTTATAATATTAGAATCAACTTGGTTTATTACTTCAGCAAACTTTGCGATAGTAATTCTGAAGATGCCTCTAAACACGTGTCGCAATCAGTAACACAATATGTGGAATAATCAAAGATATTTAACCTTGAAAGTGTTTTTAGCAGGGCTGTGGAGTCTTAAAAAAAATTACGACTCCGACTCCAGCATTTAGCAAAAAACGACTTCGACTCAGACTAAAAAAGCTTAATTTGGCCACGTTTTTTCCCTACCTTTTCTAACTATGTGTATTCAATTATATGCCAACTAACCGATCCGGCCTATAGCCAAATTTGACAGATTATATGAAAAGCAAAAATAAAAAAGTTCAAACTTTTCAAAATTTCCGACTCCGGGTACGACCCCGGCCAAAACGCTGCAACGACTCCTACTCCGGCCAAGAAACTCCGACTCCACAGCCCTGGTTTTAAGGTTACCAGCAAATCCATCTAAAATCACAAACAGAATGAAAGGTCAGTTAATATTTTATTCCTTACTAACGCCATTTTGATGTAACTGACTAATTTATCTGTCGGGTTGAACAAATACCATGACTTTAGTCAACATACTTATAATAAAGAGCATAATTATTTATTGGCGTATGATAATGACAGAGGATTATTTTTCCCCCAGTAATGGGCTAGGTTTTAATTCTGTCTTTGACCTTTTCAGGGGGTGCAACTACCTTTCTGCCCAAAGTTTTGTATTATAGATCAAAGTGACTAAAATTAGGTCGGGGTGTCGTTAACTTCAGACCCTGCGTAGTAATATTCCCGTAAACTTTTGCCGGGTGACGTTCGCTTATATAAAGTCAAAACTGGTGTATATTGTAATAATGTATTTATAAAGTATTGAACATACAAACAAGATTAGTTTCATATTAAAATGAGATTGAGAACATTATTATTTTACTTGTAAACTAACCAGGTGTATCACGTGTCTTGCTAGATTGAGAAGTATTATTCGATTAATCATGACGTATAGCTTTTAACCAGTTGTATGCCAGAAACTTATATAAACGGTCTACAAATTCGTGAGCGCAGTGCCGGCCATAGAAAATGAGCATCTATATACGGTCTACTTTACACTTATTAATTCTGGAAAACGTCGACGATTTTATAATTCAAATATTTTATACACATACCGACATCTCTTAGAATCCCAGTCATTTGCTTACAGTTGAAATATTCTGTATTATAATCAATGTAATATAAAATTGTTTTACCGAAATCCGTCGCTATTTTTTCAAAGAAAATCGCGCCCTCGGTGCACGACCGTTCTTATACCTACCGGCATATAATGGGTTGAAAATCTCATTTGCATCGGATACATATTATTGTTTATTGTGAGTGAAACTAATACATGATATTACAGCTGAAGCCAATGAAAAATACAATAAAGGCAGTACATAATATGTAACAAAATATAATAATTATTCAACAAAGCATAACAAACAAAAAACCAAAAGCTGTACTTGAAAGGTATATATTTTTATGACATCTATGATTATTTTATTTGGAAACCTGTCCTTGGTGCTTTATCAATACTTAAATGACATCTTTTATGTATTAATCTTTCTAATTTTCTGAATCTAACAATTAAAAAAATAATAGCATATTTTTAGTACGTATTCTACATATGTAATATTAATTGGATCAGGACCGGTTTCGCCATGAGGTGAGCATTATCATCTGATAAGAAATACAAAGCAACAGTGATATTTATACAAAATTTAAGCAAGAATTATAAGGAATGACAAACAGTTGGTATTACAACTAAGCAAATAAATTGAAGCAAAATAGACTTTAATTAAATTATTGAAGACCTCTTAAAATATACAATAGCTTGTTTTGCTAGCTATTAGATTAAAACAAGTTTAAATTCGTTGAAATTTTGCTGGAATATCTGGAAAAATATAACACTTAAAAGTAAATAATCAAACTCAAATCAAATAACTCACTCAATTTAAACGCTTTTTCAAAATAGACCCATTTGATGTAGAGAGACAGTTCATATACAGCAAATAAAGGTATTTCCAAAGAGGTGATTTAAAAAACCCAAACTTTTCTGGACGGTTAAACATCTTCGAATCCGAATTTCAGGACCCCCATAGTGGTTTTCCCTTCTCACACCATATTGTTCATGCTACGTGAACTTTGGCGGAGCATTTCGCTTGTTTGTTCCTCTCGTACGGTTGCGGTTGTTTGTTTTTCTGGGATGACCTTATACATGGCTGTCGTTTTGTGTTTTCCCAGGAAGAGAGTCCTCTGGGGTAGGGATTTCGAAGTCTCAGAGTGGAACGTAGATGCATGGGTATTTTTTAATCAATATGTGGGCTGCTCAGAGCTTCGAAATGACGTCAATGATACGGAAAAAAGACCGGGTGTTTTTAAATACACAAATATAATATGCTCACAAATATTTTGAAAATATTTTGCTGAGAGCGTCTACGAAAAATTACTATATAATTAGTATGAAAGACTATCCTGAAAAATAACTCAACATTTGAAAGACTGTCATTGAAAAATAACTCGTAGGCGGGGGTCTAACAAAGACCCCAGGAGTATGACCTGATTGGCAAAGACTGTAATAAATAAATGATTGATTGTGTCCTTGTTTATTCTAGACTGGCGATTTCAAAACTATGATTGCGAATTTTTATCTACACCTTTAAATGTAAAAAACATCCATTTGATTTAGAACGTTCGTTGAAAAAAGCGCGTTGAGATAAGATAACGTTATCTTATCGCGTATGGGCAGTGAAGTTGTAATCCTGGCAATTGGTAGCGACAATATTAATGGTTTTCGGCCAATAATAATCCAATAAGACTCATTTTCTTTTTTATTTAATTGCGACGAAACTGATCGATCAACATCATATTTGTTTACAGCAAAAGAGGTAAAAAACAATGATTAAGAATACCAAAAGTAGCAGTGGTTGTCGACTGTCTCACCCTCAGCCTGGCAAAAGTTAAATTATAAATCGATGGTGACTGTTTTAGCTCAGCCTTAATTTTTAAAAAATGAAGATGGGTTTTAGCTACTTAATTGTTAAGAGAAAATTTTGACTTTAAATAGATACGATAAGATATAATTTGGCTATAAATATTACGATAGACTTGGCTTGGGCGCCTGAATCCTACCTGTCTCTTTGATCACCCTAATGGATTCAGACAGTCCGAAAAGCCTTTGATGACAATCCATAAGATATAACCATCTGAGCAGGAGGATGATCTGGGAGAAAGCGAGGAGGTTGGCGGGTGATGGAGCAATCCTAAAAGCACAGTGTGTCAGCCATATGTAAGGAGCGGATGGAAAAAAATCATTGAAATCTTGAAAACTGTTTTTATTTCGATGATTAGTAGAATAGTCTAAATTCTGATACTAATTTATTTGTTCTCACTTAATTTTAGTCTTTGTTTTATATTTGTTTGAGTATTCCGGTAAATTATGGATATATATAGAATCCCAATCCTCTCGAGCTAAGCTCAAAAAATTTATATATACTGGCTTATAATTTTATGTTTTGACTTTATTCTTTGAGTTCTTGTGGATTATTATAAAATGTCAAATCAAAATGATTTATTCTGAAGAATATTACTGATTATTGTATGAGTTCTGAAAGAAGAATTTGTTTTTTAATATTAGCCAATAATAAAATTATTCTTTTTATTTTAAACAAATAATAAACTAATGTGACTGCCTCTATCTGTATAATATTATTATTTGTGTAGTTTGTGGTTGCATTTTTACTCCTGTAAATTAAAACAACTCGATTTCATACTTATTGCGAAGTATTCTTTAGGATCTTCCATTATTATAAATTTAAAAATTAAAGACGAAACATTTCAAAAAAAATCGTAAGCCTTACATTCATTTCATTTAATGTGCGTATTTTACAAAAACGTGACCATATATCCATAATTTACCAGTATTCCTTCTGTAAATTCAATATTTTGCAATTATCAGATCATGCCCAAACAGCACCAAAACATTTTTCTATTATTCTTTTTTCACTACTCATTTAAGTTTAAGACTTTAAAGCTATGGCTATCATTTAAGAAGCTTTAATATATTTGGGCTTAATTTCAACATGATTAAAAAAGTTTAGTAAGTTTTTTCTATGATAATACTTTTCTTATCTAAAATACATTTTTTTAAAGGTATCTGATATAAAATACGCACGTTTTGATTGGAGCCTTGAATACTTACCTAGATATACGCCCATATAATATATAAACGATATAATTAAAGATTTCAACTGAAGGTGCTTGATGAGATTTTAATTTCAATTTAGAATCGTTTGAATTTTGTACTTTTGAATAAGCCATAACCACTCGGGTTTTGCCTTTCGGTATCTTCAGGCATTTCAAGTAAATGAATGACTTTGAACTGATCTCTGACTTTTAATAAATAGTTTGTATGTCTTATAACATATATACGTAAGAACACAAGTAAATCACTAGGTTTACTTGTTATTACGTCATATTTAGTTAATTTTTGCACTTGAAATGCACGATGATGTCAAAAGATGAAACCCGGGTTGCTTGTGACAAAACTCATGGAAAAATACAAAATTAAAGCGATTAAAATTTAATGTATATACAATTGAAACATCAAATATTTAAGAAAAACATTTCGTAAAAAATCAAAGCTTCATTGATATGTTTTATGTAAAAAATGAAATGTGACGTCAGCAGTGAAAATAATTCTTAAATAATTTTAAATAAATTAACGATTTTTAAGGTAGTATAAAATTCTGTAAAAATAAAGGCTTCTAATCTTTTCAATTTTAAAAGCTTTCAAAACGAGTCCTTTCGTTCAACCACCATTCTTCCAAAGGCTTGAGTAATACAATCAAACTCTACTAAAGAAAGAAAAACAAACTCTTGAAGCTATCGGTGCCAAACTTTAAAAAGTAGAAAGTCCAACCGTCCACAAGTTTTCACGAAAGCGCTTTTAATGCTTGCTCCTTTTTTTCTTGAATGAGTAAAAGTTTTATCTTCTTTTAGTTACTTCTTTGTTCTAATGTATTTAACAATTAAAAATTAAATATGTGGTAAGTTTATATTTGTCGGGTTCGTGGTCGAGTTTTAACAGCGTTGGTTTTGTTTGCGGATTGTACGGGCTTAAATCTCAGTTCTCGCAGTTTTATTCTTCTAACGAACTATCGATTTCTGTTGGAGACATGGATGTCTGTGTTGTTTCTTAAAACAGGGACGCGACAAGTGCAATTATATTATCATTAGACATGTTCTATCCTTTCAATCCCTACTTTCTTATAAAAAGAGGGGTTTAACAACATTGTGACAAGCAGTTATTTGGGAAAAACTGCATTAGGGATCCATATAAAAAAAATACTGTAAATCAACTTGTAGACATTAATTTTGTACATTTAAATGTGTTTTGTCCCTAACGACCCAGGTATCCCATTCGGCATCTTCGTGAATTTAAAGTGCACAAACCTCGTAAAGTATTTAATTTAAACGATTCAATTTTTTTTTAACCATGTCCGCTCCCAACTTGCTTGTTACTCAAATGCTCTACCTCTACTTTTCGAAGAGAGTAGAGATGAAAAGGATACGAGGACTAGTGATAAACTAATCACTGACATGCGTCGCTCTTTGGGATCGGAAAGGTGGAAAAAGGATTTTTAACAACACGAACACCCATTGCCTCTGAGCAGAATTAATTGTCGACTGAAAAAATCTGCTCGTACCGGAGATTTAACACGGTCGGTCTGACACGATAGCCAACGACTCTTACCATTGCGACACGGACCGGGCAAATATAGACCGATCACTTCTAAGGTGTTCACTGTCAATACTTGGTGGAAAGGCATTATAATAAAAATAATAATATTTTTAGTACTTTTTCCACATAAAATTTATTTTATCAGGACCTGTTTCGCTCATGGCGAGCATCAGTTGACAATGCTCGCCATGTGCGAAACCGGTCCTGATCAAATAAATTTTATGTGGAAAAATTACTAAAAATGTATTATTATTTTTATTTAAATATAGACTGATAAAACTCATTTAATTTCATTGATGGATCCATATGAAAAAAACACTGTTAATCAACTTGAAGGTATCAATTTTGTTTTTGAATTTTGTACATTTCCATGTAATTTGTCCTTTCGGCATCACACAACATTTGAAAAAATGACAAATTGAATGATGGAACGAATAAAAAAAATTTAATAGCAGATGCCGAAATGTGAAACCCGGGACCCTATCGACTTCAGAGGTTGATTGCCAGTTTAATTAAGGAGCTATTGATCATTATTTTATGAGACGATCACACAACGGTTGAAAAAATACAAATTGAAAGATGGATGGTTAAAAATATTAACGAATATAATTTGCATTGCGAATAGTGTGAATAAAAAACATTCTAAACTTCTTTTAACTAAATTTAACGAATAGTGTGAATTATTTTAGTCGAGAGAAAACAACAAAGGAATGCGTTTTGTAAAATAGCTTGTGAACAAGACTCAAGAAAGTTTCAGAGAACGTTTATGTTCATGAGAAATGGCAAAGTAACCGTAGAACTTTTTGAGGCAAGTAAATGAATTTACCGCAGACCCGTTATAAAGTTATACAGAACATGTCGTTTGCAATTTCATACCGTGATACAAAATTCGAGTCACATCAATTTTGTATGTCTGGTTGAAATGTTTTGTAATAAATTGAGCGCTTACGCTTTTGACGTGGATGTTGATAATATAACATGCCGTGAAGCCGATTGGTCAACGTACAAGGGCGTAGTAAAGAGTTTGTATCATTTTTATGTTAGATTAAAAGTAGATCACTAAGTTTAATTGTTACTAACGTAATCTAGATATAATCCATTACAAAAGTTTTGATTTTGATAAGTTTCAATTAATTAAGTTGGTGCATTATAATTATCAGGGAATTTTCAATGTAGTACCGTAAAGACTAATAACCTAATAACATGAGAATGCCCACTACAAAATGCCTATAACAAATGAATTTAGTTTTCTACTTTTGTTTAAATATATAAACTGAAGAAACTGTTTAAGTTCACGCGTGCATTTCAAATGCCTGAAGATGCCGAAAGGAAAAATCCTTGTCGTTAGCGAAAAACTCATGGCAAAGTACAATATTCAAACGGTTCAAATTTGATTAGTAAAATATCTAAGATAAGAATCAATATTAAAAAACAATAATAATGATATCTATTGGAGGTGCATGATGGAACTTCAATACAGTTTTAAATTGAACCAATTTACATTTAAAATTAATTAATTTTATTAATTATTGTTCATAGTTTTTTGTTTTGTGTCTCCTTATGTATTAAATCTCCTTCCACCAATCATTAAAACTGAAAAATAATAATTACACTATTTATTTATTTACTTAAAAAATACAAATCATGGCATTACAGCTCACGCCAATACGCCATGCATTTGACAAATTAAAATATATTTATTTATAAATATATACCTGTATATACATAATAAAAAACATAAATTGTAGTCATAAGAACAGAGATAAAAAAATAATAAAATTTCATTAGAAATTTTCAAAGATGTAAACCGAGTGAGTTCTGACAAAATCCACTTTCATTCATAAAGTATAGTAGTTGACCGAACTCACTCACGTCAATATGAAATATGTTAACATCCAAAGCAATGCCGCTTAAAATTATTAAGCTCTTCTCATTTGCATCCCCATTGGGAGACTGGTTCTACCCCTTGGAAGAACAAACAACTCATGTTAACGATTCCTCAAAAAAATATCAGGAACATTAAATTTAACATTCTCAAGAATGTTGAATTCTCATTTTGGCCTCGGATAAGCCGAAAGAAATATAATGGCAAGTACATTGTATCAAATTAAATACATACTATGTTTCACATTAAATATTAACCTTTATACAAATGAAAGAATATTAAAATCATTTTGTCACAATTTTCTTCTCGCATGTTTCCTTTTTTAATAATGCCAGAAAAAGCTTCACTGCATCATAAATAAAATTTGCATAATGGGGTTTATGAACATCCATTTCCGCATAAATTATGTTGCGTGATAAAGCTATCTTGTAAGCTGTTTATTCTCGTAGAAGACTCCCGAATGTTTCCCTAAGGATCAATACAGGGTAACACATTACCAGATGACAGGATTCTTATTTAAAACTCAGCGGTCCTTTCCACAGAAAGTCATAATAACTAAAATTGATTACTTGTAAGTGTTACACGTGTTTTGTCTCTCAAAAAACCATTTTTAAAATTATTCAAAACAAAAGATTTATGGCCTTAACCCTTTATAGAGCAAATTAAATATTATGGAAATCGAATTTAGATTATATTTTAAAATAATTATTGAACATATAAAAAAAGTATTATAAAAAAAAAATGTATTTTGTGTCTTATTTGACATTTCTTTGACAGCAAATTAGATTTTTTCCTTGAATTTGGACATTTTAATGGGCGAGAATGGGGCTGTAATCAAATTAAAAAAAGTTTGTGATTTTATTTTAACTCTAATTTGGATGTTAGATTTTGTGATATAATTATGTCGAATGATATAACATTGAATAATTATTGGTCGCTTAGTCCGAGCGATGCCGGGTAGCAATACTAGTATTATATAATGCATAAAAGACATGGTTTCATAACTGTCATTTCGAGTTCATCAGTGCATTTGAATTCATGAAAATGCCAAAATGCAAATCTTCGGTTGTTCGTAACAAAACTTGCAAAGTATAAAAAATTTGAACGGTTTAAATATTAAGACATATTTATTATTAAATACATTTATTTCCAACTCAATATATAAACCATTTTTATCTTTTTAAGAAGAATTTTAAGCGAAGACGTTTGTAACTTTTCTTTTTGTTTAATCTAAAGCTCAAATAAATTCTCAGTGAGAGATCAAAGAAAATAAGAAATGAAATCTAATATTTATTTTGCATGAAGGCTTTGAAGATTTTTTTAGATAAATAAAATTTATGTATAAAAATTTCATGTCCAACGACTCGAAATAGAATGATTTGTTTTATATTATTTTATTTACATAAATAAAACAGAATTTTTGGAGTACGTAGACAACCCCATTCTCGCCCATTAAAATGTCCAAATTCCAGGAAAAAATCTATTTTGCTGTCAAAGAAATGTCAAATAATACCTTCACGTAAATAATAAACATTATTATATTGCAACTTGCGACAACAATGCAAAAGGGAATTACATACAGACATACATACGCCGTTTCGGTTTAATATATAAGATAACAAAGTGTTCTTAGTCTAGAAACAATTTACATTGATATTGATTATAAATTATTCTTTGACTTATTCAGATAGTTGATATCGACCCTTAGGATAAAAGAAACGTATCTCAATTTTTGCTGGTTTTGAGTTATGAATGCCACTAGATACAACATGACAGTTATGTTAGATTATGTGTCAGATATCAATACGAGAATTCGAAACAAAGATGTATCAAAGAGTATTAAAATCACTCTCTTG
This sequence comes from Himalopsyche kuldschensis, assembly GCA_028554975.1. Classification (NCBI taxonomy): domain Eukaryota; kingdom Metazoa; phylum Arthropoda; class Insecta; order Trichoptera; family Rhyacophilidae; genus Himalopsyche; species Himalopsyche kuldschensis. The sequence continues at coordinate 8,652,584 of JAHFWI010000005.1, forward strand.
TTGATAGCTCCAATTCACTTTAAACAACACATTAGAATAAATAACTATTTCATACTGAGAACGACCTTGATTCGGCTCCCTCGTAAATCGAGAAGGAGCCTCCTATCCAACACTCAGAAGAGGAATTTTGGGAACGGAGTAGGAGAAACATGGTGCTCTTATAAACAAAAGACTATCTCAAAGCGTTATGTGGGTGCAGTTAGCACCCATTATTTAATTGTTACGAATTTTCACAGACTTTACCCACGGATTTAACACAGATAGATTTACAATACACGTTACGTTCTACAATACATAATACACGACTATTATAATTGCAAAGGCGATATCAGAAATGTACTAGAATTTATCCTTAGGGAGAGGATTAGGAGCTTGAAGGCCGCTTACAGGGCTTACTGTTGGGAGAATCCCCTCAACCACGACTGTAAGACTTATCTGGCAAGCACGTGCACACTCAACGCTTTCCAATCTCTAACTAACTGAAAATGAAAATAAAAGCGGTTCCTTTAGGTAGCCAAACCGTTACAAAAGAAGACCGTTAAAAGTCCGCCCGAACACATTATTTATGGTCCATCGAACTTTGCATGAGAAACCTCGTCGTGAAAGAGTCAGACATTTAGAGCGAGACGTCCGCAATGCCATTCCGGAACGTCAGCATAAATGACTATTTTACAAATTTAAATTACTCTATATTGAATCGCTTTAGATTTCAATATAGAGTATTATAAGAACGAATTTATTTCCTGATATCGACTTAAACTCATAGACTGAGGTGGAAAATAGATCGTTCGAGAGAGTTCTGATGACCTACCATTTAGGGCGGTATCAATACTTAGCAAAAAAATCAAAAAGTTAAACATGGATTTTAACGATAATTGAAAAAATTGTATCTGTTAAAAAATACGTAGAATTGATGACTAGTGAAATCTATTTTTCGGGTCACCTGAAAAATCGAGTTGGTTACCTTTCTCCGCTTCTAACGGGCTGGAATTCGATTCAAAGGTAATTGGGAAACTTTAGAATCGGATGGTAATTGGGTGGACATTACAATCAATTACGGTTCAAAGGTAATCGGGAAAGTGATTATTACATAGTATTTTATTGTCGCAATTAATATCAGACGACGTTTTCTTATATACTTTTGACTTATATCCGATTCCTACTCGTAACATATGGTATACTGCCCATCACCAGTCTCTTTACTTCATATTTAGGTAGCTACGCCAAAAAATCTTATCGATGGCCATCAACAGCCTTCAAGTGCAACGAAATTCACGTAGTTGGTAGACGAGATAGAATTCATATGACAAGTCTAAAGTTTCAATTATTTTAAGAATGGGGAACATATTGACAACTAAATAAGTATTTTGTTTTCGAATTTCAAATAGTCTGCCATTAACGTGCCATTTTTGGTCCCATAGGAAACGAAACTGGGACACTAGAATTGTGTTATTTTCGTTTGATGCTATTTTTAAAGCTCCGGGACAAGACAAGCAAACAACAAAAAAACATTTAAAGAGTGATTTAAAATTGAATTAAATACGCCGTGTATTTAATTGGTCAGTATCTAATTCAAGTTTTGGTCAATGAAAAATCAAAATGGTTAGTTAATATTATAAGCAGTCAGTTGTCATTTTATCAGTAGGAATGTGGTCAGTTATTAAATGAAACGGTCAGTAATGTGTTTATAATGGTTAGTCATTCATTTTAAAAAAAATAGTATTTAAATGAACATTTAACGTCAGTTCAAAAATGGTATCTTTTAGTTTGACAGCTTGTGAATATTATCAAATATAGTCGTAAGAGGCAAATTTATGACCATGTCTATGAAAAATAAGCACATTAAATGAAATGATTTCTTAAGTTCAGGTGTTTGAAAGCAGATAATATTATATTAATAAGTATGACAAGGAATTGTTTTAATTTAGAGGACCAAAATGCCCCATTTATAGTTTTTAGCTGACCATTTATTATTTTTTACTGACCATTTATTTTATATATACTGACCATTTATCATTTATTAGAAGCTGACCAAATAATTTGTTGCCATTAAATACTTTATATAACTGAACGAAACATTATATATTCTTGTAAGGCAACTGCGGTGAGTTATTATTATTGTATTTCGGTCTATTTGCGATACTCCAGCTACGATGAAATGACATGTTTGGCGAATGTAATGTACCACGCTAGCAAATTTATGTATCGCAAATCCGATTTACATTATTTAATTTGATTTCGTCTCCATGAAAAGGAAATGCTTCACATACGAAGCGAAGACGTAACGGTGAAATTAAATTTGAGAATAAATAGATATGTTTTTCGTCTGTATCTATCAAGCATTCAGTTAACCCTTTGCACTCCTTGTGGAACTCAAATGCCTTCTTTTTGAACTTTCCCCAGTTTCTTTAGATAGCGATGAGTATTCGATCGTGATGTACCGACCTTCTTGGATAATTGATCGATGGTCATCGTCGGATCTGCTTCAATTTCCACCTTCAGGGCTGCTTCATCCACTTGACTGCGCCGTCCACTTCGAGGCTCATCTTTCAAATCGAGATTGCCCGAGTGAAATTTTCTGAACCATCGTTGACACTTCCTAACGTCCAGTATATCACCGTAAATCTCACAAATGGATTCCGTTGCTTCTTTTGCTGTTTTTTTTGAATGTAACAAAAACAGCATACAGCTTCTTAAATGTGTTTCCGAAGGACACGTCTCTGCCATTTTTTGTAGATAGGGCAGAATTGTTTTTTAAAAGACAGGTAAAGAATCACAGAGAAGAGAAAAACAATAACAAACGTCTTTACTGGGCAACAGACCCAAACACACTGAGTCAAAGTTTCATATTAAAAAAACGACATTAATTCTGGGATTATCATATATAAGATAAACGATGCGACGATGAATGAAACCGGTTCTGTTCTTTATATAAATGTGGAAGTAGCGATTTAAATTATGTTTTATTAATTATTAATTCAGATATAAAGTTATAAAAAAAGGATTTTCATTAATATGATAAGTGTTTGACTAAAATACAATATTTCTATGGATTCAATTATTCCGATTTGACAACCCTGAATTATAAAACGCTACTTTAAAATTGGAGGGAGTTTCAACTCGAAAGAACTTGCGTTGTCAGTGCAAATAACAGATATAGTTTCACAGTGATATCATATTCCGTCAGCATAATTTCCAACGCTTTTCCACGAAAGTTTTACCAGTTATACAAAAAAACATTTCGAGCAAAAATAATTCAACAATATCAATTTATAAAGTCCAATTAAAGAGTCGGCTGAAATTTCTTCTTTTGGGGGCACTGGTTCCCAACCCATGGGTCGCGCCGAGAGGTCACTAACTTATAAAATCAACTAAAAATATAGCCACATTAGTGCATTTTCGTTGATTGTTTTAATTACCTTATGAAAAATGCCTTTTTCAATTTGGACTTATGGAGCGTGGGTGTAATGGCTTTCATAAAAAGGGGTCACCATCCGAAAAAGGCTGGGAGCAGTTGGTGTTGCGCAGTTTTCTATAGTCCACCAATGAAATAAATTAAGGTTTTACAGTTTTTCATTTGTCTTGATTTTTCTGTATATTTTTTACATCAATGTCTTCGTGTAAATTTCAAGCTTTGATAAGCATACTAGTACTTAATTCTATGCACTAAAACTTTTAAGAAAATTTGAAAGTTTAGATATTTTAATACTTGAAATTTTGACTATACTATAAAAATAAAGTTAACCTTTTAAAACCCTACGGTATGGGACCAGTGATTATGCTGCTCTTCGCTATAGGATTACAATGATTTGTGATAATAGTTTTCAACATATGAATATGAATATTAGCTTTCATAAATAATGTTTTTGAGATACCGATCCATAATTATATTTTCGTTTTTGTTAAATATTTTTGTCATAATGAAGAATATAAACATTTGCGTTACAATGTTGACTTTTGGGATATTCGTTGTTTTATCGGGTGGACCATAATAAATCAGCTTTATTCACACCATACAATATATATCAATGCGGATACACATTTTTTTTATCCTTCGAGATGACCGATTCTTTTTTCAAGATGCTGTAGCTAAAATGGATTCGTTTATTTGTTTACCTAAAGAATAAGAAGGCGTACAAGTTGAGGTGCTGGTCTTTGTTCGTAAATTATAAGCAATCTTTTATTTTGCTAATGATTTTTATTTTACCAATATAAGCTGTCCCTTTTTAGAGATATAATTATTTTTATAAGAGTTACGAGACGCGCGGATATTTCGCAAATAGTGCACGGGCGTTTCAAGGTTAACAAAAACAATGCATTGACAATAATTAATTTTTTTCAAACAATATTGCTTTACCTATCGTTAGAGCCTTGTCGTCTTTATAAGTCAGCACTTAGGTGATAAATATGCTGATTTGTTTGATTACCAAAAAAGAAGTACGATATTAAAACGAGATGTAAGAATATTTTACCGTAAGAACTTGGTTGTGAAATAGCACCAAGTAAATACTTTGTTACATTTCCTGAACATGTGCATCATTCAAAAACCGTATGCACTATTCCTCACAATCTGTTGATATAATAAACATATACTGAAAGCTTGATTCTATGCAAAAGTAGCCTTCCATGACAGCTTAGTTCATAAACATCAAAGCGTTGAGGATTTACGACAGGTATATTAATTTTACGAACATGCTATTCAATCAAAACTTCTTGGAAATTTATGAAAGCTCGCGGAGATAATATATCATATATCAACAGAAAGTTTTGTTGCGATTGAGCTTTTATGATCGTTTACTATGATTTTCAAATTAGAAGCGTTTAGCTACGTATTTATTCATAAATATAAGCTCCGGTACCTTTCGGCATGGAAAAACCTTTCATATACACGAGCCTACAGTATCGATTTATAGGTAAATGACAATTTAAATAAGATAGTTGGCTCCTTACCAATGTTTCTTCACCTATAGATTAGTTGCGGGGAAAATTCAAAGGATAAACAAGCCAATCAATAAAATGCGCGGCAAAATATATTGAAATATGTAATATAAATCCATCAAAAGTTTACAGTTTACTTCTTAAAAGTGTAAATGCTTATGTTGAGCGTAGCCGGTCATGATCATTGCTAAAAATGACTGAATTTATGTGCACGGATAATTAGGTTTCTATATCTGTACCTAAGGCGTAAACTACACTAAGTATTATATATTTTGACAAAATTCGGAACGCTCTGCCGAGTGGTATACGCAGCTATAGAGATCTGCACGGGCCGAAATTTTAAAATTTTACCCGGCCCGAACCCAAAAATCTCCGACCTGGCCCGACCTGAGACCGAGGCTCATTCCCGAACACCATACCCGAACCCAACCCGAGCCCGACACTTTTTTTCAACTTTCCAACAAAATTTTAATCAACATTTAAAATTATTTTATATCAACTCTTGAAATTATAATATGTATGTAATTTAGATAAATACAATAATAGGCGTATACATCTGGAATAGTCGGATTTATGTTTTTTTTTTGTGTACCCAGGCCCAAGCCCAGCCCGGACCTTAATCCAAACATTTGTTACCCAGCCCGACCCGAGCCCGTACAGACCTCTACTTAGCTATGACATCGGTATCGATAGTGCGATTATCAACAACCGCATCATAGCAAATAGTAGGAAAACACCACTTGTATTTTAACGTTAATTTCATAAGAAGGCTTTAACTAAATAACCGTAACGAAAAAACGAAATTTCGACCTAGTGCAGTTTACCATCAAGGTACATACTTAGATATGTCGTTAGTGTATATGTAAAGGTTAGTCAAAATCCGTTAAAATATAGTTCTAATAATAGCGGCCGTTTTTCAAAACAGTTTTCAGCTATAGCTACAAAAATAGCATTCATAATTATATTCTGTTGATGTTTGTATAAATTTTGTTGGTGATAATAGTAAAAAAGCTTAATTGGTTAGTGCGCTTGAGAACAATTTACCGAGTGGTCGCAGAAAAACTGTTGAGAGAAGCATTAACTGAATTGCATTTCGTATTCTGTAGAGTGTTTATTGTCCATTCGTTTAAAAGGTGACAGATATTTTTCAACACCATTTAAATCACTTAACTAAACTAAAATTTTAATTACTCACATTATTTAAAACATTATTTTAACAACGCTTGTTGCAACAATGTTGGGTGCAGAAGGATTTTAATCAGAGCACGGAGTCGGAAAAGTTTAACGATTTTGAATCCTTTTTTATTTTTTTATAATAAAATTTCATAATGTGTAATGATGTGGGTAGTTTATTTTATATTATTTTATTTAGAAATATTTAGAAATATTTCTAAGTTCTGATGCTAAAAGTGCATATATATGATTTTGACCATTAAAGAATCAGAAAATACTCTATGTAATAAATACTAAGAAAAATTTAGTGTGAAGGGTGCATGTAACTGGCGCAAAAATGAATCATCAAATGATAATGCGATTCAGCTCCGAAACCGCGCTTCTGCATTCTTTTTTGTGATACATAAGAATTTTGAAAGAATGTGTATAGTTGAACTCTACAAGTAGAGTTCTGTTATTAATAAATTCTTAAAGTCCAATATATCTATTTATTTTAAAATGTGCTCACACAATTTTGCTAAACACCGATTTAAATAAGCATCGAAAAACAATTTTCCTTACTAGAGACTAGAGGCTCCAATTCAAGTATCTAATACTCGATATTCGAGTATACTCGTCCATTTTGCAAGTACTCGATACTCAAGTAATTTGAAAAGTACTCGAGTAATACTCGTAATATATAAATTAAGATTTATTTCAAAAAATAAAATAAGATTTTAAAACGTTGGAATCATTTAAACATCTGCCAGAAAAACTAGATACACAATGTATTTAATTCATTGTTAACTATGAAACCAACGTCCACAGAAACATAGAGTTTTTCTACTGCAGGAATTATAAAAACCAAACTTCAAACCAATTGAAAATTTGTGACGTTTATTTCTGTACTATTTTTGAAATAGATGTTTTATAAATTGAAATAAATGTATATATGAAATTAAAACAGCTTATTTATTTATTTATCATCTATATCTTTATATACAAATATTTAAATTAATCACATATAGTTTGGTACATCTGAAAGTACTCGAGTAGTCGAGTATTTTTTACTTCTCTTACTCGAGTAAATTGTACTACTCGATACTTGAGTAATTGGATTCTCTACTAGATACATACCAAGACAAAATGTTTGATAAATAGAGCAAGGCCCTAAAATAAATGTGGTTGAAAGGATTGTAGTTATGCCAGAGGGCAGATAAACTAATTTCCAAGGGCTTTCTAAGGGCTGGAGGAGCTATCTTGATTAACACAGCCGTCTAGAATTACATTTCCCTTTGGGAAATAGAAGCCTTTTGTTGTCGCGTCATCAATCTTATTCTTAATGAAGGAAAAAATATTTGGAAAACATCTGCCCGGGTAAAAGATATTATTTAGGAAGCCCGGTATTTCGGAATGTGGTTTAGGTATATTTTTATAAAAATAGGCATCTTTTAAGGTGTTCACTGTCATTACTTGGTGGAAAGGCATTATAATAAAAATAATAACACATTTTTAGTACTTTTTCCACATGAGATTTATTTCATCAGGACCGGTTTCGCTCATGGCGAGCATTATCAACTGATAAGGAATACAATAAAACAGTGGTATTTATGCAAATGTTAAGTATGAAAACAAGGTATGACAAACAATTGGTCAAACAACTAAGCAAATAAATTAAAAATGTTTTATTATTTTTATAAAATAAAAATAATAAAACATTTTTATTACTTATTCCACATAAAATTTATTGGATCAGGACCGGTTTCGCTCATAGCGAGTGATATTTATACAAAAGTTAAGCAAAATTACAAAGAATGACAAACAATTGGTTTTTAAACTAAGCAAATAAATTTAAGCAAAATGTTGAAGACTTCTTAGCAATGCAAGCTTAACTACATCACTGTTTCATTGTATTTCTTCATCAGTTGATATTGCTCGCCATGAGAAAAACCGGTCCTGATCCAGTTAATTTTATGTGGAATATGTACTTAAAATGTTTTAATATATTTATATGGTAATAATAAATCTGTTTTTTGAAACAAATCCGTGCTATTTTTGGCTCGCCAATAAAATTTATTTAATTACAATTATAGCTTATTTGCTAGTTAAATTTTAATTGGTTTTCTATCCATCAAAAGGTTCCATTATTTATGACAAAGGATCGTTATATTTATATTGCAGGAAGCTTGTTTCCGGGCTTCTCGTAAAAGTTTAGTTTATTGGCTGTCAAAAAAGATATTACGATAGCAAAGCATAAAGTTAATTAAATAACGAGATGATGGGAAACATCAAACGCGCGATAAAATATGAAACAATTTTATTAAAATAATGAATAATCTGCTCATTAATATTGTAAGCCACATTTCCCTTTATCCAGTGTTGACAATATAGACTCTTTAACCCTCGAAAGACGGTCCTAGAAAAGATAATGTGTGATCCGATAGGGGTCAAAAAATACCCGAGTGTTGTGGCTTTATTGGCATAGATTGCATTTAAAAAATATATCTTATGCTTTAACGTATACATCGTTCTTAAAAAAAATTATATAGAGACAAGCAGTTCGTGTTGATTGTTCATGACAGACTGGCGTAATCAAAACTGTTAGCGTGAGCGCTTATCTACGTATCTTGTGATCGTTTAAATTTTATAGCTTTCCCTAAGCTTTGTCACTAACGTAACGCGTTTCGTCTTTCGGCACCTTCATACATTTTTAGTGAACGAAAACTGTTTACTACGCGCTAGTTTAAGTTCATTCGTGCACTTCAAATGCCTGATGCCGAAAGGCGAAACCTTGGTCAATAGCGACAAAACTAATGGGAAAGTACACAATTTTATATACGTCTAAATCTCGTAGACGTTTATTTGTAGGTGATAGTCAATTTTGACATTAATAAATAATATGATAACGACACCACCTAAACCGAACATGAATTGTCGTATTTTTTTTACCATTTCCGCTCCCAACATGGAGCATATGGACTCCTCAAGGGGTTTATCTCAAAACTGTTTTTTTCTACCGGATCTACTTGTTATTCAGTTGCTAAGCCTCTCTTTTTCGAAGAGAGTATAGATGGAAAGGATACGAAGACTAGGACAGGACTAGTGGTTAGATAATTGGTGTCACTATGCGTCGCTCTTTAGGATTGGAAAGGTATTGGAAAGGTGGGCGATCCGACACGGTAGCCAACGACGTTGACCACTGCGCCACGGACCGGATTTTCGTATTAAGACCGAAAATTACGATTAGAGCTTTTTTCCAGCGTATATGAATGTCGCTGAAAATATTATTATGTATTTATGAAAAATCTGTAAGAGAACAAAGCTCTTCTGAAGCGCATTCAAAAGCTTGGCATATGGTCTTCAAAAGGGATCTTTCATTGTGCCTCAAGCGAATAATGCGCCATTTTAATCTTCTCATATGTGTGGAAGACATGGATACTAAACTATTGAAACAAGTATTATTATATTTTCATAAATTATTTACTTCTTTATTTTTAGACAATTACAAATACTACGATCAATTGCAAGTGAATAAATAAATAATTGTTATAATCAATTCTTAATTAATGACTGAAATACTAGACTGATAAGACTGTTGTAAAATTGTTCTCAATTGCTCTTTCTCTCTTTTCTGAAGACAGTAGGGATTGAAAGGATACGAGGACAAGACTAGTGGTTAGCTAATCGCTCTCGCTGCGCGCCGTATTTTGGGGTAGGAAAAGGTGGAATGGGATTTATAGCAACACCAAGACCCATTGCCTTTGAACAGAATCGATTTATCGACTGAAATCTGTGAAATGTGGCCTCGAACACAAGCGGTCGGCCCCGGAAGCTAACGACGTAGACCACTGCACCACGAACTGGGCACTATAAATAGTAACGTTATATAAAATCAATTTATTTGTTTAGCCAAATATTGTGTAACAATTAGTGGCACGTGTTTTGTTACGTTGAGAAGCAGTTTCAGACTTAAAATATCGTAGAGTTACTTAATATTTACATCATTACGAAAGTAAGTCTGAAAATGATACTCAAAGAGAGACGATTAGTTTTGAAATGTAAATAAAACAAGTTGTTTGTGAGATTTAGACTAAATTTTAATTTCATTTGTGAGTATATTTTACGGCATTAAATATGGAATATAGCATCAAATGTCTGCCAATATCCATTCATTATAAAATGGGCCATGTCGCTAAAGTTGACTTTTTTGACAAATTTGGGTAAACTTCCAACTGCTCCAGAACCCAATCGGGCGTTGTCTGCGGTCGTTTACCTGAAGTTCCTCGGTTAGTTGGATTTTATACGGGTGCAGACATAAGGCCCGATTTAAAATTCGCCAGGTTGAAGTCGCAGAAAAGCCAAGTTCTTGTGAACAACGAGAAATAAGCTGCCTTGGGTTTTCCTGTACACTTTCACACACAGCAGCAATGTTTTCACCAGATATTGTATTTTGATGACGTACAGGTAGGTGTTGGCCGATTATTTACCAAACTGGTTGACTCAAATTTGGCCACTAAACAATAATGAAATGAAATACCCTTTATTTTACAACAACATCGTCATCAATCTAATTTTATATTAAACTGTTAGTTCTTGTAGAATTTTTTTGCTATATCAGGAGTCCATATAATCTATGTTTTGACAGCAAATAGTAAAAATATATCATATTTATATAAATATAAAGTATTTCCGCTATTAATGCCAAGCATACAGAATTACAATCGAGGCATCTCAGCTGTTACTATTCTGCTTACAATTTTTTTTTAACTAGTTGACATATTTCAAGAATATTTTTTTTAAATATATGAGATTCACTCGAACATAAAATGATTCTCAAACACTCTTATCTTTGCTTTCGAACCTTGAACATCTTGATCGCAAAATCAGATTTTTACAGCCGGGATGCAGACAGCCGATTTTTAGCCGGTTTGGCGCCAGAAACATATATATACACTCAACAATTCTGTCAGCGAAGTGCCAGCCATAGAAAAATAGTCGTATACGGTCCATTTTATACACACTAATACTGGAAAAGGTCGATGATTTTATAATTCAAACATTTTATACACGTAGCGATATGTCTAAAGATCACAGTCCTTTACTTACCAGTTGACATTTTTTGTATTATATTCAATGTAATATCGATTTTAACCACTCAGTACCGAGAAAAATGGTCGCATTGATTACATCTCCCACCCGACGTCTAAAAAATCCTTTTTTCAGCAAGATTGACTGATGACAGAAGAATATTTTTTTTTCTAGAGACTCTTTTTGTATATATGTATATGTTCTTACAGGAAGATTTTTTTTCATATATTTTTGAATATTTGTGACTTTATTCGTAACGTCCGTACGCAGCAGCCACCAGTGGCCTTACGGTACTGAAATGGTTAAAGAGAGCTTCCTCGTATCACCGGAATCCATCGTTATTTTTTAAAAGAAAATCGTGGCGCTAGGTTCCCTACCGTTCTTATACCTACCGGCATATAATAGGTTAAGATAAGAAGTTCTTACCCTGGACCGTAAAATTAAAGCATAAAGCGTTAGCAACTGTTCAAATATTATCAAAATTATTCAGGAAAATTGACTGAAAAAATATTGAAGCTTTTATAACACTCAAATACTGAATTCTAAAGATTCTCGCAATGTTTAATATTATTCAAAAACGATAATTTTTTTATTACGATGAAAAAGTATTCCCAGCGTTCGATAAAAAGACAAAAATATTTTCTATTTGGCACATTTGTTTTGTTATGGTAAAAAGCTCTCGAAACAATTCGAAATAAATTCGGGCAAACAGAGAAGTAGACAAAATATAACAAAGGACAAACAGAATTAAGCCGAAAAGAATTGCCAAAAAGACAGTTTTTATCGGCACAAAAGATTACCGAACCTGCAAAAAAGTCTTTGAAATAAACGGTCATAAAAAATGTAACTGTTTTTGAATAACTTGATTTATTTCGCAGGCACGTCGTTAAAATATCAAAAATATTTCCAGATGAAATAAAAGCTATTTTTAATGTCATCAATAATTTTGGTGAAGTCTCTAAAGGTTACAGAACAAGTCAAACAAACCGCTGTCCCAAAGAAGCCCATATAGACGCTTTTGTATAACTGTCAAACTTTTAATGTTTCTTATATGGTAAGAGCTTTGATGTAAGAATCAAAGAGTATTAATACGATATCTAAATAATATATATTCATAATACTTTTTCAGAACTCACAAATCATGAACCTAATCTGAAATAATCACAATTTTATAATATATATTGGTAAAAGTACGTGTGTATGTGCTTTTTTTTATCTATTTGATGAAGTAAGAATAATAAAAAGAATTAAGCACTTATTATACATCAGGACCGGTTTCGCTCATCGTTAGTATTAATATTTTTGTTATAATGTCATTCCACCAACTATTGAAAGAGAATACATTAAAAGTCATATTTGATGGAGCTCTAAAGCACATTGGCGTAAAAGTCTCTTGGTGAAGCCAGCTCAAAAGGTCAGCTTATGCATCTATGTATGTTTACAATATTTATAATGCATATCACTTTCTCCCATACCCATACATGCACAAATGTATACAAATATATATGTGTATATACAGTAGCTATACACATATGTATATATCACATGCATGCGTCTAAACAGCCCACTAAGAAGTAAACCGATGTTTTATTTTTTGTTTGTTTGTTGAGTCAGTCCACATACAACCTATGGAAGGTCATCGAGAAGAATGGTTTTCGGGCCAAAGCGATTCTTAAATGAATACTCATCATAACTATACAGGTAAGAGATTTTTGGATTACAATGATGGCCGACTGTCTTGTGAAACTTTTTAAAGATTTCACGAAATAAGTCGCGAATAGTGGGTTTTCTTATATCTACATATGTGTAACAGCAAATTAAGCACGTACAATGGAGCATCACATATTAACCGTGATGACTTATTTCGACTTATTTACCCATTTTACCCTTCACGACTATGTATCTCCATACTTGGGCCACATGCTTCAAATATGAATGGCTTGGAACTTGTTTCTATGATTCTACTACACTTTCATGAGAATATTTTTCAAATATTCATTATGGTTATTAAGACACATTCAATTTTGTTCGATGTCTCTATTCACATTAAATCGGGGTGAATAGAGACGAGAGAGGGTAAATTGAGACAAAAATACAGATTGTAAAGATTGGAATATATGAACCTCTATTCTATACGAGTCTCCATTCATTCTGTTTTAGGGTACATATTAACCAAACAAAAATCATGTTTGATTTTAATTTTTTGCAATAAAAATAAAAGGAAAGTTTTTAAGAGGTCAAAAAGTAAGGATGCACAGGCATCGAACTTAAACCTTTTTGTTTTAATTTTGGCCAATCATTTAGTTGGCTTGGTTTTGTCATTCGAGATAAAGTCATTGTAAAGAATTATATATTTATACTAAAAAACACATTGGATTCTTAGTAAAGTTGTGCTGAAGTTTAATCCTTGATTTTGTCTCTTTTCACCTGCCAGTCTCTATTCACCCCGTTTTACGGTACTTCATTTTAAGCACATTTACTCGAAACAGTTTTCTTTTTTGACTGAGTTTTTCATCGTTGAATAGACGAGAGTATGTTTTTGATCAAACAAAATATTAATCAAGCAGAAAATAAATTCTTCGATCGTAGAAAAGGTTGTCCCAAATTTTCGTATTCGTGCAATTTCAAGAGAATCAGCGGGCTATACAGTGCGATCTAAAAGCCAATGTCCCTGGAGCTTTGAATACGCAAAAGACTTGGTGGTTTTTATACGAAAGCGTTGCATATTCATTCTACAGCCTGTAGCAATTTAAAAGCTACGGTGAATTTTGAATACCTCACAGAAGCAAAATGCGGTACTTCAAATAGAATTTTTTTTTTCACGCTAGATTTGTTGGAACAAGTTTCTATTTTGATATAAAAGAAATGCACCTGTTTTTAACGTCTTGTTTTTTCGGTTTTATTTCTCTGTAACCGCCGTTCCGTGTTTTTGAGTATTCTTTTATATAGCTCTTACCGGAACTACGCTGTAAAAAGTCATAGTGGGAAATATTTTAACACGAATTATTTGTGCCGCCTAGAGTGGTGTTTACAGCAAAAAGTTTTGTTAAAATTTTATTCTTTAAATAATTTTTATTTTGACAAGCCCCATATAAAGGGCATTTCAATAGGGACGCTCAAAATATGTTACTTTGTCCTGCTGAGTAGATTATTCATTGTTTAGTGGCCAAATTTGAGTCAACGAGTTTGGTAAATAATCGGCCAACACCTACCTGTACGTCATCAAAATACAATATCTGGTGAAAAAATTGCTGCTGTGTGTGAAAGTGTACAGGAAAACCCAAGGCAGCTTATTTCTCGTTGTTAACAAGAACTTGGCTTTTCTGCGACTTCAACTTGGCGAATTTTGAATCGGGCCTTATGTCTGCACCCGTATAAAATCCAACTAACCAAGGAACTTCAGGTAAACGACCGCAGACAACGCCTGATTGGGTTCTGGAGCAGTTGGAAGTTTACCCAAATTTGTCAAAAAAGTCAACTTTAGTGACATGGCCCATTTTATAATGAATGGATATTGGCAGACATTTGATGCTATATTCCATATTTAATGCCGTAAAATATACTTATGTACAAATGAAATTAAAATTTAGTCGAAATCTCACAAACAACTTGTTTTATTTACATTTCAAAACTAAGCGTCCTTATAAAAAGACCCTTTATATATCAATGTTGAAAATGTTGGATCATAATTTCATATTTAAATATCAATGTTTGTTTGTTAGTTATTAATGCGTTGCCATACCGTTCATCCGATCGTAATGAAACTTTGACAAACTTTTTGCTTGCACTTGCGCAAAGATTATAGGCATAGTACAATTAACTTTAAGTAGGTGGCTCGTAAATCGAAAATCGGCAAAAGACAAACAGCAAACATGTCAAACGGCAAATGTCATTGATACCAATCAATATTAGTGAAATAAAATCGATAATTGTTTATCTTAAATATTGTGCATCTGAAAGCAATTTAATAAACACTGTCTGTCTTTCAGTCGGCATTGCAACATTTTCCGGGTACCGGCTAGTGGAGAATAAAAACTGAAATTCTTTAAAACGAGAATTGGTAATTTTCATCTTCAACTTGCTTCCCGTAAAACGTAAAAATACCAAACTACATTTTGTAATTAATAATTTTAAAATGTAAGAATTAATCTTGCTTTATTACTTTGCGATAGTAACTGAAGATGCCTACAGGGCAAGAGTCGAAACACGTGTCATAATTAGTAACACAATACATGAACTTATAATTGTTGTTTTAAATTTTATATTAAAATTAATGTCATTCAATAAATAAACAATCATCAATTTGACATTGGTGGTCGTGCCTATTTAATACTTATTTTTTATATGTGAATAGCTCACAGATGGTGTGTTATTATAACAATTTTACTATCAGACGCGACGAAGACACCAAATTTAATAAAGTATATACGAAGAAAGCGCGAAGCGTGTCATAAAAGTAGAAAATATTACTTCTATAAATTTGAACGTAAAATAAAAAAGCCAACGTCCAAATTCACCCACATAACAATGCGCGATATTAAAAAAGTCCCATAGCTTTTGTATGATTCTGGCAATAGAAATTGTTTTCATTCGCAAGCCAAAAACACAAAAAATATTTTGCTAGTAAACTTTTTATCAAGCCGTTAAAAATCTGTATTTTTAATCTGTTATGGCATGAAAGCGAATCACAAATATGAGATCACTCTGTTCCCAGTAGCTGGCATAGTGAGTTTTACAGATTACTATTTCATTCGGCTTATACTTTTAGCTTAAAACAATGAATATTTTTAAATTCTCTTTCGATGCGACCCTCATAATAAATGTCCTGTTTTCCAATTCCCTACACTTTCGTAAAAGATAATTTAAGGAAATAAATAAAAAAATAACAGTTGTCGTCAGCAAAAATATGTCATAGACTCAAGCATTTTCAAAAACTCCGACTCCGACTTTTTCGTACCTTTCATATTTATGTGTATTCAATTATATATCAACCAACCAATCCGGCCAAAATCACATTTGATATATTATATGCAAAAATAAAAAGTTCAAACATTTAAAATTTCTGACTCCGAGTACGACACGACGACTCCGGTGTTTTTAAACATTCCTACCCAATCGAAAATTACAGACGTCTAATGTAATACGAAATGAGTAAAGACTCACGTTAATAATAGCGATCTGTCAAGCGAATGAATCTAACACGTTGAGAAAACGCAGTGTGCTATTATGAATAAAACTAAATCGATTAAAGAAATCGATTTCTCACAAATATTTGTGCTTATTTTGGTTTTTGTTTTGTTTTTCCTGTCTTTGAATGAACACAAAACTTTCTAAAGTTTGAAATGCTGCTAAATTGAGAAGTCACCGGTTGGGCCGTAAAATATCCAAAGCTTTATGCTCGATTCTCTCTTTGACTCATGGGAAATAGAAATGTTCGTTTATTTTCGATGTAATATTGCAGAATATTAAATGAAACTTATTTACTTATTTTTTGACCTTTGCCGTCCGCCGTAAAGATTTTATTTGATGTTGCTTTCACAACAATTATTGTAAAGCTCTCTACGTTCTCCCTTCTTCTCCATTAGAGCTTTCGCTATGACGTAGGCCAGGCATGTGCAACCTTTCCAAGGTCGCGGGCCGGATTGTCATTCCATGTTCGAGTCAAGGGCCGGACCAAATTACTACACATAAGTTACATATATTTAATTCAATAAAACACGTTGCTACATCTTATATATTTATATAATGAAGACATAATATTAATATTACTGATTACAAAATTTTGTGTGGCTGAGTGTGGAAGTAAGATTAGCCTTGTACTTGAATTACAAGACTCTCCATATGGCAATGATATTGCTTAAGAATAATCGCATAGAATTTTCGAGATTTTCATTTGTTATCCTCGTTCGAATTTTTGATTAAGTGTGTTTCATCCTCGAAAAAAACTGATCGCACGTATATATGCTGCCGAAAATACAAATGATTTTTCTTGCAAATGCGCGTACATTTGTATATTTTTCATCCACCAAATATAATTTATAAAAATCCGTCAAAGCAATGTTGTTAAATTGTGGTTTTAGACATAAATCCCCCTAAAGCTCAATAAGTTCTATCTGCAAATTTGCTGGCACATTTTTTACATCTGAATCAATCGGATGAGCAAATATAGCGAAAGTGGAGTCTTTGTTTTGGAAGTCAGCAAGCTTTGTATCATATTGCTCTATTAGTGCCTCCAGTTCATCTCCATAAGAATTACAGCCGTTGAGCCTTCAAATCTCACATGCTTTTCAAAATATGGCTATTAGTTTACTTTACAATTGGAAAGGAAAAAAATGGAAATCGGTAAAGATTTCGAGAAAATTTTCGCAAATGAATAGAATTGTGAAGGGTGCGCGGATTTCTATTGCCACGACTGTATATGTGTTGTTTGTATGAGCTGAAAAAAAATCCTCACTGGAACTATTAATTTATATTTCAATTATTTTGCCCAGATGTATAAGGGTCGGACAAAATAGCTCGGTGGGCCGGATCCGGCCCGCGGGCCGGTAGATGCCCATGTATGACGTAGGCGAACCGTTAAAATATAAATAGGCATATTTATGTACCAGGAAATGTCGTAAAAGATAGAAAATTAAGTTAAAAAACATACACATTGAGAGTATCATCCGAATAAAATCAAATTGATTATCATCCAGCTAATTATCAAGATAATAAAAATAATAAAACATTTTTAGTACTTATTCCATTATCACTGTTTTGTTGTATTTCTTATCAGTTGACAATGCTCGCCATGAAGGAAACCGGTCCTGATCCAATAAATTTTATGTGGAATAAGTACTATAAATGTTTTAGTGTTTTTATTATAATGCCATTCCACCAAGTATTGACAGTGAACATTTTTAAAGTGGTAAATTATCAAGATATTTATTTATGGGAAAACTTTAAAATACAATACATGGAATTACAGCTGACACCAATGCGCCATGCATTTGACAATAAGAATACATATATAGCATAACATATAACACGACAATAAAAAAAATATGAAACAGTACGAAAAAATAATAAATACATAAAAAGATTTTTTTTTGAAAACAAAGCACCAAATTCACCAAAACATCAGGCAGTGCATTCATCAGCCAAACAGCCCTTGTGACTGGTGACTCAAAAGAAATAGAAATCAACTACAACTTCATGATTAGTTTTTTCTTTAAATGAGGATTTCGACTGAAGATGCTTGATGGAATTTCAATTTTCGTTTTTATCATTCTACTTTTCCATGAGTTTTGTTTCATACGACCCGGGTTTCGTCTAATAATACGTTGGATACAACCCACCTATTAATTTGGTAGACATGGACATGTTTATTAGGCTGACAATTAATTCATTGAATATCTGATAATTTTCATTTACCAATACAATAACTTAAAGTTCAACATAAAAACATTCGCTTATTTATCCAGATTGCGACAATGACAGTCAATATAAGTGACTCACTTTAATTCTTATATATAAACGACACACACTATTTAATACAAGTCGCATCAAGTTCATTCGTGCACTTGAAATTCATGAAGAAGCCGGAAGCTGGTCGCTACCGACAAATCTCGAGAAGAAGTACCATTTGAATTTTGTTATTTTATATTCAATTTTACGCTAACGACCCGGGTTTCACCTTTTGGTATCTTCAGGCATTTCAAATGCACGGATAAACATGTATTATTAATATTGATGCAGTGTTAAGAATATTCTACATATGATTGTTTTTAAACTGTCGGAATTGGAGACACTAACATACATTGACAGTATTTTGGGTTATGGCCAGCGGAATTATCAAAAACAAAGTGGTTATAAAACATTCACGTTATATGTCAAAATGTTTCCAAAAAATATGCTACGCACTGAGCGTCGACGCTGAGATTTTGTTACCTTACTTTGAAAAGGTTCTGATTGACACTTTTACCTAAAATGACATTTTGAATAGTCGGAAAAGTTTTTATTTACCGCATTCTATCATATATGTATATGAATTTAAAAATTATCTATGGTTGAATAACGGTGTTAGTAGAATTTTAGAGTTGCACTGCATCTGCACACTTTTTATACTCAATTTATTTGACAAAGTTCTAAGATTGACATCATTATTTCCATCATTAGATCTTTAGCAAAAGTTGTGCAAAAATATGCTTCAAATAAGTAATTTGAAACATTTTTACATGCAAATTGTTACAAGTGAGTTTTAATCCATCGAAACTTCAAACGCTCATATCTCAAAAACAGTGTCAAGAGCAGTAAGAACCTTATCAAAGTTAAAGTGTCGATTTGACGTTTGTATCTGATAAAACAATAAAAAGTTTTCTCTCTCAGGCCTTTTCTCTGACGCATGCAAAAAAGTCAAAAATGAATTCGGTGTTGGAATATTTCTACAAAGAAAATGCACGTAGATTTACTAGACCGAGAAATACAAACAACATTTCCCATCCATTTCACTTCCAATCCTTTTCTGTTGTGAATTTAAGTGTAGTTTTGTATAACATGCGTCGATATTCGAATGATGAAAATGGGTTACAGTGATATGATTGAGTGTTAGCTGAAAATTTGATCAATATATACCATGTGTTTCGAAAGTTTTGATTTATAAAACTATTTCGCTTTCATATTAAAATTGAATGGTTAAGTTTCTAGAATTTTATCTGTTTCCAAAGCTTCCCGGTCCGTGGCACAGTGGTAAACGTTGGTAACTTGACCACCAGGGTTTGATTCCCGGCACGACCAGATTTCAGTCGATAAAATCGATTCCTGTTCGCAGGAATGGGCTTTGTGTTGTTGAAAATGCCTTCCCACCTATCACTTTTCCCAAAAAGCGACGCATAGCGAGAGCGATTAGCCAACCACTAATTCTTTCTGAATCTACGTATCCTTTCAATCCCTACTCTCTTAGAAAAAAGAGAAGTTTGGCAACTGAGTAACTGCTGAACTGCTTGCAGTTCTCGTAGAAAAATATATGCTGAGATAAACTCCGTGAGGGGTCCATATGTTCCAAGTTGGGAGCGGATATGGTTAAAAAAAAGCTGAAACTATGAACTATTGATTAGTCGTTAGTTGGTCACTCAACATATTATTTATAAAGATGGCAAGAACAAAAAGAATGGACTAAGGAAAAACAGTTGACAGAACATCGCTTTAGCTATACAATTTTTTTTTGTTGGTGCTAAAATCTCTGACAAACATGTCTTTCAATGAAAACCTATAACTTGATTGAAAAAATTTTTAATATTTTTTTATACTTAGATTCGTGCCCTGATTAGTTGCAGTAAGACAATCTCATCAGATTTGTAACAGTTGCGTTATTGCTTGAAATATTATTATGTAATATCCCCAGCATAAGATTCTATTTGTAAATTATTTTTCGAATAAAGATGTCGATTTAAAATATTCAAGTGTTACAAACATTGTTTTTTTTTATTCGGGCAAATTGAAATGCAAAACAAACAATACGATAAGAAAAATAACAATGTATTTTAATTCTACATAAATTATTTTATATATTTGTTGATAGCTATTTCGGCTTACGCCCTCGTCAGAACTATGTTTTAAACGTGCATTAGAACAAGCTTATATACCAAGGCTAGACAGGGTACACTATACATCTTCTTCTCTGTTCACATGTTCTGTTCACAAAAGAACATGTTAGAATAATAAAAAAACTGATTCGCAATATGCAAACCATCTCATAGAGGAATCACATGACCTAAATTCAGTCCCGATTTGCTTACATTCTTGTAATAAAGGCCTTAAGCTAAATGCATTGGAACAGCTATAAATTAATAGGTATAATCAATCCAATGACATTATTAATGAGCGGATAACAATCAACACATCACCACTTCTTAAACCATTAATAAACACTAATGCAATTTAAAATAAATTCACTTTATGCATTTCTAATTTTACGTTTATTCCTACATAGTAAAAAAAACCGAGATTAGCTTTCACTTCATGAATACACCAAATCAATAACCTATTTTTTCCATATAAAATTAAGATGGTGAAACAGAGAAGAAGATGTATAGTGTACCCTGTCTAGCCTTGGTATATAAGTTTGTTCTAATGCACGCTTAAAACATAGTTCTGACGAGGGCGTAAGCCGAAATAGCTATCAACAAATATATAAAATAATTTATGTAGAATTAAAATACATTGTTATTTTTCTTACCGTATTATCATGGAGTTCTACCAAGCAAATTCCTACTCAATCAATATCCAGCTTAAATTAAAATGTTATATACCGTTCAGCTGCGTACTTAGTTAAATTTCATACAATTGTCTGTTTTGAATATAATACGTGAATATTTGTTGACACAAGGATTTATTTATCAGCTTTGCAAATATCAACCTTTTTCATACGAATAGTTCAACAGAAACAAACTGGCAAATTCAATCGCTAAAATCTTATTTACTAATTAAGTTCAAGATAGTAGAAAAGTTATTGAAAGTTTTGAATGTAAGCCAATTGTTTTACGTCCCGTTACCAGGAGTACATTCTTGTCCTCATTTTTACTGTCACAAATTCGTCATATAAAGAATTTAAGCTTTTTGAATCCGTGGTAGAGTGGATAAAGTCATCAGATTAGGCTGTGTAGCTCACTGGTTTGAATTCCAGTAAAGACGGTATCATGAATTAATTTCTGTTTTGTATGGCATGAGTGTTTGTGATGGCTTGAATTTATTACCAAACCCTTATGAAAAGGAAGGTCTTGCAACTGAAAAGCAAACAGTTGGAAAAAGGAGGTATGATGGCTTTTGAATTATATTTTAACCACGGCGTAATAATGATAAGACTAATTTTCTTTTCCTTTTGTTTCTGGAAAAATATTAGGTATACACTAAAACTAGAGCTAAACCTTTTACTCAATAAATAAATAATGGGTCAGCCTGAAAAACAAACAGTAAGGGATGAATATGATTTTCTTAGATTGGTTCAATGGATTCATATATACATATAATAGAAAAGGTTGTATTGAAACGGTTATATTAGGACTTTTCGTCAGATAGTTTCAAATTATTTTATAAATTTGTTGATAGCTATTTTGGTATTACGCCATCGCCAAAACTATGTTTAAACATGCATTTTCTTATCCTTTATATCGTTGGTGCCCATCAAATATGACGCAAGTGACTCTGAGCACATTCTGAGATAATCGATAAAAACTGTTTAAAAAAATAACGAAACTAAAAATAACACTTCTAATTATGGAAAAATTACCGAAAAAGACATTTACTTTATATAAGAATACATTTATTGCAAATATTTCCTATTTTGGACCAAGAAAAAAGCTTTTAACTGCGTTTTTGGCACATGCCTCATATTCTATATTGTCGAAAACAGTGATATTCGGTGGATTTCTATACTTTTATGTGCAAAACCGGTCATATGCCTCATATTTAATATCAAAGTTTTGAAAGTTGGCTTATAGCCCATGTTCTATCTCCTTGAATATTGGTTTTTCTTACATTTTTAAAATTTTAAAAGGTGTAGAAAAAAAAAAGAAAACGAACTGTTTATTTATCTCATTTTCGTAAAAATGGTCACATTTGAGGCGCAGCGACGATATACTGTTGTAGACAGTGTACACAATACATCTTCTTCTCTGTTCCACCATCCTAGTATTATATGGTAATAATAAGTTATTAAATGTGACGAATTGATTTGATGTATTTATCGAAATTTCGTATTCTCACATTTCTCTTTGATGTATTTCCACCGTATTAAAATGGAGTTCTACCAAGTAAATGCCAACCCAACATTTCAAATTTTATCATTTTTGAATGAAATTTTGTATGCGATATTGACGTCATAATTTTTCTAATCTATTTTTTTAATCACTTTTAAGGTGTTCACTGTCAATACTTGGTAACCATAATTAGATGGATATCCCGGTAAGGAACTGACTCAATTGAACTCATTACCGGGATTTCCATCTTATTATGGTTGACAGACATGTAGATTTATTTATTTTTATTAAATGTACTTAATTTTGGGTTTTTACTTTGTTAATGTTAATTCATACTTAATTGATTTTTGATGTGTTAGTTTGCATTGCTAAGAGGTCTTCAACATTTTATTTTTAGTCTATTTTTCTTGTAATTTGCTTTAATTTATTTGCTTAGTTGTTGTACCAATTGTTTGTCATACCTTGTTTTCATACTTAACTTTTGCATAAATACCACTGTGTTATTGTTTTCCTTATCAGTTGATAATGCTCGCCATGAGCGAAACCAGTCCTGATGAAATAAATCTCATGTGGAAAAATTACTAAAAATGAGTTATTATTTTTATTATATCGATATAGATAATATAATAAAATAGGGAAGATGTAACAAACTTGATTTTAATATTGATAAATGCAATCTTTTATCGTTTACGAGGGGCTATCGAGTGTTATTCTACAATATTCAATGAATGGTCGAATTATCTCACGAATTTCATCAGTAAATATCTTGGCGCGTACAATTTGAAAGCAAACTAACATTCAACAATCACATTAAGATTACTTTTGCAACAAGTCTTTAAATTTTGGGCTTTATCCTCCGCACTACCAGGGTCTTTCCAGGAGTAAATATTTTTGATACTAATGTATAATTCTTTGGTTCGAAACCGACTTGAGAATAGATCGATTGTTTGGGCACCGAGGGGGTGCGAAATGTGTTCTTATGGTGGAGAGGGTTCAGAAGAAATTTTTGAGAATTCTCTATTTGAGGACATATGGGTACTACCCATGGCTTTATCCAACAGACTTTCTCTTAGGGATGCTCACTTTCAATAGTTTGAATGCTCGAAGAAAAATGTACTTGCATTATATTTCTTTCGGCTTATCCGAGGCCAAAATGAGAATTCCACCATTCTTGAAAATGTTAAATTGAATGTTCCTGATAATTTTTTGAGGAATCGTGAGCATGAGTTGTTTGTTCTTCCAGGGGTAGAACCAATCTGCCAATGGGAATGCCTCTGGGAAGAGCTTTAACAATTTTAAACGGCATTGCTTCGGATGTCGACATATTTCATATTGACGTGAGTGAGTTCAGACGAATACTATATTTTATGAATAAAAGTTGATTTTGTCAGAACTCACTCGGTTGACATCTTTGAAAATTTCTAATATGATTTTTTAATTTTTTTCTCTCAGTTTTTATGACTACAATGTTTTCATCTTGTTTTAATTAATTAGTGATTAATATTATCTATTTACATGTATGTATATATATAAATACACGTATTTATATTTGTCAAATACATGGCGCATTGGCATCAGCTGTAATGCCATGATTTGCTTTTTCTTAAATAAATAAATAAATAAATAATTATCTTTTTTTTGATATATATGTGTTTACAGAAACGAGATATTTTGAATTAAAACTGATGTAATGAATTCTATTGTATTTTTACAATAAATATCCTTGACACTCATAATGCGAAACATATTACAAATAAAGATTTATAACGGACCATTTTTACCCTTTTTTCTTATTAGTGTAACCCACATCACTGACGATAAAAACGGGTTGCAAAAATACGCATTTGCTTTTATAATGTTCTCTTTGTATTTTCATTAGCTTTCTTCAGTACAGATTTATTCACATAAATTGAATACACTTTGTTTAAGCTCACTTTTGTTGGCATACGAATGAATTGAGCTGAAGACCAAGATAAGTATGAGTGCCAGAGTTTGGTTTTCGGCACTTTCGAAATTGAATACAGATTAAATAGATGGAGCCAAAAGCACGAAGATACTTCAATATTGTTTCAATTCTGTGAATGCATTGCTTGTTCTTGATCGATTAATCATTATTTATACGGACACAAATATCATTTAAAAATTAGGAAGAACACTTATATAATTTTTGTTTCTGTTAAACTTATAACTACAGAAGCTTAAGGATATCAAATTTGATTTTTTTGAATTTTTCACTTTTCCATGAGTTTTGTCACTAAAGACCCGGTCGCCTTTCGGCATCGACTCACTACACTGTAATCTGTGTCCCAGATTTTATATTGGTAAAACTGCTAGAACCTTAAATATAAGAGTCGCTGAGCATTTAGCCACTTTTCGCTTAAAACAAGATACCTTCGCCAACCATTTAATTCTTGAAAACCACACTTTTAATTTTGACTCAGGCATTGATTTGTTACATACTAACAGGGGTGAGTTTAAACTATTTTATCAAGAAATCTTAGAGATTAATCGAGCTCAGCTCAACAGTCTGCCAATTTTGAACGAGCAACTTTATTTGCCTAGTTCGCCATTGTTGTACCCTTTTAAATAATTGTTATTTTTAATTTATTGTCATTTATTAATAATTGTCATTTATTTACAATTCAAGCACTTGCTATTATTAAATATCAATTCACTTACTATCTATATAATGTAATATAATAATAAAGGCTTGAAATCAAGCAACTCATTAACGAGTGGTCGGATAGAACCCTAGATTTATTTTTAATATTCTTATGTTATCATCTGGTCATTAATATTTTCAAAAATCCCCGTAATTATAACAAACCCACCTAAATCATTGAAACTTGTATTCATTCAAATTTCGCTAATTTACATTTTAATAACCTTTTAATTTAGTGATCTACTTATATTTTTGTATATAAACGATACAAACTGTTTACTACGCGTCAGTTCAAGTACATCCGTGAACTTGGAATGCCTGAAGATGCCGAAAGGCGAAACCCGGGTCGTTAGAGACAAAACTCATGGAAAAGTACAAAATTCAAAAAAATCAAATTTGATATTGAAATTCCATCAAGCACCCTCAGTCGAAATACTTAACTTAAGGATATCATTGTTTCTTTTTACGTTACGCTTATAAATTGCAAGAATAACTTAAAACCATAGTGGTCGGTGCGGGCCAAATGGTCCAGTATCAACCAGGCCACAATATTTATAATCTTTCGATGGATTCGGCGGTAACTTTGTGAATGTTCATTTGAATATAAAATATCTTTGATTATCCCACTTATTGTGCTACAAATCGTGACACGTGTTTTGTTTCTTTCAGAGGCATCTTCGGACTAACTCTAACTGTCGCAAAGTTTGCTTAATTAACAAAGCAATTTGATTGTAATATTTTAAAATGATTAAATTACAAAACGGAGTTAGAAATTTTTCCTTTTTACGGGAAGCAAGGAGGGGAGGGGTATTATTATTTTCTAATTTTTGAATTATTTAATTAAAATACAAATATATGTAAGATTGAATTGTATAATATAGTTTATTTTTTTATATTCACCACAGAACGAATTGGTTTGTATTTAGTTTTTTCATTAAAATAAAAACATGGAAAATATTTAAAAAAAAAAAATGAAGCGCTTAAATTTTGTACTTTTCGATGAGTTTTGTCGCTAGTAAACTGGGTTTAGCTTTTCGGCACCTTCAGACACTTCAAGTGCACGAATGAATTTGAGCTGACAGTTGAACAGACTGTAACTACCGGGTCGTTAGTGACAAAATTCATAGACAAATATAAAATACAAACGATACAAATGCGGTATTGAAATTTCATCGGTCACCATTCAAAAAATGGATGATAGAAAGAATTTTAAGCCTTATTCATAAGCAGATGTGAGCGTTGTCTTATTAATCATCCATCTCAACTTCAGGTCATTACTATTATAGGTATATTACATTACATAACAATAGTTTTTGAAATCAGACGATAACAGCATGAGAGTGGTGGAGATCTAAATTTACCTTTCATCAGGTGAACCCAGTAAACTGAAATAATATTTCAACGTCAAAAGAAAAATTAGGCAATCATTCAAGCCGTTGAATTCCTTTCTTGTTTAAAGTTGTCTACACAATGGTTATAAATTATAATAACAACACTTCAACAGAAAAGAAAAAAAAATCACAAGACATAATACGCATGAGTTTTATCAATTTATGACCTGATGGTAGACAGAATGGCGAGGCGTTTTTTCGCCATTCTCTTTTGTTTTCTACTCGAAGATGGTGTAATTTTATTACTGTCGACGAAAAGTATATTACAAGAGAAATCGTTACCACATTACGGCTGATAGCTTGCCAGTATATTTTGGCAAAATATTTTTTTAATCAAATACAATTTTAATAATGTTAGAATATTAATACGGTGAGAAAAATAACAATGTATTTAAATATTACAGAAATTACTTTATATATTTGTTGATAGCTATTTCGGCTTACGCCCTCATCAGAACTATATTTAACGCATTGCTATTGTTAAAGGTAAAGACTCCAAACCACTCCACTTAATTTTTAAATTGGTTCAAAGTTTTGTTTTACAATTCCCATAGAAGAAGACAACTCTCTCTGTTCTGGTGACGTCAGATTTATAGTTGATTATGAATTAAATAGTGCATCTTTTTTTCTGCCCGCTGTTACAATGATTCCAAATTTTTTGAATCTTAAATAAAATTTTGAAATAAGACTTGATTTATAAATTACGAGTATTCCTCGGGTATTTTTTAAAATACTCGAGTATAGTTTACTCTAAAAAATGGACGAGTATTCTCGAGTATCGAGTACTCGATACTTGAATTATTGGAGTCTCTAGTTACAGGATAGTTTTATGATGAATATGGATCAGAAATAATTTTTTTTTATATACCCGTGTGAAAATTTTAATATCCATTTACAAAAGTTAAAATATTGCAAATTATGATTATTTAAGAGAAGACTTAGAAAATAATGACTAAGAAGGGGAGCTTTTTAGAGTATAAAAGCCACTCAGGCAAGACAGGGCTAAGTGCTCGCGTCAACTTTACTGTCATCGTGACACTCGAATTTTGACGGTAAATATATTATATACCCGAGTATTATGAACTTAAAAACGTGGTAAATTCAAATGACATACATGATATGCGTGCGTGATATCATACCGTATTGTATATCTTGGTAATATGCATGAATCTTGAAGACTTAGTATTAAAGGGTTATTATTATTAAAGAGTACAGTATAAAATATAACATTTCTAGTCATAGTCTATCATCCATTCTTGAGCTTATCTCATATTTAGTTAAATACAATATACAATATAAATGTATATGCCTGGTCTGTGGTGCAGTGGTCAACGTCGTTGGCTACCGTGTCAGCCACCCGGGTTCGATTCCCGGTACAAGCAGATTTTTTCAGTCGATAAATCGATTGTGCTCAAAGACCATAATGGGTGTTTGTGTGGTTAAACCCCATCTCATCTTTCCGATCCCAAAGAGCGACGTATAGTGAGAGAAACGTCAAGTTTTTACCTGTTTGCCCAACATAAAAAGCTTAGCAGTCTCCGCAAGAGAGGCGATAGATACCAATCTCTGATGACAATTCTACGTGACCTTAAATACTCATCATTAAAATTTTACCTAAATTATTTAGGTACCGTATAAAGCGCGGTAATAATTTTTTCATCGTGTTTTTTGAACACATTGTATTATTAATTGAGGATTTCGACTGAGGGTGCTTGATGAAATTTCAATTTCAATATCAAATTTAAATTTTGTACTTTTCTTTTGAGTTTTGTCGCTAACGACCCGGGTTTCACCTTTCGGCATCTTCATGCATTTCAAGTGCACGGATTTACTTGAACCTACACTTGAATTTGAGCTGGTCAGTTCAAGGCGTACAATGAAAAGTGCAAAATTCAAACAATTCAAATATGATATTATATTATATTTTCATAAAAAATTACCGACCATTTATTATGTTGGTTACTGCGTGGATAATGAGCTGCCACTAATTTTAACTTGAGGCTGGAAATTTAAACTACATACTTTAATATAATATTATATGTTACGCTGAGTAATTGAACACACGCGAATTTACTTGGCGTAATTTATTTCATTCCATTTATAAATACGTCGGAAAATTCCCTGCAATAACGAAGCCTTCAAACGAATCGCCAACAAAATCAGACTTCATTTGGTTGCAGAGTAAAGCACAATCAGAATTTTGGCCTTTCCATACAATTTATGTCCATAATGTAATTTAATTATTTCGGTAGAAAAACGCAAACAGAAATTTGTAGAATATAACAATCAGAAATATACATAGATAAAAATTGACCCTGCATAAAAATATTGTATGTAATCATGAAAAATAAATGTAATAAATAGCTTTGGGTTTATTTTTGTAAAAAATATGTGATAACGCGGAAAAAAAAAGGAATGCATTTTAGTTATACAACAATTGTAAGATATACGGTTTCTAGGTTGATAGAATTTTGACCGTGTTATAATGGAGTTCTACCAAGTTAATGCCAATTCAATTAATTTATGTTAGATTGCTTGCTAGTTTTTATAATTCGCTTTTTTAAATAAAACTACTTTTTAGTGATATTTTCAATTTGAAATACAAGTATAATCAACGTCAGTTGATAATGCTCGCCATGAGCGAAACCGGTCTTGATCCAATAAATTAAATGTGGAATAAGTAATTATAGTGCCATTCCACCAAGTATTGACAGTGAACACTCTGTGTAATTTAATATAGGCTTTCGTTGAAGGTGCTTGATGTTATTTAAATATCAAATTTTAATCCATTTAATTTTTCATGAATTTTGTCACTAACTAACCAAGAATAGCCTTGAGGCATCTTCAGGCATTACAAGTGCACGGATGAAATTGAGCTGACGCGTAGTAAATAGTTGTTATCGTTTACAAGATTTTAAACATAGCGATATTACTTTTTGTCTTTGATATTGATGAGAATCAGTGAATTGGAGTTTTGAAGATTTTAGGTTTGATACCGTTAAAATATAATTACCATCTCATAGCAAGGAAATGAATACAAAATTAAGAGGAGGGTTATATTCGAAGAATTATTAAGACAATGCTTACGGAGTGCGCAAATCCGAAATAACATGTTAATTAAATTAAATAAATTATAAAATATGTAAATGGATGGGCCCATAAGCTAAGTGTCAAAAGAATCGGGTTATTTTAATAGCGTTAATTTATAATCTTTATAATTAATGATACTTACATAAAAGGATATAACAAGAGAGAATTAGCAAGATTAAGTTGCTCATTAAAAATTTCAAACTAATTATCTGTGCCCAATTTATATTTAGTATTCACTGGTTAAACATTGAATGATAATCTTGTTTGTGTGTAAAAAGGGTGCAGCGACATTAGCGCGCCAACGTTTGCGCGCAATGCTTATAATTTCAACATGTTAATAAAAAAGAAAAAAACAATGATTTTTTTTTCAAAAATTTAAAAAAAATATGATTTTTTTACGTAGTGCTATACGAATTGTATGCAAAGTTGATAGTGATAGAATTATTCAATATATGTAATGTTATGTCCACTTTTAAATCCTATGTCAGGCTTAGTTCAATATTGGTAACGCGGTAAATTGGTACGAGGTAACGCGCAACTCCTACGCCATGTCTAGCTCGATATTAAAAGATTAATAATTTAAAATTATTGTCATGTAGGTCTTTTGAGTCGTCAGTCGCAAGGGCTGTTCGGCTGATGAATGCACTGCCTGTTGATGTGGATATCTTCGGCAGTGAAGTTTTTTTTTTTTTTCTTTTTATGTAACATGTTTTGTGATATTTTTATTAATTTGTCAAATGCATGGCGCATAGGTCTCAGCTGTAAAGCCATGTATTTTATATATATTTTTTTTATAATAAATTAATTTATATTACCCTTAAATTCAAAACCGTATCTATTGATTGTGTGCCATAGTTTATTTTTCGATTTTTATTTTACCATCCACGCCAATCCTGTGATATCTATCAATTTTTCAAATATATTGAACAGTTTCTGGAAGGAAAAATATAATATTTTGAAAAGTCCGAAGGGTAAAGATGTTCATTGTCAATACTTGGTGTACTAGCTTTAAATTAAAAAATAGTAACACATTTTTGTACTTATTCTACATTAGATTTATTAGGATCAGGTTCGGTTTTGTACATAATCAACTGATTGGTTACTCGTTTTTTTGTATTTTATTAAACACTAGCCGGTACCCGCTTAAGCGTTGCAATGCCACTCAAAGAAATAAAGTGTGTTTATTGAAGTGCTTTTGGATACACAGTATTTTAGAAAAATAATTTAGATTTAATTTCACTAACATTGTTTGACTTTTGCCGATTGTCTATGGTACGACACACGCGCCACCTACTGAAAGTTAATTGTACTATGTATATAACCTTGCACAAGTGCAAGAATAAGTTGTCAAAATTAACGGTATGGCAGCGCATTGAGTATGAACAAACAAACAAATAAGCAAATATTGATTTCTATATGTATATAAGATAAATAAAATAAAATTTCAAGAACGCTTGAAACGTAATTCAAATTAAAGCACGAAATTTTCTTATTGGTTTTTAATTATTTTAAAATATTCAAAGATCTTTAACACCCGGTTATGAGTGTACCTTTTTGACTTCGCCGCCCATGGCAATAATTATCCGTAGCGGGACTAGCCCGCTAATTAATATGCCTCGATGTTTGACCGAAATTCCCCGCCAGAGGGAGCCAACTTTGCAACCACGTTTCCCATTTTGGCAATAATGTTTCGCTTAAATTTGCAACTCCGCTTCATTGTTCAAAACAATGCTGAAGAGAATATTGAATATTCGATGATTATTCTCAAATGTAAGTTTTCATAGTAATTATTGTTTAATTATCAAAGGCATTGTTTTTATGGACAGTGAGAATATTTGTAGCGGAAAAGTGACTTATTATTGAGTTATGTCAAAAGTAGTCAATATTTAAGACTTTATGCTCAATTACGAACAAATAAAGTGAACACTTGGGCCTCGTATAACACGGTTTTAGACTACACGATTTTACAAAAGACGGATGTAAAAATTGTGACATATTTTTATATAACACGGTTCAAGGAAAAAGAGAATATAATGTATTGGTGGAGAAGGTTTATATAATATATAGGATAAGAATATGAATACAAAGCATACATGGGCAACCACCAGCCCGCCGAGCTGTTTTGTCCGACCCTGATTCATGTTGGCGAAGTAAAAGAGTAAGAAATTAATAGTTCCAGGGAGGGATTATATAATGGAGATGACACGGACGCAAGCTGTGGCTCCACTCTACAAGTTAATTTTCATTGTTACCATGTAAATTTTTACCATTTTCCTAGTCTATCAGCTCATACAAACATCACATATTCTTATGGAGATAAACTGAAGGCACTAATAGAGCAATTTGATATGAGGTTTGCCGACTTCCAAAACAAAGACTTCACATTCCCTATATTTGATCACCCGATGGATTCAGATGTAAATAATGTGCCAGCTTATTAACAGATGGAACTTATTGAGCTTCAGGGGGATTAAGTACTAATGTCACAATTTAGCAGCATTTTATATTGCTTTGGCAGATTTTTATTAATCATATTAGGTTGAAGATACACTCAAACCTCTTTTTGTGTGGTAGATGCGTTCCGCGGTAAATTGCACATAAAGAAAATCGCCCAAAAAAGCTATGATTTTTATAGAAAAAGTGAAGATGCGTTCCATGGATTTAAAAAACCGCATATCTTTGAAAATGCTATATAAAATATACCCAAAACCGCACAAAAAACGTTTATAAAAAATATGAAAACAATAAGGCATAAAAAATACGATGTCTTTTTTTATTTATGTACTTTATTTTATTAAAAAATAACATTTTAAGGATGTCTCACATATGTAATTGGTAAAATTTTGAGAATGTCTGGAATCTCTAATACCAGACATACACTAGAGAAAAAACAATTATTTTAATTACAAACTATCATCGCTGTATGACAATTTTCGTTGCGATTTTCGATATGGCTCAAAATCGCTCTCTTCTTAGGAAGAAATAGTATGTGCGGTTGTAGAATCAACGTCAATCTCATCATTGTTCTGTGTAGATTTTCTTTTTCTCACAATATAAGTTTGTTCCGATTTTCTTGTATCGTTGACTAATTGTTTATGTAGTTCTTCATACCCAGATCTGTATTGGCACAAGCCCTCTTTTATAATGAAACGATACCGGTTGAACTTCCCAACTACGTATACAATATGGGAATATGCACGTGCCAAGGTCACGTTGTAATAAACAAGTCTAAACGCAGTTGCGAACAATGCGCTCTTAGTTGTAAAAAAAATTATTGCATTTAAAAAAACCGCATAACTTCGAAATCGCACAAAAAAAAGTCGCACAGAAAGAGGTTTGAGTGTATATGAAAAATATACAAATTTACGCACATTTGCAAGAAAAATCGTTTTGTATTTTTTGGCAGCACAAATATGTACGTGTTGTTTAATCTGACCCCAGACCTAGGAAAGGTTGCCCATACCTGATATAAAGGATAGAAGTATAACATGAGTAGTGGTAAGCTAGTAGATAATTTCCGTTTTTATGATTGGATGGGTGTGGGTAAGAAATAAAGACAACAAAGAAATGTCCCTTTGAACAAAAATCAATAATTCGATTGGACTTCCCGGACTGGAGCTCGAGTCCATTGGCTCCGAAAACAAACAAAATTGACACTATTAAACTAAAGATTTAAGGCAATTTGGTAACTAAGCGTGTATATATAATCGAATAATCACCTCAGCTTAAATTAAAATGATCAAAACATATACACATTCAAAATTCGTGGGTGTAGGAACATACGGGCGAAACTACAAAAACAACGAACTGAGATAAATGGCAAAACAGTTTCCAATTTTGAACTGTGTGCTTACGGATTTGCAGAAAAACCGAGCAATATCTGGTAAACCGCTCATCGTACAAGTTTCATATTTGTATATCTTATAGAACTGAATTTGAGCATGACAATGCCATATTTAACTCAAAACAGCCATTTTTGTAGTTACGCCCGTATGTTTCTAAACCCACGAATTCATCAACTGTTACATACCCGTCGAAGTTCCACATAAATATATTGATTGAGTTGGCATTTATTTGGTAGAACTCCGTCGGTCCCTGTGGTCTAGTGGCAAGAGCTTTGTCCTAGCAATCGGGGGGCCCGGGTTCAATCCCCGCATATTTTCAATTGAAAAAAAAAGATCTTGGGCTGGGTGTTATGTTATTTATCGTTGATTTTGTGCACAACTGATACATTATTTACCATCGAGTTAATCTCGTGTGACTTTCACAACTCAGAATATTTGGCGCATTGGCGCAAGCTGTAATGCCAAATATTTTAAAAAAAAAAATTTAAAAAATTTATTATTATTTTATTATTATAATCAGTGGTGGCTGGCGACATAGTATTAGGGAGTACAAAAAAAAGATTCAACTATTTTTCCGTACTACGGACAGCCAAAAATTCATAAGACTGGCACTCCATTGGTAATGCGAACATCTAAATTGAAAGTCCATGTTATAGAAGTGTTTTAAAATCCAATGAATAGGAAAGAACTCTTGCAAAAATAGTTGAATCTTTTTTGTACTCCCTAATACTCACCACCGCCACTGATTATAATACTATTATACTGTATTTTAATTCTACAGAAATTATTTTATATAGTTGTTGATAGCTATTTCGGCTTACGACCTCATCAGAATTATGTTTTAAACGTGCATTAAATCATGTTTATATACCGTTGTAGACAGGGTACACAATACATATTCTTCTCTGTTCCACCATCTTAGTTAAACTAAAAGAATCTCAGGTCATAAATTGATAAAACTCATGTGGATTATGTCGTCAGAACTAAA
The DNA here is from genome assembly GCA_028554975.1 of Himalopsyche kuldschensis. Lineage (NCBI taxonomy): Eukaryota > Metazoa > Arthropoda > Insecta > Trichoptera > Rhyacophilidae > Himalopsyche > Himalopsyche kuldschensis. Next base: position 8,687,473 of record JAHFWI010000005.1, read on the forward strand.
TAGAGTTCTGACGGAAGCCGATAAAGCTATCAACCAATTATTTCTGTAGAATTAAAATACATTGCTATTTTTTTCACCGTATCCGCATAAATAATACATTATTATTATGCATATGTATTTTTGCAGAAAACTTTTTTAAATATTGAATAAATTTCCATCTGTAAGAAGGATAAATTTCTTCTTGACGCTTACATAGGCTCGTTTGAAATATTTTTAGTAAAGGTAGCAATAGAAAAAAGTCAAAATTGCGTTCTGGCGTCGTTGAAGGGAAACGAAAGCCAAAAAAGTATTGCCTACGTCTCATATTAATCTTCTCTTTCGCCAAGAAATGAATTTTGCATATGATAAGAGTCATGAATTTCCATCTCATCAATATTTCTATCGCCTTCTCCTACTATGACATCCAATTGTCACTTAGTATGCAATAAACAATTTTATTATCTGTAAATTTATGAATATATTAGTACAATCAATTGATATAATTAAGTATTTCGACTGAGGGTGCTTGATGGAATTTCAATATCAAATTAGAATTTTTTGAATTTTGTACTTTTCCATGAGTTTTGACTCATAACGACCCGGGTTTCGCCTTTCGGCATCTTCAGGCATTCAAGTGCACGGATGTACTTGAATAGTAAACAGTTTGTATTGTTTATATACAAAAAATATAGGTCACTAAGTTTTATTAAAATGTCGAAATTTGAATTACAAGTTTCCATTTATTACGGGGGATTTTTTGAAAATTGACAGATTGAATATTTTAAATTCCGTCGTCTCGTTAATGAGTTGAATTTTCCATTATAATGATAGTTATGGCGAAAAGTGAATTAGGCAAATATAGTTGCTCGTTCAAAACAAAAAAAAGATTAATTCAATTTCTAAAATTTTTTCAATTTAATGCCTGCATCAAAATTAATAACGTATGGTTTTCAAGAATTAAATGGTTGGCGAATGGAATCTTTTAAGAAAGCGAAAAAGCGGCTAAATGTTCAGCCACTCTTTATTTAGGTTCTGTTTTACCAATATTTTTGCAGAAAACTTTTTAAAAGATTTGTTTTTATAATTTATAACATCTTTATTAATAAATTTTACCATCTGTCTAACACTTTAAGAAGGATAAATTTCCGCCAAAACCTCAGGTCTTTTAATTACACCAGTTTAAAATAAAAATCGTTTGAAAATTTTAGTTAGCATATGCGTTCTGGCGTCGCAATTCTTGAAAAATGGGAATTTCTGGAAACGAAAAAAAGTATTGCCTACGTCTAATTTTAAAATCTGGGTCGTTGCCAATCAAGAAACAAATCAAAAATTTTTGCATATGATAAGAGTCATGAATTTCCATCTCATCATTTATCGCCTCCTTATTTCACATTGAGCACAATGTTTAAGGGTGTTACTATCATGAAAATCCAATTGCTGTAGAAAATCAATCATTATATTTTAAATTTGATTTAACATATTGACCAATAAATAATTTTATTATCTATAAATTTATGAATATATTAGTACAATCAATTGAGTAACGGTTTTCAAATTGGCCTATAAAAAACACATTAAAAGTAGAACTAAATACTATATTTGTAAATTTAATCTTGCATTTACTTTTCTCTGAATATCAATTGATGAAACGGTTTTCAAATTGGCCTATAAAAAACACATTAAACTTTTACTATATGAAATAATCTTGCATTCACTTTTCTCATATAAACTCTTAATTTCCAAATAATTTATTTCAACGATTGGTATCAAAGAATAAACCAAGTTTTACAATCCCTTTTCTGTATAATTTCTGATAGCAATGTTTAAGGGTGTCATTAATCATGAAAATCTTTTACGAATACTGATTGTAAATGTGCTGTAGATAAAGCAGAGAGAATATATTCTAAAATTTGATTGAGCATATTGACCAACCTATAAATCAATAGTGATACCATCTTTAATTTGCTATCATCCCGGGTTTCACATTATCACACTTTCGGTCATTTCAGACACTGAGGAATGATCAGTTAAGCTCCATTCGTGCACTTGAAATGCATGGAGATTGCTAAAAGCAAAACCTGGGCCGTTAACAAGAAAGTAAACAATACAAAAGATGTAAATTAGATGTGGAAGTAGAACTAAATAACTATATTTTATTCATGTAATGAAGCTTAATTTTTTACAACAAAAAATAATTGATTTTTTCAAACAGAGGATGTATACATATTGTAGACTTCCTCTAAATGCCTCATGATATTAAGTAAAACATACTTTGGAAATAGGAAAAAAATATCGCAAGATTTTCCAACTTAAGGAAAAGCTTGTAGTGTAAGAAAGAAACGGTTTTATCGCTGTAATTATTATTCCCGTATTAAATGGAGTGTGAACTATACTATGCGATAACTTCTTTTCCCTGCTTTGTGGAAAGAAAAACTTTGACTGAGACCTTTTTTATCTTCAAACCTCACTTAACAAGTATATTACAGTAAAATAGTACGGTGCATGAATAATACAACCTATTATATTGGGATTTTTTCGATTTTTCAATTGATTGAACGTCGTGCATATTTATATAAAAAAATACGCAAATGAATTCAGATTAAAAAAATAAATATTGATATTCTTATATATAAACCAGGGCTGTGGCCGGAATCGTACTCGGAGTCGGAAATTTTGAAAAGTTTGAATTTTTTATTTTTGCATTTTATATGTCAAATTTGGCTTTTGGTCGCATTGATAGGCTTGATATTTAATTGAATACACATAAATAGGAAAATTAGGGGGAAAAAATGACGATATTGAACTTTTTTTGGTCGGAGTCGGAGTCGTGTTTTTGGTCAATGTTGTAGTCGGAGTCGGACTTTTTTTCACCGACACCACAGCCCTGATATAAACTATATAAACTGTTGACTACGTGTCAGTTAAAGTTTGCCTGTTTGACTCATAGCGTAACATATTATTTTGTATCTCGTGGTATTCAGAACTCAAAACCGGTAAAAGTTTAGTTACTTCTTATTTACACATAAAATTACTAATCTAATTTAATTCATTGCAACTTATTAGCATCAAAAAAAAAACAATTCATCCAGTTTGCGATAGCAATAATCAATCTTAGTGGCTTACTTGTGTTCTTATAAATAAACGATACAAACTGCTTACTATACGTCAGTTCTTTTTAATTCGTGCACTTATAGTGCCTGAAGATGACGAAGGCAAAACCCAGGCTGCTAATGAAAAAAATGTTGGTAAAGCCAGTAGTGGCTCGTCTATACGCACTACGGAACTGTAGCACTACTATGCACATTGAAAAAAAACTAAAACTATAATATACATAAATTTATGTGCATTATTTGAAAATATCAATATTATTTAAACGTGCAATAAACTCGCCCACGCAGCGATTCATTTAATAATTATCACACACCGTGGTACAAATATATTCTGCAGTAACGTTTGCGATGGAATATATTCGAGAAGGCAAAAGAGGGGCGTGGAGAGGTCACAAGTACAAGCTTGCTTTGGTACTGTCTTTCTCGCAGTGTTGCGTCCGGCTGCGAGCTTTATTTATTCTAATTTGTTTCTCAATAGAAAGTGTTTTACTCAAGGAAAGAAACGCATGGCTATAATGATTTATGAAAAGCATGTCGTATAGTAAAAAATAATTAAAATAAATATTTATTTATTTTGAATCAACCACAGCGCGCCCAGCTATATTATCCACGAGCCGCCACTCATACCTTTAGCATAGTTCTATTCATTTAGTTCAGTTTAAAACAATTCCAAGAGCTTATCACGGCTTTACATATTATTAAATTAAATACTTACTTCATAATATTGTCATAATGGGTCAGGACTGAGAAAATTAACATTTTCCGGAGTTCCAGCCCCTGCGGTACTGATTGATACAGGCTTGAAAATTGGGGAATACTTAACATATATTTCAAGATAACTTAATTCATCATGTTAAGAAAATGGTTTGCTTTTGTTAATAGATTTCATTAGTAGACCGATTCAATCATTAATATATGAAAATAAATATTTGGTTATCCTTTCAAATGTTTATCTTTTATATCAATTTGATTTAACGAATTTAAATTCTAATATTTTTTTTTAGTAAAAAGTCTAATATTGATACTCATCGGAAGAATATGCAATGACCCTCTTATTAAAGTTAAAGTAGGAAAGCTTTCTCTGTGAGTAATATTAAAATATTTAGTAAAATTATTTCACATAAGTTAGTTTTAAATTATTTTATAAATCATTCAATGACACGGTGAAAAAAAAGCAATGTATTTTAATTCAAAAAGAAAATTACATGATTTATGGTTGTTAGCTTTTTCGGCTTACGCCATCATCAGAACCATGCTAAAACATTATTTTTTTTCCCCATATCCGCTCCATATTCGGAGCATGTGGCCACACGGTGCCTCCAAGATTCTCTGTCTCCCGCCAACCTCCTCGCATCTTCCCAGGTCATCCCGACGTCCCTTAGCTCCCCTGAGTACATCCTATGGATGGTCATCAGAGGCCTTCCGCGGCGTCGGGATCCATCAAGTTGATAGAAGAGGCAGGCAGGATTCAGAACTCCCCTGGGGCATCCGCAGCACATGTCAAGCCAGGTCCATCGTCGCCTTTTAATTTTAGACGTAATAAGGGGCTGGTTTGTCCGCTCTCTACCTCCGTATTCCTGACAAAGTCAAACCACTGTACTCCTAGTATTCGCCGCAGGCATCTGTTTTCGAAGCACAGTATACACGGTTACCCTGTGCTTTTCTGATGTGCCATGACTCGCAACCGTAAAGCAGCACAGTCAGTATGCATGCGTTGAATAAGTGGCACTTGGTCCTGACCGAGTACAGCCGTGAGTCCCAGACTTTCCGCATTGAATTAAATGTTGCTCCAGCTATCCCTAATCGGATCGCGAGCTCATTACGCGAGTTGCCATCTCCCGTGATGTGTACTCCCAAGTACCTAAAACCATCGACTCTCTCGATTTCTTGCCCCGCACTCATCAGAGAGTAGTCTGGATCTAGACAGGCGCTGTTGCAGAGCACATTGGTTTTACTCGCGTTGATTTTGAGGCTAACGCGATAAGAGTTGCTCTGCAGCCTGTCCATTGTTTCCTGGATACCCGCAACTGATTTGTCAAAGATGACAGCGTCGTCGGCATACTCGAGGTCACATAGTTTCAGGTTGGGAGCAACGGTTACTCCTCGGTCAGGTGGAATTGACTTCCTCAGGATGAAGTCGAAGATTATTATAAAGCGGAACGGAGCTAGAACACAGCCCTGTCTGACGCCGGTAGTGATGCCAAACCATTCCGTAGTTACGTCACCGATTCTTATGCAGCATTCACTGCCTTCGTGAAAGCATTTGATGATGGCGATTATCTTGGGTGGGATTCCATAAAGCTTTAAAATGGCCCATAGGGAAGGTCTATGCGGACTATCAAAGGCTTTCTCGTAGTCGACAAAGCAACACGCAAGCGAGCTATTGAATTCATTGCTTTGCCATACTCATTGCCTTCTCCAGCAAAGCAAACATATATTCTGGTGTAGAAAAGGTCCACGATTCTTCTTCTCTTCTGTTCTTACATCCTAATTTTAGATTGTAATAGTAAATTGTTTTCAAACCTTGTCAAGTCTTGCTTAAGTTTTGTAAAAATATTAATGTATTTTTGTATGTATTTTCTGTTGATAATGCTCGCCATGAGTAAAACCAGTCCCGACATAATAAGTTTTATGTTGAATAGGTGCTAAAAATGTTTTACTATTTTTATTAAGATAAACATTTTAGTCGTGCTAATGAAATGCAATTTGTTGCGGGTATCCAGGAAACAATGGTTAGACTGCAGAGCAACTCGTATCGCGTTGGCCTCAAAGTCAACGCGAGTAAAACCAATGTGCTCTGCAACAGCGCCTGTCCAGATCCAGACTACTCTCTGATGAGTGCGGGGCAAGAAATCGAGATAGTCGATGGTTTTAGGTACTTGGGAGTACACATCACGGGAGATGATAACCCGCGTAATGAGCTCGCGATCCGATTAGGGATAGCTGTAGCAACATTTAATTCAATGCGGAAAGTCTGGGACTCACGGCTGTACTCGGTCAGAACCAAGTGCCACTTATTCAATGCATGCATACTGACTGTGTTGCTTTACGGTTGCGAGTCATGGCACATCACAAAAGCACAGGGTAACCGTATACTGTGCTTCGAAAACAGATGCCTGCGGCGAATACTAGAAGTACAGTGGTTTGACTTTGTCATGAATACGGAGGTAAGAGAGCTGACAAACCAGCCCCTTATTACGTCTAAAATTAAAAGGCGACGATGGACCTGGCTTGGGAGCCCGAATCCTGCCTGCCTTTTCTATCAACCTGGTGGATCCCGACGCCGCGGAAGGCCGCTGATGACCATCCATAGGATGTACTCAGGGGAGCTAAGGGACGCCGGGATGACCTGGGAAGAAGCGAGGAGGTTGGCGGGAGACAGAGAATCTTGGAGGCACCGTGTGGCGGCCATATTCTCCGAATAGGGAGCGGATATGGAATTATATATAATGAAATGCTTATTGGATTAAACAATAATGATTTCACTTTACGTAGTATCAGTATCTTAAATCACAAGACAATGCCGTCGTGCTTTTACTAATCGACGCGAGAACAAAAACATTACAGCGATTGTGTTATACTAATATCGGATACAATGAGACTTCGATTAGTATTTGTCTTTACGCTTAAACGAACCGACAAAAACAAGGCGCTTACGCAGGTAATGCTTGTCGACGGGAAACCTTCGAAAATAGAAAAGCTTTTTCACCGAAGCTCAGGAAACTTGGAAAACGCAGTCTAATGTCGACACGTATATATATATATATATATATAATACAACCCTTGCCGTGCGCGAAACGTGAAGGGGAGTACAGGGTGAACATAAAATGTAAATTTGTATTTAATATAACAAATAAAATATTTAATAAAAATAATAAAACAGTTTTAGTACTTTTTGTACATACAATTTATTGGATCAGGACTGGATTCGCTCATGGCGAGCATTGCCAACTGAAAATAAATACAACAAAACAGTGAGCCAGATAATCAATTCTCAAATATTTTGAGGGTTGTATGAGTAAAAGTGATTAAATTATCGATATTTTTAGTGTAAATAATATTGAAAATTTTATTATTTTATGACTACAAATTATTTGGTAAGTTTCTAATTCGATAAATGGTCAGTTATAAATACCTAAAACGGTCAGGTAAAAAATAATAAATGGTCAGTTTAAAAAATAGTAAATGTCATTTCAAGCGCTAATTTTTCATAGAACATGTAATAAATTTGTCTCATACGACCATTAAAATTAAGAACTAACCGTTTTTAATAAATAAATAACCAATTAAAAATATTACTGACCGTTTTATTTAATAACTGACCACATTCACACTGATACATTGACAACTGACCGTTTATAATATCAACTGACTATTTTGATTTTTAACTGACCATTTATTTATTTAACTGACCAAACCTTGAATTAGTTACTGACCCATTAAATACATGCCTATTTTATATTGTATTTCCATCGTTTGTAAAATGTTCTGATGAAAAACATGTGATTGTAAAATAGAAAAATGTTTTGCAGACCAACAACATTGGAATAAAATAATAAATATTTTTTCAATGATTCATAATTTTGTGGAATAAGAATAGCTTTGGCTTTTCTACCTCTGCCAAAATCTAAATTTTTAAAACGAGCCTAAGCAAACAATCAAACATATCCAACTTTACAACCACTCACGCGTGAGTAGGGTTCGAAGGGTAGAATTTCATGTAGTTACGTAAGTATTTTTACCAACCATATCCGCTCCCAGTGTAGAGCATAAAGACACATTGTGGATTTTTTATACAAGAACTTCTTGTTGACAGTTGCTCCGAGATATGAATAAAAAGGGAAGATAAAGACAAGACTAGTAGTTAGCATGTTGCTCTCGCTACGACCTGATTTGAGAATCAGATTTAGAGATATTGTCGGAACTCTCGGCTGACTTCTTGGCCAATTTCCAATGTATTTTTTTTCTTTCACTCTTATATCTGTAAAATAAGTATTTTTTCTTTTAAGTTTTTCATCTTTTTTCACATTGGAAAAGCAATAAACTTATACTTTGTAATTTTTGCAATGTAAATTAATAAATATTTTTTTTACCAGAAAAAATACAATACACGGCATAACAGCTGCCGCCAATCTGCAATACATTTGAAAAAACATTATGAAACAGAGAATGACATTAAAAAAAAATATTAATACCATAACATATCATAAGAGTTAAAAGAAATTGAAAAATAAAGCACCAAGCTCACTGCTAAAAAAGTCCATCTCAATACGCAGTGCAATTATTTAGTAAAAATCGGCGTAGGAGAGAAAAAAACTCAGAAATCCATGTCTCCAAACAGAAATCAACAAGTCAATTGAACAAAGAAACGCCATGGACTGTGAATCAATCTGAAAAGCTCTGCAACCGAAGAAATTTAGCTTTTATCCTTATATTTGAGTGAACTACGTATAAAAATATCTCATATTTTAGCTTCCTTATGAAATTTGGTTCATTTCATTAATTCAATGGTCTTTGTCTACGCATCTACCTTTACGGAATTGCTCCGTGGTACGTTGATTTGCTGATGTTTGTATTTGTATCGATGTGTGATTTATTTCTTCTGTTAGAATGAATCGCTTCTTTTATATTCACTCCAATTTACTTTGTTTTTGTTGCCGACGTCTTCATTGTTTTGTTTTCCCAGCTATTTTTCCATTACAGCTCGACTTAAATGTCATTAAATGTTGTTTTGTTTTCATAGGAAAGTTGTAGCCAAAAAGATAAACTAAATTGATGACGCTTTTCAAATAAGTGGAGAACTTTTCTAAAATAGAATTGTTTTATTTCGATTGTTTTAAATTATATTAAATGGCAAGTGATGATTTTCATTTAAAAGGATATAACTCGGTTTTAGGGGTTTCAAATTGTGTATTTAATCCACATTAGATCAGAACTTGGATCAGAAACGGTTTTGCTCATTACGAACATTATAAACTGAAATACAAAACTAAAGCCATAATTTTTTGAGGAATCGTGAACATGAGTTGTTTGTTCTTCCAAGGGGTAGAACCAGTCTGCCAATGGGAATGTCACTGGGAACGTCATAATTTTAAACGGCAACATTCGGATATGAAATATTTGCATATTGACGTGAGTGGGTTCAATCGAATTTTATATTTTATGAATAAAAGTTGATTTTGTCAGAACTCATTCGGTTGACTGCTTTGAAAATTTCTAATGTGATATTAATAATAATGTTTCCCTTCTGTTTTTTTATGACTATTGTAATTTTCATCTATTTTTAATTTTACCATTCGTGATTTTATTATATATTTACATGTATGTATGTATATATATATAAATGCATGTATTTATATTTGTCAGATCCATGGCGCATCGGCGTAACGCGACAAAAGGCCATGAGTTGTTTTTTCCCAAATAAATTACAGAAATCAGTAAAAAAATCAAGACTAATAAAGGTATGACAAATAATTGGTAATGCAAATATGCTAATAATTAAAATAAACATAATTAAAATGTTTAAGAATAATGAAATGAATGAAATAATTAAAATGATAACTTCTTTGCAATGGAAGCTACCTACTCTAAGGTAATGAAGCGGTAAATTTTTGGATATAACTAGGTACGCGACAAACTCATGGAATAATATAAAATTCAGCGATTCAATTTTGAATGTCTAATTATTAAAACACGATTTGTTTTTCATTTACTTATTCACTTTTAAGGTGTTCACTGTCAATACTTGGTGGAATGGCATTAAAATACCACATTTTAAGTACTTCTTCTACATAAAAAATATTTTATTTGGCCCAGTTTTACTCATAGCGATCATCAGTTGATAAAGCTCGCCACGAGCGAAACCAATCAATTTTATGTGTAATAAATACCAAAAATGTGTTATTATTTATATCATATACATATGTTAGTTTGCTAATGATATTCGTTCAAAAACACCTTGTCTATACTGAGAAGACCTTTATTCCGGCTCCCTCGAAAATCGAGAAGGAGCCTCCTATCCGACACTCAGGAAGAGGGATTTTGGGGACGGAGTAGGAGAAACATGGCACTCTTATAAAGAAAAGACGATCTCAAAGCGTTATGTGGTTGCGGTTAGCATCCATTATTTAATAGTTTATAGTTTACACAGACGTTATACAACACACAAATATTACGATAGCGAAGAAGATATCAGGAATGTGACGCGAATTTAATTCTTAGGGAGAGGATTAGGCGCGTGCATTCTCAATGCAGTCCAATCTCTCACTGCTGTATGAAAACAAACGGTTACTTTAGAAAGAAAAAACAATGGCCGTTTCAAAAATCGTTAACACATGCGCCCGCTGATAAGGGATGATTTATCGCCTTATGAACTTTTTATGAAGCACATGCATTGTCGGGCGTCAAGAGATAAGAGAAATTGAAATAACTCTACACTGCACCGCTATAGATTGCAATATAGATTATTATAAGAATGAATTTATTTCCAGATATCGACTGACTCATTGACTGAGGTGAACAATAGATCGTTCGAGAGAGTTCTGATGACCTACCACATGAGGCGGTGTCTATACGTATTTGGCGCAATTTACACAGCAGATAAGTAGCTCTGTGACGGTCTTATCCGAAATGTTTCGTATTTGCTACAAACAAAACGGTGGTGATTCTTGCTATTTATTATAACATTTGCAATTCTCGTAGGGGCTTATTTTTACTGCCAGCCATTTCCTCTGTTGTGAAAAAACATCGAAACGCAGAACACACGTTCCGAATGAATATAAATGCAGAATTTTCTATATAAGAATCACGAATAATATAAGAATCGCTTATTTATATGCTAGAGACGGACAAATTTGCATTTAGAGTAATTCTCTATGAGAATTTTGTACAATTTTCTCGTCTTAAAGAATGTGTTTTATGACACTTTAATGAATTTTGTGTTGTATTCAGTAGCGTGTATAGAAAAGCAAGGCAAACAGGACGGATATTTCAATATTGGGAAGCTTACAAGATATGCACGAAGAAGAGACAGGCAAAATGGGTTTCCTTCAGCGCGATTTCCTTCACCGTTTAAAATTTTTATAATACGGGATAGCTATCTCGGCTTACGCCTTAAGCCTTAAGTGTTGAGGGCGTACGCCAAAATAGCTATAAACAAATACATAAAATAATTTATGTAGAACTAAAATACATTGTAATTTTTCTTACCGTATTATAATGGAGTTCTACCAAGTAAATGCCTTCTCAATCAATTGTTATAAAGCGTTAGTATTTCTTTTGTCGGATCTGTGGTGTAGTGGTAAACAGGTAAACGTTGTCCAAACGAAGTTATTCCGAGTAAAAGCAGCAACTTGTCCTGTCCTAGCCTTTTACTTTTTATCCACACTCTTTTAAAGCTAAAATTAATGGAAAAAATCAATTATCGTAGAAAAGGTATGCTTATATACCTCCATAAGCAGGCCATGTGCTCCAAATTGAGGGGCAGACATGGATAAAATAAAATATTCATTAATGCTTTACCTAATTTATAATTTTCTATCAAGATGCATTCGTAAGTGTATTCAGTCCAAATAAATATAATTCTCGTATAGCCGTTAGTGTTTTGTTTTCTCACTCTAACTGCAATTAAAAAAGTAAAGCTCGAAAAGGAAAACAGACGACTCGCAGCTTAAAACTTTCTGAATTCGTCGCGATTTTTTAGTTTTATGACTATTTTAAATCGACAGATCAATGTTTAAAAACGAAAAAGATATACTTGTGCTTCAAGATGTATTAGATTCTCTGTAATCTGTTTGTTCACTAACAAAAGAAAATTAGTATAGACTTAGTTTTTATAAGATTATTCAATTTCTTCTGTTCAAAAACCAGTGTAAAAATAATGTTCACAACGATTTATTTATTTTGATAAAAGCAAAGTAGTGACTCCTGTTTACAAATATTTACCATTTGGTACTGTTCACAAACTAGGCATAAATAAAAAAACGCATAAAAACATAGCAATTATAAAAATTAAAACTATCCTGACCAATTTGAACGAATTTTCAGTTGACATGAAGTTGCAATGGAAAGCACCGAAAAGCGAACGAATAACAGTCCAATTATTGAGTAACTAGATCCATTTCAATTCAAATGATGGCATTTAAAATTTTGAGTTCATATTCACTGAATTTATAGCGCAAAAACTAACCTGACATAGATCGATAAAATTGCAGTGTAAATATATATGAAACATACCTTTTTACACTGACGATAGATATTTTACAAAGAAGTCTATAAACTGCGTAGCGTTCTTGATGAGGCTTGCGACGAACAAAACCGGTCTTGATCTTATAAACATGTAATTACACGGTAGAAATACATCAAAAAATTGTTTTTTTTCAAGTCAAAATAACAAAAAAAACATATATGTACTATAATGTACTTATCCCACCAGTTTCACCCATAGCAAGCATTATCAACTGATTATCATCAGATCTAATAAATTTAATGTGGAATAAGTACTGAAAATATTTTGTTATTTTTTTTATGGGAACACTTTGAGACGACCAGGGTTTCTCTCTATCTGATTGTGATCAGACAGCATCCTTCCAAGACTTTCGGTGACGGAACTTAGGGACAGGATGGGGAGAAAGGTGTCTCTCGCAAAGATTTCAAACGGTTTCTCTTGGCCGTAACTCTATCCCAGAGTAGGCTAGTTTATTGTTCTCAATTTAGATTGTCAGTTACAAAAACACAGATATAATTGTAGTTGCGACTACTTTGTCAAAGCGTAAGACCAAATGAATATGTTACTACGCCCTGCCGTCCGAGACAAGCGCGGAAAAAAACTGATGACTTTGAAAGAAGGATAACGACTGACTGACTTGGCGGTTTTTTTTTATTTGTCAGCCACATTTATACTCCGTGATTCTAGTATGAAAACAGCTCGACCAATCAACGCAAAGCATTCTGGCCAGAGCTGAATTCAACCAATCACTGCGAAGCCGTCGCAATGAGTCGGTTACATGATTTTATAACATTTTTAATGCATTTATTCGCGTTATATTACTCGTTTGGTCTTATTATCATTGATTGAGGTGATAAATAAGATCGTCCGAGAGAGTTCTGATACCCTACAATATCATGCGGTATCAACTTAAAAGTGAATATTTATAGTCAATGTCTTTTCATCAAGAATTTAAAGGTTACTATGATTATGATGGAGGATTTCGAGTGACGATGCATTAAGGAATTATAATTTAAAATTTTCAAAAAAGAGTTCTGTATTTTTCCATGAGATATCACCTTTTGGCATCTTCATGAGTTTCCAGTGCATTTGTCATTGAAGTGGCTATAAATATTTTTGGCTGGATACAATCAGAGCAAAAGTATTTTATATCCCCAAAAAAAGAACGCGAAAGAGAAAGAGTATAAAAATATTGAAAAATTTAATACAACGATAATTTGATATAACAACCTTTGGGATAATACGCATAATACGAAAATATTTATACCATATACAATCGTTTTAAAATACTAAGAATTTTATATTATTTTCAAATGTAATGCTAAATTTTACGCAGGCAATACGATACGGAAAATTGAAATGGAATACTTTGTTTTTTTAAAACATGATTTGAAAAAGGAATCGCGTATATTATTATTTCTGGAAAGCGAATCTTTTTTAAAATTTAAACAAGGAATAATTGCGATTCGAATATAAAAACAAATTCGATTTTTAAATTCAAATGTATATTTAATAGGGAAGGTATTTCTTATTTTGATATATCAACACCTTACTTTGAAAGGGTTCTAACTGCTCTTGTCAATGTTTTGAGATATGAGCGTTTGATGTTTCGATTGATTAAAATTCACTTGTAAACAATGAGCAATTAAAAATGTTTCAAACTACTTATATTATATATTTTTATTTTTTAACAACTCTCGCTGAGAAATAATGATCATAAGGATCTTATGATGGAAATATTGATGACTAAATTTAGTAAAAAAGTGTGCAGATGCAGTGCAACTCCGGAATTCTGCTAACTCTGTTATTCAACGATAGATAATTCTGAAATTTATACATATGAAAGAATGCGTCAAATAAAAGATTTTCCGAACAAAAGGTTATTTTAGGCAAAAATGTAAATTATAACCTTTTCAAAGTAAGGTAACGATATATTATTTTGCTAACAGTGTGAAAAGGCAAGAGGGTTGATTTTCATTCAGGCACTTAACCTAGGTTACTCTTAGAAGTCAAGGATTGAAAAAAGATGATGGAAATGCTCCGTTAGTCAGTTGATTGAGTTTTCTATGCCCCGTTTTACTATCCGATGGGTGGAAAATGAAAGTTTTCATCATGAAACTATCAGATTGAGTCGAGTGGTCCACATCAATGACTTCAGTAAAAGTAATTGCTTGCTTACAAATAAGATACAACATATTTTTGTAAATAAAAACTTTTTTCAACAGTTGATTGTTTTTTATAATGGTTGCCCAGTCCGTGGTGCAGTGGTCAACGTCGTTGGCTTCCGTGACGGACCAGCTGGGCTCGAGTCCCAATACGAGGTCTCGGTCAAAAATCAATTCTGCTCGAAAGCAATGAATGTTTGTGTTGTTTAAGATCCCTTCCCTCCCTTCCAATCCCAGCGAGAGCCATAAGCTAATCAATCCTGTCCTGGTCCTTGTATCCTTTAAAAAAAGAGGTTGATCATCTGAGTAACAAGCAGTTATCTTAGAAACCATGTAGAGATAAACTCCGTGGGGTGTCCACATGCTCCAAGTTGGGAGCGGATATGGTAAAAAAAAGATACAATTTTTTATGTTTATTGGTTTACCCGAAATAATAAGTAAACCGAATATTTTCGTTTAAATAATATTTATTTTATTCGAAGAATTAATTCACAAACTTGAAATAAAGATCGCCTTTCAGATAAAACCAAGCCAAAGTGTGTTGCCAACACACTTTGGCGCAGAGATGTTTATCAATAATACCCAACTCTAACAAATTTCTTCTTCCAATCATCGAATAAAATGTTCTAAAAACTTAATTTCTATGGAAATTACGATTGAAATCGATATGGATAAATTAATGAAAATAATCTTAATTTTTTTACTTTGATTCTAATTTTATCTTAAGCCGTTTTCAGTTTTGAAAAAATTTGGATAGCAAATTTTACCATCACAGAAACTTTTGTATTTTTAGCCCTAAGCGAACGCGTATACATACACCTTGTAAAAAGTAGCGTAGCTTTCAGAGCTTTTACACAAAACTTTTTAAAAGTGCTTACTGATAATTTCTATGCATGAAAATAACTTTAACTAGACTGAACGGTATTTTAATTTCAAACGGTGTCTTTGTAAAATTGTTTTTCCTTTCGATTATTTAATTTGCAAAAGCGTTTTACTTTTCAATTGCGGTCGGCTGAAAATGAAAATAATAGGGTTGAACCTCTCATAACGAGCATAATTGGTTCAAGAATCTTGCCCGTTATGTGAAACACTCGTTAAGAGAAACTAATTTTCTCATGTAACGTCGTTTCTCACGTCAGAACTAGTTCTGACGAAGGCGTAAGCCGAAATAGCTATCAACAAATATATAAAATAATTTATGTAGAACTAAAATACATTGTTATTTTTCTTTCCGTAAAATATTTTCTAATTATAATTTAAAAAACACATGTCTATAAACAAGGAATAGCCGGCTGCTTTTGCCATTCTTCGAAACTCTTGTGTATCAAATTTTCCCTTATTCATATTTTAATAGCAATTTAACTTAATGATCCACTTAAATTTTTGTATATAAACGATACAAACTACTGTTTACTACGCGTCAGTTCAAGTACATCCGTGCACTTGAATTGCCTGAAGATGCTGAAAGGCAAAAGCTGGGTCGTTAGCAACAAAACTCATGGAAAAGTACAAAATTCAAACAAAACGAAAGTGTTCTTTATATATGTAAATATATTGCTTTTTTGCCAATAAGCGACACCTTAAAAGTGATAAATTATGTAAATTTTCAATTTGGTTCAATAGATCAGTCTTTCTTTTTCCGCATTAATAAACGTGTCGATACGTAATGGTATGTCGAACTGAGTAGGCCCCTAAATAAAAGGCAATTCATCTTCCAGCGTAAATGTAAGGGTATGAAAGAAACACATGGAGGCATATATGGTTATTTATGTGTACAATTTCACAACACTCGACAGCTGAAATTCTGTGAGACAGTTTCGTCAGAAGTTCGACCCTAATTCTTCTTCATTTTGTTTCTTGGCAGGCTCGTTAGAAGTCAGGCAGTTAATATGAATACGTATTTCAAAATTGCGTTCTTCAAATTTCCGTCCCGACGGTTAAGACAGTTTACTACCACTGCCACTTCATCTTAAATAACTATCTTAATATAAGTGATACAGTAAGTAAACTTTTGGTATTCTTATATCATCATTCTCAATAAAAAAAAATATGATTTTGATTGACTATTATTGGCCAAAAACCATTTATATTGTTGCTACCAATTGCCAGGATTCAAACTTTACTGCCGATACACGATAATATGACGTTATCTTATCTCAAACGCGCCTCTTTCAAATCAAATGGATGAGTTTTACGTTGAAAGTTGTAAATAAGCAGTCGCGTTCATAGTTTTGATATCGCCAGTCTGGAATAAACATGAGCGCGATCAGATTGTCTCATTCATGCAAGACTTAAAATATGATCAATTATACGAAAATTATCGATTTATATATATATTTAGAACGATGTATGTGAAGTTAAAACATAATATAACATTTTTTTGTATGCAATCTATGCCAATAAAGCCATAACACTGGAGTATTTTTAGTCCCCCCTCCCTTCTGATCACACGTCATTTGATGGACCGTCTTTCGATGGCTAATATGAATACAGTGAAACTTCGATTCTACGGTTTTCAAGGGACCGTGAAAAAAATCGATAAATGTGAGAAAAAATCAATGCGGGAGAGTTTAAAATATGAAATAAAAAAGTAAAACATTTAAAAAACAAATTTTAACAGAGATCCTTCGAATTCGCATAATTTCCTGACTGCAGATTCATCTATGTCCTTGGAATAGACACAATTTTTTAATTTTTTGAAGGCCAATAACGCTCCTTCAAATGAAATGACAGGTTCATCATTGCATTCTTGGCCATCTTCTTCTTCGCTGCTGTCATTAGTAGCATCAGATAATGACTCGATTGTTTAGACGCCACATGTGGCTAGCTCGCTGTCACACTGCACATACATATGTACGTGTTAAAGTCGAGGTCCTCCTGAGCTCCAAGACGCCAGTCTTCACAAATAAGAAGCGAAGCTGCAAGTGTGCCATTGTTAACGTTTTATGGTCGGAAGGTTTCCGGTGTGCCTTACTTACTGAGCACTGCATGTGTGCAATTTTTAACGTTTTATGGTGATAATTATTTCGGTGATTTCTCACTTACTAGCACACTTGCAGTTTCAGTTCTTTTCTGCGAACCGGTGGGATGGAGTCAAATGTTTTTCTACGAAAAATTCAACAAAACGATAAATCGGGATAATATTTGTGACGGGAACATAATATTTCGACGCTTAAATCGAGGAAATCGTTAAATCAGAGAACTGGATAATGCGGGACTTTTTAACAATGTTCTTATGGGTGTTTGGGCGGGACTATTGAAAATGTACGAACAACGCGGGAAAATGGTTAATGCGGGAACGTAAGATTGGGGTTGAACTGTACGTATTTCATACCTAACACAATAGGAAATTATTTAATCACTAAATCAAATATTTGAAACAGTAATAATTCATCTCAGTCGATTAAACATCTTTTGATCTAGCTGTCATGCAGCAAGACCAAGTTTTTTAGATCTGTTCGTCATAAAACGATTATAATTTTAATATAAAATTTAAAATAACTTTGATTATTTCACGTCTTGCGATACGTGTTTCGCCTCTTTCAGAGGCATCTTCGGACTTCTTATCGCAAAATTTGCTTAAGTAATGAAGAAATATTGATTCTAATATTTGAATTTTACAATTTTACCGGAAGCAAAGAGGGGTTTATAGAATCGAAACAAAGCATACAAATAAATATGAAATGAACTTCCACAAAGTTACCGCCGAAACCATCGAAAGTTTGCTCATATTTAGCTTGATAAAAGCTTCTAGAAAGCATCAATATGAAAATAGTGTACTTATTTGGCTGTTGACAATGCTTTCGATGATCTAACCCGGTCCTGATCTTTAACAGAATTAATGTGAAAGTAATACTGTATAATGGGTTTTATTTATTTAAATAATTCCTTTCCACCAAGAAGTGACAGTTAACACATTAAAAGTTAATGGTAAAGTAACAAAGCAAACAGTATTTCGAATAATACATAAATTATAAATAATAAAATTCCATCAATGCTTTGTTGGAAACGATTTTTTTTTGTTAGTATTGTAATTTTATTGAAAATTATTTTCAAACATTATAGTTCATTCATAGCTCCAATTTTGAACGATGATAATTGTTCGAAATTTAAAAACAAGCTTTTACAATTCGTAGAAAAGTGGTCACTTACATTTTAAGTTAAGCAATTTACAAAGAAACATAAATATTCAGATATGTTTAAGCTTTTCTGACAGAGTAATCAAAGCTTAAAATAACTCATTAAGAAGTCTACTCACGGAAACTTTCGCAACACGTCCGTTAAGTTCGGTTTTTCTCAGCTATTAGCATGAACTCTTGATTAAAAAACATGGACACGAAAAACAAAATAGCTTTTTTTTCGACTGCCTAAGCCTAACTCATTTCATTAGGAAGTCTAGCAAAAATTAGATTATTTTTTAATTAAAATAAAACTTAAACTTAATTCAGAAATATTGAATGAATTCTCGCGTAATAACATCGTATGAAAATTCTTCATCGGGTCAATCTTATGTATAGATTAGGGATTCCAACTATTCGGATATCGAATAGTAAAAACTTAAGCTATCCGGATATGTTCGTATATCCGGATAATTTTGACATGGCTAAAATGTTGTACAATAGTATTAAAATTATGATTTAAAAAACATATTTTAATAAACAAGAAATTGCCAGTTGCTTTTGCAAGCCTACAGTGTTCTCAATTTCTGAGTTTTTAATAAATAATCGTATGACTCGCACGCAAATTAAGATTTTGCACGATCAATGTTTTTTTGTTCACTTATATACATTTTATAATAATTTAAGACTAAATGTTATCCCAATTTTGTAAATTCTTAGATAGAGACATAACATATAAATACACATTTCAATACCGTTCCATTGTTATTACAATATTTAAATTTTTGCATATTTGCAATATTTGCAAATGCATAATAAACGAACGATAAAGGTTTTTTTACACCCAAGTCCTAGCTGGCTCGTTAAAATAAAGTATTATGATACGATATTGATAGCACCCGAGTTCGGCGAAGGCAAAAAAAAACATATTTTCATAATTATTCTTTAAATGTGGAGAAATCGTGATCTGATATTTCCTCGAATACGAATACTGTCCGGATATTTTCCCAAATATCCGAATATCGAATAGTTTAAATTGGGCTGAATATATCCGGATATCGAATATTCGAATATCCGAATTAGAGTCTCTACATGAATTTCTGTGTCGTAATCGTAAAAGTAATCAATTACACGGTGGGTATAGTGGGTGAAATGTAATAATATTAAATAGATGGATAATATTAATTACAAATACTAAATATTAATAAAATGCATAAACTGCAAGGCATCTTTTAGTATCTTGATCACGAGTTGAATGCCAGTCGGCACACGGGGATGCTTAATGTACATGCCCGCCCGGGGGTTGATAGGTACACGCCACTAGTAGCACCGGCTGAGGGAGACTCCCTTGGCCTGCACCATCCCTTCCGGAGCTCAGTTCATCCCTTGCTCTCGCGACGGGGTGACGCTACGCCGCTACGAGGCGCCTCTACGACTGACGAACACTTTTTGAAGATAATTCATTCCTTTGCTAAAGTGTCTGTGGTTTACTAATGTGCATCGGGAGGGAAGGGATTTGCCTCATTTAATGGTATGTGTTTTAAGTGATTTATATACTTTTTTACCAACGGCTTATTTACTAAATAAACCGTTCTCATATTATATATATGTCTATATATATTATTATAAAATTTTATTGACAATCTTATTTATGAATAATTTCTTTGTCATTTTTATTAATATGAAAAAAATAATAAAACATATTTAGTACTTATATCAGTACCGGTTTTTTTCATAGCGTGCATTATAATCTGGTGAAACCTTTAAAGTGATAATAATGTGCTTTTTATATTAATTCTAAGCTACTAATATTTTTCAAAATTTGTAGCTATATGCTAGATTTTATGATATAATAAAGAATTTTTCAGAGGAAGAGAGAAACGTTACCGGCCAAAACTCATGGAAAAGTACAAAATTCAAACAATTCAAATTTACTAGTAATTATATTTAATATCAGTGATGCACAACCATTGTGGGAGAGGAACCAGATTAATTCTCAGATAGTTCAAAGGCCGCACGGGTAGAAGTGATTTAGTAATCAATATTTTTAGTGTGTAAAAAAATTTTTATATTTTATTATTTTATATTGTTCTTCCTTTGTCCGTAAAAAATCTGAAGAGAAAAATTGATTGATATTTTTCATAGAGGGCCGCATGTAATGTCATTGAGGACCACAGGTATTCACCGCTTAATATTCTTCATTTTAGATCTTTTATAATACAACAGGAATAAATATTATAGGCGTCTCAAAGCTAAAACCGATATGTCCAAGTTTGTTAGCAGCATTTTCACGCTTAAATAATTTTCAAATATTATGAGTACAATGGCTCAATAAAATAAAATTGGACATCAACATTTCCGTGTGATTTTCATTTTTTGTTACCTCTTTTTTCGTCTGATTCTGTTAGTTTCTGCAAGTAATGTATTATAACACATTGTGTGAAATGTATTGATTGAGTAGGCATTTACTCTATTATAATACGGTAAGAAAAATAACAATGTATTTTAGTTCTACATAAATTATTTTATATATTTGTTGATAGCTATTATCTTAATGAACAAATCACAATTAACATATCTCCACTTCTTAAGCCATTAATAAACCATTTTAAAGCCATTTTAAATTTCAAATTGCATTAGTGGAGATATGTTAATTGTGATTTGTTCATTAAGATAATAGCTATCAACAAATATATAAAATAATTTATGTAGAACTAAAATACATTTTTATTTTTCTTACCATATTATGTGAAATGACTTTAAAAGATATTAAAGTTATTTTTTAGGATTTTGTCAAAATGAAGACTTAATTGAAGTGTTTGGCTTAACTAATTACATCATTAATTTTGACTAAAGGTGCTTGATGGAGTTTTGATATCAAATTTGAAACGTTTGAATTTTATACATTTCTATGATCTTTGTCGCTAACGACCCGGGTTTCACCTTTAAGCATCTTCAGGCATTTAAAAGTGCACGAATAAACTTGAACTGACATTTATATGATCAGCCTCAGTACGTGAAAATTATGTGCATAATTTTACCGTTTATTTTTGTGAAAGTAGTCATCCCTTATCCAATCTGATACACGTTTTATATTGAATCAATTCCGTCTGGCCCGAAATACTTTTTTTAAAGATTGTATTAAAATAAATTGAAAAAAATGAATACGAAGCACTGCTTAAGTTCGCCCCGAGAACAAAACTTTTAAAGATTTCAAAATGTGCGTAGATAGAAAGATGTTTTTTTGATAATGGAAGATTTTACACTTCGGGTCCTTGGTCGAGTTTCGAAAGTTTAAATCTCACTCTGGACAGTTTTATTTTACAAACAAATTTGTGTCTTTAAATGTTGTCAAAGAATACCTCGCACACCCATCTAAAAGCGATCAGTAAACCATTAGCCCATCCAAATACCAACCTTCATATATTATTTTAAGCAATATCAATTCATGGCAGTAAAATAATATATATATTTAGTCATATTTAAAAATTTTTAACCGTTTATACTGCCAGGGCCACGGCGTGAAGGCACGCAAACGCCACTACGATTTTATTTATAAATAAATATCGAATTTTTAAATGAAACCTAATGCAGACACATCTTTTCAAGGCAATGTGATTGTTTAAATATTGATATGTTTAGCCGTTTTTTTAAAGGTTAAGTTAACAAATTTCACAAGGGCTTGCACCTTATTGTCGTAAATATCCCTCGAAACATTTTTTAAATCCCACACTTTTGATATTTTTTTTTCACTTGTCTTTGAAAACCAAAAATAAGTTGGGTATGTTACGTGGCATGTTCATGGAAAATTGATGCTTGAAATGGTGGCATGTAGCAAAAATCCATGTTATTGGCTTGGCGTTTAAAGGGTTTTAACCATAGATTACAATAAATAATAACACATTTTTAATACTTATTCCACACAAGATTCATTAAGATCAGAACCATTTTCGCTCATAATCAAAATGAATCACATCACTGAACTTCAGGTTGATAATGATCGCAATGGGCGAAACTGGTCCTGATCTCAATAAATCTAATGTGGGATAAGTACTTAATTATTAATTTTTCCTTCCGGGTAGGTGAGACAGTCGACCACCACTGCCACTTTATCTTAATTGTAGTGACACAATATGCAAACTTTTGGTATTCTTAAATGAATGAAATCGCAATTAAATAAAAAAAAAATCCGATTATTATTGGCTGAAAACTCTTTATATCGTCGCTACAAATTTCCAGGATTAAAACTTCACTGCCCATACGCGATCAGATATCTAAGGCGTAGATAATTGTTTGCGCTCAAAGTTGTGATTACGCCAGTATATCATAAACATCAACGCAAACAGGTTGTCTCTTTCATGCATGACTTAAAATAAAAATGATTATAGAAAAACTATCTATATTTTAATATATTATTTTAAGAATAATCACATTTTTTTAATGCAATCTTTGCCAATAAAGCCATAGCACTGGGATATTTTAAGACCTTTCTTTGAATCACGCGTTATTTTTCAGGGACCGTGTTTCGAAAGTTTATATATAATATATTGATTACTAAAGTTTTTTGTTGATTTTTTTGATTTTGAGTGCATTAAGTTTTTAGTTATACCAAAAGCAAAATCTAACTGCTTTCAAGTATTGCACGATAAACCTGGCAGAGAATTTCACGATTTTTTATCATTACAAATGAAAAATGACCTGGAAAAAACATGAACAGTATTACATAACGTAAAGGCATTTATATAACCATACAAAACATCAGAAGTTTATGGTATAGGAGAATTAAAAATGAATCGAGCTTTTAAGCTCTACTTTTAATTAGCAATAAATATTTAAAAAATGTGTATTTTATAATTAGTACACAGGTGGGTTTGTTATGATATATTATTACGGTAGGCTGTATTTAATTATTTTTTCAAGTATACCGTTAAAGAGAATACGGACTAATTAAATGTTGTTATTAACACACTGAAAATTGTTTTTCATTTTAAACTGAAAGGAATAACTGTATTCAGTTATTTATCAAAGCTTTTTTAGCTTTTACCTCTTATTTAATGCTGATATTTTCATGAAATTGTTCTCAGAAACGATTGAAAAAATAATATGTAATAATAAAAACAGGCTTCTCGGAAAAAAAACTATTCCGCTTTAATTGGGTAGAATTTTTGAATAAATGTTGTATTCAAGGAAAAAATATTATTCAACGAGACGTTATTTGAAAATTATCATTCAAAAATTAAATATGTGATTTTTCCAATTATAATTGCTCCCAAATGTGTGGTATATGAACCTATGAATATGAATCAGATACCTTTTTCAATCGCCATTTTTTAGTCTCATCAAAAGAAAAACGTAACATACTTCTGCTCTTGACACTGTTTTGAGATATGAGCGTTTGAAGTTTTGATTGATTAAAATTCACTTGACACTAGAAGCATGTAAAAATGTTTTAAATTACTTATTTTAAGCATATTTTTTAACAACTCTTGCTGAGAAATAATGATCTTAAAGATCTTATGATGGGCATAATGATGAAAATCTTAGAACTTTGTCAAATAAATTTAGTAAAAAAAAGTGTGCAGATGCAGTGCAACTCCGGGATTCTGCTAACTCCGTTATTCAACCTTAGATAATTCTGACAAAAATGTCAAAAAGAACCATTTCAAAGTAATACTAGTAGTACATAGACTTGTTGTCGACATAATTAAGTACGAAATACACGTGTCTTTCATTGAGTAAGACTTAAGCCCTGGAGCTTTGCAACTGAGCCACAGGGCTGAATCCTCCCCTACAGTATGTAAATTATCTAGTATAATTGGCAGACTACTACTGCTGTAAAGTTTTCGACATAGCCTTAATATTTGGCACCACATAAGGCAGTTTTTTTAACGAACAGCTTTGGCATCCGTATTTTCTTTGCCCCAGTTACATATAATATTAACGACAAATTATTTCTTTACATATTCTTATTCGAAATCTTTTTCCATTAGACAAAAGTTTTTTTCTAAAGGGTCTTTTTATAAGGACGCTTAGTTTTGAAATGTAAATAAAACAAGTTGTTTGTGAGATTTCGACTAAATTTTAATTTCATTTGTAAGTATATTTTACGGCATTAAATATGGAATATAGCATCAAATGTCTGCCAATATCCATTCATTATAAAATGGGCCATGTCGCTAAAGTTGACTTTTTTGACAAATTTGGGTAAACTTCCAACTGCTCCAGAACCCAATCAGGCGTTGTCTGCAGTCGTTTACCTGAAGTTCCTCGGTTAGTTGGATTTTATACGGGTGCAGACATAAGGCCCGATTCAAAATTCGCCAAGTTGAAGTCGCAGAAAAGCCAAGTTCTTGTGAACAACGAGAAATAAGCTGCCTTGGGTTTTCCTGTACACTTTCACACACAGCAGCAATGTTTTCACCAGATATTGTATTTTGATGACGAACAGGTAGGTAGGTGTTGGCCGATTATTTACCAAACTGGTTGACTCAAATTTGGCCACTAAACAATGAATAATCTACTCAGCAGGACAAAGTAACATATTTTGAGCGTCCCTATATATGATTTTATTGCCTTACCAAGTACATCCATCCCTTGCTTAACACGATTCTCGCTTAGCACGGTATCAGTAGAAAAAAATGGTTTACGACGTTTTGTAGAATTTTAGAATTTGCGAGAAATGCATTTCCTAAATAATGATCCAGATATGGATCAAGCTATGAAATTTTAACGAGAAATAAACAATGCGTTGCCAGATACATTTGAAAAGATTTACAAGAATATCAAAAAGATAAAAAGATCACAAATCGCCGATTTTTTTATACGATGACGGAACATAACAAAAAATGTAATTGAAAGTAGTAATGATGATGACATTCAGCCAATAAAAAGGAAGAAAATTAACATATCTTCTAGTAATAGTGACATTGAAAAACATATTTTATCCGTGTTCATAATATTTCAATAAAATTTTCAGAAGTTCTAAATACCTATTTTTTTCTTAATATTTCTAAAAAAGGATGTTTCCTCTCTTTTTCATACATTTTTTAGTCTCGCTTAACACGGTGATCTAACAGAACCTATCTTCCGTGTTAAGCGGGGGATGGGTGTTAATGAAAATGCTCCTTCGCTGAATATACATAGCATGTCCTGGTAGACTTTAGTGCATGGTTCAAAATCAGTCCCGTGCAGATCTGCTCGGGCCATGAATGTGAGTGGTAAATTTATTTTTCCAAATCGATAGCGTTGTGAAAATGGTCATGAAACATTGGCTGCATATATACAACGGGTGATGGTGGGAAAAACCAACTTGTATGTCCTGGTAGATTCTTTTACAAAGGATTTCTATTTGATGGAGCTTTAAGTTCTAAGGAACGTTAGTGTCACAGTTATTCTCGTCTACTTAATCTCTGAGTAAAGTTTTCATTTTCAATAAACATTCCCTTCTCATCGTTACTGACAGCAGTGCGCGATCACTTAAGTGGTGAGCAATCCATAGTGAAGCCAGTTCAAGAGGTCAGCTTACTTATCTATGGAGAATCATCGAGGAGAATGGTTCTCGGTCTAAATAGATTCTCAAATGCGTAATAATTATGCAGGTAGATCGTTGAGTTATAACTATAGCTGATTAGTTTATGAACTTTTGAGAGATTTCAGGAAAAAACTCGTTAATAGTAGATATTCTTAAATCTCTGTTCCTGATCGTTAAGATAAGTGCTTTACATAGTTTTAAATAAATAAAACACATTTTCAATTTCTACTTCTGCATATATTCTGATTGCGGTTTCATTCATCGCTTGCATTATCAACTGCTGATGAAATAAGGTTTTAATCTATACAGAACGGTAACCAGTACATCATTGAGTGCCGTAAAACGGGGTGAATAGAGATGCGGGGTGAATAGAGACAAAACAAGGATTGAACTTTAGCACAACTTCAAGTATCCATTTTTAATTAAATTTCTATGTACAATTCTATACAATGACCATAATACTATATCTCGAATGACAAAAACCAAACCAACTAAATGATTGGCCAAAATTGAAACAAACGTGTTTAAGTTCGATGCTTGCGCATCCGTACTTTTTGAACCCTTATAAACATCTCTTTTATTGACGAAAATTAAATTAAACAAGGTTTTTTTAGTTAATAAGTACCGTAAAACGGGCTGACTGGAGACTTATATATAATAGAAGTTCATATACTCAAATCATTATAATCTGATTTTTTGTCTCTATTCACCTGAAAAGTCTCTATTCACCCTCTCTCGTCTCTATTCACCCCAATTCAATGTGAATAGAGAAATCAAACAAAATTGTCTGTGTTTTAATAACGATAGTGAATATTTGAAAAAATATTGTCATTAATGTGTTGTAGGATCATAAAAACACGTTCCAAGCCATTAATATTTGAATTATGTGGCGTAGGTGTGAAGATACATAGTCGTGAAGGGTAAAAAGTTTCTCTATTCACCCCATTTTACTGTACCACAAAGGGTGCATATGTTTTCTTACCGTCAAAACAAATAGCCACCAAGGCACACATATAATGTCCAAGTGTATGCAAAATATACAGCGATGCTATCTCACACCTTTGTTAACCAAATATGATCGCCGCGTTTCAAGCAAGGTGCCTTGTTAGTAATTGATAAGACCCTATAACCTAGCTGCTATGATTTAACAAACACGAGTTTCTGGAAACCTCTACCCGATTTGATGTAGTGGATCCAATATTGTCTGGCAATTTGGTAGGGTTAATTGATATACACTATAGTTTAGTATTAATCAAACGATATTTAAGTAATTGGCAAAGATTATCTTCAATGGAAAATAATATTGTGAAATAGGTGGGATTGCAAATTGTTTCTACAATGTAAGGTTTCTAATTAGTACGTCGCACACTCATAATTAATATTCTTCATGATCAATTAACGTATTTGGTTAATTGCTTGACTTGCCCACTATTTATATTAAACGTATAATAAGTAGCTTAAATGCCGTATATCAAAACTACTATTAATTATACAAAATGACAAGTCAACGATTATTAAATGCCGTATGTTTTATTTGTTTTAACCATCCGATTCTATAAGCGTCAACACTTGTTCTTATACTTTCGATCCCTAGTTTCATATAATTCAAAATGTGGTTGAGCGTCCAACTAACAAACAGTTCTTGTAGAGACGAAAAATAAGATATCTCCATAAGGAGGCTAAATTTTTATTGAGAGCATTCGTAGATCTAAAGAGTTTTGTTAAATTAACTAATTCTTTCTATTTTATATAAATATTACCCCCTATAAGCGTAGAGATTTGGAATACGTTATAGGAACAAAACACTTATACAATTTTTGAGGTTTGGCTTTTATTATTTTATTTTTTGAATTGCCCGAAAACCGAAAAAAAAGAAACTCTTTAAAAAAAAATACATGACATTGCGAATTCAATGGACAAAACAACTAGGGATTCCAATCCCGGGATCCCGGATCCCGAAATCCCGGGATCCCGCCGTTTTTAAATACCTGATGAGTCCCGGGATCAGAAAACACAATCCCGAAATTTCGGGATTAACTGATTTATCAAGCACGATCGAATTATTTAAACATATTTTGTGGAACGTGTCACACAAACGCGTATGTTGCATCAGATTACTCCCACCAGTCCCACCTCTAGGACCAGATGTCTGTAATCGCGTTTCGCAAAGATTTATTAATTTCTCTACAAAAACATGTTGAAAAACGAAGCCGAACAGATTTAACTGATACACTAAAATATTTATTTAATCCTTCATCATTCAATGACAACAAAACAACTCGTAAAACTATAAAAGAAACTATTCAAAAACTTATTGAAAGATTAAATGAAGAAGAAGATCAAGATATGATCGAAATATCAGAGCCACTAGAAAAGTCATCAATCGAAATTACTTCAATGCAGTCATCCCACCCAATTGAACAAGAAACAATGAAACAACAGTTACAGGATGAAATCGCAATAAGCTTGATGACATGCGAACCAAAAATTCAAAATTGCACAAGGCTTATGTCCGTTATAAACCAAGAGATGATGTTATTTGATAATGGAGGCTCACGTGGTCATCACCTCGAACTGGCATATCAATATTTGATGACTATACCCCCAACAAGTGTAGAGGCTGAACGTGCTTTTTCAGCAGTAGGCTGTTTGGGAAAAAAAAATAGATCTAGGCTAAATGATGAAACGCTTGATGCTTTGTTATTACTACGTGCGTTTTTTTCAATTAATTTTGTCACTTTTTTATTTATATTATTTCCCATTTTAACCCTAAAGTTTAACCCCTATTTAAGTCTAAAATTATACGTACATTATACATTGAACAATAAATATATTATTCATTTTAAGCTATTTTTATCGATAAAATAACATAGCTGATATTAAATAAATAAGAAAAATATCCCAGATCCTGGGACTGATCCCGGGATCCCGGGACCAACTTATTGCAATCCCGAAATCCCGGGATCAAAATTTTGGCCCGGGATTGGAATCCCTAAAAACAACTACTATATTATAAAATTTATAGTTTAATATATTTATGAAAGACAAAAAGGCTACGCTACAGGGGGAGATCGCTAGAAGGGGAGCTGCCGTATGTATGCCGGGTATGATATAGTAAGGTTAATTATAACTGCAATTTTAGCACGTTTGAATGAAATGTTGAGTCTGTGGTCGAGTGTTCGATGTCATTGGCTACAGCCACATAAGCACAGGCTCAAATACCAGTTGTCATAGGCGGATCCACGGGAGGCCATGGGGGCCATGGCCCCCTCCCGAGGAGAATTTATTCCATTCAAAATAGTATAACATTAATTTTCATGATTTTGTTCAGCGTCATCACATCTTTAAACGCACGGTCATCAATACTTCTGTGAAAAAAATCACGTAAAAAAAAGCGGCGCCGTTCAAAAAAATCGCTAAATCGAAATCGAATAAAAAGCGACTATTTTTTAATCATATATTTTTAATGTTTTATTTACATATGTATCATGTTTATTTTTAAATTGAATGGCCACCCCCTGGGACGATTTCTGGATCCGCCATTTTTCAATCGATTAATTCAGTTCTGCCCAAATGCAAAAACAATCCTAAAATACTTAACTCACGAGGTCTAAACAACTGAGCTACAAGCGGTTCCCCTGTGAGAGTTCTGATTGGGTCTCCATCTTTATTATTTTGATCCATTCTGGAATTGGATATAATGTCAAACCAAAGGCTTAATCGAATATTGTAAATCGCCTATTGAATGATAAATGATCCGTAGACGAATAACTTATTATTTTTTATGTCAACTGTCAAACATACCATCAACCAATCAATGTACAGAGATATAAGTTTACGAGCCGGGTCAGATTATACTCTTAAGAGTTCATAAAATGGTTCATTATGCTTTACGATCGGCCTCATTTCTTACCCAAGGCAGCCTTCAATATAACGGATTACGTTTTCATACATAACTATATCCACACGGCGTGCTGGGAGAAGAGCTTTTATTTAATGAAATTTATATGCGTGGCTTATCCACGAATTTAATGTGGAGAAGAAATTAGCTTATTGAAAAAGAAAAAACTAATTGCTTCTGGGATAATAAAATTGGTACAATACTAAAACGTTTTATTTATAACTAGTATTGCTACCCGGCGTCGCTCGGACTAAGCGACTAATAATTATTTAATGTTATATCATTTGACATAATTATATCACAAAATCTAACATCCAAAATAGAGTTAAAATAAAATCACAAACTTTATTTAATTTGATGACAGCACATTAAAATGTCCAAATTCAAGGAAAAAATCTAATTTGCTGTCAAAGAAATGTCAAATAATATCTTCACGTAAATAACAAACATTATTATATTAATAAAAGCCGGGAAAAAGTTGGTAGAAGACTAATTTATTACATTTTGACTAAATGTCTTCGCCGATAAAAATTCAAACATATTTTCTTTCATATTCGTTTTTGTGGCAACTTAATGACCAACAATGCAAAAGGGAATTACATACGCCGTTTCGGTTTTATATATAAGATTGTGTTTAGCTCATTTGAGCTAGGCTATACTAGAGATTTTACGAAATTATACAGTGCTTTTTACACGGCCATTGATATTTATAAAAAAGCTTTTCTCAATCTATATTTACTCATTGAAGACCTCGATAAAAAAAAAAAGATGAAGTTTATAGATTAAAAGTCACTAGCGAAAAAATTCATTGAAAAGTACAAAATATATACGATTCAAATTTAATACAGTGAAACTGTGATTCTACGTTTTTAAAGGGACCGTAAAAATAAACGATTAATGTGGAAAACGATGAATGCGAGAAAGTTTTAAATATGAACTAAAAAAATAAACTTTTGAAAAACTTTTATTAGAATTTCTTATTATACCCATAACATTCATTTTTTAAAAAGTCCTTAACACTACGTTACTTTTTTTGCAGTTTGGCACTTGAATTTAAACAATACCCATAAAATTCGTTTATATTTTTAAAAAATTCATCTATATCTTTGAAGTAGAAAAATATTAACTCTGCTGTAAATGTCATTCCATGGTTCATTGTTGCATTTTTCGCCATCTTCTTCTACAGAGGACACAGACGCTCAGGAATTACCAGAAAAATTATGATAATGAATCGCAAACAGTTGCACACTTGCAGTCTCAGTTGTTTTCTACGAATCGATTGGATGGGGTTGAATGTGCTTCTGAGAAATATTCAACAAAAACGGTCAATCGGGATAATATTTGTGACCATAATTTTAAGATTTTTTAACATTATTTTAATGGGTGTTGCGCCGGGACTACAGAAAATGAAAGGACATCGCGGGAAAGCGGTCAATGCGAGAACGTTAAATTGGGGTTTCACTTTAGTTGAATTTGTAGAGTTGGGATCAAACGCGGGAATAAAGACTAGAAGGTTGCTTTTGCAATCTTTTGCTAATTTTATTTTCAAGTATTTTCTAAAACCAAAAAAGGAGTAACTATTTTTGCAGTTAAGTTCGTAAAAGGTTTCCAAAAAATAAAAGATGACAGTCACATAAAAGCTTGCATAACTATGAAGCTGCAGATATATCTCGACAAAAAACACACAACGCTGCAAAAATTTTGCTTTGATAAACAAATCTTGTGAAGGAAAACATGACAGGAAGATCTCAATGCATTTTTTTTCTTAGATAATATTTAATAACGTTGTCAAGAAGGAGCACGAAAAAAATGTTTTAAAGAATCGTCAAAAATAATATTTACTTTTTGAGAAAGAAAACGCTAAAAGCTGGGATTACTACGTCACCTAAACAGTGCAATATCGTAAGCCTACTTTCAAAAGGTTCTAACTGTCATTTTTTGCAAAAGTTACCTTTTGGTCGGAAATTTTTTCCTAGCCGTATTATAGCATATTCGATAATTTCAGAATCATATAATGTTGAATTATGGAGTAAAAAAGATTTTGAAGTTCATGTGCACACTTTTTCTTCTTTTATCTTTTCTAAATTATTTGATGAAGTTATACGATTGTTACGGTAAGAAAAATAGCAATGTATTTTAATTCTAAATTTCTGTAGAATTAAAATACATTGTTATTTTTCTTACCGTAATATAATGGAGTTCTACCAATAAAATGCCTACTCAATCAATAAAATTATACGATTGTCATTTTTTCATCATAAGATTATTAAGATCATAATTTATCAGTTGAATGATTTGAGTTGTGAAAAAATATGCTTAAAATAAGTAATATGTAAAAATATTTACCTACTCATTGGTAGAAGTGAATTTTATCTTTCGAATAACATAAAAGCAATCCAAACTTAATACGCTTATATCTCAAAATAGAGTCAAGAGCAGTGAGAACCTTTTAAAAGTAAGTTAACGGCATGACAAACACTCAGGGTGTCGTGTTGCACGAAATGCTAGGAACAAACATGTATGCGTTCTTATTGTCGTTGATATTCCATGCGACCAGAGACAATCCTTATATTTATGTTTGCTTTCGAGCCGCATACTGTAGATGCGGCTTTATATCATTTCATTTGCACTATCCCGCAAGAATACATAACAAGAGATTTTATATTGTACGTGCTTTCTTGACGCGTATTCAATATTCTGATCACTGTCAATAAATAATTTGTTTCAACTTTCATATAGAGACAGCTTTTGGCAGAAACTTCGATGAATCCAAAAGTTATGCTTGAAAAATGAATAAGCAAAGAAAAAATTGGAATTCTACATTTCGAAGTGAATGTGAAATTTATTTAGTAAGGAACGTTTAAAATCATAGGTGGTCAACGCGTGGCCCGCAGGCCTTGTTTGGCTTGCACGGGTTTGTTTATGGCCCGTGGAGCTGAAGAATTTTTAAGCTTTGTTATATGCACACAGTGGCTTCTCGTGGATAAAATATCTGGGGGTGCTGCGGTTGATTAAAAATAAAAAAATGTTTATTTGGATTATATTGTACAACTTTTAGCGTCAAAATAATTAAAAATAAATAAACCATGTACTTTACAAGCTATGTATTTCTTTCTTTGCGTAAAACACTTTATAATAAGAAGCCAATTAGAAGAAATAAAGCTCGCACACGTACGTTCGAAACACTGCTAGAAAGACAGTACCAAAGCAAGCTTTTATCGACGAACTCCCCTCTCGCCGCCCCTCCTTCGAAAACTCGAATATATTCCATCGCAAACGGTACTGCTCATATATTATTACCGCAGTGTGTGATAAATGCATCCGTGCGCGGGCGAGCTTAATACACGCTTAAATAATATTGATATTTTCAAATATTATACATAAATTTATGTTCATATATTATAATTTTACATTTTTCTAAATTTGCTTGGTGGTGCTGCAGTATCGCAGTGCGTATGGACGAGCCGCTACTGTATGCACATCAAAATATTTCCATAATGTTTGACTCGTATTTGTAAAAGTATCTCAGCTTTCATGAAAATGTTATCTATTTTCGTGTTAAGGAACGATGAAGTGATTATTTCCCAGCAAAAGAGTACAATATATTCTATCTGCTGATATTACTAGCTCAAAGCAGTCAAATTTATACTCAACCTTTTTAACTATTTACTAACAAAAATAGTAATTCTTCGTTAGGTTTTGCAAATTTATAAAAAAATATTGTAAAGATTATGTCACGGCAAGCAATCTTGTTTCCAAAATTTGGCCCGGTTGCCAAAAAGATTGGGCATATATGCGAAAAATTTATGAAACATTTCAACGAAATTAATTTAAAAAAAAACTAGTTGCATTGTAATTTGTTTACATCTTTTTTGAGAGATTAAGAAATTAAAAATGGGACAAAGAATGAACAGTTTGTAAGTCTCTATTGTTTGATCTTTAATTTTAGTTTTTATGGTCGAATGTGTATGTCATTACATCACAGAAAAACCGTGAATTGCTGGGTATATCATTTTTTTCTCTAACTGGGAATCGAATCCGAACCAAGAACTTTGAACATTCGACTGCATGATTGGAAACATTATAACACTACTGAAATAAGCCGTTCTTTAATCTGTCAACTGCTAGTTTCTTATATGATGAGACGCCTGATTTTGGTATGTTGCAAAATGGTATTCAAAAATAAATAGAGTTAAGACTATCACATACATGATTTTTTTGGCATGTATTTAATGGGTCAGTAACTAATTCAAGTTTTGGCCAGTTAAATAAATAAATGGTCAGTTAAAAATCAAAATGGTCAGTTAATATTATAAACGGTCAGTTGTCATTGTATCAGTGCGATGTGGTCAGTTATTAAATAAAATGGTTAGTTATTTATTAAAAACGGTTTGTTTTTAATTTAGAGTTTTAGTTTGACAGCTTGTGAATTTTATCAAATATTACGACCATAGAGGCAAATTTATGACATGTTCTATGAAAAATTACCGCATGAAATGAACTAATTTCTTAAGTTCAGGTATTTGGAAGCAAATACATTTATTATTTTTTAACTGACCATTTATTATTTTAACTGACCATTTATTATTTTTAACTGACCGTTTTAAGTATTTATTACTGACCGTTTTAAGAATTTATAACTGACCATTTATCGAATTAAAAACTGACCAAATAATTACTAGTCGATTTTTTTTATTCAAATATGTATGCATTATTTGATCTGATAGCCTTCTTATGTGTATTTAACACAGATACTGATGAATGAAACACTAAGATTAGTTGTTGGAATATTTGTAAATCGGTTCAACAGGGAAGAGGTTAAGTCTTACTTTATAAACCCGTTTCAATATTAATTTGAAATATTTCGGGAGCTACGACCTTTAGAATGAAGGTAAAGATATTAATATTTATATAATTCAAACCGGTTCAAGAATAGAGAATTGAATTGCTCAAATCATGAACTTCATGTTTTAATAATAACCGAACCGAGAGAATGTCGAGAGCAAATATCCGGGCTGCTCCGCTAGTCCGCATAATCTTTCAGTGGTCGATGAATTAGACTGTCGAGGGCTGAGGTCGGCGTAGTGTTCGTAGAGAATGCAAGTGCTACGACGGTATATACTACTTGTCCGCCCCTACTAGCCTGGGAATCGTGAATATGTGAACGCAATGCACGTCAGTTATGTATTTTCGAGTGGTTAGTGCATAATTGCGGTTCTAGTGTGGCTGCATTTTAAACAGCTGATCAAGAGTTGATAATTGGATTTTTATGATATATAATATTTAACCATTTCGATGCGGTAAAGTGTGAGTATGGTGGCACTCGACAGGCTGCGATTTATCTAGCGATTAATTTAACGGCAAGCGAATATTATTTGGACATGCATATTAACCCTTTTTTCAGCATGTACATATGGTGTATTGGTGAGAGTTTTAACCAGATGGCTGCCACAAACGTCTTAAGACGCGAACTTTTCCGTGAACTGCACGCCAATCATACAAAAAATGACGTCTTTGGACGCTCGCTTTAAGCGGGATTTTAGTAACTAAAATCAATTGTAACTGATGAGTCATAAATATTTTAATTTTTTTATTATGGATAAATGATAAAAACGTTTAAAAATGATATATTTAGAACGTTTTATTTTTACAATAAAATTCGTAGCGTGCGAGGTACCGCCATACATGCACATGCTATCAGTTAAAAGATTAATCTTGTGGTCAAATCACTCAAGGCTCAAGTCCTGGTGAGGTAAATATGAATATTTTTAAAATTTATAGTTAAAGTCATAAGCGTAGTAGTCAGTATTTTTCTCCTCAAGCTAATTTTTTAATTAAAAAAAAATTAACGTATCTGACTGATTGGTTCCAATGGATTTTTTTTATTTTTCATATATTTATTTTCAACAACTGACAGTATCTTCAAGTAGTAAAAATAAAATTTGTGTGGCGAAATGTTTGTTTTTGTAATATTTACTCATAATAAGTTCTACAAAAAGAAAATCCAGTCATAGCATTGGTATATTTAAACATAAATGCATATCTACATATTTTTAAATCCATACCACTCCCAATGTGGAGCATATGTCCTCTCGCTAAAAGAATCTCTACATACTTTTTTCGACGAAATCTGCTTGCTACATAGACGCATTGAATATCTTTCGTATGAAAGTCTATGGAAATAGAAACGGATAAACAATCAATATGTACCTTTTTCTTGTAGTGACGCTGCTTAAAGTCATAAAAAACACGCATTGCTTAAAAGCTGTACTGTTTAACCCCTTCTCGGGCACGCCCGAGTATACTCGGGTATTGGAAGTCGCCAAAAACGGACATCACGAGATAACTCGGGAAAACTTCATACGAAAATTACGAATTTGATCTAGTCCAAGCAAGGGCTGGACACAGACTAACAGATAAAACATATTTTATCACACATTTGTGTTTGTATTTTGCATTTTCAAATGTGTACATATGTGAATATGTTAAATCAATTGGACCGGCAAGTGGTTAGTGACGATTTTCTCTAATTGGTTAAAATATTCATGACAGTACCATGAACGTTCACAAAATATTACATCAGCAGTGTTTTATCACGAAAGATAACTGTAAGCTACCAAACCCATCATATGATGACGGTAAGAAAAAAGAATGGAATCAGGAAGATACGACGATTTTAATGAACAAATAATTTTGCCAAATTAATATTGTTAAACGTATATCAAAAATCTATTTACAAAGTTACCGTTCCGCGATTCGGAAACAAGAACATACAGCGGAAGGAAAAGGGTTAAGCTTTGGAAATAAATTATACTTTAAATTTGTTGTTATATTATGCTCATCTTACTACACTTAAAAATATTAAATATGTACTAAAGCGATATTTACGACACTCTATAAAAGAAAAGAAAAAACCTCTCGCCTACGGAGTGGAATTATTCTGCATAAAGTTGACAGATGAGAAGCGCTAAAGCTGGCCATTAGTCATAATTAGAACCGGTTTATTCTGTGCTGGTCTTAATATCGCCCACAGATAGATAAAAACATGGAGGTTTTTTCGTATTATTTTTGAAACGAAAAATAAATGGCATGGAAATTTTTATATAAAACGAATGAATTGCTTCTAAGCACTGCTTAACTGGTTGTTAAGAAAATTGTTCGTTTATTTATAGTTAATAATTTCTGCGGTTTTTACACAATATAACAGCATAATATAAACAAAAAGGATTGTCTGACAGCGTGTTTCTTGATTATGAAGCACGAGTTAACATAATGAGGGGTGTAAAATCACCTCTAACCATATATTATCATTTTTGAGATAATTATTGATTAATGATCCGGTTCTTAGGTTCTATGCCTGCAATCTTCAAAAAAAAATAGTCAATTCCGTTCGGAATCGCGACGCTGGGAACGAAATCGTGACCGTCGTGACCGTTGAACTGACGGATGTCAGTTCAAGTCCATCCGTGCACTTGGAATGCCTGAAGATGCCGGAAGGCGAAACCCGGGTCGTTAGTGACAAATCTCATGGAAAAGTACAAAATTCAAACAATTCAAATTTGATATTGAAATTTCATCAAGCACCCTCAGTCGAAATACTTAAGTATTGGAAACGTGTTTTAATGTTTAAACACATTTTAGTTGATATTTTCGATGGTTTCGGCGGTAACTTTGTGGAAGTTCATTTTAATATAAAATTTTATATTACTTTTTAGTTGAATTAAGTGAATTCTAATTCAATGAATTTAAAAATATTCACAGCATTATATTTTAATATACATTACCATTTGCATTTCTATTCAATATCCACAGTAAACTCAGCAATTGCAATTAATTAAATTGAAGTAAAAATTATATAACGAATGTCAAATTTGTGCTTCCATGCATAAACCATTATTAGATGCATTGATTGATTGAATTGGTGTTTACTTGGTAGAACTCTATTATGACACGA
The DNA here is from genome assembly GCA_028554975.1 of Himalopsyche kuldschensis. Classification (NCBI taxonomy): domain Eukaryota; kingdom Metazoa; phylum Arthropoda; class Insecta; order Trichoptera; family Rhyacophilidae; genus Himalopsyche; species Himalopsyche kuldschensis. Next base: position 8,725,457 of record JAHFWI010000005.1, read on the forward strand.
TGAACAAATAGCAAAGTAGTTTTGCTCAACAAAAAATATAAGTATACAATTTAAAATGAATTTCCACAAAGTTACCGCCGAACCCATTGAAAGTAAAAAAATATCAGATGTATAGTCAATTGCTCTTTCGGCTTACGCCGTCGTCAGAACTATGTTTACACATATCTTTATTTATCTATATTTAATGGTGTAGACAAGGTACACAAGACATCTTCTTCTGTGTTCCACCATCTTAGTTTTATATGGTAATAATAAGTTATTAAATGTGACAAGCTAATCTTTAAAAAGTAGCTGATATGTTTATGTTCATTAAGTGTTCTTCACAGTCTGGTACGATTCTTTTAGGATGGCCTAGAATCCTAGATATAACGTCTCAAAAGAAGACACATTTCAAAAATATCGGTAGAATTTTTACGATAAAGTTACCACACATATAGCTGATATCTGAGAATTTTCTTTCTAAGCCTCACATGCCACATAGAATGTTATTATGTTATCTGTACTCAAGACGTATCAAAAAGGCCGTGAGATGTCATATATACACATAATATTATGGCAAGAATTCTGTTGACATTTTCCGCATTTTATTAAAGTGAATATCATCGGAAGCTTTACACGGAAAACGTAAGATGTCACTGGAGTCGCTTCGACGACATGTCACGTCCGTCGATCAATCAAAATCTACCTCATCGCACATCATGTTTTCATTTTTACCCCCGCACAACATACATATTTTTGACTTTTTTCATCAACATTGATGCCACTGCAATGACACAGTTTGGAGTGTATATTTCACAAAGTAATACTGAATCCAAATTTGATTCGTTAGAATTTTGACTCTTCCATAAGTTTTGTCTATAATGTATTTATATATTTATTGGAAAAAATCAACATAATTCATAGCATTACAGCTGACTAAAAAATTCAATAAAAATATCACTAAACCTTTTTTTTTTAAACCATGACCGCTCCCAACTTGGAGCATATGGACTCCTCAGAGTTTATCTTAATATATATTTTTCAACAAGAACTGCTTGTTGCTCAACCTTTCTTTTTTTCGAAGAGAGTAGGGGATAGAAAGGATACGAGAACTCGGACAGGACTAGTGGTCAGCTAATCGCTATGCGTCGCTCTCGCTATTCGCTCTTTGGGATAGGAAAGGTGGAAATGGATTTTCAACAACACAAATACCCATGCCTTTGAACAGATTTATCGACTGTAAAAATCCGCTCGTACCAGAAATCGAGCCCGGGCCGTCCGGCACTCAAGCCAACAACGTTGACACTGCGCCACGAACCGGACATAACTATTAAACAAAATTAAAAAAAAAGAAACAGAACAGAAACATATTAGTTATATAAAAAAAACAAGGCACCAAGCTCACTGTCGAAGATGTCCACATCAACAGGCAGTGCATTCATCAGACGAACAGCCCGACCAAAAGACCTACGCGACGAACAAGTTGTAATCGATCTTCGAGCTTCAAGAGAATGAAACAAAGGCATTCTTAAAAGAAACTTAGTTCGTTAATATGTACTTCATTAAAGACAGTAATGACCCGGGTTTCGCCTTTCGGAATCTTCAGACATTATAAGTGCACGAATAAACTTGAATTGATGGAAACGTTCAAATTTGACCGTCAGTCGAAATCCTCAATTTATACTTGATGTGTTTGTTGTTCATTTCAAAGCTATTTCTTGTATCACTAAACTTTACTTTATTGATTGAATTGGTATTAACCTGGTAGAACTCCACTATAAAATGGTGAATAGATTAAAGCATATATCCATCACCGTTGCTCAGACCATTACAGAAGGCTAATGCAATTTTAACTTAATCAACTAAATTGACGTTCATTCCCACTCAATAAGTCTAGATTTACTCACATTTAATACTACCTTTATTTTTCAAAATAAAAATACGATGTTAGAATAGATGAGAAGATGTTTTGTGTACCTCTTCTACGCCAGTATATCTATACAAGAATAAACGTTTTTCTGACGAGAGCGTAAGCCAAAATAGTAATCAAATATAAATCTTATATATAAAACCGAAACGGGGGATGTATGTCTGTAATTCCCTTTTGCATTGTTGTTGCAAGTTCAAACAAACGAATTGATTTCGCTCGCGAAAGTTTCGACGGTAAATTTGTTTCGTTATCAATGTGTGTGTAGAGACTCCAATTACTCGAGTATCGAGTAGTACATATATAAAACCGAAACGGCGTATGTATGTCTGTGGGTCTGTAATTCCTTTTGCATTGTTGGTCATTATGTTGCCATAAAAACGAATATGAAAGAAAATATGTTTGAATTTTTTATCGGTGAAGACATTTAGTCAAAATGTAATAAATTAGTCTTCTACTGAACTTTTCCCGGCTTTTATTATTAAAAATAATGTTTATTATTTACGTGAAGGTATTATTTGACAGCAAATTAGATTTATTCCTTGAATTTGGACATTTTAATGGGCGAGAATGGGGCTATCAATATATGAAAGGGGCTGTGAAATGTCAATGCCAGTCTGAAATGTTCATTTTAATTGACCTAGACTTTTGAATTTTGAAAAAAGTTGTTTCAACTTGGCCCGTCTGAATTTACGCGCCGAGCTGAACATAACCCCAAACTGGTCCGGTAGTAATATATAATTTTAAATTAAAAATTAGTATAATTCAGATTTTTTCCGACACTTGAGTCCGAAACCGTTCGACGTTTAAATTGTTGAGTTTTTCTCTAGATTAAAAACTCCATTTCGTTAAGATGGTATTACATATAGTGAAAGAATACAATAATTGGAAAAAATGAAAATCCTTTATCATTCAACATGATGCGTATAATATTGGTAAGAATTAACGTTCGTAAAATGAATATGACATTAAAAAAATGAAAACAAAATTTGAATGCTTATTTTTAATCTAATCTTCTTCTGTCATCTACGCCGCAATATGTCTGACATAATTTACCAAATAATTTTGTATTATGTGTGACTTAACTTTTTCCATGTCACAACTTCTTGACAGTTTCAAGCTGAAATGTTTTTAACCCGTTATATGCTGGTATGTATAAGAACGGTCGTGCACCAAGGGCCGCGATTTTCTTTAAGAAAATAGTGACGGATTTCGGTTATACAAGAAAGTTCTCTTTAAAATCGATAATACATTGATAATAATACAAAATATTTCAATTGTATGAATAGGACTGTGATTCTAAGATATATCACTATGTGTATACAATCTATTAATTATAAAATCGTCGACGTTGTTCAGTATTAATTATACCAAGACCGCTCACAACTTGCAGATTTTATCTCAACAAATGTATTTCTACGAGAACTGTTTGTTTCTTAGTTGCAAAACCTATCTTTTTCGAAAAGAGCAGAAACGGAAAAGATACGAAGACTAGGGCAGGACTAGTGGTTAGCTAATCATTGTCACTATGCGTCACTTTTTAAGATCGGAAAGATGGGAAAGGATTTTTAGCAACATAAGAACTCAACGCCTATGAGGAGAATCGATTTGAGCCCGGATGGTCCAACACGGTAGCCAACAACGTTTACCACTGCGCTATGGACCGGCGCAAAGTTGCCCAGTATTGGTATATTGGACCGTATATTACGCGAATTTTATATGGCCGGCACTGCGCTCACGGAATTGTATACCGTATATATACGATTCTGGCATACAACCGGTTAAAACAGTCATACTATTTCAAATGTATCTAAATTACAGAAGATTATGCGTGATGCAATATTAGAGCTTGACATATCGACACTTTACTTTGAAAAGGTTCTAGCTGCTCTTGACATAGCTGTTTTGAGATATGAGCGTTTGAGGTTTCGATTCGATGAAATTTAAAAATGTTTCAAATTACTTATTTTGAGAATATTTTTTCCCAAGTCTTGCCGAGAAATAATGATCTTAAAGATCTAACGGGTCGTCTTAGCTGGGCGAATCTAGGCGAGGCGTTCCGGCGCGGCTTTGAAAGCGGCAGAGTTTTAAAATATCAAACGGTCCTCGCCCATGCAAGTGTCATACGTAGGCGAAGCGGTCCGGTCAGGACGGCATAAAGTCGCCTCAAGTGCGCACTCATGGCGCACGCGAATCGCTTGAAAATATGAAACGGTCCAAGCTCACCAGAGCGTTAATTGCGTCTGGCCGAGCGATGGCACATAAGACCTTTGATCAACTACGTTTTAAATTGACTGGATTCGCCTAAATTCTCTTGCCGGTTCGCGTCGCTTACCTAAGACACGGGGTTACGATGGAAATAATCATGACAATCTTAGAACTTTTTCAAATAAATTAAGTACAAAAAGGTGTGCAGATGCAGTGCAACTCCGGAATTCAAACATATTATAGAATGCGGTAAATACAAACATTTCCCTCCAAAAGGTCATTAACCTTTTCATAGTAAGGTAACGATATGACAGTGTTTCATAATTGTGAGATCGACCGCTTTGGAAAAAGGTTATCAGAATAACCTTTTATTCCGAAAGGATATGACCAAATTTGTGCAAACGCTTTTACCGATCTGAGTTACGGTGACTTAACTGCGATCAAAACCTTTTACGTTATCTTTTAAATAAACCTTTTGTTTACTGATGCAAAAGTATTATCTTCTATTCATACTTTTCTTTTTACTTATGCACATATAAGACTGAATCACGACCGTTTACTGAGGGAAAAGGGAAAGCGGAAATTATAACTGGAAATAATCTGAATACCATAAATTCTTATATTTCTAAAGTGGCCGTGATAAAAATCAATCATGTATAAGTCAATATCTCTATCTCAATATCTATAAAAATCTCTACACAAATCTTTGTGGCCAAACTCCTCCGAAACGGCTCGACCGATTATTAGGATATTTTTTATGTATATTGGTTAGATATGTGAGAAGGTTTTAAAGTATATTTCATTCCGCTAGGTGAACGATGTTCCCACCAGGACCTATTTTAATATTTCTGACATCTGTCATTTTATTTATGTTGTTGAATCACAGATGGCGCTACGTGCGCTCTGTCGGAAAAAGCGTACGCGAAGAAAAGCAATTTATCTATTTATGTGCGTGTATTACTGTGATCAATAACTGTACGATATTGTTACCACAAACATGTTTCATGGCCCATGCGGTTATCTGAATCGTTTATCGCTGTCACCTTGCATGGCAGATGGAAAATGTACAAAGCATTTTCCTAAACATTTCACCAACGACACGATCACAAATGTCGAGGGATATCTAGGAAACTAAATTCATTTTGAGTATTCATTTTAACATTATATTAAACTGAATTTAATTAAGCTAATAAGTTAACACATCTATTAATTCTGAGGCGGTACGAAGTTCGCCGGGTCAGCTAGTATTTATATAATATATATAGAAAACACGTGAATCTTCACTGTATAGTTTATTTTTCATATAAAATACTTGTAATTAATGCTGAACTTCGTATTTATGTTATTGCGTGTTACATTAAGTACCACCACGTATTGTAAAAAGAAAAAATAGCATATTGAGGTTTTCATTTACGAGCAAAGAATTAGAATCAAAGGCTCTCGATAAAGAGAAAATAAAATCAATAAAGTATGATTTATTATCTACTAGTATTGCTACCCGGCGTCGCTCGGACTAAGCGACCAATAATTATTTAATGTTATATCATTCAACATAATTATATCACAAAATTTAACATCCAAAATAGAGTTAAAATAAAATCACAAACTTTATTTAATTTGATGACAGCCCCGCCCCATTCTCGCACATTAAAACCTCCAAATTCAAGGAAAAAATCTAATTTGCTGTCAAAGAAATGTCCTTCACGTAAATAATAAACATTATTATATTAATAAAAGCCAGGAAAAAGTGGGTAGAAGACTAATTTATTACATTTTGACTAAATGCCTTCGCCGATAAAAATTCAAACATATTTTATTTCATATTCGTTTTTATGGCAACTTGCAACAACAATGCAAAAGGGAATTACAGACCCACATACATACGCCGTTTCGGTTTTATATATAAGATTTATTAAATGCCCCTATTTTGTTTTTTATTTTGTTAATGATCATTCATACTTAATCGATCTTTGATGTAATAGTTTGCATTCCTATTGTCTTCAACATTCTAACTATAGTCTATTTTGTTTAAATTTATTTGCTTAGTTGTAGTACCCATTGTTTGTCATACCTCGTAATTCTTGCTTAACTTTTGTATAAATATCATTGTTTCATGGTATTTCTTATCAGCTGATAATGCTTGCCATGAGCGAATCCGGTCCAGATCCAATAAATTTTATATGGAATAAGTACTAAAAATGAGTTATTACTTGATTTTTGTCTAAAAAAAACTATAAATAAATTGCTATTTTTTCATCGTTTTAACTAGTTTCCCAATATAATTCTGCTGACGAGATTCGCTCAGTTTTGGTTCATGATAAAATAAAATAAGCCTTTTGTTCAGTTTGATTTTGATGAAAAATTTTATCCGTTTCAAACTTACGTTGTAAATTATGTAGTGAACACAATGTGATTTCCGATACTAATAACAGTGATTGATTAACTACACTGACAACATCAACGCTTAGGCTAGAAGTTTGAATTTCATAACAGAACCTTTTTTTAAATACATTCAAAGTCTTGAATCGTCTATAGCAGTGGTCCTTCCGTAAAATTTAACTGTAGCCACATTAGGAACACCAGCGGTCCTACGAAAATGTCTGGTGGCCGCACCAAATTTTTGTGTTGAGTCTTTTTTGTCAAATACACCTCAACATGTACATACATATATATGTGTTTGAGTCGGTGTCGGAGTTGGAGTCGTATTTTTGGTCAATTTCGGAGTCGGAGTCGTGGTTTTGGTAAATGCTGGAGTCGGAGTCGGACTTTTTTAGACCGACTCCACAGCCCTGATAATAACACATTTTTAGTACTTATTCCACGTAAAATTTTTGGATCAGGACCGGTTTCGCTAATGGTGAGTATTGTCATTTGGTCAGTTGACAATGCTCGCCATTAGCGAAACCGGTCCTGATCCAATAAATTTTATGTGGAATAAGTACTAAAAATATTTTATTATTTTTACGGGCAAAATAGATTTGATTCATTTACAAGAATATTCTCGGAAAATAAACAACGCAATTTATAAGGAATAAGAATGGCTGGATAAACCAAAAAAGTAAATTTAATATGCTTTTCATTTACGGCTTTCTATGAGAGGACTCGTCGATACAAATCAAATTGTGAGAGAGATAAATAAAGACAAAACAAATGAACGTGTCGATTTTATGCGTCGCCATGGAGATTTTTGACCTCCGAGTTCTAGGAAGAGCAGAAATTAATTTAGGGTGTTTGCGAAAAGACGGGATGTTGAAGCGTGTTTGTGTGTTTTATTAAGCAGACAAATGTGATGAAATTAATATCGAAAAGATTTTTTTTTTTGTGAAGGAGAAAATAAATATTTATTGTGTATGCCATTATTTACTCCTGATTCAACGAATCGACACCTTACACTGAAAAGGTTCTGACTGCTCTTGATACTGTTTTGAGATATGAGCGTTTGAAATTTCGATTGATTAAAATTCTCTTGTAACAATGAGCAAGTAAAAATGTTACGAATAACTTATTTTAATCATATTTTTTCACAACTCTTGCTGAGAAATAATAATCCAAAAGATCTTACGTATGATGAAAATTTGTAAAATAACTTTGGTAAAAAAAGTGTGCAGATGCAGTGCAACTCTGGAATTCTACTAACTCCGTTATTCGAACACTGATAATTCTGAAATTCATATAAATGATAGAATGCGGTAAATACAAAGTTTCCGACAAAAGACGTCGGTTTAATTCTAACATCGTCTAAGTCAGTTTCCCCTTAGTGTTCAGGAGACAGTTAATACTATATATTTCAACTAAATAAAAAAAATCTTCTAGATCTGGCTGTTTTTAAAATTGAAAAATATGAATGAAACTCAAAAAGCAAACAAATCACTTTCTCGTATTTTTCTCGAAATTTCGGATTTTCAAAGGCGTAGAAAATACTATGCAGACTTGAGGCTCTCGTAGCTAAACGATTGATGGATAGTGAGTTAGGATTTTACTTTATGTTGGTTGTATTCATTGCCGAATAAAAAATCATTTACAGTCAGTTTCCTAACAAACACTAAACAGAAATTTATAAAATTTGGATATTTTATTATAATTACTAACGACATATATAATTCTACATCATAAACTTTTGAACTATTTTAAGCGTGAGCACTGTTTACTGCTTCTTAAATAAGTTTCTTATATGCTTACGACTTACAATGAGAGTTCGCCAATTTCCTCTTGTCAAAGCTGCTTTGTTGTACATGTAAACTTTAACCGTAAATTGTTTCTAGCGAGTTTTATTATGTATAGAATGTGTGACACGGCCAAGGGTAGCCAATTTTTGGAATATTTATGCTACAACTTTATGAAATTCATTTATACAAAAAGTGTAACTGATATTTTACTTTTAATGGCAGCTTTTCCGCATAAAATACAGGGTCTTCCAATTGTGAAAAATTTTGATTAAAAAATTTGCCTTAGTTGCTTATATGGTCACGTCTTTTAAGCTGTGATTTATTTATACATAAAAAAGTATGTTACAACTTTATAAAATTGATTTATACAAACATCGTAATTAATAACACATTTATGGTCATTATCCCAAAATTATTGGGTCAGGACCGGTTTAGCTCATGACGAGCATTATCAACTGTTATAAAATACAACAAAACAGTGATAGTTATACAAAAGTAAAGTAAGAATTACAAGGTATGACAAACAATTGGTATTACAACTAAGCAAATAAATTGAAGCAAAATATACTATAATTTTAATAAACGGACTGAGAATTCTTCCCTGGAATCCACGTCTTATAATGGATTACAGACACTAAGATTTATTTATTAAATACACTTATTTTGATTTTTATTATAATAGCTTGCGTTACGTTACGATAAATTAGAAATCCTTGAAATAAACCGACATAAATTCATTCCATCATGCGATTTATTAAATGATCAGTTAGTCTTCGTTTCTTCTCCTTTGCTATATCTGATTCAATAACCTTTTGTAATTTTATTTCTATAAAAAAAAAATATATATTTTCCTTTGTCTGTTTTAAATTTGTAAGAATTGATATGGCTTCTATTCTGTTAACAGGAAAAAAATACGTTGGCTCATTTGAAGTAATTACCGGGATTCCCATCTAATTATGGCTGACAGACATGCAGATTTATTTTATTAAATGTACTTATTTTTGGGCTTTTACTTTGTTAATGATAAGTCATATTTAATTGATTTATTATGTATTAGTTTGCATTGCTAAGAGGTCTTCAACCTTTTATTTTAAGTCTATTTTTCTTGTTATTTGCTTCATGCATTTGCTTAGTTTTTCTACCAATTTTTTGTTCTTCATACCTTACTTAACTTTTGTATAAATATCACTGTTGTATTGTATTTCTTATCAGTTGACAATGCTCGCTATGAGCGAAACCGGTCCTGATCAAATAAATTTTATGTGGAAAAAGTACTTAAAATGTATTATTATTTTTATTATAATGCTTTTCCACCAAGTATTGACAGTGAACACCTTAAAAGTGATTTTAATTATAATCCATTTTGCTCTTATTTTGCTTAGTTATAATACCAATTGTTTGTCATACCTTGTAAGTCTAACTTTACTTATGTTGATAATGCTCGCTATGAGCGAAACTGGCTCTGATCCAATAAATTGTATGTGGAATATGTACTAAAAATGTTTCATTATAATACTTTTCCACCAAGTTGACAGTGAACACCTTAAAAGTGATATTTTACTTTTAACGCTAGCTTTTCCGCATAAGCGATAGGCTTTTCCAATTGTGAAAAACCTTGCTTTAAAAAAAATACCGTTGTTATTTATAAGTTCATGTCTTTTAAGCTGTGATTTATACATATATAAGCTGTCTGATCCATCATTGTGGCCGTTTAAGGAACTACACTATCCTTTCTCGAATAAGCGTAATATCGACCACACTCTAAAATAACAAAGTATGTAAAGAAGTGAAGTTATGGCGTAGTTCTCTAAACGTATCGGCCATCTTATAGAAGTCACAGTGTGAAAAAAATGATGAAAAATTACTACCAAAATTTAAGATTTCATTTTTTTAAACCCATGTCTGCTCCCAATGTGCAGCATATTCACGACTTGCGGAGTTTATTTTGACATATTTTTTCTACGGCAACAACTTGTTACTCAGCTCTCTTTTCCGAAAAGAGTAGGAATAAAAAGAATATGAAGATCAGGACAGGATTAGTGGTTTTAGTTAGTCGCTGTTACGTTCCATTTATTGGTTCAGATGGGCAGGAGGTGATTTTTAAACAACTGAAAATGCTGCTGGCACTGAGACTAGAACCCGTGAAGTCCAACATAGAAGCCAACGATGTTGATGATTGCACCACGGACCCAAATTCATTATACGATATCATTCTAGCTATTTGGTTATTTTCACGTTAAGAAGTGTGTACAATAAGGTATTTTTATTTTGGCAAAGAAAGAGAATAGATATGGGCCTGTAGTCGATCTCACAGTCTCAATTTCATTGTTATTATTCGATTAATTAATATTTATAATAAAATCTTTACATATTGTTATATTTGTCTACGCCCACTATAAAAGTTATTATCTTACTTTGATTAAAGTTAACATCAGCAAAACATCTTTAGGGTAAAATGAATTAGCACTGTACCTAGATTGAGTGTCAAATCCAATATGTTCAGGCTACCCCATTACTTAAGTTTGCCTGAGGGATTCCTCGGAAGTTTCTACAGAGTCCAAGCTACTCAGGAAAGATTTCCCTTTGAGGTGTTTGAAGAGGATTCTTGGGTGGTGGGTGTGTTCCGTCGTTGTGACGTAGACTAACCACCCCACTTTTACACAAGTTATCATTTTACGAAATTTGTAGCTTTGTGATTCCCGGTCACGTGCCATAAAAAAATCGTAGCAGATGTGTTATTAGGTGTGACACGTGTTTAGGCTCTTTGAAAAGCATCTCTAAGCTCTTCAGGTCTGTAACGTAGGCATTTTTTTTTAAAGACATAATGAGTAACGGTAAAGGCAGTGGGCTATCATTATAACTAGAGACTCCAATTCGAGTATCGAATACTCGTCCATTATTCGAGTACTAGGAATACTCGTAATTTATAAACGAAGGTTTATTTTCAAATTTTATTTACTTATTTAAAAATAGGTAAATTATGGATATATGGTCACGGGACAGAATTTTTGTAAAGATTTATGAAAAATAAGCACATTAAATGAAATGAATGTAAGGTTTACGATTTTTTTGTTGATTGTTTCGTTTTTAATTTTTAAATTTATTATAATAGAAGATCATAAAGAATACTTCGCAATAAGTATGAGATCGAGTTGTTTTAATTTACAGGAGTTAAAATGCCACCACAAACTATACAAAAAATAATTTTATACAGATAGAGACGGTCACATAAGTTTATTATTTGTTTAAAATAAAAAGAATAATTTTATAATGGGCTAATATTAAAAAATTCTTCTTTCAGAACTCATACAATAATCAGTAATATTCCTTAAATTTAATCATTTTGAATCCACATTTTATAATAATCCACAAGAACTCAAAGAGTAAAGTCAAAACATAAAATTATAAGCCAGAATGTATAAATTTTTTGAGCTTAGCTGGAGAGGATTAGGATTCTGTCCCGCGACCATATATCCATAATTTACCTAAAAATATATATACATAATGTTTAAACGTTGCGTTCAACTGAGTCTTACGCATGAGTCAGTTTTTTTAAATGGTTTTGCCGTTGACTATACTATGCGAGAATTTATTTTGCTACTTTTGCTTTGGGTCCTGATGACTTAGCTTATCAATGACAAGTTTATGACGACAAGAGACAATTTACTTGTCATCTATTTATATATAAAAATTTAAATTAATAATATATATATTTTGTTACATCTGAAACTACTCGAGTAAACTCAAGTACTCGAGTATTTTAAAATTTTAATACTCGATACTCGAGTAGTTGAATTGTCGAGTAATTGGAGTTTCTAATTGTAACCCAACGATCTCTTACTTACATAATTATGACGAAAAAGCATCTGAGAATCACTGAAGACATTAGCATAAGTAAAAAGATAATCTAAATTGACCTCTTAAACTGGTTTCACTAGGGATTGCTCACAGTTACAGCAATAGTGCCCAGCTGTTAGGGCAAATTGAATATCAAAGTTAAAATCAGAGTTGAAGTAGACTTGAAGAACTTTTACGCTAACACGCAGCAGAATTTGAAACTCCATCAAATACATATCCAAAAAAATGCTTCTGTAAATCACTAACAGGGAAAATGTTATCAGATATAAATATTAGTTAGCCATTCGTCTTACTTATTTCATTAATAAGTGGTCAACATCGTTGATTTCAGTTGTGGTGTCTACAAATTCTAATCCAAGAATAGACAGTTATAAAAATAGATGTAATTATGGATTTCTACTGAGGGTGCTTGATGGAATTTCATTATCAAATTTCAATTGTTTGAATTTTGTACTTTTCCAAGATTTTTGTCACTTACGACCCGAGTTTTACCTTTCGGCATCTTCAGGCATTTCAAGTGTACGGATGTGCTTGAACTGACGCGTAGTAAACAGTTTGTATCGTTTATCTACAAAAATATAAGTAGATCACTAAGTTAAATTGCTATTAAAATGCAAATTAGCGAAAATTTTATGTAAAAAAGTTTCAATCAATTAAGTGACTTGTTTTAATTACAGAAGATGCCAAAAGGCTAAACCGGAGTCGTTAGCGACAAAACGCCTGAAATAGTACAAAATTCAAACAATTCAAAAAGAATAGATATAACGACAGCAAATATAAGTTTATGACAATTAATGTCAGTGCCCTATACTTGTACTCGTTATTTAATCGAAAAAATGTAAAAATAGTTGCGCAAAAAGGGTTAAGAAAAAGCATGTTGGGGCGAACTGTTTTTTTCCAATACCGGCCAACATCTCTTCAACAAGTCTTTTGCTTCATATGGGTTAAAATCTGTTTATTTTCATTACTCTCTCGATGAAACACTCTCTGGAGTATTTTTAAGTTAATGCGTAGTATATAAAGCACTTATGGTTAAGTATCACTGAAGTAAGGAGCAAAGTGAGACGTCAAAGGCATCTTATATAACGATCCAAAGGCATTAGAGCAGACCAATTCTCACAAGAGCTCGGGTCATTTCCTCCAATATGAGAAAAGTGTTCGTAAATTTACTTCCTAGCGATGTGAGATGTGAAATAAGTAACGATTACAAGATAACGTATTGATCATTTTAACACGTGAAAAATGTCTGTATAATTGATTGTTTTAAATATGATTATATTTAACCTTTTAAGCGCCGTTTTTAACCACTGATTTTTCCATGAAAATACCACGTAACATACTCGATTATTTTTGGCTTTCAAATAAAAGTGAAAAAAAAATATCAAGTGTACGATAAAAAAATAAAATAAAAAAGGGTATTTACGATAATAAGGTGCAAGCCCTAGTGACATATGTTAGCTTAACCTCAAATAAAATAAAAACGGCTAAACATATCGATATTTTAACAATCAAATGCCCTTGAAAAATGTGTCATTAGTTTCATTTAAAAATACGATATCTTATATATAAAGCCGAATCGGCGTATGTATGTCTGTGGGTCTGTAATTCCATTTTGCATTGTTGGTCATTAAGTTGCCTTAAAAACAAATATGAAAGAAAATATGTTTGAATTTTTATCGGCGAAGACGTTTAGTCAAAATGTAATAAATTAGTCTTCTACTGAACTTTTCCCGGCTTTTATTATTAATAATAATGTTTATTATTTACGTGAAGGTATTATATGATATTTCTTTGACAGAAAATTAGATTTTTTCCTTGAATTTGGACATTTTAATGGGCGAGAATGGGGCTGACAATATATGAAAGGGGCTGTGAAATGTCAATGCCAGTCTAAAATGTTCATTTTTATTCCATTTTAATTGACCTAGACTTTTGAATTTTGAAAAAAGTTGTTTCAACTTGGCCTGTCTGAATTTACGCGCCGAGGTGAACATAACCCCAAACTGGTCCGAGCGAAGCCGGGTAGCAATACTAGTATATTCATAAATATACTCGTAGTGGCGTTTGCGTGCCTCCACGCCGTGTTGTATGAACGGTTAAAAAATTACACGGTAGACATTTTAAAACCTTCCTCATTTATATTTTACCTTAAGAACAAATTTTTGATGAGTTTAAGTTCATTCATGCACTTCATTCGGGACAAAATTAGTACAAGATCACAATACAAATAAATGAAATCAATTGAGAAGGGGAATAAATTTATTTCCAATAGGTAAACACCCAACTCAGCAGTGACAAGCAGCCTGTACTATTGATGACATTATTAATATTAGGTCCTAGCTTATAATTTTGTTATGCTTAAGTCATTAGTAGTATAATTATTTCTTCTTTTGTTTCTCGTAAAAAAGAAGAATCTATTTTTGTAATTAACAATTTTATATTTTTTTATCAAAATTGATTTATTACTTGAGCAACCCTTGCGATAGTAAGTCCGCAAATACGTAAGACAAAACACGTGTCACAGTAAGTAGCACAATACGTTGAATAATCAATGTTTTTGTTTATATTTACCGCTTCAGTACCGAGAAAAATGGTCGCCTTGATCATATCTACAACATCTTAAAAACCTTTTTTCCAACAAGATTGACCGATGGCAGAAGAACCATTTTTTACTACAGTCAGACAGAGACAGTGTATAATGTTACTAGCTATGAAAAGAAAAAAATCAAAAGAGTTCTTAAAGGAAGATTTTTTTTGCGACTTTATTCGCGACGTAATGAAGTGGTGACAAAGTTACCGTTGAATCCATCGAAAAAATCTCAGTACCTTGAATACCCGATTACTCATGTACGAGTAGTTGAACATCTCTAAAAATATGATGTCATATTCGTGTGTATAAGGTAGCTCGCCACTTAGGCGGCAAATTTTCACATCGTAAAGAGTAGGAGCTTTCTTCGCATGGAATATGAAACGGCACAGTCTGACATTACTGAAAGCTTTTAAAGACAATATTACCAGTATTAAATGTCAAACTAGGTAGTTTGTCCAAGTGCTAAGGCTTTAGTGTGGTTCGATTCAAATACAAATTGTTACAACACTTTCGATGGATTCCGCGGTAACTTTGTGGAAATTCATTTTAATATAAAATAACGTGTTTCGCCTCTGTCATAGGCATCTTTGGACTTACTATCGCAAAGTTTGCTTAAGTAATGGAGCAAGATTGATTCTAATATTTTAAAATGATATAATTACAAAATGGAGTTTGGGATTTTTTCTTTTTACGGGAAGCAAGGAGGAATATAGAATCAAATCAAAGCAAACAAATAATTATACTACTTATGGCGTTATCATTACAAAATATTAGCCTTAAAGAGATGCAATCAATCAGATTGGGGCTAGGTTAAGCCCTTTTAATTGGAAATAATGTAAGCAA
Organism: Himalopsyche kuldschensis; assembly: GCA_028554975.1. Classification (NCBI taxonomy): domain Eukaryota; kingdom Metazoa; phylum Arthropoda; class Insecta; order Trichoptera; family Rhyacophilidae; genus Himalopsyche; species Himalopsyche kuldschensis. The sequence continues at coordinate 8,741,028 of JAHFWI010000005.1, forward strand.
TGGCGAGAAGCAGATGCCTCTGACAGAGACGAAACACGTGTCACAGTTAGTAGCAAAATACGAGGAATAATCAAAGTTATTTTAAATTTTATAACAAATTGTTACATCTATAATATATTGGAAGAGTTCTTAAATATAATATTTATATATGTATATATGAATGAATCTTTAAGCATATTTAGTCGTTCGCTTCAGATTCAGATTGTTGGTTTACCGATTACTGGATGATTGGCTTAAAGCTCCGATATTATGGGTTGGTACAACAACTTTTTATGGATTTATAATATAAGCCTTTCCATGTATATAAAAATAAATATTTGTTTGTTTTTTTGTCCCGTATGTGTTCGAATACCGTTCATGCAATTGCGATAAAAATTTGGTGAGTTGTTTTGCAAACTCCCACAGAGCAAAAGTGTTTTAAAATTGAAAATTGGTGTAGGTACTTATTATTCCTCTCAGAAATATAATCTATATATCAGGAGGTCATTTTCAAAAGCGGATCAAATCCATTTGTTGAAAAACTGAGAATGTGAGGTGAGATACTTTCATTACTTTTACCTCATAAATTTATGTTTCTTATCAATATTTTAAAAATATGATTTAAATTAAAGAATTACAGATAATGTGTAAAAATGCAATTTTTTCTATGTGAATAAAAAGGTCTCAAAAGTTTTATCTAAAATTGGCAGTTAAAAACAAAACTTCGAATTGTCCAATTTAAAAAATTACCTCCTGATATTTAAACATAAGTGTTTGTTTGTTTGTCTTGTATGCGTTGCAATACCGGTCATCTGATTGCGATAAAACATTGGTGATTTGTCGTGGGGACGCCCATAAAAGTTTTTGTAATTAGTACAGCCAATTTACAATGAGAAGTTTTTTCAAAATAAAGCAAACTCTCAAATCATATGTGACCTACTCACTGCTGAAAAACCTTCTGATTTATTCGTACACCCAACATACAGAAAAACAAACAATATTATGTATCCAGAAGCACTTCTATAAACAGAATCAAAACACAAACAGGAAGTGTTTTTGAGTAGAATTGCAACGCATGCCAGATACTCGTTTGTAAAAAACAAATCTGCAATTAAAATGAAGCCCATAATTTTAAATTTCCGTAAATATCGACAAAATGTTATTTCTCAAAAGTTTATTGCAAAATTTCACTGTACAACATCTGGCATTCGAATAATAATTTGAAGTTATACAAAATTTGTTTTCGCATCTTTTCAAAATTGTCGAAGAGACATATCTTTCGAAATTGATATCATATATATTGTAATACTTTGGAATTTGATCCTTGAAACTTTATTGTTACGCCACCCTACATTGGGTAGACAGCTTTTGAGGTTTCATGATAAAATCATCAACTGACCGAATTATTAATTGATATTTATTTGTCAAATGTTGGGTCCTGATAACACAGGATGTCATTTTATATTAACTTGTACAATTTTCATTCTAATGTATTTTTTTTCAAAAAACATCAATAACAAACCACCATACTAAGATTTTTAGATTTTCTTACTGTTTTTTTGATAGAGCAGTATGTATTTACAGACCATAAAATAATTAACACTAAACAATTACCAAAGTATTTTAATTTTACAAAAAATATTGAATATATACCTAGTTGATAGTCATTTTGGCTAACGCCCTTGTGAGAATTATGTTTAAACAGACATAAACTTATTTTTATATACTGGCGTAATACATTCTCTTATATTTTCTAATACACTGAAAAATATAATTCATTTTGTGTATTTTTTGAAATGATTAAGTGCAAGTTTAGGTTAAATGAGTGGCGTTCTGTTATCGTTGTTTTAATGGAGTTCTGCCAAGTGAATCCCGATTTAATCAAGCAATGAAAAATGTTTTATTAAAAAAGTGTATATTTTTTGAAAAATTCATTCCGAATAATTAATTGAAACCTTTTTCATTTCAGAAAAATGGAGCGCGCTGTACAATACAGTGACCGAAGTGAAAGGCAATTATTATAAAAACAAGCAACACGCTTGTGAGAGAGTTAATTAATCAATCAACGATAATTAATAGTTAATAATTAACGATCTCTATTTCGAACAAAAATATACAGTGACTTGATTCAGAGTGAAAATTGTTGCAGTGACATGTTGTGATAAAAAATCAGTCTAGACAAAATGGACACACTGAAAGTGAAGCCTTAGAATATATTGTCAAGAAAGTTGAACAACAGTAAGCGATACCCTCCTTGGTGGAGGGTTGAATGAACCAAAAATGCAGTGGCTGAAACGTAAGTATACCTATACAAAAATATATTTGAAAAATGATTGTTTTTATAAATGACATTGCATAAACTTCGGACGGCATTGGAAATTTAATTATTCTACTTTATTAACAAGCCTTTGTGTTGTTTGAATCACATTTGTGAATAATGTATTTAATTAAAAAAATACTGCATTTTTGCGCTAATGTTGATGCAAAAAACACTGTCAGCATTTTTATTGTAATTTCAAAAAGTGTATTTAAAGTCTGGTAAGTATGATGAAATTTTATTTGAAATCAAGATTTTATTTGCTCATCGAAAGCATTTTCAGGAAAGTCAGTCCCAATAATTAAAAAACATATTTCTTTCTTGAATGAAGATTCTATTTTTATTTTAAATATAATTTTTGCACAAATTTCTCAAAAATGAGTTTTTTTAAAACCATAAAGCTTGAATTTTCCTAGCAACTTAAAAATTATCTTTCAAAACCAACAATACTTGACATATGATTAGAGACTCCAATTACTCTCAACTACTCAAGTATCAAGTAGTAAATTTTAAAAATACTCGAGTACTCGAGTATACTCGACAGTTTCAGATGTTCGTTTCTTTTCGTTCGTTTCAGACTCGATAGTTTCAGATGTACCAAAATATATATTATTAATTCGAATTTGCTGGATATTAATAGATGATAAATAAATAAAGAAGCTTTTACAATTTCATAATTACATATATTTTAACAATAATAGAGAATTACACGTCTCAAATTTTTGTTTGGTTCGAAGTTTTGTTTTTGTAATTCCCGCAGTAGAAAAAACTCTCGACTATTATTGTTATTATTACTAAAACGAGTATTACTCAAGTATTTTTCAAAATACTCGAGTATCGTGTTCTTGAGAAATGGACGAGTATACTCGAGTATCGAGTACTCGATATTCGAATTGGAGTCTCTACATATGATTTCATTGATTTCGATTGTACTGTGGTAATTTTTTTTTGAGTTAAAAGCTCTTATATCTGAAATAATTTCTTTTCTTCCAAGAGCTTTGAAACATAATGACGCAAATAATGTTCACTGTTTACTGTTGCGATCGCTAGTTGATGGTTATTTTTTAAGAAAGTTATGACACCAATTAGCTAAAAAATATGCAATGACCTATGGGTAAGTAAAGGGTGTTTCAATAGGGACGCTCAAAATATGTTACTTTGTCCTGCTGAGTAGACTATTCATTGTTTAGTGGCCAAATTTGAGTCAACCAGTTTGGTAAATAATCAGCTAACACCTACCTGTACGTCATCAAAATACAATATCTGGTGAAAACATTGCTGCTGTGTGTGAAAGTGTACAGGAAAACCCAAGGCAGCTTATTTCTCGTTGTTCACAAGAACTTGGCTTTTCTGCGACTTCAACTTGGCGAATTTTGAATCGGGCCTTATGTCTGCACCCGTATAAAATCCAACTAACCAAGGAACTTCAGGTAAACGACCGCAGACAACGCCTGATTGGGTTCTGGAGCAGTTGGAAGTTTATTCAAATTTGTCAAAAAAGTCAACTTTAGCGACATGGCCCATTTTATAATGAATGGATATTGGCAGACATTTGATGCTATATTCCATATTTAATGCCGTAAAATATACTTACAAATGAAATTAAAATTTAGTCGAAATCTCACAAACAACTTGTTTTATTTACATTTCAAAACTAAGCGTCCTTATAAAAAGACCTTTTAGATATCACAAAGACCGTTGTTTTTAAGGCAACTAAATGTATGTTTTTTTTTCCGAAAAGAGTAAGACTTGGGACTTGGAACAAATGGAACTGGTGGAGAATTAAGAAAGTTTAGTACTACAAAACGTTTTGTCCTTTTGAAGGATTAGAGAGATTAGACGACAGCTAAGAGAGGAAAAAAGCAGCACACACATTGTACAGAATAAAATCCATTGTATTTTGTAAAAGATTTCATGTCTGACGTCAAGAAGTATTTTGATTTACTTGAATTGTTGTTATGCCGAACCAGAATTCTATAAATCTCCGAAATCTGCTTCTGTTTTGTTTTTGAAACGTTTCGCAACTTTCCAAACATATATTTTTCCACGTAGGAGCTTTTCCACTTTCCGTTTGACCGATTTTCATATTTCGCATTCGGAAAAAGGGATTTCCGCTCGCAATAACGAGTTTATATGTTATAAGAGTATACTTCACTTGTTCTGTTGAAATGATTATTGAGAGTATGCTGTTATTTTGAATCGAGCAAATACTTAATAAGACGAATGTTTTTAAAGTGGTAAGTTTTTTTACAAAGAAAACCTCTTGTGTTACATTTTAAAATAATATGAATAATTGTCGAATTATCATAAATTATCAATGCATTAACGATAGCCAGTTGCGTCATCACAGTGAATACAATAAAGGTGAGAACGATACCACATTTACGTTCCTAAGCATTTCAACTTTATTTACTATAATGGTTTTAACCTTTCAACAGCCCAGGGTGAAACACTAGGTATAAAGCCAAGAGCCCAAGATTTAGATATTGTTAAAATAATAAAATTCATTACGATAATTATGCTAAGCAAGCACTTACATAGTATAGTACACATCAATCAAAGTCGGTCACTATACTTTTTCTTATCAAATTTCATGAAAATGTGCGAAAATCTTTGCAAAAGTTATGGTTGTCAGAGCACTACACATTGTTTTAATTAAGAATCTCGACTGAGGGTGCTTGATGGAATTTCAATATCAAATTTGAATTGTTAGAATTTTGTACTTTTCTATGAGTTCAGTTCAAGTACATCCATGCACTTGAAATGCATGAAGATACCTCGTATCTCATGCACTCAGGGCGTGAAAGAGTCAGACATTTAGAGTGAGACGTCCGCAATGCCATTCCGGAACGTCAGCATAAATGTCTCTTTTACAAATTTGAAATTACTCTATATTAAATCGCTATAGATTTCAATATAGAGTATTATTTGAATGAATTTATTTCCTGATATCGACTTAAACTCATAGACTGAGGTGGAAAATAAATCGTTCGAGAGAGTTAAACTCTTAAAATTCACAAACAATAGATGAAACATCTTATTTTAAATGCAAATAAATTAGCAAGTAACTGATATGGGTTACGCCAGCTTACGCGTCGCGAACTAACGATCATGGATCCTAGATGTTTCAGTGATATATTTGAAGATCGATGTGTTTTATTTTTTAAGCTTACCCATCGATTGTATTTTTTCTCCTTAAATTGATAAAATAAACATTTCATTCAGAGAAATGCTCGAAAATGCCAGCACGTATATCTTACGTCACGAGCGTGTAGAAGCAGAACGCCTAGCGTCGCAGGCGTCTGAAAGGTTAATAAAAATTAACAAATGAAAACTAATGCTACTTCATGGTGACATAAGAGAATTTTATTGATAGCTTAATGGAAAGATGGCTTTGTAAAGAAGAAACCTTTTGAATTTACAACACATAGCGCACTAAATTGCAGATCAAAATTTTAATCTTAATGAATTTTTCATTCAAAATGTCCTATCTTTTATTTCATGACATTGATCACTTGAAATATTTCAAGGGATAAGAAGGAAGTCTTTTCCGTAATACCCTTGCCTGATTATTTATAAGCCGATGAAATTGTAGGATTAAGGATTTAAAGCAAGGGTGGCCAACGCGGGGCCCGCGGGTGTCTAACTTTGGCCCGCGGAGCATATGCACACATTTTTTTCTTTTAGTGTTCATAAAACCAATTTTCTAAAAAAGTAAATTTCTCAAAAATAAGCCTGTATCGTCAAACTATGACTAGGCGTGTCGACGACATTAGAAACTATATTGAAGATAATTCGAGAAATCTAATTTCCAAGTTCATATTTTATGCTCGAGCATTGGATGAAAGCACAGACTTACCAGATACCACCCAAGTGGCGATTTTTATCAGGAGTGTTGATGTTTATCTGAACAAAATAGAAGAATTAACGGCACTGTATCCACTTAAGCTTTCCAGCTTTTTAGTCGAATAAAGCATATTAAATCTCAAATGAGAACACGAATCACTGATGAGCATTTGGAAAACTGTTTGCATGTAGCAACAACATCAATCGTTATAAACATTGATGAACTTAGTTCCGACAAACAAAATCAGACGACTCACAAAAATTTATTATATTTTGATAATTTTTTTTTACTATTTTTTGTTTTGCGTAACTCTAATCTACTAAATATGTTTGATTCTCATTTTTGTAATATCTTCTTAAGAAAACTATATTTTTCCTGTTTGCTATGAATAAAAAAAATATTTTGTTGTGTGGCCCGGTAGGAAATCTCATTTCTCAAATTTGGCCCGGCTGCTGAAAAGGTTGGCCACCCATGATTTAAAGTATTTGGCTCAGTCATTAATCTTCATGGACTCTTTTCCAAAGATTCACTAATTGGGTACATGGCTTTATTCTATAATCTCGTTGGTATATATCTATTTTTAAGGTCTTAGCGAGAATTTATAACTTTGTGAAAAATTAATGGTAAATTAAAGACATATTTTGTAGCGTATATTTTGAGAAAAAATTTAACTTATCCATATTCCCTGTTTGTAATTAACTGTAGGTTATTATTGAAGGTACAATAATTTTGAGTACCGCAAAAGGTTTCATTTGAAAATATATATTATGTAATATAAAATTTTATAAAAATCTTTGTTTATTTTACGTGTTATGTAGCAAATAGTGACACGTGTTTCGTATTATTATGATGCTTCTAAAAAGTTTATCACGTTTTTTTATTATTTGTTACATAATACATGGAATAAAAAATGTTATGAATTTAATTTTATATTTTAACGAGCTTCAAAAAGTAACCACAGAATCGTATCGAATGTAATAGTAATCGAAAGTTATGTGTTATGTATACAATTTTAAATAAATTATTCTACGTATTGATATGTCGAGTAAACATAGTTATTTTAGATTTAATAATTAAATGATCTCCCACAAAGCTACCGCCGAATCCAGCAAAAAGTACCGCCGAATTCCACGTATTGTGTAACTAATTGTGACACGTGTTTCGCCTCTTTAACATCTTACTTACTATCGCAAAGTTTGTTTGGGTCATAAAACACAAAGTTAAAACTAAAAACATTGAATCGACATAAATAATATTGAATCACATATAAAACTTTGAAAAACAAATAAATTACTATCATAATTTTGATTATTCCACTAATCATCACGGTTTTCAAAAGGTAAAATATTAATTATAAAAATACGTCTTAGCAACTATACACTACACTTCAAAAATCTGGTTATGCCAACCCCTTACGATATTATGTATTTAAATGTTAGGCCTGTAGTATAGTCGCTAAAACTCTTGCAAATTTTCTTTATTTAATGGAAAAATATTTTTTGTTGTATTAAATAATTAAGGTCTGAAGGTTATAAATAAATAAAAATCAGACAGTTTATAATTTTGAATAAATGTGCTTTATGAAATTCAATATCAAATTTGATTCGTTTGAATTTTGTACTTTTCGATGAATTCCCGGGCTTGGCCTTCCCGGGTCGTTAGCGAAAAAGAAGCTCACGGGGCAGTACATCATTCAATCGATTAAAATTGTTTATAGAAATTACATCAAGCACCTTTAGTCGAAATTCTAAATGATATCAACATTGCTAGTACAGCTAGATTGACTGAACTGTTAGACAGTAAATTAGTGTTTAAGTATCTTGTTGCTAACCCGGGTTTGGCCTTCCGGGTCATTAGTGTCAAAACTCAAAGGAAAGTACAAAATTCAAACGATTCAAATTTGATATTGAAATTCCATCAAGCAATTTCTGTCGAAATTATAAATTATATCAACATTGCTAGTACAGCTAGATTGACTGAACTCTACAGTAAATAAGTGTTGAAGTTTCTTGTTGTTGACAAAAAATTATGCTTTAACAATAAGTGCTTATAAACGATACAAATTGTTTACTGCGAGTCAGTTCAAGTATATTCGTGCACTCGAACTCCGTGTTATTAGCGACACAGTTCAAAGTTTGAGCGATTCAAATTTAAATGTGACAATTATTTAAAAAAAAATGATCGCAATCAAAAAATGTGTTACTTTTCTAGTATGAAAGTAAATACAATAATGAATAGTGTTACAGATACATTTGAAATGTATTAAACGCTCAGTAGAGCTAAACTAAGCTCTTAACAACGTAGTGATCAGTAAGCTCTTCCGAAAAAGTTCAGTGCAAAAACCTCGAAAGCTATTAAGAATTCTACGCCTCTTTTTCACGGTGTGTACGAGTTTGTTTAGGGTGAAAATCTACAGAAAAGCTTCCGAGATAGTGAAATTTACTGACCAGAATAAAAGTGTCGGATAATTAAAAAGTTAATAGTTTTACTGGCGTTAAAAAAATGAAGCTTTGATGAATGAAAAAGCTTGTATCTATCTACTTCGGAGATTCTTAACCACGTGCCCGCGGGCGCAAATATGCCCGCGGTCATTTTCGTGCACCCGGCAAAGAATTAAAAAATATTTTTTTAATTGAAAAAATATAAGCTTATCTATATTATTTTGAGAAGTGATGATTTTTTTAATGTCTTTAAAAACAACTCGAAAGAGATTAGCATGCCTTCATAAAAAGTATCAGCAATAATGATAATGCTACAGTCAGGGTTTTTTTTTGAATATGTCATGAATGTCGTTCTGAAAATAATCAACAATATTTGGACAAATCCTTTATCTCACAGAATATTAAAAGCCCTTGTAAAAAACTGATTTTTAATGTCTTTAAAAACAACGCGAAAGAGATTAGCATACCTTTATAAAAATTATCAGCAATAATTACTGATAATGCTATGTCAGTGCTTTCCTTTGAACATGTCATGAATGTCATTCTGAAAACAATATTTGGACAAATCCTTTATCTCACAGAATATTAAAAGCCCTTGTAGAAAAACTGATATACCTTACATGGTTTTGTCAATGTAAAATGCTCTTCGTGAAATGCAATGTCAAATATTACATGAAATGTGCATTTTTATTTCTAGGATTTTTTTTAACCGTAAATAAATCTTCCGATTTAAAATAAACAATTTAGTCACACAATAAAATGAATGTTAAACATTTAAAGCTGTCAAAGAAACAATAATAAAATTAATACATACATAAATATGTACTTCTAATATCTTGTTTTTTAAGAAGCCGGCCTGCGCCCGTGACTCATTTCCAAAATCTCTAATGCGCCCGTCACCGCAATAAGGTTAAGATCCCCTGATCTACTTGGAGGGTCTAAAGTTTTTATCCTTGGGCGAAAAAAGACATAATATAACCGAAAAGTCGTCTTTATTTTTCGTTCAGAATATTCTATATTTTTTTTAATTTGTAATTAACCCTTCTACGCTTCCAAGAAATGGCCTGATTTTTTCATCGGAAACTTGCGGAACTAACTGTGTAAAATATTCTCTCTTTAGATTTTGTTCGTGCTAAAATATAATGAATAAAGTAATTGACCACCGTTTTCCAACTCCACTGAAGTGACTAAATAAATCATTTCTTTCACATATATTGTGATAAATATCAGGACCGGTTTCGCTCACCGCGAGCAATTTTTAAGGTTAATCATTAATTGTTCAAGAGGTATATATACGAGAATATTTTTTTAGAAAGGATATAAAATTTTATATAATTTAAGATATTCAACATTCTCTGATTCAATTTTTAAACGTATAAATTAAATTATAGCCACATATTTTTTTCTCTAAGGTATAATTAATGAAACTTAAAGAGCATAAATGCCCCAAAGAAGTGACAATTAACACCTCAAAAGTTCCTGAGATTATTACACTTACGCCAAACTTTCATATGAAAAAATAGTGAAGTTCCTTGTTAAAAAATGTTTTATTATTTATTGATATGATGCGTTTTCACCCGGTATTGACAGGGTATATAATAATATTTTTTTTCTTGCAGAAATTCCTCAATAGATTTGAAATTGATTGATATCACAAGTTTTGCGTGGTATTAGCATGGTAAAACAAAAACTGAAAAATATATTTTTATTATAAAGAAGAAAAAAATATTCGGCATTACAGCTTACGCCAATGCGCCAAATATTCTTAATTGTGAAAGTCATACGTAATTAACTCGATGATAAATAATAAATCAGATGTGCACAAAATCAACGATAAATAACATACACCTAGCCCAAGATCTCTTTTTTCAATTAAAAAAATTCAACCTTGCCGAGATTTGAACTCGGGTCCCCTGATCGCTAGGACAAAGCTCTTGCCACTAGACCACAGGGACCGACTATGGCATATCAAAAACTTTAACTAAGGCACACAATCAAATAAATATGGTATTTGAAATAAGGATAGTTAACAAATTAGTAAAAAGTAGTTTTCCAACCAAGTTTTACAATTTCGAGTAGGACTCGACAAATGAGTTTGGCGTTACCTATACGCTGTAGAACAAGACACGACTTATGTATGTAAAAAAAAAATAGAAAAACATTAAATAAGTGTTTCCAGCAATGTAAATGAAAATATTTTCCAACAACCTTTTTCAGATAAAAAAAAAGTTTTTATTTGGCAACTTTACTTTTTCCAAGTATGATGTGATGTGTGTCTAAAATGTTCACAGCGCAGTAAAAGGTCAAAAAAATTGTTTTGTTCTGTATTCGAAAGAAGGTGTAAAATACCACATCGTTACTTTACTCTGAAAAGGTTCTAATTGACATGTTTGCCTAAAAATGACCTTTTAGTCGGAAAAGCTTTTATTTACCACATTCTATCATATGTCAGGAGGTAGTATTCAAAAGTTGTCATATCCATTTGTTGAAAAACTGAGAATGTGAGATATTTTCATTATTTTTTCTTCATAAATTTACGTTTACTATCAATATTTTTAAAATATGTTTTAAGCCAAAGACTTACGGATAATAAACGGATAGGGTGTAAAAATTCAAACTTTTTCATGTGAATAAAAAAGGTCGCAAAAGTTTAATCTTAACTTTTGAAAATTACAACCTGATATATGAATTTCAGAATTATGTATGGTTGAATAATGGAGTTAGCAGAATTTCGGAGTTGCACTGCAACTGCACCCTTTTTAAAAAAAAATATTTGACAATTTCTAAGATTGTCATCAATAGATCGTTAAGATCATTATTTCTCAGCAAGAGTTGTGAAAAACATTTGCTAAGTAATAAGTTATTTGAATCATTTTTACTTGCTCATTGTTACAGGTGAAAATCAATCAATAGGAACTTCAAACGCTCATATCTCAAAACCACGCCAAGAGCAGTTAGAACCTTTTCAAAGTAAGGTGTCGACATGTATAGCGTGCCAAAATACACTTCCTTTTATCGGGGCAACATAAAACCGAGGGATTTTCTTTTCTTTCTATCATATTTTACTATCACGCCTCGATGAATTTCTTTAGAAATTTTTGCGAGCGCTTACCGCTAAGCTACCATTTCTGTGCTTTTTATTTTTTTTACCAAAAATTTTCCAAAAGCAATTCGTAAAGCGCGGATTGCGTAAGTCAAAAATCTGGTGGACGTTCAATTTTCTCATTCATTTAGCCTTTTTGTGTTTTTTTGTCAGTGAATTTATTTCCACCAGAGAAAGATCGATCATACAAATTCACTCAAAGAGTCTCAATATAAAAAATAGGTATTTTTCTTCTATTTCTTTTAGTTCAATATGTACTGGCGTAGCAAGTATACAAGTTATTGAATGAATTGATATTTACTTGAGAGAACTCTATTATAACACAGTAAAAAAGCAGCAATGTATTATAGTCCTACAAAAATTATAAAATATACATATCGGCACTTTAATTTGAAAAGGTACTGACACCGCCTTATGTGGTAGGTCATCAGAACTCTCTCGAACGATCTATTGTTCACCTCAGTCAATGAGTCAGTCGATATCAGGAAATAAATTCATTCTTATAATAATCTATATTGCAATCTATAGCGACGCAATGTAGAGTTATTTCAATTTCTCTTATCTCGCTTGACGCCCGACTATGCCTGTGCTTCATAAAAAGTTCGTAAGGCGATAAATATCGGCGGGCGCATGTGTTAACGATTTTTGAAACGGCCATTGTTTTTTCTTTCTAAAGTAACCGTTTGTTTTCATACAGCAGTGAGAGATTGGACTGCATTGAGAATGCACGCGCCTAATCCTCTCCCTCAGAATTAAATTCGCGTCAAATTCCTGATATCTTCTTCGCTATCGTAATATTTGTGTGTTGTATAACGTCTGTGTAAATCTTTAACGATTAAATAATGGGTGCTAACGCACCCACATAACGCTTTGAGATCGTGTTTTGTTTTAAAGAGTTCCATGTTTCTCCTACTCCGTCCCCAAAATCCTTCTTCCTTGGTGTCGGATAGGAGGCTCCTTCTCGATTTACGAGGGAGCCGGAATAAAGGTCTTCTCAGTACTTACTGCTCTTGACACTGAGATATGAGCGTTTCAAGTTTCGATTGATTTAAATTCACTTGTAGCAATGAGCATCTAAAAATGTTTCAAATAACTTATTAAAAGCATATACGCGTGGAAATTTTCAGCAGTGAGCTTAGTATTTTTCTTTTAAATTTGTTTTTACTCCTATAATTTCTAAATAAATAATATGTTGAAAATAAATATTTGGTATATATTATATTATGAACTATCTTGTATTATATTTCCCAAATGCATCGTGCATTTGCATCAGCTACGATGCCTTGTATTAGCTTCATTCGCAATAAAAATTGTGGATTAAAATATCAAACATTAAATGGGTCACTTAACATGTTTACGTCTACCGGAAATGAATTGAGAAATCACGAAAGCCTTGCGATAGCCACATCCTGTGCTCGATTATAAGAAAAATTGGCAATAGAAAACAGGTCATGCCGTTAATGTAGGTTACATTTTCGCACGGGCCAAAAGGCTGCGAATTCACCCTAAAAAAGACGGAAGTTCTCAATTTGGAGATAAGAATAATTTTGTAATTCATTTTTGGTTAAATGCCTTGTTATATATTGGCAAACTTAGTGAAGGAACCAGCGGGCTGGGAAAAAATACTCAAAGGCTTTCCAAAGAAAGTCGTTTTGACACTGGAAAAGTTTCTCTAATCGTCGATTGAAATGTCTCAGATATAAAACTGTCTACTACGAAGATTTGAAACAGACAATTTCGGTGAAGTAAAATAATCGTGATTAAGGGTTGCAATACCGGATGATAATAACATGCCATATGTTTCACATTCTATTAAAGATTTGAATTCAACTGTAGTATATCAAGATTCACAACTAACTATCCAATCCGGAAATCGGGGCGTAGCGAGAGCGATAAACCAACTGCTTATCTTGTCCTGGTCCCATCCTTTTATCAAAAAACTAAATAAAAATTGGTGTCTGTAAAGTCGGTTTACGGACGATAGTTTAACGTGACAACGTCATAAGAAAACATTGATGAAATGATTGCATACTTTTATGAATAAAATGGAATCATTTTTATTGAATTATCATTATTTTGTATGGATACGATATTTTGTATATTTGTTGTACGTTAATCAGATTTTTAATATGCAAGAATTAATTACCTTTATTGCCGCAATTGTTGTTGTAATATAAACAATGAAAACCACATTAACATTTCACTTCACTTTATAAACAGTTGTAAACAGATCACGCGTAGGTACTGTAGGTGTATAAGTTGTGTGCTGCCGCTGTCTCTTTTCTACTCAGACGCATCGACCAATCGAGTGGAAGAGAGATAGATGCGGCACAATCCGAACGGTAGGCCGATCGTGCCTCTCTATCGCTTATCCGCGCTCTCGCTCACACGCTTGTCTTCGGCGTAACGCGACAAACGGGACAATTAGTCATGTTATTTCGTGCGTGCAGCGGGCGTTCATCGATTTATAAGACGTTGTTACGTCAAAAAACATTTCTAGCAGAATAAAAACCTTTCAGATAAGCTACATTTGGCATGGTCAGAAGCAGTGTATGTCGATGCATGTCGAGCATGATGATGAGTAAGGTCTTAAGGTTTTTACGACGGAAAAATCCCCAAGTGATAAATACATAACGCTTGGAAGCGTGAAAGGTTTGGATATTAAAAACGGAAGGTGGGTAATTCCGGAAATAAAAAATGCCCTCGGCATTAAAAATGACATGCACATTACTTGGATGTGCTGAAAGCATCAACAATCTGTCTATCTTATCGTAAAACGTAGCTGAGAAACCCAAAGCAGAGTTATGGCCGATACGTATGTCACTGCATACTCACGTCGCTTTCTTTTATTTCAATACTTTGCATTGCAGGTAACGCTTATGCGCCAAACATTTATAATACAAATATGAAAGCAATTTGAGACAAACTCGATAAATTTTTTTTATGAATCAGTCAATAACATTTATTGATTGAGTTGGCATTTACTTGGTAGAACTCCATTATAATACGGTAAGAAAAATAACAATGTATTTTAATTCTATATTAATTATTTGATATATTTGTTGATAGCAGAACATAGTTCTGACGAAGGCGTAAGTCAAAATAGCTATCAACAAATACATAAAATAATTTATGTAGAATTAAAATACATTGTTATTTTTCTTACCGCAGTTAATAACAACTCGAAAAATGGCACAAGTCGTTTAACCTCTTCAGTTTAAGAGTCGAGATAAAAAGGATAAGGTAAGGACAGGATTAGTTGTTAGCTGATTGCTTCCGCTATGTCCGGTTTATAGGACCGAATAGGTAGGAAGAAATGTTAGGCATCGCAAACGGCCATGTCTTCAAACTACACCATGGACCCTACTTTATATCGGGGTTCTAGGATCATAAGGTCTAAGAAAAAAAAATGTATATTCTAGATTGAGAAATCCATTTTATATAGAAAAAACCACGCATACTTTGTTCTATGAAGAATCTTAGAAAATCCAGTTTAATTTAAAAGTGCAAGTAGAGGGAAAAAAGTGCAAATTTCTACCTTAAACTAAGTATATTTTTTGTCCTATATACAGTGAAACCCCGATTCTACGTTCTCGCATTATACGTTTTCCCGCGTGGTGCGTTCACTTTTTATAGTCCCGGCATTAAGGTGATATATAAAACTTTCCCGCAAATAACGTTTGTTTTATACGGTCCCTTGAAAAACGTAGAATCGGGGATTCACTGACCTTAATATTTAAAAAGACAATAATATTGCTCCTCAAAACTCTTTTGAATATGGTACAACCAATTCAATAAATATTTTTGTATTTCTAAACTATTTTTTAAAAAAAAACCTTTGTTTTTGTGTTTTTCCATTTATCTCAGTTCAGTTTTTTGTAGTTTTGCTCTTATGATCCAAGACCCCCGATAAATAGTATTATATACTAAAATAAACTTTTATATTAAGAATTCAAGTATGATTTTGCGGTTTGTTTTAGGTATTAAAATATGTTTCCCAAGCTGTTAACATCGTGCTGATCGATTGCGGTGTTTATTTGTTTTAATCAGGGCTGTGGAGCTGGAATCGTGGAGTCGGGGCTTTTTGGCCGGAGTCGGAGTCGGAGTCGTCGCGGCGCATTGGCCGAAGTCGTACTCGGAGTCGGAAATTTTGAAAAGCTTGAACTTTTTATTTTTGCATTTAATTTGTCAAATTTGGCTTTGGGCCGCATTGATAGGGTTGATATGTAATTGAATACACATAAATAGGAAAATTAGGGAAAAAAAGTGACGATATTAACCTTTAGTTGGAGTCGGAGTTGTGGTTTTGGTAAATGCTGGAGTCAGAGTCGAACTTTTTTTTACCGACTCCACA
Organism: Himalopsyche kuldschensis; assembly: GCA_028554975.1. Taxonomy (NCBI): domain Eukaryota; kingdom Metazoa; phylum Arthropoda; class Insecta; order Trichoptera; family Rhyacophilidae; genus Himalopsyche; species Himalopsyche kuldschensis. The sequence goes on from JAHFWI010000005.1 coordinate 8,757,069, forward strand.
GCCCCAGTTTTAATGTTAGTATGGAAACTATTTTACTTAACAAAATTATTTTTCCCTCCCACTCATAGTAATGGAAACTTAATAATTACTGTCCGAAATTCAAATAAAAAAGCAGCCTCACTTTTTTTCTAAATCTCTTAGAAAAAAGAAACTTGAGTAATAGCAGTTCTAGTAGAACAATTTATGTTGAGATATCTTCATATGAATGCATCATAATTCCAAATCGTGAAAAAAAGTCAAATTCGATAATGTAATAAAATCGATCACCTTTTAAATGTTGGACTTTATCCATGCAGGGTTGGACTATTGATCTGAATCATACATGCCAACTCGCTATACTCATTTCAAATTCGCACCATTGCCCAATACAAATTGGATACTTGTGTATGAATATATTTTTATCTGCCTGCCAATTTAAATATTATTTGGCTACGCAGAATATTGAGTTCAGCGTGACATTTAGATTTTTTTGAATCTGATTCGGAAAAGATATTTGAAAACTTTTAATATTGAATCACATCAGCTTAGGGCAAAAGGTTTGATTTTTTTAAGGTATAGGAGCTTCTTTTTGAATTTAAATTTGTAAGCGTGCGACGATTATTTAATCATTTATGATTTTTTTGAAATAAATAAAAATATTTTTTATAAAAGGCGTACTTATTTTAACATTGAGTAGGTTAAATAGGTCTTATAATAAACCTTGGAAGACGGTCCCTGAAAAATAACGTGTGATCCAAAGAGGGGTCTAAAAATACCTTAGTGTTATGGCTTTATTGGCTTAATTGCATTAAAAAATGTTAAATGATGCTTTAACAAATCATTATACATCGCTCTAAAAAATATGTTATTAAATCGATAGTTTTTCTATAACTATTCATATTTAAAGTCGCACATGGAAGCACAAGATGTTCTCGCTGATGTTCATGACATACTGGCGTAATCAAAACTGTGAGCGTGAGCGCTTATCTACGTCTTTTAATGTCTAATGTAAAAAGTATCCATTTGATTTGAAACGAGCGTTTGAACGAGGCGCGTTTGAGATAAGATAACGATATATTATAGCGTATGGGCAGTGAGGCTGGCAATTTGTAGCAATGATATAAATGGTTTTCGGCCAATAATATTCCAACTCATTTTCTTTTTTATTTAATTGCAACACAACCAGTCGATAGTGGTAGATATAGGCAGTGGAGGTAAACTGTCTTACCCACCGGGATGGCAATGTTAAACTTACACATTCATGCAGCATTCATTTTACATATATACATAGATATATTTACTATCCTTTATAATGATAGGTATGAAGATAAAAAAAATCATATGTCGGAAAAAACCTTTTTTTATATTATTATGCATTTTGATGCTATTAGCTGGTAATTACGTTTCGCGATACTTAATATAAAATAATTTAAATTTGTAATGTACCTAATACAATTACGTATCCAATTTATTGAAACTCACCTTACATCATAAATTTGCCAATTCATCCAGATTGCGATAAAAACAATTAAGCTAAGTGACTTATTTTATTTATGTATGCTGTTTAAGTTTACTCGTGCAATTGAAATGTCGAAAAGATTACAAAAGGCGAAAACAGGGTCTTGGGATGGGAAACTAATGGCAAATATGAATGTATATTGGACCTGACACACTGTATCCCAAACCTGCAGAAGACTATCAAGCTGATCCTAGTGTGTGGCGTGAAAGTGAAAATTTTTCATCGTCACACTAACAAATATGCAATCCGAACGATGTACCATTTTGCCATGCTTCTGAATGGATAGAATATTGCAGAATAAGGCTAAAAAATGTTTTTTAGAAAAGACGTATTTGATGGGATATTGCTAACATCTTTATGGCTGGGTACTCTGAAAAAAATGAGTTAGTGATTATGGATTAGTGGATGATGATGGACATCCTTCAAACAGACGTTGTGTAAATCTAATAACCCATGTCGACTTAGTGAAATGGGGAGCGTTATACATTGTCAGTGCATGCACTTGTAATGCCTGAAGATGCCAAAAGGTGAATCCCGGGTCGTTAGCGACAATATAGAGAAGTACACAATTCGAATTATAATCACTGTTCTGGTGCTTGGAAAAATATGGTGCGTGGCTTAGTTTGTATTCAATTTATTTAATAGAACTTTATTAAAAAGAAAATAGCTTGTGAAAATGCGTTTATGATTAAAGTAATCTTATTTTCATGTGACAACAAAATAGACCAACGTTTTCATCAGATATACGATGCTGTACGCTTAATAAAGATCCAACACGTTCGCTTTATCTTTTTCTATCATATAAAGATGTTGATCTTCGCCGCATGTGGCAAATCGCTTTCAGTCATGTGGGGAAATGATTTTCTCTGTCGGCTTAAAGGCTTTGAAAATATTCTTGTTTCACGTAAAGAATTCGCATTTCCTTACACCGTGAATGGAAAACGAGCATCAGGCTTCTTTGTCAAAGGATTGTATCTAACAATCACGCTTTCTATCCGAATTTTATTTTTAAGACTGAAAAAAAGCCTTATTCATTCACTGGAATACATATCTAATTTATACGAGAATTCTTTTGTCGGGTGCGTGGTGCAGTGATCTCAGCGACCTCACCGGCTCGAATCCCAGTGCGAGCAGCTTGATTGGTCGATTCTGTTGGAATACATGGGTATTATAGAGATCCTATATGCATGGCATTACGAAAGTGACAAACTAACCACTTGTGGTCTAGGACTAATCCTGTGTAAAGCTTATTTAGGTTCTCGGCATTTTGTCAGAAGTAACTTAACCTAGCCATCCCGAACACTATAGATTTTGTCCCAACAGCTACTTTACCTTAAATATCTATCTTAATACTAGTGTTACGATGTGTAAACTTTTGGTATTCTTAAATCATAGTTTTTTACATCTTTTTCAAAAAAAAAATATGATATTTATTGGCTAGTTGCGCCTTAATGGATTAAAAAAGACAAGAAGTCGGAATTTTTCAGTCTATAAAGCGATAAGAGAACGTGACCATAGTGAGTCATAGATAACATGGACGGAGTGTTTCATATCTGGCAACAATAAAAGGCGATAAGCGATAAGATAAGGTAATGTGAATTCGTGCATGGGCATTGGCTTGTTAGTCGCCGGCACCATTGTTAGTCCGTCATAGCCGTTGGAGTGGAAACGTCGTCGTTTTCATGCGCGACTTAAATATGAATAATTATAGGAAAAATAGGGATTTTTATATAATTTTTTTTCAGAAATATGTATAAATATACGTCAAAGCATAATCAATCATTTTTTTTATTGCAGTGTATGTCAATAAGGCCAAAACACTGGGGTCTTTTTTTAACCCCCTTCGGCCTGAGAGTCATTTTTCAAGGATAGTCCTACGAAGGTTTATTACTTTAGTTGTCAGCTGTCAATTCTTTTTTTTAATATTGAATACTGTATACAGTCGGGATCGTGCTGCAGTGGTCAAAGTTGTTGGCTTCCGTGTCGGACTTCATGGGATCGAGTCCCAGTGCGACCAAATTTTTTTCACTCGACTCGAAAATGGCTAGAAAATGTTGATTTTCATCAATAATTATTTTTTAATTATTAAATGTACTAATATCTTAACAAAAGAAATCTACAAGAAAAAGCATTGTTACACTGTTAATCATCTTCTCTTATATAGAAAAAGACTAGGACATGGAAAGTGTTATACTAATCGCTGTCACTTTGCTTCATTTTTGAATTTGGAGAGAAATTTAATATGACACAGACGTCCGTGTATTCGAACAGAAGCTTATGATTCGGTAGAAATTTTATTGCCTGGACTGAGGTTTTAGTCCATGAACTCGGCAGTCAAAGGCAACAACATTGCCAATCGACAACTGAATAAATATTTTTACTCATTGTAATAATAACGATAAATAATAAAAAAACCTGGCAAAGATCTATTTAAATATTCTCTTTTACCTTTTTCAATATTTAAACACAGTTTATCATTTGACATACAAGATCATACAGATATACTCGAAGAATTTTGTTGCTTTCTGTCAAAACAATAACATTTGACTGATTATTTAAGAGACGAAATTTTTCTATAAAAGACGTAGATTGATCGAATGTAAATGATTGTTATGTAACAGACGGCATAAAAAATACATTACTTTTTTGCGGAAATAAATTTTGCGTTCACTTGTAAAGAAAATACATTTGTTATAATTATATCCATAACAATAATCTATTAAGTTGTATTTTTTTGTACATCGGAGCAGTTTGTCATGCTTAAACATCTTAAATAAAAAAAAAATTTAAGAAAAGAAAAAATATTTGGCATTACAGCTTACGCCAATGTGCCAAATATTCTTAATTGTGAAAGTCATACGAGATTAACTCGATGATAATTAATACATCAGTTGTGCACAAAATCAACGATAAATAACATACACCCAGCCCAAGGTCTCTTTTTTTACAATTGAAAAAAATCTGACCTTGCCGGGAATCGAACCCGGGTCTCCAGATCGCTAGGACAAAGCTCTTGCCACTAGACCACAGAGACCGATGCTGACAGCAATGCGCCATGCATTTGACAAATATATATTCATACATACCTGTAGCAACATAATAAAAAATCACAAATTATTATAGTTTAGTAGAGAGAAAAAATAATTAAAAACAAATTTTCAAAGAAGTCAACCGAGTGAGTTCCGATAAAATCAACTTTTATTCATAAAAAAATAATATTCGTCTGAACTCACTCACTTTGTCATCCGAAACAATGCCTCTTAAAATTGTTGAAGTTCTTCCCAATCCCAATCCCAACTCGTATCTCTCGACGAACTATATTACATACTAGTGTTCGAACCCGGCTTCGCTCGGACCAGTTTGAGGTTATGTTCACCTCGGCGCGTAAATTCAGACGGGCCAAGTTGAAATAACTTTTTTCAAAATTCAAAAGTCTAGGTCAATTAAAATGGAATTAAAATGAACATTTCAGACTGGCATTGACATTTCACAGCCTCTTTCATATATTGACAGCCCCATTCTCGCCCATTAAAATGTCCAAATTCAAGGAAAAATCTAATTTGCTGTCAAAGAAATGTCAAATAATACCTTCACGTAAATAAAAAACATTATTATATTAATAAAAGCCGGGAAAAGTTCAGTAGAAGACTAATTTATTATATTTTGACTAAATGTCTTCGCCGATAAAAAAATCAAACATATTTTCTTTCATATTCGTTTTTATGGCAACTTAATGACCAACAATGCAAAAGGGAATTACAGACCCACAGACATACATACGCCGTTTCGGTTTTATATATGTACTACTCGATACTCGAGTAATTGGAGTCTCTACACACACATTGATAACGAAATAAATTTACCGTCGAAACTTTCGCGAGCGAAATCAATTCGTTTGATTGAACTTGCAACAACAATGCAAAAGGGAATTACAGACATACATCCCCCGTTTCGGTTTTATATATAAGATTTGTATTGTGAGTGCATATAAATATGCTTAAAATGTATGTAATGTTCAATATCAAATGAATATAATTTGAAGTTAGTTGTTATAGATGAAATAACATAATAGAAATCGATAAATAAATCAATCTTATATGTTTTTGTTTTTAATTAAATGAAGCTTCAAGTTCTAATATAATCCAAAGTTTTTCCAGCCCTCCTGGAATCCTAGATTTTTGTATCCAATTGTATTCTAATTGTCTAATTGGATTCCAATTATAGTTTATTTGTCATTAGACCAATTGATATCAGTATTGTGCATTGCAATTAGTCTTGCAATAATGCAATTGATTTTAATCATTCGAAAGTATTATTGCTCACGTTTTTCACTCTTGCAAGTAAAAATACAGAATAAAGCGTTTAACAACGATATATTTTGACGTGACAACGTCTTATAAATCGATGAACGCCCGCTGCACGCACGAAAAAACATGACTCATTGTCCCGTTTGTCGCGTTACGCCGAAGGCAAGCGTGCGAGCGAGAGCGCGGATAAGCGATAGAGAGGCGCGATCGGCCTACCGTTCGGATTGTGCCGCATCTATCTCTCTTCCACTCGATTGGTCGATGCGTCTGAGTAGAAAAGAGACAGCGGCAGCACACAACTTATTCACCTACAGTACCTACACGTGATCTGTTTACAACTGTTTATAAAGTGAAGTGAAATGTTAATGTGGTTTTCATTGTTTATATTACAACAACAATTGCTGCAATAAAGGTAATTAATCGTTGAATTAATGAGTGCGAATAAAATATATCAATAAAAAATTGTAGATTTCATTTCACTCCTTCTTTTTCTATGAAGATAATCAATCTAAAAATAAATACCACGACTTTTGAGAGAAAAGCTTAACAAAGATATTTCGACTTATCTTTTTAACGATTGTACTTGAAGCTTTTTTGTTATATTATCCTTATTACTTGATACGTAAATTGGCCCTTATCCGTTATTATAATACAGGCTTTCAGCATTAATAAGCAAAAAACATTAGTAACAGTTGAGAAATTCATGCGGACAAGTTGAACCTTCTGTTTTTAAGCATGTCATATTTGAAAGGTTAGGCTAGTGATTATTTTTGAGCATGCTTTTTACAACGTGAATAGTGTTTTTCTTTATATTTTAACACTCTTAAAACATTAAATAAAATATTAGATTTTTTTTATTTATAATAACTTTAATTGAGAACATTATTTTACTGAACGTAGCTATTCGTGGCAAGTGTCTCGTCTCTTTCAGACTTGATTCTGTTGTGAATGATTCTTATATTCTTAGATGGTAAATTTCAAAAAAAAGATTGTGATTTTTCCTTTTTACGGGAAGCAGAGAGGGGTGATAGAAACAAACAAAAAATAATTTTACTACTAATGACGTTAACATTTAAAATTATGAACGTATACGTTGTATTAATTTGAACGTTTATTAACACATTAAATGTTTGTAATGTCAATCAATAACGGTTTCACTTATCGATAGCATTTCCAACTGATGAAAGTGAAAAACTTAGCGGGATTAGTTATATGAAATTTAATACGACTTATGTCATGATAGAAGAAGATATAACATTTAAAACTTCGCTATTTTGCTCATCTATTATAAAAATCAATGTTTGTTTGTATTTTATGCGTTGCCATACCGTTCATTCGATTGCGAAAAAATTACATCAACTTATTGCTTGCACTAGCGCGAAGGTTATAGGCATAGTGAAATCAACTAACGGGTCGTCTTAGGTGGGCGAAGCGATCCGGCGCGCTTTAAAAGCGGCAGAGTTTGAAAATATCAAACGGTCCTCGCCCATGCAAGTGTCATATGTGGGCGACGCGATCCGGTCAGGACGGCATATGTCTTAAGTCGCCTCAAGTGCCTGACTCATGGGGCGCGCGAATCGCTTGAAAATATCAAACGGTCCAAGCTCACCAGAGCGTTAATTGCGTCTGGCCGAGCGATGGCACATACGACCTTTAGTCCGCTACGTTTAAAATTAATTGGTTTTTACACGTCGTCGCAGCGCTTCGTCTCGCCTACCTAAGACACGGGGTAACAGTGGGTGTTTTATATAAAAATCAATGTTTTTTTCATAATTTATGCGCTGCCATACCGTTTATTTTGACAACTTATTGATGTACTTGTGCAAAGGTTATAGTCATAATATAATTAAATTTCAATAGGTGGCGCGTGAAGACAGTCGGAAAAAGACAAACAGCAAACGTCAATCGGCAAATGTCATCGATACCGATCAATGTTAGTGGAATTAAATCGCAATTATGTATCTTAAATATTGTGAATCTGAAAGCACTTCAACAAACACAGACACTTCTTACTTTGAGTGGCATTGCAACGCTTGCCGAGTACCGGCTAGTACAAAATAAATTTAGAATTAATAAACAATACACCTACACGTTAAGTTTTTGTAGCTCTCAGACCTTTTAAAATTATTTGATAAATTTTCATTCAGTTAACTAAAACAATAAACAATTTCATTTATGTTTTCCATATTTGTTTACAGACAATTACTAAAATATTTGTGGTGTACATAATACGAGATAGAAAATGTTTTAAAAACAAGCCTTCAATTTTGCTATCATAAATAATTTCATCAGTGACGTAGAGATTTACTAGACGTGCAAACAGATTGTATTATATAAAATTTATATCCAGGAAATAATAAGGGAAGGATTTGACGTCAGAATAATTTATATTTAACAAATAAGCTTTTCTTACAAATCCACATATATACGCAAGTCTCGTGACTTAAAAGCTTTGGCTACAAGCTTTTTAAAGAGTTATACCTACACTAAATTCTTTGAAAGTAAATATGTTTGAAACTTGATGGAGCTGAAATGTTTAATTGATTGAATTGGCATATACTAAGAAGAACTCCATTATAACGCGGTAAATTTTCAGTTTTAAAATAGAATGATAAAACAGAAGGGAATATGTATGTTTTTGCTGTCTACACCGGTATCTATATATAGATAAGTTGATGTAAGGTGTAAGGCTTTCACTGTGGATACTTGGTGGAATGGCATTATAATAAAAATAATAAAACATTTTTAGTACTTTTTCCACAGGATCAGGACCAGTCAACTGATTAGAAATACAACAAAACAGTGATGTTTATTAAGTATAAAGTCAGATTTTAAATACTGCATGCAAATCACGAATGGATTCCGTTAAAAATATTAATTGTTTGACCTAGAAGACCACAATTTTCCCACCTCTAGTTTTATTCAAAAATAAGATATTTGACGAACGGGTGCTTACTTATTAATTAAAACTCTGTCATAAATATTTTCAAAAACAAAATAGAATTCAACACTCATATTTCAAGAATTATTTTATTGCAAAATTCTTAAAACACACTCGTCATCGAATATTTCAAGAATATTTTTTTCAAAGTAAAAGAAAAAAACGTTTTAGAATTAAATACAATCCATCATTTGGGTTTGAATATAGCCTAAAATTCATAAAACCATCGACAATTGAGGTAGATTGATTCTAGTTACTTGTGTGGTTTTTGTGAAAGCTAGCTTTCAACTTAGCAGAAAGTTTATTGTGAGATAGGCTTGTTAATTAAATCCTTGTCGAAACTTTCAAAACAACTTACTTAGGATGTTCTTAAAACCATAAAATAATATTATATCGGCAAAACAAAATTACACGCTCCAAAGAATCAACAAGGTAGTAATTTCATTTTCTTGAAACCTTACATATCAAAGTTTGTTTGTATAATTTATTTATGAAACCTTTATCTCGTATCTGATAGTCTAAAAGTAATTATTTTGTAATCAGAGAACGGTCCCAAAAGATGTATAAAGATATTTTAAAGCATAATATAACATTTTTTAATGCAATTTATGCCAATAAAGCCATATCACTGGGGTATTTTTAGACCCCTTCTGTTCGCGCGTTATTTTTCAGGGACCGTCCTTACGGGACAATTTTTTAATTTCGTAAAAATACTCGATAAATGATCGCCTTATGACGATAACAGGATTGTTCAAAATGTATAACAATACTTCTAATCAATCACTTAGATTTTTCTTTGTATTTAAAGTCTTCCGACGAGGCATTTAATATTTTCACACCTTTAAATATGATTCACCTTTACTAAATATGGATCTCACGTCTCAACAGCTGAATAAATTTTCATATAATGCTTAGTCGGGATAAATCTGAAAACGTGATAACAATTATTTATTACGTGAAACACCTTGAAAACGCCTGTCATCTGTGCGAATGATTATAATATTTTAATTAAAGCTTTATTTCAATATAACACTACTGGTCAATTTTAGGGTATAAACCGAAAATTCTTGATAGTATATTTCATAAATATTGAGACAAGTTTCACCCATCGCGAGAATTATCAAATAATTTATTTATTTAATTATATTTCTAGTTATTTTCTTGTGTACACTGTCTACAACGGTATATTTAACATATAATGAGCACGTTTAAAACATACATAGTTCTGACGAAGGCGTCAGCCGAAATAGTTATCAACAAATATATAAAATAATTTCTCTAGAATTTAAATAAATTGTTATTTTTCTCACGGTATTATATTTTTGGGCTTATGTTTGCCTAAATACCTTTAGATTTCTCCATTAGCTGGGCGGTGCTACTTTATATCTTACCCCCTTTATATGTATTGAATTTCGAAGTACTTGGCCAAACACCAGAATTATAAAAAAAAATATCTTGAATTTTCTATCTGTAACGCACAACACAGCACATTGAGTGATAACTATTCATTTTTAAAACATTTTTATTTACTCGGTGGAGTATTTCTACTTTACTACTCTGATTATATAACTACTCTGATTATATAACTACTCTGGTTATATAACTACTCTGACTATATTACTACTCTCATTATATTACTAAGCTGACGATATTAAAAATTTTAGATTAAAATGACCTACCACAAAGTTAGCGTCGAAGAAATTTATAATTTTCACATCAACCACTTAAACCTAAAAAAACACATAATACCATTTATCTCAAAATTTTGTTAGACTCACATACTGCCTTCTTGCTTGGAAAGGGAGAGTACTGCAGTATTTGTTCATTTTTTGAGCAATTAATTAATCAAATTAATTGTGTATTCAATTAAAAAAGGTAAAAATATGCGACGAAAATATTTAAAATCCCATAATTGATTGAATCAGCAGTCTTCTACGTTGAATATAAAGCGGAATGGAAAAAGCTATGAGGCGAGAATTAAAAATTCCTTGAATACAAATTCGGTAATCGTTGATAATTATTTCTCACCGTCTGTTTCACGTTAATTTCATTAAAAATCGTACGCTTACTAAAAATGTTAATTGATTTTTATTCAGTTAATGAGTATCACAAATTTATTGCTTGGAGCCGACTTGACAGAACCATTTTTAAAAGGTTAAAAGTATGAAATCTTAATTATTTGAATTTTGTACTTTTCCGTGAGTTTTCTCGCTAACGACACAAGTTTCGCCTTTCGGCATCTTCAGGCATTTCAAGTGCACGGATGCACTTGAACTGACGTGTAGTAAACAGATTGTATCGTTTATATACAAAAATAGAAAATTTGCCATTAAAATGTAAATAAACGAAAATTTGATGTAAACGAGTTTCAATAAATTAAGTAGTTTTGTTATAATTATCGAGTTTTTTATCGCAAATACTAATGCTCGACTAAAGCACATGGAAAAGTACGAAATTCAAACAATTCAAGTTTGATATTGAAATTGCATCAAGCACCCTCAGTCGAAATCCTTAATTATAGTTAGGAATATGATTGTAAAATAGGGTGTTCAATTTTTGAAAGCATTTTTTTTTATGTTTCTCATCTTATATATAAAACCGAAACGGCGTATTTATGTATGTGGGTCTGTAATTCCCTTTTGCATTGTTGTCGCAAGTTCAAACACACGAATTGATTTCGCTCGCGAACTTTTCGACGGTAAATTTGTTTAGTTATCAATGTGCGTGTAGAGACTCCAATTACTCGAGTATCGAGTAGTACATTTTACAAAATACTCGAGTACTCGAGTAATTTCATATAAACCAAAATATCTTATACATAAAACCGAAACGGCGTATGTATGTCTGTGGGTCTGTAATTCCCTTTTGCATTGTTGGTCATTAAGTTGCCAGTTGTTTCAACTTGGCCCGTCTGAATTTACGCGCCGAGGTGAACATAACCCCAAACTGGTGCGAGCGAAGCCGGGTTCGAATACTAGTGTTTTATAGTGAAACATATCGGTTTCTGTCATTGAACGCATTGATAATAATCAGAGAATAAAATTTATTTTTCTATCTCAGATTAACATCAACTTAGACGTTCTAATTGTATTTAAAAACAGTTTATTTGATAAAGTAAAGAAATTTCATTAGTATGATCATCGAGTGAAATATCTTGTTTATTATATCTGCTTTTAATTTGTTAATGCTTTTTAAGCCTTTCATGTCGATATAGAAAAAAATAGTTTCATGAAGAAACAAAAATGTTTTTCAAAATGGTGTCTCATATTTTTAAAAAAGAAAATTCTTTATCAAAGTGCCATCAATTTTTATGCCGTCGAAGTTTTTTAGATATCACGTCGCTTGGATTGAAACATTAGAGGCATTATATATTATAATATAGGCAGCATAAAACAATGAATTATTATTGACGAAGCGTTCAAACGGAAATGTTTTTTTATCGTAAATTCTCGTTTCCATCAACTGCTGGATTTTCGATGTAGCAAATATTGACTATTGAACTGAAAATTCCGTCCATTTTTTTTTTTATTTCTTTCTATCACACTCATAACTGATAAAACACTTTTTACTGCCAAAAAGTGACACTTTATTTTCATATATTTGTTGATTTACTTTGTGAACACAACTTATTTGAAATAGGCATACTTGAACCTTTTGTTTTTTAACAGTTGGTAATTCTATCGTGAAAAAAGCCCTGATAATTATAAAATTGGTACAATTTTTAGTTTTGTTTTTTATAAACACTTTCATATTAATACAAACTCATTTTCTGTTTGCGTAGTCGTATTCGAAAAGTTTTAAGTAGTTTTTAGTTACTTAATAAAGATTTGTGTATACTTAATAAACAAATTAAGCTATGGCGTAAGTTTGTTATATTATATTAGTTGTTTAAAACCAAATTTTCATTTTATTCGCTCTTATGTTAATACATAATAACAAATCACTTTTAGGAAATGGTGAGCAAATTTCCTAAGCAAAGCATTACTAAAGTACCTTTATGTCGAAATGTACTTACACTACTTCCCTTCAAGCGAAGAAGGTAGATAGTCACAAAATTTATGTAACTGAATGAATGGTATTTGTTAAATATTTTTGAAATCCATATATGATGGTCACTTTTAGAGCAATATAACTAAAATGCACTTCTTGTATGAAATAAAATAAACATCTGTAAGCAATATAAAATTAAAAATAACTTTGATTATTCCACGTATTGTGTAACTAACTGTGACACGTGTTTCGCCTCTTTCAGAAGCATCTTCAGACTTACTATCGCAAAGTTTGCTTAAGTAATGAAGCAAGATAAATTCTAACATTTTAACATTTTAAATTATGAAATTACAAAATGGATTACGGGTTTTTTTTCCTTCTAAAGGAAACAAGGAAGGGGGTGATAGAATCAAAACAATCCAATAACATAATGATACTAATAAGGTGCAATCAATCAATCAATCAATTAGATTGGGATTTTTCCTTTTTAAGGGACGCAAGAGAGGGTAGGGTTATAGAATCGAAACAAAGCAAACAAATATATTTCTAATGACGTTAAACATTGCAAACTAATAAACTATAAACTAATGAGCTGCAATCAATCAGTTAGGTTGGGTGATTACTCTATTGATGGGGAATAATGTTAATAAAGGCGAGCATCCTGTCCTGTTAAGAATATTATTTAATAATATATCTTTTTTATTAAGAGTTTTATTTATTTCTTAAAATTCTAGACTGCGAAACACTTGTCACAGTTAGTTACACAATACGTGGAATAATCAAAGTTATTTTAAATTTTATATTAAAATGAACTTCCACAAAGTTACCGCTGAAACCATCGAAAATATCTGTAAGCAAGTATAAGCATTTCTTATGAAAAAAGCAACAACTCATATTTATGACCTATTTTATACCTTCTGTAAGTTCGTGATTAGATCTCTCTTGGTTCATTTTATTCACTTCGTATTAGAGACTCCAATTAGAGTATCAAGTACTCGATACTCGAGTATACTCGTCCATTTTTTAAGTATTCTATACTCGAGTATTTTGAAAAATACTCGAATAATACTCGTAATTTATAAAAGAAGACATATTTCCAAATTTTATTTACTTGTTTAAAACGTATATACATATAATTTTTAACCGTTGCGTTTAACTGAGTCTTACGCGTGGTTTTAATGTCAGATAATATTTATTTGTAATGGTTTTGCCGTTGAAAGTGCTGTGCGAGAATTTATTTGGTTATTCAACGATTATCATGACAAGAGACAAAATTAAATATTCAAAAGTAATCTTTTGATTCGCCGACTATGGATGCAGCTGTGGCATAATCAATTAAATACGCTTATTTATTTATTAATCATTAATTTAAATACACAAATTTGAATTAATAAAAAAAAATTGGTACATCTGAAACTATTCGAGTATACTCGAGTACTCGAGTATTTTGATGAGATTTCAAGTAATTGGAGTCTCTACTTCGTATAGTTAACTTCTCCGCCGTTCTAAGAAAGAAAGCAGTAAATTTCGGAAATTGAATGAATGGTATTTGCTAAATATTTTTGAAAGCTTGAAAGCTTTAAAGCACACTTAACATGATAACTAAAATGCTCGTATCCTGTGTGAAAAATGGACATCTGCTATAAGTAAATTAAATAAAAGTTTAAAAAGCATTTCTCAACACAAATGCAATTACTCTATTTTTCTTAGCAATGAGGCAGTCAATTCAACTACTTGCTGGTTGTTGATTAAGAAATTATTTAGTTTTAGCATCAACAGGATTTTATAAATTCTCAGTACTAATCTCCAAAAAACACATTTTGTCATTTTCCTCAAAAGTTTATCAGAGTCACTTCTTGCCTTCTTGTCTGGAAGGCCAGATTTTTCTACAGTTGTGGATTTATTATCATGATCATAAAAACTGATGAACGAATTTGAGCTGAAAATTTTCTTGTAAAAACCGAAACTTCCAAGGTTTTGTTGAACAACTATTTAAGACTTTAGACCAAGACAAAATATGTAAAATAAAGTATAATATATGTATATTGTAAAAAGATATCATACTCTTTGAATCTTTCTTTGAGGATCGATGATTATAGTTTAAATAAAGATTTTAAAGTGCCAATTCCAGGCTCGAAATGAACGTTATCACTTTACGCTTGTTAAGTGAAAATGTTTCAAAGCTTTGTGAATTCAAAACTCTTACTAACGATTATATTTTCTTTGGGATCAATTACATGTCCGTCAAAGAGGTAAAAGAATGGGTTTTTAATTTAATTGATATAATGAATATTTTAAAAGGTAGAATTTAACTAGCAATGCCACTCAAAGAAAGAAAGTTTTCGTGTTTTAATTGTGTTTATTCAAGTGCTTTCGGATGCTCAATTTTTTACAATTCAACCTTTGTTGGCATCTACACAGCAAATCATCAAAGCCCTATCGCAATCGGATGAACGGTATAGGATCGCATACGGCACAAACAAACATTCATTTTTATATATATACATAGGTAATTAAAAACTTTTGTAGGCGTCAACACAACAAATCACCAAATGCTTTATCGTAATCGGATGAATGATTTGGGAACGCAAAATACTTCCCGAGCGTCCACATTAAAAATCACCAAAGTTGCATTGCAATCGGATGAACCGTATGGCAGCGCATAGAGTACGAGCAAACAAACAAATATTGATATAAAATTAAAAATAATTTTGATTTTGATTTTTCCACATATTGTGCTACTAATTGAGACACGTGTATCGCCTCTTTCAGAGGCATCTTCAGACTTAGTATCGAAAGTTTGCTTAAGTAATGAAGCAAGATTGATTTTAACAATTTAAAATGATAAAATTACAAAATGGAGTTTGGGATTTTTCCTTTTTACGGGAAGCAAGGAGGGGGTTATGGGATCGAAACAAAGCAAACAAATAATTATGCTACTAATGACATCATATTAGAAACTATTAAACTAATGAACTGCAATCAATCAGATAGGTTAGCGATTACTCTATTAATTGGAAATCGTGTAAGCAGTGGCAAGCATAGTAGAATAAATAGTAAAGAAGAATAGTTTAGAATATCTAAAAATAAGTAAAACTCTTAACAAAAAAGAAGTATAATTAAATAATATTCTTAATAGGACAGGTTGCTTGCCACTGCTTACATTATTTCCAATGAATGTCAGAATCAATTACTTAAACAAACTCTGCGATAGTAAGTCCGAAGATGCATCTGAAAGAGGCGAAACACGTATCACAGTAAGTAGCACAATACGTGGAATAATCAAAGTTATTTTGAAATTTTATATTCAAATGAACTTCCACAAAGTTACCGCCGAAACCATCGAAAGTAAACACATATTGATTTTTATATATAAGATAATGTTGCAAGTCATTTCTCTCTACTTTTACAAATATTTCATTGATTATTTATATTTCTGTATGTTTCCAGGTAACAGTGCATCAATATGGGCGACTTTCCTACTAAGTGTAGTGCTGCCAGCCCAAGCCCGTGTCGCTGGAAAGATTGGAATATATCAAAATAATTACAATGGTAAGCTTTTGAAACGCTTTTACATCAGCGGAAACGCTTTAACAAATCGACACTTCACTTTGAAAGGATTCTAACTGCTCGTGACACTGCTTTGAGATATGAGCGCTTGTAGTTTCGATTGATTAAAATTCACTTGCAACAATGTGCAAGAAAAATGATTCATATTATATATGATAGAATGCGGTAAATATAAGCGTTTCCGACCGGAAGGTCATTTTAGGCAAAAATTTTTAATTAGAACCTTTTCAAAGTAAGGTAATGGTATACTAAGCTTTCAAAGACTTCATCGTGTTTGTATTTTACATTTAATATTAGCAAAACCACGATACTCGCTTACTCCTTTTTATACATAACTAGTTGTACCCTGCGCGCGTTGCTACGCCAGCAACTAAAATAAATTTGAAGGAAAGACATTACACAAATATTCAATTCAATTCAAAAAGTCGATTTATTGATTTCGTTTATTTTGAAAAAATTGTGACATGTATTACCTTGTAGGGGGGATTGGGGGGTGGGGTGGGTGAGGGGTGTTCGTCAATAAAAACATTTTATATGAAGTGTACTCGAGAAATTTGTAAATATTCGATATCAATTTCACCGGGAGAAGGGGGTTGTAAAACATATGGAGGTTTGGGGGCGTATGGTTTTTATGCCAGAAACCTTCAATGGAGTGAAATCAAAAAGTTTAAAAAAATAATAGGGGAGTGGAGGTTGGGGGGTGGTTGGGGGGGAGACGTTGGGAAGCCAAAAACCATTGCGGGAGTGTAAACAATAAATTTCGAAAGTTTCACATCGATCGGTCGAGCGGTTTAGTAGTCCATAGCGGAAATATGTACAGACAAACTTTCATTTTTATATATATAGATAGATTGTATACGAGACGCAGTTATTTTCGATAGATGAATTTAAGTTTTAGAAGTATTTTTGCTTAAAGACGTAGTGACGCTAAGAATAATATGATACATGTCTACACTAAATTGATATGCAAACATAAAATGCATTTGATAATCTTTTATGTAAAGAGATCGAAATATTTGTTTATCAATAAATAGCTTGAATTTTTAAAACTAACATTTAACTTATTTACTTAAAGACAAGAAGCCATGCAAAAAAGTTTTCATATATTTACTAAGTGCATTTAAAGCTCTTTGGATACTATAAAAGCTTCGCATGCTTGCAGTAGTGGCTTCAAATAACTTACACAGGAAATTTTTGCATACATGTGGCCTTAAAAATACAATCTATAATGGAAGTAACATAAACGTGTAATCAAATTCAAATGTACTGATAAGAGATTTATGAAACGGGGGAAAAGACTTTTAGGGATATCTTTGAACTGTCCCTTACTGATCTTTAGTCTAACAAATACAATTGGAAATCATTATCCGTTGATTTAATTAAGACTAATAACTGGAAGGTGCCAAAGGCGTAGAATAGATAATTCGTCTATAATTGATGATACAGTTTCCTAATTTATATTCATAAAATAAAGAAAACAGATTTGAGCAACGATAAATTCTCAGCATATAAAAATAAAACCAATAAGCTTGTAGCTTTTGCAATTATTCTTAACAAACCGGATGAATTAGATTTTGAAATTTTAGGCTCGTAATTCTGGCCACCCAATAAGTGTCAATCCAACCTGAATAAGAAGGGACTTCTGGAGATGTCTCCATGTTAAATTTAGTAGTAAATTAATGCACAGAAAAAAAATCCAACACGGATATTTCAAATAATTTTTTAGTTTCAAACTAAATAAAACATCAGACACGAAATTATAAAATTCTATCCTCCTATAAATGACAAAATAATTTTTATCCCCCCTTTCATTCACCAGAGTATTTAATTTTTATATAAACACTACAGTTAAAATAAAAATAATAATACATTTTTAGTACTTTTTCCGCATAAAATTTATTTGATTAGGACCGGTTTCGCTCATGGCGAGCATTGTCAACTGATCGCAACTGCTCGCCATGAGCGAAACCGGTCCTGTTCAAATAAATTTTATGTGAGAAAAAGTACTAAAAATGTATTATTATTTTTATTATAACGCCTTTCCGCCAAGTATTGACAGTGAACACCTTAAAAGTGACTACAGTTAAAGTGAAACCTCCCATGCATTGAAAGCCTTCTCCATTCATAAATATATATTATATCCCAGAATCTCAACAGTCTGATCTAGGAAGTAGGCTACTTGTAAATATTATAGTATACTGACAATTAGTTTGACTTGGAACTACCCAACCACATATTTGTATTTATTTAAATTATTAAGTATCTCATAAACGGTATTAGGCAGCTTACTGCTAGTTTTTAAAATAAAACGCATGACCATTCAATGGCTTTGCAACGAGGTTGATTGCAGTTAATTATCAATAGAGTTAGGTGACAAATCTTACTTTAAAATTTGATTTGGCAAAATGAAACCATTTTCAATTAAACTCCCTTTAATTCCACGCACTTTCAAAGGAACACATTTGACTAAAAATAATTTTATTTATCTATACAATTGAAGTCAGGCAACACTGGTATCGGAAAATAATTTTTGAACAAATGAAGGCTTAGCTTCTAACTAAAAAAAATAGTTGTCTGTAAAGTCGGTTTACGGACGATAGTTTAACATAAGAAAACATTGATGAAATGATTGCATACTTTTATGAATAAAATGGAATCATTTTTATTGAATTATCATTATTTTGTATGGATACGAAGAAGGAGTGAAATGAAATCTACAATTTTTTATTGATATATTTTATTCGCACTCATTAATTCAAATATGTTTATTACTTTGATGAACAGTTTATTTACAAGTAACAATGTGCTTTTAGCAATTTATTGTTTATTTAAAGTATATTTGTTATACGTTAATCAGATTTTTAATATGCAAGAATTAATTACCTTTACTGCCGCAATTGTTGTTGTAATATAAACAATGAAAACCACATTAACATTTCACTTCACTTTATAAACAGTTGTAAACAGATCACGTGTAGGTACTGTAGGTGTATAAGTTGTGTGCTGCCGCTGTCTCTTTTCTACTCAGACGCATCGACCAATCGAGTGGAAGAGAGATAGATGCGGCACAATCCGAACGGTAGGCCGATCGTGCCTCTCTATCGCTTGCTAGACGTTGTCACGTCAAAAATATTTAAGTATTGTTGTAAGAATTAAAGGTAAATTATATATCTTTTTAAATGTGAATTGTTAAGTCATTTAGCTCATACCTAAACGCTAGCATATTTTGTTTTCGGCAACGTGAATATAATATTATAGCTGCCGGTTTTAGCGAAAACTCATCAGTGGAATCGTAATCGTTTTCGGCGGGTTTGTCATACTAAATCTATTATTAATATGTTTCCGTAATCGTATTAAAAATAACTTATTACGGCGGGAAGTTTCTGGATTAGTCAGTAATAGGGATTCCAACTGTTCGTCAATTATTTGGATATCGAAAAGTAAAACTTAAGTTAAACTCCACGGATTCTCAGTATACAGACACATAGGATACTTAATATCACTCTAACAAAGTGGTTTTTTTTTTCCTTTCTATTTTATTCTCTTTAAACACCTTAGTGCATGGTTAAAAGATCAGTCCCGTGCAGCTCTGTCTCGGGCCAAGTAAGTGAGTAGTAAATTCGTTTCTTTTCTTGATCGTATAGCGTTATGGAAGGCGGATGTGAAAAACGGATGCACACACATAACGGAAGGGTGGTGGGAGAACTAACTTGTTCACCCAAATATATATCCGGATATATCCAGATAGTTTTGACAAGGCTAAAATTTTGTACCAAAGTATTAGAATTATTAAACTTTAAATAAAAAAAAAAAATTGGCATTAAAGCTTACGCCAATGCGCCAAATATTCTTAATTGTGAAAGTCATACGAGATAAACTCGATGATAAGTAATGAATCAGTTGTGCACAAAATCAACGATAAATAACATACACCCAGCCCAAGATCTCTTTTTTTCAATTGAAATAATCTGACCTTGCCGGGAATTGAACCGGGGTCTCTAGATCGCTAGGACAAAGCTCTTGCCACTAGACCACAGGGACCGACATATAAACATTTTTTAATACACAAGGAACTATCAGCTGCTTTTTCAAGCAGACAGAGGTCTCAATTTCCAAGTTTTCAATAAATTATCGTATAACTCGTACACAAATAGAGATGTTGCACAATCAACGCTTCCTTGTATAGGTGCATTGTATAATAATTTAAGACTTAATCTTTCACCACTTCTGTTAAATCTTAAATAGAGACAATACATAAAGGATATTTCAATAGGGACGCTCAAAATATGTTACTTTGTCCTGCTGAGTAGATTATTCATTGTTTAGTGGCCAAATTTGAGTCAACCGGTTTGGTAAAAAATCGGCCAACACCTACCTGTACGTCATCAAAATACAATATCTGGTGAAAAAATTGCTGCTGTGTGTGAAAGTGTACAGGAAAACCCAAGGCAGCTTCTTTTTCGTTGTTCACAAGAACTTGGCTTTTCTGCGACTTCAACTTGGCGAATTTTGAATCGGGCCTTATGTCTGCACCCGTATAAAATCCAACTAACCAAGGAACTTCAGGTAAACGACCGCAGACAACGTCTGATTGGGCTCTGGAGCAGTTGGAAGTTTACCCAAATTTGTCAAAAAAGTCAACTTTAGCGACATGGCCCATTTTATAATGAATGGATATTGGCAGACATTTGATGCTATATTCCATATTTAATGCCGTAAAATATACTTACAAATGAAATTAAAATTTAGTCGAAATCTCACAAACAACTTGTTTTATTTACATTTCAAAACTAAGCGTCCTTATAAAAAGACCCTATATATTTAAGTATACATTCCAATATCGTTCCACTGTATAACATTATTAAAAATTTGCAGCTGCATCGGATTACTCCATCAGTATTTTTTTAATGAATGAAATTACGGCATTAGGTATTTTTTAGCCCTGAGTCCAAGCCTATGAGTCAAACTAAAAAGTATTATGATAATATATTGGTAGCACCCGAGTTGTGTGATGGCAAAAAAACCCTTGGGATAATCATAATTCTTCTTTAAGCGTGGAGAAATCGTGATGTGATCTTTCGTAGATTTTGTAAAATATTTCATGACAAATTATTACGAATACTTTTCGGATATTTCGAGAAATATCCGAATATCGAATAGCTTAAAAAGAGCCGAATATATCCGGATATCGAATATTCAAATTTCCGAGTTGGAATCTCTAGTCTGTATAAAAAAGGCCGGCGTCTAAAAAACGTGATATAATCCGTGATATATATTTTTTCAATAAAAAAACGTCTCAAAAAAACAACAAAAGAGCGGCTCATGATCGTATCGCAGTGAATATAAGCGAGACATTTTACTTTCATCGATGTTCTTAAAACTTCTTATTAGTTAAAAAAAGATTTTAAGAATAGGGACAGAAAATATAAGGATAATTCTATTGGCAATACATACATAGTGAAATAGAATATTCGTAATATGAAATTATTATAGTTAAAACAACTAAAAAATAAATTCCAAATTAGTCTCTCGTGGCGTGACGTACGTAAACTATTTTCATTTGTTTTTTTAAATTCAACTGTACGCAAAGTGAATATTTACAAACAGCAACCACAGTGGCAGTGGCCAATATGCCTTTCCTTTTTTTACTATAAAGCTCTTCACTGTTAATACTTGGTGGAAAGGTATTAAAATAAAAAAAATCTTATTTCACAGTTAATTTATTAGGATCACGATCAGTTTATACTAGCAGCATTTTTAACCTTTGAAATTATGAAATAACTAACAAATTATCAATTAATGGATTGTAGAATACGTGAAAAAATCTGGTACTCGGTATAATGGCATTATATTAAAAAATAATGAGACATCTTTTATACTTACTCCACATTATGATCGAGACTGGTTTCGTTCAATGAAAACATTTCCAACAGAATTTAGTTTAGCTGAATATGCTCGCGATGAGCGAAGCTGGTCCTGGTCCCGCTTAATAAGTGCGAAATAATTCATAGTATTTTGAACGTCCGGTCCGTGGCTCAGTGTCAACGTTGTTGGCTTGCGTGTCGGACCGCCCGGGCTCAATTCCCGGTACGAGCGGATTTTTTCAGTCGACACATCTGTTCAAAAGAATGGGTGTTTGTGTTCTTGAAAATCTCTTCCCACTTTTCCGATTCCAAAGAGCGACGCATAGTGACAGCGACAAGCTAATCACTA
This sequence comes from Himalopsyche kuldschensis, assembly GCA_028554975.1. NCBI lineage: Eukaryota > Metazoa > Arthropoda > Insecta > Trichoptera > Rhyacophilidae > Himalopsyche > Himalopsyche kuldschensis. The sequence continues at coordinate 8,779,588 of JAHFWI010000005.1, forward strand.
GTCTTGTCTTAGTCCTCGTATCTTTTCCATCCCTACTCTCTTCGAAAAAGAGAGGTTGAGCAACTAAGTAGCAAGCAGTTCTCGTAGAAAAAACATATGTTGAGATACATTCCGCGAGGAGTCCATATGCTCCAAGTTAAGAGCGGACATGGTAAAAAAAACATTGAACACCTTAAAATTAATCGGAAACTATCGTAATAACACACATCGGTCATTGTTTAATAAATAACACGATTGTAATTTTTTGATATTTTACAAGCATTTACCTCATCAAAGAAAACAGCAGTACTTCACGTTTTATGTCAGCATGTTCAATGTTTTTTGCACATAAAGTACGGTCAACGGTATCTTTTGAGCTGAAAACATTTTCAAAGGTGTTTGCACAAAGCGTTCAGAAGCTTTGTTGAAAATTGCCACAGTGTACTCCTGTAAAAGTTTCATTGAATTCCGGATTATATTGTTACCCCGAATACATTTTAAAGCACAATATACATGTGAGATATTTAACCCTTTGTATCCCAGACTATTTTGAAAAACGCCCGCGAAAAACGGATGTCTCAATTCGATTATTTATCTTAACTTATATTAACTTCAGTTTTAAGGTGTTCACTGTCAATAGTTGGTGGAATAGCTTTATAATAAAAATAATAACACATTTTTAGTACTTATTTCACATAAAATTTATTGGATGAGGACCGGTTTCGCTCATGGTGAGCATTATCAACTGACAACGAAACAGTGATATCTATACAAAAGTTAAGCAAGAATTACAAATTATGATAGACAATTGGTATTACAACTAGGCAAATAAATATTTATTGGAGCAGGGCCGGTTTCGCTTTATTTTCGATTTAGTTTGTATTGCTAGGAGGTCTTCTATGTGAAAATCAAAAATAAGGCTTTTTTTTTTTTTTACTTTGTTAATGATTCTTCATACTTGGTCTTTGATGTAAAAGCTTGCATTGCTAAGAGGTCTTCAAAAATTTAATTAAAGTCTATTTTCTTGTATTTTGTTTCAATTTATTTGCTTAGTTGTAATACCAATTGTTTGTCATACCTTGTAATTCTTACTCGATGCGGATGCGGGAAGACATATTTCTCGTATACGGGAATTAGCCGTATAGTCTGTGTGTGACAAACTGTATGTAACATCCATTGCCACTGATATGCTCTGTAAAGTCTCGAATACGGTTTACACGAAAAAATGAGCGTGTGAAGGTAGCTTTATTCGTTTGCGATTCCTTAGAATTGGGCGGAAAGTTCGGTGCTAAGAAACCGAAACCTTTTTGGAATTGGTCGCCAACTTGTCAATCAAAAGCCCTTTGGCAATATGAGGCGTGTAAAAACGAAACAGCTGTTTACACCCAACTTTGAGCTGAAACTTAGATTTAGTTTTTGTCTGAAATTAGATTCGACAAGAAGTTGGGATTGGAAATCTTAACCTGAATCGTTAAGATGTATTTAACAGCAGTAAGTAATTTAGGAAAAATTTTATTGAATCGCGTAGATTCATCGTCACAGAGAAGTATCTATCGACTCTCTTGTGGAGACTGTCCAGCTTCTTATGTTGGACAGACAGGTAGAAACTTTAATATCAGAATTAAAGAACATATAAGATGTCTAAAAAGTAATAATTTCAATCATTTAATAGAAAATGATCATAATTTTAATCAGACTAGTAATTTAGAAATACTCCACCGAGTAAATAAAAAAGGCTTAAAGATGAATGAATAATCAAGAATTTTTAGAAATAAATAAAACTCTTAATAAAAAAGAAATATTATTAAATAATATTCTTAATAGGACAGGTTGCTCGCCATTACTAACATTGTTTCCACTTAATAGAGTAATCACTAATTTATCTGATTGATTGCAGCTCATTAGTTTATAGTTTGTAATGTCGAACGTCATTAGAAATATTTTTATTTGTTTGCTTTGTTTCGATTATATAACCCCCTCTCTTGCTTCCCTTATAAAGGAAAAATCCCAATCTGATTGATTGCACCTCATTAGTATCATTATGTGATGGCATTGTTTTGATTCTATCACCCCCTTCCTTGTTTCCTTTAGAAGGAAAAAAATCCGTAATCCATTTTGTAATTTCATAATTTAAAATGTTAGATTCAATCTTGCTTCATTACTTAAGCAAACTTTGCGATAGTAAGTATGAAGATGCCTCTGAAAGAAGCGAAACACGTGTCACAGTTAGTAGCACAATACGCAGAATAATCAAGTTATTTTAAATTTTATATCATATAGCCTGATTGAGTTACCATTGAAGTTTTTTACCGTTTGATATAAATTAATAAATAATTTGATTTTATTGGAGAGAAAATAGTTTACAATCATCTGAAATTGACATCAAGTGAACATTATTGTAAAAAAATATATTTTAACGACTTTAATTTAACGATTGATTATAAAAAAAATACATTTATATCTTTGATTTGTACTATGAAGTAAAGAAGACGGGCATCTTATATATTACTTGAAAATTGATTTCAATAAATAATAATTAATCTACTAATCGCTCTCGCTACGCTCCTTATTCAAATATAGCAGACATTCATACATTTGAGCACTTATTCACTAATCGATTGAAAAAACAATAAATGCATTCGAACCTGTAGAAATCGTAACACAATATCACGACGTTAACTACATAGGTGAACAACCGAGATCGGAAAAATGGACATTGCTTAAAAAATTTAAAACTATCTTCAATATTTTTGTCAAGAAAATTGCTTTGCTTTCGTCATTGGTGTTGATTGTGAGTTTCGAACCCCAGTACTGACAGTATTTTTATCTGTACAAAAGACATGTCTAGATGTCTATAGCGTCAAGAAATACTCTTTGACCCATCTGACCCTAACAACGGGACCAGTGACGGCTGGTGACGCGGTGCTGGGGGGTGCAAAAGGAAGTATCAACTATTTTTCCGTACTACGCAAGAGAAACAGTTGGTATTGCGAACACCTGAATTGAAAGTCCATGCTATAGAAGTGTTTTAAAATCCAATGAATAGGAAAGAACTCTTGCAAAAATGGTTGAATCTTCCTTTGCACCCCCCAACACCACGTCACCAGCCGTCACTGAACGGGACAATCGAAATTGATTACACTAAAACAAATCCTATCCTTGCTCAACAGTTCTGTCTTTACTTGTTTTCTATAGTAGATGTTGAGCAAATGGATCAGTTCTCGTACGAAAACTCTTGTTGAGATGAACTCATTTGGGCGCAAAGTCAATTTATGCATTTATTAAAAACAATGGTTCGTAGTTATAATTAGTTGAAATAACTTTTTAAAAAATCTCAATAATATAAACAAATACAATTTTTTAATTCTTTATTCCAAAATTCATATATTATACATACTCAGAATACTTTATGTTTTTATTTCATTCTTTCAAGATATTCGTCGAAAATTGCCAACTGAAAAGACGGTACCTCATTGACTGATTTTTTTAAATATTTCAATGAAAGCCTATTTAAGAAAATATACAAAATTTACAATGTTTGACTTTCAAATAAGCTACGCATAATTAGATCACCGATTCAGCCTTAGCAATTCAAATTAAATTATATCATTCAATTTTTATTAATGCTTGAGATGACGATCCACTCCAATGAGATCGGAGATTAAGGAGAGTTTTTCACGTCTGCTTATTTTTGCGCTTTTCCTTAAATACGGTATGAAAATCTTCAAATTTCCCGACAGTCGCCTCTAAATTATTCTGACATTTTCTAAGCTTATTTTTCTATTAGGAAAATCTAAACCGATTTTTAAAAACGTCTCTGTTCTTATAGTACAATTTCAAAATGGATATGACTCATTATTTAATATTACTAGCTGACCCGGCGAATTTCGTACCGCCTCAGAATCAAAAGATATTGTTTTTACTTATAAGCTGAATGAAATTCAGTTTTTAATTAAATAAAAATGATTTAAGCTCAATAAATGTGCAAAAATCAAAATGAAAATTATTTAAATTAGATTGAAATGAATGTAATTCACGTGACAGCAAGGCATTTGCTTTATTGAAGCGAATCGAAATGGTTCGCGTAGAATTTTTGCACTACTTTCTGTTAAACTATTTGCTGGATAGGTTGCACTCAAAAACAATCCAGTACTTATTCTGTTACAAAATGTTTGAGAAATAGGATTTCCTTCATAAAATTCATTTGGGATGTTTACATATAATATATATATATACATATAAACATATAATAAAAATAATAATACATTTTTAGTACTTTTCCACATACAATTTATTTGATCAGGACTGGTTTCGCTCATGGCGACCATTGTCAACTGATCAATTGACAATGCTCGCCATGAGTGAAACCGCGAAAATGCCTTTCCACCAAGTATTGACAGTGAACACCTTAAAAGTGATATAAACATATGTTTAAATGTTATACTTATTCCGCTATTCGGGACGGTGACAAAGCCATAAAATCAAAGATCATTAAAATCGGTCCAGCCGTTCTCGACTTATAAGTAGTGTAATCTTCATTCACATTCTTAAGTCCACAGCTTAGAAAAGTTGTCGATTCGATATATTTATTAAAAATAAAACGATTCAAAATGTCTACCAGCGGTTGTGTCGAAAGGATATAAATAAAATATGACTATTGTCCCTTTTAAAAAATTATAGTATTTTTTTTTCTGTTTTGGTAGCTGGATTTCCACGTAAGTATTTTTAAACATATGAAAAAAAAACAGTATTTAGAAAACTATTTTAATTTGATCACTCTAAATTGTTTGTAAACTTTTATATTTGAATTTTTCTTGTATTTTTTCTTCTAATTCCATGCATGAAATCGATTTAGTATCGATATAAAAAAAAATGCACCGTATTGTCTATTTCTTTATTTATTTTAATTCTTTTAAGTATTAGGGTAGAAATTGTTAAATAGTCGTCAGATTGCGAAAATAATTCATTAAGTGACACAAATGGAAGAAAATATCATTTCTGAGCAACCGTGACGTGATTTGTGATCACGTTCCATAGACAACTCTTTCTAAATATGCTTTAGAAAATCGTTCATTATAAGTTGGCCGCTTAGCGAAGGCACTGGGGTTACGTTACTAATATTTTCATATTATCGCCATAGCGGGATACACAGTAATCTTTATTTAAAATATAAATTATGCCGCCAAATAACTGACCAAATTTTAGAATAAACCCTCGAAAATTCGCACGAATTTTTGTAGAGCATATATTTACATTGCGTATCAGATTCGGAATTCAAATTTGACGGTGAATAATATCACAGGTGCTCACTGTCAATACTTCAGCTTAATATGTTTGCGATGATCGAAACCGGTCCTGATCCAAATTAACTAAATTTGGAATAAGTACAATTTTTTTTTTTTAGTTTGAAATTTGAACAATGGCCAACATATAATTGTTGAAAGCTCTTAATGGTGAGGTATTTAAATTAATATGAATTTTGCCGCTAAATAACTGACCAACTTTAAGAATAAACTCTGCAAATTCCCAAAATTTTTCATATGTATTTCAAAGAATTAATTAAACTCGTGACTTAAGATTTGACAGCTTCTATACTACTGTCAATACTTCAGTTGAAGATTATTGCGATAAGCGAAAGCGATTCTGATCCAAATACATTTAATAAGAACAAAAAGTGTTTCGTTATTTTTTAATAAACAGCTACAACTATCCCTAGATCGACTGCTTAAGTTTGAAATTCGAGCAACGGCCAAGATATAATTGTAGAAAGCTCTTATTCGTGGGATATTTAAATATAAATTTTGCCACCAAATAACTGAACAAATTTTAGAATAAACTCTCGAAAATTCTCACAATCTTTTGTAGAAACATATACATAGGTAGGGTAAAACCTCCTATTGTGGGCCAGCTACAATTATTGGCCACTTACATATACAATCTAGTTTTTTTATTAACCAAAACAACATTTCCAACTTTTGGTTTATATAATATAGTTCCCTTATTATTCCTCTATCGTTTAAACATAAAATTATCATTTTATGAATTCCCAAACAACTCCAAAAACGCATTTTTATCAGACAGCCGGAGTGTCACCGTGAAGCATGTGAGATTCTTGTAAATATCATAAGGATTGGACTTCAGTCTAAAAGCATCATACACGTTTGTAAGTTAATTAATTAAAATTTTAATTGAACAGAATTATTCGTCTTTAGTGAAGTTATAAAATAATTATTTTTATGCATTGGAAATATTTCTGTAAAAGGTTATTATGATAGTGGCCATTAACTGATTCCAAAAACACATCAATTTATATTACTGGCCGGCCAAGTTAATCCTATAAATTCTTATAAAAAAATTCTAAAATATAATTTTTTATTGCATGAATAATGTTTTAATAATATTACTAATCACCTATGTATTTATTACATTTCTCCGATATATCTAGGAAAAATTTTGGCCAATAACTGCAGCTTAACAAATGATGTTGGAATCCAATAAAGTACTTGATTTTACACTCAATAATGATTTGGGGTCATGTAATTATACGTCTAGTTTTTGTTTTAAAAAAAATATATTTTTTATTACAACTTTTGGGGTGGCCAATAATTGAATCTTTTGGTGGCCAACAATTGCAGAAAGTGGCTCATAATTGTAGTTTTGTACCATTTTTTTTAAACTATTTTTTTTACTATGAAAAATTTTTTTTTTTACGTATTTTAAAATTTGATTATTATAAACAAATTATCAATCTAGCACACAGTATTTTTTTATTTTGTCTCTTCTATGGTAAGTGTCTACAAAAGATTACTAAAATTGAAAAAAATCCTTAAGTGGCCGACAATTGTAGGTTTTACCCTACATTGCGTTTAATATTTATTGCAAAGCATTAATTAAACTCATGACCTTAGATTTTACAGCTTCTACTCCTACTACTGTGAACACTTCTATTGAAGATTCTTGGGATGGGCGAAAGCGATCTTGATCCAAAAACATTTGATAAGAACAAAAAGTGTTTCATTATGTTTTAATAAAAAGCTACAAATATGCCGAATGGTCGAATGTTTAGGTTTGAAATTCGAACAGCGGCCAAGATATAATGACAATTCTTATTGGTCGGTTATTTAAACGACTAAAAATTCTCAAAAAATGAGCGAAAACGAATTTCAACATTTAAATAATCGTGGTAAATAGCAATAACAAAATTTTAGTTAACCAAAATATAATAGTTAAACAATTTTCTCTATTCAAATTAAAACTTTCTATCCAAGTAAACACGCGTCGCTAAATATACAAACCATTAACTTAAATAAAACAAAAATAAGGCTTTATGTAATTTCATTCTGCTAAATAATAATTCAAAAAGTATTATGAAGTTAACAAAAGCCACGTTCTCCAACGTGATGTTTCTGTTCAAGTAGTGTACGAACTTTTTTTGAAAGCTTTTATTTTAATTGAAGCCAGTTTTTGAGCATAAAGACATTCTCCATGCAAAAACTATGTCAACAGAAGTCTACTGTCATTATCATCACCCCCTTCTCTAGGAGTGAGCCTTTTTAAGGTAGTTTTAAGGTATATCGACACCTTACTTTGAAAAGGTTCTAACTGCTCTTAGATCAGGTCTGGGCTAGCTGTCTGTTCTTAGAGAATCAATTATCTGAATAAATAAGACACATTTTTTTCACCACTTCTACACAATTTATTATCACTGTAAAGTTGTTCTCTGTCAATACTATGTGGTGGAATGGCATTCAATTAAAAAATAATGAAAGCGTGTTTGTAATTATTCTGCATAAGATTTAGTATAGTCAGGACCATGCGCTTATGGCGAGCATGTTTAACTTAATTAATCAACTCAATTATCAATTGATAATGCTCGCGATGAGTGACACCGGTCCTGACCCTAATACATACATGTAATGTGAAAACTGGGTTAATTTTTTGTTACAATATCGACACCTTACTTTGAAAAAGTTCTAACTGCTTATGACACTGTTTTGAGATACGATCGTTTGAAGTTTCGATTGATTAAAATTCACTTAACAAATGAGCAAGTAAAAATATTTCAAATTACTTTTTTTAAGCATATTTTTTCACAACTCTTGCTGTAAAATAATGATCTTAAAGATATACTTATATGATGGACAATGACGACAATCTTAGGGCTCTGTAAAATCAATTTGGTAAAAAAACTTTGCAGATGCAGTCCAACTCTGGAATTCTGCTTACTTTGTTATTCAACCATAGATAATTCTGAAATTCATGTATCTGATGGAATGCGGTAAATACAAGCATATCTGATCAAAAGGCCGTTTTATGCAAAAATGTAAATTAGAACCTTTTCAACGTAAAGTAACGATATAACATACCAATTTAGGTACTAGTTTTCAAAGCAAAATATAGTTTCACATCGAATCGTTGATTTAGTTAGCAATTAGCATTGAAGCAGTTTTTAACAGTGGTGGCGCCATAATAACCTGCTTTTTCATAATCTTATATATAAAACCGAAACGGCGCATGTATGTCTGTGGGTCTGTAATTCCCTTTTGCATTGTTTGTCATTAAGTTGCCATAAAAACGAATATGAAAGAAAATATGTTTGAATTTTTATTGGCGAAGACATTTAGTCAAAATGTAATAAATTAGTCTTCTACTGAACTTTTCCCAGCTTTTATTAATATAATAATGTTTATTATTTACGTGAAGGTATTATTTGACATTTCTTTGATAACAAATTAAATTTTTTCCCTGAATTAGGACAATTTAATGGGCGAGAATGGGGCTGTCAATATATGAAAGGGGCTGTAAAATGTCAATGCCAGTCTGAAATGTTCATTTTAATTCTATTTTAATTGACCTAGACATTTGAATTTTGAAAAAAATTGTTTCAACTTGGGCCGTCTGAATTTACGCGCCGAGGTGAACATAACCCAAACTGGTCCGAGCGAAGCCGGGTAGCAATACTAGTATTCTATAAAATAAAATTAAAAATAACTGATTATTCCACGTTTTGTGCTACAACGTCTGACACGTATTTTGCCTCCTTCAGAGACATTTTATAAACACGGTAATATAAATTATTTGGTGTTATTTTCAATATAAACACACTGTCAAGTATTTAATATTGAAATGAAAACAGGTGAGATCAAAATGTCAAACGCACCCAACATATTGAAACGCAAAGGTTTGTGCGGTACACTCGTTCATCTCAACGTTGGCCATTTTATATGTCAAGCCTTCACTTATCAATATATATATATTGAGGGTGTGGTTAGGTAAAATCTAAGAAAAACAAAATACCCTTATTTCTTAATCTTTTAAAATGCTACAGTTATTATAAGTATTCCTATGAAAGAACTATGATTAAATATTAGAGGGTAAGGAAATAAATCATCGTATAATTATTGTTAATCTAAATTCTATTATATAAAAATGAACTTCCACAAAGGTGCCACCGAATCCGTAAACGGTTTTGAATCTAAAGATTCTGTAAAGTTATTATCATGGAGTTTTACAAGTCAAGGCGAATTTAATCCAACAATGTTTTGTAGCTTTGTTTGAATATATTAACGAGGAGCTTCTCTCATTCAAGTATAAATAACATACATTTTCCATTTCCGATGAGAGCAAAGTTCAATTTCCTTACTGACATCCTGTTGGATGATTAATTTTACTCTTGTGCGCTTAAAAGTAATGAATTAAACATTTAAAGCTTTATTTGTAAAAGGGGCACTGCATTTTAATTGATCAAGCTCACTGAAAATCTATTCAACAACAGCTCTTCATATAATTCTCCTCGTCAGTATAAATATATTGCTTAACTAGGGCTATCCTTGAAAAATGACTCTTAGCTCAAGGGGGGTAAAAAAATAACCCCAGTGTTTTGGCCTTATTGGCATAGACTGCAATAAAAAAATGATTGATTATGCTTTGACGTATATTTATACATCTTTCTGAAACAAAAAATCATATAAAAATCCCTAATTTTCCTATAATTATTCATATTTAAGTCACGTATGAAAACGACGTTTCCACTCCAACGGCTATGGCGGACTAACAAGCCAATAACCATGCACACCACTTTACCTTATCTTATCGCTTATCGCCTTTTATTGTTGCCAGATATGAAACACTTCGTCCATGTTATCTATGACCTACTATGTTCACGTTCTCTTATCACTTATGGGCGTGAAATTTTATGTTAGCGCTTCCCAGCAATTGCTAACATCGAGAATTAGACTGAAAAATTCCGACTTCTTCTCTTTTTTAATTGAGTACGTCGCAACTAGCTAATAAATATTGATTTTTTTCTCTGCAAAAGGTATAAAAAACTATGATTTAAGAATACCAAAAATTTAGACATCGTATCACTAGTATTAAGATAGATATTTAAGGTAAAGTAGCTGTTGGGACACAATCTATAGGGTTCGGGACTTTAAAGTTAACGTGTTCAATTAAACGATTTTTTTATCCATTCATTAATTTTTAAACTTATCTTGTGTCATCTTTACCTAAAGATTCCTAGAGGCTGAAAAACACTACTAATATATTGAATCTTGTAGTACTGTAACACTTTCTATAAGGTTTCACGCACCTTACAAACGCATGGAATTCTTTTTGAAATTAAAAAACAGATTTAATAAAAAATGTTACGTATATCCAATATATAAAAATCAATATTTGTCTGTTTGATTGTTTGTTCGAACTCTACGTCCTGCCATACCGTTCATTCGATCGCAATGAAACATTGACAAACCTTTTGCTTGCGCTTGCGCAGAGGTTTTTGGCATAATAAAATTAGCTTACAGTAGATCTTTTATATAAAAATAAATGTTTTTTCATATTTTATGCGCTGACATTCCGTTTATTTTGACAACTTATTGTTGCTCTAAATTTCAGTGGGTGGCACGTGTACACAATCGGCAAACGTCAAAAGGCAAATGTCATCGATACCGATCAATGTTAGTGAAATTAAATCGAAATTATTGATCTTAAATTTTTTTTCCGTATCCGCTCCCTATTCAGATCATAAGGCCGCCACACGGTGCCTCTAAGATTCTCTGTCAACCTCCTCGCATCCTCCCAGGTCATCCCGGCGTCCCTTAGCTCCGCTGAGTACATCCTATGGATGGTCATCAGAGGCCTTCCGCGGCGTCGGGATCCATCAGGTTGATAAAAGAGGCAGGCAGGATTTAGGCTCCCCTGGGGCATCCGCAGCACATGTCCGAGCCAGGTCCATAGTCGCCTTTTAATTTTGGACGTTATAAGGGGCTGGTTTGTCCGCTCTCTTACCTCCGTGTTACTGACAAAGTCAAACCACCGTACTCCTAATATTCGCCGCAGGCATCAGTTTTCAAAGCACAGTATACGGTTACCCTGTGTTTTTGTGATGTGCCATGACTCGCAACCGTACAGCAGCACAGTCAGTATGCATGCGTTGACTAAGTGGCACTTGGTTCTGACCGAGTACAACCGTGAGTGCCAGACTTTCCGCATTAAATTAAATGTTGCTCCAGCTATCCCAAATCAGATCGCGAGCTCATTACGCGGGTTGCCATCTCCCGTGATGTGTACTCCCAAGTACCTAAAACCATCGACTCTCTCGATTTCTTGCCCCGCACTCATCAGAGAGTAGTCTGGATCTGAACAGGCGCTGTTGCAGAGCACATTGGTTTTACTCGCGTTGACTTTAAGGCCAACGCGATACGAGTTGCTCTGCAGTCTATCCATTGTTTCCTGAATACCCGCAAATGATTTGTCAAAGATGACAGCGTCGTCGGCATCTTAAATATGCTTTAATAAATACGTTTGCTAGGTAACGGCCAGTTATGAATATAAACCTACCTGCTGTACTTACATATTATTCAATCGAAAACAAATTTACGCAAAGTCTTTTGACAGGAAAAATCCCCATCCCCTATTCTTTATACTATATATTGACACCGCCTTATGTGGCAGGTCATCAGAACTCTCTCGAACGATCTATTTTTCACCTCAGTCTATGAGTTTAAGTCAATATCAGGAAATAAATTGATTCTTATAATACTCTATATTGAAATCTATAGCGATTCAATATAGAGTAATTTAAATTTTGTAAAAGAGATATTTATGCGGGCGTCTTGCTCTAAATGTCTCTTATCTCTTTTATGCCTTGAGTGTACGAGAGTGCATGGTTATTCATAAAAAGTTCGATGGGCCATAAATAATGGCTTATCTTGCGTTACGTTTAACGGTCGTTTTGCAACGGTTTGGCTACCTACAGGAACCGCTTTTTTTTCATACGATCAGTGAGAGATTGGACAGCATTGGGAATGCACGCTCCTAATCCTCTCCCTAAGAATTAAATTCGAGTCAAATTCCTGATATCTTCTTCGCTATCGTAATATTTGTGTTTTGTCTTGTATTTAAATTCAATGTACTAGTGTAATATAACGTCTGTGTAAATTCATAACGATTAAATAATGTGTGCTAATCACACCCCATAACGCTTTGAGATTGTTTTGTTTATATGAGCACCATGTTTCTTCTTCTCCGTTCCCAAAATTCCTCTACCTGAGTGTCGGATAGGAGGCTCCTTCTCGATTTACGAGGGAGCCGAATCAAGGTAGTCTCAATATATTTTAGAAAAAAAATCAGCAAAAACAAATATTCTCCCCGTATGTGACTCAACGCTTTCGAAATTTAAATATTCCGTCGAAAGAATTTTTTTATTTTTGAATTCTGTAAAAATTCTTAAGACGATAATTTATTACAAAAATTGGTTTGAAACTTTAGTAAAACTGCCAACAAACTGCCGGTACGGTCTCTGTTGAAATATTTAAAAAGTAAGAAACAACTCATAACAAAATTTTATCAACAAGTATTACAAGGTATAAAACATATTAAATATTAAAACGTTGTCTGATCTTTTTTGAAAGCACGGCTGCGAGCTTTTTCGCATCTTTAAAAGCTTGTGCGGCTGTTTACGGCCTCGTGCCTGACTTAAAGTTTTCAAAGTAAAACTTTGCGTTATGACATAGATTTCATTACATTGTAAAAATTCTCGACGGGTATGACGCATTACGTTTTTATTTACTTTAAGCCGTTTTTTAGAATTTATTATTCGGATGGCGCAACAATATTTACGTGAAAATATCAGGTCAGGTTTTTAAAGAATCACTTTTATTAATAAATAAAAAACATTTTTTTTACCGCTTCAACAAAATATATAATCAATTTAAGGCGGTTGTATGCCAGAAACATATATAATACTAGCTGACCCGGTGAACTTCGTACCGCCTCACAATCAATAGATGTGTTAACGTATTAGCTGAATTAAATTTAGTTTTTTATTAAGTCAAAATCAATACTCAAAATGAATATGGAAAATAAATGTGCAAAAATCAAAATCAAGTATTTTCATTACATTGAAATGAATGTAATTCACGTGGCAGCAAGGCATTTGCTTTATTGAAGAGAATCAAAATGATTCGCGTAGCATTCTTGCACTGCTTTCTGTTAAACTATTTGCTGGATATATATATAAACTTTGATGTGATATATTTTTATACGATTATGAAAAGCGCCTCTTGCGACTGCTTTGCAAAGCTTGAATTTAATTAACTGTATGAAATGTCAAACTTCACGCGCGCCCTCTGTGATTTAACAACAAAAATAATAAATAATGACAGATGTCAGAAATATTAAAATACGTCTTGATAGAGACATCCTTCACTTATCGGTATGAAATATACTCTACAACCTTCTCTCATATCTAAAAAATATACATACAAAATTTCATAATAATCGGTCCAGCCGTTTCAAAGGAGTTTGGCGACAAAAATTTCTGTCGAGATTTTTATATATATAGAGATAAGGTCTACAATTCCGTGAGCGCAGTGCCAGCTATATAAAATGCACGTCCACTTTAGTTTGCACGGCAATACAGTCCACTTTACACCCAGAAATACTAGACAAGGTCGACGATTTTGTTACACACATAGTGACATCTCTAAGAATCACAGTCCGATGCTAACTGTTTACCTATTTATTATTAAAATCAATATTATATCAAATTTAAAGTTTCATTATATTACCGAAATCCGTCGCTTATTCTTCGAAGAAAATCGTGGCCCTCAGTGCGCGACTGTTTTTATACCTACTGGCATATAAAAACATATCTGATCCTTTAAGCGAAGCGTAAGGAGAGCGAATATCTAATCACTAGTCCTACCCAACATAAAAAGAAGAGTTACGGACAATCAAGCACACTTTAGTACAAGCTAATCAAGTCCTGGGTAACTGCTCCCAGGACAATTTCAAAGCTAAAAACTGTATAACGCCTCACGTTGTTACGCCATGGAAGATGTCTAAAACCAGACGTATGGCCGTGGCGAGTGGTGAATGGGCAAGAAGTCCTACCCTAGCTTAATCCCTTCTCTCCCTACTTTTATTAACTCAGCGAGGTTGAGTGACTGAATAATACACAGTTCTCGTATAAACAAATGTTGAGATTCCTCCGTTATGATACTGTTTACACCACATTTAGAGTCAACATGGATTTTGAAGAAAATTATAGTTAAAATATTTTGTTTTTTTTTAATATGGACTATAAAGCTGGACGAATAATTTTGGTGTAGTGTTTCTTTCAAGATTATTTGAAATTTAAAATAAAAATCCATTAAAGAAAATACAAAGGGCGGTGGCAGATTGCTAATGCGCCAGATGTTCTAAATTTTAAATGATTCAAGAAAAACTCATAAACAATTCAGTGAAGTTTCTCAACATCAATTTGAGAAGAATATACGTCACAAAGGCTTTCACCAAACAATTCGAATTTCATTGTAAAAACTATCCCATTTTAAAACTGATATATTTATCTCTAAACTAATTTCACTTAATCGAATTTGGATGTTGTAATATTTGATGTGATTTTTCGCTTACGATGCAGAAAGGTCAAAACCGAGTCGATATCCAAAAAACTCATGGAAGAGTACAAAATACAAATGATTTTATCTTGATATTGAAATTCCACAATGCACCTTAACATTCAAATTTAAGGTGTAACTGTCATTTCTTGACAGAAAAGCAATGTTGAAATAATTAAAAAAAAAACACATCATAAAGTTGACAGTTAGCAAATGAGAGTTTATTACTTGACAATTACGATGAGCGATGAAAAATCGGTTCTGATCATTATCACTATAAACGTGAAATATTTATAATAAGCACAATGTAAAGCATGTGCAATGAAGGTATCTCAACAAACTGTTTGTTACTTAGTCGCTAAGGACATGAGAATTGGTTAGCCAGTCGTCCTCGCTATGCCCAATTTATAGCATTGGATTGGTGTGCGAAGGAGTTTTTAGACATCGCAAAAACCCACGCGAAGGATCGATAAATCGACTGGAATAATGCTACTCGTACCCACGAAGTCCGTCACAGAAGCCACTGCGCCACGGACCCAACACTACTATATAATGTGTTTTATTTACATATTTAAAATTGTTGAAATTTAAGCAGTTTTGTATGCCATGACAGCCTTAAATAACTGTGTGGTTCAAAGAATGACAACTTCTATATTTATTTTATCAACAATTGTAAAAAGAGGAAAAGAACTCAACTCAACTATAAAAACTGAAAAATGAAATGTGAAGATTACCACCTGCTTTCATATCGCGTAGGCGAGAAACGTATTCTTGTGTGATATCAAACTGCGGAGTAGAGATTCTAATTCGAGTATCGAAACCTCGATACTCGTCCATTTTTCGAGTACTCGATACTCGAGTATTTTGAAAAATACTCGGTAAATAATCGTAATTTATAAATGAAGATTAATTTCCAAATTTTATTTACTTTTTTTTATATATAATGCGTATCCGTTGCGCTTAACTGAGTCTTACTCGTGGATTTACTGTCAGGTAATATTTTTATTAGAAATGGTTTTGCCGTTGACTATGCTATGTGAAATTTTTTTTACTGCTTTTGGTTTGGGTCCTGCTGACTTGTCGTCTCAATTGACAAGATGTCTCTTAAATAAAAGATTTAAAATTAGTGGAGTCTAGAGACTCCAATTCAAGTATTGAGTACTCGAAACTTGTATAATTTTCAAGATACTTGAGTATTTTGAAAAATACTTGAGTTATACTCGGTTTAGTAATAATCGTCGAGAGTTTTTCTACTGCGGGAATTCTTAAAACAAAACTTTACCAATTTAAAATTTTAGACGTTTAATTCTCTATTATTGTCGAAATATTTGTTGTATAAATTGAAATAAATGTATTAATGAAATTAAATAGGCTTCTTTATTTTTTTATCTTTTATTAATATACAAAAGTTTAATGTAATTATAAATATATTGGTACATCTGAAACTACCCGAGTAAGCTCGAGTACTCGATTATTTTAAAATGTACTACTCGATACTCGAGTAGTTAAGATGTCAAGTAAGTGTAGTCTCTACTGTAGAGGTATTGTATTCAGACAAAAATTGTAACGTAGATATCTTATATTCATTTATAAGCAGAAACTCTCGACATGGTTTTTTGTATTAGGGCTCGAGACAACAAAAGAATATTCTATTCCCGAGTTCTCTCGAAACAGAATCTTTACATTGAAAATACATAAATTTCTCACGCGCATAAGCGTTGTATATCTCGCAAGTTCATTACAGTTGATTGTGTTTTAGATTCAGATTATCGCAACTATTTTCTCGTAAAATTTGATTATAGTGCTAAGAGTCAAAACAATCAGTGACACACTTGTCACCTCTATTTCAACGACCTCTGAACTTGACTTGTAGACTTAGATGAAATTCTTCATATTAATATTTCACAAATTATATTTGAATTTATGTGGCCTTATGTAATTTACTCTGAAATTTAATAATAAAAGAAGCAAAATGAATTGCAATAAATTCTTACTAGTTTGCTAAAGTCTTAAACATTTCGATTCATAAATAAAACATAGACATACTATTTTACGATAATTGGTATAGTTCACAATAATTTTGGAGACTTGAAATAGAAAGATTGGTTGATTGAGTAGGCATTTATTTGGTAGAACTCCATTATAATACGGTAAGAAAAATAACAATGTTTTTTAATTCTACAGAAATTATTTTATATATTTGTTGATAGCTATTTCAGCTTACGCTCTCGTCAAAACTACAGATAGTTCTGACGAGGGCGTAAGCCGAAATAGCTATCAACAAATATATAAAATAGTTTCTCAAGAATTGAAGTATGTACATTGTTATTTTTCTTACCGTATTAGAAAGATTGGTACATTTAATGGTCCAGTAGTTATTGATTGAACTGATTTTTTTGACCATTTCCACTTCCAATGGAGAGCATATCAACTCCCAATCGATGTTATCAGAAAACTTTCTACGAAAACTGCTCCTTACACTGTTGTTCAGCTTATTTGAGTACTCGTAGTGGGCTCGAGCAGATCGTTTCGTTAGCTAATCGCTCTAAAAGGTTTTTAAACAATACATGCGTATTACATATATACATTCAAACAAAAATCAATAAATTGATAGAGAAAAAATAAAAGAAACTGTGAACTCGAGTGTGTAATCTCGTCAACCAAAAATCACTAAGTTGACAAGTTGACCTGGCGTTCTGTCGTTTTATTAGTAGAATCTTATTATAAGGAAGTAGCAAAGAGTTTGGTTGATGTCGATAAAATGATAGAAAGCTTTGTTGGCATTACAGCGATTGTCATTGCGACACCTTGCTTTGAAAAGGTTCTAGCTGCTCTTGACACTTTTTTGAGATAAGAGCGTTTGAAGTTTCTTTTGATTAAAATTCACTTGTAACAATGAGCAAGTAAAAATTGTTTGAAATAACTTATTTTAAGCATATTTTTCCACTACTCTTGCTGAGAAATAATGATCTTAAAGATGTAGTGATGGAAATAATGATGAAAATCATAGAAAATTGTCAAATAAATTTAGTACAAAAGTGTGCAGAAGCAGAAAAACTCCGGAATTCTGCTTATTTCATTATTAAGCCATAGATAATTTTGAACTTCAAATACCTACATATATGATAGAATGTGGTGAATACAAGCTTTTCTTACCAAAAGGTCATTCTAGGCTAAAATGTAAATTAGAAACTTTTCAAAGTAAGGTAACGATCCAAAATATTTTTTTCGTGAAACTTGTCATTGATACTCAAATATAGTTCTGTCACTCCTGAAAATTATTGAATAAAGACTTAACGTTCTTCTTCATCTACATTTAGAATGATTAAAAAAAGTGGGCATGTGCTGACAATGTTTCCGTTTGTTTGTCCTCAGGAAAGTCAACCACCGGCATCAATGAAGAGATCATCTGGGTCAGCATCGGAATGGGGATCACGATCGCCATCCTGATAACAATAGCCCTGTGCTACATCCTCAGGGAGAAGTGCAACAAGAGGAGAGAGTACCAGCTGAATCCATGAGAGCGGCTTAAACCACGGGAGTACTACATCAATGTGTAGTA
Organism: Himalopsyche kuldschensis; assembly: GCA_028554975.1. Lineage (NCBI taxonomy): Eukaryota > Metazoa > Arthropoda > Insecta > Trichoptera > Rhyacophilidae > Himalopsyche > Himalopsyche kuldschensis. The sequence continues at coordinate 8,798,032 of JAHFWI010000005.1, forward strand.
TGGTGGTTAATATTGCGATATCATAAATACACAAGAATTTTTTAACCAATTGGCCAAACAGTTTAAGAAAAAACTCCCTCTTATATAGTATTGAAGATTTTTCCAACCTCAAATAATCTAAGTGAAGTTGTTTACGGATATTTTTTTTGACTGAACCGTATTTTTTTCAAGACGTGACGTTCAACGTCGATAAGATTTCGTCCATTCGATTGTGGAGTAATTTATTCGAATCCGAGATTGCAAACTTTTGTACAGCTTTTCGTTTTGTATCTATGTATTGATGGGTACTGTGATATTTTTATATTTCCCTTCTCAACACTATCCGTAACTTTCAAAACAAAGTCTATTTTGTCTCTAGAGAAGTGGTTCTCATGTGTGGCCGCCAACATCTTCATAGCAAATAATGGTATTTAAAAAAAGTCAAACTTGAATCGTTTGAATTTTGTAGCTTTGTCTTCAACGTCCCGGGTTTCGCTTTTCGGTAGCTTCGTGCGTTTCAAGTGCACGAATGTTAATAACACATTTTTCATGCATTTAATAACAGTTCGGTGCACAATACAATGCATACGTAATATTTCATTTTATCTTTCTAGTCTTTTTGGCAAATTCACTTTTAAAAGCACATTTTTTTAAATATCAAAATTTACTCCCAAGCTGTTGGTGGCCGAAGAAAAATCTTCTGTTACCCACACACGAGAACCTCACCTCTAGACAACCTCTTATAAATAAATGAAAAAGACTATGAAGTCCAGAATTTCTCATTGAATTAAATTTCTAAGTCATTAAAAGTAAAAAGCAGTTGCTTTTACAAGTCAATCAAAATTTCACAAGTGAAACTAAATGGCAATCATTTTTGAGCTTACTACAAAGTACTACAAAAATCTATGTGTAAATAACACGATACTCTATCTTCAATACAATATGAGATTCTCACAGTCAAAAGAAAATATCTGTTAAAAATTAGCCAAGAGTTTGGAAATTGAATAAATATTCTTGTATATATTTGATAATTGCTTTAGCCACTTCCCGCGGTTTAAAATGATAAAATATATTTCTAGCATCAAACGAACTTGCTTAGCAAATGAAAAACTAATGATAGTTAATCTAATGATAGTGTCATTTAAAATCTACGATTTTTTAGTGCTAAATGAATGTGTAGTTTTACTTTAATTAATGTGATAAACATATTTTTAATGGATCTTGAAGACAGAATCAATGGCTTTGTAAAGTAATTTTAATCGAATTTGTAAAATAGTTTGTACTATATTAACTATATTTATTTGGTATTAAGTTATTTCATGTTCTCTCTCAGAGAATTCCTAGCGTCGTAGTGTTTATTATTCCACACTATCAGTGATATACAAAATTACATCGATCACTACTTAGATAAATAGTCCACGGTGAAGCCATTTCAAGAGATTATCATTTTTAAATTCAATACAATTCTGGGTATTTTTGTGAAAATAAGGTTTGTCTGTTTTAAATCTTGGCTAGTGTTTACTGTTTCTATCTAACCGTCGGATTTTTCAGCACATGGAAAAATTTCAAGTGTTTATTATAATATTTAGAGTAAATGAAACTGATTTTAATGCAGAAAACTCAGAAAAAATATGCAGTGTTGCTGTAGGTTACCTTAAAATTTTTGACGAGAACTTCTGTACAAATCGCTTAAGACAGAGAAAAGTCTTTCTCAACGACTCTCCATCGATTGAAAAATTAAATTGTTCAATAATAACAATAAAACCTCTATTTATACTATTAATAATTTCTTCTGTTTGCTTCCAATTATGTTGTATATGTAATGATTATATGAATATGGAAAAATAATATGCATATACATACATTAAAAAAACAAAAGATAACCACATGAACTGGCTTCACCGTGGATTGATCATCACTTTAGCGATCATTCCCTATCGTCATAAACTTTGAAAAAGAGATTTTAAGAACACAATTTAACTCAAAGACGGGAAGAACTTTGACGCTTACGCGAATTTGGACTTTTAATCGATATAAAATAAGTATTATACCCACTTATAATTTTGCAGTTAGGCAAATTAATTTTAATTAAGTAATGTGTTCAAATTATAAAGAGGATGGTTATATGAAAGTGAATACTTATAATGATACCTTAGTAATTGTAAAATAATATGTAAAATGTTTGTCTTATGAATAAAATAAATTATAAAAAAGATTAAACTAAAAGAAACTAAACTGATATTTTTATGATAAAAGAATTTTCCTCTTTGATTGATTTATATATTAAATGTTTGTTGCTCATTCTCAATAAAAAAAATGGATTAAAAATCATTCTGAATGTTATATAAAGCTTACGAAACCAGCGACTCAACTGCTCAAAAATAGTTCAACCTTCATTTATTTTTTCTTTGACTTGAGAAATATCGGATGCAATATATTGTCGAGATGTTGTTTTTTTTACGGTTCAAAATACCCACTCGAAAGATATGATCGAATCTGATACTATTAATCTGTATTAAACGATTTTTTTCTTCTATCGACCATTTAGTATTTTCCTCAACTTTTGTTTCATTACTGAAAAACAAATATGCCAGTTTTTAAAACAATAATCAATATCTAGTAAGCTAAGAGATGTCCAAACTCAAACGTACTTGATTTTATTAAATTAAATATATTTTGTAAAATAACTTACTTTTTTATAAAAAGATATGTTTGTCTGATTTCATATTTTATTTTATAGTTATTCTTGAAATAAAATCATCATTCATATATATGCATCAACACTGTAAGCCTTCGATACTAAAATTATATAAAAAAAAAATCATGGTCAAAAAAAAATACCACTGTCTTATTTTGCTATTGTAATAGCTATTTTGTGGACCAATTGACCAATAAATGTCATTAAAAATATTTGAAAATAATAAATAAAAAAACACTTTTAGATTAAAAGAAGTTTTTAATGAAGATTTAATCTTAATATATTGTAAAACTGGTTTTACAGTTGAAATAAAAATATGTGTATTGCTTATTCATAGTACTGTCTCAATTATTATAAAATCGATGTATTCAATTTCTCAATAAATTAATGTTTTATTCAATAGAAAATATTTATAAAAATATATATAAATCATAAGAACATGAATACAATATATTAAATCTTGTTGACAAAAATAATATAATAATCAAAAGGCATTTACTTGGTAGAACTCCATTAAAATACAGTGAAAAAATATCAATGTAACTTATAATTACCACATAAAACTAGGACGGTGGAACAGAGACAAATATGTATTGTGTACCCCTATCTACAACGGTATATATAGCAAAAGTAAATGCAGGCTTAAGCATAGTTCTGACGATGGCGTATGCAAAATAGCTATCAAAAAATATATAAAATAGTTTCTGGAGAATTTAAAAAATACATTGTTAATTTTTTTCACAGTATTATAATGGAGTTCTAACAAGTAAATGTCAATTCAATCAATAATCTATTATTTTTTACCAACTTGGTTCCGATAGCCAAATAAGTATTTATTTATATTAACGCCTCTATTCTGTATAAGTTGCGTGTATTTACATCTACAGGCACGTAATGTCAGTCGCAACCTCTCCTACTTACCGCAGCCAAAGTTTGTAAGAAAATAATACTTAAAGAAAGCTAAATGTAAAATTAATATGCTCTTACACGGAGTGAGAATTCAAAGGTTGTTTTAAGGTGTTTAAGGGCAGTTATTTACGAGTCGTATAGTATCAAAAGTAGACCTATAACGCTGTCTCAATATTGTTCTGATCATAGTGTATGGCTAGCAAAATATTTTTAATTTTTTTGTCTATATCCGCTCCCTATTTGGAGGATATGGCCGCCACACTGTGCCTCCAGGATTCTCTATCACCCGCCAACTTTTTCGCTTCTTCCCAGGTCACCCCGGCGTCCCGTAGCTCCCCTGAGTACATCCTGTGGATAGTCATCAAATACTTTCCAGGATGTCGGGATCCATCAGGTCGATAGAAGAGACCGGCAGGACTCAAGCTTTCTTGGGGCATCCGCAGTACTTGTTCAAGCCAGGTCCATCGTCGACTTTTTATTGTGGACGTAATTAGTTAATCCGCTCTCTTACATCCGTGCTCTTGACAAAGTCATCCACCGTACTCATAATATTCACCACAAGCATCTGTTTTCGAAGCACAGTATACAAGAAACCTGCGTGTTTTTGATGTGTTGTGACTCGCAACCGTAAAGCAGCACAGCCAGTATGCATGCGTTGAATAAGTGGCACTTGGTTCTGACCGAGTACAACCGTGAGTCCCAGACTTTCCGCATTGAATTAAATATTGCTCCAGCTATCCCTAATCGGATCGCGAGCTCTTTACACGGGTTGCCATCTCCCATAAAATATTTATATACAATCATGTACATATGTGGTATAAACATGTAAAAGAAAATGATAGATGGTATTATAATCATAACGATTCACGACTTTGGTAACAAAAGTAGAATGGCTTGGTCAATCATACGTTCGACCAATCACAGAGTTATGGCCACAGTGACAAGCGTAAATTTTCGCGTAGCATAACGAAACTAATAACGATGGCGCCGTCAGAGAAGTCGAAACGTATCGTCATATCGTAAACAATCTGTGCGTCGGAGCGAGCGCTGTTAAACTGATTTGTCTTCGACATTTACGCTGCGACATTTACGATGGCGCTGCCAAATTATCAGGCAGCGCCATCGTTAAAGTCATTGCGTTAACCTTTGATAATGAAGCAAGTGACGATACGCCACGCAAGAAGTTATGCTTGTCACCCCGTGTCTTAGGTAAGCGACGCGAACCGGCAAGAGAATTTAGGCGAATCCAGTCAATTTAAAACGTAGTTGATCAAAGGTCTTATGTGCCATCGCTCGGCCAGGCGCAATTAACGCTCTGGTGAGCTTGGACCGTTTGATATTTTCAAGCGATTCGCGCGCGCCATGAGCCAGGCACTTGAGGCGACTTACGACATATGCCGTCCTGACCGGATCGCTTCGCCCACATATGACACTTGCATGGGCGAGGACCGTTTGATATTTTAAAACTCTGCCGCTTTCAAAGCTGCGCCGGATCGCCTCGCCCAGCTTCGCCCAGCTAAGACGACCCGTCACTGTGGCCGTACACTTAGTGATGTTGCATGTAAAGTAAGTTATCGCAAAATTTTCAATTTCAAGCTCTTATTAGCTGTAAGCCATTTTTCTTTAAAAGTCTAAAAGTGGATATTTCTACGTTTGATACTATACGACTAATTACGATATAATATTGAAAATTTATTAAATTGTAGTCAAAAACAAAAAATCATTTTTTTATGATGGTAAAGTTACGGAAATTCAATTATTGTCAAATTTAAGTTTATAACATGGAATAGTTTTGTGAAATTATTAGAAAAAATGTGAATATAGGAGACCAAATATTATAGCTGTGTTAATAAACGTGTCAAAAATGATATGCTATGTTTTTATTTTAACTAAGTCTTAAAAACTATAATCGTCGATATTTGTGAGATATTATTTTACGAGGTTTGAATTGAATGAGTCAGTTCTAAAAAGTATGGTAAAAATGTCGCGTATTTTATTAAAGAAAAACCCCTTTCGAGGACGCGCTGAGAGGTTCATAAAATGATAAAAAAATCCGATGTGATAAAAAAAACGTCACACTATTTGCATGGATCGAAATTATCGGTACACATAACGTCGAATAAATGTTTTAGTTTGTATAATATAATATTTACAAAGAAAAAAATGTGAATTCAGTCAGATACTACTTCAGATAAATTCGGCAATAGAATTCATTTTTGAATAGCATTTTAATGCTTTGAATTAGGAGAACATTAAAAAACTGCAACCAATTTTTTGGTCAGTAACTAATTCGATAAGCGGTCAGTAAATATTAAAGAAATGGTGTGTAATAAATAAATAAAAACGGGCAGTAAAAAAATATGTGGTCTGTAATTTATAGGAAAATGGCCAGTATTTTAAAAAAAAAGGGTCAGTAGGTATTTATAAACGGTCAGTTATTACCAGTGAAATCACGATTTAGTTAGGTTAAGTTATTATCAAACATAAAACTTACACCTGTTAAAATGCTTCAAATATTTACATTGACATCAGAAATAATCTCATTTCATGTGTTTATTTGTCATAAACCTGGCCATAAATTTGCCTCTTACGACCATATTTGATAAAATTCACAAGCTGGTAAACTAAAATTTATTTATTTAAAATGATTGATTATTCATTTTAACACTGACCTTTTCATTTAATAACTGACCACATTCATACTGATACAGTGGACACTGACCATTTTGATATATGACTGATTATGTATTAAATTCGTTGAGCAAATGTGAATTGAATACACGACGTAAAAAACCACCAGTTATAATTTCCACGATGCGTCTTAAATTATTGATAGAATTATCTGTAACCTTCTTTTAAATTTGAAAAATTTACTTTGTCTGGTTTTAAATGCCATAGGAATGTGATACGAAGACATCCAAATTAATCTTATTATGGTTCTGCAATTCCAAGGCAACTTATTATAATAGTATGTGAAGTGTTACTGCCACATAAAACAAAAGCACTAAATTTTATATATTTAGATTCTTATGGTAGAAGAAGTAAATAATTTATTCTGAAGTGGGTGTAAAAAGTGTATAAATCGATAAAAAGAATTAAGTACATAAAGCTAGTCGCACAACCCGGTGGGACATCAACGATTTGCTTCCGTGAAGAGAAAAAGTATAAAGAGATCCGCCCAGGTTAACCCTAGGGAGATCGTAAATGTACTTGATGTTATCCCTCCTTGAAAAGTTCGACGAAGCCGAAAGTTTTCTGAGTTTTTTTTTATTAAAATCTAAGAAAATTGAACGATGTCTATTATACACATTTGCATGTTTGGATAATAAGGGTAAATTTTAAATGAGCTTTGGCCAACATATTTTATTCTTTACCTTTTCCACTACAATTTGGTTGTCTCGATTAGTTTTCTTCATTCATATTAAAAATTATGATACTTCCAGTAGTGAAATGGATAAGTACAACTTCTTAATTTTTTTTTAGGAAATAGTTTTTAATATTTGCTGAACTGTATTTTAAAAACCAAATGTGTGCAGCGCGGGTCGTCAAACTGTCCGTACCACTTAGTGGACGATAAAGCGTACCGTGGCGTTGGGCGATTTTTGCTTTTACTCCAAAATCTTTCACAATCATGACAATACAAAAAAGTTCTCAGAAAATCCCCGAAAGAGGAGAACGTCGTTTTTTATGCGAAAATTGAACCAGGCATAAAATATTTTATCTCACAGTATCAGGCTTAAGGTTCTCATGAATTATTGAATTTAAACTGTAATTTTAATTTTGTTTTTTGAAACATATTCCTTCATAATTTGTTTTCGCCCATACACTGGATTGATAAACATATGTATATAGATGTTGATGGGTGGTAAGACAACTGCTTTAGAACAGAATCGACTGAAATCTGTTCGTATAGACTCGAACCCTCGCAGTCGGTCACTTAATTCAATTTATTAAACTGGCTCAAGTTATAATCGCTATTACATCGTTTCCCTACTTTGAAAAGGTTCTAATTGACATTTTTGCCTAAAATGACCTTTTGGTCGGAAAAGCTTGTATTTACCACATTCTATTATATACATGAATTATCTATGATTGAATAAGGGAGTTAGCAGAATTCCGAAGTTGCACTGCATATGCACACTTTTTTACTAAATTTAGTTGACAAATTTCTAAGATTATCATAATTTTTCCATCATAAGATCTTCAAGGTCATTATTTCTCAGCAAGAGGTGTGAAATAATATGCTTAAAATAAGAAAAGTGGAACATTTTTACTTGCTCACCAGTACAAGTGTTTAATCAATCGAAACTTCAAACGGTCATATCTCAAAACAGTGTCAAGAGCAGTTAGAACCAGACAAAAACAAGCTTCACTTGTAATCAATTTGCACTTTTTTCAAAAGATATATTTTTTTTTCATTGGCTCTTAAAAATAAGGTGTTGAAATGGCATTCAATTGTTGCTGCTTTCTTTCTTAGAAAGGTAGTATAGTTAATCGTTCATTGATATGAATAATATATTTTACGGCGCCAAAATGTTTGTTTACCCTTATTCAAAGCGAAATGCGTGTTCTGGCACAGAATATGGTCAATCCATGAACCCTCCCAAGCAAGCGATAAAAAAATGTCCGTGAAACCCTTTCATGTAATTCTAAATCTCCTAAGTGTGACAGGACGTGCTTTGAGATAATATGTTAGTAAGTATCCAATATATTACCCGCCTTTCTCTATGCCGAAAGATTTTCTTCTTTTTTTTTTCATTTCTCTCTGGAAGACGATGCTTAACATTTATGATTTATTTTTCCTAAACTTTGATGCGTTCTTTGGATACCCGTAATTAAATAAAAATATCTAGCATGTCAACTGATAATTTTATATCTTAAATATACTACTTTACTTCGCTTTAGCTGTTTTTAATTGTGAAACAAGATAATCTAACATACACAAATCAATGTGTGTTTGTTCGTCTTTTATGCGTTGTAGTACCGTTCATCCGATTGCGATAATACTTTATCAACTTAATGCTTGCTCTTGCGCAAATGTTATAGGCCAGGGGTTCTTAACCTTATTGTGATGACGGGCGCATTTGAGATTTAGGTAATGAGTGACGGGCGCATGCCGGATTTAAAAAAAACAGATTTAAGGAGAACATACATATGTATGTCCTTATTAAAGTATTTTTAGCTTTACTTGTTTGACATTCATTATATTATTACTAAACTATTTACTATAAATCTGAACTGAGTATTACAGTTGAATAAATTTGACGTTTCGTTCAGTATGTTATTTATTTAAAATATTTATTTTTGTTAGTACAATCAATTGATTATTGCCTGGGAAGAGCTTATTGGGGAGTAACAAATAATGCGACACCTTGCTTTGAAAAGGTTCTAACTGCTCTTGACACTGTTTTGATAAATGAGTGTTTGATAAAATTCACTTGCAACAATTAGCAGGTAAAAATTATTCTAAATTACTTATTTTAAGCATGTTCTTAAACAAGAACTCTTGCCGAGTAATAATTATCTTAAAGATCTAATGATGTAAATAATGATGACAATCTGAGAACTTTGTCAAATAAATTTAGTAAAAAAAGTGTGCAGATGCAAATCAATCAAATAAAAAATGTTCTTATTATAAATCTTAATAAGGATAATGTGTTATTCTTTTATATAAGTACAGTGGTAACACGTTGGCCCTTTTTATATTTATCCGGCGTCGGAAACTGGTGCAGCGAGAACCTCTTCATGGGTTCGATAAGTTCAGGATGCGGCGACAAAATCCGCTTGAAATCGGCCCTGGTGAGCACCTGGAGCTCGCACGTCTCGATCGCCACGACGCTGGCACTCCTCACATTGTTCTCCGCGAAGAGTGCCATTTCTCCGAAATGGGATACGTCCTCAAGGTGAGTGATCTCGGCACCGTTCCTAGCGTAGATCGCAACAGAGCCGGCCACCAAGAAGTACATGGAGCTGCCCGAGGCGCCGGCCTTTACAATTACATCACCGGGAAGGTAAACATCGCTCGTTAGACAGTCGATAATTTCGTCCACGATCGGTCTAGGAAGCTGCGAGAAATATTGATAACTTTCAACAACTTTTCTGCCTAGAAATTCTTTTATTTCTTTCTGCAGCTGAACCGACAGCATACTTAGTAGCTTTTTCTCGTTAAAAAAAGTATCGTCATATTTATATTCAAAATACGTTAAGATCCGCTTCTTCTTATCGGGCGGTAATCTTTTATGACGTACGAGTTCGTCAATACTTTGAAGAGTGCTCTGATATTTACGCTGATCAGAGTACTCTGAACGAATTATGAGCAGCATGTGTGACAGAACGTACAGCTGAAAAAATACGCCAATCAGCCGTAGTATATTGGCAAGCAATCTGTCCTCGAACGTTTTGTTCATCAGCGCGCCATCGCCCTGTAGCAGCAGACAGCTGCAAGCCCTGTACAAACATTTACTGTATTGTCCCAACAAACTTCCATTGTATATCTCGACGAAATTTTCCTGAACGACCCACGACTCGTTGGAGAACTTTACATCGACCACCAATCCACTCATGACCAAACCAAAGACGCTCAACTCGAAGCAAGTGCCATAATGAAGAACTACAGTCGCTTTGATGACCAAATCTAATATTCTCCAAAAGATTTTATTCTGCGCAGTGTGTTTCTCAAACACCTGCAGATAATTGGTAAGCTCGCTTATTCGAATCAACCTGACTATGGAAGCAATCGAAAACCAGTCTCTCAGATCCAATGTCTTCAACTCATATTTATCGAAATACATCCTCAAACTGTTTGCGAGAATATACCAAGGAATCGCAAATATGACATGTTTGAAGAGTCTGCTTGTCTTCATATAATTAATTACGATCTTTCTTCTGTCGAGTATGATCATCTTCTTTTCAGAATCGTAGTATCCCGTGAAGCAATTGATCAAGATGTCCAAGAAAAAGATGCCGTTGATGAAGTAGATCACATCGGCTGACTTTGACACGTTCTCCAACTCGACATTGCCAATATATTCAAAGGTGAGTATGAGCGATTCCAAGATTATTATCACGTACATGGAAACGGCTATTATGAAATCCCACACTGTTCTGTAAAAGAAATAAAATTGAAAGTTATATGAAGTTACTAGTATTCGAACCCGGCTTCGCTCGGACCAGTTTGGGGTTATGTTCAGCTCGGCGCGTAAATTCAGACGGGCCAAGTTGAAAGAACTTTTTTCAAAATTCAAAAGTCTAGGTCAATTAAAATGGAATTAAAATGAACATTTCAGACTGGCATTGACATTTCACAGCCCCATTCTCGCCCATTAAAATGTCCAAATTCAAGGAAAAAATCTAATTTGCTGCCAAAGAAATGTCAAATAATACCTTCACGTAAATAAAAACATTATTATTTTTTTTTGACTAAATGTCTTCGCCGATAAAAAAAATCAAACATATTTTCTTTCATATTCGTTTTTATGGCAACTTAAGGGGTTATATACAGTTAGACGGCCGAAAAAAAGTGAATTTTCTAGAATTTTTTCTGAGAAAACTTTTAAATTTATTGATCCAAAAATTTATACACATATTATGGTATCTTTTAACTGTATTTTAAGACTTAGTACTAGTAAAAATATTTATTTGAAAAAGAGCTACAGCTGATCTCCAGGAGCTCCTCTCAAAAAAGACGTTTTGCGGTGACCACTATATCTTGGAACTGAATCGTCTGAAATTAAAAAACTAAACAGATTTCGTTAAAATAATGTTAAATCTAGTAATTAATCGAAGGAATAAGCAAAATATTTTTTTTTGGCAAAATGGCGGTTTTTTAAAAAAAAAAATCGATTCTTCACCGAAATTTCGGCCTTAAATTGTTTATAAAAAAAAAAATATTTATCGGAGAGAAAAAATCTTCGATTAATTACTAAAAAATATATTTAAGAAGGTCGTGTTAAAATTTGAGACTAATCGGTTTAGCCGTTTTTGAGTAATGTTGGTCACCGACTTTGAAAACACCATTTTGAGAAAAACGCGTTTAAAGTTTGGAATGCATTTTACATGGGATAAAAAAACTCTGAAACGCCTTTTCAAATTTGCTTGTAACTTTGACAATATTCACCGGAACGATATGAAATTTTCTGTGTGTATTCTTAAATATATGTACATTAAGAAAATAAAATAAAAAAAAAATCGATTTTTTGAAAATTCTAACTGTATATAACCCCTTAATGACCAACAATGCAAATTACAGACCCACAGACATACATACGCCGTCTCAGTTTTATATATGTACTACTCGATACTCGAGTAATTGGAGTCTCTACACACACATTGATAACGAAACAAATTTACCGTCGAAACTTTCGCGAGCGAAATCAATTCGTTTGTTTGAACTTGCAACAACAATGCAAAAGGGAATTACAGACATACATCCCCCGTTTCGGTTTTATATATAAGATATATCAAAAATTATCATCTGATATACTGGAGCATAAAGATTTGTTATAAAGCATCTAAAAAATAAGCTTTTTCAATAAAACCCCGTTAAGTAAGACTGACACATATCTTTTAATCCATCTCTTAATATTTATCGATAATCATACAATAAATGTTTCATATTCGTACCCGGTAGCTTAACTACAGGTTAGCTAACCAACAGTTCTATTTATATTTCGGCCCATTAAGGCAATTAAAACGACTACTAGATATAAGATAATATGTTACGCTATGTGTCAAAGAGACACACATAGACACATATTCGCAAGAAGTTTATCCTCGTAGAGATAGCTGCAATAATTTAGTACGCTGGCATTCCGTGTCCATGTGATACTAAATATGTTATAATTAGCAATTTATTTAGGCACTATAAAAATTATTAATTTTTAATTTTAATTTTTTAATTTTTTTAAGTAAATAAAAAATATTTGGCATTACAGCTTACGCCAATGCGCCAAATATTCTTAATTGTTAAAGCCATACGAGATTAACTCGATGATAAATAATGAATCAATTGTGCACAAAATCAACGATAAATAACATACACCCAGCCCAAGATCTTTTTTTTTCAATTGAAAAAATCTAACCTTGCCGAGAATTGAACTCGGGTCCCCTGATCGCTAGGACAAAGCTCTTGCCACTAGACCACAGGGACCGTGATATGTAGTTGATAGTTTTTTTCGGATTACGCCCTCGTCCAAACTATGCCTAAACAAATACATACATACATATAGCTAAGTTACACTATAGCAGAAGTGAAAATGACGATAAATTAATGCAAATTAAAATCACTCTCTTGTTCTTAACTACACTACGGCTATGGCCACAGTGACAGGCGTAAATTTTGGCGTAGCGTGGCGAGACTAAATTCATAATCAAAGGTTGCCGCAATGGCTTTAACGATGGCGCCGTCTGAGAAGTAGATGCTTGTCACTGTAGCCATATCCTAAGCATTAAAGCAACGAACGCATTAGAATAAATTCATATTTATTGTTTCACAAATAGACTATACAACTAAATTTCCTTTAGAGATAAAAGAAAGACAATTGGTATCTGTTAAAAAAAGAGTAACATTGAATACTGGTACAACCTGTTTTTACTCTTTTAAAAGATAAAGACTATTCTGAGGGGTTCGTTTTATCATAAATATCAACTATAAATTTTTAAGCGACTAAGAAGGGATAAGTTGTAAAGGTAGGTAACATTTAGATTTTACTAACTGGTAGTTAATATGCCTAAAAAATTCTGCAATAAAAATAAATATTCAAAAAATCTTTGTCCACCAACCTGAAATCACTAAACGGGTGAATTGTGCATCCACCTTTCCGAAGCTGCCTTGCACGCTCCGACATAATGGCTTTAGTACTTTTCAGGACACGCTGGGCATTCAGGTTCCGCATGGAGGCCAGGGTCATGGAGCGGTACCAGCTCAGCGCTGCATCAGCTAATTGGGCATCTAATTGCCGTGGCAGAACGCACTTGTGCACGAAGAGTTCTTTCATGAAGACGATTAAATGACAGTTTTTGGTATATTATGGCCTGAAATATAATCCTTAACGATACATAAAATGATTTTGTTTGTTTTGACAATACGCCGATTGTATTTCGTTAATTTTTCTGGAAAAAAAAAACAATTGAACAGATATATAATTAATTATTCATTTAAAAATCGAACGCGGCTGCGTTCACATATTAACGATTCAATTTTATGGTTGATGAAAACAATATTTTTTCGCGTGATACATAGTAAATGTTTATTTAAACGAATGCATTTATGCAAGAGTTGATTTCATGCAAATAGTTTTAGTTGATGATTTGCATATTATAATATAATGCTTGTTAATTGATTGTTTTGCATTATAGAATTTGATTTATATTTATTATAAATATTAATATGTGGATTATGGCTATGTTTTGTACCGAATTGTTTTTAAATTTTGTGAACTGGGTGTTTGGAAAAAGATAAAGTTATTATTTTAAAAAAATAAATGAACGACTGATTTTTTTTTATCTTTTAGACTAAACATAGTATATTTAAGGAGAATTTCGGCTATTTAAAAGCGCTGTTAAAGGATATTTCTTTGTATTTCAATAATAAATATACAAGGTAGATCTAGATAAACAAAAAATAATTTTTCAATTATCGAATAATAACAAAACCTTAGAAGTGAACACGGTGAAAAAAATAGCAATGTATTTTAGTTCTACAAAAATTTTAATATTTTCATTTTATCTTGTTATAAAGGAGTTCTACCATGTAAATTCCAATTCAATCAATAAACTACCAAATGAAAGTGTATTTTCGGTAATTAGTAACTCCGATCACAAAATGAATTAAAAATCATTTATCATAGGTAATCTTAACAGATAATTAGTCCTATCGTAAAATTTAAATTTTATTTTAAATGTTTTACGTGGTCATAATATTATATTTGGCTTACCTTCACCGATAGAAGTTTTCAAAACTAAATTGCCTGTGATGAACATTTTCTCAAAAAGCTTTTACTTAAAGCTTCAGCCTTTTGCCGTTACAAACCGAAAATTTTATCGTCAGTTATTGTGGGAAGTCACTCTCGGAAGATAATTTGGTACTTAAACATCACTCTCAAACTCTTTGATAAACTTACTTTTTAGACATTTTATCAATGCTAATTTTTGTTCCTTGAAAAGCTTTGAAAATTTCTTTACTTTGAAAACAGATTTGAGATACTTTGGAATATGAATAATTTACAAAAGAAAAATGTTTTTATGATAATACTGTTAACAACTTTTTAGAAAAAATAATTAGGATTATTACATTTAGAATCGTTATATTTTTTTTCTTTTTAAGACATTAAATTGTCTACCGTTACAAACATTGGTAAATTATGGATATATGGTCACGGGACTGAGTCCCAATCCTATCGAGCTAAGCTCAAAAAATTTATAGATACTGGCTTATAGTTTAAGGTTTTAACTTTACTCTATGAGTTCTTGTGGATTATTATAAAATGTGGAATCAAAATGATTAAATCTGAAGAATATTACTGATTATTGTATGAGTTCTGAAAGAAGTAAACAAATAATAAACTTTTGTGACTGTCTCTATCTGTGTAATATTATTATTTTTGTAGTTTGTGGTTGCATTTTTGCTCCTGTAAAAATTGATCTTCTTTTATAATAAATTTAAAAATTAGAGACGAAATATTTCAAAAAAATCGTAAGCCTTACGTTCATTTCATTTAATGTTCTTATTTTTCCTAAATCTAAATTTAAAAATTCTGTCCCGTGACCATATATTTATAATTTAGCCAAAACTTTTAATTAAATGTTTATACATTTTAATAATTGACATCTCACACATTATCCTTTTGAAATCCTCAATGTATTATGTTTTCCTTCCAGCAACTCATCCATAGATTTGAAAAATTGATTTATATCACAGAGTTTGCATATTTATTAGCATATACCGCATTACGACATGTTACAAACTATCCAATAAATACGGTTTTTGAAATAAGGATAATGAAAATATTATTAAAAAGTATTTTTTCAACCAAGTTTTACAATGTTTGGCAAACTAGACTCGACACAGAAGTTGCACGTTCTTTAATATTATAATGTCGAGTTAAGTTGTAGTTATAAGGTTAAGCTGAGATCGCTTATATTTATTTTGATTCATCTGCATCAGTGATGCACAAATGCAGCCCGCAGGCCGCATGCGGCCCTAAATGGATTTTTTTGCGGCCCAAAATAACAAATACTTCATCAACAATTTTTTTTTCATTAAATATGATAAAAAATAGTATTCGATACGTGAACAAATTGTGCCGTAGCAACGGTATATAAAAAAGAACAATGTTATTTTTTACTATTTAATATGATATAATTTTGTGACCGAAATTCATTTTTTTAAATGAGTCATACCGTTTGCGATGCAGGTGCAATCTATTTTTAGATTATTGTTTTCAACACACGGATTTTACGGATCGATATTAAAAAATCTCCGCAAATAATGAAAATATATAATATCTATATATATAAAAATGAATGTCTGTGTGTATGTCCGCTATGGACTACTAAACCGCTCGACTGATCGATGTGAAACTTTACAAATTTATTGAGTACACTCCCGCAATGGTTTCTGGCTAACCAACCTCTCCTCCCAACAACCCCCCAACCTCCACCACCCCAATTTTTTTTTTAAACTTCATGAATTTCTCGAGTTCACACCTTCAAAGGTTTTTGGCATACCCGCCCCATACGCCCCCCAAACCCCACCCCGCCAAACAACCCCCCTCTCCCCCCAATAATTGATATCGATTTTTTACAAATTTCTACTACACTTCCGCGAAACTTTCTGGCGTACACCCCTTCCCTCCCCTACCCCACCCCCCCAATCCCGCCAACAATTGCTGGCGTAGCAACGCGCGCAGGGTACAGCTAGTTAATATATAAAAACGTATACTGATTTATCGATTATCTTGACAGAAAAATACAGTTAAAATTTATATCTCATCTAGTATACTATATCAATATGTTTCTTCACTTTTACCCTTTGCGGCCGGCGAAAAAATTTAAATGGATAAATTGGCCCTTCTCTCAAAAAGCTTGTGCCCCATTGATCTACATATATGACTGTAACGCACAACACAACATAATACACGAACGCACACACAAGGACACACTTTTTGCGTATTGAGCGATTGTTAGCACGTGTCACTTGTACTTAGTAGAATGTTTTAAGTTTGCACCTTTCGGTCCTAATCTATGGGTTCAAGAATATAGACTTTTTTTTTATCCGTGTCTGGTTCCAACGTGGACCTAACGACTCTTCACAGGGTTAATCACATGAGTTTTTTTACCACTCGTTACTCAGCTGCTCAACTACTTTTTTCCGAAGAGAGTAGTGATTGAAAGGGTGCGAACACTAATACGAGATTAGTGATAAACTAATTACTTTCACTTTTAAGGTGTTCACTGTCAATACTCGGTGGAAAGGCATTATAATAAAAATAATAATACATTTTTAATACTTTTTCCACATAAAAATATATTTGATCAGGACCGGTTTCGCTCATGGCGAGCATTGTCAACTGATAAGAAATACAATACAACAGTGATATTTATACAAAAGTTAAGTAAGGTATGACAAACAATTGGTGGAAAAACTATGCAAATAACAAGAAAAAAAGACTAAACATAAAAGGTTGAAGACCTCTTAGCAATGCAAACTTATACATATTAAATCAATCTATATATATAAAAATGAATGTCTGTGTGTATGTCCGCTATGGACTACTAAACCGCTCGACCGATCGATGTGAAACTTTACAAATTTATTGAGTGCACTCCCCGCGATGGTTTCTGGCCTACCAACCCCTCCCCCCAACCACCTCCCAACCTCCACCCCCCAATTTTTTTTTTAAAACTTTACGAATTTTTCGAGTTCACTTCTTCGAAGGTTTCTGGCATACCCCCCCCCATACGCTCCCCCAAACTTCACCCCGCCAAACAACCACCCTCCCCCCAAAAATTGATATCGAATTTTTACAAATTTCTCGAGTACACTTCCGCTAAACTTTCTGGCGTACACCCCCTCCCCTACCCCACCATCCCCTATCCCCCCTACAATTGCTGGCGTAGCAACGCGCGCAGGGTACAGCTAGTATTATAATAAAAATATTAATACATTTTTAGTACTTTTTCCACATAAAATATATTTGATCACGACCGGTTTCGCTCATGGCGAGCATTGTCAACTGATAAGAAATAAAATACAACAGTGATATTTATACAAAAGTTGGTAGAAAAACTAAGCAAATAAATGAAGCAAATAACAAGACAAAATAGACTAAAAATAAAAGGTTGAAGACCTCTTAGCAATGCAAACTAATACATATTAAATCAATTAAATATGAATTATCATTAACAAAGTAAAAGCCCAAAAATGAGTACATTTAATAAAATAAATCTGCATGTCCGGTAATTATTCTCGCAAAGCGCCGCTTTATGGTATCAGAAAGTTGGGTAAGAGTTTTTTTAATAACACAAACTTTTGTGTTTATCCACTGTGTGTTTGTGCCGTGTCAACCATCTTTTTTATTACAGAATAAGTACAGTCTTTGAGCAGGGTCGATAAATTTACTGAAAAAAACCTTATTTGTACGAGTCGATGTAGTACTTTGACCACTACACCACGGACCAGGGAAAATCATCAAGATAAACATTCCAGGGCTTCAATAATATATACATTATGCACAATCAAAAGAAAACTGAAATTTAGACTATTTTCGATCGTTACGGCTTTGCTTTCCCGAGCTATGAGTTGGCGAGGCTAACATCAAAAATTTAATGTCGGGTGTTTATTATATCCATGTTATATAAAGCAAAACCTTCAAATTAATTTGAAACCAGAAAAAAACAAATTCAAATGGCCAGTCAAATTACAGCTAGATGCCTAAAGCTGTGCACGATTCATTTAAAACAATGGAGAAATAAACAAATACGAAACTAAATCAATTATATTGGTTCGCCGGAAAATGCGACTAATTGAAGTGTCCGAAAATAATTACAAAGGGAACGTTTGCTATGTAGATTCTGTGCAATTTTGTAAATGATTTATTGTAACTTATTGTTTGTTTCAAACTCTATTAAACCAAAGCCGTGAAAATATAAGAAAATTATTTTGTAGCGAAAACAGTTCCAGTTTTTGGAAACCGTATTCATTCTCAATGTAAAGAATATTGATTTTTATGGAGCATGTAAAGAAATGTATTCATCATTCAATGGCACAAATACTTAATGAGAGGCGTACATTTTTTTAATTTGAACAGCTAAAATAAAAACAGTTTGCTAATTGATCTCACAGCATTTTTAGCATTGAATGAAAGGAGGAAAACAAAAAAGCCACAAGCATTTAAGCATTGGTAAATTAATTGAAAAAATAAATGAAAAAATCGTCGTCGATTGCTCCGCAATGGCCCGTTAATTCATAGCTAATAACCAATTATAAATTATTAGTTTCCTTTAAAATTACAGTTTCCAATGTAGTGCATATGATTATAGTTTTTATACAGTGCCCTAAAATAAGTGACTGTTTAAAATTCAGTGACTAAGCCTTAATTTTTCCTCAGCAAAAAAGCTTGTAAAATACTTTTATTTTGCTAATCCCTCCTTTTTCGTCTCTTTACGATTTTTTATAAAAATACTAGTATTGCTACCCGGCTTCGCTCGGACCAGTTTGGGGTTATAAGTTCACCTTGATGCGTAAATTCAGACGGGCCAAGTTGAAACAACTTTTTTCAAAATTCAAAAGTCTAGGTCAATTAAAATGGAATTAAAATGAACATTTCAGACTGGCATTGACATTTCACAGCCCCATTCTCGCCCATTAAAATGTCCAAATTCAAGGAAAAAATCTAATTTGCTGTCAAAGAAATGTCAAATAATACCTTCACGTAAATAATATACATTATTATATTAATAAAAGCCAAGAAAAGTTCAGTAGAAGACTAATTTATTACATTTTGACTAAATGTCTTCGCCGATAAAAATTCAAACTTATTTTCTTTCATATTCGTTTTTATGGCAACTTAATGACCAACAATGCAAAAGGGAATTACAAACCAACAGACATACATACGCCGTTTCGGTTTTGTATATAAGATATAAAGTCATGTCTGAGAACGCAAATAAATCGATAGAAAAATCATTGAATTATATTTTGCGAGCATGAATTCGATGGGTACTGTAACCGACTTCACAAAATCAGATATATTTTTTTGATATACGCGACAAAGCTTAAACCGATACATGCCGAACAAAATCTGTCATTTATTGATTGAGTAGGCATTTACTTGGTAGAATTCCATTATAATACGGAAAGAAAAATAACATGGTATTTTAGTTCTACAAAAATTATTTTATATATCTGTTGATAGCTATTTCGGCTTACGCTTTCGTCAGAACTATGTTTTTAAACCTGTATTAGAGATAGCTTATATACCCATGCTAGACAGGGTGCCCCGTACATCATCTCTTTCTGTTGAAACCATACTTACAACACCTGACGAAGGCGTAAGCCGAAATAGCTATTAACAAATATATAAAATAATTTATGTAGAACTAAAATACATTGTTATTTTTCTTTCCGTATTAAAATCTGTCATGATTGCGAATTTTTAATGCTGTCTGTATACAATAAAAAAAAACATTTTTGTATCATATACAAATATCGGTCCTGATCATTGTAATATTATATTATGTGAAAGTACAAACAAAAATATGTGTTTTATTTGTTTCAAATAATGCCTTTCCACAATAAAGTGACAGTTAACAATTAACAAATGATGTCTAATGAGCAGGGCTCGTTTTTAACTTCTCCAACTCCGACGTCACAGCCCTTTGCTAATGAGTGATGTATATATAAGGTTTTATTTAAATGAATACAGCGTTTTTCTAGCATGAAAAACCGTTCAAATTTTTGATCAAATATCACGGGTGTTTTTGAAAATTCCAAACAGAAGGTGTAAATAAAATTGACGTTTGAAGTATTCAACTGGGATGACACGAGTGTCCCTGAACGATTTTCCACCCTCCAGGTGGTAGTCATGGAAACTTGTGATGAAATTAATGGCATCACTTTCAAGGATAATTGTTATTGAGTTGTTTTCGACATTTTTGGGGCTGCTTTAAAAGGCTTTCCGGCTAGGTACGTCGGTGATATTTTTTTATTATTTTATTTGTGAATATTTTTCAAACTTACCGAAAAATAGGCTAGTAAATTACACTCAACTTTTCATACCTATTAGTAATTTTATTTAGTTAAATCAATTCGTCTCCATCGGAAATTAATGTTTTTTTTTACGATGACAGCTCCCAACTTCTATTATATGCACTCCTCAAGCAGTTTATCTCACATGGACGTGAGTGAGTTCAGACGAGTACTATTTTTTATGTATTATAGTTGATATAATTAAGTATTTCGACTGAGGGTGCTTGATGGAATTTCAATATCAAATAAGAATTTTTGAATTTTGTACTTTTTCCATGAATTTTGTTGCTAACGACCCGGGTTTGCCTTTCGGCATCTTCAGGCATTTCCGGCTTTGAAGGATACGTCGGTGAAAACCACACGTTTTTTTTAATTTTATTTGTGAATTTAAATTTTTCAAGAAATCTTAATCCGAAAATTTATTTTGGCTATTTGTAAAATGTACCCTTTTCAATTCATTTTCATTAACCTATCATTAAAATTAATTCAAAGTCTTGAAATCAATCAACTCATTAATGATAGGTCGGATAAAAACCCTCGATTTATTTTAAATATTCTTATGTTATCATCTTTATTTTCAAAAAATGTCAAACTCCCATTGAAACTTGTATTCATTCAAATTTAATTTACATTTAATAACATTTTAACTTAGTGATCTACTTTATTTTTTTATCTCAAACATGGACGTACATCCGTGAGTTCAGACGACAAAACTCATGGAAAATTTTTACAAATTATTAAAGTTGATTTTGACGGAACCTACTAGGTTGACTTTTGTGCCAATTTCCAATGTACTTTATTTTTCTTTCACTCTTATATCTGTAAACTAAGTATTATATTTTTTCTTTCAATGTTTACATCTTTTTTCACATTGCAAAAGCAATAAAATTATAATTTGTAATTTTTGCAATGTAGATTTATAAATAAATAATCAATGAATAAAATTTGTTTTGCTACTTGTTACTCAGTTGCTCAAGTTCACTTTTTTCGAAGAGAGTATGAATTGAAAGGATACGATGAATATCACATTACTAGTGGTTAGCTAATCGTTCATGCTTTGCTCCGCTTTTTGGGATCGGAAAAATGGAAAGGGATTTATAACAATGCAAACACCCACTGCCTTTGAAAAGAATCGATTTATCGACTTAAAAAATCTGTTCGTACCGAAAATCGAAGCCAATGACGATGAACACTGCAAAACGGACCGGGCCAGCAAATGGAGAGTAATCATGATTAATAAATAGATAATGTGATATTTAAGCTCTATACAGTGGATAGAGATAACGAGACTAATCTACTCCCAACCACCACCCGCCACGGCCTTACATTCGGTATCAGCGATCGTGTCCCGTGGCGTAACAACGTTAAGCGTAGCTGTTCTGTTTGCGAGTATGGAGTTGTCTTGGGAGCATTTGCCCAGGACTTGGAGGCCAAGGCACTCAAGTGTGCATTACTGACTCTAAATAATTAGCAAACCCTATACGTTACTGATTCTAGAAATGCTATTTAATGCTGTCATTAATGCAATCAACAGAATAACGAGACTACTAAAAACATTCTTTGTCTTCAATACATATCTGCCAGATGGGAAGCTTTATGTAGATATGTCCCGTGATCACATTTCGAGGAGTACCAGGCAGCTGGTATGTATGTATATGTGTTACAGTGAAACTGTATTCTCTGTGAAAACGTATCAAGTAATAGATTTGTATGCCAACATGATTTCACTGGTCACGATCAGGAAAATTATTGGCCCATGTCGATGATTTGCCGGCCTAAAATTTTGGTTTGCTTCAATGAAACAAAATCAGCTAGTAGTAGGGACTAATAAATATTCATAAAAAGAGAACAAAAGAAAAACATAGGGCTGAAGATAGGGCGGTCAAATTTGATTTCAATGACAGTTTGGAGAAGAATATATTTCCACTGTGAATACAGTTTCACTGTAACATATACATTATAGAAATCATTTATTTAAAATTCGTAAAGTTCAGAAAACATATATACAAAGCACCCAGCAGTTTTAGTTATTTTTACTATGCATATGGCGTAGTCAAATTTCAAAGCATAAAGCTTTTGAAGCCTAATGACTTAAAAGCTTCTACGAAATAAATTTGTTTTTGTAAATTTTATCATTTAACATTTGAAATTGTATCTGAAGCGTAACTTTAACTGCAAATTGGTAAACATAGAGCTGTTTTCGAAAAAGGATTTCTTATTTTAAACATTAAAATTAAAAAGCCGTCCATTCTTCGTTGATTTATTTCTGATATACATACTTTTTTTTTACTATTTTCAACGAAATTTATACGCTTCTTTTACAATAGCTTTCAAATCTCATTCAAATCTTAGATCAGTACATTTGTACAGCAAAAAGCAAAATGTATAATATACAACTAGAAATTACCACAAGAAGTGCTTTAAATATTTTTCCAGATAATGTACGTTAGTATTTTCTAATTATATTACATAGAACTTTAAAATATTTGTTCTTTGTTTAAAGATTGTAATTCTTCAATTGAAAATGAAACCTTTATAATAAATATTTTAAACTAAATTGTTTTTGTAGATGTGTCATATTATTTTTCTCTTATCGATTGCTAGAAACCCTGATATAAAATTTACGTTTCAATTAACTAGAAAAAAAGATTTGATTCAAGAATTTCCACAAAGAAAATAGTGCTTTTTTATAAAAGCTCGTTAATAGTTACTAGCATAAAATTTCTTCATCTTGTTGATTTGCTTATTTTTACTATTCAATATTGAACTAAATTTACAAGTCAAACGAAAGAGTAAAAGCTTTGACGATAAGAAAAGTGCATTTATAAAATGTATTCTGTGTAGCAGGAAGTGATCAATAATGCAATTCCAGGTGCATGCAACATTCAAGTGCTTCTCTACGCGATGGAGCGTACAAATTGTCCAGCAGATGAAACGATCTACCCCAGAGTTCCACAACCGGTGGCCCTGTGCTGGGCCGCAAACAGTATGCCAAATTTCGATCATTTAGTATAAACTCAAACACTTGAAATTAATCAATCCAACAATAATACGACGGATAAAACCCACAAATTATTTATTGAAATTTCCATGTTGTTATCTGATTATTATTATATGCGATAATATTAATTTACCCGCATAATTCATCAAAACTCATTGACATCAAAATTTTTGCTAACTCATGTAGTTTACGTGCATAACAATTTTAAACCCAGTGATCTATTTTTATTGTGGTACATCAACGATACAAACTGTTTTCTACGCGTCAGTTCAAGAACATTCGTGTACTTGAAATGCCTGAAGACGCTGGAAGGTAAAACCCGGTTCATTAGCAACGAAACTCATGGAAAAGTACAAAATTGAAATGATTTAGTTTTGTGTATCTTATAAGAAAGCTTGGAGTATATAAAAATGGGGAAAATAAGCCATATAAGGTAAATGTACCAGTGGCTGACCGTTTAAAAGAAAGTTTCAACAAAAATATCCATAAAGGTTTAGCATTGTACCGAATGAAGGCAAAGCAAGTATACTCGTATCGAATCATATGTCTTAATAAATATTTTGTAACAAAAATTACGAAAGGTCCTGTTTAAAAAAAGTTGTGTTAAATTTTTTAAAGTCATATTTTTGTTTCAGTTGTTGACCATCTCACGTATCTACTAGTTGACCATGTCTAATCAGGGGGCTTTATAATGAACTTTCTGTCAGAGTTGCCTCAGGGCTTTCTGTCGGTTCCATGACAAATCAGAACATGACGTTTCAGAACATGACTTTTCAGAACATGACTTTTCAGAACATGACATTTCAGAATAAGACTTTTCAGAACAAGACTTTTCAGAACATGACAATTCAGAACATGACATTTCAGAACAAGACTTTTCAGAACATGACAATTCAGAACATGACATTTCAGAACATGACAATTCAGAACAATTGGCCTAGCTCGCTCTATAATATTGGGTTTTCACATACCTACATACATACATATTTGTTTATAAATAACATTTGTTTATACCAATTATGAATAGGGTTGCCACAGCAAAAAAAGTGCCAGCCCTGCGAATAATTTTTTAAAATGTCGCACGCGAAATACAATAGCTAGTATACATGCATTTTAATTTCGGCGATCTCATAATTACAGTTATTTTCTTGTTGTGGCAACCCTATTCATAATTGGTATATACCAGGGCTTTGGAGTCGGAGTCGTGGAGTCGGAGCTTTTTGGTCGCAGTCGGAGTCGGCGCGGCGTTTTGGCCGGAGTCGTACGCGGAGTCGGAAATTTTGAAAAGTTTGAACTTTTTATTTTTCCATTTAATATGTAAAATTTGGCTTTTGGCCGCATTGATGGGGTTGATATTTAATTGAATACACATAAATAGGAAAATTAAGGGAAAAAGGTGACGATATTAACCTTTTTTTAGTCGGAATCGTGGTTTTGGTAAATGCTGGAGTCGTAGTCGGACTTTTTTTCATCAACTCCACAGCCCTGGTATAAACAAATATTTATTATTTATTTATTTATTTAAGAAAAAAGCAAATCATGGCATTACAGCTAATGCCAATGCGCCATGTATTTGACAAATATAAATACGTGTATGTATTTATATATATACATACATGTAAATACATAATTTTAATCATTAATTAATTAAAAACAAGATGAAAACATTGTAATCATAAAACAGAGAGAAAAAAAAATTATAAAATCACATTAGAAATTTTCAAAGATGTCAACCGAGTGAGTTCTGACAAAATCAACTTTTATTCATAAAATATAGTATTCGCCTGAACTCACTCACGTCAATATGAAATATGTCGACATCCGAAGCAATGCCGTTTAAAATTGTTAAAGCTCTTCCCAGATATATGAAAAACCAATATTATAGAGCGAGTTAGGCCGATTGTTCTGTATTGTCATGTTCTGAAATATCATGTTCTGAATTGTCATGTTCTCCTAAGTCTTGTTCTGAAATGTCAAGTTCTGAATTGTCATGTTCTGAAAAGTCTTGTTCTGAAATGTCATGTTCTGAAATGTCATGTTCTGAAAAGTCTTGTTCTGAAATGTCATGTTCTGAAAAGTCATGTTCTGAAAAGTCATCTTCTGAAACGTCATGTTCTGATTTGTCCGGTTACCCTTTCTGTCACACCACTCTTGGTTGAATCAAGTAGCAATGAGTGGTTCAGGAACAAAGTACAAACCGTTTCTAGATAGATCACTTAAGAAATTTGAAATAATACACTTTCCTCACTAGGTGTTGTTTTCAAATGGCCACCCTGGCACTCCATTGGCTATATGGTGATGTGCAAGTGGCTCATTCCGACAACAGATGCCTTAAATTGTGTGAACTTTAAAATTTAGAGCCATCCCGCATTAGCATTTCTTATTTTGGGCCATTTTATTCTCAAAAGGTCAACTACTAGTACATTTACCTTAATTTAAAATTTAAAGCAGTTTAATAGAAATATATTTACAAAAATATGTAACTTTTAACATGAATTCATTATAAAATCTTTCGTTCTTAACTATTTGACAATCTAAGTATTTGAAAGAGCTGACAATAAAAATAATTCATTGAAATAACATTCTGGATTAAATGCAAATAAAAATAACGCACATAAAAAGCGCCATAAATTTGAGGTGAAAGCCAAATATGCAGAGCAAAAAAAATATCAAATAAAACCATTACACAAAGGATTTGCGATGTAGCCAAAAATATTATCCCATTTTCGTGAATGTTTGGGGACTATAAAAAAAAACCTTATCTTATTGATGTCTCGCTTTGCAGCCAAATAATTTTGGAGCATTCTGTAAGCGAATGTATTATATTTATTTTTCTCATTTTTTTTTTGTTACAGTTCAAGAACATTGGATATAAAAAAAAAACAAACAGTATAAGAATATTATCAAAAAATATCATTTCAATAATTAAACGTAGCGACGGCCAAATAAAAGAAAATAAAAACCAAAAAGACTTACAGCGTTTTCAAGCATTTCAAAGTGCATAAATGAATTCGGATTGACGCGTCGTAAATAATTTGGGTAAATTATGGATAATGCCAATCCTCTCGGGCTAAGCTCAAAAAATTTATACATGCTGGCTTATAATTTTATGTTTTGACTTTACTCTTTGAGTTCTTATGGATTACTAGTATTACTACCCGGCGTCGCTCGGAATAAGCGACCAATAATTATTTAATGTTATATCATTCGACATGATTATATCACAAAATCTAACATCCAAAATAGAGTTAAAATAAAATCACAAACTTTATTTAATTTAATGACAGCCACATTCTCGCCCATTAAAATGTCAAAATTCAAGGAAAAAATCTAATTTGCTGTCAAATAGAAAAAAGAAATGTCAAATAATACCTTCACGTAAATAATAAACATTATTATCAATAATAAAAGCCGGGAAAAGTTCAGTAGAAGACAAATTTATTACATTTTGACTAAATGTCTTCGCCGATAAAAATCAAACATATTTTCTTTCATATTTGTTTTTATGGCAACTTAATGACCAACAATATAAAAGGGAATTAGACACCCACAGACATACATACGCCGTTACGGTTTTATATATAAGATTATAAAATGTGGAATGGAAATGATTAAATCTGAAGAATATTAATGATTATTCTATGAGTTCTGAAAGAAGAATTTGTTTTTTAATATTAGCCTTTAATAAAATTTACTTGTATATATTTATATATATGTGACTGTCTTTATCTGTATAATATTATTATTTGTGTAGTTTGTGGTTGCATTTTTGCTCCTGTAAATTAAGACAACTAGATTTCATACTTATTGCGAAGTATTCTTTAGGATATTCTATTATAATAAATGTAAAAATAAAGACAAAAAATTTCATTTAATGTGCTTATTTTTCATAAATCTTTACAAAAATTCTGTCATTCTGCATTTGAACGCTTGCCGGGTACCGGCTTGTGTCAAATAAAACTTACCTATTCATATTATGTCATGAAAAAAATGTGTGTACAAATTGGTATCAGTTACATTAAGCTATTACGCTTGTCTATTTCTTAGCCTTTAAAGTTTTTTAACGACAGATTCACAGTTAATTGAAATAATCGTCGCTGCATTATCAACTAAACGCTTAAATAACAAAATCAGCCACAAGTATTTCGGTTCCGTAACCATATAAGCGTAGCTTAATTTAGTTACGTAGTTTGCTACATGCATTGTCGAGAATTCCGCTAAAATCTACGTGACTTTTGAATACAGAACCCGTTCCATTGCTACCTAGATACGATAGTCAGGGCCGTCCCTAAGCGTGTGCGAGGTGTGCGGCGCACACAGGCGCCGGCTCTCAGTAGGCCGTAATTTGTTGGATCGCTCCTAAAATTGATGCATGTAATTGACACCCGCTGCGCTAATGCGTGGACACGTGGATTACGCGACGCGGCGCATGCGTTGGTACACGGCCAATCGCGCGAGAGTGCAGACTTAATTTGACGTTTGATACTTGGGTAAATTTTTATCCCATTTTTTTTCCTATTTTCTAATTAATCATATGACTTACAAACTGGGAGACCTTTCTGGAGAGGCGCGGATTACTGCATATAAATTTACGACTATAGACCCGCGAAGGCGCCAAAAGCTTTCGATAAAATATACTGAAAATATAAAACAATTCGCGCCTGAAGTCGTTGTAAAAAGTATCTTTACACATGCAGTATAGTAGAAAATACAGTAGTACATTTTCTGCAATATTTTTTATTGAATTTACAGACCCCAAAAACAATAATGGATAGAAAAAATTGTCTGGTTGGCAGAACAAACAAAACTGAGAAAGGAAGTTAAAAAATCAAAATAAATGTCAGAAAACTCTATGTAGTTTTATCATAGAAGAAAAAAATAAAAATATTGCTCCTGGGGCTGGTTGAATCAATGATTACAGACGATGATCATGTTCATGGCCGATGAAACTGAAGCAGAAAATGGTGAAAATTTAGTTAACTTTGAATCAAATACTGTAAAAAATCACGAAAATAGTGATGTAATTTCAAATATTGAGTTGTTTGATTTTGACTTTTTGAATAACAATGTAGAAAATATTAGCATATTATTGTAGCAGCTGTGATTTTGAGAATTTTCAATTAGAAAAAATAGTTATTATTATTATTATTTTTTCATGTTGTTTGTATTTTAATAAATACAAATTATTTGCTTCTTGAGTTTGGGTTTTTGAGGCGCCGAAGGCGCCTCGCACACAGGCGCGAATATCCACGGGTCGGCCCTGACGATAGTCATAGGCTATAATATTAACGTAGAAGTTATCTCGAGTAGGGAAATGGGTCTGAATAAAGTTTCCGTTTTCAACTGACATGGAAAGTACATCTTACTATAATGAAAAGCAATGTTGCCGTTGAATATTTATTTATTAGTAATTCTCAAAATAGTTTTCTAAATGAGGTTTGAAATATCTGAGAAAAACAAAATATAATTGGTGGTATTGCCACACCAAATATACTCGTTGTGATTTAATGTATCGTTTAGGTGTATAGCTAAGAATTATATTTCAGGCCATAATATATCAAAACTTGTCGTTTAATCGTATGAAACTTCGTAATGAAAGAGTTCTTCGTGCACAAATGCGTGCTGCCACGACAATTAGACGCCCAATTAGCTGATGCAGCGCTGAGCTAGTACCGCTCAATGACTCTGGTCTCCATGCGTAACCTGAATGCACAGCGTGTCCTCAAAAGCAGCAAAGCGATTGTGTCAGAGCGTGCAAGACAGCTTCAGGAAGTTGGATGCACAATACACCCTTTTAGTGATTTCAGGTAAGATGCTATGGATTTTTTGGGTTTAGCCAAAGAGCAATGTAAAACATTTTTATCATTTTTTTTACCATGTCCGCTCACAGCTTTGAGCATATAGACTCCTCGAGTTTATCTCAACATATGTTTTTCTACGAGAACTCATCGTTACTCAGTTGCTCAACCTCTCTTTTTCGAAGAGAATATGGATAGAAAGGATATGAGGACTAGGACAAGACTAGTGATTAGCTAATCGCTGTCACTATGCGTCGCTCGTATTTTTATATTCATGTTGGTATAATAATCTGTAAGTCCGCGTCCAAGTGCTTTGCCCTAGCAATTAGGTGGCCCGGATTCAAGTACCGGCCAAGTCAGACTTTTTCAATTTAAAAAGAGATCTTGGAAATGTGCATGTAATATTTCGTTGAGTTTTTCTCGACTGATTCACTATTTATCGTGTTTATATCGTTTGAATTTTACAACTAAAAATATTTGGCGCATTGGCGTAAGCTGTAATGACAAAGATTTTTTTATTATTTGAAAATAGACTCTTGATAAAATTAGATTCTAAATTGAACATGTTTCATGCCCTAAACCGCTAATATACAAAATTGAAATGCTAACATTTACAAAAATAGCTGCACAAAAAACGTGGCTACATATTAGACATTGATATGATCCGTATTGAGAGCAGACATTAGAATGAAAAAATACAATAAAGCTGGGCTGTGGAGTCGGAGTCGTGGAGTCGGGGCTTTTTGGCCGGAGTCGTACTCGAAGTCGGAAATTTTGAAAAGTTTGACCTTTTTATTTTTCCATATAATATGTCAATTTATATTTTAGAATTATAAGCGATTGTTATCGATGGCTTTAAGATATGATTAATGAAGAAAGTTTTGAAGTATTGGAAACAATCTCTTGTGCAGGCTGTCGTCGATATTTTTGAAATATTATTAGTGATTTTGTTTTCAACGAAAACAGCTCTGTCACTAAAACTTTAAAACTAGCGACGACAGCTAACATTAATCTCGCATTAATAATATTGTTCTCCGAACAGAGCTTAGACTATATTTCATTCGTGTATTGTTGGAACATAAAAAATACTTTTCAGACATATTTTTTCTTGTTTCGGCAGTCAATTATGTATACTTGGTGAAGCTACATTTATAGGCTTTTTTTATATCTATTTGACAAAGCTTCAAGTTCTAAGGCGCGTTGACGTCAAAGTTCTTCCAGTCTCCATCGTCTCTTAGTTAAGTCACTTAAAAATCCTCTCCCACCTTTCCTATCCAGAAAAAGGGACGCACAGCGAGAGCGATTAGCTAACCATTAGTACTGTCCAGGCTCCGTATCCTTTCGATCTCTACTCTCTTTAGGTTGATCGTATGCATACCGATACCCTTGATACCAATTGCGATGTCTCAGTAATCACTGATTCGTGATATCTGGAAATTAAGATTTTGGCTTTCCATTTCACTTCTAATTATTTTTGATGGATTGTATTGAAATTCTGTTAATAGTAATTATAATCGTGATAAAAATTTGATCATAAAACATAATATTCAATATATAAAAGAGAATATGCGCTTATCGTCGTGGGCGATACGTTGAGGGTGAAGATTATCCTGATATATCTGATACTAGAGTTTCATGGAATTTTTGCCGAGGTGACCTATTGCACATGTACAACGGGATACACAGCTTAATTTTTTTTTTGTCTTATGTAAATAATATGTTCTGTTTCTTATTTTTAAAATTTTTGTATAATATGTTATGTAATTTTTATTAATTTGTCAAATAAATGCATGGCATTTGCTGTAATGCCATGTATTTAATATAGTTTTTTGCCAATAAATAAATATAATTTCTCCTCTGTTTTTTTGCGATGAAGCTCTTTGATTTAAGATCTGTACATAATTTACAAAAATGTGTTTTCTAAAACCTACAGCTTATGCACCAAAGTAGGTCTTGGTTCTTTTTGGTACTAAAAAAATTCTCTATACTTTCTGTCAGAATTTAGCTAGTGCAACCAACAATTTTAAGGTGTTCACTGTCAATACTTGGTGGAATGGCATTATAATAAAAATAATAAAACATTTTTAGTACTTATTCCACATAAAATATATTGGTGGTGGTGGATTATTCAAACTTAAATGATTGTTGATGTCATGGCTTGCATTGGTAAGAGGTCTTCTACATTTTCATTATAATCTATTTTTCTTACATTTTGCTTCAATTTATTTGCTTAGTTATAATACCAATTGTTTGTTGTACCTTGTAATTATTACTTAAGCTCAGTATACACTGTTTTGTTGTATTTCTTATCAGTTGACAATGCTTGCCATGAGTGAAACCGGTTCTGATCCAATAAATTGTATGTGGAATAAGTACAAAAAATGTTTTATTATTTTTATTATTCTTAGTTAGGTGTTTTCATTTTATTTGTTTGCATTCCCTTCTCTCCGTTGCTGACAGGAAGGCGCGGTCGATACAGTTCAAGAAGTTTGTTTAATTTGTGTCTCTACATATGAAGGGTTATCGAGAAGAATGGCTCTCGGTCTATATCATTTCTGATTACTGATGCCTTTTCGTCATAATTCTACAGGCAAGGGAGATCTAATCACTGACAAACATTTAAGAAGTGAATACGGATTGGATATGGACGAAAATATATATCTTGTCGGTTCTAATCTATCGTTGATTCCATCGTCCCTTCCAGCAAAAAAAGAGTAATTGACTGTGACAAACTTTTTTACTACTTCAAGTTTTAAATACTCGGGTAGTTTCGGATGTCCAAAATATATATTATTAATTCAAATCTGTGTATTTTAATAGATGGTAAATAAATAAATATTTTGTCTCTTGTCATTATAATCGTGTCATTGATAAGACAAGTCGACAGGATCCAAAGCAAAAGAAACCAAATATATTCTCGCATAGCATAGTCAACGGCAAAATTCTTAAAAAAAAAATACTTCCTGATTGTAAAATCTACGCATAAGACTCAGTTAAACGCAACGGTAAAACATTCTATATATATTTCTTAAATAAGTGAATAAAATTCGGAAATAAATGTACATTTATAAATAACGAGTATTGGTCGAGTATTTTTGAAAATGCTCGAGTATCGAGTATTCGATAATCGAATTGGAATCTGTTAGATCAAGGTCACCAGACTTTAATGGTATTTTTAAACTGCCATCTATTTTGCTTCACGTATCCACGTCATTAAACTTCAAAGGTTTCCACTTGTGCTGAACGACTTCATGTTAGTTAAATGAACTGAAAACATCCGACGACTTAAATGATTTCATCAGTGAACGGGAGCAATAAAATTTTCTATACACTCGTGTGACCAAAAGTTATATTGTTTCAACAATATTATCTTATGATTACAACAAGCTTTTTTGCTTTGTAGCTTATTGATTTCTCAATATTAATCAATAACATGTGATTGATTCTTCGATGTTAAACAATTACACCACTTATTCAATGCATGTATACTAAATACACTTGGGCACCGCTGTTAGACAGCTGCTTCTGGAAATGTTAGAAGAATAATTGTAGCATAAACTATGATACTTTTTTTGTGTAATCTATGACACAAGAGTAGAAACTCCAATTACTCTACACCTCAATTTTTTAAAATACTCGAGTAGTTTCAGATGTAACAAAATATATATTATTTATTTGAATTTTTGTTTGAATGAATCTTAATAAATTTCATTAATACATTTATTTCAATTAAGTAAACATGTATTTCAACAATAATAGTGAATTAATCGTTTCAAATTTTAAATTGGTTAAGTTTTGTTTTTATAATCCCCGTAGTAGAAAAACTCGAGTAAAACCAATGTGCTCTGCAACAGCGCCTGTCCAGATCCAGACTACACTCCGATGAATGCGGGGCAAGAAATCGAGAGAGTCGATGGTTTTAGGTACTTGGGAGTAAACATCACGGGAGATGGCTACCCGCGTAATAAGCTCGCGATCCGATTAGGGATAGCTATAGCAACATTTAATTCAATGCGGAAAGTCTGGGACCCACGGTTATACTCGGTCAGAACCAAGTGCCACTTATTCAACGCATGCATACTGACTGTGCTGCTTTACGGTTGCGAGTCATGGCACATCACAAAAACACAGGGTTACCGTATACTGTGCTTCGAAAACAGATGCCTGCGGCGAATATTAGGAGTACGGTGGTTTGACTTTGTCAGGAACACGGAGGTAAAAGAGCGGACAAACCAGCCCCTTTTTACGTCCAAAATTAAAAGGCGACGACGGACCTGACTTGGACATGTGCTGCGGATACCCTAGAGGAGCCTGAATACTGCCTGCCTCTTTTATCAACCTGATGGATCCCGACGCCCTGGAAGGCCTCTGATGACCATCCATAGGATGTACTCAGGGGAGCAGGGAGGGACGCCGGGATGACCTGAGAAGATGCGAAGAAGTTGGCGGGAGACAAAGAATCTTGGAGGCACCGTGTGGTGGCCATATTCTCCGAATAAGGAGCGGATATGGAGAAAAAAAAAGTAGAAAAAACTCTCGACGATTTTTACTAAAACGAGTATTCCAGAGATATATCCATTCCTTCGAACTCAAGTCCAAAAATTGATCGTTAAATAAATTAGTGAAAGTGTTCCAAATTCCACGATATTGAATCACATGTAGGGATTTCAACTATTCATCACTGTCAACTATTTGGATATTGAATTGTAAAATTTAAACGATCCGGATAGTTTTGACATGGCAAAAATTTTGTACCAAAGTATTAAAATATAAACAAAATATTTTCCAAATCATGATTTAAAAAACACTTTTTTTAATTTATATATTACTAGTATTCCTACCCGGCTTCGCTTGAACCAGTTTGGGGTTATATTCACCTCGGCGCGTAAATTCAGACGGGCCAAGTTGAAACAACTTTTTTCAAAATTCAAAAGTCTAGGTCAATTAAAATGGAATTAAAATGAACATTTCAGACTGGCATTGACATTTCACAGCCCCTTTCATATATTGACAGCCCCATTCTCGCCCATTAAAATGTCCAAATTCAAGGGAAAAATTTAATTTGCTGTCAAAGAAATGTCAAATAATACCTTCACGTAAATAATAAACATAATTATTAATAATAAAAGCCGGGAAAAGACCAGTAGAAGACTAATTTATTACATTTTGACTAAATGTCTTCGCCGATAAAAATTCAAACATACGGTTTTATATATATACTAGTATTTCTACCCGGCTTCGCTCGGACTAAGCGACCAATAATTATTTAATGTTATATCATTCCCAAAGAATTACAGACCCACAGACATACATACGCCGTTTCGGTTTTATATATAAGATTATAAACAAGGAATTGCCAGCTGCTTCGAGAAGCAGACAGTGGTCTTGATTTTAATGTTTTTTAATAAATAATCGTATAGCTCGCCCGCAAATAGATATGTTGCATGATCAACGCTTCCTTGTTCACTGATATACATTTTATTATAATTAAAGACTAAATCTTTTCTCACTACTTCAAAATCTTAGATAGAGACAATACACATCAATGTTGTTCCATTGTATAGGGTCTTTTTATAAGGACGCTTAGTATTGAAATGTAAATAAAACAAGTTGTTTGTGAGATTTCGACTAAATTTTAATTTTATTTGTAAGTATATTTTACGGCATTAAATATGGAATATAGCATCAAATGTCTGCCAATATCCATTCATTATAAAATGGGCCATGTCGCTAAAGTTGACTTTTTTGACAAATTTGGGTAAACTTCCAACTGCTCCAGAACCCAATCAGGCGTTGTCTGCGGTCGTTTACCTGAAGTTCCTTGGTTAGTTGGATTTTATACGGGTGCAGACATAAGGCTCGATTCAAAATTCGCCAAGTTGAAGTCGCAGAAAAGCCAAGTTCTTGAGAACAACGAGAAATAAGCTGCCTTGGGTTTTCCTGTACACTTTCACACACAGTAGCAACGTTTTCACCAGATATTATATTTTGATGACGTACAGGTAGGTGTTGGCCGATTATTTACCAAACTGGTTGATTCAAATTTGGCCACTAAACTATGAATAATCTACTCAGCAGGACAAAGTAACATATTTTGAGCGTCCCTATTGAAATACCCTTTATTACAATATTTAATATTTGCAGCTGCATCGGATTACTCCAATAGTATTTCTTTAATGAATGAAATTGCGACATCAAAGTTGTTTTCTAACCACGAGTCCAAGCCGATCAGTCAAACTCTATGATAAGCAAAAATATGAAAGCAAAAAAACCACTACCTGGTATATTCATAATTATTCCTTAAATGTTGAGAAATTGTAATGTGATCTTCCGTCGATTTCGTAAAATATTTCATCAAAAATTATTACGAATACTATTCGGATATTTCCTCAATTATCCGAGTAGTTTAAAAAGGGCCGAATATATCCGGATATCGAGTATTCGAATATCCAAGTTGGAATGCTTAATAACATGACAATAAATATCTTTTTTTATAATTTTTGGAAAACCAGGATTAAAAACGACTTAAAGTTTTGCTTCATGAAAAGTAAATGAATTCATATTGTAAATGAGCATGTTTGGGGAAACTTTTCTAATAGAAAACTCGATGATTTTTCTTGGTAAATATAATCTGAAAAAACGCAATCAATATAAAAAAAGCTTTTTCCAGTGATTACCAACAGAATATTGTTGCTCATTGTATTTGAATATCCTATTAGATTAAGTATTCTAGATAAAATATGACACACCATCGGGAAACAAGATGATATTTTAAAGGGGTAAGCATTAGCCGTTAATGCTTACGACGTTAATGTATATCTGCCCGGACAATATTAATGCTAATTGCCACAACCCTTGAGCCAAACAATGCATGTTTTATGAAATGAAATTATTACACATTGCAGATAGGTTGCCTGATATTTTGCCTTGCTCTCAAGGCAAAAACTTTATCTGCTTTTATTCAGGAATTGACAACGAGATATGACTTTTAAAAAACTGCTGCTTTTCTTTAGTTATTAGGTTAATGCAGCTTAGAATAACTTAATATAAAATTTAAAATAACTTTGACTATTCCACGTATTGTGTAACTAATTGTGACACGTGTTTCGCCTCTTTCAGAGGCATCTTCAGACTTACTATCGCAAAGTTTGCTTAAGTAATGAAGCAAGATAAATTCTAACATTTTAACATTTTAAATTATGAAATTACAAAATGGATTACGGGTTTTTTTCCTTCTAAAGGAAACAAGGAAGGGGGTGATAGAATCAAAACAATGCATTAACATAATGATACTAATAAGGTGCAATCACTCAATCAATTAGATTGGGATTTTTCCTTTTTAAGGGACGCAAGAGAGGGTTATAGAATCGAAACAAAACAAACAAATATATTTCTAATGACGTTAAACATTACAAACTAATAAACTATAAACTAATGAGCTGCAATCAATCAGTTAGGTTGGGTGATCACTCTTTTGAATTGGAAATAATGTTAGCAGAGGTGAGCAACCTGTCCTGTTAAGAATATTATTTAATAATATATCTTTTTTATTAAGAGTTTTATTTATTTCTAAAAATTCTAGACTATTCATCTTTAAACCTTTTTATTTACTCGGTGGAGTATTTCTACATTACTAGTCTGATTAAAATTATGGTCATTTTCTATTAAATGATTGGCAAACTCAGAAAAATTATTACTCTTTAGACATCTTATATGTTCTTTAATTCTAATATTAAAGTTTCTACCTGTCTGTCCAACATAAGACGCTGGACAGTCTCCACAAGAGAGTGTGTGTCAAACACGTGTCACAATTAGTTACACAATACGTGGAATAATCAAAGTTATTTTAAATTTTATATTAAAATGAACTTCCACAAAGTTACCGCCGAAACCATCGAAAATATTAGAATAACTTACATTATAAAATTCGGTAAACGTTACATATTAATAAGTAATATATTGGTATTCTAATTTATCATACCATGGATAAGAAAAAGAAAATGATCTTACATTAGAATGAAGGATAATTTATTTAATTATTTTAATTATCATATAGAATAAAGAAAATAATAATTGGTCAAAATTAAATCTGTAAAAATACTCTATTAGCTGTAGGGTAGTGTCAATATTACTAAAATATCTGCAGTTGAAACTCTAAATTTAAAATATAATGATTTAATCTTAGTAAGCATAAAATAATTAATTATTACTCGTATTGTGTTACTATTTGTGATACGTGTTTGGCCTCTTCCAGAGAAATCTTCGGACTTACTATCGCAAAGGTTGCTTAAGTATTGATTCTAATATTTGGCATGTATTTAATGTGTCAGTTACTTATTCAAGTTTTGGTCAGTTAAATAAATAAATTGTCAGTTAATATTATAAACGGTCAGTTGTCATTGTATCCGTGTGAATGTGGTCAGTTATTAAATAAATCGGTCGGTAATATATTTTAATGGTTAGTGATTTATTAAAAACGGTTAGTATTTATTTTAAATGGTTAGCTATTTTAAAAAATGATTTAGTTTGACAGCTTGTGAATTTTATCAAATATGGTCGTAATAGGCAAATTTATGACATGTTCTTTTTATTTTAACTGACCATTTATTATTTTTTACTGACCGTTTTAAGTATTTATAACTGACCATTTATCGAATTAGAAACTGACCAAATAATTAGTAATGAAGCTTGGGTTTTTTCTTTTTACGGGAAGCAAGGAGGGGGTGATAGAAACAATACAAATAATAATTATACTACGTTACAAAATCACAAAATTATTAACTAATGAGATGCAAACAATTGGGAAGGATTAAGTCTATTGGAAATAAATTGGCGAGCAATTCTTTATTAAGGATATAATTGAATTATACCGCCTTACTTTTTTCTCTTGTTAATCTAATCGTCATTTTTAACAATTGCCAAAATAAATAATATGATATAAAACCTGAGGGTATCAAAATTTTTAAAATAAGAACAGTTTAATTGTTTTATGTTTTTTATTGGATTCGTTCATTTTGTTATATGAATATACACAAACCTCGTTACACACATACACATTATTTTAATTGGTTTACTAATCACATTGGCACCGCACACTAATGATTATTAATAATACAATATTTGAGCCTTTTTTTGGATATTTTACCACACAATGAGTACTTAGGGAATACTATAATAAATCAATGGAATTGACATTTACTAAGTAATTAAAATATAAATTTTGGCACAATACCATGTCATGAATGAAATATCGATTTCAGATAGCAAATAAAGTATCATTGTTAAAGATGTTATGGGTAAAATATTTACAAAAAATGTTTTCTGTTTTCATTTAAAACTATAAGAAAAAAGAATTATTTTCGCAGTGAGGTCGCTGTGTAAAAGTTTTTATTTATTAAAACTTGGCAATATAAATCAAGTTTAAAAAAGAGATAAAAGTGTTTTATTCTTCAAAAGTTTATTAGTGCTTCAAAAATTAAATACAGCTTTTAAATTAAGGAAAACTAAATTGACACGGTTTCGAAAAGCTCCTGATACATATTAAAGCAAATTGGTTATTTATTAATAATTAACTAAAAAGTTTTTAAGACCTAAGACCTAAAAATATAAAAAAAAACTCGCTTATAACTATTTTTCATGAAGATATATGTCGTGTGAATTATTGATTTTGGTTCACTTTTAAGCAGTGATAATAGTTTATGCAATAAAGTTTGTTTATCACTTTTAAGGTGCTCACTGTCAATACTTGGTGGAATGGCACTATAATAAAAATAATAAACCAATTTTAGTACTTATTCTACATCCAATTTATTGGATCAGGACCGGTTTCGCTCATGGAGATCATTATAGATTGATAAAAATACAACGGGTCATTGATATTAACACAAAATTTAAGCAAGAATTTCAAGGTATGACAAGTAGAGACTCCAATTACTCGACAGCTCAACTACTCGAGTATCGAGTAGTAAAATTTCAAAATACTCGAGTACTCGAGTATACTCGAGTAGTTACAGATGTACCAAAATATATATTTTTAATACAAATTTTGTGTATATTTATAAATGACAAATAATTAAAGAAACTAATTGAATTTTAATAATACATTTATTTCCATGTATGCAACATATATTTCAACAATAATAGAGAATTAAACGACTCAAATTTTGAATTGGTTTGATGTTTTTTTTTATAATTCTCGCAGTATAAAAAACTTTTGACGATTATTACTAAAACGAGTATTATTCGAGTAATTTTCAAAATACTCGGGTATCGAGTACTTGGAAAATTGTCGAGTATACTCGAGTATCGAGTAATCGATACTCGAATTGGAGTCTCTAATGACAAGCGATTTTTATGAAAACTAAGCACTATTTGCTATGTACTAAAAATGTGTTATTATTTTTATTAAACTTTGTTTATTTGTATTTAATTATGATATGATTTCATCAAAGAAATTAACAACTTTCGTTGTTTGAATATGAAATTCCAAAAAAGTTTTATTTATCATGTAAAAATTCTAATTCAAATCATTTAACAAATTCACTTACACTGGATCAATAAATGTGAATCGAATGTTGTCTTGAAAATCTCTATTCCAATGTCCGACTAAAATTATTGAAGGTTAATATAACAATTTCTGTATAGTTACAAACATTTTTTTAAGCTTGTGTGACATTTAAAATAATATTCCATTAAATTCAAATTAATACCATTGATTGATTGAAGAGTTTTTGATAATTGATGAAGTTAGGCCAATTCATTAAATAAAGTATTACGAATAAATAGCAATGTGTGATTATTACAAAGGTGCTACGTTTAAAGTCGTTTTGACTGTGCGTATTTTTATATACATCCTGATTATTTATGTATTTGTTAAACATTTATCTAATAGTGGTTAATATTACCAATGTCATTTAATATTTGTATGCATTCAATTGTTTAATATAAACAATGAATAACACACGGTATTTTTATAAATACCCAAATAAATTTTTCAACTGTTGTAGTTATATAATATTACTATGAAATAATAAACCATTTATTTTTTCAACATGTAAGATTCTGTTGATTTGAAATTTAAGATACAAATGATTTGATGTAAAATAAAATTCCTGTTACATTTAAATATTTGTATTATTAGATGCAAAAAAAATAATATTGTTTGGCTTAAACTGTATTTTACGGTAAGAAAAATAACAATGTATTTTAGTTCTACATAAATTATTTTATATAAAGGGTATTTCAATAGGGACGCTCAAAATATGTTACTTTGTCCTGCTGAGTAGATTATTCATTGTTTAGTGGCCAAATTTTAGTCAACCAGTTTGGTAAATAATCGGCCAACACCTCTACCTGTACGTCATCAAAATACAATATCTGGTGAAAACATTGCTGCTGTGTGTGAAAGTGTACAGGAAAACCCAAGGCAGCTTATTTCTCGTCGTTCACAAGAACTTGGCTTTTCTGCGACTTCAACTTGGCAAATTTTGAATCGGGCCTTATGTCTGCACCCGTATAAAATCCAACTAACCAAAGAACTTCAGCTAAACGACCGCAGAAAACGCCTGATTGGGTTCTGGAGCAGTTGGAAGTTTAACCGAATTTGTCAAAAAAGTCAACTTTAGCGACATGGCCCATTTTATAATGAATGGATATTGGCAGACATTTGATGCTATATTCCATATTTAATGCCGTAAAATATACTTACAAATGAAATTAAAATTTAGTCGAAATCTCACAAACAACTTGTTTTATTTACATTTCAAAACTAAGCGTCCTTATAAAAAGACCCTTTATTTGTGGATAGCTATTTCGGCTTACGCCTTCGTCAGAACTATTCTATCAACAAATATATAAAATAATTTATGTAGAACTAAAATACATTGTTACTTTTCTTACCGTAATATAATGGAGTTCTACCAAGTAAATGCCTACCCAATCAATAAACTGTATTTACTCGTTATATGCTGGTAGGTATAAGAACCGATCTTGTACCGAGGGCCGCGATTTTCTTGGATGGAAAAAATTGTGATGGATTTTGGTAAAACAAGAAAGCTCTCATTAAAATTGATATTGATTATAATACAAAATTCGTAAACTGTAAGTATAGGTCTGTGATTCTAAGAGTATAAAATGTTTTAATTATAAAATCTCCGACTTTGTCCAGTATTGGTGGGTGTAAAGTGGACCGTATATATACGCTCATTTTCTATGGCCGGCACTGCGCTCACAGAATTGTAAGCCGTATATATACTTTTATGGCATACAACGAAGAGAATGACTTGTACGTTTGTACTTGTTTAATAAGTCTATAGCGTTGTGAAAGGCGGCCATGAAAAATTGGCTGCATATACACAACGGGTGGTGGTGGGAAAAACCAACTTTTTTGTTAATTATTTTTTTTGTGAGTGTGTGACATTTTTGTGTATGAGCATCACAGAAAGAAAAACAATACTGTTGACTGTACAATATTTCAATTAACAAAAAAAAAACAATTTACAAACCTACTTAAAGAAAAAATTACGCAGAAATCAATTAATCATTATTTACATCTTATATATAAAACCGAAACGGCGTATGTATGTCTGTGGGTCTGTAATTCCCTTTTGCATTGTTGGTCATTAAGTTGCCATAAAAACGAATATGAAAGAAAATATGTTTGAATTTTTATCGGCGAAGACATTTAGTCAAAATCTAATAAATTAGTCTTCTACAGAACTTTTCCTTTAATGTTTATTATTTACGTGAAGGTATTATTTGACATTTCTTTGACAGCAAATTAGATTTTTTCCTTGAATTTGGACATTTTAATGGGCGAGAATGGGGCTGTCATCAAATTTAATAAAGTTTGTGATTTTATTTTAACTCTATTTCGGATGTTAGATTTTGTGATATAATTATGTCGAATGATATAACATTAAATAATTATTGGTCGCTTAGTCCGAGCGACGCCGGGTAGCAATACTAGTATTTTATATAGACGATTAATCTAATTTACTATAATAGGGGCCGTAAATTATTCCTAAAGAGGGTTTTTCTAAAAGTACAGTTACAATAGAGAATTTATATTGATAGACAGTACAAAGATAATTCTAACTAATTTATGAAAGATAGGCACAAGGCAAGGATCTAGAATTATTTCCATAAAACATATTTCAGAAAACAGACCTATCGCTAGTAATTTTTAAAATTGGTTTGGTTCTATACGTTCAATATATTATTGTATTTTAATTTTCTAAATTACAAAGCAACGGATGAGTTATTATTTTCGTTCATATTTTGAATAATTTAATGAGATAATTAACTTTACAATAAAATTAGAAATGATTGTGGAAAATATCTTGTGCTTGTGGAATGATAAAACATACATAAAAAGTCAAACCATAAATATCATAGATATTTAAATTTATGTATCTCCAATTATCACAAAAATAAATACAGTTGTAAAGTATTTTTTTGAGAAAATATTCGTAATTCTAACAATTGATATCATAACAAAGCTCTTTAAGTGTGATATTTTTTAATGTGCAACATATTTTCAAAATTTCTTTTACCAATCACTGTATAAATGTACCATTATAACTTGGCCGCTTGTAAGGGCGCCACCGTCGCGTAAAAAGTGTTCAATACTCAATCAAATTAGTTTACTTATCAAACAAATTTGTATATGCAAGCTACAAATGAAACAAAATCTTCATGTAAATATGTTTTTGTATAATAAATATAACTTCGAAGGCTTTTAAATGTATCTACTATATGGGAACAATTTTAGTTCCGAATTTGAACGGCGGTCAAGTTATGATGATACATTTATAGTAAAGAGTAGTTTAAGTACGCTTCGATAAGTTATTGATCTAACTTTTATGTATTATTCAATAAACACTTAGTGTGAATACAATATTTACAATACAAATTAGTATAATTGCAATTCCACAGTGTCATTAATAACTTTAAGCAAGGGTTAATTAAAAATGAAATCTCAATACGAGTAATTGACTTTAATTACAATTAATATTTAGAACTAATGTGTATTATTAAATATTTTTTTATTTTACATCGATTTTACCCATTAATTTATACTGGTATATATGAATGTCGCGTTATTACTACTCGATTATGTTTACTAAATATTTATTTATATTATTACACAATAAAAACCGTACATTGATTTGTCATAACTAGGCAATTCCTAAATATGCTAAAAACGAAAAAACAAATAAGCTGTATTTCGAAATGATTTCATTAGGCAATATTATTTAATATTGTGAATCAAAATCAATTTCTTACGGTCGGCTTAAATAAATTATAAGAAAAAACTGAAAATAATCAGGAGTGGTTTCGTCCATCATTATCAGCATTATCGACAGAAGATGATAATGCTCGCGATGTGCGAAACCACTACTGATTTTAATACATCGAATATGGAATAAGAACACAAAATCTAAGTTTTTATTCAAGCTTATCGACCGCAGTAAATTTAAGCAAAAAAAAAATATTGACCTTACGGTTTTTGCGTGCGTTTTCTGTGATATGAAAACAAAAAATAAATCGTTTGCATTTGTAGGGCTTTACACGTTTCATATCATTTGATATAATGTAATATAACTTAAAGCATATTATGTTAGATTGAGACAAACATACGGAATTACCGGTTTATGTTCCTGGTTGATTTATATATTATATACAGACTGGATCAATATAACGGTTACTATTGACAGCAAAACATTAGAGTCGCTACCATTATTAAAAAAAAAACATTATATCATGGATGCACTTTATTGATTATCATTTAATTATTATTAAAGTTAAAATATTTGTACATATACATATTGGGTTTATTTTACAATATTATAATTGGTACAATTTTAAATTAATAAGTTTAATTACAAACACAAAAGCCAGTTTAATGCTAACTAGTAATATCTAAATCGGCTATTAAGATGCGTCATATAATTAATTATATGGCGTATATTCAATGGGCCAGTATCTAATTTCAGTGAAATAAATAAATTGTCAGTTAATATAATAAGCGGTCAGTTGTCATTGTATCAGTATGAATGTGAAGATTTTGACTTGACTTTTCGGTGCTGTTTCCCACTCACCACTAATTACGTATCACACCTTATCTTTTTGGTATTT
The DNA here is from genome assembly GCA_028554975.1 of Himalopsyche kuldschensis. Lineage (NCBI taxonomy): Eukaryota > Metazoa > Arthropoda > Insecta > Trichoptera > Rhyacophilidae > Himalopsyche > Himalopsyche kuldschensis. The sequence goes on from JAHFWI010000005.1 coordinate 8,842,803, forward strand.
TATGATATAACATAACTTATATTCCTCGTTTATAAATATCTACTGTCCCTTTTACAAAAAAAATATTGACCATTTTACAGTAAAACACTGACTAAAATTAATTATTAACTGATCATATATATATATTTTTAACTTACCATCTATAATTTTCAACTGACCATTTATTATTTTTAACTGACCATTTATTATTTTTTACTGACCATTTATCGAATTGGAAACGGACCAAATAATTAGTTGCCTAGTTATTATTATATTTAATAACGTTTTTCTTGAGAATTCGTATGAAGTTTATTTATTATATAAAAACGTGCACTATAAAATCGTTGTCCGACGATATTGGTATAAAACATTATTTCTAATTAAAGTTACTATCATCATTTAAAATAATTTTACCAAATATCTTAGGAAAAAATATAATACGAATCGTTAGTTGCTTCAACACTGTTGATTTCATGCTATCTGTGACAATATCAAATTAAAATATATGAACGAAATGAAAATACTGGTTACTTAAAAACTGACATAATTTAAAAAAAAACAATGAATACTTTCAATTCAATGAAGGTTTTTTGAATGCATTTTTCAAGTTATTCATTTTTACATTACACATTACACGACAAACATCCATTTTTTATTTCATATTTTAAATATTTCTTAATAAATCAATACAATTTATAATGTGGTAAATATAAGTTTATGGCAACAATAAAGAAAAAATAAGGTTTAGTTCTTGTAGGTATAATTTATGATGAAAAATATGCATTAAAACTGGGCTTACCAAATGTGTGAAAACACGCTCCTAGCAGACAATAAAATATATGGGATCATTTAAGATTAGGTGCATCGATACGATTTCGTTCTCTTGCAAATGTTTGAATAATTGGATCCTTTCGTCAAAGCGCTCAATTTTGGCTGAACATCACCGTTCATTTTTTGTCGCCGTGGCACCAAATATTTGTTCAAATAATTTAAAACCAATTTGGAAGGACAGTCAGAAGTTCTAGAACGCGTCTCATCATCACGCAAAACAACAAGCGGGAATACAAGACCGGCTGAGACGCCGGGGACCAAGATCTAAAATCGGGACATGTAGTAAGCCTTATTATAACTATACAAAGTAATGACATCCATAAAGGATAAGAAAAAATATACTTCCAATGAATGATCGGGTTTGATCAAAGAAAAATTTCTTTAAAATTCAAATGAGGGTTTGTTTTTTCATGTTACACAATTTTAAAACATACTTAATTCTGACAAAAAATAAAGCTCGTGATTTAGTTACATAATATAAACACTTAGTTCTTACACACAACCTGTATTATATTTATATAATATGTATGCAGTCTAAATATTACACAAAGCTTCTTTAACTTAAAATATACGGCTAAGCAATATATTAATGAATAATATATAAATCGTTTTTTAAGTATAATAATACACATCATTTTTTTGGATTCCTAAGTTACCATACATTATTTCTATCCGAGGTTTTCATTATAATTATTCTTCAAATCGGTACCCGTCATTTATATGGAGTTAAGTTAAACATTTTATTATTATTAATTTAATTAATGTCTTTTATAGGCCCTGGCATTCTGCAAGGATGCATTTTATGCTTCACATTATAGCCTCACACACTTCTTTTCACCAGTTTCAGATCACAATAATACATTTTCGAGAAATTTATTAAGGAAGTGTAACAATGGAACTTGTTTCGAGCAGGTATTTTAATAACAGCATTTGATATTTCATTCAATTTCGCCGAAAATATTTTAGATTTTTTATTCTTTAAGTATGATAAACAAGAAAATCTACTTTAAAAGTTATCGGAAATTTAATCAATTTACTGACCAAATTGACAAAAACTTCAAAGCAAATCTTTATAATATTGTATCAATAGCAAAGTTTTTAGCTATACAAGAACTATATTACTTTAAAATTCATCCGTTGAGCTGTTTAATATTTGAACTCATAATGCAGTATAATATATGGTTGGAATTCTGGTAATATCAAAAATGAGAGGTTCAATCAAAATTTTTAAATCTTTGACACAAAATCCTAGATGGCCGCCGGCAAAGTGTTCCCTATTAATTTATTACGGATACCAAAATAATTTGTCATTATTTATAAGGTTAGGTTCTGTTAGATTAGGTAGAAATAGAAATATACATAGAATATACGTAGAAATGTTCATCAGCAATTAATTATTTAATAGGGAAAACTTTGTCGGCGGCCATCTTGGATTATGTGTTAAAAGTGTGAAAATTTTGATTAAACCGCTCATTTGTGATATTACCGAAATTCTTTCAAAAAAACTGGCATTTATTCAGTTGATTATCCAGTATATTTACGAAAGGGATTTTAAAAAAATACTGTCAGTAAAAGGCAATCATTTCATTGTCTTGTGTCAAGGGTAAAAAATTGTTGAAAATTTTTTTTATAATTCTTGCGGAGCTTTTAATACTTGCAGAGCTTTGGATACATTAAATCAAGTCAAATGACATTATAATAAAAATACATAGTAAACATGACAAAATAATTTGACAATGTATAGTTAATGTTTATAATAGATGAAAAATACAGCACAACCAATAATTATCACTGTCAAAACTTTATCTTTGTAAAGTGAAAAATATACAAGATTTCAACTTTCTTAGCGTCTTCTGATACAAAGTTCTATCAGAAATTTCTTTCACTCAAAAAATATCTTTTAATTTATTATGTTAAAGATAATATATTTCACTTAGAATCTGTAGTGTATTTGCATGATTTTATGACGTGAGCTAAGTTTTGTAATGTGATAGCGAATATCAGAATAAATAGATTTTTTTTTCAATTTTGTTGTTTATTTTTCAAGTGTCAAATAATTTGAGCGAGTGAGGAGGAAAATTGTATTGGTGTTGTGATTTTTATCGTGAATAACTTTAACTTTAAATTCAATACAAGTTAATTGTAAATAAATATTTTTTGTGCTCTGTATATTAAATTAAACATATTGAAGATATAACGCTACGAAAGTGTAGATTTTTGTAGTAATATAAAATAGTGATATAAATAAAATGTTTGCCACTATTATCATTACATTTTTGCGTGTAAAACAAAAAATAGCACAATTTCAAGTGTTGGTCAGAAAAAATAGTGGTCCAAAGCGACTTAACATAGTCAAACCAGTAACAAAAAAAACTGTTGAAAATGACAATATTTATTTAAATTCTTTTATTAGCTACTTGTCACTATTTAGTTGTTCACTGTCAATATTTGATAGAAATGCCATATATTAAAATAACAATGAAACATTTTTTTGTACTTATTCCACAATCAAACTTTTAGGTTCAGGACAGATTTAGTTGAAAATTTTCGCGATGAGCGAAACCGGTCATGGTTTTGATAAATTGTACTGTGGAATAAGTAAAAAAAGGTTTTTTTTTTTTGTTTTTGTTACTTGTGATAATAAAAGATTTGCTTATTTTTGTCGAGTATCAATAAAAATGTTTTAATATTTGATGTCTTCGGTTGCAGTGTATATGGAATCAAGCTTTTTTTTAATGTTCTTCAAAGAGAGATGTTTGTTACTGAATATGCTCCACATTTAGAGCGGGAGAATAAAGCCACCAATTCAGTCATAGCTTTTGTTGATGATTGACATTCTTTTAGAAATAAGACAAATTAAAAAAAATAAATATTGGTCAACTTGCCATTAGGAGACCAATTGCTCCAAATTGGTGGCTGACATGGTAAAGAAAGTTCCAAATTACGTGGTAGTTTTTGTTGGTGTTTGACAAGTTTTTCGTCAAAAGACAGATTTTAAAAAAAGTAGTTGCTCAACTTGCCATAAGGAGACCATATTCTCCAAATTGGTTGCGGACATGGCAAAGAAAGCTACACAATTAATAAGTAGTTTTTGTTGATGATTAACAATTTTCAGACAAAAGATAAATTAAATAAAAAGTTGTTCAATTGATCAACTTTCCATGAGGATACCATATGCTCCAAATTTGTAGCCATGGCAAAGAAAACTACAAAATTAAGAAGTAATTTTTGTTGATGGTCGACATTTATTAAGACAAGAGATAAATTAAAATTAAATGCTCAATTGCTCAATTTGCCATCAGGAGATCATATGCTCCAAATAAGCAAAGATAGCTACAAATTAAGACTGAAGATAAATTTAAAAAAAAAATGTCAGCTGCTTCGCGCTACTATTTTTTCGTATCCAGTGACTGTTGACCCTCAAGCAGACGTGACTGACTGCATGTATTTAGGTGATCGTGTGGTGAACCGGCGTTTAATATTGTGCGTAGCTATGTGTGATCAGCACGTGCTCATTGTGATGTAGAGGGTGGTGAATACCCTCTAAATGTGCGTGCAACCCTGCATGCCACGCCATCAGGCTAGCGTGACCACGTGCTCGGGTTCTGGAGACCAGCAGTTGTCGCTCAGCCAGCAGCCGATGACGACCGTGACAAAGCCTATCAGTAGAGCTAGTACTATATACACCTCGGCGTTACCTGAAACAGTTTTACATAATGCATTAGATTTTTTGTTGATAAAATTTTAAAAACGTTCATTTGTATTATTTAAATAATATTTTCTTATTTATATATTTAATTTGAATTGCTTGAGTTTTGTACTTTTCCATGAGTTTTGTCGCTAACGACCCGGGTTTCACCTTTCGGCATCTTCAGGCATTTAAAGTGCACGGATGTACTTGAACTGACGCGTAGTAAACAGTTTGTATCGTTTATTTACAAAAATAGAAGTAGATCACTAAGTTAAATTGCTATTAATATATAAATTAGCGAAAATTGAATGTAAACAAGTTTCAATGAATTAAGTGGGTTTGTTATACTTTTAGGGATTTTTGAAAATACTTATGACCAGATAATAATAAAGGAATATCTAAAATAAATCTAGGGCTTTATCCGAACTATTATTAATGAGTTGATTGATTTCAAGTCTTTGAATTAATATTTTATGATAGTAAGTGCTTGAATTGTTAATAAATGACAATTATTTAAAAGGGTACAACAATGGTGAACATGGTAAGTGAAGTTGCTCATTTAAAATTTGCAAACCGTTAAATTGAGCTCGATTAATTTCCATAATTTCTTGGTAAAATAATTTAAATTCGACCATGTTATTATGTAACAAATCAATGCCTTCAAATCAAATCAAATCAAAATTTATTTTAAAAAAGCATATATTATATCTTACCGAGCTGTTTTCTTATACCAAGCGGTTGTCTGCTCCTCCAGAGTGAGTTGATTAGCGTGGGGTCCCCGCGAGTCCTCCAGTCGCGATAACCTCGCCCTCTGGAATAGTGACTGAATCTATTTTTCATTTAACGGGTTAATTTTCTATCAACGGAACAAACGAAGCCATTCGACAAGCATCTAACTAGTTAATAAAATATATGTTTTAAAGAAGCTGGCACTTAAAAGACGAGTTCACAATCTTAAATAGAATAATAAATACCACACGATGTTCAGTGTCATAGTGGCCCCTAAGAGACAAAAAAACCTAACTCATGTTTCTCTATTTCTCAGGAGAGCCAAAAAAACAGGTCATCAATTTCACCTATTTTTTAAACAATCTTTTTATTTATTATCTTTAAAGGTGACACTTTGGCTTTCTGATTAATTTGTCAAATATAGAATTGTAATATAAAAATTTAAATAGCTTTGATTATTCAAATTGTGATTATACGTATTGTGTTAATAATTGTGTAACACGTGTTTCGCCTTTTTCGCAGGCATCTTCGGACTTACTATCGCAAACTTTGCTTCAGCAATAAAGCAAGTTTATTCTAATATTTAAAATGATAAAATTACAAAATGTAGTTTTTTTAAGCAAACTTTGCGATAGTATGTCCGAAGCTGACTCTGAAAGAGGCGAAACACGTGTCACAATAAGTAACACAAAACATGGAATTATCAAAGTTATTTCAAATAGTGTATTATAATAAACGTTCATAAAGTTAACGTTGACTCTATCGAAAGTATAGAATAGTAATTTATTCAAATGTGTGGTTTTAAAGTTTAATCTAGTTATAAACAAGAAAATGATTTTAATACTCATTTAAATATCTTCGTATACACTTTCTTATTGATATGACTCTTTTACACATAACTATTTGATACGGAAAGAAAAATAACAATGTATTTTAGTTATACATAAATTATTTTATATATTTGTTGATAGCTATTTCGGCTAACGCCTTCGTCCTTAGTTCTGACGAAGGCGTAAGCCGAAATAGCTATCAAAAAATATATAAAATAATTTATGTAGAACTAAAATACATTGTATTTTTCTTTCCGTATTATAATGGAGTTCTACCAAGTAAATGCCTACTCATTCAATAACTATTTGACATTGAATTGATTTAGAACAAGACCAGTTTCGCTCATCGCGAACATTATCAAGTGATCAATCAGTTCAGTTGTTTAAGAGTAAGCGAAGATATGATTAAGAAAATGATTTTCATAAATACGTATTGAATATTTTCGTATCAACTTTTATTATTGATATGTGTCGACGCAAAATATATGACGTTCATACCTTAAAACTAGGAATAATCAAGATATGTTTCTTTTATCCCAAGGGGCCGATAGCATCGATGGTTATCCAAATAAAAAGCTATTTTATATTCTATAAAGATAGTTCGTTGTGTATGACGTTTATGTGCTGATATAATTGTATACCCTTTTTCTTAAGAGTATGATTTACTTAATAAAAAGTGGTTTATCATATATACTTACTTAATTAATACTGTCCAAAATATAAATTTGGTCCAATATTGATTCAAAATATTATTTTTAATGTGCCGATTGAAGATTTTTATATTATCTTTATATCACACAGATATAACAAACGCATTTATAAATTGCGTGACATTTTCAAAATCATTTTAACAAATAAATTCAGATTCTATTCAAATTTAACAAATAGATGATTGAAATTTAGGCACATAAAATAAAGCATTGCTTTCACAATGTTTATTCTCTTTTAAAAGTATTTTTCGAATGTTTTGATCTGTCTTTTCCGTCGACAAAAACGCACTCAGTCGAAAATACTATTTTTGAGTAAATCTGTGAAAATGAAGTTTATATTAAAAGGTTTATTTTATGTTTAAATGCTTTTAAAGAGCTTTTAAAAGTGAATATTTTAGTATAAATATCAGGATATGCAAATTGAACGCAGCTTTGCCAAAAATATCTAGACAATTTTATTATAAATACAATGTATTCGTTGGTTATTGAAGTGCCATTTCGAAAGGGATTGAAATTTTAAAAAAATACTCAACCATAAAGTGTCTTCTAAGTGCTTTTAACTACTGTATTTTGTGCCTCAATGCGAACTTTGTATATTACAAAAATGTTGCCTTATTGAACACGCAGTCATATAGTGCTTTTAATAACATACATTAATGGGGACATCACAAAAAATGTTTTACTTTCAAAAATACTAAACCAAAATAATATTTCATCAAATTTAGCCTACCTTATAAAAATATTGTATTATTACATGGATCAAATCTATATCTCGTATGTAAACTACACTATGTCCAAATCGCATTATCATCCATCGTTTCATAGCAAATAGTAGAAGAAAACCATTTTTATTGTGACACACTTAAAAAGTCTTTAAACAGACATAACAAAAAATCGCCAATTTTGACATAGTGTTGCTTCCAAGTACAGAACTAGAGATTTGAAATGTTTTATGTTTTATGATTTGATGAACAACAATGAAAGCTATTTAAAGAAGTCAGTCGATTTTCTTAATAGTGAAATTACAAGAATATAGTTTTTATTAAGATTAATTATTTGTGTTGACTGACTTCTTATAAATGAAATTCACTATCAAAATTCAAATAGGTTTAACCTATCTATATGTAATAAGAAATAAAATCAATGAGACATTTTTATTTACATTTAAAAAATGAGTTTTTATAATATTAAAAACCAAATTGAATTAATTATTTATAATAGTTTTCATTCGGTTTATTTCATTATGAATTGAAAAGAAATAGACTTAATTCTACAATGCAGTTTTTATAAACAAAAATATACTTTTGGTAAATATCTGTATACAGCATGAAGAGTGTAAATTTTACTGTCCGGATAAAGTAGTGATGCACAACCAGCGGCCCGAAATGACATTTCATGCGGCCCAAGATGACAAATATCAATCACCTTTTTTCTTCAGAACTTTTCACGCACGATAGACGAACAATATACAAAATAAAATTTTCACAAAAAATTACGATAACTTTATTAATTTTACCCATGCGAAATCGTCTGAATATTGATGGGCCTCCAGTCAAAAGGTTGTGCATCACTAGGATAGAAAATATTTTAAAAGAACAGACAAATCATTATAATTGAAATTGGAATTATTTGGTATGGCAAACTATTTCAAGTAATTGTTAGGAATTCATATTATGCTCTTTTTTTTAATATATTAATTACATTTAAGTTTTAAGTAACTGATTTTTTTTCAAGTTACTGTTGAAATAAATTGGAGCTTAATAATTATGAGTTTTGGTCGTTCAAATTGAGTATTCTAATTTTGTAAACATGTAAAAAAATCAGTTATAATGTTTGATAACTATTTTTAAATACAATAATATCTAACTACAACTTAAAAAAGCAAACATAACAATATATAAGCATAAAAATGATTGAAAAAAAACTTTTTTTAATGCCAAAGTATAATATAAAACAAATCACAAAAAAATCTTACGTAGATATAAATACTAACATTTTAAGGATATTTCATTATTTCTTTAACTTTTAATTAATTTTAATTTTAAACATCATTTAATTTAATTAATATTAATTTGAATTTAATTTATTTATTTTGATGCATTGCTTAGGTTTATCATTATTTCGAAAATTAAAGATAGTTAAAAAATTGTATATCCAAAAAATACTTTCTTCACTTATTTCGTTTTAAATAAATAATATTTTTATTTACGAATGAATAGATTGAAATGTTTATTGCATAACTAATTTATAAATTTTCGATTTAAAACATTTTACTACAACCACAAAATATGACCCTGATACTATCTATTCTAACTAACTTTTAAAGCAAAAATCAATTCAAAATATACACTAGACTACAAATATCGATAAATACAAATCCTAATAAATGGCGATGCTCCATGTTAAAAAATCTACTCTTAAAATAATTAAAATATAAATTTACCCATGAATATAACTCTGAATATACACTAAGTATTTTTTTTTATGTTTAACATACCAGATTACAAAAAATAAACTGAATGTAAAAAAGTTAATTGTGTTTTAAAGTGTTTTATTATTAAACTAAAATATTTACTGCCAACAATTTAGAATACTTTGTCTATTTTTGATACAAAGGGTTTTAACATTTCTTTTATGCATTTCAAATAAAAAAAAATCTTTTTAAGTTGTCGACTGTTATATTTAAAAATATAACAGTCTTTTTTATTACTTTCGCATATTATTATATAATTTGATAATTTGAAAATTCTTTCAATAAGTGAAACCGGTTCTGATCTTCACAAAAAATGGGCTTTGTTTATTTAAAGGCAAATTTATTAAATAGAGAAAATGATTTTTAGATGCTAAAATCTATTAAAAAAACAGTTCAACAGTTAAACAATATTTCAAGACAATTTTCATATTTTTGAATTTATAAATTGTTTATGAAAAATTATTTTTATTCATTTTAAACAAATAATATTTTTATTATTATTAAGGTATTTTACAATCTAAAATTAAATATTATGTCAAAACATAAGCGACACTGTTAAGGTGTTCACTGTCAATACTTGGTGGAAAGGCATTATAATAAAAATTATAATACATTTTTAGTACTTTTTCCACATAAAATGTATTTGATCAGGACCGGTTTCGCTCATGGCGAGCATTGTCAACTGAGTCAGACATGTCATCAGTTGACAATGCTCGCCATGAGCGAAACCGGTCCTGATCAAATAAATTTTATGTGGAAAAAGTACTAAAAATGTAATATTATTTTTACATAAGCGACAATTTGCTAACGTGGAGTTAATATTTTCAGTTGAATATAAGTTCATTGTCTGAGATAAATAATCTGGGTTCGAATTTTCTTTGTACATTGTAAACATAAATTGTTTCTGTTAAAATAATCATAAGTGTTGGCAAAAAAAAATGAAATTAGATTTTAAAAATATTCAATATATCTAAATAATTAATAAAAAAAAATAGAACAATATTTTTTTAAACAATGTGAAATAATACAAATATATATTATTTTTATTTTAGCAGTAAGTTTATATTTTGTTTTATTTTATTTTAATATTACCCAATTTGATACTGAGAAATCAATTTTGAAAATGTGTTTTGTGCAAATATGATTTTTTTAGAATTTCAATACAAGTTATAATATGTTCATTGAATGACGGCATAATTGTAGGTTCATTCTGTATTTGATAATTATATTGAGTAATAATTGTTTAGTTTGATAACTTTATTGAAATTGATTGCACTGTTTTGGACCAAAAAGGCCGTTTTTAATAGCGTTATTCTTATTCTTTAATATATAATTAATGAAATACCATCTACCTTTTCTCAGTATCAAATAAGGGTCGTTTAATCGTAAGGTGTTTAAGATTTTCAATTATCTTTTCTATTTATCATACCGCCGTCGGTTTTAGGCTCCCTCCTCGGCATTGGTTTATTTTCCAGGGCCGCATCGACGCTTACCTGCGCACTCCGCCCACGCCCCCACTCGGCTGGGCCATGACTGGCGGCGCCGCGGGGCCGACTGGGACTCCGGGCCCGGCCGGGGCCGCAGGGGCGACGCTCGGCACCGGAACGCCGCTGCCACCGATGACTCCCGAAGCCGACGGGAACCCTGTAACTGATCGGAGTCATATTTATCGCAAATGCCACGCGTATGTTATCCCTGGAAAATTATTAATTGTGCTTAAAGGCAACCTATATTAACACGGTATAGTCTTAGCACGTCTTTTTGGGTAATATTTAAATATACTAGCAACAGATTTTGTATTGCATGATAAGAAGTATTAAGGCAGTATTCTGGTCTAGAGGCTGAAATTTTTGGTGTTTTTGTAAGTGATATAAAAAAAAATAATAACAATTGAACGTCTATTTTTTTACCAGATATTAATAATATTTAAAAAAAATATTAAAGCCAAAATACTTAAAACCTTAAAAGTTACAGGCTGGTAAATTAGGGGGTCTCAAATAAATGATGCTCCATGATTGCCATGATCCCAACGTCACATGAAATAAAATAAAATTATATTCGTAATCAATAAAAAAGCAATTCTGGTAAATACTAGAATAAAAGGCGTTTGAAAAAAAAATCTTTTTATTTTCTTGTTTTTGGATTATCCGAATTTTTTATAAATAGTAAAACTTGAAATGTTTTTATAATCCTATGAAGGAATGCATAATTTCAAATTTCAAAAAATCGATTATGTAAACTTGAGATATCAAAGCAATCATTTAAAAACGTGTTTAAAGTTTCCGGCAAAGTTGAAAACCGCCCAGATTGGTTTGATTCTACGTCACTAAAGAAGCTATGTCTCGAACAATAATTAAAATTTAAACAAAATCTTGTAAGGATATATTTTCAAAGGTTCGAACTTTAAAAATATGCGATAATAAAAAAGCACGGCTTTTTCAGAATCCTAGACCAGAATACTGCCTTAAGCAATGTTATTTATTGAATTGACATTTACTTTTAAGAATTCTCTTATAACACTAACTATTTTAATGAGTAAACAAGCATTTATCCATCACCGTTACTAAGGTCATTAGAAAAGGGTATCTTTTAAGGTGTTCACTGTCAATACTTGGTTGAATAGCATTATAAAACCTTTTAAGTACTTATTCCACATTTAATTTATTAGGTCAGGAATAGTAGGAATAGTAACTAAATTTATGTCTTTTATGAACTGTTTTCAAAATTGAAATAAAACAATCAAACTCAAAAAGCCAACTGGAAAAGTCAAAAAGTGGATCGTTCCACTTTTGATACTATCCGACTCATAGGTATATACGACAGGACTGCCAGACTGCAATAAACATTTAAACATCATAAAATAATTAATATTAGGCGTCGCTTATTTTGTTTATGTTAAGAGATACATTACAAAATAAGCCAAGAAACTTACATTAAGTTGGAAGATTACTCATAACGTAAATAAGGTGGAGTGATGCTGTAACATCTAGCGTGAGAAATATGAAGCTGATTTAGTGCCATCTTACGGCTTTAACAAGCGTCATAATATTTATGTTCCAATTTCAGAATGTAATTCAAAGTTTGTAGCAAAATTATATTAGTTACAAATATTATTTGATTGCGTGGTTTTATATTTAAAACCGTCTCGATATATAAGCTTCTTTCAGCTTAAAAATTATGAAACACATAATTCAAAGCTTGGTGATTTAAAAAAAAAAATCAAATGGTTCGAAATTGAAAAGTATCCTTAAAGTTATCTGCAATAAAAACCTTCTCTACTATGAGATAATAAATTGCATAAAAGAGAGAATACCAATTGACAGATCGAGATCGTACTTTGAAAATGTTCTAACTGACATTTTGGCAAGAAATGTCGTTTGGTTGAAAAAGTTTGGTTTAACCGTATGAGAATACATGACAAATATTGAACGATATATTATAGAATTACGGAGTTAATCTAACCCCCTTTTTCTCAATTTAATTGATAAAGTTCTTAGATTGACATTATTATTTCCATCGTTATATCATTGAGATCATTATTTCTCAGTTGAATGGTTTGGATGTGAAAAAATCTGTGTGCGTTTTGCGTATTGACTGTCAAACGCTATGGACCTACTATAAAAAAATCATACTTCGCTCCATCTCTTTCGCACATCCGACAAATCCCATACGTAAGACATAGATGGCGCTCTACAACTTCTCCACAACGCCCCATGAGCTCTCTTAGTACTCAGAACAACTAGGAAAACACGTAACAAGAACAACAAGGGTGGCATTTTGGTGTCTGGAACGGATTAATGGCATTTAAATTTATTTCAATGGGAAAAAATGCTTTGAGATACGAGCAAGGTTACGGAACAAATTAAACTCGTATCTCGAAGGTACCACTGTATTTATCTTTCGAAAGACTGTCCTTGAAAAATAGCTCGTATGCCGTAGGGGGGTTTTAAAAAGACCCCAGTGGTATGGCCTTACTGGCATAGACTGCCATAAAAAAATAATTGATTATGCTTTCACGTATCTTTATACATCGTTATATTTAAAAAAAAATGAAAATCGATAGTTTTCCTTTAATTATTCATATTTTAAGTCACGCATGTATGAGACAACTTGATCGTGTTCTTGTTTATTCTATAATGGCGATATCAAACCTGTGAATGCGACTTCTTATATACACCTTTTAATGTAAAAAATATCCATTTCATTAAGAATGTTTGTTGAAAGAGGCTCGTTTGAGATAAGATAACGTTATCTTATCGCGTATGGACAGTGAAGTTTAAATCCTGTCAATTGATAGCGACAATAAAAATGGTTTTCGGCCAATGTTATCAACCTTATTTTCTTTTTTATTTTATTGCGACAAAATCATATTTATTACTGCAATAGACGTAAAAAACAATGATTTAAGAATACCAAAAGTTTACACATTTTATCATTAATAAAGGGTCTTTTTATAAGGACGCTTAGTTTTGAAATGTAAATAAAACAAGTTGTTTGTGAGATTTCGACTAAATTTTAATTTCATTTGTAAGTATATTTTACGGCATTAAATATGGAATATAGCATCAAATGTCTGCCAATATCCATTCATTATAAAATGGGCCATGTCGCTAAAGTTGACTTTTTTGACAAATTTGGGTAAACTTCCAACTGCTCCAGAACCCAATCAGGCGTTGTCTGTGGTCGTTTACCAGAAGTTCCTTGGTTAGTTGGATGTTATACGGGTGCAGACTAGAGACTCCAATTCGAGTATCGATAAATGATTACTAATTTGCAAATTTTTTTTAAGCATCGGACAGAAAAGCTAAATAGCACTTTTGAATTCATTGTTATTTTTTAAGCCGACGTCCACAGCAACAGATAGAGTTTTTTCTACAGCGGAATAAAAAAACAAAGCTTTGAACCAAATTAAATTATTTGAGACGTTTAATTCTCTACTATTTTCAAAATATATGTTTCATACATTGAAATAAATGTATTAATGCAATAAAATAAGATTATTTATATTCAAAAATTTGAATTGATTATATATATTTTGGTACATTTGAAACTACTCGAGTATACTCGAGTACTCGAGTATTTTAGAATTTTACTACTCGATACTCGAGTAGTTGAGATGTCGAGTAAATGGAGTCTCTAGTGCAGACATAAGGCCCGATTCAAAATTCGCCAAGTTGAAGTCGCAGAAAAGCCAAGTTCTTGTGAACAACGAGAAATAAGCTGCCTTGGGTTTACCTGTACACTTTCACACACAGCAGCAATGTTTTCACCAGATATTGTATTTTGATGACGCACAAGTAGGTGTTGGCCGATTATTTACCAAACTGGTTGACTCAAATTTGGCCACTAAACAATGAATAATCTACTAAGCAGGACAAAGTAACATATTTTGAGCGTCCCTATTGAAATACCCTTTATTAAGATAGATATTTAAGATAAAGTAGCAGTGGTGGTCGACTGTTTTACCCTCAGCCAGGCCAAAGTTAAAGATGTATCATTAAATGTATTAAAACTCCTCGTTGTGGGCGCAAATGGTTCGACAATGATGATAAAAAAGCTATACACCATACCCCCAAATTTCTTGCCAAAACACTTACATCAAACTTAACTTATCGAATAAATAACGCGAAATTCTAAATAAATTTCCCGCACAATTTTAGAAAACATTACGCAAACGAGACCCCCGGGGCTAATTTATCTGGAGGATACCATAAATACTGCATCAACCCCCTCGAGTGCGTCGTTTCTGTTATTACTAGAGACTCCAATTCGAGTATCGAGTACTCGATACTCGAATTCTCGACTCGACTTTTCAGGTACTCGATACTCGAGTATTTTGAATTTATTTTTTATTTTTTAACCATGTCCGCTCTCAAATTGGAGAATATAGACTCCTCACAGAGTTTCTCAACATATTTTTTTCTACGAGAGCTGCTTGTTACTCAGTTGCTCAACCTCTCTTTTTCGAAGAGAGTAGGGATGCAAAGGAAACGAAGACTAGGACAGGACTAGTGATTAGCTAATCGCTGTCACTATACGTCGCTCTTTGGGATCGGAAAGGTGGGAAGGGATTTACAACAACACAAACACCCATGCCTTTGAATAAATTTATCGACTGAAAATCCCGACTGTACCGGGAATCGAACCCGGGTAGTCCGGCACGCAAGCCAACAAAATTGACGCTGCCCCACGGACCGGACAATTTGAAAAATACTCGAGTAATACTACCTAATTTTTAAATGAAGATATATTTCCAAATTTTATTTGCTTATTTAAATAAAATATGTATAAATGGAAGATTTTAAAAGTAGGAATCATTTAAACAGTGGACAGAAAAACTAGATGCACTTTTTAATTCATTTTCAACTATAAAACCCACGTCACCAGTGACAGAGCTTTTTCTACTGTGGGAATAATAAATACAAAACTTTGAACCAATTTATAATTTGAGACGTTTATTTTTTTGAAACATATAATGTTTTATAAATTTAAATAAATGTAGTAATGAAATTATATACATTAATTTATTACCTATTTATATCAAATATGAATTATTAATATATATTTTGGAACATCTGAAACTACTCGAGTATTTTAAAAATATACTACTCGATACTCGAGTAGTTGAGATGTCGTGTAATTTGAGTCGCTAGTTATTACTTAACGTCGAGAGATTACCCCATAAGATGATGAAATGGGCATATAACGGAGGCAATATAGTTATTATATATGCCACGCGGTTAGTACTGGATCGGTTAAAATAAATTATAACGTGTATTAAATGTAAATTTGATGCTTTAATACCCTCCCGCTCATTCGATACCGATAAAATATGACATTGCGGGAGTTAGATATGTATCTCACTTTTAAGGTGTTCACTGTCAATACTTGCATGGTGGAATAGCATCTTATCTTATAAATAAAAATAAATGTTTGTTGTTTGTTGTTACTCAATACGATGCCATACAGTTCATCCGATTGCAATGAAACTTTAGTGTTTTATTGTGTAGACGCCTGGAAAGGTTCTTGCGTTTCCAAATCGTTGATCCGATTGCGGACGAAGATTTTTTAATTATCTAAACATATAAAAAAAATGAACGATTGTTTGTATGTCTCGTATGCGTTTGTACAAAGTTCATCCGATTGCGATAAAACTTTGATCATTACCCTTAAATACAGCCCCATAAACAATAAAAACACAATCATTTTCTTTCTTTCAAGTGGCATTGCAACGCTTCCCGGGTATCGGGTAGCTAAAAATAAAAATAATAAAAACCTTATTCCACTTACTAAATCAGGACCGGTTTCGGTCACAGCGAGAATTATCAACTGATGATAATGATCAGTTGCTAATGGTCGCTAACTGATCAGTTGATTATGCTCACTATGGGTGAAACTGGTCCTGATCTAATACATCTAATGTGGAATAAGTACTTAAATGTTATTAAAACTATTATTGACTGTCTTAGATAAATCTCGACATTTAAGCGTTCATCTTCCTGCAGTATATTCAGTCAAAGTTATACTTTATTTAAAAGTATGTACATGAAACGTGAACCTTTGTGGAAACTGTGGATCATAATTTTTGGAATTATTTAAGGCATATGTGGCCAATCTTTTCGGTCCAAATAAAAATTTTCAAATTTTTCAAATGCGATGAAGTTAGCCTTAGTTGCAATCAAGTCAGCTTGGCCTATTGGGCTTGTGAGAGGACGGACCACAGCAAACAGTTCTGTTCGTTCAGAATTCATTTGGGGGCAGTCTAGAGACTCCAATTACTCGACATCTTAACTACTCAAGCATCGAGTAGTAAAATTTCAAAAAACTCGAGTACTCGAGTATACTCGAGTAGTTTCAGATGTACCAAAATATATATTTTAATTCAATTTGTGTATTTTTATAAATGACCAATAATTAAAGAAACTTATTGAATATTACTAATACACTTATTTAAATTTATGCAACATATACTTCAACAATAATAGAGAATTAAACGACTCAAATTTTAAATTGGTATGATGTTTTTTTTATAATTCTCGCAGTAGAAGAAACTTTCGGAGATTATTACTAAAACGAGTATTACTTGAGTAATTTTCAAAATACTCGAGTATCGAGTACTTGGAAAATGGACGAGTATACTCGATACTCGAATTGGAGTCTCTAGGGCAGTCCCATAGGATGTGATTAGCGTCCTGGTGACATCATAACGTAACAGTAAAAGTTTAAAAAAAATCCTACTGGGCCATAAATAAACCCCTTGCGGGCCGGATAAAGCCCGCAGGCCTCGCGTTCGCCACTTATGATTTAAGCTATATCACTATTTGCAGAAATTGAAATTTTATTTAATAATGCAATTATAATAAATTGATAAAATGAAATCAATGTTTATTGTGTAATAAGTATAGAAATCATGACCAACCCATGAGGACGACAAACGCTAGCATTACGACGGCGGCAACGAGCAGCCCCATCCCGTGACGTCACCAGGCGAGGGGCAGCATGGCAGCCGCGCTGCCTCCCCCGCGCGCCTCGCCCCCCACACCCCCCGCCGTCAGCTTGCAAAGCCTACTGTTCGCCCAGAGCCTTCCCAGCCTTTTGGAACACCCGGGTAGAAGCTTTCACTCCACTCATCGAGAGGGAGCCACCGGCGGCCTGATGCTGCAAAGCTCCCTGCCCCAAGGTGGTTCCGGTTATATCCAGCTATGATTGAAGATTATTCAAAAGTTTACTTTATTTAGTGCACTTTCTTCAACTGTATAAAATAAACGTTGGTATTTTGTAGCACTGTTTTTAATCACGCAGCTTTTTGACAAAACTTCACTGTTATTATGACATAATTTCTTTTTAAAAATATAAATTTTGTTTGTAAATAAATAAATTAATTGATTGTGATTAATATGTGTATATACACAGACCTTTATTTTTTGTAACCGAAAATAGTTTTATCAGTTTGTTTATTAGTAATTAATTAATAACCGATCACCATTAAAAACTTCCTGCTTTTCGGCAATGTAATATTTTGAACGCTATAACATATTTTAAAACATAATTATCTCTCTTATATTTTATATGTTAAATTAAAAGCTTTCTTGTTCAGTGGTAATTAATATATATTAACAAGTAACATTATTAGTTAATTAGTTAAGATACATTTTTTAAATCTTAAATATTGGTCCTTTACAACTTCACCAGCCTGCATTTGAAAAAAAAATGTTAAACTCCTTTAAAGCCAGTTGAAATTTATTTATTTTAAATTAATGATTTTCAATCCTGTATTTTACTTTTAATTACACGTTTGTAGATTTCATGGAAATATTTTTATGAATTGCGATGTGATTTCTATTTTTCTTGATTTGCATTCGAACTCCACCTGAAAACAAAAGAAAAACAACGTTTTTAGTGGCATTGTAAATAAAAATAATAATTTTAATTATAATCCATTAAAAATCAAAGCAATATTAACAATTATAAAATAAAGTTTCAAAATAAAATCAGTTTCCGTAGGATGTTTTGCTTTTTCATATTTACCAGGGCTGTGGAGTCGGAGTCGGAGTCGTTGAGTCAGGTCTTTTTGGACGGAGTCGGAGCGGCGTTTTGGCTGGAGTCGTACTCGGAGTCGGAAATTTTGAAAAGTTTGAATTTTTTGTTTTTACATTTAATATGTCAAATTTGGCTTTTGGCCGCATTGATAGGGTTGATATTTAATTGAATACAAATAAATAGGAAAATTAGGGGAAAAAAAAGTGACGATATTAACCTTTTTTAGTTGGAGTCGGAGTCGTGGTTTTGGTAAATGCTGAACTTTTTTTACCGACTCCACAGCGCTGATATTTACTAATTAGTGACATCTATATGAAAACTTTGTAACAACTAAAACAAATTTTCCTGAATTTCCTTTTGAACCAATTTGACTGACATCTGGATACGAATCATTGAACTAGGACCTTTTTAGTAAAGAAGTTCACCACTTTCAGATTTATTTAGTGAATTTAGTCGAAAGTAAAATTCAAATTCTTTTTTTTTATTTTGACATGTAAAATATCCACAGTCAAATAATTTTAATAATACATGACTCCAAAATAAAATTATTTAACAAATAACTACTTGAAGATTTCGAACCTAACCTAACTAAACCACCCGGGTCTCCGGAAACGCAAAAACTTCACAAGATTCAAATTCAATGATCACTCAATAATCGATATTAAATTATTTTTTTAATCGATTAAATGTTAAGCCTGCACGATTCTCCTTATCTCATTTTTTTGATTCAATAAGGTGGTTGTTAAATATAAAATAACTTTAATTATTCCGCGTATTGTGTTACTAACCGTGATACGTGTTTCGCCTCTTTCAGAGGCATCTTCAGACTTACTATCGCAAAGTTTGCTTAAGTAATGAAACAAGATTGATTCTAACATTTTAAATATGAATTTACAAAATTGGTTTCGGGTTTTTTTCCTTTTAAATGAAGCAAGGAGGGGGTGATAGGATCGAAATTGGTAAAATAGTAAGCGGAGCCCTGTGTATCTGTTTCTTGATACAATAATTTATTACATACTAACGGGCGAATGAAAAAGTACAAAATTCAAACAAATTTGATTAGATAATAACTGAAAGGCTGTTTCTGATCGCTGAAAAATCCAGTAGCATTAGAATATTAAAATAGCACATGAGAACTATTTCTATAGAGTCAACATATTTTGAACGAAAGATTTTTAATTAAAAAAATAGAGTTCAAAATAATATAAAATTAAAAATAAATTTGATTATTCCACGTATTGTGCTACTAACTGGGACACGTATTTCATAATATTCATTTATCTCCAGTAATGTTTCATTTTTAGTTTCCTTTACTAAGCGTCACATAATGCAATTGCATTAAAAAACCAAAAAGAGAATACGCGATGAGTTTACTCTTTGCAACGTGAAAGCAGTTCCCTTTGTAGATGCTTATCAAGTTACAAAATTAGAGAGCACTCTACACGGACCTTTGATACCCATTGACCTGCCACCTCTGTTCCGACAGATACATGCTTAATAAAGTCTCCCAAAGATACCGTTAGTTACCCCGTGGTAAGTTTAATCTCCCGTTGGAGAGTTAATAAATAGTTGATACACGTGGGATAGTTTGAATATACAAGGAAATGTGTAAGGTCTTTAGGGTGGTGAGCATTTTAATGTGCTTTTAGCTTAATTTTTTTTGATAGTTTTTGAATATCTTTGCTTATAAATAAATAAATAATAGCATTTGCAAAGTCAATTCCAGCATGAAATAAAAGGATTCCTCTGAAACAAAATCAGAATTTCTGCATTTCATTATTTTATCTCCAGGTTCGTTCATTCGCGACGTGTAAGCTGGCTTAACGCATAGCAGTTAATTTAGAATTTCGACTGAATGTTTGTATTTTGTACTTTTCCAAAAGTTTTTTCCCTAACGTCAGTTCAAGTTCATCCGTGCACTTGAAATGCCGAAAGGCAAATTCCGGGTCGTTGTCGGGACAAAAATCATGCAGAAGTACACAATATAAGTATACTTATTCAACTGAATTGATAATGCTCGCAATGAGCGAAACTGGTGAAACATGAGCTTAATAAATTCGAATGTGAAATAAGTACCATCAATTTTTTATGATAATTTTTATAATGCCATTTCATCAAGTATTCTATCAAGATAAATAAAAATAAGTGATGATTCAAATAATTCTAATTGTACATGTTTCTTTTAATAATTCCCATGCTAAGATCACTAAGACTAATTTTCTTTAACGTAAAAAAACCTTTTTGTCTAACAACAAATACTTTTTGTTCCATTAAATATTTACTTGTTCACTTGAAGTGGAAGTTTTTACAAAAGAAAACACACTGCTTCGTGATATCAACAATGTTATGATGAATTCTGCTTAAATTTACCCTCCCTGGGTGGGTAAATAACAGGCACTTTGTTTAACGCGTATCTCCCCGGCTATATATGCTCACTTTATTTATGTATTTATGGACGCAAAACGTTGACGTAGCCCTTTGATAATTGCGTTCCGGTATAATCGGTATTCACAGTCGACCCGGATCACTGGCGGATCCAGAAATTGTCCCAGGGGGTGGCCATTCAATTAGAAAATAAACATGATACATAAATAATATGTAGATTCAAGAATATATTATTAAAAAAATATATACACAGCCAGTCCTCTTTTTACGCGATTTTTTCGACGACACCGATACCTTTTTTTCGCAATTTATTTTTACAGAAGAAATGATGACTCTGCGTTTAAAGATATGAATTGATTGATCCATTTGTCGTTCGATTGAATTAAGTTATAGCAATAAAAATAATAACACATTTTAAGTACTTATTCCGCATTTGATTTATTAAGATCAGGACCGGCTTCGCTCATTGTGAACAAGTATTTATTTTGTCATAGTAATAATTCAAACTCAGAGCAGAGCAATGCTTACAAATATCATTTGATAATAAAGGTCGAACTTTTGACTAACAAAGCAGTCTGACAATTCAATTGTGAGTAGATAAACCAGACTTCAGGTTAAATATCCATTTTCCAGTTGATGTTACAAAGCCAGACCAAATATTCTTTCCGAACTCATACAATTCCTTAGCCAGGTTTTCATGCGTCGTTATGTGGAAAAACTCATATCAGCGGAGGCAATGCTGATTGTTATACTTAATAAAATTTGTAACAAAACCTCACAATAATGATATAATTATGAATTTATCTCATGTCGAATATATACATAGCTGCTAAAGCAGTGATCGCCAAACGGTCGCTCGCGAGCTGCCGGTAGCTCGCGGTGGCATTTTCAGTATCTTGCGAAGGATATTGTACCATATTTATAAATTTGCCTAGAATCAAATTTTATCAATCGTTTGGGTGTAACAACAGCAGTCTTGACAGATTAAAAGCAAATGGAGCATTATCTATATTTAAAATTTAAATATCTAAAAGAGTGTGGCAAAATGACTATATTAAGTTTTAAACTCTATTTATACATACATATGTAGGTTAACAAATCAAGATGGGATATGTGATGAGCCCTGACCATTACTTAGGGGAAATCAAAATTCTGCACTGAACTTAACGGCATAAAAATAGTTATTGTACTGTTTTTCTAAAATGCTTATTTGGTAGAAAGCTGACTTTGCTTCCAAAGCCAGACAATTTCAATTTGTGAAAGTAGCTCACATCCTTGTTGAGTTTGGAGACCACTGTGCTAAAGGGTCGTGAAAAAGAATAACTACAAATATATACTCCCAGTCACCCTTTTTACGCGACGACACCGTTTTTTATTTCACGATTTTTTTTTAAGAGAAAAAATGACCCTGCGCTTAAAGAAGTGATGACTTCGAACAAAATCATGTGAATTAATTGATTAATCTGACCATTTTCATTGATTCTTTTATTTCAATTTAAAAAAATACAGCTTAATACCAGAGAATTTATTTCGTTTTTTTGACGTTGCAAATCGGCTCAAAAAATATTCAGGTGAAATATCCATTTTCCATTGGATATGTCACAAAGCCGGACCCTTATAGTCTTTCCGAACTCATAAGATTTCTTAGAAAAGTAATGATACAATATTTTGAATGGAACAAATTCACCTCATGGGGATGCCATGGCCCCCATGCCCCTCCCCCTTTAGATCCGCCTATGACCCGGATTATGCAGGAGCTTAAAACATTTCCAAAATTTACGCTCCTGCATTCAATTTTGCGTTACATGACATAATTAGCATAAATCAATACCAAAACGCAAATCGCTTCAAACGAATTTCCAGCTGAGTCTAAAATTTCAATTGTCAGTTGTTATTAACTTTCCAATTGATTAGCTGATTTAATTAGTTCAATATGCCAATCAGTTAATTTCGCTAAGAGTTGAATGCGGATAGCCTACAATCAGGGATGGCAAAAACATCAGTACCGGTATTTTTCGTGTATCATAAAAAAATAGTAAACGGTATAATAATAATATATACAATATTCCGTCTTTTAAAAACTTTATATTTAATGCTGGTAAGACAGTCTGTGGTGCAGTGGTCAACTTTATTGGATTCCATGACGGACAACCTAGATTCGATTGGTTCGCTCGGTACAAGCAGATCTTTTCGAATATCGAAAAATTGATTCTGATTGATCTGATCTGTCCATTATGCAGTGGTCTACGTCGTTGGCTTCCGTGACGGACCGCCCGTCTTCGATTCCTGGTACGAGCAGATTTTTTCAGTCGATAATTCTGTTTGAAGGCAATGGGTGTTTATGTTGCTAAAAATCCTTTCCCACCTTTCCTATCCCAAAAAGGAACGCACAGCGATTAGAACGAGAGCGATTAACTAACCACTAGTACTGTCCAGGTTCCGTATCCTTTCGATCTCTACTCTCTTCGGGTTGATCGCATACATACCGATACCCTAGATACCAATTGCGATGTCTCAGAAATCACTGATTCGTGATATCTGGAAATTAAGATTTTGACTTTCCATTTCACTTCTTATTATTTTTGATGGATTGGATTGAAATTCTGTTAATCGATAGTAATTATATTCGCGATAAAAATGTGATAATAAAACATTATATTCAATATAATTTCCCCTCTGTTTTTTTGCGATGAAGCTCTTTGATTTAAGATCTGTACATAATTTACAAAAATGTGTTTTTTTTTAACTTATGCAACAAAGTTAAGTCTTGGTTCTTTTGGGTACTAAAAAATTGTATTCTGAAAAAATTCAGGAGAAGAAAAAAAGTCAGAATTTAGCTAGTGCAACCAACACTTAAGGTGTTCACTGTCAATACTTGATGGAATGGCATTATAATAAAAATAATAAAACATTTTTAGTACTTATTCCACATAAAATGTAATGGAAAAAAATGGTGAAAACCTCTGAGGTCTTCAACATTTCAATTATAATCTATTTTTCTTGCTTTTTCCTACAATTTATTTGATTATTTGTAATACCAATTTTTTGTTATACCTTGTAATTCTTACTTAACCTTTGTATAAATACCACTGTTCCGTCTTATCAGTTGTTAATGCTCGCCGTGAGCAAAAACCTGTCCTGATCCAATAAATTTTTGTATGGAATAAGTATTAAGAAAGTGTTATTATTTTTATTATGAAAAAATGTATGTATTCTGAAAAAAAATATTTTTATTTAAATTTTAAGCCGTTTGAATTTTGTTCTTTTACATGAGATTAATTCCATCAAGTCGAAATCTTAAATTTTATATATGTATATATTTTCCCAATTGTCTGTTACAATTTAGCTAGTGCAACCATATTACTTAAAAAAAATGGGCCAGCATTTTACCAGGACTGTCCCAAGGCAATATAACGCCAAACGTGAAATACCGAGGATAACATTTAATGTGACTTTGCCGGTTAGGGGTGTAAACTGTAAAGCATTAATTCGGTGATAAGCCACGTTACGTCCCTGACAGTATGACGCATCGCCACTTTTATTTATAACATAACAACACCATTTTGTGCGCCTTTTTATACGATTTGTACGACGTTGTTTTCATGGTGCCATATTTTTTATCGTCTGGCGCACATATATCTTAAGATGACACTTATAAAATGTTGCGTGTCACTTTTTGCTGCCATCCGTTTACAACGCTCAGTGATGAGACGTCTGAACTATTTGCATGACGCTTGTATGTATAAAATCTGTTTAATATTATTCTAATGACTAAAACTGTTAGTAAATTGGTTTTTTTCGAGTTCGCTACAATTCTGGATTTAAAAATTTAAGTCTCGAGTCTCGAGACAAATCCCGGCAAATTCTGGGAATCGTAACCATAGTAGGCACAGGTCTCTACAACAACTGAAGTTATTGTTTCTTAAAGTTTGATTAATAACTAATGATTATCCATCACATTTTTTTGTAGTAAATAAGTCATAATATGTATAACTATCAAATATTTATATAATACTAGTATTGCTACCCGGCGTCGCTCGGACTAATCATTCGACATAATTATTGACAAAATCTAACATCCAAAATAGAGATAAAATAAAATCACAAACTTTATTTAATTTGATGACAGCCCCATTCTCGCCCATTAAAATGTCCAAATTCAAGGAAAACATCTAATTTGCTGTCAAAGAAATGTCAAATAATACCTTCACGTAAATAAAAACATTATTATATTAATAAAAGCCGGGAAAACTTCAGTAAAAGACTAATTTATTACATTTTGACTAAATGTCTTCGCCGATAAAAAAATCAAACATATTTTCTTTCATATTCGTTTTTATGGCAACTTAATGACCAACAATGCAAAAGGGAATTACAGACCCACAGACATACATACGCCGTTTCGGTTTTATATGTGTACTACTCGATACTCGAGTAATTGGAGTCTCTACACACACATTGATAACGAAACAAATTTACTGTCGAAACTTTCGCGAGCGAAATCAATTCGTTTGTTTGAACTTGCAACAACAATGCAAAAGGGAATTACAGACATACATCCCCCGTTTCGGTTTTATATATAAGATACCGCACACTTATTGCTTTGTACCTAACGTCGAACGGTAGACATATATTATTTTTCTTGAATAAATACAATTCACTACAAAAAAATATTCAGAATATCCCGAGCCTCAGGATTTTTTTTATTTGAAAGTACCTGTTATAGAAACGAGCAAAGATATCCTGGGAACTATTGTCTTGAAAATATGATATGCTTATTCAATGTATTGCCGTATGATAGTATGTTATTAGAAAGCTCCTTCGAATTGATATTTACTCCTCGATATATCGACACAGAGTTATTTGATGCCACAAATTTTAACCTTTCTACGACTTACCGTTGAACGTAAACGAAATAAAATGTAATTATTAATATGATTGAAATGAAGGTCAATCATTTTCAGGTGCTAACTGTCAATACTTGGTGGAATAGCATTGTATTGAAAAGTCAGATTCAGATTCCGTTGAAAATGCTCGTGATGAGCGAAAATGGTCCTGATCCTAATGCATTTGATATAGAAAATGTATTTTTATTTTTTAATAGTTCAATTCACAATTCCTTAATTGCTTGATTTTAAACATATTCTTTGTATTCTATCAATTTTTACAGCTCGCTAAAAATATTTAAAAAAAATCTTATATGAAACCATCGCACGCCTAGAAAACCATTCGAAACGAAAAATTGACAATTCAAACTATTTGCCATAGATGAAAGTTCACATGAACACAATATAAATTTAATAAACTTTTTGATGCAAAAATCTGTCTCTCTACTTCATTGAATTGAAAAGTAACACACCAATCTATGCGAGCCGTGGCTTCTTGAATCGCTTTTAGACAATGTAGTTATCGCAAAATGAAGGGTTTTTATTTAAAGTTAAGACCAAATTAGAGTTCAATTTGGTTTGAATAAAGCACTGGTACCTTTTGTTTCAAGGACAGTCTTTCGAAGGCTAAAGCGATTCTCCGAATGAAATATTATTTGCTTAATTTAAATCCAATTGATTCCATCTTTGGATAAACTTCAGCAATAAAATATATCGATTATCGAATATATCGCAGGAATAAAGAGAGTTTCTTTGAGGCAAATCATTCCACTATCACATCTCTTATCTACGCTCGTTCGTTTGCAACGCGTAAGCTGGCATAATACTTACGAGTTACTTGATCATTTATGAGCACTATTCTTAGGATTTTTCATTTATTGCTGTTGAATTTTAATCTTTAACGAGTGAATATATATGTTCACGCATTTTCGCGAAATGAGATGCGAAAAGAAATTCGACCGGCTTTGATTTACGCCTATTATTAGAGCTTTTTTTAGCATATTCTTACAAATGAATTCTTTTTTTTTTAACTTAGTAACATCTCAAGATTTTAATAAAATTAGCTTATTTTGACGGATTTTTTCTTCTGTTTGTTGCTTAGTCACTAAACATCTTTTTTATGAAAGATAACAAATATCGCCACTAGGATCAGGTGGGTGAGTAGGAGAAATAAAAATCACATACGTTTTTCCATTCGCACAGAAATAAATAAATTTTATTCATAAAAACATTCCTCTCTGGGAGTCGAGCTCGTGAGTTGTTCAACCGAAGTCAACGATGTACACACTGAACTAGAGGATTTAAAAATTTTTCACTCAATACTTGAGTACATATTTTGGTACTCATCTCGTAACTTATAAATGAAGATTTTTCCCAAATTTTATTTACTTATTTAAAAAATATATATGATATAATATAAAATGTTACACCGTTGCGTTTAACCGATTCTATGCCTGGAAGAATTAGTATGGGCTTGCATGGAGGGCCGCGATTTTCTTTCAAAATATAAAACCTAATAAATATATGTATGAAAAATCGATGTAATATAGTATAATAAACAATATCTTTCCAGATCAAGTATTATAACATGATGTTAAAAGATGTCACTGTATGCACGACAAATTTAAATATTTAAAAGAGAGGTGACAAGTAAATCAAGTATCAAGTAGAGCGTATTAACTCGCTCATTTTGTATGGCTGGCCCTACATATACAGATTTGTAGAGCGATTAAACTCGCTTGCGACAGGTAACCGGTTAACTGAGTCTTACGCTAGGATTTTTTTCAAATAGTTTTTCTATTGACTATGCTAGCGAGAATTTCTTTTTTTACTTTTACTTTGGGTCCTCTTTACTAATCTTATTAATGACAAGTTAATGATAACGAGAGTCTAGCTTAGCTTAATAATTTATTTACCATCAATTAATATACATAAATTTGAATTAATAATATAAATTTTGGTATTTTCAAATTTTAGTAGTTGAGATATCGAGAAATTGGAGTCGATTTCACGATTTTAAGCTTTTTCTATCTTTACAATGATCCTATCCACCTATTTGCAATTATATTAATTGTTGATTCATATTGATGTTACGTACTCGATCTTGGTAATATCTCTTTATTGGCCATCATTATTACTTTTATAATAATGGGACATTGTGATTAAGTATTGAATAAAGTGGATACCATTAAATCTAACAAGATTGAGTGTTCATAAGATTAGATATTAATGGCGAGCACTTCATTTAGAGGTTTTACGTTGATGACATTTTCTTGACACTAACCCGGCTACGCATTAAAAGCTTTTATGATCTGACGATATACGACTATTATAATTTGCTACTTAGTGCTGGAAATAATGCAAAAATGCTGTTTTATTACGCTTTAGTTACATTTAAAACAAAAGAAGTTAAGACTTATTTATTATCCAGGTCAGATCGTGAATAATCAATTATTTTTATTCAAAAAAATATCAGCTAATAAATATCAACAATGATTTAACTAAGAGCTTAAAAAAAATAAATTTCTATTATCATGAGTAGTATTTATTTGTCCGTCACGATTGCTCAGTTTTTTTTTTTGTATCTATTTGCTTCAAAGTTCTTTCTGTCTCCTTCGTCTCTTAGGTTAGTTTTTATATTAAAATTCAATTCGCTTCCCGGCGTGACAGTTTAATTTTTCTTTTTACCTATGGAAGATCATTGAGAAGACTGGCTCTCGTCTTGGAAAATATATTACATAAATATGTATTTTAATAACAATATAAAATTTAAAATAACTTTGATTATTCCACGTATTGTGTTACCAATTATGACACTTGTATTGCCTCTTTCTGCTTCTCGTAAAAAGGAAAAATCCTTAACTCCGTTTTGTAATTTAATCATTTTAAAATATAAGCATCAATCTTGCTTCATTACTTAAGCGAACTTTGCGATAGTCAGTCCGAAGATGCCTCTGAAAGAGGCGAAACACCTGTCACAATTAGTTACACAATACGTGGAATATTCAAAGATATTTTGAATTGTATATTAAAATTAACTTCACCACAAAGTTATCACCGAATCCATCGAAAGTATATTAATAACACATCAAATGTTTGTAATGTCTGCGATAAGTGAAACCGGTCCTGATATCAATAAAGCTTAGAATAGGAACTTAAAATGTGTTATTATCTTTATTTAATGCTATTCCACCAACTATAGACAGTGAACACCTTGAAAGTAATAAAGCTGTGATAAAAAATCTTCTTGGATATTCTAGAAACAATATCACCTCTTTGATGATAGAATCGACTATATAAGGCACTCCAATCCATTAGTCTTCGAGCGCATGGCGTCGGTACACTTAGCTTGTGTAATGACACCCTGCTATGTATTGTATTATATTAACATATACCGTGTGTTTCAGAAGAAACTGAGTTCATTAAGGATGATCGAATAAATCAACAACTAGAACGAATAAATTATGGCTTATTCTTTGGGAAACACGAACCGTTACAGCACAAAACGGCCCCGCAGGGTTTTCTGACGAGGGCGTTAGCCGAAATAACTATCAACAAATATATAAAATAATTTCTGTAGAATCAAAATACATAGTAATTTTTCTCACCGTATTATAATGGTGTTCCCAACCTAATTGGACCCGAGAGCGCATTTAAAGAAAAATGTAGGGCGGCGGGCGCCATCTATTTTTTCTAATGATATTGTTTAAAGATAATGATTTTTTCAACCATCTCCGCTCCTAACGTGGAGCATGTGGACTTTTCGAGGCGATTATTTTAAAATATGACCTTTTCTACGAGAACTGTTTGTTACTCAGTGGCTCAACCTCTCTTTTTTGAATAAAGTGAATGTTGAATAGATTATCAATGTATTTTTTTTCTTGCTGTGCCTTCTTGAAACCAACCTGCAAAACATGAAGCTTTTCATATTGTGTTTAATTAAGAAATATAAGGTTTGACAATAAAGAAGACCATTGGATCGATAGTCTGCTGTTTTTGAAGCACTTCAATGTGTATGACGATTAATTAACCGTTATCTACCATTTCCTCAATATTTGGGAAATGCACAAAACTAATTTTGCAAAAATTTTAAGTTAAAAATGTTTCAAGCTAACGTTGATGGGCGCACAGAAATCAGTCGGCGGGCGCCATGGCGCCCGCGGGCACGGGGTTGGTAACTCCTGCTCTAGAGCTAAGCTCAAAAAATTTATACACACTGGCTTATAATTTTATGTTTTGACTTTACTCATTGAGTTCTTGTGGATTATTATAAAATGTGGAATCAAAATGTTTAAATCTGAATAATATTACTGATTATTGTATGAGATCTGTTTTTTAATATTAGCCTATAGAAAAATTATTCTTTTATTTTTAAACAAATAATAAACTTATGTGACTGTCTCTATCTATATAATATTATTATTTGTGTAGTTTGTGGTTGCATTTTTTCTCCTGTAAATTAAAACATCTCGATTTCATACTTATTGCGAAGTATTCTTTAGGATCTTTTATTACAATAAATTTTAAAATTAAAGACGAAACATTTCAAAAAAAATCGTAAGCCTTATCAGAGGGTTATCTGAAACATGCTATACTTTCGTCGCCACCTAGGCGAGTGTAAAAGACGCGAAGCATTATTATCTAAAAGAAATTTATACCTTTGCTTTCTCGTTCTCAAGAAAGAATACACTATTGATAGAAGAGCTTTTATCGTGCAACTAGATAATGTTATCATTCATAAAAATAGTGGCTTTGCGTTGTCGATGAAATGCGAGATAAATCATTGTTATAATAAAATGAGATCCAATATATCTACAACTTGACAATATATGGTAAAGTAATCTAACTGGCGTGTATTTAATCATTAAGAGTGATTTGGAGTGCTCAGTGGAATAGGCCTATGTAAGATATTAAAAGATATTTCTTTATTAAGTAATTAGTAGATACACGTGTTTTTAGCACTTTGCAAAAGATGCGAAATAGATGCTAAAATCACAAATAATTGCAAAATTTGCTTGTTTTTAAAAAGAAATTTTACTATCTTACATAAAAAATGATAGATTTTGCATACATATCGTATATGGACATACTTTGCATCGTTATGTTCATATTTTTGTACCGGCAACATTGCCCATAACGCGCATTGTCGTTGCATGTACGTCAGGTTGATCTCGTTTTTGACGTTGTTTTCGTCTGACATTTTGATTCCATCTGTATTATTAAGTTTATCCATTGGTAAGTAAATATAATATTTATTAAATATCTGTTAATTATTTCGAATTATTTGCTTATTTTTTTTAATAAAATTTATATATTTTTTTAGTCTTTAAAAATCATGGCGCGTACAAAAATATCTATACGCGAAAGAGCAAATGCATTCAAAGCCTTCTACAAGTACATTGTAAATCGTTTTTTTTCTATAATATAGAATAAATAAACAATTTAATTTACCCTTTTATGTATTTTTGTTAATATTTTATATTAATAAATTGTTAAAATGAATTGTAATTGATAATTATTAAATATTTGTGTCTTATAAAAATAGATGCTAAATAGATCCTACAAAATGCGAAAATTGAAAAAAATAGATGCTAAAAACACGGGTCTCTAGTAATTAGCAATCACTGATCAGTAAAAGATCACTTACAACTGACGTTGACAGACACACATTTTTGTTGAATCTATTCCTCTAAGTCGTTATATAAATATGATACAGTTGTGCTCATCATGGCTATTTCCGACAAGGATATCACATTTACAGATAATAATAAAAAATATCACTTTCAAGGTGAAAACTCGACACTTTACTTTGAAAAGTTTCTAACTGCTCTTGGAACTGTTTTGAGATATGAGCGTTGAAGTTTCGATCGATTAAAATTCACTTGTAAAAAATGTTTCAAATTACTTATTTTAGCATATTTTTTCACAACTTCTTTCTTGCTGAGAAATAATGATAAATCTAATGATGGTAATAATGATGACAATCTTAGAAACTTGTCAAATAAATTTAGTAAAAAAAATGTGTGCATGTGCAGTGCAACTCCGGAATTCTGCTAACTCCGTTCTTCAACTATAGATAATTCTGAAATACATATATATGTACATACATACATATGATAGAATGCGGTAAATACAAGCTTTTCCGACCAAAATATCATTTTAGGCAAAAATGTCAATAAGAACCTTTTCAAAGTAAGGTAACGCACTGTCAATACATGGTGGAATGGCATTATAATAAAAATAAATGAATCAGATTATTTTTTTTTCTTACCATGTCCTCTCCCAACTTGGAGCATAGGGACTCTTCGCGGAGTTTATCGCAACATATATTTTTTTCTTCTTCGAGAACTGCTATTTACTCAGTTGCTCAACCTCTCGTTTTCGAACAGAGTAGGGATGGAAAGGATACGAGGACTAGGATAGGACTAGTGGTTAACTAATCGCAGTCACTATGCGTCGCTCTTTTGGGATCGGAAGGGTGGGAAGGGATTCAAATGGCAATTGAAATCAACCAAATATAATATAATTTATGTATGACTAAAATACATTGTTATTTTTCCACCGTATTTCCATGGAATTCTAAGAAGTATGTATATGCCAATTCAATCAACACAATGGATTAATGGATATTCTTCACTGAATCCATGTGCATTGCAAAAGTAATGGACACGATAAAAAGCTGAACCATTTAGTTTTAAAATTGAATCCGACCTGACATACCATTGACTGTAAATTGATGTTCAATAAAAATCAATCCAATACGAAATCCAATTAAAAAGCGCATTATTCAAATATTTTGTATTCTCTCTGCGAATCTTCAACAAGCAGGAAAACTGCAATGCAGAGAAAATTCAATTTCCCTTTTTGATTGAAATTGCAATCGAACATTTACTCTATGAAACACTAGTGGACTTCAGAATTGAGAATTCTTTTATTATTCCGCCAACTACTCAATGATATGCAATTACAATTAGTCTGTTTTTAGGATTTTGACTGAAGGTGCTTGATAAAATTTTGAATCATAATTGAATAGTTTGAATTTTGTCAATTTCTATGAGCTTTTTCATGAGCGAAGCTTAATTTTCAAGGACCTAAAAAATATTCAAAATACTGTGCATAAAATAAAAAAGCATTTTTATAAAATTGATTAACCCGTCTGATTTTTACAAAAAAATATATTATTTTTTATTTTATTGCTTTAATTGTTAAAACTGTTGGTTTTATAACATTTACGTCCCGGTGGGTAAGAAACTTAACCACCACTACCACTATATCTTAAATATCTATCTTAATATTAGTGATACAAGGTGTAAACTTTTGGTATTCTTAAATCATTGTTTTTTTTACATCTTTTTCAGTAAACAAATATGATTTTAATCGACTTGTCTCATCACAATTAAATAAAAAAGAAAATAAGTCAGATTATAATTGACAGAAAACCATTTGTATTGTCACTACCATTTACCAGGATTCAAACTTCACTGCCCATACGCGATAGGATAATGTTATCTTATCTCAAACGCGCTTCAATTAAACGTACGTTTCAAATAAAATAGAGCTTTTTACAGTAAAAGACGTAGATAAGCGCTCACACAAACAGTTTTGATAACGACAGTCTGTTTTGAACATCAATACCATAGGCGTCCGTTCATGCACTATCCATTATAGAAAACTATTGATTTTTTTAGATACATATTTTAAGAACGATGTATAAAGCTACGTCAAAGCATTATATAACATTTTTTTAATGAAATCTAAGCCAAAAAAGCCCTTACACTGGGGTATTTTTAGTCCCCCTTTGGATCACACATTATTTTTCAGGGACAGGTCTTTTGAGGGTTAACATCGGACGGATATAAAAAAAATACTAGGGAAGAAATCAATTACTGAATTGGTACCTATTTATTAACCACTGCATTCACTAGGATGCCATATGCTCTACATTGGGAGCAGACATGGATAACAAAAAATAAAAAAATGATTTCATGCAAAACAAGCAGTCGTACAGGAAGTGTCAGTGTTCTGTGGCACAAAATCACGTCACGGAAATCGTCGTGATTATGAATATATAAATGGGCTTTAGCGACACATTTACCCGAGCCGCAGGTGCCGTTATATCAAACCAAAGAACACTATTAACGCTCTTCGCATATTCCGGTTACATTAACGACTCTACTTTTGAATTAATGTTACCCACAAGGCCACTGCTAATTATTGTGCACGCTGTACATCACTTTTACACATGATTGCAAATTGATATTTATTTTACTGACGCATTTCCATTTGATCGTGGATTTCGAATGAAAATGTTTGATGGAATATCAATATCAAATTTTAAGCGCTTGGTTTTTGTAGCGTCACTTGATTTGCCTGAACATGCCGAAAGAGGACACCCGGTACGTTACAGACAAAGTTCATGGAAAAGTAAAAAATTCTAACTATTCAAATTAGATATTGGATTGGCGTTTAACTGGTAGAAATGTATTTTAGTTATATATAAATAGTTATTAATATACAATAATTCGGCCAATTTTTGCGTAATGAATGCCACTAGATGCAAAATAATATGTTACGTTATGTGTCGAAGAGACATATCAATTAGATAAATGGAAATGAAGACTGTTCATAGCTCCACTAATGGATTACTGGTAAAACCTTTGTATCTGCTCTCTTGAAAAATATAAAAAAATAGTTAAGGGTATTTGGATTTCATTTTATTTTAGTAAGACTAAAGTCCAGTCCTTGGCGCAGTGACAACGTTGTTGGCTTGCGTGCCAGACTGCCCGGGTTCGATTCCCGGTACGAGTGGATTTTTTCAGTCGATATATCTGTTCAAAAGCATGGGTGTCTGTGTTGTTGAAAATCCATTCACACCTATCGATCCCGAAGAGCGGCGCATAGTGACAGCGATTAGCTAATCACTAGTCCCGTCCTAGTCCTCGTATTCTTTCCATCCCTACTCTCTTCGAAAAAGAGAGGTTGAGCAACTGAGTAACAAGCAGTTATCGTAGAAAAAACATATGTTGAGATAAACTCCGTGAGGAGTCCATATGCTCCAAGTTGGGAGTGGACATGGTAAAAAAAAAAGACTAAATACTTCTATATTTCGATCAAAAATGTTTAGTAATACATTATTTTTCTGGTGATTTAACAAAATGATTTTTAGTGGTTTCACTCACTACAAGCATTATCAAATGATGAAACATATTTTGGCATTAATGCTAGATGTGCATATGGCAGAGTTTGGCCATTTGTCATGAAAAATCAGAAAATACTTATTTTTATGCTATAAATCTTTATGTCATTCGATTTAGAATGAATGAAATATTGAGACAGCTAATTTGTATGTCAAAATAATGCCACAGCGTTCTCTTTCATCTAAGTTCTGTTCATGATTAATGATCAGAAGTTAAGATGTATTACTGTAAAAAGTGTCTATAATCACTAATAAAGTTTAAAAAAATCACCACTGTACTGGACTACATATGTAGATACCGAAATGTCAATTAGCTTTCAGAAACACATATATTTTCAATAACTTACCATTGATAAAGTTGACATTGGCATTTCTAGCATAAGACCCCGCATATAAACACAGCCATGGTTATATATAGTGAGACGACCTGACTCTCGTCTCCCCAAGTTAAATGGGAGAAAGCCTCCATTCTCGACAGTCAGAGATGGAACTTAGGAAAGTATGGTGGAGAGGGTTAGCTCTTGATGAAAAGATCTCAATGGTTAAATTGGCGGTAGCTCTATTTGAAACTCGGCAAGTTTATTTACAAAAAGTTAGAATTTAACACAGTTACAAATACGTAGTCATTAACCTTCAAAAGACTGTCCTTGAAAATTAACTCGTAGGCCAAAGGAGGGTCCTTAAAAGACCCCAGTGGTATGGCCTTATTGGCATAGACTGCAATAAAAAAATGATTGATTTTGCTTTGACGTATTTTTATACATCGTTCTATAAAAAATATATGAAAATCGATAATTTTCCTAAATTTATTCATATTTTAAGTCGCGCATGAATGAGATAACCTGATCGTGTTCTTTTTTATTCTAGACTGGCGATATCAAAACTGTGATTTCGACTTCTTATCTACACCTTTCAATGTAAAAAGCAGTCGTTTGACTTGGAGTATTCGTTGAAAGAGGCACGTTTGAGATAAGATAACGTTAGCTTATCACGTATGGAAAGTGAAGTTTTAATCCTGGCAATTGGCAGTGACATTAAAAATGGTTTTCGGCCAATAATTATCCGACTAATTTTCTTTTTTATTTAATTTCGACGAAGCTAGTCGATCAAAATCATATTTTTTTCTTGCAAAAGATGTAAAAAACAATGATAGTAGAATATCAAAAGATAGCACCTTGTATTACCAATATTAAGATAGATATTTAAGATTAAATAGCAGTGGTGGTCGACTGTTTCACCCTCAGCCTGGCAAAAGTTATGATGATTTTAGAATCCCCATACATTGTAATTGCTATAAATTGTGATGTAGAGTTATTTATTATGAAGCTATTACTGATATCGGTCTCAAACTCATAGATTGAGGTAATGACTAGATCGCTCGAGTTGTGCTGAGTGCCTAACAACATTGTGCAGTGACAGTATCAAATTGAGTAAGAATAATGACAAAGCATATTTTATACCAAGAATTGACAGTCAAACTAGTTTTTCAGACATGTTTAAGATGATTTATAGGCCTTGGAGACGAGAAAATGGAAGACCATCAATCACTTGGTAACGGTAATGATTTTTAAAAAATTAATTGAGTTCATATTATGAAAATAAATACAGTTGAAATAGCTCACAAAAATTAAATTCGTAACTATTTTTTTGCAATAAAATCACAAGTAATAGACTAAAAATTTGTGCCGTCATTAATCTTCGTCATTCAACTGTATTTTTTTTGATAAACATTTTATTTAAGTAAATAAAATGTTTTTTTTTTACTATGTCCACTCCCAACATGGAGCATATGGACTCCTTTTAGAGTTTATCGCAACATGTGTTTTTTCTAGGATGACAGCTTGATACTCAGTTGATCAATCTTTCTTTTCAAATAGACCAAGGATTGAAAGGAGCAATTTGATCACTGCACCACGGACCGGGCTATATATATATATTAATATAATTTGAGGATCGGTTTTAATCATCGCGAATGTAACCATAATTATAATTATTCTTTGGGATCGAGTTGAGAATCCTTACATTTTCAAGACTGTAAACTCGCGTGCACGGATGTACTTGATCTGACGCGCAGTAAACAGTTTGTATCGTTAATATACAATAAATAAAAGTAGATCACTAAGTAAAATTACTATTAAAATATAAATTTGCGAAAATTTTATGTAAATGAGTTTCAATGAATTAAGTTGGTTACTTATAATTATCGGGATTTTTGAATGTAGTATCGCAATTACTAATGACCAGATAATAACACAGGAATATCTACAATAAATGTAGGGTTTTATCCAACATATTATTACTGAGTTGATTGACTTCAAGTGTTTCAATTAATAATTAATGATAGTAAGAGATTGAATTATTAATATATGATAATCATTTAAAAGGGTATAACAATGACGAGTTTGAACGATTAAGTTTTTCATTTAAAATCGGTAACCTATTAAGCTGAGCTCTGTTAATCTCTAATATATCTTGATCGAATAATTTATATTCGCCCTTGTAAATATGTAATAAATCAATGCCTGAGTCTTAATTGAATTGAACAATTATATTGTTGAATAAAGTATAAGTATAAGACATGTTTATATTTCCCTCCGCATCCCGATTGATAAATTAGGTACTAAATAAGTTCGCGCGATACCTGTGACTTTAACCTGTCCAATGCCACTTGCGATGGTGTACGTATGCGTATGTGTTTCCTCGCCGCGCACGTGCCAGGAAGTTGAATATTTAATGCCGCGCCTCCCGCGTATTCGCGCTGGAAAAACTGTGTGATGCGTAAAATAATTCACCCTTCATGAAACTGTTGGAACATTTACGCCAGAGCTTTGCGACACTCCTCTGCAAACTGGGAAGGAATAATATATTTATAATTAAAATGTCAAATGTGACTAGAAATTAAAGTGGTAACGTATAATTCCGCAGATTTATGGGAACTATAAACATAAAAAACATGCTAATTCAGCGGGAGGTATTACAATTTAAGAATAATAAAGCAGCCCGATGAAATTGTTATTTTATTTCCAAAAGCACTTCTTTGATATTACATGATTCAACACATTATCCAACCGATTTAAGATTATTTGCAACAAAGCATTGCAAATGTTGGGCTTTTTTCCTCCGTTAATATATAATAAATACTTTCGATGGATTCAGCGGTAACTTTATAGAAGTTCATTTCAATATAAAACTAAAAATAGCTTTGATTATTCCACGTTACTAATTGTGACACGTGTTTTGCCTCTTTAAGAAGCATCTTCAGACTTACTTTCGCAAATTTTGCTTAAGTAAGTACGATAGTTAGTTACTCCTAAGATGGCTCTGAAAGAAGCGAGACACGTGTCACAATTAGTAACTCAATACGTGAAATAATCAAAGTTATTTTAAATTGTATATTAATATATTATTCTTTAGTTTGAAGCCGACTTGAGAGTGGATCGATTGTGTGTGATCAAAAGGTGCAAAATATGTTCTTATGGTAGAGACGGTTCAAAAGAATTTTTTGAGAATTCACTATTTGAGAACATATGCTAACATAAATACTACTCATGGCTTTATTCAAACAAAGGCATGCTCACGTTCAATAGTTTGAATGCTCGAAGAGAAGTGTACCTAGTCATATATTTCTTTTGGTTTATCCGAAATCAAAATGAAAATTCCACCGTTCTTGAGAATCTTCATTGATATTTTTTTGAGGAATCTTAAAAATAAGTAAACCATTAATTTATTTCATCCAAGCTTTATACCTTTTGTACATTGCAAAATCAAACAACTTATAATTTGTGATTTTTTTAAATTATATTTTAGTACAAAAATTTATAAAAAAGATATTCATGGCTGATGCTTTCATGGCATACATTAATTGAAGCAATGATTATTTAAGCTGATAAAAACTTTTAAATTTTAAGCTGAAATGTCTTTAGTACACTCTCATGCAGCATTCTACAACTGGTGGTCTGTCGTACATTTTTGTAGGTACGCAAATTTTTTTCAAAAAATATCCAATATGTCTAATTTTTTATCAATTACACAAGTTTATTTATTCGTTACTGAATAATCATAATAAAAAAAAATACACTGACCATTCCTTTATTATTGTTTTCATCTTTTAAATAAAATATGTAAGTGGTCCGCAGTAATCGAGATTGTGGCTTTAGAGGTCTAAAAGGTTGGCAGTCGTTGCTTTAGTGCAGGAGAGGTTCAAAAATCATTTATTGCCAACTATTATTTTATAAAAATTTAACAACAACATGAATAATATTTTTTTTGTTTTCAAAGACCAGTAATAAATTAAATGTTTCGCACATGAAATGAGAATATAAGCCAGACAGTAAGTGCGAATAAACCAGCTTCAAGTATTGCCTGGAAATCATTTGAAGTCCCTTAATGATACTGTGCTACGCAATACTTTCAGAATGATTGCTGACCCGTAGCGGGCAGTGCTTGAAGTAAAATGGTAACTAAAACTTTATAGTACATAAAGGGTTAACAATTGCTGGTAGTTTTTTGTCGGAAGAACACGAACCTTCTAAAATGTTGCTTGTATTTTTAAAAAAAAAGCTGTTTGATTCTATACATAGGCATAAATATTACGTTAATTTATTTATCAAAAAAACCTTTGAATTATTTGGTAATATACAAATAACTTTTTCACTATTGAAAACGTTTAAATAATCACATCTTAAATACCCAACTCTTTCAGTAGAAGCCTTCATTAGCGTTGATGGTGCTATAATTCTTGCTTGATAGCAACAGTATTAAGAAACACCATGACAGCCTGTTAGAGACAGAACAATCCTCGTTCATGAGAGAAAAAAAACAGGATTCACCAGTTTTCTTATTTTTTTTATGATGTCTGCTCCCAACTTGGAGGATATGGACTCTTCATGGAGTTTATCTCAACAAGTTTTTTCTAAGAAAACTGCTTGTAACCCATTTGCTCAATCTCTCTTTTTTGAAGAGAGTAAGTGTTGAAAGGATGCGTGGACTAGTGACTAGTGGTTAGCTAATCGCCCTCGTTACACGCCAATTTTTGGGATCGGAAAAGTCGAAAGGAATTTTGAACAACAAAAATACCCATTGTCTTGAAAAATAATCGATTTATCGACTGAAAAGATCTGCTCAAGCCGGGACTCAAGCCCGGGTTGTCCGTCACGGAAGCATGCGAAATTGACCACCGAACAACAGACCGGGCAATTTTAGACATTGTCTTTAAAAACGATTCTTTGGGTTTCTGATTTCTTCGTTAAATATTACATAGTTATTTTTTATTAATGTGTTTTTTAAGGTTTCGTGGAAATGTAAACAAAGTGATTTTAATTCATTCGTTCGCATCCACGTTTTCCTATTGATATGTTTCTCTGACACATAATGTTACATTCTATTATCTTAGTATCTAGTGGCATTCATAACTCAAAGCCGTCAATAAACGAGATCCGTTTCTTTTATCATAAGGGGCCGACGATCAATTCACAGCAGTTTGAGTATCCATTTTATTCCG
The DNA here is from genome assembly GCA_028554975.1 of Himalopsyche kuldschensis. Taxonomy (NCBI): domain Eukaryota; kingdom Metazoa; phylum Arthropoda; class Insecta; order Trichoptera; family Rhyacophilidae; genus Himalopsyche; species Himalopsyche kuldschensis. The sequence goes on from JAHFWI010000005.1 coordinate 8,883,553, forward strand.
TTGGAAATGATATTAGATTTTTCCTAACCACAAAACGATATTCGTTGATTTACCGTCGCTCAGAATTGAAAATCACAAAAAAATATTCATAGACCACAACAATTTATGTAGATCTTTCAAATACATAAATCAGGGGTTTTATTGTTACTCCGGGCCCATTTGAGATTTTGGAGAATAATGACGGGCGACACACTTTAAGAAAGTGGCTGACAAGTCACTTTTTTTACCTTCTATTTTTATTTTCATTGAGCACTTTATTGCATGGTTAAAAGATCTGTCCTGTGCAGCTCTGTCTTGGACCAAGTAAGTGAGGAGTAAATTGTTTCTTTTCTTGATCATAAAGCTTTATGGAAGTCGGCTGCACACATATGTATAATGGGACGTGGTAGGACAGCCAACCAAATATATACATCTTATATATAAAACCGAAACGGCGTATGTATGTATGTCTGTAATTCCCTTTTGCATTGTTGTTGCAAGTTGCCATAAAAACGAATATGAAAGAAAATATGTTTGAATTTTTATCGGCGAAGACATTCAGTCAAAATGTAATAAATTAGTCTTCTACCAACTTTTTCCCGGCTTTTATTAATATAATAATGTTTATTATTTACGTGAAGGTATTATTTGATATTTCTTTGACAGCAAATTAGATTTTTTCCTTGAATTTGGACATTTTAATGGGCGAGAATGGGGCTGTCATAAAATTAAATAAAGTTTGTGATTTTATTTTAACTCTATTTTGGATGTTAGATTTTGTGATATAATTATGTCGAATGATATAACATTAAATAATTATTGGTCGCTTAGTCCGAGCGACGCCGGGTAGCAATACTAGAAGTATTATATTAGACACTGGCTCCCAACCCAAGTGTGGCTGACTTATACAGGCAACTAAAAAAATATTCACGTTAATTCATTTTGATTGTTTTTTTAATTACCTTATTAAAAATGCCTTTTTTAATTTTCTTGGACGTCGCGCGTCAAATGGTTTTTATAAAAAGGAGTCGCCACCCAAAAAAGGTTGGGAACCCATGATATAGGATGTCTTTGTAAGAGTGAAGATAAATTTAGAATTCTTAAGTATTATTTGATGAATTATTATTTAACAAGGAACATATTTCGCAAGGACTGACAATCTTTGCTGAGAAAATAATGATAGAAGTAGGAAACAGGAGGAAAGTATCTTAAATTTCGCTGCATCCTTCCTAATAACAAGGGCTTATACTTCCCAACACCTAGGATTTACGGAAACAATTTCACATATGCACATATGAACATAATATATTCGCTATTTCCTGGCTCAACTTTTACGATAGCATATTCGCTGCCATCCTTTTGGTATATTTTTATAGATTAATTTGCTAAATATTTACATAAATTTATTACAGAGAACACAGTCTGCTTAATTTTATTGTATTTTTTTTATGAAGCGATAATTTTTTCTACATTTACGTCTCTCAAATAAAACATTTGTCGAATAATAAAAACCTTTACGGCATATTTTTTTAGCCGAAAATAAAAATATTTTGATTTTAAATAAAATTAATATTATTCAGTGTAAACCTAAGTGGAATGACATAAAAAACAAAACAAAACACACATCACAATGGAAACATTTGAGATTTAAAAAAATACATTTTTTTTATCAATTTTATTTAAAAGTTCAAAAAAAAATATTTGGACCAAATTTTTTTGTCGCAGACATAATAGATTTCATTTAAAGTTTGCATGATCTTTTCGAGAGGGGAAGAAAAATTAAATTCAGACAATAATGCATTCAACCTTTCCAAATAAAAAATGCTGTTCAAATTAGATATTGAATTGGCGTTGACCTGGTAGAACTCTATCATGTCACGTTGGTCTTTTGAGTCGCCAGTCGCAAGGGCTGTTCGGCTGATAAATGCACTGCCTGTTGATGTGGAAATCTTCAGCAGTGAACTTGGTGCTTTGTTTATATTTTTTTTATTTGTATGTAATTAATATGTTGACAATGCTCGCCATGAGCGAAACCGGTCCTGATCTAATAAATTTTATGTGGAAAAATTACATACTAAAAATGTATTATTATTTTTATTATAATAACAGTGAACACCTTAAAAGTAACTAATATGTTTCTGTTCTGTTTCATATATTTGTTAATTTTTTTTTTTAATTTTGAGAAATATGTTTTGTGATATTTTTATTAATTTGTCAAATGCATGGCGCATTGGCGTCAGCTGTAATGCCATGTATTTTATTTAATTCTTTATAGTAAATAAATAAATAACACGGTGAAAAAATTGCAATGCATTTTATTTTTTTTTTTAACCATGTCCATTCCCATCTGGGAGAATATGGACTCCTCTCGGAGTTTATCTCAACATATGTTTTTCTACAAAAACTGCTTGTAACTCAGATGCTCAAACTCTCTTTTTCGAACAGAGTAGGGATGGAAAGGATTTTATTTAATTCGAGGACTGGGAGAATATGGAGTGTTTATCTACATGGTTCAAACTCTCTTTTTAATGATACGAGGACGTCGCTCGTTGGAATTGGAAAGGTGTGAAGAGATTTTTAACAACCTATTGCTTCTGAGAGCAGAATCGATTTATCGAATGAAAAAATCTACTAGTACCGGGAATCTACGACGTTGACCACTACACTACGGAGCAGGAAAAATTGTTTGTTTACAAATATTCATGAGTGTAAAATAGAAAATTGTATTGTAAGTATAAAATAAAACCCTTGCAAAAATGCTTATTCGATTATAATAGGCACTGATAGACCCGACTTCGTGCAAACATGCAATTTAGTGTTTGTAAAATACCAACGAGTAAGCTGAGAGTGGAAAACCAACACACTGGCTACATTAAACTCTCGTAAAGCCTTACAGAATAAAATTCAACGCGGATGCGATAGAAAACAGGATGTTCCCGGAGAGGAAATAAGGGCGCCTATTTTCATGCGCCATTTTGGATTTGAAACATCCAACTTAATTAGCGCGACATATAAATATATTCCGAATAAGGGTGCACATTTATTTTTCACGCGACTGTCACCAAGTCGTTACCTTACTTTGAAAAGTTTCAAATTGAAATTTTTGCCCAAAATGACTTTTTGGTCAGAAAAGCTTGTACTTCCACCTTCTATCGTATAAATTATATGAAGAGCTATAAACAAGAAAGTGTTTTTAATACATATTGAAATATCTATGTATCCACTTTTCGTATTGATGTTTCTTTGACACACATGACACAACGTAACAAATGAATAAAAAAGTGCTTTTGATGGGTATTTAAATATCCTCGTATCCACTTCTCATATTGATATGTCGTTACCTTACTTTGAAAAGGTTCAAATGGATATATTTGCCTAAAATGACTTTTCGGTCAGAAAAGTTTGTATTTACCGCATTCTATCATATAAAGGGTATTTCAATAGGGACGCTCAAAATATGTTACTTTGTCCTGGTGAGTAGATTATTCATTGTTTAGTGGCCAAATTTGAGTCAACCAGTTTGGTAAATAATCGGCCAACACCTACCTGTACGTCATCAAAATACAATATCTGGTGAAAACATTGCTGCTGTGTGTGAAAGTGTACAGGAAAACCCAAGGCAGCTTATTTCTCGTCGTTCACAAGAACTTGGCTTTTCTGCGACTTCAACTTGGCGAATTTTGAATCGGGCCTTATGTCTGCACCCGTATAAAATCCAACTAACCAAGGAACTTCAGGTAAACGACCGCAGACAACGCCTGATTGGGTTCTGGAGCAGTTGGAAGTTTACCCAAATTTGTCAAAAAAGTCAACTTTAGAGACATGGCCCATTTTATAATGAATGGATATTGGCAGACATTTGATGCTATATTCCATATTTAATGCCGTATAAATTTACTTACAAATGAAATTAAAATTTAATCAAAATCTCACAAACAACTTGTTTTATTTACATTTCAAAACTAAGCGTCCTTATAAAAAGACCCTTTATATATGAATTTCAGAATGATGTATAGTTGAATAACGGAGTAAGCAGAATTCCAGAGTATCACTGCACCTGCAAACTTTTTTTACTAAATTTATTTGACAAAGTTATCATTATTACTCAGCAAGAGTTGTAAAAACATAGTTAAGTTTAATATAAGTAATTTTAAATACTTTTTCTTGCTCATTGTTACAGGTAAATTTTAATCAGTTGAAACTTCAATCGCTCATATCTCAAAACAGTGTCAAGAGCAGTTGGAACCTTTTCAAAGTAAGGTGTCGAACTGATAACGCACCAGTGCATATGAGCTCATGAGGTGTGAAGTTTACCAAATGATATTTTTCGGTAAAATTTCACTAACATTGATCGGTATCGATGACATTTGCCGTTTGACGTTTGCTGTTTGTCTGTTGCTGATTTTCTATGGTATGACACCATTTACTAAAAGTTAATTGTAATATACTATATCTATAGCCTTTACGCAAGTGCAACAATAAGTTGTCAAAATGAGCGGTATGACAACGCATAAAATATTAAAAAACATTGATTTGTATATTAAAGACCTACTGTTCGTGGATTTTACTATGCCTATAACCTTTGCGCAAGTGTAAGCAATAAGTTGACAAGTTTTATTGAAATTGGATGAACGGTATGGCAACGCATAAAATACGAACAAAAAAAACATTGATTTTGATATATTAGATAACTGTGAATCAGTCACCTTACCGGGATTGTTCAGCGCGTTCGTACTAACGGCCAAATATTCATGATCTACGGCATGTAGTTTTTTGTTCAATATGTACATTCGATAAAATTAATTTGTACGTAACTCGAGTGCAGCAACGCTCGTAGAGTTTTGAATAATTACAAACTAACTCATCGTTGGACAAAAATCAGATGAACGGTAAGGCAACACATAAAATACATACAAACAAACATTGTTTTTTTATATATTAGGTATAAATGAATAACTGCAGCCTTAGATGAGCGAGCTGAAATCTTTTGATGTGAAAACGTCTTATAAATCGATGAACGCCCGCTGCACGCACGAAAAAACATGACTCATTGTCCCGTTTGTCGCGTTACGCCGAAGGCAAGCGTGCGAGCGAGAGCGCGGATAAGCGATAGAGAAGCACGATCGGCCTACCGTTCGGATTGTGCCGCATCTATCTCTCTTCCACTCGATTGGTCGATGCGTCTGAGAAGAAAAGAGACAGCGGCAGCACACAACTTATACACCTACAGCACCTACACGTGATCTGTTTACAACTGTTTATAAAGTGAAGTGAAATGTTAATGTGGTCTTCATTGTTTATATTACAACAACAATTGCGGCAATAAAGGTAATTAATTCTTGCATATTAAAAATCTGATTAACGTATAACAAATATACAAAATATCGTATCCATACAAAATAATGATAATTCAATAAAAATGATTCCATTTTATTCATAAAAGTATTCAATTATTTCATCAATGTTTTCTTATGACATTGTCACGTTAAACTATCGTCCGTAAACCGACTTTACAGACACCAATTTATTTTTATTCAAAAAATAAATAAAAACATCATAATAGAACAACGGAGCCTCAACTGGTTCAAATTTATGCGCAAAACTTTCCTACGCCTATTGGAAAATTTAATTACTCGAGCGACTAATAATTTTGCATCTTAATCGATTTAAGTTGTCAGCTATGCCCTCGGTAATATTAGTTGCCGATTTAAAATTTAAGTTGTTAGTCGGAGTGAAAAGCTGTTTCAATAGTTTTCCATTACTTTTTACTTGTTATCATTGAAAATTATTCTAAAACTTACTTTCATTTATTTCAATATTGTTTTATAAAGCTTAAAAGCTCGATTCATTATATTAAACCGCTTGTTTAGCGAACCATTTATAATTAATTAGTTTTACAAAATATTTTGTCTAACTTGTCGCTTTCAATAAAACTTCGTTTTGACCATTCCTATATTTAACAAAACTCCTTTATTTAAAAAACATTTTTTAGTGCCTCATGATCATAAAAACATTGCCACGACTCATTATGGATTACAGACATTATGATGTATATATTAAATGCACTTATTTTGGTTTTCACTTTTTTTAATTTTTTTTTTTTTTTTATTTTAATTTAAAAAAAAATATTTGGCATTACAGCTTACGCCAATGCGCCAAATATTCTTAATTGTGAAAGTCATAGGAGATTAACTCGATGATAAGTAATAAATCAGTTGTGCACAAAATCAACGATAAATAACATACACCCAGCCCAAGATCTCTTTTTTTTTTTCAATTGAAAAAATCTGACCTTGCCAGGAATTGAACCCGGGTCTCCAGATCGCTAGGACAAAGCTCTTGCCACTGGACCACAGGGACCAGGGAATTTTTATTTCACTTCAGTTTGGTTTTAATGATCGTTCATTCTTAATTGATTTTTGATGTAATAGCTTGCATTGCTAAGAGGTCTTCAACATTGTAATTATAATCTGTTTTGCTTCAATTTATTTGCCTAGTTGTAATACCAATTGTTTGTCATACCTTGGTATTCTTGCTTTAATTTTGTATAAATATCTCTGTTTTATTGTATTTATTATGAGCGAAACTGGTTCTGATTCAATAAATTTTACGTGGAATAAGTACTAAAAATGATTTATTATTTTTACTATAATGCTATTGCACCAAGTATTGACAGTGAACACTTAAAGGTGCAAAAAATGTCTACCTAATTTAAAATATCAACTATCAACTTAGAGTGCTTGATGGAACCTCGATATCAATTGACTTGAAAAATGGTTTGTCATTTGAGAATAACGTTGATACCGAATGAAAAGAAACAATATTTATGACTGTCGATAACGCCTGGTCCCCAATTCGATGGCTTTTAGTTGAAAAAGCTCGCGGTTAGCGAAAAGTTATATTAATTATGTTGATGTGGACATCTTCGGCAGTGAACTTGGTGCATTGTTTGTATTTTTCTTCTTCTTATGTAACTAATATGTTTCTGTTCTGTTTCTTATATTTGTTTAATTTTAAATTTTTGTGTAATATGTTTTGTGATATTTTTATTAAATTTGTCAAATACAAGCGCATTCGCGTCAGCTATAATATTTTTAATTTATTTACATAGAATATATTATTTATTTATACACAAATATTCCAATAAATATAAAAACAAAACTTATATATAAATTCGTTATTATCCGACGTTTTATTTTATCATTTCATTCAAAGCTTAAACAATATAAAACCACATTTATTTTATTAAATAAATTTAGGATTTCGATATGAATAATATTTTTAGAAGTAATAATATAATGGGTTGCCTGTGGTTAATTAATATTAATAAATATATCATTGTATAATCCTACCTCTTGGATAAAACCATTTTTCAACTGGTATTATTTCACAGGCTTGGACTTGGTTTGAAATTATTAATTGTTCATCATTAATATTGCAATAAAGGAATGAATCAAATATAATAGAAACCATTTATAAACATTCATTGTATTGAATATCAATGATATCTACTCATAAATGATTGAATACATTAAGGAAGGTGAAATTAATTATGTATAATGACTAAATCAGTGGTACTTTAAAAAAGGGAAAAAAAATCGCGGACTACTAATACTGAAATAAAAATGTTTTTTTTATTTAATATTTTATTAATTAGGAATTTTGACTGAGGGTGCGTGATGGAATTTCAATATCAAATTTGATTCGTTTGAATTTTGTATATTTCCATGAGTTTTATCTTTGACGACCCGGGTGTTGGCTTTCGACATCTTCAGGCATTACAAGTTCACGGGTGAATTCGGACTATCATCCGTGGACTCGAAATGCGTTACAAATATACCAAACGGCGACACCCGGGTCGTTAGATAATCGCTATTATCATGTCCCACTTATGAGATCAGATGGGTGCGAAGGACTATTTTGTCAACACAACCACCCATTCCCTCGAATTGAATTCCATCAAGCACGTTCAGTATAAAGATAAAAAAATATCAACGATAATTCAAATGTTCTATGTTACTTTTAATAATTGTCAGGCTGAGATCACTTATAGTATTTAGACAGATTTAAAATAAGCATAATAAAACATTTTTAGTACTTTCTCCACACAAAATTTATTGTATCTGAACTGGTTTCGCTGATGGCGAGCATTGTCAACTGATAAGAAAGGCAATGAAACAGTGATATTTATACAAAAGTTAAGTAAGAAAAACATCGTATAATGCCATGTTTTATTGACAAATATGAATTGCGAATTGCTTTGAAGCTTGAAATGTTTTTTTTACTTATTTAATAATTATATAAATAAAATAACAGTGGGTTAAATAATTTCTGGGTCAAAGTACACTTCTTTCCAGCCACGGTTACAGATTTTACAATTCAGCTTGCCCAAATTTTGGTGGGAAAATTATTGTCGATTTTTGCAAGAGACAATTTTCGAGTTACATTATTTTATTCTGTTACATGACAAATATGTTACATTCGCTATTTTATTCTCTGTAGCAAAATGTAGAAGAATTAGGCACGTAATCGAATTTAATTCGTTATCTCCGATGCTGTGTAAAATATTTATCGAAAATAATTTAAATGTACGTAATTTACGACCAGGCAGACATTATTGATGTTTCGGATTTGCGTTGGTTGCACATCCTGCGGAAGCCACATGCCGTATTGTATGTGTGTGTGTGGAATTAAAATGTGTGAAATCTATAGCTGATTACACGTTAACGTTATTATTGAACTGAATATGCGTGTACAGTGGAGCCCCGATCTAACGTTTTCGCTGAAACCATTTTCCCTTTTCCCGTTAGTCCCGCCTAAACACCCATAAGAACAATGTAAATAAATCCCGCATTATTCAACTATTTCTCATAATGAAAAACGACCCCATCCAATCCAAAAAAAACTGAGACTGCAAGTGTGCAATTGTTTACGAATCATGATCATAATGTCTCCGGTGATGACTCACTTACTGAGCACCTGTGTCCAGTGTAAAAGAAGATGGCAAAGAATGCAATAGTGAACTTGTAATGACATTTAAGCGTTATCGGCTTTATATTCCAAGGATAATGATGAATCTGTTGTTTCAAAAATATGCGAAATTGAAAGGTCTTTGTTGAAGTGAAGTGCCAAACTGCAAAGAAGCAACGTAGTATTAAGGAATTTCTAAAACAATAATTGTATTGATACAATAAGTCTGGTCAGACTCAAGTCTAATAATAATAAACAAATAAGTTTTTTTAATGCTTAAATTTTTTTATTACATATTTGAACATTCCAGTATTTATCGTTTGTTTCTTATGGTCCCTTGAAAAACGTAGAATCTGGGTTTTACTGTTTGCAAAATATGATTTTTTTATATTGATATTAAAAATGCAGATTCTGAACATCGGTTTCTGGACCCAAAAATTCATAACTGGCTATTGATAAATACTATTCTTGGGCAGTGCACGTTGCCTTCAGCCCGGTCCGTGGTGCAGTAGTCATCGTCACTGGCTTCCGTGGCGGACCACCCGGGCTTGATTCCCGGTACGAGTAGAGTTTTTTAGAAGATTAATCGATTCTGTAAAGGCATGGACGCTTGTGTTTTTAAAAATCTCTTCACACGCTTCCGATCCCAAAAAAAAACCGGTGCGTAGCGAGAGCGATACGCCAATCACTAGTCCTGTTCTAGTCCGCGTATCCTTTGAATCCCTACTCTCTTCAAAAAGGAAAGATTTAACAACTGAGTAATAGTCAGTAAAACAATTTATGGTATTCCCCGCAGTTCACTAGAAACAAGTATCTGGCACACCCGCATACGTGCTTTATGATATTTTGCTGCCTTAAATATATCTCAAACGAAATACATGTGTTACAATATTTTTCCGTCTCCAAGCTATACTATGTAGGCTATATTTAAAGGTACTTTTGAGGCCCCCAAGATTTAAAGGCCTCAAGCGCGCGCCTCTTGCCCTCATGGGAAAATCCGCCTGGATTCAGGGTAATGGTCAAGATCTTAACATTAATCGTATTTCAGATATGGAAGATGAACTAACTATTTTATGTATTTTTTTTGAAACCAAAAAGAAAACAGATGCCTGTGGCAAATATTAAGAGTACGGTATTTTGACTTTGTCAGGAACATGGAGGTAAGACAGCGAACAAACCAGCCCCTTATAACGTCCAAAATCAAAGGTGACGATGGGTCTGGCCTAGACATGTGCTCCGGATGCCCCAAGAGAGCCTGAATACTGCCTGCCTCCTCTATCAACCTGATGGATACCAAAGCCCTGGAAGGCTTTTGAAGACATCCATAGAATTTATTTAGCGGAGCTACGGAACGCTGGGATGACCTGGAAAGAAGCGAAGAAGTGGTGAGTGATAGAGAATCTTGGTGGCACCGTGTGGCGGTCATATGCTTTGAAAAAGGAGCGGATATGAAAAAAAAGAAACATTTTGTTTGAAAAAAATAATTTATCTTTCACACAAAGCTATCCATTATAAAATGCTTCGCAAAATTATCAGGATAACAGCGGCGTTATTCTATAGAAATGCTTAGAATATTCAGCGCAGAACCACATACTGAAAGATTACCGTTCGCTGGCTGCAAATTGCAGTCTCTATTGTGTTTGTTTCCTTGCATTTATTTGCAGTAGAGATAGAAACGAAGGCACGATAAACAACGGACAAAGGCTTTTATTGCATGGTCAATTAAGTCTTTACCGAAAAGCTTTCATATTATTAAACAGTGTATTGTTTTAGACATTCGGGAATATTCCGAACGAGATAAATAAGATATTTAATAACCGTATTTCCTCGATTATTAGACGGACCGTTTTTTATATATGGCTTAAAGAGTAATGTTGTTAACTCCACTTTTCGCTGAAAATTACTTAATAATGCCATCTTGTTTTATCATGCAATGTGCATGTCTCGTAAAATTTTTATAACCAAAACTTATTTAAGTGCATCGGAAAAACGTTTTGTCGTTCTAAAATGTACACTGCTAATTATCCAACATCGCCATGTTGTATTTCACCTGTCATTTATTCGTTGTTTCTCAGTGGTGGAACAAATAAATCGTTTGAAAACATTTTTTTGTGTTAAAAACACATAATTTTACATTCTCAAAATAATCAGTTTTTACCCACTCCTGCACAATATAAAAAAAAAGAGAAAAACAATTTTCTCTTTAAGCTATCGATGTAAAAACATTTTAACCATATCTGCTCCCAACGTGAGTATATAGACTCCTCACGGAGTTTATCTCAACATATGTTTTTTCTACGAGAACTGCTGGTTACTCAGTTGATCAACCTCTCTTTTTCGAAGAGAGTAGGGATGGAAAAGATACGAGGACTAGTACAGGACTCGTGATTATCTAATCGCTTTTGCTACGCACCGCTTTGTGGGATTGAAAGGATGGGAAGGAATTTTTTCGGCTGTCACGATGCGTCGCTCTTTGGAATCGGAGAATTGGGAAGGCATTTTCAACAAGACAAACACCCATGCCTTTAAACAGATTTATCGACTGAAAAAATCTGCTCGTATCGGGAATCGAGCCCGGTTGGTCCGGCACGCAAACCAACAACGTTGACATATATTATTGATTGAGTAGGCATTTACTTGGTAGAACTCCATTATAATACGGAAAGAAAAATAACTATGTATTTTAGTTCTGCATAAATTATTTTATATATTTGTTGATAGCTATTTCGGCTTACGCCTTTATCAATAGTTCTGACGAAGGCGTAAGCCGAAATAGCTATCAACAAATATATAAAATAATTTATGTAGAACTAAAATACATTGTTATTTTTCTTTTCGTATTGTTGACATATATGATATTTTATTACTGTCTCTTAATTTTCTTGATTTTTCAGTTTGCAATAAAATATCAATACATTCTAAATACTCTGCTGAGATCTGCTGTTTTACGCTATAATTAGCTTCACGAGAACGTGAGTAATGAAATGTGAATTCAATTAGCTTCATGTGAAAGAACGATATTTCCCAGATTCGGATAGCTGTGCCATGCTAACGGAATAACGAATGCATTATTTTCCCTTCAATTTCCTTAGCGCTTGAGGAAAATCTTATGCTATTACGAGACTGCTCCTGCGAGCATGTTTATTTGATAAATTGAACCTTTTATTTGTTTAACACGTTGAATTTTTGCAATTGAGGAGTTTGTAACAGTTTTTACCAGGGCTGTGGAGTCGGAGCTTTTTGGCCGGAGTCGTACTGGGAGTCGGAAATTTTGAAAAGTTTGAACTTTTTATTTTTGCATTTAATATAGGTATCAAATTTGGCTATTGGCCGGATTGGTAGGGTTGATATTTTATTGAATACACATAAATATTATTTCAATTCATCAATTGGTACCTATAAGTTACGACAACATATGAACAAGAGACTCCAACTCGAATATCGAATACGATTTACTCGTATTCGAACGAGTATACTCGTCTATTTTTCGAACGAGTATACTCGTCTATATCGAACGAGTATACTCGTCTATTTTTCAAGTACTCGATACTCGAGTAATTTGAAAAATACTCGAGACATACTCGTAATTAATAAATGAATATTTATTTCCATTTTTTTTTGTAGCGAACAGAAAAATTAGATAGCACTATTTAATTTATTGTTAATTTTAAGCCGACGTTCACAGCGACAGACAGATTTTCTTCTACTGCCGGAATAAAAGAACAAAATTACGAACCAAATTAAAATTTGAAACGTTTAATTCTGTATTGTTTCGTAAATTAAATTAAATGTATTAATGAAATAAAATAAGCTTATGTATTCACTTATCATCTTTATTCATACAAATTTGAATTAATAATATATATTTTGGCGCATCTGAAACTACTCGAGAATAGTCGAGTATTGGAGTATTTAAAAAAATTCTACTCGATACTCGAGTAGTTGATATGTCGAGTAATTGGAGTCTCTAGTATGAACCCATAAAAGATAATAAATGTATTCTATTATAAATTCCAACACGAGTATATTTGTCATCCGGCCCGCCAAGTTTTTAGAAATTTCAATCCAGCCCGTTTCTAAAAAAGTCTGGTGACTATACGTGATATATTGAAATAATTAAAATATGGAGACATCAGTAAGTTCTTTTGTCAAGTAAAATAATTGAACAACTAATCCAACCGAAATCGGAACGTCCCGATATATTTAGGAACACCCGCAGAAATTATGTGTCACATTTCAGAGTGCCCTATTTCTCTTTCTGGTTCATAATTCATCATCTCACTTCAAAGAGCATAAAATGTGAGTTGTTTGCTCGAAAAGAGCTCGCAGGCAATGGATGCCTCCGCGAAAGTAATACACCCTCAGAGAAAGCTTTCAGACCCACCGGAAGTTTGTTTTCATATCAACGCGATTGGTTGTTGTTTGCACGTCTCGCTGTCTCTTATAACCTTACAGATATTGATTCATACGGTACAATATTTAATCTGCCTTTTAACATTTCCGTCCCGGTGGATAAGACAGCTTACCACCACTGCCACCTTATCTTAAATATCTAACTTTATATTAGTGAAACAATGTGTAAACTTTTGGTATTCTTAAATCTTTGTTTTTACATCTTTTGCAGTATTTTGGCGAAATTAAATGAAAAATAAAATAAATCGTATTTTTACTGGCCGAAAACCATTTATATCATCGCTTAAAATTGTAAACTTCACTGCACATTCGCGATATGATAACGTTATCTTATCACAAACGCGCCTCAATTAAAAGTACGTTTCAAATCAAATGGATGCTTTTTATATTTAAAAACGTAGATAAGCGTTCACGCAAAAAGTGATTATTACGTCAGTCTATCTTGAACATCAATACGATCTGCTTGTCCGTTCATGATTATAGGAAACAATTAAAAACTATCGAATTTGAATTTTTTGAATTTTGTACTTTTCCATGAGTTTTATCGCTAACGACACGGGTTTCACCTTCGGCATCTTCAGGCATTTCAAGTGCATAGATTTACTTGAACTGAAGCGTAGTAAAAAGTTTGTATAGTTTATATAGAAGATTCCGAAAGGCGAAACCCGGGTCATTAGCGACAAAACTTATAGAAAAGTACAAAATTCAACCAATTCAAGTTTGATATTGAAATTCCATCAAGCAACCTCAGTCGAAATCCTTAGCTAAAAACTATTCATTTTTATATTTTTTGTTTTTAGAACGATGTACGTAAAAGCAAAATATTTCATTTTTTTAATGCAATCTAATATTTATTATTTATTTATTTATTTAAGAAAAAGAAAATCATGACATTACAGCTGATGCCAATGCGCCATGTATTTGACAAATATAAATACATGTATTTACTGACAAAATCAGCTTTTATTCATAAAATATAGTATTCGTCTGAACTCACTCACGTCAATATGAAATATGTCGACATCCGAAGCAATGCCGTTTAAAATTGTTAAAGCTCTTCCCAGTAACATTCCCATTGGCAGACTGGTTCTACCCCTTGGAAAAACAAACAACTCATGCTCACGATTCCTCAAAAAATTATCAAGAACATTCAATTTAACATTTTCAAGAATGGTGGAATTCTCATTTTGGCCTCGGATAAGCCAAAAGAAATAAAATGCCAAGTAAATTTCTCTTCGAGCATTCAAACTATTGAAAGTGAGCATCCCTAAGAGAAAGTCTGTTGGATAAAGCCATGGGTAGTACCCATATGTCCTCAAATAGAGAATTCTCAAAAATTTCTTCAGAACCCTCTCCACCATAAGAACACATTTCGCATCCCTCGGTGCCCAAACAATCGATCCACTCTCAAGTCGGCTTCGAACCAAAGAATTATACATTAGTATCAAATTTTTTACTCCTGGAAAGACCCTGGTAGTGCGGAGGATAAAGCCCAACATTTGCAAAGCTTTGTTGCAAGTAATCTTAATGTGATTGTTGAATGTTAGTTTGCTTTCAAATTGTACGCCAAGATCTTTTACTGATGAAATTCGTGAGAGAATTTGACCATTCATTGAATATTGAAAGAATAACACTCGTGAGCTCCTCTTAAACGATAAAAGATTGCATTTATCAATATTAAGATCAAGTTTGTTACATCTTCCCCATTCTATTATATTATCTATATCGGACTGGAGACGGTGACAATCATCCAAGGTGAAAACCTTCAAAAACAGTTTCAAATCATCAGCGAATAATAGGAACATAGAATTTTTAATGACTTTTACAATATCATTTATAAATATGTATAGTGAACAGCATAAAGATGAGCTTTATTGGCATATGCCAATAAAGCTCAGTGGTATGGGTATTTTTAGACCTCCCTTTCGGATCACAAGCTATTTTTAAGAGACCGGATTTCGAGTGTTAATAACACGGCTTCAGACTTTATATTTTCAAGTTGGATTATTTGTAAATTGGGAAAGCAAACACACTTCTTCGTGGCATTTTGATTTTATTTTAATAGGGCAATGTTTACCGACTATTACTCGTATTATCTTCAAAAGATATATTTTATTTCTAACTATTAACTGCGTCTACCATATGACTTAAAATATCATATTTGACATTACATTTATCCATTTATTCTTTTATATACAATCTAATTCTTTAACAACTTCTTTTTTATACTCATTCTAAATCAGTAGTCGAGTAGTCAAAGTTGCTATCTTATGTGCTCTTAGGCTAAAATTCAAGTGCTGACAGTGTCACAAATAAACTTTTTGATCGGCTTAAATTCGTATTCGAACGCGAGGATTTTAGTGATGCTTAAAATTGCTTTCCATCTTTTCGATATTTAAATCCTGGTGAAGCGAGAGCGATTAGCAAATAGAAAGTCTTTTCATTGTTTAACGTTTCTATCATTAAAATTTTTGAGCAAAGAGATGCTGAGTTACTGAAGTAATTCAAATAGAAAAACGTATGTTGTGATTATATCCATTAGAAGTCTAAGTGCTCCACGTTGGGAGCGGACATGTTCGAAGTACTCATACCTACTTGTTCCAACACCTCAAAATGTACATCATTAATAGGGAGCACTGGCTCGGCGGCCATGCTGAATTTTACTTCAAAATAATAATGACTGCCAGTATGTAGTTTTACCGGATTATTTAATTGAATGTGAATTTTTGTCATTGTAGAGAATTATCCTGAATAACATATCTTGAATTATGAGGATTGCTACTGAAGATGCTTGATGGCAGCCTGACGATGCTGAAAGAAGAAACCCGGGACGTTAGTGATAAAACTCACAGAAAAGTATAAATTTCAAACGATTCCAATTTGAATAACAAACAGTCTAAATATTTCGTTGATATTACGGTTTTTTATATAATTATTATTATTTTCTAAATTCTTGGTTCATTGGCATCAGCTTTTATTTTATTTACCTACCTAGTGTTCTCTTTATTTTACGACAGTAAATTTAATATAAAATCTTCACAATCAGTGCAATAATATCAAAGGAAACAAAAAATAATCTGGAGTTCATCATAATACAATACTAATTGAATATTCCAGCCGGTTGAACATGAAAGGGCTTGGAATATAATTGTTTTCAAACAATAAAAATTGGAAGCCCGATAAAACAATCTGCATGCATTCAAAGGGTTAAATCTTTCTGTAAACATGAGCAATTTTACAGAGTCGTGATAATTATGACCACGAAAACAATTTGGGTTTGGGTTGAGTTTGAAAGCACAGCGTAAAGCGCACCCTTACCAGTTTAAATTGAAAAACAGTGATCTTATTTGTAAGTTGAAATAAGGCGTGTATTTTATGGGTATGTAAAATGGTTAGTAGTTTATGTCGAACGGCTAGTATATAAATAAAATAACAAGCCTTATCAAAACTGACAAATTAACTACGGACTTTTATAAATATTAACTTACTCTTTTACAAAAAAAAACAGACCATTTTCCAGAAAAATACTAACCAAAATTAACTGAATTCATTTTTTTATTAACTATGCACTTTATTAGTGACCATTTTTTTCTATTTTATTAGCCGTTAATTAAATTACTGATCAAATAATTAGGTATTGTTTTTTACGCCTTATGCATGAATATGCAGGTATGTTAATTGTATGAAAATTGAATTAATTATTCTAAGCGTTAATAATATAAAATATATTTAATTGAATTAAATTAATTCAACATTTGGATACGGTTCAATGTATTAAATTTTATAAAATAACATAAGGTTTAATTCGGGCCAATATATTATTTTAAAATCATAGAAACAAATTTCAAAATACTTAACTTGTAAAAATATTGAAAGGATACTATTGGTACTTATTGTTGATTCACATTATCGTAAGAACTATCATAATTAATCGATGCCAATAGTTGAGTAACAGACTAACAGATAAATAAATAATTGACGTAAAAATGTTTTCTAGTTTAGCTCCAATACGAGAATAATATATCTTTAATATAAAACCGAAACGGCGTATGTCTGTGGGTCTGTAATTCCCTTTTGCATTGTTGTTGCAAGTTGCCATAAAAACGAATATGAAAGAAAATATGATTGAATTTTTATCGGCGAAGACATTTAGTTAAAATGTAATAAATTTGTCGTCTACTGAACTTTTCCCGGCTTTTATTATTAATAATAATGTTTATTATTTACGTGAAGGTATTATTTGACATTTCTTTGACAGCAAATTAGATTTTTTCCTTGAATTTGGACATTTTAATGGGCGAGAATGGGACTGTCATCAAATTAAATAAAGTTTGTGATTTTATTTTAACTCTATTTTGGATGTTAGATTTTTTTATATAATTATGTCGAATGATATAACATTACATAATTATTGGTCGCTTAGTCCGAGCGACGCCGGGTAGCAATACTAGTATTATACATATATGATCTACATATGTAAGGGATAAAATATGGTTAGTTAATGTATTTATTAACTTTGTGGAAGTTTATTTTGATAAAAACTTCAGTTTATAACTTGTTATTCCGCATATTGTATAACAATAAGTGACACGTGTTTCCTTTTTTTTTAAGAAACATTTATAAAATTTAAGTAACCTTACGATAGTTAATTTGAAGAAGACGTTTACGTTGTGAAAAAATATGCGTTTCACAAAAAACTTACACAATACGTGGAATAAAAAAGATAACAATTTAATTTTAAAGTGTAGAGTTCATGTTCTATTAGTATTTAAGAATTACAGTTATGATCAAGCTTTACTCAGGAGTTTTCAATGAAGTCATATAAAATAATATATGGCAGTTAAAAACAAACTAACACTGTCACCAAAATTCCTAACTGTGAAAAAAGTTGAAACGTCTTTCACTATGTGTAAACGGTAATGCAATCTTGACGACCTGAAAGTGAAATAAGCCATAACTGAGGAATAAGTGATAACTGATTAATGATAAAATGATTACTGACTACATTAAAATTGTGATTACCAATTAGCTGCATTAACTTTTAAGAGGTCGTAAACGTAATCATTATAAATCATTTGTGTAATTATCTGTTAATTATTGTCATATTTTACGGTAGGAAAATAAAAATGTATTTTAGTTCTACATAAATTATTTTATATATTTGTTGATTGCTATTTCGGCTTACGCCTTCGTCAGAACTATGTTTTAAACGTGCATTAGAAATAGCTTATATACCTAGGCCTAGATAGGGTACACGATACAGACCCTCTCTGCTCAAACATCCCAACCCCACATGCAAAAAATTAAATATAATAATTGATCTGTTGTAATCCTAAAGTGAAAGTTAATCTGGGTATTTTTGGGTTATTTTATTTTTTTACGCGTGAAACAACGCAAAATCAGCAATGCCTCGAGTTAATCCATTTTAAATTGTTTTATTGTTCGCTGCTTGTTAAATGCTTAAGAAGCGGTGATGTATTGATTGTTATCTGATCATTAAGAATGACATTGGATTGATTATACCTATTAATTTCTAGCTGTTCCAATGCATTTAGCTTAAGACCTTTATTACAAGAATGTAAAAAAATCGGGAGTGAATTTAGGTCATGTGATTTCTCTATGAGGTGGTTTGCATATTGTGAATCAGTTTTTTTTATAATTAAATGATCTAACATGTTCTTTTATCCGTGTTGAAATATTTCTTCCGGTCTGACCGACATATACTGAATCACATGTACCGCAAGACATCTTATATATACCGCTTCTATCAAGTTTATTAATCCTGTCTTTACTATTTTTAAGGTGTGTGCCTAAATTATTATTAACTTTAAATGCCACATTTACTGAATCTTTAAATCTTGTGGTGAATATTTTCACTAATACTCCCTAGGTTGATTGATTTATGGAAGCGGTTTTCTTGTATTAAGTTATGGTAAATAAGTTTTCTATTTCTTTAACTTACTTTCGATGGACTCGGCGGTAACTTTGTGGAAGTTCATTTTAAAATTACTTTGATTATTACACGTAGTATGCTACTAGTTGTGCTACGTGTTTTGTCTCTTTCAGAGGCGTCTTCGTGTGCATTGTTTTGATTCTATAACTCCTATTATGTAATTTTACCATTTTAAAATATTAAAATCAATCTTGCTTCATTACTTAAGCAAACTTTGCGATAGTCAGTCCAAAATGCCTTTGAAAGTGACGAAACACGTGTCACATTTAGTATCACAATACGTGGAATAATCAAAGTTATTTTAAATTTAATATTTCTTTAACTTACTGTGTGATTAACCTTGTCATGAGGCTTGCATAGTTTCATATTTGGAATAAAGCCAAAGCGTGGCTTTAACCTAGCCATCCCGAACGGTATAGATTTTGTCCCAACAGCCACTTTACCTTAAATATCTATCTTAACACTAGTGATACGATGTCTACACTTTTGGTATTCTTTAATCATAGTTTTTTACACCTTCTGCAGAAAAAAATATGATATTTTTTGGCTAGTTGCGCCGTAATCGATTAAAAAAGAGAAGAATTTGGAATTTCAGTCTAAAAGCGATAAAAAAACGTGACCATAGTGAGTCATAGATAACATGGACAGAGTATTTCATATCTGGCAACAATAAAAGGCGATAAGCGATAAGGTAATGTGACTTCGTGCACGGTTATTGGCTAGTTAGTCCACAATAGCCGTTGGAGTGGAAACGTTGACGTTTTTATGCGCGACTTTTTTTTTCAGAAAGATGTATAAATATACGTCAAAGCATAATCAATCATTTTTTTTTGCAGTCTATGCCAATAAGACCAAAACACTGGGGTCGTTTTTTACCCCCCTTCGGCCTGAGAGTCATTTTTCAAGGATAGTCCTACGAAGATTAAAAGATAATGAACATAAATGAAACTTTTAAAAAGGGCTAAATTGAAAATCTGGTGAAACCTTTTTTCAGCTGTCCTGAAAAACAGAAAAAGTGAGTAACGTTTCTCTGTTTCTAATAGGTCGATTTGCTATCGTTATTTTAAGTAAAAATTTCACGTTGTTTTCAAAACAAAACAGCAGTGTTGCAAATGTAAACAAAACACTTCCGGCAAAATTAATAAAATATTAATAAAACACGCCAAATGACTTAGCTATCGTAAAACACACAAATTTCGCAAATTATAACGTTGTGGAGCTTTTATAAACACCGGGCATCAAGGGTAGGGAGCTTTCTCGAAATTTTATATGCGCAATAAAAGATGTTAAGCATTACTGCACCGGGAAATATGCCAGTAAAAATGCTTGCGAAATTAAGTATGGCCGCGCGCCGTGGAAGCCTTTGGCGCTAACTTAATGGAAAAGCTGTGGGTGTCCTCGTAATTAAAACGCAACCTTAGCTTTCACTTTGCGAGACTTGCCAGTCTACTTTGCAAGACGTTGGATATTCCCGGTTTCTGTGAGTGAGTGATATGAATTAATTTATTTCATCAGTGGTAATCAGTCTAGTGACATCTTTGCAAATAATTCTTTACTGGAACAACTTCCTTTTCTTGGACGGTCAAACAGAGTTGAGCGATAATAAAAAATGTAATAGCCAGGGCTGTGGAGTCGGTAAAAAAAAGTCCGACTCCGACATTGATCAAAAACACGACTCCGATTCCGATTAAAAAAGTTTAATATCGTCAATTTTTGTCCCAAATTTCCTATGTATGTGTATTCAATTAAATATCAACCCTATCAATTCGGCCAATAGCCAAATTTGATATATTAAATGCAAAAATAAAAAGTTCAAACTTTTCAAATTTCCGACTCCCAGTACGACTCCGGCCAAAAAGCTCCGACTCCACAGCCCTGGTAAAAACTGTAACAAACTCCTCAATTGCAAAAATTCAACGTGTTAAGCAAATAAAAGGTTCAATTTATCAAATAAACATGCTCGCAGGAGCAGTCTCGTAATAGTATAAGATTTTCGACATTGACCAAAAACACGACTCCGACTCCGACTAAAAAAAGGTTAATATCGTCACTTTTTTCCCTTAATTTTCCTATTTGTGTGTATTCAATTAAATATCAACCCTATTAATGCGGCCAAAAGCCAAATTTGAAAATGCAAAATTAAAAAGTTCAAACTTTTCAAAATTTCCGACTCCGAGTACGACTCGGGCAAAACGCCGCGCCGACTCCGACTAATAACTAACTTAAAATAACACAATTCAAGACTATATTATTTTTCCATAAATTAAAGAAAACAAATCTCGAATAAATGGAAAGAAGTCGTAAAAAAAACCAAGTTGATCTAAATTATGCTATCCTGAATAGTATCGATTTGTCACTAAGGCACTTTTGGCCTGGAATGTATTGATCTCAGAGTAGGTATCTTAGGTCAAATTAAAATAATCTAAAATTAAATTTTTAAATTGTTAACTGTCAATACTTGGTGGAATGGCATAATAATACAAATAATAACAAATTTTAAATACCTATTCCACACAAAATTTATTGGACCAGGACTGGTTTCGCTCATGATTTTCTCACTTACCATCAGTTGATAACGCATGCAATGAGCAAAACCAGTTATGATTCAATCAATTTTATTTGGAATAATTACAAAAAATGTGTGTTTTTTTTTTAAATTAAATTTTTATTGTAATTTTCTTAGATTTTAATCACCAACTTGACATTTGAATGTTCATTTTACTTGAATATGACAACCAATGAGCCTGATTAAATTTCTAAAAAAAAAAAATTCAATTTCAATGTATTTTTTTTTTTTACTATAATATTATTATCTTAAGACTTTAATATTATAATGTTATAATGAGTATTTAAAACGTCTCCAATTACTTGACATCTCAACTACTCGAGTAGCAGTAATATTTTAAAATCCCAACGGCAGTTGTTCTACGATAACCTCTCTTGGTTCACTTCCGTTCACCGTCTTTAAGTTTAGGAGACAGTAAGAATTAATGAGTGTAAGATGATATGGCACATGTAATACCAATACGCTATCACAAAATCCTGTTTTAAGAATGATGTCCATAATAAATGTCAGCAGGTGAAAATTCTCGCAATGAGTTAAGCCGATCTCGATCCGTATAAAATATTTGTGAAAGAAGTTAAAAAAAATGTGTCTTGTTAATTGAAATAAAATTCGTATAGTACCTCAAAAGTTGAACATTCCCGTATTATACGAAACTGAACTAGTGCTGTTACATTATTCTTCTGGTCAAGTGTATGGCTAGCAACAAAATATTGGTATGCAAATCATGTATATCTGGTATAATTGGTAAAATAAAATGACGATTGGTGTCAAAATCAGAACGGTTCATAACTTTAGAAACAAGAGCATAATGATTTGGTCAATCATACTTTCTACCCATCACATAAATAGTTATTCTAAGTGATGTTGCAATGTTGGCGCTGGTACGAATTTTAAGTTACAAGCTTTTTATTTCAATTAATAAGACACATTTTTTTTAACTTCTTTCACAAATATTTTAAACGAATCGAGGTCGATTTTACTCATTGCGATAATTTTATATTAAAATGAACTTCCACAAAGTTAGCGCCGAAACCATCGAAAATATTTTATAGGCTGTTTGAAAAACTGAAAAACATTGAATAGTTTTACTTTTGATACTGTCCGACTGATATAGTGCATTTCCATCAATAATTTTCTGTTAACGCCCAAAAATGATTATTACCATCAGTGTAATCTATATTTTGCTTTCGCTCACTGCTTTTGTTTTGTCGATGCATTTTCCTGAGAAATTTTCGACGTTTCATTTTCATAGACGTAGAAAATTTATCACGTTAACACGGCGAGCTTAAAATGAAATGTGTTACACTGGTAATTATAAACGGGACGCTCGTAAATAACCCATCAGTGAGTAATCTAGCTATCGGGCGAAGATATTTATGGGGCAGTAAAGTTTTCAAGCACACAAAAAAATCTTATATTAAATAGGAGTCTTTAAATCTACTTCTAATGCCTACACGAGAACTATTAATCGCTTAGCCCGTAGCATGCCTTCCTAAAAATACCGTTTGTCTGCCATTTAAAATTGACATTATTTAAGACTATTTTAGAAACGAAAACAAACGTGGTAAAAAATCGTTTTTTTGCTTGGAAAAATTTATATTATATCATTTTCCTTTTTACTGAATTAATTTCAATGGCTCTACTTGATATTATTAAGCAGTGTTTACCTCACATTTTATTTAGAAAATGTGAGTACAAAGACGGCGCCGGAGACAGGACGAACCATAATCAATTAGTAAATGAGACAGAGTAAAATTCATAATATATCTATGACTATAAAGACGATTACACTAATCGATTTTCTTCAACAGAGAGAATATCAGTCGTTTCATGCTTGATTAATTTAAAATACTTTTTTAATGTTTAAGTGAAAGTTAATTTCGGATAATCGGATTTAAGTTTAATGAAAACTTAATTGCTTATTTTTAAAATCCAAACATATTTAAAAATGATTGAATGTAACAAAATTTTACGTACAGTATTCTGCCAAGTGTATCTGACAAACATTTGATAAAAAGGGCATAAAGTGTTTTTGGAAGTTTTAGTACTTAAGAGATTAGGTTCAGAAAAGTGTTCAGTACATGTTCGGTTTCATGGCATTCATAGCTGGATTTAAAAAAAAAAGTTACTACTAGGGATTCCAATTCGGATATTAGAATATTCAATATCCGGATATATCCGGGCCTTTTTAAGCTATTCTATATCTGGATATTTGGGGAATTATCCGAATAGTATTCATTATTATTTTCAATGAAATAAATATACTACAGAATTGATGAGAAATCAAATCAAAATTTCTCCACATTTAAAAAATAATTATGAATACCCAGGTAGTATAATAAAACATTTTTAGTACCCCGGGTAGTGGTTCTTTTTGCCTTCACCCAATTCAGGTGCTATCAATATCTTATTATAAAGCTTGATTTTCACGAAATATATAGTTTGATAAAAGGACAGCTTCAATTCAACTATTCGATATTCGAATAGTTGAAATTCTAATCGCTACCTTCTTCCTTTGAACGGCAGTATAATAATACTATACACATAACAATTTCATACTCTAACGTGCTATTCAATTTTATCGTTCCAAACGCTTTGTAAATACGTGCCGTTTCATTATCAATCGTAAATTAAAACAGAATTACTATAAAATTTGTCAACACACGGCATTGCCAAATTCAACCATTTACCTGCCGCACTGAAAAAGGTAAAATAACACGAACCGTACAATAACAACGAGATCCGGCAGTAAAGTGATGTTATGAGGCAGTTTATTCGAAAACGCATTAAGATTTTTCATCTTAATAAAGAAAGAAGCAGCCGCGCCAACAATTTATTATGTAGACACAAACTTTTTACGGCCCCTTGAGTGTACGTAAATTTATGAATTACTCTGAAACTTAACCTATTTGACGTTATTTCGGAGGAATTTGTACGATAAATAACATCATTATTATGTAAACATTTTGGTAACGCTGGTTATCGACTCTGCACGGGGGAACGGTTCCGCAAGCGCACCGCGTAGTTCAAAACAGCGTTAATCGATGCCGTAATTTACATACAATTGTAGTAAATAAAAAAATAAAAAAATATTAAGACATTTTTTCTGTAATACGGTCAAAACTATTGTTCTGACGATGGCGTAAACCGAAATAGCTATCAAAAAATAAATAAAATAACTTCTGTATAATTAATATACATTGTAATTATTTTCACCGTATTATAATGGAGGTCTATCAAGTAAATGCCAATTCAATCAATAATTTTTTTGTACTTATTCCCCAACAAATGTATTTAGATATTTAGAAAACATATAGATTTGATGGAATAGATCAGTTAAAAATGCTTGCGGTGAGCGAGACTGGCCGCGATCTCAAAAAATGTAGACAACTTATTATTTGGTCAGTATCTTATTCGATAAGTGGTCAGTAAATATGAATGAAATGGTCAATAGTAAATCCATAAAACGGTCAGTAAATACATAATTAATTTTCCACCTAGTATTGATAGTGTTTTACCTAAAAAATGTTTTGTTTTTATTAATTTGATTAAAGGTATAAAAATATATTATGAAGAGTAAAAAAAATAAGTTGTGGTGCAACTTTTATCTCAGCGCATGCGCAGAGAGATAGTGTGTGTTTGAAAGGTGTAAGCTTTGACAGATTTTAACGCGCAACACACTGAAACTATGCATTATCACACGAAACGTATTGAGCGAATGCTAACAAATTATATATTTCAATAATTATTATTTGATTTGTTTTATACGTCTTTCTATTATACGTATCGCACACAAACATACAAAAACTCTCTCCTATGCGCACTATCATCTAGCTATCTGCAATATATTAGTCGTAATAATATAACAAAAAAAAGTTGTACTAAGAGAAAACTAATTGTTAAATGCATGAGTCTAAAATGCTCATATCAAATGTTCATTTCTTCAACTTCACTCCAAATTTCACTTCAAATTAAATTGTATTTAATGAAAAAGAAAACGTTTTTTAATATATTTTTCTCTTGATTCAAAAGTGTAATGTCAGAGTTAATTTGAAATGGTTTGCAACGAACAATGTTTCTCTTCAATTAAACATTCCTCTCTCATATATGTATGTACAAAAAATAAAATAAACGAAATAATAGAAAATTTGTGTTTTTATTTGTGTTAAGGCCAGGGAAAAAAACACAAAGCAACTCCTGAAAACACTTCGTTTCAAATATCAATATTAAACGAAATCTCATTTCCTAACTTGTTCATTCGAAAGGTGGGTGCGTTTCAGAGTCTGAACGTTTTTCCTTGTATTTTTTTCAATACTCGAACAGTTCTCAATCCACGTGAATTGTTTATCAATTTTTTGGTCCCCTTGTTTTCAAGTGTCAAGGTATATTACTGCGACAAAATTTTCAATATGCCGCAAATTTTTGGTTCCACGACAAAAAAAAACCAAACAGTAATACATCTGGGGCCAGGGAATTGAATAAGTAAAAATGTAGACGCTTTCTAAAGCAGCTTTTCAAATAATTTCTGAAGCCTTTTTTGTAAAGTATCGTATGGTTCTCTTACAATAAATTTGTCAGCAGTAATTCAAAATGACAACGAACAAAGTCAAAGCTTTCTTATATCACTGGTGTTTTAAAATATATAAAATTGATAAATCTATATTCTATATACCTTTAAAATGTGTTTGTTTGCTTGCATGTATGCGTTCATATACCGTTCATCCAATTGACATAAAACTTTGCTTAATTTTCGTGCGGACACCCGCAATAGTTTCTTCTTAACCTTTTGTACGCCAACGTCTCACCGGTGAGCCGTGATGTTTTTTCGTTGAAAATAAAGTTTTCAATACATACACTTATTATATGTTCTTAATACATGAACACGAAATCAAATAAGACCATCAATCGTTCCGCAGCACAGAATATGTAAGACACACGAAAACATCTTCTAACTATAAAAAATGCAATTTCTATTTTCTCTTAAATCGCTGGCGTACAGCCGTAGATCGAATACTTTGGCGGCTAACAGGTTAAAGAAATCTTCGTTTTGCTTGATTTTCCAGGCATGCCTCGCGTGCGTTTTAGCATTAAAATTGGCATAACTATCATTCTTTTCCAAAATGTAAATTCACCACAACTTTGCAACGGTACCAGGATTTCATTGAAATATATAATTAATAATATCATCAAAACTACAATCAAAATCAATGTATAAATATAATACAATAATCAATTTGTTTGTACTTGATAAATAAATCAATCTCGAAAATTGCGAGATTGTATTTTTCTAATCCCGCGGCTCATCAGGTATTGAAAGTAGTCCGGGATCCCGTGATTTAAATCCCTACTTTAAATCACTTGGTTGTTTCGATTACCAGGACAAGTAGCATTTTAACATATCTTTTAAATCATTACATAGATTTGTATTCTAACGTCACGGATATTTTGTCTAACACACCCTACCTATCATTGAAACGGAATATTTATAAATCAAATAACTAACAGCTGGAAAGTTAAATAAAATACCACCATATTCATACCCATCACCGTAAATGCTTAGTTGGAAGCCGATATAAGCTACAACTATTTTGTTTTAAAATTATGCACTGCTTCTGTTCTTCAATTCAAATAAACTTAAAGAAAATTCAACTTATAAAGTGATGTATATTTACTTTCTATAATTCCCCGTGATTATTCTAGGCGGGTTCTCAACGAGTTGATTAGCTATGTTACAAAAATATGTTTTAACTAAAACTGTATTACACATAATATGAAAGGTAACTTCTGCATTACCTTACAACGTGAGACATCTCTTATCACGTAGAGTGTCAAAATAATATGATGTAAGTTATTCCTGAATAATTACTCACCCTTAAACTTTAGTGAGACACGTTCATGAGAGTATTAAGAAAACTTAGTTACTACAGAAACTTTACTTTAATTTTAACCTCGTTGTGAAATTATTCATCGTGCATTTTGAATTAAAAGATTCAGATTTAATCTATTCCTTTTTCGAGCTAAGCTTGCAAATATTCCAACAACTAAGATTTCAAAAATTAAATAAATATATTTTAATACTAAAAAAATATTAGATATATAATTGAAAGTTATTTTGGCTTACGCCCTCGTCAGAACTATCATAGTGACGGGGGCGCAAGACGAAATGCCTAATATCTATGTATATCTAAAAAGTTTAAACTCTAATACTATTCCAACCAAGGCCAATTTTAAGGCATTCGATAAATTTGCAACATCATATGGATATCGAGATACTCTTGATTCCTCTTCAGATTCAACGTGAGGTAGATTAAACTCTACGGATTCTCAGTATACAGTATATATTAAGTATCCTAGGTATCCACTTTAACAAAGTCTATTTGTCTTCTCTATAAGCACTTTAGTGATGGTTAAAAGATAAACAACTAGATATACTCTACCCTAATTGATGACATATGCGAGCTTTTTTAGAAAAACAGTAAACATAATCATGAACTTATTGATTGAGTAGGCATTTACTTGGTAGAACTCCATTATAATACGGTAAGAAAAATAACAATGTATTTTAATGCATTAGAGCAAGTTTATATAGCTAGGCTAGACAGGGTACTCTATACATCTTCTTTTCTGTTCCACCATCCTACACCAAAACCACCAAAGAATACACCAAAGCAATAACTTATTTTTTCCATATTGGATTAGGATGGCGGAACAGAGAAGAACATGTATAGTGTACCCTGTCTAGTCTAGGTATATAAACTTGCTCTAATGCACGTTTAGAACATAGTTCTGACGAGGGCGTAAGCTGAAATAGCTATCAACAAATATATTAAATAATTTATGTAGAATTAAAATACATTTTTATTTTTCTTACCGTATTACAACCTTGAACTTTGCAACATACTAAATTTTCAAAGTGAAAACCATTCAAACAAGATACAAAACTTGTTCGTTGTATAATACATCCGTCTTTGTACACTTGTTTTTTATATTCACTCGTATGTGAGTATTGAGATGTGCTCTAAATCTTGTTAACAAATAAATGTGGCGCACATAAAACTTGCTAACTCAACTACCTACACTTTTGGAGGCTAACGGCCGAACGTCAGAGCTTTTAAAAGTTTCACATAAATTATTACTTTGTAAAAAAATACCTTTCAACTCGCGAGCTTTTTTCCGTTCGATTGAAGATTTGTCTGAAATAAATCAGTCTTTATTACTTTAAAAAATATCGATACGTAAGATCATTATAAATAATCGGATGTTATTTATTATAATGCTTAAAGAGTTTTAATGAATTTTAGCTAACGTAATAGAGATTGATTGGTTGATTTTTTCGTTTCATTGAAAAAAACACAACCAGTGTAAATATACCATTTTGGTTTCCTTCCCATTGTCACTGTAAAAAATAAAGGAATTATACCATAAAGTATAATAAATAAAAAAAACGGTTTTAATTGAAAAGCTTGTCCTTTAGTTTCGAGTTATATTTATAGTAAGTATTATATTTAGCTTTCGACCGATGGGATAACACTTTTTTGTAAATAAAAATCACATGTTTTCTATCCACACTTTAAAAGCAAAAGAAGCTTTTTCAAGTCTACACCGATGTACTGTATACTTTTAAATTATACGATTTGAATGTCTTTATTATTAACAAAATACCACTGAATGTAATTTACCATACTCGGGTGAAATCAAGAAGATAGCAACCTTTATCCATAGATCTTTTGTAGATTTTAAGGAGATTCTTACAATTAATTATCAATATGTTCGACTGTTCATATTTATAGTCTAATTCAATCCGCTCACTACTAATAAATAAGTAACAAGCTGTTTTCAAAGAAAATGTAACGAAATTGCATGGTATTTTAACTTTATCATGCCTTGATAAAATTTCACGTTAATTCATAAGTGAAATTTCAAGAATATTGTGAAATCTTAAGAGTTTATCAGAAAAAAATATGTTTTATCGATGAAAGAAGTGATAGAAAGCTAGGACAGAACGTGTAGTAAACTAAGGCATGTATTTAATGGGTCTGTAACTAATTCAAGTTTTGGTCAGTTAAAAATCAAAATGTTCAGTTAATATTATAAACGGTCAGTTTTAATTGTATCAGTGTGAATGTGGTCAGTTATTAAATAAAACGGTCAGTAATATATTTTAATGGTTAGTTACTTATTAAAAATGGTTAGTATTTAATTTAAATAGTCAGCTATTTTAAAAAAATGATCAGTTTTAGTTTGACAGCTTGTGAATTTTATCAAATATGGTCGTAATAGGCAAATTTATGACATGTTCTTTTTATTTTAACTGACCATTTATTATTTTTAACTGACCGTTTTAAGTATTTATAACTCTGACCATTTATCGAATTAGAAACTGACCAAATAATTAGTAGTCGTAAACTAATCGGTCTCACTACAGTTCGTTTTTCGACGTCACAGAATGAACATATTAATATAATCATTTGTGAGTCTGCCATAACTGGGATTCAATTCCGCGAGCTGCATCACCGAAGCCAGTAATGTTGACACTCAACCACGGACCCGAACATATTAAAAAACCTCTCACAGAGTTTAATAAGTAATTACTTGCTAAGCTAATGCAATCAGTTTAATGCAATCGTGACATGTATGTTTTTCCAAGCGTAATTCGCTTTTAAAAGAATCTTTAATATTGATAGATTCGATCACTCTACAGCTAAACAGGATATTTTTTCAGATTACGTGTTACAGCTTCAGGAATTTAGTTACAATCAGCTTAAATAGATTTTAAAAAAAACCATTGTTGAGATAAATCCATTTGCTCCATTAGGAAAATATATTCATAATATTATAACTCAACCAACCCTTGTTAAAAAAAAATTGTCAGGCATGTAAATAGGAAAGATCTCTGATTTAAGGCAGGGTCTTCGGAAATCTCTAGAAGTTTGTTTTAAAGAAAGAACAGGATACATTTTTAAAAACTTTAATATTGCCTGTAAGTTGATAGAGTGAGTACAACCTCTCACACACGGTACTGCATCGCACTTACTATCGCAAAGTGTGCTTCAGTAATAAAACAAGATTGATTCTAATATTTTAAAATGATTAATAAAAAAATGGAGTTTGGGATTTTTCCTTTTTACGGAAAGCAAGGAGGGATTGACAGCAATAAATCAGATAAATAGTTTTACTACTAATTGCGTTAGCATCACAAAATATAGACTAATGAAATGCGATCAAAGATACCCCTAAAAGAGGCGAAACACATGTCACAATTAGTAACACAATACATGGAATAATCGAAGTTATTATAAATTATCTTAATTCTACAGAAATTATTTTATAGATTTTTTGATAGCTATTTCGGCTTAGTTCTGACAAGGGCGTTAGCCGAAATAGCTATCAACAAATATATTAAATAATTTCTGAAGAATTAAAATACATTGTTATTTTTCTCACCGTATTATAATGGTATTATTATCTTCTCATTTATTCTCACGTCCTTATTTTGTACTAAAATAATATTTTATTAATTGGACATGGATTTTTGAAAGTTTCTTTTTAAGAAACCACAGGATAAATGTTTGAAAACTTTAATAATACCTGTAAGTTGAGAGAGTGAGTGCTGCCTCTCATACACGGCACCGCGTCCATAAGGCTACGTGCTCCACATACGGCCATACTCTATGCTGTTTATTAATAAACCAACACCACTCCGCCGTGAAATATTCTTCTTTACCTTTACTGCATTGTTTTTTTTCTTCTTCGTTTTTCCGTGCTCTGTATTAAAAATTTACAGAACGAAAATTCTCACATAAAAAAATCAGGCCAGCTATACGCCGCTTTATATTTACGCGTGACTTTATTTCAGGCATTATAAATTTATGGCATAAATTTCACCCCCTCGCCTATAAAAAAAGATTTCGCATTAATTCAACAGATTTATATCTCGAATGATTCAATTTTGGAACATTTCCAAAAAGCTCTCCATTCGATCATTTGAATATAAAATATTAAAAATTATTTTTACACTTGCTTAACCGCGCAGTCAAGGCAGTCAATTGAGACATTGATATGAATAAAAGAAAAAGCCGAATCGTGTTTATGTATCCGATCATAGTGAAAGTATTAAATTTTATTTTAAGCTTACAAAAAAGCTTTCAATGTCAATTCACAACTATAAAGTAATGTTTCTCGACGGTGACAAAAAGGATATTTTTACTGTGGATTTTCACGAGTTGAAAAAACGCAAATCGCTATTTTGTATAAGAGCGCAGTAATGGACTTTTAGAAAACGTTTCAAACAAACCAAAAAGTATCATACTTTCAATGGTTTCGGCGGTAACTTTGTAGAAGTTTATTTTAATATAAAATTTAAAATAACTTTGATTATTCCACGTACTGTGGTACTAACTGTGACACGTGTTTCGCCTCTTTCAGAGGCATCTTCGGACTAACTATCGCAAAGTTTGCTTAGGTCAAATTTTACATACATTTTACTTTAGCAAACTTTGCGTTAGTAAGTCCGAAAGAGGCGAAACACGTGTCACAGTTAGTAGCACAATACGTGGAATAATCAAAGTTATTTTAAATTGTATACAAATAATTTTCTTTTTTACTAAATACATGGTTTTAATTTTTAACAGCTAAATTTTCAATGTTTTTCAGGTGGAACTTTTCAGACAAAAAATATTTTGACTATTTTTATTATTTTTTCTTTAAGCTATACATACAGCCACAGAAATAAAATAAAAATCATATTTCAATTTAAAAAGAAGCGTCGAATAAAATTTAAAGTTTTAGATGTTAAGA
Source organism: Himalopsyche kuldschensis (assembly GCA_028554975.1). Classification (NCBI taxonomy): domain Eukaryota; kingdom Metazoa; phylum Arthropoda; class Insecta; order Trichoptera; family Rhyacophilidae; genus Himalopsyche; species Himalopsyche kuldschensis. The sequence continues at coordinate 8,916,231 of JAHFWI010000005.1, forward strand.
CTCGTAGATTGATTATGAATTCAAGTTAAATAAAAAAAATCTTCAGTTGTTCAGTTTAAAATGGTCACGATGAGTGAAACCGGCCCTCATCCAAATAAATCAAAAAAAGTACAAAAATTTTAATTTTTTTAAAATTAATTACCATTCCACCAGGTTTTTACAGTTAACACCTCAAAAGTAATCAGGTTTAATAGTTATAGCTTTAACAAGATTATCGAAAAACTAAATACTATTCATGTGCAGATAGGACAGTGAACATTTTGAATGAATATTGATAGTGGCATTGCATCTGTTGTATATTATATTTTTTAAGCCACGGTCCATCTCAATTTGATTTTTTCAAAAGTTTTCAATGAGAATCCTTGTTAGGACCTTCGGAAAACCCAGGCATTCGTGTCTTCGAACAGAAATCAATAATTCGAACAAAAAGATAATACTGTCTGGACTAGAGCTCAAACGTATGAGCTCCGCAGCCGAAGCCAACGACGTTGACACTTCACCACTGACCCGACTTTATAACGTAAAGTTGGGATAGCCTTAAGTAGGTCGTATTTCCATTACTATTTTTTATATATTTTACTTGATAAAAAAGTTTTAATGACAAGTGTGCAACCAATTAATGACCTGAATGCCATAAGAAGCACGCAAAGTGCCCCCTTTGCGTCAGCCCTTGCGATGATTTAAATGATCGTTGTGAATATTCTTATGAAGATAAAGACATTAGGAAAAATTAAGAGCTTGGAGTGCTAAACGGTGGAACATAAATTTTCACCAGATGGCTGTTCAGGCATAGTAAGCATCTACAAACAATTCTTGCGAAAGACAGCAAAGGGAATAACTAAACTGAAATCAATCACGACTTGGTGACGTGGTATAAATGATATTAGCCCTAGCGATCAGATGGGCCCGGGTTCAGTTACCAGCAAGGTCAGATTTTTTCAATTGAAAAAGAAATTTTCGACATGGGTGTGTGTCATTTTTTGCTGAGTTGTTGTCAACAGATTCATAAAAATTATACAAAATCATTCTTGTTCACAGCTACGATAAAAGCTTTAAAACCGGTTGGTCCCTGTAGTCTAGTAGCAATAATTTTGCCCTTGCGTTCAGATGGGTTCAAGTACAGGCAAGGTAGTATTTTTTCAATTGAAAAATATTTCTTGGATATGGATGAGTCTCATTTTTCGTTGAGTTGCTCTCGACTGATTCATAAACATTTATCATCAAGTTTATCTCGTATGACTTTCATAATTAAACATATTTGGCACATTGACATAAGCTGTAAGCCAAATAATTATTTTTTCAAACTACGCAAGAAGTACATTCGGTCGTTTAAATGAATTGACAAAATATACATTTTAATGAGTGCTAGAATAAATGGAAAAAAGAAGTGAATGTAATTTCAATATCAAATATGAATCGATTGAATTTTGTACTTTTCCGGGAGTTTTGTCATTAACAACCCGAGTTTCGTCATTTTCAGGCATTTCATATAATTCAAGGGACCCTTAAACAGTCTTTCAAAAGATACTTCAGAGGCGAAGTGAACAAACTTACTCTGTCATTACAAGTACAGTCGTACACTTGAAATGCCTGAAGATGCCGAACGGTGAAACCCGGGCCGTAAGCGACAAAACTCATGAAAATGTAAAAAAATTCAAACGATTTAAATTTTATTTATTTTATTCTTAATGTCGTTTTTGAGAATTCTTGACTGTGACTTTTCAATAATTATTTTGATGTCAAATTTCTAATTTAGTGTAAAGCAAAAGGCTTTTTTGAGAAAGCTTAGCCAAAATATTGATATTATTTTAGATTTAAAACTAAAATGTACTGCTATAAAATGCTGAAACTCTTAAATAAACCAAAACCGTTTCTTTCTTTCCCGTTTAGTATTTTCATTTAACAAACTGTTAATGGAATATAAGAAGAAAATTTTGAAAACAATGGTTTATTTAAAAACGTTAATAATACAGGAAAACACACACGGGTCCGTGAAGTAGTGGACAACGTTGTTGACTTCTGTTACGGACTTCAAGTCATTTTTTTCAGTCGATTTATTGATTCTATTCAAAGGCGTGTGGTATCTTGTGTTGTCTAAGAATTCTATCTCAACCATTAGATCCTATAAGCGAGACGTAATGAGAGCAATTGGCTAGCCACTAATCTTGTCTATATCTTCTGATTTATCTATTGATTCTTTTCGAAGGCGTGAGTGTTTACACTGTTGGCTCAACATTCCTTTCCCATCCGATCCTATAAACGGGGCGTAATAGAGGGGGACTAACTAACCATTAGTCTTGTCCACCAGCCGTATCTTTTATATCCCTACTATCATTGAACTAAAAAGAGGTTTAGCAGTTGACTAACTATCGGTTCACGTAGAAACGAACTGACAAAAAAAACACACACAAAACTAAAATACAAACCTTCTAGCGCAGTATATCAATTAGCCTTGGTTAAATTCGTTGGCTAGATCATTGGCAGCATGGTTTTTCTGAACAGAAGTTTAAAATAAGTTGCGTGTTTCGTTCTCAATGATAATGATCCAAATAATGACAAAAAGAACCATTTTTTGACAGTGACAATTTTAAATGAACAGCTTAATCTTCCAAACTCACCTTTTTTATATCACTTTAAATAAATATCATTTATTATATACTCAAACACTTGAAATCAATCAACGCATACGATTCTACATTCAGAATACACAATAATTATAATTCACCCACATATTAATTCATTGATACTTATTTACATCAATATTTCTGCAATATACTCAGTGAACCACTTATATTTTTGTATATAAACGATACAAACTGTTTACTAAGCTTCAGTTCAAGTTTAATACATTCATGTACTTGAAATGCCTGAAGATGCTAAAAGGCGAAACCAGGTAGTAAGCGACAAAACTCACGGAAAAGTATAAAATTCATTTGTCAATTTGTTATTGAAATTCCATAAAGCATCTTAAGTCAAAAGTCTTTATTAGATATAGCGTTGTCTGGTACTCCATAAAACGGTTTTCCAAGGCAGTAATCAATTGATTATAGTAATGTGAAAATACGTTCCGAATTCCTATTCCGCGTCACGCCCTATCTCATCGCGATAAAAAAGCTCTAACTAACGATTCGCCTTAAAAACAACTTTTGAGCGCTTTTTTAAGCAAGGTAGTGGTGGCTTTGTAACGCTTAATGCAAATTTTATGAACGCATTACAACGCCTTGCTGCCTTTGAAGATAAAAATAGATGTTATATCAATTATTTTTTAACGCTTTCTAAAGAATTTTTGTCTTAAGTAAAATAAAGAAAATAGCATTACATGTAATTAACTTTAATAAAATCAAACAAGATTCAATCTGCGGCGATTTTTTTACTAACTATGATCCGATCCGTGGTGCAGTGGTCAACGCCGTTGGCTTCCGTGACGGACCAGCCGGATACGAGTCCCATTACGAGCAGATTTTTTCATTCGATAAATCAATTCTGTTCAAAGGCAATGGGTTTTTGTGTTACTAAAAAATCCCTTCCCACCATTCCAAACCCAAAACGTGACGCATAGCGAGAGCTATTTGCTAACGACTAGTCTTTTCCTAGTCGTAGTATCCTTAGAATCCGTATTCTCTTCGACAAAGTGATGTTGAAATATGTTGAGGTAAGCTACGCGAGGAGTCAATATGCTCCAAGTTGGGAACGGTCATGGTTTATAAAAAGTAAGTTGTTCGCCTTATTCCAATCCATTAAACATCTGAAAACAAAGAGTGTTTCTGGAACAAGGTTGTTCATGTAGAAAGATTTATGTTGAAATAAATTCTATTAAGAGACCATAAGCTCCAAATTAAAAGCGAGAATTATTTAAAAATATGAACACGTAGGTACCATCTAGGGACTCCAATTACTCGACATCTCAACTACTCGAGTATCGAGTAGTAAAATATTAAAATACTTGAGTAGTTTCAGATGTACCAAAATATATGTTATTAATTCAAATGTGTGTCTTTAAATAGATGATACATAAATTAATAAGCTTGTTTTATTCTATTATTACATTTATTTAAATTTATGAAACATTTCAAAAATAATAGAGAATTAAACGACCAAATTCTAATTTGGTTCAAAGTTATGTTTTTTTATTCCAGCAGTACAAAAAACTCTCTCTGTTGCTGTGGACCTCGGATTATAAATTAACAATCAATTAAATTGTGCTATCTAGTTTTTCTGTCCGCTGCTTAAGACAAAAAAGAATTTGGAATTAAATCTAAATTTATATATAACGAGTATCGAGTACTCGATACTCGGATTGGATTCTCTAGTACCATCAAATATATCTAAATCAATATTTGTTTGTTTGTTTGTTCGCACCCTAATCGCTGCCATACCGTTCATTTTGACAACTTATTGTTGCACTTTCACAAAGGCTATATATTTATAGTACAATTAACTTTTAGTAGGTGGCACGCGTGTCGTACCATAGACAATCGGCAAAAGACAAACAGAAAATGTCATCGTGAATGATCAATATTAGTGAAATTAAATCGAAATTATTTATCTTAAATATTGTGCATCCGAAAGCACTTCAATAAACACAAACATTTTCTTTCTTTGAGTGGCATTGCAACGCTAGAAAATTTCAAACTAATAGTTAATCACGAATCAAAATTCTTCGTTTTCAATACAAATATTGCAAAGAGGTTTGCTTTTTAACTCCGTCATTTATTTAATTCTACATCGCTTGATTTGGCCGTTTTTAATACGAGCAACATGTTGAGCAAATTTATTTGGTGTGCTTTTTTAATTCTACCTTTTTGAAGTCCATGAGTAAAGCTAGCAGTTCAAATTAGCTTCACCGGAGCGCCAACTAATCTATGCAATTTTGGAGCGAGTTAGCTAGCAGGTGTACGATGCACGGTAGTTTGCTAAATTACCCGCATTTTTTACTGTAATATTATTAAGCTTTTTTTACAGTAGTTGTGTGTTTGAATGGTGAAATATTTTCCACAGATAAAAATCGTTAATTGCATATTAAACTAATACGTGGCATTACAGTTGACGCCAATGCGCCATGCATTTGAAAAATACAATTAAAAATAGTACATAACATATTGACTCGGAGCATATGTACTCCTCACGAAGCCTTCCTCAACATGCTTCTTTTTTCTGTATTGAGAGGAGTGGTTGAAAGGAAACGAGGACTGTGGCAGAACTAGTGGTTAGCTTATCGTTCTCGATACGTTTTTTGGGATGAAGATGGTGGGAAAGGAGTTCTTAACAACACAAATACCCATTGCCTTCGAATATAATTGATTAATCGACTGAACAAATCTGAACCCGAACGTTCCGTCACAGAAGCCAACGACGTTGACTACTACACCACGAACCGTATTAAACATGGGTTCCCAACCCATGGGTCGTAATTGCTTTTCTGAGGGGTCACCAACATATACAGTCAACTAAAAAAATATCCATTTTAATGCATTATCGTTGATTTTTTTTAACTACCTAATGAAAAATGCCTTTTTCAATTTGGCCTTGTGGGTCGCGTGTCAAATGGCTTTGATAAAAAACGTTGATAACCTATGATATAACATAATAAAATAATAATTCGACGGAAAATGGCATAAAATACAAAAAAATTATTTATATAGAAATAAAAGTAGTAAAAACATATTTTTAAATAAAGCACCGAGTTAATTCCTGATAAAATCCACCTATATAGGAATTGCATTCATCAGCCGAACAGCCCTTACGACTGGAGACTCAAAAGACCTACGTGACAAAAAAAATGATTGGTCTTTGCTACGACCACATAAGTAAAAATAATATTATGGCAGATAACCGTAAAATATTTCTCATCGTTTGAAACTTGCACTATCTTCTATGTATTTTACATGTGAAATGTATTTCGTTGCAATAACAAGCACGAGTGTGTGCATGCACGCTGCGTGCATTAAAAATGAAGCACAATCTGCATAATAAAGTACATAACAAATACACCATACATCATATCATGCACCTTGCAGTTTACGTTGCATTTTATATGATGCTGAACACGCAGGAATCAACATAACGTGAACAGTATGGATTTGATCACTTTTAAGGTGTTCACTGTCAATACTTGGTGGAAAGGCATTATAATAAAAATAATAATACATTTTTAGTACTTTTTTCACATAAAATTTATTTGATCAGGACCGGTTTCGCTCATGGCGAGCATTTTCAACTGATAAGGAACACAGTGTATATTGTGTAATACAATAAGCTTAGATTAATGAATCGGATATAACAAAGGTAAAGAAACGAAAACTAACTGATCGTTTAATAAATTGCAGGATGGAATAAATTTATGTCGGTTTATTTCAAGGATTTCTAATTTATCGAGTTTTAAAGATTTATTAAGAACATGCAGGATTTTAAAGTTTTTAGTGATATCAAAAGTATGCTTATTTAGGAACAAATGGTTTCCAAATGAAGATAATTCATTCCCTTTACGTGAATAGGCTAGATGTTCTTTCACATCTGGTATTAAAAGTTCTTCCCGTTTGACCAATATAACCGGTCCTGATCAAATAAATTTTATGTGGAAAAAGTATTAAAAATGTATTATTATTTTTATAAGAATGGATTTGATTGTGAAGTGAGATTCAAATTTTAAATTATTTTAACTACAACACTGGCTAAGATATGCAGATATTTATTTGAGCAATTGAAATAAGCAAAATAAAGAAGAAGGTTATACTTCATTTCCAAAGATGGTTTACTACTATTTTGTGACCTCTACAATAAGTTTTAACAGCCGTTAACTAATTTATCTGTAAGGTGACATGAAGGATATTCTATAATTCTTTTTTACAAGATAAACAGCCGGTGTAAATGAAACTATTTTTAGAGTAGCAAACATTTTCTCAAACTGAGGATTTATACTGAAGTTTAATGATGTTATTTCAATATCAAATTTGAATCGTTTCAATTATGTACTTTGTCATAAGTTTTTTCGCCAACGACCCTGGTTTCGCCTTTCAGTATCTTCAGACATTTCAAGTGCATGAATTGAACTTGAACTGACGCGAAATAAACAGTTTGCATCGCTGAAGAGCATATTGGAATAAAAGTAAGTCACTGAGCTTAATTGTTAGTCAACTGCACGAATGAAGTGTCAGCTCAAGTTCTTTCGTGCATTTTAATTTTATGAAAATTCTGAAAGGTGAAACTTTTGGAAAATTACAAAATTCATACGATTCAATTTTATTTAAAAAATAATAAGGCACTTTTTATTCTTATTCTACATTTAGTTTATTTGATTCAGTTAAAAATCCCCGCGACAAGCAAAACTCGCCCGGATCGAAAAAAAATATCTCAACGGAATAAATACAGAAAAGATCATATTTTTATTTGTAGTATATTGCCTTTACACCGAGTGTTGACAGTGAACGTCTGAAAAGTTAATTATTATTATAGTCAAAAGGAGTTCGGAAAACTCTCTTAAGCTAAGGACGTCGAACCGTCAATTGCGAAAAAAAAAATCAGTTTTCTATTGGGGACAATTATGATGATTCTGAATAGTATAATAACTTTATTTTAGGAACCTTGCAATGTTCGTCTCATATCTTTCATATGTTTGCTACTATAAAATATCATGTCACAGTATAAAACGGTTTGAAAAGCGTTAAAAAGAAAACATATTTTTTTTAAATTAAAAAAATACGTTTCAAAAGAGTCGGTCAGCGGCGCTGATTGGCGTTTCGTTCTAAAGGCAACAAGAAATAAACAGGCTGCCCGAAAACCGTAGAAACGTGGCAAACTCGCGGTACAAAGAAAACTTTTCACTCGATGCCCCCGAGCTTCGACAGTTCGCAAGCCAATCCGAAAAACAAAAAGCAGGTTTTCAGTATCGAATGCTTTCAGGCTCTACGCCCTCGTGACAGGCATCTACGATCTACGGCTTGCGTGTTCAAATGCGATGTGCATTAATATTTTTATTTCTGTGAAAATTATTTAATATTTTTATGTTATTGATTGAATTGAGATTATCTTGAGTAAACTCCATAAAAGAGACTCAAAATACATAGCAAGAATTAAAATTTCAGCTAATTTACTTTGTTTGTTTAGCTGCATTAACTTTTTTTTTTGCCTGCAGGATTCTCTATCACCCGCCATTTTCTTCGCTTCTTCTCAGATGATCCCGGCGTTCCGTAGCTCCCCTGAGTACATCCTATGGATGGTCATCAAAGACCTTCCGGGACATTGGGATCCATCAGGTTGATAAAAGGGGCAGGCAGGATTCATCCGCAGCACATGCGCAAGCCAGGTCCATCGTTGCCATTTTATTTTGGGACGTAATAAGGGGCTTGTTTCTGCGCTTTCTTACCTCCGTGTTCCTGACAAAGCCAAACCATCGTACACTTAACATTCGCTGCAAGCATCTGTTTTCGAAGCACAGTATGAAATTTACTGGTACTGTCAATTTAGGAATACACTTTACATACGGAATAAAATAAGTAAAGACAAGCTTAACAGAAGGGTATCAATAAGATGATCTTTGGTTCATGTAGTTCAATCTACATTGGACAGACAGGCAGGTTATACCGATTGAGGCCAAAGAATATATATAAAGTCATTTAACAATAAAAAGGCAGACCCTCGATTTGAAAACTAACTCATAAAGGAATCACATAGCATTAATTTAAATTCAGTACTGTCATGTTTACATCTTTGTCGTAGAGGATCTCAGTCAGAAAAATGCATTTGGAAATTCATATATATCATCAATCCAATGACATTATTGGTGAGCAAACAAACAATTACATTTAAATAGACCTAATTTAATACAAATTTACGTTTATTTGAAAAAAAAATAAAAATAGATTTTTTTCCATTTCAAGAAACATATAAAATCAATTTGTCACAGAACTACTATATAATTCAATATAAATCATGTAAAAATATGCAAATTATTTCAAAATTTAACAAATTTGTTTACTTTTCACTTCATCATGGCCAAATTGATTACCAAAATTTGGGTATAATTAATTGTAAAAGCAAATTATCAAGTCCTAAGGAAAAGATCCTCATTATTTAATGTATAGCAACCAAGTTACAGATAGTTGTTTCTGAAAAAACCCATGGCAATCATTTCGAAGCATTTACCACTGCTGTGTAACGGCATCACCAATGTAATATTAAGTTATCATTGGCTCGATGCAAAAGAAACAACAAATTTATAAGATATACATATGTAGATATTTTTATAAAAAAAATTCCCAATGCAGATGTTTCCTCAAAACAAATAAAAATACGCCCACGTTAAATAATTTCTGATAAAATATTCCAATTGACCACAAGTCTCGGTAAAAATGTAAAATAAAATAAATGTTTTCTGTTTCTTTCTGAAAAATCTGGACGCAATATACAATAACTGGGCCTTATTTTTCATATTGCGCTTTCCAAATTGTTACACATGAAATGAAGCTTATCTTGGCCAAATAGAAATGCCAAGATCGTCTGCCAACAAGCAAACAGCTAATATTGTAAAGCCTGGAAAGGGATCGTCTGGAAGCTTCGCTTAAAACTTTTTACAAATGTAATTTGGAGCTTTCAATTGAGTCGCAGAATAGTTTTACTGACAGTTTTGCTTTCAGTAGTGTATCATATAAAAATAAATTGCATGTGTAAAAAAGTTTTCTTTTAATAATATTCTTTTTTTATTGTTGGTCATAACTTATCACTCATTAGAGGACATTTGTGTAAGTCTAGTATCTCCAAGATTGACAGAAGTGATATCTATAAGATGTCTTGTGGCTCGTGCAATGCGACATATATAGGACAGTCAGACAGTGGTATATCGACTTGAGCTTAAAGAACATAAAATATTACAGAAAAATGAGAGACTCACAATTTTCAAACGCAAAATACATTGTTATTTATTCATCGTGTTATATTGGAGTTCTACCAAGTAAATCCCAGTTCAATCAATCAAACAATGATTAAAATCATATTTTAGATAAATAAACTTTTACTGTCAATCGATAGATTAAGTTTTAAATGATTTTTATTCAAAAGAGAATATCAAAAATTGTAAGATACTATGACCCTGTTTAGTATGATACTTGGAGATTACTCGACATCTCAACTACTGGAATATCAAGTCGTAAAATTTAAGAAAGTTTTAGATTTACCAAAATATATATAATTAATTCAAATTTGAGTATATAAATAAATAAGCTAACGGTATAGATTTTGTCTCAACAGCTACTTTACCTTAAATATCTATCTTAATACTAGTGATACGATGTTTAAACTTTTGATATTCTTAAATCATAGTTTTTTACACTTTTCGCAGAGAAAAAATATGACATTTATTGGCTAGTTGCGCCGTAATCGATTGAAAAAGAGAATAAATCGGAATTTTTCAGTCTAATTGTCGATGTTAGAAATCGCTGGGAAGCGCTAACATTAAATTCCACGCCCATAAGCGATTAGAGAACGTGACCATAGCGAGTCATAGATAACATGGACGGAGAGTTTTATATCTGGCAACAATAAAAGGCGATAAGCAATAAGATAAGAGATAAGGTAATGTGACTTCGTGAATGGTTATTGGCTTGTTAGTCACCGGCTCCATTGTAAGTCCGGCATAGCCGTTGGAGTGGAAACGTCGTCGTTTTCATGCGTGACTTAAATATGAATAATTATAGGAAAAATAGGGATTTTAATGTTTTTTTTTTCAGAAATATGTATAAATATACGTCAAAGCATAATCAATCATTTTTTATTGCAGTCTATGCCAAAAAGGCCAAAACACTGGGGTCTTTTTTTACCCCCTTTCGGCCTGAGAGTCATTTTTCAAGGATAGTCCTACGGAGGTCAATTTCGTTAAAACATTTATTTCAATTTATAGAACATATATTTCAACAAAAATAGAAAATTAAACGTCTCAAATTTTAGTATATGTTTAGTTTTGTTCAATACTAGTATTACTCGAGTAATTTTCCGAATACTCGAACAACGAGTACATGAAAAATGGACGAGTATTCGATACTCGAATTGGAGTCTCTAGTGGTAGTGTAAAGGTCTTTACAGCGTTAATTGGATGACGGGTTATTAATACCCTGTTTTCGCCACTATACACAAGTAACCCTTAATTATTTACGTTATTAAAAAATGGATATATCATTATCTCGTTTAGCAAGAGTAAAAATCTAATAAATTTTATAATATAATTACAACGCTGTAACATAAGGATTTTGACGCCATTTTTGTAATTAAAATATACAGACACGCCGCCGTTATTCAAACATATTTGATGCGGGGTAAAAACCAAACATAATTTGTCTACACGCGGCAAAACATGTTGTGGCCAAACTTTTGATTACAATTTCTGAAACAGATGCCTCTGGAATTAATCTGTCTCGAAAATCGTATAAAGTTTGACCGCGCGAGAACATCTGCTGGATGCAATCTCGACTCATGCACATTAACATCTGTACAAAACTGTCAGTGGGCTTTGACCGCGTTTCAAAATAGGTGTGTGAAAGACTGTAACAATAATTTACAACCACCGATGCTTCAAAAATATAATCGTTTAACCCTCGAAAGACGGTCCCGGAAAACTAAATTGAGATCCGAATAATTAATCAAAATAACATCCAAAGTGTTTTGGCTTTATTTATTAGCATAGATTGCTTTAAAAAAATGTTATATTATGCTTTTGCGTATCTTTATCGTTCTAAAAATATATATATACTAGTATTGCTACCCGGCGTCGCTAGGACTAAGCGAATAATGTCTTCGCCGATAAAAATTCAAACATATTTTCTTTCATATTCATTTTTATGGCAATTTTATGACCAACAATGCAAAAGGGAATTACAGACATACATACATACGCCGTTTCGGTTTTATATATATATAAAAATTGATAATTTTCTATAATTATTCATATTTTAAGTCACGCATGAATGAGACAACCTGATCGTGCTCTTGTTTATTCTAGACTGGCGATATCAAAACTGTACACGCGACTTCTTATCTACACCTGTTATTGTAAAAAGCATTTATTTGCTTTGGAATGTTCGTTGAAAGAGGCAAGTTCGAGATAAGATAACGTTATCCTTTCGCATATGGGCAGTAAATTTTGAATCCAAACAATTTGTAGCCATGTTACAAAAGGTTTTCGGCCAATAATAATCCGACTTATTTTTCTTTTTATTTAATTGCGACAAAATTAGTCGATAAAACTCATATTTTTATCACTATCACTAATATTAAAACAGATATGTAAGATAAACTGGCATTGGTGGTAAACTGTCTTACCCACCGTGACATAAATGATAATTGGTATTTATTTATTGGAAAAAATTAAAATATAATACATGACATTACAGCTGACACCAATGTGCCATGAATTTGACAAGTAGAATATTAATCCAGAAACATATTAATAACGTAAAAATAAAAAATAAATCAGAAACAAAGCACCAAGTTCACTGCCAAAGATGTCCACCTCAACAGGCAGTGCATTTATCAACCGAACAGCCTTTGCGACTGGCAAAACATTTTCTGACAAAAAAAAATGACTGGCCTTGGCTACGACTACGTAGGTGAAAGCCGAGCGCATGCAAGCTTAAAGTCTTAAGGATTGCAAGGTTATTAACTCAGCGCCGAAGAAGAAGAGAAAAATGTTTCAATATTGAAATCGATCATCGAGCTTAAACAAAAGCAGATGAAAAACGGTGATGGATTGATATTAGTTGGTTCATTATGAACAGAATAGAAGATGTATTATGTAATTTTCCTACACAAGTATATATAGATAAGTAAATATATGTTTTAATTAACATAGTTCGAAGAAGTGACGGTGGCGTAAGCCGAAATAGCTATCAGCCATATATCATATAATTTCTGTAGAACTAAAATTCATTACTATTTTTTTACCGTGCTAAAAATTATTATCCTAACGCTCTTAAAAAATACATCCTTTAATATTAAGCTGCTTTTATTTGAGATCTATTTTGGGAAGCATCATAGGCTTAAAAATAATGCGCAAAATAAAAACGCCGTTTATTTATTAACAATAATAATATTTCATCTCAGCATAAAATCGCAGTTACCCGTATTTTATGCTAGATATTCCTGAGAGTGAGCTTAATTTCAAAAGCCCTAAGTAGCAGGCATTTGGAGCTTCCAACTTAGTAAGACAGAATCTCAATATTAATTATTTATCAAAACCCTCGCTTCACATCAAGATTTAATTATTTACAAGACTTTGCAGGTGAGCTTGCGTAACTAATTAAAATTTGTTTTACATGTAAATCATATTGAATGTTAATTTGATTATTTATGTACACCTATGTAATAAAATTATGCACACATTTTAAAGTATTTGATAGCCATTGAAATAACTTTTACTAGTGTGCAAAATTTTCAATCTATCTAGATATAAGAATACCGTGTACGTTAGCAACGCAGAGAATATGGATTCGTAATGAAGTTTTATATCAGCATAATGTTTGGAGAACTCAACTGCCCAATTTATCTGTTTTGGAGAGAGAGCAAGAGTTGAAAGACCAGGACTAAAAAAAGATCGAGTGGTACACTCTGACTTCTATAACAGTTCACTCGAGTGTGCGGCAGCCATTTATACTAAATAAATGTTATCCCTCTGTTATAAGAATCCATCTACCTTACTTAGCCCACGCGTTGAGTCTATATCAGTGGTTCTCATGTGCGGCCACCAGCAGCTTTATATTAAATATTGATAATGAAAACAAATATGGTCTTACAAGTTAATTTATCAATAAATACTATTAAAATTAAATATTTCTTGTGTAATTAATACCAATAGTAAATTGACATGCATGGTTAGGTCTATTTGATAAATCATGAACACAAAAGATTCAAATTAGAATTTTTGGAATTTTGTACTTTTCCATGAGTTTTGTCGCTAACGACCCGGGTTTCGCCTTTCGGCATCTTCAGGCATTCCAAGTGCACGGATGTACTTGAACTGACAAGAACTGCTGAAGATGTCGAAAGGCGAAACCGGGTCGTTAGCGACAAACTCATGAAAGTACAAAATCAAAAATTTAATTTGATATTGAAATTCCATCAAGCACCCTCAGTCGAAATACTTAATTACAAAAGATTCAAAATAAAAATTTGGTGCGGCCACCAGACAATTTTACGTGAGAACCACTGGTCTATATCAAATAAGGAAATTAAAAAAAAATCGCACTCTGGCAATCAAGCACATGTGTAGGTATATATTAATTGAGAATGAATAACACTTCTCATTACCTATAGCATCTAAAGTGGTGAGCCAGTATATAATTATAATTAAAAAATCACCCTAGTGGGTAGGTATAAAAGATAATTTTATCTTCAATACATTTTTTTCCAGTATGTTTGTCGATGGGAAAAAGCTGACAAATTATTCGGGCATTTGACGCATTGAGCTTTAAGCGCTTGGTCATCTTTTCATTCTTGTTAAAAAGCTCTGTGTTTTTGTTTTATAAAATGTAAAATGTGTTTTCTACACGTTTTTTTATATCAAATTATTTATTCTCCACACGTAGAGAAAATTATGAAAAATTATTGTACAAAAGTTTGGTTTAACAGCTGGAATGAGAAAACGAGTAGAATAACAATAATTATGATACAATATACACAATCAACCAAGGGATGTAAAATTTCCACTGACCATTTTCACAGAAACTCGCCATACAAGTATACCTTAGTTCATATAAAGAGAATGATGACTAGATAATTTTTCTAATCATTAAATAAATTGGCAAATTATGGATATATATTATAAGGACGCTTAATTTTGAAATGTAAATAAAACAAGTTGTTTGTGAGATTTCGACTAAATTTTAATTTCATTTGTAAGTATATTTTACGGCATTAAATATGGAATATAGCATCAAATGTCTGCCAATATCCATTCATTATAAAATGGGCCATGTCGCTAAAGTTGACTTTTTTGACAAATTTGGGTAAACTTCCAACTGCTCCAGAGCCCAATCAGGCGTTGTCTGTGGTCGTTTACCTGAAGTTCCTTGGTGAGTTGGATTTTATACGGGTGCAGACATAAGGCCCGATTCAAAATTCGCCAAGTTGAAGTCGCAGAAAAGCCAAGTTCTTGTGAACAACGAGAAATAAGCTGCCTTGGGTTTTCCTGTACACTTTCACACACAGCAGCAATGTTTTCACCAGATATTGTATTTTGATGACGTACAGGTAGGTGTTGGCCGATTATTTACCAAACTGGTTGACTCAAATTTGGCCACTAAACAATGAATAATCTACTCAGCAGGACAAAGTAACATATTTTGAGCGTCCCTATTGAAATACCCTTTACATATGGTCACGGGACAGAATTTTTGTAAAGATTTATGAAAAACTAGTATTGCTACCCGGCGTCGCTCGGACTAAGCGACCAATAATTATTTAATGTTATATCATTCGACATAATTATATCACAAAATCTAACATCCAAAATAGAGTTAAAATAAAATCACAAATATTATTTAATTTGATGACAGCCCCATTCTCGCTCATTTAAATGTCCAAATTCAGGGAAAAAATCTAATTTTCTGTCAAAGAAATGTCAAATAATACCTTCAGGTAAATAATAAACATTATTATTAATACTAAAAGTCGGGAAAAGTTCAGTAGAAGACTAATTTATTACATTTTGACTAAATGTCTTCGCCGATAAAAATTCAAACATATTTTCTTTCATATTTTATATATAAGATAAGCACATTAAATGAAATGATTGTAAGGCTTACGACTTCTTTTGAAATTTTTCGTCTTTAGTTTTTAAATTTATTATAATAGAATATCCTAAAGAATACTTCGCAATAAGTATGAAATCGAGTTATTTTAATTTTCAGGAGAAAAAAATGCAACCACAAACTACACAAATAATAATATTATACAGATAGAGACCCTCACATAAGTTTATTATTTGTTTAAAAATAAAAGAATAATTTTATTATAGGCTAATATTTTTTTTCAGAACTCATACAATAATCAGTAATATTCTTCAGATTTAAACATTTTATAATAATCCACAAGAACTCATAGAGTAAAGTTAAAACATAAAATTATAAGCCAGTGTGTATAATTTTTTTGAGCTTAGCTCGAGAGGATTGTGGATTCTGTCCCGTGACCATATATCTATAATTTACCAATAAAATTTACTAATTTAATATGGCATGTATTTAATGGGTCAGTAACTAATTCAAGTTTTGGTCAGTTAAATAAATGGTCAGTTAAAAATCATTATGGTCAGCTAATATTATAAACGGTCAGTTGTTATTGCATCAGTGTGAATGTGGTCAGTTACTAAATAAAAAGGTCAGTTATATATTTTAATGGTTAGTTATTTATTAAAAAAGGTGAGTATTTAATTTAAATGTTGTTATTTAAAAAAAAAATGATAAGTTTTAGTTTGACAGCTTGTGAATTTTATCAAATATGGTCGTGATAGCAAATTTATGACATTTTCTTTTTATTTTAACTGACCATTTTTTTTTTAACTGACCGTTTTAAGTATTTATAACTGACCATTTATCGAATTAGAAACTGACCAAATAATTAGTAGTCATTTAATATTTATCTACATGTATTTTATCGCTTGAACTGCACACAAAAATCTCATCGTCAATTTCGTCGGTTGAGATATCAATCCAAAAACACTATAAATATAATCAATTAATTTTTCAATTTGTTATTTAATAATAAATGTGTTTTTTTTTCTCAGCTTTTCTAGATGATCAGATCTTGACAATTTTTTTAGTTACCGAAGCCGTCTTAGCTTTTATCTTAAATCCTTACTCGTAATATTGATTAACTAAATAGATGATGGGATCTGTTATTCTGATGAATTGTTTCATTCTCTACATTGCTCCATATTAAAAAGGTAAATCGTTTGAAAAATATGTTCCGTAAATAAAAGATTGTCTTCGGTCTTATACTCAATGTAATGTTTTTTTTCTTTTCAACTGGTACTGAAAACGGAACAAAAGAAGACAGTAAGTCTCATTCTTTATTAAACCAATCTTTCATTTCTCACCCTCTCTGAAAACAGAGATCGAGTGCCTTATTCTTAAATCGATTTCGTTACGTAAACTTCAGTTGAGCAGTTCGATAATTTTACTTTTGCACTCAAATGACTTGTTCGACGCATGCATATTGAATGTTTTGCTTTACATTTGCGAGTCATGGCACATTACAAAAGAACAGGGTCACCGTATACTATGTTTGGAAAACAGATTTTTGCGGCGAATATTTGTCGGGAATACAGAGGTAAAAGAGACACCAGCGCCTTATTGTGTCCGAAAATAAAAAAAAGAATAAGGAATGGATATGAAGAAAGAAATACAACTCAAATATCATAAAAATAATACAAAATTGTTAGTACTTATTCCACATTGAATCTATTAGTTCAAGACCAGTTTCGCTCATGGCTGAGCATTATCAACTGATAAGAAATACAAAGATGCAGCGATATTTATACAAAATTTAAGCAAGAATTACAAGGTATTGCAAACAATTTGCATTACAACTAAACAAATAAATAAAAACAAAATTGACTATAAATAAACTGTTAACCTATTAGCAATACAAGCTACTTCATCAAAAATCGATTGATCATTAACAATGGATACATCACAAGTTAGTACATTTAATAAATAGGGAATAATTTTCTATAATCTGTAATAGTCAGCAAAGTCGGGAAAAAATACTCTTCCAGTCCAACGATCAAAAGCGATATCTGCAAGTAAATTAACGAAACCGGTCTTGATGTCATCAATTCAATTTGTTTGGGGGACTACAAAATACCCCAGTGGTATGGCTTTATTGGCATAGGTTGCATTAAAAAAATGTTATATTATGCTTTATCGTATCTTTATACATCATTCTAATATATATATATTTGGGTGAACAAGTTGGTTCTCCCACCACCCTTCCGTTATGTGTGTTCAGCCGTTTTTCACAGCCGCCTTCCAAAACGCTATACGATCAAGAAAAGAAATGAATTTACTCCTCACTTACTTGGCCCGAGACAGAGCTGCACGGGACTGATCTTTTAACCATGCACTAAGGTGCTTAAAGAGTATGTAAATTGATAGTTTTCCTAAAATTGTTCATATTTTAATTCGTGAATGAACAGACAAGCAGATCGTATTGATGTTCAAGACAGGCTGGCGTATTCAAAACTGTTTGCGTGAGCGCTTATCTACGTATTTTAATGTAAAAAGCATCCATTTTATTTAAAACGTAGGTACATTTGATCGAGGCGTGTTTGAGATAAGATAACGTTATCTCATCGCGTATGGGCAGTGAAGTTTGAATCTTGACAAATGGTAGCGACAGTATAAATGGTTTTTGGTCAATAATAATACAACTTATTTTCTTTTTTATTTAATTGCGACTAAACTAGTCAATAAAAATCATATATTTTTACTGCAAAAGGTGAAAAAAAACAATGATTCAAGAACACCAAAAGTTTACAGACTGTATCACTAATATTAAGATAGATATTTGAGATAAGGTGGTAAACTGTCTTACCCACTGGGACGGAAATGTTAAAAGTGAACTTTAAATATTATCAACTCTCATGAATCGTGTCTCACGTGTGTGTACCATAGTCCAAACGGCGTTTGAGCACGGCTTTCTGCGGGTCGTTACTTATTCATACCGTACAAAATTCACAAGGATTCCCCGGGGGTTTACCTGGATAAATGGATTTGTCAATCCAGGTGAATTGCAACTTTTTCACAACTCAAGCGCGAGGACTTAATGTGGTTTTATTTTCGGCCCGCCATTGTTTTCGAACTCGCTAAATTTTGATGATATCTTTCTGGTGTATGAATATATTAATCCACCGAGCACGTGTATTAAATAAACATTATTCAAAGTGTTCCCGCAACTTATCTGGACCAGTCGTGCGGAACCATTACAAGCAGAGAATACGAATAAAAAAATTACAATTAAATCTGTATGTTAAGCTGAATAGAAATACCGAAACAACATAACTTTCGATTTAAAAAATTCGTCATCTTTTGTTCACATGACTTATTGTGATGCTTTTTAATAATACATACCTTTTAAGGTTGTGAGTTCAAGTACAGTAAAACCTCGATTCTACGTTTTTCAATGGACCGCGAAAACCAAACGATAAATGCGGGAAACAGTGAATGCGGTAAAGCTAAAATAAAAAAGTTAAACTTTTAAGAAAGTTATATAATGATTTGACTTTTTATCAAACCTATAACATTCATTTTCAAGTGCGGAATAACAAGTTTGCTTCATTGCAGTTTGGCACTTCAATAAAAAACGAAGACCCTTCAAACTCGCATATTTTTCTAACAACAGATTCATCTTTCTTGAAGGCCTATAACACTTCTGAAAATATCATAACATGTTCTTTATTGCGTTCTTCGCCATCTTCTTCTTCACTTTTAGTTGAAGTTCGTTTAGTTGAAGTTTCTTGTTCTTATGGGTGTTTGCCCGGGACTACAGAAAATGAACGAACCGCGCGGGAAAACGGTTGATGCGAAAACGTTTAACCGTGATTTCACTGTACATTCGAGTACTTGAAATACATAATGATGCCGAAAAGCGAAAACCAGGTCGTCAGGGACAAAACTTACGGAAAAGTACAAAATTCAAACGATTCAAATTTGACCTATTAAGGTATTTATTGTCAAATCTAGGTGGAAACGAATTATTTTAATAAATAGAACACATCACTAGGTTCTATTTCCACATAATTTTTGGTACAGATCAGGACCGGCTCCGCTCATCTGATTCAACTTCATAATTCACTGATTCAACTGGTCAATTGAATCAGCTTATAATTCTCGCGATGAGCGAAACCAGTACTGGTATTTATCTGTATTTACGTGGAAATAGAACCTTAAAATGTTTTTTATTTAATATAATACCACTGCAGTTGATCATGTAAAAAATATTATTTTTGTATTGATGGTGAAAAGCTAACCATTTTTTCTTTTACAGTTCATTTTTTTTCCTTTACTACCTTATAAAAGAAGGTTTAAAGGCAGTTCTCTTAGAAAAGGCTGCTGAATTAAGTTATACATAGCTGACAAGGTTTTAAAAAAACCTTAAACACACAAGTTTGACTTGTATAAAATGGTGTATGTATCCTGACAAAATGGTTCGTAATTTCATTCATTTATATTCAGGGAATATGAAACAAAATACAAACGAAATCCATTTCATTGAAAAAAAAGCGACCGTTCAATTTATTTAAATCTAATTTGATATTTCCCAATGAGCAGTACAAAAAAATGTCTCAAAACGTTCAGCCTTTTTTCATGTAAACATTTCATTTGCAATTAAATTGTGTATTTATTTAGATTGGGCTTTAATAAACTGTATTTACAGAATTTATATATAAGTTTAATATTCTACACAATTTCAACTCAAAAAATAATATTGTTTTACTTCATTTTTGAATACTTATGTGTTTAATTGAGAATTTCCACAGATGCAAATTCAAGATCAAATAACAATCCTTTTATGTTTGTACTTTTTGCCGGGTTTTGCCTTTCGGCATATTCAAGTAATTCAGGTAAGCAAAAGCATCAAAATACATTGGTCCATAGCAAAGTTAACGGCAAAACCATTTAAAAAATATACATAAACTGGCAGTGAAATCCACACGACAATTTTCATTTATAAATAACGAGTATTACTCGAGTATTCTTCAAAATACTCGAGTATCGAGTAATTGAAAAATGGGCGAGTGTTCTCGAGTATCGAGTATTCGATACTCGAAATGGAGTCTCTAATTGACAGTGAACCTTAAAATTTTATTTTTCTTGTGAGAATATTTTTATACCCATGATTTTCTTTTCAATTTGTTGTTTGTATAACTGTGAACGTACATCGTTTATCCGTCTATAAGTTTCTCTAGAGGTATTCTGTCACATGATATAGCACTATTGGTTGCAGTAAATTATCGAACGCCGCTATTGCAACGTGATTCATTTTCCAAAGTGAATAGACGTCACTGTATGTGCTGATGGGATGAGAGCATCCAGCCCCATTATTTTGGGCTCATTAGTGGATATTATGGACGAACAACATTGTAATCAGTGCGGCAAAGCTATTAACGTGTAATTAATCTCAGATCGTTAATGGTTCATTGATAACTGGAAAGACACAAACAAACGTAGCTAATTCACTAACGTTATAAATTACATAACGTAATCTTATATATAAAACCGAAACGGGGGATGTATGTCTGTAATTCCCTTTTGCATTGTTGTTGCAAGTTCAAACAAACGAATTGATTTCGCTCGCGAAAGTTTCGACGGTAAGTTTGTTTCGTTATCAATGTGTGTGTAGAGACTCCAATTACTCGAGTATCGAGTAGTACATGTATAAAACCGAAACGGCGTATGTATGTCTGTGGGTCTGTAATTCCCTTTTGCATTGTTTGTCATTATGTTGCCATAAAAACGAATATGAAAGAAAATATGTTTGAATTTTTATCGGCGAAGACATTTAGTCAAAATGCAATAAATTAGTCTTCTACTGAACTTTTCCCGGCATTTATTATTAATAATAATGTTTATTATTTACGGGAAGGTATTATTTGACATTTCTTTGACAGCAAATTAGATTTTTTCCTTGAATTTGGACATTTTAATGGGCGAGAATGGGGCGGGGCTGTCATCAAATTAAATAAAGTTTGTGATTTTATTTTAACTCTATTTTGGATGATATATTTTGTGATATAATTATGTCGAATGATATAACATTAAATAATTATTGGTCGCTTAGTCTGAGCGACGCCGGGTAGCAATACTAGTCATATATAAGCTTATCAATACTGCGACTAATGTGAAGGCACTTTTACCACAGTCAAAGTGGTAACTTTAATAAAACATATATGGAACTGAATAAGGTTTCATTGTCATATGAATGGAAAAAGATTCATACAAAGAAAACAACAAGGATCAATATTTGTAAAACTTGTATTTGTATTCCAGTGGCAAAAGCCCCTGACGTTATTAAACGTGAGATCTGTGAAGCTGTCATAACAACTCAAGCCGTGTTAAAGTCGTTTTGAAACCAAAAAATGTAATAATATAAATGTCACGATGAAAAAAATGACATGGTAAAACTGTGGGTTTTGCTAAAATTTATGTGTTCCTTGCCACTACAGAAAGAACAAAAAATTATCGAAAAGTGCGACAAGTTTTAAATTGACTAATATGTCTACCCGGCGTCGCGCGGACTAAGCGACCAATAATTATGTAATGTTATATCATTTAAGCGACATAATTATATCACATAAAATCTAACATCCAAAATAGATTTAAATTAAAATCACAAACTTTATTTAATTTGATGACAGCCCATTAAAATGTTCAAATTCAAGGAAAAAATCTAATTTGCTGTCAAAGAAATTTCAAATAATACCTTCACGTAAATAATAAACATTATTATATTAATAAAAGCCGGGAAAAGTTTAGTAGAAGACTAATTTATTACATTTTGACTAAATGTCTTTGCCGTTAAAAATTCAAACATATTTTCTTTCATATTCGTTTTTATGGCAACTTAATGACCAACAATGCAAAAGGGAATTACATACCCACAGACATACATACGCCGTTCCGGTTTTATATATAAGATTAAATTTGTGTGCATAAATGTTTGTATGATAGATAGGCCTTTTTTATTTCATTAAAACAATGATTTAAACTTCAAAAAAATAATAAAGAGAATTAAACGTCTCAAAATTTGAAATTGGTTCGAAGTTTTGTATTTTATTTTGACTCTTATCATCATAAAATTTTTCATTGATAAGATACATAAGTCAGCAGGCCCCAAAGCAAAAGTAACAAAAATCTCGCATTGCATAGTCAACGAGAATCGAGTACTTGAAAAATGGACGAGTATTCTCGAGTATCGAGTATTTGATACTTGAATTAGAGTCTCTAGTAACGTGTCATTTTAAAAGACACAACATGCAAGCCGGGGAGCAACCTTAGTCAACCACTTAAGTACCGAGCAAAATGGTCGAATTGATCATATCTAACGACTCTTAAGAGATCCTTTTTTCAACAAGATTGACTCAAGACAGAAGAACCAGATATTTTATAGATACAGTGTATAGATATCACTAGCTATGAAAAGAAAAATATCATGATCTTTCATACACGAAGTTTTTTTTAAAAATATATTTTGCAATATTTGCGACGGTATTCTTGACGTCCGTACGCAGCGGTTTTCAGTGGTCTTACGGTACTGAAGAGGTTAAATTGTCATTATTTATACCTATAACAGTAAATAATGGTATCGTGCTTGGGAACATGTACATGGTAATTGTGGTACTATTTTCACTTTCTTTTTATAAATTGCAATGGTTAAACTGACTACTGTATGGATGAGCAAGTGCTACGGAGCGTAGCGAGAGTGATAAGCTTGCCAATGGTTCTTTCCAAGCCCAATCCTTAAAGATAAAGATAAGTCACATATTGTTTTTTAAAATCACAAAACTGTCGTAGATGCTAGAACTTAGCCTTAAATTGGATCAAAGTACGTTTTGTTTAAATTTATATAGTCAACTAATTATTTGGTCAGTAAATATGAACGAAATGGTCAGTAACAAAATTAATACAATGACGGTCAGTAATTAATTAATTGTGGACAGTATATTATTATAAAATGGTAATTTTTTGTAAAAAGGCTTATCATTTATCTTTAAACATATTGTAATTAGTAGTTGGAAGACGATTTGGTTGGTTTAGTTAAGGCTTGGGATAAGTAATAATTTAAAACTTAAAAAAATTGTAAGCCTTAGACTTGATCAAAAACATGCTTCTTACACAAGCTGACAAACTTAAACTAAACATTTATTTAATATGGCTGACCATTTATTCTAAATACTAACCGTTATACATAAATTACCTACCGTTTTATCGAAAACTGACTGAATTCATACTGATTCAATGGATACTGACCGTTTACATAAATTACCGACAGTTTCATTTGAAAACTGTCTACATTCATACTAATTCAATGGGTACTGACCGTTTATAATATTTACTGACCATTTTGTCATATTACTGACAATTTATTTGATTTACTAACCAAAACTTTTATTAGATACTGACCCATTAAATACATGCAATGTTTATATACGTATATGGCTCTAACCATAGTGTTAGATCATATAAATACACTTAGATAATAATTCTGTTGCGTACTATTTATGATCAAGCTTGCATTGAAAACACTTGCACATAATGGTGAAACTTCGTACTGCATTAAAGCGTAGAGATTGTGCCGCTCAGTACAATGCAAGTCAATTTTGCTAGGATTATGGGAAACATGTGCCTGCGCGAATTTCCCACCAGGTATTGTTATAGTTTTCCGATCGATACATGCTCCCGCCTGTGCTTCGAAAGCCAACAATAAAGCACAACAAAGCTTACTACCTGGTTATTAGCTTGATTCAAAATATTAACAAAGTGATCACATCAGTATTTTGAACAAAACTTTTAAATACAAAGTGACAAGCAGATTTTGTTAAACAACTTCTGTTGAAATAAACTACATTCAAAGTCGATATGTTCGTTATTAAGAGTGGAAATTATTGACAAGAAAATACATTCCACGAAAGCTTAGCTTTTTGAGCGCACGAATTAACTTAAACTGGCGTTCAGTGAATAGTTTTCATCGCTTATATATAAGAATAAAAGTAGATCACTAAGTTAAATTGCTATTAATAGCGAATAAATATGAAATAGCAAAAATTTGGGTTTCAATGTATTAAGGGGTGTCCCCCGAGTGACGGCTGGTTTTTTTGGGATTTTATTTTGACGAACCTTATCAACGTAGAAATTTGAAAATTTTACCATATGTTTATTGACATTTTAACAGTAAGTCAAAATATTTTCAGACTGAAATCTTCATCACAATGTGTGGTGCACCACCCCAAACGCACCATGTCGAAAAAACGGCCTCCATCCGACCGGCTTATCGGAAATGAAAAAATCTAACGGCGTTTTAATCTATAAAACTGTAAAAATCGTCTTGCATATCAAGTGCACGAATGAACTTAAACTGACGCGTAGCTATCACAATTTGGATGAATAAGTGTTTTTTTGATGTCAATGCGATTCTGTGAATTGGATAACTAATTGCATGTGTGAATTACATTTTCAGATATTTTAAATGATACATCGTTGATAAAAAAATAATAAAAACATAAAATTCATTGGATCAGGACCGGTTTCGCTCATGGCGAGCATTGCCAACTGCTAAGAAATACAATGAAACAGTGATATTTATACAAAAGTTAAGTAAGAAAACCAAGGTATGACAAACAATTAGTAGTTTATTTTTCTTGTATTTTGCTTCAATTTATTTGCTAAGTTGTAATACCAATTGTTTGTCATACCTTGTTTTTCTTACTTAACTTTTGTATAAATATCACTCGAATAGAATAAAAAGAATATAAATATCGGAAAGGAAAATAACAATGTATTTTAATTCTACATAAATTTGTAGAACTAAAATACATTGTTATTTTTCTTTTACCTACAATCAATAGTATAAATATCACAAATATTCATGGAATCATGCATTAAGATACACATATATATATAATAATAGTATCAACAAAGCCTATTGATAAACGTAATCTAATGATTGAATTGGAATTTACTTGGTAAAACTAGGAAAAAATATATAACATAAACAAAATGCGAGCATTGTCAACTGATCAGTTGACAATGTTCGCCATGAGTGAAACCAGTCCTGATCCAATAAATTTTATGTGGAAAAGTACTAAAAATGTTTTATTATTTTTACTATAATGCCATTCCACCGAGTATTGACAGAGAAAACCTTAAATGTGATACATCGTTAAGATTAAATTATCAGCTCATAGTATGGAAATGCCTACTTATTTAATAGATGGGTTTTATTCTACTTATTATTGAAGAATTGGTTTATTTCAATTGCATTTTTTTTTAAATTTGTTAAAGATAAAGAAAAGCAAAGCCCATGTCGTTAGCGACAAAATTCATAATAAAGAACAAAATTTGAACGGTTCAAATTTATGTATAAAAATGTGTAAACTTATATTGCAGTCTACCATAAACCGAAAGGGCACTTTTCTCTTTTCATTCGTGAGAATTCGCTAAATAAACGAGAGATGCTGCAGAAATAAAAGCTATTCTTTTTTATAGACCTTTAAACAATGTCTCGAGTGTTGCATTCTGAGTCTCGTATATTAAATCTGCAGTCCGTTGAATTCACATTTCAGTGCTGCAACGTATCAATAATGAAATGAGCTCGATTCTTATTTGATCAATCAATCCACACGATCAAATCAATCCTAACTTAAGTCAAATTTCTCAATTGTAGTGAGTTTTAAAAGATTATAAATTTTTTCGTGTAAGTCATAAAATGACGTAAAAATTAATGTTTCATTAGAAATTGACCGCAAGTGAGGGCGCCATTATCACGCGAGTGATATGAGTGAAAAACCGAAACAAAATTAATAATTTAACTTAAACATTTTAATTTTTAATATATACAGCAAGCTCTTGACTTACGCGATTGATTGTTTGCAAAGGATTTCGTGTGATTTGAGAAAATCTTAAAAAAAATCATTTTTTTTATATTACATATATGTGCTAATTTCAAAAGATAAAATGGATGTATATACAATGACTAAAGACAACATGACAGGAAAATATTATTTATTCAGGTACATGATATCAACATACATACATATATTTATGTGTTGAATATCACTCCGTGCATCACTAATATTTTTAACAGCTTTATAAATCTTGTGCTTTTTCCAATATTTTATTAACGGTTTACCGTTATGTCTAAATCAAAAGCTCTATTTGCTAGATTAAATATAATTCGTAAGTCATACTTTTTAGATGTTTGGATTACACTTTGATCCGATTAATTGAATAATAAAGGCTGTATGAGAAGTGTGAGAGAAGGAATATTATGTACATACATACATATATATAATATTAAGTAAAATATATTTTTTTAAGTCGTTTTAGTCATGAAATCACGTATGTAAGTCTAAATCGCGTCAGTCCGAAATCGCGTAAGTCAAAATTGAGTCATAAGACAACTTACTTAAAAAAAAAATTCTTCCAGATTCAACTGATTCTAAATGTAAGTGATACTGATACCAGAAAAAAATAATTCATTTTTATATAAACCACTACCTAGCGTCATCGCTAAGTGGTAAAACCTGCATTCAAGAGCTTTAATCTTCGAGTGCACTCTTTCAAGATCTTATTTTTCAATTGACTACTATACAAAAGGTAAGTCGGCTTCGTGGCCGTTTGTGGTTGGCGTTGGTTGCAGCCCTCACGAACTTACGGTTCAGTCCTGGTAGATTCATTTTTAATTGAATATCGAAGATATACGTGCTATATAAAATTACATCCCACACCTATTCTATCTCAGAATAGAATGCAGCAAGAGGTTAGATTATTACCACTATTCCTATCCATTTATCCCTACTCTCTTTGGAAAAGAGATGTTCAGAGCAACTGAGTAACAAGACGTTATCAAAGAAAACCTTCTGTGAATAATTCTTTGTGTATTTATTTATTTTCATGCACGTATATGCAATATATTAACATAAGAAAATCATGAATTATAAGTATGTTACTTTTGCAATGTGAAAAAAGAAAGAAATTTTAAGAAAAGAAGAAAGAAAGAAAGAGAAAAAATCATTTGAATTTGCCAAAGAAGTCAACCGAGTGAGTTCTAACAAAATCTACTATAATATATACACAGTTTGAGCTCATTCACGTCCACGTAGTATATTCGTTGATATCCGTAGCAAAATCATTTGAAATCGTTAAAGCTCTTCGTAGAGGGATCCCCATTGACAGCCAGGTCCTACTCCGAGATAAACTTCATTAGAAGTTTATATGAATAGGCATGGTTAAAAAAGTTCACACCTATGTGTGATATTTTCATTCGTTGCTACACATCCTTATTAATGGCCGTTGAATTTCATTTTGTTTTTCCGGCAGATTTTCCGGATATTCAGTTTATTCATTAACCTAATATATAAAAATCAATATTTGTTTGTTTGTTCGTACTCTATGCGATGCCATACGGTTAATCCGAATGCAATGAATATTTGGTAATTCGTTGTGTAGACACCCGGAAAGT
The DNA here is from genome assembly GCA_028554975.1 of Himalopsyche kuldschensis. Lineage (NCBI taxonomy): Eukaryota > Metazoa > Arthropoda > Insecta > Trichoptera > Rhyacophilidae > Himalopsyche > Himalopsyche kuldschensis. The sequence continues at coordinate 8,944,449 of JAHFWI010000005.1, forward strand.
TTCTTTCGTTCCCAAATCGTTCATCCGATTGCTATAAAGCTGAGGTGAATTGTTGTGTAGACGCCTAAAAATGTTTTTTAATTACCTATATATATTAAAATGGATGTTTTTTTGTCGCGTATGCGATCCTTTACCGTGCACCCGATTGCGATAAAACTTTGGTGATATTTTGTGTAGACGCCAACAAAAATTTCTTAATTATCTATCTACATATATGTATGTACGTATAAAAATTAATGATTGTTTGTATGTTTCGTAACGTTCATCCGATTGCGATAAAGCTTTGATAATTTGTTGTGTGGATATCCTCAAAGTTTATAAATCAGTACAGCCATCAAATACAGCCATACACAATTGAAGCACTTTTTTTTTAGTAGCATTGCAGCGCTTGCCGGATACCGGCTAGTATGTATTAAATAGTACCTCTCTTTATACCTTGCGTAAGTATTCTTTTGATGAAACAACCTTACTCTATCGAGGATGGGGTCTAAACTGGCATAATAGCTAACGACCAGATTTATCCATACAAATCCGCTTTAAGCGGAACGTTTTCGAAAAAGAAGGTAGAGCATCTGGTTTATCGTAAAGAAATCCTTAAATACCCCATTAAAGATTCATTTACTCAATATTGTGAAAGCAGACACGGTTCAAAGTATTTTACTTTTACATATTAACAATTCAGTGAAGTTGTGTTCTGTATGTATATAATATTGACTATAGAAAAGCAAAAAGATGTAACCCTGAGTTTTTCGAATTAAGACTTTTTTCGAAAATCACAGTACACAAATAAGTATACGTTCTATAGAAAGGATGTAAGCTGCAAACTTCGAATCAGTATCTAATTTAGCTTTTAAGTTAGAAAAAAGTGGGCCCGTGAAATTTGCAGTGAGGAAAAGGGATTTACACCACATCAATAGCATAATTTGTTTGGTGTGTGTAACAGTTTTTTTTCCTTTCTACAGTCGATATAAATTAATTGGATGAAACATTAAAATAGATAATTATATATAATAATCACTCCCGTTTATAATATGATCCGAATAGATGCTTTTAAATCTACAAATACTAAATCGGATTGACAGACAAGGTATTCCAGTGGTAAAAGCTTCACCCTGCCGTTCAAGTGGATCTGAGTTCAAATCTCATAACCTTTTCATGTGCTCACTGTCAATACTTTGTTGAATGCAATTATATTAAAAATAATCAGATATCTTTTTCTACTTATTTCTCAACAAATTTATTTAGATCAGGACCAGTTTCGCTTGATTTCAACTGATAAGAAAAACAATGTTGTTAAAAATGAAACTGTAATGTTGTATTACTTACCCCGTGTCTTAGGTAAGCGACGCGAACCGGCAAGCGAAATTAGGCGAATCCAGTCAATTTAAAAGGTCTTATGTGCCATTGCTCGGCCGGACGCAATTAACGCTCTGGTGAGCTTGGACCGTTTGATATTTTCAAGCGATTCGCGTGCGCCATGAGTCAGGCACTTGAGGCGACTTGCGACATATGCCGTCCTGACCGGATCGCTTCGCCCACATATGACACTTGCATGAGCGAGGACCGTTTGATATTTTAAAACTCTGCCGCTTTCAAAGCTGCGCCGGATCGCCTCGCCCAGCTTCGCCCAGCTAAGACGACCCGTTAAAAGTTGAAAATGCTCGCGATGAGCGAAACTGATCTTGATTTAAATAAACTTCTTGAGGAATAAGTACAAAATATAACTTTTTAATTTTTAACAAGTTCAATATCAATTGATATTTTGGAAATATGTGTGTGTGATGCCATATTTTGTCTGAATTACAAAAATCTCATCGAGTTGGTATCGTATGATTTTTCCTTTTAGCTTTAATTCCAAGTATTTAAAAAAATATATATTAAAACCGTTGATTGATGTGAAATATCTGATTAAATGCTCGCTAGGCATATTCTTGTATCCTTGGTTAGAACTAAATATGTTAATTACTGTCCAAAATCAGCGATGCGTCGACGGTCGGGCTGTGACGTGAATGTATTTCTAGGACGTCCAAACAGCCTTCGCCTGAAATGCAGGCTTGGCAAATATACACAGTCGAGAACAATACCCTTGTATTTATAATAATACAGTCAGCGAGGCTTTTATACAATCTCTATGGAAAATTATAATGGCAACATTACGATTATTCAAACAAGATTTAAATTTAAACTTTGAAAATACAATCTGGTCCGAGTGTCTTTGGCTTTCAATGCGCAGTGTTCGAGTCCCAGTAGGAGCAACATTTTTCAGTTGATTTATCGATTCTGTTTGAAGGCATGGGTGTTTGTGTTGTTTAAAAATTCCTTTCCAACCACCCGATCTTATAAGCGTTGCGTGACAAGAGCAATTATCAAATCTTACCACTAGTTCTGTTGTAGTATTATCCTTTCTATTCCTACTCCCTCATCAATCTTCAAAGAGTTTAACAACTGAATAACATGAAATTTTCATAGAAAGAAAATGAAGGCCAGATGCAGACTTTTAAAGTTACTTTAACATGCCAGGTCTGTAGACAAGTATCAACGTTGTTGGGTTTGGTTGCGGATCTCTCGAGCACGAATCTATGTAAGTCAAGACAGTTTAATTTTTCTGTCGGATTATTACTTTCTGTTTGAAGGCATGGTTGTATATATGAATCTAAAATTCCCTACCACACCCATCCAATTCTAAAAATCGGAAGGTAGCGAGAGAGATAAGATATCAACTATTACTAGTAATACTTATTGTATCCAAAAAACGAGGCTGAGTAACTGAGCAGCTCTCGTAGAAAACTGCTAAGCTGTTAAGATAAACTAAATAAAGGAAAGGAGGAGATACTTGACGGAGTTTCAATATCAAATTTGAATCATTCAATTTTGCTTTTTTTTTTTCCATATCCGCTCCCTTTTCGGAGCATATGGCCGCCACACGGTGCCTTCAAGATTCTCTGACTCCCGCCAACCTCCTCGCATCTTCCCAGGTCATCCCGGCGTCCCTTAGCTCCCCTGAGTACATCCTATGGATGGTCATCAGAGGCCTTCCGTGGCGTCGGGATCCACCAGGTTAATAGAAAAGGCAGGCATGATTCAGGCTCCCCTGGGGCATCCGCAGCACATGTCCAAGCCAGGTCCATCGTCGCCTTTTAATTTTAGACTGGAAAATACAAAACTGTTCTTAGTATTCGAAGTTACCCTGTGACTTTGTAATTTTCTATAATTACCCAAATTTCGCCGTTCTGCATCTTCGGGCATTTAATGTTTACGATTGAGCTGGAACTGACGAAAAGGCAAAACTCAGATCTTTAACTGCAAAAATCATGGAAGTACAGTATTCAAACGATTCAAATTTCATCAACTAATATATAATACAATATATAACATTTGTAAAACAACAATACATTGCTATTTTTTCAGCGTATAGAAAAGTTTAGAAGTATGTTTCTAGCACGTTTCGTTATACCTACGATATGAGCATTTAAAAACAAATAGTCTTTAGAGGGTTGACCACTCAGCTATAAAACTTGCATTTAAGTGTTATAAAGGGTCTTTTTATAAGGACGCTTAGTTTTGAAATGTAAATAAAACAAGTTGTTTGTGAGATTTCGACTCAATTTTAATTTCATTTGTAAGTATATTTTACGGCATTAAATATGGAATATAGCATCAAATGTCTGCCAATATCCATTCATTATAAAATGGGCCATGTCGCTAAAGTTGACTTTTTTGACAAATTCGGGTAAACTTCCAACTGCTCCAGAACCCAATCAGGCGTTGTCTGCGGTCGTTTACCTGAAGTTCCTCGGTTAGTTGGATTTTATACGGGTGCAGACATAAGGCCCGATTCAAAATTCGCTTTTCGATTCGATTCAAAGTTGAAGTCGCAGAAAAGCCAAGTTCTTGTGAACGACGAGAAATAAGCTGCCTTGGGTATGTTTCTAGCACGTTTCGTTATACCTACGATATGAGCATTTAAAAACAAATAGTCTTTAGAGGGTTGACCACTCAGCTATAAAACTTGCATTTAAGTGTTATAAAGGGTCTTTTTATAAGGACGCTTAGTTTTGAAATGTAAATAAAACAAGTTGTTTGTGAGATTTCGACTCAATTTTAATTTCATTTGTAAGTATATTTTACGGCATTAAATATGGAATATAGCATCAAATGTCTGCCAATATCCATTCATTATAAAATGGGCCATGTCGCTAAAGTTGACTTTTTTGACAAATTCGGGTAAACTTCCAACTGCTCCAGAACCCAATCAGGCGTTGTCTGCGGTCGTTTACCTGAAGTTCCTCGGTTAGTTGGATTTTATACGGGTGCAGACATAAGGCCCGATTCAAAATTCGCTTTTCGATTCGATTCAAAGTTGAAGTCGCAGAAAAGCCAAGTTCTTGTGAACGACGAGAAATAAGCTGCCTTGGGTTTTCCTGTACACTTTCACACACAACAGCAATTTTTTCACCAGATATTGTATTTTGATGACGTACAAGTAGGTGTTGGCCGATTATTTACCAAACTGGTTGACTCAAATTTGGCCACTAAACAATGAATAATCTACTCAGCAGGACAAAGTAACATATTTTGAGCGTCTCTATTGAAATACCCTTTATTAAAATATAGCCTGACTACTAAATTAGCTTAAGATTTACTTGGCTCTCCGAGCTGACCTATTCTGTAGGGCTATTTCCGATGAAAAAAGCCAAACTGCACATCAGATAAATATGATAAATCGCATATTGAATTCAGGCAAAGAGAAAATACATGCGGTTTTGCAAAATCATACCACTTATCTCAGTTCACCGATTATTATTCATGGCATGGCTGCTACGGCGTAGCGGTATCTTCATAATCCAGACCTCACAATCACCGAATTCAGCCCTCTACGAACGGTCTACGGTGAATAAACCGACTGAACTTTAAAAGAGAGAAAAAATGGCCCCTTATGCCGAATCTAATAAATTTTGATACCGTTTATCACCGATTATATTTATACCTATCTACGTAAGCTGAGAATTTTATTGTAGTTGATGTAAAATCAATATAAATTGAATTATTATTCCAATCAAACAAATTTCATCTTTAGTTTTTCATCTGTAATTTTGTATGTTGAACTATATTTATGGTTATGTAGCTTTTCTATCAAGAAGTTTTACGATTGTTTGTCACTGGTTGTTCTTAGACTTAGTTGCTGTAGACGTTGTTGAATTTTTTTTTTACACTTCAAATACTACAATTATTTTTAGAGCTTCAAAACAATAAAACAATTTTAAATTCTGTATATAAAAAAGAAACATGCTTAAAATAAAACGATACATTTTCCAAATTTGAATCGTTTGAATTTTGTACTTTTCCATGAGTTTTGTTTGCTAATGACCCGGGTTTTGTCTTTCGGCATCTTCGGCATTTATTCATAATTCAAAGACTACTAATTATTTGGTCAGTTTCTAATTCGATAAATGGTCAGTTATAAATACTTAAAATGGTCAGTAATAAATATCTAAAACGGTCAGTTAAAAATAATAAATGGTCAGTTAAAATAATAAATGGTCAGTTTACACTTATTAAAATAACAATATCTGCTTTCATAGCAGATGTCATAAATTTGCCAAAAAACTGTTTAAAAATAAAACTTTTTTTTTTTTAATTACTGACCATTTAAATTAAATACTGACCGTTTTATTTAATAACTGACCACATTCAAACTGATACAATGACAACTGACCGTTTATTGCATTAACTGACCATTTTGATTTTTAACTGACCATTTATTTATTTAACTGATCAAAACTTGAATTAGTTACTGACCCATTAAATAATACCTAATTCAAACACTTGAAATCAATCAATTCAATAATAAAATGTCAGATAAAACCCTACATATACTTTAAATATTCCTATGTTATTTATTATCTGACAAACGATTCAAATTTAAAATTGAAATTCTATCAAGCACTCTCAGTAGAAATTCTTAATTATTGATACATATTCCGCTACAATTTAAATTGATTGTAGGATTATCAAATACACATTTTACATCGATATTTTACGCAATAGATTTTTGACAGGAAACATAACAATGTTCGGGGTATTTAATTCTTTCTCAGCCACTTACTTCCTTTTCAATATTTAAATAGAGTGCATAGCGAGTAATTAGCTTACTTTAACCCATTTTCAAGCTTCATTAGCTACCTAATTAAAAAGGGCAACTTACTATTTGGTCAGTTTTTAATTTGATAGTCAGTAACATTAAATAAATGGTCAGTAATAAAAACTTAAAACGGTTGGTTAAAAATAATAAATGGTCAGTTAAAGATTATAAATAGTTTCAAAATATTATATGGGATCTTTTATTATAATAATTTAAACAATTAATGATGAAAAATTTCTAAAAAAATCGTAAACCTAACACTTATTAAGATAATATTATCTGCTTTCAAATACCAGTACTTAAAAAATCATTTAGGAAATCATAAGACCTCTTAAGAATTTGCATCTTACGACCATGTTCGATAAAATTCACAAGCTTTCAAATTAATACTTACCATTTTTTTTAAATGAATGACCATTTAAATTAATTACCAACCGTTCTTAATAAATTAATAACCATTATTAAAAACATTACTGACCTTTTGTTTAATTACCGACCACATTCATACTGATACAATGAATACAGACTGTTTATAATATTAACTGACCATTTTGATTTTTCACTGACCATTTATTTATTTCACTGACCAAAGCTTGAATAAGATACTAGCTCATTAAGATGGCCGTTGGAATGCTTCAGTATGAGTTTTTCTCTAGGCTCCACATTTCAAATAAGCATGGCTCAGACTTTTTTTCCAGGGACTTTGATCATGGAAGTCATTTCAATATTAAATACATGATCACAACTTAAAGCTCGTATATTAAAGTAATTAATCAAGAAACGTGTACTGTATACATATACTAGTATTGCTACCCGGCGTCGCTCGGACTAAGCGACCAATAATTATTTAATGTTATATCATTCGACATAATTATATCACAAAATCTAACATCCAAAATAGAGTTAAAATAAAATCACAAACTTTATTTAATTTGATGACGGCCCCATTCTCGCCCATTAAAATGTCCAAATTCAAGGAAAAAATCTAATTTACTGTCAAAGAAATGTCAAATATTACCTTCACGTAAATAATAAACATTATTGTATTAATAAAAGCCGGGAAAAAGTTGGTAGAAGACTAATTTATTACATTTTGACTAAATGTCTTCGCCGATAAAATTTCAAACATATTTTATTTCATATTCGTTTTTATGGCAACTTGCAACAACAATGCAAAAGGGAATTACAGACATACATACATACGCCGTTTCGGTTTTATATATAAGATTAATACGTCTCCAAGAAAAATAAGCTCGAAAATTTTAATTTTAATACATTATTCCATTTAATGACATTCTAAATTGAAATTTTTTCATGCCATAAAAAAATTACAAGCTTTTCCAACAAAAACTAATTTTACACGACGTTTCACAATGCGGTATAAACTAGTCATAAAACAGCCTGCTGAGAACACAAAAACAAGAAATACCGAGCATATTAAACTCGGGCGAGCCGGTGTGAAAAAGACACTTCGAGCCCTGGAATACGACGACGCTACTTAAATTATTTAATCAACTAGTTAACAGTCTGAAGTAAAAAAATCTTACTTTTAGTATGTTAAATGAAATATTTTAATGGTTATGATGTTATCAGACTCCTTGGTCTTGTGTTAAAATCTTTACACTAGAACTCAAGTGGGTCTGGGATTTTATACCAGCCAATATCAGTGTAAGATTATCCGTTCCCACCTTGGAGCATATGGACTCCTCACGGAGTTTATCTCAACATATGTTATTTTTTACAAGATTTGCTTGTTACTTAAGTTGCTCAACCTCTCTTTTTCGAAGAGACTAGGGATAAAAAAGATACGAGGACTAGGACAGGCTTCGTGATTAGCTTATCACTGTCACTATGCGTCGCTCTTTGGGACCGGAAAGGTGGAAAGGGATTTAACAACACAAACTGAAACAAAACTGCTCGTACCAGGAATCGAACCCAGGTGGTAGCCAACGACGTTGACCACTGCACCACGGACCGGACACGGACCATATTTTTATGATGTCTTTACTACTCGAGTTGATTCCGAGTGAATATACAAAAATGTAATGTGGCTTAGCATATCTGGCGCCTAAACTGTCAGCTGTGATGCAAGTTACAGTGGTTACTTGTGATACGAGTTTAATTCGTTCCGTAACCTTGTTAGTTATCAAGAATATTTTCTTGATATTTAACCTGCGTAGGACTATCCTTGAAAAATGATTCTCAGGCCGAAGGGGGAAAAAAAAGACCCCAGTGTTTTGGCCTTATTAGCATAGACTGCAATAAAAAATGATTGATTATGCTTTGACGTATATTTATGCATCTTTCTGAAAAAAAATCATATAAAATGCCTATTTTTCCTATAATTATTGATATTTAAGTCGCGCATGAAAACGACGACATTTCCACTCCAATAGCTATGGTGGACTAACAAGCCAATAACCGTGCACGAAGTCAAATTACCTTATCTCTTATCTTATCGCTTATCGCCTTTTATTGTTGCCAGATATGAAACACTCCGTCCATGTTATCTATGACTCACTATGGTCACGTTATCTTATCGCTTATGGGCGTGAGAAATTTTATGTTAGCGCTTCCCAGCTTACATTGACAATTAGACTGAAAAATAACGACTTCTTCTCTTTTTTAATCGATTACGGCGCAACTAGCCAATAAATATCATATTTTTTTGTGCAAAAGGTGTAAAAACACTATGATTAAAAAATACCAAAAGTTTAGACATCGTATCACTAGTATTAAGATAGATATTTAAGGTAAAGTAGCTGTTGGGACAAAATCTATAGTGTTCGGGATGGCTAGGTTAACAAAGTTTTTATTATTTCAAAAGTTGGATATTCTTCTCAATCAAATTCGACAATTTCACGCCGTCAACGTGTTAAGCATCGGTGAGTGAAAATGTAATTTATGCGTTTATAAAAAAATACTTGCGAATTAGTAATTACGCATGAATTTTTATTGTAAAATATGGTTTATAGTAGGTACTTTCAGCATAGAACTTAGTGAATAAAAATTGGTTTACTCATTTCGATGGAATCAGTTGAAAATACTCGCGATGAGCGAAATCGGTCCTAAACTAGATATATAATTGGTGCTGTTTTTCACGTAGGTCTTTTGAATCTCCAGTCGCAAGGGATGTTCGGCTGTGAACTTGATGCTATGTTTGTATTATATTTTTTCTTATGTAAATAATCTGTTTCTGTTCTGTTTCATATATATATTTTTAAAAAGTTTGTGTAATATGTTATGTAATTTTTATTTCATTTGTCAAATCCATGGCGCATTGGTACCTGCTGTATTGCCATATATTTTATATTATTTTTTGCCAATAAATAATTATCTTTTTACCATGTCCGCTCCCAACTTCGAGCATTTAGAACTCATCACAGAGCGTATCTCACCATGTTTTTTTCTTCAAGAACTGTTTGTTACTCAGTAGCTCGTCCTCTCATTTTCAAAGAGAGTAGAGGTAGAAAAATACGAGGACATAGACAAGACTGATGGTAAGCTCATCGCTCTCACTATGCGCCGCTTTTTTCGATCGAAAAGATAGAAGGGATTTTTAACAACAAAAACACCCATTGCGTTCGAAAAGAATCGATTTTTTTTACCATGTCCGCTCCCAACTTTGACCATTTGGAAATATCACGGAGCTTATCTCAACATGTTTTTATCTACGAAAACTACTTGTTATATAATCGATTTATTGACTGAAAAAATCTGCTTGTACCGGCACACGAACCCGGGTGGTCCATCATGGAAGCAAATGACGTTGACTACTACACCACGGACTGGGCATAGATATGATAAATTCGTTCTGAAATAAGTATAAAAAAGTGTTTTATAATTTTTGATTTATTTAATTTAAAAGCAGATCGTTTAAATTAAAAAAAAGCTTTACTCATTCAGCTTTTAAGTATGGCTTAAGTTGTAATGTAGATAATAACATTGGATCAGTCATCTTTTAAGCCTTCGCAAGACTGTTACCATGAACATAAGTAAATAAATTGAGTCACATAGTATCAAAAGAAGAACTATCCCATATTTTTCGAAACTGAACTAGGTAATGCTGTCACATTATTCTTCTGGCCATAGTTTTTGGTAAACAATAAAATATCTGTTTACAAATAATGTACATGTGATATAAAAACGTAAAAGAAAATGATGTTTGGTGTCAAGATCAGAATGGTTCACGACTTTGGAAACAAGAGTATAATGACACTGTGAGAAAAATAACAATGTATTGTAATGCTATTTTTCTCACCGTACTATAATGGAGTTCCACCAAGTAAATGCCAACTCAATCAGTAAGAGTATAATGGTTTGGTCAATCATACTTTCGACCAATCACATAGCTATCCTAAGTGATGTTGCAATGTGGCCTCTAATAAAAATTTTAAGTTTCAGGCACTTATGGTCTGTTGTTAAAATTGAAAAATGTAAATAAAGGGTCTTTTTATAAGGACGCTTAGTTTTGAAATGTAGATAAAAAAGTTGTTTGTGAGATTTCGAATAAATTTTAATTTCATTTGTAAGTATATTTTACGGCATTAAATATGGAATATAGCATCAAATGTCTGCCAATATCCATTCATTATAAAATGGGCCATGTCGCTAAAGTTGACTTTTTTGACAAATTTGGGTAAACTTCCAACTGCTCCAGAACCCAATCAGGCGTTGTCTGCGGTCGTTTACCTGAAGTTCCTTGGTAAGTTGGATTTTATACGGGTGCAGACATAAGGCCCGATTCAAAATTCGCCAAGTTGAAGTCGCAGAAAAGCCAAGTTCTTGTGAACAACGAGAAATAATTGATTGATTGAGTAGGCATTTACTTGGTAGAACTCCATTATAATACGGAAAGAAAAATAACAATGAAGGAACTTCGTCAGGAAGGCGTAAGCCGAAATAGCTATCAACAAATATATAAAATAATTTATGTAGAATTTAAATACATTGTTATTTTTCTTTCCGTATTATAACGAGAAATAAGCTGCCTTGGGTTTTCCTGTACACTTTCACACACAGCAGCAATGTTTTCACCAGATATTGTGTTTTGATGACGTACAGGTAGGTGTTGGCCGATTATTTATCAAACTGATTGACTCAAATTTGGCTACTAAACAATGAATAATCTACTCAGCAGGACGAAGTAACATATTTTGAGCGTCCCTATTGAAATACCCTTTATAACTCAAAAAGCCAACAAAATGTTTTTCGTCCTTTTTACGAAAAGTATAAAAGTGGATAGTTCTTCTTTTGATACTATATGACTCATTTATACATTATAGACACGGAATGCCAGACTGCAATAAACATTTAGACATCATAAAATAATTAATATTGTTATGTTACGAGACACATTACAAAATAAGCTTTTATGTGCTGTTTTTAGAACTGAAAAATGTAAATTTATCTCAAAAAGCCAACAAAATGTTTTTCGTCATTTTCACGAAAAGTATGAAAGGTGGATAGTTCTACTTTTGATACTATACGACTCAATTCTAAATCTACCGATTATGACTGTAGGAATAGTGTGTAAAAGTCAGGAATGGAGTATTATCAATCTCTCCCTTTATCTGTAGACGTAAGTCTCAAAGTGGAACGACGAAAGGAAGAAGACGACGACAAAAAGAAAGAAAACAATCCCTGCAGTCGTTTCGATATAAAGTTTGTCCCTGAGGCGTAATGCTCGCGTCTCGCTAGCGTCCGGTGAAACTTGTGTTAACCACCGATTTCCGGTGCTTTCACATCACATCAGCGGTCGCCAACATTTTGGTGGCTTATAAATCAAAATGATGAAACTCTTAAAACACTTACCTCTTGACCTGCTTCAGCCCTTAAATGTTAAACATACTATATTTTTAGCATGCTGTTTGCTGTAGAAAATCTTTTAATGCCACAAACTCCATTAGTATTATCGATTGTATTATATTTGGGTGAACAAGTTGGTACTCCCACCACCCTTCGCGTGTGCAGCCGTTTTTCACAGCCGCCTTCCATAACGCTATACGATCAAGAAAAGAAACGAATTTACTCCTCACTTACTTGGCCCGAGACAGAGCTGCACGGGACTGATCTTTTAACCATGCACTAAGGTGCTTAAAGAGAAAAAAAAAGATAATGTGCCTTGCTCAGCCACTTTGTTAGAGTGATATTAAAAAGAATCCGTGGTGTTTAATGTGCGTTGAATCTCAGGGCAATATGATGTTGCAAATATGGAATGCCTCAAAAGTATCCTATGTGTCTGTTATTCATCTGAGTCCCAATCCGTCCTGGAGTTTAATCTTTCGACCAACTTGGCCGTTGAATCTGAAGAGCCTGAATCTGGGAAGAAAAGATTATCCCGTTCCCCATAGAATGATGTTGCCAGAAATTTATCGAAATGCCTAGGACTAAAAAAAATTGGCCTTGGTTGAGATCAAGTCAGCGTGGCATATTGGGCCCGTATGAGGACGGACCGCAGCAAACTTAATATGCCCGGTCCGTGGTGCAGTGGTCAACGTCGTTGGCTACCGTGTTGGACCACCCGGGACGAACAGATTTTTTCAGTCGATAAATTGATTCTGCTTGGAGGCAATGGGCGTTTGTGTTGTTAAATCCCTTCCCACCTTTCTGATCCTAAAGAGCGACGCCTCGTGGCAGCGATTAGCTTATCACTAGTCCTGTCCTAGTCCTCGTATCTTTTCAATTCTTACTCTCTTGGAAAAAGAGAGGTTGACTACCTAAGTAACAAGCAGTTCTCGTGGAAAAAAATCAGTGTTGAGATAAACTCCGTGAAGAGTCCATATGCTACAAGTTGGGAGCGGACATGGTAAAAAAAATATTCTTTAACCAAAGAATAATTAAAATTTAGCATGGTTGACGATCTCAGTCTTGAGCGTGTCACCGGAAATCTTTCAAACAGAAAGGCTTTCAGGCAGATATAACACAACATGTGTTTTAATAAAGCATCTTTGAGAAGGTTTGAGAAAAGTTTTACCATAGTATTCGGACTTGTATTTTTTAACGTGTAAGAGATTTTAAGGAAATTAAAAACACAATAATGTCGGTACATTGTTTTCTTTTCAACATTTTCCGGGGGATAAAATGCGTAGGCGATTTTTAATCAATACAGTCCACCTCCCTATAGCGTAAATATTGGGACTGCGCTATATGGAACTAGTCACACATACATAATTTTAGATTAGGTCTTTTCAATTGTACTTTTGCCATTTTTATATATCTCAGCATCTAGACCTCGAATTTATTGATTTAACTGGCATTTACGTGGTAAAACGCTAATTTAACACGTTGAATGCCACTCAGAGAAAGAGAAAGCGCTTTCGGATGCACTATATTTTAGATAAATAATTTCGATTTCATTTCATTAACATTGATCGGTATCGATGACATTTTCCGTTTGACGTTTGCTATTTGTCTTTTACCGATTGTCTATTGTACGCACCACCTACTGAAAGCTAATTGTACTATGCCTATAACCTTTGCGCAAGTGCAACAATAGCAAGTGGCAAAGAAGTCAACTGAGTGAGTTCCGGACCAAATCAACTTTTATTCATAAGAAGTAGTACTCCTCTGAACTCACTCACAACCATCTAAATCTTATATTTAAAACCAAAACGGCGTATGTATGTATGTGGGTCTATATTTCCCTTTTGCATTGTTGGTCATTAAGTTGCTATAAAAACGAATATGAAAGAAAATATGTTTGAATTTTTATCGGCGAAGACATTTAGTCAAAATGTAATAAATTAGTCTTCTACTGAACTTTTCCCGGCTTTTATTAATATAATAATGTTTATTATTTACGTGAAGGTATTATTTGACATTTCTTTGACAGCAAATTAGATTTTTTCCTTGAATTTGGACATTTTAATGGGCGAGAATGGGGCTGTCATCAAATTAAATAAAGTTTGTGATTTTATTTTAACTCTATTTTGGATGTTAGATTCTGTGATATAATTATGTCGAATGATATAACATTAAATAATTATTGGTCGCTTAGTCCGAGCGACGCCGGGGAGAAAAAAAAATGTACTAATCAGGACCGTTCATCCGCGATCATCGCGAGCAATATCAACTCGACACTTTTCTTTGAATAGGTTCTTACTGCTCTTGACATTGTTTTGAGATAGGAGCATTTGAAGTTTCAATTGATTAAAATTCACTTGTAGCAATTAGCAATTAAAAATGTTTCAAATTAGTTCTTTAAAGCAAATTGTTTCACAACTCTTGCTGAGAAATAATGATCTTAAAGATTTGATCATGGAAATAATGATGACGATCTTGGAACTCAAAGTGACGCCGGGTAGCAATACTAGTAGTTATATAAATATAAAAACATATTTTTCAATATTCACGAGATTGAATGATTGGAGAAATAAATCGCTATCTAAAAAGTTCACTGATACACACGACACACGATGAAGGGTGGACGAACATAATGAGTTTTTTGTACCCGTTATCCATATTTTTGATGCACATCGGAAAATTTTATTTAATCTAATCAAAGCCAATGAATAAGATATTGCCATATAAGATGTTCGCTAAAAATATAAGCTATGTATAATATATTATTAAATTGAGGATCGAATTCCTAAAGAGGGCGAAATGTTCTTAGGGTGTCAGGCTTAATATAAATCAAGGGAAAGTTTCGTTCGCGTTTTTAAAAATAGCCCGGGGAAAGCTTAAATAATTTAGGAACCTCTCGCTAATAACTTTTAGCGACTTTCAGATCTTTAGATACATCGGTAATTTATTCATCTTCTAACTACAGTGCGTTTCAAAAAAAAAATGAACTTTTATTAGTTGGATAAAATTTTGATTCAGTTTACGAATTCGCACACGAATATATGATAGAGAATTGTATCTCTTACAGAACGACAGCTGAATAAAATTAGCAGAAAATCATGCCTATAAATGCAAATAAACACTTTTCAAGTGTTAACCGTCAACCCTAGCTGAAAAAGATGTATATTTTAATAAAACCCTTATTGATTAATTCCACAATTTTTTTATGAAGATTAGAACCACTTTCAGCATAAAAATCATTACTTATTTGAGATTATTTAATTTTTTTAACCATGTCCGCTCCTAACTTGGAGCATATGGACTCCTCGCGGAGTTTATCTCAACATATGTTTTTCGACGAGAGTTGCTTGTTACTCAGTTGCTCAACCTCTCTTTTTCGAAGAGAGTAGGGATGGAAAGGATACGAGGACTAGGACAGGACTAGTGATTAGTTAATCGCTGTCACTATGCGTCGCTCTTTTTGATCGGAAATGTGGGAAGGGATTTTCAACAACACAAACATCCATGCCTTTGAACAGATTTAACGACTAAGAAAATCCGCTCGTACCGGGAATCGAACCCGGGCAGTCCGGCAAGCAAGTCAAAGCCGTTGCCACAGCGCCAAGGACCGGACAAATTATTTTACTAGAAGTAATTAAAAAATCATTTTAATTTGGTTATTTAATACTTCTGTGAATATCGTTAACTTCTTGTCTCAATCGTTTGATATCCTTTTTTGTTCAACATATTTATTTTTTTTATAAAAAAAACCATCATTTTCTTTTTTATTTATTTATTTAAGAAAAAGCAAATCATGGCATTACAGCTGACGCTAATTCGTCATGCATTTGACAAATATAAATACATGTATTTATATATATATATAAAATTTATACAATCATATTATAAATTTTCAAAGATGTCAACCGAGTGAGTTCTGACAAAATCAACTTTTATTCATAAAATATAGTATTCGTCTGAACTCACTCACGTCAATATGAAATATGTTGACATCCGAAGCAATGCCGTTTAAAAGTGTTAAAGCTCTTCCCAGTGGCATTCCCATTGGCAGACTGGTTCTACCCCTTGGAAGAACAAACAACTCATGTTCACGATTTCTCAAAAAATTATCAGGAACATTCAATTTAACATTCTAAAGAATGGTGGAATTCTCATTTTGGCCTCGGATAAATCGAAAGAAATATGTGGCCAGGTAAATTTCTCTTCGAGCATTCAAACTATTAAACGTGAGCATGCCTAAGAGAAAATCTGTTGGATTCAAATTTCAAATTTTAAACTTTTTTAGAAAAAAAATGGCATTACAGCTTACGCCAATGCGCCAAATATTCTTAATTGTGAAAGTCATACGAGATTAACTCGATGATAAATAATGAATCAGTTGTGCACAAAATCAACGATAAATAACATACACCCAGCCCAAGATCTCTTTTTTCAATTGAAAAAATCTAACCTTGCCGAGAATTGAACTCGGGTCCCCTGATCGCTAGGACAAAGCTCTTGCCACTAGACTAGCAGGGACCGACATCTGGATAAAGCCATGGTTAGTACCTTCAAATAGAGAATTCTCAAAAAGTTCTTCTGAATCCTCTCCACTATAAGAACACATTTCGCACCCCTAGGTGCCCAAACAATCGCATTACAATTTTCATTCATCCCGAAAGAGCCTGAATAATTAAAAAACATCTTCAACATGTGAACATGAAGGTGTGTTATCAAAACAAAGAGACAAAGACGTTGATTAATAGTCTTACTATCTATGAAGAAAAAATATGTAACTTCTTTTGGTCGACCCTGTTCAATTTATTTCATAGAAAGATAGACAAATTCATTGTCTGACGTAGGTAGGGCCTCTTTTGTAATCTTTAATCATTATTGTGGAAAAGAGAGAGGATTTAGAGAAGCAAGGCTTCATTAAATTCACGTCAAAAACTTTTAGATTTTATAATTAGTTTGATAATTGCCTTGTTTGTTTGCTCGCCAATTGAAACGTTTTATTATTTTGCGAACTCAATTAAAATTTTCAGCTCGGGAAGTTAAAAGTTATATTAATTTTTTTTACGTGCAATGTTAAATTTACTGCAGTTATTGATTACGCTTTATTAATTAACACACGGTGGAAAAAAAGCATAGTGTTTTAGTTCTACAAAAATAACATGAAAGCTATGTATGTCCATGGATTCATGCATTTAGATACAAATTGAAAAACGTTATAGCCTATTAATAATCTTTATCTATTGAGTTGAAATTTACTCGGTAAAACTATAAAAAAATATATAACATAAAGTTCACTGTCAATACTTAGTGAAATGGCATTATTATAAAAATAATACCACATGTTTAGTACTAATTCTAGATAAGATTTATTAAGAGCAGGACGGACTTTGCTTACTGCGAGCATTATCAACTGATTGATTGAGTAGGCATTTACTTGGTAGAACTCCATTATAATACGGTAAGAAAAATAAATTTATGTTGAATTAAAATGCATTGTTATTTTTCTGCTGATATTGCATCGCAGTATGCAATCCGTTGATAGTGCTCACGATAAGCGAAACAGTTCATAATCTAATAATATATATATTGAATGTGGAATAAGTATTAAAAATATGATATTAGTTTTATTATCATGCCATTTCACCTAGTATTTGCAGTGAACTTTATGTTATAAGGGGTCTTTTTATAAGGACGCTTAGTTTTGAAATGTAAATAAAACAAGTTGTTTGTGAAATTTCAACTAAATTTTAATTTCATTTGTAAGTATATTTTACGGCATTAATATGGAATATAGCATCGTAGGGTATGTAATATCCATTCATTATAAAATGGGCCATGTTAAAGTTGCCAAAAACTTCCAACTGCTCCAGAGCCCAATCAGGCGTTGTCTGCGGTCGTTAAACTGAAGTTCTTGGTTAGTTGGATTTTATACGGGTGCAGACATAAGGCCCGATTCAAAATTCGCCAAGTTGAAGTCGCAGAAAAGCCAAGTTCTTGTGAACAACGAGAAATAATACACTTTCACACACAGCAGCAATTTTTTCACCAGATATTGTATTTTGATGACGTACAGGTAGGTGTTGGCCGATTATTTACCAAACTGGTTGACTCAAATTCGGCCCCTAAACAATGAATAATCTACTCAGCAGGACAAAGTAACATATTTTGAGCGTCCCTATTGAAATACCCTTATATGTTTTTGTAGTTTTACCGAGTAAATTTCAATTCTATAGATAACGATTATTAATAGGCTATTTCTTTAACGTTATTCAATTTGTATCTAAATGCATGAATCCATGGACATTTTTGATATTTATATTCTTGTCAATCGACTTTTTAATTCAATACGGGATGTATAGTAAAAATTTCAAGTAAATAACTTATTTCGAAATAAAAGCTTTCTTGTAACTTCTAAGTTCATACTTTTATCAATACCTTCTTACAAGATGAAGATATTGAACGAAAATAGTACGTCTCTGTATCAATCCCTTTTACGGTGTTCACTGTCAATACTAGAAGGAATAGCTTTGTATTAAAAATAATAACACATTTTATTTTCATTATTCCATATTAGATTTATTAAGATCTGGACCAGTTTTTCTCATGGCAAGCATTTTCAACTGATATTAAACACAAAAATACAGCGTAACTTATAAAAAAAGCTTAGCAAGACTTGTAAAGGTATGATTATTTATGCAAATGAAACAAGATAACCATACAACTTTATTAAGTATTTTATTCAATGTACAGTTTTTCTGTATCAATATTTTTTAGCTTGAAGCTTTTCGTATTCATATTTTATTATGGAAAAATTTTAAATGGTTTTCTTAGTTTAAAAGACGATAATTATATGTCAAATAGTCTCGTACTGTATTGTCTCGTAAAAACATCGATGTTTCATATTTTGAAACTTTTTAGCGAAAAGCTCCCGTAGCTTTGACGCTGGTGCATGAACAGTATCAAAATCGCAGCAGGGATATGAACTTCAGGGATACGAGGAATCCCGCAGGCGTAGTTAGTACACTGACGCGTAAGCTCTCAATAGCTTTCAAGGCAGATGCTCTCAAGCGGCGGAACGTTGGCCGTTTCCCAACTGGCTAAATGGTTTATTGAAAACGTTAATATTTGCGAAAGAATTTCAACTCTCTTGTGTAGCATTTTTTCATAACTTAAAGTAACAATCTTCTTTATATTCCATCTATTTAAACTCTTACCACAGGGATGTGGAGTCGTTCAATCGTCGAATCGTTAGTTGTCATTGACCAAAAACACGACTCCGACTAAAAAAAGTTTAATTTCGTCACGTTTTTGTCACGTTGATTGACCATATAGTTCTGACGAAGGCGTAAGCCGAAATAGCTATCAACAAATATATAAAATAATTTATGTAGAACTAAAATACATTGTTATTTTTCTTTCCGTATCTTAGTTCTATATTACTAATTTTCGCTAAGATTCTCCGTAAAGTGTCCATATTACCTACATTGAAACTGTCATGGTTGAAAAGAAATATGTAAGAAAGCTTCAATTAAATAATAACTTAAAAAGATTACTAACTGTGCTTTTTATCTACGTCTGTCACATGATGTCACTCGTTATGTTTATTTTTTTACTATGCTACCAAGGAAAAAAAGCTCATTCCTTATATTGTGCCAGTCATTAAAAGCGTTAGGAACACCTGTTTTAAGTGTGCCTACTTCCAACAATACACACCTGCGCTAGAGATTTAGACATGCTTCATAAAACTTACTAATTTTCATAATATGAAGCTGTAAAGGCTATGCAACGGTAAAGTCAGACGTTAACGTCACTGCTAGATAATGATTTTCTAACAATGTTTTCATAGTATCTCATAATGAATTCTAAGAATATCCTCTGTTATTGAATTTATTTTAGACCAACTGCCTAGAAGCAATAACCGATAATTGTATGTGTATTAAAAACCTAACAAATATATTACGGTAAGAAAAATAACAATGTATTTTAGTTCTACATAAATTATTTTATATATTTGTTGATAGCTATTTTGGCTTACGCCTTCGTCAGAACTATGTTTAAACGTGTATTAGAGATAGCTTATATACCTATGCTAGACAGGGTGCTCCGTACATCCTCTCTTTCTTTTCAAACCATACCAACCATGGAAGAATTTAAATGAGTTTAATTTATTGGTCAAAAGTAATGGTGCGAAAATATAATGTGGGTATTTTTGGTTTATTTTTATCGTGTGAAACCACTTAAAATCTGCAAACTCATCTATTTTAATTTTAATTTTTAAATTGTTTTTAGTTTATTGCAAAGGTTTAAGAAGAGGTGAAGCGTTACAAGTAATCTGGTCGTTTAGAATTTCATTGAATTGATTATACCTATTAATTTCTAGCTGTTCCAATGCATTTAGCTTAAGGCTTTTATTACAGGAATGTAAACAAATAGGGACCGAATTCGGATTATGTGATTGTTCTATGAGGTAGTTTGCATATTGTGAATCAATAACTAACAAATATACGTTCATATTAATAAAGCTGCTTGATGGAATTTTAATTGTTTGAATTTTATACTTTTCCCTGAGTTTTGTCGCTTACGTCCCGGGTTTCGATTTTCGGCATCTTCGTGCAATTCAAGTGCACGAATGTACTTGAACTGTCAGTTTGAAAAAGTTTTTTTTTTTTTAAATAATGACTTTCATCAATAAGTGACAGTCAACGCCTTAAAAGGTGAGTCAGTTCAAGTTCATTTGTACACTTGAAATGCCTAAAGATGCCGAAAGGTGAAACCTGGGTCGTTAGCGACAAAACTCATGGAAATGTATAAAAATTCAAACGATTCAAACTATAACAAAAAAATACATTACACAGTACTATTTTTACATATATTCTGATAAAGAGCTGATAGTGCCCGCGATGAGCGAAACCAGTTATGATCATTACTAAAATACATATGGAAATTGTACTAGATAATGTGTTTAAAAGTATGCCTTTCCGTCAAGAAGTGACAGTAAAGATCTTAAAGGGATATCCTGTTATTTAGTCAGTCACTTCTCTTTATTGTAGATTATTGTGAGTACCAATGGATGAGTTAAGGGAAGAACCTTTATTTTGTCTATCGTTATCGCTATGCGCTTTCTGGTCGAAGGGGTTTGGAGGAAGTTAAAACACCATTGAATCGATTGAACCTTTGGTCACCGCAGTTGAATAAAGCAGACGCGTTGACGGATAGCGAAATAAACGACGTTAAATATTACTTGTTATTGGGGACTCCAATTACTCGACATCTCAACTACTCGAGTACCGAGTAGTTTCAGATAATATATATTTTTTATCACTTTTAAGGTGTTCACTGTCAATACTTGGTGGAAAGGCATTATAATAAAAATAATAATATTTTTTTAATACTTTTTCCACATAAAATTTATTTGATCAGGACCGGCTTCACTCATGGCGAGCATTGCCAACTGATGATCAGTTGACGAATCAGTTGACAATGCTCGCCATGAGCGAAACCGGTCCTGATCAAATAAATTTTATGTGGGAAAAAGTACCAAAAATGTATTATTATTTTTATTTTTTAATATATTGTTTATTCAAAATTTTATACTTATTTTATTGCATTAATGCATTTATTTAAATTTTTGAATCATAAACAGTGGAACCCCGATCTTACGTTCTCGCATTATACGTTTTCCCGCGTAGTGCGTTCATTTTCTATAGTCCCGGCATTTAGTTCATATTTAAAACTTTCCCGCACTCACCGTTTCCCGCATTAATCGTTTGTTTTATACGGTCACTTGAAAAACGTAGAATCGGGGTTTCACTGTATTTCCAAAATAATAAAGAATTAAACGTCTCAAATTTTAATTTGGTTCGAAGCTTTGCTTTTTTATTACTGCAGTAGAAAAAAACAGGGCTGTCGTAGGTACTCGGAGTTAGAAATTTTGGAAAGTTTGACCTTTTTATTTTTGCATATAATATGTCGAATAAGGCTATAGGCCGGATTTTTTTACTGTTATATAATTGAATACACATAAATAGGAAAGGTTGGAAGAAAACGTGATGAAATTAGTCGTTTTTTAGTCGGAGTTGGTGTCGTGTTTTTGGTAAATGCTGGAGTCTGAGTCGTAATTTATTTTACCGACTCCACAGCCCTGGAAGAAACTCTATCTGTTGCTGTGGACGTCGGCATAAAAGATAACAATGAATTTAATAGTGCTATCAAGCTTTTTCTGCCCGCTGTTAAATAAAATTATAATTGGAAATTAATCTTCATTTATAAACAACGAGTATTACTCGAGTAATTTTCAAATTACTCGAGTAATAGTATAATCGCAACGGTTAAATATTAAAGATAGTATATTTTTTGTTAAATATAAATAATATTTGGAAATAATTCTTCATTTATAAATTACGAGTATTACTCAAGTATTTTTCAAATTACTCGAGTATCGAGTATCGAGTATTTGATACTCGAATTGGCGTCTCTACTTATAATGCTAAAAAATGAAACACAAGACATTTGCCACGATAAACAGAATTATAAAGCCCGACCCGAGCTCGTATCCATCACGGTTATACATAATGCAAGTGTACACGTTTTGAATTTATTAAAAAGTGTGTGCAGCACAAAAATAAGGCTGTAGGGCGGGCGAGGCTAATAATGCACTACCTCAAATAAAAAAAACATAACGGCACAGGCCGCGTCGCATGACGTTTATTGCCAAAAAGTGATGGACGATCGTACTTGTTGCTCGGGGCTTAAACGCATCGCTGGCATATGGGGTACAGTGTTATCAAGAACGGTAAATCTTTACGGAAATTTCTACCCCCAAGCATAATAAATTCTACCAGAATTTGGCTTATGCATTTATTTATCCAGATTTTTACCGACTGAATTTTTCTAATTGTAAATTATAGTGCATGTTTCTCGTTTAATTTTGACATTTTCATATGAGTGTTGTCTAGGTATTCCAATCCGGATATATTCGGCTATATTTGGGAAAATATCCGGATAGTATTTTGTATTCGAGGAAAGATCAAATCACAATTTCTCCACATTTAAATAATAATTATGAAAATCCCAGGTAATGGTTTTTTTGCCTTCAGCCCAACTCGGGTGCTGTCAATATCTTATCATAACAATTTATTTTGAAGAATCAGCTAGGACTCCTTTATAATATATAAAGGAAAAAAAACCTTTATTACCGTAATTTCATTTTTAATGCGGCTGCAAATTTTAAGTATTGTAATACAATGGAACGGTATTAAAATGTGTATTTATATGTTTTGTCTCCATCTAAGATTTTACAAAAGTGGGAAAAGATTTAGTCTTAAATTATTAAAAATGTAAATAAAAGAGCAAGGGAACATTGATCATGCAACATCTCTATTTGCGTGTGAATTTTATGATAATTTATTAAAAACTTAGAAAGCGAGACCACTGTTGGCTTGCAAAAGCAACCGGCAAATTAACTAAATAAACTATCCGGATAGCTAAAGTTTTACTATTCGATATTCGAATAGTTGATTTTGACAAATAGTTGGAATCCCTAATTACAGTAGAACCTAGATTATCCGGACTACTTGGGGATGAAGGTCTCTCTAGACTGGTTTTTATATAAATTTAGACATGAGATAAATCACAATATTTTCTATGACAATTTTTTCATCATTAAGCATCTTCATTCTTTGATATTGTTCCGAAAACCGAAAACACACCCTTTTTCCGGAAACCCGCGGAGCTTTTATCGTGCGCCCTCCAGAAAGTTTTAAATAACGAAAAAACCCAAATTTTATCAGAATTGTATTTTATTTATTGAAAATATTTTTTTAAGAAGTTTTGTTTTCATGTACTGTATGGCTTTTTTATTTTTTTTAAGTTAAATTAGAGTTTTAATAGTGTGTACATGAATGTAACACATATGTAAAGCCTCGCAGAAAACAATAATACAAATTAGTAAATGGGTACTTAAGGTTTGTTCTCAGGTTTAAACTCCGCTCTGCGCCCGTCACTCCTATCCTTAATCTCAAATGCGCCCGGAGTCACAATAAGGTTAAGAACCCCTGTATTACACAGTAAAGCTGTCTCATATAGACTTTTAATTCGATTGAGTTTTGTAGCTAACCCACGTTTCGCCTTTCGTCATCTTCATGTATTTCAAGTGAACGTATTAACTTGAACTGACGCGAGGTAAAAAGTTTATATACCCAGGTCGGTGACTCAACTCATAAAAAGATTTCAAAATTCAAGCGATTAAAATTTGAAAAAATCAATTACTTTTTTTAATTAATTTTCCTAGGTTCAAAGCGACGTTGCAAAGTAATCCGATTGTTTTTACTTAATAAATACAAAATTGTTTCATAAGTCTGTTAATATTGATAGTTTATTACACAATGAAACTCTTAAATTATTAAATTGTCAAAGACAATCCTGTTTCAACAATTTTGTTTGTAAAAAACTAGGGCGCTTCAGTATTTCAGAGAACTAACAATTCTCTAACATTATTAGTCTATGAAGATATTTCAATTTTAAATAATGTCAAGTTAAGAGACATATTAAATAAAGTTAATCGAAAAATAATCATTGGATTGTTTTTTGAAACTTTATTTCAGCTTAGACTCGTCTTTTTCGTATCCCATAGGACAGTAATGGCGAACCTTTGATACGCATGGCAAGACACGTCAAGATATTTTGGAACGACAATGAGCGTTTTATTAACGATTTTCCTTTCTTCGTGTCTTTGTGAAACCTCATTTTTGATGACAAGTAATATTATTCAGACACAAAACATCAATCTTTGATTGAAGATTTAGTAGTTATTCAATTAATCAAAAAAATAGTCATTTTGTACAGTTCCATAACAACAATTTGTACTTAATACTCATAGTTTCAGACAGTTGAATCATCTTTTCTTTAATTCTTCTTCGGTGATTTTGATCAAGGATGTCATTTCAATATAAAATACTTGATTACAACTTAAAGCTCGTGTATTAAAGTATGTAATCAAGTAAAGTGTACTTTATACATATGAATATGTCTCAAAGAAAAATAAGTTCGAAAATTTTCTTTTTAATACATTATTCCATTTAATGACATCCTAAATTGAAATTTTTTCATGCCGAAAAAAAATTATCCACTATAACCATTTTTTTAAATGAACGATTATTTAATTTAAATACCAACTATTTTTAATAAACTACTAACCATTATAAATACATTACTGACCGCTTCGTTTAATAACTGACGATTTTTATTTTTCACTCACCATTTATTTATTTCACTGACCAAATCTTGAATTAGATACTGACCCATTACATACACGACATGTTAACACACCAAGCTCAAAACGTTCTACACCACTGGCGCAGGACGACCTTACTAAACAAGTCTTGTTTGTCAAAGTCCACATTAAATAACAATAAAACATTCACACTTGATGTCTTACACAGAGAATGTGTATCTCCATTAAAAAGTAAAATTTCCATTTGTCTGAGGTCAATCTCGTTAAAAATTCCTTCTCTTTTACTAGGGTACATTTAAAATTTATTAAATTCTTCAATTGTTGAGAGTGCCCGCGCCGCAAAGGGTAACCCGCCTAGTAATTTTTTCGCCTTTTTAATGATTCACAAAAGGGTTTCACCTTTTCACTTGTACCCGAATAAAGAAAACTTTAGAGTGGGGATTCCAATTAATCGTCATCTCAACTACTCGAGTATCGAGTAGTATTTTTTTTAAATACTCGAGTATACTGGCGTAGTTTCAGTTGTCATATGTTTTACATTGGTAAAACATCTCGAACTTTAAATATAAGAGTAGCTGATTATTTAGCCGCTTTTCGCTTAAAAAAAGATACTACTGCAAAATATACTATAATTAAAATGTTGAAGACCTCTTAGCAATACGCTATTACATCAAAAATCAATTAAGTATATACTAACAAAGTAAAAAACTAAAATAAGTGCATTTAATTATTATTTTTACTATAATGCCATTCCATAAAGTTTTGACAGTAAGTTACTATAATATTTGGAAAGAAGTCTTCATTTATAAATAACGAGTGTCACTCGAATATTATTTTCAAAATACCTGAGTACCTATCGAGTACTTGAAAAATTTCTCGAGTATCGAGTATTCGATACTCGAACTGAAGTCTCTACTTTAGAGAAAAGGGAACATGTTTGTCCAATAAATGTTTGCAGAAGATTTAATAGAGATTGAACCCGCGTGCGTGCGTGTATGTGATACTCGTTGACCACTGTTTGCCTCGCCTAATGAAAATTTTCCCAGCAAACAAAGCCTTTGGCGATCTTATTTACACAACAAATAAAAAAACGTAGTGATATCGTCTCAAATGAAAAGCTGCCAGTGCATTATGGTTATGGCTGGTACTGATTTTATTAAGGTCGTCATTATATTTCAAAGTGTCCGATCCCAATGTGGAGCATATCGACACCTTACTTTCTTTTAAAAATTATGGTACGAATCTAACGAATGAACTTTAGAATATATTGTACATGGTTATCATTACGACACCTTACTTTGAAAAGTTTCTTACTGCTCTTGACACTGTTTTGAGATATGGGCGTTTGGAATTTTCGATTGATTAAAACTCACTTGTAACAATGAGCATGTAAAAATGTTTCAAATTACTTATGTATAAGGCATATTTTTTCACAGCTCTTGCTGAAAAATAATGATCTTAAAGATCTAATGATGGATGACAATTTTAGAACTTCTGCTGTCACTATGCGTCGCTCTTTGCATCGATAAAAAAATTCTAAATTCGTGGTTTTTTTGTATAAAAATCATTTCATCACCGTGTCACATTCCTGTACTTGATGTACAACTTTCATAATACTCACTGTTCACTCCAATAGTAAAGTGTTCTTTTTAATGAAACAAAGGCCACAGTATTTGAGAATTGTCTTTGGGATCAGATTCAGAGTAGATTTTTTAAAAGCTCTTCAGACACACGCGAAAGCTGTAAAGCTCTTGAATACATACTCAAAAAAATAAAAGAATTCCCAAAAATAATTTCTAAGGAACATTGTTGTGGTAAGTTTTTCTTAACCTTATTAACAAGTGTTGTAGCGTTTTTTTAATTTATCTAATAAAATTGAAGGACAATAAGATTTCAGATTTTTTCTTCAGGTAACGTTTTTAAGTCTACTTGTATTTATTCTTTTCCTTCCCAGTGGGTGCGACAGTCGATCTTAAGTTTTCTTAAATCATTGTTTTTTTACATCTTTTGCAGAAAAAATATGATATTTATCGTCTAATTTCGTCGCAATTAAATAAAAAAGGAAATAAGTCGGATTATTGTTGGCCGAAAACCCTTTATATCGTCGCTACAAATTGTCAGGATTCAAACTTCTTAGCAATGACTGGTTACAAATAGGGAGCATTTGTACTCTGGTTTTTTTAATATAACCGATTGTTACTATCTACCTTTTTTAGAGAGTATATACATATATTTACTAAAAAAAATAGGACTTGTAGCTATTCGTTGTCGCTACGTCCTTATTTTATAATTGGATGAAAGTGTGAAGGTATTGTACACAGAAATCAATAATAAACTTAAAAAATAAAAATTGTCGTGACTAGGGTTTAAGCTCTAGAGTCGTAAAAAATAGACCAACGATGTTGACACTCAACCACAGACCAGGCTCAATATTTATCAAAATAAAAAAAATCCTGTAATATTTTTTACATCTACATTTTTCTATTGTTAAAAAAATGATATTCATTTATTCTATTCATCCGAAAACGATCAATAATGCCTGTGCAGATGGTACTGAAGTCGCTCTTTTAACTGCATATTAATTCTTTTATTTTCCATAAAATCGATTTACATTATAGAAAAAGGCGGAGCTGGAAAATGCAGTGTTCAGCGGCGCGAAAAATTGATGGAAAATATTCACATCGTGAGGTTAGCCATGCATAAAAACGGGTGTGACATGTTCTCGGCATAGTTGCGTCGACCTATCTGCATATAATATGCATCGACACACTGTTCTAGAGACTCCAATTTGAGTATCGAGTACTCGATACTCGTGTATACTCGTCCATTTTTCAAGTACCCGATACTCGAGTATTTTGAAAAATAGTATAGGAATACTCGTATTTATTTCCAAATCTTATTTCCTTGCCTGGATTTTATCAGGTAATATTATTTTTTTAAATAGTTTTGCCGTTGATTATGTTATGTGAGATTTTTTTTGTTACTTTTGGGTCCTGTTGATTTATCTCACGACAAATTTATGATGCAAGAGACAACATAAATTATTAAATAATAATCTTTTGATTTGCCGATAAGTGGAATAAATTTGGACTTAATTAATAATAAATGCAAAATTTGGCAATAGAGTCATAAATTATCAGTCATAAACCTTAAACTAAATCCCTTAAAAATTATTATAGCCAAAATTTAAAAAAAGGTTTTAAAAAGTTGTAATCAGCGGACAAAAAAAACATCGTCCACAGCAAAAGAGAGTTTTTTCGTCTGCGGAAATTACAAAAACAAAACTTCAAACCTACGATTTAAAATTTGAGACGTTTAATTCTCTTATTCGAAAATGAATGTATTTATGAAATTAAATAACCTTGTTAATTTTTTTATCATCTATAAACATACACAAATTTGAATAAATGATATATGTTTTGGTACATCTGAACCTACTCGAGTATTTTAAAAATTTACTACTCGATACTTGAGTAGTTGACATGTCGTGTAATTGGAGTCTCTACACTGTACCCAGTAATAATAAAACGTACAAATGAAACTTCAATGTATCCTTCACGCATTGATGGTTGTTTTATTGTAGACCTGGAAAATTAGAACAGCGTTAAAATATTCTGCATTTATCGGATTTTTCGGTGCTCTTAAAAAGCTATAAATTTATGCGCCATTGTAAATCGTATAATTTATACACCAAAAGAGGAATATATTTAGAAATCATCCACAGTTATATAAATAAAAACAAAGATACCTTTGAATTCTTATTTTAAATAGCACTGTCATTTATCTTAACTCTTTGACTGCCCGGCATTTTTTCGATAAATTTATACGAAACTGATAAAATAAAGCATGTGGCAAACTAACATATGTTGTAAAACTCATGTTCGCCCATTCATGTTAATGGTTTATTTTTTTCAAAGAGCAATCAACGGCGCCAAGCCAAAAACGCAGCGATCACAAACAATTTATATCGATCAAAAAAAATATCTCGATCACGAAAATCCATAAATATTTATACATATATGTATACAATTTATACCTATGTCTATAATAAATAAAGAACAATATTCAGTTAAAATAAATTATTTTTGAAATTATATAAAAACTATTGTTCATGGAATAAACTGAACGATGGTGTCAAACACTGGCCTGGACAACCAACAAAATTGTGGACATACGTACTGTCCTTTCTAATATTTTTAGTCATTTAAAAAAATTACACTTTCATTTGGACAAAAATCAGGCCAGTGCACGGATAACATTTTGAGCTGGAAAAGTATGCTCCCAATAAGTTCTGGATGGCATCAAGTCTATGTATTATAATGTTTTTTATTATTTCTATATTTACGTAACACGATAGATTTCATCATATCTATCAGTATGTAACCTATAATTTAATATTTTTAACGGTTAAGACACTAGAAACATAAAAAGTATTATATCGACATTAATCGAAGACGATTGATTCAATCAATATATCGCATTTTCGCTAATTAACATTTTAAGAAAATATTTTGACTAAGAAAATATAATTCGATGACCGGAGATTGGCGATTTCTGTCTTAGTAGTTTATACGAGGCGATAAAACAAATTTTTACTGTTGTTACGTCTATTGATGGCGTTTTCGCGAATGTTTTAACAAAGGGTCATAAATTTAACTGTTAATGTCCAAGCACATCCATGCATCCATGCCTGAAGATGCCGAAAGGCGAAACCCGGGTCGTTAGCGACAAAACTCATGGAAAAGTACAAAATTCAAAAAATTCAAATTTAATATATTATTAAATGTGTATTCAACGGATTTGAAATATAAAAGTAAAATATTTCAGCTGTCATAAGTTTACATTATTTAAATTGGTTGCAATTTTGCGACGTCGTTATTGTGCGTCGTTTTTTGGACGCCAATCTGTCCGTGTAACATGAAGCTTTAAATAATTGACGTGACAGCCTCCCATATCGTGTAGCCTGGCTGCATACTATTTTAGTTTGGTTTACCTTGCATTCTACAGTGACATGTGCACTTTAAAAGCATGCTCATGTGAATTAAGAATGTAAAGCATGAGTTCTATGAAATCTTTTTTACTCTATTTACTGTGTTCAAATAAAATTTGCAGAGAATAAGATAATGAAAATAGAGATATAAAATGAATGTTTTCACCCTCAATGAGTGGCATGATCAATTTTAAGATGTTCACTGTCAAAACTTGGTGGAATGGCATTATAATAAAACATTTTTAGTACTCATTCCACATTAAATTTATTGGATCAGGACCTGTTTCGCTCATGGCGAGCATTGTCAACTGATAAGAAATACAACGAAACAGCGATATCTATACAAAATTTAAGTAAGAATTACAAGGTATGACAGACAATTGGTATTACAAACTAAGCAAATAAATGAATGGCATGATACTAAAAATACAGTTTTGTACTTATTCCACATTAGATTGATTAGGATCAGGGGCGGTTTCGCTCATCACAAACAGTAGATGAGTTGATAATACTCGCGATGAGCGGGACTGGTCCTGATCCTAATAAATCTTATGTGGGATAGGTAAAAAGAATGTATTATTTTATTTTATTTAAAAAACAGAAAATATATATAAAGGGTCTTTTTATAAAGACGCTTAGTTTTGAAATGTAAATAAAACAAGATGTTTGTGAGATTTCGACTAAATTTTAATTTCATTTGTAAGTATATTTTACGGCATTAATATGGAATATAACATCAAATGTCTGCCAATATCCATTCATTATAAAATGGGCCATGTCGCTAAAGTTGACTTTTTTGACAAATTTGGGTAAACTTCCAACTGCTCCAGAACCCAATCAGGCGTTGTCTGCGGTCGTTTACCTGAAGTTCCTCGGTTAGTTGGATTTTATACGGGTGCAGACATAAGGCCCGATTCAAAATTCGCCAAGTTGAAGTCGCAGAAAAGCCAAGCTCTTGTGAACAACGAGAAATAATCTGCCTTGGGTTTTCCTGTACACTTTCACACACAGCAGCAATGTTTTCACCAGATATTGTATTTTGATGACGTACAGGTAGGTGTTGGCCGATTATTTACCAAACTGGTTGACTCAAATTTGGCCACTAAACAATGAATAATCTACTCAGCAGGACAAAGTAACATATTTTGAGCGTCTCTATTGAAATACCCTTTATTTTAAAAACCTGTACTATGGCTCTACTGAAAAGTAGAGAAAAAATGAGTTGATTTTTTGCTTCTAAGGGATCGAGCTCAAAGTGATTAGTTTCTTAAACCATTACATAAAGTAAAATGTCCATGTCTTTGCTTATTAGATTAAATTTCTAGCGTGTATAGTTTAATAAGAAAATAATATAATACAACATGAACTGCGATTCAAACACAAGTGTACACAATAGTTGTTTTCATTTCAAATGTCGCATCTTAGAAAAACTTCCTACTTAATTTCACTTATTATTTCTTTGCTACGAATATTGCGAGAGAGGTTTCCAAGCTGTCATATGCTTGTTGTTTCAGAGTTTTCACCACATCGTGGAAAAATTACAAAACGCAAAAGAAATTTTCTCTCCCCCGAAATTGCTTTGCTGAACTGTTTTTGTTGTTTTGTTGTTTGATCAGAGTGCCTGCAATATATATTTTTTTTTTGAATTACTTAATTCCTTTTATTTTGCGAGCGTTTTAGTACTGCTTAATTAAAAATGCTGTTTATTTTTGCCTAAATACAAACGCAGTATTAAATTTGTATTCAAAGAAGTAACTATGAAGTCTAGAGGCCTAATATTACAACAGTTAATCGACTGTATAATCGGGATTATTTAAAATGGAAAAGAACTCAAACTGAATTTAAAAAAAAACTTTGATTATTCCACGTATTGTGCTACGAACTTTGACACGTGTTTTCGCTTCTTTTAGATGCATCTTCGGACTTACTTACGCAAAGTTTGCTTAACTAATGAAGCAAGATTGATTCTAATATTTTTAAATGATAAAATTACAAAAATGAGTTTGGGATTTTTCCTTTTCACTGAAAGCAAGGAGGGGGTTATAGAATCGAAACAAAATAAACAAATAATTATACTACTAATGACGTTAACATTACAAACTATTAACTAATGAGCTGCAATCAATCAGATAGGTTTGTGCTTAGCCTAATTAATTGGAAATAATGTAAGCAGTGGCGAGCAACCTGTTCTATTAATAATATTATTTAATAATACTCCTTTTTTGTTATGAGTTTTATTAGAGCTTTATTTATTCCAAACGCCGAAACCATCATCTACGAAAGTATTAAGATAAAAGAAAATTAAATCACAGATTTCTTACCCATAGCCAGAAGTATTTATAGATTATATGTGACTGAAATTCGCAGTTACCTGAAAATGAATAAAAAAACCAATTAGTCCAGTTGCTAGCCAATTCGCATTAAATTATATTTTTTTAATTTAAAATGATTATGTTCGTGGGGCAGTTGTTGACGTCATTGGCTTCCGTCATGGACTGCGTGGAAATCAAGTTACGACCATAGTCGGTTCGAAGGCAATTGTGTTGTTAAAAAAACGCGATCCCAAAAAGAGATGCAAAGCGAGAGCGATAAGCTTACCACTGGTCATGTTCTAGTCCTCGTATCTTTTCATTCCCTTCTCTCTTCCAGAAAAGGAGATTGAGCAACTGAGTAACATTTAGTTCTCGTAGAAAAAACATGGTGAGATAAACTCCGTGATGAGTCCATATGCTCCAAGCTAGGAGCGGGCATGGTAAAAAAAATTGATATTAAATTAAATTGTGAATTCGATATAAAAAATACACCATTTCATCATGAATTAATTAGTGAATGTAATTACCACATATGTGATTATTCAACACACTTCACTATACAGGTGTTCACTGCTAACACTTGGTGGAATGGCATAATAATAAAAAATAATAACACATTTATTTTACTTATTCCACATTAGATTTATTAAGATCAAGTCTGATTTCGCTCATAGCGAGCAATATCAATTGATTTCATAAGTTGATACTTTTGCAGATAAACGACACCGGTTCTGTTCTTAATAAACCCCTAAAGTGGAATAATTACAAAAAATATGTTCTTATTTATAACTTATTTGTTTTGGTTATGAATATGTTAAAAAAGTTAAAATCATCGCTAATATTTGATAAAAAAGTTAATTATTAATGATGAAGCTCTTTTGTTAGCAATGTTTAATTAGTCAAAATTAAATTGTTTGTTCTTCTCAAAGAAATTTTAAGTCTGCTTTCCAAAGAAAAGAATTCTCGATTGAAAATAATTTAATATTCGAATTTGCTGTAGTTAAAAAATTTTCTAACGTGTTTTTTTCAGGATAAAAATATGTATACTTTAAAATATTGCAGAAGAGTTACAGCAGTGATGCCCTCAATGACATTTCATGCGGCCCGCAATATCAAATATCAATCACCTTTTTTCTTCAGAAATTTTTACGAACGATGAATTATAAAAACAATAAAATTTTCAATTTTATATATAACTAGTATTGCTACCCGGCTTCGCTCGGACCAGTTTGGGGTTATGTTCACCTCAGCGCGTAAATTCAGACGGGCCAAGTTGATACAACTTTTTTCAAAATTCAAAAGTCTAGGTCAATTAAAATGGAATTAAAATGAACATTTCAGACTGGCATTGACATTTCACAGCCCCTTTCATATATTGACAGCCCCATTCTCGCCCATTAAAAGGTCCAAATTCAAGTAAAAAATCTAATTTGCTTTCAAAGAAATGTCAAATAATACCTTCACGTAAATAATAAACATTATTATATTAATAAAAGCCGGGAAAATTTCAGTAGAAGACTAATTTATAACATTTTGACTAAATGTCTTCGCCGATAAAAATTCAAACATATTTTCTTTCATATTCGTTTTTATGGCAACTTAATGACCAACAATGCAAAAGGGAATTACAGACCCACAGACATACATACGCCGTTTCGGTTTTATATATAAGATACACTAAAAATTTCGGTAGTTTAACCAATTTTACCCATGCGGCCAATGGATTATCTGGCCCTTCTCCTAAAAAAGTTTTGCGTCACTGAGTTAAAGTATTGAAAAATCTGCACACGTTTTCATTCTGCAGTATCCAATATTAAAAAAAAAACATTTCGTAGCAAACAAATAACACTCGTGAATAATCTTATATATAAAACCGAAACGGCGTATGTATATATGTATGTCTGTAATTCCCTTTTGCATTGTTGTTGCAAGTTGCCATAAAAACGAATATGAAAGAAAATATGTTTGAATTTATATCGGCGAAGACATTTAGTCAAAATGTAATAAATTAGTCTTCTACCAACATTTTCCCGGCTTTTATTAATATAATAATATTTATTATTTACGTGAAGGTATTATTTGACATTTCTTTGACAGCAAATTAGATTTTTTCCTTGAATTTGGACATTTTAATGGGCGAGAATGTGGCTGTAATCAAATTAAATAAAGTTTGTGATTTTATTTTAACTATTTTGGATGTTAGATTTTGTGATATTATTATGTCGAATGATATAACATTAAATAATTATTGGTCGCTTAGTCCAAGCGACGCCGGGTAGCAATACTAGTTTAATATAAACTTTGCTATATTTAGAAAGGTTTCAAATGTAACAATGGTTGAACTATTCGGCAAATATCACATTAATCATTTTGCATCATCAAATAATTATGGAATAATTAACGTCACTGGTTAACCGAGGGTTGTTTGGAAATCATTTTTTAATTTATTTACCCTTAGTTTGTTTGGATACTAGCAATTTCCGTTTTGAAATTACAATATTGTATGACCAATTATTTAACGTGAGTAAATATGTAATATTTTCCGTTGAATTTTGTTTGATTTTGACGCTCACCAAACAATATTTTCAATAAACATATTTATTTCAAAACCATGTACCCTTTTAATGAAGGCATTATATTTGTCCTCTTAATGAAGCTTATTTCAATAAAAGCTTTTCTATTTGTATGTTTTTGAAATTCATTAGCACAAGCTCTGTTTTTTTTTTAAAAAAAAATAGTAGGAGTATGACGATTGGGATTAATTATCGATTCGATTATTATGATAAGAGGTGTGGTTATTTGATTGATCTTGCTAACCCCGTGTCTTAGGTAGGCGAGACGAAGCGCTGCGGTGACGTGTAAAAACCAATTAATTTTAAACGTAGCGGACTAAAGGTCGTATGTGCCATCGCTCGGCCAGACGCAATTAACGCTCTGGTGAGCTTGGACCGTTTGATATTTTCAAGCGATTCGCGTGCGCCATGAGTCAGGCACTTGAGGAGACTTACGACATATGCCGTCCTGACCGGATCGCGTCGCCCACATATGACGACCCGTAAGTCTCATTTTTAAGATCATATTGGATGTAGAAAATTTCATACATCAGAAGAAGCCATGCCATTGATTGGAATAATTTATCATTTTAATGTTTATTTTTTTAGTACTGTTGAAACAATTTTGTAATATTTCAAGGCTGGCTTCACTGATCGAGATAATCAACCAACTATCAACATTATCAGTTCGTGGGTGTAGGAACATACGGGCGAAACTACAAAAACAACGAACTGAGATAAATGGCAAAACAGTTTCCAATTTTGAACTGTGTGCTTACGGATTTGCAGAAAAACCGAGCAATATCTGGTAAACCGCTCATCGTACAAGTTTCATATTTTTATATCTTATAGAACTGCATTTGAGCATGACAATGCCATATTTAACTCAAAACAGCCATTTTTGTAATTACGCCCGTATGTTTCTACACGAGTTGATGATTTTGTTAAGTAATATAGTCAATTACAATCATTTTTTTTAAAATACTTCATTTGATACTTCTTCGTCATTTATGAAGATCAGGACCAGTTTCTCTCATCACAAAAAATGGTTCTCAGTTATATAGAAAAAAAAAATCATTGGTATTGAGTTAAAGATATTTTTACCATTTTTTTTTAAAAACTAAGCATTTTGATTTTTTACTTTTATTCCATTCCAATTATGTACATATGACTATCATAAATCATTTTTCTTCGCAAATTATTATTTATTAAGCCTGGTCTTTTCTTTCTGAATTTGATATAAATATTTATTTTATGTCGTCAACTTGTCAAATGTATGGCGCATTGGTGTTAGCTGTAATGCCATGTATTCTATTTGTATTATTTCCAATAAACTAAATTGTCCGGTCCGTGGCGCAGTGTCAACGTCGTTGGCTTGCGTGCCAGACCGCCCGGGCTCGATTCCCGGTACGAACGGATTTTTTTCAG
This sequence comes from Himalopsyche kuldschensis, assembly GCA_028554975.1. NCBI lineage: Eukaryota > Metazoa > Arthropoda > Insecta > Trichoptera > Rhyacophilidae > Himalopsyche > Himalopsyche kuldschensis. The sequence goes on from JAHFWI010000005.1 coordinate 8,980,903, forward strand.
TCGATAAATCTGTTCAAAGCCATGGGTGTTTGTGTTGTAAATCCCTTCCCACCTTCCCGATCCCAAAGAGCGACGCATAGTGACAGCGATTAGCTAATCACCTGCTCTCTCCGAAAAAGAGAGGTTGAGCAACTGAGTAACAAGCAGTTCTCGCAGAAAAACATATGATGAGATAAACTCCGTGAGGAGTCCATATGCTCCAAGTTGGGAGCGGACATGGTTGAAAAAAAAAATATTATGAAAGTAAATATAATACAAAAGAGGTTTGTTTTATTCATTTAAATATAACACCTTATAAGTCAATCAAATTTTGTTTCATTGCTTTGTATATATGTACAAAGTATCTCTTCGAATTACAGTGTCTGTGCAGTGCAAATGTATTTTGAGCTGTTCTTAGAAGTTCTTAGAACCATCTTGAAATTTCGCAAGCCATACCAGTCATACCAATTACTTATCAGAAATGGCACTCAAGGTAATCAGTGTTTCTGCTCTGAAACTAATCCATATACTCGAATTCACCATACTTAATCGTTACTCGAATGGAATACTTAGTAAATGTACAGAAATACACCATGAGAGATTGATTCTATTACATTATAATGACATTTGTGTCGATTTGTATTTCTACTTATTTTGCATTGATTATTTTGATAGTTTTATTGAAATATCATTTCAATAGAAACTCTTATAAAATTGTCCTTTATTTATTTCGAAAACGTCACATCTCCACATTAGAACAAGTAAATTTAATCAAAATATAATAATATAAATGGTATTTCAATAGGGACGCTCAAAATATGTTACTTAGTCCTGCTGAGTAGATTATTCATTGTTTAGTGGGTATTTTTGAGTCAACCAGTTTGGTAAATAGTCGGCCAACACCTACCTGTACGTCATCAAAATACAATATCCGGTGAAAACATTGCTGCTGTGTGTGAAAGTGTATAGGAAAACCCAAGGCAGCTTATTTCTCGTTGTTCACAAGAACTTGGCTTTTCTGCGACTTTAACTTGGCGAATTTTGAATCGGGCCTTATGTCTGCACCCGTATAAAATTCAACTAACCGAGGAACTTCAGGTAAACGACCGCAGACAACGCCTGATTGGGTTCTGGAGCAGTTGGAAGTTTACCCAAATTTGTCAAAAAAGTCAACTTTAGCGACATGGCCCATTTTATAATGAATGGATATTGGCAGACATTTGATGCTATTTTCCATATTTATTGCCGTAAAAAATACTAACAAATAAAATTAAAATTTAGTCGACATCTCACAAACAACTTGTTTTATTTACATTTCAAAACTAAGCGTCCTTATAAAAAGACCCTTTATAATATGATTCGAAATGCAAGATGGCATAGAGTATTCACATTATTATAAGATTATTGCTGATTATGGTAAACATCGCTGTCATATATCAGATCTTGCGAATTATGCCACATTTAAGATACTGCAAGCACATGCCACTCATTCCTCATGCAGCTTCCGTGGCATGCATGACAGGTTACTTCATTAATGTGCACACGCCTTCATTAGTAACACACAAGAGTGACGATTAATTAGACTTCAGTACGGTGAAACACTTACGGTTATAATCTCTTGATACGATTAATGTCTGTGTTTTTTTAGATAAAACGAAATATAAATTTGAACACCATTTGTAAGTTTATGCCCTTACATAACTGAGTATGAATATTTGTTTATTTTTAAGATACTAATAAAATTATGGTATCAATCTAACGAATCAATTTAAAATATACTAAAAAAAATATATTAAATATACAGTGGTTCTTCGAGATACGAGATATTTGAGATACGAACCGATGAGCGAGCGAATTTTTGCTTTAAAATACGAGCAACATTTGAGATACGAGGAAAGGCTGGCAGCACTTGACCCATCAGTTTGCGATGACGGGTATTTGTGTGCGCTTTGTGTATGTGTGGAATGGGTGCATATGAATGTATTGGTGGCAAATCCGTATATTTATATCTGTGTTGGTATTGGATTATACTTCAACTGTCAAACGCTATGGACCTACTAGAAAAAAACATACTTCACTCCATCTCTTTCGCACAACTGACATTTTGGGAGCTGCAACGGATTAATGGCAGTTCAATTAATTTCAATGGGAAAAAATGCTTTAGTATACGAGGAAGGTTTACGGAACGAATGAAACTTGTATCTCGACATGTCAATGTATTCTAGATCGATATAATCAGTTGTTGAACATGTTTGCGATCAGTGAAACCGGTCCTGGTCTTTATAAGAATAAATGTAGTTGGTAGTTCTTAAGTATGTGCTTTATTTATTTAAATAATGTCTTTCCACAAATATTTGACAATGCTAATATAGATAACATCGATTTTTTCTATTAATTTTGGCTCGATTATATTATAAAACATTGTTTTCGTACTTCTTCAACACATGAAGAATACAACTATATTTATAGTATGAGGAAGTCATCCTTGAAACTGTTCCTTTTATTTGATAAAAACTGAAAATAAGACATCCAAGTTCATTCGTTCTCTTGAACTCTTGAAGATACCCAAAGGCAAAAACCGGGTCGTTAGAGACAATACTCATGCAAAGCTAAAAATTCAAATCTGTATCAAGGTTTGCAAATCATTTTATATTATTATACCTACACAAAATAAACGATATTTCAAACAAGCAATCATTTAAATTTTATTCATACTTTATTCACAAAACAATTTGACTCAATTACGGAGTACTTTGAGGGAAAACTTTAGTTACGGATTCGAAACAAGTACTATAGGATTTCATCGACAGTTTACAATGATTACTGCCGACTAACTATTCAGTATGGAGTTAATAACTGGGCAACTAGTTTGGGAAGTACAAATTCGCTCCAGCCACGCGTGAAGAGTTTAAGCTTTTGGGTTTGTCTTTCAAAAGCTCAAATTTCATAGTTCAGCTCGAATTGAAAAACATTTTATTCGCCAAAATCGCGTAGTTTGTTTGATAAGGCATTCAAACGAAAAACGCTGTGTCTGTTTCAGTAATTTAAATTTTTAATTCCATATTTCTCTCATATTTTTAAATCTAATGTTTTTTAACATGTATCTTACATTTTTGGTTTAGGGCTGTAGTGGTTGAACGGGCCAGAGTCAATCACAATAACTTTAACAATAAATTGATATAATTGATAAATAGGTATAATCAGTCCAATGAAATTCTTAACGATCAGATTAAAATTAACAGTTCACCGCTTTTAAAACCTTTAACAAACAATAAACTTAAAACAATTTAAAATAGATGCACTTAGACATTGCAGATTTTAAGTGGTTTCACACGATCAAATAACCCAAAAATACCCAAATTATTGTTTCTCACCATTACTTTAGACCAATAAATCAAACTTATTTAAATTCTTTCATGTGACGTCGGTATGGTTTCAACAGAAGGAGATGATGTAGGTAGCACCCTGTCTAGCAAAGGTATATAAGCTATCTCTAATACACGTTTTAAACATAGTTCTGACGAAGGCGTAAGCCGAAATAGCTATCAACAAATATATAAAATAATGTATGTAGAACTAAAATACATTGTTATTTTTCTTTCCGTATAATAAATTGATATGTTATACAAAATAATCACCTCCTCTTTCAACTCCTCAACATAGTATTTTTATTCCTCCTAGCAAGTCTTTAATAGTATTTTGTGAAGGAAGCTAAATGAGAAAAGTTATTTTACGGAAACAATTTCTTTCTTTATGGCATTGCAACGCTTGCATATTTTTTTTAAGTAATTATTTTGTAGCATTAGAAAAAAAGGTCATTTCATTCCGTTTTACCTAATATGTACTCCATTTACAAGTGATGATGAACACGACTTTAAATTAAACTTAAAAATTAAATATGCAAGCGTTGCAATGCCACTTAAAGAAAGAAATTGTTTATGTTTATTGAAGTCCTCTCGGATGCACAATATTTTAGATAAATAATTTCAATAAAAATATTAATACATTTTTAGTACTTTTTCCACATAAAATTTATTTGATCAGGACCGGTTTCGCTCATGGCGACCATTGTCAACTGATAATAAATACAATACAACAGTGATATTTATACATAAGTTAAGTAAGGTATGACAAACAATTGGTAGAAAAACTAAGCAAATAAATGAAGCAAATAATAAGAAAAAAAAACTAAAAATAAAAGGTTGAAGACCTCTTAGCAATGCAAACTAATACAGTGATCAATTGATAAATAATTTCATTGACATTGTTCGGTATCAATGACATTTGCCGTTTGACGTTAGCTGTTGGTCTTTTGCTGATTTTCTATGGCACGACACACGCGCCACCTACTGGAAATTAATTTTACTATGCCTATAAACTTTGCGCAAGTGCAACAATAATTTGTCAAAATGATCGGTATGTCAGCGCATAAAATATGAAAAACATTAATTATTATATAAAATACTTACTGTTAGTTGATTTTACTATGCCTATAACCTTCGTAAAAGTGCAAGCAATAAGTTTTATCGTAATTGGATGAACGGTATGACAACGCATAAAATACAAACAAACAACAGACAAACTTTGGTTTTTATATATTAGATGTTTTATATGAACAAAGTTACAAGCTAGAAATTGAAAAAAATGCTTTTTATCAGTCGAAAGTGCAAAACTTAAACTGTCACGAGTCAAGGAGTACTTGTAATACAAAATAATCAAATAAACATGGCTTACCACGTTTCAGCTCAGAATGATTGTTTGAAGGTAAAAATAGGTCGAGTTTAAAAAAAAATACTATTTATATCACTTTAATTGGCCTGATTTATTGAAAAAAAAATATCAAGCATAAATCAGTATTTTAGAAACGTAAAAATGTCAGATCGGTACGTTTGTCATCAAAACGACGTAATAAAGCCGTGAAAATAATAAAAAAAAACAACAAAGGAAAAGAGAAGTTCACAGCGAATGATATTCTGATCGTCCATTACGAAGAATGAAATATTTCCGCTCTACTTTTTTTCTCTTTTTGAATAATTAATCATCGGAGTGCGCGCGTCAAAAATCAAAACTGAGAAATTGTTCTCCAGCATCCGGGAGCGCGTCAGCTGATACAGGAACCGGATATAACCGTTGGGGTTGAAGGGGCCGGAGAGAGGCGGGGTGTATGGAAAATTCACCTGAGCTCGTGGTTAACTGGCGGTTGCCAGGGAAACTGCAGGTGTTTCCTGTAAAAGGTAATAAAATGGGCAAAACACTTGGAAAATACTGCCGGAGGAAACAAGTCATAGAAAAGCTTATTTGTCAAGTATTTTAAGAGCGGACTTTTTCTGGCACTAGTGTAAAGCTAGATTATTTGAGTCGTATAAAATAAAACGTAAAACAATCCTCTTTTTGAAGTTATGTTGGTAACAGTCTATAAAAGACTCAAACCTAAAATTTATTTGAGCGGCTACATTGAAATATCGCTTTGGATAACTTTGTGATTGGTCGAAAGTATGATTTACCAAACCATTCTACTATTTTTCAAAGTTGTGAACTCTTCTGATTTTGAAGCCAACCATCATTTCTTTAAAGTTTTTATACCACATATATGTATGTACACGATTTTTATACAAATATTTTATTGCTACCCATACACCTGAAGAATAATATGATAGCTTTATTTTGTAATCGAAAAAATAGGATAGTTCTACTTTTGATACTAAACGACTCGTTTATTATCATCAACGAGTGCATTTATTTGATAAAATAGCTCATTGTGATGAAAATTTACGACCGGGAAACATGTTTCAGAGCAGAGTCATCAATTGCATCACATGATTTGAGCAGGATCATCACTTTGTTTAGCGCACGGTTACCGATTCGTTACATCCAAAAAATCACGTAAAAAGACCACAGGTGTATATGAATAAAAAATGTAATCTCAGAAATAACAGTATTGTTTCAAAGTGTGTTTTTATCAAACCAAAATATATGAATCCATCTAATTTCATTCTTGACACTAACTTTAATCTGAAGCTTATAATTATTAAACACGTGTCGATAGATAATCTTTCAAGTCCCATAGACAATTTCATAATATTATTCCGTTTGCTAAAACCACGTCTGTGATGTAAATTATCTTTGAAAACCCAAAGCATCTGACAATGACCCTCATTACTGGGAGAAAGACTTAACGGCTCAATTCTTCACTCACGTGTTTCTGACTGAAGTCGGTTATGATCCTTGAGGCTTGAATTTTTTCTTCTAATCGTTGACAAACATTTTGTGTTGAAATTCATTCCGTTTTGCGCTTAAACCTTTTTACTTGATTATAAGCCGACCTTTCAACGATCTTTCAATAGATGATAAAAACTTAAGCTAAAGAAAATCCAAGGAATTTACATCGGTATCAAAACATTGACTCAAAGTCCTTAAAATTTCCTGAAGGAAAAGAAACATATTTTTGCAACTCAATCCATTTTAAATAGGCACTTCATTTAAATGTAGAAAGTTTTTTTTATTACTGTCTTGGTAAGTATAATCAAATCACTTTTCCAACTCATTGAACCTGATTAACATAAAAACAATAAACACGGATATAACCCACCTTTTAAAAAATATATTTATTCCCATGCTTTTGGCAGGTTTTTAATTTTAACGATACCACATTTAAAATACATGAAAATTGTAATTTACCCATGCAATTAACTGTGAAATTCATTGAGGCTCATAAACATCAAAACATTCGCTAATTCATCTAATACGGTGAGAAAAATAGCATTGTATTTTAATTCAACAGAAATTATTTTATATATGTACCTGTTTATAACTATTTCGGCTTACGCCCTTGTCAGAACTATCACTAGTTCACTAATAAATCTAGATTACGATAACAACAATTACACTTAGTGATTTACTTTTATTATATGTAAGCGATCCTTTTTTATACGCGTCAGTTCATTCGTGCACTTGAAATGGCTGAAAATGCCGAATGGTCGACAAAAGATACAAAAATTTTAATATCTCCTAGCGGAGTGCTTAATACTGTTGCGTTCACTTTCACTCTTTGCGGACACGATAAAAATCCAGGAGCAAAATTTTGTACATTTTATTGCAAAATAAATTTGTATCCAAAGACATTAATGGCTGGCTTGTAATTAAATACATTCCCACTTACTCCATGTCTGAATTTGAGCATAGAAATAACGAATAATTTACTATTGAATAAAAATAATAAAACATTTTTAGTACTTTTTCCACATACAAATTTATTCGATCAGGACCGGTTTCGCTCATGGCGAGCATTGTCAACTGATAAGGAATACAATGAAACAGTGATATTTATACAAAGTTAAGTAATAAATACAAGGTATGACAAACAATTGGTGTTACAACTAAGCAAATAAATTTACTATTTCTTTCTAAGTTGCGTAAATTTTTCCTCACCGTATAATAAATTTAGTTAGGTACAGCAAGTCAAGAGTGGATACAGTTGAAAAGATTACTACCTTAATTTGCTAATATTTTCAATACCAGCTTATTTGAATAAATAAATAAATATAGGTATATTTGAATCAAACATATTATTTCACCATTAGATGGAGCCGGGATTACGGGACCCAATCGTTGAAATTTACGTTAATACCTGTAAGAATTTACTGGACACCTGCCCTGTGTCACGTGACACGTCAAACAAAAGCTCTCCCTCTCCACCTCGGAGAGCTTTCAAAAGCTGTGGTCAGCCGAGATCAAACATGGAATTTTTAAACGCCCGCCGATTGTCATTCTCAAAATAGCAATGTTTGTTTGTTTTTCTCTCGCCATAAATATTCTTACAGAGGTGAGTGAACAAGTAGCTTATTTTTTTACCATACAATATTTTTATTCTGCTTATATTTCACTCATTTCTTTTTGGTTATACTTATACCAAGTGAAAGGTTTTTGCCCAAGCTTATATCGAGCTGTAATTAAATGGATTAGAGTAAAAATAATATAACATAATCAAGACTTATTCCACATTGGATTTATTAATACCAAGACCGGCTTCGCTCATCACAAGCATTGTAAACTGATGATAAATACAAAAATACAGAGTTATCGAGTACCTCTGAGCAATACAAGATACAACATTAAATACCAATTAAAAAAGTATCACTAACAGAATTTCTGAATTACAAAAATCTCATCGAGTTGGTATCGTATGATTTTTCCTTTTAGCTTTAATTCCAAGTATTTAAAAAAATATATATTAAAACCGTTTATTGATTGAGTAGGCATTTACTTGGTAGAACTCCATTATAATACGGAAAGAAAAATAGCAATGTATTTTAATTCTACATAAATTATTTTATATATTTGTTGATAGCTATTTCGGCTTACGCCTTCGTCAGAACTAGTTCTAGTGGAGATTCAAAATACCTACGTGACAACAAGTTTTGACAAAGAAAATTGATTTGTCTTTGTTACGACCACGTAGGTAAAAGCTGGGAGCATGCAAAATTAGATTTTCAAGGATGTCAGGGATTTAAAAATATTTTAAAATTTTAAAAAATATTTGGTATAACAGCTTGCGCCAATGCGCCAAATAGTCTCAATTGTGAAAGTCATACGAGATTAACTCGATGATAAATAATGAATCAGTTGTGCACAAAATCAACGATAAATAACATATACACCAAGATCTCTTTTTTCAATTGAAAAAAGCTAACCTTGCCGAGAATTGAACTCGGGTCCCCCGATCGCCAGGACAAAGCTCTTGCCACTAGACCACAGGGACCGACAGTGGTTATCAACTTGGCCGCGAAGAAGAATAGAGTAATTGTATGTAAAGTATATTTCGTTAATTTTAATTTACCTTCAGACATGGTTGAACTCTTCTGTCCTCCCTTCTCAAATTATTTTATACCCATTTGACTTCGTTTTTCGCAGTTTGCAATTGAAAAGTGAGAAAAAAATTTCGAAAAAACGAAAAGGTAAAATTTGAACGTAAATATCGTTTACTTATTCGGGACGTGAAAAGGGCGGATATCCTGAATGTCAATTTATAGATCAAAGCGTAAAAACATTTCCGATGGAATGATTTACAGAGAAAACGGATAAACATTTATCCCAAAACAATCGCTAATAAGTCTATAAAAGATTGAGTAGGCATTTACTTGGTAGAACTCCATTTAAAAAAGAAAAATAACAATGTATTTTAATTCTACATAAATTATTTTATATATTTGTTGATAGCTATTTCGGCACGCCTTCGTCAGAACTATGTTTAAAACGTGTATTAGAGATATTGCACTAGACAGGGTGCCTCCTACATAATCTCTTTCTGTCTACGTCACATGAAAGAATTTAAATAAGTTTGATTTATTGGTCTAAAGTTTATTAATCTGTAATTAAAAATACATTGTTATTTTTCTTTCCGTATCTAAATTAGATTGTTATTTTGCCTTTAAAGTCGCATAGCCAAACAGTCATCGTCAAATCGACAAAAAAGGTTATAATAAACATTTTGCCTAAAATGACTTATATACTTTGGTGAAAAACCAAATTGAGTTGGTATTAACTTGGTAGAACTCTTTTTTATAGCACAGCGAAAATAGCAATCTATTGTATTTGACAAACATTACATGTATGATATATGGTTGACATATTTACTCGTTAGAACCACAAGTCAAACATGAACTGTTAGATGTCAAAAGGTGAATCCCGGGGCAACAAGATTTGTGGAAAAGTACAAAATGGCCTGTTTTAGAAATGTTTTTTTTAGAATAATAATTTACATGAAAACATATAATACATTAAAATTTGGTGACTTTAATATAATTTATTGCAATGTCTCGATAGCAATGGCTAGCAAGTCGTTACTTTACTTTAAAAAAAGTCATGACGCCGATGTCGTTCATTCTATAAACAGCTATTTTAAGCTGAAAATATTGAAAAAAAAAATGGTAAAAAGCTGGAGTCGTTGCTCGTTTTACCCTCAGGTTTACGACATCCGGCTCCAACTCCGCAAAAGCCCCACAAACTCCACGACTCGACTCCGACTCCACATCCCTGATATAAACACTAAAAATAGCGACGAATGAGATGGGAAGTACTTTGACGCCAACACGCCTTAGAACTTGAAGATACATCAAATAAATATCAAGAAAAAAAATATTATAAATTCTTGCTGTAATTTTTTGCGACATGTTCAGTCCAAAAAGATTCATTCTCCTAAATTTAAACCACATGAAAAAAAAAAAAAAAAATTCAAAAGCAGGTTCAAAAACCAACAAGTATGGAATTAGGAATTTTAATTTAATGCTTTGATAACATGTGGTTGAAAAATAAGTTCTATAAATTTCATCTCGGTTTTTTTACTGAAAGCATTTAGGTAAACCGGCACCAAGTCCACTCCAAATAAACCACTAAAAGTGGAACTCAAGCAAATAGTCAATCTTTAAATTCATGCTGTAATTTTTTGCGACATGTTGCATTCTCAGCAAAATACGTCAAATATTACCATCAAATGGCGAATTTTAATTTAATTTTTAACATTGGTTAAAGGTGTACCATCATAACTTGACCGCCGGTCAAATTCGCAACTAAAACTGTCCCCTTATAGTAGATACATTTAAAAGTCTTCGAAGATATATTGTTTTAGTAAAAATAAATTTACATTAAGATTTTGTTTCATTTATAGCTTGCATATAAAAATGTGCTAGTAAATAAACAATTTTGATTGAGTAATGCACACTTTTTACGCGATGGTGGCGCCCTCAAAAGCGGTCTAGTTATAATGGTTCATATATAGTAAAAAAACAATGTTTATTTTTTAATAACATTTATATCTAAACTTACTTAAATACAAAAGTATAATCATCAAAACTTGTCTTCAATTATGAATTTTAATTTATCGTATATCGACTGATAAAGATGTATTGGTTATACATATATGTATATGAATGCTTGAAAATTCGACGAATTTAGATATTGCCTGTGTAGGTATATTTTTTAAATAACTTTTTTGATTTGATGTATTGTTTAATACAGGGCTTCCCAAAAAATGTTCCCCGACATTTTGGAAAGTTTTAAAGCACTGCAACAAAACTTGCAAAGATCTTCTATTTACAATTTTTGAAAGGTAAGTGATGATCATTCTCAACTGATGTTTATGAAGTCAAGTATCTGAGCACAGGCGGAGGATCATCTTATTTCACCAAACAGAGCTGTTTGACGACGGTTGCTAAGATTGACAGAACGGTTAGCCGCACTAACCCCGTGTCTTAGGTAAGCGACGCGAACCGGCAAGAGAATTTAGGCGAATCCAGTCAATTTAAAACGTAGTTGATCAAAGGTCTTATGTGCCATCGCTCGGCCAGACGCAATTAACGCTCTGGTGAGCTTGGACCGTTTCATATTTTCAAGCGATTCGCGGGCGCCATGAGTGCGCACTTGAGGCGACTTGCGACATATGCCGTCCTGACCGGACTGCTTCGCCTACGTATGACACTTGCATGGGCGAGGACCGTTTGATATTTTAAAACTCTGCCGCTTTCAAAGCCGCGCCGGAACGCCTCGCCTAGATTCGCCCAGCTAAGACGACCCGTAATAAATATTGATCATAAATTGATGAAAAACAGCTTGAAAATATATAACTACTAGTATTGGAACCCGGCTTCGCTCGGACCAGTTTGGGGTTATGTTCAGCTCGGCGCGTAAATTCAGACGGGCCAAGTTGAAACAACTTTTTTCAAAATTCAAAAGTCTAGGTCAATTAAAATGGAATTAAAATGAACATTTCAGACTGGCATTGACATTTCACAGCCCCTTTCATATATTGACAGCCCCATTCTCGCCCATTAAAATGTCCAAATTCAAGGAAAAAATCTAATTTGCTGTCAAAGAAATGTCAAATAATACCTTCACGTAAATAAAAACATTATTACATTAATAAAAGCCGGGAAAAGTTCAGTAGAAGACTAATTTGTTACATTTTGACTAAATGTCTTCGCCGATAAAAAATCAAACATATTTTTTTCATATTCGTTTTTAAGCAACTTAATGACCAACAATGCAAAAGGGAATTACAGACCCACAGACATACATACGCCGTTTCGGTTTTATATATGTACTATACTCGAGTAATTGGAGTCTCTACACACACATTGATAACGAAACAAATTTACCGTCGAGCGAAATCAATTCGTTTGTTTGAACTTGCAACAACAATGCAAAAGGGAATTACAGACATACATCCCCCGTTTCGGTTTTATATATATTCGAGTCCGGGTACGAGCAGATTTTTTCAGTAAATAAATCGGTTCTGTTCGAAACCAATGGGTTTTTGTGTTGTTAAAAATCTTTTCCCACTTTTCCTATCCTAAAAAAGGGGCGCGTAGCTAGAACGATTTGCTTGCTAATATTCCTCGCATCTTTTTAATCCGTACTCTCTTCGAAGAGATGTTAAACTTTTGAGCACACAAGCAGTTCTAAACATGTTGAGATAAAATCCATGAGTTTATATACTACAAGCTGGGAGGACTTTAATTTTTTATAAAAGTTACCCAACCTTAAAAAAATGCCAAGTGTTTCATCGCAGAAAAAGTTTTAGAAACCCTGGTGTAACAAATTGTGAAACGTGCTTAAAAAACATCTATGGACTTACTTTTGCAATGTTACTTTATTATTTTATTTATTTATTGGCAAACAACTGTATAAAATACATGGCATTACAGCAAGCGCCAATGCGCCATGCATTTGACAAATTAATAAAAATTACATAAAATATTACACAAAAATAAGAAACAGAACAGAAACATATTATTTACATAAGAAGACAAAATTTTTTAACAAAGCGTCAAGTTCACTGCCGAAGATGTCCACATCAACAGGCAGCGCATTTATCAGCCGAATAGCTCTTGCAACTGGAGATTCAAAATACCTACGTGACAACAAGTTTTGACAAAGAAAATTGATTTTTCTTTATTACGACCACGTAGGTAAAAGCTGGGAGCATGCAAAATTAAATTTTCAAGGATGTCAGGGTTTTGAAAATATTTTAAAATTTTAAAAATATTTGGCATTACAGCTTGCGCCAATGCGCCAAATATTCTCAATTGTGAAAGTCATACGAGATTAACTCGATGATAAATAATGAATCAGTTGCGCACAAAATCAACGATAAATAACATATACACCAAGATCTCTTTTTTCAATTGAAAAAAGCTAACCTTACCGAGAATTGAACTCGGGTCCCCCGATCGCCAGGACAAAGCTCTTGCCACTACACCACAGGGACCGACAGTGGTTATCAACTTGGCCGTGAAGAAGAATAGAGTAATTGTATGTAAAGTATATTTCGTTAATTTTAATTTACCTTCAGACATGGTTGAACTCTTCTGTCCTCCCCTTCTCAAATTGTTTTGTTTTTCGTACCCATTTGAATAGGAATCGTTTTATCGCAGGCCGCAGTATTCGCATGAAGTACGCCGGTAATCAAATTTCGACGAACAAAACGAAAAGGTTGATAAGAATTTAGGTGGAGGTACGAACGTAAATATCGTTTACTTATTCGGGACGTGAAAAGAGCGCGGGGCGGATATCCTGAATGTCAATTTATAGATCAAAGCGTAAAAAAACATTTCCGATGGAATGATTTACAGAGAAAACGGATATTTATTTATTATTTACTGTCAATTCAAATAGTAATACATTCTAATAAGTCTATAAATTAGATTATTATTTTGCTTTTAAAGTCGCATAGCCAAACAGTCATCGTCAAATCGTTACCTTACTGTGAAAAGGTTATAATAAACATTTTTGCCTGAAATGACCTATATATACAAAACGGGTGGTGGTGAAAAAACCAAATTGAGTTGGTATTAACTTGGTAGAACTCCTTTATAGCACAGTGAAAAAATAGCAATCTATTGTAGTGTGACAAACATTACATGTATGATACATGGTTGACAGCTATTTACTCGTTAGAACCACAAGTCAAACATGAACTGTTAGATGTCAAAAGGTGAATCCCGGGTCGTTAGCAACAAGATTTGTGGAAAAGTACAAAATGGCCTGTTTTAGAAATGTTTTTTTTTAGATTATAATAATTGTATTTTATTTGAAAACATATACATACATGGTAATTATAGTTGTTTGTTAACTTTAATATTATTTATTGCAATGTCTCGGATAGCAATGGCTAGCAAGTCGTTACTTTACTTTAAAAAGGTTCTAATTGTTTTTTTTTTCCTAAAATTACCTTTTGGTTGGAAAAGCTTGGATTTACCGTATTCTATCATATACATATATGAATTTCAGAATAATCTATGGTTGAATTCCGCAGTTGCACTGCATCTGCACAATTTTTTTTGCGAAATTTATTTGACAAAGTTCTACGATTATTTCCATCATTAGATCTTTAAGGATATTATTTCTCAGCAAGAGTTGTGAAAAAATATGCTAAAAACAAGTAATTTGAAACATGTTTACTTGCTCATTGTTACAAGTGAACTTTAACCAATCGAAACTTCAAACGCTCACATCTCAAAACAGTGTCAAGAGTATTAAGAACCTTTTCAGAAGTAAGGCGTCGAAATCCCCCAGAATTGAATGTTCTAAATAACATGAGATCAGCTCGATTACAATATTTTTCACTTTTAAACTGTTCACTGTCAATACTTGGTGGAGTGGCATTATATTAATATATAAAAAACCGAAACGGGGGATGTATGTCTGTAATTCCCTTTTGCATTGTTGTTGCAAGTTCAAACAAGCGAATTGATTTCGCTCGCGAAAGTTTCGACGATAAATTTGTTTCGTTATCAATGTGTGTGTAGAGACTCCAATTACTCGAGTATCGAGTAGTACATATATAAAACCGAAATGGCGTATGTATGTCTGTGGGTCTGTAATTCCCTTTTGCATTGTTGGTCATTAAGTTGCCATTAAAACGAATATGAAAGAAAATATGTTTGATTTTTTTATCGGCGAAGACATTTAGTCAAAATGTAATGAATTAGTCTTCTACTGAACTTTTCCCGGCTTTTATTAATTGAAGTGAAGGTATTATTTGACATTTATTTGACAGCAAATTAGATTTTTTTCATTGAATTTGGACATTTTAATTGGCGAGAATGGGGCTGTCAATATATGAAAGGGGCTGTGAAATGTCAATGCCAGTCTGAAATGTTCATTTTAATTCCATTTTAATTGACCAAGACTTTTGAATTTTGAAAGAAGTTATTTCAACTTGGCCGTCTGAATTTACGCGCCGAGCTGAACATAACCCCAAACTGGTCCGAGCGAAGCCGGGCTCGAATACTAGTTAATATATATAAACAATTTTTTTGTACTTTTTCCACATTAGATTTAAGACCGGTTTCACTCATCGTATGCAAAATCAACATTTATAATTATTGCAACGATGCAGCGATTCCCTTTATGAAATATTTATGCTCAATTTTAAATACTAGAAATGCCGTCTTCAGATGAGCTTCAATTATAAAATACATTGATTAACGAATTAAGAGACTTGAGCCAAAATCAACATTTCCGCACTTCATTATAATATCTCAATTCAGCGTTCGTTAGTTCGCGACGCGTGATCTGCCGTTACGCATATCAGTTAACTTGATCATTTATTTGCATTTTTTATAAGATTTTTAATAAATGAGAGTGAATATATATTGTAGCTATTTGTTTTACAATCTTTAGTAATTGGATTGGAAGAAGTATTTTGACTGGCTTTAATTGATGTTGAGACGACCAGGGTTTCTTTGATGTCAGACAGCATCCTAGGCTTTCGGTGAGGGAACTTAGGGATAGGATGGGGAGAAAGGTGTCTCTTATAAAGATTTCAATCGGTATTCGTTTTAAAAAACTTTATAGCTTCTTAGATTAAGTTACATTTTTACATCGTCGATTACACTGATACGGGTCGTCTTAGCTGGGCGAACGTTCCGGCGCGGCTTTGAAAGCGGCAGAGTTTTAAAATATCAAACGGTCCTCGCCCATGCAAGTGTCATACGTAGCGGTCCGGTCAGGACGGCATATGTCGCAAGTCGCCTCAAGTGCGCACCCATGATTAATTGCGTCTGGCCGAGCGATGGCACATAAGACCTTTGATCAACTACGTTTAAATTGACTGGATTCGCCTAAATTCTCTTGCCGGTTCGCGTCGCTTACCTGTGACTCAATTACAACTGTCATATCGGCTTTTGCCGAGAACGCATGGATGCGTTCAAATATGCAGGGATATGTTTGCTGAGCATGGATTGGTTCGCCTGTCGGTTTTTGAATTTATTTATAATCGTTTAGTTTAGGCCTTATTACCATTGATTGAGGTGATAATAAGATCGTTCGAGAGAGTCCTGATGACCTACAATATCAGGCGGTATCAATGTCTATTACAGTAAGTGCTTTTTAATATATTTTTTATTGATGAATTCTTTTTTAAAAACTTTATTGAAATCTTGTACCCTGGACTGTATACCTGAAAGATTATGAATAGTCTGGATATCTTCAACAAACAAAAATATTTAAGTCAATTTAATTGTATGACAGAAGTTATACTGTAAAATAGTAATTTATTTACTGTGAAGACGGGAGAACGAGGAAATTGTAATTAATACTGGTAATCAATTATAATTTGTCTTTGTAAAGTAAAGCTTTTACCAATTTACTCTGAACGCCTGGCTGTAGTCACTGAGCTAAGTGCACTGACGGTAATTATTTGATAGACTCAAGGAGAGCTTTTAAAACTTTCTGCTTAATTTTAATTTGGATTCATTTTAGGATTTTTTTAAATATTACCAAGTTAGTAAATACTATTTCACGTCGCAGGATATTTATTTTTATTTGTTTATTTATACTGACTGTTATTGTTGTTGGATTAATTTTGATCAGTTTTATTTAAAAAGCTCCGATTGCATTTTTGTTTGGTTAAATAATTTGCTACAATTTAATCATTCTTTACTTCTATATAGCCGTATCCGTGGTGCAGTAGTCAACGTCATTGGCTTCTGTGAAGTAGATTTTTTCATTTGTCAATTTATCGTTTCTGCAAGATCTCTAAACATTATTCACAACCAGTGGCGGCCGGCGACAGAGTATTAGGGAGTACGCAAAAAGATTCAACTATTTTTCCGTACTACGGACAGCCAAAAATTCATAAGTCTGGCACTCGGTTGAAGGCTAACTTTATTGCATTTGAAAAATTTGCAAATTTATTCGGGGATCGGCTATACTCGTCTAACACGACGGGTTCTCAGTATACGGATTACACACAGGATAAAAATTTTCGTCCCGTGCAGATCTGCTCGGGTCTTGTTGGTATTACGAACATCTGAATTGAAAGTCCATGTTATAGAAGTGTTTTAAAATCCAATGAATAGGAAAAAACTCTTGCAAAAATAGTTGAATCTTTTTTTGTACTCCCTAATACTCTGTCACCAACCGCCACTGTTCACAACCATTTGGTTCTTCAAACGAAGCGTAGCGAGAGTGAATAGCTAACTAATGGTATTGTGATAGCTTCCATTCTATCCCTCTTCTTATCTAGCTAACGAGAGTATGCTGAGGCACCTCGATTTGACGACCATATGGTCACATTGGGAACGAACATGGATAAAAAAAACTCGCAGCACAGACGTCATTTTTTGAATTCAGTAGCAGCGATTACGGGTTTGAGTCCCAAAACTTACACTTAAATGATTTAATTTTCGCACGATTTTGAGATAATTGTTTGATTACAAAATTGTATCCCATCCATCCGATTCCACCAAACACGCTCGTAGCGTGAGCGATCGCTAACCACTCAAAAAAACAACTGAGCAACATACATACAAGTATCGCTGAAAAACTTAAAATCACTTTGATGAGTAAGTCCGAATATGCCTCTAAAAGGAGCAAACACGTGTCACATATATTTTTAATTGTGAAAGTCATATGAAATAAGCCCGATGATAAAAAATGAATCATTCGTGAATAACTCAAGGAAAAGTTACATACACCCAGTCCGAGTTCTCTTTAATATACTAAAACAATACGTGGAATAATCAAAATTAATTTATATTAACTTAAAATCAAGCTTAAATTAGTTGTAAGCAGTCATGATAACGAAAAATTAACACAGATATTTTAAAAAAAATATTTTTACTAAATTAAAACTATTAAAGCTTTTAAGAAGCATTTTCTTTTCCCCAAGAAACTGTTGAAGTGATATTATCAGGTCAGCCTTTTGCACTGCATGCCATTTTGCACTTTTCCACAATAGAGAAGTAAGCACTTTTTTGATTGAAACAAATGTATCGCAAAATTCAATTAAATTGCTTCTCGTGTAAAAGTATTGTTGCAGACCAGTGATCGAAAACTTTTGGAATCAGACTAGTTCTCGCTGGCATTGAAAATTAGCTCACCGTGAAAAGTTTTCCCAATTTTCATCAAATTATTAAACCGTTTTTCACAGTTACTTTGCCATGCAGTAACTATAGTCAAATTGAGGCATTGACTTTTATCAAATACAGTTTAAAATGATACAACGTTTGCGTTTCCAAACATAGCAATATTATTTAAGCTTCTAAAAAAGGTTTTAAAAATGGCAGACTAATAAAAATTAAATATCAGACGTTATAGTTACCATCCAAGACGTAAACCATTTAAATAAATCGAAATCACATGAAAATCACACCATTTCTTCAGATAATCGAGACATTACAAATACATATATTAAGGATATGGGTCTATGCGCTTAGTTTTTTAGTTTATTTATATTCCATTGCTCACAAGAGCTATCACTGTCGTGGTGAAAAATCCATGGTGAAGCCAGTTCAAGAGATTTGCTTATGCAGTAATATGCTTAATATATTATATTAAACATATTTTTTTCGCACATGTTATACCCATAAATTCACAGAAATATGCATAACACATACATACAAACATATATATATATATATATATATATATACATGCGTCTTTACAGCACACTATGAAGTATACCGAAGAAATAATTTTCGTGGTTCGAGAGTATCTGTGTGTTGATTTGGTTATTTGTTAACCTATGGAGGGTCATTGAATAGAACGGTTCTCGATTTAACGCGAGTCGAAGACAGCTGAGAATTCTTGATTCTTGTGGTACTTAAGATTACACAGACATTAAGATTTTAAAAATCAAATGCACTTATTTTGGTTTTAATTTGTTAATGAGTATTCATACTTAATTTTTTGTTGATTTAATAGCTTACATCGCTAAGAGGTCTTCAAAATTTTAATTACAGTCTATTTTTCTTGTATTTTGCCACAATTTATTTGCTTAGTTGTTTTACCAATTGTTTGTCATACCTTATAATTCTTACTTAACTTTTGTATAAATATCACTCTTCATTGTATTAATTATCATTTGACGATGCTTCCCATGAGCAAAACCGGTCATGATCCAATAAACTTCATGTAGAATAATTACTAAAAATGTTTTATTATTTTTAATATCCTATTTTAAGTTTTCAAATGTTTTCAACAACTGCTGTAGACGGATAGAAAATAGCCATTGAACTAAATTCGCCTCCCTTTCTGTAATGCAATTATTTGTACTTTATTTCTTCTTTTTTTCACACTACTGCTTTCTACTTTATAAATTTTAAATTTCATAGAAAATATTGAATTGTATTTTAAGTATGAGATTATTTCGTTTTCTTAGATACGGCCAAAAGTAAATCAACACTTGATACAATTTTGGATTTTGATAAAATGGTATTGTAAGGATTGAAATTAACAACCTTTTGTAGTGCTTTCTTTTGTACTAACGTATATATTTTGTATTAACGTGTTTATATATTTTTAACAAAAATGGTTTGAATTTTGTAAAACTAAAAACGGCAGAGTTTCCCTTTTCGGCATCGTCAAAATTTGGGAATAAATCTTCATTTATAAATTACGAGTAGTACTCGAATATTTTTCGAAATACTCGAGTATCTAGAACGATCGAGTCAATACTCGAATTGGAATCTACCCGAGACCATCCGCCTCGAAGCAAAGACCGATAATTGCATGTTTTGTCAAAATCTAACAAATACACGTTCATATTATTGAAATTGCTTGAAGGAATTTCTTCATCAAATTTTAATCGTTCAATTATGAACTATAATAATAAAATAGGAACTGACATCAGTTCAAATACATCTGTACATTTTAAATGCCTGAAGATGCCGAAAGACGAAACCCGTGTCGTTAACGACACAAATCACGGAAAAGTACAGAATTAAAACTATGGCATGTATTTAATGGGTCAGTAACTAATTCAAGTTTTGGTCAGTTAAATAAATCAATGGTCAGTTAAAAGTCAAAATAGTCAGTTAATATTATAAACGGTCAGTTGTCATTGTATCAGTGTGAATGTGGTCAGTTATTAAATAAAACGGTCAGTAATATATTTTAATGGTTAGTTATTTATTAAAAACGGTGAGTATTTAATTTAAATGGTCACCTATTTAAAAGAAATGATAAGTGTTAGCTTGACAGCTTGTGAATTTTATCAAATATGGTCGTGATAGGCAAATTTATGACATGTTCTCTTTATTTTAATTGACCATTTATTATTTTTAACTGACCGTTTTAAGTATTTATAACTGACCATTTATCGAATTAGAACTGACCAAATAATTAGTATTCTAAAACTATTCAAATGTTATTACATAATAATTCAATAATATAAATTTATAACTAGAACCATTACAATACGGAAAAAAAAACAAATTATTTTATATATTTGTTGATAGAAATTTCGGCTTACTTCGTCACCTTCGTCAGAACTATCTAACTAACTAACTCGTTCTGACGAAGGCGTAAGCCGAAATAGCTATCAACAAAAATATAAAATAATTTAATATAAATATATAATACATATTAGTAACAAAATACGACTTTGGCTTATCAAAACACGCACGTCGTTTTGACCGAATACATACAAAAAGAATGAAGTGCTCACTTGTAAGATATTCGACATTTCCTTCGTATCTTTCTTACCTAACCAACCACTACTAAGAAAATGAACGTGGAATAATGACCACCATTAGTTCGAATTCATTTATTTTTATTTTCACCTCACTCTTAAAGGCAGCTGTGGACAATGGTGAATATCCAATTACTCAAATAGATATCGCTGAATACGCAAACATATTTGATGGAGAAAGTCTTATATGGTTGAATTGTAAAAAAAAATAATCTTTTTTTTTTTAGAATTTTTTGTAGAACATTTTTTTGACGGCTGTTTCTTTAAATCGTATAGCGTGTTGTGAGACATACATAAATATCATTAAAATGAAATTTGAATTGTTTGAATTTTGTAGTAGTATCGAGTAGAACATTTTACAAAATACTCGAGTACTCGAGTAGTTTCATATGAACCAAAATATCTTATATATAAAACCGAAACGGCGTATGTATGTCTGTGGGTCTGTAATTTTATTTTGCATTGTTGGTCATTAGGTTGCCAGTTGTTTCTACTTGGCCCGTCTGAATTTACGCGCCGAGGTGAACATAACCCCAAACTGTTCCGAGCGAAGCCGGGTTCGAATACTAGTTATCGATAAAAAATACAATTTATATTATTATATGTATATAAATAAATAAAGATGGTGTAAGTGGTCACATTTATTCTTGCAATAAATTAAGTTCAAGTAATCCAGTCATGCTTAAAATAACAATACATAGTAAGAATACAGGCTTAGGTGGCTAATCCCTTTGCATTGAGGTGAGCCAAGTGACATTCGAGGAAACAATGAGTTAGATGCAGCATCATACTTTTCAGGCCTGAAAGTATTTACAAGTGAAGTGAGTAGGGACTCCAATTACTCGACATCTCAACTACTCGAGTATCGAGTAGTAAAATATTAAAATACTCGAGTATACTCGAGTAGTTTCAGATGTACCAAAATGTGTATTATCAATTCGAATTTTTACATATTAATTGTTGATAAATAAATAAAAAAGCATATTCAATTTGATTAATACATTTACTTTAATTTATTCAACAATAATAGAGCGATACAATTAAGCGTCACAAATTTTAAAATGGTTCGATGTTTTGTTTTTATAATTCCCGCAGTAGAAATAGATCTCGCTAATTATTACTAAAACGAGTATTACTCGAGTATTTAACAAAATACTCGAGTATCGAGTACATGAAAAATGGACGAGTATTTGGAGTCTCTAAAAGTGAGTGAAGTGAGTTTGGTCTACGCTAATACACTGTTTGATCATTTGCTACTTGGATCACTTCAGGTTCGCGTTAAGGGCTTAAATGTCAGCGGTGAACTCTCCCCTTTCATAACACTAAGTATTCCAATCATTATTTCTGTCCATTATGTAGTAAGTAGTAAGCTTTCACGTAGTGCTCAAATGTTAAGATACTTAGTTCTAAAAAAAAACGAAGTCAAAACATGATCGATCTTAAAAGGGCTGATAGAAAAGTTTCACCGTTTTTATATTTGGCTCACTTCACCTCTCAAGGGCGCAGTCATAACTATTGGTAAAATAAATCTTTATCATAATTCTTTTAAAATCTTGCATGTGACAGAATATTTTTCAAAAGGAGTCATTATAAGGGTCGACGCTTAGTTTTGAAATGTAAATAAAACAAGTTGTTTGTGAGATTTCGACTAAATTTTAATTTCATTTGTCAGTATATTTTACGGCATTAAATATGGAATATAGCATCAAATGTCTGCCAATATCCATTCATTATAAAATGGGCCATGTCGCTAAAGTTGACTTTTTTGACAAATTTGGGTAAACTTCCAACTGCTCCAGAACCCAATCAGGCGTTGTCTGCGGTCGTTTACCTGCAGTTCCTTGGTTAGTCTTTTAAAAGGCTTGCAGACAAAGGCCCGATTCAAAATTGGCGTTGAAGTCGCAGAAAAGCCAAGTTCTTGTGAACAACGAGAAATAAGCTGCCTTGGGTTTTCCTGTACATAAATGTTTTCACCAGAATTGTATTTTAAAATCTTGTAGGTGGCCGATTATTTACCAAACTGGTTGACTCAAATTTGGCCACTAAACAATGAATAATCTACTCAGCAGGACAAAGTAACATATTTTGAGCGTCCCTATTGAAATACCCTTTATGAATATAGATCGGACAGGGTTGATTTTTTTCTAATTTAATTCAAGATTAAATTTGACTTAAGTCAGTGTTTACAAACTTTTGACATCTGTGTACCCTTTCCCACACTTTGAAAATCACTGATTTTTTATTCATCAAAAATATATTATGTAAATCGACTTACGGCGTAAAGGAAAGATATAATAAAATTTGTAAGCTAACAAAATTATTTATACACGTTTCGGGGGAAAATAACGATTTGCACAGGCATAAAATCCACATTTGTTTTAAACGTCTTCCCCCGAATCGCTGGAAATATTATCTTTTGTTTAGCTTATGGAAACAATGAATAAGAAATTCACAGCCACTCGGGTATCTTTTCAAAAAAAAAGCACAAACGATTTCTTTTATTTGCAACATCAAAAAAGCGGGTAACTAAATCACCGTAAATTGACGTATTTTAGTCCAAAGCCTAACGACGTTATTTGCTTAGAGAAGCGCTGTCCAACTTGCGGCCCCCGGACCAAATTTAACTCGTTGAGTAGTATAGCCGTACCGGTACGGCAGTAGTATGTTGTCATCTATTATCTATTGCCATTCTCTTATTGTTTATTGAAATGTTATTATTTTTTCATATATTGGAACTAGAGGTGTCAATTAGTGATTTTTGTATATAAATATATGAAATATATGTCTGAAATAAGCAAAAGAGTTTTATAAAAAGGTTAATATTTGGTAAGAAATCTGTGGCCATATATTATTGAGTTTAAAAATCCATTTCAGTTCGATACGTTTGCTGAAATCACCGTCAATAGAGAACCACATGTTGACAGATGAATGCAATAAAGATCCAGACCCAAATTGGATGTAAAAGCTTCTAGATAATTATTTGAAAGTAATATTTAATTATTTGAATATTTTTTTAGAACTTGTGTTTTAAAATTGCGGAAGAAATATGAATTCCTTCAATTAGTGATAATATTCTTCTTAGATTTACGGATAACAAAAAAAATTATGTTTAATATTTGTCTGCTATTAATATTATATTAAATTTATAGAAAAAAACATAATAAAATCCAAAATTAACTCATCACTCAAAGGGTTAAGTCAAGCAGAATCATTTATAACATTAAATACTGATTGAAAATTATGGGATTAATAATACTAATATCAATGATTTGACGACCACAAATAAATATCATTTTTTCCCATTCATAATGGATATTAAATTTTCATTTTTGTTAATACCTCCACATCTCTATCAATATAAAAATGAAAGTTTGATTGTTTCTCTCGTATGCGTTCCTATACCGTTCATCCGATTGCGGTAAAACATTGGTGAGATGTGTTTTACGGATGCCCGCAAAAGTTTCTTTATTAGTCATTTTACAGTGAGAAAGTTTTCCATAGAAAACCATCAGTTTCATGACAAATCAAATGTTAAAATATTATGTATCTAAAAGCACTTCAATAAACAGAACTAAAGCTTTCTTTCTTTGAGTAGCATTGCAACGTATGCTGGGTACATTCCAGTATATAATATCATTTTCATTCATTTTCAACTGTTAACATGGCCGTACGAATAGGGATATTTATATCGAATTGATAATGGCAAGAGAAGCTATAATAAACAATTGGTGAAAGAATAATTTCAATACAATAATACATAAGTGGAATTCAGTTGTCAATAATTGAAATGTTTATGATTTCTTGAGAATGGACTTCAGGAATCATAAAAAAGCCCAATAAAAAAAAATATTAAGTTATCCAATTTAATAGGAGTTAGAATATATTCTAAAAATTTCACAAACAAAAAATGGTTGTCTGTAAAGTCGGTTTACGGACGATAGTTTAACGTGACAACGTCATAAGAAAACATTGATGAAATGATTGCATACTTTTATGAATAAAATGGAATCATTTTTATTGAATTATCATTATTTTGTATGGATACGAAGAAGGAGTGAAATGAAATCTACAATTTTTTATTGATATATTTTATTCGCATTCATTAATTCAAGGATTAATTACCTTTATTGCCGCAATTGTTGTTGTAATATAAACAATGAAAACCACATTAACATTTCACTTCACTTTATAAACAGTTGTAAACAGATCACGTGTAGGTACTGTAGGTGTATAAGTTGTGTGCTGCCGCTGTCTCTTTTCTACTCAGACGCATCGACCAATCGAGTGGAAGAGAGATAGATGCGGCACAATCCGAACGGTAGGCCGATCGTGCCTCTCTATCGCTTATCCGCGCTCTCGCTCGCACGCTTGCCTTCGGCGTAACGCGACAAACGGGACGATGAGTCATGTTTTTTCGTGCGTGCAGCGGGCGTTCATCGATTTATAAGACGTTGTCACGTCAAAAAAATAAATATTAAGTTATCCAATTTAATAGGAGTTAGAATAAATTCTAAAAATATCACAAACAAAAAATGGGTAACATTATATTATTGAGGGTTTCAACTGAAGTGCTTGATGAAATTGCTTGTGAGAATTGCTTGACGCGAAATTCGCGAAAAATCCGATCCTTTCAACTTCATACTGAGACGACCAGGGTTCCTTCTCCATCTGACTGGCGTCAGACAGCATCCTTCCACGGCGTTCGGAGACGGAACTTAGGGATAGGATGGGAGGAAAGGTATCTCTGTATAGATTTCAATCGGTAATTTATCTTGGCCGAAAACTCTATCCTAGAGTCGGCTAATTTATTGTCTTCAAATTATTACATTTTTTTATTCCACACGAATACATTGCAGTAAGAACATTTTTAAACGCGTAAGACCAAATGAATAATGTGATTTCCTCCTGTCCGAGACAGGAGAGCGATATGGCTATCGGCTTGAACGGTTACGACTGACGCGCTTCGCGGTTATTTTATTTGACAGCCGAATTTATACTCCGTGATTCTAGTATGAAAAACAGCTCGACCAATCAACGCAAAGCATTCTCGCCTGAGCTGAATTCAACCAATCACTGCGAAGCCGTCGCAATGAGTCGGTTACATGAATTTATAACAATTTGAATGCATTTATTCGCGTTATATTATTCGTTTGGTCTTATTATTATTGATTGAGGTGATAAATAAGATCGTCCGAGAGAGTTCTGATACCTTACAACATCATGCGGTATCAATACGAACCATTTTCGACTTTACATACAAAATATGAATGTTTTTAGTCATTCATAAAGACTACAATTTATGTTGTAACACGAACTTTTGGTTTCACCAATGATAGAGTATGGTCTTAATCATTAAAATGTTTCGATTACAATATTTTAACAGTCAAAATATGTAGTTCGAAAAACAATTCAGAGCTTTAAGTTGGACCGGACTGGATTCACCGGATCAACTTAGCAAAAAGTTTCAGTCTCAGGTGAGACAAGACGGGATAAGATTTATTCGAGTAATGAGTAATGGACAGTTACAAATATGTTAAGGGGCTGAAAAGGTTAATTGGCACAGCAACCCGCAAAGGGCAGAGGTCGTCCTATAAATGGACAGAGTCCAAAGAGAGGCCATTTTTTCATTTGATTACATACGTACATAGTTTATTTGGCCCGTTAATGACACTGTTATTTATTCACATAGCGAAAATTATATTTTATATAGCGGAAAAGTAAGATTAATAATATAACGTTAACTATGCTTATCTTTCAAGTCTGGTCCGCGGTGCAGTGTTCAACGTCGATGGCTTCCGTGACGGACTGCCCGGGATCGAGCCCCCGATACGAACACATTTTTTCAATTGATAAATCGATTATGCTTGAAGGCAATAGGTCGTGTTTCGAGACTCAAATACTCGATACTCATGAATACTCGTCCATTTTTTAAGTACTCTTTTTTTCTACTGCGGGAATTATAAAAACAAAACTTCAAACCAATTTTAAATTTGATACGTTTAATTCTCTATTATCGTTGACATATATGTATGTATGCTGTAATTGAAATAAATTAAACTTCTTTATTTATTTATCATCTATTAATATACACACATTAGAATTAATAATATATATGTTGGAACATCTGAAAATACTCAAGTATTTTTTAAATTTTACTTCTTGATAATCGAGTAGTTGAGATGTCGGGAAATTGGAGTCTGTACCCTATTGTTAAAATTCTCTTCCCATATTTTCGACACAAAAGCCTATAGTTAATCCACTAGTTAATTTGATATTAAAACATGATTTTGGTATAGAAAAACGTAACAATGAAGTACCCAATGACAAGTAAATGACACAACATATTAAAACAAACTGCAAAACTTCAAAATCCAGATAAGGTAATTTTTCTCAAAAGTTTGTCAGAGTCACTTACTGCCTTCTTGCTTTGAAGGATAGTATGAAGGTCATTTCAGTGTGAAATAAAAATCTGTTTTTAATTCAGAGGTTTGTTATTTGTTCTTGATTCTACTGTTATTTTATTTTCTATTTTTTAAGCACACTAGCGCATGGTTTTCAAATTTGGCTTGGGCCATGAATGTGTAGAGTGGACTCCTTTTTCTGTCAATAGCGTTGTGGAAGAGGGCCATGAAACATTGATTGCATATGCACAACGGGTGGTGGTGAAAAACCAAATTGAATTGATATTTATTCGGTAGAACTTCATTATAACACGGGGAAAAAATAGCAAGGTATTGTAGTGTGACAAAAAATATATGATATATGGTTGATACCTATTTCGACTAACGCCCACATCAGAACCAAAAATCAGAAAAAATAAAGTGGAAAAGTACATGATTGCCTATTTTAAAAATGTTTTTATTTAATTTATACTATATGTATTATGCTTGGAAATATATATCGTCACATGTTCACTTTGATATAACTTATTGCAATGGATAGTAAGTGAAAACTTCTAAACCAGGAAAATTATTAACATGCATGCTATCTTATGTTACTATTTAGCCACGTTGATATACATATTCATCGTTACTGCATTCATTACTTGAATCTTGTAATAAGGTTTGGTTATTAATCAAAGCACTAAAAATCTTACAATCATTTGATCATTGGTTACTTAGGTATGTAATTAGCTAATTAACTTCTAATTTCGTTAATAGTATCGATGTGCCTTATCATCGTAATGAAATCAATACCAATTTTGCTTGGCCGACCTGGTTGACTATTCATTTTCGGCTACCGAACATAATTAACTAAATACCATTAAGGAGGTGCGAGGGTATCTCTTATTTATGTGGCAACACAGAAGATGATTGTGTTAAAACAAAAGACGAAGGCTGTAGTCTTTTCCTCCCGCTGGGACAAGCTGGGGTGGGGAGGTTTTCTCAGTCTTTCACTGCGTAAAATGGGCATCAAAGAACAGCGAAGCTAAAAATGGCTACCGGAAAAGGTGTATTCACAAGGAATAATAAATAATATCTGGGGGTATTATAATATATCATTTGCTTTTAGCAATGGTATTGCATGATTTATTTGACTACGTGATACACCTAAGACCAATGCTTTCATTCGATTTCTAGAATTACTTGGTGTTGTTTATTACTTACCACAAAATCCATGGCATTTACAAGGGTCTGAATCTTTTTTCGGCGGCAGTACAACTAAATTGAATTTAATAGAAGAAAATGGGCCAATTTTGTAGTTTTTTTTACTTGTTACGTAGTCTAGCTACAGTTTATTGTTGATTAAATAAGGCAAATTAAGTACCGTAAAACGGTGTGAATAGAGACACTTTTTACCCTTCAAAACTTTGTATCTTCATACCTGCACAACATAATTCAAATATGAATGGCTTGAAACGTGTTTCTATGGTCAATATACACATTCATGGCAATATTTTTCAAATATTCACTAACGTTATTAAGACACAGTAAATTTTGATCGATGTGTCTATTCACATTGAAATAGGATGAATAGAGACGACAGAGGGTAAATAGAGGCTTGGCAGGTGAATAGAGACAAAAATACAGATTGTAATGATTGGAATATATGAACCTCTATTCTATATGAGCAATTAAAGATAAGTTTATATGGGGTCAAAAAGTAAGGCTGCACAGACATCGAACTTGAACACGTTTGTTTCAATTTTGGCCAATCCATTAGTTGGTTTGGCTTTGTCATTCTAGAGATAGTATTATAGTCATTGTAAAAAATTAGATATAAATGTTTTTGTCTCTATTCACCCGTTTTAAGGTACCTATTTTTGTTTTAAATAACCTAGTGGTCACTAATGAACAAACAATCGATGGTGTTTGTAGTTTTATATCTTTGCTATAATATAGTTTGAGTAATGAACAGAATAGTCCTCGTTAAATATAAATTGAAGAAGTTATGATTCTACGTTATTCACGTCAAGAGTGGAGACATGGAGAGTAAATATAACGCTTTGTCACGAATACTCAATTATGATGACGGTTAACCTTTCTCTTTATCATGTTTATGTTTTTAATTTTGATTGTAGCTATATCTCTTAGAGCAGATTCTCACGTAAAATTTGGATGTGGCCGCATAAGGAACATCAGCTGTTGAACGGAAATGTCTGGTGACCGCAACACATATTTTGCGAACTAACAATTCTTGATGCATACGAAATATTCAATTTTCAGTGTCATTGTTGACAAAATAACTTGATAAAACACATTTTGATTAAATATCAATGTTAATTATGAAGCTGATGGTGGCTGCAGCAAAATCCTCTGGTGGCCTCACATGAGAACCACTGTTCTAGAGTTTATAGCACAACTGCCAACAAAATGAGATTTTACAAAATGTGCGCTCAAAGCTTATGTCAAATTCAATTCATCAAAAATGAATGGTCAATTATTTTTATTTTTTTTCAATATTTCAATTTTAAACACGTTGAATCAAAATTAAAAAAATATGGTTTAACCAATTCTGTCAAAAACGACTCAAACGCAAACTGAATTTAGGATTATAAATGATGAAATGTCAAAATATTAACATACATAACATACACAAAGAAATTTAAATATAAATAAAATTATAATTGTAAAACATAAAAACGTATGTTTGTCTTTTTCTGTGATATAATAAAATACCTTATTCGGTACTTAATTAACGAAACGTTATGTTTCCTTTCAAAACGTCGAGTTCTTTGTACGTAGAAATAATAATTCGATTCAGAATGAGGTTTAATATACATGGCATCTAGATGAATAAGCGACAAATCTTAAGAAGCCTGAGGGTGATAATAAATTGAAAGAACGTAAAAACCTTTTAAGGAGGGTATAAGATATTTTATACGATCGCTTGTGAAAAGAGATTTCAAATATTCGTCGAAAAAAATTGTTCGAATATTGAATAATAAAAACACAAATTGTTCGAATATTGAACAATGAAAACACAAAATACAAGAATAGTTTTATCATTTATTAAAACATTAAAATACTATTAAAGAGCCATAAAGATACAATCATATTGGTTTTGAAAATTTATTTAATTTAAAGCAACATATTAGAATAAATTTTTATAATATATTTAAAACACAAATCAGAAAGCAAAAAATCACTTTTAAAGATAATGAAAAAAAATATCTTAATTACTGGTAAAACATGTTTTTAGCTCCCCTGAAAAGTAGAGAAAAATAAGTTACGGTTCTTTGTTTCTATGGGGCTGAATTCTTCCAGTATATTAATTTTAAGCAAGGTCTCATAATTTATAAACACTATGAGCAATCAGCTCTTTTTAAAGTGTTCCTGATTTCCTATTCTTGGATATCTAAGACATCATTTCAACCGAGTCAAATAGTTGAAAGTGAAAATGTTTTAAGAGGGATATTTTTTCAAATGACTTGCATCCCAAAGAGTTGGCTTTTTTGTGTAATTTTCAATATTACGCAAGAAGTTCGCCCGCTTTTTTTTTTAAATATTACAACAAATTTAGATGACATTTCATTCATTTACCTACTCGCATGCAAATAAAACTCCTGTAACAGTAGAAACAAGTGTTCGAACATAAATTTAAAAAGCTATTTCCATTGGTTAAGCTCTTCAACCAATGATGATTCGTTTTTCAAATATTTATCCAACTAGAATCAACAATTTTATTCAGAAATTCAATATTCATCAAAGAATGTATTTTTTAATACTTTTAAAAACATTTCCTTTTAAGGTAAAGCAGTGCTGTAGCTTTACCCAAAATCAGCTCCACTAAAAAACACGATCATTTTACAACAAAATGCTTCAGTTGTATTTAGTTAATCGTCTAGCCACCATAAACCATAGACATTATGATTATCTATGTACTCGCAGTATGAATTTTACCGCGTATGGTTTTCTGTGATTATATATTCGGCACCGCGCGTTGTAAATACCGACGAATTTCTTTTTACCCCTCACGGAGTTTATCTCAACATGTTTTTTTTCTAAGCGAACTGTTTGTTACTCATTTGCATAACCTCTGTTTTTTTCAGGGCTGTAGAGTCGGGGTTTTTTGGCCGGAGTCGTACTCGGAGTCGGATATTTTGAACAGTTTGAACTTTTTATTTTTTCCTATAATATGTCAGATTTGTATATTGGCAGGATTGGTTGGTTCATGGCAAGTTTAATGCAAAACTCTTCGCGCTGGACAAGTTGGTTTTAAGGGGTTATATACAGTTAGACGGCCGAAAAAAAGTGAATTTTCTAGAATTTTTTCTGAGAAAACTTTTAAATTTATTGATCCAAAAATTTATACACATATTATGGTATCTTTTAACTGTATTTTAAGACTTAGTACTAGTAAAAATATTTATTTGAAAAAGAGCTACAGCTGAT
The DNA here is from genome assembly GCA_028554975.1 of Himalopsyche kuldschensis. NCBI lineage: Eukaryota > Metazoa > Arthropoda > Insecta > Trichoptera > Rhyacophilidae > Himalopsyche > Himalopsyche kuldschensis. The sequence goes on from JAHFWI010000005.1 coordinate 9,012,688, forward strand.
CTCCAGGAGCTCCTCTCAAAAGACGTTTTGCGGTGACCACTATATCTTAAAACTGAATCATCTGAAATTAAAAAAACCAAACAGATTTCGTTAAAATAATGTTAAATCTAGTAATTAATCGAAGGAATAAGCAAAATATTTTTTTTTGGCAAAATGGCGGTTTTTTAAAAAAAAAAATCGATTCTTCACCGAAATTTCGGCCTTAAATTGTTTATAAAAAAAAAAATATTTATCGGAGAGAAAAAATCTTCGATTAATTACTTAAAAATATATTTAAGAAGGTCGTGTTAAAATTTGAGACTAATCGGTTTAGCCGTTTTTGAGTAATGTTGGTCACCGACTTTGAAAACACCATTTTGAGAAAAACGCGTTTAAAGTTTGGAATGCATTTTACATGGGATAAAAAAACTCTGAAACGCCTTTTCAAATTTGCTTGTAACTTTGACAATATTCACCGGAACGATATGAAATTTTCTGTGTGTATTCTTAAATATATGTACATTGAGAAAAAATAATAAAAAAAAAATCGATTTTTTGAAAATTCTAACTGTATATAACCCCTTAAGGCCGGACTGTACTTGTGAGCACGCCCACCAGGACGCTAATCACATCCTACGGGACTGCTCCCAAATGAATTCCGAACGAGCAGAACTGTTTGCTGTGGTCCGTCTTTACACGGGCCCAATAGGCCACGCTGACTTGATCGCAACTAAGGCTAACTTCATTGCATTTGAAAAATTTGCAAATTTATTCGGGGATCGACATAATCTCGATTCTTCACTAGAGTCAATATACTCGTCTAACACGACGGGCTCTCAGTATACGGATTATACACAGGATACTCTGTATCAAAATGATTTCAGTGGCTGAGCTAGTTACTTCAATTTATTTTATTAACATTTTCTATTTTAAAGAACTTTAGTGCATGGTTCAAAATCAGTCCCGTGCAGATCTGCTCGGGCCATGAATGTGAGGGTTAAATTCCTTTTTCTAAGTCGATAGCGTTGTGAAAGGCGGCCATGAAACATTGGTTGCATATATACAACGGGTGGTGGTGGGAAAAACCAACTTGTTGATTAGTTGGTTGATATTGAATTGAATACACATAAATAGGAATATAAGGAGAAAATAGTGACGAAATTAAACTTCTTTAAGTCAGATACGGAATCAGAGTGTTACTTTTATTTAACGACTCCACAGCCCTGGTTTTTTGAAGACAGTAGGGATTGAAAGGATACGAGGACTAGTGGTTGGTTTATCGTTCTCGCTACTATTATCGTATTGGAAAGTTGGGAAGGGATTTTTTTAACAACACAACTACACATTGCCTTCAAACAGAATCGATTTATCGACTGAAAAAATCACTCGTACCGGGACTCAAGTCCGGGGGTCCAGCACGGAAGCCAGCAACGTCGACCACTACACCACGGACCATGCATTACCGACGAATTGCCAGTGAATAAAATATGTTTGTTAAAACTATATTTCGTTTAAGCACATTCAATATTTTGTGTTAAGCTTGCATCAATTTATGTAGGGAAATATTTACTAAAATATCCGAATATCAAACAAGAGGTAAACGCGTTCGAATATTGAACATTTCTTTGAAATATCTAGAGTCGTTATGAATAGGTGCTTCGCTTACTTGATGACGGATAAATATGAACAAAGAGGGGAAGATGACATTTATCATTTTTATGAATACGTTTTGTTTTCGAAATTCGAATTTCAAATTGTATTATTTATTTTGAGTTTGAATCAGTCTTAAGCATGAAATATTTTTCTCATTTTTCATTACATTTATAAATATTTTCTTTGTTTTTTTATGGATAACACAATATTTATTATTACTACATACAAAAAGTATGTCTAAACTAGTTTGAGTTGTGAAATTGGCCTCAAAAAATACTTAAAAATATTATAATTATAGTCAACCCTACTACAGCCCCAAAAATAAAATTACACTACCAATATAACGGAACTAATTTTAAAATATATTGCACACCGATATCATCAGTTAAAAATTCTCGCGATCAGCAAAACCGGTCTTGGTATTTATCATTACATTTGTGTTAGTAGTACAGTCAACCATCTGCTATAAAACGGTTTTTTAACGCGTGTGCTGCAGTCTTCAGGCAATTTATATGTTTCGTAAATATTTAAATACGTGCATTGGAAGAATATTTATCAGGAGCTGTATGTCCCTTTACTTTTAATAAAGATAGTTATAATAAATCTCTATTTCGGTGCTGTAAGAGGGTTGGCTGTATATTTAATGAAATCGAGACACTATAAAATTTTAAATAACTTTGATTTTTCCACGTATTGTGTTACTAATTGTAACACGTGGTTCGCCTCATGCAGAGGCATATTCGGACTTACTTTAAGTACTTCAGCAAACTTTCGATAGTAAGTACGAAGATACCTCTGAAAGAGGCGAAACACGTGTCACAATTATTAACACAATACGTGGAATAATCTAATTAATTTTTAATTTTATACTAAAATAATCTTCCACCGTATATTATGCCGAATCCATCGAAAGTAGAAAAAAATGAAACAAGTTTGTTGTCATTCATTATAAATTGATTTTAACGTAATACCATTTCATATTAAAACTAAATATTTTTGTGCTATACAATTAATAGCCGTTTTAGTTAGCATCATGAAATTGTCAGAACTTAAGTTCTAAAGAAAGGAACGAATAATTTCGTTATACAATAAGAATTGTTTCTACAAAGCATTTTTTTTTCATACGGTATTTTAATATATTGATTGAGTAGGCATTTACTTGGTAGAACTCCATTATAATACGGAAAGAAAAATAACAATGTATTTTAATTCTACATAAATTATTTTAGTTCTGACGAAGGCGTAAGCCGAAATAGCTATCAACAAATATTTAAAAATAATTTATGTAGAATTAAAATACATTGTTATTTTTCTTTCCGTAGTATTTTAATATGCCTAAATAAAAGGTAAACCTTCTCAGAATGTTCATATTCTTTCATTTCATGGGAAAGTAATTTTCGGAATCGTCTATAAATAAACTCTGTATATAGCAGAGTCAATATAAATATAAAGAAATTTATTTCTGACTTTTATGTACTTTTTATATTCCATCTAAAAATGATAGCTTTATGAAAAGAATAATACGGTGAACGTAAATGCATTATTTTTTTACGATCTTCAGTTTTTTTTACTAATCATTATTTGAGAATGCATTAATGTTAACTCTCTCTTTGAATCCTTTCAAATAAGTAAATCAAAGTATGTTTACATATACCCAGTGACGGCTGGTGACGGGGTGCTGGGGGGTGCAAAAGGAAGATTCAACTATTTTTCCGTACTACGGAAGAAAAACAGTTGGTATTGCGAACATCTGAATTGAAAGTCCATGCTATAGAAGTGTTTTAAAATCCAATGAATAGGAAAGAACTCTTGCAAAAATGGTTGAATCTTCCTTTGCACCCCCCAACACCCCGTCACCAGCCGTCACTGCATATACCTTATACGTATAATAATTGCATTAAGATCAGGATCGGTTACGTTTATCGCAATTTTTTTTGTAGTTGATTATTCAAAATCTTCGTCGGTCTCCGTGGTCTAGTGGGGATAAGGTGGATCTGGGTTCAAGTCGTGGCCGGATAAGTCTTTCTTCAATTTAAAAAGAGATTTAAGACATGGGTGTTTGTTATTTGTTCTCGAATTATTTTCATACTCTAACCGTAGAGTTTTTATAGAAATAAGGCTGTATTTTTATATTAGTAGATGAGCAAAACCGGTCCTGATACTAATAAATCTATGTGGAATAAGCGCAAAAATGTATGTTTTTTAATATGATATCATTCCACCATTATTATCAGTATTGAGAGTGGACATTTCAAAAGTGAAAACTTATTTTAAAAGCTAACAATGCAGTAAGTGGCAAATTTATGACAAAGCCTATGAAAAATACACACATATGATATTTATTGGCTAGTTGCGCCGTAATCAATTAAAAAAGAGAAGAAGTCGGAATTTTTCAGTCTAATTGTCAGTGTTAGCAATTGCTGGGAAGCGCTATCATAAAATTTTAAGCCCATTAGCGAGATACCGTGACCATAATGAGTCATAGCTAACATGGAAGGAGTCATATCTGGCAACAATAAAAGGCGATAAGCGATAAGATAAGAGATAAGGTAATGTGATTTCGTGCACGGTTATTAACTTGTTAGTCCGCCATAGCTGTGGAGTGGAAACGTCGTCGTTTTCATGCGCGACTTAAATATGAATAATTATAGGAAAAATAAGGATTTTTATATTATTATTTTTTTCAGAAAGATGTATAAATATACTTCAAAGCATAATCAATCATTTTTTTATTGCAGTCTATGCCAATAAGGTAAAAACGCTGGGGTCTTTTTTTACCACCCTTCGGCCTGAAAGTCATTTTTCAAGGATAGTCCTCCGAAGGTTAAATGTTTGTTGCGTGTAATTTTCTAGCTGTTATTGTTTTTTTCATGTGTGCTTAAATTTTTTGAAATAAATCTTATTTTATTAAAATGTTAAAATTATTAGTATTGTGCGCAAACGTTGGCGCGATAATGTCTCGCCGGGTAATGTCGCTGCACCGTATTTTTTTCATAATTTCAATGGTTCAGCTGACTATTAACCTTTTATTGCCCTACGGTCCCGTATGGGGCCAGTGATTATGGCGCGCTTCGCTATCAGATTACGCCAATTTATGACCATTTTTTTTTAACATATTAATATAAGCTTTCATAAATAAGGTCTTTGAGATACCGATCCATAATTTTATTTTCGGTTTCATTAAATATTTTTGCTATAATGAGGAATATAAACATCTTTGTTACAAGATTGACTCTTGGGATATGCGTTGCGTTATATCCGGTAGACCGTAATAAATCAGCCTTGATTTTTTTTGCGGTGACCGATTCTTTTTTCAATATAGCTATAGCTAAAATGGAGTCGTTTATTATTTTACTAGAAAACGTACAAGTTGTGGTGCTGGTCTGTTTGTAAATTATCGGTCTTTTATTTTGCTAATGCTTTTATTTCATCCGCATAGGCTGACTTGTTAAAGAGATATAATTATTTTTAATAGAGCTACGGGTCCCACGGATGTTTCGCAAAAAATGCACGGACGTTTAAAGGTTAATACATTAAGGCCAAGCAAATATTCATATAAACACCTATTGGATTGAATAATTTATAGTTCTATCTTTACTAAAAAAATACATGGCTAGAAAAAAGTATTCATAAAAATCTCCATCGCTGGAACAATACATTTCGTCTGAAATTCGTCAATTAGGCGAATATTAATTGACGACAGGAATAATTTATCGCTCCGTTTGTATAATTTGTTGATCGACCTGAATAATGCGAACTTTCGCGCTTTGGCAAACATCAATTTGTCAACGTTACGAGAGAGGTGGAAATATGAAATGACGAATAATTATGCTGATATATATATATCCCGCGGTAAATGTTGGTTAATAAATCTTAATACTCCGCCAGTAACCCGAGCAATCTTTCATCACATATTTAGTTATAAAAACGTAATGAAAAATCACTTAAATAACCTATTTTTTCGAAGTTAATGCCTAGTTATAAATGGGCTGTTTTTATTTCGCAAATTATGTCGTTAAATTTAAATAATGTTTGCTTTTTATTCGTGAAGGAATTTCGTAGAAATATGAATAAAGAAAATAATCTTTGGTAATCAGTTTATTTAATAGTAAGGTATTCAGTCTCATAAGAATTTTGCGGATTATATAAATATAACTGACAGCCAGTTATTAGTTTAAATCATTTATTTAATATAAATATTATTTTAAAGTCTAATAATTATATACCGACGGTAAGAAAAATAACAATGTATTTTAATTCTACATAAATATTTTTTTATATTTGTTGATAGCTATTTCGGCTTACGTCAGAACTATGTTTTAAACGTGTATTAGAGATAGCTTATATACCTAGGCTAGACAGGGTACACCATACATCCCTCCTCTGCTCAACCATCCCAACCCCACATGGAAAAAATTAAATAAGTTATTGATCTGGTGTAATCCTGAAGTGAAAGTTAATCTGGGTATTTTTGGGTTATTTTTTATTTTTATTACGTGTGAACCAAAGCAAAATCTTAATAACTTTCACTTCAAGATTATATGTAGAATTAAAATACATTGTTATATCTCTTACCGTATTATAATGGAGTTCTACCAAGTAAATGCGTACTCAATCAATAAATTATATCCATGCTAATATGAATAAATCTTAGTACTGATTTGCTGCTTATGTTCGAAAATATTATGAAACATTTGAACAAATTATCATCCAAAGATAGATAATTATAAATTTGAATTTTTTGAATTTTGTACTTTTCCATGAGTTTTGTCGCTAACGACCCGGGTTTCGCCTTTCGGCATCTTCAGGCATTCCAAGTGCACGGATGTACTTGAACTGACGCGTAGTAAACAGTTTGTATCGTTTATATACAAAAATATAAGTAGGTCACTAAGTTAAAAGGTTATTAAAATGTAAATTAGCGAAATTTGAATGAATACAAGTTTCAATGATTAAAGTGGGTTTGTTATAATTACGGGGATTTTTGAAAATATTAACGACCAGATGATAACATAAGAATATTTTAAATAAATCTAGGGTCCTATCCGACCTCTCGTTAATGAGTTGATTGATTTCAAGCCTTTATTATTATATTACATTAATAATAGTAAGTGAATTGATATTTAATAATAGCAAGTGCTTGAATTGTAAATAAATGACAATTATTAATAAATGACAATAAATTAAAAATAACAATTATTTAAAAGGGTACAACAATGGCGAACTAGGCAAATAAAGTTGCTCGTTCAAAATTGGCATTGGTGGAGGGGAGGTATCTTTTTTCCTTACCTTCGCCAACTATTTAATTCTTGAAAACCACACGTTTAATTTTGACTCAGGCATTGATTTGTTACTTACTAACAGGGGTGAGTTTAAACTATTTTATCAAGAAATCTTAGAGATTAATAGAGCTCAGCTCAACGGAATGCCTGAAGATGCCGAAAGGCGAAACCCGGGTCGTTAGTGACAAAACTCATGGAAAAGTACAAAATTCAAAAAATTCAAATTTGATATTGAAATTCCATCAAGCACCCTCAGTCGAAATACTTAATTAATTATAAATGTTTACAAAATATACTTTTCTCATTAAAGATTAATGCTTTATAAGAATTAATTAGGAATTAAAACTAGTTTATATATTTTCAACAAAAATAAAGATTTTATATATTTTTTTTTGTTCTACGTCAATATATAACTTTATGGAGATCAGGAACGGTTTCGCTCATCGCGAGTATTATCAACTGATCACCATAAGATGATAATGCTTACGATGAGGAAAACTCTAGTTCTGATCTTCATAAAGCTATCTTTTATTATTTAAGGAACAATATTGTAAGGAATTTAAAAATAGTTTCTAGACATAGTAATGTTAATAACTTTGTATATATATTTTTTTTTTAATCGATATCCGCTCCCAATGGGAATATGACATCCTTATGAAGTTATCTCAAAATATTTTTTTACGAGAACTACTTGTTACTGAGTCATTTAGCCATTCTTTAGTTTGATGAGAGAGATGAGAGGATAGAAGAGATGAGGTACTAGTGGTTAGCTAATCGCTCTAGATACGCACCACTGAAAGGATGAATAGAAGGGAATATTTAAACAACACCCATGCCTTTGAGTAGAATCGACTGAAATAAGTAATGTCTGTAGCCGTGAGAAGCTAACAACGTTGACCACTGCACCACAGACCCGATAGCAAAATGAACTATTTACTAACTGTCATTTTGAGTGAACTCGCACCCTTGAATGTCTAAAGATTCCGAAAGGTTAAGCCCGGGTCGTTTGTGGCGAGACTTATTAATGGAAGTTAATGGAATTAATAATCAGTTAATGGAAATTAAAACGTTTCAAGTTTGATATTTTCTATTATTATCAGTTCGAGTAGAGCTCCATCATTAATAACCAGAGCATCAGGTGGTTAAAATTAAAGTATGATTAGAGATACGCATTTATGAGATACGTATCTCTAATCAAACTTATCGTCCGTGGTGCAGTGGTGCAGTGGTGAACGTTGTTGGCTTCTGTGTCGGACCACCCGGGCTCAATTCCCGGTATGAACAGATTTTTACATTGGATAAATCGATTCTGCTCAGAGACAATGGATGTTTATGATGCTAAAATTCTCACCTTTCCTATCCCAAAGAGCGACGCACAGTGACAGGTATTAGCTAACCACTATTCCTGTCCTAGTCTTCGTATCCTTTCTATCCTTACTCTTTTCGAAAAAAAGAGAGATTGAGCACCTGAGGAATAAGCATATATATATCAACTAACCAATCCGGCCTATATCTAAATATTAAATGTTGTATGCATAAATAAAAAGTTCGTCTCCAAACAAAACACCGCAATCCCACAACTCCGACTCCAAAGCCCTCATAGAAAACGTTATATTATCCATCTTCTCCGTTACATAAAATATCATTTTAGCCATGTGAATAAACAACAGTGTCATTAAAGTGTCAAATCAATCTTCTATATGCAGTAAATAAAAATTTAACTTTTCAAAAGATTTTCACGACTCTGATTATGCCTACGACTCCGGCCAAAACATTGCGACGACTCCGACTCCGGTCAAAATACCGCGACTTCCAACTACAACTCCATAGCGCCCTGCTTTTAAATGTTTAAGTACTAAAATAATACATTAACATTAAAATAGTTTTTACAAAAATAAATGCACAAAAAACGTGTCTCTAAGTATGTTTAATAAACGGTTCAGCTACATTTAAAATATATTTCAAACCCAGTTTTGTCCAACAATGAGTTAATTTGTAATTATTCATAACTCTACGAGCGACGCTGCACTCGAGTTACGTACGAATTAATTTTATCGAATGTCCATATTGAACAAAAAACTACACGCCATAAATCATGAATATACATATGTATTTAGCATTTGCCCGTTAACGGCCGTATTAATACGAACACGTTGAAAAACCTCGGAAAGGTGACTGATTCACAGTTATCTAATATATAAAAATCAATGTTTGTTTGTTTGTCCGTATTTTATGCGTTGCCATTTGATTCCGATTCATTCCGATTGCGATAAAACATTGTCAACTTATGGCTTGCACTAGCGCGAAGGTTATAGGTATAGTAAAATCAAATTACAGTAGGTTTTTTAATATAAAAATATATGTTTTTTTTATTTTATGCTCTGCCATACTGTTCATTTTGACAACTTAATGTTGCACTTGCGCAAAAGTTATAGGCATAGTACAATTAACTTTCAGTAGGTGACGCGTACCATAGACAATCGGCAAAAGACAAAAGTCAAACGGCAGATGTCATCGATACCGATCAATGTTAGTGAAATTAAATCGAAATAGTTTATATAAAATATTGTGCATCCGAAACCACTTCAATAAACAAAAACGCTTTCTTTATTTGAGTGGCATTACAACGCTTGCCGGTTACTCATTAGTTTATTGTAAAATTGATAAAATACGTAAATAACACATCATCACTATTTCTAGTGCTATAGATACAAAGAGCTAACTGGCATTATCTTTAAGAAACTTTCAAGTACATCACTCTTAAAATATTTTTAATTGGTTGTAAATTCTTAGCACGCCGAAAAAATAGCAATGCATTTTAGTTATCGTGAACCTGACTGGTGAAATTCTACCAATATTGCAAAGTAAAAATAAAGCAATTAGCCTTAAGAATTCACTGATGGAATGGCCCTATACTTCATGTATGTTGTAACTATGAACGAAATATCATAAAGTTTTTGTAAAACATAAATAAATAGCTGTTTTTTAACCGCGTAATAATGGAGTTCTTCCAGACACTAGACATTTGCGTTTCAACAAATCCAATTATTGAGGCCAGTTTCATGCTTAGCTAGCTTACATGCGGGAAAAGGAAACAAAGTCTGTATCCACCCTTGCAATAAAAACAGCCAGGAAACTAGGAGTTCGCTTAGCGGACCCCACACAGTTTCAGCAGGAAAGTAAACGTAGGAAAAAAAACAAATCATTTTGACAATATACTATTATAATAATATTTTTGTTTTCTAACGATGACGCGATGTCGAAATAGTTATAAGCCTTATAACAGTATTACCGTGAAATCAAACTCTCAAACAATAATGTTATCTCGGTGTGAAAACTTTCACATTTGTTTCGTATTAATTTGGACCGGTTTTTCTCATGGCAAAGATTATCTATCATAAAAAAAGGATTTTTGTTCAATGTAATGCTTTTTCATCAAGCAATGAAAGTTGTCACATTTTGGTATTGTTAATATTTTTGTTTCGTTTTGTCGATCGCTGCAATTGTGTGAACTTTTCTATACAAAAACACTCTGCCATGAAAGCCAAAAAGCTTTTTTACGTTATGTTTAACCGTAGCGTGTATACTTGAAGCACCTGTTACGCTTTTCAAAACGCGAAAATAAAAATTTATATTTTTACAATATAGTCAGGCTTTCAGGAAAAGTTCTTTTCCAATAATTATTACAAATACCGCATGGCTAGTTTTAATAAATCAATTGAATATAAAAGATTGCATCCGGGAATTAGAAACAGTTAACTAACAACCGGATATGACAAATATTCATGAGTACCGACCGCTTGACGCTTTTTTTTAAAGCTCACAGTATTTGTTTATTTATAAATTGAATCTTTGAAATAGTGGTGGAATCTTTTCTGCAAGAACTGATTGTAACGCCCAACTTCTTAAGTTTGATGAGAGTAAGGATGGCATTGGTAGGGAACGGCTAGATTGCTAGGCTCGTGGTGCAGTGGTCAACGTCGTTGCCTTTGCCAATTTTTTCCGTTGATTTATCAATCCTGTTCGAAGGCATGTGTGCTTGTGTTCACAACCGATTTCAACAAACGACGCGCAGCCAGAGCGATTAGCGAACCATTTAACCTCGAATCATATCAATCTCTGTCTTTGAAAAAGAAAGGCTGAGCAACTGAGCTATAATCAATTCTCGTGGGGGAAAAACCCATATCTTGAAATAAACTATGTGAGGTTTCCATATGTTCCACGTTGGGAGCGGACATTACTTAACAATATAGAAAGAATAGGGAATAATAAAGGACTAAAATAGTAGTTAATCGCTCTCGTAACACCTCACTTATAGGATTGGATTGATGAAAGAGAATTTTTAGACAAAATAAGGGTTCATGCTTTTTATAAATGGACTGAAAATGCAGCTTGTTCTGGGATTCAGACCGGTCAAGTTCGCCAAGGAAGCCAACGTAGTTGACCACGACACTGTGGACAAATTTTTACCTTATAAAAGAAAAATTTATTTTCTTAATCTACTAGCAACTTCATCGGCAATATTAATTCCGAGACGAAAATGAGATTTTATCAAATTCGAAAACTTTTTGAATAAATTATTATGTTCAATAAATACAAAAAGCTTACTGGAGCGGTACAAAATTTCCAGGAGAGAAACATTAGTTTCACAAATTGTTGTACCATTTAATTTACTTGTTCCCGCTTTTTGCAACGGGGATAATTCAAATGCCACACCGTAGATTTATATATATTAGGGATGCGCAGTAGCGTGCATACAGTTTTGGTTTTAGGGGATGGTAGCTAAGAAAAGGACGTGCATTGAAGCTGATAATCGTTCATTCACTAAAAACCATAGATAAATATACTCATCCCTCGATATACGCGGTAGATACGTTTCTAGAAAAAAAACGCGTAAATCGAAACCGCGTAAATCGAGACTTCATGCTCATACAAAAACGGAAGATAGGTTCCAGAAAAAAAATCTTCAAAAAAGGCTCTCCTTCTCGACTTATTAAATAGTTTTTTTTAAGTCTTTGTAAATTTCACCGTATTGCGCGCACAGGCTTTTAAGGTCTCGCTGAAATTTAACAGCATGTTCAATAACCGGATCAGTAGCCAAAACTTTATTTTCTAAGTAATTGGCCAATTGTAAAATTTCAGAAATGTCTTTAGACGTAAATTTATTTGGTTTATTAGTAATGTCTTTATCACTATCATCGCAACTTTTAACATTTTCTTTTTTGTTGGTTGACACCATATAAATCAATTCTTAACAAACAATTCTTCAATGTCACTGAATTCCAAATTCTCCAACCCTTGTCCAAACGCTTTTGTTATAGTTAAAATGTTGTTAAATGTTTCATCTCTTGCTGGAATTATATGATCAGGTTCAACTACTTCTGGCCATACTGCTCTCCAACAAGCATTTAATGTTGACTTTTTAATTTCTTTATTTGCTAATCATATATATTTCACAATTGTGTAACACGTGTCACAAAATATGTTTCATTTTTTTTTTAAATGTTTTTTTTTCTAACCGCGTAAAAGTGAAACCGCGTAAAATGGATACCGTGTAAATCGAGGGATACTTGTATATTGATGGCTAAAAGATTAAATTTGCAAATTTAATTTTTTAAATGCAGGAGAGGGTTAAAACTGATTATTTTGGTATTTTCAAGCCGATCGGGAAAATTTCAAATAGGACTTTCAAACGATTTATTTGCACCGCTGAAAGACAACGAATGAATGACAGTTAACAATAGAAAATGGCGGATTTGGATAATAAGCAGTGTAGGTTTTTGGACAACAATGGAGTTATCAAATTTTCCTAAAACGATTTTACAATGCACTCAAATAAGTTTTGGTTACAAAAATTTTACGAGACATGAACATTGCATGATACAACAAGATTGCATTATAAAGTCTTTTTCAGCCAAAAGTGGAGTTAACAAAATTACTCTTTAAGCCATCGATATATTCTTTCAATATGGAGTGTATAGACTTCTAAACACATGTTGTCTCGATGAAAATTCAGTCAATATATATATATTAAAAATAATTATGAAATAAGTATTGGGTAAAGATTCGACTCAATTTAAGCTTTTCGATATTTTTACACACGTTGAACAATCGGATAGAACATGGATGAAAAGAGATGAAAAATTACATATTATTTATTGATAACTTTTCTTATATAAATTCGTTAATATTTCTAAAAATCGATTGAGGGCTCATATATATAGATAAAAGTCCAATAATTTTTATTTCACACACTAAATACGATTTAATTATGTATGTGTATTGTTAATCTGAAGTCAGTATGTATCTATAAAAAATATTTTTAATGCTATTATTGTCAAAGTCATTTTTAAAGTAAATCAAACATTATATTTTTAAATTACAATTGCTTAAATTGTGTACTTTTCCGTGAGTTGTATCACAAATGACTTGAATTTCGCCTTTCGGCATCTTCGTGCATTTAAGCTAGAGCTGGCACTTTAAATGCCTGAAGGCAAAATATGGGTTTACTGAGATGTTTGACGTAATTGTATACAATTGAAAACGATATTGTATAGTATGTTGCCAAGCATAATAAAAATATCGGTTCCTATTTTGTCACTTCTAAAGAAGCCAAAACAAATTCAATTATAAATCCCTTTTAATTTTTTCACTTGGTGGAATGGCATTATACTAAAAATAATTATTCACTCATAATACTGAGACGACCAGGGTTTTTTCTCAATCTGATAGCAACAGACAGCATCCTCCATGGCGTTCGGTGACGGAACTTAGGGACAGGATGGGAAGACAGGTATCTCTAAGCATAGATTTCAATCGGTATTCTCTTGACCGTACTCTATCTGAGTGTCGGCTAGTTTATTTTCTCAAATTAAATTGTCGATTACAAAAACACAGATACACCATTGCAGTTAAAACCACAGAAACACAATTGCAGTTAAAACCACATTTTAAAGCGTAGGACCAAAACGATTATATTACTGCTTCCTGCCTTCCGAGAGGCAGGAGCGATAACAACTAACTTATTTGGCTTTAAATAGGCGTATTTACACCCTTAGGATTTTAGTGTGCGAGCAGCTCTTCCGACGTCAAACGACGGCTCCAGAACTTGAACGAGAGACGTCGTTTCTAGAAGTCGGTTACAAGATTTTATAACTTTTTCGTGAATTTATTCGCGTTATATTTAATCGTATTGGTCTTATGTTCATTGATTGAGGTGATAATAAGATCGTCTGAGAGAGTCCTGATGACCTACAATATCAGGCGGTATCAATACTTACCCACATAAGATGTGAAATAAATTCATGCAAAGTGCCAAATGAGATTTCTTTTTATTACAATTGAAAATGGTAAAAAAAAGTTAGTCCATATTTTGTCTTGTCACGATATTTTTTGGAGTTAGATAGTTATATAATTGAGATAATATTAGATTTGAGACTTGTTTTATAAAATTTAGTAAGAGATTTATTAAATTTATAAAGATAGTTATAATAAAAGATAAAAAAAAAACAGTATGAGATTGTTTTGTTCCGATACAGCGTACGCCACTGTTGTAATTGGTTGCGGAAAATAGCCGAACCGAAAACAGGACATACTCAGCTTTATGGTTAAGAGATTAAACACTCGAATAAATTATTTATATTTGTATGCATTTTCGGTTAGGAAGCAATATGCTTTGTTTAAATAGGGGCAGTAGCTTTCGCTGTAGACACATACAAAAAATATTTCCTTCTGTCTGAAAGTTTTATACTATTGGTCCCAGTAAGGGATTCCAACTATTCGGATATCGAATAGTAAAACTTAAGCTATACGGATATCCAGATAGTTTTGACATGGCAAAAGTTTTTTACAATAGAATTTAAAAAACATATTTTTATAAACAAGAAATTGCCAGTTGCTTTTGCAAGCCGACAGTGGTCTCGATTTTTAAGTTTTTAATAAATAATCGTATAACTCGCACGCAAATAGAGATGTTGCACGATCAACGTTTTCTTGTTCACTTGTATAAATTTTATAATAATTTTAGCCTATATCTTTTCCCACTTTTGTAAAATCTTAGATAGAGACAAAACATATAAATACGCATTTCAATACCGTTCCATTGTATTACAATATTTAAAATTTTCAGCTGCATAATAAATGAAATTACCGCAGTAATAGCTTTTTCACCATGTCCACTCCCAACTTGGAGCATATGGTCTCATCACGGAGCTTATCTCGACGTAAGTTTTTTTTACGAGAACTACTTGTTACTCAGTTGCTCAACCTCTCTTTTTCGAAGAGATTAAGGATAGAAAGCACTTGTGGTTAGCTAATCGCTGTCACTGTTCGTCGTTTATTGGTACCGGAAAGGTGGTAAGAGATTTAACTACACAATCATCCATTGACTACGAGCAGAATCGATTTATTTACTAACCAAAAAGTATTTATTTGTCAATATATCAGTAAGAACCATTTCAAAGTAAGGTAAAGATTAAATAAATAAAAATTATGAGGAAGTTAAACTTTTACATGATGATTTGAAGCTCAATTGTATTTACCAATCTCGAATGACAAATAAAACAAATTTACAACAGACAATTATGATTGAGATTGTCTACATGCAGAATGAAAAACAGCAACAATATTTTAACTCAACACAGCTTTCAACTTTTGTACTGAAAAGCTTGTACCTGGAGCTTTATTGTGAGTCCATGTTTTTGATTTGACTCGGGGCGTGAGGTTGTATTTCCCAGAAATGATTTTCAATACACAGCTTCCGCATACAGTATCCCAAGGGCAGGTTTAACATAACATTGTTTTCCATATCACACAGAAACAAATTTAATTATTAACTTTGTCACAAACTGACAAGCCTAACTTACTTGTTATTACGTATTTTTAAATATTGTATGTTTTGTTCATAATCTTTACGCATTCGGCTTAGGACCGAAAAGGAAAACCTTTTTATTGATTTTCAATATAACAAAGTTACGTTTAAGAAACTCAATTTTGTTTATCGTATACGTTCTCAATGTGGATAATATTTATTCAACACAAATGAAAAACCTTATATTTCAAATTAAATCACGTTAATTTTTTACTTTCTAGTATGTTTGATTGCTGATAGCATTCCCCAATTGGAGCTTTATTGAGCTCATACAATTCAAAATCGTGTGCGCTGATTGGCCAGCGACGCGTGCAATAGAATGCATCACATTGGCTCTACGGCCATGCATCTCACTCGCACAAAGTAGTTCTTGTGCGGTGATTGGTGAACGGCGCATCCAATCATATGCTTCCGCTATATTGCAAAATAATACTTTACTTTAACATTGTGACAGTAATGTAGTCTGAAGACACACGTGTCATGATTTGTGGCACAATACGTGGAATAAACAAAGATATTTTAAATATATACTACGCAAACGTTCATCAATTGACTGATTGCTTGTAAAATGCTCAATTGTATTTTAAACACTTTAAATGTGTACATATTATCTTTTAACCCTCAAAAGACGGTCCTTGAAACATAACACGATCCAAAGGGGGTTCTAAAAATACCCCAGTGTAATGGCTTTATTGGCATAGATTGTATTAAAAAATGGCATGTATTTAATGGGTCAGTAACTTATTTAAGTTTCGGTCAGTTAAATAAATAAATGGTCAGTTAAAAATCAAAATTGTCAGTTAATATTATAAATGGTCAGTTGTCATTGTATCAGTGTGAATGAGGTCAGTTATTAAATAAAACGGTCATTGATATATTTTAATGGTTAGTTATTTATTAAAAACGGTTTGTATTTAATTTAAATGGTCAGCTATTTTTACAAAATGATTGAAGTTTTAGTTTGACAGCTTGTGAATTTTATCAAATATGGTCGTATGAGTCAAATTTATGACATGTTCTATGAAAAATTAGCGCTTGAAATGATATTTACTATTTTTTAACTGATCATTTATTATTTTAACTGACCATTTAATATTTTTAACTGACCATTTTAAGTATTTATTACTAACCGTTTTAAGTATTTTTAACTGACCATTTATCGAATTAGAAACTGACCAAATAATTAGTAGTGTTAAAAAATATATATTATGCTTTAACGTATCTTTATACATCGATCTAAAAAAATATATAAGAATCTATAATCGCGCATGAAAGAGATAATCTGTTTGCGTTGTTTATCATGACAAACTGGCTTAATCAAAACTATGAGCGTGAGCGCTTATCTACATGTTTTATGTAAAAACCATCCATTTGATTTGAAACGTAGAATTTAAAAAGATGATTCCGTCAAAAGCTTACACACCTCTTATTTTCACAAAGTCAAAACATTTTTTTAATGTTTTTGTTGAGCAGAATGCCGGAGCCTAGGGAGATTTATACACAACCTTTAATAATCTTTAAACCAACAAACAAACCAGACAGAAACTTTTTTTCGTTAAGAATATCTCGTCAAGGTAACCTTCGTTAGCATTTTAGCTGCAAGTTTAATGTAATGTGTCACCAGGGATTTTTTTTTCTTGCAAATTGAAACAGCCACACAAAATGTTTTAAATTAACTAAAAAAATTACGTATCATAAAATTTATTTATTCTCACTCATTTAACTTAAAAACTTTACTTAAAATTCTATTTTATTTACGAGAAAAAATCTTGAAAGAACTAGAACTACATACCTATGTTGTGTGACTCTAGGATCTTTTCAATCAATCATTAGATTGACAATCAAAGGCATTGGTATCTATGATGTTTAAAGTTCCATCTCGTCCGTCCAATCCTTAAAAATTGAGTAGGCGCAGGGATAGTGATTTGGTAACCACTGCTCGTGTTATAGTTATTTCTGTTTTCCAAACAGTTTTCAAAAATACAGTCAGCAACTGAGTTCTTATAGGAAATCGTGTATTCTTATTATCTCTCTTTATTAATTCTTGTTGTTTATTGGACAAAATATCATACGTGGCATTACAGTTGACGCCAATGCGCCATGAATTTGACAAATATAATACAAAAACATAAAAATAAGTCAATAGCGCACGGCTTCCCAACCCATGGGTCGTCACGGGTTTTTTGTGAGTTTGTCAACTTATACATTCAAACTAAAAAAATATTCATCTTAAGAACTTTATAAAAAAAAAAATTATCAATTGCTTTGGGGGTCGCGGGTCAAATGGATTTTATAAATAGGTGTCACCACCCGAAAAAGGTTGAAAACTTATGCAATGGAAGATTTAAAAATGCTATAATTGGATGCCCACATCACATCAAATGAAAAGTATTTGTCTCTTATAAGGTGTCAATTAGATGGCACTTCTCGATGGAAAGGCATTATTTTTTCAATAATCATAATATATTATAGTACCTTTTACTTCGCACATATATTCTGATTAAATATCAGGACCGGTTTTTCTCATCACGAAGATTATCAACTTAAGAACAGTTCCTGATCTTGAATCATAATTTATGTCAAAGTAGTACTTTTTTACCATGCTCACTCCTAACTTGAATCATATGGACTCCTCACGAAATTTATCTCAACATGTTTTTTTCTGCGAGAACTGCAAGCTACTCAGTTACCACTGTTTTTTGAAGAGATTAGGGATTGAAATGATAAGAGACCGAAGACAAGACTAATGGCGAAATAATCGCTCTGGTACGCGCCGCTTTTAGGATTGGAAGGATGTGAAGGGATTTTAAGCAACACAAACAACCATTGCTTTCGAACAGTATCGGTGTATCGACTGAAAAAATCAGCTCGTTTCTGAACGTTTACCAACGGCACCACGGACCGAGCAATTTAAAATTATATTAAATAAAATTATAAAGTTTTAAAAAAGGTTTGGATGACGACAAAATTCTTAAATATATGTAAATTAACCATTCAATCAGAATTTACCAGTGAATAACTACATAGTTCAAATTTTCAATTTCATTATGTGAGATTTCTTCTGTTTGAGCTTTGTTTTTGTGAAAAGCTTTAATAATAAGAAGCATCAAACAAATACGTTGGTAAGCTAAGAGAAGCAAAAGTTATCCACTATTACAAACTCTGCGGTAAACTGCATACGGGATACATAAAGGCAAAGCACTCAAAGCTTTATAACACAAAACACATACTTAGTTTGTTTGTTTCCCTTCCAATTCAACAAAATTATGTTCTATTCTATCTATTCGGTGACTTTTAAACGCTGTGTGACAAAAAATGGACGTCTTTATTCAAAATCAATTAAATGACGAAGTTGCATGGAATTTTTTTTTAAAAGATGTGAAATGGAACGAACTCTCATATAACGTTTTTCGTATAACAAATGTGGCTTTTTTCGTATAGCGCTCTCGCTATAGGAGAGACCGCTATACGATGTTTCCATTGTCAAATTATAATTTTCAGGTCTGTGAAGTCGGAAACGTCGCGGGGCTTTGGCCGGAGTCGTACTCGGAGTCAGAAATTTTTATTTTTGCATATATGTAATATGTCAAATTTGGCTATTGGCCGGATTGGAAGGGTTGATATTTAATTGAATACACATAATTAGGAAAATAAGGAAAAAAAAGTGACGAAATTAAACTGTTTTTAATCGGAGTTTTTTTGTTTTTTCAAAACGCGGAGTTTGTTTCTATTGTCAAATTATATTTATAAAAAATATGTGCGTTTGTTGGAAAATTATATAAAACAAGGTGCGTTGGTTGGCAATATGTAAAAAACAGAAAATGTTTTATTTCGTTTAGTTAATAAAATATAATTGAAAAACCTAACCTCAAATTTTTGTATGGCTGCCTCCTAAATGGTACTTTACTATAACGTGGTCCTTATTTCAACGCTATATGAGGGTTGGCTTCATTTTACTTATCTGCAGATTTTTTCGTCGCAAATGCGCGAAACAGCAAAATTCAAGCACTTCCATCTTGTTGGACATAATTAACCTTGTGCTAATTCACGATGAGCGAAACCGGTCCTGATCACAATAAATGTAACGCTGAATAAATAGATTAAATGTGCTATTATTATTTAATATAATGCAATTCCACCAAGAATTAATAGTGAACACCGTAAAAGTTGTATGATATGATAAAAATCAATTATTGTTTTTAAAAAAAACTTTGAAAAATCTGTAAACTGAAAATGGATATTGTTAATATAATAAAAGATTTCTTAGAATTAAGGAATAACAAAATAATATACAACTTCTTAAAGTAAAAATAAAAGCTTTCTCAACGTCGCATATGATTTATTCTCGTGTGGGTGAATTATTAAGCAAGCGCAAAGTAAGTGAAATAATGAGTTTGGCATTGAACAATGTCTAACATTAAATACACATGAATTATCCTTATAAGTAGAGACTCCAATTACTCGACATCTCAACTACTCGAATATCGAGTAGTAAAATTTTAAGATACTCAAGTACTCAAGTTTCAGATGTACAAAAATATACAAATTATAAATTCAAATTTTGTGTATGTGAATAGATGACAAATAAATAAATCAGCGTATTTTATTTCGATAATACAATTATTTTCATTTATAAAACATATATTTCAAAAATAATACAGAATTAACTTTATAACTGCCAGTATGTCCATGTATAGCGGTACCTCGCGCGCCACGAATTTTATTGTAAAAATAGAACGTTCTAAATATATCTTTTTTAAATGTTTATTTGTAAAAACTTGCCGATTACGATGTGATTGTGCCGTCATTTATCCATAATAACAAAATTAAAATATTTAGGACTTATCAATTACAATTGATTTTAGTTAGTAAAATCCCGATTAAAGCGAGCGTCCAAAGACATCATTTTTTGTATGATTGGCGTGCCGCCGTTCACAGAAAAGTTCGCGTCTTAAGACGTCTGTGCTGCCATCCGGTTAAGCGTCTCAAATTGTCATTCGGTTCGAAATTTTGTTTCGTTATTCCCGCAGAAGAAAAAACTCTTTATCTTGATGTGGAATTCGGTTTAAATATCAACAATGAATTAAAAAGTGCTATCAAGTTATTGATTGAGTAGGCATTTGGTTGGTAGAACTCCATTATAACACGATAAGGAAAATAACAATGTATTTTAGTTCTACATAAATTATGTTATATATTTGTTGATAGCTATTTCGGCTTACGCCTTCGTCAGAATTACTTTCTGTCCGATGTTTAAAATAAAATTGAAATAAATCTTCATTTATCAATTACGAGTACTACTCGAGTATTTTTCATATTACTCGAGTATCGAGTATTTAATACTTGAATTTAAGTCTCTACTTATAAGTAATAAGTGAAATGGCTTAGGGAAAATACCCAGCCATATTTTTAATAATATATAAGTACCCCAGCTATTGTATTCCACCGAAGGATGCTCAGGGAAATGTCAAGAAACTTAAAACCACATCCCTCCCCTGAAACGGAGAGTTTTGTTACACGACTAACCAGATTAGTGATGCGAAAGTTTAGACAGAGCTTTCGTTCATTGATAGGAAACAATTTGATCTCGTAGCAGTTTGCGTTCGTTTCTGTAATTATTTTATTTGACAAAAATAGTAAGTTTACTCAAATTAAACACTTTGAAAAAACATATTTTATTGTTCACTGTCAATACTTGCTGGAATAGCATTATAATAAAAATAATAACACGTTTTTAGTAATCATTCTTTGTACATTACATGTATTGGATTAGGACCAGTTTCGCAGTAGGCGATAATTATCAACTAATGAACTGCTAAGCAAAAGAATTACAAGGTATGTCATTAATTTGCAATTTAAATAATGTCATCAGATTAGTTGATAATATTCGCCACGAGCGAAACCGATCCTGATTCAATAAATTTAATCTGGAATAAGATAATGATAAAATAATAATAAAAAATTTTATTTTTGCTATTTTGTTATCTTTAATTGTTTTTAAATCTCACATTATAATATTTTATATTTAAATTTCATATTATCACAGTTGCGTTTCCGTTTTTTTACATTTGAGTTAAGACAATATAGCATAAAAAAAATAATTACTTATATATAATATATTAAAATAAATGTTTTTGTCCCGTATGCAATCCTATACCGTTCATCTAATTGCGATAAAACTTTGGTGATTTGTTATATGGACGCTTACGTAGGTTAGCTAACAAGTGTGTGGACTAAATTTGAAAAATTCACGCTTTTCACATACACAGCTGTATGTGGACTGCTCACACGTTGGAAACTCTTCTGATTTATTTGCATGCGCACCAGACAGAAAAAGAAAAAAATATTGTGTATGCAAAAGCGCTCCAATAAACACAATCACTTTCTCTTTCTTTGAGTGGCATTGCAATGCTTTCCGGTTACCGACTAGTATTAAATAAAACGTATCGCAAAACAGAATCTGAATTCAAGTTGACTACCACTGCCTAACTTGAATGACAGTTGACTGTTAGATCATTACTGCCTGTTTTATTAATTTGATTACGACTGGATCAACTTTGCCATTAATTATGCGAAGTGTACTTTAGATGACTGATGTATTGTCAACTAAATAAAGTATATTGGATTTTCTTTGCCACTAAACATTACAGTTAATTTTAACTTCGTAATTCTAACATTGTTTCAAAACTTGACTATTAACTTTTTGAACGTGTACCATAAACTTAGAACATAAGCTTAATTATTAAAACCATGGTGTCTTTTTACTACCTACAATACGGTTCAAAAAATAACAGTGTTATTTAGTATATTTGTTAATAGCTTTTTGGTTTACGCCATCGTCAGAAATATGTTTAAGCCTGCATTTACTCATCCTATATATACTGTTGTAGACAGGATACACAATACATACATATTCTTCTCTGTTCCACCATCCTAGTTTTAAATGGCAATAATAAGTTAATAATAGTTATTTATCAAGTTGATTTATTTAAAATTGCATTAGTGTTTATGAATGGCTTAAGAATTGGTGATGCATTAATTGTGTTCTGTTCGTTAAGAATTTCGTTGAATTGATTTTACGTATTAATTTCGAATTATTTCAATGCATTTAACTTAGGGCCCTTATAACAAAAATGTAAGCAAATCGGCACTGAATTTTATGTGATTCTTTTATGAGGTGGTTTGCAAATTGCGAATCTGTTTTTTTATCATATTTATTAAGCAAATGACCTTCATAATGAATTGTGTATATCATTTAAGAGACGAGCTTTTCGGGGAGGGTTTTTAGCGTATCTTTAATATCAATTTTTTACCGATCAAATTGCGTACATTTCTAAGAAATCTGTCTCAAGCGACCCATATTTTGGTTAATCTATCTAATTCTCTTATATTGCACCCTTGACCTGAGATGAGATATCAATAGTGTTCGTAGAATTCCTTTACGACTCTCCACCGCTTAAAAAGGTTATTATATTTAATGATAGTTTTCCCAATAATCTTTTGAGAATACAATACTTATATCTTATAGCCACAAATATTTTAAATATAAGATTCAAAGTAACTTTGATTATTCCACGTATTGTGTAACTAATTCTGTAGCTTCTATAGATACTATAGCCCCTTCCTTGCTCTCCGTAAAAAAGGAAAAATCCCAAACTCCAGTTTGTAATTTTATCATTTTAAAATATTAAAATCAATCTTGCTTCATTACTTAAGCAAACTTTACGATAGTAAGGAGCACGTGTCACAATTATTTACACAACACGTGGAATAATCAAAGTTATTTTGAATTTTATATTAAAATGAACTTCCACAAATTTACCGCCAAATCCATCGAATGTTTTAATATTTTACATATTTGACATAAATGCAAGGCGTTTTTTAAATCACGAAAAAGCTCTTTTTTCCATGTGACACGTTATTCAGAAAAGTCTCAGTATTTTGGTTTGCTTTACTTAAATAAATTGTTTCTATTTTGATTCCGACCATTATAATAATACGAGAAACGTTTCTAAGCGGAATCTGGCGATAAACCTTTTCTCTTTGCAGGGATCAGTGTTAAGTAGAAAAGAAAATCACTCAAACCCCAATGAAAGCTTACATATTTTGTGAAAGCTTTTTGAAATGTTATTTATATTCAAAGTTTATCAAAAATGGTTTCCGTTTTCATTAAGATTACATCGTCTATATTTGAGTTGGTCAGACCGGATCTTTCATTTCATTAAAAATGCTATTTTAAAATATGATTTTTCATTATGATATTCAAATAAATTCTCCACGACGTTTCAAAGCAAGGTATGTTTGTATATATATTCACCTCAAAGAGTCAAACATTGAATATATCTTCACTGTGAATGTATCTATTAATATTCTTAGCTAAATATATTCATTTAAAGCTTGTTTAGAATCAAGTCTAGGAAAAAGCCATTTAAATAAAATTATTCATTGTGTATATAATTTAATATATGTATATATGTGATAGTGAAATTGTATTCTCAGTGAAAATGTATTCTTCTCCAAGCTGCCATTGAAATTAAATTTGACCGCCCTATCTTCAGCCCCTATGTTTGTCTGTGTTTTTCTCTAGTTCTCTCGTTCTCTGGTTCTCTCGTCTGGGTTTTCTCGGCCGGCAAATCATCGACTTGGGCAAATAATTTCAATGATCGTGACCAGTGAAATCATGTTGTCATACAAATCTATTACTTGAAACATTTTCACTGAGAATACAGTTTCACTGTAAGATACATACATATATTTATAATAAATATATAATCTAATATATGATATAAACAATCGGAATGTTCTATTTTATTTTCCACCATTTGACAATGATGGTTATTAGTGAGAAGTGATTCATTCAAGTTAAATATACAGCAGCCCGGTCTGCAGTGCAGTGGTCAACGTCGTTGGCTTCCGTGTCGGACCGCCCGGATTCGAGCAGATTTTTTCAGTCGTTAAATCGATTCTGTTCCATGGCAATGGGTTGTTCGTGTTGCAAAAAGTTCCTTCCCACCTTTCCGACCCCAAAAAAACGGGGCACATAGCGAGAGCGATCAGCTAACAACTAGTCCTCGCATCCTTTCAATCAAGACAGTAGTCTGTTCGAAAAAGAGAGGTTGACCAACTGAGTACCACGCAGTTCTCGTATAAAAAATATGTTTAAATACATCCATTGGAAGGGACAATACAATACAAATATTTTAAAAATATCGAATATCACCATGTCCGTTCCGAACATGGAGCACATAGTCCAGCGAAAACTGCAGATTACTTACCTGCTCTGATAATTAATTGTATTGTTTGAATAATCATTTACTTGGTGAAACACGGTGAAAAAAATTAACAATTTTTTTAGTCCTACAAATTAAATATGGTTTATTATTACCATATAAAATTAGGATGTTAGAACAGAAAACAAGATGTGTTGTGTGCCCTGTCTGCAACTGTATAGATAGAAAGTAAATTTATGTTTTAACATAGTTTTAGCGATCGTGTAAGTCAAAATAGCTATCAACCAAATCTTATATATAAAACCGAAACGGCGTATGTATGTCTGTGGGTCTGTAATTCCCTTTTGCATTGTTGGTCATTAAGTTGCCATAAAAACGAATATGAAAGAAAATATGTTTGAATTTTTATCGGCGAAGACATTTAGTCAAAATGTAATAAATTAGTCTTCTACTGTACTTTTCCCGGCTTTTATTAATATAATAATGTTTATTATTTACGTGAAGGTATTATTTGACATTTATTTGACAGCAAATTAGATTTTTTCCTTGAATTTGGACATTTTAATGGGCGAGAATGGGGCTGTAATCAAATTAAATAAAGTTTGTGATTTTATTTTAACTCTATTTTGGATGTTAGATTTTGTGATATAATTATGTCGAATGATAAAACATTAAATAATTATTAATCGCTTAGTCTGAGCGACGCCGGGTAGCAATACTAGTATATTATAATTATTAAGGATTAAAATACATTGTTACTTTTTACAAATACATATTTTTTAACTGTTCGAATTTTGTACTTTTCCATTAGTTTTGTCGCTAACGACCCGGGTTTCGCCTTTCGGCATCTTCAGGCATTTCAAGTGCACGGATGTTTTGAACTGACTCTTAATTGTACTAATATTTATTTATGATTTTTAGTGGAATCTAATTTCAATATCAAAAAGACCGAAACTTTTAATGATATTTTTTGTATGCGTTACTAACGCATACAAAAATAAATTTTGAAATTTGTATATAATTCCAAATCAACATTTTTCAAACACCTCACCTTCTCTCAAATCTTAAGAGCGCAATGACTTCCAGAGAGATGTATCCCCTAGAGATGCGTCAACTCCCCCAGTAACCCCCAGAGTTGAGGCCATTCTCCTCCTTGTCGTAAATCCTCTTCTTCGGGGAGACGTGTATCCGGTGGTGTTGCCATCAATCCGAAAAGACTACTTCACGAATTCTGGATTATGTATTTATACGCCCGACTCTCTGAATGCATTTTGTTAAATTCTCTTGCCTGTGGCAAGGAATCTTGTTTTTGTCGATTGACTTAACTGATGTACAATTGTTTTTTCAAAGTATCGTTTAGGAATGTAAAATATTATTTGTAGCAAAACTCTGGCATATACATATTACATATGAGGCGTCCAGTACCAAACACGGACATGTCATGTTTTTGGCGATGTAGATTTTTTATTGATTCCGCTAGGGAATTTTTATAACTTCAATTCAACATATATTTCAGTTTAAAGATCGTACTAAAAGTGTACGAAAATTTATTTTAAACAATGCTTTTATTATCACAAGCGGTCAATTCAAAGTTTTTTATTGTTAATAAATACTTACATTCGTAATACGTCACATTCTTGTTTCATTAGGTTAACCCATCGAATTCCAATTTGAGTTAAATAAAATTTTAATGATTCACTGCTGCACCGACTGTATTGAAAGCGTATATACATGGAAAATGGCCATCTGAACTCATTCAGAACAGAAGGTTCTAAAGAATCGATGGAAGAGAGAAGAAATGAGAAAGACAAGCAGTTTTCAAACTCCATTAGGAGGCCATATATTCCACAGTGGGTGCGGATATGGATTATTTTAAAATAACAAAAATCTTCCAGCAAAATTCTGCTATATCAAATTTGTGAATATCTGTCGTTCTTTAAAATTTGATTGACATAGTGAATAACTCCATTTTTAAAAACATCAGTTGTTTTAAATTTCTCTTAATGAGGCTAAAAGAAATTCTCAAGAACTCATCACTTAGCCGTCATTATGTCTTGGAAACCTTTTAAAATTAATTTAATATATTCTTAATGAGAAATACAAACACAGTTCCGTATAGCTAGAATTTGTAAAAAAGAAAATAAAGGGTATTTCAATAGGGACGCTCAAAATATGTTACTTTGTCCTGCTGAGTAGATTATTCATTGTTTAGTGGCCAAATTTGAGTCAACCAGTTTGGTAAATAATCGCCCAACACCTACCTGTACGTCATCAAAATGCAATATCTGGTGAAAACATTGCTGCTGTGTGTGAAAGTGTACAGGAAAACCCAAGGCAGTTTATTTCTCGTTGTTCACAAGAACTTGGCTTTTCTGCGACTTCAACTTGGCGAATTTTGAATCGGGCCTTATGTCTGCACCCGTATAAAATCCAACTAACCGAGGAACTTCAGGTAAACGACCACAGACAACGCCTGATTGGGTTCTGGAGCAGTTGGAAGTTTACCCAAATTTGTCAAAAAAGTCAACTTTAGAGACATGGCCCATTTTATAATGAATATTGGATATTGGCAGACATTTGATGCTATATTCCATATTTAATGCCGTAAAATATACTTACAAATGAAATTAAAATTTAGTCGAAATCTCACAAACAACTTGTTTTATTTACATTTCAAAACTAAGCGTCCTTATAAAAAGACCCTTTATAAAGGTCAACATATTTACTATTTCATTGCCAATATTTTATTTCAATATTCCGTTTTATCAACAAAAATTTCACACTACAGTAGAACCTCGAATATCCGGACTACATGGGGATGAAGGTTGTATTCAGACTGATTTTTATATAAATTATCAAATGAAGACATGAAGTAAAACAGAATATTTTCTATGACCATAATTGCATCATTAAGCATTTTGATTCTTTGGTATTCTTCTAAAGACACCGAAAAACACACCCTTTTTCTCATCATCACAATATTGTAGTAGAAACTTTGAAGACATTTGCGAAACAGGTGTTGTTCGAAAACACCCCCCTGGTTTCCGAAAGTCGTAGGTATTTATATAAACAGAGTTGAACTCTCGGTATAATTTTAATGTATTTAATTATTTTAATTTTTCTTTTAGTCTGTGAATTATATCAAACATAAAATTAAAAAAATATTGTTTTGATTTTTCAATTATTAACAGTAAAACAATTTTCAATGCTTATTTTTTTGAACTTTCAATTACTGATAAATTTGAAAAAAAATCTCTTGTTAGAGATATTTCATCCAAGGCTATACGTCAAATTAGCGTATATCAAATTTGTTCGTGGTTGAGTTTAACTTCATTGGTGTCGGCTGCAGACTTCGAGGGCTTGAGTCCGAATACTAATAGTTTCACTTTTATGGTGTTCACTGTATGGTTGACAGACATGCAGATTTATTTATTTTATTAAATGTACTCATTTTTGGGCTTTTACCTTGTTAATGATAATTCATATTTAATTGATTTATGATGTATTAGTTTGCCTTGCTAAGAGGTCTTCAACCTTTTATTTATAGTCTATTTTTTTTGTTATTTGTTTCATTTATTTGCTTAGTTGTTCTACCAACTGTTTGTCATACCTTACTTTACTTTTGTATAAATATCACTGTTGTATTGTATTTCTTATCAGTTGACAATGCTCGCCGTGAGCGAAACCGGTCCTGATCAAATAATTTTTATGTGGAAAAAGTACTAAAAATGTATTATTATTTTTATTATACGGAAAGAAAAATAACAATGTATTTTAATTCTACATAAATTATTTTATATATTTGTTGATAGCTATTTCGGCTTACGCCTTCGTCAGCTTATATACCTTTGCTAGACAGGGTGCCCTCTACATAATCTCTTTCTGTTGAAACCATACCTACGTCACATGAAATAATTTAAATAAGTTTGATTTATTGGTCTAAAGTAATGGTGGGAAACCATAATTTGGGTATTTTTGGGTTATTTGATCGTGTGAAACCACTTAAAATCTGCAATGTCTAAGTGCATCTATTTTAAATTGTTTTAAGTTTATTGTTTGTTAAAGGTTTAAACAGAGGTGAACTATGAATTGTGATCTGATCGTTAAGAATTTCATTGGACTGATTATACCTATTAATTTCAAGCTGTTCCAATGCATGCAGTTTTAGGCCCTTATTGCAGGAATGTAAACGAATCGGGACCGAATTCGGATTATGTGCTAACTCTATAATGTGATTTGCATTTCAATTATTTTTATTACTAATAGTTTCGTTAGTTGATTTTTCAATCGATTCACTGATTTTTTTTCAACAACATGGATGTTATTGATATTTGAAATTCTCTCCTACTTTTTCGATTATCAAAAAGAGGCCTAGTGATAACGATAAGCTTACCGCCGATAAGCCGCATTGTAGCCTTTTCGTTGTGTTCTTACTTAAGGGGGTCACCCCATGTAATATTTTGAAAAAACATTTTTTTTGCATAAATTGATTTCTTAACACGTGTAGAATATGCTGGTAAAGTATTTTTTTTTTAAATATTCGAAGTGGTTGGAAAGTTACTGCAGTT
Source organism: Himalopsyche kuldschensis (assembly GCA_028554975.1). Classification (NCBI taxonomy): domain Eukaryota; kingdom Metazoa; phylum Arthropoda; class Insecta; order Trichoptera; family Rhyacophilidae; genus Himalopsyche; species Himalopsyche kuldschensis. The sequence goes on from JAHFWI010000005.1 coordinate 9,042,269, forward strand.
AAACCACATTGTTTGGGGGCGAGGCACCAGGCCTTTTTGACGCTTTGGTTTGTTACATGAGAAATTTCAATACACATGTAATTTCAATTCATGAAACAAATCAAAATTAATGCAAGAGCAAAGCAAGTAGCTTAAAAAACTGAAAACAAGAAGAAGAAAGAATTTTCTATGGACCAGGCATAGCAGATTTTTGCGGAGTAAAGATTCTCTCTAAAAACTCTGTTTTCCTAACTGGTCTCCATGATATCTCAAGAACGGGTTGACCGATTGCTTTGAAATTTTAATGGTAGATTAAAAACATGTATTGTCATATTTTAACTAGGATATTGAAAAAATTTCCAGCCGTTTTGTTTGTCACAAAATAATCTAAAAAACAATAAAACCTTTTTTTCAAAAACGTCAATTGTTCAATTTTTCACATTTTCAAAAGATCCTAGTTCAAACGATTTCTACATATTTATTAATTAAGATGCTTTAAGATATGTTGATTTTTAATAAGCTGATCAGCCAGCTGGATGGAGACTGTTTACCACCTTTTTTTCGACATGGGTTTATTTGGAGTGGTGCACTACACAATGAGATGAAGATTTTAATCTGAAAATATTTTGACTTACTATTAAAATGTCAATTAACATATATTAAAAATTTCCAACTTCTACGTTATTAATGTTCGTCAAAAGAAAATCCCAAAAAAACCTAAAAAAAACCGGCGTCACATGGTGGGACCCCTTAATTCTAAGTTCAGTTCCTGAGTGACATGCAGTTCTTGTAGTCCGCTCTCATATTAAAAGAAGACAAAATCATCAATCAAATAATCTTTAATTTTGCAATAAAGCTTAAAACTATTATTTTACATTTGATAAAAATGTTAAGTGTAAAAATACCACTGATTCGCCCCATTTGTAGCAACACCGTTGAAGCGTAGAGGCGTAGTAGCGCCTACGCCGCTTGCAAGTGGATGGATATCAACACGTGGATTCGTTCTCCTTGGGTCCCTCGTCAAATATTAATCCCTCGCCCAAAACGTTGTGACAAAAGGACAAACTTTTCAGAAGGAAACTTTTCTCCTGCGATTCTCGACGTTAATTATAATACATATTCTGCATTAATGAACTGCTTTGAAAATTATGCTCCTTGGGAATGAATGAATGAATAAAAAAGGACAACAACAAATTGTGGAATGTTTTTGATCTTCTTTTATTGAACTTACATTTCGTCCGATCAAATATTATATATCTGAATTATAAATATTTTTTCATTTTTTTTAAGCCATGCCCGCTCCCAACTTGGAGCATATGGACTCCTAACGGAGTGAGATAACTAAGCAAATATTTTTCTACGAGAACTGCTTGTTTCTCAGTTGCTCAACTTTTCTTTTTTGAAGAGAGTTGGGGATGGAAAGGATACGAGGGCTCTTACAAGACTAGTTGTTAGCTAATCGCTCTGGCTATGCGTCGCTTTTTTGGGATATGAAAGGTGAGAAGGGATTTTCAACAACATAAGCACCCGTGCATTTGAACAGATTTATCGACTGAAATCGAACCCGGGTGGTCAGATACGCAAGCCAACAACGTCGACCACTGCGCCACGGACTTTTTTAAACCTTTTCGAGTAACCTATAAAACAGTATTTTTTAAATTACTTGAGTATCGAGTACTTTAAAAATTAACCAGTATACTCGAGTATCGAGTATTCGATACTCGATTGGAGTCTACACATTACCGAATCGGATGTGCTTTTTTGGTCACGTAAAGAAAAGCTAAAGAGTAATTCTTAACTGCTGTTATCAAGTTTTTTAAATCTCCGTTACCACTCCATAAAATTAATTCACGAGTCTATAAACTGAATTTAAACAGCGGCCGATGAAGAATTTAGAACTTTTATAAACTTGAGTCAAAGTAACACTAAATTCTGCTACAATTTATCAACGCCTGGCCTATTTTGAAGTCGAAATTTTCACTCAGCCGACCAGACCAACTGTTGGAATAGCTCTCGCGTTGTTTCACATTTTTCTATGTCTTCGGTTATTTAGCTGGCCCGAGGGAAATGCCAGGCCGGAGTATCAAAGAGTGAATCATAAACAATGAACAGCAAATGACAAAAAAAACCAGTTTGATGCTATGAAATATTTACGCTGGGGGAATGGTTGAACGCGGCTAGGTGCGTAATATTTTTAATAAAAACGTCGTCGAAACTGTCTGTTTTACACGTTTTTTATTTAATGGAATGTGTGAAGTAAATTTATGCTGAAACTTACACTTTAAAACTTAACGACTTAAAATCGTATCACTTAATTTGTATGTGCTGTAACTTTTTATATTAAAAGTTACAACCAATTCATTTTTTTTTTTTTTTTTTTTTCCCATATCCGCTCCCTATTCGGAGCATATGGCCGCCACACGGTGCCTCCAAGATTCTCTGTCTCCCGCCAACCTCCTCGCATCTTCCCAGGTCATCCCGGCGTCCCTTAGCTCCCCTGAGTACATCCTATGGATGGTCATCAGAGGCCTTCCGCGGCGTCGGGATCCATCAGGTTGATAGAAGAGGCAGGCAGGATTCAGGCTCCCCTGGGGCATCCGCAGCACATGTCCAAGCCAGGTCCATCGTCGCCTTTTAATTTTGGACGTAATAAGGGGCTGGTTTGTCCGCTCTCTTACCTCCGTATTCCTGACAAAGTCAAACCACTGTACTCCTAGTATTCGCCGCAGGCATCTGTTTTCAAAGCACAGTATACGGTTACCCTGTGCTTTTGTGATGTGCCATGACTCGCAACCGTAAAGCAGCACAGTCAGTATGCATGCGTTGAACAAATGGCACTTGGTTCTGACCGAGTACAGCCGTGAGTCCCAGACTTTCCGCATTGAATTAAATGTTGCTCCAGCTATCCCTAATCGGAACGCGAGCTCATTACGCGGGTTGCCATCTCCCGTGATGTGTACTCCCAAGTACCTAAAACCATCGACTCTCTCGATTTCTTGCCCCGCACTCAACAGAGAGTAGTCTGGATCTGGACAGGCGCTGTTGCAGAGCACATTGGTTTTACTCGCGTTGATTTTGAGGCCAACGCGATACGAGTTGCTCTGCAGTCTATCCATTGTTTCCTGGATACCCGCAACTGATTTGTCAAAGATGACAGCGTCGTCGGCATACTCGAGGTCACATAGTTTCAGGTTGGGAGCAACGGTTACTCCTCGGTCAGGTGGAATTGACTTCCTCAGGATGAAGTCGAAGATTATTATAAAGAGGAACGGAGCTAGAACACAGCCCTGTCTGACGCCGGTAGTGATGCCAAACCATTCCGTAGTTACGTCACCGATTCTTATGCAGCATTCACTGCCCTCGTGCAAGCATTTGATGATGGCGATTATCTTGGGTGGGATCCCATAAAGCTTTAAAATGGCCCATAGGGAAGGCCTATGCGGGCTATCAAAGGCTTTCTCGTAGTCGACAAAGCAACACGCAAGCGAGCTATTGAATTCATTGCTTTGCTGGAGAAGGCATCTAAGGTTGTGGATTTGGTCCGCACAGGATCGGCCAGGTAGGAACCCGGCCTGATTTTCCCTGAGGATACGCATTATTGGGATCCTTATTCTCGCCAAGACTATCTGTGCCAAAACCTTGCCGGGCACGCTGAGCAGCGTTATACCTCTATAATTGTCACAGCATAGTGGGTCACCTTTTTTGTGGATGGTGACTATCTCACCGTTGACCCAGTCCCTTGGGCAGCGCTCCTGATCCCACACCTTACTAATAAGTTGGTATAAGGGGTGCAGAAGCGCCTCCAGGCCGTACTTGAGAAACTCTGGGTGTATACCATCTACACCGGGCGCCTTCCCATTCTTCAAACGCTGCACGGCTGAGGTGATCTCAGCACGCGTTGGCGTATGGTCGGGTATATTCGACGCTCGGGGAATATCTACAAGTAAGGCTTCATTGGGTTCCAACCAATTCATTACTTCACTTTTATTTAAATTCTGTCAAGAGTTATCCATTTAATTAATTAATTCTTAATTAACTGCTGCACAACTAATTTACTAAGATCAGGACCTGGTTCGCTCATCGAGATCATTTTCAGTTGACAAGAATATACATCAAAACAAAGTTATTTGTAAAAAAATAAGCAAGACTTATAAGTCACTTTTAAAATGTCGTGGTGTGGCGCAGTGTCAACGTTGTTAGCTTGTGTGCCAGACCACCTAGGTTTGATTCCCGGTACGAGCAGATTTTTTCAGTCGATAAATCTGCTGAACACCATGGGTGTTGGTGTTGTTGAAAATCCCTCCTTACCTTTCTGATTTCAGAAAGTGACGCATAGTGACAACGACTAGCTTATCACTATCCTGTACTAGTCCTCGTATCCTTTCCATCTCTATTCTCTTCTAAAAAGAGAGGTTGAGCAACTGAGTAACAGACAAATACACATTTCAATACAGTTCTATTGTAAAGGGTCTTTTCATAAGGACGCTTAGTTTTGAAATGTAAATAAAACAAGTTGTTTGTGGGATTTCGACTAAATTTTAATTTCATTTGTAAGTATATTTTACGGCATTAAATATGGAATATAGCATCAAATGTCTGCCAATATCCATTCATTATAAAATGGGCCATGTCGCTAAAGTTGACTTTTTTGACAAATTTGGGTAAACTTCCAACTGCTCCAGAACCCAATCAGGGGTTGTCTGTGGTCGTTTACCTGAAGTTTCTTGGTTAGTTGGATTTAATACGGGTGCAGACATAAGGCCCGATTCAAAATTCGCCAAGTAGAAGTCGCAGAAAAGCCAAGTTCTTGTGAACAACGAGAAATAAGCTGCCTTGGGTTTTCCTGTACACTTTCACACACAGCAGCAATGTTTTCACCAGATATTGTATTTTGATGACGTACAGGTAGGTAGGTGTTGGCCGATTATTTACCAAACTGGTTGACTCAAATTTAGCCACTAAACAATGAATAATCTACAGAGCACGACAAAGTAACATATTTTGAGCGTCCCTATTGAAATACCCTTTTTAAATATCTCCGTCTCTCTGTATTTCTGTATTTCTTATCAGTTGATAATGCTCGCTGTGAGCGAAATATGTCCTGATCTTATAAATTTTATGTGGAATAATTACTACAAAAGATATATTTTTGAGACCAATAAGGGGTTAACAAAAATTGTTAACAGAAATATGAAAATAATTTATGAACAATGAAACGAAATATGCATAACTGGCTATAGTTAATATAAGACCACTTACAAACAAAAGTTACTGAATTACAATCACATTAAAAAAACAATTAATTAAGATCAGTTCATAAGAACAAAATTTAAAAAAATAATACATTAGCTAAACGAGAGTAAAATCAATTCATGTCTGCCGGTTATGATTTCAGAATCGAGTTGACTGATATTAAATCATGATCTTTATCATAAGCTGCAAATTAATTAATCAAATGAATATTTTACATGTTATATTTGATTTGTTGAAATTTTATTCATTATTTCTACGTTGCATTTACTTCACTTTCCTTTTCCACCCTTTTCCCTTACTCAAGACGGGGTGGACAGAAAGCTTTTCGAGTGATTGATTCCGGTAAAAGCCTGTTTGGTTTAAATGCTATATTAAAATAATGTATATTTCGTAGCCGGAGTAGAAATACATAAAAATATTTTTTTTAAATAAATATCAAATCAATATGATACTAAATATTTTTATAAAGTCATTGATAATCATATGTTGTTGTAAAAGATTTTGTTACTTTCTTAAATATGTCGTATAGTATCAAAAGTAGATCTATCCACTTTTCGACTTTTCAAGAAAAACACGAAAAACAATTGTTAGCTTTTTGAACATAATTTATATTTTTCAATTTTAAAACAGCCGATAAAAGCCTGAAACTTAAAATAACTATGTGATTGGTTGAAAGTTTGACTAACCAAACTATTCGACTTTAGTTTCCAAAGTCGTGAACCATACTGATTATGAGACCAGCCATGATTTTTATACCGTGTTGGACCGCCCGGGTTCGATCCCCGGTCGATATTTCAGTCGCTAAATCGATTCTGCTCAGAGGCAATGGGTGTTTGTGTTGTTAAAAATCACTTCCCCACCTTTCCGATTCCAAAGAGTGACGCATGACGGCGATAAGCTAACCACTAGTCCTGTCCTTGTCCTCGTATCCTTTCCATTCTCACTCTCTTTGAAAAGAGAGGTTGAGCAACTGAGTGACAAGCAGTTCTCGTAGAAAAAAATATGTTGAGATAAACTCCGTGAGGAATCTATATGCTCCAAGTTGGGAGCGTACATGGTTAAAAAAAATACAACATGTACATGATATTTTACAAAAAAAATATTGCTAGCCATATACTTTGACCAGAAGAATAATGTGAGAACATTAGTTCAGTTTCTAAAAATATGGGATATTTATACTTTTGATACTATGTGACTCAAATAATAATCACCAAAAAACTTATTAAACTCAGCAAGGCCTTAAAAATTCTTTCCAAATTAATTCACTAATTGAATTAATATTCCGCAAACTCGATAAGTATCATTTTGCTAACTGGATTATTTAATTTAATTTTCAAAACACCCATTACGCTTTCACAAGTAAAAGAAAAACTTTCCCTCTGATTGGACATTGCGAAAGCGTACAGATAGAAAGGAAAACCCCCAAAGTTTCCCGCTCACGGATCGGTGTTCCCCGTTTTTCAGTTCCTTTGGGAAATATAAAAAGTTTTTCTTCCATAACGATAAATTGAACAGTCCGCCTCTGAAGATCCGTTACATTTTACCTCCACTGCCTTACGCCTCTCGATCGCAACGAAAATCGATTTGCGTTATTATGGTCTATTACGGTGGGCATATGTGTGAGTCAATTGAACACATTTTTTTTCCATTGAATCCTTGATCATTTTGTAGTTGGGCTGTAGCCAGGAATAAAAAAAGTTTACAAAAAATGCTAATCACTACACAAGTCACTTGTATTACATTGCAACTGGGGTTTCCAAGCCCGGGCCAAACTTTTGATGCCGGTATTTCGGGATTGCAATATTTTTTTAATGATCGATAATTTTCATATTAAATAAATATAAGCCAAGTTAATGTATCATTAAAAATAGTTAGGAATAATTGATGTCACTATCTTTTTATGATTATTATATGTCAGCTGTTTATCCATTACCGAGTATCGGTCTTGTTCAAATGTCTCGTTATGCATATTTGTTAAAAATTTCACATTGTTAATGTGGCGTAATCAAAACTGTGTACGTGAGCGCTTATCTACGACTTTTATTGTAAAAAACATCCATTTCATTTGAAACGTACGTTTGAACGAGGCGAGTTTGACGTTATAAAGAGTTTTCGGCCAATATTAATCCGACTTATTTTCTTATTTATTTTATTGCGACGAAACTAGTCAATAAAAATCATATATTTTTACTGCAAATGGTGTAATAAACAACGATTTCAGGATACCAAAAGCACATTGTATCACTGATATTAAGATAGATATTTCAGATAAAGTGGCAGTGGTGGTAAACTGTTTTACTTACCGGGACGGCAATATTAAAGTATATTTTTATACCATACAACTTCCAATAAGAAGCTAATCTCTGCAGAAGGTTTCTACGATACTTTGGGAAGCTATAATCTAAACTAAAACAACATATCTTCCGCTGAAATTAAGTACTTTTTAGCATATAATATATAGACTGATCAAAACAAACCGTTACACAAAAACCATCCCCAGTGCTCATTTCACAGGTGAAAAAGTAAAGCTCCCGCTAATCCTATGCGAGATCAAAACATTAACTTTCCTGCAATTCGTTTTTTTCGCATTGTCCACTTATGTTTTCCCTCTGGCTTTATTTGGGCTCACAAATGTCGAGTATACAAGCAAACTTGGACAGGGTTAATAAGAACATGCAATTTTATATACGCATACGACTAGGGGTGGAAAAAACGGGATCTCTATCTCTACTTCTAATGACGTAAACATTACAAAATTATTAACTAATGAGATGCAATCAATTGAGAAGGGTTAAACCCATTTGCAGTGGTGAGTATCGCGACTTATTAAGGATATTATTTAACAAGTTGCGGTCCGGGCGATTTCTTGAAAACAATTTAGTAAAATTCATATAACTACAATGCTATTTAAGCTACGTCATTGAAAATTTCTTTATTGGGTTATGAAAGATTATCCTTTTATAAATTATGTTTTAGTTCAAAGATTATCAAACTGTGGTTTGCATATTAGTGAAATATAAATGATTTTTGGTTAGAAACTCCATGAGGAGTTCATATGCTCCAATTTGCGAGCGGTTATGGCTTAAATACATGATAGATACCAAAATATCAATCCAACAGCGAGAATTAAGTCCGAAAAATAATAATACAACCATTCAAACTTATTTTACGAAATTAGTAAATTCAAGCAAAAATTTGTGTTTGCTATAATTATCACGATAAAGTGACTCCTGTCTAGTAATAGATTCGATCCCTATAATGAATCAACACCGAAAAAATTAGCGCCAACAAAGACGTGCATACGAGTCCTCCGGACTGCAGCGTATTAATAATACCTACTGAATAAAATCGTGATCATGATAAAATATTCAGTCTATGTACAACAAAATGTGCTTTATGTATTTTCTCACCATGTCCGCTCCCAACTTGAAGCAAATGGGCTCCTCACGAAATTTATCCTAGCAAGTTTTTTCCACGAGAACTGCTTACTACTCAGTTACTCAACTTCCTTCTTTTTTAAGAGTAGGGAATGAAAAGATTAGACGACTAGTGGTTAGGTTATCGCGCTTACTATGCGCATCGCTAATTAGAGATCGGTAAGGTGGGAAGGGATTTTTAACAACACAGACACCCATTGCCTTCAAACATAATCGATTTATCGACTGAAAAAATCTGCTCGCACCGGGAATCAAACCTGGGTTGTCCGTCACAGGAGGCAACAAAGCTGATCACTGCATCCGGACCGGGTATTATAATACGTTGATTTTCACTTCAAAGTAATCATTATGAATATTTTTATAATATTACCAAGATTATTAATCAAAAGAATTAATTCAGAATATTTGATCACTTCAAAGGTGTTCAACACTGTCAATACTTGGTGTAAGCAAATAAATTGATGCAAATTGTAAGAAAAATAGATTATAATTAAAATGTCGAAGAGGCTTTCAACATTTCAAATATTATCAATTTTGCTTTAATTTATTTGCTTAGTTGTAATAAATACCTTCTGTTTGTCATAACTTGTAATACTTGCCTAATTTTTTTTATAAATTTCACTGTCTCGTTGTATTTGTTATCAGTTGACAATTCTCGCCATGAGCGAAACCGGTCAAGATCCAATAAATTTAATGTTTTATTATTTTTACCATAATATTTGATTCAAAAATAAGAGTTATTGGTTTTGGAAATAGTATAAAAAAAAGCTCTTTTCATTGCTTGAGTGAAAAACATTTCATCAAAGAAAGCTTTCAATCGCTTTTTAATCTATTTATTACTTTCTATTATTATGAATCTTGCCACAAGCAATTAATTCTCCGTATTCCCGTGTGGTTGTATCAATTTCGTACAACTTGCAATAATCACGTGCAAACTTGAGTAAAGAATTTCATATTGAATCCATATCTAAAAATACCGAAGCAAGTACAACTTGGGAATTATTGTTACAGAATTGGGCCGCTATAAAAATATTATAACCGATCAGAGTGGAATCGTATGGCATTAAAAATTTACGCTTTTTTTCGTGGGTGTAGGTGTAAAGTAGAACATCGCTTCTACGTGTTTTCGAATAATGTTTTTCGAAATCATTCGTTTCGTTTTATTAATCTTATATATAAAACCGAAACGGGGGATGTATGTCTGTAATTCCCTTTTGCATTGTTGTTGCAAGTTCAAACAAACGAATTGATTTCGCTCGCGAAAGTTTCGACGGTAAATTTGTTTCGTTATCAATGTGTGTGTGTAGAGACTCCAATTACTCGAGTATCGAGTAGTACATATATAAAACCGAAACGGCGTATGTATGTATGTGGGTCTGTAATTCCCTTTTGCATTGTTGGTCATTAAGTTGCCATAAAAACGAATATGAAAGAAAATATGTTTGATTTTTTTATCGGCGAAGACTTTTAGTCAAAATGTAATAAATTAGTCTTCTACTGAACTTTTCCCGGCTTTTATTGATATAATAATGTTTTTATTTACGTGAAGGTATTATTTGACATTTCTTTGACAGCAAATTAGATTTTTTCCTTGAATTTGGACATTTTAATGGGTGAGAATGGGGCTGTCAATATATGAAAGGGGCTGTGAAATGTCAATGCCAGTCTGAAATGTTCATTTTAATTCCATTTTAATTGACTTTTGAATTTTGAAAAAAGTTGTTTCAACTTGGCCCGTCTGAATTTACGCGCCGAGCTGAACATAACCCCAAACTGGTCCGAGCGAAGCCGGATTCCAATACTAGTATCTTATATATAAAACTGAAGCGGCGTATGTATGTATGTATGTCTGTGGGTCTGTAATTCTTTGGGAATGATATAACATTAAATAATTATTGGTCGCTAAGTCCGAGCTAGTCCGGGTAGCAATACTAGTAATATATAATAATAAAGATTAGTTACTAGTAAGTTTTATGGTAACTATCTTAATTTGGATAAATGAGCGAATGTTTTGATGATAATGAGTTGCAATTAATTGATTGTGTTAATTACAATCATCGGGTATTTTGGCACCGCAATATTAGCGCGCAGTACAAGCTCCGACAAAAGCGCGCTGACGTTAGCGACACTAGCGCGCAATATATTATATGACAATTTTGTGTTATTGTCTGCTTATTAAAAGAAACTTTTATACCTAAAAAAACGTTTCTATCAAAACTAAATCCTATTTTAAATTGATTGATACTTTTACAAACCTATCCAAGAAAATTTTATCGATTGGAAAATATAATTAGATAACGACCACCATGTGAAATTTAAAAAAATCCTGAAAATACATATTATATATGAGCGTTTATCCACTGAATATTATTTAATTTGAATTTTAAAAAGGATCTCGAACAATATTAAATTTAATTTGTATTAAATGTGTATTTTATACTGTTTATATTTTTGTATGATTGGGTTAATATTTTAAGATTTTTTTTTTAAATTATTTGATGTATTTTTACTATTTTTTTAAATTATTAGTGTGCTCGCTAACGTCGGCGCGTTAATGTTTTTGTTTCGGTATTTTAAATGTGGTATCGTAAAATTGTCATTGTCAGCCAAAAGCATTGAAATTTATTTGGTTGGGTTTTATCCGACAATTATTAAAAAAATCATTATTTTCGATTGTCTTCAATTCATAAAGAATGAAAAAACTCGTGCCAATATGTAAAACGCGGCAAAAAAACTTTAGTAGAAAGTCTAAAATTAGCTGATTAAATCTCATAAACAAGTACTAACGTTTTTATAGTCTCTTTTTGAGTATGTAGTTACAGCATTTCCTCTATAGGTTATCCTTATGCATAATATTACAGTATTTTTCCGTCAAATAGTTCTTTCTTCGTAAACATTTACTTTTTTTATCACCATAGCAATTTAACTCCATTTACGATACTTCCTTTCAGAATGCATAAACATGTATCAAACTTCATCGAAACTTGAAATTGGTCGTAAATGTACGAGTTGTAAATAAAAGTAGACTCCTAATAAAAATACATTTCGAGACTCCCTCGGAGACTTCTAATCCGGCCCTGCACAGACGTGGTACAGGCGTTGAGCATTGCTTTTTGGTTTAGGGGGTGGAACACGTTTTCCGATTGTTCACTGGCACGTGTGTCGTAGGTTATAGTGGTACAGCAGAAATCGAAAGCGATCAAATCTCATTTGACTTTCGCAAACAAACAAATAAATTAAATTATTTCTACTTAGTATGTATATAATTTAGTTTATTTCACATTCGGATGGTAGATGGACCGACATTTAGATGCGGCGATATAATGGAAGCTGATCACATTCTATGGATTTGTCCTTTTATGTCCTCTGAGTGGGTAGATTTACTCAGGTTGGTCAGACCAGCTGTCGGGCCAGTAGGCCACGCCGACTTGGTAGCCAATAAAAATAATTATTTGATCTTCAGCAAATTTGCGGCGTCATACGGTGCAAGGACGGACATATTCGTATAGGTCCGTAACCGGCTTTTGTTGATTGCATTAATGACAGCATTAAATAGCATTTCTAGAATCAGTAACGTATAGGGTTTGCTAATTATTTAGAGTCAGTAATGCACACTTGAGTGCCTTGGCCTCCAAGTCCTGGGCAAATGCTCCCGAGACAACTCCATACTCGCAAACAGAACAGATACGCTTAACGTTGTTTACGCCACGGGACACGATCGCTGATACCGAATGTAAGACCGTGGCGGGTGGTGGTTGGGAGTAGTTTAGTTTATTTCACATATTGTGTTACAAACAGGGCTGTGGTGTCAGAGTCGGAGTCTCGGGATATTATATGGAATATGTCAAAGTTGGCTATTGGCTGGATTGGTTGGATTGGATAAATAGGAAAGGTAGGAAAAAAAATGGTTTTTGGGAAATCCTGGAGTCAGAGTCGTAAGTTTTTTATCGACTTCACAGCTCTTGTTACAAATAGTGACACGCGTTTCCCCTGTAGCATCGTCAGATCTACTATCGCACGATTGCTTTAGTAATAAGACAATCAGATTCGATACAAATAAATTAAGATATAAATTACAAAATTTTGGTTGGGATTTATACTATTTACAGGACGTCGGGATAAAAATAAACAATAAAAAAACCTTTTTAACCATGTTATCATACTATGTTAAATTTATCCCTACATATTTTTTCTAGGACTGCTAACCTATACTCTCTTTTTAAAGAGAGTATAAATTGAAAGTATACGAGAACCAGGACAAGATTTGTGGTTAGCTTACCGCACCCGCTACGCGCCACTTTTAAGATTAGGAAAGAGGGTTTGTAATAATACAAACACCCATGACTTTGAACATAATAAATAAATCCGATTGCTATGAGACTTCGGTTATTTGTTATGTAGACGCCCGGAAAGGTTCTAAGGTTTCAAATCATTCATCCGAATGCGATAAAGCTTTGGTGATTTGTTGTGTGGACGCCCACAAAAGTTTTTATAATCTTACATATAAAACCGAAACCTCTTTTGCATTGTTGTTTCAAGTTGGCATAAAAACGAATATGAAAGAAAATATGTTTGAATTTTTATCGGCGAAGACATTTAGTCAAAATGTAATAAATTAGTCTTCTACCAACTTTTTCCCGGCTTTTATTAATATAATAATGTTTATTATTTACGTGAAGGTATTATTTGACATTTCTTTGACAGCAAATTAGATTTTTTCCTTGAATTTGGACATTTTAATGGGCGAGAATGGGGCGGGGCTGTCATCAAATTAAATAAAGTTTGTGATTTTATTTTAACTCTATTTTGGATGTTAGATTTTGTGATATAATTATGTTGAATCATATATCATTAAATAATTATTGGTCGCTTAGTCCGAGCGACGCCGGGTAGCAATACTAGTTATTATATAAATGTATGTTTTTCTGTCCTCTATGGCGCAATGCGATCCTATACCGTTCATCCGATTGCAGTAAAACTTTAGTGATTTTTTGTGTTGACACCAACGAAGATTTCTTAATTATCTATATATCTAAATACATAAAAATGTATGCTTGTTTATTTTTCCCGCATGATTTTATATGCCGTTCATAATGATAACACTTCAATAAATACAATTAAAACACAAACACTATCTTTTTTCAAAGTGGTATTGCAACGCTTGCTGGGTACCAGATGGTAATAAATAAATTGAACATTGATAAGCAGCCTGCGCTATTTAAAATTGTATATTCAAGCTACAGACAAATCCATCAAAAGTATTCATTTATACTTTGATTTAAATTTTCCAAGACGCCAACTTTGCTCAAAACAGTAACTTAAAAATTAAAATTTCCAACGAATAAAATATCGAAATAATGAATCCGGCGTAGCATTTCTAAAATTTTGTTCAGTTTTAACAGAGTAGATAACTGTACAGCTCCAAAGCGATGTAAATAATCACAATTGTACAACTCTACGTCGACACCTTACTTTGTAAAGGTTCTAACTGCTCTTGACCCTGTTTTGAGATATGAACGATTAAAGTTTGGATTGATCTTACTATTTAATTAAAAAAATATATTCACTTGTAGCAATTGGCAAGTGAAACTGTTTCAAATTACTTAATTTAAGCAGATATTTTCACACCTCAAACATTTTTTCTGAGAAATAATAATCTCACTGATCTAATGATGGAAATAATGATGCCAATCTTAAAAATTTTATCAAATAAATTAAATAAAAAAGGTTGCAGTTGAACTCCGGAATTCTATCAACTATAGATGTTCCATTATAACATGACCGCTTGTGAGGGCGACACCATCGCGTATAAAATGTTTAATATTCAATCAAATGTGTTTATTTACTACCACATTTTTATATGCAAGCTATAAATGAAACAAAATCTTCATGTAAATATGTTTTTGTTAAATCAATATAACTTTGAAGGCTTTTAAATGTATCTACTATATGGGGACAATTTTAGTTCCGAATTTAAACGGCGGTCAAGTTATGATGGTACATCTTTAGTAATTCAATAATATCGTCGGCCTTATTCTAACATCGTGTAAATCATTTTTTTAGAATTTCATTTTTGATGATTTCGAATTTCAAGTATAGCGACGCATCTATTTCATTCATTTATCTTCCAAATGTGCAAATGGAAAGGGGTCAAAATCCAAGTGACAAGTGACAATTTCACGTATCGCAGTAGCGCCTTAAAAGCCATTCTTATACCATGTAACTCATCAGTTTGCCTGAAATCTGTGCGCGAGTTACCTTCGAATCAAGCGCGCTGAGATTATGTAGAATGGTTTAGAATAGTTAAAGATTCTCCAACATAAATCCTTTTTTTCTGTAAGTAGAAATCTTCAGTTTTACTGTCTTATAAACACTAATAGTAAACTGACTTACACGATTTTAGAATTAAGCCGACGATTATATGATTTGAGGTAATCATATACAATGGTACCTTGAGATGCGAGTGCCCTAACATACGAGATATTTGAGGTACGAGGAACGGCCGGGTATCTGTGTGCACTTTGCGTATGTGTGGAAGGGGTGCATATGAATTTATTGGTGGCAAATCCGTATATGTATTTCTGTGTTGGTAATGGATTCTACTTCGACTGTCAAACGCTATGGACTTACTATAAAAAACATACTTCGCTCTATCTCTGACACACAACCGACAAATCCTATGCGTAAGACATAGATGTCGCTCTAAAACTGCTCCACAACGCCACATGTTGGGGGCTGGAACGGATTAATGGCATTTGAATTAATTTCAACGGGAAAAATTACTTTGAACTCGTATCTTGAGGTATACTAAAATACGGTTAGTACTAAACTTGTTTTTTTAAACCATGTCCACTCCCAACTAGGAACATAAAGACTCCTCACGGACTTAATCTCAACACATTTTTTTTTACGAGAACTGCTTGTTATTCAGTTGCTCAACTTCTCTTTTTCGAAAAGATTAGGGAATGGAAAGGATACGAGGACTTGAGAAAAACTAGTGGTTAGCTAACCGCTCTCGCTATGCGTCGCTCTTTGGGATAAGAAAGGTGCGAAGGGATATTTAACAACACAAATACCCATACTTTTGAACAGATTTATCGACTGAAAAAATCCGCTCGTACCTAGAATTGTAACCGGGTGGTCCGGCACGCAAGCCAACAACGTTGACCACTGCGTCACGGACCGGACAATACCAAACTTTTCTGACCAAAAAGTAATTTTTACCTCAATTTCAGTCAGAACCTTTTCAATGTAATGTAACGACATGTAAAATTTCAACTAAATGAATAATATAATAAAGAAGCTTCCAGGTACCGAACCCGTTTGAATATTGTATGAAAACTGTCAGATTGTGAATGAAAACTGACAGAAACGTGCCTTCAAATCCTGGCTCGGTATTCAAAGTTTAATGTATACATGCGTACAAATGAAATGAAATTGCTTCATTTTTGTACAAAATTATTCATAGCTGAGATTTTTTTCTTCACCAATTTTGATGGACTCGGAAGCAACGGTATGGAAATTATTTTGTAATATGTTTTAAACAGAAAACATTTCCCACTGCTATGTGACAAGGAGTAGCACATGTTTAACTCGATAAAGAAGCATCTTAAGTAATATACAAATTTAAATAACTTTGATTATTTCACGAATTGTGTTACTAATTACGATTTTTCAGAGGAATCTTCACAAAGTTTGCTTAAATAATAAATTTTTCTGGATTAATTGCTGTAAGATTGCAGTAATTGCAAAATTTTGCTATAGTAAGTCCGAAGATTCCTCTGAAAGAGTCCAAACACGTGTCACAATTAGTTATACAATACGTGGAATAGTCAAAGATATCTATATATATAAAAATGAATGTTTGTCTGTCTGTATTTCCGCTATGGACTACTAAACCGCTCGACCGATCGATGTGAAATTTAAAAATTGTGAAACTTTACAAATTCCCTCCCCCAATTTTTTTTTTTTAACTTTACGAATGGTTTCGAAGGTTACTGGCATCCCCCCCCAAGTACACCCCCCGAAACCTCCACCCCCCAATTTTTTATATTCGATGTCCTAGTCAATGGGTAACGTGACATATAACTCTTATTCTTTACGAACATTTTTCGGTACAAAGAAGACACGTGCAAATCGACAAAGAATTACGATTTTATTCAACCTTTCAGTGGTGTGTTGTTTTGGATTTAATAAAGTTTTTTTATAATAATTCGTTTGTGCTACAAAAATAAATCAATGAGAATGGGGCTGTCATCAAACTAAATAAAGTTTGTGATTTTATTTTAACTCTATTTTGGAAGTTAGATTTTGTGATATAATTATGTCGAATGATATAACATTAAATAATTATTGGTCGCTTAGTCCGATGGACGCCGGGTAGCAATACTAGTCATATATATATAAATATATAAAAAAAAGCCTTTATCTATTCATTATATATTGCGTGATTCAATTTAAACGGAGCCCACACGTCACTAATTTACGCCGAGAGTTAATCTTGTTGGATTGAAGATAATGTTTTTCGGTTAAGATCGGGCGGCGCCCCGCTAATTTCCGCTCGCAGAACGTGTTAGCCTTATCCAACGCCGTCTTACTCACCCTGAGGTCTTGCTAACGAAGATTTATTGCGGGCGTTTATAAAGAATACTGTGGCACTGGTAAAAACCCAAAAAACACACCCCGAGATGGACTTGGATGTAGTTGCATAGTTGCTAATATTTTTTAAAGCCATGTCTACTCCCAATTTAAACTCTTAATTTTACAACAAACCAACATTTTAATAAAATTAAAAAAATCAAGACTACTCTCTGATGAGTGCAGGAGAAGAAATCGAGAGAGTCAATAGTTTTAAGTACCAGGGAGTACACATCATGGGAGATGGCAACCCTGGGACTCACGGTTGTACTCGGTCAGAACCAAATGACAATTATTCAACTCATGCATACTGACTGTGCTGCTTTACGGTTGCGAGTCATGGCACAATACAAAAGCACAGGGTTACCGTATATTGTGCTTCGAAAACAGATGCCCGCGGCGAATATTAGGAGTACAGTGGTTTGACTTTGTCAATAACACGAAGCTAATAGAGCGGACAAATCAGCCCCTAATTACGTCCAAAATAAAAAGGTGACGATGGACCTGGATTGGACATGTGCTGCGGATGAGCCTGAATCCAGCCTGCCTCTTCTATCAACCTGATGAATCCCGACGCCCTGGAAGGCCTTTGATAACTATCCATAGGATGTAATCAGGGGAGCTACGGGTCACCGGGATGACCTGGGAAGAAGCGAAGAAGTTAGTGGGTGATAGAGCATCTTGGAGGCATCGTGTAGCGGCCATGTGCTCCTAATAGGGAGCGGCTATTAAGAAAAAAAATGAACAAGCACTTACATGCAATAGGTATCAATCAAATCAAATAAAAATTCACTGAGTTATTTTCGCAGAAGAATGATACCATTTTTGCTATTTTTTTTCTTTTAATTCCATCTTTCATCTCAGATATATAAAGTTCAGGTTTTATAGAGCTTTATATTAATTTCACTTTCTCTATGTCTGTTAGCAGTGTGGAGCATAGAGAGTCTTAATAATACGATGAGAAAATTAATTCAACAGAAATTATTTTAAATATTTTTTGATAGCTACTAGAACTAGTTTTAATGTGGACGTAAGCCGACATATTCATAAATTTATGTATAAAATTTTACTTACCCCAACACGATCTCGTAAAAATTACAATTGAATCTAACGAGTTTACCTACTCGGTGACGGTCTCTGCTTTCAATTACACACCAGGATTATTATAAAGTTAATATTTAATTTATGTAAAATAACTAAACAGTTTTTTTAAACTTAAATCCTTCAGGGTGAATTTCTGTGTGTTTTACAAAATATGTGACAATTCCGCTACAGTAAAGTCCTGCAGTTAATTCAAATAGTATTTATTTTATTTTTAAAGATATTTTCCAACTGCGTTGCTTCGTAAAATGGTAAAATTATAGGGCTCTTAGGAATCAAACTGAAAACACAGTTAACCGATTTCCCAATGGCATGATCGATTTGCTTTTAAAATTTAAAACACTTTTTATATTCCACATATATTTCAAACAAGAGGATGATAATTTCGAAATAGACAAATTATCAGAGGCTTTTTTCTATTTTTAGTCATGTGCTAATGGAAAGACACAATCAGTTGAGAATTCTCGCCATGAGCGAAACCGGTCTTGATCCAATAAATTTGATGTGGAATAAGTATTAAAAATGTGTTATTATTTTTTTTATAATACCATTCCACCAAGTATTGTCAGTTTTGAATTAAAACCTTAAAAGTGATATTAATATTTTTTATTACTGATAACTTGCTTTAAAATCCGTAACATAAAAGTAATATTTCTAAGTCTCCAGACTATTCCTAAACCCTTTCAAAATTTAAGATTAGTTCGTGGTAATGTTGTTGAAATATTTTAGGATAAACAGCTGTTTATCTTTTCTTGTTAGCACAAAACTTAATTAAAATTTTAACGTAAAAATAATTGCCCATAAACAGTTTTCAGTAAAATATACTAGTAGAGCTTTTTTTGCTGACTACAGATAGTTTTTTTTTAATACGCATCTTCGGTTTTTTTAACAATGTTATTAAAAATTTACGAGCCATAAATCAAAGGCTTATTTCACATCCGGCTAGAGATAGTTCAACGATAAGGTTTGCGTTCTAAAAAACCAATTAACGATTTATAATTTTTTTTACTTACTTTTATGAAAAATGGTTTTGGAAGAACGCAATGCTAAAGGTTTTACAAAAGTTATTTTTCATTGATATTCATGTTATTGACAAAATTATTTACTTTATCAGTCATATTTCAATAACTTTAAGGGTGTTCACTGTCAATGAAATCTGTGGAATGGCATTATAATAAATATAATAAAACATTTTTAGTACTTAGTCCACACTAAATTTATAAGATCAAAGCCGGTTTCGCTAGTGGCAAGCAGTTGATAATGCACACCATGAGCTAAACCGGTCCTGATCTAATAAATTTAATGTGGAATAAGTACTAAAAATGTGTTCTTATTTTTACTTTAATTGAACCGATTAAATTTTGTACTTTTCCACGAGCTTTGTCCCAACAACCCAGTTTTCGCCTTTCGCCAGTTCAAGTTCATTCGTGCTCTTGAAATACTTGAAAAGTACAAAATTAAAACGATTTAAATCTGATATTGAAATTCCATAGTTACTTTAAGAATATGGCGTGTTATTTAATTGTAAGATGTTACTGTCACAAAGGCTTCAGCATTTTTCTACTCCTTAACTTTTGCCAGGCTGAGGGTGAAACAGTCAACCACCATATCCACAACCACCACCTTAAATATATATCTTAATATTATTGATATAATGTGTAAACTTTTGGTAGTCTTTAATTAATGCTTCTTACATCCTTTGCAGTAAAAGATATGCCAAATCAAAAGAATGCTTTTTACATTAAAAAGTGTAAATAAAAGGCCCCATTCACTGTTTTGATATCGCCAGTCTATAATAAACAAGAGCACGATCAGGTTGTTTCATTCATGCGTGACTTAGAATATGAATAATAATAGAAAAATTAACGATTTTTTTATAGAACGATGTATAAAGATACGTCAAAGCATAATCAATCATTTTTTATTGCAGTCAATAAAGCCATACCACTGGGGTCTTTTTTAGACTCCCCTTTGGCCTACGAGCTATCTTTCAAGGACGGTCTTTCTAAGGTTAAACATTACACTTTGTGTCTTAATAACACACTTTATGATGTTTAATACTTTCATGTATTTTAAATTGAAACAAACATTTATAGAAATGTAACTTACAATAATTAAAACAAGCACCGAACCAAAATAAACTTCAACTCCTGGAAAATGATTTTGTAAGCTTTCTAAATGTAACCCACATTGAACGACCTCAAAGTACCGGTGGCTATTTTCAGACAGGTCACCTACTTCCGGCGGAATCCTAGTGAATAGTTTTCCAAGAACAACTTATATTCATTCCATCCATTTACTTCTTCGCCTCCGGTGACTCACCTGAATGTCTCAGAGGCAGTAATAGTTTTTCCATCGCACCCCCTTCCAACCGAAAACAACCCCCGTTTGGATTCAGGCTTTAAATTTTAAATACATAAACCCTTCTCAGTTACACTCTTTGGAGTTTCGACGTTTATTCTAGAGCCACCGAGGTGTGGTGGCAGTTTGAATATCGACTCAATTTGGCAAAAGTATTGACCATTGAGATAAAAAATAATCTATTTATGTCACGGGAATTGCCATTCCAGTTGATACCAGAATTAAATACTGGTGTTTGATTCGAAAGTATTTTTTTATGCCATTTTGAAATGTTTTTACATTTTTAAATTTTTTTTTAATGTTTGAGTTTTTTTGTCGCCGAGGTTAAAAAGTATCCTAACTATGTTCTCTCGACTGCAATGGCTAGAATAAAAACATTCATACATTATACGTTCAAATTGGTCTGGGCTTAAGTTCTGCCAAGTTCATTTCTTATTAAATTCGATCATGCAGTCATTTAAAATAAATGGCTAGCTTTAGTTTATGAAATTTATCAAATATGGTCGTAAGAAGCAAATTTATGAACAGGTCTATGAAAAATAAACAAATGAAGTGATTTCTTTAGTTAATGTATTTGAAAGCAAATAATATCCCTTAAGTCTAAGTTTAACATTTCTTTTGCAATTTTTTGATTATAATCTAGCTCACAGGTTCCCAAAGTGGGCCTCCAAATGGAGCACTCGGGGAGTAGTGGAGTCAAAAATGGGTGATTGTACATGAGGTTCGTCTTTCACATTCGGATTATTTAATAAATATTAGTTTCTCAATAATTTAAGTATCAGCGTATCTTATTTAAATCATTATAGGTAAGTATATAAAAAAATAAGTTCACTACGTAATTTCCAGGGGTCCGTAATTTTGTGTTTGAATGCCATGGGTCAAATAAGTTTGGGAATCTAAAATCTAACCTAATCGTTCTACCACTAATAATAACAAGCCGTTTATATATATTTACTGACCCTTTTACAAAAAATACAGACCGTTCTTCAAGAAAATACTGACCAAAATTAATTATTTACTGACGATTCATATTTTTTAACTGACCGTTTTATGAATTTATTACTGCCCAAATCATAAGTTTCCATGATGAAACATTTTATGACTATCATTAAAAAGATTTATTTTGCCCGCATTCATGCGCAAAATATCAAAGATTCTCATCATTATAACCCACACCCCTCTCAAGATATAATTAGGCAATTTTGTTTTTGCTAAATGGGAACCTTTTTCTGATATACTGATCTCCATAATGATGCAGCATTAATATTATTATTTAGCATGCTTATTTGGCAACCGTGCTGGAAAATTTTCGGCCTAGGAAGCTTTCGCGATGTCCGAACTTTAACGATTCGTCGTCAAAACAAATAAAACTTTTTCTTAGATTTTTATTAGAAGGAAATACAAACCGACAATGTTATATTATATTTATTATTTACTGCTTGTGCCCATTACTCTACTTCTGTCTTTATAAGTTTTTGAATTCGACATTTTTTGATTGAATTGGCATTTAACTTGTTAGGTGCCGGGTAGGATTAGTATGGCCGTGTATGGAGGGCTGTGACTTTCTTTCAAACAAAAAAAACCTACTAAATATATACATTTTGGACATATATTAATAGTTCACCACAAACGCTTACCATATAAATACACGATTTGTCATTTACGCCATCATTTATTCAAAAACCAAACCAACAAACGTTTCACAAAACTTCGGGGTTGTCACAACACTCACACAGAAAATAAGTGAACTTGTTTTTATATCGGAACTGATTTATAATAAATTTAATCTTGAATGTATATAAAAAATACGTTCAAATTTTAAAAATCAAATTAATAGTCTTCCACTAAGTGATATGCCTCAAAACAAGGTTCTTCGCATACCCTGCTAGCGACACATTTCAACACAACGAAACAGCTTTTTTTAAAATCGATATATTATAGATTACTACACAATATCTTTAAAGTTCAAGTATTTCATCACGATTCGAAGAGATGTCACTTTATTTTAAAATTATTATAAACGTTGCTTGTGGTCTTTAAACGTCTCAAGTATTGCGTGTTAACACGCGCATTTTGTATTGCCGGCCCCACTAGCACGGAATTGTTTGGCGTGTTAATACGTTCGCGGCATCGAAGAGATTAATCGATAGAACTTCATTATAACATGAATCGGAATCATCTAATATGCCCGAATCTTAAAATGAGACTTATTATTGAGAACTTAATCTGAAAATTGGCTTAACCCACTTTTTAAAAAATGGATGGACGTAATTAATAACTTTCATACACTTTATAAAAAAAATTCAAATACACATTCGGTTACTATTTGACTTAAAACTAAAAGAAGGGAAGCTAAATTTTGCTTGGTGATTGATTAATTCTATTTTTTTTGGTCATGAAATATTTGTAAAATTTAAGTGGAGTAAGGTTTGCAGACTAATACGTCAATAGATTGTTTTGTCAATTGTTTTCTTCAGTACAAAAATCATCAATCTTTGTGACAGTTTTGAACCATTCCCAAAGTCTCCAACTTTTTCTTTTCTTATCCCTATTTTTCAATTTCTCTTGAAAAGAGAAATTAAAGTATTTGGCATACAATCAGTTAGTACTTTTAGTTTATTGATTGAGTAGGCATACACTTGGTAGAACTCCATTATAATACGGAAAGAAAAATAACAATGTATTTTAATTCTACATAAATTATTTTTTAAATATTTGTTGATAGCTATTTCGGCTTACGCCTTCGTCAGAACTAGTTAAATTTATGTAGAATTAAAATACATTGTTATTTTTCTTTCCGTATTACTTTTAGTTTAACTGAATCACAAGTTTTATATTGATTAAAAATCGTTAAAACATTATTGATTATACGACTGAAATATATGTATATTTAGCTATTATTTAATTTGATTTAAGTGTATAGAATTCGGTTGAAATAAGAACTTAAATTTCAATAAATTTGTATGGTTGACCAGGCGGCCGAGATCAAAAAGCTTCTCATGTCGATACAGATATTTTTGAAGTGAACAAAAAAGTTTATTATTACTTTTGTTTTAGAAGCACTTTTTTGTGCTTCAATTTGTTTCTGACTTCTATGACTTTTTGCATTCTCTTTCGCAGGTCCACAATTAAATACTTTTTTAATAAATTTGGTGTAATATGAGAAACGATTGTTAATTAATTAGACCCTCGAGAATCAAGTTAATTGATTAATTATTGCTAGCTTTTTCGCGTCACGCTGTCTTTCTATGCTTTAACGGCTATACGAAGTTATAGAAATATTTTAAAGAAGTTCTCTACAGGTAAACTTTTCCCTGTAGCAAACCATTTATTTTTAGCTGGGATAAAATGAAGATGATTTTAGATGTTAGAAATTGATCTTGTATTAAGTACAATATGTATATCTGGATCGTTTGATTTTTATATTTTTCCTGGAGTTTTTTTGCTAACGACTAGAGTTTTGCCTTTCGAGATCTACAGGCATTTCAAGTGTAGGAATGAACTTTAATTGAAAAGTTCAGTACATACAAGAATCAGGTTCATTCGTGCACTTGAAATGTTTTAAATGTATAAAGACAAAACCTGGATCGTTAACGACAAAACTCATGGAAAAGAATAAAATTCAAACGATTCAAATTGCATCAAGCACCTACTTTCTAAATTATTAAATATACGTTTCTTTTTGACTGCTTAGAGGTCTTAAACCTTGCCTTTGTCACTTTTAAGGTGTTTACTGTCAATACTTGGGGGAATGGAATGGATAACTGGCCAGTTGAAAATGCTCGTGATGAGCAAAACCTGATCTTGTTGAAGATAATGTGAAATAAGTATTTATATGTTGAAAAAAACACTTGGGTGCTGAAAAGAATGTTTTTATTACTTGAATCCTTTACAGATGGTTCGCAAATCGTACATGTCGAAATACTACTTTAAATCCCGTACATCTTTTATGCGTTTAACTTATTTAAACAATTTCCTTCCGAGTAAATCTCAATTTAATAAATAAACTCCGCTCGGTTGGCGTAGACCTCTACGAGCTTCGTAGACTCGTAGGGAAAACAAGCGCGGACCGTGATAAATACGGGTTCGTAATTTGAGTATTTTGCTCGCAACCTTTGGCGCGGCGGCGTAGCACCGTGCTAATGATCCACCTGCGCTGCTTTGTCCATTTACAAACACGTCAGAGCTCTTGCCACAGAACAATATCAAACACATATAAAAACGTATAACAACTTAGAATGATTTATCAAATGCTACGAACTGCGATGATGAATGATATGAATTGCAAGTTTTTATCCCGCTTTTCTGAAAATAAAAAGAAATCTTAGAATTTTTATTTTTTAACCTATTATATGCCCGAATTTATTAAAACAGTCGTTCACCTAGGGCCGCGATTTTCTTTTAAAAATAAAAACGTAATTAATATTTATTTTGTGGCAATATATTAATAGAATGTCGTACAGACCAGTGGTTCTCATTTACGGCCGCATATGACCACCAACAGTTTCATAGAAAATATTAATTTTTAAAATATAAGACATATATTTTTGATGCAATTAAAACCAACAGTAACTTAAATTAAAAATGTTTTTAGGCCAACTTGACAACCTCAAACGCAAGATACTCAAAAAAAAATCTTGTGCGGCCAGCATACGTAAAAAAACACGTTAACAAAATAATGTATGATTACTTTGATTATTTGACAAAATAAACTGTAAGAATTTGACTTTGATTCCATGAAATTTCGCTATGTGTATAAAACTTTTAAGTTATTAAAATCGTCAACCTTTTCCGGTATTAGTGTGTGTAAAGTGTACCGTATACATATATAGGCGCATTTTCTATGGCCGGCACTGCGCTCACGGAATTGTTTACCGTATATATACATTTCTGGCATACAACCGGTTAAGCAAATGAGTTCTTCTGTAAATTATCAAAATATTTCACTCCTGCTGAATGAAGCTTTTCATTCTTAGTCAAAGAGGTCTCAAAGAGGATCACTCTACAGATGCTAAGTCGTAGCTTTAACCAGAGTACTTAGAAAGACAGTAAGGTGGATTAAGACTGAAAGCCGTTACGGGTGTCAAAATGAAGTCTTTTTTGAAAGGAAAAGTCACAATGAAGGCTGAGACACTTTTCTTTTATATGTAGTTCTTTTCTTTGTTTTTGTATGGAGTCTTTTAAGTGTGTTAGGCTTTTTTAAGACTTAGTATCAAGCTTTTATTCTTCTCTTACAATTTTTTTTTAATTTATACATAAAGTGGATGCCTATTTTGGTTTGAGCCCTTGTCAGAACTATGTTATACATGTATTTACTTAAAGCAAAAAAATTATTCGGCCAGTATGTAATTCAATTAACGGTCAGTAAATACGAAATAATGACCAGTAAAAAATAATAAATGGCCAGTTAAAAAATATAAATGGTCAGTAAATAATTATTATCGATCATTATTTTATTGGAAAATGGTCAATATTTGTTGTAAAAATTACAGTAGATATCTATAATCGTTCCTTAATAAGTAGTCGTATGACGATTTGGCTCTAATTCTCTAGAAATAAATTAAAATTGATTTAATTTATTTCTAGAAATGAAAGCTAATTTGGGATGTTATTGAGTGCTTATTTGAGTATTTCTATTTAATAAAGATTTGAATTTTGATTAAAAATGTACAATGTATTTCATTGGTACATTGGTGACTTTTTAATAAAATAATTATGGTCAGTAAAATGTATAGGCTAAGCTTTATTAAATAGCAATAAAAATATGTCCGCTTTATATCTTCCAATCCAATGAAAAAGCTTTGTGTATCCCACGTACAAGATCTAAAAGTCTTCCAATGAAACTTTGTGACACTTTTGACGTAGTAAAACTGCAACCTTCCCGCACAAACGGAAACACAAAAGTGGAGACGTATCCCCAAAGCCATTTCGAGCTTTTGAAATAAGACTGTGGTTGGGAAAGCTGGTGAAAGCTCAGGTAACAAATGCCATTTGGTCATACATTGTCTAGTGGAAATATGTTTAGCCTTTGAACAGTATTACATTGTGTTCTTTGAAGACTTTTTTAATAACATTGAGTAATAAAGTATCATTTTTTTTAAGTTTTACCAAAAATAAATGAAGCAAAATAAGCATATATATTTAGCTAAAAATAGTAAAATGAAACGGATATATTTTTGGTTTCCTTTTTGGTTGTTTCAAAGAATTGATTTTCAGTATTTTTCAATTTCCTTATCACTGCTGGACTGGTATTATTTCCATTATTTGAAGACTCATTTACATATTTCGGACATTAAGAATAAAAAAATGTATTTATTAAATGCTCTCACTTGTTGGTTTTTACATTGTTAATTATCATTGATTTTTGATATAGTAGCTTATTGATTGCTAAGAGGTCTTCAACATTATATTTATAGTCAATTTTGTTTTAATTTAACTTTGATTTTCTTCAAATGTTTGTCATAACTTGTAAGTCTTGCTAAACTTTGTATAAATATCGCTGTATCTTAGTACTTTTTATCAGTTGATGATGCTCGCTCTAAACGAAAACGGTCCTGATCTTATAAATTTTATGTGGAATAAGTACTAAAAATGTTTTATTATATTTCTTTTACTGCCATTCCTTCAAGTATTGACAGTGAACACCTTAAAAGAAAATCATTGTCCATTTGTATGAGTTCAAATACATCCATGAACTTTAAATGCATCAAGACGCAAAAGTTGGGTCATAACGGATGAGTACAAAATTCAAACGGTTCAAGTTTAGTATTGAAATTTTATCACGAGCTCTCAGTCAGTATGTATACCTATGTTAATACATAATCTCTACACTATTCATGTTAAAAAGCAATCAAATCATAAAGATGCGTGTGGAAATCTAATCCTGCATTGTCTCTTAACATATTGTTGTCATACTGAAACCGTCTTAGTATTTTAGTTCATGGTTATCCGTCTATAGGAGCTTTTTGAAGGCAGTATTGCACGATAATAAAGGTTTTCTCATAAGCCTCCAAGCCCCAGCGGCGTATACATGTAATTTTAGAGCTTAACCTCCCCCTGGAAGTGCAGTAGCGTGCTGAAAACTGTACATAGAACTTTGATTTACAGGCATTGAAGTTTGGGTAGCTTTATTCACTGAAAATGGGTATAATACGTTAAATTGATCTCTAGTTACTATACGTATACAAAATAATAAATGTGATAACTATGTTATTCTATGTAAAAAAGTGACACATGTTAGAAAACAAAATGGTCCTTCTGTTGAAGTTGAAAAGTAGATGTTTCTAGAACCACGTTTTTGTTCAGTACTGAAGCGGTTGAAAAAAGAATGAAAGGTTTTTTGAATATTAAATATAATTAAAAATATTTGGTGACCTAGCATATTATCTATAACATTGGTTGTAATATAAAATTTGACTGTGACCGCATTGTGAAAATCAGTGGTCCTACGGAAATGTTTGATGACTGTACAACATTTTGTTCCAAGTCTATTATTGTGTTTGAAATTTTTTAAATATACATAACTTCTACATCTTCCAAGAGCTGAGTAACAGTTTGTTATAAACATTTTGATGCACAAAGCAATGCAAACTTAATATTATCAGATTCTTTGTGGACAAATTAAATTGTAAAAATGTTATATTTTTAAAAATCAATATGTACTATGAAGCTGTTGGTGGTCACATCAAAATATTCTGGTGGCCGCATATTTAAACCACTGATCTGTAGCTTTAATATTTTTGATATAACACAATTAAATGTCAATTTCTCTATGTTTAATTAAAATTAATTTGAGGTTGTTTCCTTAAAAATTTATGCAAATTAACAATTAAAATGAATAAAGAATGTATTTAATTTTCATTCGTAAATCGGTTTCATAACATGATGATTTTTAAGTTCGATTTCATTACAAATTATAGTCACATGATTTATTAGTCTCTGGTTCAAACATACATAAGTCTCACGTATGTTTTTTTTACGAGAACTGCTTTCAGTTGGGATGGAAAGGATACGAGGACTAGGACAGGACTAGTGATTAGCTAATCGCTGTCACTATACCTCGCTCTTTGGGATCGGAGAGATTAGAAAAGATTTTCAACAACACAAACACCCATGCTTTTGAACGGATTTATCGACTGAAAAAATCCGCTAGTAACAGGAATCGAACCCGGTACAATTACAATACCGATTTTACCAATATTTCAAACGTAAAATTTGTTAGACTGGATAACTGACGTTGCTAATAAGCGACTGGACTTTATAATAAATAGTTATGCTTCCTTAAAACAAAACCTTTTTCAAATATAAATCTTTTTTTTTAAGTTATGTGGCTGTTCACCCCAAAACAGTATTTTTCTTGATTCAGAACTATAACTCAAAACATTTTGAATTGAATGCCAAATTCTTTTTTTTTCAATGCGTAATGCGTACAAATGAACGAAAGCGTTTGTAATATTAGAGTATATTATGCGAAAAACTCATTCCTTAACTTCCCACAGAACTTAACTTTTGCCAGGCTGAGGGTGAAACAGTCGACCACCACTGCTACGCTATCTTAATATAAGTGAAACAATGTGTATTCTTTTGATATTCCTAAATCATTGTTTTTTACATCTTTTGCTTTAAAAGAATATGATTTTTATAGACCAGTTTCGTCGCAATTAAATAAAAAAGAAAATAAGTCAGATTATTACTGGCCAAAAACCCTTTACATCGTCGCTACAAATTGCCAGGAGTAAAACTTCACTGCCCATACGCGATAAGATAACGTTATCTTATCTCAAGCGCGCCTCTTTCAACGAACATTCCAAATTAAATGATTGTTTTTTACATTAAAAGGTGTAGATAAGATGACGCATTTCGCATCGAATTCGCATCGCCAGTTAAACAAGATCACTATCAGGTTGTCTGATTTATGAGTGACTTAAAATATGAATTATTATAGGAAAATTATCGATTTTTATATATTTTGTTAATTGAAGTCGGAGTGAGAGTCGTAGAGTCGGAGCTTTTTGGCCGGAGTCGGCGCGGCGTTTTGACCGGAGTCGTACTCGGAGTCGGTAATTTTGAAAAGTTTGAACTTTTTATTTTTGCATTTAATATGTCAAATTAGGCTTTTGGCCGCATTGATAGGGTTTGATATTTAATTGAATACACATAAATAGGAAAATTAGGGGAAAAAGTGACGATATTAACCTTTTTTAGTCGGAGTCGTGTTTTTGGTCAATGTCGGAGTCGGAGTCGTGGTTTTGGTAAATGCTGGAGTTGGAGTCGGAGTCGGACTTTTTTTCACCGACTCCACAGCCCTGATAAAGATACGTCAAAGCATAATCAATCATTTTTTTTATTCCAGTCTATGCCAATAAGGCAATATACCACTGGTGTCTTTTTTAGACCCCTTTTCGGCCTACGAGTTATTTAGAAAGGACAGTATTTCGAAGGTTAAAATAAATACGATATCACTAAGAGTATTATTCAGAGACTTATTTAAATAAACCCTATTACATTATATCTATAAACCATTGTTTTATTTTTTATTTGTTAAAGGCGTACTTGTTGTATAATATAAATGTATTTATTCAGTACATAAATTATTTTGTTGACCCAAATCATTTGAAATATATTCGCTAAATTAATGTCGTAGACGTTTTGTGCTACGATATCCTTTTCGGCCTACGCCATTGTCTACGCCTCCGACAAAACACATCAACTAACAGGTAATCAGAAACAAATACACTAACAGTGTCTCATACTATATTCTCATACGCGTATCAATTTAACAACAAGAGAGCGAAATTTGTTTTAATATGCTTTCACTTGCCAGCCGTGGGTTGTGGATGAACAGGTGAGCTTATAAAAGATATTTATATCTCAGTTGATAATGCTCGCCATAGAGTGAAACCAGTCCTGATCCAATGAATTTAATGTGGAATAAGTACTTAAAAATGTTATATTATAATGCAATTCCACCAAGTATTGACAGTGAACACCTTTAAAAGTGATTGATAAAAGATTGACAAAACTAGATAAAAAACTGTGCTTGAATATAGTTTTTTTTAACCATGTCTATTCCCAATATGTCGCATATGAATTTTTTCAACGAGAACTGTTTGTTACTTTATTTTTTTGATATAGTAGGAATTGAAAGAATAAATAGCAGGGCTGTGGAGTCGGTAAACAAAATTACGACGCCGACTCCAACATTTACCAAAAACACGACGATTTTTTCTTACCTTTCCTATTTATGTGTATTCAATTATATTTCAACCAACTAATCCGGCCAGTAGCCAAATTTGACGTATTAAATGCAATAATAAAGCGTTCAAACTTTTCAAAATTTCCGACTCCGAGTACGACTACGGCCAAAGCGCCGCGACGACTCCAACTCCGACTCCACAGCCCTGATAGAAAGTCTAGGAGACGGCTTCTGAAAAGCTAGTCACTGTTGCTATCCCTCGTTTATTGAATCAGATGAGTGAGAGATATTTCAATCTCATAATTAATAATAGCTTTAGTTTAATTGTTTTTTTTTAAACCACTTCAGTACCATAAGCCCACTGGTGGCCGCCGCGTACGGACGTCGCGAATTTAGTCACAAATATTGCAAAATATGTAAAAAATCTTCCTGTAAGAACTCTTACGATATTTTTTTTTTCATAGCTAGAAACATCTATACATTGTCTCGTAGAACAAAAATGGTTCATCTGTCATCTATCATCTTGTTGAAAAAAGGATTGTTTTGAAGTCAGGTCATAGATTGATCAATGTGACCATTTGCTCAATACTGAAGCGGTTAAATATTATCATTCCAACTAATAAAGAGTCTTTTTATAAGGACGCTTAGTTTTGAAATGTAAATAAAACAAGTTGTTTGTGAGATTTCGACAAAATTTTAATTTCATTTGTAAAAATATTTTACGGCATTTAATAAGGAATATAGCATCAAATGTCTGCCAATATCCATTCATTATAAAATGGGCCATGTCGCTAAAGTTGACTTTTTTGACAAATTTGGGTAAACTTCCAACTGCTCCAGATCCCAATCAGGCGTTGTCTGCGGTCGTTTACCTGAAGTTCCTTGGTTTGTTGGATTTTATACGGGTGCAGACATAAGGCCCGATTCAAAATTCGCCAAGTTGAAGTCGCAGAAAAGCCAAGTTCTTGTGAACAACGAAATAAGCTGCCTTGGGTTTTCCTGTACACACACAGCAGCAATGTTTTCACCAGATATTGTATTTTGATGACGTACAGGTAGGTGTTGGCCGATTATTTACCAAACTGGTTGACTCAAATTTGGCCACTAAACAATGAATAATCTACTCAGCAGGACAAAGTAACATATTTTGAGCGTCCCTATTGAAATACCCTTTATATTCGATTTGTTATAAAAAAAAATCGTTTGTAACGATTTACTGCTCAACAACAATACAATGTCGAGAATAAACTTTCGTTGTGGGACTCACCGATTTGAATCCCAGTCCAGGCTTCAATTTTCATACTAGCTTTATTTTCTGTTCGGAGATATGTTGTCTTAAATTCTCCTCCGACAACTATCCGTCTCTTAAAAATGAGACGAAAATAGAATTATAAGCTGACCACTAGTTCTTTCTTAGTATATATTCGTTCATCTTCTGAAAAAAAGAGGCTGAACAACTGAGTTCTACTAAGAAATAAGATTTTTAAAAACCCTCAATGTAGAAATAAATGTAGTTGATTTTTATCTGGCACGGTCTTCACATAAATTTTATATTTTTTTTTGCTATCAAAAGCCAGTTTTAATACTAAAAAAATATTCGGATAAGCCTTAAAGATATAACCTTTACAAAAATAGGAACAAAAATTATTCCAGCAATTGCCTAAAAGTTTTATTTTAATGAAAAATACAGCATCGTAAGACCAGAATGTACAAATCAACATTATGTAAATCGATACCTTTACTACGGTCCTAAAACAATGGTTAAAACTCTATTTGAATCCAAATTCATAAATTTTACCGCTGTTTTATACTAACCAATAATTCATATCTTGCAGAGCAAATAAAAATCCACTCCGGTGTAGTAATTTTGATGAGTTGCAAAAAGCTCAAGTATTTTTCATGTTTCGTTTCAGTTTTGATTGACATGCAACCTTTTCAGAAGTGCCTTTTCCCCTACGGGTTCTGAGAATCTAAAAAAGGCGTTTTTTTCAATTCTATAATATTACATATTATTCATTTGTTTTTGCGTATGTACAAAAATTCCACGCACAAGTAATGTACTAAATGTATCATAAAGAAATATTTTAAATTGAAAAGAGATGTAATCTTTTAAGAAACTTTGTAAGTATCTCTTATTTATATACATAGTCTAAGCAAAATAAATCCACGCACCCTTTACAATTCCATTCATTTGCTAATCGTTAACATCTGACAAAATTATGGAAAACCACAAGAAAACGTAATCGTGATTAAAGCCCAAATTGAAGCAGTTTCCGGGGAAAACTTACCAAACAGAAAAATTTCACGTAGAGTAGAAAGTGAAAAAAGTACTGTGTGGATTTTTTTAAAATATTTCGTGAAACTGGTTCTCTGGGGGTGCGTTTGAACCGATAGGGAGCGCTTAACAACCGACCGGGACGACCCTCATATAAGGAGTATGATTTTTCGAAAACGCTTCAAAATTACAACAGTTTTCCATGCTAAGCTTAAGGCAGTATTCTGGTCTAGGGTTCTGAAAAAGCCGTTTTTTTTATTGCATATTTTCAATGTTTAAATCTTTGAAAATATGTCCTTACGAGTTTTTGGTGTAAAATGTAATTATTGCTAGAGATATAGCTACTTTTAATGGCTTAGAATCTAACCAATTTTTTTAAATTTGCCCGAACCTTTTAACACGTTTTTCCCGGAATTATTTTTCGTTCAGAATTATTGTTTTTTTTTTAAATAGTTGCCTTAATATCTCAAGTTTTACATTCTCAGTTCTAAATGAAATTTAATGTTAATTTTTTTTGTACATTTTTTTATGGTATATACTAGGATTAAAGAAAATCAATTTAAACTATTTTTAAAAAATTCGTTATATCAAAAAAAAGGGTAAAAAAGATCCACCATTTTGTGAAAAAATATTTTTTTGATTTAGTTCTAGTATATATTAGAGTTGCATCCTTATTTATTTTGAATATAACTTTTTTCTTTATATCATGTGACTATAAAAGTTGAGATCGTGGCAACTATGGAGCGTCATTTTTTGAAAAATTTACCAGCCTGTATTTTAGAAGGTTATTAGTTTTTGGTTTGAATATTTTTTGTTTTTTTTTAAATATTAATAAATATCTGGTAAAAAATGGACAATAAATTGTTAGTTTTTTTCTATATCACTTATAAAAACACCTAAAATTTTCGAAAGCCTTAGAAATTACTGCCTTTTCCATGCTGAGCTTAAACATGTTCGATGAGAAATGTCCGTAATAGAACCGTGACATATTGGAGACGAGTCATATTAAATCAAGATTAAATCATGAAGAGCGACTGCATGTATTTTTTTCATTAAGAAAAGCCCAAAAGTTTTTTGCTGTTGCAATATGGAAAATGTATAAACATATTTTACAATTTTTAAATATAAATTAGGCAAAGATGTCAATCGAATATCACCACGCTGATTATGTCGATATCTAAGACAATAACGCTTAAAAGCTCTTCCCAGTGACGCCATAATTAGCAGCCTGTTTCTACAACATGGAAGAACAAATATATGTTTGGGCTAACAAGTTGGTTGTCCCACCACCCTTCCGTTATGTGTGTGCAGCCATTTTTCACAGCCACCTTTCATAACGCTATACGAACAAAAAGAAACGAATTCACGGGACTGATCTTTTAACCGTGCACTTACGTGCTTAAAGAAAAGGAAAATAAAAAGGAAAAAAAATGCGACTTTCTCAGCCACCTTGTATAAGTGATATTGAGTATCCTATGTATACTGAGAATCCGTGGAATATAATCAACTTTGCGTTGAATCTGAAGAGGAATCAAGAGTATCCCGTTCCCCATATGATGTTTATTAAATTTATCGAATGCCTCAAAATTGGCCTTGGTTGAGTTCTATTCAGGGAAGAACAAATAATTAATTTGTACGATTTCTAAAATGCTATCAGGTACATTAAGACATCTCAAGAATTGTGAACTTATGATTTTGGCATCGTGTAAGCCAAAAGAACAATATTTCCATGAAAATTTCTTTTCGGGTGTTCAAAATATTGAACGTAAGCATACCTTAGAAAAAATCAGTTGAATAAAGCCATATTTAGTATCCACACGTCCTCATATAAGAAAATCTGAAAAAAATCTTTTGAACCTTTTCAACTATAAGGGTGTGTTTCGAACAATCAACCTACTCTCAGTTGATGGCGCATAAAACGATCTTTTATAGGAATACGACAACGATTCTGATTCAGAAAAATCTGATATTGAACCTTAAGGGACTTAATACTATGATAGCCTACTATATAAAAATATACCTTCTACGATCCTTAAATTGTGTAATTGTATGTGTTTGGTTTTGAATATAAAGTTTTTGTGCAGATTTAATAGTGGTATTTAAAAATATGGTCTTTCTTATAATCATGTGCGTTTTAAATCTAAGATACCGTAAAACAAGGGTGAATAGAGACCAAAACAAGTATTGAAATTTAGCACAACTTTACTAAGTATCCAATGTTATCATTATGGTTAAGTTAGTTTTTTTACAATGACTATAATACTATCTCTCGAATGACAAAACCAAAACATCTAAATGACTTTGGCCAAAATTGAAACAGACGTGCTTAAGTTCGATGCCTGTGCATCCTTACTTTTTGATTCCTTCTAAACATCTCTTTTACTGCACGAAAATTAAATTAAATCATGTATTTTTGTTGTTAATAAGTACTGTAAAACGGAGTGAATAGAGGTTCATATATTCCAATCATTACAATCTGTTGTTTTGTCTCTATTCACCCTCTCTCGTCTCTATTCAACCCAATTCAATGTGAATAGAGACATCGAACAAAATTGACTGTGTCTTAATAACTATAGTGATTATTTGAAAATTATTTTCATGAACGTATAGTACACGGGCTCTGAACCTATGGGTCGCGACGGGTTTTCTGAAGGGTCACCAACTTATATTTACAATCAATTAAAAAAATATCCACTTTAATGCATTTTCGCTGATTTTTTTTTACTGCCTAATGAAAAATGTATTTTTCAATTTGGCCTTAGGGGTCGCGGGTCAAATGGCTCTCATAAAAAGGGTCGCCATCTGAAAAAGATTGGGAACATATGGTATAGTAAGACCATAGAAACGCGATTCAAGCCATTCATATTTGAATTATGTGGCGTAGGTATGCAGATACGTAGTCGCGAATGGTTAAAAGTGTCTCTATTCACCCCGTTTTACGGTATACAGTAATTTTACAATAAATATTTTTTTTATAAATAAATCAATCAGTGGATTTGCGAAATGACATCTGAAATCTTTTGAGCCATCTTTTAACAATCACAAAAAGTTTGATGCTTTCATTTTTCACAAACATTATTGTTTTAAATCAAAATTACGAGAATGCCTAAAGATTTCAAATCTGAAAGAAAAGGATTTGTTTGAATCTGTCAGTCATTTTGATTTGCGATGATACTTCAGATTGACATTATATCTTAAATCTTAAATCATAAAATTGTATTTCATTTTATGATTCTTATGAAACGTTGAATTTTGTATCAGTTTTGTGGAAAATAAATTATAGTATCGTATAAAATAAAAAATGATATTTCTTCATTCCACTGGTTGTGTTACAAGTTTTGATTCAGCTGAAAGATTTTACAACACTTTTCATTTATGATAAGAACTTATTTTAAATATCTGTTTGATGGAGTTTCAAGTCCTGAAGCACGTCAAAGTTCTACCCGTCGCTTTTGTCTCTGAGCCAAATGTTTGTACTCTATTTCCATTCCCTTTTCACGACACGATCGCTGTAGTGATGAGCAATCCCTGGTGAAGCCAGTACAAGAAGCTTGCTCATGCATATATATTTACAATATATACTATGCATGTCACTTTCTCGTATACACTATCTACAAATATATTAAGTACACATACACCCGTCTATACAGCACACTTATAAGTAAATTGAAATTAATTTTCTTGCTGCGAGAGGTATTATTGTATGTTTTTCGAGTCAGCTAATTGTTAACCTATGCAGGGTCATCTTGGAAAAAGGTTCTCGGTCTAAAGCGATTTTCAGAGTCATAATTATGCAGGTAGGATAAAATATTGTTATTTTTTAATCTCTTTCTGGCAAATTTAAATTGCAAATTTGCAACACATCAGGGTAAAGATGGTGACTTTTTTTACTTCTTGGCGCATTTTTAGCTGCTCTTTTTCGTTAATTGTGAATAAAACTTATTCATGGTTTTACAACTGACGCCAAAGCGCTAGGTATTTGCTAAATATAATTCATATAGTACATAATGTATAACAAAACAAAATAATTACTGACAAGCTCATTGCTAATAATTTTCACTTCCTTGAGGCAGTGCATTGATCACCCGAACAGCCCTTGTGACTGATGATTCAAATCACCGACGCGACAAGCAAGTTTTGATAGAAAAAATGTTTGGCTTTGGTTCCGACCACTTGGTTAAAGCTGGGGCATGCTAGTTAATATTCTTGACTATTTCAGAGTTATTTACTCGGCATCCAAGACGAAGAGTGAAGTTTGACGACCAGTTTTCGTTTAGCAAATTAAAAGTATGATAAAAAAAATAAGTGAAGGTATAAGTATACAAATATATTTTTAAATATATAAAATTTGCTGGTGAAAGTCTGAATAATTTATCCAGGGCTGTGGAGTCGTTAAAAAACATGACTCCGACTTCAGCATTGACCAAAAACAAGACTCGGACTCCGACTACGACAAAATTGACCAAAAATACGACTCTGACAAAATTTTTCACGTTTTTTCCAAATCTCTTTCTACAAAGGACTCCTCATTTTAGTTTATCTTAACATTTTTTTTTTTTCTACGAGACCTGTTTGTTACTCAGTTGTTCAACATCTCTTTTTTCAAAGAGAGTAGGGATGGAAAGGATACGAAGACTAGGACAGGACTAGTGATGAGTTAATCGCCGTGACTATGCGTCGCTCTTTGGGATTAGAAAGGTGGGAAGAGATTTTCAACAACACAAACATCCATGCCTTTGAACAGATTTTTCGACTGAAAAAATCCGCTCGTACCGGGAATCGAACCCGGGCGATCCGGCACGCAAGCCAACGCCGTTGACATTGCGCCACGGACCGGACAAATTACTTACCACTTACCGGACTTTTCTATTTATGTGTATTAAATATCAACAAACCAATTCGGCCAATGGCCAAATTGTCCATGTTATATGCACAAATCAAAAATTCAAGCTTTTCAAAAGTTTTTCACGACTTAGAATCCGACCCCGACCAAAACACCACGACAGCTCCAACTCCGGGCAAAATAACAGGATTCTGACTCTATAGATTTAAACTATCATAATTATACTGAACTAGGCAAGCGTTGTAACGCTGCTCAAAAAAAGAAAGTGTTTATTGAAAACCTTTGAGATGCTCAATATTTTAGATAAATAATTTCGATTAAATTTCACTAACATTGATCGGTATCGATGACATTTGCCGTTTGACGTTTGCTGTTTGTCTTTTGCCGATTTTCTATAGTACGACACAAACGCCACCTACTGAAAGTTAATTGTACTATGAATTTAACCTTTGCGCAAGTGCAACAATAATTTGTCGTAATGAACGGTATGGCAGCGCATAAAATATGAAAAAACATTGATTATTATATTAAAGACCTATTGTGAGTTGATTTTACTATGCTCCTAGCCTTTGCGCAACTGCAAGCAATAAGTTTTATCGCAATCAGATGAACGGTATGGCAACGCATAAAATACGAACGAACAAGCATTGATTTATTTATATTAGATTAAAAGTGTTAGGCGCTCATAAAGGGAAGACTAAATATTTGATATTCATATAACCTCAGCACTATTTTAGCTAAATACAGTAAGTGGATTCTCTATTACAGTCGAAGGGAACAAATTAGGCTCATTCATCTGTGGGTGCGAGATGTGACGTTTATACCAAGCGATGAGTGTACGACGATAGATGCATTAATTTCTCGTGCAGACTATCTCGATAAATTGCATTTCAGTACAAGGAGGTACGCACGAGAATAATGTTTAATAATTTCAGCATTTATTCGAATTTTAAAAAAAATCGGGATATTAGTTTCTAAATCAGTTTTCAAAAAAGGTAAAAATATACTTTCGATGGATTCGGTGGTAGCTTTGTGGAATTTCATTTTAATATCAAATTCAAAATAACTTTGATTATTCCACGTATTGTGTAACTAATTGTGACACGTGTTTGGCCTATTTCAGAGGCATCTTCAGACTTACTTACCATCGCAAAGTTTGCTAAAGTAATGAAGCAATTAAGATTTTTTTGAAATAAATAAGATTATCAACAAAAAAGAAGATTTATAAAATTATATCCTTAATAGGACACTGCTTACATTATTTCCAATTGAAGAGTTAAACCCAACCCTACATGATTGACGTCATTAGTAGTATAATTATTTTTTTGCTTTATTTTTATTCTATAGCCCCCTTGATTGCTTCCCGTAAAAGGAAAAAATCCCGAACTCCATTTTGTAATTTTATCATTTTAAAATATTAGAATCAATCTTGCTTCATTACTTAAGTCCAAATATGCTTCTGAAAGAGGCGAAACACGTGTCACAAGTTGAATTTTTATTAGATAATAATATGAACCAAAGCAAATATCAGCCACAAAACAAATATTTTTCCGTGAATGACCCATGGTTTTATTCAATAATGACTTCCTTTTAGTCATCATGGTCGAAGAAAAATATACCAGGCCTTATAATTTATTTCGGCTTTTACGATGCCAAAGAATAATAAATTTATTTTTTATCAAGGTGTAGAACCAACCTGCTCATGAAGGTGTTTTTTATGATGTGATATAATTATAATAAAAAAAACCATAAAAGTTTTATTTATTATATTAATCTTTATCTACGGCACTGCAAATGGTACTTACACTTATACCACAAGACAGTAGTACACAACCTGAAACTCACGTTCACTATTTTTTTCTTTTGAAGCTAATAATAAATTAAAGATTGTTTAATGTTCAATTGATGCTTTTTTAAATGAGCTGTGCTTGAAAATACGACATATATTATAAGACGCAATGAATTGATGTTAATTGAATTTCATTTTTAACTTAGACCATTTTCAAATAACAAATGTCGTAATTTCTTAGTAAAAATAATAAATAATAACGAGCATTATCCACTAATATTAGCAGTTGACACTGTCAGTTGCTATTGCTCGCTATGAGCGAAACCGGTCCTGATCTTATAACTTTAATTTGGAATAAGTATTTACTTAAAATGTTTTGTTATTTTTATTATTATGCAATTCCACCAAGTATTGGCAGTGAACACCTTAAAATTCTGCTATTTTTACATTTATTCTCAATTATCTCATCCTAAAAACGAGATTTAGCTACAGCGTTAGCTAACAAATATCGTAAGATTTTCTTTATTAAATAAAAAACAGATCTAATAGAATAAAGTTTGTAAAGATGCTCTGTAAGAAGTTTATTTCCTTTCCACGTCGGGGTTAAACATAGTTATTAAGATTATATGATACGCAACTCATTCGTCGCAGTGGTCGTGGTGGTCGTAGCCGCCGTAGTAAAAAGGTTGATGTAAACTGTCACAGTTATATGTTGACTTATACAGCTTCTCGTAGCATCACGAGGACGAGATCTCCGGCAAGGATTTACTGATTGGATTGCAGTAAACGACAATATTGAGTTACGATCGAACCTCATCAAAAAATAGGAAAAACATTTTTCATGAAAATCATTATGGATACCTCGGGTAGAGTGGGCGGCAGATTTTAATCACTCACTTCAACTTTTCAATTATTTTCTGCTGAAATTTTTTGATTGAAGATTCTTATCTAGAAAGCTGCCATTGCAGAGCTTTCAATTTCATTTAACCACTTTGAACGATGCAGAATAACGACAAAATAGTGAATTAACTATTTTATGATGAGGTTGGGATAGCATCTCACTTTTTTGTCTTACAATCAGGGCTGTGGAGTAGTTAAAAAAATACGAATCCGACTAAAAAAAGTCTAATTTCGTCACTTGCTATTTATGTGTTTTAAATTAACTATCAACCAACCAATCCGGCCGAAAGCCAAATTTGACTTATATATGCAAAAATAAAAAGTTCAAACTTTTCAAAACTCCCGACTCCGAGTACGACTCCAGCCAAAATGCCGCGACGACTCCGACTCCAGCCAAAAAACCCCGACTCCATGACTCCGACTCCACAGCTCTGCTTACAATAAATATATTGCTTAAATACTTTGTTACGGAAGAAGAATTGAACTATTATAGGCTGACTGACAATTTGATTACATGAATTCAAATCGCTATGTGTATCGATCAGAGATACTTTATACCAAACAAATACATAATAATTTATTATCTTACGGAAAGAAAAATAACAATGTATTTTAGTTCTACATAAATTATTTTATATATTTATTGATAGCTATTTCGGCTTATGCCTTCGTCCCTATTAATAGGTATAATCAGTCCAATGAAATTATTAACGATCAGCGTTCTCTTTTTAAAACCTTTAACAATCAATAAACTTAAAACAATTTAAAATAGATGCACTTAGACATTGCAGATTTTAGGTGGTTTCACACGATAAAATTACCCAAAATTACCCAAATTATTGTTTCCCACCATTACTTTAGAGTCTTTAGACCAATAAATCAAACATATATAAATTCTTTCATGTGAAGTAGGTATGGTTTCAACAGAAAGAGATGATGTAGGGGGCACCCTGTCTAGCAAAGGTATATAAGCTATATCTAATACACGTTTTAAACATAGTTCTGACGAAGGCGTAAGCCGAAATAGCTATCAACAAATATATAAAATAATTTATGTAGAACTAAAATACATTGTTATTTTTCTTACCGTAGTATAATGGAGTTCTACCAAGTAAATGCCTCCTCAATCAATAATTTATTATCTACTAGAATAATGAAAATGAATTTAAGTTATATAATGTATAAGTAACTAAATTTAGGATAGTACCACTGGATGGACTAATTAGATATTGGTATTTCAATATTTCATAGTAAATACACATTTATCACTATTAAGAGGTTCACTGCCAATACGGTGGAAAGGAATTATATTAAGAAATTATAAACTTTTTCGTACGTATTCCACAATTAATTCCAGTTGAAAGAGCTCGCGATGAGCAAAACCGGTCTTGATCTTAATAAATTAGCTGTAGAAAAAGTACAAAAATGTTTTAAATTAAATTATGAAGACTATATTCGATACTTTTGATTGATTCGGCTGTTACTTTGTGGAAGTTCATTTGAATTTTTTTCTAATCCCTTCTCTCTACATCTCGTAAAAAGGAAAAATCCCAACCATCATTTTTAGGGTTAGCATATTAAAAGCATTTTCACTTTATTAGTTCATTGCGAAGAAGAAAAAAAAATAACGCTTGTTGTAAAACGGTGATTTTATAATAATCGTACACAAAATATATTCACATTAAAAATTTGTCATTTTTTAGCGGAAATACCCATATGTAATATTTTCAATACTGGTTTCTCTATAATATATTGAAAAACCAAAGTACTGGGATCCCAGTCTATTATTGGAAACCCAAGAAGCGATCATAACTTCACAAATATAGCTTCTCCATTGATAAGGCTACGGAACGTAGCATAATTGCCATATCCCACTAGAGTAGCAATTCGCAAAGTGTGGCCCGCGAGCATTATGCTAAATTTATAGTTTTTTTCTGTATGTAAATTAAATTAGATAAAAATAACTTCGAATACGGGAGGTGAAGAGAATATATCAAGAAAAATTACGTGTACAAAATTTTGTAATCGAACAAAACAACATTGCACCATGAACAATAATTTGCCAGCAAAATATACCCGTTATAAAAGGGTATAACGGCATTGCTTCGGATGTCGACATATTTGATACTGACGTGAGTGAGTTCAGACGAGTCTATTTTTAACCTAGCCATCCCGAACACTATAGATTTTGTCCCAACAGCTACTTTACCTTAAATATCTATCTTAATACTAGTGATACGATGTGTAAACATTTGGTATTCTTAAATCATAGTTTTTCACACCTTTTGCAGAAAATGTGATATTTATTAGCTTGTTGCGCCGTAATCGATTAAAAAAAGAAGAAGTCGGAATTTTTTAGTCTAATAAGCCATAAGAGAACGTGACCATAGTGAGTCATAGATAACATGGACGGAGTGTTTCATATCTGGCAACAATAAAAGGCGATAAGCGATAAGGTAATGTGAATTCGTGCATGTCTATTGGCTTGATAGTCAGTCATAGCCGTTGGAGTGGAAACGTCGTCGTTTTCATGCGCGACTTAAATATGAATAATTATACCAAAAATAAGGATTTTTATATGATTTTTCTTTTCAGAAAGATGTATAAATATACGTCAAAGAGTAATCAATCATTTTTTTATTGCAGTCTATGCCAATAAGGCCAAAACACATGGGTCTTTTTTTAACCCCCTTTGGCCTGCGAGTCATTTTTCAAGGATAGTCCTACGAAGGTTAATGAATAAAAGTTGATTTGGTCGGAACTCACTCGGTTGACTTATTTGAAAATTTCTAATGTGATTTTATGAATTGTTCTCTCTGTTCTTATGACAACAATTTTTTCATCTTTTTTTGTAATAATTTGTGATTTTCATATATTTATCAAATGCATGGCGCATTGGCTTCAGCTGTAATGCCATGATTTGTATTTTATTTAATAAATAAATATATAATAACAGAAAAAATCATCATTGAATAAACCCATGAGTCGTTCACGGATAACTATTTTTTTTGTGGACATGTGATTTTTACTACGCATACTTTTATACCTGTATAGGTATGTATGTATATATGTATATATAAATAAATGTATTTATATTCGTAAAATGTATGGCGTATTGGCGTCAGCTGTAATGCAATGACTTGTATTATTATTTTTTTGAATACATAAATAAATTACATAAAAAACACTATGATACCAACCCCGTCAATTATGTATAATTGGGGATATTCGAAGAATCGATTTTAAGTCTTTACACAAATAATTGTTCAAATAAACATTTCAACAAAATGAAGCATTTTTTTAAAAATCTTGTTAAAATAATTACGTTTATTTCGTAAAAAATATCATTTTACTAACCAACCAAATATTTTTGATTTGACAAATGTCTATTTGACGAAAAAGTTTGTACGCCTCTGCTCTAGAGCTTCCCTTTGTTGGTGTAATGCTTCTGTCTTTGACTGAAGCCGATAAATATCTCGGTGATGGATAGCGACACCGACAGTTCAAACTTGAAACCAAAGACAAACGACATTGGCTTGTTTGAAGACTAAATAGATGCAGGTGGAGCTGGATACACAGACAGGATGTGGTGATTCAATGACAGAAGACTGCTGAAAACCGCTTCAACTTACATTGACTTGTAAAATCATTTTGAATATAATCGAAAGACCTTCTACAATTTAGTCGTTACTTTTTCATTTGGAAAACAATTTTAAAACATATAGAATAAGTAATTTTAGGTTTAAGCTGAAGGTGATTGATGAGATTTCAATATCAAATTTGAATCGTTTGAATGATGTATTTTTTATGAGCTTTGTCGCTTAAGACCGGGGTTCACCTTTCAACGTCTTCAGGCATCAACTCGAGTCGCTAGTGAAAAAACTCACGGAAAATTCAAAATTCAAACTATTTAAACATTTTTTGTACAAGAATCGAATTGTTAGTAAACAATAGTGATAGTAACTTACGTTAGTCATGAAAAAACTTACCGTTATCAATGCGTAGCCTCTAAGTTTCTTATTGAGCG
Source organism: Himalopsyche kuldschensis (assembly GCA_028554975.1). Lineage (NCBI taxonomy): Eukaryota > Metazoa > Arthropoda > Insecta > Trichoptera > Rhyacophilidae > Himalopsyche > Himalopsyche kuldschensis. The sequence continues at coordinate 9,087,066 of JAHFWI010000005.1, forward strand.
TATTAAGAGATTAACACGAGATTTTTTGTGAGAACTGCTTGTTACTCAGATCCTTAGATTTTAAGAAAGTAAGGGAAGGATGATAGGGGTATAAAATTTCTAGTAGTTAAATAATCAAATTTAAGCTATGCTTATTGATTGTTAATAAAAGAGATTATTAATTCATCACAGATACCAATGTCCTAGGGCAGATATCTATTTTATAAATTGACTAGCCAGTACCTGCCATGCGTTCCAATGCCACTCAATGAAAATAAGTGTTTTTTTTCATTATATTTATTGTGCTTTTGGAAACAGAATATTTTTTTGTTCATCTTTCTCATTTTAAAATGGCTGTTCTAGTATAGAAACATTCGCGGGTGTCCACACCACACCAAAGTTTTATCGCAATCGGATGAACAGTATAGAAACGCAAAAACTTTTGTGGGTGTCCACACAATAAATCACCAAAGTACTGTTGCAATAGGATGAACGGTAACGCATATAACACGAACAAACAAACAAAAAACATTCATTTTTATATAAATTTAAGATTAAAATATTATAATGTATGAAACTTGCTGGACTAGAGTTCGAGTCCACGAGCACCGCAACTGATGCCAACGACATTAACCACTTGACCAAGGACTCTTTAAAGGAATTGAAATACTTTTCCATGAAAGGGAACGCTTTGATTAAAGTTATCATTTTATAGCACCTACTACAAAGGTTTCCGATATTTACGCCCCTCGAAACTTTTAAGTGATATATATTTCTTTACCTTTTCCATTTCCAATATTTGAAATAAGAAAATGTTGAAAATAAATTTTCATTTGATAAAAATTAGAACATATTTTTCAAACACAAAACCTTTGTAAATTTATCCAAACAATGATTTACATAGTATTTCAATCAAAATATAACAGATTTTAAGGATACGCTGTTAATAAAGGAACAGCTGTTGTTGATTATATCCATATATTATCATTTTTAAATTCTAAACATCAGAACCAATTTTAAATTTAACCATTTCAAAAGTTGAAAATGCTTGCGATGACCGAAACCGTTCCTTATCTTAATAAATTAATCGTAGAATAATGGCAAAATAATTTATTTATTTTAATATGTTAATGATAATTCCTGCTTATTTAGTTAGTTTAATCTAGTAGGTCACATAGAAAAATGTTATTTTTTTAACTTTTGACTTGATACTAATTTTGCTTACACTTTCTTTTCTTTGTTCTATTTACATTTTTGTATCACCAATTGTTTGTCATACCTTTATTAGTCATGCTTAGCTTTTTTGCAAGCCATGATTTATTGTTGTATTTGTTATCAGTTGATAATGCTCGCGACGAGCAAAATCAGCACTGATCCTTATAAATCTAGTGTGTAATAAGTAAAACAAATGTTTAATTAGTTTTCTTTTATTGTCGTTCCACCAAGTATTAATAGTGAACCCTTAAAACTGATTGATAGAAAAACGTGCGTTATTCTTTCAGTATCTTTAACTTGCAAGAAGGTTTTGATATAAGTATGGATTTAGGAGTGACTAGTTGATTATTAGTTTGTTTAAAGTTGGCTACTAGATCATCTTACATATTGTTTATTGGAATTAAATTTATAAATGGATAATAAATAATAAAAAATTCACATATATCATAAGTATTGACAGTGAAAACCTTAATAGTCATTTATTAATCTTTAATTCTATGTCGGCATCTATTGTGATTTGGGTTGCCAGCATTCAAAATATTCTGATATAATTTCCTCATGCAACACAGGAGATGAATAAAAGATCATACCCAAACAAAAATATATTATACATGACATCCGGATAATAGTTACGATGAATTGCGTCCGCAGGGAGGCAGAAAAATAGGGTTGTGAATGTATTATTAATATGTTTCCTTTTTCAGGTTAGAGAATTTATTCTACACTACCTAGAGTGTGATTCATCAGAATGTAGAAAGAGACTAATCAATTGCAAGGATGAAATTTAGGGGATCAAGTTGATCAAACTCTCTTCACTGTTGAACTACACGACCGCTTTTAAGATAACAGTTTATATTGATTGAGTAGGCATTTACTTGGTTTCATGAGACGTAGGTATGGTTTCAACAGAAAGAGATGATGTAAGGGGCACCCTGTCTAGCAAAGATATATAAGCTATCTCTAATACACGTTTAAAACATAGTTCTGACGAAGGCGTAAGCCGAAATAGCTATCAACAAATATATGAAATAATTTATGTAGAACTAAAATACATTGTTATTTTTCTTTCCGTATTATAACAGTTTTTGTCAGAACTTATTTGTCACGTAGGTCTTTTGAGTCGCCAGTCGCAAGGGCTGTTCGGCTGATGAATGCACTGCCTGTTGACATGGACATATTCGGTAGTGAACTTGGTGCCTTGTTTTTATTTTTTTTTTTTTTTTGTGTAATTACTTTGTTTATGTTCTGTTTCATATTGTTTTTGTGTAATATGTTATGTTATCACTTTTAAGATGTTTCACTGTCAATACTTGGTGGAATGGCATTATAAATAAAAATAATAAACATTTTAAGTACTTTTTCCACATAAAATTTATTGGATCAGGACCGGTTTCGCTCATGGCGAGCATTGTCAACTGATAAGAAATACAATGAAACAGTGATATTTATATTACAAATGGTATTGTTATGTTATATTGGCGCATTGGCGTCAGCTGTAATGCTATGTATTGTATTTTAATTTTTTCCAATAAATAAATAATTAGTAACGAGTGACTTTCAACGTCTTTGGTTTCGATTGTGGAGGGCTTTGGAGAGCTTGAATTCTAGTCAAGACAGTTGAATTATTTCATTTTTTACGGGGAAATGGATGTTTGTGTATCCATAATTCTCCTCCAACATCCATCGGATCCTTTAAAACTGACAAAGTAAAAGCGATAAGATAAGCACTAGTCCTGTCCTAAATTTGCGAAAGTAAAAACTTATGCAAGGAGCAAATATAACAGATTCTTATATTTTGAAAATACAGCATTTGTCCCGCGCATTAAAGCAAAACCTCAAACCGTTGTAAAGATGAGAACATAATTGTAATGTTAATTTTACAATATTCGTCCGTTTTTTTGTATGAATTTTTGCTCACAATTTGGAGCATATTTCTTAATGGGAGTAATCTTGATTTTTTCCTCAGTCGTTCAACTTTTCTTTAGAACGATAGATAGAAAGAGTAGGTATATAATATTACATGTCTTAAGATAGACACTCTCGCTACGACACGCTTATAGAATCGGATCTGTTGCAAAGAATTTTAAGACAACACAAGTTGGTTTTCCCATCACCACCCATTAAATATATGCAGCCTATTTTCCATGCCGCTTTCCACAACGATATTGACAGAAAAATGGAGGTTACATCTCAGATTCATTGCTCGAGCAAATCTGTACGGGACTGATTTCAAAGAATGCTTGAAAATAGAAAATAAAAATTGAAATAGACAACACAAACACTCATGACTTTAAAGCAAAATCGATAAATCGACTTAAAAAAAATGCTGCCTGCACTGCGGCTTGAACCTGTGAGTTCCGTCACGGAAACAAACGACATTGACTACTGCACCACGGCCCCGACTAAATATGTAGATATAATGAATATAAACAATGTCCTTCATCTTTTTCAATAAATTATAATTGCCAGCCCTAAAGAGGCCGGGCATCTTTCTGGAATTTGAAAATATGACTTGGTCGTGGTATCCAGGACCCCCAAGGGTCGCATAAAACGAGAGTGAGTGTGTAAATAGGGTCTTATAGTCAAATAGAGGACCCCAATAAGGGAAAATACGTTATGTCAACTGGCATAGCTACGTGCAGGGGTTGTTTATGCCAAATATGTCTGGTAAGCCTATTAAACTATTTGTAAGCATATAAATAGTTCTGTAAATGTTTTATGCCGCTTATTTTATGTATTTATTTGCAGACACCTTTAGTGAAAAGTGCTCCTGAATTTTGAATGTTTCAATCAAATGTATTTATAATTCAACCAAGCGTTGGTTATTCAGGGTTAAGTATTTTCACTACAGCTTAACCCTTTATAGGGTAAATTAAATATTATGAAAAGCGAATTTAGACGATATTTTATAATATTTACTAACCATATATTAAAAAAATAAAATATGTATTTTTATGTCAGAAACATCAATATTTTTACATTGACCAATAATTATTTTTTTTGAGGCAACAGTGTGACATTGAATTTGGAGGTTTTCCCATCAAAACGTGACGATTAAATGTTGCTACAACCACAAAAGACTAATAATTTATGGGTTTTTTTTATAAATATATGTGTATTTATATATGAAATGATTATAAAAATAGTTTTCTCTTTAAATCACAAAACAGCATTCATAATTCAGGTTCAAATGCAAAACAGTGCTCCAAATCAGTTAGTTCCACGCAAAAACCGCCAATTGTTAATTTAAAGACTCGCGGATAAAGACATTGTTTTTTTGGGAAACAGCGCAAACTTTCCGCCATTTGACAAATTTAATCATGAAATAATATTATCGACGATGCATTGAGATACTAATATTGACTTTACTATGGGTGGTATTGGACATTTTGACCTTAATGCGAGTGGTTAATATATTAACCTATTTCGGCCTTTGCCCTATAAAGGGTTAAGTTTCATAGTTGCATATATTTTTTTTAACCATGTCCGCTCCCAGCTTGGTGCATATAGACTCCTCACGGAGTTTATCACAACGTATTTTTTTTCAACGAGAATTGCTTGTCACTGAGTTGCCGAACCTCTCTTTTTCGAAGAGAGTATGCATGGAAAGGATATAAGGACTAGGACAGTGATTAGTTAATCGCTGTCACTATGCGTCGCTCTTTGGGATCGGAAAGGTGTGAAGGGATTTCCAATAACACAATATGATGACTTTCACATGAGTGAATAAGAATGATTTTTAAATATTTTAAGAGTTCGATTTCAGGTAATGTTTTGTTAGAGTTCTCATAATTTGTTTCATGTTTCGTTGCAATCAATAGCGGTATTGCTCGTCGCCAGCATTATCAAATCGAAACAAAAACAAAAAAAATGATTAAAAAAAAGTTTTTTTCATTATTATTTTCCCATATGCTTTGATTAGATCTGTTTTGTGGAACAGTATACATCTTTTTTACACGCAATATCAGTATGCACATAGCGATGTCGTAAACATGCATGAAACATTACGTATCAAACAAAGGGAGCGATAAAACAAGATAGTTACTTCTAAAGCATATTACTTCGGTGAACTGAATACAATAATAATTCTTTTAGATTACCATAGGCTAGAGACTAGGGATTCCAGCTCGTATATCCGAATATTCGATATCCGGATATATTCGGCACTTTTTAAACTATTCGATATTCGTTTTTCTCTGAAAATATCCGGATAGTATTCATATTTGAGGAAAGATCACATCACAATTGCTCCACATTTAAAGAATAATTATGAATATTGGTGGTGTTATTTTGTCTTCGCCCAACTCGGGTGCTATTAATATCTTATCATAATACTTTATTTCAACAAACCGGCTAAGACTCGGGTCTAAAAAAAACCTTTATTGCCGTAATTTCATTTATTATGCAGCTGCACATTTTAAATATTGTAATAAAGGGTATTTCAATCAGGACGCTCAAAATATGTTACTTTGTCCTGCTGAGTAGATTATTCAATGTTTAGTGGCCAAATTTGAGTCAACCAGTTTGGTAAATAATCGACCAACACCTACCTGTACGTCATCAAAATACAATATCTGGTGAAAACATTGCTGCTGTGTGTGAAAGTGTACAGGAAAACCCATGGCAGCTTATTTCTCGTTGTTCACAAGAACTTGGCTTTTCTGCTACTTCAACTTGGCTAATTTTGAATCGGGCCTTATGTCTGCACCCGTATAAAATCCAACTAACCAAGGAACTTCAGGTAAACGGCCACAGACAACGCCTGATTGGGTTCTGGAGCAGTTGGAAGTTTACCCAAATTTGTCAAAAAACGTCAACTTTAGCGACATGGTCCATTTTATAATGAATGGATATTGGCAGACATTTGATGCTATATTCCATATTTAATGCCGTAAAATATACTTACAAATGAATTTAAAATTTAGTCGAAATCTCACAAACAACTTGTTTTATTTACATTTCAAAACTAAGCGTCCTTATAAAAAGACCCTTTACAATGGAACGGTATTGAAATGTGTATTTGTCTGTATATGTTTCTTCTTTATCTATGATTTTATAAAGTGGGAAAAGATTTAGTCTTATATTATTATACAATGTATATAAGTGAACTAGGAAACGTTGATCGTGCAGCATCTCTATTTGAGTGCGAGTTATACGATTATTTATTAAAAACTTAGAAATCGACACCACTGTCGGCTTGCAAAAGCAATTAGCAATTTCTTGTTTATTAAAATATGTTTTATCATAATTTTGTTCACAATTCTAATACTATTGTACAACATTTTAGCCATGTCAAAACTATCCGGATAGCTTAAGTTTTACTATTTGATATCCGAATAGTTGATTTTGACGAATAGTTGGAATACCTACATCACAATAACTCGAGTATCGAGTAATAAAAGTTTATAATACTCGAGTACTTTCAGATGTACTAAAATACATATAATTTATTCAAATTTGTGTATATAATTTTATTTTATTTTGTTTTTGTTCATCACAGACTCTCTTCAACATAAATTACGAAAAAAAGTCAGCCGGACCCAAAGCAAAAGTAAGAAAAGAAATTCTCACATAGCATAATCAATTCCAAAAGCTTAAAAAAAAAATATTTCCTGATAGTAAAATCCAAGTGTAAGACTCAATTAAACACAACGATTAAGTATAACTTATATATTTTTTTAAATAAGTAAATCAAATTTTGTATTCGAGTATTACTCGAGTATCCAGGAGTAAAATCCAGGACCCAAAGCAAAAGTAAGAAAAGAAATTCTTGCATAGCATATTCAATGGCAAATCATTTAAAAAAATATATTTCCTGACAGTAAAATTCATTATGTATGTACATATTATTTAAAATAATTAAATTAAATTATGAAATAAATTTTCATTTTTTAAATTACGAGTATTACTCGAGTATCGAGTATCCGATACTCGAATTGGAGTCCCTACCATAGGCTCTCTCTGGAAATCCATTACTCTGTGAGTGGTAAAACGTACGATCATCCCAATTCTGTGTGTTGTCAGTGAAACCATCGTGTATAAGGAGGCTTAGCTCCATGTAATCCATATCTTTTGCATCGCTCATGCGGGCTTCAACCCACGTCATTCTCTTTAAGAGAGTTTCGTTTCACCGAGTGCCTTACGTCTCGGCGTTTTATGCACTACGTGAAAGGGTTTGGTTAGTAATATATGATTGCTTTTATAAGTGTATTTAAATAATACACCAAAATCAAAAAAAATTAAAAATTCTAAGTGTCCATTACCCGTATCGGTTTTTTTAATCTGGGACTCAAACGAATATGATGTTATTACTATTGAGTAAGCAGTGAGAATTATTTGTAAGATCAAATTAAAAGCACTGTTTCAACGTTAGATGCAAGCTCCTAAATAACTACTTTTATCATTATAACCAAAGCGTTCTCCAGTGAAATAACGTTTATACATTATAACCGTTTTCGCTTATAGCGAGCATTAACAACTGATTTCGATGTGCGCGAAACCGGTCATGATCTAATAAATTGAATCTGGAATAAGTATTAAAAAAATATATAATTTTTATTATAATTCCATTAATTTATACAGCTCATTTTAATCGCTTGAATTTGATTCACCAAGACCAAGGTTTTTGACCAAGGTTTCAATGAATTGAGTAAGTAATTGGGTGGGTAAATTACAATTATCAGGTATATTAAATAAGGTATCTTAAAAATTAATAACCACCTCATGCTTCATGGAAATGCCTTCTAAATTAATAGGTGGGTGGATAACAAGCAATTATTTTCTTTTGCGATATAATTAATGCATAATTAGTAAACTCCGTAAAGGTGTCACCTGTATATTTTTAGTGAATTTTTATTATATTTAAATAAATATTACATATTTTTCTTAACAACTTCCTCATATATTTATTTTTAATTGTACACATTAGTAGAAACATGGTCATTTATATCGAATTGAGCTTTTTTCAAAATGTAGTGGATGAAGGTAACTAATTAATTGTTTGAACATTTTTAAGAGGTTCACTGTCAAACATAGGGTTGATCAGTTGATAATGCTCGCCTTGAGTGAAACCGGTCTTAATCCAATATTAAGTGGAATAAGTACTAAAAATGTGTTATTATTTTTATTAATTGTTTAAAATTGCCCCTAGTGGGATTCAAGCAATTCACGACCGAAACCAACGACGTTAACACTCAACTACGGTGCAAACAATACAAATAATCATAATATTTATATAAATTGTGATAAAAAATACATTAAACAAACCGTGGTCATTTAGATAAAAAAAAAATATTCATTGGATACGAAACAAATCAATTTTTTACGACCGATGAAACAACTCCATATTTTCGCTGACGAAAACATTGACCCGTTATAACACTGATCGTATATTTATTGAAAATTTTGGGTATCAATTGAAAAATTAGCATCGCAATGGTGTGCATTGAAAGCCATTCGGAGGGTTGCTTCAGTGAATTAAACAACCCCGCAGAGATTTTGTTCGATTCGATGAACAGCGCTGAATAAATTCAAACTGCCTCTCGATGAAAATAGTTAAATTAAATTTTGGAACAGGATACGTAAGATAAAAGCACCTCCAAACAATGAAAGTTTTTATCAAAAATTTTTAAATAATTTTTACACTTTTTTGTTTTTTAGAAATGGATTCTGCGATGAATTTTGTAGCCTTGGATGAAAAGATATAATTCAGATGAATATATTAAAAAAATATATGGCAAAAAATAATGTGGTCAGTATCTAATTCAATGTATGGTCAGTAAACACGAAATAAATACTCAAGTTAAAAATCATTTTGGTCAGTATTTTACCGGAAAATTTTCATTAATTTATTCTAAAATTGATAATAGATATTTTTAAACGTTAAGTTATTAGAAGTCGCATGACGATTTGGTTAGGTTAGGATAAATTTTACATAAATTACTGACCGTTTAATTTAATAACTGACCAAATTCCGACTGATATAGTGGACAAGGAACGTTTATAATATTAACTGGCAATTTTGACATACTACTGGCTATTTATTTAATTTATTGATAGAAGCGTGAATTAAATACTGACCCATTAAATACACGCCATATTATATATCTCACAGCCAACATTATGCGACAGTTTTTCTACTAACGCACAACATCGGAAATATATCAAAACTATAAAGGATTATTAGATACAAAATACTTTTATATTATTCTTAAATAAAATTATAATAATTTTTACTAACATAATAACAAATAACAGCAGACATTTTGTGCGAAGAAAAGATGGGAATGGAAAACATAATTTTTTTATATTTATTAAAACATTTCCTAATATGGATATATTAGGAAAAGATAAATATTTTAATAAAGGAAAATTACTATCGATTAACTAATCACTTTCGCTTAGGTTGGTTTGTAATCAGCATGCTAAGAGGAAAATTTAAGCATCACAGAAATCCATGTCTTAAAATAGAAACCTATTATCACTAATCCATAATCGAAAGGCATTATATTAACACTTTGACTGCGGATAGATGAAATTAAAACATTTTTTCTTTGTCAACACTAAGGTCCTTCGGGTATGCTGTTACATATATCAGGAAGTAGTTTTCAAAAGTGGTCAAATGCATTTGTTGAAAAAATGTGAATGTGAGATATTTTCATTACTTTTTCTTCATAAATTTATGTTTACTATCAATATGTATTAAATTGAAGAATTACGGATAATTTGTGACAATTCAAGCTTTTCCATGTGAATAAAAAAGGTCTCAAAAGTTTCATTGAAAACTGGCAATGTAAAAAAATAATGAAGTAATGAAAATTAACTCATGATATATAAAATGTTAGCCATGCTGAACTAATTTGGCAATATTAATAATACAAATAAAGGCTCAACGCCACCGGCCTTGATCTTAATAAATGAATTCAAGTTGGTTTTTCCCACCACCACCCGTTGTGTATATGCAGCCAATGTTTCATGGCCGCCTTTCACAACGCTATCGAATTGTCGAATACATACAAAAAATTGTTTATATTTGTTTAATATAACGCCTTTCCCTTAATGCCCTTATAAGTTCTGACGAGGGCGTAAGCCGAAATAGCTATCAAAAAATATATAAAATAATTTATGTAGAATTAAAATACATTGTTATTTTTCCTACCCTATTATAATGGAGTTCTACCAAGTAAATGCCTACTCAATCAATAATGCCTTTCCACCAAGTATTGGCAGTGAACACATTAAAAGTGAAATTGATTGAATTAAAGATAATCACAATAAAATATTTACTACAGACATCTGCTTATAGAGATTTCAATTTTAAAATCATTTTGTGATGACATTAAGATATAATATTGCTGAGTATAATATTTTTTCCCTGTCACATCTGAATCAAAAATGCCTGCCAACTCTACCGCATACTAATACAGAAATTACAAAATACAGAAAATAATAAACGCGAACCGAACCTAGGGGCTAGCTTGTTGTTCGCCCAGTCCCAAAATACATACATTCGCAAGAATTGATTTATTAAAAGTTTGTATTTTCGCTAAGGGTACATATATGGAAATGAACCTCCGGCACGTTCGTGGGATGTTTCTTCGAAAAGGTTTTTTAGATCGCACAAAGCAAACAAAATTAATTTCCGTTTGCTTTTTGTCACGGCGTTATTATAATGGTGTATTTGTAAAAGCTCTAAATGTGTGCTTTATTCAAAATATCGGTAATATTTTCAGTCGGAGGCTGTCCTCAAATCTAGTCAACATATTTTCACATATGCTGTATTATAAATTTCAGATTGGATGTTAAAATCGTGACGTCGTGAATAAATTCAAGTGTTTTATATCATATATGATAACAAACTCTTTGAACGATATTGTCCGCTCCCAATTTGGAGTTTATCTCAACATATGTTTTTTCTACGAGAGTTGGACGAGAAGTCCAGTCCGCGGCGCAGTGTCAACGGTGTTGGCTTGCGTGCCGGACCGCCCGGGTTCGATTTCCGGTATGAGTGGATTTTTTCAGTCGATAAATCTGCTCAGAGGCAATGGGTGTTTGTGTTGTTGAAAATCCCTTCCCACCTTTCCGATCCCAAAAAGATTAGCTAATCACTAGTACTGTCCTAGTCCTCTTATCCTTTCCATCCCTACTCTCTTCGAAAAAGATGTTGAGCAACTGAGTAACAACCAATTCTCGTAGAAATTGTGAAATTTTGACTACAACTCTAGTATTTTAAGCTTCAAGATAAACGAGTTTTTCGAAAATGGTAAAATAATTAAAGTGTCCGGTCCGTGGTGCAGTGGTCGACGTCGTTGGTTTGCGTGCCGGACCGCCCGGGCTCAATTCCCGATACGAGAAATTATTTCAGTCGATAAATTTGACTCTGCTCGAGGGCATGGGTGTTTGTGTCGTTGAAAATACCTTTCCACCATTCCAATCCCAAAAAAGCGACGCATATGGAGAGCGAGTAGCTCTCTCTACTCTCTCCAAAAAAAGAGAGGTTGAGCAACTGAGTAACAAGCAGTTCTCGTAGAAAAAATATATATGTTGAGATAAACTCCGTGACGAGTCCAAGTTGGGAGTAGACATGGTTATATAAAAAAAAAATATCAAACATTAACTTTTAGTAATAAAAATAATTATTCATTTGTAGTACATATTCCACAATATTTTTTTTAGATCAAGCCTGATTTTATTCATGGCGAGCATTATCAATTTATGATAAGTACTTAAAATGTTTCATTATTATTGATTGAGTAGGCATTTACTTGGTAGAACTTCATTATAATACGGAAAGAAAAATAGCGATGTATTTTAATTCTACATAAATTATTTTATATATTTGTTGATAGCTATTTCGGCTTACGCCTTCGTCAGAACTATGTTTAGAACGTGTATTAGAGATAGCTTATATACCCTTTGCTAGACAAGGTGCCTCCTACATAATCTCTTTCTGTTGAAACCATACCTACGTCACATGAAAGAATTTAAATAAGTTTGATTTATTGGTCTAAAGTAATGGTGGGAAACAATAATTTGGGTATTTTTGGGTTATTGATCGTGTGAAACCACTTAAAATCTGCAATTTCTAAGTGCATCTATTTTAAATTGTTTTAAGTTTATTGTTTGTTAATGGTTTTAACAGAGGTGAGCTATTAATTGTGATCTGATCGTTAAGAATTTCATTGGACTGATTATATCTATTAATTTCAAGCTGTTCCAATGCATTCAGTTTTAGGCCCTTATTGCAGGAATGTAAACGAATCGGGACCGAATTCGGATTATGTGCTAATTCTATAAGGTGATTTGCATATTGTGAATCAGTTTTTCCATTGTTAAAGGATCTAACTGTTTCATTATTGTTATTATAATGCCATTCTACCAAGTCATTCTGAAAGTGAACACCTTAAGAGTGATTACCTTTTAATATAGTATGCAAGTTTTTTTTATCTAAGAATTCAGTTTAAAATGCTTGCAATGAGCGAAACCAGTCATGGTCTAAGCAAGGTAACTGTTTTATTATCATATAAAATGGAAAATAAGCAAACAATATGCATAATGTATCTTTCTTGCAACTAACCACATAATCCGTAAAGAATCTCAATTGTATGGTATTCATGAATAACTTTTCATGTTACGTTAACGTTTTGAATGAAATATATATGTTACAGTGAAGCTGTATTCTCAGTGAAAATGTATCAAATAATAGATTTGTATGACAACATGATTTCACTGGTCACAATCATTGAAATTATTGGCCCAAGTCGATAATTAACCGGCCTAAAATTTTGGATGCTTCAATGAAACAAAATCAGCAAAAAACATAGGGCTGGAGATAGGGCGGTCAAATTTAATTACAATGACATTTTGGAGAAGAATATATTTTCACTGAGAATACAGTTTCACCGTAACATATACAATTATCATGATTTATTCAAAATTTGTCTTGCAAAGACAAGAGAAAATTTTAGAAAAGTTGTGTGTGATTATGAAAAGAAGAAATTAACTTTAAAAGGGGTAACGAGAATATTTCAAATTCCTACGTTTAAACAAAACTGTTATAATTGTTACTATTTACATTTAATTTCATGACTAATATAATAAACTTGGATTCTGTAAAATTTTATTAATAATTAAAAATTAAACAAGGACTCGAAACAGTATTCTTTCGTTTGACTTCTTATTGTCGACTTTTAATTGGCAGTCAACTCGATGATACGAAAGCTCTAAAGCAGGCATGCCCAAGCCTTGGCCCACAGACTACAATGACCCTATGGAAGGATTTGAAAGGCCCTTTCGAGGTGTTCAACTTTCTGTAAATTTTGTTATTGGTAAAACCTTATATATAAAACCGAAACGGCGTATGCATGTATGTGGGTCTGTAATTCCCTTTTGCATTATTGTTGCAAGTTGCAATATAATATTGTTTATTATTTACGTGAAGGTAATGACAGCAAATTAGATTTTTTCCTTGAATTTTGACATTTTAATGGGCGAGAATGGGGCGGGGGTGTCATCAAATTAAATAAAGTTTTTGATTTTATTTTAACTCTATTTTGGATGTTAGATTTTGTGATATAATTATGTCGAATGATATAACATTAAATAATTATTGGTCGCTTAGTCCGAGCGACCCCGGGGAGCAATACTAGTATATTATATAGAAATCAATATTTGTTTGTTTGTTCGTACTCAATGCCATATTTAAAATTAGTTGGTCTTTTATATAAAAATCTTTTTTTTTTCATATTTTATGCCATGCCATACCGTTCATTTTGGAAACTTATTGTTGTACTTGCGCAAAGGCTATAGACATAGAAAAATTAGCTTTCAGTAGGTGGCGCGTGTGTCGTACCATATACAATCAGCCAAAGACAAACAGCAAGCGGCAAATGTCATCAATACCGATCAATGTTAGTGAAATTAAAATATATTATATACGCTCATGGCGAGCATTATCAACTGATACTGGAATACAGCGAAACAGAGATATTTATACAAGATAAGCAAGAACTACAAAGTATGACAAACAATTGGTATTTGTAATAAATTTAAGCAAAATAGACTATAATTGAAATGTTGAAGACCTCTTAGCAATGCAAGCTATTACAACAACAAAAAGCAGTTGATAATGCACGCCATAAGCGAAACCGATCTTGATTCAATTTTTTTTTTTTTTTTGGATATCAGCTTGAAGGAGCATCAAGTTCTAAGGCGTGTCAGCGCCAAAGTTCTTCCAGTCTCCTCGTCTCTAAATGTCTTAACTCTTGAATTTTATTTGTTGACATTCTCTTCCGACAGGAGGGCGCGATCGCTACAGTTGAGAAGTCAGTTTAATATTGCGTCTCTATCTAGAGAGGGTCATCGAGAAGAATAGCTCTGGGCCTATATGGATTCTCTGAGGCCTTCTCGTCATAATTCTGCAAGCAAGAGATTGTTGGGTTACCGTGAAGGCCCACAGCCTTATGAAACTTTTTAGAGGTTTCACGAACGAATTTGCGAATAGTTGGCACACTTAAATCTCTGTGTAACAGCGAATCACGCACGAACCATGGAGCATCACATATTTGCCTCAATGACTTATTCTGAACAACCTGGAGAGTCTTCAGATGCTTTTGGTTAGCAAAAGCCCACACTGGTGTGGCGTACACCATAATTGGACGAGTTATTGCTGTATATAAGAGAAGTTTACTCTTTATGGATAGTTTGCTCCTAGCATTAAGCTTGATTCAATATATTGTATGTGGAATAAGTACTAAAAATGTGTTATTATTGACTCGGTTTTTGCTTTTTGTCATCTTCGGGAATTTTAAGTGCAAGAATTAACTTGAACTGACGCGTAGTAAACAGTTTCTATCGTTTATATACAAAATTACTGTACATCACTAAGTTTAATTGTTATTGAGCTTGGAATGGGAAGAACCGGTTTAGAATTGGAATGCTGAGAGAAGTTTTTAATCGCCACGGAAATCCATAATCTTTGATTTGGTAGCTCGCAATAAGCGAAACCAGTAATGATCTTAATAACTTAATTGGTTGAAAAATGGTTTATATTGTTTTAATATCCTGCCTTTACAACACGTATTGAGAGTGAACACCTTACAAGTGATATTATATCACATTCAGGTGCAAAATATTAAGATGTGGCCCATCAAAGACATGTATTATTTTATTTGGCCCTTGAAATCATTTCAGTTGGGCATCCCTGCACTTAGGCATGAAACTTTTACGCAGTAGGTAAGATTTAATAAAATTAGGTTGTACATTTTTTAATACTAAGGCCAAGCTAACTTACTTAACGAGACGTTGTATTTAATTTGTACTGCTTTTTACATAAAATACATCTTAACCTTCTAGGAATGATGCTCTATCCGTCGAAAACTTTCCCCAAAACTTTATCTTGAGGTTTAACGTTTGTAGGTAATTCAACGAATTCACTAAAACTTTGCATCGTTATTCAAATCATTCGTTTGATTGACGGCATTGAGTTGATTAAACTTCTTAAGCAAATAAGATAGTCAATCTCTAATAGTTATCAATCTGTATAATTTTAATAGTCCATCGTTTAACAAGAATAGAGTTACAAGAAATGAATTCTACTGTAACTTTGTGGAACCTCATTTTAGTATAAAATATAAAATAACTTTGATTATTCCACGTATTGTGTTACTAACTGTGTCAAGTTACCATATCCGAGTACTATGCCTCACAACCAGCTTTATTTTACGAAAAAAGGACTAAAAACTTTACAGATAAGCGAAAAAGTCATATCGAATGATGGAAAGGATGGATGATGGATGGACTAAGTTTTGATTTGATATATACATAGGGTATTTCAATAGGGACGCTCAAAATATGCTACTTTGTCCTGCTGAGTAGATTATTCACTGTTTAGTGGCCAAATTTGAGTCAACCAGTTTGGTAAATAATCGGCCAACACCTACCTGTACGTCATCAAAATACAATATCTGGTGGAAAACATTGCTGCTGTGTGTGAAAGTGTACAGGAAAACCCAAGGCAGCTTATTTCTCGTTGTTCACAAGAACTTGGCTTTTCTGCGACTCCAACTTGGCGAATTTTGAATCGGGCCTTATGTCTGCACCCGTATAAAATCCAACTAACCGAGGAACTTCAGGTAAACGACCGCAGACAACGCCTGATTGGGTTCTGGAGCAGTTGGAAGTTTACCCAAATTTGTCAAAAAAGTCAACTTTAGCGACATGGCCCATTTTATAATGAATGGATATTGGCAGACATTTGATGCTATATTCCATATTTAATGCCGTAAAATATACTTAAAATGAAATTAAAATTTAGTCGAAATCTCACAAACAACTTGTTTTATTTACATTTCAAAACTAAGCGTCCTTATAAAAAGACCCTTTATATATATATTTATTTTTTTAACCATGTCCGCTTCCAACTTGGAGCATATGGACTCCTCACGGAGTTTATCTTAACATATGTTTTTCTACGACAACTGCTTGTTACTCAGTTGCTCAACCTCTCTTTTTCGAAGAGAGTAGGGGTAAAGGATACGAGGACTAGGACAGGACTAGTGATTAGCTAATCGCTGTCATTATGCGTCGCTCTTTTTGGGATCGGAAAGGTGGGAAGGGATTTTCAACAACACAAATACCCATGCCTTTGAACAGATTTATCGACTGAAAAGATCCGGTCGTAACGGGAATCGAACCCGGGCGGTCCGACATGCAAGCCAACACCGTTGACACGGACATCATATCAAATAGTCTCATTGAAATAACGGCATTTTTTTCTGGTACACCTAATATATACTGCTTAATTGTAAGTATAATTTGTGGATTTTCAAAATAAGCCCAAACCGAATGAAGTTGCGAATTTACAATAAAGTGAAAATGAAACTTGGTCAATTGGGTTCAAGACAATAGCTTTAACATAATATTCTGTATATTATGTCTACATGGCAAGGCATGGGTAGGGAAATCGAGTTGCTTTGTTTCGATTGGAAATTTTAATTAGAAGCGGTGCATGAGCACGCATTGATTTTCTCGTTTTAACCCTTTATCAGGTCGATATAATATTCACACATAAAGTTTTCCACATAATCTGCTCAAATTAAATTTAAAAAAAAATGTACCTAACATATCATTTGTGATTTAAGCTTTATAACGTAATAATAAGAGTGCATTCCTAAGTTTTACATATCGTTATCTTACTTTGAAAAGGTTTTAATCGACATTTTTGCCTAAAATTTTGACTTTTTGTTGGGAAAAGATTGTATTTACCGCATTATATGTATTGATTGAGTAGGCATTTACTTGGTAGAACTCCATTATAATACGGAAAGAAAAATAACAATGTATTTTAATTCTACATAAATTATTTTATATATTTAAGATAGCTATTTCGGCTTACGCCTTCGTCAGAACTATGTTTAAAACGTGTATTAGAGATAGCTTATATACCCTTTGCTAGACAAGGTGCCTCCTACATAATCTCTTTCTGTTGAAACCATACCTACGTCACATGAAAGAATTTAAATAAGTTTGATTTATTGGTCTAAAGTAATGGTGGGAAACAATAATTTGGGTATTTTTGGGTTATTGGATCGTGTTAAACCACTTAAAATCTGCAATTTCTAAGTGCATCTATTTTAAATTGTTTTAAGTTTATTGTTTGTTAATGGTTTTAACAGAGGTGAGCTATTAATTATGATCTGATCGTTAAGAATTTTTATTTCATGGTTGAATAACGGAGTTGGGAGAATTCAAGAGTTGCACTGCATTTACACACTTTTTTTTACTAAATTCATTTGACAAAGTTCTAAGATTGTCGTCATTATTTCCATGATTAGATCTTTAAGATCATTATTTCTCAGCAAGATTTGTGAAAAAAACATTTTTACTAGCTCATTGTTACAAGTGAATTATATTCAATCGAAATTTCAAACTCTCATATCTCAAAACAGTGTTAAGAGCAGTTTGAACTTTTTCAAATTAAAGTGTTGAGATGTCATTACTTGTATGGTCATTTCTGCAGCAAAGAAGTTAAATTCTATCATAATTTCTTGACTTGGTAACGAAGAGTGAATGTTTATTAACAATTTACACTTTCCTCCCATATCTGCCGACATTAAAGTGTGATCACTGTAAGGGTGGAATGTTCATGGTGAAACTAGTTCAAGGAGTCATCTTATGCCTCAATTTGTAAATGTATTTTAGATTCCCAATTAACACATTTTTTTTTCCACATTTTTTTAAATCATTAGGACCGTTTTCTGAGGCTGCTTCTGATCTTGATAAAATTAAATGTTGATAAAAACTTACAAAATACATTTTTAAAAATATTAATGATACATACTGACACCGCCTTATGTGGTAGGTCATCAGAACTCTCTCGAACGATCTATTTTTCACCTCAGTCTATGAGTTCAAGTCAATATCAGGAAATAAATTCATTCTTATAATAATCTATATTGAAATCTATAGCGATTCAATATAGAGTTATTTCAATTTCTCTTGACGCCCGACAGTGCATTTGTTTCATAAAAAGTTCGTTAGGCGATAAATAATCCCTTATCGGCGGGCGCACGTGTTAACGATTTTTGAAACGGCCATTGTTTTTTCTTTCTAAAGTAACCGTTTGTTTTCATACTGCAGTGAGAGATTGGACTGCATTGAGAATGCACGCGCCTAATCCTCTCCCTAAGAATTAAATTCGAGTCAAATTCCTGATATCTTCTTCGAGATCGTAATATTTGTGTGTTGTATAACGTCTGTGTAAACTATAAACAATTAAATAATGGATGCTAACCGCACCCACATAACGCTTTGAGATCGTCTTTTCTTTATAAGAGTACCATGTTTCTCCTACTCCGTCCCCAAAATCCCTCTCCTGAGTGTCGGATAGGAGGCTCCTTCTCGTTTTACGAGGGAGCCGGAATAAAGGTCTTCTCAATACATTCATTTTTATAATATGCATAATTCAATTTCTAAACGTTCATACAGCATTTTAAGAAACAAACTAAAAAAAAGTATTTTCGTGATATTAAAAGTTATACTGTTTCTTTGGTGTATTGGTTGAATTTTCATTTATTTGGAAACCCTCCAATATAACACGTATTGATTTTATTAGCTTTTTTGGCATACGTCCTCGTCAGAACTATGTTTAAAGATACATTTACTTATATATATATACTAGCGTAGAAAAATCACATAATACATTTCGCATCTACATATTCTAGCATCCTTATTGTATATATTAAAATAATATATAGTACAAATTGATTTTATGTATCTTAAAATGAGAATCCAGTATGTAAAACGAATTCTATATATCCCAGCATCGTTTTGTTACCTTTTATTGAATTAAATTTTTTTAAATGTATGAACGGTTGTGAAAAATAACTGCTCACATCGTCACATTCAATAAGGTCTTTTTCAAACATGATAAAAAAATATCTTACCGGAAACAATTCCACAGTAAAAATAAAACACTTCATATTGCATTTTTCAATTTAATTTAATTTAATGTCTTTATATTTAGATATACAATGTTCAAGCATTAAACATCAACTCTGGTTGTCGAATATGAAAAGTAATCGCTGCAATATATTTTACATCGCTTTATTGTTTTTATGGGTCTCCGCAAGGACCTGCAGCGAGAGCTGGGACCCCTAACGACCCTCTCGGTGATAACTGAGACGTCTACATGAAAATCGTCTTCGGTCGAAGCTTTTAGTGGAGTCAGCAATAAACTGCTATGAGAGTGCGATTTATATTATTGTTTGCATAGATCACTGGTTTAAATTTACAACATATATTTATGTATATGTTACAGTGAAACTGTATTCTCAGTGAAAATGTATCAAGTAATAGATTTGTATGACAACATGATTTCACTGGTCATGATCATTGAAATTTTTGGCCCAAGTCGATAATTTGCCGGCCTAAAATTTTGGTTTGCCTCAATGAAACAAAATCAGCAAGTAGTCATTCATAAAAAGAGAACCAAATAAAAACATAGGGCTGAAGATAGGGCGGTCAAATTTAATTTCAATGACAGCTTGGAGAAGAATATATTTTCAATGTAACATATAAAGAAATAAATAGTAAATTGGTGACGATCCAATATTCGCCTTTCAGTATCTTAATGCATTTCAAGTGCACAAATTAACTTAATCTGACGCGTTGTAAACACTTTTTATATGTAGAGTTACTTTACATACCTTTGAGTTTCAATGATAAGGGTTTCAGTTTCAGTAAATTATAAAGTTTTTAATATCCTTGCTTCCCGTAAAAAGTAAAAATCCCAACCTCCATTTTGTAATTTTATCAATTTAAAATATTAGAATCAATCTTGCTTCATTACTTAACCAAACTATCCAATAGTAAGTCGGAAAATACCTCTGAAAGAGGCGAAACACGTGTCACAGTTAGTAGCACAATACTTGGAATAATCGAAGTTATTTTAAATTTTATATAAAATAAACTTCCACAAAGTTACCGCCGAAACTATCGAGAGCGTTTTATCATTATTTAGCTATATGTACATATATATGTGAAACCAAATTAAAAATAAAATTCTTATTGGTAGATAACTACTCAAAAACAATGTTGAAAATTTTCGCTTCGAAGCTGATCGTTGAAAAATTGGAAGTGCAGATAAGGTGTCGTTTTTATATATCTTTTCGCGCTTTTCAATAAGCAAGGAACGCTTTCCAGAAAACTTTCTAGCGAGTATCTCAATAATATGCAATGTGAAGATAGCAAAGGAAAATACATTTCATATTATGGAAAACATCTGCGTAATTTTTAACCATTTTATGAGCTGATTTTTTTAAATAATATTTTCTCAGTACGTTAACAATATAATGGAGCATCTCAATAGAGATTTGCTAAAGGATATTATTCTGCCACTCGGCATCTCTTGCTTCTAAATAATTAGGGTATAAATATGGGACTAGGATATATTAAGTGATCAGATTATTTGTTTCTCTTCACCTATTCTTCAACGATTATCGAAACTATTATTTTAATCAGAGATGATGAAAAGTGTTCGTACTGGAATTTAAGCCTCAAACATCTTAATCGAAGACTATCTTCACAGCACGCCTATAAACACATATATTTTTTTGTGCTCGTTAAACTGTTTTTATGATTTGAAACTGTTTAAACACAAAATAAAATTCCATTCCAAAATATTATATATTTATTGAATCATTAAGTAGATAAATAAATATCAAGCTTTGTTAGTTTAAGGTTTAAGGTATAAACTGAAAGTTTTGTTTTTAAAAGAACTTTTCGGAGTTGTTTGTGGTTGTAATTTGAAGTTCATATGATTCAAATACATATTTTTTTGGTGGATAGAGTAAATGGTTTACGATTATCAAATCGAATCACTAAACCAATTCTTCTTTTATTGGTATATTTAACAAATCATATGACTTAGTATGTGATAATACACGCGACAAAAAAGATAATATATAGTTTTAAATTTGAATTGTATGAATTTTGTACTTTTCCATGATTTTTGTCGCTAACGACCCGGTTTTCGTCTTTCGGCACCTTCATGCATTCCAAGTGCACGGATATACTTAAACTGACGCGTAGTAAACAGTTTATATACAAAAATAGAAGTAGATCCCTAAAATTGCTATAAAAATGTAAATTAGCGAAAATTAATGAATGTAAATGAGTTTCAATGAATTAAATGGGGTTGTTATAATTATCGTGATTTTTGAAAATACTAATGACCAGATAATAGCATAGGAATATCTAAATTAAGTCTAGGGTTTTATCCGACCTATTATTAATACGTAAGTGGTTGAATTATAAATAAATGACAATTATTTAAAGGGGTACAATAATGGTGAATTTGGAAGATGAAGTGGCTTGTTTAAAATTGGCAAACTGTTAAGGTGAGCTCTGTGAATTTTCAATGTTTCTTGATAGAATAATTTATATTCGCCCCTGTAATATGCAACAAATCAATGCCTGAGTTAAAATTAAATGTGTGATTTTCAAAAAGTAAATGATTGGCGAATGTATTTTTTTTAAAACGAAAAGCGGCTAAATGCTCAGCCACACTTATATTTAAGGTTCTTGATGTTTTACCAATGTTAAACTCATGGAAAAGTACAAAATTCAAACAATTAAAATTTTATATTGAAATTCCATTCAGTCGAATTTTTTAAATATGGTATTGCTTAACTTTTGTATAAATATTGCCGTATCATTGTAGTTCTTTTCAGTTGATAATGCTTGCCATGAACGAAACCGGTTCTAATCCACTAAATTTATTGTGGAATAAATTCTTAAAAATGTGTTTTAATTTTTATTTTTTAGTATTACTATGTATTAAATGTAAATTCTGACAGAATATGATCGCGCTTGAAAATAGCGTTATGCAGTCGGGTAAAGCAACCGACGAAATCTTTTCACACAATCTTACTAAAGATTTTAATTCATTAAATCTACGTTTGCCTAACAAATGTACATAGTTATACGGAGAGCTTTCGACCAAAGCTCTGTCAAGTTCAAATGAAGCGGAAAATTCTTCAAAGGCTTTCACCGCGCAAAGGCACACAGACTTTCGTTTGACAAACACATCCCTGCCTGCCGCGCTATGAAACTTTTAACATTTATCAGCAAATATATGTAAACCGATGTTATACTTACCCTTTATGAGCTGTATATTATCAAAAGTGGTGCCACCCCGAAATTTCAAAGCACAACCCAAGAAACTAAATTATATATTTTAAAAGAAGTACTTAAAAAATGCCGTATTATTCCATAACGATGGCTTAAAGAGTAATGTTGTAAACTCCACTTTTGGCTGATAATGACTTTATAATGCCACCTTGTGTTTTTTGCAGGGCTGTGGAGTCGGTCTAAAAAAGTCCGACTCCGACTCCGACTGAAAAAAGGTTAAAATCGTCACTTTTATTGGTCGCTTAGTCCGAGCGACGCCGGGTAGCAATACTAGTATATCATAAAAGTTGTCGTGCAAAGAAAGAAACCTGTGGAAAACGTAACGAAAGTGTATGAATGACTAACAGTAGGGACCCAATTACTCGATATCTTAACTACTCGAGTATCGAGTATATTCGAGCAGTTTCAAATGTACCAAAATATATATATTGTACCCACATTTGTGTTTATAAATCAGGGCTGTGGAGTCGGTGAAAAAAAGTCCGACTCTGACTCCGACTCCAACATTTACCAAAACCACGACTCCGACCAAAAAAAGTTAAATACCGTCACTTTTTTCCCTAATTTTCCTATTTATGTGTATTCAATTAAATATCAACCCTATAAATGCGGCCAAAAGTCAAATTTGACATATTAAATGCAAAAATAAAAAGTTCAAACTTTTCAAAATTTCCGACTCCGAGTACGACTCCGGCCAAAACGCCGCGCTGACTCCGACTCAACAGCCCTGGTTTTTTGTTTATATCACATAATTTTACATTCTCAAAATAATCATTTTTCACCCTCTCCTGCACAATAGACAAAAACGGAGATAGCAAATTTTCTCTTTACGCCATTGATAAGTATTTTATTTTCTTCTAAAATCATTGATGTAAAGTTAGTTACGTAAAAATATTAGCATCACTTGGTTTTTTTTTATTATTTCAACGAAATTTATATTCCAATTGCCGATTTGGGTGCGAGTTCGATAAAGTCCCATGTGTGGAATAAATTTCACATTTTCTACTCTATATCAATTTGTCCTCTCGCCTATGATTGATATGCAGGCCCGCGCACCGGTGAATTTTCGGCAACCTCATTGTTTCCTTAAATCTCATCTTTAATTTATTAATCATTAAAAGAAAACTGTTACGAACAACTTTAAAAACTATTATAAATTTTCAAATTAATACGTTGGACACCATACAAGTGGATCAGGACTGGAAGATAATGTAAAGGGTATTTCAATAGGGACGCTCAAAATATGTTACTTTGTCCTGCTGAGTAGATTATTCATTGTTTAGTGGCCAAATTTGAGTCAACCAGTTTGGTAAATAATCGGCCAACACCTACCTGTACGTCATCAAAATACAATATCTGGTGAAAACATTGCTGCTGTGTGTGAAAGTGTACAGGAAAACCCAAGGCAGCTTATTTCTCGTTGTTCACAAGAACTTGGCTTTTCTGCGACTTCAACTTGGCGAATTTTGAATCGGGCCTTATGTCTGCACCCGTATAAAATCCAACTAACCAAGGAACTTTAGGTAAACGACCACAAACAACGCCTGATTGGGTTCTGGAGTAGTTGGAAATTTACCCAAATTTGTCAAAAAGTCAACTTTAGCGACATGGCCCATTTTATAATGAATGGATATTGGCAGACATTTGAAGCTGTATTCCATATTTAATGCCGTAAAATATACTTACAAATGAAATTAAAATTTAGTCTAAATCTCACAAACAACTTGTTTTATTTACATTTCAAAACTAAGCGTCCTTATAAAAAGACCCTTTATAAATTTTCTATAATAATTTCAACCAACCAATTTTGACAGTGAGGACCTCAAAAGAGTTTTTTATTTGTTTATTGTAAGAGTAAGAAAAATTTGACATCTTTATTTTCGATAACAACAAATATATAAATAAGACCCAAAAAACTAGCATTAAATTCACACAACTTATTAATACGTAAATTAGTTGAAACCTTCGAATGAATCACATGTTTTCTTTAATAAATTGTACAATACTAGCTGGTACCTGGCAAGCGTTGAAATGTCATTCAAAGAAAGAAAGTGTTTGTGTTTATTAAAGTGCTTTCGGATATACAATATTTTAGATAAATAATTTCGATTAAATGTCACTTATATTGATCGGTATTGATGTCATTTGCCGTTTGACATTTGCTGTTTGTCTTTTGCCGATTATCTATGGTACAACACACGCGCCACCTAATGAAAGTTAATTGTGCTATGCCTATAACCTATGCTCAAGTGCAACAATAAGTTTTCAAAATGAACGGTATGCCAGCGCATAAAAAATGAAAAAACAATGATTTTTATATAAAAGACTTGTTGAAGTTGATTTTTATATGTCTACAATTTTCGCGCAAGTGCAAGCAATAAGTTGTCAAAGATTTATCGCAATTGGATGAACGGTATGGCAACGCATAAAATACGAACAAATAAACAAACAAAATGCATTGTTCCGTTGACAGCATTTGTATACAACAACTGCGTTGTGCTATTATCATAAATATCATAATCCTAATGTTTTTTAATGCATTACATTTTCAAAAAGAACTCATTGAATAAGCGGTGCCTTTTTTATACGCCTGGCAATGAAGCCTCTACGACCGCGTCTACCAGTATATATATACTAGAGTACAATGCGCTCGACGTCTGAAGGGAAAAAAATACAGCCTCCATCCGCTAATGAAACATTTGAAACGACGTACGGCCTCGTTTTTTGTGAAAAATGTTGGTTTTCTTCTAAAAATGTGCAAAGTAGTATCTTCCTTGCTTGCAGGCGAGCACCGGAAGCGAGATTGTCCTTTACATCAACTGAACAGTATGCGATATGTTCATGAAGTTCGTCAGCGGATATCCTTTTGAAATTGCTATCCTTTTTAATATCATCAATGGCTTTACTGATTAAATAACCACCATCCCTTGTATTAATTAATAACAGCTTAAAATTGTTATCTGAAGGCCACACCTACCGCTCATTTGTTGGCAAGCTAGTGCTGTCAATTGTCGTCACTGCATGGCAGATCAGATTGACTGCATCCTCGAAAGAGCATCAAACGTATCAATTTTTCCCGGATGTGTCCTGGAGGCTTGCAATAAAAACGTCGTCCCATTGTACTAGCCAGTTTCTAACCGGCCATGGCAAGTTCAGTGCAAAACTCTTCGCGCTGGGCAATTTGGTTTTAAGGCCGGACTGTACTTGTGGGCACGCCCGCCAAGACGCTAATCACATCCTATGGGACTGCCCCCAAATGAATTCAGAAAGAGCAGAACGGTTTGCTTTAGTCCGTCCCCACATGTGCTCAATAGGCGACGCTGACTAGATTGCAGCTAAGGCTAACTTCATTGCATTTGAAAAAATTGCAAATTTATTCGGGGTCGACATAATTTCGATTCTTCACTAGAGTCAATATACTCGTCTAACATGAAGGGCTCTCAGTATACGGATTATACACAGGATACTATGTATCAAACTGATTTCAGTGGCTGAGCCTAGTCACTCCAATTTATTTTATTATTTTATTTTATTTTCTATTTTCAAGCACACTAGTGCATAGTTCAAAATCAGTCCCGTGCAGATCTACTCGGGCCATGAATGTGAAGGATAAATTCCTTTTTCATTAAACAAAAATAAATTCCTTTTTTCCCAGGCCCGAATTCAAGTCTTTGTTACCCGGCCCGATTTGGTTCACGGGCCGGGCCCGCAGGCTTACTCGAGCCCGAACAGACCTCTTATACACGTAGAATTAAACCGACAGAAAAAATATATTTCTTTTGTAAGTTAAAACTGTTATAATAGTAAAAAAACTCACACAATAGAGAGACTATTTGTTATTTAAAACACAGATTTAATCTGTATTGTTGTTAGAATAAAATTCAAATTAAATCGGTGGCAAATTGTGGAGCTTTGATATCAAAAGAGCTACTGAAAACTTTCATAATGGAGCGAATGTTTTAAAATTTCTGAAGTTGTATTATTTTATTATATGTGCTGCAGAAAAACAAAGAGCCATATTTAATGTACAATGATAATTGTTCCAAGGCATTGTTTTTTATCAAAGCATTTTTTACTATAGACTTTCAATACATTAACTACATGGGTTATAGTCAGCTATTTATCTTAGTTTTTTATAGGCATGTATTTAATGGGTCAGTAACTAATTCAAGTTTTGGTCAGTTAAATAAATAAATGGTCAGTTTAAAAATCAAAATGGTCAGTTAATATTATAAACGATCAGTTGTCATTGTATCAGTGTGAATGTGGTCAGTTATTAAATTAAACAGTCAGTAATATATTTTAATGGTTAGTTATTTATTAAAAATGGTTAGTATTTAATTTAAATAGTCAGCTATTTTTAAAAAATGATAAGTTTTAGTTTGAAGCTTGTGAATTTTATCAAATACGGTCGTAATAGGCAAATTTATGACATGTTTTTTTTTATTTTAACTGACCATTTATTATTTTTAACTGACCGTTTTAAGTATTTATAACTGACCATTTATCGAATTAGAAACTGACCAAATAATCAGTAGTCTTTTTTATAAACTCGTACATTAAAGCACGAATGTGTATTTATGTATAACATACTATTACATCTTATTTAAAAATCAAAGCAAAAGAACTATAGCAGTGATGCACAAGCTTTTTGGCAGAACAGCATGGATAAAAGTGATGAAAATTATCGTCATTTTTAGTATATGTTTTATTGTAAATACACTTCAAATTGTTCTTCCATCGTCCATGAATAGTTATATATTTAAATTTTTTTTTTATATTTTTTAAATTTATCTTTTTTTATATTTTTTAATTTAATTATGAATGTTCCTGATAATTTTTTGAGGAATCGTGAGCATGAGTTGTTTGTTCTTCCAAGGGGTAGAACCAGTCTGCCAATGGGAATGCCTCTGGGAAGAGCTTTAACAATTTTAAACGGCATTGCTTCGGATGTCGACATATTTCATATTGACGTGAGTGAGTTCAGGCGAATACTATATTTTATGAATAATAGTTGATTTTGTCAGAACTCACTCGGTTGACATCTTTGAAAATTTCTAATATGATTTTATAAATTTTTTTCTCTCTGTTTTTATGACTACAATGTTTTCATCTTGTTTTTAATTAATTAATGATTAATATTATGTATTTACATGTATGTATATATATATAAATACATACACGTATTTATATTTGTCAAATACATGGCGCATTGGCATCAGCTGTAATGCCATGATTTGCTTTTTCTTAAATAAATAAATAATAAATAATGAAGAAATAAATGCGATAAAATATATTTGTCAAATTGGGCTGCAAAAAATCTCATTCAAGGCGGCAGGATGTGCATCATTGGACAAGTTTTTTGTGCTACATTTAGTTTTATTTTTATCTAAATAATTTACTATGTAATAATTGGCATCTTATATCATTTGAATCGTTTTAGCTTTGTACTTTTCCATGAGTGAGTTAAAGACCCGGGTTTAGCCTTTGGACATTTTCTGGCATTTCAAGTGCGCAAGTGAGCTATATAATACGGTAAGAAAAATAACAATGTATTTTAATTCTACAGAAATTATTTTATATATTTATTGATAGCTATTTTGGCTTACGTCCTCGTCAGAAATTCACATAGTTCTACCAAGTAAATGCCTACTCAATCAATAAAAATCACTTATAAATATAAGAATAAAAGTAAGATACTAAGATTCATTGTTATTGATATAAAATTTATAAAAACTTAATAAAATTATGCCACGTATTGTGTTACAATTTGTGACACGTGTTTCGCCTATTTTAAAGTCATCTTTAAACTGACTATAGCAAAGGTTGCTCAAGTGTTTTTAATATTTTAAAATTATGAATTACAACCAGGGCTGTGGAGTCGGAGTCGTGGAGTCAGAGCTTTTTGACCGGAGTCGGAGTCATCGCGGCGTTTTGGCCGGAGTCGTACTCGGAGTCGGAAATTTTGAAAAGTTTGACCTTTTTATCTTTGCATTTAATATGTCAAATTTGGCTTTTGACCGCATTGATAGGGTTGTTTTTTAATTGAATACACAAAAATAGGAAAATTAGGGGGAAAAAGTGACGATATTAACCCTTTTTTCAGTCGGAGTCGGAGTCGTTTAATATGTCAAATTTGGCTTTTGACCGCATTGATAAGGTTGTTTTTTAATTGAATACACATAATTAGGAAAATTAGGGGGAAAAAGTGACGATATTAACCCTTATTTCAGTCAGAGTCGGAGTCGGACATTTTTAGACCGACTCCACAGCCCTGATTACAACAATTGAGGTTGAGATTTATCCTTTTTACGGGAAGCAAGGAGGAGAGGATAGAAAAAAGCTTCCACAAAGCAACTGCCGAATACATCGAAAGTGTTCGTGTTGTTTTTATTGCAATCAGAATAAATTCGTCTTCCTTCACTTTCATCGTTTACGCGTTCATTGAGTAATCAAATTTTTTGCCTGAAATAAGAGCAAATAAAACTTACATTTATTTGAGTTGACTTAGGCATATAGTGAATCGTTATTCATGTATATATTTCATAAAGCTCTTCACACAAAACTTAAATATACCTTATGTTATATACACATGTTCGTCTTGAGAAGTTCCTCAAATATTATCTTTCCTCACGCATTCGCTATGTTTGATAAAGTTGAGTCCAAGTTGAAAGCAGACATGTTAAGCGCAATACGATTATAATTCTTAAGCTGTTCAAACAAACGTTCTTAAAACAAGTCGTTAGATTAACTGCTAAGCCAGGTAAATACTGTATAGATATAGTTATAATAAATTCTCCCATTAGTTATATTCTCAGATAGACAAAATAAAAGACACTGATTGTAGATAAGACAAACACGTAACTCAATACTACTGCTTAATAGAAAACTGATTAAACAATTTAGTATGTTATTTATATATTAAATGCACTCATTTGTGAGCTTTTACTTTGATAATGATAATTCATACTTAATTGATTTTTGATGTATTAGTTTGCATTGCTTTTAGGTCTTCAACATTTAATTTATAGTCTACAAGTATTGCTACGCGGACGCTTAATTATTCATTTGACATAATTATATCACAAAATCTAACATCCAAAATAGAGTTAAAATAAAATCACAAAATTTATTTAATTTAATGACAGCCCCATTCTCGTCCATTAAAATGTCCAAATTCAAGGAAAAAATCTAATTTGTTGTCAAAGAAATGTCAAATAATATCTTAACGTAAATAATAAACATTATTATATCAATAAAAGCCGGAGAAAAGTTCAGTAGAAGACTAATTTATTGCATTTTGACTAAATGTCTTCGCCGATAAAAATTCAAACATATTTTCTTTCATATTCGTTTTTTGGCAACTTAATGACCAACAATGCAAAAGGGAATTACAGACCCACAGACATACATACGCCGTTTCGGTTTTATATATAAGATTTGTCTTGTATTTTGATTCAATTTATTTTGATGACGTACAGGTAGGTGTTGGCCGATTATTTACCAAACTGGTTGACTCAAATTTGGCCACTAAACAATGAATAATCTACTCAGCAGGACAAAGTAACATATTTTGAGCGTCGCTATTGAAATACCCTTTATATCCCCGGTCCGTGGTGCAGTGGTCAACGTCGTTGTGTTCCGTGAAGGACCGCCCGATTCTGTTTGAAGGCAGTGGATGTTTGCGTTGTTTTCCGATCGCACAAAAAGAGCACGTAACGATCGCGATTGACTAACCACTATTCCTTCCCTAGTCTTCGTATTCGGAAAGGATTGTATTAACTGTAGTCTAGCATATATTATAACTTCATAATCATATATTATTGAATAACGAAGTTCGGAGTTTATTTACACACTTTTTTTACTAGATTTATTTGATTATATTCTAAGATTGTCATCATTAACTCCATCATTAGATAATTATGATCAATATTTCTCAAAAGAATGACTTGAGTTGTGAAAAAAAATTCATAAAATAAGTAATTTTAAACATTTTTACTTGCGCATTCTTACAAGTAATTTTTTTCTTTTGAAATAAATAGTTTTTTAAATTTTTCAAAAAAATATTTGGCATTACATCTTACGCCAATGCGCCAAATATTCTGAGTTGTGAAAGTCATACAAGATTAACTCGATGGTAAATAATGTATCAGTTGTGCACAAAATCAACGATTAATAACATACACCCAGCCCAAGATCTTTTTTTTTCAATTGAAAAAATCTGACCTTGCCGGGGATTGAACCCAGGCCCCCCGATTGCTATGACGAAACTCTTGCCACTAGACCACAGGGACCGACTATGATCAATCTAAACTTCAAACGCTCATATTTTAAAACAAGGGTCAAAGGCAGTAAGATATTTTTAAAAGTAAGGTGTCGAAATACTAAATTGAATCATTTGAAAAGACACATAAGATGAATCTGGCATTCTATAAAATAATTATAACCTTCAATTACTCTATGCAAACATAACGAAATTTGCACGCGAAAATAAGCTTAGTTCACCAACACTTTAGCTTTTGCATAATTGCTGTTATTATTTTGAATAAGGGTTTGTATAAATAGTCTATAGTCACCCACCTGTTGGCGGCTTAGACATACTACCCCCGGGGGCTTGGCCAAGTCATACATGATAAATTACATGGATACCACCCCACAAAGCGGGATGATAACGCACGGCACATACCGATATCAAACGTCAACAACCCTTGCGAAAAGGTTGCGCACTTCTGGCTTAATCCGAAGGCTTTTAGGGATCTTTTTGATACAAACAAGCATTCGGGAACAGTGATGAATAGAAAAACAATTGCAATTGTTTTTGAAGGACCTTTAAAACTAGATGGATACATTTGAATTTAAAAGCAGGGCTGTGGAGTCGGAGTCAGAGTCTTCGCGGCGTTTTGGTCGGAGTCAAAGTCGGAGTCGGAAATTTTGAAAACATTCAAATGTTGAATTTGGCTATTGGCGAGATTGGTTAATTGATATATAATTGGATACACATAAATATGATAGGTAGGAAAAACACGTGACGAAATTGAACTTTTTTTAGTTGGCGTCGTAATTTTTTTTACCCTATCCACAGACCTGTTTAATATGTATGTACATACTATAACAAAGAACAATTTGTAGCGACAATGTAAATGGTTTTCGGCCAGTAATTATCCGACTTATTTTCTTTTTTATTTAATTGCGACGAAACTACTCTATCAAAATCATATTTTTTTACTGCAAAAGATGTAAATAAACAATTATTTAAGAATACCAAAAGTTTACACATTGTATCGCCAGTATTAAGATATTTAAGATAAAGTAGTAGTGGTGGTCGACTGTTTTACCCTCAGCCAGGCAAAAGTTAAATCCCAATAAAGGCAGTTTTATAAATTGATTTACTATTCCTGATCGAAAATATGGATATATTTGCCGTCTCAAATTCTCTTCCACACTTTTAATCCTAAAAATAGCGCGTAGCAATGCGGTTATCTAACCATTTGTCCTACTTCATCTTTTTACTTCTTAAGTCTCTTCTCAAATAAGTGAGGTTGGGCAACGTAATAACAAACATTTTCTGCACAATCTCTTAACTATGTACTCTATACTATGATAAGATGCGGACATGGTTAAATAAGCTTTCTAAGGAGATCTGGCATAAGTCATTCTAAAACCTCTATCGCCAAACAGGGTGTAAATCGTTGGTTGGGATACGAATTACAAATAGTTCAAATAAAGGACATCTCGACTAGGCAATCTGAAGACAATACTCATAGAGCTTAGCGTCCTGAATTCTTCAACAAACTTGAAAAATTCAAATAGCTCTTTATATACAGATTAAACGCTGTATACTTAATATCAAGTTAATTCAAGAAACAAATAATAAGACCTCTCTAATGTTAGAAGTATACTCCGTTTGATGTTGAATGCGTTGTAGAATGCAGCCATACAATATTGCTTCATATACACAACGAGTGGTGGTATAAAATTTGACTTCACCTAAACTTTTTTTGTGCGGTAGATGTGTTGCGCGGAAATTCGCACAAAAAAAATACAAGGACGCATGTATCAAGGTAATTTTGTAATAAACAGGTGAAACATTGGATTTTACACGTACAGTATGTGAACAACGGACTGTTTATTATGTTATTCCATATCGAAGGCTTAAAGAGTAAATTTGCTATCTCCGTTTTTGTCAATTGTACAGGAGAGGGTAAAAACTGATTATTTTGGTATTTTCAAACCGATCGGGAAAATTTCAAATTAGTCTTTCAAACGATTTATTTGTACCGCCGCTGAAAAACAACAGATGAATGACAGGTGACAATAGAAAATGGTGGAGTCGGATAATTGGCAGAGTAGGTTTTAGAACGACAATGGAGTTATCAAATTTTTGTAAAACGTTTTTACTTTGCACCCAAATAGGTTTTGGTTATAAAAAAATTACGGGACATGCACATTGCATGATACAACAAGATGGCACTATTAAGTCATTTTCAGTGAAAAGTGGAGTTAGCAAAATTACTCTTTAAGCCATACATGGGCAAACACCAGCCCGCGGGCCAGATCCGGCCCTTCGAGCTGTTTTGTCCGGCCCTGATTTATCTTGATAAAGTAAAAGAGAAAGAAATTAGTTCCAGGGAGGGATTAATTTTTTTTTAACCATTTTCCTAGTCTATCAGCTCATACAAACATCACATATAATACTTATGGAGATGAACTGAAGGCACTTATAGAGCAATTTGATACGAGGTTTGTTGACTTCCAAAAAAAGACTTCACATTCGCTATATTTGCTCGTCCGATAGATGAAGATGTAAATAATGTTCTAGCAAATTAACAGATGGAACTTATTGAGCTTCAGGGGTATTTAGTGCAAAAACGACCAATTTAACAACATTGCTTTGATGGATTTTTATAAATTATATTTGGTGGAAGAAAAATATACAAATTTACGCGCATTTAAAAGACAAATCACTTGTCTTTTTGGCAGCAAATATACGTGAACAGTAGAGACTCCAATTCGAGTATCGAGTACTCGATACTCGAGTATACTCGTCCATTTTTCAAGTGCTCGATACTCGGGTATATTGAATAATACTCGAGTAAATACTCGATCCTAGCTTTAAAACATCTCTATCCAAATTTTATTTACAAAAAATATATACATAGGC
Source organism: Himalopsyche kuldschensis (assembly GCA_028554975.1). Lineage (NCBI taxonomy): Eukaryota > Metazoa > Arthropoda > Insecta > Trichoptera > Rhyacophilidae > Himalopsyche > Himalopsyche kuldschensis. The sequence goes on from JAHFWI010000005.1 coordinate 9,121,111, forward strand.
GTAAGAAACCTAGAATGTGTCTCGAAGACGTTTGAAACTTTACAAAGCGTGATCGTCGCGTGTTGTGTTTGACGGTCGACGAAACTGGCGAAAGGGGCGAGGGGGCCTGGCGGAAGGGAAGAGGATGGAGACATTGTGTCAAAATAAAAGCACAGCCGCGTAAATTCGTTCTCTGAATGAACAATTTTATTACCATAAAAAACACATTACAAATCTGTCACACAAATGTGCTTGAACATTTGCAATAAAAAACACAAACTCTTAATGGAAACATATTTTTTAATTATAAGAAATAACAAAATATCGGGATCTTTACTAAAATACTAACTAGATTATATTCATTCTGTGAATTTGTGAACATTCCAAGAAATTATATTTAACTGACGCAGTTTCATCATATTCAATGAAAATATTTTTTAACACATTTCAATGGTGACGTATCATGATTAAAATTTGTTATATTATTAGTAGGTATTCCTTAAAAAATATGGTGACCACAACATTCATCATCCTCCATATCTTCGGCATCCGAAATACCCGCAATGTTCTCAAAATCTTTATCGGAATCAGTATCACTATCACTAAACTCTTCAGCAATTTTATTCATTTCTTCCTGTGTCAGATATTGTCTGGCCATTGTGAAAATTTTCCGAATCACAAATAAACAATGTTATGACAGTTAAAAACTTGGCAAAGTTAGATAACGGAATAAGCTTTTTAAAAGTTTGTAGCATGTAAGAACAATGTGCACGTGTACTTCCGCTGTTGTACCGCGATCTCAATCGAATATTGTATGTATTGCACTCTCTGTCTAACTCATAACATTTTTACGACTGTTTCGCTCGGCTAAAATGCAGTGGTTGCTACTCACACATTACTGTTTGTATATTTCTATCTCCCCCTAAATAATAATGTATTTTTCTGTGGTAATATCGACGTGGCTTTCGAATTATGATTGATTACACAAAGAAGACATGGAAAATATTTATTTTTTATTTTTTCTACACATGCTCAACTATTTTTTTACAAATAGCCAAATTTTCAGTTCTCTATATGCCCTATTATATGTATATTTTAAAGATAAAGATCCTATTCAACAAGAGTTGAAAAATGCCATTTCATCGATATCTCATAAACCGAAAACTAAATTCATTAAACATTCTTGTAGTCAAAATTTAAAAGAAGATTTAAAAAGTTAGATTCTTTTAAGCAGCGGACATATAAATTAGATACACTATTCAATTCATTGCTAACGATAAAACCAACGTCCACAGCTACCGAGAGAGTTTTTTCAACTGCGGGAATAATTAAAACTAAAATTAGAACAAATCTTAAATTTGAAACATTTAATTCTTTGTTATTTTTAAAATATGTGTTTAGTTAAATGAATTAAATGTATCAATGAAATTAAATAAGCTTTTTTATTTATTTATCCCCTATTTATTTCCAAAAATGTGAATTAATAGTATATATTTTGGTACATCTGAAACTACTCGAGTATACTCGAGTACTCGAGTATTTTTCAATTTTACTACTCGATACTCGAGTAGTTGAGATGACGAGTAATTGGAGTCCCTAGTGAACAGTATTATTAAGTTTTGTAATTTGGTCCGGCCCTTGAATCGGAGACAGAATGATAATTTGGCTCCAGACCAAGGAAAGGTTGCCCATGCCTGCTTTAAGCCATCGATATGAACTGTTATACTGTCTCAAATAAATTTCAAAAAATATAGAAAAAAAATCTATTAAAAATAACCGCATAACTTTAAAATCGCACAAAAATAAGTTTAAGTGTGCTTCCAAATTATTTACGTATTTATTTACGCCACTCTCTTATATGCTAGGCTACAACCTCGAATCGATGCAAAGCGGCGTAAATTATTCGCATAAATTACATTTTTTTTATGTAAAATGAAAAAGTATTATCGTACGAATTGTGTGCATTGATACGAAAATGGATGATTTTATACTCGATCGGACAATTAGTTTGAAATTTGTCTTGTTATCGTCTGGAGGGAAGGAAAATACGTTTTAAGCAATCAATTAGTAATATATATTTTTAAGCCCAGATATGAGACTGAACCCTTACCAGAAGAACCGATTCATTATCGATTCCTTATGCCCTACTTTTTTCACATCTTGTTATTTTCATTGGGATGCGATGGAAAAAAAATATGAGAATAATAAACATAGATTATAACACGGTCAAAAAGTAGCAATTTACTATTGATTTTCACTGTCAATACACTGTCAATACTTGGTGGAATGACATCATAGTAAAAATAATAACACATTTTTAGTAATTAGGGATTTCGACTGAAGCTGCTTGATAGAATTTCAATATCAAATTTGTATTGTTTGAATTTTTTAATAGTTCAAACACTTACTATCATTTATTATTAGTTCAAAGACTGGAAATCAATCAATTCAGTAATAATAGGTTGAATAAAACCCTATATTTAATGTATTCCTATGTTATTATCTCTTCATAAGTATTTGCGAAACTACATTCAAAAATCCCGATAATTATAACAAGCCCACTCAATTCTTTGAAATTCGTTTACATCACATTTTCACTAATTTACATATTAATAGCATCGTATATTTTGTTTAGAACTTAAATACATTGCTATTTTTTCAATGTGTTATAATGGAGTTCTACCAAATAAAATCCAATTCAATCAACAAACAGATTATGGTTGTCATTAAGATCAGTCATAGCCGTATCGTATTTTTTACCCGGTCCATGGTGCAATGGTTAACGTCGTTGGCTTCTGTGGCAGACCACCCGGGTTCGATTCCTTGTGCTATCATTTTTTTTAGTCGACAAATCGATTCTGTTCGAATTCAATGGGTGTGTGTGTGCTTAAAATCCATTCCGACCATAGATAGTGTTAAGCTAACCACTAGTCCTGCCCTAGTCCTCGTATCCTTTCAAAATCTACTCTATTCGAAATATACGGTTGAGCAACTGACTTGTAATCGATCTGCTCGTACAAGTGCTCGAACCCGGGCGGTTCACGGAAGCCTACGTGGTTGACCACTGCACCACGGGCCAGGCAATGTAGTTTATTTCAAAATTATACATTATAAAGGGTATTTCAATAGGGACGCTCAAAATATGTTACTTTGTCCTGCTGAGTAGATTATTCATTGTTTAGTGGCCAAATTTGAGTCAACCAGTTTGGTAAATAATCGGCCAACACCTACCTGTACGTCTTCAAAATACAATATCTGGTGAACACATTGCTGCTGTGTGTGAAAGTGTACAGGAAAACCCAAGGCAGCTTATTTCTCGTTGTTCACAAGAACTTGGCTTTTCTGCGACTTCAACTTGGCGAATTTTGAATCGGGCCTTATGTCTGCACCCGTATAAAATCCAACTAACCAAGGAACTTCAGGTAAACGACCGCAGACAACGCCTGATTGGGTTCTGGAGCAGTTGGAAGTTTACCCAAATTTGTCAAGAAAGTCAACTTTAGCGACATGGCCCATTTTATAATGAATGGATATTGGCAGACATTTGATGCTATATTCCATATTTAATGCCGTAAAATATACTTGCAAATGAAATTAAAATTTAGTCGAAATCTCACAAACAACTTGTTTTATTTACATTTCAAAACTAAGCGTCCTTATAAAAATACCCTATATATAACGCCTTCGTCAGAACTAATAATGTCAATCATCACAAATTCATACCGCATGAAAAATTATCTTTTTTTCTTTTCTTTAATTAAAAATGTTCATGCTATCAAATATATGCAGATAATGGCACCACTTATTTTACTGTTGAGTTAACTTTTTCGGCTATTTTCTTCTGCTTCCAGAAAACTGATTTATGTAGCGATAGAAAAATCCTTGATGCCTATGAAAAGCTTTCAGATGTTTTCATATCACAGCATGTCCTTATATATTGCATAAAAACACTTGACCAGTTGCCTCAACTACTCTTAGCGATTTATTTAATATTGAATTTCAAAAGTTTCTTGGAAACTTTTTCCATCATTGAATTTTTCCTATATATGTGTACTGATACATAAAAAAGAAGCAGGATTCATGGATAACATACGATTTTTTGTATTGTGCTACCAAATATGTTGCCTTTGATAAAATCAAAAATGTTCATAATTTTTCCTTTACTATTTCACGATTTTGACGTTTTCATTTTCTTCAGTTTAATATTCTTGACTTAATGTCAAATGAGATTTATAGGCAGAATCTTCATATGAGATACTTTATTTTTTGAAATAACCTGATCGAAATAATTCTTTTTTTAATAAATATAATATAAGATTTTTTATATTTTTTAAATAAAAGTACTGATCACTGTTAAGGTGTTCACTGTCAATACTTGTTGCAATGGCATAATAAAAAAATAAATAAAACATTTTTATAGCTTATTCCACATTGAATATATTTAGATCAGGACCGGTTTCGCTCATAATTTTTGTTTAAATAAAGCTGTATTTTTTTAAAATAACACTATTTCTTAACAGTTGATAATGCTCGTTCGATCAAATTAAACTTCGAAATCAAAATCGTCATTTTCGCGATGTATCCGGTCAACTTGGCAGTTGATTTTTTAAGGTTTTGTTCGTTGGACATAAACTTCAGAAAAATATCAAGAAAAAGATCGCTTTTCGCTACACTAAATACGTATTTAGCCTTGTAAATCTCTGAAAATATCGGACATAACAAAAGAAAAGTTTTCGGAGATCTCCTATTATTGTGCGAAAATCTACAACTAATGGAAAAAATGGAATGTTGGCGAAGAAATCTTCAAACTAAATTTACTGGGCCAAGATTATCGTAAATATTTTTTAATGCGTCAACTTTTCCGCTTGCTTGTATGGCTATTTCTTACTGTATTCATTTATTACAAGTTTTTTCTTAATACTAGAGATTTTTTTCTTTGACTGTCGTAAGCTTCAAGCATTCATATGTGTACATTTATATACTTGTTGGTACACATCGAGGTTAGACCGACAGCCAAATGGATATTTTGGGGGAAATGAGTTATTCGTGGATATTACATTTTCTTGCAATGTGCCAAAATTACATTAGAAAGGTTTTTTCATTATTTGTGAACCACACATTTTTAAAGTAGTAAATGTTCAACTTGGTAAGGTAGAGACTCCAATTCAAGTATCGAGTTCTTGTTACTCGAGTGATTTAAAAATTACTCGTGTAATACTGGTTATTTATAAATGAAGATTTATTTCCTAATTTCAATAAGTTTTAAATAGCAGACAGAAACACAAGATAGCACTATTTAATTGATTGTTAACTTTTAAACCGACTTCCACAGCAACAGAGAGTCTTTTCTAATGCGTAAATAAAAAAATAAAACTTCAAGCCAAATTAAATTTTGAGACGTTTAATTCTCTATTATAGTTATAATATATGTTTCATAAATTGAAATAAATGAATTAATGTAATAAGCTTATTTATTTATTTGCCATCTATTTATATCAGGGCTGTGGAGTCGGAGCTTTTTGGTCGGAGTCGTACTCGGAGTCCAAAATTTTGAAAAGTTTGAACTTTTTATTTTTGCATTTTATATGTCAAATTTGGCTTTTGGCCGTATTGATAGGGTTGATATTTAATTGAATACACATAAATAGGAAAATTAGGGGAAAAAGTGACGGTATTTAACTTTTTTTGGTCGTGAGTCGTGTTTTTGGTCAATGTTGGAGTCGGAGTCAGAGTCGGACTTTTTTTCACCGACTCCACAGCCCTGATTTATATACGCAAATTTGAGTTAAATATATATATTTTGGTACATTTGAAACTGCTCGAATATACTCGATACTCGAGTAGTTAAGATATCGAGTAATTGGGTCCCTACTGTAAGTCATTCATACACTTTCGTTACGTTTTCCACAGGTTTCATTCTTTGCACGACAACTTTTATGATATACTAGTATTGCTACCCGGCGTCGCTCAAACCAATAACTATTTAATGTTATATGATTCGACATAATTATATCACAAAATCTAACATCCAAAATAGAGTTAAAATAAAATCACAAACTTTATTTAATTTGATGACCATTCTCGCCCCATTCTCGCCCATTAAAATGTCCAAATTCAAGGAAAAAATCTAATTTTCTGTCAAAGAAATGTCAAATAATACCTTCACGTAAATAATAAACATTATTATTAATAATAAAAGCCGGGAAAATTTCAGTAGAAAACTAATTTATTACATTTTGACTAAATGTCTTCGCCAATAAAAATTCAAACATATTTTCTTCCATATTCGTTTTTATGGCAACTTAATGACCAACAATGCAAAGGGGAATTACAGACCCACAGACATACATACGCCGTATCGGTTTTAAATATATGATTAATTAATTTCACAATTAGTTTATATTCAAATGCATCTATGCTTTAAAGTTTAAAACTACTTGGGAAAGAAAGAACCTTTATCACACATTGAGTAATTAATATTCTCGATAAGATGTTACATCAATAAATATTCTACGCAACGCATTTTTCACATGCTCACCAAATCACAAAATAAGTATGTAATGTAAGGTGTTGTGTAGTGGTTATTTGGTTCTACAGAATTAGCTATCAGTTAAAAAAAAACTGTCTATAACCATACGTTTGGCATCTTGGATAGTGTATAATAAGGGTCTTTTTATAAGGACGCTTAGTTTTGAAATGTAAATAAACAAGTTGTTTGTGAGATTTAGATTAAATTTTAATTTCATTTGTAAGTATATTTTACGGCATTAAATATGGAATATAGCATCAAATGTCTGCCAATATCCATTCATTATGAAATGGGCCATGTCGCTAAAGTTGACTTTCTTGACAAATTTGGGTAAACTTCCAACTGCTCCAGAACCCAATCAGGCGTTGTCTGCGGTCGTTTACCTGAAGTTCCTTGGTTAATTGGATTTTATACGGTTGCAAACATAAGGCCCGATTCAAAATTCGCCAAGTTGAAGTCGCAGAAAAGTCAAGTTCCTGTGAACAACGAGAAATAAGCTGCCTTGGGTTTTCCTGTACACTTTCACACACAGCAGCAATGTTTTCACCAGATATTGTATTTTGATGACGTACAGGTAGGTGTTAGCCGATTATTTACCAAACTGGATGACTCAAATTTGGCCACTAAACAATGAATAATCTACTCAGCAGAACAAAGTAACATATTTTGAGCGTCCCTATTGAAATACCCTTTATAAATAAACGAGAACCACACTCGAAAGATGACGGTGAAATGACTAAATATTATCGTGTTATACGATACTTGTGGTGGTTCGAATAGTGCATCGATATTCAATTAGGATAATATTTTCGTTCACTTAAAACCGGTTTTCCAGTCCGTGGCGCAGCGTCAACGGCGTTGGCTTGCGTGCTGGATTGCCCGGGTTCGATTCACGGTACGAGCGGATTTTTCAGTCGATAAATCTGTTCATAGGCATGGGTGTTTGTGTTGTTGAAAATCCCTTCCCACCTTTCCGATACCAATGAGCGATGCGTAGTGACTGCGATTCACTAATCCTGTCTACGTTCTCGTATCCTTTCCATCCCTACCCTCTTCGAAAAAAGAGAGGTTGAGCAACTGAGTAATAAGCAGTTCTCGTATAAAAAAAACAAATGTTGAGTTAAGCTCTGTGAGGAGTCCATATGCTCCAAGTTGGGAGCGGACATGGTTAAAAAACAACAAAAAACCGGATTGCTTACTTAATACAGTTTGTTATTAGTTATTTATTTATTGGAAAAAAAATATATAAAATACATGGCATTACAGCAAGCGCCAATGCGCAATGCATTTGACAAATTAATAAAAATTTACATAAAATGTTACACAAAAATAAGAAACAGAACAGAAACATATTATTTACATAAGAAGACAATATTTTTTAACAAAGCATCATGTTCACTGCCGAAGATGTCCACATCAACAGGCAGCGCATTTATCAGCCGAATAGCCCTTGCAACTGGAGATTCACAAGACCTACGTGACAAACAAGTTTTGACAAAGAAAATTGATTTGTCTTTGTTACGACCACGTAGGTTAAAGCTGGGAGCATACAAATTTAAATTTTCAAGGATGTCAGGGTTATCAACTTGGCCCCGAAGAAGAAGAGAAAAATGTTTAAATATTGAAATTAATCTTCGAGCTTCAAGCGAGTGAAATGACAGCATTCCTAAAAGAAACTTGGTTGGATAATATTCCATTAATGAATTGTCATACGGAAAATAATTGAATTTTTTGAAATAATAATAACGCAGAAATTTTTTATGAACTCGCTCCAGTTGCGACTTAAATTTATGTATGACTGTAAGTGAACAATCATTATCTTAATTAATCTTATTAAGTGCGGTCAGAGAAAAAAATCATTGCCCTTTCCATATAAGTTTACAATAAATACAAGCAGCTATCTTTAAAACAACGCCTGTAAAACTTAAAAGCTGAAAAATTTGTAAAAGAGTATGCTTTATTTCGAATATCTTTAAAAAATTTTATGTCATTTTGAAAAATCCGAAATACAGAAATATTGTATTGCCGTTTTTGTAAATAAGTAAATTGGCGAGAGTGATTTATCTCAATGAAGCTTTAAACAAATTTGAGGCGAAAAAAAAATTGAAAAAGCACATTAATTTGAGGCATTCTGAGTCCTTAAAGCTTTTAATTGGCGGGTCTTTCAAAAGGCGCTATTGCTTTTAAAAATCGTTAAGTATTTTACAAATATTTTTTTTAAATTATTGCTTTCGTAAAATATTTAAATATTCAATGTTTAATATTAATATTTTATATTTTTTCACTAGCGCGATTCAAAGCTTCCAATATATTATTTACTTATACAACAAATCCAATACATTATATATATTTTATATATGAATGATTTTTTTTGGTTTGCTTTTCCCGTATGCGTTCCTATACCGTTCATTCAGTTATGATAAAACTTTGGTGAGTTGTTGTGCGGACGCATGCAAAGTTTTTTTTTCAAAAAATCAAAAAATTAACATTTGATTTGCCAAGCGTGTTTTAACCTTGAAAATTGGTGTACCTTCCATTCTTCTCCGAAACATAAATCCACTTTGTAACCGTACCGTGCTTTCAGTGAAACAGATAATGAAAAATATCATAAAAAGCTAGAATTATACAATATATGTAAAATTTTAAGGAGAAGATGTACTGTTGCCACGCATCTCAATGCTTCCGACAGATATGCTATTCGAATTAATACGTTTTCAGTTTTCGATCCTACACACATTTGCAATGCCATAAAAAAGCACAGGGACCATTTTATTCCTTATTCAATAAACATATAAGGTTGGTTTGAATTATATAACAAAACTTTAATTTTATTTCTGTACTAACATTGTTGTATTTATCCAATTACATAAAAAGGAAGTCGAAATTTTTCTCTCAACCACTGACTTTATATACTAAACCGTACGTATATAATACTATTATACCATTCATTGAGTATATAGTCTAATAAATAATATGATTTTTTACACGTAATAAGGCCTTTTATAAGAGAATAAGAATCTTCACACAAAGAGATGGTTTTAATAAAAAAATGACAATTCGAATGTCTTACTTTGAAAAGGTTCTAACTGCTCTTTACCCTGTTTTGAGATATGAGCGTTTGATGTTTCGATTGATCATACTATTTAATTTTAAATTCGTTTGTAACAATGAGCAACTAAAAATGTTTCAAATTACTTATTTTCAGCATATTTTTTCACAACTCAAGCTTTTGTTTTATGATGATAATCTTAGATTTTTTATATATAAATTTAGTAAAAAAAGTGTGCAGATGAACTTCTAAATTCTACTTACTGCATTATTCAATTACATCTGATTCTAAAGTAATCATATATGCATGAATACGGTTGATATAAACTTTTCCAACCAAAATGTCAGTTAGAACCTAACGATTTGTCATTTTGTTTTACCAGTTGCTAAGAAATCGTTGCTTCAATATACAATGCGCAGTCATATATCGAAAAAGAGTATCAATTGAATGAATGATACGAAACTAGGAAAGGACCAGAAGTTAGTTAATCACTCACACCACGTGCCCCACTTTTGTAGGATCGGAAAGGAGGGAAGGCATTTTAAGCAACACAAATATCCACTGCCTTCAAACAAAATCGAATTATCGATTGAAAAAATCTGCTCGTACCGGGTATCAAGCCCCGGGCGGTCTGTCACGGAAGACAAAGACGTATACCGCTGCACCACGGAGCCAGAAATGGAAAAAGGTGGAGAAAAGCTTTAAGCTCTGTCTTTAAAAATGCATGACACGTATATTTGGTAGTATTTTCTATCTTATAAATAATTGGAAAGTAATTTTAGTTTTATATTAAGTAGAGTATGAGTAAAATGTCAGATAGAACCTTTTCAAAGTAAGATAACGAGTTTTTATCTCCGCAAATGCTGCGATATAATTTTTCCATTCATGAAAATATAATTACAAGGCTACATCAATTTTCTCATAGAATCAGCAGCCATTCATAAAATGACATTAAAAAATCAATTATTAATACTGTCAGCTGAGTGGCTTTGGAGTGGACATCAATGTAATGCTATAATCGTTCAAATTTTAAACCCTTCTTCACGAATTGACATTAAGGGGGTATTCTGGTCTAGGATTCTGAAAAAAGTTTTTTGCTTATTTTCAAAGTTCAAACTGATACCGTCCTATATGGTGGGTCATCAGAACTCTCTCGAACGATCTATTTTTCACCTCTGTTTATGAGTTTAAGTTGATATATGAAAGTAAACTCATTCTAATAATACTCTATATTGAAATCTATAGCGATTCAATATAGAGTAATTTCAAATTTTGTAAAAGAGACATTTAAGCGCAAGGTTTCCAAGTCGGAGCAGGAGCCGACGTCTCGCTCTAAATTTATCTAATTCTTTCACGCCGAGAAGAAACATTGAGATACGACGTTTCAGGCAGGTTCGATGGACCCGACGTCTGGATCATCGAACTTTTTAACGGTTTTGCTACGTTACGAGGTATTTCAGGCAGAGTTCGATGGACCATAAAAATGGATCATAATGGGCATTTACGAACGGTTTTTACGTTATGATGACATTTAGTGGGGCAATCTCCGCTTAACACGGATGATAATGGGCATATAAGAACCGCTTTTTTACGTAATTATTCAGCTAAAGATTGGCGACCCTTGAGTTCCATATAAGCCTTACGAGCTGGTTGAGGAAAAGTGTAAGCCCTGGAAAGTAAATTTCAAGCTCCTTCGTAATTATTATAGTTGTGTTTTGCCTTGTATTTAAAATCTGTGTGTGTAATGTGTAATTATTTTTATATTTTAAAATCTGTATATAACTTTTGTATTTAAAACTAAATAAATTGTGTGTGTGCTAATCGTACTTGTTTAACGCTTTTAGATCGTGTTCAATTAAGAGCATCCTGTTTCTCATACTCCGATCCCTAAATTCCTCTTCAAGAGTGTCGGACCGGAGGTTCCCTCTCATTTAACGAGAGAGCCGAGATCAAGGTCTTCTCAAAACCTTTAGAAATATGTCGTTTCAGAGTTTTTTTTTCTAAATTCCAATCATTGTTAGAGATAAAGCTACTTTAATGACGTAGACTCCAACCAATCTGGGCGGTTTTTAGCTTTGCTCGAAACATTAAGCACGTTTTTCTCGAAAAATAAATCTTAATTAAGATTTTTTTAAAAATGGTTGCCATGATATTTCAAGTTCTACACAATCATCAATTTAGATGAAATTTGGTGTGAACCATATTTATACATTATTTTATAGTATTTACTTGGAATATAAAAAAAACAATTTAAACTATTTTTAAAAAAATTGAAAAAATAGACTTTTTCAAACATTTTGCAAAAAAATATTTTTTTTAATCAATTCTAGTATAAACCAAAATTGCATTTTTACTCATTAAGAATGTCAGTTGGGATCATGGCAACCAGGGCGCGCCATTTTTTTCAGACCCCCAATTTAACAGTCTGTAACCTTTTAGATTTTTAGTGTATATTCATTTAATATTACAAAATATCTGGTAATCAAATGGATAGTTAAAAATGAAATTCCTTTTTTTACATTGCATTTCAAAATACCCCTAAAATATGTACCTCTAGGTCAGAACACCCCCTTAAGGGTTTGGGTTTGCCTATTGTCAGCTTACAGCATTTTATATAACGGATCAGTTTGAACGGACAAAACATGGTTATTCGTGGCTATAAATCAAAAACGTAGGTAATTAAGTTGAGTAATATTTCAAACCCTTAATCAAGGAGATAAATTTATGGATATATGAATAAATAATCTGAATTCACAATTTGTTTTCAATAATTCGCTCTCGATCTGGTTAATGTAGATTTTGAACCATTTTAACAGAATGATTTTAACTGCGGAGCATATGTACTCTTTTTGAAAATAATAGTTTAGGGATAGAATGGATATGAATAGGACAAGACTAATGGTTGAGTTATCCGCTTTCACTGCGCGGAAAGAAAATTTTAAACAACACAGCCATGTCTCCGATCAGAAATCAATAATTAGATTGAAAAATGAGTATCCGGGGACTCAAACTCTTAAGCAATTGAAGACAACTACTTTGACACTCGACCACAAGCCCGAGTATGCCAAAATATATATTTTATATACACACTGATCTCAGGATCAAATATTGTATGTGAAATATATCGAAAAACAACAATCGAAATATGGAAAATGTGTACACAGAGATTTGACCACATAGTTACATATGTAAGATCACTACTCTAAAGTTTCGTTAACCCTCGAAAGACGGTCCCTTGAAAAATAAATTGTAATCCGAAGGGGGATTAAAAAATACCCCAGTGTTATGGCTTTATTGGCATAGATTGCATTAAAAAATATAAATATTATGCTTTAATGTATCTTCGTAGATCGTTTTAGAAATATATATAATATTTATATATATAAAAATCGATAGTTTTCCTAAAATTATTCGTAGTTTAAGTTGTGCCAGAACGGACAAGCAGATCTTATTAATGATCGCGTTATCAAAACTGTTTGCGCTAGCGCTTATCTACGTATTTTAATGTAAAATGCATCCATTTGATTTGAAACGTACGTTTGAGATAAAATAACGTTAGTTTAATCGCGTATGGGCAGTGAAGTTTAAATCCTTGCAATTTATAGCGACAATATAAATGGTTTCCAGCCAATAATAATCGAACTTATACTTTGTTATTTAACTGCAACGAAACTAGACGGTCAAAATCATATTTTTTTACTGCGAAATGTGTTAAAAGCAATGATTTAAGAATACCAACAGTTTACACATTTTATCACTGATATTAAGATAGATATTTAGATAAAGTGGCAGTGGTGGTGAACTGTCTTACCCACTAGTAGTAAAATGTTAACATTACGCTTTTTGTAATGAGTGTTTTATAATCATCATTTGACACAGTGAAAAAACTAATCCATTATTAATGTACTTTAAAAGCTTGGCACATTTTTTCATTTTTATTATTGTGATTTTAGAACTGTTACAAAACTGGAAATACTGAAGTTATTTTTATTCTCACCTTAACTGCCATGTTAACGTCTGTTGAAAAATATCGGATATCTTTATGGCTTCAACAAAGATTCTACGAATTATATTACAAATACGTTAACTGCGATTTACAGCTCGCGCCAAGGATTGTTTCCAAGAGATTTGCTTTCGGAAAGGGCGATTTATTCCGTTTTGATATAAAAAAAAGGAAAAAAAAATGATTTGGAATGGTTGTATGTGTTGCCACTGTTATAATACCTTTTTTTCCTTTTCATTTATGATATTACATAAAACATTAGCACGAACAACAGAAGTAAAGCTGTTTATTTTTGCTGCCTTTAACTGGCAACGATACGCTTTGAATTTATTTAACACTAGGATGAGATAATAATTTGTAAATTTATTAGTTTTTCTGTACTATCCTTAGAAATTTAATCTGAAAAAGGAAATGTTTTTCACTAACCATCATAAATTGCAAAGAATACTTCTGTGAATATTTACGACAAATTATAGTAAAAAAAAATGTTTTGATCTAATTGGGAGATTTGGAAAAATATTTTTAAGCTTAATTATTCGATTTGAAATATAAGTGTTCGGAAAAACGTGTTGATTGCTAATCTGACTTAATTTTCATCACACGATTTCGTCGTTAATTAAATAATTCAACTTTTCTTTTAATTTTTTCTTGGATGCAATATCAAACAGTTTTATCGTTAAAACTGAATGGAAATGTGAATCGTATGGTATCAAAAATTGACTTTTCGAAAAAATACGAAAAACGTTTTGTTGGCTTTTTTGAGTTTCATTTTATATTTTTCAATTTATAAAAACAACCCATCAAGGACTGAAACTTTAAATTTGTATGAGCGGCCATGTTGAAACATCACTTCGGATAACTGCGTGATTGATCGAAAGTATGATTGACCAAACCGTTCTACTTTTGTTTCCAAAGTCGTGAACCGTTCTCATTTTGATACCAGCCATCATTTTCTTTAACGTTTTCATACCACATTTACATGATTTTGTACAAGAATTTTATTGCTAGCCATACACTATGTTCCAAAGAATAATTTGAAAGTATTTAAATTTAAAAAAAATTAAAAAGAAAAAAAAAAGAAAGTATTTGGCATAACAGCTTACGCCAATGCGCCAAATATTCTCAATTGTGAAAGTCATACGAGATTAACTCGATGATAAATAATGAATCAGTTGTGCACAAAATCAACGATAAATAACATACACCCAGCCCAAGATCTCTTTTTTCAATTGAAAAAATCTAACCTTGCCGAGAATTGAACTCGGGTCCCCTGATCGCTAGAACAAAGCTCTTGCCACTAGACCACAGGGACCGACAAGTTATTCAGTTTCTAAAAATATGGAACAGTTCTACTTTAAATAAAACATTTTTAGAACATTTTCACATAAAATTTATTGGATCAGGACCGGTTTCGCTAATGGCGAGCATTTTCAACTGATCAATTGACAATGCTCATAGATCAGTTGACAATGCTCGCCATGAGCGAAATCGGTCTTGATCCAATAAATTGAAGTGGAAAAAGTACTAAAAGTGTTTTATTATTTTTATTATAATGCCATTTTACCAAGTATTGACAGTGAACACCTTAAAATTCCTAATTTTAATACTATACGACTCAAATAAGTATTTGGCAAAGCGTATTGATTGCTAATCAGCGTTTATTTGTATCACACCATTTCGTCCTTAATTAAATTAATCAAATTTTCTTTTAATCGGTCACTTGGTATATAAGATTTTCTTTCATTTCCAATTAAACAGCCTATTTGTTAAAACTGAACGGAAATATATTATTTTCCGTTTTTATTCAGAGAATTATTGTTTGTTGGAAAACACTACAATTTATGCTTTGTGGTAACCACTCGCTGTTTCAAAACTATCGTTATAATATTTTGTGAATTCTCTCATTCCACAAAATCCATTTTGTACCAAACAATGATAATAAACCTAACGCATTTTCTATCTATATCTACACAATTTATTTTCACATACAATTTGAAATAGCGGGTGAGAATTATCAAACATATAATATTTTTTTTGTTATGAAATTATGATAACATAAAAAAATATATAAAAGTATGTAGCTCTACGAAAACTCATCAATTTCGTTTGAGTATACTTATATGAATAAATACTTAATACGGTAAGAAAAATAACAATTTAAGAACTAGTTCTGACGAAGGCGTAAGCCGAAATAGCTATCAACAAATATATAAAATTTATGTAGAACTAAAATACATTGTTATTTTTCTTACCGTATTATAATGGAGTTCTACCAAGTAAATGCCTACTCAATCAATAAATAAATACTTAACCTGATTTCAATGAAATTTTAACGTGCTAATTCTTATTTATTTTCAATGGTCAATACTCAACACCGATTTACATTTTAGTAACTAACGGTTATTGATATTTTGATCACTTTAAGGTGTTCACTGTCAATACTTGGTGGAATGGCATTATAATTTTTTTAATACTTTTTCCATAATAAAACAGTTTTAATACTTTTTCCGCATAACATTTATTGGATCAGGACTGGTTTCGCTCATGGAGAACATTGTCAACTGATGTCAATTAGATCAGTTGACATTGACTATAGATAGCAAAAAGCAAAATCTATTTTGCTTCAATTCTTATCATTGAAAAAATCAAAATTAAATTGTAGTTTTATGAAGTGTGGTATTTCTTAGATCCACTTCAATATATTGCATAGTTTTTCTTATATAATTACTCATTTGAATTTAAATACGTCACCTTATTGAAACTTATAATTTTTTGAGGAATCGTGAGCATGAGTTGTTTGTTCTTCCAAGGGGTAGAACCAGTCTGCCAATGGGAATGCCTCTGGGAAGAGCTTTAAACAATTTTAAACGGCATTGCTTCGGATGTCGACATATTTCATATTGACGTGAGTGAGTTCAGGCGAATACTATATTTTATGAATAAAAGTTGATTTTGTCAGAACTCACTCGGTTGACATCTTTGAAAATTTCTAATATGATTTTATAAATTTTTTTCTCTGTTTTTATGACTACAATGTTTTCATCTTGTTTTTAATTAATTAATGATTAATATTATGTATTTACATGTATGTATATATATATAAATACATACACGTATTTATATTTGTCAAATACATGGCGCATTGGCATCAGCTGTAATGCCATGATTTGCTTTTTCTTAAATAAATAAATAAATAATAAATAATAAAATAAATCTTCAAAAACATCACTAAGGATAACTCTGTGATTTGTCGAAAGTATAATTGACCTAACCGTTCTACTTTTCTTTCCAAAGTCGTGAACCGTTCTGATTTTGATACAAACCATCAATTTCTTTTATGTTTTTATACCCGAAGAATAATTTGACAGCATTAGTTCAATTTCTAAAAATATGGGATAGTCCTACTTTTAAAATTATAAGACTCAAATAAGTATTCCGCGATGCGTATTGATTGCTAATTAGCCTTTAATTTTATCACACGATTTGGTCCTTAATTAAATTAATCAATTTTTCTTTTAATCGATCACTTAAGATTTTCTTTCATTTCCAATCAAACAGCCTAATAAGAAGTGTGGTATTTCTTAGAGCCACTACAATATATTGCATAGTTTTTCTGATATAATTACTCATTTTAATACGTCACGGCTTTATTCATCAATTCAATGTATTTTGTCTCAATTTAAATCACTTAATAATACAAACATTTAACATTAGCTTCTATTCAAAAATTTATCAATTATATAAGGTTTATTCGTGTCTAATTTAGGACGAGTGCTTGTAAATGGAGCACGCTTATTATTTAGACAATATAATTCAATTAGGTAAAATTTAATTTACTTATTGAAGCTTCAAGCCTTACCTTAAAGACACCAGATGGAAGCCTTTATGATTAATCAGTGGTTAATGAATTCGTGAATACATGTATTCATAAATTTTCTGTTGGTGTCGTCTAAATAAAGGCCTCAGTGGGTGGGTGTGTCATTTTATGTATTGATTTTTAATGAACTTCAATTATTATTGCTTTTATGTCATTCACACATATTTGACACCATTAAACATATCAGTTTGCTCATTGAACTGATATCATAAAAACACTAAGAAAAACGGGGATGAAGCTTAATCATTTTACTTAATTATAATGTATACCATAATTTTATACGCAATTTAATTTAACACTTATAAACTTGTTTTAAATGAAGAAAATCTTTTCACCATTACAATTTGTCTTCTTTTTCTAAAACCAATTGATTTTTAAATATAATTGAATCGACCAATATTATAGTTGAATTTCCGTCCACGATCATACAAATAAGGCATCACTCTTTGAATTTTTAAAGTATGATAATGTTCTAAGAATAAATATTATAAACAGAATTATCAAATCCAATAAATAGATTCTTACTTCGTTTTAAAAATTTAAATTAATAAAGTATTATTTCTACAAAATTAAAAAAAAATCAAAGTGCGTTGCCATTTTAATTTATTCATAATCAATAACTTTACTTTAACGTTTTTTACGGATATGTTAACCCTATAAATCCTTTAATAGTTTGTAAAAAATAATGAAATATTTGGATCGATAATGCTATTTTTAAAAGTAGTTTTTTTCTGATAAAAAATTCAAATACGTACCTTTGAGTCGAAACATATTTTTTTATATTTAGGAATCATAACTATTTCACAAAACGTTACGACTTGATATCTAACATTATGTAGTAAAGGGTTAAATAAAATATAATATATAAATAAAAAATGTAATTTCTAATTTCCTACTTTAAAAACTGATAAACTATTATTATGTTTCATATTTTTTGTGAAATTTCGCAATTCTGATGAAAAGTCAAATAGAAATTGAAAAAAAAAAATGCTTTAAGTGGATTTTCAATATGTCAAAAAATTTCAATTAACTTACCTTTAAAATTCCTGCAATGATGATTATTTTCCTTTAAAATGAACGTATGTAGTAGTCGCTTACGTTGTAAATATTTGATAACTTTTATTTAAAAAAAATCGTTATAAATATTTTTAATTCAGAAAATTTTATGATCGTTAAAAATATTTAAAATCACGTTTAGTTCATTCTTGTTTTCCACTTTTTTCTATGTACAATAAAAACCGTTTAATTTAATTACAGTTTTTTCATTTAATAGTCACTATTATAATTAATGTCACAATAATCTAATATGTATTGGTAATAAATCTATACACTAAAAATGAATAAATAATTGATTTATGTAAAAAAAACTGAATAAACAATGTTTGAGAAAACTTTTTTTTTTTTTGAATAAAATAAACTTATGAAACTCACATTACACTATTTAATTAATTTTGCGTTTTAGTTTTAAAACTTTCACTTTGTAATTGTTATTATTTAATCCCAAACCACAAAAGTGTTTAAAATTTACTGAGGCCAACACTCAGTACCGGTTGTAATTAACAAGGTGATGTATGTAATTAGCCATGCACTTGAATGCAAGTTGCACCTCTACGGCTCTACGGCTCTACGTAGCAGCGTGCCGAGGTTAAGCGAACAAGTGCCGGCTGACTAGTGCTCCAAGTCAGCGTAGACCCGGCGTAGACCTGACGTAGAGGAACCGTAAGCGAACGTAAAGGCAGAGTAGGATAGCGCTAGTGAACAATTTTGTTGGATGCTGCATTAATTCTCCTTACCAAGCAACAATATTTAGTATTATAGGTTAAGGAATTATCATTAAATTGATGTATGGTTAGCTATTTAAATCCCTGCATAAAATAAGAATAAATATTGTTTATTTAATATCAATAATTAGTTATTTTTAGGCACATGATTAGTAAAAGTTCAGTGTCTAAGGTTATACAAAATAACATAATTTTCTTAAACATATTTTTCATTCATTTATTTTTTGCATTGCTATAAATATGCTAGGAAAATCATTTATAAAAAACAGTTTATGCAACGATTTTTTAATTAAAACAGAAGTTAAAAAAAATTCCGTATTTAAAATGAATTATTATAATTATTTTAACATTCATAGTTCGGAAAAAAACATTGATAATAGTATTCTTATATTAATTATACATGTTAAAATATTTTTTATTCCGTATTCATAAATTAAATATAAAATTATTTTTCTTAAATCGATTTTTTTAACCACATCCGCTCCCAACTTGGAGCATATGGACTCCAAGTGGAGTTTATCTCAACGTGTGTTTTATTTACGAGAACTGCATGTTACTCAGTTGCTCAACCTCTCTTTTTCAAAGAGAGTAGGGATGGAAAGGATTGGATTGATGGCTGTATATATATTGTTATACATATACGAACAACAGTATTCAACAACAACGTTGTGCATCACTCCATAAAAACGGCGGGAGAAGGGAGAGGTCCCGGTATCCAAAATGCTCGTCCCGGCTGCTCTTCGGCCTGCTACGCCGTTGAGTGAGAGAGACAGCTACGGCGTAGACATCGTCTAGCGTAGCTACGTCCTGCTTCCACTCAACACGAGGCCTCCGCCAGTTTGCAGGGGTGTTATTAAATTAATTTTGTTTCCGAAAATTTCAGATAATCAAAGTTACTATTTTTTTCTTTTCTGATTCCGGTAAAAGAATAAATATTTTTTTCAGGATAAAAAATTTAATTTTATCTTATCAATAAAAGTTAGATGAAGAAATAAATTGTAATACAGTTGTATTTCGTTTTGTGTGTTTGAATGTATATTTATAAATTTTATATCTTTGTTAATTCAAGAATTTTCTGTTTCTAATAAATACGTCAGAAAAATTTATGAGCCATCTTTTTAGACTAAGAAAGCAATAAAGAATAAAATTTGGATTGTATTGTATTTTAATATTTGTGGCATTAATACAATTGTTTTGGGTTGCTATGCCACTGACCAACCACAATGCTTTTTTCTGCCTACTGTTACTTTCTGAACTCTGCTTGGTAAATTAAAGAATATTGCACCTCTTGCTTCATTGGCTGACTTCAAAAGACGTAAAATTATTATAATCTGTTGGCATCGTCTGCTAATCTCACATGAATTATGCATATAAATGGGAGATCAGTGCACTATTGCACCATTTCAAAAACCAAACTGCCAAAAGTTTTGATCACATTGTTTCAGTGGTTTTCAAACTATATGCGATTACGACTGACTTAAAAAAATGTTTTTAATAACACAAACTTGATTTTTTTCTCTGTTTTGCAGCCGCTGCATTATTTTGTATTGTAAAAAAATGAATAGAAGAAGATTTAAGTACAAGTAAGATTTCTTTTTAACAATGAATCATTTATTTTTGTACTTATTCAGCATATTATAAAACTTGGTTTTGTTCATCATGTGTAACATTAAGTGAAATAAAATTGTGTATTTGGGACAAAAGAAAATATGGTTTTTCTTAAAAAGTAAATTTTCATTCAATATCAATCAAAATATTTTCCACCGTACTCTTTTCAAATACAAAAAATGCTAAAAAGATTTTTCGTTAAACTGTCAGTTTAAGTATATCCGTACACTTGAAATAAATGAAGATGCCGAAATATGAAACCGGGGTCTTTAATAACAAAACTCATGGAAAAGTACAAAAATCAAACAATTCAAAATTAATACCATATTTTATTTTTTTTGTCGCTTAATCCTAGGATTTGTTAAATATACCAATAAAGAATAATTGGCTTAATGATTCGATTTGATAATCGTAAACCATTTTTCTCTATCCACCAAAACAAATAGGTATTAATGAACTATATGAAATCCAAATCTCAACCACAAACAACTCTGAAGAGTTCGTTTAAAAAAAAAGCTTTCAGTTTTTAACTTTAACTAGCAAAGCTTGATATATATTTCCATAGTGATTAAATGAATATATTATATGTACTGTCAAATTTTAATGTAGAATTTTCGTTTTGTATAAACAGTTACATATATCATAAAAACAGTTCTTTCGATATTGAAATTCCGTCAAGCGAAATCATTTCTCAGTCTAAATTCTTAATTATTAAATATTTTTTTTTTAAAAAAGCTTGAAATAACGCACGGTCAAATTCACATCGTTATATTTACCGGGAGAGTATAGTAT
This sequence comes from Himalopsyche kuldschensis, assembly GCA_028554975.1. Taxonomy (NCBI): domain Eukaryota; kingdom Metazoa; phylum Arthropoda; class Insecta; order Trichoptera; family Rhyacophilidae; genus Himalopsyche; species Himalopsyche kuldschensis. The sequence goes on from JAHFWI010000005.1 coordinate 9,142,729, forward strand.
ACGCCTCCAAATCTCTCCTGCCCCACGAGCAGGTGTACACCGCCCCCCCCTGTCTACGTCACACTCACCTGTGAAACCTGTGGATAGAGATGGGGTGGGAGGAAAAACATCCGTTGCAAGTGAGAATCGCATCCCGTCTTTTGATGGACTCCCTTGCTATGGGGAGACCGTGTATAAATTCACTACAGCATTTTCTTCCCGTTTTAATTGGAAAATTTGTCATATTTATATTGGATTGACATTTAATTATGAGAAGTTCATTATAAAGAGTTAAAAATATATATTATATAACATTTTTTTTATATTGTTAAATATACCACGATTAAAAGCATTTATTGCCAATTCGATTATATCTTAATATCAAATAAGAAAAGAAAAAAAAATGTACTAATCAGGACCGTTTGCGATCATCGCAAGCAATATCAACTAGACACTTTTCTTTGAATAGGTTCTAACTGTTCTTAACATTGTTTTGAGATAGGAGCGTTTGAAGTTTCGATTGATTAAAATTCACTTGTAACAATTAGCAATTAAAAATGTCTCAAATTAGCTATTTAAAGCAAATTGTTTCACAACTCTTGCTGAGAAATAATGATCATAAAGATTTGATGATGGAAATAATAATGATGATATTGGAACTCAAAGTCAAATAAATTTTGTTAAAAAAGTGTACAGCTGCAGTGTTACTTTGGAATTTTGTTAACTCCGTTATTCAATCATAGATAATTCTTATTCATATATATGATAGAATGCGGTAAATACAAGCTTTTCCAACCAAAAGATCATTTCTAGGCAAAAATGTCAATTAGGACCTTTTCAAAATAAGGTAACGATGACTGATAATGATATGTACCAAAAGTGTGCTATTATTTTTATCATATTTAAATCGTTTGAATTTTGTACTTTTTCTTGAATTGTGTCGCTTTTAGAACTCATAGAAAAGTAAAAAATCAACTGACTTCAATTTGATATCAAAATTCTACTCAGAACCGTCAATCAAAATCCTAAATTCGAGGGTTTTTTTATGCAAGAGTTACGGTATAAAAAAAAACAAACATAACCGTAAATTTTTAAAATGCCAAATAGGCAGTAAATCTTTGAAAAAAATATTTTTTATGTTACTATGCACAGATCAAAATCTTTCGAAAACATTTCATGCCTGAAATTTTTATCTATCTGGCTAAGATATTAATCAACGAAATACTTAGTCAGATTCTAAATGTTACTTAAGATGATTAGACAAAGCACTTAAATCTGCACAATATTTATGAATATAAATTTAATTTAGAAAAATTATTCAGGTCCTAAGAAATTATTTACTTTATACAAAATTAACTTTTTACTGCTGCTCGTAAAAACAGCGTCAGTGATGCTTCATTTGCAGTATTAGAGCTAAAGCTTTGCTTACTCCACAGTCCACACGTCTTAAAAGTTTTTCATTAAAAATATTCACAAATATTTAAATGCTAGCACGATTGTTATTTTGAGATGCAACTGTTTCTGCTTCATAACCAAACAAACTTCTTATTAGTGGCGACCCATCATAATAATATAAGGGAGTGCATAAAAACCTATTTATGCAATAAACCCATGTTTCTATCAGTTTCAAATGGGATGGACTAAACCCGAATTAAACGTAGCAATATATATTTTTATTGATTGTGTAGGCATTTACTTGGTAGAACTCCATTATAATACGGAAAGAAAAATAACAATGTATTTTAGTTCTACATAAATTATTTTATATATTTGTTGATAGCTATTTCGGCTTACGCCTTCGTCAGAACTATAGTTCTACATCTTATATACATTCTTATAACTAAAATACATTGTTATTTTTCTTTCCGTAATATATATTTTTCTTTAAAGGTGTTAGCTGTCGAAAAGAATTATTTAGTTAATAGTGCTCGCTTTTAGAAAAACCGGTCCTGATCTTTATCAGAAGTATGTATATGCGACACTTTAGTGAATATTAATACATGCATTTGGCAACGCTCTTCATAATTCGGCAATCTTTCTCACCATCGATCGAACCAAACATATTCGTACAAAGTCTGCGTGTGGCGTGGTAAATATTGATGTGACTTAAAAAAAAAATTTTTTCTGCGTTCTGTTTCAACTCAGAGCTTTACCATTACAGAATCATCGGCTGAAGTCGAAACACGTTTTAATAATAGATATTGAAACATTCCGCTCAAAATGTGTGAATAATCGTTTCTTTCAATATTTGTATGGTTATTCGCAAGGAATTTCAAATGACTAAATTGATTTATGTATTTTAGTTTTTTTTAAATTGCGTTAATATAAATGGGGGATCATTGCACTATCGCACCATTAGAAGAACCGAATTCTTTTTTAAATTGGTTATAATATACGGATCTGGCGAGGAAGCATATAAGTAAGATCACGCACCCTTATGTTTGATTTTTAAGGCTTGAATAATGTTGTGAGGAACTGTTAAAACATCCCAGACAAAAAATTGTTTTGTTAAAAAACCCATAAATCTATTCAATAATTTTCGTCTAATTGATTTCATTATTGGAATGTTTCAATTGAAACATTTCAAATATCCAAGCAACCGGAAACAAATTGATACATTCATTGACATAATAAATGTATATTTACGTACATGCACTACGTATTCATGTATTCCAACCCTTAAATGGCGGTTGGAATAATTTATTGTAGGTCGTTACTATTTAACAATACCAACGGTTGGCGCGTACTAAAGATGCCTATGTAACATGTCAAATGGGTCTGCCTCTTTTTCCAATCAATAAATTAAAATTAATTGAAAAGCTTTTTTTGATTTATATTATTCAAAAATATTGATATGGCTAGTAGAAACTCTAATTCGAGTATCGAATACTCGAGTATTTTTTTAAATACTCGAGTAATACTCTTAATTTGAGACGTTTAATTCTCTACTATTTTTAAAACACATATTTTATAAATTGCCCTAGCGATCAGGTGGGCCCGGGTTCAAGTACCGGCAAGGTCGGATTTTTTCAATTGAAAAAGAGATCTTGGGTGTATGTAATTTTTCGTCGAATTGTTCTCGACTGATTCATTATTTATCATCTTTTTTATCTCGTACGACTTTCACAATTAAAAATATTTGGCGCATTGGCATTAGCCAAATATTTCATTTAAATTTAAGTAGTTGAAATGCCAAGTCATTGGAGTCTCTAATGGATAGTGAAAGGGTATACTAAATGTATTCTCAACTCGCAACGAGATCAGTGGTCATATTTGGCTCAACGCAAATGTCGAATAAGCACTGTACCTATATGCAATTAAAAAAAGCTTGGCTTGCCTGTAAAAGACAGTTACGGTTTGTCCGACTTAAAATGAATACAAATTTAGAATACTGTGTATTTTTTTTTTAAAATATTATTGGTTTATATGGAAACCGGAAACGGAAGAAAAAAAACTGCCATTTTGGAGCGATTCCTTGAATGATTAAATCATAGGTTTTCAAACATTTTCAGGTAGCGACCCCTGTTTATAAAGACCATATGACAACGAAAATGCATTAAAGTGAATATATTTTTTTGCTGACTCAATAAATTGGCGACGCTACAGAATACCCATCGTGACCCATAGGTTTCGAACCCGTGGATTAAATACTAGCAATGTCATCTTTGGATAAATTTCAATAATAAAATACCAGCATCGATTATCATTAAAAAAAGAGCCCAAGTGTAATTAAAAACACTACGCAATTAATTTAATGGATTTGATTTTAAATGCAAAACCAATTTGGTTTGTGGATCGAAACGAAGGCAAGACGCGAAATAAGTTCAAATAAACTCCAGAAAGGATTCTGAGCTAATTGATACTTGATAAAATCAAAACCAGGGTAAAACATGCGTTTACGCGCTGGGCGTCACCAAAGTGGGCACTTAATATTTGGAGAATGGGTTGTAGCTAGAGACTATCTCAACTACTCGAGTATCGAGTAGTCAAATTTAAAAATACTCGAGTAGTACCATTATACCAATACCAAAATATTTCCGGTCCGTGGCGCAGTGTCAACGTTGATGGCTTGCGTGCTGGACCGCCCGGGTTCGATTCCCGGTATCGGAGTGGATTTTTTCAGTCGATAAATCTGTTCAAAAGCATGGGTGTTTGTGTTGTTGAAAATCTATTCCCACCTTTCCTAACCCAAAGAGTGACACATAGCGAAAGCGGTAAGCGGTCTGAGTCCTCGTATCCTTTCCATTCTCAACTCTCTTCTGTAAAAAGAGAGTTTGAGCCACTGAGTAACTAGCAGTTTTCGTAGAAAATATGGTTAAAAAAAGCGTAGATAATTGATTTTGCCACAACTGCATTCATATTCTGCAAATTAAAAGTTTATTTTTCAATATTTAATTTTGTCTCTTGTCAGCATGCAGACATGTCTATGATAAAATAAGTCAGCAGGACCCAAAGCAAAAGTAAGAAAAGAAATTCTCACACAGCATTGTCAACGGTAAAACCATTTAAAAAAATAAATGTTACATGACAGTAAAATCCACGCGTAATACTCCGTTATACGCAACGCTTAAAAAATATATTTACATATTTTTAAAATAAGTAAAGAAAATTCGGAAATAAGTCTTCATTTATAAATAACGACTAATAATCGAGTAATTAAGGATTTCGACTGAGGGTGCTCAGCAGTGACGGCTGGTGACGGGGTGCTGGGGGTGCAAAAGGAAGATTCAACTATTTTTCCGTACTACTGAAGAGAAACAGTTGGTATTGCGAACATCTGAATTGAAAGTCCATGACATAGAAGTGTTTTAAAATCCAATGAATAGGAAAGAACTCTTGCAAAAATGGTTGAATCTTCCATTGCACCCCCCAACACCCCGTCACCAGCCGTCACTGGGTGCTTGATTGAATTGCAATCAATGATTCAATTTTCGCTAATTTACATTTTAATAGATATTAAACTTCGTGATCTACTTTATTTTTGTATATAAACGATACAAACTGTTTACTACGCGTCAGTTCAAGTACATCCATGCATTTTAAATGCCTGAAGATTCCGAAAGGCGAAACCCGGGTCGTTAGCGACAAAACTCATGGAAAAGTACAAAAATCAAACAATTCAAATTTAATAATCGAGTACTTGAAAAATGAGTATACTCGAGTATCAAGTATTCGATTCTCGAATTGGTGGCTCTAGTTGTAGCGACGCTGGCAAAGGCGGTAGGGGATGTTTACAGAGACACCGTCGGCAAAAAGCTCTGTACTGCTAGACAGTGGTTTGGAACTTCAGTTAATTAAAAAACAACATCGCAAAAAAGCTCTCTCTACCCGTTTACGAAAATATTCTTCACTTGTTTGTATTTTTTACACCAAAGTGCTCGGAAGCCTTGAGTAATAACTATTGTATAGACAATATTGTTTATTGAAAAAATACAATACATGGAATTACAGCTGCCAATGTAAATTATATTAATTGAGTCACCAGTCGCAAGGGCTGTTTGACTGACGAATGCAGCCTGTTGAGTTGGACATCTTCAGCTGTGTACTCGGTGGCTTTTTTTATATGTTTTTTTTTGTCTTTAAGATGCTTATGTTTAATATTGTGTTAAATGTAATTTTAGATATTTTTTTACTTATGAAATGCATGGCGCATTGGTGTTAGCTGTAATGCCATGTATTGTACTTTCCTTTTTTCTATAAAAAAAATGTTAATACTTATTCGACAGTTCTTATATATTCCTTTTTTCCTTTACGCACTACAGTGCACGGTTAGAAGTTCAGTCCAGTGCAGCTCTGTATCGGGTCAAGTAAATGAGGAGAATAAATCCGTTTCTTCATTTGATTCGCGCAGCGTTATGGAAAGCCGGCCGTGTGTAACGGCTGCATACACAGCAGGGACAACCAACTTGTACACCCAAATATTATTATTCCACAATTAATTTATTAGTAAAGGGTCTTTTTATAAGGACGCTTAGTTTTGAAATGTAAATAAAACAAGTTGTTTGTGAGATTTCGACTAAATTTTAATTTCATTTGTAAGTATATTTTACGGCATTAAATATGGAATATAGCATCAAATGTCTGCCAATATCCATTCATTATAAAATGGGCCATGTCGTTAAAGTTGACTTTTTTGACAAATTTGGGTAAACTTCCAACTGCTCCAGAACCCAATCAGGCGTTGTCTGTGGTCGTTTACCTGAAGTTCCTTGGTTAGTTGGATTTTATATGGGTGCAGACATAAGGCCCGATTCAAAATTCGCCAAGTTGAAGTCGCAGAAAAGCCAAGTTCTTGTGAACAACGAGAAATAAGCTGCCTTGGGTTTTCCTGTACACTTTCACACACAGCAGCAATTTTTTCACCAGATATTGTATTTTGAAGACGTACAGGTAGGTGTTGGCCGATTATTTACCAAACTGGTAGACTCAAATTTGGCCACTAAACAATGAATAATCTACCCAGCAGGACAAAGTAACATATTTTGAGCGTCCCTATTGAAATACCCTTTATTAGAACTGGTTTCGCTCATCGCGAGCATTTTCAGCTGATATCAATATATATCAACAATTATGAAGCACTTGAAATGCATGAATATGGCGAAAGGTCGTTGGAAACCAAGTTAGAATTAGTAGAAGCTCAAATTAGATATTGAAGTTCAATCAAGCGCATTCAGTTGAAATTCTAAATTATAGTGACAATTGAATTGATATTTACCCTATGGTTGGTCTTAATAAAAACATAAAATAGCTTGTCATACTAAATAAATTCAATTTATTGTCCATTCATAAGAGGTACAAAATTAATTATGGCCATTTTTGCATCCGAATGATCATTTTCCATTGTTTTGTTTACATTTTCCTTTATATAAACATCACAGGGAAAACTGAACCTGAGCTTGTTCTCATTGCCAACCTTTCGGGAGGTAATCAATTAACAGTTTGCTCCGAGCGTTTACTCTACCTTTGAATCTGAATAATCATAATTATTATTCCCAATTCTCTTTGCCCTCTGTGGCTTGAAAACTTACTTCTTGTGGTGATGTCAGAGGTCGTGTTGGTTCGAATAGACAAATGTTTAATTGCAAAATGACAAGTTTGAATATATTACTCGGTAAATTTTATGTTAGACTAGTATTGCTACCCGGCGTCGCTCGGACTAAGCGAACAATAATTATTTCATGTTATATCATTCGACATAATTATATCACAAAATCTAACATCCAAAATAGAGTTAAAATCAAATCACAAACTTTATTTAATTTGATGACACATTCTCGCCCATTAAATGTCCAAATTCAAGGAAAAAAACTAATTTGCTGTCAAAATAATGTCAAATAATACCTTCACGTAAATAATAAACATTATTATATTAATAAAAGCCGGGAAAAGTTCAGTAGAAGACTAATTTATTACATTTTGACTAAATGTCTTCGCCGATAAAAAATTCAAACATATTTTCTTTCATATTCGTTTTTATGGCAACTTAATGACCAACAATGCAAAAAGGAATTACAGACCCACAGACATACATACGCCGTTTCGGTTTTATATATAAGATCACAGTTGCTGTTCACACTTTACCGACCGCATGATTTTGCTGCAAACCTGCTCCTGATACCGCATGTTTTTTTGCAAAAAAAAGCTTAGTACAATAGATTTCGTAAATTTAACTTTTAAAACATTTAACCGACTTCAAGAAAATTTTTTTTTTTGCTTTTTACCGTTTTTAAGAACCTTAATAAATAATTAAGTCCGTGTTTTTGGACAGGGGTTCCCAACTTAATTACATCTGAAAAGCGATAAAGGTAGGAAGTCAAAAGAAATCAAAGTCTATAATTTTAAACCTTGAAATATGAAGTTTTTATGGACAGGGGGTGCCAACTTCTTCTTCAACCCACTTTTAGATAGAGATAAAAATTTAACGACACATATCGAAAAAAAAGATTATGTTTTAATCTATCATAAATCGATATTTCGTATGTTTTTCTTACCATCTGGTCTAGAAATTTCAAAGCGTAAATATAAGATAGTATTTTTTTTTAAGTAAAGTTTCGTATGCCTAAAGACGCTAGTTTGGCGTATGCGGATATTAAAGTGTTTTGCTATAATACACGAGATGAAAGAAACCATTTAAAAATGACTGATGGGAAGTCATCTTATCGTTGTCACGTAAAGATTTGACAGTTATATATGATAACTACTAGTAATCTTCTGACACCATCTATTTTTAACTAATTTCTTCGAAATATGAATTCCACCGAATCACAAACATCAGTTTTTGTAGGGATATGTTAACCAGCATTCATACAACACAGTTAAAAAATGATAACGTATTTTAGCTCTACAAAAATTATGTGACATATGGTTGATAGATATTTTCTGCGGCTCGTGCGAGTCGATATACGTTGGAAAAAAACGACTCGGGCTAAAGAACATATCGATGGGTGAAAGAGTAATTTTTTTAACTCCTCTTTTGGCTGAAAATTACTTAATAATCCCATCTTGTTGTATCATGCAATGTGCATGTCCCATAATTTTTTTATAACCATAAAACATATTTGAGTGTGTCAGGAAAACGTTTTAGGAAAATTTCATAACTCCATTGTCTTTCTAAAACCTACTCTGCTAATTATTAAAAACTCCGCCATTTTCTATTGTCACCTGTCATTCATTCGTTGTATCTCAGCGGTGATACACATAAATCGTAAATCCTTTTTGAAAAATTCCCGATTGGTTAGAAAATAATCAGTTTTTACCCTCTCATCCCGCACAATTGACAAAAACGGAGATAGTAAATTTACTCACTAAGCCATCGATATAAGCTTTGTTTAAAGTAAAAAAACAGATTCGAAATTTGCAAACTATCTCATACAGGAATCGTATTACAGAACTTAAAACTCAGTGCCTACATGTTTTCATATTTGTATTAAAGGCCTTAAGCTAAATATAAATTAATATTTTATCAATCCAATGATATTCTTAATGAACAAACTAATATAAATCTATCACCATACTCAGGCCATTACGGAATTTAATGCAATTTTTAATCTATCCTATCTTATAAGTGGCAATAGCGAGTGTGACTAGTTAATTACTGGTCATATCCTAGCATTATCATTTCTATTCATATTCTCATCAAACTGAATAAAGGTTAAGCGACGTTGATATAAATATATATGTTGATACACCTCCAATAGGAGGCCATATGCTACAAATTGGAAGCTTATAAGGATATGAAGAGAAAATATGGTTATTCAACAGATAAATGTGTGAAATTTAGCCCGTTGCACTCTTCAATAGGCTATTTTTTTCTTTCCACCAACTCCTCAATAGGCTTGAGAAACTGATTGATATCACAGGGCGTGCGTATTTATTAGCATGGAAAACAGAATACCAAAAAATATACTACTAACTTAGACTAAGGCACACAATCCAATAAATACGGTTTTTTAAATAAGGATAATTTAAAATTAATAGAAACTAGTTTTTCATCAAGTTTTACAATGCCGAGCAGGACTCGACATAGACATTTTAGCTGAAATTTTCTCACATTGAATTTGTATTGAAAATTCTATAGTTTATTTCAACTTCTACAGGTTGCAAGAGTTCATGACTAATAAAATTTCCCCATGTGAAACTTTTGATAACTTGCAACGAACGCAACGCGAAAGTTTCGCACTGGAAAACTTTTGGTATTCAATCTCCTCTTACATCTAAGTAACATAAACTAGTGTTTGCAAAGGCTACACGAAAACTGCATACGTTGGACACAAAATCGTGAGAAATTTTCACATTTAAGATTGCTTTGAAAATACAATTGGTGTTTTTGAAAAGGATAGATTTAAATCTTTAGAATTTTCTAACCCAACGTTATTTAGATAAACCAAATACTTCATACGTGCTACAAATTATAAATAGATCATTCATACTTAATTGATTTCTCATGTAATAGCTTGCATTGCTAAGAGGTCTTCAACATTTTAATTATAGTCTATTTTGCTTCAATTAATTTGTTTAGTTTTAATATCAATTGTTTGTCATACCTTGTAATTCTTGCTTAACTTTTGTATAAATATCACTGTTTCGTTTTATTTCTTATGAGTTGATAATGCTCGCCATGAGCGAAACCGGTCCTGATCCAATAAATTGTATGTGGAATAAGTACTAAAAATGTTAAGGATTTCGATTGAGGGTGCTTGATGGAATTTCAACATCAAATTTTAATTGTTTGAATATTGTACTTTTCCATGAAGTCTATGACAGTACAACTACGAAGCTGGCCATGATCCAATATTTCTTTTTGTGGAATAAGTACTGAAAAATTGTTCCATTCCACCAACTACAGGAAAAAAAAACAAAACTTCGAACCAAATGAAAATTTGAGATGTCTAATTCTAATATATATTTGAGCTATAACTTCTCGAGTATTTTAAAATTTTACTACTCCATACTCGAATAGTTGAGATGTCGAGTAATTGGAGTCTCTAGTGAACAGTTTTAAGCTAATACGGTAAAAAAATAAGAAGGTATTTTAGTTCTACATAAATTATTTTATATATTTGTTGATAGTTATTTCGGCTTACGCCTTCGTCAGAACTATGTTTTAAACGTGTATAAGAGATATCTTATATACCTAGGCTAGACAAAGTACACCATACATCCCCTCTCTGCTCAACCATCCCAACCCCACATGGAAAAAATTTAAATTAGTTATTGATCTGGTGTAATCCTGAAATGAACGTTAATCTGGGTATTTTTGGGTTATTTTTATCGTGTGAACCAACTCAAAATCCGCAATGTCTCGAGTGAATCCATTTTAAATTGCTTTATTGTTCACTGCTTGTTAAAGGCTTTAGAAGCGGTGATGTGTTGATTGTAATCTGTTCATTAAGGATGTCATTGGATTGATTATACCTATTTTTTTCTAGCTGTTCCAATGCATTTAGCTTAAGGCCTTTATTAAAAGTATGTAAATAAATCGGGACCGAATCTGGGTCATGTGATTTCTCTATGATGTGGTTTGCATATTGTGAATCAGTTTTTTTTATTTTAAAGGATCTAACATGTTCCTTTACCCGAATCGAAATATTTCTTCCGGTCTGCCCGACATATACTAAATCACATTTACCGCAAGACATCTTATATATACCGCTTCTATAAAGTTTATTAACCCTATCTTTACTATTTTTCAGGCTTGTGCCTTAATTATTATTAACTTTAAATGCCACATTTACTGAATCTTTAATCTCGTGGTGAATTTTTTCACTAATACTCCCTAAGTAGTTAATTGGTTTAAAGAAGCGGTTTTCTTGTATTTAGTTAGGGTAAATAAGTTTTCTAGCTAGTTTTAATCGTTTTTTTATATAATAAGTTGGTTATCACCGTTTTCTTGCAGCCATTACTAAGCGCTATTTGTTCTATAATGTGTAGTTCGTTAGTATAATCTATCTGACTCATAGGTACAGCTAGCAATCTGTGTATCATAGAATTGTATGCTGAGAGCTAAGCTAATTCGAATTTTAAAAAAAGAAGTGTTTTCAAAAGTAACAAAACATAATCACTTAAAAGCAACAATAATTTATGTTATACTAGTATTGCTAGCCTGCGTCGCTCGGACTAAGCGTCCAATAATTATTGAATGTTATATCATTCGACATAATTATATCACAAAATCTAACATCCAAAATAGAGTTAAAATAAAATCACAAACTTAATTTAATTTGATGACAGCCCCATTCTCGCCCATTAAAATGTCCAAATTCAAGGAAAAAATCTAATTTGCTGTCAAAGAAATGTTAAATTATACCTTCACGTAAATGATAAACATTATTGTATTAATAAAAGCCGGGAAAAGTTCAGTAGAAGACTAATTTATTACATTGTGACTAAATGTCTTCGCCGATAAAAATTCAATCATATTTTCTTTCATATTCGTTTTTATGGCAACTTAATGACCAACAATGCAAAAGGGAATTGCAGACCCACATACATACATACGCCGTTTCGGTTTTATATATGAGATTATCAGAAATAGATGAAGTTTAATATGTGAAATTTAAATATAAATTGAAAAATTATCCACAGTATAGTAAACACAAAGTCACAATTGAATCATTATAAAACATCCAATTCATGTAACTTTACCTTTTTTGGTTACTGTTGTTATTTAAAGCTTATTTCAATGTATTATGTATTCTTTATAAAAGGACCTATTTAAATAATTATTCCAGCTAGCACCCCGGCGGCAATTCGCAGAAGCCACGTTCAAGAACAGAGCAAAACAGCCTTTTGTTTTTCCTCCGCTGTAAACATCCTCCGAGGAGCTTTTTCCTGCGCTAATCAATAAATTCTCTTTTCAGGTAATAACCCAACTGAGAATCATGATTACATTTCAATTTGGACCCCCGTTCTGCGGCATCAAATGGGTAGTGGGCTTTCCCAGAAGGCTCCTCTTGGCAAACTTCCACCAGGAGAGGAAACTCAGGCCAAGTTTTCCGACACGGTGTACTTCTGAAAGATCACGTGACCCCAACTAACCGCTTCGTTCGCCGTGTGCAACTTTGAAATAATATACAAACTAAGTGAATTGAAAAAACTTTCATTTTCATAATGTGCTATACTCTTTTTCTTAGTTATGAATAAGCCAGTCAGTTGATTAATTAAAATTCATTAAGTAAATGTGAAAATTGTAATCTTTGAATTTGTACTTTTCCACGTGTTTTGTCGCTAACTATCCGGGCTTAGCATTTATACAACCTCAGGCTTTTTTGAATCTTATACTTTTCCATGAGTTTTGTTGCTAACGACACAGGTCTGGCCTTCCGACATCCTCAAGCATGTCAAGTGTATGGATGTACTTGAACTGACGCGTAGTAAAGAGTTTGTATCGTTTACATACAAAAATAAAAGTAGATCACAAAGATAAATTGCTAATAACGTAGTGCATATGAATTCTCGTTTGAGTTCATCCAACTATTTCCAAGAAGGTTTCGTTGAAATGAATTATATTAGTGCCTTTGATTGAATAATTGAAATAAAAAAAAATGCTGCTTAGCCGTTTTTTCATTATTAAAATACCTAGCTGACTCTTACCTCTTAGAAGTTTATCGACGCATGAAAGTGCAGTGGTCAACGTGATGGACCGCCCGAGTTCGATTACTGGCCGACCAGATATTTTAAGTCGATAAATCGATTCTGTCCGAAGGCAATGGGTGTTTGTATTGTTAAAAATTCCTTCCCATCCTTCCGAATCTAAAGGGTCTTTTTATAAGGACGCTTAGTTTTGAAATGTAAATAAAACAAGTTGTTTGTGAGATTTCGACTAAATTTTAAATTCATTTGTAAGTATATTTTCCGGCATTAAATATGGAATATAGCATCAAATGTCTGCCAATATCCATTCATTATAAAATGGGCCATGTCGCTAAAGTTGACTTTTTTGACAAACTTGGGTAAACTTCCAACTGCTCCAGAACCTAATCAGGCGTTGTCTGTGGTCGTTTACCTGAAGTTCCTTGGTTAGTTGGATTTTATACGGGTGCAGACATAAGGCCCGATTCAAAATTCGTCAAGTTGAAGTAGCAGAAAAGCCAAGTTCTTGTGAACAACGAGAAATAAGCTGCCTTGGGTTTTCCTGTACACTTTCACACACAGCAGCAATGTTTTCACCAGATATTGTATTTTGATGACGTACAGGTAGGTGTTGGCCGATTATTTACCAAACTGGTTGACTCAAATTTGGCCACTAAACAATGAATAATCTACTCAGCAGGACAAAGTAACATATTTTGAGCGTCCCTATTGAAATACCCTTTATAAAGCTGCGCGTAACGAGAGCTATAAACTTACTTCTGTTCTTCTCTTAGTTTTCTTTTCTTTCAATCCCTTCCTACTCTCTTCGATGATGACTTGACGCACATGGTGATAAAATAATCGTGTAATAATATTCTTCAAAAATATTAGGGCTGTGGAGTCGGAGTGGGAGTCGTCGCGGTATTTTGGTCGGAGCCGTACTCGGTGTCGCAATTTTTTTTAAAGTTTGAACTTTTTATTTTTCTACATATAATATGTCAAAATTGGCTATTGGCCGGATTGGTATGTTGATATTTAATTGTATACACATACAGAACGCTAATCACATCCTATGGGACTGCCCCCAAATGAATTCCAAACGAGCAGAACTGTTTGCTGTAGTCCGTCCTCACACGGGCCCAATAGGCCACGCTGACTGATTGCAACTAAGGCTAACTTCATTAGCTAAAAATATTCGGGGATTGACATAATCTCGCTTCTTCACTAAAGTCAATATACTCGTCTATCACGACGGGCTCTCAGTATACGGATTTTACACAGGGTACTCTGTATCAAACTGATTTCAGTGGCTGAGTGACTAGACGACAATTTATTTTATAATTTTTATTTTATTTTCTATTTTTAAGCACACTTGTGCATGGTTCAAAATCAGTCCCGTGCAGATCTGCTCGAGCCATGAATGTGAGGGATAAATTCCTTTTTCTAAGTCGATAGCGTTGTGTAAGGCGGTCATGAAACATTGGCTGCATATACACACCGAGTGGTGGTGGGTTAGGTTAGGTAAGACCAACTTGAATACACATACATAGGAAAATAAGGAAAAAAAGTGACGAAATTAAACTTTTTTAGTCGGAGTCGGAGTTGTGTTTTTGGTCAATGTTGGAATCGTTTTTTTGGCAAATGCTGGAGTCAGAGTCGGAGTCTAACTTTTTTTTAACGCCTCCACAGCCCTGAAAAATACTTATTTAATTTCACCATTAAAAAAACACGTCACGTGAAAAGTTCTTCAACTCAATTTATTTCAGCGCCATTGTATAAAAATATACATGACCGTTAGAGGGATGCAAATTTTCGGCGACATTATGTTAAATAAAAACGACTTATTCTTATCTTTAAATCATCCCCGAAAAGCTATGAACGCTGAAAAGAGCTTTATGCTAAGCGGCTGAAGTTTATACGTGGGCGTGCTTTGCATAATAGCTATTTAGCTGTTAATTTATTAGACGGGCTTGCTGCAGCAATACGTTTAGGCTCGTATATGCAAATGATTGATACTTGCATTAATCACTATGCAGTTCAGATACTTGATATTCTCCAAGGCTGTGGAGTCGGAGTCGTCACGGCGTTTTAGCCGGAGTCAGAATCGTGAAAATTTTTGAACTTTTTATGTATGCATTGAGACGACCTTGATCTCGGCTCTCTCGTTAAATGAGAGGAAACCTCCGGTCTGACACTCTGGACTTTAGGGATCGGAGTATGAGAATCAGGATGCTCTTAATTAAAACACGATATCAAAGCGTTAATCAAGTGCGATTTGCACACACACAATTTATTTAATTTTAAACACAGATTTTACACACACGTTAGACATAAAACACTGAATTTAAAATATAAAGCAAAACACACTATTATAATTGAATTTAGACCATATCAGGAATTTACTAGAATTTATTCTTAAGGGGGAGAATTAGGAGCTTGAAGGCTACTTTCCAGGGCTTACGCTTGGGAGATTTTCCTCAACCAGCTCAAGTGCGCACTCAATGCTCGCTAATCTCTAACTGATTAATTATGTAAAAAAGCGGTTCTTATATGCCCATTATCATCCGTATTTAGCGGGGATTGCCCCACTTAATGCCATCATAACGTATCAAATCCGTTAAAAAATGCCATCAATGATCCATTTTTTTATGGTCCATCGAACTCTGCATGAAATACCTCTATCCCATGCACTCAGGGCGTGAAAGAGTCAGAGACATTTAGAGCAAAACGTCGGCTCCTGCTCCGACCTGGAGACGTCGCGCCTAAATCTATCTTCTCGGCGTGAAAGAGTTAGATACATTTAGAGCGAGACGTCCGCTCTTGCTCCAATTTGGAGACGTTGCGAATAAATCTACTAAACTCTATATTGAATAGCTATAGATTTCAATATAGAGTATTATTAGAAAAAAATTAATTCCTGATATCAACTTAAACTCATAGACTGAGGTGAAAAATAGATCGTTCGAGAGAGTTCTGATGACTTACTATATAGGGTGGTATCAGCATATAATATGTAAAGTTTGGCAATTGGACAGATTGGTAGGATGATATTTAATTTAATATACATCGATCATTTTAAAAATTGGCATTGGTCAACTTTGTTAGCTTCTGTGACGGACCTTGCAGATTTTATCAGTTAATGATTCGATTCTGTTTGAAGGCAATGGGTGTTTATGTTGTTAAAAATCCCTTCCTACTCTACTGAACCCAAAAAGCAGCGCGAAGCAAAAGAAATCAGCTAGCCACTAGTACTATTCTAGTCCTCTTTCCTTTCAATCTTTTCTATTATTGGGAAAACGAGGTTGAGCAACTAAGTAAGAAGCAGTTCTCGTAGGAAAAAAAACAAGTTTAAATAAAGCGAGGAGTATATCGTGAGTGTAGGGACATATGGGCGAAACTACAAAAACAACGAACTGAGATTAATGGCAAAACAGATTTCACTGTTAAGTTTTGTTCTTACGGATTTGCAGGAAAGCCGAGCTATATCTGGTAAACCGCTTTTCATATTTTTAAATGTAATAGAACTGCATTTGAGCATAACAATGCCGTATTTAAATCAAAACAGCCATTTTTGTAATTCCACTTGTATGTCCTTACACGCGATACGATATATGCTCAATATAATTACATAAATGCTGTGTAAAAAAAAAGATAAATCAGTGCTCGTGCCGATTTTTCTCTGTAAAGTTATTCTCTAAATTATAAAAGAACATCAGACAAGCCTAAAAAAATCAGAGCTTACCTTTTTATTCTTATAAGTTTACAGATGGGGGGGTATTCAAATCGAATTATAGGTTAGAAAATATCCGATAAAGCTCGATACTTTCTGCTGATGCCAAAGAATAAGAGTCACATCGCACAACGGCTAATAAATGACAATCCAAATATCACTTACGGATCACTGAGAGCCTCGCATCGTTCGATAAAATCTTACAACGATACTTTAGGCATCGTCTTTTGTCATATCGCAGCTCGTATGAATGATAAAAACGTGGATTCGCACCGTGTCACGTACACTTAAGTCAGGAATCTGTGACGTTGGTGGGTATTTGATAAGGGTTGGCTTCCCGCTACCGGTTTCGGTCTTTAAAAATATTAAAAACTTATTGAATAGACTTAGTATATTACTTTCAAGAAGTACGCCGACTTTACAAGGAACATATTACGTTTTAAACATACACTATATATCTACATCGGACAGACAGGCAGGAGTATATCGACTCGGGCTAAGAAATTGAATTTAATTCAATCCAATGACATTTTAAATGAACAAACAAATCTTTATCCATCATCGTTTCTTATGCCATTACGAAATGAAGTCTCCTTTATTCGTTTTAGGTCTATTTTTCAGGGCTGTGGAGTCGGTAAAATAAAGTTCGACTCCGACTCCAGCATTTACCAAAACCACGACTCCGACTCCGACTAAAAAAGTTGAATATCGTCACGTTTTTTTTGCCAAATTTTCCTTTTGATGTGTATTCAATTAAATATCAACCCTACCAATCCGGCCAATAGCCAAATTTTACATATTATATGCACAAATAAAAAGTTTAAACTTTTAAAAATTTCTGACTCCGAGTACGACTCCGGCCAAATCGCCGCGACGACTCCGACTTCGACTCCACAGCTCTGCTATTGTTTCCAATAAAGTTTTATTCTTATATTTTTCTGTACAATCGTTGAAGTTTACCTGCTTACTCAATAACGCACTTAATAAAAAAAGTTGCTTCGAATTTTTTCTTCCCAATTTAACATGTGTGCCATTTCAGACATTTTTTAAATTTATCTTTTATACCGATAAATTCGTTTGCCATTTTTGCCAGTCCCTAGCTTGCACTGGGAAGGAAGAGAATTTATCTACGCTTTTTCAGACAAAAATTCTTGTCAATATGTCATTATAAGAAATGTTGCTTTTTACTAAAGGGAGATAGCTCCAAAAAGAGCGCTTGTAGTTATGAGAGAAATGTTTATTTATTCAGCATTTAGCGTCGTCATTTTGATATCAATTTGTGAACTTATTTTTTCTGTTTGTGTCAACGGTATGTCAATATTGTCAATTATAATCATTTTGTTTTGACTTTTGTCGAATAATATGACAAATAATTGATTCTTATACATAATTTATATATATGAAGAGTCAATACTTAAAGATATATAAA
Source organism: Himalopsyche kuldschensis (assembly GCA_028554975.1). NCBI lineage: Eukaryota > Metazoa > Arthropoda > Insecta > Trichoptera > Rhyacophilidae > Himalopsyche > Himalopsyche kuldschensis. Next base: position 9,160,938 of record JAHFWI010000005.1, read on the forward strand.
TAGAAAAAATCTTTTTGAATAAAAACATAAATAATAATATCGATGACAATTCAACTATCTGTGACGTAGTAGGAACGAGATCATGTACTTTATCAGATAATCAATTGACACTAGGGTTTCCAGCTCGGATATCCGAATAAATTCGGTCTTTTTAAAACAATTCGATAATCGGATATTTGGGAAAATATCCGGATAGTATTCGTATTCGAGGAAAAATCACATCACAATTTCTTCAAATTTAAAGAATAATTATGAATATCCCAGGTAGTGGCTTTATTTGTCTTCGCCCAAATCGGGTCCTATCAATATCTTATCATAATACTTTATTTCAACGAACCGGCTAGGACTACGGTCTAAAAAAAACTTTATAGCCGTTATTTCATTTATTATGCAGTTGCAAATTTTAAATATTGTAATCCAATGGAATGATATTGAAATGCGTTTATATGTTCTGTCTCTATCCAAAATTTTACAAAAGTGGGAAAAGATTTAGTCTTAAATTATTATTAAATGTATATAAGTGAACAAGGAAACGTTGATCGTGCAAAATCTCTATTTTCGTGCAAGTTTTACGATTATTTATTAAAAACTTAGAAATCGAGACCACCGTCGGCTTGCAAAAGCAACTGGCAATTTCTAGTTCATAATTCTAATGATATTGTACAATATTTTAGCCATGTCATAACTATCCATATATCTGAATATATCCGGATAGCTTAAGTTTTACTATTCGACACCGAATACATAGTTGACATTGACGAATAGTTGGAATCCCCAATTTACACCCATCATATGGGTATGGTGCAGTGGTAACTTTGTGGAAAATCATTTTAATATTGAATAAAAGATATTTTTGCTCATTCCACGTATTGTGTAACAAGCAGTGCCACGTGTATCGCTTTTTTCAGAAGCGTCTTCATACTTACTATTGAGATGTTTCTTTAATTATAAGGTCAAGATTGATTTATTGATTGAGTAGGCATTTACTTGGTAGAACTCCATTATAATACGGAAAGAAAAATAACAATGTATTTTAATTCTACATAAATTATTTTAAATATTTGTTGATAGCTATTTCGGCTTACGCCTTCGTCAGAACTATTTCTACTAAGTAAGAACTAGTTCTGACGAAGGCGTAAGTCGAAATAGCTATCAACAAATATTTAAAATAATTTATGTAGAATTAAAATACATTGTTATTTTTCTTTCCGTATTATATGTCAAGATTAAAAATTCTTCTTAAAGATTCTTCGCCAACTATCACGATCGCCACTTCATCGATTGTCGGTGCATTGAACTGTCTTTTGTGTTGGCCAACGGGTCATATACATATTATATAATACCATATTATTCGAGGGAGTAATTATAAAGAAATTTGTACTTCCATATCAATTGTAGGGGGGATTGCCAGAAAGTACGCGGAAGTGTACCCGAGAAATTTGTAAAAATTCGATATAAATTTTTGGGGGGGGGGAGTTGTTTGGCGGGGTGGGGTTTGGGGAGCAAGCCAGAAAGTTTCATGGAAAGTGTACCCGAGAAATTTGTAAAAAATTCGATATCAATTTTTGGGGGAGTTGTTTGGCGGGGGTGGGGTTTGGGGGAGCAAGCCAGAAAGTTTCGCGGAAGTGTACCCGAGAAATTTGTAAAAATTCGATATCAATTTTGGGGGGGAGTTGTTTGGCGGGGGTGGGGTTTGGGGAGCGTATGGGGGTTGGGGGGTGGTTGAGGGGTGGTTGGGGGGTGGTTGGGGGAGGGCTTGGTAGGTCAAAAATCATTGTGGGAGTGTATTCAATAAATTTGTAAAGTTTCACATCGATCGGTCGAGCGGTTTAGTAGTCCATAGCGGAAATACAGACAAACGTTTATTTTTATATATGTATGTATATATGTATAGATGAAATTAAGAACTAATCGTTACCTATAAACTAAAGTAAGATTGCGAGAATAAGTATTCAAAAGGCTTAAAATGTATATTTTTAAGAAAACATTACTTAACCACTTTTAAGGTGGTCACTGTCAATTAGGGACTCCAATCACTCGAAATTTCAACTACTCGAGTATCGAGTAGTAAAATTTAAAAATACTCGAGTAGTTTTAGATGTATAAAAATGTTTATTATGAATTCAAATTTGTGTATATAAATAGTTATTGCATTAATACATTTATTTCAATTTACGAAACATATATTTCAAAAATAATAGATAATTAAACGTCTCAAATTTTTTACTTAGTTCGACGCTTTGTTTTTTTTATTCCCGAAGTGGAAAAACTCTATCTGTTGCTGTGGACGTTGGTTTAAAATTAGCAATGATTTCATTAGTGCTATTAAGTTTGTCTGTCCGCTGTTTAAAAAGAATAAAAATTGGAAAATAATTTATAAATAACGAGTTACCGCCGAAACCATCGAAAATAACGATCACTGTTTTCACTTCTAACACAATAATATTCTCATCGTTAACTTCGAATAAAAAAATCTATTGCCTATAAAATTCATCCGCGATATTATCACTGAGCGATGCGATAAGAGAGTTAGGGTTTTGAATACGTAAAGCATTTATTATTCAAGACAACGTCTGCCTGACACGTCTTCTTTCAGATAACTCGGGGTTAAGAATAAACGAATCGGCAGCTATCTGTTTTTACTTAATGTTCAGTGTGACAAAACGTCTGGCCAATAGGGTGAAAATTATCGCCGTTTTATCGGCAAATAATCGGTGAATTTTCCGTCGAAGTTTTTCGATGTTTTTACCTTAAAACATAAACTTAAAATACTACTGCTTTTAAAATCGGCGCGAAAAGAAGCACGCCATTTACTTGACAATAAAATAAAAATAATAAAACATTTTTAGTACTTTTTTCGCATAAAATTTATTGGATTTACGGGACCGGTTTCGCTCATGGCGAGCATTATCAACTGATAAGGAATACAACGAAACAGTGATGTTTATACAAAAGTAAAGCAAGAATTACAAACAATTGGTATTATGATCGAAAGTAAAAATAATAATATATAAAAATTATAATAATTCTTTTTATTTTTTGAAACAAATGTATTTATAAAATTAATTTGATCTAGGACCGGTTTTGAATTAATAATATATAATGGCGAGCATTGTCAACTAACAATCAGTTGAAAATGCTCTTATTATAAGCGAAACCGGTCCTGAGCTTTTTTTCAAATAAATTTTATGTGAAAAAAGTACTAAAAATGTATTATTATTTTTATTAAAATAGACTATGTTTAAAATGTTGAAGACGTCTTAGCAAGTTGCAATGCCACTCAAAGAAAGAATATGTTTATACTTTAATTATGTTTAGTAAAATGCTTTTAAACACGCATTATTTTTGTTTCTGTCTGATACGTATACGAATAAATCAGAAGGTTTCCCAACGCGTAAGCAGGCCACATATGATTTGCCATGAAACTGATAGCCGTGGCGCGCAGATCGTTTTCTTCGACAAACTTTATCATTTTATTTTTTTCTACCTTTACTTTCCTGATGAAACTATATGTGGACTCCACTAGGCGGGCTCATAGTTTCCTGGCTATTTTTATTGGTAGGGATACAAGTTTTTTTTTATCTTTCCTGCATAAGCTAACTAAGTATTGATTTTCTTAAAGATTCTGTCAGCTGAAGGCTTTGTGTGGGAAATACACTTAAGAAAAACCCCATACGAGAATGATTGTCTTGGAATCATTAAAAAGATTCAATTATTACCAGGAATTACTCGTAATGTTTACGTAAGCTTGAGGAGTTTACTTGTTGTTATAATATACTTGCCCAGTCCTTAACTGAATCGACGCTTAAGATGTATCTCTTAGGGCGTTAATTTAGAAGCTGGCATGGCTGCTGGCTTCTTCCACGCTTGCCTCCACTGTAAAATGGCTGCACTAATTAAGTAACCTTTGCGGGCGTCCGCTACACAACTCACCAATGTTTTATCGCAATCGGGTGAACGGTAAAGGAACGCATATGGGATATACAAACAAACATTCATTTTTATATTTATAGATAAACATTAATTCCAAATCAGCTATTTAATTTATTCTAAAAGACTTGATACAGAGGTACATAGAACACTACTGCCTTCTTGATTCTGAAGTGCGGCATTTTTTGTAAGTCTGCCTTTATCATTCATTCATAAAATAATTCACATACATTCTAAACTTTCCCAAATGCGGCTATATTTGATAGGGTAAATGAACACGACCTTCAAGCATAAAAGGATTTCCTATCCTTGAACTTATACTTTGTATTTTATATCAAAAATATTATCAGCACTAGGGTTTCCAATCCCGGGATTCCGAAGATTTTCAATACCTGATAAATACCGGGATTATAAAACATAATCCTGGCATTTTCTGGATTGATTTATTTATCAAGCATAAACGATTTATCATTAAAACAATCATAATATTACGTGTACTTGCACGTGCCATCTTTAGAACACCGAATACTTGAAGATAATAAATTATTAGCGCTTTGCATTGATGACAGCAACGAATATAAAATATTATTTTGAAATTAATTTCGAGGACGAAACATTTCAAGTCACAAAACTGGAGATAAAATACGATTCTAAAATTGATCCATACATCCAGTATGGTAATGAATTTGTCATCAATAAAAATGTTTTATATTTCCATTAATGTGTCCTTCTTTTAACAATGTGAAATTATAAAAAATGCATAAAGAGACATATTTTTCAATACCAATTGGTTTTCAGATCGCATTCGAACGTGATCGATGCTCTTGACAACTATATTTCAATAACGTATTTTCACTCATCAATGATGGATAAATAACTGAATTATAATCTCTATATATATAAAAATCTTGGCACAAATTTTTGTCGTCGAACTCCTCCGAAACGGCTTGACCGATTATTATGAAATTTTGTATGTATATTTCATTCCATTTCATAAATAATTTGTCGGGTCAGCTAACCTATATATATAAAACAAAGTCGTTTTAGTTACACCACTTCAAAGTCGAGAACGGCTGGACCGATTTTGATGATCTTTGATTTTCTGGCCCACCGTCCCGAATAGGTGAATAAGTTTTACAACATCCCAAAGTATGACGGCAAAAAAAATATGAAGGAAAATGATTTATTGAACTAAATTCGTTTTGAGTATTCATTTTAACATAATATAAAACTGAATTTATTTAAGCTAATAAGTTAACACATCTATTAATTCTGAGGCGGTACGAAGTTCGCCGGGTCAGCTAGTATTCATATAAAAATAAAGTAAGTGAATTATTTCTAACAATTTTTAATGATTAATTAACATGGCTAATCTTATATATAAAACCGAAACGGCGTATGTATGTATGTGGGTATGTAATTCCCTTTTGCATTGTTGTTGCAAGTTGCCATAAAAACGAATATGAAAGAAAATATGTTTGAATTTTTATCGGCGAAGACATTTAGTCAAAATGTAATAAATTTGTCTTCTACCAACTTTTTCCCGGCTTTTATTAATATAATAATGTTTATTATTTACGTGAAGGTATTATTTGACATTTCTTTGACAGCAAATAAGATTTTTTCCTTGAATTTGGACATTTTAATAACTATTTTGGGTGTTAGATTTTGTGATATAATTATGTCGAATGATATAACATTAAATAATTATTGGTCGCTTAGTCCGAGCGACGCCGGGTAGCAATACTAGTATTTAATAAATATGAAAATTATCAACGATTAAAAAATATTCCAAATCGACTTAGTTCAATCCCGAAATCAACATTTTTGTCCGGGATTGGAAACCCTAATCAAGACTACATTTTATGCAAAAAAAAATTTTTTTTTTTAACCATGTCCGCTCTCAACTTGGATCATATGGACTCCTCACGGAGTTTATCTCAACATATGTTTTTCTACGAGAACTGCTTGTTACTCAGTTGCTCAACCTCTCTTTTTCGAAGAGAGTGGGGATGGAAAGGATACGAGGACTAGGACAGGACTAGTGATTAGCTAATCGCTGTCACTATGCGTCGTTCTTTGGGATCGGAAAGGTGGGAAGGGATTTTTAACAACACAAAACACCCATGCCTTTGAAAAGATTTATCGACTGAAAAAATCCACTCGTACCGGGAATCAAACTCGGGTGGTCCGGCACTCAAGTCAAAGCCGTTGACATTGCGCCACGGACCGGACAATCAATCAATTCAATACCGAAATCGACATTTTGGTCCGGGGTTAGAAACCCTAATCAAGACTACATTTTATGCAAAAAAGTAAATTATATTACCCTTTATTTTCGGCAAATTGTTCATGATTATGATAAAAATAGATTATTATATTCATAAGGGGTTGAATTCGAGCTTAAAATCGTATTTCTTTTCAGAGACCTAGGTAACAGAGGTCATTATTGGCGAGCAGGCTGAATGCTTTAAAAGGCTACGCACGAGAGCCCTATTATGGAATATAAAAAGTCCCTTCATGCAATAGTGACCCTTCAAATGGGATTTTATCACACGATTTCGTACTTGAATAGTTTCTTAGTTTAGCCGCTTGGCTGGAGAGTTATCATATGCCATTCCTTTATGACAAATCATATACCTTGTTTCAGGGGTTCTAAACCCTATGACCGCGGGCACGTGTGCGATCACTGGGCTATTTTCGTGCGCCCGCGACAAAGTAATAAATAACGAAAAACCGCAAATTGTATTCTGCAAGCTGCTTGATGGAATATGGTACGATCTGGAATTCACCTTCCGGCATCCTTAGGCATTTCTAGTACACGAATGAACATGAACTGACGCGCAGTAAACAGTTTGTATCGTTTATATACAGAAATAGAAGTAGATCACTAAGTTAAATTACTATTCAAATGTAAATTAGCGAAAATTTGATGTAAACGAGTTTCAATGAATTAAGTGTCTTTGTTATAATTATCGGGATTTTTGAATGTAGTTTCGCAAATACTTATGACCTGATAATAACATAGGAATATATAAAATAATTCTATGGCTTTATATGTATGTATATGCACCAAAAGACGAAACGCATGTCGTTAGCGACCATGGAAACTATGTTTGTTATTTTACGAAGACGTTTTAATTCCAAAGCATTTATTTATATGTATTTATGGTAGTTTTGTTTAATTCTTTTGTGATGGTAAATCAAAAAATATTATATGAATGTAACACTGCCCATGAAACAATGATAACATAAATAAATATGTAAAACTTAAGACTTTTTTTTTATATTGGGCCTGCACCCGTTTTTTATTCTCCTTAATCTCAAACACGCCCGGAATCGCAATAAGGTTAAGAACCCCTGCCTTATTTTATTGATATTTCATAATTTTTATTTGAATACTCTTATTTATGTAGTTTATGATATGTCTAGATATTTATAAAACACGACTGTGAAATACTATCTGACAGTTTATTATTTAAGTTACCAGATTTACTGAATTTTTTAAAAATCATATGAGATAGATTCAATAAGAAATTTTAATGTAACTGCCAAGTTTTAATCACATTTTTGTGAACGATTATTTTAGTTAATTAATTTTGATGAGAGATTAATTTTCATATGGATGATATTATTACATTTCACTTTTGAGATGTCCAATATAAATTGTTGGTGTAAAATATTAACATAAAGCATTTTAATATAAAATTTAAAATAACTTTGATTATTCCACGTATTAGGCTACTAACTGTGACACGTGTTTCACCTCAGGCATCTTCAGACTAACTATCGTAAAGTTTGCTTAAGTAATGAAGCAAGATTAATTCTAACATTTTAAATTATGAAATTACAAAATGGATCTCGGGTTTTTTTAAATTATATTAAAATTAACTTAAATATTAAAATATAGGTTATATTAAAATGAACTTCCACAAAGTTACCGCCGACACCATCGAAAGTAATAAAGCATATTATTTATTTCTGCTATGTTATTGTGCCAACCCAAAAATACTGGTAAAATAATCTTGAATTTAGATACTCCAAATATTTCCTTTTGTAAATAGATGCATCCGATGCCATATATCACAGACTTTCAGTTAACAGAAAACTTTTTCGATAAAAAACACTCCCCCATAATATCTGTTCTCAAAAGCTCGCCAAGACATATTGCAAAGAACAAGTCCAACATCATATTTCAACAGGAATCATTGGCGAAAGTTTGCCGCGGAGCTTTCTCGAAAATGTGGTGTTTTCACTTTGAGGTATTTTGAACTGTTTGGAAAAGTAACTGTGGAAAATGTGAAGCCTTCTTCTGTGGGAATTGTATGAATGGTAATTACGTTCCTTGAAAGAATTCACGAGTGAATAGATTTTTTGAATAACGTTATGAAAGGAAAATATTATGTGGTATCTCTAGCTTTTTTAAGGGTATATTATTAAAAAAAAAAAGATTTCCACGAGAGAATATTAAAGAATTTTTTAATCAAGTCAATTGAATTTTATAAAAATTCATCAAAGCGTAACATTACTGTTGTTGACACTTTGTGTTTTGATATAAAATTTACAAATTGTGACTCGTGTTTCACATCTTTCAGATGCATCTTCGGACTAACTACAGTGGAACCCCGAAATAACGTTCTCGCATTATACGTTTTCTCGCGTGGTGCGTTCATTTTCTATAGTCCCGGCATTTAGTTCATATTTAAAACTTTCCCGCATTAATCGTTTGTTTTATACGGTCCCTTAAAAAAACGTAGAATCGGGGTTTCACTGTATAGCAAAGTTTGCTTAAGTAATAAAGCAAGTTGATTCTAATATTTTAAAATGATAAAATTACAAAGTAGAGATTGGGATTTTTCTGTTTTACGGGAAGCAATGAGAGGGGGCTATAGGATCAAAGCAAAGAAAACAAATAATTATACTACTAATAAAGTTAGCAATTACAAAATATTAACTAATGAGATGCAATCAATCAGGAATGTGTTAAGTCTGTCAATGGATATAATGTAAGCAGTGGCGAGCTTTGTGTTTTAGTTCAAATTAAAAGCTCTAACTCAATAAATAAACAGTGATTACGTTTTGCTAGATTAAGTTTATAACTTTTTAATTAAATAATAATTGACTGCTGTTCAAAATTGTCTGCCAATTAAAAACAAAACATAATTATTCATTTGAAATATTGACAGCTTATAATACTGGCGTATCGTTTTAATAAATATACCGACCGTTAATTCAAATACAAAGTTAAAATAATATTTGATACAGACCAAAAAAAACAGTAAATTTGTATGTGTAGTATAGTTTTTAATTCCAAACTCATTGTTAAATTAAATAATCGGGTACCTAATATGAATGCATGTTAATTTATATTGCTAATATAAAACATTGAATCAATGAAATATGATTATTTGGTCTTATTGAGGATTTCGATTTGATGAAATTCCAATATCATATTTAAATCAGTTTCGTCGCTAACGACCCGGGTTTTTCTTTTCAATATCTTTAGGCATTTCTCGTGCATGAACGAATTTGAATAGACTGGACTGGACTTGAGCTTGCCATGCCTGAAGATGCCGAAAATCGAAACCAAGGTCGTTCGCGATAAAGCTTATGGCAATGTACAAAATTTAAACAATATCAAATTTTAATCGTTTGAATATTGTATGTTTCCACGAGTTTTATCAGTTCAAGTTCATTCGTGCACTTTAAATGCATGAAGATGCCGAATGGTGAAACCAATTTCAAATGATTCAAATTCAACAAACAATAATTGAAATAAAACTAAATAAATAGAAGAAAAAATATTCATGCAAATATTATATTATTATAATAAGAAAACATAAACTTAAATAAACTAGAGTTTCTGGTTAGCAATTCCTACTTTTTTAATTAAATCCGTTTCAAAACTCGACTGGTCTCGAAAATATATCTAGATCTTAAAAAAACACGGTTTAACTGAAAAATGAATGTCCCTACTGGCAGGATGGTTGTACAATTTGGAAAAGGAAGTAAAAAAAAATGTAAATAAATATAATAATAACTGTTTTTAGATCCATATTAATTCTTGTACACATCAGGACTGGTTTCACATCGCAATCATTTTCAACTGCTACTTATCAAAATCAGTTGAAAATGTTGAGGATGAGCGAAACCGGTCCTGATATTAATAAATTAATTGTGGAATAACGACAAAGGGTGTTGTTTGTATTTTTTTAAATACAAATTCCTTTTCTACAAGTATTGACAGTGTACAGTTGTAAATACTTTCGATAGATTCGGAGGTAATTTTGTGGAAGTTCATTACAATATAAAATTTAAAATATCTTTTATTATTCTACGTAATGTGTTACAATTTGTGACACGTGTTTCGCCTCTTGCTAATGCATCTTCGGACATACTATCGCAAAGATTGTAATAAAGCAAGTTCGTTATAATATTTTAAAATGATAATATTGTCGTCCCTGTGGTCTAGTGGCAAGAGCTTTGTCTTAGTGATCTGGAGACCCGGGTTCAATTCCCGGCAAGGTCAGATTTATTCAATTGAAAAAAAAAGAGATCTTGGGCTGGGTGTATGTTATTTATCGTTAATTTTGTGCACAACTGATTCATTACTTATCATCGAGTTAATCTCGTATGAATTTCACAATTAAGAATATTTGGCGCATTGGCGTAAGCTGTAATGCCAAATATTTTTTTAATCTTTAAAAAAAAATATATTACAAAATGGAGTTTGGGATATTTCCTTTTTACGGGAAGCAAGGAAGGGGGGGGGTTATAGAATTAAAGCAAACAAATAATTATACTTCAAATGACGTGAGTAATTTCAAAATATTAACTAATGAGATGGAATTAATTAGAAAGGGTTAATCCTATCATTGGAAAATAATGTAAGCACCTCGCCACTGTCACATGTCATAATTAGTAACAAACTTGGAATTATTTTAAATATTATACTATTCATATAATTTTCTTTGCAAGGCTTTTTTTTCATTCCTGTAATGAATTTTAATCGTTGGCTCAAATTGCCGTTCTACCAACTATACAATATTTTGCCGTCAGGTGTCACTGCATAATTATTTATGTAACAAAAAGTAATTTCTTGTGTCATTAATTTCCTTTTTTGCTAAGCGCAAATAAATATTATGAATCCTTTCAGGACACTGACAATACAATTGTATTTATGCCTTCCAGATGAAGGCATAACAAAGCCTTTTGAGGTTTAATTATAAACGTTGAAATTTTTCAATTCCGGAGCTTTAAATTTATATCGAGCATTGTCTAAGGCAGTGGTGTGGTAGTGGAAGTTTGCGGCAAGTACTATTTTTATAATTATCATTCTTTTGAGCCATGTCAATTCATTTCAATATGTAGTATATGGACTTGTTATGGAGTATAGTTTAATAGATGTTTCTTACTAAAAAGTAGAGAAAAATGAGTTATGTTTCTTTGCTTTAAATATGTCGAGGTCTGCAAAAAGTGCAGTTCAGGCTCAATCGAAATTGTAATTTTCGGTTCCAGCGACATTACTGCGCCGTAGTTACCGCGCAAACGTTTTCACGCAATACTTAAATTTTAATTTTAATAAAAAATAAAATCCATTTATTTTCAATACAACACGCTTCAATTTTTTTCAACCATGTCCGCTCCCAACTAGGAGCATATGGAATCCTCACGGAGTTTAATATATGTTTTTTCTACGACAACTACTTGTTACTCAGTTGCTCTACCTCTCTTTTCGAAAAAGAGTAGGGGATGAAAAGGATACGAGGACTTTGACAGGACTAGTGATTAGGTAATCTCTCTCGATGTGCGTCGCTTTTTGGGATAGGAAAGGTGGGAAGGGAATTTCAATAACACAAACACCCATGCCTTTGAACAGATTTATCGTCTAAAAAATCCGCTCCTACTCTGCTCCACGAACCGTACTTGATCGGCCTTTATGACTCAAATGACCTACGCGACAAAAATGTTCTGATACAAAATATGTTATATCATAGATTTCACTTTATTAAGTGCGATGTATCGACTAAAAAATCTGCTCGTACCGGGATTCGAACCCTGGTGGTCCGGCACGCAAGCCAACAACGTTGACACTGCGCCACGGACCGGAATTTTACTTTGATTTAATTGAATAGTATCTGCTTGAAAATACCTCAACAGAAGTTGGAAGTTAGAAAAACATAAAAAATCATTTCATTTAATATCATCTAATTTGAAATAGCATGCAGTTTTAGAAGAAAAGTTATCTTAGGAAAGTGAATGTCTTGAAATGAGCAGTCAACAATGAAAAAGGAGTGTATTGAATGGGTCAGTATCTAATCCAAGTTTTGGTCAGTGAAAAATAAAAATGGTCAGTTAATATTATAAACGGTCAGTAGTCACTGAATCAGTATTAATGTGATCAGTTATTAAATAAAACGGTCAGTTATGTGTTTATAATGGTAAGTGATTTATAAAAAACGGTTAGTAATTAAATGATCAGTCATTTAAAAAATGGTAAGTTTTCGTTTGACAGCTTGTAATTAAAAGCAGACAAAATTATTTTAATAAATGTAACATTTAAGATTTTTTTTAAATGTTTTGTCTTTAATTGTTAGAATTATTATAACGAAAGATCCTTAAGAATATTTTGAAACATTATGTATGACATCAAGTTGTTTTAATTTAGAGGAGAAAAAATGCGCAATTTATAATTTTTAACTAACCATTTATAATTTTTTACCGACCGTTTTAATTATTTATTACTGACCATTATTCATTATTTACTGACCATTTAGAATAAGAAACTGATCAAATAATTAGTTGCCAATACAAAATAATCTTATATTGCGTGCAAGTGTCGGTGCGGTAATTTCGGGGTGCCCGGCCATGGACCTGAAGTATATTTTTAGCGCTGGAAAACGTACCCTCGATTTAACGACACGCACCACTGGTCTAAGAGAAGGGTAATGGATTACTTCGGGGGAGGTGATCAACAATCGGTTTCATTCCTTCAAGAAAACACGGGATCGTTTTTGCGGCTCCATTGTAGTATACTCATTAGCTCATCTGGGGGATGAAAAGGTAGCGCACCCTTTGTTGTCGCCCTTGGCCTACAGTGTGTCACGGAAGAGGTGAAATTACTCTGCGTCTCTTCAAAAAATAGCCTACTCCATTTTTAGACGGAGAGATATATTAAGGTAAGAAAAGATGGATTTTTTCACAGTAGTGTGTCGTTTATAAATTTAAGATGAAAATTGGAATTGTTTGAATTTTGTACTTTTCCATGAGCTTTGTCGCTAACGACCCGGGTTTCGCCTTTCAGCATCTTCAGGCATTTCAAGTGCACGGATGTATTTGAACAAACGCGTAGTAAACAGTTTGTATCGTTTATATACAAAAATATAAGTAGATCACTAAGTTAAATGGCTATTAAAATGTAAATTAGCGAAAATTGAATGTATACAAGTTTCAATGAATTAAGTATTTTGTTATAATTATGGGGATTTTTGAAAATATTAATGACCAGATAATAACATAAAAATATTTAGTATAAATCTACGGTTTTATCCGACCTATTATTAATGAGTTGATTGATTTTAAGCCTTTGAATTAATATTGAATGATAGCAAGGGCTTGAATTATTAATAAATGACAATTATTTAGAAAGGGTAATGGTGAATTTGGTAAATTAAGTTGCTCGTTTAAAATTGGCAACTTTTTGAGCTGAGCTCGATTAATCTTTAAGATTTCTTGTTAAAATAATTTAAACTCGCACCTGTTAGTATAATACATGAAAAGTACAAAATTTAAACAATTAAAATTTGATATTGAAATTCCATCAAGCTCCCTTAGTCGAAATACTTAATTAAGATGAAAAATCGTTACGTTGCTTTGAAAAGGTTATTATTGATATTTTTGCCTTAAATGACTCTTTGGTCGGAAAGGCTTGTATTGACCGCATTCTATCATATACATATATAAATTTCAGAATTATTTATGGTTGAATAACGGAGTTAGCAGAATTCCAGAGTTGCACTGCACCTGAACACTTTTTTACTAAATTTATTTGACAAAGTTCTAAGATTATCATTATCATTTCCACGATTAGGTCTTTAAGATCATTAATTATTTCTCAGCAAGAGTTGTGAAAAAATATGCTTAAAATAAGCAATTTGAAACATTTTTTTCATTCGAAACTTCAAACGCTCATATCTCAAAACAGTTTCAAGTGCAGCTAGAACTTTTTCAATAGAAAACTATCTTTTTCTATGAAGATAGTGGGGATTGAAAGGATACGAGGACCAGAACATGACTAGTGATTAGGTTATCGCTCTCGCTATGCATCGCTTTTTAGCGATCGGAAAGGTGCGAAGGGATTTATAACAACACAAACATCGATTTATTGACTGATCTGCTCGTAGTGTGTTGACTACTGCACTACGGACCGGGCATATAATAATTACGCTGTTTTTAATTTTCAAAATAAACAGAGTAGCACAAATTATCAAACAACCTGTAATTTCCGAGCTAGCAGTTTACCGGTAAGCAGAGAATCGGTTATGCAATGACAAATACAGACACGTGAGTAATTTCAGCATATAAACTAGTAATATCATTTGCTTTTCTGACTGGATGACAGGCCGCGTGGAAAAGCATGCGAAAATCGATAGCCTTATAATAAGGATCCATTCAAAATTCCAGGGAATTAGAAAAGCCAGTTGAATGCAAATTATTTGATTTGTTTATCAACATTCAAACATGATTTCGTAATTATTACATCAGTTAAAGTCAGAGGGGGCAAACTTTTCGGATGGAGGCCAATTCCAATAATTCAAAATGAGCAGCGGGTCGCAAGTAAAATACCATTTTTAGATATACACCCGATCGTTTTTTATGTGATACATTGATTTCAAAAAGTGGCGCACCTAAAAAATCGCGGAAAAAACATACCTAAAAACAATCCCATTTTCATTCAAAAATAATATTTCTATATTCAGTCTTTTAAATATTTTGACGTCTGATGTGCATTTATTTGACATAGTAACTCTCTGTATTAAATTTACGACCGGGAAACGTGCTATTCAACGAATTTTATAAATGCATTGTGCTTAAATAAGTTTCAGAGCAGAGTCACCAATGATATCGCATGAATTTGCGCACCATTTTGTCTGTAAAAATATTCTTACTTAGAATTTGGATTTATGATGGCGGGCAGCAGAAAACACTCGGCGGGCCGCAGTTTGCCCGTGCCTGAGTTAAATTCTACTTTTGTGAATTTTACAGTTTCCAATATGAATCATATTGGAATAGTTTATTTATTGGAAAATAAAAAAAACAATTCATGTTATTACAGCTGACGCCAATGCGCTATTCATGAGATAAGTTTATTTAAAATATAACATTAAAATAAAATAAAAAAATTATGAATCAGAAACATATTAATGCAATCTATATTGACTTATTATTGAACTATCGATAAAACTGCGTGTTAATTGAGAGGGAATATATAGAAAGATATGATTAAAACAAGACTAGCCATTAATTTATTTTCCCTACAAAATTTCAAGAACCAGAGAGCTAGGAAGTAATTTTAGATACTACAGACGATTGAAAAATTGGTTTAAAAAGCTCTCTGAAGTAGGATTAGAACGCGTGTGTAGTGATAGTGAACCACAACTGAACAACGCAGACAACGTTGACCACTCAACCGCTGATCCAACTGTAAAATTTAAACCAACTTACGACTTACAGTATGTTTTAGTTTTGTTGCTTACGACTAGAGATTCACCTTTAAGCTTTTTTAGTACAACAATGAACATGAACTTAACTTATGGAAAAAAACAATATTTAAACCAGCGTTGTCCAACAGAAATCGTTTGGTGGGTCAAATAAAATATTACCGGTAAATGGTGAGCCGCATAAAAATCAAAATAAACCTAATAAAAACAATTTATTTACTTAATAATTAATGTGACACTTGTTTTTTTATGTTACTTGATATTTTTTTATATCGACTGGTAATTTATTCGATGCACATCGCAGTTGATTGATAAAGTTTTCATCGGCCAGCATGTTGCGACATTTCGTTTTTACTATTTTCAAAAGTACGACTCGCAGCGATATGTGGTTTGAAATGCAGCTGTAATGTACATTGCCAGCTTTTTTAATTTTGGAAATTTATCCTCGAGGATATATTGCTGATAAAACTCAATGTAATATCCTTCAAACATGCATTTTAACTCGATGTTTGATTGGAGGTCAAATAACTCCATTTGTCACTCACAATTGTATGTCATGTCATACACAAAATGCTGATATAAATTCACGCCCCTGCTTTGTTTTGTTTGATTTATGAATAACAAAATGTAAAATATATTTGTAGAAGGCTGCAAACTCCAATTTAGCGGCAGAAAATATCAAATTGGGCCGCTGAAAATCTTAAATTAGGCCCATGCGGCCCGTGGGCCGCGTGTTGGACAACGCTGATTTAAAGGATTCAAATTAGATATTGAAATTAAACTAAGCACCTTCAGTAGAAGTTCACTTTTATATCAAACTGTATAGTAAATTTAGTAATTTTTTAGTAAAGCGAGATCAACAACAGTTTTAATTAAATACTTCATATTTGTTTAATTTAAACCACATTTACAAATATACGTTGTCCAAAGCTTCTTTCAATATTTTCTGTTATTCAATAAAGTTGATATTTTCAATATAGTAAACTCTTCAAACTTCATCTACCCGTCATAAAAATATCTACGCATTTATATGGATTTTCTTTAAATACCACCATCTCACTAATAATATAAATTATTCACAGATGTTATTAAATTTTAAATCCTCGAATGCCTTTTCCACATATAATTTACGGGCTGGTGTTGTGACAACACCATTCCATAGCCATTCTACCCTTAACGACTGCCATTATTTTCACTCCACACCTCCTTAATTATATGGAATTTTGTTACAGACCCTGACGACATAAAGATTGAAGCGCTATTTTTAGGAAACTTTCATATGCGAAAGGATATGGGTTAAAAATTGCAACTCGGATATTTGAATATTCGATATCCGGATATATTCGGCCCTTTTTTGACTATTCGGATATTTCCCCAATAATTAATCGTAATGATGTCAATACAACTCGGGTGCTATCAATATCTTATAATAATACTTGAGTTTTACTAATCGACTTGGACTCAGGGCTAAAAAAGACCTCTCATGCAGTAATTTCATTCATTATAGAAATACCTTTGAAGTGATTCGATACAGCTGCAAATTTTAAATATTTCAATACAATGGAACGGTATTTTAATTTTTATTTATATGTATTGTCTCTATCTTAGATTTTACAGAAATGGGAAAATATTTCGTCTCTAATTATATACAATGTATATCAGTGAACATGGAAACGTTAATCGTGCAACATCTCTATTTGCTTTCCAATTTTACGATTATTTATTATAAGCAGCTGGCATTTCCTTGCTTATTAAAATATGTTTTTTAAATCATAATTTTAAAAATATTTTGTTTATAATTCTAATACTTTGGTACAAAATTTTAACCATGTTGAAACTATCTAGATATCCGAATATATATCCGGATAGTTAATGTTTTACTTTTGATATACGAATAGTTGATAATGACGAATAGTTGGAATCCCTAGTAGGGGTGTTAAATTATACGAATATAGATTTTACGACTTTTTCGCACACTTTTATGACTTACATGACAATGTTTTTCCATTTGATATAGATTGAACAGTACTCGATAAAATAAACTATGTAATGAATGCAAGTAGCTTTTTACAGCCAACTCCACTTAAGACGTGGAACTTATTGTCTCTAAATGGCGCTTCTCAACAAAAACCATTTTTACGAGAGCTGGCAGCTACCGTTTTCTAAGGGAGTGTAAAAATAAGAATAGCGATATGACAAGACCAATATTATACTTATCACTCTGGCCAGGTCTCATTTTTACGAGGAAAGGGTTGGGACTAGAGACTCCAATTCGAGTATCGAGTACTCGATACTCGAGTATACTCGTCCATTTTTCAAGTACTCGATACTCGTAATTTATTATAAATGAAGATTTGGTTTTGCTGTTGACGATGCTGTGCGAGAATTTCTTTTGTTACGTTTGCTTTGGGTCCTACTGACTTGACAAGAGACAAAAAAAGTCTTTTGATTTTCCGACTATGGATGCAGCTGTGGCATAATCAATTAAATACTCTTATTTATTTATTATTTAATCATTCATTTAAATACACAAATTTGAATTAATAAAAAAAAAAAAATACTGAGTACACATTGGAGTTTCTGACGTTATTTAAGACATCACAAACTCTCATTCCTTTGAACAAAAATGAATATATCGATTAAAAATTAAACATTTGAGGTTGCTGGCAATATTTTTTAATATAACCATCAAGTCTAACCTAACCTTACCTCAATTTAGATCATAGAGTTTATCCTGTTACTGAAATATTTTTCAGTAGGGGTAGAAAGAATATAATTAGGGGAACTCGTTCCCAACTTGGAGCTTATGGACTCCTCGCGGAGTTTGTCTCAACATATGATTTTTTACGAGAACTTCTTGACACTCAGTTGCTCAACTTCTCTTTTTGGAAGAGAGTAGGGATGGAAATAATACGAGGATTAGTGGTTAGCTAATCGTTGTCACTGTGCGTCGCTCTTTGGATCGGAAAGGTGGGAATTGATTAAACAACACAAACACCTATTTCTACTGAGTACAATCGATTTATCGACTGAAAAAATCTGCTCGTACCGGGAAACGAACCCAGGCTGTCCGACACGGTAGTCAACGACGTTGACCACTGCACTACGGACCAGACAGAACAAGATTAGTGGTTAGATAAACCTAACCTCAGCTAACCTAACCAAAGTTTGTTTGTCTTTTGTGTTTCTTTTAAGCACCCCATTCGAATTAAAAACAGGTAAAACATTTTCCAAAAAAAATAATTACTCACCTATCAAACGAAGCGCTTAGGAAAATTAAAAATGAAAGAAAATAAAGGAAGGATCACAAAAATCCTCCTTCTCGCTATTTTACTTTCGAAAATACCTATTTTGTTATTTTCGTCAGGTAAGTGTATTATTCTTGACACTGGAAAAGCAAGAAAACATGATTTGAGAAATTCTTACACTCGCTATGAATACTTCCATGATTGATGATGGTCTGTGAATCATACAATAAAAAGAATAAAAAGCTACTCTTAATTTATACGCAATGAGTTCATTTATTTTTATATTTAGGTTCTAAATGATTCCCTTTTGTCGGGTATTTACAAAATTTAAAATCATATCTTTTTGGCTTAATTCCCTTTTGCATTGTTGGTCATTGGTTGCCATAAAAACGAATATGAAAAGAAAATATGTTTGAATTTTTACAAATGTAATAAATTAGTCTTCAACTTTCCGGCTTTTATAATAATGCATTATTTATTATTTACTTTGAATTTGGACAAATGGGCGAGAATGGGGCAGGGCTGTCATCAAATTAAATAAAATTTGTGATTTTATTTTAATCGATCCAATGATTCATTTGCAAACTTCCAATGTTCATTTTCAAACTTTTTTTTACTTAATTTACTTCACAAAGTTCAAAGATTGCCATCATTATTTCCATCATTAGATCATTGATATCATTATTTCTCAGTAGAATGATTTGATTGATTGAGTAGGCATTTACTTGGTAGAACTCCTTTATAATACGGTAAGAAAAATAACAATGTATTTTAGTTCTATGGGTATTTTATATATTTGGATGCTATTGGGTACGCCTTCGTCAGAACTATGTTTTAAACGTGTATTAAGTAAGCTTATACCTAGGCTAGACAGGGCATACATCCCGTCTTGCTCAACCATCTCAACGCCACATGGGATTAGGACGGTTGAGCCGAAATAGAAGTATCACCAAATATATAAAATAATTCACGTTTATGACGAAGGCGTAAGCCGAAGAACTAAAATAATTTATTGTTATTTTTCATTGTTATTTTATTAGAATGATTTGAGTTGTGAAAAGATATGCTTAATATAAGTAATTTAAAGCATTTTTACTTGTTCATTGTTACAAGTAAATTTGGTCTTTTGAATTATATGATTAATCCAAACTTCAAACGCTCATATCTCAAAACGGGATCAAGATCAGATGGAACACTTTCAAAGTAAGGTGTAGTACTGTCAATTTCATTTTTTACACATCATCAGAGACTGAATAGGTTTGGTTTAGTTGCTAAATCAGCCCGTTTACTCAATTATTCATTTCTTTTGAGAAACTTCATTACGAGATTATATGTTCCATATTGATGGTGCTAATGAATATAAAACAAATTAACTTATACTTTAAATATTTTGTATACTGGGCCCGTGGTGCAGTGTTCAACGTCGTTGACTCAAATTCCTGTACGAGCAAATTTTTTTCAGACGATTTATCGATCCTGTGCTAAGGCATGCGTGTTTGTGATGCTATTAATCCCTCCCCACCCTCCCAAAAACGATGTGTAGCTAGAGCAATCAACTAACTACAAGTCCTGTACAAGTTCTCGAAACCTTTCAATTCTTACTCCCTTCTTAGATGAAAGGTTGAGCAACTTCAATTCTCGTGGGGAGAAAAATCCCTGAGGAGACCATATGCTCCACGTTGGGCAGACATGGTTAAAAAAAATAATAACCATCGCAAACTACAATGTTTTTTATCTTAAATATATATTCATTTTGAAACGGTTGACATCCCTCACGCATTTGATTATTTTTACCATGCCCTGGCTCCCAACTTGAAGCATATGGACTCTTTACGGAGTTAAACTAGTTGGTTTTTCCCACCACCACCCGTTGTGTATATACAGCCAATGTTTCATGGCCGCCTTACTAAAAGACTATCGACTTAGAAAAAGGAATTTTTGGTATCGGATTCATGGCCACTAGCAGATCTATCGGGACTGATTTTGAACCATGCACTGTAAAGTGCTTTAAAATAGAAAATAATAATAAAATAAATTGGAGTGACGTGTTAGTCCCTTTAGAAACGACCAGTGACTTTTCTAGTTGTAACCGTTTGTTTTATACAGCAGTGAGAGACTGGGTAGCAGGGAGAAGATCGAGATTATGTCGATCCCCGAATAAATTTGCAAATTTTTCAAATGCAATAAAGTTAGCCTTAGTTGCAATCAATAAAGTCGTAGCGTGGCCTATTGGGCCCGTGTGAGGACGGACCACAGCAAACAGTTCTAACTCGTTCGGAATTCATTTGGGGGCAGTCCCATAGGATGTGATTAACGTCCTGGTGGGAGTGCCCACAAGTACAGTCCGGCCTTAAAACCAACTTGCCCAGCGCGAAGAGTTTTGCATTGAACTTTCCATGGCCGGTAAGAAACTGGCTAGTCCAATGGGACGGTGTTAGTGATTTAATTGCAAGCCTCCAATACACATCCGGGAAAAATTGATACGTTTGACGCCCCTTGGAAGATGCAGTCCATCTGGTCTGCCATGCTGTGACGTTCAAATAATTCATTCTTCCCATTCACGTGTAGGACATTGTTTATTACGCAAATAAAACAAATAAAGTAGTGATATAAAGTTTCCCGTCTTTAATGATATTTGCAGCTGTACCGTTGCACAAATATAAAAGCTATTTTCAAACTTCGCGAGCTTTCTTTCGTACAACTTTGATTGCATTCTTTTAGTATTTATCTTGTTTACAGGAAGCTTTTAAAGCTTTGGTGCTGTATCTTTAACTACCAATTTGTAGAAATTGAATAAATGCAATGACACTAGAATGTATCTAATATAAAAAAATCAATGTTTGTTTGTTTGATTGTTCGTATTTTATGCGTTGCCATACCGCTTATCCGATTGCGATAAAAACATTGTCAACTTATTGCTTGCACTTGCGCGAAGGTTATATGCATAGTAAAATCAACTTACAGTAGGTCTTTATATAAAAATCAATGTTTTTTTCATATTTTATGCGCTGCCATACCGTTCATTTTGACAATTTATTGTTTCACTTGCGTAAAGGTTATAGGCATAGAACAATTAGCCTTCAGTAGGTGGCGCGTGTGTCGCACCATAGACAATCGGCAAAAGACAAACAGCAAACGTCAAACGGCAAATGTCATCGATACCGATCAATATTAGTGAAATTAAATCGAAATTTTTTATCTAAAATATTGTGTATCCGAAAGCACTGCAAGTGGCTTGAGCTTGAGGCCACTTGAGTGGCATTGCAACGCTTGCCACTCAAATTATATTCTTTTATAAAATTAAACACAATGCATAGAGAATGGATTATGGTTACAATGTCTAATTGCTGTTTTAGAATTGTGTCCACAGAACACCCACAATCAGTATTCGTAAGCTGTCTCTTACGTTTCCCACGTGCAAAGCTTTTGGTCAACAGAACCTTTTTAAACATAATCATGTATCTTGAAGCACTCTTAAAGTTTGTTAGTAATTCCACAAGTTAAATTCTGGGCCTCATTGCTGGAAGTGTCTATGTAAGATTTCGACGAATTGGACCAAACTCGTACAACTCATATGTCTAGTCTATCTCGACATCGTATAGGACAAAGGTAATGTGCAACTCAAGTGTCAAGTCCTGCTTGACTTTGCAGATCCTGGTTGGAAAATTATTTTTTATGAATTTTTAATTATTTTAATATCAAAAACCGTATTTAATGGATATATGCCTAAGCTTATGTTTGTACTATGTCATAATGTGATATATTTTTCGGTTGTTTTTACCATGGTAATAAATACGCAAACCCTGTTTTTAAATATACATCAATTTCTCAAATCTATTGAGAAGTCGTTGAGAAGAAAAAAATGTTATATTGAGGAGTACAAAGAATTAAATATATATTTAATAAAATTAAAGACAATCCGTAGAGAATAGATTATGGTTACAATTTCTTATTACTGTTTTAGAATTGTGTCCACAGAACACTCACAATCAGTATTCGTAAGTTGTTTCATACGTTTCCCACGTGCGAAGCTTTTAGTCAACAGAACCTATTTAAACAAAATCATAAATCTTGAAGGAATTACACGAGTTAAATTCTGAGCCTTAATACTAGAAGTGCCTGTGTCAGATGTCGACCATTTGGACTTAAAAATCAGAAAATACTTTAAAATACTCTTTATTTTTATGGTGAATCTTAATATTTGAATTTTAAATTACACAAGTTTATTTGCTCCATCACCACACGTTATGAGTAGGGATTCCAATCCCGGGATCCCGCCGTTTTTAAGTACCTGATGAGTCCCGGGATTAGAAAACACAATCCCGAAATTTCGGGATTAACTGATTTATCAAGCACGATCGAATTATTTAAACATATTTGTGGAACGTATCACACAAACGCGTATGTTGCATCAGATTACTCCCACCTCTAAGACCAGATGTCTGTAATCCCCTCCATTGCGCGTGCAGTGCTCTGAAGTGCACGCGTTTCGCTCAAGATTTGGCTTGTTTATAATAAAACGTCAGGAAGATCATCATATATCATTAAATAATGATATAGTTTCTATAGTAACAGACGGGGCAAGCGTTATGGTTCAAATTCTCCATCATTCAATGACAACAAAATAACTCGTAAAACTATAAAAGAAACTATTCAAAAACTTATTGAAAGATTAAATGAAGAAGAAGATCAAGATATGATCGAAATATCAGAGCCACTAGAAAAGTCATCAATCGAATTTACTTCAACGCAGTCATCCCACCCAATTGAACAAGAAACAATGAAACAACAGTTACAGGATGAAATCGCAAAAGGCTTGACGACATGCGAACCAAAAATTCAAAATTGCACAAAGCTTATGTCCGTTATAAACCAAGAAATGATGTTATTTGATAATGGAGGCTCTTACATACTACGTGCGTTTAATACAAAATATTTTTTTTCAATTAATTGTGTCACTTTTTTATTTAAGTCTAAAATTATGCGTACATTATATATTGTACAGTAAATAAATGTCAAAATTTATTGTATTATTCATTTTAAGCTATTTTTATCGATAAAATAACATAGCTAATATTAGCTAATCTTATATATAAAGCCGAAACGGCGTATGTATGTCTGTGGGTCTGTAATTCCCTTTTGCATTGTTGTTGCAAGTTGCCATAAAAACGAATATGAAAGAAAATATTTTTGAATTTTTATCAGCGAAGACATTTAGTCAAAATGTAATAAATTAGTCTTCTACCAACTTTTTCCCGGCTTTTATTAATATAATAATGTTTATTATTTACGTGAAGGTATTATTTGACATTTCTTTGACAGCAAATTAGATTTTTTCCTTGAATTTAAACATTTTAATGGGCGAGAATGTGTCATCAAATTAAATAAAGTTTGTGATTTTATTTTAACTATATTTTGGATGTTAGATTTTGTGATATAATTATGTCGAATGATATAATATTAAATAATTATTGGTCGCTTAGTCCGAGCGACGCCGGGAAGCAATACTAGTATTAAATAAATAAGAAAAATATCCCAGATCCCGGGACTGGTCCCGGGATCCCGGGATCAACTAATTGCAATCCCGAAATCCCGGGATCAAAATTTTGGCCCGGGATTGGAATCCCTAGTTATGAGTATGCAGCCGTCGTTCCACAATCGTCTTGCATATTGCTATACGATCAAGAAAACAAAATAATTTACTAATACGGAGCTGCACTTCAGCGTAGAAAACAATGCTTTTATTTAAAAACTCAATCAGTAATTCTATTTCGTGAACCAGTGACAACATTGTTGACGTTGGCCTCAGAGATCACAAGCCCGTCCGGGTAGTTCCATTTTTAAATCAAATTATTTGTTTTCTAAATTTTTCTTTCAAATCTATCCGATCCTTAAAACGGGACGTAGCGAGTGCACTAAGATTATCACTAACTCTGACCAAGTTCTATCTTTGTATTACTATTATCAATCAAAAGGAGAGGTTGATCTATTTTAGTAGTCCATATTATTTATATTAGGAGCGGATTACGTAAAAAGAATTCAGAAAAAATCTATTCAGGTTGACTAGTACAATATATAAAATAAATAAGCTTTAATATGGATCTATTTTTTGGGGTTCATATAAAAATGTCTATCAGACGCAACTTGAGCGAGTACATAAAAAAATTCTGCGTTATTATTATTTCAAAAACTTCAACTATCTCCCATATGGCAATTCTTTAATGGACTATTATCCAACCAAGTTTCTTTAACGAATGCTTTCGTTTCACAATATTGAAGCTCTAAGATCGATTTCAACATTTTTCTCTTCTTCTTCTTCGGAGTTGAGTTGATAACCCTGATATCCTTAAGACTTTATGCTTGCATGCTCCCAGTGTTAACCAACGTGGTCGTAGCCAAGGCCAAGGTTTTTCGCGTAGGTCTTTTGAGTCAACAGTCAAAAGAGCTGTTCGGCTGATGAATGCACTACCTGTTGAGGTAGACATCTTCTGCAGTGAACTTTGTTTCTATTTTGCTTTTATGTAATTAATATTTTTCTGAATTTATATGTTTCTGTTCTGTTTCATATATTTTTTTAATGTTGTGTTATATGTTTTGTAATATTTTTATTCAACTTGTCAATGGCGCATTGGCGTCAGCTGTAATGCCATATATTGTTATTCTATCCAATAATTAAATAAATAAATTATGAAACATGCCTAGCATATAGAGACTCCAATTACTCGTCATCTCAAACACTCGAGTATCGAGAAGAAAAAAATATTAAAATACTCGAGTACTCGAGTATACACGAGTAGTTTCTGATTTACCAAAATATATATATTTAATTCAAATTTGTGTATAAAAATAGATGATACATAAAATAATAAGCTTATTTTATTGAATCAGTACATTTATTTCAAGTTATGACACATATATTTAAAAAATAATGGACAATTAAACGTCACAAATTTTAATTTGATTCGAAGTATTGTTTTTTAATCCCGTAGTAGATAAAACTCTCTATGTTGCTGTGGACGTCGGTTTCAAAGTTAACAATGAATTAAATAATGCTATCTAGTTTTTTTGTCCACTGCTTAAAACAAATGCAAATAAATCTTCATTTATAAATTACGAGTATCACTCAAGTATTCTTCAAATTACTCGAGTATCGAGTGCTTTAAAAATGGACGAGTATACTCGAGTATCGAGTACTCGATACTCGAATTGGAGTCTCTACTAGCATACTATTTATTAACACTCCATTTGAATGGAATATTCTTTCGATATTACAAAGCCCATTTCTCACTTTCGTTGAATTTATATGATTGATATTTCTATAATGTAAAGTTCATGTCAATTTTGCAATGTATCTTTTTTATAAATGAATGGCATTTTTCTTTTCCAATACAATATCTGAGCATTTTTCTGTTAATCAATCACGTCGCCAAAAACGAGTCTTTTCAATTTCAGAAACATTTCAATCGGAAAAAAAATCACTTTCATCTTGAAATGTCAAAAATCAAATCGTATTTCGGTTGCTTTGTTTGAAATTGCACTCTTTTGTTTTATAATATGATATATCAGATTAAGTTTCAAGTAAAAATGGTCTCAAGATTTTTTTGTTTAGTTTTATGAATAAATCTGTTTCATCTATTTTTAAACCGTTTGATTTAGTTTTACGTACATCATGCAGTCTGGCATATTCATTTGGTTTTTATTTCTTTGATAGATTTAAAGATTTCATACAAAGATTTATTTATTTTTCTTTCTTTCATAAGTCTACACGTTGCCCTCACAATGTCCAATATAAAAAGGCTTCTCTACACAAAAACAGAACAGTGAAATGTCTCAGAGATTGCGAAAATATGTGAATTTTAATCTTTTAAATTGTGTTCGATGTTTTAAAAGAAATAATAAACATTTAATTATTGACAATTTGGGTCAACTTAAGTATGCTTACTTTTAAGGTGTTCACTGTCAATACTTGGTGGAATGCCGTTAAAATATAAATAATAAAACATTTTTAGTACTTATTCCACATAAAATTTATTGGATCAGGACCGGTTTCTCTCATGGCGAGCATAGCCTACTGACTCAGTTTTATGTGGAATAAGTACTAAAAATGTTTTATCGTTTGTTTGAAATGTCTCAGAGATTGCGAAAATATGTGAATTTAAATCTTTTAAATTGTGTTCGATGTTTTAAAAGAAATAATAAACATTTAATTATTGACAATTTGGTTCAACTAATGTATGATTACTTTTAAAGTGTTCACTGTCAATTCTAGGTGGAGTGGCATTATAATAAAAATAAAAACACATTTTTAGTACTTATTCCACATATAATTTATTGGATCAGGACCAGTTTCGCACATGGCGAGCATTATCAACTGATAATAAATACAACGAAACAGTGATATTCATACAAAAGATAAACAAGAACTACAAGTTATGACAAACAATAGGTATTACAACCAGAGCTGTGGAGTCGGTGAAAAAAAGTCCAACTCCGATATTGACCAAAAACACGACTCCGACTAAAAAAAGGTTAATATCGTCACTTTTTTCCCCTAATTTTACTATTTATGCTTATTCAATTAAATTTCAACCTTATCAATGCGGCCAAAAGCCAAATTTGACATATTAAATGCAAAAAATAAAAAGTTCAAACTTTTCAAAATTTCCGACTCCGAGTACGACTCCGGCCAAAACGCCGCGCTGACTCTGACTCCGACTCCACAGCCCTGATTACAACTGAGCAAATAAATTGAAGCAAAATACAAGCAAACCACAGCAATGCAAGCTATTACATGTAAAAATCAATGAAGTATAAATGATCATTAGCAAAGTAAAAACCAAAATAATGCATATGTTTGTACAATGCATATGCAATTATAATAATGCGCTTATTTTGGTTTCATCGTGAAAAATTTTAAAATGAAAAATTTTATTACTTGAAAATGCTCGCGATGAGCTAAACCAGGCCTGATCCAAATAAATTTAATGTGGAATAAGTACAAAAAATGTCTGAGTGACGTAATTCAACATAATCTTAATTATTACTAAAGCAAACTCTGCAAAAGTAAGTCCGAAGATGTCTCTGAAAGAGGCAAAGCACGAGTTACAATTAGTAACACAAAACGTGGAAAAATCAAAGTTTTATTTTAATTAAATTTAATTCATTTTACTGGGTTGAATCAAAAGTACGTGCATACGCCTTTAAAGGTAGGGTAAAACCTCCTATTGTGGGCCAGCTACAATTATTGGCCACTAACATATAAAATCAAGTTTTTTTATAAACCAAAACAACATTTCCATCTCTTGGTTTATATAATATAGTTCCCTTATTATTCCTCTATCGTTCAAACATAAAATTATCATTTTATAAATTCCCAAACAACTCCAAAAACGCATTTTTATCAGACAGCCAGCAGAGTGTCACCGTGAAGCATGTGAGATTCTTGTAAATATCATAAGGATTGGACTTCAGTCTAAAAGCATCATACACGTTTGTAATTTAATTAATTTTAATTTTAATTGAACAAAATTATTCGTCTTTAGTGAAGTTATTAAATAATTATTTTTATGCATTGAAAATATTTTTGTAAAAGGTTATTATGATGCTGGCCATTAACTGAGTCCAAAAACACATACAATTTCTATTACTGGCCGGCCAAGCTAATCCTATAAATTTTTATAAAAAAATTCTAAAATATATTTTTTTATTGCATGAATAATGTTTTAATAATATTACTAATCACCTATGTATTTATTACATTTCTCCGATATTTCTTGGAAAATGTTGACTTTTTGGCCAATAACTGCAGCTTACTTAACAAATGATGTTGGAATGCAATAAAGCACTTTATTTTACACTCAATAATGATTTGGGGTCATGTAATTAAACATCTAGTTTCTGTTTTAAAAAAAAAAAAAAATATTCCAACTTTTGGGGTAGCAAATAATTGAATCTTCTGGTGGCCAACAATTGCAGAAAGTGGCCCATAATTGTAGCTTTGTACCATTTTTTTTAAACTATTTTTTTTCTATGAAAAAAATTAATATTTTCGTATTTTAAAAATTGATTATTATAAAAAAATCATCAATCTAGCACACAGTATTTTTTTTAATTTTGCTTCTTCTATGATAAGTGTCCACAAAAATTACTAAAAATGAAAAAATCCTTAAGTGGCTGACATTTGTAGGTTTTACCCTAAAACTTATGCCATTTTTTGGCATCAAAAAATTGCTTTTCACTGTTATTCGTTATAACAAATTGTCTGCTGTGAATAAAAGTATTTTGACTCTTAAAAGTCTCAATAGCTTAAAAACGTAAAATACCAAGTACACGTATCTCTTTATTGATTTATGTCTAAGTATATCTATAAGATGTCCTGTTGCACATGCGATTTAATAAAGGGTCGATCAGACAGGTAGGAGTATATCGATTCGAGCTTAAGAGCATTTTATATCATTTATAAATAAAAAAAACAGATTCGCAATTTGCAAATCACCTCATAGAGGAATCACATGAAATAAATTCAGTCCCAATTTTTTTACATTTTTGAAATAAGGGCCTTAAGCTTAATGCATTGGAACAGCTAGAAATTAATAGGTTAAATCAATCCAATGACATTCTTAACGAACAAATCTCAATTAACGCATCACCACTTCTTAAGCCGTTAATAAACGTTAATGCAATTTTAAATAAATCAACTTGATACAATACTTAGTAAAAACCCAGATTAGCTTTCACTTCAAGAATACATCAAATCAATTTGTCACATTCAATAAATTATTATTACCAAATTAAGATGGTGGAATAGAGAAGAAGGTGTTTTGTGTACATTGTCTAAAATTTACATATAAATACTTGATCTAATGCACGTTTTAAACATAGTTCTGACGAGGGCGTAAGCCGAAATAGCCATCAACAAATATTTAAAATAATTTCTATAGAATTAAAATATATTTTTATTTTTCTCACCGTATTAACACGTATCTCTTGCTATTAGTTTTCGTAAATGCATTGTTTGATAATTCCATTAGTGTAAAGTCAGCGGAGAGTGCAACTGCAGTCGACAGTTTTCATTTCGCAAATATATCTGACGTTGCTGAAGACGAAGATGCATCCTGCGCAAATATGGCCGGGCGCTGTCGGGGTGACGCCCGAGGGGGGCGGATGCAATTTTTCATTTTGCCACCGTCAGACTTGATGCGCTGAGATATCGCCGGAACCAGAACCAGGGACGGAAAACAAATTCCATATTTATTATTTTGGTTTTATTACGAAGCTGCACATTAAGGGGGGTTCCCCATTTGACCGGCCGATTTTTTAAACTTTTTTTGTGATTAATAACGTAGAAATTTGAAATATATCAAATATTTTCAGATTTAAATCTTTTTTTCTCAATGTGTGGTGCACCACTCCAAATGCACCCATGTCGTTTTCGATGTCAAAAAATGTGGTAAACGATCTCCATCCGGCTGGCTTATCAAAAAGCAAAAAAAAAAGATTGTTTCGAAATATCACATAGGGATAATAACCCCATAATCCGTTGCACGTGAGATTTCCAGGGTTGTCATCTCATTATGACAGAGACAGACAGCATCCGTCCAAGGCATTTGGTGAAGGAACTTAGGGTCAGGGTCTTAACTCATTGATTGAGGTCATAATAAGATCGCCCGAGTTCGTTCTGAGGGCTCGACAACTTTGGGCGGTAACATACACTACACTTAAAAATATATATTCAATTTTGGTCCACCATCTTAATTTTATATGCTAATAATAAGTAATTGAATGTGACAAATTAAATTGATGTATTCTTGAAGTGAAAGCTAATCTGGGTTTATACTAAGTGGGAATAAACGTAAAATTAGTATTGTATCAAGTTGATTTATTTAAAATTGCATTAACGTTTATTATTATGATGTGTAATCTAACGCACGTTTAAAACATAATTCTGACGAGGGCGTAAGCCGAAATAGCTATCAACAAATATATAAAATAATTTCTGTAGAATTAATATACATTGATATTTTTCTCACCGTATAAACATGTGCTTAGTTTTTTAATTTCCATTTTTTTATATAATTCAAGTAAATAATTATTTAATATCGTTTTGCGCGTAGCGTCCTTGACTTCTAACAGTTAAAAAAACGGAGTCAATAAAAAATGTGCCCGAAAGTTTCGAGCTTTTATATTTTGTTTTAACACGATTCAAAAGCTCCCACCCTGAGAGTATTCATCGCCTGGTTCAAACAAGAGATAAACATAATTTTTGCAGCTATTATTTTCAAAGATAAGAGAAGAAGTCCATATAAGTAGTTTTTCGAAATAGTAATTTCATATATAATACAATATGCCAGACTTTGCCACACTTTTACCACCGCGGGCGACTTTTTTTTGAAAATTTTGGCGGCGATTGAGTCACAAAATAAATTAAATTTATTATCATTGAAATAAAAAAGGAATCAGAGATGAGTATATCATGGTCGCTTCAAATAGCCAGGATTCAAACTTCACTACCCGTACGCGATAAGATACCGTTATCTTATCTCAAAAGGGCGTCGTTCAAACATACGTTTCAAATCAAATGGATGTTTTTTACATTAAAAGTTTTAGATAAGCGGTTGCATTCATAGTTTTGATAACGCCAGTTTGGAATGAACACTCAGCGCTATCAGGTTGTCTCATTCATGCGCACTTTAAAATATGTATGAATAATTATAGAAAAACTATCGATTTTTTACATATATATATTAAGAACTATGTACATGTAATGATACGTTATAATATAACATTTTTTAATGCAATTTATGCCAATAAAGCCTTAACCCTGGGGTTTTAAGACCCCCTTCGGATCACACGTTATTTTTAGGGACCGTCTTTCGAGGTTTAAACATATTTGGCTACTTCTACTGTAGATATTTTATTATTTCAGCTTTGTTTTTCGTCTTATTTTTACTGAAACGTTTCACCCGAAAAAAATGCATACCAACAACCTTTAATAATTACAAATTGAAAGACCCTGATTTTAAGCTTTTACCACATACGAGAAAAATCCTTGAAGCCTAGTCATAATTTTCACTTTAAAAGTCGTTTCTTTTCCTTAAGAAATGAGTAACGTGCTAACCATCACCTTGAAAATTCTAACCATATTTAAGTAATGCTTGTCACGTGAGCTGAAGGAAAGCTCTGTTAAAAAATAAAACCCAAAAGAAAATTCAATGGAAAATTCACTCCCGAGATATTGTATGGCTTGAAAGATTTACTATCATTGCATTGTGATATTTTTTTTAGAAAACAGACATTTGAAACAAATATAAAAATAATCTTGAATTTTTAACTGAAATATTTTCAACTTTTAATGTGTTCACTGTCAATACTTGGTGGAATGACATTGTAATAAAAATAATAATACATTTTTAGTATTTATTCTACACTAAATTTATTAGATCTGGACCGTTTTTGCTATTTATAATCTATAATCAAACAGCTCACCATTCTTTTAACACTTATTTTTATCATTTATATATTTTCGGCCAGGCCATGCTGCAGTGGTCAACGTCGTTGGCTACCGTATGGGACCGACCGGGCTCAATTCCTGGTACGAGCAGATTTTTTCAGTTACAAATTGATTCTGCATAGAGACAATGGATGTTTGCGTTGTGGAAAATATCCCTGCTCATCTTTCCGATCCCAAAGAGCGATGCATAGTGACAACATTTAGCTAACCACTAGTCCTGTCCTAGTCCTCGTGTCCTTTCCATCCCTACCCTCTTCGAAAAAAGAGAGATTGAAACAACTGAGTAACAAGCAGTTCTTGAAGAAAAAACATCTAGTCCAAGTTGGGAGTGGGCGTGGTAAAAAACATCGCACATTGCAGTAGATTAACGATACAATTACAAAAAAAATATTACCTATAAAACATTCAGTTTATATACATCTCTATAATAAAAAACATTTTTAGTAAGTACTAATTTTGTGGACTAAGTATTCCACATTAAATTTATTTGATCAGGACTAGTTTCGCTCATGAAGAGCATTGTAACTGATAAGAAATACAACAAAACAGTGATATGTATACAAAAGTTAAGCAAGAATTACAAGGTACATATTACAATTAAGCAAATAAATTGAAGCAAAATCAACTATAATTAAAATGTTGAAGACCTCTTAGCAGGGCTGTGGAGTCGGTAAAAAAAAGACCGACTCCAACTCCGACTCCGACTCGAGCATTTACTAAAACCTCGACTCCGACTCCGACATTGACCAGAAACACGACTCCGAGTCCGACTAAAAAGAGGTTAATATCGTTCCTTGTTTTCCCTAATTTTCCTATTTAGGTGTATTCAATTAAATATCAACCCTATCAATGCGGCCAAAAGCCAAATTTGACATATTAAATACAAAAATAAAAAGTTCAAAATTTCCGACTCCGAATACGACTGCGGCCAAATCGCCGCGACGACTCCGGCCAAAAAGCACCGACTCCACAGCCCTGCCTCTAAGCAATACAAGATATTACATCAAAAGTCAATTAAGTATGAATGATCATTAACAATGTAAAAACCACAATGACTGCATTAACAGTGAACACGTTAAAAGATATCTATTTATGTTTAGTAAAATTACTTCATATTACTTTACTTTCGTAAATGGCAACCATCCTTAAAAAGATCATAAATATATCATATTAGCTAAAACTGATTATATTTGTATGTACTTTGTCGTTAAATCAGTACGTCTTTTTTGCGCATCGAAACGCAGCCAAGTGCATTAAAATTCATAGGCGCCACGCCAGGCTAGCTTATATCATGGAGGTTACTCTATTTGTATGCTAGGCCCTTATGAATAAAATCGGAGGGACTCACTGCATTTTAACATTTCCGTTCTGGTGGATAAAATGGTTTACCACCACTGCCAATTCAACTTAAATATGTATCTTAATATTAGTAATAAAATGTGTAAACAATTGGTATTTTTAAATCATTGTTTTTTGCACCTTTTGCATTTAAAAAATATGATTTCGCAATTCAATAAAATAGAAAAAGGGTCGGATTATTATTGGCCGAAAACTTTTTATATCATCGCTAAAAATTGCCAGGTTTCAAACTTCACTGCCTATACGTTTTCTTATCTCAAACGCGCCTCGATCAAACGTACGTTTCAAATCAAATGGATGTTTTTAGATTATAATGTGTAGATAAGAGGTCGCGTTCACAGCTTTGATATCGCCAGTCTGGAATAAGCATAAACACGATCATGTTGTTTCGTTCAGACGTGACTTTAAATATGAATAATAATAGGAAAACTATCGATTTTTATATCATATATATTTTTTTTTTTAGAACGATGTAAAAAGATACGTTAAAGCATACCTAATACAACATTTTTTAATGCAATTTTATACCAATAAAGCCAAAGCACTGAGGTATTTTAGACACCCTTTCGGATCACACATTATTTTGCAGAGACCGTCTTCCGAGGGTTAATGCCTCAACAATGAGATTTATCAGAAGAGATTTGGCAGCCAATGATTTTTGTTATTGTTCGAATAAATCATTTCTGCCCAACTCTCTTATTATTTTCTTATTCATTTTTAATTTCTTTCTTTGTAAAAATGTAACAGTTGCGTTGAAACTTTGACAGTTATTTTTACCCGAGACAACTGCAATGTATTCATTTATACGAAATAAACAATATTGTTTACCTGGTGATTTACGAGGTTTCTCGACAAATTGTTTTTATTGATTTTTGTTATATTGTACATATAATTTCGGTTGTTTTTTGGCTGATTCAATATCTGAAGTACCTACATCGTACCCCATACTATAATTTTCACTAGTTTTACCAAGGGTTTTAAAGGATCTTATTATCAAAACGATGACCACTACCCTCAAAACAACAATTGCGACAATCCATTTGATAGTAAAAAAATGATATAGAAGTACATCAACCCGACCTTTGGTGCAGTCTTTACCGTCGTTCGCTTCCGTAACGGAAAACCCGGGTTCGAGTACATATAAGAGCGGATTTTTTTCAGTCTGTTTATCAATCTTGTTAGAATAAAAATATATATATAATATAAAAATCAATAGTTTTCCTATTATTATTCATATTTTAAGTCACGCCTGAACGAGACAACCTGATCGTGCTTATGCTTATTCCAGACTGGCGATATCAAAGCTGTGAACGCGACCTCTTATCTACACATTTTAATCTAAAAACATCCATTTGGTTTGTCGCGTTATAAATCCCTTCCCACCCTTTCCTATCTCAAAAACCTTCAGCGATTAGCTACATCTAGTACTTTCGATGGTTTAGGCGGTAACTTTGTGGAAGTTCATTTTAATATAAAATTTAAAAATAACTTTATAGATTATTCCACGTATTGTGCTACTAACTGTGACACGTGTTTCGCCTCGTTTTGACGTTTGCTGATTGTCTATGGTACGACACACGCGCCAACTACGGACAGTTAATTGTACAAGGCCTATAACCTTTGCGCAGTGCAATAATAAGTTGTCGAAATGAACGGTATGGCAGCGCATAAAATATGAAAAAACAATGATTCTTATATAAAAGATCTACTGTTGGTTGATTTTATTATGTCTATAACCTTCGCGCAAGTGCAACAATAAGTTTACAAAGTTTTAGCGCAATCAAATGAATGGCAACGCATAAAATATGAAAAAGCAAACAAAAAAACATTGATTTTTATATATAGGTTTATCTGAAAAATATATTTCTAAATAGTAACACCGTCAAAGCCTGTAGCAGAGCAAACAGTTTTCCGCATTAAAATATTCTCACGTATTGCAAATGTCATAAATATTGCAACTTCGAAGCAAATCGAAAGCTTTGTCATTACTTTTGTTAATATTGACATGTTGCAGCTACGCTTCTGCAATAAAGTACAAAAGAGCAAAATGAAATTGTAAATTTACTTTTTTAAAATAAATAACTTCAAAACAACACAGGACAACAAAATTGCGTCGCTGCATTTAATAAGCGCATTATTTTCATCGGAAATTCAATTGGTCGGTTGATATTTTTATTTAATCTTGTGGTCTGGATCCGTGGTGCAGTGGTCAAAGTCGTAGGCTTCCGTGAAGTACCTCACGGACTCGTGTCTCTGTACGAGTAGATTTGCTCAGACAATATATCGATACGTTCAAACGCATGGATTTTTGTGATTAAAAAACGTTCCCACTCCTCCGATCCAAAAAAAAGCGACGCGTAGGAAGAGCGATTAGCTAACCACTAGTCTTAACCCAGCACACGTACCCTTTCAACTCCTACTCTGTTTGAAAAGGAGAGGTTGAGCAACTTAGTAAAAATCAGTTCAGTATAAAAATACTTGAGACTTGATGTTGAGATAAATTTTGTGAAGACTTCATATGCGCCACGTTGAGAGCGGACATGGCTTAAAAATAATTTAACAATATCTTTTATAATTGTGCACTTGTAATGTCTGAAGATGCCGAAAAGCTAAACCCTGGTGATTCGCACAAAACTCATGGAAAAGGGCATACCATTCAAAAAAATATCGTGTTGATATAAAAAACCTAAGTTGACCATTAAAATTTTCATTATTTTATTCTATTATATTTACAAGCGACAAATAACAACAAACAGTATTTTTATGCGTGAATTCAAACACATACTTATCGAGGTATCATTTTTGCGTATATTAAATTGATTTCAATGACTCAGCTAACTTTAGTTACTGCATGGCAAAGCAAGTTTTAAAACCTTAATTTCGATGGATTCAAAATAGTGATGGATATAGGTTTCTTCAAACTTCTTCTATTATCCCATGACACCGCCAAATCACCATTTTCACGAGACCTTCAAAAACTTACACGTAGTGAAAAATACTTTGTGGCCATGAATATAAATTGAGAAAATGGCAGTTGATTTATTTGTTGCTGATATCCGGGAGACAAGCTTTTAGGCCTTCTCAAAATACCATAATAAATTGTATAATTTATTTAAATTCACATTTTTTTTCCTACCTTTACTTTCCTGCTGAAACTATATGTGGAGTCCGCTACGCGGGCTCTTAGTTTCCTGGATTATTTTTATTGCTAGGGTAAGTATTGACTTTCTAAAAGATTCTGTCAGCTGAGGGCTTTGTGTGGGGAAAACACTTCACACAAAGGTTCAATTCTTACCACGAATTTTTCGTATTGTTTACGTAATCTTGATGAGTTTACTTGTTGTTATAATAAACATGCCCAGTTCCTAACTGAATCAACGAGCCTAGCTCGTAGATTAATATGTATCTCTTAGAGCGTTAATTTGGAAGCTGGTAAGGCTACTGGCTTATTCCACGCTTGCCTGTACTGTTGAAAAAATTGCTGCAGGAGATAAATGGGTGTAGCGTAAGGTTTGAGACATCGTCCTGGCGAGGTTCTTAGAGGCTTTTAGTTTGTTTTTAAAATTTGATGTTTTCACAGCTCGGAGAGTTGGAGTGAGGTGGGGATCCTGCTTCAAGCTTTCTATGAAACTGGCACGGTGGAGGCGTAGGGTCTCTCTGATTTCTGGGCCTTTATACCACTCCCGGAGGTATCGGGTGCTGGCGTTCTTCCTCAAGCCTGTGATTAGGCGTTTTGCCAACTTAATACACTTCTCATGTATGATTCCAGTTGACTGTCCATTATTTGTAACAAGTAATAAACATATGAATTATTGATCATTTGAATCCAGTTATAAATAATTATCCATATTCTTATCATTTTTCCTACACCAATTATTGTATACGTATTGGCGACAAAACAAATGCAATTTAATTTAGTTCAACTAGAATTATAGCCATTACGAAATGTCAATACAATTTTAACTATACATAATACAATACTAGTTTACTTTCATTCATTCTCAATAAAAACCCAGATTACCTTTCACTGTCAAATTAAAATAAAATATTATTACACTATAAACATAGGATGTTAGAAGAGAAGAGTTATTAAGCCGAAATAACTTTCAAATAAATCTGATAATTTTTGTAGAACTAAAATACATTGCTCTTTTTTCACTTAGGTATAATGAAGTTCTACCAAGAAAATGTAATTCAAATTCACAGAATTTTCCATTTAATATAAAATTAACAAATATCTTGACAAGCGTCTTCAGAATAACTATCGCAAACAGTGGCGGTGGAGACGGAGTATTAGGGAGTACAAAAAAAAATTCAACTATTTTTGCAAGAGTTCTTTCCCATTCATTGAATTTTAAAACACTTCCAAAACATGGACTTTCAATTCAGATGTTCGCAATACCAACGGAGTGCCAGTCTTATGAATTTTTGGCTGTCCGTTGTACGGAAAAATAGTTGAATCATTTTTTGTACTCCCTAATACTCGGTCGCCAGCCGCCACTGATCGCAAAGGTTGTAAAACACAAGTTACACAGTACGCAATTTTTTTTATTTATTTTAAATTATCAGTCTGTTTCGCAAACAGTTTTTTTTTATATACTACATATAACGTTCCTGTTTATAATACATTAAAATAATGTAAGTTTAAAACTATCAGATCACTGTTATGTTTCATTGTCAATTACTATTCACGTGTCAGAACATTTTACACCATTCAGTTTGTTCGTGGGCTGGAATGAATTACTTATTTAAAAGCACTTCAAAGTCTTTGTCGCATTATTTCTAAAGCTCTGTCTCTATCGCTTTCACTTGTTTCGAATAGCCTATCATGATACCGGGGAAAA
Source organism: Himalopsyche kuldschensis (assembly GCA_028554975.1). Taxonomy (NCBI): domain Eukaryota; kingdom Metazoa; phylum Arthropoda; class Insecta; order Trichoptera; family Rhyacophilidae; genus Himalopsyche; species Himalopsyche kuldschensis. The sequence goes on from JAHFWI010000005.1 coordinate 9,199,549, forward strand.
CTTGTTACTTGTTAAATACTGTATAAGTTTCTAAACAATCAAACAGTATTACAATTTAATAAATCAATTAATTAGATTCTATCAAATTAAGAGAACCAAACCAATCAAATAATTCCAATTAGTGAAATAGGCTTTATTTGATAAAGCTGTGAAATCTGTACAAAAAGATTTTACTGCTTTTATGATACTACATTTTCATTGTAACCCAACGACCTCTTACCTGCATACTTATGACGAAAAACATTTGAGAATCGCTTTAGACTGTGAACCATTCTTCTCGATGACTCTCCTTAGAATGATTTCTGTGTGCTGTATGGACGCATGTATGAGTGTGTATTGTGTATCTTTGCTGCAAATATAAGTATATATTTATCATACGGTAAGAAAAATAACATTGTATTTTAATTCTACATAAATTATTTTATATATTTGTTGATAGCTATTTCGGCTTACGCCTTCGACAGAACTTTAAAATACATTGTTATTTTTTTTACCGTATTATAATGGAGTTCTACCAAGTAAATGCTTACTCAATCAATATATATTTATCACTTTTAAGGTGTTCACTGTCAACACTTTGTGGAATGGCATGAAAAAATAAGTTATCAGTTGATAATGATACCGGTCCTGATTTTAATAAATACAATGTGGAGTAAGTACTAAATAATTTGTTATTATTTATAAAAACGGCTATGGTAAACGAGAAAATGTATGCATAATATATATTGAACATATATTGCTGACCTTTTGAACTGGCTTCACTATGGATTGCTCACCACAACTTCAATCACGCCCTCTTCCCAGCAACGATGAGAAAGGAATCCAAAATATGATGGGAAGAACTTTGAGTGACTCAGGACTTGAATCTCCATCAAAAAGTTATTAAAAATCAATGCATTTCCATGTAAAGCAATTTAACACCAATACCACCCTTTTTAGAGCTTTAATTCTGTATAGTCATTCATGGGTTGACATGGGAGGAAGCAAAGCTCGGTTTTTGAGTTGCAGGTAGTCATGGAGGAGCAATATGATCTACAAAATGAGCTAATATGGTCAAAGAAGATGAAAAAGTCATTTATTCATTGAATAGTTTATGAGCAAAACCGGTTCTGATCTAAATAGATCTTATTACTATTTTTTAATGTACGTACCGTCTTTTCCATTGCTTAGAAACATAAAAAACAGTTAAAATAATAAGAATATAAAATTGAAAATAACGTTTTATAGATGAAATCAACTTTGCAATGAAAACGGTAATATATAATTTTCATCAATAATTGACAGTTAACACTTTTAAGGAGATCGATTATCAAAATATTTAACTGTACTATCTTAATGACAACCATGCAGCTTTATTAAAATTAGTATTTTACATGCGTAGAAAACATAATATATATACGAAAGCTTTCTCGGGCTCAACGGTATTAACAAACAACCCCTTTTGAATATTTAATGGTTTATGCGCGACTCCACAATAGCTTTGCAATGGAGACTTTATCACAGAAATAGGTTAAACTACAAAATATAACTACACCGTTTGGCAAGTAGTATAATTTTAGAAAATGGTCCATTTAAATACAGCTTAGAAAAATTGTACGCGATTTAATAGTACGTTTTGTCATAATGAAAGCATGAAAATATTATAGTGGATAATTTTCCTAATTTATGAAACGACGGGCTTGTACTTTTCATGAATAAATAATAAGCAATTTTATGGATTCTACATAACATACATATCATTAAATATTATGTGAAATTGCTTATAATTAGGTACATGTACATATTTTGTTATAAAACTACTAGCTGTACCCTGCGCGCGTTGCTACACGCCAGCAACTAAAATAAATTTGAAGGAAAGACATTACACAAATATTCAATTCAATTTGCATGTATTCAATACTCGAGATTATTTATCAATCTTTGGGGTGGAGGGGGGTTGTTTGGCGAGGTGGGGTTTGGGGGGCGTATGGGAGGGTATGCCAAAAACCTTCGAAGAAGTGAACTCGAAAAATTCTTAAAGTTAAAAAAAAAAATTGGGGGGGAGGTTGGGGGGAGGGGTTGGTAGGCCAGAAACCATCGCGTGGGTGCACTCAATAAATTTGTAAAGTTTCACATCGATCGGTCGAGCGGTTTAGTAGTCCATAGCGGACATACATACAGACATTCATTTTTATATATATAGATATAGATTCTCAAACTTGACTGTCTGACTTGAATCTATTATTATTTGATCTGACTTGAACTCTTGAGTTCAAGTTCGCTTGTGCACTTGAAATGCCTGCATTTTTACCGAGTATAATACTGCGAGTATTTTTATCTGATTTCTTCGTTTACATTTGTATTATTTTAAAATTCTAACGATGAGCGAAACCAGTACTGATCCAAATAAACTTAATATAGAATAAGTACAAAAGTGTGTTTATATTTTTTTTATTTTAATGCAATTCCACTAAGTTTTGACAGTATAAACAAACAATTAACAGTTTTATCTCAAACAGATTCAGTATATTACGCAAACATCCCTTAAAATCTAAATATTTACATATTGTATATTATTGTACCCATTACATCTGTATTTTGTATCTTAACAGATATGTTTGTATTAAGATAATGGCGATCCCAGGGTATCACTGGAAAATATCAAATGATCCACTTACAAAAAATATTGAAGTGACATCGTTTTAGCGGGTATTACAATATTGCAAAATAAACCACGAAAAACACTTCAATAGAAAATATATCTTTCCTGACTAACTAAAATAGGTTACATAGCCAGCGATACCTAAAAGATTTTTCATCCCCCGCAGGTTAACGGCGAACGTTGCCAATGCACGACGCGGTAATGAAATAATTTTACTACACTGTAATATAAAGGCGAGCACCCTTGCACCGCCACGATCACCGTCGATTTTAGATGAGTCATCAAAATGAAATGAAAAACAATGGCGAGTAACGGGCTTTTAACCTTTTAGATACCCGCTACGAACAATATACGAGCTGCCATTTCGGACCGATTCTATGTTTGAAATATTCATTTATGCAATTTAAATACTAGATAAACCATCTCTGAAAAAGCTTCAACAATAAAATACACTGATTATTGAATAAACCTCTGGAATCAAGGGATTTCTCTTGAAAAATCAAGAGACCCGCATTTCATTATAATATCTCACATACACGTTTGTTAGTTCGCAACGCGTATGGTGGCATAACGCATATCAGTAACTTAATTATAATAAAACAAAAAAAACATTTTAATCTATAAAGAGTAAATTTATTTTTATTTTTTTATTTTTTTAATAGTATTATTGAAAAACTTTTATTACAGCTTACGCCAATGCGTCAAATATTCTTAATTCTAAAAGTCATACGAGATTAACTCGATGATAAATAATAAATCAGTCGTGTCAACGATAAATAACATACACCCAGCCCAAGATCTCTTTTTCAATTGAAAAAATCTGACCTTGCCGGGAATTGAACCCAGGCCCCCTGATCGCGAGGACAAAGCTCTTGCCACTAGACCACAGGGACCGACATGTGTGATTTTCGAAAAATTGTATCGGTGCCTATTACATGTAAATGCTTGTATTACATATTTTTAGTAATGCATTCTATTTTTTAACTTTATTGAAATGCGTGGCAGTATGAAGGTTAAAAAACATCGTAGGGTTTTTTATGCTGCCTGCATTGATGAATATATGAGAAGCTAATTTTCAAAAGTGGACAAATCCATTTGTTGAAAAACTGAAAGAGTGAGATATTTTCATTACTTTTTCCTCATAAATTTGTGTATACTATCAATATTTTTAACATATGTTTTAAATTAAGGAATCACGGATAATGTGTAATAATTCAAACTCTACCATGTGAATAAAATATGTATCAAAAGATTAATCTATAACTGGCAGTTGAAAAAAAGTATTTTGGATTTGTCCACTTTTGAAAATTAGCTCCTCATATATGCTATGATTATATGATATTGATGATTGCTTATATGTTTGAATCAGCGGTCAAGTGTTTTTTGTTTTGGCTTTTTTTTCTGAGAATTGTGGTATTTTTTTATACTTTTCAGTCATCCGTGTTATTTCAAAGTCGCTTGAAAAGATACTTGAGTGTAAATGTTTCCATTGTAAAATAAATGTTCAGACAGTACTCCATTTTTGTATTTACCAGGGCTGCGGAGTCGAGTCGTGGAGTTGGAGCTGTTTGACCGGAGTCGTACTCGGAGTCGGAAAGTTTGAAAAGTTTGAACTTTTTATTTTTGCATTTAATACGTCAAATTTGGCTTGTGGCCGCATTGATAGGGTTGATATTTAATTGAATACATACACATAAATAGGAAAATTAGGGGAAAAAAAGTGACGGTATTAACCTTTTTTTAGTCGGAGTCGGAGTCGGAGTCGTGGTTTTGGTAAATGTTGGAGTCGGACTTTTTTTGACCGACTCCACAGCCCTGGTATTTACTCCTCTATTTTAGTGGACATTTAAAGAAATAAATAATTTAAGTACAGCTTATGTTCGATGGTCTTTCTACTTTTCTACATTTGATGAAGCTTCAAGCTCTCACGGGCGCTAGCGTCAAATTTTTTCTTATCTCTTTCGTCTGTAAGTATAGTTTTTATATTCAAGACGCATTCTCATCCCATCGCTGCTGACGCAATCTCCAGTAAAGCGGGGTTCAAAAAGTCAACTTACTTTTTCTTATTACCAATGGAGGGTCATCAAGAAGAATGGTTCTTGGTCTAAAAAGATTCCCATATGCTTAATTGTTATATTTCTGCATGTGAGAGAAAGTTGTGCTACAATGGTGGCCCACTGCCTGGTGAAACTTTTAAGAGGTTTCACGAATGAACTCGCAAATAGTACATATTTCACAAATATTTTTGTTTTAACTGTATATATTAAATTTACTGAAATATGTTCACGTATAACAAAGTATTCTATCAAATATTCCTTACGCCTACCTGATCCTTTGCTCGTATCCTTTGCTCGTATTTTAATACCGGTAAAAATAAAGAAAGGCTTTATTTTCGCCCGTTTCGTCTAGGGTGACTTTAACTTTTCTCGCGACGAACATTCCATTTTTGGACGGGACTAGAGACTCCAAATACTCGACATTTTAACTAGTTGAGTATCGTTTAGTACAATTTTTAAATACTCGAGTATACTCGAGTAGTTTCAGATGTACCAAAATATATATTATTAATTTGAATTTGTGTAAATAAATAGATGAAAAATAAATTGTCTTTTGTCATCATAAACTTGTCATTGGTAAGATAAGTCAGCAAGACCAAAAGCAAAAGTAACAAAAAAAATCTCGCCTCGGAAGGCCCTTAATGAACATCCATAGGATGTACTGAAGGGAGCTGCGGCCCGCCGGGATGACCTGCGAAGAAGTGAGGAAGTTGGCGGGTGATAGAGAATCCTGGAGACAACGTGTGACTGCCATATGCTCCGAATAAAGAGCGGATGTGGAAAAAAATGAAAAAAAGACTTAATGAATATGTTGTTTATTATCATCATAAACTTGTCATTGATAAAATAAGTTAGCAGGACTCAAAGCAAAACCAACCAAAGAAAGTCTCGCATAGCTTAGGCAGCGAGCATTTTTCAAAATACTCGAGTATCAAGTACTTGAAAAATGGACGTTAATTCTCGAGTATCGAGTATTCGATACTTGAATTGGAGTCTCTACGCGGGACCATTTTTTACGTGGCGTTCCATGACAGCGGCTCGGAATTTCAAGAAGTTTTCCAGCATGGAAAAAATCGCCCGCCGCTCGCATTTTTGAGGGTAAATTTTATCTGTCAGTAGATTTATAAGCATCGAGTGTGCGAGGGTGATTGATGCGTTCCTAAAGCTTCAAGGGGTATCGTTGCCTCGTCGAAATTCGCAAACAGTTTTCGTGCGTAATTATTACACGGGCCCCAAACTTCGGTGAATGTTTTCACGTCCTGTTAATGGATATGTTTACGATGCTTACTTGTTACTTTGTAAACATTGCATTTTGTTTTTGTTTTGAGTGACACGTGTCTCTCCTTTTTGGAATTATCTTCAAACTGGCATACATCATACAAATTAACGTGGTGTTTAAAATATACATTAACTGAGATTATTTCACGTATTATTTAAATAAATTTTAATCGTTTAAATTGTGTACTTTTCCATGAGCTTTTTTCTTGTCAGTTCGAGCGTTTCATTCATGCACTCGAAAGACTTGAAGATGCCCAAAGACGAAACTCGATTCGTCATGTATAAATGATCGATGTAGTAATTTTTTATATCGTGTCAATTATCATTAAGAAAAATTGTATCAAATAAATGACTTTTCTGTGTGTATTTGAAATGTTTGAAGATGCCGAATGGCGAAACCCGGACTTTTACAGATAAATCTTATGGAAAAGTACGAATTTAAAACAATTCAAATTTTATGAAATTAAAATTCCATTAAGCGCCTTTAGTCAATTATACTTTAACCATTCGTGATACATGTTTCGACACTTTAAAGTGCATCTACAGAATTATTATCGCAAATGTAGTATGAAATTTGTCCTTTTTACGATCAGTTACGAGTACATATTTGAATGCAGAATATGGTAAAATTTTATACACATTATGTCGATTTCGTGCAATTTACAAAATACGCTAAAAATATCCTAAAACTAAATTTCGTACCACATTCTATCATATATATATGTGAATTTCAGAATAATCTATGGTTAAATAACGTTGTAAGTAGAATTCCGAATTTTTTCTAAATTCATTTGAAGTTCTAAGATTGTCATCATTATTTCCATCATTAGATCTTTAAGATCATTATTTCTCAGCAAGAGTAGTTAAAAAATATGCTCAAAATAAGTCATTTGAAACATTTTTACATGCTCATTGTTACAAGTGAGCTTTAATCAACCGAAACTTCAAACGCTCATATCTCATAACAGTGTCGAGAGCAGTTAGATCCTTTTCAAAGTAAGGTTTCGAGATAAACAAAATCACGGATTAATAGCTCTAAATTGAATCATTTATTTGTATATTTACTTATTACAAGCTTGTGACACAAAAGTTAAAATTTATTTATTGCTTTCGTTGGTCTTTTGAATTGAACCAATCATTCTCAAACGTTGCTTTCCTTTAGCAAGAGCACGAGTCACTACTTCTGAAAGCATCGTGACACAAAACGCTGCGGTGCTTTTATGTTATGGCTCATAAAATCATGATTGTGACCTGGACACCGTGTCCGGTCTCTTGTCATATTGTGTGTTACAGTCAATGTGTCCAAACTGTGTATTCGAAGTTTCACTCGCTTAAACAACTTCAGCAACTTTGTCACATTTATTATTTTAATTGACTGATTAAAGTTGTTAAACTAAAAACTGCGTTCGCAAGAGGGACGATATACCCAGCTATTGTCGAGGACTTTTTACACTTTTAGAATACTCTATTTTCAACTCCGAAGTAGTAAATATAAAGACTCGGAACGTTGAATCTAATCTTGAAACGAAATGAGCTTTTGAATAAATCATTTTTTGAAGATAAACAGTTAAAGTTAGTGACACGTATTTTTCCACTATGACATGCATCGTCAAGCTTTTTAATTTTAAAATAAATCATTTAATAAGCTTTACAAATCTCAATTTTAATTCACAAAGAATTGAATGAAATATTCTATGGGATAAATATTTTTTTTAAAAAGACCATTTAAGCATTTTTGGAAATCAATTGGCACACATGAATTATCAGTATTTTTTATAAAACTTTCGATGGATTCGGCGGTAACTTTGTGGAAGTTCATTTTAATATAAAATTCAAACATATTGTCGAACAAATTGTGTTTCGTCTCTTTCATAGACATCTTCAGACTTAATAATTTATTTATTACTTATTAATGATTTATTACTTAATTTATTTAAAATTTTATAGTTTTTATTTTATATTAATTGTTCACTGTCATTACTTGGTTAATATAATAAAGACAGCACATAGCATACAACAAAACACAACAAGCATTCAACAGACACTGGCATAAAAAAAACACAATATAAAAATTTAAAGAGAAAAAACAAAACACTAAGTTCACTGCTTGAAATGTCCATCTCTAAAGACAATGCAGCTTATCAGCCGAATGGTCCTTGTGACTGACGACTCAAATGACCTACGTAACAAACAAATACTAATAAAAAAAAATTGGCTTTGATCAGTAGTTATATCAGCAATTTCACTTTATTAAGTGAATAATTCACATTTTTTGTAGCGACTTTCTAAATTCTATTTTTTATTTACTAACCATATCCGCTCCCAACTTGCAGCATATGAACTCGTCGCGGAGTTTATATCAACATATATTTTTCTACGACAACTGCTTGGTACTCAGTTGTTCAACCTCTCTTTCTCGAATAGAGTAGTAATGGATAGGATACTCGACAGGACTAGTGGTAAGCTAATCGCTCTCGCTATGCATCATTTGATTTGCTATGATTTTCCACAACACAAACATCCATGCCTTTGAACAGATTTATCGACTGAAAAAATCCACTCCTACCGGGCAATCCGGCACGCAAACCAAAACGTTGACATTGCGCCCCACAATACGGACTTGATCGGCGTTTGTGAAATAAATGACCTACGCGACAAACAATTTCTGATACAAAATATGTTTGTAGTTATATCAGAAATTTCACTTCGTTAAGTGCAATTATTCACAATTTTTATGAGCAACGACTTCCTAAATTCTATAACAAAACATCTACAAATGCCTGAATTTTAGAGATTGCCGGTAACGCATTATAGTTAGTGGCGTACACAGAAAGGTTACGTTGGGATATTTCAGCGTAACGTAAATAAAGTGCCCTCAGCTTTTAGCTAATCTTAAGTGCCCGTAGTTTTGATTAAATATTACATCCCTTTCACTATGAAGTAGCTATGATTAGTCTGTCATCACAAAGGTTAACATAACAGTAATGAAATACATTATTTAATATCTTCGTGGCATTCGCAAATTATGTACTTCATTAAAATAAAATATTGCGTCATTTGGAATATATTTCTAACAGTGTCTTTTATACCAATACACTGTGAATCTTTTAACCAAATATTCTACGCCTTTGAGAGTTTTTCAAAGAACTAATATTTTTGCCGAATAGAATGTATTGATTAAATTAACATTTTCTCTGACAGATTTCTGCATTATACCATAATCTTTTTATAATTTATAGTTGATAGCTATTTTGGCTTAAGCCCTCATCAGAGCTTTTACTTTATCTAATTCAGACGATGGCGTAAACATAAATAATTTAATTATTGAAAAAAAAAATAATAACACATTTTATGTAGAACCAGTTTTCCTTTTCCAGTAATCCCACCAGCTGTGATTGATAAGTAAAGAAAACTGACAAAAATACTCATTCCTCATAAGTTTATTGGGCCATTTTTGCTAATCGAGAGCATTGTCAACTGACCATCGGTGAGGTAATGTTCACCATGAGCGAAACCGGTCCTGATCCTAAAAAATCTAATGTGGAATTGGTACAAATAATGTGCTATTGTTTTTTTAAAAATATATTTAATGCCATTTCACTAGTATTGTCGTATTGACAGTGAACACGTTTAAAAGCGAATTTAATTAATAACACTAAGAAAATTGGTTAGAATAATTTCTTTGTACATATTGGAAAGTTTAACTGTATTTATCAAAAAACAAAATGATCATTTTTAAAAAAATAAAACGTGTAACCAATTTCCATGTTGGCAGTCAAGAGTTATTTTAATCACTTGTAAGGTGTTCACTGTCAATACTTGGCGCAATGACATTGTAATAAAAATAATAAAACATTTTTAGTACTTATTCCACATAAAATTTATTGGATCAGGACCGGTTTCGCGTTCATGGCGAGCATTGTCAACTGATATTGTCAGTTTTTAGTTGACAATGTTCGCCATGAGCGAAACCGGTCCTGATCCAATAAATTGTATGTACACTAAGTACTAAAAATGTTTTATTATTTTTATTTATCTTAATCTCTAAATAAAAGGTTCCATATATTTATTTTCTCATCTTTATAGTCATTTGAAGACATTTGTTTTTTGATTGAATAACATCATCTTTTTGTATCTACCCAGTACAACGTTGAATACGTGACGCAGGGATAAAGGTTTCTTCGCTAATATTGCTAAACAACCCACAGCTTTCTATTCTCACCCACTCAATAGACAAAGGTTAACTCTGCAACTGATTAACAAGCTTCTCGCACTAAAAAGCTTTCGCTGAGATGGTCTATTATTAGCAGACACGGCTTAAATATTTATACAACCTTATTCCACGATCGGAACCGAATCGCGCTTTTGATGTATTCTTGTACATAATATTTTTAGACTAATAAACCGTTCAAATAGTTTTAACATTTACAATCAAGTATCGCTAGAACATATCATGTACCGTAAAACGGGTTCAATAGAGAGACTTTTTACCCTTCTCGACTATGTATCTTCATACCTGCACCACATTACTCAAATATAAATGGCTTGAAACTTGTTTCTATGGTCCTACTACACATGCATGACAATATTTTTCAAATATTCACTGTCGTCACTTTTAAGGTGTTCACTGTCAATACTTGGTGGAAAGGCATTATAATAAAAATAATAACACATTTTTTAGTACTTTTTCCACATCTGATTTATTTCATCAGGACCAGGACTGACTCATTTGAATTCATTACCGGGACTTCCATCTAATTATGGTTGACAGACATTAGATTTATTTATTTTTATTAAATTCACTTAACTTTTGGGTTTTTACTTTGTTAATGTTAATTTCATACTTAATTGATTTTTGATGTGTTAGTTTTGCATTGCTAAGAGGTCTTGAACATTTTATTTTTAGTCTATTTGTCTTGTAATTTACTTAATTTATTTGCTTAGTTGCATTACCAATTGTTTGTCATACCTTGTTTTCATCTTTAACTTTTGCATAAATACCACTGTCTTATTGTGTTACTTATCAGTTGATAATGCTCGCCATGAGCGAAACCGGTCCTGATGAAATAAATCAGATGTGGAAAAAGTACTAAAAAATGTGTTATTATTTTTACTATTCATTGTCGTTATTAAGACACAGTCAATTTTGTTCGATGTCTCTATTCACATTGAATCGGGGGGAATAGAGACAAAAATACAGATTGTAATGATTGGAATATATGAACCTCTATTCTATGAGAGTCTATATTCATTCCGTTTTGCGGTACTTATTAACCAAAAAAGATTTTAATTTTCGTGCAATAAAAGAGAAGTTGCACAGGCATCGAACTTAAACACGTTTGTTTCAATTTTGGGCAATCATTTAGTTGGTTTGGTTTTTGTCATTCGAGAGATAGTATTATAGTCATTGTAAAGAATTATATATAAAAAGTAAAAAATACATCGGATACTTAGTAAAGATGTGCTAAATTTCAATCCTTGTTATTGTCTCTATTCACCCTGTTTTACCGGTATATTGCAACCATTCTATTGTTTTGTTGCTAACGACCCAGGTGTCGTCTTTCGGCATTTCAAGTGCACGGATATACTTGAACTGACAGTAAACTTACTTGTAGTAAACAGTTTGTATCGTATATATACAAAAATACGAGTAGATCTAGACTAATATAAAATTTAAAATAACTTTAATTATTCCACGTATTGTGTTACTTATTGTGACACGTGTTTAAACATCATCGGACTTCGCATCTATTGCAAAGTTTGCTTAAGTAATGAAACAAGATTGATTCTAATATTTTAAAATTATAAAATTACAAAATGGAGCTTGGAATTTTTCCTGTTTACATGAAGCAAGGAGGGGGTTTTAGAAACAAAACAAATAAAACAAATAATTATACTACTAATGACGTTAGCATTACAAAATATTAACTAATGAGATCACTAAGTTTAATTGTTATTAACGTCATCTATATGAATTAGTGAAAAGTTTATGTAAAGAGTTTCAATGAATTAAGTCGGTTACTTTATATCTTTAGTATTGGGATTTTTTAATGTAGTTATTTTAATGATTGATTTCAAGTTGTTGAGTTTATAATTAATAATATTTATTTAAAGGGGTATAACAATGGTGAGTTTGGAAAAGTAAGTTGGTCGTTTTAAATTGGCAAACTATTAAGCTGACACCTATTTATTTCTAATATTTCTTGGTAAAAAAAATTATATTCGCCTGTGTTTTTATGTAACAATTCAACTCCTTTATATGAATCGAACATCTAATTGTTTGTTTTTGCTAAGCGACAGCATTGATCCATACAGTAGTGCCAACTTTAGCGCTGAACTAAATCTGTACAAATCAAGCTTAGCTGTACTCTATCGCGTGAGCCTTTGATTCAGACAAAAGCCTCTTTGTACGCATGTTGCGGAGCTTTTGCGAAGGATTTGTGACACAACAGTGTATTTTAAGGTGTTAACTGTCGATTCTTTGTGAAAAGGCATTATTTTAAAATAAATATAATATAACTGTTTATTGTAATGTTATTGTATTTCTATAATTTTATTATTTTAAAAACTTAGAACCAATCTTGCTTCATTACTCAAGCAAACTTTGCGATAGTAAGTCCGAAGATGCCTCTGAAAGAGGCGAAACACGTGTCACAGCTAGTAGCACAATACGTGGAATAATCAAAGTATTTTTTAAATTTTATATTCATAATATATGTAACTATTTTGTAATACTTCCATATTTATTATATACATAAATACTGGATTTTGCTCATGGCAAGAATTATCAGTTGAAAAAATAAAAAAAAAGCTTTATTTATATAAAATCGAGTTAAAATAATGATTCTATCAATTATTTTATAGTGCAAAAAAAAATATATGGATAGTAAAAATATATAAATTATTGGAATTTTTTTATACTTATTCCACAATAAACTAATTTATATCAGGACCAGTTTCGTAGTATCGTAAGCATTTTAAACTACTAAATACAAACATATTAAAATTATCCAAATTATAAAAGTACCTATATTTCACTTTCAATTTGTTCACTGTCAATACATTAAATAAAAAAAACATTTTTAGTACGTATCCCTTTTTAAATGTATTAGTTCAGGACAGGTTTCGCTCATAGCGAGCATTTGGGTAAGCATGATTATCAAAAGTTGATAATACCCGCTATGAGCGAACCTGTCCTAATGTAATAAATTTAATATGGAATAAAGAACAAAAAATGTTTTATTATTTATATTCAAATTAGACCAATAAAAAATGCACAGAATCCCACTTAACTACCTGAAAAACGATTATTGAATAAGAATGAAATGGATATTTTTGTCGATAGTGGATTGTCTGATCTATTGATTTGGCAAACTAGATATGCGTACCAGGTTGTGAAGACGTTATCATTAATTATTACGACCTTTAATCGATAGATGGATGGATGTAAGGAGGTAGTTTTGAGATTGTAATCTACTTGAATTACGTAAATCTCTAACACGTGAATATTTTCCAAGAAAATAGGTTCCCGCAATAACATAACATGGTTATTGGAAATATTGTAATGGATATTATTTTTGAGTGCCTAATTTTTAAAGTACATGAACTCCCTATGGAGTGCCTTACAAAGATGATGCTATCACAAAACTTGTTGTTATTCAATCGACCACTTATAAATCTTGTCACATCTGTGTTATGTGAAAAAACTAAAATACGCTCGAAAAAGAATAAATTTGAATTACATAATCAATGCTTACTTTATTAAAACTAAGAGATTCTTGCATCATAGACGCAAGCATGTGATTAATCCTTATCCACTCCCAACTTGGTGCATATGGATTCCTCACGGAGTTCATCTCCACATGTATTTTTCTACGAGAACTTCCTGTTACTCAGTTGCTCAACCTCTCTTTTTTTAAGAGAAGATGGAAAGAATACGAGGACACGAATAGCACTAGTGGTAAGCTAATCGCTGTGCCTCGCATTTGGGATAGGAAAGGTGGGAAGGGAGTGTCAACAACACAAACAACCATGCCTGTGAACAGAACAACTTTGACCACTGCGCCACGACCGGATGTGTGCTTCATCTTTTTTGACTCCTTGGGAAAAGATGTGAATCAAATCGTATTTTTGGAAAGAAATGATTTACATGCAATATCATATTCTTCAGGTCTTGGAGCATCACTAGGGATTGTTTCCCACAGCAGAGAATACGCCTTCCGGTCAGCAACGATGGGAAAAGAAGGCAAGCTAATCAGTAAAGCTAATTAAAAAGTGCGATACAAAACATTATTGATTGAGTTGGCATTTACTTGGCAGAACTCCATACGTGAGAACAATAACAATGTATTTTAATTCTACAGAAATTATTTTATATATTTTTTGATAGCTATTTCGGCTTGCAAATTGCGAATTACAAACCACCTCATAGAGGAATCACATGATATAAATTCAGTCCCGATTTGTTTAATTTTTTGTAATAAAGGGCTTAAGCTAAATGCATAATAACAACTAGAAATTAATAGGCTCAATCAATCCAATGACATTCTTAACGAGCAAATTACTATTAACGCGTCACCATTTAATAAGCGTTAGTGCAATTTTAAATAAATCAACCTGATACAATACTAATTTTGAATTTATTCCCACTTAGTAAAAACCCAGATTAGCTTCCACTTCAAGAATACTTCAAATCAATTTGTCACATTCAATAAATTATTATTACCATATAAAATTAAGATGGAAGAACAGACAAGAAGATGTATTGTGTACCCTATACGGTATACATACACACATGTTGGTCCCAGTGGTCTAGTGGCAAGATCTTTGTCCTAGCGATCGGGGGGCCCGGGCTCAATCCCCGGCAAGGTCAGATTTTTTCAATTGAAAAAAAAAGACCTGGGCTGGGCGTATGTTATTAATCGTTGATTTTGTGCACAACTGATACATTATTTACCATCGAGTTAATCTCGTATGACTTTCACAATTAAGAATATTTGGCGCATTGGCGTAAGCTGTAATGCCAATTTTTTTTTTTTTTAAATTCATTATATATTATTATTATGATCTAATGCATTTTTAAAACATAGTTCTAACGAAGGCGTAAGCCCAAATAGCTATCAACCAATATATAAAATAATTTCTGTAGAATTATAATATGTACATTGTTATTTTTCTCACCGTATTATACATTTCATGAGACGTCTATAATATAAAACCGATATATCGAGTTTGCAATATGAGTAGTAAATTACGTTTTTGTGTTTCACATTGGAATCAATTTTGTTGAAAGTTTATTTTCCAGCGTATTGTTTTTACAACTGAGAACAATATGCTCATTTTTAATAGCCAGTCGGCCGCTAATTTCAAATAATCAAATACCTACATAAACGATTAAAAAACCTTACACAGTTTTTTGCGTGTTTTGGTCGGGATTGTCATGCTATATTTTATTACATACTAGTATTGCTACCCGGCGTCGCTCGGACTAAGCGACCAATAATTATTTAATGTTATATCATTCGACATAATTATATCACAAAATCTTACATCCAAAATAGAGTTAAAATAAAATCACAAACTTTATTTAATTTGATGACAGCCCCATTCTCGCCCGTTAAAATGTCCAAATTCAAGGAAAAAATCTAATTTGCTGTCAAAGAAATGTCAAATAATACCTTCACGTAAATAATAAACATTATTATATCAATAAAAGCCGGGAAAAAGTTGGTAGAAGACTAATTTATTACATTTTGACTAAATGTCTTCGCCGATATAAATTCAAACATATTTTCTTTCTTATTCGTTTTTATGGCAACTTAATGACCAACAATGCAAAAGGGAATTACAGACCCACATACATACATACGCCGTTTCGGTTTCGATTTTATAATGAATGGATATTGGCAGACATTTGATGCTATATTCCATATTTAATGCCGTAAAATATACTTACAAATGAAATTAAAATTTAGTCGAAATCTCACAAACAACTTGTTTTATTTACATTTTAAAACTAAGCATCCTTATTAAAAGACCCTTTACCTTTGAAGCTGAAGAAAACGAGCTCAGAGACACACTATATAATAAGTATTCTTATAACCTTGTATTATCAAAAACTAAGTTAAAGTAGGATTCTACATAGTTTGGATTTATCGCTATATTTGAAGGTGTTTTATAAGTTAACATAATAAAAATCCAAAAGCTTTACATCACCGAGAATAAGCTTCTTTATCACGAACCAAAAACTTTTTTCAACCTTCCCTGTAGTGTCTATAAAGTTTTTTTTGTGTATTGATTTTATTATAAATATTTTGAATAAATTTATTGAAATAATTTAAGATTTCGGCTGAAGGTGTTGGATGGAATTTTAATATCAAATTTCAATAGTTTGAATTTGTTACATTTCAATTTTAGTTTTATAACTACAGCAACTTACTTAAAAATAATGTTTTTTTACATCACAAAATACATAGATTATCATAAATTGTGTTAGCGGAATAGGGTCTTTTTATAAGGACGCTTAGTTTTGAAATGTAAATAAAACAAGTTGTTTGTGAGATTTCGACTCAATTTTAATTTCATTTGTAAGTATATTTTACGGCATTAAATATGGAATATAGCATCAAATGTTTGCCAATATCCATTCATTATAAAATGGGCCATGTCGCTAAAGTTGACTTTTTTGACAAATTTGGGTAAACTTCCAACTGCTCCAGAACCCAATCAGGCGTTGTCTGTGGTCGTTTACCTGACGTTGGATTTTATACGGGTGCAGACATAATGCCCGATTCAAAATTCGTCAAGTTGAAGTCGCAGAAAAGCCAAGTTCTTGTGAACAACGAGAAATAAGCTGCCTTGGGTTTTCCTGTACACTTTCACACACAGCAGCAATGTTTTCACCAGATATTGTATTTTGATGACGTACAGGTAGGTGTTGGCCGATTATTTACCAAACTGGTTGACTCAAATTTGGCCACTAAACAATGAATAATCTACTCAGCAGGACAAAGTAACATATTTTGAGCGTCCCTATTGAAATACCCTTTACTTGAAATAAATAGGGCTCAGATAATCAACTCGCCAATTTTAAATGAGCAACTCAATCTTCCCAATTCACTCTTGCTTTATCATTTAAATTAAATATCATAGAATATAAATTCATGCTATTAAAATAATCCATTTTTTTAATAATACGTTTGATAAAACTCACATTATTGTGTACATCGCATCTCCATGCCATGAACTGGTAATTATGTTGAGGATATTTAATTAAAAATGGCTATGAATAGAAATTTACTAAAACTTGTTTATATCAAAGCATTCGCTTATTGGTTCAGGCTACCTGTATGAATTGATAGATTCAGATTTCTTTTATTCTTATACAAACTTGTTTCTAAGCGTCAGTTCAAGTTCATTCAATCACTTGAAATGCCTGATGATACTGAAAGTCGTTAGTGACTTAACTCATAAAGGGTCTTAATTAATAAAATAAACTAACAATTAGAATCAATGTCCACGTGTCAGTCTAAAAATACTTCTCAAAGAGTCAAAATACGCGGCACAACTTATTACACAACAAGTAGAATTAAAATGTTTTATCAAAATATAATTAAATGTGATAATTTTAAATAATGTCGTAAAAAATAATAAATATTGATATTTTTTCTGTCATAATTGCGATGAATTAAAGTGTGCCTCGACTCAAAGTATGCGTAAAATTATTCATCAAATATAAAAAAGTGAAATGGTCAAAACGAACAATACAAAACAAGAAATACCATTAACAAACGTGCGTGACTTCTCCTACTGTGATGATGGTACATGCTTTTTGAATAAATGAATCTTTACAATATTATCGGTGACACTGTTAACAGTTTTTGCGGTAATTTTTTCACAGCATCCCTTGCATTAAAAGCCACCGCGCGCCACTGGTGTGTGGATATTAACAATTTTAATTATCGCAGAAGTGATTTCTAAAGCTATGTGAACGTTATATCATGTTCATTGTTGTATAGGGCATTTGCAATATGATGCCGTATTTTTTCATGTCCCTTTGTTATCGGTTTTACGCTTTTGTGATTTTCGTCGGGTACTCTTCAAGCGTGGCATGAGATGTATTCTTTTTTTAGAGATATCGCGTGTGATCCTGCAATAAATGTACGATACAGGGCCTAAATAAATCAGGATATGCTCAGAGAGTTTATTTAACTGACGTTTACTTCAGAAAACTCCATTTTGTTGATTAATAAAACCAAATCTGTGTCGATCAAACGGGAAGAACTTTTAATACCAGATTTAAAGAACATCTAGCCTGTTCACTTAAAGGGAATGAATTATCTTCATTTGGGAACCATTTTTTCTAAATAAGCATACTTTCGATATCTCTATAAACTTTAAAGTCCTTTAACTCTATAAACTAGAAATTCTTAAAATAAATCGACATAAATTCTTACCTAACTCTAATTTATTAAACGATCAATTAGTCTTCGTTTCTTCACCTTTGTTATATCCGTTTCATTAACCTAATTCTTGCTTATTATATTTCTTTATTTGTATACTTTTATTTCGTTAAATTTCTGTTTCATATTGTTTGCTTTTCTTCGTAAGAATTGATATTCCCCCGCCCTTTTAATTCTTTTTCTAGAACTTTCGTTGGATTGAGCACACCACGTGGATTAAAGACATTAAGATTTGTTAAATGGACTTATTTTGGTTTTTACTTTGTTAATTATAATTCATAATAATCGTTTTTTGATAGCTGGCATTGCTAAGGGGTCTTCCACATTTTAATTATAATCTATTTTTCTTACAATTTACTTCAATTTATTTGCTTAGTTTTAATACCAATTGTTTGTCATACCTTGTAATTATTACTTAAACTTTGTATGAATATCACTGTTCTGTTGTATTTCTTATCAGTTGACAATGCTCGCCATAAGCGAAACCGGTCCTGACACAATAAATTTTATGTGAAAAAAATACTAAAAATGTTTTATTATTTTTATTAAATCTGAGAAGTATTGTGTTAAATAGTTCATAGCTTATTCAGAGTAGTATATATTGCGTGATAACTTGATACCGAGTATTAACAGTCAAGCTTTCTACAGTCCTGAGTCCGAGTTCCTGGCGAAACCAAACCAAGCTCTGTATCCAAGTTGTATGTTACATTGACAGCCACTTTGTTTTGATACCGTACATTGCAGGGCTGTGGAGTCGGTAAAAAAAGTTCGACTTTGACTCCGACTCCAGCATTTACCAAAACCATGACTCCAACTCCAACATTGACCAAAAACACGACTCCGACAAAAAAAGTTTAATATCGTCACTTTGTTTGCCTTATTTTCCTATTTATGTGTATTCAATTAAATATCAACCCTACCAATGCGACCAACAGCCAAATTTGACATATTATATGCAAAAATAAAAAATTCAAACTTTTTAAAATTTTCGACTCCGACTCCACAGCCCTAGTACATTTTCAATGTAATAATGCAAGTAAACACAATTTGTTGAAGAAATACAATTTGAAATTACCGCGATCAGCTAAATAGGCCATTAGGAAAGAATTTACAAAGGATCAATTTTGATTTCATCATTTGTAGTGAATTACAGTTTTCACAAAAACTCAACCATATCCCATATTTTTTACATCATTCAGAGCCTATTTTTACAGGCTGCAGCTATGTATATAATATTTACAGAGTTTTTGTAACGTCTGCCTGGGGCTATTTTTGCTAGCAAGCTTTTCGTATCCATTTTGGATACATTTGTTCAAATGAATCCAGATTTATTTCGTTTGAAAGCTTTGTGTTCGATTTCTTCAACGTCTACTACTATTTATATATTATACGTTTTGATCTGACGACTCACGCACTTTCTGCGGATTTTAATAATAAGGCTTTTATTTATCGTTTTTCTTTCAAATTAATTGATGTAGTGATTCATTTTAGCTCCTAAACTCGAACTGTTATCCGATATTTGAACCCACACGTAGACATTAACCCTTTGCACTCCTCAATATACTATTATTTTTACTTCCAGCAATTCGTCAATAGTTTTGATAAATTGATTGATATCACAGGGCTTGCATATTTATTAAACATGTTACAAACTTTAACTAAGGCAATCAATCCATGTTTTAACGGATTATGAAATGAGGTTAAATTAAAATTAATAACAAATATTTTTTTAGCAATTTTCTACAATATCAAGCAGGACAATATATAGAAATAGTTCAGCTTGAGGTTAATAATTTTAAAAAAAATATTATGTATATTGGACCTTACAGGTAACCCAATAATTCCAAATTAGTCTTAACTAGAACTTGAACTTAATAGTCATTCTTCCGCTTAAACTAAACTGTCTAATGTCAGTTAACTAATTTGTACTGTTCCTTTTTTTTGGTACTGGCTGAAATAATCTTTGTGTAATTAATGTTGTCTATAAAAAACTTTGTTATAAATTAATGTATAATAAAAATAATAATACATTTTTAGTACATTAAATTTATTTGATCAGGAGCGGTTTCGCTCATGGCGAGCATTTTCAACTGATAAGGAATACAATAAAACAGTGATATTTATACAAAAGTTAAGTATGACAAACAATTGGTAAAACGACTAAGCAAATGAATTGCTTCAAACCACAAGAATAAAAATTATAAAATACTTTTTTTAAAAGACCTCTTAGCAATGCAAACTAATACATCAAAAATCAATTAAATATTGATACCGCATGATGTTCGCGAATCAGAACTCTCTAAACGATCTTATTTATCACCTCAATCAATAAAATAAGACCAAATCGAATATAACGCGAACAAATGCATTCAAATTGTTGAAAACATGTAACCGACTCATTGAATATTTTCGCAATGATTGGTTTTCCATCAAATTGCGTTTTGGTCGAGCTGTTTTTCATACTAGAATCACGGAGGATAAATGTGGCTGTCAAATAAAAAACCGCGATTAATACATTTTAACCGTTCAAGCCGAATTTATTTGTCTCGGACCGGTTTCATTATTCATTTGGTCTTACGCGTTTAAAAATGTTCTTACTGCAATGTATTCGTGTGGAATAAAAAAATGTAATAATTTGAAGACAATAAATTAGCCGACTCTAGGATAGAGTTTTCGGCCAAGATAAATTACCGATTGAAATCTATACAGAGATACCTTTCCTCCCATCCTATCCCTAAGTTCCGTCTCCGAACGCCGTGGAAGGATGCTGTCTGACGCCAGTCAGATGGAGAAGGAACCCTGGTCGTCTCAATATGAATTATCATTAACAAAGTAAAAGCCCAAAACTGAGTGCATTTAATAAAATAAATAAATCTGCATGTCTGTCAACCATTATTAGATGGAAATCCCGGTAATTATTTCAATTGAGCCAACGAAATTGTTTTGTATGTTGTAATTATGTTGTATGTCGAAATAAATGGATGTTGTAGTGTCATATACATTTTATCTTTTACTCACAATTTAAGACCATTTTCAGTAGACTAATTATAACGATTCAAGACTCATGAAAACGAAGCAAAGTGATAGTCTGAAGATGCTTCATAATGAGCCTAAACACGTGTCGCACGAAGTAACACAACTAGTGGACCAGTCGAATACGAATGTTTACGATCAAAATTATTGAATATTAAAAATATTTATATTTAAAGTTACCGTCAAATACATCGAAAAAAGTGGTAGTCTAGTATTTTTTAACACATCTCATCGAGGTGTGTAGAGCTTTAAACATGAAAGAACTTTTTCTCTTTATACGCATCGCTTTTTTCCAGGGCTGTGGAGTCGGAGTCATGGAGTCGTGGAGTTTTACTATAACTTTTTATTTATGCATTTTTCACCGGATTGGATGGTTGATATTTAATTGAAAACACATAAAAAGGAAAGGTTGGAAAAATACGTGACAAAATTAAACTTTCTTTAATCGAAGACGTGTTTTTTTTAACGAATCCACAGCCTTGTTTTTTCGATTGAAGAATAATGTAATGCATTTCCCAGATACAAACAATAACCACGATACCAATGAGAATTAAAGTACAGTGGTACCTCGAGATACGAGTGCCTTTACATATGAGATATTTGAGATACAAGCCGTCGAGCGAGCGAAGTTTTGCTTTGAAATACGAGCAACATTTGAGATACGAGAAACGTCCGGCTGCACACGACCCATCAGTTTGTCATGACGGGTATCTGTGTGCGCTTTGCGTATGTGTGGAAGGGGTGCATATGAATGTATTGGTGGCAAATCCGTATATGTATATCTGTGTTGGTATTGGATTCTACGTCGACTGTCAAACGCGATGGACCTACTATAAAAACATACTTCGCTCCATTTCTTTCGCACAACCGACATTTTGGGGGCTGGAAGGGATTAATGGCATTTCAATTAATTTCAATGGGAAACATTGCTTTGACATACGCGCAAGGTTACGGAACGAATTAAACTCTATTGCAGTGGTTCTCACGTAAAATTGTGCTGTGGCCGCATTGTAAATATAAGCGGTCCTACAGAAATATCTGGCGGCCGCACAAAAATTTTGTTTGACAATTTACTACTGGTATTAATTGCATTGAATACTTTTCTCATTGTTGATTCCACATCTTCTATGCAGTTCATAACAGTATGATGCACAATACAATGCATACGAAATACTATTTTATTGAGTCTTTTTTGTCAAATTAACTTTTAAAAACTTTTTTTTTCTAAATTAATTCTCTGAAGCTGTTGATGGCCGCAACAAAAGCGTCTGGTGGCCGCACATGAGAAACACTGCTCTTTTGTATCTCTAGTATTGGCTATTTGACTAAAATCCAGCATTTTCCTTATAAAATAAAAAACATATGCATTCTAAATTATTTGATTCTAAATTTCCATACCGAGAAACTGGTTGAAAACTACATTGAAAACGCCCAAACGGACAATATTTAAGCAGGGTTAAATATTCACATCTCGTTACTGCAATAAAAACAACAACAAAATACGTTCGACATTTGCCCACAGCGTCTTTCAATGGCTCCTTCCAAGCAAACCTGTGGACGGCCAGGTGAAATAAAGGTAACCAATTCCGTATTTTATTTTGAAAACGGTCCCGGGACACAAATCCCCACACGAATTACAGCGGACAGGGTAGTATAGAATAGGGATGTTAAAATTAGTAACTAATACTTAAATAAACGAATATTTTTTCAGTCTATGGAGAGTCGTCAAAGAGAACTGCTCTTGGTCTTAAACGATCCATAGATACTTTCATGTCATAATAATGTAGATAACAGATAATACAAAATTTTAAAAAAACCGATTATTCCACGTATTGTGTTACTAACTGTGACAAGTGTTTCGCCTCTTTCAGAGCCATCTTCGGACTTAATATCGCAAAGTTTGCTTAAGTAATGAAGCAATATTGATTCTTATATTTTAAAATGATAAAATTACAAAATGGAGTTTGGGATTTTTCCTTTTTACAGGAACAGGAATTTTGATTCATAAAATTGATAGTGATATAAGATATATATTTTTAAGATACCAGATTAAATCACCTTAATATTAAATGAAAAATAACTTTCAGAGGCACGTTCAAACTTACTGTCACATTAAGTCACCTAAATCATAATTGTTTGTAAAAGAATAATCCTAAAGATGGCGTAAGCCTAAATAGCAGGGCTGTGAATCGTTAAAAAATACGACTCCGACTCCAGCATTTACCAAAAACATGACCCCGACTCCAAAATTGACCAAAAACACGTCTCCGACTCGCGGCGTTTTTTCCTACCTTTTCTATTTATGAGTATTCAATTACATATATCAAAAAGAGCAAAACAAATATGCTGCTCTTTAAGATGTAAAAAAACTTTGCCATATCTATCGGAATCATTGGGATGCGGGGTCAACAGTACATTTATAGAAGTTTTACCAGAATAATTCTGACGACGGCGTAAGACTAAATATCTATCAACAATATATAAAATAATTTCTGTAAAACAAAATGATATTATTTTTTTTCATCGTGTAATTAATAAAGTTATTTTTTGATAAAATTTAAATAGACGCAGCTTAACGAAACGGATTACAAAGGTGAAAAATCACATCACTATCAATGTAGGAGCCTCGGGGACTAAAACTCTCTGCCACGTACGTTCAAAGGGGTTTCTTCCCCAAAAACGCCACATTCGGGATATCTAGTACGGATCTCTAATATATGTGAGTCTAATCTGCATGATTTAGGCACAGTAATGGCCACAATATTTCAAACATACTTACCAAACGACACAGAAACCCAAACACAAATCCTGTCCCACAATGAAGAGATGAAAAGGAAACCGCAATCATTTAATTCAACTTACCTGTAGTAATCACTCTCAAGTTTTTCTTCTACAGTCATTTCTTGATGGGAAAGTATTATAATTGAATTAAGACATTTTTTTTTCTGAGTACATATTGACACAACCCTATATGGTAGGTCAGCAGAACTCTCTCGAACGATCTATTTTTCGCCTCAGTCTATAAGTTTATGTCGATATCAGGAAATAAATTCATTCTAATAATACTCTATATTCAAATCTAGTAAGAGATATTTATGCGGACGTCTCGCTCTAAATGTCTCTTGACTCTTTCACGCCCTGAGTGCATGAGATTACATGGTATTTCATGCAATGTTCGATGGGCCATAAATAATGGCTTATCGTGCGGACGTTTAACGATTTTTTGTAAAGGTTTGCTACCTAATGGAACCGCTTTTTTTTCATACGATCAGTTAGAGATTGGAGAGTATTGAGAATGCACGTGCTTGCCAGATAAGTCTTACAGTCGTGGTTGAAGGGCTTCTCCCAACTGTATGCCCTGGAAGTAGCCTGCAAGCTCCTTATCCTCTCCCTTAAGATAAAGTCTAGTAAATTCCTGATATCGCCTTTGCAATTATAATAGTCGTGTATTATGTATTGTAGAACGTAACGTGTATTATAAATCTATCTGTGTTAAATTTGTGTGTAAAGTCTGTGAAAATTCGTAACAATGAAATAATGGGTGCTAACCGCACCCACATAACGTTTTGAGATCGTCTTTTGTTTATAATAGCACCATTTTTCTCCTACTTCGTTCCCAAAGTTCCTCTCCTGAGTGTCGGATAGGAGGCTCCTTCTCGATTTACTGTTATTGTTAACTGGTGATATTTAATTATAAGCAGACTAAAAATCCTGCATAAAGAAACAAAATACGTGTCACTATTTTTTGAATGACAGATTAATTTTATATTGAAATAATCAGAGCTATTCATTTATTTTAACGCTGCTCAAACTATATTATTTTTAAATAAGAAAGTTATTCAACCGTACCAGCTTCATTAATAACTGTCAATTCTTTGAACGAACAACTTAATCTTCCAAACTCGCCATTATTATACTCCTTTCGATAATAATCATTAATTAATAATTCAAACACTTGAAATCAATCAATTCAATAATAATAGGTCGGATAAAGCCCTAGATTGACTTATCGATATTCCGATGTTATTATCTGGTAATTAGTATTTGCGATACAACATTAAAAATCTCGATAATTATAAACAAACCCACTCAATTCATTAAAACTCATTGACAAAAAAAATTCTCTAATTCATATTTTCTACGTTAATAGCTTAGTGGTCTATTTTTCTTTTTGTATAAAAACGATACAAAATGATTACTACGCGTCAGTTCAAGTACATCCGTGCACTCGAAATGCCTGAAGATGCCTAAGGCGGAATCCGGGTTGTTAGCGACAAAGCTCATTTTTATATAAAACAAGTACTTAAAATGTGTTACATGCTGTTGTTTTATCCCTGTAATCTTATATATAAAACCGAAACGGCGTATGTATGTATGTGGGTCAGTAATTCCCTTTTGCATTGTTGGTCATTAAGTTGCCATAAAAACGAATATGAAAGAAAATATGTTTGAATTTTTAACGGCGAAGACATTTAGTCAAAATGTAATAAATTAGTCTTCTACTGAACTTTTCCCAGCTTTTATTAATATAATAATGTTTATTATTTACGTGAAAGTATTATTTGACATTTCTTCGACAGCAAATTAGATTTTTTCCTTGAATTTGGACATTTTAATGGGCGAAAATGAGGCTGTCATCAAATTAAATAAAGTTTGTGATTTTATTTTAACTATATTTTGGATGTTAGATTTTGTGATATAATTATGTCGAATGATATAACATTAAATAATTATTGGTCGCTTAGTCCGGGCGACGCCGGGTAGCCAATACTAGTACTCTATAAAACTCCCATAGCGGTCAAATCTTACTTTCGCATTATATTTTAAGAACACTTTGTTTCACTGCAACACCGCACGCTGGGGAGCTTTTGGATGCTCTTGTTATTTGCACCAATTGTTTTGTACAATTTGGTTCCAAAGTTTACAAGTGAAAACAAGTAGCCAATTTGTATGACTCTCTATACAAAAGCAGTGCAACTTGTAAGCCGTGGGGAAATCTTGAAATTATTGTGACGTCTGTCTTCTGTTAAGAAACATATTCTATATTGTAAACCGAGCAAAATCAATATTTACGATTGTGACAAATGAAGATATATCACTCGTTCGATGCAGATGAAGGGGCTAAATTTTTACATAATAATACAGGCGAATATAAATTATTGTATCAGGAAATATTAGAAATAAATAGGGGTAAAGTTCATATTTTGTAATGCTAACGTCATTAGTAGTATAATTATTCGTTTGTTTTTTTTTTATTCTATAACCTCCTCTTTGCTTCCCGTAAAAAGAAAAAATCCCAAATTCAACTTTTGTAATTTTTATCATTTTAAAATATTAGAATCAATCTTGCTTCATTACCTAAGCAAACTTTGTGATGATAACACAATGCGTGGAATAATCAAAGATATTTTAAATTTTATTTTAAGGTACAGTTTAATTGTTTTGCTAATTGAGCAACTTAACCATTCAAAAACACCATTTTTCATCCCTTTAAATAAATGTCATTAATTATAAACACAAACAATTGAAATCAACAATTTTTTCAATCATAAGTCGGATAAAACCCACCATATTAGAAGATACTTCTACTAGTCATTAGCTGGTAATTAGTATTTACGATACTACTTTTAAAATGCCTGATAATTATGATTTATCCATAAACTTAAATACCCAGAGATTACCTTTATAACAAACTTAATGATCTACTTTTATTTATATATATATTTAAACGACACAAACTTTTTAAGTCAGTCAGTTCAAATTCATTCGTGCAGTTAATATATCTGAAGATACTGGAAGGCGAAACACGTATCGTAAAAGTACAAAATACAAACGATTCAAATTTGATATTGAAATTTCAACAAGCACCTTCAGTCGAAATTCTAAATCATCTGGATTACGTTAATGACAATTAAACTTAGTGATATGCTTTTATTTTTGTCCATAAACGATACAAACTGTTTACTACGCGTCAGTTCGAGTTCATTCTTGCATTTGAAATGTTTGAACATGCCATAAGGCGAAACTCTTGTCGTAAGTGAAAAAACTCATGGAAAAATTCAAAATTCAAATTTGATATTGAAATTTCATCAAGCACCTTCAGTCGAAATTTTAGATCATCTAGATTACGTTTATAACAAACTTAATGATTTGCTTTTTTTTTTTGTATATGTTACAGTGAAACTCTATTCTCAGTGAAAATGTATCAAGTAATAGATTTGTGTGACAACATGATTTCACTGGTCACGATCATTGGAATTATTGGTCCAAGTGGCCGGCCTAAAATTGTGGTTTACTTCAATGAAACAAAATCAGCAAGTAGTCCCTTTCATAAAAAGACAACCAAAGACAAAACACAGACAAACATAGGGCTGAAAATAGGACTTGAAATATCAAATTTGATTTCAATGACAGCTTGGAAAAGAATACATTTTCACTGTAACATATTGAGAAGACCTTTATTCCGGCTCCCTCGTAAATCGAGAAGGAGCCTCCTATCCGACACTCAGGAAGAGGGATTTTGGGGACGGAGTAGGAGAAACATGGTACTCCTATAAAGAAAAGACGATCTCAAAGCGTTATGTGGGTGCGGCGGTTAGCATCCATTATTTAATTGTTTAGGATTTACACAGACGTTATACAACACACAAATATTACGATAGCGAAGAAGATATCAGGAATTGGACTCGAATTTAATTCTTAGGGAGAGGATTAGGCGCGTGCATTCTCAATGCAGTCCAATCTCTCACTGCTGTATGAAAACAAACGGTTACTTTAGAAAGAAAAAACAATGGCTGCTTCAAAAATCGTTAACACGTGCGCCCGCCGATAAGGGATTATTTATCGCCTTACGAACTTTTTATGAAGCACATGCATTGTCGGACGTCAAGAGATAAGAGAAATTGAAATAACTCTACATTGCATCGCTATAGATTTCAATATAGATTATTATAAGAATGAATTTATTTCCTAATATCGACTTAAACTCATAGACTGAGGTGAAAAATAGATCGTTCGAGAGAGTTCTGATGACCTACTACATAAGGCGGTGTCAATATATATGTACATACATATAAACGACACAAAGTATTTATCGAGCGTCAATTCGAGTGCGTTCGTGCACTTTAAATGTCTGAAGGTGCCAAAAGGCGAAACTCGTGTCATAAGCGAAAAAACTCATGGAAAAGTACAAAATTTTAATTTTTATTTTAAACACACACACCAACAAAACGCACTTTCAATATACAAAAGTCTCTACCAATAATTCCAAATCACTTCGTTCAACTGTCAATTCTTTGTGGAAATAAACACATAAAGCTGTCAATTTGTGTTGTTTTTATAAATTCCAATTCAGATAACAATGAATTAATTTAAAAAAATATACATTTCATTCAAACTCGTGACATTTATACATAAAAATTAAATTAAATTCGTCGGTAACTAATGTAGTTTTGGAAAATACAACAATGAAACAAAATAAAATATGCATGCATTTATTAACCCAATCAACTGAAAACACAAAAGTAATAAATAAATGTCAATGTGTTTTCCAGCTGTGCTTAATTTTCCAATATTTTTTAATTTTTCCATTTGACAGATGACATATTTTACCCGTTTCATAATAAATTAAATTATATTCTCTAACACAGGGCTTTCCAAACTATGTTGCGCGGAAGACCAGAATTGGTGTTCCTCAACAATTTGTAAAGGTTTCATATTCTGCAACCTATTTAAAGATGTTCTATTTCAAATTGAAAGACGAGTGATCATTAACCTCCATTGATGTTTATTAGGTCAAGTATCTAGGTCAGTGATCCACAACTTGTGTCCCGATATGACAAATATTAATCACCTTTTTTTCTTCAGAAAAACTTCTAAATGACGATTTGAAGAACAATATAACATTATCAATTTTATATTCATACACTAAAAAGATTAATGATTTAATCACTTCTACCCATGCGGCCCTTGAAATATCTGAATCTTCTCTTAAAAGGGTTGTGGATTACTGATCTGCATAGATACAGGTGGAGGACTATCTTTTGTCACCATCTGACAAGACTTTTGTCAGCTTATTGACAGTTGTCAAAATTGACAGAACGATTAGTCGCGCTAATTTATATTGATCATTGATCAGATAATAAAAACAGCCTGAAAATATCATGAAATATATAGAGTTGCTCCGCTCAGACACCTTCATACTTGCTCCAGCTTCGCTCCCTATTCGGAGCATATGCTTCGAATAGTTTTAAAGTCATGATCATCAGAGGACTTCCGCGGCGTCGGGATCCATCAGGTTGATAGAAGAGGCAGGCAGGATTCAGGCTCCCCTGGGGCATCCGCAGCACATGTCAAGCTATTTATTTTAAACTAAATAGTTATTAACAATATATGTATACAAACAATGGATAGACTGCAAGAGCAACTCGTATCGCGTTGGCCTCAAAGTCAACGCGAGTAAAACCAATGTGCTCTGCAACAGCGCCTGTCCAGATCCAAACTACTCTCTGATGAGTGCGGGGCAAGAAATCGAGAGAGTCGATGGTTTTAGGTACTTGGGAGTACACATCACGGGAGATGGCAACCCGCGTAATGAGCTAGCGATCCGATTAGGGATTGCTGGAGCAACATTTAATTCAATGCGGAAAGTCTGGGACTCACGGTTGTACTCGGTCAGAACCAAGTGCCACTTATTCAACGCATGCATACCGACTGTGCTGCTTTACGTTTGCGAGTCATGGCACATCACAAAAGCACAGGGTAACCGTATACTGTGCTTCGAAAACAGATGCCTGCGGCGAATATTAGGAGTACGGTGGTTTGACTTTGTCAGGAACACGGAGGTAAGAGAGCGGACAAACCAGCCCCTTATTACGTCCAAAATTAAAAGGCGACGATGGACTTGGCTTGGACATGTGCTGCGGATGCCCCAGAGGAGCCTGAATCCTGCCTGCCTCTTCTATCAACCTGATGGATCCCGACGCCGCGGAAGGCCTCTGATGACCATACATAGGTCGTACTCAGGGGAGCTAAAGGACGCCGGGATGACCTGGGAAGATGCGAGGAGGTTGGCGGGAGACAGAGAATCTTGGAGGCACAGTGTGGCGGCCATATGCTCCGAAAAGAGAGCGGATATGGAAAAAAAAATATGTATGCTTACACACATTTAATGATGAAAAAATATTTCGAAGCAGTAGAGTAACAAATTTTCGTGTCCCGACCAAAAACTGGTTACTCCACTGCTCCGCTCCAAATTCCTGATTAAAATTTCCGGGTTTGCAAATTGCTCCATCGCAGACAAAGTTTGAGAAACCCTGTTCTAATACAATACATAATTTTGCGGAACAAAGCCCGGCCGATGGGTTAATAGGGGGGGGGCGTAACAGTATTAAAATATTTACTATGAGGCTTTGAATATTTTAATTTAAATGACATAGAAAATCCATTAGCCTAGTAAGAAATAAGCCTATTTGGGTGAACTAATGTAATTAGTATTTCGCCCTGATGTTTTTAATCACTTTAATGTTAACTGTCAATCCCAAAGCTGAATAATTAATACTTTTGGTCCCGGATTCGATTCTATAGAATAGGGAATGATTTATTTTTTTTATTAAACGAATTTCAGAGTAACTATTGTTTTGCTACCAAAACGAAAAAGTTGTTTCACCTTCATTCGCCCGCCCGCTATCCGATCGTGAAAAACAACTAAACGTTTGCTGAAGAAAAAAAATGCTTAGGTTTTGCTTGAATTCTCAAGTGTATTTAAAATAATTAGGCTAAACGAGGGTTTAATGTATATTTACGAATAAAAATTATTCAACGAGAACAAATTGCTATTGGCTACTATTATTTTTTTAAATTTAGGATGTCGACTGAAGGTGCTTGATGGAATTTCATGATCAAATTTGAATCGTTTGATTTGTTTGATCTGATTGTTCAAGTTCATGTGTGCTTTTTAATTTTGTACTTTTTCATGAGTTTTGTCGCTATTGACCCGAGATTCGCCTTCGCCATCTTCAGGCATTTCAAATGCACGAATATATTTGAACTTACGCGTAGTGAACAGTTTGTATCTTTTATATACAAAAATAAAAATAGATCACTATATTAAATCGCTATTAAAATATGAATAGGCGAAATCTATTTCAACAAGTTTTAATGAATTAAGTGGGTTTGTTTATAATTATAGGGATCGGGAAATACTAATTACCAGATAATAACATAGGAATATCTAAAATAAATGTATTGTTTTATTCGACCTATTATTATTGAATTGATTGATTTCAATCGTTTGAGTTAATTAATGATTATTATTTAAAAGGGTATAACAATGGCGAGTTTGGAAGATTAAGTTGTTCGTTTGAAATTGGCAAACTATTAAAGTGAGCCCTATTCATCTCTAATATTTCTTGATAAAACAGTTTATATTCAGCCCATGTTTTTTTATGGAATAAATCAATCCTGTAATCATTCACTTTTTGTATGGTACTGATCTCAATATATCCAATGTGAAATAAGTACTAAACTGTGTTATTATTTTTTATAAAAATGCCGTTCCATCAAATATTGTGAACACCTTAAAATTACCAATTGTTTGTTATACTGGGTTTTGTGTTTCTTTTTCTTTATCAATTGCTTATTTTTAAGCATCTAAAAATAGGCTTCTATCTCTCTACACATTTCCGTAATCTGATACCAAACATATACGCAAAGAGACGTAGAGAGATCGATTATAAAAAGGCATTCCTAAAAATAAATGTCTATTCATATTTGCATATGCCAACGAACATCAAACAACCGTGGTAACTATGAATATACATATATATGAAAAACCACCCTTCAGTCAATTATAAAACATCTTTGACAAAGTTGGCATGTTCAGAGGGTTGATAAAAGAAGAAAGAAAGCTTTGTTATGGTCCTTTTATAGGAGCAAATACCTAGTATGCAGTAAAAGTTGATTTTTATAATACTTGTCCTGCAATTAATTTAAACAAACGGTCTTTAAAACAGTTCAGACGGGACATTCTTCCACCCCTAAAAGTGTTTATTGTGGCAAAAATTAATTAAGTCGAAAAATACTGTAATCTTCAACCCCGAATCGGTAAAAAAGCTTATTTTGGTTTTTTATTAACCCAGCAGTGTGTTTTTATGCGGAGAGCTTGAAAAAAAGCATGTTTACAGAGGTGATTTATTCTTAATGTGTTTCAAAGA
The DNA here is from genome assembly GCA_028554975.1 of Himalopsyche kuldschensis. Lineage (NCBI taxonomy): Eukaryota > Metazoa > Arthropoda > Insecta > Trichoptera > Rhyacophilidae > Himalopsyche > Himalopsyche kuldschensis. The sequence continues at coordinate 9,232,232 of JAHFWI010000005.1, forward strand.
TTAAAATTTTATTTAATATGAGGTAGCTTGGTTCATTTAACGTATTTTGTCACAAATCGTGCTACGCAACACGTTTCAACTTTTGTTTTTTCCATGAGTTTTGTCACTAACAACCCTGTGTTTGCTTTTCTCTATCCTCAAGCATCTCAAGTACACTGAATTGCTTAAGAATGCTTAGATGTGAAACTGGGCTGTAAAATACAAAACTCATGAAAAACTACAAAATTTAAACAATTCAACTTTACTCGAAATTCTCAAAATATATCAAACAAATTCATTGAACGTGATATATGTTATTCGGTGTAGTATCGGAAAAAGGAAACCGGTCCTGATCTTAATAAATCTTGAAATAAATTTTGTATTTAGTGGCATTCATTACCCAAAACCGGTACAAATCGAGATAATTTTTTTTAACTTAAGGCAGTGTTGCACAACCTGCGGCTCACGGATCGCATGCTGCTTGAAATGACATTTCATGCGGCCCAATATGACAAATATCAATCAGGATTTTTCACGGATCATTGAAAAACGATATAAAATAATAAAATTTTCAATTTAATATGTGTATATAAACATCACGATAATTTAACCGTTTTTACCGGGGCTGTGGAGTCGGTAAAAAATAGTCCAACTCCGACTCCAGCATCTACTTAAACCACGACTCCGACTCCGACTCCAACATTGACCAAAAACACGGATCCGACTAAAAAAAGATTAATATCGTCATTTTTTCCCTTATTTTCCTATTTATATGTATTCAATAAAATACGAACCTTACCAATCTGGCCAATAGCCAAATATGAAAAAATTAAAAGTTTAAATTTACCGACTCCGAGTACGCCTCCGGCCAAAACGCCGCGACGACTCCGACTCCGGTCAAAAAGCCGGACTCGAAAAAGCAATCTGAAAGTTGATAAGCTCGCCCTTTTGACAAGAAGATTTTGCATCACTGCCTTAAGGGGTCGAATTACAGATTATAAATAAAATATAAAAATTATATTACTGAATACCAAACCACCATAGCCCAAAGCCAAGAAACTTCAACGATCATATAAACCTCCCAAACAACACTTTTCCCACCAAAGTCTTATAAACATACAAAGTTGGACTTTGAGCGTACTTTGATAATGTTTCAATCATCCCCAGGGAAGAGAAGTGCTTTGTTGAGGCTACACTTAATACTCCTAAACTTCTTATGGATAATGCCATTGATTAGAGAATTTCTAGGGAGGAATTATCGTATCCTTGGTTTGGCTATATTTAATGTAGCATGTTTTTCCGCCGCAAAGAAAATGCTGTTATTTCCGCGTATTGATTTTAACGAAATAACCTGTACAAATCAGTAACGGATTGTTGGACTTAAAATGAGTACAAATTTTGAATTCGGTGTATTTTTTAATATTTTTTTTTAGTTTTTAATTTTAATAAAAAAAAAATTGGCATTACAGCTGACGCCAATGCGCCAAATATTTTTAATTGTGAAAGTCATACGAGATTAACTCGATGATAAATAATAAATCGGCTGGGCACAAAATCATCGATAAATAACATAAGCCCAAGATCTCTTTTTTTCAATTGAAAAAATCAGACCTTGCCGGGAATTAGACCCGGGCCCCCTGATTGTTAGGACAAAGCTCTTGCTACTAGACCACAGGGATCGACCAATATTATTGGTTAATGAAGAAGCCCTTTCGGGAGAAAATAAAAAAATCGATACAAATGTTAAATACTCCCATACATTAAAGGATTTCGACTGAGGGTGCTTGATTGTTGGAATTTTGTACTTTTCTGTGAGTTTTGTCACTAACGACTCGGGTTTCGCAAACTTTGATTTAGAAACTTAGATTTCGCAAACTTAAAACCCTATAAATTAACCCTAAGACAACAAACCCACTTAATTCATTGAAACTTACTTACATCAAAGTTTCGCTAATTTACATTTAAATAGCAATTTAACTTAGTGATCTACTTCTATTTGTGTATATAAACGATACAAACTGTTGAGATGACCAGGGTTCCTTCTCCATCTGACTGGCGTCAGACAGCATCCTTCCACGGCGTTCGGAGACGGAACTTAGAGATAAGATGGGAGGAAAGATATCTCTGTATAGATTTCAATCGGTAATTTCTCTTGGCTGAAAACTCTATCCTAGAGTCGGCTAGTTTATTGTCTTCAATAATTTACATTTTTTTTATTCCAACACGAATACATTGCAGTTACAAGAACATTTTTAAACGCGTAAGACCAAATGATTATTGTGACTTCCTCCTGTCCGAGACAGGAGGGCGATACGGCTATTGGCTTGAACGGTTACGACTAACTGCCGACCGACTTTTAAAATCAAAGTCGCTGTTATCCGCGTCTTTTGCGAGGCGAACAGGACAGCATGCTGCGTTCACTTGTCCGGGTTACGTTCACTGTGCCGGGGTGCGTTCACAGTGCAGAGATACGTTCTCTGTCGGTTTTGCAATTTTTTTATAACATTAAAATGAATTTATTCGCGATAATTAATAGTTTGGTCTTATTACCATTGATCGAGGTGATAATAAGATCGTCCGAGAGAGTTTCTGATACCCTACAACATCATGCGGTATCACTGTTTACTAGGCGTCCGTGCACTCGAAATGCCTGAAGATGCCGAAAACGAAGCTCGGGTCGTTAGCGATAAAACTCTCGGATAAGTACATAATTCAAACAATTCAAACTCTTATACATATTCTTAATTCTGCAATTTTTCATTTTTTTTTAATTGAAATAAAATAATGGTAATGGGTGAAATTATTTACCGTTTACCGGTTATTAGAATTTGACGGTAAATTGCAAGCTCTAGTAGGAAGGCAATAGATTTTGCGTTAAGCTCCGTGAGGAGTCTATATGCTCCGAGTTGGGAGCATACCTTGATTATTGCCGATTTTGAGATATGAATGCTACTAGATATAACATAATCTTTCAGAGGCATCTTCAGACTAACTATCGCAAAGTTTGCTTAAGTAAATTGATTGCAGCTCATTAGGGTGATAATTTGTTTGCTTTGTTTCGTTTCTATCACCCCCTCCTTGCTTCCCTTAAAAGGGAAAAAACCCCAAACTCCATTTTGTAATTTCATAATTTAAAATGTTAGAATCAATCTTGTTTCATTACTTATGGAAACTTTGCGATAGTAAGTCTGAGGATGCCTCTGAAAGAGGCGAAACAAAAGTCACAGTTAGTAGCACAATACGTGGAATAATCAAAGTTATTTTAAATTGTATATTGTAATGAAATCACTTTCTTGTTCATTGCGAGGAGTCCGTATGTTCCAAGTTGGGATCGGAAATGGTTAAAAATAAAATTAAATTATCAAGTGCTCTCAGACAAACTTTTTTGATCGATCGAATACTAAAATAAACATTATCCACTCTCAAACATTAATACTTCGTCGAAACCATTAACTAAGTGATTAATTATAAACATCAATATGAGAAAAAGAAACCCTATATCAGACATCATATCAAATTTCACTAAATCTGACATTAAATCAAATCCAATTGTGCCGTGTAAACATGCCATGTTTCCCATCGTGAAATTAGTTTTAATACGCTGGTAAATTTTCTTTATTACGCGCACGAAACACGCGAAGCGAACTGGACATCAATCATCGGCCACAACAGCCGTACGTTAATAAACACAATAGGCTGGCAAATTATTTTGTTCGAGTAATTCAATCATGAATTCGGTTCACTAAATACTTCGTACTCGGTTTTCTGGACCGCGGGCCTGGTTATATTAGAAAGGGGGGACTGGGTGAATAAAAGACACGTAATACGGTAAGAAAAATAACAATGTATTTTAGTTCTACATAAATTATTTTATATATTTGTTGATAGCTATTTCGGCTGACGCCTTCGTCAGATTTATAGAGGGCAGGGACTATAGAGGGAGACTATAGAACTGTAGAGGGAGGGGAATCAGAGGGCGTAAGCCGAAATAGCTATCAACAAATATATAAAATAATTTATGTAGAATTAAAAGACATTGTCATTTTTCTTACCGTATTATAATGGAGTTTTACCAAGTAAATGCCTACTCAATCAATAAAAAGACATGTATTTGATCTTTATTGCAGTAGTAAAAAAGTAAAAATTAACCGACATGTGACGGAGTTTTTGAAAACTGTGAATGAATGTTTTTTGGCACAGTGAAGAAATAGCAATGTATTTTAGTCCTTCAAAAATTATATTATATTTGGTTGATAGCTAGTTGGTATCGCAATAGCGTATCAAATACCTATCATCTAGAGACTCCAATTCGAGTATCGAGTACTCGATACTCGAGTATACTCGTCCTTTTTTTTTAGTACTCGATACTCGAGTAATTTGAAAATTACTCGAGTAATACTCGGTATATATAAATGATGGCTAATTTGCAAATTTTATTTTTTTTAAGCAGCGGACAGAAAAACTTTTTTGCACTATTGAATTTATTGTTATTTTTTAAGCTGACGTCCACAGCAACAGAGTTTTTTTACCGCGGGAATAAAAAAACAAAGCGTGGAACCAATTTAAAAATTTGAGACATTTAATTATGTATATACTATTTTCGAAATATATGTTTCATAAATTGAAATAAATGTATTAATGCAACAAAATAAACTTATTTTTTTATTTATCATTTATTTATATACACAATTTGAACTAATAATATACATTTTGGTACATCTGAAACTACTCGAGTATACTCAAGTACTTGAGAATTTTTAAATTTTACTACTCGATACTCGAGTCGAGTAATCGGAGTCCCTACTATCAACCAAATATAATATAATTTCTGTACGACTAAAATACATTGCTATTTTTTTCACCCTGTTTTATTGTTATTTTATCAAGTTTATGCCAATTCAATCAATAAATAGTTTTTGGCTTTAAACTTATAGCAGTTGGACGTTAAAAGGTGTGCCAGGAAATACGTCCTACGCTACACAAGCTACGTCCTGGACGTATAATGGAGTTTATTTAAATCCAAGTTTCCTCTACGAGAACTTCTCGTTACTCAGTTGCTCTACCTCTACTTTTTAACAGTTTGTATAGTTTATATAAATACAAAATTAAAGAAACCATAAAATTTGGTTAACAATACAAAACTTCAACACTTATTTACTGTAGAGTTCAGTCAATCTGTTTACTACGCGTCAGTTCAAGGCCTGAAGATACCGAAAAGCGTAACCCGTGTCGTTATTCGTCGCTAATGGAAAATAACAAAATTCAAACGGTTCAAAATTGATCTAAATGATCACAGGGGTGCCCAAAGCATCGATCGCGATCAATATTCCAAGTCGCCCGCCTGTCTGGTGTTCTAATGTACATATCTCTGATTCCTCTTTTATTTCAATGATAATAAATTCAATTTATTTTGTCGATCGTCCCCAAAAATTTCAAAAGAAGTCGCCCGTAGTGTCAAAATTTTGGCCACCCCAGATTTATCAGATTAATATCAACTATTTTTGTATCGCATTATAATTAATATAAACACGAAATTACAAAATAAATCGTTACTAAAAACGTGTCCTTTTTTCGTCGGTCTCATTGCAAACTACTCCCCTCGAGCTGAATGTGAGACAAATTATTATCAGTCATGCTTTGTGGACGTGTCACGATGCTTTGGGCTTGACATTTCGCTATCGGATCATTCAAAATGCAACGTGTGCATAATTGCAGCTTCAAATTGAAATTCATTCGAGCTGCAATCCATCAACACTGCGCGTAAAGGCATGATAAATTTGTGATCATTACTAGATTAGCCAGAGGCGTGTTACATATCGTTACCTTACTTTGAAATGGTACTAACTTAAAAATTTTGCCCAAAAATTACCTTTTGATAGGAAAAGTTTGTATGAACCACATTCTAACATATATTTTTTAACCATGTCCGCTCCCAACTTGGAGCATATTGATACCGCCTGATATTGTGGATCAGGACTCTCTCGAACGATCTTAGTATCACCTCAATCTATGATAATAAGACCTTAACGATTAATATAACGCGTATAAATTCACTAAAATGTTATAAAATCTTGTAACCGACATCTACAAACGACGTCTGTCGATCGGTACGGGAGCCGCCGTTTCACATCGGAAGAGCTGCTTGCACACTAAAATCCTAAGGGTATAAATACGCCTGTTTAAAGCCAAATAAGCTCAGTTATCCTCGCACAGTCAACGTCGACAGTCGCAGTCGCTCCTGCCCTTTGGACGGCAGGAATTCGCAATATAATCGTTTGGTCTTACGCTTTTAAAATGTGGTTGTAACTACAATGTAATCTGATTTGAAAAAGGTAAACTAGCCTACTCTCAGATAGAGTACGGTCAAGAGAATACCAATTGAAATCTTATCTAGAGATACCTGTCTTCCCATCCTGTCCCTAAGTGCCTTCACCGAACCCTATGGAGGATGCTGTCTGTTGCTGTCAGATTGAGGAAGAAACCCTGGTCGTCTCAATATGGACTCTTCACGGAGTTTATCTCAACATATTTTTTTTTTCTACGAGAACTGCTTGTTACTCAGTTGCTCAACCTCTTATTTTCGAAGAGAGTAGTGATGGAAAAGATACGAGGACTAGGACAGGACTAGTGATTATCTAGTCACTATAGGAAAGGTGGGAAGGGATTTTCAACAACACAAACACCCATGCCTTTGAGCAGATTTATCAAGTAAAAAAATCCACTCATGCCGGGAATCGAACCGGGTGGTCCCGCATGCAAGCCAACAACGTTGACACTGCGCCACGACCGGATTCTGACATATAAGATAATAAAAATAATAAAACATTTTTAGTACTTATTCCACATACAATTTATTGGATCGGGACCGGTTTCGCTCATGGCGAGCATTATCAACTGATAAGAAATACAAAGAAACAGTGATATTTATATAAAAGTAAAGCAAAAATTACAAGGTATGACAAACAATTGGTATGAAAACTAAGTACATAAATTGAAGCATAATACAAGCAAAATAGACTATAATTAAAATGTTGAAGACTTCTTAGCAATGCAAGCTATTACATCAAAAATCAATTAAGTATGAATGATCATTAACAAAGTACAAATCAAAAATAAATAAATCTTAATAACTGATCAGTCGATAATGCTCGCCATGAGCGAAACCGGTCCTGAACCAATAAATTGTATGTGGAATAAGTACTACAAATGTATTATTATTTTAATTGTAATGGCATTCCACCAAGTATTGACAGTGAACATCTGAAAAATGATATACGATATCTTCAGAATCATATATTTTTGAATTACGGACTAAGCAAAACTCGGGAGTTCATCTGCACACTTTTTATACTAAATTTATTTGATAAAATTCTAAGATTGTCATAATTTTAAATATTTTTGCTACAAGTGAATTTGTTCTTTCAATTTAAATAGTATGATGAATACAAACTTCAATCGCTCATATTTTAAAGCTGGGTCAAGAGCAGTTAGAACCTTTTTTAAGTAGGTGTTGATAAACCAATGTTTTCATCACTGACAATCCAATTAGAGTATCATTAGTCAACATTAAATCGTATTACATTAGTAGCCATTTTGGCTACATTCAATTTATTGATTGAATTCGCATATACAGGTAGTCATCGACATACGACTAAGATCAGACAATTGTCGGTCCCTGTGGTCTAGTGGCAAGAGCTTTGTCCTAGCGATCTGGAGACCCGGGTTCAATTCCCGGCAAGGTCAGATTTATTCAATTGAAAAAAAGAGATCTTCGGCTGGGTGTATGTTATTTATCGTTGATTTTGTGCACAATTGATTTATTACTTATCATCGAGTTAATCTCGTATGACTTTCACAATTAAGAATATTTGGCGCATTGGCGTAAGCTGTAATGCCAAATATTTTTCTTGTTTTTAAAAAAAATATAAAAAAAATAAATATAAGATACGTTCCTGAACTTTTGTCGTAAGTCAAATTGGAATGACATACAAAATATGCATTAAAATAAGTCATGTATGTATATATGTTACAGTGAAACTGTATTCTCAGTGAAAATGTATCAAGTAATAGATTTGAATGAAAACATGATTTCACTGGACATGATCATTGAAATTATTGGCCCAAGTCGATGATTTTCCGGCCTAAAATGTTGGTTTGCTTCAATGAAACAAGATCAACAAGTCATAAAAAGAGAACCAAAGAAAAACACAGACACACATAGGGCTGAAGATAAGGCGGTCGGTCAAATTTAATTTTAATGACAGTTTTAAGAAGAATATATTTTTACTGAGAATACAGTTTCACTGTAACATATAAAGGGTCTTTTTATAAGGACGCTTAGTTTTGAAATGTAAATAAAACAAGTTGTTTGTGAGATTTCGACTAAATTTTAATTTCATTTGTAAGTTTATTTTACGGCATTAAATATGGAATATAGCATCAAATGTCTGCCAATATCCATTCATTATAAAATGGGCCATGTCGCTAAAGTTGACTTTTTTGACAAATTTGGGTAAACTTCCAACTGCTCCAGAACCCAATCAGGCGTTGTCTGCGGTCGTTTACCTGAAGTTCCTCGGTTAGTTGGATTTTATACGGGTGCAGACATAAGGCCCGATTCAAAATTCGCCAAGTTGAAGTCGCAGAAAAGCCAAGTTCTTCTGAACAACGAGAAATAAGCTGCCTTGGGTTTTCCTGTACACTTTCACACACAGCAGCAATGTTTTCACCAGATATTGTATTTTGATGACGTACAGGTTGGCCGATTATTTACCAAACTGGTTGACTCAAATTTGGCCACTAAACAATGAATAATCTACTCAGCAGGACAAAGTAACATATTTTGAGCGTCCCTATTGAAATACCCTTTACATACATATACAGTTAAAATTATTGCAATTTTTTTTAGTTTATATCTTAAATCATAATGGTCTGTTATGTAGCGGTTACGGATAATTAATAGAACACTAGTTAACGTTTATTCCCACTCGATAAAAACCTAGATGAGCTTTCACTTCGAGAAATTCATACAAATTTGTCAGGCTTAATAATTTATTATTACAATATATTTTATTTATTATTGCTACCCGGCTTCGCTCAGACCAATTTGGGGCTATGTTCATTTTTGTATATAAACGATTCAAACTGTTTAATACGCGTCAGTTCAAGTACATCCGTTCATTTGAAATGCCTGAAGATGCCGAAAGGCGAAACCCGGGTCGTTAGCGACCAAACTCTTGGAAAAGTACAAAATTCAAACTATTCAAATTTGATATTGAAATTCCATCAAGCACCCTCAGTAGAAATCCTTAATTGCATTGCTTTCTTTTCAATAAAAAAAAATGTGAAACTGATTCTGATCTTTACAAAATACATATGGAGGAAGTATACAAAAATATGGCTTATTTAGGTAAGCAAAATACTCAAGCTTAAAAAATATTAACGCATACAATTTTAGCAGCGCAAATTCAAATGAAGCAAAGTGAGTGTACAAATAGAGATGGCATTGTATTCAAATTTAAAATTCCCCGCAGAATTTTAAAACCGCTATTTGCTTTTCCATTTTTTTTTTTTCACTATTGTTTGAGACGGGTTTAAAAGAGCAAACCGTTCATTATAAAGAGTATAGGTCGGTCACTAATTTAGTCACAGTATTCCGCCCACGAATAAACTTGGCAAGTTTGTCGACGGAATACCTTTGGGATATACTGTATAAATATCTACAGAAGAAACGGACAAAACGAAATAAAAAAAATCGTACATATCGCTACTTAAATGCAACAGTAGGACAATCTGAAAATATTAGTTTCGAGATAATGGTCGTGTAGGGTTTTGAATAATCTTATTACACACATTGTTAATTTAACTTTAACATTGTAAATTCTGACAAGAGACTACAATGCGGGTATCGGATACTCGTCCATTTTTTAAGTACTTGATACTCGAGTATTTTGAAGTTATACTTCTTTAGGCGCGTTATGCAAAACTGATCAGAGTGAAATTTTAAGATGCGCGCGCATCACCGAGAGTCGGAAATTCACAGGTTGCGCATTCGCAAAATGCGCATGTTAACAGGCGACGAGCGGCATTAAAGTGCGAATTATATATGTGCTAATAAATTATATTCAGTAGTGATTGAAATTGAATATTTTGATTAATATTATGTACTATTAGTGAAAAAAATTGGGCTTGTATAATTTTTAAAGTGCATCAATATAATTGAGGTTAACTATCCGTAAGTATTATTTATTGATATTAATTAAAATATGATTATTTATTGATAATGGTGTAGGCCATTTACCCCAAGTGACAGCTCAAATACAAAATGGAATCCATCGTCAGTGTTCCCTATTACGGGTCGTCTTAGCTGGGCGAATCTGGGCGAGGCGATCCGGCGCGGCTTTGAAAGCGGCAGAGTTTTAAAATATCAAACGGTCCTCGCCCATGCAAGTGTCATATGTAAGCGAAGCGATCCGGTCAGGACGGCATATCTCGCAAGTCGCCTCAAGTGCGCACTCATGGCGCCCGCGAATCGCTTGAAAATATGAAACGGTCCAAGCTCACCAGAGCGTTAATTGCGTCTGGCCGAGCGATGGCACATAAGACCTTTGATCAACTACGTTTTAAATTGACTGGATTCGCCTAAATTCTCTTGCCGGTTCGCGTCGCTTACCTAAGACACAGGGTTATTGTTGTATATTTAAATCGCCAAAATAACCGCCAAATTAACCGTCAAATTATTTAAACGTTTTGACTTGTTCGAACAATCAGTTCGCGTCAGTCAGTTAAGATGACAGGTAGCCGTAACAGGTATTGGTTAATAAACAATTTATAGTGTTTAGGTAAGCTATTTAAATATAATTTTAATTTACAATAATAAATAAGTGATCAAAAGAAAATATAAATTGTGTTTCAAAAATATTCATAGATAATATCCAATTCATACTTGATCCAATACAAGGAAATATATATCATTAATAGGGAGCACTGACGATGGATTTCATTTTTTTTTAAATACTCGAGTAATACTCGTTTTTTATAAATGAAGACTTGTTTCCAAACTGTTTTTACTTATTTAATATAAATATGTACATACATAATTTTTAACCGTTGCGTTTAACCAAGTCTTACTCGTGGATTATACTGCCTTGTAATATTTATCATCTCTATGCACAAGACTGATATTTTAAACTTTCACGGTGATGTATACATAACAGGAAAATACGCACGTGTCTTCTACACAAATGTCTCGTTACTAAATAAAATGCATTCGTTGTGTGAAATTTTTTTATTTATTTATTTTTTAATTGTAAAAAATATTTGGCATTACAGCTTGCGCCAATGCGCCAAATATTCTGAGTTGTGAAAGTCACACGAGATTAACTCGATGGTAAATAATGTATCAGTTGTGCACAAAATCAACGATAAATAACATAACACCCAGCCCAAGATCTTTTTTTTTTCAATTGAAAAAATCTAACCTTGCCGGGGATTGAACCCGGGCCCCCCGATTGCTAGGACAAAGCTCTTGCCACTAGACCACAGGGACCGATGTACGACATTATACGAAACAATTATTGTATTATATTTTAAAATATAAAAAAACATTTGGCATTACATGCTAATGTGCCAAATATTATTATTGTGAAAATCATACAAGATAAACTCGATGATAAATAATGAAACAGTCGGGAACAACTCAACGAAAAACGACATACACCCAGTCCAAGATCTCTTTTCCCGAGAATTGAGCCCGGGCTCGCATGATCGCTAGGGTAATGCTCTCGCCACCAGACTACAGGGAATTTAGCACAAAACACTGTCCACATAAACATTGTTAAAATACATTTCAATAAAATCAATGAATCAGACAAAATTGAGAAAAATAATTTAAACAACTTCATTTTAAGTGTCCATTCAAGCGTAAAATTAAACATCTTATTTAAACTAGAAAGAATATCACGCCATCCTTTTTTCTGGCTTTTCTTTTTTCTCTCACTGCACAGAGACTCGGTTTAGAAAAGACTGAGACAGAGAATTCAAAATAATGAAAAAACGCTTCCATAATATTTCTTCGCGCGCGAATAACGGCGGGAGTGGAATGCATTTTTACTCAGGGGCGTAGTGAGGATTTAATTAAGTTTTTTTTGTCCTCGTTTGCTTGACTGGGTTTTTAAAATTGACTGAGAAGTCGGTAATAAGTGTTGCACTTTGAAATCGAGTTGATGCGGATTTTTTGAAATTGCCGAGCTTTTATTATCCGCTGGTGTAGAGTTTTATTTTTATTTTAATATAATCTTAAAAGCACTGTCTTCATTTTGAAATCACTTTTATCATTTCCGCTACTTAATAAGAACAGTAATGTTAACACATTTTTTAATAACTTAACCAGAATATTTTGTTAACAAATTAGCTGGGTAAGATTGGAAATTAGCAGTTATTCAATCAATTATAATGGTATTTACTATCAAATTTTAATTTTGTTCTTTTTCATGTGTTTTGTCGCTAACGACCCGGGTTTTGCCTTTCAGCATCTTCGGGCATTTCAAATGCACGAAAGAACTTGATTTTAGTAAGTCAAGTTCACAGTTTCTATCTTTTATTTATAAAAAAATTAGATCACTAAATTGAACTATTCTTTTATTTTAATTATTTTAATGAATATTACAATTTTGCACTTGAAATGCCTGAAGATGCTGAAAGGCCTAACCCGACTCGTTAGCGATAAAACTCATGAAAAAGTACAAATTTCAAACGATTCAAATTTGATATCGAAATTCCACCAAACACCTTCAGTAGAAATTCTCAACTATTTTAATGAGCAAAACCGATCCCGATCTTATATATTCAATGTGGAATAAATTATTAAAAATTGTTATTATTTAAACAAAAAGCTGATGTTATTTAATAATAAAAATGGTTGTCTGTAAAGTCGGTTTACGGACGATAGTTTAACGTGACAACGTCATAAGAAAACATTGATGAAATGATTGCATACTTTTATGAATAAAATGGAATCATTTTTATTGAATTATCATTATTTTGTATGGATACGAAGAAGGAGTGAAATGAAATCTACAATTTTTTATTGATATATTTTATTCGCACTCATTAATTCAAATATGTTTATTACTTTGATGAACAGTTTATTTACAAGTAACAATGTGCTTTTAGCAATTTATTTACAACTTTTATACATGTGTGATATTTGACGTCTTCCAATCTGTGTTATTCTGTTAAAGATAGGTCGGTGATAGGAAAAGTAGGAAATGAATGGGTTTCAACTGTAATGTGTCTCGAAAAAGTCAAATCAATGGTTGTTCCTCTCAGCGTTGTTGAATTATTTACATCTGATGCGCAATCGAGATTGTACATATCTTTCATGAATTTGAGGAATGTTTCATCATTTTTCACGTTTATGTTGAAGTCGCCACAAATAAGAATTGGTACATCGGTATCAACTTGCATGATCGGATGTACATACTGGCTGTTGTGCACATACGGAAAAAGTGCTTGATGCAGCAATACACTAATGTTTGAGACACTTGCTCCAGGATGAATGTACACTGCGCCAAGTACAATTTTAAACGTTGTATCAGCAGTGAAGCATGTAATTTTTGCCAAGCACACATCGCCCGTGTTTTTGGTGAGACGAGTTGTGTCCGACAATTCAACGTGGAGAACTTTAGCCGTGGATCTCGATGATAATTTTGGTTAAATAGCCACTCCACCAGCTCCATTTGTATCAGAATCCGATCGATTATTCTGCCGGGTTACACACTCATAATTATTGATTGAAACTGGATCACATGTGTCACGCATCCACGTTTCGGTCAATACCAAATCTTGTATCACTGTATCCGTTTCAATATCGCCAGAGTGGGCAGGCAAACTCTGAGAATTAAGATTTGTCACTATAGTTTGTCCAGCGTTGTTACCGTCATCACAGAATTTTATTGTTTTCTCAGTGATTCACAGGTTCGTCAGGTTGGTCTGCTATGGTGTGACTTTAGGCAGTTCTGCGAAAGAAATCGTTGATAATTTATTGTTTATTTAAAGTATATTTGTTATACGTTAATCAGATTTTTAATATGCAAGAATTAATTACCTTTATTGCCGCAATTGTTGTTGTAATATAAACAATGAAAACCACATTAACATTTCACTTCACTTTATAAACAGTTGTAAACAGATCACGTGTAGGTACTGTAGATGTATAAGTTGTGTGCTGCCGCTGTCTCTTTTCTACTCAGACGCATCGACCAATCGAGTGGAAGAGAGATAGATGCGGCACAATCCGAACGGTAGGCCGATCGTGCCTCTCTATCGCTTATCCGCGCTCTCGCTCGCACGCTTGCCTTCGGCGTAACGCGACAAACGGGACAATGAGTCATGTTTTTTCGTGCGTGCAGCGGGCGTTCATCGATTTATAAGACGTTGTCACGTCAAAAATGTTTCATTTTTTTTAAAACAAAGTATTTCCATCAAAATATTACAATAATTTAATTGTTGCTATTTGCGGCAAATCCTACGTTGTGAGCCCCTGTGAGCTTAAATTCATATAAATTACGCTGTGAGTTACAAGCGCGGTTTTCAGGTAACCAATTTTGCTGTTTTATTGGTCCATATTTCACAAGTAATACGAATGTGTCGCTTGTGTTGACCTCACATAATATATTTATGCAGGCATAGATGAGCGATAGCTTTGAGCCCAAGTTAAATTCTGTTTCGGCCCTGTTCGAATAAACTTCGCTCAAAGGCGGCGCGTCAAAGCAACCGCTGAATATTTTAACATTTCACTTTTCAAACCCATAAAAACCCACCACTTAAATATGCGTTATAATCTTTGCCAATTAACTTGCCCATTAACAAGCATAACTTTGAAAGTGCAACATTTGAAAAAAAACCGAGCCGAGTTAGCCGATTATCTCTTTCTAAAACCCGGGTCAAACAATGGTCGGCAATTAGATTAATATTGGCTTTAAATTACTCAGGGCCGGCCCAAAGCGTGTGCGAGGTGTTTGGCGCACACAGGCGCCGGCTCTGTGAAGGGCGCAAATTGGCGGATCGCTCCAAAAATGTATGCATGTAATTGACACCCGCTGAGCTAATGCGTTGACACGTGGATGACGCGGCGCAGCGCATGCGCTGGTGCACGGTCAATCGCGTGGGAGTGCAGACTTAATTTGACGTTTGACGACGCGGTTGCGCTGAGCTGACGTTTGGTGACGTTGGCTTTGGAGTGGAGTGTTTGTTCTCACGCAAGAGCTCATTGTTTTTATTATTTTACTTTAAAAAGCATCAAATACTTAGTTGTAAAAGTACCTTTACACATGCAGTATAGTAGAAAATACAGTAGTACATTTCCTGCAATATTTTTTATTGAATATACAGACCGCAAAAACAATATGGATAAAAAAAAATTGTCTGGTTGGCAGAACAAACAAAATCGAGAAAGGAAGTTAAAAGTTTAAGTTATTCTATAATTGTGGACTGTACGCCGGATACAAGTAATAAAGAACAAATGTCGCTAGAAAAATTAAACAAACTGTTTGCCGTTACTGGAGAAGATGCATTAAACATACTTTCCAAGTCAGTCCCTAAGTTTGCAACTGGCCCATAAATAACCCAGATATGGCCGACGCCCTATCTCCTAGCCGTCCAGCACCGGTTCGAGATATAAAAATCACGACTTTTGCCCCTTGGATCGTCTGCGAGCTATTTGGTTCAACGCTCTGGAAATAATTTTATCGGACACTTGCAAGCTCAATTTGAAAAACGTAAAATAAGCTATTTACAATCTGCTACCTGACAATAACTTACATCATTAATAACTATTTTATAATACTTATTTCTGCGCCTCATTTTGAATAAGATAATAAAATGAGTGTATGTACTTTGCTCGAAAAACTTTATCCAATATTTCGTCGACCCGTTATACTTAGAGCATTTTGAAAACCAATCTAATCATATCAACACATTTCTAGTAGGGCCAAAAAGTCATTTAAAAAAATATTTTTCAAGATAATTGGACGATTGCTTTTAAAGCCGTTACAAAACTTTAATTCAATTTTAAATAAATCAACTTAATACAATACTAACTTAAGTTTATTCCCTCTTAGTACCCAGATTTGCTTTCACTTCGAGAAGTACATCAAATCAATATGTCACATTAAATAATTTATTATTACCATATACAATTAGGAGCTATAACCAAAGCTGTGGAACGGAGTCGTGTTGTTGGTCAATGTTGGAGTCGGAGTCGTATTTTTTTAGCGACTTCCCAGCCCTGCTTAGAACAGAAGACAAGATATATTGTGTACCCTGTCTACAACAGTATATATAGAAAAGTAAATGCACGTTAAAACATATGTCTGACGATGGCGTAAGTCGACAAAAATATGAAATAATTTCTGTAGAACTAAAAACACAATAATGACATTTAGAGTCCATTGATATTTTGTATTAAACTATCACTTTTAGGTGTTCACTGTCAATACTTGGTGGAATGACATTATAATAAAAATAATAAAACGTTTTTACTACTTATTCCACATAAAATTTATTGGATCAGGACCGGTTTAACTCATGGCAAGTATTGTCAACTGATTGAGCTCATGGCGAACATTGTCAGTTGACAATGCTCGCCATGAGCCATACTAAAGATGTATTATTTCTATTTCGACTAGCCATGTTCTTGTATATTAAGCCATTTGGTTTCAATAGCTCATATCGGCTATGTATTGCTTTATCACTGTCAAATCTAAATCATAGTCGTTCATGTCCGCAAATACGAATTCATATCATATCCATGCTGAAAAATCTTCAGAAAAAAAATCAATAATTTTAAACAATATTTTTCGATTCGAGAACTCATTATATTCTAAATAAAACGAGAACGCATCCCTCTGATAAAAAAAACCAATGTCATTAAAGACACATTAATGAACACGTTTATTCCCGATACTCTTTTTACTGTGGAAGAGTGCCAGCGAGAAGTTCATATAAGAGGTCGAAATATGTATTTTAGGTGTATATAATAAAAAAGTACGTCCATTTTGCCATGAAGATAGAAATCAGTATGTTTTATTTAAGGCAGTATTCTGGTCTAGGATTATGGAGAAATCATTTTTATTTTTTGCATATTATCAAAGTTCAAACCTTTAAAAATATGCCCTTTCAAGGACTCGAAATTCCGAGTATTTTCAGAGATACAGCTACTTTAGTGACGTAGTATCTAACGGATCTGGGCGGAGCGAAGCTTCGCCCAAAACTTTAAACACGTTTATCTCGAAACTACTTTTTTCAAAATAGTTGCCATGATATCTCAAGTTTTACTCAACCAATTTACATGAAATTGGGTGTGAATCTTCTTAATACATCCAGTTATAGCGCATATCAAGATTATATAAAAAAAACAATTTTTACTATTTTAAAAAAATCTCAAAAGTCTCAAAAAAACAAGAAAAAAACGATTTTTTTTTTCAAACCTCGGCCATTTTGCGAAAAATAAATATTTTTACATTTCTCTAGTATGCGCGAAAATGACATCTTTACCAATTAAAGATATATTTTTTAATTATATTTTAAGTGACTAGAAAAGTTGAAATCATGGCAATTATGAAGCGTCATTTTTTTGATACCCCCTACTCTACCAGCCTGTAACTTTTTAGGTTATTAGTTTTTTGGTTTGAATATTTTTTTTGTATATTTTCAAAATATTAATAAATATCTAGTTAAAAATTGACGTTAAATTGTTATTACTTTTTTTTCTATAGCACTTTCCAAAAACACCTAAAATTTCAGCCTCTAGACCAGAATACTGCCTTAAGTGAACAAATTGGTTGTTCCAACACCTACCGTTATGTGTGTGCCGCCGTTTTTCACAGCCGCTTTCCATAACGCTGTACAATCAAGAAAAGAAGCGTATTTCCTACTCACTTACTTGGCCAGAGATCTTTTAACCATGCACTAAAGTGCTCAAAGAAAAGAAAAATAGAAACAAAAAAAAGAAAATTTGACTTGCTCAGCCACTTTGTTAAAATGATATTAATTATCCTGTGTAACCGTATACTTAGAATCCGCCATAGCGGCGGAGTGTAATCTACTTCGCGTTTAATCTGAATAGGAATTAAGAGTATCCCGTTCCCCATATAATGTTGCAAATTTATTGAATTGGCCTTGGATGATATCATGTCAGTGTGGCCTATTCGGCCCGTATGAGAACAGGCCTCAGCAAACACCTCTGTCCCTTCAGCACTCATCTTGGGGTAGACCCACAGTACGTGATTGGCGTCCTGGTGATCGTGTCTACAATTTGCCCAGCCGAAATAGTTTGCCGTTGAACTTGCCATGTCCAGTTATAAACTGAAAAAGTCCAGTCTCCAGGTCATAGACGCATCACCTCGTGCCTCCAGGTCACGTCTGGGAAGAAAAGATATGTTTGACGCCCTAAACAATATGGCAATTTGATTAAATTATAATTTTTAGTTGTTTTTTTTTCTATTACACTACTAGCTGACCCGGCGAACTTCGTACCGCCTCAGAATCAATAGATGCTGTGCTAACTTCCTTCTTCCATTATCTTTTTCATCTTTTTCTTCAAATCTTTTTTCGGAGATTATTCTGCTATTCGGGACGGTGACAAAGCCAGAAAATCTAAGATCATCACAATTGGTCCAGCCGTTTTCGACTTATAAGTGGTGTAACTAACAAGACTTTGTTTTATATACATTCTTCTAGATTCTAGATTTTTCAAAATAAAAACAATGTGTACAGTTGAAAGGCTGCCAACCGGTGGTTGGATTCTAAACAAGAAAATTCAACATTGAGTCTATTAATGCATGGGTATGATTTCCATTATACATATGCGGAATAATAAAACAAACGGTTTTCTTCTGTCGTTTTGAGTCATACATATATTTCTTTGTTTATTGTGAATGAAATTAATACATTGCATTACAGCTGACGCCAATACGCCATGCATTTGAAAAATTAGTATAGTAAAGATGGTTTAAAATATATATCTGCAAAAATGAAGTAAGTGACTTATAGTAGTTGTGTATTTTTGTTAGATTTTAAAAAAATATGGACTTGTCAATTTTTACTTTAAGACGAATAATATTTCTTCATACAATAAAATAAAAGTTATTGTGCACAAACTTTTCCTCTATTAAGACCTACAACTGAAAAAATTTCATCGGTTTTATTTCCACACTTCCGAAAGAGAAAAGATTCATCATTTTATTCACAGAATCGATACGTTTTTTGTCAAAGGTACTTAAAATAATATATTAATTATTGTGCATTATTTAAAGCTTATTTAAAAACCAATATGAAGTTTTCCGACATCATGAAAGTGTCCAAAGTATAATGATGTAATGTTTGTTATAATTGAGGATTTCAACTGAAGTTGTTTGATATTGATTGAGTGTGAATCTATTGAATTTTGAACTTTTCCACGAGTTTGGTCTCTAGCAACACCGGGTTTTGACTTTCGCAATCTTCAAGCATTTCAAGTGCACGAGTGGTAGATAGTTCGCATCGCTTATATATAAGAATAAAGTCACTTAGTCTACTAAGTGGGTCACTAGTAAATTGAGTATAATCATTCATCCAGATTGTGATAATAACAATTAAACTCAGTGACTTACTATTTACAACGCGTCAGCTTAAGTACATTCGTGCATCTGAAATGCCTGAAGATGCCAAAATTCGAAAACCATGCCGTTAGCGAAACTCGTGGAAAAGTACACAATTCAAACTTTTCAATTACATATTGAATTCCATTCAGCGTCTTCAGTCAAAGTCCTCAATAAATTATTCGTTCGAAAATTCAATTACTGAGTAGTCCAATCCATCAAATGCGTGACATAATTTAAATCATCGAGCAACTTTTATTGAAATGCTTCACAAGGAGGCCATTTTCTACACATCAGGAGCGGAAATGGATTAAAAAATAAATGTTTACAACGTGTTGTATTAATTGATACACTTCTTGATATTGATCACGTTATTAAATTCATCAAACTATAAGAGTGCCCGCCAACCTGGAATGAGTGCGCGGGGGTTTTCAAACTGCTGCGCGGTCGCACATTAGGAACGTTAACCACTCAGCTGCTAGATTAGCCGCTTATTTAGATTCAACAATAAAACATTTTAAAAAGTTTTTTTTTCTCATATTAGCAAGTGTATGGTCTTAAGCTGTTCACCACTAGCAACCGAGTAAGACGAAGGAACTTTTAATTCGAGTAATTAGAGATAAAGAAAAACTGCAGGAATTTGTCTGCAAGCCAAGCAACATAAAGCACGCAAGTTACTGGCTAGAGTAGATACTCGTCAAAAAGAAATAAAATTTCAGAATTCTTTTCAGAAGAAATAGTTTTGTATTTTAAAAATCAGCAGTTTAAACTAACTTATTAAAATCCTCAGCACGTCATATAATTTTGGAGCACATTTATTTAAATATAACCTGTTATTTATTTATTTATTTACACATATGTACATTACATGTAATAGTTAATTTTTCTTTTGTAACGTAAAAAAAGATTTAACATTGAGTAGAAAAATGGTTTTCATAAAAAAGAGAGAGAAAAATAATTACAGTGGAAATTGGCAGTTTTACTAAATTACAATGTAAGTCAACTCGTTTGGCAGTTGCTTTGATAATAAAATTTGATGATGAGCACACGTTGTTCAACGTGAATAAATATCCATGATGATTTGCCGTACACAACTAAAAAATTGACAACAAACTAAAATGACAGATGTTACTTTAACAATATTTATTTATGTACATTACAAAAATCACAAATTATAAGTTTATTGCTTTTGCAAAGTGAAAAAAGATTAAAACATTTAAGAAAAAAAATATGGTTTATAGATATAAAAGTGAAAACATTACATTGGATTGAGTTCCAACTAAATTAGCTTCATATATAAAAAAAAAATGTACCCGTCTGAACTCACTCACGTCCGTGTGAAATACTTCGACATCCGAAGCAATATCGTTTAAAAATGTTAAAGCACTTCTTATTGGCACCCATTGGCAGGCTGGTTCTACTCCTCCGAAGAACAAACCGCTTATGTTTACAATTCCACAAAAAGATATCACAAATATTCAATTTAATATTCTCATTTTGGTCTCGGTTATACGTAATATATGCAACCATTGTATTTCTTTGGCGCTAGATAAATATAAAAAAAAAACAAAATAATTCTTTGCAGTACCAAAGGATATTGCATAATTACGATTGGTTGCTAGGTTGTAAAAGCAGAATAATTTTGGCATGGCTAAATACTAGAATATAAAACAAAAATAAGTATTCTATTTAACATTTAACAATGTGAAGAATATTTGAAATAATTCATGATCTGGAAAAAGTCTTTGTTTGGGAACTAATTGAAATTTCTAATCTCTAAATTGGTTTCGGCTCACAATCTAAAATAGAAAAACTTTTCATGAATGCTTTCTATGGAACAGTTGAATTAGTTTTCAACTTCTATTCTTCTAGTTCTTAATATATGACATACAATGATTGGCTTAATTCAATATTTTGAAACGATATCAAATATTAATTGGAACTAGAATAATAAATGCTGCAAAAGTGGTTATTATTAGTTTTTTCGTATTTAACCTTCGTAGAACTATCCTTGAAAAATGACTCTCAGGCTGAAGGGGGGTAAAAAACCTTAGTGTTTTGGCCTTATTGGCATAGACTGCAATAAAAAAATGATTGATTATGCTTTGACGTATATTTATACATATTTCTGAATAAAAATTCCTATTTTTCCTATAATTATTCATATTTAAGTCGCGCATGAAAACGACGACGTTTCCACTCGAACGGCTATGGTGGACTAACAAGCCAATAACCGCGCTCGAAGTCACATTACCTTATCTCTTATCTTATCTCTTATCGCTTTTTATTGATGCCACATATGAAAAACTCCGTCCATTTTATCTACATATGACCCACTATGGTCACGTTCTCTTATCGCTTATTAGACTAAAAAATTCCGACTTCTTCTCTTTTTTAATCGATTACGGCGCAATAAATATCATATTTTTTTTTCTGCAAAAGGTGTAAAAAACTATGATTTAAGAATACCAAAAGCTTAGACATCGTATCACTAGTATGAAGATAGATATTTAAGGTAAAGTAGCTGTTGGGACAAAATCTATAGTGTTCGGGATGGCTAGGTTAATAAACTTATCTCCATTTTTTCCGGTTTTTAGTTATGAATGCCACTAGATACAAAATAGTATGTTATGTAATGTGTCAAACAGACATCAATCAGAGGAAGTGAATACGAAGATATTTTAATGTGTATTAAAATCAGTGTCTTGTTCATAGCTCCATTAAACTTTAAAACAACACATTAGAATAAATTATTATTTTATATTTAACACATAAATCAGTAAGCCAAAGCATTGGCTTAATTCATAGTAAAAAGACAATTTGTATCTCTTAAAAAAAAGGTAACATTCATAACTAATAAAACTTGTGTTTTGACTCTCCTAAAAAGTACATAAATATAAGATACGTTGTTTTTCATCTAATGAGCCGATATTATATTCAACTTAATGTTTTTTAAATTGTGATACTCTATTAATTAAAATTTTACAGAAAACATCTAAAAAAAATACTTTGCTATAGCAAAGTCTGAAAATGCCTCTGAAAGCGGGGAAACACGTGTCACAATTCCTAACACAATACGTGGAGTAATCAAATTTATGCTAAAAATAATGATGTTACAAAATTACCTCTTTCAACTTGAAGTAGATGGTTTCCAAATAAAGCAATTAAAGAGAAGATGTTGGTAAATTATGGATATATGGTCACGGGACAGAATCCCAATCCTCACGAGCTAAGCTCAAAAAATTTATACATAATGGTATATAATTTAATATTTTGACTTTACTCTTTGCGTTCTTGTGGATTATTATAAAATGTGGAATCAAAATGATTAAATCTGAAGAATATTACTGATTATTGTATGAGTTCTGAAAGAAGAATTTGTTTTTTAATATTAGCCTATACTAAAATTATTCTTTTTATTTTAAGCAAATAATAAACTTATGTGACTGTCTCTATCTGTATAATATTATAATTTGTGTAGTTTGTGGTTGCATTTTTGCTTCTGTAAATTAAAACAACTCGATTTCATACTTATTGCGAAGTATTCTTTTAGGATCTTCTATTATAATAAATTTAAAAATTAATGACGAAACATATCAAAAAAAATCGTAAGCCTTACATCTATCTATTCATTTAATGTGCTTATTTTTCATAAATCTTTACAAAAATTCTGTCCCGTGACCATATATCCATAATTTACCAAGATGTTTTGTTAAGATAAATAAAAAATAAATATAAGCTAATAATTTTAAACAGGTAAAAGTAAAGAAATAAAAACTTTGTTCAAATACAATACACACTTATGAATTCTAGTAGAATGTTATCTATACTGTTAAAGCAGATATTTGTTTTTAAGACCATGGCCAATCTTAATGGAGAAAATCCTTAAAGATTCATTTTTCGAATGAGGTAGGGTAGAAAGATTAATCAGACTAGGACTGGACCAATGGCTTAATAGAATCACATACGCAAATTTATTGAGATAATACAAATACATAAGTTTATTAAAACATCAGTTTATGAAAGTATCTGTTCTAAGTAGAAAATATTTTTTATGATATACTAGCCGGTATCCGGCAAAACTCCACACAAAAAAATAAATTGCTTGTGTTTATTGAAGTGCTTTCGGATGCACAGTATTTTAGATAAATAATTTTGATTTAATTTCACTAATATTGATCGGTATCAATGACATTAATTTGCCGTTTGTTTATCTTTTCCCGATTTTCTATGGTACTACACACGCGCCACCTACTGAAAGTTAATTGTACTATCCCTATAAAATCTGCGCAAGGGCAGCAATAAGTTGTCAAAATGAACGGCATGGCAGCCGGGCTAAATAAAAGACCTACTGTGAGTTGATTTCACTATGCTTATAACCTTCGCGCAAGTGTATGCTATATGATGACAAACTTTAATCGCAATCGGATGAGCGGTATGGCAACGCATAAAATACGAACAAAAAAACATTGATTTTACTATGCACAAAACCTTTGCACAAGTGCAAGCTATAACTTGACAAAATTTTATCGCAATCGCATGAACGGTATGATAACTTTGATATTTAAAAATGCAGTCGCCAAAGGTTCATATGTAATTGTCATGCATATAAGTTAGACTTTTAAAGTCTTCATATGTATCTAGGAAAACTTCTAGGTGAAAAGTTTTACTGCTGCACCGGCCTTCGACGAAAAGTGGTTAAGTAGCCTTATCTTGACAGCCAGACGCCGGAAACTTCGCGAAGGCGTGCCCTACCACCTATCCACTGCCACAAAATAGCTCTGCACTCCGAAACTGAAAAATATCCCATACTTGGTAACAAAGACTATAAATCACGACGAACCAATTCACTTATTTGTTAAATATAAAGTAGTAATTTACTGCCATGTGTTGTTTTAAGGTTTAGTCAAGGTAGTTAAGGCCCTAAGCTAAATGCATTGGAAAACTTAAAATTTAATAGATATCATCATTCTTAATGAACAAACTAATATTAATCCATCACCCCTTATCATGACATTAAAAAACATTAATAAAATTTTAAATAAATCATCTAATTACAATACTAATTAACGTTTATTCCCACTCCAATAAAAACCTAGATTAGGTTTCACCTCGCGAAATATATTTGTCACAATCAATAATTTATTATGACAATATAAAATTAGTATGTTAGAACAGAAGAGAAGATGTATTATGTACCCTGACTACATCAGTAAATATAAGTAAATTATGATCAAGCATAGTTTTGTCGATGGCGTAGGCTGAAATAGCTTTAACCATATATAATGTAATTTATATAGGACTAAAATATATTGTCATTTTTTCACCTATAGTTATAATGGAGCTCTACTAAGTAAAAATATGCAATTTTAACTTTTTTTTTTGTATTCGCCTTTCGACAACTACAGGCATTTCAAGTGCACGAATGAACTTGATATGACGCGAAGTAAACAGTTTATATAAATTTTTGTATAATTTTTTTTGTATAAATTTAAATTTAAATTTTAAAAATTTTAAAATTTTAAATTAAAGAAAAAATATTTGGCATTACAGCTTACGCCAATGCGCCAAATATTCTTAATTGAAAGTCATTTGAGATTAACTCGATGATAAGTAATAAATCAGTTGCACAAAATCAACATGTACTCCCAAGATCTTTTTTTTTTTTTTTTTCAATTGAAAAATCTGACCTTGCCGGGAATGAACCGGGTCTAAACAGTAGGACATCGTTTGCCATATATAAAAATAAAAGTCGAACACTAAGCTTAATACGAATTTAAGGATAACTTTAATTTTCAAAAAAACTTTAGTTGAACCATTAATTTTGGTTAACAACACGAAACCTTAACCCTTTGTACTACTGAATATTTTATTTTTCCCTTCCAGCAAACTTCTCAATAGATTTGAGAAATTAATTAATATCACAGGTTTTGCTTAATTATTAGCACGGTAAAACGGAATACCGAAAAACATATAACATTATGACATTAGTTACAAACTTTAACTAAGGCACAAAATCCAATAAATACGGTTATCGAAATAAGGATAGTTAACAATTAATAGAAAATAATTTTCCAATTGCCAACCATGTTTTACAAAGACGAAATAGACTTGACATAAGAGTTTCGAGTTCCTTTTACGATTTCGAGATATACAGATTTAACACTAATTAACTGTTGACTTTGGTCAATCTCGAAATGCTGTTTAGCTATGAACAAAAAAGTGACGTTAATACGTTATAATTTAATTATTGATTGAGTTGACATTTACTTGGTAGAACTCCATTATAACACGATGAGAAAAATAACAATGTATTTTAATTCTACAGAAACTATTTTATATATTTGTTGATAGCTATTTCGGCTTACGCCCTCGTCATAACTATGTTTTAAACGTGTATTATATCATGTATATATACCGTTTAGACAGGGCACACAATACATATTCTTCTCTGTTCCGCCATCTTAATTTTATATGGTAATAATAAGTAATTGAATGTGACAAATTGATTTGATGTATTCTTGAAGTGAAAGCTAATCTGGGTTTTTATTAAGTGGGAATAAACGTTAAATTTGTATTTTTTCCTGTTGATCTATTTAGATTTGCATTAAAACTTTTAAATAGCTTTTATTGTTTGTTAATACTGTTTGCTAATTTGTTTGATAAGAATGTCATTGGATTGATTATACCTTTAAATTTTTACAAAAATATAAACAAATCAGGACTGAATTTATGTCATGTGGTTTGCACATTTGCGAGTCTGTTTTTTCTGTACGTATATTATTTTATATTTAACGGAATTGATAACTCAAAACCAGCAAAAATCGAGATACGTTTCTTTTATCGAAAGGTGCCGAATTTACATTTAAATTTTGTAGACCATACGACTTAAAAAAGAGATTTTATTTATGAAGAATGCTATCATATTGAAAAAATACCAAGCTCACTCCATTTACAACTATATATTTTATACACATGCACGACTGCTATCCTCGTTAGCGTAACGGCGCCGTTATAGCGACCGCTGTCAGGTATATCGCCCCGACGTTGGGCTTCGTTATAACAAAACACCTCCGGCTGTTTTTCGCGGATATCCAGCTGGAAACGTTTTCTCAAACAAAAGTTTTCGCCGGCGAAAAGAAAAATAAAGAATCTTCTCAGTCTTATTATTAATTATTGCCAAGGCTGAACTTTGCGCTAGCGGATCTCAAATTTCCGCAAATTTTGTGAATAAATTGCTCATACCGATTTCCTTTAACTAAGCAGACTTTCTTAAAGTACGTTTAGATTTTTAGTGTCTTTTAAACATTAATAAAACATTTTCTGTATTTATTCCCCGATCAATTTATTTGTCCGGTCCGTGGCGCAGTGTCAACGGCGTTGGCTTGCGTGTCGGAACGCCTGGGTTCGATTCCCGGTACGAGTGGATTTTTTCAGTTGATAAATCTATTCCAAGGCATGGGTGTTTGTGTTGTTGAAAATCCCTTCCCACCTTTCCGATCCGAAAGAGCGACGCATAGTGACAGCAACTAACTAATCACTAGTCCTGTCCTGGTCCGCTTATCCTTTCCATCCCTACTCTCTTCTAAAAAAAGAGAGGTTGAGCAACTGAGTAACAAGCAGTTCTCGTAGTTGAGATAAACTCCGTGAGAAGTCCAAATATGGTTAAAAAAAAATTGGATCGGGGCTGGTTTCGCTAAACGCGAGCATATTTAATAAACAAATATTAAAATATTTTTTTGTAGTCATTCTACTGTTATTTGATAAATGTTTTATTAATTGTTAGCTCGCAAACAGCACAGCATATTTATGAACTTCTTTGATACCTCAGCACTCTCCTAACCATTCAATCCCAAAGAACTGAAAACAGAGACAGCGATTAGCTTACGACTATTTTGCCATGCCAAAAGCTTAGAGTTATTTGACCGTTAAAACTTTTATCGAAATCGCTGCTATAGGAGGGTCTGCCGCATTCGCTATAGAAAACTGATCAACAGCAGGGAACGCTATGAGAGAGTTGACTATGTTTACAATGCATTGATTTCAAACTTTTCTTACTAAAAAGTTGCTAAAAAAAACTGTTATCAATTGAATTTATTATTGGTAAGCACGGCTCGTTCCACAAAAATGTAAAATCAACTTGAATGTTATTTCTTGAATAAAATACACTTTTAATCAAAATACATTTTTTGGACAATGAGTTCATTTTTTTACTACAGTAACACCCCTACGTCCTGCTACGTTGCTTCTTTGCAGTTTGGCACTTCAATTTTAACAAAGGCCATTCAAATTCGCATTTTTCTAACAGATTCATCTATATCATACATGGGCATCTACCGGCCCGCGGGTCTGGATCCGGGCCGCCGGGCTATTTTGTCCGGCCTTATACATCTGGGCAAAATAATTGAAAAATAAATTGATAGTTCTAGGGTGAATTTTTTTTAAAACCATTTTCCTAGTCTATCAGCTCATACAAACAACACATATACAGTCGTGGCATTAGAAATCCGAGCACCCTTCACAATTCAATTCATTTGCGAAAATTTCCTCGAAATCTTTACCGATTTCCATTTTTTTCCTTTCCGATTGTAAAGTAAACTAATAGCCATATTTTGAAAAGCATGTGAGATTTGAAGGCTTCAACGGCTGTTTCGGATTTCTTTTGGCGCGACTGTAATTCTTATGGAGATGAACTGAAGGCACTAATAGAGCAATATTATACAAAGCTCGCTGACTTCCAAAACAAAGACTCCATATTCGCTATATTTGCTCGTCTGATAGATTCAGATGTAAAAAATGTGCCAGCAAATTTGCAGATGGAATTTATGGAGCTTTAGGGGGATTTATTGCTATAACCACAATTTAACAACTTAATCAAAAATTCGAACGAGGATAACAAATGAAAATCTCGAAAATTCTATGCGATTATTTTTAAACAATATCATCGCCAATATGGAGAGTCTTGTAATTCAAGTACACGGCCAATCTTACTTCCACACTCAACCACACTCAGCCACACAATATTTTGTAATCAGTAATATTAATATTTTGTCGTTCATTATATAAATAAAAAATATATAAGATGTAGCAACGTATTTTATTGAATCAAATATAACTTATGTGTAGTAATTTGGTCCGGCCCTTGACTCGAAGACGGAATGACAATCCGGCCCCAGACTTAGGAAAGGTTGCCCATGCCCATATCCTTATTTTTTCTTCTACACAAGACACAGATGATGCTCAGTACCGTATCACCGGAAACATTATGACAATGAATCGTTAACAATTGCACACTTGCAGACTCATTATTTCTATGTACCTATTGGATGGGATCGAATGTGTTTATGAGAAATATTCAACAAAAACGATCAATCGGGATAATATTTGTGATGGTACCATAATTTTTAGACGTAACATCGGGGAACGATTAATGCGGATTTTTGTAACATTGTTCTCATGTGTGTTTTCCTGGAACTATAGAAAATGAACGAACCACGCGAGAAAACGGTTTATTTGAGAACGTAAGATCGGGGTTCCACTGTATATATTAACTATGATACATTCACAATCAACTAGAAACCAATACAAATTACTCGTATATTTCAATCAATTCAGTCTTGAAGAATGTATTTCCATTTTCCTTTCCTTTGTGAGTCTATCAACCGGCGGCTGTCTCGTTTTGAATCATTTACTCGGCAGAATGCATTCAAAGCGAACCGCTATCCTGGCTGGAGCTGCATTAAGTTTTTTTGTCACGTAATTGCCACCCAATACATGCATTACCACGATGCACCGCCCTCCGAGGCTTGGAGTCGATCCAAGAAAAGTATTAAGTTTAGATTTTTCCGCCACACTATTTTCCCACTACAGCAGAGAAGATTCCAGATTTAAGCCCAGGCAAGTTCAATTTTACGTATAATTAATTATTCTTTAATTCTCTGCCGAACTCGATTCTCTTAATTTACTTACTTTGAAAAGGTTCTTATTGACATTTTTTCCTTAAATGACATTTGGTCGGTAAAGCTTGTATTTACCGCATTCTAGCTAGTCTAACAATATGTTTTGAAAACGGAAAAATATTTGGTGTAGAATTTGGAAATGGTATTAATTTTGAATGACCGATCGTACCTATGTACATAAATAATTAAATACAGTGAGGTTATGCTAGCTGCGCATTCTGAATTGTGCCTAGTGAATTGCGAGGAATACAAATGAAATCTTTTCACAAAACAAATATGGTTTCGCATTTTCTGTTTTCTGTCGGTCAAAAAGCAGGACATTCAAAATTATATTGCGCCTGAGGCCTCCAAAGTGCCTAATCCGCCACTGTAGGTGCTTATTGTTAATTATTAAAATGGACTTTTACGCATAAGTTATCTAAGGTATATTATCAAATCGTGGTTTAATTTGAAACAATTCGTTACATTACTTTAAAAAGTTCTAATTGACATTTTTGCCTAAAATGACCTTTTGGTCGGAAAAGTTTTTATTCACCTCATTCTATCTTATATTTATATGAATTTCAGAATTATCTATGGTTAAATAACGGAGTTAGCAGAATTCCAGAGTTCTGCACTGCAAGCTGCACACTTTTTTTACTAAATTTATTTGACAAAGGTCTAACTAAGATTGTCATGATTATTTCCATCATTAGATCTTTAAGATCATTATTTCTCAGCAAGAGTTGTGAAAAAATATGCTGAAAATA
The DNA here is from genome assembly GCA_028554975.1 of Himalopsyche kuldschensis. Taxonomy (NCBI): domain Eukaryota; kingdom Metazoa; phylum Arthropoda; class Insecta; order Trichoptera; family Rhyacophilidae; genus Himalopsyche; species Himalopsyche kuldschensis. The sequence continues at coordinate 9,262,559 of JAHFWI010000005.1, forward strand.
AGTAACTTGAAACATTTTTACTTGCTCATTGTTACAAGTGTATTTTAATCAATCGAAACTTCAAATGCACGCATCTCAAATGGTGTTGAAATGGCTAGGTAGTGTGCTAATTAAAAATAATCCAAAATTATGCGATCAAAATTTGAGAAGTCTTGTGCAATTAAATATTTTACCAAGCGAATTGCAATTCGGACTATTAGATAATAGAGCCCGGTCCGTGGTACAGTGGTCAACGTCGTTGCCTACCGTGTCGGACCGCCCGGGCTCGAATCCCGGAACGAGCAGATTTTTTAGTCGATACATCGATTCTTGTAATGGATATTTGTGTTGTTAAAAATCCCTTCCCCACACTTCTCCGATCCCAAAGAGCGAAAATAAATACCGCAATTAGATCATCAATAGCCCTGTCCTAGTCCTCTTATCCATTCCATCCCTACTCTCATCGAAAAGGAGGTAAAGCAACTGAGTAACAAGCAGTTCTCGTAGAAAAAAACATATGTTGATATTAACTCCTCCGTGAGGAGTCTATATGCTCCAAGTTAGTAGCGGGCATGGTTAAAAAAAAGATTAGAGAATTATACCTCGATTTTTGCCGATTTTGAAATATGAATGCCACTAGATACAAAATAATCATATCTATAGGAGAAGAAGATAAACTCAAACAACTTTCTAGTTAATTGCAATACTAAACTTTAAAACATTACAATAAATTACTGTTTTATATCAAACAAATCTTCTTATATATAAAACCGAAACGGGGGATGTATGTCTGTAATTCCCTTTTGCATTGTTGTTGCAAGTTCAAACAAACGAATTGATTTCGCTCGCGAAAGTTTCGACGGTAAATTTGTTTCGTTATCAATGTGTGTGTAGAGACTCAATTACTCGAGTATCGAGTAGTACATATATAAAACCAAAACGGCGTATGTATGTCTGTGGGTCTGTAATTCCCTTTTGCATTGTTGGTCATTAAGTTGCGATAAAAACGAATATGAAAGAAAATATGTTTGATTTTTTTTATCGGCGAAGACATTTAGTCAAAATGTAATAAATTAGTCTTCTACTGAAATTTTCCTGGCTTTTATTAATATAATAATGTTTTTATTTACGTGAAGGTATTATTTGACATTTCTTTGACAGCAAATTAGATTTTTTCCTTGAATTTGGACATTTTAATGGGCGAGAATGGGGCTGTCAATATATGAAGGGGCTGTGAAATGTCAATGCCAGTCTGAAATGTTCATTTTAATTCCATTTTAATTGACCTAGACTTTTGAATTTTGAAAAAAGTTGTTTCAATTTGGCCGAGTTCGAATACTAGTAAACATTAATCCAAAGCGGGAATCATAAATCCAAAGCACCTCCTGTAAAGATACAGAAAAAAAACTCGTTAAAAATAATTAAAATTGGTTTCCGGTGAAACCTGTTTTTGGCTCTCTTAAAAAGTAGAGGGAAATGGGTTAGGTTTCTCAACTTTGGGTCCATAACGGTACTCCATTTATATGGCCGGATTATGAGTGAGAAAAAAGATCTAATCATTTCAACAAATATTTGTAAATCGATTAAACAATCAATATTAAATGTCGTTGACCACACACTTAAGTAGACGAAATTGTGTTGACTCTTTATTAATCGGCTACAGTTTTTGATATTTTTGTCACTGATATAAAAACTTTTTAAATACGGTCGAATCGTTTAGTTTAAAAAACTCTTGCCCATCATTGTCTCAAATAATCATTCATAATCTTCTACAGTTAAACACTTTACGGTCCGTGGAAAACTCAAAAACTCTCATCAATATTTTGCGGTCTACTGAATAAGATATCACGTCAAACACCTTAAACAGAGGAAAACTTCCATCCCTGCGAGTTGGGAATAGTTTCCTTTCATGAAAAATTCCAACTCACTCTTGGCAACTCCTGAAAAGCAGTCTATTACAATATACGCTACGCCGTAGCACTGGGGGGAAACTTTATATTGCTATTATATTTTGGGATTCGACGGCGCGAAAAAAATGCTACGATGTGACAATAACTGTCTACGAAAAAGGTGCTTTTTATCTTCAAATCTTTCACCTGACAATACGTTTCGTCTCCGAAATCGGATAAAAGCCTAGAACGTTGTCATATTTATACAGGCCTTACATAAAACAATGTTTTATTCGTAACAAGAAGCTTAATAAGTTTCAGAGTCTCTATAAAACGTATTCTAAACTTTATCGTCTCAATATTCAATGAATGGCTAAAATCTCTCTTGAATTTCATGTAATTTTAAAGGTCAAGGCGTAGATATTTGATTTCAAACTGCTATTCAATAATCTTGTAAAGATTGCTTGCAGCAAAACGTTGTAGATGTTCAGAATTATCCACTGTACATACCACCATGTTCTTTTCATTGGTTATACTTAAATCTTATATATAAAACCGAAACGGCGTATGTATGTATGTGGGTCTTTAATTCCCTTTCGCATTGTTGGTCATTAAGTTGCCACAAAAACGAATATGAAAGAAAATATGTTTGAATTTTTATCGGCGAAGACATTTAGTCAAAATGTAATAAATTAGTCTTCTACTGAACTTTACCCGGCTTTTATTATTAATAATAATGTTTATAATTTACGTGAAGGTATTATTTGACATTTATTTGACAGCAAATTAGATTTTTTCCTTGAATTTGGACATTTTAATGGGCGAGAATGGGGTCAAATTAAATGTCATCAAATTAAATAAAGTTTGTGATTTTATTTTAACTCTATTTTGGATGTTAGATTTTGTGATATAAGTATGTCGAATGATATAACATTAAATAATTATTGGTCGCTTAGTCTGAGCGACGCCGGGTATCAATACTAGTCAATTTATATAAATCAAATATTTCAAACAAACGTTTGAATACTTCTCGTACTTTTATCAAGCTTTTGTTCCTTTAAGGACATTGATAACTTTTAATTTGAATATCGGAAGATGAATTCAACTGGCTAATAATAAGAATATAGTCTCTTTGAAAGCGTCAAGCTTAAAGCTTCTTATAATATTATTGATTGAAATGGCATTTACTTGATAGCACTCCATTATAATACGGTAATAAAAATAACAATGTAACTTAATTCTACAGAAATTATTATATATATTTGTTGATAGCTATTTCGGCTTACGTCCTCGTCAGAACTATGTTTTAAACGTGCATATATACCTCACATAGACAGGGTACACAATACATCTTCTTCTCGGTTCTATCTTAATTTTATATGGAAATAATAAGTTATTGAATGTGACAAATTGATTTGATGCTTCTTATAATAGTTATGCTTTTTGAGAGGTACAATCAAATATTTCAAGACTCATGTATACTTCTCTTACTTTCATCAAAAATTCTTTCAAAAAAAGTCATTGATTGCTTTTAATTTGAATTTCGGAAGAAGAATTCACCTGGCTTCATATGAGAATGTCGTCAATGCCAAAAGTGTCGAGCTTAAATTTTCGGTCAACTGATGTTGATAATACTCGCCATGAACGAAACTAGTCCTGATCCAATAAATTTTATGTGGAATGAGTACTAAAAATGTTTCATTATTTGTATCACATACATTTAATTTAGAAATAATTCTACTGTGACAATTCTTAAGGATTTTTAGCATACTGTGTAGAGACTCCAATTAATCGACATCTCAACTACTCGAGTATCGAGTAGTAAAATTTTAAAATACTCGAGTTCTCGATGATACTCGAGTAGTTTCAGTTGTACCAAAATATATATTATTAATTCAAGTTTGTGTATACACAAAAATAGATGATAAATAAATAAGCTTATTTAATTTAATTTATACGTTTATTTCAATTTATAAAAGGATGTATTTCAAAAATAATAGACTATCGTCATCATAAACTTGCCATTGATAAGATAAGTCAGCAGGACTCTATAGCAAAAGTAACAGAAGAAATTCTCGCATAGCATAGTCAAATGAAAAAAACATTAAAAAAATATATTTCCTGACAGTAAAATCCACGCGTAAGACTCATTTAAACGCAACGGTTAAATGTTATTTATATTTTTTTAAATAAGTAAATTAAATTTGGAAATAAATCTTCATTTATAAATTACGAGTATTACTCGAGTATTTTTCATAAAACTCGAGTATCGAGTACTGAAAGAGTCTCTAATGCTGTGGCTTCAATTTACCTTACAAAAATCTTTGGCTTTGCTCTGAAGCCGTAATCTCACTACACACTTTCAGATGTGAGTGTTCAGTGATCGAATGGAGCTTAGAAGTGGGTAAGGGTAACATTGGAGCTTTTAAGAAATCAAAGCATCTAAGTCTCGGGGCGTGCCGATTTCAAAGCATTCCTTCTTAAGGCTCACCTGTCGGCCTATTTATAGCGCCTCTGTCAGATGATCGGCATGTTTGCTGTGAGATATTACACTTTTTGTCAAAACATTTTCCTTTTCAATATATTTGAAAGCTCGCCCGAAAACCATTGTTCGTTTTACGTGTAAAAACAATTGTCAATGCTTAAATTTTCCCAGTGAAATTACGTAATTTATTTTATATTCACTACAAGTCTACAAGATCAACAAGAGATCTTAGAAATTATTAGACATAAATTTTTACCAAACTCTAATTTATAAAATGAACAAATATTTTCTGAATCTTCGCCTTTGTTATATCCGTTTCATTAACCTATGTTGTTCTAGCTTATTATATTTCTTTATTTGTAAACATTTTATTTCTTTTGATTTTTGTGTTTCCTTTGTTTGTAAGAGTTAGTATGTCTTCGTTAAATCTTTTCACATAATATTTTACGTTGAACTAATCATTCTTCCAGGACTTTCCATGACTCATTATGGATTACAGACATTAAGATTTATTTATTAAATACACTTATTGCAAAATCCAGTGTTTCACCTCTTTATTACATTGTGACATTGACACGTGCGTCCTCATACATGTTATGTTCCCATATTGTGTCGTAGCTTTTTTGTGCGATTTTCCGCGGAACGCATCTACCGCGGAAAAAAGATTAAGGTCTACACTAAAAACGTGTTTCGTAGCACGGCGTAGAGACTTAGTTATCAAATATATATTCGCATAACCACCGGCAAGACTGCGTCAATAAATTACTTATATTGGTCACAGTATCCGGTTCGAAGCTCGGATAACGTGATGACTCTATCGGCTTCCCAATATCATTAACGTGGCCATAATTAAATCACGGCTGATATCGAATCGCGACCACACCAAACGTGGCAAACGGGTGGACCGAAATTTACAATTTAGATTGGGCTGACCTGTACCATTTTCAGACATATCATATTTGCATATTAAACATAGGAGTAGGGTTTTCAATCCCGGGATCCCAAAGATTTTCAACACATGATGAATTCCGGTATAAGAAAACATAATCCCGAATATTTTTGGATTGATAAACAATCAGGACTGTCGGAGTGTTTTGGCTGGAGTCATACTCGGAATCGGAAATTTTGAAAAGTTTGAACTTTCTATTTTTGCAGATAATATGTAAAATTTGGCTAATTGGTCGGATTGCTTGGATGATATTTAAAAGAATACACATAAAAAATAAAATTAGGAAAAAAAGTGACGAATTTAAACTTTTTTTAGTCGGAGTCGTGTTTGAGGACAATGTTGGAGTTGGAGTCAGTGTTTTTGGTAAATTTTGTATTTTCTTTTTGACGACTCCACAGCCCAACACAGATAACAATGATGAGCACTTGCGATGTTTTTTTATAAAATATTACGTGTGCTTGCATGTGTCATCTTTAGAACACCGGATGCTCGTGGAAAAGAAACTATTTGCTGCGTTTTGCATTGATGACAGCATCGAATATAAAATATTGTTTTGAAATAAATTTAGAGGATGAAAAATATCAAATAACAAAACAGGAAATCATTAGGGTAATAAATAATGTTTTAATGAGTGCCAAATGCATACAATTCTTAAATTGATCCCAACATCCTGGATGATAATAAAAACCATATTTGCTACCATCAATCTGTCCTAATTACAATATTAAATTGAAAAAATATTGCGTGTCTTTATAATATGTGCATAACCAGACATATTTTTAATTTCAATTACTTATCAGATCGCATTCAAACGAGACCGATACTCTCGCATATTATATTACAATAAAATAGTTTTGCACTTCAGTAATGGATTAATATATTAATTATGAAAAAAGATAGCTACATATAAAACATGAAAAAAGATAGTGTTAATTTACATGACTAATATTTAATAATTTTGAAAATTACCGACCATTAAAAAAATATTCCAAATCCCTGGATCGACATATTGCAATGCCGAATTCCCGGAATCAAATTTTTGGCCCAGGATTGGAAACCCTAGATATAAGTGTAAACAGTACAAATGATAAGCAATTTCTAGGACTCGCAATGGTATGCTATTGTTCTACCATTTAGAATAACTAACATGAAATATCATTGTTTGACTGTACCGATATGAACTAAGCACTATGATATAGAAAAAAATCAATGTATTTAGCTTTACAGAAGGGATTCCAACTTGGATATTCGAATTTTCGTTATTAGAATATATTCGGCCTCTTTTAAACTATTCGATATTCGGATATTTGGGAAAATATCCGGATAGTATTCCTTATAATTTTTGATGAAATCTATCTTCTTCTATCTATATAAAAATGAATGTTTGTCTGTCTGTATTTCCGCTATGGACTACTAAACCGCTCGACCGATCGATGTGAAACTTTACAAATTTATTGAGTATACTCTCGCAATGGTTTCTGGCTTACCAACCTCTCCCCCCAACCATCCCCCAACCTCCACCCCCATTTTTTTTTTTAAACTTTATGAATTTTTCGAGTTCACTCCTTCGAAGGTTTTTGGCATACTCACCCCCTACGCCCCCCAAAACTTCACCCCGCCAACCAACCCCCTCTCCCCCAAAAATTGATATCGATTTTTTACAAATTTCTCGAGTACAGCTAGTATTTTATAAAATCGTGGAAACACCACATCACAATTTCTCCACATTTAAAGAATAAGTATAAATATATTTTCCTTCGCCCAACTCGGGTTCTATCAATATCTTATCACAATACTTGATTTTAACGAGCCGGCTAGGATTCGGGTCTAAAAAAACTTTTACTACCGTAATTTCATTCATTAAATAAATACCGTTGGAGTAATCCGAAGCAGCTGCAATTTTTAAATATTGTAATACAATGGAACGGTTTTTAAATGTGAATTTAAATGTATTGTCTGTATTTAAGATTTCAACGTAGTAGGAAAAGATTTAGTGCTAAATTATTATAAAATGTATATAAGTGAACAAGGAAACGTTGATAGTGCAACATCTCTATTTGCGTGAGAGTTATACGACATCTTATTGCAAACTTAGAAATCGAGACCACTGTCAGCTTTCAAAAGCAACTGGCAAATTCTAGTATATTAAAATTTGTTTTTTAAATCTTAATTTTGTTTATAATTCTAATACTATGGTACAAAATTTTACCATGTCAAAACTTTTTTTTTAAATAAAGAAAATATTTGGCATTACAGCTTACGCCAATGCGCCAAATATTCTTCATTGTGAAAGTCATACGAGATTAACTCGATGATAAGTAATAAATCAGTTGAGCACAAAATCAACGATAAATAACATATGTACACCCAGCCCAAGATCTCTTTTTTTCAATTGAAAAAATCTGACCTTGCCGGGAATTGAACCCGGGTCTCCAGATCGCTAGGACAAAGCTCTTGCCACTAGACCACAGGGATCGACGTTTTACTATTTGATATCCGAATAGTCGGCAATTACGAATAGTTGGATTCCGTACTCCATAGGATTATTACGTTATCATAAACATAAGTATTTATATCAGCCGGTTCTTTGTATGAATTTTGAAGCGTCCATGCTCATTTATCAATAAAATTATTGATTTCTGCTCGGAGACATGGATATTTTTGCCCCCCAAATTCTCGCTACATCCCAATTAGATCAGGGGTTCTTAACCCTATGCCCACGGGCATCTTTGCACCCGCGTAGTAAATGACAAAAAACTATAATACCAGTATTGTATTTTATCCATGTCCGCTCCCAACTTGGAGCATATGGACTCCTCACGGAAATATCTCAACATTTGTTTTTTTTCTACGAGAACTGCTTGTTACTCGGTGGCTCAACCTCACTTTTTTCGAAGAGAGTAGGGTTGGAAAGGATACGAGGACTAGGACAGGACTAGTGATTAGCTATAATCGCTGTCACTATGCGTCGCTCTTTGGGATGGGAATGGTGAGAAGGTTTCAACAACACAAAATAAAATTAATCACACATTATTAGTACTTATTTTACATAAAGTTTATTGGATCAGGACCGGCTTCGCTCATGGCGAGCATTATCAACTGATCGAATCGAACGAAACAGTGATATGTATACAAAAGTTAAGCAAGAACTACAAGGTATGACAAACAGTTGGTATTAAAATGGACTTATACGCATTAGTCATCTGAGATATATTATAATATCGTGGCTAAATTTGAAACAACTCGTTACCTTACTTTGAAAAGGTTATAATTTACATTTTTGCCTAAACAGACCTTTTGGTCGAAAAATCTTGTAATTACCGCATTCTGCCATATATGTATGTATGTAAAGGGTCTTTTTATAAGGACGCTTAGTTTTGAAATGTAAATAAAACATAAATTTTAATTTCATTTGTAAGTATATTTTACGGCATTAAATATGGAATATAGCATCAAATGTCTGCTAATATCCATTCATTATAAAATGGGCCATGTCGCTAAAGTTGACTTTTTTGACAAATTTGGGTAAACTTTCAACTGCTCCAGAACCCAATCAGGCGTTGTCTGTGGTCGTTTACCTGAAATTCCTTGGTTAGTTGGATTTTATACGGGTGCAGACATAAGGCCCGATTCAAAATTCGCCAAGTTGAAGTCGCAGAAAAGCCAAGTTCTTGTGAACAACGAGAAATAAGCTGCCTTGGGGTTTCCTGTAAACTTTCACACACAGCAGCAATGTTTTCACCAGATATTGTATTTTGATGACGTACAGGTAGGTGTTGGCCGATTATTTACCAAACTGGTAGACTCAAATTTGGCCACTAAACAATGAATAATCTACTCAGCAGGACAAAGTAACATATTTTGAGCGTCCCTGTTGAAATACCCTATATATGTATTTCAGAATTATCTATGGTTGAATAACAGAGTTATGCACATTTTTTTACTAAATTTATATCACAAAATTCTATGATTGTCATCATTAGATCTTTAAGATCATTATTTCTCAGCAAGAGTTGTGAAAAAATATGCTTCAAATAAATAATTTGATTCATTTTTACTTGCTCATTGTTCCATGTGAATTTTAATCAATTGAAACCTTAAACGCTCATTTTCAAAACAGTGTCAAGAGCAGTTTGAACCTTTTCAAAGTAAGGTTTCGAACTGTTAACGTCGTCAGATGTGTGGATTAGTATCGTGTTAATCACCGTTCAACTCTGCGACGAACTTCCTTCGAAACGCAATTAACTTCAACACATTACATCATCACTAATTAACTGATTATCCAATGGATAGTAATTAATAACACATTAACGTCAATTTATCAAATCAACAGAAAATTCTATTTATAACGCATTAACAACTAACGTTCGGCTTAACTAACTATCAAGATTGAATAGTGTGAAATTTGTAGCTAACAATCCGTGTTTCGCATTTCGGCATCTTCAGGCATTTTCATCAATTTACATTTTCTTTTTTGTTTTCTTTACATTTTTCTTTTAGCACATGAGCGCACGGTTAAAAGATTAGTCCCGTGCAGCTCTGTATCGGGTCAAGTAAGGGAGGAGTAAAATCTTTTCTTTTCTTGACCGTGTAGCGTTGTGGGAGGCGGCTGGCGACCCTTAGTCGAAATCTCCAATTATACCATGAAGTCTTTTTTTAATGTGTTAACTGTCAATTCTCGGTGAAAAGGCATCATGTTTAATTGAATAAAACTCAATTTTATTTGTCCTACTTCCACATATACATATTATATATAGAAAAGTTTTACAAAAAAATGTGAACCATATCAGCTCCAAAATGAAAAACACAATTTTACTAAAAGTGCAATACAAATGGACAAACCAGTATGCTACCTTTGATGACAGTTTCTAATAACGCCACTTAGCCATTACACTGATGTGTGTGTCTGTTTTCTTAATTTTATATATAAAACCGAAACGGCGTATGTATGTATGTATGTCTGTAATTCCATTTTTGCATTGTTGGTCATTAAGTTGGCATAAAAACGAATATAAAAGAAAATATGTTTGAATTTTTATCGGCGAAGACATTTAGTCAAAATGTAATAAATTAGTCTTCTACTGAACTTTCCCCGGCTTTTATTATTAATAATAATGTTTATTATTTACGTGAAGGTATTATTTGACATTTCTTTGACAGCAAATTAGATTTTTTCCTTGAATTTGGACATTTTAATGGGCGAGAATGGGGCTGTCATCAAATTAAATAAAGTTTGTGATTTTATTTTAACTCTATTTTGGATGTTAGATTTTGTGATATAATTATGTCGAATGATATAACATTAAATAATTATTGGTCGCTTAGTCCGAGCGACGCCGGGTAGCAATACTAGTATTTTATAAAAAACAAGTTATCATTCGATGAAATAAGACACAACATAGGTATGAAAATAATAAGTTGGTAATCTTCCATTTCTTCTTGTCAAATTAAGAATAAAAAGATTTTTTTGTCTATGGCTTTTTTTATGGAGCGCTGATGGATCAAGTCGTAAAATAAAACCATTAAAACCATGTGCCATAAAGTATAATGACGTAAGATTTTATCTTGCGTTTTTTTCGGAACACATAACATAAAAAAGCCCTAACGAGGTGGAATTCATTTCCTATGTTTTGTATGAAATATGCAGGGAGAATATTACATTATATGTTTTGTTAAATTACCTTATTTATCTGTCATAAAGTATATGTTAAATAATTAACTATGTTTTTGTTTTTTTCATGCGTTTGTTTGTAAATTTAAAACAAACTGGATAAGACTGGTTTAAAAATCGAATTGTCTATTGCTGACATCTAGTGGACAAACACAAAAACTTCAGAAACTATTTTTCAAAAAAATTACATTTGTGTCTAACGACTGTAGAAATAATTCAAGAACAAATATAAACAACGAAAGATTCTCTAAGGGGTATTACATAGGTAGCTCAGTGGCAAATGCTCCTCTCAGCTATCAAAAGGTTCAAATTTAATTTATGGCAAGAATTCCTCTTCCCATTTCTTCAAGTCCTTATTTCATTTTCTCTTTTATGGTGCTTTCTGTCAATTCTTGGTGGTGGACATTGCTTTAAAGCAGTGATGCGGCCCGAAATGAAATTTCATGCGGCTCAATATGACGAATTCAATCACCTGTTTTTCTTTAGAGCTTTTGACGGACGGTGGATGAACAATATGTAATAATAAAATTTTCTATTTAATATCACTTTCACACATGCGGCTCTTGAACAATGTGAAAATTGATAAGCTGCCAAAAAGATCGAGCATCACTGTTTAAAAGATTCTTTTGTTCCAGACATCAGTTAGATCTTAGGTTAAAGTCTTTTCAGACAAATCAGGAGGTAATTTTTAAAAATGGTCATTTCCAAAATAATTTCTTTTAACTGCCAGTTTTAGATTATACCTTTTTTATTCACATGGAAATGTTTGAATTTTTACACATTATCCGTAATTCTTTCATTTAAAACATATTTTAAAAATATTGGTAGAATACACAAATTTATGGGTAAAAATTAAAGAAAATATCTCACATTCTCAGTTTTTCAACAAATGGATTTGACCACCTTTGAAAAATAACTCCTGAAATATAGATTTATAGAATTTAAATTTGTAACCTTGGATATAAGTAATATTCTAATTTTAAAAATATTTGACGCAAGTGCTTTTTTTGTACTAATTACACAATTTTATCAAAAGAAGATTCTCTTTTCAAAAAAGTCTTTTCTTATAAGAAAATGGATAATTTTATTTAAAAAAAATACTAAAAATGACTGTAAGTTTTTGGTACTTATTCATTTTTACATTATAAACGTATTTTTTTATATAATATTTTATAACACGCAATGTAAATGAATCAAATCACCATAAAGAGCTGGAATTTAAGGGAGCATAAAAAGAAAACTCGACAAAAAATCTCCCCCGACTAATTCCTCAAAATAAAAACATTTTCGACGTCTTCAATGGTAAGGCGGAGTCCTGTGGGAATACCTAGAACGCGTCGCAGGAGTCAAATGGGCCCACATCATTCGTCTTATTTATCCGCCGCGTACCCACACTAGAGATTCCAATTCTAGTATCGAGTACTCGATACTCTATAATACTCGTCCATTTTTCAAGTACTCGATATTTGAGTTTTTTGCAAAATACTCGAGTAATACTCGTAATTTATAAATTAACCGTGATAACTCGACACAAGTCAAATCGGCACAGGGCACGTCAACACATGTCAAGTTGACACATAGACAATTCATCACCTAGACAACTTGACACAAGGACAGGGAACACTAACGCGGCTATGTTAGATTGTAATGACTTTATTTTTCATAGTTTTACGTAATTATGTAGACATTCACTTCTCCTAGGGTGCCAGAAGGTGTTTCTTCCATAAAACACCCCTTTCGTGCAGTATTTTGACGGAGATCAAATAAAAAGAGGAGCGGTGTGTCAAGTTGTCTAGGTGCTGAATTGTATATGTGTCAACTTGTCATGTGTCTGGTCACCAAAAAAATATACTGTAAAACGGGGTGAATAATAATACTGTGGGGTGATAAGAGTCAAAAACATAAATTAAACTTTAGCACTACTTTACTATGTAAGTATCCAATATATTTTTATAGAAACAAGTTTCAAGCCATTCGTATTGGAATTATGTGGCGCACCAATAAAGATACTTAGTCGTGAAGGGTAAAAAGTGTCTCTATTCACCCCGTTATAGACTTCCTACTTATTAAAAAGCTGTTAAGCGGACAGTAAAGCTGGATGCACTATTCAATTTATTGTTAACTATAAAACCGACGTGCTTTCTACTGTTTTGTCTCTTTTATTAAAACAAAACTTTGAATCTCCGATTCAATGTGAATAGAGACATTATTTATCATCTATTTAAATACACAAATTTGAATAATTAATATATCTGAAACTACTATTCAATTTATTGTTAACTATAAAACCGATGTGCTTTCTACTGCGGGAATTATTAAAACAAAACTTTGAATCAATTTATAATTTTTAAACATAAAGGTTTAATTTTCTATCATTTTTGAACTATGGGCTTTTTTATTTATCATCTATTTAAATACACAAATTTGAATAATTAATATATCTGAAACTACTCGAGTATTTTCAAATTTTACTACTCGATACTTGAGTAGTTGAGATGTCGAGTAGTTGGAGTCCCTAACTCACTCGCATAAGGGCGTATCACGAAGAAGGTCTACTTTCCGAACTTGGCTGAAGAAATTCACTGATAAAACAAATTGAAGAGGGTAGAAATTATTTTTTCCACGTACAAATTTTTAGGCCAGAACTTTAAGCTCGGAAAACCTATTCGTGTCGTTAAATTTCGCAAATATCCAAGTCAAGAAAATATAAAAAATAAAGTTACTCCCTGAAAATCAGTGCGGTGAAAACGAGTAAGACGAAAGATAGCATGATGAAAAATTAGCAATACACTTTTTGTTGATTGAGTTGGAATTTACTTGGTAGAACTCCATAATAATACGGTGAGAAAAATAACAATGTATTTTAATTCAACACAAATTATTTTATATATGTATTTGATGATAGCTATTTCGGCTTACGCCCTCGTCAGAACTATGTTTAAAACGTGCATTAGATCAAGTATATATAGCCCGCTTAGACAGGGTACACAATGCATCTTCTTCTCTGTTCCACCATCTTAATTTTATATGGAAATAATAAGTTATTGAATGTGACAAATTGATTTGATGTATTCATGAAGTGAAAGTTAATCTGGGTTTTTACTAAGTGGGAATAGACGTAAAATTAGTATTGTATCAAATTGATTTACTTAAAATTGCATTAACGTTTATTAACGGCTTAAGAAGTAAGTGGTGATGCGATTACGGTGAAAAAAATAACAATGTTTATTTAATTCTACATAAATTATTCTGTATATTTGTTGATAGCTATTTCGGCTTACGTCATCGTCAGATTCACTTTTCACTTGACAAACTACCGACTCTTGGCCTAGACCCATCTGATCGATTGGCTGAAGCTTTTGAAACTAGACCATCATTATCAAATAATTTTGATAGATACAGACTTTAATACTTTATTGCTTCCTTAAAAAGGAAAAAAAACCCGAAATCCATTTTGTAATTTCATAATTTAAAATGTTAGAATCAATCTTGCTTCACTACTTAAGCAAACTTTGCGATAGTAAGTCTGAAGATGCCTCTGAAAGAGGAGAAACACGTGTCACAGCTAGTAGCACAATACGTGGAATAATCAAAGTTATTTTAAATTTTAGATACAGACTTTGTCATCGGGCAAAAAATATTTAAGCTCAAACATCTGAATTCAGTCGTTTCCATGAATCAATGTCACAATACTTGGTATATTTCTGGTGATATGACTGAAACTAATGCAAAAAAATTTATTTCGGTATAAGAATCGACTGTCCCATAAAGGGCTAACCAGTCGTAAAATGTCACAGCTTTCAACCGTTTCATATGAAGAAAGTAACCCCTTAAGTATTCTTTAAAAGTGTCACGTTTTTCAATGTACGAAACACTTGCGTCAACTTTAAGAGCCGCTGGACATTCTTAAGTCTGACCTACACACTATGGTTCTTTCACTTTACCACTTCCTCCGCATAAAAAGTGTCACGGACAGTTCAGGCAAAACTGCGGCCCGCGATCTGATCTTACGAAACTTATTGGATTTAGAATTGTTAATGATCATTCTTACCTAATTGGTTTTTAATGTAGTAGATTATTTTGCTATGAAGTCTTCGGATACACGATAGAACGTCACCGGACAAAACGTTCCTGGAGAGAACGTACCCGGACAAAATCTTCCCCGAACAAATCGTCAATGATTTGTCCGGGGACGTTTTATCGGCACCTCGAAGTCAACTGTAGAAATGTGTTATTAATGTGACCTTCAATTAGTCTGTGTTACTAATTTCAATGCAACTAACAATATAATCTTTGCGAATCAATTGCTTTCTCACTCTTTTAACGCTGCTTTTTCGATAGCAGACAAAGTGAGAAATCTAATGACTCGCGGAGAATCCAAAAATAAAGTGAGTTAAACATATCGACAATCCACAACTGGACACTGATGTTACTCTACGACAACATAGTAGATTTTATATGATGTTCATACGGGTTAACCATGAAATATAAAACAAAATTATAGCGAATCAGTTATTATAATGAACCAAAATAAACCACTCAAATAAATATGTATATTTTAATAATGACTTAAGTATGAAATGGCTGCTTTTTTAATAACAGGCAGAGTGAGAAATCAAATGACTCGCGGTGAATCCAATGAAATTTAGCTGCGGGTCATTTGATTTTTTATGTAATATTGATCGTTTTGTACACGTATATTTATTTTTTTTTAAATTTTGGCATTACAGCTTACGCCAATGCGCCAAATATTCCTAATTGTGAAAGTCATAAGAGATTAACTCGATGATAAATAATGAATCACCTAAGGTTCCACTTTTAAGTGTTTTTACTATTTATTTATTTACTCTATATGTGACGAAATTAAGCTTTTTTATATTTGGAATCGGAGTAATGTTTTTGGTCAACGTTAGAGTGGGAGTTTGGAGTCATGTTTTTGACTAACACTGGAGCCGGTGTCGTGTTTTTTTAACGACTCCACAGCACTGGTTGAAATGAACGATTTTACTATCTTTTAAAGGAAAATAATTAAACATAATACTCCTGGTTTTCCAAGGAATAATATTTATTACAATAAAAATATGATCATGCGTAAATCCTCTTACAACAACCGCTTAAGTTTTCTAAATAGTAATGCCGAAGAACTTTCACTGGCCCGTGCTCGGGAAAAAACAAACTCTTTTCGCATTTTACGACCCGGGAATAAATAAAATAGTTCGGATTCTGTCGGAGGCCGTCGATGGAGCAATTTATTATCTCTTTTACGACGAGGCTCCCGACGAAGGCTGGTCGGCCGTTAGGGCGCGTTGAAACTGGGCTAAAAATAAATTATACATCGGCAAGGGTTTTGGTGTGGGGACATTGGTGCAAATCCACCCCCAACAAACCTCTGGATTCCGTGAATTTCGTGACAGTTTGAGTGAGTCGATCAAGCTCTGTAACAAACGGGTTGGTTAAGCCCTATGCAGCATATGTCAGGAGGTTTTTACACATTATTCGTAATTCTTTAATTTAAAACATATTTTAAAAATATTGGTAGTAAACACAAATTTATGAGGAAAAAGTAATGAAAATATCTCACATTCTCAGTTTTTCAACAAATGGATTTGACCACTTTTGAAAATTACTTCCTGAATTGTGTTGTTTCGAGTTTCCGTGACATTATCCCTATAATCATTGTTTAGCAACAAGATATTAAAAATCATGGTGCAGTTTATCCCTTTTTTCAAATTCAAATCTAGTATATTTACCTGCTAGTTCTGAACATTTGAGCCCCTGAAAAGTGAAGTGAGCCATGTGGCATTTATGGAAACAATGAGATAGATGCAGCATCACATTTTTCAGATCATAAAGTATCCTACAAGTGAAGTGGTATTAAAAAAAACACTGATATAAATAAATAAAAGTATGCTCTGAGCTTGTACACATTATTCGTAATTCTTTAATTTAAAACATATTTTGAAAATATTTCTAGTAAACACAAACTTATGAGGAAAAGGTAACGAAAATATCTCACTTTCTCACTTTGTCAACAACTGGATTTGACCACTTTTGAAAACTACATCCTGAATTACGATTTATTTATCCTAAATTACTGGTGATTAATTAATTTAAATTATTAAATATTTTTTGCCCAGTCCGTGGTGCAGCGGTCAACTTCCCAAGCTACCGTGTCTCCCAGGCAGCAGATTTTTTCAGTCGATAAATCGATTCTTCTCAGAGGTAATGGTTGTTTGTGTTGTTAAAAATACCATCCCCCACCTTTCCGATCCCAAACAGCAACGCATAGTAACAGCGATTGGCCCTGTCCTAGTCCTCGTATCCTTTCCATTCCTGGTCTCTTTGGAGGTGTCAAGCAAATGAGTAACAAGCTGTTCTCGTAGAAAAAAAAACATGTTGAGATAAACTCCATGAGGAGTCTATATGCTCCTAAGTTGGGAGCGGACACGGTTAAAAAAATTAAAAATAAGATACACATTCAATCACATGGTAAAAACACACAGAATGATACATATATTCAGGAAATAAACCATTCTATCCAAAGGGTCGTTTGACTTGACATGCACGATGTGTCATCTGAAACAAGTTTCATTCAATGCACATTCAATGCACATTCAGTGCACATGTGGTTAAAATACACACACAATAAAAGATAGCAAAATATTTAGTATAATTATGGAAATCTATGGAAATATGACAATCATAAATCTGAAATAATTCCGAGGACTATGTTAAGCCTAGCTTAAAATCATGCAGGTAACGTGAAACTCATATGTCAAGTCATGCTCGACATTTTTCAACATGGTTAGAAAATTAGTTTTTATTAATTTCAAATTATCCTTATTGCCAAAACAAATGTGACACAATCCAATATAAACATATTGGATTGGGTGCCGTAGTAAAAGTTTGTAACAAGTCATATTGTGGTATATTTTTCGGTATTTTAGCATTTTATCATGCTAATAAATACGAAAACCTCATGATATCAATCAATTTGTCAAATCTATTGAGGAGTTGCTGTAAGGAAATAAATAACATATTGATGAGTGTAAAAGGTGAATTGAAATTAAATATCAATACCTGAAATAATAAGGGAAAATTAGAAAAAAAATGCTAATTTAGAATCACTGCTACATTTAATGATATTTCCTTGCTACGAAAAAGTGAAGTGGAGTTTTAAGGATAAAACAATAAACAAAAAAATGAATGCACTTAACCCACAATTAATTTATTAAAATTACGGTGTAAAAAATAAGAATGTATTTTAGTTCTACAGAAATTATTTTACATATTTGTTGAAATCTATTTCGGCTTACGCCATCGTCAGAACTACTCAAATAGTTAAATACAAATAGTTAAATATATAAAATATTTCTTTAGAACTAAAATGCATTGTTTATTTTTGTTACCGTGTAATAATGGAGTTCTACCAAGTAAATGCCAATTCAATCAATATTTTATTATTTATTTATTTTTTAGTTTTGCATCCCCAGTCAAAATTATTTTGAAATTCTAACAAAGCACTGTTAATGTATTGAGCGTATAGTTGAGGGGTTTAGGCTGACCACAATCGAATAGAATACTTCTACCAGCATTTGGTACAATGGGAGGGATGCTCACAATAGCCAGTCGTCAACTTCGGCTGAGAGCTTTCGGCGCAAAAGCTCAGGTGGACAGTCGATTTGAGAATATCGGTCAAATATACAGAACGGGAAGCTGGACACTTTCCCATTGTAGATTCTGTTTGCAGCAGTGATTCACTCTATAATTCAGAATTAAATTAATCCTAAATGTGGAAATTTTGGTGCTTATATGCCCGGTCCGTGATGCAGTGATCAACGTCGTTGGCTGCCATGTAATTTTAGGCTAATGATTTGCCGAAATTTTATGTTATTTGTCCTCTTGTAACGCGCTTTTTTCGAACATCACTTTTCCATTTTTTATGCTTTTTCCATTTATATGACACTGCACAAAAATAGTGATGTGTGATGACTCTGCAACTGAATCTTGTTAAAATGCATTTCAACCAGCACGTTTCGACTATAAATCTTCTTCAAAGATAAGTATTATTTGGTTGGGGTCGTACTCGGAGTCGGAAATTTTGAAAAGTTTGAACTTTTTATTTGTGCAAATAAAATATCAAATTTGGCTATTGGCTGGATTGGCAGGGTTGATATTTAATTGAATACACATCAATAGAAAAAATTAGGCAAAAAAATGTGACAATATTAAGCTTTTTTAGTCGGAGTCGGAGTTGTGTTTTTGGTCAATATTGGAGTCGGAGTCGTGTTTTTGGTAATTGCTGGAGTCGAAGTCGAACTTCTTTTTACCGACTTCACAGTTCTGAATACACCTCTTGTAGTACCCTTTAAGTCATGCAGTCGACATACGCCCACGCGTTTACGTTCTCACAGGTTCAATTCCCGGAGTGAAAGCATCCATACATAGATTTTTAGATCAGTGGATTCGTATCTAAAAGTATGGATTTTTGAGTTGTTTTTAAATCTCTTCCTTTCCCAACCAAGAGCGACTGAAACACAACATGTTTTAAGTTTTCTTAGTTTCTGTACATTGCGAGGTTTTACAAAACGTTTTTTTAAATTGTTTGAATTTTGTACTTTTCCATGAGTTTTGTCGTTAACGACCCGGGTTTCGCCTTTCGGTATCTTCAGGCATTTCACTTACATCCGACTAATTATTAGTTTTTCCGACCTATTATCATTGAATTGATTGATTTCAATTGGTTGCGTTTATAATTAATAATATTTATTTAAAGGGTTATCATAATGAGCTTGGAAGATTACGTTGTTCGTTTAAAATTTGCAAACTAATGGTGCACTTGAAATGCCTGAGATGCTGAAACGCGAAACCAAAACAATTCAAATTTGATAATGAAATCCCATCAAGCACCCTCAGTTGAAATCATTGTAAATATTTATAAATCGTTGAAAAATATTTTTCACATTTAAATAAGAATTTATAAAAAGGTTGACCATTGAACACTTAGCGATTATTATGTGACGTGGAAATACAACCTCCGCTTTGACTTCTAATGCACTTCCGTTTTGTGGTTTCCTTTCTCTGGCTTCGACTGCCATCTGAATGCGTTCATTCATCGCCTGGAGGCTCTCGCGTCCATTATGTAAGGCTAGACTTATAATCCATTTATGTGAAATGTGAATATGTTGCAGGTTATTCAATCTAGAATTATTTTAAAGCCCGTGTCTGCTTCCAACGTGAGGCATATGCACGTCACAGCCAATGATGTTTGTCGAAAATTGGCAGTAAGTCAGACGTTCATGTATAGATGATAACCACATCTTCTAGGATTGGTCTTTACGATTATTTGAGCAGCAAAAAAACCCAAATGAGTATAAACAAGATCAACAGCCTTGGCGATCAACGGCACAAAGCAATCTTTATAAATATCCTATATTACTGTCGATTAAATAATGTTAAAAAAGCTTTATTTATAGAATGTCATTAATATCTATTTTATAACTAAAACAATATAGTTACTACTAGAGATTCCAACTTTTCATTGTTTTCATAATTATTCTTTAAATTGTGATGTGATCTTTCGTCGATTTTGTAAAATAATTTATTTAAAATTATTACGAATACTATAAGGATATTTCCCCAAATATCCAAATATCGAGTAATTAAAAAAGGGCCGAATATAACCGGATATCGAAAATTCGAATATCCCAGTTGGAATCCCTAGTTACTACCCTAGGAAAAGGCAACATTGTATTATGGATACCGTGCTATTTTGTACTTCTTTTAAAGATATTTTGATAATATGTCGGTCGCTGTGGTCTAGTGGCAAGAGCTTTGTCCTAGCGATCTGAAGACCCGGGTTCAATTCCCGGCAAGGTCAGATTTTTTCAATTGAATAAAAAGATACCTTGGGCTGGGTGTATGTTATTTATCGTTGATTTTTGTGCACAACTGATTCATTACTTATCATCGAGTTAATCTCGTATGACTTTCACAATTAAGAATATTTGGCGCATTGGCGTAAGCTGTAATGCCAAATATTTTTATTTTATTTCAAAAAAAAAGTCCGATTTCGCTCATTTGACATCATTATCAACCAATGAAATATAAAATCATACAAGGTTATCTTTACCGAATTGAATACAAATTTCGACAAGGTTGATCAAACGATTAGTGTAAGAAATATAACAATAAATTCAAGATGAACATTATAAATAAATAAAAACATTTTGCATATACATACGTATACTTAATATAATTTAAAAAATATCAGGACCGGTTGCGATGAGCAAAACCAGTCATTAGTTATCATCCGTAATGTAATCATAGTAGTCATCTGGAAGTAGTACAGTAAAAATGTTGTATTTATTAATTTACTAGTATTGCTACCCGGCGTCGCTCGGACTAAGCGACCAATAATTATTTAATGTTATATCATTCGACATAATTATATCACAAAATCGAACATCCAAAATAGAGTTAAAATAAAATCACAAACTTTATTTAATTTGATGACAGCCCCATTCTCGCCCATTAAAATGTCCAAATTCAAGGAAAAAATCTAATTTGCTGTCAAATAAATGTCAAATAGTACCTTCACGTAAATAATAAACATTATTATATTAATAAAAGCCGGGAAAAGTTCAGTAGAAGACTAATTTATTACATTTTGACTAAATGTCTTTGCCGATAAAAATTCAAACATATTTTCTTTCATATTCGTTTTTATGGCAACTTAATGACCAACAATGCAAAAGGGAATTACAGAAACCCACAGACATACATACGCCGTTTTGGTTTTATATATAAGATATTACTTTTCCACAAATAGTACTTACTAAAAGAAATTTCATGAGCTGAAAATGCTCGCGATGAAGCTGGTCTTTAATTCGGTGAAAAAATGGCAATGTATTTTAATTCTACAGAAATTATTTTATATATTTGTTGATAGCTATTTCAGCTTACGCCATCATCAGAATTATCTTTTAAGCTTGGATTTACGCATCATTATATACTGTTGTAGACATGGTACACAATACATCTTCTTCTCTGTTCAACCATCCTAGTTTTATATGGTAATAATAAGTTATTAAATTCGACACATTGATTTGATGTAGTTTTCGAAGTGAAAGTTAATCTGAGTTTTTAAGTGTAGTTACACGTATAATTACTATTGTATCAATTTGATTTATTTAAAATTGCATTAACACTTATTTACGGTTTATGAAGTAGTGATCTGTTAAGGACCGTCTGATCATTAAGAATGTCATTGGATTGATTATACCAATTAATTTCTAGTTGTTCCAATGCATTAAGCTTAAGGCCCTTATTTCAAAAATGTTAACAAATTGGGACTGAATTAAAATGTATTTTATGAGGTGGTTTGAAAATTGCGAATCTGTTTTTGACGTGACAACGTCTTATAAATCGATCAACGCCCGCTGCACGCACGAAAAAACATGACTCATTGTCCCGTTTGTCGCGTTACGCCGAAGACAAGCGTGCGAGCGAGAGCGCGGATAAGCGAGAGAGGCACGATCGGCCTACCGTTCGGATTGTGCCGCATCTATCTCTCTTCCACTCGATTGGTCGATGCGTCTGAGTAGAAAAGAGACAGCGGCAGCACACAACTTATACACCTACAGTACCTACACGTGATCTGTTTATAAAGTGAAGTGAAATGTTAATGTGTATAAAAGTTGTAAATAAATTGCTAAAAGCACATTGTTACTTGTAAATAAACTGTTCATCAAAGTAATAAACATATTTGAATTAATGAGTGCGAATAAAATATATCAATAAAAAATTGTAGATTTCATTTCACTCCTTCTTCGTATCCATACAAAATAATGATAATTCAATAAAAATGATTCCATTTTATTCATAAAAGTATGCAATCATTTCATCAATGTTTTCTTATGACGTTGTCACGTTAAACTATCGTCCGTAAACCGACTTTACAGAGAACCATTTTTTTATTATTAAATGATTTTACATGTTCTTTAGCTCGAATCGATATACTCCTGCCTGTCTCACCGACGTATATTAAATGGCATGTACCGCAAGACATCTTATAGATACCGCTTCTTTCATGTTTATTTATCATAAATAAACCATTTTTAAGGTCTTTAACTTATAAGTAGTAAGTCGAATTAAATAATCTTTGTTTTCTTTTACTCTTGGCATTATAGGAAATGGGTTTTATTTGGTTTCTATATCGCTAGACTATTATGCTTAAAACATCGTGACTATAACGATGCCTTAATCATCTAGATTATTCTTACATAATATATCTGTCTTAGATATCTCTTAAAAGTGATAAATAGTTCACAACTTTAAACTAATGTTATTGCAGACGTTTTTTAGGTTAGCTTTTTGCGGTCAAAGAGACATTTGTGAATATACAAATGTCGCCAATAGACCAATTCATGTACATATATTCGACATATTAAAGTCGAATCTAAATTTTAAACGCCATTATTGAGCAGGCTAGTGGCTCGGTCTAAACCAGTCATACTCAACTATTTTTTCCTACGGGCTGCGTTCCGATTTTTGCTTCTTTACGTGGGTCGCAACATATTTATAGTAAACTGTAAATATAATACATATGTATATATTATGATGTCAAAATTTAACTATTTGATTTTTTATAAATATATTTTTTTTTTTTGGTTTTTAACCATGTCCGCTCCCAACTTGGAGCATATGGTCTCCTCACGGAGTTTATCTCAACATATGTTTTTTTCTACGAGAACTGCTTGTTACTCAGTTGCTCAACCTCTCTTTTGAAGAGAGTAGGGATGGAAAGGATAGAGGAGTAGGACAGGACTAGTGATTAGCTATAATCGCTGTCACTATGCGTCACTCTTTGGGATCGGAAAGGTGAGTAGGGATTTTCAACAACACAAACACCCATGCCTTTGAACAGATTTATCGACTGAAAAAATCCGCTCGTACCGGGAATCGAACCCGGGCGGTCCGGCACGTAAGTCAAAGCCGTTACCACTGCGCCACGGACCGGACATATAAATACTACATAAATATATACACGTATACATTTATGTAGTCATGTATTTTTCAAAGTAAAAAATAACAATGAAAAATACGTTAAAAGTACACAAAAATACCTTCCAAAAATTATCCGAAATCTTAAATCTTTTACTTAAAAATTAATGTGAATTTTGATATTGAGTCAAACTTCAAACTATATTCGTCAAATCAGGTTCCTGATAACTACATGCTACTCTTAATACATCATCAAGGTGAAAATCAGTAAGCTGATTTCTATACACGCTCTTCGCATATTTCATTTTAGATATTTCCTATGACGATCCACAGAAATATCTAGATGAGAATAATGTGAGGAGAATCTTGCACATTTTTGTACAGTTTTTGTACCGATCGATTTCAACCCAATACTGAAAACATGTTTAAAACAACACTATTACAAAAATATTTGGTGACCATAATTATTTTGGGCCTTCTATGCGGCTGATTGTGCTGCAGTTTGAGTATGGCTGGTCTTAACCAGGGTGGGGCAAACGGCGGCCCGCCATCATTAATCGTATTTCTAAGTAGGAATATTTTTTTATAAAAAATTGAAATCGAATAAAATTTGAAGAATTTGTTGTTTCGTAGATACATCATCTCAGATCTTGTTGAAATTAAGAAAGAATTTAAATTTGAGAAGATAAACTTATCTCGACGAACCGTAGTAAGAAGAATTGAAGGTATTGAAAAAAAAAATGAGCATTCACAATCAATACTCGAATGGTACTCGAAAGAAACGATTTAAAATTCTAAATGATACCACACAGTTATTGTGTACCTTTAATTTTTTAATTTATATGAAGCTACTTTCCAAGGAATCTTTTTTGAATGAAAATGGGAATTTTTCAGGTATATAAATTAATACTTTTATGCAAAAAAAAAAATTTTTGGTCGAATTTCAAAAACAAATTGTGTGTTTTCTTATATTTTGGATAATTTTTTCCGCAATTCTTTTATGTGCGCCACTTTTTGAAACCAATATATCGCGTAAAAAGCGATCGGGTGTATAGCTGGTATTTTACTTGCGGCCCTCTGCTCATTTTGAATTCTTAAAATTGGCCCGCCATCTGAAAAGTTTTCCCTCCCCCTGGTCTAAACGAAGGCCTGCCATAAATTCGACCGCGAGGACGCCGCCGTCGTTAAAGTGTTTTATTCGAAGCCGTTTTGTCATCCGACATTTTCTTTTCCCGGCCATGTATTTTTTACACAGTTCACAAAGAAAAAACAAGAAGGTCTTATTTTGTGATTGTTTTGACTCTGAAGAAAATGTCGAGCCGGCCATTTTAAGTGGACAGCTTGACTAAATAAAAAAATACACATTTTTCCATGGAAACTTTAAGCTATTTAATCCATCTCTGCTCTTTATCTAGACCAGTGGCTCTCATTTGCGACCACCAGAAGCTTTGGCTGCGGCCACCAACAGCTTCATAGCAAATATTAATAAGTGTTTTTAAAAGAGAATTTGACAAAAAGACTGAAAATGGAATATTTCGTATGCATTTTACTGTGCATCAAGAAGTGTCCATCTAACTGTTATTAAATGCATGGAGAATATGGAATAAACAGTGAGAAAATTATTCAATGCAATTAATACCAGTAGGTTGTTAATTGTCAAACAAAAATTTCAATTCAACAGACATTTCTATAGGACCGTTTATATTAACAATGCAGCCACAGCACAATTTTACGTGAGAAACACTGATGTAGAGTGTAGACCAGCGTTGTCCAACACGCGGCCCACGGGCCGCATGCGGTCCAATTTACGATCTTCAGCGGCCCAATATAAAATTTTCTGCCTCTCTATTGGAGTTTGCAGTCTTCTACAAATATATTTTACATTTGTTATTCATAAATCAAACAAAACAAAGCAGGGGCAAGAATTTATATCAGCATTTTGTTTATGATATGACATCCAATTGTCTTCATGACAGAATGCGAATTAAATCTCAAAGTTAATTAAAGCATTCAATGACAGGTTCTCATACATGCAAAAGTATGAAGAAATGTTCACGATATTTTTAGCTCCATTTAACGTAGAGGTGGAATCCGCACCTGCAAATTTACAAATGGAGTTAATAGACCTCCAATCTTAAATCGAGTTATAATGTATGTTTGAAGGTAATAAACATGAGTTTTATCAGAAATATATCTTCGAGAATAAATTTACAAAATTAAAAAAGCTGGCAATGTACATTACAGCTGCATTTGGAACCACACATCGCTGCGAGTCGTTCTTTTCAAAATTGAAAAAAGTAAAAACGAAATGTCGCAACAGGCTGGCCGATGAAAACTTGATCAATCAACTGCGATGTGCATCGAATAAATTACCAGTAGATATAAAAATAATATCAAGT
Source organism: Himalopsyche kuldschensis (assembly GCA_028554975.1). Taxonomy (NCBI): domain Eukaryota; kingdom Metazoa; phylum Arthropoda; class Insecta; order Trichoptera; family Rhyacophilidae; genus Himalopsyche; species Himalopsyche kuldschensis. The sequence goes on from JAHFWI010000005.1 coordinate 9,288,936, forward strand.
AGTATAAAACAACAAGTGTCACATTCATTATTTTTTCTATTACGTTTGTTTTGTTTTTTTATGCGGCTCACCATTTACCGGTAATATTTTATTTGGCCCACCAAATGATTTCTGTTGGACAACGCTGGTGTAGACCATATGGCATTGTATTGGAAGTGTCTAAACGTATTTTTTTCTGCGATAAATTCTTTTTACTCGGTTGCTATTAACACTGCAAACACCATTGTCCAGTTGACTTATTTATTCAAATGAATGAAAACAAAAAAACTAATGTTGTACTATGTTTATAGGTTTAAGTAAGCTTAAATATTAATCTATTATTAAGAGTTAAATATGAATAGGTCTGCAAGTCGCAATTGGAACGAGTACATAAAAATTTACTTGAAGGAGTATTATCCAACCATACTTCTTTTGAGAATACTTTCGTTTCACTCTATTGAATCTCGAAGACTACTTTCAATATTGAAACATTTTTCTCATCTTCTTCGGGACCGACTTGATTACCCTGACACACTCAAGACTATAAACTTGTATGGTTCCAGTTTTACCCAAAGCCAAACATTTATCAGAGGTCGTAGGTCATTTGACTCACCAGTCACAAGGGCTGTTCGTCTGATCAATTCACTCACTATTGAGATGAAAAATTCTTCGAATTCGCTGTATCCGTCGTCGAGTGACATCGTAGTTGGCTTCGGTTGCGGAACTCACGGACACAAATCCTAGTACGTAAAGATATGTTCGAAAGAATGGATATTTTAGATGACTGAAACTTCCAAAGATCTATATTATCTGTAGCATGAAGCGTAGTAAAATATATTAACAAACATTTAGTCTTTTTATAGCCCTATCTTTAAATGACTACTCAGTTTGAAAAGGAAATGTAAGCAACTGAGCGACAAGCCGTTCTCGTAGACAAACTGCAATTGAGACAAGCTCGATTGTCCACATTTTCTACGTTAGGAGTAAACTTCACCCCAATAATCAAAAGTAAAATGTCATTCAAACAAATATTAATTTTCCAATTTTCTATGATATTCAAATAAATAATATTAAGGAATGTATTTTCTAATCCACTGGGAAATTAAATCCAAGAACGTTGACAAAATGCACACTCGTATAGTAATTACACACCCCCTTTTAAAGGCTCCGGTGCAGTAATTTGAGGCTGCAGGTGCAGCTATTACGGCTATTGTTTTTCACATTTCCCGCCCTAAGACGGGATTTTCCAGCCTTGAAGACCCACTCTAAGGCTTACTTGAGATAATACAATTCAACCTCCAAAAGATGTTGGATAGTTTGATTATAAATAGATATATATTGTGTATTCGTAATGATATTTGTCGGGTTCATGGTCTAGCGTCAACGACGTCGGCTTCGGTTGTAGTGAGCACGAGCTCGAGTCCCAGTCCGGGCAGTTTCATACATAAATTTTTCAATCGATTGCTGTTCGGATACATGGAAGTCTATGCTGTCCAAAATTGTAAAACAGTCTCACAACCATACGATCCTACAAAACAAGATGTAGCTAGATCAATTAGCTAACCACTAGTTATCCTTTCATTCCGTAATCTCTTCGATAAAGATTTCAGAAACAGGCATTTGCAGGTTTATTATCGGTCGAGTTATTGACTTCTGTTCGAAGACATGGAAGTCAATATTTTCTAAAATTCTCACCTTCACCCCTATCTTAGCTTAAAAAGAGACTTTTCGAGAGCGTTTAGCTTACCACTAGTTCTGTCCTAGTCCTGTCTTTTCTGTCCCTTCTCTCATTGCAAAGGAGATGTCGACAAACTCAGTAACAATCACTTTTCGGTAAAAAAAACTTCAGTTTAGATCAGCTCCATCAGTAATCTTTATGCTCCACATTGGTAATGGTCATGATAATAAAAGTTAAACCCTCTTAATTCATAAGTTATTTGAAAAAACATTTTATGTATATTATTTTTCCGCTATCCGAAGTTAGACGGTTAATGAGATATAATATGACCCATATTTTTAATAAGTCACTCTTGAAAAGTATGTTAAAATATAAAAACTTTCTTCGAGCGATGCAATGAGCATTTTTTTGGCTTACATTTTCAAAACAAAGTTTTCTGACTTAAATAAAAGTATTTTTAGAGTTTCAAACAAGTTATAATGAAAAGAAAATTATTTTTAAACTTTAAAGAAATTATTAACTAGCGATAGACATGCAAAAACAGAGCTTTTAACTTCGTTGTGTAGCTAGCTAAACAATAATTGAAATAACGAAAAAAATAATAAATATTATATTTAATGCTTCGTCTTAGCTGGGCGCGCAGCACTTTGAAACCCCCGCGCACTAGTCCTAGGAAGGCACGTACATTCTAATAGTAGATGAATTTAACGATCTTGCTGATAAAAATATCTTACGTAAATGACAATTAAACTAAATGATCTTTTTTTTTATTTAGTCTATAAATGATATAAACTGTTTAACATGTCCGTCCCAGTGGGTAAGACAGTTTACCACCACTACCACATTATCTTAAAAATCTATCTTAATATTAGTGATACAATACGGAATCTTTAAGTATTCTTAAATCATTGTTCTTTACAGCTCTTGCTTTGTTTCGTAAAAATATGATTTTGATCGACTAGTTTCGTCGCGATTTAAAAAAAAGAAAATAAGTCGGATTATTATTGGCCGAAAACCATTTATATTGTCGCTACAAATTGCCAGGATTTGAACTAATACGCGATAAGATAACGTTATTTTATCTCAAACGGGCTATTTTAAATCAAATGGATTCTTTTTGCATTAAAAGGTGTAGATAAGAAGTCGCGTTGACAGTTTTGATATCGCCAGTCTGGAATTAGCATGAGCACCATAAGGTTGTCTCATTCATGCGCGACTTAAAATATGAATAATTATAAGAAAATAATCTATTTTTATATATTTATTTTTTAGATCGATGTATAAAGATACACTTAAGCATAATATAACATTTTTTTAATGCAATCTATGCCCAATAATGCCAAAATACTTGTGTAAGTTATTTTTTCAAGGACCGACTTTCGAGGGTTAATACGCGTCAGTTCAAATACATTCGTGTACTTGAACTGGAAAGGCGAAACCCTGGTCGTGACAAAACTCATGTAATAGTACAAAAAACAAACGATTCAAATGTCGTATTCATCAATAAAACAAATTGATCAAAACATAGATTAGTGAAAAGAATTCTTGATACCGTATTTATAAAAAAAATGGTTGTCTGTAAATTCGGTTTACGGACGATAGTTTAACGTGACAACGTCATAAGAAAACACTGATGAAATGATTGCATACTTTTATGAATAAAATGGAATCATTTTTATTGAATTATCATTATTTTGTATGGATACGATATTTTGTATATTTGTTATACGTTAATCAGATTTTTAATATGCAAGAATTAATTACCTTTATTGCCGCAATTGTTGTTGTAATAATAAACAATGAAAACCACATTAACATTTCACTTCACTTTATAAACAGTTGTAAACAGATCACGTGTAGGTACTGTAGGTGTATAAGTTGTGTGCTGCCGCTGTCTCTTTTCTACTCAGACGCATCGACCAATCGAGTGGAAGAGAGATAGATGCGGCACAATCCGAACGGTAGGCCGATTGTGCCTCTCTATCGCTTATCCGCGCTCTCGCTCGCACGCTTGCTTTCGGCGTAACGCGACAAACATGTTTTTTCGTGCGTGCAGCGGGCGTTCATCGATTTATAAGACGTTGTCACGTCAAAAAAAAAACATAGCAATTCTACGAGAATCTAAAGTCGTATATGTTACAATATAAATAAAGGGCGTTGACATTGTAAATTACAGATCATAAATCATTCCTTCATTGTATAATATATATAAAAAGCTTTAGGTAAGGTTTCATCTTGGATTGGCGAAAGCATTCCAGCGCCTCTAGCGGTAGACAAAATCCCCTCCGACTCCACGTATATCTCACCAAAGCTTTCTTGGGCGATTTAGAGAGGTCGACACTGCCAAAGATATCAACATCACTTACGTACTTACATCTTTTCGGTGTGATAGTTTTAGATATATATAAACACTAAACAATTTTTCGCAAAACCACCTACGAGACAAACAATACAATTCTCCAGATGTAATACAAATATTGTTTTTACAATTCAGAAAGAAACATTTGTTTTTGTCCTATATAAATATAATATTTCAACAGTATGATAGAAACTGAGTAGCCAAAGAAAAGTTGAAGGGTTTAAAATTTGAATAAATTTAAGTACAGGCTTCCCTCGATTTTCTCACATATTTTTTACACCTGAAAATGTTTGAAAGAAGAGAAATAAAAAAAAAACGTATTTTTAAATATTTATCTATCAAGTTAACGAAGTTTTTAGAACATTATAAACTTGTCCAGAGTTAATTGAAGACCATGTTTTTTTCTGTTTGCTTGATAAAGAATGCTTACTATAAATTAGTTTTAAATTACTATTCACATCTTAACCACCAAAATCAGAATCCAAAAAAATTTACTCAGGCCAAAATGAGAATTCCACCATTCTTGACAATGTTAAATTGAATGAAATTGAGTGTTTTTTGAGGAATCGTAAACATGCGTTGTTTGTTCTTTGAAAGAGTTAAGCAAGACTGCCAATGAGGATGCCACTAGGAAGAGCTTTTACGATTTTATACGGTATTTGTTTTTCTCTCGTCTTTTCGCAAACCATATTTTGTTTCTTGCAATGTTTTAACATTTTTTACATTGCAAAAGCAATAAACCTATGAATATGTGATTTATTTAATGCAAGTATATAAAGGGTCTTTTTATAAGGACGCTTAGTTTTGAAATGTAAATAAAACAAGTTGTTTGTGAGATTTCGACTTAAATTTTAATTTCATTTGTAAGTATATTTTACGGCATTAAATATGGAATATAGCATCAAATGTCTGCCAATATCCATTCATTATAAAATGGGCCATGTCGCTAAAGTTGACTTTTTTGACAAATTTGGGTAAACTTCCAACTGCTCCAGAACCCAATCAGGCGTTGTCTGCGGTCGTTTACCTGAAGTTCCTTGGTTAGTTGGATTTTATACGGGTGCAGACATAAGGCCCGATTCAAAATTCGCCAAGTTGAAGTCGCAGAAAAGCCAAGTTCTTCTGAACAACGAGAAATAAGCACACAGCAGCAATGTTTTCACCAGATATTGTATTTTGATGACGTACAGGTAGGTGTTGGCCGATTATGTACCAAACTGGTTGACTCAAATTTGGCCACTAAACAATGAATAATCTACTCAGCAGGACAAAGTAACATATTTTGAGCGTCCCTATTGAAATACCCTTTATAAATACATAATTACAGAAGGCTAATCTAATTTAACCTAAATCAACTTCTTTTAAAACGAATTAACATTCATTAGCACTCAATAAAAACATAGATTTCTTTTCATTTCAAGAAATACATAAAGTCAATTAACACTATACATAGTATGTCAACATAAAATAAGGATGTTAGAAAAGATGAAGATAGTTTGCATCTCTTTTAAGTCAGTATATATAGATTAGTTATTGTGTGGTTAAACATAGTTCTGACGAGGGAGAAGACCGAAATAGCTATCAACGATACATTATATATTTTTTGTAGAATTAAAATACATGCTCTTTGGGATCGGAAAGGTGGGAAGGGATTACCAATAACACAAACACCCATGCCTTTGAACAGATTTATCATAGTGACAGAAATTAGCTTATCACTAGTCCTGTCCTAGTCCTGGTATCCTTCCCATCCCTACTCTCTTCGAAAAGAGTTGTTGAGCAACTGAGTAACAAGTAGTTCTCGTAGAAAAACATATGTTGAGATAAACTCCGTGAGGAGTCCATATGCTCCAAGCTGGGAGTGGACATTTCTATTTTTTCACCGTGTTGATTGAGTCGTTCAACAAAATCCATTAAAATGAATTCTTATTCCACAAAGCTTAGATGCTTAGCAACCAACGCATTTATAGAAGTTTCTCGAAATACATTGAATTCCGCTTAGCATGCGCTGCCATATTTCGTCTTGAGCTCAAAGAACGTGCCTTTATTATTTTCCAAGTAAAAGACAACAGAAAAGATCATCTCACAAAGGAACCAGCCTTCTCGCTATGATCACATCTTTGTAAACCGTCAAAGCGAATGACGAAGTAACTTTTCAATCGGTATCCCGGGATCAGAGACCCGGTCTTTGCAAAGAGAGTACTTGTTTTGTTCCGCGATTACACACAGCTACGTGAAACTGACTGACGTGCACAGAGGAATAGATAAGCGAATTCAAGTAAAAAATGAAATCCTTTATTATTTTGATATTGCCTGAGAAGGCAGTCTTGTAAAACTATACCGTTTTCAGTGGCGGCGGTGACAAGAATATAAGGTAGCGCTGAAAAAACTATTTTAACAAGAACCAGGGCAGTGGAGTCGGAGGTTTTTGGCCGGAGTCGTCGCGGGGCTTTGGCTGAGTCGTACTCGGACTCTTTTTAAAGTTTTAACTTTTATTTTTTCACATAAAATGTCAAATTTGGCTTTTGGTCGGATTGGTAGGGTTGATATTTAATTGAATACACATAATTAGTAAAATTAGGGATAAAAATTGACGATATTAAATTGTTTTTTTATCGGAGTCGGAGTCGTGTTTTTCGTCAATTTTGGAGTCGGAGTCATGGTTTTAGGAAATCCTGGAGTCGGAGCCGGAGTCGAACTTTTTTTTACCGACTCCACAGCCCTGGCAAGAACCTTTCATTTAAAATTTAAAATAACTTTAATTATTCCACGACTTGTGACACATGTTTCGCCTTTCTTTCAAATGCATCTTCGGACTTACTATCGCAAAGTTTGCTTACGTAATGAATGAAGATTGATTTTAATAATTTAAAATGAATAATTACAAAATTGATTTTAAGATTTTTTTTTTACGCGAAGCAAGGAGGAGGAATTATTTTGATGAAAAGAAGCCTGGTTCGTGATGCAGTGGTTAACGTCGTTGGCTACTGTGTCGAACCGCCCGGACTCAATCCCGGTACGAGCAGATTTTTTCAGTAGATAAATCGATTCTGCTCAGAGACAATGGGTGTTTGTGTTGTTTAAAATCCCTTTCCCACCTTTCCGATCCCAAAGAGCGAAGCTTGACAGTGATTAGCAAGAAAATAGTCCTCGTATCCTTTCCATCCCTACTCTCTTCGAAATAGAGAGGTTGAGCAACTGAGTAATAAGCATTTGTCGAAGAAAAACAATTGTTGAGATAAACTACGTGAGGAGTCCATATGCTCCAACTTGGTAGCGGACATGGTTAAAAAAATGAATAAGATGTGATTTTAATGCTCATTGAAATATCTCTGTCTCTTTGACACATAACCTAACATAACCTAGCATTCGTAACTCAAAACCATAAAAAAATGAGAAACTTTCTCTAATCCAAAGAGGCCGAACTGACAATCATAACTGCATGCTTGAGCAAGTGTTACCAATGTTCAATTTCAAAATCGTAACACAGCATTAGGGATTCCAACTCAGATATTCGAATACTTGATATCCGGATATATTCAGCCCCTTTTAAACTATTCGATATTCGGATATTTAGGAAAATATCCGAATAGTATTCGTATTCGAGGAAAGATCACAATTTCTCTACATTTAAAGAATAATTATGAATATCCCAGGTAGTGGTTTTTTCATAATACTCTATTTTAACGAATCGGCTAGGACTCTAATTCTCTCATTATTTCTTTTATTATGCAGCTGCAAATTTTAAATAATGTATTACAATGGAATGTTACTGAAATGTATATTTCTATGTTTTGTCTCTGTCTAAGATTTTACAAAAATGGGAAAATATTTAGTCTTAAATTACTATAAAAAAGTATATAAATGAACAAGGAAAAGTTGATCGTGCAATATGTCTATTTGCGTGCGAGTTATACGATTATTTATTCAAAACTTAGAAATCGAGACCACTGTCGGCTTGCAAAAGAAACTGGCAATTTCTTGTTTATTAAAATATGTTTTTATATCATAATTCTTATACTATTGTACAACATTTAATCCATGTCAAAACTATCCGAATATATCCGGATAACTTAAGTTTTACCATTCGATATCCGAATAGTTAATTTTGACGAATAGTTGGTATCCCTACACTGCATGTGTATCCGACGTAATTTACGCTGGATATGCAAAAAAACGTGTTCAAATCACGTATTTTATACTTAGATAACCCAGCTGTCTGTTTGGACTACAGTCAGACACTGCGGTCAATGGAAACTCTGTTTCCGGTTTTCACCGCAACGTGCTGTGGTTGATGTTTCCGATTGTGTTTTGGAAATTTGTAGCAATTTATGAAACATCTCCAGTTATTGACACGAACGAAAGTCTACAAGGACAGCATATCGTTCATGGGAAAAGTTTTTCTTTTATAAAGACAGTGTCCAAAATTTGTTTGTTTTTGCCGTTTCAATCAAGAATGCATTTTTTGTTTTTGGATATCTATTTGATGGAGGCTTCAAGTTCTAAGGCACGTTGACGTCAAAGTTCATCAAATCTCCTTCGAATCTTTTGGTAAAGAAGTTCTAGGGTATTCCCTTCCCAGTTGCTACAGTTCAAGAGGTTCCTTTTTAATTTTTCCCATCGACAAGAATGGGGAGTGACTCGATTGCAAAAATGACAATTGCTTTAATATTTAGAATCTTATTTAACTAGCAGTAAGTTTTAATGCCTTTTGTTAAGAAAACTAGAGTTGGAGGGTTATCTACAAGAATGGAATGGCAAAGCAAATGACTCATATTGATTATATGCAAACTGTTGAGGGCCTGTTGAAAAAATGTTAAATTATTGTCATGTTTTTGTTTAATAGTTGAAATCTTATTTAACTACCATGTTAAAGGGGGCTTTATAGTGAACTTTTTTCAGGGTTGGCTTTCCGTCACACCACTCTTGGTTGAATCAAGTAGCAATGGGTGGTTCAGGAACAAGGTACACCGTTAGATTGTAAAATTTGAAATACACTTTCACTAGGCGTTGTTTTCAAATAACTCTCTGAACTTTACAATTTTATCTGCATTTCTTATTTTGGGCCATTTTATTCATTAAAAGTTACTGGTTTCAACGACTTTTAACAGATTTTCATTTTTTCACAACGGAGTTTTTGAGTGTTTAAATTTTTATACTGCTGTAAAAGTGAGCTCCATTATACAAGCTTACCAAAATATTTATCAAATAGCACTTAATTTCACATTTTTTTCAAGTTGCTGCCTTCTTCCTTTGAACAGCAGTTTCTGACAACACATTTTTCTCCATCGTTTCCGCTACCAATGTCTTGTAAATGGATTTTTTTTGCGAAAACTGGAGGTTATCCAGGTCAATCAGACAATCAAACCAAGGGTGAGGAAAGATGGTTAGGAAAAGAAATATTTTTTTACTGTCATATTTTTTTAATTGGATATTTCAAAATAAAAACAGCAATACCATATTTTTAGTCGGCCATATTTTTTAAAATAATAAATATTTTTAATAAATCAAATATTAAACAATTCATTTTCGTAAATTTTAACTTGATTTAACAATCATGAGGTAGTTACAAAAATATTTGTTTACTCTTTAGTACTAAATATACGTAAATTTAAGTTTAATTGCCATACATTCTAGGTCTAAAATACGGTTAAATATCTTTTACATCAAAAATAATACACTCAATACTGCTTAATTTATTATTTCGTCCAAGAACATATTTATAATAAAATAACATCTTATATATAAAACCGAAACGGCGTATGTATGTATGTCTGTAATTCCCTTTTGTATTGTTGGTCATTAAGTTGCCATAAAAACGAATATGAAAGAAAATATGTTTGAATTTTTATCGGCGAAGACATTTAGTGAAAATGTAATAAATTAGTCTTCTACTGAACTTTTCCCGGCTTTTATTATTAATAATAATGACATTTCTTTGACAGCAAATTAGATTTTTTATTTGAATTTGGACATTTTAATGGGAGAGAATGGGACGGGGCTGTCATCAAATTAAATAAAGTTTGTGATTTTATTTCAACTCTATTTTGGATGTTAGATTTTGTGATATAATTATGTCGAATGATATAATATTAAATAATTATTGGTCGCTTAGTCCGAGCGACGCCGTGTAGCAATACTAGTTGTATATAAAATAAATGTGTTAAAAATACATTTCTTGGTATTTGTAAATAAATTTCTAAGTTATTTATGAAAATACATAAATCTAAATTAAGTTTTGTTATTTTTTTTATTTATAAAATCACATTATATTTTATTTTATATGTATTCACAAGGTTTGCTGAGTGAATCTGAACAAATTGATATTAAATTATATTATTTATTCATATTTACCATATGAATGTATCACATTTTAATTATAAATACATGCTGCATACAAGTAGATCACATATTAAAATATAATTTAAAAAAAAACAGAAATAATTTTCGATATTCCAGTGAATGATTGAAATTTTTATGACTGAAATCATACCATTATTGCAGGGGTTCTTAACCTTATTTGCAACTGCGGTCGCATTTAGGATTGAGGAGAATAGTAGCGGGCGCAAGCCGGATTTAATCAAAAAACAAATCTACATATTTAGTAATTATTATCATTGTATCCTAGGAAGCTTTACAGATTCATGTTCTAATTTTGATTTACCTTTACAAATATTATATACAAATATATTATAAGCCATTCAGGAACATTTGATTAAAAACTTAAACTATATACTTAAAATATAGTTCTGATAAAATTTGGGTTTTTCCGTTATATGACACTTTTTGGAGGGCGCATGATAATAGCTCCACCGGCGCAATTTTACCCACGGACCAAGGCTTATTAAGAACCCCTGCATACTAAGTCATACATCATTTTGCAACAAATCAATACAGTTTCATATATTTTCTTAGTCAATTAAATAAAATTTCCATTGGCTTTTTCAAATTCGATATATTTTATTTAATAATTTTCTTTTTTGATTTATTTCAAAGGCTTTGATTTTGAGACAGAAAAACAGTGGTACTAAACATTTTCTCATTTGTACTTTTTTCTTTCAAAAAAAGAATAGCTCTTTAAAATTGTTTTTAATAAATAAGTTTCAAAATTGTCTCTTTAAATATGTATGGTTATGATTATTTAAAATAAATTTAATTGATCTAATACTTCCATTTTTTTTTTTTTAATTTTTACATTGGAAGATTGCTTACATTTAAATATAAAACCTTATCAATAAAGCTGATAGTAATTTTAATTTAAAATCGTTTTTATCTCCTCCCTAAAACATTTATTAAATTTTTAATTATAAAATATGTATAAACCATTTATATATGTATATTATATAGTTATGTGTGTAAAATATGATTAAAAAACTACTTCAAAGATATTAACAAAAAAATAAAAACAGTCAATTATAATATAAATTTAGTTATGAACCATTTGTTTGGTTCGATTTAAGCACAATATTATAGAATACATTTTTATAAATACTGTCAACTTCCATTTCAATTTTCTAAATACCATAACAAACATTCTTTTACTAGTACACTGACAAATTTTCACTCGTCTAAATCTGATGTATTTAAAAGGTAACTTTCAAAAATCCGTTTCACTAAGCAAAACTTTAAATTATTTTCTAAGTGTGTAAATAAATAGTTAATATCCCAACATAAAGTCGTGAATTTCTCGCAATTTCGACCTGGGGGCCCTCAGTTCCTTTTCTATTCGCTTTTCCTCGTTGAATGCGATCCAGTCGCGCTTCGTCTGCGGATCCGTGGGGCCCCACGAGTCTTTTGACCTGAAGGCTGCAAAGATCCTCTGAAAAACATCCAATGGGCACTTTTCAATTCTGGGTGCTAGTTTTGAAATCAATTCGTTGCACTAAATAATTTTTTTAACAGTACATGCACATTATGAATTTAGTAACCAACGTATGAGTATGAAGGTTCTTGGTGTAATTTCAATATCGAATTTGAATCGTACTTTTGTACGAGTTTTGTCGCTAACTTAGTTTCAACTTTCGAAGCCAGCTCAAAAGGTCAGCTTACGTTGTCTTTGTACATATGGAGGGTCATCGAGAAGAATGTATCTCGGTCTAAATTGACGAGTTTACAGTTAGCTCACACTTCACTCAGCCGTAGCGACAAAGCTCACGGAAAAGTAAAAAATTCAATCGATTCAAATTTGATATCAAAATTTTACCAACAACCTTCAGTCGAAATCAAAAATTTATGATTATTGTAAATGACTTATTACTAGAAGAACTGAGAGCGCGTGGACGGTGAAATATTGAAAGGCATTTATAATTAAAATTATCCAATCGAGAGTGAGCTAACTGTAAACTCGTCAATTTGAATATAGTATCGCAAATACTAATTATCTCATAATAATATAGAAATATTGATAAATAATTCGAGGGTTTTAACCGACCTATTATAATTAAATTGACTGATTTCAAGTGTTTGAGTTTATAATTAATCAAAGTTTAAATAATTTATTTAAAGAGGTAAAACAATGGTGAGTTTGCAAGATTAAGTAATAAGATTGGCAAACTAATAGCGCACTTGAAATGCCTGAAGATGCCGAAAAGCGAAACACAGAACGTTAGTGACAAAACTCATAGAAAAGTATAAAATTCAAACGATTCAAATAATTAATAATTTGAATCAAATTAAAACTTTTATAATTATTTAATTATAAAAGTTAACAACAAAAATAATACACCGTTAACGACAGTTAAATAAATATGAACAAATATATCTTATGTAACACCAGCTCGAATCTTTCGATTATATAATAATAATTTCACTATCGCTTTCTATAAAAAACTCACGCTTACTTTCAGAATACAGATATAATTTATAAATTGAAATAAACAATAATTAGCTAGCCGCGTGGCTTAAAAAATACGCACATAGAGAGACTCCAATTCGAGTACTCGATACTCGGATAATACTTATTCAAAATGAAAACTTTTGATGCATCACTAAAATTGGAAGACCAAGAAGATTGTACATAAATTACGTGGCATCCAGTTCATATTCAACAAGAATTGAAAAATGCCAATTCATCGATAAGTAATTAAACGAAAAATAAATTCCTTATAAAAAATATTGTAGCCAAACTTTAAAAGAATATTTTAAAAAGTTAATAACATTAAAACACCGGACAGAAAAACTAGATGCACTATTAAATTCATTGCAACGGAGAGAGTTTTTCTACTGCGGGTATTATAAAAACGAAACTTCGAACGAATTTAAAATTTGAGACGTTTAATTCTCTATTATTTTTGAAATACATTTTTAAAAAATTGTAATAATAAAATTAAATAAGATTATTTATTTATCAGTACTCGAGTATTGTAAAATTTTACTCCTCGATACTCGAGTAGTTGAGATGTCGAGTAATTGGAGTCTCTAGTACAGTGATTCTCAGGTAAAATTTGGCTGTGGCCGCATTAGGAATATTAGTGGTCCTACGAAAATGTCTGGTGGCCGCACCAAATTTTTATGTTGAGTCTTTTTTGTCAAAAATTCCTAATCATGTATTTGTTAAGGTTTTTGCCAACTAACAATTCTTGCTGCACAATACAATGCATACAAATATTAAATTTGCAGTGCCTTTGTTGACAAATTAACTTGTAAAAACACATTTTTATTAAATATCAATATTAACTATCAAGCTGTTGGTGGTCGCAGAAAAAATCTCGGGTGGCCGCATATGAGAATCACGGCTCTAGTACGTGCTACGAAAATGTAATGGAATTATAATATACCTCTTTTAAATCACCAATCTCTTTCCTCTTGTGGACAGCGACGACGGCAAATATAGGCACTTGTATAATTCCTACTATGGACACGATCCAACCGAAAGCTAAAAAAAAAACATTCACAATTAAAAAAAAAAAAAAAAACCTAACGCAACATATTCTGTAAATAGTAATAGATGTGACGTTGATTGGCTGACAGTAAAAAAAACACACACCTACGGCCGGTAATCAAAACCGCGTTTCGCCAATTTTTTATAATAACCTGTTTGTTTATATATGAATTATAAATACTATTGTGCACACGGATCAATTTCGGCGTATTTTTTATAGGTTTCTCCGATGAACGGGGAAGAACCCATGACACATTTGAACGATTACTTGTCAGACGAGGATAAATGATTCAAGGTAGAATTAACTACTGTTTTTCAGAAATTTATTGATTTCCAAGAATTTTGCGTATTTCATATAAATAACAAATGCATTTATTTTTGCCTGACAACATCTCAAACTGAATTTTACTTAAACATACAAATTGATAAACACAGTGTAATATTGTATATAAATATCAACTTAATATATTATAGTTGTGACGATGCCGCAAAGCTGAAATAGCAATAACGAGATATTTTTTATAATTCTTATCGGGTCCTGTTGTGCAGTGGTCAACGTCTTTGGCTTCCGTGACGGACTTAACGAGTTCGACACCCAGCACGAGGAGCATTTTTCTAATCTATTTATCGATTCTGTTTGAACGCATTGGATTTTGCGATGTCTAAAAACTCCCTCCCGACCACGATATACGGATCGAGATTAGATGACCATTAGTCCTTTCCTAGGCCTTTTTTTTATATGCCTACTCTCATCGAGTGAGGAGTTGAGCGACTGATTAACAAGCAGTTCTCGTAGACAATTGTAAGCTCAAATACAAACTATAAGATGCCCACACGCTACACATTGGATGCCGACATTGGTAAAAAAATCTTGTTTTATTAACGCAGTCAATATTTTGTTTAAAATTTGATTCATTTTTTAAGCAATTTTTTCTTTTTTAATTTAAAAAAAATGTTTCATACCATGTTTTTAATAACAATAATAGCCATACGAGCCATTAGTACACCTACGCATTGATTATATTAAATTGTATGTCAAAAATGAAAGTAAATTTGCTTTCAAGTGATACACAAGTTTTTTTTTCAATTCGACAAGAAGTAATACAATAAAACAGTGGTATTTATGCTAAAGTTAAGTATGAAAATAAGGTATGACAAACAATTGGTACAACAACTAAGCAAATAAATTAAAGCAAATTACAAGAAAAATAGACATAAAATAAATTGTTGAAGACCTCTTAGCAATGCAAACTAATACATCAAAAATCAATTAAGTATGAATTAACATTAACAAAGTAAAAGCCCAAAATTAAGTGCATTTAATAAAAATAAATAAATCTTCATGTCTGTCAACCATAATTAGATGGAAATCCTAGACTATTAGTCTTCGTTTCTTCGCCTTTGCTATATCCGATTCATTAAACCGAAGCTTATTGTATTTCTTCCTACTTTTATTTCTGATAATTTTTATTTTCCTTTGTTTGATTTTAATTTGTAAGAATTGATATGGCTTTTATTCTGTTACAGGAACTGACTCAATTGAACTCATTACCGGGATTTCCATCTAATTATGGTTGACAGACATGTAGATTTATTTATTTTTATATAGTTTGTCATACCTTGTTTTCATACTTAACTTTTGCATAAATACCACTGTTTTATTGTATTCCTTATCAGTTGATAATGCTAGCCATGAGCGAAACCGGTCCTGATGAAATAAATCTCATGTGGAAAAAGTACTAAAAATGTGTTATTATTTTTAGTATAATGCCTTTCCACCAAGTATTGACAGTGAACACCTTAAAAGTGATCGACAAGAAGTATTTGTAATAAAAGCACACCTAATGCCGAATCTGGAAACGCGATGCCGTTGTAGTTGATCTGCTCGAGGGTCGCCAAAGAGTACACCATCACGATGATCAGGAACATAGGAGTGACCAAGCTCCAGCAGACTCTCCAATACCAGCCGATCTTTAGGCCCAGCATGAATTCTATGTCCAAACACACTCGACGAATACCTAAAAACAAAAAAAAATCACAATGCTCTAAGCATATTTTAATTGTAAAAGTAGTGCACAACAACAAAAGATATTTTTCTATATTCATTACTCTCAAGCTAACATTAATGCCTTGTTTCGATTCTATAGCCCCCTCCTTGCTTCGCGTAAAAAGTAAAAATCCCAAACTCCATTTTGTAATTTTATCATTTTAAAATATTAGAATCAATCTTGCTTCATTACTTAAGCAGACTTTGCGATAGTAAGTCCGAAGATGCCTCTGGCGAGGCGAAACACGTGTCACAGTTACTAGCACAATACGTGGAACAATCAAAGTTATTTGAAATTTTTATATTAAAATTAACTTCCACAAAGTTACCGCCGAAACATATTAATTTACGTTCACCTTTAAGTTGTTCATCGCCAATTAGGGACTCTTATTACTCTACATCTCAACTGCTTGAGTATCGATAAGTAAATTTTAAAAATAGTCTAGCACTCAAATTTGTGCTTATTATTTTTTAATATTTTATTTTGTCTCTTGTCATCACAGACTCTCGTCATCATATACTTGTCATTGACAAGAAAAGTCAGCATAATCCAAATCAAAATTAATAAAAGAAATTCTCGCATAGCATAGTCAAAGGCAAAAACATTTAGAAAAAATATATTTCCTGACAGTAAAATCCACGCATAAGACTCAGTTAAACGCAATGGTTAAACATTATTTATATTTTTTAAATTTCGAGTTTTACTCGAGTTTTTTTCAAAAAAACTCGAGTATTGAGTATGTACTTGTATTCGATACTCGAATTGGAGTCTAGACTACTAATACCTTAAACTTTGAACGTTTAAATGTTTAAACTTCCATCAATTTAAGCTATATATAGGGGCTTAGAATAAGTCCACAATACATATTCTCATCTATTCTGACATCCTAATTATATATTGAAAAATATAGCAATAAATGTGACAAATTATTTTATTTTCGGAATGATATAAGCCTGGGATAATTGAGAAGAAATGAACGTGATTTATACTAAAAATAATAACACATTGGATTTATTAGGATCAGGACCGATTTCGCTCGTCGCGAGCGTTATCAACTCTTACTAAATTTTGTGTGGAATAAAAAGTACAAAAAATTTGTTATTTTTAGTTACATTTTAAAAGCAATTCAAGCTTATTTATTAAGAATCGAAAAAATATAATAAATAACATTTTTACTTTTAGTAACATATACGTGCTTTTTCATTTTTATACTATAACTAGTTACGATGACTACTGCATGGCTACACTATGGTGCACTATGGAATAGTTCTGCCATAGTGCAAAGGTAAAGATACACCAGTTGTCGTGATGTAACAACAATATATAAAAGTGACATGAAAGTATTTGGCAAATGAATTGGATCAGAATAAACCAAATTAGATTGCTCACGATTATATAAGATTATATATTTGGGTGAACAAGTTGGTTCTCCCACCACCCTTCCGTTATGTGTGTGCAGCCGTTTTTCACAGCCGCCTTCCGTAACGCTATACGATCAAGAAAAGAAATGAATTTACTCCTCACTTACTTGGCCCGAGACAGAGCTGCACGGGACTGATCTTTTAACCATGCACTAAGGTGCTTAAAGAGAAGAAAAAATAGAAATGAAAAAAAAAGAAAATGTGACTTGCTGAGCCACTTTGTAAGACAAGATGTAGCGAAAACACTTATGTATTGTGGCTATATTCTATGTTCTCATGGCTGTGGAGTCGGAGTTGCGGTTTTTTTGGCCGGAGTCGGAGTCGAAGTCGTCGCGGCATTTTTACCGGAGTCGGAATTTTGAAAAGTTTGAAAGGAAAAAAAAAGAAAATGTGACTTGCTCAGCCACTTTGTTAGAGTGATATAAGATTATCAACAAATTGAGTAATCTAAATAATATCGAAAATCCTTCAAAGTATTATTATTTTTCATCTTTTTTGCTATCAATTTCCAAGGCAGCTAGGTTCTGTGCTTGAAAATAAATAAAGCTTTGTTACTTTGGAAAATTCTTCCATTTGCGAGGAATTATTGATTTATTATATATTCGCTCACCATAAATCCACAGCACAGAAACAAGTTCAGCGATTCCCAGCATGAATATGATGAATGATCCGCCATGATGATCGACCAGCGTCAGTATATATTGGCCTCCCTGTGAATCAAATAAATCATTCATTTATTATTATTAATGTTTCATTATGCACCGAAATATCTTTCAAGATTTCTGGTCAAGTCAAAGTCTGTAAGTGTGATACATTTTTTTTTTTCCATATCCGCTCCCTATTCGGAGCATATGGCCGCCACACGGTGCCTCCAAGATTCTCTGTCTCCCGCCAACCTCCTCGCATCTTCCCAGGTCATCCCGGCGTCCCTTAGCTCCCCTGAGTACATCCTATGGATGGTCATCAGAGGCCTTCCGCGGCGTCGGGATCCATCAGGGTTGACAGTCATCCGCAGCACATGTCCAAGCCAGGTCCATCGTCGCCTTTTAATTTTGGACGTAATAAGGGGCTGGTTTGTCCGCTCTCTTACCTCCGTATTCCTGACAAAGTCAAACCACTGTACTCTAGTATTCAGGCATCTGTTTTCAAAGCACAGTATACGGTTACCCTGTGCCATGACTCGCAACCGTAAAGCAGCACAAATGCATGCGTTGAATCAAGTGGCACTTGGTTCTGACCGAGTACAGCCGTGAGTCCCAGACTTTCCGCATTGAATTAAATGTTGCTCCAGCTATCCCTAATCGGATCGCGAGCTCATTACGCGGGTTGCCATCTCCCGTGATGTGTACTCCCAAGTACCTAAATCCATCGACTCTCTCGATTTCTTGCCCCGCACTCAACAGATAGTAGTCTGGATCTGGACAGGCGCTGTTGCAGAGCACATTACTTATAAATATTTTAAAATTGTAATATTGTCGTTAATGACTAGGTTTTCACCTTTCGGCACTTCAGGCATTTCAAGTGTACAAATTTACTTGTACTGACGCGTAGTAAACAGTTTATATACAAAATCTTACAATAGAATAAAAATTAGCGAAAATTTTGATTTCAATAAGTTCCAACGAATTATGTGGGTAAATTATAACTATCGGATATTTTAAATGCAGTGTCGTAAACAATAATAACCAATTTAGAACATGGAAGTGCCGATAATTTGTCTTTAAAATGTTAAATTGAATGTTCCTGATAATTTTTTGAGGAATCGGGAACATGAGTTGTTTGTTATTCCAAGGGGTAGAACCAGTCTGCCAATGAGAATGCCTCTGGGAAGAGCTTTAGCAATTTTAAACGGCATTGCTTCGGATGTCGACATATTTCATATTGACGTGAGTGAGTTCAGACGAATACTATATTTTATGAATAAAATTTAATTTATCGGAACTCACTCGGTTGACATCTTTAAAATTTCTAATGTGATTTTATAATTTTTTTCTCTCTGTTCTTATGTATAATTACAATTTGTAATTTTTATTATGTTTATACAAGTATATATGTAAATACATTTTTCAAATGCATGGCATATTGGCGTAAGCTGTAATGCCATGGTTTGTATTTTTTTTATGAATAAATAAATAAATAAATAATATAATTCGTGTGTTTTATCTGACCAATTATTAGAGAATTAGTTTATTGTGTTTGATTTTATAATTAATAATATTTATTCAAAAGGGGTATAAAAATGGTGAGTTTGGAAGATTGAGTTGTTCATTTATTATTAGCAAACTAAAGTTTCAATTCTGCAGTACATTTGATCAGCCGAACAGCTCTTGTGAGTAGTGACTCAAATGAGCAAATAAATTCTGTTTAAATAAATGTTTGTCTTTGGCTACGGCTACGACCACGTTGATATATCTGCGAATAAGCATGGCGTCAATATAAACTGGATGAAGTTTGCATCGTATGCTGCAATTGAGGCAATACCTAACTACTTAAGTTTACTGCGCCGCACGAAGTGACGTCGCAGCCGCCGTCGCGCTGCCCACTTCCGGCCGGCGTCCATTTTTACGAAGCTTTAATTACGCGACCACTCGACCCCGGTAAGCGCGACGACGCCCCTTCAATACAAACGAGTTAAGGCTGCCGCGAGCTTTTCACTCACTTCGGCGCGGTTACAATGGGCTTATTCATACTTTTAAGAAACTACTGACCTGTCATTTCTTATCGTATACCTCAGGAGGTATACGATAAAAGTAGACAATTCCAAAATATTTTTTTCAACTGCCAGTTTTAGATTAAACTTTTGAGACCTTTTTTATTCAAACGGAACAGTTTCAATTTTTACATATTATCCGTAATTCTTTAATTTAAAACATATTTTAAAAAATATCTCACATTCAACAAATGGATTTGTTCACTTTTGAAAACTACCTCCTGAATTGTGTTATTTAGAGTGTCTGTGACATTATCCCTAAAACCATTGTTAAACAACAAAAGATTTTAAAAACCATGATGCAGATTACAACCTCTTTTTTCAAAAACTATTTAAATCTATTTAATTGCCGGTTCTATGAACATCTGAGCACCTGAGAAGTAAAGTGAGCTATATGGCATTATATGGAAAAAAATGAGATAGTTGCACTATCATATTCTTCAGATCTTAAAGTATCGAACAAATGAAATGATTTTAAAAAAAACACACTGAAAGCGTTTTAAGTTGACACTTGAAATGCTTGAAGATGCCAAAACCGAAAAAACTCATGGAAAAGTACAAAAACCAAACGATTCAAATTCATTAAAACAAGATCATATTTCTCAACCACAATGAAGTAGATGACTCTGTAATAATATTTAAATCTTATCTTTCCGTCGTGTTATTTTCATTGACTACCCCTGTTCAGACATCCTCAGACACGAGGATGCTTGCATTGCTCTGTCAGTGTTTTATATGACGAGTGAGAGAATGGAAGAGTTATAAAATGGGTGAGTGAATGAACAAAAGTTCACAAGTACACTGGTTACTGCGCACAAGCACACCAGCGAGTAGTTGTCTCTCGTTAAGCTTTCAAGTGCTTAATAAAAGCTCGCAGAACTGCAAACATTTCGGGAAGCTTTTAAATTAAGCGAAAGAGTGTTTAATTGGATTCTTTAAGCCTTATAATACTGCCTTTCAACAATTGTATTTTATTTGATTTCATTAAATACTTTAATCATATTTTTACATTATCCTGTTCATAGTTTTCCTTTACTTAGAAATATTTTTGTAACGTACCTTTTTATAGCTAGTATGTTAAAAGTAATGAGAATGTGTTAATTTGGTTATTGTTTCCCACCATAACTTTAGACCAATAAATCAAACATCATTTTGAACAGACATTGTACAGTGAGCTACAGAAAGATTTCAACTAATAAAATAATTTTTAGAACTAAAAAATGAATCGTATGTTAATTTGAATACATAATTTCGAACAGACATTGTACAGTGAGCTACAATTAACCTGAACTGCATGAAGATTCTAAAAGCCAAGCTTGGGTCGTTAGCGACAATACTCATAAAAAGCACAAAAGTCAAACGATTCAAATGATATCAAATGATATTGAAATTCCATCATGGACATTCATTCGGATTCCTCAATAATATTTACACGAAACAATTATGACATTGAGAATAACTTAGTCAATTCCACATATTGTGTTTCAAATGGTGACACGTGTTTCGAATATTTAAGAAGTATCATCAGACTTTCTTCTACATAGTAATATTACTTTGTTAAAAACGTATTCAATCTGTTTTCATGCAATAATCATTTTTGAATTCATGACAACGATACTGTCTCTTCTATGCGTGCTTCAATGACAAACTCACCATGAGCAGTCGTATCAGTTGATAATGCGAGCGATGACCGAAACAGGTTCTAATTCTAATAAATCTAATGTGAAATAAATACAAAAAAATGTTAATACAAGCTCACTGTTTGTTTTTCAATACTGTTTTAGAACCGATTTGAACTTGAAAATGTTCCAAACATACAATTTTAAAAATCAAATCCGAACGGTGTGATCATAGCCGCAAGTTAATATTCACATCACTTCAATTCAAAAAGGTTCCATATTCGTTTCGACGAGCAAGGTTCCGGCGGTTAAATCGGGCGCCATTTATTTATCGCCGCCGAATGGCGCCGCGCTGTTACTGCGGCCGACTAGCGCCACCGTGCTCGTACATTTGCCGTCGCCTTGTGGCGTTCGAAATGAAAATTTCCGAGCGGGGAGAGGTGGAATTCCACCCTGGTACACGTCGCTGATACAGTCACGTGCAGAATTATATATTTAATTGTCAAATGCAATGCGGAACAGTGCAATACAAGTAGTCCTTCCGATACGTGGCAGGGACAATGACAGCATTTTACACTTGTCTTCATTTTACGAGTTTGAGTAAAATCACACCGAAACTTTCAAATTTCACATTGGCTTCTACATATCTACGCGATCTTTGCCAATCATTTAATAGAAAAAAGATCATAATTTTAATCAGAGTAGTAATTTAGAAATACTCCACCGAGTAAAAAAAAGGGTTAAAAGATGAATAGTTTAGAATTTTTAGAAATAAAATATAACTCTTTACAAAAAAGAAGTATTATTAAATAATATTCTTAATAGAACAGGTTGCTCGCCATTGCTTACATTATTTCCAATTAATAGGTTAAGCACCAACCTATCTGATTGTTTGCAGCTCATTAGTTAAAATTTTGTAATGCTAACGTAACTATTAGTATAACTATTTGTTTGCTTTGTTTCGATTCTATAACCGCCTCCTTGCGTACCGTAAAAGGGAAAAATCCCAAACTCCATTTTGTAATTTTATCATTTTAAAATATAAGAATCAATCTTGCTTCATTACTTAAGCAAACTTTGCGATAGTAAGTCCGAAGATGTCTGTTAGTAGCACAAAACGTGGGATAATCAAAGTTATTTTAAATTCTATATTAAAATGAACTTCCACAAAGTTACCGCCGAAACCATCGAATGTATTAATTAAGTATTTTTTTCAAAACCATGTTTTTTTCTCAACATGTTTTCCACGAAGGTTTTATTCAGGGCTGTGAAGTCTTTAAAACCCCCAACTCTGACTGCAGCATTGACCGAAAACACGACTCCGACTAAAAAAAGCTTAATGTCTTCACGTTTTTCTCCTACCTTTCCTATTTATTCATGTAAATTCAATTTGATATCAACCAACCAATCCGGCCAATAGACAAATTTTACATATTATATGCATAAATATATTTTTTTAACCACGACGACTTTGACTCCTGACTCCACAGCCCTGGTTCTATTATACAATTGCTCAAACTATATTTTCCGAAGTTGGTAGGCTTTGAAAGGATTTCAGGACTAGAATAGGACTAGTGGTTAACTATTACGCCTCACTTATACGATCGGATGGGAGGGAAAGGCTTTTTAAGCAACACATGCCTTCAAACAGAATCTGCTCGTTCTGGGACTTGAGCTCGTGAGGCCAATCACGGAATCCAATGATTTTCAGCACTGCACCACGGACCCGACAAATATTAACCTAATAAATAAGTGAACTTATTCCACATAAAAAAGGACTACTAATTATTTGGTCAGTTATAAATACTTAAAACGGTCAGTTAAAAATAATAAATGATCAGTAAAAATAATAAATGGTTATTTAAAATAAAAAGAACATGACATAAATTTGCCTATTACGACCATATTTGATAAAATTCACAAGCTGTCAAACTAAAACTTATCATTTTTAAATTATAATAAATAACTAACCATTACAATATATTACTGACCGTTTTATTTAATAACTGACCACATTCACACTGATACAATGACAACTGACCGTTTATAATATTAACTGACCATTTGGATTTTTAACTAACCATTTAATTATTTAACTGACCAAAACTTGAATTAGTTACTGACCCATTAAATACATGCCATAAAAAGTGTCACTTCTTGGTGGAAAGGCATTATTTCAAATAAATTGTATTGTATCCAACATTGTTTCTGATAAGAATCAGGACCGGTCTCGCTTGACGCGAGTATGACCAACTCATCATTAACAACGTTATAAACAACTTAGTATTTCTGCTCAAACCAGCTTAAGAAATCATATACGATTCAATTTATTTTTCACTTATTCCAGGACTATTTTATTAAATATCGTATAATATACAAATTGTCATTATTATAGGCTGCATAGTTTCTAAATGGTCGAACTCTTCTTAGATGTATATTATATGATTATCAGAAAATAATACCAAGGGCTATATTTCAAATCGAATACCTTCTTTTGTATGTAGAAAAGAAATCCTAACGAAACATTGTTCTTTGAACAATAAAATTTTCTCTCACAGACAGCTGAAAGACAAAGTCTGTAGCTAATTGATGAGACCTCCCACTGTAAAGTGCAAGTGGCGGTGGTTTATACCCCACACTCCTCTCTTGTCTCTCACTGGGACTCCTTCTTCATATTTCACTACCCCATGCGGCCACACACCACTTGTCTTTTATTCCATTCAACATTTTCAATTGCATTGTATTCAGTTGGTTTTTCTTTTTAAATGACTAACTTTTCCGAGATATACGTGGGATTCAAAGGAATGCTCCCAGTGTTCCGTATATATTCCAAGAAAAGAAAAGGTTTATCTTATAATATACCATGCCGGATTACCCGTTTTGTCTGGTTTTAAATTAGGTTCTTGGATTGTTTAGACACGATGACTATCAATTTACTTTTGAAGCCTTTAATAATATACTGACCGAGGTTTAAACGTTAAGGATCAACCCTGGCGGGGAAAAATTTGACATTAACCCGTACAATGCAATCCTAAAAAATACTTCATTTCACCTTACCGTTATAATAGTATACCGTTGTTAAAGCCTATTTTACAAGCGAATTTTCTAATTTAAATGTAATCATAGAACAGTTCAAAATGTCTCATACTATTATCCCCCTTTAAAGTGCTAACTGTCAAGTCTTAAATATACCCTAAAACAATCAACATATTTTATTATAATCAAGATCGGTTTTTTTTTGCATTGCGAGGTTGTCAAATGAAGCCGTTGTCGGTCATTATAAAGTACGGGAAATGAGTATCAATAAATTTACAAGTCGTAAAATATATGATGGTAAAATAACTATCGACATAATCGATAAAAAAAAAAATATCAAACGGAGCTGATATTTTTATATGTCCAGTGGCGGCTCATCCATAAACACCTCCAAGCAAATTGAGAAAAATGTAAAATTATAATATATGTACATAAATTTATGTATATTATTCGAAATAGGCGGGGAGGGGAGTTCTAACATGCAAGCTTGATTTGCATTCTCGCATTGTTGCGTTAGTACGGCTGCAAAGCAAACCTGTTACAGTCTAGAAGAATTCCCCACTTTTTTCCCTGTAAGCTACGACTTTTTCAAAAATTAAAAATTAAAAATAACAAAACCTTAAAACTACTTACCTTATTTAAGAGCTTAGATTTCTTTGATCCGTTATGAAAGCAATCCTATGCTAATTACCATACCAAATGGCTTTTAGAGCGTATTTACTAATCCTCGATAAGGGTTGTCAGACACAGTTTATAATATTATGTCAATTTTGCACGCCAATTGGCTATCATAAAATGAATTTTTATTATGATTTTATGAATAATTTGTATTTATTCAATTGGTTTGAAACATACCTCTATACACTTTTTGTTGAATATCTTTTAAGAAAATTATTAAAACGAAAAGTTTATATTCGTGAGAGATATTTTTAACAAAAATTTGATGCGAAACACCGGTGTGTTGTTCGCTTTTTTAATTTAAAGCTTTAAAATTTTTAATGTCAATTTTAGTAAATATAAAATTTTTTTTTTTTTATTTTTTATCAACTGAAGCACCCTCAACTTTCTTATCTACGAGTATTGCCACTGTATATATCCTACTTATTAAAAAAAATCTGACAGCTATTATTAAAATTTCAACCTTGCCATGGATTACTAGTGTCGTATCACTTTTCGGTCAATCACCCGTGCAGCCTTCGAAGGGCTCTGAGATCAATTTCCGGCTAGTCTAATTCACACATTACTATCTCAATCGATTTAATATTTTTGTTTTGATTTCAGTTCATCGACCTACATAATTGTGTCAACCTTTAAAAATCCTTTTTTGTACCTTCAACTGTCAAAACTATTTTTTTCTAATGAAGGTGAATATTTATGCATACGATATCAGCTTCGTTCAATCAAAATTAAATTTAAAAAATATTCATTTGAAGAGTATATCAATGTGTCATATTTTTTTGTTTCAATTTATTGAAAAATTAAGAAAACAATAATATTTGCTCTTATATCATTATTAATTGAATGGCGATTACTTATGAAAACTCCATTATAATACGGTGAAAAAATATCAATTTATTTATTTGTCTATGAACATTATAAGAAATAATACATGATTACTGTTTACTTTTTGGGGTAATGAGCCCTTTTTAAAGTACAGTAATGCACATTGTCATATTACTGGTAGTATTGTTCGCAAGCTTCAATTAAATGTTGATTTAATTGGAATTTACTCGGTAAACCTCCATTATAAGACGACCTGCCCGCCGTAATATATCAAATAATCCACAGAGTGAAATAGAAATAATATTCCTCGGAGAACTGTCCGTGGCATGAACTCGATAGCACCTGCTCACTGAGTGAAGCTCTTACCACAAAGTCGATGATTGCACTCAGTCGTGTAGACTGAGCGGCTTCAGGGGGTGGTGGCCAGGTTCAAAATACATGCACATAAAACTCACCGGCGTTATGTAGACGAGTCCGATGCAGAAGCCGCAGACTGCGACAATGGTGGCCGCGTGCAAGTGCTTCACGTTGGGATACTTGTCCCTCACCACGGTGATGATACAGGACGCCATAGCCACGTTGGATCCCACGCCCAGGACGTACAGCATCAGGAAGAAAAGCACCGAGAAGAGCTGAATAGCATTGAAAGAAATTGAAAGAAATTTTAACTATCGGGCTGTGCCAGGTCTCAACAAATTCATTTGTATTGTATAAACCCGTTGACTGCTAGCATCTTAGCTAAAAATGCTAGAACCATCACCTCCATGAGTTCACATAAAGAATACTAATGAATTAATTTTTGAAATCTTATGTAGCTGTTGGAATATTCGTAAATCAGCAAAGCAGGGAAGATGTTAATAACCTTTTATAAATGTTTATAAAATGAACATTTTATTTTGCTCTGCTTCACCCACCACTGCTATCATATTCGTTAATTCATACAAATCTACAATCCTTTCTCATTTTACCGAGAGTGTCTCAGGAGCAACCTACATGGGCAACCATCGGCCCGCAGAGTAATTTTGTCCGGCCCTGATTAATCTCGGCGAAATAATAGAGAAAGATTTGATACGAGGTTTGCCTACTTCCGAAACAAAGACTCTACATTCGCTATATTTGCTCGTCAGATGGATGCAGATGTAAATAATATGCCAGCAAATTTACAGATGAAACTTAATATAAATTATAAAGTATGTAAGAAGTAGCAGCGTGTTTTATTGAATTAAATATTATTTATTATGTTTAATAATTTGGTCCGGCCCTTGACTCGGAGACAGAATAATAAATTTGGCCCCAGACCTAGGGATGGTTGCCCATGCCTGGCTTATACTAAGCTCTTCGAGCTGTTCAGGAAAACCATCTTGTCGAATTGGCTCGTCCAGTGATTTTAAGTCAAGACCTCTTTTCGTTGTATGACCAGAAAAATAAGTAGGTTAGGCGGTCTCTATCGGAAGTGCAAAAATATGCAAAATAGTAATAAAATTATAAAACCATAAATATATTTATAATCTATGTGAATATCAAATGCCCAGATGTCTTACTGAAGGAACTGGAACGCGTGTTAAAATGTAACAGAAAAAAATCAATTCTTACCTGCGGCACAACTTCGAACTTGCTAATAGCTTCGGGGTATGAGATGAATGCCAATTTCGGCCCGCCTTTTACGACGATGCTCACGTCAACGCCCGACTCCAGCGCCAGGTTGCCCAGGATGCCGAAGATGGTGAAGCCAGCCAGGAGGCTGGTGACGGTGTCAAGAGACGTCACGATCATGGCGTCGCTGAAGAACGCAGCAAAAAAAACATTATCATACAAATAAAATTACTACCAACTGTTACTTAAGTCAATATCGCAAGAATCTTTAGCACTCTATTGATTCAGGCAAACCAAACACGATATATAACTAAAACATGTGCCAAAACAACCGCTAAACTCAGCAACATTTCTGTTTTCTTAGCTGGAATTGTCTTAAGAGATTTTGGTGGCGTGAACTTAAATTTGCAGGAAATTAAAAAGATTCCATTAGCCGAGTCTTACTTAATTACTGTTTGATGTGCCAAAAAAGGCTTAATCCAAAGACGGTTGGATCAACTTGCACAACACTCTTTTTTCCTCATTTATCCAATAATTTTCTTGGCCCATCCACTAGCTTGTTAAACTCACACAGTATCCATTAATAAATTCGCAATTTTTTTCAAGGCTTGATCATCTCTTTTTGCCATTTTATGATCGGAAACAAAAAGCAGGCCTTGAATGAATTATTACGATTGTTAGGACACTATAATATCCCCAGATATAAATTCGTCGAGTCATAAACCTTCACATGCAGGTCTGATGGAAATACTTCAGAGAGTACCAGCAGAGCGTCAATGGAAGGTATTTCAAAGACTTCATTGAAGACAATCGACGCTTTGCATTCTCTGATTAGAAGTATATTGCAAAATAAATTTGAACTCACTTCTCGAAGGTATATTGGCTTTCCTGGCCGTCTTTCGTGACGGACCACCCAGGTTCGAGTCTCTACACGAGCTGATTTTTTCAGTCGATTTATCGATTTTGTTTAAAGGCAGTGTGTGTTTGTGTTGTTAAAAACTCTTCCCACCCATTCCATCTCAAAAAGCGGCGTATAGCGACAGCTATCAGCTAACCACTACTCCTACCCTAGTTTTATCGACTCTTTTCTATTTTTACTCCCATCAAAAAATAAAGGTTGAGCCACTGAGTGAAAAGCAGTTTTCATCGAAAAAGGATGTTGAGATAAACTCCGTAATGAGTCTATATGCTCCAAGTTGGTAGCGGACATGCTTTAAAAAATGGAAAGTATGTGAGTAATTTTCCAAGTAAAAATTTTGTTTTATCGGAGAAGAAAATACATTTTTATCGCAGTTTGATTAATTAAACAAATCTACTGTAAATTACATTTCTTAAGAAGCTACACCTGTCACTGTGGCCAGAGCCTTAGGCAGTTAGCTCGGGGGGAAAACCCACTAACTCAACTTTTTTGCCAAATGGTTAAATTAGCTAGACCCGTCAAAGTTTTCGTTTCACTGCCGCAGAATATCGTTACGTAGTTATTTATTGAATGCGAGGCCGTCGATATTGCCATGAGTCGACAGGGCCAATATAATGATTTGGCCCTTGAAATAATAATTGTACTGAATCAATCATACATGTATTGCTTACCGATAAACGTTCTGACGGAATTTATTGTACGAGGAGTACATGATAACGTTTCCGAAGCACACCGACAGCGAGAAGAAGCACTGCGTTACGGCAGCATACCACACCTGTACAGAGAAAAATTATGTTTTATATTATTTAATATTCTGATACAACAGAACTATGTTTAAACCTGCATTTACTCATCCTATATATGTATACCGTTGTAGAAAGGGTTCACAATACATCTTCTTCTCTGTTCCTTATTTACATTGTTATTTTTTCGCCGTATTTAAAGAACATTTTTTGTATTTTGAGCTGAGTTTTTTAATTTATTAAGAATTGTAGAGAATGTTTTTTTTTCCTCATATTGTATTTGTAATTAAGAACAGTACACCTCATTTTTAATAAAAAATAAAACGAACCAATACCTAACTTAATCGAAAACGATCGTAAATTTTATAAAAAGCATAATGTACAAATGCTTGATCAAGTAATAATTAAAGGTATAAAAAAGGCATGTATTTAATGGGTCAGTATCTAACTCAAGCTCTGGTCAGTGAAATAAATAAATGGTCACTGAAAAATCAAAATGGTCATTTAATATTATAAACGGTCAGTTCTCATTGTATCAGTATGAATGTGGTCAGTTATTAAATAAAACGGTCAATAAAGTATTTATAATGATTAGCTATTTATTAAAAACGGTTTGTATTTAAATTAAATGATCAGTCATTTTCAATAAATGATAATTTTTAATTTGACAGCTTGTGAATTTTATCAAATATGGTCATATGAGACAAATTTATGACAAGGTCTATGAAAAATAAGTTCAGGAGATAAAAAAGCAGATAATATTATTACTGACCATTTATTATTTTTTACCAACCGTTTTGATTATTTATTACTGACCATTTATTTAATATTTACTGACCATTTATCAAATTAGAAACTGACCAAATAATTAGCTGCCTAAAAAAAATAACAGATTGAACCCATTGGAAACGAATAATATCACAATTATTGGAGAAAATTTGAACTTTTTTTAGTTTTGTACTTTTCAATCAGCTCAAATAGTGCAATCGAAATGCCTAAAGATGCCGAAATGAAAAACACTTACACTCGTTAAAAAGTACAAAATTATAACGATTCAAACTCTAAGTTAAAATATCACGAAGCATCTACAGTCGAAATTATTAGTGCGTCGTATTTTAAATGACTGGTGGCTCTCACCTCTACCTAATTAATTTTCCAGGGGATTTTCTCTCCCTAAATTAATTGATATTTTAATCGATTCTTTTATTGTTTGTGTCTAGACATTAACATCAAAACCAATTACTACGTCTTATAAATCTTACAATAGTCTTAGTCTAGAGATCCTTTTCTTAAAGGAGAAAATCATGGGACACATGGTCAAAAAAACATTTGTTTAACCTTCGAAAGGCTGTCCCTGAAAAATAACCCGTGGGCCGAAGGGGGGGGTCTTTAAAAGACCCCAGGAGTGTGGCCTTATTGGCATAGACTGCAATAAAAAAAATGATTGATTATGCTTTGACGTATCTTTATAGATCGTCCTATGAAGAAATTTATATGAAAATCGATAATTATTCATAATTTAAGTCGCGCATGAATGAGACAACCTGATCGTGTCCTTTTTTTCTAGACTGGCGATGCAAACCGTGAATGCGAATTCTTATCTACACCCTTTAATGTAAAAAGCATCCATTTGATTTGGAATGTTTGTTGAAAAAAACGCCTTTGACATAAGATAACGTTATCTTATCGCGTATGTGCAGTGAAGTTTTAATCTTGGCAATTGGTAGCGACAGTATAAATGGTTTTCGGCCAATAATAAACCGACTTATTTTCTTTTTTATTTAACTGCGACGAAACTAGTCTATCAAAATCATATTTTTGACTCCAAAAGATGTAAAAAAACAATTATTTAAGAATATTAAAAGTTTACACATTGTATCACTAATATTAAGATAAAGTAGCAGTGGTGGTCGACTCTTTCACCCTCAGCCAGGCAAAAGTTAAGGAAGCTATTAAATTGTAATTCAAATTTAACAAAATATATTTAAAATTCATTAGAAAATAGCACTACCTTTGCCTCCAAAATTTTGGCGAAATCTGGCTTGATGAAGAACAAGATTCCGTTAGAGGCGCCCGGCAAAGTGACAGCCCTCACCAACAGGATCAGCATGACCACGTAGGGGAAGATGGCGAGAAAGTAGGCGGCCTTTCCAGAACTCTTCACTCCACGTAGCAGCACCAGGTAAACGGAGACCCAGGCCATGAGGAGGCAAAGCGTCAGCCTCCACTCGGGTGTTCCGATGCCGTTGTCTATGTTGTCCTTCTCCCGCAGCACAGTTCGACTGATGAAAGGAAGAAACTTGTCTATAATGACTCCAAATTGGCAATACGCAAAATATGTGGCCAACAGAATATCCGTATTAAGTTTCACGACATTCGCATTGTACAGCCATTTATCTGACTATATCTAAAAAAAATGTTTGTTTGTTTATTAATCCAGTATGTGTTTCTATACCGTTCATCTGACAGCGAGAAAACTTTAGTGAGCTGGTGTGCGGACACTCGCGAAGGTTTCTGCATTAAAAAAAACCTTAAATTCACTTGCTTTTCCAGGCATGCCACCGCGTTTTATAACATTGAAAACTGGCGCGCGTTCGCCTCTTTCATAGCCATCTTCAGACTTACTACGAAACACGAGTCACACATAGTAACACAAAACGTGGAATAATCAAAGTTATTTTGTATTAAAATGAGTTTCCACAACGCTACCGCTGAATCCATCGAAAGTATTAATATTAAAAATACCGAGCGAAGCCAGTCAAAACCACAAGTCAAACAATCTATACGGGATTTATACGACGTTATGAGCTTGACAATTACTTACATTTAAATTCAAGGAGTGTCTGTCTTTTACGAATCATTCTGAATCAAAAGGATTATAAAAAATCTTACACAAAATAAAGCTCAGATGAACTCTTCAAAGAGCTTGACGTGTTTGTGATGTTGTTGATCGTCCCTGAAGGATAGCAGTCCACCCAGGCCGGGTCGCACTCTGACCACGGTAGGACGGACGAGAATGAGGCGAACATGTAGTAGATGATCAGCGCCATGAGGGCAGCGTAGTATGTCATCACGCTGGTGACGGCCACCGACTGTCCTATTCCGGTTCCTTGAAAAAAAATGCAGCTTAAAACAAGGACAAAGAACAAGAGAATTTACGTCACAGAGAACGCAAAAATTGATGCAATTTAGTAAGCGAAGTAGATCCTTCAAATTAAGCTCCAGCAATGATATAATTGTATATCATAAATATTAATATCCAGTGATGAAGAGGGGCCAAGTCGATGACCTGTCACCTGAAAATGAGCCAGGGCGCCCCGTCCTGCCACCTTTTTGACTTAGAACTCAATTTTCAAGTACATATTATACATACATTCAATGAGTACAGTTGATACTTGAAATATTAAAAATGGAAGAAATCAATGACCTATCTGGTACCATTTACTAAAACACTACTACGAAGATTGTAATATTTTGTTTGATTTTTATTATAAAGCAATGGCAGCCGGTGAAAATAATATTAGAGATTGATCTAGAAATCAATAAATAAACCCTTAGTTACTAAAAGTTAGTATATACGTGTATATATATAATATAAACGTGACAAGCAAGTGCAAGTTCGTACATGCATTCGGCAGTGCTCGTTATTATTCGGCAATATTTTTAAGATAAAGCCCTTCATAAATTAAAAAAAAAACTACTGTATTAAAAAATGCGTGTGTCATGGTAAGTGTTGTTAATACTCGCGTGACGTCACAAAATATTTTTTCTGCCCACTCACAGCTCTTTTTGGTATATTACAGAATATGCACCTCTTGCGCCATCGGCCAACTTTGACACACTCATTAATTTAATTTTGGTGCTGTTTAACTAAAATGTGTGAATCATCGCTTCCCGCGATACTAAATGAATGAGTAAATTGATATTGTTATGCCATGAATATATAAGGGCATCAGTACACTTTTGCACCATTCAAAAGCTGCCTCTGTCGTCACAGAATGGTTTAGAAAGTTTCAACCACGGATTTTTTTGTGAGCACATTAGTGTATCCTTAGTTTGTTGGTGGGCTAGTTTTCTTTTGTATGTTTTCCGGCCATAGACAACAGTTGATAACCTTTCACGAAAACATCTCTAAGCTAGGACTTAGTATTTTTTTATTTAAAAAAAACTGCGTACATAAGGAAAACAGCTTTATTTGGCTCTTCTTTATGATAAATTTTGACAATAATAACTCACAAAATATATTTAATACAGTCTTACAAACAATCATACAACGTTTCATTAGATTCGACTTCGTAGTTTTATAGTTATAGCTGCTAAAAAAAGCACTAGAGAAAAAAATGTATTTACTAATAATAAGCCGACCACACTGATCAGTTTCTTCATATGTTGGACGGGCGTTAAAGTGTTAATATTCATAGACAACGCCGTGCAATCTGTGTTTGAAGCGTCATCAAACCAAAAATAATCAAAATTTCAGACGTTGCCAAATTTTCTTCCGCAGAAACATACCAAATCTTTTTATCCCTGATGAATCATTCGATCGTAAATCAACTTTGCGATTAAAATAAGAAGTGTGCCTTTATCATAAAACTCTAACGAGCTGCTAATCCATTTTTCAGGTTGTAAAACTTCGTATCTAGGCCATATTTATATATGTTTAGATAAGAGAAGCATTTCTAATCGGGAAACATTATTAACAGTTTTTTCACTACCTCGTGCATCTCAACACAATGCTTAGACTACATTCTCATTGAGACTATTCTATGCGAGATTTTCACGTATACGGTTTTCTTTAATACGAAGAACCTGTTCATACGATTCTGTCCGATCGATAATTCTCGAATACCGTATTCTGTCTATTCGAGTACCGTAAAACGGGGTGAATAGAAACACTTTTTACCCTTCACGACTATGTATCTTCATACCTGCGCAACATAGTACAAATATGAATGGCTTAGCAACTTATTTCTATAGTCCTTTTACACATTCATGACCATCATGCATATATAAATACAATACAGATTGTAATGATTGTAATATATGAACCCCTATTCTATACGAGTCTCTATTCATACCGTTTTACTGTACTTATTAACCAAAAAAACTTGATTGATTTTAATTTTCGTGCAATAAAAGAGAAGTTAATAAGGGGTCAAATTTTAGGATGCACAGGCATCGAACATAAACACGTTTGTTTCCATTTTGGCCAATCATTTAGCTGGATTGGTTTTGTCATTCAATATATAGTATTATAGTCATTGTAAAGAATTATATATAAATAATAAAAAAACATTGGATACTTAGTAAAGTTGTGGTGAAGATCAGTCCTTGTTTTTGTCTCTATTCACTCCGTTTTACGGTATGTCTATCAGTAGTCAGTGAATAGTTATAATAGATCCACTTATTTTGGCTCTCTTGTATTCTGTAAGATTCTGGGATAGTCCTCTAAAAATTTGTGCGTTTGCTAACTTGCTATCAAATGCGAAATTATATGCCAAATAAATAAATAAAAAGGGCAGTAAACATCATATTCATTGTCATACTTATATTGACTTACATACCTACATAAACATTATGGTGGCTGTTAAGCGGGCTCTCAGACTCATACTGTGTTTATTTCTAGGTTTAGAAAGATTCTAAATATCTCTTACCCGCATGTATTCTAAGTACACCCAAACCTTTTTTTGTGTGGTAGATTAGTCCCGTGAAAAAACGAACAAAACAAGGTCACATTGTAATAAACAGATGAAACACTGGATTTTGCACGTACAGTATGTGAAAAACGCCCTGTTAATTACGTTATTAAGTTAAATGTTCGTTTATAAAGTCCCAAATTAGAAAAAAAATTGAAATCAAGAGCAGTTAGAACCTTTCAAAGTAAGGTGTCGAGTTCTAAACTGCCTTCAAAAATTCGTTTGAATGCAAGAAAATTCACCGTCTACCAAGAGGTTGCGTGAACAATCAAGTTGTTTTTTATCATTGACACTAAAATTTGAATATACAATAAATACCAACCCCTCATCGCCGGCGAAAAATCATACACCTTAACGCTGCCTTTGCTGGAAAACTGCCCCATGACCATCTCCAGGAAGTAGATCGGCTTCCCGATGAGCAGCAGGACTATGATATATGGTATGAGAAAAGCGCCTCCACCGTTCTCGTACGCCGTGAAGGGAAACCTCCAGATGTTTCCCAGCCCCACTGACATGGCGATGCAGGACATGAGGAACTCGACTCCGCTGCTCCAGTTGTCGCGGGCTGGTGCCGCATCGTTGGGACCCACGTCGGCCGATTCGACATTCTACCACAAACAAGCAAATCAAGAATACTCATCACTATTTGTTTGCTTTGGTTCGATACTATAACACTTTCCTTGCTCCCCGTAAAAAGGAAAAATCCCAAACTCCATTTTGTAATATTATCATTTGTAAAATGTTAAAATCAATTTTGCTTCATTACTTAAGCAAACTTTGCGATATTAAGTCCGAAGATGCCTCTGAAAGAGGCGAAACACGTGTCACATTTAGTGGCACAATACGTGGAATAATCAAAGTTATTTTAAACATTACACTACAATGAACTTCCACAATGGTACTACCGAAACCATCGAAAATATTCCTGAAAATCTTTTGAGGAATCGCGAACCCGAACTGTGTGTGCTTCCAATGAGTAGGACCAGCCTGCCAATGAGAATGCCACTACGACACCTTTCTTTGAAAAGGTTCCTACTGCTCTTGACACTGTTGAGATATGAGCGTTTGAAGTTTCGATTGATTAAAATTCACTCGTAACAATGAATCTTCCAAATTACTTATTTTAAGTATATTTTTTCACAACTCTTGCTGAGAAATAATGATCTTAGAGATCTTATGGTGACAATCTTAGAACTTTGTCAAATAAATTATTTAAAAAAAGTGTGCAGGTGCAGTGCAACTCTGGAATTCTGCTAACTCCGTTATTGAACAATAGATAATTATTCTGAAATCATATATATGATAGAATGTGGTAAATACAAGCTTTTCTGTTCAAAAGGTCATTTTAGGCAAAAATGTTAACTAGAACCTTTTCAAAGCAAGGTAACGACTAGTTACAGCTTAAACAATTTAGACATATCCCACGTGAACGCGAGTGAGTTCGGACAAATACTATTTTGCATGAATTATAGTTGATTTTGTCGGAACTTACTCGGTTGACTTCTTTGCCTATTTCCCTTATGTTTTTTTCTCCTTATTTATGCAACGAATATTTTTTAATCTTTTTTCACATTCTAAGAACAATAAACTAATAATTTGTGATTTTTTATGTACTTTTTATACAGCTTATTGGTAGGTTTAAGTTAGCCATTTGGCAAAAGCTGGCAAACAATAAATCTTCATTACTTAGTACAATAGTAATTCTCACTCAATAATTTGTAATTTTTCGTGAATCATAAATATATATAATTAAGAACGAAAGGAAAGCAATCATTAAAAATAAATCTTTTGCGTTGTTAAAATTGTATTTTATGATAAATAAAGACAGACTTAATAAGGCGTTACAAATTCAATTTTAAACAATCCTCGGTTAGTGTGGTAATTATTTCACCAACTTTAAGACTGTTTCGAAGTTATGAGATAATTGTTAACAGCATTGTGTAGAGAATGGAGAATGTCTAATTTAGTTTCAAAAAATAATATGGAACGACCAAGTCAAGCCACGTCACAGAAAGGCAATTTGTGTACATATAATAATCGAGAAAACCACGTTTGTGTTTTATTCAAGAAATAGTTTGGATATTAAAGCCGTTGATTTTCATCAGCTGCAGTCCATGCATTGTGCTGTATCCTCAAATAAATAACAGACAATAGCTCGTCATTCAAGTTCAGTCGTAAAAAGGGGCTTCTCGTAGCCTATTGGACACGTATAAGAACGGACCGGGCAGTCTAAGGCTGCGGCCGCAGTGACAAGCGCAGCGTAAATGCCAAAGTCAAATCAGTTTGAATTTTAACAGCGCTTGCTTCGGCGTACACATTGTTTACGCGATGACACTGCGTTTCGACTGCTCAGACGGCGCCATCGTTAAAGCCATTGCGGCAACCTTTGATTATGAAGCAAGTCTCGCCACGCTTCGCCAAAATTCCCAAACGCCTATCACTGTGGCCATACCCTAACGATGCAAGATTATAATCCTGATGGTCAATGCCATAAGTTCAATCCGGCTTTATAACCAGCGTGCCCAATTCAATAAGTTTACTGTTGCACTAACTAAGGCCGGACCATAAACTATCCATGCCTAATTTCTATGTGAAATCGGGGAAGAAAGTACATTTTTGTCGCAGTTTGATTAATTAAACAAATCTACTGTAAATTAAATATCTCATAATATTGTATACACACCTCGCATCGACTACTGCCGTAATGCAATCGATTAAAATTAATTTTCCTGGCAAAAGCCGAATAACGCATCTTCAAATATCAATTTTGATTACCCTCAGTTAATTTTTTACGATTTTTTCTGGAAAATATAAGAGTTAATAAAATAATTATGAGGTTTCTATTATGTGTTATATCATGCGCAAGGACAAATTAAATTGTGACTCCATTGGTCGACCAAGTCCAAAACTTAGACCATGGAAACTTGCAAATGAATTTGTTTTGAACTATTTTTATGTTTTGTCTTTTATGTCATATATGATTTACAATCTTTGTTACATCTGACAAGTGTATGGTGCATCCACAGTCATTTCATGTGTAATCATCAAGACTAGGTGTATAAAGTGATTGACTGATAATTTGACAGATAATTCAACATGGCCGTCTACGTGTTGGAACATACTTTTATATATTACTTTAGATCAAAGGTCACCAAGCCACGGCCAAAGATTTTCATCCTAATTCTAAAAATGTAAATTCACAATTGTTTATTTGAATTCATCAATTGGTACCTATGTATAAGATATTACAACGTATGAACCTATAAAATATAATAAACATGTTATAATAGAAATTACATTTGTTCACATTATATACTAGAATATAAAAAAATATTATTCTAATTCAATTCCAACACGAATTTATTTGTCATCCGGCCCGCCAAGTTTTTAAAAATCTCAATCCGGCGCGTTTCTTAAAAAGTCTGGTGACCCCTGTTTTAGATAATACTTTTATATATTGTTTTATAAATGTACGGTTAGGTTAGGTTAGGTCGGAATTTACGCATAGAAATTCGTTTTGTTTCGAACACTGCCGCAGCGGCCATGCTGCATTATCTGTCAAATTATCAATCAACAATTCATACACCTAGTCTTGATGATTACTATTTCAAGTATTTTAGTTATATTTACAGTACAACAACAACATTTGTGTTCCGATGGTTATTTTTGGTAAAATATTCAATTGTAATTTTGGTTTGAAATTTGGGGTAGAATATTAGACTTTCAAGTATTAGACTACTACTCGACGATGGAGGTGGGTAAATAGTCAACAAATTACCTTTGTTTTTAGTGATATAGCTCCATTGCTCTCTCTGCTGTTCTTTATGAAATCCTTCTCCGGTTCAAATGCAGCATTAAGCTCACCGTAGTGCTCCTGCAATTAAAAATATATCATATAATTATTATTATTTACCATACCCGTTCCTTATGTGAAGCACACGGACTCTTAATGGAACAGATATTTCTCTATGAAGACTCTTTCTCTTTTTTTTAAAGAGAGAAGTGATGATAACTATAATTTGAGAGCTATGTCCCCTTTTAGCTGCGCGCAGCAGTTTGAAAACGTCCGCGCACTCGTTGCGGGTTGATGCGCACTCCAATACTTGATAGATTTAGTGACCCAATTCATAAATATTGCTGAAAATATCTAAACATTCACAAAATGTAGAGGTATAAATTTATAAAACATTTTAATAAATTTTCTTTTGAAATCCATATCCGCTTCAAATGTGGAGCATTTATTTTAACGCGAATTTCGCATATAATTTTACAAAGACTGAACATATTTTCTCATCTTAATTTATCATTTGATAATGCTCACGATGAGCGAAACCAGGTCTGATCTGTATAGTATCACATTTTCATGTAGTACAAAAATATGTGTGCTATTTGAAAAAAAACTATTTTTGTATCAAATTTTAAAAATTAATGTTTGAAAAAAGAGTGAAATTGTGCCGCGCGTTCGTTGGATTGGCCTGCTCATCCTTTTAAATTTCCGCGCAACTGAAATCTCGGCTTAGAGGGAGGGAACATTAGTTGAGAGTATTAGGACAGGTCCAGTGGTAAACTAATCGCTACGCCCTGCTTTTCCAATCGTAGGGGTAATTTAGAAATCGCAGTAATCACGCCTATGCTAGCGCTCCTAAATTTCAAACTGACTTGACTTCTGATTTACGCTGCGTAATCGGCCTCCCAAACGGGCATTCCCAGACATCGTTAGAAATCGATGATAAGCCAGCGATACCTTTGTCTCGTTCAAACGCCTAAGCGCTCTTTACGCTGTTGGCACCAGGCCGTACCTTTATTGTATGGCCTTCATGCTTCCCAAATAATTATCATACAGCGTGAAGAGTGTGCTGCGTTTATTTGTTTTTAATTTTAAACACCGCAGTAATCTAAAATTGTTATTTTACCTATTAAATATGCATGAATTTGTTTTTTTATCTGTTCATGACAATGGACATGTTTTCAAACACTTATCCAGTCAGTTTGTTTGCAAGGCTGTTTAATAATAATGTCGCAATTAACAACGCCAACTTTATGATAATATTTAATGTTTTTCGTGATCAAAGTGAACAATGGATGTTTCAATATCGCAGGTAATCAAAGGGTGACACATATTAATAACAATGCACGTTCATAAACATACCACCAACATGTGTACCACTGAAATGAAATAACTTAAGCGAGGTAAAAAAAAGATTAATTTTATTCCAGTTTGTGTTTTTGGATTTACAATATTATTATTTTTTTCGTCAGGTTTTCCAACGCCTGAACAGGCCACGTACAGCTGTCCATGTGAGAAGCATGAGTTTTCAAATTTTGTCCACACACTTGTGGCGATTGTCCCCGTGCTTTTGTTGATGGTCACTGCAAATGCCAGTCGCACCGGAAACTGCAAACGTTTAAAATCTGATGGCATATCTGTTGGAATCATTGGGATGCGTGGCAACAATACATCTTCTCAAAGCAAAGATTACAACCTATCTCTCAAATAATACTTTATGGGCAGCTTTGAATACAAGACGCATAAAAAAATATGTCTGTCTCCAATGCGCCAGATATTTTATATTTACACTTTGATTACGTGGGACACGGAATACGCGTCGTTTTTTTATACGTTTTGAATTCCTCTGTAGTCGATGTGTGTGTTAAATTAAAAAAAAATACATTTGTTATTGATCTTCCCTGAATTTGAATCTCATGATATTTAAACAGAATTCTTAATCGACATCACGATAATCGACTTATTTTCCTCGTCACGAAATTACAAACAGAAAATATTTTAACCTTTAAAAGACCGTCCTGATCATTTAATTTAATATTTCATACAATACTGTGATTGAGGTGGTGACTAAATAAATATTTACATGCGCTTAATTATATTATCAGGAAATTAAAACGGAAACCATTTTGTTTAAGTATGTCATACACTACTGTGATGAACACTTGCTTAGCCATACAGTAACGGGTCGTCTTAGCTGGGCGAATCTAGGCGAGGCGATCCGGCGCAGCTTTGAAAGCGGCAGAGTTTTAAAATATCAAACGGTCCTCGCCCATGCAAGT
The DNA here is from genome assembly GCA_028554975.1 of Himalopsyche kuldschensis. Taxonomy (NCBI): domain Eukaryota; kingdom Metazoa; phylum Arthropoda; class Insecta; order Trichoptera; family Rhyacophilidae; genus Himalopsyche; species Himalopsyche kuldschensis. The sequence continues at coordinate 9,330,186 of JAHFWI010000005.1, forward strand.
GTCATATGTGAGCGAAGCGATCCGGTCAGGACGGCATATGTCGCAAGTCGCCTCAAGTGCGCACTCATGGCGCACGCAAATCGCTTGAAAATATGAAACGGTCCAAGCTCACCAGAGCGTTAATTGCGTCTGGCCGAGCGATGGCACATAAGACCTTTGATCAACTACGTTTTAAATTGACTGGATTCGCCTAAATTCGCTTGCCGGTTCGCGTCGCTTACCTAAGACACGGGGTTACAATAATGAGTTGAGTCATTGAAATGATAAAAACAAATGTGTAAATTATACATTTGTAATATTTTTCTACGCATTGTAACATTATTTACTGTTTTTTGTTCAATTTTAAAATAGGATTTAACAACGGTAGGCTAATGTTACTTCGCGGTGTCATGAGGGACTTTGTAGCATGGCGTTGTCCGTACAACGCTTAAGGTTGTATCTAAGTAAACACACTGATTTAGTTTAATTAAAACGAGGAAACCATGAATGACTATTGTTCACAGAGTATATCAAAAATAAACAATAACTCAAGGCAGCGTTTGCAATAATCTGATAGAATTTCATCATCTTGTAGACATGTTAATAATAATATAGCTATTACCACCTAAATTTTTAGTGGCAAATCAATTGACCGTAATTTTACATCTAAATAAGTCTATTGGGCTACGAGACGAGATGTCAATAAGGATGTGGCATCGATAACGAATTACCACAAACAACCGCTTTCGATACATTTATCTTGCTATTACAAGTAATCAAAGTATTTGTTCTAAGTTCGTAATGAAAAGATTCATGTGGTAGACGCTTCAAAATGATTTTTTTAATCGCTTTTAAGGTGTAATGATAGATTAAATTCGTCGAAAGAGAATTTCATTTTAAGCCGGCATAACACCTACCGCTAATGAAATGCAGATGACAACTTAAATGGAGACATTTTGTTTACTTTTAAGGCTGTGTTCTCTTGTCAATACTTGGTGGAAATTCATCATATTAAAAAATAATCAAACTAATTGGTACGTATTTCACGATAAATATGTAAAGATCATTACCGATTTCACTCAGTTGTAAATGAAATATAAAAAATATTATAATTAAATAAAACAAAGCAGAATGTGTTGAATGAGCTAAACTCTCAAGGTAATACATTGATTAACCTGACAGCACGTTCTGCTGGCGTATTATATGACCGACACGAATAAATTTTTAGATTAAAATATGGAGCACATATGTATTTAGCTTTGAGTCTCGACAAAAAAATAGAAAAAGCGTCAAGAGTGAAAAGATCTTTTTAGAAAAACCGCTCTCAAATGAATGGCCAATGAGAATGGCTCGGAATGAAAGCTAGAATGGACTTCTAATAAAGCTCATCTGCCCAAAGCTTTCTACAAATGCTGCTAGTCTCTTTATTTTTTAAGAATATAGATAACAAGATAGGTCTGGATGTAAGCTAATCGCTCTCGCTACGCCCTTGGTTTTTTTTGAGGATCGGATGGATGGGAGGTAATTTTTAAGATCATAGACAACCCTAAAAATGCCTTCAAACATTGACAAGAATAAAAAGACAGTATTCCCGAAATATAAGCATTTTCAACTGATATGCTCGCAATGAGCGAGACCGGCACTGAACCTTATAAATCTAATATGGCATAAGTACAAAAAAATGTATTGATTGAGTTGGCATTTATTTGGTAGAACTCCATTATACTACGGTGACAAAAATAACAATATATTTAATTCTACAGAAATTAATAATAAAACGTGTAATAAAAATAAAAAAAACATTTTTAGTACTTTTTTCACATAAAATTTATTTGATCAGGACTGGTTTCGCTCATGGCGAGTATTGTCAACTGATAAGAAATACAATACAAAAGTTAAGTTTTTTTATAAATATCACTGTTGTATTGTATTTATTATCAGTTGACAATGCTCGTCATGAGCGAAACCGGTCCTGATCAAATAAATTTTATGTAGGATGCGCAACACAGTGGAATCAAACCTCAATGTTCTCCATGAAAAGGTTGTCTCATAAGTCTTTTCTTTTGAGGTGTTCACTTTCAATACTTGGTGGAGTGGCATTACAGTGGATCCCCGATCTTACGTTCTCGCATTATACGTTTTCCCGCGTGGTGAGTTTATTTTCTATAGTCCCGGCATTTAGTTCATATATAAAACGTTCCCGCATTTATCGTTTCCCGCATTTAACGTTTGTTTTATATGGTCCCTTGAAAAACGTAGAATCGGGGTTTCACTGTATAATAAAACTATATAACTTTTTTAGAATTCATACCCAATTAAATTTATTAGATCAGCACCGGTTTCGCAAAATATTCAATGTATGAGGGTATCGGTCTCGTTTGAATGCGACCTGATAACTAATTGAAATTAAAACATGTCTGGTTATACACATTTTTTGAAAAATTCACATTGTTAAAATAAGGACACATCAATGGAAATAAATAAGGCTTTTCTTGATGACAAATCAATCCCGCGATTCATCAAGAATTGAAAATCCTTGGGATGCCCGGTATTGGATACCCTAGTTATGATTAATGTTCTGTGATTTAAATAGCCGAAGAATCTATGGAGATTAAATAAAAGCCTGATGAAATAAATCTCATGTGGAAAAAGTACTAAAAATGTATTTTTATTTTTATAATAATGCCTTTCGACCAAGCATTGACAGTGAACACCTTAAAAGTAATAAGACATGTTTAGTACTTTTTCCACATAAAGTTTATTAGATCAGGACCGGTTTCGATAATAATAATAAAAAATTGCACACTCCGTTTCGTGTTAATATTACATCGCCTGTTACATCAGTTACAATTCGGAAATAACGAGTATGCGTGCATTTTCAATAGCTCTGCCGCCCAGCTCTACAAGCCAGCAAATCATTATTGTCATATTATTAATATGGCCGACCCCACAACTTATTGTCGAGAAGATCGAGTCAATAAATGATTCATTGCAATTTAATTGACGATCGATTCCTGCGCAGAGATTTACTATTTTTCCGAGTCGCAACAAAGATAATAAACAAATCAATGATTGTGAATCTTGACTTGCCTTGTTCCAAACACTACTGCTTTTCTCTTCAAGTATACAGTGACGTTATAAATTTAAGCGTAATTACAGTTTTTCGTCCTAAATTAAAAGTTTAAAAACATATATAATCGTCATGTGATACATAAATGGCGGTTTAAACATTAAATCTTTGTTGAATATAATATATGTTATCATTATTTAATCTATAAAGCAATAAAATGAATACATACGTTTCGTTCACTGGTATATTTTTATCAATCTAAATTATTACGTCTCATAAATCACATCCCATATCAATTTGATTTATATTAACTTTCCACGAATATGTACTTTTAGTAATTTTGTATAATTGTATGCAATGTTGCGATTAATTCCCTAAAATGATAAAAATATGTTTTCTGTCAATACGAATTTGACATGTTTCAGATGTTCTTTTGTTTTGCTTGAATTAAGTAGAATATTTTGAATATCGAATCGTGGTGTATTCTCCAACGACGAATAAAAATAAATTGAGTGTTGCCAACACAACAATTTCAAAATAAGATCACAAATTGATTCTGTGTATTAATTTCATTTCTATATTATGCATATCTGCTTGTTTATAAAATTTATATTCCTCTTAGCAGTTTTATTCTTTCAGGGGGGCCGTGACGTATATTATACGTGCCGCATTTTGGAGAGTTTCTCTAAATATATATTTTTAATTTAAATTCTAACAATGCAATCTCTGGATAAGCTTCAACAGTAAAAAAAATCTCAGAGTTCTCGCATTTCATTATTGTATATCTTACTCACGCTCGTTAGTACGCGATGTGTAAACTGACCGAACGCTTATCAGTTACTTGATCATTTGTTTGCATTACAATTTTTTGACCCACTACGATTGATGTTTATTATATAATATTAAACGTGCTTGTTTAGCATATTTTTACCAATGAATTCTATCTTTTTTAACTTCATTTAAATCTTAGGCACTGGGCTGTATCCCCGATGTGTAGGTCTGGGCTCTTAAAAGGTTTATATTTTCTTTGACCATGTCTGCCCCCAACTTAGAGTGCAAAGTTTATCTCAACATGTTTTTTCTACGAGAACTACTTGTTACTCAGTTGCTCATACTCACTTTTTTGAAGATAGTATTGATTGAATGGAAAGACGACTAGAGCAGTACTAGTGCTATGGGATCGGAAAGATGGGATGGGATTTTTAAACAACACATACACCCACTGCCTTAGAACAGAATCGATTTAACGATTGAAAAAATCGACTCAAACCTGGGTGGTCCGATACGGAAGCCAACGACGTCGACCACTGCACCACAAACCGGCAATAATTTGGTTAAATAATATCACAATATATAAGTTTTAAAAAAAAGATTCTTTAGTAAATTTCGAATACATTTTTCTGTGGCATTTAAAAGCAACAACAATGCTTCAAGACGCTTCAAGACGATACAATATGTGAACTCATGCATGTGAAGTAGAGGTCTGCACGGCCTCGAGTAAGTGCGCGGGCCCGAGCCCGGCCCGGCCTGTCAACCGGGTCGGGCTGGGTAACAAGGGTTTGAAATCCGCCCTGGGCCACGCTCGGGCCTGTGTTCACAAAAAATATTAACCTTTGACTTGATATTAAGTTATTTTAAATGTTGATTAAAATTTTGTTGAAATATTGAACAAACTGTCGGGCTCGGGTCAGGCTGGGTCGGAGATTTTCGGGCTCGGGCCGGGTATAATTTAAAATTTCGGTCCTTGCAGACCTGTACCGTACACTTGTGTATCTGAAGCTGATCCATATTCCATATGATCTTATTATAGTGAATCTTGGCACCTGATGAAGAACTGTATGTTGAACTTCATCGGATATTAGGGGTGAGGTGGCTTGAATTCACGGTCAACTCGGAGACGGCTGATATCGGGCTCGGGCCGGGTATAATTTTTAAATTTCGACCGTACAGACCTCTAATGTGAAGTAAAATGCAATGTCCATCGTTTTCCGCAGAAACACGCTATGTTGTTATTTTTACACGGTTGTTTATCCTAAAGTCGGCTTGTCTCTCTTGTGTGCATATGTTGCAACAATGAATATCACTTACTGCACAGAAAATGAATGATTTTATTACGGTACGTTTCCTTTAACAATACAAAATCTACCCATTGTAATATGTATGTGAGGCATTGCAACGTTAGCCATGTTTTCAATTTCCATACGATCATTTACAATAGATCACTACTGATATAAGACTGTATAGTGTATATGTTACAGTGAAACTGTATTCTCAGTGAAAATATATTCTTCTCTACTCATTGTCATAATATTTCCGGTAATTACTGACATATTTAAAACTTTCCCGCATTCATCGTTTCCCGCATTAATCTTTTTTTATACCATCCCTTGAAAAACGTAGAATCGGGGTTTCACTGTATGTATATGATTTATTCAAATTTGTGTATTTGTTACATTGAAACTGTATTCTCAGTGAAAATATATTCTTCTCCAAGCTGTCATTGAAATTAAATTTGACCGCCCTATCTTCAGCCCAATGTTTGTCTGCGATTTTCTTTGGTTCTCTTTTTATGAAAGGGACTACTTGCTGATTTTGTTTCATTGAAGCAAACCAAAATTTTCGGCCGGCAAATCATCGACTTAAGCCAATAATTTCAATGATCGTGACCAGTGAAATCATGTTGTCATACAAATCTATTACTTGATACATTTTCACTGAGAATACAGTTTCACTGTAACATATATATATTATGTGGTTAACATCTATAAATGAACGACTGACTTATTCACTTTTAAGGTGTTCACTGTCAATACTTGGTGGAATGGCATTATAATAATAATAAAAAAAAAAAATTGTACTTTTTCCACATAAAATTTATTATAGTACCCTCTGATATAAAGCAGTATTTTATAGCGTGTGCTACATTCTTAAGGCAAATTAAATATTCCGTTAATAAACATAAATGTGTGCATTCGAAGAATATTTATCAGTAATTGTACATCCTATACTTTTAATAAAGTAAGTCAAAAAAATCCCTAAATTGGTGCTGTAGGAGGTTTGACTGTACATACTGGGAATTTTTATTTTTATAGTGATGAACCGATCATGGGAAATGACATACTTATATTTATTTTTATTAATTCAACGGATATGTCAGAATAAATTGTGTGGTATATTTTTTCAACAAGTATTTGATTTTTTGTATTTTTTATTGCCATGAAACAAAATTAAGGAATAAAAAGACATTAGTTATAGTAATTGATGATTATTAAAAAAAAACATATATTATCATCGTATATTTCAATGTGTAAGGAAAATCTTTAAATATTAAAAAACAATTGAACACGTCGCATGACGTAATTATAATAATAATTGTTTTAATTATCATTCCACATTCCGGTAAATACGTTGTGGTAATTCATCTAACATATTTATAAAAACAATCATATCCATTAATAACGTGGAGCATACGGACTAGAGACACCAATTCGAGTATCGAATGTTCGATATTCGAGTATACTCGTCCATTTTACAAGTACTCGATTCTCGTAATTTATAATTGAAGATTAATTTCAAAATTTTATTTACTTATTTAAAACTAGATTCTCTACTCTATTTAATTCATTGTTAACTATAAAACCGGCGTCCACAGCAACAGAGAGAGTTTTTTCCTACTGCGTTAATTATAAAAATAACATTTCGATACAATGTCAAATTTGAGACGTTTAGTTCTATATTATTTTTGAAACATATGTTTTATAAATTAAAATAAATATTATTAAATATGCATATTTATTTACTATCTATTTAAATACACAAATTTGAATGAATAGTAAAAAAAAATATTCATCTGAAACTACTTGAGTATTTTAAAATTTTACTACTCGATACTCGAGTAGTTGATCTGTCGAGTCATTGGTAATTGATATTTCGAGTAATTGGAGTCTCTCATACGGACTGATAATGAGACACACGAATCCATTAGCTCATCTATCTAGCCAAGGTTTCATGGTGGGATTTTGTTTGCTATTACAATACTTGTCCTTCCTCGGCTTTAAACTTTCAATTGTTAAGTAACCCCTAACACCTCAAAGTATCATTGCAGACGTAAGAACAACGAATGTTTTCAGTAGCCAAATGCACAAAAATCGTGTTTTTATATCCGTTGTATTAATGCAACTGCAGAATTTCATTTCTTTTATTTACGGATAAATAAACGTTACATAATCAAAGCACATTTTTCATAAACCAAACTCTCCTCCTTAAAAAAAATACGACATAGGGGGCGGTAAAGAACATCAGGTAAGTATTAAACGATGTATGATCCTCGCTCGAGTCCCGTCAGAAAAAAGTTAGGTTAGGTTAAATAAATGACAGGCAGTAAAACAAACACATTTTTAAGTTTGAAAAAAGAAATCTAAATAAATAATCATAGAGAAGTATCAAAATCTTTCAACCAATGCTCTGAAGTTCGTCTGATTGAAAAAACAAATATTGTTGGATGATAATTTTGACAGATCTGTTTGCTTATATCTCTATTCTCATATTTTCATTCATTTATAAATAAGCACAACTTTAAGACATGTTGAATAATTTCAAACAGCAAAGTTGTTATTTAAAAAACAATTTCCTTACCTTCATCGCCATTTTTTGTGCTTGTTAATTCATCAATATTTAAAATTGTGATTTTCACATCAACAGCAAGTTTTCATTTGGTTTGTATCTGTTGTTCTCGGTTCTGGAACAGAAAGAAGAAGAAATTTAAACAATATTTAGGCTACTGTTTTATTTGAAGTCTTGATTGATTTGAATGTCGAGTCCTGCACGACATTGTAAAATTATTTTTTATCAATTATTAACTATCCTTATTTCAAAAACCGTATTTATTGGATTGTGTGACTTAGTAAAAGTTTGCAACATGTAATAATGTGGTATATTGTTTTTTTTTTCATTTTACCATGGTAATAAATACGCAAACCCTATGATATCAATCAATTTCTCAAATCTATTGAGGAGTTGCTGGAAGGAAAAAAATAATATATTTAGGAGTGCAATGCAAGTTAATGGAGAATATTTTTACCAAATGTCCGATAGCTTAAACATTTTTTGCAACTATCCAATACGTAATCAATACTACCGTAACCGAATACCGTAACAGTCCAGGAGTCGAATCTCCTAGAGAACATTTTTTTTCCATCGATATAATAATAACGTATGATTCAATTATTCTTTTTAGGCATGCACATCATTTTTTCCAACCAAATTGGCACCCAACTTTACGTATTTAATCCAGGGCTGTGGAGTCGGAGTCGGAGTCGTCGCGGCGTTTTGGTCGGAGTTTGAACTTTTTATTTTTGCATTTAATATGTCAAATTTGACTTTTGGCCGCATTGATAAGGTTGATTGAATGATTGAATACACATAAATAGGAAAATTTGGAAAAAAGTGACGATATTAACCTTTTTTTAGTCGGAGTCGGAGTCGTATTTTTGGTCAATATCGGAGTCGGAGTCGTGGTTTTGGTAAATGCTGGAGTCGGAGTCGGACTTTTTTAGACCGACTCCACAGCCCTGACTTAATCACCGGTTGATTTATGGTAATTAAACGAATCTACACATTTTTTTAAATATAATTATTCTAAATCTGTAGTTATATGATTAAGCATTATTTCATATACTTTCTGTCATTAGCATTCTTTGATTTTTTTTACAAATAGCCAAAATTCATTGTCAATATAAAATTGCACTTCTACTGTTTTATTTTTACACGTGTTTCGTTTGTTTGAGAAACAACTTCTATCGTTCTGCTATACAAATAACGGTAACCGGACAAATCAGAACATGACAATTCAGAACATGACGTTTCAGAACATGACAAATCAGAATATGACAATTCAGAACATGACAAATCAGAACACGACTTTTCAGAACATGACATTTCAGAACATGACATTTCAGAACAAGACTTTTCAGAACATGACATTTCAGAACATGACATTTCAGAACAAGACTTTTCAGAATATGACATTTCAGAACATGACATTTCAGAACAAGACATTTCAGAACAATCGGCCTATCTACGGACACCGTCCGAGCACGCTCGCTTTATAATATTGGGTTTTCACATACATATTTGTCTATAAACAATTTACCAATTATGAATAGGGCTGCCACAACAAGAAAATAACTGTAATTATGAGATCGCCGAAATTAAAATAAATGTTCACTAACAATTGTAGTTAGTTCGCGTGCATTTTAAAATTCATTCGTTGGGCTGGCACAAATATGTATATATATATATATTTATGTGGGATCTGGCGGTGGAGTCGGGCAAAATAACGAAGGTTTTAGTTTTATAATACGTCTTTATTTATTAACAGTCTTAACACCGGCTTATTCTGGCGGAAAAAATATCATAACAAAAAAATCTTAAGATTAAAATTTACATTTATATAATATTTTTACATGCTTCTCAAATGTCGTATCGAGATCGACTTGCACAGAATTTTTATACACATAATAATAACATTAAAAATTATTAATTATGTTGTTATTATTAATTAATAATTTTTACTGTCGATTTTTTTGTTATGATATTTTTTCCGCCAGAATAAGCCGGTGTTAAGACTGTTAATAAATAAAGATGTATTATAAAACTAAAACCTTCGTTATTTTGCCCGACTCCACCGCCAGATCCCGCATACATATATATATATATACATATTTGTGCCAGCCCAACGAATGAATTTTAAAATGCACGCGAACTAACTACAATAGTTAGTGAACATTTATTTTAATTTCGGCGATCTCATAATTACAGTTATTTTCTTGTTGTGGCAGCCCTATTCATAATTGGTAAATTGTTTATAGACAAATATGTATGTGAAAACCCAATATTATAAAGCGAGCGTGCTCGGACGGTGTCCGTAGATAGGCCGATTGTTCTGAAATGTCTTGTTCTGAAATGTCATGTTCTGAAATGTCATATTCTGAAAAGTCTTGTTCTGAAATGTCATGTTCTGAAATGTCATGTTCTGAAAAGTCTTGTTCTGAAATGTCATGTTCTGAAATGTCATGTTCTGAAAAGTCGTGTTCTGATTTGTCATGTTCTGAATTGTCATATTCTGATTTGTCATGTTCTGAAACGTCATGTTCTGAATTGTCATGTTCTGATTTGTCATGGAACCACAAATAACCTATCACTTTTTGTCTTTATTTCTCACTAGTTGGCAAAGATCGCGATGAAAAAAAAAGTAGTTCTGGAATATGGCATTCGTAAAATAAAATATGTATGTTTCACTATTGAAATATAAAGACAGTAAGATTCTCGCTCTTTTTTAAGAGATGATATGTAAAAGAGAATTTCTGCCTATAGCACTAGTGATCTCGCAAGCCATCAGTTGGCGTTCACTGGACTAAATTATTAAGCAAACAAGCAGTTAAGTGTTGACGATTTTCCTAAATAGCTTTATCTTATCACAGTCTGTCAATATGAAAATGTAATGAGGGTTCTACAGTCATAATGTTAACACTGTGATAGCACAAAGCCATGGGATTTGCATTTATAAGGTGATCATTCAAAATAACTGCCATTTGAATAGTTGATTGAAAAACACTCTGGACGCCATTTTGATTATATACACAGTGGTGTAGCAGCTCATCTTTTTCGTGTTTTGCGCACAGTGTTTTTGCTTGGTGCATACCGTAAGTTTTACAGGGCTTGTTTAATTTCTTTTGCTGATATTGGTAATCAAATAATTGTATCGATTTTTATTTTCTGTTATCAAGCATGGTCGACAATGCAAGCTTGTTATTGAGGACCACACCGTTATTGGTATTCAGAAGAGCTAGCAGACACATCATACGTTTTATGATAGAAATAGAACAAAACGTGAATACACGTTTCGGGATTCAACGCATAGTTGGTTTGCAACGTAAAAACACGGTTCCGGGATTCAACATGTTAATGCATTAGCAACACGCATTTCTTTTTCAATATGTTTTTTTTATAATGTAATTTTGTAGTGTAATTTTTGTTATGTAATTTTTATAATCCCGGTCCGTGGTGCAGTGGTCAACGTCGTCAGTGGTCGTCGTCGTCGATTCAAGGTACGGTTTGTAATTTTTACACCCGTGCAGTGGTCAACGTTATTGGCTTCGTCGTCGACCACCCGGGTTAGCGGGAGCGATTAGCTAACCAATAGTCCTGTCCTTAGTCCTCGTCGTTGGCCCTTCAATCCCTATAAATCGATTTCAAGTGAAGGCAATGGGTGTTGGTGTTGTTAAAAAATCCTTCCCACCAAAGAGCGATCTGTTGAGCTCACTAAAATGTATAATTATTCTCATTAAATGCATGGTGTTTCCGTCAATTCAAATCAATCATTTTTTTAACCATGTCCACTCCTAGCTTAGAACATATGGACTCCTCACGGAGTTCATCTCTACACATATTTCTCTACGAGACCTTTTTGTTAATCAGTTGCTTAACCACTCTTCTTCGAAGAGAGTAGGGGATGGAACAGTTACGAGGACGAGGACAGAACTAGTAGTTAGCTAATCGCTCTCGCTACGCGTCGTTCTGGGATAAGAAAGGTGCAAAGGGATATGCACCAACACAAACACCCTTGCCTTTGAACAGATTAATCGACTATAAGAGACGGCTCTTACCGGAAATCGAACCCGAGTGGTCCGGCACTCAAGCCAACAACATTGATAACTGCGCCACGTACCGGACCTCATTCAATAGTTTCATATAAGTACCAAAAATGTACTACAAAGCTAATCTTAAGATCGAACGATTGACTAGATAATCTTGAAGTACGCCACTGGAATATTGTTAGTGCAATTTTTGCTTTTTAGATATTGATAACAAGTTAATAACCTTTACGATGAACTACGACCAATAAATATTTCAGAAGAGATTATAATGTTCATATTACAATTAATATTAACCTATATCCTGAATATTTACATTTTAAAGAAATTTTATTATATCAGTTATTTATGGCTTGGTGAATCATACTTTCGTCCAATCACACTGTTATCCTAAGTAATTTGTCAATGTGCCGCTCATACAAATTTTATGTTACAGGCTTTTATGGGCTGTTTTTAAAACTGAAAAACTGTGGAGTCGGTAAAAAAAAGTCCGACTCCGACTCCGACATTGACCAAAAACACGACTCCGACTCCAACTAAAAAAAGGTTAATATCGTCACTTTTTTCCCCTAATTTTCCTATTTATGTGTATTCAATTAAATATCAACCCTATCAATGCGGCCAAAAGCCAAAATAGACATTAAATGCTAAAATAAAAAGTTGAAACTTTTCAAAATTTCCGACTCCGACTCCGGCCAAAAAGCTCCGACTCCGACTCCACAGCCCTGCTATAAATCCAACAAAACTTTTTTCACTTTTAAGATGTTCACTGTCAATACTTGGTGGAATGGCATTATAATAAAAATAATAAAAAAATTTAATACATACTTATTCCACATAAAATTTATTCGGTTTCGCTCATGGCGACCATTGTCAACTGATAAGAATAACAACGAAACAGTTATATTTATACAAAGTTTAAGTAAGAATTACAAGGTATGACAAACAATTGTTACAACCACTAAGCAAATAAATTGAAGCAAAATGCAAGAAAAATAGATTTTAATTAAAATGTTGAACACCTTTTAGCAATGCAAGCTATTACATCAAAAATCAATTAAGTATGAATAATTATTAGCAAAGTTAAAACCCAAAATAAGTGCATTTAATAAAAATAAATCTATAATGTCGTCAACCATAATAAGATGGAATTCCCGGTAATGAGTTCAATCTAACGAAAAAGTTCTGCAAAATTTTTCGTATGTTTCTTAAAGTCTGTCATCCATAATGCGACGTGGGAATTCCAGGGAATGCTCAATCCAACGAAAAAGTTCTGCGAAACTTTTCGGAGTTTTAAGTGGAGGGATTTATTACTATATCGTCATCGGAGTTTTGGCCGGATTCTGAAGAACTTTTTTTTATTGCGTATAATGTTAAATTTTCCTTTTGGCCGTATTGGTTAGTTAAAATTTAATTGAATACTCATAAATAGGAAAGGTAGTAAAACAATGTGACGAGATTAAACTCTTTTTAGCCGGAGTCGGAGTCTACGCCATGCCTTTGGTCAATATTGGAGTCTGAGTCGTGAGTCATGTTTTAGGTAAATGCTGGAGTCAGAGTTGTGTACTTTTTAACAGCCCTGAGATTTACCATTGGCAGCAGACATGGTTGAAATTATTCGTTGATTTTTAACGAGATTAAATTTTATATAAATATGCATTTGTTTAAAATACTGTGACTTTTAAAATATTTAAATTATACATCGCATATTATATATATATGACCTAGAACAGTCCAAATAACTAAAAATATACTAGCAGTGGGCTTATATTTGTCTTCAATCTGTGTTTTTTTTTACGACACAAATTTGTTTATGGTTTGCTATTATTGAATCAAATGGAAAGTTACATTCAAAATGAACGGTCGATTAATTATTCTCACATTTAAAATGGTGTATTTACTAGGTCAAATTATTGGCATTTCTCGAATTGATATAATAATCATTTTGAAGGCTGTTTATATGATGTTAAAGAAGGTGTTGTGCATGTATTGAATCGACATCAACAATTTAATCTATATATATGTTACAGTGAAACTGTATTCTCAGTGAAAATGTATTCTTCTCCAAGCTGTCATTGAAATCAAATTTGACCGCCCTATGTTTGTCTGTGTTTTATCTCTGGTTCTCATTTTATGAAAGGGACTACTTTCTGGGACCAAAATTTTAGGCCGGCAAAGCATCGACTTGGGCCAATAATTTCAATGATCGTGACCAGTGAAATCATGTTGTCATAGAAATCTATTACTTGATACATTTTCACTGAGAATACAGTTTCACTGTAACATATAAATACAGAATTCGAACCGCGAATACTATTTTCGACCAGTTTGGGGTTATGTTCATTCGGCGCGTAAATTCAGACGGGTTAAGTTGAAACAACTTTTTCAATATTCAAAAGTCTAGTCAATTAAATGGAATTAAATGAACATTTCAGACTGGCATTGACATTTCAAATCACAAACTTTATTTAATTTGATTGACAGCCCCATTCTCGCCCATTAAAATGTCCAAATTCAAGGAAAAAATCTAATTTGCTCGTCAAAGAAATGTCAAATAATACCTTCACGTAAATAAAAAACATTATATTAATAAAAGCCAGGAAAGTTCAGTAGAAGACTAATTTATTACATTTTGACTTAAATGTCTTCGCCGATAAAAAAATCAAACATATTTTCTTTCATATTCGTTTTTATGGCAACTTAATGACCGACAATGCAAAAGGGAATTACAGACCCACAGACATACATACGCCGTTTCGGTTTTATATATAAGATGATTGAAATTTGGCATACTGTTTAAGGCCCGGCGGAAAGTCTCTGCGGACCACCGGTTGGGGAACACTGCCCTAGATCGAATTAGCTTAACCAACACTAGTGTCGAATGGTCATAACATCATTCAATTATCCACGACAATCAACATGTTGACTTTCACTGAATGTTATGCCCAAATTAGTACTATTCGATAATGTCGAATATCCACACTAATGATATGATATAACGATAATATGAAGAAATGAAATCTTTATACGGCTTTGAATGGGCGACTTAATTTGTTAGATATGCATAACTTTCGAAATAAAAATTATCAGACGCTTTATAGCAAACACCGATATATCCACTCTACAATTACTATTTTCATACGCCGGACAATAATTGTTGATTTACAAAAATATTAATGAAAAAAATAATATTGACATTTAATATGAAATTAAAAATAATTTTGATTATTCCATGTATTGTGTTACTAATTATGACACGTGTTTCGCCTCTTTCAGAGGCATTTTCGAAACTACTATCGCAAAGTAATTACTTAAGCAAACTTTGCTATAGTATGTATGTTCAAAAATGAGAAACGGCGAGGCGAAATTACTTTGCGATAGTAAGTCCGACGATGTCTCTGAAGGAGGCGACACACGTGTTACAATAAGTAACACACTGCATGGAATAATCAAAGTTATTTTATATTAAAATGAACTTTCACAAAGTTACCGCCGAATCCATCGAACGAATTATGATTGTAACTGTTGAAGTTATCGGATTATGTATGTCAATAAGAGTTGTAACATCTTTTTCTCATGCTATTTGTCTGATATCGAAAATTAATTATGTGCACATATTAAACTTTTCTGTAATACGTACGTTTATGTTCCATTTTTAAAAAATGTAGACATACCAATATTTCGTTTTAGAACACTGATTATAATTGTGTGCAACTCAAAAAATCGTCCTTTATTTTTGAAACAATATTATCTTCTATTCACATAAAAGGAATAGTAACAAACAAAAACACGATTTCGCTACAAAGATAAATCTATAGAGATATCAAACATGATTTAAATTAAAATAACCACTTTTTTATTGTGTTCATCTTAGTTTGTTTTTCTATAAAAAATAAACAAAAAACATTAGCGTGGTTTTTATTTTCAAATTGAAACGCTTTAGTACTAAAATTCATAAAAAATATTGCTCTGGAATTGAATGCTTTTAAATTTTATACCCCATTTAAAATTACTATTACTTTTTTTGTCTCTCAACTCTAGGCGTTTGGCGGATTATCTTAACGGAGTTGATATCAACAAAAGTTTTTTTACGAGAACTTTTTGTTAGTCAAATTGTTTTTTTACGAGTAAAGGGATAAAGAAAGGACAGGGGAGTAATTTTATGCATCACACATCCATGCATTTTAACAGAAAATCGACTGAAAAATGTGTCAACTTCACTAGATTTAGTTGTGGAGCTAACGGGTTCCAATCCTCGTCAGTTCCACATTCTCTAAATTGGAAACAGACAGATTTATAAAATAGTAATAAATTTACTTACGGTTCAATTATAACACAAAACAAACTCAATTTAAATTTAACACATACGTTGCAATATTCACAATATAAAATAAAACGTCACAAGAATAAAAAATATAAAAAAATGATTTACTTATTCACTAGTTAGCTGTTTAAAATTGGAACAAGCTGCTAAAACGGAACGCGACTATTTTACAACTGTCAAAACTCGCGCGCTCCAGTTGTTTGATTCGCCGCGAATTGTTTCAGCAATGGACACCGCTGAGCAGTTCTCGATAGACTAACTCACAAAATAGGCGCCGTGAAATATTTAATACCTTGTCAATGTTTCATCACGCTAAGACACGGCGACAGGTAAGATAACGTAACCACACGTATGACGTAGCAGAAAATTGACAGATTATCCCAGTACTATTGTCGGAATTGGCGGGAATAACGTTCCCGTTTGCTGTCAAACTTTTATAATTTTATTGCTTATGATTCCAAATTCAAACTACCACAAGGAAGATTAATAAGGAAAATGACAAATAATAATTCACATCACAATCGTTAATTTTAATTTGAAGATTGCTCAATATATTTTGATAAAAATAATAAAAAATTTTAGTACTTATTCCACATAAAATTTATTGGATCAGAACAGTTTCCACTCATGGCTAGCATTATAAACAGTTAATAATGCTCGCCATGAACGAAACTTATTGTATCCTTCAATATTTTAATTATAATCTATTTTTCTTGTATTTTGCTTCAATTTTATTAGTTTTTTTATTAGTATTTTGCTTAGTTGTAATACCAATTGTTTCTCATTCCTTGTATTTCTTACTTAACTTTTGTATAAATATCACTGTTTTGTTGTATTTCTTATCAGTTGGCAATGCTCGCGATGAGCGAAACCGGTCTTGATCCAATAAATTTTATGTGGAATAAGTACAAAAAATGTTTTAATATTTTTATTATAATGCCATTCCACGAAGTATTGACAGTGAGCACCTTTAAAGTGATCAATATATTATGTTTTTCCTTCCAGCAACTCCTCAATAGATTTGAGAAATTGATTTCAGAGGGTTTGCATATTTTTTAGCATGATAAAACGAAATACCGAAAAATATACCACATTATGACATGTTACAAGTTAGGTAAACATTCCAATTTTTAACGTTTTTGAAATAAGGATAATTTAACCACTTTTAAAGTGTTCACTGTCAATACTTGGTGGAATGGAATTATAATAAAAATAATAACGAAATGAATGGCGAAAATTTAGCCTCCTGTTACCCCGTGTCTTAGGTAAGCGACGCGAACCGGCAAGCGAATTTAGGCGAATCCAGTCAATTTAAAACGTAGTTGATCAAAGGTCTTATGTGCCATCGCTCGACCAGACGCAATTAACGCTCTGGTGAACTTGGACCGTTTGATATTTTAAAACTCTGCCGCTTTCAAAGCGCGCCGGATCGCTTCGCCCACCTAAGATGCAGCGTTACTGGGATTTGCGACGTCCAAATAACTGGTCTAGTTTAAAAACAAAATTGACTTATTTTAATTTTGAGTGTTTTTATTCATTCATATAAAAAAATACATTTTTTTATTATTGCTTAACCACTTCAGTACCGTAAGACCACTGGTGGCCGCCGCGTACGGACGTCGCGAATAAAGTCGCAAATATTGCAAAATATATTTTAAAAATCTTCCTGTAAGAATTCTTATGATACTTTTCTTTGCATAGCTAGTGACATATATACTCCGTCTCTAGATCAGTGGTTCTCACGGAAAATTGCACTGAGGCCGCATCGCAAACATAAGTGGCCGCACCAAAGTTTTGTTTTGAGACTGTTGTGTTTGAGGTATGTCAAATTCACCTAAACATGCTTGTCAATTTACTATTCGTATTAATTGCATAAAAAAATATTTCATTTTCAGATTATTTGTTAAATATCAATATTTTCTATGAAGCAGTTGGTGGCCGCACATGAGAACCACTGCTCTAGATGAATGTCTAAAATGGTTTTTGTGTCATGACTGATGATCTTGTTGAAAAAGGGATTTTGTCGGGAAATTGATGTGATCAATGCAACCATTTTGCTTTGTACTAAAGCGGTTAAAATATATTTTTGTGTGGCCCATCAGAAACCTGCATTATTTTATTTGGCCCACAAGTAATTTCAGTTGGGCATCCCTGGTATACAATATGAGGGAACACAAAGAAAACATTTTGTTGTTGGCATGAACATAAATGAATTTTGCTGCACAAAACATTGTTTTTATTGGCATTTGGGTTTTGCCAAAAAACGCTCCAAACCACTTTCTGTCTCATTGCTTGCGTACCGCCACTAAACATTTAAAGGCATTATTAAAATATAAACATTTATTTTAGTGGTTTACCTTGCTTCATTAAAAATAATTATTTCGAAATAATTTAGATTAAAATTTCATGGTTAACACGCACAATGACCATCGTATAAAATCTACTGTGTCGCCGTAGAGTAACATTAGTCTACAGCAGAGGTTCTCAACACTATGCCCGCGGACACATATGCGCCCGCTGAGCTTTTTTAATGCGCCATCTACAAAGTATAAAACAACGAAAAAACCCAAATTGTATTTTTTTAATCTCAGAAATATTACCATATTTGATTATTTTACGAATATTTTTATATTCCAAAGTTTTTATTTGCACATTTTTTTACTTTTTTATATTTAACTGCATGTTATTTTTTATAAGTAATAATATAATGAATGAACACAATCATAAAAATATATCTTGGGATAGTTCAAGTACATCCGTGCACTTGAAATGCTTGAAGATGCCGATAGGCGAAACCCGGGTCGTTAGCGACAAAACACATGGAAAAGTACAAAATTCAAACAATTCAAACAAAAAATAACTATTTACTATGTGGCTTTGTTTTTTAAAAATTCAAATTACATCTTTTATGAACTTTACTATTCCTTGAAAAAAAATAAATTCAAGGTCCTATCTTTGATAATCATCATTTAATGATTTTAATAATGAAAATAGTACCCGCTCTCAGTGTGAAGCATATGGATTGCTAATGCAATTTATCTCAACGTTTTTCTACGAGAACTGCTTGTTATATCATGTATTTACGACAGTCAGTCTTAATAAAGATGAAAATAATACATTGTTTATTTTTCCAAACATTGCAAGATTAGTAAATTCTCTTTTTTAGCTAATCAATAAAGGTTAAACTTGAGAATAAAAAAATAATAACATTTTCCTTGTTCTTATTCCAAATGATCAGTTGATAATGCTCGCTATGAGCGAAACTGGTCTTGATCTAATTAATTTAATTTGGAATAAGTAGTAAAAATGTTTTATTATTTTTATTATGATGCCATTCCACCAAGTATTGACAGTGAATACTTTAAAAGGGCATAATATGTAAATGATTAAAACTTCAAATGTTTTTAATCCCACTGAACGACTGACAACTATTATTTAACCATGAAATATGCTCCCAACTTGGAG
This sequence comes from Himalopsyche kuldschensis, assembly GCA_028554975.1. Classification (NCBI taxonomy): domain Eukaryota; kingdom Metazoa; phylum Arthropoda; class Insecta; order Trichoptera; family Rhyacophilidae; genus Himalopsyche; species Himalopsyche kuldschensis. The sequence continues at coordinate 9,349,678 of JAHFWI010000005.1, forward strand.
CAGATGAACTCTTCAGAGAGTTTATTTCAATATGTGTTTTTCTACGAGAACTGCTTGTTACTCAGTTGTTCAACCTCTCATCTACGTAGAAAGTAGGAATGGAAGGGATACGAGGACTAGGACAGGATTAGTGGTTAGCCAATCGCTGTCACTATGCGTAGTTCTTTGGGATCGTGGGATGGGATTATTAACAAAACAAAAACCCCTGCCTTCAAACAGAATCGATTTATTACTGAAAAAATCTGCTCGTACCGGGAATCAAACCAGGGTCAGGGAAGACAACGACGTTGGCCACTGCACCTCGGACCGGGGAACATCTTAAAAGTTCATTAGTAATATAATTATTTGTTTGCTTTGTTTTGATTCTATAACCCCCCTCCTTGCTTCCCGTAAAAAGTAAAAATCCCAAACTCCATTTTGTAATTTTATCATTTTAAAACATTAGAATAAATCTTGCTTCAATACTTAAGCAAACTTTGCGATAGTAAGTCTGAAGATGCCTGTGAAAGAGGCGAAACACGTGTCACAGTTAGTAGCTCATTACGTGGAATAATCAAAGATATTTTAAATTTTATATTATCTTAAAAGTTGTTATAATTAATGTTTAAAATATAAATAAAACCTCACCCATATTTCGCTATAAATCAATTATTATAGAGATTATAAAAGTTAAGAAACAAATCTAAGATATGTATCATAAAAAAAACCAATCACCAAGTTAAGCCTTTGTTATCCGAAACAAATTCTAATTATCTGTCACATTACTGGATTTACAAAAAAAGAATTAACAGTTTACTAATCTTTTAATTATTTATTTTTATCCTAGTCCTAAATATTGTGATTTTATTGTTCGCCGAAGGTTTTCAAAGTTTATGCACGCAGTTTTTCGGTGCAAGACGTAAGGCTCAGTGCAGTGTTTCCCTAACTGTCGACATCTGTGTACCTTTTTTATAATTTTAGTAACATATACATAGCAACAGTCACAAACTAAGTATCGCAAATACTAATGACCAGATAATAACATTGGGATATCTAAAAAAAATGTAGATACATCCCTATTAAGTATTTGCGATACTACTTCAAAAATCCCGAAAATTATAAACAAACCCTTTTATTTCATTGAACTCGTTTACATCAAATTTTCGATAATTCATACTTTAATAGTGATCTACTTTTATTTTTGTATACAAACTGTTTATTACGCGTCAGTTAAAGTACATCCGTGCACTTGAAATGCCTGAAGATGCTGAAAGGCGAAACACGGGACGTTAGCGATCACACTCATGGAAAAGTACAAAATTCAAACAATTCAAATTTAAATTACATTTGTTTACATTATGTAATTATTTTAGAACATATTAATCAACATTCTAGTTTGATTCCAGCACGAATTTATTTGTCATCCGGCCCGCCAAGTTTTTTATAAATTTCAATACGTTTCAATACGACCCGTTTCTCAAAAAGTCTGGTGACCCCTGACAAATTAAATAATAAGAAGGGAGGAAGCTATAGTATTGATTTTTTTTTAGTTTTAGCAAAACGGCTTGTTGAATGGAGACCGAGAAAAATATGTTCAGAAAGCCTTAAATATATTTGACATTACAGTTTAAAAATATCTTCGTTCTTTATCCTCACTAATCTGTTTATCAGCGTGAGCTCCCACAAAAAAAAAAAAAATTCTTAATCTGTTTGCGCGTGTCGTCAAATAATAAATTAATATAAATTGATTTGAAACAGATTCTAATTGCTGCGGATAATGAGTACATCAGATTCTAATGGCTGCGGATATTGAGTACATCAGATTCTAAGCTCTGCAAGCATAAACAATAAAAGGAAAACACAAGATAACCATAGTATGGATTTGATACTAGGTATACTCTGGGAAAACCCACATTCAATGAAACCGAAAACAACAAATTCGATAACGTCGACAGTTTTGTTTACCTTGATTTTAAATGTAAGCACGTTTGAATTTTTTCCGATTTACTTATGCACTTAAATTATAGCATGGTAAAAAAAATACCAATGAATTTTACCTCTGCGAAATTATACGAAAAATAGTTGATAGCTTTTTCGGCTGATGCCCTCGTCAGGACTATGTTTAAACATCCATTAACTTATCTTTATATACTGACGTAAAAAAGCTACCCGATACATATTTTCATCTATTCTGCCTCGTAGGGTTAAGTGGGCTAAAACTCGAGCTTTTGGACACCGTACTGAAGAGTACGACGGTGGCCACTCGTCTACATGCCTAACAATCATAATAGGTTTTAAAATATTTAAAACTAAAAAAAAATATACTCACAAGACAAAAGTTTCCGGAGGGAATTAAATGCATTCATAAAATTATAAATTTTCGATTTAATGCAGTTTCTGATTATATATGTTGACTTTATTAACACACCTAATACTTTTTGGATAAAGAGAATACTTGAGTATCCTTTATAAATGATCGTATTAATTTAGAATATAGCAACACTTTTCAACCATGTGTCAAAACTGTCACTTGTGAATATTTTGCACAAAGTCCAAAGCCAGACCTTGAAACAAAATGATATTTACCCCATTCAGTTGACAAACGAATTGAATTGTTACATATTATGCTAATATTTAGTTTATTTAGATTCAAATTAATTCACAGCAGACAATATTCATAAATGTTTCGTTTGATAAACCGAGTTATCCTGTCACCGAAACTCGAACATTTTGGTATATCGGAAGTAAAAAATATTTTCCGCCCTGCTTCACTATCATACTTTGATGAAAAGCGCTGGTAAATGTTGTTTGATCTCCTATCATAGTTGTTTACAGTAAATCACATGAAATCAAGAATACTATTTTTTTTTTTTGTGTAATAATTTAACATATATCACTATTTTATAGTTACAGCTCCAGAGACATTCACAAAATGGAAAACGTTAACACTAATATATTCAAAGGTCTGCAAGATCGTTATAATGGAATAACAGTAGACTCACAGCTTGAGCCTTGTATTACAGATGCTTTTCCCGACAAACTGAAAGGTTAGAATCCAAATTTAACATTTAAACCAAAGTGACCAACCATCCTAAATTGAAAAGTGTCCCGTGACGACACACATATACCGTAAAGCATTCCACTTTCACAGGCCCATGACAAATGATATTCGCGCTGCCATTTTGGAGCGTTGCTCTGAGTGAAATATTTATGTTTTCTATTTAAAAACTAATAAATAAAGACACTTCAACCTTCGCAAATCATTTATTATTCGAGAATCACGCGTTTGATGCAGTTGAAGAAGTTGAAAAATTAAATTGTTACATAGAAACACAGACGAACATAAATTATTCTATCAAGAAATATTAGAATTAAATAGGGCTAAGCTTAATATTTTGCCAATTTTAAATAAACAACTCGATCTTCCAAACTCACCATTGTTATACCCCTTTAAATAAATATCAAATATAAACTTAAACACATCAAAAATCAATCAATTCAATAATAATAGGCCGGATAAAAGCCACGAATTATTTATCGACATTTCCATATTTGGTAATTAGTATTTGTGATACTACATTCAAAATACCTCATTGTAACTTTATATAGATTACGTTAATAACAATTAATAAAGTTAGTGATCTACTTTTATTTTTGTATATATACAATATAAACTGTTTACTACGTGTCTGTTTAAGTAGATCCGTGCTCTTGAAATGCATGAAGTTGCCGATAGGCGAAACCCAGGTTCTTAGCGACAAAACTCAAACGACTTGTTAGAATCAAGCATTTTTGTGTATCGTACACGCGCTCGGCGTGTGTTGACAGTCCACGAATATAATGTTGGTCACTGCATGATTTTTCCCTTTGATTAAAATGAATTCTTCTTATTGATTTCTAGAATCGCTTGAAACGTGGACATCCTCTGAGAAAAGAGGCATTTGGTTCAAAGTTGATGTGAAAGATTCTGAATGGGTTCCAGTATTGTCCAAGGTAATTAATATTCTCAAATTTTTTACCTTACCTTACTTAGTTATTGTTTGCCTGCACCAATATAGTTCAATTAAAGTGTCGTACATGAAGAAAATAGATCTCAAATATCCTTTTTATAATTGCCTAATTTTATATTAAAAAATATAGTTTAAAATTAGTATTTTAGAATAGATGAGAAGATATACTGTGGACCTCTTCTATGCCAGTATATATAACTAAGTTAATGTATGTTTATGTATAATTTTTATGACGGCGTAAGTGGGACTTGCTTTCAGCTATATATTACATAATTTTCGTAGATCTAAAATACTGTGCAATATTTCACCATGCCAAAACTATTACCCTGATTTGTGTCACGGCTCAGAAAGATTAATTTACCTTTATCTACCGTAAAATAAGAGACGATGCCAATATTATGTTTTTACTTTTTTCAGAATGGATTTAACTTTCACCATGCCCGTGAGGGTTTCGTGATGATGTACAAATGGTTACCGGATGAGCAATGCAATGTGCCGCCATACGCGCACACCAACTTGGGTGTCGGTGCCGTTGTCATAAATACATCCAATCAAATTCTCGTTGTATGCGAGAAATATTTTGAAATGCCCCACTGGAAACTCCCTGGAGGATATGTGGAACGAGGTATATTTTAAATATAATATTTATTTTGTCTATACCTTGGCATAGATAATAATCTTTTTTTAACCTCTGTGAGTCAAAAATGGACTATTTACCTATTGGATGTCAGACCATTTTGGAATGTGCCTGAAAAAATGGTCTAATAGTTAAATTTATTTTTTTACGGTTTTAAAAGACAATTTTTTTGTTATAAAAAAATATACACAGAAAAATAGCAATAAAGGTGCATGTTTATTATCAAGTAGCGACATTCAATGAATATATTTCTGTTTGCTAAATTTAATATAAATTGAAAGCTATCTAAATTTACTACTTGTACAACGTTCTTTATTTATAAATAATAAATAAAAGTTGATTTTAAGTAATTATCGTTTTTGTATAGGCACCTAATGTTTTTTATGGCACCAGTCTTTTAGTCATTGAAACGTATCCCTCATGCAAAAAGAGGATCGGATGTATAGTGTAATTAGTAACTGTTTTATATAGGTTGCAAAAACATTGAAATGTGGATAAAAACAAATGCCATTAAAATTTATTAAAAAAACTGAGGGCAGTGCCCCTTTGGATTAAAAGGGTTAAAGGCTTAATTCATTTAATTTTGTTTTCTTTGACTATTCAGGCGAAGACATCATTGATGCAGCTATCAGAGAGGTGAAAGAAGAGACAGGCATCGACAGTGAATTTTATTCAGTTATTTCTTTCCGACACGCTCACAACATGATGTTCGGTAATTCTGACGTTTACATGGTTGTAAACCTGATACCGACATCGCTGGAGATCAAGCAGTGCGAGAGGGAACTCAAGGGATGCCAGTGGATGGACATCGATGAGTATTTAAACCATCCCAACGTCCACGTCCTCAACAGGAGCCTGGTCGAAAAGACTCTTGAGTACAAACGAAAGAATTTGAAGATCGGCGGAGTTAAGGATAACCATAAAATGATCACCATGCAGAAAGAGTTCACTATTTTCACAATGTCCGATGCATGATTAACAAGCAATAAATGCTCAAATTTATAATAGGTAAAATTATCAACAATGTTTTTTTTTAATCCATGTTGACTGCTTGTAAATCAGTCACTTAAACTCTCTTTTGTTCAATGAGAGTACAGATGGAAAGGCTAAGACAGGACTAGTGATTAGCTGGTCGCTCTTGTTATGCCACACTTATAGGATCGGATGGGTCAGAAAAGTTAAAGAAAGTCATTTTTTTCAGTCATGGGTCACCTTTAAGATGTTCACTGTCAATACTTGGTTGAATGGCATTATAATAAAAATAATAACACATTTTTAGTACTTATTCCATATATAATTTATAGGACCGGTTTCGCTCCTGGCGAGCATTTAGAAATAGTAGTAAAATAAAAAGTATTTTCTGATACTCCAGTCCAAATGGCCAAAATCTGACATAGTCATTTCTATCATTAAGACCCAGATTTTAATCCAACATGTCTCAAACCTGAGATCTGTCAGTCATCATTGTCATTACTGTTATTGAAATATCTTTAACTACTTTTGATCTCTGATCAATAATGCAAATATTAGTCGATTACCAGTGAAATCACCTTCACCCTTAATTTTTTAGCTTATCCAATTGTTTGTAATAAATTGTTAAATACACGTATAGTCTCAAAGATGTTTCTCAAAGAAAGAAAAAACATGTCGCACTTAATTTAAAAAAAAAGTGGAATGGAAATAAGTTTATCAAACATAACATTTATAACAAAATACACAATCTTCCATGATTGGCTGTTTTGATATTGGCTTACTCTTGAGTTATAAGTACCCACAGCAATAAATAGTTATGTAAAGAATTCAAACTGTATATAAGGAAAGTGAGAAGCCAAATTTTGTAAATAATTCACATAAACTTAAAATAGATAACTAATTTTGTACAGAGTACTAAATATAAAACAAATGTGTTCATTCAAACATCAAACTAAGTAATAGTTAAACAATTCATATATTTTATTTTATACAATGTCAACCATTATTGGAAATAAGATTGTTCTAGTTCTTCTGATAGAAAAACTTCTCGATATCTTATCTAGTCTAGTATCTGCGTTTTCTAGATTCTATAAGCGTTTCTGAAAAATACCTCGCTAGAATTTAAGGATATTTTTTCTAGATTAAAGCAATATTTTATGATGATTACGGGTTGTTTGGTGGAAACTTTTATTTTTGCCGTATACATGTTACAGTGGAACTGTATTCTCAGTGAAAATATGTTCTTCTCCAAGCTGTAATTGAAATTAAATTTGACCGCCCTATCTTCAGCCCTATGTTTGTCTGTATTTTACTTTGGTTCTCTTTTTATGGAAGTACTTGCTTATTTTGTTTCATTGAAGCAAACCAAAATTTTAGGCCAGCAAATCATCGACTTGGGCCAATAATTTCAATGATTGTGACCAGTGAAATCATGTTGTCATACAAATCTATTACTTGATACATTTTCACTGTAACATAAATATAATATATAATCTTTTGAAGACAGTGTTGTGATGGGAGATTAAATCAAATATTGATACATATTTTTTGGTTATTATTTATATGTATATATATTATTCTTTTCACATTTAAATATCATTTTCCGTCATTATGTTGTCACAAACTTTAAAACTTTAATTGAGAACTAGATAATATATAAAATATTCCCTATTTAAATGTCGATTTTTTATCAAATATATTTGGATACTCATCAACCAATTTGTGTAGAACATTCCATGTCTTGTCTCCAAGCCTTACCAATCTTCTGATGTGTCTAGGCACTGCTGAATTGGACTGGTCGAATTTCGACAGCTAAATAGTTTCAGTAGGATTTGCTTCCATTTCTGCAGTCAAGATTTTCGCCTATCTTTCCTGTTCTCCCACATTCAAGACTATTTTTGTATATCATATTTTTTTAACCATCTTTGGCTTTTAAAGACCTCTAACTAATCAGCTACCACATCACAAATGTTTAAAACAGATTTTTCTTTGGGACCCAATTTTTTTTTAAATAGAATGTGGAGCGAAGATGTGTACCAAGACAGATATAACAAAAGATGTACTCTTACTGACTGTTCCAAATGAAATTTAAGAAAAAACGACATTCATGTATGGAATACACTTATATTTTATCTGCATTCCGTGCATATTATAAATAACTTTAATCTTTTCAGTGTTATCATGTTAACTCATATATTAGGTAATCCCGGAATAAATGTCGTTTTTTTAATATGCATCTTTGACTCAGTGTGTTTGGGTCTATTGCCTAGTAAAGATGTGTGTTATTGTTTTTCTCTTCTCTGTGATTCTTTACCTGTCTATTAAACAAAAAAAAACAATTCTACCCCATCTACAAAAAATGGCAGACGTGTCATTCGGAAACACATTTAAGAAGCTGTATGCTGTTTTTGTTCCATTCAAAAAAAAACTGCAACAGAAGCAACGGAATCAATTTGTGAGATTTACGGTGATATACTAGACGTAAGGAAGTGCCAACGATGGTTCAGAAAATTTCGCTCGGACAATCTCGATTTGAAAGATGAGCCTCGAAGTGGACAGCGCAGTCAAGTGGATGAAGCAGCCCTGAAGGTGGAAATTGAAGCAGATCCGACGATGACCATCGATCAATTATCCAAGAAGGTCGGGACATCACGATCGAATACTCATCGCTATCTAGAGAAACTGGGGAATGTTCAAAAAGAAGGCATTTGGGTTCCTCACGCGCTAAGCAAAAGCCCTCAGAAAGCCCTATTGTGTGTGTGGTTGGATTCGAAAGGCGTGATTTATTATGAAGTGTTAAAACAAGGACAAAATGTTACTGCAGCTCTATTGTGATCAGATGGACAAATTAAAGACAAAGTTACAAGAAATTAGACCCACTCTTATGAATAGAAGAATGTTATTCTTCAACATGACAATGCCAGTCCGCACGTTGCAGATATTACAGGAAAACAAATCCAGGACCTTGGTTTTATTGCATCCGCCCTATTCACCGGACTTGGCACCAAGTGACTATTACTTGTTTCGTTCTTTAGAAACGCAATTAAGGAACAAAAAATTCAACAATATTGAAGCACTAAAATCAGGTCTCTCGGAGTTATTCGAATCTAAACCAAAGACCTTTTATGACAAAGGAATTTTAGATCTTGAAAATAGATGGCAAAGAGTCATAGACAACACTGGTAATTACGTAGTTTAAAAAAAATAATAAATAAATTAAAAAATCAAATTTAAGTTTTACTGTAAAAAACGACATTAATTCCGGGATTACCTAATATTTTATTTTATGCTGAAAACAAAACATTTACAAAATAAAAATATGTTGTTTTATTTTGATAGAATGAGTCCTTATTACACACTCCATATTTCTATCCTACCATTTCTTCGATACGTCTCAACACTCAAGGTTTTCATATTAAAATAGAAACTGTCCATATATTATGTGATAGATATTAGGAGTTAGTAATCATTACGTATTGATTTTAATGAATATAATGGCTACTGTAGCAACATCTCTTTTAAGTTTAGTCAATTATTACCTGTTTCAAATCATTAGTGATGGCAGGATCTCCTTTGGAACGAGTGTTCACATTCTTTGCTTACCAACACATCCTTATAAATATCTGATGTAATGTTAGTCTATGTCATATGGTAAGAATAATTTATGTAGAATTAAATTACATTGTTATTTTTCTTACCGTATTATAATTTCTAGAGTTCTACCAAGTAAATGCCTACTCAATCAGTAAATAGTCTATGTCATTCGTTAGTACGTAAGATTATCATATTGAAAAATCAATTTATACAAACGTCTGTACTAGTATTTGAACCAATGAGATCCACACAGATTCGGCACAGTCTGATACTGGTTTAGACTGACGGTTCTTGTAAGAGATTCAAGACTCCAAATTACACGTCCCGACTTTAGTGTAAATGGGGGTTTTACTGTAGAACTAAGTATGAATGTTTTAAAATGGATTCTTTGAAATGACAAGGTAAATAAAAGAGTTAATTGAAATTATTCATTATATTTATTAAATGTGAAAAAATTTACAAAATGAGCTTTTATATTTCTAAAACAATAACTTCATAATGTAAATAATTTTGTACATAATATTAGGAGCATTATGGCAATGTGTAACAATTATAAAGATCGGAAGTTCTCTGCAAAACAGAATGAGTATTTTATTCCAAGGTGGAAAATAGTCATGTCTTTAATTCCGCAATAAATTCTTCCAGGACTATATTTTTCAATTTCAGGACTTTTCCTAGAAAATTTAAGGCTTTCTTTCGGATATATCTGATTAAGAAAGCTCATAATAAATGTACAAATTCTTGGTCACTGCAATACCGTGAAGATACTAATGATAAGAATGTTTGTGAGTCAATAAACATTTGCGATCATCAGCTTGTGTGGTTCTATTCAAATACAATTAATTTTCTTATAATTCCACCTTTACCAGTGTTTCTAAACCTTATTGAAACTATCGCCCCGAAAATAAAACACAATAAAATTATTCCCAAGTAAAAATGTTATAACTAAAATGAAGCGATTTTAATGCAGAATAACTCGGATACACAATCGAAAAGAAGTGAACGCACCCGTCTTGCAGGATTGACAGAGATGACTGATTACATGACTAATGTGTAACGATTCAATCGCCCACTCAGATTTCAGCAGTGTTCCTAAAATGTGAAAAATATAAAAACACCCACATGCCACCCCCAAACGGTATCCATGTCCACCTTAAAAGTCACTGACCTATACTATCACCCATGAATACATATATGGTGCTGGCAGGAATATTCTAAAATTGGTTGGTGAAATAACGGCTGCATATATTTGGCGATGAGATTATGCATTGTAAAATTCTTTTTAAACTGTCAAAAAGTAAAAAATGGATTTGTGTAGTATAGTAGCAATAGTCCGGAAACAACTCTATAATCCTGGACTTGTAATTTTATTCTCAAAGTTACCAAAGAGAAAAATACAGTGGTACCTCGAGATATGAGTTCCTTAACCTTGCTTGTATGTCAAAGCAATTTTTCCTATTGAAATGCCATCCGTTAATCCGTTCCAGCCCCAGTTGTAGAGCGCCATCTATGTCTTATGTATGGGATTTGTCGGTTGTGCGAAAGAGATTGAGCGAAGTATGTTTATTATAGTAGGTCCATTAGGTTTGACAGTCGAAGTAGAATCCAATACCAACACAGATATACATGAACGGATTTGCCACCAATACATTCATATGCACCCCTTCCACACATACGCATACACACAGATACCCGGCCGTTCCTCGTATCTCAAATGTTGCTTGTATTTCAAAGCTAAACTTCGGCCGCTTGACGGCTGTATCTCGTATGTTAGGGCACTTGTATTTCGAAGTACCACTGTACTATTGTAAAATATGGTTGTCTACTGCAATATACAGTAGAACCTCAATTATCTGGACCTCGATTATCAGGATTTTCGATTATCCGGATTTGTCAGAATAAACAAAAATATTACAAATTTGCTGATATGCACGTGGCGAATTGCGTCCACTGTTTACGTACGTAATTGATAATTGATTTTTTCAATAAAAAATTATTTATTATTAAAGCTATGTATCAATCTAAAGAAATAAAAATGATTTATACTGAATATACTGTCAATTATGATTTTTTAGATTATCCGGATTTGTCCTTATCCAGACTATCTTCATCCCCAATTAATCCGGATAATCGAGGTTCTACTGTACTGCAAGATTCTAATACGAACTAGAAAAGTAGAAAAAAGCATTTGAGTGTGAATATTAATTAAAATTATTAATTATAGAAAATACCATAATAAAACAATTTATTTGCCGTTACTTGTCATATTTCTTTTAAAAAATAACAAAATCAAAAGGTATAAACTGTATCCAGAGATTCTGCCACTGTGAGGAATCAACTCAGTCGAGTTCCAAGGACTGAATGGAATCATCTACTGGCCTCGAAGGCACCTCATCATCACCGGACGGTTCTTCGTTGTCATTCAGAAGCGACTGAATGATGTTATCGTACAGGCCTGTGAGCCTGTTGCGGGCTGGAGGCTCCTTTCCAAAGAACATGTAGCCTAACTTGGTCATATAATTTGCGTAGGATGGGTCTCTGGAAATGCTCGAGCTGTATTTAGCTGCAAGTCCGTTGTATATTTCAACGTCCTTTCTGAAATATCAAACAAAAAAAATCACAACAGGTGTTTAATTTTGAAAATGTTTAATTTGTTCCAGCCTAAGAAAAGTTGCCCATGCCTGCTTTATATGATTCACGGCTTTCATAGATATATAACAGCTAGTCTTTAATGCATGAATCGAGCACATCGAGATGAGCTGTTTCTCAGATCAATTGATTCGAGTATTATAACTGCGTGACGAAAATAAAAAAATAATTTTATTGGATTCTCCGTGAGTCGATTTTTTCTCACTCGCCTGATTGTAACTGGGGCTGTGGAGTCGGGGTTTTTTGGCCCGAGTCGGAGTAGGAAATTTTGAAAAGATTGAGCTTTTTATTTTTATATATAATATGTAAAATTTAGCTATTGGCAGGATTACTTGGTTGATATGTAATTTAATACACATAAATATTAAAGGTAGAAAAAAAACTTTGACCTTTTTTTTACCGACTCCATAGCCCTGATTACAACACTTTCCGGGTAGCTAGTATAATATGAAAATAACTTACGATTCTATACTCTGTATCAAAAACCATAGTAAATTCAGAAGTGGCGTAGAATATGGTGGCTCCTTTTTATTTAACTTTGGATGAAGACTCGTGTATTGCATGAAAGTTTCTTTGGCATGGGAGACTTTCTTCAAGCTCAGCAATTGAAACACCGCCTGCGCAATGAACATATCCATGTCATCCTCAGGACCCTTCGCCGCGTGGAATTCAATCAGCATGTTTGCCAACGCCTTACTGTCCGTCGAATAGAAAAAGTGCAGCCTGGCGCATATGTAATTTTTTTGAGTCCAATATATGTGAGCGATTTTCTGAAAATAAAACATTTTAAATCAAGCAATCAAAGACAATAATGCACGGGTTCCCAACCCATGGGTCGCGACCCCCGATGAGGTCGCGGCGGGTTTCCTGAGGGGTCACCAACTTATACAGTTAACTAGAAAAAAATCTACTTTATGAAAAATGCCTCTTTCAATTTTACCTTGGGGGTCGCGGGTCAAATGGCTTTCATTAAAAGGGGTCGCCATTCGAATAAGGTTGGGAGCCTATGCAATAATGATTCAAGGTAATGAAAGATATGAAAGGCATATTAAGAAATCATGGCAGATATGCCTCTACATTTTCTCTGCAATAATTTTAATCTGGCATACAGTAATATTTTTTAAAAAATTTTAATTTATAAAAAAACAAATATTTGGCATTGAGGCTAAAATATTTGGTATTTTGCCTCTTTGTGAAAGTCATACGAGATTAACTCAATGATAAATAATGAATCAGTCGTGAACAACCCAACGATAAATTACATACACCCACTCCAAGGTATCTTTTTCATATAAAATTTAAAATAACTTTGATTATTCCACATATTGTGTGACTAATTGTGGCACGTGTTTCGCCTCTATCAGAGGCAACTTCAGACTTACGATCGCAAAGTTTGCTTAAGTAATAAAGCAAGTCTCTTTTTCAATTGCAAAAATCTGACCTTGCCGGGAATTGAGCCTGGGCCCACCTGATTGCTAGGACAAAGCTCTCGCCACTAGATCACAGTGACTTATATGTTTGTGTATTAACTGGTGGTGCATTAGAGCAAATGTCCTCCTAATGGGGTATGGCAACATATTTATTTTTCTGTGAGAACTGATTATCGCTCAACTTCTGTTTACTTAAATGAGAGAAGGGAAATAAAGGATACGCAGCTAGGACAGGCCTAATGGTATGCTAGTCGCATGAAAAGAGATTAAAGACAAGACAAAGGACCCATGCTTTTGAATAGAATTGATAAATCGACTGAAAAAAAAATGATTTTCGTACTGGGACTCAAACCCATGACTGCCGTCACCAGGAAGCCAACAACATTGACTACTGCATCATGGACCCAACGAGTTTATTAAGCTAATTATTAATCTTATTTTTTGGATAAATTTGCTTTACAAGTATCTCCTTTATTGCACAAGAGTAACCAAATGTCAGTAAAACAATGCAGTGTTACAAACATTTAATTATCAATCAAGTAAATAGAAAAGAATAAATTTAAGTACAAAAAGCCTCCAAAATAAGCAATAAACAATAAGAGTATGAAATATGGCGAGAAGTTTGAGTACAAATATTATTTTTTCATGTCAATTATCAGTTTCTTTGATTCTAATGTATGGTTATTTTGGTATTCTCCTATTGGCAAATAATGTTCCGAAAGAACTGCATTGTTATTTTTCTACTACCATGCCAACAACTCCTTGATTACCTCGGGCCATATTGACAAATTAAATTTTAAAAAAAGTTAATATTGAGTTAAGATTTTTGAATATCAAGTAAAACGTTCAGACTTACGTGGTGAAATGAGGGATCTCCTATTGAATTACTTCCCATAGACCATCTTGTGGCGTTTGTTAAATATGTATCTCTCTCTGGAATTGTGGGATTCATCAACGAAAACAGCTTTGTTACTCTACCGATTGTCTCCTCGGTGACTTCCGATTTTGACTTAACTAGCACATCAACCATTAAAGTTCCTAAATCAGCACCACTCTCTTGCTGCTGGTGTTCCAGCATCATGTGGGACCCTTTTTCTAACATGTCAATCAATTCCTTATGTTTATTTTGAACCAGTAATCTGAAAAATAGAATGACAATGTGAAAAATCATAGAGTTTGTTACCACCACCTATAAATGAAAACAAAATTTTGAGTTTTACCTAGAATAAAGGGTCCTGTATATTTGATGGGCTTCATAATAATTTCCTGAAGTGACGGAAGCCTCTAATTTTCCAAGAATTCTTGTTATTCCTCTATCACTTGCCACCACCATTTTTGAGTTTTTTATGCAAGTGATGTTGTTAGTGGTGAGAGAATAGTAACTGATAGTAACTGTTCGTTACTCGTAGTCGTTATTAATCTTCATCAAAAAAAAATTACAATTTAGTGCATTTAAGTATTTCTTTATTGAGATATTTCTTTTTTAAAAAATAATTTTAATTTTTAAAATTTAATTTAAAGACGTTGTCTTCGAAATAATAATATTCTTACTTTCATTTTTGAAATCTAATTAGTTTGGTAGTGTATCTTTATGAAGATATATATTTATATATAAATAGTATCGAAGCTGGTACCGAATTTAGAGAAAGATTATTAAGCTTATAAAAGATTTTTAAAATATGTAAGCATTTGAAAGTATGTATTGTCATATTCAAAATATTTATTTTCAATACATATACAAAAGCTATATCCTATGAAAAAAATATGTCCAAATGTGAAGTGTAACAGTTCACCATACTTGTGTTGTGCTATTTTTAGGATTGGATGGAGAGAAGGGAATTTTTTAAGCATAGCAATCATTAAATCTCATTAAAATTGAAATTTATGAAACTGGCTGGACTGGGAATCGAGCCCGTGGGCATTGCAACTGAAACGTTGACATTAATTTGACAACAAATATTGCCAAAAAGAAATAGTTACAAATCGATTTATCACACCAGGCGTATAGCTTAGTGGTCAAGGTCATTGACTTGAATCTTAGTACGACAATTTTAATTAATTGATTATTTATTGAATGAATGTGTTGGAATGTAAAGATAGCTAAATATCCTCCCATTCGATTTTTAATTCAGGGTAATGCGAAAGACTTATTTTTGGAAATTGTAGTTCCATCTTTCGCCAGGAGAAGTTGGATGAAACATTTCCTGTAGAACAGCTTCAGCCGAGAAAAACTACATTTTTTTAACATGTCCGTTCCCAACATGGAATATATGGACTCTTCACGGAGCTTATCTCAACATATATTTTTTTCCGACGAGAACTGATCGAATGGGACTAGTAATTAGCTAATCTTTCTCGTGCCGCTTTTTTGGGATCGTAAAGGTGGGAAGGGATTTTCAACAACACAAACACCCATTTCCTTCAAACAGAATCGATCTGTTGACTGAAAAAATCTACTCCTACCAGGGACTTGAACCCGGGTGGTCCGTCACGGAAGCCAGTGACGTTGACCACTGCACCATGGACTGGGCAAACTAATCCAGACAACATACTATCACACAGGACTTAGAGGTTAAAAAGAATCCCTTACTTAGGGTAAATTTGTATGAATAATTAAGTTGTTCCAAAGCATGATGATATACTCAAGATTTGATGACATTCTAGAAGTACCTAATTTCATTATTATAAATATCTGAAAATTATGTTTGCCCATATTCATGTACATCAGTGATTCATAACCTTTTTGGGACAAGGGCCAGATAATCAATTCTCAGATAGTTCGAGGCCGCATGAGTAAAAAGTAAATTTTATATGGTTCCTGCATCATCCAAAATAAGTTATAAAGAAAAAAAAAGGATTGATATTTGTCATATTGGGCCGCAGGTTATGCATCGCTGATGTACAGACATGTAATATCTTTCTTTCTGATAATTTAGGCATTGATAAGATTCCGAACCAGACAAACAATTACCGATATTGACAGTATCGGAAATGCACTTTTATATGCCAATTAGTGACCATTACTTGATATTGGCAATATAGCTTACTAAAAAATGATAGAACAATCCAGATATCATGAGGAAAAAATTATTATTTGCAAGACTATATTATATCTGTTTGCCGTTATGCAACATACTTACCTATTACCCATGTCCAGTAGAGACCAAATATTGATTCTTATAACTTTCAAAGGCGATTTCTTTTATGTGGGCACTCACTATTGACATGTTCCTATTATACTCACCGTTTTCTTCCAACGAGCCTTGTAGATGCTGCCCACCTCAACTCGAGCATAGCAAGTTTTTTCAAAACTTTAATCCATGTGTAGAGCTTAGTGAGATTAGTGTATAAAAAGTGTCATTTGTTTACTAAATAAAAGAAGTAATCTCAGCCAAAATATTTATTGTTGAAATAAGCAGGAATGAATATATATATTTTAGAATATTTTTAAATTCCAAAGAAGCTTGAAGCTATTGGTTATATATTTTTCTAACAAATAATATAGATGGAATCGACAATTTTAAGAAATTTCAGCCGCCGCGAAGACGCAGAACCAAATGAAGAGTGGACTCTTTCTGGATGTTGTAATCAGACAAGGTGCGGCCATCTTCCAACTGTTTGCCAGCAAAGATAAGACGCTGTTGATCTGGAGGGATTCCTTCCTTATCTTGAATCTTGGCCTTAACATTTTCAATGGTGTCTGAAGGTTCTACTTCTAAAGTAATAGTCTTGCCTGTGAGGGTCTTGACGAAAATCTGCATACCTCCGCGAAGGCGAAGCACGAGATGAAGGGTGGATTCTTTTTGAATATTGTAGTCTGAGAGGGTACGTCCATCTTCCAACTGCTTTCCAGCAAAGATAAGTCGCTGTTGGTCTGGGGGGATACCTTCTTTATCTTGAATTTTAGCCTTAACATTTTCAATGGAATCTGATGGCTCAACTTCTAAGGTGATGGTCTTGCCTGTCAAGGTCTTGACAAAAATCTGCATACCTCCACGAAGGCGGAGAACAAGATGGAGGGTTGATTCTTTCTGTATATTGTAGTCTGAGAGAGTGCGCCCATCTTCCAATTGCTTACCAGCAAAGATAAGTCGTTGCTGATCTGGAGGAATACCTTCTTTATCTTGAATTTTAGCTTTCACATTTTCAATGGAATCTGATGGTTCAACTTCTAGTGTGATGGTCTTGCCAGTCAAGGTCTTGACAAAAGATCTGCATACCTCCTCGCAGACGAAGTACAAGATGAAGGGTAGATTCTTTCTGAATATTGTAGTCTGAAAGGGTGCGACCATCTTCAAGCTGCTTGCCAGCAAAGATCAATCGCTGTTGATCTGGGAGGAATACCTTCTTTATCTTGAATTTTAGCTTTCACATTTTCAATCGTGTCTGATGGCTCAACTTCTAAGGTGATAGTCTTGCCAGTCAAGGTCTTGACAAAAATCTGCATACCTCCACGGAGGCGAAGTACAAGATGGAGGGTTGATTCTTTCTGAATGTTGTAGTCTGAGAGTGTTCGCCCATCTTCCAATTGCTTACCAGCAAAGATAAGTCGTTGCTGGTCTGGAGGGAATACCTTCTTTATCTTGAATTTTAGCTTTCACATTTTCAATGGAATCTGATGGTTCAACTTCCAGGGTGATGGTCTTGCCTGTCAAGGTCTTGACAAAAATCTGCATACCTCCACCAAGACGAAGAACAAGATGAAGGGTCTGAGAGATTCTTTTGCTTGAATGTTGTAATCTGATGGTTCAACTTCCATCTTCGGTCAACTGACAAAAATCTTTCCAGCGAAGATGAGTCGCTGTTGGTCTGGGGGGATACCTTCTTTATCTTGAATTTTAGCCTTAACATTTTCAATGGAATCTGAAGGTTCAACTTCCAGGGTGATGGTTTTACCTGTCAAGGTTTTCACAAAAATCTGCATACCACCTCGCAGGCGGAGTACAAGATGGAGGGTAGATTCTTTCTGGATATTGTAGTCGGAAAGGGTGCGACCATCTTCAAGCTGCTTGCCAGCAAAGATCAATCGCTGTTGATCTGGAGGAATACCTTCCTTGTCTTGAATCTTAGCTTTCACATTTTCAATGGAATCTGAGGGCTCAACTTCTAAGGTGATGGTCTTGCCAGTCAAAGTCTTGACAAAAATCTGCATACCTCCACGCAGACGAAGTACAAGATGAAGGGTGGATTCTTTCTGGATGTTGTAGTCAGAAAGGGTGCGTCCATCTTCCAGCTGTTTACCAGCGAAGATCAAACGTTGCTGGTCTGGGGGAATTCCTTCCTTGTCTTGAATCTTGGCTTTTACATTTTCAATCGAGTCTGAAGGCTCTACTTCTAATGTTATTGTTTTGCCGGTTAAAGTTTTGACGAAAATCTGCATACCTCCACGCAGACGAAGTACAAGATGAAGGGTGGATTCCTTTTGAATATTGTAGTCTGAAAGGGTGCGCCCATCTTCCAGCTGCTTACCCGGCAAAGATAAGTCGCTGTTGATCTGGGGGGATACCTTCCTTATCCTGGATTTTGGCTTTAACATTCTCAATCGTGTCTGAGGGTTCCACTTCCAAGGTAATTGTCTTCCCAGTCAAGGTCTTGACAAAAATTTGCATACCACCCCTCAGACGCAACACCAAATGCAAAGTAGATTCCTTCTGAATATTGTAATCAGAAAGGGTGCGTCCATCTTCTAGCTGTTTGCCAGCGAAGATCAAACGTTGCTGGTCTGGGGGGATGCCTTCCTTATCTTGAATCTTGGCTTTCACATTTTCAATTGAATCTGAAGGTTCAACTTCCAAGGTGATTGTCTTGCCGGTCAAGGTCTTCACAAAGATCTGCATACCTCCACGCAGGCGGAGAACGAGATGGAGGGTAGATTCTTTCTGGATATTGTAGTCTGAGAGGGTACGTCCATCTTCCAATTGCTTACCGGCAAAGATAAGTCGCTGCTGATCTGGGGGGATACCTTCCTTGTCTTGAATCTTGGCTTTCACATTTTCAATTGAATCTGATGGTTCAACTTCCAGGGTGATTGTCTTGCCAGTCAAGGTCTTCACAAAGATCTGCATACCTCCACGCAGGCGGAGAACGAGATGGAGGGTAGATTCTTTCTGGATGTTGTAGTCTGAGAGGGTACGTCCATCTTCCAATTGCTTACCGGCAAAGATAAGTCGCTGCTGATCTGGGGGGATACCTTCCTTGTCTTGAATCTTGGCTTTCACATTTTCAATTGAATCTGATGGTTCAACTTCCAGGGTGATTGTCTTGCCAGTCAAGGTCTTCACAAAGATCTGCATACCTCCACGCAGGCGGAGAACGAGATGGAGGGTAGATTCTTTCTGGATGTTGTAGTCTGAGAGGGTACGTCCATCTTCCAATTGCTTACCGGCAAAGATAAGTCGCTGCTGATCTGGGGGGATACCTTCCTTGTCTTGAATCTTGGCTTTCACATTTTCAATTGAATCTGATGGTTCAACTTCCAAGGTGATTGTCTTGCCAGTCAAGGTCTTCACAAAGATCTGCATACCTCCACGCAGGCGGAGCACAAGATGGAGGGTTGATTCCTTCTGGATATTGTAGTCAGAAAGGGTGCGTCCATCTTCCAGCTGTTTACCAGCAAAGATCAAACGTTGCTGATCTGGGGGAATTCCTTCCTTGTCTTGAATCTTAGCTTTTACATTTTCAATTGAGTCTGAAGGTTCTACTTCTAGAGTTATTGTCTTGCCGGTTAAAGTCTTGACAAAAATCTGCATACCTCCTCGCAGACGAAGTACAAGATGAAGGGTCGATTCTTTTGAATGTTGTAATCTGAGAGGGTACGTCCATCTTCCAATTGCTTGCCAGCGAAGATAAGTCGCTGCTGATCTGGGGGATACCTTCTTTATCCTGGATTTTAGCTTTTACATTTTCAATTGTGTCTGAGGGTTCAACTTCCAGGGTGATTGTCTTGCCGGTCAAGGTCTTGACAAAGATTTGCATACCACCTCGCAGGCGGAGTACGAGATGGAGGGTAGATTCCTTCTGGATATTGTAGTCAGAGAGGGTACGTCCATCTTCGAGTTGCTTTCCAGCGAAGATCAGACGTTGTTGATCTGGAGGAATACCTTCTTTGTCTTGGATTTTAGCTTTTACATTTTCAATTGTATCTGACGGCTCCACCTCCAAGGTGATGGTCTTGCCAGTCAAAGTCTTCACGAAGATCTGCATGATTAGTCTGGAAGGAAAAGAAAATACTTGTAAGACAATTGTACTGAGGAAAAATGTTGCTTCTATAAACACGAGGTGATTTATTTAAATTCAAAGTCGGTAAACAAAAATAAGTATCGCAATTAAAAATAACCTGTTTGAAATCAAAATGGCCTTCACTATATGTATATTTAAATATCAACAGGAAACAGTGTCAAAAATTAAAATTAAATTTAGAAATACTCTTTTGGTGAAAGGTTACTAATGTATAATTTCTTTATTAGTTATTCGGAAGCCGTTTTATATAATAACGGCCATCCAGTCCAATCTAGACTTCTCCAATCATGATAAAAAAAAATACGGGAATTGTGTTTTCAATATGATAAACTAGATGAAATAGCTGAATAATAAATACTACAATGAACTTAAAATATAGTTTACTATTCTAAAACAGTAAGAATAATTATGAAATAAATAAACAAACCCAGGATGACGCAGCGAAAAGTAAAAAGATAAGGAAAGAACAAGGCGCTTGTAACAAACAATTTATTTCAAACTAATAATTTAAAAACAAATGATGCTATGGAATTATTATTGTGAAATAAAAGAGTCGCCGTTATTTTTCAAATGTGGCTTCGAGAACGTTGCAGGAAGCAAAAAAAATAAGAGTGACCAATTCAATTACGACGTAACGCTAATCTACTGCGCAACACAGCTCGTGCATCAGACACCATTTTGTTTTCATGGAAGAGTCCAATAATATTTACCCAGGGCGTCAACCAACAACGCAAATGTTTTAAAACACAAAATAAGATTCTAAATATGAATTTTCAATTAGTTATAATTTCGAACATGGGGCTAAATACTATCAGAGTCGAAATGCATGTGATATCAATAAAATATACCCTACGTGCTAAATTGTTACGAAATGATGACGCTTTGTTTATAGAAAGCTACACGTAGCTTCGTAGAATGATTAATTTCCTGGAATTAATTTCATATAAGCAAAAACCAAATCATACGTTATCGTTTGCTTATAATTACTAATAGTAAAACTGCTAGATTTATTAATTATGAAAGGGATTTACACATCCAAAATAATTATGTAAAATCCACTTATGTTAATGTTTAAAGTCTTGAGAATTCTTGTGATTATAATTCTGGAATAATATAAATTGAAATGTAGGTAGGTATACGCACACAAAGAACGTAATGGAAATCTGAGAACAAAGGACGCCATCACAATGGAGGCCACGTACAAAGGCAATATCCCCAGATGAAAAGAAAATATACCGTTATCTGCTATGTAAACATACTGGAATAAATACAATAATCTTCACCAACCTTTATTTCTTAAAATTCTTCAATAATATTGTAGTATTTCACTTTTCCAAATATAGAAACTCGTTGCTCAGCGTTCAATATATTAATTTGCTCGCGGTTTATGCTAAAGTGCTGCCACCGAGGTTCAATTCGGACTGATTCGGAGTGATGTTGCCACTAGCGAGCTCAGTATCGAAGCAAGAAAACAGCTGCTGGAGGGGACGATAGTTTAGCATCAATCCGACTAAAATAGTTTGTTTCGTTCTAAACGCTTCGATTTTGTGAAACAGCGCTATTTTTCACAGGCATCTGATCAAGGTTTGCGCTGAAAACAAAGAAGCGACTGGAACAATAAAATCAATACGTTCTAGAAAATCGTTACTCAGGTTAATGTACACAATATTTGGAACAATAACATTAATGACAGATCAAATAAAACAATTATTTGAATGTATAAAATAGATAATGAAAGATTTTAGCTTCATTGATTTCATCTGATTTTGCAATAATATTTATGTTATGATTCATATTCTTACACCTGAGGATTATATAAGTGTACATTCGAAAACGTTTCGACCATTTTTTTCCCTCTAAAGTAGACTTCAATGCATTGTGTAAGAATATATTGATACCATGGTTGGAATATTTTCAAACAAAAAAATTGTAGAGTAGGGTTACAAAGTAAATTCATTCTAAATATTTAAGTTCAAACAAAATATCATTTTTAAAAAAAGACTATCTTTTCATAACGTTATTTGACAACACTTAATTTACTTTCACGTCATACTTATCTGTAAAATTCAAAATATTTTGATAAAAATGTCAAAGTTTACTTTTGTTAATTGTTTATTATTAATCTTATATATATAGTATATATATATATTAGATTAATAATAAACAATATTTCAAGACAATTGTTTTTAAATAAAATTCATATAAATGACTTGTATCTGATATATATTATATTAGGCGTCCCCAACCTAATTGAACCCGCGGGCGCCACCTTTTTTTCCTAAGGATATTATAAAAAAATGATTTTTCCAACTATGTCCGCTCTCAACGTGGTGCATGTCGACTCTTTGCAGCGTTTATCTCAACATATGTTTTTGTTTAGGAGAACTGCTTGTTACTTATTTACTCAACCTGTCTTTTTCGAATAAAGTGAAAATGATTGGTAATTATCAGTGTTAATTGTTTCTTGTTGTGCCTTTTCTTGAACATAATCTGCAAAACATGAAGCTATTTATTCTGTATCAATTCAAGTAAAAGGATCAATTAAGGAGGCAATTGGCTCAAAAGGAGTAAACTGCAGAAATCCCTCTTCAAACTGTTTTTGAAGCACTTGAATGTGTGTGACAAATAATTCCACGTTTAATTCACTGCTACCAACATTTCCTATTTATTTTTTAATGCACGAGAGACTTCACTTGTCAATCTGATATCAAAAAAAAAATAGTTTCTTGCTTATGTTGGTGGGCGCATAGAAATCGGTCCGCGGGTGCCATGGCACTCGCGGGCACAGGGTTGGGGATCCCTGTATTATGCGATATTAACAATTACTATAATGAAATCATACGTCAATTGTTTCCACGCTCGAGTTCAAATAAGCCCTAGAACTCCGGCATTTGCTACTTTTTACGTTCACAGTTTGTATTGGAAAATAGGGCCAGCATATCATATTTCATAATATTTAGTTTAGAAATGTAAACCATCACCTCAAAATGATGAAACTTAGTGTTGTATTGTTTTTAAAATAATGACGATGGTTTCACAGATCATGATATTATACGGCGGTCTAGTGTAAATAGGTTAATATAATAATATCATGACGAAATATCAAGACACACGTTTTTTTTATTCCGAGAATTATTTTATCCGATGTATCGTACCATTAAAAAAGTAATATTTATTTTGCGTTGTTGCGAGTTGTCATTTTTATTTTCGTCAGCTGTTTCGTTGAACTCTGACGTCAATGCTTGTCAAGAACAGCTGTGTTGTTCGATTTCCTTCAAATTTTGTCGACTCACTCGTGCGAATGCGCCATTTGCCGTTTGTAAGACAATTCAAATTTACTCGAAATACTTTATTTCAATGTCTCTATATGTAAACATGCCACCCAGCATTATTTAAAAGCTTTTTTCTGTTGTTGAAAATATAATAAATATTTATCTCAATAGGTACATCGATCTGATATCTATTTCAGTATAAGACAAAAATAAACAGCAAAAAAATAGACAGGATAATTCCTATGGAGCGTAACATTTATTTGCTAAACATTCTTGTGACTATTGAGTTTAATAATTATTTATAATTTCTATACTTTAATATCTACTTACTTGTTTTTTACACTACAATTGTCAATCATCGTCGGTAATTTACACGCAATTGATAATTTTCAAAAATACAAAATGTTATCTTTTCAATTTTTATAAGTTGAAGATATTACTCTTTGGAAGGCGTAAATTTACTAAATACTCTACAACTCAACAATGATCTATTTAAATGAATTAGGTATTGGAATAGCTGTACTTTGTAAATTATGGGGTTTTTCGATAGTTCTGATCCTAAGTGTGAAAAAAATCAATTAAGTACTCTCGATAAATGCACATTTTATAAATACGAATTTGTGCCTACTCGCTCTCCATATGCTGCTGCAAATGACTATTACCCAGTATCCATTACACACGCGTTTAGAAGAAACAGCAGCTAGTTATAAAATGGGTGTATTTTTAAAGTAAACTAGAGGCAGCCATATTGAAAAAACACCATTTTTTAACATACTGTCACAGCTGAGCAAAGGCTCTGCTCAGACCTATTTTACAAAAGCATTGACATTTAATTATCAAATGAAATCCATTTTACTTTTTATCAAGCTTAAGTCAATTCACACAGCTTTTGTTTGCAGGTACAAGTCACCAACAAATATTAACGGTATCTTTTCCATTCGTAAGTATTCTAATATTATATTTCAGAGCTCATTATTTGTCATATTTCTTTAGTATCTGCACAAGATTATGAATTCATATGTTTTCTGCAGCAGAAATAATATTATACCTCACGAAGCGCACTTTGACATTTGATAATCAGATTACCTACTCATACTACAATGTCACTGTCAAGGACAAACATGTATATATTAAATTAACTAAATAATTGAATTAACGGGAAATGACATGTCATATAATTCGCCATTTGTTGCAACTATACCTAAGTATTTCTTTGTCTTTTATCTACTACTTATTATAAGAGATATGATTTTTCTCATTAAAATAATGATCACAATCGAGATGTTAACCGTCAATTCTTGGTGGAAAGGCAATTTATTTAAATAAATGGCATTTATTTAAATAAATGAAACATTTTTTTTTGTACTGCTTCCACGTAATATTTAAAAATGAGCCTTATCATTTTAATTATGTATAGACTGATTGATTAATGTATAATCTGTAAATTCTTGTCCTATTTCTCATACCAATTGTTAAATTATACATTATACCTTGTCTTGATTTAAATATATTTTCGCTAGTCAAAATGTAGTAGAATATACTTTCACTGAAATGCCAGTGATACTATATTATCCCTGGTAATACACTGTCGCTGTAACGTATATAAAGATATGTATTGACACCTCCTAGTATTTTAGGACATCAGCACTCTCTCGAACGGTCTATATTTCACCTCAGTCTATGAGTTCAAGACAATATCAGGATATCAATTCAGTCTTATAATACTCTATAGTGGAATCTAAAGCGATTTCAATATAAAGTAATTTCTAAATTTGTAAAGCCGACATTTGAGGGCGACGTCTCCGGATGAGACCTGCGGACGTCCCGCTCTAAAATGTCTTGTCTCTGTTACGCCCTGGCTGCGTGAGATACGTAGTATTACACGCAGACTCCGCTATACCAAAAAGATGGCACAGATGACGCATACTTAACCGAATGCTGCAACGTTCGGAGATACGCCGGCTACAAGCGGACGCTGGAGCGCAGATAACATCGTAATTTCTCTCAGAAAGTCAGTCAGAATTGGAAAGCGAAGATTGCGCTTTGATTGTACATCTGTTGGGTAAAGCTTATGCACGGATCGAGTTTAACTCTCCACAATAAGTTCCTCAGGTCGCCCTTCAAGCCACTAATCGTCTTTCTAATACGTTTAAATCCTGATATTGCCTTTGTAAAGGCGAGAAGGTCGAATCATTATTGTTGCAACCTTTAAATTAAATTCTATATGTAAATCGTAATTGTATAACCTGTTCTGAAGACAAATAAATAGTGCGTATGCTATTTGCACTGTATAACCCTTTGAGATCGTTTTCTTAATTAGAGCACCCCTCCTTTCTCACCTCCCAGTCCAATTTCCTCATCCCGAGAGTGACCGACAGGGAGGCACGTCCTCTTTTCCGAGAGGGCTGAGATTGAAGTCGTCTCAGTATGTTATATGTTTCTGATTGACTGTCATCGGATTCGCCTCTGATAGTACTCATACTATAAAAAAAATCGAAATAAACTTATTAAAGAGTTTAAGTTACAACGGAATACTTGGAATTTGCTGTTAAATAATTATTTTTAAATTTGTTTCCATAGAGCTGTGATAATATCAATAAATATTAGAAACACCAATCCTTGCCGTGTGAAACCACTTCCAATAGAATAAAAACAAAAAATCATTTCAAAAGTTTATTCATAAAATGTACATCAATAATATATAATCAAGTTCATGGTCTTCACAAACCGTGCAAAGAAGTCTCAAATACAATAAAATATCAATGAAAACACAAAAACTATGTGACTAGATTGTTATATTTGGTGTTCTCAATAAAGGATTTTCTTAAATTAAATTACAATTAAGAAACAACATATGAGCTCTGGAAAATCATCATACCAAACAATGTAGATCAGTGGTTCTCATGTGCGGCCACGGTGGCCGCATGCGGCCACCTGAGGATTTTGCTGCGGCCACCAACCGATTCATAGTTATAATTGATATGTAATAAAAATGGGTTTTTTTAAGTAAATTTGTCAAGAAAGACACTGAAAATAAATTATTTTGTATGCATTGCATTGTGCATCAAGAATTGCTTGTTAGCAAAAACTCAACACATAGATTTTTAGGTCTTTTTGGCAAAAAGGACTCGACACAAAAATTTGGTGCGGCCACCAGACATATCCGTAAAACCGCTGATGTTTCTGATGCGGCCACAGCCAAATTTCACGTGAGAACCACTGATGTAGATGCATTTCACTCAAGGTTGGGTCATGTTAGGTTAGGTAAGCTTTATGTAGCGGTTTTAAGAGTTTTTATAATATTACCACCTGTTATTCGGAAATAAAATCAATTACATTCATAATTATTAGAGCTGAGCGTATTACAGAAGAATCGCAATAAAAATACATTAAAATCTTAACACATTGGCTACAGGAAAGTGGAATAAGCGCTGATTCTCCATATTTGATGTGTGCATAAAAACCCACAATTTTTTGGAATATGCGTACATAATCATACTCCAGTGGTTTCATTGGTTAGTTTTATTTGTCAGTGAAGAGATAGCATTGTCAGAAAATCGTCAAACATCGTCTTTGTCCAGCCAGTTCTCATAGTACAAACTCTGTTGACAAGCTCCACTGAGAGTCCATTTGCTTAACATTGGGAGCGGAAATGGTTATGTAAAAAATGAAAAACAAGGGAATGCTTTGTTTCTCCCCAATATTTGATGCTAACTGTACTTGTCTGTAAGTTTTGAGACCAATTCAGTATTCCACTATACTAAAAATAATATTTTAAAATAAATTCTTTCTTTGTTTGAAATTAACTGAAAATAACTGACAGCTACCCATACAAATTCTTAGAAAATACATCAGAGAATATGTACAAGTCAGTAGACACCTGTACATATATTAAAAATATTTTCTATATTAATAAGAATCAATATATAAATTCTTAATAAGAATCATACTATTAAAATTAGTGAATTATTATATTTTAATTATACGGTGATTTTTAACTAAAAACAATTTTTACATTTATTTTCCATAGACACTTCTTTCATTTATTATTAGATACCCAGATGAATAATAGAGAATAAATATAGTTTGTGGTACTAGTTTGTTATATAGTCAACATGGGTTCCGTGATAACTCGACACAAGTCAAGACGACACATGGTACGTCAACACCTACACAATTTGACACAAAGAAAATTCCCTTTTTGTAATACGGTGAAAAAATGTATTTGAGCTCTACAAAAATAATATATTGTTGATGGATGGCTATTTCATAATAATGCTTGAATTGTGACAAATTGATTTTATGTTTTTCTGGAAATGAAAGCAATTCTGGGTTTTTATTGAGTGGTAATGAGCTTACAATAAAATTAATTAACAATCGTAATTCTGTACTGGGAGCAATGATGCGGCTATGTTAGATTGTAATAACGACTTGATTTTTCATAATCTAGCAGGCAAATTCTACGTAATTATGTAAGCATTCACTTCCCCTAGTGTGCCAAAAGGTTTTTTTTCCATAAAACACCCCCTTCGTGCAGTATAATGACAGGAGATCGAATAAAAAGAGGAGCGGTGCATCAAGTTGTCTAGGTGCTGAATTGTCTATGTGCCAATTTGTCATGTGTCGACTTGACATGTGTTGACGTGCCATGTGTCAACTTGACTTGTGTCGATTGGTCTGGTCACCGTCAACATGATGTCAACTAAAAATACCTAATTGATATAGTTGAAGACAACTAATGCAAGAAGGGTGTTATGTTGATATAATTATGAAGAAGTCTGTTTTTGTGAGGATAAACCTTCTATTTACTCATTTTCTATAATATCAGGCAACTATGTAAATATTTCAATGGTAATTTATTGCAGCAACATAATATAATAAATGAAGGGGCTGCTGAATTTAATTTTTTTAATGAATACTTAGTTTACACGATATTTATCTTAAAAAAATGGTTTTTATTTAAACAATTTTATATTATATTTATCTAATTCATGTATTTTTTTGTACCCTTATTCAAAATAAAATATCTTAACCCATTGAGGAGTAATGTCGTACATGTACGTTCAAGTATTTTGTCATCAATTATCTCATGCCATTCTCATATTTTTTATTTATTTATTTATTGAAACTAGACATATCAAACAGTGATTTTTGACAGTCAAATTATTTTAATTATTTTTTTCAAATAAAGAAAAGAATTGAATAAAAAGCTTATTATTTTGAAACAAATCTGTGGCCATATATTATTAAGCTTAAAAATTCATTTCCATTTGATACACTTCCTGGAATCAACATCAATAGAGAACTACATGTCTACAAATGAATGCAATAAAGATCCAGGCCCTAATTGATAATTATAAATAATACATTATAAATTAAGTTGTAATGAATTATTTCGATATATTTTTTTGAATATTCACTTTAAAATTCTTGAAAGAAATACCAATAAATCAAATAATTAATAATATTCTTCTCAGATTATCGGATAACAGAAAAAATATGTTTTTACTGTAACTTATTGAAAAAAACCTAATCTTATCCAAAATAGCTCACAACTCAAAGGGTTGAATATTGTTTTTATAAACTTATACTTTGGGTTTTGAAAAATATATATGATACATAACAAATTATGTACAATTTATAGAATTGAAAAATGCTTCAAATATAAACATATGGTTTAAATCTATATATCGTTGTATAGAATTTTTAATTAATTGAAATTCTATAACTCTAAAGATGAATAAAACATATTTTTTTACAACCACTTACTTGCTTTATTTAATAGAGCTTATATTTATAAATTATATCTTAAAGTCCTACTAAAATCATTGAGAAGATCTAAAAATATAGTTATTTATATCAAAAGGAAATTTATTTACGCACCAGCAATATTATATCATAACACTTAAATATAAACTGATATTAACATTGCATTAAAAATATTCATTGGTTGTGTTGTAAATTATAAAACGTGTTAAATTCATGTGTGTATACATCCAAATAATATATAATTAGTGCGGTCCGTGGTGAAGTTGTCAACTTCGTTGGCTTCCATGGTGAATCGCCTGGGATCAAGTCATTACTGCTTGAAGGCAATGGGTGTATGTATTGTAAAAAGCTTTTTTCACCTTTCCGATCCCAAAAAGCGGCGTTTAGCGAGAGCGATATCTTGATAAAGCAAAATAAAAGAGTGACATATTTTACAAATTTGCACCAACATAAATGACCATTAACCTTCGAAAGACTGTCCTTGAAAAATAACTCGTAGGCCGAAGGGGGGTCTAAAAAAGACCCCAGTGGTATGGCCTTATTGGCATAGACTGCAATAAAAAATGATTGATTATGCTTTGACGTATCTTTATACATCGTTCTATAAAAAAAATTATATGCAAATCGGATAATTTTCCTATAATTATTGATATTTTAAGTCGCGTGACTGAGACAACCTGATCGTGTTCTTGTGTATTCTTGACTGGCGATGCGAATCGTGAATGCCACTTCTTATCTTCACCTTTTAATGTAAATTACTTAAGCAAACTTTGCGATAGTAAGTCTGAAGATGCCTCTGAATGAGGCGAAACACGTGTCACAGTTAGTAGCACAATACGTGAAATAATCAAAGTTATTTTAAATTTTACATTAAAAAGCATCTATTTGATTTGGAATGTTCGTTGAAAGAGGCGCGTTTGAGATAAGATAACGTTATCTTATCGCGTATGGGCAGTGACGTTTTAATTCTGGAAAATTGATAGTGACAATATAAATGGTTTTTGGCCCATAATAATCCGACTTATTTTCTTTTTGATTTAATTGCGAGGAAACTAGTCGATCAAAATCAAAATTTTTAATGCAAAAGATGTTAAAAACAATGATTTAAGAATACCAAAATTTTACACATTGTATCACTAATATTTAGATAGATATTTAAGATAAAGTAGCAGTGATGGTCGACTGTTTCACCCTAAGCCTGGCAAAAGTTAAAAGAAAATGTTACATTGAGGTTAGGTATTTTAACTATCGATTACTGACTATAAAATTATACATCACTTAGATGGATACACCGATAGGTATGTTTAAAACACAAGACAATGTGGAACTCAATGGTGGAGTCATTTTTTTGATTCAAATAGCAATTTTACATTCAAAGAAATAATTATATTCAATATTTTCAAAGCATGTTATTTAAATTTTACTCAATATTAACAATTGAAGTGAAATGAATTATGAATGAAAAGCTACCTTTTTTTTTCACTTTTAAGGTGTTCACTGTCAATACTTGGTGGAAAGGCATTATAATAAAAATAATAATGTATTATTATTTTTATGAAAAGCTACCTATCTAATTTACAAACATATTTAATACCTAAAATTAATAATTAAACATATAAATCACTCACATTTTGTAATTTTAAACCATTTCAGTTTTTAAAGTAAATATTAGAGAACTATTGAAAAAATAATGGTTATATCAACAGATGTGTGCAGTTGCTAATATACGTATATAAACTGTAAAATGGAGATCAAGTAATCAATTCAGTTGTTTGAAGTCTCCGTTTTGATTCGACTTGGCTGATCCAAAAATGGCATTGTGTTGAGACAATATCATTGTGTTAATTGGATATAATTACATATTGGTGAGGTCAGGGTGTTGGGGGGTGCAATGGAAGATTCAACCATTTTTGCAAGAGTTCTTTCCTATTCATTGGATTTTAAAACTTTATAGCATGGATAATTCAGATGTTATCTACCAACTGATTTTTCTCTTCAGTGTCGGAAAAATAGTTTAATCTTCCTTTTGCACCCCCACCAAATGTGTCACTGGGTGAGGTCCTTTGATGTGATACATTCTTATTCCGTTTGCTATGTAATAAAATTGTGAAAAACGTATCTTGATTTTTGCCAGTGTCGAGTAATGAATGCTACTAGATACAAAATGTGTCACAGAGACTTATCAATAGAAGTAAATACATAAGTAGTTCAATACATAATGAAATCACTTTCTTGTTCATAACTACACTTAGCTTTTAAACAGAACTATAGAATAAATCCTGTTTATTATTTAACTGTTCATAAGGCCACTACAAGTTTATTTATGAATAAAAATCGTATTTTTAAATAAAACCTAATGCACACACATCTTTTCAAGGCAATTTGATTGTTAAAATATCGATATGTTTAGCCGCTTTTATTTTATTTGAGGTTAAGCTAACAGATGTCACTAGGGCTTGCACCTTATTATAGTAAACATCCCTGGAAACATTTTTTAAATCATACACTTTTTTACACTTTTCTTTGAAAACCAAAAATAAGTAGGGTATAAAATGATTTTCCGGGTAGGTGGCATTTTCATGGAAAAATCGATGGTTGAAAATGGTGGCGTGTGGCAAAAATTCATGGAATTGGCTTGGCGTTTAAAGGTTTAACAAATAAATCAGAAGGCCAAAGCATCATCTTTAAAGATAATAAAAAGACTGGTGATACCAGTTTTTTAGCTCTTCTGAAAATGAATGAAAAATGAGTTTTAAGTGGCCGATATAAGATTGAAAGTCATATAGAAAGTGATATCACATCAGAAACACTGAACTGTACTTGAAATAAAGTAATTTTTAGTTTCTTATAATTTATACATCACATTTATATTCTATTGTATTTTGGACTATAAAACCGTAACAATTTCATCCTGCGGTCTGAAGCTCTGTAGCAAAAAGTCATCATCCAGCCAGAGATTATCCTGGGTGACTTCGTGCCGGCTTTGCCAAGCGTCTGCATGCTGAACACTGCCCCTCGCCGAGAGAGACTCCTCAGGAAACTCCCACTGCTGACTCCAGTCTGGTTTGAATGAAAAGTCATTGAACGCTAGACTGTCTTGCAGCCCGATGGACTCCTCGTAAGCGGGTGGCTTCAGTGTCGACATGGGTGTCGATTGGGCGGTCGTACCACTTTTGGATTGATGAGACCTCTGCGGTGCCTGCAGGAAGTGTATGAGTTGAGCCACCTGGGCTTGTGGGGGAGGGTTAGCAAGTGTTGTTCGTTCGAGTAATCTGAAAACATTTAAAAAACCTCTTTATCTGCTTTTTTAATTAATTTACTTCTGTAGTTGTTTATTAATACTTCCATTAACTAATTAATTAAGGATTTTGACTGAGGGTGCTTGATGGAATTTCAATATCAAATTTGAATTGTTTGAATTTTGTACTTTTCCATGAGTTTTTGTAGATAAACGATACAAACTGTTTACTACGCGTCAGTTCAAGTACATCGGTGCACTTGAAATGCCTGAAGATGCCGAAATGCGAAACCCGGACCTTTAGCGACAAAACTCATGGAAAAGTACAAAATTCAAATGGTAAAAGTAAAATGAGCATACCTGTCAGCCCAACTGGCCAGTCTCGGCCAATCCGGTGGTATCACAGGAACGTCTCTTCTATTAAGCAGCATCAGAAGTTTCGCCAGGTCGCTGAGGGACCGCCTGAAATTCATATCAGTCAATGTGAGTTGAAAGTACCATACAATCAGTCATCTACTACCGAGCAAAATCTTTGCATTGAGAGATACCTGCCTCCCCATCCTGTCCCTAATTTCCATCAACAAACGCCGTGGACGGATGCTGTCCGTCTCTGTCCAAACGGGACGAGACTCCCGGTGTTCTCAGTTAAATTAGCTTTATTTAAAAAACCGTTTTTAATGGATTGTGTGCCTTGCTTAACGTTTGTAACATGTCACAATGTGATATCAATCAATTTTTTAAGTTTTATAATGTCAAGCAGGACCTGACAAGCTAGACCAGTGGTTCTCACGGAAAATTGCACTGTGGCTGTATCGTCAACATAAATGGTCTTAAGGAAATGTCTGGTGGCCGCACCAAATTTTTATTTTGAGTTTATCGTGTGTGAGGTTTGCAAATGGACCTGTTTGTCAATTTAATATTGGTATTAATTGCCTCCGAAATATTTAATTTTCAGAGTCTATGTTGACAAATTAACTTGTAAAACCACATTTTTTTCAATTTCAATGCTTTCTAAGAAGCTGTCGGTGGCCGCAGCCAAGTCCTCTGGTGGCCGTACATGAGAACCACTGAGCTAGACTCAGCATAATCAAACAAGATGAAGAAGAAAAGAAGTAATGAATAAATAATATTTACCCGCAAATAACGGCAGCATCAGTATTTCCAGCATTGTGCATTTCTCTTACTTGCCTCCTCACATTATTTAATATTGCCAAGAATGTATATGCGTGGGGCTAAAATTAAAAAAGAAAACATATTCGAATTCATAATAATATAAAATTTTAAATAAGTTTGATTATTCCACGTATTGTGTTACTAATTGTGACACACGTTTCTCTTGGCATCTTCGGACTTACTATCGCATAGTTTGCTTAAGTAATAAAGCAAGTTGATTCTAATATTTTAAAATGATAAATTTACAAAATGGAGTATGGGATTTTTCTTTTCTACGAGAAGCAAGGAGGGGGGTTATAGAATCAAAGCAGAGCAAACAAATAATTATACTACTAATTACGTTAGCATTACAAAATATTAACTAATGAGATTATAACAAATTTTATATCAGACTAGCCGGTACCCGGCAAGTGTTGCAATGCCACTCAAAGAAAGAAAGTGTTTTTGTTTATTAAAGTGCTTTCAGATGCACAATATTTTAGATAAATAATTTCGATTTAATTTCACTAACATTGATCGTTATCGATGACATTTGGCATTTGACATTTGTCTATGGTATGACACACGCTCTATAACCTTTGCGCAAGTGTAACAATAAGTTGTCATAATGAACAGTATGACAGGGCATAAAATATGAAAAAAACATTGATTTTTATATATAAGACCTACTGTAAGTTAATTTTACTGCCAAAAACCTCCGCGAACGTGCAAGCAAAAAGTTTGTCAAAGTTTCATTGCAATCGGATGAACAGTATGGCTGGGCATAGGGTGCGAACAAACAAACAAACAAATATTGATTTTTATATATTAGATAATGTCTTGCTTACCCTAAATCTGTCAAGGTCCTTGTGAAAGTTTTTTAAGGCTTTTGTGCTTTGTTTCGGCACACTATCCCTTCTCTTTTTCCGAAAACGGACACATAGTAGCCCACTCACCGCCAGGATTACACAAAGGATTAACCCGATAACAGCTCCAATAATAATCTGGAAAAGAAAAGATTCAATCATCACACATATTTTTTTAAGGAATTAACCAAAACAGTTTGTTTACAGACCCTATTAATTACTTTGGTAACTTCACCTTTTATGATAAGACTTTTTTGAAGGATGGATTAGAGTTCTTAATGTTTTTATTTATTTAATTTATTTTAACATTTCGACACCTTACTTTGAAAAGGTTCTAACTGCTCTTTACACTGTTTTGAGATATAAGCGTTTGAAGTATCGATTGATTAAAATTCACTTGTAACAATGAGCATGTAAAAATGTTTCAAATAACTTATTTTAAAGCATATTTTTCACAGCTCTTGCTGAGAAATAATGATCTAATAGATCTATTGATGGAAATAATGATGACAATCTTAGAACTTTGTCAAATAAATTTCGTGCAGTGCAACTCCGGATATCTGCTAACTACGTTATTCACCATAGATAATTCTGAAATTCATATTTGTACATATATGATAGAATGCGGTAAATACAAGTTTTTCCGACCAAAATGTACTTTTAGCCAAAAGTGTCAATTAGAACTTTTTAGAAAGTAAGGAAATGATTTGCCATCCTCATCACTTATAGTAAAAAACTCGACCAACAAATATTAAGAAGTTGCTGATAAGAAATTAAATGACGTGTTAACTGTCACTTTTTGGTGGAAAGTATTATTTTAAATAAATAAAAAAATGTGTACTACTGTCACTATGAAGCTGATGAATTAGTCGATAACTCTCCCGATGAGCGAAACCGGTCCTGATCTTTATGGTATTATATTATGAGGAAGTAATGCAGAAAAAAGCTTTATCTATTTAAAAAAGGAATATTTTTACTAAAAATAATCTTGCGAATCTCGTTTTCTGATTTTATATTACTGATTATATTTATTAATTTTGAAGAAAACGTAACTGTTATTCTACTTTTTATTACAGTAACCTCCCGGTTAAGTACGCAAAAAATGTGGTACGCATCCCGGTTAAGTACGCATGAAAAATGGCAAAAAACTTGGATCAATATTTATTATGCAAAAAATTAAAGAAAACTGTTATTTTAATTATTTTATAAAATGGAAAACAGTTAAGATAACAATTAACTATTATACAAAGAGAAAAAAACAAATTTACATTTTTATTTAGGTACAAACATATCGTAAAGTGTCAACTGCACATTGTTTCTATTGTTTGATTTTTTTGAAATTGATGCTATTTTTTTTTGAAAGTTTTCAAAAGAGCATAGAAGATCGCTGTAATCAGCTCCTGCTGCATTTTTAACAACTGGACATAAAAGCTGATTTTCTATATTTATTGCCATTTCACACAAGTTGTCAAAGCCTTCAAACTTGACTAGACATTCGTTGTTTTCCAGATCGGAATCGTCAGATAAGTGGCTTTCATCCGGTACTTCTTTCACATCTTCCAAAACATCGTCCACATCTTTTCTGATTCTGAATTTCCTGAACATATTCTTCAGTGTTTTCCTCGTCAATTCTTTCGAAGTTTATAGCATCGTTGACGTCAATTTCAATGCTTACTTTTGCAAACATTGAAATGATTTCATTGATCCATTTGTTCTCAGAATTCTCAACAGGAACGGGTGTAAGGGTCATTATCTCGGTTTTGGCAAAAGAGTTTGCGATTGTCTCTGCTGAGATGGCGTCCCATGCAGTGACGGCTGGTGACAGGGTGTTGGGGGGTGCAATGGAAGATTCAACCATTTTTGCAAGAGTTCTTTCCTATTCATTGGATTTTAAAACACTTCTATAGCATGGACTTTCAATTCAGATGTTCGCAATACCAACTGTTTCTCTTCCGTAGTACGGAAAAATAGTTGAATCTTCCTTTTGCACCCCCCAGCACCCCGTCACCAGCCGTCACTGGTCCCATGCCTCCTTAACAAAATTGGCAGCATCTAATAAATGTGCTGCATTTCCATATGCAACACCAGCTGCACCCCTTGAAAGCTGTTTTCCTTGAACTGCTTTTAAGCTTTTTAAACCATCATCCATTTCATAATAGTTAAGGACTTATTTGAGATACAAATATTTATATCGCTTTTTCAGGGCTGCAATAATACCCATATCACATGGCTGTTTCCAGCTTGTGCAATTAGGTGGAAAAAATGCAACCTCCACATTATCTCGTTTAAATGCCTCAAAATGTCCTGGTGCATTGTCCATAAGCAAAAGAACTGGCCTTCCTGTTCTCTTTTTGATTTCGGGATAAAAAAAACTTCACTAAACCACTTCCAACAGGTTGCCACATCCATCCAAGCTCTTGATTGATTAAAATATTTAACCGGCCATTCTCGATTTTTGATGCATGCTGGACGTTTTGGGTTCCCAATAATTGTGCAAGGGATTTTGTGTATACCTTATTGCATCATATTTACCATATTGCACCATATTTTTTAATGTAAGTGGGAGAGGTGCAGAAAAGAAAGGGGGCGGGCCTTAAAATACGTAAGTACGCACCTCCCGGTTAAGTACGCACAATACCTTTTGATTCAATATGCGTACTTAACCGGGAGGTTACTGTAATAAGAAAACATTTTTTTTATAATATACTGCCATCTACTTGTAATAAAATTTAAGTATACTTCTATTTTACCTTTAGTGTTACGGTTTAGCCTAATAGATGGCAGTAAAAATAATTTAATGTTATTGTTTTCTGATTTTAAAATGTGTTATTAACTTATCTACCACAGAAACATATGGTTAGAAAATTATTTAGTAACCCTATAATATGATTACCATTACACAAAAATATTTATAATTTTTTTAGTTTTATCACAAGTTGTTAGATAATTAGAACAAATTGCTGTACAAGTTATGAATGGATGTGAAAGTTTTTGATGCTGATTTAGTTGTTTTTTGTTTAGTTATGATTAAAATAATACACTTTCTACCTGCTTTTGTCAGTTTTGTTTTTGGTTCTGTAACTGCCGTGACTAAAATCTTAGTAAAGAGTAAAAGTAAAAAACCATTATATTAGTAAAACTTATTACCACATGGTTAGCCAGGAAGTTGAGTCATTGCAATAAAAAAATATAGGTGAAAATCATAGCCATGCTTTTTTTTTTAACCTTTTAGGATAAAAAGAAACGTATCTCCGATTTTTAAAATAGTTTGTTACATTATTTGTCAAAGAAACTTTCTTTTGAGACAAATGAGCCTAACTCATTTTACTCAACTTATCAGGAGAGTTTGATTACAGATTTCAACAGTAA
Source organism: Himalopsyche kuldschensis (assembly GCA_028554975.1). NCBI lineage: Eukaryota > Metazoa > Arthropoda > Insecta > Trichoptera > Rhyacophilidae > Himalopsyche > Himalopsyche kuldschensis. Next base: position 9,387,854 of record JAHFWI010000005.1, read on the forward strand.
TCAATTTGACTTATTTTTTAACAGGTACAAATTGTATTTTAGTTATCATTAATTAAAGTAAATGCTTTGGTTTTCTGAATTATTTGTTATATATAAAAAGTAATTTATTATAATGTGTTGTTTTAAGGTTTAATGGATCTATGAATTAAAAAGTGGTTTTGATAGGTATTGAAATATCTTCGTATCCACTTCTCATATTGATCTGTATTGAAAAGGTTCTAATTGACATATTTGCCTAAAATGATCTTTTGGTCGGAAAAGTTTGTATTTACCGCATTCTATCATATAGATGAATTTCAGAATTATCTATGTTAGAATAACGCAGTTATCAGAATCTCTTTAGAATTTTTTTACTAAATTTATTTGACAAAGTTCTTAGATTGTCATCATTATTTCCATCATTAGATCTTTAAGATCATTATTTCTCAGCAAATGTTGTGAAAAAATATGCTTAAAATTAGTAATTTAAACATGTTTACTTGCTCATTATTACGAGTGAATTTTAATCAATCGCATCTACAAACGGTCATATCTCAAAACAGTGTCAAGAGCAGTTAGAACATTTCAAAGTAAGGTGCCGATGTCTCTTTGATACATAGCGTAACATACTATTTTGCAGTGGTGGCATTCATAACTCAAAACTGTCAAAAATCGAGATCCGTTTCTTTTATCCTATGGCCACCCATTAATGTTTGAATATGAAAGCTCTCGACTGATGTTCTATGCATTTTTTATTTGATGTTTTCTGCAATGTGGCCTGAATTATATTTACCTCGTTGGGCCTCTTTTGGGTTGGGCAGGGGCTGCGATGAGAACGCTGTGAAGGATGGCAGAGGGCGAGACAGCGCCCCCTTGTTCCAGTGCTTTCTTCACTACACCGCTTGCACTCTATTTCGCACTCTGAAAATAGAAGAAAAACATTTTTTGTTGAATGAAGTGCTATAAGTTGTAAAAAGACAAATGGAAAACAATAATTTTCATAAGTTCTTTATAACAGTGGACAAACCGTTTTTGGAAACATTGAATACAACTCTCAAAAAGTTTGTGAATTTCTCACTAGAGGGGCACATAAACTTTTATTAAAAAAGTTGAAAAAAACTGCCAGATTTGTTTTTTAGTTCTGTGATTTATCACAGATTGACTGTTTAAATTTTTTAACGATTCAATATTTAATAGATGGATGGTAAAAATATATGAAAATATAAGTTTAATTTTCTTAATTAAATCAAATTCAAAAAAAATATTAACAATTTTAAAATTAAGCAGTACTAAAACAGTAATCATATGATTTCTTTTTACTTTTCCTGATTTTCCGTCATTTCAACGACAAATGAATCGCCATTCGGCATCTTGAAATTCTTGACGATGCCAAAAGGTGAAACCAACAACTGAAATGCTTAAAAGTGCCAAAGATTTAACAAAACCAGGATCCGACTTGACCAAAAAACGCTCCGACTAAAAAAGGTTAAAATTTTTTCGAACTTTAAGTGGTTGAATAATCTTTCACAATGCGGCAAAAAAGTAAAATTTGACATATTAAATGCAAAATAAAAAGTTCAAACATTTAAAAGGCATACAAACTCCTCATGCTGGTACCGAACTTCAATGATTAATCTTTCTCTGTGCTTATTAATCTTTGCTGGATGAAAGAAACTTTCAAAATGGCGTATGCAGTAGTTTAACAACAATTTTAAAAGCTATATTTATTTATGACAACACCATCAATCCTAGATCTTTAATGTCATATACACGAGATTTGATCGTGGCGTGACGGGTTAATTGGCCAATAGCGTGACGTGTTAATTAGCCAATGACGTGACGTGTACAGCTGAGAAGTCGAACATCATATACCAGCATCTTGATGTTAAAGATTACAGGACTGCACAAAGGGATAAAAGATACCCACCATATCGACACCGATCGTTTGGGCAATTCTGCTTCCTTAGCCTTACTCCATAAATTACGCTAACTCCTACAACTCATATGTCCTGCTTAGTAACAAGCAGTTCTCGTGTAAAACAATTGTTGAGATTCAGACATGAATTTAAGTTCATCTAATAATTGATAATGCGCTAAATATTTGGAAAATTTTGATTCATATGATATAAATAAAGTTAATCTTAACCGTTCATACGCTACGGCGTGCAGGCACGCAAACGCCACTACGAGTTTATTTATGAATAAATGTCGTATTTTTTAATGAAGCTTAAACACAACTTTTCAAGGCAATGTGTTTGTTAAAATATCGATGTGTTTAGCCGTTTTTATTTTATTTGAGATTAAGCTAACAGATGTCACTAGGGCTTGCATCTTAGCATCGTAAATACTCCTGGATTTTTTTTTCATCTTACACTTTTGACATTTTCTTTTCACTTTTCTTTGAAAACAAAAATAATTCGGTTATAAAATGATTTACCGGGTATGTTACGTGGCATTTTCATGGAAAAATCTTTGGTTGAAAATGGTGGCATGTGGCAAAATTGGTGGAATTGGCTTGGCGATTAAAGGGTTGATCAACTTGAGAAGAAAAGATATGACAAACACCCGTGTCCATGACCTCGATGAATGAATGACGATTTTAAATCACCTTACCGGTTGTTGAACCCAGATCGATCTGAATGCTATAATAATAAGAGAAGGGTATAAAAGAAATTCCTGTGATGCTACTGTTTATGGACAGCAAAATAACATTACAAAAATTGTCCACCTTCTAAATTTAAAACTAAACTTCTAAATTTAAAACTAAGCTTCGAAATTTAAAACAGTATTACACAATATTATTCGACTCTGTTTCTTTTGGTTATATATACCTACGCCAATTTAAAATATAATTAAAAGAGTACAGAAGTCATCAAGCGTGGGTGAAAATTATGTTTTCTACTGATTATATTATATATGTTCTGGGTGCGTGGAGAGTTTCGACCTCAAAACTCAGCCAGAATGCGACACGCCATTTTAAGAAAGTAAAAAGAAGCATCATCGGTCATTAGTTCCATAGGATTAGCGTAATTAGAGGCGAATAAACCCATCTTAATCAGGGCTATCGAGTCGAAGTCAGAGTTGTGGAGTCGCGGGTTTTTGGCTGGAGTCGGAGTCGGAAATTTTGAAAAGTTTGAAATTTTTATTAATGCATAAATGTGTAAAATTTAGTCGGGTTGGTTGGTTGATATTTAATTGAATACATACACATAAATAGGAATGGTAGGGAAAAACCTGACCGAATGAAACTTTTTTGAAAAATTTGAAACGTTTGAATTTGTACTTTATCATGAGTTTTGTTGCTAACGACACGGGTTTCGCCTTTCGGCATCTTCAGGCATTTAAAGTTCACGGATGCACTTGAACTGACAATGACTGATGGAAAAGTATAAAATTCCAACGATTCAAATTTAATATTGAAATTTCATCAAGCACGTTCAGTCGAAGTTCTTACTAAAACTTTTTTTAGTAGGATTCGGAGTCGTATTTTTTAACGACTCCACAGCACTGGAATAAATCCATCTTAACCAGGGCTGTAGAGTCGGAGCATTTTGGCCGGAGTTGGAGTCGTACCCGGAGTCGGAAATTTTGAAAAGTTTGAACTTTTTATTTTTGCATTTAATATGTCAAATTTGGCTTTTGGCGGCATTGATACGGTTGATATTTAATTGAATACACATTAATGGAAAATTTACGGAAAAAGTGACGATATTAACCTTTTTTTAGTCGGAGTCGTGGTTTTGGTAAATGCTGGAGTCGGAGTCGGACTTTTTTTTAACCGACTCCACAGCCCTGATCTTAACACATTGGCTGCGGGAACGTGGACTACGCACCATATCATTATGTAGAATTGCCGCGTAGTCAATATGTTAAGTAAGAAAAAGCAATTATTGATAACTATCATTGTGGAGCCGTTTTAAATTCGATAAGCTCCGACTCCGAATGGAACGATTTCAAATTATCTAGTTCTAGATCTTGTTTTCGTTTGCGTAATTAAACATATTTTCGTTTACTAGAATTTGGTCGTTTTAAATTAGGTAAATTTGCCTGAATCTGATATGATGGAATTTGAATATCAAATTTAAATCGTTCGAATTATTCCGCTAGAATTCCGGGTTTCGCCTTTCTGCATCTTCAGGCATTTCAAGTGCACGAATGTAATTGAACTTACGCGTAGTAAACAGTTTGTATCGATACATACAAGAATAACAAAGCAAAGCTCATGGAAAAGTACAAAATTCAAACGATGCAAATTTTAAGTTTTTTTAAATTTTATAATGAAATGACTTTCCATAAAGTTACCACCAAATGCATCGAAGGATTCTACGAAATTATTCAATCGGTCTTCGAAATAATTTTAAATTTAGTTTCTGCTCCTTATTCAGTCATGTAAGAGTTCCAAATTTAAAATATAATAAAGGTCATCGCACACTGTCAGCTTTCACACGGAGCATTTAATTAATTGCGCACAGTGTATGAAGACATTTCACCACTTTAAGACGCGACATATAACTCTCGTAATGAATATTTTCCGCGTTAATTAAAACAGCTGCTACTTAATGTTAGCAATTAAGAAAGCTAGGCGGATATGCTTATTGTGCATGACAAAGAGTTAAACGACTTTGAAAGCAATACTGGTTTGAACAACATTATGATCCGTGTCACAAATTGACGCAATATTGCGATATAAGATTATACCAAACTGTCATAAGACAATAATATATTATGCTGAATTGTTTTTATTACGCCACGATGTCATCACCCATACATAAACAATATTTGAATAGATTCCAAAAAGTCTGTTAATTCAAAAATTTAAGCGTTCTCTTAATTTTTGAATGTGAGAGAAAATAGACAATGGAAACAAAATTTTAAATTTGGAACACCGATCTAGATTGTTTATTTATAATATAAGTATGTACAGATTGTTCTTCCGTAAACTGTTTGAAATGGGAAAGTTAAGTAGAAGTAATAAAATTTGAATCTTTTGAATTGTTTACTTTTCGATGAGTTTTGTCGCTAACGACCCGGGTTTCACTTTACGGCATCATCAGGCACTTTGTCAGTATTGTCAAATTTGATATTGAAAATCCATTAAGCATTCCTTCAGTAGAAATTTTCAATAATAAATAAATAAATCTATAAACCAGGGCTGTGGAGTCGGAGTCAGCGCGGCGTTGTGGCCGAAGTCGTACTCGGAGTCGGAAATTTTGAACTATTTATTTTTGCATTTAATAAGACAAATTTGGCTTTTGGCCGCATTGATAGGGTTGATATTTAATTGAACACGCATACATAGGAAAATTAGGGAAAAAATGTCGATATTAACCTTTTTTAGTTGTAGTCAGAGTCGTGTTTTTGGTCAATGTTGGAGTCGGAGTCGGAGTCGTGGTTTACTAAATGCTGGAGTCAGACTTTTTTTACCGACTCCACAGCCCTGCTATAAACTAACTAACTTTATACGAAAAACAGTAGTATAGTTTTAAATGCCGATTATTGGCAAAATATCTGATAATATTTTAAAATCTGATTTTTTCAAAGCCTTTCGTGTACCGCTCGGTGTGAAACGACATAGCATAACTACATCTACATACGTATCTTGTCCAAGATCTGAAATTTAAATTGGAGAAATCTAATTTAATATTGACATGCTCGGACTGCCGTAGTACCGGACTTTCCGCATTGAATTGGAGGTTGCTCCAGCTATCCCGAATCTGATCGCTGGTTCCCATCTCCCGTGATGTGAACCCCCAGATACCTAAAACCATCGACTCTCAATTTCTTGCCCCGCACTCATCAGAGAGTAGTTTGGGTTTGAGGTAGTAAGTAATAGGTTGGTTTTATTAGTAAGTTACGTCCAATTTTTTACAGTTAAAGTCACCGATGAATATCTATGACATATTTTATATTTTGATTTATTTTATTACGCAGTTTTAAATGTTGGTAACCCTCGCCACGATTAAGTACCAAAACAACGGCGCATCGCGTTTATTACCCATCATAAATTTTTCAAAGTCGTTTTTTTGTTATTGAAATAATTTACCGAGTTGTTAAATTGATTACGGTTTTCATTCGCAATCGAATAACGTTTTGTAAATTATAGAACCGGGCGCTTTTTATACTTTACGGTTGTTATAATATGAGGCGTCTAAAAGCAAACACCGATAATTCCACTCAGCAATGCTAGTTATGGACGACGTTTTTGTGTGTTAACGCATTCGTTTTAACGGTAATTTATTTCGGCCTCTTAGACACAGAGAATCTCACTCATTTTTCTCTAGTCTTTAGGAGAGCCAAAACACAGGTTTCACTAGTATTCAATTGTACTTATTTATATAACAGATACAAATTGTCTTTTCATTCTAATTAAAGGCGATGCGTTAGCTATCTAATGTGTTGCTTTAAGGTTTTTTTTTGCTAACCATGTCAGCTTCCAATTTTGAGCATATGGACTCCTCGCGGAGTTTATCTCAACACATGTTCTTTTGTCTACGAGAAATGCTTGTTACTCAATTGCTCAACCTCTCTTTTTCGAAGAGAGTAGGGATGGAAAGTATACGAGGACTAAGACAGGACTAGTGGTTAGTTAATCGCTGCAACTATGTGTCGCTCTTTTGGGTTCGGACTGGTTGGAAGGGATTTTTATCAACAAAAACACCTATTGCTTCTGAAAAGAATTGATTTATCGACTGAGAAAATCTGTTCGTACCGGGGATCAAACCCGAGCGGTCCGACACAGTAGCCACTGCACCATGAATCGGTCTAGTAATTAAGGTGTAGTGCTATAAAAAAGAGAGAGACGTATTGAAATATCTTTGCAGCCACTTCTCCTATTGATATGTCTCTTAGACACATACCGAAACATATTATTTTGTATATAGCGGCATTCATAGCTCAAATTTGGCAACAGTCGTGAGTGTCATGGCACGTTTCTTTTTATTCTAAGGGGCCAAATAGTCACTATTTAAGTCTTATTTAGAAACGACAAAAGTGGGAAATTATGGTATTGTGTCTGGAAAAATAATTTTAATAATCATAATTTTTAGAACATCAAAAATATATGAAATAAGCAAGAAAATGGTGAATTGCAAAATGATTCGTAAATATTTTTATATAATGCCATGTTGTTGTATCATGCAATGTGCATGTCCCGTAATTTTTTTATAACCAAAATTTATTTGAGTGCAACGGAATAAGGTTTTATGAAAATATGATAACTCCATTGTCGTTCTAAAACCTACACTGTTAATTATCCAACACCACCATTTTCAATTGTCACCTGTCATTCATTCGTTGTTTTTCAGCGGCGGTACAAATAAATCGTTTGAAAGTCCTATTTGAAATTTTTCCGATCGCAAAATCGCGATAACAAAAACGGAGATACCAAATTTACTCTTTAGGCCATCGATATGCTTGATCGAGCTAAACACCATTTGATATGATATGAAATGACTTATAACATATATTTTTAATAGATTTTGTTAAATGTGGGCTTTGATTTTAGACACCTCAATTGAACCATACGGTTCACGAATGAGCGAATCTAATCGAGATAAAATAATGATAGTGAACGAAACTAACTCCAACATTTATATGGAAATATTATCAAGTTATCAAATTATTTTCTTTCCCGTTATAGCACTACTTCGTGTTAGAGGTCTGCACGGGCCGAGTCTGATGAGGGTTTAGATTCGGGCCCGGGCCGGTTATGTATTGTATACCGAAATTTATACATTTATTATTATTTGATGAGTTCATCTCAAATTATTTGAAATGTTAATTAAAATTTGGTTGATAGTTGAAAAACTGTCGGGCTCGGTCCGGGCCGGGTCGGATATTTTCGGTTACGGGCTGGGTAGACTTTTGAAAATTCGGCCCGTGCAGGCCTCTACTTCGTGTTTTGGAATCACGCCGAGTGAGAAAAAACGACTCGCGGAGAATCCAATAAAATTGAGTAATTTTTTTTTGACATGCAGTTATACGGCTCGAATTGATTGATCTGATAAACTTCTCGTTTCGATGTGCTGGATAAGCGCATTATAAATATCTATAAAAGCTACGAATCATATAAAGATATATATCGAAGCGTGTATCGAGAAGTCAAATAACATATACATCGCCGTTTAATGTAAACGTATGTACGTAAATGAAAGTAAGTTGCGTTGGGTCCGTGGTTGATTGCCAACGTCGTGGGCTTCGAACGTTTGGGTTCGATTCCCGCCCAGGCAATGTTATTTGTCAATTAAATTAGTGATTTCTGTTCGGAGACATGGATTTCTGCGTTGTCCAAAATTCTCTCCCACACCCATCCGATACTTAAGATGGGACGCAGCTAGAGCGATTAGCTAACAACCAGTCCTGTCCCATTCCCACACTACTCAATTCGAAATGAGAGGTTGAGCAGCGGAATATCAATCATTTCTCGTAAAAAAACTGTTGAGTTAAATAATTTCGATGGATTCGGGGGTAACTTTGTGGAAGTTAAATTTATATTGACAAGATAAAATTTATTAGAAGTCCATATGCTCCACAGGAAGCGGGCATGGTGTAAAAAATGTTCAAAATTTCAAGATTTTGTTTGAGTAATGCATGTTATTTATTTTTTCTTTTTAATTAAATTTGGACATTTGTTATTATCACTTTTAAGGTGTTCACTGTCAATACTTGGTGGAAAGGCATTATAATAAAAATAACACATTTTTAGTACTTTTTCAGTTGATAATGCTCGGCCATGAGCGAAACCGGTCCTGATGAAATAAATCTCATGTGGAAAAAGTACTAAAAATGTGTTATTATTTGTTATTATGTCAACAATCACTTTTCGAAGGAAAGGCATTTAAATAAATGTTACATCACTACTTCCACATGTATTATGAAAAAAGACCGGTTTCGCTCATCGCAAACATTGCCAACAAAGGCAAAATTATATTTTTTTTATCCTCTTGAATTAAGTTGCTGTCACACTGTTTTTTATATCTATTTGACAGAGCTTCAAGTCCTAAGGCGCGTTGGCATCAAAGTTCTTCCAGTATCCTTCGTCTCTAAGTTTTTACATCATTCTCGGCCTTTCGTGAACAACAGTTTGTGCAACCGTGAACAGACTCGTTAGCAGGTAAACTGCCGTGGTATAAATCTCACGAAAATTGTGTTCAATGAGATTAAGATGTTCCATTTCCGCACTCAATTTACCAAACAGCGAGTAAAAATAAATTTGCGTCCAATTTAATCTCGGGATAAACAGACCGAGAAATGATACAAATTACTCTGTTAGTTAGCAATATTGTTCTTTGATGTATTTTGATACTGAAGATGAACACGCTTAACCTTTTAGGTGCCAGTGACTACGATATACGCGATATCATATACATTGTAACGATGCGAAGTTTAATATAAATAGTTTTGATCGATTCAACACGAATATTACAAAAAAAAAATCTTATTTATGAACTTTATCTTGTCTCTAGAAAAGTGGCTGCAGTGTTTATTCTCTCGCTAAAGGAACAAGTACTGCTTTCACTTAAGCAGAAACTGCAGATACTTTACCCTTCAGACGCCCGTGATGAATCACGTACTGTGGGACTGCCGAACGAGCTGAGCTGTTTGGTGCGGTCCGTCTTCATACGGGCCCAATACGCTGACTTGATCTCAACCAAGGCCAATTTTGGGGCATTCGATAAATTTTCAACATCATATGGGGAACGGGATACTCTTGATTCCTCTTCAGATTCAACGCGAAGTAGATTAAACTCCACGAATTATCAGTATACAGATACATAGGATACTTTAATATCACTCTAACAAAGTGGCTGAGCAAGTCACATTTTCTTTTTTTTCCCTTTCTACTTACTTTTAAGCAAACTTTGCGATAGTGCATGGTGAAAGAGGCGAAACAAAAGATCAAAGTCCCTTGCAGCAAAGTTCTGTCGAAACCATCGAAAATATTAAAGTCACATTTTCTTTTTTTTACCCTTTTTATTTTTCTTCTCTTTAAGCACCTTAGTGAATGGTTAAAAGATCAATCCCTTGTAGCTCTGTCAAAGGCCAGGTAAGTGAGGAGTAAACTCGTTTCTTTTCTTGATCGTATGGCGTTATGGAAGGCGGCTGAACACACATAACGGAAGGGTGATGGGAGAACCAATTTATTCACCCAAATATATATATGCGGCCCTCGACCAATCTGAATATTGATAATCTGGCCCTTATGCCAAAAGAATTGTTCATCACTGATCTTAAATTAATCGAAAATCAGTAGTCGTGAGTTTGCTTTAAGTCTACCAATATACAAACGGTCTAAGAAGTATGTGTTTCATACAAAAAGGAAACGTTTTGCCTTCGCGTAGTTTATTGCGTGAAAACATGAACACGGCAATGAAATCGTAAACCTGTATTCGGGTTTATCGTAAATATTTTTCGAATTACGTCGACGCCGGTTGCGATCTAATAATTAAGTAAAAAGGCCAGTTTTTTAATCGATGATTTCACCACATTTCTGTACTACGCAGTATTATTTATTTGTAAAATAGTTCATGTTCAATTTGCTAGAGCAGGGGTTCTTAACCTTATTACAATTCCGGGCGCATTTGAGATTGAGGAGAATGCTGACGGGCGCAGGCTGGATTAAAAAAAAACAAATCTTAAGTTCTTCGTTCGTCAGATTTGAATCGTTTGAATTTTGTACTTTTCCATGAGTTTTGTCGCTTACGACCCGGGTTTCACCTTTCGGCATCTTCAGGCATTTCATGTACTTGAACTGACAGTAGACAGTTGACGGTTTTGCTAGCAACAAAACTCATGGAAAAATACAAAATTCAAACGATTCAAATTTGATATTGAAATTTCATCAAGCACCTCCAGTCGAAAATTATTGTTTCCTGGAAGCTTAACAAATGTGTTACATTTATGAACTATTTTTTAATTTACCTTTGCAAATTTTAAAAACACTATACAGTTACATTTGAATAAAAACTTCTTCGAAAAATAATTTCAATAACTAAAATTTGGGTTTTTTCGTCATTTGATACTTTGTGAAAGGGCGCACGATAATAGCTGCGCGGGCACAGGGCTAAGAACCCCTGTGTTAGAGCAATGCATATTTAACCCGTTCGATGCCCATGTCATACATATACGGGATCAAATGTCGGAAAGTCAAACGTTACATACACCTATGCCTAAGATATCTTTTTCAATTGAAACAATCTGACCTTGACGATGTCTGAATTGATTCACCTGATCGCTAGGACAAAGCTCTTGCCGCTTGACAACAAGGACCGACAATCTCAGATCGACAGATCTCTAATCTGTATTTGTTTTTGCAAAACATAAAACACTGAAAAATTGGTTTGTTATTTTGGCTGATCCTTTCAAAATCTTCTGGTCGTAAAATGGTTTAGATTCTTTGGATTTTGAGCGTGGTATATTGCAGTTAAATCGCGTTACTGGCTGAGCTAGGAAAGGGTTAAAGATAATAATTCTTAAGGGGCACATGTTGCTGAAGTTTGTCAAATGATATATTGTATGTTTGATAAACGGTAAATTAATTATTAGTCCTAAAAAGAAAGAAATTATACACATATGTTGATGAAATACCACTGTCAAAATATCTTTTGAGAAGGGTAAATTGTGATTTGTTAGATTTTGAATTTTCAAAATATATACAATATATTATGCTATCATTTACATCCTGGGATTCATATGAACTCAATATGGTAGCATATATTTAATATGGCTTTAAAATCGAGATCTTTTTCTGTGGTACTCGGTTTACTATTATATAAAATCTATTACAGGACTTATTTCCTAAGCGACCAATTAATTCCAATGAAGGTAATTTTCAATACACTAATTATAATAGTGTTGAATTCAGGGCTGTGGAGGCGGTCAAAAAAAGTCCGAATTCGACTCCGACTCCTACTCCGCCTAAAAAAGTTTAATATCGTCATTTTTTCCCCCAATTTTCTTATTTATGTGTATTCAATTAAATATCAACCATATCAATGCGGCCACAAGCCAAATTTGACATATTAAATGCAAAAATAAAAAGTTCAAACTTTTCAAAATGTCCGACTCCGTCTTTTCAAAATTTCCGTTGAATTAGTAATGTGCCTGAGCTCATAATCTGAAATATGAATATTTTCATCTCGCTACGTCCTTGCCTTTCCAAGTTTTGAGTTAAAAATAAATCAGAACAGTCATATTAAAAAAATACTGGGACATCTGTTAGTATTGAATATTGAAATTTGAAGTCGAAATCAAAATAAAAATTATTCTAATAAAAATAATTTAAAAAATAATAATTCATATAAAAGTTAAAAAAAAAAATATCACTGTTTCGTTGTAAATCTTATCAATTTCAAGATTTTGTTTGAGTAATGCATGTTATTTTTTTTCTTTTTAATTAAATTTATCACTTTTAAGGTGTTCACTGTCAATACTTGGTGGAAAGGCATTATAATAAAAATAACACATTTTTAGTACTTTTTCAGTTGATATTGCTGGCCATGAGCGAAACCGATCCTGATCCAATAAATTTCATGTGGAATAAGTACTAAAAATGTGTTATTATTTTTATTATAATACCATTCCACCAAGTATTGACAGTGAACACCTTAAAAGTAAAAATTATTCATTATAATTGCTTTTTATTTATACTTAGTTTGTAAAGTATTTATTCTACCAGCTCTATTTAATTTAACCGTTGTACACGGTAATTAACTAATCCGACCAGGCCGATTAAAGCGATTAAGCCAGGGGTTTTGAATGATCCCATTGGATGTGTCAATCATTATTATTTTTAATTGTAAAATCTAACAAGTCGCATGTACCATTTTGTATATGGATATAACGAAAATTTGAGTGCCTATGTGGTATAGCAGCGCTTGTCAATCATTTAACGTTGTTCCCTATCTCTCCCATTCGAGATCATATTCAGATTCAGTAATATAATCGTTTACATTCGCTCAGCCAAAGGGTGGTGTTTAGGGATTCCAACTATTCGTCAAAATCAACTAATCGGATATCGAATAGTAAAACTTAAGCTATCCGGATATATGCGGATATCCGGACAGTTTTTACATGGCGATTTATAAACAAAATCATGATCTAAAAAAGATTTTTTAAGAAACAAGAAATTGCCAGTTGCTTTTGCTAGCCAACAGTGGTCTCGATTTTGTTCATAGTAAATAATTGTATAACTCGCACGTTTCCTTGTTCACTTATATACATTTTATAATAATTTATGACTAAATCTTTTCTTACTTCTGTAAAATCTTAGATAGAGACAATACATATAAATACACATTTAAAAACCGTTCCATTGTATTACAATATTTCAAATTTGCAGCTGCATCGAATAACTCATACGGTATTTCTTTAATGAATGAAATTATGGCAATAAAGGTTTTTATAGACCCGAGTCCAAGCCGATTCGTGAAACTCAAGTATTATGATAAGATATCGATAGCACCCGAGTTGGGGTGAAGGCAAAAAGAATCACTACATGGGGTACTAAAAATGTTTTAGTATATTTACTAGCTGGGGTATTCATAATTATTCATTTAATGTGGAGAAATTATGATTTGATCTTTCGTCGAATTTATAATATACACTTGGGTCTCTTATAACACGGTTATATGGTTCCACAAAAACGTATATACTGATAAGATACTGATAGCACCCGAGTTGGGCGAAGGCAAAAAAAGACACTACCTGGGATATTCATAATTATTCATTAAATGTGGAGAAATTGTGATGTGATCTTTCCTCGATTTTGTAAAATATTTCATCAAAAATTATTATGAATACTATCCGGATATTTTCCCAAATATCCGAATATCGAATAGCTTAAAAAAATACGGAGTTTTTTCAGGAACCAATAATATGCGAATGTCGAGAGCCGTCAGTGCAAAGACGATTGTTATACTGTTTCCCAAAAATATTCTCGTGACTTATCAATATATTACGGGCCGCAGTTTGGTTTGCGGGCCGCGGCTTCGCCAAATCTGGATCGTACCGATTATTTGGCCCGTTTGAGCAGTTGATCTGGCTTTCACGTGCCGTCGCTCTCAGTCTGCCGTCTAAGTTGATGACTGAAGGTCTCCCCAACCATGCTACCTCTACACAAACAATCAGCTAACAGTGACTGGTTAGTAGATGTTAGTGATGGGAGATATTAAACGTAGCTTATTATAATAATGGAACCATTATATCTCTTTGGCACTATGAAACTCTTTCGAAGAAAGTGTGAGAAGTCTGATATGATTGGTTACAACCAGATGCCATTATTTATTCCAGTGCTTACTAAAATTTTTCATGCAAAGGCCTCTTAAATATGAAAAAAATGATCAGCGGCCCAATTGAAGATTTGTTTTTGTGCGGCCCCCAGTTTGGGAAACATTGATTTACTAAAAACTTTTTTTCTTTCACAATTGCTTCACGGTGACCCTTCCTTTTTTGTAGAGATTGTGTATAGATATATCCGTTGTGAAAGGCGGCCATGAAACATTGGCTGCATATACACAACGGGTGGTGGTGGGAAAAACCAACTTGTGTCCAGATATCACTAACTATGCAAAGAAAAATATTATAAAAATTCCTACAGGAAGATTTTTATATATTTTTCAATATTCACGCGTCCATTCGTGGCGGCCATCAGTGGTCTTACGGTACTGAAGCAGTTTTACAAGTTGGGGTCCAGGCGATTTTTCGAAAAAAATTGCAAAATTAAGTACTTCAGTGAAATTGATATAAATTCGATGCTATTTAAGCTACGTCATTGAAAATTGATTTGTTGGGTCAAGAAAGATTATCCTATATTTTCGATGGAACTTTTTCGGTGGAAGTTCATTTTAATATAAAATTTAAAATAACTTTGATTATTCCACGTATTGTGCTACTAACTGTGACACGTGTTTCGCCTCTTTCAGAGGCATCTTCAGACTTACTATCGCAAAGTTTGCTTGAGTAATGAAGCAAGATTCTTGCTTTAAATTAAAGATTATCCCTTTAAAAAATGTTTTGTTCAAAGATTCTCAAACTGTGGTTTGAATAATAACAAAATATAAATGATTTTTGATGAAAAACTTCATGAGGAGTTCCTATGCTCATATTGGGAAGCGGACATGGATTAAATTTAGGATGAATAGCAAAATATTGATCCAACAGCGAGAGTGTATACTGGACTTTTTGAAAAATAATAATAATACAATTCGAACTTGTCTTACGAAATAAATAACTTTTTTTATTTATTAATTGGAAAAAAATTATATAAAATACGTGGCATTACAGCAGGCGCCCATGCGCCATGCATTTGACAAATTATATGAAACAGAACAGAAACATATTATTTACATAAGAAGAAAAAAAATATAAACAAATCATCAAGTTCACTGCCTAAGATGTCCACATCAACAGGCAGTGCATTCATTAGCCGAACAGCCCTTGCGACTGGAGATTCAAAAGACCTACATGACAAACAAGTTTTAACAAAGAAAATTGATTTGTCTTGGTTACGACCACGTAGGTACAAACTGGGAGCATTCAAACTTAAAGTTTCAAGGATGTCAGGGTTATTAACTCGGCCCCGTTTTTTATGTATTTTACTCGAGCAGAAATTTGTATTTGCTGTAATTATCACATCGACAGACGATAGAGTGACTCCTGTCGGTATGTTCGATCCCTATAATGAATCAGCCCTGAAAAATCAGCGCCAACGAAGACGCACATACGACTCCCTCGGGCTGCAACGTGTTAAGTAAAAAAAAAACATTTAGTATGTAAATACGTACAATATAAAACAGCCTTACTCAACCTGCGGCCCGCGGGCCTCATGCGGCCCAAAATAATATAGTCCCAAATATTTTTTTGGTGCTGTTTTCAATATTGGGTTGCAATCAGTCGGTACAAACTGTACATGTTTCCAACTTCTTCTCACATTATTCTCATCTACGTATCTCTGTGAATCGTCATATTCTAAAATGAAATGTGCGAAGAGCGTATATAGAAATCGGCTTACCGATTCTCACCTTGATGATGTATAAGAGTAACCTGTAGTAATCAGGAACCTTATTTAACGAAGATAGTTAAAGTTCTTTGCTATTTTTTACTTTGAAAAATACATGAATACATAATGAATAAAAATGTATATATTGACACCGCCTTATGTGGTAGGTCATCAGAACTCTCTCGAACGATCTATTTTTCACCTCAGTCAATGAGTTTAAGTCGATATAAGGAAATAAATTCATTCTTATAATAATCTATATTGAAATCTATAGCGATTCAATATAGAGTTATTTCAATTTCTCTTATCTCTTGACGCCTGACAGTGCATTTGCTTCATAAAAAGTTCGTTAGGCGATAAATAATCCCTTATCGGCGGGCGCACGTGTTAACGATTTTTGAAACGGCCATTGTTTTTTCTTTCTAAAGTAACCGTTTGTTTTCATACAGCAGTGAGAGATTGGACTGCATTGAGAATGCACGCGCCTAATCCTCTCCCTAAGAATTAAATTCGAGTCAAATTCCTGATATCTTCTTCGCTATCGTAATATTTGTGTGTTGTATAACGTCTGTGTAAATCCTAAACAATTAAATAATGGATGCTAACCGCACCCACATAACGCTTTGAGATCGTCTTTTCTTTATAAGAGTACCATGTTTCTCCTACTTCGTCCCCAAAATCCCGCTTCGTGAGTGTCGGATAGGAGGCTCCTTCTCGATTTACGAGGGAGCCGGAATTAAGGTAGTCTCAATATTTACATGTTAAATTAAATGTCCCTGATAATTTTTTGAGAAATCATCAACATGAATTGTTTGTTCTTCCAAGGGGTAGAACCAGTCTGCCAATGGGAATACCACTGGGAAGAGCTTTAACAATTTGAAACGGCATTGCTTAGAATGAAGACATATTTCACATTGACGTGAGTGAGTTCAGACGAATACTATATTTTATGAATAAAAGTTGATTTTGTCAGAACTCACTCGGTTGACATCGTTGAAAATTTCTAATATGATTTTATAATTTTTTCTCTCTGTTTTTATGACTACAATGTTTTGATCTTGTTTTTAATTAATTAGTTATGTTTATTATGTATTTACATATGTATGTATGTATATATAAATAGATGTATTTATATTTGTCAAATGCATGGCGCATTGGCGTCAGCTGTAATGCCATGATTTTCTTTTTCTTAAATAAATAAATAAATCAAATAAAATAGTTTTATTTCGACATCATAATACATACATATGTATGTATGCAGTGTATGTGTTATATTTACAGTTTACTATAAATATGATGCGGCCCACGTAGAGAAGGAAAAATTGGAATGTGGTCTGGAGGAAAAAAAGGTTGAGTATGACTGATCTAAAACCATTAGAGTATTGCCGTTGTCTAGGTGTACATTATTGTTAAAGTCGACGTAAATTCTAGGAAATTCTTTTCGCAACATCTAGCCGATCATTAGTTACGCCAGGTGCTCTCGCACATTCTAAAGTTATGTAAGATTCATTTGTTTCATTATTGCCAAGTTGGCAATAGTGGAATTATCTTTTTTTTAACAATTTATAGCCAAGTCAATCCGTAACATCCATGGGAAACTAGATTAACGTTGCCATTGTGATTTAGAGCAGGACAAATTGGAGGAATTTCAGTGTTGTTATACGGAAAGTAATTTTTATATATTAACCTTTAAACGCCAGAGCATTTTTTGCGAAATATCTGCGCGACTCGTAGCTCTTATAATAATAATTATATCTATTAAGCAAGTCAGCCTATGTGGGTAAAATAAAAAGCATTAGCAAGATAAAAGATTGCTTATAATTTACGAACAAAGACCAACACTGCAACTCGTACGCTATCTAATTTTCTAGGAAAACAAATAAACGAATCCATTTTAGCAACAGTTATATTGAAAAAGGAATTTGACACACAAGGATAAATTTCTTGGTATGAAAAAAAAATCTGTATACCCATTGAAATATATTGTATTGTGTGAATGAAGCTTTATTACGTTCCGCTGAATATAACACAACGCAAATCCCAAGAGTCAGCCTTGTAACGCAGATTTTTATATTTATCATTATGGCAAAAATATTTACCGAAACCGAAAATAAAATTATGGATCGGTATCTCAAAGACATTATTTATGAAAACTAATATTCATATGTTGAAAACTATTATCATAAATCAATGTAATCCGATAGCGAAGTGCACCATAATCACTGGTCCCACACGGCTTCGTAGGGCTCTTAAAGGTTAAGCATGCAAAGATCGACAATTATAAGTTGTCCGTTTAGATAAGCTTGTGTCAACGAAATAATTGTGTCATACTCACTGACGACAGTGCTGGGGGGTGCAAAAGGAAGATTCAACTATTTTTCCGTACTACAGAAGAGAAACAGTTGGTATTGCGAACATCTGAACTGGAAGTCCATGCTATAGAAGTGTTTTAAAATCCAATGAATAGGAAAGAACTCTTGCAAAAATGGTTGAATCTTCCTTTGCACACCCCAACACCCCGTCACCACCGTCACTGGTCATACTACTTAACCTACTATAGATAATAAGACTTTTTGAATAACCCACAAAATCCCTTGAATCAGTTTTTGATACAATCGAGATAGCCTGTCGTGTTTGTTTGCACTTTACAATTAATAAAAACAACAATAATTACATTACTGACAGCTTCACGTAAAAATTCCGTTTGATACTGGCCAAATCAGTACTGGCGATAATCAAACTATGTCAGATATTCGAGCTCTTACACACGATCATGCCTACTGTGCTATGAAGGTCAGAGATTAAACAATATTGATCAACAATTACAATTTGGCCGCCGGCAAAAGTTGGAACTAAAATAGTAAATTTACGGCTGGCAGTTGTCAAACAAAAAATAATGGGAGGGGTTTCTAATCCCGGTAATTTAACTCTGAAATGGTAAAAATGTGAGATCAGGACCGGTTTCGCACATTTCAAACCTTATCAACTGATCATTTGATAATGATCGCTATGAGCGAAACCGGTCCTTTTTTAATAAATTTTATGTGAACTAAGTACTATTTTTTTTTTATTATAATGCCATTCCACCAGTATTGATAGTGAACACCTCAAAAGTTATGAGCGCCATTTCGGTTTTGCGAACGACGATATAATAATATTTCTCTATGTGCACTCGTTGCCAGTGATAACGTTCACAAATAGCAACATTTACGAGTTTCTGTCGATTGTTGTTTATGGCCTATTATAACGCGTGTATAGGGGAAATGTGAATGTTAAACATATGGCTAGCATTAACAGCGGAAATCGATCAATCATCTATTTTTGAAATGGATATCGTTATTGCCATTGAACGCTGAGTTCCATCGAGCTGAAAATGCATTCGGTATCAAGTACAATTGATAATTATTATTTTATTCAATATCAAAATTGAATTGTTAGAATTTGGTACTTTTTGGTGAGTGTTTTTGCTTATGACACGCGTTTCGCATTTCGGTACTTCTTTACATGAAAGAAGCTAGAAAAATGACTTTTCAATTCGTAGAGACTAATGTTTTAGAGCAGTGGTTCTCATGTGCGGCCACCAGAGGATTTTGCTGCGGCCACCGATAACTTGATGTGTTTTTACAAGTTAATTTGTCAACAATGACACTGAAAATGTAATATTTTGGATGCATTGTAGTGTGCATCAAGAGTTGTCAGTTAACAAAAACTCAAATACATATGTAAATGTTTAGGTATTAGCCAAATTTTACATGAGAACCACTGTTCTAGAGAGACTAATGTTAAAAAGAAAATTTTGTAACTTCTCTTGACACTGTTTTGAGATATGAGCGTTTGAAGTTTCGATTGATTAAAATTCACTTGTAACAATGAGCAAGTAAAAATGTTTCAAATTACTTATTTAAAGCATATTTTTTCACAACTCTTGCTTAGAAATAATGATCTTAAAGATCTAATGATGGAAATAATCATGAGAATCTTAAAACTTTGTCAAATAAATTTAGTAAAAAAAGTGTGCAGATGAAGTGTAACTCTGAAATTCTGCTAACTCCCTTATTCAAGCAAAGATAATTCTAAAATTAATATGTACATATGAAAGAATGCGGTAAATATTATACAAGCGTTTCCGACCAAACGTAATGACTTTTCTTAGAGTAAAATTCATGTCAATTTTTTGGAGCATATGGACTCCTCGCGGAGTTTATCTCAACATATATTTTTCTACGAGAACTGCTTGTTACTCATTGGCTTATTTTTATTCATAGAGATATAGTATTATTAGTTCTAGTTCATTTGTGCACTTGAAATGCCCAAAGATGCTGTCAAAATAATATGCTACATTATGTGTAATAGTTCCACCAAAACAAAAAACATCACATTAGAATAAATATCTATTTAATAACACAGCTTAAGCAATGCCTTTAAAGATAATGAATAATCAAATTGTATCTAATTTAAGTACAGTCAGTTAAAGTACATCCGTGTAATTGAAATGCCAGAAGATGTCGAAAGGCAAAACTCGGATCCTTTGTAACTAAATTATATAATGATTTAGATATTGAAATTATTCCATAATAGTATATCAAAGTCGACTACTTTGTCGTTTCGCCTCTTTGAGACGCATGAACGCTTTCGCTCGGCGTGAAAGGATTCACAACTTAATAGCATCCTGTATTGGTGTGAAAATAAACCGTGGGATAAGACGTATGGCTGTCTTTTCATTACGTCTTAAGAGGTGGCCATATAAATCTATTTAAAATTTACACATCGAGTGGGCGCGTGCGGTGTGACATCAATAGATGGAAATTAAAAGTCATTAGTGGGCCATTAGTCGGGAGGCATACCAAATGTGTGCATTGTTTGGGTGTATTATTAGTATTTTTGAGAGATTACGCCAGAATGCTTGCCGTCAAAGGTGAATGCACGCCAATGAATTTATTTCTACACCAATTCACAACAGGTGAACAGTTCTTTAAAGTAATCAAAACTATGCGGTTCTAAATCAGGGGTTCCCAACCTAATTAAACACCGAGAGCAAATTTAAAGAAAAATGTGGGGCGGCGTGAGCTACCTATTTTTTTATTATAATTCTAATGATACAACGATTTTTTTCAGCCATGCCCGCTCCCAATGTGGAGCATGATGATTCTTTGCGGCGATTATCTTAACATATGTTCTATTCTACGAGAACTATTTGTTACTCAGTTACTCGACCTCTTTTTTTCGAATAAAGTGAAAACGAATAAAGTAAAGATTATCAGTATTTTCTTGAACACAATCTGCAAAACATGAAACTATTTATATTGTTTTTAAATTGGTAAGTAAAAGGATTGACAATAAAGGAGACCATTGGCTCGATAGTCGTATACTGCAGGAATCTCTCTTCTAACTGTTTTTGAAGCACTTGAATGTGTATGACAAATACTTCCACGTTTTATTCACTGTTACCTACCATTTCCTTCATATTTGTGAGAGAGACTTTATCTGTCGATGTGATATCCACAAAACTAATTTTGTAAAAATATAAAATTTAAAAAACAAAAATGTTTCGAGATCATGTTGGTGGGCGTACAGAAATCGGTCGACGGGCGCAATATTTCAATCGAATAATTGATATATGGTCGAAAACATGGATTTCTTATCTAGGTTCTCTTCAATATACGCCCTTCTATTCCAGGAATTGCTCCCTTGGTGCAAGATTAAAATACCGTTAGCAAATCGGTTCTCCTGTCAGAAGGTTGCCAATGTAAACTCTTTTAATTTTTATTTAAACAAGTCTAAAATCATATTACGAACAATCACCGATGAGAACTGTTTTTTTTGCAATGATAACACTCACAATCAGTATTCGTAACGCCTTTTCACTCCCATTCAAATGTTTATTGATGCGGTACTGAACCAGAATAAATAAGGGAAAGGAATTTAAACAGTAAATCTCAGAAATTGAAAGCCCGCCTGAGTTCTAATTGGTAAAATTCATAAGGAAAAAGCAATATTTCACACTCTGACGTCAGTTAAAATAATTAATAACAAAATGGAGAAAGGAAAAGGAAAGGAACAACGAAATAATTTACATACATGCGAAGTCGTCATTTTTTTTAGCTTCAAACCAATTCACTTCATAGTCTTTCCACCTTTCATCTAAATAAGCATGTTTGGCGGTCAGTATTCGTATGGGCGCTTCCTCGATTTAATATTACACTAAGCCATCGCCTAACAAATCGCCAAGACAGCTTTTTATTTATTGATTTTATAAATAAATTGTAACTGGAATTGAAGTTACATGCGAGTTCCATTTTAATCCGTCCTGTAAGTAAGAACACTTAGTTTGTTTATGTAACTTAAATAATAAAAGATTGTTTATCATTCACGTTTTGTAGTTTACGCTATAACTGTCACACTTCAGGAATGGTTTTGCTCATTTTTATACCACGGAAGAATGCAAGTCTTCATTTCGACCAATACTTACCATTCCATTTGCGGTCAAAATATACAAATTTTAAAATACGACTCGCTGGCTATGCATATCCGGTGAATAATTCGCGCTTTTTTTATTTGAAAGATATTAAAATTACCGGAAGTGTTCAACTGAATCTACGTGCTATGACTGCAAGAACCTTCCGAATTTCGAAGGCATCATGAGATAAACTTACAGA
Organism: Himalopsyche kuldschensis; assembly: GCA_028554975.1. Lineage (NCBI taxonomy): Eukaryota > Metazoa > Arthropoda > Insecta > Trichoptera > Rhyacophilidae > Himalopsyche > Himalopsyche kuldschensis. Next base: position 9,410,486 of record JAHFWI010000005.1, read on the forward strand.
ATATTCAAAATTTAAGTCATTCACACCATATTATATTGAATCATCGAACATTATTTTATTATAATATCTCACATTCACGTTTGTTAGTTCTCTACGTGTAAGCTGGCATAACGCATACCAGTTACTTGAGCGTTTATTTGCATTAAGAATTTCTACTGTAAGTACTTGATGTAATTTCAATAACAAATCTGAATCGTATTAATTTTGTACTATTCCATAAGTTTTATAGCTAACGTCTCGGGTTTCGCCTTTCGGCATCTTCAGGCACTTGACATGTTTTTGTAAGGTTAAAAAATTATGAATACTTGTTAGGATAGTGAGTTTGTAGTTCCAAATCTAAAATTATAAAATATACTATATATAATTTCCTCACCTGTCGAATTGTCAGCGGCGTGACTAGCAGCGGCTACAGCGATTACTATCGTCAGTATAACGAGTGGCCACAATGCTCCCATGCCATATGGACACGACTACATTTGCCATCAAATCCGCGCACTTCACAACAACGTCACAAACTTATTGACACTACCATGTAAATGCCCACTGCATAATATACCATGTAAATATTCCACTGCGATGACGTAAAAAGTTGAATCATCAGCTGTTGTCTCGTCAAACCTGCAAAAAAGAAAAAAAAACATTTAGATTAACTATGCCAACTAATGTCTAAAAGCTTTCATTTGTGGATTAAAACCCTTGATCGGATAACCGAGTAGAAAAAATCTTAAGAGCATCCGGCAGAATTTAACCATTCAAGTGTCTCACGTGCACGGACTCGTGAGCAACTTTGAGGTCTCAAAATGTGTGTCAAAAATAATATCGGGAAATAATTTTCCAGCGAAACTAGAAATTTTGAGCGTAAACTAAAAACAAGTTAAAGCAAAAAGGGGTATATAAAAACATTTTTTGGCATATCCGCTCCCAACTTGGAGCATATGGACTTTTCGCGGAGTTAATCTCAACATGTTTTTTCTACGAGAACTGCTTGTGACTCAGTTGCTTAACCTCTCTTTTTTTAAGAGAGTAGTAATGGAAAAGAAAGACGGCTAAGACAGGACTAGTGGCAAGCTTACCGGGATCGGAAAGGTGGCTAGGGATTTTTGATAACACAAACACCCATCGCCTTCGAAATGAATCAGGATTGAAAAAAATCTGTTCGTACCGGGACTCGAACCCGGGAGATCCGACACAAAAGCCAACGACGTTGATCACTGCACCATGAACCGGGTAGACATAAACATACTCTTGGGAAATATATCTTTCTTGTTAATTACAAACTTGATATTCAACAAAAGTTATTCTTAAAATGTTTAAATTAAACCATTAAAACCAATATATAAAAGTCGATTTGTTGATTGGAACCAATCGTTAAATTGACTCGATGTGAGTAAAGACAGTAAATGTGTGTTCGTGATTTTTTGTACTTTAAAATAGGTGGCCTGTGGTCACAGAAAAATATTTACGAACAAGGCACTGAAGCGGTTAAAACGTTAATTTCAATCAAATATCGATTCAATCAAGTCAAGTTATTGATTGTGTATTGAAAACTAAGCAGTTAATATCATTTAATATAGATCCTTAATAGAATTGTAAGTTGTTTTTAAATTCGTCGATTTAACACACACAACACTTACATGTATATTATACCAATATAGAAATATGTCTAACCACCACAATGATGTCGGTATAAAAAAAGTGGTTTTCAAACTTCATAGAGTAACGGACCGGCATTAATATAATGTATACGTATTCCGGATATATAGGGTATTTCAATAGGGACGCTCAAAATATGTTACTTTGTCCTGCTGAGTAGATTATTCATTGTTTAGTGGCCAAATTTGAGTCAACCAGTTTGGTAAATAATCGGCCAACACCTACCTGTACGTCATCAAAATACAATATCTGGTGGAAACATTGCTGCTGTGTGTGAAAGTGTACAGGAAAACCCAAGGCAGCTTATTTCTCGTTGTTCACAAGAACTTGGCTTTTCTGCGACTTCAACTTGGCGAATTTTGAATCGGGCCTTATGTCTGCACCCGTATAAAATCCAACTAACCGAGGAACTTCAGGTAAACGACCGCAGACAACGCCTGATTGGGTTCTGGAGCAGTTGGAAGTTTACCCAAATTTGTCAAAAAAGTCAACTTTAGCGACATGGCCCATTTTATAATGAATGGATATTGGCAGACATTTGATGCTATATTCCATATTTAATGCCGTAAAATATACTTACAAATGAAATTAAAATTTAGTCGAAATCTCACAAACAACTTGTTTTATTTACATTTCAAAACTAAGCGTCCATATAAAAAGACCCTTTATTACTATGGGTATGTTAATATTCGTACTTAAAGATAAATAAATCAAGAATGCAAATTTGAATCTATTGATTGAATTGGCATTAACTTGGTAGAACTTTATTATAACACTGTGAAAAAAATATCAATGAATTTTAGTTCCACAGAAATTAGAAATAGAAAACTATGTTTAAACATGCATTTACATATCTATATATACTGTAGTAGTAGATATAGAGAAGTAAATGCATGTTTAAACATAGTTCTGATGATAGCGTAAGCTGAAATAGCTATCAAAAAATATAAAAAATAGTTTCTGTAGAACTAACTAACAATCATTGTTATATTTTTCACTGTGTTCAAATTTTATCTTCATCAACAATATTTGTTGAATGAGTAGGCATTTACTTGGTAGAACTCCATTATAATACGGTAAGAAAAATAAAAATGTATTTTAGTTCTACTAGAGTAGTAGTATTTTACTGTAGAACTAAAATACATTGTTATTTTTCTTACCGTATAATAATATTTGTCACTTACGAGTAGAGACTCCAATTCGAGTATCGAGTACTCGATACTCGAGTATACTCGTCCATTTTTCAAGTACTCGATACTCGAGTAATTTGAAAAATACCCGAGTAATACTCGTAATATATAAATGAAGATTTAATTCAAAATTTTACTTTGTTTTAAACAGCGGACAGAAAAACTAGATAACACAATTAAATTGATTGTTAACTTTTAAGCCGAAGTCCACAGCCACAGAGAGAGTTTTTTCTACTGCTGGAATAAAAAAACAAATCTTCGAACCAAATTAAAATTTGAGACGCTTAATTCTCTATTATTTTTGAAATATATATTTCATAAATTGAAATAAATGTAATAATAAAATAAAATATGCTTATTTATTTATGTATCATCTATTTATAGACACAAATTTGAATTAATAAAATATATTTCGGTACATCTGAAACTACTCGAGTATACTCGAGTACTCGAGTATTTTGAAATTTTACTACTCGATACTCGAGTAGTTGAGATGTCGAGTAATTGGAGTCCCTACTTACGACCCGATTTTTCAAGCATTTTAAAAGATAAGCAGGATCAGTTTCGCTCATCGCGACCATTGTCAACTGATTAGTATTTAGATCAGTGAAGAACAAACTTTTTGGCAGAAGGGCCGTTTTATCAATTTAAAGATTGTTTGATGGCCGCATGGGTGAAAGTGTTGAAATTATCTCTAATTTTTTGTGTATATCAAGGTGGCATTTTTTTTATTTTAAATTGTTCTAACTGTCATCCGTGAAAAGTTCTGAAGAAAAAAATGTGATTGTAATATGTCATAGTGGGCCGCATGAAATGTTATTTAGGGACGCAGGTTGTGATTTACTGATTAAGATAAATAAGTTTGTATTGTTAAATTGAAATAATATGACATTGTTTCGTCATAATTTCTTGACGCACAAATAATAGATTAACAAAAATGGATTCGACAAGTTTCGACATATCATTTTTGCGAGGATGGCGACAAATTTATCGCGGTTGTTCGTCACGGACTTGCGGTAGTGGAACGACGGACCGGCACCGGCGCGCGTGCCCCAATTTGAGAACTGCCCAGATACAATGTATGCTAACTTAACCAATCTCCACTTCGGTGAGGTCTATTAAGTATGTCAATTTATTTATAGCTACGTGTCATTGTCGAGCCTTGCTTCTTCCTGACTTTGGATTCAATCTTTAATTGACATATATTTTTTTACGCTGGCAATACGTGACGCGCATAAATTGGAGAACGAAGCGTCTCGATGTAATTGTAATTATTTGCAATTGAGGAAAGATTTTTTTTGCGGAACATAAATTCAACTGAGAATACCACAAAAAAAACCCAACTAATTATATTTTTGCTAACATGTCTGCACCCAACTTTGAGCGTATGGACTCCTCACGGATTTTATCTTAACGTGTTTTTTCTACGAGAATTGCTTGTTACTCAGTTGCTCAGTCTCTCTTTTTCGAAGGGACTAAGGATGGAAAGGATACGAGGACTAGGACAGGATTAATGGTTATCTAATCGCCCTTGCAACACCCATTGCCTTTGAACAGAATCGAATTATCGACTGTAAAAATCTGGTCGTACCGGAACTCGAACCCGGCGGTCCGACGACGTTGACACTGCACCACAGACCAGGCGTAATTTATAGTTATTAAATTTATGAAACTGTCCTTAATCACTGCAATCAAAGCCAACATACTTGGCCCACTCAACCACAGAGCACACGGAAACTAATTAAATTTACATGTTTGAATTTTGTACTTTTCCTTGCGTTTTGTCGCTAACCACCCGAGTTTCGCCTTTCGGCATTTCAAGTGAAGTCCCAGGCATTGATTTGTTACATCCTAACAGGGGCGAATTTAAATTATTTTACCAAGAAATTCTGGAAATTAATCGAGCTCAACTTAACGGTATGCCAATTTAAAATGAGCAACTTCACTTACCATGTTCACCATTGTTAAATAATTGTCATTTATTAATAATTCAAGCACTTACTATCATTTAATATTAATTCAAAGATTTGAAATCAATCAACTGATTAATAATAGGTCGGATAAAACCCCTTAATTTATTTTAGATATTCCTATGCTATTATCTAGTCATTAGTATTTCCAAAATTCCCTATATTTATAGCAAACCCACTTCATTCATTGAAACTTGTTTGCATTTAATTTACGCTAATTTGCATTTTAATAGCAATTTAGCTTAGTGATCTACTTCTATTTTTGCATATAAACGATACAAACTGTTTACTATGCGTCAGTTCAAGTACAAAATTCAAATAATTTAAATTTGCTATTGAAATTCCATCAAGCACCCTCAGTCAAAATCCTTAATTATTAAATTGAACTTTAAAATATAAAAAATCGATTACATGATAAAATAATCGCATAAAATCGCATAAAAATATTATAATTTATACATTATTGTGCAGTAATTTTTGTTTGTGATAATTATTTATATGCACAACGAGGAGCCCCCGAATTTAGAATAAAGGATACCTCCCTCGAATTTTAATAATCTTATATATAAAACCGAAACGGCGTATGTATGTCTGTGGGTCTGTAATTCCCTTTTGCATTGTTGTTGCAAGTTGCCATAAAAACGAATATGAAAGAAAATATGTTTGAATTTTTATCGGCGAAGACATTTAGACAAAATGTAATAAATTAGTCTTCTACAGAACTTTTCCCGGGTTTTATTATTAATAATAATGTTTATTATTTACGTGAAGGTATTATTTGACATTTCTTTGACAGCAAATTAGATTTTTTCCTCGAATTTGTTAATCAAATTAAATAAAGTTTGTGATTTTATTTTAACTCTATTTTGGATGTTAGATTTTGTGATATAATTATGTCGAATGATATAACATTAAATAATTATTGGTAGCTTAGTCCGAGCGACGCCGGGTAGCAATACTAGTAATATATAAATATAATATGTTTTATTGTAAATTTTTGTTGTTCTTCTTCCTCACGTTTAATCTCCGAGTGATATTCAATCATCTCATTGACATCTACACTGTCAACATCAAAGACCATATGCATTTGAGAGTGCGAAAGGGAGCGGAGGAGAGGATAACTGCATCGAAACATTTTTTTTTGTATTATCGCTAAAAAATCTAAAAAGAACGAATTTTTTAAAATGTGCGAAAGTCGAATGTGCGAAAGTAAAGGTCCGCCTGTAGTTCCCAGACATCGAAAGCGGTGACTAGTTCTACAAATTCAGTATGTGTGAATGTGATAGGTGAACTTGGTGTATAATATAAAAATCAGGGCTGTGGAGTCGGAGCTATTTAGCCAGAGTCGGAGTCGTCGCGGTGTTTTGGCCGGAGTCGGAAATTTTAAAAAGTTTTAACTTTTTATTTTTTGCATATAATATGTCAAATTTGGCTATTGGCTGGATTGGTTGGGCTGATATTTAATTCAGGGCTGTGGAGTCGGTAAAAAAAAGTTCGACTCCGACTCCATCATTTTCCAAAACCACGACTCCGACTACAACATTGACCAAAAACACGACTCCGACTAAAAAAAGGTTAATATCGTCACTATTTTCCCCTAATTCCCCCCTCACTTTTTTATTGCCGTATTTTCCTATTTATGTGTAATCAATTAAATATCAACCCTACCAATCCGGCCAATAGCCAAATTTGACATATTATATGCAAAAGATCAAACTTTTCAAAATTTCCGACTCGGCGTACGACTCCGGCCAAATCGCCGCAACGACTCCCACTCCGACTCCGGCCAAAAAGCCCCGACTCCACAGCCCTGATTTAATTGAATACATATAAATACGAAGATTTGAAAAAAAAGTGACAATATTATGCCTTTTTTATCCGGAGTCGGAGTCGTGTTTTTGGTCAATATTGGAGTCGTGCTTTTGGTAAATGCGTTAGTCGGAGTAGAACTTTCCACTCCACAGCCCTGATAAAAATACTACGCGGGGGCAAATACTGAAATATGAAATAAGTAGTGTACCAATTTAACTCGCAAATTAGTAATCGAGATAAAAACAGCAAAGTTTGGTTTGAGCTTTGTTTTTTAAATGCTGCTATCATTTTAAGAGTAAATTACAAACGAAAATATCAGAATTTTACTTAGTCAATTTATTTAAAACTTTTACAAGAGTTGTGGGAGTCACCGAAGAGACCTGCACGGGACGGAATCTGATACAACTACTCGGCCCGTACCCAAGTCCACATTTTGTCTTAACCCGAAGTAAACTAGACAAAAAACTGGACCAGGAAAGAGAAACGTGATTGCGCAATATATTTTTTTGACGACGAAACAATTTTGAATCGCTTGAATTTTGTACTTTTCCACGAGTTTTCTTTTCTTTTATTAAATAAAAAATATTTGGCATTACAGGTGATGCCAATGCGCCAAATATTTTTAATCTCTTTTTCAATTGAAAAAATCTATCCTTGTCGGAACTTGAATCGGGGCCCACCTGATCGATAGGGCAAAGCGCTTGCCACTAGTCCACAGGGATCGAGTTTTGCGCTAACAAGCTGTGTTTCACCTTTCGGCATCTTCAGGCATTTCAAGTGCATGAATGATCTTGAACTGATGCAGCAAATGGTTTGTATCGCGTATATATTAATTGTTTTATACACTTTCATATTAGTTGAATAATAACAATAGCTATTTCAATTGTACAGCTTGATCGCTCACTGAGTGCCACTGGTCAACATCAAGAATATGCATTGTGTTTTAATTTTATAAACAAACTACACTCAAACCTTTTTTTGAGTGTTTTCAAAGTTATGCGTTTTTTTGGGTGCATACCTAGGCCTCGTATAACACGGTTATATACAACACGGATTTATAAATTGTGACATATTTTTTTTACAACACGCTTTATATAACACGGTTTAAGGAAAATAAATACACTAAACATTTGTCGTGGTATTGGTGGAGAAGATTTTATGAAATATTGGAGGATCGAACGTTGAACGAAGACGGATTAGTCGACACCACAATTAATGACTCAGAAAGCAGTTGCAGCAAATGAGCTACATGTTTTACATTAAAAACAATTAATGTTGGCCAGGAATTGGCTACTAAATTAGTTTTTTTTAAATTCAAAATGATCCTATAATGGAAAGGAGCTCGAAATTCAAGAGGGAATTATAAAATATTTTGGAACCTTATAAGGAAATACGTAATTCGATATTTTTTTGGAACGCAAACCAATATTTTGTATGAATTTACAACCTTGTATAACACGGATTTGTATTACATTACGTTTTTGTGGAACCATATAACCGTGTTATATGAGGCCCAAGTGTATTTCGGTAAAAATCCGCTCCCGTGCAGGCCTCTAAGTCAAGTGTACTGGAATGAAAAAAATCTTTTGAGAGTAATATTCAAAAGGATTCTATTACATGGAAGGAGGAATCCTTTAAAAAGATTAACTGAGTCAAAAGTCGTAGACATTCCTTTGAGTCTTAGTTTGTTGGTAGATTTACTTGTAAACTTTACCTGTGATAGTTAATGAAAGTACTAACCATGGAAACGTTTTCTTGATATTTATTTGATTTTATTACAAATTTATAAAATAAGTTATTTTTTTTCTTATATATATGTTACGTTATCCGGTCCGTGGCGCATTGTCAACGTTGTTGGTTTGCGTGCCGAACCGCCCGTGTTCGATTCCCGGTACGAGCGGATTTTTTCAGTCGATAAATCTGTTCAAAGGCTTGGGTGTTGGTTTTGTTGAAAATCCATTCCCACCTTTCCCATCCTAAAGAGCGACAGTTGCTCAACCTCTCTCTCTCTCTCTGAATAACAACCAGTCCTCGTAGGAAAACATATGTTGAGATAAACTCCGTGAGGAATCCATATGCTCCAAGCTAAGATGTTATGTTATTGTTATTACTGTGTTATGCGGACATGGTAAAAAAAAAAATCGTCTGGTCCATAGAGCAGTGGTCAACGACGTAGGCTTCCGTGACAAAGCGATTCTGCTTGAAGGCAATGTGCAATGAAAGAGTAATTGGAGTATCTAATAAATATAAATATTTAAAAAATGTCTGTTGTTTATTTGGAGCAGAAATCAATAATTAAGCCCGTGACCATGCAACCGTAGCCAAAAACGATGACTACTCGACTACGGACATTGATGAAGTTAATTATTCATGCCGTAATGCATTAGCATAGTTTCAATTAATTAAATTAATTATAAAATACATTTATACTATGATGTAATACGGCCATTTTTGTATGGTAACAAGATATGATATTTATTTTTAAATATGTAGCTAAAAAATATCCTGTTTTCTTAGATCGTATAGAAAAAAATATTGCGATGTATAGAAGTGATCAAAGTATTATTATCATATTTGACATGATTTATAAAAGCTAAATGAATACATCGATTCAGGATATAGCACAGACCAGTTCTCGTTTAACCCTTTATAGGGCAAAGGCCGAAATTGGTTAATATATTAATATATTGATTGAGTAGGCATTTACTTGGTAGAACTCCATTATAATACGGTAAGAAAAATAACAATGTATTTTAATTCTACATAAATTATTTTATATATTTGTTGATAGCTATTTCGGCTTACGCCTTCGTCAGAACTATGTTTAAAACGTGTATTAGAGATAGCTTATATACCTTTGCTAGACAGGGTGCCTCCTACACAATCTCTTTCTGTTGAAACCATACCTACGTCACTTGAAAGAATTTAAATAAGTTTGATTTATTGGTCTAAAGTAATGGTGGGAAACAATAATTTGGGTATTTTTGGGTTATTGGATCGTGTGAAACCACTTAAAATCTGCAATGTCTAAGTGCATCTATTTTAAATTGTTTTAAGTTTATTGTTTGTTAAAGGTTTTAACAGAGGTGAACTATTAATTGTGAATGATCGTTAAGAATTTCATTGTATAAATCGCAATAACCCTTTTGAGTGGTGAGTTATTTTGGATTAAATTAGTTTTTTAAATCGATATTTTCTTTATTTAAATCTTTTTTTTTAAATATCGTCTCAATTCAATTTCCAAGAAATCTAAATTGTCCTATAAAGGGTTAAACAATCGCAGATATTGAAACCTTCAAGCCAACTTTTGACAGGAAATGGTGGCATAATTTGAAAAGATCACAGTGCCAGAAGGTCGTGAAATCAATAAATGATCGTGATATTCAAAAAACGAATTCAAAAAGTATTTCAATCGTGAAGTAAATCGGTGTTTTTAAATTTTGTTTTATGCTATTAATTGAATTTTAGACAGGTTCTAAGAATGGTACTTATTTAAATTTAATATTTCGATGAATTTGAAGGTTTGCGTCTTTTTTTACATAATTGCGCAATGATTACTCATCATTAATAATTGTTAATCCCGGTCCGTGGTACAGTGGTGAACGTCGTTAACTTCCGTGACGGACCGGCCGGGTTCGAATATCTGTACAAGCAGATTTTTTCAGTCGATATATCGATTCTGTTCGAAGGTAATGAGAGTTTGTGTTGAATCCCTTCCTACCTTTTCGCTCCCAAAAAGCGACACATAGCGAGAGCGATGAGTTAATCAATAGTCCGCGTATCCTTTCAATCCCTACTCTCTTGGAAAAAGAGAGGATGAGCTACTTAATAACAGGCAGTTCTCGTAAAAAAACATATGTTTGGATAAACTCCGAGAGGAGTAGATAATTTAGAGATTCCAATTACTCGACATCTCAGCTACTCGAGGAATAATATTTTTAAATATTCGAGTACTCGAGTAGTTTCAGATGTACTAAAAGAGATATTAATAATTCAACTTTGTGTATATAATTAGATGATAATTAAATAAATGAGCGTATTTAATTTCATTGATATATTTATTTCAATTTATAAAACATATTCAATAATAAGATAATAGAACGTCTCAAATTTTAGCATGAGTTTAGTTTGGTTCAGTACGAGTATAACTCAAGTACTTGAATAATGAACAAGTATTCGATACTAGAATTGGAGTCTCTAGTTCATATGCTCCAAATTGGGAGCGGACATGATTAAAAAAATATTTTTTGTTTATCAGAAAAAAAAACATGTATTTCCAAAGTAACAATCCATAAAAGAATATCGTGAAATCAAACACCAAATCATAACGGTGTCATAAGTGTTGAAAGGAAATACCAATGCGTCATACGAGCTCTTATGGAACGATACAACAAACTCATGCAACTACATAATCAAATAAATTGTGGTTTCCTTATTTGAAAATAGAATTTCAACATTCCATAATTATTCTTCCGAAACAAACATTGTTCGAAATTTAAAATTCAGTTTCATTTGTTGTTCACACGGAGCGAAAGAAAGCTGTGTTCTAAATTTAAAATATTTTGCTTTGTTCATAATACGTGAATGGAAGAACACTGATATGATTTAAATCGCGGCTATGATTTATAAAATGAACCAATATTGTTCTATGAATCCTGTCACTTTTTTTACACGGTTTTTTGTGTAATGTATCTATCGTGTAAAAAGAGAGTTGAGTGTATGTTACTCGTAGCTCAACGAAGTATGGTCGTTGGTTTGAAACCTGATGTAGCTCACTCAATGCATGGACACAGATTGCAAAACATATGGTATGCCCATAGGATATCTCGTGATAGCATACTAAGAATAACTGTATGTGTGATAATTATTTTTCTCTCTACCGAGTGAAACAAAAAAAAATGTCTTACATAGTTGCACATTCTAATGCTCAAAAATACAATTTCAGACATCGACTTAGATACATATGTAAGTGTAATGAGTTATATTTTTTTCCAAAACAGGGTGTAATTAGGGTTGCCAACCGTCCCGGATTGGCCGGGATTGTCGAGGAAATAGTGACGTAATCAAGGTCGAATGTCAAAAAATGTCTCACTGTCTCGTTATTTCAAAGAAAGCTAACGATCAATATCCCGACACAAAAAAAAATACACCATTTTAGCCCATATGTCCCGGAATTGTAAACAGTGACGGCTGGTGACGGGGTGCTGGGGGTGCAAAAGGAAGATTCAACTATTTTTCCGTACTACGGAAGAGAAACAGTTGGTATTGCGAACATCTGAATTGAAAGTCCATGCTATAGAAGTGTTTTAAAATCCAATGAATAGGAAAAAACTCTTGCAAAAATGGTTGAATCTTCCTTTGCATCCCCCAACACCCCGTCACCAGCCGTCACTGATTGTAAATAACCCAAGGAGTAAACAGAGAGTGATAAGCAAACAACAAACTCAATTCCTGTACATATTGCCCAAAATTAAAATGAAAAATGTATACATATGTTATTTCACAATATTTACGGAGACCTATAGGTTGCAACGTTTTTTCTGTAGGGTCGCTAACTTATACAGTCAATTCTTGCTTTTTTTTAATAAAACTTATAAAAATGCTCTTTTCAATAGCCTTGGGGTCGCGGATCACATGCCTTAAAAGTCGCAAGGGGTCGCAATACGGAAAAGGTTGGGTGCCCCTGAAGTAGGTGGATTCTGGACAAATCCTGGACGATTTGCAACCCTACAAGTCATTTTTTCAACCCGATTCACAAAACTCTACCAGCTGTAAAAAAGTTGACTAACCTACGTACGAATAGTTTGAGTTGAGCTGATTTTGTTAACATGCTACATTTGGGTACCACATGCTCTTCAATAGTAGCGGGTATTTTTTCTTTAATTTAAAAATTCCGTCGATTAAAACTAGAGGTAAATAAAACACGGTGGTATACGAGTCGTCTTGTGTTAAATTATAATTACACCTAGATAAGTATCGGTGACTGGTCAAGAGCAGTGTTCCCAATCCGGTGGTCCGAGGACCACTTGAAATCAATCAATTCAATAATTATAGATCGGATAAAACCCACAAATTATTTATCGAAATTTCCATGTTATTATATGGTAATTATAAATTGCGATACTACATTCAAAATACGCGATAATTATAATTTACCCACATAGTTCATCGAAACAATTTTTCGCTAATTCATATAAATTACGTTCATAAAAATAAAACTTAGTGATCTAGTTTTATTTTTTTGTATATAATATAAACGATAAAATCTGTTTACTACGCGTCAGTTCAAGTACATTCGTGTACTTTAAATGCCTGAAGATGCCGAACGACAAAACTCATGGAAAAGTACAAAATTCAAACGATTTAAATTTGATATTGAAATTCCATCAAGCACTTTCAGTCTTAATTCTTTATTAAAAAAATATTATTAAAAACCATTTTTATTAGAGTACTAGTATTCGAACCCGGCTTCGCTCGGACCAGTTCGGGGTTATGTTCACCTCGGCGCGTAAATTCAGACGGGCCAAGTTGAAATAACTTTTTTCAAAATTCAAAAGTCTAGGTCAATTGAAATGGAATTAAAATGAACATTTCAGACTGGCATTGACATTTCACAGCCCTTTTAATATATTGACAGCCCCATTCTCGCCCATTAAAATGTCCAAATTCAAGGAAAAAATCTAATTTGCTGTCAAAGAAATGTCAAATAATACCTTCACGTAAATTAAAACATTATTATATTAATAAAAGCCGGGAAAAGTTCAGTAGAAGACTTATTTATTACATTTTGACTAAATGTCTTCGCCGATAAAAAAATCAAACATATTTTCTTTCATATTCGTTTTTATGGCAACTTAATGACCAACAATGCAAAAGGGAATTACAGACTCACAGACATACATCCGCCGTTTCGGTTTTATATATGTACTATTCGATACTCGAGTAATTGGTGTCTCTACACACACATTGATAACGAAACAAATTTACCGTCGAAACTTTCGCGAGCGAAATCAATTCGTTTGTTTGAACTTGCAACAACAATGCAAAAGGGAATTACAGACATACATCGCCCGTTTCGGTTTTATATATAAGCGGTCCGCGAATTGTTTTTGGTTTTTTTACAGGTCCGCAGTGGTTAAAAGGTTGGGCAGCACTGGTCTAGTGTGTATAAAAAACATAAAAACTCGTTTATTTTGAAGAATGTTGGATGGCACAATCGAATAGAATGTAGATAATCATGCTACAACTAGTCCCGTTATGTTGGCACCATTTTTTTCCGGTACCAAGTTGACGATGATAAATTCACCGAGTATGCGGCCATTTGAAAAGTTTTCTCCGCAAATTGGCGGTAATTGAGATGTTCTTTATTCGAAACGGTATATTATTTCGTTGTGAAATATTTGTGATTTGACGGCGGGCTTCCGGTGTCATGTTGGACTCTTGCACAATTAGCGGAAATAGTTTGTACGTCGCAGGCGATTTAAAGTTGCCAGTATGACACCTTGCTTTGAAAAGGTTCTAACTGGTAACTGGTAGGTTCTGATAGGTTGAAGAGAATTTCGGCATCTCAAGCAGCTATGCCAAAGAACATAAGTACATAAATTGACTGATTTTCTTGGAGTTACTTCTTTATTTTTATCATGTCAACACCTTACTTTGAAAAGGTTCTAACTGCTCTTGACACTGTTTTGAGATGTGAACGTTTGAAGTTTCGATTGATTAAAATTCACTTGTAACAATGAGCAAGTAAAAATGTTTCAAATTATTTATTTTAAGCATATTTTTTCACAACTGTTGCTGAGAAATAATGATGGAAATAATGATGACAATCTTAGAACTTTGTCAAATAAATTTATTAAAAAAAGTGTGCAGATGCAGTGCAACTCCGGAATTCTGCTATCTTTCATTATTCAACCATAGATAATTTTGAAATTCATATATATGATAGAATGCGGTAAATACAAGCTTTTTCGACCAAAATGTCATTTTAGGCAAAAATGACAATTAGAACCAATTCAAAGTAAGTTAACGAGTACTTGTTGCTAACGAGAATATTCTCGAGATTCATGTATAATAAGACACTTTCAAATGAAATCGTGATGGAGAAATTCATGTTACTCTATTTATACCATTATGTATGGTATATATAAACGTCAAATGTTGTGAATTATGTATATGTATTGCGAATTGTAGTAAATGGCGTAACTAAACAATACATACAACCCCAATATAAGCATTTTCTTTCTCATTGATGACCGAATAAATAACGAAACCTACATATGAATGTGATTCAATGTCCAAGGCATTATGGTAAGCTTATACGAATGGCTTAGGACAGATAGATGAACTGTATAAGGTGTTTGAAATACCTCCCACTCATCCGCAAAAAAATAAGCAGGGTGTAGTGAGAGCGATTAGCTTACCACTCGTCATAAATACGGCCCGAATTGTA
Organism: Himalopsyche kuldschensis; assembly: GCA_028554975.1. NCBI lineage: Eukaryota > Metazoa > Arthropoda > Insecta > Trichoptera > Rhyacophilidae > Himalopsyche > Himalopsyche kuldschensis. The sequence continues at coordinate 9,425,563 of JAHFWI010000005.1, forward strand.
TACCCCTACTATCGTAAATAAAGAGAAGTTGAGAGACAAATATTTTTTGTAGAAATACCTCTGTTGACGTTATCTCAATCGTTTTAATTGATGAATTCGACTGTAGAGACTTGATGTAATTCCAATACCAAATATGAATCGTTTGAATTTTAAGTTTTGTCGCTAGCGATCATGGTTTTGCCTTTCGGTATCCTCGGACATTTCAAGTGAATGAGTGGACCTGAGCGAATGAGTGGATTTATATATAGAAATAAAAGTAGATCACAACGTTTAATAGTTTAACAGTATCTAGCTTCGCCCGGTCCGTGGTGCAGCAGTCAACGTTGTTGCCTACCGTGACTGACTGCCCGGGTTCGAGTCCCGGTACGAGCAGATTTATCCAGTGGAAAAATCGATTCTGTTCGAAGGCAATGGGTTTTTGTACTGTCAAAAATCCTTTTCCCCCCTCCGATCACACAAAGCGATTAGCTAACAACTAGTCCTGTCTTTGTTCTCGCATCCTTTAAATTCCTTACATTCTTCGGAGAAAGTGAGGTTGAGCAACTGAATAACAAGTTGTTCTCGTAAAAAATAGCATGTTGACATAAACTCTGTGAAGAGACTATATTATCCATGTTGGGACATAGTGGAAAAAAAATAGCGTACTCAATCTTAACATTATTATTAATAAGTAATGATTGTTAAATAATTAAACGTATTCATAAACATTCACATTCTATGTTTTGTATATGCATGTTTTTATAGTATGTAGAATGTCACTTTTGAAGATATTCATAGGAAAAAAATAATAACGTCGTCCTTTCTAATTCATGTAAAATAAATTATGTATTTGAAAAAAGAATGATTAAAAAAATCACAAGCAAGTGTTATTAATGCATTTGTACCAACAAAAAGAAAACAAAATTTTATTTGAATAAAGAACACGAACGTTATTTTGTTTCTTTAAAACCGAGACCCGTCAACTTTCATATTCCCACAATTTATGAGACTCCATAGATTTCACGCTGGCCTTAATAATAATTGTATATATTTGACGCGACTTTACTTAGTAATTTTGTGGTATATTATTTACTTATATTTATTATCTCCAGATGCGGGCGTGACCCAATGTAAAAGCGGCTCGAAACCATTGGCATGCCGGACAAAACGTTTATTATCCGACTGAAAATTTTGTTGCACTAGAATTAATAACGCATATCGATGGCTTAAAGAGTAATTGGTAAATTATGGATATATGGTCATGGGACGGAATCCCAAACCTCTCGAGCTAAGCTAAAAAATTTTATACATACTGGCTTATAATTTTATGTTTTGACTTCACTCTTTGAGTTCTTGTGGATTATTATAAAATGTGGAATCAAAATGATTAAATCTGAAGAATATTACTGATTATTGTATGAGTTCTGAAAGAAGAATTTGTTTTTTAATATTAGCCTATAATAAAATTATTCTTTTTTATTTTAAGCAAATAATAAACTTATGTGACTGTCTCTATCTGTATAATATTATTATTTGTGTAGTTTGTGGTTGCATTTTTGCTCCTGTAAATTAAAACAACTCGATTTCATATTTATTGCAAAGTATTCTTTAGGATCTTCTATTATAATGAATTTAAAAATTAAAGACGAAACATTTCAAAAAAATCGTAAGCCTTACATTCATTTCATTTAATGTGCTTATTTTTTATAAATCTTTACAAAAATTCTATCCCGTGACTAGGGATTCCAATCCCGGGATCCCGGATCCCGAAATCCCGGGATCCCGCCGTTTTTAAGTACCTGATGAGTCCCGGGATTAGAAAACACAATCCCGAAATTTCGGGATTAACTGATTTATCAAGCACGATCGAATTATTTAAACATATTTTGTGGAACGTGTCACACAAACGCGTATGTTGCATCAGATTACTCTCACCAGTCCCACCTCTAGGACCAGATGTCTGTAATCGCGTTTCGCAAAGATTTATTAATTTCTCTACAAAAACATGTTGAAAAACGAAGCCGAACAGATTTAACTGATACACTTAAATATTTATTTAATCCTTCATCATTCAATGACAACAAAACAACTCGTAAAACTATAAAAGAAACTATTCAAAAACTTATTGAAAGATTAAATGAAGAAGAAGATCAAGATATGATCGAAATATCAGAGCCACTAGAAAAGTCATCAATCGAAATTACTTCAATGCAGTCATCCCACCCAATTGAACAAGAAACAATGAAACAACAGTTACAGGATGAAATCGCAATAAGCTTGATGACATGCGAACCAAAAATTCAAAATTGCACAAGGCTTATGTCCGTTATAAACCAAGAGATGATGTTATTTGATAATGGAGGCTCACGTGGTCATCACCTCGAACTGGCATATCAATATTTGATGACTATACCCCAACAAGTGTAGAGGCTGAACGTGCCTTTTCAGCAGTAGGCTGTTTGGGAAAAAAATTAGATCTAGGCTAAATGATGAAACGCTTGATGCTTTGTTATTACTACGTGCGTTTTTTTTCAAAATATTTTTTTCAATTAATTTTGTCACTTTTTTTATTTATATTATTTTCCATTTTAACCCTAAAGTTTAACCCCTATTTAAGTCTAAAATTATACGTACATTATACATTGAACAATAAACAAATGTCAAAATAAATTGTATTATTCATTTTAAGCTATTTATCGATAAAATAACATAGCTAATATTAAATAAATAAGAAAAATATCCCAGATCCCGGGACTGATCCCGGGATCCCGGGACTAACTTATTGCAATCCCGAAATCCCGGGATCAAAATTTTGGCCCAGGATTGGAATCCCTACCCGTGACTATATATCTATAATTTACCGAGTAATTTTGCTATCACCACTTTTAGCTGAAAATTACTTAATAATTTCATCTTGCTGTATCATGCAATGTGTGCAATTTTTTATAGCCAAAACTTATTTGAATCCATCGTAAAAACGTTTTAGGAAAATATAACTCCATTTTCGTTGTAAAACCTACTCTGCTTATTATCCAACTCCACCATTTTCTATTGTCACTTGTCATTCATTCGTTGTTTTTCAGCTGTGGTACAAAAAAAATCGTCACAGCCAAGTAAGGTTCTTGTGATGTTTGGCCGCTCGAGGTGGATCGAAAAACTTATTTGGACAGGACAAATACCTGCCTAAATTAAAAACGAAATACTTACCGAGTAAATGTCAGTATATAATGGTAATTCTGAATTCGATTCTCGGAATTGGGATAAAAGTCGCATGCATGTAAGTATGTATCTGTTTGCGGCAGCTTATTCTACGGACAGTGAATATTACAGCAAAGTTTAAGAAAAATCGTGTAAAGTATGAATTACGGGTCGTCTTAGCTGGGCGAATCTCCGCGAGGCGATCCGGCGCAGCTTTGAAAGCGGCAGAGTTTTAAAATATCAAACGGTCCTCGCCCATGCAAGTGTCATAGGTGGGCGAAGCGAACCGGTCAGGACGGCATATGTCGCAGTCCATTCGGGTGCGGGTCATGGCGCACGCGAATCGCTTGAAAATATGAAACGGTCCAAGCTCACCATCGTAAATTTAAATTGCGTCCAATAAGCGATGGCACATAAGACTTTTGATCAACTACGTTTTAAATTGACTGGAATCGCCTAAATTCTCTTGCCGGTTCGCGTCGCTTACCTAAGACACGGGGTTAGACTGCTAAATATGTACAAACAAACCTCTTGTAGCCGCACGGTCTTGCACGCTCTTGCACACACAAACCTATATAAGTGTAAATATCAAATAACGTAATTATCAGCGCGTTGTTTACATAAGTGCGTGCGTGAAAAATCCATTGTTTCACCTGTTAATTACAATGTGCCCTTGATACGTACATCCTTGTTCATGCTATGTTCCCATTTTATGTCATGGCTTTTTTACTGCAATTTTCCGCGAAATGCATCTATCGCACAAAAAAGGTTTAGATGTAACCTAACTTTATGAAGCGACGAAGTCAACTTCTTACTTGACACATGATACAAATAAAGAAAAATGGAATTATGTTCTTAAGCATAGCTGCTTGAAATGCTGAAATTCTCTTCAACATGGTGACGGGGTGTTGGGGGGTGCAATGGAAGATTCAACCATTTTGCAAGAGTTCTTCCTATTCATATTTTAAAACACTTCTATATCATGGACCTTCAATTCAGATGCAACCCCAGAACCTAAGAATAGGACATGGCAAGAGTAACTAGCAATCCACTAGCCCGATGTTCCAGTCTAATTCTTACTCACTTCGAAGAAGATGAGCTACTGAGTCGCAAGAAAATTTCGATGACAAAGTTCTGCTGCTACATTGGTAGCGGAACGGGTTAAAAAAAGTTACGCCACTTTTTAGTAGTCATATAATACAGTAGTTTGAGAGTATAACATTACACTTACATATTTAATTGCGTATCGAAGTTACGTACAGTTAAATTATATACATTTACGGAAAGAAAATGTATCCAATATTTCATAATCTGGTTTTACAATTTCATTTTAAAATGATTTAAGAAAAATGTTATAATATACATATGAATCTTAAATAATTGTACAATTCGCTTCGAGAAAGCATGTAAAAATGGTTGAGCTTCACTATTTTCGAAAAAATATCTTCAATGTCTTTTGTGAGCACGTTTCGACATTATGATGACATTTATGGACACGCCTTACGCTTGATTTCATTTCGAATAAAAACATAATTTGAATAAAGAACACAATATAAATTCGTCTGGCCAAAATATCAGATTAGCATTTTGATAAAATTAAAACGTCGGATGCTGTTGAATATTATCTGAAAATTTCACTTTTATTATGAAGCGGCAAAATTACAATTTATTATTTTATATACTAAACTTATTTTATACGTGCCTATAGTTTTATTTTTATGCTAATTCATATTGTTGTGGTGAATGGTGCCCAAGTTTCAAAGAGATGCTAGAATTTTTCAATTTCGCTAAAAACCTGTTTCTAGAACAACATCATTTCAATAATAAACATATTGAAGTCTTTAAAATATGCAAAGGTCTTCGATCTAAATCATATATAGATATTTTTTTTCAACATTGAATAAAGTCGGGCGAAGAAACTCAAATCAAATTTGATATTTAAATTCCATCAAGCACCTTCTGTCGAAATTCTCTATATGCAAAATATAGATCCATACATATATATATATATAATATATTTCTACAAGCTACAATTATAAAGATATTTTGTGATTGAAATGCAAATTAAAATTTGAAAAAATATGTATTTTTAACTGATAGTTAGCAATGCTCACGATGAACGAAACCAGTCCTGATCTTTATCTGAATATATTTGGAAATGTACCTATTTGAAATATTTTTCGACAGGGTTCTAATAAATAGTCGTCAAATCTATTCAATAAGCAGTTAGTAAATAGTTAGAAATCTTTTATGACCATCATAAGTAAAAAAATTGATTCATATTACATTAAATAACTGTTAGCCAATTATCTATTATAATAATAAAGTAAAAATACCATTTTCAAATTACTCTTATTCATAATAACGTTAATGCTAAACAAATTTGCTATTCATTTTGTGAAGAGCTTCTTGGTAGTAACTTGAAAAAAAACCACAATTAGTTTGGAAAGTCCTCAAAGCTTTTGATGTCAACTATTGGAGTACCTATGTTGAACATTTCAACAATGATGAGTTAATTAACTAATGTTGGAATATATCCTTTCAAATACGTTGGAAATAGTGAGTAAAGTTTAAATAACATTGAGACATTTCTCTAAATGTAAAATATAAAATGTCAACCAACCTAACACATGTTATCCGTACGAAAACAACTTTCCAATTTCAAATATCGAAATAAGTATTCAGCGAATTATAGCTGAATTAATTCACAAGCACTACACCACTTCCCTACGTTCGGAAACGTACGAATTTAATTTACACGACACGTTAATAGCATTACCAACACATTGCACAATAAAAATATTATTAATTTTTGATAATAACAATTTCGTACATTCAAACAATAGCGATCGAATATAAAATGTATATTTTATTTGTCTATGACTTCGCGCCACAACAAACGTAACATAACTGGCTCTTGACTAACTTCAGACGTGTTGTTGACGTTTTGATTGCATACTAACTAGAAAGAAGCGGGAGATCTATGGTCACATCGCTGTAATGATTCACCGTTACCAATTTCACCATTCAAAATAACTAACCATTAATTATTTTGTTTTTATAGTATTTACAAAATTACAAAAACATACATAATAGATTTTTTAAATAACGGCCGATTAAAATATCATTTAAACGGCTATTTATAACAAATTCAAACTTCGACTTATTAATCACATTATTCATTTCATATGGTATTACAGTGGAACCCCGATCTTACGTTTCGCATTATACGTTTTCCAGCGTGGTGCGTTTATTTTCTATAGCCCCGGCATTTAGTTCACATATAAAATTTTCCCGCATTCATCGTTTCCCGCATTAATCGTTTGTTTTATACGGTCCCTTGAAAAACGTAGAATCGGGGTTTCACTGTAGTGTAATTTACTGAAAAATAACGCAAGAAAATTACACCATTTATTACCTACCTAGCGAGGGCTTATAACAAAACAAACTTACAGTCATTCAAATCAAGAGTATTTTAATTTTCTTTATAGATTTAACTAGCATCGATAACTTTCTAGCATTCGAGAAGATAAAATTTTCAAATTAATAACTGTTAAAATAATTGAAGATTTCAATTTCAAGTGCTTGATGGAATTTCAATATAAATTTTGAATCGTTTTAATTTTGTACTTTTACATGAGTTTGTCGCTGACGATCTCCTTTTCACCGTTTGAAACCTTAACGCATTTCAAGTTTATTCGTGCACTTGAAATGCATGAAGATGTTGAAAGGCGAAACCCGCGTTGTTAGGGACACAGCTCATGGAAAAGTATGAAATTCAACTGATTTAAATTTGAACTGTTAAATATGTTTTCTATTGACACATCATGCAACATGAATGGTTACCAGCAATCTGACAAAAAAAGTTGGATAAAACTATCTATAACTTGAGATAAAATTATTTATGATTCACGTTTTGCGGTAGGTATCTAAAAATAGCAAAAGATGTTACATATTTCTTTATACATTATTTTTCAGTAATATTAATGATATCGGTATGATGCTTAAGATAATCGTATATATGTGACCAACTAATTTCCATGACCACTAGAAATTGAATATAGAATGGCAAACGTTGGTAATACAGGATGGCCAATAGCTACTACTTTTTCATTTGAAATTTTCAATCCCAGCGCTGCTCAATCGACGATTCAATTTTTTATTTTAGATTTGTTTTGTATAACTCGGTATCTAAGTAGTTGTATCAACACAGGGACAATTTCGAAAATTGTTTTAAGATAATTTATATAGCATAGATAATATGAGCCCTTGAGAGGTGAAGTGAGCCAAGTGGTATTTTTTAGATAAAATGAGTTAGACGCAGAATCATTTTCTTTGGGTGTTAAAGTATCGAACAAATGAAGTGAGATTTCAGAAAACATACTGAAATAATGTTTTTTCATAAAATAACAGTATGCTCTGAGCTAATACAAAAGTTTCGTCATTTTGCTACTTGTCTCACTTCACTTCTCAAGGGCTCAAGTGATATGTTGGCGGTGAACTAATCTCACTATTTTATAATATTCAATTATTATTACCCTGAATTTTTTACTTTTCATTTATTTAGTAAGCTTTCGAGTAATGCCAAAGTTGTAAGATAATTCAACAGAGTAAAAACTCAAAAAAAAGAACTTGAAAGTCCAATAGTAATGTTCCTTCATTTTTAGACTTGGCTCACTTCACCTCTCAAGAGCTCATATATACGTTATGCTTAGATACTAAAAACGAGGTGAAGCAAAAGCGATAAAGCTTTGTATAAAATGAAAAATTTGGCTAATGGCCGGATTGGTTGATTGATATTTGATTTAATACCCATTAATAGGAAAAGTTGGATAACTGACTTTTATTTTTTTAAGTCGGAGTCGGAGCCGTGTTTTTGATCATTGTCGTAGTCGGAGTCGGAGTCGTGTATTTAATGACACAAGTTACAAGAATTCGGTTCGGCTGACCAACGCACTGTCTATTGAGGAGGAAATTTTCAGCAGTGAACTTCTGAATGATCTGTTGAATGATTGTCGTGTCTTGTTATATCGTTACATTACTTCGGGAAAGGTTCTAACTGACATTTTGGCCTAAAATGACCGTTCGGTTGAATAGTGTTGTATAAATCGCGTGCTATCATGTGTGTTAACTTCAGAGTCGTCTGTTGTTGAATACAGTGAAACCCCGATTCTACGTTTTTCAAGGGACCGTATAAAACAAACGATTTATGCAGGAAAGTTTTAAATATGAGCTAAATGCCGGCAGTGTAGAAAATGAACGCACCACGCGGGAAATCGTATAATGCGAAAACGTAAGATCGTGGTTCCACTGTAGTGAAATTATCAGAATGCCGGAGTTTTGTCTGCAGACTTTTTTAAATCTATTTAATAAAGGTCTCTCATCACTATTTTTATCGACCAGATCATTTTTTTCAAACCGAATGGTTTGAGTTATGAAAAACCATGCTTAAAATAAGATTCACGTGAGCATATTTATGTACTTGCTTAGTGATAGAAATGAAATTTATCTTTTGAATAACATAATATCAATCCAAACTTCTAACGGTTTGTATCTCAAAATAGGGTCAAGAGCAGTTAGAACCCTTTCAAAGTAAGGTGTCGATATTTTTGGAGCTGTCTTTGTTATATTTGTAAAATGCATGCTGCATTGTCGTCATCTGTAATACCATGTATAGGTTTCATTCGCAATAAACAATACATATTTTGTAGAACCGTGACAGTTTGAGAAGCGCTTTGTAACTTCAAGTTGGCACCGATAGTACGTGCGTTGCTAACAAATAAGGTGTTTTGTTGAATATCTTTTAACGGCACTTAAGACAATAATCCTTAACACTGTTTACTCAATCATAATAATACCGTTAGCAAACGTCATAAATGCCCTATTTAGATTTGCTACGGTCACTGCAAACGGAAAAAAAGTATTTAATTTTTTTCCGACAAAGAAATTATGCGATGTCGAAAAATTTACGACGTATTCAAGAATGGATACAGTTATTCTGAGAATATACATTTTTGGATATAACTAGTTTTTAGTTAAATCGTAAATATTAGCTTTGTCGCTAACGACCCAGGTTTCACCTTTCTTCACTTTGCAAAAAATATGTTCGGTACCGTAAAACGGGGTGAATAGAGACACTTTTTACCCTATACGACTATGTATCTTCATACCTGCTGCGCCACATAATTCAAATATGAATGGCTTGAAACTTGTTTCTATGGTCCTACTACACAATCATGACAATATTTTTCAAATATTCACTATCGTTATTAAGACACAGTCAATTTCAGGTGAATAGAGACAAAACAACAGATTGTAATGATTGGAATATATGAACCTTTATTCTATATTTATTTATTTATTGGCAAAAAACTATTAAAAATACATGGCATTACAGCCGCCAATGCGCCATGCATTTGATTAGTGAACATAAAATATTACACAAAAATAAGAAACAGAACAGAAACATATTATTTACATAAGAAAACATAATTTTAAACAAAGCATCAAGTAGTCATCAAAAGCGCATTTATCAGCCGAATTTCTTCAGATTCAAAAGACCTACGTGACAAACAAGTTTGGACAAAGAAAATTGATTTGTCTTTGTTACGACCACGTAGGTAAAAGAGTAATAAGAAATATGAGTCTCTATTCTCCCCGTTTAACGATACTTCAGTCTTAGTCATTGTGAAGAATTATATATAAATTATAAAAAAAAACATTAGAAACTTAGTAAAGTTGTGCTAAAGTTTAATCCTTGTTTTTGTTCTATTACCTGCTTGCGCCACATAATTCAAAATATGAATGGCTTGACGACCAAACTTGTTTCTATGGTCCTACCTGACACAATCATGACAATATTTATCAAATATTCACTATCGCAAGGACAGGACTAGTGAATAGCTAATCAATTTCAGGTGTTATGAATAGAGACAAAACAACGGATCGATTTATCGACTGAAAAATACCATTGGAACCGTACGAGAACGCCAATGCACCAAACCAATGCGACATATGAGTCTCTATTCTCCCCGTTTAACGATACTTCAGTCTTAGTCATTGTAAAGAATTATGTATAAATTATAAAAGATACATTGGATACTTAGTAAAGTTGTGCTAAAGTTTAATCCTTGATTTTCGCGGGGGCTCGATTCCCGGTACGAGCGGACTTTTTTTTCAGTCGATAAATCTGTTCAAAGGCATGGGTGTTTGTGTTGTTGAAAATCCCAAACCCTTCCCACCATTCCGATCCCAAAGCGACGCATAGTGACAGCGATTAGCTAATCACTAGTCCTCGTATCCTTTCCATCCCTACTCTCTTCGAAAGGGAGAGGTTGAGCAACTGAGTGACAAGCAGTTCTCGTAGAAAAACATATGTTGAGATAAACTCCATGAGGAGTCCATATGCTTCAAGTTGGGGCGGACATGGTAACCAAAAAAAATAATAAAAGTAAAATACTCATCTAAATGAAGATCTTCTAAAAGTATAAGAATTTCTTAGCAAAGAAGCAGTTAATGCAACTGCTTACTGCTTGATAATAAAGAAATTAGTTCATTTTCGCATCAACCTCGTTTAGTAAATTCTAAATACTCAAACTTCAAAAAACACAGGTAAATGTACCAGTCAGTGGCGGCTGGTGACAAAAAAGATTCAACTATTTTTGCAAGAGTTCTTTCCTATTCATTGGATTTTAAAACACTTCTATTACATGGACTTTCAATTCAGATGTTCGCAATACCAACGGAGTGCCAGTCTTATAAATTTTTGGCTCTCCGTAGTACGGAAAAATAGTTGAATCATTTTTTGTACTCCCTAATACTCCGCCAGCCGCCACTAGTACCAGTAGCTGACTGTTTACTTCTACAAAAATACCGAATAAGGTTTAGCATTGTACCGAATGAAGGCAAAGCAAGTATACTCATATTGGATCATATGTCTTAATTAATATTATGTTACAAAAATTACGAAAGGGCCTGTTGAAAAAAAATTGTGTTAAATTATTTGAAGTCATATTTTTTGTTTCAGTAGTTGACCATCTCACAAATTGAAAAATCTTGTAGTTGACCGTGTCTAAACAGAGGGGCTTTATAGTGAATTTTACGTCAGAGTTGCTTCAGGGCTTTCTGTCACACCACCCTTGGTTGAATCAAGTAGCAATGCGTGGTTCAGGAACAAGTTACACACCGTTTCTAGATTGATGACATAAGAAATTTGAAATAATACACTTTCCTCACTAGGTGTTGTTTTCAAATGGCCACCCTGGCACTCCATTGGCTATAAATATGGTGATGTGTTAGTGGCTCATTCCGACCACAGATGCCTTAACTTGTCTGAACTTTACAATTTAGAGCAATCCCGCATCTGCAATTTCTTATTTTGGGCCATTTTATTCTCAAAAGGTCAGCTTCTGGTACACTTGCTGCCTTCTTGTTTGGAAGAGCAGTACGAGATAAATTAAAATATTCTAATCTTATCAACTAATGCCATTTTGACGTAGAAAGATTCAATCGAACTTTTCAGTGATTCTGTGCTTCTATGAAAACATGAGCACCAGATTCTTGCGGTAGGTATTTGACCGAAATTCCATGAAAACCTTTTATATTCAAGTGTTATTGTTTGGGCTATTCATAATTGAATTTCTGCCACACTATTCGACTGAAAGCTCTTTTGTCACAAAAGTTTTGTGATTACCTTTACAAAGCTTTAAGATGCACCTAGGCTTATTATGTTTTTACAAAGCGCACCTTTCATCTTAAGCTAGAGCAGGGGTGCCCAACTGAAATCACCTGGTGGGACAAATAAAATAGTGCATGTCTCAGGAGACCAATATTTGAACATTATTAATGTGAGGTTAATGATAAACAACCACCAGACATTTAACATTCATTTCATTAAATCGACCGGTGATTTTTAAAGTTATACTCGTAAAGTTTTCATCAGTGAATCTTGGACCTCTAATAACACGGTTATATGGTTCCGCAAAAACGTCGTGTAATACAAATCCGTGTTATATAAGGTTTGAAGTTCATACATAATTAGGGTTTGCGAAAATTAAGATTTTTATTTTACTTTATTTTATTTTTTTAATTAAACACATATACATTAACATATTTATTGAAAGAAACTTTGATTACATCATAAACCAGTCATTCACCATGCGGATTTTTAAATTTATTTAGCGGATTTTCATCATGATCGATGTCTTCTAATATTTTTTTAAATGTTCGATGAATAAAATATTCATTAAATGTTGACATTATACCTTAGTCTATGGGCAGGATTATAGACGTAGTGTTTGGTGGTAAAAATAATATTTCAACATTAAGATAATCGAGAATTATTCCTTAAACCGTGTTATATAAAGCGTGTTGTAAAAAAATTGTCACAATTTATACATCCGTGGTGTATAAAACCGTGTTATATAAATCAGTGTTATATGACCCAAGTGTATACGCTTTTTAGCTTTGAGAAAAATTACTCGCATCGATATGTGGTGCCAAATGAGGATATAATGCACATTACATTTTTTTTAACCATATCCGCTCCCAAATTGGAGCATATGGACTCCTCACGTAGTGTAACTCCACTTATGATTTTTTTTTAAAACTGCTCGTTACTCAGTTGCTCAACCTCTCTTTTTTTCGAAGAGAATAGGGATGGAAAGGATACGTGGACTCGAACAGGACTAGTGATTAGCTAATCGCTGTCACTATGCGTCGCTCTTTGGGATCGGAAAGGTGGGAAGGGATTTTCAACAACACAAACACCCATGCTTTTGAACAGATTTATCGACTGAAAAAATCCGCTCGCACCGGGAATCGAACCCGGGCAGTCAGGCACGCAAGCCAGCAACGTTGACACTGCGCCACGGACCGGACCTTGCACATTACTAATTGCCTTATTTCGAAAATTTATCTCCTAGGATGTAATTTTGACAAAATTCTTGTGTTACATTACTATTCGTTACAACCTTGGTAATAGATTTTTTAATGAATTTTACCAGCAGTAACATTTGAAGAATACTTTCGATGGTTTCGGCGGTAGCTTTGTGGAAGTTTGTTTTAATATAAAATTTAAAATAACTATCACAAAGTTTGCTTAAGTAAGTCTGAAGATGCCTCTGAAAGAGGCGATGCACGTGTCACAGTTAGTAGCACAATACGTCGAATAATCAAAGTTATTTTAAATTTTATATTATTACATTTGAAGAAAGTTGAAAACCCCGAAAGAGCCAAACAAACCCTCAGTTGCGCATATTTGGCCCGCGGGCTAAAGCTTGTGCATGCCTGAGCTAGAGGTAGTAAAATCACGGGAACTACCTGAGGCTGGTCTGTATGCCAATAGTATAATATTTAATTAGAACACTAACAATAGGATATCTTCTGGGTAGTAACATAAGCATACTTATGTTGATCATGTTGCCGATGTTCGATGTCCTGTATTCGATGCTCAGGGCTCGAGTAATTGTTTATTCCGTTGCTCAGTTAACTTTTTAACTGCCAGCATGTGCATGTATGGCGTTACCTCGCACGCCACGAATTTTATTGTAAAAATAAAACGTTCTAAATATATATTTTTTAAATGTTTATTTGTAAAAACTTACCAAATAAATTAAAACTGCGCCGATTACAATGCGATTGTGCCGTCATTTATCCATAATAACAAAATAAAATATTTATGACTCATCAGTTACAATTCGTGGGTGTAGAAACATACGGGCGTAACTACAAAAATGGCTGTTTTGAGTTGAATATGGCATTGTCATGCTCAAATGCAATTCTATAAGATATAAAAATATGAAACTTGTACGATGAGCGGTTTACCAGATATTGCTCGGTTTTTCTGCAAATCCGTAAGCACACAGTTCAAAATTGGAAACTGTTCCATTTATCTCAGTTCGTTTTTTTTGTAGTTTCGCCCGTATGTTCCTACACCCACGAATTGATTGTTATGTTAAGAAAATTTAAGGTTTTTTGCTGCTCGATCTCTAGTGTGAATTTAATATTTGTATGCAATGAATTAATATGACGTAAAATGGTATCTTACTAATAGATAATAGCAACAGATTAGAATTTGCCATTTACAGAAAGCCTACTTATACAGATGTCGTCATTCACCATCAATCTATACACCCGTGGTCGCAAAAGCTCTCATCATTCCATGCAATGATTAATAGATAAGTTAAAATCCCTCTCACTAAAGTCAACTTTGAATTAGAGTTATACATTATTAAAAAGATAGCTGTAAATAATGGTTACAACACAGATGTAGTAGTTAACTTACTTAAGCGTAAGCAAGTTAAACAACTCATAGTTAATAATATTTTTTCAGAAGAGAAGAAAGCAAACGATAGTACCAAAAATTGGCGTAGAATTACTTATTTAGGAGACATTTCGTCAAAGATAGTTAAATTGAATTGTTATTGAACAGTAAAGATCGCGTAGATTCATCGCCACAGAGTGGTATCTATCGACTCTCTTGTGGAGACTGTCCAGCTTCTTATGTTGGACAGACAGGTAGAAACTTTAATATTAGAATTAAAGAACATATAAGATGAGTTTGCCAATCATTTAAAAGAAAATGATCGTAATTTTAATCAGAATAGTTATTTAGAAATACTTCACCGAGTAAATAAAAAGGGTTTAAAGATGAATAGTTTAGAATTTTTAGAAATAAACAAAACTCTCAAAAAAAAAGAAATAATATTCTTTATAGGACAGGATACTCGCCATTACTTACATTATTTCCAATTAATAGAGTAATCACTAACCTATCTGATTGATTGCAGCTCATTAGTTTAATAGTTTGTACTGTTTAACGTCATTAAAAGTATGATTATTTGTTTGCTTTGTTTTGATTCTATAACCCCCTCCTTGCTTCCCTTAAAAGGGAAAGAAACCCAAACTCCATTTTATAAGTTCATAATTTAAAATGATAGAGTCAATCTTGCTTCATTACTTAAGCAAACTTTGCGATAGTAAGTTCGAAGATGGCTCTGAAAGAGGCGAAACACGTGTCACAGTTAGTAGCACAATACGTGGAATAATCAAAGTTATTTAAAATTTTATATTACATATTTTTTATTTTTTTATTTACATACAGTTATGGAGCCGAAGCTTCATTCCGCAGTCCAGGCAAAAATGTGTGAAAGTCGAGGGCCGCCTGTATGTAGGTCGCAATTGAAAATTACAATTTAACATTATTTTTTTATTTTATTTACAGACAATGAAGGAAGCTGAAGGAGTCAAATTTATATTCAGTTCATTCCAGGGTAGAGAAAAAAAAATTGCCAAAGTAGATTGTTCGCAAGTCGAGGGCCGTCTGTATCTAAAGCTCCTTTTGCATTTCATGCTCGAATTATATACCCACTGATATGTCCTTGCGGCGGTTGAGCACGTAGCAATAACATTGCTGTGCCATACGTACCTATTTATTGATGCGTCATGAGTTGAGGTCAGAGATGGCCAATGATTAACCATTTGACTTGACGACCTGTACATTGTCAAAGAAACGGTACCTCAATAATTCAAGGGTGACCATCGCCAACTGCATGTTTGGGACTGCAATACTGAACGATTAATTACCGGTATTTAAATGGTATCTACTCTTAACGTGTCTTAGGTAAGCGACCGAACCGGCAAGCGGATGATCAATATCGCGCGTTGCTTGTGCGAAAACGACCGCGCGATGACTTGAGTCAACTTACGACATATGCCGTCCTGACCGGATCGCTTCGCCCACATAGGCGAGGACCGTTTGATATTTTAAAGCTGCGCCGGATCGCCTCGCCCAATTCGCCCAGTAGACGAGTATTCGATAATCGAGTATTCGATAATCGAGAATACTCTGTCCATTTTTCAAATACTCGTTTTAGTAATAATCGTCGAGAATTTTTCTACTACGGGAATTCTAAAAACAAAACTAAACCAATTTAAAATTTAAGACGTTTAATTCTATATTATTGTTGAAATATATTGATACCATTCTATATTGTAAGATATCAGAACTCTCTCGAACGATCTTATTATCACCTCAGTCTATGAGTGTCGGATCGGAGGCTCCCTCTCGGTTTATGAGCGATCCGCGATAAAGTTCGTCTCAATATGTTGTATAAATTGAAATAAATGTATTAATGGAATTAAATAAGATTCCTTAATTATTTATCTTCTATTAATATACACAAATTCAAATTAATAATTTATATTTTGGTACATCTGATAATACTCGAGTATTTTCAAATTTTACTGCTCGATTTGTTGAAATGTCGAGTAATTGGAGTCTATACTGTGGAGTCGTTAAAAAAAAGAGCTCCGACATTGACTAAAAACACAGGTCAGACTAAAAAAAGCGTAATTTCGTCACGTTTGTTTTCCAACCTTTCATATTTATGTATGTTCAATTAAATATTATATGCGTAAATAAAAACCAAGTGCCACTCATTCAACGCATACATACTGACTGTGCTGCTTTACGGTTGCCAGTCATGGCACATCAAAAAAGCACAGGGTAACCGTATACTGTGCTTCGAAAACAGATGCCTGCGGCGAATACTAGTAGTACAGTGGTTTGACTTTGTCAGGAATACGGGGGTAAGAGAGCGGACAAACCAGCCCCTTATTACGTCTAAAATTAAAAGGCGACGATGGAACTGGCTTGGACATGTGCTGCGGATGCTCCAGGGGAGCCTGAATCCTGCCTGCCTCTTCTGTCAACCTGATGGATCCCGACGCCGCGGAAGGCCTCTGAATACCATCTATAGGATGTACTCAGGGGAGCTAAGAGACGCCGGGATGACCTGGGAAGATGCGAGGAGGTTGGCGGGAGACAGAAAATCTTGGAGCCACCGTGTGGCGGCCATATGCTCCGAATAGGGAGCGGATATGGGAAATAAAATAAATAATAAAAAAAAAAAGTTCCTCCGAGTTCGATTCCGGTCAAAACGCCGCGATGACTCCGACAAAATACCCGCGACTCTACGACTCCGACTCCGCACCCACAGCCCTGTTTTTCACTTTTCACTTCGTATGTGAACGTGACTGAGTCAAGACGAGTACTTTTTTTTATGTATTAAAGTTTGATTTGGTCGGAGAGTATTCGGTTGACATCTTCGACAGTAACCATTGATTCTTTCCCCCCCCCCCCGTCAATGTTTTTATCTTTTTTCACATTGAAAAAGTAATAAACGCATAATTTAATTTTAACTTAACTTAAGACTCTTATGTCAACTATTTCTTCGAGTCCGACTCCGAATCCAACATTGACCAAGAAACACGACTCCGACACCACAGCCCTGATTTCTACATCATGCTACCATCCAAATTATCTGCACAAACTTATATTTAAACAAATCTGAAATACCTGACACAATGAACGTCGTTAAACTATTATCATTAAACAGCCGAAAAATGACAACGCTATTATATCAATGTAATTTTTAAAGCTTGTTCTAAATCGTCTCTGTATTTAATTTTGGCACTTACAAAGTCCATCTGTTCTGAAAAACCCCACCAAGCACTTGGTCACCGTTGCAATTATGAACATGCATTCGCTGGTGGAGGTGGGACAATAACGGTGAATAAATAACGTGCAATTAGAGAACAACAAGTTAAAAACATTAGCCCGGTCCTACGTGATGTCCATATTAATCAGAAATTTATTATTTAATACGTACCACGAAGTACACAATAGTATGAATCTCTAATGGATAGTTCTCTATTCATGCATCAACTGCATGCGTGATTTGAGTAGAAGTAAACAGCTGTTAGACAATGAATACTTCTAAAACGTTCTTCCGATGCACTCAAATAAGTTTTGGTTATATTTTTTTTACGGGACATGCACATTGCATGATACAACAAGATGGCATTATTAAGGCATTTTAAGCCAATAGTGGAGTGAGCAAAATTACTCTTTAAGCCATCGATATAGGTCTTTCAACAAAGACGCTCGCTCGCGTAGAATGTCTATCGTATCTTGTGCTGTGTGGCACCTGATGGATTCGCATGTTATCGGTATTCATATCATCCAGTTTAGGCCACAAGAAGTTGTTTGTCATCGATCTGTAGCTCGCTGTTGACGGTTATGGCAGTGCCAGTTTCGTTTAGGAAGAAGTACAGACCGATGATTCCGCCAGACCAAAATCCGCTCCAAACAGCGACTTTCTTAAGATGCATTTGGTGCTGGTGTATCTCGTATGGATTGGAATCGCCCCAAATCCGAGAATTTTGCTTGTTTACATATCCACAAATGGGCGTTGTCGCTGAAGATGACTTAGCGACAAACGTTTCTCAGACGAAGCAGAGACTTTGATAATAAAATTTGATACAAAATATATTTTGTATCTTATATTTTGCTTCAATTTATTTGCTTAGTTGTATGTAATAACAATTGTTTGTCATACCTTGTATTTCTTACTTAACTTTTGTATAAATATCACTGTTTCATTGAATTTCTTATCTGTTGTCAATGCTCGCCATGAGCGAAACCGGTCCTGATCCAATAAATTTTATGTGGAAAAAGTACTAAAAATGTTTTATAATTTTTATTTCAAATAAAAAATATTTAAAAATGAATAGTTTAGAATTGTAGCTACAGTTTCTATATGTATTCTTAAACTATTTTTTTAGGGCTCCGGATTCATTAAAAAAAATACGACTCCGACTCCAACATTGACCAAAAACATGACGCGACTAAAAAATGTTTAATTTCGGTACTTTTTTTCCCTATCAACCAACCAACCCAGCCAATAGCCAAATTTTACATATACTATGCAAAAATAAAAAGTTCAAGCTTTGAAAATTTCCGACTCTGAGTACGACTCCGGCTAAAACGCCGCTACGACTCCGACTCCGACCAAAAAATCCCGACTCCACAGCCCTGTTTTTTTTCTTTAACTGTCATGTAATCTGTTTAATTTTTTAGTACAGGTTATGTCCGTATATTTTTCATTATTTTCTCACCGTTTTATTTTGGTGCTCTGCAATTTTTTCCATGCACCGTGACTTCGAATAGGTTAGGAATCACTGCTCTAGGCCAGTTGATCTCATGTGCGGCCACCAGAGGATTTTGCTGCGGCCACCAACTGCTAATTAGTTAATATTAATATTTAATAAAAATTACAAGGTAATTTGTCTACAAAGATACTGAAAATTAAATATTTTGTTTGTATTGTATTGTGCATCAAGACGTGCTAGTTAGCAAAAACTCAACACATACATACATAAAAAAAATAAAAATAATAACACATTTTTTAGTACTTTTTCCACATCTGATTTATTTCATCAGGACCGGTTTCGCTCATGGCGAGCATTATCAACTGATAAGAAATACAATAAGACAGTGGTATTTATGCAAAAGTTAAGGATGAAAACAAGGTATGACAAACAATTGGTAATGCAACTAAGCAAATAAATTAAGTAAATTACAAGACAAATAGACTAAAAATAAAATGTTTTAGCAATGCAAAACTAAAACATCAAAAATCAATTAAGTATGAAAAGCCCAAATATTAAGTGAATTTAATAAAAATAAATCTAATGTCTGTCATCCATAATTAGATGGAAGTCCCGGTAATGAGTTCAAATGAGTCAGTACCTGTAACAGAATAAAAGCCATATCAATTTTACAAATTAAAAATCAAAGAAAGGAAAAATAAAAAATTAGAAATAAAAGTAGAAAGAAATACAATAAGAATTGGTTTAGTGAATTGGGTATAGTAATGGCGAGGAAACGAAGACTAATTGATCATTTAAAAGATTACAATTATTCATAAATTTATGTCGGTTTATTTCAAGGATTTCTAACTTATCTAGTTTTACAGATTTATTAATAATATGCAGGATTTTAAAGTTTTTAGTGATATCAAAAGTATGCTTATTTAGGAACAGATGGTTACCAAATGAAGATACTTCATTCCCTTTAATTGAACAAGCTAGATGTTCTTTAAATCTAGTATTGAAAGTTCTTCCGTTTGACCGATATACTTGGCTCCACAGGATTCGCAATCAAATAGGTAGATCCCACTTTGGTTGAGAAAAAAAATGTGTTATTATTTTTATTATAATGCCTTTCCACCAAGTATTGACAGTGAACACCTTAAAAGTGACATACATACATGTTTGGTTCTTTTTGACAAAAAAGACTCCAACTCCGACTCCGACTCCAGCATTTACCAAAACCACGACTCCGACTCTGACTCCGACTCCAACATTGAAAAAAAACACGACTCCGACTCCAACCAAAAAAAGTTCAATATCGTCACCTTTTTCCCCTAATTTTCCTATTTATGTGTATTCAATTAAATATCAACCCTATCAATGCGGCCAAAAGCCAAACTTGACATATTAATGCTAAAATAAAAAGTTCAAAATTTCCGACTCCGGCCAAAACGCCGCGACGACTCCGACTCCGACTCCAAAGCCCTGCTTTTTTCCCCTAATTTTCCTATTTATGTGTATTCCATTAAATATCAACCCTATCAATGCGGCCAAAAGCCAAATTTGACATATTAATGCTAAAATAAAAAGTTCAAAATTTTCGACTCCGAGTAGGACTCCGGCCAAAACGCCGCGACGATTCCGACTCCGACTCCACAGCCCTGCATTTTCGTATGACCGATGGTGTTCCTAATGCGGCCACAGTCAAATTTTACGTGAGAACCACTGTTCTAGGCTATGGTTTTTTCTCAGTTTTTAAGCAAAAAAAAAAATTATTTATTTTGTAAATAAATAGGATAAACATGATGTTTAATTTAATTGGTGCGAAACGATAAAACTCACCCTGACCATAATGTATTTTGATATTGTATATACTGTATCTTTAATAGCTTCGTAATTCAATAATGCCACTCTGATAGGAAAGAATTTGTGTCATTTTTTATTGTCTGTTGCCTACTGCATTATTATTGTAATTTATGGTTCTTATTTATTACTCTGAGACATGCAATGTAAAAGTGGAGCGGTGTCAACCGAACATGACTGCGAAAAATCAGGGCCGGATCTAGATTGTATGCTGCCAGAAAAAATCAGAAAACATTGAAGAAAACTTATGATAATAATATTAATAATATTATTGATTGAATTGGAGTTTACTTGCTAGAACTCCAATATCGCGCCGTATGAAAAAAAAATAGTATGAAATATATTTGATAGTTCTTTTGGCTTACGTCATCGTTAGAACTATGTTTAAATATGTATACATTTAATTTCTTTCGATGGATTCTGCGGTTACTTTCTGGAAGTTCATTTTTGTATAAAATTAAAAATAATTTTGATTATTTATTTCACGTATTGTGATACTATTCGTGACACGTGTTTCTCTAGACTTTTATTTCATCCGAATGTATTTTTATAAGACAATATTCGAGATATCGATTCATTTAATCATGTGAGGTTAGAATGTTTTTTTATGCTCGTAAATATTTTTGTAAATGTATGTAAAAAAATTAATTGAAATTTAGAATTTTTAAGAAAATATTTTGCTATTGACATAAAACAATCTTTTTTATAATTCTTTTTGTTCCCCAATATATATATATTTTTTCCTTCCAGCTAATCCTAAATAGATTTGAGAAATTGAAAGGTTTGCGGATTTATTGGCACGGTAAAACGAAATACCGAAAAATGTACCACATTATGACATGTTACCCACTTTAACTTCGACACACAATCCAAAAAAATGGTTTTTGAAATAAGGATAATTAAATATTAATAAAAAATATTTTTCTTAACAAGTTGTACAATATCGAGAACAATTCGAAATAGAAGTCGCGCGATACCTATACGATGTTGAGCTAGAATCAGCATAGGATTTGTGGAATTAATGGTCTTTGAGATATATGTATCTATGTTTGTAATTGAAAAATTTCAAAACTACTTGGGAGATGAACTACTCATGATGCCAAAAGTGCGCGGGCGGATAAAGGTTAATCCCCTTGGCGCGGTATATCCCCGATACGTCCCTGTCGCGGATGACGCAGCTGTGCTAAAAACGAGGCTCACGTCCGCCTCTGATGACGTAGGGCACCAGAAGACGCGACCTGGTTTTACGCTTTGACTGATGCCAGGAATCGACAACAGCGACATCTCGGGTCAAGTGTATCTAGTTATTCTGTCACTCGATCTAAAGTAATTGAATTTAATAACCTGGTTGAGTCTATACTACGTGACCCCGAAGCGCTTATCCAACGCGGTAGACATCTGATCTTTTTATTGCGGCTAAAGATTGCAGTCCCGGGATTAATGTCATATTTGCAGGGCTGTGGAGTCGTTCAAAAAAAAAAAATTACGACTCCGACTTCAACATTGAAACTTCGACTAAAAAAAGTTTAATTGCGTCACGTTTTCTTCCTTCTTTTCCTATTCATGTGTATTCAATTATATATCAACCAAACAATCCGGCCAATAGCCAAATTTGACATATATGCAAAAATAAAAAGTTCAAACTTTTCTTAATTTCCGACTCCGGCCAAAACTCCACGACGACTCCGACTCCACAGTCCTGCATATTTGTTATGACATTATTAACATCGGTTATTCAATTTTAAACTTTTGCACTCCTAAATATATTATTTTTTTCCTTCCAGCAACTCCCCAATAGATTTAAGAAATTGATTGATAACACAAGGCTTGCGTATTTATTAGCATGGTAAAACGAAATACCATAAGACATACCACGTGATGACATGCTACAAACTTTAACTAAGGCTCACAACCTTAATAATGATAAATTAAAAAAAAATTCAGCCAAGTTTAACAATGTCGAGCAGGACTCGATATAGAAGTTGTGCGTTACCTATACGATTTCGAGCTATACTCAACATATTAGTTGTAAGAGTTTACCACAGGCCAAGATTTCAATAAAGTTGAAAAAATAAAATTAATTGGCAAAAATATGCTATATAAGTACTTATGTACATATGCATAAAAGGCATGAATCAAAGTTGGTCAAACTATTTCTTCCTTTTAAATTTTGCGAAAATCATATATGCAAAAGTTAAGTTTTTCACAACACCATACATTGTCCACTTTTAAGGTGTCACTGTTAATACTTGGTGGAATAGCATTATAGTAAAAATAATAACACATGTTTAGCATTTATTCCGCATAAGATTTATTAAGAACAGCTTTATCCAGATTAAAAACGGTACTAATAATGTCTTGTTATTTTTTTTAACCACACGCAGTCAAAAAATATTATTTTTTTACCAATTAGAATGAAAAAACGATCAAGTAACTGACATTTGTAACGCCAGCTTATGCGTTGCGAACTAACGAACGTGAAAGTGAGATATCATAATGATATGTGGGAACCTGTTACTATTTGTGACAGTACATGCGTGGAAATAACAAGGTTTTTTAAAATTCTTTATCAATATTAAAATCAATCGATGATAAAAGGATAAAAGGAATTCATTAAAAAATAAAATTAAAGATGAAGAAATGTCACGTCTTTTGACCAACGTTTTTTCCCATTCAAAAATTTTTGTGAAATTCTAAATTAAACTCATCACTTTCGACTCCATTGTGATTCATGCATTTGCAGCCGCATGAAATGCTCTAGTTACGCCACTGTGCGTGGAGAGGGGGTGGCGGGATACGACCTTCGCAGTACCTCGGCACAAGTGTTGTGTAAAAATTATCTCCGCAGAGAAATGAATAATTAACAATAATTTCATCTGCAAAATGATTGAAGATATTACTCACGGAATACAAAAGAAATACGGGTAGCTGCCGCGGCGCTGTATTAAGAAACGTTGGTAACTAGTAGAGACTCAAGTATCGAATACTCGTAACTCGAGTAAACTCGTCCATTTTTCAGTATTTTGAGTATTTTGAAAAATATTACACGAGTTTTTTGAAATATACTCGAGTAATACTCGTAATTTGTAAATGAAGATTTATTTTCAAAATTTATTTACTTATTTCAAAAATATATTTATGATGTTAAACCGTAGCATTTAACTGAGTCTTACGCGTGTATTTAACATTCGGTAATATTTTTATTAAATGATTTTGCCGTTGACTATACTATGCAATTTCATTTGGTACTTTTGCTTTGGGTCCTCCTGACTCATCTTATCAATGACAATTTAATGATGACGAGAGTCTATGATGACAAGTTGAAATCATTTAAGCAGCGGACAGAAAAACTAAATGCACTATATAATTCATTTTAGTCGAAAAAAAAATCGAATCAAATCAATTTATATACATATGCTACGGTGAAAATGTACCAAGTATGACACCATGATTTCACTGGTCACGATCATTGAAATTATTGGCCCAAGTCGATGATTTGCTGGCCTAAAATTTTGGTTTGCTTCAATGAAACAAAATCAGCAAGTAGTCCCTTTCATAAAAAGAGAACCAAAGAAAAACACAGACAAACATTGGGCTGAAGATAGGGCGGTCAAATTTAATTTCAATGACAGCTAGGAGAAGAATATATTTTCACTGAGAATACAAGTTTCAATGTAACAAATACACAAATTTTAATAAATATTTATATACAGTGAAATCCCGATACTACGTTTTTCAAGGGACCGTAAAAAAAAAGATTAATGCGGGAAACGATGAATGCGGGAATGTTTTAAATATGTCAGTAATTACCGGAAATATTATGACAATGAATAGAAAACAAGTGCACACTTGCAGTCTCAGTTTTATTCTACGAATCGATTGAAAGGGTTTGAATGTTTTTTAATAAATATTCAACAAAAACGGTAAATCGGAATAATATTTGTGATGGGACCATAATTTTTAAATGTAAAATCGAGGAAATCGATAAATCAGAGAACGGTTAATGTGGGAATTTTTAACATTGTCTTATGGGTGTTTCGAAGAGCAGAACAGGGCGCCCGAGGCTTCTGCGGTACTCGGTCAGAACCAAGTGCCACTTATTCAACGCATGCATACTGACTGTGCTGCTTTACGGTTGCGAGTCATGGCACATCACAAAAGCACAGGGTAACCGTATACTGTGCTTCGAAAACAGATACCTGCGGCGAATACTAGGAGTACAGTGGTTTGACTTTGTCAGGAATACGGAGGTAAGAGAGCGGACAAACCAGGCCCTTATTACGTCTAAAATTAAAAGGCGACGATGGACCTGGCTTGGACATGTGCTGCGGATGCCCCAGGGGAGCCTGAATCCTGCCTGCCTCTTCTATCAACCTGATGGATCCCGACGCCGCGGAAGGCCTCTGATGACCATCCATAGGATGTACTCAGGAGAGCTAAGGGACGCCGGGATGACCTGAGAAGATGCGAGGAGGTTGGCGGGAGACAGAGAATCTTGGAAGCACCGTGTGGCGGCCATATGCTCCGAATAGGGAGCGGATATGGGAATATATATATGGGTGTTTCGCCGGGAGAACGTAAGATCGGGGTTCCACTGTACATATATTATGTCTGAAACTACACGAGTATTTTAAAATTGTACTATCCGATATTGGAGTGGTTGAGAAGCCGAGTAATTGGAGTCTCTAGTAATTAGCCTATTTTAATTACTTAACCGTTTCACTGCCGGGGCTAGACAATAAATCCTGGCCGATTATTGAAGGAAATATTCGCTTAAATTTAGCAGCTAATTTCCTTCAGAAAATATAAATTTCAAAGAAGACGAAGAAGGAACGCCTCCGCGCAATGGGAAGCACGCAAACAGTGTGCCGCAGAATTCGCGGCACCTTTTGTTTTGTTATTGAACACGGAACAGACAATGAAACCTTTTAAGTCACGCTGTTCTCGACGCGATTTTCCTTCCGTGTGTTTTTTTGACAACCCTTTCTCAATATCATCACTAATGTGTTTTTCAAAAGTATATATTAAACGAGGACTGGTAATAAACTGTTTTAAAATATCCGCTTCCAATATGGAGCACATGGCTTCCTGATGAAGAGCTCTCAACGTACTATACTACGATACTTTCGATGAATTCGGCGGTAGCTTTGTGGAAGTTCATTTTCAAGCAAAACTAAAAATAACTTTGATTATTCCACATATATTGTGCAACACGTGGAATAATCAAAGTTATTTAGAATTTTTTGCTCAACTTTAGCGGACTAGAGTTAGCTTATTGTTAATCCTATTTTTAGAATCGGGTGGGTGTGAAAAGGAATTTTGGACAATAGAGATTTTTTTTCTTCCTACGAGAACTGTTTGTAACTCAGCCCCTCAAACTCTCATTAGTTTGATGAGGGTAGGGATAGAAAGGATAAGC
The DNA here is from genome assembly GCA_028554975.1 of Himalopsyche kuldschensis. Classification (NCBI taxonomy): domain Eukaryota; kingdom Metazoa; phylum Arthropoda; class Insecta; order Trichoptera; family Rhyacophilidae; genus Himalopsyche; species Himalopsyche kuldschensis. The sequence continues at coordinate 9,451,958 of JAHFWI010000005.1, forward strand.
TACTAGAAGTTTGCTATTCACTCGCGCTACGCCCTGCTTATAGGTTCGGAGGGGTGGGAATATTTTTTTAGACAGCACATACGCTTATTCCCTCCAAGAGAATCGATAAATCGACAAAAATGCTCCTTGTACTGGGACTCGAGCCCGAGAGCTCCGTCATGAAAACCAACTACGTTGAGAACTTTACCACGAACCCTACTTATTATTAGGTAGATAATAAATAGGTGAAATATACCAACTGTCTAACGTTCCACGAGATATTTTTAATACAAATAGGAGAGTCACTTTCTGTTGTATCCTTCCATCTCTACTCTATCAAAAAAGAAAGGTTGAGGAACTAAATAACAAGAAGTTCTCATAAAAACTTATGCTTATATAGGCTACACCAAGAATTCGTATACTCTACATTAGGAGCGAAAACGGGTTAAAAATATATATTACTAGTATTGCTACCCGGCGTCGCTCGGACTAAGCGACCAATAATTATTTAATGTTATATCATTCGACATAATTATATCACAAAATCTAACATCCAAAATAGAATTAAAATAAAATCACAAACTTTATTTAATTTGATGACAGCCCCATTCTCGCCCATTAAAATGTCCTAATTCAAGGAAAAAATCTAATTTGCTGTCAAAGAAATGTCAAATAATACCTTCACGTAAATAATAAACATTATTATATTAATAAAAGCCGGGAAAAGTTCAGTAGAAGACTAATTTATTACATTTTGACTATATGTCTTCGCCGATAAAAATTCAAACATATTTTCTTTCATATTCATTTTTATGGCAACTTAATGACCAACAATGCAAAAGGGAATTACAGACCCACAGACATACATACGCCGTTTCGGTTTTATATATAAGATGTTTTTTTAGGACATAATTTTCAATTCACTGTTCTTTTTAATTTGTAAATCAAAAGAAATAAGGACTTACAATTTCACTGATGGTAATTAAATAACGGTAGAACAGATTATCACCATGGTAATAAGTATCTTATTAGAGGTTCTTTTTATGCGCTGTAATAGATTGTAAATTTATCAGTATCGTGTAGTTCGGCATCGGGCCAAGACAGTGAGGAGTGAATGCAGTCGTTTTTATTGATCGTAATCACGCCAAGGAATAACGGGAGGGTATTTGTGACCCCTCCACCCATAGTGTGTGGTGTACAATTTTAACACTTTATGTATATTTTATGCATATCAAAAAATGCTTAATATTTTTGAAAGTCTCTCAGCTTTCATGACAATTTATTCTACATGACAATAAATAAAAAAAAAATCAGCTTACATTACTAACTCAAAGCAATCGAATTTCTACTTAATGTCTTTTTATATTGTGTAAATCGACACCTTATTTCAAAATAGTTCTAACTGCTCTTGACCATGTTTTGAGATATGAGCGTTTGAAGCTTGAATCAGGTCTGTGGAGTCGGTAAATGAATTCCGACTCCAGCATTTACCAAAACCACGACTCCGACTCCGACATTGACCAAAAACACGACTCTGACTCCGACTAAAAAAAGATTAATACCGTCATTTTTTTCCCTAATTTTCCTATTTATGTGTATTCAATTAAATATAAACCCTATCAATGCGGCCAAAAGCCAAATTTGAAATATTAAATGCAAAAATAAAAGGTTCGAACTTTTCAAAATTTCCGACTCCGAGTACGACTCCGGCCAAAACGCCACGACGACTCCGACTGCGGCCAAAAAGTTTCGACTCCACGACTCCGACTCCGACTCCACAGCCCTGGTTTGAATTGATCATACTATGTATGTAATTCAAAAGATAAAATTCACTTGTAACAATGAACAAGTAAAAATTTTGTAAATTACTTATTTTAAGCGTATTTTTTCACAACCTAAACCAATCTACTCGAGAAATAGTGATCTGGATGATCTAATGATGAGAATCTTATTACTTTATCAAATAAATTGACTAAAAAGTTTGCAGGTGAACTCCGGAATTCAATAATATTATATATGATTCTGAAGTTATCAAATATGCTAGATAATACAAACCTTTCCGATCAAAAGATAATTTTTTGACAAAATTCAATGTAAGCTAACGAAATTATTACAAAATGATTGTGAAGATTGTGGCCTGGCAAGAGATTTAATTTCCAAAATCTGGCCCGGCTGATTAAAATGTTGCCAACATATGGTTTAATTTGTGTGCTAAGTTTAACGCTAATGCATTCGTAGCGAGTAAAAAAAAGCTTATGGGAGATTCCGCGGGTGCCGCAGTGCGTTTTCGGACACCGTGTATGTATACATATTTATGTAATGGCAACCCCCAATTACGTATACCAATTATAGTCAGGTTTCCCGCTCTTTCGGCGATTTATAGCTCTTAACGACTTGTTTTGCAAGTTTTGTTTAAGGAGCATGCGCACGATGTTCGCTGGGCAATTGAAAACGGGGAATAAGCTCAGTTCCCGCTCTACGACGGGGTGAGTTCAGACGTGCGCCGCCCGCTACGCGAGACCTCTACGCGATACCTCTACGCCGAATTTGACGTTTCGACACGCGTTCGAAATTCGAATTATTCCGTGCGTCTTTCGAATTATTCCACATTCAAATTCGCAAATTACAAGCCAGTGATTTAATTTGTTTCAAGTTCTTTTTTCGAATATATTATTTAATCAGTGTTATTTAAATTGAAAAAAAAACTGCAGTGATAAATAAATATTTCATTTTAAAAGTGTAAAAAACGTTTTTGTGTTTCTAAGTGAAAGTTTAATAAAAAGATACATAACACTATGCAAAAAAGAGATTTAAAAGCCTAGCATCAAAAGGTAAGCTTAACTTGAACATTTTTTTATGATACAGTTTTTTGCGTTGCTAAGCAATGTTTGAAAAATTGTTGATTTAGTTCTGGTTGGCAACCAGTTAAATGTAATAAAAATCAATATCAGAAAGTAGTAAAAAAAATATGAAAAATATTATGTATGTTTTTTCAATAATGCCAGTTAGTATCACACAGTTGAAAACCATTAGGTAGAAAGATGCCATGTGTCAACAATCAAAAGTGTGGGATATGTAGAATTATTTTATTTGTTCAAAACGTGCATTTATTTTGTCAGTAAATTAGTAAAAGTAAATTTCAAAAGCAGTTCCAATATTACGCCCAATAAGTAACAAGTAATATGATTATAATAGGGATGAATAAAAATTTATTGATACAATTGGCATTTACTTGGTAGAACTCCATTATAACACGGTGAAAAAAAAACCAATGTATTCTAGTTAGAACAGTTTTTTTTTTTTTTATTAATGATAGCTATTTCGGCGATGGCGTAAGCCAAAATAGCTAGCAGCAATAAATAAAATGTCTGTAGAACTAAAAGACATTGTTATTTTTTTTACCGTATGAACAAATATAGTTATAATGACCGCATATTTTGAGGTACTCCTGTGTTTTTATCGACTATATATATAATATTTCTTTCGGCTAACCCGAGGCCAAAATGAGAATTTCACCATTTTTGAGAATGTTAAATTAAATGCTCCTGATAAAATTTTGAGGGATCGTGACCATGAGTTGTCTGTTCTTCCATGGGGTAGAACCAGTCTGCCAATGGTGATGCCACTGGGAAGAGCTTAAAACATTTAAGCGGCATTACTTCGGATGTCAACATATTTCATATTGACGTGAGTGAGTTCAGACGAATACTATATTTTATGAATTCATTTTGTCGGAACTCAGTCGGTTGACTTCTTTGAAAATTTCTAATATGATATTATTAATTTTTTCTCTCTGTTCCTATGACTACAATTTGTGATTTTAATTGTGTATATACAGGAAATATAAATAAATGTATTTAAATTTAAATTATTGATTGAGTAGGCATTTACTTGGTAGAACTCCATTATAATACGGAAAGAAAAATAGCATGTATTTTAATTCTACATAAATTTTTATATTTGTTCTATTTCGGCTCACGCCTTCTTAGTTCTGACGAAGGCGTAAAATAATTTATGTAGAATTAAAATACGTTGCTATTTTTCATTCCGTATTAAATTTAAATTGTTTGAATTTTGTACTTTTCCATGAGTTTTGTCGCTAACGACACTGGTTTCGCCTTCCGGCATCTTCAAGCATTTCAAGTGCACGGATGTACTTGAACTGACGCGTTGTAAACAGTTTGTATCGTTTATATACAAAAATAGAAGTAGATCACTAACTTAAATTGCTATTAAAATGTAATCTACAATGAATTTTGTGGGTTTATTATAATTTATTTAAATGTATAATGTTTAAATGTATTTAAATTTGTCAAATGCATGGCGTATTGGCGTCAGCTGTTATGCCATGTTTTGTATTTTTTTTTTGAATAAAAAAATAAATAACAAAAGACATTTTTTTTTTATGCAAAAGCTCGTAGAAACAGGAACGTCTTTAAGTCACCTGAATTCTTTCAAAAAACAATACGACCCTCAAAATTAAAGCGAACCTATAACTTAAAGTAACACTGCCTTACCCCTTTCAAATCTCTTGCCCCTATTACCTTTGGTTTTGCTTCGAGAACTTTCTTTCTTCGCGCACAAAGTTTCGCCAGAGATTCGCGAAAAGTTGCTGAATAATAATTTATTATAAACGAGAGTGATAAATACGCATAGAGCCTCAACGGTTGCCTTTTACAACAGGTAGCTTTTCCGGAAAATCTTCTATTCATTATTTTCTTTTTTTTATTGATTTTATTTTTGGTAGCAACCAGGGCTGTGAAGTCGTTAAAATTACGATTCCGACTCCAGCATTTACCAAAAACACGACTCCAACTAAAAAAAGTGCAATTTCGTTAATACCTTTCCTATGTACATATGTGTAATAAAAATACATTTTAAGTACTTTTTTTCACATACAATTTATTTGATCAGGACCGGTTTCTCTCATGGCGAGCATTGTAAACTAATAATAAATACAATAAAACAGTGATATTTATACAAAAGTTAAGTATGAAAAACAAGGTACGACAAACAATTGGTAAAACCACTATGTAAATTACAAGAAAAATCAACAAAAAAAGATGTATTAGTTTGCATTGCTAGCGAGTACGACTCCTGCCAAAAAACCTCGACTCCACGACTTCGACTCCGATTTTACAGCCCTGGTAGCAACAGACACGTATATTAAGCTCAAGATTTTAAAAATACTTTAATATCCCAGTCCATAGTGCAGTGGTCAACGTCGCTGGCTACCGCGTCGGACCACCCGGTTGGATTCCCTTTACGAGCAGATTTTTTCAGTTGATAAATCGAGCTTGCTCGGAGGCAACGAGTGTTTGTGTTGTTCCTTTCCTTTCTATTTTTGTTCACTTTTTCGATCCCAAAAGGCATAGTCTCAACTAGGGATTCCAATCCCGGGATCCTTGATCCTGAAATCCCAGGATCCCGCCGTTTTTAAGTACCTGATGAGTCCCGGGATTAGAAAACACAATCCCGAAATTTCGGGATTAACTGATTTATCAAGCACGATCGAATTATTTAAACATATTTTGTGGAACGTGTCACACAAACGCGTATGTTGCATCAGATTACTCCCACCAGTCCCACCTCTAGGACCAGATGTCTGTAATCGCGTTTCGCAAAGATTTATTAATTTCTCTACAAAAACATGTTGAAAAACGAAGCCGAACAGATTTAACTGATACACTAAAATATTTATTTAATCCTTCATCATTCAATGACAACAAAACAACTCGTAAAACTATAAAAGAAACTATTCAAAAACTTATTGAAAGATTAAATGAAGAAGAAGATCAAGATATGATCTAAATATCAGAGCCACTAGAAAAGTCATCAATCGAAATTACTTCAATGCAGTCATCCCACCCAATTGAACAAGAAACAATGAAACAACAGTTACAGGATGAAATCGCAATAAGCTTGATGACATGCGAACCAAAAATTCAAAATTGCACAAGGCTTATGTCCGTTATAAACCAAGAGATGATGTTATTTGATAATGGAGGCTCACGTGGTCATCACCTCGAACTGGCATATCAATATTTGATGACTATACCCCCAACAAGTGTAGAGGCTGAACGTGCTTTTTTCAGCAGTAGGCTGTTTGGGAAAAAAAAAAATAGATCTAGGCTAAATGATGAAACGCTTGATGCTTTGTTATTACTACGTGCGTTTTTTTCAAAATATTTTTTTTCAATTAATTTTGTCACTTTTTTATTTATATTATTTTCCATTTTAACCCTAAAGTTTAACCCCTATTTAAGTCTAAAATTATACGTACATTATACATTGAACAATAAACAAATGTCCAAATAAATTGTATTATTCATTTTAAGCTATTTTTATCGATACAATAACATAGCTAATATTAAATAAATAAGAAAAATATCCCAGATCCCAGGACTGATCCCGGGATCCTGGGACCAACTTATTGCAATCCCGAAATCCCGGGATCAAAATTTTGGCCCGGGATTGGAATCCCTAGTCTCAACGATAAGCTAAACACTTGTCCTGTCCTATTCCTCGTTTTCTTTCCATCACTTCTCTCTTTGAAAATTCATAGACTTAATATGAAATTAACTGATCTATGTTGCTTTGTTATGTACACACCCGGGCCGTGGTGGAGTAGTCATCGTCGATGGCTACCGAGTCGGACCACCCAGGTACGATTCCCGTTACGAGCAGATTAGTCAGTTGATAAATTGAATTGCTCAAAGGCAATGGGTGTTTGCGTTGCTAAAAGTCCCTTCACAACTTTTTGATTCGAAAGAGCGACGTATAGTGACAGCAATTAGCTAACCACTTGTCATGACCTAGTCCTCGTATCCTTTTCAACTGAAAATGCTCGCCATGAGCGAAACCGGTCCCGATCAAATAAATTTTATGTGGAAATAGTACTAAAAATGTATTATTATTTTTATTATAATGCCTTTCCACCAAGTATTGACAGTGAACACCTTAATAGTAAAACTAAGGTGGTGGAACAGAGAAGAAGATGTGTTGTGTACCCTGCCTACAACTGTATATAAGGATTAGTAAATGCAGGTTTAGAACGTGAGGGCGTTAGGCGAAATAGCTATCAACAAATATTTAAAATATGTACTAGTTTCTGTAGAGTTGAAATACATTGTTTTTTTTAAATATTAGAATCAATCTTGATTTATTACGAAAGCAAACTTGCGATTGTGGGTCCGAAGATATCTCTTAAAGTGGCGAAACACTTGTCACAATTAATAACTTAATACACTACATACTGGTTGTTCATTTCTTTCAATGTGAGTTTTCAAATTTTCTCTCCTGAGATTTCCACTGAAATAAAAAGTATAGACCAGACTGGAATAGCTGTAATAGATATTCTCGTATCATAAAACAAATAAGCGATTCCAGTTAGACGGTAGACCCGAGCTCAAATTTCCCAACAAATACTACGCACGTAGGAAAATTCTAAAAGCGATTGCTTGAAATACCCCACGGAAAACCTGCAATCCAAATAACTTCACTTCCAATGGGAAAATAATGGACTTCCCATAAGGCATCTAAACAGAATTTGTTTTCACTTTGAAATGAACCTCACATTTTCCGAAAGGGTAAAGATCAAGGGATGGTGCAAGGTATGATAATATGATAAGTTCTCAATTATTCGCTCTGTATTTGAGATTGTGTGGGTAACAGAATCTAACACGAATACGTTTATTGATTTAATTGGTAGACTCCATTTTAGCCCGATAAAAATTATATATATATTATTTTTTTCCTATGTCCGCTCCCAACTGCATATGGAATTCCCACGGAGTTTATCTTAACATATATTTTTCTACGAGAACCGAGTAACAACTTAGTTTCTCAACCTTTCTTTTTAAAAGTGAGTAGGAATCGAAAGGATACTAGGACTCGGACAGAACTAATGGTTAGCTTATCGCTCTCGCTTTGTGCCACTTTTTGTGGATTGGAAGGGCGGAAAGGGATTTTCAACAACACAAACACTCATGTCTTTGAACAGGTTTCGATTAATCGACTGAAAAGTCTATTCGTACAGAACTCGAACGCGGGCTGTCCGTCACGAAAGCTTATAACGTTGAACAGTGCACCACGGACCATAATCCAAACAAATGAACATTCTGTTTTAAATTATTAACCGTATGAAAGAGCTTTATTTAAGAATATAAGCTTGTACTTAGGTGGATTAATCCTATTGCTGCTCGAAATAAAATTATTGAATTAAATATAAGCCCGATGTGTTTGTTGTAGCCGTTTATAACACAGATTGGGATTATTTTGTGCAGAGCTTAATGGGTTAAAGCTCTAACCATTCTGTATGCAGCGTGAAATTAAATCCACTTTATATTTTACCGATTAAATGTGTAATTTGATTTTAAATTGGCTGCTGCAACAGTTTGGCTTAGGTATGCGTGTCCAACCATTCATTTTCTGGACCGCATTGTTTGAAACAATGTGTTTTTGGTCAACACAAAAAACGGTACCTATAAAATGTTTTGTGGCTCGTGTAGTTCAATATACATTGGACAGACGGTCAGGAGTGTATACGGACTCGGGCCAAAGAACATAAAAGTTATTTGACAGTAAAAAGACACATACTCAATATGCAAACCATCTCATAAAGGAAAACGTTTTAATTCAGTACCCACATGTTTATATCTTTGTAGTAAAGTCCCTAAGTTAAATGCATTGAGAAATTAGATATTAATAAATATCATAGGTCCAATGATATTCTTAATAAGAAAAACAAGTACTTGCCCATCACCGTAACTCAGAGCATTACAGAATTCCAGTGAAATATTCCTAAATCAACTTAATTGAAGTTATTACAACACAATATAAATCCAGATAAGCTTTCATTTAAAGAAATAAATAAACCCAATGTGTCAAATTTAATACAAAAAATAATTAAAATAAAGATGAATAGATGAAAAGATGTATTGCTTAACTTTTCTACACCAGTATATATTGAGAAGACCTTTATTCCGGCTCCCTCGTAAATCGAGAAGGAGCCTCCTATCCGACACTCAGGAAGAGGGATTTTGGGGACGGAGTAGGAGAAATACGGAACTCTTTAAAACAAAACACGATCTCAAAGCGTTATGTGGGTGCGTTAGCACCCATTATTTAATCGTTAAAGATTTACACAGACGTTATACAACACAAAAATATTACGATAGCGAAGAAGATATCAGGAATTTGACTCGAATTTAATTCTTAGGGAGAGGATTAGGCGCGTGCATTCTCAATGCCGTCCAATCTCTCACTGCTGTATGAAAACAAACGGTTACTTTAGAAAGAAAAAACAATGGCCGTTTCAAAAATCGTTAACACGTGCGCCCGCCGATAAGGAATTATTTATCGCCTAGCGAACTTTTTATTAAGCACATGCATTGTCGGGCGTCAAGCGAAATAAGCAATTTTATTTATGGGTTATTGCACTTAATATGAGATACCGTGTACTCGAAGTGACACAGCCAGAGACATTTTGGAGCGAGCCGCCCGTATTACAAGAATGAATTTATTTCCTGATATCTTAAACTCATTGACTGAGGCGAACAAAAGATCGTTCGAGAGAGTGCTGATGTCCTACCATATTAGGAGGTGTCAATATCTTATATTTATATAACACCGAAACGGGGGATGTATGTCTGTAATTCCCTTTTGCATTGTTGTTGCAAGTTCAAACAAACGAATTGATTTCGCTCGCGAAAGTTTCGACGGTAAATTTGTTTCGATATCAATGTGTGTGTAGAGACTCCAATTACTCGAGTATCGAGTAGTACATATATAAAACCGAAACGGCGTTTTTATGTCTGTGGGTCTGTAATTCCCTTTTGCATTGTTGGTCATTAAGTTGCCATAAAAACGAATATGAAAGAAAATATGTTTGAATTTTTATCGGCGAAGACATTTAGTCAAAATGTAATAAATTAGTCTTCTACTGGACTTTTCCCGGCTTTTATTAATATAATAATGTTTTTATTTACGTGAAGGTATTATTTGACATTTCTTTGACAGAAAATTAGATTTTTTCCTTGAATTTGGACATTTTAATAGGCGAGAATGGGGCTGTGAAATGTCAATGCCAGTTTGAAATGTTCATTTTAATTCCATTTTAATTGACCTAGACTTTTGAATTTTGAAAAAAGTTGTTTCAACTTGGCCCGTCTGAATTTACGCGCCGAGGTGAACATAATCCCAAACTGGTCCGAGCGAAGCCGGGTTCGAACACTAGTATTATATAGATAAGTAAACGTATGTTTAAACATTTTTCGAAGAGGGTGAAAGCCGAAATAGCTGAACTGAAATATATTGCTATTTGTTTTCCGTGTTTTAATAGAGTTCGACTAAATAAATGCGAATTTTTTAATTTTTATAAGAAACCGGTAAGAAGCGAAGCTTTTTTGATGATCTATCTCAGTGGTGCACAAGCTTTTTGAGAGAAGGGCCAATTTAACCATTTAAAATTTTTCGCGGGCCGCAAAGGGTAAAAGTAAAAAAGTATATTGATATATTATTATAGAGATAAGATTTTTTATTTTATTTTTAATTCAATAATTACATAATTTTATCAGCAACTTCAATCTTTCCCCGTTCCACATTACGTGCAGATTTGCATGATAGAACTTAGAGAGATTTCTGACACTGTGTACTGGCAGCAAGCATTTTGATGTCGGGTTCAATGTTTGTGGTTGCTATTCTCAGTACAGCACTGAAATTATCATTGTTCAAGCGGTTTCTGTGTTGAGACTTATTTAGTTTTAATATGGAAAATGCTTGCTCGCAAATGTAGGTACTTCTAAAAAGACTTGCACGAAGCGCAGCCTTTTTACGTAGGGTAGGAAACTGCTCTTCGGGGAGATATTTGTAAAAACTCTGCAGATCCTTCCTGATATTTCGATCTCAATTGATCGTTGTTCTGCAAATCGATCAACTCTAGTTGCAATGGTGAATCGGCCTCGTTGATGGATACTGAGAAGGGGTTGATTTTTTTATATACCGTTGCTACTGCATAATTTTTTCACACATCGAATACAATTTTTATCATATTTAATGAAAAATTTGTTGATGAAGTATTTGCTATTTTGGGCCGCAAAAAATCCATTTCGGGCCGCATTTGTGCATCACTGATCTATCTATACGAAAGCTTGAAAAAAGTTCAATCAAAAGGAGGTTTCTCCTCAAATTCATGGCCAAAGCAGGCAATCACGGACTTACTTTGCACTAGTGTGATGAAAATAAAATAATAATTTTGATTGTCTCTGACGATAGAAAACCTACCACGTACCATTAATCTAATGTTTGTTTGTTCGCACCCTATGCGCTGCCATACCGTTCATCCGATAGCAATGGAACTTTGACAAACTTTTTCTTTGCACTGTCGCGGATGTTTTAAGTAAAAATAGCTTACAGTAAGTCTTTTATATAAAAATCATTAAATTTTCATATTTTGTGCTCTGCCATAACGTTAATCTTGACAACTTATTGTTGCACTTGCGAAAAGGTTATATGCATTGCACAATTAACTTTCAGTAGGTGGTGCGTGTAGACAGATGGCAAAAGACAAGTACCAAATGTCAAAAGGAAAATATCATCGATGCCAATTAATGTTAGAGAAATTATATCTAAATTATTTTTCTAAAATATTGTGCATCCGAAAGCATTTATATTAACACAAACACTTCCTTTCTTTGAGTGGCATTGCAACGTTTGATGGGTACCTGCTAGTAACAAAATAATGTTCAATTAATAAGCAATTAACAATTTTTTTTTTTTTAATCTTTATAAATCGATGAACGCCCGCTGCACGCACGAAAAAACATGACTCATTGTCCCGTTTGTCACGTTACGCCGAAGGCAAGCGTGCGAGCGAGAGCGCGGATAAGCGATAGAGAGGCACGATCGGCCTACCGTTCGGATTGTGCCGCATCTATCTCTCTTCCACTCGATTGGTCGATGCGTCTGAGTAGAAAAGAGACAGCGGCAGCACACAACTTATACACCTACAGTACCTACACGTGATCTGTTTACAACTGTTTATAAAGTGAAGTGAAATGTTAATGTGGTTTTCATTGTTTATATTACAACAACAATTGCGGCAATAAAGGTAATTAATTCTTGCATACTAAAAATCTGATTAACGTATAACAAATATACAAAATATCGTATCCATACAAAATAATGATAATTCAATAAAAATGATTCCATTTTATTCATAAAAGTATGCAATCATTTCATCAATGTTTTCTTATGACGTTGTCACGTTAAACTATCGTCCGTAAACCGACTTTACAGACACCAATTTTTTGGAAAATGCATTGCATCGCCAATTCACGATAACGATTAAATTAATGGCCACGGCCGAAGCGATGTAAATTATTATACCACAGTCGAGACCGGGGTGGTAACGCTGCGAAAAAATACGCGCGTAAATCAGTCTAGGTAACAGTAAAACACACAAACAACCGATATCCTATTCAAAAGGCATCTCCCGATCGGATATCCGGAACGGTCGTAAGTTATTCCCCGACACGGATACCGTGCGAGAAATACTTACCACAATTATTTATCCGTGCCCCCAGTGGGGTGCCCCGGATTCCGCGGCACGGAAAACAGCGACGCGAAGGCCGGCGATGTGAATGGCTGGCATTTTTGTTTATGGGTATGCACGTGAATTATCTGCTTTTGCAAATTTTTCAGTATCATTAATCAAGGAATTATGTCGTTTTGGAAGTGTGTTTCGGTTGCTGAAAAGAAAAACGATGCCTTAAACTTCTCCATATATATTGATTGAGTTGACATTTACTTGGTAGAACTCCATTATAATACGGTGAAAAAAATAGCTAATAATAAAAGTTCTGACGATGGCGTCTAAACAGGTATCAAATTTGAATTGTTTGAATTTTGTACTGTTTGACTGTCAGTTCAAGTACATCCGTGCACTTGGAATGCCTGAAGATGCCGAAAGGCAAAACCCGGGTCGTTAGCGACAAAACTCATGGAAAAGTACAAAATTCAAACAATTTAAATTTAATACGGTAGAATTAAAATAGCAATGTATTTTTAATTCTACATAAATTATTTTATATATTTGTTGATAGCTATTTCGGCTCACGCCTTCGTCAGAACCCGTAAGAAGGCGTGAGCCTTTCTTTACTTTTCTATAGAGACTTTGAATTACTGAGTAACAAGCAGATCTTGTTGAAGAAAGTATTATGAGACAGACTCTGTTACGAGTGGATTAAAATGAAGAAAAAATACATTAATCCTTTGGATTCCTCAATATATTATTTTTTTCCTTCCAACAACTCTACTTTTTCAATTTGAGAAATTGATTGATATCATAGGGGTTGCTTAGTAAAGATAATAAAAATTAGTAAAAAATAATTATCCAACCAAGCTAACAATGTGGGAAAGGACTCGACAGTTGCAAGTTATATATGTTACAGTGAAACTGTATTCTCAGTGAAAATGTATCAAGTAATAGATTTGTATGACAACATGATTTCACTGGTCACGATCAGGGAAATTATTAGCCCAAGTCGATGATTTTCCAGCCTAAAATTTTGGTTTGCTTCAATGAAACAGAATCAGCAAGTAGTCCCTTTCATAAAAAGAGAACCAAAGACAAAACACAGACAGACATAGGGCTGAAGATAGGGCGGTCAATTTTGATTTCAATGACAGTTTGGAGAAGAATATATTTTCACTGAGAATACAGTTTCACTGTAACATACATACGATGTTGAGCTCGTCCCGATATAGGGCTTAAACTTGCAAACTGCAATGTTGTCCGGTACACAAATTGAATTTCGTACATTTGGATATTTTTACATTGTATCCAATGACGTGACTATCAAATATATTCACACTTTTGAAATGAATCACGCTTAAATATCTTGCTAAATTTACGACGGGCTTCTTTTGTTCTTGGGAGACCATAAATGTTATGAAAATTATAGTTCTCTTTTCTACCATTTCTCCTTTCAATATGGATCAAATGTACAGATTAAAAGAGCCACCAGTTATTCAGACACTCAATCTATCTAATTCTGAGAGAGACATACAAGCAGTGGCGGCTGGCGACAGAGTATTAGGGAGTACAAAAAAAGATGCAACTATTTTTCCGTACTACGGACAGCCAATAATTCATAAGACTGACACTCCGTTGGTCAAACATCTGAATTGAAAGTCCATGTTATAGAAGTGTTTTAAAATCCAATGAATAGGAAAGAACTCTTGCAAAAATAGTTGAATCTTTTTTTGTACTCCCTAATACTCTGTCACTACCGCCACTGCATACAAGTGAAAAGAATGGTAGTGATCGCTCTATCTACGTCGATATATTGAATCAATTGGGATTTGAAGATATGTAAACATCATATGGTGCATGTTTCAATTAGTAAATTAATGGATATAAGTGTCTGTTCGGGGACTCGAACCACTCTTCAGAAAATTCAATTGCTGCTTTAATTACTACCTGTCTGTGTTATCAATCAAAACAAAGATATAAAAAACATAAATATGTCATGAGCTCATCAAATTTTTTAGCAAATTAGTCGTTGTTCTATCAGTTGACAATGCTCGCCATGAGCGAAACCGGTCATGGTCCAATACATTTTATGTGGAATAAGTACTAAAATTGTTTTACAATTTTTATAATTTTTTTTACACAGTTTTTTCACTAATTTTCAAATATTTTTTAAAGACCAGGACCGTTTTCACTCATAAATAATACTTAGCTTGGATTTTTATCATTATTTCAATGGCTGAACTGCCTATTATTGCGGCGCGGCTAAGCAAGTGTTAATAAACCATCCGTCTGGCTTGGAATGCATCCCTTAATAGCCACCCGAGGTGCTTCGTATCGATTATCGGCGCTCAGGCACGCCACTGGAAAGCTCCCTGGGTGATATTTGAGATTGCGTACGTGGAATTCATTAGGACCAATTAACATCTCAGCCCACCCTTCACCCCCCACCCCCCCCAATGAGATTTTCCGAAGGGTAAGTCCCTATCAATGCCGAGGTGTACGAGAACGCACATACCTCCAGTCTGTTGATTTAGGACGACGTGTATAGTTGTGTTGACGAGTCGTGGTCGTGGAAAATTTAATTTCCAAAACACGGTGAAAAAATAAAATGTACTTTAGTTCGAACAAAATAAAAAAACATATTCTGCCATTCTAAGTAAGTAGGCAGCAAGTGATTCTGAGAAAAATGCAGGGCTGTGGAGTCCTTAAAAATAACACGACCCCGATTCCGGCTCCAGCATTGACCAAGACACGACTCCGATTCCGACTAAAGAAAGCTTCAATCATTATCAACCGAACAATCCGGCCAATAACCAAATTTTACATATTATATGCATAAATAAAATTAAGGATCTTGACTGATGGTGCTTGATGGAATTTCAATATTAAATTTGAATTGCTTGAATTTTGTACTTTTTCATGAGTTTTGTCACTAACAACCCGGGTCAGTTCAAGTACATCCGTGAACTTGAAATGCCCGAAGATGCCGAAAGGCGAAGCCCCGGGTAGTAAGCGACAAAACACATGGAAAAGTACAAAATTAAAGCAATTCAAATTTAATAAATGAAATGTTTGAACTATTCAAAATTTCCGACTCCGAGTACGACTCCGGCCAAAACGCCGCGACGACTTCGACTCCAGCCAAAAAACCGTTACTGTACAACTCCAACTCCGACTTTAACTGTACAGCCCTGGAAAAATAACATGATGTGTTTTTTTTAACTTTTAGTATTTTCAATTTATAAAAAGGGGTTGATGCGAAAATGAAGTAACTTCTTCTTCTGCCTCTTTGCTGAGAAAATTTGGGTTTCTGCTTTTTGCCGAGAATATTTTATACTTATAGCATATGTCCATTTTTTTAATTAAGTATTTTAGTCATTATACTGCAATAGAAGTGAGTACCATATAAAGCTTTCAAAAGTATTTAGCAATTGGCATTCATAATTCAATTTCACAAATTTTGTTAGTTACAGTCTTCTTGTTTGGAACAGCAGTATAGTTTATAGCTATTTTGATTTACAACCTTTTAAAAGTTTCATAAGGCTGTGTGCATTCACTGTAACTCAACAATCTTTTGCTTGAATTATGACGAGAAGGCATCAGAGAACCGATATAGACCGAGAGATATTCTTCTCGATGGCCCTCCCTAGGCAGAGATGAATTAGTAAGCTGACTTCTTCAACTGTAGCGATCAGCCCTCCTGTCGGCAGCGATGGGAAGAAAATGCAAACAAATAAAATTTAAAAAGTTAAAAACATTTAGAGACGCAGGAGACTGGAAGAACTTTAGCGCTTACGCGCTTGAGAACTTGATGCTCCGTCAAATTGATATCGAAAAAAAACAAATTTTGGCTCACACCCTCGTCAGAACTACGTTTAAACATATGCACATTGATATGTTTTTCTATAATTAAGTATTTCGACTGAGGGTTCTTGATGGAATTTCAATATCAAATTTGAATTGTTTAAATTTTGTACTTTTCATGAGTTTTGTCGCTAACGACCCGGGTTTCGTCTTTCGGCATCTTCAGGCATTACAAGTTTGTATATTGTATTCACTTAACTATCCTAATTTTATATCGAAATAATATAATATTTATTTTGACAAACTGATTTGATGCATTTCTTGAAATAAGAAATAATAACTGTAAATTAGTATTCAGTAGTAGGTCTGAATACTAATTTACAGTTGTGATGATACGACACTCTTGAAATTTAAATTACTAAGAGAATTTTTTTTTTTTTAACATAAAATATGAAATTGATAATTGCAAAATGACTGAAACTTTTCCGCGCAAATGCTGGATTGGCTTGCCGAGCATTAAATTTTCGCATTCCGTGCCTCTCGATATTGGACTCGAATTTGTCGGAAAATAAAAGCTTAGAAATTGAGTAACAAACTATTCTTTTGGACAAAGTAAAGTAATGAGCCGATACACCGTCATATTGCAAGCACCTCAAATGCAATTACCAATTGAAATTAACTTATCATCTGCCACAGCTCTTTGAAATGTTTGTACACATCTTACTCACTCTGTAGTCTGTATACTTACGTAGAATTATTATGAGGCACGTTAAGCAATAGGCGATGATTTAGTTAGTTATTGTTAATGCAAATTGTAATTAGTTTTGTCTATAAAAGGTCCCTTGATTATGTAGCATATTCGAACGTCATTCTGTCACTTCATTACATCAATCGATGAACATTTACGAACGAATATGAACGATTATTTTGGTTATCTTTCCAAAGGATTCCATTTTCAAATCAATGTCAATAATAATACTACATATATTGATTGAATTTAAATCTCGATGTTGAATCCTTTTAGCGCGTTCACTGTCAATACTTGGTGGAATGGAATTATAATATAAAATAATAACACATTTTTAGTACTTGTTCCACATACAATTTATTGGATCAGGACTAGAGACTCCAATTCGAGTATCGAGTACTCGATACTCGAGTATACTCGTCCATTTTTCAAGTACTCGATACTCGAGTATTTTGAATAATACTCGAGTAATACTCGTTTTAGTAATAATCGTCAAAGTTTTTTCTACTGCGAGAATTATAAAGAAAAACATCAAACCAATTTAAAATTTGGGTCGCTTAATTCTCTATTATTGTTGAAATATATGTTGCATAAATGGAAATAAATGTATTAGTAATATTCAATAAGTTTCTTTAATTATTTGTCATTTATAAATATACACAAATTCGAATTAAAAATATATATTTTCGTACATTTGAAACTACTTGAGTATACTCGAGTACTCGAGTATTTTGAAATTTTACTACTCGATACTCGAGTAGTTGAAAAGTCGAGTAATTGGAGTCTCTAATCAGGACCGATTTCACTCATGGCGAGCATTATCAACTGATCTACTGATAATGCTCGCCATGAGCGAAACCGGTCCTGAACCAAAAAAAAATATCTGGAATAAGTACTAAAAATGTGTTATAATTTTTAATAAAATTTGAATTGTAATTTTTTTTACGTATCCATGAGTATTGGTTTGGACCATGGTTTCACCTTTCGGTCTCTTCAGACATTTACATTGACACGTGGTGAATTGTTTGTTTCGCTTATACAGCTTTTTTCAATGAGGAAGCTCGAATATAAAATGTAAATGAAACAAGTTGTCTGGATATCGAAAGATAATGAAAGAGTGTCTGATATCCCTCAATTTTCATTTTTAAAAAAGATTTCCCTTATAAATTACGTCCAATCTTCATTTTTATCAAGTGGGCATTCATTTGTTTTTTGAGTTGTCTCCTTTTGAATAAGTAGCGTTCAAGTCTGAAAACAAATGAGTCGTGATCGATTCGGATGTTAGTGAATCATTTATTTTCTCACTCCTACTACTATTGACAAATCGGTATTAAAGTGAGAAAGGAAATGATTCAATAGAATCGAATTAAAGACGAACATTCGTTCATTCACTACGAGTGAATCCTTTGCACTCCTCAATATATATAAAGGGTCTTTTTATAAGGACGCTTAGTTTTGAAATGTAAATAAAACAAGTTGTTTGATTCTAACATTTTAAAATGATGAAATTACAAAATGGAATTTGGGATTATTCCCTTTTACGGGAAGCAAGGAGGGGGTTATAAAATCGAAACATAGCACAGTTAGTAGCATAATACGTGGAATAATCAAAGTAATTTTAAATTTTATATTAAAATGAACTTCCACAAAGTTACCGCCGAAACCATCGAAAGTGTGTTATATTATTTTTATTATAATGCCATTCCACCAAGTATTACACAGTGAACACATTAAAAGTGACTTAATACATCATTGAATTACAGCCCCGTAAACATCGATTGGAAATGTTTCTATTATTCTTTCATTTACTACGGGGAAAATCGCATTGCTTAAGGGTTGAAACATCACTCGACTGGCCGTTAAGGGTAACATCTAATTTTCCGCTCTCGGTAATGCAATAATATTTTGTTAGGGGCAGACAACCTTGCAATCTACGTCCTGGATATACGCGTTTGGCTTGATTTCGGATACATAACTAACTGCATTAACCTTCTGAGAAGTAGCTGACTCATGTTAAAGTTAAGGGGGGCGAGCTTTATGATATAAAAGCACAATGTTTCAGCGAAAGCTTCATTCTAAATTATATGAAGAGTTATTTTCACTAATCTGTATTGTTATATTTGTTACTATACTGTGTCCATCAGTTGTATGCAGTGGCGGTAGTGGACAAGATATCTGGGGGTGCTGCGGTTGATTAAAAATAAAAAAATTGTTGTGGCTTTTATTCTGTTACAGGAACTGACTCATTTGAACTCATTACCGGGATTTCCATCTAATTATGGTTGACAGACATGTAGATTTATTTATTTTTATTAAATGCACTTAATTTTGGGCTTTTACTTTGTTAATGTTAATTCATACTTAATTGATTTTTGATGTGTTAGTTTTGCATTGCTAAGAGGTCTTGAACATTTTATTTTTAGTCTATTTTTCTTGTAGTTTGCTTTAATTTATTTGCTTAGTTGTTTTACCAATTGTTTGTCATACCTTGTTTTCATACTTAACTTTTGAATAAATACCACTGTTTTATTGTATTTCTTATCAGTTGATAATGCTCGCCATGAGCGAAACCGGTCCTGATGAAATAAATCTCATGTGGAAAAAGTACTAAAAATGTGTTATTGTTTTTATTATAATGCCTTTCCACCAAGTATTGACAGTGAACACCTTAAAAGTAATATTTTATTATCGAAGTCAAAATTATTAAAATTGAACATAGCATGTTCTTTAAAAATCATTAATGCTATGAATTTCTTTCCTTGAATTAAACCACTTTCTAATTAGAATCAAATTAGATGAAATAAAAATCGCACTCATATTCTTCACACTGCTGGGAAGACCAAAGCAACATTATATCTGCGAACTCCACTCCCGGGGCCCTTCTATAAGGAACATGTACATAAAACTTGTATGTTCATGCTCGAGTAAACGAAACCGGAACTTATCTTCACGAAATAAGTGTGGAGGTGGTGTTTACGAAAAAAAAATATTTATTCATTTATAAACAATGCTTTTTTACAGTAAATTTAAATAATACCATCTATGGTAATTCTACTCTCTTACCTCCGTGTTCCTGATAAAGTCAAACCACCGCACTCCTAACATTAACCGCAAGCATCTGTTTTCGAAGCACAGTATACGGTTACACTTTACCTTTGTAAAGTGCTATGAAACTATCGCAATCATGAATTGCGAGCATAATCAACTGATTATGATAATGCTGGCGATGACCGAAACCGGTCATCATCCTCATAAATTTAAGGTAAAAATTATACAAATTTTCTTTCAATGACGTACGTCCGAAGCAGTTCATAACTTTTACAAAATAGATGTGTACAAAATTATTACAAAAAATATATGTTTTATTTATTCAAAAATATTTTACTCGCAGCTCACGAAACCCATTAATTCATTGTCTGTGTCGGATGTATGTGTTTATGCGGTTTTATTAAACTTATATACATACATACATACATACATACATATACTTAGTTTGTGCCATTTTTATCGTAGAAAAAAGAATGAAAGAATATAATACAGGCGGACCTCATCTTTCGCACAATCGACTTTCGCACATTCGACTTTCGCACAATTCGCTATTTCGCACATTTTTGAAAAATTGTCAAAAAATTAAACGCATATGAGCCAAGTCCATACTGTGAAAAGTGTTACGTCCTGTTCGCACATATGCATTAACATACGAGCGCGAGCGAGTCCGAATGCATCCGTACGTATCCGAACGCATCCGAACGCATGAACACTCCTGCCTGATTTTGACAGGTTTAGTCTTGCGTCAGTGCAAGTACAGGGGCATTATTCCGCGAGTTTTTTCTCAAATATTTCGTACCCGTGTTAATATGAATGGGAAACGAAAAAACAGCGAAGTAGATATGAAACAAAGATGGATATAATAAAACGATCTGAAAATGGAGAGTCTTATTCTTCAATCAGTCGTTCGTATGATATAAACAGGTTTACGATATGTTCGATAAAAAATAAAGATAATATCAAGGAATATGTAAAAAATCGTGGAAATAAAGGGTCTTTTTATAAGGACGCTTAGTTTTGAAATGTAAATAAAATAAGTTGTTTGTGAGATTTCGACTAAATTTTAATTTCATTTGTAAGTATATTTTACGGCATTGTATAGCATCAAATGTCTGCCAATATCCATTCATTATAAAATGGGCCATGTCGCTAAAGGACTTTTTTGACAAATTTGGGTAAACTCTGCTCCAGAACCCAATCAGGCGTTGTCTGCGGTCGTTTACCTGAAGTTCCTCGGTTATACGGGTCCAGATGATTCAAAATTCGCCAAGTTGAAGTCGCAGAAAAGCCAAGTTCTTGTGAACAACGAGATATAAGCTGCCTTGGGTTTTCCTTCCTATGTTTTCACCAGATATTGTAGGTAGGTGTTGGCCGATTATTTACCAAACTGGTTGACTCAAATTTCTAAACAATGAATACTCAGCAAGGACAAAAACATATTTTGAGCGTCCCTATTGAAATTCCCTTTATATCATCAAAAGTTGTTTCCAAATGCACGGCATAGTGATGGATGAAATGGAGTAATCTTTGTCGTATTGGATTAGTGACTAAAATCAAAAAGACGTACCTCTGAGACTCAGAGTCTGAGTACTTCTATGATTCAAGTACAAGATGATTGAACGAACTAAACCTAGATGTTAACAGTGAAGATATTAAAATTCCCTTGACTTTCGAACATTAAAGTTCAGGAACGAATTAGGTGCGAAAGTTGAGGTCTTTCTTTATATATATCGGATATCAATGATTGTTTTTTAAAACTTTGTAATATGAAAGTTTTTTGTGACACTCTGTATATACTGAAAAAAAGTAAAACACTCATATACTAAAATGATCTATTTTCTCTCAAACAAAAAGTGAAAATACGAAACACAAAAAAGATAGAAGAGCTTTTCACAACTTTCTCACATTTCGATACAATATTCATAAGCGCATAGATCAAGCGAATATTATAATGTTTCCCAAACTTTCGGCACAGCCTTTCTTGATGCCCTTTGAATAAACAAAAAGAGTTCTTGAAACTTTTCCCGTTTTCGGGGAAAGGTGCTATATTTGTCACAGCGCAGATAGCGCTGGTAATATTTTAAGTTTTAAAACTGTTATCATAATATTTAATATTGTGCTTAGTAGCTTAAAATATTATATAACTTAGTTTGTTTGTGAGTGATGTCGTTCTATGTGAAATACTGTAAAAGTAAAAGCTACATATTGTTACTTTGAAAAAGTTCTATTTGACATTTTTGCCTAAAATGAACTTTTGGTGGGGAAAGTTAGTATTTACCGCATTGCCAGTTTTAGATTAAACTTTTGACACCTTTTTTATTTACATACATGAAAACGTTTGATTTTTTACACATTATCCGTAATTCCTTAATTTAACAAAATTATGAGGAAAAAGTAATGAAAATATCTAACATGCTCAGTTTTTCAACAAATGGATTTGACCACTTTTGAATACTACCTCCAGATATATGAATTTCAGAATTATCTATGGTTGAATAACGGAGTTATTTTAATTAGATTAAATTTAATTAGATTTAAATTAAATAAAAAAAAAATATTTGGCATTACAGCTTACCCCAATGCGCCAAATATTCTTAATTGTGAAAGTCATACGAGATTAACTCGATGATAAATAATGAATCAGTTGTGCACAAAATCAACGATAAATAACATACACTCAGCCCAAGATCTCTTTTTTAAATTGAAAAAATTCTAACCTTGCCGAGAATTGAACTCGGGTCCCCTGATCGTTAGGACAAAGTTCTTGCCACTAGACCACAGGGACCGACTTCCGGGAATTCCGGAGTTGCACTGCATTTGCACACTTTTTTTACTCATTTTTTTGACAACGGTCTTAGATTGCCATCATTATTTCCACCATTAGATCTTTAAGATCATTATTTCTCAACAAGAGCTGTGAAAAAATATGCTAAAAATTAGTAATTTGAAACATTTTTACTTG
Organism: Himalopsyche kuldschensis; assembly: GCA_028554975.1. Taxonomy (NCBI): domain Eukaryota; kingdom Metazoa; phylum Arthropoda; class Insecta; order Trichoptera; family Rhyacophilidae; genus Himalopsyche; species Himalopsyche kuldschensis. The sequence goes on from JAHFWI010000005.1 coordinate 9,475,034, forward strand.
CTCATTGTTACAAGTGAATTTTAATCAATCGAAACTTCAAGCGCTCATATCTCAAAACAGTGTAAGAGCCGTTAGAACCTTTTGAAAGTAAGGTGTCGATATGCTTACAAATGTAAAAGACTTTCTGTTTAATGTTGGTAATCTGTAAATAACAAGAAAATCACAGTGACTATTTTAAAATCAACGTTATTGGCTCGAGCAGATTTTTCAGTCGACTCATCGATCCTTTTCGAAGGCATGGGTGTTAAAAATATCTTCCTCCTGAATAAAGAGGCAAATATCGAGAGCGATTGGCTAACTACTGGTCCTGTGCTGGAATTTGTTTCCTTTCAATCACGGCTCTCTTCTTTCGGAAGAGAGAATCTGAGAAATGGAGTAACAAGTAGATTTCGTAGAAAATATAAAATCTCGAGTTAAACTCAGTGAGGAGTGACATGGTTAATAAAATATATGTAAAGGGTCTTTTTATAAGGACGCTTAGTTTTGAAATGTAAATAAAACAAGTTTTTTGTGAGATTTCGACTAAATTTTAATTTCATTTGTAAGTATATTTTACGGCATTAAATATGGAATATAGCATCAAATGTCTGCCAATATCCATTCATTATAAAATGGGCCATGTCGCTAAAGTTGGCTTTTTTGACAAATTTGGGTAAACTTCCAACTGCTCCAGAACCCAATCAGGCGTTGTCTGCGGTCGTTTACCTGAAGTTCCTTGGTTAGTTGAATTTTATACGGGTGCAGACATAAGGCCCGATTCAAAATTCGCCAGGTTGAAGTCGCAGAAAAGCCAAGTTCTTGTGAACAACGAGAAATAAGCTGCCTTGGGTTTTCCTGTACACTTTCACACACAGCAGCAATGTTTTCACCAGATATTGTATTTTGATGACGTACAGGTAGGTGTTGGCCGATTATTTACCAAACTAGTTGACTCAAATTTGGCCACTAAACAATGAATAATCTACTCAGCAGGACAAAGTAACATATTTTGAGCGTCCCTATTGAAATACTCTTTATATATTTATTGCACGGCTCATAACTCGAGTCGAGGATCAAAGTATTATTTGCAATTATAGCTGTATATTTTGAGTCAAGCGTCAACAATGTTCGCTTCTGACGCGGATGGCACGGGCTCGTATTCTAGTCCAGACATTTTTCTACATTGCCTAAAATTCCTTCTCACACTCGTCCGATCCCCAAAGACGTAACGCAAAGAGAAAGATTAGCAAACCTTTTGCCCTGTTCTTATGATTTCTTATCTATACGTACTGTGATTCCAAAAGACAGATTGAAAAACTGATTTGCACAGTTTTTTACTTTAAAGGTGTTCACTGCCAATACTTGATGGAATGGCAATGGAATTAAATTTATTGGATCAGGACCGGTTTCGTTCATGGCGAACATTGTCAGATGTACAGTTTTCGTTGAACTCTATTAGGAAGCAATATTTGTATGCTCTACATTGGGAGCGGACATAGATTCAAACAAAAAAAATTGGTGTCTGTAAAGTCGGTTTACGGACGATAGTTTAACGTGACAACGTCATAAGAAAACATTGATGAAATGATTGCATACTTTTATGAATAAAATGGAATCATTTTTATTGAATTATCATTATTTTGTATGGATACGATATTTTGTATATTTGTTATACGTTAATCAGATTTTTAATATGCAAGAATTAATTACCTTTATTGCCGCAATTGTTGTTGTAATATAAACAATGAAAACCACATTAACATTTCACTTCACTTTATAAACAGTTGTAAACAGATTACGTGTATGTACTGTAGGTGTATAAGTTGTGTGCTGCCGCTGTCTCTTTTCTACTCAGACGCATCGACCGATCGAGTGGAAGAGAGATAGAAGCGGCACAATCCGAACGGTAGGCCGATCGTGCCTCTCTATCGCTTATCCGCGCTCTCGCTCGCACGCTTGCCTTCGGCGTAACGCGACAAACGGGACAATGAGTCATGTTTTTTCGTGCGTGCAGCGGGCGTTCATCGATTTATAAGACGTTGTCACAACAAAAAGCATTTAAACACTGTTGTACCTATCCAGTATCCCACCAATATATAAAACATCCATTATTTTTCGAGAGTACATACCATGGAAAAAATTATATCTCTTAAATAAATATGTCGATTAATTTAAATTTTGCATATGTGAATAAATATTTTTGAATTTAGATTCTTATTCAATTTATGCATAAATGATAGCTGAACGTTAGTTACTTCAATTTAAAGTATTAAAACTTGCGTACAACATAAATTTGTAAGCTATTTCAAATTCATAACTTGTGTAATCAGTTTAAGCCGGGAATTAGAAAAGGTCTTTAACGAAACTGATGTGTTAATTTCCATAATTTAAGTAAAAGTTTCACTTTTTAACAAGCATGTAGTAAGGAACTTTGAGCTCAACTATTTTCCATTCGCGAATGAATTAACGGGCGCCATGACAGCTGAACAGCACCGGGAGCTTTTTGGGACAAACAAAAGCCATCTCTTATTCAAATGAAGTGTTTCGAAAACTTTACGAACCGAGCGTTGTTTTCAAAACAGACAGAGTTCGCTACCGATATTATACATTTTCTTTCATTTGGCTGAAGTTAAGGATTTGTTAGTTGGCTGCAGTTATTTTAATTTGATATATACTGCATAACTGTCTCAATCTGCATCTGAGGAGATAAAACATGAAATAGGACAGTATGTGTTATGTGTTATGAAAAACTAAATTTTACTTAACAGTCAGGGATTCCAACTATTCGTCTTTATCAACTGTTCAGATATCGAATAGTAAAACCGGATATCCGAATAGTTTTGTAATGGTTAAAATGTTGAACAATAGTATTCGAATTATGGAAAAACATATTTTAATAAACAACAAATTGCCAGTTGCTTGTGGAAGCCAACAGTGGTGTCGATTTCTAAGTTTTTAATAAATAATCGTATAACTCGCACGCAAATAGAGATGTTGAACGATCAACGTTTCCTTGTTCACTTATATACATTTTATAATAATTTAAGACTAAACCTTTTCCCACTTTTAATCACAATGTAAAATCTTAGATAGAGACAAAACATGTAAATATATTTAAGGATTTCGACTGAGGGTGCTTGATGGAATTTCAATATCAAATTTATGAGTTTGTCGCTAACGACGCGGGTTTCGCCTTTCGGCATCTGGCATTCGAAATCCGCGCAATTGAAATGCCTGAAAATGCCGAAAGGCGAAACCCGGGTCGTTAGCGACAAAACTCATTAAAAAGTACAAAATTCAAACAATTCAAATTTGATATAAATATATAATACATTTCAATACCGTTTCATTGTATTACAATATTTAAAATTTTGGTTCGTTAAAATAAAGTATTATGATAAGATATTGATAGCACCTGAGTTGGGCGAGGGCAAAAAAAACACTGCCTGAGATATTCATAATTATTCTTTAAATGTGGAGAAATTGTGATGAGATCTTTCCTCGAATACGAATACTATCCGGATACTTTCCCAAATATCCGAATATCGAATTGTTTAAAAAGGGCCGAATATATCCGGATATCCGAGTTGGAATGCCTATTCACAGTCCACTAATAGATATGAATCAAATAGCCAAAACTCATTTGTTTTTTTGGTTTCCTGAATTGTTAACTTTCTTCTTTCATTTATAAAAAATCATGAACATGTTAACTATACCAACTCTTGCGTTTCTCTCTGTGATATAAATCGGCTAGCCAAGCTGACTTTGTTGTCTTGTTATATCCTTATTAATTATTTCATTAAAAGAATTAAATGAAATAAATCTGACTGAAGAAGAAATAAAGAAACGCTTAGGTGGCTTTGTCTAGTGATTGTAAATAAATCCTTCTGAGCTTTTTTAAAAAAAGAAACCTTTTCAGTTACCGACGTAAACAATTCGCACTCAGTTTATAATATCGTAACAGCTGCAAGAGCTTTTGACGTATTGTTATGTATTGTATTTGGGCCCGTGCCAAACTGTTACAATCATTACAAAAAAAATAAGAAAAGCGTTTAAACGGTGGTTGTGAACTTGAATTTTGAGGTATAGCTAATTTTGCCGGATTTATTTGGTTTCATTTGCAGACTCACGAGTTCGAAGTCGTGTGTGGGTAGTTTTATAAATTGATTTATGATCGAAGGCACGGGTGTCTGTGATTTATGAAACTCCCTCCCAACCATCCAATCCTTAACCCGTTGACTGCTGAGATGACTAATTGCAGTGTGTTGCAAATTGATATTCAAAAATAAATAGAGTGAACGGTGTTAAATAGATTAAATTATTTTTGGTCTGATTTCCCTAAGAGTGTAGAACACTAACACTGATGAATTAAAAAAAAATGTTTTTAATTAAAATGAAGAGGTATAAAACGGCACGTAACGAGAGTGGTAAACTGAACACTAATTCTGTCATAATCGTATCTTTTCTATAAAAGAGATATTGAGCAACTATCGTTGAATGTTTCCGATGAGATAAGCTCACTTAGGAGTCTATCTGCTCCACATTGGTAGCGGTCATGGTTTCTAAAATATGTGTTTTTACTCCCAATGATGTATTTCAACGCATTTAGTTGAAACAAAATGCTCGTTAATACGCCTTATATTAGCTTACGCCAATGCGCCAAATATACTTAAATTGTGAAAGTCATGCGAGATTAACTCGACGATAAATAATGTATCAAAATTGTAAATAACATACTCCAAGATCTAAAGATCTCTTTTTTTTCAATTGAAAAAAATTGATCTTGCCGGGAATTAAACCCAGGCCCCCCGATCGCTGGGACAAAGCTCTTGCCACTATACCACAGGGACCGGCAGTCTATTGACAGTGAACACCTTAAAAGTGACGTAAATCCACAAAATAATATTAAAATAAGTACGCAAGCTGCCAGTTGATCATCACTGTTGTACATTTTCTGCCATCTTTGGAAACGTATTTTGGAATAGCCCTCGTTTGGCATTTGGCACAAACATTCCTGCTATCGTATATTAACAAAGTTTTGATCAATGTTACCTAGTTAAAAAGCAGAATATGTTCTCGAAAACAGAACAGGTAAATTTTGTTCAGTTTCATAAAATTTTCATCTGACAAGGGTTGGCATGATATAATTTTGAATTCACATTGAAATGGTTTCAAAGAAATTCGTAAAAATATCAGCTAAATTGTATTATAACGGCGGTGTAAATTCTGTCACAATCTATTGAAAATTTTATTGTCATTTCACATAATCTTCTAATATCTTATATATAAAACCGAAACGGCGTATGTATGTCTGTGGGTCTGTAATTCCCTTTTGCATTGTTGGTCATTAAGTTGCCATAAAAACGAATATGAAAGAAAATATGTTTGAATTTTTATCGGCGAAGACATTTAGTCAAAATGTAATACATTAAGAAGAGAGTAGGAATTGAAGAAATACTAGGACTAGGATAGGACTAGTGATTAGCTAATTGCTCTCGCTACGCGCCGCTTTGTGTGATTGGAAGTGTAGGAAGGGATTTTTAAGCAACACATCACCAATTGATTTCGAACAGAATGGATTAATCTCCTGAAAATTCTTACTCAAGCCCGGCCGGTCCGTCACAAAAGCCAAAGACGTTGACCACTGCACCACGGACTGAACAGACATTACACACCTTGAAAGTGCTAACTGTCAAAGTTAATATAAAATTAATTTGATTATTCCACGTATAGTGCTACTAGCTGTGACACGTGTTTCGGCTCTTTCTGAGCCATCTTCGAACTTACTATCGCAAAGTTTGCAAGTAATGAAGCATGATTGATTCTAACATTTTAAAATTATGAAATTACAAAATGGAGTTTGGGATTTTTCCCTTTTAAAGTAAGCAAGGAGGGGGTTATAGAATCAAAACAAAGCAAACAAATAATCATACTACTGATGACGTTAAACATTACAAACTATTAAACTAATGAACTGCAATCAATCAGATAGGTTAGTCTCTATTAATTGGAAATAATGTAATTAATGGCGAGCAACCTGTCCTATTAAGAATATTATTTAGTAATACTTCTTCTTCTTAGTAGAACTTCCACAAAGATACCGCCGAAACCATTGCAAGTACGCTTTAAATGTCAATTCTTGATGGAGAGACATCATAATTTATTTGACTCAATAAATCACAATTTTTATGTACTGATAACAACTGGTAGAATATAAATAAATATAAACAGGGCTATTAAAACCAAATTGAGAATAGATATGTAAAGATATGTAAGAATACCTCCATTAGGAGTCCATATTCTCTTCATTGGAAGCGGATATGGATACAAATCAAGCACCTTCTGTCGAAATTCTAAATTATAACGGATTTTAACTTACCAATTTACGAAAAGTTAGGTTGAGTGTTTTACTCAAAGTGCTTTCGCTAAAAAGCTTCTCTAAAAATATTGATTGAAAATAAGGCGGCACCAAAATTTACTAGTCTGTTGTATAAATAATAGTTGGAAATTAGTATTAATTAGCGAAGCAGGCAGCGTCTTTCAGGTATTACTTGAGTAAGCTTGAATAATCATGGTAGGCGACGCAATTTGTCTGAGAACAAAAGTGCAATCAATCTCTTAATTCTGCCCTGCTTTTGCCAAGCAAATTGATTACCCCGTATAAATAACCACGGATTCGTTAATTTATCACTTATTTACTATTTATTACTAACAGATTTCAGCCGTTTTACTAGCCGGATCTGTAGTCTAGTGATCGACGTTATCGACCCTTGATACTATACAGTTGCTGTGTCTACGGATTCTAAACAATTTACTGATTTTTCACAATTTAATTAGCGAGACGTGTTTGAAAAATATCAGTATTTTCCTTACCACATCACAGAAAATCATTACTCTTAGGTAAAAGAGGAGTGAAACGACTGAACGATGTCAGTTCAAAGTACATCCGTGCACTTGGAATGCCTGAAGATGCCGAAAGGCGAAACCCGGGTCGTAAGCGACAAAACTCATGGAAAAGTACAAAATTCAAAAAAATCAAATTTGATATTGAAATTCCATCAAGCACCCTCAGTCGAAATACTTAATTAATGATGGTAAATTATTTTAAACTAACTCCCAATTTGTAAGAGGACATGCTCGATCAAGCTGTAAAGTGTCATAAGCTCACTTTCGATGGTTTTGGTAGTAACTTTGTGGAAGTTCATTTTAATATAAAATTTAAAATAACTTTGATTATTCCACGTATTGTGCTACTAGCTGTGACACGTGTTACGTGTCGAAACATTACTTCAAAAATTCATTCCCAAAATTCATTCACAAAAATTCATTCCTTAAGAAAACTTTGCGATAGCAAGTCCGAAGATGCCTCGGCGAAACACGTGTCATAGTTAGTACCACAATACATGGAATAATCAACGTTTTTTCAAATTCTATATTAAAATAAGCTTATCTATCACTTTTAAGTTGTCAATTATAATATAAATAATAACACTAACCTGTTTAGTACTTTAGGCAGGTTTCGTTCATCACGAGCATTATCAACTGATGATAAAACGGATTCAGTTGATAATGCTCTTAATGAGCGAAACCGGTCCTGATCTTAATAAATCCAATGTGGAATAAGTACTTAAAATATATTATTGTTTTATTTTTCTTTGAATCATTTGCATATAATTCGTATGACCGATTGTTTGTTCATACCTTTATAAGTCTTGCATAGCCTTTGTATATTATAAATAACGCTGTATTTTCGTATATCTTACCAGTCGATAATGCTCGCGACAAGCGAAATCAGCCCTGATCCTAATAAATCTAATGTGGAATAAGTACAAAAATGTTTTATAATTTTTAGTATAATGCCGTTCCACCAATTTTTGATAGTGGACACTTTAAAAGTGTTGAACAGATTGATACAGACGTTTTAACGAATTTACAAAAATGAGTGAAACATATATCCGAAGTGGGGAAACTTTTCTTTTTGGATGGTTGCATTCACGTATCTGTACTCTAAGCACTAAAAATGTATTGAATTGAATGTCATTGATATACAGTGGAACCCCAATCTAATGTTCTTGTATAAACCGTTTTCCCGCGTGGTTCTTTCATTTTCTATAGCCCCGGCTAAACACCCATAAGAACAATATTACAAAATCTTGCATTAATCGTTCCCCGATTTATCGATTTCTTCGATTTATCGTCTAAATATTAAAGTCACGTCATAAATGTTATCCCGATTGACCGTTTTTGTTTGAATATTTCTCATAAGCACATTCCACCCCGTTCAATCGGTTCTTAGAAAAAATAGAACTGCAACTAATGACAGTAGCAAAGAACGCAATAATGAACATGTTATGACATTAACAGACGCCTTCATTCATAATCAAAATATTTTTCTACTAAAAGGAAAAAGATGAATCTGTTGTTAGAAAAATATGCGAATTCGAAGGGTCTTTGATATAAATGAAGTGCCAAGCTGCAAAGAAACAACTTATTATTCCGGACTTTTTTAAAAAATGAATTAAATATGATAATAAAGTCTAGTTTTTTAGAAGTTTAACTTTTTTATTTGTTACTTTAAACTTTCCCGCATTTATCGTTTGTGTTTCATGGTCCCGTGGTTCATGGTGTTTCACTGTATTATGTTCTCATTCGAAACCACGGAAGTATGCTCTTTTCGCGTGAGAAAATGAAGCTTCAATAAATACTTTTTGATACGAGTCTTGAACTGCTTTAATTCGCAGAAAGGTTAAAATTCATATTTAGGCTTTCGTGAAATCATTTATATAAATTTGCCGCAAGCTTTCCGCGTCGAAGTTTCGTTAAAAAAATAAATATTCCTCGGTTATTAAAATATGCGTATTTTATGCGAACAAAAGCAAAGAGGGCACGCCGATAGGGCCGTATTTCAAACTTTCGTTTTAAAATGATATAAATTGGGGTATTTTTTTTTTGTTTGCAACTCATGCGGAGTTGCGGAATATGAAGGAACATTGTCGGCGGTCTGCAAAAATGAGTAAAAAACTTCACAATTCTTACATGTGATACCGGTGGTTCTCAAAATTGGCCGCATCTTTGTCACTTTTTTTTTTAAATTTTTTTGAAGAAAAAAATATATTTGGCATTACAGCTTAATCCAATGCGCCAAATATTATTAGTTGTGAAAGTCATACGAGATCAACTCGATGGTAAATAATTTATCAGTTGTGCACAAAATCAACGATAAATAACATACACCCAGCCTCTTTTTTTAACGAAAAATCTGACCTTGCCGGGGATTGAACTCAGGTCCCCTGATCGCTAGGACAAAGCTCTTGCCACTAGACCACAGGGACCGACGATTAGAGAATATGTAGTGGATTGAATCTTTCGAAGAAATTGTCATATTCCTGGTTATTTTTTATAGTTAATGTAGCAATAAAAATAAAAAGTAATAAAGCTCTTGCCACTAGACCACAGGGACCGACTCATTTATCACCATGTCTCTCTCATGTGGAACTCTCTCATAATCCAATAGGAGTCATTTTATCGGAACCGAATAAATTAAACACTTTTTAGCATCCGTATCCAGCATTTATCAAAAAACACGACTCCGACTAAAAAAAGTTTAATATCGTCACTTTTATTTTTCCTAATTTTCTTATTTATTTGTATTCAATTTAATATCAACCCTACCAATCCGATCAATAGCCAAATTTGACATATTATATGCAAAAATAAAATGTTCAAACTTTTCAAAATTTCCAACACCAGCCAAAACGCCGCGACGACTCCGACTCCGACTCCACAGCCCTGATATAAACTGTTCTACGTTTCTTTCAATAATTTTATTGTGTAGACTGCCAAGCTTCTTAATGCAGGGCAGACAGGTAAAAACTTTAATATTAGAAGTAAAGAACATATAAGATGTCTTAAAAGCAACATTTTTTCCGAATTCACCGATCATAATTTTAATCAGAGTAGACATGTAAAAATAATCCACCGAATAAATAAAAAGGGTTTAAATATGAATACTTTTTAGAATTAAATAAAAGTATCAACAGTAAGGCAGTATAATTAACAATATCTTAAACAGGACCGGTTGACTAACTACGAATATTTTTAAAACTTATAACAAATTGAATTTTTGAGATCAGGACCGGTTTCGCTCATCGCTAGTATTATCAGTTGTTAATCTTCGCGATCAGCAAAACCAGTCCTAATCAAATTAATTGAATGTCGAATAAGTACTTAAAATGATTTATGTTGTGCCATTCCACTACTACACAATGACAGTGAACCCCTTAAAAGTGAAATCTATAATTATTGATTTTTGTTACCAACAAAATATATAAAGTAACCTCCCGGTTGGGTATGCAAAAAATGTGGTACGCGTCCCGGTTAAGTACGCATGAAAAATGGCAAAAAACTTGGGTCAATATTTATTATGCAAAAATTAAAGAAAACTGAACACAATTATTTTATAAAATGGAAAACAGTTAAGATTACAATTAACTATTATACAAAGAGAAAAAAACAAATTTACATTTTTATTTAGGTACAAACATATCGTTAAGTGTCAACTGCACATTGTTTTTATTGTTTGTTTTTTTGGAATTGATACTATTTTTGTTATTTTTTTTGAAAGTTTTCAAAAGAGCATAGAATATTTATACCTTATTGCATCATATTTACCATAATGCACCATATTTTTTAATGTAAGTGGGAGAGGTGCAGAAAAGAAAGGGGGCGGGCCTTAAGATACGCACCTGCCGGTTAAGTACGCATAATACCCTTTGATTCAAAATGCGTACTTAACCGGTAGGTTACTGTACATATGTATATAAATAAAATAAATTTAGGACACTATACACGTAGGTAAATCAAAATTCAATCAATAAGATTGCATTTTCACATGAGAAAAATTAGCTAGTTACAAACATTGAGTACCACTGTGTATCATATTTATAAAATAAAAGTTAGTTTATGCGGTTGCTTAACTTTATGAACCGTAAAAATATTCTCTTTGAACAGTAGTGGGTCGTTACGTTCATAATATATTTATATGTTTTATAATATTGCTAGGAATTGAAAAAGAGTTTTCGATTTAAGAATTTTTTTTAACGATGCAGCAAGTTTTTTCAAATCAAAAAAAAAGTTTGAATATTAATATTCTAACAATAGTAAAATACTAAGCAAATAAAAATACTTTTGTTCATAAATGTTCAAGAATTCTTTTGACAAAACAGTTGAAATAAACAAAGTAAGCTGATATAAAATTTTGAAATAACTTAGATCAGTGATGCACAACTTTTTTGGGAAAAAAGCTAGATTATTAATTATCAGATACACTCTTGACAGCCGTTAATACTAAATAAATTTTCTCCCCTCTGACATAAGAATCCACCTACCGCACTTAGCCCACGCGTTCAGTCTATATCAAATAAGGTGATTAAAAATTTTCGAACTCTGGCTATCTTTTTTTTGTGTGCGTCATTCAGGACATTCTCACAGCGCCAATCTTTCGAGTGCATAGGTAGCGTGGTCAGTCTGTAGTTCGAGGATTGGTAAAAACGATTAAATTATCGATATTTTTAAGTGTGTGTAAAATAGAAAATTTTATAATTTTATATTGTTCTTCTATCGTCCGTTAAAAGTTCTGAAGAAAAAAGTTGATTTATATTTGTCATATTGGGCCACATAAAATGTAATTGGGGGCCGCAGGTTGCGCATCACTGATCCACGTATTTTGTGACTATTCGTGACACGTGTTTCCTATTATTTTATGTCATTTAAAGAGGAAATGATTTTCAGTATACAAGTTCAAGTCAACACACTTGAAAGCAGTTGCTCTACAGAAGAGGGGTTCACAAACTCTTTCGTAAAATGGACAATTTAGAAATAAAAAATATTTCTTTGTGTCTACTTTTTTTTCAAATAACATTCGTCATTATTTAAGAACTGATTTTTTTTGAAAAATGATTTGTAAACAGAAATTTTACTGCTCGATTATCTTCAATGATAACATAATCCTAGGCTGTGTGGTCGTTAAAAAAAGTTCGACTCCGACATCAGCATTTTCCAAAACCACGACTCCGACTCCAACATTGACCGAAAACACTACTCCAACTCCGATTAAAAAAAGTTTCATATCGTAACTTTTTTTCCTTATTTTCCTATTTATGTGTATTTATACAATTAAATATCAACCCTACTAATACGGCCATTATCCAAATTTGACATATTATATGTATGTAAAAATAAAAAGTTTGAACTTTTCAAAATTTACGACTCCGGCAAAAAGCCCCGACTCTACGACTCCGACTCCGACTCCACAGTTCTGTTATAATCACTAACGTGGTGTGTATCATAGTGTCTTTTTATGTTGAACTCTTTCATTTCGAATATATTTTGTTGAAAAATGAGACATAACACAATTTGTTCGATGACAAACTATAGTTAACTGCATTTTTCTTGAAATGCTCTCTTTACCTCCTGTGATCGACTATTCATTTTTTATCTCAATATATTAGTTAACATATGAAAAAAATACACTTTGGGAACTCATCAAAGTACATAAATTTAAGGGAGGAGATGTACTGTAGCCACGCATCTCAATGATTCCGACAGATATGCCATTCGAGTTAAAACGTCTGTAGTTTTCGGTGGATCTCGCATTTGCGATCAACAAAGTACAGTGACAATCGCTACAAGCGTGTGAACTAAGATTGCAAAATTCATGATTCTCACATGGACAGCAGTATGGGTCCTGCTCACGCTTTGGATAACCTTTTGATTTATTCTTGTACGCACCAGACCGAAAAACAAAAAATATTGTGTGTGTTGTTTTTTTTCTTCCCTACCTTTACTTTCCTGCTCAAACTATGTATGGGGTCCGCCAGGTGGACTCCTAGTTTCCTGGCTATTTTTATTACTAGGATGGATACAGACTAAGTCTTTGTTTACCTTTCCAACATGTAAGCTAGCTAAGTATTGACTTTCTAAAAGATTCTGTCAGCTGAGGGCTTTGTGTGGGGAAAAAACTCATTACGAGAATGATTGTCTTGGAATCATTAAAAAGGTTCAATTCTTACCAAGAATTGCTCGTAATGTTAACCCCAACTTGAGGAGTTTTCTTTAAATATTGTGTATCCAAAAGAACTTTATTTAACAGAATTAAAACACTTTATTTCTTTGAGTGGAATTGCAGCGTTTGGCGGGTTCTAGCTAGTAATAAATATAATAAAAATTAATTCATGTGAATATAAACTTATATTATTAAAATTCATAGGAAATTCTCAACTCCATATTTCATAAAACTCTAGATATTAGTTTAGTAACTAGAATGCTTTATAAGTTAGTCAAACTTAAAAATATAACTTTCCAAGAAAGCCGATGTTATTAATATGATTGCACTTGAATGTTAGTTTCAAAAACTTTACTTCACGAGTGTATTAACGACAAATTCAATAGCATTAACGCTGCCTCATAAAATGTTAGCCTGGTTCGTGGTGCAGTGGTCAACGTCGTTAGTTTTCGTGTCGGACCGCCCGGGTTCTAAATTCTGACTTTCTATTTTTCAGTCGATAAATCGATTTTATTCGAGGGCAATCGGTTTTTGTGTTGTTAAGAATCTCTTCCCATCTTCCCGATCTCAAAACTTAGCGAGAGCGATTAGCTAACCACTTGTTCTTTCCTCCTTCTCGTATCCTTTTAATCCTTTCTTACCCCACTCTCTACCGTTTAACATTTAAGAATATTTATATGATCAAGGCATTTCCCGTTGAAGTGCTGTTATATTCTAGCATTAGGACTGAAGATGCTTGATGGAATTTCAATATAATATTAGGATCCTTAAAATTTTATAATTCCCCATTAATACGTAGCGAGAGCGATTAGCTAACCACAGGTCCTATCCAAGTCCTCGTATCCTTTCAATCCCAACTTCTCTATCAAAAAATAGAGTTTAAGTAACTGAGTTACAAGCAAATATAAAATTTAAAATAAATTTGATTATTCCACGTATTGACAAACAAGCAGTTCTCGTATAAAAATATATGTTGAGATAAACTACGTGAGGAGTCCATATGCTCCAAGCTGTGAGCGGACATGTTAAAAAAATATTTATACGGTCTTTAAAGTTATCAACTTAAAGAGTGCGCGCCGACCTGTGACTAGTGCACGGAGATTTTCAAACGTCTGCGCGGTCACACCTGAAAGGGAACATTTAACGCATCTGGTACATATTTAGTGTCTCAATAATAATTAAAATTATTTCATGAAAAATAAATTAATTAACGCAAATTTTTTTTGAAAAGAAAATGGTCTTGACTAATGATCTTTGTACTTATGTAATCTTATGTCCAATGTATATTGTGTAATGTTATTATACACGGTATTTAAATGATGCAAGCGCTCAGCTTCTGTGAATCGTCGGCCACGTACGTGATTCCGAAAGTTTCTGTTGAATAATGGCTCATTGAGTTTTCCTTTATGAAGTGGAACGGTGGCATAATGGAAATGATTTTCCGTCAAATATGCTGCGCTCACTTAACCTGACCAACGTGAAATAGTTTTTTATAAGTGATATTAAAATACTTTCGTCTTATTATTGTGCCAAAATATGTCATTTATACTATTTTTATTAAAATCATGAAAAGTGGATTTTTTAAAATCTTTTTTTAAATTTTGGGTACAATAATTTTTAAGGGATTTAGATTTTGGTTTATGACTATGAAAATGCAAAACGAAAGATTATTTTTCAATATTTTATTATTATTGTCATAAACTTATTAAGATTAGTTTGTAGTACCCATAGTAACAAAAGAATTTCTCGCATAGTATAAAAATATAGTTAACGGCAAAACCATTAAAAAATATATTACCGGACAGTAAAATTCACGTGTAAGATATATATATTTTTTCAAAAAAAGTAACTAAAATTTGGAAGTTAATCTGCATTTATAAATTACGAGTATAACTCGAGTATTTTTCAAAATAATCGAGTTTCGAGTACTTGAAAAATGGACGAGTATACTCGAGTATCGAGTACTGGATACTCGAATTGGAGTCTCTACTAGCTATGCAATGAAAAATATCATTAAAATTCTTACTGGAAGATTTTTTATATATTTTTAAATATTTCTAACGGTATTCGCGACGTCTAATGATAGTGTGTGTTTTGTTTTCTAGTGTGAAGTGGAAATGAGCTGCGTTTCTTTCAGAATGTCAATCAAGTTAGATAATAGATAATGTCCATTGATCAGCCGAACAGCCTTTGTGTCTGGTGGCTCAAAAGACGGACCGCTTCAGTACCAAGCAAAGAAAAGGACCGAGTTATATCTAAAGCCCGACTTCTCAAACAATCTTGTTTTCAATAAGATTGACTGATGACAGAACAACCACTTTTTTCTAAAGACTGTTTATAGATGGCACTAGCCATGCAAAGAAAAATCTCATTAAAATTCTTACTGGAAGATATTTTTATGTATTTTTAAATATTTGTGTCGGTATTTGCGACGTCTAATGACAATGTGTGTTATGTTTTCTGGTGTGAAGTGGAAATGAGCTGCGTTTCTTTGTGAGAGTCAAACAAGTTATAATATGTGAGGCGGATAAAGGGTGCGAGTTGAAATTTTCGCAATGCGGCTTTAAGCGGAAATAATATTATTACAAAAGTTTAAACTTCGCGAGATCGTGCTAGCAAGATAGAACAAAACTGTTGTTTGCGTCGGATCGGCGTTTTATATTATATTGAAATTATTTTAACAGTTCAAATGAATCGCGATAAAGAACCGATTGTTATTAGTAGGGTTTCTAATACCGGAAATAAATTTTGATTCCGGGAATGGTCCCGGGATTTTGAATATTTTTTTAATGGTCGATAATTTTAATAACCATGTTAATGTGTCATTAAAAATAGATAAAAATAATTGATAATCTAATAATGAATTGAAATTAAAAATATGTCTGGCTGTGCATATATCATCACATTGTTAAAATGAGTATACATCAGTGGAAATAAATAAAGTTTTTAATGATGATATCTATTACCATCCAGGACTTTGGGATCAATTTTAAAAATGTATGTATTTGGCACTCATTAAAACATTGTGTATCACCAATAATGAGCTCCAGTTTTCTTACCTGATATTTTTCGTACTCTAAATTCATTTTAAAACAATATTTTTTATTCGATGCTGTCAACAATGTATAGCGCAAATAATTTATTTTCTACGAGCATCCGGTGTTTCAAAGACACTTGTAAGTGCATGTAAAATTACAATTTTATGAAAGATAAATCGTTTATGCTTGATAAATAAATGAATCCCGAAGATTTCGGGATCATGTTTTCTAATCCCGGGATCCTCGGAATTGAAAACCCTAATTGTAAGTAAAGGGTATTTCAATAGGGACGCTCAAAATATGTTACTTTGTCCTGCTGAGTAGATTATTCATTGTTTAGTGGCCAAATTTGAGTCAACCAGTTTGGTAAATAATCGGCCAACACCTACCTGTACGTCATCAAAATACAATATCTAGCGAAAACATTGCTGCTGTGTGTGAAAGTGTACAGGAAAACCCAAGGCAGCTTATTTCTCGTTGTTCACAAGAACTTGGCTTTCTGCGACTTCAACTTGGCGGATTTTGAATCGGGCCTTATGTCTGCACCCGTATAAAATCCAACTAACCAAGGAACTTCAGGTAAACGACCACAGACAACGCCTGATTGGGTTCTGGAGCAGATGGAAGTTTACCCAAATTTGTCAAAAAAGTCAACTTTAGCGACATGGCCCATTTTATAATGAATGGATATTGGCAGACATTTGATGCTATATTCCATATTTAATGCCGTAAAATATACTTACACATGAAATTAAAATTTAGTCGAAATCTCACAAACAACTTGTTTTATTTACATTTCAAAACTAAGCGTCCTTAGTAAGACCCTTTATAAGGCATATATTGATTTTCAATAAAAAACAATATTCTTTAATAATTGATGTAACTATCCTTTCATGAATATTATATTTCGGTTGTTTATCCATAACCCAAGAGCTAAAATATTCGATTGACATATAATTTACGTGTGTATCGGTCTCGTTCTAATGCGATCTGATAACTAATTGAAATTATAAATATGTCTCATGACAAATCAGTCCCGAAGATTTAGGCATTCTGTTTTCTAATCCAAGGATTCATCAGGAATTGAAAATTCTCGAGATCCCAGGATTTATGGATCCGAGATCCCGGGATTGGTAACCCTAGCCATGAGTTTGCCTTCGCAAAACCAATTGAGTTAAAACTAAGTGTGCAGCGTTTCCCAATATTTACTACTACTTTTTTGATTTAAAATGATAGAAATAACATGACAAAACTTTAAGCTCAAGACTCAAATGTTTACATCTTTGTAGTAAATACCATATACTAAATGCATTGTAACTTTTATTTTTTTACCATGTCCGCTCTCTACTTGGAGGATGAGGATTCGTCACGGAGTATTATCAGTTGAATTGTTGACTTATATCAACAGATTTTTTTTCTACGAGAACTGCTTGTTATCATTTATTTAACCTCTCTTTTTTCGAGAGAAAGCTACAGGATGCGATGAACTAATCACCAGTCCTGCCTAGTCATCGTATCCTATCAATCACTACTCTATAAAGATAAATAAAGAGATAAACTCTATAAAGATTCCATATGCTCTAAATTGGGAGCGGGCATGGTAAAAATTCCATTAGTTATGTCGTCAACGACCCGAGTTACGACTTTAGACACTTTCAAGCATTGAAGTGCACAAATATAAAATTGAAATGAAATGAAGTTCCTAAATATATTTTTTTTCCTTCCAGCAACTCCTCAATAGATTTGAGAAATTGATTAAAATTAATGGCTTGGATATTTATTAGCTAGGTTTGTCAAAGTTCCGCAAAAAATATCCCACATTATAACACTTTACAAAATTCAGCTAAGGCAGACAATCCAATACATGAAATGAATAGAAAATAACTTTCCTACCAGGTTTTTCGAGTCGAGCGGGACACGCCATAGGAGTTGGAATTTAAATTAAAAAGCTCTTTATTATTTCTAAGAACGACGCAAAGAGGGGCGTAAAGTGTATAAGTAAACTAATTTGTATAATATATGCCTGTACTTTATGGGAGTATGAGTATTGACAGCATAGTGCATTCATCCCCAGGGAGGGAAGGCCTGGAAGAAAATCGCAGGGAGCTTTTAGCAAATTCGAACGAGAAAAACGATAGAACCCCGTGTATCAAGATTACCCCGTGAGACGTGACCGATTATTACCGGAGATTTTATTAGTTCTGTTTAAAAAAATTTGACCAAAATCGATCTATGTTCAGATGTTTTTTGGGCATGGCATGAAAACTGCAGATTTTTTAATTATACAGAAAGAATATTCAAACAAATATGTAACTATGAAAACATAAATGAAATTTAAAAAATAGATGTATTTAAGTTTTTTCCACTTATCATTGAAATACTTACGGTTTTCAGGAGATCAAAAATATTATATCTTTAAGTACATATTCTCCCTTTTTTTTTAACATCAATTATCAGGCTATGCACAAACACCGCCGATAAATAGAGCTTCTTTTTTTTCGGATTAATAGTTAATCATTTCACAGCGTCGAAAATTGCAGTGAAAAACGGTGAATTTTTTTTTTTTGAAATTCATTTCCGCATTCAATGAGGAGCATATTACCCCCTAATGGGGATAATTTGAATATGTTTTATCAACGGGAACTTCTTGTTACTCTGTCGTTTAATCTCTATTTAGTTTGCTAGTCGCCGTTCTCGCTAATACGATCTCAATTAATCTACTGAAAAAAATCCTTTCGTACTGGGGCAATAACTGTAGCCAACGACGTTGACCACTGCACCGCGGACCCGACAATAAAGATGAAAATAAGTTACTGAAACTGACAAGTAACACTTATTATCATAAGTTTAAAATGATTACTTTTCTTATAAATCAGCTGAAATTTGACTGATGAATCTACCTACAATCAAACCTTTTTTGTGTGACTTTTTATGCGATTTCAAAATTATGCGTTTCTTTAATGAAATTTTTTAATATTTTAAAAATGTTTTTGGGACTATATAAACGTAAATATTTAATAACGTAATTTACAGCGATAGTAAGTCTAAAGATGACCATGAAAGAGGCGAAGCACGTGTCACAATTAGTAACGCAATATGTACGTGGAATAATCAAAGTTATTTAATATTTTATATTAAAATGAACTCCCACAAAGTTACCACGGAATCCATTTGAAATTAATTAACAGCGCATTGTTCACACACTGTTGGTGCAAAATCCAGCATTTCACCTGTTTATTACCATGTGATCTTAACATGTGCGTCCTTGTGCATGTTAGGATTTCATCTACCGCGCGAAAAAATGTTTAGATGTATAGTATTCACGACTTGCATAAAATTCCCAAGCGGGTAAAAGATAAATAAAGGCTAAAAACTTTGACTTGAAAACATGAGTAATTTGTTTTAAGAGCGTGTTTTGAATACAATCTGTTTTTGTTTGTCTTTGATACAAATGTTAACATATTGACACCTTACTTTGAACTGCTATTGACACTGCTTTGATATGAGCGTTTGAAGATTCAATTGATTAAAATTCACTTGTAACAATGAGCGAAAATGTATCAAATTACTTATTGTAAGCATATTTTCTCACAACTCTTGCTGAGAAATAATGATCTTAAAGATCTAATCATGAAAATAATGATGACAATCTTAGAACTTTGTCAAATAAATTTAGTAAAAAAAGTGTGCAGAAGTAGTGCAACTCTAGAATTCTGCTTACTCCGTTATTCAACCATGGATACTTCTGAAATTCAAACATACATACTAGAGACTCCAATTCGAGTATCGAGTACTCGATACTCGAGTATACTCGTCCATTTTCCAAGTACTCGATATTCGAGTCATTAAAAAAATACTCGTAATATATAAATGAACATTTATTTCCGAATTTTATTATTTTTAAGCAGTGGACAGAAAAACTAGATAGCACTATGTATTTATTTCATTGATAACTTTTAAGCCAACTTCCACAGCAACAGAGAGAGTTTTTTCTACTGCGGGAATAAAAAAACAAAATTTTGAAACCAAATTAAAATTTGAGACACTTAATTCTCTATCATTTTTGAAATAATTCTTTCATAAATATAAATAATAGTTTGAAAAATACTCGAGTAATACTCGTTATATATAAATGATGATTTAATTCCAAATTTTATTTTGTTTTAAGCGACGGACAGAAAAAATAGATTACAAAATTTAATTGATTGTTAACTTTTAAGCCAAAGTCCACAGCAACAGAGTTTTTTCTACTGCTGGAATAAAAAAACAAAACTTCGAACCAAATTAAAATTTGAGACGTTTAATTCTCTTTTATTTTTGAATTATCTGTTTCATAAATTGAAATAAATGTAATAATGAAATAAAATAAGCTTATTTATTTATTTATAATCTATTGATAGATACAAATTTGAACAAATAATATATATTTTAGTACATCTGAAACTACTCGAGTACTCGAGAATTTTAAACTATTACTACACGATACTCGAGTAGTTGCGATGGTGAGTAATTGGAGTCCCTAATACATACATATGTATGATAGAATGCAGTAAATACAAGCTTTTCCGATAAGAAGGTCATTTTAGGCAAATATGTTAATAAGAACCTTTCCAAAGTAAGGTTTAGGTTTTTAAGAAATATTTCACCATCGATTCTGATTAATAAATATAATTTGTAGCGCGTGAACTTGATCCCCTTTCTTGATTCAAACTACACCTGCCTCCAGCAATAATGTTTTCTAAGATAATTAATAGAGGAATATACATATTTATTCCTTGTTTTTCTCAGTCTTTTGTGTAAACAGCTCAAAGCTGTTTATGTAATTAATTATCGTATACAAAGTATATTGATATTTTTTAAACAATATTGTTATTTTTATTGGAAATAAATACGCCTTATTTTGTATACACACTTCCAATGAATATCGAGAGACGATGTTTTTACAATGTTAAAAGAGCATGTATTAGAGGAGTGGAGCTAGAAAATGAATAGTAAATGGCTTTTCGCTATGTGTATTATAGTTGGTAAATTATGGATATATGGTTACGGGACAGAATTTTTGTAAAGATTTATACAATAAAGTCGGTTTACGGACGATAGTTTAACGTGACAACGTCATAAGAAAACATTGATGAAATGATTGCATACTTTTATGAATAAAATGGAATCATTTTTATTGAATTATCATTATTTTGTATGGATACGATATTTTGTATATTTGTTATACGTTAATCAGATTTTAATATGCAAGAATTAATTACCTTTATTGAAGCAATTGTTGTTGTAATATAAACAATGAAAACCACATTAAAATTTCACTTCACTTTATAAACAGTTGTAAGCAGATAGGTAGCGTGTAGGTACTGTAGGTGTATAAGTTGTGTGCTGCCGCTGTCTCTTTTCTACTCAGACGCATCGACCAATCGAGTGGAAGAAAGATAGATGAGGCACAATCCGAACGGTAGGCCGATCGTGCCTCTCTATCGCTTATCCGCGCTCTCGCTCGCACGCTTGCCTTCGGCGTAACGCGACAAACGGGACAATAAGTCATGTTTTTTCGTGCGTGCAGCGGGCGTTCATCGATTTGTAAGACGTTGTCACGTCAAAAATAAGAACATTAAATGATATGAATGTTAAGCTTACAATTTTTTTTGAAATGTTTCGTCTTTAATTTTTAAATTTAATTGTAATAAAAGATCCTAAAGAATACTTCGCAATAAGTATGAAATCGAGTTGTTTTAATTTACAGGAGCAAAAATGCAACCACAAACTACACAAATAATAATATTATACAGATTGAGACAGCCACATAAGTTTATTATTTGTTTGAAATAAAAAGAATTATTTTATTCTAGTTTAATATTAAAAAACGAATTCTTCTTTCATAACTCTTCAGATTTAATCATTTTGATTCCATATTTTATAATTATCCACAAGAACCTTAAAAAGTAAAGTCAAAACATAAAGTTATAAGCCAGTATGTATAAATTTTTTGAGCTTAGCTCGGGAGGGTTGGGATTCTGTCCCGTGACCATATATCCATAATTTACATTTGAATTATGTAAAAACAAGAATGTGGAGTAGTTAAAAAAACACTAGTCCGACTCCAACATTGACCAAAAACACAACTCTGACTCCGACTAAAAAAGTCAATTTTTTAGGGAGTAGGTTTTTCCTACTTTGCCAATATAAAAAACCAAAATGATGCCACTAAAATCGCAATGTCATAACTGCAAAGAAGACATAGAAGGGTATCTATGGCTTTCAATCCAAAGTGGTGTAGAAATTGTTCAAAAATATCTGGAAAAGGGTCACACCCAAATGGAGGTGGACAGTGTTCATGGTTGGTTGATGAGTGTAAATCAGGGCTGTGAAGTCTTTAAAAAAACACGGCTCCAACTCCAGCATTGATCAAAAACACGACTCCGACTAAAAAAAGTTTAATTTCGTCACTTTTTTTCCTACCTTTATCACCGTATTCAATTAAATATCAACGAACCAATCCAGCCAATCCCAAATTTTACATATTATACATACATGTTATATGCATAAATAAAAAGTTCAAACATTTTAAAAGTTTTTCACGACAATAATTAAACCACTTCAGTACCGCAAGGCCACTGGTGGCTACCGCGTACGGACGTCACGAATAAAGTCGCAAATATTGCAAAATATATATTAAAAAAAACCTTCCTGAAAGCATTCTGATATTTTGATTTGCATATATAGTGACATCTATAGCTGTTTTTTTTATTTTTTTTAAAAAGGCATATTTTATCGTTAAGAAAAACTGATCGAAAACCTTTTAAGTTGAACTTTAATTGAAAGTATTGAAGAGCTTTTTTGCGTAATGTCACGTGATATTTTATACACCCAACATTAATAATACCCACCCATATTCCCAATTCGCTCATCTTTTTTAATCGATTCCATTTACGAACACATCTGAAATTCATTTCGAATTATTACCAAGGGGGCTGCGATTAAAACCAAAGGGGTTGATTGATTAATTGAACGATTAAATATTTTTTTCCCAACTTAACAGTATTTTCTAACACCGATTACGTGTGACCCACATTGGTGTTAACTGTATACCAGGGGTGGCCAAACTTTTAATCTCTACGGGCTACCTGCTTTTGGCGATTGGAAATTATAGTCGGCAGTCTACTAACATATCTCTATAAATCCAATGTGGAATACGTAGGTACTAAAAATATGTTTTGATTTTTATTAACTGGATACATATAAAACAAAATATATATGTACCTCGTTGAATGTTAACCTCTAAAAGCCCTACGGTCCCGTATGGGACCAGTGATTTTGCTGCTTATGATAATAGTTTTCAACATATGAATATTTACTTTCATAAATAATGTCTTTGAAATTCCGACCTATAATTTTTTATCGGATTCGTTAAATATTTTTGTCATAATGAGGTATATAAAAATCTGCGTTACAAGTTTGCCTCTTGGGATATGCGCTGTGTTATATCCGGCAGACCGTAATAAATCAGCTTTATTTACAATATGCAATATATTTCAATGTGGATACAGAATTATTTCCATACCTAGAAATTTATCCTTGGGGCTGACCGAATCTTGTTTCAAGATAGCTGTAGCTAAAATGGATTCCTTTTAAGGTGTTCATTGTAATAAAAATAATGAAACATTTTCAGTATTTTTTCCACATAAAATGTATTGGATCAGGACCTGTTTCACTCATGGCGAGTTTTATCAACTGATAAGAAACAAAACTATTCTAAGTATTCAATGTGATATTTACACAAGTATTTATACAAGTAATTCACCATGAGCGAAACCGGTCCTGATCCAATAAATTTTATGTGGAAAATTTACTAAAAATGTTTTATTATGTTTGTTAAAATGGATTCGTTTATTTGTTTAGCTAGAGTATTAGGAAGCGTACAAGTGGCGGTGCTGGTGTTTGTATATCGTTATGGCAATCTTTGATTTTGCTAATGCTTTTTATTTTACCCACGTAGGCTAGATGGTTTTAAAGATATAATTATTTTTCTAAGAGTTCGCTTAAAGGTTCTCACTTCTCTATGGATAGCGTGCCATATTTTCATTTCTATGTTCCCATTTATTTTCCCATTGCCGAATTGTATGCAAATTTCAAGTGCCCAGTACATGGACGTTCTTGTTAACGACAATACTGTATTGATTATTTTTTCTACAAACTGGTTGACACGAGAGACTTTCGCGGAAAACACAATGCCTTATTTGCATATCAAAGCCTGGCTCGTAGCTTTGAGCTTTCGTTCCACGACAAAGCGCATTAAAATATAGATTTAAATATTATTGAGCTTTTGTCTATTTCAGAGCTTTCCTAAAAACGAATTCTAAAAGTTGCATTTAACGGCTTTGTTCGACGATTGAATAATAAGCTCACACAACAATCTGAACGACTATTACTTTAAAAATTTTAATATCTCTAATTTGAATCGTTTGAATTTTGTAGTTTTTTTTATGAATTTTGTTGCAAACAACCAGTGCTTCGTCTTGGGCTTATCAAGTGCACGGATGTACTTGAACTGACACGTAGTAAACAGTTTGTATCGTTTATATACAAAAATAGAAGTATGTAGATCACTAAGTAAAATTGTTATTAAAATGTAAACAAGTTTCAATGAATTAAGTGGGTTTGTTATCACTTATAATTATAGGGATTTTAGAAAATACTAATGACCAGATAATAAAATAGGAATATCTAAAATAAATCCAGGGTTTTATCTAATTTGAATCCCTTTTAAGGTGTTCGCTGTCAATACTTGGTGGAATGGCAGTATAATAAAAATAGTAACACAACTTAAGTACATATTCCACATTACATTTATTGGATCAGGACTGGTTTCGCTCATGGCGAGCATTATCAACTGATAATAAATACAGCGAAACAGTGATATTCAAACAGCAAGAGTTTCAAGGAATGAAAAACAATTGGTATTACAACTAAGCAAATAAATTGAATTGTCTGTAATTAAACAGTGGGGAAAGTTTCATGTGTAAATGGTTTTAGGTACTTGGGAGTACACATCACGGGAGATGGCAACCCGCGTAATGAGCTCGCGATCCGATAAGGGATAGCTGTAGCAACATTTAATTCATTGCGGAAAGTCTGGGACTCACGGTTGTACTCGGTCAGTACCAAGTGCCACTTATTCAATGCATGCATACTGACTGTGCTGCTTTACGGTTGAGAGTCATGGCGCATCACAAAAACACAGGGTTCTTGTAGACTGTGCTTCAAAAACAGATGCTTATGGCGAATATTAGGAGTACGTGGATGACTTTGTCAAGAGCACGGAGGTAAGAGAGCGGACTTAACTTATTACGTCCACAATAAAAAGGCGACGATGGACCTGGCTTGGACATGTGCTGCGGATGCCTCAAGGCAGCCTGAATCCTGCCTGCCTCTTTTATCAACCTGATGGATCCCTACGCTGTGGAAGACCATTCATAGAATGTACTCAGATGGGAAAATGCGAGGAGGTTGGCGGGAGATAGAGAATCTTGGAGGCACCGTGTGGCGGCCATATGCTCCGAATAGAGAGCGGATATGGGGAAAAAAAAAAATGCCGGGACTATAGAAAATGAACGCACCACGCGAGAAAATGTATAATGCGAGAACGTAAGATTGGGGTTCCACTGTACTTAATTGATTTTTGATGTAATAGCTTGCATTGCTAAGAGGTCTTCAACATTTTAATGAAAGTAGATTTTGCTTGTATGTTGCCTTAATTTATTCATAGTGTGGAATAAGAACTTAAAATGTGTTATTACTTTTATTAAAAAATTAAATAACTTACATCTGAATCGATATTTTGTACATGTCCATGAATGTTGTCGCTAACGACCAGTGTTTCGTCTTTGGGAATTTTAAGTGCATGAATGAACTTGATCTGACGAAAGCTGACTTGAAATATCACTTTTAATTTGTTTACTGTCAATACTTGGTGGAATGGCATTATAATAAAAATATTTACACATCTTTAGTACAAATTATCAGTTGATAATACACGCCATGAGCGGAACCAGTCCTGATCCAATAAATTTTATGAAGACTTAGTAGGTACTAAAGACAGTTCAGTAAGTTTATCGACTGAAATTCAAACAAGCAGTCGAAATCCTAAAATAAAAATATTTATCATTTAACATTGAAATGAGCTATGCTTATTCCATGTATTGTGTAACAAATAGTGACACGTGTTTTGCTTGTTTAGAAGCATCTTCAGACTTACTTTCGCAAGGTTACTCGATAGTAAGGTCAATTGAGGATTTAGAATGAAGATGCTTGATAGAATTACAAGATTAAATCTGAATTGTTTGGGTTTCGTACTTTTTCATGAGTTTTATCGCGTATGACCCGGGTGTCGTCTGTCGTCATCTTAAGCCATTTCAAGTGCATGGAATTACTTGAACTGACTCACGCAGAAGTATACAAATCAAACGATTCAAATTAGAGTTATTTTAATTCCATCCGATAAAGTGACGCATAGAGAGAGCACTTAGCTAAACACTAGTCCTATCCTAGTCCTCGTATCCTTTCCATCTTTACCCTCTTCGAAAATGAGAGGCTGAACAACTGAGTAACAAGCCGTTATCGTAGAAAAATATATGTTGTAATAAACTCCGTAAGTTATCCATATGCAAGTTAGGAGCAGAAATGGTTAAAAAAATCCATCAAGTATCTTCAGTTGAAATCCTAAGATAATCTTATTGCAAAAAAAGCTTTGTGATGGTTAGTCTGAAGGTTGCTTCTTAAAGAAGCGAAACACGTGTATCTATTTGTTACACAGTACGTGGAATAAACAAAGTTATTTTAAATGAAAATTCTTTACATTACAATTTGAAAATTATAATGAATTAAATTGTAAAATGCCAAGTTTTCATTTATTTAATTGAAAAAGAGCCCACACAATAAAACATTTTCTTTTGTTTATTATTTCTCGTAACTAAAAAAGCAAAATTATTTCATAAATGAATTATTAATATATTCTCTTATGTTAATGTAATAATTTTGGAAGTTTGTTTTGGCTGTGAATATATTAAATTCTGAATACATAAATCAATGAATGTTTACTTAATATTAAATTTGAAAATAATATCCCAACTGTAAGCTGATGAACAACATACATAGAGTAAATACCAGGGCTGTGGAGTCGGAGTCGTGGAGTCGCAGCTTTTTGGCCGGAGTCGGAGTCGGAAATTTTGAAAAGTTTGAACTTTTTTTTTTCATTTAATATGTCAAATTGGGCTTTTGGCCGCATTGATAGGGTTGATATTTAATTGAATACACATAAATAGGATAATCAGGGGAAAAAAGTGACGATATTAACCTTTTTTTAGTCGGAGTCGGAGTCGTGTTTTTGGTCAATGTCGGAGTCGTGGATTTGGTAAATGCTGAAATCGGAGTCGGACATTTTTTCACCGACTCCACAGCCCTGGTAAATACGATTCAAACAAAATATAATAGTTACAATTTACGCCAACAGATGACTACCAATAACTGCTTATTTGCCAATATGATCTAAAATCTTATGGCAATCAGGACTTAACCTTTCAGAGACTCGTGACGTACGATATATGCGCTTCTATTTTGGAGCGATTTTCTGGATGAAATAGTTTATTTCTTAATTTAAATACTTGCTAAAAAAACGTTGATTATCGAATATATTGCCGGAATAAATGGATTCTCTTTGAGGCATACTCAGAGCTGCCGCATTTCATTATAATAATTAACTTGTTAGTTTGCGACGCGTAAGCTGGTGTAACGTATATCAGCTATTTGATTATTTGTTTGCATTATTCATTTAATTTTTATCTGTATTGAGTTAATATGTATCGGGGCTATTGTTTTATCAATGTCTGGTGTAACTTTTGCAAAATTGGATTAGAAGAAGTATTTTGACCGGCTTTGATCGATGCCTATTACATGTAAGTGCTTTTTTAATACATATTTCCCAATTAATTCTAAGTTGCTTATCTTAACTTAACTTAAATCTTGGGCCCAGAGCTATCTACATCGTGTTTTAGTTTGGGCTGTTGAAAGGTTAAATTAAATAAAAATAATATAACATTTTTAGTACATATTCCACATTACATTCATAAGATTCCAACCTGTTTCGCTTATAGCGAGGAATATCAACTGATAATAATGTTGATATTGTTATTTTTAATTATAATACCATTCCACCAAGTATTGAGTTAATTTAAATATTAGATTTTTTGAAATGTTGTGTTATATTTTGTACAGGTAGAGATTGATTTTACATTACATTCAACGATTCGTAAGATTTTGGTATTTCACGATATATTTATGTCGTAATATATGTAGATAGATTATCGAATAACATATTGGAGATATTGTCGAAGCTTAAAGTTTGCAGGTGCAGCAACCAACTAATATAGAATGGATTATTCATCAATTTGGCAAGCCAACTTGGTATAACTTCATTATATTCCTGTTCTTGAAACAATCGCAAGACAGTCCGAATATTATATATATAAAACCGAAACGGCGTATGTATGTATGTATGTCTGTAATTCCCTTTTGCATTGTTGTTGCAAGTTGCAATATAATAATGTTTATTATTTACGTGAAGGTATTATTTGACATTTCTTTGATAGCAAATTAGATTTCTTCCTTGAAATTGGACATTTTAGCGAGAATGGGGCTGTCATCAAATTAAATAAAGTTTGTGATTTTATGTTAACTCTATTTTGGATGTTAGATTTTGTGATATAACTATGTCGAATGATATAACATTAAATAATTTATGGTCTCTTAGTCCGAGCGACGCCGGGTAGTAATACTAGTTTTACATAAACCCAAACATAAATATGATAATTTTACAAAAGCTTATAGTATTAAAACATCCCTTCAGACTTAATAGTGAAACTCGTGAAATAAAATTGTCATCAGGGAGGAAAGCGAAGCGAAAAATAATTTCTGCCATTTTAAATACAAAGCTCTTTCGATTTATAACTCTTGCCGTAAATACAAAATAGACGGTGTTCGTGTAGCGCCGTGGTTGGTATTCGTTTTTCTTTTTTTAAATTGGCAGACTTAACACGTTAGCTGCTAGTGTCTCATACGCTGAGACGCCTGATTGCGGTGTGTTGCAGATTGACATTAAAAATAAATATAGCTTACAATGGGTTTAACCCTTCCTAATTGATTGTATGTTATCAATTAATAATTTTGTAATTTTAACCTCATTAGTAGTATAATTGTTGTTTGTTTTGTTTATGTATTCTCTTCCTTGCTTCCCGTAAAAAGGAATAATCCCAAACTCTATTTTTGTAATTTATCATTTTAGAATATTTGAATTACTCTTGCTTTATTACAAGTCCGAAGATGCATTTGAAACAGGCGAAACACGTGTCACAATTAGTAACAAAATATATGGAATAATCAAAGTTATCTTCAATTTTATATTATAGTTAACAGTGTTATTCAAATAGGTTTACATCAATTGGTTTGATAACCTTCATGAGTGTATTTAGCGCAAACACTGATGAATTAATTTTTGAAATCTTACTTGGCTTCCATGCCAGACCTCACGGGTACGAGTCTCAGTACTAGGAGCATTTTTTCCAGTCGATTTATTGATCCGGTCTTCGATTCAATCTTCGAAAAAGAGAGGTTGAGCAACTAAGTAACAAGTGCAGTGAAATTCTGGTAGAAAAACATATGTTGAGATGATTTCCGCAAAGAGCCCATATGCTGCACATTAGAAGCAGGCATGCAGGAAAGTAACAATAGTGTTATTATGCAGGGCGTAGCGAGTGCCACTAACTAACCACTAGTCTTGTCCTAGCCTTATCCTTACTATGTATGTATCTCTGATCTCATCGAATTAATGAGAGATTGAGTGAGTGAGTTACAACTAGTTAGTTTATAGGCCAGGGCTTATGCTCCACATTGGGAGCAGGCATTGATTGAAAAATGTGCTAATTATCTACAGTTCTCAATACCTGCACACGCAACCAACAAACGTCAAAATTCAGGAGGTAGTTTGTGTTTACTAGCAATATTTTTAAAATATATTTCAAATTAAGGACATACAGATAATGTGTTAAAATGAAAACTTTTCCATGTGAACAAAAAGGTTTCAAAAGTTTAATCTACACTTGGCAGTTAAAAGAAAATATTTTGGAATTGACCAGTTTTGAAAATTACCTCATGACATAGTCAAGCCAATAAACAATCGATGTTGCAAACATATCTTTGAAATGTATCTAACTTGAAAACATTCATTCAAAAAAGAATGACATTTGTATATTGGAGTGCTACGCGATGCAAATAAAATAATCTAAAATGCATGCACGCTCGACAAAATGACGTTGCTGCTTGATTATCAGTGGGGTACTCCACCTTTGAGAGTGGCAGGCGCATTGTGCAGGTTCCCCACCCACCCTTCCCCCACCCTCGATCGTCCCTGTGTACTAATTGCTTTGGATATGCGACTCGCGTTCCAAGGGCGGCGTGAGATAATAATTTCTCTTTGTTCTATCATTTAAACCCCCTTCACTTGTGATTGATGATCATATTACCAAAAATACTAAAAAATAATGTTTAGCTTGCTCGGTCTTTAGATGAATGGTCAATGACGTTGGATTCGGTTCCGCAGCTCAAAGGTTTGAATCCCAGTAAAATATAATTCCCGGAAAAATTCGTAAAATGGTCTTTATACATATATTCTATATAAAACCGAAACGGCGTATGTATGTATGTCTGTGGGTCTGTAATTCCTTGGGAATGATATAACATTAAATAATTATTGGTCGCTTAGTCCGAGCGAAGCCGGGTAGCAATACTAGTATAATATAAATCAAAGTCATGTTAGTTACACCACTTATAAGTCGAGAACGGCCGGACCGATTTTTATGATCTTTAAATTTCTAGCTTTATCACCGTCCCGAATAGCAGAATAAGTATTAAAACATCCCAAAGTATCACGGCAAAGAAAATATGAAAGAAAATCATGTTCTCATACATTTTGTTTGAAACGGCTTCTTGATGATAGTTATAAATGTATATAAAACAAAGTCATCTCGTTTTGATTTTTGCACATTTATTGAACTAAATTTATTTTAAGTATTCGTTTTAACTTAATATAAAACTGAATTTAAGTCAGCTTATGAGTTAACATAACATCTATTGGTTCTGAGACGGTGCGATGTTCGCCGGGTCAGCTTGTTTTTAATATATATATAAATTTGTGTTCAAAGTTATGGTTGTTAGTGACGGTCAAAATTGCCTCTCTAAAAAACGTGATTTGGCGGGACCTATAAGTTTTACACTTGCCCTATCATATAAAATTTGAAATAACTTTGATTATTCCACGAATTGTGTTACTTATTGTGACACGTGTTTCGTTTCTTAGAGACGCATCTTCGGACTTATTTTCGCAAGCATGCAAGGGGGTTATAGAATCAAAGCAAAGCAAAGTATAATGTTTAGTTTGCCGGACCTTCAGCTGAATGGTCAACGCCGTCGGATTCGGTTCCGCAGCTCAAGGGTTTGAAAAATTTCATAAATATTTTTTTTATCGATTTATAAATTTGTGTTTAAAGGTATACCTAATCGGTGTAAATTATAATCAAAATTACCAACAAATATGCAAAATAATTTCTTTAGATCTGAAATTCATCGCTATTTTTTTCATTGTGTTATAATGGAGTTTTACCAAGTAAATGCCAAATCAAAATTATATCTCCAAAAAGCAAGGTGTAGCGAGACCAATTAGTTTTACACTTAAATAATTAAAATTAAAAATATCCCAGACCTTTTCACGTGTTGTGTAAATATTTGTGACACGTGTTCGGCATCTGTAGACTTCCTATTGCAAAAGTTGTTTTAGTTATGAATAATTTTAAGTCTAAAGATGCCTCTGAAATAGGCGAAACACGTGTCACGAATACACAATACGTTGAATAATCTTATTTTATTTAAATTTTATATTAAAATTAACTTTTACAAAGCTACTTCGTATCCATCGAAAGTATTTTCTCCTATCAATCTTTACTCGATCTCTTTGAAAAAAGAAAAGGTTAAGCAACTGGATAGCAAGCAGTTCCCGTATAAGAACTTATGTTGTATATCCATTAGGAGTTCAAATAGTAAATAAAATTTTATAAAGGTTGTTAATAAACCATATTGAAAAAGTATTTTGATTGTGGAAAATATTCAAGAAAAACTCGATGAGAGTTTATCGAGAATTTTTTTATGAAAATTGACACCACATACATCTATTTGGAAGAGCTAATAAACACAGATCCACCTGATCAC
The DNA here is from genome assembly GCA_028554975.1 of Himalopsyche kuldschensis. Lineage (NCBI taxonomy): Eukaryota > Metazoa > Arthropoda > Insecta > Trichoptera > Rhyacophilidae > Himalopsyche > Himalopsyche kuldschensis. The sequence goes on from JAHFWI010000005.1 coordinate 9,507,431, forward strand.
AAGGACAGGCTCAAACCACTAGACCACACAGACTGACAGTGTGCATATGTATGTACATATGAATATTTAAACAAAAAACATTTAAATAAGAAAAGTGTCTTTTGCAAAGAGAGCTTAATTTTCATTACAAAGTGTTTCAAATTGCTAAAAAACATGTCAAAAGAAAAAATTTCTCCACACTTATTCATAAAATATATTTAAATTTCGAACAAAGTCCATGTTTGTTAGTACCGATGATCAATTGTTTTAAAATTTTGTTTGTGGCGCTGCCTCTGCGAAAGTGATTTCTTTTTTTGCATAAATCGGATTAGTGGATATTCCAATTTGATACATTTTTATTTTGAGCTTAAAATGCTATTCTTTTTACGAGAAAAAAGTCACTTAATACAATAATGGAAACTGCAGCGGATTAATGAAGATAAGTACGTATGCATATTTGGCAGCTATCAAAAATATACCAAATTGCACAGTACGCCATATTTTTTTTTGTTTTTAGTCTATTCAATGTTTTGAATTTAGTTGATATAGTTAATTTTGCATTTTTTTTAGCATGTCCGCTCCCAATTTGGAACATATGAGCTCCTCACGGAGCTTATCTCAACTTGTTTTTTTTTCTTAGAGAACTGCTTGTTACTCAGTTCCTCAAACTATCTTTTTCAAAGAGAGTATGGATAGAAAAGATACGAGGACTAGAACAGAACAAGTGGTTAGCTTATCGCTGACAATTTGCGTCGCCCTTTGGGATCAGATAGGTGGGAAGGAATTTTAGCAACACGAATACCCAACAGAGTTGATTTATCGACTGAAAAAATCTGCTCATACCAGGAATAGAATCCGGATGGTTTGATACGGAAGCCAACGACGTTGACCACTGCACCACGGACCGGACTATTTTTACTGATAAATTAACATGGCTAATAAATATAAAAATTATCGACCATTAACAAAATATTCCAAATCCGGGATCCCGGAATCAAAATATTGGCCCAGGATTGGAAACCCTAGTCTTAATTCAGCGTCTTCGAAAGCAGCTGATTACCAGCCTTTGTATAGACGCTGCGATTTCAAGGGACCAAACAAAAGCTGTGATTGACAATCTTGAAGGTAATGCGAGGAAAATACTATAAAAACAAAGAAAAATGAGGGTTTATATGTATAAATATATTTATAAGCATAGATACTGCTAAAATTATGTCATATACCACACGTATCTTTTTTCACGTATCCCTGATAGTTAAGATTTTACTGCCGATTTTGTGGGGTATATGAGGAAAAACAAAAAGGGTCTAATGCAGTTTTCCGTTCGAACCCTTGAAATAAAAAAAGCGTCGAAAGGATGCTGCTTTGAGAGTTCAGCCATGTCAGAACACGTGCTTGCCCATACTATGAACTCAAAGGCTTGTTCAAGAAACCTTCTGGATTCTAGATAAATACAATTAAATCAGTTACAAGATATTTCATTATTAATGTTGCTTAAATGATCATAAGAATGAGTCACAGACATTATTCTGTACGCTTGGGCCTCATGGTTTGATACAACACGGATGTATACATTGTGACATATTTTTATACAACACGCTTTATATGAACACGGTTTAAGGAAAAATAAAAACAATGGAGAAGGTTTTTATGACATATATGACAGATATTATTGACATCCAAGAAATATTGGATGATCGTACGTTGAACGAAGAAGAGTTAGTCGAAATGTTGGATGAACATAAAACAATAAATGACTCGGAAAGCAGTTGCAGCGAAGAAGCTACACGTTTCACTTTAAAAACAATAAATGATCCTATGAAGCAGGAGTTCCCAACCCTGTGCCAGCTGGCGCCATGGCGCCCGCCAACCGATTTCTGTGCGCCTACAAACATTAGCTCGAAAAATTTTGAGCTTTAAATTTTTCAAAATTAGTTTTGTGGATATCAATCACATCGACAGGTGTATTTGCAGTCTCTCGTGCATTTAACCAAACATGAAAGAAATGGTAGCAGTGAACTAAACGTCATACACATTCAAGTGCTTCAAAAATAGTTAGAAGAGAGATTTCTGCAGTTTACGATTATCGAGCCAATGGTTTCCTTTATTGTCAAACCTTTTATTTGCCAATTAAAAGCAATTTATATTGTTTAAATAAACATGTTTTGCAGGTTGTGTTTAAGAAAAGGTACAACAAGAAAATAATTACACTGATAATCTTTTCAATGAGTTTTCACTTTTTTTGAAAAAGGGAGGTTGAGTCACTGAGATGTTAAGATAAAAGCCGCAAAGAATTCACATGCTCCACGTTGGGAGCGGATATGGTTGAAAAAATATTTATATAATATCCTTAGAAAAAATAGGTGGCGCCCGATGCCCCACATTTTTCTTTAAATGCGCTCTCGGGTTTAATTAGGTTGGGAACCCCTGCTATAAAGGAAAGAAGTTTGAAATTCAAGAGGAAATTACAAAATATTTTGAACCTTATAAGGAAATACGTAAACGTTAATACTCTTGAAAACATTGTTTTTCTGGAAATATAATAACAAAAAAACATTATTTAAGCGAGAGATTTATTGTAATATTAAACAGTTTGAAAAAGAACTATAACATCTTTAAGAATCTTTTGAATACTGTATAAATGGTAGCAATTTGGATTAGAATGATGTGGACAGGCTTTTGTGAAAGGACGGCGAGAACCTAGTTTAACCACGTGGGTCCCGAGAGTACGCTCTAGGGCGCGAGAGCCTCTGCAGTGACGATAAATGAGTAAACAGGACGACTCCGCCGGCGCCGCGACGCTACACGACGCCTCGCGACGTCGAAGCCCCATAAAGCTCTCAATTACAACTTTTCAAATTAACGACGGTGCAGAATTCAATGAATTTAACGCAATTTGATTAAAGTGTTACACTGGTAATGTAAAATATTTCTCATGCCTGGGGCTTAAATTTTATTTTGATAGCTCCCGATCGTATCACTAAAAAAAATGTTTTTTTTTCATTTGGAAAAATACAATTTCAATGAAACTGAAAATAAGCTCAAAATAAAGACCTATTTAAAAATCAATACGTCACAGATTATTTTTTTTTGATATCAATTTGACGGAGCATAAAGTTCTAAGGTGTGTAAGTGCCAAAGTTCTTCCAGTCTTCTCCGTCTCTAAATGTTTTAAACTTTAAAACTTTTTTTTTGCATTCTCTTCCCATTGCTGCCGACAGGAGGGCGCGATCGCTACAGTTGAAAAAGTCAGCTTACTATTTCGTCTCTACCTAGGGAGGGTCATCGGGAAGAACAGCTCTCGGTCTATATCGATACTCTGATGCCTTCTCGTCCCAATTCTGCAGGTAGGTCTTTGAATCTCCAGTTGCAAGGGCTATTCGGTTGATAAATGCGCTGCCTGTTGATGTTGACATCTTCGGCAGTGAACTTGATGCTTTGTTTAAAAATTATGTTTTCTTATGTAAATAATATGTTTCTGTTCTGTTTCTTATTTTGTGTAATATTTTATGTAATCTTTATTAATTTCTCAAATGCATGGCGCATTGGCGCTTGCTGTAATGCCATGTATTTTTAATAGTTTTTTGCCAATAAATAAATAAATAAATAAATATCGATTCTCTGATGCCTTCTCGTCATAATTCTGCAGGCAAGAGATTGTTGGGTTACAGTGAAGACTCACAGCCTTATGAAACTTTTAAGAGGTTTCACGAACGAACTTGAAAATAGTGGGTACACTTAATTCTCTGTGTAACAGCGATCCACGCACGAACCATGGAGCATCAGATACTAGCATAAATCCATAAATCGTTGGAAACTTCCCGTTCTGGAGCTCGTTCCCGTCAGCACCACAACAGAAGCCAACGACGTGACTACTCAACCACGGATTCAACTTTCTTCTGAAGGGATTTTTCCAGGGCTTTGGAGTCGGAGTTGGAGCGGCGCTTTGGCCGGAGTCGTACTCGGAGTCGGAAATTTTGAAAAGTTTGAACTTTTATTTTTGCATTTAATATGTAAAATTTAGCTTTTGGCCGCATTGATAGGGTTGATATTTAAATTGAATACACATAAATAGGAAATTTAGGGAATAAAGTGACGATATTAACCTTTTTTTAGTCGGAGTCGAGTTTTTGGTCAATTTCGGAGTCGGAGTCGTGGTTTTGGTAAATGCTTTAGTCGGTGTCAGACTTTTTTTACCGACTCCACAGCCCTGGATTTTTCACTACTTCAGCGATCGCGCCCTTCTGTCAACAACGATGGGAAAGGAAGTTTGAATATGAAAATTAGATTTAGAGACAAAGGAGAACGGAATAACTTTAATCTCCATAATAGATACAAAAAAGAATCGCCAAAAAGTCTTTATTCTGTCTGCGGTGTTGTGAAGTATGATCAAAATGTTTGAATTATTATGAATCTAATTCCGTAAACTAAATATCTAGTTGGTGAAGTAAATGAACTGTCCAATTTGTTTATTCAAATATTTGGGTCATTTTAAAACAGACAAGCACGTGGAAAAGAAACGTTCTGAAATAATGATAAAACACTTTATATTTAGAGTGAATGTTTTGAATGGCAATCCACCCTTTCCCATTTGACGAAACATAATTTAATACCGAGAGAATTCAATTTTCCTCACGGCGTGTAATAGGATATTTGGTACGCCCATCAAATTTCCCGTTCAAAACATGAACTCGGCGCCGCCATTTTGCTGGTTCTCGCAGAAAACTTCATTTACTTTTAGCAGGGAAATTTATTGACTGTCATTTATATGAAAGCCGCTCTTTTATGAAGTATCGTTAAGTTGGTAACGGATCAATCATTCGCGAATTTAAACGCCGACAGTCGTCTGTGACTTGTATAATTTATTATGACAGATGAAATTGAATCAATTGTTTTTAAATGGTGATTCTCTTTTTCAATCATTAAGCTGATCCAAGCTTTGTTTTAACCGTTGAAAATTTACATATTTCATTACGTAATATTCTTTCGTCATTATAAATAAACAAAGTTCTGTTGATCGTGCATTCAGTTTTTTTTATTAATAAAGGGTATTTCAATAGGGACGCTCAAAATATGTTACTTTGTCCTGCTGAGTAGATTGTTCATTGTTTAGTGGCCAAATTTGAGTCAACCAGTTTGGTAAATAATCGGCCAACACCTACCTGTACGTCATCAAAATACAATATCTGGTGAAAACATTGCTGCTGTGTGTGAAAGTGTACAGGAAAACCCAAGGCAGCTTATTTCTCGTTGTTCACAACAACTTGGCTTGTCTGCGACTTCAACTTGGCGAATTTTGAATCGGGCCTTATGTCTGCACCCGTATAAAATCCAACTAACCAAGGAACTTCAGGTAAACGACCACAGACAACGCCTGATTGGGTTCTGGAGCAGTTGGAAGTTTACCCAAATTTGTCAAAAAAGTCAACATTAGCGACATTGCCCATTTTATAATGAATGGATATTGGCAGACATTTGATGCTATATTCCATATTTAATGCCGTAAAATATACTTACAAATGAAATTAAAATTTAGTCGAAATCTCACAAACAACTTGTTTTATTTACATTTCAAAACTAAGCGTCCTTATAAAAAGACCCTTTATAAGTAGAAACTTTAATTACTCGACATCTCAACTATTCGAGTATCGAAAAGTAATATTTAAAATATATACGTATAAACATGTGCTTATACACACAGTGAAACCCCGATTCTACGTTTTTCAATGGACCGTGAAAAAACGATAAATGCAGGAAAGTTTAAAATATCAAATTAAAAAAGTAACTTTAAAAAAAAAAAAGTATTTATTAGACTCTTTTATTAAACTTCTAACATTCATTTATCAAAAAATCCGGAATAGCAAGTGGCTGCTTTGCAGAACAACAGATTCATCTTTCTCCTTGAAATAAAAAATATTTTTTTGAAGGTCAATAACGCTTTCGTTAATGTCATAACAGGTTCATTATTACGTTCTTCGCCATCTTCTTATTCACAACTGTCATTAGTTGCAGTTCGGCTTTTTTCTAATAACCGATTAGATGGGGTCGAATGTGCCTATGAGAACTATTCAATAAAAACGGTCAATCGGGATAATATTTGTGACGAGACCATACTATTTAGACGATAAATCGAGGAAATCGATATGATTAATCGGGTAATGATTGATGTGGGATTTTTTAACATTGTTTTTATGGACCAGGGCCAGTGACGGCTGGTGACGGGGTCCTGGGGGTGCAAAAGGAAGATTCAACTATTTTTCCGTACTACGGAAGAGAAACAGTTGGTATTGAGAATTTCTGAATTGAAAGTCCATGCTATAGAAGTGTTTTAAAATCCAATGAATAGGAAAGAACTCTTGCAAAAATGGTTGAATCTTCCTTTGCACCCCCCAACACCCCGTCACCACTGTCACTGACCAGGACTATATAAAATAAACGAACCACGCGGGCAAAACGATTTATGCCAGAAGGGTAGATCGGGCTTCAACTGTATATCACTTTTAAGGTTATCACTGTCAAAAATTGTTGGAATGGCGTTATATAAAAAATAATAAGACATTTTTTGTACTTTTTCCACAATAAATTTATTTAGATCAGAGACAGCTTCGCTCATCGCAAGCATTTTAGACTGATGCCAAATGATCGCTTTAAAAGTGTATTTAGATAATTGGTACCGTAAAAACGAGTAAATAGATACACTTTTTACCCTTCACGACTATTTATCTTCAAACCTGCACCACATAATTCAAATATGAATGGCTTGAAACTTGTTTCTACGGTCCTAGTACACATTCATTCCAATATTTTACAAATATTCACTATCGTTATTAATACGCAGTCAATTTTGTTCCGATGCTCTATTCACTTTGAATCGGGGTTAAATGAAACGAGAGAGGGTAAATCGAGCAGGTGAATAGAGACAAAAATACAGATTGTAATGATTGGAATATATGAACCTCTATTCTATACGAGTCTCTATTCATTCCGTTTTACGGTACTTTTTATCTAAAAAAAACATGATTGTTTTTAATTTTCGTGTAGTAAAAGAGTATGTATTATAAGGGGCCAAAAAGTAAGGATGCACAGGCATCGAACTTAAAAATGTGTGTTTCAATTTTGGCCAGTCATTTAGTTGGTTTGGTTTTGTCATTCGAGAGGTAGTATTATTGTCATTGTACAGAATTATATATAAATAGTAAAAAATACTATTGATTGAGTAGGCATTTACTTGGTAGAACTCCATTATACTACGGAAAGAAAAATAACAATGTATTTTAGTTCTACATAAATTATTTTATATATTTGTTGATAGCTATTTCGGCTTACGCCTTATAGTTCTAACGAAGGCGTAAGCCGAAATAGCTATCAACAAATATATAAAATAATTTATGTAGAACTAAAATACATTGTTATTTTTCTTTCCGTAGTAAAAAATACATTGGACACTTAGTGACAGTAAAGTGGTGCTAAAGTTCAATCCCTGTTTTTGTCTCTATTCACCTGCCAGTCTCTATTCACCCCGTTTTACGGTAATTAGTCTTGAAAATGAATGCATTACAGCTTAGCTCGGGAAATTTTCAATGGAAAGCGGCATCGTAAAATACTGCAAACATATAAGTATACATCGGTGATGATTTATCTTCCTTATTGATATTCTTGCTGGGTCGTCGAAGAGCAGAACAGGGCGCCCGAGGCTTCTGCGGTGGTGGTATCGTAATCTATTTTTGTCAGGAATACGGAGGTAAGACAGCGGACAAACCAGCCCCTTATTACGTCTAAAATTAAAAGGCGACGATGGACCTGGCTTGGACATGTGCTGCGGATGCCCCAGGAGAGCCTGAATTCTGCCTGCCTCATCTATCAACCTGATGGATTCCGACGCCGCGGAAGGCCTCTGATGACCATCCATAGGATGTACTCAGGGGAGCTAAGGGACGCCGGGATGACCTGGGAAGATGCGAGGAGGTTGGCGGGAGACAGAGAATCTTGGAGGCACCGTGTGGCGGCCATATGCTCAGAATAGGGAGCGGATATGGGGAAAAAAAATGATATCAGAAACTCAATTTTTTTTTGTTTTACTCACTCTGAATTATGACTAAGCTATTTTATTCTCCATACTATTTAACAGTTCAAATATGCGCATAATATTAAAGTCACATTAATAAATCTGTGTTTAACTGCAGTGAATTTAGCAATGCATTTAATAATGTTAATTTATTGCATTGCGTATAAAGTAATATTATTTACCTCTCTGGCAACACATCATAACATAAATTAATAACAACGAGACATCTGTCGGTTATAAATAAAATTATTTTTATGTTTATCCTCTGAAATCCTCGATATATTATTTTTTGCAGGGCTGTGGAGTCGGTTAAAAAAAAGTCCGACTCCGACTCCAGCATTTACCAAAACCACGACTCCGACTAAAAAAAGGTTAATATCGTCACTTTTTTCCCTAATTTTCCTATTTATGTGTATTCAATTGAATATCAACCCTATCAATGCGGCCAAAATCCAAATTTGACATATTAAATGTAAAAACAAAATTTCAAACTTTTCAAAATTTCCGACTCCGAGTACGACTCCGGCCAAAACACCGCGCCGACTCCGACTCCGACTCCACAGCCCTGATTTTTTGCCTTCCAGCAACTCCTCAATAGGTTTGATAAATTGATTAATATCACAGGGATTGCGTATTTATTTTTTTAAGCCATGTCCGCTCCCAACTTGGAGCATATGGACTCCTCACGGAGTTTATCTCAACATATTTTTTTCTATGAGAACTGCTTGTTACTCAGTTGCTCAACCTCTCTTTTTCTAAGAAAGTAGGGATGGAAAGGATACGAGGACTAGGACAGGACTGGTGATTAGCTAATCGCTGTCACTATGCGTCACTTTTTGGGATTGGAAAGGTGGGAAGGGATTTTCAACAGCACAACACCAATGCCTTTGAACAGATTTATCGTTTGAAAAAAATCTGCTCGTACCGGGAATCGAGCCCGGGCGGTCCAGCACGCAAGTCAAAGCCGTTGCGACTGCGCCGCGGACCGGACAAATTATTAGCATGGTAAAACAAAAAACCGGAAAATAAACCACATTATGTCATGTTAGAAACATTAACTAAGGCACTCGATCCAATGAATACGGTTTTTGAAATAAGGAGAATTAAATATTAATAAAAACTAATTTTTCAACTAATTTTTACAATGTCGAGCCGGAATCAACATAAGAATTGGGCGTTTTCTATACGATGTTGATCTAGACTGGACATAGTAGTTGTAGTTGCTATAATTTTTACTGTCAATCATCAGCGATGACAGTTAACTTCTTATCATTGATAAAAATAATAACATATATTCAGTACTCATTCCACATTGGTTTATTGAGAGCAGGACCGGTTTCACTCATCGCGATCATAATCAACTGATAATAAATTCAAAAATATAGCGCTATTTATACAAAAAATTAAGCAAGACTTTAAAAGTATTACAAGCAATTGGTAATGAAAATATGAACATAAATCAAAGTAAAATAAAACAAAAAAGACTTTAATAAAAATATTGACGACATCTTAGTTATACAAGCTACTATATAAAAAAAACCAATTAAGTAAGAATGCTCATTCTCATTTCGCCTTTTGGCATCTTTAGGCATTTCATTTATTTATTTATAGAAAAAAATACAAATCAAGGCATTACAGCTTACGCCAATACGCCATGTATTTGAAAAATGTATTTATATATACATACATACATACATACTTGTATACACATAATAAAAATTACAAATTGTAATTATTAGAACAGAGAGAAAAAAATTATAAAATCACATTAGAAATTTTAAAGATGTCAACCGAGTAAAATATAGTATTCGTCTGAACTCACTCACTTCAATATGAAATATGTCGACATCCGAAGCAATGCCGTTTAAAATTGCTAAAGCTCTTCCCAGTGGCATTCCCATTGGCAGACTGGTTCTACCCCTTGGAAGAACAAACAACTCATGTTCACGATTCCTCAAAAAATTATCAGGAACATTCAATTTAACATTTTCAAGAATGGTGGAATTCTCATTTTTGCCTCAGATAAGCCGAAAGAAATATAATGCCAAGTACATTTCTCTTCGAGCATTCAAACTATTGAAAGTGAGCATCCCTAAGAGAAAGTCGGTTGGATAAAGCCATGGGTAGTACCCATATGTCCTCAAACAGAGAATTCTCAAAAAATTCTTCTGAACCCTCTCCACCATAAGAACACATGTGCATGAATGAACTTAAAATGACGCGAAGTCTCGTCTGTTTAACGATAGTTACCAAAATTGACGGGCTATCTTTTTGTTTGAATTATATTATATATGGACCTATGCAGAATGAGTTTGGAAAACCCTGGACTAGAAATATAATTATGAGTATTTTAATTAATAGATTAGGGTTTGTTTCCCCAGCACATGGCATGAATTATATCTATTTTTATAAAGGGTCTTTTTATAAGGACGCTTAGTTTTGAAATGTAAATAAAACAAGTTGTTTGTGAGATTTCGAGTAAATTTTAATTTCATTTGTAAGTTTATTTTACGGCATTAAAAATGGAATATAGCATCAAATGTCTGCCAATATCCATTCATTATAAAATGGGCCATGTCGCTAAAGTTGACTTTTTTGACAAATTTGGGTAAACTTCCAACTGCTCCAGAACCCAATCAGGCGTTGTCTGTGGTCTTTTACCTGAAGTTCCTTGGTTAGTTGGATTTTATACGGGTGCAGACATAAGGCCCGATTCAAAATTCGCCAAGTTGAAGTCGCAGAAAAGCCAAGTTCTTGTGAACAACGAGAAATAAGCTGCCTTGGGTTTTCCTGTACACTTTCACACACAGCAGCAATGTTTTCACCAGATATTGTATTTTGATGACGTACAGGTAGGTGTTGGCCGATTATTTACCAAACTGGTTGACTCAAATTTGGCCACTAAACAATGAATAATCTACTCAGCAGGACAAAGTAACATATTTTGAGCGTCCCTATTGAAATACCCTTTACTGTTTTATATAGTGTTTACTACCGGAGACTTAAATAATTTAATCCATTTAAAAACACTTCATTTCTGAATAAATGAAAATTCAAAATGAATATCAATTAATATTGCGGAATCAAAATTTATTAATTTACAATTGTGTCCGTTTTTAATGCAGTGTTTACATCGCGCGAAATTGAATTCTCTATTTGCTAAATTAAACAGGGATTATTATTTTACTCGAATGGAAACAAATAATGTGAATGTTTCGAAATTGGAACATTGAGTGCAGTTTTCTGGTGCACAATACAAAATCCCGCCACGGGAGGGTAATTGGAAAATAATTTTCCGATTCATGCCATATTGCAATGATAAATCATTTTGTAAAATTTCCCGAGCGGAACCGTTGTGATTTATTATGTACATTCGAGTTGATTTAAATTTATCAATATTGCTGAAATTTATTTATAAATCATTCTGACAATAGGATTTCTGCTACAACTTTTAATAAAAATGCCTAGAATTTTATTTTCTTTTGATATTTTTTATAAAATATTCTCCAATGATGGCTGATTCCCAATGCACCAAATATTTTTTTAATTTGAATCGTTTTTACAGAAACGTTACGTAACGATGGTGAGTACAAAAAATATGTTATATTAATTAAATATAATGTCTTTCTTCCATCACTATAACTGAGCTAAAACCTATAAAGTGTAAAAATATATATATTTAAGATTTCGAATGAAGGTGCTTGAAAGAATTTGAATCGTTTGAGTTTCCCCTTTCGGCATCTTGAGGCATTTCAAGTGCACGAATACACAAAAGTGTGCTTTTAATAATTTAATGGGTGGGATGAGCCTGATGCTTCGATAGTAAGATTTCAATATTTCGTAAGGCTTAACCTAAAATCCAGGGCTGTTGAGTCGTTGGAAAAATTACGACTCCGACTACAAAATTGACCAAAAACACGACTCCGACTCCGACTAAAAAATGTTTAATTCCGTCATATTTTTATCCTATCTTTCCAATTTATGTGTGTTCAATTATACATATGTCAACAATAGCCAAATTTTAAATATTAGATGCAAAAATAAAAAGTTCAAATTTTTTTTTTCCGACTCCGATTACGACTCCGGCCAAAGCCCCGCGACGACTCCGACTCCAGCCAAAAAACTCCGACTCCACAGCCCTGCTTAAATTTATTGTGGAACCATATTTATATCTCATAGACCCCCCCATATCTTATATATAAAACCGAAACGGCGTATGTATGTCTGTGGGTCTGTAATTCCCTTTTGCATTGTTGGCCATTAAGTTGCCATAAAAACGAATATGAAAGAAATTATGTTTGAATTTTTATCGGCGAAGACATTTAGTCAAAATGTAATAAATTAGTCTTCTACTGAACTTTTCCCGGTTTTTATTATTAATAATAATGTTTATTATTTACGTGAAGGTATTCTTTGACAGCTAATTGATTTTTTCCTTGAATTTGGACATTTTAATGGGCGAGAATGGGGCCGGTCATCAAATTAAATAAAGTTTGTGATTTTATTTTAACTCTATTTTGAATGTTAGATTTTGTGATATAATTATGTCAAATGATATAACATTAAATAATTATTGGTCGCTTAGTCCGAGCGACGCCGGGTAGCAATACTAGTATATACATATATACCACTTTGTGAATGACTGGTTTAAATAACTTATTACACTTTTTTGTGAAGTCATATTAAAACTAATTGTCCACGGTTATTCAACTAACCACTTAATTAGCGAATCCGATTCATATCACACACTTTGCAAGAGGCAGTATTAAAGCACGATGTCTTAATTTACTGAATCGTTTCTACAGAGCTTTAAGCTCGCTCAAACATTATGGCCCTAACCTTCATGGAGAGGATTCTCACCAAATGTAGGTATCACTTACAAACACCCCCGAAAACAGCTAGGGTCCCGATAGAGAGGGGTCTCTTGAAATCCTTATATTTACTCTAATCCTTCTCCACTCTGCTGCCACGTCTTTAACTCGGTAATTACTTAAAATATTGAATTAATCTTCACTCGAGGGTCGCGAATGGGTTACCGTTGCGCAGTGTCGGAATACGTAAGTCCTATTTTTTTGATTGCGAAACCTGTCCTGATCTTTATTTTATTTGTTGAAGAACAAAAAAAAGTGGCATTACAGCTGACGCCTGCTCGTCATGCAAATATAAATAATAAAAAAAAAACATTTATATATTTACATACACATACATATATAGATATTATACATACCTGTATATGTAAGTCAAAACCAAAAAATCACAAATTTTATAAGGTTGATTGCTTTTGCAATATGAAAAACGTTATAAACATATATATATATGTATTGATTGAGTAGGCTTTTACTTGGTAGAACTCCATTATAATACGGTAAGAAAAATAACAATGTATTTTAGTTGTACATAAATTATTTTATATATTTGTTGATAGCTATTTCGGCTTACGCCTTCGTCAGAACTAAAATATATAGTATACCGTATTATATATAATTTAATTTTTTTTTTCATTTAAAAAAATAAAATATTTGGCATTACAGCTTACGCCAATGCGCCAAATATTCTTAATTGTGAAAGTCATACGAGATTAACTCGATGATGAGTAATGAATCAGTTGTGCACAAAATCAACGATAAATAACATACACCCAGCACAAGATCTCTTTTTTTCAATTGAAAAAATTCTGACCTTGCCGGGAATTGAACCCGGGTCTCCAGATCGCTAGGACAAAGATCTTGCCACTAGACCACAGGGACCGACCGTGTTCACAGATATAAGAGAGCATTGCATTGGAAATTGGCAAAGAAGTCAATCGAGTGAGTTCCAGCAAAATCAACGAAGACACATAACAAAATAGTACTCGTCTGAACTCACTCACGTCCAAGTGAAATGTGTCGTTATTTTTTCACAACATTCTGTTCTATAGCACTCTATATCATCTATATTGTATATTTTGTTAAGAAACTTAAAAACACTCGCTCACTTGGTCCTGACAGGGTCCCAACGTGTTTTTTAAAAGGATGTATTGACCTCATCAAGAGTCCGTTGTCCTATATATTTAACCTTGTAATGAAATCAGGAATTTTTCCCGAAAAATGGAAAATATCTAAGATTACGCCAATTTTTAAGAGTGGTGCAGAATCATCAGTCGAAAATTATAGACCAGTGGCTGTTCTCTCAGCGCCAGCAAAGGTTTTAGAGATGATCATGCATCACATGATACTTAAAAGAATTGAACCATTTATAATAGGTGAACAGCATGGATTTAGAGCCGGGAGATCAACCGATACAAACTTGATGGTGTTCACGGATTACGTGGCGACGGCATTAGATAAAGGAATACAAGTTGACTGTTCTTACAATGACTTCGCGAAGGCGTTTGACAGGGTCGATCATGACATACTTTTGGAAAAACTCCAACTAATCGGTTTGTCTGACGGCTTTGTTAGGCTTTTTGCGAGTTATTTTCGAACAGGAAACAATACGTAACATATGGGCTCTTTGAATCGCCACCGTTCTCCACGTATTCTGGTGTTCCACAAGGCTCGAACTTGGGGCCAATGCTGTTCACTATATTTGTAAATGATATCGTAAAAGTCATCAAAAATTCAAAGTTCTTATTATTCGCTGATGATTTGAAGCTTTTTTTTAAGGGTTGTCACCTTGGATGATTGTCACCGTCTCCAGTCTGATATAGACAATATAATAGAATGGGGAAGATGTAACAAACTCGATTTTAATATTGATAAATGCAATCTTTTATCGTTTACAAGGGGATCACGAGTATTATTTTGTCGGTATTCAATGAATGGCCGAATTCTCTCGCGGATTTCATCAGTTAAAGATCTTGGCGTACAATTTGAGAGCAAACTTACATTCAATAATCACATTAAGACTACTTGTAATAAAGCATTGAAAATGTTGGGCTTTATCCTCCGTACTACCAAGGACTTTCCAGGAGTAAAAATTTTGATACTAATGTATAATTCTTTAGTTCGAAGCCGGCTTGAGAGTGGATCGATTGTTTGGGCCCCAAGAGGTGTGAAATATGTTCTTATGGTGGAGAGGGTTCAGAAGAAGTTTTTGAGAATTCTCTATTTGAGGACATACGGATACTACCCATGGCTTTATCCAACCGATTTTCTTTTAGGCATGCTCACGTTCAATAGTTTGAATACTCGAAGAGAAATGTACCTGGCCACATATTTCTTTCGACTCATCCGAGGCCAAAATGAGAATTCCACCATTCTTGAGAATGTTAAATTGAATGTCCCTGATAATTTTTTGAGGAATCGTGAACATGAGTTGTTTGTTCTTCCAAGGGTAGAACCAGTCTGCCAATGGGAATGTCACTGGGAAGAGCTTTAACAATTTTAAACGGCATTGCTTCGGATGTCGACATATTTCATATTGACGTGAGTGAGTTCAGACGAATACTATATTTTATGAATAAAAGTTGATTTTGTCAGAACTCATTCGGTCGACTGCCTTGAAAATTTCTAATGTGATATTAATAATATTTTTTCCTCTGTTTTTTTATGACTATTGTAATTTTCAACTTATTTTTAATTTTTAATTTTTAATTAATTTGTGATTTTTATTATATATTTACATGTATGTATGTATATATATATATATATGCATGTATTTATATTTGTCAAGTCTATGGCGCATTGGCGTCAGCTGTAATGCCATGATTTGCTTTTTTTAAATAAATAAATAAATAAAATAAATAAATAAATAAATATCAATATTTTATTTATTTATTTATAAATAAATACAATCATTAACAGAGAGGGTTAAATAAGATATAAGGACGATTTGTAAAAGCTTGCATTGCAAAGAGGTCTTCAACATTTTAATTATATTATATTTTGCTTCAATTTATTTGCTTAGTTGTTATACCAATTTTTGTCATACCTTGTAATTCTTGCATAACTTTCGTATAAATATCATTGTATCATTGTTTTTCTTATCAGTTGATAATGCTCGTCATGAACGAAGCCAGTCCTGATCCAATAAATTTTATGTGGTATAAGTACTGAGGCGACCTTGATTCGGCTCCCTCGTAAATCGAGAAGGAGCCTCCTATCCGACACTCAGGAGAAGAATTTTGGGAACGGAGTAGGAGAAACATGGTGCTCTTATAAACAAAAGACGATCTCAAAGCGTTATGTGGGTGCGGTTAGCACCCATTATTTAATTGTTACGAATTTTCACAGACTTTACACACGGATTTAACACATATAGATTAACAATACACGTTACGTTCTACAATACATAATACACGATATTATGATTGAGATGGCGATATCAGGAATAAACAAGAGTTTATCCTTAGGGATAGGATTAGGAGCTTGTAGGCTACTTCCAGGGCTTTCAGTTGGGATAAGCCCCTCAACCATGACTGTAAGACTTATCTGGCAAGCAAGTGCACACTCAACGCTCTCTAATCTATAACTAACTTTATGAAAAAAAAAGCGGTTCCTTTAGGTAGAAAAACCGTTACAAAAAAGATCGTTCGAAAGTCCACCCGATAACCCATTATTTATGGTCTATCGAACTTTGCATAAAATACCTCGTATCTCATGCACTCAGGGCGTGAAAGAGTCAATGACATTTAGAGCTAGACGTCCGCAATACCATTCCGGAACGTCAGCGTAAATGTCTCTTTTACAAATTTGAAATTACTCTTTATTGAATCGCTATAGATTTCAATATAGAGTATTATAGAATGAATTTATTTCCTGATATCAACTTAAACTCATAGACTGAGGTGAAAAATAGATCGTTCGAGAGAGTTCTGATGACCTACCATTTAGGGCGGTATTGGTACCTACTAAAATAATGCCATTCCACCAAGTATTGACAGTGAACACCTTAAAAGTAAGATATAAGGGTTGACTGTACTTATGAAATATATATAAATTCTAATATTGTTTAACTCGGGTTGTCAGGGTTTATATGACAGCTTAGGTCCGGCGCTACCTGATGGGGGCGAAATATCCTCTAGATCCGCGCATGTTTGAAGAGTGCTGAATCAGACACGCGATGTGGACCTCCGAAGTAAGTTAGTGCCGTTGCGTAAATATTGTCGAGGGCTATGCCCTCCCTGCCATCTTAATCCGCCGTTAAGTCAACACCAGCCCTGCGCCCGTCTCTCCCTTTGCGGTTAAATATGTCTTGTTGTTAGATCAGGGATGGCACAAATTAATTATTGCACCCCATTCTTTTTTTACGGTAAAAATTGGTTACACAAATTGGCGCGTAAAGAAATCTTTAAGAAAAGAAATGCCTATCCATGTCCGATCCATATGTAGAGCATATTTAGAACTTTTTACAAGAACCGATTTTTTTTTTAAAGTAACAATTAAATATTTTTTAATGTGAAAATCATGCGAGAAAAGCTCCATGAGAATTTTTTGTTGAGATTAACTCGAAAAATGTACGGAAAATTCTGAACGGTTTTTGAGAAGTGGAATTAACCCATTATATGCCAGTAGGTAAAAAACTATCGTGCACCTAGGGCTACGATTTTCTTTGAAATCATAGCGATGGATTTCGGTAATATTGAGAATAACTGATATATTAACTGAATAAATGTCATACGCCCATGTCCAAGATCTCTTATTAATAGAAAAAATCTGACCTCGCCGCTGGAACTCGAACCCTGACTTACCCGATCGCTAGGTCAAAGCGCGTGCCACTGGACCACAGAGACCGACCGAACCGAGATTATTACTGAGTCGCCTAACCTATCTATAGTTCGGTAAGAGTAGTGATTAAAAAGGTAAAGACAGTGGTTGGCTAATCGATCTCGCTATGCGCTGCTTAAAGGATTGCATAGTTGAGTGGGATTATTTAAAATAATTCAAACACCCTTGCCTTGCATCATTAAATCGACTGGAAAATGCTGCTCGTACCAGGACTTGAGCTATTGTAAAACTAAGGGGGTTGAAGGACTGAGTGACAACCAGTCCTCGTAGAAAATATGGCTTGGATACCTCCATTAAGATGCCATGTGATTAATATTGGTAGCGGAAATAAATTTAAAAAAGGAACAATGGATAGAAAATAATAGCACACTTTTAGTGCTTATTCTACATTAGATTAATAAGAATCAGGACTGGTTTCGCTCATCGCGAGCATTATCAACTGATAAGAAATAAAAACAATACAGCGTTATTTCTACAAAAGCTAGGCAAGACTAATACAGGTATCATCAGGTATTTCAATTGCACGAATGAACTTGAAATTCCATCAAGCACCTTCAGTCGAAATTCTAAATTATATTAAATGTATATTTTTAAACATATTGAAAAATGAATTGCTAATTATTATTTTTTGCTTCTGAAGTGAGCTTAAACAATGACAAATTAAAGTGCTCGACTAAAGTTACGCCACTGGTTGACACGATATGTTTGAACATGACGTGTGACG
The DNA here is from genome assembly GCA_028554975.1 of Himalopsyche kuldschensis. Taxonomy (NCBI): domain Eukaryota; kingdom Metazoa; phylum Arthropoda; class Insecta; order Trichoptera; family Rhyacophilidae; genus Himalopsyche; species Himalopsyche kuldschensis. The sequence goes on from JAHFWI010000005.1 coordinate 9,525,906, forward strand.
GGTTTATAGCCAATGATTTGTTCTCGTTAAATTGTTTGAAAGAAAATTTAATTTGGAGAATCGTAAAACTTGTTCCCAAGGACAACAGCGAAAAATTCGTGGAATTATATATAAAAAAAAAAATTGTCTCAGTGGAAAACAAAATTTTCATCATGTTTATAAACACTTTGCCAAAGTATTTTAGCGCAAGACACTCGTCGACGGAGGTGAAATTTCATAATGCCCTCAGCGGTGAACTTTTGTTTTTAATTAAAAGTTTTCGTGACTCCCTAGCGGTGAAAATGGATAACTGTCTTTTAGGGCGAGGCTTCCGAATTGCCTGTTTTGCAGTGCGATTCTAGAAATGCCGACGCAGCGTTTCGCCGCCCGTCACTCTTGCTCCCCTTCGGTCAATCCGGCCCTGTAAAAAACATTCTTTGACAGCTTACCGGCAGCTATCGACAAATCTTTTTTTTCCAATTTTACAATACAGTGGAACCCCGATTTTATTCGTTTTCCCGCGTGGTTTGTTCATTTTCTATTGTCCTGTCGAAACACCTATAAGAACAATGTTAAAAAATCCCGTATTAATCGTTCCCCGATTTTTCGATTTCCTCGATTTATCGTCTCAAAATTATGGTCCCGTCACAAATAAAGGGTCTTTTTATAAGGACGCTTAGTTTTGAAATGTAAATAAAACAAGTTGTTTGTGAGATTTCGACTAAATTTTAATTTCATTTGTAAGTATATTTTACGGCATTAAATATGGAATATAGCATCAAATGTCTGCCAATATCCATTCATTATAAAATGGGCCATGTCGCTAAAGTTGACGTTTTTTGACAAATTTGGGTAAACTTCCAACAGCTCCAGAACTCAATCAGGCGTTGTCTGTGGTCGTTTACCTGAAGTTCCTTGGTTAGTTGGATTTAATACGGGTGCAGACATAAGGCCCGATTCAAAATTCGCCAATTTGAAGTCGCAGAAAAGCCAAGTTCTTGTGAACAACGAGAAATAAGCTGCCTTGGGTTTTCCTGTACACTTTCACACACAGCAGCAATGTTTTCACCAGATATTGTATTTTGATGACGTACAGGTAGGGTGTTGGCCGATTATTTACCAAACTGGTTGACTCAAATTTGGCCACTAAACAATGAATAATCTACTCAGCAGGACAAAGTAACATATTTTGAGCGTCCCTATTGAAATACCCTTTATTATCCCGATTTACCGATTTGGTTTAATATTTCTCACATACAACCCCATCCAATCGTTTCGTAGAAAAAAACGGTGACTGCAAGTGGCCATTTGTTAACGATTCATAATGTTTCCGGTGATGACTCACTTACTGAGATGCTTTGTGTTTTCTGTAGAAGTAAACTGCAAATTTGTAGGTTCTCTGTTAAAATTGAAGTGCTAAACTGCAAAGAAGCAACGTAGTATTAAGTATAATTGAAAAAATTAATGTTATAGGTATAATAAGAAAGTCTAACAAATAGATAAGTTTTTCAAAAGTTTTACTTTCAAATTTCCCCATTATTCGTTTGTTTTTATGGTCCCTAGAAAAAGATAGAGTCGGGGTTTCACTGTACATTTATTTTTTATGTCCGCTCCCAACTTGTTGCATACGGACTCCTCTCAGAGTGTATCTCAAGATGTTATTTTCGACGAGAACTGCTTCTTACTCAGTTGCTCAAGCTCTCTTTTTCGGAGAGAGTAGGGATGGAAAGGATACGTGGACTAGGAAATGACTAGTGGTTATCTAATCACTGTCACCATGCGTCGCTCTTTGTGATCGGAAGGGTGGGAAGGTATTTTTAGCAACACAAACACCGATTGCTCTCTCAGCAAAATCGATTTAAATCGTCTTAATAAATCTGCTCGTACCGGGAATCGAACCCGGGTAGCCAACGACCAACTGTTATAAAATCATCGACTTGAAGTGAAGTGGACCGTGTATTTACGCGCATTTTCTATGGCCGGCACTGCGCTCACGGCATAGAACCAGTTAATATAAAATTTCCATTCAAGCTACAACTATTTTCCACTGAATTTTACACATGGGATTTATTAATGAAACTAAAACTGCGCTCGGGAAAAAATATTCTAGGCTGTGTGTTGTCACATAGGATGTTTTGTGTTGCACAGTGATGAATTTCGGCCAGGGCTGTGGAGTCGGAATAGTGGAGTCGGGGCTTTTTGAAAAGTTATAATTTTTTATTTTTGCAAATAATATGTCGAATTTGGCTATTGGCTATGTCGAACTTGGCTATTAGGGTTGATATTTAATTGTATACACATAAATAGGAATATTAGGCAAAAAAATGTGACGATATTAAGCTGTTTTTAGTCGGAGTCGTTTTTTTGGTAAATGTTAGGGTCAGAGTCGGATTCGTTATTTTGGTCAATGCTGGAGTCGGAGTCGGAGCCGAACTTATTTTTACCGACTCCTCAGCCCTGATTTCGGCATATATGTAGTTAATAAAATAATCTCAAAAAAAGTATTGACGTGATCATTTATTGGCAAAAAACTATATAAAATACATGGCATTACAGCAAGCGCCAATGCGCCATGCATTTGAGAAATTAATAAAGATTACATAAAATATTACACAAAAATAAGAAACAGAACAGAAACATATTATTGACATAAGAAAACATAATTTTTTAAACAAAGCATCAAGTTCACTGCCGAAGATGTCAACATCAACAGGCAGCGCATTTATCAGCCGAATAGCCCTTGCAACTGGAGATTTAAAAGACCTACGTGACAAACAAGTTTTGACAAAGAAAATTGATTTGTCTTTGTAACGTAAATATTAATAAAAAAACGAATTTAATGATTTAAAAAAAAACAATTGGCAAAACTATCAATTGAATTTTGTAGCGCAGTCAACGATTTTAAAATGATAATACTCTTTATGAGGTAAACATGGAAAAATAAAATTCAATATTTATATTATTACTAGCTGTACCCTGCGCGCGTTGCTACGCCAGCAACTAAAATAAAATTGAAGGAAAGACATTACACAATTATTCAATTTAATTTATGGGGGCTGTTTGGCGATGTGGGTTTTGGGGTGAGTATGGGGAGGGGTATGCCAGAAACCATCGAAGAAGTGAACTCGAAAAATTCGTAAAGTTAAAAAAAAAATTAGGGGGGGAGGTTGGGGAGTGGTTGGGGGAGGGGTTGGTAGGCCAGAAACCATCGCGGGGGTGCACTCAATAAATTTGTAAAGTTTCACATCGATCGGTCGAGCGGTTTAGTAGTCCATAGCGGACATACATACAGACATTCATTTTTATATATATAGATAGATAGATAGATAGATAATATAATATAGATACAAGAATTCTGAACTCACTCCACCCACGTGAGTTCTACTGTGAGAAATTCTTGGCAAGTCCAAATGTTTGCGGTCGTAATTCTTAAGCTTAAACGTTTAGCACCCGTTGCGCTGAAAGATATACTTATGACGTCGGCTTACAGTGTTGCCAGATTACTGTCTCGTGTGTTATCTTTACGAGAACTCTTTCAGCGAAAATAACATCAGCAAATTGAAAAGGAACTCCGGAATATGCCGGTAGAATGATAACATTTTAGAAACTTTTAGTCTATAACATGTTTTCTTTGGGTTATTAAACATTAATTTACTAACCGTTGTCAACTTGGTGTCCGGTCCGCGGAGGACGTCCGGTCTGGTCATTCAATAATCCCTATAAATATAGCAAACCCACTTAATTCATTGAAACTTTTAAGGTGTTCACTGTCAATACTTGGTGGAAAGTTTGTATCGTTTATATACAAAAATAGAAGTAGATCACTAAGTTAAATTGCTATAAAAATGCAAATTAGCGAAAATTGAAGTTTCAATAATAAAAATAATAATACATTTTAGTACTTCTTCCACATAAAATTTATTTGATCAGGACCGGTTTCGCTCATGGCGAGCATTGTCAACTGATGAACAATGCTCGCCATGCGCGAAACCGGTCCTGATCAAATAAATTTTATGTGAAAAAAGTACTAAAAATGTATTATTATTTTTATTATAATGCCTTTCCACCAAGTATTGACAGTGAACAGCTTAAAAGTGAAAATAGTTATTGTTCTAATTTGCTATTGGGGTTAATTGTATTTAGCGTTTGTGAACATATGTACAAAAAAGTGATTTTGATATACACCCATCCCTCGCTTAACACGATACTCACTCAACACGGTTTCGCTTTAACACGGTTTCAGTTTTGTTGTTGTTTTTTTGTTGTTTTCGATTAAATCTTGCTTTACAGACGTGCGCCCAGCTATGGGAATTTCTAAGAATAACGGTTTGGGTCTAGTTTGGACGACAACTGTCCATTTTAAATGTAAAAAAAAATAGTACCTGAAATACGTAAAACAAAACATCAAACATTTACTCTCTCGTTGCCCACTCTGTTGATCACTCGTTAAATTCGAGCAGCTGATAAAATATTTGTTGTTTATAATTTGACAAATATAATTTTCTTTTTTCTAATATTTTCATTATTGGATCATAATGTTTCAATACATTTTCAGTCCTATCTACCAATTTCTTTAATATTTATAAAAAAGAACCTTTCCTCTCTTTTTCATACATTTGTTAGTCTCGCTAAACACGGTGATCTAGCAGAACCTATCTTCCGTGTTAAGCGAGGGATGGGTGTATTATTTCATATCTTCGTATCCACTTGTCCAGTTGAAATGTCTCTTTTACACATACCGTAACATATATTTTGGTCAACTTAAAGGTGCTCACTGTCAATACTTGGTGTAATGGCATTATAATAAATATATTAAAACATTTCTAGTACTTATTCCAAATTATTTTTTTTTAGATCACCACCAGTTTCGCTTATAGTGAGAATTATCAACTGATGAAATTTAGTCCTGATATAATAAATTTAATGTGGAATGAGTACTAAAAATGTTTTATTAATTGTATTATATTAAGTGAGTGGAATTCATATTTTAAAACCGGCAAAAATCAAGATACGTTTCTTTTATCCTAAGGGGTCGATATGTATGTTTTTATACAAAAACTGATTGTATGTCTCTTTTCAGAAAAGATTCCTATCAATCTCTCTTTTTTAAGAACCATGGACAAAATCACAAACCGCCACTGGGCCATGTTTTTGCTTACGAATATTAAATACACAAGAAACAAATATTACCGACGAAGTAGAACGGCAACGTTTTTTTTTAAATCAACAAAAACACGGGCAAAATTCATCACAAAACGAATTACAAAAAAAAAAACCAGTGCTTCAAATGTAAATTCACGTGGCAATTAAAATGCGGCCACTCAATTGCATGATAAAGAAGAAAAAATACTGCCCATACCATTAATAATTACGGGCCTCAACTCAATGGGCCCAATTACACGGCGCCAAAGGAAAATGTATTTCGGTCCGTATGTTGTTTGTTGGCGCTGTGTTTGCAGCACCGATCCGGAAGTATTTAGAAGCTTTTTTCAAAGATATTAAAGTTCTTTGAGACGGAGACTTGAAAAATATCAAAAGCTTAGCGGTCTATGGAAAATATGCACAGTGTGTTATGTTCTTGTTATTCTTTTAAGTCTTATTAACATCGACAGTATAAAAGCTCAATTTTAAGCAGTGATGCACAAACTTTTTGGAAAAAGGGCCAGAAAATCAATTTTCAGATGGGCTGCATGGGTGAAAGTGATTAAATTATCGATATTTTAAATGTATGTATATAAAATTGCATATTTTATAATTTTACATTGTTCTTCCATCGTCCGTTAAAAGATCTAAAGAAAAAAGGTGATTGACCTATAGAAAAAACACTTTTAAGGTGTACACTGTCAAAACTTGGTGGAATGGCATTATAATAAAAATTATAGCACATTTTAGTACTTATTCCACATAAAAAAAATATGTGGAATAAGTACTAAAAATTTATTTATTATTTTTACTTTAAGTTATGGTCAGCTTATCACTCTCGCTCATGGATTGAATTTCGTCCTCTCGTTTATATATTTGATGCTGTCATTAATGCATAACGCAGCAAATAATTTATTTTTCACGAGCATCTGGTGTTCCAAAGATGACACATGCAGTACACGAAATTTAAAGGTCTTATGAAAATTTATTCGTTTGTGCTTGATTAATAAATCAATCACTTTTAAAGTGTTTTGTTAATTCTTGGTGGAATGGCATTATAGTAAAAATAATAAAACATTTTTAGTACTTATTCCACATAAAATTATGTGGAATATGTACTAAAAATGTTTTATTATAAATCAATCAATCATGTTTTCGAATCTTGGTGCTCATCATTGGATCCAAGATCTCAGGATTGGAGACCCTACTCACGAGGGGTGTATAATATTATGTACGTACTAGGTGCTAATAATTATATAAAATTTTAAAATGCACTTTTTTTCATTTCAGGTATGATCCAAACATTACTTATTGATCAACTAGCTCAAGTGGGTAAATATATTTTTTATTTTCATTTTCTGAACATGGCATAAAATCAGTGTGTTTGTCGTTATCAAAGAATGTTCCAGCAGTTACATCCATGCAGAGACTCTTGACATTTCAACTACTAGAGTATCGAGTAATAAAATATCCGAGCACTCGAGTATACCCGAGTAGTTTCAGATGTACCAAAATATATATAATTAATTCAAATTTGTGTATATTATTTTTTTATTTAGATTATTTTTTTCTCTTGTCATCACAGACTCTCATCATCATAAACTTGTCATTTATAAGAAAAGTCAACAGAACCCAAAGCAAAGGTAATAAAAAAAAAACCACGCATACAACTCAGTTAAGCGCAATGGTTAAACATTATTAATATATTTTTTTAAATAAGTAAATAAAATTAGGAAATAAATCTTCATTTATAAATTACGAGTATTACTCGAGTATTGTTCAAAATACTCGAGTATCGAGTACACTTGGGCCTCGCATAATACGGTTTTCAACAACAGGGTTGTTTAAATTGTGACATATTTTTATTCAACACGTTTTATATAACACGGTTGAAGAAAAAATATGTAATGGATTCGTGGAGAAGGTTTTTATGACATGGATATTCATGAGATCCAAGAAATATTGGAGGATGGAGGAAAAGAATTAGTCGTAATGTTGGATGAACCTAACACAATTAATGACTCAAAAAGCAGTTGCAGCGAAGTAGCTACATGCTTCAAATCAAAAAAAATAAATGACGGCATGGAATTGGCTGTTAAATTGGATTTTTTTTATTGAAAATGATCATATAATGGAAAAAAGTTCGAAATTCAAGAGGGAATTTTAAAATATTTTGGAACCTTACAAGGAAATACGTAAAGACTTAAAAAGCCCAAATGTATTTATATACAACTAGTATTCGAACCCGGCTTCGCTCGGACCAGTTTGGGGTTATGTTCAGCTCGGCGCGTAAATTCAGACGGGCCAAGTTGAAACAACTTTTTTCAAAATTCAAAAGTCAGTCAACAATTCAGACTGGCATTGACATTTCACAGCCCCTTTCATATATTGACAGCCCCATTCTCGCCCATTAAAATGTCCAAATTCAAGGAAAAAATCTAATTTTCTGTCAAAGAAATGTCAAATAATACCTTCACGTAAATAAAAACATTATTATATTAATAAAAGCCGGGAAAAGTTCAGTAGAAGACTAATTTATTACATTTTGACTAAATGTCTTCGCCGATAAAAATTCAAACATATTTTCTTTCATATTCGTTTTTATGGCAACTTAATGACCAACAATGCAAAAGGGAATTACAGACCCACAGACATACATACGCCATTTCGGTTTTATATATGTACTACTCGATACTCGAGTAATTGGAGTCTCTACACACACATTGATAACGAAACAAATTTACCGTCGAAACTTTCGCGAGCGAAATCAATTCGTTTGTTTGAACTTGCAACAACAATGCAAAAGGGAATTACAGATATACATCCCCCGTTTCGGTTTTTTATATAAGATTTTAAAATTCACTTTATCATTTCATTTATTCCAAACATATAATAAATATTTTTTTATTTTCATTTTCTGAACGTGGCATAAAATCAATGTTTTTGTCGTCATCAAAGAATGTTCCAGCAGTTACGTCCATGGATCCGGTCTGCTGGAAACTAGACTCGTGGAAATCCAGCTAAATGGGTATTTTCACCCGTCGTCCCATTAAAATGGGGAAAAAATACATTCCAGGGATTAATTCATTTACAAATTAAATCTGCATCCCCAATCTGCTTTGTCAGAACGGACAGGAAAAGTATAGTCTATGCTTCCAGGGGCTTAAATTTTATCCCTTGTTTTCTTTTTTTCCGACAGCGTTTTTAAAAATGTTGTAAAATTTTATACAGGGCGAAATAACGAAATTTTATAATTATTATTAATTTTCATTTTTAAATTATGAACAAATAGTTTTCTTTAATATTCTTATCACACTAGTGGCCAAAATTATTTAAAGACATCTTTTAAAATGAGGAACCGTATCTGATCTTCGCAAAATATAATTATGTGGAATTCCACAACGTGCAACAAAAAAACTTTATTTATAAATATAATTGAGGATTTCAACTGAAGGTGCTTTGTGGAATAAAATTAGAATCATTTGAATTTTGTACTTTTTCATGATATATATGTAGACTTCAATTCGAGTATGGAATACTGTATACTCGACAACATTCGTTCATTTTTACGTGATACTCGAGTATTTTGAAAAATACTCGGCTAATACTCGTTGTTTATAAATGAGAAGATTTATTTCCAATTTTTGTTTACTTATTTAAAAAAAATATACATTGTCTAGCCGTTGCGTTTAACTGAGTCTTACTAGTGGATCTTAAAACAAATGTTCGATACAATTTATATTTTGAGACGCTTAATTCTCCATTATTTTTTAAATATATGGTTTATAAATTGAGCTAAACGAATCGTGAAATTAAAAAGGCTTATCTATATACATATATATATTACAGTGAAACTGTATTCTCAGTGAAAATGTATCAAGTAATAGATTTGCGTGACAACATGATTTCACTGGTCACGATCATTGAAATTATTATTGATTGAGTAGGCATTTACTTGGTACACGAAGGTTAGGGCCATAATGTTTGAGCGAGCTTAAAGCTCTGTTGAAACGATGCAGTAAATTAAGACATCGTGCTTTAATACTGCCTCTTGCAAAGTGTGTGATATGAATCGGATTCGCTGATTAAGTGGTTAATTGAATAACCGTGGACAATTAGTTTTAATATGACTTCACAAAAAAGTGTAATAATTTATTTAATTTATTGATTGGGTAGGCATTTACTTGGTAGAACTCCATTATAATACGGATAGAAAAATAGCAATGTATTTTAGTTCTACATAAATTATTTTATATATTTGTTGATAGCTATTTCGGCTTACGCCTTCGTCAGAACTAGTAAGCCGAAATAGCTATCAACAAATATATAAAATAATTTATGTAGAACTAAAATACATTGTTATTTTTCAATCCGTATTGAAATTATTGGCTCAAGTCGATGTTTTGCCGGCCTAAAATTTTGGTTTGCTTCAATGAAACAAAATCAGCAAATAGTCCCTTTCATAAAAATAGAACCAAAGAAAAACACAGAAAAACATTGGGCTGAAGGAAGGGCAGTCAAATTTAATTTCAATGACAGCTTGGAGGAGAATATATTTTCACTGAGAATACAGTTTCACTGTAAGACTGTAACATATACACAAATTTGAATGACTTCTAATTATTTGGTCAGTTTCTAATTCGATAAATGGTCAGTAATAAATACTTAAAACGGTCAGTTAAAAATATTAAATGGTCAGTTAAAATAATAAATGGTCAGTTAAAATAAAAATAACATGTCATAAATTTGCCTATTACGACCATATTTGATAAAATTCATAATCTGTCAATCTAAAACTTATTATTTTTTTAAAATAGCTGACTATTTAAATTAAATACTAACCATTTTTAATAAATTACTAACCATTAAAATATATAACTGACCGTTTTATTTAATAACTGACCACATTCACACTGATACAATGACAACTGACTGTTTATAATATTAACTGACCATTTTGATTTTTAACAGACCATTTATTTATTTAACTGACCAAAACTTGAATTAGTTGACTGACCCATTAAATACATGCCAATTTGAATTAATTGTGTACTCGAGGATACTCGAGTACCTACTTGAGTTTTTAAAATAGTTGTTGAGATGTCGAGTAATTGGAGTCTCTAGTTATATATCAATATTGAAAATTATTATTTTTGAACGCTTGTTTGCAAGCCCTGCATATTACTGTAACTCTCATAAAAAAATATCGTTAAAGAATGAAATCGTCTGAGGGGTCATTGGATTTAGTAAGACGACGGGATATGGGGATGGGAGGGTGAAATTAAGCTGGTGGGGGTTGCTAAATCTGCATTTTTTCCTCATTTAAATTATACAAATTAAATATATTCTCATTTCGAAAGGTTAGGCAATGTAAAGAAAAAAGCTACGAAAGATTGCTAGTAATTTTGCACCGCGGACGAATGGTTAAAATATACCGAGTGAAACTTAATAAAAAATAATTTTACTGTATTACTATAATTAATCCATATTATCTATGGTTTCTGCGTCTTGTTCTTGTGGTATTTAATTTCGATTTAAAATTTACATTCGTATTATTGTCGTTCCACTGCAAGAAAATGAAAAGGACAAGTATACATTCACTTTTAAGGTGTTCACTGTCAATACTTGGTGGAAAGGCATTATATTAAAAATAATAAAACATTTTTAGTACTTTTTCCATATAAAATTTATTGGATCAGGACCGGTTTCGCTCATGGCAAGCATTGTCAACTGATAAGAAATACAACGAAACAGTGATATGTATACAAAGTTTAAGTAATAATTACAAGGTATGAAAAACAATTGGTATTATAACTAAAATAAATTGAAGCAAAATAGTGTAAGAAAAATAGTTTATAATTAAAATATCGAAGACCTCTTTATTAAATGCATTCATTTTGATTTTTACTAAGCTAATGATTATTCTTAAATGTCCGGTCCGTGGCGCAGTGGCAACGGCTTTGACTAGCGTGCCGGACCGCCCGGGTTCGATTCCCGGTACGAGCGGACTTTTTCAGTCGATAAATCTGTTCAAAGGCATGGGTGTTTGTGATGTTGTAAATCCCTTCCCACCTTTCCGATTCCAAAGAGCGACGCATAGTGACAGCGATTAGCTTACCACAAGTCCTGTCCGAGCCCACGTATCCATTCAATACCTACTCGTACGAGAAACGAGCAGTTCTCGTAGAAAAAAAAAATGTTGAGATAAACTCCGTGAGGAGTCCAAATGCTCCAAGTTGGGAGCGGACATGGTTAAAAAAAAAGATTATTCACACTTAATTGCTTTTTGATGTTATAGCTTGCATTGCTCTCTCGTTATTATGGTTAATAATTTTTTTTTAACATTATTTATTGTTAAGACTATACGATAAGATATATAATTATCACTTACAAGTGGGAAAAGCTAATTTGAAGAAGTATTCTTTTCTCTTTATTAAGAAAAAGTACAAGGAGATCTCCTTCCCAAAGTTCCCAGTCGCTGAACGTAAACGAGAATCGCAAAAAAAGTTGAACTGAAATAATGCAGTCGTAAGTGCACTTGGCAATCTAGAGCCCAGGTTAAGTACTCAAGATAAAGAATGAAACTCCACAACTCTTTCTAAAGAGGGTGAAGTGGAGAAAATAATGACTTAAGACGTATTATGAGTATAAACTATCACGATTTCTCGAGTGGGGCTATTTTAGATAAGTAAAAGCGCCATTGAGTACTCTATTGAGTCGGTCCCTGTGGCCTAGTGGCAGGAGCTTTGCTCTAGCGATCGGGGGACCTGGGTTCAATTCTCGGCAAGGTCAAATTTTTTCAATTGTAAAAAAAGAGATCTTGGGCTGGGTGTATGTTATTTATCGTTGATTTTGTATTTATGAACTGACTAGTATTCCAACCCGGCTTCGCTCGGACTAAGCAACCAATAATTATTTAATGTTATATCATTCCCAAAGAATTACAGACCAACAGACATACATACATACGCCGTTTCGGTTTTATATATAAGATTCATTATTTATCGTCGAGTTAATCTCATACGACTTCACAATTAAGAATATTTGGAGCATTGGCGTAAGCTGTAATGCCAAATATTTCGTATTTTAAATTTTAAATATATATAATTCAAACATTTATTGTTGATTTTGTGCACAGCTGATACATTATTTATCATCGAGTTAATCTCGTATGACTTTCACAATTAAGAATATTTGGCGCATTGGTGTAAGCTGTAATGCCAAATATTTTTTTTATTAATTTTAAATTCTACAAAAAAAACCTAAAAAAAATCTGTAAGTGCAGCTAACTATAATTTAGGATTTCGATTTAGATGCTTGATGGGAAGTCTGAAATGGGTGCTCGATGGGATCAAATTTTGAATCGTTTGAATTTTGTACTTTTCCATTAGTTCTGTCACTAACGACCCGGGTTTCGGCTTTCAGCATCTTCGGACATTTCAAGTGCACGAATAAATTTGAACTGACGGAAAAATATCTTTATATTTGAGTATATTGCTGGTTTCGTGGTCGAGTGTCATTGTCGTTAGCTCTCGTCGCAGAGCTCGCAGACTCTAATACCACTACAGACATTTTTTTTATTGACATCTAAAAACTCTTTCCTCTATGCGATGCTTAATTTCTTTTTCTTTTTTAAGCCATGTCCGCTCTAAAAATAGGGCATATATACTTCTTACGTAGTTTATCTCATTAAATGATTTTCTATGAGAACTGCTTGTTACTAAGTTGCTTAACCTCTATTTTTAAGAGGGTAGTGATTAGGGACCCCAATTACTCGATATCTCAACTACTCTAGTATCGAGTAATACAATTCTAAAATACTCGAGTACTCGAGTATACTCGAGTAGTTTCAGATACACCAAAATATATATTATTTATTCAAATTTGTGTAAATAAAGTTGTTTGAATTTATGAAACATTTATTTCAAAAATTCAAGAGAATTAAACGTCTCAAATTTTAATTTGGAATTTTTTTTTTATTGTCGCAGTAGAAAAAAACTCTCTGTTACTCTGGACCTCGGCTTAAAAGTTAACAATCAATTAAATGGTGCTATCTTTTTTTTCTGTCCGCTGTATAAAACAAAAGAAAATTTGGAAATAAATCTTCATTTATGAATTCCGAGTATTACTCGAGTATTTTTCAAATTACTCGACTATCGAGTACTTTATAAATGGACGAGTAAACTCGAGTATCGAGTACTCGATACTCGAATTAGAGTCTCTAGTAGTGATGGAATAGTACGAAAATTAGGACTAGACTAGTGGTAAGCTAACTGCTCTCGTAAAGTCACGCTTTTGGAATCGGATGGATGGGAAAGGAATTCCCATGCCTGGACCAACACTGGATCGATAAATCGACTGAAAAATGCTACTCGTGCTGGGACTGGAACCCTTGAGATCCATCAAGGAATATATACGTTTATTCCTACTCACATCAAATTAAAGAGTGGTAGAGCGACTAAGTAGCAAGCAGTAAAAAATGTTTATATACTTCCATAAGAAGGCCATATAGTCTACATTGGAAGTGGATATAGATTTTTAAAAAATGATATTGTTGCATTCAAGCTGATATACCTTCATAATATAAAATTTAATATAACTTTGATTATTCCATGTATAGTGCTACTAACTGTGACACGTGTTTAGCCTCTTTCAGAGGCATCCTCAGACTTACTATCGCAAAGTTTGCTTAAGTAATTCATTACTGAGGCGAAACACTTGGACAGTTAGTAGCACAATACGTGGAATAATCAAATTTATTTTTAATTTTATATTAAAATGAACTTCCACAAAGTTACCGCCGAAAACATCGAAAGTATTGATATTCCTTCATTTAATTAAGGTATATCAATACTAATAGTATTTAGTATTACCAATTCTCGTGGGTTAAATAATAAGCCCAGAGCTAAATTGTATGTTTACTTCATTATACTACATAATTGTATGATGCTAAGATGCAATTATATGGGATAGTTAAACCACGTTGAATCATATTGTATATTTCATGTATTCTTAATGAAGCAAACAACAACACCAATGCCTTCGAACAGAATAGATACATCGACTGAAAGGAAATGCTGAACTCACTGGGGCTTTAAGCCGTGAGGTCCGTCACGGAAGCCAACAACGTTGCCCACTGTAACAATGTGTCGACTGTTTATTAATTCTGTATTATACAATATTTTCGATGGATTGGGCGGTAAAATTGTGGAAGTTCATAATGTCACTCCCCTATATTGTAGGTACTCAGAACACTCTCGAGCGATATATCAATCGCCTCAATCTATGAGTTTGAGATGATATCACTAATTAAATTAAGTCTAACTATACTCTATATTAAGAACTATAGCGATTCAATATAGAGCAGTATTTAATTCATGTATTAGCATCTAGGCGCGGCGTCTCCAAGTCAATACTGGGGCCACTGTCTCGCTCTAGATATAACTAGATTCCAGACTCTTTTACTCACTGAGCGCTAATATTCTAAGATCAGGGCGTTGCGAGATCGGCGATCATCTCAAATTCATACAATATCGGTGAATTCATACAACACCGCATTTTTAATTATTAATCAGTGAGGAATTAGCGAGATTTGAGTCAGTTCTTGAGATCTGAATAAGCCTTAGTGTTGGTTGAGTAATCCCAAACTTAAGCCCTGAAAGACGCTTTCGGTCTCCTAATCCTCCACTTAAGTTCAGCATCTTAGCGAACTGATATCTCCTCGTAAAACGAAACGTAATCGAATAGGTATTTGTTATTTAAACTAGATTCAGTGAATATAAATTCGACTTGTAATATGTATTGAACGTGTAAATTTAAATTCTTTTTATTAAACTGCAACGCTTGAGACTTCTTTCATTATCAGAGCCTCCTGTTTTCTCCTACTCCGATCCTGGATATCCTCATCCCGAGTGTCGAATCGTAGGCTCCCTCTCGATTTACGAGAGAGCCGAAATCTAGGTCGTCTCAATATTTATATAAAATAACTTACTAAGAAAGACTGAAGACGCCTCTGAAAGAGGCGAAACACGCATCACTTTTAGTAACACAATACGTGTAATAATCAAAGTTATCTATATTTTATGTTCACCTGTATTAAGGTGGGTATTTATACAGTTCGAAAAATTTTCAACCGGTATATCAACAAAAAATAATGCTTTTCTGTTGAAAATATTTTATTTCGCGAACAGGTTAAAAAAATCAATGAAAAAGAGTCTTCCAAATAGGTTATTTATTTTTATTTTCATAAATAAACCCCTCTTCTGTGTAAAGACGAAGTTCTGCCGTTCTTTCGTATCTGTATTTTGTATTCATAATACTTTTTGGAAGCATCTTAGACTCTTTCAGCGAATTTTGCTTCGGGCAAAAAGTAGTGCGACATATTTTTTAACCCTCTAACGAAGAAAACTGTATTCTTAGAATTGGATTTAAATTATATATAAATAGTTGAGTGGTGAACGTTGTTAACCGTTCATACTATTTGGTTGCGGGTTTTTTCAGGTTCATTCTAGACTCGAGTACTCAAGTACTCGAGTGATACTTGTTTTTCATAAATGAATAAAAATATTTACATAAACTTTTTAACCGTTGCGTTAAACTGAGTCGCGTGGATTATGACGACCAATTATTGTTTAAAAAACCCTTTTCAGTCAAAACTTGATGCAAGAGCATTGTATTACAAAAATGTTGTACTTATTCGACGATAATTTTATTTAGATCACGAACGGTTTCGCACATCGAGAGCATTTTCAATTGAAAACGCTCGCGATGAGCGAATGCAGACGTGATCTTAATAAACTCACTGTGGAATAAGTATAATTTTTTTTTATTATTTTTCAATAAAATGTTAATATCATTATCATCATAGCAAATGAGACAAAAATCAAACAATTAAAATTTGATATTGAAATTCCGTCGAAGTTCTCAATTTAGCATTACATTCAAAAATTCTAAAAGTACAATAATTATGAATGATAAAGTAAACGTCATCTCAATCAAAAAGTTTTTAAATAACCCAGCGTGGAATGTTTTTTTTAAATTTTGTTTCAAACCTATTTTAAGTCACTTTTTTTTTAAATGAAATAAACCCAAAAAAAAATATGTAACTGGTTCCGTATATAGTCAGTGCATGTGAACTAGTGGGAAGAGCCTTTTCCTAGCGATCAGGTGGGCCCGGGTTCAAGTCCTGGCAAGGTAAGATTTTTTTCTATTGAAAAAGAGATCTTTGACATGGTGTATGTTATTTTACGTTTACCATCGAGTTAATGTCGTATAACTTTCATAAATAAAGATATTTGGCGCTTTTTTTTTTGAATTTAAAAAAATATAGACACACATACACATGTATATTTAAAATATATTAAATTCATGTTTATGTGTGTACAACGTAAATGTCTAAATCATATGCAGAGAAAATAAAACCACTACATTGCATTCAGCGTTATGAAACTTCTTTAAGATTGTAAAGTATTTTTCGGACTTCTTTTCAATTTTTTTATTTCCCTGTAGGCTCGCGCGGGGTGGTGCGAGCTTTTGGAAAGCTCTCTCAAGTGAGATATATATTTTCCATTCGGGATGCCGGAGGCTGTTTGTGTCGATTTTCACCGCTTTCCATATTCGTTGGTCTCCTTTTTTCTTTGCTTGTTTTTTTTACGTTATTTGTCTGCATTCGATCAGGTGAAATAATGTGTACAAGCGTTTTAAATACTTTTATTGGATAGTTTCTTTTTGTTAGAATATAATATAACTTGTGTTCGAAACCGGCTTCGCTCGGACCAGTTTGGGGTTATGTTCACCTCGGCGCGTAAATTCAGACCGGCCAAGTGGAAACAACTTTTTTCAAAATTCAAAAGTCTAGGTCAATTAAAATGAACATTTCAGACTGGCATTGACATTTCACAGCCCCTTTCATATATTGACAGCCCCATTCTCGCCCATTAAAATGTCCAAATTCAAGGAAAAAATCTAATTTGCTGTCAAATAAATGTCAAATAATACCTTCACGTAAATAAAAACATTATATTAATAAAAGCCGGGAAAAGTTCAGTAGAAGACTAATTTATTACATTTTGACTAAATGTCTTCGCCGATAAAAAATCAAACATATTTTCTTTCATATTCGTTTTTATGGCAACTTAATGACCAACAATGCAAAAGGGAATTACAGACCCACAGACATACATACGCCGTTTCGGTTTTATATATGTACTACTCGATACTCGAGTAATTGGAGTCTCTACACACACATTGATAACGAAACAAATTTACCGTCGAAACTTTCGCGAGCGAAATCAATTCGTTTGTTTGAACTTGCAACAACAATGCAAAAGGGAATTACAGACATACATCCCCCGTTTCGGCTTTATATATAAGATTTTTGAAAGAAACATTTTTATATACAGTGACCATATTTTGCTGAATCATTCATAATAAATAAATACAAGTGAAATTGATACCATGGTTACCATTCTTAAACAAAGCACACTTAATGTACCATCATCTGCATTGGAAGTATTATTTATCAGAAGTTGTTTGTCAAACAAATATTCAGTCATTTAAAATATGTATAAACAAAAATGTTTTTTTCCACAAAAAACCTATTTTCAAATTTGTTATGGTAACCTAACCTCACATAGAGTGGGTTTTTGATAGCGCGTTGTCTATTTTGGTTGACGGTATTTATATGTTTTTTGCTACTTCCACAAATAGTAAATACGTATATAAAGACAAAGCCCGGTTTCGCTTATCGTGAGTATTTTCAACCGATGAAAAATTAAATTTTTCACATCAAATTGACAAATAATTTGTGTTTTGTTGTTTTTTTTAAAATTAATGCCTTACCACCAATAATGGTCAGTTTACACCTTTAATGTGATTTAAATCCTTACCTTTACTAACTTACTAAAGAGAGAAGTAAAAAATTGTAATTCAACAATTTATATATAAAAAGTGGTGACAAACAGTCTCTGCTTCGTGGCCGTCATTGGGTTCTTTGACGGACTGTCCGAGTACGAGTCTCGCTATGAGCAGATTTTCTCAGTCAAAAAACGATTCTGATCGAAGACAATGGGTGTTGTAGAAAAACCCTCCCCACCCTTCTGATCCCAAAAGTAGCGAGAGCGATTAGCTAACCACTAGCCCCGTCCTCGTATCATTTCAATCCGTACTGTCTTCAAAAAAGAGGTTAAGCAACTGAGTAACAAGCAGTTATCTAAAAATAAAAATATGTTGTGATTAACTCCGTGAGGAATCCATATGCTCCAAGTCGGGAGCGAATATTTTTTTACCGTTCCCACACATATTTTTTAACCTTCCAAGGACTAGCGTGATCGTATGGTCACAGTGAAAACTATTGTCTATGTGTCCCTGTTTCTGTCTTTTTTCTACCTGAACATCGTATATATCACTCAGTTTTGGTTAAAAAATGTCTTTTAGGGTAATAGGAAAAATAGACAATAGTGTTAACTGTGACCGTATAGTCACGCTTGTCCTTGTCAGGACCGATTTCGCTCATCACAAGCTCAGTTAAAAATGCTCACGATGAGCGAAACTGGATCCGATATTAAGCCCCAATTAATAATATAAAGTGTGAAAGATGTGCAAATAAATGTGTTTTGTCGATTTCTGCTGTGATTGATGTGATTTTATATTAAATAGATTAAAAAATATTAAATTTTTGAGCAATGCTAGGATATTTGGACTGCATCACAGTTATGTCAACATTAATGTTATTAGCTTTTACAAATTGGCTTTTAGCGTCGATATTTTTTTCCATTGCAGCCTCGAACACTCAATCGATTTTCCGACCGGAAAAACGCATCGTATCAAAAACAGATATACGCAGGCATTCACGGCTGTGCATCCGGGAAACACCACACTAGAGACTCCAATTCGAGTATCGACTACTCGATACTCGAGAATACTCTTCTATTTGTCAAGTACTCGATACTCGAGTATTTTACAATTTTTTTTTAACCATGTCCGCTCCAATCTTGGATCATATGGACTCCTCACGGAGTTTATCTTAACATATATTTTTCTACGAGAACTGTTAGGATACGAGACCTAGGACAGGACTAGCGATCAGCTAATCGCTGTCACTATGCGTCGCTCTTTGGGATCGGAAAAGTGGGAAAGGATTTTCAACAACACAAACACCCATGCCTTTGAACAGATTTATCGACTGAAAAAATCCATTCGTGTCCGGCACGCAAGCCAACAACGTTGACACTACGCCACGGACCGGACCTTACAAAATACTCGTAATTTATAAATGAAGACTCCAATTCCAAACTTTAATTACTTATTTAAAAAATATTTACAAATAATGTTTAATTATTGCGCATAACTGAGTCTTACGCGTAGATTTTATTGTCAGGTAATATTTTTTTTAAATGTTTTTGCCGTTAACTATGCTGTGCGAGAATTTATTTTGTTACTTTTGCTTTGGGTCCTGCTGAGTTCTCTTATCAATGACAAGTTTCTGATGACGAGAGACAAAATAAAATATTGAAAAGTAATCTATTTCATTGCCGACTTATGTATGCAGTTGTGACATAATCAATTAAAAACGCTTATTTATTTATCATCTATTTATATATGTTACAGTGAAACTGTATTGTCAGTGAAAATGTATTTTTCTCCAAGCTGTCATTGAAATTTAATTTTACCGCCCTATCTTCAGCCCTATGTTTGTCTGTGTTTTTCTTTGTTCTCTTTTTATGAAAGGGACTACGTGCTGATTTTGTTTCATTGAAGCAAACCAAAATTTTAGTCCTGAAAATCAATTTCAATGATCGTGACCGATGAAATCATGTTTCTCATACAAATCTATTACTTGATACATTTTCACTGAGAATGCAGTTTCACTGTAACATATACACAAATTTGAATTTATTATATACTCGAGTATTTTAAAATTATACTACTCGATACCCGAGTAGTTGAGATGTCGAGTAATTGGAGTCTCTACACCACACGCCGCCCTCGCTCTGTATTATTAGGCTCTACGCCACGGGCCATTAGGGAAATGACCGGGAAAAATCGGTCCTTTCAGAACACGGCGTGCTTTTTTTATCAATTCTGTGGTTGCAGAGGGAGGGCTTTATCGCTGTGTCAGTGAATAGTCATTGCGCCCCGGGAGTTGGCTCATTCTCTGTGATTCACAAATCGGCTTGTGGAAATCTATTCGTGTACCTATTGATCAGCTTCGAACTCGCTTTTGTAAGCCAAATGTACTTACGCTGCGTCTTCCGCACCGTCTTAGGTGGACGTTTTATGACGAAGCGGCACGTTCCGGTCATGGCGCCATAGGTAACAACTTCAACAAATTGTTGTAAGTGGCCTCGAACTGCCTGAGTCATGGCGGTAGTTATGTTTTTATTGCGGCTGGCTAGACGTCGATGGCACATAAGACCTTTAGTCCACGACGATTTAAATTAATTGTTATTTCGTCGCGGTGTAACCGCAAATATTCGCCTACGTATGACGCCCTGTTAGTTTATCTTTTTAATACGAAGCGAGGCGTTCGCGTTTTGAAAGCGACAAAGTTTAAAAATATAAAGTGTCTTACATGGGCGACGCGAAGCATTCATGGCGCCATATGTAATAACTTCAACAAATTGTCATAAGTGCCCTTGAAGTGCCTGACTCAAAGCGCGTGCGAATCGAAGCTACTTCGCTTGAAAATATCAAACGGTCCAAGCCCACCAGAGCGTAACAGTATATACAGTGGTACACCGAGATACGAGTGCTCTAGCATACGAGATATCTGAGATACGAGCTCGTCTAGCGAGCAAAGTTTCGCTTTGAAATACGAGCAACACCGGCCGGGTATCTGTGTGCGATTTGCGTATGTGTCGAAGGGGTGCATATAAATGTATTGGTGGCAAATCCGTATATATACATCTGTGATGGTATTGAATTCTACTTCGACTATCAAACACTATGGATCTACCAGGGCTGTGGAGTCGGAGCTTTTTAGCCGGAGTTGGAGTCGGAGTCGTCACAGCGATTTGGTCGGAAATGTTGAAAAGTTTTAACTTTTTATTTTTTCATTTTATATGTCAAATTTGGCTTTTAGTCGCATTGATAGGGTTGATATTTAATTGAATACACATAAATAGGAAAATTAGGGGAACAAAATGACGATATTGAACTTGTTTTGGTCGGAGTCGGAGTCGTGGTTTTGGTAAATGCTGGAGTCGGATTCGGAGTCGGACTTATTTTTTCACTGACTCCACAGCCCTGGGATCTACTATAAAAAACATACTTCACTCCATCTCTTTCGCACAACTGACAAATCCCATAAGGATGAGGATAATATAAGGATGTATACGTATCTTAACGTGTATATAAGGACCCGTAGTATATAAGGATGAGTTAATGCAGGCTTAAAACATAGTTCTGACAATGGCTTAAGCCGAAATAGCTATCGACAAATTTACCAAATAATTTCTGTAGAATTAAAATACATTGTTATTTTTCTCATCGTATATTAATACAATACGTGGAATAATTAAAGTTATTTTAAATTTTATAATACAATAAACTTCCACAAAGTTACCGCCGATTCTATCGAATTTGATAAAAGATTTCATTAATCAATATTACAATCAAGTTTGTTACATCTTCCCCATTTTATATATACTTACATATTACAACACGGTCGTCTCACGAACGTGTAAATAGAGTATCGAAAGAACGTCCAAAGCACAGTCTGATTAATTTTCCCTCACAATGCATACCCTGCGAGCATGTTCGTGATTGCATAAAAAAAACTTTCCCACAGTACTATTGTGTAGGATGGTGTACGTATTACGCTAAGAGTATATTTTCTTGTTTTTTCTTTTAGCTTGTTCGAAAAAGCTTCAAGTGCGCTCTTCGTATTCCGTCCGCGGCTTGACCTAGTGCTGCAGATCCGGTTGTTATTTAGAAACGCGAAACTGAGTGGACCAAGTAGAAATCTCGTCGCTGAGCCAAGCGCACTATTTGCTTTACATTGAATTCAAAAATAGAATAACAATTGAAATTGTGAGCGCGTATTTTTAAATCTTCAAAAATGGAATAATCTTCGCGTCTGTTTCGAAAAGCGGGAAGAAATACGTAGCGAACATTTTTCTTCGGACTTTCATATCAGGGCTGTGGATCAGGACGGCTTTCGCTCATGGCGAGCATTATCAACCGAACAACTCACTTCG
This sequence comes from Himalopsyche kuldschensis, assembly GCA_028554975.1. Taxonomy (NCBI): domain Eukaryota; kingdom Metazoa; phylum Arthropoda; class Insecta; order Trichoptera; family Rhyacophilidae; genus Himalopsyche; species Himalopsyche kuldschensis. The sequence goes on from JAHFWI010000005.1 coordinate 9,548,225, forward strand.
TGAACCCCTGATTCAATACGATACGATGAAAAATGTAGTATTTTATATCATTTTCTTTTAAATTACATTTTATTGGTAACATCGTTTCTTGAATGTATATTATATATGGTAAAAATAATAGCACATGTTTAGTATATATTTCACAATGGATTAATTTAGATCAGCACTGGTTTTGCTCGTTGCGAGCATTATCATCTGATTTCAGTTCAGTATCAGTTGATAATGTTCTGAATAATATAACTGAAATAATAATGAAACCGGTCCTGATCCAATAAGTTTTATGTGGAATAAGTAATAAAAATGTGTTATTATTTTAACACCTTAAAAGTGATCAGGGCCGTGGAGTTGGAGTCGGAGTCATGGAGTCGCCAAAAGCTTTTGAAAAGTTTCAACTTTTTCATTTATGAATATAACAAGTATGTATGTATGTATATTATGCCAAAAATTGGCAACTGGCCGGATTGGTTCGGTTGACATTTAATTTAATTCGCATGAGTAGGATACTAAAACCCGAGAGTCGTGTTTTTGGTCAATGTCGGAGTCAAGTTTTTTAACGACTCCAGAACCGTGCTTAAACTATCAATCGTAAGCACCCATAAGAAAAAGATTTATTTGGCAGTTGTATAATTTGAGTGTTGAAATTTCTTTTTAAATATTTTCAAAAGCTGATCAGTTGAAAATGCCCACGATGAGCGAAACCGGTCCTGATCTTCACAAATTAATTGTGTAACAAATATTTTTTTTTATATACATATAATGCCTTCCGATGTCAAATATTGACAGCGAACGATTTAAAAATGTAATGTATGTAATGTAATTTTTTTTTGATAAACCCCTTACGAATATTGATGTTGTTTGTTTAGATGTGTTATTAAACTTTTTTTATGTTTGTCCAATATTCTCGGCTGGACAATTGCCGCAAAAATACATATAATGTGTATTTTTCTATCAATCGAAAGATAAAATATTTTAAATTTTAATTCATTAATTAATCCAAATAATTATATTAGAAGTTCCGTTGCAGTGCTTCTACGTACACTAAAATCGCCTACTTGTATATTTAATGTAATAAATCCAAATAAGCGTCACTTCGCATCGGATGCACATCGGGCAAACCCTTCCATAATAATAACGCCCCAAAATTATTCGGCAGGAAGTACAAACGGGATGCAGGATCGTAGCCGTTTGTAAATTTTCCTTTTCTTGACGTCCCACAGGGGCTACCCAGTCAAAGGGTGATCCCTAAACGCCGAAACACTGCGGGAATTACCCTCGAAAGCCTCCTGATATATCCCTAAATAGCGATTTATAAATAACGATATACCTTCACGTTGGGAGTCCGTTTGAGAGATATTTCCGAATCAGCGGGTTTAAAAGGCATATGTAGATATTTTGTTTCATGCTATTCTACTACCCTATTAAATTTCATATGCCTAGTTGTAAATATGTTTTTTTATTTATATAAAAGGTCGATCGATGAAAATTTAAGGACTTCAGAGCAGTGGCCGAAAGCTGAATTTTTGATCAAAATCTGTTCAGTGATAATATCGTTTATGAATATGTTTTCAAATTCATAATTTTCTGTCATTTTAAAATTGCTTTTCTCTGATAGTATAACTCATAAAGCTATTGATTAAATTTTGAATTGTTTGAATTTTGTACTTTGCCATGAGTTTTGTCGCTAACATCCCGGGTTTCGCCTTTCGGAATCTTCAGGCATTTCAAGTGCATGGATGTTGAACTAAGTTTGTTTAAGTACATCGGTGCACTTGAAATGCCTGAAGATGCCGAAAGGCGAAACCCGGGTCGTTACGACAAAACTCATGGAAAAGTACAAAATTCAAATTTGATATAGAAACTCCATCAAGCATCCTCAGTGAAAATCCCTAAATAAACTTATGTTAAATCAGTAGTAAGTCCTTTTTTACATTATTACCATTTGTGGTGTCACTATTTGTGGTGACCAGACCAATCGGCACAAGTCAAGTCGGCACATGACAAGTTGGCACATAGACAATTCAGCACCTGGACAACGTGACAAACCACTCCTATTTTTATTCGATCTCCGTCAAAATACTGCACGAAGGGGGTGTTTAATGGAAGAAAACACCTTCTGGCACACTAGGGGAAGTGAATTCCTACATAATTACGTAAAATTTGCGTGCTAGATTATGAAAAGTCATGTCGTTATTACAGTCTAACATAGCCAGCCATAGTCATATTTAGCTTCCAGTACAGAATTACTATTGAGACGACCAGGGTTCCTTCTCCATCTGACTGGCGTCAGCCAGCATCCTTCCACGGCGTTCGGAGACGGAACTTAGGGATAGGATGGGAGGAAAGGTATCTCTGTATAGATTTCAATCGGTTTCTCTTGGCCAAACTCTATCCCAGAGTTGGCGAGTTTATTTTCACAATATTGATTGTCGGTTACAAAAACACAGATATACAATTGCAATTACAACTACAATTATAACAGGATCAACAGGCCTAAACGAATAAATTTACCTCCTGCCTGCCGAGGCAGGAGCGGAGACGACCGTAGAGTTTGAAAGAAGGATAACGACTGGACTCCCTTCGCGGTTATTTTTTTGACAGCCACATTTATATCCCGTGATTCTAGTATAGACAGCTCGACCAATCAACGCAACGCATTCTGGCCGGAGCTGAATTCAACCAATCACTGCGAAGCCGTCGCAATGAGTCGGTTACATGTATTTAATACAATTTGAATGCATTTATTCGCGTTATATTAATTGTTTAGGTCCTATTGTCATTGATTGAGGTGATAATAAGATGGTTCGAGAGAGTCCTGATGACCTACAATATCAGGCGGTATCAAAATTCCCCTACTTCTGATAATCAGCGACTATCTCGGACGTCTTCCTCAATCAATGGTCTCGCAAACAACAATATAATAACAAACACATACCACACAAAACAAATTGTTTTTTTTTTTTTTTTTTATACAATTCAAAAAATACAACTACTGTCTGAAGGACCGTGGTACATCAAGTTGAAAGGATACATAATATTTCAAAGCATAGTTTGAGTATAACATTACACAAGTTAGGTGACTAACTCAAAAGTTAAAACATACATCAAACCAAAAAAAAATAAAATCGTAAACCAGTTATACATCAAAGGAAACCATACATTAACGATCACGTTTCCAATTCGTGATTAAAAATCAAAGAAGTTAGATTTGAAAAAACATAAAAATATATTTTAACGTTAATTTAAGTTGGAAACATATTTGTTTTCAAAGAAATAACGGAATTTTTCTAACAGCACAGAGGTGATAGTGAAATTAAAAACATACACATTTTAACAAACAAAAAATCACACGAATAAACCAGATCGTATAAGCGACGCCACGAAGTCGTTAAAACAAACAATTGATGTGTCGCCTTGGGCTGGCGAGGTTTCGGTGAAGGTCTGTGGTGGCAAGCTAGGTCTTCTGCAGGAACTACGACCTTGACTGGACGACTGATTTCCAAATATTGGTGCTGCGGGACCACTGGTCGCCACGCACCGCAATCTCCGGTGGAGTAGGCCCGGCACCGATGGACGTAGACCACTACGTCGCGCCGTCACTACCCCAGGTTTGAAGGCGGCTGCTGGTTCCCTGGTCCTTGGCTCCGTGATGCCCGTCCTTGGGTCATCGTGGTAGGCGCGGATGATCACTGTCCCTTAGCGGGAGGATTAGTAGCCTGAGAGCCACTTCCAGGGCCTACAGTTGGGAGACCCTCGACCAAGGCTGTACGGCTTGTCTGGCCAGTGCCCTCTCCAGGTTCCCTAATCTCTCGCTGTGACTGACTATCCGTCCATACCGGTATGGTGGAGACGCCGTCTCCCCAGTCGTCTTCGTGAGGCGTACAGGTTGCTGCAGAGTCCTCTATGGCTTAATCCCATGCTATTTTGCTCCCTCACATCCTGGTACACTCCTCGTTACCTTCGTGGCTGACTACCCTCAGCATTCGGTAGCTATCACAACAATTTGTTTTTGCTGCGTGTTTGGTTGTTAACGATCGAAACACCATTGTTTTTATTATTATTTCAAAACATTATCAAGTAATGAAAAATTACGTAAAAGTTGTTATTAAACACACAAAATACTGCTATTTTCACTATCGGCTTTGCCGTGAAGCACGCGCGAAAATTCGCATTATTAAGAACAAACACATTATTATTATTAATCCTTTGACATATTCATGTCTCAGAAAACACAAATATTATTAATGGACAACTATAAAATCGTTATTAATGATTTTCCCGTGATGCATTCACGATAGTTCGCGTTTATGAACGACGCACAGATATTATTATTGTCAGCTTCGCCGTGAAGTACGCGCGAACATTCGCATTATTACGAAAGACACTTAAATTATTACACAGAATTTAAAACAAAGGGCGCCACCAGATCGAATAATCTGGACCGATTGAAATCTTTAGAGCATGAGAAAGTGGGAGTGGGCACCGAGTTGTCAAACTTCGATGGTCCCAAGTCACTGGGCGTCAATCTTGAGCAATGCACTTGACGTTGGGACCACGCTGCTCCACGTTGGATGTGCCAATTGAGACGACCAGGTTCCTTCTCCATCTGACTGGCGTCAGCCAGCATCCTTCCACGGCGTTCGGAGACGGAACTTAGGGATAGGATGGGAGGAAAGGTATCTCTGTATAGATTTCAATCGAGTTTTCTCTTGGCCAAACTCTATCCCAGAGTTGGCGAGTTTATTTTCACAATATTGATTGTCGGTTACAAAAACACAGATATACAATTGCAATTACAACTACAATTATAACAGGATCAACAGGCCTAAACGAATAAATTTACCTCCTGCCTGCCGAGGCAGGAGCGGAGACGACCGTAGAGTTTGAAAGAAGGATAACGACTGGACTCCCTTCGCGGTTATTTTTTTGACAGCCACATTTATATCCCGTGATTCTAGTATAGACAGCTCGACCAATCAACGCAACGCATTCTGGCCGGAGCTGAATTCAACCAATCACTGCGAAGCCGTCGCAATGAGTCGGTTACATGTATTTAATACAATTTGAATGCATTTATTCGCGTTATATTAATTGTTTAGGTCCTATTGTCATTGATTGAGGTGATAATAAGATGGTTCGAGAGAGTCCTGATGACCTACAATATCAGGCGGTATCACTATTAATTGATCTTAATTAATTGGCCTTTAGATAAATGCATTAGAACAATTGGAAATTAATAGATATCATCAATCCAATGACATTTTTAATGATGAAACAAACATTAATCCAACATCAATACTCTGATCATCACAGATCGCCAATGCCATTTTACTAATTTATTTTAAAGATTTGCTTTCATTTAGAAAAACCTATATCAATTTGTCACAATTCAAGCATTATTATGAAAAAGCCATCAACAATATATTATTTTTGTAGAGCTCAAATACATTTTTTCACTGTATTACAAAAAGGTAATTTTGTCAAGAAGTCTAGGTGCCGAATTGTCTATGTGTCAACCTGTCATGTGCCGACTTGACATGTGTCGACGTGCCATGTGCCGATTGGACTTGTGCCGAGTTATCACGGATTCCTATTTGTCACACAATATGTGGAATAAGATAAGCTATGTTAAATTTTAGTTTACATTTCGTTAGTTGACAAGGGCCGCGATGAGTTAAACCGGTCATAATAATTAAATAAAATTGGCAATAAAAATTGTGTTATATTTATTTAAATGTGATGCTAATGACCAAATGAATATCAACAAAAAGAAAACATCCAAATAAATAAAAACTCGCTCATAGTGGAACGTAATAATGAAATCACATATTCACGTAATTAAATTATTCTCTTGTTAATTTTTAAATAATAACGCTCCGAACAAAAAGCCGCAGTGTTGCCCGTCACGAGCGTATTTTTCCCGACTTTCGGGGGACGCGGAAAGCAAATTGATATTTGAACCGCATTTATTCCTTTTCTTCCTCGACCCCAGTCCCGCGGGGACTTACAAATGTATTTTTTTATGCGCGCAGCAACGGACGCCGGACGGAAAAGGTGTTCGGACTCGCAAATATTCCGTATCTGCGGAATTATACAGTAAAATGTATCTTTCCGTTGCAAAAAAAAAAAAAAAAACGTGAATAATACATACGTCAGGCTCGGTGTGCGAGGCGAATTTGACGTTAATGTCTCAAGTCTGGACGATATGATCGGAATGGGAAAATATTTATTTTAGTGTTGCCGTAGAATAATTTATATATTTTTTTCAGCGCTGTTCTAAAATCAAAAAATATAATTAACATATTTATTGTGGCGTCCTAATTGGCTGGCTTTGGCGTAAATAGTATTAAATTTGATTCCTCGACAAATCGACTGAAAAGATCTGCTCGCACAAGGATTCGAACCCAAGAGGTCCGTCACGGAAGCAAATGACTTTGAACACAGCAAGGCGGGCCCGGCAATCAATTTATTTAGATCAGGACCGGTTTCACTCATCGTTTTAAACTGACAAGAATGTATATTCCTCAACTACTAAGATGTATATCAGTTGAAAATACGCCATGCTGTGTTCAACGTCATTGGCTTCCGTGATGGACCTCTTGGGTTCTGGAGTCCCCGTGCGAGCAGATGTTTTTATTCGATTTATCGAGGGATCAAAATAAATACTATTTACTCCAAAGCCAGCCAATTAAGATGACACAGGTAAGATCTTTAAAATAGTTTCCACCTTGTATTGCAATATTATTTTGCATTTATGGATAATGTTCGCGATGAGCGAAATCTGTGCTGATCATGTGATATTGCTAGCATGTGAAATCGTTAAAAAAATGTCGCTGTGACAGAAGCTTAAGCATTTTTCTTCTTTTTAAATAATAAACTATAAGCTTTTATTCATTTGAGGCTATGGCCACAGCGACAATCGTAAATTTTGGCGTAGATTGTCGAGAAATGCTTCATAATCAAAGGTTGCCGCAATGGCTTCAACGATGGCGCCGTCTAAGAAGTCAAAACGCAGCGTTATAACGTAAACAATTTATATGCCGAAGCAAGCGCTGTTCAATTTCAAACTAATTTGACTTCGGCATTTACGCTGCGCTGCGTACATATGCAATAACGTAATAAAGGGCGCGTTGTTCACATACTGCACGTGCAAAATCTAGTTTTTCACCTGTTTATTACTATTTAACCTTGAAACGTGCGTCCTTTTTGCATGTTATGTTCCCATATAAGTCATGATATTTTGGTGCGATTTTCGAGGGAACGAATCAACCGCGCAAAAAATGTTTAGTTGTATAATTAGGCAAACAATTGTGCACACTTTACATGTATATGTTACAGTGTAACTGTATTCTCAGTGAAAATATATTCTTCTCCAAACTGTCATTGAAATTAAATTTGACCGCCCTATCTTCAGCCCTATGTTTTTATTTGGTTCTCTTTTTAATTACTTGCTGATTTTGTTTCATTGAAACAAACCAACATTTTAGGCCGGCAAATCATCGACTTGGGCCAATAATTTCAATGATCGTGACCAGTTAAATCATGTTGTCATTTTCACTGAGAATACAGTTTCACTGTAACATATACACTAAAAAAGAAATAATCAATTTGTTTTAAATTGAGATGAGCTTTCTGAAATTGCAGACTCTTTTCAAAAGCTTTTGTGCCACAGCTTTTAAAATTCAACATTTTTAAATAAATAACTCAAACAGCGAATTTCCGACATAAATTACACACAATATGTAACATTTCAGCTACCTTATACGATTTTTATAGAGGCATCGTAAGTTTTATTTGGTAAGGGTTGAAAGGTAAAACGTTATCGACTCAATTTATTTTGCATAACCACAACGGGGAAAATATTCAATGTGGTGAGATGGAAAGGAGGCAGAGAATGTTATTGGATTTATTTTTCATTTACATTACAATGCCGCACGTGATTTTGGCCCAAAGACAAAGCAACACAAAGGAGATTCGTTCTGCTTCAATATTACGTTTAAATAAATTACTATTAGTCAACAAATTTTTCAGTCTGACTTCGTTAACTGTACTGTGTTTTTGAACTGCTTCAATGTTTTTTTAATTCCATACGTCCATAGTTATGATGGACATTAGCAATACTTATTAAGTTTGTATTTCTTCACTTGGCCCAACCATTAATTAATTCATGTTTAAAACTCAACCACGTTGACTTAAGGGGGTATTCTGGTCTAGAGTCTATAGCAGTGGTTCTCACGTGAAATTTGGCTGTGGCCGCATCAGAAATATCAACGATCCTACGGAAATATCTGGTGGCCGCACCAAATTTTTGCTTTGAGTCCTTTTTACCAAAAATACCTAAACATGTGTTGAGTTTTTGCTAACTATCAATTCTTGATGCACAATGAAATGCATACAAAATATTTATTTTCAGTGTCTATGTTGTCAAATAAACTTGTAAAATCCCATTTTTATTCAATATTAACTAAGAATCTGTTGGTGGCAGCAGCAAAATCCTCTGGTGGCCGCACATGAGAACCACTGGTCTAGAAGCTCAAATTTGAGGTGTTAGATAAAAAAAAAACTAATAACAATTATAGCGTCCATTTCTTTGCCAGATATTTATTGATATTTTTAAAATATACAAAAAAAATCAAACCAAAAACGTTACAGGCTGTTAAAGTGTGGGGTCTCAGAAAAATGGCGTGCCCTGGTTGCCATCATCCCAACTTTTCTTGTCACATGAAATATAAAAAAAGTATATTCTTAATCAGTAAAGATGTCATTTTGTAATATATTTCCTGACGTAACCCGAATCCACGCGTAAGTCACAGTCAAACGCAACGGTTAAACATTATTTATACTTCTTTAAAATAAGTAAATAAAAATTGTAAAAAATCTTCATTTATAAATTACCGAGTATCGAGTATTTGAAAAATGCTAGTCGTGAAAAACTTTTGTAAAGTTTGAAATTTTTATTTATGCATATAGCATGTAAAATTTGGCTATTCGGTAGATTGGTTGGTTAATATTTTATGATTTTTTTTATTCGTGTTTTTAGTCAATGCTAGAATCGGATTCGGCGTCAATTTTTTCGATATGCAATTTTAGAATGGAAACGAAGTTATGCTTAAATTTAAAAAAATATTATATTTCTGTGAAGCAGTATAATAAGATGTCATATTTTTCTCACAGCGACTTAACAGATAATGCGATTTGCCATGTCAAAGTACATTAAGCGTCTAACTTAGTATTGTAAACTTTTGCTGTACAAAGTCGTAAGTATGTTTTTTCACATAATTTTCCGATAAGATACAGATCTCCCCTAGCGCATTAACATAATTTTGGTTTTTGATGGATCCTTCTTATCGCCCCGATCCGAGGGAGATAGAGCACCCTTTCGCTCTCGACTTAGAAGTTTTGGAATATACAGTGTGACTGCAACTTGACTGAACTCTTTCGCGTTATCGAATATTTGTTTTTGTGACCAACCTGCTACCAGTGCTTAGTATATTGAATCATAATGAATCAAATGGATCAGTTGTCAATACTCTCTATGAGAAAAACCGGTCCCGATCTTCATCAGAATACATGTTGAAATAGTAACATCCTAAAAGTGAACAATATATTCTATCAAATTTGAATCACTTCAGAATATTGTACTTTGCAATAAAAATAATAATACATTTTTAGTACTTTTTCCACGTGAGATTTATTTCATCAGAACCGGTTTCGCTCATGGCGAGCATTATCAACTGATAAGGAATACAATAAAACAGTGGTATTTATGCAAAAGTTAAGTATGAAAACAAGGTATGACAAACAATTGGTAAAACAACTAAGCAAATAAATTATAGCAAATTACATGGTTGACAGACATGTAGATTTATTTATTTTTATTAAATGCACTTAATTTTGGGCTTTTACTTTGTTAATGTTAATTCATACTTAATTGATTTGTGATGTGTTAGTTTTGCATTGCTAAGAGGTCTTGAACATTTTATTTTTAGTCTATTTTTCTTGTAATTTGCTTTAATTTATTTGCTTAGTTGTTTTACCAATTGTTTGTCATACCTTGTTTTCATACTTAACTTTTGCATAAATACCACTGTTTTATTGTATGTTTTATCAGTTGATAATGCTCGCCATGAGCGAAACCGGTCCTGATGAAATAAATCTCATGTAGAAAAAGTACTAAAAATGTGTTATTATTTTTATTATAATGCCTTTCCACCAAGTATTGACAGTGAACACCTTATAAGTGATTGTACTTTGCCATGATAGTTTTGCTAAAGACCCTGGTTTCGTCTTTCGACATCTTCAGGCTTTGAATGAAGCGTCAGTTCAAGTTCATCCGAGCACTCCATGCAATAGAGGACAATATATTCTATCTGCTGACATTACTAACTCAAAGCAGTAAGCTTTCTGCTGAAAGTTTTTTATTTACAAATAATAATAATTTGTTTGATTTGCATAATTATAAAGAAGTCACTGTGAAGATTGTGGCCCGGCAAGATTTCTCAAAACCAAAATCTGGACATGAGAAAAAATATGTCATTTCGACATTCAACACATTCCTATTTCACACAAATTCCACATCGGCGTATCCGAGAACAAAATGAGAATTCCACCATTCTTGGGAATGTTAAATTGAATGTTCCTGATATTTTTTTTGAGGAATCGTGAACATGAGTGTGTTGTTCTTTCCAAGGAGTAGAACCAGTATATCAATGGGGATGCCACTGAGAAGAGCCTTAATAATTTTAACCGGCATTGCTTCGGATGTCGACATATTTCATACTGACGTGAGTGAGTTCAGACGAATACTATTTTTTGTGAATAAAGTTGATTTTCTCGGAACTCACTCGGTTGACTTCTTTGAAAATTTCTAATTTGATTGATTTTTTAATTTTTTCTCTCTGTTCTCATGACTACAATTTGTGATTTTTATTATGTATATATAGATCTGTATGTATTTATAAATAAATGTATTTAAATTTGTCAAATGCATGGCGCATTGGCGTCAGATGTAATCCAATGTTTTTTTTTTTTTTGAACAAATAAATAATTAAAAAATAACAACTACATATATCAATCTGCACTTGGAGCAGTTATTTCACGAACACCCTGTATATGGTGATGATAAACGGTGGATCTTACGACCTGCAAAAACCCAACCATAAATAATTCATTAATGCCCCTACCCCTTCCCCAGCGCCACTATGGAAAACTCTCGAATCCCAGATTCAACTTTTTAACAGAGGAAACCGCAGGCTTTCGCTGAAAATGCAAATAATATTTTAGACAACCAAAAACATAATATTACAACATTCACGGCTATTTATGCCAACTTTAGGTCAAACCGTTATTATATATAATAGCGAAGTCTATCATTTAAGTTATAATATGTTTTAACCTTTCATGTGCCCTTGATGAGACACGTCTGCCTTAGGATACGGCCATAGTGAAAAGCGTTAACTTCTTGCGTGGCGTATCGTCACTTGCTTTATTATCAAAGGTTACCGCAGTGACTTTAACGATGGTGCCGTCTGAGAAGCCGAAGCACCGCGTAAATGCCGAAGTCAAATCAGTTTGAAATTTAACAGCGCTCCCTTCGGCGTACAAATTGTTTACGTTATGTTACTATACGTTTCAAGTTCTCAGGCGGCGCCATCGTCAAATTCATTGCGGCAACCTTTGATTATAAAGCAGGTCTCGCTACGCTACGCTAAAATTAGGCATACCACTTTCACAAGCTCGTGACTTAGGTTTCTAATCCCGGGAACTCGGATCTCAAAATCCTGGAGACTCGAAGATTTTCATAACCTTATCTATCACCCCAAGTAGCTTACAACTCAAAGGGTTAGCGAAAGTCATCTTTGTGCCGAAATGTTCGTAAAGATGATGAGTTATGTGTCGCGAATCGCATTATTGACGAGAGCATCGAATATAAACAATCACTATATTGAAATGATTTCAGAGGATGAAAAATATCAAGTAACCAAAACTGTCATTATTGGTGATAAATAATGTGTTAATGAGTGCCAAATACATACAATTCTAAAATTGATCCCAACATCCTGGATAATAATGGATTTGTCATCAATAAAAATGTTATTTATTTCCATTAATGTGGGCTCATTTTAGCAATGTGAAATTTAAAAAAAAAATGTTCCTATTTTTAATTTCAATTCGTTATCAGATCATATTCGAACAAGACCGATACTCTCGTTCATAATATTTCAATAAAATATTTTCGTTCTTCATTAATGGATAAACAACCGAAATATTTTATTCATAATAAGATAGTGACATCAATTATTCCGCATTATTTTTAATGAAAAATTTAAATGTCCAAATCCCGGATCGACGAATTGCAATCCCGAAATCCCAGGATTGGAAACCCTAGTCTCGGCTTATCGATAGATTGTCATTTTGTAAAGGAAATCTTTACGCTCTAGTCCTCAACTTCGTGAAACTTTTAAAAGAAATATTTTTTCTTCATCAAAATTGAAATAAAAGAATTCTATAATTCTCGGCTGACACGTTTTCCATTGATACGTGCGGCAAAAATGTTCAAGTGAATCAAAATGACATTAACACGTATACATATGAATATAAAAATATTATTAGCACGTTTTAGAATTGAATGCAGCCCGACTACCGTAATAATCGAGAGCTTACAAAATATGTTTTTGTGGGATCGCAAAATAATTTAGCAGTCGATAGATATATTCAAATCAGTGACGAATATTAATCCATCACCGTTTCTCAGACCATTACAGTAGGTTTATAAAGGGTCTGTTTATAAGAACGCTTAGTTTTGAAATGTAAATAAAACAAGTTGTTTGTGAGATTTCGACTTAATTTTAATTTCATTTGTAAGTATATTTTACGGCATTAAATATGGAATATAGCATCAAATGTCTGCCAATATCCATTCATTATAAAATGGGCCATGTCGCTAAAGTTGACTTTTTTGACAAATTTGGGTAAACTTCCAACTGCTCCAGAACCCAATCAGGCGTTGTCTGTGGTCGTTTACCTGAAGTTCCTTGGTTAGTTGGATTTTATACGGGTGCAGACATAAGGCCCGATTCAAAATTCGCCAAGTTGAAGTCGCAGAAAAGCCAAGTTCTTGAGAACAACGAGAAATAAGCTGCCTTGGGTTTTCCTGTACACTTTCACACACAGCAGCAATGTTTTCACCAGATATTGCATTTTGATGACGTACAGGTAGGTGTTGGCCGATTATTTACCAAACTGGTTGACTCGAATTTGGCCACTAAACAATGAATAATCTACTCAGCAGGACAAAGTAAACATATTTTGAGCGTCCCTATTGAAATACCCTTTACAATTTTACCTAAATCAACTTAATTTACGCTAGTATAAAATTGTAAATAACTTTGATTATTCCACGTTCTGTGCTTCTAATTGTGACACGTGTTTCGCCTCTTTCAGAGGTATCTTCGGACTTACTGTCGCAAATTTGTGCAATAATCAAAGTTATTTCAAATCAAAATGAACATTCACAAAGTTACCGCCCAATTTACCGAGAGTATTTATTTATTCTCATTACCACTCTATACACTCAGATTTTTTATCATTTATTTAAGAAATACATAAAATTAATTTGTAACATTTAATACTATATTTTTCAATTTAAAATAAGGATGTTAGAATAGATGATTATTGCATTTCCGTTCTACGCTGGTATTTAATTTAGATAAGATGGTGTATGTATGTTTAAACATTTTGTGTAGAGCTTGAACAATTTCTTTTTCACCGTGTAATAATGGAGTTCTACCAATAAATACCTCAACTCAATAGAAAGAAAGGGCAATAATTTAATTTATTTATTTCTTTCATGCTTTTTTTGGATCCGTGTTAAAATCAAGCTCTACCACGCAAATGTCGATTGAATAAATAAACAGTGAATCTGTTTCCCTGGCAGGTAAATAATTATGATTACATTACCTGGCAGGTAAATGAGTTGATATCAATTACTTCCAATTAAACTTTATCATATTTTTTTCCCCAAAAGGCCGCAAATATTATTACATCTAATTATTTTCAACCGTAAAAATTTCGTTTTAATTTCTTTGTGATACTTAAAAATACTTGTGCTGTGTTTGAAAAATGTCAAATGTTTTATGATTATTTTAGAAATAGAAAAAAATTAAGCCAGACTTTATTTAGTGAAAAAAAACATTTCGAAATTAGTCGACAAGAATAAAGAAAAATTCTATATTTAAATCATAAAGCTGTTTGTGAGAGGTTAGCAAATATGAAATATAAGGAACGAGTTTTTCCCGTGAGAAATGACTGAAATTCAATTAATTTCGCAGTTGTTTTTTAATTGTACGACAATTATTTTTGTATCGTACATAATCGATATAGTGTTAAATACGTAAGTGAATGAAGGATATTTTTGTTTAGATGTTTTGCTATCAATTAAAAAAATAAGTAATTCAATTTTTCATCATTGTTCTGTTTTAACGATGAAATGCTTGGAGGAGCCAAAGGGCGAATCCCGGGTCGATACCAACGAAACTTCTGTAAAAATAAAAAATTGAAATATTTCCTAAGTGATATTGAAATACCGTCAAGCAACTTCAGTCGAAATTGAGTCGATTTCGACTGAGGGTGCTTGATTGAATTTCAATATGAAATTTGAACTGTTTGAATTTTCTACTTTTCCATGAGTTTTGTCGCTAACGACCCGGGTTTCGCCTTCCGGCATCTTCAGGCATTTCAAGTGCACCGATGTACTTGAACCGACGCGCAGTAAACAGTTTGTATGGTTTAGATACAAAAATTGAAGTAGATCACTAAGTTAAATTGCTATTAAAATGTAAAGTTTGTTAAAGAAATTGCTCGTTTAAAATTGGCAAACTGTTAAATGGCATTTTTTCTGTTAGCTTAATACGCTTATATAATTCATTTTATGATTTTATTGTGACTTACTTTCATAATAAATTACACGTAGACCGTTTTAATATAGAAAATACGTTACTAAAATTGAACTCGAAGTTTTTTATACGACCGGATGAGAAAGAGATAAGAAAAAGATGGATCCGTCTGAAATTTCACGTGCGCCATTTTTTAATTATACCGCCAAGCGATCCGGCCCATAAATCCGGCGGGGAAACCCCCGAGAAGATACGTAGCTCAAATAAAAAAGGTTCACCTCATATATTTGTCATGTATAACTCGGTAATGCCAGTTTTTACCACCGCCGGGGTCCGCAGTTGATGCCGGTCGTCCATTTTTAAACGTGTCCATTTCGAGATTCCACCCGTGGCACGTGCGCGCCGGCCATCCATACTGATAAACACAATCTTGGAATCCGACCAGACAACCTTGGCTTTCATTCTGACAGCCGAGCGAAATAAGCAACTCGATTGTTCTGAGGCGTATCGGTTGATTTTTTTTGTGCCTATTCCGTTTCGTGAATTTTCCATTTCAACTCCTGGGAAAAGGTTCATTTTATGTTATTATGATTTGTTTTAGAGTCGAAAACTATAGCGCAGAGTTTCTCAAACAATGTTCCGCGACAATTTGGAAAGGTTTTAAAATTAATTGGTACAAATCTATCAAAAAAAAAAACAACATTCCAACATGTGAAATTTTCAAATTGTATTATAAAACATAGTATGTATGAGCATTTATCCGATAAATATTAGTTAATTGTTGAAATTTAATTTGACTTTAACGTGTATTTTATTCTATATATATATTTATGTATCATTTCTATCTGTAATAATTTACTATTTTTTTAAAGCATGCACAACCATTTTTGTTTTGTAAATTTTCTGATTGTTTGGGGGCTGCATGGGTGAAGTGATTAATTCTTATTGTTATTTCACTAATTTGATAATTTAATTATTTTATATTGTCCTTGCATTTTCCGTGAAAAATTATGAAAAAAAGGTGATCGATTTTAGTCAAATCGGGCCACAGGTTGAGAATCACTGGTTTAAAGATCTATTATTGCGCGCTAATTTCAGCGCGCTAACGTTGCTGCACCAGTTTTAATAGCTTAACTGCTTAACGGAACTGGACAGTCAATTATGTAAGCGTTAAAAAAACGATTCGATTCGTTTCTGAAAATCGTGCATTACCACTTTTTCTGTGCAAGTCCACGAGATAGCGGTCTTCGCAAGAAAACGACGCATGTAAAATCCTATTTACATACCACGTCGTCCTGCTAAACCGTTCGTCGCTTTTTGCCTTCGCAGGTTTGAGGATTCATTTATTTTTTCGGCTCAACGCCTCCCTTGCCTTATTGAAAGTCTAAAAAATATTTTCCGTAAGGTTATGTGTTATATTACACACGACGTCGCCGCACAAAAGCCTTAACGCAAACTAGCTTAATGTGCGAAACCGAACTTTTCATTTCTTCAAATGAAAAATGAAAATTCGTTATTCGAATATGTGGTCCCTTTAAGCCAGGCATGGTCAACTTTTCTTAGGTCTGGGACCAAATTATCATTATATCTCTGAGTCCAGGGCCGGACCCATTGGCGGATCTAAAGGGGAGGGGAGAGGGCATGGGGTCCATGCTCCCCCCCATTATATATTTTGATATGTATAAAATGAACGACATAATATTATATACTGATTACAAAATTTTGAGTGGCCGAGTGTGGGAGTATGATTTGCCTTGTACTTGAATTACGAGACTATCAATATTGGCGTTGATATTGCTTAACCTTCTGTATAATCGCATAGAATTTAGAGATCATGTGTTACCCTTGTTCGAGTTTTGATTTAGTGTGTTTCATCTTCGAAAAATACAAATGATTTTTATTGCAAATGCGAATAAATTTATATATTTTTTTTCCACCAAATATAATGTATAAAAATCCGTCAAAGCAATGTTGTAAAATTGTGGTTTTAGCACTAAATAGCCTTGAAACTCAATTAGTTCCATCTGTAAATTTGCTGGCACATTATTTTCATTTTCACCCACTGGACGAGCAAATATAGCGAATGTAAAGTATTTGTTTTGGAAGTCAGCAAACCTCTATCAAATTTCTCTATATGTGCCTTCAGTTCAAATCCATAATAATTATATGTGATGTTTGAATGAGTTGATAGACTAGGAAAATGGTTTTAAAAAAATTGTATCCCTTAATTTCCTTCTCTATTACTATGCCGAGATGAATCAAGGCCGGATATAATAGCTCGGCGGGCCGGTGTTTGCCCATGTATGCTTTAAGCTGTCGATTCTTAGTCTAAAGGAATTATATTTAAATAAATAAAACACACATTTGAATCGTTTAGATTGTGTGATTTTCCAATAGTTTTATTAGTTGTATGGAGAAAAAGTCGGTTTACGGACGATAGTTTAACGTGACAACGTCATAAGAAAACATTGATGAAATGATTGCATACTTTTATGAATAAAATGGAATCATTTTTATTGAATTATCATTATTTTGTGTGACTTTAGGCGGTTCTGCGAAAGAAATCGTTGATAATTTATTGTTTATTTAAAGTATATTTGTTATACGTTAATCAGATTTATAATATGCAAAAATTAATTACCTTTACTGCCGCAATTGTTGTTGTAATATAAACAATGAAAACCACATTAACATTTCACTTCACTTTATAAACAGTTGTAAACAGATCACGTGTAGGTACTGTAGGTGTATAAGGTCCCTGTGGTCTAGTGGCAAGAGCTTTGTCCTAGCGATCTGGAGACCCGGGTTCAATTCCCGGCAAGGTCAGATTTTTTCAATTGAAAAAAAGAGAACTTGGGCTGGGTGTATGTTATTTATCGTTGATTTTGTGCACAACTGATTTATTACTTATCATCGAGTTAATCTCGTATGACTTTCACAATTTAGAATATTTGGCGCATTGGCGTAAGCTGTAATGCCAAATATTTTTTTCATTTAAAAAATTAAAAAAAAAATAAAATAATAATAATAAGTTGTGTGCTGCCGCTGTCTCTTTTCTACTCAGACGCATCGACCAATCGAGTGGAAGAGAGATAGATGCGGCACAATCCGAACGGTAGGCCGATCGTGCCTCTCTATCGCTTATCCGCGCTCTCGCTCGCACGCTTGCCTTCGGCGTAACGCGACAAACGGGACAATGAGTCATGCTTTTTCGTGCGTGCAGCGGGCGTTCATCGATTTATAAGACGTTGTCACGTCAAAAACATGCATTACAGCTGAAGCCAATGCGCCATGCATTTGACAAATATAATAAAGTAGCACATAATATATTGTCGATTACCGCACACTATCTCTTATGTAGACAATGACACATTAGGAGATGATCGATAAAACTGATTTAACAATTCAAGATGTGAGTTTCTATTTTTTGATCATTTTTATTCATTCGATTGATTTTTTTTTTGAATCGTTTGAATTTTGTACTTTCACATGAGCTTTGTCGCTAACGACGCGGGTTTCACCTTTCGGCATCTTAAGGTATTCCAAGTGTACAGATTTACTTGGACTGACGCGTAGTAAACAGTTTGAATCGTGTATACCTATACAAAATAAAAGTAGATCACTAAGTTAAATTGCCATTAACGTTATCTATATGAATTAGCAAAAATTTGATGTAAATGAGTTTCAATGAATTAAGTGGGTTTGTTTATAATTATCGGGATTTTTGACTGTGGAATCGCAAATACTAATTACCACATAAATCTGGTAATAAGCACCAGTATTTGATATTGAAATTCCAGTCGAAATTCTTAATTAGAATTTATATAAAATTTTCATTAAAACTGACTATTTTTCCTTAAATCTTGGACAAATGATTTATTGTGAATATAAAGCCAAAAACGTTACATAAGAGATAGTATGCAAGAAACGATGATAAAAAAAGATAATTAGAATAAAAAATGGTATAAAGACATGACATAAATTATTCATAAAAAAAATATATCACAAAGTAATCTACTGAAATTTGCGAAGAGGCCCATAATTCAGTGAATATAAAAATCATCATCTTCCATGATTAAAATATTACGACTTCCAAAAATTTACATCAATAATAAAGCATTCCCTAAAACGCCAATCATAAATGTTCCCCGAATGAAAATTTCACAGCGCAATAAATGTATTATTTATTCATAAAAAAATACAGCGAAGCATTTCCCTCCACCGGTAAATGGAGTAATCACTGTTTACGTTTTCGTCTTCTTCACCACGCTCCAGTAGCGGGCGGTGACTGGAGTATAAAGGAGTGCATATAAATACTTATTTATGAAAAAATACATTCTCCGATTATTGGACTATGAAAATATATCGATAACACGGATATATGAAACAATGCTATGCGAAACAATTTTTCGTTTCATGAACAATAATATCTTCTTCATACACGTCGGTCCGTCAGGCTCTAGCAAAGCACAGACCCATTCTGAACCATAGAAGATATATTTGGCAACCAGCAGGCAAGCATATGGCAACATTCGTTGGCTGGGGCTCGTTGTTTGGGGTCCAGAGGACTAAACTTCATAAGAAAAAAATACTACCGTGACGAAACAAAATCATTTTTTCTTCCTAATGTTTCTTTAAGGGGTATTTTGCAAAACTCTGCCCCCGTATGCGTATTGTTATTATTATTAGGAGACGCTCGCTCCAGCTTGACATGTGTGAAAGATCGTTTCATGGGACATACAATAAAGGAATTTAGAATTTATTTTAATTAATAATTATTGATTTTTTTGTTTTTTTGGTTTTTTTTTACTACCTTTACTTTACTGCTGAAAATATATGTGGAGTCCGCTAGGCGTGCTCCTAGTTTCCTGGCTATTTTTATTGCTAGGGTGGATACAGACTAAGTCTTTGTTTCCCTTTCCCGCATGTAAGTTAGCTAAGTATTGACTTACTAAAAGATTTGCTGAGGGCTTAGTGTGGGAAAACACTTAAGAAAAACCCCTTACGAGAATGATTGTTTTGGAATCATTAAAAAAGTTCAATTTTTACCAGGAATTGCTCGTAATTTTTACGTAAGCTTGAGGAGTTTACTTGATGTTATAATAGACATGCCCAGTCCCTAACTGAATCCACGAGCTCGTAGCTTAAGATGTATCTCGTAGGGCATTAATTTGGAATCTGGCAGGGTGCTGCCTTCTTCCACGCTTGCCTCTACTGTTGAAGAAATTGCTGTAGGTATTTTGAAATTTCTTATATACAATTCATTGTCCATACAAGCATGTAAGTAAGAGTGCAATGCACAACTGAACTGAAGCAAGAGCCGTCCCTGTCCCGCTCTGATAATTTTCCCGAGCCCCCGTTTTCGTTACGCGTTATGACCTTTGCGTGATTTTCCCGCGAGCCGCAGTTATCTCGTGATTTTTGGCAATTTTCACGCCTCATTTACTCCGCTGATTCTTTGATTTTCCAACACGAGTTTATTATTTGATAAAAAAAGAATACTACCAGCTTTATTTCGCACAAAGCTTTATTCATTATGTTAAAAAGTAATCGAATTAAATAATAAATATAACATTTACTTCTTTTAAGGATTGTGATGCTTGTAAAATATTATATATTACTTGCAGAAAGATCAGTGGTACTTTTTTTAGCAAGCTACGTTATATAGGATCACAGGGGACTTTTTATTAAACAAAACAAGGTTTTAATAAAAAAAAGATTGTAATTTTTTTTACATTAAATTTATTAGATCACGACCCTTTTCGCTCCTAGCGATCATTACCAACTGATCAGAAAAACAAAGATACAACGATATTAAAAACAAATTGATGTAAGACTTGGTTTAACAACTAAAGAGCAAAGTTTAAAAAAAATAGACTATAATTAAAATGTTGAAGACCTCTTAGCAATACAAGCTACTACATCATTATGATTATTAACAATTTAAAAAGTAAGTGCCTTTAAAAAATTAAGATTTGGAATAAATAAATATGTCGTTGCAATGTTATTCAATTGAAATTTGTTATTAAAGCAAATTTTTTCTATTTTTTTAAACACACATAAACAGTCAACCTTCCTGTAGTACCCTGTGCTATAATACGGTTCTCTATAGCGTGTGCTGCAGTCTTTTAGGAAAATTATATATATAATATTATTCTTATATTTTTATTATTCGTTAATACGTAATTGTATTCATAAATATGTGCATTTGAAGAATATTTATAAGAAACGGTCTTTTTTACCAGGGCTGTGAAATCGTAGTCGGAGTCGGAGTCGTGAAAAGCTTTTTAACTTTTTATTTATGCATAAAACATGTAAAATTTGGCTACTGGCTGGATTGGTTAGTTGATATTTTGATGTTTCAACAAAAATAAGAAAGATAGGAAAAAAACGTGTCAAATAAAACATTTTTTAGTCCAAGTCGGAGTCGTGCTTCTTTCTAACGATTCCACAGCCGTGCTTTCTACTCTTGATAAATCTTATATATAAAACCGAAACGGCGTATGTATGTATGTCTGTAATTCCCTTTTGCATTGTTGGTCATTAAGTTGCCATAAAAACGAATATGAATGAAAATATGTTTGAATTTTTATCGGCGAAAACATTTTGTCAAAATGTAATAAATTATTTTTCTATTGAACTTTTCCCGGCTTATATTATTAATAATAATGTTTATTATTTACGTAAAGGTATTATTTGACATTTCTTTGACAGCAAATTAGATTTTTTCCTTGAATTTGGAGATTTTAATGGGCGAGAATGGGACTGTCATCAAATTAAATAAAGTTTGTGATTTTATTTTCACTCTATTTTGGATGTTAGATTTTGTGATATAATTATGTCAAATGATATAACATTGAATATTTATTGGTCGCTTAGTCCGAGCGACGCCGGGTAGCAATACTAGTTAAGCTATAAAAATACTGTAGGTTGACTGTGTATTCAAAAATATTTATGGATTGAATATTAAAAGATATTTGACCCTTATAAACGTGAAAATTGGACGCATGGATTTTGGACTTGATGCAAGTAGGAAACTGTAAGTAATTGCTTTGGATGATAAATTAAAAAAGTAACAATTGAAACGTCAAATTAGTGTTACATAGAATTTTGTTCATTCAAGAGGTAATGAAATAAAAATAAATTCTTACTGGACCGGTAATTTTTTTTTTGCGAACCGGTACCGGTCCATGATTCAGTGGTTGAAGAACACTGCCCTGGCATATAGACACCGCATAAAACAAAGTTCTATGTAAATTTGATATCATATAATAATATAAAGACTATTTTCATCAAGGAAACAACTGTGGCACATCCACAGACAGGAAGCAACCGGTGCTAAATCATTTTTTAGCATTTGTGCTCAGATTTGGGTCGCCTACGAATAGGGAATATGCAGAGGTGGATTAAGAGGTTTAAAAATGAGTTTTTTTTTAATTTGATTACCGACAAACTTTTAAATAGGTTTAAATTATTAATGCTTCGTCAGGGTGATCTATGTTGTACCCGCAACAACTCATTATGGCATATGACCTTAGAAAAATTGCATCGTTTGTTTAACGCAGCGGTCATCAAACTACGGATCCGACCAGAAAAAGATTTGCATCGAGTTCTCCGAAAATTCCTCATTTTTGGATATAAATAATTAATTTCTTAAGCAAACTTAAGCAAACTTTGCGATAGTAAGTCTGAAGATGCCTCTGAAAGAGGCGAAACACGTGTCACAGTTAGTTACACAATACGTGGAATAATCAAAGTTATTTTAAATTTTATATTAAAATGAACTTCCACAAAGTTACCGCCGAAACCATCGAAAAAATTAATTTCTCTTTCAAGATTTGGTTTTTAGTTTATGAAAACTTTGTATTTTAATTCATCATTTGGGATAAGATAAGATGAACTTTTTGACACAATTTCAATGAAATTAGGTATACAATGTATTGATTGAGGCGATCAGATTTTAGTTTCCTTAAAAATTTTTTGGTGATACTTGCTTATTGAAACTATAAGAATATAGTGAAAACCTCAATTAATATTTTGACTGGATTCCGATAGTAATATTTTTGTCAACGGCCCAAGCTTAAAAAGAATCAATCCTGCCCGATTCTCTAAAAGTTTACTGACGTCTGGTCTAACGTGTTGACTATCGATATTACATTGATTATAATACAAAATATGTCAACTGTAAGTTACTTGATCTTGTCCAGTATTAGCGAGTGTAAAGTGAACCGTATATATACGCGCATTTTCTATGGCTGACACTGCTCACGGAATTGTAGACAGTATTTATACGTTTCTGGCATACAAAAGTTACAAAAGAATGCGGCGAGAGAGCGATTAGCTAACTGCTATGACTGTCAAAACTTCTCTAGTATTAAACTAAATTAGAAGTACACAAAAAAGTGTTTTGGACGATAAAAGTTCCAAATACGCCTCTGAGTTCCTACCCTTATAATATTATATATCAGACGAGCGTTTGATATAGTTTCTCTATTATTCTGTATGTTAACTATCACCAGTAACTAGACACTTCATATCCTGGGAACAACCCTTTGGTTATATCATTATTAAGCATTCAAAACTTTACATTGAGAATTACAACATTGCATCCTCGAAACAGCATGCGATAGTTTAAAGCAGGGCTGTGAGTAGAGACTTCAATTACACAACATCTCAACTACTCGAGTAAAAATGGATACTCGATTTGGATTCTCTACTGTGGAGTCGTTAAAATAAAACATGACTCCGACTCCAACATTGACCAAAAAGACGACTACGACTCCGACTCCACAGCTCTGGTAAAGTCATAAAGATAGTCGTCGTCTTACGACAATTCGCACTTTCGATCGAAAAAGAAATGCATTTTTTTAACCTATACCTGTATATTATTGTTTGAGTAGGCATTTACTTGGTGGAACTCCATTATAATACGGAAAGAAAAATAACAATGTATTTTAATTCTACATAAATTATTTTATACATCTGTTGATAGCTATGTCGGCTTACGCCTTCGGCAGAACTAAGTTTTGACGAAGGCGTAAGCCGAAATAGCTATGAACCAATATATAAAATAATTTATGTAGAATTAAAATACATTGTTATTTTTCTTTCCGTATTTTACCTGTATAATTATGAAGGCAGTTCAAGTACATTCGTGCACTAGGAATGCCTGAACCATAAAAATACAGCGATATTTATGCAATCTACATATATCTATTCGTGTTTATACATACTTTTGTATACATATCACTGTATGTTTGTATTTATTATCAGCTGATAGTGCTCGATATGAGCGAAACCGGTCCTGATCTCATAAATTAAATGTAAAAAAAAAATATTATTTTTAGTAAATTTTTTTCAGAAGTCCGATAATAATAAGATAAAATAGAAACCAGACCTGGGCATTGTAAAATTTGTGGAATTAGTAAACATTTGTAATAGTTTTGTTTTATACGTCTAAATATGTAATAATTATCAATTCAAAATATTCATGTGGACTGTTTATTTTAAGTTCAAAGCGTATAAACTGCCAAGCTCCGTGGCCGAGTTGTAGAAGTACACGACGTTCAATACATTTAAACGTTTTTGAATCAACAGAGATGAAGAAAATTCAATACAAATAATAAAAAGAAAAATATTGCAGGACTGCTTACATTTTCTTGATTGTCAAACGCATTTTATTTTACCAATATTAAGTGGAGCCTTTAAAGCGACTTGAATGGAGGTATAAGAATATTTCGTTTCAAAAAAGTACCCCTATTTTGTTAGGGATGAAAATATGAAAATATAATTCTTCATGCCTCTCGTTGTTTTTTGAACTTTTCCATAGACAACGTGGAATGGTTTTTATATGACAATTTATTTTTGGTGACGATGCAAACATAGATTTCGATCTATGCTCTCAGGGCATTGTCGAAAACTGTAGTGGTTCTTAAACTTTTAACTCACGGAAGAATTGAATGTTTTAAAACAACAAATTTTACTTTTTCAATCCATGTCAACTCGCAATGTGGAGCATACTGCCCCTTCTTATGGAGGTATCTAAACATATATTCTTTCACTTTTAAGGTGTTCACTGTCAATACTTGGTGGATTAGCATTATAAAAAATAATAAAACATTTTTAGTACTTTTTACAGCTGTACTTTTTGTTAATTATTATTCATACTAATAGCTTGCATTGCTAAGTGACCTTTAACATTTTAATTATAATCTATTATTCTTACATTTTGCTTCAATTTATTTGCTTAGTTATAATACCAATTGTTTGTCACACCTTGTTATTATTACTTAAGCCTTGTATAAATATCACAGTTTTGTTGTAAATATTTCTTATCAGTTGAAAATGCTCGCTATGAGCGAAACCGGTCCTGATCCAATATTTTCTTGTGGAAAAAGTACTAAAAATGTTTTATTATTTTTAAATATATTCTTTCTTCAAGAATTCATTGTTACTCAGTCTCTGAGCGTTTCATTAGTGCCAATAGAAATAGAAATAAAAGGCTATGAAAGTAGTAGTCGTTAGCTAGTCGCTCTTGCTACGCCCCGTTTATAAAGATTTAATAGGGTGGGAATGAACACCCATGTTTACGAATAGAAAAAAATGCTTCTCGCACTGCGACACGAACTCGTGAGGTGCGTTCCGTAGCCAGCGAAGTTAGTCACCGCACCAAGACCTGACAAATATACCCGACGAATTTAATGTAACGCTTTAAAAATTCAGCACATTTCTTCAAAGATTTATACTGAAGAAAGACTTGAAAAGTTTACACGTCATTGTATTGTAGTTGTAAATTGTCATTGTCAGTGTTATTCCCCTTTGAGTAACTATATTTAATTAATAAATTAAACACTTGAAATCAATCAATTCGATAATAATAGGTCAGATAAAACGCCATATTTATTTTAGATATCCCTATGCTATTATCTGGTAATTAGAATCTGTGATACTACATTCAAAAATCCCGATAATTATAAATAAACCCACTTAATTCATTGAAATTCAATTGTTTGCTATTTCATATATTAATAGCAATTTAACTTAGTGATCTACTTTATTTTTTGTATATAAACGATACAAACTGTTTACTACGCACCACTTCAAATAAATTCGTGCAGCTGAAATGCTTGAAGATGCCTAAAGGCGAAACCCGGGTCGTTAGCGACAAAACTCATTGAAATGTACAAAATTCATACGATTCAAATTAACTTAACATCAACTTATTTTTGCAAGCATTTTGAATCCCAATCAGCGTTCATTATTTTTTTTAACGTTATAAACATTTTAGTTTATTTGTTTATGATTATTTGTAATTTCTTCTTTCTTCATTTTTCTTAAATCAATTGTCTATCACACCTGTTTTGCCTTTCTCAATTTGATTGAACACGACAGATGTGGTGGAAGTTTTGAAATACTGCTAGAGTTTTGAAAAATAAAATATTATCAAATAATTGATCGATAATTAGTTTTTTTCTACCTATTTGAAAACCATGCGACCCACGTGTTGACCACCACATGCTTTCAACTTCAAAAACCGTGTACCTATATGTTTTTCATACTTTAATGCAGGAAATATTCAAATTCACGATTTGTTTTTTTCCTGCTTCCCGTTTCCTTTTGACAATAGACTTTTCAAAGGAATGAATGAATATTTCAATAATTTACATATTTGTGATCTGTTTTGATTCGGTAGGATGGTCGCATTTATATATCAGGATATCAAACTTGCCGGATACAGATTACCTATATATATAATGGAAAATCGAGCCACCACCATCTGCTATGTTTAACATCAACATAAATTGCACATTTTTTTATTCATGCCTAAAAGAGATTTCACTGACTGATATATGGTATTTTTTGGGAGCTTGGGCGTTAGCTTAATCCCTTTCATCGGTATGGATTTTAAGATGTGTAAGTAAGGTTCTTTTCAGCCGTTGCGGCGCTTGCGTCGGCTGGCGTTTGCTGTCTTCTACGGCAACCGGAAGGCTTGGTGTCGTGGTGATGATGTGAGGGTGGAGATGTTGCAATGGTCGAGGTTGCTGGCGGTCGGTTGATGGACAGATGGTGATGATGATGATATCGGTCAGATCATGATGATGATAGCGGTCAGATGATGATAGCGGTCGGATGATGATGATAGTATCTGGGCTCGTTCTGTTGAGCTGTTAAAACTGCTGTTAAAACACCAGTCCCAGAACACTGGCAGCTTAGAAGATCGGATTTCGGCTTAGAGAGGTGTTCACACCACGAGAGTCGAAGCGAGTATGAAGAGACTCCAATTTTCAACATAATCTATGGTATATCAAATCATGTTTTTTTCTTTAATTTGAATATAACATCATTGCCGGTCCGTGGTGCAGTGGTCAACGTCGTTGTCTTCCGTGAAGGACCACCCGATGCGACCAGTTTTTCTCAGAAAATATACCGATTCTGCTCGAAGGCAATTGGTGATTGTGTCGTTGAAGATCCCTTTCCACCTTTTCAATCCCAAAAGCGGTGCTTAGTGAGAGCGATTAGCTAACCACTAGTCCTCGTCTATTATCCTTTCAATCCCTACTCTTTTTGAAAAAGAGAGGTTGAGCAACTGAGTTCTTGTAGAATCAAAAGCGTGTGAGATAATTTTTGTGATGAGCCGATATGCTCTTTGTTGGGAGCGGTCATAATAAAGATATAAAATCATAGACATGGCTATATGTGATGTAATTTCTCCTTGAATTGACATCGCCTCTACCAGAATATATGTGGAAGTATTATAATATTATAAAATATGTTTTATTTATTTAAAATAACCCCTTATCAACAAGAAGTGACAGCTAACACCTCAATAGTGAAAAGTAAAATCACTTCTGATATTTGTAAATGCTTTTTATACATTCATTAAAAACATTAATTAATTTTAATATCTTTGTAGGAGCCAGACATTTGTGATTAAAAAATATACAAAAAACGATATTATTTTATACCCACTGGCAACACTGAAATAAAGCCACAAAGCGTCAGCTCATTTTATAATGAGCGTTTATATACTCCTCCATTTTTATTCAGTTGCAGCTTTTAATGACTATTTCCTGTCATCAGTCATGATTTCTTTATGGTAAAATACAGCGATTAGGGTTAGCACAAAAACCGACCTTTGAAAAATACCGGTTTCCTAATGCCAATATCAGGGCTGTGGAGTTGGAGTCGTCGCGGTGATTTGGCCGGAGTCGTACTCGGAGTCGGAAATTTTGAAAAGTTTATTTTTATTTTTGCATATGATATGTCAAATTTGGCTATTGGCCGGATTGGTAGCGTTGATATTTAGTTCAGTACACTTTTTTTTTTTAACCATGTCCGCTCCCAACTTGGAGCATATGGACTCCTTACGGAGTTTATCTCAACATATGTTTTTTCTTTTTCCACATGAGATTTATTTCATCAGGACCGGTTTCGCTCATGGCGAGCATTATCAACTGAACATTATCAGTTGATAATGCTCGACATGAGCGAAACCGTTCCTGATGAAATAAATCTCATGTGAAAAAAGTACTAAAAATGTGTTATTATTTTTATTATAATGCCTTTCCACCAAGTATTGACAGTGAACACCTTAAAAGTGATATGTTTTTTCTACGAGAACTGCTTGTTACTCAGTTGCTCAACCTCTTTTTTTTTTTTTTGTCGAAGAGAGTAGGGATGGAAAGGATACAAGGACTAGGACAGTACTAGTGATTAGCTGATCGCTGTCACTATGCGTCGCTCTTTGGGATCGGAAAGGTGGGAAGGGATTTTCAACAACACAAACACCCATGCCTTTGAACAGATTTATCGACTGAAAAAATCCGCTCGTATCGGGAATCGAACCCGGGCGGTCCGGCACGCAAGTCAAAGCCGTTGCCACTGCGCCATTGACCGGACACATAAGTACATAAGTAGGAAAATTAGGCAAAAAAATCAGAGTCGGAGTCGAATTTTATTTTACCTGGTTAAAAGTATCAACTTTTGGTCCACCTAGGAACTGAACTTCGAACCATACGATTTTTACAGCTAAGCTAAGTAGTAGACTCTCTTACATTATAATATATATATAAGTTATGCATTACTTTAAATAACTGAGCCATTATTTAGCGCTATATTTATGTTATTTATTGTGATGCAATGAAATGTATGAAAGCATTATAGTGTCTGTGTTAATTTTTGCGTGTAGCGAAGAGAGATAACAGAATTATTTACATTGCTTTGACATTGCTTTGACATTGCTTTTACATTGCATTTACATTGCTTTTACATTAGTGGACATGTTACATTACAAAATCAAGAATTGTTAAATATACAATAGTGTGTACAAAAAATACCAGAGGGACTCATACATAAAGGGTCTTTTTATAAGGACGCTTAGTTTTGAAATGTAAATAAAACAAGTTGTTTGTGAGATTTCGCATAATTTTTAATTTCATTTGTAAGTATATTTTACGGCATTAAATATGGAATATAGCATCAAATGTCTGCCAATATCCATTCATTATAAAATGGGCCATGTCGCTAAAGTTGACTTTTTTGACAAATTTGGGTAAACTTCCAACTGCTCCTGAACCCAATCAGGCGTTGTCTGCGGTCGTTTACCTGAAGTTCCTCGGTCAGTTGGATTTTATACGGGTGCAGACATAAGGCCCGATTCAAAATTCGCCAAGTTGAAGTCGCAGAAAAGCCAAGTTCTTGTGAACAACGAGAAATAAGCTGCCTTGGTTTTCCTGTACACTTTCACACACAGCAGCAATGTTTTCACCAGATATTGCATTTTGATGACGTGCAGGAAGGTATTGGCCGATTATTTACCGAACTGGTTGACTCAAATTTGGCCACTAAACAATGAATAATCTACTCAGCAGGACAAAGTAACATATTTTGAGCGTCCCTATTGAAATACCCTTTATATGTAACTTTCGAAAAATATTATATTCAGGCTTTGTAAAATACACTTACAATAAAAAAAGCAGGGATACAAAACCCGTTTTCATTATGGATTATTTATCTATTATATTATTTTTTAGCAGGCCTGTTCTTAATAAATAATCTTCCCTTAGTATTAAAAAGTATTAATAATGATATATTAAATAATTCGAGGAACCCGTGTTCATTACTTTTAAAAATTAACGTAAAATTGTATCTCCATTAATATTTTATTGTATTTTTGGTAAAACTTAAAGCTTATGGACTCCTCACTGAGTTTACCTCAAAATGTATACTTTCACGAGAACTGCTTTTTACTCAGTTGTTCAACCACTCTTTTTCGAAGATAGTAGGAATTAAAAAAATAAAAATAATAACACATTTAAAGTACTTTTTCCACATGAGATTTATTTCATCAGGGCCGGTTTCGCTCATGGCGAGCATTATCAACTGATAAGGAATACAATAAAACAGTGGTATTTATGAAAAAGTTAAGTATGAAAACAAGGTATGACAAACAATTGGTAAAACAACTAAGCAAATTACAAGAAAAATAGACTAAAAATAAAATGTTCAAGACCTCTTAGCAATGAAAAACTAACACATCAAAAATCAATTAAGTATGAATTAACATTAACAAAGTAAAAGCCCAAAATTAAGTGCATATAATAAAATAAATCTAAATGTCTGTCAACCATAATTAGATGGAAATCCCGGTAATGAGTTCAAATGAGTCAGTTCCTGTAACAGAATAAAAGTCATATCAATTCTTACAAATTAAAATCAAAGGAAAATAAAAATTATCAGAAATAAAAGTAGGAAGAAATACAATAAGCTTAGGTTTAATGAATTGGGTATAGCAATGGCGAAGAAACGAAGACTCATTGATCATTTAATAGATTAGAGTTGAGAATAAATTTATGTCGGTTTATTTCAAGGATTTCTAATTGATTATTTTTATTATAATGCCTTTCCACCAAGTATTGACAGTGAACACCTTACAAATGATAGTAGGAATTGAAAGGATACGAAAGCAAGGGCAAGACTAGTGGTAAGCTAATTCTTCTCGCTGCGCACCGCTTTTGGTGATAGGAATGGTGGAAACGGATTTTAAACAACACAAATACCCAATGCCTTCGATCAAAATCGATTTATCGACGGAAAAAATGTGCACATACCGAGAATTGAACTAGGGTGGTCCATCACAGTAGCCAACGACTTTGACCACTGCACCATGGACCTGGTATTATATTTATTCGTTCTCAATATTTTATATTTTACATTTGGCCCAAAATAACTACCCTTTAATTTACGTCTAAACGGTCAAAACATTGAACACCTATGATTTAAAATGTTACTTAACAGTCTTATATTTTGCGTTTTCTATATACAACTAGTATTGCTACCCGGCGTCGCTCGGACTAAGCGACCAATAATTATTTAATGTTATATCATTCGACATAATTATATCACAAAATCTAACATCCAAAATAGAGTTAAAATAAAATCACAAACTTTATTTAATTTGATGACAGCCCCCATTCTCGCCCGTTAAAATGTCCAAATTCAAGGAAAAAATCTAATTTGCTGTCAAAGAAATGTCAAATAATACCTTCACGTAAATAATAAACATTATTATTAATAATAAAAGCCGGGAAAAGTTCTGTAGAAGAATAATTTATTACATTCTGACTAAATGTCTTCGCCGATAAAAATTCAAACATATTTTCTTTTAATTCGTTTTTATGGCTACTTGCAACAATAATGCAAAAGGGAATTACAGACCCACATACATACATACGCCGTTTCGGTTTTATATATAAGATATGCAACAAATTTTTTTGCTTAGATAGTTTATAGCATTGGCCTATGTAGATTGCAGTAAAAATATTGAACACCTCTGGTTATTTATCTACCTAAAATCCGACGCTAGAGATCGAAACGTTACCAATTTTAAATTAATAACGAACAAATTAATTAATTAACTTTTCATATCGAAATAATAATATAAAAATGATTTTGTTTTACAGTTACAGGCTCAGTGCGTAATTAATAATAGTATTAATTCGTAACATTAAATAAATTGATAATTTAGTTATTTTACGAATTTTGTCTATTCTTTTAGGAACATCGTCAGGATCGGTCGTAAAAAGCTTCTTTTGATTTTTTCAAATTAATTCAAATTTGATATTGAAATCCATCAAGCACCCACAGTCGAAATCTTTAATTATTTCAAAAAAATAAAGCTCTAAGTTTACTTTATTTTTATTTAAAAGCTCAATTTAAATTATCATTAGATTATTTACGTTAGTTATGGTTAAACTAATTAAAAAATAATAAAAACAGAGTTTTTA
Organism: Himalopsyche kuldschensis; assembly: GCA_028554975.1. NCBI lineage: Eukaryota > Metazoa > Arthropoda > Insecta > Trichoptera > Rhyacophilidae > Himalopsyche > Himalopsyche kuldschensis. The sequence continues at coordinate 9,580,401 of JAHFWI010000005.1, forward strand.
ACGAGAAGCCCACTTTGGAAGCGGCATGACAATATTTTTATGACGAAAATTTAATTATGAAACATAACTCAATTTCGAAGAGAGGTATTTTTTTAATAATCGCGTAAATTATTATTCAAGGTTTTTTTTATATTTTTTTTGATAAAGTCAGACCATGTTGATTTACGACACAACATTAGCACGAACTTGTAATAGGTATTGCCGCGAATGAAAATAATAATAGGGGACAGTTGGGTTCAATATGACTGTCTGGTACAATTTTCAACAATTATTATTGGTAGTAATTAGTACAAAAAAAATCCATATTTTTCCACCAGAACTGCTTATTACTGAGTGGCTCAACCTCTCTTTAGTTTGAAAGGGATTCAAAAAATAAGGCTCGGACAAGATTAAAGGACTTTGCTTACTTCTCTTTTACTTAAGTCCGTTTATAAAAGGTATTTCAATAGGGACGCTCAAAATATGTTACTTTGTCCTGCTGAGTAGATTATTCATTGTTTAGTGGCCAAATTTGAGTCAATCAGTTTGGTAAATAATCGGCCAACACCTACCTGTACGTCATCAAAATACAATATCTGGTGAAAACATTGCTGCTGTGTGTGAAAGTGTACAGGAAAACCCAAGGCAGCTTATTTCTCGTTGTTCACAAGAACTTGGCTTTTCTGCGACTTCAACTTGGCGAATTTTGAATCGGGCCTTATGTCTGCATCCGTATAAAATCCAACTGACCAAGGAACTTCAGGTAAACGACCACAGACAACGCCTGATTGGGTTCTAGAGCAGTTGGAAGTTTACCCAAATTTGTCAAAAAGTCAACTTTAGCGACATGGCCCATTTTAAAATGAATGGATATTGGCAGACATTTGATGCTATATTCCATATTTAATGCCGTAAAATACACTTACAAATGAAAATAAAATTTAGTCAAAATCTCACAAACCACTTGTTTTATTTACATTTCAAAACTAAGCGTCCTTATAAAAAGACCCTTTATTATCGGATGAGTGGGATGATTTTTTTTAACGCCCCCTACTTGGTGCATAAGGACTCCTCACGGAGATTATCTCAACGTATGTTTATCTACGAGAACTGCTTGTTAATCAGTTGCTCAAACTATTTTTTACGAAGAGGGTAGCGATGGAAAGGATATGAAGACTAGTGGTTGGATAGTCGCTGTCACTTTGCGTCGCTCTTTGTGATCGGAAAGGAGGGAAGGGATTTTTAACAATACAAACACATATTGCCTCTGAGCAGAATCTGTTTATTGACTTTTGTACTCTACACATGTTATAATAATCATAAACTCACGTATATTATAATAATCGAGACGGAGGCCAACGAAATTTAAACTTTTAAAAAAATCCAACAATTTATCACAGTGTCCTTATCGCACCACTTCTCCCCCAACATAAATTAACGTTATTTTTTTTTTACGGCGTCCAAGCGAGTTCGTATTTCATTTTGGCTAACTTTAAGCGCAACCACATAGCAGGGTAAGTTTGTATTTTTAGTAGGTAATTCAACTAAAATTGGCCATGACGAGGGTAGGGGTGGTTTTGCGATAACTTACGGTTAACAATATTATTATGACTGCGGATATAATAATAAAAGCTAATGGTTGATTTTACTGTCATAATTAACAACGTTATATCTTTACGCGCTTAAGCAATTGAAAGGTATTGTCTTTGTTAATATAAGATGACTATTCATGGAGTACATTTCGAACAAGCTTTTTGGCAGAAGTCCCTGCTTATAAATCTTCAGATTGTTCGTAGGCCGCATGAAAAATGATGACATCAGTATTTTAAGCACCCCAACTCGCGTGCTATCAATATTTTATCATAATACTTTATTTTAACGATGCGGTTAGGACTCGGGTCTAAAAAAGTCCTTTAATTTCATTCATAATATGATGCAATTGTAAATTTTAAATATTGTAATACAATTTAACGGTATTTAAATATTATATTGGTAAAACTGCTAGAACCTTAAATATAACGGGTCGTCTTAGCTGGGCGAATCTCCGCGAGGCGATCCGGCGCAGCTTTGAAAGCGGCAGAGTTTTAAAATATCAAACGGTCCTGGCCCATGCAAGTGTCACATGTAGACGAAGCGATGCGGTCAGGACGGCATAGGTAATAACTTCAACAAATTGTCGTAAGTCGCATCGAAGTGCCTGACTCGTTGCGCGCGCAAATCGCTTGCAAATATCAAACGGTCCAAGTTCACCAGAGCGTCTTATGTTGACGATTTACCGCGCGTTGCCGCGCGTTACCGCATATGTTTACTTCGCGCGATCGGTTGATTTGATATTTTGAAACGATCTTGACGCGGCGGGCCTCGTCATATTATGACAGATGTAGAAATTTTACTCAGTTAACATACAAATGGACGCCAAATAATGTCGGACAATAAAAACAAAAGATATCATAATCGTTTATTTATTGAAAAATGTATATTTAATATATATGTGCATTACAAAAATAACAAATTATAAGTTAATTTTAAGCAATGGCTTCAACCTGTATTACGATACGTGAAACAGTTCCAACTCTCAAGAGCATATTAATTAAATTGGCATTGACTTGGGTAGAACTCCATTAAAATACGGTGAAAAAAATATCAATGTGTTTTAGTTCTACAAAAAATATATAATAATTAGTTGATCGCTATTTCGACTCAAGCCCTTGTCAGACCGACCACTAAATTGATTAAATTTAGAACACGTTTGCAAAAAGTGTTGTATACGGGGATTTTAAAATTAAACACCCCGCAAATATCAAAAACCAAAGTGGTGCTTGTTTTAGTTTGACTATGAAAAATAGTAATAACGAAAATATTCAAATTTGAATTGTTTCAATTGACCACGCAAAGAAGCACACAATTTATTGACACTGTGAGACAACTTGTCCTCGTCACATTTACATATTCCAACTTTTGTGTTTATCCACTGTGTGTTTGTGCCGTGTCAACCATATTTTTATTTCACATCATCACAAAATCTAACATCCAAAATAGAGTTAAAATAAAATCACAAACTTTATTTAATTTGATTGAAAAAAATCTAATTTGCTGTCAAAGAAATGTCAAATAATACCTTCACGTAAATAATAAACATTATCATATTAATAAAAGCCGGAAAAAGTTCAGTAGATGACTAATTTATTACATTTTGACTAAATATCTTCGCCGATAAAAATTCAAACATATTTTCTTTCATATTCGTTTTTATGGCAACTTTATAGCAATGCCCAACAATGCAAAGGGGAATTCCCGACCCACAAACATACATACATACATAGCCGTTTCGGTTTTATATACATATAAGATTAGTGTTATATATTATTCTAATGAACGATAGGTAGGTAGCTTGCCGTGAAATCGCGACACCTTCTTTCACGATATCAGTTTTCAAATAAAAAGCGTTTGCGTCCCGACATAATGAATGTTAACCCTTTGGTTACGGACCGAATTTTCGAAAAAAAGGGAATGGTTTATGGGTTGCCAAAAACAATTATATTTTCTACATTATTCAAATTAAGTCATTGAAATAAAATAATACACATCAAAAACAGTTTATATTTAAAGGAATCAAAGAAAACAATATAAAAAAATAAAAAATTGTAAAGATAAAATAAATACATATTTTTTTTTGCATAAATTTTAATTCTGACAAGAAAATGCAATCTTATCCAATATAAAATAACAATATGAATATTTTTTAAATATAAACTATTAAGGTGTTCACTGTCAATACTTGGTGGAAAGGCATTATAATAAAAATAATAACACATTTTTTAGTCTTTTTCCACATCTGATTTATTTCATCTGGACCGGTTTCGCTCATGGCGAGCATTATCAACTGATGTTCAGTTGATAATTCAGTTGATGATTCAGTTGATAATGCTCGCCATGAGCGAAACCGGTCCTGATGAAATAAATCAGATGTGGAAAAGTACTAAAAATGTGTTATTATTATTTTTTTTTTAATATAAACTATGCAAATATAATCTAGATATATACATACGTGTGGAAATTTAAAAAAAAATCTCGTTTTTTTTATTTGCAACAAAAAAAACGTGAAAAATGCACAGCACGAAAGGCATTGGTATTAGATATGGTACTTTCAAACAAATATAACTATATAAATAAACAACTTATAAAAATATATATGTTTTAATTTCATAGATAAACGTGTATTAGTGCATATTAAAACAATAGTTTGATCGATATCTCCCCGTACGTAAAGGGTACGGTACATTGAATTGGAGCTAAAACAAGCAGCGATAAATCGCTGCGCCGTAACCTGGCGCTGCGAAGTGGCTAGCCATGCTAGCCAGAAGTGGCACATAAGACCTTTAATCAACTACGTTTTAAATTGACTGGATTCGCCTAAATTCGCCTGCCGGTTCGCGTCGCTCACATAAGACACGGGGTAAGAGTGGCTGAGCATTTAGCCGCTTTTCGCTTAAAAAAAGATACCTCCCCTCCACCTTCGCCAACCATTTAATTCTTGAAAACCACACGTTTAATTTTGTTCAGGCATTGATTTGTTACATACTAACAAGGGTGAGTTTAAATTATTTTAGCAAGAAATCTTAGAGATTAATCAAGATTAATGTCTGTCAACCATAATTAGATGGAAATCCCGGTCCATAAGATTTATTTTTATTAAATGCACTTAATTTTGGGCTTTTACTTTGTTAATGTTAAATTCATACTAAATTGATTTTTGATGTGTTAGTTTTGCATTGCTAAGAGGTCTTGAACATTTTATTTTTAGTCTATTTTTCTTGTAATTTGCTTTAATTTATTTGCTTAGTTGATTTACCAATTGTTTGTCAAACCTTGTTTTCATACTTAACTTTTGCATAAATACCACTGTTTTATTGTATTCCTTATCAGTTGATAATGCTCGCCATGAGCGAAACCGGCCCTGATGAAATAAATCTCATGTGGAAAAAGTACTAAAAATGTATTATTATTTTTATTATAATGCCTTTCCGCCAAGTATATTACATATATTTGTAAAAAATAAATACCCTTGCTTAAAGGGAGTTCTACCGCGACTGTAGCAGTCCCAAAAGCAATCAGTTGGTCGCCGGCTTGCAATACAAATTTAGATAAAAAGAACACCAATATATTGTGCAAGGGTACTAAGTATAAAGTTGAATGCAATCGTTAAAGACCTTGCAATTGGAAACGATTCTCGAGGGAAATCGCCAGCGCAGTTTGATGTGTTCAAATACTCCGAGTGGACTGCCTTTATACTGACTATACCGAGGGTTGTTGGGCAGTACCAGGAGAAAATTTGTTGCTCAAAATGAGGTAATATGTATCATATCCAATAAGGGATTACAATTATTCGTCATTATCAAGTATTCGAATAGTGAATAGTAAAACTGAAACTATCCGGAAAGTAATTTTCCACATAGTACAATAGTACATCAACGAGCCCTTTTTTAATAATAGTCATTTATTTAAATTTCTAAAATGCATGTTTTAACAATAATAGCATGGGCTAGTTAGTTTTTACTAAATAATCGTATAACTCGCACGCAGACAGAGATGTTGCACAATCAACGTTTCCTTGTTCACTGACATACATTTTATAATAATTTAAGACTAAATCTTCCCCAACTTCTGTAAAACCTAAGATATTACAATGCGTGTTTCAATACTGTTCCATTGTATAACAATATTTAAAATTTGCAGCTGCATTGGATTACTCCAACGGTATTTCTATAATGACTGAAGTTACGGCATTAAAGAATTTTTTTAACCCCGAGTCCAAACCGATTCGTGAAACTCAAGTATTATGATAAGATATCGATAGCAGCCGAGTTGGGTGAAGGCAAAAAGAACAACTACATCACTATTAGAGACTCCAATTTATTCGAGTATCGAGTACTCGATATTCGAGTATACTCGTTTATTTTTCAAGTACTCGTACTCGCGTATTTTAAAAATACTCGAGTAATACTCATAATGAACTAAATTAAGCTCTTACTCCAATATTAGACGTTTAATTCTCTATTATTTTTGAAATACATCTTTTATAAATTGATATAATTTTTTTAATAAAATTCAATAATCTTATTTATTTATTTATCATATAAATATACTAGTGTTCGAACCCGGCTTTGCTCAGACCAGTTTGGGGTTATGTTCACCTCGGCGCGTAAATTCAGACCGGCTAAGTTGAAACAACTTTTTTCAAAATTCAAAAGTCAAGGTCAATTAAAATGGAATTAAAATGAACATTTCAGACTGGCATTGACATTTCACAGCCCCATTCATATATTGACAGCCCCATTCTCGCCTATTAAAATGTCCAAATTCAAGGAAAAAATCTAATTTGCTGTCAAAGATATGTCAAATAATACCTTCACGTAAATAAAAACATTATTATATTAATAAAAGCCGGGAAAAGTTCAGTAGAAGACTAATTTATTACATTTTGACAAAATGTCTTCGCCGATAAAAAAATCAAACATATTTTCTTTCATATTCGTTTTTATAGCAACGTTTTTATGACCAACAATGCAAAAGGGAATTACAGACCCACAGACATACATACGCCGTTTCGGTTTTGTATATGTACTACTCGATACTCGAATAATTGGAGTCTCTACACACACATTGATAACAAAACAAATTTACCGTCGAAACTTTCGCGAGCGAAATCAATTCGTTAGTTTGGACTTGCAACAACAATGCAAAAGGGAATTACAGACAGACATCCCCCGTTTCGGTTTTATATATAAGATACACAAATTTGAATTTATAATATATATTTTAATACATCTGAAACTACTCGAGTATTTCAAAAATTTACTTCTCGATACTCGAGTAGTTGAGTTGTCGAGTAATTGGAGTCTCTAATCACCATTCATGAAGTATTGAAAATCATCGGGATATCCGAGTCGTAATCCCTATATCCAATGTCCAGTCCTCAGCGAGGGTTTCCAATCCTGGGATCCTGAAGATTTCCAAAACCTGATAAATTCTGGGATTAGATAACATAATCCCATTGATTGATTTATTTATCAAGCTTGTTTTCGACTGGTTATGTAAAAAATCGTAATATTTCATAATTTTGCATGTGTAATCTTTGGAACACCGGATGCATAAGGGAAAAAAAATATTTGCTGCGTTATGTATTGATGACAGCGTCGAATATATAATATTCTCTCTACAAAATGAAGTCTTTCGCAAACGACAAATAAATAATGCAGACTATCCTTTAATCCTTTCCAATAAATTAAGCTATTCCTATTCATAAAATCCCTTGCCAAAATCATTTAATTTCAAGCAAGTAATCGCATCATAAATTACAAAACAAACCCTTAAGGTCTACGTAAAGTTCTGACCTTTATATCTTAGCAGCGGACACCTTGAAACCGACGATGATGATGGTTAAATGAACAAAGCTTTTTCAAAATGAAAGCTGCTTAAATATAAGTCCTCGGTAAATGAATGAGTGACACGAAGAACTTAGTACAATTTCATCAGTTGGTTTTACATGTCACAATTACTCAAAAGTTTGACTTTTGCCCGTGGCTTTTTCACTCTAAAAGTTTAACAATATTACTTTGCCGTTTTATAAAGTTTTGAGACATCAATGTAGGTTTAATTAAGAAGTTCAGGATTGAAAAGATTATTTAATTGTAACGAATATTAGAAATAGTAATCCAGCATCTTACTTTCTGGCATTTGTTTGAGCTTAGGGTTGAGCTGTCAATGTGTATTTATTGCAAAAAAAAAAAAAATCATGGCCAGTTGACGCCAATGAGCCATGCATTTGACAAATGAAATAAAAATATCACCAAACATATGACACAAAATTAAAAAATAAATAAATATATGACACAGGACAGAAACAGTTGGTTACGTAAAAGAAAAAAAAAAAAGCATCAAGATCACTGCTGAAGACGTCCACATCAACAGGCAGTGCATTCATCAGCCGTACAGCCCTTGCAACTCAAAAGACCTACGTGACAAAAAAAATGATTGGCCTTGGCTACGACTACGAGCTACAAACTGGGAGCATGCAAGCTTAAAGTCTCAAGAATGTCAGGGTTATCAACTCAGCCCCGAAGAAAAAGAGAAAAATATTTCAATATTGAAATCGATCTTCGAGCTTCAAGAGAGTGAAACGAAATCATTTCTAAAATAACTTGGTTTGATAATACTCCATGTTATGGACAAGTCGTGAAAAAATGAGTCACTTAGTTTCTTTGTTCAGCTCTAATTGGATTCTACGCAAGTCATTTGTTTTCTCATTATCTGGATGCAATTAGAAAAACAAGGTAGAGATAATGAGAAAGTAAATGACTTAGGATACTCTGTTCGTCATTTGTTTTCCCATTCTGCTGGCTATAGATAAACCAGTAAAAGAATGGGAAAGGTTATACAATAATTCACTACTATTCTGCAGTAATATCTTTAATACTATACCAGCCGGTACCCGGGAGGCGATGCAATGCCACTCAAAGAAAGAAAGTGTTTCGGATGCACAATATTTTAGACAAATAATTCGATGACATTTGCCGTTTGACGTGTGCTGTTAGTCTTTAACCGCGTTTCTATGGCTCTACACACGCGCCACCCAATGAAAATTAATTTAACTATGCCTATAACCTTTGCGCAAGTGCAACAATAAGTTGTTTTTCAAATGAAAAAATCGAAAAAACCAACTAAAGGCCTCTAAGAACCTCGTCAGGACGATGTCTCAAGCCTTATGCTCCACCCATCATTCTCCTACAGCAATTTCTTCAACAGTGGAGGCAAGCGTGGAAGTAGCCAACAGCCCTGCCAGCTTCCAAACTAACGCCCTTTAAGCTACAAGCTAGGCTCGTCGATTCAGTTACAGTTAGGGACTGGGCATGTCTATTATAACAACGAGTAAACTCCTCAAGTTTAAGTAAACATAACGATCAATTCCTGGTAAGAATTAAAAAAATTTAATGATTCCATGACAATCATTCTCGTAAGGGGTTTTCCCCACACAAAGCCCTCAGCTGACAGAATCTTTTAGAAAGTTAATACTTACCCCGTGACTTAGGTAGGCGAGACGAAGCGCTGCGGTGCGCTGCGGCGACGTGTAAAAACCAGTCAATTTAAAACGTATTTGATCAAAGGTCTTATGTGCCATCGCTCGGCCAGACGCAATTAACGCTCTGGTGAGCTTGGACCGTTTGATATTTTCAAGCGGTTCGCGCGCGCCATGAGTCAGGCACTTGAGGCGACATACGACATATGCCGTCCTGACCGGATCACGTCACCCACATATGACCCATGCATGGGCGAGGACTGTTTGATATTTTAAAACTCTGCTGCTTTTAAAGCGCGCCGGATCGCTTCGCCCACCTAAGACGACCCGTTAGCTAGCTTACATTCGGTAAATGGAAACAAAGACTTAGATTGTATCCACCACAGCAATAAAAATAGCCAGGAGACTAGGAGCCCGCCTAGCGGACTCCACATATAGTTTCAGCAAGAAAGTAAAGGTGGGGGAAAAAAAAAAAAATGAAAACTCACCTGATCGCTAGGGCAAAACTCTTGCCACTAGACCACAGGTGTGAGTGAAACCGGTCCCGATCTAATAAATTCAATGTAGAATAAGTAATAAAAATGTTTTATTGTTTTTATCATTTGGCTAACAAATTCTAAGAACAGTAAAAGAAATAAAATACTCATTACCTAGCCATCTATCGATTTACTTTTGGACTTTTTTAAAAGCACGTTAGTCTAGAAACAAACAACGAATCAAATAGTTTCGTACATATACCACGTTACATTGTAATATATTTCTATTTCTTCAACTCTGCGAATAACGTATATTTAACTTTTCTTTCCGTCGGGTTAGATAGCGGACCCCTACTGCCACTTTATCTTAAATACCTATCTTAATATCAATGGTACAATGTGTAAGCTTTTGGTATACTTAGATAATTATTTTTTACACCCTTTGCCGAAGAAATACTGTAATTTTTATCGACTTGTTTGACATGGCCAGGATTCAAACTTCACTGCCCGTACGCGATAAGATAGCGCTATATTATCTTACTCACGCCTCTTTCAAATGGATGCTTTATAAAAAATAAAATTATTAGATAAGTGCTCGTGCTCAAAGAAGCACCAGTCTGACATGAACATCAACGTATACAGGTTGTATATCTTCATAGGAACACTCTCGATTTTTATAAATATATATTGTTTTAGAACGATACGATAAGGCAGTCATACTCAACCTTTTTTTTGTCCAGGCCGCATTCTGATTTTTGCTTCGCTATGTGGGCCGCATCATATTTAAAGTAAACTGTAAATACACTTGGGCTTCGTATAACACGGATGTATAAATGTGACATATTTTTATACAACACGGCTTAAGGTGTTATACGAGGCCCGAGTGTATACATATGTATGTGTGTATTCATGTATTTTTCAAAATAAAAAATGACAATCAACAACAAATACAAAATGAATGTGAATTTTCATATTGAGTCAAACTTTTAACTATTCTCGTCAAATCAGGTTCCTGATTACTACAGGTTACTCTTAATTAATACATCATCAAGGTGAGAATCAGTAAGCCGATTTTTGAATACGCTCTTCGCAAATTTTATTTTAGAATATGACAGTCACAGAGATACGTAGATGAGAATAATGTGAGCAGAAGCAGGGCACATTTTTGTACAGTTTTTGTACCAACCGATTGCAACCATTGAAAAAAACACCAAAAAAGTATTCGGTGACTATAATTATTTTGGGCCGCACATAAAAGGTGATTGGGCCGCATTTGGCCCGCGGGCCACAGGTTGAGTATATTTTTTTTTAAAGTTTTTAAAACATTTTTAAAAATACAATTTTTTAAATAAAAAAAATATATTTGGCATTACAGCTTACGCCAATGCGCCAAATATTCTTAATTGTGAAAGTCATACGAGATTAACTCGATGATAAGTAATAAATCAGTTGTGCACAAAATCAACGATAAATAACATATATATCTGACCTTGCCGGGAATTGAACCCGGGTCTCCAGATCGCTAGGACAAAGCTCTTGCCACTAGACCACAGGGACCGACGCTGCGTTAAGGCATAATGTAATTTAACATTTTTTTAAGGCAATCGATGTCAATAAATCCATACCACTGAGGTGTTTTTAGACCCCCCTCGAATCGCGCGCTATTTTTCAGTGACCGTCTTTCGAAGGTTAAAAACGATCTTTCAGAGCTGGCTCGCTTATATGTACAAAACTTTAATAAAAAATAATCTGTCAGTCGCTGTACTGCAAAAAGCTCATTTTGTGAGCCTGAATGTCAGACGAAAGCCTATTTCGCTTTTGTTTTCACTCCGCGAAGCTCTTGTCTGGTAAGACAGCGAGAAACTTTTTTTATTGACGCATAACACAAAAGGAGCTTTGTGTCTATGGATATCCGGTTAGTTCCACTATTTGAATTCGTTCAAAACCATAAGCACACGAGTCATTGGATATTAGATGAGACGCCATCTCGGAAACACTTCATTTCAATTTATTCGATATCAAGAATTCAGGGCGGAGTCGGGGCTTTTTGGCCGGAGTCGTACTCGGAGTCGGAAATTTTGAAAAGCTTCAACTTTTTATTTTTGGATTTAATATGTCAAATTTAGCTTTTGGCTGCATTGATTATGGTTGATATTTAATTGAATACACATAAATAGGATAAAGTCACGAAATTAAACTTTTTTAGTCGGAGTCGTGTTTTTGGTCTATGTTGGAGTCGGAGTTGTAGTTTTGGTAAATGCTGGAGTCGGAGTCGGACCTTTTTTTACCGACTCCACAGCCCTAACTGTTACCATGTACTAAATTTATAAATCACAAGTGGACATCACTATTTTTATCCCGGACAATAAATTTGCTGTTACAGAGATTATTTTCAATTAATGGTTTTTTTGATTTATAAGTCAGAATTTTCAATCGTGGAAAAACTATTTAAAATGAAACATTGGATATTTTTCACTTTTTTACACAACCTGATAAATATAAGGTTAGAGAAAAATAACTTTTTCTTTCACGTATTGTTGTACAAAAAATGACACGTCTTTCGCCTCTCTGAGAACACACATTGTTTTACTAAATTTATTTGACAGAGGTCTAAGATTGTTATCATTAATTCCATCATTAGTTCTTAGCAAGAGTTGTGAAAAAACATGCTTAAAATAAGTAATTTAAAGAGTTTTTACTTGTTCATTGTTACTAGTGAATTTTAATCAATCAAAACTTCAAACTTTTATATCTCAAAACAGTGTCAAGAGCAGTTAGAACCGTTTCAAAGTAAGGTCTCGAAGTATCAGTGGTCCTACAACTCCTACAGAATCAAAACAAGACAAACAAATAATTATACAATCGATATAATTGAATTTAATATTATTGAAATAAAAGAGGAACCAGAGATGTGTGTATCAGTATACCAGACAGGCGGGCGACTTGGAATAGCTACGCGATCGACACTATGGCCACCCGTGATATATTATGAATTTCAGAATTATCTAAGGTTGTATAACGGAGTTTCACTGCATCTGCACACTTTTTTACAAAAAAATTTTGACAAAGTTCTAAGATTGTTATCATTGTTTGCATTATTAGATCTTTAATAAGATCATTAGTTCTTAGCAAGAGTTGTGAAAAAATATGCTTAAAATAAGTAATTTGAAGCATTTTAACTTACGCATTGTTACAAGTGAATTTTAATCAATTGTTACTTCAAACGCTCATATCTCAAAACAGTGTCGAGTGCAGTTAAAACCCTTTACAAAGTAAGGTGTCAATATCTAGTACACACGGTGCTTAATCACTGACGAATTCACAGCGAGTTGTTTTGTCCTCACGTTCGGCGCGATGCTATCGACAGCGGAGCGCAAACTTCAAAATTCAAAGCCCTAACCTCACCCCAAAATCTTTTCTCTTATGAAATCGTCCAGGTCATCAATCAATTGGCTAGGCTCGATTCATAGCTGGTTTTTGCAAGAAAACACCGACTATGAAAACGAGAGCTTTTTTGTTTGCTCATACACAGTGTCTTTATATTGTTTTTGTTCCCACCCCAAATTGAATATCCCTGATATTTTTTTTAGTAATCGTGGACATGAGTTGTTTGTTCTTCCAAGCAGCCTGCCAATGGGGATGCCACTGGGAAGGGTTTTAGTGATTTTTAACGGCATGCGTCGGATATCGACATATTATATATGGACGTGAGTGAGTTCAGACGATTACTGTTTTTTATGTAGTATAGTTGATTTTGTCGGAACTCACTCGGATGACTGCTTTGAAAATTTCAAATGTGATGTTAATAATTTTTCCTCTCTGTTTTTATGGCTACAATGTTTTCATGTTGTTTTTAATTAATTTGAGATTTTTATTATGTATTTACATGTATGTATATGAATTTATAAAAATAATAATACATTTTTAGTACTTTTTCCACATAAAATTTATTTGATCAGGACCGGTTTCGCTCATGGCGAGCATTGTCAACTGATAGGGAATACAGTCATGTCAAAACTATCCGGATATCCGAATATATCCAGATAGCTTAAATTTTACTATTCGATATCCGAATAATTGATTTTGACGAATAGTTGGAATCCCTAATACCTACGCATTAGGACAGGAGTCCCTAACCCTGTGCTTGCGGCCGATTCATATACACCCACCCACCAACAAGAGCCGGAAACATTTTTTTTAAGGAAAAACAAATTGATAATACCAGATATTTTTAAATCAAATTTAATCAATTTTAGCCTTAATAAGATTATAATCAGATATGTTTCAATTTCAGTGCTTTGACATATTCAACGATGTTGACATGATTTATAGCCACTTTGTATTTTTAATTCAAAAAATTACACTAAGTGATATTATCAATCAACAAAAAGCTTTCAAGATACATTTTTTTTCCAAAACAGCCTGTTTTCAATCTAGAGAAAGTTATGATGTTCCAATGATACTTTGACATGTTTTCTGCGAGCTTTTGATTGAGTGAAAACATAAAAAAAAATAATTGAAAAATAACAATTCGAGCTTTTATAATAATTTTCTCTCTTTGTTATTTTTATCAGCTTATAAAACATGTCTTCTGGGGTTAGCACCATGTTATGAATAGTTTTAAATTTACATAAATGATATAACTGGCATTCGAGTCACCAGTCACTAGAGCTATTTGGCTGATCAATGCACTGCAAGAAAGTGGAAGTTTTTGACAATGGACATTATGTTTTGTTTTTAATCTTTATGTAATTTTCAATTGAATTCAAATGCACTACGCATTGGGGTCAGCTGTGATGCCATGTATGAGTTTCTTTCGCAATAAAAAAAATATATAATACTCTTATCTGTATAATGTTTAGTTTCGTATGTCTCCTTCTGATATATTATACATCACAGATGTATAAATTCACTTTTAAGGTGCTCACTGTCAATACTTCGTGGAATGACACTATAGTGAAAATAATAAAACAGTTTAAGTACTTATTCCACATAAAATATATTGGACCAGGACTGCTTTTGCTTATGGCGAGCATTATCAACTGATGAATTGTCAGAAAATAAATTCTTAATAGAAACATTAATAAAAGGAGTAGTTTTTATCTAATCGCTTACCAAAACTCCACGTTATGGAATGAAAGAAAGAATTCACAGATCCACAATTTTAAAAACCATAACGTGAAAAACAAATCGGTTCTGAGAGTGTAACCTTAGTTGAAGTTGACGATTTTGTTCACTAGGCTACAGGCTTTGAAATTGTATTAAATTACCTTTATCGGGATCAAACGAAGTGGATGATAGCTAGATAGATCACTAAGATTTCCAATCCAGGGACGAAATTTGTATCCCGGGATTTCGGAACTGGAATATATTGATCCCGGGACTGGAATATTAATTTTCATATTTTAAAAATACTAGCCATGTTAATATAAAATTTAAAATAACTTTGATTATTCCACGTATTGTGTAACTAACTGTGACACGTGTTTCGCCTCTTTCAGAGGCATCTTCAGACTTACTATCGCAAAGTTTGCTTAAGTAATGAAGCAAGATAAATTCTAAAATTTTAACATTTTAAATTATGAAATTACAAAATGGATTACGGGTTTTTTTCCTTCTAAAGGAAACAAGGAAGGGGGTGATAGAATCAAAACAATGTAATAACATAATGATACTAATAAGGTGCAATCAATCAATCAATTAGATTGGGATTTTTCCTTTTTAAGGGTCGCAAGAGAGGGTTATAGAATCGAAACAAAGCAAACAAATATATTTCTAATGACGTTAAACATTACAAACTAATAAACTATAAACTAATGAACTGCAATCAATAGAATTTATCTTGCTTCATTACTTAAGCAAACTTTGCGATAGTAAGTCTGAAGATGCCTCTGAAAGAGGCGAAACACGTGTTACAGTTAGTTACACAATACGTGGAATAATCAAAGTTATTTTAAATTTTATATTAAAATGAACTTCCACAAAGTTACCGCCGAAACCATCGAAAATACTAACCATGTTAATGTATCGTTAAAAAGAGTTAAGAATAATTGATGATACATATTTATATAAATATTATATTTCGGTTGCTTATTCCACCATCCAACTGGCCGGATTGCCAATAGCCAAATTTGACATATTATACGCAAAAAATAGAAGGTTCAAATATTTCAAAATTTCTGAATTCGGACTCCAGCCAAAACACCGGGACGACTCCGACTCCACAGCCCTGGTGTATTCATTACTGACGAGCGAAAATATTTGATTGACTTATAATATACGAGAGAATTGGTCTCGTTCGAATGCTAATTGATATAAAAAAATATGTCAAATAATGCAAATTTTTAAAAAATTTCACATTGTTAAAATTAGGACACATTAATGGAAATAAATAACGCTATAATTGATGACAAATCAATCCCATAAGTTTCGTTATTATGTTTTTCTTTTCCCGGGGTTTATCAGGTATTGTAAATCTTCGGGATCCCGGGATTGGAAACCCTAGTGCTCACTAGGTTACAGGCTTTGAAATTTTATTAAATTACCTTTATCAAAGAGCTTACTCATACCACGTTTTGTTCAAAAGTTTCAAAGTCATGTAATAAGAAGTTGATCCAATACGCTTCTCAAACTTAACAGCTCAATCATATCTCCCCGTCAAAGGCAACCCTTTCAAGAAATTTCCTGAAAATTCAATGGCTATACAGTATCGAGTAGAACAGTCCCACACGACTTTACACGCAATTAGGCACCGGAAATACAATCAAGCTAAAAGCCTTTCCGGTTGTTTACGGGACGCCACTGTGCCATCATTTCCGGTCGCTTCCCGGCAACCCCAAGCGTCAATCCCCTGTCAATAACCTCCCCCGAGCTCATACCACCAGGGCGCACCCAGCATGATCAGTAGCGTGTTTTCACAACCCTATTTAGGCTAATATCTCATCTGCAGTATACCAGCAAACAATTACCATTCATGATAGATTGGACGACATAATTGTGATAGCGTGCATTAAATTAGTTTAGTGATTGGATTATTATTTTTTTTGATACCATATCTGCTCCTTTTATATTGGGAATATTGTTTATATGAAATAAAACTAATATATATTATATAATACAGACATTTAAAAAATATCACAAACTGATTACATTATATATAACAGGGATGGCCATTTTTTTACCAGGACGTAAGACCTGCTTTAGAAATTATTGGCGACGGTCTACCATTAAAACTATTAAATGAAAATTATTGAAAATGATCTAGTTATTATTGAAAATTAATTATTTCTCTATTATATTTTAGAGAGAACTAATAAGCAGAAATAAATTTAAAGAGCACGCGATCACAAATGAATATCATTTCTTCAACATCTGTATATTTAGATGTGTTCACTTTCACACAAGTCTCAAAACCTTTAGTTACTAACCATAATTGTTTAGTTTTAAGAACCCAAATTAGTAATAAAACAGCAGATAAACATTCGTATTACAAAATAATTCATTTTCACTAGTAAAAAAAATGGTTGTCTGTAAAGTCGGTTTACGGACGATAGTTTTACGTGACAACGTCATAAGAAAACATTGATGAAATGATTGCATACTTTTATGAATAAAATGGATCATTTTTATTGAATTATCATTATTTTGTATGGATACGAAGAAGGAGTGAGGGTACTGTAGGTGTATAAGTTGTGTGCTGCCGCTGTCTCTTTTCTACTCAGACGCATCGACCAATCGAGTGGAAGAGAGATAGATGCGGCACAATCCGAACGGTAGGCCGATCGTGCCTCTCTATCGCTTATCCGCGCTCTCGTTCGCACGCTTGCCTTCGGCGTAACGCGACAAACGGGACAATGAGTCATGTTTTTTCGTGCGTGCAGCGGGCGTTCATCGATTTATAAGACGTTGTCACGTCAATAAATGATAAAACATACGGATTGTTTGACCAATAGAATAATTAATACAGTGGAACCCCGATCTTACCTCCTCGCATTATACGTTTTCCCGCGTGGTGCGCTCATTTTCAGTAGTCACGGCATTTAGTTCATATATAAAACTTTCCCGCACTCATCGATTCCCGCATTAATCGTTTGTTTTATACGGTCCCTTGAAAAACATAGAATCGGGGTTTCACTGTTATTAATAATTCAGTTGACAATGCTCGCCATGAGCGAAACCGGTCCTGATCTCATAAATTTTATGTGGAAAAAGAACTAAAAATGTTTTATTAATATAATTATAGTTGAATAAAGTTATGAAAATACAATTTTTTTAATGCATTTAAATGGCTGTAAAAGTGGTTATTGCATATTGGATATTTCCGCTCAAGAATATAATTCACGTAGGTGATGAACACGTTAGGATACTAAATACAGCTTGGTGTAATAACATAATAGTAGCTGGGCTGTTAGTGAGAGGTGATCTTTATGTATCGAATGTATTGCCTATACCCCGTGATAGCTATTTAGACGGCACTGTCTCAAGAGGGTGGTTTTACAGCCTTTTGCACAGTAGATTAAGTGCACCTTGAAAGCATTCAGTTAACGGAGCTACCCCCTACTTGCAGTGAAGAGCAAACAATGGCCTACGTATCAGTGCCAATTTTATCAATGCAACCCTACGTAAGTTCCTGTGTAAAGATTTTAATGAAATTAGTAGCCCCGATTTTATTCTACAATTTTCAACGAATACCTTTTTTAATGTGTATGCTTGGTGGAATGGCATTATAATAAAAATAAAAAAAACATCATTAGAACTCATTCAACATAAAATTTATTGGATCAGGACCGGTTTCGCTCGTGGCGAGCATTGTCAACTTACTAACACATATCTAGAAGTTTACTAGTTGTTTAAATTCATAAGGTCGAGCTTATTTAACAATATAATAAACCTTATTACCCGCACTATAACATAGACACTTCTTGCACTAATAAATCTCAACTTCTGATCATCTATGTAGGTAGGTTATCCAATCCCGGACCCAAATTTTGATTCCTGGATTTCTTGAATGGAATGAAACGATCCCGGGAAATGGAATATTTTTTTAAAGGTCAATAATTTTCATATTTATTAAATACTAGTATTGCTACCCGGCGTCGGTCGGACTAAGCGACCAATAATTATTTAATGTTATATCATTCGACATAATTATATTACAAAATCTAACATCCAAAATAGAACTAAAATAAAAACACAACTTTATTTAATTTGATGACAGACCCATTCTCGCCCATTAAAATGTCCAAATTCAAGGAAAAAATCTAATTTCCTGTCAAATAATACCTTCACGTAAATAATAAACATTATTATTAATAATAAAAGCCGGGAAAAGTGCAGTAGAAGACTAATTTATTACATTTTGACTAAAGGTCTTCGCCGATAAAAATTCAAACATATTTTCTTTCGTATTCGTTTTTATGACAACTTAATGACCAACAATGCGAAAGGGAATTACGGACCCACAGACATACATACGACGTTTCGGTTTTATATATAAGATTAGCCTAGTAAATTTGAAATATAAAATTTAAAATAACTTGTGCTACTAACTGTGACACGTGTTTCGTTTTACCGACTCCACAGCTTTGTTTATAACATGTGTTTCGCCTCTTCCAGAGGCATCTTCGGACTTACTTTCGCACAGTTTTCTTAAGTAATAAAGCAAGATTTATTGTAATATTTTAAAATGATAAAATTACAAAATGTAGTTTGGAATTTTTCCTTTTTACGGGAAGAAAGGAGGGGGTTATAGAATCAAAACAAAGCAAACAAATAATTATACTACTAATAACGTTAGCATTACAAAATATTAACTAATGGGATCTAATCAGATAGGTTTGGATTAAACATTTTAATTAGAAATAGTGGCGAGCAACCTGTCCTATTAAGAATATTATTTAATAATACTTATTTTAAGAGTTTTATTTATTTCAAAAAATCCTAAACTATTCATTTTTTTTAACCATGTCTGCTCCCAACTTGGAGCATATGGACTCCTCACGGAGTTTAACTGCCTGTTACTCAATTGCTCAACCTCTCTTTTTTCGAAGAGAGTAGGGATGGAAAGGATACGAGGGCTAGGACAGGACTAGTGTTTAGCTAATCGCTGTCACTATGCGTCTCTCATTAGGATCGGAAAGGTGGGAAGGGATTTTCAACAACACAATCACCCATGCCTTTCAACAGATTTATCGACTGAAAAAATCCGCTCGTACCGGGAATCGAACCCGGGTGGTCCGACACGCAAGTCAAAGCCGTTGCCACTGCGCCATGGACCGGATATTTATTTTTAAACGTGAAATAATCAAAGTTATTTTTATGTTTATATTAAAATGAACTTCCACAAAGTTACCGCCGAATCCATCGAATTTTTAGTAAATTTATCATTAAAAATAGTTAAAAATTATTGATGTCGCTATCTTTTTTACATGTATTATGTTTAGGTTGTTTATCCATTATTGAAGAGCGAAAATATTTTATTAAATCGTTATGTATGAGAGTATCGGTTTCGTTCGAATGAGATCTGACAACTAATTGAAATTAAAAATATGTCTGAAATGCACATCGCATAAAGAGAAGTATTAAAAAAAATCTCAGCTAAAATTTGGTCACATTAAAATAAATAAATAACGTTTGGATAAATTTTAAAATTTTATGTCCTCAAATTGTAGGCCCCTCAATAAAACAAAATTTATTACCATTAATGAGTTCCAGTTTTGTGACTAGATATTTTTCGTCCACTAAATTCATTTCAAAACAATATTTTATATTCGATGCTGTCATCAATGCATAACGCAAATAATTTATTTTCCACGACCATTCGGTGTTCCAAAGATGACACGTGCAAGTACACTTAATATTACGATTGTGATTTCTAATCTACGGTTTCACCAGGTATTGAAAATCCTCGGAATTCAGCGACTGAAAAACCCAAATGTGAGCATAGACACCTGAGTCATTTTGACATAAAAAATAGTTGTCATCATATTCCATTTAAAATCAAATGACATAGATCTCTAGCATAACAAGAAAGAGTATTTTCTGATTCCAAAGAACAAAATAATATTTTGTAATGCTAACGTCATTAGTAGTATAATTATTTGTTTGCTTTGTTTTCATTCTATAACCCCCTCCTTCAGTGACGGCTAGCGACGGGGTGTTGGGGGTGCAAAGGAAGATTCAACCGTTTTTGCAAGAGTTCTTTCCTATTTATTGGATTTTAAAACACTTCTATAGCATGGACTTTCAATTCAGATGTTCGCAATACCAACTGTTTCTCTTCCGTAGTACGGAAAAATAGTTGAATCTTCCTTTTGCACCCCCCAGCACCCCGTCACCAGTCGTCATTGACCTCCTTGCTTCCTTTAAAAAAGAATAATCCCAAAATCCATCTTGTAATTTTATCATTTTAAAATAATAGAATCAATCTTGCGTCATTACTTAAGTCCGAAGATGCCTCTGAAAGAGGCGAAGCACGTGTCACAATTAGTAACACAATACGTGAAATAATCAAAGTCGTTTTAAATTTTATATTAAAATAAATATATGTTATGACAAATAAAATCTAAGTTCTTGTTTTTAATTTGAAAAGTTTTGTTTTCACTTACCGAAAGCTCGACTGTTTTCGACGACTTGTCATTAGGGGAAACAAAGCTTAATGGGTATACATTGACAAGTGTTTTAAACAGGCGCTTTTCCTTCCTCAGATGAAGTTCTTTACATTATCGATCAAGCGTAAATAATTCTGGCTCCTTCCCTTGATAAATTGAAAGCAAGTGGGTCGATTGTGTAAGAAAAGTCGGAAAACAGACTCGCTTGAGTAGCTGGTGGAAAACTCCACTCTATTTTCAACGATTATGAGGAAAACTATCTCCATCTAACTTTGAGCATCATCAATAAGTTTCCACGTATAATACGAATATTCTAAATGTTTTATGTGATTGATTTTATTACTCAAATTTGATTCGTTTTTATTTTAGTGCTTTTCCATGAGCTTTGTCACTAACGCCATTGCAAAAGCTTGGATGAATTCGAACTGATACGTAGTAAATAGTCTGTATCATTTATATATAAGAAGAATAGTAATATCTTTAAGTTTAAAAGCTTCTCGTATATATAATCGATAAAAAACTTTGTACCACTTTTAAGCTTAAGTACATCCATGCACTTTGCCTTTAAATGCCTGAAGATGACGAAAGGTGAAACATGATTCGTTCAAAAATATTAAAAGATTTTCCCACTAGTTATACAAATTATAAAGGGTCTTTTTATAAGGACGCTTAGTTTTGAAATGTAAATAAAACAAGTTGTTTGTGAGATTTCGACTAAATTTTAATTTCATTTGTAAGTATATTTTACGGCATTAAATATGGAATATAGAATCAAATGTCTGCCAATATCCATTCATTATAAAATGGGCCATGTCGCTAAAGTTGACTTTTTTGACAAATTTGGGTAAACTTCCAACTGCTCCAGAACCCAATCAGGCGTTGTCTGCGGTCGTTTACCTGAAGTTTCTCGGTTAGTTGGATTATATACGGGTGCAGACATAAGGCCTGATTCAAAATTCGCCAAGTTGAAGTCGCAGAAAAGCCAAGTTCTTGTGAACAACGAGAAATAAGCTGCCTTGGGTTTTCCTGTACACTTTCACACACAGCAGCAATGTTTTCACCAGATATTGTATTTTGATGACGTACAAGTAGGTGTTGGCCGATTATTTACCAAACTGGTTGACTCAAATTTGGCCACAAAACAATGAATAATCTACTCAGCAGGACAAAGTAACATATTTTGTGCGTCCCTATTGAAATACCCTTTATATACGCAAATAAAAAGATAACGACATTCAAATCGTGAATATAAAGTTATCACAAAATGAAATTAATTAATGAATAAAAAAAGTATATATTGATATATATATATTGATATTGTATAAAGTACGTATTATTACCAGTATATACGTAACTTAGGGGTAGAACCAGCGGGAAAATGGTGATGCCACTAGTAAGAGCTTTAGCGGTTTTAAACGGTTTGTATTCAGATGTTGACATATTTCACATGGACGTGACTGAGTTTAGACGAGTACTATTTTTTATATATTATAGTTGATTTTGTCGGAACTCACTCGGTTGACTTCTTTGTCAATTTCCAATGTACTGTTTTCTCTCTGTAAACTATTGCATCTGTATACCATTTTTTTTCACCCAAAGTATTAATTTGATTGAGTAGGCATTTACTTGGTAGAACTCTATTATAATACGGTAAGAAAAATAACAATGTATTTTAGTTCTACATAAATTATTTTATATATTTGTTAATAGCTATTTCGGCTTACGCCTTCATCAGAACTATGTTTTAAACGTGTATTAGAGATAGCTTATATACCTAGGCTAGACAGGGTACCCCATACATCCCCTCTTTGTGCTCAACCATACCAACGTCACATGGAATTATTTTAAATAAGTTTAAGTTATTGGTCTAGCGTAATCCTGAGAACTTAATCTGGGTATTTTTGGGTTATTTTTATCGTGTGAAACCACTTAAAATCTGCAATGACTTAAGTGAAACTATTTTTAAATTGTTTATAGTTTGCTGCTTGATAAAGGATTTAGAAGAAGTGAAGCGTTATTAGTAATCTGTTCATTAAGAATGTCATTGGATTGATTATACCTATTAATTTCTAGCTGTTCCAATGCATTTATGCCTTTATTACAGGAATGTAAACAAATCGGGACCGAATTTGGGTCATGTTCTTTTTCTCTCTTTCTTTTCTCTAATCTTTTTTCACATTACAAAAGCAATAAATATATAATTGGCATGTTTGTAATGCAAATGAAATCATAACTATGATTTAGAATTTCGACTGAAGGTTCTTGATGGCATTTCAAAATCAATTTTGTAACAAGTTTCATTGCTGTTTTGTTTATTGTTTTTCTCAGTTTTTCATACTGACTTTACAATGTACTGAGGTATTATTTAAGTAAAGCAATCCGTTTTGATGCCCTTCTCTCATTTTTGTATCACTTCCAAGATTCAGATTAACTGATTTGGCACTGAAGATCTTCATAATGTATTTTTAAGAGTCACCGTGCTCCAAGTTTCCAGAAACCGCTGATGATGCTGTCGTATGATACTACAACATAATAAAAAATGTTACATGGGATGTAAACGTATCTAAAAAAGACGTATTTTTTTATTATGTCGTGAGGGAAAAGAGACATAAATTTTCCTGAAAGTATACCGTTTTATCTACTTGCAATACCACCAATCTAAAAACGATCACGGTAACCGAGTGGCAATGTTCAACGGTAGATGTGAACAGCTAGTTGCAGTTCTGCCTTGTGACTGCCCTATGTTTTACATTGGTAAAACATCTTGAACTTTTTTTATAAGAGTTGCTGAGTATTAAGCCGCTTTCGTTTAAAAAAAAGATACATTCGCCAAATAATTAATTTATGAAAATCACACATTTAATTTGGACTCAGGCATTGATCTATTACATATTAACAAGGGCGAATATAAATTATTCTATCAAGATATATTGGAAATTAACAGAGCTCAGCTTAATAGTTTATCAATTTTAAACGAACAATTTTATGTTCCAAAGTCGCCATGATTGCACCCCTTTAAATAATTATCATTTATTAATAATTCAAACACTTACTATCATTAATTATTAATTCAAAGACTTGAAATCAATTAACTCTGTAATAATAGGTCGGATAAAACCCTACATCTATTTTAGATATTTCTATGTTATTAAGTGGTCATTAGGATTTGCGATACTACATTCAAAAATCCCGATAATTAAAACAAACCCACTTAATTCATTGAAACCAGTTTACATCAAATTTTCGCTTATTTACATTTTAATAGCAATTTAACTTAGTGATCTACTTCTGTTTTTGTATATAAACAGTTCAAGTACATCCGTGCACTTGAAATGCCTGAAGATACCGAAAGATGAAACCCGGATCGTTAGCGATAAAACTCATGGAGAAGTACAAAATTCAAACAATTAAAATGTGATATTGAAATTCCATCAAGCACCCTGAGTCTAAATCCTTAATAAAACGCATTGAATGAGTGCTGAAGCCAAATACGTTAACCAATCGAATGTAATCATTAAATGTATTTTCTGTATAATTGTCTGTCATAATTCAGACCGCGAGCGCCTTTCGAAGCCATCGTGTTAAGAGATATTGCATGAGATTGGTCGGCCCATAAAACGCTGAGTTTAGTTTCTAAAAATAAAAAAGTTACACCCTCCTTGACCCTTAATACGTTTTCTTTGGGGGTCACTCCAAGCACAATTCTAGGGTTGTTTTTTAACGATTCGAAACCTGTAAAAGTGTCTTATTTTATTTTTACTGCAGGAAGAATCTTAACCTGGCAACTAGGTGAAGTATCGATCTCTTTATAGAGGTCCATTGGAATCAATAAAATTGTACACTTAACTGCAATGAGTGGTTTTAATTTGAGCGGTTTTTAAATCGTTTTGCTGTGTTTTTAGATGTCTCTTATCTTTAATATATACATATTTTTTTTTTTAATGAATCAGTTGTGCACAAAAATCAACGATAAATAACATACACCCAGCCCCAAAGATCTCTTTTTTTCAATTGAACAAATCTGACCTTGCCGGTAATTGAACCCGGGTCTCCAGATCGCTAGGACAAAGCTCTTGCCACTAGACCACATGGACCGACATTATTGTATGTTATTGATATGCTGGCATCATGACATGAAAATTCTATTTTTCCGAAGCCAAGGTAGCGTAGGTCTTTTGAGTCACCAGTCGCAAGGGCTGTTTGGCTGATGAATGCACTGCCTGCTGAGGTGAATATATTCAGCAGTGAACTTGGTGCTTTACTTTTAAATTCTTTTTGTGTAATTAATATGTTTCCGTTTTATATATTTTTTTAATGTTGTGCTATAAGTTATATTATCTTTTTATTATATTTGCCAAATGTATGTTGCATTGGCGTCAGCTGTAATGCAATGTTTTTTTTTATTTTTCTCTTTTCCAAAAAATAAATAAACGATTTCGACTGAAGGTGCTTGATGGAATTTCAATACCAAATTTGAATCATTTGAAGTTTGTTGAAATATATATTTTTTTCAATTTTAATAAGATTTTCCGAATTTCACTATAATATTTCTTGTCCACGTTCGTAAGTACGCGACGCCTTAGCTGCTGTATATTATATGAGTTAATTGTTAAAATTAAGATGTATTGATATTGAATTTTAGTCTGTAAAGAATGAACTTATATTTTTTGGCAATAAATGGTGTTGAAAACACCCTAACTTGATTCTTAGATTGGATGATATATACAAGTGCTTGTTTAACATATTTTTTTTATAATGCATTCATGTTTTTAACTCCATTGAAATCTTTGGCTTTCGTAAGGTTAAGAAATACGTGAAATAATACATTTATTTCAGAAGTATCTTACATAATCAGACACAGTGATTAGCATAAACATTAAGTGGCCAACGTAGTAAAAATACGCCAACACCGCTGATCTGTGAAATATATATTAACAAAGAGATAAAACGAAAAATCAACTAAACGTTAATTTGGAATAATCGCTCCTGTTACCAGCTCAAAATTAGGGTTACTCATTGTTGCGCCCCCGCCGTGGCAGATTGTTATCGTAACTAAGAGATTACGATAATACGAAAATAGGTTTTTGTGGAACCCGGGGCCATTACGTTAACGTATCTCGCGAAGGTTCCGCGTTAAAAAAACGACCGAAGCAATGTCGCCGACAATCACGCAGGCCGATGGCTTAGGTTTCGCACACATTCGGTCGGTTCTCGATGTGTCAGGGCTTTTGAAGGCTTCACACAGATGAAGAATAAAATAGTGTAACTATCGTGCTTTTTTATTTACATGTAATATCTTCAAGGTTCCATGAATATACGAAACGTGGTGGATAAAATGGTGCAGTAACAATTCCTTAACATCATAAAATCAAACACATTATAATTTAATATATAAAACCGAAACGGGGGATGTATGTCTGTTATTCCCTTTTGCATTGTTATTGCAAGTTCAAACAAACGAATTGATTTCGCTCGCGAAAGTTTCGACGGTAAATTTGTTTCGTTATCAATGTGTGTGTAGAGACTCCAATTACTCGAGTATCGAGTAGTACATATATAAAACCGAAACGGCGTATGTATGTATGTGTGTCTGTAATTCCCTTTTGCATTGTTGGTCATTAAGTTGCCATAAAAACGAATATGAAAGAAAATATGTTTGATTTTTTTTATCGGCGAAGACATTTAGTCAAAATGTAATAAATTAGTCTTCTACTGAACTTTTCCCGGCTTTTATTAATATAATAATGTTTTTATTTACGTGAAGGTATTATTTGACATTTCTTTGACAGCAAATTAGATTTTTTCCTTGAATTTGGACATTTTAATGGGCGAGAATGGGGCTGTCAATATATGAAAGGGGCTGTGAAATGTCAATGCCAGTCTGAAATGTTCATTTTAATTCCATTTTAATTGACCTAAACTTTTGAATTTTGAAAAAAGTTGTTTCAACTTGGCCCGTCTTAATTTACGCGCCGAGCTGAACATAACCCCAAACTGGTCCGAGCGAAGCCGGGTTCGAATACTAGTAATTTAATAAAAATAATCATAGTATATTTTGCTTCCAATTTATTTGCTTAGTTGTAATACCTTGTAATTCTTGCTTAAATTTTGTGTAAATATCATTGTTTCGTTGTTTTTCAGTTGATAATGCTCGCCATGAGCGAAACCGTTCCCGATCTAATAAATTGTATGTGGAATTAGTACTAAAAATGTATTATTATTTTTATTATAATGCCATTCCACCATGTATTGACAGTGAACACCTTAAAAAAATATTTAGCGTTATATGTAACTAATGTCAATGTGCAAAATATTTTTAATTGTGTAAGTCATACGCGATAAACTCGATGATACATTTGTATTAACCAGCCGAGAACAAGTCCAAGATCTCCCAAGATGTCCTTGTCGGGACATAGACCCATGCTCTCCTGATCGTTAGGGCAAAACTCTTGCCACTAGACCACATGGACTGACAAGGTTCCATGAATAAATTAAACATGACACACTAAACGCCACATGGAAAATTCTATAATATGGGAAATTAAAACACAGTATATGCTTAAATATAGTACCTTTCCACCAAGCATCGACAGTGAACACTTTAGAGTGATATCCTTACATTAACTGGACTTGAACTTATATTTACTGACATGCACTGACAGAAGCTTTATAAATTAAAAAAAGGAAAGAAAGGAAATAACTCAGACAGGGCTTGTGTTTCTACGTCTCACTCTCCAAAAACCAAAAGAATAAGACTAAGAATGTGTTTTTTTAAAACCATTTCCTTGGACCCTTAAAAGAGCTATCACAACATAAGTTTTATACAGCAACTGCTTTTTGCTCATTGGTCAACCTGTCTTTTTCGAAGAGAGTAGCAGTAGAAAGGATAGAACCACAGTCCAAGTCTAGGATTAGTGATTAGATTATAGCGCTCGCTATTTAAAAAAAAATGAAGGATTGGTT
Organism: Himalopsyche kuldschensis; assembly: GCA_028554975.1. Classification (NCBI taxonomy): domain Eukaryota; kingdom Metazoa; phylum Arthropoda; class Insecta; order Trichoptera; family Rhyacophilidae; genus Himalopsyche; species Himalopsyche kuldschensis. The sequence goes on from JAHFWI010000005.1 coordinate 9,608,504, forward strand.
GGATGTGGTATGAAAAGTCTGAGACGACATAAACATACATGTCATCAGTCAGAAATCAATAATTCGATCGATAAATAAAGCGGCCCGGAATAGCTTGGAGTTAACACTCCACCACGGACTCGAATCTAACCAATAGTTTTTACTGTGACACATTTTTGTGCGATTTCTTAGAGCAGCGTTCAGTTATCGGGCATCGCAGTATCTCTCCGCTAGGCTTAGATTCGTTTCACAACCGATTTGGTTACGTGCCCTATCGAAGGGATCTTTAGTATACTTTTAACACCTATAGCGCCATGAAAGGGGGCTAATTTTATTTTACGTTTTATTATATGCCGCACGTATATCTATAAGCTTTTATCACATGGCTCCAATTTCAAACCGGTATTAGGCATTGCATAATTATGTCGTATAGGTGATTATATAATATAATACATTATGAAGGCTTATAAATGAAATCTGCTTTTGGATATTGGTTCTAGTTTTTTTTTTCACCTACTTCGCGTACTGGATAAAAAGCATTTGTAGTAAGCAGCTGTTTTTAGTATCCCTCTAAAGATGATAAGAAAGAATAAAGGATACAAACGTCTTTATAAATTTGACTCAGTGAGTACAGTGAAACCCCGATTCTACATTTTTCAAGGGACCGTACAAAACAAACGATAAATGCGGAAAAGTTTTAAATAAGAACTAATTTTTTTTTAAGTCTTTAACCCTACGTTGCTTCTTTGAAGTTTGGCACTTCAATTTAAAACAAATGCCCTTAAATTCACATATTTTTTTAACAGATTGTTTTATTATGTTGGAGTAGAAAAATATTTTTATAATTTCGAAGGCCAATAACGCTGCTGTTAATGTCATTCCAGGTTCATTATTGCGTCTTTCACCATCTTCTCCTACAGAAGACACAGATGCTCAGTCATCTATGCATCACCAGAAATGTTATGACCATGAATCATTAACAATTGCACACTTTCAGTCTCAGTTTTTTTCTACGAACCGATTGGATGGGGTTGAATGTGCTTATGAGAAATATTCAACAAAACGGTCAATTGGGATAAAATTTGTGACGGGACCATAATTTTTAGACAATAAATCAGAAAACGATTTTTTAACATTGTTCTTATGGGTGTTTCGCCGGGACTATACAAAATGAACGAACCACGTATTGGGAAAACTATGATTTATGATGAAAAGAACGTGAAACTAGATCGGATTTCAAGAACTGTAAATTGCCGATTATACTTTTAGATTTTACTATGATTCCCATATAAATGGCAAAACAGTTTGAAAGACGCAGGCCATAGATATCTGGTAAACTCATCTCACAATCGTCTGATTTGAGCATGACAAGAACAGCCATTTTGTAAATTCATAACATACATATATGCTTGCCGTTAGCTTGACAACTGTTTAAATAAATAAAACACATCGCATAATACTACTTCCATGTATGTATATTCTGAAGATCAGAACTCGTTTCGTTCATCATGGATATTGTCAACTAATGCAATATACAGTGGAAAAAGTTGTCAAAAAATGAAAAAATAAAAAGTTTTAAAAAAATGAGACAAGCAATCTACGATAATAGCGTAAACTTGTAAGTTGTAAAAATGTTGATAAAAATAATAATATATTTTTAATACTTTTTCCACATAAAATTTATTTGATCAGGACCGGTTTCGCTATTATTATTTTTACTATAATGCCTTTCCACCAAGTATTGACAGTGAACACCTTAAAAGTGAGTAAAAATGTTAGTGACGTCTTACAAATTCACGATCGTGGACTAAAGATATTTTAATAAAATGCAAGAATCATCATTTTTCGATTTCGAATATTCGATGATCGATGTATTTTCTATAGAAACTTATCTAGATATGCCTTTGTCAGTAGTTAAACTAAAGAAATTATTATAGGTATCAAAGAATCGCTAAAAACGGCAGCGAGTATATTGTACGTCAAGGGCGTGTAAAAGTAGAACGTCTATCTAGTAATAGGCGTCTGAAAGGTTAAATGTGGCTTAGTAATATTAATAATCAACAATACAATGTTTGCCTTCGGTGTTGAAAGTGTTGTGTAAACCGACGAAGCCGGCTCATGCGGGTCGAGGCGACATTTCATATCGGATTGACAAACGTCTTTCTTTGTCCCATTTTGCTTTGGCAACCCGACTGACAATCCCCGAGATGGATGGGTGACTGGTAAACAGGCCCGACGTGGATTTATTAAAACCACTCCGATATCCTTTGCAAATATTTTTCGTAAACATATCACTATTCCACAATGTACATTATTAATTGTTTGTTATGTGTGTAATATATTCAAATTTCTAGAACGTGGCACACTGAAAGAAAAACCGAAGCCAAAAGCGCATAAACCTCCCGTCTAGGGTTTCCAATCTCGTCATCCCGAGGGTTTTAAATACCTGATGAATCCCGGGATTAGAAAACGTGAAGCAGACATTTACGGGATTTACTTATTTATCTAGCATAAACTCAGTAATACAACGTGTACTTGGATGCTCGTGGAACATAAATTATTTGCGTTATAAATTGATGACAGCATCGAATATACAATATTGTATTGAAATTGAATTTAGTTGACGAAAAAATCAAGTAACAAAACTGGAGCTCATTAAAGGTTTACAACATTTTTTTTTTAACCATGTCCGCTCCCAACTTGGATCATAAGGACTCCTCGCGGAGTTTATCTCAACATATGTTTTTCTACGAGAACTGCTTGTTACTCAGTTGCTCAACCTCTCTTTTTCGAAGAGAGTAGGGATGGAAAGGATACGAGGACTAGGCCAGGACTAGTGATTAGTTAATCGCTGTCACTATGCGTCGCTCTTTGGGATCAGAAAGGTGGGAAGGGATTTTCAACAACACAAACACCCCTGCCTTTGAACAGATTTATCAACTTAAAAAAAAACCGTTGCCACTGCGCCACGGACCGGACAACAATACAATTTTAAAATTGATTCAACGTTATTTACTTCATTTAATGTGTCTTAATTTTATCTATCTGATTTTTAAAAAAATATGCCACTCTTTATGTAATGTACAATGTCAGATCCCATTCGAACGAGACTGATACTCTCGTACATAACGTTTTAATAAAATATTTTCGCTCTTCAATAATGGATATACAACCTAAATATAATATTCATAAAATAGATAGTGACATCAATTATTTCTTAACAAGGCTAATATTTAATAAATATGAAAATTATCGACCATTATACAAATATGCCAAATCTTGGGACCAGTCCCGGGATTCAAAACTTTGCCCGAGATTGGAAACCCTACTCCCGTCTGCAGTCCCAGCATAATTAATTCTACTCGACCCAACATATTTTAGTTATAATTTAAGCATGGCAGCAATATTTAACCGTTATGCCAACGTGCACTAACGTCAGTTTGCCGTTCTTTTAAACTTATTTAAGTAGTTGAAAAATATCAGTAAATAATGTTGATATAATTGAAAACATATACATGGTATCATTTTCTCTGCCGATAGGAAAGCGGACTGGTGTGACAACTAGAGAATTAAAATCATCGCGGAAAAGAGCACGGCGATAATGTTTCGAGAGGTCTTATTAAACATAACTTTAATTTCATTCAGTTCAAAATACAAAAATCGAATAGTCCAATAAATTCAAGTGTCTTTGACTTACATTTGATAGTAGACTTAAGTTTATCGAACACACTGCGATTAAAAAGCGATTAATTTATGCTTAATGCAAGGAGCAAACTTTCCCTAAAGAGTAAGCTTCTCCTTGTTACAGAAATAACTAAACAATTGATTTATTTAACATAAGCACTTCTAGTATAATTTCACCCTCATAGAAGCGGGAAGTCAAATATTTTTGTCTATCAAAACATGTGTGTCACATCAGTCATTTGAGTCACTAGTCTCAAGGGCTGTTCGGCTTATCAATGCAATGCCGAAGGAAGTGAACTTGGAGTTTTGTTTGAACTATTATCATTTTTTTTTTATAATAAATTTGTATTGACAATATTTTGTGACTTGTATGCCAATCTCTTTTGAATAGATTATTGAGTTTTTGTTTAAATATAATATTTTAATAAAATTTATCAAATTCATGCGGCATTCCGTATTGGCGCCAGCCGTAATCTCATGCATAAATTTAATTTAAAATACTTTTGCACTTCAAATGACTAAAGATGACTAAAAGTGAATACCGGATCGTAAAAGACAACACTCATGGAAAAGAAAAAAATCCAAAGATTTAAATTGTTAATTTTTATAGCAGTTTTTGGGCAATATAAAAATTTATAAAATTATGAAATTTCAATAGTTTGAATTTTGTACTTTTCCAAGAGTCATGAGAGTCATTTCAATTTTATTCGTGCACTTGAAATGCCTGAAGATGCCGAAAGGCGAAACCCGGGTCACTAGCGAGAAAGCCCATGGAAAAGCACACAATTCAAACTATTCAAATTTTCATATGTATTTATATGAATGATAATAATCCTTTTGCATGTTTAGTAACTTAATTTTAATATTATTAAATATATTGTGTGGTTTTTATTTAACCTAGATGCGATCCTGTGTCGACCCACCAAATTGGTGTCCAGATTTTATTTTCTGATTTGAACATTTTCCTTCCGAGATTTACACATGACTTCATTCGGGGGCTCAAATGCAACCATTAAGGGCTGTAAATGGAGAACATACTTGGAATTTTAATATAAAGAACAAAAATGATAAGAGATCCTGAATCGCGTAAAATATTGAGATAATCATGTAATAAAAATAATAATACATTTTTAGTACCTCCGACTCCGACTCCGGCCAAAAAAGCCCTGGCTCCACGACTCCGACTCCACAGCCCTGAATTAAATAATTTCATATAATATTTTCGTCCACGAAGTGTTTAGAATCACTTAAATGTATGTAGTAGCAATTGTCTACATTTTTCGTTGTATTTTGAGTTTGTATTTACTTTGGTAGAACTCCATTATAACATGGTGCAAAATTACAATGTATTTAAGTTCTACACAAATTGATAGTTATTTGGGATCCGGTCATCTCCGGAACTATGTTTAAACATACATTACCTTTTAAGGTGTTCACTGTCAAAACTTGGTGGAATAGCATTATTATAAAAAGTATTTTTTTTATGTTTATTTTTTTTAATAATTTTAAAAAAATGGCATTACAGCTTACGCCAATGCGCCAAATATTCTTAATTGTGAAAGTCATACGAGATTTAATCGATGATAAATAATGAATCAGTTGTGCACAAAATCAACGATAAATAACATACACCCTGCGCCCAAGATCTCTTTTTTTTCAATTGAAAAAATCTGACCTTGACCTTGGTGGAATGGCATTATAATAAAAATAATAACACACTTTTAGTACTTATTCCACATAAAATTTATTGTAACAGGAGCGGTTTCGCCCATGGCGAGCATTATCAACTGAGAAGAAATACAATAATACAGCGATATTTATACAAAAGTTAAGCAAAAATTACAAGGTATGGCAAACAATTGATATTACAACTATGCAAATAAATCGAAATGAAATAAAATTAGTGATTTTAGTTCACTAAGTTTGATTGTTATTAACGTAATCTATATGAATGAGCAAAAAAAATATTGCTGAAAATGAATTTTTTTATGCAGTGCATTTACCACCCGAACAGCCCTCGTGTATGGTGACTCAAATGATTCGGTCTAATAAGAAATATAGTGCGTTCTTATAGCCTGCAAAGCCAACAGAATAAACTCGTGTTTAGTTAATATTCCAAGCGCAGCAGTAGAGATATCGCCGCCATTCTAGCATGAAAGCGTATGTCTAAAATTTTACAACATAACCTAAAACTTTTGAGGCAACTTTCAAACGGATGCTCGAATTTTCACGTAAGTTATAAAAACACATTATTTTCCACATATTTTCGCATGGAACTTTGCCCTACCTCCAATTGGCAAACTGCAAAAGCTCACGTAAGCCGTAAGGCAGTGATTATCAATCCCAGCCTTCATAGTTTAAAAATACATACGTATATGTTACAGTGAAACTGTATTCTCCAAGCTGTCATAGAAATTAAATTTGACCGCGCTATCTTCAGCCCTATGTTTGTCTGTGTTTTTCTTTGGTTCTCTTTTATGAAAGGGACAACTGATTTTGTTTCATTGAAGCAAACCAAAATTTTAGGCTGGCAAATCATCGACTTGGACCAATAATTTCCATGATCGTGCCCAGTGAAATCATGTTGTCATACAAATCTATTACTTGATACATTTTCACTGAGAATACAGTTTCACTGTAACATATATATTTACAACTGAGTAGACATTTACTATGGTCAAGACCGGTTGAAAAACAATAGTTATGATCAAGATCAGTTGACACATAATAGATATGATCAAGATCATAACTATTGTTTCTTTTAGAAAAACACTGAAATATCTAACGTCATTATTCTACTAATTGATTAAGTAGGCATTTACTTGGTAGAACTCTATTATAATACGGTAAGAAAAATAACAATGTATTTTTATTCTACAGAAATTATTTTATATATTTGTTGATAGCTATTTCGGCTTACGCCCTCGTCAGAACTATGTTTTAAACATTCATTAAAACAAGCATATATACCTCGCATAGACAGGGACACAATACATCTTCTTCTCTGTTCCCACTTAGTAAAAACCCAGATTAGCTTTCACTTCATGAATACATCAAATCAATTTGTCACAGTCAATAACTTATTATTTCTATATAAAATTAAGATGGTGGAACAGAGAAGAAGGTGTATTGTGGACGCTGTCTATGCGAGGTATATATGCTTGTTCTAATGCACGTTTAAAACATATTTCTGACGAGGGCGTAAGCCGAAATAGCTATCAACAGTATTCTACACTTTGTCATACTTCTCATGTCTGCTCCCAATGTGGAACATACAAATTCCTAATAAAGTTTATCTCAAGATATATAATGTCAGTTATGAAACGCTACAATATTCAAATGATTCATATTAGATATTTTTCTAATATATCTGCTTGTTACTCAGTAGCTAGTCTACTCGTTTTCTATGAGATTAGGAAGTACAAAAGATACAGCTATAACGTATAACAGAACGTCGAAAAACAAACTAAGGGCCTCTAAAAACCTCGTCAGGACGATGTCTCAAACCTTATGCTCCACCCACTTTATCTACTACCTCCTACAGCAATTTCTTCAACAGTAGAGGCAAGCGCCTCGCGTGGAAGCCAGCAGCCCTGCCAGCTTCCAAATTAAAGCCCTAAGAGATACATCTTAAGCTACGAGCCAGGCTCGTCGATTCATTTACAGTTAGGGAATGGGCATGGCCAAAAGCCACGAGATAACTGCGGCTCGCGGGAGAATCACGCAAAAGTCATAACGCGTAACGAAAACGGGGGCTCGGGAAAATTATCAGAGCGGGACAGGGACGGCTCTTGCTTCAGTTCAGTTGTGCATTGCACTCCCACTTACATGCTTGTATGGACAATGAATTGTATATAAGCAATTTCAGAATACCTACAGCAATTTCTTCAACAGTAGAGGCAAGCGTGGAAGAAGCCAGCAGCCCTGCCAGCTTCCAAATTAATGCCCTAAGAGATACATCTTAAGCTTCGAGCCAGGCTCGTCGATTCAGTTAAGGACTGAGCATGTCTAATATAACTACAAGTATATTCCTCAAGTTTACGTAAATATTACGAGCAATTACCTTTTTAATGATTCCAAGACAATCATTCTCGTAAGGGGTTTTTCTTAAGTGTTTTCCCCACACAAAGTCCTCAGCTGACAGAATCTTTTAGAAAGTCAATACTTATTACATGCGGGAAAAGGAAGCAAAGACTTAGTCTGTATCCACCATAGCAATAAAAATTGTCAGGAAACTAAGAGCCCGCCTAATGGACTCCATATATAGTTTCAGCAGGAAAGTAAAGGTAGGAATAAAAATCGAGAAGAAAAACTTTGCTCATTTAAAACAAAGGATTTTTTAAGTTTACACACCATTTAAAAGTAAGTGATTTTTACAGTGTAATGGTTCACTAAATTTAAAGATAAACATATTAAATAACGCTATTATCATTCTATAATCAGACACATTCAGTTGAAAAGCCCTGACCCGAACGAACAAGTTACGATGCCAACTCACTTTGGAGATTGCTTTGCCCTGAAAAATCTTCAGAATGAAAAATTTGCAAAAAGTGTATATAGACATATATTACTTTGAAATGTTTCGAAATTGAGGTTTTTTACGTTTGCCGTTTATTTGCAATCCTCTCTGAGGTTTGACGAATTTATTTGATTTATAAAAATGGGGGCAAATAATTCAATCAATAAAATTCCGACTTCGAGTGCGTTAAAACTTTTTTGCATATAAATAAAAAGTTTTCAATACAACATAAAGCTCTTGGATCGTCTTAGGTTAATATGTCTATGGAAAAATTAAAAATAGTTAGAAGAGAGAGAAATTTTTCATGATATAAGCACCTTCATTTAGAATTCTTTAAAAACTTTAAAAAAACCATTTTAGTTCAGTATTAGTGGTCCGCATTAATGATCAGTATTAGTGGTTCATGTCCGGTCCGTGGCGCAGTGGCAACGGCTTTGACTGGCGTGCCGGACCGCCCGGATGCGATTCCCGGTACGAGCAGATTTTTTCCGTCGATAAATTTGTTCAAAGGCATGGGTGTTTGTGTTGCTGAAAATCCCTTCCCACCTTTCCGATCCCAAAGAGCGACGCATAGTGACAGCTATTAGATAATTACTAGTCCAGTCCTGTCTTATTCCTCGTATCTTTTCCATCAATACTCTTTTCGAAAATGAGAGGTTGAGCAACAAAAAGTTCTCGTAGAAAAACATATGTTGAGATAAACTCCGCGAAGAGTCCATATGCTCCAAGTTGGGAGAGGACATGGTTAAAAAAAAAATAGTGGTCCGTGACAATTTTTTCCTTTTTTTAATAGGTTTCCGCTGGTGTTAAAAGGTTGGGGAACACTGCTTTAAGGCATGGATAGGACTAGTGGTAACCTAATATTTTTTTCTACTGCACGTTTTAAGGATCTATTATGGGTGATGGAATTTTAGACTTTATATTCTATAAACTAAAAACCAATTCATGAAGCTGTCAGTACTGCAGCTCGAACTCGTGAAAACAGCAACCGACGTCAACGACATTGAGCACTACACTACGGACCATGAATAAAAACTGTCCTAATATACATCGTGTTTTTACTAAAGTTTCCTATTCCGATTCCTATTCCGTAAAACGGGGCGAACAGAGACTGTGGGGTAAATAGAGACAAAAACAAGGATTGAACTTTAGCACAACTAAGTATCCAATGTACTTTTTATTATGTATATATAATTTGTTACTGTATATTGTTTGAGTACGCATTTACTTGGTAGAACTCCATTATAATACGGAAAGAAAAATAGCAATGTATTTTAGTTCTACATAAATTATTTTACATATTTGTTGATAGCTATTTCGGCTTACGCCTTCGTCAGAACATTTAGTATATGTCGGACAGACCGGTAGAAGCATTTCCACTCGCGCAAGCGAACATGTTAGATCCTTTAACAATGGAAAAACTGATTCACAATATGCAAATCACCTTATAGAATTAGCACATAATCCGAATTCGGTCCCGATTCGTTTACATTCCTGTAATAAGGGCCTAAAGCTGTATGCATTGGAACAGCTGAAAATTAATAGGTATAATCAGTCCAATGAAATTCTTAACGATCAGATTACGATTAAGAGTTCACCTCTTTTAAATCCTTTATCAAACAATAAACTTAAAACAATTTAAAATAGATGCACTTAGACATTTCAGATTTTAAGTGGTTTCACACGATAAAATAAACCAAAAATACCCAAATTATTGTTTCCCACCATTACTTTAGACCAATAAATCAAACTTATTTAAATTCTTTCATGTGACGTAGGTATGGTTTCAACAAAAAGAGATTATGTAGGGGGCACCCTGTCTAGCAAATGTATATAAGCTATCTCTAATACACGTTTTAAACATAGTTCTGACGAAGGCGTAAGCCGAAATAGCTATCAACAAATATATAAAATAATTTATGTAGAACTTAAATACATTGTTATTTTCCTTTCCGTATTATAATTCTTTACAATGACTATAATACTATTTCTCGAATGACAAAACCAAACCAACTAAATGATTGGCCAAAATTGAAACAAACGTGTTTAAATTCGATGCCTGTGCAGCCTTACTTTTTGGCCCCTTAAAAACATCTCTTTTATTGAAATAAAATACGAAAATTAAATTGAATCATGTTTTTTTTAGTTAATAAGTACCGTAAAATGGGGTGAATAGAGACTCATATAGAAAAAAGGTTCATACATTCCAATCATTACAATCTGTTCTCTCTCTATTCACCCTTTCTCGTATCTATTCACCCGAATTTAATGTTAATAGAGACATCGAACAAAATTGACTGTGTCTTAAAAACGATAGTGAATATTTGATAAATATTGTCACGCATGTATAGTATGACAATAGAAACACGTTTCAAGCCATTCATATTTAAATTATGTGGCGCAGGTATGAAGATACATAGTCATGAAGAATAAAAAGTGTCTCTATTCACCCTGTTTTACGGTATATTTTCAAAATTTCTACAAAAAACCATAATATAATATGTTCGTGATATCATGCAAGTCATGCCAATATTTTAAATTTTCCCGCAACAAAAAATCGTCTCGTCCACAGTTTCTAAAACATTTCACGTTTCGAGTGCCCCCTGCGTTAGGTATGCTCGTAATACAAAATCTGCGGTGGTTTTTCTTTGATTAATGATTCAGGTGTTTCCGCTGTGTACGTGGTTATAGGAAAAAATAAATCACCGAAACCGAAAGAAAAAATCCTTGCAAAAGGTTACGACGACTGGCAATACATAAATGAGGTGGCAGAAATCGAAACTGGCTATTTATTTTCCAAGTCAAAGCATTTCCCTTTGATTGTAAAACATATTGTAATTCAGCGAATGTATTGATATTTTTGTATTTTCAAACTATCAAATTAGTCGATTCAAAATTACATATTCTTAACACTAATACAATTATCATCAAGAGTAGGCATGCCCAAACCTTAGGGCGCTGGGCCACATGTGGCCTAATTGAAGGTTTTGTGTGGCCTTTTCAATGTTTTCAACTTTATGTACAATTTCCTTTTTGTTTTTTGTAAAAAACATTAAAAAATCAAAAGTAGTTTGTGACGAATTATAATATAATACAAGTATTTTATAAAAAATCTATCCTCGAAGAGGATTTAAAATGATTATTAAACTATTTTAATTCTGAGCTGTTTGTTTATTATAAATAAAAAATATATAATTTTATTATTGAAGCTTAAAATATTTATCATCTCTCCTTCAAGAGAATCATTAAGTTGATCGAAAAAAGCAATCTAAATACATGAATACATATTTATTTTAATAAGTTTTTGACGTCTGATAAAAATCAAATTACACTTACTGATATCTGTGGTCTAGTGTCAAGATCTTTGCCCGAGCGATCAGGTGGGTTTTGGGTTCCAGTCCCAGCAACGTCTGATTTTTTTAATCCAAAAGAGACCATTATCGTTGATTTACACTTGACTGATTCATAAAACATCTCATCGAGTTTATCTTGACTCACACTAATATTTAAATATGATTTATTTGGCGCGTTGGCATTACAGCCTTTTTCCATCTCTTATTAATCAACTTATTTTTATTGCATGTGTTTAAAGCTTCATTAAAATCACTGATAAAAAAGTGAAGAAGTAAGTTTCTAAGCTTGGCACCGGTGAAGAAAATATGAATGGTACTCGGTGGCACACGTCATTTGATATGAATTCAACTTTCTTTCGCTTGTAACTTATCGACAGGCACGAGCAACATTAATATAATTCCGCCGACCAGAATGACAATAGATTTTCTTTCCATTGTGCTAAGAGGTCATGTTTTTTTCCCCCGTTCCCGTAATGATGAATCGAGCCTTTCGACAAAATCTGAAAAAAATATAATGGAGAAATTTTGATAAATTATTTAACAGATTGAAACTTCCCACGGTATTCTTTTACTAGCCATCGACATAGACTGTCTTTTTGCTGATAAGCAAAAGCTTCATCTCAGGTTTTCTATTTAAAAAAATGATTAAAAAGCTTCAAATAACTTTGGTGACATAAACAGAGGCGTAACTATTATGCCAGGTCCGTGGTGTAGTAGTCAACGTCGTTGACTACCGTGTCGGAGTGCTCGAGTCGTAATCCCGGTACGAACAGATTTTTTTTTCAGTCGATAAATCGATTCTGCTCGGAGGCAATGGGTGTTTGTGTTGTTAAGTTCCTTGCCACCTTTCCGATCCTAAAGAGCGACGCATAGTGACAGCAATTAGCTAATCACTAGTGCTTTCCTAGTCCTCGTATCTTTTCCATCCCTACTCTTTTTGATACAATACCTGATGAGCGCCGGGATTTTAAAACATAATCCTGAATTTTTAAGGATCGATTTATTTATCAAGCATTAACGAATTGTTATTTAAAAAATCGTTATATTATATAACTTTCTTGTTGTATGCAGGTCAAAACCTTGAAATCGATTATTCTCAGTAAATTAATGTATGTATGTATGTATGTATGTATGTAATGTATGTATCCACTTCTAATGAAGACCATTATTGAAGCTTGTTCTTACGATAAACAAATGTTAGTCAGCCGATCGGCCTTTAACTCTTAGGCACCGGTATAAGATAGATTTGTTTTATAATAAACTAGTATTGCTACCCGGCGTCGCTCGGACTAAGCGACCAATAATTATTTAATGTTATATAATTCGACATACTTATATCACAAAATCTAACATCCAAAATAGAGTTAAAATAAAATCACAAACTTTATTTAATTTGATGACAGCCCCCATTCTCGCCCATTAAAATGTCCAAATACAAGGAAAAAATCTAATTTGCTGTCAAAGAAATGTCAAATAATACCTTCACGTAAATAATAAACATTATTATTAATAATAAAAGCCGTGAAAAGTTCAGTAGAAGACTAATTTATTACATTTTGACTAAATGTATTCGCCGATAAAAAAATCAAACATATTTTCTTTCATATTCGTTTTTATGGCAACTTAATGACCAACAATGCAAAAGGGAATTACAGACCCACATACATACATACGCCGTTTCGGTTTTATATATGTACTACTCGATACTCGAGTAATTGGAGTCTCTACACACACATTGATAACGAAACAAATTTACCGTCGAAACTTTCGCGAGCGGAATCAATACGTTTGTTTGAACTTGCAACAACAATGCAAAAGGGAATTACAGACATACATCCCCCGTTTCGGTTTTATATTTAAGATTACACATTGTAATCCAAACATTATAAAAAATCAATCATTATGAAGTACCCCGAATGAACACTTTTAAAAGGGAGTGAATGAAATAATGAAAATTCTGTGTATTAAGCTTGTTTACATGTCCACTAAAAATAAGAAAACGTGTTGCAGTTTTATTTTATCCAAACAAAAAGTGGACGTTCATCTTTACATTTTTAATTACTTTACATAGACGCATAAAAGAAATTATCTATATACATACAAATACAAATAATAATATTAATAAATGTAATAATATTTAATATGTTGTTTTTTATTGCAGGTGAGATCGTGGTACATAATTATTATCAAAAGTAGATAATTGGTGATGGTAAATATTACAACCTTTTCTTTCACTTGTCATTCTAACATAGTAACAAATAAATTTTCGATGGATTCGGCGGAAGCCAAATATAGAAATTTTGCTATCAAAGCATCAGACTCATCCATTCCATTAAAAGCAATGTTTTTTTGTGTCTTTATTTAATGTGAAAATGTTGCTAGATTTTCATTTTTTGTCATTTTAATGAATAAATTTATAAATATTTATTTTTATTTTAAATCATTCTTCTCTACAGTAAACACTATCAAAGTGAGTAGCTAGGTCTGTATCAGATTCAAAAACACATATAAAACAATATTTTATGGGGTCTACCGAAAACTGAAGAAATGGGGTCTATCGTACAAAAAAGTTTAGAGACCTCTGGTATATGTAGATCAGTGGTTCTGACGTAAAATTTTCTGGTGGCCGCACCAAATTTCTGTTTTGAATATTTTGTGTTTGTGATTTACAATTGGCATTAATTACACAAGAAATATTTAATTTTCAGAGTATTTGTTGATAAATTATCTTGTAAGACCATATTTTTTTCATTATCAATATTTAACATGAAGCTGTTGGTGGCCGCACATGAGAACCACTGATCTAGATGCTCTATTATTATTTCAACACGTTTTATATTAAGGAAGGAAACTGCTCAAAAATAAATAGAAAGAAACTTTGTCAATGTATCAAGATTTCATGATATAGAGTGGTACCTCGAGATACGAGTTTAATTCGTTTCATAACCTTGCTCGTATCTGAAAGCAATTTTTTCCATTGAAATGCCATTAATGCGTTCCAGCCCCCAAAATGTGGCGTTGTGGAGCAGTTGTAGAGCGCCGTCTATGTCTTACGTATGGGATTTGTCGGTTGTGCGAAAGAGATGGAGCAAAGTATGTTTTTTATAGTAGGTCCATAGCATTAGACAGTCGAAGTAGAATCCAATACCAACACAGATACACATATACGGAAAGCCACCAATACTTTCATATTCACCCCTTCCACGCATACGCAAAGCGTACACAGATACCCAGTCGTTCCTCTTATCTCAAATGTTGCTCGTATTTCAAAGCAAAACTTTCCTCGCTCGACGGCTCGCATCTTAAATATCTCGTATGTTGGGGCACTCTTATCTCGAGGTCCCACTGTATTTCAAAGTTAGATTTATTCACTGTTGACCAAACTCGAAGGACAAATAGAAGAATCAAAAAATATTTTTTAACCAACGTTCTTTATCCTTCAAAAGACTGTCCTTTAAAATTACTTGTAAGCTGAAGGAGGGTCTAAAAAAGACCCCAGTGGTATAGCGTTATTAGCATAGACTGCAATAAAACGTATCTTTATACGTCTATATAAGAATTTATATGAAAATGGATCATTTTCCTATAATTATTCATATTATAAGTCGCGCATGAATGACACAACCTGGTCGTGTTCTTGTTTATTCTGGACTGGTGAACCGTGAATGCGACTTATTATCTACACCTTTTAATGTAAAAAGCATCCATTTGATTTGGAATGTTCGTTGAAAGAAGCGCGTTTGAGATAAGATAACGTTATTTTATCGGGTATTCACAGTGAAGTTTTAATCCTGGCAATTGATAGCGACAATATAAGTGTTTTTCGGACAATTCGAGTTATTTTCTTTTTTATTTAATTACGACGAAACAACTATATCAAAATCATATTTTTTTACTGCAAAAGATATAATAAACAAAAATTTAAGAATACGAAAAGTTTACACATTGTTCCACTAGTATAAAGATTTCAATGAAACAAGTGGTCGACTAATTCACCCTCAGCCAGCCAAAAGTTAAGAAAAATCAATACGTCCAACTTTAAAGACTCACAACCTCTTATTGAAAAGCTTTCTTTTACTTTCAAAAGTTACGAAACGTAGTTAGCGTAGAGGCACTAAACTTTCGCCCAGTGAAACTTTTCAAGTTCAATTTGTATTAAATTTCGAAATTGAGTTAAAAACTTTTACGGCCCCCACTTCCATTCGAGTTGAGAAGTGAAAAATCTTCAAGACGGGCTCAGAACTTGGAACTTTTCTTTAATCTCGTGATGTCTAAAAATAGTTGTACTTATAAAAAATGTACATATATACCTTTGCAAATTGATTTGTTATCCCAACCGAGGCAGAATTCAATGAAACTTTTTCACTAAGAAAAATATATCATTAATTGGTATAGTTTTTATTAAGCATATTATGAAGCAAGTAGTAACACGTGTGTTACTACTTGCTGTCGGTCCCTGTGGTCTAGTGGCTAGAGCTTTGTCCTAGCGATCAGGGGACCCGAGTTCAATTCTCGGCAAGGTCAGATTTTTTCAATTGAAAAAAGAGATCTTGGGCTGGGTGTATGTTATTTATCGTTGATTTTGTGCACAACTGATTAATTATTTATCATCGAGTTAATCTCGTATGACTTTCACAATTAAGAATATTTGGCGCATTGATTGGCGTAAGCTGTAATGCCAAATATTTTTTTCTATTTTAAAAAAACATTTAAAACATTTTTTCATTTTTCTGCCCTACATATAAAGCTTGGCATTCTCCACAATTAATTTAATATTAAAATGAACTTCCATACAGCTCCCGCCGAATCTATCGGATGGAGTATCTATAATAGTAACATTTACATTCGATCGGAAAATACGATTTTTTTATGTAACTGTTATACTATATAGGAGAGCATAGATCAGTCATACTCAACCTTTTTTTCACCCGGGCCGCATTCTGATTTTTGCTTCGCTATGTGGGTCGTAACATATTTATAGTAAACTGTAAATACACTTGGGCTTCGCATAACACGGTTTTATACAACACGGATGTATAAAATGTGACATATTTTTATTCATCACAGCTTAAGGTGTTATACGAGGCCCATGTGTATACGTATGTGTATTAATGTATTTTTCAAAATAAAAAATAACAATCAACAACAAATAAAAATACGTAAAAAGTACACAAAAATACTAATATATCCAAAATATTAAAAATGAATGTGAATTTTGATATTGAATCAAACTTTTAACTATTTTCGTCAAATCAGGTTCCTGATTACTACAGGTTACTGTTAATTAATATAGCATCAAGGTGAGAATCAGTAAACCGATTTTTAAATACGCTCTTCGCAAATTTAATTTTAAAATATGACAAGTCACAGAGATTCGTAGACGAGAATAATGTGAGCAGAAGCAGGGCACATTTTTGTACAGTTTTTGTACCAACCGATTGCAACCCAATATTGAAAAAAACACCAAAAAAGTATTCGGTGACTATAATTATTTTGGGCCGCACATAAGAGGTGATTGGGCCGCAGGTTGAGTATTGCTGCCATAGATCATCGAAGAAAGGTTACTTGGCAAACAATATAAATTATTGAATACACCTAAATATGTATTTTGCTTCACTACCACCCGTAATTCGTATGCTGCATAGCTGTTTCCCAGAAGCCGTCGATAGAATTGAAACGAATTAATTCCTCATGCTCTTGGCCCTATACGGAGATGCACAGAACCGATATTTATTGATTACTAGCTGTACCCTGCGCGCGTTGCTACGCCAGCAATTGTAGGTGAGATTGGGGGGGGGGGTGGGGTAGGGGAGGGGGTGTACGCCAGAAAGTTTCGCGGAAATTTGTAAAAATTCGATATCATTTTTTGGGGGGGGGGGGGTTGTTTGGCGGGGTGAGGTTTGGGGGCGTATGAGGGGTATGCTAAAAACCTTCGAAGGAGTGAACTTGAAAAATTCATAAAGTTTAAAAAAAAAAAATGGAGAGTTGTGGTTGGGGGGTGATTGGAGGGAGAGGTTGGTAGGCCAGAAACCATTGCGGGGGTGCACTCAATAAATTTGTAAAGTTTCACATCGATCGGTCGAACGGTTTAGTAGTCCATAGCGGATATACATACAGACATTCATTTTTATATATATAGAAGATAGATATAATATGTCTCTCACAGAAATAACAGTAGATTTGTTTGAGAGTCATTTTTTTATCGGATCTGTGATGAAGTGGTCAACGTCGTTGGCTTCCGTGACGGCCTAGATGGACTCCCAGTACCAGCATGGGTGTTAGTGTTGTCTAAAAATTCCCTTGAACCCATCTGATCACTTAAGCAGGGTGTAACGTGAGCGACTAACCCTTTTCCTGTCCTACTTTTATCTTTTTTAACCCTACTTATGTACGTCAAACTAAAAAAGAGGTCGAGCGACTGAGTGAAAATCAGTAAGTAGAAAAAGTATATTTAGATCTTCTCATAACGAGACCAGATGCTCCGCATTGGAAGTGGACATGAATTTATAAAATAATAAAACATTATAGTGTACAATTTTTTGCATGTAGTCGAGTAGTTAACGTCGTAGGTTTCGAAGTACAGGCATTTTCACTGATCACTTTGAACCCCGACTCAAATCATCAAAGACATATTCATTCGATAAAATCAATAACTATACTTCGAATGGTGTAGGTCTCTACTATTATTATAACTTGGAAATGTTTCGAAAAGATTTACCTAGATGGCAGTAATACAATCATATTTGAGAGGCAAAACACGTTATCGGGACTCAACGCATAGTTAACGTATCACGTCAACACAAACATCCTTCACTTTTAAGGTGTTCACTGTCAATACTTGGTAGAATGGCATTATAATAAAAATTAAAAAACAATTTTAGTACTTTTTCCACATAAAATTTATTAGATCAGGACCGGGTTCGCTCCTGGCTAGCATTGTCAACTGACAAGGAATACAATGGTACAGTGATATTTATACAAAAGTTAAGTAAGAAATACAAGGTATGACAAACAATTGGTAATACAACTAAGCAAATTACAAGAAAAATAGACTTTAAATAAAATAAAAATAATAACACATTTTTAGTACTTTTTCCAAGTGAGATTTATTTCATCAGGACCGGTTTCGCTCATGGCGAGCATTATCAGCTGATAGAATATATTGTCCTCTATTGCATGGAGTGCTCGGATGAACTTGAACTGACGCTTCATTCAAAGCCTGAAGATGTTGAAAGACGAAACCAGGGTCTTTAGCAAAACTATCATGTCAAAGTACAATCACTTATAAGGTGTTCACTGTCAATACTTGGTGGAAAGGCATTATAATAAAAATAATAACACATTTTTAGTACTTTTTCTACATGAGATTTATTTCATCAGGACCGGTTTCGCTCATGGCAAGCATTATCAACTGATAAGGAATACAATAAAACAGTGGTATTTATGCAAAAGTTAAGTATGAAAACAAAGTATGACAAACAATTGGTAAAACAACTAAGCAAACTACAAGAAAAATAGACTAAAAATAAAATGTTCAAGACCTCTTAGCAATGCAAAACTAACACATCAAAAATCAATTAAGTATGAATTAACATTAACAAATTAAAAGCCCAAAATTAAGTGCATTTAATAAAAATAAATAAATCTACATGTCTGTCAACCATAATTAGATGGAAATCCTGGTAATAAGTTCAATTAAGTCAGTTCCTGTAACAGAATAAGAGCCATAACAATTCTTACAAATTAAAATTATCAGAAATAAAAGTACGAAGAAATACAATAAGCTTCGGTTTAATGAATCGGGTATATTCAAAAGCTGTCTCATGTGGAATAAGTACTAAAAATGTGTTATTATTTTTATTATAATGCCGTTCCACCACGTATTGACAGGGAACACCTTAAAAGTTTAAATAAAATGTTGAAGACCTCTTAGCAATGCAAACTAATACATCAAAAATCAGTGCATTAAATAAATAAATAAATCTGCATGTCTGTCAACTATAATTAGATGTTTTTTACAAACATCCATGTCTCAGAACAAAATTAAATAAATCAATCAAGAAACAAAACTGAGAATCAATATACTACACTATAAGGACAGTCAGTGAAGTTTTGATTAATATTTTAATATTTATGCTATTTAATTTTGTTACAAAATAATTACATTTGAACATGCATATTACATGCGTAAAATCGTTCCATGTATTCCCATGTCTAAAGCAAAAGCAATCGAAGTGGGTTTTTTTTACTATCTGGCGGGAATAATTAAACTTTTTTCATACGTGTTATTCGAGCAATTTCCCATTGCTGAAGTATTTCTGATTCCGAATGTACTATATTAATTAAAATTTACGGAAAATTACAGCATACAAATCTGTATTGGAAACTTTTTCAATTTGTTAATGGACTTTTATATATAACATTTCATTGACTATGCTCTCAAAATAGATACATATATTTACGATTCAGTTGAATGTTACAGAGGTGAGTAGACGCCTCGAAATAAGAATAAAATTCATATTTTTTGGGGTGATCAAGACCAGTTTCCATCACTGATTAGTATATAATACTTATAAGTTTGCATGCTCCCAGTCTCTACAAACGTGGCCGTAACCAAGGCCAATCAATTTTCTTTGTTTAACTTGTTTGTCGCGTTTTTGAATCGCCATTCGCAAGGGCTGTTCGGTTGATGAATGCACTACCTGTTGATGTGGACATCTTCGGCAGTGAATTTGATGCTATGTTTGATTTTATTTTCTTTTTATGTAACTAATATGTTTCTGTTCTGTTTCATGTATATTTTTTAAAAAATGTGTACTTAATTATGTGATATTTTTATTTAATTTGTCAAATGCATGGCACTCTGGCGTCAGCTGAAATGTATGAGTTTTTTACTGTTATAATTGTCAGTGGACACCTAAAGCAAATTTATAAAAGCTCATTTTATAATATTTAATTTTTAACCATGTCCGCTCCCAGCATGGAGCATATGGACTCCTCACGAAGTTTATCTGAACATATGTTTTTTTCTACCAGAACCGCTTATTACCTAATTACTCAACTTCACTTTTAGAATAGAGTAGGGATGGGAAGGATATGAGGACTCGGACAGGACTAGTGGTTAGCTAATCTCTATGCGTAGCGCTTAGGGATCGGAAAGGTGGGAACGGATTTTGTCTCACCCATTGTCTCTGAAAAGAATTGATTAATAGACTGACAAAATCTGCTGTATTATTATAACCAATTTTTAAATAAATATTTATGTCGTACGATTTTTTTACTCTTGAATGATTTTTGACAAAAACAAATATACCATTCGCGAAATATTATACATGCATTTTTTTTTGGTAAGCCCAGTGCAGCGCGTATTCCTATCACTTTGGCAAACACTGAGTTAATCCATGCAATTTCAAGTATATGTATATATGTTACAGTGAAACTGTATTCTCAGTGAAAATATATTCTTCTCCAAGCTGTCATTGAAATCAAATTTGACCGCCCTATCTTCAGCCCTATGTTTGTCTGTGTTTTGTCTTTGGTTCTCTTTTTATGAAAGGTACTTTTTTCTGATTTTGTTTCATTGAAGCGAACCAACATTTTAGGCCGGCAAATCGTTGACTTGGGCCAATAATTTCAATGATCGTGACCAGTGAAATCATGTTGTCATACAAATCTATTACTTGATACATTTTCACTGAGGATACAGTTTCACTGTTATATATACATATACATTAGTTTAACTTGACAGGGATTAAGCTAAAATTTGGCTTGCACATAAATAAGTCAACAACGTTTATTTTATTTAAACAGATTTTACTTAAATAACACAGACAGTGTAAAAAACTTTTTTTTAAATTGAGATGATATGCCTCCCAAATAGGGATGTCACCAGTAGTAACGAGTATCCGGTTTTAGAAACTCGATACTTAATAATCACTTCGTATGAAGCATTTTTAAAAAAAAGTACGCGCTTTTTCAAAATCGAATAAAAAATATGGATGAATTCACCAAGCTATTTCCAAAAAATTGATTAATATCAGGTATTATATTATATGTCGGGTGCGTTGTACAATAGGCAACGTGACTGGCTTCCATCTTGTGTCTCACAGGTTCGAGTCTCAGTATGAGCAGTATTTTTTTCAGTTAATCCATCGATTCTGTTCGTAGGCAGGGGTGTTTGTTTTGACTGGAAATGTCTTTTACAAATCCGATCTTATAAGCAGGGATTAATGAGGGTTCATTCTCTCCTTACTCTCTTCAAAATAAATAGAAGTTTAAGTAAATTAGTAACAAGCAATTGTCGTTGAAAAAAATATTGTTGAGATATCTCCACCAGGAGGCCATATGCTTCACATTGTGAGAGGACATAAAGTAACCTAATTTTATTGATGTTGTAAGCCGATACTCAAGTAAAATACCGCTTATAATTGTTATTCAAAATTTTTACATATTGTTTTCTAATTGAGGATTTCGAATGTAGGTGCTTGATTAATTTCATTTAAATGTTCAAATATGGCGGAAGACGAAACCCAGATCGTTAGCGAAAAAACTCATAGAAAACTACTCAATTTTAACGATTCAAATTTGGTTCTTCTGAGTTAAAGTTCAAAGGTCTAAAGTTAAGTGTATTAAATTTAAAACATGCCTATTTCATTTAGCTGTTCTTGGCTGATTAAAAAAATCTCATCCAGTTTTTTTGTATATGTTACAGTGAAACTGCATTCTCGGTGAACATGTATCAAGTAATAGTTTTGTATGACAACATGATTTTACTGATCACGATCAGGACGATTATTGGCCCAAGTCGATGATTTGCCGGCCTAAAATTGTGGTTTATTCAATGAAACAAAATCAGCAAATAGTCTCTTTCATAAAAAGAGATCCAAAGAAAAACTCAGACGGTGAAAGATAGATAGGGCGGTCAAATTCAATTTCAATGACAGCTTGTAGAAGAATATATTTTCACTGAGAATACAGTTTCACTTTAACATATACACTTTCATATTTAAAAATATTTTCTATGCCAAATTCCAAAAATAAATAAAGCATCGAATGTCTAGTTATTTGAATCGTTTCACACCCTTAATCCGTGTCCGTCTCAACGGGTTAATCCCGTAAATTGAGACACGAGCGTGAGAAGGGTTGACTAATCCATGTCAAACTGTAGCAAGAATAAGTACACAGGAAAAACGACGGAATAATGCCTTGTACATGAAATAGTCATTCAGGATCTACCCAGTCGCAGTCACGAAACTGATTTTGCAAAACAAAATTAGTCCGCCCAGTAAACACGGCTTCTGAATCAAATTACCAGTCAACTGCAATGAATCGGTAAAAGATCTTTTTGGCCAAGACGTCTGATCATGTACATATTTTATGAATACATAGATATTTAATGAAAAAAGATCGCGTAGAATCATCGTCACAGAGTGGTATCTATCGACTCTCTTGTGGAGACTGCCAAGCCTCTTATGTTGGGCAGACAAGGTAGAAACTTTAATATTAAATTTAAAGAACATATTATTATAAGATGTCTAAAAAGTAACAATTTTTCTGAGTTTGCCAATCATTTAATAGAAAACGACCATAATTTTAATCAGAGTAGTAATTTATAAATACTACACCGAGTAAATAAAAAGGAATAAATAAAACTATTAACAAAAAAGAAGTATTATTAAATAATATTCTTAATTGGACAGGTTGCTCGCCACTGCATACATTTTTTCCAATTAAAGGGGTTAACTCAGCCTTTATCTGATTGTTTGCACTCATTAGTTAATAATTTGTAATGCCAACGTAATTAGTAGTATAATTATTTGTTTGCTTTGTTTTGATTCTATGCTTCTTGTAAAAAGGAAAAATCCCAAACTCTAATTTGTAATTTTACCATTTTAAAATATTAGAATCAATCTTTGCGATAGTAAGTCCGAAGATGCCTCTGACAGAGGCGAAACTCGTGTCACAGTTAGTAGCTCAATACGTGGAATAATAAAAGTTATTTTAATGTTTATATAACTTGGGTATCTTTTTATTCCGTTATTCTAATCTGACGAATGCAATTTGCTGTCAATAAATCATATGAATAGAATGTTCAAAGGTTCTAGAATCTAGATTTAGACTTTTTTTTAGTTATTGATAAAATATCAATATAAATTTGAATCGTTTAAATTTTGTACTTCCATTATAAAAATAATGTTTTTTTTTTACTTATTCCACATTAGATTTATCTTAGCTAATAAATCCACGCTTTCGTCAGAACTAAAGTTCTATATACTGACACCGCCCTATATGCTAGGTCATCAGAACTCTCTCAAACGATCTATTTTTCACCTCAGTCTATGAGTTTAAGTCGATATCAGGAAATAAATTCATTCTAATAATACTCTATATTGAAATCTATAGCGATTCAATATAGAGTAATTTCTAAATTGTAAAAGAGACATTTATGCAGACGTCTCGCTCTAAATGTCTCTTGACTCTTTCACGCCCTGAGTGCATGAGAGTGCATGGTATTTCATGTAAAGTTCGATGGGCCATAAATATTGGCTTATCGGGCGCACATGTTAACGATTTTTTTTAACGGTTTGCTACCTAATTGAACCGCTTTCTTCATACAGTCGCAGTGAGAGATTGGAGTGCATTGAGAATGCACGTGCTTACCAGATAAGTCTTACAGTCGTGGTTGAGGGGCTTCTCCCAACTGTATGCCCTGGAAGTAGCCTGCAAGCTCCTTATCCTCTCCCTAAAGATAAAGTCTAGCAAATTCCTGATATCACCTTTGCAACTTTAATAGTCGTGTATTATGTATTGTAGAACGTGACGTGCATTGTAAATCTATCTTTGTTAAATTCATGTGTAAAGTCTGTGTAAAACTATAAACAATTAAATAATGGGTGCTTACGACACCCACATAACGCTTTGAGATCGTCTTTTGTTTAAAAGAGCACAATGTTTCTCCTACTCCGTTCCCAAAATTCCTCTTCCTGAGTGTCGGATAGGAGGCTCCTTCTCGATTAACGAGGGAGCTGAATCAAGGTCGTTCTCAATACATATCACATAATTTCTGTCGAACTAAAATACTTTGCTATTTTTTCATCAGAATTTTTGACATATATTTTCAGTTCAATATTTTATCACCAGTCATGAAGAAGAGGCAGGTGTATCCATCTCTGTACGGCCATGAAGTCCCGCTAATGAACGCAAGCTTTCTTTCAAGAAACTTAAATATATAATGACAGAGCCTTAAGCTCGCGATGCCAAAATTTCTAATGTTATTTGAACAGTTGTGTAATATGTACAGCAGGCATGGGCAACCTTTCCTAGGTCTGGGGACAAATTGTCATTCTGTCTCCGAGTCAAGGGCCGGACCAAATTATTAAACATAATAAATAAATATTTAATTTCAATGAAACACGTTGCTACTTCTTGTATTTTTTTTTTATAAAATGAACGACATTACATTAATTTTATATACTGATTATAAAATTTTGTGTGAAGTTTTATTTTATTTTTTATCTTCATCTTTCGATTTAGTGTAATGCATCCTCGAAAAAAACTGTTCACCCGTATATGTGCTGCCAAAAAGACTTATATTTTTCTTCCACCAAATATAATTAATAAAAATCTATCAAAGCAACGTTGTTAAATTGTGATTTTAGCACTTAATTCCCCTTCAAGCTCAATAAGTTCCATTTGTAAATTTGCTGGCACATTATATATGTTACAGTGAAACTGTATTCTCAGTGAAAATGTATTCTTCTCCAAGCTGTCATTGAAATTAAATTTGACCACCCTATCTTCAGCCCTATGTTTGTCTGTGTTTTTCTTTGGTTATCTTTTTATGAAAGGGACTACTTGCTGATTTTGTTTCATTGAAGCAAACCATAATTTTAGGCCGGCAGATCATCGACTTGGGCCAATAATTTCAATGATCGTGACCAGTGAAATCATGTTGTCATACAAATCTATTACTTGATACATTTTCACTGAGAATACAGTTTCACCGTAACATATACACTGCTAGCGCCCGTGTCATCTCAATTATTTAATCCCTCCCTGGAACAATAAATTTCTTTCTCTATTACTTCGCCGAGATGAATCGGGGCCGGACAAATAGCATGGCGGGCCGGTGGTTGCCCATATATGAAGTACAAGAAAAGCTATATTATTCCCAAGTTGCTTAAGTTAAAAGCTAATCTTTATCAGAAAGTATGATGGGACTTTGCCTTGGCTCTAATAGGATTAATCACGATTAAGGTAGACTAATAGAATAAGGCTGTTGAGGGATGAATAAGACGGGGATGTAATACGGGCCGAGTACGTCAGTAAGGTTCACGGGATTAAACTGGAGGGGGATTTTATAATATTATATATTATTATTTCAATAATATTAAGATGACAATTGATCCTTATTGATGGATTATGTGATATTTATTTTGTTCCATAAAAGATTGCCGGGTCCGTGGTGCAGTGGTTAACATCGCTGCCTTGAGTAATTGACTTTATGGGTTCGAGTCCTTAGTACGAGCAGCATTTTTTCCAGAGCTGTGGTGTCGTTAAAAAACACAACTCCAACTCCGACCTTAGCATTGACCAAAACACGGCTCCAGCTCCGACTCCAAAATTGGCCAAAACACGACTCCGACTAAAAAAAGTTTAAATATTGTCACTTATTTTTTGCTACTTTACAAATTATGTGTATTTAATTAAATATCAACCAACCAATCCGGCCAATTGCCCAAACTCTACATGCTATATGCATAAATAAAAAGTGAAAATATTTTCACGGCTCCGACAACGATTCCGGTGAAAACACCGCGACGACCCCACGACTCCGACTCCGACTCTACAAAGTGAGAGGGGCTTTAGCTAACCACTAGCTTTGTCCTGGCCATATCCTTTTTATTCTTACTCTCATCTAACTGAAGCGAGGTTTAACGACTGAGTAACGAGCAGTTCTCGTAGAAAAATATGTTTGGATACTTCAAGCAACTCATATGCCACATATGGAGCTGACATGAAAAAGGGTTGTTTTAATGTAGTAGCTTGTATTGCGAAGAGATTTTCAACATTTTAACTTTAGTTTATTTGATATTAATTATACTTATTTTGTTTTAATTTACTTTTAATTATCTACATATTTGTATTCCCAATAGTATGTCATATCTCCATTAGTCTTGCTTAGCTTTTATAGAAATAATGCTGTATTATTGTATTTCGTATCAGTTGATAATGCTAGCAAATAAGCGAAACCGGCACTGATCTTAATAAAGCCAATGTGGAATAAGAACTACAAAAATGAAATTAAGAATTTCGACTGAAGGAGCTTGATGGAATTAATTTGAATCGCTGGAAATTTTCTACAGTTTTGTCAGTTCAAGTACATCCGTGCACTTGAAATGCCTGGAAATACCGAAAGACGACACCCGGGTCGTTAGCGACAAAACTCATAGAAAAGTAGAAAATTCAAACGATCTATCATTTTTACTACCATAGAGCACGGGCTCCCAACACATGGGTCGCAACGGGTTTTCTGTGGGGCCACCAACTTATACAGTCAACTATCAAAATATTCACTCAAATTCATTTTCGTTTGCATTTTTTTGATAACCTTACGAAAAAGGCCTATTTCAATTTGGTCTAGGGGGTCACGGCCCAAATGGCTTTCATTAAAAGGGATCACCATCCGAAAAATGGTTGTGAACCTATTAGATAGTTTTTTACAATTAGTAATTTAAAAAAGGCATGTATTTAATGGGTCAGTAACTAATTCGAGTTTTGGTCAGTTAAATAAATAAATGGTCAGTTAAAAATCAAAATGGTCAGTTAATATTATAAACGGTCAGTTGTCATTGTATCAGTGTGAATGTGGTCAGTTATTAAATAAAACGGTCAGTAATATATTTTAATGGTTAGTTATTTATTAAAAACGGTGAGTATTTACTTTAAATGATCAGCTATTTAAAAAAAAGTGTTAGTTTGACAGCTTGTGAATTTTATCAAATATGGTCGTGATAAGCAAATTTACGACACGTTCTTTTTATTTTAACTGACCATTTATCGAATTAGATACTGACCATATAATTAGTAGTCATTAAAAAATTTCAAGGCTTACCTCACTTGGCGTATCCTTACAAAATAGTATCGTACAGATAAGACAATCAATTGAATTAGAAAAGGGTGTGCCCGCACCAGGGCGTCTTATCGGGGTTTTATTATTTTATCATTTCATTAAGGAGGGATGATTTCCAGCCGAGAATAGTTACAGTCAATCTTAAGCAGCTTATTAAATAAATAAAACTCATTTTCTCGTACGAGTTCCTTGAACTCTAAAACCTGTTTCGCTCGTTATTAAAAATACAGTGGTGCCTCGAGATACTAGTTTAATTCGTTGCGTAACCTTGCTCGTATGTCAAAACAATTTTTCCCATTGAAATTAATTGAATGCCATTAATCCGTTCCAGCCCCCAAAATGTCGGTTGTGTGAAAGTAATGGAGCGAAGTATGTTTTTTATAGCAGGTCCATAGCATTTGACAGTCGAAGTAGAATACAATACCAACACAGATATACATATACGGATTTCCCACCAAAATGTTCATATGCATAAGTGTGCAGTTGCAGTGCTCCGGAATTGTGCTAACTTTGTTATTCAACCATAGATAATTCTAAAAATTCATATATTATGTATTTTGTTTCGGAACAAAAGGAAAATTTTGATTTTAGGCAAAAATATAAATTACAACCCTTTCAGAGTAAAAGTTACAAAGTTTTCACTATTGAACAGAATTGAAAGTGTGGCAGTTTTCGATGGATCACAAAGTTGTAATTCTTTCCCTATCTCGTCATGCAACAAGTAACGTAAAATCCATCGGCGTCGTGTCTCCGGTGCTATGACACGTGTATGAATAATGGAAGAGAAAACAAAGACGTAGAAATAAGACATCGTTTGTCAATATCTTTTTATAGCCTCATCAAGGCGTCAATTCCTCCCCTAGTAAAGTGACGGGGGGCTCGTTTACTCGACACGCTATTCACTTCGCAAAACATGACACCCCTCAGGGCCGCGCCTTATTTTTGGCCATACACGTGGCAATCTTGAACCTTTCAGACGCCCGGGAAATGAAAAATGTGAAAGTATTTGAAATACACAAACATATTTAAAACATCAAAGAATCACATGGCAGCAAGTGGTATGAGGACAGGAAAATATAATTTGTAATCCCAAATATAATACGCTAAATAGTAAATAATTTTTTGAACAGTTTATCGCTGCTTAAACCTTTATATAACTGTGGTAAATATACATACTAATGGCAATAAAAGTCAATATCAAAATTATCTATGTATATGCACCTGTCTTGTTAGGTAAACAGACAATGGTCACTTTTAAGGTGTTCACTGTCAATACTTGGTGGAAAGGCATTATAATAAAAATAATAATACATTTTTAGTACTTTTTCCACATTAAAATTTATTTTATCAGGACCGGTTTCGCTCATGGCGAGCATTGTCAACTGACGAATACAATACAACAGTGATATTTATACAAAAGTTAAGTATGAAAAACAAGGTATGACAAACAATTGGTAGAACAACTAAGGAAATAAACGAAGCAAATTACAAGAAAAATAGACTATAAATAAGAGGTTGAAGACCTCTTAGCAATGCAAACTAATACATCATAAATCAATTAAATATGAATTATCATTAACAAAGTAAAAGCCCAAAAATGAGTGCATTTAATTGTCAGTATAAATACGAATTTAAGCTGGTTGGAACCAAGATTGGGAGTTGTCACAAAAACAAAATGGTAGGTATATTTACCACCTTGCATTCCCGCGCGCGATTTTACGCAGTTTGAACGTGTCTCGGCCTGTCAAAATGCAACAAAACAGCCCCATCCTATAAAGGGTTAAGCACGAGCTGCTGCAATTGATCCGTGCTAATATTTGCGATGATTGATGATGACGATGATGACGTATTGGGAGATCTGAGTGCCGCTTTACGTTAAAATACGCCATTCATATCGAACGTGTCACGTGATCCAAACAAGTAACAAAAACGATAATATTCCATACAAAATCAATTTTTAGGCCGGGAGTTCTCGATGTGTCCTCCCTACTCCCAACAAGTAACAAAAACGACAATATTCTATGCAAAATCCCCTTCGCAGCGACTTTTAGCTGTGTACTATTTTCTCACCCTTTGCAGCGCATAGCAAAGATCTTCGGGTGCACGTGTTTGGGTCGGTACATACAGTGGTATATTGGCTTCATGCGCTGGGGTGGCACGTAAATTTTGCTCAGTACCAACTTGTATTTTATAGTTTTTCGCAATATTTTTTAGGTAAACACGATGGGAATTGAAATTTAAATAACTGGAACAATTGTTATTTTTGAATATCGTCTATTACTAATATTCGAATGGGAGTACAGTGCACTTCTGGACATTTATACGAGCCGTCTCTGTATATATCATTCATAACACAATTTGGTAACAATCAACACACTATTGTAAGGATCCGAGTAATTCTTGGCCACTTTGGCCAGCCGTTCAATTTACAACCATGGCCTCTGCGAAAAAACCGCTAAAACAATCCGACGCGTCTCACAGTTTTGCCGCCGTGACTTACGCGCGGCCATTTGTCAAAGTCTACCCCACGCAGTGGCGGCGCGGGAGAATAATATAATTCAAGGCTCTAACTAACATCTTTGCTAAGTACGGTACTTGAATAATGAGCACCTCTTTTGCTCATGCTCCTTACGCTCTGGTTTGACATTGCTCTTGCTAAGTCACACTCAACGCTGAAGTTTACTTTAATTAGAATAGCGACGCAACTCCTGGTACGCATTTGTGTATTAACGCATTCAATGTTAAATTTTACATTTAACACATGAAAACTTCTTTGCATCATTTCAAAGCTAACTTATTTCGACAAAGACAAGCTTAAAATCAATCGTCCAATTTCTTTATTAAAATAACATTGATATACGAATGAGGTTCGGACTATTTTTTTTTATCCATGTCCTGGGAGCGGACCCAACTTGGAAGATATGGACTCCTCTCGGTATTTATCTCACCATGTTTTTCTAGGAGAACTGCTTGCGACTCAGTTGCCACACATCTCTTTTTCGAAGAGAGTAAAGATGGAAAGGATACGACTACTAAGACAGGACTAGAGAATAGCTAATCGCTGTCACTATGCGTCGATCTTTGAGGTCGGAAAGGTGGGAAGACTTTTTTAACAACAAGAAACACCCATTGCCTTCGAACATAATCGATTTTTCGATTCATCTGAAAGAATCTAACCCTGGTGGTATATCACGTTGACCACTGCACTACGGTTCCGGGCTTGTCTGAGGATACTTATTCATAAATCTATACACAAAGATTCACTTCGGCATTCGAAACAGTGAACCAAAAAACGAGTTGACCCGAATGTCCAACAGCATGAGCTACTCAGCCACAGCACCCCGTCGAGAAATAAATATACATATATTCATTTAATATATATAAATGTTTTTATTTTCTCTCGCAGAATTGTTCTCATTTGTCTTTAAGTTGTTGATTTAATTATCAGTTCACTAAAAATTGTAGTTTTGTATAGCTAACTCTTCAATACAATTCAAGTCTGTTCTGCAGAATTAAACAAAATTAAGAAAGCTTTTTCAAAAGGATTTACATTCGTTTGAAAGTAAATTTAGATTAAGAAGATTCATTTTCATTCCATACGACATGCTTTCACATCAAAACTTTAGATTTTAATATTTTTATTTTATTCCAGTCCGTGGTGCAGTGGTAAACGGCGTTGGCTTCCGTGACAGGCCACCCGGGACCAAATTTTTCAAGTCAATAAATCGATTCTGTTTGAAGACAATGGGTGTCTATGTCGTTAAAAATCCCTGCCCACCTTTCCGATCCCAATAAGCGACGCTAACCACTAGTCCTCATATCCTTTCAATCCCTACTATCATTGAAAAAGAGAGGTTGAACAAATGAGTAACATGCAGTTCTCTTACAAAAAAACGTGTTGAGATAAACTCCATGAGGAGCCCATATGCTCCAAGTTGGGAGCGGACATGGATCGAAAAAAATTACAAACTATATTATCAATTGATTGAATTGGCATTTACTTGGTTGAGATCCATTATAGCACAATAAAAAATAGAAATTTAAATTCTCAAATATGTTGACATGAATTCTTCACGGAGTTTATCTCAGCATATGCTTTCTACGAGAACTGCTTATTAGTCAGTCACCCAGTGTTACTCAAATTTGAATCGTTTGAATTTTGTACTTTTCCATGAGCTGTAAACTGTTTAATACGCGTCATCTAAGGACATTCAGGCACTTGAAATGCCTGAAGATGTCAAATGGTGAAACCCGCGTCGTTGGCGACACAACTCATGAAAAAGTACAAAATTCAAACGATTCAAATTTTGATATTCAAATTCCACCAAGCACCTTCAGTCAAAATTCTCAATAATCGTCTGAATTGAGCAGTGCGATCTTGATCGGTTTCCAGTCTTGTTTCCCGTTGCTCGTGTGTTTCTGACGATCGTTAATCCTTTTCCTTCCGTGCTTGTGCCACCAAGCACAAAAAATGTTATTTATGATAATAATCAATCTATCAAATCTATTTTGGACTTCTTAAAGGAAAAAAATAACGTATTGAGGAGCACAAGAGGTTCAAATAACACATTTATAAAAAAGACAAGCTTAATGTTCTTCCGGTGTTAATATTTATTCCTGCTACGTCACTGCAATTTCCGGTGTCCTACGGTGCGACGTTCCAATTTCAAAACACTGTCATAATAATGTCGATGTTTGTCGCATTTCTCTTCGTATTTCCCGCCTGTCATAAGACATTAAAAAATCGTGACCTATCGTTCTTGAAATATATTCGGGCAACCTTGCGATACTTTGTTACAATAATAAGCAATAACGAAACACGTTTGACAAGGTATTATTTAATGTTGTCATATTTGCAATGTACGACATCCCCACAATATCATTACTCACGAGTGGCGTTTCCGATCCCGAGAAAATATTTTGATCTCGGGATTTCGGGATTGCAATAAGTCGAACCCTGGATCCCGGAACTGCTCACAGGATTTTTTTAATGGTTGATAATTTTCATATTTTTTAAATATAAGCCATGTTAATGTATCATGAAAAATAGTTAGGTATAATTGATGTCTATTTATTGATTGAGTAGGCATTTACTTGGTAGAACTCCATTATAATACGGTAAGAAAAATAACAATGTATTTTAGTTCTACATAAATTATTTTTTATATTTGTTGATATTTCAGCTTACGCCCTCTGACGAACAGAATCGATTCATCCGAAAGAATCGAACCCTGGTGGTCTGTCACGGTAGCCAACGACGTTGACCACTGCACTACGGTCCGGGCTTCTCTGAGGATACTTATTCATAAATCTATACGCACAGTTTCTCTTCGGCATTCGAAAAACGAGTTGACCCAAATATCCAACTTTCCTTCCTTCTGACGAAGGCGTAAGCCGAAATAGCTATCAAAAAATATAAAAAATAATTTATGTAGAACTAAAATACATTGTTATTTTTCTTAGCGTATAACAATTGATGTCACCGAGGAAACTGTTACGTGAACATGCCTAAGAGAAAATTGATTGGATAAAGCAGGGCTGTTAGAGTCGGTAGTAAAAATTACGACTCCGACACCAGCTTTTCCAAAAAGCACGACTCGGACTACGACTCCAATATTGACCAAAAGTCTAAAAAATGTTGAATTTCGTCACTTTTTTTTCCTACCTTTTTAATTTATGTGTATTCAATTATATTTCAACCAAATAAACCGACTAATAGGCAAATTTGACATATTGAATGCAAAAATAAAAAGTTCAAACTTTTCAAAATTTTCCACTCCGAGTACGACTCTAAGTCCGGCCAAAAACCCCCGACACCACAACTTCGATTCCGACTCTACAACGCTGGGATAAAGCCATGGGTAGCGTCCATACGTTCCCAAATGGAGAATGTCTACGTTCGTGAGTAGGGTTTTCAGTCCCGAAATCCCGGGATCCCGAGAATTGTCAATACCTGACGAGTCCCGGGATTTGATAACAAAATCCTGATTTTTCTTGGGATTGATCTGTCAATAGTAAAAAAATTGCATAACCATACATCTTTTTTATTTCAATTAATCGCATTCGAACGAGATCGATACTCTCGTACATTATATTTCAATGAAATATTTTCACCCTTCAATAATAGGTAAACAACCGAAATTAAATATTCATAAAAAATATAGTGATATTTACTATTTTTAACTAGTTTCAGTGTCTAATTAACATTTATTTTAACCATGTCCGCTCCCAACTTATGGACTCCTCACGGAGTTTATCTCAATATATATTTTTCTACGAGAACTGCTTGTTACTCAGTTGCTCAACCTCTCTTTTTCGAAAAGAGTAAGGATGGAAAAGATACGACGATTAGGACAGGACTGGTGATAAGCTTATCGCTGTCACTATGCGTCACTCTTTGGGATCGGAAAGGTGGGAAGGGATTTTCAACAACACAAACACCTATGCCTTTAAACTGATTTATCGACTAAAAAAGTCTGCTCGTACCGGGAATCGAACCCGAGTGGTCCGGCACGCGCGTTGACACTGCGCCACGGACCGGAGATGTATATTATTCTCCCAAATCCCGAGGCTAGTTGCGGCATCCTGCGATCAACTTATTGCAATCCTGAAAACCCGGGATCAAATTATTTACTTGGGCTTGGAAACCCTAGTCTTGCGCATTCTTCCCTTTCTTTGTCCAAGCCTGGACTAACCCGAAGGATGTGCGACTGTGTACAATCAATTTTCAGTGAAAATGTCACAACGTAATCTGCCATGTTGCAAATAAATACATACGACAGTTACAGAATAACACAAGCCAGATCTGTCCGATTCGCTTCTTGCGAACTTTTCTTTTACCTTGTCTTCCCGTCCTGTCCCATTTTCATTTCATTACGTCAAAGAAAAGTGGGTCGGATTGTTTTAGGATCTTAGAAAAACAGGGGCGTATTTTCCAGCTTATTTTATTTATTTCTGTATTATTATTTGTACAAACACATGATTATAAGGGTCTTAAGGAAGTTTTGAAATGTAAATAAAACTTTACTAATTTCATTTGTAAGTATATTTTACGGCATTAAATATTTCTCAAATGTCTGCCAATATCTATTCATTATAAAATGGGCCATAAAGTTGACTTTTTTGACAAATTTGTTTGCTCCAAACTGATCGATTATCAGTTTTTTTTCGAGAAATAAGCTGCCTTGGGTTTTTGGACCGATAAGGTGTTCGATTATTTCTGGTTGCGCCACTAAACAATGTAAAGTAACATATTTTGAGCGTCCCTATTGAAATACCCTAGCAAAAATCATTTTTGATCAATTCATTTTTTAAATCTTAATTTTTTTTAAATATGCTCACATCAGCCCAGCAGGGAAAAGGTTAAAAGTGAAATAATATGATTCTTGCAGAATTGAATGCTTTTCTGGTTCCTTTTTTAAGGTGTTCACGGTCAATACTTGGTGAAATGACACTATAATAATAACACATTTTTGCTCCTTATTCCACATTGAATTTATCTAGATCAGGGCCGGTTTCACTCATGGCGAGTATTATCAACTGATGTTGAGATATTAAGATAATTCCACAACAAAAACGATATAAAAACGTGATTGAACTTAAAGGCCAACAAAAAACGTTTTACAATTTTCAGACTCAATCCACGTCTCAGGGGCTTTATTATTTATTTTAATACATATTTTGCATGAAATTCGTCTAACAATCAATTTAACTTGTGACCAATGTTTAGGAACGTATCTCGGTCGAGGACTACCTGTACACCTAAACGTTTTTTTATGCGTTCCGCGGAAAATCGTACAAAAGAAAAAATACTTATAATGGGAATATAACATGGAAAACACAGGTCCGCAAAGTGAGCCTCCAGGCCCCCTGGGGGGGAAAATGAGGTCATGAAGAAAATTTCCAGGGGGGCCGTTTGTAATTTGGTGTCTGAAAAGGAGGCCATGTCTTAAATAAGTTTGGGAACCTATGATGTAAGAGAACGCACGTGTCAAGGTTACATTGGATTGAAACACTGAATTTTCCACGTACACTGTTTGAAAAACGCGATGGTTAATAACGTAATTGCATATGTACGTTTGTATAGTCCCAAAAATATTTAAAAATAAAATGCATTAAAAAAACAAGCCGCATAACTTTGAAATCGCACAAAAACAGGTTTGAGAGAAAATCGAAATTAAAAAGAATAATATCGATAAAAAAAGTAGTGCCCAATTCGGCCACGTGTAATATAACGAATAACCTTTCCGGAAGCGCCAACACGCATATGTGGCTCTTTTTGACATTTCGAGCACTTGCCTAGTAGGGGTGATCGGATAGCAGACAATACAGACAATATTTCGACATTGCTGCCGACAAAGTAAAACACGACACAGGTAGGGTCTCCAATCCCGGGCCAAAATTTTTATCCCGGGATTGAAATAAGATCCCGTGACTGGTGCCGGGATTTGGAATATTTTTGTAACGGTCGATAATTTTTATATCGATTGACTAACCGCTATCCATTGCCTATTCTCTTTCTCTCTGAAAAAGTACCAAGCAGTTTTCGTAGAAAAACCTCTTGTCTGACTGTCAAACTGTTGAGATATTCTCATTAGAGATTCCATTTTCTTCATTTAATGAACAGACAAAAAACGATCCATAAATATTCGTTCTTTGTCCATGTCCGCTCCCAACTTGGAGAATATTGACTCCCCCGGAGTTTATCTCAACTCTTTTGATACTGCTTAATACTTAGTTGCTCGTCTCTCTTTTTCGAAGAGAGGGATGGAAAGGATACGAGGACTAGGACAGGACTAGTGGTCAGGTAATCGCTGTCACTAAACTACCGTGTCAAGCCGCCCGAGTTCGGATTCCCGGTACGAGCAGATTTTTCCAGTCGATAAATTGATTCTTCTCAGAGACGTTGGGTGTTTGTGTTGTTAAAAATCCCTTCCCACCTTTGGGATCCTAAAGAACGACAGCGAATTAGCTAGTCCTGTCCGAGTCCTCGAATCCGTTCCAACCATACTCTCTTCGTAAAAGAGAGGTTGAGCAATTGAGTAACAATCAGTTCTTGTTGAAAAACGTGTAATGAGATAAACTCCACGAGAAGTCCATAGTATTTATCACCATTATTATTCTTCATTTAAATTCATTTCAATCCAATATTTTATATTCGATGCTGTCATCAATGTAAAATGGTTTTACACGAGCATCCGGTGTTCTAAAGATGACACGTGCAAGTTCACGTAATATTTCGATTTTTTAAACAATAATTCAGATTGTGTTATCTAATACCGGGATTCATCAGGTATTTAAAATCGTCTGGATCCGGGATTAGGAACCCTAGATACAGGTAACATTGCATCAAATATTCAACACGATATTTTGCAAACCCCCTTCCATCGTCGTTTTTTAAGAATACAATACATCGCAACAATTTGAAAGCAATAAAAAATTCACGGCCATTTTGTGTGCTCCTATTGATACTTCAGCCATTTCAGAGTTGCCATTTTATACGACTACGAAAAGAAATATAGTAATTTTGGAACTCCTAAATATAAACAAAGCCTAGTTAGTACCTTTAATACTGTTAAACTTCGGAGTAGATTATGACGTAAATTGTTTTACCGTGAATTATAAATGTAATGATGAGTTTATTTCTTATGGTACTTAACGTTTACCCAGTACCACCTTGTGTGGCAGCGGTAAAATATTAATATAGTTACGTGACACAAATATGTATCCTTTTTGACGTGACAACGTCTTATAAATCGATGAACGCCCGCTGCACGCACGAAAAAACATGACTCATTGTCCCGTTTGTCGCGTTACGCCGAAGGCAAGCGTGCGAGCGAGAGCGCGGATAAGCGATAGAGAGGCACGATCGGCCTACCGTTCGGATTGTGCCGCATCTATCTCTCTTCCACTCGATTGGTCGATGCGTCTGAGTAGAAAAGAGACAGCGGCAGCACACAACTTATACACCTACAGTACCTACACGTGATCTGTTTACAACTGTTTATAAAGTGAAGTGAAATGTTAATGTGGTTTTCATTGTTTACATTACAACAACAATTGCGGCAATAAAGGTGATTAATTCTTGCATATTAAAAATCTGATTAACGTATAACAAATATCCAAAATATCGTATCCATACAAAATAATGATAATTCAATAAAAATGATTCCATTCTATTCATAAAGTATGCATTCATTTCATCAATGTTTTCTTATGACGTTGTCACGTTAAACTATCGTCCGTAAACCGACTTTACAGACACCAATTTTTAAGATAATTTTTTTTCCCATATCCGCTCCCTATTCGGAGCTTATGGCCGCCACACGGTGCCTCCAAGATTCTCTGTCTCCCGCCAACCTCCTCGCATTTTCTCAGGTCATCCCGGCGTCCCGTAGCTCCCCTGAGTACATCCTATGGATGGTCATCAGAGGCCTTCCGCGGCGTCGGGATCCATCAGGTTGATAGAAGAGGCAGGCAGGATTCAGGCTACCCTGGAGCATCCGCAGCACATGTCCAAGCCAGGTCCATTGTCGCCTTTTAATTTTAGACGTAATAAGGGGCTGGTTTGTCAGCTCTCAAACGAGATAAATATAATCAACTTTTAAGTGTTAGCTGCCGATTTTAGTGGAAAGTGTTTAGCATTAACTCTTAGATGAGTCTGGACTCAAGTCCTGCACAAGTCAGATTTATTTTATTAATATCTCTTTCTTAGTTAAGTTATTTCACAAATAACCTAAAAATAAATTTCTGATGTAACTTTATTAATTTATTCTCTCTATTCTTATGACAACAACATTTACATATTTTTTTTAATGATTTGTGATTTTTTTATCTATCTATCTATATCTATCTTCTATATATATAAAAATGAATGTCTGTGTATATGTCCGCTATGGACTACTAAACCGCTCGACCGATCGATGTGAAACTTTACAAATTTATTGAGTACACTCCCGCAATGATTTCTGGCCTACCAACCTCTCCCCCCAACCACCACCCAACCTCCATCCCCAATTTTTTTTTTAGACTTTACGAATTTTTCGAGTTCAATCCTTCGAAGGTTTCTGGCATACCCACTCCCATACGCCCTCCAAACTCCACCCCGCCAAACAACCCCCATCACCCCCCAAAAATGATACCGATTTTTTACAAATTTCTCGAGTACAATTCCGCGAAACTTTCTGGCGTACACCCCCTCCCCCAACCCCCCCCCCTTAATCCCCCCTACAATTGCTGGCGTAGCAACGCGCGCAGGGTACAGTTAGTGTATATTTAAAAAATTGTCAAATACATGGCGTGTTGGCGTGAGCTGTAATGCCATGATTTGTATTTTCTTGAATAAATAAATAAATCTTGTTCAAATGGTGGGACTTTCCTAAACTTGAAAATATTTGGCTTATTATACGCCGTTCGCTTTTGTGAAGGACCTTGCGGTTTCGAGTTTCAGTATGGGCACAATTTTTTCGGTTGGTTTATTAATTCTGTTAGAATGCGTGGGTATTTTTTCGGCCTAAAAATTAAACAAAGAGCTAACGAATAGTACTGTGCTCCCCATAACTTTTCTTTTCACACTTTCTCTATATCTATGTTATCCCATTCAGTTATTCTACATATTTTATTGAAAATGAGTTTTTACTCAATTTTCTCATTCATTCGTGCAATTGAAATGCTTGAAGATCACAAAAGGTGAAGCCCGGGTCGTAAGCGACAAAACTCATGGAAAAATCAAAAATTTAAACAATCAAATTTGATTTGAATAAAGTTTTTATTTATTTGCTTAAAAGATGTACGATACACGCATAATATTGAGAGCCGCTGGTTTGTATGATAGGTAATAAAAGAGTCATTGTTGGGAAAACACAATCACTTAGAGAAATTCTGATATGCAAAGCATTGAAAGTTTCAAGCACAAAAGCTTTCAGTCTATGGAAATGACTCAACATACATTTATCCGTGACCGGAAACCGAGCACTCTCTGGAATTGAGTTTATAAAGTGTTGAAGTGAAGTGAGTCGCAAATCGCCGCAGGGCGGAAGTGACCGGCGATAAGATTGCATTCGCGGCTATTTTTGCAGGTGGTGCTTTTGGCGCGGCTCCAAATTCTCTACCCAAGAGAGCATAGACAATAAATGGACTGAGAAGAATATCGATGGCGGACATAGCGAGTTTGCTAACTCCACTTTTGAAAATTTTATAGGAGAGGGTAAGAAAAATTTTGATAGAATTAAGTGTCCGTGGCGCAGTGGTCAACGTTGTTGGCTTGCGTGCTGGACCACCCGGTTCCCAGTAAGAACAGATTTTTTCAGACGATAAATCGAATTTTTTCGATGGCATGGGTGTTTGTGTTGTTTAAAATCCCTTCCCACCTTTTCTATTTTAGCAAGACGATAAAATCGAGAACTCTAAAAAAGAAACAAGGTTCTCATAGATGTTTGTGAGATTGTTGCATATGCTCCAAGATAGGAGCGGACATGGAAAAAAAATTAAGAATTTTGACTGATAGTTCTAGGTGGAATTTCAATATCAAATTTGAATCGTTTGAATTTTGTCCTTTTTCATGAGTTTTGTCGCTAACGACCCGTGTTTCGTCTTTTGGCATCTTCAGGCATTGAAAGTGCACGAATATATTTTAACTGACGCGCAGTTTTTTCAGTGTTGACTGAAGCGTGTATTCGAGATAGGTATAATCAATCCAATGACATTCTTAACGAACAGATTACAATTAACACATCACCACTTCTAAAGCCTTTAACAAGCAGCAAGCTAAAAACAATTTAAAATAGATTCACTCGAGATAAAAACGATTAAAATAACCCAAAAATACCCAGATTAACGTTCACTTTTTTTTTTTTTTTTTTCCTAATTTCCTACTGAAACTATTTGGAGTGCTAGGCGGGCTCCTAGTTTCCTGGCTAAGGGTGGATACAGACTAAGTCTTTGTTTCCCTTTCCCGCATGTAAGCTAGCTAAAATATTGACTTTCTAAAAGATTTGTCAGCTGAGGGCTTTATGTGGGGAAAACACTAAGAAAAACCCCTTACGAGAATGATTGTCTTGGAATCATTAAAAATTTTCAATTTTACTAGGAATTGCTCGTAATGTTTACGTAAACTTGAGGAGTTTACTTGTTCTTATAGTAGACATGCCCAGTCCCTAACTGTTACTAAATCGACGAGCCTAGCTCGTAGCTTAAAATGTATCTCTTATAGTTTAGAAGCTGGCAGTGCTGCTGGCTTCTTCCACGCTTGCCTCCACTGTTGAAGAAATTGCTGTAGGAGAAAGGTGGGTGGAGCATAAGGTTTGTTAACGTTCACTTCAGGATGACGCCAGATCAATAACATATTTAAAAAAAAATCCATGTGGCGTTGGGATGGTTGAGCAGAAAGGGGTTGTATGGTGTTCTCTTCTAGCGGTATCTTATACACGTTTTAAACCTGACGAAGGCGTCGAAATAGCTATCAAATATTATATATGTAATTTATAGAACTAAAATACATTGTTATTTTTCTTACCGTATTATAATGGAGTTCTACCAAGTAAATGCCTACTCAATCAATATATTAATTTGCAAACAAACTGTAAGTAGTTGCATTGACTGGCTCGTTGCTAAGAAAACTAGAGTTTTGCCTTTTGCAAGTAAATCATTAAACTTTAAGCAGATCTCCAATTTTATTTTTCGGTTATTTTAGTTACTATACTGCTATAAAAGTGACCAAAAACACTTTCAAAAATATTAAGAAAATAACATTCATAACACAATTTCAGATTTTTTTCTAGTTACTGCCTTGTTCTTTGGCAAGGCAGTTTTTCGATGAACGCGTGTAAATATTGCATGGTTTGTACTCACAATCAGTGGCGGCTAGTGACAGAGTATTAGGGAGTACAAAAAAAGGTTCTACTATTTTTGCAAGAGTTCTTTCCTATTCATTGGATTTTAAAACACTTCTAAAACATGGACTTTTAATTCAGATGTTCGCAATATCGACGGAGTGCCAGTCTTATGAATTTTTGGCTGTCCGTAGTACGGAAAAATAGTTAAATTTTTTTTGTACTCCCTTATACTCTGTTGCCAGCCGCCACTGCTCAAAATTACGATTTTGGAACGCACTTATGGCAGATGACAATACAAAATGGTGGAGCTATATGATTTGCAGTGTAGGCTTAAGAGTTCAATAGAGTTGTCAAATGTTCTTAAAATGTACATATTTCCGAAGTTGTAAAAAAATATTGAACATTCACATAGCATGATTCAACAAAATGTAATTTTCAGTAAAAAGTGGAGTTAGCAACATTGCTCTTCAAACCATCGATATGTTAATACTAGCATTTTCTGAGAGAAATTTCCGTATGCGAGATTTAGAGGGTAGATTTCAACACTGGGTTGTTTATCGTAAATGTAACCATAATGCATGACATAACAGCTGACGCCAATGCGCTGTGCATTTCACAGATATAAAAAAGACAGTAAATTTTATCAAATATATGGAGCAAAACATTATCATAATTAAATGGAGAATTTCATGAAGAACAAAACAATTTTTTTTTTTAAATTTAATAAAAAAATATTTAGCATAACAATATTCTTAATTTTGAAAGTCATACGAGTTTAACTCGATGATAAGTAATGAATCAGTTATGCACAAAATCACCGATAAATAACATACACCCAGCCCAAGATCTCTTTTTTTTCAATTGAAAAAATCTGACCTTGCCGGGAATTGAGCCCGGGTCTCCAGATCGCTAGGACAAAGCTCTTGCCACTGGACCAAAGGGACCGACGATATTATTTATATATAAATTATAAAAGAAAAACTAAGTCACTGAAAATGTCCGCTCCCAACTTGGAGCATATGGATTCCTCATGGAGTTTATCTCAACATATGTTCCTTTACGAGAAATGCTTGTTACTCAGTTGCTCAACCTATCTGTTTCGAAGAGAGTAGGGATGGAAAGGATACGAGGACTAGGACAGGACTACTAATTAGGTAATCGCTGTCACTATGTGTCGCTCTTTGGGATCGGAAAGGTGGGAAGGAATTTTCAACATCACAAACACCCATGCCTTTGAACAGATTTATCGACTGAAAAAATCCGCTCGTACCGGGAATCGAACCCGGGTGGTCCGTCACGCAAACCAACGCCGTTGACACTGCGCCACGGACCGCACTAGTTGTGTTTTATTTATTTTAAATAATTGTAAACCATTTGTCGTTTACAAAAAAAAATGTAAGTTTTTTTAAAATTATTTATTCAGTTCTAATTTATTACGAATTACAAAAACGTGCCGGCACCAAAATCACCCAAAACAAAAGAACAAAAAAAAAACTACGAGAGTCATCATTCTAAAATCGAAAACATTTACAACCTGTTGATTGTGTCTACAAAGCACACTGTTATTATTAATTAAGAATTTAGACTGAAGTTCGTTAGTAGTAATTTCAATATGTCGGTCCTTGTGGTTTAGTGGCAAGAGCTTTGTCCTAGCGATCTTGAGACCGGGTTCAATTCCCGGCAAGGTCAGATTTTTTCAATTAAAAAAAAGAGATCTTGGGCTGGGTGTATTTTACTTATCGTTGATTTTGTGCACAACTGATTCATTACTTATCATCGAGTTAATCTTGTATGACTTTCACAATCAAGAATATTTGGCGCATTGGCGTAAGCTGTAATGCCAAATATTTTTTATCTTTTTAAAAATAAAAAAAATAATATCAAATTTGATTCGCTTAAACTTTGTACTTTTCCATGAATTTTGTCACTAACGACCAGGGTTTCGCCTGTCGCCATCTTCAGGCATTTCAAGTGCACAAATGTACTTGAACTGACGCGCAGTAAACAGTTTGTATCGTTTATATAGAAAAACAAAAGTAGATCACTAAATTTAATTGTTATAAACATAATTTATATGAATTAGCGACAATTTGATGAAAATGAATTATTTTGGGGTACTTTATAATTATCGACATTTTTTAATGTAGTATCGTTAATACTAATTACGACACAAAAACATTGTTTATAAATAATGTTATGTATTTAGAAGGGTAAAACAATGGTGAGTTTGGAAGATTAAGTTTTAAAATTGTCAAACTATTAAGTTGAACCCTATTTATTTCCAAAATTTCTTGGTGAAACAATTTATATTCGTCTGTGTTTTTATGTAAGAATTCAATTCCTGTATCTGCATAGAACGTTTGATTTTCGAATAGTTAATGATTGGCGTAGGTCATATAGAAAAAAGTTATAAAGATATTCAAATTCCATTCCGTCGAAATTATTTAAAAAAAAATACAAATTAGAAAAGCTATCATTTTTAATTCGAAAACACTTACAAACTGTCGATTGCGTCTACAAATTACATCGTTATAGTTTTCTTCCCTCGCCTGCAATCAAAACATACAACAGAAAAAAGCTCACCCTTCCCACCCACCCCCTATTTGGCCCGAATTTGTTTTTCTTTGTTTGTAAATTGTAAACGAGCTTTGAGGCATTCACGCCAGACGGAGAAATGTGTAAAACAGCAATAACTTGATCCTTCTAGTGCCGTGAAGCAACAGCAACCAGACCCTTTCCTAGAGCTTTCTTTTACAACAATAGGTTTTACAACCCTCGAAGGGTGGTCTAAATGTAAGAGTTCTCAAAATTTTCTTTTTTTAACAAATTTAAACATT
Organism: Himalopsyche kuldschensis; assembly: GCA_028554975.1. Classification (NCBI taxonomy): domain Eukaryota; kingdom Metazoa; phylum Arthropoda; class Insecta; order Trichoptera; family Rhyacophilidae; genus Himalopsyche; species Himalopsyche kuldschensis. The sequence continues at coordinate 9,652,840 of JAHFWI010000005.1, forward strand.
TTATTCAAAATGTTAATAAGAGTACAATTTTCATCCGAAACAGTGACGGTTTTCATTTGTTGGTAAATTCCATCTTGCTCGAATCTTCTAGCCAACATTTCAACTAAATGTATGCCTTATTGCACGGGTTCCCAACCCATAGGTCGCGACGGGTTTTCTGTGGAGTCATGAACTTATACAGTCATCTACAAAAAATATGCATTTTCGTTGATTTTTTTAATAAGCTTATGGAAAATACCTGTTTCAATTTGGCCTCTGGGGTCGCGGGTCAAATGGCTTTCATAAAAAGGGGTCACCACCAGAAAAAGTTTGCCTTATAGTGATAGATGCATGCCAGATTTTTAAAAAACAAATCTCATGCAGTATTTTTTTATTTAGTGCCCTAGATAGCTTTACATATGTTTGTGTAACATTCATTGAATTATACCAAAATACCAAACATATACAAAATAATTACTTAATAAAATAATGGAAATATGTTTGCAATGTCAATAAATAGTATGAAAAAAATAAAATTCAGATTAGATCTAACTTTTTTTGACATTGAATACTTTGTAGCGGGCGCACATGTGCCCGCGGGTATTAGGTTAAGAACATATGTAAAAGATGATTAGAAGCTTTGAGCGAAACCGATCCTGATCCTAGTAAATATAATATGAAATAAGTACAAAAAATTGTTTTTTTTTATATACTGCCATTCCATCAAGAATTGACAGTGAATACCTTAAAAATAAAGATTTTATTTCTTAATTTTTCGATCGATTCATGGTTCGTATTCAATTTACCATATCCTAGCCTAGCTATCGTAGCGTATCTAGGGGGATAATCACACTGACACTCTTTTTCAACCGCTATTTTTTACACTCCCTTTTTACGAGAAAAGAAATTAGTTCACTTATTACAACTTCTTTTGAAATGCAACCAGTGACTCACGACTGCCGTATTGGCAATCGATAAAACTCACCAATTCACTTCTAACGCCCTTGGCCTAACACACGGCTCCACGAAAAAAATCTTTGACCATGCACTTTTGTACTCGACAGTGTAAAATAATTATAATACGGTAGGAAAATAACAATGTGTTTTAGTTCTACATAAATTATTTTATATATTTGTTGATAGTTCTGACGAAGGCGTAAGCCTCAATCATTTATCAACAAATATATAAAATAATTTATGTAGAACTAAAATACATAGTTATTTTCCTACCGTATTATAATGGAGTTCTACCAAGTAAATGCCCACTCTATCTATAAAATAATTATGTTTATTCCATTAACATTTTTAGTACTTATTCCACATTAAATCGATTGGATCAGGACCGGTTTCGCTCATGGCGAGCATTATCAACTGATAATAAATACAGCGAAACAGTGATATTTATACAAAATAAAAATAATAACACATTTTTTTTAGTACTTTTTCCACATCTGATTTATTACATCAGGACCGGTTTCGCTCATGGCGAGCATTATCAACTGATAAGAAATACAATAAGACAGTGGTATTTATGCAAAAGTTAAGGATGAAAACAAGGTATGACAAACAATTGGTAATGCAACTAAGCAAATAAATTAAGTAAATTACAAGACAAATAGACTAAAAATAAAATGTTCAAGACCTCTTAGCAATGCAAAACTAAAACATCAAAAATCAATTAAGTATGAATTTAACATTAACTAACACATCAAAAATCAATTAAGTATGAATTTAGCATTAACAAAGTAAAAGCCCAAATATTAAGTGAATTTAATAAAAATAAATAAAGCTAATGTCTGTCATCCATAATTAGATGGAAGTCCCGGTAATGAGTTCAAATGAGTCAGTGCCTGTAACAGAATAAAAGCCATATCAATTCTTACAAATTAAAATCAAAGAAAGGAAAATAAAAAATAAAAAATTAGAAATAAAAGTAGAAAAAAATACAATAAGAATTGGTTTAGTGAATTGGGTATAGTAATGGCGAGGAAACGAAGACTAAGCTCTGTTAAATGTAAGCTCTAGTTTGGTGACTAATGATCCTGCTGTTAATAAACAGTGGGTGAAATTATGTTACTTAGGTAGAGTTTCAGAAAAGATTTCAAGGAAAATTGATAAAAATCTTTTTAATGTAACGTTTTACAATCCTTTCAATCTCAGAAATGTTTTAGTAAATTCCAAAGATAAAATTAATATTCTCAACCAAAGTGGGATCTACCTACTTGATTGCGAATCCTGTGGAGCCAAGTATATTGGTCAAACGGGAAGAACTTTCAATACTAGATTTAAAGAACATCTAGCTTGTTCAATTAAAGGGAATGAAGTATCTTCATTTGGTAACCATCTGTTCCTAAATAAGCATACTTTTGATATCACTAAAAACTTTAAAATCCTGCATATTATTAATAAATCTGTAAAACTAGATAAGTTAGAAATCCTTGAAATAAACCGACATAAATTTATGAATAATTGTAATCTTTTAAATGATCAATTAGTCTTCGTTTCCTCGCCATTACTATACCCAATTCACTAAACCAATTCTTATTGTATTTTTTTTCTACTTTTATTTCTAATTTTTTATTTTTATTTTCCTTTCTTTGATTTTAATTTGTAAGAATTGATATGGCTTTTATTCTGTTACAGGCACTGACTCATTTGAACTCATTACCGGGACTTCCATCTAATTATGGATGACAGACATTAGCTTTATTTATTTTTATTAAATTCACTTAATATTTGGGCTTTTACTTTGTTAATGCTAAATTCATACTTAATTGATTTTTGATGTGTTAGTTAATGTTAAATTCATACTTAATTGATTTTTGATGTTTTAGTTTTGCATTGCTAAGAGGTCTTGAACATTTTATTTTTAGTCTATTTGTCTTGTAATTTACTTAATTTATTTGCTTAGTTGCATTACCAATTGTTTGTCATACCTTGTTTTCATCCTTAACTTTTGCATAAATACCACTGTCTTATTGTATTTCTTATCAGTTGATAATGCTCGCCATGAGCGAAACCGGTCCTGATGTAATAAATCAGATGTGGAAAAAGTACTAAAAAAAATGTGTTATTATTTTTATTATAATGCCTTTCCACCAAGTATTGACAGTGAACACCTTAAAAGTGATTTATACAAAAGCTAAGGAAGAAAAACAAGGTATGACAAACAATTGGTATTATGTACAACTAAGCAAAAAGACTGAAGCAAAATACAAGAAAAATAGACTATAATTAAAAATTATTGATTGAGTAGGCATTTACTTGGTAGAACTCCATTATAGTACTGTAAGAAAAATAATAATGTATTTTAATTCTGACGAGGGCGTTAGCCGAAATAGCTATCAACAAATATATAAAATAATTTCTGTAGAATCAAGATACATTGTTATTTTTCTTACCGTATTATAATTCAAATGTTGAAGACCTCTTAGAAATGCTCTTAGAAATTTTATTTATAGTTTTTTTTTAAAAAAGACCCTCTCTCTCCTAATTTAGAGCATATGGACTCTTGATGGGGGTATCTCAACATATTTTTTTATGATAAGAACTAATTGGTCTTCAGTCCCTCATCTTCTCATTGGCTAGTGGTAAGCTTGCCGCTCTCGCTACATCCCAGTTACAGGATCATATTGGGTGAAAAAAATCAAACCTTGTCTGCTCCCAATGTTGAGCATATGGACTAATGATGAAGAATTTCCTCAACTGAAGTATACGACAAGAATTCCGTGTTATTCGGTTGTACGACCTTTGTTTTTTGTATGAGAAGATGCTTGATCTTTATTAGGAAGTATTATATTATACTAGTATTGCTACCCGGCGTCGCTCGGACTAAGCGACCAATAATTATTTAATGTTATATCATTCGACATAATTATATCACAAAATCTAACATCCAATATAGAGTTAAAATAAAATCACAAACTTTATTTAATTTGATGACAGCCCCATTCTCGCCCATTAAAATGTCCAAATTCAAGGAAAAAATCTAATTTGCTGTCAAAGAAATGTCAAATAATACCTTCACGTAAATAATAAACATTATTATATTAATAAAAGCCGGGAAAAAGTTGGTAGAAGACTAATTTATTACATTTTGACTAAATGTCTTCGCCGATAAAAATTCAAACATATTTTCTTTCATATTCGTTTTTATGGCAACTTGCAACAACAATGCAAAAGGGAATTACAGACCCACATACATACATCCGCCGTTTCGGTTTCATATATAAGATTATAGTAAAAAAAATGTGCTTTATTTATTAAGCATAATTTCTTTCCACCTTAAAAGTGATTAAAATATTCGATAATGATAAGATTTACTGAAGGAAACATCGCATGAAATCTACTTCATTGGTAAGGTGTGCTAGTTTTGAAACTAAACTTTAGCAATCACTGCTTTAAAGAGTTATTCCGAAGGTACTTTTGCCCAACGACCTGTTCTAAAATCGTTTTCTTCTTCACGCACTGAGTGTTGTGTCTAGAAACAGAAAATTAAAACAAACTTAAAAGTACAGTTAAATTTAGTTATGTGTTGATTCTGCATACTATATTGTGTACCTTACTTAATAAATTTAAAAAAATAAAACAATCAAATCATTGCCAATCAAGCCACACGTAATTTTTTAATTTATTACTTTTAAATCTAGATCGTTTGATTTTTTTACTTTTACATGAGTTTTGTAGCTAGCTACCCGGGTTTCGCCTTTTGACATCCTCAGACATTCAAGCTTCAGGCAAATGTAAGAATGGAATAGAAATTGGAAAAATTGGCATTTATTCTGACGCCAATTTGCATAAATATTTGACAAATATAAAAAAATATGAAACGGATAATGGTATAAAAACATACATATTATTTAAATAAAAAGTAATTTAAAAATAAAGCACCAAGTTCACTGCAAATTTCCATCTCAATATGCAGTACATTGATCAGCCTAACTGCGCTTGAGACTGGTGACTCAAATTACCTTCGTGACAAACAAGTTCTGATATTATATTGATTGAGTAGGCATTTACTTGGTAGAAGTCCATTATAATACGGTAAGAAAAATAACAGAGTATCGAGTATTCTATACTCGAATTGGAGTCTCTACTTATAACTGACTACAGTGGAACCCCGATCTAACGTTCTCGCGTTATACGTTTTCCCGCGTAATGCGTTCATTTTTATAGTCGCGGCATTTAGTTAATATATCAAACATTCCCGCATTCATCGTTTCCCGCATAAATCGTTTGTTTTATACGGTCCCTTGAAAAACATAGAATCAGGGATTCACTGTATATGTATATCTTTTGGGTAGCGGGCATGGTGCAAAGATAAATGAAAACATACGTTCTCAATTGAATTGGAACTAGAGAACTCTTCTGAAGATGTTAAAACTCAAAAAGTTTAACTCATTTAAAATCATCAAAGTAAGCACGCAAATAATTTAGAAAATAATACTTTTCCGGCTATTTTCGGTACAGTAATGAGGCGCGAAAACGCTTCGATTTGTAAATATTATACAACGAAGAGGTGCTAGCTCACGGCCCAAATCTGTTAAACTTTTCCGAAAGTAATTTTCAGTTTTGTAGAGTATTAACTAAATTACTCGACGCCTGGGCTTTCTCGAGCGGCCGCCGGAAGTGAAAAATACCACCCCCGTTCTAATACTTCCGGTGCGTCGATTGACCCGCAATACTGAGCGGGAAAATTGGCACAGGTCCGTATTCGGGTTGTGTCATCTTATATATAAAACCGAAACGGCGTATGTATGTATGTGGGTCTGTAATTCCCTTTTGCATTGTTGGTCATTAAGTTGCCATAAAAACGAATATGAAAGAAAATATGTTTGAATTTTTATCGGCGAAGACATTTAGTCAAAATGTAATAAATTAGTCTTCTACCAACTTTTTTCCCGGCTTTTATTAATATAATAATGTTTATTATTTACGTGAAGGTATTATTTGACATTTCTTTGACAGAAAATTAGATTTTTTCTTGAATTTGGACATTTTAATGGGCGAGAATGGGGCTGTCATCAAATTAAATAAAGTTTGTGATTTTATTTTAACTCTATTTTGGATGTTAGATTTTGTGATATAATTATGTCGAATGATATAACATTAAATAATTATTGGTCGCTTAGTCCGAGCGACGCCGGGTAACAATACTAGTTTAATATAAAATAAAAATCTATTGTGTCTTTTCGTATTTGGTCATCTAGATTCTAGACTGAATGTCGTGGGCGCATATCATAGCATTTTCATAACGTAGTGTTTCAACCAGTTTATGGATTTATGGTCAAATGTGTAATCTATCATATAAATGGGATTTTGGGAGAGTGTGCATTTTACCAACTAAATCCTTTTTGAAAGAATTTGAATCGCTTGAACTTTGTACTTTTCCATGAGTTTTGTCGCTAACGACCCGGATTTATCCTTTCGTCCTTTCACGAACTTAGCACGAACGCACTGACGCGTAGGTAATAGTTTGTATCACTTATATATAATAACCTAATTATTCCTTGAGGTTAATGATTATTATCGAAATCTGAACGAATTAGCGAATCTTTTGATACTAAATGGGTTCAGTAAATTCGGTCAGTAATTGGTGTTTTTAAATTACAATTATCAAGTATTTAAAATGCGATCGTAAAATATTATTACGAGCTAATAGCATAGAAATGTCTTCCATTTTAAATAAGCGGTTTTTAGCCGAAGTATTATTAAATGATTGATGTATTTAGATCCTTTGAATATATAATTAATGATATTTATTTAAAAAGTGAGTTAGGAAGATAAATTTGCTCATTTAAAACTGCCAAACTATTCAGCTTTAACCTATTTATTTGTATTAATTCCTGATAAAATAATTGATGATCACCCGTGTCATGATGTAAAAATTGTACACCTTCATCCACGTTACATTTTGTCTAGTATGGACAAAAATCCACATAGATTTTTTGTGTGTTTCGATGCTAATTGATATTTTTTTACCAAATATAAAATTTATAATTTTTTTACACAATGAACCATAGGTTTGATATGATACAAGCAAATTTACAAAAGAAAACTGTTTCATAAATCATTCAGATCGATAAACATTTTTGTTTCGCATCCTTAGACATACAATCAATTCCAACACCATAAAAAAGTAAAATGCAATTCACCCGAGAACGAAATTATAATCCACCCCTGTGGCTGGGCTGAATTTTCACAGAAGGAGATTTACCATTGTAGCGTTTTCTTTACAAACCCCCTCCGTCGCAGGCATTGCGTGAAAAGCGATTTGGGAAAAGAAATTCATCAGAAATTGTAGATCGAAAATGTGTTTTTTCTTCTTTTGTGGAAACGTGCCTCGCTGCGATGGTAATGATCTTTTTTTCTCGGGCGGTACTTCTCGTTGATTATGTTGTCGATCAAGTACCTACACTTTTCTCCGCCTCGGAAAATAATTTGATTGGGGGTTGTTTTTTAATATTTATCGTGTTATTATATTGTTAAAGCGGCGGGGGTCGAATTTTAAAAATGGGCAAAGTAATCAGATTACATTATATAATAATTTATTTAAAGAAAACCTAATATTTTTGGAGAGTTAATATAATATACTACCGCTATAGGCAAGAAGGCTTTTGAGAATGATGACATAATGTATTTTTTTAAGTTTTAGTTTTTTCAATTTATAGATAGCGGAAATGTGAAAATGAATTAGTTTCACTGTAGTAGGGATTCCAATTCGGATATTCGGATATTCGATATCCGGATATATTAGTCCCTTTTTAAACTATTTGATATCTGGATATATTCGGCCCTATTTAAACAATTCGATATCCGGATATTTGGTAAAACATCCGGATAGTATTCGTATTCGAGGAAAGATCACATTTTCTCCACATTTAAAAAATAATTATGAATATCTCAGGTTATTGATTGAGTAGGCATTTACTTGGTAGAACTCCATTATAATACGGAAAGAAAAATAACAATGTATTTTAATTCTACATAAATTATTTTATATATTTGTTGATAGCTATTTCGGCTTACGCCTTCGTCAGAACTACTAGTTCTGACTAGTTCTGACGAAGACGTAAGCCGAAATAGCTATCAACAAATATATAAAAGACTTAATGTAGAATTAAAATACGTTGTTATTTTTCTGTTAGCTTTCAAAAATATTTAGCAAATAGCATTCATAACTCAACTGCAGTTTCGAGTTATTTACTGCCTTCTTCCTTTGAAGGGCAGTATAGCGGGTTGATTAACTTAGATATTTTAAACAAATCTATCTTATTATCACAACAGACTTAATACGGTGAGAAAAATAACAATTTATTTATTTCTACAGAAATTATTTCATATATTTGTTGATGCGTTAATCTCCATTAACGCATCACCACTTCTTAATCCGTTATTAAAGTTAATGCAATTTTAAATAAATCAATTTAATGCAATACTAATGTAACGTTTATTCCCACTTAGCTTAAAACCCAGATTAGCTTTTACTTCAAAAATACATCAAATCAATTTGCCACATTCAATCACTTATTATTACCATATAAAATTAAGATGGTGGAACAGAGAAGAAGATGTGTTGTGTACTTTGTCTAAATGTTATGTATACATATGTAATCTAATGCACGCTTAAAACATAGTTCTGACGAGGGAGTAAGCCGAAATAGCTATCAACAAATATATAAAATAATTTCTGTAGAATTAAAATATATTGTTATTTTTCTCATTGTATTATAACGGAGTTCTACCAAGTAAATGCAACCAATAACAGACTTCGTAAGCTGCGAAGCTCGAATTCCTTCAAGCATTTTTTATGAAAGGTGTTTTTATTTTCAACCCGTTGCGGTGTCACATAAACTAAACATAATATTCAATCACGACGCTTTCTTCCGTCTGTCTCATTATTTATGCTGCAATTGTGTTGAAGCTCATTCAGAGAGGTCCCGTCGCAGCCATTTTTCTCTTACCATAGAGAATCTTGCAGTTGCTTGTGACATTCAATTACTTCTCTTTGGTCTTCTGCTGATACCTTCGGCTCAATTTCCGCTTCCTCATTGAATGAGATAAATCTACGCTATAGAATTTCCGGCCGGGCAAATAATATATTAGCCGAATGGAAAATGAAAATCATCCCACTTTGTTTTCGCCCTCGCTCACTTGTCATATTCCGAATTGAAATATTACTATCCGCATTACAGGCATATATGTATGTGGGGCCTAATTCTAAAAGTGCCTATGTCAAATATATCAATTGTTCAGTGTAGTGGAACCCCGATCTTACGTTCTCGCATTATACGTTTTCCCGTAGGGTTCGTTAATTGTATATAGTCCCGGTGAAACACCCATAAGAACAATGTTAAAATTCCCGCATTAACCGTTCCCCGATTTCACGATTTCCTCGATTGTTCGTCTAAAAATTATGGTCCCGTCACAAATATTATCCCGATTGACCGTTTTTGTTGAATATTTCTTAGAAGCACATTCGACCCCATCCACACGATTCTTAGAAAAAAAAAATGACTGCAAGTGTGCACTTGTTTTCTATTCATTGTCATAATGTTTCTGGTGAACTGAGCATCTGTGTCTTCTGTGGAAGATGATGGCGAAAAACGCAATAATGAACCATGGAATGACATTTACAGCAGCGTTTTGGCTTTAATAATAATATTTTTCTACTTCAATGGTAAAGATTAATCTGTTAAAAAAATATACGAATTTGAGGGACATTTGTTTAAATTGAAGTGCCAAACTGCAAAGAAGCAAATTAGTGATAAGGGCTTTAAAAAAAGAAAGTTGTAGGTATAATAAGAAGTTCTAATAAATAAAGAATTTTTTCAAAAGTTTATTTTTTTAGTTCATATTTAAAGCTTTCCCGCATTCATCGTTCCCCACAACAATCGTTTGTTGTTTATGGTCCCTTAATAAACGCAGAATCGGGGTTTCACTGTAAAGGCAATTAGAAATAGTAATCCAGCATCTTACTTACTGGCTATTGTTTGAGCTTCGGGTTGGACTGTAAATTTTGTGAAAAAATGACACACTTAGTTTCTTTGTTCAGCTCTAATTAGATTCTACGCAAGTCATTTGTTTTCTCATTATCTGGGTGCAATTAGAAAAACAAGCTTAGGATAATGAGAAAGTAAATGACTTGGGATTCTCTGTTCGTCATTTTTTTCCCCATTCTGCTGGCTATAGACAAACCAGTAAAAGAATAGGATAGCGCATACAATAATTCGCTACGATTCTGCAGTAATATTTTTTATATTATACTACCTAGTACCCGGCAAGCGTTGCAATGGCACTCAAAGAAATAAAGTGTTTAATATTTTAGATAAATAATTTCGATTTAATTTCACTAACATTGATCGGTATCGATGACGTTTGATGTTTGTATTTTTCCGATTGTCTATGGCTGCGATACACGCGCCACCTACTGAAAGTCAATTGTATTATGCCAATAACTTTTGCGCAAGTGCGAAAATAAGTTTTAAAAACGAATGGTATGGCAGCGCATGCAATATGAAAAAACATTGATGTTTATATAAAAGACCTATTATACGTCGATTTTACTATGCCTATAACCTTCGCACAAGTGCAAGCAATAAGTTGACAAAGTTTAATCGCAAACGGATGACCGGTATGGCAACGCATTAAATACGAACAAACAAACAAACATTGATTTTTATATATTAGAAGATATATTGGCGATATGTTTCTGAAAGTTGATTGCAATTACGAGTTGCTCTGAAGCATATCCATTGTCTCTTGAATGTCTCTCGAAAGATTTATAAGAAAGAAAAATAACGGTAAAAAAAGTAAAAACGACTGACTTAAATAATCTAGTGTTCATAGTGATGCCTATACGTTATAAGGGATGGATAACTGGGCGTCTGATAGAAGTGGCGCCCCTCTGACGTCACATCCGGTGACAGCCTTGACGCTATGACGTCACGAGTCCCATTCATCAATCAGCCGTTTGTCAGACGTGTCTATGATAACATCAATCAGATAAGACTTACAATAAATGGCTACGCACAAACCTACTTAGCTTTAAGATAAGCCTAACTTGGCGATGTGTTGAAAAGTATTCGTGGGAGTATTTTGTCCCTGGTGTGAAATTTCGGGACCATTTGTGGAGTAAAGGGGTTTGAGGACACATTGTTGTTGATCGTTGGCATAGCAACCTAAAATATAATGAAATAGTCACAGATAATAAAACAATTTACTTACATTTTGTTAATTGCATCAAAATACGAAAGCACAAAATACCCTTTACAATTTCAATATATACATAAATGATAAGACTTAGATTTACGTTTTCAATACCCTTTGCACTCCTCAATATACTTTTTTTTTCATTCTAGCGACTCCCCAATAAATTTGAGAAATTGATTGATATCACAGAGTTTGCGTATTTATTAGTATGGTAAAACGAAATATTCAAAAATATACTACATTATGACATTTCACAAACTTTAACTTAGGCACACAATCCATTAAAAACGGTTTTTGAAATAAGGATAATTAAAAATTAATAAAAAAATATTTTCCAAACAAGTCCTACAATCACTTTTAAGGTGTTCACTGTCAATACTTGGTGGAATGGCATTATAATAAAAATAATAACACATTTTTAGTACTTTTTACACATAAAATTTATTGGATCAGTTGAAATGCTCGCCATGAGCGAAAAAAGTCCTACAATGTCGAGTAGGACTCGATATGGGAGATGCGCGTTACCTATACGATGTAAAGCTAGACATAAAAAAGGAGTTGTAGGAGTTTATTTTATTATGATAAAAAAGACTTACTTAAATAATCCCAGATTTCCGGAAATTCCCGGGAATTTTTCAGGGTCACCACCCGTTTCCCGGTATTTTTTTTTTCAGGATAATTAGAAAACCTAAATACAACCAGTAAAAAGACTAGTGCTTTTGGGGAAGCTTTTTCTCAATCAATACGAAGCTCGGGTAGGCGGTGTAAATTTTCATTAAGTCTAAAAAGAAAAATCTTCACAATTTTCGTGCACCATGAAAGAGGTCTTTTATGCAGAATTTTCATATAAATTCATATCATCTCACAGTGTGTTTTATGCCAGTCACGTAGATGTACTTAAAAGTGTAAAAGTATTAAAAAACGGTGCGAAAAAGGCCCGCGTGACTTCCGCTTTTTAAAATACGTTTAATAATAATGAAACCTTATTCTTTCTTTCTGAAGCCATTACCCTGCCGAGAAAATAGAAGGCGTTATATTTTAGGTTGATTCAAATTAGACGTTTTGTGGCATATGTACATTGTTTTTTCTGTATTAAAACATAAAAGAATTCTTTTTTTGAAAAAAGAATATGTTATTTTAAAATCTAATTAAATAAAACCAACGAGTATAATCCCGGTGCTTATTCATGAAGCCAGTCCCGTTAATTTTTTTACCATGTCCGGTTCCAACTTGCAGAATATAGATAGACGCCTCACAGAGTTACATCTCAACATGATTTCTTTTCTACGAGAACTGCTTTACTCATATGTTCAACTTCTTTTGATCTGAAGATATGAAGGTTGAAAGGATACGAATACTAGGAAAGGAATAGTGGTTAGGTAATCGCTGTCACTACGTGCCCCGCCTTTTTTGGGTACGAAAATGTAGGTAGGGATTTTTAAACACCCATTACCTTCGAACGGAATTGATTTATCGACTGAAACCGGGAAGAGAACCCGGACGGTCCGTCACGGAGGACAGCGATGTTGACCATTGCAACACGGACCGGTGTATAAAATATATACAGCTCTTAATGTTCTTTTTAAATAGTATAGATTCAACACCGTGACATGATATAAAGAAATGGCTAGAAAATATAATCATATATTTATAGACTGAAAAACTCCCTCCTTGCTTCCCGTAAAAAGGAAAAGTCCCTCCATTTTGTAATGTCATAATTTTTCAAATATTAGAATCAATATTGCTTCATTACTTAAGCACACTTTGCGACAGTAAGTCCGAAGATTACTTGTTATTATTATGTATTTAATTTTAAAACTGCACTTTGACTTAACGTTGGATAAATGCATCTCTGCCGTTCCATGTAAGAAAACAGTAACTCACAAAACTTCTGAAATTAAGTTTTGAATGCCAATTTGCCAAAGATCTTTTTTGTCTATTTATTGTGCTCACTTTTAATAGAAGTATAATAACTAAAATTCTCTAAATATCCGTTTTGAATTTACATCTACTAAAAGTATAGAAAGGCATAAATTCTATTTTTATCCGTAAAGAGGCAGTCAATGCAAATACTTACTTCTTACAAAGAAATCAGTTCATATCTTCTATAGATTCGGCTGTAACTTTGTGGAAATTCATTTTAGTATAAAATTTCTTTGATTACTCCACGCATTGTGGTCCTATTTGTGTTTCGCCTCATTAAAAGAGATCTTTAGACTTCCTGACTCTCACAAAACTTCATAACTTAAACAAACTTTGTGACATCAACCGTTTATTATCAATTCTCAATACTGAAACATCAAAAAACACATATAATTTTTCTCAACAGTTTTTCAAGTGATTCACTTACTGCATTCTTGTTTATAAAGGTAGTTAATAGTGCAAACCACCTCATAGAGAAATCACATGATCCAAATTCGGTCCCGATTTGTTTACATTCCTGTAATAAAAGCCTTAAGCTAAATGCATTGACAGCATGAACAGCTAGAAATTAATATGTATAATCAATCCAATGACATTCTTAACGAACAGATTACAACTAACACATCACCACTTCTAAAGCCTTTAACAAGCAGCAAGCTAAAAACAATTTAAAATGGATTCACTCGAGACATTGCGGATTTTGAGTTGTTTCACACGATAAGAATAACCCAAAAATACCCAGATTAACGTTCACTTCTGGATTACGCCAGATCAATAACTTATTTAATTTTTTTCCATGTGGCGTTGGGATGGTTGAGCAGAGAGGGGATGTATGGTGTACCCTGTCTAGCCTAGGTATATAAACTATCTCTAATACACGTTTAAAACATAGTTCTGACGAAGGCGTAAGCTGAAATAGCTATCAACAAATATATAAAATAATTGATGTAGAACTAAAATACATTGTTATTTTTGTTACCGTAGTTAATAGTGGTCGATAGGCTAAGACTTCAATAAAAAAGTGTCTGATATTTTTTAACGTCATTATGATTATCACTGATCAGAAAACTCAGAAATCCGGAAACAATATTTGAGGAAAATCTTTCGTTCTATTTAATATGATAATATCATAACGTCTTGAAGAGAATTGGAGAAGGCTCTGTGAACGTGATTTTCTCGAAAACGTCCTCCAGTGGAAGTAAGCAGTGTTCTTATGAAATGTAGCGGAATTTGATTCAATTCTACTGCAAATCAAAGAGAACACTCTGGTGGTTCAGGGCTGTGCTAAATTATGTGCCATAGATTAATTATTTATCAATAAAAATTGAAACTAAATTGGAAAATGCGAGAAAATTCACATTGCCATATTGATTCTTATGAAAATGATGATTTGAATTACCTTGTGCGATTTCGACAAAAAGTGCTTGATCTAATTTCAATAAAAAAAATGTAACAGGCAAGTGCACACGTGAACTCACACTGACGCGTTAAGATGTCGAAAGGTGAAACCCGGGTGGTCACCGATAAAATACAGAATTCAAACGATTCAAATTTGATACGTACAACTGTTCTTAAATATGTAAATAAAACTATGTAATACTTTTTGAACTCCTTCCACACACACATTTATAATTTTAAAATAACTTTTGATGGATTCGGCGGTAACTTTGGTAACCATCTCAATCGTGTGATGGTACGAAACTGACTTTTTCAAGCACAGCCCGTGGAATAAAATAGGCTATTAAAAGAACTTGATAAAATTATGTGTACAGAAAATGTGTTTTATTTGTTTAAAATAAGTAACAGTTAAAGGATTAAAAAAGATATTTGACTGTTTGAAACTGACACACTTAACCTTCGTAGTACTATCCTTGAAAAATGACTCTCAGGCCGAAGGGTGGTAAAAAAAGACCCCAGTGTTTTGGCCTTAAAGACTGCAATAAAAAAATGATTGATTATGCTTTGACGTATATTTATACATCTTTCTGAAAAAAAAATCATATAAAAATCCCTGCTTTTCCTATAATTATTCGTATTTAAGTCGCGTATGAAAACGACGACGTTTCCACTCCAACGGCTATGGCGGACTAACAAGCCAATAACCGTGCACGAAGTTACAATATTTTATTTCTTATCTTATCGCCTTTTATTGTTGCCAGATATAAAACACTCCGTCCATGTTATCTATGACTCACTATGGTCATGTTCTCTTATCGCTTAAGGGCGTGAAATTTTATGTTGGCGCTTCCCAGCAATTGAAAACATTGACAATTAGACTGAAAAATTCCGACTTCTTCTCTTTTTTAATCGATTACGGCGCAAGTAGCCGATAAATATCATATTTTTTTCTGCAAAAGGTGTAAAAAACTATGATTTAAGAATACCAAAATTTTAGACATCTTATAACTAGTATTAAGAAAGATATTTAAGGTAAAGTACAAAATCTATACGTTTAGGGACGGCTAGGTTAAGTAATATTTACCAATTATACATTTTTCATTTCGGTTTTTATTCTTCTCTCACATCGAAAAATTATAGAGACATTCACGGAAGTTTTTTTATCTTTGGCCAGCCTTGAAATCACTGGATGTTCTTAACTTTATCCAAACGCGTTTGATGTTCTTTTGAATAAGATTTTAAACAGCTGAAACTTGAATTAACCTTTGGCAATAATCGGAAAAGAGGCCCTGGAAATAAGCGCCCGCAAACTTCATCGAGCGAGTGTTTACTTTAGTAACAAGACTTTGAAGAAAATTTTCTGTTATGCGGGCAGTAAGGTAACTAAATAATATAATAGATAATATATTACCGCTCTTATTAGATAGAATAATTGAGATAATTTGGAGTATACATGAAGAGCTTTAAGCTCTTTGTGAACAACACAAACAACAATATAATGCGGTATCGAATAAGCTTCATTAAATTAAGTGAGCCTCAATCAATTAAATTCTCTTGATATAATTAGTTGTTCTGTATATGTTACCATACACCCCGCTCCCAACATGAAGCATAAAGACTGTATAAGGCACATTTATCAACGAAGTTTTTCCACGAGGACTGCAAGATACTTTTTGGAGAGAGTAGGAAAAAAAAAACAGATTTTGCTTCCCCATTTTGCCCGCTCCCAGCATGGAGAATAAATACTGTCACTGGCGCTTTTAGCAACGAAGTTTTTCCATGAAAACTGCAAGATACTTGGAGATACTTACTTATTGTAGCAAGATACTCATTTTTGTATAGTGGAAGGTACTTATTTTTGGAGAGATTTGGAGTAAAAAGTATGACTCAATTGAGTCAGTCATTGAACTCATTACCGGGATTTCCATCTAATTATGGTTGACAGACATGTAGATTTATTTATTTTTATTAAATTCACTTAATTTTGGGCTTTTACTTTGTTAATGTTAATTCATACTTAATTAATTTTTGATGTGTTAGTTTGCATTGCTAAGAGGTGTTCAACATTTTATCTATTTTTAGTCTATTTTTCTTGTAATTTGCTTTCATTTATTTGCTTAGTTGTTGTACCAATTGTTTGTCATACCTTGTTTTCATACTTAACTTTTGCATAAATACCACTGTTTAATTGTATTCCTTATCAGTTGATAATGCTCGCCAATATAATAGAAATAAATCTCATGTGGAAAAAGTACTAAAAATGTGTTATTATTTTTATATATGACCATTTATTATTTTCAACTGACCGTTTTAATAATTTATAATTGACCATTTATCGAATTAGAAACTGACCAAATAATTAGTAGTCTTATGTTATGTGCAGACAGAGTAAGCATTTACTTTATTAAACATATAATCATTTTGAACAAAACAAGATATTGAAAATATATAACTTATTATATTTATAATAATATCTGCCTGCGTTCAAATCACGTTCCTATCTTCTGGCAAATTGCAATATTAAAATGCCAGTGCTCGAAATGGAGAAAGCGACACTGCTACGGCTGACACAAATATAATTTCGAATTGCAACGCACTTCAGAGTAGTCTTTGAAACCTAGTTTTCATTTCAAACTTTTCACGCTACGCTTGACATAGTTCCATTTCTCAGTCGCTGTTAAATACTAAATACAGACAGTGGCGTGCGTTTTATTTTCCACGACATGACTTTCATATTATTTAAATTCAGTCAACTCACACTTTTCAATAAAATTTTAAAAATTGTCCATACTTTAACTCGAAAGTGTTTATTATAAGAACTTTTTTTCAAAGTGAGTTTAAGTAGATTTGATTTTAATATTTTAATTTGTAATAATGCAGAAAATAAACTTTATTTCAATAAAACTATTCAAATGAATGGTGCCCATTTTTTTGTGCTATTACTAAAAATTGTTTATGATCGGAGCTGGTTTCGCTTATCACGCGCCTTTTTCACCGCTAGCAGGTAAGTATCAATTTACGTGTGAGAATCTATAAATTCTTGTCATATTTCTTCCAACATCTTTTTGATATACCTTATTATCTTTACTCAATCGAACACATATATGTGCATAGCTCTCTTGAATTTATATTTTATCGGTCAATAATGCTCGCAATGAGCGAAACCGGCCCTGGTCTTAGTAAACCAGTTGTGGAAAACAATTTTTTTAAGAGAAGATTTCTTTCCACTCAGGATTGACGGTGAAAACCTTAAAGTGCGACATTTACATATGAGGAGCTAATTTTCAAAAGTGGACAAATCCATTTGTTGAACAAGTTACTGTTTTACTTTTCCTCATAAATTTGTGTTTACTTTCAATATTTTTAACAAATGTATTAATTTAACGAATTACGGATAATGTGTAATAAGTCAAACTTTTCAAAGTGAATAAAAAAATTCTCAAAACTGGCAGTTCAAAAAAAAGTATTTTGGAATTGTCCACTTTTGAAAATTAGCTCCTCATATATAGTTTTTCAAGATTAGGACTGGACTTTCCGCTAATCACAAGCATGTTCAGATATTAGCAGATGTTTAAATTACCTCCCTAATCCTTAAACCTGGCCACCGTATCCTTAACATTTACTCTATTATTTATTTGTAACAACTGAAAAACAGCAGGTCTTTTAGATAATTCAATAGAGATATGCTCAAAAAAACTATATGCTCTACATTGAGAACTTTCCAATATATTGCAATGTAAGCGGATCATCACTTTTGAAGGCTTTAGTAAAATATAATTTATATTTTAAGCCTACTTTAAATTATTTTTATTTATAGCACACCACTGCTTTTCGCTCGAAGTTGCAGCGTTGGTGAATACGCTGCATTATAGAAAATTGCATCTATCGTAAATGCAACACGATGCACTTTTCATAATAAGGTTTGCACGTTGATTGCACTAAAATCACATCTTAAATGGCGCGCTTGCTTATTAAAATGTCTAGATGTTTAATAATATATTAACAGCATATCATTGTTTGCAATGTTGTGGGAATATAAATGATACGAGGTGTCTTTTATATCATTCTTTACTTTTAATGTGTTCACTGTCAATTAATTAACTATTAATTAAAACTTTATAAGGCAAATGTACCAGTGGTTGACATTTTGAGAATAAACTGGCCCAAAATAAGAAATGCAGATTGCTCTAAATTGTAATAGTGGCACCTGTGGTCGGAATGAGCCACTAACATATAGCCAATGGAGTGCCAGGGTGGCCATTTGAAAACAACACCTAGTGAGGAAAGTGTAGTATTTCAAATTTCTTAGGTGATCAATCTAGTAACGGTGTGTACCTTGTTCCTGAACCACCCATTGCTACTTGATCAACCGAGAGTGGTGTGACAGAAAGCCTTGAGGTAACCCTGAAAGAAAGTTCACATTAAAGCCCCTCGATTAGACATGGTCATCTACTAGATTTTTCAATTTGTGAGATGGTCAACTACTGAAACAAAAACATGACTTCAAATAATTTAACACAACTTTTTTTCAACAGGCCCTTTCGTAATTTTTGTTACATAATATTAATTAAGACATATGATCCAATATGAGTATACTTGCTTTGCCTTCATTCGGTACAATGCTATACCTTAATCGTTATATTTGTTGAAATTATCTCTTAAACGGTCAGCGACTGGTACATTTACCTTACATACATATATATTTTAATTCTTTAGCTACAAGATAAATTTGATATTTTAACGTACATATATTATGTGCGATCAATATAAACTCATATCGAGTCAAGCTCGGCGTTGTATAGGTAACGCGCAATTCTTATGTCGACTCTTATTCGATACGGTAAAACTTGGTTGAAAAATTATTTGTATTTTTAAAATTTTCATGGTCCTTATTTCAAAAACTGTATTAGATGGATTGTATGCCTTAAATATGTCATAATGTGGTATATTTTTCGGTATTTAGATTAACAATGCTAATAAATACGCAAACCTTGTGATATTGATAAATTTCTCAAATCTATTGAAGAGTTGGCGCAAGGAAAAAAATAGTATATTTAGGAGTGCAAAAGGTTAAGAGTGGTTAAATAAATGAAACTTTTTTTTACTTTCTATATGTATTTTGATTTATCGGGGTGTGTTTCTTTCCATACATCCTGGTGAATCGAGTGTAATATTATAATTTATTCTGTGCAAATATTCTCTACGATTCCCTTTTACTTCTCTGATTCTTCCCTCTCCGGCGTCGTTATGTGAAATAACTTAATATTGTGAAGCTACTGTGCGGGCTTTAAAAGCAAATATAAATATCCATTTAATAAGTCGAGCTATGTCAAACATTTACATTTCTTATGGTTTTAATTTGTTCGTGCGATACAAATATTTCAAATTCCCAGGTGAGGATTTCGTTATGCGGAAAATTACGTTTTTCTTTTTTAATACTTTGATGTTATTCCGAAAATATTAAATGTATACATCAGCTTTATTAAAAGGTTAGTAGAAATGTTTTCGTTATATTCGAAAACTTAATTAAGGCATCCAAATATGAATACAGAATTTTAATAATAGAAACAAATTTAAATTTCGTTGACAAATTATAAAATAAGAAAGAATATGAAATATTTTTTTGAATAATCATATGGCTCAGAGGTGCGAAATGGTCGCATCTCAGACACAGTCGTGGTATTTTAGATCCACGTACCCTTCACAATTCCATTCATTTGCGAATATTTCCTCGAAATCTTTACCGATTTCCATTTATTTTTCTTCCAATTGTAATGAAAAGTAATAGCCATATTTTGAAGAACAAGTTAAATTTGAAGGCTTCAACAATACTGACCCAGACCTAGCCGCGTAAGCATCTGACGAAATTATGGAAAACCGTAAAAAATGTAATCGTGATTAAAGCTCAAATTAAAGCAGTTTTCCGAGGAAAACTTACAAAAAATCGCGTAGAGTAGACTGTGCAGACAATATTGTGTACAAGGTTTTCAAAAATATTTCGTGAGCTGGTGC
This sequence comes from Himalopsyche kuldschensis, assembly GCA_028554975.1. Classification (NCBI taxonomy): domain Eukaryota; kingdom Metazoa; phylum Arthropoda; class Insecta; order Trichoptera; family Rhyacophilidae; genus Himalopsyche; species Himalopsyche kuldschensis. The sequence goes on from JAHFWI010000005.1 coordinate 9,673,363, forward strand.
TCTGGAGGGAATTTTTGAACCGGCAGGGAGCGCTTAACCGGTATGATCCTCATATAAAGAGTATGGTTTTACAAAACCGCTTCAAAACTGCTACAATTTTCCATAATGAGCTTTGGTCGATCGGTGATTTCACATATTTGATGCGAAGTGTCCGTAATAGAATCGTGGCACATGGATTTTCCACCCGGCGACTCTAAAAAAAATATTCAGTTTTCACAGTAAAAATGCAAAAATGGACGTTGAAATGAACGAAGGTTTTTAGGAACAATTGGACATTGGACGATTGGGGACGAGTCATATACTCTGGTGATTCCAAGTTTAGTTCATGATGACAAGATGCGATGCACCCAGGACGTCTTAAGGTCGGTGAAAGTTTTTTGTCCTGGAAATCTGTTTGACAAGCAACTACTCAAATATTCTCTAAAATGCAGGTTGAAACACATTCGATCAATTCGGCGGTAACTTTGTGGAATTTGATTTTAATATAAAATTAAAACTAACTTAGATTATTCCGCGTACTGTGCTACTATTCATGACACGTTTCTCGCAACTTTCAGAGGTGTTTCCGGAGTTTCTATCGCAAATGTTGCATAAGATATAGATGTTATCCAACTATTTTATTTGACTTTTTCTAGATAATGACGTACTAAGAAGGATTGTCACGCTATATAAAAACTGTATGAGAGAACTCTATAGGAGGTTTAGCTCTACCACGTCGATGACATAGCCATACACATCTTGTATTTATATTTCATTAGTTGATATTGCTATTAAAATGTTAGACATTAAATTAAAAAAATAGAACACATTTGTTGTACTTATTCCACAATCAATGTGTTAACAGACTGACCATGTTACTTATGCTCTCGAAAGAGTAGCGCTGTGAGAATGTCCTGAATGACGCCGACAAAAAAAAAGATTGCCAGAGTTTTAAAGAGTTTTTCAGAGCAAAATTTAAAATTCCCTAATTTGATATAGACTAAACGCGAGGGCTAAAAGTGCGGTAGGTGGATTTTTATGTCAGACGGGGAGAAAAATTATTTAGTATCAACGACTGCCGCAAATTCGAGTAAAGTGTTAAAGAAGTCAGAGTATAGATTAGGACCGGTTTCGCTCATTGCGATCATTTTCAACTGTATTTCTACAAAATTTTCAATTCAGTTGAAAATGCTTGCGATGGGCGAAACCGGTCGTGATCTTAAAAAAAATCACATCCAATTCTAATCAAAAAGTTAAATTTAATTTCGTTCAAACACATCACTTCATTTGCAAACTTGCGCTCAGTTCAAACGAAAGGTTCCCTGATGAAAAAAGCAGAGCTGTGGATGCGGTAAAAAAAATACGGTACTCCGACTCCAGCATTTATTAAAATCACGATTCCGACTCCGACATTGACCAAAAACACGACTCCGCTAAAAAAAAGATTAATTTCGTCACGTTTTTTCCCTACTATATTTATGTGGACATATTCAATTATATCTTATATATAAACCAGCCAATCCTACCAATATAAATATTTTTCATTTTTTTTAACCATCCTCACGGAGGTTATCTTAACATATGTTTTTCTACGAGAACGTCTTGTTACTCAGTTTTACAACCTCTCTTTTTCAAAGAGAGTAGGGATGGATAGGATACAAGGACTATGACATGAGTAGTTATTAGCTAATCGCTGTCACTATGCTTCGTTCTTTGGAATCAGGAAAGGCAGGAGGGGATTTTCAACAACACAAACACCCATGCCTTTGAACAGATTTATCGACTGAAAAAATCCGAATCGAACCCGGGCGGTCCGACACGCAAGCCGACAATGTTGATACTGCGCCCCGGACCGGATCAAAATCTCTTTTCGAAATTTCCGACTCCGACCAAAACGCCGCGACGACTTCGACTCCAGCCAAAAAACCCCGACTCCGACTCCACAGCCCTGGAAAAAAGGCTACCCGAATTCGGGTATAAGCATTTTGTTACCAAAGATAAATAATCTCAATAAACCTTATTGCAGGCTTGAAACCCTCAAAGAGAAGATTGGATGCAGAGATCAGGGTAACGAGAAAAGACACGCGTGGCGACATCTAACATGCTACCCGAAATCAATGACATCCGATCACGCTGGCAAATACAACTTGCTCTCCGCACAACAACTTTTGCTACGCAGTCATCCTCAACCAGTGCTTATTACCCTTGATTTATGTACAGTGAAACCCCGATCTTACGTTCTCGCATTAACCGTTTTCCCGCGTGATTCGTTCATTTTGTATAGTCCCGTCGAAACACCCATACGAACAATCTTTAAAAATCCCGCATTAATCATTCCCCGAATTTATCGTCTTAAAATTATGGTCCCGTCACAAATATTATCCCGATTGACCGTATTTTGTTGAATATTTCTTAGAAGCACATTCGACCCCATCCACTCGATTCTTAGAAAAAAACTGAGACTGCAAGTGTGCACTTGTTTTCTATTCATTGTCATAATGTTACCGGTAATTACTGAGCATCTGTGTCTTCTGTAGAAGCAGATAGCGAAAAACGCAATAATGAACCATGGAATGGCATTAACAGCAGCGTTGTTGGCCTTCAAAAAAATAAAAATATATTTCTACTTCAAGGATATAGATGAATCTGTTAAAAAAATATGAGAATTTGAGGGGAATTTGTTCAAATTGGAGTGGCAAACTGCAATGAAGCAACATTGTGTTTTTTTTAAACTTTCCCGCATTAATCGTATGTTTCTTACGGTCCCTTGAAAAACATAGAATCGGGGTTTCACTGTACCTACTAGGGATTCCAACTATTCCTCATCATCAACTATTCGGATATCGAATAGTTAAACATCAACTATCCGGATATATTCGGATAATTTTAACATGACATGTCAAAAAATTTTCAAAAATACTATTAGAATTATGAACAAAATTATGATTTTAAAGACATATTTTAATAAACAAGAAATTGCCAGTTGCTAGTTGCAAGCCGACAGTGGTCTCGATTTTTAATAAATATTCGTATAACTCGCACGCCAATAGAGATGTTGAACATTCAACGTTTCCTTGTTATAATAATTTAAGACTAAATCTTTTCCTACTTCTGTAAAATCTTAGATAGAGGCAATACATATCGATACACATTCTAATACCATTCCATTGTAAATAATCCAATATATAAAATTTGCAGCTGTATCGGACTACTCTCATTGTAACTATGTACTTATATTTTTGTATATAAACGATACAAACTGTTTACTGCGCGTCAGTTCAAGTACATCCGCGCATTTGAAATTCCTGAAGATGCCGAAAGGCGATACCTGAGTCGTCAGTGACGAAACTCATGGAAAAGTAAAAAAATCAAACAATAAAAATCTCTTTTTAAAAAAAAAATTTGGCAATACAGCTAACGCCAATGCGCCAAATATTCTTAAGTGTGAAAGTCATATGAGATTAACTCGATGATAAATAATGAATCAGTCATGTACAAACCGACGATAAATTACATACACCCAGCCCAAGATCTCTTTTTCAATTGAAAAAATCTGACCTTGCCGGGATTTGAATCCGGGCCTCCTGATCGCTAGGACAAAGCTCTTGCCACTAGACCACAGGGAGTGATGATTTGAAAGATATTGAAATTTCATCAAGCACCCTCAGTCGAAGTCCTTAAATAAGTTATGTTTATAATATTGCCTGTGGCGTTTGCCATCCCTGCATTGTGAGGTATCGCGAACGGGGATGAGTAAAATAAGGGTTGTCGCCCTTTCCTGTCGGAATGCAATAAATATTGATGAAGTCACTTGTGAACCACCCTCTCCCACAAATGTGGTTTTCACCGCTTTGCAAAATACACCCTAGTCGATGGGGAATGGGAAATTCAGTGGCGTTATCAGGATTTTGATCAGACATTAATGGGGTGAGTTAATCAGGCAGTGCATCGTTTGAAACATGGAGCCCTAATGTTGAATTATTTTCAAGATTAGTTTTCAGTAAAGAGGCTTCGTCCACTTCTAAATACTGCATACGATATTATTGTTTTTTATTTTTTTTAAATATCGTTGATATTTATTTGTCCATATTCGAAGCATATGGCCGCCACATGGTGCCTCCAGGATTCTCTATCACCCACCAACTTCCGCTCTTCTTCCCAGGTCATCCCGGCGTCCCGTAGCTCCCTTGAGTACATCCTATGGATGTTCATCAAAAGCCTTCCAGGGCGACGGGATCCATCAGGTCCATACAAAGAAGAGGCAGGCAGGATTTTACTGCATTCTATCATAAATATGAATTTCAGAATCATCTATGGTTGAATAACGGAGTTACACTGCATCGTCACAATTTTTTTACTAGATTTATTTGACAAATTTCTAAGTTTGTCATCATTATTTCCATCATTAGATCTTCAACATCATTATTTTTCAGTAATAATTGTTTAAAATAAGCAATTTGAAACATTTTTACTTGCATTGTTTCAAGTGAATCGAAACATTTAAACGCTCATATCTCAAAACAGTCTCATGAGCAGTAAAAACCATTTCAAAGTACGGTGTCGATTCGTTTTAGTATAAATGATTCAAGGCGTTACTAGAAATTAACGACACGTCACTGTGTCTTTCTTCCGTGTACTTTTCTTTGAATATGAGTGCGAATTCGTGAGGAAAACATATCAAAAGAATACACAAATAACTTCCCAGGAAGCCAATTTCTCTTACAAAACCACTACATCATGACAGGATCGCGCGGGAGCTTGTTTTTGTCGCCCTCCTTTGATTCTTTATGAAGCCATTAAATGGCCAATATTTTATCCCTGACATGCCTCCTTATACATTATATACAAATTTATATACGAAACTTTCTACAGTAATACTAATGTTTGATAAATGTATTTGTTTGAGTTTTTTTTCTTTGTTTCGCAAACACGTCCGATCTCAATGTGGAGCATATAAATAACCATCTCAAAAAATGTTACTTGATGAAAAATCATTCAAAATTCACTAAAAAAATGAAACATTTTTTTTAACCGTGCCCGATGATCCCACCGGGGAGCATATGGAATCTTCGCGGAGTTTATGTTTGCTCCCAGCACATGTTTTTTCGACGAGGACTGATTGAACTCGTACAGGCACTCGAACCCTGAGGTTCGTCACCGAAACCAACCACGACCAAAAATTCCTCCACGGACCCAAAATTTAAAAAACATCGTTTATTCCACGTATTATGTAACTATTATGCCACACGTGTTTCAACAAAACCCTGTTAATTATCTATCATATATGTACGTTTATAAAGTCCTAAAATATATTTAAAATATTAAAAATTGCATTAAAAAACCGCATATCTTTGAAATCGCACAGGTTATGCAGGTTGTTTCAATGCATTTTTTTTTCTTTGAAACATATTTTTGGGACTATATAACGTACATAATATGTAATAACGTTATAAACAACACGATATTCACAAACTGTACGTGCAAAATCCAGTGTTTCACCTGATTATTACAGCGTGACCTTGACACGTGCGTCGTTGTTGATATTATATTCCCAATTAAGGAATAGATTTTTTTTTTGTGTGATTTTCTGCGGAACGCATCTTGCGCACAAAAAAGTTTCAGTTGGTCACTCAAGGTCACATTGTAATAAAAAGGTTAAACACTGGATTTTCCACGTGCAATATGTGAACAACGCGCTGAACAAGGGCTGTTAATTACATCGCTTTGGAGCCGGAGTTTTTTAAGAGTTTGTCATTTTTCATATGTCAAATTTGGCTATTGGCCGGATTGGTAGGGTTGATATTTAATTGGATACACATCAAATAGGAAAATTAGGCAAAAAAAAGTGACGATATTCAACTTTTTTAGTCTGAGTCGGAATCGTGTTTTTGGTCAATATCGGAGTCTGAGTCGGAGTCTTGTTATAGTAAATGCTGGAGTCGGAGTCGAACATTTTTTTACCGACTCCACAGCCCTGGTTAATTATCCATGACACAATGTACGTTTATATAGTACCAATATATTTTTAAAAAACCGCATAACTTTCAAATCGTGTATCTCGTTTCAACAAACACAATGACTACTAGAATTAATCGCCAGCTTTCCATTAGTTGGACGTTCTCAATTGGGGTCCCTGGGCGCGAATGAATAGTGTCAAAATTAGCTACCTGTTACCATGAATACTCTAATTCCACAACAAAAGATTAAATAATTAACTTTGCCGGCATTGCGTCCGGCCCTCCGCAGACGAGTAATAACAATAATTATACGAAGGGTCACAGCGCATAGGACTGAATAGAGCCTTTCGCCACGAGACGGAAAAGCAATCAGGGTCGGACTTTCCCATACTCACCCCGTGGGGGCCCCAATCAATCTGTGTCGAAGGGATGTGAAATCGTTTGGCTGCCAGAGGCGGCTCAGACGATTTCGCAACACTCAATATTCTGAATAATTTGCATGGTTCATTAATTATTAACTACAAACATTTCCATATTATCTCATTGTTATATTCCTTGTTCGGTATTACATAACCATTTAATAATAATGTTTTATTACCCATTTTCAAGAGTAAGAAACCATTTACCCTCCAAATGAAGTATTTTTTTTTTTTCATATCCGCTCCCTATTCGGAGCATATGGCCGCCACACGGTGCCTCCAAGATTCTCTGTCTCCCGCCAACCTCCTCGCATCTTCCCAGGTCATCCCGGCGTCCCTTAGCTCCCATGAGGACATCCTATGGATGGTCATCAGAGGCCTTCCGCGGCGTCGGGATCCATCAGGTTGATAGAAGAGGCAGGCAGGATTCAGGCTCCCCTGAGGCATCCGCAGCACATGTCCAAGCCAGGTCCATCGTCGCCTTTTAATTTTGGACGTAATAAGGGGCTGGTTTGTCCGCTCTCTTACCTCCGTATTCCTGACAAAAATAGATTACGATACCACCACCGCAGAAGCCTCGGGCGCCCTGTTCTGCTCTTCGACGACCCAGCAAGAATATCAATAAGGAAGATAAATCATCACCGATGTATACTTATATGTTTGCAGTATTTTACGATGCCGCTTTCCATTGAAAATTTCCTGAGCTAAGCTGTACTACATTTATTTTCAAGACTAATTACCGTAAAACGGGGTGATTAGAGACTGGCAGGTGAATAGAGACAAAAACAGGGATTGAACTTTAGCACCACTTTACTAAGTGTACCACTGTACTCCTGTATTCGCCGTAGGCATCTGTTTTCAAAGCACAGTATACGGTTACCCTGTGCTTTTGTGATGTGCCATGACTCGCAACCGTAAAGCAGCACAGTCAGTATGCATGCGTTGAACAAGTGGCACTTGGTTCTGACCGAGTACAGCCGTGAGTCCCAGACTTTCCGCATTGAATTAAATGTTGCTCCAGCTATCCCTAATCGGATCGCGAGCTCATTACGCGGGTTGCCATCTCCCGTGATGTGTACTCCCAAGTACCTAAAACCATCGACTCTATGAACTATGAAGTATATCTCAATATTAAATATTAAATAACTCCACGTATTGTGTTAAAAATGCCTCTATAATAAAATCCTTGTTGGGTATTACATAATCGTTAAATAGTAAATATACAAACAAGAAAGTTTTTTTACCTATTTTCCAAGAGTAAGAAACCATTTACCCTCCAAATGAAGTATACAGTAGAACCTCGATTATCCGGACTAATTCGGGATGAAGATTGTCCGGATAAGGACAAATCCGGATAATCGAAGAAATCATAATTGACAGTTTTCCTGTTTATGACAAGTATATTCAGTATAAATCATCTTTAGATCAATACATAGCTTTAATACTAAATTATTTTTGACGTGACAACGTCTTATAAATCGATGAACGCCCGCTGCACGCACGAAAAAACATGACTCATTGTCCCGTTTGTCGCGTTACGCCGAAGGCAAGCGTGCGAGCGAGAGCGCAGATAAGCGATAGAGAGGCACGATCGGCCTACCGTTCGGATTGTGCCGCATCTATCTCTCTTCCACTCGATTGGTCGATGCGTCTGAGTAGAAAAGAGACAGCGGCAGCACACAACTTATACACCTACAGTACCTACACGTGATCTGTTTACAACTGTTTATAAAGTGAAGTGAAATGTTCAAAGTAATAAACATATTTGAATTAATGAGTGCGAATAATAATATATCAATAAAAAATTGTAGATTTCATTTCACTCCTTCTTCGTATCCATACAAAATAATGATAATTCAATAAAAATGATTCCATTTTATTCATAAAAGTATGCAATCATTTCATCAATGTTTTCTTATGACGTTGTCACGTTAAACTATCGTCCGTAAACCGACTTTACAGACAACCAATATTTTTATTGAAAAAATCAATTATCGATTTCTGCTTCAAAGCTAGCTTTACTTTTCGATGCTGCCAAATCACGAATACTTTTAAGACACATACGTTGTGTTGAATAGCACTCTTCTTGATTCTCAAGCCACTTCATGGTGACATCTAGACACTGAAAAGCTTCAGAATGTGTAGGACCAATACTCCTCCATCACAAATCCCTTCTACGTCTCCTTGATGTTGTTCCTCTGAGGTTGATATTTCTTTAATTATTTCGTCATCATTCAAAATTTGGAATCCAGGATCGTTTGCATCGCAATGTAACCACTCGGTTATATCTTCTTCGTCGCATTCAGCACATATTGAAAGTTGTGTTATTGCTTCCGCAATGTCTCCACTATCATTTCCTACTTCGTTACTGGAACTTACTTATGGTCTTTTCGAAAGTTAACATATCGGTAATATTAAAAATAAATATTTAAATCGTGACCAATTTTTCAAGAAACAAACGTTCAATGCGTATCGAATTTGGACGATGACTGACCCATATTTTACACAGAACTTATTGTTAGAACAAATGCAACGATCAAAATATTAAGACTGCATTCCATCACGTACGTTAACAGTGGACGCAATTCACCACGTGCATATCAACAAATTTGTAATATTTTTGTATATTTTCACCAATCCGGATAATCTAGAACGGATAATCGAGGTTCTACTGTATCTCAATCTAAAATATTAAATTTCTTAGTTTATTCCACGTATTGTGTGAAAACCCAACCAATACGGCCAATGGCCAAATTTGACATATTATATGCAAAAATAAAAAGTTCAAACTGATACCGCATGATGTTGTAGGGTATCAGAACTCTCTCGGACGATCTTATTTATCACCTCAATCAATGATAATAAGATCTAAACGATTAATATAACGCGAATAAATGCATTAAAAATGTTATAAAATCATGTAACCGGCTCATTTGCGACGGCTTCGCTGTGATTGGTTGAATTCAGTTCAGGCCAGAATGCTTTGCGTCGATTGGTCGAGCACTTTTTCATACTAGAATCACGGGGGAAAAATATGGCTGTCAACCGCCAAGTCAGTAGTCGTACGAGTCGTAATTAGAGAGTCATAGTTGTCAGCCGTAATCTGCATATAGCCCTTCTGCCTCGGACAGGCAGGAAGTACCTAACTTCTAATCGTTCTGGTCTTACGCTTTGAAATATAGTCTCAACGGCAACTGTATCTGTATTTTGTAACCGACAATATAATAGTTTGAACAATAAACTAGCCCACTCTCAGATAGAGTGCGGTCAATTGAATACCGTTAGAAATCTTTGCGAGAGATACCTTTCCTCCCATCCTATCCCTAAGTTCCGTCGCCGAACGCCGTGGAAGGATGCTGTCTGACGCCAGTCAGATGTAGAGGGAACCCTGGTCGTCTCAAAACTTTTCAAAATTTTCGATTCCAAGTACGACTCCGACTCTGACTCCGACTCCACAGCGCTGCGCTCTACTAAGTAACTCAATCTCTTTTATTATAAAAATAATAGGGATATAATGATAAGCCTTATGGTTAGCAAATCACTCTCACTATACTCGGTTCCAAGGATAAGATGTGAGAGGTCTTTTAAAAATCAACATATATTTATCTAGATCCTCAATTCAATTGAAAAATTTGCATATAAAACCAACAATGGTTCATTTCAACATCATATAGACATTTAAAAATGGTTTTAATGAGAGAAAAGGAAAATTAACAAAGCTAACTAGAGTAATTTAAAAGTAATTAAATATTAACCAGCCACCGTGGTGATTAATTAGAGCCAGGCTTGTCAAAATAAAGTATTCCAAAACACAGCCTTAATTTTTTACTTTTTTTAGCGCTTTTTTCGCTTGTGGCCCTTAGTGCTAATGCACCACACAAAATATGCGAAGCAATGTAATGCTGATTAGAGACGTGTGTTTTAACCATTGCAACATAAATACATTTTTATAAGGACGCTTTTTTTTAAAACGAGATTTCGACTAAATTTTAATTTCATTTGGTATATTTTACGGCATTAAATATGGAATAGCATCAAATGTCTGCCAATATCCATTCATTATAAAATGGGCCATTCGCTAAAGTTGACTTTTTTTTTATAAGAACCCAATCAGGCGTTGTTGTGGTCGTTTACCTGAAGTTCCTCGGCACTATTTTTCTTAGGCCCGATTCAAAATTCGCCAAGTTGAAGTCGCAGAAAAGCCAAGTTCTTGTGAACAACGAGAAATAAGCTGCCTTGGGTTTTCCTGTACCTTTCACACACAAATTTTTTCACCAAATTGTATTTTGATGACGTAAAATAGGTGTTGGCCGATTATTTACCAAAAAAGTTTACCATAAACGAATAATCTACTCAGCAGGACAAAGTAACATATTTTGAGCGTCCCATTGAGCAACGGTACATATTTATAAAAAATCAAATGTTATTTTTTATCATTTCATATGTGAATTATCATTCATGAATTTGATAAGACCATTTTTCGCAGAAGGAAATGCACTACATTTCTTAGCTTTACACCAGTGATGCACAAATGCGGCCCGAAATGGATTTTTTTCCGGCCCAAAATAAGCTTCATCATCAATTTTTCATTAAATATGATAAAAAATATGCGACATGTGAACAAATTATGCATACTCAACGGTATATAAAAAAATCAATGTTATTTTTATTATTTAATATGATTATATTCACATGGATATAATTTTGTGACCGAAATTCATTTTTTAAATGTCATATCAGTGCATGACGTTTGTGAATCGATATTAATTAAAAAATCTCCGCAAATAATGAAAATATATAATATTAATATATAAAAATCGTATACTGATTTATCGATTATCTTGACAGAAAAATACAGTTAAAATTTATATCTCATCTAGTATAATATATCAATATTTTTCTTCACTTTTACCCTTTGCGGCCCGCGAAAACTTTTAAATGGATAAATGGGCCCTTCTCTCAAAAAGCTTTTTCACCACTGCTTTACACAGTCCAAGCTTTCAATAAAGATTCAAAAAATAGAATTCATTTGTAAATTTATGTTAAGCAAGCACTTAAACATATAAAATGCACAAATCAAAGTCGGTCGAATACTTCTTCCGATCCGATTGATGTACTATCTATGCAAAAGATAGGATTGTCATAAAAATATATTCACTCTGAACAGACTAAAATTCAATACCAAAAAATTAAAAATCTTATTTATAATGCATATAAATGATCAATTAACTGATATGCGTTATGCCAGCTTACGCGTCGCGAACTAACGAACGTGGATGTGAGATATTATAAAGAAATGCGGTATCCCTGATTTTGCGTCAATGGAATTCGATATATTTGATAATCGATGTGTTTTATTTTTGAAGCTTTTCCGGAGATTAATTGCTAGTATATTAATTGAAAAAATAAATATTTTAATTCAGATAATCGCTCTAAAATAGCATCGCGAATATCATAAGTTACGGGTACCTTAGAGGTTATTCACGCCTCACTGATATCTATGTCTTTTACAGTTAATAGTTGCATTGATCGGTATCTAAGGCATTTGCCGTTTGTTGTTTGTTTTTTGCCGATTGTCTTTAGTACGACACACGCGCCAACGATATGGCATAAAAGACCTACTTTAAGTTGATTTTACTATGCCTATAACCTTCACGCAAGTGCAAGTAATAAGTTGACAAAGTTTTATCGCAATCGGATGAACGGTATGGCAACGCATAAAATACGAACAAACAAACAAACATTGATTTTTAAATATATTAGATAAGATGTGGCCTACAACAATTTCTCTTCAATCAACATGTTGAACCATCACGATTCGGACCAATCCATTGCTAAAAACTTCGTTTCAATTAATTGAAGGAAACGTTTTTATTATAAATTCTAATTTACAGCTAGCGAGGCGCCACTGACCGCGCCGACAAAGGCGACACGTAATTAATGATGGCGAATCACAGTGGCGTAGGGTGGGTATTAATTATTCAGCGTTGGGGTCGCATTGAAATCAATGTATAGTGCCAGCTGAAAGTATTACATTCTGCGGACATTTTCGCTTCCCTATCACTTCCCACAAAATTAAATCATTCAGTGGACATCTCTGTAAACCTTTCTATTCACATATCGATCTCTAAAAGAGTAATGTTGGTAACTCCACTTTTGGCTGAAAATGACTTAATGCCATCTTGTTGTATCATGCAACGTGCATGTCGTAAAACTTTTACAAACAAAACTTGAACGACAATAGAGATATCAAATTTTCTTAAAACGTTTTTCTGATGCACTATTATACGGTTACCCAGTGATTTTTAATGTGACATGACTCACAACCAGTAATATTTCTATATATAAAGAGTATTTCAATAGGGACGCTCAAAATATGTTACTTTGTCCTGCTGAGTAGATTATGCATTGTTTAGTGGCCAGTTTATAAACAAAACATTGAAATATCAAATTTTAGGAAAACCCAAGGCAGCTTATTTCTCGTTGTTCACCCAGAACGAACACATACAATATATATACCCAAATTTGTCAAAAAAGTCAACTTTAGCGACATGGCCCATTTGAATGACTTACAAATGAAATTAAAATTTAGTCGAAATCTCACAAACAACTTGTTTTATTTACATTTCAAAACTACGAGAAATTGCTTGCTCTCAACTTGGAACTTGCTCAACCTCAACATATGTTTCTCTACGAGAGTAGGGACGAATAGGATACGAGGACTAGGACAGGACTAGTGGTTAACTATTCACTGTATCTGTGCGTCGCTCTTTGGGATTGGAAAGGTGGGAAGGGATTAAACAACACAAACACCCATTGCCTCTGAGCAGAATCGATGTATCGACTGAAAAAATCTGCTCGTACAGGGAATCGAACCCGGGCGGGTAACGACGTTGATCACTGCACCACGGACTAGGACGATTTATTTATCATGCATGAACTAAACATTGTTAAAAAACAATCGTAACAACACGTGTCGTCTTTGGAACACCGGATGCTCGTGGAAAATCATTTTGCATTGATGACAGCATCGAATATAAAATATTAGATTGAAATTAAAATGGTGCAGTACCTCGGACCGAATACGGGCGGTCCTACATAGTAGACAAAATATACATATTAAGTACAAAATATATAGTAATAAATCTTATATAATCCGTTTTCTGTGGAATATATTTATGTGGAATAAGTACTAAAAATGTTTATTATTTTTATTATAATGCCATTCCGACCAAGTATTGACAGTGTACACATTTAAAAGTGATAATGTGTTTTATTTATTTAAATAATGTCTTTCGACCAAGAAGTGACAGTTAACACCATAAAAGTTGTTAACTTGAGATATTCTTATGTTCCATCGGAATTGAAATTGTGGACTTTCTCGTGGAGGGAAAAAGGATAAATCATAAAATTACACATTTTTAGTACTAATTCCACATCAAATTTACTGGAACAGGACCGGTTTCGCTCATGGCGAGCATTATCAACTGAATGTGTTTTTAATATAATTGTAATGCCACTCAGCATGTATTGACAGTGAAAACCTTAAAAGTGATGAAGGATTAAGAAGTCATTGGGAAAAAAGCCACGCCGTTCTAAATAGTGTGTCGACCAGAGCTGTGGAGTCGGTAAAAAAAGTTCGTCTCCGACTCCAGCATTTGACCAAAAACCACGACTCCGACTCCGACTAAAAAAAGTTTAATATCGTCACTTTTTTTCCTATGTACATATGTATTCAATGAAATATCAACCCTACGAATCCGGCAAATAGCCAAATTTGACATATTATATTCAAAAATCAAATGTTCAATTTTTCCAAATTTCCGACTCCGAGTACACGACTCCGCCCAAAACGCCCCGACGACTCTGACTCCGACTCCACCGCCCTGGTGTCAACACACAAAATAATATACGTGACTTTCGTAAAATATTCACCATAAACAAATCGACTTTAAAATTTGTCAGAATTTAATTCGTACTTTGGTAATGGATGTTACATATTCATTTATTTTGAGCTTAGTCGAGATTTGCATTGTATATGATTTCATTGAATAAAATATTTATAAACTACAGGGAATCCCTTGGACATAACAATCATTTAAATAATTAATTCTTGGATGACTCACTCGAGGGGGTAGTTTTCGCAGGAAAATATTTTTGGGCCGTGAATATTATAACGGTACAATTGTGCCCTAGTTTTGTGAATTAAATATTTATTTAATTTTCTAAAGAGTATTTGACAAATTTTTGCGTTCTTCTAATATGATTGTCTGATAGACTCAAGACTACCACCACAGCATTTCATGCAATTATTTGACGATTAATAAAACCCTTTGTACTCTCAAATATATTATTTTTCTTCCAGCAACTCATCAATAGATTTTAGAAATTTATTTATTTAATAAAAAGCAAATCATGGCATTACAGCTGACGCCAATGCGCCATGCATATGACAAATATAATATATATATACAGACATACATGTAAATCTTATATATAAAACCGAAACGGCGTATGTATGTCTGTGGGTCTGTAATTCCTTTTTGCATTGTTGGTCATTAAGTTGCCATAAAAACGAATATGAAAGAAAATATGTTTGAATTTTTATCGGCGAAGACATTTAGTCAAAATGTAATAAATTAGTCTTCTACTGAACTTTTCCCGGCTTTATTATTTACGCGAAGGGATTATTTTTTATTTGAATTTGGACATTTTCGAGAATTTTGGGCGAGAATGGGGCGGGGCTGTCATCAAATTAAATAAAGTTTGTGATTTTATTTTAACTCTATTTTGGATGTTAGATTTTGTGATATAATTATGTCGAATGATATAACATTAAATAATTATTGGTCGCTTGGTCCGAGCGACGCCGGGTAGTAATACTAGTACATAATAAAAATCACAAATTGTAGTCATAAGAACAGAGAGAAAAAATTTATAAAATCATATTAGTAATTTTCAAAGTTCATGTCAACCGTATGAGTTCTGACAAAATCTACTTTTATTCATAAAATATAGTATTCGTCTGAATTCACTCACGTAAATATTGATATCACAGGGTTAGCGTATTTCTTTTAATGTGTCCACTGTCAATACTTGGTGGAGTGGCATTATAGTAAAAAAAATAACACATTTTCAGTACTTATTCCATATTAAATTTATTGAGATATATATAAATATATAAAATCCAGTGTTTCACCTGTTTGTTACAATGTGACCTTGACACTTTGAACATGTTATGTTCCCAATTTTAAGTCATAGCTTTTTTGTCCGATTTTCCGCGAAACGCATCTACCGCACAACAAAAGGTTTAGGCGTATACGGTTTTTGAAATAAGGATAATTAAATATTAGTAAAAAAATACTTTCCAACCAAGTTGTACAATGCCAAGCAGGACTCGACATAGGAGCTACGCGTTAAGTATACGAATCGTGATAGCAGTGGCGGCTGGCGACAGAGTATTAGGCAGTACAAAAAAAGATTCAACTATTTTCCTGTGTTAATGTGTACCTCTTCTGCGCAAGTATCTTTGGATAAGATTACACGTATTTTTAAACATAGTTCTGACAAGGGCGTAAGCCGAAATAGTCAACAACTATGTTTATCAGTGGCGGCTGGCGACAGATTATTAGGGAGTACAAAAAAAGATTCAACTATTTTTCCGTACTACGGACAGCCAAAAATTTATAAGACTGGCACTCCGTTGGTATTGCGAATATCTGAATTGAAAGTCCATGTTATACATAGAAGTGTTTTAAAATCCAATGAATAGGAAAGAACTCTTGCAAAAATAGTTGAATCTTTTTTTGTACTCCCTAATACTTTGCTCCAGCCAACACTGCGTGCTAGACTCGCCATATGAGTTGAAAGAGTTCAGGAAATTGTGTGTACATTAAATTATTTTCCCGCTTCTCTCGTGTTTCTACCGCGAATACAATGTTTCATAAATCATTTACGCTTTAAATGTCTGCGTAAATAAAAACCACGAAACATTTCCCAGCGAGTAGCTAATTTAAAATTGAATCTCGCTAAAGTTCAAGATTTGGGTCAAAAAGTTTACACGGCGTTTTTATTGCAGTCGAAAAATGCTACGAACAACTTTATCCAGCGATCGAAACTTTTCTACGGCAGTGCCATCTATATTTGTTTTAAACATTTACATAATTCGATAAGAAACTTTGTAAGTGCATCACTAGGTAGCGCTTAAAACTTTCATATAAAAAGATGAATACTATGCACTGTTCTTTTTTCAAATAAATGAGATTTGAAATATTAAAGTTTGACGTCTTCATTTTTATAGTTTTCAGATAATTACAAACAATGACGGACTGCGTATGAATATGTTTATTGATTGAGCTGTATTTACTTGGTAGATCTTTATTATAATACGGTGAAATAAATTTACAATGCATATTTTTTTTGGTTCCATGGCAAAACAGATCATGACTTCAGAATATGATAAAACAGAACATGACAAAAAACCTAACCTAACCTAAGCTAATATAAAATTTAAAATAACTTTGATTATTCCACGTATTGTGCTACTACCTGTGACTCTTTCAGGGGAAGGAAAAATCCCAATCTGATTGATGGCACCTCATTAGTATCATTATGTGAATGCATTGTTTTGATTCTATCACCCCCTTTCTTGATTCCTTTAGAAGGAAAAAAACCCGTAATCCATTTTGTAATTTCATAATTTAAAATGTTAGAATCAATCTTGCTTTATTACTTAAGCAAACTTTGCGATGGTAAGTCTGAAGATGCCTCTGAAAGAGGCGAAACACGTGTCACAGTTAGTAGCACAATACGTGGAATAATCAGTTATTTTAAATTTTATATAAAAATGAACTTCCACAAAGTAACCGCCGAAACCATCGAAAGTATTAACCTTACCTATTTTATCACATTCTGATAGTCATGTTCTGTTTTGTCCGGTTACCTTTTTTTTCACCATGTCCGTGCCCAACTTGGATTATATGAACTCCTCACGAAGTTTATCTTAACAAAGGTTTTTCTGCGAGAACCGCGTGTTACTCAGTTGGTCAACCTCCCTTTTTCGAAAAGAGTAGGGATGGAAAGGATACGAGGACTAGGGACATGACTAGTGGTTAGCTAATCGCTATCATGCGTCGCTCTTTGGGATCGGAAAGGTTATTGATATTTACATTCTATTAAGCATTTCAGCCGTAATCTTCAATCACCAGTCATAATATGTCAAAATGTTGGTTGAAAATTAAGGCATAACCAAGGTGGTTTGTATAACATCGCAACAGTCTGCCAATGGAGAAGCTACTATGAAGAGCTTTAACGATTTTTCTTCGGATGTTGACATATTTCACACTGACGAGAGTGAGTTCAGACGAGTACTATATTTCATATATAAATGTTGATTTTGACGGAGCACAATCGGTTGACTTTTTTGCCAATTTCCAAACATTTGTTTTTCTCTTTTCTAATGACTACAATGTTTTTTATCCTCTGACATAAGAATCCACCTAACGCGTTCAGTATATGTATATCAAATTAGGGAATTAAAATTTTTCGAACTCTTGCAATTTTTTTTTTGTGTTCGTCATTCAGGACATTCTCACAGCGCCACTCTTTCAAGTGCATAAGTAGCGTGGTCAGTCTGTAGTTAAAGTTTGCAACATGTTATAATGTAGTTTATTTTACGGTATTTCGTCTTACCATGCTAATAAATACGCAAGCCCTGTGATATTAATATATTTATCAAATATATTGAGGAGTTACTGGAAGGAACTAATATTATATTGAAGACAGCAAATGGTTAATATAGAGGTTTATTACAATATAGTATGAGCTTTTCCTTTACCCTTAATGATGGATTGTATCAAGAATCTTTTGCAAAGTGTTAATAGATTGTTTTCGAATAAACACTTAGTGTTCTGGTAACTTAAATGCTTATCGGGACACTAAGCAGATAAAACTTATAAGTACTTACTTCGCATTCGGACAAAGTTTCGCTGCAGGACTCTTCGTTCAATCAGTTAAGAGATTGGAAAATCTAGCAGGGACGTTGAGAGTTGCAACGAATCACAAACTTTGTAAACAAACTTAATTATATTATTTTGTTTATGTATGTCTACATTTCGGTAAGGGCTCTTAAAGACCTTGGCCAAGAACTATTTAAGCTGGAAATTAATATAAATTACGGAGGCACTAAAAAGTATTTTTTGTTTTAACAATTTTGCCCAACTTCGAGCATATGGATCCCTCACAGTGTTTATCTCGACATCTTTTTTTCTCAGAGAACTGCTTGTTACTCAAATACTTATCTTTTGTTTTTTTTTTTGAGTTTGCGCCGCTTTTTGTGAAAGAAAAGTTGGGGTGGACTTATTAGCAAAACATACACCCATTGCCTTCGAACAGAATCAATTTATCTTTTAAAAAAAACTGCTCGTACCGGAACTCGAGCCCGGGCGGTCCGTCACGGAAGCCAACAATGTTGACCACTGCACACCGGACTTGGCTAAGTCTCTTTAAGACAGTCAAACCACTAACATAAAGAATCAAAAAGGGAAAAACTGAAGATCATTGATTGAATTGGTACACATGGCAGAACTCCATTATAAAACGGTGAAAAAATGTAGTATTTTCGAGTATTTTCAGCTGATGAATCATAAATCAGTTGCAAATTCTTTTTTTTTGTTATTTTAAGAATCTCGGAATAAAACATAATAATTATACATGGTAATAAAAAAGCTCTATTCTCTAGCGAGGGATATGTTATATGTTAATTATTTTACGATCATACAAGATTTCTTCAGCATCTATCTGTACACATTTAATAAATATCATTGACTATGACAGATTGCCTTAGTTCGTATTCATAAGAAATAATGAGTTTTTTGTTGTATTTGTAATAATATTCTGAATTTTGATGATTATTGATCACATGTTTGCACTGTTGAGTTATGGTCTTTCATTAATGATTAATATTATGGCTTTAAGTTGAAAATTTTAGAAGAAAAAAAAACTTGAACTGACTTGTAAATGTACAAAATTCAAGCGAACAAAATTGATACTGAAATTCCATAATGTTTAATTCCAATATGTACTTTAAATGTGTCATTTGTTTAATTTAGAATCGTTTGAATTTTGTACTTTTCCATGAGTTGTGTAGCTAACTACCAGGGCAGTGGAGTTGGTAAAAAAAGTACGACTCCGACTCCAGCATTTACCAAAACTACGACTCCGACTAAAAAAAGTTTAATATTATCACTATTTTTTCCAAATTTTCCTATGTATGTGTATCCAATTAAATATCAACCCTACCAATCCGGCCAATAGCCAAATTTGACATTTTATATGCAAAAATAAAAATTTCCAACTCCGAGTACGACTCCGGCCAAAACGCCGCGACAACTCTGACTCCGAGTCCAGCCAAAAAGCTCAGACTCCGATTCCACATCCCTGCTAACTACCCGTGTTTCGCCTTTCGGCATTCAAAACTCTTGGTACAAAATTCATAAGGATCAGGACTGGTTTCATGGCGAGCATTATCAATTGATGATCAGTTGCTCGCCGTGAAACGCCAAACCGGTCCCGATCCAATAAATTGTATGTATTTGTATTGCTAAAAAACTGTTTATATGTTAATATATCGAACACTTTTTACTGTGTAAAACAATAACCAATAAACAGTGGAAATTGCACCACGTCACCGTCTTTACGGTGGAAAACGGTAAAATCCAATTTTCCAATTTCACTCTCGTGCCCGCCATTTAAATTACTTTCACTCGATCCGTTTTGATAAGATAAAACGCGATAATCATTATTCTCGCAACATTCCAAAAATGATACCCCCATTATTCGAGAGCCGACACCCCCCTCCACTTCACGGAACAAGTTAATGTAATCCCAACTGAGAACTCGTTAGCACTTATTTTTCCAACCCCGCCGTCTTACTCCCTGCGCTGTCTTTTATGTTCCGTGCGCTTATTTTACCCTTTTCTAATTTAGGGCATGTACTTCCTTGTCTGAAAACAACGAGACAAATTTGCTGGGACTGAAATCAATTAACCTGTTTTTTCTTCTTCGTCTTCTCCTTGAATGGATCCTCGTTCGGCAGGGGTGGATCTGTGTATTTAAGCTCAGAGACAACGGGCGAAATTTTATCGGAAATTTTACATCGACCAGCCTGATTATGTATCTGTTATTGAAAAGACATTAATTAATTTTTGTTTTACTTGTCATTGTTCATACAGTATTAACACCATGCATGCGACATTGGCCGAAAATTCTCTTAACGAGCGAAATCGGTACTTATCATCATTTAAAAAGTTTCTTTATTAGTACGAAAAGAATGCAGCTGTAATTTTTTCTTGACCAAGTCCCTTCCCAACTTGGAGCATGTGGACTCCTCACGGAGTTTATCTCAACATGTTTTTTTCTACGAGAACTCCTTGTTATTCAGCTGCCCAACCTCTCTTTTTCGAAGAGAGTATGTATTTATAGGATACGACGATTATGATAGGACTAGTGGTTAGCTAATCGCTATCGCTTTTTGCGATCAGAAGTGTGGGAAAGGATTTTTAACAACAAAAACTTCGAACAGAATCAATATATCGAATGAAAAAATTAACTATTTTTGCAAGAGTTCTTTCCTATTCATTGGATTTTAAAACACTTCTATAACATGGACTTTCAATTCAGATGAATTTTGGCTGTCCGTAGTACGGAAGAACAGTTAAAAAAAAAAATTGTACTCCCTAATACTCTGTCGCCAGCCGCCACTGATAAACATAGGTGTTGGCTATTTCGGCTTACGCCGTCGTCAGAACTATGTTTAAAAATACATGCAATCTTATCCAAACATACTTGCGCAGAAGAGGTACACATAAATATATTTTCCCATTTATTCTAGCATCCAAATTGTATGTTGAAAAATATATTTTTATATGTTAAGAAAGGTGTGAAGCGTTTTTCTCAACACAAACACCCATTGCCTTCGACCAGAATCGATTTATCGACTGAAAAATCTATCTCGAACCCGGGTGGTCCGTCACGGGAACGAACGACATTGACCACTGCACCACGGACTAGGCAAGGCAATATATTTAAATAAATATAATAAATCACGTTGCCTACACTTAATCCGGCACTTCCTCTTGCCCCAGAACAGGAGCAACTTAAGCAAAATTAAAAACGACAAAAACTTTGGCGAAATTGTCTGCTTTCGTAATTTAAAGTTATTAACTGTGCAGAAGAGAATTTGTTTTTTTCTTATTCAACAATACCAACCCTGCGATTTTCCCTAATGTTTCTTCGATATAAAGTTAATTTTATAAATGTTTTGTAAACCTCCATTGTTTCAGCGGACCGTGGGCTATGAATAATTGAACAGATTTGCATGAAAACATGTTTAATGACATGGGATTATTACGTAGTCTCTTTATGTACATGAAAACGACGATAAATCTAAACATTATTAACGTGTGGTATATTAAATATACTTGGGTCTGCAGCAGGCACCATTTTGATATAAATCATATTTTTGCTTTTTTAAACCATGTCCAATCTCAACTTGGTGCATATGGACTCCTCACGGAGTTTATCTCAACGTATATTTTTCTACGACAACTGCTTGTTACTCAGTTGCTCAACCTTTTTTTTTTTTAAGAGAGTAGGGATGGAAAGGATACGAGGACTCGGACAGGAATAGTGGTTAGCTAAACGCTCTCGCTATGCTTCGCTTTTTGTGATAGGAAAGGTGGGAAGGGATTTTCAACAACACAAACACCCATGCCTTTGAAAAGATTAATCGACTGAAAAAATCCGCTCGTAACGGGAATCGAACCCGGGCGGTCCGGCACGCAAGCCTACGACGTTGACACTGCGCCACGGACGTGGAATAATAAAACTTATTTAAAATTTGATATTATTTCATAATATGTGTGTGACACTCGCACTAAGCTCACTTAGCTCTTGGCACTAGACTACAAAATATACTATTAGTATTATTAGAAGTATATTATGTTCTGACGATGGCGTTAGCCAAAATAGCTATCAACAATATATGATACAGTTTCTGTAGAACTAAAATTGATTTCGCCCTGTTATAATGGAGCTCTACCAAATAAAGCCAATTCAATCGAAAGAAAAGATTATTATAAAGCATTCAATTTCTGATCTGTCAAAAATCGAATCTTTTATTTCGTTCCATATTTAAAATTCAGACACACACAATAATTATAATCTATGGTTCTATAGCTTAAACATTACTCTATGAAAAAGAAAAATAGTTGTTTAATGTAAAATATACATTGTGATATACGCGCCTGCATAAATCCATTAGCATATACGCCATAAATTTTTCATTCTTAGTATAGAGGTCAAAGAGGTCGCGTCGAAAAAAAATGGTAATTATTTATCAGCAGTGTGTACATAAATAAATTAAGGAAGCCGAATTAATTCCCTGGCAACATTACACATGGACGTTCATTTGTCATTTTCTACTGGGAAATTGTCGTTACAAAAACAATTGTTTTTTTCAAACACACTTCTGATTTGAAATCTATGGAACCTTTTTAAATTACTATGTATTTGATTTGTAAGTATTTTAATTAGAATAATATAACATTTATAGTACTTATTCCACAATAAAATGTTTTAGATAAGGACCGGTTTCGCTCATGGCGAGCATTATTAACTTGAAGGTATTTGACTAATTATAAGTTAAATGATTTAATTAAGATTTGAACTGAAGGTGCTTGATGGAATTTCAATATCAAATTTAATAATACCTAATTTGATGTAGATTGAACGCGTGAGCTTAGTGCGGTAGGTCGATTCTTATGTCAGAAGGGAGAAAATTTATTTAGTATCAACGGCTGCCGCACACTCGAGTGAACTTTTAAAGAAGTCAGAGTGTAGTTTGGTAGTTAAGTTTTATCATTTTTTCCAGTGAAACTTTACATATGTGCTACATCCATGTACTATTTTTAAATTAAACTGTACAAAATATAACAAAATATAATTTCAATAAATAAAATATAATTTTGATAAAAATTGGGTTTTTTCGTAATTTGATACTTTGTATAGGGCACAGGGTTAAGAACCTTTGACTTAAGTGTATATCCACCCTAGCAAGTAAAATAGTCAGAAAACTAGGAGCCCACTTCGCGGACTCAACATATAGTTTCAGTAAAAAAGCAAAGGTTTGAAAAAACAATAAAATAAATGCAATCTATCTAAATTATTACTGGCAACCCCTGTGCGCGATCGCCACTGGTCATATCCGGAAAATGACGCGGGGAAAAGTTTTCGTATTTATTGCTGTTGTTGCGTTGTTCACTTCATACCGGTTGAGTCCCGGGAATTACCTCTCATACATTACCTTGTTAAATGGTCGCCCAGTGCTCGCGAAAGGAAGGATACATTTTTTACAAAAGAAAAACAACGCAATTTTGTCGTTTAATATATTTTCAGAGGTGAGTTGATCAATTATGCCAGAAAGTGAATTTTAAGATGGCGAACTCTATGGCCAAGTATACTGCTCCCCAAAAACCACATTTGAGCTTTTATTCGCAAAATTCATTTAAACAATGACTAGTCGGAACCCGGCAAGCGTTGTATTGCCACTCAAATAAAGAAAAGTGTTTGTGTTTATTGAAGTGCTTACGGATGCACAATATTGTAGATGAATAATTTCACAACATTGATGGGTATCGATGACGTTTGCCGTTTGACGTTAGCTGGTTGTCTTTTGCCGATTGTCTATGGTACGACACACGCGCCACCTACTGAAAGTTAATTGTACTATGCCTATAACCTTTGCGCAAATGAATCAATAAGTTGTCAAAATGAACGGTATGGCAGCGCATAAAATATGAAAAAACATTGATTTGTATATAAAAGACCTACTGTAAGCTAATTTTACTATGCCAAAAACCTTATATTCGCAAGTGCAAGCTAAAAGTTTGTCAAAGTTTCATTGCAATCGGGTGAACAGTATGGCAGCGCATACAGTATCGCAGCGCATATGGTGCAAACAAACAAACAAACATTGATTTTTATATATTAGATTACGTTGTATGTCAAATTTCACGTAATTTATCATGTAGCTATTTTTTTAAAAACAACTCTTGTCAAAACACATTGGTTACGGATGACTCGTATACGAGTCTTTTCGCCTGTCTAACTGGGGCACCAAAATATAAACATCCAATGCGACAAATGTTTAAGATTCTCTACAGAAATGGCATAAGAAATGTTTGATCATTAAAAAAATAGAATATAAAAATTTATTTGGCGATTTTCCTAGAAATAAAAAAAAATCAGCGGACAGTTAAAATATATGTAACTTAATTTTTTGAAGAAATTTTTTCTTGTTTGAATGTTTTATATTGAATAATATATTAAGGATATGTAATAATATATAAGGACTACTTGGGTTGTTATTTACATATTACGTTTTCGATGAAATGTATAATTCTTTGTCAAATACCTGATTTTCTATCTTAAAATATACAAAAAGTTGATTATCACTAATAAAATCAAGTTGAAATATAAACAGTATAGTTATGCCGCAAGGTGTTGTCCAGCTGGTGTCAAAATTATTTACCTAAATGTCTCACAGTTTTAAAGTTATATTTTGTTTTCGAAAGTACCTATTTTTTTGCACAATTTAGCTAAATGCCCGTAACGAATGTGTTAAAGACGGTGCTATGCTATTATTTCACAAACTATCACAACACAACACTATCAATTCCTCGTTTGACTGACCCACTCATGCATTATTTAACATTCAATAAACAATAATTAACCTATATATTATACCTTGCTCTTAGCAATTATCACTCTCAAGTTTGCCTCAGTACTCAGATGCGACTCGAGTAAAAGATTAGGGTCAATATAATTGAACTGTAGTATCAATTGTATGCACTTACTTAAGGTAACGGCTTACGACAAATATGGCTGGGAACTGGGTGGCCTTGAGCGTAATGCAAATACGAGATGAGCTTTTTCACAAAAGAAAAACAACGCAATTATCTTGTTTAATATATTTTCAGAGGTGGGGTTGATCAATGATGCAAGAACGTGAATTTTTGTATGAACTCTATGGCCAAGTATATCGCCTCCAAAAAGCCACAAATTGGAATATTGTTGGGACCTTATTCTAGGTAAATTCACTACCATAAATATGCACTGTGTTTTTTTTTTGTTTCTATTTCATGGAAAACATCAAATATCACTGTTTTGTTGTATTTATTATCAGTTGGCAATGCTCGCCATGAGAGAAACCGGTCCTGATCCAATAAATTTTATGCTGAAAAAGTACTAAAAATGTTTTGACAGTGAACACCTTAAAAGTGACGAGTTGAGCTCTTGGCTTGATGGAAACCATCAGCCCTGGTCTTGAGTTAAGACCAGGACTGTGGAGTCGGAGTTGTCGCGTGGGCTTGGCCGGATTCGTACTCGGAATCGAAATTTTTATTTTTGCATATACATAATACATATGTCAAATTTGACAATTAGATGGACTTTTGGTTGATATATAATATGATTGAATACACATACAATAGAAAAGGGAGGAAAAAACGTGACGAAATTAAACTTTTTTTAGTCGGAGTCGTGTTTTTGGTAAATGCTAGAGTCGGAATCGTAATTTTTTTTAACGACTCCACAAATCTAGTTAAGATTTTGGAGTTAAGAACATCGGAAACTCTATAATAATCGTATTTATTCTTTGAACAATGTGAAACATAAACATTTCTTAGTGAAATGTACCAGGGATCTGGAGCAACCACTTTATTGAGTTGCTCCGCTGCGATACCTAAATACTTGCTGTAGCTCTACTCTCTGCTCTGAATAATTTAAAAAGGAGGCATAATATTTAAGCATTATCATAGTAATTTTCCTCCTAATTGTCCTTGTATCAAATGATACCAGGGTTAAAAAACCCTGTCTTTAAGGACTGCTATAAGGATGAGTAAATACAGGCATAAATCATAGTTCTGACGATGGCGTTAGGCGAAATAGCTATCAACAAATATATTAAATAATTTCTGTAGAATTAAAATACATTGTTAATTTTTTTCTCCGTATTATATAGGAGTTCTACCAAGTTAATTCCAACTCAATCAATCAATTAAAAAAATACATCAAAGATAGAATTTGTCATTAAAATTAAAAAAAACATTTGACAACGGTACTGTGTGAGACACTAATGAAAAAACAAATACAGTTAACTATAACAATAATATTATTTAGTATTTACTAAATCAAGAAGTATCCTTCCTACTAATATACCCCGCAGTTCAAGGTGATTCACGGACCTTTACAGGGGTTTTCCAAACCGTTTCCAGCGTCCCTCATTAGCGCCTCTGATTGTGTAATAATCTGACCCAGAAAAAACTTTACCGCTTTTCCGCAGTCAACTTTTCCGACGGGTATTTTTAACTGTCATTTATTTATGAGTGAAAGGTTATTCTATTTCGGAGAGGATTTGTTTGAGAATATAAATAGCCCACCTTATTGGGAAAATCTTTAATCACACAAGTAAAACCTAATGCGGGAAGTGCTGATGTCAAATATATCTGTATAGGCAATTGTTTGTTACTAAAAATATTTCAGCGATTTGTTTATTGAAATTTATGGGATCTATCGAGTCTAGTAAAGTTGTGATTTTTTGCAATTAACTGCCGAAGTGATCATAAACATTTCTCACGCTAATAAATCTCAACTTCTGATTATTAATGTACATTTATTGGTGCAAAGATGACATTATTTTAAGATACAAATTAGCTGTAAGGTAAATGTACCAGTAGCTGACCGTTTAAGATAAAATTTCTACAAAAATAACGATGAAAGTTTAGCATTGTACCGAATGAAGACAAAGCAAGTATATTCATATTGGATCATATGTCTTAATTAATGTTATGTAACAAAAATTACGAAAGGGCCTGTTGAAAAAAAGTTGTGTTAAATTATTCGAAGTCATGTTTTTGTTTCAGTAGTTGACCATCTCACAAATTGAAAAATCTAGTAGATGACCATGTCTAAACAGAGAACTTTATAGTGAACTTTCTGTCAGAGTTGCCTCAGGGATTTCTGTCACACCACTCTTAGTTGAATCAAGTAGCAATGGGTGGTTCAGGAACAAGGTGCACACCGTTTCTAGATTGATCACTTAAGAAATTTGAAATAATACACTTTCCACAATAGGTGTTGTCTTCAAATGGCCACCCTGACACTCCATTGGCTATATGGTGATGTGTTAGTGGCTCATTCCGACCACAGTGGCCTTAAATTGTCTTAACTTTACAATTTAGAGCAATCCCGCATCTGCATTTCTTATTTTGGGGCATTTTATCCTCAAAAGGTCAACGACTGGTACATTTACCTTACATACTCATATTTAATTCATTTGACATCGAATGGCTTATTAGGCATTTCTAGCAGAAAAAGAAAGAGTGTTTGAAAGTCCAAATGGTCAGAATCTGACATAGACAATTCAAGAATTAAGGGTTAGAAAAGTGATTTTTTTAAGATTTTAACTGTCAATTCTTGGTAAAAAGACATCATATTTTCAATTAAAAAAATACATTATTTGTACTGCTTTACCGTAATCGATTATTTATAATATAAATAATAATATCATAAATTTTATATTATCGACGTTTGGCAAACTCATGATGTAAGAAAAATGATAATAACAAATGAATGGAATCAAAAAAAATATGTTGTTACTTGTCAAGATTTATGATTCCATCTTGCTATCAAAATTCATCAAATTAAAACAATGATTCTACAAAGCACTGCAGTAAGTAGTATTTAATTAATATAACAAAATATATGTGGTAGAAGTACAAATAAAATGTATTATGTATGGTAGCTATCTTTTTTCCCATATCCAGAGCAAGTGGCCGCCACACGGTGCCTTCAGGATTCTCTATCACCCACCAGCTTCCTCGCTTCTTTCCAGGTCATCCCGGCGTCCCGTAACTCACCTGAGTACATCCTATGGTTGGTCATCAAAGGCCTTCCAGGACATCGGCATCCATCACGTTGCTAGAAGAGACAGTCAGGATTGAGGCTCCCATGGGACATACGCAGCACATACTCAAGCCATCTTCGCCTTTTTTATTATGGACGTAATAAAGGGTTGGTTGGTCCGCTCGCATCAACCATACAAAATATAATTTCTGTAGTAATAAAATATTTTGCTATGTTTTCACCGTGTTTTAATGGAGTTCTACCAAGTAATCCCAACGCAATAAATCAATGAAAAATATAATGTCTTTCCACCAATAATTGACATCCTAAATCTTAATGGTGAATATTCAACATGCTAGAAATAAGACGTTTCTGAGAGGATGCATTTGAATCAGGTATCACCCAAAATTGTTTCAAAATCGACGGGTCGGACGTCCATGAACGCAAAGTTCCGACTCCGAAATGCCAACTTATAAATCTCGCCGAAATTAATTATCTTAATGTGGAAGCGTCGCAAAGTCTGCCATCTTGTTTCCGCCGCCTCCGGATGTCTGGTTGCCGCGCGCCCCGGAAAACACGACCCGCGCTAACTTCACTGCGGTAAAGTGCTTCCGGCCAAACTTTTTGCCGGGTCAAATAATTATTATTGCAAAACAATCTGCGACAGTTTATAGGGGGCAAAAACTATGCGCGTGTATGCCAAGGGTTAAAGGGGAATACCACAGAGAAGTACGGAATTTGAGTAATTAAATAGAGAAGCGGATTTATCGATGGCTCTCTTCTATCAGTGTATATACTGTGTATGGACGTTTAATTTCAAACCCATGCAATTCCATGTACAGCATGTTTGAAAACTAAACTCATGGAATATTATATATATGCAATACTTTTCAAAATTATTTCATTTTTAACTAGTAATTGAATTCAGTAAATAAAATTTTTGAATTAAATATGAATTAGTGAAAATTTAAGAAAATTAGTTTCAATAAATTATGTGGGTTTGTTAAAATTATCGGGATTTTTGAATGTAGTATCACAAATACTAATGACCATATAAAAATGTAGTAATTAATATCTCAAATAAATTTAGGGTTTTATCCGACCTATTATTACTGATCACTTTTAAGGTGTTCATTGTCACATTTTTTAGTACTTTTTCCACATCTGTTTGATTTCAATGATAAAGTTATGCTCGCCATGAGCGAAACCGGTCCTGATGAAATAAATCAGATGTTTAAAAAATAATTAATTGACTTCAAGTGTTTGAATTAATAATTAATGATAATTATTTAAAGGGGTATAACAATGGCGAAATGAAAGATTAAATTGTTCGTTTAAAATTGGTAAACTATTAAACTGAGCCCTGTTTATCTCTAATATTTCTTGATAGAACAATTTAAATTCGCCGTTGTTAATATGTAATAAATCAATGCCTGATTTTCACCTTGCATGGAAATGTGGTACGAATACTCCATGGTAGATTTGATCCTGCCAGTCTCTTCTACCAACTGCGTGGAATCCGTCAACCTGTAAATGTTCACTAGGTTATCGCAGACGGTTCTGTTTTATTGTTACTATCAGGGCTGTGGAGTCGGAGTCGTGAAGTCGGTGTCTTTGGCCGGTGTTGGAGTCGTCGCGGCGTTTTGGTCGGAGTCGGAAAATTTGAAAAGTTTGAACTTTTTATTTTTGCATCAATTTATGTCAAATTTGGCTATTGGCCGGATTCGTTATTTGATATTTAATTGAATACACATAAATAGGAAAATTATCTGGTTTATACTATTAATCCATTTAATTATGTTGATTTAGTATTCTTATTATCATAAAATGAAGTCGACGAATAAACATTTTCCAAAAAAACGTATCGTATACATCAATTGTCATATCCGGCTTAGATTCAATTTAAGAATAGCGCAAATCCCGCGTCAGCCACGTTTTTTTTTGCATTTCCTGTACGTGCAAAAAGTGAACTACACTGGTAACGACGTTATTATCACAATGCGAATCAAACAGCATGTTTATATCGTATTGTGTATACTCTGGGAGTGAGCAGTGAACCCGCGTAAATGGAGACATTTTTTATTCAAATATGGCGCGCCGGATGTGCCGCCATTAGAATATTCATATGGCATTATTTGAGCAAGATTTCCGCGCAACGCTTGTATGATTTTGAGGGTGACCATAAACAAGAAATGTTTTTAAAACTTTGACAAAACAATGGCTTAATTATTCGTTACAAAAAATAACTTCATTCGAACTGCAACTTGAGAAAATTTTATTCTAAATTCAACAACTAAACGAGAAGAGTTACCTATGATTCTTTGAGGTTGATGCCCACTCTAATAGTTTTAATTTTATATTTAAAGACCTGATTTATATCGAAAAGATCCACAATATAGTGAAGCATAGATAAATAAGCGAATTGAAAAACTTCTTTTTATCCAGGCCGTTCCATGTGTGCATACAGCTACCGAATGAAGCAATTCAAGCAGAAGTGTTTTGATGCCAGAAAATATGCCGAGCATTTGTTGGATTGATCTGTTCAGTCTTTAAATTTTCTGCGGCTCAAAGAGAACATTAACTGTTATTAAATGACTTCAATTTATGAAAAGAGTTTTAAGTGATTCAAACAAACATTGCGAACCATTTTAACGCCGTTACTGAGTGGTTTGTTGTCCTGACATCCTGCAAAATGGATGACGATACCCAAACAGGCAATTTTATGTCTTCACAGTGGATTTCCAATAGATGTCTATAAAATATCCAAGTCAAGGATTTTTTAATTGATTTGTACCAAAACTGGAAACCACATGTATATTTGAAAAGTTTATAAACACAATATCAGACAAACTTGGCTTAGTGTCATTATAATTTGAAACTGACGAATGTTAAAAACGAATATTGAATTAAAAAATTGAACCTGAAATCATCTAAAAATGTTAACTAATAAAGTCCTAAAAACAAAACGTATTTCATAGTTACGTCTTGCTGTTCCACGGTATCAGCACATTTTTTTTGTTTAAAATATGTTGACTTATCCTATAGTACTCGAAGAAGAATGAAAACTTTGTGAAAACTCATTTTTTTAGATAGCCTTGTTTTTCTACCGATTACATGGCTTGGATCATGCAAGAGACTCGAATTATACGTCACACCTAGTTACTAGTGGAGCAAGAAAGTTATCAATTTTAATTTGATAGTTAGAAAGTTTTTTAATCTTTTTCTCAGACTGACAAGATTTAGAAGATTTCCATTTGTTTTCATCTGTCCCAGCAGAAGTACACTATACTATATACCAGGAGTGGCCAGATTTTTTGTCCACAATCGACATTCGTTTGAAATTATTGGCAGCGATCGACCAACATGAAAAGTAGTAATTTAAAGCCTATATTAATCTAATTGCCAGCCCTTCTGATTGAGATTTTCGTCGATAATCGGCTAACTTCGAGATTTTAGCGTGCTGTCTTAAGACGGGCACTAGAGATTTGTACAGGTCAGATAGGCGATCGACACTTTGGCCACCCCTGCTATATACCGTAACATTTACTTTAAGTTTAAATTGCATATATTATAATAGTAAATGAACTAATATAAAAACACATAAATAATTATTTCGAATATCGAGTAAAATTATCGATATAAAAACTATATCTAGGATCCGATAATCGGATCCTATAAAAAGTTTTCATATTCCTTACAAATAGTATCCATTATAAATTTCGTTTTCTTAGAGCAAAACTGTTCATGTGCAAAATCATTTTTATGTAACGGAAGCAGTAAAACAAATTACCTAAATTATATATTGTTGGGTCCGTGGTGCAGTGGTCAACGTCGTTATCATTCGTGACGTACTTCACGGGTTTGAGTCCCAGTACGAACAGCGTTTTTCAATCAATGTATTGATTCAGTTCGAAAGCACGTGTGACAAGCTTGCCACATGACATGTTCCTGCCCGAATCCTATCCATTCCTACTCCCAACATACGAAAGAGGTTTTGCGACTGATTAACCACCAAATTTGTAGAGGTATCTCCATTAAGAGACTACAGGTATTACACTTGAAGTTGACATGGATTTAAACCAGGGCTGTGGAGTTGGTAAAAAAAGTCCGACTCTGACATTGACCAAAAACACGACTCCGACTAAAAAAAGGTTAATATCGTCACCTTTTCCCCTAATTTTCCTATTTATGTGTATTCAATTAAATATCAACCCTATCAATGCGGCCAAAAGCCAAATTTGATATATTAAATGCAAAAATAAAAGTTCAAACTTTTCAAAATTTCCGACTCCGAGTACGACTCCCGCCAAAACGCCGCGACGTCTCCGACTCCGGCCAAAAAGCCCCAACTCCACGGCTCGGACTCCACAACCCTGATTTAAACAGAAACCATAACATTTATCAGTTGTTTTGTTTTTCAATGCAAGGGAAATAATAACAGTGTTGTTGATACAAAAAAATCTTTCCCAGACATACAATTTTGCAATCGAAATGAAACTTAACAAACTAAAAAAGGTCACTGGTTAGTCGGCAATAAAAAAAGGTACGCGAGTCGCTTGTAATATAAACCTTTTTGAATACCTGATTTCACTTAATAAAAAAAGCGATTAGTAGCGTTATTGCGTGTACGTCGTTATGGTCACCCTACCCTGAGCCTAAAGACAACATAGACGCAAAGTAATCATCATTATCCACGCGCCATGTCACAAATTGGTAAACCAACCAAAACATACTACTCTCATGCCATTTAAATACATTATACCCAAATAACTAGCATCCACAGTGCCAGATTTACGAACTAACACAGAAAATGGTGGATCGGTTAGCTACATGCAATATTTAAATTAAATTTGTACTTCAAAGCGAAGGCAGGGTCAGGGTTGTGGATTGAAATATTGAACGGATAAATAATTCCCGGTATTTCATATATCCTCGGTATTGCCCGGTCTTGACCGGTGAAGAACCTCACGGGTTCGGGTCCCTGTACTATTTTTATTCAGTCGATAAATCGATTCTGTTCGAAGGCAATATAGTTGTTTGTGCTGTTAGAAATCACTTCCCACCTTTCCAATCCCAAAGAGCGACGCATAGTGACAGCGATTAGCTAACCACTAGTCCTATCATAGTCCTCGTATCCTTTCCACTTCTTCGAAAAAGAGATGTTGAGCAACTGAAAAACAGAGTCCATATGTTCCAAACCACGTTTGCTTCCGTGAAGGACCGCCTGGGCTCGAGTCTCGTTATGAGCAGTTTTCTTCAGTCGATTCTGTTCGAAAGCAATTGGTGTTTGTGTTGTTAGAAATCCCTTCCCACCCTTCCCGTCCCTCGATTCCCAAAAGCGGCACTTGGCTTACCACTTGTCCTTTCCTAGTCCTCGTATCCTTTCAATTCTTTCTTTCTTCGAAAGAGAGTTATAATATTTTTTTAATAAATTGCATTATTTCGAGTATTGTGCTACTATTCTAAGATATCTTCAGACAATCTTAATATTGAAAAGGATGCTTAGCATAAAACATTCGCTCATTCTTCTGAATTTCAATAGTAACAATTAATGTAAGTGACTTACTTTTATACGCATAGATACACACTATTTACTACGTGTCAGTTCTACTTCATACCTGTACTTGAAATGTCTAAAGATGCCGGAAGGCGAAGCCCTGTTCTTTAACGACAAAACTTATGGAGAAGTACAAAGTGATTCAAATTGAATGAAGTATATATTATTCGACAAACGGCCAATTTATGTCGTATTTGCAATGCATATGTTTTTTACCATTTCCACTCCCAACTTGGAGCATATGGACTCTGGCTCTTTTTCTACGAGAACTGCTATTTACTCAGTTGATCAACCTCTCTTTTTCGAAGAGAGTAGGGATGGAAAGGATACGAGGACTAGGACAGGACTAGTGATTAGCTATAATCGCTGTCACCATGCGTCGCTCTTTGGGATCGGAAAGGTTGGAAGTGATTTTCAACAACACAAGCACCCATACCTTTGAACAGATTTATCGACTGAAAAAATCCGCTCGTACCGGGAATCGAACCCGGGCGGTCCAGCACGCAAGTCCAAGCGGTTGCCACTGCGCCACGAACCAGCCAATTTTACTGGGTATAAAAATGGGAATATAATTTCAAATATATCATATTGTTTGATTTGGCAATTACACTTAGGCCTCGTATAACACGGTTTTAAACAACACGGGTGTATAAACTTTGACATATTTTTATACATCACGCTTTATAAAGGTCTTTTTATAAGGACGCTTAGTTTTGAAATGTAAATAAAACAAGTTGTTTGTGAGATTTCGACTAAATTTTAATTTCATTTGTAAGTATATTTTACGGCATTAAATATGGAATATAGCATCAAATGTCTGCCAATATCCATTCATTATAAAATGGGCCATGTCGCTAAAGTTGACTTTTTTGACAAATTTGGGTAAACTTCCAACTGCTCCAGAGCCCAATCAGGCGTTGTCTGTGGTCGTTTACCTGAAGTTCCTTGGTTAGTTGGATTTTATACGGGTGCAGACATAAGGCCCGATTCAAAATTCGCCAAGTTGAAGTCGCAGAAAAGCCAAGTTCTTGTGAACAACGAGAAATAAGCTGCCTTGGGTTTTCCTGTACACTTTCACACACAGCAGCAATGTTTTCACCAGATATTGTATTTTGATGACGTACAGGTAGGTGTTGGCCGATTATTTACCAAACTGGTTGACTCAAATTTGGCCACTAAACAATGAATAATCTACTCAGCAGGACAAAGTAACATATTTTGAGCGTCCCTATTGAAATGCCCTTTATAATTAAGGATTTCGAATGAGGGTGCGCTTTTCGGAAACTTCAGGCATTTCAAGTGCACCAATGAACTTGAACTGACAGTTTTCAGTGACTCAGATAAAGCCCGGGTCATCAGCGACAAAACTCATGGAAAAGAACAAAAATTCAAACGACTTAAATTTTTACAAAAACAAAATAAAAAATTAAAATCTTGCATTAATTCGCTAAAATTATTATTTTTTGTCTGGAATTTTCATAGCGTGTGTGTAAATTTAATAGTTTTACTCATTGCTCTTATAATTTTGACACGCAATCAATTTGACGCAAAAATGTGAGGTTTTTCTATTTTTATTTTTATTTTCAACACGGAAGAATCTTTTTTCAACATAATGGCAACACCAGTTCACAGTAGGGTGACAATCCATAAAACAAAATAGTTTTCATTGTACAGTTTTTTTTTTGCTTTTTGTCCGCTCACAACTTGGAGCATATGGACCCCTCACGGAGTTTATCTCAACATATATTTTTCTACGTGAACTGCTTGTTACTCAGTTGCTCAACCTCTCTTTTTTCGAAGAGAGTATGGATAGAAAGGATACGAGGACTAGGACAGGACTAGTGATTAGTTAATCGCTGTCACTATGCGTCGCTCTTTCGGATCGGAAAGGTGGTAAGGGATTTTCAACACCACAGACACCCATGCCTTTGAACAGATTTGTTGACTGAAAGAATGCTCTTCAACCCTAGATCAGTGGTTCTCGCATACAATTTCACTGTGGCCGCATTGTCAACATCAGCGGTCCTACAGAGTCTGGTGGCAGCAACCAATTTTTTTGAGTCAGTTGTGCTTGAGTTTTGTCAAATACAACTAAACATATTTGACAATATACCAATCGTATTAATTCCATTTTAATCCGATCCGTGGTGCAGTGGTCAATGTCTGTGAATCAGGACCGGTTTCGCTCATGGCGTGCATTATCATCTAATAAGAAATACAAGGTTTTGCAAACAATTGGTATTACAACTAAGCAGGTATTGACAGTGAACACCTTAAAAGTGATAAATGGTTATTGTTCACTTCAAATATTTATATTATACTAGAAGGTACCCGGCAAGCGTTGCAATGCCACTCAACAAAAGAAATTGTTTGTGTTTATTGAAGTGCTTTCGGATGTACAATATTTTTGATAAATAATTCCGATTTAATTTCACTTGCATTGATCGGTATTGATGACATTTGCCGTTTGACGTACTATGCCTATAACCTTTGCGCAAGTGCAACATTTAATTGTCAAAATGAACGTTATATAATATGAAAAAGCATGGATTTTTATATAAAAGACCTACTATATGTAAGTATTGATAACCTTTGCGCAAGTGCAAGCAATAAGTTGACAAAGTTTTATCGCAATCGGATGAACGGTATACTCATAAAATTCGAACAAACAAACAAACTTTGATTTCTATATATTAGATAAATACTCGACACAAACGAACTTTACGAACATTAATGAAAAACAAAAGTTTCATTTCAGTACACTTAAAGCAGTCGTATCTTTTTCGGTGTTTTAATTGATAAACAATTATCCGGTAGCACGGCCATTTTGCGAACCATTGGTCACCGCAAACTGTAATGGCGTGCCATCTGTCGGCCACTGAACAAATTCTCACGTCATTAGACCCGCCTAAAATTTCTACAAAATAAATGGCCGACAGACAGTGTTGGTGTATGTATGTACTCGGTTCTTTCACTTTCAAAATAACACATCGACACATTACTTTGAAAAGGTTCTAACTGCTCTTCAACTTGTTTTGAGACATGAGCGTTTGAAGTTTGGATTGATAATCATACTACTTAATTTGAATGGTAAAATTCACTTCTAACCAGGGCTGTGGAGTCGGAGTCGTCGCGGTGGTTTGGCCGGAATCGTACTCGGAGTCGGAAATTTTTAAAAGTTTGAACTTTTTATTTGGAGTTGGTAGGCCAGAAACCATTGCGGGAGTGTACTCAATAAATTTGTAAAGTTTCACATCGATCGGTCGAGCGGTTTAGTATTCCATAGCGGACATACACACAGACATTCATTTTTATATATATATAGATGTCGTTCAACAGCGAATTGACGGTAGACAACAAGTCATTGCAGACTAATTCACAAGATTTTAAATAAATAAGGAAAAAACGAAAACAGTGGGGATTTGACTCTTTAAAACTTTAAAACCGGTTTCGCAGTTTCATGACGAGCATGTCAGTTGAAAATGCTCGCCATGAGCGAAACCGGTCCTGACCTAATAAATGTTATGTGGAAAATATACTAAAAATGTATTATTAATTTATTATAATGCTTTTCCACCAAGTATTGACAGTGAACACCTTAAAAGTGACTTAAAACATTATTACCTTCAATGGATTAAAAATGTGATTATCTCATATCCTACAGAGCACGTTGATTTAAAAAAATATATATTTTACTGACAAACAACATTTTACAAATCCATCTTTAATTAGAATGGTTGTAAAGATACTCAGATCCAGAAATTGTTTCGCATCATTTTAGAAATGCTTCCTGTTATATTACGGTGCATAATTAGTTTCTACTTAGACGTTGAGCCGTTAAAATGTCAGCTGGAACTTTTTCAAAGTAAGGTAACGACTTGCAAAAAAACGTAGCACAACACCGACTCTTCCTCATTAGGTCAATCACAACACAATAACGGCTCTAATTACTAAACTCAATCATCATTTCACACAGCTGTTTTAATGCTAATATGAAATCTCTCACGTACATCAAAAATCATAGATTTTTCGCTAGCCGATATTTATATTATTTTTTCTATGTCCCAACGTGGTGCATATGAGGGGTGTAAATGTATAACCGCCTCTATCCATATATTATCATTTTTGAGATAATGATTGATTAATGATCCGGTTCTTACGTTCTATGCCCTGCAATCTTCAAACCAACGAAAACTTATCTCTAAGCCATTTAAAATCGACATCGAAAATGACGATCAAATGCATAACCGCCTCTCTCCACCATATGTGAAGTTCAAAACCGCCACAATCTAAATGCACAAATCACGAGCCAGGGAACACTGACCTATCGCCCACTCACCATACAAACGTTTTGTGTTCCCTTTGCAAATTATTCTAATATTATACTTGAAGATTAAAATCGTTTTTTTCGATTACTGAACAATTCGACTTTCTGGAGAAAGGCGGTTATGCATTTAAACCCCTCAATTATGGGCTCATATGGGATGCTTACTTTCAATAGTTTGAATGCTCGAAGATAAATTTACTTGGCATTATATTTCTTTCGGCTAATCCGAGGCCAAAATGGGAATTCCACCATTCTTGAAAATGTTAAATTGAATGTTCCTAATAATTTTATGAGGAATCGTGTACATGAGTTGTTTGTTCTTCCAAGGGGTAGAACCAATCTGACAATGGGAATGCCACTGGGAAGAGCTTTAACAATTTTAAACGGAATTGCTTCGGATGCCGACATATTTCATATTGACGTGAGTGAGTTCAGACGAATACTACATTTTATGAATAAAAGTTGATTTTGTCGGAAATCTCTCGGTTGACATCTTTCAAAATTTCTAATGTGATTTTATAATTTTTTTCTCTCTGTTCTTATGGCTACAATTTGTATTTTTTATTATGTGTATACAAGTATGTATGTATATGTTAATAAATTTGTCAAATGCATGGCGAATTGGCGTGAGCTGTAATGCCATGATTGAATTTTTTTTTATGAATAAATAAATACATTTTTTCATACTTTTAGTGTATTCGCTGGTAACTTTGTGGCAGTTCATTTTCATATACAATTTTAAATAACTTCGATTAATCCATTATAACTCTTGTGACACTTGTTTCGCCTCTTTTAGATGCATATTCTGACTTACTATCACAAATGTTGTTTCAGAAATAAGATGTTTTTTTTTAAACTTGAACTGCTCGTTATTCAGGCTCTACTCTCTTTTTGAAAAGGGATTGAAAGGACCAGGGCAGGACAAGTGGGAAGGGAATTTTAGCAACACAAACACCCATTACCCTAAAATAGAATCGATAAATCGACTGAAAAAATCAGCTTGTACAGTGACTCCAAACCGGGCGGCCGTCACAAGATAATCACTTGAAATCGCTTGCCATCAACGAAACCGTTCCCGATTTTTGTATTTTTTTTATGTCGAATGGTGCACCACCCATTGGTCGCTTACAAAATCAAAAAAAAATCCAATCGGATTCTCCGCAAGTCATTTCATCTGGCTTCAATTCGCTCAATAGGAAACGATGCATTTCCACTTCCTATCAAATGACCATTTGGAAAAGTCATCAATCTATTTTCCGATAAATAAAATTATTCAATGGCGGTAATCATGAAGCCATTAAAAGTATTATGCGTGCGCACATTTCCATTATCTCTGCTCAGAAAGTATGTACATATCCAAATGGACACATCACAATTTAAAGTGGCGTGCGTAAATGAGGAGGCGTAATGTGGTCGATGCTGAAAACGTAACTCAATTACTGAATACTATTTTTGTTTTTTTTTTACATTTCCGCTTCGAATTTGGAGCATCTCCTCTCAGAGTTAATCTCAATTTTTAAATAATGATAAAGGTTAGTTTGAATTGTTTGAATATTGTACTTTTCCATGAGTTTTGTCACTAGCGACACGGGTTTCGCCTTTCGGCATCTTCAGGCATTCCAAGTGCACTGATGTACTTGAACTGATGCGCAGTAAACAGTTTGTATCGTTTATATACAACAACAAAAAGTAGATCACTAATTTAAATTGCTATTAAAATGTTTATTAGTGAAGATTTGATGTAAACGAGTGACAATGAATTAAGTGGGTTTGTTATAATTATCGGGATTTTTGAATGTAGTATAAATATGGTATATGGCCTCCTATTGTAGTTATCTCCACATATTTTTTCTATAAAAACTTATTGTTACTCAGTCATTCAATATATACTCAATCAATCTAAGGATAGAAAGGATAATGCTCGGAAGGGACTTGTGGTTAGCTAGCCACTCTCGCTACGCCTAATTATGTAAAGCAAACTATTTTTATATCAAATTTAAATTCATGCTTACAAAAAAATGAAATAATGCCGCGCATTCGTTAGATTGGCTTGCTCAGCATCAACATTGTCTGCCTAGCTAACCTCTCGGCCTTAAAGGAACATTTCCTATATTTTTTTTATAAATTAATAATCTCTAGTGGTATGGACTATTAATTTCAAATATTACCCTTGTTGAAAGAACCTGTGACGCCAATGCTAGTTTTGCATTGTAAAAGTGAAAGCTGAAATGAGATAGGCATGGATATCAGAGCTGCTAAGATTAATGTTTTCTTTAGTAAGAGAAATTGTTTTCATATAGCGGAAAAAACGGAAGTCGATGACTACCAATCTAATCTATATTTTAACAGCGACACAAACTGTCTTTTTTGTAACCGTTATTACAAAGCAGAACATGTATCATTTAGATATTTTTGATTACCTTTTTTTTAACCATGTCCGCTTCCTACTTGGATAATATGGACACCTCACGGAGTTTATCTCAACATATGTTTTTCTACGAGAACTGCCTGTTAGCATTAGTTGCTTAACCTCTCTTTTTCGAAGAGAGTAGGGATGGAAAGAATACGACGACTTTTCTGTCTTTTCTGTCTATTTTTGTAACCGTTATTACAAACCAAAGCATGTATCATTTAGATATTTTTATTACTTTTTGTAACCATGTCCGCTTCCTACTTGGATCATATGGACACCTCACGGATCATATCTCAACATATGTTTTTCTACGAGAACTGCCTGTTACTCAGTTGCTTAACCTCTCTTTTTCGAATTGAGTAGGGGTGGAATGGTTACGACGACTAGGAAAGGACTAGTGATTAGCGAATCGCTGTCACTATGCGTCGGCCTTTGGGAGCGGAAAGGTGGGAAAGGATTTTTAACTACACAAATACCCCTCGGAGCAGAATCGATTTATCGACTGAAAAAATCTGCTCGTGCCGGGAATCGAGCCCGGGCGATCCAACACCACGGACCGGGACTATTAAAAATTCATTGCAAAATCACCAAAAACTCTTTCCGAAAATATTGATTGCATATTTGACACCACAAAAACAACTTTGAATTAATAACATATTATGGTCCATCTGTAACTACTCGAGTATTTTCAAATTTTAATACTCGATACTCGAGTAGTTGAGATCTCGAGTAATTGGATAAAACTACGGACTAAGGAGACCTAACATTGATATTTGAAACGTTCGGATAGCATGATACAACGACGAGAGAAAAAAATTAAAAGTTTATCTTAGAATCGTTTATGAGTACTTTATTGCCTTTTGTATTACCAATAACAATACGCAAGGCAAAATATTATTTAAGTGTTATCTGAAATTGTGTGACCCATTATATGGATGACCCCTAACTTTTTGTTATTTTAAAAAAAAACGTGTAAAACATTGATGAAATGATTGCATACTTTTATGAATAAAATGGAATCATTTTTAAAATAGTTTTTGTATGGTCAAAATGAAAGAAATCTAAATAATTCTATTTCATATTTGTTATACGTTTCAGATTTTAATATTATGTAACATTGCCGCAATTGTTATTGTAATATAAACAATGAAAACCACATTAACATTTCACTTCACTTTATAAACAGTTGTAAACAGATCACGTGTAGGTACTGTAGGTGGTTGTGCTGCCGCTGTCTTTTCTATTCAGACGCATCGACCAATCGAGTGGAAAAAAATGCGGCACAATCATAAAATTTTATCCGCTTTTTGCCATGTAACGCGACAAACGGGACATTTTCGGTTTCTCAATTTTCGTATCAAAAATGTAAAACTATTATAAAATAGTTGTCTGTCAAAATCAGCAATAATTCTATCATTGTTCTGTATTGTATAACAAAGAAGAAACACGACCTTGCGTCTGTAACAAAACGTGGACTACGTGCATAAAAAGCAATCATAATAATTTTACTTTTTGCCATGTTGTATTTTCGGTTTCTCAATTTTCGTATTATCAAATCGATACGTGTCACTTCAACTGTTATCAGCAATGTTCCATCTGAGCTGCGGGCGTGCTCGGCCTCGCACAGTTTGAAAACTCCCGCGCACTGGTCCTTGGTTGGCGTGCACTCTTAATATTTGATGAATTAAACGACTTTGCTTAAAATATCGAAAATATCCGCAATATAGTAAAACAAAAATTAATAATAAAACATACTGAAGCATTTCAACAGAAGTGGCTCGATGATTTAAATTATGGCGCGCATTTGTTCTGCTCGGTCTTTAAATTTTCCGCACAGCTAATATCTCGACTTAGAGGAGTATTGGTTATCAGTGCTTTTGTTGTCTAAAAATTCCAACCCACCCATCCGATCCTGTAAACGGGGCGTAAAAAGAGTGTCAAGCTCACCACTGTTCCTTGCACAGCCCTTATACTATCTATCCCAACTCCTTATAAAAACTAAAGAGGTTTAGGGACTGAATAAAAACCAGTTCAAGTATAAAAAAATATGTCTAGATCAGTGATTCTCACGTAAAATTGTCCTTTGCCGCATCGTAAGCATCAGATCTTACGGAAA
Source organism: Himalopsyche kuldschensis (assembly GCA_028554975.1). NCBI lineage: Eukaryota > Metazoa > Arthropoda > Insecta > Trichoptera > Rhyacophilidae > Himalopsyche > Himalopsyche kuldschensis. The sequence goes on from JAHFWI010000005.1 coordinate 9,716,094, forward strand.
TATCTGGTGGCCGCACCAAATTTTTGTTTTGAGTCTATTGTGTTTAAGTTTTGACAAATGGACCTGAATATGCCTAAAGATTTACTATTGGTATTAATTACATACGAAATATTCAAGTCTTTGTTCACAAATTTCCTTACCAAACTTTTCAAACCACATTTCTTTAATTACAATACAGTCGAACCTCGATTATCCGGACCTCGATTATCCGGATATTTGATTATCCGAATTGGTCAAAATAAACAAAAATATTACAAATTTGCTGATATGCATGTGGCGAATTGCGTCACTGTTTACGTACGTACGTGATGGAATGCAGTCTTAATATTTTGACCGTTGCATTTGTTCTACAAATAAGTCCTGTGTAAATATGGGTTAATCATCGTCCTAAGTCGATACGTATTTAACGATTGTTTCTTGAAAAATTGATCATGATTTAAATATTCATTTTTAATATTACCGATATGTTAACGAAAAGAAAACGTATCGTAGTTTTATTAAAAGACAAATTGGATATAATCGATGCTTTGAAACAAAGTGAAAAAATCTTGAATTTTACCAATTGTTTTGTCAGAAGATGGAAGCTCAGTGCGTAAAGTTACGAAAACAAAACTAAATGAAGAAGTTGAAGAGTGTATTTTTATGTGGTTCATACAAATACGATCAATGGACAGCCAATATCTGGTCCATTACTATGTGAAAAAGCAATATTTTTCAATACAAGATTAAATGGAGATCCCAACCTTCAAAGTAAGCTCAGACTGACTTGAAAAATTCAAAGGACGACATGGTATCAGGGAACTTGAGGTTCGTGGGGAAATGCTTTCTGTTGACATACCTTCAGCAAACACTTTCATTGACACATTGAAGTTGTTTGTGGAGAAGAAAAGATTCGGCGAAGAATTTATTTACAATGCTGACGAGACAGGTTTTAATTGGAAGAAACTACCCAAAAAAATCTTTGGCGTGAAAATACTGCAACAGGGTATAAAACTAGTAAATAAAATGTCACCATAATGGTGTGTGCCAATGCAGCCGTCAGACATAAACTTCCACTGTTAATCATTGAGAAATCAAAGAACCCCAGATGTTTCAAAACTATCAAAACGATTTATACTGAATACACTCTTTTTTTCCTGTAAATTATGATTTTTTCGATTATCCGGATTTGTTCTTATCCAGACTACCTTCATCCCCAATCAGTCCGGATAATCGAGGTTCTACTGCAGTTACTATCAAGGTGTTGGTTGCCGCAGTCAAATCCTCAGGTAGCCGCACATGAGAACCACTGGCCTAGATAATTCCGTTAGAATACCAAATGCTCTACATTGGGAGCGGACATGCATATTAAAAAATACATTATTCGACAACACTAAGATTATAGAAAACTCGTTTTTTGGCTTGTGATTTTTTTGTGATATGCTTCAACAGACATAAAATTGCAAGTTTTAGAATTTATTTCGTCTTAAACGCAAAGTGCTCAAAGCACTAGTCTCGTATAATATATTATTACGAAAGACATTCTATTGTAATAATTTTAAGATTTCCTTAGATTCATGGGCGGAACAGTTCCTGCTCGCAATCGTAAATCACGTGATCGCTTGCATTCATAATGCATTTATGAACAGATCCTAACTATGGTACAAGATTGCCCCAAAAAAATGCAACCGAATCGGAAGCTATTCGAAGTCCAATAGTATCAAAACAGTATTTCTTTTAATCGATTACTGTTATTAAATCGCTAAACCTTTCATTATCGGAATCTTATACAATATAATGAATGTATTTTTCAATCAATCCGACCTCTAAAAAGAGATTTATTTATTGTAAAAAATTAAACAGAATACATGTCATTACAGCTGACGCCAATGCGCCATGCATTTGACAATTAATAAAAATAACACAAAAAGTATTACACAAAATTGAAAAAAATAAAATAAATATAGAATTAACAAATGTATGGAACAGAACAGAAACATATTAATTACATAAAAAGAAAAAATATAAAAACAAAGAACCAAGTTCACTACCGAAGATGTCCACATCAACAGGCAGTGCATTCATCAGCCGAACAGCCTTTGTGACTGGCGACTCAAATGACCTACGTGACAAACAAGTGACGGGGTGCAGGGGGTGCAAAAGGAAGTTCAACTATTTTTCCGTACTACGGAAGAGAAACAGTTGGTATTGCGAACATCTGATATGAAAGTCCATGCTACAGTTGTGTTTTAAAATCCAATGAATAGGAAAGAACTCTTGCAAAAATGGTTGAATCTTCCTTTGCACCCCCCAACACCCTGTCACCAGCCGTCAATGAGTCGACCACGTAGGTAGAAACTGGGAGCATGCAAGCTTAAAGTTTCAAGGATGTCAGGGTTATCAACTCGGCCCCGAAGAAGAAGAGTAAAATGTTTCAACATTGAAATCGATGAGATGTAGTGGAAGGCGATCAGTTAAAACTTGCTCTGTTCTTTGTCTTATTTCTCTTATCTCCCCAGTAAATATTGATTGATAAACTGAGTAACGAGTTGTTTTTTCCTGAAAAAACTTCGTTTGAGATAATCTCGGTAAGAAATGCATATAAAACACGTCATGAATAAAAAAAATGAAGGAAACGTGTGAGGACTTAGTTTAAAGTGATCGTGAACAACAGCTGCATCCACATGACGCGAAGTGGTGGGAAAACCGATTTTTATACTCAAATATTTGGGTGTACGGCCTGGGTAGCAGCGTTTTTACAACGTAGTGCACAGCGCATCGGACGAAGAAGAAGCTGTATTTGTTCATGACAAATAAACAGTTCTTGTCAACAAGAGAACATACTTTAACTTCACCGATTGTCTAATAACAGTTTCAATTGTGATATAAAACATTTTCATCGTCGGCAGTCTCTTTGCGAGTTCTAAAAAGTTGTTATTTTCAATAAAATCTTTATAAAAAGTAAGATTTCCCACGTCGAAATCCTGTTTCCAGTTTATGCCATAATGCTTTTCAATACGTCTTTCTACATCCTTCAATTTTAGAGGACTCAATTTGACGACGTATGGATCAATAACTTCGGAGGGAAATGTGAGAATTTGGAAAAGATTTAGTTTTAAATTATTATAAAATGTATATAAGTAAACAGTCGTGCTACATTTCTGTTTGCGTTCGAGTAAGGTATACGATTATTTAGTAAAAACTTAGAAATCGAGACCATTATCGATGAGCAAAAGCAGCTGGTATTTCCTTGTTTGTAGAAATATTTTGTTTGTAAATTTTAAACATAAAACATTTAATGCCATTGCTATTATTTATCACTTTTAAGGTGTTCACTGTCAATACTTGGTGGAAAGGCATTATAATAAAAATAATAAAACATTTTTAGTACTTTTTCCACATGAGATTTATTTCATCAGGACCGGTTTCGCTTTGTTAGTTTTGCATTGCTAAGAGGTCTTGAACATTGTAATTTTATCTATTTTTCTTGTAATTTGCTTTAATTTATTTGCTTAGTTGATTTACCAATTGTTTGTCATACCTTGTTTTCATACTTAACTTTTGCATAAACACCACTGTTTTATTGTATTCCTTATCAGTTGATAATGCTCACTATGAGCGAAACAGGTCCTGATGAAATAAATCTCATGTGGTAAAAGTACAAAAAATGTTTTTTTATTTTTATTTTGCTATTATTTATATTTAGAATACGCATTTTATAAATTTGAAAAAATGACTTTTATTAAAAATGGGCTCGTATTTGATTATTCAATATATTATTTGAGGAAAATTTATACACTAAAAGACTATCTGGATTGTTTCATTTTTACTATTCGATATTAGGATAGTTGAAAATGACGAATAGTCCCTAGTACCGGCTGGTAGATTATAAAAAGGCGGAATAATGTCTAGAATGCAGCCCTGAAATCACAATACACTCTCTAACACACACACACAGACAGCAGTGCACTTGCATTCACATTTGGCGGGCCACGACAACACGCGACCCGCTTACTTGCGTTGTCTTTAGCGGAATATATCGCGACCCGGGGAGTCGTGCAGGGGGTATCCAGATGACTATTCGCCGTTATTTGCACCGGCCGACAGGGCTACCGGCTTCTGTCGTGACGGCAGATGCTCCCGAAACGTCATCGCCGAGAACAAAGCGGATAATTGCATTCGCATCGAGAACCGTTCTGATGATGGCGTAATTGTCAACACAGATAACAGCCGGACACGGCAAGTTCTACGGCAAACTATTTGGGCTGGGCAAGTTGGTCGAATGGCCGGATTGGCATGGTAAGAAGGCTAGGATGTCTTAACAAAATCCTTCCCTATTCATCCGATCTACAGATTCCAATTAGGATATTCGAATATTCTATATCCGGATATATTCGGCCCTTTTTAATCTATTCGATATTTGGATATTTGTGAAAATATCCGGATAGTATTCGTATTCAAGGAAAGATCACATCACAATTTCTCCACATGTAAAGAATAATTATGAATATCCCAGGAAGTGGTTTTTTTGCTTCGCCCAACTCGGGTGCTATCAATATCTTTACCTACAATACTTTATTTTAACCAACCGGCTAGACTCGGGTCTAAAAAAACCTTTATTTCCGTAATTTCATTTATTATGCAGCTGAAAATTTTAAATATTGTAATACAATGGGACGATATTGAAATGTGCATTTTTATGTTTTGTCTCTACCTAAGATTTTACAAAAGTGGGAAAAGATTTAGTTTTAAATCATTATAAAATGTATTTACGTGAGCAAGGAAACATTGATCGTCCAACATTTCTATTTGCGTTGCGAGTTATACGATTATTTATTAAAAACTTAGAAATCGTGATCACTGCCGGCTTGCAAAAGCAACTGGCAATTTCTTGTTTATTAAAACATGTTTTTTAAATCATAATTAAAACTATCCGAAAAATATCCGGATAGTTTCAGTTTTACTATTCGATATCCGAATAGTTGATTTTGACGAATAGTTGGAATCCCTAATCCGATCCCGTAAGTGGGGTGTAAATAAAGCGTCTAGCTTAACTACTAGCGCTGTCCTAGTCCTACTATCCTTACTTTCTAGAAAAAATTACATAGCTTACAGATATAACAGTTAAAAAAAGAAACATTGGAAATTGGCAAAGAAGTCAACCGAGTGAGTTCCGACAAAATCAAATTTTATTCATTAACAATAATATTCGTCTGAACTCACTGACGTCAATATTAAATATGTCAACATCTTCATCGACATCGATAATGCCATATCCTCCACAAGAAGTTCTCGTAGAAAGAAAAGTTGAGATAAACACCGTGAAGTGTCCGTATTCTCCAAGTTGGGAGCGGACATGGTAAAAAAAGCGCGATTAGATGCCATATCCTCCACAATGGTATAACACACCCCGGCCACCCCGGCCAGACTTTTTTGTCCGCGATCGACATTCGTTAGAAATTATTGGCGGCGTTCGACCAACATTAATAGCAGTAATTTAAAGCCTATATTAATCTTATTGCCAACCCTTGCTTGACCCGGGTTTTAGAAAGAGATTTTCGTCGATAATCGGCAAACTTCGATATTTTAGAATGCTGTCCCTGTCACACGACTTGTCTCGCACGCTTCTTGGGACGGGCACCAGATATTTGTACAGATCAGATAGGCGATTGACTAGGAATCGTGATCGACGCATTGGCCACCCCTTGTATAAAATATTCTAAAGAAAATAAAATGCATTAATCATGGAAGTGATAAATGTATCTTTTTTAAGCTCCACATAACAAATTTATTCAAATGCACGTCAAATAATTATATGCAGATGCACGTCTCCGACTGAATAATGAAAAAGCCATTCTGCAAAAGTGAATGAAATAAAATTTAATTCATCCATCGAATAGTCCCCTCACGTCCCCTCGATCAATCAGACGTTTTAATAAAATTACTTATTATTAAAATGATAATTAAAACTAAGCCACCCTCTCGCGCATACTAAACATTGCACGGCTGGTTTTAAGGGTGTAAAAATATTTACTTATATGAAATAAGGGTATAAATATATCTGACCGGCCCGTGGTGCAGTGGTCAACGTCGTTACCACTTACGCCTTCGTCAGAACTATGTTTATACATAAGTTTACTTATCTTTTGTAAAGGGTCTTTTTATACGGACGCTTAGTTTTGAAATGTAAATAAAACAAGTTGTTTGTGAGATTTCGACTAAATTTTAATTTCATTTTAAGTATATTTTACGGCATTAAATATGGAATATAGCATCAAATGTCTGCCAATATCCATTCATTATAAAATGGGCCATGTCGCTAAAGTTGCCTTTTTTGACAAATTTGGGTAAACTTCCAACTGCTCCAGAACCCAGGCGTTGTCTGTAGTCGTTTACCTGAAGTTCCTTGGTTAGTTGGATTTTATACGGGTGCAGATATAAGGCCCGATTCAAAATTCGCCAAGTTGAAGTCGCAGAAAAGCCAAGTTCTTGTGAACAACGAGAAATAAGCTGCCTTGGGTTTTCCTGTACACTTTCACACACAGCAGCAATGTTTTCACCAGATATTGTATTTTGATGACGTACAGGTAGGTGTTGGCCGATTATTTACCAAACTGGTTGACTCAAATTTGGCCACTTAAACAATGAATAATCTACTCAGCAGGACAAAGTAACATATTTTGAGCGTCCCTATTGAAATACCCTTTATATATACTGGTGTAGAAAGGGTATACGATACATCTCCTCTTCTATTCTAATTTTTTATTGTAATAATAAAGTCTTGTCCGTGGTGCAGTGGTCAATGTCGTTGGCTTCCGTGGCGGACCCGGTACGAGCAGAGTTTTCAGTCGATATCAATTCTACACAATGTATTCCTATCCCAAAAAGCGTTTAGCTAATCACCAGTCCTGTAAAAGGTCTCGTATCCTTTCAATCCATACTCTCTTCGAAAAAGAGAGGCTGAGCAACTGAGTAACAAGCAGTTTTCGTAGAAAAAAAACCATGTTCAGAGAAACTCTGTGAGGAGTCCATTTGCTCCTAGTTGGGAGCAGACATGGTAAAAAAATATGTTTGAGTGTAATACATTATTTGTAATATGCAATGCTTATGTAGTCTAGTGGTTAGTGCTTATGGAATATCCACTCAGCTACACAGTTACGGGTTCCAATCTCTTTAGACGGTAAAAGCACTCTATTATAAGTATATTAAGTCCCCGACTTACGCGATTTCCGACTTACTTGACTTCAAAAACATTTTTTTGTATATAATCTGTTCTGACTACCATACATTCACTGAAAGCCACGGACTCTCGACTGAAAGTGCTTGATGAAATTCATATTTGAATTTTGTACTTTTACCTGAGTTTTGTCGCTAACGACCCGGGGAGTAAGCTTATTTATAATATATATATACGCAATAAAATCAGTTCAAGATAATTCGTACGTTTGAAATACCCGAAGATATCGAAAGTTGAAAATAAATTCAAATCATTCATATTTCTTTATGTAGATTTTTAAATAAAGAAAAAAACACATATTTTTATGACGACCAGGACCGGTTTCGCTCATCGCGATAATTTTCAACTGAAGACATGTACATACATACATATAAAAGGGTTATTTAGGTTAGATGAGCGAAACCGATCGCGGTCTCAATTAATTCAATGTGGAATAAGTACCAAAAATGTGTTATTATTTTCATTATGGGCCATTCCACCAAGTATTGACAGTGGACACATTAAAAATGATTAATATTAATTGAATTTTTACAGTTAAGTTACAGATAATATTGTGAACTATTTTAAATATTTTTTATAGGCAATAATTATTGAAAAATTAATTAAAAACATGTGTGAAACATTTTTGTTTCAGTAGCCATATATATTATACTTTTTCAATCATATTCGAACATGCCGCGAATTCAAATTTTGATTTATGTCAAATGACGTTCGAATTTCGAACGCAAACATGGCCGTAATTAATATTGCAACACCGTCAAATCTAATTGAATTGCATTTCCAATTAAATAATGCGACAATGGCTGAATGTTAATCGGAGATTATTGTACAATGTTTTATTTTTGTATCGCGGGTTTCATTAATTCATCATCAGCATCGGGCAATTCTGTCCCGTACGAATAAACCAGGGCTGTGTTTTGGCCACTTTTGAAAAGTTTGAACTTTTTATTTATACATATAACAGAGATCGTCAAACTAACGAATACAAAGAGCTCTTGACAAGTTTATCAAGGAAACATAATTTTTATGAAATATAAGTAATTTTTGATAAATAAAAATCTTTATAGAGAATTTTTTGTGTTTTTTTTTACATCTCTCTACTTTCGAACATTCAACTTTCGCACACATTTTCAGGAACCAATTATGTGCGAAAGTATTGGTCTGCTTGTAATAATAACACATTTTTAGTACTTATTTCACATACAAATTATTGGATCAGGACTTATTGAATATTACTAATACATTTATTTCCATTTATGCAACATATATTTCAACAATATGGCTAGCATTATCAACTGATATTTTTCAAGAAATACAATGAAAAATTTGTATACACAAGTCTCTACATACAATACATAAAAATAAAAATAACACAGTACTTATTTCACATACAAAATGACATGGAATGACAAACAATTGGTATTACAACTAAGCAAATAAATTGAGACAAAATACAAGCAACATAGACTATAATAAAAATGTGGAAGACCTCTCAGCAATACAAGCTATAACATCAAAAATCAATTTAGTATTAATGACCATTAACCTTTTGTGCTCTGACCAAATTTTCTCATGACTGGTAAAGCGACTGTGATTAAAAAAAATGATCAATTTAAAAAAGGCTCGTATTTTAACGGTCATAATAGTAATACAGTTGTGGTCTGAATTTATAATAAGATGGTCAGAATCTTTATTACAGTGGTCTGAATTTATATTAAATGGTCATAATGTATTGGTTAGAATACAGAGGGCAGAATAAATTATGAATGGTCAGTATTTAAACAAATTGATCAGAATTTAAATATCATTGGGCAGAATTTAATCGAAATTGGTAATATTTAATAGTATTTGGACATATTTATTTTCACATCTGTCAGAATTTTTTTTGGAGTTCGAATAGCGTTTCTATTGGTGCAAAGTGATGTCATACGACAAATGGTCCAATGGGCGGTAGATACTACTAGCGCCGCGGCCATTGAATAAATCACTAGTATTTACGTTAATTTGACAGCTGTCAAAATCTATATTTTCTCTAAATATTAAAAATTAAATATCAAAATGAGAAGAATTTTGATGATGAAAGTCACCGAGAATTCAGAATTTTAATTTCAACAAATCGGCTTCTCAAAAATGCAAAAATTCAGAAATAATGTTCATATTGCGCAATATATAAATTAGTATGGGAAGGGATGCCCGTTATTGTTCTCGGAACCACGGATATGGATACAGTTCTATCCAAGGGGAATGGCTGTGTGCTCTGGTGAGAACACACGCAATTATGAGATTATAAATATATAAACCCAAACCTTTACCGAATTTTATTCTGACGTTTTGTTTTTATTTACCATTTCAGACCAAAATTGTTACAAATTCTGATCATTTTATAATTTTATTCCGACCGTTTAATAATTTTATTCTGACAATCATTAATTTTATTCAGACCGTTACTATTTCTTTTATGACCTTATATTGAATTGTATTCTGACCAAGGAAACCATTTTTATTCTGACCGAAACATCATTTTAATTCTGACCATTTATTTTGTTGCCTTTAAAAAATATGTATGGTTGGTTACGTGAGTCACATATTTTTCCGAGAATATATATAAACGAACTGTAGATTAAAATTATAAAATGTTTGTTAATCCAGCATGTTCCACGGTATTTATCCAAAATCCCTGGCCCACGAAGCTACCTATCAGAATCTTTCCGGCCAGACTCCGTGGCCTGCAGAGTGGTAAGAGTTAACAAGGCAAAAACCAAAATAAGTGCATTTAATAAATAGATAATAAATCGTAATGTCAGCAATAATGTAATGAGCGAAACCGGATCGGATCCAATAAATTTTATGTGGAATGAGTACTAAAAATGTGTTATTATTTTTATTATAATACCATTCCACCTAGTATTGATAGTGAACACTTTAAAACTGATAAATTAATTCCTTTCATGGTGTTCACTTTCAATACTTGGTGAAATGGCATATTTCATATTGACGTGAGTGAGTTCAGACTAATACTATATTTTATGAATAAAAGTTGATTTTGTCAGAACTCACTCGGTTGACATCTTTTAAAATGTCTAATATGATTTTATCAGTTTTTATGACTACAATGTTTTCATCTTGTTTTTAATTAATTAGTGATTAATATTATGTATTTACATGTATGTATGTATATATATAAATACACGTATTTATATTTGTCAAATACATGGCGCATTGGCATCAGCTGTAATGCCATGATTTGCTTTTTTCTTAAATAAATAAATAAATAAATAATAAAAATAATAAAATATTTATAGTACTTATTTATGCTCGCCATGACCGAAACCGGTTCTGATCTAATACATTTTATTTGGAATAAGTACTAAAAATGTTTTTTATTTTTATCATACATTAATTATTTAATCTCCACATTCGCACTACACTCAATCTTTTTTTTTTACTCTTGCCCACCCTCTCCCCAACGTGTCCAATAAAATTTATGATAATCCCATCCCAAGCCATTAAATTGAAGTAATTGATACTTGTCAGTGGAGGTGCTGTGTGCGAATCCCTATTAAAAAGGGTGCAAATTCGACTCCGCTAACTGCATCCGCCTTATTCATATGAATAATTCATCTCCATTCTCACGTTTGATATTTTTTGCATGATAAATTTGATGGGTGGTGTTTTTTTAATGTTTGTGTAGGCATTTACTTGGTAGAACTCCATTATAATATGGTGAGAAAAATAACAATGTATTTTAATCAGGGCTGTGGAGTCGGTTAAAAAAAAAACACGACTCCGACTCCGACTAAAAAACGATTAATTTGGTCACTTTTTTGTTCTAAATATCATATTTATGTGTATTCAATTATATATCAACCAACCAATCCTGCCAATAGCCAAATTTAACATATTAAATGTAAAAATAAAAAGTTCAATCTTTTCAAAATTTCCGACTCAGACCAAATCGCCGCGCCGACTCCGGCCAAAAACCCCCTACTCCACAGCCCTGATTTTAATTCTACAGAAATTAATGACCACTAATTATTTGGTCAGTTTTTAATTCGATAAATGGTCAGTAATAAATACGTAAAACTGTCAGTAATAAATACTTATAACGGTCAGTTAAAAATAATAAATGGTCAGTTAAAATAATAAATGGTTAGTTAAAATAAAAAGAACATGACATAAATTAGCCTATTACGACCATATTTGATAAAATTCACAAGCTGTCAAACTAAAACTTATCAAATTTAAAAAAAGCTGACTATTTAAATTTAATACCAACCATTTTTAATAAATAACTAACCATTAAAATATATTACTGACCGTTTTAGTTAATAACTGACCACATTCACACTGATACAATGACAACTGACCGTTTATAATATTAACTGACCATTTTGATTTTTAACTGACCATTTATTTATTTAACTGACCAAAACTTGAATTAGTTACTGACCCATTAAATACATGCCGAAATTAATTTACATATTTCTTGAAAGCTTTTTCGGCTTACACCCTCGTCAGAACTATGTTTTAAACGTGTTATAGAACAAATATATATAGCCCGCTTAAACAGGGTACACAATACATCTTCTTCTCTGTTCCACCATCCTTATTTTATATGGAAATAATAAGTTATTGAATGTGACAATTTTTTTGTTTTATTGTTTGGTGTATTTTTTATTTTATTTCCCTCTTGGTCCTCTGCAATCTATCTATCAAACGTTCGTGACCAAATTGGATTATTTGTCATTGTTGTTTTGTATGTTTAATTCTTTTAATCCATATCCGGTCCAATGTACCCGGAGTATCTAAACATATTTTTTCTACGATAAGTGATTTTCACTAAACCACTCAACCTCTCTATATTTCGATAAGATTAGGAATAGAAATGCTAAGGCTAGGACAGTACTAATACGGTGAAAAAATAGTAATGGATTTTAAATCTACAGAAATTATATAACAATTAATACAAATAATAAATTTCACAACTTATTCTTACCATATATAACTACGATGGTGGAACAGAGAAGATCTGTAATGTGTACCCTGTCTACAACGGTATATACAGGAAAAGTAAATGCAGGTTAAAACATAGTTCTGACAAATGTAAAAAATAATTTCTGTAGAATTAAAAGACATTGTTATTTTTTTCACCGTATTATAATCAAGTTCTACCAAGTAAATGCCATTCCAATCAATATAGGACAGTACTAGTGGTAAGCTAGACGCTTTCGCTATGTCCGCTTACAGAATTGGATTTTGAGACAACACCCATCCCTTTGATCTTTGAACAGAATCGATAAATCGACTGAAAGTTTTTGTTCGTACCAGGACTCGTACCCGCGAGGTCCATCATATAAGCCAACGACGTTGACCACTGGACCTAATACAGGATAATTTATGCTCACATATCATACAAATTTGTAAAATTGTTACTTACATATATCAAATAGTAATAAAATGATACTACTAAGAACATATAAACAGATTGGGTTCTTTATATGTAATACATTTAGGTGTATATTTCACTTTTGTTATTTACGAAATGAAACGGGTAACGATAAAAATATATACCCGGCCCGCAGACTGCTAAAGTTTGAGTAGCACTGTTCCACATGGCTTATAAATTTGCTGTTGCTTGCATTGGTATCAAACAACGATATGTGTATTATGTATTCATCAGTATTCTTCAATCTCAGATGATTGATGATTTGAAAAGTTGAAAGTCCACCTCCAAAGTCAATGAAATTAATTTAAATAAGCATGAATATATTTCGAAATAATACATACGAGAGTTGTCTGTCTTAATCTTTACGTAGAATTGAATTGTTATCAATATAACAAACAACCAACACAGATAAGCTGATGGCTCTCGCTTATTTCGTACCCGTGAAATGATATATTGTCTCAGATCTATCAGTAAATAAAAAAGATATTTTAGAATAATAATTGTTTTCTTTTCTTTCAGGTTTAGTATGCTGGCACGACTGTGAGGTCAGGAGCATGTAGCCGATCAGCCAATGCGGGCTGATGGCATATCCGCCCGCGCCTTGGCGCCCTGCGACTCACAGAATCCTTCGATCGTCACCCACCATCATTCAGCCGAAGAAATCTTCCACCCATTGCAGATATTCGTCCCTTACGACTCCGAGGATCCATCCGAAGCATCAACGGAAGATCTTCAAGACAAATCGATCAACGGAAACATTATCCATGAAGTCGACAGAACGGACAACCAATCCTTATCCGCGCGATCTGTTTCTTCGCCAGATAAGAGATACGACAGGATCAGTTACATCGACGATGTTTCATCCAAGTCTCCGATGTCCACCGAAGAACAACACAACTCTCCACATTCTTCAAACGGTAATGACGAAACATCTGATTCAACAATCTCCATCCATGCAAGTGTTGACAATATTATGGTTGTTGAAATTTCAACTGAAAAGGAAAAGCCAAAACTTTCGGAAGCCGAAAAGAGTTCAACTAAAATCAATAAAAAAGATGGAATTAAATTTGACGTGTCAATCAACCCATCTCCGCGCAAAGGTTTTAAATCTTATCCTGGTTTCATCAACTCAAATTGCCCAGAGCTTAGACCCGATGATATTATTTACGATGAATTTGATGAAAGCTCGGTTTGTAGTTCCTATAAAAGTATATATTTTGAAACTAAATGTGATAGTCGCCAAGATGAAGCCAACACTTCAGGAGCGACGCCCAAAGCGACGGCAATTATTGATGAGCAGTGCCAGTCGCAAGGTCTTGATGGAAGCTCTCAAAGTCCTGGCTTACTTCAAGACGGCGCAGAATTGGATAGGGAAGTTTCTGTTGGAAAAACATTACGAAATTTCCGCAAAAGAAATAGAAGAACATTCGCGAGTTGTAACGAATATGCAGATATTTTCAATTGTCCTGTCGAGGGTAATACAAATGGTCAGGCAAATGTCGACCTCTTATCCAATATTTCATCCGCCAGACCTTTCCAAAGCTCTGGCAGAAATAATAGTCCAATTAGGTATATTCAGAATGATGCTAGTGGAGAAAGTGGCGTGCGATACACGAAAAGAGCGTATCCATCAAGGTCATCTCACCATTCGAATACTGCTCAGGAAAATGAGCATGCTAATTCTCTCACATTGCAAAATAATAGACTGTCTTGCGACGGACGTGACAAAGTTGTTAGAATCCCTTCTGAATCTAATTCCGGAAGAGTTTCAGCCGAAAGCGACGAGGGAACGACTTCACTGCGTGGATTTTCTCCGCGATACTCAGTCGGTCCTCTCGAATACTTTTCCAAATCATATTACGCGATAGCCGCCGCTAGGTCGGACGGTATCTCTTCAGTGCCCAAGTCGCAGAGCTGTTACGATTACCGTCTACCTGAGAGACCCAAACGCGCGGCGGTACAACACCGGGACGCCGACGAGGCCCTGTCGTGCCTGCTGTGGCAGCCGTATGAGTGCAGAGGGGGGGAGGACGGCGCTCCGCCGACGGAATCGAGCGGAGAGAGTTGCCCCTGCCCGAGCCCGCCTCATTCGCGTACCGCTGCTCGCTATGAAGAGTTGTCGCGCGCGGCCGACATGCGCTTGACTGTACCGGCGCCCGCGCACGGCTGGGCCGCGATCGCGCACCCCGCGAGTGTAGTCCTCTCCCTGCATCAGCCGTCTTCCGAGAGCGATCTCCCCGGCGGAAACCTCCATCAGACCATAAGCCACACGACGGCCAGTGTCCGCAGCGTCGTCCTCGCGAGTGTCATTCACAACAGTGCCAGTGTCGAAGGTTCCAATAATAATGCGTGTAGATTGAGCGTGATCGGGAGCGACCGTCGTTCCCGCGATGTGGGTGTCGTCAGTGTGAACGGTGAAGTGGTTTCCGGGTGTAGCACCAGTGTCGCGGTGCCCGCCCTCAGGACTTGGGGCTCTCAGACGGAGGAGCCGGGATCAGGGGCCCCGGCGCCGGCCGTCAGGGTCGCCGGGCCTCCGCAGCTTCCTCCGCCTTACAGTACGCTTCCGCATGCATATTCTATTCATGCGCAGCCGCAGCCCATGCCGCCCCCGCCTTTGCAGCAGCACGCCTATCCGTTTCAGCCAGTCAGCCTCAGAAGGTATGTACCAGAGTACTTTTAACCTAAACTAGCCCTTCGGTCCCCCATAAAGCGAGAATATACAACATCACCTAAACGTCCATCATAACTTGGCCGCCGTTCAAATTAGGAACTAAAATTATTCCCATATAGTAGATATGTTACAGTGCAACTGTATTCTCAACTGTAAATTTGACCGCCCTATCTTCAGCCCTATGTTTTTCTTTGGTTCTCTTTTTATGAAAGCTGATTTTGTTTCATTGAAGCAAACCAAAATTTAAGGCCGACAAATCATCGACTTAATAATAATTTCAATGTTCGTGATCAGTGAAATCATGTTGTCATACAAATATATTACTTGATACATTAAAAAATATTTACATGAAGATTTTGTTTCATTTATAGCTTGCATATAAAAATGTGTCGGTAAATAAACACATTTGATTGAGTATTGAGAACAATTTTTACGCGATGGTAGCGCCCTCACAAACGGTTATAAAGTTATAATGATACATCTATAGCAGATTCAATCATGGTGTCGATGCGAACGAATACCAATTGGGAGCATACAAAACTATATCCTTCAGTCTATAACTCTTCTAGAATTCTAAATTATCAACGACTAGAACTTGTTATACTAAGAGTTATATGTATATTCATAATAACATCTTCATTAAGATTCAAGGCATCACATTGTGGAAGAATGATAACGTTTTTTTTTCACGTATGTTGTATCACTTTTAAGCTGTCAACAACTACCAATTCTTGGTGGAATTCATTTAATATAGATAAATAAAACACATATTTTGTACAACATACTTCCACCCAAACATTAAATTATATTACGGTAAGAAAATAACAATGTATTTTAGTTCTACATAAATTATTTCATATATTTATTGGTAACTATTTCGCCTTACGCCTTTGTCAGAACTATGTTTTAAACGTGTATTAGAGATAGCTTATATACCTTGGCTAGACAGAGTACCCCATACATCTAGCCATCTGTCTTGCCTAGGTATATAAGCTATCTCTAATACACGTTTAAAACATATTTCTGACGAAGGCGTCAGCCGAAATAGCTATCAACAAATATATAAAATAATTTATGTAGAACTAAAATACATTGTTATTTTTCTTATCGTATTATAATGGAGTTCTACCAAGTAAATGGTTACTAAATCAATATATTATATTATTAATCAGGAGAGTTTTCGCTCATTGCGAGTATTAGCAACTAATAAAAATCAACGAAAACACTCAAAACAATGTTCATACCTCATTCAAACGTATCACTTTCAATTGCCTTTGTTTTATACATATACGTAAATTATAAGATTTATTAATTTGTTTATAACAATAACACGTTTATACATTTAGCACATTGGCCAATAAAGCTTACATATCTAAATTGTTGTGATCTTGAAAACAGAACATCAGTATTATAATCATCGGAATATTCCCAACTTTTATAATACATTGAATATATGGATGAATTTATTGCTAAACTTCTTTTGTTTATTATCCACTAGTATTCGAACCCGGCTTCGCTCGGACCAGTTTGGGGTTATGTTCACCTCGGCGCGAAAATTCAGACGGGCCAAGTTGAAACAACTGGCAACTTAATGACCAACAATGCAAAAGGGAATTACAGACCCACAGACATACATACGCCGTTTCGGTTTTACATATAAGATATTTTGGTTCATATGAAACTAATCGAGTACTCGAGTATTTTGTAAAATGTACTACTCGATACTCGAGTAATTGGAGTCTCTACACACACATAGATAACGAAACAAATTTACCGTCGATACTTTCGCGAGCGAAATCAATTCGTTTGTTTGAACTTGCAACAACAATGCAAAAGGGAATTGCAGACCTACATACATACGTACGCCGTTTCGGTTTTATATAAATATAAGATTATAAACCCTGAAATACTCAAGACGTTCTTCATTATTATTTTGCCAAAGATAACGTCGTTATTGAATGCAACAAACTGTATTTTTGTAAGGTTCTGACATTTGAATCCACAGGTCTTTCTGTATATGATACATACATACATTGTTAGTTCATTTTACTCAATCGTACGCTTGAATTAAACTAACTAAAATCAAATTAGTTCCGCATCTAGATTAACTCTTATTTGTCTATAAACATACTTTTCTTTCACTGTTTATGTCTGGATTAAACAGATTTTGAGTTAGTCCGTTTTATTGCTTTGTAGATACGCAATCAGGATTCAAAAATAACAACAGTTACTATTTACGTAACCAAGCAACGAATAACTCGAATTAATTAGCAATTGTGTTGTTGAATTTATCGTAAATGTATATAATATTATGTATACAGGTGGTCCTCGACTTTTGCACATAATTGGATCCCGAAAATGTGTGCGAATGTTGTTCAAAAGAAGAGGAATGTAAAAAAAACATCAAAGTTGTATATTAAAATATTTACGTTTTATATATAAAGTTTTCAAGAGTTACTTGATTGCCACCTTTTTTTTTCTTTTCTTCATAAAGATTACTATAAAATGCTGTCTTTCGTAACCGATCTTAGTACAGTAGAACCTCGATTATCCGGATTGGTCAAAATAAACAAAAACGTGGCGAATTGCGTCCACTGTTTACGTACGTGATGGAATACAGTCTTAATATTTTGATCGTTGCATTTGTTCTAAAAATAAGTCCTGTGTAAAATATGGGTTAGTCATCGTCCAAATTCGATGCGCATTGAACGTTTGTTTCATGAAAAATTGATCACGATTTTCATATTTATTTTTAATGTTACCGATATGTCAACGAAAAGAAAACGTGTCCAAAGTTTCATTATGGACAAATTGGATATAATCGATGCCCCAGGGCAGGGTGAATCGGGACGTTTTTTTCTAATAAATATGGTCTCGGAACGTCAACGATCTCGGATATAAAAAAATCTTGAGGTTTGCCAATTGTTTAATGAGAGTCAATAAGAGTGCTATTCAAGCACCGTGTTTATTAAAAAGTCATATTCGCGGATATGGAAAAAAAAAAAGAAAAGCTAGCTTTAAGCAGAAATCGATAATTGATTTTTTCAATAAAAAATAATTTATTAAAATAAAATAAAAACAGAGCTATATAGGCATGCCCATTACGATAATAGTTACAGGAATATTGCCTCGGATCATTTAATGAATACGTGTTATTTTTTCAACGTCGATCAGGTTCAAAAAAAAAAATCCTGACATTTCACTTAATTCTACAGCGTCATAAGACACTGAAGTGATTGCAAAATGCATTTTGTTTGTTATTTTATTTTCTTCGCCATATTACGGTCAAAGCGTAACAAGTTTTTGCGCGCAAACAAAACCAACATTGATGATTCAATACTTCTTTGCGAAACTATGCTAAGTGAATGCACAACTCGATTTTAGCACAATTCGTTTATTTACTAATCGTGATAATTTTTTACAACAGTTAGTTATGAGCATGTAATCAAATCAAACTGTATTGTGAAAGGTATGCTCTTTCGATTACCATTCCCGTCCATCTTCAACCATGAACTTTAAAAGTAGAGGATGCCTAAGGTCATTGTTTGTTTCTTTTTTGATTTTGCATATTTAATAATTCAACTGAATTATTTCGTTCAATGCAAGATGGTAAATATTTATTAAATATTATTACCGTGAAATGCGGAAACTTTTTTACGAATTAATGCCGAATAGTACGTAAACGCAGTGGTGGGAGACTCCAATTACTCGATTTTACTACTCGTTACTCGAGTATACCCAAGTAGTTTCAGATGCACCAAAATATGTATTATTCATTCAAATTTGTGTATGAAAATAAAAAAGGTTATTTCAATTTATAACACATATGTTCAATTAAACGTTTTAAAGTTTAAATTGGTTCAAAGTTTTGTTATTGTAATTCCCACAGTAGAAAACACTCTCTCTGTTTCTATGGACGTCGGTTTTATAGTTTTATATAGTTTAATAGTTAACAATCAATTAATAGTGCATCCCGTTTTACTGTCCGCTGTTTAAATGTTTCCAACTTGTATATTTTTATTAAATAAGTAAATAAAATTTGGAAATAAATTTCATTTATAAATTACGATTATTGCTCGAGTATTTTGCAAAATACTCGAGTATTGAATAATTGAAAAATGGACGAGTATTCTCTAGTATTCAGTACTCGATACTCGAATTGGAGTCTCTAGCAGGGCCAGGTCGGCGCTCTGGCACCTGAAAATGAGCCAGGGCTAAAGCTGAACAAAATGAGCCTTCCAGTAACTCATCAATAGATTTGATAAATTGATTAATATCACAGGGTTTGGGTATTTATTAGCATGATAAAACCAAATACCAAAAAATATAACACGTAATGACATATCATATTATTCAGTTTAGGCCACAAAACGATGTTCATCATCGATCTGTGGTTCACCGTTGACGGTTATGGCCATGCCAGTTTCGTTTTCGAATAAGTACGGACCGATGATTCCGTCAGACCAAAATCCGCACCAAGCAGTGACTTTCTCGTGATGCATTACGTATACGATGTGGAGCTAGACCAGTGGTTCTCACGGAAAATTGTACTGTGGCCGCACCAAATTTTTGTTTATCTTTTTTGTTTGACGTATTTCAAATGTACCTCAACATGTTTGTCTATTCACTATTTGTATTAATTGCTAACGAAATATTTCATTTCGTCACCTTTTTTCCCTAATTTTCCTATTTATGTGTATCAACCCTATCAATGCGGCCAAAAGCCAAATTTGACATATAAAATGCAAACATAAAAAACTCAAAATTTCCGACTCCGAGGACGACTCTGGCCAAAAAGCCCTGACTCCACAGCCCTGCATATATTTTCTAGGAAGATTCAACCATTTTTTGAGTTCTTTCCTATTCATTGGATTTTAAAACACTTCTATAGCATGGACTTTCAATTCAGATATTCGCAACTGTGTCTCTTCCGTAGTACGGAAAATAGTTGAATCTTCCTTTTGCACCCCCAGCACCCCGTCACCAGCCGTCACTGTCCACAGCCCTGCATATATTTTCTAGGAAATGTGTTTGCCGTTCAACACACTTTGTCATCTTTGTTGTCAATTTGAACTGTTGTGTTTCGCAACGTTATACGGGCGTTCCACTTAACGTGTCATTTACATTGACCGTGCGTTCGATGCAGATAATAACGTGTTTTATTGTGCATCGCATGCACGCTTTCAAGATCGATCATTTCGTGTGGTCTCTCACCACCTTCTTTCACAATTATTATTGATCAGAACCGGTTTCGAGTGCGTGATGGCGAACGCAGAGACGTAATAACGATACCACTTAACGGATTGTATTTCAGTCTGATGCTACTCACTAAAATAATACGCCTAAAATTGTTTGGTAGATCGGTAGATGCGTTCCATAGATAATCGCACACAACTATGACTTAATATGGGAACCTAAGTTATACAAGGACGCACGTTTCAAGGCCACACTGCAATAAACATGTGAAACACTGGATTTTGCACGTACAGTATGTGAACAAAGCGCTTCAAATTATGTTTTTCATATCTATGTTTGTATAGTTCCAAAACATTGTTTAACAAAAGCACAAAAAGAGGTTTGAGTGTACACCATCCGTTGATTCGATCAGTTGAAAATTGGTGCTGTGCGCGAAACCGGTACTGATCTTTACAAAATAAATGTGGAAGTGGTACAAAAAATGTGTTGCACCTTTACACCAATAATCCGATGGTAACTTGGTGGAAGTTTATTTATTATAAGGTCACTTATTGTAACACAAGAAGTGATCCGTGTTTCGCCACTTTAAGAAACATCTTCGGACACATGATATAAGTTGAAGATGCGAAAGACGTGTCACTTCTTGTTACAAAATACGCGGAATAACAGTTATATAAGAAGAGTTATCAAATATCTTTTTATATTTGTCTTCATTATAAAAATTTGTAGCGTCATAAAGATCCATCACATTGTGTGTAAATTTTGCCACATATTCGATTACGAATCCAATAGTAGATAAAAGTTTGCCTGAAAATAGAAAGATAACCATTGATAAATTAAATTGTAATTAACTATAAAAATAATAACACATTTTTTGTACTTATTCCACATAAAATTATTGGATCAGGACCGGTTTCGCTCATGGTGAGCATTATCAACCGATGAGAAATACAACGAAACAGTGGTATTTATATAAAAGTTAAGCAAGAATTATGTACGATGGTCGATGGATGACAAACAATTGGTTTTGCAACTAATTGATTTTAAAAAATACAAAACATGGACTTTCAATTCAAATGTTGAAGAACTGTTTCTTACGGCAAAAATGAGTTGAATCTTTTTAGCCACGTCACCAGCCGTCACTGACGATGGAACCGGTAAGCAAAATACAAAACAAAATAGACTATAATTAAAATGTTGAAGACCTCTTAGCAATACATGAGTTGATAATTCTAGCCATGAGCGAAACCGGTCCTGATCCAATAAATTTTATGTGGAATAAGTTCTAAAATGTGTTATTTTTATTTATTTATTTTATTTATTTATTTTTATTTATTTATTTATTTAATAAAAAGCAAATCATGGCATTACAGCTGACGCCAATGCGCCATGGATTTGACAAATATAAATACATGCATATATATATATATACATACATACATGTAAATATATAATAAAAATCACAAATTAATTAAAAATTAAAAATAAGATGAAAATTACAATAGTCATAAAAAAAACAGAGGAAAAAAATATTATTAATATCACATTAGAAATTTTCAAGGCAGTCAACCGAATGAGTTCTGACAAAATCAACTTTTATTCAGAAAATATAGTATTCGTCTGAACTCACTCACGTCAATATGAAATATGTCGACATCCGAAGCAATGCCGTTTAAAATTGTTAAAGCTCTTCCCAGTGACATTCCCATTGGCAGACTGGTTCTACCCCTTGGAAGAACAAACAACTCATGTTCACACATTCTCAAAAAATGTGGAATTCTCATTTTGGCCTCGGATAAGTCGAAAGAAATATGTGGCCAGGTACATTTCTCTTCGAGTATTCAAACTATTGAACGTGAGCATGCCTAAAAGAAAATCGGTTGGATAAAGCCATGGGTAGTATCCGTATGTCCTCAAATAGAGAATTCTCAAAAACTTCTTCTGAACCCTCTCCACCATAAGAACATATTTCACACCTCTTGGGGCCCAAACAATCGATCCACTCTCAAGCCGGCTTCGAACTAAAGAATTATACATTAGTATCAAAATTTTTACTCCTGGAAAGTCCTTGGTAGTACGGAGGATAAAATTATATGTTATAATTTTTATTATAATGCCATTCCACCAAGTATTCACAGTGAACGCGCATAACAAGTGAATAATAAACAACTCATCAAGTTGATAATATAAACTGCTTGCAATGAATATTGTATTGCATTGGAATTTAATTATTTTACTTAGCACACATATTTCAAATAATTTTTATTTGCACACACTAGCACAATTATTATTTAATTTCAATTTTCATTTTCTTGCAACACCAGAGGCTGTCCAATTATTTCAAAAATGGTTTTCTGTCCACAAGAAATGGCGTGTGCTGCAATGGCAATTTTGTCGACTCGCTTTTACCGATGCCGTAGTGCCTGCAGCGAAAATTATCTGTCACTGCTAATTGTTGCTTTTCTTTGCCAATGCAATCTTTTTCAATGAAATGTAATGTTAGTATTTGTCAATTTATTTTCTTATTGAGTTGTCAAATGTCTATTCTTTGCATATTTTTACACAGGCCCAGCTCTGGCAAAAGCAGCCGCGATTTGAGTAGAAACGTCTTTGAATCTTTTAATAGGGAACCATGTTTTTTATGATATTTATAACAATATGTAATTTAAATATGCTTTATTTTATTCAATATGTCTGTTCACAATGTGCAGTATAGGGACTCCTCGCGAAGTTAACCTCAACATGTGTTTTTTTCAACAATAATTGTTTCCTACTCCGTTGTTTAGCCACTCTTTTTCGAAGAGTGTAGGGATAGATAAGAGGGATAGGACAGGACTAGTGGTTAGCTATTCGCTCTCGTTATGCACTGTTTCTACGTGATCGGAAGGGTGAGAAGGGATTTTTAACAACACAAACACCCATTACACTAGAATCGATAAATTGACTGAGCAAATCTGTTCGTGCAGGGTCTCGAACCCGGGCAGCCCATCAACAATCGAAAAACATTCTCAAATATAACGACGATGGTGTATTCGTTTTTTTAACCACGCTCGCAACTTGGAGCATATGGACTCCGCATGGAGTTTACCTCAACATGTGTTTTTTCAACGAGAATTGTTTCTTAATCAGTTGCTCAACCACTCTTTTTCTCTTAAGAGTGTAGGGATTGATAGGATACGAAGACGAGGATGACTAGTGGTTTATCTTGTCGCTTTTATGGAATAGGAAGGGTGGAAAGGGATTTTAACAAGACATACACTCATTGCCTTCGAACAGAGTCTGGATGAAGAAATCTGGTCGCATAGGGACAGGGACTCGAGCCCCGGCGGTCCGTCACGGAAGCCAACGACGTTGACTGCTGTACGAGGGTTCGGGGAAACATGTGTTTAATACACATAAATATATGTCTTCTCAAAATTCATTGATCAAGTAACCAAATTAGAATTTTTTGAATTTTGTACTTTTCCATATGTTTTGTCGCTAACGACCCGGGTTTCGCCTTTCGGCATCTTCAGGCATTCCAAGTGCACGGATGTACTTGAACTGACGCGTAGTAAACAGTTTGTATCGTTTATATACAAAAATATAAGTTGGTCACTAAGTTAAAAGGTTATTAAAATGTAAATTAGCGAAATTTGAATGAATACAAGTTTCAATGATTTAAGTGGGTTTGTTATAATTACGGGGATTTTTGAAAATATTAATGACCAGATGATAGCATAAGAATATTTAAAATAAATCTAGGGTCCTATCCGACGTCTCGTTAATGAGTTGATTGATTTTAAGCCTTTATTATTATATTACATTAATGATAGTAAGTGAATTGATATTTAATAATAGCAAGTGCTTGAATTGTAAATAAATGACAATTATTAATAAATGACAATAAATTAAAATTAACAATTATTTAAAAGGGTACAACAATGGTGAACTAGGCAAATAAAGTTGCTCGTTCAAAATTGGCAGACCGTTGAGCTGAGCTCGATTAATCTCTAAGATTTCTTGATAAATATAGTTTAAACTCACCCCTGAAGTAACCGTTGAAGTTGACACTTTGAATTATATGTACGTTGATGAATTTGTTTATTATCGATGCATATGTTGTTGAATCATATCTCTATAATTGAAGTCTGTATAAATATGATAAATTACAGACTATTGTGTGCAGTCACTTTCCCAAACGTGCCAGACTGTTCTTTCACTATATAAAACGACGTGTGGAAGAAGAACCTTTCTTGGCAACGTATTTTCCCCATTAAACCTTGAATATACCGCGAATGTTTTATCGATAAAAATATCACGTTATATACGGGCTAATATGGTAATTCAATTTCGTAACATTTTCTAGAAAAGTGTGTAGGCCGACAATTATTTCATAGCCAATTCTCGAGCATGACAGGTGTCAGATATAAGATATAATTCGCGATAGGATTTGTATTGTGTAATTTTTAATATACGTAGGTTGTATTGGGATAATATTTTAATTTACCACGAAGTGGATGGACTTGACGTCGAATATCCCTTTGCTAAAGCGACACGATGAAATGGGGTGAAGAAACCGCACAAAATATTCCGTAGAACCTGAAGATTTTAGTTTAGTGGCATTTTTATTAATTTTATGAGAATGCTCACCCGACCATCGAAACCTCTATGTAATTTGAGCTATAATCCCCCTAAAACCATATATTTTGAGAAACAACTGACGTAGAAAAAATCCCTTTCATCGTAGAATACTTTTTTTCTATATCCGCTTCATATTCAGAGTATATGTCCGACACACAGTGCCTTTAGATTATTTGTCACACGCCAGCCTCCATGCTTCATCCCAGTCATCCCGGGCGTCCCGTTCAGGGTGACGGAATCAATCCGGACGATGGAAGAGACATGCAGGATTCAGGCTCCCCTTAGACATGGACATGGCCAAGCCAGTCTTCGTCACGTTTGTGTTTTAGGCGTAATAAGGGTTAATTTGTCCGAACTCCTGACAAAGTCAAACCATCGTACTCCTAATATTCGCAACAAGCATACGTCTTCACTGTGCTTGTGTAACGTGCCACGATTCGCAACCTTTAAGCTGCACAGTCGCTATGCATGCGTTGAACAAGTGGCACTTCCGTGACGGACCACCTGGATTCGAGTCCCTGTACGAGCTTTTTTCAATCGATTTATCGAATCTGTTCGCAGGCAATGGGTATATGTTGTTAAAAATCTCTTCCCACACTTCCGATTCCGAAAAAGCGGCAGCGAGAGCGTTTCTCTTCACACTAGCTATGTTTTTTCAATCCTCGTATCATTTCAATCACTAAACTCTTAGAATAATAGATACTAAGCATACCGAGTAGCAAGCAGTAGAGAAAAACATGTTAAGATCAACTCCGTGAAGAGTTCATGTGATCCAAGTTGAGGACATGATTAGCAAAAAAAAGAATGCGCCATCTTTGTTGAAATTAAGAATGTTTTCAAGTATACCTAAAGATGAGAACATACGAAAACTAGATAAAAAGTATTATTGACAATCTTTTTGTACACATTTATCAAAGTAACCGTAGGTACCTTCCGAGAAATACTTGCATCGGTAAACGTCTGTCAGAATGGGCATTCCGGTCGGTATCATTACAGCGATGTATTTTGTATTGTAAATGTATGTAAGTATGTCTATTTAATTAAAGTGACGTTTTTACTGTTAACGGGACTCAACTTATCATACAGGATATCCCTTAACCATATCTTGGAATTGGCACACCATCGTTCATTTCATGAGCATCACAATATCGCGTAGAAGAATCGTACTTAGCTAAATAACTTCGCAAACTCTCTGTTAATAAAGGGGGTCTTTTTATAATGACGCTTAGTTTTGAAATGTAAATAAAACAAGTTGTTTGTGAGATTTCGACTAAATTTTAATTTCATTTGTAAGTATATTTTACGGCATTAAATATGGAATATAGCATCAAATGTCTGCCAATATCCATTCATTATAAAATGGGCCATGTCGCTAAAGTTGACTTTTTTGACAAATTTGGGTAAACTTCCAACTGCTCCAGAACCCATTCAGGCGTTGTCTGCGGTCGTTTACCTGAAGTTCCTCGGTTAGTTGGATTTTATACGGGTGCAGACATAAGGCCCGATTCAAAATTCGCCAAGTTGAAGTCGCAGAAAACGCCAAGTTCTTGTGAACAACGAGAAATAAGCTGCCTTGGGTTTTCCTGTACACTTTCACACACAGCAGCAATGTTTTCACCAGATATTGTATTTTGATGACGTACAGGTAGGTGTTGGCCGATTATTTACCAAACTGGTTGACTCAAATTTGGCCACTAAACAATGAATAATCTACTCAGCAGGACAAAGTAACATATTTTGAGCGTCCCTATTGAAATACCCTTTACTTAACAATGTTTTTAGGTCCATGTTTCCTGTTCAACAGCAGCAAAACCTTTGGCACTCCTCATTATATTATATTTTTCCTTCCAGCATATCCTCAATAGATTTGAGAAATTTATTGATATCAAAGGGTTTGCGTATTTATTAGCATGGTAATATTGCATTATGACATGTTAGAAACTTCAACTAAGACACGCAATCCAATAAATACGATTATTGAAATAAAGATAATTTAAAATTAATAAAAAATAGTTTTCCAACCAAGTTTTACAAAGTCGAGCAGGACTCGACATATAAGTTAAAGTAAGGCTTCTCTGAAATCGACCTGAAAATCCATATTCTAGAGCAGTGATGCACAACCTTTTTGGCAAAAAACACAGCTTATCAATTTTCAGATTGTTCGAAAGCCGCATGGGTAAATTAACAATTGGTACATTAAATATGTTACCCCGATCTTACGTTCTCGCATTATACGTTTTCCCGCCCTGTGCGCTCATTTTTCATAGTCCCGGCATTTAGTTCACATATAAAACTTTCCAGCATTAATCGTTTGTTTTATACGGTCCCTTGAAAAACGTAGAATCGGGGTTTCACTGTATCATATTATTCTTAGATTCATTATTCACATCATCACGTGGATATATATTTGCACGACTGAACTTACATAGTATCGATCCTGTTGAGAGTTTTTCAATGATTCAATTTTTTCCTTCTCCCTGAAATGTTTCGTCAAATTCTTTATGCTTTCCATGACAGTGACCATTGCAATTTTATTCTTTTAATTAATGTTCCAATATTTTTTTTTTTCTATACATTTTTATGTGCATTGAAACAATACAACTTGTCTTTACATCGCTCGTGGCAAATTCCGAAAAAAAGAAGTGATAAAGTATATGTCATATTGGGCCGCATGAAATGTCATAATGGGCCGCATGTGGTACGTGATCCGCAGGTTGTGCATCACTGTTTTTAAGAGATTCTCATCTAGTTTCGCAAAGAAGGTCATGGTTCTATTGTTCTTAGAGAATTTAGCCATTTTTTATATCACGCCTGATTTAACGATTCAATTACTTCGCAATATTGTTAAAAACCAGATCTAGCTATCAGAGGAAGAGAGTACACCGTTTCTCTTTTTGCACAGTTTCGAAATAACACGGTATTTAAAAAAGATCTGATTTATTCTAACAAAAATAAAATGAAAAATAGCAATAAACGTGCACGTTTATTGTCAAGTAGCTACATTGAATGAATATATTTCTCTATGACAAATTTAATATAAAAATAATAAACAAAATCGATTTTGATTGATTTCAAGTAATGTAACATATCTACCGTTTTTGTATGGGCACCTTTTCTTTATACACGGTCTTTAGAACGTATCTCCCGTGCAAAAAGAAGATCGGATGTAATTGTTATCCACGCTATTCTTATCTCTGTTTTCGGATTTGATTGGGTGAGTGGGTTGTTATGAATAAAAACACCAGACGTTCTAAATTCAAACAGCCATTTGAAATGTAAACTGATTATTCTAAATTTCAAATGAGTGATTAATATTTTTGAATTAAGAACATTGCCTCACGATCCAAATTTAAAATATTATAATTATTATGCATTGGAACATAGCTACTGTGAAAAAATATATCTCGCATTGCAGTGTTCTGAAAATATAACGGTATTTTTGTCTTTATCGTGTTTTACCTTGAAAAATACGTTGGTAAAAGGAATTGTTTCCTGTATTGAATATAATGTTCCGTCGTAATACAAATAAATGAATGTTTTGATCTCACAAATTAAGACTTATATTTTTATTACTCCAATAACTTGATTTCTACAAAGTGCAATATTATTATGTGTTATAAAAAAATCAGTGTTGCCAGTATGAAAAACAATAGTGGAAATTAAAAAAAAAATAGAAATGAAAACTTTAGTACCACAGCCAGCGAAATAAAAAAGTTATCAATTTTCCCTCGGTGCTATGCGCGAGCGCGGCCGCGCAGCAGTTTAGAAAACTCCCGCGCACTTTAATAGTTTTGTTCAAAATATCTTCTAATTTATCTAAGAAAATAGATAATGATCTACAAAGTAGGGAAGACTAAATTGATAAAACATGTTTTGAATGTTTGTTTCTTGATCCATCTCCGCTCCCAATGTGAATAATATGACCCCCGTCTGTAATATGAAATGAAGAATTTCAAAAAAAGTTGCTCGACGATTGAAACTATGCCGCGCATTTATTGGATTGGTCAGCTCAGTCCTCGACTTTTCTGCGCAGTGAGCCTCTTAGCTTTGAAAGAACATTGATTATAAGCATATTCAAAAAGAATTACGACATTGTTACCGCCGAATCTATCGAAAATATCGTCAAAATAATTAGGTAGGTTACAGTGAATTAACGTTAGTATGTTTTTGTTCAAATAAATTGATAATTGGACATGACCGTACGAAAATTGAAAGTGCCCATCATTTTAACTTGTCTGTAGTTAGTTCCCACGTGCCATATTTATGTATGCACGCCGTATAATAATATATTTATATCTTTGTAAATATAATATATTATTTTTGAAACACTTACGAAACGTCTGAGTAGAAATTAGCAATGCTGCATAATATAACAGGAAGCATTTCTAAAATGATGCGAAACAATCTCTTGAACTCTTTTTTGCGACCATTCTATTGTGTACGGATCCGTAAAATGTTGTTATTTCAATGTTAACATTGAAGCCAGTTGCAAATAGTACAGACAGAATCAAATCCATATCAGTTCCTTTAATTCGTTCATTTTAAAATTTTAATTAATCCTTGACAAAATTAGCCTGCAATTACTTTAAAGTTGTCATCAGTCAATTCTTCGTTGAACGATATTATATTTATAAAAGTAAATCACTGTTTTTATCAGGGCTGTGGAGTCGGGGCTTTTTGGCCGGAGTCGAAGTCGCAGTTGGCATTTACTTTTAGATCTCCACTATAACACGGTGATAAAAATATCAAAGTATTTTAGTTCTACATAAATCATGTTATATATTTGTTGATTAGCTATTTCGGATAACGCGATCGTCAGACCTATTCTGTATTCCCTATATATTGAGGAGTGCAAAGGATTAATTGTGACTTTGTTTCAGTGTATATTTCATCAGCTGACAATACTTCCGATAACTCCCGTAACCGGTTCTGATATTTAGCAGAATATATGACGAGGTAGTACTATAAAACAGGGCTGTGGAGTCGGAGTCGTCGCGGCGATTTGGCCGGAGTCGTACTCGGAGTAGGAAATTTTAAAAAGTGTGAACTTATTATTTTTGCATTTAATATGTCAAATTTGGCTATTGGCCGGATTGGTAAGGTTGATATTTAATTGAATACACATCAATATGAAAATTAAGCAAAACAAAGTGACGATATTTAACTTTTTTAGTCGGAGTCGTGTTTTTGGTCAATGCCGGAGTCGGAGTTGTGGTTTTGGTAAATGCTGGAGTCGGAGTCGAGCTTGTTTTTACCGACTCCACAGCCCTGGTTTTTATTGATTCAAAGGTTGTATGTAACATGCTAAACCGGTCCGGATCATTGCATGAAATATTGGCTAACACTGTGTGAACTTCCTGCAGTTATCACCAATAATTATCACAATTAAGTCTGAAAACTAATTGCAAACAATTAAGATTTTCTTGTTGTTTTGAAAAAACCACGACTCCGACTAAAAAAGTTTAATTTCGTCATGTTTTGTTTCCTACAGACTGACCACGCTACATATGCACTCGAAAGAGTGACGCTGTGAGAATATCTTAAATAACGCCCACAAAAAAAAAGATTGCCAGAATTCGAAAAATTTTAATTCCCTAATTTGATATAGACTGAACACGTTAACAATTTATTTAGTATCAACGGCTGCCGCACACTCGAGTGAACTGTTAAAGAAGTCAGAGAAGTCAAACATTTCAAAACGCCACGACGACTCCGACTCCACAGCTCTGAAAAAAACACATTAAAAATCCTTTTTGTTGTAAATTTGTAATGTAGAATGTAGATCACGGTAGTATCCGGGATATATTCGTTCATACACTTTAGAATCATCATATCCTATTTATTTATATGGCAGTTTATAACTTATAATGCATATAAGAGAAAACCCCGAGCTACACAATTTCCCATAAAACAATAATTACCTCTCTCCTATATAGATTCATACAAAGTTTCGTTTTGTGATAGCAAAACTTCTAGGTACTGTGGTCCTGTAGCTAAAATTATTACAATCGCTTATACGAGCCGACAACCTTTGCGCTAGATTTTATAAGATTTAAAATGAAAACTGGTTTTTTGTTGCATTACTAAATATGATCCGACCCGAAATGGATTACTTGATATTGAAGCAGTGGTGTATTTATGTTAAAGAATAGACAACAAATGGAGTATAGATATAGAGAGCATCCATTTAAACCAAACCATAAAGAATAATTTCACAATCTACATTTACATTTTACTTCAAAGCATAAATAATAATAAACAAAAATCGAACGATATTTTGAATGATAATCTAAAGATTTTTTTTTATCAAAAACCGGTACCGGCTTCATTTAAATTATTAAGAATAGTAATAAGCCTAATTTTTTGGTTGTGATTACAATTTTAAACTAAAACTAAATCTTCAAAACTCATTAAATAATTATATATTATAATTAATTATAAACCCAAGCACTTGATAATAATAGGTTAGATATAATCCTCGAGTTATTTATCGTTATTTATATGCTATTATCCGTTCATTAGTATTTGTGATACTACATTCAAAATACCCAATAATTATAAACAAACCCACTTAATTCATTGAAACTCATTTACATAACATAATTAATATTTATTACGTTAAATAGCAATTAAACCTAGTGATCTACTTTATGTTTTGTATATAAACAATACAAACTATTTACTACGCGCCAGTTCAAGTACATCCGTGCACTTGAAACGTCTGAAGATGCCGAAAGCGAAACCCCGGTCTTTAGCGATAAAACTCATGGAAAAGTACAAAATTCAAACGATTCAAATGTGATAACAAAATAGGCAAAAATATAATTTATTATAAAAAAAAATTGACCTTAATTTACTAGAAATTATGCAAATGCTAAATGTTCAATGCTACTTTTATTCGCGGTGGAATGATGTTTATCTTTGAATTATTCGTTTTCGCTGACAACAATTACCAAACGATGTCAGTTTGTTTTTTTTTATCAATTTTTAACGCGGAGAAAATATTTCTGACAATTATACTTTGTATAAGTATTTACGATAAAAATATAGGTATTTAAAGTTATGCCAACTGTACGTGTGAATTAGAATTTTGTTGACAACCTGTTGATGACTTGGGAACTTATAATTCGTTCCATATTCAACCGAAATCCGGGGATTAATTTTCTAATGCTATTGCAACACCGATGCAAACCAGTAGAACAATAATAACGATGCTAATGTCAGATTGATACGTATTACATTTGCCTAAAAATGGTTGCAGCCTAGTTCACAATCGATAGTTTTTAATCTTATATCTCTATTAAAAATCGTATTCTTCAAACAATACATGCACACAATTGTTATGAACAATACAAACTTAAATAGTAATTCGCAACGAGTGTCGAGCTTCGCTTTCCCTGCTTGCGAAACACTTTACTTTTGTAAAGCAACCAACTTCATACTGCTTTTTCTTTGATTCGTTTCATTGTTGCCTTGATGTTGCCCAACTTGGTTTTCAACATAGAATATTATTGCCCACTTATATCCGCAATTGCTTGTTTTTCCACTGTCTGTTTATATCTATGACATAAGGTATGTAGGTAATGGTATTTTTTTGCTGTCTATAGTTTTTGACGTTTTTAGGTACATATATCCATGAATGTGAATCTTTTTTGTATTTTTAAGAAGATACGTAGGTAGTTATTATAAGTCATCAATTACAAAAAAAAATAAGAAATATATTGTATGCAGGAATTGATGATCTGATCTCGTATGTCATGTAAACTATCCTTGGGATTAGAATACAAATAATTAATTGATCAGTCGCTAATGCTTTGATGAGCGAAACCGGTCCTGATCGTTTCAATGTGGAATAAGTGCAACAATTGTTTTATTATTTATATTGAAATCATAGAAATTTTGAACGTATATAAATACTAGACAAATAAATTTTTGGTATCTAAATAAAAAGTTAAAAAACAGGTCCTAGCGGTTTCATATATTGTATCGGGGTTAATCTACATTCTACGACAAACTTCAAGTGTGTTTTTTTAATGCTCCTTTTTTGCATTGCGTGTTTTTAGTCTGTCACTACCAGTGGAGGCTGGCGACAGAGTATTAGGGAGTACAAAAAAAGATTCAACTATTTTTCCGTACTACGGACAGCCAAAAATTCATAAGACTGTGGTTTAAGAAGTGTTTTAAAATCCAATGAATAGGAAAGAACTCTTGTAAAAATAGTTGAATCTTTTTTTTGTACTCCCTAATACTCTTGTCACCACCGCCACTGGTCACTACCATCTCGCGTGTTCCTACAAATATACTTCAAACTAACAGTAAAATTGTCAAAAATAAATATTCTGTAATGACTCTTTTATTGCAATTATTATTTATTCGATTTTTAACTGATTATATTAATGTGATTTTGGCCACATTTTTTTTAATTATTAAAAACATTTCGAACAGCCATATAGCTAAAAAAAAAAAACATAGCTCACACATTTATCCGCTGTTCCCATGTGTATAAATTTAAACTTCACGGACACGGATATTGTAAATATAAATTGAATCTATCAATGATGTTATTTTAATTTTATGGTAATTCAACAAACAGAATTGTATTCGAGTGCCATTCACACGCTCGTAATATTATTTTAGTTCGGTTAGGTTCAGCTTTGCCAGGTCGAAGCATGTAGGAGGCTGTTGTTTATGGCCACGTGAGAGAAAGAGAGGTAACAGGTATGTCATGATATGTGACAGGAAAAGAGAGAGGCGATATGAAATCTCAAATCGAAATGAACAGAGTTTGTTAGCAATGAATAATTGGTTTCCGCGATACTAACAATTATAATGAGGAAGTTTTGCATTTTTGTTAATTGTACGAAGTTGTTTTGCATACTTCTGCTTAGGGTTTCCAATCCCGGGCCAAAATGTTGATCCCGGGATTTCGGGATTGCTTTAAGTCAGATAACGGGATCCTGGGATTTAGAATAATTTTTTAATGGTCGATAATTTTCATATATATTCATTTAAAATAGCTAAAAATAATTGATGTCACTGTCTTTTTATGAATATTATATTTCGGTTAATTATCCAATGTACGGGAGTATCGGTCTGTTCGAATGCGATCGATCTGATGTTTTTATTGATCACAAATCCATTACCATCCAGGATGTTGGGACCAATTTTAGATTGTATGAATTTGGTACTGATTTGGTATTGAGCTCCAGTTTTGTTACTTGATATATTTCGTCTTCTAAATTCAATTCAACACAATATTTTATATTCGATGCTGTCATCAATGCATAACGCAAATAATTTATTTTGCGTACACTTTTTATTACGATTTTTTAAAATAATAAATGGTTTATGCTTGATAAATAAATCAATCCCGAAAATTTCGGGATTATGTTTTCTAATACCGGGATTCATCAAACGTTGAAAATGCTCGGGATCCCAGGATTGGAAACCGTACTTCTGTTTATGTAGTGTAAAAAAAATTAGAATTAATAACTATTGTGCTTTGACTAAGTGCAGTGGCGGCTGGCGACAGAGTATTAGGGAGTACAAAAAAAGATTAAAATATTGTTCCGTACTACGGACAGCCAAAAATTAATAAGACTGGCACTCCGTTGGTATTGCGAACATCTGAATTGAAAGTCCATGTTATAGAAGTTTTTAAAAATCCAATGAATAGGAAAGAACTCTTGCAAAAATAGTTGAATCTTTTTATGTACTCCCTAATACTCTGTCACCAGCCGCCACTGACTAAGTGCATGCTAATCTATATAAATGATTGTTTTCAATTCAATTGGTCAAAGATATCGATGAGTAATCAGAAGAATATTGTAAACTTGTGGGAAGTTGTTTTTTTTAACAATGAACGCTCCCATTGAGGAGCATATCAATTCCTTATAGATTTTATCTTAACCCTTTGCGTGTTTTATAATTTTCATTTACACAGTGATAGAATGTAAAAAGATTTATCTAAGCCTCCTTCCTGCCATACAGGTTAAAGCTTTAAGATTTCGACTATCCAACTTTTTACAGGATAAATGTTTCAAATAAATATAATACCATTCATAGTATTACCTCGACATATATTGTGTTTACGATCAGGACCGGTTACGCTCATCAAAAGCATTGTCAGCTGATGAAATATACACTGAAACAAAGTCACAATTTATCATTTGCACTCCTCAATATATATATTTTTTTCCATCAAGCATTTCCTAAGTAGATTTCAGAAATATATTAATATCATAGGGTTGGCGTATTTATTAGCATGGTAAAACGAAATCCCGTACAATATACTTAATTTTGACATGTTACACACTTTAAAACTAAAGCACACAATCCAATATATACAATTTTGAAGTAAAGATAATAAAAAAATATTTTTGCAAAAAAGTTTTCTACGAGTATTGTTTGTTACTCTGGTGTTGAATTTTTTGAGGGGGAATTGGGAGAGGAATAGGAATAGGATTAGTCGTTAACTAATCGCTCTCGCTAAGCCCCGCATTTAGTATCAGATGGATGTGAGAGGTAATTTTAAACGGCACAGGCGACAATGTCTTCGAACAGAAATCAATAATTCGATTGTAAAATAAAACTGCCCGGATTGGGATTCGAGTGAGTGAGCTCAACGACCAAAATCGACACTACTACGGAGCCGACAGATATTATAAATCTGTCAATTTATATATTTATTTTAAAAGTACACCTCTTGCAAGTTGCAAATAAAGAAAGCTACATTCATTTTAAAAATAAATACAACGGCTATTTTAGGCAGCAAAGAAAAAAACTAATTTAGATTTGTACTTGTCTATTTTTGACATTTTGGTTCTGTTAAAAAAATATGATCCATTTCGAAACAATTTTTGTTTGCTTTGATTTGAAATAATAAACGGGCTCACTAAGTTGTGGGCAGTATAATAACACATTTTGATTATTTAAACCGGTTTCTTCCGAGTGATTAATACATTACGATAAAAACAACAACATATCGAAGCCAATAATTATTAATGTATGACAACTTCAAAAATATATACGTACACTGTACGGTATATCCAAAAATATTATTTAATTTATAAAACGGTAACAGTACATATGGCAATAAATGTTCCATTTTTTTGACGCTGTCAACACTGTAGTATTTAAACCAATTTGTTAGTTATGTACCTACTTGTCAATGATTATACATACGTCACTTGTTTATTAGAATAAAAGTAACTTCGTCTCTTTAATTATAATACTCAATCATTGTTAACTGTCTTTTATACAATGAAGATTTCTTATTGTTCATAAATAATTAATATAACAATACGTAAATATAATATATTGACAATGTAACCTACAAAACCAAATTAGATAAATTTAAAAGATGTTTATGGTTCGTAGATTTCTAAAATTAAATGTGGGCATTGTTATGACTAATATCGTCTGTTCGTCTCAATTGACGACATAAAATTTTTATTTAAAATCCATAAGCTTATTATAGCATTTGATTGATTGCTCTATTGTTTCCATATTATATAAGTTATCGGATTCATTAAAATTATCTTGCACAATAGTACTCCTGTGTTCATAAAAGTATTAATGCTTTTTCGCACATTTGCTTAGTATGAATGATTTCAATTTGTTCTTGATTTATTATCTATATCGTGCAGAAGAAAACATGTTATCAATTCCACACGGCTACATAAATTAAAATTAATGTTGAGTTAACCATTTTCAGTTTACTTCAAAAACTTATGGCTGACATACTTAATACCTTTCTGTCAGAAAATAACAGCTGTAACATTAGCTTATTCTTCATATTGATTTCAGAGAAACCATTATAACTAAAAAATATTAGTTACAAGAAAAGGTTGATACCGATCAAAGAAGGAAACAATTTCATAACCAAGATTCTAAAATAATAAATCTCGAATGCTTCCGTAATCTTGTAATGCTAACATAGGCATTATAATTATTTACGTAGGCTGTTGAATCTTGTCATAATTTTTGCAACACCTTTTTTTTTGTT
This sequence comes from Himalopsyche kuldschensis, assembly GCA_028554975.1. Taxonomy (NCBI): domain Eukaryota; kingdom Metazoa; phylum Arthropoda; class Insecta; order Trichoptera; family Rhyacophilidae; genus Himalopsyche; species Himalopsyche kuldschensis. Next base: position 9,753,253 of record JAHFWI010000005.1, read on the forward strand.
TTGACAGTCTTATTTATGCACATGTTTACATCACTTGAATGAAAATATTTTGTCCATTTTTAGAATATTCAACACATTTTGTTTTACATTTCACAAATACATATTTTATTATGCAAATCATCTTCCGCCATTTGTGCATACAGATATAGGAGTATTTGATGTTGAATTAATCATTTTTTCACCTTCATAAAGGCTTTTTATTGTAAATCTATGCACATCTTGTTCATTATTTGTATTAAATTTGCTATACATAAGTACCTCATTCAAATAATTCTTGATTCGTAATGGCTAACCTAATTTCATATTATGTTATTAAATATATTTTGTATCTTTGAAACATGAATCACAAACAATTGAGTTTTTCAGTGATTTATTTGACACATTTATTCTTACATGCTTTCAAAAATCTTCGAATGTTTTATTATCATACACTCAACAACTTAAAAATAATAAGACATGTAGTGTTTCAAGTAACAATAACTTTCATCTTGACTACCAGCAATACCGATACACTTTACTTTTGTAATATTTGAAAATGATGTATTCTATTGTCCAATCGGTTGAATCTTTTGTATCTCAAACAGCTGAAATATATATTCAATGCCAAACCGCCAATAGCGCATTATCTTTTCACTTCCATTATTTTTGTCATACCTTTTCAAATCCATGCCTTTTGAATCAACCTGGAATCAACAGTTTGTTTGCGAGCACATGGCCTAGCGATGTTGCCGCGATTTATACCTTCTTTCTTTCACTTGCGTTGATAATACCGAAAAGCCTCTCACTCGTCGGTAGTACGATTAAAGCACCGTTGCACTGTGCATATAGCGTTCTCCCTCTGTTACATTAAAAGGCTCCTTTCTATCGCAGCATCACACTGCCAGATCAAGTATTGCTTGTTTCCTCTCGTAAATATGCGTGTCCCGTTCCGACACTGGCTTTGCACTACTGTCACGGTGTTTGTAAACACGAGTCGAAATGCAAGTTCCCTGTCTTGATTTATTTACGAGTCCGTAAAAACAAAATTTTACACTGCTATAACACATATTACGAAAATGAATACCTTTCTTAATAAATTTGATATCGCCCTTTAGTATTTACAGTATTAAATTTCATTACGTTTTGCTTAAAAATCTGATGTTCTGAATCTGTTTTTTAAACAGTTATATGCACATAAATAGTACCGTAAAACGGGGTCAACAGAGACACTTTTTACCCTTCAGGACTATGTATCTTCATACCTGCGCCACATAATTCAAATATAAATGGCTTGAAACTTCTATGGTCTTACTACACATTCATGACAATATTTTTCAAATATTCACTATCATTATTAGGACACAGTCAATTTTGTTCGATGTCTCTATTCACATTGAATCGGGGTGAATAGAGACGAGAGAGGGTAAATCGAGACATGGCAGGCGAATAGAGACAAAAATACAGATTTTTATGATTGGAGTATATGAACCTCTATTCTATACGAGTCTCTTTATTCATTCCGTCTTAAGGTACTTAATAACAAAAAAAAATGATTGATTTTAATTTTCGACTAATAAAAGATAAGTTTTTAAGGGGTCAAAAAGTAAGGATTCACAGGCAACGAACTTAAACACGCTTGTTTCAATTTTGGCCAGTCATTTAGTTGGTTTGGTTTTGTCATTCGAGAGATAGTATTATAGCCATTGTAAAGAATTATATATAAATAGTAAAAAATACGTTGGATACTTGGTAAAGTTGTCCTTAAGTTCTATCCTTGTTTTTGTCTCTATTCGCCTGCCAGTCTCTATTCACTCCGTTTTACTTGTACTTATTTAGACTCAAAACAAATCGTTGTTATAATATTTTATAATTTTAAGATTGTTCCGGTCTTTTATTACATCTAAATTCTGTCTGTTTTACTTATTTCTTGCATATTTAATAATACTGGCAGGGGCAAAAATAACGGTAACACTGATACACTATCGATAGTTTTTCAATAGGAAATGATGGCCCATTAGAATTGAATTTAGTTGTGGTGACATTTACTGAACTTGTTCTTCTTTGAAAAAAGAATATAACAACCTAATAATCGTTTATTAATCGACCAATCTCTTTTAAACTGTCGTTGATTCAATGACATTTAAAATTTTGTGGCAGACTCATTATTTCTGTTGTACAAAAAAAACTGCTACTTTATTCACTCAGTTTTTACTGTCTTGGTGAAAAGACATATATTTAAATAAATAAAACAATTTTTTAGTACTTCAGCATACAATCTAAAATAACCAGTTATACAGTATAATACGTAGAAGTAGTCTCAAAAATTGTGTTTTATTTATTTCACTGCTATATTATCTAGCCAGTGTTGGTTCGGGATGGGATGCAATGGTGCACTGATCCCCTATTATTACACAACCAATAATCATAATCAAAATAAATATAAAATTTTACTCATTTAAAATGAGAGAATACATACAAATATTGAAGGCAGTGATAATTCACAAATAATAATATGTTATTGTTTATTGTCATTATTAATAATTGTCATTTATTTACAATTCAAGCACTTGCTATTATTAAATATCAATTCACTTACTATCATTAATGTAATATAATAATAAAGGCTTAAAATCAATCAACTCATTAACGAGACGTCGGATAGGACCCTAGATTTATTTTTAAATATTCTTATGTTATCATCTGGTCATTAATATTTTCAAAATCCCCGTAATTATAACAAACCCACTTAAATCATGGAAACTTGTATTCATTCAAATTTCGCTAATTTACATTTTAATAACCTTTTAACTTAGTGACCTACTTATATTTTTGTATATAAACGATACAAACTGTTTACTACGCGTCAGTTCAAGTACATCCGTGCACTTGGAATGCCTGAAGATGCCGAAAGGCGAAACCCGGGTCGTTAGCGACAAAACTCATGGAAAAGTACAAAATTCTAATTCAAAAAATTCTAATAATATGTTTGTTAAAGTAAGGCGATGACGCGCAGCGGGTGCATTTGATTTGTGGTTTCAAACAAAGCTGAAACATTTCGTCAGTATTTTGCCATGCCACACGCAAAAAAATCAAGATAATTTTGTTTACCGGAAAAGATTGACTGGCTTGTTAAATATATACAGACTTATACAATCAACCCTCCTACAGCACCGAGATAGGGATTATGACTTACTTTATCAAAAGTAAAGGGACATACAGCTACTGATAATTATTCATTGAATGCACACATTTTTGTAGAGTATTACATATTTAAATAAACCTATAATTTTTCTGAAGACTGCATGCAGTACACGCTTTCAAAAAACTTTTAGTGAGGGTTTAGTTCTTCAGAACGCAGTTCTTTCACATGAGGACGATGTATTTCTGGCATACACAGCCTTTTTTGTACTCCCTAATTGTGTTGTCACCGCATTCTGTGACATGTAGCAATGGTGGCATTACTTGCAATCGGTAATACGAAAGCTTGAACAAGGTATAATCAGAAGAGTCGTCTTCACGTTGTCACAGTTGTGATGATAAACAGTGAACTCTTGAAGATACCAGCGATTTAACGCCAAGATCGCTTATCTGGGGCGAAATATTGATCCGACGACAAACAATGGCGACAATTTACTTAACAGCGCATTCGTTTTGCATTTTGCAGTCTACTTACTTGCTTTAAGAGTTTTATTAGAAAGTGGTTTGACATTATCGAAAATAAACGAAGTAACAATGTGCCTACAGGAAAACAGACATTTTAATTATGTCGTTATTTCTTTACATTGTTAATGGCATCAGCCGCATATATAAATAAATATTTCATCTTGATCTTGACGTTTCAATTCTATAAATAATTATTCATTTGAATTAGTCACAAACGGAATAATCTTGACTTTCAATAATGTGTATTAAAAAAATATTTGTTAGAATATATTTTACTTACATCGAATGCATGCTTAAAAATATTGCTTGATGCCTTATAACCAGGGCTGTGGTGTCGAAGCTTTTTGGCCGGAGTCGGAGTCGTCGCGGCGTTTTGGAGTTGAACTCGAAGTCGGAAACTTTTTATTATTGCATTTAATATGTCAAATTTGGTTTTTGGCCGCATTCATAGGGTCGGTATTTCATTGAATACACATAAGTTAGGAAAATAAGGCAAAAAAAGTCACGATATTAACCTTTTTTAGTCGTGGTTTTGGTAAATGCTGGAGTCGGAGTCGGACTTTTTTTACCGACTCCACAGCCCTGTTTATAACAGTGATGCACAACCTGTGGCCTGCAGTGACAATTTTGTTACGAACGATGGAAGAATAATCTAAAACAATAAAATTCTCAACTTCATATGGGTACACTAAAAATATCTATAGTTTAAATCAGCTTTACCCATGCGGACCTTGAAGTTTCTGAGAATTGATGACCTGGCCCTTCTGCCAAAAATGTTGTGCATTAAAAGAATCGCAATATAATTCTCAAATAAAATACCAAACAATTCAAAGCATAGGAATTAAGAAAGCCGAAACAAAAGCACTAAAATGGAACAATGGAATAAACCATTTGTTACCTTATTTAATAAATTGTTTTATTGACGATTTCGACTGAAGGTGCTTCATGTTAAATTTGCATCAAAATGGAATTTTGTACTTTTCCATGGGCTATGTCGCTAACGATCCGGGTGTCGCTTTTCGGCATCTTCAAGCATTTCAAGTCCACGAATAAAGTGAGTTGTGAGAAATACTGTAATATGTCGAAAGATGCGAAACCCGGTTCGTTGGGGACATATCTTACGGAAAAGTACAATAAACCATTCAATTATTTATTGTAATATTGTGGCAATATTTTTAATGTACTGCCCAAACACGTATTTTGCTGATTGAGTTGGTAATTTACTTGGTAGAACTCCATTATAATACGGTGAATAAAATAACAATGTATTTTAATTCTACAGAAATTATTATTTTATTATATATTTGTTCAAAGCTATTTCGGCATACGTCATCGTCAGAACTATGTTTTAATGTTTTTGTCACATTTAATAACTATATGAAACTAGGATGGTGGAAGAGAGAAGAAGATGTATTGGCTACCCTGTCTACAACTGTATATAAGGATGAATATATGCAGGCTTAAAACATGTTATTTTATTCACCGTATCACGTATTTTGCTTTAATAATCAATTTTCTTAATACTAAAGACAAGCATGGGTACTTTGTTGTTTTATGCCAGGCAGCAAAACTTGAAATGAATGTCGCTGCAACATCAATGCACACATGGGGCGGGGGGCGTCACTTGACGATTTTTGAAATAAAAACAAAGAATTCATCTCTCGCCATCAGTTGCGAAAGAATAGCTAAAGCATGTATAACTTTGGAAGTGCGTGACGAGGAAAGTGCAGTGACATTTCTACATTCGTGCATACTCGGAGATCAGTGCTCATTTTTTACACTTACTATAATTTAATAAACCCCAATACACTTGCAAACACCCAGCAAGTAGAGAGAAAGTGGGGATCAGCCAAGTGGGGCAATAAGAAGCGTAGAGGGACACAGACATTTGCTACAAACGTATGTATACGAATTTATGTGGAAGACGAGGTTGGTCATCCGGGATGCATTTAGTGTAATCAAAGATATTGCTGAATTTTGGCAGTTTATCGAGCGTAAAAATCTCGATGATTGAGAAGCGCTAAGGCATAAGATTCAATAATCTGGAATACATTAAAAAATACACACATACAAGTATTCGGCCATTAATTTGATGATTTATGTGTCATTTCATATGGATGGCGTAGGTTAAGGCAACCCTTAGGTTTAGTGATATTTTTTCGTGTTTAGCTGCCTGGCATAAAACAACGAAGTACCCAAGCATGATTTTCAATATAATTGAACTATATTATCATCTATCTTTTTAGCAATAAAAGTAGTATGCTTTAATCACATAATTTCGGTTACTTACAATATTCAGCTTGTGTATTCTACAAATATAAAGAGCATTTTCCGATAGACTTATTATCAAAGATCCTATGCACCGCTGCATACTAATTTGCGCAGAACTGTGTCAAAGATTTCTATTTTGCACCAAACGGGTTCTTTTGAAGTACCAGCTTAGTTTTAAGTTCGAGAAACAGCTCATCGCCACAAGTTCATAGTATATTTTCGTGACCTGCAGTTTATAACTGTCTCTTTTGCGCGGTAAAGGGCGAAATTGACTTTTTAAAAATAATATTATCAGGTAATATTTGTTACTCTTTACAAAACTAAAACGAATGTCAATTTTTAAATATGGAACGTATTGCGTTCGAATGAATCTTCGTTTTGCAAATGGCTTCTTGTTATGTACACGTTTAATGTAGATGAAGGGGTTTCAAACAGGGCTGTGGAGTCGGAGCTTTTTGGATGGAGTCGGAGTCGTCGTGGCGATTTGGCCGGAGTCGTACTCGGAGTCGGAAATTTTGAAAAGTTTGAACTTTTTATTTTTGCATTTAATATGTCAAATTTGGCTTTTGGCCGCATTGATAGGGTTGATATTTAATTGAAAACACATAAATAGGAAAATTAGGGGAAAAAAGTGACGATATTAACCCTTTTTAGTCGGAGTCGGAGTAGTGTTTTTGGTCAATGTCGGAGTCGGAATCGTGGTTTTGGTAAATGCTGGAGTCGGAGTCGGACTTTTTTTATACCGACTCCACAGCCCTGGAATAATCATTAACAAAGTAAAAACCAAATTAAGTGCATTCATGAAAAAAAAAAATCTTATTGTCTGGAATCCATAATAAGACGTGGAAAAGTCAAGGAAAGTAAGAGTCAAACGAAAAAAAATCTGCAAAAAGTATACAAAAAGTGAAATATAATAAGCTAGAATTAGGTTAATGCGAAACGGATAACAAAGGTGATGTAGGTAAAATAATTTGCTCATTTAAGAAATTAGAGTTAGGTAAGAATTTATGTCTATTAATTTCTAAAATCTCTTGTTTATCAAGTTTTAAAGATGTATTGTTAACATGCAGGATTTTAAAGTTTTTAGAGATATCATCAGATATCATTTATATTAAGTTTAAAAACCCTAGATGCCCTGTATCTTAAATATGTAATGTAAAAATCCTTGTGTTAAATATCCAGCACTTTGTGGTAGATAAATTATGTAAGTCAAGTGAACAAGATTCCGAACAATGTGTTTTAATTATTGCCTTATATCCGGGCCAATTTTGGCCGTCCTTGGCAACGTTGGAGCATTGTAATGTTTAGATGTTTAAATGCCAAATCACGAATGTCAAATATTGCTGTTTTAGCGTAAAACTTGTTCTGTGATCATAATTATATGTGCACCCGGTTACAGTCGAGGAGAATTAGTGTTTAAAACAATAAACCGATTTACAAAAATAAATGTTGTCGAACTTGAATTCAATGATTATTTGTGGCCGACAAAACATCTTTGTAAAGACAATTATTAATAATAGGTTTGAGTTTAGCTTAGCAACAACTACATATATATTGTACAGAAGGATTTTATTAATTATGTAGTTAACTATTTCGACAACACGCTATCGTCAGTAGTAGAGACTCCAATTACTCGACATCTCAACTACTCGAGTATCGAGTAGTAAAATTTCAAAATACTCGTGTACTCGAGTATACTCGAGTAATTACAGATGTACCAAAATATATATTTTTAATTCAAATTTGTGTATATTTATAAATGACAAATAACTAAAGAAACTAATTGAATATTAATAATAAATTTATGCAACATATATTTCAACAATAATAGAGAATTAAACGACTCAAATTTTGAATTGGATTGATGTTTTTTTCTATAATTCTCGCAATAGAAAAAACTTTTGACGATTATTATAAAACGAGTAAAATCGAGTAATTTTCAAAATACTCGAGTATCGACTACTTGGAAAATGGACGAGTATACTCGAGTATCGAGTAATCGATACTGGAATTGGAGTCTCTAGTCAGTAGTATGCTATCATGCGACTGTTTTTCGAAAAGCAAAAACATTTCAATTGAACTTGTTCTTCTCAGATTATAAAATATTTTGGATGCGAGACACTTACCGGCTCCGTGGTGCGGTGGTCAACCTCTTTGGCTTTGGTTCTAGTCCAGTGGTTCTCACGGAAAATTGTCCTGTGGCCGCATCATAAGAGATCCTACGGAAATCTCTGGTGGCCGCACGAAATTGTTGTATTGGCTTTGTTGTGTTTGAGATATGTCATATGGACAAAACATGTATTTCAATTTACTATTGGTATTTATTCCACACGAAAAATTAAATTTTCATAGTCTTTGTTGACAAATTAACTTGTAAAATCACATTTTTTTTAAAATATCAATATTTTCTATGAAGCTGGTGGTAGCCGCAACCAAATCCTCTGGAACCATCTGGAACCTGGTTTTGTTCAGTGGATTTATCGATCCTGTTCGAAGGCATCTGCTAAAAAATCTTATAAGCTACCCACTAGTCCTGTCCTAGTTTTCGTATCCTTTTAATCCCTACTCTCTTCGAAATAGACAGGTTGAGCAACCGAGTAAAAATCAGTTCTCGTGGAAATAAAAACATGTGCTGAAATTAACTCCGTCAGGAGTCCATATGATCCTTGGGAGCGGACATAAACACTATTCCGACGACGACTAAAAACAGTTGAACTGTGAGGTTTTTACATTAAAGATTAGCAAACCAATCCGCCATTTCGCCAGTTTTCATATTATACATCAGGGGTGGCCAAAGCATCGATCGCGTAGCGATTCCTAGTCGATCGCCTATCTGATCTGTGCAAATCTTTGGTGCCCGTCCCAAGAACCGTGCGAGACAAGTCGTGTGACCGGGACAGCAAGCTAAAATCTCGAAGATAGCCGTTTATCGACGAAAATCTCTTTCTTAAACCCGTGTCAAACTAGGGTTGGCAATAAGATTAATATAGGTTTTATATTTCTACTTTTAATGTTGGTCGATCGCCGACAATAATTTCAAACGAAAGTCGATCACGGGCAAAAAAGTCTGGCCACCCCTGTTATACATGTTACACCTGAACCCTTTTTTGTGCGGTTGATGCGTTCCTCGGAATATCGCACAAAAAAAGCTATGACTTAATATGGAAAAATAAGATGTACAAGGACGCACGTGTCAAGGCCACATTGCAATAAACAGGTAAAACACTGGATTTTGCACGTTCAGTATGTAAACAACGTAATTACAGATGTACGTTTATATGGTGCCAAAAATATATTATAAAAAAAACACAAGCATATCTTTAAATTCGCACAAAAAGAGGTTTGAGAAGACACTCAAAACCTTTTTTGTGCGATTTCAAAGTTATGCGGTTTTTTTTAATGCAATAGACTTGTTTAGTACAACGTGACCTTGGCACGTGCATATTCCCATATTGTATGCGTAGTTTTTTATGCCTTATTGTTTTCCTATTTTTTATAAACTTTTTTTGTGCGGTTTTGGGTATATTTTATATAGCATTTTCAAAGATATGCAGTTTTTTAAATCCATGGAACGCATCTTCACTTTTTCTATTAAAATCATAGCTTTTTTTGTGCGATTTACCGCGGAACTCATCTACCGCACAAAAAGAGGTTTGAGTGTATATGCATTAATAAAAAGTTCAAATTTCTTTTCAAAAGATGTTCATCAAAAAATTCCTGATAAAATGAATACATTTTTATTTTACACTAGCTGTACCCTGCGCGCGTTGCTACGCCAGCAATTGTAGGGGGGATTGGGGGGGGGAGGGGTGTACGCCAGAAAGTTTCGCGGAAGTGTACTCGAGAAATTTATAAAAAATCGATATCATTTTTTGGGGGGAGGGGGGTTTGGGAGGCGTATGGAGGGGTATGCCAGAAACCTTCGAAGGAGTGAACTCGAAAAATTCGTAAAGCTTAAAAAAAAATTGGGGGTGGTGGTTGGGGGGTGGTTGGGGGGTGGTTGGGGGGAAGGGTTGGCAAGCCAGAAACCATTGCGGGAGTGTACTCAATAAAATTGTAAAGTTTCACATCGATCGGTCGAGCGGTTTAGTAGTCCATAGCGGACATACATACAGACATGCATTTATATATATATATAGATATAGATAGATTTAGCTTGCATGATGAGTCGTTAAATATCTTATCAATTTTCTATAAAGAATGAATTTATTAACTGTCAACTTTATTGGCATAAAACAGGAAGATAAAAAATCTTAATTATTGCATGACCTATAGTTATACAATTTTGTTCTTAGTGTGCGGTATGGTTTCTAATGGCGTTATACTTCTTTGCACCTGGTGAATATATTATATGAAATTCTCTCGCCATTTCATGTCCTGGTTAGCTGGTCAATCACTATGCGACTTGATTTTTTCGCATTGCGACCTTGAACGTATCTCTTTATAATGGTCGTGTAATAATAACACAAATTTCATTGCCGCGGGTTATGTAATTGTTAGATTTTATAAATGGCGTGTCGACTAAATAATTAACTTGCATGGTAGTCGATTTTTTTCGACTGATGATGAATCGTCACGTGGTCTATAGTTTTTCTCATGTAATGCGGCGCATTTTTGAACCAAATGTTTCCATGGCCCTTTAAGCGTGACGGTTTTCAACCAGCGATGTTTCAATGAAAATTCTATGTATGTAAATTACGCGGAACAACATGTTACACTTCCCTGTTGAATGGATTTATAAAAAAATACAGTGCTGCCACATAAAGAAATAATAGAAATAAAAATATAATTCATGTTTTATATTTCATTGTTATTCCAAGCCCTACATATGTTTTGTCTCTTCGCACTTGCTGTTATTCAGCCTCTCACTCTTACTCATTATGTCAATCAAACAAACTTCATGATAATATAGTGCCAGCCCTTGTGACATCGATTAACTTGATTTGAAATAAATTAAAACATAGTGACATAACATTAGGTTTCGATAAAAGTATAATCTTTATTCATAAATAAATTCTGTAAAGTGGCATTTGCGTGCCATTTGCATGGACACATTGGCGTTTGAAAGGTTAGTGATACAATTATTATTTTCTTTACTAGAAATGATTTTCTTTCGCTTAGTGAGTAAAAAACAAATTAATTCAGTTAATTCTTAAAAGCCGGTAAGATTTGTCCAATAAACAATATTAAATTCATGAATAATAATGCATTAATAAACTATTTTGAGATAATTGTAAAAAAATATGTACACCAGGACAAAATAGTAGCAAATAATCTCTTCTGCTATCTATTTATTGCTTTATTTCTACGGTGTCTTTATAACGAACAATTTAATTGTACAAGGAAGAAAGTGCAGAGTGGCCAAGAAAATAAGTACAGTGCCCGAGACTTTAGTTTCAATAAATAGTTCCAGTCGGCAGATTTATCCGCGAATATTAGAAAGTGCTGTAGGCAGTCCGACGTTCATTTGCAATACAGGAACTGCAGGGGTCTGCAACATTCAGATCGGCGTAAATGAAACATTTTTTTTTTTGTCGATTATTTATTAGCTTTAATTTTTTTGTCGTTCGAAAGCGTTCAATAAAAAATTGAGTTGAAACTCCTTGCTAAAGAATGGCACTAATTTACAAACCAATAAATTTATATAGATATTTTAATAAAAAAAAAGAAACAAGTCCATTTTTGAAAATGTCAGGACCGGTTTCGCTTATGCAGTGCATTGATTAGTCGAACAAGCCAACAGTGCCTTTATACAAAATGTTTGGAGCTTTTTATAAGGAAGTTTTGAAATGTAATTAAATAATTTTCGTCTCGGGCAATCACTTCAAATTAAATTGTAGCTACATTTTACGGCATTAAATAAAAACATTGATCAAATGTTTCGCCTCTTTAAAATTATCGTTAGGTTGCTTAAGTGATGACTTTACGAAGGTAAACTTGCGATAGTAAGTCTGAAGATGTTGCTGAAAGAAGCGAACAAAATTGACACCATTTGAAACGTGTCATGTTTTGATTTTATATCAAAATTAATTTCCACATAGCTACCGCTAAATCCATCGATTTTTTTTCCATACTCGCTCCATATTCAGATTATATGTCCTCCACATGGTGTATTCTCTGTCACCCGCCAACCTCCTCGCATCCTCCCAGGTCGTTCAGTAGCTCCGATAAGTAAACCCTATTGACGGTCATCAGCGGCCTTCCGGGACGTCGGAATCCATCCAGTTGTTAGGAGAGACAGGAAGGAGTCAGTCTCCCCTAGAGCACCCGCAGGAAATGTCCAAACCATGTCCATTGTTGCCTTTATATTTAAGACGTAATAAAGGGCTGGTTTGTCCGTTCTCTTAGATCCGTGTTCTTGACAAAGTCAAAGATTCCTAATATTCACCGCAAGCATCTGTTTCTGATGCACAGTATACGGTTACTCTGTGCTTTTGTAATGTGCCATGACTCGCAACGGTAAAGCAGCACAGTCAGTATGCATTCGTCGAATAAGAGGCACAGAGTAAAACCGTGAGCCCCAGACGTTCCGCATTGAATTGAAGGTTGCTCCAGCTATCCCTAATCGGATCGCGAGCTCTTTACGCTCGTAAAGATCAAATAGCGTCAGTGAACCTTATTTATTTATGTAATGTGCCATGAATCGCAACCATGCCAGGTATATTATTCCTTTTTTATTTTGGACGTAATGAGTGACTGGTTTGAAATTATTGTAGCTAAATGTTTTGGATAAATTGTCCTTTAAATCATTGAGATAACTTGTTGTCAATTTCTGTTAAGTATTATACCAGTCATGAAAAGTGCACACAATTAATGTATTCGAGTATTTCTAGCTCACCCTGCAGCCATCGGCAAAACTCGGCGGTGAAAAGTAGAAAAAAAACCTTAATCATATGTTAGTGCAATTATCAATCAACTTGACTTCACTCCGTCAATTAGCAGAGATTTTAATGATCGATTATTGAAATAACTACTACATTGACTAATCTTGGTTATTTGATTTAACAATTAGGTGCTGGAATCATTTTTTGTACTGAACGGTTGAGCAACACTATGTGGCGGATTGATAATCTGTTTTTTTTTTAGAAGTGCTCGATTTCACTTTTGATTTCAAAACGTTCACATGAATGAAGAGTGAATGGAAAATTGGATACGACAGTGCTTGAGCATACGTTTATGACAACTGCTCGATTTGTGTAACTCCACTAAGGTATTGACTCTGATTCTTTGTCTCATCGCGGTTATATAATTGTAAATGTGTGCAATTCGAACAAAAATTGTGTTTTTTTGTTTTTAAATTTCGACCTTTTAGAGACTCACACTTTTTTCCATCTTTTCAGGACGGCCAAAAAACCATCGTCTGAATGGTTAAAACCACTTCAGTACCGTGGAGCCACTGGTTGCCGCCGCGTACCGACCTCGCGAATACCGTCACAAATATATAAAAAATCTTCCTGTAAGAATTCTAATGATATTTTTCTTTTCATAGCTAGTGACATCTATACCCTGTATCTAGAAAAAATGGTCCATCTGTCAAACTTGTTGAAAAAAGGATTGTTTGGCGGTAGATGTGATCAAGGCGACCACTTTGCTCGGTACTGAAGCGGTTAAATAAGCGAAACACGTGTCACACTTTGTAAAATGTTTCTTAGATTTCAATTATAAAAAAATTTAAGCATTTTCTTCATGAAACCTTCATTGCGACCGCATACTGTCATTGAGTTATTCATTTTTATGATCATTATGTTTATTAGATGGGCCTGGGATAAAAAAAAACGTTTACGGTGTTCAGTTTTATTACTCGCATTGTTACAGCTGCCATATCTTTTAATTCAATTGTGATGTTCCTCTGGATGCCTTCTTTCTCGGCAATATAATAATTAAAACGTGTTTCGAAACGTTATATTTGACGGATGTATGACTCACGATCGTGGTCGATCACGACCTCGCCGTGTCGCCAGGAGCGAAACTGTGCCACCAAGCCACTTTGATTATTTAATAATATTTTACCGACCGTACTTCCTTATCCGACAGACATGCCAAAATCTAAATCATAATTAAATGTAAAACTAAGATTCATTTAGTTTTTATAATTTCAAAAAAATATTATAAAACGTAACTCTGACGAGGTGTTCTCGAGTGCGAAAGACCGAATCAACAAATGCGCGGCATGGCAATAGAATACCAATTTTATGTGTCATATTTAAATAGCTGTTTTTAAATATAGTCGTCCTTAATGGTATTTATTTTTCTGTCGAGCCCGTGGTTCTTTGCTGACCTCACGGGCTCGATTTCCAGAAACGCAGATCGTTTTTCAGTCGATGTATCGATTATCTTCGAAGGCATGAAATCGTTGTTTAAAAAATCCATCCTGGTTCTAGTTCTATCCATTATATCCCTACTCTCATCGAAATTAAGATTGGTTGAGTGACTGATTAACAAGTTTTTACACAATTTTTCACACACAAACGTTGTTATTGATTGCCAGTTGACAATGCTCGCGGTGTGGACCTACGATATGTGTTTTATTTATGTAAACAATTTTGTTCTTTTTAAAATAACACTTGAGACGACCTCGATCTCAGCTCTCTCGTTAAATGGGAGAGGGCCTCCGATCTGTCACTCGGGAAGAGGTAATTAGGATTCGGAGGACGAGAAATTCGGTTATTTCAAGGACAAGTTGCAAGTTATTCTGAATTTAGTTTAAAATTTCAAATAACGATTCAATACCTTCAATATAGAGTTCGATTAGACTGAATTTACTTCCTGATATCGACTTAAACTCATAGACTGAGGTGATAAATAGATCGTTAGAGAGTGCTGATGTCCTAAAATACGATCCGGTATCACACTGTATTTTTAATTCAGGTAATCTTGAACTTTTCGGTGAATTCACTTTTTGCACACGGACTTTTTTAGTAAATATCTACCTTGTAAAAAAAGAGTTTATGTTTAACGTAGTCACCGAAAGAAACTTACTAACACGATGTTATACAATACAATACTTAAATGCAGGGCTGTGGAGTCGGTAAAAAAAAGTTCGACTCCCACTCCGACTACAGCGTTTACCAAAGCCTCGACTCCGACTAAAAAGTTTAATATCGTGACTTTTTTTGCCTTATTTTCCTTATTTATGTGTATTCAATTAAATAGTAACCCTGCCAATCCGGCCAATAGCCTAATTTTACATATTATATGCAAAAATAAAAAGTTTAAACTTTTCAAAATTTGTGACTCCGAATAAGACTCCGGCCAAATCGCTGCGACGTCTCCGACTCCGGCCAAAAAGCCCCGACTCCACGATTCCGACTCCGACTCCACAGCCCTGCTTAAATGTGATGTATTATTTGGCAATAACTTTTTAAAGGATTTTAAGTATACACTTCATCGAGATCAGATTATTCTACGACCTATATTCGTAAAAATATTGGGTCCTATATTTGTGTAACATTTATGAAAATTTCAAAGATATTCTTGAATCTAACCATTTTCGATGTCTCACTTCATTTCAATCACCTTCGTCTGTTCTTTCATTCCAATATTAGGTATGTTTGTGGTATCGTTAAAAATACAAAATGTCAGCTTTCAAAGAAAGTCGATTTCATTATTGTTTCGTGTTCTTCATATTAGCCATTCCGCTTGTGAAGCCCTATTTTCACAGCAGTAAATAACTCCTATTAACATCTACGAAACATATTCCAGTCGCATTCCTGATTTCTTTTTATTAACTTTTTTCAAATCCATTTTTAGATCATTCACTTCAACCTAACTGCTTCCTTCTGAGTCCAACAAGAGTCTTTTAATAATTTTAAACACATTTCTTTTTATCTTTGATGTTGTATCGCTTGAGGTAAGAATAACTATCTCAACACCACCCCGCTCGTTTTTAAATGATTGTTAAATTAATACGTTCAGTCAATCCTCATATACTGCTGTTCCAAGGAAGAAGGCAGTCTCTATAATAATTATTTTTGAAAGGATAGTGCTTTCTTTTATATCAGTATAATACAGGGCTGTGAAGTCGGTCAAAAAAAGTCCGACTCCAGCAGTTACCAAAACCACGACTCACGACTAACAAAAAGGTTAATATCGTCACTTTTTTCTCCTAATTTTCCTATTTATGTGTATTCAATGAAATATCGACCCTATCAATGCGGCCAAAAGCCAAATTTGACATATTAAATACAAAAATAAAAAGTTCAAACTTTTCAAAATTTCCGACTCCGAGTACGACTCCGGCCAGAACGCCGCGACGACTCCTACGCCGGCCTAAAAGCTCCCACTCCACGACCCGTATTATAACTAAAATACACTTGACAATCAAGACACTTGAAATCAATCAATTCAATAGTAATAGGTCGGATAAGACCCTAGTTTTATTTATCGGTATTCCTATGTTATTATCTGGTAATTAGTATTTGCGATACTACATTCAAAAATCCCGATTATTATAAACAAACCCACTTCATTCATTGAAACTCATTTACATTAGATTTTCGTTAATTCTTATAGATTACGTTTATAGCAATTTAACTTAATGATCTACTTTTATTTTTGTATATAAACGATACAAACGTCAGTTTAAGTACATCCGTGCACTTGAAATGCATGATAATGCCGAAGGGCAAAACCCAGGTCGTTTACGATAATTCTCATGGAAAAGTAATTCAAAAATTCAAACGATTCAAATTTGATGTTGAAATTCCATCAAGCACCTTCAGTCGCATTATTAATTACAGATAAATTAACTCATTCAGTGTCGCAATTTGGTAATAAACGTTTCCGCTTACTCCTTTATCTGTAAATATTTTTTTAGAATAAAAGTAAAAAATAATCCGTTTTTAAAAAAATGCCGTGTTATTACGCAACCGTGCAAAAATACTTTATTTTAAGGTTCACTTCGTCCGTATCTATCAGGGTTGTGAAGTTGTTGAAAAAAAACATGACTCCGACTTCGACTATAAAAAGTCTTAATTTCATCACGTTTTTTCCCCTAACTTTCCTGTTTATGTATATTCAATTAAACATCAACCAACCAATCCGGCCAAAAGCCAAATTTTACATATATGCAAAAATAAAAACTCCGGCCAAAACGCCGCGACTTTCTTAAACCTTAAAATAGGATCGGTGATCTTACTTTAATAATTTCAGATCGATGTAGAACAGTGATTCCTAAATAAAAGCAAGCTGCGTTCGCCAAACTTTATTGTAAGGTTCACTCCGAAAAGATTTCACTTCGACGGAATATTCGATGATAAACACAGCTCGAGCCTGAGCTCCCCCATCCGTGAAGCCAGAGGCTCTATTATTGCACATTTAAGCAGCGAACGAACGCTGTTTGGAAATACATAGCGGCAATTCCGCGCCATAAATTGTAACGGAACTAAAATAGTAGCTATATAAATTTAAAAGTTTTCTTTGCTGCCTGTTTTTGGGGCTGTTTTTATTTTGTCAGCGATTAAAAGACGCTCGAGATATATTGCCTGCAGGAGGTTCTTTGAAAACAAGATTTAAATGTTTTTATGTATTGTTTAGAAAAGTCTTATTTTTATTCACAGTCCATTTACAACAGTGGCGGATTCATAATTGTCACAGGAAGTGGCTATTCAATTTTCAAATAGACATGATACATATGTTTGAACGAAAATATGAGGGTTTCTATTACATGGAGATTGGCAGAAAGTTCAAACACGTGCAGTTATGTTGTTGTTTTCCAGGTCAAAATAATAGAATTGTATCGATAGTCGTCGGTACACTGTGACTGATGTGACGGATACCTACTATTAGAGGTCTGCACGGGTCGAAATTTTTAAATTTCACCAATCCTGAGCCCGAAAACCTCCGACCTGGCCCCGCCCGAGCCCGAGGCTCATTTCCAAAAATCTTACCTTTTCAACCTTGCCCGCAAACATTTTTTTTTTCAACAATTCTAATAATTTAAGAAAAATCAACTTAATAAATCGAATTGCGACCGATAAATAAACCATTTAAGAAATACTGAATTCGGGATCATATTATGAAATTTATTATGCGTATTGTACACACTCTTCAACAGCAGACATCATTAAAAAATAAAATAGTGACGACAGCAGTCATTAAATTACGAACAATGCGTGTCGTTCTATCGAATGGATGTGTTCATACGCGACGATAAGGTTTATAAATAACGAACAAGGCGTCGAAAAGATGCCTATAATACGAGTACGTGAAGTTTATTATAGTACAATTCAATTTAGATTTACGATAATGGTGAGCTCATTCGGAAATAAACCGATTTTTGTTATATTTTGTTGTGTGCCAGGGCCCAAGCCCGGCCCGGGCCCGAATCCAAACCCGAGCCCGTGCATACCTCTAATGCAGAGTTACAAAAATCTTTGTAGGTTTTGCTGCGATATCATCGCAAGAGGTCGCTTTTATCTTGCATTAACCCCTTGCACTATCAGATATACCTATAAACCCTTTGCAGTTCTAAATATATTATTTGTTTCCTTCCAGCCACTCCTCAATAGATGTGATTAGTTGGAATCACAGGGTTTGCGGTGATAAAATTAAATTCCGAAAAATATACCACATTATGACATGTTAAAAACTTTAACTAAGGCACATAAACCAAGAAATACGGTTTTTAAGTTAAAATAATTTACAATTAATAAAAATATATTATTCCAACCAAGTTGTACAATGTTGAGCGGGACTGGACATATGAAAGGCTTGTATCTATACGAAGTCGAGCTAGACTCGATATAAGAGTTCTAGAAGTTAAAGACACATTTTTTTTAAAACCATATCCGCTCCCAACTTGGATTATATGAACTCCTTGCGGAGTTTCTCTCAATATATTCAAAAGAGTCACTCAGTTGCTCAACCTCTCTTTTTCAAAGAGAGTAGGGATTGAAAGGATAAGAGAACCAGGGCAGAACTAGTGATTAGCTAATCCCTCTCGCTACGCGCCGCTTTGTGGGATCGGAAAGGTGGGAGCGGATTTTTAACAACACAAACACCCATTGCTACCATTCAAGATAATAACATTTATACCAATTCATTACTGAAACCAACCGCCCTTGCCGTCTATATACGATATTCCCAATTCTGACGTCCATATTGGGTCAACACAAATATGCCTTCATTGTAATTAATATTTATGCGCTCTGGTGTAATGGCTTTGATAGCGGGCATTAATTATCGATATTTGCTTAAGGCGACCCTGCCCAATCGAATGGACCACTGAATAAACAAAGTTTCAACCGGTTGTGATTAGAACTACAGTTCCGAAACATTGTATGATATCTGTTTAAGTTCTAAGATATCACTACTAAATATTTGAATATTGTTTTACTTAATGAGTGTTGTATTATAACTTCCATATAAGAAGCCTGTTTGCAAAATGACTTAGTGAATTTGTGAACAGAATTGAATACATATTACAATTTGACATTGATTCTAATTCTTAACTTATGAATGACAAAATTTAAAGGTGGAGTTTTGTGGCTAGACAAAAAGAAATATCAGTATTCATAGTTTTATTTTTACCATGTCCGCTCCTAACTTGGAGCATATGGACTCATCACGGAGTTTATCTCAACATATATTTTTCTACGAGAACTGCTTGTTACTCAGTTGCTCAAGCCCTCTTTTTTCAAAGAAAGTAGGGGATGGAAAAGAATACGAGGACTAGGACAGGACTAGTGAATGGCTAATCGCTGTCACTATGCGCCGCTTTTTGGGATCGAAAAGGTGGGAAGGGATTGGGATTTTCAACAACACAAACACCCATGCCTTTGAACAGATTTATCGACTGAAAAATCCGCTCGTACCGGGAATCGAACCCGGGCGGTCCGGCACGCAAGTCAAAGCCGTTGCCACTGCGCCACGGACCGGACAGTTTTTATACTTGACTATTTAACTCTTCTATAACATAAATATATTCTAGTTTCTAGTATTTGCCGTCCATAGTCCAGTGGTAAACGTCGTTGGCTTCTTTTGCAGTCGAAATTCTCCCATCCATTCCTTCCAATCCTTCCGATCCCCAAAAAACGGCACGCAGCGAGATATTAGAAAATCACTAGTCCTGTCCTTTTTCCTAATCTTTACTCTCCTCGAAAGAAAGGTTTAGCAAACAAGCAGTTCTTCTAGAGCAGTGGTCTCCAAACTCAATGAGGATGCGAGCTACTTTGAGAAATTAAAATTGTCTAGTGAGCTACTTTTTTATATTGTTTTATCGTCGTCTTTTATTGTACTATACATATTATTATTTATTACTTAAATAAAATTGGACTTCGAATGAAACGCGTACTTTAAATACTATTTTATAAACAAAACTAGCGAGTACCTGGCAAAGAAAGAAAGTGTTTATGTTTTAATTCTGTTTATTGAAGTGCTTTTGAATAAAACATATTTTTTCTGTCTGGTGCGTACACGAATAAATCAGAAGGTTTTCCAACGCGTGAGTAGGCCACTTGCAGCTGTCCATGTAAAAAGCATGGATTTTCCAAATATACCCTTCGCAAGCTACCGAAAATGCCACCACGAGCTACCGGTAGCTCGCGAGCGACCGCTTGGCGATCACTGTTCTAGAGTACAATATGTTGACATAAACTCCGTGAGGAGTTCACATGCTCCACGCTTGTAGCAGACATGGTGATATTTTTATAAATAATTGACGATTTCGACCAAAGTTTCTTGGTAGAATTAGAATCTTTTCAATTTTGTAACATACCATGAGTCTTGTCTAACTCTCAGGGAAAAGTTCGAAAATCAAACGATTCAAATAAACTTTCACATTTTCCCGCAAAATTGAGTTCGAAATTTGAACCACAACAAATAAAAAAGTTTCAATTTCCAATTCTAAATGATTTTGTTCCAAGGTTGCCAATCAATCAGTCTAAAGATTCACCCTTTTCAGTTTAGTATACCGTCTTCAATTCAACTTTAAGAAGATGGATTTAAAAAAATCAACATTACATACACGTCGGTTAGATTATTTCTCTTGCCATAAATTATGCAGCTTTGATCTTCTTTTCTTCGACATCTTGATTTACCTACCTTCATGACAAAGTGATAAAATGAGCAAAGCCGGTCTCTTAGGCAGTGGTAGTCAACTTTCTTCAAATTTGTCTTGATTATTCTGTCTGTCAATCTGCAACCAATGCTCCCTGTTAGCCGAATGGTTAATTGCGCGGAAAATTTAAATGCTGAGAATACCAATCCAACAATTGCGCGGCATCATCGCTATGTCATATTTGATATAAAAATACTTCAAAATAAGAAAAAAATCCCGAAATGAACCGAATACTCGGTCGATACGCGGGAGGTGTAGCAGGAATGGCTAGCTGACCACAAGTGGCTATATGCTCCAATTCAGAAGAGGAAAAGGATTTAGAAAATGGTCCCTGTGGTCTAGTGGCAAGAGCTTTGTCCTAGCAATCGGGGGTCGCGGGCTCAATCCCCGGCAAGGTCAGATTTTTTCATTTGAAATAAAGAGATCTTGGGCTGGGTGTATGATATTTATCGTTGATTTTGTGCACAACTGATACATTATTTACCATAGAGTTAATCTCGAATGACTTTCACAACTAAGAATATTTGGCGCATTGGCGTAAGCTGTAATTTGTGTTTTTTTTTTCTTAAAATTATTATTTAAAAAAATTTTTTTAATTAGTTTGTATCATAAATTTACGCTTCTCCGTGGTATGGATCTTTTGGATATTTGTTTATCGGGGCTTAAACTAGTGCGCGTCAGCTCAGGACGAGTGCGTGGCGGTTCTATAACTGCTGCGCGGCCGCGCACGTGCGCAGCTAAGAGGGAACATTGTCTACAAGTTATTTATTATTACTCACTTACATATTTCAAATATCAATGAAATCTACTTGAATCGACAAGTGTCAATCCTTCATTATATTTCGTTGACAATGTCAACGTGACATCTAAGATTTGGTAGTTTGTACTGATTTTCAACGACGACTACAACTTATTTATGGGGTATGTGATCGAGTTTTGTTCGTTAAGTCTTTGGACCGCGGGCTGCGTTTGGGTTACTCCTGGCTAATATAAATCTACTTATTTGCCTCGAATAGAATTTCCCTTTCGTGTCTGGCAGTTTTAAGAGCGACATTACACGCGGGCGTCTCTATTTCTGGATTTTTGTCGACATAACATGGCAACACATGGAAGCCATTTCACATTACTTCCGTTCCTAATGTCGTACCAAACTAATGTTGAATAAAAGAGAGTTATCTTGAAAGTGTAAGCCTTGTCGCCATAATCTGTGATTCAGGGACAAAACTCTATATCCCTTAATATTATACAATAAAGAAAATATATAATAATTGCATTAGGCACACATCAAAGAAGAAAACTGGACTCAACTCTTTACGATACTATATTGACCCTACCTGATAATTATAATTAACCCACATTCATTAAAACCAGCTGTGGAGTCGGAGTCAGAGTCGGAAATTTGAACTTTTTATTTTTGCATTTAATATGTCAAATTTGGCTTTTGGCCCCATTGATAGGGTTGACATTTAATTGAATACACATAAATAGGAAAATTAAGGGAAAAAAGTGACGATTTTAACCTTTTTTTAGTTGGAGTCGGAGTCGAAGTTGTGTTTTTGGTCAATGTCGGAGTCAGAGTCGGAGTCGTGGTTTTGGTAAATGCTGGAGTCAGAGTCGGAGTCGGACTTTTTTTTACCGACTCCACAGCCCTGATTAAAACTCATAAACATCGCTAATTCATATAGATTACGATAGTAACAATAAAGTTTAGTGATCTCATTTTTTCTAATAATAAAAATACCTTTGATTATTCCACGTATTGTTATTTTAAATTTTATATAAAATGAACTTCCACAAAGCTACCGCTGAATCCATTGAAATTATCTCATTTTATTTTCATATATAAACGGTACAAACAGTTTACTACGCATCTGTTTAAGTTCATTCATTCACTTGAAATGTCTGAAGATGTCTGATCTTCCAAATTCACCATTGTTATACTCCATAAATATCATTAATTATAAACTCAAACACTTGAAATCAATGAATTCATTAATAAAAGGTCGGACAAAACCCTAAAGTCAATTTATTTCTATGTAATATCTGATCATTAGTATTTGCGATACTACATTCAAAATACCTGATAATTATAACACTTCATTCATTGAAACCAGGGCTGTGGAGTCGGTAAAAAAAAGTCCGACTCCGACTCCAGCATTGAACAAAAACACGACTCAGACTCCGACTAAAAAAAGGTTAATATCGTCACATTGTTTCCTTAATTTTCCTATTTATGTGTATTCAATAAAATATCAACCCTATCAATGCGGCCAAAAGCCAAATTTGACATATTAAATGCAAAAATAAAGAGTTCAAACTTTTCAAAATTTCCGACTCCGAGTACGACTCCAGCCACAACGCCGTACCGACTCCAACTCCGGCCAAAAAGCTCCGACTCCACGACTTCGACTCCGACTCCACAGCCCTGATTGAAACTAATTCGAATCAAAACATTCGCTAATTCATATTAGATAATGTTCATAACAAATAAGCATAGTGATCTTCTGTTATTTTTAAATATAAACGATACAAACTGTTTACTACGCATCCAGTTCAAGTTTATTCGTGCACTTGTAATGTCTGAACATGCCGAAACCCGGGCAATTATCAGTCTTGGCTTAAACATAGGTCTGACGAGGGCGTAGGCCAACATAGCTATAAACAATATATCATATAATTTTTGTAAAACTAAAATACCGCCCGGTCCTAGGTGCAGTGGTCAATGTCGTTGGCTTCCGTGACAGACTGCCCGGGTTCGATTCCAATATTGACCAAAAACACGACTCCGACGCCGACTAAAAAAAGTTTAATATCGTCACTTTTTTCCCCTAATTTTCCTAATTATGTGAATTCAATGAAATATCAACCGTACCAATCCGGCCAACAGCCAAATTTTACATATTATATGCAAAAATAAAAAGACTCCGAGTACGACTCCGGCCAAAGCCCCGCGACGACTCCGACTCCACAGCCCTGGTATAAACATGTTGATTATAAACTCGTGAGGAGTCCACATGTTCCATGCTGGGAGCGGGCATGGTTTAAAAAAATAAAAATACATATTTATTTACCTATTTTTTCACCGCCTGACAAAATCTTTCATTCCATAAAATTTCCGACCAGTTCCAAATCATTTATTTAAAATATACATTAGAACTGTGTGTACTTTCGATCAAACGGATTTGAATCGAATATATACATAGACGCGGTGACGCCTCTATGTTTCGTTCATTCGTACGGCCGTGTCGTCTCTTCGTTAAGCATTTAACCAAGAGTGATCAAACGCCAATGTATGTTCGGGACTGGAGCGTTATTAACATTTTGTTGATGTTTTTGTTGGGGAAAGATTTGTCCCTGAGTGTTATTTTACGACAAACATGCGAGCGACGGCCCTAATACCAAACTTAACCCTTCGTTACCTGACTTTGAAAAAGATCTAACTGACATTTTGGCAAAAAAATACCTTTGATCGGAAATGTTTATATACAACGTATTCTAGCATACAACTTTTTTGAATTGTTTGAATTTTGTACTTTTCCATGGAAAAGTATAAAATTCAAACAATTCTAAATTTGATATTGAAATTCCATCCAAGCACCCTCAGTCGAAATCCTTAATTTAATATATGACAACTTTTTAGGGGTTCTCTATCAATACTTGGAGGAATGGATTATACTAAAAATAATAAAACATTTTTAGTACTTTTTCCACATAAAATTAATTGGATCAGGACCGGTTTCGCTCATGGCGAGCATTGTCGACTGATGAGAAATACAACGAAACAGCTGTGATATTTATACAAAAGTAAAGCGAGAATTACAAGGTATGACAAACAATTTCAGAATCATATATTATTGCATAACGGAGTTATCTACACACGTATTTTTCATCTATATATACAAAAATGAATGTTTGTCTGTATGTATGTCCGCTATGGACTACTAAACCGCTCGACTGATCGATGTGAAACTTTACAAATTTATTGAATACACTCCCGCAATGGTTTCTGGCCTACCAACCCCTCCCCCCAACCTCCACCCCCAATTTATTTTTTAAACTTTACGAATTTTTCGAGTTCACTCCTTTGAATGTTTCAGGCATACCCCCTCCATACGCCCCCCTAAACCCCGCCAAACAACCCCCAAAAAAAAATGATATCGATTTTTTACGAATTTCTCGAGTACAATTCCGCGAAACTTTCTGGCGTACACCCTCTCCCCCACCCACCCCCCCAATCCCCCCTAAAATTGCTGGCGTAGCAACGCGCGCAGGGTACAGCTAGTAAATCATAAAAATCATTATTTCTTAATTGAATGGTTTGAGCTGTGAAAAAATATGCAAAAATAAGTAATTTGAAACATTTTTATTTGCTCATTGTTTCAAGTGAATTCTATATTTTGAATTAAATACTATGATCAATCGAAATTTTAAACGCTCCTCATATCTCAAAACAGGGCCAAGAGAAGTGAGAACCTTTTCAAAGTAAGGCCTTACAAAATCCCCTACTTCAACAAGGTGTAAAAACATCTCTCGCGCCACACTAATGCTTATAGGAGGTAAGCAAGAAAAACACCAGTAATTTCAGAGGTCTAAGTTGTTTTTCCACAGCCTATATGTAAAATTTTTACGCAGTTGTAAAGTTAACTTGTCATTCGACATGATAAACATAAACAAAATCTAACGTTGAAACAAATATCCTTAGAAATGAAACCAATTTACTGTTATATTTGAATCGTTCAAATTTTGTACTTAGCTCACGTAAACTGAAATTAACGCGTAGTACTGTCGGTTCAAGAGTTCAAGTACATCCGTGCACTTGAAATTAAAAATACTTGTAAAAGTACGATCAAATTTCAATTTCAAATTTTAATCAGAGTATGAATTTAGAAATACTCCACCGAGTAAATAAAAAGGGTTTAAAGATAGTTTACAATTTTTAGAAATAAATAAAACTCAAATAATATTCTTAGTAGGACAGGTTGCTCGCCACTGCTTACATTATTTTCAATTAATAGGGTAATCACAAACCTATCTGATTGATTGCAGCTCATTAGTTTAATAGTTTGAAATGTTAACGTAATTAGTAGTATAATTATTTGTTTGCTTTGTTTCTGTTCTATAACCCCCTAATTGTCGTCCAAAACTTATTCATCTGTGAAAAGACTCTTTCTACGGGTGCATTTGTTCCGGGCAAGCATAAAATGTATTCAATCATTTTTCTAAAGTTTTTATGATTCAAATTAATATTACGAAAGTCGATTTTTTGCACTTTTAAATTGTTACCGTGTGTTGCCCTCTTTTTGAAAACGGGACATTTCGACGCCCCGAAGTAGTACTTGGGGACAACAAGACGGCAACCTAAAAACGGGACGGTCCCGTTCAAAACGGGACGTATGGTCACGTTACGTATACATCCGGAATAATTGGTTAAATGTTTTATTTTTTGTGTACCCAGGCCCGAACCCAAACCTTTGTAACCCAGCCCGTGCAGGCCTCTAGTAAGCATAAATAGTATGGAAATGCCTATTAATTCATAATGTGGGTTTTATCCGACGGATTATTAAAGAATTGGTTTATGTTAACTGTGAGAATTTATAATTATCAATGAAATAAAGTTAAAAGTTTAAAACAATGTTGAATTAGGAAGATTAAGTTGCTTATTCAATGTTGGTAAATTATTCAGCTATGCCCTATTTCTTTTTCGTATTTCATCGTTATTTAATTTATGATCACCCATGTCATGATGTAAAAAATCGAGTGATTCTCAAAAAGAAGTTTGAGTGAACAATGTGTCAATAAACTTTCATTTTCTTTGATCGAATAATAAGTTCTTCGAGATGTAGTGATGGACTCACCTCCGTTATTCGATCTCGCTCCTTTTAATATAGGCGTTAGAATGATTAAATTCATTGAAACTATCTAGAAAAAAAAAACGTATCAAGTGGTGTCTTTATTTTAAGTTAGTGCCACACTTTATTGACTGATTTATTCCAGCCGGTCTTTGATAGCTTCTACGAAAAGACACTAAGTAGTATAGATAGATAAAAAAAATCAAAAGTTACCAAAGACTCGCGGCTGGAATTGTTACGCCAAGTCTACACGACACGACACATTGTACAAATGATTTTCATGTGACTCTTTGTTGAAGATGGATTCAGTGGTAACTTTGTTGTAATTTATTTTGATATTAAGTCGAGTGTATGTAGCAGCCTCCCCCCTCTTCCAAAGTCTTGTAATAAGAAATTATCATCTTTAATATAGGGATACAACTGCAGTGACGGCTGGTGACGGGGTGTTGGGGGGTGCAAAGGAAGATTCAACCATTTTTACAAGAGTTCTTTCCTATTCATTGGATTTTAAAACACTTCTATAGCATGGACTTTCAATTCAGATGTTCGCAATACCAACTGTTTCTCTTCCGTAGTACGGAAAAATAGTTGAATCTTCCTTTGCACCCCCTAACACGCCGTCACTGGATACAAATTAGTCTTTCCCACCACCAACCGTTGTGTTGTATATGCTGTCAATGTTTCATGGCGTTTTCCGCCTTTCACAACGCTATCGACATAGAAAAAGAAATTTCCCCTCACATTCATGGCCCGAGCAGATCTGCACGGGACTGATTTTGAACCATGCACTAGTGTGCGTGTAATTTAGGGATATTTGTTATTACACGTGTTTCTGTTTATAACAAAAAAAAAATATATCCACGCCCGCTGCACAGTGTGTGGTAAATGGCCTCATTTTGTAAATTTCAAAACGTGTTATTGCTTTCTTTTTTTCTGTACGAGAACTGGTCAGTCATTCGTTTATCCTTTTCTGTTTGATGAGATCTGGGATATGTAATATATTGACAAAGACAGGAGTTGTCGTCAGCTAATCATCTCTCGTAACGCCTCACGTATAGGATCGGTTGGGTGGGTGTAAAGTTTAAGACAGTAAAAACTCTCATGCCTTCTAACAAATTGATAAATCGACTGAAAATATGCTGCTCTTACTGGTCATCGAATCCGTAAAGCCAACCAGGTTGAACACTGCACCACAGAACCAAGAAATACAAATAAATATAAATGTAACTCAAAACGTGGAATTTTATATAGCCGGAGTTTTATTTAAAAATATACATTATATGATTTAGAATTTCGACTGAAGGCGCTTAGTGGAATTTCAATATATATGTAAGTTAAAGTAAATATCTGAAGATGCTGAAAGGCGAAACCCGCGACTAAACCCATGGAAAAGTAAAAAAGTTCAATCGAATCGAATTTCACATCATACGGATTCGTCGTATTGTTTCACGCAATATTGTACAATAAACTGTGACGTAATATTACGTCATCTTGGACATGTCA
Source organism: Himalopsyche kuldschensis (assembly GCA_028554975.1). Taxonomy (NCBI): domain Eukaryota; kingdom Metazoa; phylum Arthropoda; class Insecta; order Trichoptera; family Rhyacophilidae; genus Himalopsyche; species Himalopsyche kuldschensis. The sequence continues at coordinate 9,781,576 of JAHFWI010000005.1, forward strand.
TCCGAACATAAATTGTATCACACATGCTAAGCGTTAATGCCTTCGTCGCCGCATCCTTATTCTGATAATTTATTTGAAGTTACGCATTTCTTTGATTTCTTAATAAAGTTTATTTATTATCTCAGCTCCTTAATTAGATGATAAATTTAATATGCATCATGTGATGATGTTGTTGGCCGAGAAATTAAAAAGTAAAAGCAACAACCAAAAGTTCTGGCTGTATTTATAGAAGGAACTCTCTTGCACATAAGTGTATGTAAAAAATAACCAAGCGGTGTTTTCGGGAAGCTCGTGTTGCATTTGATTCAAAACTGTCACTTCCTGCAAGTTAGAGGTCTGCACGGGCTCGGGCCCAGGCACACAAAAATAATATAGCAAAAATCGGGCTATTTCCGAATAAGCTCACCATTATCGTAAATCTAAATTTGATATCAATAATAAACTTCACGTACTCGTTACAGTCATCTTTTCGACGCCTTGTTCGTTATTTAAAAACCTTATTTTCCCTTATGAACAACATCCATTCCATAGAACAACACGCATTGTTCTCGGTTTAATGACTGCTCACACCACTTTATTATATCTTAATGGATAGTCTTCTTTCTGGGAGTTGGTACAATACGCATAATAAATTTCATAATAAGATCCCGAATTTAGAATTTCTTAAATGTATTTTGAAAAACTGCACGCACGATAATTGGTGAGTCAATTTTATTTATTTTTAATTTTTATTAGAATTGTCGAAAAAAATCGGGTTTTTTTCGGGCAAGGATGAAAAATGTCGGGCTCGGGTAGGGAGTCGGGTAAGATTTTGGAAATGAGCCTCGGGCTCGGGCCGGGCCGGGTTGGAGGTTTTCGGGCTCGGGCCGGGTAAAATTCGGCATCTTCGGGCGTTGCAAGTGCACGGATGTACTTGAAATAACCGGGCATATTTTTATAGATTCATAATCAAGAATCAACGACACTTAATGTATTTAAAATTGAATTGTTTGAATTTTGTACTTTTCCAAGAGTTTTGTCGCTAACGACCCGGGTTTCGCCTTTCGGCGTTTTCAGGCATTTCAAGTACATCCGTCCACTTGAAAATATTGAATTTCCATCAAGCACCCTCAGTCGAAATCCTTAATTATAATGTATTTAAATAAATTAATTAATATTTGAAATTAAACCTAATCATCGTCAGTTCAACTTGCCCTGATTTACACTATTTCAACTGATGCTAAACTGACATGACAATCGAAAGTTTTGACCGTTACCGGAATTGAACCGAAGTTTAACAACGTAGGCGTTTCGTTCCGTAAAAAGAAATTCACATTTTGGGCGCGTGAGAACCAGAACTAACTATAAATGCTACGAAAATAATAGATACTTTAACTATAATTCACGACGATTTATAAAGAAATTTCTAATCCGGGTCTGATTCGAGTGTGAGATAATGACAATGATGGAGGATTGAGACATGTTTACCAGTCTTTCTTTTACCGTTAATGTCTCCATTTACTATGTTTTATTTAATCATCCCAATTAGTTGTCGAGTTTAACTATATTTACGTATAACAACCAACTAATTGCTTACGATGAATAGAATATTAAAAAAAATAAAAAAATAAAAGCAAGAACCAAAAATTAGCATTTAAAGTGCACGAATTAATTTGAACTGATAGATTGTATCGCGTATATTATAAATAAGCTTACACCCCGGGTCGTTAGCGACAAAATTCAAACGGTTCATATTTGATATTGAAATTCTTTCAAGCACTATATGTTTGTTTTGATTCTATAACCCCCTCCTTGTTTCCCGTAAAAAGGAAAAATCCCAAACTCCATTTTGTAATTTTATCATTTTAAAATATTAGAATCAATATTGCCTCATAAGCAAACTTTGCGATATTAAGTCTGAAGATGCCTCTGAGCCGAGGCGAAACACGTGTCACATTTAGTAGCACAATACGTGGAATAATCAAAGTTATTTTATATTAAAATGAAATTCCACAAAGTTTCCGCCGAATACATCGAAAGTATCTATCAAGCACCTTTATTCGAGCTCCTCAATCATTAATATGATGCCTTTCCAACAAGAATTGCCAATCTGCCAACTAAAGGTGAAGAATTTTTTGATTGATTGAGTTGGAATTTACTTGGTAGATCTCGTACATTATAATACGGTGAAAAAATTACAATGTATTTTAATTCTACATAAATTATTTTATTTATTTGTTGATAGCTATTTCGGCTTACGGCATCGTAAGAACTATGTTTTAAACCTGTATTTACTCATCCTTATATACAGTTGTAGACAAGGTACACAATAAATCTTCTTCTCTGTTCCACTATTTTATATGGTAATGAAGAATTTTATTACGATATTTTTGATTACGCGAGACTCCACAGCTGTAATCAACGAAATTTACACTCGACCAAGTACTAGAGACTCCAATTACTCGACATCTCAACTACTCGAGTATCGAGTAGTACAATTTTAAAATACTCAAGTAGTTTCAGATGTACCAAAATAAATACAATTATTTCAAATTTGTCTGTACAAAAAGATGATAAATAAATTGATAAAACATATATTTAAAAAGTATATTAGAGAATTAAACGTTCTAAATTGGTTTGAAGTTTTGTTGTAAAATTCACGCGTAAGATTCAGTTAAAGGCAACGGTTAAACAAAAATAAATAATTAAATTAAATTTGAAAATAAATCTTTATTTATAAATTACGAGTATTACTCGAGTATTTTTCAAAATACTCGAGTATCGAGTACTTTGAAAAATACAAATAAAAACATAAATAATATTTTGATTTTGTAACCTTCGTAAAGCAATATTTTAATTGAAAAAAAAACCCACTACAGGGAAGATATCGCTACAATTTCGTGGGTCAAAAAACTGTAACCGGTTTACGATACGATTACACACTTTACATATATTTCTCGTAACCATTATCAATAATATAATCATTTTTTTTGGCGCATGACTCATAATATTGTGGATAATGATACTTTCCCACTAGAGACTCCAATTCGAGTGTCGAGTACTCGATACTCGAGTATACTCGTCCATTTTTCTAGTACTCGATACTCGAGTAATTTGAAAAATACTCGAGTAATACTCGTTATATATAAATGATAATTTCCAAATTTTATTTTTTTATAAGAAGCGGAAAAAAAGCTAAATAACACTATTGAATTAATTGTTATTTTTTAAGCCGACGTCCACAGCAACTGATAGAGTTTTTTTCTACTGCGGAATAAAAAAACAAAGCTTCGAACCAAATTAAAATTTGAGACGTTTAATTCTCTACTATTTTCGAAATATATGTTTCATAAATTGAAATAAATGTATTAATGCTATAGAATAAGATTATTTATTTATTTAAATTCACAAATTTGAATTGATTAAATCAGGGCTGTGGAGTCGGTGAAAACAAGTTCGACTCCGACTCCGACATTGACCAAAAACATGACTCCGACTCCGACTAAAAAAAGGTTAAGATCGTCACTTTTTTCCACTAAATTTCTTATTTGTGTGTATTCAATACAATATCTACCCTATCAATGCGGCCAAAAGCTAAATTTGACATATTAAATGCAAAAATATTATGTTCAAACTTTAAAAATTTCTGACTCCGAGTACGACTCCGGCCAAAAAGCTCCGACTCCGACACCACAGCCCTGGATTATATATATTTTGGTACATTTGAAACTACTCGAGTATACTCGAGTATTTTAGAAATTTACTACTCGATACTCGAGTAGTTGAGATGTCAAGTAATTGGAGTCTCTATTTCCCACACACGCGGTGAGAATTGCTCTTATGTACGCGGAATGCGACGTTAATGGCAGTCCGTCCATTGCCGGACAACTATTCAAACAGTTCCGGATAATAGGAATTTGGATAATGGAGGTGTTTTTAATCTACATCGCTCGAAATTTCGAACCTTTAAACAAACAATGGACACGCTCCACGGTTTACTACTGCAGATTAACTTGCCGTCGGTGTTTTAACCACAGCTGTGGAGTCGCGGATTATTAACCGGAGTCGGAGCCGAAAATTTTGAACTTTTTATTTTTGCATAAAATATGTAAATTTTGGCTCTTGGCTGGCTGGCTTGGTTGATATTTCATTTAAACCAGGGCTGTGGAGTCGGTCTATAAAAGTCCGACTCCGACTCCATAATTTACCAAAAACATGAATCCGACTCCAACTGAAAAGCTTAATTTTGTCACGTTTTTTCCTACCTTACCTAATTATGTGTATTAAATTGAATATCAACCAACCAATCCGGGCAAGAGCCAAATTTTACATGCTATATGCATAAATAAAAAGTTCAAACATTTTCACGACTACCAACTAGGGTTTCCAATCCCTGGATTTCGGGATGGCCATAAGTCGATACCGGGATTCTGAATATCTTTTTAATGGTTGATAATTTTCATATTTATAAAATACTAGTATTGCTACCGGGCTTCGCTCGGACTTAGCGACCAATAATTATTTAATGTTATATCATTCCCAAAGAATTACAGACCCAAAGACATACATACATACGCCGTTTCGGTTTTATATATAAGATTAGCCATGTTTATGTATCATTAAAAATAGTGGGGAATAATTGATGTCGCTATCTTTTTATGAATATTATATTTTGGTCGAAAATATTTGATTGAAATAATTAATATAATATAATGCAAGAGAGTATTGGTCTCATTCGAATGCGATCTGATAACTAATTGAAATAAAAAACATAATGTATTATGTAATTTAAAAAAAAAATCAAATTTTTAAAATCAGGACACATTAATGGAAATAAATAACGCTTTTATTCGAGATAATGTTTTCTAATCCCGGAATTCAACAGTTATTGAAAATTCTATTCCCGGCTATGACCAAAACACTGCGATTACTTCGACTCCACAGCCCTGGTTTAAAAAGCAGTAAATGGGCACATTTATTATCAAGTAGCTTCACTGAATAAATATACATATTTATCTATGTTAATTTAATTTAAATCATATACATACAGTGAAACCCCGTTTCTACGTTCTCGCATTATACGTTTTCCCGCGTGGTGCGTTAATTTTCTATAGTCCCGGCATTTAGTTCGTATATAAAACTTTCCCGCGTTCATCGTTTCCCGCATATAACGTTTGTTTTATACGGTCCCTTGAAAAACGTAGAATCGGGGTTTCACTGTATATAACAATTCTATCTTGTATCTTAGCAAGGTATAAAGTATGTTGTTAAACCTTCACTGGTTTACCACCAAATGTTCGAGTGTAAACGCTCTTAGTTTAACGTTAACTATTTTAAAGTTTATCCAACTTATAACTGCTACCCTTTGATGTTTCCGCCCTTAACCGGATAACATATTAAATTTATTAACAAACACACTGCTTAGGGTATTTAACATAAATTTTATCGGAACTATATAGCTAACTATACAAATAGTTTTCAAAACATCTACATACTACCAGAATTTACTATGTATGTAAATTTAAAGTTTCCGCATGAATATAACGCCATCTTCTATAATATATAATTTCGACTGAAGGTATTGATTGAATAGGCATTTACTTGGTAGAACTCAATTATAATACGGTGAAAAAACAACATTTTTTTTAAATTCTACAGAAATTATTTTATATATTTGTACTGACTGTGCTGCTTTACGGTTTCGAGTCATGGCACATTACAAGAGCACAGGGTAACCGTATACTGTGCTACGAAAACAGATGCCTGCGGCGAATATTGGGAGTAGGGTGGTTTGACTTTGTCAGGAACACGAAGGTAAGAGAGCGGACAAACCAGCCCCTTATTACGTCCAAAGTTAAATAGCGGTGAGCCTGAATCCTGCCTGCCTCTTCTATCAACCTGATGGATCCCGACGCCGCGGAAGGCCTCTGATGACCATCCATAGGATGTACTCAGGGGAGCTAAGGGACGCCGGGATGACCTGGGAAGATGCGAGGAGGTTGGCGGGAGACAGAGAATCTTGGAGGCACCGTGTGGCGGCCATATGCTCCGAATAGCGGATATGGGAAAAAAAAATATTTGTGTAGAATTAAAATACATTGTTATTTCTTTCACCGTATTATAATGAGGGACGCATAGTGACAGCAATTAGCTAATCACTAGTCCTGTCCTAGTCCTCGGATCCTTTCCATCCCTACTCTCTTCAAAAAAGAGAGGTTGGGCAACTGAGTAACAAGCAGTTCTCGTAGAAAAACATATGTTGAGATAAACTCCGTGAGGAGTTCATATGCTCCAAGCTTGGAACGGATATGGATAAAAAAATAATAATAACAATGGAGTCCTACCAAGTAAATGCCAAATCAATCAATCAAGAAACATTATAGTTTTTTAGATTCATAATTAAGAATCATTTTAATGTATTCAAATTAATTAATTGGCGATTATTGAATAGGTGGATAAAATATTCATGTGGCAGAAATTTGCCAATCTTTCATTATGCAAAATGTATTAAATTAATATACATACATATTAACGATGTGATTCATTTATGTTAATTGATATTCAATAGAAAACGGTTTTTGTTAATCATTTATGTTAATCATATTCCACTAAAAATACCGCTATTAAAATTAGCGACATTTGAACACACCGAATAAAGTGATCAGTGATCGTAAACCGGTTGGCCGCGTCCCACTGGCAGGTCTCGAGAGATAAATATGTGGAATACCAAAATGAAGAGCATTGAAAAAAACGTTGGTAGTCGATATAAAATTTTATTTAATTTGGAATGTAGTAAATATTGTCGGAAATACTAATGACCAGACAATAACATATATATATCGATAAATGAATCAAGGGTTTTATTCGACCTATTTTATTAAGGGGTATAACAATGGTAAGTTTGGAAGGTTAATTTGTTCGTTTTAATTTTGCAAACTATTCCATTTAGCGCCTTCAGTCGAAATTATTAATTATTTTAATTATTATGTTTCTATAATTTCTTGAGATATCTAAACCTGCAGGAAACCAATTTCGTAGAGGAAGTCAATTTTGGCGTAGAGAATTGAATGTTTTCTTAAATTTAAATAAGATTCATGAGAAACGACAATTTATTAATTTATTAATTAATTTTGTCAAAGCATATTTCTGTGTGTGAAAAGAATGGAGAATTGCGATATTAAAACACCTTTTCAAAATTTTGATGTCATAGCTTGCATTGCCAAGAGGTCTTCAACATTTTAATTATTGCTTGTATTTTGCATCAATTTATTTGTTTTGTTGTAATACCAATTGTTTGTCATACCTTGTAATTCTTGCTTAACTTTTGTATGAATAAATATCACTGTTTCGTTGTATTTCTTATCAGCTGATTATGCTCGCCATGAGCGAATCCGGTCCTGATCCAATAAATTTTATGTGGAATAAGTACTAAAAATGTGTTATTATTTTTATTACAATGCCATTCCACCAAGTATTGACAGTGAACACCTTAAAAGTGAATATATATAGAATTTGTATCTTCGATTGGGCCGCGTGTTGGCCATGTGATTCAGATTACTATAGAAAATAAACATAGTAATAATTTGCCAAATTCACGTCCACTGATTTGTTTTTGATGTTATGACTAACAAAATGATCAGTTGATAATGTTCGTGATGAACGAAACCGGTCCTGATCTTTATTAATCTAATTTGGTGTAACCATACAAATTGTCTTATAAATTCCAATACCATTCCACCAAGTATTGACAGTGGCATTCAAGTATTATAAATTTGCCAAATTCGCGTTCACCGCCTTGTTTTTTTTATTATGACTAGCAAGATATGTTTTTATAAAGGTATTAAATTCCATAGGGCCGCAAGAAATGTTCGATCAGGCCGCATAATGGACGTAGCTGAATGAGTCGCAGACATCTTGTCTCAAAACAGTCCAATTATCACACACGATACAATTCAAATTTCTGTATAAATTATTCAAAGTAAAATACGTCCGCTATAAGTGGCCATTTAATAACACCACTATCCGAAATGCCTACCATTTCACAGGGAATTCGGTTACCCGAAGAACACGAAGGGTTATTGAAATCGCCGGGGTCCCGCGCGGAGTGGAGGAATTCGGTGGGCGTAGGTCCGTGTCTCAGTCCCTGACCCCGGGGCAGGTACGTTTTAAATTTGTTCAAACAATCAACGTGAACGACGTTGAAAAAATAACACGTATTCATTAAATGATCCGAGGCAATATTCCTGTAACTATTTTCGTAATGGGCATGCCTATATAGCTTTGTTTTTATTTTGGATAGGGCGAGCGTCTATCTATCTGTCTTGGAATACTTTGGTATGCTGTGAAAGTAATTGTTTTATATATGTATATATATATATTTCCATATCCGCTCCCTATTCGGTGCATATGGCCGCCACACGGTGTCTCCAAGATTCTCTATCTCCCACCAACATCTTCCTCGCTTCTTATCAGGTCATCTCGGCGTCCCGTAGCTCCCCTGAGTACATCCTATGGATGGTCATCAAATGCCTTCCGGGGCGTCGGGATCCATCAGGTTAATAAAAGAGGCAGGCAGGATTCAGGCTCCCCTGGGGCATCCGCAGCACATGTTAAAGCCAGGGCCATCGTTGCCTTTTTATTTTGGACGTAATAAGTGTCTGGTTTGTCCGCTCTCTTACCTCCGTGCTCAAAGATATTATAACTAGGAAACTACATATCATCGAAACATGCAATAGCAATATATTTAAGTCCTACATAAATTATATTACAGTGAAACCCTGATTTTACGTTCTCGCATTATACGCTTTCCCGCGTGGTGCGTTCATTTTCTATAGTCCGCATTCATCGTTTCCCGCATTAATCGTTTGTTTTATACGGTCCCTTGAAAAACGTAGAATCAGTGTTTCACTGTATACATATAGTTGATAGCTATTTCGGCTTCTGCCATCGTCAGAACTATGTTTAAACAAACATTTACTAACAAAGCTTTCTACTACTCATTATGGATTACAGGCATTAAGATGTATTTATTAAATGCATTAATTTTGGTTTAACTTTGTTAATGATCATTCATACTTAATTGATTTTTGATGTAAAAGCTGGTATTGGTATGAGGTGTTCAACGTTTTAATAATAGTTTATTTGCTTTGTTTAAATACCAATTGTTTGCCATACCTTTTAATTCTTGCTTTACTTGTGTATAAATATCACTGTTTCGTTGTATTTCTTATCAGTTGACAATGCTCGCCATGGGTGAAACCGGGCCTGATCCAATAAGTTTTTTTGTAGAATAAGTACTAAAAATATAAAAGTATTGACAGTAAACACCTTAAAAGTGATCAATCTAATGGATTTGATGTCAAGATCAGTGGCGGTGGTGACAGAGTATTAGGGAGTACAAAAAAAGATTCAACTATTTTTGCAAGAGTTCTTTCCTATTCATTGGATTTTAAAACACTTCTATAACATGGACTTTCAATTCAGATGTTCGCAATACCAACGGAGTGCCAGTCTTGAGAATTTTTGGCTATCCGTAGTAGGGAAAAATAGTTTAATCTTTTTTTTACTCCCAAATACTCTGTTGCCAGCCGCCACTGGTCAAGATAATAATTAAAAATATTGCCAGTTTACACGTTCTCAAACGATGTTTGCATATCTTTTCAAATGCAAAACAACACCAATAATTAAGCGGTAAACTCATTAATAAAACTTTCCCTAACGCTTCTGAGATCCAAATATAAAACCGCCTAAAAATCGGATTTACAGAAAAATGCTTGTTTTTTTTCACACAATCGAATAGATTTCGCTCGCGAAAGTAACGACGGTAAATTTGTTTCGTTATCAATGTGTGTGTAGAGACTCCAATTACTCGAGTATCGAGTAGGAAAATATAAAAATACTTGAGTAGTTTCATATGAATCAAAATATATATTATAAATGACGAAGAATTAAATTAAAATACAAATAAAGGCACGAACTATTTTCTGAATCTATTATGCCATTATTATGCGGCTGTAACCATTAGTAGGCAAATCAAAAGATAATTTGTAAATATTTTATTTTGTCATCACAGACTCTCGTCATCATAAACTTGTCATTGATAATATCAGTCAGCAGCAAAGTTACCAAAAGCAAAAGTTACAATAGAAATTGTCGCATCGCATAGTCAACGGCCAAACCATTTTAAAAATATACATTACCTGATCGTAAAATCCACACGATAAACTCAGTTAAGCGCAACGGTTAAACATTATTCATGTGTTTTTTAAATAAGTAAATAAAATTTGGAAATTCAGTGAAACCCCGATTCTACGTTTTTCAAGGGACCGTATAAAACAAACGATTAATGCGGGAAACGATGAATGCGGGAAAGTTTTTTATATGAACTAAATGCCGGGACTATAGAAAATGAACGCACCACGGGGAAAATGTTTAATGCGAGAACCTAAGATCGGGGTTCCACTGTATATCTTCATTTATTGATAACGAGTATTACTCGAGTATTTTATAAAATACTCGAGTATTCGAAACTTGAATTGGAGTCTCTAGTAAAGTGTAATATTCGATTATGTTTTAAGAATTTCGTTGCATTTTATATTTCTTTTTCAAGACGATGGATGGATGGGTCGCTTTCTGATACTTAATTGCATTCTGTTCCTAACAAATTGTCCAACCCGCCCGAGTGATAATGAAATAACTTTCAAGTCATTAGTTAATCACGTCCCGAGTGCACGTTAGTTTTATGTAGGTCGTTCTAGGTCCTCTGGGACATTAAGATACACTAATTAATCACATTTAAGGTGTTAACTGTCAATTCTTAGTGTAAAGGCCCGTTTCGTGCACGACTGAACTTGAACTGACCGACCTGTCAGATTGGGATAGTAACAATTTAACATGGTGACTTTTCTTACTTTTAATATGTTCACTGTCAATAATTGTGGAATGGCATTTTAATAAAACATTTTTAGTACTTATTCCACATTGAATTCATTAGATCAGGACTGGTTTCGTTCATAGCTAGCATTCAGTTCATCAGTTGATAATGATAAATATCAAATTTACTATTATTAACAATAAAAATAATAACACATTTTTAGTACTTTTTCCACATGAGATTTATTTCATCAGGACCGGTTTCGCTCATGGCGAGCATTATCAACTGATAAGGAATACAAAAAACCAGTGGTATTTATGCAAAAGTTAAGTATGAAAACAAGGTATGACAAACAATTGGTAAAACAACTAAGCAAAAAATTTAAAACAAATTACAAGAAAAATAGACTAAAAATAAAATATTGACGACCTCTTAGCAATGCAAACTAATACATCAAAAATCAATTAAGTATGAATTAACATTAACAAAGTACAAGCCCAAAATTAAGTGCATTTAATAAAAGTAAATAAATCTACATGTCTGTCAACCATAATTAGATGGAAATCCCGGTAATGAGTTCAATTGAGTCAGTTCCTGTAACAGAATAAAAGCCATATCAATTCTTACAAATTAAAATTAAAAGAAAAAATTATCAGAAATAAAAGTAGGAAAAAATACAATAAGCTTCGGTTTAATTAATCGGATATAGCAAAGGCGAAGAAACGAAGACTAATTGATCATTTAATAAATTACAATTGTGAATAAATTTATGTCGGTTTATTTCAAGGATTTCTTATTTATCGATTTTAAAGTTTTTAGTGATATCAAAAGTATGCTTATTTAGGAACAAATGGTTTCCAAATGAAGATACTTCATTCTCTTTACGTGAACAAGCTAGATGTTCTTTAAATCTGGTACTAAAAGTTCTTCCCGTTTGTCCAATAAACCTGGCTCTTTTTTTTTTTTATTGGTGACTTTTCTTACTTTTAATTTGTTCACTGTCAATAATTGTGGAATGGCATTTTAATAAAACATTTTTAGTACTCATTCCACATTGAATTCATTAGATCAGGACCGGTTTCGTTCATAGCTAGCATTCAGTTCATCAGTTGATAATGATAAATATCAAAGTTACTATTCTATACAATTTAAAATAACTTTGTTTATTCCACATTGTGTTACTTATTGTGACATGTGTTTCGCCTCTTTCACAGGCATCTTCGCTTCTTTTCTTCGATAGTAAGATGGAGGCAATTAGATTCACAATTTATTTTAAATTTTATATTAATTTAAACAAACTTCCACAAAGTTACCGCCGAATGCATCGAAAGTATTATGTAGTCTTTTTCGGCAGCTAGTTATTTGGTAAGTTTCTTATTCGATAAATGGTCAGTAAATATTAAATAAATGGTCAGTAATAAATACTTAAAACGGTTGGTAAAAAATAGTAAAATGTCAGTTAAAAATTCCCTACGTTATGGGTGTTATGGGTCAACTGTGACATGGTTTCTCTCTGTTAATTACTTTAACCAGGTTGTTTATACAATATCTCTTAATTCGACATTAATAGTTTCTTGTTTACGAATCGAATGATTATGTGAATGTTTCTTGGAATTCGTTCCACATACAAAACAGTGATAGTGATTTTTATGCCCTCGAAAAAGTTGGCGAGGCGCCTGAGATCTTCGAAATTATGCGCGTCAATGTTGTTATGTTGATTCGAACTCGCGATGGATCAGAACCGGTTTCTAATATCCGGTAAATCCATCATCCGACTATGTCCGATAGGTGAAATCGGCAGATGAACATAGACCCACTTAAATATCCAGGCTGTGCACATGCGCCGCCCAAACAGTGGGTCGCGGATATACCTCTTTTGGAACTGCAGATTAGAATGCGTCGGAAAAATTATCTATTTAAACATACAATTTCGTAATGTCCAAGGCCGAGTGTCAAAGTCACTGACTTCGGTTCCTCAGCGCACAGTTCAAATCCCAGTCAGGCAGTTTCATTTTTTAATGTTTTTTTTTTAAATTTTGCAAGGTCATGTATATATGTCAAAATCCCTACCACACCCATCCGATTCTTTAAACGGGACAAACCCAGAGCGATTTTACGAACTTACCATGGTAATTCTCGTAGAAAACTTCTGTTCAGATAAATTTCATCAGCAGTCCAGTCCATCTGCTCAACATTAGAAGCGGGCATAGTTTCAAAAAATACATATGTTTATATTTTACCTTCTTTTTGTGTTAAAAGTAATCTTTCATTCAATATGTCCACCAATCAAATTAAATCCAAATAGATTATTGCTAATTTTGATCGTAAATACATGACGATATTCCTATTAATTATCTTGACTCAGAAAATAATATATAAGTATGTATACATTGTTGGACACGTTGTCAAGTGGACAGGTGTTACTTGCTAACAAGTAGTTCTCATATTCGTATCACTGTGTGTAGTATGTAACATGCTTAGGACAATTTTTTTAACTATTGCTTGATACTCTGTCAGTTGATAGTATAGCAACGATATTATTATTTAATTAAATAACATGTTTTCTATATTAATATGTTTACTAATTTTATTTTTTGTCTTGTTTCAGGTAAAAACAGCATTCTTTCGCAAACTTTACGGTGGTTATTGACAAATATACATTGGTAAGTTTTACTTTATCTCGTTCTATAATTTATGATCTAAAATTATTTAAATTGTTTGGGTGTTGAGAGTAAATGAGATAAAAGCTGAACTGGTTTTAGTTAAGGTATAGTTATGATTGCATTGCAATCTTTTAACAGTGTTATATTAGAGTTCTGACAAGAAATGCCAATGCAATCAATCATAAATAATCCTTTTAATTTGACAATAGTGCTAAATTTATTTACTAATTGATTGTTCACATATGTATTATCTAGTAAAATGTGCAGTTCAATCAATGAAACGGGTCGCTTTCGTTGGTGATTTTTCTCCAACAAAGATTGAAGATTTTCTTGATTGAATTGGGATTTACTTGGTAAACTCTTTTATAACACGGTGAAATACAATAGCAATGTTTTTTTATTTCTCAAAAATTATAAGACATATGATTGAAAGCGACCACTTTCATAAAGTGGTTTGATCAACAAATAAAGGTTAAAATGTTTTTGACTTGAAGTCCCCTCATGCCGACGATATGATATTCCATGATTTTTTGCTTTTTGATTTAACAAATGCCGAAATTTTCTCATTGTCTATTCGCATGAATACTGTGATCTATGAGAAGCAGGCGTAATTAGAACTAAACACATTGCGACGCACAGTTTGAGGGGCGCTTTGAAATCTGAACGCCAAGCAGCCGCCTCATTTGATACTGTACGAAAAATCGTGACACCAAAAGCTGAACAAAAAAAAACTGAACTAGTGTGACACGGAGCTAAACTTTCGCTAGTCGAGGTCAGTTATGACCGCATTCGGCTTTTTACTGCGACAATGATACATGAATATGAGTTTTTTTTAAATTTTATTATTAACTTTTTAATAGCATAATGTTGTTTGTACTTGGTCGAAAATAGTTCATTGGCAAAATGCATTTATAATATACTTTCGCCACGTCCGTATCGTCAATGGCACGTGTGGTTTTATTGAACGGATACTATTTGTACGATCACTGATTGTTAGGCATTAATAATTCATATGAGATATCGAATATAACTTTACAGCGTTTGTCTGAAGTTGTTGATCTTGGTAAAACATTTGACTCTTCTTTCACGTTTCATTCCCATATTTCTTCAATTACCCTGCATGCTAGTAAACTTCTTGGATTCATAGTTCGGCAAAGTAAGCCATTTGAAAATCTACTGTGTTTCGTACTCTTTATGTTTCCTCAGTTTTAAGCAAGCTTGAATATGGATCTATTATTCGGGGCCATATGAAAATAAATACATATAAGTCGTAACCGGAGCGAGTTCATAAAAAAATTCTGCGTTATTATTATTTCACATAATTCAACTATTTTCCTTATGAAAATTCTTTAATGGAGTTTTATCCAACCAAGTTGAACCTCTTGAAGCTCGAAGATTAATTTTAATATTGAAACATTTTTCACTTCTTCTTCGCGGCCGAGTAGATAACCCTGACATCCTTGAAAATTTAAGTTTGCATGCTCCCAATTTCTACCTACGTGGTCGTAACCAAATCAAATCAATTTTCTTTGTCAAAACTTGTTTTTCACGTAGGTCTCTTGAATCTACAGTCGCAAGGGCTGTTCGGCTGATGAATGCACTGCCTGTTGATGTGATAATCTTCGGCAGTGGACTTGATGCTTTTTTTACATTTTTTTTCTTCTTATGTAAATAATGTTTCTTTTCATAAATATTTAAAAAAAAATGTGTAATATGTTATGTTATTTGACAAATGCATGGCGCATTGGCGCTTGCTGTAATGCCATATATTTTATATTATTTTTGACGTGACAACGTCTTATAAATCGACGAACGCCCGCTGCACGCACGAAAAAACATGACTCATTGTCCCGTTTGTCGCGTTACGCCGAAGGCAAGCGTGCGAGCGAGAGCGCGGATAAGCGATAGAGAGGCACGATCGGCCTACCGTTCGGATTGTGCCGCATCTATCTCTCTTCCACTCGATTGGTCGATGCGTCTGAGTAGAAAAGAGACAGCGGCAGCACACAACTTATACACCTACAGTACCTACACGTGATCTGTTTATAAAGTGAAGTAAAATGTTAATGTGGTTTTCATTGTTTATATTACAACAACAATTGCGGCAATAAAGGTAATTAATTCTTGCATATTAAAAATCTGATTAACGTATAACAAATATACAAAATATTGTATCCATACAAAATAATGATAATTCAATAAAAATGATTCCATTTTATTCATAAAAGTATGCAATCATTTCATCAATGTTTTCTTATGACGTTGTCACGTTAAACTATCGTCCGTAAACCGACTTTACAGACACCAATTTTTTATTAGAAAAACATATGTTCAAATTCTCAACGTTGGGAGCGGATATGGTAGCAAAATAAAATATGAAAGAACACTCTTCTCAAAAAGGCTTTTTTGCGTCTTTGTCAGTAGCGAACTGTTGAGAACCTCGCCTCTCAATGATGATACGCGATCCATGTTTAGTGTTGAGTTTTTGCCACACTTACCATCCACCGCTTAGAAACATCGTTTTTTCCACCATCCGCTCGCTACCTTTTTTGTCAGTCCAAAATGGTTTCAAGAAACGCGAGTTCCTCTTTTTGTCCATCTCCCATTTCCCGCAAGAAGCACCGAAAACACTTCTCCGCGATTTCTAGCCCCTTTCAAAATTGTTCATTTGTTCAAAAAAAACAAATTCGAAACGTTTGAATTTAGTTTTTATATTCTCATATAGTTTTCCAATTTTAAACAAGCAACTTAATTTATTGAATTGGTATTTACTTGGTAGAACTCCATTATAATACGAAAAAAAATAACAATCTATTTCAATTCTATAGAAATTATTTAATTTATTTGTTGAAAGCTATTTCAGCATCTACATACCAACAAATATATCAAATAACTAGTATTGCTACCCGGCGTCGCTCGGACTAAGCGACCAATAATTATTTAATGTTATATCATTCGACATAATTATATCACAAAATCTATTGATTGAGTAGGCATTTACTTGGTAGAACTCCATTATAATACGGAAAGAAAAATAGCAATGTATTTTAATTCTACATAAATTATTTTATATATTTGTTGATAGCTATTTCGGCTTACGCCTTCGTCAGAACTACAGAACAGGACTTAGTCCTATCAACAAATATATAAAATAATTTATGTAGAATTAAAATACATTGCTATTTTTCTTTCCGTATCACAAAATCTAACATCCAAAATAGAGTTGAAATAAAATCACAAACTTTATTTAATTTAATGACAGCCCCGCCCCATTCTCGCCCATTAAAATGTCCAAATTCAAGGAAAAATCTAATTTGCTGTCAAAGAAATGTCAAATAATACCTTCACGTATATAATAAACATTATTATATTAATAAAAGCCGGGAAAAATACAGTAGAAGACTAATTTATTACATTTTGACTGAATGTCTTCGCCGATAAAAATTCAAACATATTTTCTTTCATATTCGTTTTTATGGCAACTTAATGACCAACAATGCAAAAGGGAATTACAGACCCACAGACATACATACGCCGTTTCGGTATTATATATAAGATTTATGTTGAATTAAAATACATTGTTATTTTTCCAACGTATTAATTTATTTAAACTTGATTTAGCTGTAAACGTCATAAATAGTATTATCATTTGTTTGTTTTGTTTCTATCGCCACCTCCTTGCTTCCTGTAAAAAGGAAAAATCCCAAACTCCACTTTGTAATTTATCATTATACAATATTAGAATCAATCTTGTTTTATTACTTTAGCAAAAATTGGCGATAGTAAGCCCAAAGAAGACCACATGGCACAATTAATAACTCAATATGTGGAATATTCAAACTTTTTTTTTTTTTATTAATCTCTAATTCACCATTGCTACATCATCTGTAAACGCTCTTAGCCCGTTGAACGCTAGCGTATCATATGTTGAGACAAGATATGATTGAGGTGTCTCGCAAATTGATGTTCAAAAATAAACATTGTAAGTATACACAATAAGGTCACTTTAATAAGATTTGATACTGCTAACATCGTCCATAATTGCTAAACTTGAAAGAGAACGGAAAATCACTTAAGTCATTCTTATTGTTATATTCTGGTGCAGTTGCAGAGACAATTAACTCGTTTTGCCTCTGTAAACTGAGCCAGTTTTATTTATTTCTCTTGGGTCTTCCTTTATGATGTGGACTTCTCAAACGGTGGGGCCAAATATTAAAGGCATTCACCTTTTAGGTGTTAACACTTCGTGATACGTTGTCTTCTTCTACTTATAGCATTATTATCAGTTGATAATGCTCGCCATGAGCGAAACTGGCCCTGATCCAATAAATTGAATGTGGAATAAGTACCGAAAATGTATTGTTATTTTTATTATAATGCCATTCCACCAAGTATTGACAGTGAAAATCTTAAAAGTGATAATAGGTACATAATGGAATTATACTGTCTATTATGAAAATGTTGAAGATTTCTTAGAAATAAAATTCTACATTGCACTTTAATTGTTTTTTTTCAAAACATTTTAGCTCAAATTCACACAATAATTGAAATAAAGATATTTTTCTTCGCTGCTACTGAATTAATCAAATTAGCATTGACTTAGTAAAACATTATATATTAATTTTTAGACCATGCCTGCGCCCAACGTGGAGCATATTGACTCCTCAGAGTTTTAAGCCAGCATATGTCATAAGAAAACTGCTTGTTACTCAGTTCCACAACCTCTCTTTTTGGAGAGATTAGATATTGGGAGGATACGAGAACAAGCATATAACGAGTGTTTAGCTAATCGCTTTCGATATGTACCGTTTTTTTGTGATCGTAATGGTGAGAAGGAATTTATAACAACCCAAGAACGGGCAGTCCGTCACTGAAGCCAACGATGCTGACCACTGCACCACTGGACTGAGCATTATATAAGAAACGTAAAAATAAAAATGGTGGATTGCTATTTTTTGCAATTCTTCTTAAAACTAAATACTTTGATATTTCTACCTGACTATTACTGCGCGCTACAAAAATTAGCTGTCCGTAAATGCCCTTATAATCTTCTGCTAATGCCTCCGTTTTGAAAGCCATGGAAATGCAGCGAAGCCTTCTCGCGAAGTGCCTGAAGGGCTTTTCTAGCAAGTGTCGAAGGCTTTTCACTGAGGGATGAATCGCGGCTTAGCTGCCTTACAATCTCCCCTCAAATGGGGCGCGCTTAAACACGGGGGTTGTTTGATGTTAATTAATAATTCTAACAATAACGAGGCACAATTGAAATTATTTGATACTGTGTAATTAATACAAAGATAACTGATCTATGCCGCTTTTGAGAAAGTTGTCATATTGCATAAATAATATTTCAGTAATATGCCATTTGGGAGTTCGACACCTTACTTTGTAAAGGTTCCAACTGCTTTTGACCCTGTTTCGAGATATGAGCGCTTTAAGTTAAGATTGATCATACTATTTATTTCAAAAGATAAAATTCACTTGTAACAATGAGCAAGTAAAAATGCTTCAAATTACTTATTTTTAGCATACTTTTTTACAACTCTATTCATTCTATTGAGAAATAGTTGTTTAACATTCAAATGATGAAACTATGAACTCTGGAATTCTGATAACTCCGTTATTCAAACAAATAATTCTGAAATTCATATATAATATAATTATATATCTATGAAGTAATGCGGTAAATAAAAGCTTTTGCGACTATGTAATTTGCGATTAGTTATGCGGAAAGAAAAATAACAATGTATTTTAGTTCTACATAAATTATTTTATATATTTGTTGATAGCTATTTCGGCTTACGCCTTCTTCGCTTCGCTTACGCTCTTCTTAGTTCTGACGAAGGCGTAAGCCGAAATAGCGATCAACAAATATATAAAATAATTTATGTAGAACTAAAATACATTGTTATTTTTCTTTCCGTATTATAATGGAGTTCTACCAAGTAAATGCCTACTCAATCAATATATTGCGATTAGTTGTTGCGAAGTAATCGCGAAAGGTAATTTTCGGCCAAAATGTCTATTGGAACCTTTTCAAAGTAGGGTTACGAGTTGTAGACTTTTGTTATGCTATATTATGTGTCATATTAAAATTGATAACTCTTTTCCATAGTGAAACTTAATTTTCTCTAGAGCAGTGGTTCTCACGAAAAGTTGCACTGTGGCCGCATCGTAAATATAAGCGGTCCTAAAGAAATGTCTGGTGGCCGCACCAAATTTTTGTTTTGAGTCATTTGTGTTTGAGGTATGTCAAATGGACCTAAACATGCTTGTCAATTTACTATTTGTATTAAATTGCGTCCGAAATATTCAATTTTACGAGTCCTTGTTGACTAATTTTATAAATTTTATGTAAAACCACATATTTTTTAAATATCAATATTTTCTATGAAGGTGTTTGTTGGTCGCAGCCAAGACCTCTGGTGGCCGTACATGAAAACCACTGCTCTAGAGTAACTCCGTACGTGTTATTTCAAATATTCACCTTTGCATTACCAGACATTTCGTTGAGTTTTAACGAAAACTCGATGAACAGTTATTGATTGTAGTGGCTTAAGTTTTAGGAACATTTTAGGGATGTTAAAAGCTAATAAAAGTAAACATTATAATTCTACAGCTTAACCAATTATCTGCCAATTTTTAAAACAGTCAACTACCCTGCAGCCCTGAAATAGGTAAAATATAATATTACTACTAGACAGCCATACAAACCTTGCGGTTAAGGATTTCTCAGTCTGCACCAAATCATTCCATTATATTTCTTTTAATGTGTTCACTTTCAACACTTTTAGTTCTTATTCAAAATAAATTTTATTGGATTGGGACTTTTTTCGCTTGGGGCGAGCATTGTCAACTGATGATCAGTTCACTATTGTTGTTTGCATATTTTAAATGACAAAATTTGACAAAAAGCTACTGACAAGCCGTAGGGATAAAGAAACGTAACATTATATTAATTAATCCAGCCAATAGCCAAATTTTACAAAAATGCCAAAAAATTTCACTTTTGTCAAAAGTTTTTCAAAACTCCGACTCCACAGCCCTGATTTGTCCAAAACAAGCGTTAACGGCATGCAATCGATATCAAAATAAAAATCACGCCACGATATTTTAATCTTTTTACATCCCCCCTTTAAAACGTAGTCCTTGAAGATAAAAGGGTAAATAAAATTCACATTTTTATACGACGTTAATTTACCATTTTTCTCTTAGTATATTTAGTATTACGAATAAATTACTCTCCTTAACTGAATGAGCAAACTTCAAGCAGAATCGCCAATAATTTAGCAACGTCAGTACGCCAACTAATTGTGGCGGGTCATTAAAATTATGCGCCTGACAGACCCCAGTCTTTCTGCTTAAGAAATAGTCAATTTGCACTGTGAAATTTAAATCTTTGACTACGGGATTTACTCTAGTTGAGTTTACTTTGAATTTACTCTTAAAAAGTTCAAGAATATGATATCTACGTGTTTGGAAATTATTAAATGGACATTTGCATTGAAATAAGTCTAGAGTAGTGGTTCTCATGTGGGGCCAAAAGATAATTTTACTGCGGCAACCAAAAGCTTTAAAGTAAATACAGTGGAACCCCGATCTTACGTTATCGCATTATACGTTTTCTCGCGTGGTGCGTTCAATTTGTATAGTCCCGGCATTTAGTTAATATGTAAAACTTTCCCGCATTAATCGTTTGTTTTATACGGTCCCTTGAAAAACGTAGAATCGGGGTTTCACTGTACGTATTGATATCTTTTAAAAAATGCGGTATTTGTCAACAAAGACAGCATATGAAAGCATTCCGCATGCAATCAATACCAATAGTAAATTGACAAACATTTTTAGATCCATTTGACACAATTTAAACAAAAAAAACTCAAAATAAAAATTCGGTGCGGCCACCAGACATTTCCGTACGACCGCTCATATTTACGATGCGGCCCAGTAAAATGACATGTGATAACCACTGACTTAAAGGTCATTTTCTATGTTTGAATGATTTTACCCTATGTTGGGAAAGTTGGTTGTCCCACCACCCATCCGTTATGTGTGTGCAGCCGTTTTTCACAGCCGCCTTCCATAACGCTAAACGATCAAGAAAAGAAACGAATTTGCTCCTCACTTACTTGGCCCGAGACAGAGCTGCACGGGACTGATCTTTTAGCCATGCACTAAGGTGCTTAAAGAGAAGAGAAATAGAAAGAGAATAAAAAAGAAAATGTGACTTGCTCAGCCACTTTGTTAGAGTGATATTAAGTATCTTATGTATCTGTATACTGAGAATCCCTGGAGTTTAATCTACTTCGCGTTGAATCTGAAGAGGAATCAAGATTATCCCGTTCCCCATATGATGTTGCAAATTTATCGAATGCCTCAAAATTGGCCTTGGTTGGCCCTATGTTGGGAGCCTACAAACCTTTAATATCTTCGAGAATTCTTTCGATAATCATTTTTTTAACAAGATTCGTTATTTCAAGATTTAGAAGTAAAGTCAAATAAAAAAAATGCAGAAACCATCGATTACACAAATGTCGCTTTGAAAACCTTTCCAATCTTAAAGCGTGTGAACAAAAATGAAACATATTTACTTGCTTATAGACCGAGCAAGATGCATTCAATTAAACCTCTTCCATACAAATAAAAAGTCCTTCACGAATATAATATGATTTCTCATTATGCCGTATCTTTATTTGGTTACATGCCTGTGTTCGCAACAATCTTGTGCAATATCTTTTTTTATTGACCCCCTCAATTGTCTTCAATTTGTAACAGGCCAAATCGGCTTGTCCACGTGCATGATATTTCATTACGTGTCATGATATAAAATGTATTGAGCAATTCAATTCCCGAGGACAGAGCTTGGGCATCGTTTGATGATTAGAGTAAGTTTTATTGTTCTGCTCGTATAAGTCCTCTGACATTGACATTCTTTTTTTAACAAAAGATGTGAAAGGCTGTTTCAGATACTTTCGATGGATTCAGCGGTAACTTTGTGGAATTTCATTTTAATATAAAATTGATTCTTCCACGTATTGTGTACCTATTAATTTCTAGAAATATCAATCCAATGAAATTATTAATGAACAGATTACCATTAACGCTTCACCTCTTCTAAATCCTTTAACAAGCAATAAACTAAAAACAATTTAAAAATAGATGCACCTAAAACATTGCGGATTTTAAGTGGTTTCACACGATAAAAATAACCCAAAATTACCCAGATTATGTTCTCAGTATTACGCTAGACCAATAAATTAAACTTATTTAAAAATTTTCCATGTGACGTTGGTATGGCTTGAACAGAGAGAGGATGTAAGGTGTACCCTGTCTAGCCTAGGTATATAAGCTATCTCTAATACACGTTTAAAACATAGTTCTGACGAAGGCGTAAGCCGAAATAGCTATCAACAAATATATAAAATAATTTTTGTAGAATTTTCTTACCGGATTATAATGGAGTTCTACCAAGTAAATGCCTACTCAATCAATAATAACTGTAGACATATAATTTAAAATAACTTTGATTATTAAAAAGAATTGTGCTACTGACTGTGACACGTGTCTCGCCTCTTTCAGAGGCATCTTCAGACTTACTATCGCAAAGTTTGCTTAAGTAATGAAGCAAGATTTTCTGATGCCTCTGAAAGAGGCGAAACGTGTCACAGTTAGTAGCACAATTCGTGGAATAATCAAAGTTATTTTAAATTTATATTAAAATGAGCTTCCACAAAGTTACCGCCGAAACCATCGAAAGTATTAACTGTAGAAATGCTGGAGATTTTTCTATGGACACGGCAACCGTGTCGATATGCACCCATCGTGTAAAGTAACAAAGGACGATACATTCTAAAATTCTGTTAAGAATCTGCTGATTGAAGCTGACATAAATAATATATGTATGTTCAAGTACACTCGTGCACTTTAAATGCCTTAAAGATGCCAAAAGGCATCTTCAAGCATTCATCAGGCCATAGTGTATAGCTCTTATACAAATATTTAAATCTCTAAATCAAGCATTAGCTAAATAAAAGACTGCTTATAATTTACGAACAATGTCCAGCACCGTAACTTTGCTCTTTCTAATTCTCTAGGTAAAAAAATAAACGAATCCATTTTAGCTACGGCTATCTTGAAAAAATAATAAATTACAGCCCAAGGATAAATTTACAGCCCAAGGATAAATTTCTAGGCATGGAAAAAAAATCTGTCTGAATAAAGCTGATTTATTACGGTCCGCTGGATATAACACAAAGCATATCCCAAAAGTCAACCTTGTAACGCAGATGTTTATATTCCTCATCATGACAAAAATATTTAGCGAAACCGAAAATAAACTTACGGATCCGTATCTCAAAGACATTATTTATGAAATCTTATATTCATAAGTTGAAAACAATTATCATAAATCAGTGTTATCCAATATCGAAGTGCACCTTAATCACTGGTCTCATACGTGACCGTAGGGCTTTTAGAGGTTAAAGGGCATGGATACGCGACTCGCCTCTTTGTTAACAGCAAAGTTACTTATTTCATTTCATATTTCAGTGTTAAACGTGTAACGATACCAGCCGAAAGCAAAAAGTTTTTAATAAGAAACGATTACAAAAGCATTACTACGTGTTGGGTCGATATTAGTTACGTGTCATCGCGTACCGATCACGTAGCAGAGCACTATTATCAGTGTAGGCCTTTGCACTACAATACGTATTACGTGAAATTTTTTGTACCAATTCCCGAGAAGGTTGCCATAGCTCGAATGAAGCCAACATAAATCATAACGAGAGACTCTAATAAAAAAGGAAATGCGAAAATAAATTATATTTAATATGAATTGTTTTAATTTTGTTTCCATGACGGACCGCCCGGGTTCGAGTACCTGTACGAACAGATTTTTTCAGTCAAGGCAATGGGTGTTTGTTCTGTTAACCGATTCTATGCCTTGAAGAATTAGTATGGCCGTACATGGAGGGCCGTGATTTTCTTTCAACATACTAAATCGATGTATTATAGGATAATATACAGTATCTTTCCAGTTCAAGTATTATAACATGATGTTAAAAGATGTCACTGTATGCACGACAAATTTAAATATTTAAAAGAGGTACTGGTGACAAACAAATCAAGTAGAGCGGATTAACTCGCGCATTTTGTATGGCCGGACCCCACATACACAGCATACAGGCATTTTCTTACCGAATTAGGTCAATTTCATTCGTGCACTTGAAATGTCTAAAAATATCGAACGGCGAAACCCGGGTTGTAAACAACTAGACTCACGAAAAAGTACAGAATTCAGACGATTCAAACATAAACAGTATTTTCTTTTTTGGTAGTAATTCTCTAAATTCATTTGTAAAGATGGGATTTCATTGCCAGGTGGACATACAGGGTTTAGACAGGGCGGGTGTTCTTGTGTGCTTTCTGTGCCAAAATGGCACACCTGGCCACTATTGTTCAGCTGTCAGTTTTCGGCAATTATGTCTACCATCAGATTTTCAATGCCCATCATTCTATGGACCAAAAGCTCCTGTATTTGAAGCCTAATTTTCATTTAAATAATGTGTTTAAATAATCAAAAAATTTTAGTACTTATTTCACATAACATTTATTGGATCAGGACCGGTTTCGCTCATGGCGACCACTGTTTCGTTGTATTCATTCTCAATTGATAAGGGATACAACGAAACAGTGATATTTATACAACAGTTAAGAAAGAATTACAAGTTATTACAAACAATTGGTATTACAATTAAGCAAATAAATTGTAGCAAAATAGACTATAATTTTAAAAAAAGTCCGAAGATGCATATAAAAGAGGCGAAACACGTGTCACAATTAGTAATACATGACGTGGAATAATCAAAGTTATTTTATATTAGCTTTTAGTTGGTTGCTATACCACTGAATACGCTGACATATTGACACTAAAATATATTTTATTTTAAAGTGACAAAACAAAAATTTTGTCTTACACGTCTTCATATATGAAAGCACTTATTGATGTCAACAATGTGCGTTACATAAGCGAAGCATGTTTGCATTTTTAATATAAGTGAATTAATTGATGTTTCGCCACCCGTGACGAAATTGTTGACGCGGTCTGGTAGCCGTATGGTTATAAATAAATAATATAGCACCGCATAGCATAAGGGGTATCTATTTTTTTTGTCTAATTCGTCAATAAAACATCCATTTAAAATTTAATTAAAGCCATTAATTGATAGGTTGCCGAACCCTAGTTTTTTTTGAATCAAGATGATTCTCAAAATTTATTACTATGATTCATTGTATTCACAAAACCATCTGGTTGAAATTTAGTAAATTGCGATTTTTCTTTTACACCCCATTATATCAAGTATAGCCCGTTCCGTTTCGCGGTGCTATGGTGCAGTGGTCAACGCATTTGGCTTCCGTGACGGACCGCTCGGGGTCAAGTCTCGGAACGAACAGATTTTTTCAGTTGATCGATTCTATTCGAAGGCAATGGGTGTCTGTGTTAAATATGCCTTCCTTTCCTGTCCCAAAAAGCGGTGCGTAGCAATATTAGCTAACAACTAGTCCTGACCTCGTCCTCGTATAAATTGTCAAAAGATTGTATTACGCGTCGCGAGCTAACGAAAGTGGATGTGAGATATGAGAATGAAATACGGAATCCCTGATTTTGCCTGAAAGACTTCATTCCAGCTATATATTCGATAATATGTATTTTATTGTAGAAACTTAACCTTTTGCACTCCTCACTATATTATTTTTTTCCTTCCACCAACTCCTTAATAGATTTGAGAAATAATCACAGAGTTTGTGTATTAATTAACATGGTTAAACAAAATACTGAAAAATATACCACATGATGACAGGTTGCAAACAACGAGGCACATATTTCAATAAATACGGTTTTTGAAATAACGATAATTTAGAATTAAAAAAAAATATTTTTCCAACTAAGCTTGACAATGTCAAGCGACATGCGCATCCCCTATACGATGTCAAGGTAGACTCGACATAGGAGTGTCAAAGGTGGCGCCACTGGTATTTAAATTTAAAAAAAAAAGTATTTCATTCATAGTATCGCTCCGAAAAAACATGCGCCTTTATCGTGCGCCACGGGCGTCTGAAAGGTTAAATGCGTGATTATAATTTAAATTCAAAGTTTTCTTTCTTACAATAAAAATCATCGACAATTTATATCGTTGTCTCTATCGATAGACAAAGCGTAGATTGTGTTTCTTAAAAATGCCAGCTAGACACAGCTTGTTAAATACATTTAAATACTGACCTTATCCGTACCATCCATGCGTTATAAATTGACCCCTCGTTACTCGGCTACAATGGACGACCACCTTTAATTCGAAGTTACCCAAAATACCAGTTTCGTTAATAACCTATTCGGAACCGCGGTGTTATTGTACCGACTTGCGGTGAACCACCTCTCTCACGCGCGTACAATATGGTTGCGGACATTTGATACGGGAAAAAAAGATTGTTTAACACATCTACTCAGTCAGTCTTCGTGTTTATTGCTTCTCACTGACATGCTCAAATTGGGGTGCGCGCTAGCTTGCGTGTAATTGCGATGTGATAATCTCATAAGGCATGACACCACACCACAGAGTGGAGTATATGTCAATATTTTTCAGAGGGTTCACTGTTTGGCCATTCCATGAAGCACCCACAGTCGAAATTATAAATTATACACTGTTTCATTCATTCATCAAATCGATTTTGTTGACACACAAATTATACGTATCAAATGACCCGTTGCTTTGTCATAAAAATAAAATATAAAGACATTTTGCAGTACTACTTCCAGATGTTTTCGCATAAAAGCTTGTTTCGCTCAACGCGAGCATTATCATCTGATGAAATATACAATGAAACCAGATTGCTCATTAAAATAAATAAATGAAAGATGTTATTGTGGATTCTCTTTTTTGTTTTTATCCCTTTCCGCCAAGAAGTCACCGTTAAAGCATTAAAAGTAAATGTTGTCATTATCAAAATATAAACATGAAACAAATATTCTCGTTTTGGCTAAAATAACCTTGATCTGCTGTATGATCGAAACCGGTGGTAATCTTTGTCAGAATACATGCGAAAGTATTGCTATACAATGTGTTTTATTATTTTAAATTAATGCCTTTCCACCAAGCAGTGACAGAACACCTTTAAAATGAACGAAATATTATATTGCGCACTTAATATTTTACGGTTCATATTGAAACTATCTTGTCTTTATAGATCGAGATCTGATATCGATTGAATGAAGACTAAAAAATTAATAAAACATTTTTAGTATACAAAGTTTAAGTAATAATTACAAGGTATGACACACATTTCTAATACCAATTGTTTGTCATACCTTTTACTTGTTACTTAAACTTTGTATAAATATCACTGTTTTGTTGTCTTTCTTATCAGTTGACAATGCTCGCCAGTGACGGTGGTGACGGGGTGCTGGGGGGTGCAAAAGGAAGATTCAACTATTTTTCCGTACTACGGAAGATTAACAGTTGGTATTGCGAACATCTGAATTGAAGGTCCATGCTATAGAAGTGTTTTTTAAATCCAATGAATAGGAAAGAACTGTTGCAAAAATGGTTGAATCTTCCATTGCACCCCCAAAACCCCGTCACCAGCCGTCACTGATGCTCGCCATGAGCTAAACCGGTCCTTATCCAATAAATTGTATGTGAAAAAAATACTAAAAATGTTTTTTTATTTTTATGTCATTTACACCAAGTATTGACAGTGAACACCTTAAAAGTGATGAATGAAGACTATTTAATGTTTCGCAAATTATTTTACGTCAGAATAAGAAACGAAGAGAAGCATCTTACTTTGACAATATGTGGAAGCAAACTTACAGGAGGGTCGCCTCTTGTCTCGCCGGTAACAGGGTAACAGGATCTGGGCCCTCCCTATTGAACTCCCCCTCTATCCAAGTGCATGGCCGCCACACACTCCCTCTTCGAGTAGTTTAATAGTTGAATGTATTTACGGGACAATGACATGCACTCTCTTTGAAGATGTCATATACGAGAGATTTTTTTATCGCACATAGCGGATGAATATTATTAATTCACAGTTTTATGAAATTGTATTGACCTGTCAATAATTCAAGAAAATAATACACTTTGGGTCCGGCAAAAATGGCAACATTTAGAGCAGTGATGCAAAACCTGCGGCCCTCAATGACATTTCATGCGGCCCGCAATGACAAATATGAATCACCTTTTTTCTACGATGCAGTTAGGGACTAGGCATGTCTATTATAACAACAAGTAAACTCCTCAAGTTTACGTAAACATTACGAGCAATTCCTGGTAAGAATTGAACCTTTTTAATGATTCTTAGACAATCATTCTCGTAAGGGGTTTTTCTTAAGTGTTTTCCCAAACAAAGCCCTCAGCTGACAGAATCTTTTAGAAAGTCAATACTTAGCTAGCTTAAATGCGGGATAATGAAACAAAGACTTAGTCTGTATCCACCCTAGCAATAAAAATAGCTAGGAAACAAGGAGCCTGCCTAGCGGACTCCACATATAGTTTCAGCAGGAAAGTAAAGATAGGGAAAAAAAAAACCTCTATTAGAAGGCCATATGCTCCATACTGGTAGTGGAGATGTAATACAAAAACTAGAAGTACTTTAGGTAATTCCCTGGCTTTCTACCCACTTACAACAACTTGTACTCGAATGTTTACCATCTTAAAATCAGGGCTGTGGAGTCGGGAGTCGTTGCGGCGTTTTGGCCGGAGTCGTACTCGGAGTCGGAAATTTTGAAAAGTTTGAATTTTTTATTTTTGCATATAATATGTCAAAATTGGCTATTGGCTGGATTGGTAGGGTTGATATGTATATAATCGAATACACATAAATAGGACAATTAGGAAAAAAAAGTGACGATATTAAACTTTTTTTAACCGGAGTCGGAGTCGTGTTTTTGGTCAATGTCGGAGTCAGAGATGAACCTTTTTTACCAGACTCCACAGCCCTGATTAGAAGGCCATATGCTCCACACGGGTAGTGGAGGATGTAATACAAAAACAAGAAGTTCTTTAGGTAAAACTCAGGCTTTCTACCCACTTCAAACAACTTGTACTCGAAAGGTTACCATCGTAAAAATACATCAGCCATTCGTCTCGGTCCTCTAACCGTCAACCCGCGGGTTGTTTGTTAACCGAACCACAGCGGACAATATGAAAAATGTGCTGTATGAAATGGACAGCAGCTGTGGTCATGGTACAGATGGCGCCAGCTGCTTCCGACCGTGACTTAAAAAATGATTATTCAATAAGGTAAGTATATATTTTTTTTAAATTAGCGAGGCTATCAACCGGTTCTGTATTTGTTTTGAAATTGAAACCCATGGCGTTTGCCTATTAATGCCAGCAGCCACACGTGCTTTGTAACGTCTTCGTAGTCGTGTGGTTAATGCGCGTAGAATTCTATTTATTCAGTAATACATAAAAACCATTTTGTCACATATACTTACAAGATATGTTCATGTATGGTTAAATATATTTCTGACAAGAGCGCAAGCCGAAATAGCTATCAACTATATACGTCATATTAATTTTTTAGCCAAAATACATTTTTTTTCACTTGTTTTAATGGAGATCTACCAAGTAAATCCCAATCATATCAACGATAGAGTACCGTTGATTTTAAACTGGTATTTTCATTTAATTTGGTGTGATACAATATATCAAGTATACCACATTATTTGAGTATCAGAATAGTGTTTTGTTACATCAATAATGTATCAATTTTGTATATATTAGTCATAGTTTTAAGTTACAGTATAACTTACGGTCAATTATGGATATATGGTCACGGGACAGAATTTTTGTAAAGATTTATGAAAATTAAGCCCATTAAATGAAATAAATGTAAGGTTTGATGTTTCGTCTTTATTTTTTTAAATTTATTATAATAGAAGACCCTAAGGCCTAAAGAATACTTCGCAATAAGTATAAAATCGAGTTGTTTTAATTTACAGGAGCAAATATGCAACCACAAATAATAACACAAATAATAATATTATACAGATAGAGACAGTCACATAAGTTTATTATTTGTTTTAAAATAAAAAAGAATAATTTTATTATAGGCTAATATTAAAAACAAATTCTTCTTTTAGAACTCATAGAATAATCAGTAATATTCTTCAGATTTAATCATTTTGATTCCACATTTTATAATAATCCACAAGAATTAAAATTATAATCAAAAAAATACAATTATAAGCCAGTATGTATAAATTTGAGCTTAGCTTTGGAGGATTGGGATACTGTCCCGTGACCATATATCCATAATTTACCTAACTTACTGCTACATTGGGCTTATAATTCGACTATCACCAGACATATTCACCAGTCCGTGGCGCAGTGTCAACATCGTTGGCTTGCGTGCCGTACCGCCCGGGTTCGATTCCCGGTACGAGCGGATTTTTTCAGTCGATAAATCTGTTCAAAGGCATGGGTGTTTGTGTTGTTAATCCCTTCCCACCTTCCCGATCCCCAAGAGCGACGCACAGTGACAGCGATTAGCTAATCACTAGTCCTGTCCTAGTCCTCGTATTCTCTACATCCCTACTCTCTTCGAAAAAGAGAGGTTGAGCAACTCAGTAACAAGTAGTTCTTGTAGAAAAACATATGTTGAGATAAACTCCGTGAGGAGTCCATATGCTCCAAGTTGGGAGCGGACATGGTTAAAAAAAAAAATGGCATTCATAGTGCAAAACACGTTTTTTAATCGATTGTCATACTGTTTCATTGACTTAATGATGCACATATGATAACTTTAATAAGATATATAATAAATCAAATCACTGTAAACGTATTCACAGAAAGTCACAGCATTGAATTCGATCTGCAATACTAGGATTCGATAGCGTCTTCTCACGATCCGGCTCTCGAAAAAAATTGAGGGGACATCCCTATTTTCCAGTAACATACCAACAATAGCTCGTGCTTTTTAATTACCTAATGCCACCACTATAAAAGGGGGAGAATAAACGCTAGGGAAATATGGATACATATTAATGTACATGGCAAATCAAATGATTTTATAATCCTCAAATACTTCAGGATGCGCAGGGTCATTGTACGTTAGAGGTCTGCACGGGCTCGGGTTTGGCCCGGCCTGTGGGTCGGGTCGCGTCGGGTAACGAGGGTTTGGCTTCAGGCCCGGGCCGGGCTCGGGCCTGGGTACAAAAAAAATAAAAACATAACTACGATTATTCCGGATGTATAAACCATTATTGTACATCCGAATTACATACATATTATAATTTAACGAGTTGATATTATATCATTTTAAATGTTGATTAAAATTTCATTGAAGAGTTGAAAAAACTGTCGGGTTCGGGTAAGATTTTCGACAATGAGCCTCGGGCTTGGGTCGGGCCGGGTTGGAGATCGTCGGGCTCGGGCCGGGTAGAATTTGACAGGAGAAGTAGCCATGTAAAACATAGACAATTTTTGTTTTGTACATTTAAAAGAGAACCAAATGTTAACATCTGACAGAAACCACATACAAAATAGACAATTTGTGTTTTTTTACGACGTCCGCTCCCAACTTGGAGCATATCAACTCCTCACGGAGTTTATCTCAACATGCTTTTTTCTACAAGAACTTATTTTTACTCAAGATAGTAGGATTGAAAAGGACATATACGAAGACTAGGATAATATTAATGGTTAGCTAATCGCCCCCGCTAGGCGCCGGTACCTTTTTGGGATCGGATTGGTTAGAATGGATTTTTAGCAATACAGTCACCCATGCCTTCGAACAGAATCGATAAATTGACTGAAAAAATCGAATCGATATACTTCTGCCTGTTTGACCGACTTATATTGAATCGCATATGCCGCAGGACATCTTAAAGAAAGTTCACGTCATTGTCCCGTAAATACATTCAACTATTAAACCACTCGAACAGGGAGTTGTTGATAGCTATTTCGGCTTACGCCATCGTCAGAACTAACAGTTAATAGCCATGAAATGAATCAATTCAATGCTCTTTTTTTAAAACACACTTTCAGATTAAAGTATTTACAGAGGGCTTGCGATGTAAAGATAATACGATTGCGCTATCATAACAAACCAGTTTATAAGTGATGCAAAATATACCATAGGGGGAATTGAACCCTTTAATAATAAATAAAATGCAGTTCCGGCCTCATAATAAGTGCATTGTTAGCGCGTGCCTCTTGCAGTGAGCGAATAATTGTATTATTATTCAGTTGTGCAATGAATGCACTTCATTACTGCATCATAGGTCACACGGGCATACATGTGAAACTAAACATTTTGTGGTTGTTGTAAACTTGCGGCATGCGAATCAAAACGTCGATTAAAATACATGTTTTCAGTGCTTGTTGGGTACGTAAATTAAAAATATTAATTCTTTCATTGCATTCTTGACTATAATTTTTGTATATACAATAATTTATTTATATAAATAATAACAAACACTTTCTTTTAGTTATCCTTCTTTCCTAAAGTATTTCGAAAAAAGAAAGTATACGGACTAGAGTACTAGCAGTCCTAGTAGAACGATTTATTTTAAAATACTTAATTGTATGCTTACATTGAGACCACAAGCGAACAACGTTGTAACTAGGGACTCCAATTACTCGTCATCTCAACTACTCGAGTATCGAGTAGTAAAATTGAAAAATACTCGAGTACTCGAGTATACTCGAGTAGTTTCAGATGTACCAAAATATATACTATTAATTCACATTTTTGGAAATAAATAGGGGATAAATAAATAAAAAAGCTTATTTAATTTCATTGATACATTTAATTCATTTTACTAAACACATATTTTAAAAAATAACAAAGAATTAAATGTTTCAAATTTAAGATTTGTTCTAATTTTAGTTTTAATTATTCCCGCAGTTGAAAAAACTCTCTCGGTAGCTGTGGACGTTGGTTTTGTCGTTAGCAATGAATTGAATAGTGTATCTAATTTATATGTCCGCTGCTTAAAAAGAATCTAACTTTTTAAATCTTCTTTTAAATTTTGACTACAAGAATGTTTAATGAATTTAGTTTTCGGTTTATGAGATATCGATGAAATGGCATTTTTTCAACTCTTGTTGAATAGGATCTTTATCTTTAAAATATACATATAATAGGGCATATAGAGAACTGAAAATTTGGCTATTTGTAAAAAAAATAGTTGAGCATGTGTAGAAAAAATAAAAAATAAATATTTTCCATGTCTTCTTTGTGTAATCAATCATAATTCGAAAGCCACGTCGATTTTACCACAGAAAAATACAATAGGTAACTATTTACTTCGGAGATATAAGTGAATATTTACTTAAATACAATAGCTCAATAATGCACGCATGGTGGGAAGGAAGAAGGCGAAAGACAATTAAGAGATAAATTTCATTAGCAGAATAATTCAACAACTGACATATTGTATGGGATGGTAGACGTAAAGCCAAATAATAATTACTTACGTCTTCGTATACCAAGTGCGATATTCGCTCCTCTGAAAGCTCAATTAGCAAAACGCGCTAAGTGGGAGATACAATAAATTAAAAAAACATGAGAAAAGTTCTACAAACGAAACAATGTTCTCGCGATGAACTTAACCTCATTTTTACATGTAAAATGACGAGGAAAGAAAAATTATTGCTATAAAATATCGGAAACAAAAAAGCTTCTTTATTAGACTTTGTTTTTCTTTCTGTTTGACAACGAAGTGTAACACGTGTTTATATTTAATCTATATAGCGGAAGTATAAGTTTCAATAAAAAATGACGTTTTAAATCATCTTACAAAAGATTATTATTTATTATACTTATTATTTAGGGGGAGATAGAAATATACAAACAGTAATGTGTGAGTAGCAACCACTGCATTTTAGCCGAGCGAAACAGTCGTAAAAATGTTATGAGTTAGACAGAGAGTGCAATACATACAATATTCGATTGAGATCGCGGTACAACAGCGGAAGTACACGTGCACATTGTTCTTACATGCTACAAACTTTTAAAAAGCTTATTCCGTTATCTAACTTTGCCAAGTTTTTAACTGTCATAACATTGTTTATTTGTGATTCGGAAAATTTTCACAATGGCCAGACAATATCTGACACAGGAAGAAATGAATAAAATTGCTGAAGAGTTTAGTGATAGTGATACTGATTCCGATAAAGATTTTGAGAACATTGCGGGTATTTCGGATGCCAAAGATATGGAGAATGATGAATGTTGTGGTCACCATATTTTTTAAGGAATACCTACTAATAATATAACAAATTTTAAAAAATATTTTCATTGAATATGATGAAACTGCGTCAGTTAAATATAATTTCTTGGAATGTTCACAAATTCACAGAATGAATATAATCTAGTTAGTATTTTAGTAAAGATCCCGATATTTTGTTATTTCTTATAATTAAAAATATGTTTCCATTAAGAGTTTGTGTTTTTATTGCAAATGTTCAAGCACATTTGAGTGACAGATTTGTAATGTGTTTTTATGGTAATAAAATTGTTCATTCAGAGAACGAATTTACGCGGCTGTGCTTTTATTTTGACACACATGTCTCCATCCATTTCCCTTCCGCCAGGCCCCCCCGCCCCTTTCGCCAGTGCCCCTTGTCGACCGTCAATTACAACACGCGACGATCACGCTTTGTAAAGTTTCAAACGTCTTCGAGACATATTCAAGGTTTCTTACGCCTATGTATATATTTTTTGTAAATAAAATTTGGATAGAGATGTTTTAAAGCTAGGATCGAGTATTTACTCGAGTATTATTCAATATACCCGAGTATCGAGCACTTGAAAAATGGACGAGTATACTCGAGTATCGAGTACTCGATACTCGAATTGGAGTCTCTAGTTGTAACACACCTATGGCTATTCTGCACGAGAGTATTCACCGTACTAAAGATTTTCTATATTAACCCGTAAAAATGTCGTGTCAAGCCGTGAAGTAAAAGGAGTCAACCACTTTAAATTGTCAAATTAAGCAAGTTTTAGAAGCGAAGAAAATAATGTCATTATTATTGGGAACACATACATATTATTCTCATGGTATCATATTATTCACATTGATAGTGAACATGATAAAAAATAGATCGTCATAGTATATATTATTATAATTTCATGCAAATCTACAATATTAACTTTATTAACGGGCATTGATTTGTAACATACTAACAGGGGCGAATTTAAATTGTTTTACCAAGAAATCTTGGAAATTAATCGAGCTCAGCTTAACAATTTGCCAATTTTGAATGAGCAACTTTAGTTTCCTAGCTCACAATTGTTGTACCCTTTTAAATAATTGTCATTTATTAATAATTCAAGCACTTGCAAGATAAAATATTACAATAAAAAATTTTAGTACTTTTTCCACATGAGATTTATTTCATCAGGACCGGTTTCGCTCATGGCGAGCATTATCAACTGATGTTTTATTATTTTTATTATAATGCCTTTCCACCAAGTATTGACAGTGACCACCTTAAAAGTGATAAAATATTACATTCAAAGACTTTTTTTTACCGTTTCTAAGGCCCTGTTTTATAAGGGTCCTTTTTTTAGAAAAGGTGACTAAACTTAGTTTTAAAAAATAATATATTTTTAAAAAGGTTTACAATTACTGTTACGTTAGTTCGGTAAAGCATTGTGGGAACGACCCATAAATTTAGTCCCTTACACTTTGATTGTCTTTTTTAATTTAAACGCTTTCAAAAAAACACAAATACCATTTTCTTTCGGCTGCGTGATTTATTTACCTTTTCTGTTTTTGGGTTAACAACCTTTCAAGGCGGCCCAAGACTACTTCAACAATAAAAAACATAAACGAATTGCTTCGAATAAGAAATGTAGTTTATATTAGAATTGGGTAAGTTTTTTTTTAAATACCTTTGAAGTAAAACTTGGGATGCTTTGAAGAAAACGAAACGTTTTTTGTGTTTTGTTTTTCGGAATTCAAACTGTTCTAAATAAATTCTTTAACCTGTTTCACGCCAGCGTAAAAAATATCGTATGAAATCGTGGAGGAACGTTCACCCTTTTGCACTCCTCAATATATATTTTTTTTTCTTTCCAGTAACTCTTCAATAGATTTGAGAACTTGATCACAGGGTTTGCGTATTTTATTAGCATGGTAAAACGAAATACCGACAAATATACTACATTATGACATGTTACAAACGTTAACTAAGGCACGCAATCCAATATATACGGTTTGTGAAATAAGGGTAGTTAAAATATTTTTCCAACCAAGTTTTTCAATTTTGAGCTGTACTCTGAACTAAACTGGACTGAAAAACGAAGTAATTGATTTTTTAACATTTGCATGAATTCATGTCACTAACGATCAGGGTTTTGCCTTTCGGCATATTCAGGCATTTGAAGTGCACGAATGAAATTCTCATTTCTGTAGAATTAAAATACATTGTTATTTTTCTTACCGTATTCAAAATATATCTTTTTTAAATGTTTATTTGTTAAAACTTGCTGATTACGATGCGATTGTGCCGTCATTTATCCATAATAACAAAATTCAAATATTTATGACTCATCAGTTTCAATTGATTTTAGTTAGTAAAATCCCGCTTAAAGAGAGCGTCTAAAGAAGTCATGTTTTTGTGATTGGCGTGTGCCGTTCACGAAAAATGTTGCGTCTTAAGACGTCTGTGGCAGCCAACCGGTTAAGCACCTCCAATCGAAATCCTTTTGAAAAAGTTAAAATAATGTTTTGTTAAAAATGATTGTACACATTCCTATTCGCGTTCCTTTATTTATTTAGTCGAACAAGTTGGTTGTCCCACCACCTCACGCCATGTGTATGCAGCCTATTTTACAGCCGCTTTCCAAAACGCTATACGAACAAGAATTTACTTTGCACGTAACGTTTGCCAGGAATTTAGTCGTCGTCATTTTGACCTAACCTAATACATCGCCATCTTTCTTCCACAATAAAAGATCACAATGACAAACATTCCTTTAAAACGAACATCACTCATCCGTTCTGCATTATTCTTATTTGCCAATAAAATTCTCATGACAAAAAGGTTCTCTGTCGTTTAATGTTATTTACAGTAACAATTCAAAACGGCAGCAAAACCTAACGACCGTAAAAGCTAGTTTCGGTTTTCTCTCATTTTCCATCGATCGACTTCCTACCGCTTGACTTCATTTGAAGCCATTATTTACAAAACAATATCATACTTTCATAACCCTTTGGTTGCCTCAATGTTAATTGTACGCAGGCGTTTAAAAGCGTGATTTTATTAACAGGTTTATGAATGCCGTAATACTAAAGGACGTGATAATACGTTGCAAAATTTACTGCAATGTGCAATTACCTATGTGTATTAATAACAACTGGCAATGCAAGATAGTTTACTTCAAATGCTGCCACAATTCAAAGACATTGCAAACAGAAAGTGTTTAATAAAAATTAAAAAGTTAAAAAATCACTTTTAAGGTGTTCACTGTCAATACACGGTGAAATGGCATTATAATAAAACATTTTTAGTACTTTTTCCGCATAAAATTTATTGGATCAGGACCGTTTTCGCTCATGGCGAGCATTAACAATGAATGCATCAGTCGCCAATGATCGCCATGAGCGAAACCAGTTCTGTACAAAAAAAAAAGTGGAAAAAGTACTAAAAATGTTTTATTATTTTTTCTTTAAAAAAAAAATGTTATCCTCAATTCAAATTTGAACCCCTTAAATTTTGTTTTTTCCATGAGTTTTTTCGCCAATCGTCTTCGTCAGTCTATGTTAATTCGTACACTTGACATGACAGAAGATGCCAAAAGGTAAAACCCAGGTCGTTATCCACAAAACTAATAATAAAGTACAAACGATTCAAATTTGGTATTGATATTTTATCGAGCACCTTCAGTCGAAATCTCCAGTTATTTATTATTTGAACTTTTACTCTATTGGTTCAACATATCTTTTGTATGGCTATAAAAGGAGAAATACAAACTAGTTTGGCTGAAAATAGCATTATGGTTAACACGCTATTGGCATCGTGTAGTAAAAAAGATGATTGACACGGCACAAACACACAGTGGATAAACACAAAAGTTGGAATATGTAAATGTCCCGACACATAATAAGGCTGCACAATGGTGGTCAATGTAATGATCGATTCGATATCTTTCCTAAAAAAATACTCATTGATAGTTCAATAACTGTGGTGATAAATTTCCCTCGCATCGATCCTAGACCCACCCTTGTTTCCTCACCACAAAAAGAGCCCAGAAGAGACAGTTTTTACCGCAACTTCTGAATAGATGCCTCAATAGAGACAATGTCATGCTCGTCATTGCTCGACAAACGTTCTGATTGAAGAAAACACTAATTTCCATTATTTTTACCGCAAAAACCATGCAAGGCAACCACAACTGTGCGGTCTCGAAATATGGCGCAATAAAGAAGTCATGTACCACGATTTGAATACCATGACACTATCCAGGTGCAAGAATTTTAAGGCAATAACTCAATTTTAGCGCTCAATAATTTTCAAAATGGCTAATTTTTTCGTCTCACTTTGAGTTAAGTCGTTCACCGTTACAATTCATAATATCACATAACTGTTCAAAAATCTCACGGCTGATAAACAATGCGTTTTGCCACAGGGAATCTTTGATATATTTACATCTCCGATTGTAATTTACGACCAAACATTAAATAATGTATACCACGATCGTAATTGGAGTTACCTGACCATATGGCAGTTTGCCATTAACCATGCTTGACAGTCGAATATTTATTCTAATTTTGAAATTACTACCGGTATGTATACATTGCCAGTTTTTTCGGTTACACGGGGTGGTGGCATTGTAAAGGTTTATTTACCAAAAATTTACTATTCTTACGATTGGTGTATTTCAACATTGTTTTTCTAGTAAAAAAAAACATTATTTTTGTACTTATTTCACATAAAATTTATTGGATCAGGACCGGTTTCGCTCATGTCGAGCATTATCAATTCGTGGGTGTAGAAACATACGGGCGTAACTACAAACATGGCTGTTTTGAGTTAAATATGGCATTGTCATGCTCAAATGCAGTTCTATAAGATATAAAAATATGAAACTTGTACGATGAGCGGTTTACCAGATATTGCTCGGTTTTTCTGCAAATCCGAAAGCACACAGTTCAAAATTGGAAACTGTTTTGCCATTTATCTCAGTTCGTTGTTTTTGTAGTTTCGTACGTATGTCCCTACACCCACGAATCGATAATGAATACAACGAAACAGTGATATTTATACAAAAGTTAAGCAAGAATTATAAGGTAAGACAAACAATTGGTACTACAACTAAGCAAATAAATTGAAGCAAAATAGACTATAATTAAAATGTTGAAAACCTCTTAGCAATGCAAGCTATTACATCATACTATTACATATAAAATGAGCGAAACCGGTCCTGATCCAATAAAGTTAATGCGAAATAAGTACTAATAATGTATTATTATTTTTGTTATAATGCCATTTCACCAAGTATTGACAGTGAACATATTAAAATCAGTGGTTACGGAGTCACCATCGAATCCGTCATAATTAAAAGAAAAATCACCTCACCTTTACATCTAGTTGTTTAATTTTTATTTTGAAGGTTTTTGGACGACCTTTCCGCAATTAATTAGCAATGCTATTAATTAATGTCTGTTACTTGGGAAGGATTAATTAACGTGACCATGGTTGGTTACCATGGTTTGTTTTATATTTAATTGTGATCGTGTGATCATTAACGCTTTCCGAATTGTTTTTGATTGTTTGAATATAACAATAACCAAATTCAGCACATCCATTTCGACAGAAGGCTCTCAAAATGGGGCTCGAGTCATAAAATAAAATACTCGCACAAGCTACGAAAAAAATATCGTTTTATTATTTTGGGAACTTTCTTTCTCAAATTTTACGATAAAATAAACCAATTTCATAGTATACATGTTATATGAATTTTCTTATAATATGATGCGTTGCGACTATGTAAAGGGTATTTCAATAGGGACGCTCAAAATATGTTACTTTGTCCTGCTGAGTAGATTATTCATTGTTTAGTGGCCAAATTTGAGTCAACCAGTTTGGTAAATAATCGGCCAACACCTACCTGTACGTCATCAAACTACAATATCTGGTGAAAACATTGCTGCTGTGTGTGAAAGTGTACAGGAAAACCCAAGGCAGCTTATTTCTCGTTGTTCACAAGAACTTGGCTTTTCTGCGACTTCAACTTGGCAAATTTTGAATCGGGCCTTATGTCTGCACCCGTATAAAATCCAACTAACCGAGGAACTTCAGGTAAACGACCACAGACAACGCCTGATTGGGTTCTGGAGCAGTTGGAAGTTTACCCAAATTTGTCAAAAAAGTCAACTTTAGCGACATGGCCCATATTTTATAATGAATGGAATGGACATTTCAAAACTAAGCGTCCTTATAAAAAGACCCTTTATAAACATTTCATGTTTTGTTTATAGTAATTGTTTCCCAATTATAAAAACAATCATAGCCCAACTGTGTAATTCATTCTACATTTGTTTAATGATCAGGACCGATTTCACGCATCGTAAGCATTATGACGTGATGACCAAAAATGCACAGCGAAAAAGTAATGTTGTCAAAGCAACATATGCCAACAGAGCTTTTCGTCGCAAGGCCGCGGTTTTATATTGCGATGTAACATAATTAAAAAAAATGAAGATGTCGACACCTTACTTTGAAAAGGTTCTAACTGCTCTTGAAACTGTTTTGAGTTATGAGCGTTTGAAGTTTCGATTTAATAAAATTCACCTGTACCAATGAGCAATTAAAAATATTTCAAATTACTTATTTTAAGCATGTTTTTTCACAACTCTTGCACAGAAATAATGATCTTTAAGATCTATTGATGACAATCATAGAATATTGTCAAATAAATTTAGTAATAAATTGTGCAGATGCAGTGCAACTTTGGAATTCTGCTAACTCCGTTATTCAACCATAGATAGCTCTGAAATTCATAATCGTATACGATAGAATACAGTAAATACAAGCCTTAACGACCAAAGGGTAATTTTGTGCAAAAATAACAATTCAAACCTTTTCAAAGTAAGGTAACGATGTAGCATTAGCGTAAATATTAAGTTTTATTCGATCTACACTGAATATGAGAGAAAACTTTTGTGGTGTTAGATTATCGCGAAACTGTGTATTCGCGAACAAAGTTAACCGATCAATTGCGGAGTAGTGATTGTAAAACGGAAAGATTGTTGCTTTTCCATTATTCAAAATCGTGGCATTGGCGGTAAAATAATTAATTTACCGCGCGCCGCATTATTTATTGTTTAAACCTACTTTAAAACAATAGCGATTGAATTGGGATTTAGCTTTTAAGGTAAAATTTAAATATTAATGAAGATCACCTGAGAGACGAGCGGTAAAGTGAAACGACCACGATGACTTTGAAATGATAGCACCAGGGCTGTGAATTGGTTAAAAAAGACGACTCCGGCTAAACCTACATTTCCTATACCAAAAAGTTCTTCAAGTTTTTGTATTCCATTTCCACTGCTAGTGTGGAGCATATGGCTTTCTAATGCAGGTGTCTGACGACATATTTGAAAAACGAACTGCTTGTTTCTCAGTCACTCAATCTCGCTTCAGTGCAATGGGAGTAGACATGCAAAGGATAAGGCTAGGAGAGCAATTTACGTTTCTTCTATCTTTTTTATCAGGGCTGTGGAATTTTTAAAAAAACACGACTCCGGCTAAAAAACGCTTAACATTGTCACTTTTTTCTTTCCGAACTTTCCTAGTTATGTATTTATGTATATTCAATTAAATATCAACCAACCAATCCGATCCAAAACCAAATTTTACATATTATATGCATTAATATAAATTTCAAACTTTACAAAAGTTTTTCACGACTCCGACTCCACAGCCCTATAAATTATTATTATTATATTAATTTGATAAACACTGCGATTTTATTTGTATCAAATTAATTTGTCTTATTGGACAAGTAGAGATGCACAAATATAATGTTCATAATAATAATAAATCTAAGACACAAAATTTTGTTCAATTTTCAAATAAAGAATCAAACAAGTTATTTCACTTTTTTATGTTTCTCACCTGGACTTAAAATACCGGATAGTATAGTGAATAATGTTCCGCCAATTTGGCACGCTTGTAATTCGAAATTTAAATGCGTTGTTTCGCAAGATGGATGCGTTTATGTTGTGAGCATTACTGCATTTCCTTTCCGGCACCAATTCGCGCCTTTTTGTTTATGTTCATAAATGCGTGTTCTCTGACTGATTTCTGATCACGCTCATGATAGCTGAAAGTATTTTTAGGACATAGAATAACATGTTGCGAGAAATATTCTATTATTAATCAGTTCATTTTAAATGATTCAAAACGATGCGAATTAGTATTGCAAGTTATTTAAAATTTAATATTAATTTACCGTAAAACGGGGTGAATAGAGACAAAAACCAGGATTGAACTTTAGCGCAACTTTACTAAGTACCCAATGTATTTTTTACTATTTATGTATAATTGTTTACAGTATTCGAACCCGGCTTCGCTCGGACCAAAACCAAACCAGCAAGCTCGGCGCGTAAATTCAAGACGGGCCAAGTGCATCCAACTTTTTTGACCCATTATAAACTTCAGTTTTTTAAAATGGAATTAAAATGAACATTTCAGACTGGCATTGACATTTCACAGCCCCTTTCATATATTGACAGCCCCATTCTCGACCATTGAAATGTCCAAATTCAAGGAAAGGATCTAATTTGCTGTCAAATAATACCTTCACGTAAATAAAAACATTATATTAATAAAAGCCGGGAAAAGTTCAGTAGAAGACCAATTTATTACATTTTGACTAAATGTCTTCGCCGATAAAAAAATCAAACATATTTTCTTTCATATTCGTTTTTATGGCAACTTAATGACCAACAATGCAAAAGAGAATTACAGACCCACAGACATACATACGCCGAATGGTTTTATATAATTTTTCGAGGAATCGTGAACATGAGTTGTTTGTTATTGATAACGAAACAAATTTACCGTAGAACCTTTCTGCCGAGCGAAATCAATGGGTTTGTTTGAACTTTAAACAACAATGCAAAAGGGAATTACAGACATACTTTCCCCGTTTTGGTTTGAGTTATAAGATTCTTTACAATGTCTTTAATACTATCTCTCGAATGACAACACCAAACCTACTAAATGATTGGCCAAAATTGAAACAAACGTAGTTAATTTCGATGCCCGTGTTTTTTTACTTTTTGACCCATTACAAACTTCTTTTTTATTGCACGAAAATTAAATTGAACTCAGTTTTTTTAAATTATTTAGTACCGTAAAACGGAGTGAATAAAGACTCATGTAGAATAGAGGTTCATATATTGCAATCATTACAATCTGTTGTTTTGTCTCTATTCACCTGCCAAGTTCCCCCGATTCAATGTGAATATAGACATCGAACAAAATTGACTGAGTCTTAATAACGATAGTGAATATTTGAAAAATATTGTAAAGAATGTGTAGTAGAACCATATAATCACGTTTCAAGCCATTCGTATTTGAAATATGTGGCGCTGGTGGAAGTTCATTTTAATATAAAATTTAAAATAACATTGATTATTCCACGTATTGTGCTACTATTTGTGACACCTGTTTCGCCTCTTTCAGATTCATCTTCGGACTTACTATCGCAAAGTTTGCTTAAGTAAACTTTGCGATAGTAAGTCTGAAGATGCCTCTGAAAGAGGCGAAACACGTGTCACAGCTAAAAGCACAATACGTGGAATAATCAAAGTTATTTTAAATTTTATTTGAAGATACATAATCGTGAAGGGTAAAGAGTGTCTCTTTTCACCCTGTTTTACGGTATCTTAGAAGTCGTCCATCCTTCTACTCGCCCCATTGAACGAATATTATCGTTATCGCTCAAAGTATTAAAAAGCTTAAGTAAATAAAATAATTCATTACTACGTTATATAATAATTCATTTTTCCGGAAACTTTCAACAGAGCGGAAAACCTCACACCCTCGCCTTGTTTTCGTAGTAATAATAATTAGGCAAAACTACCTTTAAAGCGAATTTATATGATAAAGCTCCGCCTACGCGGAAAGTTAAAAATTGTTTATTTCTTTGCTTAATGAGTTTTATTGTTTGTTCCTGAATAATAAATCAGTTAGTTTCATACTATGATGTCTTATTTTCGAGACAAACTCGTTTGTGATGCTGAAATATGGGCTTTTGTGTTTTTGTGTTAAATAATACGATAACTGATTATTAATGTTAGATTACAAGCAAAGAATAATGTTGGATAAAGTATTAACCTTTCAAGCTTCTCACTTTTAAGGTGTTCACTGTCAATACTTGGTGGAAAG
Organism: Himalopsyche kuldschensis; assembly: GCA_028554975.1. Classification (NCBI taxonomy): domain Eukaryota; kingdom Metazoa; phylum Arthropoda; class Insecta; order Trichoptera; family Rhyacophilidae; genus Himalopsyche; species Himalopsyche kuldschensis. The sequence continues at coordinate 9,826,506 of JAHFWI010000005.1, forward strand.
GCATTATAATAAAAATAATAACAAATTTTTAGTACTTTTTCCAGATGAGATTTATTTCATCAGGCTTTTATTTAATCTCCATAGATTCTTCGGCTATTTAAATCAACGAACATTAATCATAACTAGGGTATCCAATCCCGGGATCCCAAGGATTTTCAATACTTGATGAATCGCGGGATTAGAAAACACGATCTCAAAATTTTCGGGATTGATTTGTCATCAAGAAAAGCGTTATTTATTTCCATTGATGTGTCCTTATTTTAACAATGTGAATTTTTCAAAAAATGTGTATAACCAGACATGTTTTAATTTCAATTAGTTATCAGATCGCATTCAAACGAAACCGATACCCTTATACATTGAATATTTTGCGAAACCGGTGTTGATCTAATAAATTTTATGTGGAATGAATTCTAAAAATGTTTTATTATTTTTATTATAATGCCACTCCACCAAGTATACCTTAAAAGAAAAGACTTATGAGACAACCTTTTCATGGAGAACATTGAGGTTTGATTCCACTGTGCAATACATCCAATGTGTTGTGCAATGTGTACAACAATGCTCTTTATGAGCGAAACCGGTGCTGATATAATAAATTTTATGTGAATTGAGTACTTTTATGTTTTTTGCAGGGCTGTGGAGTCGGTAAAAAAATGTCCGACTCCGACTCCAGCTTTTACCAAAACCACGACTCCGACTCCGACATTGACCAAAAACACGACTCCGACTAAAAAAAGGTTAATATCGTCACTCTTTTCCCTTAAGTTTCCTATTTATGTTTATTCAATTAAATATCAACCTTATCAATGCGGCCAAAAGCCAAATTTGACATATTAAATGCAAAAATAAAAAGTTCAAACTTTTCAAAATTTCCGACTCCGAGTACGACTCTGGCCAAATCGCCGCGACGACTCCGACTCCGGCCAAAACGCTCCGACTCCACAGCTCTGCCTGAATGTCACTGCACTATCCTCGTCGCGCACTTGCCCGAATATTTTTTTGAAGTTATCCATGCTTTGGCTCTTCTTTCGCAACTGATGGCAAGGGATGAATTCTTTGTTTTTATTTCAAAAATCGTCAAGTGACGCCTCCTGCCCCATGTGTGCATTGAGGTTGCAGCGACATTCATTTCAAGTTTTGCTGCCTGGCATAAAACAATGAAGTACCCTTTTTTTAGTCGGAGTCGTGTTTTTCGTCAATGTTGGATTCGTAGCCAGAGTCTTATTTTCTTTTACCTACTCCACAGCCCTGCGTTACGAAACAACCTTTTCATGGAGATCATTGACGTTTGATTCCACTGTGCAATACATCCAATGTGCTGCAATTAATTAATTGTGAGGACACTCATGGCGCATCCTTTTGCGTTGTGTTGAAACAAATAATAGTGTCTCACTTCCATATACGCCATGTTATTATATTATTGCTGAGACTGTTGTACAAGGTAATCGTGCTCACGACCTCGTGCCCTATAAACGAATCTAAAATGGCTATCAAATTACATAATTAAATGCATTATAAAACAATTTACATTGCAATAGTTTCATATTTTATTATTTCACTTGATGGATGACATCATGAAAGTATTTATATACTTTCATACTTTCGATGGATTCGGCGATAACTTTGTGGAAGTTCATTTTTTCAAAATTCAAAAATGTCTCTGTGAGTGAATCAAAGTTATTTTAAATTTTATAGTATATATTTTCAATGGATCAATGAATATTTTTGCTATTCCACTGGTTGGGTAACTATTTATGTGACGTGCTACATCACTTCCATGAAAAGTATTTATCTTTTTTAAAAATTTAAAGAACAAAATAATCTATTTTCAAAGGGCCGTTAGTAGAAATTATTTCTTGCAAGCAGTGACGGGGGGTGCAAAAGGAAGATTCAACTATTTTTCCGTACTACGGAAGAGAAACAGTTGGTATTGCGAACATCTGAATTGAAAGTCCATGCTATAGAAGTGTTTTAAAATCCAATGAATAGGAGAGAACTCTTGCAAAAATGGTTGAATCTTCCTTTGCACCCCCCAACACCCCGTCACCAGCCGTTACTGCTTGCAAGTGAAATATGAATTCTTTCGACGGATTCGGCGGTAACTTGTGGATGTTCATTTCAATAAAAAAAAATTAAATAACTTGAAATGATTATTCCACGTACTGTGTAACTAATTGTGACACGTGTTTCGCCTCTTTTACTTTGCGATTGTAAGTCCAAAGATTCCCCATTTCAAGTTATTTTATATTTAAATTAACTTCCAATGTGGAATAATCAAAGTTATTTTAATTTGAATTGATATATGTATTTGCTATCCACTGGTTCTGTAACTATTTATGAGACGTGCTACGCCTCTTCAAATTCGTGCCACGTGAAACTTTACATTTGTCTTTGTATGTTAAGTTAGGATTAATACATTTAACTTTAGTGAAAACAGACATCCATGTCACCGAACAGAATTCAATCGAAAAATCATTTTCTTTTACTTATTCCGCCATTAATTTATTAAGATCGGGGCAGGCTTCGCTTATCGCGATAACCAACTGAATACATGATAATATGAATAAATTCTACATGAAATGTAATAATGATTTCCAGCAATGATGAACGATGGACACCTTAATAGTGAAACTATCCGAACTGGGAATCGAACCCGCGCTTTCCGCAACCTACGTCATCACGACACTCGACCACGGACCCGACATCGAAAACAATATGTCTCACGTAATATGATATTCGTAACTGGAAGACCTTGAAAAACAGGTCGCCATTTTGACGACTGAATTAAACCGTGTTTAACGTTTTACATAAATAATATCAATCTACATATTTACCTTGAACTATTTGAAGGGAATTTTGTATGAATTAGTGTGTATTTATTCAAATGGGTGATGTATATTTTCGGATGTCCGTTTGACTCTTCAAACGCCATTGTCTGTTTATTTTCTATCAATATTTATGCGAACATTAACAAAATGGCGCTTCATCAGCATAACCAAAATGGCGTATATAAAATTTTAAATAACTTTGATTATTCCACGTACAGTAGAACCCCGATCTTACGTTCTCGCATTATACGTTTTTCCGCATAGTGCGTTCATTTTCTATAGTCCCGGCATTTAGATCATTCATAAAACTCTCCCGCATTAATCGTTTGTTTTATACAGTCCCTTGAAAAACATAGAATTGGGGTTTCACGGTACAGTGGAACCCCGATCTCACGTTTTCGCATTATACGTTTTCCCGCATAGTGCGTCATTTTCTATAGTCCCGACATTTATATCATTCATAAAACTTTCCAGCATTAATCGTTTGTTTTATACAGTCCCTTGAAAAACGTAGAATCGGGGTTTCATTGTACAGTGGAACCCCGATCTTACGTTCTCGCATTATACGTTTTCCCGCATAGTGCGTTCATTGTCTAAAGTTCCGGCATTTAGATCATTGATAAAACTTTCCCGCATTAATCGTTTGTTTTATACGGTCCCTTGAAAAACATAGAATCGGGGTTTCACTGTACAGTGGAACTTCGATCTTACGTTCTCGCATTCTATGTTTTCCCGCATAGTGCGTTCATCTTCTATAGTCCCGCCATTTAGATCATTTATAAAACTTTCCCGCATTCATCGTTTCCCGCATTAATAGTTTGTTTTATACGGTCCCTTGAAAAATGTAGAATCGTGGTTTCACTGTATTGTGTTACTATTTGTGACACGTGTTTCGCCTCGTTCAGAAGCATCATCAGATCTTCTAAGCTTGATGATGCTTTTTTTAAGGGAGGCGTAGTATCATTAACCCCTATGTTGAATCTAGCTCGAGATCGTATAGGTAACGCGCATCTCCGATTCCTGACTGATTCTCGACATTGTACTGCTTAGTTGGATAATAATTTTAGATTATCCTTATTGTTGCATTGTGTCTTAGTTAAAGTTTGTAACATGTTTGTGACAGGCATCTTCGTACTTACTATTGTAAAGTTAGCTTGAGTAATAACGTCGTCCGCCAAGCAGCCAACAACGTTGACCACTGCACCACGGACCGGGATGTTGATTTACGATGTATTATTAGTTCTTTCGATGGTTTCGGCGGTAACTTTGTGGATGTTCATTTTTATATAAAATTTAAAATAACTTTGATTATTCCACGTATTATCTGGAATCACGTGAATTGGAGATTCGACTCGAGATCTCTAAAGTCTCATTGTCCAAATATGTTTTGTAAAACTCTTCCAAGCCAACCTGATTTAATTTCTCCTTTATCTGAGCATCACAACACATTTCACAATGTTCCATTTGTAAAATTCCTGGCTATAAATTCACATCTACTGAGAATGGCGTTGCATATGAAGCAAAAAGAACACTGAACTGAATTTGGATATTCGATTCCTCCAATTCATGAGATCTCGATCCGAATTCTCCAATTCAAATATCACGTGGAATAATCAAAGTTATTTTAAATTATTATTAGTTTTCTTATATTTGGATACAGACAAAAAAAGTCACCGCCTTTATTAAATTATCAATATTTCAAAAACCACATTATGTAATTTAATGTCACTTAAGTTTTGGTTTGAGAAATTTTGTAAGGATTCCAAGATAAGCTTCACAACCAGGGCTGTGGAGTCGGAGTCGAAGTCGTGGAGTCGGATTTGGAAATTATTATTTTTGCATATAATATGTCAAATGTGACTATTGGCCGGATTGGTTGGTTGATATATAATTGAATACACTTAAATAGGAAAGGTAAGAATAAAACGTGAGGAAATTAAGCTTTTTTAAGTCGGAGTCGGGAGTCGTGCTTTTGGTCCATGTTGGAGTCGGAGTCGTATTCCTTTTAACGATTCCACAGCCCTGTTCACTACCCTCGCATTAGAGCAGTGGATTTTCTTCAAATGACACACGTACGTTTATTACGCAACAAGTATTTTACTACTACGTAATACTGTATCAAGGTAATGTGTCTTGACACGTAACTATTTCATGACCATCGAAGTCCTCACCTCTCCGAGGCCACTTTTATATCCATTACATAACATAGATATTTACATTTTGCTAATATAGCAGGCTACCGCGGTCACCTGTCGTAGGCCTTAATTGGTTCGTTAAATACGTATCAATACTTGTAACGATTAACAAACAAGGCACCTACATGGATTAATGTATTTTTAATTGAATAGATTACAGCTTTGCATGTGTGTCGATCAGGTGACGTAATAGGCTGATGATTCGCCGAAGTTTTACGCTATCTTTTTTCAATACATGCAGTTCATTTTCAATAGTTGTAATACCAATTGTTTGTCATATCCAGTAATTCTTGCTTAACTTTTGTATAAATATCGCTTTATCAGTTGATAGTGGTCGCCATGAGCGGTTCGGTCCTGATCCAATAAATTTAATGTAAAATAAGGACTGAAAATGTGTCGTTATTTATATTATAATGCCATTCCACCAAGTATTGACAGTGAACACCTTAAAAGTGAAATATACGTAAGGTTGATTGTTTTATTATTGTCCCTGGTCGAGTATCAGCATTGTTGAATTTGCTTGCGGATGACACGGGTTAATATCCCTGTCCAGACAGTGGCGGATTACCCTACGAGCGAAAGGGGGGCGCTCTTGGGGCCTCCATTTCTCGTGGGCTTCCAAAATAACACACAATGATCTTCCTCAAACAACATGTTTTGGAAAATATTTTTGACACATGTATTCGGCTTGGAATATTATATTCAGTCACAAGGGCTGCTCGACTGATGAATGCACTGCCTGTTGATGTGGACATCTTCGGTAGTGAACTTGGTTTGTTTTTATATTTTTGCGATAGTGTAATTAATATGTTTCTGTTCTGTTCCATACATTTGTTAATTCTATATTTATTTTATTTTTTTTTCAATTTTGTGTAAAAGTTTTGTGCCGAAACCATCGAAATTATCACATTGATCTTGCTCAAATAACATGTTTCGGGAAATATTTTGTATTCTGTTTAATTTTTTACAATAAATAAATTATGCGGTCACTTCGATAAATTCATATTCAATTCAGTAATATTGAATGACCGATGGGTCATAAATCATTAAGTACGGTGTGCAAGGGTGCTAGGCAGAGCTGTGGAGTCGTCGCGGCGATTTAGCCAGAGTCGTACTCGGAGTCGGAAATTTTAAAAATTTGAACTTTTTATTTTTGCATTTTATGTGTCAAATTTGGCTTTTGGTTGCATTGATAGGGTTGATATTTAATTGAATACACATAAATAGGAAAATTAGGGGAAAAAAGTGACGATATTGAACTTATTTTGGTCGGAGTCGCAGTCGTGTTTTGGTCAATGTTGGAGTAGGAGTCGTGGTTTTGGTAAATGCTGGAGTCGGAGACGGACTATTTTTCATCGACTCCACAGCCCTGGTGCTAGGTACTAAATTGTTTCTTTTGAACTGCGGGGAATACCGTTAATTGTTCAAAACATACTCTCCATCACATCCAATAAGAAAAGAAAATTAAAATTTTGGGAAATGACTCGGAATGAAATCAACATTGATTGCTAACAGGGCGTCTTACGTAGGCAAATATTTGCGGTTACACCGCAACCAAAGAACAATTAATTTAAATCGTCGCGGACTAAAGGTCTTATGTGCCATCGACGTCTAGCCAGCCGCAATAAAAACATAACTACTCGCCATGGCAGTTCGAGGCCACTTACAACAATTTGTTGAAGTTGTGACCTATGGCGCCATGACCGGAACGTCCCGCTTCGTCATAAAACGTCCACCTAAGACGGTGCGTAAGTATTAGTGATTTGACGACGCTTCTTTAATCATTAGAAAAAGAGGGCCTGCAAAATTATATTGCGACTAGGGCCTCCCAAGGGGCCATATCCGCCAATATGTCCGGGATTCATACTCACTGGCTTAGGTTGAGTTCAATAACGATTACGATTTGCTATTTGTATGAGTTTTCAATATCGTAAACGTGGGATATGAATATATTATATGTCGAAAAGGATAACTTTATTGCCCATCGTCCTGTCATTCTCACAGCCGTACCATTATATTCTTTTGAAAATTTCATCACCTCTCATCCTTCTTCGTATCGTCATCAATCTTCACCAAGGTTTAGCACCTTATGTGCCATCTTCGGGTTGATATCGTAGTGGAACCAAGCGACATGCGAAAGCCTCCCAGGTACATATGTCATATATGCGACCATTAGATAACTATTGAAACGGTTATTTCGATGGTTTCGGCCGGTAACTTTGTGGAAGTTTATTTTAATATAAAATAACTTTGATTATTCCACGTATTGTGCTACTAACTGTGACACATTTTTCGCCTCTTTCAGAGGCATCTTCAGACTTACTATGGCAATTTTTGCTTAAGTATTGAAGCAAGATTGATTCTAACATTTTAAATTATGAAATTACAAAATATCACACTAATGTAATAAATATCAGATTGGGATTTTTACCTTTTAAGGGAAGCAAGGAGGGGTTGATAGAATCAAAACAAAGCAAACAATCGTAAACAAAGTAATCACCAACCTATCTGATTGATTGCAGCTCATATAATGGTAATGTTTAGCGTCATTAGTAGTATGACGAAACGTGGAATAATCAAAGTTATTTTAAATTTTATAATGAAATGGTTATTCCTTATAAACATACGTCAGTTGACAGTGCTCACCATAAGCGAAACCGATCTTGATGTTAATAAAATAAGGAGAATTAGATTTCAATTTTGTTTTTTGAAAGTCAATTTAGCGCCTTCCATTTAAATTGACAGTTGAGACCTTAACAGCTGCATTTTAAGTAATCAAAACAATCTTATTACGAAAATATAAAAAAGGTTAAAATCGCACGATATTGATTGAATTGACATTAACTTGGTAGAACTCCATTAAAACACTACGGAAAAAATAGCAATGTTTAAATATGATATGGTTTTAGGTTCTTGGGAGTAAACATCACGGGAGATAGCAACCCGCGTAATGAGCTCGCGATCCGACTAAGGGATAGCTGGAGCAACATTTAATTCAATGCGGAAAGTCTGGGCCCCACGGTTGTACTAGGTCAGAACCAAGTGCCACTTATTCAACGCATGCATACTGACAGTGCTGCTTTACGGTTGCGAGTCATGGCACATCAGAAAATCACAGGGTAACCGTATACAGAGAATCTTGGAGGCACCTTGTGGCGGCCATATGCTCCCAATAGGGAGCGGATATGGGAAAAATAAATATGAAATAGGAATGATAGTTCTGACGAGGGCGTTAGCGTTAATAGCTTTCAATCATCATATAGTTTTTGTATAGTGAAATTCTTAATGAGCAAACCACTATTAATCCATCACCGTTACTCGGACCATTAAAAAAGCTTATACAATTTTACGTAAATCTTCTTAATTGAAAACTAGCTTAGTTTCACTACGACTCAATAAACCCAGCTATATAGATTATTCCAAGAAATACATAAAATCAATTTTTCATTTACATATAATACTATATTTATCAATGTAAAATTAAGATGTGATAATATATGAGAATACATATTGTGTACCCTTTTACACTAGTGTACAGATATATTTAAGTATGTTCCAACATAATTCTGACGATGGCATTAACCGAAATTTGTATCAATTTTTTAAATTCAATCATTAAAAAGAAACCATAAAAAGCTGCATCTACTGATATTCTAAATTGAAAAGAATTCGAGATGTCATTACATCTTGAATCTTATATATAAAACCGAAACGGCGTATGTATGTCTGTAGGTCTGTAATTCTCTTTTGCATTGTTGGTCATTAAGTTGCCATAAAAACGAATATGAAAGAAAATATGTTTGAATTTTTATCGGCGAAGACATTCGGTCAAAATGTAATAAATTAGTCTTCTACTGAACTTTTCCCGGCTTTTATTAATAATAATAATGTTTATTATTTTCGTGAAGGTATTATTTGACATTTCTTGACAGCAAATTAGATTTTTTCCTTGAATTTGGACATTTTAATGGGCGAGAATGGGGTTTTCGTCAAATTAAATAAAGTTTGTGATTTTATTTTAACTCTATTTTGGATGTTAGATTTTGTGATATAATTATGTCGAATGATATAACATTAAATAATTATTGGTCGCTTAGTCCGAGCAACGCCGGGTAGCAATACTAGTAATGCATAAAATTTAGTTTTCCTCGAAAATAATTCAGAGGTTTCCCCATACAGAAAATAATCTCAGAAATTCGACTTGATTTTCCTTTTTTTAGTAAGTTTTAGTATTTTGTTCGTTTCATTGGTTTAGGTGTTTCTGATTGGCTCTAAGCAAGTGCGTCATCAAAGGGGTAAAGTCGTTCGGGTCGATCGCGTCGCGCCACTACATCTCAGGCCGTAAGGAAAATTCATACACGCAACATTACTTATTGTGAAGAATTCATATTATACTATCGCCCGTGTAAGTGGGAAGTCCCGAAGGTAGAGTGTTTGCCTGGGTCTGTTTACCCAAAATTCAATATTCCCAATATCCTGGCGCCGTAAAGCGTGCGTATCTTAGCATTACGTAAACCTTTTGCATACATTATAACGTGGCCCAGAAGTCGTTGGCGTTTTGATTTGTGAGTAGGCCAAGATATGTTGTACATACTAAAAATAATAACACATTTTCGGTATTCATTCCAGATTAGATTTGTTAAGATCATATTTCGTAGTATAATTATTTGTTTGCTTTGTTTCTGATTCTCGCTTCGATCCTTGCTTCCCGTAATATGTTCTTCATACTAAAAATAATAACACATTTTCGGTATTCATTCCAGATTAGATTTGTTAAGATCATACTTCTTAGTATAATTATTTGTTTGCTTTGTTTCGATTCTCGCTTCGATCCTTACGGTAAGTAATAAAAAAAATCCCAAACTCCATTTTGTAATTTTATCATTTTAAAATATACGAATCAGTCTTGCCTTATTACTTAAGCCAAACTTTGCGATAGTAAGTCCGAAGATGCATCTGAAAGAGGCGACACACGTCACAGTAAGGAGCACAATGCGTGGAATAATTAAAGTTATTTTAAATTTTATATTAGGCCCAGATATGTTATACACTCAAACCTCTTTTTTTAAATTATTTTTGGCACTGCTTAAATGTACATATCTTATGACGTAATTAAAAGCACGTTGTTCACATATTTTACGTGCAAAATCCAGTGTTTCGCCTGTTTATTACGGTGTAAACTTGACACGTGCGTCTTTTGAACATGGTATGTTTCCATATTGTCATGGCTACTTTTGTGCGATTTTCCCTTGAACGCATTGAGATGACCAGGATTTTTCCTCAATCTGACAGCAACAGACAGCATCCTCCATAGCGTTCGCTGAAAGAGCTTAGGAACAGGATGGGAAGACAGGTATCTCTAGCAAAGATTTCAATCGGTATTCTCTTGACCGAACTCTATCTGAGAGTAGGCTAGTTTATTTTCTCAAATTACATTGTCGATTACAAAGGAACACAATTGCAGTTAAAACCACATTTTAAAGCGTAGGACCAAAACGATTATATCACAACTTCCTGCCTTCCGAGAGGAGGAGCGACACGACTGTCGACTTGCGATGACCGACAACTGAGAATATTTCGTTCAAAACAGGCGTATTTATACCCCTAGGATTTTAGTGTGCGAGCAGCTCTTCCGATGTGAAACGGCGGCTCCAGTACCGACTGGGAGACGTCGTTTCTAGATATCGGTTAAAAGATTTTATTTTAACTTTTTCTTGAATTTATTTGCGTTTTATTAATCGTTTTGGTCTTATTTTCATTGATTGAGGTGATAATAATATCGTTGAGAGAGTCCTGCTGACCTACAATATCAGGCGGTATCAGCATCTACCACACAAAAAGGTGTACACACATTTAGCTGAAATAGTAATGTCAACTTGATTGATTAAGCAAAACGATCTCAAATATAATTCTGAAATTAATTGTACGGAATCCAAAGCTTTCTGTCTGTCTTAAATTAACTTCCAGCCATTTGATCCTAAAGTGAGTGAAAAGTTCTCTGTTTGACGAAGACAAACAATTTAGCTGTCTCTTGAGATAAGCTCCACTTGAAGTCCATATAATCTACATTGGGAGTGGACATGGGTAAATTCAAATATAAATTTGTTATATTCTTTGACCGATATTATATGAATAGCAAAATTTAAAATTAAAGAAAGCTACAAACTAAAATAGGGTTACATTTTTTTTTCTTTAACCTGTATGCAGTGAGCCTCGTGTTGCATGTGGGTGCATGGGTGATTAAGCATGCACTTGGTGCAACTCCATTACAGTAAAGATAATAAGTACATTTTGTTTCTTACGCCAATTTTGTATAGTACTTAGAATTGCCTCGTAATTTGATTCTTAGTGACTGTATTTTATCAATTGAAAATACACGAAACCGGTCGTGATCTTTACAAAAATCCATGCGGAAATAGATTGTTTGAACGCAATGTATTTGTCATGCTCGTAAGACATGCATTTTCAATACATTATGGTTATCTTGAAATGACCCTTCTTTTCCCGCACACCCTGTCAATTTTCCTGTCGCAATTTTCCAGATAATAACATCTCAGCGTGGACATTTTCTTTTGCTCGCTACTACCCCCTGCGCGACTAAGGGTTCGCTTTTTTACGACCGCGACCCAGCCAATATGTTGTATTGAATTTCAGGTAAATTGTTTACTCTTTCGAGTTTCCAAGAGTTTATATTATATGAGGCTTATTTTCTGCGTTTGGCGAAAATTTCCAACAGATTGAAAGGCTATGTTTTTTTACACGCAAAATTTTCCGCTGTAAAAATGTAGCATAAATATTTGAACTCCGATATCATCGATCAAGCACCGCTGAATAGTTATGTTTTCCAATTTTTGCTAACATAGTCTTATTTTCAGGGCTGTGGAGTCGGAGTCGTGGAGTCGGAGTCGAAATATTGAACTTTTATATTCACATATAATATGTAAATTTTGGCTATCGGCAGGATTGGTTAGTTGATATAAAATTGAATACACATAAATATGATTGGTAGATATAATACGTGACGAAATTAAGCTTTTTGTTGGAGTCGTGTTTTTGGTAAATGCTGGAGTCGGAGTTGGAGTCGTATTTTTTTTGCCGACTCCATAGCCTCTGCTTATTTTCATGAACTTTTTTGTGACAACTCTCATATAATAGAAAAAAAATAATCGTTTGAAGAGAAGCGACAAAACTCAAAGAGTCAAGTCAAATTTGATAAATATTCTTTCATTGATTGAGTAGGCATTTACTTGGTAGAACTCCATTATAATACGGTAAGAAAAATAACAATGTATTTTAATCCTACATAAATTATTTCATATACATTTGTTGATAGCTATTTCGTTCTGACGAGGGCGTAAGCCGAAATAGCTATCAACAAATATATAAAATAATTTATGTAGAATTAAAATACATTGTTATTTTTCTTATCGTATTATATTATTTTCAGTTGAAAATGCTCGCGATGAGCGAAACCGGACATGATCTTGATAAATTTATCTTGAAATAATTACAAACAAGTTTGGTTTATATTATTTGTGAATAATATCCGTCTCTTCGCTAGTGAGAAAATTCGGCTCCTCTGTTTAATGGCTTGCGCAACACTGACTTCGACCGCTGAGACTTTAGAAAAATAAACATCAGAACTCATACATATTAATTTGTAATAATCCGAAATTTCCTTCTGCTTAAGAAAATCGCTAGTTTAACGGCAGCGTGACAAAGCGTAAAGAAAATTCGCACTGGCCTTAATGGTGAATCGTCCCACCGCGAATAATTCGCTTACGCACTCTACCGAATGGGATAATCCAATCATGTCTCTCGGTATTTATTTATATATATTTTTCTTTCGTGAAAAAGTTTCAAAGGAAAATTCGTTGATGTTTTCACGCGATTTTCTTGTGCTCTTAAAACAATTTAAAAAGCCATCATAATGGATTTTTCAAATCGTAACGATGTTGATATTTATTAAAGATGTTAAGGCTTTAACTAAAACCTTTTAGGTAATTGAGTATCGTTAAAAAAATCTCATTTATACAAGACGATTTAAAGACGTACTGAACTCTCTTCTGACAATTTTTTTTTCCCCCACCGCACTGTGCCTCCAAGATTCTCTATCTCCCGCCAACTTCCTCGCATCTTCCCAGGTCATCCCGTCGTCCCGTAGCTCCCCTGAGTACATCCTATGGATGGTCATCAGCGGCGTCGGGATCCATCAGGTTGATAAAAGAGGCATCCGCAACACATGTCCAAACCAGGTCCATCGTCGCCTTTTTATTTTGGACGTAATAAGGGGCTGGTTTGTCCGCTCTCTTACCTCCGTATTCCTGACAAAGTCAAACCACCGTACTCCTAATATTCGCCGCAGGCATCTGTTTTCAAAGCACAGTGTACGGTTACCCTGTGCTTCTACTGACAATAGTTTTGAAATAACACGACTTTTACATTAACTTGGTAGAACTCCATTATAATACGATAAGACAAATAACAATGTATTGTATTTCTACAGAAACTATTTTATATATTTATTTGTTGATGGCTATTTCGGCTTACGCCCTCGTCAGAACTAGTTCGAAGAAGCCACAAATATATAAAATAGTTTCTGTAGAATTAAAATACATTTTTATTTCTCTTACCGTGGTATAATGGAGTTCCACCAAGTAAATGCCTACTTTATCAACTTACTCCACACATTGGCTGCGGGGGGAATTTGGACTTGGAGAAATGGCGCGTATTCCACTAGGGCTGATGCGTTAAAAGAATAAATTCTACAATGAACAAGAATTATTTGTTCTTATACGATTCCAAAAAAAATGAAAATCACCGATATCATGTCACAGCCACAATCGGCCTCGGTTTGCCTCAGTACTGTGTGAGTGAGATGTAAGCGATTTAGATTCAGAACTTCATTAATGATGATCTTTTGCATCTTACATATATACTAAAAAATAACACATTATTATTACTTATTCCACATTAGATTCATAAATAAATTAAATAATTTTATGTAATTAATTTACCTTCATGATAAAACTTTTACACGATTTTCACTACTGCATTTTTCATATTTTTTCAGATAGCACTATTCTTAAATTCAAGGAACCATTACACTATGAATTTTATTGATTGAACTGACAATTACTTGGTAGAACTCCATTATCCCTGTGGTCTAGTGGCAAGAGCTTTGTCCTAGCAATCGGGGGGCCCGGGTTCAATCCCCGGCAAGGTCAGATTTTTTCAATTGAAAAAAAAAAAGATCTTGGGCTGGGTGTTATGTTATTTATCGTTGATTTTGTGCACAACTGATGCATTATTTACCATCGAGTTAATCTCGTGTGACTTTCACAACTCAGAATATTTGGCGCATTGGCGCATCCTGTAATGCCAAATATTTTTTAAATTTAAAAAAAAAAAAAAATTATAACAGGTTGACAAATAGCAATGTATTTCAGTCCTACAGAAATTATATTATATAATTGCCGAAATAGCTATGGCTTACACCATCGTCAGAACTATGTTTAAACATACGTTTACTAATCTATATATACTGGTGTGGGAAAGGTACACAATACATATTCTCTTCACCGTGTTTTATGATTTATTTTACTCTTTTTATACAGATTTTTGTGTAACATATCTTCCGTCTAACAAAAGAGTTAAGTTTTACGGTTTTTTTCATTTCAAGTAGATTTTAAAGAAAAAGGTTTCCCATCTCTGGTCCAGTGCTTGCCACTCAATTTTTCAGTCATGAGTTCGTCGCTCAAAATATTATATCAACCGCCAACTACCTTTGTTCTGATGAAATCAGTGCAGTCATGTAGTAGTACCCCACTTTTCTTCAATCAAACTTCGCCGGAATTGACTTTAATGTAATATATTTTATATCGAGCAAAATAAAACTAACAAATCTTCTTCAAGTTTGTAACATAATAAATCCGAAAGTTTCGCCTCATTCTCCGATATATTGCGTTATCAAGTTATGTATTTTTTATTGAGTTTTATGACATTGAAAGCCCTTCACGCGAAATCCCGTGGGGGCACACGTAAAAAGTTTGCAAAGCTCTCGCGTTCGACCAGGCCCTAGAAGCCCCCGCCGTCCCTACCATTAATATTGACTTGGCTCTGATTTTTCATGAGTCACGCACCATGATTCACAAATCTATAATAAATACATAATTGCAATCCCAGTATGAATATTCACGATTTATTAAATATTCATTTCAGGTAATGTCTTATGAATAAGTAATTTTAATTATTTGTTTGTTTTGTTTTGATTCTATAACCCCGTCCTTGCTTCCCGTAAAAAGGAAAAATCTCAAACTCCATTTTGTAATTTTATCATTTTAAAATATTAGAATCAATCTTGCTTCATTACTTAAGCAAACTTTGCGGTTGCAAGTCCGAAGTTGCCTCTGAAAGAGGCGAAACACCTGTCACAGTTAGTAGCACAATACAATGGAATAATCTTATTTTATATTTTATATCAAAATGAACTTCCACAAAGTTAAACGCCGAATCCATCGAGAGTATTAATGTCTTATGATGTGAATAATCATAAAACCAAGATAGAAGATGCAATTAACCCTTTAAACGCCAAGCCAATTCCATGGATTTTTGCCACAAGCCACCATTTTCCATGAAGATCACCGAAAATCATTTAATACCCTACATATTTTTCGTTTTCAAAGACAAATGAAAACAAATATATAAAAAGTGTAAGATTTATAGAAAATTCCAAGAAATATCATTAGCCTATGATCTGTTAGCTTAATCTCAATAAAATAAAAACGGTTAAACATATCGATATTTTAACAATCACATTGCCTAGAAAAGATGTGTTTTTCACAGCCGCCTTCCATACGATCAAGAAAAGAAACGAATTTACTCCTCACTTACTTGGCCCGATACAGAGCCGCACAGCACTGATCTTTTAATAAGTATATTTTTGTACAGTTGCCATGACATTCTCTTACGGGTCGTCTTAGCTGGGTGAAGCTGGGCGAGGCGATCCGGCGCAGCTTTGAAAGCGGCAGAGTTTTAAAATATCAAACGGTCCTCGCCCATGCAAGTGTCATACGTCGGCGAAGCGATCCGGTCAGGACGGCATATGTTGTAAGTCGACTCAAGTGCCTGACTCATGGCGCACGCGAATCGCTTGAAAATATCAAACGGTCCAAGCTCACCAGAGCGTTAATTGCGTCTGGCCGAGCGATGGCACATAAGACCTTTGATCACTACGTTTTAAATTGACTGGATTCGCCTAAATTCTCTTGCTGGTTCGCGTCGCTTACCTAAGACACGGGGTTAGCCATTTTGCAAGTGAAAACACCACCATCTTCACATAATAAGAAAGGCATGCTTTCTGTTTTCGCTCACTAATAACGATAATAAAATAATATTGTCTTTTAAATGCATTCTTAATTCGTTTTAGGAGATTGTTAATTTAGAGAGAGTTTGCTTCTTGGTTACATTACATCGACCGCTGGAAACACAATACTGCATACAATAAATGCATCGATATCGCTTGTGGTCGAACGGTGAAAGCGGCTACCGCTTGCGCAAAAGAGTCTGCGATCGGTGTCTACGAAAACCACAGCATGTATAATATAATAATTATCAACACTTACATATTAGAAGTGTTTTATATTCATCGATTTACTATCGATATTTTATTTCAAAGTACACACAGAAAAATAAGTAAATTTATTAAATTACATTTGGCAAAAGCTGTTCATTATTATAATAATACATTCTTTGAATAAAGGGGTAAAACAATACAAACTATTTCGGCAACACGTCATTGTCAGAGCTGTGACTTCAATAGTATCTTATATATAAAACCTAAACGGCGTATGTATGTCTGTGGGTCTGTATTCCCTTTTGCATTGTTGGTCGTTAAGTTACCATAAAAACAAATATGAAAGAAAATATGTTTGAATTTTTATTTAAGACATTTAGTCAAAATGTAATAAATTAGTCTTCTACTGAACTTTTCCCGGCTTTTATTAATATAATAATGTTTATTATTTTCGTGAAGGTATTTTTTGACAGCAAATTAGATTTTTTCCTTGAATTTGGACATTTAAATGGGCGAGAATGGGGCCTGTCATCAAATTAAATAAAGTTTGTGATTTTATTTTAACTCTATTTTGGATGTTAGATTTTGTGATATAATTATGTAGAATGATATAACATTAAATAATTATTGGTTGCTTAGTCCGAGCGACGCCGGGTAGCAATACTAGTATTACATAATAGTAAAAATAGGAACACATTTTCAGTACTTATTACCAGGGCTGTGGAGTCGGTAAAAAAAAGTCCGACTCTGACTAAAAAAAGGTTAATACTTCACTTTTTTTCCCTTATTTTCACATTTATGTGTATTCAATGAAATATCAACCCTATCAATGCGGCCAAAAGTCAAATTTGACATATTAAATACAAAAATAAAAAGTTCAAACTTTTCAAAATTTCCGACTCCGAGTACGAATCCGGCCAAAACGCCGCGACGACTCCGACTCCACAGCCCTGATTATTACACATTGAATTTTTTGAGATCAGAACCGGTTTCGCTCATCCCGAGAATCATCAACTGATTATATAGTCGAGTAGGTAATACTTAGCCATTTTATATTAAAAGGAGTTTTATCGAGTAAATGCCAATTCAATCACTATATAGCTTAGAATAATTGATACGCCACGATATCGCGACGCCGAAGTAGCTACCAGCAAAATAATGGTAAGTGTGTTGTTTTAAATCCCCTCCCACCTTTCCGATCCCAAAAAGTGACCCATAGTGATTCGCTAACCACTTGTCCTTGAATCTTTTCAATCCCTACTCTCTTCGAATAAAGAGAGTATGAGCAGCTGAATAACAAACAGTTCTTGTATAAAAAAACATGTTGAGATAAACTCTGAGATAATTTTAAATCGAAAAATTAGCTTGTTTATGTGTGTCAACCACAATACTACAAATGTACACATTTTTCTACTAGAATACGATCTTAATCAGTCTACAATAAAAAATGCATTATGAATCTTTTTATAGAATTGTAGTTGACAAACTTCTATTTGTTTTGTGAGGGTTCGCATATTATATTGTAGAGGGGTTGTATATGTGAGTCAGTAGGGAAGGAGTTCCCAACTCTGTGCCAGCGGGGAATTTTTTAATTTACATTCTTGCAAAATTAGTTTTTTGGATATCACATCGACAGGTAAAGTCTCTCGTCCATTTCACACAAATAAAGGAAATGGTTTGTAACAGTGAATAAAACGTGGAATTATTTGTCATAGACATTCAAGTGCTTCAAAAAAAGTTGAAATGAGATTTCTGCAGTTTACGACAATCGACAAAATGATATCACTTGTTTCACTGCATTACAGCAAGCGCCAATGCGCCATGCATTTGACAAAGTTAATAAAAAATACATAACAAATTATACAAAAATTTTAAAAATAAGAAACAGAACAGAAACATATTATTTACATAAGAAGACAAAAGAATAAAACAAAACATCAAGTTCACTGCCAAAGATGTCCACATCAACAGGCAGCGCATTTATCAGCCGAATAGCCCTTGCAACCGGAGATTCAAAAGACCTACGTGACAAAAAGTTTTGACAAAGAAAATTGATTTGTCTTGGTTACGACCACGTAGGTAGAAACTGGAAGCATGCAATCTTAAATTTTCAAGGGTCTGACACCCTGGGTTGTCAGGGTTATCAACTCGGCCCCAAAGAAGAAGAGAAAAATATTCAATATTGAAATTGATCTTCGACCTTCAAGAGAGTGAAATGAAACCATATTTATAATATCCTTAGAAACAGTAGGTGGCGCCCGCCGCCCCACATTTTTATTTAAATGCGCTCTCGTGTCCAATTAGGTAGGGGACCCCTGCAGTAGGGGTTCAAAAAATTTTGTGTACATCCTAAAAAGATGTATTTTTTATAAAACCGGAGCTTTCAACTGGTTGTTAATCAATAAAGCTCGTGCCTCGTCCGTAGTACTTTTTTCTTAGAATGGGTTGAAAGGGAAATCCATCTCCTTGAGTTACATTTATATAACAACATAAGAGGTACAATAATTCTGTGTCTCCCCCATAAATGAAATGATAAATTCAGAAGAGGCTTATATGTGTACGCACATATCTAATATCATAATATATGTCGGATGACATAAAAACTTAGTATCTCCGATTTTAGTGGTTGTGAAAAAAAGCGGCACCAGAAAGGTAAACCTTCATAAAACCTTAGATAGATTACATTAATGAACTGCACACTATAGAACACTAGAGATAACGGTGATTTTACCGTTATATCTAATAATTATATAAAAAAATGGTTGTCTGTAAAGTCGGTTTACGGACGATAGTTTAACGTGACAACGTCATAAGAAAACATTGATGAAATGATTGCATACTTTTATGAATAAAATGGAATCATTTTTATTGAATTATCATTATTTTGTATGGATACGAAGAAGGAGTGAAATGAAATCTACAATTTTTTATTGATATATTTTATTCGCACTCATTAATTCAAGGATTAATTACCTTTATTGCCGCAATTTTTGTTGTAATATAAACAATGAAAACCACATTAACATTTCACTTCACTTTATAAACAGTTGTAAACAGATCACGTGTGGGTACTGTAGGTGTATAAGTTGTGTGCTGCCGCTGTCTCTTTTCTACTCAGACTCATCGTCCAATCGAGTGGAAGAGAGATAGATGCGGCACAATCCGAACGGTAGGCCGATCGTGCCTCTCTATCGCTTATCCGCGCTCTCGCTCGCACGCTTGCCTTCGGCGCAACGCGACAAACGGGACAATGAGTCATGTTTTTTCGTGCGTGCAGCGGGCGTTCATCGATTTATAAGACGTTGTCACGTCAAAAATAATTGAAACTATCTAAAAAACTTATTTACCCTAACTTAATACAATAGAACCGCTTCTTTAAGTCGATAAACTACTACTTCCGCGAAAAAATTCACCATGAGATTAAAGATTCCGTAAACATTATGTTTAAAGTCAATATTAATTTAGGCACACACCTTAAAAATAGTAAAGATAGGATTAATAAAAACTTGATAGAAGCAGTATCTATAAGATGTCCTGCGGTACATGCGATTTGATATACGTCGGTCAGACAGGCAGGAGTATATCGATTCGACCTAAATAAAGATCATTGAATAATAAAAAATCAGATTTGCAATTTGCAAACCACCTCATGAAGGAATC
This sequence comes from Himalopsyche kuldschensis, assembly GCA_028554975.1. Classification (NCBI taxonomy): domain Eukaryota; kingdom Metazoa; phylum Arthropoda; class Insecta; order Trichoptera; family Rhyacophilidae; genus Himalopsyche; species Himalopsyche kuldschensis. The sequence continues at coordinate 9,846,767 of JAHFWI010000005.1, forward strand.
GCATAACATACATTTAAATTCAGCGCCGATTTTTTTACATTTTTGTAATAAAGGCCCTAAGCTAAATGCATTGGAATATTTAGAGATAAATAAGTATAAATAATTCATGGTTTTATGAAGGCTTACCTATCTATTAATTGAGTTGGCATTTAATTACTTGGTAGAACTTTATTATAATACGGTGAAAAAAATAAACAATGTATTTTAATCTACATAAACTATTTCATATATTTGTTTGAAAGCTATTTCGGCTTATGTCATCGCCATCGGATCAGAACTATGTCCCCTTTATACGCGATTTTTTTAACGGAACCGCTACTTTTTTTACACGATTTTCTTTTCGGAATTAATGATGATCCTGCGTTTATTGAAGTGATGACGCCAAACAAAATCTTGTGATCTAATTGATGACTCTGACTATTATTATCGATTCTTTTATTTCAATTCAAAAATGCAAACATTAAAAACATAAAATAAAAAAAATATTGTATTTAAATTGCAAACAAAAAATTAAGTCGAATTTTCGTTTTCTTGACGTTGCAAATAGGGCCCAAAAATATTCAGGTCAAATATCCATTTTCCAGAGGATATGTTACAAAGCCAAACAAATAGTCTTTTTCGAACTCATACGATTCCTCAGCCAGGTTTTCATGCGTCGTAATATGAAATTCTTAACGATCGACCACACAATTACGACATAGTTATGAACTAATCACCTCTGTTAAAACCATTAACAACCGACCGGGACCTTCGTATAAGGAGTATGGTTTTTCAAAAACGCTTCAAAGATGCTACAGTTTTCCATGCTGATTTTAAGTGGTTTCACACGATCAATAGCCAAGAATCGTGGCAAATTATTGTTTCCCAAAAACAGTTTCCTTTAGAAAAATGGAGGTAAATGGACGAACTTATTTAAATTCTTTCATGTGACGTCGACAAGGTTTCAACAGAAAGGCCATCTTAATGTTGGTGAATGGTGTCAACCGATTGTTCTTCAAAATATGTCTAGTTTTTTCGATAGAAAAAAAAAAAGGTAATTGGTAAAGAATTCGAAGAAATATTTGCAAATTAATGTTTTGAAGGGTGCGCGGATTTCTTTTGCCGCAACTGTGGTGGTTAAGCTAAAGGGTCGGGAAAAAATGAGAACTACAACATATTTATTTAAATAAAAATCATTTGAAAATTAATTTTATAAAATTTGAATGGAATAAATTTTTAACGTCATTAGTAGTATAATCAATCTTGATCTTGCTTCATTACTGAGGCAAACTTTGCGATAGTAAGTCCGAAGATGCCTCTGAAAGAAGCGAAACACGTGTCACAGTTAGTAGCACAATACGTGGAATAATCAAAGTTATTTTATATTGTACTTACTGCTTATTTTCGAAACCGCTTTTTTATCAATTATACATAAATACTTAAACTTAAAAAAACACATTTTATCGTTTTTCTCGAAAGTTTGTCAGGGTCACTTCCTGCCTTTTTGCTTGGAACGGCAGTACTTTGTTGACAAATGAAACTTGCAGTTTATTGATTGAGTAGACATTTACTTGGTCGAACTCCATTATAATACGGTAAGAAAAATAACAATGTATCTTAGTTCTACATAAATTATTCTACACAATTAGTAGCACAATACGTAGGCTAATCAAAGTTATTTTAAATTTTATATTATTTTTATAATTAATTTAACAACTGGAGTTGGCAAGTTTTGGCACGATACAACTGACACAATTCTACCTACGTGTTTGATGTAATACGAGAACGCCAGTACTGCGTATATATCAAAAGACTTTTCCGTATGAAAAACTCAAAATCTTATTTCCGCCCGGGGAAATTCGAAATATCTATTACCCGCCGACGACAAAGGCTGTGTTTTTAAATCCGGTTTCCAAAATGGGGCCTCGATTCTTGCTCTGCCCTTTGACTGCCGCGTCTTCTCATTGAATATTTCTGACAAGATATTTTTATTGTGTATCGGGACATATTGATGTCCAAACAAAATAAACAAACAACCATTCTTTGACGTCACACAAAAATGGTATTCAATGTACACATGTGTATACCACGCAACTGTATTACAGAAACAAAATATTTTGGCATGTAAAATGTAAATAAATGCTATTTTACCAACAATAAAGTGTTTCAAGGTTACCACATTCGATAATTGTCATGCTTAACACATTGGCCAAAAATTTGAGAAGATGAAAATTTTAGTCGTCGTAGACAAATGACTAAAGATTTCGACTGAAGTTGTTTCGATATCAAATTTGAATCGCTATATGTAGATGATTTGCCGGGCTCAAGTCACTTCCGAGCAGATTTTCCGATTTCAAAAGCGGTGCAAACCTGATTAGCGAACAATAAGTCTTTGTTGCCAAAAACACTTCCCACCTTCCCGATCTCAAAAACAGTTCCTGTAGGAACAATAAGTCTTTGTTGAGGTAAAATCCTCGAGGATTACATGTCTTCCAAGTTGGGAGCCGATATGGTTAAAAAAATGAGTTTAGTCGCCAATTACTTGCTTTTAGCTATTAGACATCGTTCGTTATTTAATTCGCATGGTTGTAGTAGTCGACAATATATTTGGGTGAATACTCTTTATTGTGCAACACCCATCCGTTGTGTGTAAACTCCAGCCGATTTTTCAACAGCCGCTTGCTTTTTCCATAACGTTCGTTATACATGGATCAAGAAAAGAAACGAATTTACTCCTCAGTTACTTGGCCCGAGACAGAGCTGCACGGGACTGATCTTTTAACCATGCACTAAGGTGCTTAAAGAGAAGAAAAATAGAAAGAGAATAAAAAAGAAAATGTGACTTGCTCAGCCACTTTGTTAGAGTGATATTAAGTATCTTATGTATCTGTATACTGAGAATCCGTGGAGTTTAATCTTCTTCGCGTTGAATCTGAAGAGGAATCAAGATTAGTAGTCGACAAGTGAAACCTGAGTCGTTATCGACAAAACTCAGACATGTACATGGATGAATTTGTTTGAAAAATAGAACGACACCTTGGATTTGAGGCCAAAGGAATGGGCGTCTGTGATAATATATTCATTGGTTCCCTCTCTGCTCAGCCGGACTTGAAATCAGCTTAGATGATTGATTAGCTTCTTTCTCCTATCCTCGTCTTTCCATTCTTCCCTCTGGAGATAAAATTTGAACGACTTACTTTCCAGCGTTTCTTATTGAACAAGTATGTTCTAAAAAATTGTTATTCCAAAGCTTGAAATAATTTATAATTGATATGAAATTTTAAATATGATTATTCCACGTATTGTGTTACTAATTGTGACATGTGTTTCGCCTTTTTCAGAGGCATCTTCGGACTTAATATCGCAAAGTTTGCTTGAGTAATAAAGAAATATTGATTCTAATATTATATAATAATTAAATTACATTATAAAGGTTTGGAATTTTTCCTTTTTACGGGGAGCAAGAGCGGGTTATAGAATCAAAGCAAACAAATAGCTATACTACTAATGACGTTAGTATAACAAAACATTAATTAATGAGATGCAATAGATTGGGATGGGTTAATCCCATCATTGGAAGTGAGCAACCTGTCGAATTTAGGATATTCTTTAATTATACTTCTTTACTGATTGAGTAGGCATTTACTTTGTAGAACTCCATTATAATACGGAAAGAAAAATAACAATGTATTTTAGTTCTACATAAATTATTTTTCTATAGTTCTGACGAAGGCGTAAGCCGAAATAGCTATCAACAAATATATAAAATAATTTATGTAGAACTAAAATACATTGTTTTTTTCTTTCCGTAATACTTCTTTACTGTCAATACATTTATTTATTTCTTAAAATTCTAAACTTGTACAAAAATTTAGATCACTAATATTAATTATTATAAACGTAATCTATATGAATTAGCTCAAATTTTGATTTAAATTAGTTTCAATGAATTAGGTGGGTAAATTATAATTATCGCGTATTTTGAATGGAGTATCGCACATACTAATTAAATATTTTGTAGGCTTTATCTGAATTGACGGTTTTCAGTTTGTTATACATGATGGAAATTTGGCACACCATTTGGGGCCCTCTACTGGGTCACGAACCACCGGCTAGCGGACACTGGCATAGACAATTGGAAAAAAATGTTAGGTAAAATTGATTAGGTACTGATGGGACCTGTTTTTTTGGGCTCTTTGTCTCTAAGGGGCCGAATAGTAGACCTCTAATCAGTTATCATAAAAGTTTAACTGTTAATATTGTAGGTTGCTAGAATAATAGCACGATCCGATTGCTCCAGTTTCGTAAATTGCCATTGAAAATAAATGACAAAATAATCTAAACCGAACGCCCTTCACTTCCATGAAAATCTTAATTTTGTCCACAAGCTGTTTTTTTTTATTTGCCCATTTACTTCTTCTGTATTGGTTTCATCAGCTCATCATTTTTAAGACCTTGTTCTTCGCGCGATGACCACAGATAAAGCAAAAAGATATTGTCATTTCGTTCAGCTAAATCAGTGGACGGTAACCTTTTTCATGCACAGTAAAAATAATAACACTTTTTTTTGGGACTTATTATATATGCTCATGGTGAGCATTATCAACAGAATATATATTGTCTAGTCTCTGCCCGTGGTGCAGTGGTCAATGTCGGTGGCTACCGTGTTGGATTACCCGGGCTCGATTCCCGGTACGAGCAGATTTGTTCAGTCGATAAATCGATTCTGCTCAGAGGCAATGGTTGTTTGCGTTGTTAAAGCCCTTCCCATCCCAAAGAGGGACGCATAGTGACCACTAGTACTGACTGTCTGTCTCTTCGAAAAAGAGAGGTTGAGCAATTGAGTAACAAGCAGTTCTCGTAGAAAAAACATATGGTGAGATAAACTCCGAGAGGATTCCATATGCTCCAAGTTGGGAGAGGATATGAAAAAAAAAAGCCGAAACCGATGTTGCTTAATGCGCAAATATTATTATAAACCTTACCCTTTTATTGCTTTCTTTCCCTCGACGAGAAAAACCTGCCCTGATCATTATTGAACGTTTGTAGTTAGTTTTGAAAAAATGTCAATGTCCTAGATTGTCGATCACTGAACTAAATCTTAACTCGTTTTTCAAATTGCCGTTTTTTAGGAGAAGCTTTAAATTGGGAATGGTTTATAACCATTTTTTTGTCGCATGACATCTTACGTGACAAAAAGTGGACAGTTGTTATTACCATGGTAACCTTGAATATGGCGTAATTTGAATTGATGCGTGAAGTCAATAACAGTTCAAGTCCACTGCATTTGCTGACCTCAGTTTGAATGCGTTTGATAAAATATCAGCATCACGGAATATATGTAATCGTAGCAATATGTAATTGGAGCATGTTAGATATACGACCTTGACACATTTAATCGTTAATACAGGCATATTTTGAATCGTCAAAATGTTGTACTTTTTTATGAATTTTGTCGCTAACGACCCTCAATAGCCTTTTGGCATTTTAGACATTTCAAGTTCACTCGTGCTCAAAACTCATATTGATGCGTGAAGATTAACAGTTCAAATTCACTGCATTTGCTGAACTCAGTTTGATGCGTTTAATTTTTAAGATAGCAGCGTCTAGGAATATAAACAATATATATTATTGTAGCAATATATAATTGGAGCATGTTAGATACGACCTTGATACATTTCATGGTTAACCCATCCACTTCCCACTATTTTTCATTGACATTGCTGCAGTGCTCATTTAGTTAAATTGCTTTTTTTTAATAAAGATTTTTCGCATGTAAAATTGTAAATTTAATTAATAAACAATGTTGGAACTGTCCGGTCTGTGATGCAGTGGTCAACGTCGTTGGATTTCTGCCTCGGACCGCACGAGTTCGAGTCCCGATACGAACAGTTTTTTTCTATCGATAAATGTTCAAAGGTGTTCGATTGTGTTGTTTAAAATCCCTCCCCACCTTTCCGATCCCAAAAGTCGTCTTTCCTTTGAATCCCCACTCTCTTCTAAAAAAAGGTGGAGAAAAGATTGCCTTGATACGAATGACATATTTTTGTTTAAATTGATTGGGGCCTAAAAGAAATCTCACTTCCAAAATCTTGCCCAGCTGCGGAAAAAATCGGTCACTTATGGGCCATCTCTTGCCATGCTACATGTTGAGAAGCAGTTGGTATTGTTAATTTTGGACTTTGATATCCGTGTTATCGATATATTTTCATAATCCAATAATCGGAGGATGTTTTTTTTCATAAATAGGTATTTATATGCACTCCCGTATATTCCAGTCACCGCCCGCCACTAATTGGAAATAATGTAAGCAGTGGCGAGCAAGTGGTACATCTTTTATTACAACTAGCATTCTTCACAGGCAAAACTATTGTCAAAATCAATCTCGCAAAAGTGTGCCAAATCCCGCGTCGGAAAGCGGCGGCATCCTACGCGCGTATGATTGATGAGAAAGCGCTGAAAGTCCGCCATCATTTTATTATAAACAACATCACTGTGTTTGACTTGGCTCTTTGTGCATAAGTGGCGCGGCTTATGCCACGTCATCTATCTTCTTTCGCCGTGGACTTAGACGAGAATGCCTACGCCATTAGTGCGTCGGAAGTTTTGTCTCGCTGACTGGCGGATGATGAATTCGCATCCATTATCATCCCATTGTTTACGTTTGGATCCTCATTTTTATCAGGGGTTTTTAATCGCGGACGCTGAAAGTATTTCATTTTTATGTAGATTTCTTGAAGAGAATTAACTTTTTAGACGCCCGTGTCTTACGATATGCGCGCTGCCATTAATGAGCGATTTTCTGATAAAAATATTTATTTTTTCAATTAAATACTTACTGTCCTTCCAAACAATAAGGCAGTGAAATTGAGTATAGAAAGGCATTTGCTAATTATTTTTGAATGCTATATATGGCACTTTTTATATCATAAAAATAACTAAAACACTTAAATCTTTTGTGAAAACAATGGACATCTGCTAAAATTATGTATAAGAATTTCTTAGCAATGAGGCAGCCAATGCAACTACTTCCTGCTTGTTCACAATGAAATTAGTTCCTTTTCGCATCAAAAACTTTTATAAATTCCAAATTCTAAAACTTAACAAAACACATTATGTCATTTCTGTCAAAACTTTTCTTGCTAGGAACGGTAGTGTTGATATTTCAGATGTATTAGGTAGTCGGGACACATTTGTAATTTTTTAGACTTTCTGATGCGTACATCAACTTATATTCGTGTGAGTAAGCTCGTTAGTTGACGCCACAAAGAGAAAAATGAATATGTTAGATACCGCACAATGTGAAGGTACCAATTCAATTACACTAAACGCTTTAACCTCATTGAAATCAATGCCTTTTGCGAAGAGATGTCAGTAAACAATTTGAAATGACAAATAAATCAACAAAGAATACAGTGTATTTAGCTAATCACCCGGTGTTGAATACACCTGGCGTAAAACTATGCAGTTTGTGACGTCAGTGATGCCAATCAAAGCATGGGCGTGAGAGTTATATTTAAGCCTTTTGTTTGCTTAGATATCATTTCCTAAAATCATAACCAGGTAGGTTATAGACAATGGCGTTAATAAGCATTCTGCTGTTTGTCGTTTTCTTTTACACAGGCAATAAACAATGAGATTTCTATGAGGTTCTAAGGCTTTCACGGTTATTATATATATTATTTATGAATATTATATTTGGAATACACCGTGTTGTGGTTGGTGGTAATCACCTAGTGTTACAGGCCTCGGCTTCGTGGTTCTTAGTAATGGAATTTTAATGAATGATGCTACACTAGTATGTGTGCATAGTCTTCAACCTTTTGATCCCAGACTATATACAAAATGTCAGAACTAAGTTCCAGATATTCAACGCATGCATACTGACTGTGCTGCTTTTCGTTTGCGAGTCATGGCACATAACAAAAGCACAAGGTAACCGTATACATACTGTGATTCGATAACAAATGCTTTCGGAAAATATTAAGAGTGCAAAGGTTTGACTTTGTCAGGAACACGGAGGTAATAGAGGACAAACCAGCCCCGTATTATATACGTCTAAAATAAAAAAAAAGTGATAATGGATCTGGCTTGGAAATGTGCTGCGGATGCCCCAGGGCAGCCTGATCCAGCCTGTCTCTTATATTTATAAACCTGATGGATTGATGATGACTTGTTTTCTCGCTGTATGGGGGTAAACCCTATCGTATCTTGGGTTTGCGTTTCGATTGCTTAACAAAGATGATGATGGTAATGAAATGGTGATGATGTGTAGATCTCTTGATGGTGGTCACTGATTTGTGATGCAATAACCTCGAGGGTTATTTTTTTAATTTTTTTGACGTGACTACGTCTTATAAATCGATGAACGCCCGCTGCACGCACGAAAAGACATGACTCATTGTCCCGTTTGTCGCGTTACGCCGAAGGCAAGCGTGCGAGCGAGAGCGCGGATAAGCGATATAGAGGCACGATCGGCCTACCGTTCGGATTGTGCCGCATCTATCTCTCTTCCACTCGATTGGTCGATGCGTCTGAGTAGAAAAGAGACAGCGGCAGCACACAACTTATACACCTACAGTACCTACACGTGATCTGTTTACAACTGTTTATAAAGTGAAGTGAAATGTTAATGTGGTTTTCATTGTTTATATTACAACAAAAATTGCGGCAATAAAGGTAATTAATTCTTGCACATTAAAAATCTGATTAACGTATAACAAATATACAAAATATCGTATCCATACAAAATAATGATAATTCAATAAAAATGATTCCATTTCATTCATAAAAGTATGCAATCATTTCATCAATGTTTTCTTATGACGTTGTCACGTTATTTAAAATATATGCATGCGAGATACGATTGCATGCCCTCGAGAGTAGGTCAACCTTCAGTGTCCCAGACGTTCTGACTGTCTCTTTTATCAACCTGATGGATCCCGTCGCCTCAGAAAACCGCTGATGCCCATCCATAGGATGTACTCAGCAGTGCTACGGGACGCTGGAGTAACCTGGGAAGAAGCGAGGAGGTTGGCGGGTGATAGAGAATCTTGGAGATACCGTGTCGCGGCCTTATGTTCCGAAAATTGACTTATCAGTGCTAATTTTTTTGAAATGTTCTCATTAGATTGAATAGTGCAATAATCTGGTATTATTCGCACATATTCGCAGGACTGATATATCGGCCCCGTGGAATTAAAAGGGTTAATGAAGATGACAGCCCTTTATTGAATGACTCTTTGAAATTTAACTTACTTTTATTTTCAATAATATCTAAACAGAGTCCAATTCATTTTGGTCGCAATGTGACAGGCATTATTCATGAACAACTTTTGTTGGTGAGATACATATTTTTTTATACCCGATACCCAATAAAATCAGTTTTTTTTGTATCGAAAACTTTTAAAACAAAAAATATTAATCGCAGTCACGCCGAGTGGCTTTGTAATGACAGTCGGAATTAATTGCAGCCGCCGATTCAGTGTTTTTGTGTGCTTTAAAAAAACTTTCATAAATACAAAATCGTAAAATTAACAGTTAAAATCGAAATAGTTTAATTCTAAAAAAAATCATTCCCGCGCAAATTTGAAATACCGTAAGCCAGTCAATATCATTCAAGTATAAGGATCAATTTTAAATGCTGATAGCTTGAATTATATAATTATTTTATTGAGGTAATTTATTTATTTATTTATTTAAGAAAAAGCAAATCATGACATTACAGCTGACGCCAATGCGCCATGGATTTGTCAAATATAAATACATGCATTTATATATATATATACATACATACATGTAAATATATAATAAAAATCACAAATTAATTAAAAATTAAAAATAAGATGAAAATTACAATAGTCATAAAAAAACAGAAAGGAAAAATTATTATTAATAATCACATTAGTAATGGGAACCCGACACAATTTTTGCATCGACCTGTTTAGCCGAAGTACGATGGAAATGCACATTCGTTCAGCCAACCTGCACTTTGATGTGACAGCAATGTTAATACCATTACTTTTGTATATTCCACTGATTGCGTAACTAGATGTGACACGTGTTTCGTCGCTTTGAAAATATTCTTCTTGGTATTGTAAGATTTTTATTGCAATGTAGACATGGCAACTAAATTTAATATTTAAATGGCAACATTTAAAGTTGATTTTTTTCTTTGAATCGGCCATATATATTATCATACCAAGTAAATAGATACTAATATACAGTGGCACCCCGATCTAACGTTCTCGCATACACCTTTTTCCCGCGTGGTTCGTTTATTTTCTTTACCCCCAGGCTCCGAGCCAAACACTCATAAGAACAATGTTTGTAAATCCCGCATTAATCGTTCCGGGATTTATCAATTTCCTCGATGTATCGCCTAAATATGATGATTGCAACTCATTAGTTAATATTTTGTAATGCTAATGTCATTAGTAGTATAATTATTTGTTTGCTTTGTTTCGATTCTATAACCCCCCCTTGCTTCCCGTAAAAAGGAAACATCCCAAACTCCATATTGTAATTGTATCATTTTAAAATATTAGAGTCAATCTTGCTTCATTACTTAAGCAAACTTTGCGATAGAAAGTCCGAAGATGCATCTGAAACATGTGTCAGTGACACAGTGTCACAGTTAGTAGCACAATCCGTGGAATAATCAAAGTTATTTAACATTTTATATTATGAATGATACTGCAAAATTCTTGAGAACAAAACATTCATTGATTGAGTAAGCATATACTTGGTAGAACTCCATTATAATACGGTAGGAAAATAACAATGTATTTTAGTTCTACATAAATTATTTTATATATTTGTTGATGGCTATTTCGGCATACGCCGAATAGTTCTGACGAAGGCGTAAGCCGAAATAGCTATCAACAAATATATAAAATAATTTATGTAGAACTAAAATACATTGTTATTTTCCTACCGTATAACAAAACATTCACGTCATTACAACAAGAGTCCCTTTATTCGGTTATTTCTCTTCTCACTCCCGAGGCCCGAATTCCGGTCATGTTTAAAAAAATCCTGGCATCGGAAAATCGGCGGTCGGCGGCGTTTATTGCGAATTTTCCGCCAGAGTGAGTTTTCAGCATTTTTTCATGCAGCCCGGGCCCGGCCTGGGGGCCTTCCCTTTCGCGTGGCCGAGCTCTTCTTAATTGCACACCCAGTTTCGATATGTCGTCCCTTAGTCATTTTGAATTCTGCTTTGGTATTTTTAAATAAAGAAAAAAATCAGCTGAAACTGGCTTTGATCGGTAAATACGAAAAAAGTGTTTTATTTTTATGGTCTACTGAAAATAATGTATTCATTGATTGATTGAGTAAGCATTTACTTAGTAGAACTCCATTATCTAATTTAAATGAATACATCAAATCAATTTGTCACATTTCCATATAAAATTAACATGGTGGAACAGAGAAGAAGATGTATTGTGTACCCTGTCTAGGCGAGTATATAAGCTTGTTCTAATGCACGTTTAAAACATAGTTCTGATACAAAGAATTAGCTATGAACAAATATATAAAATAATTTCTGTAGAATTAAAATACATAGTTATGTTTCTTACCGTGTTCACTGTCAATACTTGGTGGAATGGCATTATAATACAAATAATAAAACATATTTAGTACTTATTCCACATAATTATTTTTGGATCAGGAACGGTTTCGCTCATGGCGAGCATTGTCATCAGTTGAATCAGTTGTTATCAGTTTTTAGGTGTTCACTGTTAATACTTGGTGAAATGGTATAAAAATACAAAGAGTAGAGTCTCTAAGAAAACGACCCTAAAATTTAGCAAAAAACTATCTACATATATAAAGTTTAATTTTGTTTGTGACTTTCCCTATGTATCAAAATAAAGATCAACCTACAAATTCGACTAATAACCAAATGTTTCATATTAAACATGATGTATGTATAAGCATAAATAAAACGACTCCCACTTAACAGCCCCTGTTATGCCACATTGTATTTATTTAGCTCGGACCGGTTTCGACCAGTTTAGTTCGTATCAGTTGATAATACTCGCTATGAGCAAAACTGACCCTGATCTCAATAAATCCAATGTGGAATGATTGCTATAAATGTGTTATTATTTGTATGATAATATAATAATAATATATTTACTTACCTCTCAAGAAAGTTTAACTTCGTCTTTTCTATTCGCTTTTTGAATCGAAATTCAAAAAATAATTAGTTTCGTAAATTACCGTTGAAATACGCTCCGAAAGTTTATTCGAAAAAATGACATCAAAAACAATTTTAAAATTCAACAACAAAAAGAGCATAGACAAATTCCATATTTGAAAAACTGCACCGTCTATCCGTTTGATCGCAAAGTTGTCGTCATTTTGACAGCTGGAAAAAATGGCTGACATTTCGCTTTTTATCTTCATTCGATGCACGAGCGGAGATATTATTTCGTCGTATATGCCACATTATTCAAGCATACTCCAGTGGATTATTCATGCGTATCGATCCTGTCACTTTTATGTTATTTATTATCTTGTTTTTACATTTGAACTCACGTTGCTTATTCCATATATTTCAAAAATCAAAATCAATCGCCATGTTAAATTAATATACAATATTTACACGTATAAAACATTCATGTATTCTTCTGAATCTCGTTTTTCATTTCGAATTGACATCTTAGATTAATTTCAGCCCATATTACGCTTTTTCTATAAGGTTTTATTACTTATTAATGTTAATTTCACGTTGAATATAGCTTTTGTTCATTTGACGTAACGTATCGTTTATTTTTATTATCTTACAGTTACGACTTAAGGTTTTTTTATTCTGAACTCTATACCTCTATGGCAAAAGATATCTTCTTAAGGAAATTTCAAAAATAATAGAAATAGCTTAAAAATTTCACTTGAAAAATGATTATATATTCTGACACAATTCTTACGGCAAAATTTTTCATTTAAAAACTAAATTTCACCTCAACTCAATTCCTAGATATTTTGTTATTAATTTTATTTCAAACTATTCATATTTCAAAAACCGTATTTATTGGATTGTGTGCCTTAGTTAAAGTTTGTAACATGTCATAATGTGGTATATTTTTCGGGTTTTTAGTTGCACCATGCTAAAATAAATACAAAAAAAAACCGCCATCTTGAAGAGAACTTTCAAAGACAAAAAAGCATCATTGATGAAAAATCGTCATACACAATTTTATCAATTTTAAAAATATCGATGGCTTAAAGAGTAATGTTGGCAACTCCACTTTTGGCTGACAATGACTTAATAATCCCATCTTGTTGTATCATGCAATGTGCATGTTAAATTTTGGTTATAAAGTGCATCGGAAAAACGTTTTAAGAAAATTTGATAACTGCATTGTCGTTCTAAAATTTACACTGCTTCCAACATCGCCATTTTGTATTGTCACCTGTCATTTATTCGTTGTTTTTCAGCGGTGGCACAAATAAATCGTTTAAAAGGGCTTTTTTTTTATTTATAACGCAAAATTGTCTATTCTCAAAATAATCAGTTTTTACCCTATACTGCAAAATATACAAAAATGGAGATAACAAATTTTCTCTTGAAGCCACCGATACATGTTTGATGTAAATTGTAGTATGTAATATGATGGTGAATATGTCCCCAACACACAAAATATTTCCCCATTGTATGCCTTTATGGCTGTTCGTTCATGCAACGGGCATAACCTCGTCCTTAATACAAAGTGCAATGGTGCGTAAATTAGTTACGTGAGATTGGTTCTGCTTCATTTTATTCTTCTTATCTTTGCTTTTATTCTGCTCCAGTTTTGTCTATGGAATTCGCAATGGGACAGCATTACGTTTATGTAGATTTTCGAATTTCGAATGGGATAGTGGAATAAATTTTCTGTATTCGAAAATAGAATTGTATGTCACACTTAATTATTGAATTCACACCATGTTACTGAATTCATTATTTTAGTTACATATATAATGCATACTTATGTCTTATGTCAGATAGAAAATCATGTGATCGATACCGTTCCCGATAATACACCTGATCCTCTTATTGCACGGGAGATACGTTTAAAATAATACCGTGTAAAAAAGATAAATTGCCCATACAAATATGGTAGATACATAGGTTCCATTACTCGTCGATTCCTATGGTCTAGTGGCAAGAGCTTTGCCCTAGCGATCAGGTTGGCCCGGGTTCAATTCCCAGCAAGGTCAGAATTTTTCAATTGAAAAAGAGATCATGGACTGGGTGTATGTAATTGATTGTTAAGTTGTTCACGACTCATTATTTATCTTCGAGATGTTTGCACCCCCAGCACCGCGTCACCAGCCGTCACTGGACTGGGTGTATGTAATTGATTGGCATCCGCTCGTACCGGGAATCAACGGCGGAACGACGTTTACCACCACGAACCGGAACAATAAATAAATGTTTATTCTTATATTTTTGTCAAATGGATGTATTTTAGTTCTACGCATTGGCGCTTCGTCACCTGTAATGCTAGACAGGGTACCCCCATGTATAGAAAATTTAAATATTTTCTTCAATAAATAAATAAATTCTGCATCTCATTTTCTCCAGACATGCTGTTCATCTTTAATGGGCTCAACTAATGCTTTGAGTAACATGTCCCATTATTTGGATACAGAACCAAGGATCCCTTTGATTCGTGTTTTGTAATTAACATCCTGACCAAACCCCGTGTCACGTCCGTGTTCACAATATTTACACGCTCGTGGGTTCTGATATTGTCATTCAGGCTAGCTCTGCGTTAGAGGTCTGCACGGGCTCGAGTAAGTCCGCGGCCCTGGCCCGTGGACTGGGTCGGGCCGGGTAACAAAGATTTTGATTCGGGCTCGGGCCCACAAAAAATAAAACATAAATCTGATTATTCCGGATGTATACGCCGCCCACTATTTTATATCTTAATTACATACATATTATAAATGTGTTCATAAAAAATGTTGATACAAATTTTGAAAAAACTGTCGTGGTCGGTTTCGGGTGAGATGTTTGGGAATGAGCTCGGGCTAGGAGCGGGCCCGGCCGGAGATTTGCGGGCTCGGGCCGGGTAGAATTTTAAAATTTCGGCCCGTGCAGACTACTCTGCGTGTACCTTTTACGGAAGTTCACACGAGAAAAATAATATATTGCACCTGTAAACAATGAAATTGGCACATTGGCAGAATGAACTTGCAATTTATTTCTATTATACGGTCCCCGACGCATTCAATATAGACATGTGAATAATTTACGACTTGGGAACTAATAATTTGAGCATCGATGCTAGCCATTATCACTGCATTAGGGATAAGGTATCATAAATTTAAAAAATACACATGAGGATTTCGACTGAAGATGCTTGATGGAAAACAATCGAGATACTATTATGTTAGAATTTTTTGAATTTTGTACTTTTCCATGAGTTTTGTCGCTAACGACCCGGGTTTCGCCTTTCGGCATCTTCAGGCATTCCAAGTGCACGGATGTACTTGAACTGACTGTAATTGACTCAACGGATGTAACTGAACTTGTCAGTTCAAGTACATCTGTGCACTTGGAATGCCTGAAGATGCCGAAAGGCGAAACCCGGGTCGTTAGCGACAAAACTCATGGAAAAGTACAAACTAAAAAATTCAAATTTGATATTGAAATTCCATCAAGCAAATTCAGTCGAAATACTTAATTAATACTATTATGTGTTCAATTAGTATTGATAACAAATTAAATTAACTTGTAATTCAAGTGCGATGGAGTTTCTCACACTGTCCAAACGAACAATATCAATTTTCTCTTGACACAAAAATATTTTTCTTTTTTTCCATGTCCGCTCCCTATTCGGAGCATATGGCCGACACACGTTGCCTCCAGGAATCTCCATCACCAAAAATATTAGTCGCCGTAATCCATTTTGTAATTTCATAATTTAAAATGTTAGAATTTATCTTGCTTCATTACTCCAAGCAAACTTTGCGATAGTAAGTCTGAAGATGCCTCTGAAAGAGGCGAAACACGTGTCTGAGTTAGTTACACAATACGTGGAATAATCAAAGTTATTTTAAATTTGGCTTAATAGCAGTTTATCGGGTAAACTGATCGTCAAAACATTTTGAGAATATAATTTTAATTTTGCACATATCAATGAGCTTTGTCGCTTACGATCCTGGTTTCGACTTTCGGCATCTTCGTGTGTTTCAATTGCACGAATGTACTTCAACTGACGCGCAGTTGACAGTTTGTATCGTTTATCTATTGAAATAAAAGCTGATCACTAAATTTATTTTTTGCTAACGTTATAGAAATGAATAAGCGAAAAATATGATATTTTCGATGGTTTCAATGAATTTTATGTTGTGTAAGTAATAATTATCAAGTTTTTTCAACGTAGTATTACAAAGTGTAATTTCCAGCTAATGACATGGAAATGCCTACTAATAAAGGGTCTTTTTATAAGGACTTTTTATATTTCCTATTTATGTATGTGTATTCAATTAAACATCAACCGACCAATCCGGACAGCCAATTTTATTACATATATGTATGCAAAAACTAAATTTTTCCTGCTTATCTTCTCGACATAGTCCTGCTCGACATTGAAAAATTTGGTTGGAAAACTATTTTGTGGTTATATTTTCATTATTTCGTTTTACCACGCTAATAAATACGCAAACCTGTAATATCAATCATTTTTAGTTGCTAGGAATATATTGCGAAGGGCTAATAAATACGTGGAATTATGAAAGATATTCTATATTGTATATTAAAACTAAACAGTCGGCGTTTAAACGACCAATAATTATTTAATGTTATATCATTCGACATAATTATACCCTAAAATAGAGTTAAAATAAAATCACAAACTTTATTTAATTGACAGCCCCATTCTCGCCCATTGAAATGTCCAAATTCAAGGAAAAAATCTAATTTGCTGTCAAAGAAATGTGAAATAATACCTTCACGCAAATAATAAACATTATTATTAATAATGTAGAAGACTAATTTATTACATTTTAAATGTCTTCGCCGATAAAAATTTAAACATATTTTCTTTCTTATTCGTTTTTATGGCAACTTGCAACAACAATGCAAAAGGGAATTACAGACATACATACGCCGTTTCGGTTTTATATAAAGGGTCTTTTTTATCATCAAATGTCTGCCAATACCCATTCATTATAAAATGGGCCATGTCGCTAAAGTTGACTTTTTGACAAATTTGGGTAAACTTCCAACTGCCCAGAATCAGGCGTTGTCTGCGGTCGTTTACCTGAAGTTCCTTGGTTATATTGGATTTTATACGGGTGCAGACATAAGGTCCGATTCAAAATTCGCCAAGTTGAAGTCGCAGAAAAAGCCAAGTTCTTGTGAACAACGGACCTGTAAAAAGCAAATGTTTTCACCAGATATTGTATTTTGATAACGTACAAGTAGGTGTTGGCCGATTATTTACCAAACTGGTTGACTCAAATTTGGCCACTAAACAATGAATAATCTACTCAGCAGGACAAAGTAACATATTTTGAGCGTCCCTATTGAAATACCCTTTATAATTTATAATTTGGAGTTTATTATTAAAAAAATAGTGTATATTATTATTTAAAGAATTCATTGTGTATTGTTTTTTTTAAACCTTTTTAACGAATTCGTTTTCTCTTGTTTCAGGTAAGGATCATGGGTGGCCGCATTTTCGTCAGATCGATATTCAGTATGAATATATGTGACTCGGGACAATTATAAAGATCTCGCGACAGTCCCGTTCAAACTGGACAACTGACAACCCTGCGTCAAAATGAGACTCGAGATTATTGTGCAGAACTCGGGACAGTGTCGTTCAAACTCTACGTCTGACAACCCTGTTTTTGGACACTCGTTCAACCTCAACGTTTGCAAAAACACTCGTATACAGTGAAACCCCGATTATACGTGTTTTTAAGGGACTGTAAAAAACAAATGTTTAATTCGGGAAACGACGAATGCGGGAATGTTTTAAATATGAACTAAAAAAAAACTTTTTTATTTATTATTATACCTAGAGGTTCTAGGCTAGAACAAACATTTTTTTAAAAGTCCTTACATTTTCACTACGAGGCTTCATCGCAGTTTGGCACTTTTGGAAGTTTTGGTATTTTGAGTATGTATATAAAAAACGGTTGATACGAAAATGAACTAACTTCTTTTTAAATTAACAATTAGTATTTGCATTGACTGCCTCTTTGATATTAAAGAAAACATTTTTTCCTTAGAAATTTTTAGTAGTTTAATTTTGAAAGTTGTTGAAATATGTTGCATAAATGGAAATAAGTGTATTAGTAATATTCATCAAGTTTTTTCACGGAAAAGAACGAAATTAAAATGATTCAAAGTTGCATTTCGAAGAATAAATAGTTAAAAATGTTTATATGCTTGTTAATGTGTTATATGGGTAGCCCGGTTCGTGATGCAGTGGTCAACGTCGTTGGTTACCGTGTCGGATCGCCCGAGTTCGATTCCCGGTACAAGCAATTTTTTCAGTCCATAAATCGATCCTGCTCAGAGGTAATGGGTGTTCTTGAAATAAAAATCTCTTCCCACCTTTCCGATCCTAAAGAGCGCCGCATAGATAAAGAAGAGAGGTGAGCAACTGAGTAACTAGCTATTCCGTGAGGTGTCCATATGTTCCGAGTTGGGAGCGGACATGGCTTAAAAAAGAATATAGTTATCGTGGTATGATTTTCACTTTTATTTAATTAACTGCAATGGCTAACCAATTTTGGTAAACGCATGGCTGAGCCAGCTGTAGCCGATCGCATTGTCTTTCTATCAAACGAGAGATTTTCCTGTGAGAAATGAAAAATGGATTTCACTTGCTCTTGTCATGCGCGTTCGCTGAGATAATAGCAATAAGCGACTGATGAGCGAAAAAAATCAAAAGTGAGAAAGCACAGAATGAGACTTAGTAAAAAGACAGTGAAAGTGAAATCACGTCTCGGAAAGCATACACATCCGGTTTTTTAAAATGGTTTGATCCGCCGGAACTATATACATTATTGTTCACTTTTAAGGTGTTCACTGTCAATACTTGGTGGAAAGGCATTATAATAAAAATTGTTGACAGACATGTAGATTTATTTATTTTTATTAAATGCACTTAATTTTGGGCTTTTACTTTGTTAATGTTAATTCATACTTTGATTTTTGATGTTAGTTTTGCATTGCTAAGAGGTCTTGAACATTTTATTTTTAGTCTATTTTTCTTGTAATTTACTTTAATTTATTTGCTTAGTTGCTTTACCAATTGTTTGTCATACCTTGTTTTCATACTAAACTTTTGCATAAATACCACTGCGATTGTATTCAGAATGAGACTTGATAATGGACATGAGTGAAACCGGTCCTGATGAAATAAATCTCATGCGGTTTTTAAAAATTTTTTCCGCCGGAACTATATACATTTATTTTTTTACCATCTCCGCTCCCAACATGTAGCATATGGACTCCTCGCGGAGTTTATCATATGATATGTTTTTGTACGAAAACTGCCTGTTACTCAGTCGTTCAACTTTTTCGAAGAGAGTAGGGATAGGAAAGAATACGAGAACTAGTTATCGGCTAATCGCTGTCACTGTGCTTCGCTCTTTGGGATCGGAAATGCGGGAAGAGATTTGACAACACAAACACCCCTTTGGCGTCGAAAAAATCGATTTATCGGCTGAAAAAATCAGCTCGTACAAAACAAATCCGACGATCGCCAACTTGATAGATTCATCTTTCCGATGCGTTATTTAAAGTCGAATGGATTAGATTTGATGGATATGATGGAAAATCTCATTTTTATGCATATAAATTATCTAGTTATTCCAGATAACGCGTCGCGAACTAACGAACGTGGGTATGAGATATTTTAATGAAATGCTGGAACCCTGGTATTTTCCTCAAAGGAAATCCTCCGACTCCAGCAATATATACGATAATCTATGTATTGATTGAGTAGGCATTTACTTGGTAGAACTCCATTATAATACGGTAAGAAAAATAACAATGTATTCTAGTTCTACATAAATTATTTTATATATTTGTTTATAGCTATTTCGGCTTACGCCTTCGTCAGAACTAGAATAGAACTAAAGGGTTTTTCAATAGGGACGCTCAAACTTTTGAGGTTAACACTCGTACTTTTTGACGTTTTCACGTTAAATTTTTTTTTAGTTCATCACTCGTACTTAGTTGGCAAATCATCATGGAGCAGTACACACCGGAGCAACGCTTGCAAATTATTCAAATCTACTACCAAAATTCGCGTTTGCTCACCGCAACTTTAAGAGCATTACGACCATTTTATCGTCGTCATCACTTGCCTGCCACATCAACAATTCAACGTTTGGTGCAAAAATTGTAAAAAATGTATTTAAAAAAATAAGTATTTAATTTAAAGCATGGCTCCAAAATAGCAGCGCGTATATTGAACTTCACATGAGTGTGGAAGGATTAAAAGGCGGATAATAGTTTTCTTGTATAAATAGGTTTTATTTTTCATTACTTAATATCCTTGTCACCTGACGCCACAGAAATTATTTAACATTCTCAACCCTTTAATTGCGGTTAGATCCGTTTGTGTAAGTCACAAGTTCTTATGTAAAACTCTTTTATTATGCAACGTCGTGCAATAAAATTAACGCTCTGTGAAACTCAAAAACGATTTGGTTTCATGGTTTTTACTCTTTGTTGAATTTAATCTGCTCAAGTAATCGTGATAGTTTAATCCAATTAATACTAATCAACAAGCGTTACTACGGTGTGAAATATATGACGGCTTAGACCAGGGATGCCCAACTGAGGCCCATCACTTCGAGGGCCAAATAAAATAATGGATGTCTCTCATAGGCCTCGCCCAAATACTTGAAAGCTTTTGTGACTTTATATCTTTTATATTGACAATTAGACACCTAACTTTGAAAAGGTTAAACAACAATCAATGATGACAATCTTAGAACTTTGTCAAATAAATTTAGTTCAACACACGACCTTCGATATTTTTTTCCGGGCACGGTATTGGCTTTATCTATCATAAATGACCGGAGATGCTTAAAGACGAAACCAGGGTCGTTAGCGACAAAACAAGAAAAAAGTAAAAATAAAAAATTTAAATTTGATATTGAAATTTCACCAAGCACCTCCAGTCAACAGTCATTATTATAATAAATACATTGTAATTTTTTCAAGTTATTTTAAATTCTGCATGTCGATTCCCTTTTCAAACTTTCTTGCGAAAGATTATTTTTGTTAATAAACAATTGAGTGTTGATATTCTAGCGATTATAACATTGCGATACCTTAGATTGAAATGGTTCTAACTGCTCTTGACACTGTTTTGAGATATGAGCGTTTGAAGTTTCGATTAATTAAAAATTCACTTGTAACAATGAGCAAGAAAAAATGTTTCAAATCACCTATGAAAAGCATATTTTTTCACAATTCTTGCTGAGAAATAATGATCTTAAAGATCTAATGGTGACCATTTTAGAAGTAAAAAAAGTGTGCAGATGCAGTGCAACTTTGGCATTCTGCTTACTCCGTTATTCAACCATAGATAATTATGAAATTCATATATATCAGGGGTGGCCAGACTGTTTTGCCCGCGATCGACTTTCATTTGAAATTATTGGCGGCGATCGACTAACATTAAAATTAGTAATTTAAAGCCTATATTGATCTAATTGTCAACCCTTGTTTGACCCGGGTTTAAGAAAGAGATTTTCGTTGATAATCGGCTATCTTCGAGATTTCGGCGTGCTGTCCCTGTCACATGACTTGTCTCGCACGCTTCTTGGGTCGGGCACCAGAGATTTGTACCGATCAGATAGGCGATCGACTAGGAATCGTTACGCGATCGACGCTTTGGTCACCCCTGATATATATGATAGATTGCGGTAAATACAAGCCGACCAAAAGGTAATATTCGACAAAAATTTCAATTTTAACCTTTTCAAAGTAAGGTAACAAATTAGCAAACAGCTGACAATTGTTTTTTTAAATATTTTTGGTCACATATATTTGCTTAATGACGTCCTACATCGCAGTAGATAAGTTAAATTTTCATCAGTCAACATGATTCGACACTACGATTCTTAACTTTGAGATAAATCACTCGCAGCGATATGTGGTGCCAAATGCAACTAACTATAATGCATATTCCCTTTTGCCTTAATTTTGGAAATTTATTTTAAGGGATATATTTTTTATATAATATAATTCCTGCATTTTATTTCCTTTGGACATGCCTTGGAGACGGATCATATTGCACAGTGGATTTTTTCTGGTCAAATTTCTATCAATGGCGGCAATCAAGCACTGTTTAATGTTGTCTTTATTAATTGGCTATCTTAAAAATTAATGTGAAATAAGAATGAAGGGCAGTGGAACAAAATGTAAAATTTATAGAAAGTAAAATCTTCGAAAGGGCCAAATGTGGCCCGCGGACCAAGGTTTGGGCATGCCTGGCTTAAACCGTTAGTGACTATCGAATAAAAGATTGCAGATTTCTTTACAATCTACAGATTGATCATAACAATTAAAAATAAATAAGTAACAATTATTGTATAACTCTGCTTATTGCGAAGCTCAATTTATTGCATTGACACTTACTTGATAGAAATCCATTATAACACGGTGAAAAAATAGCATAACAATCATATTTTTTTTCTAGCCATGTCCGCTCCCAACTTGGAGCATATAGACTCCGATCCCAAAGAGCGACGCATAGTGACAGCGATTGGCTAATCACAAGTCCTGTCCTAGTCCTCGAATCCTTTCCATCCCCACTTTCTTCGAAAAAGAGAGGTTGAGCAACTGACTAACAAGCAGTTCTCGTAGAAAAACATGTGTTGAGATAAACTCCGTGAGGAGTCCATATGCTCCATGCTGGGAGCGGACATGGTTAAAAATATAAAAAAAGTTTTTCAATGTGTATTTGTTATCTTGCACAAGGCATATTTCTGACGATTTCTAAGAACAATATTTTGTTATTTACCCATTTCAGCGATTGCTGATTTCTTATCTTTCTTTATATAAAGATTTTTATACATATTTCGGGTACATTACTATTTCGTATCTTTCATAAAGGAAGCTTGGGGTGATAAGAGACTCGTCGGTTTTTTCCCCCCCAGATTTTTGACAATAGGTGACAGGGATTTTCTGGGAACGAAATAACATATCGCCGATAAGATTGGAGGGTCGTTTACCAGGGTGGATTCAAAAAGACTTCCATCTGCATTTCTCCCTTAAAAAAACTTAGTTTTAGTAATACATAGTACTTAATTCGTTCCGTGCCTTTCTCGTATGTCAAAGCAATTTTTCCCATTGAAATTAACTGAAATGCCATTAATCCGTTCCAGCCCCCAAAATGTCGGTTGTGCGAAAGAGATGGAGCGAAGTATGTTTGTTATAGTAGTTTCATAGCGTTTGACAGTCGAAGTAGAATCCTATACCAACACAGATATACATATACGGATTTGCAACCAATACATTCGTATGCACCCATACCACACATACATAAAGCGTACACAGATACCTGCCATGACAAACTGATGGGTTGTGTGCAGCTGGCCGTTCCTCGTATCTCAAATGTTGCTCGTATTTCAAAGCAAAACTTCGCTCGTTCGATGGCTGTATCTCGTATGTTACGGCACTCGTATCTCGAGGTAACACTGTTCTTAATTTGTATTGATATTAACTGTATTTAAAGTATTGAATGATCGCTTACCACTAAATGAATAAAATTTGAATTGCATTGCGTATAAAAAAAACAGTGCGACATAGTCACGGAACCTTTTTATATGTATCGTATATTTAAGCGCAATCGCTGCACACATCTACACATTCAATCATATATACCCAAGTGTATTGATAAAACGACGAATACAGACTAATCTCATACTCGTTGTAGAATTTTGAATACTTTCATAATATATTTTTCTTTACCATGTCCGCTCCCGAACTTGAAGCATATGAACTTCTCACGGAGTTTATCTCAACATGTTAATTTCTACGCAAAATATTTGTACAACTCAGTTTGTCAACCTCTCTTTGAAAAATAGATTAGGGATTGAATGGACTCGAGGACTAGGATAGGACTTGTGGTTAGCTAATCGCTTCCGCTACACGCGGATTTTTGGCATCGGGAGGGTGGGAAGGAATTTTTAAACATACATACACCCCATACCTTCAGAATCGCTTGAATCGCCAAAATTTTAGGCCGGCAAATCATCGACTTGGGCCAATAATTTCAATGATCGTGACCAGTAAAATCAGGATGTCATTCAAATCTATTACTTGATACATTTTCACTGAGAATACAGTTTCACTGTAACATATATAAATGATACAAACTGTTACTCCAAGTCAGTTCAAGTACATCCGTGCACTTTAAATGCCAGAAAGGCGAAACTAAGTAAATGCTAATTCAATCATTTAAACATTCGTAACACGACTGCACAGAGGGATAAGCTCATAACAAAGACATCAATTTCTTTAAAAAATACATTTATGATAGAAAAAATTCGAACACTCCACCCTGCCGGTCAGTTGACAAAGGCCTCGTCAAAAAGCCTGACAGAGGTTTTCAAGCTCCGGCCTTCGTACCGATATGGAATCATCAACAATGGGGGAACATGGGAAAAGTGATTCGGAGGACATTATCGTGGATAGATGTTGACTTGGGAAAAACCACAAAGGACCTCACCCATTTTTGAACTGGAGTCATTTTTGACGGTGGATAGAATTCCACAAAAATATTTTTCTCAATTTGATATCTTGTTTTCTGTCAATCATGGACAAAAATCTATTGTTATATTGTGATTTTTAAGAATTTTAGTCATAGTGTTTTTTTCTTCCACAACAACCCTCGACTCAATATTTCAATTCCCTGACAGAAATGTAAGCACAGTCCGCGATGGAATGGTCAACGTCGTTGGCTTCCGTGACGGACGGTTCGAGTTCGTGTACGAGTATATTTTTTCAGTCTTTTTGCTTTTTTTTCGAAGGAGAGGGTTTTGCTGAAAATCCCTTCCCACACTTCAAAATGCGGGGCGCAGGGAGAGCGATTAGCTAACTACTAGTCCTGTCTGAGTCTTCGTATTCTTTCAACGCCTTCTCTTCAAAATAGAGAGCTTGTTCAACTGAGAAACCAGCAGTTCTTGTAGTAAAAAAACGCTTAGATAAACTCCGTTAGTTGTCCATATGCTCTAAGTAGAGAGCGGACATGGTAAAAAAAATCAATTAAAGTTTGATTTTTTTACTTGTCCCCGAGCTTTGTCGTTAATGATCCGGGTTTCGCCTTTCGGTATCTATCTCTCACGTAAATAAGAGTAGATCACTACTGTTTGGGTGTCATTTCAAGTTCATTCGCGTACTTGAAATGCCTGAAGATGCCGGAAGACGAAACCCGGGTCGTCAGCGACGGAACTCATGGAAGGGTAGAAAATTCAAACGATTCTAATTTAATATCGAAATTCCATCAAGCACCTTCAGTCGAAATGCTTTATTAATAATATGATATTGCATTCACAATATTCACATGTTTGTTTCATATTTATGGTTATCGTATGGGCAATAGAGACTCCAATTCGAGTATCAAATGCTGGATACTCGAGTATACTCGTCAATTTTTCAAATACTCGAGTTACTCTTAATTTATAAATAAACGATTTTTTCAAATTTTATTTACTTATTTTATAAAAAACATATATTGATCACTTTTAAGGTGTTCACTGTCAATACTTGGTGGAAAGGCATTATAATAAAAATAATAACACATTTTTAGTACTTTTTCCACATGAGATTTATTTCATCAGGACCGGTTTCGCTCATGGCGAGCATTATCAACTGATAAGGAATACAATAAAACAGTGGTATTTATGCAAAAGTTAAGTATGAAAACAAGGTATGACAAAAAATTGGTAAAACATCTAAGCAAATAAATTAGAGCAAATTACAAGAAAAATAGAAAAACTTACCTTATCAGTTGATAATGCTCGCCATTAGCGAAACCGGTCCTGATGAAATAAATCTCATGTGGAAAAAGTACTAAAAATGTGTTATTATTTTTACTAAACATATATTGTTCTACCGCTGCGTTCAACTGAGTCTTACGCGTGGACTCGAGTATTTAGAAATTTTACTTTCGATACTCAAGTTATTGAAGTCTTTAATTGGCAATCTTTCGAATAGTTATTTAGTCCATTTTTGTAAAATATTCATGACCACTTTCATGCAAATCGTCTTTCAAGCCGATCAAAGACTTCGTTCCCAGATTCTCGCTTAAGTTTGATAATGACCGTATCATATGTTTTTCGCAAACGCCAAACGAGGTTACTCATTTCTTAGTGGTGTTTTTTCGTAGCTTTTTATTGTTTTCAATATAATTCTTCATTAAGTTTAATGCAGGCATAAAAAGCACATAAATTTCACGCCACCTCTCGCTCTCGCACATTACAGAACACTTTAATTGTATCGTAAAGAAGCAAAAGTGAATTTAACGCCTTCGCTTGTTTTATTTTTACATTATGACATTAGAAAATAAACGAAGTCGTAATTAGTTTCCGGCGTTCCGGGCTCTAATTTGTGAATTGCAGAAGAGAAATTCGACATTTCATACCTCCGCCATTTTATTACACTGTTAACAGATTATCCATCGCTTACCATTTTAAAGCGAATGCTTGGCATAATACTGTGAGAGAAAACAGACTAAAATTTTAAAATTTTCGATGGTTTCAGCGGTAACTTTGTGGAAGTTCATTTTAATATAAAATTTAAAATAACTTTGATTATTCCACGTATTGTGCTACTAACTGTGACACCTGTTTCGCCTCTTTCAGAGGCATCTTCGAACTTACTATCGCAAAGTTTGCTTGAGTAATAAACTTTGTGATAGTAAGTCTGAAGATGCCTCTGAAAGAGGCGAAACACGTGTCACAGTTAGTTACACAATACGTGGAATAATCAAAGTTATTTTAAATTTTATATTAAAATTTTAAACGTTAGAAAATCTACACTCGATTGTATATAAACAATAATAATCTCACGAAAAAAAGTTTGAATAAGAAATTGACAGGTACAATTTGAAACAACTTAGGTTATGCCACGTACCGTAAATCAGGGTTTTACCCTTCACGACTATGTATCTTCATACCTGCGCCACATAATTCAAATATGAATGGCTTGGAACTTGATTCTATGGTATTACTACACATTCATGAAAATATTTTTCAAATATTCACTATCGTTATTAAGTCCAAGTCTATTTTGTTCGATGTCTCTATTCACATTGAATTGAGGTGAATAGAGACAAAAATTATAATTGTAATGATTGGAATATACGAACCTCTATTCTATACCAGTCTCTATGCACTCCGTTCTACTGTACTTGATGATTAAATGTAAAAAATGATTGATTTTAATTTTCGTGCAGTAAAATAGAAGTTTATAAAGGGTCAAAAAGTATTCACTTGGTAGAACTCATTATAATACGGTAAGAAAAATAACAATGCGTTTAATTTATGCAAAATAATTTATGTAGAACTAAAATACATTGTTATTTTACTTACCGTATTATAATGAAGTTCTACCAATTAAATAATACTCAATCAATAGAACTCATTATAATACGGAGAAAAAAAATAAAAATGTATTTCAATTCTACAGAAATTATTGTATATATTTGTTGATAGATATTTCGGCTTACGCCATCGTCAGAACTATATTTTAAACCTGCATCTACTCATCCTTATATACCGTTGTAGACAGGATAATACATCTTCTTCTCTGTCCCACCATCCTAATTTTCTATAGCAATAATCATTAAATTCGTTATAATTAATAAGTTATTAAATTCGACAAATTGAGCTAATCTGGGTTTCTACTAAGTGGGGATAAACGTACAATACTAATTTTACATTATTGATTGAGTAGGCATTTACTTGGTAGACCTCCATTATTTTCTTACCGTACTAATTTTACATTTATCCCCATCTTTATCTTTTTTGTTGTTGTAGAAAGTAAGATACGTTTAAGCATTATGTATATGTTACAGTGAAACTGTTTTCTCAGTGAGAATGTATCAAGTAATAGATTTGTATGACAACACCATTTCACTGGTCACGATCATTGAAATTATTGGCCCAAGTCGATGATTTGCCGGCCTTAAATTTTGGTTTGCTTCAATGAAACAAAATCAGCACGTAGTCCCCAAAAAAAAATACAGACAAACATATAGCTGAAGATAGGGTGGTCAAATTTAATTTCAATGACAGCTTGGAGAATAATACATTTTCACTGAGAATACAGTTTCACTGTAACATATATATATTTTTTTGAATGCAATCAAGCCAATATGCCTATGAAAACAGATGCCTGCGGCGAATACTAGGAGTACAGTGGTTTGACTTTGTCAGGAATACGGAGGTAAGAGAACGGACAAACCAGCCCCTTATTACGTCCAAAATTAAAAGGCGACGATGGACCTGGCTTGGACATGTGCTGCGGATGCCCCAGGGGAGCCTGAATCCTGCCTGCCTCTTCTATCAACCTGATAGATCCTGACGCCGTGGAAGGCCGCTGATGACCATCCATAGGATGTACTCAGAGGAGCTAAGGGACGCCGGGATGACCTGGGAAGATGCGAGGAGGTTGGCGGGAGACAGAGAATCTTGGAGGCACCGTGTGGCGGCCATATGCTCCGAATAGGGAGCGGATATGGAAAAAGAAATATAATGCAGTTCTACCAAGTAAATGCCAATTCAATGAATAAAGTGAATTCTTAATTGAAAATACATTAAAGACATAACCTTTCCTTATTGTATTACAAAAGCTATCATTTTCCTTCATTATTTTTTTTAGCATGGCCGCTCCCAACTTGGAGCATATGGACTCCTCTTGGAGTTTATCTCAGTATATATAAATACCACAAAATAGATAAGCAAAAATTAAGACAATGTTATTAACATTAATTTTTTAATCCATGTCCCCTTAAAATGTGGAACATATGGTATTCTAATGAAGCATTTCAACAGAATTTTCATGGTTACTTCAATTAGGCCGCGCATTTGTTGGATTGGTCTGCTCAGTCCTTGAATTTTCTATGCCAATAAAGCAATACCACTGGGGTATTTTTAAACCCCCCTTCGGAATTCGGGTTATTTTTCACGGACCGTCTTTCGAAGGTTAAGCGCACAATCGAGGTGTGTATGTAATATGAGGGCGAGAAAACAAGCAATTTGAATACGTGTTACGGTTTAAAATGTAATCCTCCATTGCCGTAATATAATTATCGCCATACACTTAATCCGCCTCTAACATGATACAATTTGGTGCTACTAAGTTCCCTAATAGAATTACTAATCTAGTATAGCAATCGTAACGTAATACTTAACAATTGAATTGTGTCTTAACTTTGCTTAGTAAATAATTATCTTTTTTTCAAGAAAAAAACAACTTACTTAGTGAACGTTAGACTTTTTTTATTTTGTTCTTTTGTCGAGAATTAGTGATAATGTATAAGTAAATCCGGTCCTTGTCGCAGTATCAACGTTGTTGGCTTGCGTGCCGGACCGCCCGGGCTCGATTCCCGGTACGAACGAATGTTTTCAGTCGATAAATCTGTTCAAAGGCATGGGTGTGTGTGCTGTTGAAAATCCCTTCCCACCATTCCGATCCCAAAGAGCAACGCATAGTGACAGCGATTTGCTAACCACTAGTCCTCGTATCGTTTCCATCCTCACTCTCTTCGAAAAAGGGAGGTTTAGCAACTGAATAATAAGCAGTTCTCGTAGAAAAACATATGTTGAGATAAACTCCGTGGGTAGTTCATACGCTCCAAGTTGGGATCGGACATGGTTAAAAAAAGTAAGTAAAATTGAGGCGCCTAAAAGCAAACGCCTGCATGGCAACTTTTTATCATAATTTGTGTTTTTTACCATGTCCGCTCACGGAGCTTATCTCAACATATGATTTTTTCTGCGAGAATTGCTTGTTACTCAGTTGCTCAATCTGTCTATTTTTTCGAAGAGAGTATGGATTTAAAGTTTAAGAGGGCTAGTGATGGACTTATCGCTCGCGCTATGCGTTGCTTTACATTGATGCACAACCTTTTTGCGAGAAGGGCCAGATTATCAATTCTCAGATAGCTCGAGGGCCGCGTGGGTAAAACTGATGAAAGTATCGATATTTTTAGTGTATATAATTTTTTTTTAATTGTTTTTCCATCGTCCTTAAAAAATTTGAAAAAAAAGGTGATTGATATTTGTCATTGTATGCCGCATAAAATGTATTTGAAGGCCGCAGGTTGTGTATCACTGCTTTATGGGATCGAAAACAACAACAAAGACTGAAAAAATCTGCCCGTATTGTCCGTCACGGAAGCCAATAACGTTTACCACTGCATCACGGAATTTCACAGATTTACAAGAACACATAATGGGGTGTGTGTCAGCGAGAATTTTTAATTACAGTTGAAAGAACTCGCGATGAATTCAAAAAATAATAAAATGTTTTATTATCATTCGTATTAATGTCATGACGTATTTTGCGACATGGCTATTTATATCAGATTTTGACGAAAATTTGGACTTATCTGTTTTTTCTTTTGGAAGTCTCGTTTAATCTATTACGGAATTCCTATCGGGCCCATTCTATTACTCGCAGTGTACTGAATCTCTTCCGAATTGTGGGCACAATGTGTCGAATCGGGCTCCGCAAAGAATCTACAACGGTGTATAGTCATAGGCATTACAAACCGACGTTCAAAGTAATTAATAATATATTATTAATCAATTTTATCAATTTTATTTGCAAGTTGAATCGCTCATTACAAACTTCAATTACAGTGGAACCCCGATCTTACGTTCTCGCATTATACGTTTTCCCGTGTGGTGCGTTCATTTTCTATAGTCCCGGCATTTAGTTCATATATAAAACTTTCCCGCATTCATCGTTTGTTTTAAACGGTCCCTTAATTCGAGAACGTAAGATCGGGGTTCCACTGTATACTTAATTACGGATTTTGACTGAGGGTGCTTGATGGAATTTTAATATCAAATTTGATTTGTTTGAATTTTGTTTTTTTCCATGATTTTTGTCGGTAACGACCCGGGTTTCACCTTTCGGCATCTTCATGCATTTCATGCATATAGCACCTTTTCGTTTAAAAAAAGACACTTCAACGTTCGCCAATCATTTACTTTTTGAGAGTCACGCTTTCAATACAGATCCAGGCCTTGATTTATTACATATATTAACAAGGGCGAATATAAATTGTTTTATCAAGAAATATTAGAGATAAAAAGGGCCCAGCTTAACTAATTTCCTTTCATTACCATTCAATTAACCCAGATTTTCTTTACATAAAATTGATCATGTACTTACCATATTTTTCAATATTAAATGAGGATGTTAGAATATATGTACTGTGTACCTATTCTACTTCAGTTTAAAGTATGTTTTAGCATAATTATGAGAGCGTTGGTCGAAATAGCTGTCAACTATATCACATAATTTTTGTTGTAGCTATCAACTATATATATCTTATCAATTTGTTATACTATTCTTTCACTGTCTTATAATGGAGTTCTACCAAGTAAATTGCAATTAAAAAGAACCCAAATAACTAGTTGAAAAAATGCAACTTTGATGTTGCTCGACTGTATACCCAGACAAAAGAAATACTTCATCAAATTTTAAACCCAAAAAAAAGTTTTTATAATATATCCTTCCACTTTTCGTGGCGTCGAGTATACGCGCCTTCCTCAAAAGCGTCCCCAATCTTTACGCACGTCCAGCTAATGGCTTCGATGGCTTTGGATTCCTGAGCGAGTTTTACTTCGACTCCATTTTCCATTTTATAATGGTCTTTCAAGCGAACATCTCGAACAATTCGACCATGATATTTTTAACTTTGGCATATAACTTTAGTCTGCTTGCGTTAACTTATTATTAATTTATTTTTAATCAGATTGGCGATTACACGGTTTTTCTGCTATCACTTCCGATGTTGTTTTGTTGATATAAATCACCCCGTCCCGTTTTGTTCCGTAGAACCCTTGGCAATTTTTTCAGTTTTCGGTAGACCCAATTATATATTTAATAAACATTATAGTTATGGACTAGGGGTGGCCAAAGCGACTGATCGATCGCGAAGCTATTCCAAGTCGCCCGCCTGTCTGGTGTACTGATCTCTGATTCAGCTTTTATTTCAATGATAATAAATTCAATTTATTATCATCGTGTTTCTCCTCTTCTTGCTTAAGTAAACTTGGCGATAGAAAGTACGAAGATGACTCTGAAAGAGGCGGAACACGTGTCACAATAAGTAACACAATTCATGGAATAATTAAAGTTTTTTTAAATTTATATTAAAATGAACTTTCATAAAGTAACCGCCGAATCCATCGAAAGTATCAATATTCAGTCTAATACATTAATGAAATCACTGTATTTTAATATGGATAGCTTTTTACTAACAACAGTGAAAAAAAAATAAAAAATATATATTATTAAATAATATTCTTAACAGGACAGGATGCTCGCCTTTATTAACGTTATTTCCAATTAATAGAGTAATCACTAACCTATCTGATTGATTGCAGCTCATTTGTTTAATAGTTTGTAATGTTTAACGTCATTAGAATTATATTTATTTGTTTGCTTTGTTTCGATTCTATGACCCTCTCTTGCGTCCCTTATAAAGGAAAAATCCCAATCTGATTGATTGCACCTTATTAGTATCATTATGTTATTGCATTGTTTTGATTCTATCACCCCCTTCATTGTTTCATTTAGAAGGAAAAAAACCCGTAATCCATTTTGTAATTTCATAATTTAAAATGTTAGAAT
This sequence comes from Himalopsyche kuldschensis, assembly GCA_028554975.1. NCBI lineage: Eukaryota > Metazoa > Arthropoda > Insecta > Trichoptera > Rhyacophilidae > Himalopsyche > Himalopsyche kuldschensis. Next base: position 9,879,597 of record JAHFWI010000005.1, read on the forward strand.
TTATCTTGCTTCATTACTCAAGCAAACTTTGCGATAGTAAGTCTGAAGATGCCTCTGAGAATACGTGGAATAATCAAAGTTATTTTAAATTTTATATGTGCAGAATCTTGTTCCTAAAGTTAGATCAATTCTCGATATTATTAAACATACCTAAGTGACCCTTCTTTGCTTTAAATGAATTATTTTCAAAAGAAAAGCAAGAAATAAGCCGTAATAGATTACTTTTTCATTCGCGTTCCTTTTTATATACTGTATTACGATTTCAAACGTACCACATAAATCGTAAAACGTCCATTCTGCGAAATGAAAAATCAGAGGTAAGTGAAATGATGCGGGAGTGTGCATAACACATACATACATATTTACATTATACATGCTCTATATATAACAAGGACGAGTAAGGAAAATCAATGTGAAATTATACCTTTTAAGGTGTTCACTGTCAATACTTGGTGGAATGGTATTATAATAAAAATAATAAAACATTTTTACTATTTATTCCGCATAAAATTTATTGGATCAGAACCGGTTTCGCTCATGGCGAGCATTGTCAACTGATACGAAATACAACGAAACAGTGTATTTGATCACTTTTAAGGTGTTCACTGTCAATACTTGGTGGAAAGGCATTATAAGCAGGGCTGTGAAGTCGGTGAAAAAAAGTCCAACTCCGACTCCAGCATTTACCAAAACCACGACTCCGACTCCGACATTGACCAAAAACACTACTCAGCCTCCGACTAAAAAAAGGTTAATATCGTCACTTTTTCCCCCTAATTTTCTTATTTATGTGTGTTCAATTAAATATCAACCCTATCAATGCTGCCAAAAGCCAAATTTGACATATTAAATGCAAAAATAACGAAACAGTGATATTTATAAAAAAGTTAAGCAAGAATTACAGGGTATGAAAAACAATTGGTATTACAACTCCATGAATGTGAGGGGTAAATTCCTTTCGTAAAGCGTTGTGAAAGGCTGCCATGAAATATTGGCTGCATAAACGGGTGGTGGTAGGAAAAACCAACTTGGTATTGTAAACGTTGTAAACTTGGTATTGTAAAGTAAATAAATTGAAGCAAAATACAAATACATGCACTTATCACTTTTAAGGTGTTCACTGTCAATACTTGGTAGAAAGGCATTATAATAAAAATAATAATACATTTTTAGTACTTTTTCCACATAAAATTTATTTTATCAGGACCGGTTTCGCTCATGGCGAGCATTGTCAACTGATAAGGAATACAATAAAACAGTGATATTTATACAAAAGTTAAGTATGAAAAACAAGGTATGACAAACAATTGGTAAAACGACTAAGCAAATGAATTGAAGCAAATTACAAGAAAAATAGACTTTAAATAAAATGTTGAAGACCTCTTAGCAATGCAAACTAATACATCAAAAATCAATTGAATATGAATTATCATTAACAAAGTAAAAGCCCAAAAATGAGTGCATTTAATAAAAATAAATAAATCTGCATGTCTGTCAACCATAATGCCATCAGTTGCCAATCAGTTGACAATGCTCGCCATGAGCGATACCGGTCCTGATCAAATAAATTTTATGTTGAACAAGTACTAAAAATGTATTATTATTTTTATTAACATGCACTTATTTTGGTTTCTTACTTTGTTAGTGATCATTGATACTTAATTAATTTTTGATATAATAGTATTTCAATAGGGACGCTCAAAATATGTTACTTGGTCCTGCTGAGTAGATTATTCATTGTTTAGTGGCCAAATTTGAGTCAACCAGTTGGGTAAATAATCGGCCAACACCTACCTGTACGTCATCAAAATACAATATCTGGTGAAAACATTGCTGCTGTGTGTGAAAGTGTACAGGAAAACCCAAGGCAGCTTATTTCTCGTTGTTCACTAGAACTTAGACTTCAACTTGGCGAATTTTGAATCGGGCCTTATGTCTGCACCCGTATAAAATCCAACTAACCAAGGAACTTCAGGTAAACGACCGCAGACAACGCCTGATTGGGTTCTGGAGCAGTTGGAAGTTTACCCAAATTTGTCAAAAAAGTCAACTTTAGCGACATGGCCCATTTTATAATGAATGGATATTGGCAGACATTTGATGCTATATTCCATATTTAATGCCGTAAAATATACTTACAAATGAAATTAAAATTAAACAACTTGTTTTATTTACATTTCAAAACTAAGCGTCCTTATTAAAAAGACCCTATACTTTATTTTACCCGCCATGGATTGAACCAACGAAAGCGTGCATGCAGATCGATCGTTGTAATTGCTATGACGTGAATAATACTTCGGTTCAACAGATTCAATTTGGAGGTTAAATAAAAAGGTGGAGATTTGCAACTTTTTGTATTGCATATTAATACGTTTGCCAAAGCACCAATAAAACAAAACCGCCACATAAAAATAACGTGCAAACTTTTCTTCATTTTTTCATCTAGTGGTTAAATGAAAACCACAGTGTGTTTTTTCTTCATTATTGCCATAATTTTGCAGAAAAAACGTCGCAACATAATTTGGGAACTAAATTATTCATCAGTTCAACAAAGATAAAGAGTCGTATTTGCGAAATATAATCAAAACATTAATTAAATTTGAATTGAATTGACGACCCAGGTTTCACCTTTCGACATCTTCAGGCATTTCAAGTGCATGGATGTACTTGAACTGAAGCGCAGTAAACAGTTTGAATCGTTTTTATACAAAAATAGAATTAGATTACTAATTAAGTATTTCGACTGAGGGTGCTTGATGGAATTTCAATATCAAATTAGAATTTTTTGAATTTTGTACTTTTCCATGAGTTTTGTCGCTAACGACCCGGGTTTCGCCTTTCGGCATCTTCAGGCATTCCAAGTGCACGGATGTACTTGAATTGACGCGCAGTAAACAGTTTGTATCGTTTATATACAAAAATATAAGTAGGTCACTAAGCTAAAAGGTTATTAAAATGTAAATTAGCGAAATTTGAATGAATACAAGTTTCAATGATTTAAGTGGGTTTGTTATAATTACGGGGATTTTTGAAAATATTAATGACCAGATGATAACTTAAGAATATTTAAAATAAATCTAGGGTCCTATCCGACCTCTCGTTAATGAGTTGATTGATTTCAAGCCTTTATTATTATATTACATTAATGATAGTAAGTGAATTGATATTTAATAATAGCAAGTGCTTGAATTATAAATAAATGACAATAAATTAAAAATAACAATTATTTAAAAGGGTACAACAATGGCGAACTAGGCAAATAAAGTTACTTGTTCAAAATTGGCAGACCGTTGAGCTGAGCTCGATTAATCTCTAGGATTTCTTGATAAAATAGTTTAAACTCACCCCTGTTAATATGTAACAAATCAATGCCTGAGTCAAAATTAAACGTGTGGTTTTCAAGAATTAAATGGTTGGCGAAGGTGGAAGTATCTTTTATTTAAGGTTAAATTACTATTAAAATGTAAATTACCGAAAATTTTATGTAAATGAGTTTCAATGAATTAAGTGGGTTTGTTATATTTATCGGGATTTTGAATGTTGTATCCCAAATACTAATGACCGGATAGTGACATTTTGAAAATTTTGTTATAAACCAAAATAAGTGCATTTAATAAATAAATCTTAATGTCAGTAATTCATAATGAGTCTGGGAAGAATGCTCAGTCCAACGTAAAATATTCTGTAAAATGATTTAACGAGACAAGATTGACAGTGAACGCATTAAAAGCAGGGTGTGAAGAAGGTAAAAAAAATCGGCTCCGACTACAGCATTTACCAAAACCACGACTCCGAAACTTTTAATATCGTCACTTTTATTCCTAATTTTCCTTTTTTGTATTTTTCAATTAAATATCAACCAGGGCTGTAGAGTCGGAGTCGGAGTCGGAGTCGTCGCGGTGATTTGGCCGGAGTCGTACTCGGAAATTTTGAAGAGTTCAAATTTTTTATTTTTACATATAATATGTCAAATTTTGCTATTAGCCTGATTGGTAGGGTTGGGAACAAAAATAAAAAGTTCAAATTTTTCAAAATTTCCGACTTCAAATACGACTCGACGCGACGCCGCGACAACTCCGACTCCGGCCAAAGAGACCCGACTCCACGACTCTGCTTAAAAGTGATAGTTTTTTTTACTTCTTTTATAACCATAACCGTATGTGTGGTGCGATGTTCATGGAAAATAAATTTCCACCATGGAAAATATTCAAAATTTTGGCAGGCTACTTTCGGGGTTGGGACTTTTCCCGGATGGCTCTCGCAGATGAGTCCTCATAGTTATACGGCGGCATTATTAAATTTCTTCTTTTGAAAAAATAATAAAAGGGAAGAAAAACGACAGTAAAATTCCAGGCCCATAAACAAAACTCAGTGCCTAGCAATACCGAATAAAAATGGCGCCCAACGTGTGGCTCGTGGCTAAATAAATCAAAAACATTTGTCTTAATTATCATCTTATAAATAAAAATCAATATTTGTTTGGTGGTTCGTACTCTATGCGCTGCCATACAGTTCATTCTATCGCAATGAAAGTTTTTGCTTGCACTTGCGCGGAGGTTTTTGGCATAGTAAAATTACCTTACAGTAAGTCTTATATATATATAAAAATCATTTTTTTATCATATTTTATGCTCTGCCATACCGTTCATTTGATAACTTATTGTTGTAAATGCATAAAGGTTATGCTCATAGTACAATTAACTTCAAGTAGGTGGCACGTGTTTCGTATATTTCGTACAATCGGTAAAAGACAAACAGCAAACGTCAAACGTCATCTTTACCGATCAATGTTGGTGAAATTAAATCGAAATTATTGTGCATCCGAAAGCACTACAATAAACACAAACTTTTTCTTTCTTTGAGTAGCATTGCAACGCTTGCCAGGTACCGGCTAGTATTATTTAAAATAAAATCTTAAATAAGACGGCCCTTCAGCCGCGTAGTCAACATTGTATGCTTAATATCCTGTTTTTCTTCTTCTTAAGTTTGTAAACATTTTCATCCCTTTCCAATGAGTTCCAGTAATCGGTTTACCAAACACAGTTAAACCACCTAAAGCGTTCCACGCTTAGTTCCATATTATAGGCATACACCTGTCCCCCTTATAGCGTGGTTGATTCGCAGATTTCTCGTTATTTGCGAAATATATTCGAACTTTACCTCAAATTTTGACTCCATCATCGTATGTAATGGTCAAAGTGATTCTACCATTACATACGAACTTAAAATATAAATATCAATAGCAAATAGTATTTGAATCGTTTGAATTTTGTAGTTTTTCATGAGCTTTGACGCTAAAAACCCGGGTTTCGTCTTTCGGTATCTTCAGGCTTTTCACAACTCATGGAAAAGTGTAAAGTTATAAGGATTCAAATTTGATATTGAAATTCCAGTTTTTAATTAGGTTAAATTCGTGTCGTATCTATTCCCTTCACGTGTAGTAATATTGTTTACAAAACATTTTCTCTCAACCAGCATCATTGCAAACGTTTGAGAATCACCTCGATAAAGATATCGGCCGGAGGGAGACGGACGAGCGTGCTTGCCAGTGAATGAGCGAGAGGCATGTTAATCCGTCCCGTCTGAAATTGGCGGCTAGTCGGATTTGCGCGGGAATCCGGACAAAGCGCGGGAAACACGAGTAAAGAGAATAATAAAAAGCGGGGAAAAAACTAGTGTCTTCAGTGGTGGATGTGGTATTGCCACACTGCCCAATCTATTTTTACTTTGCAAGGGCTGCCACCCTGCCACGTTGATGAAATTCTATTTATATATTTAAATAAAAACACAAAAACTATTTAGTTTCTATGATATCATAGAAAATTCTCATCGCTTATTTAAGTTTTTTTGAATCTTTTTATTTTTGTACTAGTCCATAAAGTTTTATCGCTAATGGCTTAGGTTTCACCTTCCGGCATCTTCAGGCGGTACTTCGTTGTTTTATGCCAGGCAGCTAAACACGAAAAAATATCACTGAACCTAAAGGTTGCCTAAACCTTCGCTATCCATATGAAATGACACATAAATCATCAAATTAATGGCCGAATACTTGTATGTGTGTATACGTGTATTTTTTAATGTATTCCAGATAATTTAATCTTACGCCTTGCCCCTAGCAGCCAGCGCTTCTCAATCATCGTGATGTTGACGCTCTATAAACTGCCAAAATTCAGCAATACCTTCTGATAACAATAAATTACCACATAAATCTCTTCTGGCTGATCCCCACATTTTCTCTACTTGCTGGGTGTTTGCAAGTGTATCGGGGCTTATAAAATTATAGTAAGTGTAAAAAATGAGCACTGATCTCCGAGTATGCACTCCAGGAACCGCTACCTACTCAGCAACCATCAGCAAAGAACACTTGGCAAACCCAGCGTGTCCTGACCTCAAAAGAAGGCATCATTAAATGTCCATTACTACACATAATCTCCCGCGGAATAATATTACGTCGCGCACTTCCCCGATTTTTTTTTATAGTTTTACATGCTTTGGGTTTTCTTATGCAACTGGCTGCAAGGATTGAATTCTTTGTTTTTATTTCAAAAATCGTCAAGTGACGCCTCCCGCCCCATGTTTATGGGGGTGCAGCGACAGGCAACCTTTAGGTTCAGTGATATTTTTTCGTGTTTAGCTGCCTGGCATAAAACAACGAAGTACCCTTTAGGCATTACCAGTGCACACGTACTTGAACTGACTCATGGAAAAGTACAAAATTTCCAACTTTTCAAATTTGGTATTGAAATTTCATTAAGTACCTTTAGTCGAAATTCTAAATTATTTTAGTGTTATTAGGTTTTGTTTTCGATCATGCACGAAGTTAGCTGCAAGAGCTTTTTGCTAAAAATACGCCGTATATTATTTAAACACTGTTGGATAATTGTAGTAATTAAGTTAGCCTTTAAAATGAAAACCTAAAAAATATCGTGGCGAGCCGTGGGGTAGCCAATGTCGACCATTCTAAATTGTCACTATTTCAGGTACGGCAAATATATTATGCTTGGAAACATATACATCGAAGTCGTGCTATCATGAATAATTCCTCTAAGACGTGCGCAGCAGTTTTAATATTTCCGCGCACCAGTCTCCGGTTAGTGCGCACTATTATAGTTGATAAATATTGCTTAACATATGTAAAAAAAATGTACAGAATAGATGAGCTTGAATTAATAATACATTTATTTTACTGTCCATGCCCGCTCAAATGTAAAGCATATAGTCTCTTAATAGCGTATTTTAATAGAAGTTTGTCTTTTTTTTTAAAACTGTGCCGCGCATTTGTTGGATTGTCTTGGTCAGTTATTGTCTTTTTCGCGCAGCTAACCTTTCGTATTTACATTATGTATCATGTTCTCTTCCATTTGATTAATATTACAGGCTCAACTAACAATGCGAGGCTTGGCTAAGTAAGTTTTAAAGCGACTGTAACATAGTGTTTATAGGTACTGTAATAAAATCATTACTAAAATCTACATCAATTGTTCTTTCACTTTGTTTTCTCTGTCTATACATTAAATAATTATTCAAATTCAAAGTGGTGTAAGTTCATATTGAATTTCAATAATAACTATTTATAATAAAATAATATATTTCGGTTTGCCGGATATACGCATCGATGATTTGACAAAGTAATAATCAATTCTGATAGTAATATTATATTAACATGTTCGTTGTCGAGCTATATTTGAATATTATATTCCAAATAGCCTAAACAGAAATATATTATTAGTAAATTAAATAAGGCGTCGTCTCATCCGCATATTGATAGAAAACAAATTATGGTTCAATTCCTTTTGAGTGACAGAAACACGAGGCATCTTAGAATTTACGAACGATTCTATATTTAAATCTACGAAAAAAATATTATACGTAATCATTATTGTATCTTATATATAAAACCGAAACGGCGTATGTATGTATGTGGGTCTGTAATTCCCTTTTGCATTGTTGGTCATTAAGTTGCCATAAAAACGAATATAAAAGAAAATAATGTTTGAATTTTTATCGGCGAAGACATTTAGTCAAAATGTAATAAATTAGTCTTCTACTGAACTTTTCCCGGCTTTTATTATTGATAATAATGTTTATTATTTACGTGAAGGTATTATTTGATACGGAAAGAAAAATAACAATGTATTTTAATTCTACATAAATTATTTTATATATTTGTTGATAGCTATTTCGGCTTACGCCTTCGTCAGAAGTCGACGAAGGCGTAATCGTAGTTCTGACGAAGGCGTAAGCCGAAATAGCTATCAACAAATATATAAAATAATTTATGTAGAATTAAAATACATTGTTATTTTTCTTTCCGTATTATAATGGAGTTCTACCAAGTAAATGCCTACTCAATCAATGTATTATTTGATTTTTCATTGACAGCAAATTAGATTTTTTCCTTGAATTTGGACATTTTAATGGGCGAGTGGAGCTGTCATCAAATTAAATAAAGTTTGTGATTTTATTTTAACTCTTTTTTGGATGTTAGATTTTGTGATATATGTAATTATGTCGAATGATAACATTAAATAATTATTGGTCGCTTAGTCCGAGCGACGCCGGGTAGCAATACTAGTTGTATATAACTAATTCAGGGTCTTTCAATAGAATAGGGAGGCTCGAAATTTGTTAAGTTTTAGCAGCCATGATTCTAAAGTGAGTAAAATTTGTTGTCAATTCGTTAAGGTCGGAAAAGCTTGTATTTACCGCATTCTATCATATATGAGGAGATATTTTCATTAATTTTTCCCCATATATTTGTGTTTACAATCAATATTTATAACATATACTAGCTGTACCGTGCGCGCGTTGCTACGCCAGAAATTGTAGGGGAGATTGGGGTGGGGGGGGTGTACGCCAGAAAGTTTCGCGGAAGTGTAGTAGAAATTTGTAAAAAATCGATATCAATTTTTGGGGGGGGTTCGTATGGGGCGGGTATGCCAATAACCTTCGAAGGTGTGAACTCGAAAAATTCATGAAGTTGTAAAAAAAAATTGGGGGGCGGAGGTTGGGGGGTGGTTGGGGGAAGGGGTTGGTAAGCCAGAAACCATTGCGGGAGTGTACTCAATAAATTTGTAAAGTTTCACATCGATCGGTCGAGCGGCTTAGTAGTCCATAGCGGACATACATACAGACATTCATTTTTATATATATAGATGTTTTAAATTAAGGAATCACGGATAATGTGTAATAATTCAAACTTTTCCATGTGAATAAAAAAGGTCTCAAAAGATTAATCTAAAACGAGCAGTTGAAAAAAGTATTTTGGATTTGTCCACTTTTGAAAATTAGCTCCTCATATATGACTTTCAGAATTATCTATGGTTGAATAATGGAGTTTTGAGAATTCCAGAGTTGCACTGCATCTGCACACATTTTTTACTAAATTTATTTTACAATGTTTTTAAGATTGTCATCATTATTTCCATGATAAAGATCTTCAAGATCGCCATTTCTCTGCAAGAGTTGTGAAAAAATATGCTTTAAATAAGGAATTTGAGTTGTGAGATAAATTTGTGCCGAGATAAACTCCGTGAGGAGTCCACATGCTCCATGTTGGGAGCGGACATGGCTTAAAAACTTATTCCACAATTATTTTTTTAGGCTCAGAGCCGGTTTCGTTCAACGCTATAATTTTCGACCAATAAGAATGTATTTATCATTTGAACAGAGTTAAAATAAATAATACAATATAAAATAAAATAATAAAATTTTGAATATAAAGCATCTTTATTTGTTCACTTTTAAGGTGTTCACAATCGATACTTGGTGTAATGGCATTATAATAAAAATAATAAAACATTTTTAGTACTTATTCCACATAAATTTATTGGATCAGGACCGGTTTCGCTCATGGCGAGCATTGTCAACTGATACGAAATACAACGAAACAGTGTATTTGATCACTTTTAAGGTGTTCACTGTCAATACTTGGTGGAAAGGCATTATAATCAGGGTCCGACTCCGACTCCAGCATTTACCAAAACCACGACTCCGACTCCGACATTGACCAAAAACACTACTCCGACTCCGACTAAAAAAGGTTAATATCGTCACTTTTTCCCCTAATTTTCCTATTTATGTGTATTCAATTAAATATCAACCCTATCAATGCGGCCAAAAGCCAAATTTGACATATTAAATGCAAAAATAAAAAGTTCAAACTTTTCAAAATTTCCGACTCCGGCCAAAAACCTCCGACTAAACAGCCCTGATTATATTAATATTAATAATACATTTTTAGTACTTTTTCCACATAAAATTCATTTGATCAGAACCGGTTTCATCAGTTCAAATTTTATGTGGAAAAAGTACTAAAAATGTATTATTATTTTTAGTGATATTTGATATTGAAAAATTGTTGAATATAACAAATTAGTGAATATACCTGTATAAAACATTTCTTTGCAATTTAAATCATTGCCACAATAAAAAAAAATTATCCCACTCGAAATCAAGTATGTGGCTTTTATCTATTATATTACTTTCCCATTTTTTGTGTATGTAATTTAAAACATGCATTGAGGCAAAAAAAAATTGCTCCCGTCTAATTGCTCTCCCCGGGGCCCTTTTTCCATTGAAACAAAAACTGCTTTGAATTTCGCAGTCTTTATAGACGAAAATCTTTTCGGGAAAACCCTGGCCGCACATATCCATCTGCCTTTGTGAGGGGCTTCCCTCTGCGTATTTGCTTACAAAGGACATCTCCAGAGGGCGGATTAGCCGAGATTCGGCGTGATTCAGGGCCCCAGGACCCCTCTGGCTTGGCTCGCGATAGATACCTACATATGTCGTTATGTTACTTATCTAAAGGGTCGCTGGCTTGCTCATGTACGTACTGGATATATGTACATATGTACGCTGTACAGTGGCGGTATCAACATTTTTTCACACAGTTAAAGATGCTTTCTATTTTACATTTTAATAAAAATAAACACACATTTTTAATAGTCAATTCGGGTAACTTTGAACACTTTTCAGGTGTTAATTTGTAATATTTTTATTTTCAGTTATACAATTTTTCAAACTATTACGTTGTGTCCTTACCACTTCCTTCATATAATTTTGAATTCAAATATTATGAAAATACAAGGAAAAATAATAGCTTAAAACTGCTTTTACGGGCGGTCTAATGCTAAATTTATAATTGAGGAACATTGGACACCACCACTTTCGATGAGTGAAATTTTACTGAATCATCCAGCTTGGTGAAGGATGGTCTGTCAATAGAAAATAATAAAAAAAAAAAACAATTTTTTGCCCATTCCCTATCCGTCACACCTGGGAGCGAAGCCACCTGTTTCGAGAAAATAAAAAAGTCGTATATTTTCATAGTTTTTTTGGTTTATTTCACAAAATATCATAACACGATAAAAATTATTTGAGAAGTGAATGTGGCTCTTTTCTGTTCACCATGTATAAGACAAAAGATCGATTTGTTATATTCATGAATCGCAAGAATGATCACGATTACTAGTCAGCAGAAAAATAAATAAACGGAACTTGCTAAAGTTTTGTCCAATGTTATATTGAAGTCCAAAGTTACCCGAATTGACTGTACTTAATCAACATTAAATTTATTGGATCAGGACCGGTTCGCTTATGGCGAAATGGCAGTAAATGATTGGCGATGGTTTAAGTGTCTTTTTTTATTCGAAAAGTGGCTAAATGCTCAGCCACTCTTATATTAAACTCTACATTTCTTTTCTATATTCCTCTTCTTCTGATTTTCCTATATTATTATTATTTGTCATACTATATTCATAAATCCCGATAATTATAAATAAACACACTCAATTTTTGCTAATTCATATTTTGATAGCAATTTAACTTAAATAGTATATAAGCGATACAAACTGGTTACTACAGCTTACGACAGGTCAAGTACATCCGTGCAGTTGAAATGCCTGAAGATGCCGAAAGGCGAAACCCAGGTCGTTAGCGATGAAACTCATAGACAAGTAAAAATTTTAAAGACCGGAAGTAATATTTCGATTCGGGTAAATGAACATGTTAGATCCTTAAACAATAAAAAAACTGATTCACAATTTGCAAACCACCTCAAAATTCGGTCCCCATTTGCTTACATTCCTATAATAAAGGCCTTAAGCTAAATGCATTGGAACAGCTAGAAATTAATAGGTATAATCAATCCAATGACATTCTTAACGAATAGAATACGATTAACGCATCACCTCTTCTAAATCCTTTAACAAGCAGCAAGCTAAAAACAATTTAAAATAGATTCACTTGGGACATTGCGGATTTTGTGTTGTTTCACATGATAAAAATAACCCAAAAATACCCAGACTAATTTTCTCATGATTACGCCAGACCAATAACTTAAACTTATTTAAATTTTCCATGTGGCGTTGGTATGGTTGAGCAGAGAGGGGTGTATGGGGTACCCTGTCTAGTCTATATATATAAGCTATCTCTAATACACGTTTAAAAAATTATATCATTTTTATCGAAAGTTTGCCAGGGTCACTTCCTGCCTTTTTGCTTGGAACGGCAGTACTTTGTTGACAAATGAAACTTGCAGTATTTTTGTTTTTAATTTGTACGCTTACAATATACAATTCGATTTACAACATTGAGTTTGCGTAATACCACGTTGCACCACTGAAAGGGTCTTTTTCGGCGAAATGTTCATCTGAAACTACTTCATCTGACTTCCTTATTTTTTGGGGCGTAAAAAAAACATCTCCGTTTGTACTTACTTTACTTTCACTTGTGTTTTATCAAATTTTGTTGAATTCATTCGACAGCTTTAATGCGGGGCTTGGAGCAATTGTAATTTACCAGGAGCAGGACTGCCATGATTTTTTTATTGTTCTTAATTAAAAACTAATTTACGTTCATTACCGATCAATAAACCGCAAATTTGCTTTCATACATAGCTTTTTTTGTGCGATTTTCCCCGGAACGCATCTACCGCACAAAAAAAGGTTTAGGTATGCACACATTTAGCCTAGATAGTATCGTGAACTTAATTGATTAACACATTGAATTAATTAAGTTCACAGTCTGTGTGTTTCTTTGGTTCTCTTTTTATGAAAGGAACTACTTGCTGATTTTGTTTCATTTCAAAGTTATATAAAGTTAAACATGTGTTAGTTTTGCATTGCTAAGAGGTCTTGAACATATAATTTTTATATTTTCGATGGTTTCGGCGGTAACTTTGTGGAAGTTCATTTTAATATAAAATTTAAAATAACTTTGATTATTCCACGTATTGTGTAACTAACTGTGACACGTGATTCGCCTTATTCGCTCAGAAATTAATTTCATAATTTAAAATGTTAAAATGTTAGAATTTATCTTGCTTCATTACTTAAGCAAACTTTGCGATAGTAAGTCTGAAGATGCCTCTGAAAGAGGCGAAACACGTGTCACAGTTAGTTACACAATACGTGGAATAATCAAAGTTATTTTAAATTTTATATTTTATTTTTAGTCTATTTTTCTTGTAATTTGCTTTAATTTATTTGCTTAGTTGATTTACCAATTGTTTGTCATACCTTGTTTTCATACTTAACTTTTGCATAAATACCACTGTTTTATTGTATTCCTTATCAGTTGATAATGCTCGCCATGAGCGAAACCGGTCCTGATGAAATAAATCTCATGTGTAAAAAGTACTAAAAATGTTTTATTATTTTTATTCTGATAGGATTAATCACGATTAAGATAGACTAATAGAATAAGGCTGTTGAGGAGTGAATAAGACGGGTATGTCATACAAATCTATTTTATTTTTCCTATTACAGTTGATGCGAACATCTTTTCCACTATAGAATACAATAAATAGGAAAGTTTCACTGTAGCATATATAATTCTTAGAACACAAGTATTTTATCGGTATTCATGCCAACCCAATATTATTACGTTTGCATTCAAATAAAAGATAATAAATCACTCAATAGTTTTAATTACGTATTTCGACTGAGGGTGTGCTTGATGGAATTTCAATATCAAATTTGAATTATTTGAATTTTGTACTTCTCCATGAGTTTTGTCGCTAACGACCCGGGTTTCGCCTTTCGGCATCTTCAGGCATTCCAAGTGCACGGATGTACTTGAACTGACGCGTAGTAAACAGTTTGTATCGTTTATATACAAAAATATAAGTAGATCACCAAGTTAAAAGGTTATCAAAATGTAAATTAGCGAAATTTGAATGAATACAAGTTTCAATGATTTAAGTGGGTTTGTTATAATTACGGGGATTTTTGAAAATATTAATGACCAGATGGTAACATAAGAATATTTAAAATAAATCTACACAATAGTTTGTTTTGCAAAAGGTTTCAATATTCTCTCATTGCTAACTTATCTTTTATTCTTTATAATATGAAATCATTTCATCCTAAACTATATTAGATAACAAATAAATAAATGAGTATCCTTAGAAAATTACTTTTCAAAACTGTCTAGACTAGAGGTCTTTCTAACGTTTTTGACACTGAATTAACGTAATTTTCTTCGGTTTAATAATAATATTTGAAAGAAAAATACTAACGAGATATGTAGTGCGAAGCAATCCAGGCAATATAATTTGATTATACCAAAACTAACCACTATTCAAATTCTATATCCAACTAATTAAAATAAATATGTGGATTAATTCATTCAATTAATTGTATATAAGTTACCGGACCATTTGACCTTTCAGCAGCCCAGACTGTAACGCCAAGTATACAGCCCAGGGCTCAAGACTTCAAAAATGTTAAAAACAATATAATTATAAAAATAATAACGACAGACATTTTTAGTAAATTTTTCCACATCTGATTTAAATCATCAGGACCGGTTTCGCTCATGGCGAGCATTATCAACTGACATTTCTTTGACAGAAAATTAGATTTTTCCTTGAATTTGGACATTTTAATGGGCGAAAGGCTGTAGTTAAATAAACTAAGTGATTAACTTTTAACTCTATTTTGGATGTTAGATTTTGTGTTATAATCATGCATAAATAGCGACGCCTGTTTTATACTAATTACTTATAAGTTACCGGACCATTTGACCTTTCAGCGAAGAGGTCCTGATGAAATAAATCAGATGTGGAAAAAGTACTAAAAAATGTGTTATTATTTTCATTATAATGCCTTTCCACCAAGTATTGACAGTGAACACCTTAAAAGTGAACAATATATTTCATCAGTAAAAATATGTACCAAAATTCACAGCTGTCACAACAAATATTTATTCTCTCTTAACATATTACAATTCAATGACGAAAAATGAATAATCGTATTTATAATGCAAAAGATGTTATAATTTTTTTTCCCAATCCGTGGTTCAGTGGTCAACGTCGTTGGCTTCCGTGACGGACTGGGTTCCATTCCCAATAAATCGATTCTGTTCGAAGGCAAATTGTGTCGGTATTGTAAAAAATCCCTTCCAACCTTTCCGATCCTACAAAAGCGTGGCACATAGCGTGAGCGATTATCTAACCACTAGTAATTTCCTTGTCCTCGTATCCTTTCAATCCCAACTTTCTTCGAAAAAAAATGTTGAGCAACACACAGTTATCATAGAAAAAAACTCCGAAATGGACTCTCCATATGATTCAAGCGGGTATGGTAAAAAAAAATGATAAAGTAACTGATGTGCGACATGCCAGCTGATGCGTCGCGAACAAACGAACGTGGGTATAAGATATTACAATCAAATGGGAACACTGATTCGATGATCGATTATTTGTTCTGCAGCTTTTCCATATCAGTTGACATCGTTTAATTTATGCATTTGTGTTAGAACAAGAAAACATTTTTGCCCACAACCTCTAAAAGCCCAACGGTCACGTATGGGACCAGTGATTATGGTGCACTTCGCTATCGGATAACACTGATTTATGATAATAGTTTTCGACATATGAATATTAGCTTTCATAAATAATGTCTTTGAGATACCAATTCATAATTTTATTTTAGGTTTCGTTAAATATTTTTGCCATAATGAGAAATATAAACATCTGCGTTACAATGTTGACTCTTGGGATATGCGTTGTGTTATATCCGGCGGATCGTAATAAATCAGCTTTATTCACACTATACAATATATTTGAATGCAGATACAGATTTACAGGATAGCTTTAGTTGAAATGGATTCATTTATTTGTTTACCTAGAGAATTAGAAAGCGTACAAGTTGCGGTGCTGGTCGTTGTTCTTAAATTATCAGCAATCTTCTATTTTGCTGAGTTCTTTTAGAGATATGTATAATTATTTTTATTAGAGCTTTGGGTCGCGGATTTGTCCGCTCCGTAGCGCAGTGTCAACGTTGTTGACTTTAGCGGATTTTTTCAGTCGATAAATCTGTTCAAAGGCGTGGGTGTTTGTGTTGTTGAAAATCCATTCCCACCTTTCCGATCCCAAAGAGCGACGCATAGTGTCAGCGATTAGGTAATCACTAGTCTTGTCCTAGTGCTCGTATCCTTTCCATCCCTACTCTCTTCGACAATAGAGGTTGAGAAACTGAGTCCATATGCTCCAAGTTGGGAGCGGACATGGTTAAAAAAAATGGGTCGCGCGGATATTTCCCAAAAATGCTCGGGCGTGTAAAGGTTTTGCCACATTTGAACGATCTTGTATCGATGCACGGATGCAGTTGCGGGTCGAAATGAATCTATTCGCAAGTGTTTATTGATACCACAGTACTACGTGATGATAATGCAATATTCTATTACAAATAATTCATGCAAAACAGTAAACAATATTGTCCCAGAAACAATGCGAGAAGACATTAACTCTGCTACGACCATTTCTAAACATTGTGGTTATGCGGCGTCTCCCTCGTACCTTAACTTGTTCCATTAACACTGTCTCCTTTTACCAAGAAAACCGATTAAAGCTTCGGTTACCGATTTTCGCTGATGTTTTGCGGACCATTAACAACTTGCACATTTCGCTTTGTCTTCCGTCTCTTTCGCCCTCATTATGTAACACGATTTGGGAAACCTTTTTGTAGGTGATCTAAACTTGAGATCCGTGATGCACATATTTTTGTTTTTACATAACTTTTTTGTAGCCGTTTCCACTCGCTATGTGGAGCATTATGGAGTTTATAACAACACATTTTTTCCGACAAATATTGTAATACAAATTATAGCTCACTTATTTAGAGTTCTTAATAAATCTAATGTGGAATAAGTGACAGTGAACACCTTAAAAGTGACCACAAGAATTCCTTCATTGCACAACATATCTATTTTCTTAGAAAGTAGGAATATAAGGATATGACTAGAAGACTAGTTGACCGCCCTTGCTACGTCCTGTCTTCATGATTAGGAAGCAGAGTGGATCCAGAAATCCTAAAATCCTTTTTTTCTCCGCAACTGAAACCTGCGACGTTAACCGCTCGACTTTCACTTTTGACTTGGAGACTGCTCTACGACAATTTTCGGCCAATGTTCACTCTAAGCCGAGAGGTTAGTTAGTTAGCATAAGCTGAGCAGGCCATTCCAACAAATGCGCGGAATAATTTCAATCACCCTACAACTTCTGTTGAAAGCCTTAGTTAGAAGTCCATATACTCATCATTGGGAGAGGTTATGGATTAAAAAATAAATGTTTTAAGCAATCAGGTCGTTAAATTCACGAACCATTAGACTGCGCGGCAACCTGGGAAGATTGCGCGGAGGTGTCGAAACGGTAGCGCGGTCGTACGTCATAATACTGGTAGCACTGTTAAATTTCAAACTGATTTGACTTCTGCATTTACGCTGCGCTTCGACTTCTCAGACGGTGCCATCGTTATACCATTGAGGCAACCTTTGATTATAAAGACTCACCACGCTACGCCAAAATTTACGACTTTTACTGTGGCCATAGCCTTAGTGTTCAGTGGTATTTAATATTTTGATAATCTAAAAACTGCTTACGTTTTTTTGCCTTTCTACAGTCGATATGAAACTATATACATAGGCTCCATTTTTCTTTTGGCTCATGAATATTTTCATAAACGTAGCTATCAAGTCTTTAATATATGCGTATTTGAAACAGTCAAAAAACATATTTTTTGATCAAAAATTTGAATGGAATAACATTCACTTTATTTTCCGAATATCATGGCACAAAAATCTTTATTTTAATCTGTTCGTAGATAGGCCCATGTGATCCAATTCCAAGGTCAAATTTTTATCATCATATTTTACCTGTATTTATTATTTTTTAGATTAAACCTATTTTTCCAATCTCGTCTTGAATTGATTTGACAAGGATCGCGTCTCTTTATCTGTTTGATTCGTAAACACTCGTATTTTTTTCATTTCAAAGAGGACATAGCGGAAAAACCTATCAAATAAATAAGTGACACTTATTTTTAATTATGTTCCATTTTTTTGTCGTTTTCTGATTGCTTGTTTTCTTTGATTGCAGGTAAGAATAAATCACAGGGCTTTCCAAAAACTTTGATTTACAAGTGGGTAAGTTTGTCATATAAATTGTCATTATCAACCGATGTGAAAACATTGTCGGACGTGAAAAAGCTTGTTACTCAGTTGCTGAACCTCTTTATTTAGAAGAGTAGGAATTGAAAGTGTACGAGTACTTGTTGTTAACTAATCACTCTCACTACGCTTCGCTTTTGGGTTCGGAACGATAGGAAGGGATTTGAAACAACATACCTTCGAACAGAATCGATAAATCAACTGAAAAAATCTGCTCGAGTCCGCGAGGTCCGTCACGGAATCCAACAGCGTTGACCACTGCACCACGGATCCGGTATAATTTTAAATAGTTTGAATTTTATACTTTTTCATGAGCTTAGTCGCGTTTCGTACGTACTGGGTTTCGTCATCAGGCATTTCAAGTTGACGTATAAACTTGAACATCTATTTTTGAAATAATTAATTAAACATCCACCGTTGAAAACGTCTGACCAAAATTGTAGGCCCAACACGACTGCTCCTTAAGCAGCTTGTGACGTGTAGCCACAAAACTGCCACCATTACGGACAAGCCCCCACGTTGGGCGCCAAAAATCGACACCATTAAGGCGGTCCATGAAGTGAGGTTATGTTAACCCGAAAAGCGCGCGAAATGATCGTTCTTTCGTTAATGTCTCACTGCAGCATTCTTTATATATTTCCCGGACCATCGTTGTTTTCATCGCCGTGGTCGTGGAAAATGTAGATCTCCGAAAACAACGATTATCTGGATTGATGTAAACAATTGACTCCCTTTAGCGTAGATATTACTTACGAACACACTTGGGCCTCGTATAACACGGTTATATGGTTCCACAAAACGTCGTGTAATACAAGGTTTGAGTTCATACAAAATTAGGGTTTGCGTTCCAAAAAGAAATATCGAAGTTTTATTTTACTTTATTTTTTTAAATAAACAAATATACATTAAGATATTTTTTGAAAGAAACTTTAATAACATAATATAACATTCATTCATCAAGTGGTTTTATTTCTTTAGCAGATGCAGATACAATATCGACACAATTTCGAATAGAATTTTTTTCCAAGCTTGTGGAAGTGTTCAATTTTTATCTTGATCGATGTCTTCTGACATTTTTTCAAATGTTCGACTACTATAATATGCTTTAAATGCTGTTATTATACCATGGTCTAAGGGCTGGATTATAGACGTAGTGTGTGGTGGTAAAAATAATAATTCAACATAAGAATATATATATATAAGATGTCCTGCGGTACATGTGATTTAATATACGTCGGTCAGACAGGGCGCAGTATATCGATTCGGGCCAAAGAACATGTTAGATCTTGTAATAATAAAAAAACAGATTCGCAATTTGCAAATCACCTCATAGAGGAATCACATTCAGTTCCGATTTGTTTACATTCTTGTAATAAGGGCCTTAAACTTAATGCACTGTAACAGCTATAAATTAATAGGTTTAATCAATCCAATGACATTCTTAATGAACAAATCACAATTAACATATCTCCACTCCTTAAGCCATTAATAAACACTAGTGCAATTTAAATTAAATTCACTTGATGCATTACTAATTTTACGTTTATTCCCACTTAGTAAAAACCCAGATTAGCTTTCACTTCATGAATACACCAAATCAATAACTTATTTCTTCCATATGGAATTAAGATGCTGGAACAGAGAAGAAGATGTATAGTGTGCCCTGTCTAGCCTTGGTATATAAGCTTGTTCTAATGCACGCTTAAAACATAGATCTGACGAGGGCGTAAGCCGAAATAGCTATCAACAAATATATAAAATAATTTATGTAGAATTAAAATAGATTGTTATTTTTCTTACCGTATCAACATAAGAATGTTTTAAATCGAGTATTTGTTCCTTGAACCGTGTTACATAAAGAGTGTTGTATAAAAATATGTCACAATTTATACATCCGTGTTGTATAAAGCCGTGTTATATGCCGCGTCAATGGTTACAAGTCTAAAAAGTGGCAGGGTGGCGCCCTGGCTCATTATCAGTTACCAGGTCGCCGACCTGGCCCTTCTACACCGGTGCTTATAAATGATTGAACACTTTTTTTTAAGCCAATGTGAAACATATTAACCCCAAATGAATTTAATCTCAACAGAAGATTTCTACGTGAAATATTTGTGTTTGACGATAACTTTTGAATATCGGATATTTTCAATCGTACAGTAAAATATATACGGTTTATTGGTCTTTAGAATGATTCCACTATTAAACGCAGCAATTTACGATTTACGTGAACCATCCATCGGCGATCGTAAAGCCTCGAAGGCTGTATTGTACCACGGTGGAATTACTTTGGTGGCGCGCCCATTCATGAGCGCCTGTTATTACATCGATTGTCTTTCGCTATATTATCTTACCAATTACACCATATCCGGCACATAGCATAATAGAACAATACAAGTTTCATTGATTTTTATGTCAGTTACATTAATTGAGAATTTCATTTTGTGGTGTGCCCAAAATTGATCGAACGGTTCAATTTATTGGTGTGCGAGTATTTTTGATGTCGTCGTTGAAATGCTATTTCTTTTTTTGAATACAGTCCGGTCCGTGGCGCAGTGTCATCGTTGTTGGCTTGCGTACCGGACCGCCCGGGTTAGATTCCCGATACGAGTGGAATTTTTCAGTCGATATATCTGTTCAAAGGCATGGGTGTTTGTGTTGGTGAAAATCCCTTCCCACCTTTCCGATCCCAAAGAGCGACGCATCACTAGTCCTCGTATCCTTTCCATCCCTACTCTCTTCGACAAAGAGAAGTTGATGAACTGAGTAACAAGCAGTTCTTGTAGAAAAATATGTTGAGATAAATTCCGTGAGGAGTCCATATGCTCCAAGTTGGGAGCGGACATTGTTAAAAAAAAAAAACAATTGATATGGTCCGTTAAATCTTTTCGCAGAATATTTTCATTGGACTGAGCATTCTTCCCTGGACTTTCCACGACTTTTTTTGGTTTTTACTTTGTTAATGATCATTCATACTTAATTGATTTCTTATGCAATAGCTTACATTGCTAAGAGGTCTTCAACATTTTAATTATAGTCTATTTTGCTTATTTTTTTTTTCTTATTGAATTTATTGCTTAGTCGTAATACCAATTATTGTTAGTCATACTTGTAATTCTTGCTTAACTTTTGTATAAATATCACTTTTTCGTTGTATTTCTTATCAGTTGATAATGCTAGCCATGAGCGAAACCGGTCCTGATCCAATAAATTTTATGAGGAATAAGTATTTAATAAAAATGTTTTATTATTTTTACTATATATACAGTAAAACCTCGATTCTACGTTTTTGAAGGGACCATGGAAAACAAACTATAAATGCGAGAATGTGGTATCAAATAAAAAAGTAAAAGTTTTTAGAGGCTTATATATTTTTTATATTTTTTTTTCAAACCTAAAATCTTCAAAAAAAGATGCCTGCGGTGAATATTAGGAGTACGGTGGTTTGACTTTGTCATGGACACGGAAGTAAGAGAGCGGACAAACCAGCCCCTTATTACGTCCAAAATAAAAATGCGGCGACGGACCTGGCTTGGACATCTGCTGCGGATGCCTCAGGGGAGCCTGAATCCTGCCTGCCTCTTTTATCAACCTGATGGATCCCGACGCCCGGAAGGCCTTTGATGACTATCCAAATGATGTAATCAGAGGAGCTACGGGACGTCGGGATGACCTGGGAACAAATGAGGAAGCTGGCGGGAGATCTTTCCGACCAAAGTGTAACTTTTTGCCAAAATGTCAGTTAGAACCTTTTCAAAGTAAAGTAGCGATATGTTATCTTACTCGTGTGGCCGTTTTCCTATTAAAATTGATTTGATGCTTAAAATGATTACAAACGGCTATGAATAGTATTATTGCGGCAATAATAGGAACTGAAAGATCAAGGCATCGAGTGAAAGGCTCCGAGGCCTTGGTGCTGTCCGCTTCATAATGCTTCACATGCCAATAATAGTATCCCACCGAAGAACTCTCGCAAAAAATTTGGAAGACTCGGATGGTATTTATTATTCTGCTTCAAAAAAATGAAAGTAATTAATGAGCTGTGCTTGATTTTTGGCGTTCGGTGCTGGTTAGGGATGGCACATCCTAACCAATATTTATATCCCGGTATTGATTTTTTTATTCCGGTATATTATATTGGGACGAAATAATAATCAACAACGGTATTTAACAAGTTATTTCAATAAAAATAATAATTTATTTTTAGTACTTTTACAGAAATAAAAGTGTACTAGGAAGAAATACAATAAGCTTGATTTTTTAAATTTTTATTTTCCTTAGTTTGTTTTTATTTGTAAGAATTGATTTGGCCTTTATTCTCTTCGCATGAAACAATTTCGCTGGCTCAATTGAACTCATTACCGGGATTTCCATCTAATTATGGTTGACAGACATGCAGATTTATTTATTTTACTAACTGCACTCATTTTTGGGCTTTTTCTTTGATAATGATAATTTATACTTAATTGATTTTTGATGTATTAGTTTGCATTGCTTAGAGGTCTTCAACATTTTATTTATAGTCTATTTTTCTTGTAATTTGCTTCAATTTATTTGCTTAGTTGTTTTACCAATTGTTTGTCATACCTTGTTTTTCTTACTTAGCTTTTGTATAAATATCACTGTTTAATTGTATTCCTTATCAGTTGACAATGCTCGCCATGAGCGAAACCGGTCCTGATCAAATAAATTTCAAGTGGGGGAAAAGTACTAAAAATGTATTATTATTTTTATTATAATGCCTTTCCACCAAGTATTGACAGTGAACACCTTAAAAGTTATTTAAAGTAGTTTTTTAACCATTACCGCTCCTCATGAGAAGCATAATATATATATATTGAGAGGACCTTTATTCCGGCTCCCTCGATAATCGAGAAGGAGCCTCCTATCCGACACTCAGGAAGAGGGATTTTGGGGACGGAGTAGGAGAAACATGGCACTCTTATAAAGAAAAGACGATCTCAAAGCGTTATGTGGGTGCGCTCATTCGCACCCATTATTTAATCGTCAAGGATTTACACATACGTTATACAACACACAAATATTACGATAGCGAAGAAGATATCAGGAATTTGACGCGAATTTAATTCTGAGGGAGAGGATTAGGCGCGTGCATTCTCAATGCAGTCCAATCTCTCACTGCTGTATGAAAACAAACGGTTACTTTAGAAAGAAACAACAATGGCCGTTTCAAAAATCGTTAACACATGCGCCCGCTGATAAGGAATGATTTATCGCCTTATGAACTTTTTATGAAGCACATGCATTGTCGGGCGTCAAGAGATAAGAGAAATTGAAATAACTCTACATTGCACCGCTATAGATTGCAATATAGATTATTATAAGAATGAATTTATTTTCTGATATCGACTGACTCATCGACTGAGGTGAACAATAGATCGTTCGAGAGAGTTCTGATGACCTACCACATAAGGCGGTGTCAATATATATAGTCTCAATACTCGATGGATACGGCGGTTACTTTGTGGAGGTTTGTTTTGATATAAATTTTTAACGACCCTGGATTCGCCTTTCGGCATCTTCAGGCATTTCAAGTGCACGGATGTACTTGAACTGACGCGTAGTTAACAGTTTGTATCGTTTTTATACAAAAATATAAGTAGATCAATAAGTTAAATTGCTATTAAAGTGTAAATTAGCGAAAATTTAATGTAAACAAGTTTCAATGAATTAAATGGCCTTATTATAATTTTAGCGATTTTTAAAAATAGTTATCACCAGATAATCTAAAATAAATGTAGGGTTTTATCCGACCTATTATTACTGAGTTGATTGATTTCAAGTCTTTGACTTCATGCTTAATGATTTGGTAAATGAAGTTGCTCGTTTAAAATTGGCAAACTGTTTAGCTGAGCTCTATTAATTTCTAGAATTTCTTGATAAAATTATTTATTTACTCATGTATAAGTACAATATTCAAATTTGATATCCAAATTCCATCAGCACCCTCAGTCGAAATCCTTAATCAGTCAATCTTGTTCGCATCTTGTTACAAACGACTGTGACTGCAAATGATAGATTCAGCGCTGGTTTGACCAACTCTGATAATTGTACCGTAATACCGGCTAAAAACATTTACCACCGGTATTTTAGCTGTACAATCCCTGGTTCTGATTGATGCTCTCTTATTTAGTGAATAAATCAATCCAAATTCAACAACCGAACGCTTACATTACTGCAACAATGAACCTCAAATTCGTGCCGTAACCAAGCGTAGGCAATTACTAAAAGTAAATAGATTCGGAACCAATAGGCAGCCAGAGGATAATTAGTTTTGGTGGATCGAATAAAATTCAAATTGAATTCTTTTTTAATTTACTTGTAGTGTCTTCAATCTAACGTCCAACTCTATCGTAAGATTTTCACTTATAACTTTCTTTGCTTCCAAATTTTTTGATGTTTCACTAGTTCTCTTTTAAGTTGGTCACTGTCAATACTTGGTGGAAAGGCATTATACTAAAAATAATAACAAATTTTTATTGGATCAGAACCGTTTTCGTTCATGGCGAGCATTATCAACTGAAAAGAAATACAACGAAACAGTGATATTTATAAAAAAGTTAAGCAAGAATTACAGGGTATGAAAAACAATTGGTATTACAACTCCATGAAAGTGAGGGGTAAATTCCTTTTTCTAAGTCAATAGCGTTGTGAAACATTGGCTGCATAAACGGGTGGTGGTGGGAAAAACCAACTTGGTATTACAACTAAGCAAATAAATTGAAGCAAAATACAAATACATGCACTTATCACTTTTAAGGTGTTCACTGTCAATACTTGGTGGCATGGCATTATACTAAAAATAATAACAAATTTTTATTACTTATTCCACATTAAATTTATTGGTTCAGGACAGGTTTCGCTCATGGCGAGCATTATTAACTGATAAGAAATACACTTGGGCCTCGTATCACACGGATGTATAAATTGTGACGTATTTTTATACAACACGCTTTATATAACACGGTTTAAGGAAAAAAAATAAAATTACAATAAACATTTGTCGTGGTATTGGTGGAGAAGGTTTTTATGCCATGGATATTCGTGACATCCAAGAAATATTGGAGAAACGTACGTTGAACGAAGAAAAATTGGTCGAAATGTTGGATGAACCGTACACAATTAAAGACTCAGAAAACAGTTACAGCGAATAAGTTACATGTTTCACGACAAAACAAAAAATGACGGCCTGGAATTGACTATTAAATTAGATTTTCCTTTATTGAAAATGATCCTATAATGGAAAGGAGTTCAAAATTCAAGAGGGATTACAAACCTTGTATAACACGGATTTGTATTACACGACGTTTTTGTGGAAGCATATAACCGTGTTATACGAGGCCCAAATTTACAACGAAACAACTATATTTATACAAAAGTGAAGCAATAATTACAAGGTATGACAACTAAGCAAATAAATTGAAGCGACATAGACTAAAATTAAAATGTTGAAGTTTTACTAGAAGTCCAATTGTGGAAAGATGAATGCAACGAAGTACAACTGATAACTACATAAATTATTATTAATTTTTGAGCGGGGAAATCTAATGCAAGATATAATTTTCGCGAATCTTAAATATTGCCCGATCCGTGGTGCAGTGGTCAACGTCATTGGCTTCCGTGAAGGACTGACTGCCTGGCTTCGAGGCCTGGTACGAACAGATTTTTTCCGACGATAAATAGATTCTGCTTAGAGGCGATGGGTGTTTGTGTTTTTAAAAATCCCTTCCCACCTGTCCGATCATCGATCGGAAGATCGATCCAAAACAGCGATGCATAGTTATGATAATATTAACCTCAGATATTGTTTGACTCATGTTTTCATTGTTTGCTCAATCCGTAGTGCAGCGGTCAACGTCGTTGGCTTCCGTGGCGGACCGGCCGGGTTCGTAGCGAGAGCGATACGCTAATCACCAGTCCTCGTATCCTTTCAATCCTTACTCTCTTCGAAAAAGAAGTTTAGCAACTGAGTAACAAGCAGTTCTCGGAGAAGAAAAGCATGTTGCGATAAACTCCGTGAGAACTGTGAGAAGTCCATATTCTCCAAGGAGCGGATATCGTTAAAACAAACAGTGTTACGTCCATTTGCCATTTTAGATTCTATGTATGGCATACATCCAATTTGACTCATCATGTTTTCATTGTTTGTAATAAATTATGCAAAATTATTTTCATTTCCTCCGATTATAATAACGTACAAACAAAATTTAGGTCCACTTTGAATGCTTTGGCCATACAATGTTGTTCCATCAACATAATATTCCCATTTCTTTTCGGAACTTGTTATCCATAAAACGAAAATGGTTGTTATCTGGGAGCCCCGTAGCTACGATGGCCGCTGAAATAAAAGTGGCGATAAGTTTCCTTTGTTTATTTATTACTCACCCCTACATTTTTGCTGGAAACAACAAAAGAGGGGTAGATTTCCGATTTCAGAATTACGATAATGCATCAAGGGCATTTGGGATAAAGCCTGAAGTCGGGTTTGTTCTCATCATTGCAATACAAAAAAGTGACTACAGTAAAACCTCGATCTAACGTTCTCGTATAAACCGTTTTGATCGTATAAACCAGTGGTCTCCAAACTCAATGAGGATGCGAGCTACTTACAGAAATTGAAATTGTCTGGTGAGCTACTTTTGTATGATGTTTTATCGTCATCTTTTATTGTACCATACATATTATTATGGTATTACTTAAATAAAATCGGACCTCCAATAAAACATACAATGAGTACTTTAATTACGTATTTACAAACAAAACTAGCGAGTACCCAGAATGCGATGCAATGCAACTCAAAGAAAGAAAATGTATATGTTTTAATTCTGTTTATTTTAGTGTTTTTGGATACAAAATATTTTTTTTCTGTCTGGTGCGTACACGAATAAATCAGAAGGTTTACCAACGCATGAGTAGGCTACATGCAGCTATCAATGTAAGAAGCATGGATTTTCCAAACTTTTCCTTTGTGAGCTACCGAAAATGCCACCGCGAGCTACCGGTAGCTCGCGAGCGAGCGTTTGGCGATCACTGGTATAAACGTCCCGGCCAAACGCCCATAATAACAATGTCAAAAAATCCCGAATCAATCGTTCTCAGATTTATCGTCTAAATATTATCCCGATTAACCTTTTTTTTTTTTTAAACATTTCTCATAAGCACATTCGACCCCATCCAATCGGTTCTTAGAAAAAAACTTAAACTGCAACTTATGACAGAAGTGAAGAAGAAGATGGCGATGAACGCAATGATGGACCTGTTATGACATAAACAGAAGCGTTATTAACCTTCAAAAAAATCAAAATATTTTTATGTTCGATGGAGAAAGATGAATCTGTTGCAAATGCGAATTTGAAGGGTCTTTGTCACAATTGAAGTTTCAAACTGCAAAGAAGACACTTGTTTTACCGAACTTTTAAAAAAATACATAAGTTTTTTAAAAGTTTTACTTTTTTATTCGATACTTTTCCGCGTTCATCGTTTCCCGCATGTAATTTTTTTTCATGTTCCCTTGAAAAACGTAGAATCGAGGTTTCACTGTACATACTTTACTGCGTTTCCAAGCAAGAAGGCGGTGAGTGACTATTGAAAGTGAAATTAACGCTGAAGCCAATCATTCACTTTTCGAGAATCACGCGTTCGATATAGATATACAGGATCAGTTGACAATGCACGCCATGAGCGAAACCGGTCCTGATCCTATAAGTTATATGTGGGAAAAGTACTAAAAATGTTTTATTATAATGCCATTCCATCAAGTATTAATGACAGTGAACACCTTACATACATACAGGGGTTTATTTGTTACATAAAATCACGGGCGAACATAAATTGTTTTATCAAGAAATATTAGAGATAAATAGGGCTCAGAATAATAGTTTGACAATTTTAAACGAACAACTTCATCTTCCAAACTCACTTTTGTTATACCCCATTAAATAATTATCATAAATTATATAAAGATAGGTCTTATAAAACCCTCGATATTCCTATGGTAATATCTGGTAATGAATATTTGCTGTAATACATTAAAAAATACTGATAATTATAAACAAAAACCCTCTTAATTCATTGTATCTCATTTTCATGAATTTTCGCTAACTCACATAGATTACGTTAATACCAATTAAACTTAATGACTTACTTTTATTTTTGTATATTAACGATACAAACTGTTTACTGCGCGTCAGTTCAAGTACATCCGTGGCCTTGAAATGTCTGAAGATGCCGAAAGGCGAAACCCAGGTCTGGTTTATTTGTTACATAAAATACACGGGCGAACATAAATTGTTTTATCAAGAAATATATTCGATAAATAGGGCTCAGAATAATAGTTTGACAATTTTAAAAAAATTCAAATGATTCAAAATTATCATAAATTTTTCATATAAAACCCTAATTCCAATTATCTGGTAATGAATATTTTGATAATTATAAAAATCCTCTTAATTCATAGTATCTCATTTTCATGAATTTTCGCTAACTCACATAGATTACATTAATGGCGTGACTTACTTTTATTTTTTGTATATTAACGATACAAACTGTTTACTGCCAGTTAAAAGTACATCCGTGGCCTTGAAAATTGGAGACATTTTCAGTCGTTAGCGACAAAACTATTGGAAAAGAAAAAAATTCAAATGATTCATAATTCATATTTTTCACCACCAAAAGGGCTGTTTGACTGATCAATGAACTTGGTGTTATTATTTTCACAAACAACAATAAAATAACTTAAGTCCAGGATGTATTCTCAAAGCAGTGCAGCGTATTGAGGAAAAGTACGACACATAAAATTTGTAGATGGTCGTATATCCAGAAAAGCTATCATCTTAAGGAGCTTTTCAAACGACGCCGATGCCGCCGACGCGACGCTCTTGTTGGTATAACCAGGAAATGGACGGCAATGTGGATGATATAGCTGTTACAGTGAGGAAAAACATTTGGGACGTGTACAGATAGCATACCGAACAGTTAACATAATGTGTAAAATTAATTTGTACTGATTCAGTAACTGAAATCAGAAATCATTCCCGAGGTGTTAATCGTCACTTTTTGGTGGTAAGTACAGACTCCATTCGAGTATCGAATACTCGTCCATTTTTCAAATACTCGATTACTTTGAAAAATACTCCAGTTACTCCTTTTATTCAATTTTTAAATGAAGATTTTTCCCAAATTTTATTAACTTATTTAAAAAATATATATATACTGTTCAACCGTTGCGTTCATCGAGTCATCAATCGAGTCTTATGCGTGGACTCGAGTACACGAGTATTTAAAAAAAATACTTCTCGATACTCGAGTAGTTGAGATGTCGAGTAATTGGAGACTTTAATTGGCAATCTTCTTGGCTTGAGAATACTCGTCTATTTTTCAAGATTTATGAACATATTTTAAAAATATATGTTCATATAATGTTTCAGCGTTGCGTTTAACTGAGTCTTACGCGTGGAGTTTTACTGTCAATTTATTTTCTTAGTTTTGCCGTTAACTATGCTATGCGAGAATTTCTTTCGCTTCTTTTGCTTAGGGCCCTGCCGAATTATCTTATCAATGACAAGTCTATGATGACAAGAGACAAAATAAAATATTGAATTGGCCCGCGGGACTTATCTCGGCCTGGCACACGGACCAGGTGACGTCGGGCAACGACGGTTTGGGTTCAAGAGAGAGTCGGGCTGGTAAATTTATCGCGTTATTTTCGGATCCATGAATGTTTTCGAAAGAAAACACACACCAAGATAAGCTTTCACTTCGAGAATACATCAAATCAATTTGTCACATTCAAAAACTTGTTATTACCAAATACAATTAGGATGGTGGAACAGAGAAGAAGATGTAATGTGTACCTTGTATAAACGGTATTTATATGTGCATAATCTAATCTAATGCACGTTTAAAACATACATAGTTCTAACGAGGTCGTTAGCTGAAATAGCTATCAACAAATATATAAAATAAGTTCTGTAGAATTAAAATACATATTTATTTTTCTCACCTTATAGTTTTAGCAAGGTTTTCAACGACTGATTTAATGACATGGCAGGGGCCAGCGACAACTGCCGTAGCGAAGGCTACGCTGCTAAATCGCCACAGGGGTGATAGGGAAGCTCCAGGGTGATAAATCCTGCACCCCTGTGTGATGCATCGCCTCCAATAGGGGTGGAAAACTGCTTCGATGTTAACACAGGATACTACATATCGCCTTCCATTATAAATTGCATGCAATATAAATAGATGCGCCTTAACAATTCTTTGTTCTTCTGCCGTATCAAAATAAATACATTTTCACAGCCTTGACAAGGGGATTTTTATATAGCGTTTTTTTTAAGAAGATATAAGAGATAAACTCCATCAAAATAAGATAAAAATATCTAATATTATGTTGCACAAGAAATATATGATTTTATAGGTAGATTTTTTCAGCCGATTTATCGCTTAGTAAAATAATTTTACATTTTTAGTAAATATTCCAAATGAAATTTAATGGATCAGTACCGATTTCGCTCATGGCGAGCATTATCAACTAATAGGAGATACAACGAAACAGTGATATTTATAAAGGGTTGTTTGTGAGATTTCGACTAAATCTTAATTTCAAGTATACATTAAATATGGAATATAGCATCAAATGTCTGCCAATATCCATTCATTATAGGCCATGTCGCTAAAGTTGACTTTTTTGACAAATTTGGGTAAACTTCCAACTGTTCCCAAAACCCAATCAGGCGTTGTCTGCGGTCGTTTAAAGTTATTTTATCCAAATTAAAAATTTTAAGTCGGAGTTCTTGTGAACAACGAGAAATAAGCTGCCTTGGGTTTTCCTGTGCACTTTCACACACAGCAGCAATGTTTTCACCAGATATTGTATTTTGATGACGTACATGTAGGTGTTGGCCGATTATTTACCAAACTGGTTGACTCAAATTTGGCCACTAAACAATGAATAATCTACCCAGCAGGACAAAGTAACATTATTTTGAGCGTCCCTATTGAAATACCCTTTACAAAAGTTACGCAAGAATTACAAGGTTTGGCCAACAATTGGTATTACAACTAACCAAATAAATTCAAGCAATACAAGCAAAATAGACTGTACTTAAAATCAAAAAAAATATTGCTACGTTGTATTTCTTATCAGTTGATAATGCTCACCATGAGCAAAACTGGTCGTGATCCAATAAATTTTCTGTGGAATAAGTACAAAAAATGTATTATTATTTTTATTACAATGCCATTGCACCAAGTATAGACAGTGAACACCTTAAAAGATTCTAAAATAGGCTTTAATAATTTTAACCCTTACAACTCACCTACTGATTTAGCACGGCTTCGTATAGGTAACGCGCAACCCTGTTGTCGACATTTCCTGTCCTCTCCTGCTCGACATTTCAAAAAAAATGTTATCCCTCGCTTAACACGGAAGATAGGTTCTGCTAGATGACCGTGTTAAGCGAAACCGTGCTAAGCGAGTCTTACAAATGTATGAAAAAGAGAGGATTGGTTCTTTTTAGAAATATTAAGAAAAGAATAGATGTGTAGAACTTCTGAAAATTTATTGAAATATTACTAACACGGGTAAAATATATTATTCAATGTAACTATCACAAGAAGATATTAATGTAGGAATTTGCTTTCTTTTTAATGGCTGAATGTCATCATCACTACAACTTTTAATTACATTTTCTGTTATGTTCCGTCGTCGTTTAAAAAAATCAGTAATTTGTGATTGTTCATCTATTTTGATATTCTTGTAAATCTCTTCATATCTGGCAACGCATTGTTTAATGTCTCGTTGAAATTTCAAAGCACGATCCATGTCTGGATCATTATTCAGGAAATTCATTTCTATATTTCTTGCCATTTGCAACCCATGTTTTATTGTTTGAGCAGTAATCGTTGAAATTGTGCCAGAACTTTCGGTATCGCTTCCGATTTCAGGAGGAACACTTGTAGTCATATTAGAATTTTTTGAATTTTGTACTCTTCCATGAGTTTTGTCGCTAACGACACAGGTTTCGCCTTTCGGCATCTTCAGGCATTCCAAGTGCACGGATGTACTTGAACTGACGCGTAGTAAACAGTTTGTATCGTTTATATACAAAAATATAAGTAGGTCACTTAAAGTTAAAAGGTTATTAAAATGTAAATTAGCGAAATTTGAATGAATACAAGTTTCAATGATTTAAGTGGGTTTGTTATAATTACGGGGATTTTTGAAAATATTAATGACCAGATGATAACATAAGAATATTTAAAATAAATCTAGGGTCCTATCCGACCTCTCGTTAAAGAGTTGATTGATTTCAAGCCTTTATTATTTTATTACATTAATGATAGTAAGTGAATTGATATTTAATAATAGCAAGTGCTTGAATTGTAAATAAATGACAATTATAAATAAATGACAATAAATTAAAATTAACAATTATTTAAAAGGGTACAACAATGGCGAACTAGGCAAATAAAGTTGCTCGTTCAAAATTGGCAGACCGTTGAGCTGAGCTCGATTAATCTCTAAGATTTCTTGATAAAATAGTTTAAACTCACCCCTGTTAGTATGTAACAAATTAATGCCTGAGTCAAAATTAAACGTGTGGCTTTCAAGAATTAAATGGTTGGCGAAGGTGGAGGTATCTTTTTTTAAGCGAAAAGCGGCTAAATGCTCAGCCACTCTTATATTTAAGGTTCTAGCAGTTTTACCAATATAAAATCTGGGACACTCACTCACTTGTAGTCATATCAATCAATTCTTCTTCATTTAACTCTTGTTCTTCAAGCAATTCATCAATTTCGTTGATAGCTAAATTCTCCAATCCCTCACATCCTATTGCACGAACGATATTAATAATTACCATGTCTATAGGTTATCTTGATTCAATATCATTATTACCCAAAAACGTCGAAAACCATTTTTTTAGACTGAAACTGAAACCGTGTTAAAGCGAAACCTTGGTAAGCGAGTATCGTGCTAAGCAAGGGATGGGTGGAAATTAATTATCTTTATTTCATAAACGGTATCTTTTGGATAATTGCCACAGTTAATGTTTGTAGCATGTCATAATGTAGTATATTGTTCGACATTTCGATTAACCATGCTAATAAATACGCAAACCTTGTATGATTTTAATCAATGTCTCAAATTTATTTTGGATTTGCTGGAAGAAAAAAAATAATATAATTAGGAGTGTAATGGATTAATTTAAAATGTCTGACATGATATTTTGTAGATGATGGGTTAAATAAAATAGTGTTGTGACTAACTTCAGCGTGGTATATGGTTGTCCAACTGAACAGCTAACCCACGGGTTCCCAACCCATGGGTCGCGATGGGTTTTTGTGGGGTCGCCAGCTTATACAGTCAACTAAAAAATATATTCACTATAATGAATTTTCATTACAGTGAAACTCCGATTCTACTTTCTTCAAGGAACCGTATAAAACAAACGATTAATGCGGGAAACGGTGAATGCGGGAAAATTTGAATATGATCTAAATGCTGGGACTATAGAAAATGAACGCACCACGCGGGAAAACGTATAGTGTGAGAACGTAAGATCGGGGTTCCACTGTATTTATTTTTTAATTGCGTTGCTAAAAATGCCTTTTTCAATTGCGTCGTAGTCACGGGTCACATGGATTTTATAAAAAGGTGTCGCCACCTGAAAAATGTTGGGAACCTTTGTATTAACAACGGACACCAAACTACGGCCCGCCAAATATTTTCATCCGGCCCTCCATCAATTGGTAACTATTAGATACGACAATGTATGAACCCATAAAATATAAACATATTTTTCATTATAAATTACATTTGCTTACATTATACTAGTATGTATTTATAAATTAATATTCTAATTGGATTCCAACACGAATTTATTTGTCATCCGGCCCGCCAAGTCTTTAAAAATTTCAATCCGGCCTATTTCTCGAAGAGCCCTGTAGCCCCTGTAATAACCAATGAAGATACTATCGGACAGAACGAATCCGGGTAAATAAGCTAGTTATATCATTAAAACTAAATCGAAATCTTAAAAGCTTACGTGGGGTTTCATGAAATCACAACGCTGCAGATGTTTCTTGAATTATTATCATCGATGAAAACTTCTTAATCGTCCCCTATATTGAGAACCTCTTAAGTTTTCCAACTACCCCCATGGGACATCCACCGCACCTTTCGTGAGCCGCTGGCCACGAGCTTTTAGGGGTGGTAAATTAAGAGGCATTTTCATTGCTAAAGGGTCAATATAGTCATTATAATAAAGACACTTCTGAATAGGGTCGATTGACAGCTTTTGCCATTTCCTTTGATATAAGAGTATAGCAATTACGATCAAACATATATATATTTTCCATACAACTGCCAATCTAGATTATTAAACCTTTCATGTGAAGCAATAAACACGTAATACAGTACTTCAAAAGCTCCTTCGGAATGGTTTGACATCAACACTCTTCATTGCTTTCAATTTTCGCTTGAAATTATTTGTGACTATTTAGCGAGAAAATTTAAAGATGTCTATTCAGCGAAGCAATACAATTTAGCTGAAATACATCGACCTTAACTTTTGCCAGGCTGAGTGTGAAACAGTCGACCACCACTGCTACTTTATCTTAAATATCTATCTTAATATTAGTGATGCAATGTGTAAACTTTTGGTATTCTTAAATACATTGTTTTTTACATCTTTTGCAGTCAGATTTTGATCGACTAGTTTCGTCGCAATTAAATAAAAAATGAAATAAGTCGGATTATTATTGGGCGATAACCATGTATAGTGTCACAACCAATTTCCAGGATTGAAAATTCACTGCGCATACGCGGTACGATAACGTTATCTCATCTCAAATGCACTTTTTTGAACGAAGATTCAAATGGATCCTTTTTACATTAAAAGGGGTAGGTAAGAAGTTGCATTCACATTTTTGATATCGCCAGTCTAGAATAAACAAGAACACGATCAGGTTGTCTTAAAGATACGTCAAAGCATAATCAATCATTTTTTTTTTGCAGTCTATGCCAATAAGGCCATAACACTGGAGTCTTTTAGACCCCTCTTCGGCCTACGAGTTATTTTTCAAGGACAGTCTTTCGAAGGTTACGATTGGCTGCATACCGCGTCTTGTCCTGATGAATGAAACTTGGAATCATCAGAGTATATGACTCATCTCCAATCGTGCTAAGTTCAATTTTTGTCCACCTTCGCCTCTATTTATCCATTTTTACTGTGAAAAATTGGTTTTTTTAGTCGCCGGGTGGGAAATCCATGTACCACGATTCTATTACGGACATTTCGCATCGACCTTAAGGGGTCGAGATTGACCACTTGATGAATGACTGATTTGAAGTATACCGACATATGGACTAAACCGAAGTAAATTTTACAGTTACACATTCAACCAGGGCTACAACACTACCTCCGGGACAATCCCGGCTAATCAGGGACGGTTGGAAACCCTACTTCCAACGAACGACATATCGTTACCTTACTTTGAGAAGATTCTAATTGTCATTTTTTCCTTAACCGGATGGCTGCCACAGACGTCTTAAGACGCGAAATTTTCCGTGAACGGCCAATCATACAAAACATAGTTCTGACAAAGGCGTAAGCCGAAATAGCTATCAACAAATATATAAAATAATTTGTGAAGAACTAAAATACATTGTTATTTTTCTTACCGTATTATAATGGAGTTCTACCAAGTAAATGCCTACTCAATCAATAAAAATTACGTCATTAGACGCTCGCTTTAAGCGGGATTTTACTAAAATCAATTGTAACTGATAAATAGTAGTCATAAATATTTTTATTTTGTTATTATGGATAAATGACAGCACAGTCGCATTGTAATCGCCAAATTTTTACAAATAAATGTTTAAAAAAAATATATATAGAACCTTTTATTTTTACAATCCAATTATTGGTGTGCGAGGTACTGCCGTACATGCACATGCTGGCAGTTAAAAGATTAAATGACCTTTCGGTCGGAAAAGCTTGTATTTACCACATTCTATCAAAAGATATATACATTTCAGATTCATCTTTGGTTGAATAACGGAGTTAGCAGAATTCCAGAGTAGCACTGCATCTGCATACTTTTTTTACCAAATTTATTTGACAAAGTTCTAAGATTGTCATCATTATTTCCATCAATAGATCTTTCAGATCATTATTTCTCAGCAAGAGTTGTGAAAAAATATGCTTCAAAGAAGTAATTTGAAACATTTTTACTTGCTCATTGTTAAAAGTAAATTTTAATCAATCGAATCTTCAAACGCTCATATCTCAAAACAGTGTCAAGAGCCGTAAGAAACTTTTCAAAGTAAGGTGTCAATATGCCGTTGTATTTTTACATATTCAAATTTATTTCGATGCAGAAATGAAAGATATTCTGCGCATGCGCGGCGGACTGCAAGACACGTCGCTTAACGGCACTTGGCATGGGAGAGGGAAAAAAGCAAATTGCAGGAAACAAAAGAATTATTGTGTGAAAGAATGCATCTATGGAGATTGCTACTTTGATTGTATCGTATTAAGCCGAGAGGAAATACAATTTTGTCCAGCGGTCGATTACCTTTAGGAACTCGCACACCATTTTGATCACTTATAACCAGGGCTGTGGAGTCGGAGTCGTGAATTTTTTTGGCCGGATTGTAGCCGTACTCGGATACGGCAATTTTGAAACTTTTTATTCATGCATATATGTAATATCTAAAATTTCGCTTTTGGGCGGATTGGTTGGTTGATATTTAATTGAATACAGATAAATAGGAAAGGTAGGAAAACAACGTGACGAAATAAAACGTTTCATAGTCGTAGTATGAGTCGGTCCGGTCCGTGGCGCAGAGTCAACGTTGTTGGTTTGCGTGCCGGACTGCCCGGGTTCGGATTTTTTCAGTCGATAAATTTGTTCAAAGGCATGGTTGTTTGTGTTGTTGAAAATCCCTTCCCACCTTTCCAATCCCAAAGAGCGACGCATAGTGACAGCGATTAGCTAATCACTAGTCTTGTCCTAAGTCCTCGTATCCTTTCCATCCCTACTCTCTTTGTTAAAAAGAGAGGTTGAGCAACTGAGTAGCAAGCAGTTCGCGTAGAAAAACATATGTTGAGATAAACTCCGTGAGGAGTCCATATGCTCCAAGATGGGAGCGGACATGGTTAAAATAAAAAAAAATGAGTCAGAGTCGTGTTTTTGGTCAATATTAGTGTCGGAGTCGTTAAAACAATACGACTCCGACACCAACAATACCAAAAACACGTCTACAACTCCGACTAAAAAAAGATTAATTTCGTCGCATTTTTTCCTACATTTCCTATTTATGTATGTGTATTCAATTAAACATCAACCAACCAATCCGGCCAGTAGCCAAATTTTACATATTATATCCAAAAATAAAAAAAAAACAAAATTTTCCCACGACGACTCCGACTCAACAGCCCTGCTTAGAACACCTATGTCGAGTCTAGCTCGACTTCGTATAGATATCGCGCATCTTCTCGACATAGTCCTGCTCGACATTGAAAAACTCTAATTATCTTTATTTCAAAAACTTTATTTATTAGATTGTGTGCTTGAATTTAAGTTTTTTACATGTCATAATGTGGTATATTTTTCAAAATTTCGTTTTACCACGCTAATAAATACGCAAACCCTGTAATATCAATCATTTCCTCAAATCTATTGAAGAGTTGCTGGAAGGAAACAAATAATATATTGAGGAGAGCGAACAGTTAATAAATACGTGGAATTATGAAAGATATTCAAAATTTTATATTATAACTAGTGTTGCTACCCGGCGTCGCTCGGACTAAGCGACCAATAATTATTTAATGTTATATCATTTGACATAATTATATCACAAAATCTAACATCCAAAATAGAGTTAAAATAAAATCACAAACTTTATTTAATTTGATGACAGCCCCATTCTCGCCCATTAAAATGTCCAAATTCAAGGAAAAAAAACTAATTTGCTGTCAAAGAAATGTCAAATAATACCTTCACGTAAATAATAAACATTATTATATTAATAAAAGCCGGTAAAAATTTCAGTAGAAGACTAATTTATTACATTTTGACTAAATGTCTTCGCCGATAAAAATTCAAAAATATTTTCTTTCATATTCGTTTTTATGGCAACTTTCAGCAACAATGCAAAAGGGAATTATATACATACATACATACATACGCCGTTTCGGTTTTATATAAAGGGTCTTTTAATAAGGACGCTTAGTTTTGAAATGTAAATAAAACAAGTTGTTTGTGAGATTTCGACTAAATTTTAATTTCATATGTAAGATTATTTTACGGCGTTAAATATGGAATATAGCATCAAATGTCTGCCAATATCCATTCATTATAAAATGGGCCATGTCGCTAAAGTTGACTTTTTTGACAAATTTGGGTAAACTTCCAACTGCTCCAGAACCCAATCAGGCGTTGTCTGTGGTCGTTTACCTGAAGTTCCTTGGTTAGTTGGATTTTATACGGGTGCAGACATAAGGCCCGATTCAAAATTCGCCAAGTTGAAGTCGCAGAAAAGCCAAGTTCTTGTGAACAACGAGAAATAAGCTGCCTTGGGTTTTCCTGTACACTTTCACATACAGCAGCAATGTTTTCACCAGATATTGCATTTTGATGACGTGCAGGTAGGTGTTGGCCGATTATTTACCAAACTGGTTGACTCAAATTTGGCCACTAAACAATGAATAATCTACTCAGCAGGACAAAGTAACATATTTTGAGCGTCCCTATTGAAATACCCTTTATAAGATGAACTTCCATAAAGTTACCGCCAAATCTATCAAAAGTAAGGGTGAATGATTTCAGTATTGGGTATCAGGCGCACATAAAAGCTATTGGGTTTATAATATAACATCCACCTGTTAAATATTCCAACAGCAACTGAATAATACGGAATAAATTATGTACAGTCCGGTTCATTCGATGCAGCGATCGCTTCATTAGCTGAATCTCTTTGATAATTAATAAATAGCCGTCGGATAAATGTGGGAAACGAGCAAAAAATATCTACCCGTAATTGTGTTCATTTTCTGTTTGCCTGATACAATATTTTTCATGTGTGATACTGGAATGAAATTATTAAGATATAACTACCGATATTGTTTTATATTTGATTAAGTTGACAGTTTGGTTTGCACGTTACTTTGTAGAACTCTATTATAACACGGTGAAAAAAGAGCAAAGTATTTTAGACTGCTATTTCAGCATACGCCATCGTCAGAACTAAGTATGTTCAAACATACATTTACTTATCTATATATTGTAGTGTAGAAAAGGTACACAATACATCGTCTCTTCTGTTCTAACATCCTTATTTTATATTTTTACTAGTATTGCTACCCGGCGTCGCTCGGACTAAGCGACCAATAATTATTTAATGTTATATCATTCGACATAATTATATCACAAACTTTATTTAATTTGATGACAGCCCCCGCCCATTAAAATGTCCAAATTCAAGGAAAAATTCCAATTTTCTGTCAAATAATACCTTCACGTAAATAATAAACTTTATTATTAATAATAAAAGCCGGGAAAAGTCCAGTAGAAGACTAATTTATTACATTTTGACTAAATGTCTTCGCCGATAAAAATTCAAACATATTTTCTTTCATATTCATTTTTATGGCAACTTAATGACCAACAATGCAAAAGGGAATTACAGACCCACAGACATACATCCGCCGTTTCGGTTTTATATATGAGATAATAAATTATTAATTGTGACCAATAGATATTTAGGTTTTTATCGAAGTAAAAGTTAATCTGGGTTTTTGTTAAGTTGATTTATTTAAAATTGCATTAACCTTTCGTAATGGTCTTAAAAGCGGTGATGGATTAATTTTGACCGTGTGTTTGAGATGTACTTTTCCATGAGTTTTGTCGCTACCAAACCGGGTTTCACCTTTAAGCATCTTCAAGCATTTAAAGCACGAATGAACTTGAACAGTGAACTACAGTCAGTGTTGAAATATTCATTTCTATATACAACACGAAGAAAACAATGGTTGGTATGGTAATCAGAACGGTTCACGACCTAGGAATACAAAGTATATCGATGGCTAAAAGAGTAAATTTGCTATCTCCGTTTTTGTCAATTGTGCAGGACAGGGTAAAAACTGATTATTTTGGTATTTTCAAACCGATCGGGAAAATTTATTTCAATTAGGATTTCTGAAAAACCGCTGAAAAACAACGAATAAATGACAGGTGACAATCAGTGACGGTGGTGACGGGGTGCTGGGGGGTGCAAAAGGAAGATTCAACTATTTTTCCGTACTACGGAAGAGAAACAATTGGTATTGCGAACATCTGAATTGAAAGTCCATGCTATAGAAGTGTTTTAAAATCAAATGAATAGGAAAGAACTGTTGCAAAAATGGTTGAATCTTCCTTTGCACCCCCCAACACCCCGTCACCAGCCGTCACTGGACTGACAATAGAAAATTGTGCAGTTGGATAATTAGCAGAGTAGGTTTTAGAAAGACAATGGAGTTATCAAATTTTCCTCAAACATTCTTCCGATGCACTCAAATAAGTTTTAGTTGTAAAAAAATTACCGGACATTCACATTTCATGATACAACAAGATGGCATTAGTAAGTCATTTTCGGCCAAAAGTGGAGTTAGCAAAATTACTCTTGAGGCCATAGATATAATACTGCGCTATTTTTTAACGTGCATTTTTAACATTATTTTTAGCATGCATTGAATAAGTGGCACTTGGTTCTGACCGAGTACAGCCGTGAGTCCCAGACTTTCCGCATTGAATTAAATGTTGCTCCAGCTATCCCTAATCGGATCGCGAGCTCATTACGCGGGTTGCCATCTCCCGTGATGTGTACTCCCAAGTACCTAAAACCATCGACTCTCTCGATTTCTTGCCCCGCACTCATCAGAGAGTAGTCTGGATCTGGACAGGCGCTGTTGCAGAGCACATTGGTTTTACTCGCGTTGAATTTGAGGCCAACACGATACGAGTTGCTCTGCAGTCTATCCATTGTTTCCTGGATACCCGCAACTGATTTGTCAAAGATGACAGCGTCGTCGGCATACTCGAGGTCACATAGTTTCAGGTTGGGAGCAACGGCTACTCCTCGGTCAGGTGGAATTGACTTCCTCAGGATGAAGTCGAAGATTATTATAAAGAGGAACGGAGCTAGAACGCAGCCCTGTCTGACGCCGGTAGTGATGCCAAACCAACCATTTAACTAACCATTGGAAATCAGAAATAATATCAAAGCGCAACTCTCAAAACGACTAAGTCCACTATGCATTCAGGGCAATAATTAAAACAACCTCGTTTGACGCAAAACACAAGGTGGGCGGCGTCGGCTGGGCCTGCAGTAGTCACCTGAATGCTCGCGTCCCATGTTATTTACGATCGCGCCACCCACCCCGAGGGCCGCCAAGTCCTCTGTTTCCGATTTTCCAGGGCGAGTGTTCAATTTTCCGGAATCGTATCGAAGTAACAACAACGCCCGCCGGATCGAGAGCGTGTAAATCTTTACATTTCGGCGAGAGAGCGTAAAGTTTGCCTCGTTTTTGGTTTCATTGTATTAATTCTGAAAGGAACATGCCGTTTCAAACCATCCTACAAGAGATTTGTGTACTACCGTTTCATGCAGACTTGCAAAATACAATTCCTTATCGAATTTAATTCAGTTATCTATATACATATATATATGTTACAGTGAAACTGTATTCTCAGTGAAAATGTATTCTCAGTGAAAATGTATCAAGTAATAGATTTGTATGACAACATGATTTTACTGGTCACGATCAGGGAAATTATTGGCCCAAGTCGATGATTTGCCGGCCCCATATTTTGGTTTGCTTCAATGAAACAAACTCAGCAAGTAGTCCCTTTCATAAAAAGAAAACAAAATAAAGTCGGTTTACGGACGATAGTTTAACGTGACAACGTCATAAGAAAACATTGATGAAATGATTGCATACTTTTATGAATAAAATTGAATCATTTTTATTGAATTATCATTATTTTGTATGGATGCGAAGAAGGAGTGAAATGAAATCTACAATTTTTTATTGATATATTTTATTCGCACTCATTAATTCAAGGATTAATTACCTTTATTGCCGCAATTGTTGTTGTAATATAAACAATGAAAACCACATTAACATTTCACTTCACTTTATAAACAGTTGTAAACAGATCACGTGTAGGTACTGTAGGTGTATAAATTGTGTGCTGTCGCTGTCTCTTTTCTACTCAGACGCATCGACCAATCGAGTGGAAGAGAGATAGATGCGGCACAATCCGAACGGTAGGCCGATCGTGCCTCTCTATCGCTTATCCGCGCTCTCGCTCGCACGCTTGCCTTCGGCGTAACGCGACAAACGGGACAATGAGTCATGTTGTTTCGTGCGTGCAGCGGGCGTTCATCGATTTATAAGACGTTGTCACGTCAAAAAAATACAGACAAACCTAGGGTTGAAGATAGGGCGGTGAAGTTTAATTTCAATGACAGTTTGGAGAAAAATATATTTTCACTGTAATATATATATATATCAATGAATTTTTGTTTGTCCCGTATGCATTCCAATACCATTCTTCCGAATTCGATAAAACTTTAGTTATTCGTTGTGTGGATACCAACGAAGGTTTCTCCTCAAAATATAAATAAAAAAATTGTTTTGGAACAGCACCAAGCTTTCAGTAGAATTGATAATGAACAATATTTTTAATGGAAAATTTAAAAAAAACATATGTTGCCTGCCACGCATCCCAATGATTCCGACAGATATGCCACTAGCACAGGGATAATCGTTTCAAGTGTGTTGAAAAAAATTGAAAATCAATGCTTTTCACATGGACTGCTATATAAAAAAATAAATGTTAGTTTGTTTGTCCCGTGCGTTCCTATACCGTTCATCTGATCGCGATAAAACATTGGTGAGTTTATGTGAAGATGATCACAAAGGTTCCTCTTAAAAAAATCATCTTAAATTCACATTATTTTCCAGGCTACCGCGCGTTTTGGCATTGAAAATTGGCATACCCTTAATTCTTCTCAGAAATATAAATCCACCACGACTTTGCAACTGCACCAGACTTTCAGTGAAATTGATAATAAACTGTCTGATACTGATGTCTGATTTCAGTGATATTGATATGAACATCAAAGCTACAATTTTAAACGTACTGTTGCCACGCATCCCAATGATTCCAACAGATATTCCATTCAAATTTGCAATATCCGGTGCAACTCGCATTTGCAATGACCATCAACAAAGCAGGGGGACAATCTCTATATGTGTGTGGACTAAATAAGGAAAATCCGTGCTTCTCACATGGACGCGTTGGAAAACCTGATTGGCATCGCAACGCATTCCGGGTTCTCGCTAGTATTAAAAAATCCTGAACTGCCTTACAGATTGGTCAAATTGTGAAATTTCAAAACACTATTGTTCATAAAAATATCTAAACCATAGGTGGCCAATACGTTGAGCAAGGACCTTAATTTATGGCCCGCGGAGCTGAAC
Source organism: Himalopsyche kuldschensis (assembly GCA_028554975.1). Lineage (NCBI taxonomy): Eukaryota > Metazoa > Arthropoda > Insecta > Trichoptera > Rhyacophilidae > Himalopsyche > Himalopsyche kuldschensis. The sequence continues at coordinate 9,923,606 of JAHFWI010000005.1, forward strand.
AATTTTCAAACGATTTTCATAAAGCTTTGTCAATATTTGTGAAAGAATGTCGTCTTCTACTAAAAATCATCGTGAATACACTTCTAAAAATACATCATAAATAAACTTCTTTGACAAAAATCTTGCTCTCTATCCGCCCAATTTTGTATATTTCGGAAACAATTAGGTAGAGTAAACAATTGAATCTCTCTAAACAACTAAGAAATTAATATTTTCTTGTTTCCTTTACGACGGTATTTAATAAAGCAACTACTTTTCTTGCGGTGGATAATTTAAAATTTCCTCGATCTTATTCTCAGAAAATTTCTACTCGTACTTGAAAAGTATTTGTGGGAATTCTGTTTATATTATAATGAATTAGAAGCTTCTTGTTATAATTTTGTATTTCACAAAGTCAATTATGTTTCTGAAAGAAACGTATCACTCTTCTGATAAAATTTAGTCAACATTCAAATTAATCTTTTTGATGTGACTATACCAAAATATAGTAATGCCTGTCCAAGAACCAGGCTACGTTCTGACGATCTGAAAGGTCCAGATACCTGGGGGTATCAATATTGCTTTATTACTTAAGCGATAGCGATTCCCTACAACAGTTCCCTTCTTCTTTGTCTATTATACTGACTCCGGAATATGACAGCAGAACAACTCCTAGAGAACGTCAGGGACACTGAGGGTGACCTCCTCTTGAGGCCATGCATGCGTATGTCACATGAACGTTTTAAAAAAATCCCTTGACGTTATTACACCACGAATCAGTGTCACCACCGTCAAGAGTCGAAAGGTAAGTGATGGCTTAATTCCTTCGGTCCTCCACCTAGGGCTATGATGACAAATCATCATTACTATCATAAGTCCGAATATGCCTCTGAAAGAGGCGAAACTCATGTCACAGCATAATGTCATTAGAAACATAATACGAGGAATAAGTTATTTTAAATTTAAAATATATGTAAGCTTTTTCTGTATATATATTTCGATACATATAAATTTTACCGTTAAACTCCTTGTTACCGGAGGCTTTTTACAACAACTTCAATTTTTTTACTGCAATTTGAATACAAATGTTTTGTTTCTTCCTTCGAATTGGTCGAGAATTTGAAAATCATTTTCAGTTTATTTTTTTTTCTACGAAAACTGCTTGTTACTCAGTTGCTCAACCTCTCTTTTTTTTCGAAGAGAGTAGGGATGGAAAGGATACGAGGACTAGGACAGGACCAGTGATTAGTTGATCGCTGTCACTATGCGTCGCTCTTTTTGGGATCGTAAAGGTGGGAAGGGATATTTTCGATGGTTTCACAAACTTTGTGAAGTTTTGAACTTTGATTTTATCGACTGTGGAAAATCAAAGCTCGTGGGAACACCGGGCGATCTTTTGAACGGATTTATCGACTGAAAAAATCCGCTCGTTGACACTGCGCCACGGACCGGACCATCAGTTTATAAAACACACAACTAACAAAACAAAATGTCACCGTGGTCGCGTATCAACGTCGTTGGCTACGTTTGCAGAGCGCACAAGCTCAAATCCCAGTTTGGGCAGTTTCGTTTTATTCTCCACAAAGACCGCCCAATCCATCGAAACTATGAAATAGATAAATCCATGAGTCGTAATCAGCGGCTAAAAACTAAATAGAAAAAATTCAAACCTTGCTTTCCTTGGTGACATTGGACAGGGAGACATGAGCACCGTTTCGTTTTCTCGATTTTTTCTCCTTTAATATAATAATCTAAGAAACCCGAACTTCTAAATATATTAGCTTTAACGCCGAGTCGACGACGAGAAATTCTAAAAGATTATGCAAAAATGTACTAAGCTCCTATGTAAATTTAACAAGATCCCATGAAGCGTCATAAATATCCCCTCGAGATACTTTCCTCTCAAAATTAAGTCTTCCCTCTTATCTTTAGGGATAACATCGTCAAAACTGCCTTCAGCCCTAATCTACATATTTATATTATTATATTTTAGAGCCTTATTTTATGGGATTAATATTGAATAAAATTATCCCGTTTATGTATGTACGTGGAAAAGTCGCTGTGAATTAACAATATTAATGCATCAAAAAGAAGAAGAACAACCTTATATTTAAACTGCTTCAAAGTTAATAAAAATAATAAAACATTTTTAGTAGGAGTATTCTACATACAATTTATTGAATCAGGACCGGTCTCGCTCATGGCGAGCATTGTCAACTGAACATAAATACAACGAAACAGTGATATTTATACAAAGGTTATCTAAGAATTACAAGGTATGACAAACCATTGGCAACAAAAGTTACTTGCGTGCGTATGTGCTATTTGATACAACGGCTATATGAAATATTACGGTAAACAAATAACAATGAATTTTAATTCTACAGAAATAATTGATATATTTGAATATATAAATTTGAATTGTTTGAATTTTGTACTTTTCCATGAGACTTTGTCGCTAACAGGGGCGAGTTTAAATTATTTTACCAAGTAATTTTAGAGATTAATCGAGCTCAGCTCAACAGTTTGCCAATTTTAAACTAGCAACATTATGTACCAAATTCACCATTTTTGTACCCTTTCAAAATAATTTAATTTAAATTATTTTACCAAGAAATCTTGGAAATTAATCGAGCTCAACTTAACAGTTTGCCAATTTTGAACGAGGAACTTCAGCTTCCTAGTTCACCATTGCTGTACACTTTTAAATAATTGTCATTTATTAATAATTCAAGCACTCATTAAATATTAATTCAAAGACTTGACATCAATCAACTCATTAATAATAGGTCGGATAAAGCCCTAGATTTATTTGAGATATTCCTATGCTATTATCTAGTCATTAGTATCTTCAAAAATCCCCATAATTATAACAAACCCACTTAATTCCTTGAAACTTGTGTACATAAAATTTTGGCTAATTTACATTTTAATAGCAATTTAACTTAGTGATCTACTTATATTTTTGTATATAAACGATACAAACTGTTTACTACGCGCCAGTTCAAGTACATCCGTGCACTTGAAATGCCTGAAGATGCCGAAAGGCCAAACCCGGGTCGTTAGCGACAAAACTCATGGAAAAGTACAAAATTCAAACAATTCAAATTTGGAATCAATATACTTTTTCAACGTTTAATGTTTTCTATAAAATAAGGTGCATTGGCTTATAAGCTCATAAGATAGAATTTTTATATTACTCGTCCTTTAAAATGATAATTTTTATGCATTAAGCATTTCACGGAATCTTTTGTCGCTCAGACACTAAATTTGCAACTCCAGACATTAAAATTCAGATCCATAAAATTCTTACAGCCATGGCAGCTGCCTGTTTTACCCACACCTCTCTGATTTTATATTGATCCCTTTTAATAATTCATCACTGTTATACATCTAAACCTTTTTTGTGCGGTAGATGAGTTCCGCGGAAATTAGCACAAAGCAAAATCGCTCAAAAATAAGCTATGGCTTAATGTGGGAACATTACATGTACAAGTGTCAAGGTCACATTGTAATAAACAGGTGAATCACTAAATTTTGCACGTACAGTATGTGGACAATGCGCTGTTAATTACGTTATTACATGTGCACGTTTATATAGTCCCAAAAATATATTTTAAAAAATGCATTGAAAAACAAAACTGCATAACTTTGAAATCGCTCAAAAATAGGTTTGAGTGTATTGTGATTAAAGAAAACTGTGCAATTGGAAGAACATATTACATTAAGTAATGATAGATGATAGACAAAATGATATAAATATTAATGATATGTTTTTTTTCTTTTGCAGGTAATTAATATACAACCCATTTGTGTCTCGGATAAATACGAAAAAGTTATAGGTAAGTAGAAAATACAAATATGAAACTTTTCCGGATTTTTTTTGAACTCATTACCGGGATTTCCATCTAATTATGGTTGACAGACATGTAGATTTATTTATTTTTATTAAATGCACGTATTTTTGGGCTTTTACTTTGTTAATGTTAATTCATACTTAATTGATTTTTTGATGTGTTAGTTTTGCATTGCTAACGTTAAGGTCTTTAACATTTTATTTTTAGTCTATTTTTCTTGTAATTTGCTTAGTTGTTTTACCAATTGTTTGTCATACCTTGTTTTCATCCTTAACTTTTGCATAAATACCACTGTTTTATTGTATTCCTTATCAGTTGATAATGCTCGTCATGAGCGAAACCGGTCCTGATGAAATAAATCTCATGTGGAAAAAGTACTAAAAATGTGTTATTATTTTTATTAAAATGCCTTTCCACCAAGTATTGACAGTGAACACCTTAAAAGTGAAATATGAAACTATTCAATCCATCAAATTTAAGGGTGAAATGGTATTGTAATAAAAATAAGAAATCATTTTTAGAACTTGTTCCGGATTAAATTTATCAGTTCAGGACCGGTTTCGCTCTGAGTGAGCATTCTCACGGAGTTAATCTCAACATATACTTTTCGACGAGAACTGCTTGTTACTCAGTTGCTCAACCTCTCGTTTTCGAAGAGAGTAGAGGATTGAAAGGATACGAGGAGTCGGACAGAATTAGTAGTTAGCTAATCGGAATAAATAGGAAAGGTGGTAAAGGATATTCTATCATACAAACACCCGTGCATTTAAACAGAAAATTGACTGAAAAAATCCGCTCGAACCCGGACGGTCCGGCACGCAAGCCAACAACGTTGACAATTGCGCCACGGACCGGACAAATATTTGACTCCTGAAATCTATCCTGCCTAATTTGTAACTTAGCCTGGTCATGCCAGCTAAACATCTATATTCATAAATATTATGCAATAAGCGAATAAGTATTACAAAATGTGTTTTATTTTTATAAATAAACATTTTCTCGAAAAGGTTATTTTAACTCAGTGCCCGCGGCAATCGTGACTGCATATCAAAGGATTCCGTCTCATATTACTAAAATTGTGTACCGTAGTACATATTATTAAAGAAACGTGTAATGAACATTTTTCTTCACGGCTGCCTTCTCGGTAATAAAAATCGATTACATGCATCGCCGCGATGTAATTTCTTACTGTTTAACCTGTTACCAGCTAGAAGAATTCCCCACTTTTTGCCCTGTACGCTACGACTTTGTGGAAAATTGAAAAAAAGACAATACCGTAAAACTCTTACGTTATTTTAGGGCTAAGATGTCTTTGATCCCTGATGAAAGCAATCCCATGCTGATTACCATACCACATGGCTTTTAGAGCTTATTTACGAATCTTCGATAAGGGTTGTCACCAATTATATCAATTTTGCACCCCGATTGGCTATCATAAAACGATTGTTTATTGAATTTGTCTTATGATTTTATGAATATTTTTTTTTATTCAATTTAGTTTGAAACATATATACATGAAAAATAATATTTACGTCAATATTGTGAGTATTTTCTACGATAGCCACTCAGTTGCTCAACCGCTCTTTTACAACGAAAGAAGAGATGGAAGATTGGGCTAGAACAGTGGTCTGTAGTTTATCAAGTGAGAAGAGCCAAAATGCCATCAGCTTCAATAATAAAATACATTGTTTATGGACAATATAGGGACTTCCCTTTTTAATATTTCACATTACGTTCGATAGTTCGCGGCGTGCAAGCTGGCTTTACGTGTATAAGTAACTTGATCTTTTATTTTGAAAAAGATTTTTCATTGAATTTTATTTATTACGGAGTGGATATTTTTGTGTCACTGTAGATTTTCGCGAAATTGGAAATAAAGTATTTCGACTGGATTTGATTAATACATATTTTATGTACATACATATGTGCTTGGTTAACATATTTTTACTAGCGAGGTCTATTTTCATAACTTTATTTAAATCGTGTGCTGACATTAAGAAACTTCACGGATTAGGTTTTCAAGATAACCGGCCACTGACACGAAAATGTCTTGTTACAATATATTTTTTTACTAAAAATAAGTACATATTGGTTTTGTTTGAAAGGAAATACGCCATATTATATCAAAAATATCCGCAATGAGAGACCAGTTATCCCCAGTTTTGGGGTCCTGTCATCCTCTCAAGGAACAATAAAGATTAATTGTGTCTAGTAGCTTGATATTTATTTTCTTTCTGTCTCAAATAACATATCGTTATATTTGCTCCTCACGTCGCCATTAGCATTTTTATGACAGTCGCTGAGTAACAAAACAATCGGCCATCTTGGAAAGAAATGCCAAATGCCCACATAGACAAAATAAAATAATGGTATAGACCAGTGGTCGGCAAATTGCGGCTCTTTGGCCCCTTAAGTACGGCTCAGACATACATAATAAAATAAAAATACAAATAACCACTAAGAGCGTGCAAGACCTGCCGAGGGTATCGATATATATATATATATTTGGGTGAACAAGTTGGTTCTCCCACCACCCTTCCGTTATGTGTGTGCAGCCGTTTTTCACAGCCGCCTTCCATAACGGTATACGATCAAGAAAAGAAACGAATTTACTCCTCACTTACTTGGCCCGAGACAGAGATGCACGGGACTGATCTTTTAACCATGCTCTGAGGTGCTTAAAGAGAAAAAAATAGAAAGTAAAAAAAAAAAAAAAAATGTGACTTGCTCAGCCACTTGGTTAGAGTGATATTAAGTATCCTATGGGTATCGATAGTTGGGGATGACTGCAAGTTACGCATGTAAGGAAGAAATGATAATTTTTAACGCCTAGAATAGTATTCCTGACTCTTATGATCAGCTGAAAACACTTGCGTTTGCTGTTCGTTCCTTTTTCAGTTCTACGTATTCATGTGAACAATATTTTTCAAGCAAGAATTTTATCAAGAGTACGCTCAGAAGTCGTCTTGTTGATGATAACTTGGAATCGTGCCTAAAATTAAAAAAACAAAACAACCTACAAAACTGACTTACTCAACTATCCAAGGAGTTGCAAGGATATTGTTCGCATTTACTGTTCGTCAATAATTATTATGTATAATTTAAATTTAAGGATACCTTTCTTTATTTTTTTATAAATACAAATAAAATATTTATAAAGTATAAAATCGAGTTTTATTAAGTGTTCCCATAACTAAAGAAGGTCTAAAATTATAATAATCATGTATTATATAGGGTATTTCAATAGGGACGCTCAAAATATGTTACTTTGTCCTGCTGAGTAGATTATTCATTGTTTAGTGGCCAAATTTGAGTCAACCAGTTTGGTAAATAATCGGCCAACACCTACCTGTATGTCATCAAAATACAATATCTGGTGAAAACATTGCTGCTGTGTGTGAAAGTGTACAGGAACACCCAAGGCAGCTTATTTCTCGTTGTTCACAAGGACTTGGCTTTTCTGCGACTTCAACTTGGCGAATTTTGAATCGGGCCTTATGTCTGCACCCGTATAAAATCCAACTAACCAAGAAACTTCAGGTAAACGACCACAGACAACGCCTGATTGGGCTCTGGAGCAGTTGGAAGTTTAGCCAAATTTGTCAAAAAAGTCAACTTTAGCGACATGGCCCATTTTATAATGAATGGATATTGGCAGACATTTGATGCTATATTCCATATTTAATGCCGTAAAATATACTTACAAATGAAATTAAAATTTAGTCGAAATCTCACAAACAACTTGTTTTATTTACATTTCAAAACTAAGCGTCCTTATAAAAAGACCCTTTATTAATATAGAGATTTAGCTCTTTGGCGAATAAGTTTGCCGACCACTGGTATAGACAAACTTTCACAGTATCCCCAGGACAATATGGTCACAGCTTAATGTATTCTTTATATTTATTTTACACATAAATTTGACAGGTATAATCAGTTATGTTGTGATAAATAAATAGGTACCTGGGCGGTCATTAATTTCTTCCGTATTTTTTTTAGTTTTTTTTTATATCCGTCTAGTTTTGACAATTAAATCAAAAATAAAACAATGATCAGACACTTGATGCACAGATCGAGCGAGAACGTTTGGAACTAAAAACACATTACATGCGTACATTTTTGACGTGACAACGTCTTATAAATCGATGAACGCCCGCTGCACGCACGAAAAAACATGACTCATTGTCCCGTTTGTCTCGTTACGCCGAAGGCAAGCGTGCGAGCGAGAGCGCGAATAAGCGATAGAGAGGCACGATCGGCCTACCGTTCGGATTGTGCCGCATCTATCTCTCTTCCACTCGATTGGTCGATGCGTCTGAGTAGAAAAGAGACAGCAGCAGCACACAACTTATACACCTACAGTACCTACACGTGATCTGTTTACAACTGTTTATAAAGTGAAGTGAAATGTTAATGTGGTTTTCATTGTTTATATTACAACAACAATTTATTATTTCGGCAATAAAGGTAATTAATTCTTGCATATTAAAAATCTGATTAACGTATAACAAATATACAAAATATCGTATCCATACAAAATAATGATAATTCAATAAAAATGATTCCATTTTATTCATAAAAGTATGCAATCATTTCATCAATGTTTTCTTATGACGTTGTCACGTTAAACTATCGTCCGTAAACCGACTTTACAGACACCAATTTTTTTTTATTATTTTTGTTAAATCCGACAAGTTAATCAATTTTGATTTTAGACTTTTAAATTTTAAATTTAACAGTATTTTTAATATAAGTACATGTACTTGCCCGATCCGTGGTGCAGTGGTTAACGTCGTTGGTTACCTTGTTGAACCGCCCTGTTTCGATTCTGACGATAAATCGATTCTGTTTGAAAGCAATGGATGTTTGTGTTTTTAAGTCCCCTTCACACCTTCCGGTCCCAAAGAGGGACGCATAGTGACCGTGATAAGCCAACCACTAGTACTGTCCTAGTCTTCGTGTCATTTCCATCCCTACTCTCTTCGTATAAGAGAGGTTGAGCATTATATGTCGGTCCCTGTGGTCTAGTGGCAAGAGCTTTGTCCTAGTGATCTGGGGACCCGAGTTCAATTCTCGGCAAGGTTAGATTTTTTGTCAATTGAAAAAAGAGATCTTGGGCTGGGTGTATGTTATTTATCGTTGATTTTGTGCACAACTGATTCATTATTTATCATCGAGTAAATCTCGTATGACTTTCACAATTAAGAATATTTGGCGCATTGGCGTAAGCTGTAATGCCAATTTTTTTTATTTATTTAAAATAAAAAAAAAAACAAATGTTCAGAATAACTCCGTGTGGAGTCCATATGCTCCATATTGAAAGCGAACACGGCATAAAAAAAGCATGTAAATGAAAATTTAGTTTAAAAGTCAAAAATGGACACAGGGTGGCGCCCTGGCTCATTTTCAAGCGCCAGGTCGCCGATCTGGCCCCACTATACCACTGTGTATAAGGCCTTGTACAACTCGATCTCTCGTTACAAATGGGACTCTAAATATCCCTTGGATTAACAATAACGTATTTCAGAGGTATTCACTTTCAACGTGGCGCGAATGAATCTTCCCACAGACAAAATCGATCCACGCCGAAGTGTGAAAAAATGCTCGAAAAATACCACGGCGTCGGTCGGTTTAATTTCAAAGGCTTTCGTGGCTTATGAAAGCCGCTTCGCTTTAATTAGGTTGTCGGTTTTCACGGGTGGTTGCGATAATTATACCGTAAGTACTATAATTAGAGAGAATATTTAGTTATCTATTCACATAATATATGCGGCATATCAGTGCTAACCGGCGACCCGTCTAGCCGTCGAATATTCCGATATATTAGACGCTTCCTTGATATTCGAATAGTTCGTTCATAGCGTTGATGTATTATATTTCAAACCAATGGGTTTAAAAAAAAACATTCTAATACCCTCCTTGCTTCCCGTAAAAAGAAAATATCCCAATTCGATTTCACATCGATCGGTCGAGCGGTTTAGTAGTCCATAGCGGAAATACAGACAGACAAACATTCATTTTTATATATATACATAGATAGATGAATTCCACAAACTTACCGCCGAATCCATCGAAAGTAAACAAATCATTCGCTACCGCATTATATCTTGGTATTTTGTATATCCAAACATTATAATAAGTCACTCAAGACTAGATTTTCCAATCCTGGGATTCCGAAGATGCTCAATACCTGATAAGCCTCGGGCATAGAAAACATGATCTCAAACTTTTTGGGATAAAATTTTTTATCAAGCACAAACGTCCAAAATAACTCACATAGGTGTGACAAAATCGTAATATTTCGTCGACTTGCACGTGTTATCTTTATACCAAAAAATGCTCGTAAAGATGAAAAGTTGTGTGTCGCGTTACGCATTGACGAGAGCATCGAATATAAACAATCACTGTATTGAAATGAATTTAGATGACTTCACAAATGAATTGACAAAATCGACCATTGAAATTTTTTCGAAATCCCGAGACCTGTCCCGGGATCCCGGGATTGAAATTAGTCAATCCCAATTTTAGCCTGGGATTGGAAACCTTACTCAAGACTATTGAATACTTGTATATTTCTTTCAAGTCCCTCATTTAATAAACGTCATATCAGACCTACTTTCAAACGCAATGATTAATGACCAAGTATACGTGACAGAAAAATAATCTTTGAAAGATATTTTCATGCGTTTCCTTTTATTCTGTACTCGTTACACATATTTTAAAAATAATAAACAAATATTCAAAATACAGCACATCTGTTTCTGCCAAGCAGCACATTAATCATTATTTTTCTCGTTCCTAAATCCTCAAATGTCTTTTCGAAACATACCCGTTTTATATTTTCACCCCAACCTTAACCTGTTACCAGCTATAAGAATTCCCCAATATTTGCCCTGTACGCTACGAATTTTTCAAAAATTTAAAACGGACAATACCTTTAAACTACTTACGTTATTTAAGGGCTTAGATGTCTTTGATCCTTTATGAAAGCAATTCCATGTTAATTTAGAGCTTTTAGAGCATATTAACAAATCCTCTATTAGGGTTTTCACCAGGGCTGTGGAGTCGGAGCTTTTTGGCCGGAGTCGGAGTCGTCGCGGCGATTTGGCCGGAGTCGTACTCGGAGTTGTAAATTTTAAAAAGATTGAACTTTTTATTTTTGTATTTTAAATGTCAAATTTTTGTTTTGGTCGCATTGATAGGGTTGATATTTAATTGAATACACATAAATAGAAAAATTAGGCGAAAAAAGTGACGATATTGAACTTTTTTTGGTCGGAGTCGGAGTCGTGTTTTTAGTCAATGTTGGAGTCGGAGTCGTGGTTTTGGTAAATGCTGGAGTCGGAGTCGGACTTTTTTTCACCGACTCCACAGCCCTGGTTTTCACACACAGTTTATAATATAATGTCAATTTTGCACTATAATGAATATTTGTTGATTTTTTTATGAATAATTTGTATTTATTCAATTGGTTTGAAACATATACATATTAATTAAGTATTTCGACTGAGGGTGCTTGATGGAATTTCAATATCAAATTTGAATTTTTTAAATTTTGTACCTTTCAAGTACATCCATGCACTTGGAATGCCTGAAGATTCCGAAAGGTGAAATCCGGGTCGTTAGCGACAAAACTCATGGAAAAGTACAAAATTCAAATTTTACATATGTTTATATTTACATGCTAAATAATATTTACGTAAATGTTGTGAATATTTTATCAAGAGTTTTGACAGCCATGATGACCTCTATACACTTTTTGTTGAATATCTTTAAGAAAACTATTAAAAGCAAAACTTAATATTTATTTTGTGAGCCTTAAGAGATTTAGGATACATAGTCGATGGGATAATTTGAGAAATATTAATTTTTAGCGCCTTCAACATAGTTGCCCACCGGTGAGCTCTTAGCTGTCAGAGCTTTTTCTTATGCGACACACCGGTGTGTTGTTAGCTTTAGAACGGTTAAAACCAGTTGAAAGAAGTATGTACACATAAATATTAAATTTCTCATGGCAATACACTCCAAAGTGACACACAAGGGATGCTATTCACCCTTCTCTGATCCCACCTAATAATTCAACGTGTCAATGCGATGCTTAGTATAATAATGAATTTCTACTAAGCGAATATTTGTTGTTTCTTTTATCGATTATTGGATTAGGTTGGGCACAAACTGTCGTGTGAAAAGGGCTAGGGATTACAACTGTTCGTCATTAACAACTATCTGAATATCAAATAGTAGAACTGAGACTATCCGGATATATCTTAATAGTATTCTAATTCTACATAAATTATTTTATATATTTGTTGATAGCTATTTCGGCTTACGCCTTCGTCAGAACTATGTTTAAAACGTGTATTAGAGATAGCTTATATACCTTTGCTAGACTGGGTGCCTCCTACATAATCTCTTTCTGTTGAAACCATACCTACGTCACATGAAAGAATTTAAATAAGTTTGATTTATTGGTCTAAAGTAATGGTGGGAAACAATAATTTGGGTATTTTTGGGTTATTGGATCGTGTGAAACCACTTAAAAACTGCAATGTCTAAGTGCATCTATTTTTAAATTGTTTTAAGTTTATTGTTTGTTAAAGGTTTTAACAGAGGTGAACTATTAATTGTGATCTGATCGTTAAGAATTTCACTGGACTGATTATACCTATTAATTTCAAACTGTTCCAATGCATTCAGTTTTAGGCCCTTATTGCAGGAATGTAAACTAATCGGGACCGAATTCGGATTATGTGCTAATTCTATAAGGTGATTTGCATATTGTAACAATTTTAAGTGGTTTCACACGATCCAATAACCCAAAAATACCCAAATTATTGTTTCCCACCATTACTTTAGACCAATAAATCAAACTTATTTAAATTCTTTCATGTGACGTAGGTATGGTTTCAACAGAAAGAGATTATGTAGGAGGCACCCTGTCTAGCAAATGTATATAAGCTATCTCTAATACACGTTTTAAACATAGTTCTGACGAAGGCGTAAGCCGAAATAGCTATCAACAAATATATAAAATAATTTATGTAGAATTAAAATACATTGTTATTTTTCTTTCCGTATTATAATGGAGTTCTACCAAGTCAAATGGCTACTCAATCAATAAATTAATAGTATTCATAAAATACATTACACTTGGGCCTCGTATAACACGGTTTTATACAACACGTTTGTATATAATACGGTTAAAGGGGAAAAAAATTACAATCAACATTTATCGTGGTGTTGGTGAAGAAGGTTTTTATGACATGGATATTCATGACATCCAAGAAATATTGGAGGATCGTACGTTGAACGAAGAAGAATTAGTCGAAATGTTGGATAAACCTATGAATGACTCAGAAAGCAGTTGTAGCGAATAAGCTACAAATTTCACATTAAAAACAATAAATGATGCCTGGAATTGGCTATTAAATTAGATTTTATTGAAAATGATCCTATAATGGAAAGGATATAATAATTTAACACTAAATCTTTTCCCACCCACATTTTTTCTCAGATAGAGACAAAACATATAAATACACACTTCAATACCGTTTTGTTGTAATACAATATTTTAAATTCGCAGCTGCAACGGATTACTTACTCCATCGGTATTTCTTTAATGAATGAAATTACAGCACTAAGGGTGCTTTAGGCTAGTCCGAGACGATTGGTCAAAGTTTTATGATAAGATATTGATAGCACCCGAGTTGGTTGAAGGCAAAAAAACAACTACCTGAGATATTTATCATTATTCGTTAAATGTGGAGAAATTGTGATGTGATCTTTCGTCGATTTTGTAAAATATTTTATTGAAAATTATAACGAATACTATTCGGAAATATCCGGTTATCGAATAGTTTGAAAACGGCCGAATTTATCCGGTAATCGAATATTCGAATATCCGTGTTGGAATCCCTAGTCTGGGCCCATATGAGTATTTTCAGCTGATGCATTTTCTTATCAGTTGAAAATCAACGCGATGAGGGACCTGTCCTGATCTTCATAAATTATATGCAGAATAAGTACAATGTTTTTAAAACAATATGATGAAATATTGTGGTCCGTAGTTTTAATCCATGGTGAAGTCAGTACATTGCATGAACTTAAAGTTGTAACAATATCGTAATCAGTACGAACCCGGCAGCATATGCTGGCACAACAATAACACATGGCTTGTAATTATACGTAATATTGAAACATGCATTTAAACTTCGTCTGTAATTAAAATAATTGACAGCGAGGCATTGGATATCCCACGCTGTTTACAATGTATTGTGCCTGCATACGAATAGGTTGGGCTTGTTTAAATTATAAGGCTAGCTTAAAAAATAACGATTAAAAATTAAATGTTTTGTCTATGAATGAGGCAACACTGTACCTTTCTGAGGAGATATTAATTAATTCAACATTTGAATGTATTTTTTTGACCATGTCAGTTCCCAACTGAGATGAAAAGGGAATCCTCACGGATTTTATCTCAATATGTTTTTTTCTGCGAGATCTTCTTGTTACTCAGTTCTTAAACTCTCTTTAACCATGTCCCTTCCCAACTTGGAGCATATAAACTCCTCAGTCCTCATAGAGTTTACCTCAACATGTTTTTCCACGAGTTACTGCTTGTTACTCAGTTTCTCAAACTGTCTTTAACCATGTCCGCTTCCATCTTGGAACATATGAACTCCTCACAGAATTGACCTTGAGATGTTTTTTCTAAAGCAACTTCTGGTTACTCAATTGCTTAACCTGTTTTTCTTAAGGGATTAGGGATTGAAAGGGTACCATGACTAGGGATGACTAATCGCTCTCGCTACCAGTAGCGGCTGGCAACAGAGTATTAGGGAGTACAAAAAAAGATTCAACTATTTTTCCGTACTACGGACAGCCAAAAATTCATAAGACTGGCACTCCGTTGGTATTGCGAACATCTGAATTGAAAGTCCGTGTTATATAAGTGTTTTAAAATCCAATGAATATGAAAGAACTCTTGCAAAAATAGTTGAATCTTTTTTTGTACTCCCTAATACTCTGTCGCCAGCCGCCACTGCTCGCTACGTGCTACTTTCGGGATCGGAAGAAGAGTGTAAAGGGATTTTTAACAAACTTAAACACCCATTAACTTCTTAAAATTCTTGTCATACCGGGACTCGAAAGCCAACGACGTTTACCACTGCCTCACGGACCTGGCTCAGTCGCTGGAATATTCCTAAATAGGCTTAGCTAGGATTTTATAAATAGAAATAAACACTGGTTTCGCCATTCGGCATCTTCAGGCATATCAAATGCACGGATGTTTTACTACGCGCCGGTTAAAGTACAAATTATGGAAAAGTACAAAATTCAAACGATTCAAATTCGATCGAGCACCTTCAGTTGGAAACTTCTTGTATATTATTTTTGCTAGTAGGAGAAATTAAATCAAACGAAAACTAATACCTTAGTTACCAAAGTGTCTTTGAATTTCCTAGGACCACATTTTTGCCATATTACCCCTGAGCCAATATTTAGTTTGCATGATGCACTTTTTGCTCTGATGCAACGATGCCGCATTGCACGTGTTTTAATCACCGTTGCACACGTCGTCGTCACGTGACATCCCACCCCCTCACGTGGCAACGTCGCTCCATTAATATAAGGACCTAAAACTCGAAGTTTCGTCGGTGCCTCCCTAGGGATATGAACACGTGTTCTCGATCAGGGTTCATCAATAACGAAACGCAACGGTATTTTTTATTACGTTTTCAAGCATTTTCTAGAATCCGGTCCGTGGCGCAGTGTCAACTTTGTTTGCTGTTCGATTCCCGGTACGAGCAGATTTTTTCAGTCGATAAATCCGTTCAAAGGCATGGGTGTGTGTTTATCTTGTTGAAAATCTCTTCCCACCTTTCCGATCCCAAAGAGCGACTAGCTAATCACTAGTCCTGTCCTAGTCCTCGTATCCTTTCCATCCATGTGAAAACATGTCATGTTCTGTTTTGTCATATTGTGAAAAGTCATGTTCTGTTTTGTTACGTTCTCAAAATTATTGTTCTGTTTTGTCATATTCTGAAAAGTCATGTTCTGATTTGTCCGGTTACCGTATTACATTCCACTATTTACAGAACCTTGTTTAATTCAAATTATATTACGACGTGCTTTGATACCCCTGCTCGATGCGAGTTTAGGGTCCCACCCACAACAACGGCTAAAGGCCGCGACCTTGGCCCGGAGGCGTGGATAATTTTTTGAATAGACTTTGTTATGTTTCTTTAGGGTTTCTAGTATCTACCTTTTTTCTTCTTACCTAGATGCCTATGAAAGAAAAATAATTGAATTGATGTTAAACTATGTACACTGTGCATCATGGGATATATTACATTTAATATAATTTTAGTTTTTTGCACTACAAATTTAATTTTAAAACGATCAATTAATTTTATATTAAGGTAAATGTACCAGTCGTTGACCGTTTAAGAGAAAATTTCAACAAAAATAACGATTAAGGTTTAGCATTGTACCGAATGAAGGCAAAGCAAGTATACTCATATTGGATCATATGTCTTAATTAATATTATGTAACAAAAATAACGAAAGGGCCTGTTTAAAAAAAGTTGTGTTAAATTATTTGAAGTCATGTTTTTGTTTCAGTAGTTGACCATCTCACAAATTGAAAAGTCTAAATGTTGACCATGTCTAATCAGGGGGCTTTATAGTGAACTTTCTGTCACACAACTCTTGGTTGAATCAAGTAGCAATGGGTGGTACAGGAACAAGGTACACACCGTTACTAGATTGATCACCTAAGAAATTTGAAATAATACACTTTCCTCACTAGGTGTTGTTTTCAAATGGCCACCCTGGCCCTTCATTGGCTATATGGTGATGTGTTAGTGACTCATTCCGACCACTTATGCCTTAACTTTACAATTGAGAGCAATCCCGCATCTGTATTTCTTATTTTGGGCCATTTTACTCTCAAAAAGTCAACTACTGGTACATGGTCAATGACTGGTACATTTACCTTAATTCATTAATTTTTAATATATTATTAAATTGATCAATCAATTACTCGTCATTCTATGATAATTTTACTGATAATAATAAGATTATTGTAAACTATTAAGTGATGGCAGGATTTACAAGAATGGTTAGATAGGAAGACTTGGGCGGGTTTCGATAATGGCGTGGATTATCAACTGATGAAAATATATTCAAATTGGGCATACATTCATAAAATTAAGTGAAAATAATAATTTTATACACCAGACAATAAATACAAAGGATATTACGCATTAAAAATGATATTGTTATATCGATAAACAAAATGTCAGCGTCCCCTTTCAAATAATTTAACTTTAAAATCTATAGTGAGATTAAAAATAGTTTCATGATTTCATTTGTCCGGTTCCTGGTGCAGTGGTCAACGTCTTTGAATACCGTGTTATCGTGCCATCAATTCCCCAGTACGAGCAGATCTTTCTGTCGATAAATTGATCCTGCTCAGAGGCAACAGGTGTTTGTGTTGCTAAAAATCCCTTCCCACCTTTCTGATCTCAAAGAGCGACCCCCACAGTGACAGCGAATTAGCTGACCACTAGTCCTATCCTACTACTCGTATCCTATCCATCCCTACTCTATTCGAAAAAGTGAGGAAATATTTTGAAATAAACTGTGTGAGGAGTCCATATGCGAAAATGGTAAAAAAAAACCACTTGAAAAAATATAATATCAAAAATGTAGCAAACAATGTTTCTTAACAACTTTTGCATTTTTCATAAAAACATATGAAACACATATTATTTGGCATGAACCAGTTTGAAGTTTGAAGTATAAACTGTTTCAAACGCACTAAAGACGGTACAACCACTCGGAAACTGACATCAACGTGAACCACAATACGAACATACCAAAAATTTCGCAAAAGAAAATATCCAATCTTTTTTTTTTAGTAATAACCTATACATTTGATTCCAAGAGTAATCTTTAAAGTTTACCGTTAGAACTTTATTGCAAATGCACAGTAAAGTGTATTATAATTAAATGAAAATAAAATCCGCGAAGCCTCCAAGGCGTAGCGTATTAAGGCTTCGAAAGTAGGCCGCGCGAAAGCCTTATAGTTACCGCCGTTTCATACATAATCCGAAGCCTTCCATATGATGGTATTAATATTATAATCTTAATAACTCGCCTGCAGTATCTACTAAAACTTTAATGATATTACTACAGTTTAATAATTGCATTATTCAACTGCATTCAAAATAAATAATATTTTGATTATTCCACGTATTTTGCTACTAACTGTGACATGTGCTTCGTTTCTTTCAGAGGCATCTTCGGACCTACTATCTCAAAGCTTGCTTAAATAAAATTCTTAACAAAAAAGAAGTGTTTTTAAATGATATTCTTAATAGGACAGGTTGCTCGAACACTGCTTAAATTATTTCCAATTAATAGAGTAATCACTAACCTATCTGATTGATTGCAGCTCATTAGTCTAATAGTTTGTAATGTTTAACGTCATTAGTCGTATGATTAGTCCGATCCGTGGCGCAGTGGCAACGGCTTTGACTTGCATGCCTAACCGCCCGGTACGAGCGGATTTTTTTCGGTCGATAAATTTAAGGCGTGGGTGTTTGTGTTGTTGAAAATCCTTTCCCACCTATCCAGTCCCAAAAAGCGACGCATAGTGACAGCGATTATAGCTAATCACTAGTCCTGTCCTAGTCCTCGTATCCTTTGCATCCCTACTCTCTTCGAAAAAGAGAGGTTGAGCAACTGAGTAACAAGCAGGTCTCGTAGAAATAACATATGTTGAGATAAACTCCTTGAGGAGTCCATATGCTCCAAGTTGGGAGCGGACAAGGATTTAAAAAAAAAGTCGTATGATTATTTGTTTGCTTTGTTTCGATTCTATAACCCCCTCCTTGCTTGGAAGCAAGAGGGGAAAATACCAAACTCCATTTTGTAATTTCATCATTTTAAAATGTTAGAATCTATCTTGCTTCATTACTTGAATGAACTTCCACAAAGTTACCGTCGAAACCATCGAAAGAAATAATATTTATGCTGCACTTTGATTCATAATTAATTGATCGATTAACATATCAATCGACACACATTGTGCTAGTTCTAAAGATGGTATTAATGCCGAAATAACTTTGAAGTTTATAACATACTTTTTAGAAAATTAAATACATAACTATTAAAATTACAGTTCTACGATTTTTTTCCTTCAATTTACATCACAATAATGACCTTTTCAATATGTCCGCTCCCAACGTGGAGCATGTGGTCGTCTCAGAGAGTTTATCTTACCATGTGTTTTTACAATAATGGTTCATTACATATAGACAAGAACGAATTTAAATTTTTATATCAACAAATATTAGAGATTAATCAGCTTAATAGTTTACCAATATTAAACGAACAACTGAATCTTCCAAACTCGCCATTGTTATACCCCTTTTAAATAATTATCATCTATTAATAATTCAATCACTTACTATCATGACTTATTAATTCAAACACTTGAAATCAATCAACTCAGTAAAAAAAGATCGGATAAAACCCTACATTTATGTATTAAGACAGTCGTATGTTATTTATTATCCGGTTATTAGTATTTGCGATACTACATTCTAAAATCCCGATAATTATAACATACCCACATAATTCTTTGAAACTAGTTTACAAAAAAAAATCGCTAATTTACATTTTAATAGCCATTTAACTTAGTGATCTACTTTTATTTTTGTGTATAAACGATACAAACTGTTTACTGCGCGTCAGTTCAAGAACACCCGTGCACTTGAAATGCATGAAGATGCCGGAAGGCGAAACCCGGATCGTTAGCGAAAAAACTCATGAAAAATTACAAAATTCAAAAATGCAGAATTTGTTTATCGTATTGAACGTGGTCGTGATACAGCGCCAACTTGTTGTTCGCATCCTTATCTGGCACAATATTCTGTATTTCAATGCCAATTTCTGACCCCCATAAATTGCATATTTTCTATACGTAATTTAGCTGATAGAGATAACTTTGAAGCAATGCCAACTGTAGTGTACTATTGTATTATGCACCGACCATTGTAAGAAACGTAAGCGTTATTTTTTGGGACTGGTTCTCATGCGCAACCCTCAAGCCTTTGTATATCTGACTTTGTCTCGGAGACAATAACAATTCTCGGTTCTATTATGAACGATCATACGCCAATGGCAGAAGACAGCTGTTATCGACTTGAAGGAATCACAGGTAACTAACTAGGATGACCAAACGTTCGTATTGTTGTGAATGAAGCTCGTTTGTCAGCAATATTATTTTGTAGCGTCTTTTTACATTCAATTTTCTTTTCTATCATTTTTATTTGGTCTAGCAAACAGGTGCGTCTTGGATCAAGTCCAATTAAGCATTTGAAGGAGTATGGGCGTACTTTAGGTTCAAACAGTAGAATGAATTAAATTCAATATAAAATTTATTTTAATTTCGTATTATGTTGACTGTTTGAGACATGTGTTTCGCCTCTTTCACAGTCATCTTCAAACTTACTCTCGCAAAGTGTAGTTATTAGTAAAACAAGATTATGTTGAATTACATTCATTATAGATTTCTTCATTCCTTTAAAAAAAGACGATAGATTGAGAATTTAAAATGTCATTGGATTTATGATATATAAAGTCGAATTTTCGCCTCTTTTCAGAGGCATAAACTAATGCTATCACAAAGTTTACTTAGTCAAACTTTGCGATAGCAATAAAATTTAAAATGCCTCTGAGAGGCGAAACACGTATTGTGTAACAATCAAAGTGTTTCGCCTCTATTAAAATGAACTTCCACAAAGTTACCGCCGAAACCATCGAAAATATGTATGTGATATCATTTGTTCTTTCTTTGATCATGAGTGACTTCTTCTTATTTAATTAGCTGTGACGTCATATATCAAAAATAATCGTAATACAAAATGAAAATTGTCATCTTTTTTATTCCATGCATTGATTGACAAAAAATTACACGTGTGTCGCTTCTTTGAGAAGCATCTTCAGATTCTTCAGTCTGAGATTAGCTTAAAAAAGTCATTCGTGCTATATGATCAATTCGATGAAAAATGATGGACATGGTTTTAAAAAATACTGTCAATTATAACGCAATTTAGCTTTCACATTGATTTATAGGAAACAAATTTAATAGCACTTTTATCAGCAGGTGACGCATTGTTCAAATAGATTTCCCATGCTGAAAGTGTACAACACAGTGAGATATGTGTTGTATATGTTACAGTGAAACTGTATTCTACTCCAAGCTGGCTGCTTGGTTCTCTTGTTATGAAAGGGACTACTTGCTAATTATGTTTCATTGAAGCAACTCAAAATTTTTGGCTGGCATATCATCAACTTGGGCCAATATTTTCAATGATAGTGACCAGTGAAATCATGTTGTCATACAAATCTATTACTTGATACATTTTCACTGAGAATACAGTTTCACTGTAACATATTCATTGCCAATAAATGTTAGGTTAGGTCACACTAAAAAATAGTTTAAATTCCGCTTTATAAGGCGTTATTGGTTGAAAATATCATGTAGGAAATAGGTAAAACGCAGAATATTCTTCAATGTCACTTAAATAAAAGTCCATTCCCACACACTAAGAAATTCTTAACGATCAGATCACACTGAATAGCTCACCTCTGTTAAAACCATTAACAAACAATAAACTTAAAACAATTTAAAATAGATGCACTTAGAAATTGCAGATTTTAAATGGTTTCACACGATCCAATAACCCAAAAATACCCAAATTATTGTTTCCCACCATTACTTTAGACCAATAAATCAAACTTATTTAAATTCTTTCATGTGACGTAGGTATGGTTTCAACAGAAAGAGATTATGTAGGAGGCACCCTGTCTAGCAAAGGGTATATAAGCTATCTCTAATACACGTTTTAAACATAGTTCTGACGAAGGCGTAAGCCGAAATAACTATCAACAAATATATAAAATAATTTATGTAGAATTAAAATACATTGTTATTTTTCTTTCCGTATTAGTCAAAATAACGTTTTGTCACCCTTAACTGCATCGCTGCATTCATCGTACACGAATAGAAAAGTGAATGCATCAAATTCTGTGAAGTTCTTTTATTTCACATTGTCTATAATGGCTGAAGCAGAACTAAGATGCTGGTGTTTGAATTGTGATAAAAAAAGGTCCTTAAGTCGCCCGCTATAAGGTCAATAACGACCTATATCCAAACAATGATTTATGAAAGGATAATAACACAAAAGTCTATTCCCAGGTGGGGCATTCTTTTCCAGCCCTGACTGTCAACTAATGCTATTGGACGTTGTTTATGTCTGTGGCAATAAGTTGTATCTTGTTCTTCGCCGGAAAAAACAATAGTTATATTTTTAGCCGTGTCAATTCCAACTAAGTAGCAACTAGAGACTCCAATTACTCGACATCTCAACTACTCGAGTATCGAGTAATAACATTTCAAAATACTCGAGTATACTCGAGTAGTTTCAGATGCACCAAAATAAATCTAAATAATTCAAATTAGTGTATATTATCTTTTAATTTAGATTATTTTTCAATATTTTATTTTGTATCGTGTCATCACAGACTCTCTTCATCATAAACTTGTCATTGATAAGAAAATTCAACATGACCCAAAGCAAAAGTAACGAAGAAAATTCTCGCATAGCATAGTCAACGGTTAAAACATTTGAAAAAAATATATTTCCTAATAGTAAAATCCACGCGTAAGACACAGTTAAACGCATTGGTTAAACATTATTTATATATATTTTTTATAGGTTAATAAAATTTAGAAATAAATGATATAAAATTTAAAATAACTTTGATTATTCCACGTATTGTGTAACTAATTGTGACACGTGTTTCGCCTCTTTCAGAGGCATCTTCAGACTTACTATCGCAAAGTTTGCTTAAGTTACACAATACGTGGAATAATCAAAGTTATTTTAAATTTTATATTAAAATGAACTTCCACAAAGTTACCGCCGAAACCATCGAAAAAATTAGAAATAAATGTTCATTTATAAATTACGAGTATTACTCGAGTATTTTTCAAATTACTCGAATATCGAGTACTTAAAAAATGGACGAGTATACTCGAATTGGAGTCTCTAGTAGCAACAGATATGAATTCATGGTTTTAATTGTATTACAGCAAAAAAGTTTTGATGACTTTGGAAAATTTTAAGATCAACTCGAAGCATAAAAACAACACAAACATCCACGCAGAAAATCTTGACTTTAAATCTTGTGATCGCTAAGCAGAGTTCAATCAATGACGGTGCTCACAAGTTGCTAACTAATAGTAAGTAACATAGTGATTATGACATTTGTATGAAACCTACCGAAATAACATTTTACGTAAAGGTCTTTTAATAGGGACGCTCGAAATTTGTATTGACATCTGTCAAAATTGTTGTCAATTGCTTAGTGGTGTACGGCAAATCACCATGGAAGGTTATAACGTTGAAAAACGTGTGCAAATCGTCAAATTTTATTATTAAAGTCAATACTCCGTTCGAGGAACGTTCGTCGCCAGTTAGCTAGATTTTCGCGCAGATGACACATACGCACAGTCGAAAAAAAGTATACAATAAACGATGTTACCATGTGTATTGTGTGAACGTATCTGCCAATAAGAAATGAAAACCATACATACATATAAATATAAAAATCAATTTTGATTTATTATATAAGGAATCTTTGCTTTTGAAAAATTAATTCTATTAATATTCAATTTAAATGGACTTGGTTTATTCTTAGTTTTGTTTGCCAGATACCTACACGTTTTTCGCCTCTTTCAGGAGCATCACCAGACCTTCATCATTTGCAAAGCACAAGTCAAGCGACTACAAAACTTCATTCAACGTTCATAAAAATGAGTTTCGTTTGGTTATGTTTTTTTCTTTTATTTTCTTTGTTTATTTTAAATCTCAGATGCATTTGTGCATCCATGCAATAATCATAATGTGAAAGCCTCTCGATTCAAAACACTGAATGCAACCGAGCATTGAATAATTCAAACTACTTTACCTAATAACAGCGTGTTCAGAAAATTACACTACAAAAATATGTTTCAAAAATCGTTTGCCCGGTCCGTGTAATGGTCAACGTCGTTGACTACCGTGTCGGACCGCCCTGCACTGGCTTGATTCTCGGTACGAACAGATTTTAAATAAATCAACTAATTTTACTTTTATACCGACTTAGTAAAAACCCAGAATTAGATTTCACTTCGAGAAATACATCAAATCAATTTGTGACATTTAATAACATATTATTACCATATAAAACTAGGATGGTGGAACAGAAAAGAATATGTATTGTGTACCCTGTCTACAACTGTATATATGGATGAGTAAATGCAGGCTTAAAACATAGTTCTGACGATGGCGAGCATTGTCAACTGAAATACAACGAAACAGTAATATATATACAAAAGTTAAGCAAGCATTCCAAGGTATGACGAACAATTTGTATTACAATACGGTAAGAAAAATAACAAGAACTATCTAGTTCTGACGAGGGCGTAAGCCGAAATAGCTATCTATAAAAATATTAAATATTTTTTGTAGAATTTAAATACAGCTATTTTTTTCACCGTAAATGGAGTTCTATGCCAACTCAATCAATATGTTGGAATATTCTTGAATCGTCTTAGCGGAACGCGATAGAAAAAACACTTTGTTTTGGAGCACCCTGTTATGGCCTTAAATACTACTTGTGTCTACCTTTCGATTGTGTTTTATTGAATGCAAGCTTTTGGGTGACCGTGTCTCACATAATAGTTGCTATACCTGAGGAACACAAATAGAACTTATGCGACCTAAAAAGGTTTAAATGCAACACCACTGGCGTACTACATACTACATAAAATGCAGGACCTCAGTTTAGAGACCTCAACCTTCGCACTTAATTGTTTCCTGAAAATTTGTGAGTATATTCGAAAGTCGAGGGATGAAAAAAAACATTTAAACAAACACATATAAAAAAATCGTATTTAGAAATATCTATCGATCCTGCTATCTAAATAGGACTCGTTGCTCGCCACTGCAAATTTCCCAACGTGTTTTACCTTTAATTGTTAATTTCATTAGTTGTTTTCTTTCTATCGTCCCCTCCTTGCTTCCCGTAAAAAGGAAAAATCCCAAACTCTATTTTGTAATCTATCATTTTAAAATATACGAATCAATCTTGCTTTATTACTTAAGCAAACTTTGCGATAATAAGTCCGAAGGTGCCTCTGAAAGACGCGAAACACGTGTCACAATTAGTAGCACAATTCGTGGAATAATCAAAGATATATTCAATTGGGTTAGGTTACATTTTTATATGAGACTCTATCAACTTATTTAGATCTTTGTTGTTCATTCATTAGACTAACTATTTTATACGACATATTTTGGTGATCTCTTGATGGTGGCGACTCTGATTCGTGATGCAATAATCTCAAGGGATATTTTTTGTAATGCATGCATGTGAGTTACGCATGCATGCCCTCGAGAGGAGGTCAACCCTCAGTGTCCCAGTCGAATTTCTCTAGGAGTCGTGAAGTCGTATTCTTCTTTTCTTCTGCTGTCCTGATCTGGAGTCGCAATACCAGGCAGAGAAGAAGAGAACTGTGGAGGGAAACAAGATGAGGTCGTCTAGGGCGGTTTTAAAAGTAAGTCATGTCGCAAGGTAGTCTAAAGGTTGTTCGAAAGTCGAGGGCCGCATGTATTTATTTAAATATAATCGTGACTTTAAATGTACGCCACTGCATTGTAAACAGATTTAAAAGTGACAAAAACTCTACGCAGCAAAATAAATGTGGGGGAGTAATTCAATGTAATTTCTGTACGTCTATTATTGTGCATGTCTACAAATCATCGGGGTCCGGGTTTGAATCTTTAGAATGCATCAATGGTTACTGGAAATGGTAAAACGCTGTTGCCCGTTATCAATCATGATTAGGCTTAAACTTAAATTGCATTTAACATGCAACCCTCCAGCCAGTAAGCAAAGTTGGAGGAATAGATCCCATATAGTCAAATAAATCGATGATATAATTCTAAATTATTATAATTCAAACACAATTTGTTTTGATAACTTTTAACCGATTCTATGCCGGTAAAAATCAATATGGCCGTACACAGGAGGCCGCGATTTTCTTTCAAAAATATATAATCCTAATATAATTATCGATGTATTACACATTAAAATTCAATATTCTTTGAGTTCAAGTAGTACAACACGCTCTCAAAAGATGTCACAATATGCAAGTTAAATTCAATTATTTTAAATAGGAACTGGTGACTTGTAAATTAAGTACAAAGGAGAGCGTAAGTTTACGCGCATTTTGTATGGACGGCCCCTTGAACACGGACTTGTAGCGCGTAAATATACGCTTTAGGCAGAGATCAGGTTAAGGTGTCCACTGTCAATGCTTGGTGGAAAGGCATTATAATAAAAATAATACACATACATACATACATACATACATTTTTAGTACTCATTTCACATTAAATGTATTATATCAGGACCGGTTTTGCTCATAGCGAGCATTATCGATCCTGATCTAATAAACTTTATTTGGATGTAGGTACTAAAAATGTTTTATTATTTTTATTACATTTTTTTGGGTGTACTACTTACATAGTTCGTGACGATCAGGGTCGGTTTAGCGCATCGCGAGCGCTACTGGTCAAAATATATTACATATATTACGTTGAAGAACTCCAAACAACATGTGTTTTTTTTCGTAAAACATATAAAGCTTTCGTATCAATATACGGCGATGGGGAAATTCATTTCGATTTAAAATTCTTAATTGGTTTATTCCACGTGTTATGTGACAAATAGTAACACGTGTTTCGCCTCTTTCAGCAGCATCATCTTACATACTAGTAGGGCAGTAGGTCTGATGATGCTTCTGAAATAGGCGAAACGCGTGCTACTATTTGTCACACAAAAAGCGGATGGTTCGTTTAAATTGTATATTGAATATTATGTCTTTCTTTTGATTGATTGAATTGGCATTTACTTGGTAGAACTCCATTATAACACGAATAAATACTTAAGTATTTAAATAAAAAAATACTGACACATTTTTAGTACTTATTACGAATTCAATTTATTGGATCAGGACCGGTTTCGCTCATGGCGAGCATTATCGACTGATTGAGTATTTTAGTTTAATAAATTACGAATAATTATAGTAGTCCAACATGATCTATATATATAAAAATGAATGTTTGTCTGTCTGTATTTCCGCTATGGACTACTAAACCGCTCGACCGATCGATGTGAAACTTTACAAATTTATTGAGTACACTCCCGCAATGGTTTTTGGCCTACCAACCCCTCCACCCAACCACCCAACCCCCAATTTTTTTTTTAAACTTTACGAACTTTTCGAATTCACTTCTTCGAAGGTTTCTGGCCTACCCTCCCATACGCCCACCCCGCCAAACAACCCCCCTCCTCCCCAAAAAATGACATCGAATTTTTACAAATTTCTCGAGTATTGAATACATTCAAATTGAATTGAATATTTGTGTAATGTCTTTCCTTCAAATTTATTTTAGTTGCTGGCGTAGCAACGCGCGCAGGGTACAGCTAGTATATAATAAAAACGAGAAGCAAGAGGAGGAGGATAGAAACAAAAGCGTTTTAATTGCTTTGCGAGGCGGGATAGGCTTTCAAATCGATACTGTAGTTTTATGACAAGATAGAAAAGTGTGTGTTTTTTTATTCAAATGTCAAAATAATTTGATTAATGAATTGCATATCGTAAATTGACAGTGTCGATAATTCATGAACACTTCATGCTATAACAAAGCTCAACCGAAAAGCGGCACTTGAGAAATTTTAAAGCCCTCGACGCCACCAAGCGGTATTTTTTATCAACACTTCATTTGAATGACTTACCAAGTGAAAATCGACGAATACTGTTAGTGTCAAATTTTACTTGAAGAACTGTCTGTTTTTAAAGCATTGGTTCTAACCTATGGGCCACGACTTACAGGTTTTCGACTGGCATATTAAGTGTAGAACAGCGGTTCTCATGTAACATTATACTGCGGCATTTTTAACAACAGGAGTCAGGACCCTACAGAAATCTCTGTTTGTCAGTCTTTACGTTTTGTTTTGTTGCATTTAATCTTGTCTCACTGTTAATCCCACATCTTCCATTAATATAATAACAGTTTTGATAGCTATTAATTCTTGATGCACAGTACAATAATGCATACACAATATTTCATGTGAGTCATTCATTGTTGAAAAAATAACTTTTAAAAACACTTTTTTTTAAATAACAATCTTATTTATGAAGCTGTTGGTGGTCGCAGCAAAATCCTCTGGTAGCCGCATATGAGAACCACTGGCTTATAATATTTTTAAAAAAACGACGTCTTTTGTAATCGTGCATTGGTATACTGATCTCCCATTTATATTCATTCAATATGATACATTATAATCAATATACGAATTTGTTAATTGCAATTGCATCTTACCTTCCCTGTTAGCTGCTCGAAAATTCAAAGACTGAGCAGGCGATTCCAACAAATGCGCGGCATAATTTCGATCATCAAGCAAATTATGTTAAAAATGCAACGCTACGAGGCCACATGATCCACAGTGTGAGCGGACATGGATTAAAAAATAAATGTTAAAAACATGTTTTATTAATGTATACTCCATAATTAATTTATTTTAGATATTTAAAAATATATTTTGTATCCAAATTAAAACTCTTTCTTTCTTTGAATGGCATTACATCGCATGCCGGATGCTCGCTTGTCCGGGAACTCGTATCTGATAAATCAATCGGCGTGATTTGCAGCCTTTTTTTCTCAAAGACGTCTATATTATGCGTTTCGGTGGTTCTGGTTCTTGTCTGCATTCTTCACTGTGATCTGATTTTTAAATGCCATTACTTACTGTCGTATTTTTTACTACGCTGTAATCTAGAAACAACAAGGGCTTGTGTGCTCTTTGACAAAGTCGAAACCACTTAACACACTTCTGGGAATCGCACTTCAAAGTAATAAAACACACACATATGGAAATGCATGCGACGTCAATTAAAAAAATAATGATCGACAGTTTAATGTTTCGGCTATGGGAGTGCAATGCACTTTAATGGGAGACTATTATCTATTTCTAGTACTGTATCACCGTTCTTTGTGTAAAAAGAGATAACACTCGACACCACATGACTCTGTTTCACACAATTTAACATCTCTATATAAAGGGTCTTTTTATAATGACGCTTAGTTTTGAAATGTAAATAAAACAAGTTGTTTGTGAGATTTCGACTAAATTTTAATTTCATTTGTAAGTATATTTTACGGCATTAAATATGGAATATAGCTTCAAATGTCTGCCAATATCCATTCATTATAAAATGGGCCATGTCGCTAAAGTTGACTTTTTTGACAAATTTGGGTAAACTTCCAACGGCTCCAGAACCCAATCAGGCGTTGTCTGCGGTCGTTTACCTGAAGTTCCTTGGTAAGTTGGATTTTATACGGGTGCAGACATAAGGCCCGATTCAAAATTCGCCAAGTTGAAGTCGCAGAAAAGCCAAGTTCTTGTGAACAACGAGAAATAAGCTGCCTTGGGTTTTCCTGTACACTTTCACACACAGCAGCAATGTTTTCACCAGGTATTGTATTTTGATGACGTACCGGTAGGTGTTGGCCGATTATTTACCAAACTGGTTGACTCAAATTTGTCCACTAAACAATGAATAATCTACTCAGCAGGACAAAGTAACATATTTTGAGCGTCTCTATTGAAATACCCTATACATATATGCTAATGATCAAAAAATGTCGGCGATGTTTTGAATTAAAATTTCGGATAGTTATTTATTTAATTATTTTGGTTGCGTCATTGCAAAATAGTTTGAGGAATAGTATATCTTATTTGCTTGTGCTTTGATACCTTTTTCATTGAATCGTTTGAATTTTGTTGCTTACGACCCGGGATTCGCTTTTCGGCATCTTCATGAATGAACTTGGACTGACGCGTGGTAAACAAGTTTTTTCTCTGTTTATTTATGAAAATAAAAGCAGAACTCTCTTAGGATCAAGCCCACCAATTGTATTCGACGGCAATTCCATGTTATTATTTGTTAATTAGTATTTGCAATTCCACATTGAAAATATTCAATAATTATAATTAGCCCACACAATTCATTGTACCTTACTAACATCAAAATTTTCGCTAATCCATATAGAATACGTTAATAACCATTAAACTTAGTGATCTAATTTTAATTTAGATAAACGATACAAACTGTTTACTTCCCGTCAGTTCAAGTTCATTCGTGCACTCGAAATGCCTGAAGATGTCGAAAGGCGAAACCCGGGTCGATAAAACTTATGGAACAGTTAATGTTGTACTTTGTCACGAGTTTTGAAACAAAAGACACGGGTTTCGCCTTTCGGCAACTTCGTGCATTTCAAATGCACGGATGAACGTGATCTGCCCAACACACTTATGAAAAAGTAAAAAAAACTAATGATTTAATTTTGATTTTGAAATTCCACCAAGCACCTTCAGTAGAAATCCTCAATTATGTAAATGAGTTCAAACCCATGATTAGATTGAGCAGGACTTTTAAGAACTCAAAAAAAAGTCAAGTATCCCCATGCGCAATTATTATTTTTATTGACTGCTAGATGGCAGTAGTTTACAG
This sequence comes from Himalopsyche kuldschensis, assembly GCA_028554975.1. Taxonomy (NCBI): domain Eukaryota; kingdom Metazoa; phylum Arthropoda; class Insecta; order Trichoptera; family Rhyacophilidae; genus Himalopsyche; species Himalopsyche kuldschensis. The sequence continues at coordinate 9,954,146 of JAHFWI010000005.1, forward strand.
TAACAAAACGCACGTGTAATGTTTACTAATAAACGTAAATACGATTTAGTAGCTGTCATTCGTTCTTCCTTGTCTTGGGGAGCATAGTGACCAAGGATCGATTAGTGAGGTCACTGATGCTGACACCATAAGATTATTACCCGTGCCCACCTCTGCAAAGGGGTGAGTGCAATTTTTGAAGCCCCTCTACTTTAATAGGGGCCCCAAACGCGTATTAAGCCACCTTGATAGCATTGAACACTGGTATCACAACATTTGGTCATAAGCAATGTGCGCTCAGGATGTCAGATGATGCTGAAAGACGAAACCAGGGTCGTTAGCGATAAAATTCAAAAAAATAATTTGCTCATTAATCGATTCATTTGAACATTTCATGCTTTTCCAATTTGTGTATTTTACAAAAAAATAAATTTGTAATAATAAATATTTTTATGGTTTTATATGTCTCTTGTAACGCACGGCACAACACAAATATACAGTCTACGGCTGAGAGTTAAGATAACGTTGATCTGCTATCAAGTATCTACTTTTATATTTCCATCACGGATTAAAAGTAATGGACGCCACGCCACTATTTTGTTTTTCAATACAAAATATTCACATCATTTTGTTGGAAAGAAAACCTTTGTAAACTCTCGTGAAAATTATTAATTTAAAAATACATAGTGCATAATTTTAAAGTCCAACTCTTAAAATAAATAATACCGACCATGAAAAGTTCAATGCAACTCTTGTCTCTGTGTGCAGTTGTTTTTAAGGCAGTATGGATTCGGACATGCGATTGCGATTACGGACATGCCCGGCATGTCAATTATGGCATTTTCGTGGCTTGTATTTTCTTTATCCTGTTTTGTATTGTTTCCACTTTTACATTTCACAAATTAATTGAAACGATTCCATTACATTGCATGCTCGTATATACCTATATCGATTTCAGTTATAATGTATTGGTTTAACATCGTTATTAGCTGATCAGAGTTGAATTTGATCACGCATGGAGAACTTGCATTCTAAACTATTTTCTATTTTATTTGATTGATAAGCTATTTTCATGTGAAATCATATCTTATTTTAATTAGAACATGTAATGCTGTACTTACTACTTCTAAACATAATTTTTGAATGTTCAATACCGGATTCGCTTATTACGAGCATTCTCAATTGATGATATATAAATACAAACAGGGACACTTAACACTTTCACTGCGGAATACTGTAGGTATAAATTGATGTTTCTCCAAAGTGCACATATATACCGACAGCGATGGTGAATATTTTGATGAGGGTTAAACACGCGAGGAATCAAAGCTCATCTTTTCAATGAAACAGAAATGAACATGGAAGAAATAACACGCCTAGCGCGATATACTGTGATTAATTTAGTAGCGTAAGTCGCAGCTAAAGTGAAAAATATTCAAGTACAGTGGAACACCGATCTTACGTTCTCGCATTATACGTTTTCCAGCGCGGTGCGTTCATTTTCTCTAGTCCCGCCATTTATAGTTCATATTTAAAACTTTCCCGCATTAATCGTTTGTTTTATACGGTCCCTTGAAAAACGTAGAATCGGGGTTTCACTGTATACTTTCCCTATTTAATCGAGGTTGCTTGAATGTTGCGTCCAAATATACTAAAGTTCTCTAAAATCGATACACTGTCGTGATTTTTATTACATTGCAAAAAAAAATTAACTCATTCAATATTTAGTGTGTTCGTAAATTCAGTAATTTTTACGGGTTACGGTATTACATTTCAAAAACACGTAAGTTGAGTAAAGAAATTACAATTTTGCCTGTAATGTTTGCTCGGTGACATAAAAGAGCAGCGAACAATACGCCATTGAAAATTTCACTAAAAGGAAAGCGCCCTGAATATAAAATAAGTGTCAAAAATATTCTTTTAGAAATATCGTCGTTATTATTTGCTCTGTTTCGTCAAAATAACAATATGTGACTCCTATTTTTATGCCTCGCATTGTATTGTGTACAGAAATTTTCGTATTATTTTTAAACGGCAACATTTCTTCATTCTTGATATTTTGTCATTTATTTAAAAATCGTCTCGCGCAGGTGGATTTGCCTTTATGTCGCTACGTTATTCAAATTGAAAAAAGATTTGACACATTCAACTTTTGGTTTGCCATATAAAATAAATATGGCATTCCAAATTTGAAACATGCCCTATAATCGCTGATTCAATGAATTTATTTGATGTCATCAATTGAAAATTCCACAAATTAAATTAATAAAATACAGGCGAATTTTTAAGAAGATATTTAAATTATGTAACTCCATCTAAATAAGGTAAAATAATCTAAAATATTATGTTACACAAGAAATAGAATTTGATTGGCAGATTTTTTCAGTCAATTTATCAGTTGTAAAATAGGGTTTTACAATTTTATCTCCCTTTAAGGTGTTCGCTATCATAATAATATTTAGTATGAATTATATTAAATAATCATATTTTAATTTATATCAATAAATAATACAAACGGATAGTTAACCTCAATTATATTTTCCACTTTAAAAAGTAAGCACAATTTTTTTCACTGGTAGGTGGTAAATAATATTAATCACTACGAATAGTAAATAATATTATTCAAAATATTCAATTTCAATCACTACTGAAAGAGCGTGCCAACATACGTGACTAACTTCAACCTGTGAATTTTGTGTGTGACGGTGATGTGCGCGCATCTTAAAATTTCACTCCCATCATTTTTTCATAACGCACCTAAAGAAGTATAACTTCAAAAATGATAATTTTCCTTATTTCAAAAACCGTATTTATTGAATTGTTTGCCTCAGTTAAGGTTTGTGACATTTCATAGTGTGGTATATTTTTTGATATTTCGTTTTACCATGCTAATAAATACGCAAACCCTTGTGATATTAATCAATTGTCTATTGAGGAGCTGCTGGAAAGAAAAAAATAGTATATCGAGGAATGCAAAAGGTTAATAAATACGTGTAATAATCGAAGTAACTTTAAATTTTAAATTAAAATGAACTTCCACAAAGTTACCGCGGAATCCATCGAAAGTAAGGGTAAATGAATTTAGTTCTGGGTATCAGGCGCACAGAAAAGCTTTTGGGTTTATAATATAACATTATCTGCCGCTTAAATATTTCAACAGTATGGCAACATTGGCAACTGAATAATACGGAATAAATTAAGCACAGTACATGATAAACTATACGATTGCTAGACAGAAATATACACCCAACTTACAACTGCAATAGATTTATAATTACATTTATTTGTTATGAATGATAGGTTATTAGATTTGAATTTCGAATAAATGAATCTCCGATCGTTAATCAATAACTCTAACGATATAAATCACAAATGAAACTAGCTACAGCAACAATTATCGTATGTAAATTACATGCCGTACTCATATCTATGTATGTTATTTATTGTCTTTATTTGTTTTTTGTTTGTATGTATTCAGAACGTGTGTCAGTCACACTCAAATCGATGTTTGCAGAAACACAGTTCAATGGCAAGAATTAAAACTATAACTCTTTGTCATCAATCTGTATCTTTTATTGTTCTTCCACGTCGGCCTTCAATGTAGACCAAATGGGCTTTACATAGAGCATTTCAACAAGCAGTTATTTTTGTGGACGTGTCAACTCTCGAAAAGGGTTCAACTGGATAGTTATTCGCTGCGTCCCGCTTTCAAGATTGCAAGTGTCTCGGAATGATTGTGAACTTTATAAAAGTCTTCCATGTCTTTGAGCACAACGTATGTAATCAGTTTTCAAATTGCTACTCTGCTAAAACTATTTAGAATCTAGGCAGCGTGATCTCAGTTTCCTGACTTATTTATTGTTAGAATGTGTACTGACTTAATCATTATTTCACATGTTTTCCAACATCTTTGAATCGATCAAAAAACATATTTTCATTGCTGAGTGCTGAGTCACGGAAACAGTAGCATTTTTCATCTTCATCATTCAGGATGCATTTAACAATGCTTCTATATTTATCCAAAGTTATACTAATCTAGCGCGGAACCATCTACGAGCTGACAGACTTTCTTCCCGTAAATAGGAAAAATTCCATATTTTAATTTATCATTTTAAAATATTAGATTATCCGGAGGTACATCTGAAAGAGGCGACACACGTGTCACAATACATAGAATAATCAAAGTTTATTTATATTAGGACAGACGATATTTGTTTCCGTAAATTATGAATGCAAATTTGACGTTTCAACAACCATCAATTCGTTTACTAAAACATTGTATGGAACATATTTAATTTTATCTAATCCGTGCAATGTTAGGTTATTAAGATTTCTGACATCTTGTAATAGTTATAGACATGGCCCAAATCTTTTGTTTATTTTTGGATTACCGTCGTAGATTGCACGTCGTATATTTTGTGGCGTTCAAGCTAATGACGCGTGTTGCCATTAAACAGACGTATAACGCACGTGCAGTTGACGTTATTTTCCATGAAAATGACCTCGTAATGGTGTCATTCGACAAAGAATGCATCAAAATGAAGTTGCCGGTGCAAGAAAACGTTTCTCATATGTCATCAGAGACATTTGACAGTTTGGCCACATAAATAAAGCTAATGTTTCCAACATGAGCAATTCTGTCGTTTTGATTTCTTTAAACAAGTGAATTCTTTAATACGGTGAAAAATAACAATGTATTTTAACTCTACAGAAATTATTTTATATATTTCGGCTAACGCCATCGCAAGAACTATGTTTAAACATGCTTCAATTTGGGCCTTAGTCGCGATTACGTCTTTTTGCGGTATGTACATGTATATTTTATATATTGGCTTACGCCATTGTCAGAAATATTGTTCCGACGATGGCGTAAGGCGAAATAGATATCAAAAAATATATAAAATAATTTCTGTAGAATTAAAATACGACGCTATTTTTTCACTGCATTATGCAGTAAATGCCAATTCAATGAATAAAGTTAATTCTTATTTAAAAATACATTAAAGACATAACCTCTCCTTATTGTATTACAAAAGCTATCATTTTCCTTCCATAATTTTTTTTAGAATGGCCGCTCTCAACTTGGAGCATATGGACTCCTCTTGGAGTTTATTTCAATATATATAAATACCACAAAATAGATAAGCAAAAATTAAGACAATGTTATTAACATTAATTTTTTTATCCATGTCCCCTTAAAATGTGGAACATATGGTATTCTAATGAAGTTATTCAACAGAAATTTCATGGCGACTTCAATTAGGCCGCGCATTTGTTGGATTGGTCTGCTCAGTCCTTGAATTTTCTCAATTTTTTCATTTAATCTCTCAGATTAGAGGGAACGTTGATCCTGGCCCTCATATACTCCGAAACTAATTTTTTTTTAATATTAAAAATTATACATAATTATTCTGATTTGAACCTACCGTCGCACCACGTAATATTACATTTAAAATGATTATACTTTATGGATTTATAAAACAGCAACACTGACAATTGAGTGAGAAAATAAATCATGGATTATAATTATATCGATACGTACTTTTAAACAAAGAACAGCTTCTTTTTTGCTATAACCATAAATAATAATCAATCATTCTTATTTCAAATTTAACCCAAAGCAAAATAGCAGCGTGTTTTATTAATGGATACTCGATCATGATGCAACGCGGTAAAATAATATTCGGCAAGTTTTCTAGTAGGATGATATGACTGAAAGCATGAAGGTTATTTTTTATATCCAGATTATGTAATTCGTTTAATCAAAGTAAAGCATCGAATGTGCTGACATCATTGTTTTCTATGCAATATTTAATTGCGGGTCGTTACGTTGGTAAGAGAGTGAGTGCACGTTCGAGATGTCAGTGAAAACGTTCATTTTTTTTAAGCTGCCTGCCTGCTGCTTTTGTTTGAAGTAAACTGTTTTATCGACCACGCCTCGGGCCGTTTGAGCTGAGTAACTAAATAAATTTAAGTGCTGATTTCGTAATCCTCATGTAAACACTGTCACAGAGGCGAATCTTTGAATTATTCGTCAGAATAATCTATCTTTGGAACCCTATACGCGTTGATACCGAATGGAAAATATCGATTAAAGTAGCAGCGTAGCTTTCAATAGATTGGCGAATTATCGGTTATTGGTTTTTTTATCACAGACTTAGTAGTTTAATTAGCATTTGTAAATTGTAATTAATTAATTTATTTTGACTGTATGTATATTCTCTTCATGGGATTTTTGTTGCTAGAAGTCAGTTCAAGTTCATTAGTGCAGTAGATGCATGAAGGTTCATGAAGATTCCGAAAGGTGAAATTCGGGGCGTCAGCGATTTAGCTCATGGAAAAGTTCGAAATTCAACCGATTAAAATAAAAAAATGTTATATTTGAATGACTATGCCGTCTATAATTCCCACCTAACCATCCGATCCCAAGTGGATCATATTCGTAATGCAGTCAGCTCACCAATAGTGTAGCCCAAGCTCTATCCTTGTAGCTTTAGTCGAAAACATAAATTAAAACACTCGTGTGAGGCCTCGGTGGTAGCGTGTTTTTACAGAAGGCCATAAAAATGGCGGCGGCTGGAACGAGCGATGAAACCACCTGCATTTGTGTGTCTACTACGCCCTACGTTGTTAAGCTGTTAAAAACGCTTTCACTGAGGCTTTACTCATAGATAAACGACGCGTATTCAGCGATTCCCGTAGCCAATGAGCTGGCAAAAAGTGAAGTTGAATTTCAGCAATTACAGTTTAGCAGTTCTCTTAAAAAAACTTACGTTAATTTAAGCTCGATTATTAATTAGTCCATATTCTTTAAATTGAGAGTTGTTGAAATATAAGCAGCATGATGGCCGTCCCCAATTCATCTCTGTGTGCTGTTTTATAGAAAGTTTATTCTGTTGTGTCGAAATTGATGCAATAACTATTGCGCTTATCTTTCAGTTCAAACATCCAACGCCCTAATCAAACAATCGTGTGGACACAACCTTGCCTTGAATTCATAAATATTGCCATATGGAATGGGGGTTTCCCTTCAAGATTATTTTACCCCATGCGATTAGCGGAAATGTTCAATTTGACACACTTTTAAACGGGTCATCTGGGAAACACATATTTACATATAAATTATTAAACGTAACCATAGTTTCTTATTGCGTTTACCTTTCCCAGACCAATAGTGCGAGATATTCATCAATATATATGACGCGATGTGTATAACGTTACTTGTTACTAAACCAACCGATACTTAAACTATTATACAGCATCGGGATGATAATAAGTCGGACAAAACCTTTTTTACCATGGCCGCTCCTAACATGGAGCATTTGGACTTCTCACGGATTTTATATCGAAACACATATATTTTTGTACGAGAACTGCTTGTAACTCATTTCCTCAACCTCTCTTTTTCGAAGAGAGATTGAAAGACAGATTTTACTAGTCGTTAGCTTATTGGTCTCGCTATGCGTCGCTTTTAGGGATCGAAAATGTAGGAAGGAATTTCGGTACTTCGTTGTTTTATGCCAGGCGGCTAAACACGAAAAAATATCACTGAACCTAAAGGTTGCCTAAACCTTCGCTATCCATATGAAACGACACATAAATCATCAAATTAATGGCCGAATACTTGTATGTGTGTATGCGTGTATTTTTTAATGTATTCCAGATAATTTAATCTTACGCCTTGCCCCTAGCAGTCAGCGCTTCTCAATCATCGTGATGTTGACGCTCTATAAACTGCCAAAATTCAGCAATACCTTCTGATAACAATAACGGTGTTTAGCCGCCTGGCATAAAACAACGAAGTACCGGAATTTCTAACAACACACAAACACCCATTGCATTCGAACAGAATCGATTTATCTTTATAATTTTTATAATCACTCTTCTTTATTTGAACAACCTTTGCGATAGCAAGTTTTTTCAGATGTATCTGAAAGAAGTGCAACACGTTTCACGAATCAATATTATTTAATATTAATTAAAATAAACTTGAACTAAGGAAATACCGAATCCATCGAAAGTATGATAATACACCAAACTTAATTCGACCATTTTTGCAATTTACAATATTGCTGTATCCGTTGTTTATATTTACAGGTCTTTAACACAATCAATTTCATAACATGTATAGTGTATACTAACAAAAATAACTGGAAAACCAGTATTCATAAACGGTGATCTTGACCATCGTAAGCCAACTCTCATATGCGTGAATTGAGGCAATTCGTTCAAACCCAACTAACCGGTTCGTTCTTCAGCATTACAACTTACCCCATCGTCTACCTGTTAACGTCGTTAAATATCTATTGTATTCATATTTTTTGTTATATATACGCCAAGTTTATTCGCTATCCTAGATTAAACGCAATTCCTCGTCCTTAACTTAACCCTTGCCCTTTTGAACAATACAACGAAGCTTGTCAGATTATTAACAAACATTATTTATTGATCTAAAATTTCCAAATTTATCTCAACCCAACCGATGAATAACATCGTAATTATCTATTCATTGTATTGTTATTACTGACGAAAAGTTTGACAGTTAGCCTGGCGGACAAAATTTGAACTATTATCCATAATAGTGACGTCATCCTTTGTGCTACAATTCTATTGTTCTTTCTAATCATTCTTCCGCATTTCGTTAATACATATTTATTTTGTTGTTTGAATGGCATTATAATGCCACATTCTTATATTATCTACACTATATTTAATCACCTGAAGCACATAATTGAACTTTAAATGACTTTTACGCTATTATTGACAGCCTGTTAATAATAAAATATGTTTACAAATTGTAGTTTTTCACATGACAACGAACTTTGAAACGTTGCTTCAATACCCAATTTTTAGAATTACTTAAAACATATGCGTTATTAAGTATAATACAGAACTTCTATATTATAATTTTACATTTATTATTAATGCAAAATACAAAAGAACATAGTTATGCATTAACTATAAAGTTGTATACATAGTTTGACAGGTAATTATAGGTTATGTTTGATCACTATTTAAGCTTCGATTACAATAATTCTGACACTGGCTTAACTCTTACCACTCGAGTGCCGCCATACAAGCGGCATTGGAAGTTTGCCGTACTACTCGAATGCCGCTTCTATGGCGGCAAGACTATAAAGTTGTTTTATTCATATTTTTACCAATTTTTATGTTGCGATTTCAGACAAGATAAAATAAATACTAATTGATCTAGGCATTTAGATAATAAAAAGTCGTAAAAAGTGACGGCGTTCTTAATTTCAACATGTGTTTTTTTTTGAATTTTTCGTTGCAAGCGACATTTTTTTATGTCACATTTGGTAATAAATTTTATTTATTGAACGTTCTCACAGTGTTTGAACTGAAGTTTTACGCATGGTCTGAAGTGTGTTTATTATTTTTTCAAGTTGGAGCTCCCTTTTATTTGTTTTTAAAATCAAGGGCGTAACGTGCAGTTCACAGTTTTATTTTTGAATATTCTATTCAGTTTTTGATGACAATACTGACTATTATGGTATATCGATTCAGAAACTTACAAATCTAATATAAAATACTCTAATGAAGTGACTTACAGACCGGGGCCCGCGGTCGAAATGCGGTCTGTGAATGATTTTTTGTGGCCCGCGGCGCAAATTTAGGGGATAATGATATTAAAAATTTCATTGATTTATACGTCAAAATATTTTCAGAATGTTACATTTTCTGCGGCCCCCAAAAAAATATATTAGATTGAAGCGACCCACGGTCTTCACACGTCTGTCTAATGAAGTACGAAACCATGTTCGCTGCTAACTTGAAGCATATAGACTTCTCACGGAGATAATACAACATATATTTTTCTACGAGAACTGCTTGTTACTCAGTTGCTCAACCTCTCTTTTTCGAAGAGAGTAAGGATGGAAAGGATACGATTATTAGAACAGGACTGGTGGTTAACTAATCGCTGTCACTATGTGTCGCTTTTTGGGATCGGGACCCATTGCCCCTGAGCAGAATCGATTTATCGACTGAAAAAATCTGCTCATACCGGGAATCGGCCCGTGTGGTCCGACACGGTAGCCAATGATGTTGACCACTGCACCGTGGACCGGGTAAAGAACCTAATGAAATACGAATTGATTTACTATTTTGTGAGGAATCGTTTGACAATGCGTACTGCACTGGGAAAGAGTTGGTTTTGACTGATGTCAATTTGCGGAAGGATACCACATTTTCACTGACAGATACTACACCAGTATTCTTCTTGCTGAAGAATTGTTTAAGCTAAAATTTCATTTGACTGGAACCATCATGACACATCGGAAAAGACTGCCGCCTGGGATAAAAAACACAAATTTCACCGAAAAAAAATACAATGGCGTATGAAAATCTCAATATTTTTGATTCTCGCTTGGAAGAACAAGAAGGTGGTTACATTTTTAAGCACATGTGACACAGCAGAATTAAAAACATTCCAGAGAAAAGTTTGTGGTGGTTTGCCAGTCTACATCGAAAAAACACAAGTTGCAATAAATAATACGAAACATATGGGTGGAGAAGATCGGGCCGATCATTGTATTGTTTTTTTTGCAAAAATCCCGTAAGGGGTGGAGAAAATTATTTTTTTGTGGAATGGAGGTATGAGTAAGCTCTTACATATTATATAATGTTTCGAATGAAGAGAAAAATGAAAATCCAATGACGCATTTGAAATTTTTCAAATTATTGGTTGACCAATAAGTGGGAGATTTTCGGCTAGGTGGATTTTGTAGGCGCACTTCAAATCTTCCTACAGAAGACCAACTTACAGATAAGTCACATGTACTGCTTCCCGGGACTAACATAGACTGTGCAGTGTGTAAACATAGAAAAAAATCTCAGGTGGGAGATCAGAAACACGACTATTTTGCGAGACTTGCATCTTAAGCCAAGATTACATATTGGAGATGGCTATGTGAAATACCACACAATGAAGAATTATAAATAAAATGAAAATAACTACGTTATATTCATTATATATCTATTTTACAGAAATAATAACAAAACATTTTTTTCATTTTTTTAACATTTTTTTCATCAGTTGAATGTTTTGCATTGAAAATATGCTCGTCACGGAAAAATGCCTCGAGTTGCCGGTACCCACATACAAAAAAATGCTCGAGTGTTAAAGGTTAAAGCCGAAACTCTACGAAAGTATACAGTTAAAATAGTTGCACCGTGCAACTCTGTATTTGGCCAAAAGTCTCCAATAGTGATATGTATTTAGACAGCAAACAACAATATATTACTCATGTGTATTTTGACTTCTGTTTGACATTCAAATCCCGCGCCATTGTTATTTCCCACTATTGATATGAATAATATGTCATAAAGCAACGCACAAAAAACAGATAGCCAAAGCTGCCCTTGTTTGTTACGCTATCGGTAATCCATTTGCATAAATGTATGAACAAGGTTAAACAAGCAACGAGCATAATTTATTTTACTGGCATAACGAACAGGCTTAACTTTACTGTATATATGAAAATTCGACTACTTTTTCTGTATCATTATTTTGATTCGAGCTCATATTGATAATTTACCCTTGAGAACAAAGATGTTTTCTTTTTAATTTACTGATACGTGCATGAAATGAACTTTGAGTTCACTTGAAATGCCTGAAGATGTCGAAAGACGAAACTCGGGTCGTTAGCAACAAAACTCATGGAAAAGTATCCAATTTAAACAATTCAACTATGATATGGAAATTCCATCAAGCTATCGTCAAAAGGTCGGATAAAACCCACGAATTATATGTATCGACATGTCCATGTAACCCCGTGTCTTAGGTAGGCGAGACGAAGCGCTGCGGTGCGCTACGGCGACGTGTAAAAACCAATTAATTTTAAACGTAGCGGACTAAAGGTCGTATGTGCCATCGCTCGGCCAGACGCAATTAACGCTCTGGTGAGCTTGGACCGTTTGATATTTTCAAGCGATTCGCGCGCGCCATGAATCAGCCACTTGAGGTGACTTACGACATATGCCGTCCTGACCGGATCGCGTCGCCCACATATGACACTTGCATGGGCGAGGACCGTTTGATATTTTAAAACTCTGCCGCTTTTAAAGCGCGCCGGATCGCTTCGCCCACCTAAGACGACCCGTAATTATTTGAACTACAGTGAAAATACCCGATAATTATAATTTAGCAACAAACGCATCATTACCATCAAAATTTTCGCTAATTTATATAAACTGTTTACTACGCGTCAGTTCAAGTACATTCGTGCTCTTGTCTGAAAAGCCTGAAGATGCCGGAAGGCGAAACCCGAAATCGTTAGCGACAAGACTCATAGAAAAGTACAAAATTCAAACGATTCAAATTTTATATTGAAATTCCATCAAGCTCCTTCAGTCGAAATTTTTTATTAAAAAAATATCATTGCTCCGAAACTTTTTTCCTTTTTTTACCGGTCCGCATCTATGTAAAGGTAGGAAAACACTGAGCTAAATTTAAAAACAAAGCCACAGACGAACCAAAATTAATAAATGGCCAAAATTAAAAAAAAGAATATTAATTCTATGTTCACAGTTTTGTCGCTAGGTGTAGTCCGTGGCTTGTATGGTTATGAGCACTGCTAAATTTAAATATGGAACTGTGCTATTTTTACCAAAATAACAAACAAACAAAACATATGAAATGGAAAAGCTCGAAACTTCGACGACACTGCGAGCAATCGTAGAGCTTTTGTCGCAATTAAATTACAATAGAAATACACAGCCTACGTTTTGCAGAGCTTTGAATGCGACGCCTATACAAGAGGGAAGTTTCAATTCACAGCTGTAAACTTGCACAAGTAATAGTACAACGTTCAAAAGTTGTACAAATCGACGTTGAAAGACATAGGGTTTTAAGCTACAATTTGTGACAGTGCACAAAATCTAAATTGTTATTAATTCGACCCTGTAGTCGGGTGGATAACTCGTCCAACTCGGGTGCTACTCTCACCAGATCACCTGTAGACACTTCCATAATTTGACCATTCAATCGAATTGTTGTAATAGCTTGTATTTCTCAGAGGTCTTCAAAATTTTAATTCAAGCCTATTTTGTTAGTATTTTGCTTTCCGCTTAGCGTTTCATTAACCTTATTTTAGCTTATTACATTTCTTATTTGTAAGAATTGTTATGATCTTTAATTTAAATCTTTTCGCAGAATATTTTCGTTGGACTGAGCATTCTTTCCTGGACTTTCCACGTCTCATTATGGATTACAGACATTAAGATTTATTTATTAAATGCACTTATTTTGGCTTTTACTTTGTTAATGATTATTCATACTTAATTAATTGTTGATGTAATAGCTTGCATTGCTAGGAGGTCTTAAACATTTTAATTATTGTCTATTTTAATATCAAATTTTTATATCAAAATGAACTTCCATAAAGTAACCGCCGAATCCATCGAAAGTAAAGTCGATTTCTTTTGTATTTTGCTTCAATTTATTTTCTTAGTTGTATACCAATTGTTTGTCATACCTTGTTTTTCTTACTTAGCTTTTGTATAAATATCACTGTTTAATTGTATTCCTTATCAGTTGACAATGCTCGCCATGAGCGAAACCGGTCCTGATCCAATAAATTTTATGTAGAATAAATATTAAAAATGTTGTTATTATATTGATGGTGAACACCGTAAAAGTAATATCAATAATTCGAGTGAAAAATGAAACTTCCCGGACTGGTATTCGAACCGGAGCGGTCTGCGATCGAATCCTACGACGCTGAAACTAGACCACGGACCGAACTGACATTGCGAAATGTATTATTTGCCAAACATTAATAGTGACAGTACAAGCAACTGTAAATTCATAACAGATAAAAATGTCCCTTAAGACCATTCGGATTTTCAAATTGTACGTGGTGTACAACAATATACTTACAGCGGTAACTGTTACAGACAACTTCGCTGCGAAATGCTAAACAATGGAGTTCGTTAATAGATCCACCGCGGTTTTGGAATTTCTCAAATCGTCTAATTGTGACATTTCGCGCATTTAGAATTAGGCGACGCGGTTTGACAGCCAAGAAACAGCGGGATTGGTTTACGCTGAATAGAGTGCATAACGGTATATGAAATGTATTTAAGAATTTATTAGTGAAATGATTTAAATTCACGTACAGTGACATCTAGTGAGAAAAATTGACAGCTTCTACTGTCAGATAAGCGCGGTAAAATAACTACTAATTCTTTTTAACGTGTTCACTGCCAATACCGTGGAATGGCGTCAGTGTCTATTTACAGTGATCAATTGAATGTTAATAATCATTCGAAAACGGTGATGAGCATCAGATAGAAAAATATTGATCAAAAGTAAATTCCAGATGATTGCTTATCAATGTCCGATGTGAGAGAATAGTGAAAGATTCAGTCGAAAATTCTCGTTACGAGCGAAACCGGTCCTGAACTTTAAATTATAGTGGAATAAGTACACTTTATTTTTATCATTTTAAGCCATTCCACCATGTATTGACAGTCAACGCCTTAAAAGTAATCAATTCAACAGGTGTATCAAAATTATTTATCACTCGATACCGGTCATGATCTTCGGATAGAAAAATATTGATCGACATTAAACGTCGCAAACACCATTATCAATATCAAACAGGGGATAATAATGGAAGATTCAGGTGAAAGTTCTCGCGATGAGCGAAACCAGTCCTGATCTTAATATATTAATTGCTTAATAAGTACAACAAATATTTTATAATTTTTAAATGCAAGTATTGACAGTCAACGCCTGAAGAGAAATATTAACTAGTGAGATGCAATCAATTGGGAAGGGATAAACCCATTGGGAATACATTTAGCAGTAGCGAGCAACCTCTCCTACTTTGGACATTTTTCATAGTGGAAGATTCAAAATATTGACAATCGTAATAACATACGCATCCCGAAAATATTATTTCAGTTCATTGTCACTGGATTTCAATTAAATGACATGCAAAATTGCCATGCATGTGAATGGGAGAGCTGTATTAAGCTTCGGGCAAAAGCCGTTTGATACGCCCCCTTTATGCGCGCCTGCACGCCACTGTTCGGTATTAATTGGACCGAGATGAATGCTGCAACAAATGACATTTATTCAATTTGCAATGTTTGCATGCGTCGGGGCCATGTATGAATCTGGCTTCGTTTGCGGCATTGTTTATAAATCTATTATCTTTCTCGTATGATTCCGTTAATACGATTTGTTACATGACATTCATTAAATGTCATGTAACAATATTTAATATCATTAAATATTGTTTTCATTCGACAAATAAATACGAAAAAAATATTGACTTTGTTTTGTATAATTAAAATCATATTTAAAACAATTGACCCTATGCCGATATTCGATTATCAGTCGCTTGTTTTTCCTGTTTTGTTTGCAGAGTGGACAACGTCATAATAAAAAAAAATCGATTTACAAAAGCTGTCAAAAATGCAACGTACTCTAGTAATTGATTGAGTAGGCATTTACTTGGTAGAAACTCCATTATAATACGGTAAGAAAAATAACAATGTATTTTAGTTCTACATAAATTTTGTAGAACTAAAATACATTGTTATTTTTCTTAACCTATTACTCTAGTAATGTTCTTATCGATATTACTTGCAGTAAAAACGGCAAAAATAGACTTTTTAACACTGTGGAGTCGGAGTCGGGGGTTTTTGGCCGGGGTCGGAGTCGGAGTCGTCGCGGCGGTTTGATCAAAGTCGGAAATTTTGAAAAGATTTTTTTTTTTTTTCATTTAATTTGTAAAATTTGGCTATTGGCAGGATTGGTTGGTTGATATTAAATGGAATACACAGATGTAAATATGAAAGGTAGAAAAAAACGTGACGAAATTAAACTTTTTTTAGTCGGAGTCGGAGTCGTGTTTTTGGAAAATGCTGGAGTCGGGAGTCTTATTTTTTTACCGACATATTAATCAGCCTCTTAGGGTAAAAGAAACGGATCTCGATTTTTGTCGGTTTTGAGTTGTGAATGAATGCCACTAGATACAAAATAAAATGTATATTGTTTTAAATTTAACATTAATCACTTTCTTGTCATAGCTCCACATAACCATAAACAACACATTTGAATAATTTACTATGTTATATTTAACTCATTGGCTACGGAAACGCGGAATACGCATCTTTATGTTTTGATTGATCGTAGCCAATGAGTTAATAAATAATTTAGAATTTCAAAGCATCACTTTAAAAGACAATTGGGATCTGTTAAAAAATCGGCAAAATTGATTACTGTTGAAACCTGTTTTTGGGCTCTCTTGAAAAGAAGAGAACAATGAGTTAGATTTCTATGTTTCTAAGGGGCTGTTGAGCTTAAGGGAAGTTGTCCGGTCCGTGGCACAGTGACAACGTTGTTGACTAGCATGCTGGACCGCCCGGGTTCGATTCCCGGTGCGAGCGGATTTTTTCAGTCGATAAATCAGTTCAAAGACATGGGTGTTTGTGTTGTTGAAAATCCCTTTTCCACCTTTCCCGATCCCAAAGAGCGACGCATAGCGACAACGATAAGCTAATCACTAGTCCTGTCCTAGTCCTCGTATTCTTTCCATCCCTACTCTCATCGAAAAAGAGAGGTTGAGCAACTGAGTAACAAATGAAAAAAAATATTGAGATAAACTACGTGAGGAGTTCATATGCTCCCAAGTTGGGAGCGGACATGGTTAAATAAAAATAATAAGAGGCTGAAATATCTGATTATTTTAGCTCGAAAATTAAATATATATGCAGAAATATCGGTTTTGACTTTTAGACACTTCAATTATCACACCTTTTGCACAATACCTTTGTGTACGTAGTCATTGAAGTCGTGTCTTTATGACATCACCATTTCAATATCGAATGCCGTATAGTAGGAAGCACACCTCTTCTTTTGTCTCTGGTTTTGTTTTCTTTTTGTCTCTGTGGCACACATAACAATAATCTCCTGTCAAATGAGAGCTATAATAGTTTCGCGCGAACTCTTGAGTTCTGTAGTGGTTCTGTAGGTCAACCGACGCTCGCTACAGAGCGACATCTTACCTCGCTGTTGCTTTTTCTGTGCGATCGAGCGAGGAGAGAACAAACTAGTAACCACCCGATGCAAGCAAAATATTAAAGTAGCCCAAATAAGATAATGCCTGAAATATATTTCTCTTTCATTGGCTGCAATACAAAAAAATGTTACGAACATATGAATCGTTTGATTTCTGTACATTTCACTTTAAGTTTAAGTTGTTCACTGTCAATATTTGTTCGAAAGGCAGTATATTATAAAATGATAAAACATTGCTTGTATTGATTCCACAATAAATATATTAAGCTAAAGACCCGTTTCACTCATCGTGAAACTTTTCAATGTTGAAATTAATGATAAGATAAAGAAGTGGAGTAATAATATATTATTTTTTTATAAAACTTTATATTTCCATGGTTTTTGTTCCAACACAAAACCCATTTCCTAAGAAAAAATCGATTTATCGTCTGAAATTAACTGATCATACCGGGACTCGATCCCGGGCGAGTTAATTTAGTTAACCATTTCACCACACACCGGGTCCAAATTATAATAGACAAGAAAAATGATAATTTTTATCGATGATAATGTTCACGGTGAGCTAAACCGGTCTTGATCTTACAACGATAACTGTTGTCCATGTTCAAATTAATTTTTAATATTTTTTTCCACCATGTATTGACAGACTTTAGGTCAATATAAAATAACTTTGATTATTCCACGTATTGTGTTACTAATTGTGACACGTGTTTCGCCTCGTTCAGACGCTTCGTCGTATATCTTTTTGGTGTCCCGAACTAGTTACCAAAATAAATGGAAAAATCAAAGTTATTTTAAATTTTATAATAATTTGAAGTATTCATAATGTTCATTACTGGAAATGTTCACTGCATGGTCATTTAGTTATAAATAGATCATAGAGATTATAAATTCGAAACCATAATTTGGTTCTCTTTCGGTCTCTTTCAAATTTGGTAAGTGGGTAAAATATCGTTCTCTCCTCGGAGTGTGTGCCGAAGAAGTAGAACAAATACATCCGCCACCATTCTGTGTCTCGACTCGTAAGTTGTGACTTTTAACGGTCCTCCGCCTCTCTCCTCTCTCTCTCCATCCGATGTCGATACCTCTGAGCCTCTTCACTGGGACTACTTCAATTCTCCCGCTGACTCTTAACCTTTTTGGTGCGGGAACCCACGAGGAATAATAAATAATAGCAGATGCGATAAAATCTAACACCGAGAAAGTGCCAAAATTAGTTGAAGGAATTGTTGTTTATGCAATTGTTATATATAAAAGAAATATTACACATCTGTAATCAAATTTGAATTGTTTCGATTTTGTACTTTTCCATGAGCTTTGTCGCTAACGACCCGGGTTTCGCCTTTCGGCATCTTCAGGCATTTCAGATGCACGGATGTACTTGAACTGACAGTTTGTATTGATTTGAATAGTTTTAGAGATTTTTTTTACTTTTCCCATCGACTTTCGTCGCTGAAAACCCGTTAACATTTTAAATGCTGTATTGTTTTCTACTATGTCCGGTAGAGGTCTGCACGGGCCGAAATTTCAAAAGACTTCCCAGCCCGTGCCCTAAAATGTCCGATCCGAGGATCATTCAAGAATACCTCACCTGAACCCCACCTGAGCCCGACAGTAATTCAACATTTCAACAAAATTTAAAATAATTAATAACTAGCTCGTCAAATAATAACATGTATGAAATTTAGAAATTCGATAATGGCATATAAATCCGGAATAATCGAATTTATGTTTACCCAGCCCCAATCCCGACCCGAGCCCGTTCAGACCTCAAATGTCCGGTTTCACTATTTTTAGAATTATTATTTTTTTTTTTGAAAAAGATTATTAATTCGGAAAGAAAAATAACAATGTATTTTAGTTCTACATAAATTATTTTATATATTTGTTATTAGCTATTTCGGCTTACGCCTTCGTCAGAACTAAGTTATATATATACAGAATAGTTCTGACGAAGGCGTAAGCCGAAATAACTATCAACAAATAAATTATATAAAATAATTTATGTAGAACTGTTTACATCGGATGGCTCTTTCCGTATTATAATGGAGTTCTACCTTGTAAATGCCTACTCAATCAATAGATTATTAATTCTTATTTTTTAAATAAAAAAATATTTGGCATTACAGCTTACCCCAATGCGCCAAATATTCTTATTTAACTATAGAGCTGATCTCAAGATAAGTACTTTCTACGAAAACTGCTTCACCTTTTTTATCGAACTAATTATGAATATCCCTTGGCTCTCGATACACCCTGCTTCCTATATATTGTGGCTCATTTTCAAAACACATACATCCACGCCTTCGGTTCATGAAATGCTTTACCGGGATTCAATCGTGATCAATTTTCGCGACACGCAGTTTGAGAAAGCATAATCCCGGCATGGAGATTTCGCTTGCATTGACACATTAACGTCAGTTCACATGTTGCGAATGCATAACATTTTATAATAATGCACGAACTTGCATATTTGATTGATCGAAAAACCGCGTCGAAATACCGTTAACTTGTCGTGATTCCGAGCTGGTGCATTATCATTTGTCGGGATCGATTTCTGCTTTGAACAACTGAAGATAGTGTCTGCAAATCAACCGGTTACGAACTAGTCACTTAATGGAGTTGTCGGTAGTAATTTTTCATTCCCTGATGATTGTTAACTGACGCACTACCGTCGGCTGGTTCAAACGTCGCATCATGGCAAAAAAATATCCCATATGCCACAAAATAATAGTTTTACAGGGAAAGCAATAAACTTAATCTTAATCTGGATTAATCAGGGCTGTGGAGTCGGGGCTTTTTAGCCAGATTTTTTGAAAGTTTGAACTTTTGTTTTTTGCATATATGTATGTTTTATGTCAAATTTTGCTACTGTCCGGATTGGTTGGTTGAGACATAATTAAATAAACACAAATAGGTAATGTAGAAAAAAAACGTCACGTGTTTTTGGTCGATGTTGGAGTCGAAGTCGGAGTGTTTTTTAGAAATGCTGGAGTCTGAATCGTATTTTTTTAACGACTCCGCAGCCCTTGGTAAGACACACAAAACATCCATCCAATTTAAATTTGTGACGAATAAAAAATATAATACAAGAATGAAAATTAACCATACGCATTTTAGCTGCTTCTGGCAGCACATATTGTATTTTTTCTGAAAGAGTAAAAACGAATTGTCGGTACAGGTTGACTACCAAATTGAAAAAGTTGGGTTTTTATCAATTCTTCGGATACAAACTTTTTAGTATGCGTTAATTCAAGTTCATTCGTGCACTTGAAATGCCTTAAGATGCCGAAAGTCGAAACCTGGGATTGCGATCTCATGGAAAAGGATAAAATTCAAACGATTCAAATTTACATATTACTAGTAATCGAACCCGGCTTCGCTCGGACCAGTTTGGGGTTATGTTCACCTCGGCGCGTTAATTCAGACGGGCCAAGTTGAAACAACTTTTTTCAAAATTCAAAAGTCTATTTCAATTAAAATGGAATTAAAATGAACATTTCAGACTGGCATTGACATTTCACAGCTCCTTTCATATATTGACAGCCCCATTCTTGCCCATTAAAATGTCCAAATTCAAGAAAAAAATCTAATTTGCTGTCAAAGAAATGTCAAATAATACCTTCACGTAAATAAAAACATTATTATATTAATAAAAGCCGGGAAAAGTTCAGTAGAAGACTAATTTATTACATTTTGACTAAATGTCTTCGCCGATAAAAAATCAAACATATTTTCTTTCATATTCGTTTTTATGGCAACTTAATGACCAACAATGCAAAAGGGAATTACAGACTTACAGACATACATACGCCGTTTCGGTTTTATATATATGATATTTTGGTTCATATGAAACTACTCGAGTACTCGAGTATTTTTAAAATGTACTACTCGAGTAATTGGAGTCTCTACATACACATTGATAACGAAACAAATTTACCGTCGAAACCTTCGCAAGCGAAATCAATTCGATTGTTTGAACTTGCAACAACAATGCAAAGGGAATTACAGACCCACATACATACATACGCCGTTTCGGTTTTATAAAAGATTATTATCGGCATTCGAAGCGATACCGTTCACCAATACATGAGAGAACAGATAGAACTAATGGAAGACTTGTAGTTAGCTAATCGCTCTCGCTTATTCCCATTTATCAATGGCCATATTTGTATGCTATCATCTGCTTAATATTTTAAATGGTATTAATTTTATCGTACAACTTCTAATGTATTTGTATTTCTTTTCTTTCCAGGTATGTCGATCTACCAATGATTATAATTCAAAAGGAAACCATCAAATAGGTAAGTATTAAATTAACGTTTTTAAATACGACAACTTACTTTGAAAAGGTTCGAACTGCTCTTGACACTGTTTTGAGATATGAGCGTTTAAAGTTTTCGATTGATTAAAATTCACTTGTTACAATTTTTCAATGCTCTTAATGATCTAAAGATGGAAATAATGATGACAATCTTAGAACTTTGTCAAATAAATTTAGTAAAAAAGGAATGCAGTTGCAGTGCAACTCCGTTATTCAACTATAGATAACTCTGAAATGCATATATCTTATATATGAAACTGAAACGGCGTATGTATGTCTGTGGGTCTGTAATTCCCTTTTCCATTGTTGGTCAGTTGCCATAAAAACGAATATGAAAGAAAATATGTTTGAATTTTTATCGGCGAAGACATTTAGTCAAAATGTAATAAATTAGTCTTCTACTGAACTTTTCCCGGCTTTTATTATTAATAATAATGTTTATTATTTACGTGAAGGTATTATTTGACAGCAAATTAGATTTTTTCCTTGAATTTGGACATTTTAATGGGCAAGAATGGGGCTGTCATCAAATTAAATATAGTTTGTGATTTTATTTTAACTCTATTTTGGATGTTAGATTTTGTGGTTTAATTATGTCGAATGATATAACATTAAATAATTATTGGTCGCTTAGTCCGAGCGACGCCGGGTAGCAATACTAGTATATGATAAAATGCTGTAAATACAAGATTTTCCGCAATATCAATTATGCAAAAATGCCAATTAAACCTTTTCAAAGTAAGGTAACGAATAGTTACACTTGAAGTTTGTCTCTGTTCATTTGTAAATATCAGGAAACATATGAGATTGTTGTTAAAATAATATATATTTATACTGCACGTACATTTTTTTACCCACGTCCATTCAGTTGTATTTGTCTCTCTTTAGTTAAATTGAATTCCAAAAGTATTCCGTCTTCTAATAAGAACAGTCGTCTGGTCCAGTAATTACAAACCTTTTCCATTTGTGTAATAAAATAATAATCCAATCAGTGTCAGGAGTTCTTTCCGGCTCCTAATGTATTTTTCGTCTACGCTTAATCTCATTATCATATCGTTGGTGTAGGGACATACGGGCGAAACTACAAAAATGGCTGTTTTGAGTTAAATATGGCATTTTCATGCTCAAATGCAGTTCTATAAGATATCAAAATATGAAACTTGTACGAAGAGGGGTTTACCAGATATTGCTCGGCTTTCCTGCAAATCCGTAAGAACCAAGTTTAACATTGAATACTGTTTTTCTATTTATCTCAGTTCGTTGTTTTTGTAGTTTCGCCCGTATGTCCCTACAACCACGAAATACTGAGACAGTTCATATTAGACAAAATTAAAAATACCTTTTTCCAAGGTTTTGTTACCAATGACCCGGGTGTCGCTTTTCGGTTTTTTTTATGCATTTCAAGTGCACGAATGAACTTCAACTGACGGGTGGTTAATCGCTTATATATGTATATAATATAAGAATAAAAGTAATATCTCTTGCTGACTGACAATATTTGGTGGAATGGAAATTAAAAAATAATAAGATATTGTTGGTTCTTTTTCCACACTAAACTTATTTGGATCAGGACTGGTTTTCAACTGCATTCCAACTGATGAAAATGCTGGTTTAATATAATATCTTAAGATATTGTTGGAAATCCCGATAAATTAATTAATGTTTTGATTTTAATGACATTTAATGAATCGGAAGTAATTGCACTGGTAAAATAACATTCCCGTCTTTTCAATGTGATGTCGTTAAATTGTTTACCAGAAAATGCATACTGATTCCATAGGTGAGTTTTATCCGACGCATTTTGAAAGAATTGATTTATTTCGATTGCTAGAAATTATAATTTATAATAATTATTGACATTTATTTCAAATGATACATTGATGGTGAGCTAGAAAGATTAAGTTTCTCATTTAAAATTGTCAAATTACTGAGCTGTGCCCTGGGTTCTTCGTCCTTTCTGGTAAACTAGTTTATCGATTACCCGTGTTGTGATGTAACATTTTTACTCATTAGTTCGCGGGTAACAATTGATGGTGAGAAAATATTGAGGTGTCTTTATTCAATCAAAAATGCTGCTAAAATATCTCTTATTTTCAATGTAGGGGGTGGTTGTTTCCACCTAATAGTGCTGGCAGTCACAGCATCGTAACCTGTATTTTTTTTTGGTTTTTGACCATGTCAAAAAATTCTCCCAACATGGAGGATATAGACTCCTCACGGAGTTTATCTCAACATATGTTTTTCTACGAGAACTGATAGTTACTCAGTTGCTCAGCCTCTCTTTTACGAAGATAGTAGTGATGGAAAGGATACGAGGACTAGGACAGGACTAGTGATAAGCTAATCGCTGTCACTATGCGTCGCTCTTTGGGATCGGAAAGGTGGGAAGGGATTTTCAACAACACAAACACCCCTGCCTTTGAACGGATCTATCGACTGAAAAAATCCGCTCGTACCGGGAATCGAAACCGGGCGGTTCGGTACGCAAGCGAACACCGTTGACATTGCGCCACAAACCCGACGTAAATCTGTAAATACCAAATTTATTTTCAACATCTATGTATATTGTTTAAGCTCTTACCGACTAAAATTCGATGTATTTTTATGGTAACAACGCACTGATAAAAACCACTGGCAAAAAGTTTGCGCGTGACTGCCTTGTCTGCAATGAGAACCCGAAATGTTGACACACGCCAGACTTCGCCCATCGCTGCATTGCCTCCACTGACCGAGTCTGCATTTTATTTGCTTGTCGGGAAGAAGAAGGGTTGTCTAACCCAGTCGACGGGGCAGGCAGTCAGACGGTGGTAGTCAAACAGCTGGTCTACAGACCCTGCGTTAACTGATCGTGACCGCAGTGGATCCAATACCGACTATCAACTTTTCAATCAATTACGAAATGAACGATTCGCTTAAATTTAAATTTATATGCTTCTGAAATAAGCGTGATGATACACATGTCCATATATGAGGAGTACAAAAGCATCACCGCCACTATCGACCCTCAAAGGCATTCGAAAAAAAACGATATTTTAATTTAATTTTTTTAAATAAAAAAAATATTTGGCTTTGGCTTACGCCAATGCGCCAAATATCGTTGATTTTGTGAAAGTCATACGAGATTAACTCGATTGATCAGTAAGTAAATCTCGTATGACTGCACAAAATCAAGAATATTTAACATGGCGTAATGTATTTTCAAATAAATAAAAAAAATGACCATATATGAGGGTATAAAAGCAGGACACCGCCTCTATCCACTAGATCAAAGGGACCGACTAAAAAACGATATTAACCCATTGTTTACGGTGTGCACAAATTTGTGAGTTATTATTAGAGTAATTAAAAAGCTCGTAAATCAAGTGTCAATATAAAATTTAAAATAACTTTGATTATTCCTCGTATTGTGCTACTAACTGTGACACGTGTTTCGCCTCTTTCAGAGGCATTTTTGGACTAACTATCGCAAAGTTTGCTTATGTAATGAAGCAAGATTGATTCTAATATTTTAAAATGATAAAATTACAAAATGGATTTTGGGATTTTTCATTTTTACGGGAAGCAAGGAGCGGGTGTAAATGTTCCTTTTACACTTATTCACATCTTCTTTAAGTTTTTCTTAGATTGGCAATTCCAAAGCAAGCAATTTTTATGTTGTT
Organism: Himalopsyche kuldschensis; assembly: GCA_028554975.1. Taxonomy (NCBI): domain Eukaryota; kingdom Metazoa; phylum Arthropoda; class Insecta; order Trichoptera; family Rhyacophilidae; genus Himalopsyche; species Himalopsyche kuldschensis. The sequence goes on from JAHFWI010000005.1 coordinate 9,979,164, forward strand.
CCTGCAAACAAAAAACAATCGTTCTTTAGAATTTAGATAGTGGATGTTTTGCAGGTCAACCTTTCAAAGTGAATGTCATTGGGAAACAAAATAACCCCGGATGCTTTAGCCAAATAAAAATTATTCATACTGAATGTACGTACATGTCTTTCCTTGTCAATTATGATTTTTTTCGATGATCCGGATTTTTCATTATCCGGACTACCTTCTTTTCCAATTAGTCCGAATAATCGAGGTTCTTCTGTATTATATTAAATTATTTAATAAAAATATCTAATCGGCGGAAAAAACGGCAAAATCATTCATTGGCGACTCCGTCAACTGAAATTCAAATATACGAATTCGTATATCAATATATATATATTGGATGGATAAGTTTTTTTAACCATGTCCGCTCCCAACTTAGAGCATATGGACTCCTCACGGAGTTTATCTCAACCTTTTTTTTTCTACGAGAACTGCTTGTTACTCAGTTGCTCAACCTCCCTTTTCGAAGAGAGAGGGGATGGAAAGGATACGAGGACTAGGACAGGACTAGTGATAAGTTAATCGCTGTCACGCGTCGCTCTTTGGGAAGGTATTTTAACAACCCAAACACCAATGCCTTTGAACAGATTAATCGACTGAAAAAATCCGCTCGTACCGGGAATCGAACCCGGGCGGTCCGGCACGCAAGTCAAGAACGTTGACACTGCGTCACGGACCGGACAATGAAAGGTAAAATTTATAAAACCGTAGGTCACTGAGTATTATATCGTGTTATGCGAATACGCGTAACATTTTGACAACACGTGTAATGAAATTTATTTGCTACCCTATTCAAATTAGAGAGGTTTCTTTCTGTAACGAACTAAACCGACCATTAGCCAACCCACCGTATTGAACTTCTGCCAGACATAGAGCAAATAGCCCAATGTAACGAATGTATGGAAACACAACCCTCTGACTTTTAAACGTATTTTTAGATCAGTGAGATTGGAAATATAAAATAGGCTAAAATGCGACCATTTTGGGCAGCCTCCGAAACTTCATACTTAGGAGTACTTCACAGCTCTTGAATGATATAAAGTTAGCAATGAAATAGATAAATTCTGAGTCCTTTCTATTTAATTCCGTAGTTTCACAAACTAGTGTCGTACATTTTGAATAAAATATTTGTAGGTTATATTTAATTAATGAAAATGTCGAGAAATACATTAACAGAAATGGCCAGTCTCTCTTGACCAAATTATTTGATGATACTTGATTCTGAGTTTGCCAATCATTTAATAGAAAATGACCATAATTTTAATCAGACTAGTAATGTAGAAATACTCCACCGAGTAAATAAAAAAGGTTTAAAGATGAATAGTCTAGAATTTTTAGAAATAAATAAAACTCTTAATAAAAAAGATATATTATTAAATAATATTCTTAACAGGACAGGTTGCTCACCTCTGCTAACATTATTTCCAATTCTAAAGAGTGATCACCCAACCTAACTGATTGATTGCAGCTCATTAGTTTATAGTTTATTAGTTTGTAATGTTTAACGTCATTAGAAATATATTTGTTTGCTTTGTTTCGATTCTATAACCCTCTTGCGTCTCCTTAAAAGGAAAAATCCCAATCTAATTGATTGAGTGATTTCACCTTATTAGTATCATTATGTTAATGCATTGTTTTGATTCTATCACCCCCTTCCTTGTTTCCTTTAGAAGGAAAAAAACCCGTAATCCATTTTGTAATTTCATAATTTAAAATGTTAAAATGTTAGAATTTATCTTGCTTCATTACTTAAGCAAACTTTGCGATAGTAAGTCTGAAGATGCCTCTGAAAGAGGCGAAACACGTGTCACAATTAGTTACACAATACGTGGAATAATCAAAGTTATTTTAAATTTTATAATACTTGATTCTGGTTAGGGTTTCCAATCCCGGGCCAAAATTTTGATCCCGGGATTTTGATTTTTTTTTAGTGGTCATTATTTTTTTATATAAGACAATTTTGAAGCAATCGATAAATTTGCAACATCTTATGGGGACAGGATACTCTTGATTCGTCTTCAGATTCAACGCGAAGTAGATTCAACTTCACGGATTCATAGGATACTTTATATCAATTTAACAAAGTGGCTGAGCAAGTCACTTTGTCTTTTTTTCCCTTTTCTTAAAGCACTTTAGTGCATGGTTAAGAGATCTGTCCCGCGCAGCTTTGTCTCGGGCTAAGTAAGTGAGGAGTAAATTCTTTTCGAGCGGAGCGGAGCTTTTGGAGCGTTATGAAAGGCGGCTGTGAAAAACGGCTGCACAGACATAGCGGGAGGGTTGTGGGACAGCCAACTTGTTCTCCCAAATAAAGGGTCTTTTTATAAGGAAGCTTAGTTTTGAAATGTAAATAAAACAAGTTGTTTGTGAGATTTCGACTAAATTTTAATTTCATTTGTAAGTATATTTTACGGCATTAAATATGGAATACAGCATCAAATGTCTGCCAATATCCATTCATTATAAAATGGGCCATGTCGCTAAAGTTGACTTTTTTGACAAATTTGGGTAAACTTCCAACTGCTCCAGAACCCAATCAGGCGCTGTCTGCGGTCGTTTACCTGAAGTTCCTTGGTTAGTTGGATTTTATACGGGTGCAGACATAAGGCCCGATTCAAAATTCGCCTAGTTGAAGTCGCAGAAAAGCCAAGTTCTTGTGAACAACGAGAAATAAGCTGCCTTGGGTTTTCCTGTACACTTTCACACACAGCAGCAATGTTTTCACCAGATATTGTATTTTGATGACGTACAGGTAGGTGTTTGCCGATTATTTACCAAACTGATTGACTCAAATTTGGCCACTAAACAATGAATAATCTACTCAGCAGGACAAAGTAACATATTTTGAGCGTCCCTATTGAAATACCCTTTATATAAACATAGTTCTGACGATGGCGTTAGCCGAAATTGCCATCAACCATATATACATATTCTAATTTCTGTTGGACTACAATCATTCTTAAATTTATTCATACGTCAAACTTATTGTGAATTTTATAACGAAACGCTTAAGAATAATATATTATAACAATCGTCCTTTTTATTACCTCTTTTTTACGTTTTGAAATGCATTGATATCCGCTTCGCACGTGCATCGATCAGACATCCGGCGCAATTGGAGTTGAACAGCCTCGTCCACCGCCCCTTTCCTGTTCCTGTCCCTCACGGCGAGGATTCCGTCGACAAGGAATCACTCGTCCTTACGATCCCTGCAATCTGATATCGCTTTGCGACGCTCATAGACCCTGACGACATCCTACCGCTGTCTAAAAGATTTTCAGAGAAGGTGTATCTTTTATTTATTATATCACCTAGATAATATAGAATTTAAAATAACCTATTAATTATTCCAAGTATTGTGACACGTGTTTCGCCCCTGAAGTGGCATATTCGGACTTAGTATTTCAAAGGTTGTTATACAACCTTTGCGATACTGAAGTCAAAGATGCCCCTAAAAGAGGCGAAACACGTGTGACAATTAGGGTAAACTATGGATATATGGTCACGGGACAGAATCCCAATCCTCTCAAGCTAAGCTCAAAAAATATATATTTTAACTACAGTTGTAATATTGTGTAGATACTTATATATCTTTTGAAATGATTTTTTTGTGGATATTTCTGAACAAACAAAGTTTAAAATTGTTGTTAATAAAAATGATCGATATTTTTTTTATGTATGTTTTTTTTTATTCTTGAAATATTTTTCACCGAAAAGGTTAACTACTCCTGACTACGATAGCCAATAAATAGTGGTTGAGTGATTGCGTTCAATTGTTCTTTGTATATCTATATAAGTGCATCCTGCCGCATTTGCGGCATTGTCGCATTGGGGTTTTCTTGCCAATCTTCTAATACCCAATATAATTCGGTGAAAAAAATAACAATGTATTTTAATTCTATAGAAATTATTTTATATATTTATTGATAGCTATTTCGGCGTATGCCATTGTCAGAACTATGTTTTTAACCTGCATTTACTCATCCTTATGTACAGTTGTAGACAGGGTACACAATACATCTTCTTGTTTGTTCACAATACATCTTCTTGTTTGGGGCGGCAAACTTATAAATTTTTTCCTGCCGTCAAGTGGCGAATGGAAGTCTCGAGAGGACTTTTTGTTAATCATTGGACCAGCCAGTTCATATCTGGCCATGGTGGTTTCGCTGCCAAGCTCTTCCAGCTTGGCCGGAGGGTAGATGGGCCGACATGCAAATGCGGCGAAATACAGGATGTTGACCACATACTGTGGGATTGTCCATTAATGTCGGGAGAAAGAGAAGAGTTGCTCAAGGTGGTAAGACCTTCTGTCGGACCCACGGGACATGCGGACAAAGTGGCTAGTAAATTGAATTACGCGGCCTTCAGCAAATTTGCGGCGTCGTACGGCAACAGAGCGGACCTATTCGTATAGTCCCCCCGCTTCGCGATCGGAAACTAGAGTCATTTCACTGTTTTGCATTTTTAATATTTTAAACTTAAATGATAGAGACAATCAGCACACTTAAGTGCAAGCCTCCAAGTACTTGAGCTTCTGCTCTCGGACAATTCCTGCGATCAAAACTGAACAGATACGCTTCACGTTGTTACGCCACGGGACACGTCTGCTGAAACCAGAACATACGGCCGTGGCGGGTGGTGGTTGGGAACAACGCATGTTTGTTCACACCATCCTAGTTTTATATGAGTTATTAAATTTGACACATTGATTTGATATATTTCTCGAAGTGAATTTAATCTGGGGTTTAACTAAGTGGGGATAAACGTCACCTGATCTTATAAATTTTGATAGTTTCGACTGCACTCGATCTCACCGCTAACTGAATTCTCCGCGATGATATACATATCATGCAGTGCAGTACTGCACATTAAATGCACCGCGGCGCGCCGGCGTTTGACTCGATAAGTGCATCGACCGAGTGCATCGGAGCGTCCTAATCGAATCAGCCACTCGACGCTACTTGCTCGTCCTCCCGCCACCACCCCGGCACACTTGACTGAAGATCTCGGTGACATTTTGCGTCGTGTACGCGACACAAAGCTAACTGGCGTTGCAGATTAACCACTTCGTCAATGCAGACATGGTTAATTTGCTCAAAAGCTGTAGTCCCTCATTTTGGCCAATGTCAATGTGTTACCTGACTATTCTCGTTGGAAAGGCATTGCATATATTTCAATAATTAAACCACAGTTTTTTTGTGTAACATCCTTGTATATTTATTGTAAATATAAGACCTACATAGTTTCGCTGAAACTTTAAACTGAGACTGTTTGTCGAACAAGATTCATATTAATTTAAAATAGCTTTGATTATTCCACGTAATGTGTTACTAATCGTGACACGTGTTTCGCCTCTTTCAGATGCATCTTCGGCTTACTATCGCAAAGTTTGCTTGAGTTTTCACGAAGAGCATTTTACATTGACAATACCATGTTAGGTATATCAGTTTTTCTACAAAAACTGATGTATCCAACATGTAGAAGGGCTTTTAATATTCTGTGAGATAAAGGATTTGTTCAAATATTGACTTAAGCATTATCAGTTATTATTGCTGATACTTTTTATGAAGGCATGCTAATATCTTTCGCGTTGTTTTTAAAGAAATTAAAAATATCATCACTTCTGAAAATAACATAGGTAAGCTAATATTTTGCAATTTCAAAAAATATTTTTTAATTCTTTGCCGGGCGCACGAAAATGACTCCGCGGGCACGTGGTTAAGGATCTCCGCCCTAGGCAAAGGCAATAGGCACAGGGCTTAAAACCCCTGACATAGATGGCACGTTGAGATTTATTAGTGTAAGTTAACTTCGGCGAAAAATAACCATCGTACTTGCCTACATATACATATGTAGATACCATCACTTTCAATTAACTTTCAGAAACACATCGCTAAATAATTTTTAATAACAAACAATTTCTTAAAGTAAAAAATGTATATATTTGATATGTGCACTTCTAGCATTAGGCCTCACTATTTTTTAACTAAACAGCTGTTGGTTTGACTGGTGAATTCTTCAGAATTTTCCTTGTAACATGTTTGAAAGGTCAACTCAAATGAAAGTCCAAAAGTGGTGACTGATTTCCAATCAAACCCGGACAGCCACGAAAGACAATCTCGTCAAACTCGCGCCGAACAAGTAATCCTCCATTATCATGCAAATCTCACTTAACACTTTGAATCCACAGCCGCTTATGAAATTTTGCACGCCAGGATTTCTACTGACGCGGTTTTATATATGACACGAGGGATTTGTTTGAATTTAAATTCACGCTATGAATACAAAAGCAATGTATTTAAATCAAATAATATATGAGAGCAGGGCTTCACAAAGTGTGTATCGCGAGTGCTTTGTAAAAGAAATATTTTTTCACATGCAAACTAAAATAGATCCAAAGAAACGGTGAATACAGGAGCTAAAGAGAACATTTCAAGAAAAGTTGAGTGCACAATATGTTGTAATCAAACAAAATAACATTATTTTATGTCTCATTTGTAAAAATATATATATATATCCGTTGTGAAAGATTAAAACACGGATTCCCAACCCAGGGGTCGCGACGGGCTTTCTGTGGGGTCGCCAGCTAATCAGTGAACTGAAAAAAATATTCCCTACAATACATTTTCGTTGTCTTTTTTAATAACCTTAATAAAAATGACTTTTTCAATTACATCGGGGGTCACAGGTAATATGGCTTTTAAAAAAGGGGTCGCCACCCGGAAAAGGTTGGGAATCTATGTATTAAAACACAATGATACAGATAATCGGACGGTAAAATTTGAGTCTTAACACAAATCATTAAAATACGGAAAGAAAAATAACAATGTATTTTAATTCTACATAAATTATTTTTAAATATTTGTTGATAGCTATTTCGGCTTACGCCTTCGTCAGAACTATATAGTTCTGACGAAGGCGTAAGCCGAAATAGCTATCAACAAATATTTAAAAATAATTTATGTAGAATTAAAATACATTGTTATTTTTCTTTCCGTATTATAATGGAGTTCTACCAAGTAAATGCCTACTCAATCAACAAATCATTAAATGTTTAAAAATCAATGAAAAAAAATATCTGTCTTAAAACATTGGTTTTAGTTTAAATAATTATTGAGAGTAATAATAACTGGTAAAAAAATGATAGTTTAGCAAAATATTTTTTTATAAAGAGTGGCCCGCCAAATTTGTTTGATTTCAAAATTGTCACATTTGTCACACGAAAAAATTTGTGAACCCCTGTGTTAGAGCAAGCATATCAAACTAAGACATTAGAACTGGGTTCATATGGGCCACAGAAAACCAAAGTATTAAGCATTACAAAGTAATTTTATTTCGAAAATAATAACTTTTCTTCTGAGCCAATAGGAAGGTAAATGGGTGGGAAAAGAAAACATTCTCATCACAATGATTTCATGCGGCATTACAATGGTTAATATCACAGAACCTTCTTCGTACACGCGGGCTTATTTCGGGGTTCAAGTGTCGCCTTTCAGTAAGATTAACCATTTTACAACTGGAATCCAGTACAAAAAGTCTCCCATGAGAAATTATTCTTGCCACGCCATGTATATAATCATAACGACGTATATTACTTCTGTTTACGATGACAATCCTCGAATCCGCCCCACGTTGGGTTCCAACGGCGGCCATGTTACCATCTCTTTGGGGAAATCCCCGAAAGTCCGGCCGGAATAATTAGTAATGCTTCCGGTATAACTTTGAGTTATCGCCCGATACGACTTGCGTTTATGTATATATTTTCTCAGTTTTGATATCGCCTTAAGCCAAGTAAAGCCCGCCCGAAACGTCTTCTATACGCCATAGGGCAAAACCTCATAATTAATTTATTCAATAAATATTATATTTTGTACGGTAAGAAAATAACAATTTATTTTAGTTCTACATAAATTATTTTATATATTTGTTGATAGCTATTTCGGCTTACGCCTTCGTCAGAACTAGTATTATATTTAGGTTAAAAAAATATTCTTTTAGAACTCCTCACGGAGATTCTCACAACGCGTTTCTCCGATGCTGCTTGTAAGTTAGTTGCTCAATGTTTCCTTTTCGTAGGAGATTGAAAGGATATGAGAACTAGAACAGGACTAGTGGTTAGGTAATCGTTCTCGGTGGCGGCTGGTGATGAGTATTAGGGATTACAAAAAAAGATTCAAATATTTTTGCAAGAGTTCTTTTCTATTCATTGGATTCTAAAACACTTCTATAACATGGACTTTCAATTCAGATGTTCGCAATACCAACGGAGTGCCAGTCTTATGAATTTTTGGCTGTCCGTAGTACGGAAAAATAGGGGTTTAAAAAAGAATCATTTAGAATTTTTAGAAATAAATAAAAGTATCAAGAGTAAGGAAGTATATATTATACTAAAAAGGGCAGGTTGCTTTCCACTGCTAAATTTATTTCCTATGGGTTTAACCCTTCCTAATTGATTGCATCTAGCTAGTTTATGAGTTTATAATTTTAACGTCATAAGTAGTAAAATTATTTGTTTGCTTTGTTTCTATAACCGCCTCCTTGCTTCCCGTAAAAAGGAAAAATACCAAACTCCATTTTGTAATTTATCGTTTTAAACTCAATCTTGCTTTATTACTTCAGCACACTTTGCGATAGTAAGTACAAAGATGCCTCTGAAAGCGGCGAAACACGTGTCACAATTAGTAACACAATACGTGGAATAATCAAAGTTATTTTAAATTTTATATTTAAATGAACCTCCACAAAGTTACCGCCAAAACCATCGAAAGTATTATAGCTTAGTTGTTTGATAACGTAATCACTAAAACGGTGAAACGTGATCATTATTAAAATATAACTTTTCGCCGAACGAAATACCAATTTGTACCACGAATGCCCGAAATAGCAAGATAATTTTTGTTCGCTACTCGAGTAAACAAACCAATTACCCGCCGCTTTATAGTAATCAAACATTTAGCTGGGTCTGCGTTAATTACCGTAATTAAGCAAAGTATACTTGGAAATTACAGGATTTCGGTGAATTATCATTTTACGAAATAATACATTTTATTTCAGGAGAAGTGAAATCTTGCAATACCCTAGTCAATCTTTACAAAATAGTATTCATTTGTTATAAAACTAAGCTGTAAACCAGGGGTCCCCAACCTGATTGGACCCGAGAGCACATTTAAAGAAAAATGTGGGACGGCGGCCGCTACCTATTTTTCTAAGGATATTATAAAAAGACAATGATTTTTTCTACCATGTTCTCTCCCAACGTGGAGCATGTGGACTCTGCGGTGCTTATCTTAAAATATGTTCTTTTATACGAGAACTTTTTGTTACTCGGTTGCTCAATCTCTCTTTTTTGAATATAGTGAAAACTCGTCGGAAAAGATTATCATGTCAATTTTTTCTTAGTGTGCCTTTTCTTGAACACAACCTGCAAAACATGAAGCTATTTATATTATATTTAATTGGCAAATAACCTTTCCGATTCCAAAAAAGCGAGACACGTAGCGGGAGTGATTAGCTAACCACTAGTCCTATCCTGGTCCTTGTATCTTTTCAATATCTACTATCTTTGAAAAAAGAGTGTTTAATTAAGCAACTTTGTAACAAGGCAGTTTTCTCGTAGAAAAAAACATGCTCCAAACGTGGTCATGGTAAAAAACAAAATCTTCTGAACGCTCTCTACCATAAGAGCATATTTCGCACCTCTTAGAACCCAAATAATCGATCCACTTTCAAGTTGGCTTTGAACGAATGCATTGTACATAATTATTTTAATCGATATTATACAGTGCACATTTCGTCTCGTTAATCACAATGCAGTGGCGTCCCAGACAGAAGTCTCCGGTTGTATTTTAAGCAGTGGTGCCTGTGATTGATGGGATTATATTGTTAAACAGAGTCGAAATAATTTGAATTGCAAATCGGACGAGGTGACAAGATGTGAACTTGTACCGCTGGTCTCGTTCTAAATGCAGGCACTCGCATGCACAGAATTTATCAGTAACTCACTCATCAGCGATATTTCAGATACTTAAACCTTTTTTTGTGCGATAGATGCGTTCCGTGAAAAATCGCACAAAAAAAGGTCCTTAAATATGTTTTCCTTAAATAATATATCGAATGTACTATTCTAAATCGAGCTCCTTTTGAATAAAAGACATTTATTCAAATTTCAAAAATTCATATTTTAAAAATATCAAGAATTGGAATTGCCGTCTGCTTTTGCTGGTCGTTGATAGAGTCAAAAAATATAAATACACACTTCAATACCGTTCCATTGTATTACAATATTTGAAATTTGAAGCTGCATCAGATTACTCCAACGGTATTTCTTTATTGAATGAAATTACGGCATTAAAGGATTTGTTTAGCCCTGAGTACGAGCTGATTCGCCAAGTAATATGATAAGAAATTGATAGCACCCGACTTGGGTGAAGGCAAAAAAAACACTATCTGCGGTGTTCATTTTTATTTATTGATTGAGTAGGCATTTACTTGGTAGAACTCCATTATAATACGGAAAGAAAAATAACAATGTATTTTAGTTCTACATAAATTATTTTATATATTTGTTGATAGCTACTTCGGCTCACGCCTTCATCAGAACTATGTTTAAAACGTGTATTAGAGATAGCTTATATACCTTTGCTAGACAGGGTGCCCCCTACATCATCTCTTTCTGTTGAAACCATACCTACGTCACATGAAAGAATTTAAATAAGTTTGATTTATTGGTCTAAAGTAATGGTGGGAAACAATAATTTGGGTATTTTTGGGTTATTTGATCGTGTGACACCACTTTAAATCTGCAATGTCCTAAGTGCATCTATTTTAAATTGTTTTAACTTTATTTTTTGTTAAAGGTTTTAACAGAGGTGAACTGTTAATTGTAATCTGATCGTTAAGAATTTCATTGGACTGATTATACCTATTAATTTCCAGCTGTTCCAATGCATTCAGCTTTAGGCCCTTATTACAGGAATTTAAACGAATCGGGACCGAATTCGGATTATGTGCTAATTCTATAAGGTGATTTGCATATTTTTCTTTCCGTATTCATTTTTATTCTTTAAATTTGGAGAAATTGTGATGTGATCTTTTGTCGATTGTGTAAAATATGTAAGTCATTAAAAAATATAACGAATACTATTCGGATATTTCCCAAAATATCCGAATATCGAATATCCGAGCTGGAATCCCTAGTATTCATTTCATTTGATCGGCGCGTGTCGGTATGCCACACGAGAATCACAATATTTCTGATTACTTAATTGGCAAGTCTTTTTTTTCCCACCGTTCAACAAAAAAACAATTGGGTAAATATTCGATTTTAATTGCACTATCACGTGTTAGTCTCGATTGTATCTTTTATGGTTGCGTTTATTGGCAAACTTCCCTCCGTGTTTTCCGCCATTTAATCATAATTATTTTCCACTCCGGCGGGCACCTTTAGTTTTGCACACGCGAGCAACAGCCGAAAACCGATGTAATTGCGCGCAAACAAACGAAAACAACATAGCTATTTGTATAATGTTGCTGTATAGCAGAATTCCAATATGGATCAAATATATTTATTTGATTCGTTTGAATTTTGTATGTTTCGATGATTTTTGTCGCTTACGCTTCGGCATCTTCAGGCATTTCAAGTGCACGAATGTATTTGAACTGGCCCAACTGAAATCACTTGGTGGGTGAAATAAAGTAATGCATATTTCTGATGGGTCATACATAAATATTTTAAGCAGTAGGTATTATAGGTTTATTACAACTTTTGGGGTGGCCAATAATTGAATCTTTTGGTGGCCAATAATTGCGGAAAGTGGCCCATAATTGTAGTTTTGTACCATATTTTTTAAACTATTTTTTTTTCTATGACAAAATTTGTTTTTACTTATTTTAAAAATTCATTATTATAAAAAAATCATCAATCTAGCACACAGTATTTTTTTTATTTTGCCTCTTTTATGGTAAATGTCCACAAAAAATTACTAAAGTTGAAAAAATCCTTAAGTGGCCGACAATTGTAGGTTTTACCCTAAGCTAAATTCTAATCCGCTAAGCTGTTGGGACACTGCAATTTTATGATAGTAAACATCGAGGAAAATGACAATGGAACAATGCACATTACTTATTGACTTAATTTCGGAAATTTATCATCAAGGATATATTTTTGATAAAATTCTTGTATTATAACCAGGGCTGTGGAGTCGGGGCTTTTTGGCCGGAGACAGATATTTTAAAAAGTTTGAACTTTTAATTTTTCCATATAATGTGTCAAATTTGGCTATTGCCCGGATCGGTAGAGTTGATATATAATTGAATACACATAAATAGGAAAATTAGGAAAAAAAAGTGACGATATTAACCCTTTGATTAGTGAGTTGATTTTATATGGTATACACCTCGGGAGTGAGTTAATTTTGAAGTATTTATTAATTTTTATTTGATTGATTTGATTAATTAAATTATGAATTTATTAATTTTTTTCACAAGGATAATTAATTTTGTACCTTTTCTGATTACATTATAAATTATATTTGGAAAAATCAGCGGTCCTCAACATTTTACATAAAGAAAATTTTTCAAGACATTTAAAAAAAAGTGCTAGATTATAAGAAGAAATGCATTTTCAACTATACATAATTAGACCAAGTCAGTGGTTCTCAACATTTTTCATACATTAAGTTTTTCAAGAAAATATTTTCTTTAATTTAGTAGCGCTAGATTATAAAAAGAATCGTTCAATTATAATTTTTAGTCGGACAAGGTCAGTGGTTCTCAACATTTTACAAAAAGTTTTCGAATAATTTTTTTTTAAAGATTTATTAGTGCGAGATCATAAAAAGAAATGTACCTTATAAAAAGATAATTTAAGTAAAGTGTCATTGTATAAACTTACCCGAAACCTAAGAAAATAATTGTACACTGCGTTTGTACTCACACTATTGATTTATACACACCTATGTATATTTTTATACACACACTATGTGTTTATATATACACTATACTTTGGAATAAATAATAGGGAAAATAGATTTTTCGATAATTGAAAATTATTACGAGTAATCGGAAAATAAAATTGTTTATGAAGTAAGACATGATAAGTTTATACAGAGATAATAGGAAAATAGGACGTTAAAATTTTCTTTTCGTGTGGTATTCCTCAAAACACGGATATGCACAGTGGAAAATCACATCCAACACACATAAATTTTGTGTCTTTCCTCTTTACTGGACGAATTTTGGAATGACTGCACACAAAACATTTCCTCCGTGTGTATTTTCCCCTGATTTAACTCCGTATAGAGTCGATACATCCAAGAGTCGAAAGATTTTTTTTATACCACCTTAGGGATTTCCTTGAACAATCCATGAAACTAATCATCATATCCGTTTTGTCAACAATTCCCATGTTTAGATTATAATCGAGAACAGCTTCTGGCTTACTAATGTTTCCCCTTATTGAATAATTGATTGCATTAGAAATAACCATTTTCGGTTTTGGTTGTGAGCATATACACCTCCTGTTTGTCCTTCCATTTTATAGCTAATAGTCCAGAATGCAAATATTTCACATAGCCACGAGTTTGCTTTCCTACTGGAAATTTCGGAAAACTTTTACGATTAGGTCGGACAGTACTGCTAGCTTGAGTTTGATTATCAAAAAGGTAATCAAATAATGCTGGACTCGTGTACCAATTATCAATAAATAATCTATGTCCCTTTAGCAAATTATCATGGGGCAATATTTTTACAACCGATCCAGATATACATACATTTGTATCAATTTCCATATCTGTTGCGGCTCCCGTGTAGACAATTATATCCAATACATAGCCCGTCTCAACATCGCAAAAACAAATATTTTTATTCCGAACCGATGCCTTTTCGATGAAATATAAATTCTGAAAGACAATCGCCCTTTTCAAAGTAAAAGACTTTCATCGATGCATAAATTTCGGAACGGATGAAAGACAGCTTTATATAATAATTTTATTGGATCTAATAGTGGCCTGATTTTTGTAATCGATCAGGGCTGCGGATGGTGTTATCTGCAAAGTGAAGTGCTCGCAGTAACAGAAAAAAACGATCTTGGGAGAAGAGAACTCTAAAAAAGGGGTAACAATTATTTGTTGACCAATAATCTTTCATGGATTTTTTTCCGACCAAACCTGCAACTTTATGGTGGCGAAAAAACGTACATCTCCTAAATGTCCGTATCGACCCATTTTTGTAATTTAGATTTTGAAGTAATGCCGGTTCTCATTTGACATGCATATCGATTAGTTTCCGTCACCATATAACATAACATCATCATTGAAGAAAAGTGTAAAAAGCTCAATTCAGTGTCCCTTTGATACCCTGGCTGAATTCCGGATGTTGCACTGGTACAAAGAGAAATCCGAGGGGAGAAATCTGCCTCTTCCCACTGCCTTTCTTCACGTCGAGGACGTCGAGCTGGTGTAGGTTCAACTTCATCTTCCGAATCAGTTTCTCCAGCTGATGAATTGTTCAAGTTGAGACACAAGTCATCGATATCTTCTATCTATTTCCTGTTCACTCAATCTTCGGTAAATCAAGATAAATACTTCGATACTTTGAAAGTGTTTGATGATAAGATTATGTTTACTACCATTTTTTATCAATCTATTTTCATTGGATTATATATGTATATAATACATCTAGGACGTCATCTGAACCGCTGACAAAATCTTTGTACATTTTAGAAAAAATAAATTTTACTAATAATTTTGCAAAATTTTGAATACGATTATCTCTAATTCAGGCCTGGAATTTTTGATAGAACATCTGTTTGTGGAGCATAATTCACGATGTTTCTCAGTAGAACATACAAAGGAAAAATAAGAAATTTACGAAATTCGATTTTGTTCGTAATATTTGCATTTATTTCAAGCATTTGTTTTCTCGCTAAAAACGAATATTTTGTTATAAAACGAAGAAAAATGATTGACAAATATATTTGAGTTATCTATAAACCAAATTTTAATTGAAATTAGAAGCCAGGCGCACAAAAATTTGTATGAAACCGCGCGGCCGCACATACGCGGCGATACTCTATACGGACCTATAGAGTGCCGCCGCATACGTGCGGCGATACTCGTCAAAGGGTTAAACTTTTTTTAGTCGGAGTCGTGTTTTTGGTTAATGCTAGATTCGGAGTCGGACTTTTTTTACCGACTCCACAGCCCTAGTTATAATTCGTCAGAAATTTAGTAATAGATTTTGTCAAATGTATTTAACTATTTTATCAATAACAAAATGTTTCGAAAGTTGAAATCCACCACAAAAAATTACAATCGGGCCACATGTGGCTCGCGGGCCAAGGCTTGGGCAAGCCTGGTTTACAGCAATTAATTGAATTTATCTATTCATCTGATGGGCATTCTTAAAACTTTTTACTTGATGTAATGAATCAACCAAATAGAATCGCCTCCGAAGTCCATTCCTACACACCTGTCTAAAAATCTTGTAGAACAACACAGGAACAAGAATAAGGAGGGGATGTGATCAGATTCTACTGAAACACTTCGACGCAGTTACAATTCATTAATGGTATCGGTAGAATTAATAACATTAGTAAATACCAAGTTATTCATGAAAACATCCTAAACTGACATAATTCAATGTCTAACTGTCAGTTTTGAATTAAGAATTCAGCGAGTAAGAAACACATAATCTCATTTGTTTATGGCTGTACAGTTGACCATGTTCTCGATATCCCCACCGGCTGACGAACAATAGGTAGGTAAATACATAATATTGCATATTATTGTAGGCATAAATTCAATTTAATGTCTGTTATTTTCTCAATCGGTTAACCAGCAAGAAACAATTATCATGGTTGGGCAACATTGCAGTTCTGTTTATTCTCATTTGCTGAGCGGAAACATTCTGAGACATAATACTGATTTCTTTACGTCAAGTGTGTATCATCGGACATGAAGCAGTGTTGCTATAATGTGAATTTGTTGCGAAAAATTATACGCCTCCTTTTAAATGCAAATACACTCAAACCTCTTTTATGCGGTTGTTTTTAATGTATTTTCTTTTTTAATTTATAAACGGTTATATAGAATAACGTAATTAAAGGCGCATACACACTGTTCACATACTGTACGTGCAAACTCCAGTGTTTCACCTGTTTATTACAATGTGACCTTGACATGCGCGTCCTTGTACATGCTGTTCCCATATTAAGTTATAGCTTTTTGTGCGATATGGGTAATATAATAAAGATTTAGGTGTATATATGCGATTTTGTTTTATGCGATTTTCTCCGAAATGCATCTACCGCACAAAAAAAAATGTGTACATAAATTGCAAATTGCCAAAGAATTTTTTTGATAACTTAATAAATAACTAATAATAATTATTGCTTTATATTTTTTTTTATTATTTCCTTATTTATTTTCTGATTTTTGATTTTACAACAAAGACAAAGGAAAATAGAATTACAACATAGTTCAGCCACTACTAAAAAACAGCAACTGTCCCTGCCATATACCATTCCTTCCTAAGGGGCTTGGTCGCCGATGTTAAATGTCATATTTTTTGTTATCTTCTCTTGCACCGAGCTCCAAGAGAGCGTAAACAAACCTAACTATGTTCGCATGTCAAAAAAACTACGCCATTTTTTTTGCCGCTTGAAAGTGACGCGCCGACGACATCTGTCGGATTTGCAGCGGACTAAAGTCAACAAGATAGTGTTGCCAGATCACTCTGTCTGCCGCAGGCCTTTCCCCATTTAATTTTTTTACAATTTAATTTTCTCGCCGGGGGCGGAAAAGGTTCGCCGGGGTTGTTTGCCGTGTGTGTTTGCTTTAGGATTTTGAATTGTAAACATTGCGGATGAAAGATATGATGTTTTTATTGCAGCATTACATATTGTAAAGTGACTTACATAACTCAACATTATTGTGATCATTTTATTAAATATGATAATTTTTCTAGGATAACTGATTGGTTAACTGGTTGGTCTCTGAACTTCTCGTTAATTCGATGATAATAGGGATTTAAATGATAATTGCAGGACATGATCAGTGGTAAGCTAGTCACTCTCGCTAAGCGCCGCTCACCGCAGACGATTGGGTGGGGGGGGAGGGAAAGACAACACAAACACCAATGCCTTCCAAAAAGAATCTACAAATCGACTGAATCAAGGATATATTTTAATCAGAATCGATATATCGATGGCTTTTAAGGAGTAAATTTGCTAACTCCGTTTTTGTTAATTGTGCAGGAGTGGGTAAAAACAGATTATTTTTGTATTTTCAAACCGATCGGGAAAATTTCAAATAGGACTTTCAAACGATTTTTTTACCACTGCTCAAAATGAACGAATGAATGACAGGCAGTGACGGCTGGTGACGGGGTGTTGGGGGGTGCAATAGAAGATTCAACCATTTTTGCAAGAGTTCTTTCCTATTCATTGGATTTTAAAACACTTCTATAGCATGGACTTTCAATTCAGATGTTCGCAATACCAACTGTTTCTCTTCGGTAGTACGGAAAAATAGTTGAATCTTCCTTTAGCACCCCCCAGCACCCCGTCACCAGCCGTCACTGATGACAGGTGATAATAGAAAATGGTGGAGTTGGATAATAAGCAGAGTAGGTTTTAGAACGACAATGTTGTAATCGAATTTTCCTAAAACGTTTTTCGATGGATAAAAAAATTTCATGATACAATGAGATGGCATTACTAAGGCATTTTCAGCCAAAAGTCGCGTTAACAACATTACCCTTTAAGCCATCGATATTCGATGTTTACATTAAAAAAACGACAAACGGACCGTGTTAAAAAGCGGATTTTATAACTAGTAACATATATTTCTTTTGATTAATAGTGTTTCATAAACTTTCCCATAACTTTCTATTCTCGTTATCACCCAATTTACTCTTATTTTTATTTACATTTTGATCCTTTTTACTAGTAAAAAAAAATCCAATACATTTTTACTTATCTAAAATCCGTCATAAAACCCTGAAATATTCATCCCAGCGGTGGTTTGTCGAATAAACTGAGGTCCCGGGGGCAAATTCCCGACTCTGTGCGACCTTCGGATGGGGGCGAAATAAATTAGTTCTTTATCATCAGTTCGGGGGCTCCGCTCGCGGGACGCCCGTGCAAATGGAAAAGTCGTGTAGCGCCACGTGAAAATGGCCCCCAAGAGTTTTAATTTGGTTTTCACGCCGAATGATAAAATATGCGGATAAATACGCGAACGTATACACATAAATTACGCATACACAGCATCGGGGCTAAGATATACGGACAATATATATTATCGTATCTTTATTAAGGCCAATCGAAAGGCCAATCACCTCGTTTGGATCGTATGTTATATTACTTGTAAGGAATTATTAATATAAGTTTTATATCACACTGTTTAGTGAAACCACATTACAATTAAAGACTTAAATTCGAGTATCGATTACTCGATACTCGCGAGTACTCATCCATTTTCCAAATCCTCGATACACGAATATTTTAAAGAATACTCGAGTTATACCTTGAATTTATAAATGAAGATTTATTTACCTATTTAAAAAATATATTTATATTGCTTAACTGTTGCGTTTAACTGAGTCTTACGCTTGGATTTTAAAACAAAACTTCCAACCAATTTAAAAATTGAGACGTTTAATTCTCCATTATTTTTTTTAATATATGTTTTATAAATTGAAACATGTAAATGAATCATGAAATTTAATAAGCTTATTTATTTATCATCTATTTATGTATATACAAAATTTTAATTAATTATATATATTTTGGTACAACTTAATTAATTTAGGCTAGTATTTTAAGTGAAGATTTTTTTTACCATGTCCGCTCCCAACTAGAAGCATATGGACTCCTCTTTTTCTACGAGAACTGCTTGGAACTCAGTTACTCAACCTCTCTTTTGTTTTAAGTGAGTAAGGTTACGTCCTAACTCAAGAGCGTAGATCGTAACTTCATGCTCTGTAATACGATACTAGGACGCCGCAGAAGCTATCAACAGTGGCGCCATCGTAAGGGGTAGCCAAGAGGTAAAATTAATAATAAAGGTCCCTTTATCGGGTGCATAATCTTTACCTTCTACGCTTCACCTATTTAGAACTAGTTCTGACGATGGCGTAATCCGAAATATCTATCAACCATATATAATATTATTTCTGTAGGACTAATATACATTGATATTTTTTCACCGTTTTATCGATAAAAAAAGTTTCTTTATTCTAAATTTATACTTCCATTTTCAAATATATAAAAATTATCAGGAAATTTCGTCTTGCGATTCTTATTCATAATAGTGTACGACGGCAATAAAGTGTTCCAAATTTAACACCACCGGTGTTGCCTGTGTATAAATTTAATTTCCTTTAATTAAAATTAATTTCCCTAAACGCTCACCTTTGCTACAGCTGGAAAAATTTGACTGCGTAAAAAAATAACCCGTTTGCCCGTCCTTAAATAATATGTACGCGATGTAATAAAATACACCCCTTGTCCAGAGGCGTAGTCATTTTCTTATAGTGCCATTTACGTTTGATTGCAGACTTTTATTTTGCTTGTTCAATAGTGGTATTCGAATAAATATGTCCGCTGTGTAAACATTGTATTGGAACCCTAATAAAAATGCTATTATAAAATAAAACGCAGCCATTAAAAGTTTTCATTATTCTAACTACAGATTCTTGTTCCAATTGTGAAATAAATTGGAAAAATTCACATAAAATAAATATACCAGGTACATATAATCATGACGAGAGACACAACATTAATGTAATATAAAATTAAGATTATACCACGTATTGTGTTACTAATTGTGACACGTGTTTCGCCTCTTTCAGATGCATCTTCGGACTTATGTACAGACCCAAAGTTTGCTTAAGTAATAACGCAAGCTTGATTCTTATGTTTTAAAATGATAGAATTACAAAATGGAGTTTGGGATTTTTCCTTTATAAGGGAAGCAAGGAGAGGGGTTATAGTATCGGAATAACGCAAAGCAGTACAGTTATTAGCACAATAAAAGTTATTTTTAATTTTATATTAAAATGAGCTTCCACAAAGTTACCGCCGAAACCATCGAAAGTTTCAGCCATTAAAAGATTCCAATATTTTAACTACACCCTCGTCTCAATTGTGAACTAACTAAAGTGGAAAGATTCACATTAAATGAATATTCCAGGTATAATTAACAGCAACAATAAAAATAATAAAACATTTTTAGTAAGTACTAAGTTTAATAAGTATTCCACATAAAATTTATTGGATCAGGACCGGTTCCACTCATGGCGAGCATTGTTAAATGATAAGAAATACAACGAGACAGTGATATTTATACAAAGGTAAAGTAAGAATTACAAGGTATGACAAACAATTGGTAGTACAAGAAAAATGGTCTATAACTAAAATGTTGAAGACCTCTTAATTTTAACTGAAAGTTTCAACTGAAAGTGTTAAATGGAATTTAATTATCAAATTTGAATCGTTTGAATTTTTGTACGTTTATATACGTTTTATCGCTAACGACCTGGGTTTCGTATTTCGGCATTTTCAGACATTTCAAGTTCACAGTAGACTTCATTTTTACAATAGTTCTTTTTTCATATGATATCTTGCAATAAACAAATGTCTATAGGAAAAAGACAACTGTAGCTGTTTTTAAATTGTGTTCGTTAACCTTTCTAACGCCACTGCCGGTTATACACCTGAGGGAAAACCCACCCCGGTATCCGGGAGCGAATTAGAGGGCCACATTTTTCATCCCCGGCGCCAGCTGCAGGTGCGACGATGGTGACAAATG